>CM073483.1:45835000-55135000 GCA_037074505.1 Albizia julibrissin | reverse complement strand
TATAAGAACCAAAAAACCACGGTGCCAACTTTTGAGATTGCCTTGTAGCAGTAGAAACTTGCCTATAGGGTTGCAACTTAAGGAAGACCCATTGACCTACCTGAAATTCCCTTTCAAACCTTTTTAAATTTACTTTTTGTTTCATTGTGTTGGCTGACCTGTGCAAGTGATGCTTGAAAACACCAAGCAATTGTTCCCTTGCTTCAAAACTTCTGTCTACTGCTTCCACAATTGCAAACCCAGCAAATAAGGAGAGTAAATGGGAGGTTTTGCCTGTATAAAAACTCATAAGGAGTAGCTCGATTAGCAGTGTGAAAATTGGTGTTGTACCACCATTCAGCTAGAGACAACTACTGACTCCATTCTTTAGAGGTCTCCTAACATGCACTTAAGGTAGACTCCAAACATTGGTTTAAAACTTCCAACTAACCTTCACTTGTGGATGATATGCTAAAGACAACTTCTACTCTAACTTGGTCACATAGAGGAGTAAGAAGTAAAGTGTGGTTGTAAGGAGCAGTGCTAAGGCTAAATATAGGGTCGTAGGTCTAGGAATTTGTGGAGGGATATGGCTAAAATGAGTTTTTGAAGAGTTAAAGTAGGTCATGAACCTACCTCTCAAACTCTATTGTAACATGGTTGTAACTAACATTGCTCATAATCCAATTCAACATGACATGACCAAATATGTGGAGATTGATAGGCACTTCATAAAAGAAAAGATAGATGAAGGTGTTGTTCACTTGAAGTACATCTCAGCAAATATTATCACTAAAGGATTGCCTAGAGATAAATTAGACTATTTTATTGGCAAGTTAGACATGCTCAACATCTTTGGTCTAACTTGAGAGGGAGTGTTGAATCCCACAATCGATATCGGTTGTGATCCGATTAGATATGAGCAATTGTAGATAGATTTATTAGATACTATTTTTAAAGTAAATCAAATAATTGTGGATCTCCTAAATCAAAAATATTTTCGGATCTCTTCAAATCTCTGAGATACTCTGATATGTATATATGTAACCTCATGGAATGGAACAACATATTGGAAAATTCCTCAAACCTCTAATTATCTTCATTTACCCTTTGTAAAAAGATTGGCCAGCTATTAAGAGGTGGGTATATAATACATGGCAAGCATCTTAGCTGGTATCATATCTCTCACAGTGTACATCGAGTCCTTTGTGCTTTGTACAAGCATGTTTCAGTGAATTAGCTGCTAAAGCCCTTGCAATTGTGTTTGCTCCAATGGAAATCCCAACTCTTCAAATAATGACTAGAATCTTGCTAATTTAGCAACTAACAAGGTTCATGACTGATATTCTAATTCCATACTTCACCTGTTTCACGCTTCTTGCTTTATATATAGATGACTGATTAAGAGGAAAATATCCTAAGAAAAACATAATAGTCGGCTACAAAACATCTGTCATCAAGCAAGCTACATAATCAGCATTTGAAGATCCATTTGAGGTTAAATTGACTTGGTTTAGTATGAACACCATTCCCTTTCAAATAGCTAAACACTCATTTAACTCCTTGTCAATGTACATCTTTAGACATGCTCAATTTAACTGAGTGTGTCCGTTGCAAAATTGATATCTGCTCTAATATGAACCAGATATTGCCGACTCCCCACATCTCTTAAGTAAATTGAAGGATCTTGGACTGGCTTCTCATCATTTTCAGACAATTTTTCCCCACTGCCATTGTTGTTGGTGATGGTGAAACATTTTCCTGCCTAAACGTATTTAGTTAGTCTATTATGTAATGTTGGTGATATATCTTCCGATGTATCAAAAAGGAATAATTGTCTCACGCAACCTCAATTCCTAGAAACTTTGGGTATGAATGGGTTTGCAATAGAAAGGACGGTCAATTGTGGGGCAGTGGTTTTGGATTCTTGCTTGCCCATGGGTAAGTTGCTTAAACCTTAGTAACACTGTTGTGCTCCCTTTCCATTCTTCTCTCATAAGCCTATGACACTCTTGACCCAATAGCTAATGGTTCATCTATGATAGTTATAAATGATTAATAGAAATTGTGATTTAATAGTGAAATGTTATCCCTAAAAAGAATTCCAATTAGTTCTTACTATAAACTAAGATAACCTACCTCCAATTATCTGGGGTTAATTGTGTTCTCTCTCTCTTTTTCTTTCACCCTGCTTATTCTTTCTTAGCAACTTTGTTAACAATTTTTTGCCAACATAATAACATCTTCTCTCCTGCAATTTTTTATGGGAAACAGGAATTTACTCGGTTATCTCTTGCTATCCTTTAAAGTGATAAACAATTGTCGCACAACGATGAGATGTTGCAAATCGTGAGGAATGTTTTAAATTAGCATAAAATATTCATGGTGCTGGAGCAATATCTTGCTACGCCATTGGAAAAAAAACAATTCAAATCTTACTTTTCCAACTTGCGCAAAGCAATATCATACTAATTCGAAATCTATCAGATACCTGCAGAAGTACTGTTATTACTTTTTCTCCCCCGCATATCAATGGGTAGCCATGCATTATTGTAGTTTTAAAATCCTCAATCAAATCTAATATTTAGATATAAGAATTGGGATCATTGGAGTTGTAGAATAGCCTTAGCCAATGTTTCTATGATCTCAATTTGGGATTCTAATATTTAAAACCCCGTTTTTTAAAAAGTTCTCAATGTTTTTAAAAAAGTTCTTAATGGATAGAATTCTTATTTTTCGAATAGCAAATTCTTTCTTTTTTTACCAACAACCAAACTAATAGAATTAAACACAGTAAAGATACAATGTCACATAATTAAAATTACAACAACCAAACGCATTAAATGGGAAGAGTAAACCCCAAAACCTAGCTAACAGAATAGAGAAGAAAATATATAATAGTTCTTCAATACAACAAGAATGTATAGTAATACTAAAGCTAAAGCATCATCCACATTATTCAATACATGAACTTGCATCTGAGACAAAGGTCGAAATGCCCGAACACAGAAGCAAGACCTTGCCAATGAAGCTTTGGCAATTTTCTCGACTACCAAATCAGCTTCTACGGGAACACACCTGCAAGAGAGGTTCCTAATCAAATTCCTTAACACAAAAATGTGCTCAAGGAGAGAAACATTCAATATAATATCAAAAAACATACAATCTAAGAGACAATAGGGAAAAGAAACCCAACTCCAGACTGAGGATGAACAGTAATACCATACACACTGAACAGGCCCATATCGAGTTCTATAATGAACAGTATTGATCACCACACTAAACAGGCACATATTGAGCCAAAAAAGAACGATGCTTACAGGCATACTGAACAATCCCAGAATAATATTAGCCAATTGTCTATCAATTGCACATTCTTTGGACAGAAGACCCACCAAATTCATGACCCCCTACCACATACAACAACCTTCATCCAAACATAACTAATTCCTAAAGGTCTCTGAATAACTCTGGTTTTAAGGCTTAGATTAGTCAATCCAACTCTCTCCCACCAATAATCCTTCCACACTATATCAAGCAGGGCAAAGACAAATTGGGTAAGGCATATTAATTTATAATATACACAGACCAGTGAAAATAGATAATAAACCACCCAAACATATAATACTAATCCAACTACATCAGATGTCAATTTTTCTAAATAATCCTTAGAACTAAACATAGAGAAGCCAATATGTAGAGAGGCTATCCTACCAATAGCAATTCTCAAACCCAATAAGTCATCAGAGGAAAAAGATTGAACCTTTACCGTGCTACTACCCTCAGGATCCAAAGACCACCAAAATAATACCCCTAACCACATTTGTTCCGGTACCTTTGGTTCCCTCAAGTCAACTGAAGAATGCCCACTCCCATTGGTCCATTGATTTTTCATCACCTGATAATCCCTTGAGAAACCATCGGCAGAGAGGCCATTAGACTATATGGCTTTAACTTGCATCTTCTTTCTACTCCTATACAATGCACGCCACCTCTTCTCAGCCGATATGCCCCCATCTACCGGAAAAGCCTTCCCCTCAACCCTCAAATCCTCAATCAATAAAATATGTGCACTGGACGAGGGAAATAGTCGTCGCTTCAAAATACCCAGCCATCTCGAAGACCATGGGGGCACCCATCGAAGGTCATCGGCGGATGTCGTCAAAGGGGTTTAAGGTATGACCGCCTCCTCATGCCCATCCTCCCTCTGATTCTGCACATTGCCATCACCGGTCTTGAGACCAACTAGAGCATCCACCAACCATAACAATGGAAATCTACCCATAAACTCCACCTGGAGGGGAGAGAAAACTCGACAAACAAGGAAAGGCAGTCGGCACTCCATCAACATTCGGTTTCATCTTGTTGGCTGCACCTCCTATCGGAAGGAAAGAAACCCTATTGGAGGGAGATAAACCCTAGCGGAGGGAAAATATTCACACTGACTGCGAAGCCACTCTAACTAACAACGTTCGAATAGCAAATTCAGTGTATGATAAATTGCTCCTATGTGTCCAATTGTCAATCCAACCATTGAAATTTTTAAAAAAAATGTCCCGAGCCACCTCGCAAAATTTTATGACGATTCACCGTCATAGAATCCTAATCAATTTTTTTATTTTGTAACACTTAAACTACAAAGCAAATAGATAATCCAACCATTGAATATGATGAGTTGGATGTCTTAGATGGGCTTACAAAATTTCAGCCTAATCCAACTATCAATAAATAGAGGAAATAACATTTTATCTAAATCTTATAAATAAAAATTCATCTAAATCTTATAAATAAAAATTCAGATGTTACAAGAATCATAAATCCTCACAAATATCCTCCCTCATTTTCATTGCTTCTTCACCTGCTTTCGATCCCATGTCTAACCATTTGTCCATCTTTTTCATATCACATGACTTCATCCTCACCAATCTGTCACTCCGACGCCCAATCTTGATTTACCCCCAAAACTTCTTTCTATAAATAGGGGAAGAGGTGAAGATGACCGATTACGACAGCGTTGCCCCCCGATGAGGATGAGAGAGTCCTCGAGTGGGAGTTGGGCCTCCCTACTCTTGATGATCTCACTCCCCTCTCTTAACCCTTGGTCCCGCCGGAGCTTGCCTGTGCCTTCAGAATCACGCCAGAACCCAATATTCGATAGCTTCTCATTCAATTTCTTTTGTCGGATGTAATACTTTTGTTTCATTTTTTTTCTCAATGGATAATCTCTTCCTTTTTCTCCAACACAACTTTTATTCTTTTTTAACTCTCCACAAAGAACATATTATTACCTCATCAGTTTTAGCTTCACGCCACATCATCATTTTTTGATCAAACTGTTCTCTCTCTCCCTTTTTTTTATTATATTGACGCTACTTGAACTGGGGTAGGCTAATGGCTACTAAGTGACCACTATGACCTAGTGGCGCTTGTCTCTCCCACTTGAAAATAGCCAACATTAAATGAAGTTAAAGGCATGATAAAATTACTCCTCATTTTAATATTTATGTGCACTTTTACCCCCTTCAAAAGTTTTATAGTATTAGATACCCTTGATATATAAGTTTGTTATTAAATTTATCTCTTTGCCCTTAAATAAAACTTATGTTCCCCTTCTCTCACATAAAACTTTAACATTTTTTTGTTAGGTAGACACTGATAAATTGCAATTTTAATATTGTACTTAAAGAATTATTAATATAAGGTGAAAGTATTGGCATTCCTAAAATAAGAAAAAAATTAATTTATTAGTATTAGCTACCCTTCCCTCCATTCATCAAAACTTACAAATATACTTCTTACAAGAAACCATTTCTCCCAATGAACAGTTTTTTTAATGAAAAGCCACGAAGTCCGCCGGTTCTAAAAATATGGCTCGATGGAACAGTATTCCCACACACACATAGATGAAGGACGACGGTTAAACACTTAAAATCCCTTTCCTCCCACTCTTCAATAATTTCGATGGACCGATCAGGCACGAAAATCGGGGGCATGGTTTCGCTTCGTTCCCCAGTTTCTCCTCCTCCCTCTGTTTCCTCTTCTACTTCTTGTTTCCTCGGCAGCTTCTTCTCTTTCTGCTGTGCCCCTAAACCTAGAAACAACTTGATAATCGAGCACAAACGCCCTACTGTCTTCAAAGCCTCGTGGCAAGAGGTTCATACTCTTCCTTATCTTTCTTCCGACACTTTTCCCTTCCTTTCATTTGACACTTTTTTGCTTTAATTTAATATTCCCTTTTGAAGCTTGCCGGAGTGTTGCTGTTCTCGGCGATTCCTTTTAGTGCTGTAAAAGCTTTAGCTAATAGTCCACTAGGGAGCTCGCTTCAGAGGAGAATGCAAGAGAGAAAGAAAATTGCTCTAGATAACTCGTCCATATACAAGACTTTAGCCCAGAAGGCCAGAAAAGAGAGGTAATTCCCTGTAATCCAATTATACCTCAACTATTCTGGGGAACTATCTGAAGTGTTTACTTTTGCAATTATAGTCGCCCAAAACTTGTTTCGATGTTAAGAATGCCATTCTATATTTGTCATCAGAACTCCTTACATAGACCCTAGAGCTAACACTAATCTCTATTTGTATTAGATAGATACAAACTGAGATAACTTTTCTTTTTATCGAACATAATTCTCACTGTTTCTTGTGTCTAAAATTTTTGCTTATTCCTACAGTATTTGGTATGGAGATGATCGGCCCCATTGGCTGGGTCCTATTCCATATGATTATCCAGAATATCTTACTGGGGAACTTCCTGGGGATTACGGATTTGACATTGCAGGGCTTGGCAAGGATCGTGTAGCTTTGCAGAAAAACTTCAAGTACGCCATATTATGAATTATGTCCATTTATGCCATTCTCTCTGTGTTAGTGCTGTTCCTTGTCAAGTATGATTTTCTTTTACAACGAGATGGTGGCCTTCACATCACAGTTATCCTTGTGTTCATTATTTAGCTTTTTTACAAAATAAATTGTTTTAGATGTAAAATATATGACGGGCAATATAATGCAAAGAATATCTTGTAAATAGATGATCAATCATCAGCTAAATTTTGACGAGGAAGTAACAATGTTTACTATGCTCCAATGTCCAAAAAAGGTTTTTGTTGAATGTTTGTCTTATTTTTCATTAAATAGATGATAGAAATCTCTTAAGCACTGTCATATACTGTGATAGAAATTATAATCTAGATCTGATCTATCAAAAGTTGGTAGACTAAACCAATGACAAGCAGCCGTATGCCTATATCAGTAAACTTCCAAGTGAGCTTCACTCCTGATATCCGCAAGTGACTATTTTTCATTGTCCTAGTCTACCAAAAATAGGTAAATCAAAAATAAAAGAAACGATGTCCTTCATCAATGTATGCCCATGATCAGTTTAATCTCTTTTATCATGGAGCTTCGAGATATTGCATGCTCGTTGGGCTATGCTTGCATCTGTTGGTGCTCTGGTTCCTGAAATACTAGACCTATTTGGGGCCTTTCACTTTGTTGAACCCATCTGGTGGCGTGTTGGCTATTCAAAGCTCAAGGTCAGTATGTCTAATCTCCGCGACTACTCTTTGTATGTTTGCAAAGTCTTGCTTATAGATCAGGTGTCTGATATCATGCATATGTTCGTAGAATTGAATCTGTAGTTATTCTCCTCTACTTAGTCATTTCTGTTTCTTAAGATCAAGCCCAAGGGCTAATTATGTCACTACAACAATGTGTGAAATTGTTAAATTGAATCATATGGCGGCATGTTCACTTTTTAAAGCTCAAGATCAGTATGGCATATCTTTGTACTCATAATTGGCAAGCTTCATCATCCACTAGTTTGTCAAATTAAACTAACAGTTAAATCCAATAACCATTTCTCTGAATCATTGTTTATGTGCTCTATTATTTTTCCCCCCTTAACTTTACCTCATTATACATTGTTTTCTTGATTCAAATTGGTTGATTTATTTTCGCTCAGAGCATGAGAATAAATTGCATCAGATATTCATCCCCTCTCTTGTTCATTCATACATCCATCAATGTTTGATTGCATACTATGTGCTCCTATGTTAAGTATATTGGTGAAGATATCTGGAATGATGTAGTTGTCTTTCTTTATCCAATAATTTTTACTAGGGAGATACTTTAGACTACCTTGGAGTACCGGGACTTCACTTAGCTGGAAGCCAAGGAGTGGTCGTAATTGCTATTTGCCAGGCACTCCTCATGGTTATTCTTTTATGCTCTATTCAATTTTCTGTTTTATGCATCTTAGAGAAGTGCATTTTTAACCATATTTTGACCATTTTAATGTTTAATTCCACCTCTACCTAGAATAAAAAAATATTGACTGAAGTCATTATCATATGTCCACATTAGAGCTGGTAAGATGGGTCCAACCCACAGGCTCAACCCGCAGCCCGTGGGTTTAACAGGGTTAGGGTTGAAGTTTTTTTAGTTTGAAAAAACGTGGGCTGCATAGGCCCGCATCGCTCAACCCATGGGTTGATGCAGGCAGGCCCGCGGGTTATGCTTGTTGGCCCGCGGTTTTTTTTTTTTACATGGATGCCTGTTGCATAGACTCATTGTTAACCAAAAAAAAAATATCCACCCCAACCCCCACTGTCCAAGACTCCAAGCCCAACACACATTGGCCTCATATCAATATTCTATCTTGACTAGGTTTAGTTAGGCCCAACAAAATCAACTTGGTTGGGCTTCCCTCCCCCCCCCCAAAAAAAAAAAAATAGGTTCTAAGTTCTAACATTCTGTGACCTCTCTCTTTGTAACAATGGTCCATCTTTAATGTCCATCTTTTAGAAAACAAAAAAAATTTGCGGGATGCGGGCTGGCCAATAAACCCGCACATGTGGGTTAGGGTTGGTGATTTTCCAACCCGTGCAGCCCACACCGCACAACTCGCGGGGCTCTAGTCCACATCTATGGGGCATAGGCAAAAGGTTGATAGTTGAAGTTAATTAAGCTGCTAGACTTGCTTCCCGACAGCATGTGCATTATCCTTCCCCCGACAACATGGATGTGCCATGCAAACTAATTGTATATAATTAAGCAGGTTGGACCAGAATATGCTAGATATTGTGGGATTGAAGCATTGGAACCTCTAGGAATATATCTGCCAGGTGACATAAATTATCCTGGAGGAGGACTGTTTGATCCTCTTAATCTGTCCAAAGATCCTGAAGCTTTCGAGGAGTTGAAGGTTAAAGAAATTAAAAATGGACGCTTAGCAATGATTGCGTGGTTAGGATTTTACGCTCAGGCAGCATTGACGGGCAAAGGTCCTGTGCAGAACCTTCTTGATCACATCTCTGATCCTTTGCGCAATAATCTTTTGTCCACGCTCAACATAGTGAATGTAGCTACGTGATAGAACTCCTGTTCCTACGACAGCAAAGTCAGGTCTAGATACCATGATGTAGATTGGTCAAAATTTTATTTTAGTCTTCTTGTAAAAATATTAGATGATGTGGATGTCCATAAACTCTTAACTCTTGGTCTTTCACTTTCTCTACTACATAACCTCTCTAATGAATAGTCTTTATGCACATAACTCAAAGGTTGCAATTTATGCACTCATGAGGATTAGCTTTGCAATTTACTTCATGTAACTCTCTGTTAAAGATGAAAACCTATAAATAAAGCACTATGTACTACATTTTAGTTGTATCCAAATGAATAAGATATTGCTCAATCCTTCTCTCCAATTCTCTCTTCATGTTTTCTATAGTCTAGGTTAAGATTTCTCTTTCCTTTTCTTAATTTTAATTTCAGGTTTATTTTATTTGAGTTTATGTTCGTTGAAAAGTTCTGTAGTTTCCAATAAACATTATTGGTAATTATTGATATTTTGGTTTCATGGCCTTTTAGGATTCTCCTCATGGTTATTGTCAATATGCCATATAACTCTCCAATGAAATGGTTTCTAGTATTTATTCATATAACCTTCAATTATATAATTAAGTTGTTTAATTATCTTCTTTATGTATAATTGTTACAATTTATTTGTAATTTTAAGTATATAGTATATATGAATATTATTCATACATCAATAGAGTTTACCATGTCAAATCTACTTCTATTTTCTTCTTGGGAATTGTGCTTCTCTGTTGCACTATAGATTTTCTAACAAACACTTAACTCATATACCTCAATATCAAGGTACTTTCTTTCATTATTTGTCCTACTTTTCATTTTAGCTCAATCATCCATCTCTTTTCTCCTTTTGAGCATGTTTAGTTTTTCTTAGTTCCCATTTTATGTTATAATGCATTTGTCTTCACATTTCTCTCAAATTAATTTTAGCCCTTAAACATCACAAATCATTGCAATAAAATCTTTATGTATTTTCATTATGGATCTCCTCATATTTCTTTATGTAGTGGAAAATTCAAACAATTTCATACTTTGAATATGCATCAAAAGAGGTAAATTGAGGCATATTATTATTAATGAGTAATGTAAAAATGCAATAATATATGTTAATTCCTAAAGAACATAAATGTAAAAAAATCGATATAGTTCATGGAAGAATTGATCATGAAATGTTATGACCCATAGATTTACATCAAAGTTTCACTCTGTTAAAGGGTTTAAATGATACCAATGCGGGTTGGCGCAAATGGTAAAGGGCTTGTGTTCCCTTAAGCGCTCTAGTCTTAGATTCGAACATTGGGGCGGCGTGTATGGAGAAAATTCGTTTGGGAGGGTCGCCCCCATCTTGGGCCCACCAATATCCGAGAGATTAATCATCAGGCTCGCTCCAGTGAATACTTGCGTAGCAAAAAAAAAAGGGTCTAAGTGATAACCCAATTGACTGAAATCCATGATTGTATGTGAGTTATGAAGTACTTAAGCTTTCAAGTGAATAATAGATTATTGGCTTACTATATACTGGTTTGTCTTTGAAATATAGAAATAAAGAAGTGTATTTATATGACTTACACTTGAAGAGGAGATTATTAGAATACAAGTTTGAGTTAATATTGAAAAGTTCTACTCATATACTTGCTCACAAAACCTATTAATATCTTAAAAATGGATGTCATATTGATATTTTATATCAATATCTTATGAAAATTGAAAAGTTTGTTGTTGGTTAAGCAACATGTCACAGTAAATCAATAGTTTACTGATCCAAAGAAATCTATTGTTGGTATGACTTGTTTGATCATCCGAGTCATATATAAAAAATTACATGACATCCATTGAAGAACTAGAAGATTTTTCATGAATAACCAACATGTGATATAATTCAACAATTATCATGTGCTGCTTGTTCTCAAAGAAATTTGATTATGAAAGTATCACAAGTTATGATTTGGAATCGATCTCTACATTTCTGGAAATATATCAAACTCATATATGGACTCATTCAAATAGCATATAAACCATACAAGTATTCACTGAATTCAATAGATGCATCTATATAAGATGGTTATATGTGTGATTATTATTAGTTTGCAACCTAAAGTTTGCAAGATTGTTTAAATAAATCATTATATTTAGCATGTAATTTCTAGATAATATAATTCAGAAATCATTTATTAAATCCTCTACAAATAACTAGATTAATACTTTTGAGAATAAATTTTTATTTCGATGTTGGCATATTTGATCTTATATATTATGGTACTTGTATACATCAAACCAACAAAATTCTCCCAATAAAATTGGTTTTTGTTCAGGAGCCAGGATATTCCATCTTAAAAAGTTTAAATGTGCATTCCTATTGATTCACCATAATGCACATAGATGGATATTTAAATGAAATTGGAATAAATGTTAGGTAAGAACCTCCTTCTTTTTATTTGTCTCTAAATGAAACAAAACAGATTTTTCTATTAGAAACAAATAGATTTAGGAGACTTATACTGCATGATTAGTCGATTGTCATTTGACAAAGTTTTCCTAATATGGGGGGATTGAATAGCTGGAAAAGAGAACAAAAGGAATGCATTATTACTATCAAGTATATATTCTTGAATATAGCAATATGACTAGAAGTTCATTAAGTTTTGCATTCATGAAATATTGCATAAAATCTGTCAGATGCAATTACTGACCTAAATGAGAATTACTAAATCTTATATTCAAGTTGAAAATACTCTAATCAATATAAATGAAAGCAAGACATGCCCGAAGCATGAGAGAATAATTAGTTCCAAAAGAAAAGAGAAATAAGCAAATAATCAAGATGATCATATTGAGGAGGCAAGTACTCCAGAAGAGGCCAAGACATAACTAATTGTAAAAACTTCAAAAGAGGTTTAGGTATCTAAATGTAATAAAGAGATCTCAATGAATTATGTCAAAGGAAAAATATAACCGAAAAAATTAAGTTGTCAACAACGGTCTTGATAATAATTTCACGTGATCAATTGAGGATCTTATGCATAAATCTATCTTGCGAGCAGACAAAATGATGATTGGCCAAAAAAAGAAAAGTAAAAGGGAAAAGAAGCAATTAAAATGAGATTACATTATTTCAATATGTGAAAATTATGGGCCTGCAATCCCAACTGAAATATGAAATACATAAATATTTAAGTGAAAATAAAGATTTTTACAAATGCTAATAAAGACTATGATGATGCATACTATTTTATGGTGGATACAATAATTTTGTATTTCTTGCAACATATGAAAATAAAATTATGCGTCTGTTAGATGTTGTTAAATACAGCCTATTCATATCACTCATTAAATAGTAAAATTTATATGAGAATCCTTGAAGGATCTAAAATATCATAAGCATATACAAGAAAATCATTCTATATATAAATATTATGCGAGGTTGAAAATAATTCAAGCATATATAATTGATTGAAAAATCTATTAGAAAATGAGTAATTTTATATTTTAGTTGACTTGTAGATCTAGTTAATGAATGCATCATCTTTCAAAATCACATATTTTTACTATAATGAATTTTCTTGTAAAGATATATTGAATTTAATGGTTCAGAAATACCTTAAATTTGATGAGAATATTTTATGTATCATGCTAATATTGTATTTATTATGATTTTATTGATAAAAATTAGTTCTTGAAAGTATACAGTGGATAACAAAAATGAGATTTAGTGTGCTAGTCCTATAAACTTATTATATGATATTATTTTGTTCGGAACAAACTGAATATATGGAATGCAAGATATATTTTGGTATTTTCATAATAATTTTCCTTTATTGTTTCTACAATAAATAAGATAAAGGAAAAATATATTGATATTTTAGCATATCCAGAAGATATGTTAGAGGAATACATTCCAATAGAACATTTGGTAACAAAGCTTCATTTATAATTTGGCGGCCAAAAGAATGATATGCTCAAAAATACATTGGAAGTGATATTCTTATTAAGGGGAGTAAAACTGATGTTATTATCAAGGGGGAGTAAATATGATATTATTATTAGATGAAGTAGAGACCATGTTGTACTCTTTTCTTTAACCTTATTTTTGTCCCACAAGGTTTTCCTGATAAGGTTTTTAATGAGACAACTTCGATTTGTATTGTGTACTCTTTTTTCTTTATTAGGTTTTTACCCCCACTAGGTTTTTCTTATTAAGGTTTTAATTAGGCACAATATTCATCCAAGGGGGAGTGTTGTAAAAATACTAGATGATGTGGGTGTTCATAAACTATCAAGTCTTGGCATTTCACTTTCTCTACTCCATAACCTCTCTAATGAATAGTTTTTAGGAGTCCTTATGCCTATAACGCAAAGGTAATAATTTGTGCACTCATGAGGATTAACTTTGCTATTTACTTTATATAACTCTTTGTTGGAGTTGAGAGCCTATAAATAGAATACTATGTACTACACTTTAGTTGTATCCAAATGAATAAGATATTGCTCCATCTTTCTCTCCAATTCTCTCTTTAGTTCGTTCATCTCAATTTTTTATATTTTCTTGATTTCATAATAAGTCTTTAATTCAAAAGAAATTATTTTAGCCTTGAACATATGTTTAGTATTTCATGTTGTTAATAAAAATAATTTAAACTTTAAATAACTAGAGTTTCTAAAATAAAAATTTTATTGATAAGAAAAAACTAATAAATTTTTATATACAGAAAATACGAGTACTCTACATTGAATGTCAGTACTTAGATTTAGGTCTGTCTCAATTTGGGCTTTTTCCCAATTTTCCCAACTCAAACCATCTGTAGACTCGATGAAAGATCTCACATTACAAATATACATATACTCATTGCCATGTTCACACTAGTCCAATCATGCTCAGTACGCAGTAACATATAACGCCTGGTGCTATTATTCTTCATCAAAAAACAGGACATAAATTACAAATCATCTGATGTTCGTCCTATTCAGGAAGTCTTTTGCATGATTTGTATAGAGAGAACTTCATTAACTGGCTGCGTCACCCTTGTCGTATTAACACGAATGAGAGAGAAAATATTCAATGTTTATCTGTACAGTACATGTCCTTTTTATATACATTACATCTGGTAATTGAAGTAAATAATAGGTGACCGCTGCAAGCAACTACTCTAACCAACCATCTAGCTAATCTGTTAACTTAACTAAACTACCTCTGTTACCCCCCCCCCCCCAAAAAAAAAAACTAGCGAGTATATGTTTACCATGCCTAGCTTTGACAATAATGAATAAAATAGTTAAGGATTGAGGGGTTTAGTAAGAATATCAGCAAGTTGATTGGAACTTCGAACAGGCAAGAGACGGACGATGCCAGCTTGAAGTTTCTCTCGAACAATATGATAATCTAGCTCTACTATAACCTAATGCTTCTATCCCTCATATTCTTACATCCAATTCTGCATCTTCACCCATTTTCCACTCATCATATAAATCAAATGTCTTCTCTTACACTCATGCCTAATGCAGATAAGCAAAGTATTCATACTCTTCTTTCATTTCAATCATCCGATTCTTGGATAATTGATAGTGGAGCTACTGCTCATGTTTGCTTCTCTTTAGCTTTATTCAAATCATAATCTTCTATTTCCCCTATTAGAGTCACTCGTCCTACTGATTCCATTGTCATCACCTCTATTTTCTCAAGATTTGTCAGCAAGCAGAGAAGAAGAAGCAGAGTTCTCGTCAGCAACAACCATAAGAAAAGAATTGATAGGAAAGGAAGAAAGGAAAGAGGGAGGCTTGAAGAAGAAGATGAAGGCACAGAAATTGAAAGTGAGCTTTATTGCTCAAATACCATAACACGAGTGGGAGAGAAAAAAAAGGGATTTTCTCTTATTCAATGTTTACCTATACAGAACATGTCTTTTTTATATACAATATACCTGGTAATTGAAGTAACTAATAGGTGACAGCTATAAGCAATTATTCTAACCAACCATCTAACTAATCTGTTAACTAACTCTGTTACATATCTTAACTTTCTTTGTTGTTCGATTTTCCTCTGCAAGTAGTGATCGTTCATTTTTTTCGCAAGCACCACGTTTGTCATTCGTTCCATCCTTTCACAACCCTCTCTTATAGTAGCTCACATACTTCACATCACTAGTAGGAGTGATTGTGTGGGTTCACTTTGCTGCAGTGGGCAACGGAGATGTCTCGCTCAACGGAGGCCTACCGAAATGGGCAACGGGAAGAAAAACGTGCATAGCTTATAAGAGAGAAAACTTGAGAGTAACTGGAGGAGTACTACTCCCCCATTCCAAATCCGTTGTTCATATGAACCAAGGAATGTTAGCAAATTCAGTTAAATGTGTTTTAAATTGATAAAATTTATATATTTTATCGTTATTAAATAATATAATTTTTCTAATATGCATTTAATATTTACCACATCTTTCTCTCTCCTGTAAAGAATAAAAGTAAAAGATAATAATTAATTATCATGTCAACCTCTTATAATTTGGGTTTTTATTATAAGTTCAGTTTGACTAAATTTCATATCCCAAAAAATATAGGTTGAGACATTTAATATGTTTTAAATTAACTAACATTTTCAAATTTGCCCCTATTGAAAAGTTGTTATTGGTACATTTTTCCTCACTTCAATAAGGATAAGGTTGAAAAATAGTCATTTATTAATCTTAAAATGGACTTATATATAAGAATAAATTCTTTTACACACTAAACTTATAATAAGGATCATATGTTACGGACTAAAATTTCCTTCTAGAGGATTTCTTCTATTTTAAATGTAATGGAGTACTATTTACTGGGGGTCAAATCTTTCTTGGCAATAATGTGAATTTGCTCTTGGCCACATAGATGGGGGAAAACGCTTTAAGCGTCTTTTAAAGCCTCATTTCCTTTTTATTCGAGTTCATTTTTGGCAATAATGTTGTGAGGAGCATTGGTCAGTACTTTCAGGTATATTTATATTCGCGAATAAATTCACATACTTTAATTCTAAGTTTTAATTAAACGGGATCTATTTTTTCCATCGTTAATTAAGCTGGATCAGTGGGAATTATCAATTTATCAAAATATAATTGAAATTTGTGATATTAAAAAAAAGGTTTCTTGTATTCTTGTGAAGGAACATGGTCAGGAAAACAGGAGAATACAGTTGGTAATATCGTACATTAACTTTACACACACATCTTATCAACCGTTTATTACAAAAATAAAATAAAATTAGAGAAAATTTCTTAAATCACACCATTATTACAATACAATTTTTTGTATATAAATATTCAATATAACACTGTAACTCTCCAAACTATAATTAATGGGGGAAAATAAAAATATTTCATGTGACAAAGAGCATTTTTATTTCATGGGAAAACCGATAAAGCATTTTTATTTGAGAGAATTACATTTATATTCCGTTTAAGAGAAAAAGAAAAAAGAAAAATTGGTCTTACCCAATTGTCAATCACATCCTTACACTTATCAATTCACGCTTATAGAATTGTCAATAAAATCTTTTTTTATTTCTTTTTAAGCAGTAATTCTCCCATTTTATTCATCAATCCATGACTTCAATAAATCATCATAAAAGACAACGTCGGGGTGAAATATGGAAGGGAGGACATAGGCATCAAATCCTCTGTCATCGTTAAATATTTGATATCTAATATTAAACTTTAAATTCTCATTTTAATTGTAAACTTTCTAAAACGTTGATTTCAGCAATATGCAACATATATCAATCATTGAAAGAGAAAGGAGGCAAATAGGATAGTTTGGCGTTGGGAAGGAGGAAAAATTAAAAATGAGAAGACGAAGTTGAAGTTGAAGTTGAAGTTGAAGTTGAAGTTGAGTGAGGCGGAGGAAGAGGAGGCTTGCCTCGGGCGATATTTTGGACAAGGACTTCCCCCATGCCCTCGCCAAGACCCTCGATCAAGCCTCCGATGAACTCAACGACGACCTGTGAAGCGAGGCGGGCCGCTGTGCCCAGCACACTGCTCTTCTCTGGGCTCTTGATTCCATTGGCTTGCAGACCGTTCACCATATTTTTGGCACACGCTGCATGCAAATGATAATCGCACACCGTACAGTGGTACACTCGCCCCGATCTTCTCCTCTTGCATTCGCCGCATACAAAACCGCCTCCAGAGTCGGCGTTTGAGGAGGTGGCGGCGGCAGGTAGGAGTTTTAAGGTGTGAGGATGGCCGGAGAACTCAATTTCCGTGGAGAGCATAGCACAGCAGGGATGCATCTGAAACCCACACGCAATGCATGTGAACGCATAACCCTTGCTCTGTTTCCCACACACATCGCATTTCGATTTCGTGATACCGCCTTTGACTGAGATGAATATATATGAGGATGGCATATAAAAGAATAACGAACTGAGAAGAATTGCGTACAGTCAATTACCTGGTTTTGGATGGAACAAGATGAGATGGTGGGAGTGGAAAGGATGGGCCTTGAGGGCAGGAGGAGCCAAGGCACAGAAGTCGTGCACCTGAAAATCACATTGTTGACAAGCGAACCTCTTCCCCGATCCGTACTCCTTGCAGCCTGCGCACGTGTACAGCTCAGGCTGCTCCAGCTGTACCAGAGGGTGCTGTGGGTGACTGAAGCTCACTACTTCTTCTCCAAATATTGCTTCTCGGGATGTCGGGAATTCCACCCTCTCTCCTGCTCTTCTCGCCACCAAATACTGCCCCGGTGATGATGTTGACGATGATGATTTCTTCACCACCACTGTAGTTGCCTTCTTCACTGCTGCTTTTTCGCTCCTCATACTCTTCCTGCTACTACTTGACATCTCCCTCTCTTTCACAAATTCCTTGCACCCATTTGCCTAACATTGATGCCCAATATATTAGCCTACAATATTCCCTGTGCAGAGAGATTCTCCTTTATTTTGTCTTTCTTTTTTGTTAATCTTCATTAAATCATTTACGCTATGCCTCTTGAAAAGCCTGCATGGGAATAATTAGGTGGGACCCCATATTTGGTTCTGATTCTCAATCACTTCAAATACCAGCCAAAGATGGAGTTGCAAGAAATAAAAAGAGATGCCGCCGCCACCAAAGTCAAGGTTTCTTTTGTGTCCAAGCTTTTATATTTTTCATCCACATAACACATGAGAATTCTAATATACGTTTTGAAGAGCCTGAACACACAAATACAGTCTTTTTGGCGATGAAAGATGTGCAAGTGCATTCCATTTCTTTTTTATAATCATCAAATAGTCTTCTTTTCCCTGAAATTAAATTTCATTTCTTGGTGAGTTGGCAAGCAAATATTGAGTGATGGATGCGCTTTTCTTTCAATCCCTTGACTAAGTGTCACTGATGCCCAATTATTTGTTTGTGTCTTGTAAGTGATTCCCGCTGTATGTTTTACTTTATCCTATTTTAACGCCAAAATACACAAATCATACTTCAAAAGGGAAAGGAAATTAAAGATATTCCGTTATCTTCAGCCTTTAAGACCTTTAAGCTCCTCTTACATGCCTCTTGTCCAATTTCCACGATAAACTGCTGCCACTTTTTCGTTACTTAGCCAACAAATGAAACTAATGGATAAGGATATATTTGGTAATTACACGCAACCATCTTCTCTCTAGTCTTCCCAAGAAAATCTTTATCCGTCGGTTTCCTTCAGATTTTAAGTTTTGTATGTAATCTTTAAAATCTGCCAACAAGACCCAAACGAAATCGAGTCAATCATGCGATGCGAAGGAACAGGTGACATGAAATGACTGTTTGAGTTGAGGTAGCGATGTTTGGTATTCCATCTCAGCCATGGCCAACGAGTAAATTTCGATTCATGTTTGGTATTCCATCCCAGCAAATTACCACTTAAAAAAATACTATAATACATAGGGCCAATTAAACAAAGCCACACATTATATGCCGCCTCACAATCTCTTAGTATATGTGGAATTGACTCCTCAACCAAACACTGGACACTCAGATTGATCACTAATACTTCTTTTAGCTCTAACTAAGTTAGTTGGAAGTCTCTCTTGAAATACTTGCCACATAAAAACTTAGCTTTTTCTGGGATTGACCAACACCAAATTTGCTGCCAAATAAGCTCACAAGCTTGGTTACTTGTGTCACCAGCATATAGGCTGCTTTAATAGGTCCACTAAAAAAAAATGGCAATTTCAGATGGATTTTTTGATGGAATGGAAGTTATTTGTGACTGAATTCCGTCGCAAACCATTTTGTGACGGAATTTCTGACGGAACAAATTTCATAAGAAATTTTGCCGTCGCAAATCACTTTGTAACAGAATATTACATTCCATCTCAAATTACAACCGACTTTCCGATGGACTTTCCCTCACAATTTGGGACGGAATTTGTGACAGATTGGGTTCGTGGCAATTTTCGACGGATTTTTCCGTCGCAACTTGAGAGATAATTTTCCACCAAACTGATTTCATGGCAAATTGTGACGGAAATTTCCAACAAAACTTTCCGTGGCAACTTGTGAGGAAATTTGCCACGATATTTTCCGAAGGAAATTTCCTTAGCAAATTTGCCTATAGCATTTTTCGATGGAAACCTCCGGCACGCAGTCGCCACGTGTACCCACTGTCGGCCACAGCCACCTCGCCTCCGGCAGCCACATGTCCTAGTCAACCGCTACGTGTCCCGGTCATCTGCCACATGTCACCCTCCATCGTGTGCCACGTGTCGGAAACCTCCGGCCGGCAGCCGCCACGTGTACTCACTGTTGGCTACCGCCACCTCACCTCCGGCAGCCACATGTCCTGGTCAACCGCTGCGTGTCCTGGTCATTTGCCACATGTCACCCTCCATCGTGTGCCACGTGTTGCCCGCCACGTGTCCACAGCATAAATTAGTTGCATTTTATGACCAAGTTGAGATTCGAAGCCATAACCTCTCACGCGCGTGCCAGTGCTTTTACCCGTTGAGCTAGGAAGAACATGTGTGATTTATATGCAAAATCACACACACACACACACACACACACACACACACACATATATATATATATTATAATTTCAATTTCAATAATAAATATAAATTCATAATGTTTTTTATTTATATTATAATTTAATAATTTTTTTGCCAAAAATTATATTATAATTTAATAATATTTTAAATTTTAAATTATATTATAATTAATATATAATAATTAGATTAATTATTAATTAAATAAATTATAATAAAAAAATTAATTAATACATATTTCCGATGGAATTCGCCACGAATCAATTTTGTCAAATTTTCCGATGGAATTTCCATCGATAATTCTGTCAAAAACTTTACGTTAAGATTTACAACAAAATTTCAAATGGAAATTTCCCACGGAAAAATTCCGTCAAAATTTTTATTTGCGACGGAATTTCTGATGAACATTTTCCATCAGAAACTTTTTGAAGAATTTCTAACAATATTTGGACTACTTTTGAGTCGAAAAATTTTGAGACACTTTAATAGTTTAATAAATCTATAATTTAGTAAATCTCTAATTGAGTCATTAACTCAATTTAACATTTCAAAATATTGGTAAAATAATTTTAATGCCCTTTCTTCTCTCATTGTTAAAGAGTTTTCCATAACTTATATTTAATTTCCTAACATGTGTATAATTGTATATATCAAAATTAACTTTAATATAAAAAATATGATTAATCTGTAGTTTAAATATATTAACTATTATCATTAGTACAAAAATGTATAATATTTTGAACAAAAATATCATTTTATTAACAAAAACAATTTTTTTCAGGAAACTTATAATATATGCCACTATAAAAGGATATATTTTAGTAAATATATTAAGTATACATTTTACTATATTTCACACATCTACACATATAGAGGTTTTTTGAAAAGTTTTGTATTTATGTAAACTATTTTATGAAATTTTAAGTGCATTTTGCATCTTTTTTTCTAAAATATCCATAAAAGTATATGAAATTTAAATGTTGCTTGTCAGAAAATAGTAATTAATATTACTAATTCATATTAAATAATAAAAAACTAAAAAATTGAAATATTAACTAAATTATTTTCTAAGAAATCACATTTATGTGTTAAGAAAAATCATTCTAGTTTAGGCTAATATTGGTAAAAATGAGTTTTATTTCAATTCATTTTTGCAAAGTGAAGTTGGTATGGGTTATGCTTCCTTTGTTTTTTGTTGGGTTTTGTCTCACCTGGTAAAAATAACTATATTATTTTTTTAAAAATCACATTTATTTTTTAATCATTAATATCAATTAATTGATTTTCAATTAAAAATTATTTAATTGGTATCAATGATACTATCATGGTATGTCATGCTTGAATTATTTTTTGATTATTCTCTTAGAAAATAAAACAATTCATTTGATTTAGCATATATTAATGTTGATATATAGAGCTATAAAATCATAAAGCAATAATATTATTTTAAGAAGGAAGAAAAGAGATTAGAGGTATTAAAGTCATTTTTCTCATATTTTAAAATTCTAAATTGAGTTAATGACTCGATTAATGATTTATTGAATTTACCATATTTATTTAGAATTTCTCATTTTAGGAAGCTTTGTATAGGATTTTCCCAAATTATTAACATAATGTATTTTAATAATAAAATAATTAATATATAATAAATAGATTAATCATTAATTAAATAAATCATAATAAAAAATTAATTAATACATATTCCCGATAGAATTTGACACGAATCAATTTTGTCAAATTTTCTGCAAGAATTTCCGTCGATAATTCCATAAAAAATGTTACATTAGGATTTGCGACAGAAATTTCCTACAGAAAAAGTCCATCGGAAATTCTGTCGAAATTATTATTTGCAACGGAATTTCTGATGGACTTTTTCTGTGGGAAATTTTCGTCCGAAATTCTGTCAAAAAACTTCTGACAGGATTTTCGACAGTCTTTGGACGACTTTTGAAATGGAATTTTTTTTCCGTCTCAAATTCTATTAAAAATAGACTATTTTTTTGTAATGGTCCGCTCTTGCTAAGGAAGGAGGGCACACCAACTTAATTCGATCAATCACCCATTCTGTAAGGAATAAGCTCCATTTTATAATATCCCAAAACCTAATTAAAATCACAAATTGCTTGACATTTTCCTCATGGGCTATCTCTAGACGATAGATTTCTAGCTTGCTCTACAAAAGGGTGATTATGATCATGTCCTCTAGTAACTTCTTTTTTTGTACACCATATCCTCTTGTAACTAACATAGGTGACAGTCAAAAAAGTTCTCTTATTATATATACCCTTTTGACCTACAGAGGTAGATTCCTTGAATGATTCCTATTAATTCACCAGCTTCATTTTGGTCAAAAATTAGTAATTAACAAAAAAGTGACTAAAACAGTACAGGAATACGCGGAGTCTATCAAACTCAATTAATGAGAGTTTAGAGACCGTGGTTTTAGAAATCCTTTTTTATAAGTTAAGATAAAATTTTTTTTACATATTTATCTTATAAATTATAAAAATTATTCTTCAAAAATTAATCCAAAGGTGCACTAAGGGAAAATTAAATTCAAGTTTTGGACAACAGAAAAAAAAATAAAAAAATGGTCCCCTAAAATCTCAAAATTACCAAAAAGTTTATTTGCAATAAATTCCAATCATGGATTTGTTAATAGACGCCCCTAAACTTGTCAATGAACGTTCCTAGACTTGTTAATGACGCGCCCATGAACTTGTCAATGGATACCTATGGATTTGTCAGCGGAATTGGAATTTATTATAAAAAATGTCCTATGGGACTTTCTAACAATTTTGATATTTGAAGAGACCTTTTTTTTACCCCTATTATCTAAGACTTAAATGTATTTTTCCAAAAAAAAAATGGTTGATTTAGATGAAGTTGGGCCTCAACTAGTGTTGGTAAACGGGTCAGCCTGAGTCCGACGAACTGGCCTGTTCGGGCTAACGGGCTGGCAGAATGCCAGCTCAAGCCTGCCAGCCCGTCTTTTTTTTTTTAATTTTCACTCTCTTTCTCTTTTATCCACTTACATCACACTTATTTTCTTTTATGCATTTGTGCTAGGAAACCAATTTCATTTTTACTTTCTTTTTTTTTTAATCTACTCACATCACAAAAACATATAAACACATCTTTTTTAAATTTAATAATAGTAAAATAAATAAATATAATATGAAAAAAGGCCAAATAAAAAAAATGAAAAAGTATTTAAACACAACATTACTAAGAACCGAGAACACTAAGATCTGACTATCTGAAAAGTAGAATTTTTTTTAATTAAACGGGCTTGTTTGTTAATCGGGCTGAGAGCCCGTAAAAATAAACGGACTAACAAACCCGACCCATATTACCAGCTACAGGGTCGCCACTTTTTACATATAGATTTTGTTTGTTGGGATTAGAGTTAGGAATCAGGGCCGACCCTTGACGGGCCAGGGCCTAAAAGGGCCGGCTCTACAGGGCCCGAAGAAAGAAAAATTATTGTTTTTCAAAGCCCGACTCGAAAGCATCAGGGCCAGGAGTCATTTTCGCAAAATTTAACTATACATCTACACGCATCATGCAATAAAATAAATACAGTTATTAATTCATAATCAAAGGTAAAAAATATTGTGTACAAGTAATTCATAGTCTCATACAAAGCATAAGAAGGCAAAAAGCTAAACACTCTAAGTAACATGATTATGAAAACTATCGTTTTCATCTTCTTCGCTACTATCATCAATTTCAAAGAATTTTGATTGTACTTCACTTTAAGTAGTAGACTCTATTTAAGGGGTAAAAATATCAATAATTAGTAAATTACCATCATATGTAAATTTAGCAATTTTTAAGGTTCTTAGGGAGGAGTCAGCAAGAGCATGAGTATGAAGACTAGTAAAATTAAAACAAAAAATAAAGCTAAAGGGCTTAACGGGCCGGCCCTCGACCCTCCAGGGCTGGCCCTTTTAGGCCCGACTTCCTTTTGAAGCTCCATTTTTCAAGTCCGGCCTATGATTTAAAATGGCTTAAAAGGGCCGGTCCGACGGGCTCAACCCAATTTCCCGACTCTAATTAAGATGGAGGGAGGATGTATTTATGGAACTGAATCACCTCCGATGCGAGTATCTCAATTGCATGTCAATTGCTTGGTTTTCCTGCATCAAATTGATCCAACGGACTAGCTATGTTATGGATATTCTGTCAAATTTTTCAAACATTTATTCTTGATATCTTGTTGGGAAAATGTTGAAAATCACCTATTGTAAAATTTATTATCCAAAAATAAATAAAGACACAAGCCTGTTAAACTAATCCTATTTTTAACGAATACAACTCTTTTTCAATTATATACAAATGTATTTTATTTCACAAATGGTTGAAAATGAGTTACACGTAGCAAAAAAGAAAAAAGAAAGTTACACTCAAAGTATGTTACACTTTTATGTTTAAACAAATGTTAAGTGATTTAGGTAATAAATTTTTTAATGAGAAAATGTTTAGCAATTTTTCTATGTTCTTCAAGTATTATAGAAGTAATATGAAAAATTGGAACCCTATTTTTTTAAAAAAATAACCAAAAAAATTTTCTATCTTCTTTTAAAACTCAAGCTTGATTAATGTTTTTTTAAAACAATAGGTTTCCAATTTTTGACTCATATAACTTCTCTAATACTTTAAGAACACTAAAGTTGATTTTTTATTAGTACACTTTAATATAAGACATATTTAAAGAGTTGATATTAACTTTGAGTATAAAATATGATTTTTATATTTATCAATTTTTTCTAAATTTATCTTATTATATCAAAAGCATTTTCCATCTTTCTCATAAATTGAACCGGGCATGATGTGTAGTCCTTCAAACCTTCAGATCAATCGAACGGAGGAGAGTTTAACAATTGACACGCAATTGAGGAGCCGCACATTAGAGTTCAAAATTTGAATCACAGTCTCGCCAGAAAAAATTAAAAATAAAAAAAAGGTCTCAAACGGTCGGATAGGAGAGGTCAGTGTTTAAAAGCCGACCGGAGCCGGACGTTTTCCAGAGCCTATATATCTCATTGACACAGATTCAAAGGTGACAAGGCAAACAGAAGGAAGCTCGGTCACTAAAGCGGCGAAGATGATGGCGGATGACGAGATTGAGAGGTTGGATCCAGAGACCGAATATCTTATGTCGAAGAGAAGGGCTGGTAACGAGTGGGAAATGTTCAAAGAAAACGTAAGGCCATTAAAAAGAGGCCGAAATATTAATCTCTTGAACACCGCTCTCAACGCCCACAATCACAATCGACTTAAGAAATCCCTCCTTGATAATCGAAGGTCTTCTTGCTTTACCTTTTATATGCTAGTTTATCTTTGACTTCATTTTTTTTCTTTTACAAGAAAATCATCTTCCTTTTGATCGTATTGATGCTTTAGGAGGTTGATTCAAGCAATTGATGAATACAAAGGAGACGATCCTCTCCTCCCGTGGCTTGAGTGAGTATCATGTTACTTTGTTTCTGTTATCAAATCTTCTTTAAAGACCGACTGTAACTGCTTTCTTGCAGAAGTGCGTCCTTTCCTGCCATTAAAAAATTTGAAATTCGTGATAGCATCCTTCTTATTCTGCTAATGCTTATCATGTTAATTGATTTTCTGCAACTAATCTTGGCTTTAATTTCAAAGGTGTATCAAGTGGGTTCAGGAGTCATTTCCCCCCGGTGGAGACTGCTCTGGACTGGTTGTGATATACGAACAGTGCGTTCGAACTTTCTGGCATTCAGAACGCTATAAGGATGATCTCCGCTACTTGAAAGTGTGGCTCGAATATGTTAGTTGTTCTCATCCTGCTTTACTTTTTTAACTTAATTGTTATAGATATTAGCGTTTGAACAAATATTTAATATGCAGGCAGGTAATTGCGTAGATGCGGATGTTATATATAGTTTTCTGGATGCAAACGGAATAGGACGAACGCATTCCACGTTTTACGTATCATATGCTCTCTACATGGAATCTAAGAATAAGATCAAAGCTGCAAATGAGATATTCGATCTTGGCATATCAAGGTATAGTACCCTGACTTTGTTCCAACTTCTGAGGGTTGTTGTTATGCCCCTTTTTCTTTTTCTTTTTTGTTACAATATTGTGCCTTTTAATTGCTCAATCTTATGTCCTTGTGATTTATACAAGTTTGGAAACTTTGAAGTCTGATATCTTCAATGTGGAGAGAGGTCCTACTTGGAACATTTGGTGTGTGCATATATCGAAAATAGTTCTGTCTTCGTTGCCTTTGCTTTTGGAGTTTGTGTTTCAATGCTTAATTGGTTGTTGTGCGTGCATGGTCAATGGTGGTCGGTTTTCACTCTAGGGTAAATCATGTTTGTTGTACAAATGTGTGAAAGCATCTTTATACTTATATATATACACATTAATATAAAATTCTTATGCTCCATATCTGACTCCTTAGAACGCGCAGCAGGCCAACATCTGTAGGAAAAAACTTAGGACTCAATCCAACATCTGCAAATAATTTGAATTATTGAGCATTTTTACTCCCAATTTCATCGGTCAAATTATTGATAGTGTCAAATCTATATGCTGGTGTCTGACCTGATCCCTTGCATTACCCACTTAGGCAGTCAGTTTTTTCAGTTCTTTGTTTGGTGTCCTCCCTCATATTGCTCTATCTCTTTTCTCTCTTTATTTTTGCTTTCCAATCGACATCCGTTAGATCTACACATAAAAGCTATGAAGCAACTCCACAAGTAGGAGTATATGAACCAAATAGCATTTCCAAACAATAACCATAAAGTTCGGAACATTTGTAAGTTATATATTTGAATTCAAAGTCGTTAATGGTTTTGTTGCAAATTGAGGGACAAAAATTGAGGAGAAAGGGGCAAAAACTTGAACCGCGTACATTCAAGATCTCTCTTGTTCCTTGAGGGGTACTTTCTTCTTCTTGGGCAAGCAAGTCTGAGTATAAAGAATGCCACATAGGAATGTCTCAAGAAATCGCTCACATTACCCACTTAGGCAGTCAGTTTTTTCAGTTCCTTGTTTGCTGTCCTCTCTCATGTTGCTCTATCTCTTTTCTCTCTTTATTTTTCCTTTCCAATCGACATCTGTTAGATCTATACATAAAAGCTCTGAAGCAACTCCACAAGTAGGAGTATACGAACCAAATAGCATTTTCAAACAGGAACCATAAAGTCCGGAGCATTTGTAAGTTATAGATTCGGAGTTGGTAAAAGTCCTTTAGGCTATGTTTGAATTCAAAGTCGTTTAATGGTTTTGTTGCAAATTGAGAGACAAAAATTGAGGAGAAAGGGGAACAAAATTTGAACAGCGTACATTCAAGATCTCTCTTGTTCCTTGAGGGGTACTTTCTTCTTGGGCAAGCAAGTCTGAGTATAAAGAATGCCACATAGGAATGTCTCAAGGATATCCGGTTTAATAATTTTTTTTGGGGGAGATGTCACAGAGATACATCATTGGATACATTTTACAGGAATGCTCAACCAATGGCAAAATTGAAGGATGCTTACAGAAAATTTCTTGCACGCTCAATGAGAAGACCAAAAGTGACAGAGGTATGTACTTTCTGGTTGAAAACTTCATTTAATAATTAATATAATTGATCCATTCATTATCTGTTGATCTCATGTTGTACTGTTACATAGGAGGATTCAACGGAAAAACAGTTACCTGTGCGTAGCTTTGGAACTGTCCTTGCAAACGGAGAGAATCGTGAGTTCTCTTTCTCGATATTACTTTGTCTCAGAATCTATGAATTATACTAGTTTTGCCAATGTTGCAGGTGTTCTACCTTCCTTGAGCGAGCTCTCTACCAAGAATTTAAAGCCAGAAAAGTAAGGATATTGTTCTTTCTTTGGCTATATTCAGTTGGGAAAATTCAGTCTGCAGCTCAAAGACTACGGGCATTGAGAAAAAAGAATAGACTTGGGTCTGGGAAATTTGAAACTTTGTCATAAAGCATATCGCCATACATGATCTTATTTCCGGTTACTAATATATTTTCATGCCACATGTTTTTTCTCCATTTTTGTAGGACTGGAGCAGCTGTATTTACTATTTATAAGGATTCGACTGCCACTGATGAATACTGTCCTCAACAACCTGACGTGCCAAAGAGAGAGTTGCACTCCTTGCATCCGCTTGGAGCTCGAGCTGAAAGGAATAAAGAAAATAATGCAATCCCTGGCAAGTGGACGGCCTACCAGGTATCTTGCAATAGTGCACGTCTTGCAAACCACAAGGGTTTGTTTAATATAATCCAGCATGTAAAATTATTTGATATTTCAGATTCCCCAGCGACCTGGGATCACAACTGGAGGGGCAACTGCAAGTGCATGTATCCCGGTATTTGTTGATGAAGATTGTGATGAGTAAGTATATGATATGCTTTACAAGTAGCAAGTTTCAACCCTAGGCGCATTCATAAACTATGTTCTACGTTTTCTGATTTTTGTTAGTTAACTTGTACTATTGTGGTTTCTAGTACACGAGAAGTGAAAACTGGAGGATGTAATTCCTCAAGTTTGGTAGATAGACGAGAGGCCGATCAAGATTTGAAAAGGTAATCCCTATTCATCCGCCTTTTATTGTTCACCCGACTCACCCGAACAAGATTTACGACTAACCCCTATATACTGTTGGCTTTAGGGAAACAGAGCTGCTCAGGAAGAAACCATTACGCAACTTTCCACAGAATAGTCTCCCCAGGTGACTGAAACCATGCTTGTTGCAGCGTTCTTTCGCAGACATGTTAGTCTAGCTTTTCTCTCTAAAGCTGGACCGAGCCTTGTCCCTTTCTTTAAAGTTTGTGTTGGAACCGTTTTTTAATGCTCTTCGGGGCTAGTTGCTTCTAGCGCGCGATTTGCTGAAACATTAACTCTTTCGGGTAACATTGAATGGCTTTTGACCAAAACCAGGAGGTGATCGTGGATTTGATATTTGAACTGTTGTAATTTTGTTCTGGTTCTGGGGTATATGTTGTTGAATTTGTGTGATAGTGTGAGGAAATTGGGGCTGCATCGACGACAGACCCGCGGAAGATGAACGGCCTGTACTTTTTTTTACCCCTTAGTACAACGACCATTACTTTTTCGCGTTACTTCACACAAATATATATATATATATATATATATATATATATATATATATATAATACTTTTAAAAGAAGGCAAGAATCCTCGCCTACCATTGGCTTGAAGCTCTTTCCACCGGCCCTACCCTGTTGTTCACTAGAGCTTCGGCGTTCGTAGTCTAAGTTGCGGTGACAACTTAAGTAAAATGATTAGCTATGTCTCTATTCTTGTGTATCTAAATTGCTAATTGTTATTTTAAAATTGTTATTGTTTATATTACATTTGTCAACATCACCTAATAAGGCTATTTCTATCAACTTGAGTATAATTGAGTATAACAATTAATTATTTGGGTATAGAGATTAACAACTTAGGTATCACAATTGGCAATTAACTTAAGTTGTCAATCTCTATACCCAAGTTGTTGATTGCTCACACCTAAATTGTCAACAGTGCCTGATAAAAATGAGATTTTGAAGTTTGGGGTTGATAATTTGAGTATATGCAATGACAACTTGAGAATAACAATAGCAACTCAAGTTTATGTAGTGACTAGAGCTGAAAATCAGGGTTGGCTCGACCCTATAGAGCTCAAGGTAAGAAAAATTATTCTTTTTCGAAGTTCGGCCCGAGAGCATGAGGGTCAAGGCCGGCCCACAGTGCTGGAAGATATTTTCACAAGATTTAACTACATGTCTACACGCCTCATGCAATAAAACAAATAAAGTTACTAATTCATAATCAAAGGTAAAAAATAATGTCTACAAATAACTCACATTCTCGTACAAAGTATAAGATGACAAGAAGCTAAACACTCTAAGCAATATGAGTATGATGACTATCATTTTCATCTTCTTCGTCACTATCATCAATTTCAAGGAAATTCAATTGTGCTTCACTTTGAATAGTAGGGTCTGATTGAGGGGTGAAAATATCAAAAGTTTCTTCTTCCACATCATGAATACATCCATAATCTTTATCTGTAATAAATAATAAACCAAAATGATAAATAACTCTATAACAAATATAAAATATAAATAAATTAGTAAATTATCATCATATGTGAAACTTTGGTGTAAATAAGAAATTTTTAATGTATTTTTCTTATAAAATAAGAAATATCTTTTATAAATTTTTAATTTTTAAGATTCTTAATACAAGATATTCTTATGAAATTTAATTATAAAAAGATAATAACAACTAAATATTTGCAACATCATCAACAAAACATAAAAAATTAATAATATTATTATCATATAAATAATTTCAAAAAATAAAAAATAAATATAAGGGCCTAAAGGGTCGGCCCTCGGCCTTACATGACTAGCCCTTTTAGGGCCGCTTTCAGTTTTGAGGCTAAAATCTAAAGCCCAACCCTTATAAATTCATGGCCTAAAAGGGCCGACTCAACGGGCTCGGCCCGCTTTCTCGACTCTAGCAGCTTGAGGAGCTCAAATTGTCAATTGTTATACCCAAGTTGCTAATTCTTATGCTCAAGTTGTCAATACTCAAACTTTAAAATTTCATATTCCTATCATATTACATATTTATCCTTTTACAAATACAGTAGACATTTTAGGGTTTTGTAATTTAAATGGTTTTTTTTTTAAATTTTCCATTAAAACCACCAAATTGCAATAAACTTAATTCTTGTAGTCTATGACGCATAACTTATAGGACTGCTCAAATTTCAAAGAAATAATCATCCTCTAATTTTAGATAAGACACTTGTAATGGAAGGGGCAACCACGAACCCAGGTCATATATAGATGTTGATATATATATATATATATATATAAAAAGGAAGTAATCATCCTAATAAAATCACAGCTAACTAAAAAAAATATCTCAACGCCAAAATTATCAAAAAGATTCCAGTAAAAAAACGATATGCGTAATGAATAGTGAATTAATACTGATAAATACAAAAGATTGATAAATGATTCTATTTTTTAAATTATATTGATAAATTGATTATTATGTTTCTTGTAATTTATAGTGCTTCATTCTAGTCTTATAATAAATATATAAGTTAAATGCATCCCCTTATGATAGATTATATGGTGATTTTAGAATGGAAAATTTAATATTTATTATAATTTTGGTTTAAATATTATTTGTCCCAACGTTTAAATTTTCTAACTCAATCTTTCAAATTTTAGTCATTTATTTTTAGATTTTTAACATTACCTAATTAAAGCGAATGATAGTTTAGGCCAACAACAAATAGTTTTTTTCTCTCTCTTGGTTGTGTGCCAAGAACTTCTACATGAATGGAAGACACTGGTCAGTATAAATCTCCACCAAACTAGTCGACGAAATCAGCTGGTGAAGGTCTGAGTAAGAAGAAAAAAGTAGAAGAGATACCTTTAGCGATTATGGATGACAGGATGGAGGAGAGTAAGCAACAGGGGTGATAAAGTCTAATAGGGGAGCAAGAGAGACAACCCAGTGAATGACTCTGTGGAAAATAATGGCGAGAAAGTGCAAGCACTGTCTAACAAGCAATCCCTCACAGGGTTTATAAGGGTGGCCAACGACAGGGTTTGTATGGAGACAGATGATATGTTATGGGAAGATGAGGACATATACTGGAAGATGTTGAAGCCTTCGGAGGAAGTTAAAAGGCTTATGAAGATTTACCCAGTGTTACCTATATCTTAAGAGTAATACAACGAGTGGTGCAAACCATTAAATTTCTCATTAGTGATTACTATGCTGGGAAAGAGGTTCAATCTGTATATGCTTATAGCTCATCTTGTGAAAATCTGGTGGATAACAGAGTTCGAGTTGATTGACTTGCCAAACAACTACATCATAGTGAGATTCACAAGTGACGAAAGGTGGAAGGAGCATTACTGAAGGGTACTATATGAAGGGTTGTGGGTCATTGCGCAGCACTGCATATTAGTACAAAGGTAGACCCCTTATTTCGACCCCTTCAAAAATCAACTTAGAAGAATTGTAATGTGGGCAAGAGTACCCCAAATTCCGGTACTCTGTTATAACCGACACTGTATTCAGAGGCTTAAGGAACAAATTGGCAGGCTGCTAAGGGTTGATATGAACACTTTGGCATATTATTCATCAAAAGAAGATAAGGTGGAAGGGCCTGATATGCAAGAATTTGAGTTGACTTAGACTTATAAAAGAGTTTGGTTCCAAGGGTGTTAGCAGCCGGCGAAGTTTTTAATATTAAATGTGAGGAGTTGAAGTTGATTTGCTTTGAATGTGGACGGTCACCGTTTAGAAGTATGTCCTCTCAGAAGAAGCAATAGTCAACAGGCGGGGGAAGACAATCAGGTGGGTCGGAATACAAAACAACTAGAAGTAGTGCCAGAAAAGAAAAACACATCGCCGATGGACCCATTCGGCCCGAGGATGTTCATATCCAAATCAAAATCACCTTAATTTCCAAAGCAAAGTGGTCAAAAGGAGGGACATACTAGCCCCAATTAGTACGTAAGGGTTGTCAGGATGAGTAAAGTGCCAGCAAACCAGTCACATTTTGTAGCACTTGTTGATATGGAGGCAGAGGAAGAGGTGGAAAGAAATTCGAGGCAAGTAATGGTTAGAAAAGATATGATTTAAGATAAGAACAATTCTGAAATGGTTAAAGGTGAAAGAAGACAAATTTTACCTCAGAATAAGGGGGCTGAGGTAAATTTAAAAGGGAAAAGTAGACAAAGTCCTCTGGTAAAAACAAGAACGGAGAAAAAGTGTTTGGAAAGGAGATTGTGAAGCTTGTAAATAATGTGGGGAATGGGCTTTTGGAAATAAGTATCTAAAGAAATAGATCCCATAAGTAGGAAAGCGCAGCTAGACCAAAATGGTCAGGGGAGGCCCACAAGAGGTAGCCAACGAACCCATACCGTCGTATGTAGGAATGTAGACTAAGTGGCTCAGAAAAAAGAGGGTAAAAATATGAACCCCAAAAAAGCCATAAATGAGAACTCAGCTTTAATAGTGTCTAATGAACCTCCTCCCCCATATTCAAACCAGAACCACCCAACGGAGGTGATGAAACACGTTTAATCGAAGAAGAATATGAATTTAAAGCTACCAGACTCGGTTGGCTACTTCTTGATGAAGAGGTAGGATAGGATAGGGCAACAATAGATTTGGAAGGAAAGCAGTATGATGACTCAGAGCCTGTTTGGGAACTCGGTGGAGAAGTGGTTTTTTTTAATGGAGCTTTTACAGAAGCCCAATTGAAAAAAAGTCATATTAGAAATGTGACTTGTGTTTGGATTGACGAAGGGAGAAGTGATTTTTTTTAACCTTGAACCTGTTTGGATTAACGTTTGAAAAACCCGTTTAGATAGGAAATGGCTGAAAAAGGTATAAATTTTGTTGGATACTACATATATATTGTTATAATTGATGTTAAAAAACATAAATATATTTTTTTAAAATAAAAAATTCAATGAAAAAGTTCAAAAGCCCATTGATAGAAGCTCAAAAGCTATAAAAATGAGTTTAAGGAAACAAGCTCTTTTTTATTAAAAGCTCATTATAAGCTAATGATTTTCCAAACACTTATCATGTGTTCTAATAGGCTTTTGATGTCCAAATGAGCTTTTTTTTCTTATCTAATGTGTTTCCAAACATACCCTCAGAATTTATCCTAGCCACGGGTACGAGCAAGTAAGTGTTCATTGTTCCTGTTCTTTGTTTTTGTTTTAGGATATGAATCTAGCAAGTTAGAATTGTAGGGGCCGGGAATAGTGCCTTTCTTATTTTTATTAAGGATATTGTAAAGAAGAATGGCATTGGGTCTTATGCCTTATTAAACCTAACGTAAGTGGAACTTGTGCGGATATGATAGTTGCAAAGCAGGGTTTTAATAATTGGATACGGGTAGAAGCCTCAAGATTTACTGGGGGCATCTAGATTATATGGAATGAGTCTGATAATGAGGTTAATTATGTTTCATCCCGTGAGCAATTTGTATTGTGCCGCATCTGTAATAAAGTGCTAAATAAATGGTTATCTGTAATGTTTGTGTATGGTGAAACATGTTACAGAAAGAGATACCATTTGTGGAATTCAATTCAGGTGATTACGAAAGTAATGAATGAGGAATGGGTTTTATTGGGTGATTTTAATGCGTACTTGAGAGCTAGTGATAAGGAGGGTGATTAAGAAACACATATTCTTTCAATGAACGATTTTAGTGATTCTATTTTGGACTTTGGGCTTCTTGAGATTTTAGACTCATGCTATAAATATAAGGAAAGGTGTTCAAGAGAAATTAGACTGGGTTTTCAATAATTTGGCATGGGAATTTACCTTCCCCAATACTAAAGTCACTCATGATTTAAAGTATAAATCAAATCATAAAGTTGTAGTGGTGTCATTTTGCCAAGATCATAGTCATCCCTAAAGACCAAATAGATTCCACTTTCAATCAGCTTGGCTTTTGGAAGACTATTTCCCATAGTTGGTTGAAGAGGCATGGAAAGATAAAAACCGGTGCCAAGGAGTTTCTTCTTTTCAAGATATGACGAAAAAGTGGAACAAGGAAAGAGTGGGGAATATTCCAAAAAAGAAGCAGGGATTTTTTTTAAGATTAGAAGGAATAAAGAGATGCAAAAGGAGTCAGCCAAGCAATGGACTTTATAAATTAGAGAGGAAGCTTTGGGAGGAGTATAATAAATTACTATTGCAAGATAAGCTTCTTTGGTTCCGAAAATCTCGGTGGAAATGGTTCTAATAGGGAGACAAGAACACTAGATTCTTTCATGCAGCGGTTGTCATTAAAAGGAAAAGAAGGCATATCTCAGCATTAAAGAATGACGACGGGGCATGGATTAATTTTAACGAGGCGTTAAGACAAATGGCAAGTGAGTTTTATAAGAAGTTGTATACATAAGATACTATAGTGGTGAAAGATAGTGAATGGCCTAATAACTTTTCCTCGATTAGCAAGCCCACATGGAGATGCTACATAAGGAAGTAACAAGTGTGGAAATTAAAAATGCTGTATTTTCTATAGGTGCTTTTAAGGCTTAGGGATCGGATGGGCTACTAGCACACTTTTTCTAAACCTAATGGGACAAAGTTGGAGAGAAGATATTTGAGTTGGTCAAGGAAGTTTTTCGAAACCCTACCATTGTAAGTACTATAAACCAAACAAATATAGTGGTTGTTCCTAAGGTAGAGGTTCCTTATAGTTTAAAAGAGATGAGACCAATTTCACTTTGTAATGTGAGTTTTAAGGTGATTACTAAGTTACTGGCTATTAGATTGAGGGAGGTGATGAATTACTTGATTAGGCCTCAATAGTGCAGTTTTATACCTTCTAGATATAGTTGTGACAATATCATTATGGCACAAGAAGCTGTACACTTTATGAGAACTAAGCTAGGAAGGAAGGGGTATGTTGCGATTAAAGTAGATATAGAGAAAGCTTATGACAGATTTGATTGGGGGTTTCTTGAAGAAACATTACAGATTATAGGGTTGCAAAATAACTTGGTTTAAGTCATAATGGCATGTGTTAGCTCAACTTCAATGAAGGTTCTATGGAATAGGTTTGAGGGACCTACGTTCTCTCTATTTAGGGGTGTGAGACAAGGAGATCTGTTAAGTCCTTACCTGTTTGTTTTGTGCATGGAAAGGCTATGAAACTTAGTTAATAAGGAATGTGATAGAGGGCGTTAGAAGCCATTAAAGCTTACATCTAACGGACCTTCATTATCACATCTATTCTTTGTTGACGATTTATTGTTGTTTACAGAAGCTTCAATTATACAGATGAATTTCATTAGGAAGACAATGGACAGATTTTATAGAGTCTCAGGGCCCTGGATCAATCTTAGTAAGTCAAAGGCCTTTTTCTCTAAGAATATGCACTTTAATAGAGAAGTTCCCTCATTTAGAAGTTGGGTATTAGGGTAACTTCTGACCTAGGCAAGTATTTAGAAGTTCCACTCATTCACTCGAGAGTTACTAAAGATACATATAGGCATACCACACAGAAAGTGAAGTTTTGGCTATCTTCCTAGAAAAGTAAATTCTTGAGTATGGCGGGATGTACCTTGCTCATTAAAGCAATTATATCTGCTCTCCCTTCATATAAGGTTCAATCCTCACTCCTCCCAAAAGGAGTATTAAGGGAGATAGAGAAGATAAGTAGGAATTTCTTATGATGTCAAGATGAAAATGTGAAGAAAAAACATCTTATAGCTTGGCAAAAGATTCTACAGAATAAAACAGCGGGAGGCTTAGGGATTAAAAACTTCGAAATTCAAAACAAGGCCTTCATTATGAAGTTATGTTGGGGGCTAATTGCAAAGTCAGATGCTTTTATGGGTGCAATGTCTTCGTGCTAGATATGATTATGGAAATAATATTATGCAATATCTGGACAAGAAAAAGTGCAATTCTCTTACATGGCAAGCCATTACAGATGTTTAGGACAAGTTTGTTCAAGGAGTGGGAAAAAGAATTAATAATGGAAGAGAAACAAGATTTTGGAGGGATCTTTAGGCTCCTTTGTATAAACTGTTAATTGATTATGCTACAAACTAATCTGGGTAGTAAAAATCGTGAGGAGTTGGTAAGTGGTTTCATTAGAATAGATGGTGCATGGGATATATTTAGATGGAGAGAACATTTCCCCAACTAGGTGATCAGGAAGCTCTTGAAAGTTTCTTCGCCACATGGGGTTTCACCAGATAAAATAATTTGGCAATACTCTGCATATGGAAATTTTATAGTGAAGACAGCTTATAACTTCTTATCTACACCAGAAACTAGCAGTTCCAATCAGGATGGGTGGAGGTTTTGTCACAGGTAGGTGCTTAGGAAAGTAATGTTCTTTGTATGGCAAGTAACTCATGAGAGAGTAATGACCAATTCCCTGAGAGCTAAAATTGGAAAGACAAACACGAGAGAGTGTCCTTTTGGTTGTCAATGTGAGGAGACAATATTACATGTTCTGAGGGACTGTAAGAGAGCAAATAATATGTGGAAAGAGTTTATTAAACCTAACACATACTCTGCTTTTTTCACATGTTATTTACAGGTTTGGCTACGATGAATAGTACACATAATCCAGGAAAGTCTCACTTTCAGTAATGGCTGTGGACACAAATCTTTACGTCTATCTACTGGTTATTTTAGAAAGCAAGATTCGGTCAAGTATTTCAGGAGTACATAACAACCTCAAAGGAAATTCTTCATCAGGTGTTGTTTCATTTAATGGAAGACTCAGTAGGAGGAAGAATTAAACACGCAATATTTGCAGGGAACTTTTCGGTAGATAGGCAATGGAAGGCGTCATCTAGAGGTTGTGTTCGAATGGATGTTGATGCATCAGTTAGAGAGCTAAATTTGGCTGCTGTTGGTGGAATTATAAGAGATGATACATGTGAATGAATAATGGGGTTCAAGAAAAATCTTGGGATCTTCCCAATGGCTGCTGTTAAAATACTTGCTATAAGGACAGATCTTGAGGTTTGTAATTCTCTCAGCCTTCTAAATATCCAGGTTTATGTAGACTCAATGGAGGCTCTTAACATTTTGTTAAGGGATACTAGTCAAGAGCATCCGTTTCAGGCTGAGATAGAGAAAACACGACAACTTATTTATTGGCACATTCAAATCTTCCATGCAAATAAGGAAGAAATAGAATGTGCTGATTTTTTGGCCAAAGATATGCTTTCACATGTTATGTAGACTATTTTACTACATAAAATTCATCCCAAAGTATAGAAATCGATTCATGCTTGATAGGTGACATTTAGGGATGACACAAGTTCTTCATCCTAGGTGTTGTCGATTTTGAGTTACAAGCATAGGCTTGCCATCTTATTTAAAAAAAAAAACATTACCTAATTGTTTAAAAATTAAGTTTTAAATGTATTCTTTTTTTTGCCAACAACTTGTGACTGATTTATAATGTATAGAATAATAAATTAAGTTATTTAAATTTATAAGATCTCATTTATAATTAATAATACTCCTCTTATCTTTAATATAAAATGTATTTAGAGAGTTATCTCAATCCTAAATATAATATATAATTTTCATATTTGTTAATATTTTTTTAATTTACCCATATTAATCCTCCCTCAATTAAAATTAAAGAGGAGAATGAATGATAGAATTAAAAAAGATCATTAGAATATTTTAAAAAATACATGTTATATTAATTAACTTAATTAATTTTTTTAATATAATTAAATTAGATAATTATCTTATACCAAAAGGAGGTGGGTAAAATACGAGGCATGAACATTTGCCGTGCTGTATGATCTGGCTGCATTTCATTGGACGGGTGCCGTGGCGTCGAGATCCACGTGGCAGAATTTCACTTTCTTACTCACGAAGACACTGCACCAGACCGCTTTATATAGCCAGATTGCTTGCCCTGTTGTGCCCAAATCAGACTTCATCTCCTCTGTAAAACTAAAATTATTTCTTCATGGATGATCTTGCAGCTGCTGACGATTTAATCGAACAAATTGAGTGGGGCAACATCTCCAATGAGAGTTTGCTCTCCCCAATTGTTGCCGATGGGCCTTTCTCTGATCCGTCCCATGATTACATGCTTGAGATTCAGAACTTGTTGATGGATGACAACGACAACCCTGTTTTGGAATCCCCCTCCGATCCAAGTGCTAAAGAGTTTTGTGATAAGTTTTTGGCCGACATACTTGTAGGCCAGGACCATCAGGATCCAAATTCCTCCGGCGAACCTGCCGTTGATTCTCCTTTGGACCAGGACAAGAAGGGCGAGCCTGCCGTAGATTATCCTGCTTCCAGAAAGAGTACAAGGTACCGCTTTAATTTATTTTGACGATGGGACGACATGGTAATAGAAGGATTTGAATAGTAATCCTGGAACGTCATAACCCGAAATTGTTTTCACCAATTACAATTACAGTTGGCATAAAATCTTGTTAAAGTCACATTCTAATTACGAGAAATATTGATAAAAAAAAATTAAGAGATTCTTTTCTATCAATATCTCTCTTTTCCATCGGTGTAATTTCAAGCAATGAAGTGTTACACTATTTGCTATTTCGCTGATTACAACTTTATACCCTTGTAAATTTGTAAACATAGCCTAAGGCATCGTAAAACCATAGTTTTCTTTGTATTCGGATGGATGAGTGCTGTTTGTGAATAAATAAATGCAGAACCTATTTGTCATTTGCTTTCTTTCTTACCCCAACGCTACAGCTCCAGTTAATGTGCATGTGATCAGATTGTGCATCATTTTTGTGGGATTACCTGGTTTTTAACATTTTTTTATTCAAACTAGAAGGAGTATTATCGGTCAAACTTTACCGCCATTATCTTCACTCTTTTTTTTGGTTGAAAGTTGTTTATTTTATTCAAGGTCTCTCTTTGCATTTTGCATGGTGATAATGTTCTTTTTCGTGATATCAGGCCTGATATAGTTACCGTTAGGGAAAATGTGGCGGGGTGTAATTGTGAATTTGTAATAACCAATTTGCATGGGGGGTAGCAAAAATATCTTTGTCACGGAAGCGACTTGTGCACTTTATACCAAACAGATGGAAGGTTGTGCATGTTAAATACTTTATCACCCAACACTTGCACTTCCGCATGCTTGTGCCACTTCCTTTCAATTTCGAAAGCGATTAATGTGCTTTCTACGTTTTACTTACTAGCTGCGATTTGTGTTTTCCCTCTACCTACTCCTTTTTTGATGACTAATCTTTTTCAACCTAGACTGGCTATCTTGTCTCATCATAATGTGCAAACAGTTAATTCAATTAAGCTTGATTCTTGGTGCAGAAGTCAAGAAAAAGGATTTAGGATATAACAAGTTTAACATTAAACAGTTATTTGCTGTTAAATTTACTGATAGAACATTTTTCTTCTTTTCTATTTGGTTTATTTACTTGTTCTTTGTATAAATATGTCGTTGTAGACAGAATGTGCATAGGGCCTGTTTTGATCTAGTATCCTTAGAATTCTAAGGATTGTGTTCTCCATCTGACTTTCAGGAAGATGAGAAATAGGGAAGCTGCAGTAAGATCCAGGGAAAGGAAAAGGTTGTATGTCAAGAATCTTGAGATGAAATCCAGGTATCTTGAGGGGGAATGCAGAAAACTGGGGTATTTACTTCAGTGCTGCTATGCTGAGAACCATGCCTTACGTCTTTATTTACAATCAAACAATGCATTTGGTGCTTCTGTGGCCAAGCTGGAGTCTGCCGTGCTCTTATTGGGTAAGGCTCACTAATTTTTGTTGTTTTGCATGAGGCATTATATTTTAAAAGTGGGAGGGGTCATCGGCTACTTTTATGTGAAGGAAACTTTGCTTGATTAATTTGGTTTCAAGAATGGATGGCTTGTGATTGGGCCCTAGCTAGTTCTTTCTGTGCTTTGCTGGTTTTTCAGTATCATCTGTTGGGATTATTATTACTTTATTGAGCATTGAAGCTTGCTAAGCATGTATCCTTGATAGCATATTATAGAATTGAAATGCAGTGGGCGCCTTATAGATTTTAGTATCCAGTTCATTGAGGTTTTGTGCAGTAGCACTGCGAGAATGAAATATGCAACCTTTTCTTAGTCTGGCGAATATATATCATTTATCTTTCTTTGTCCCTCATAATAGCCTTCACGGTGTTTTAATTTTGACCTTTTGGTTATTTTTTGTTTTTTTTTTTGTGGATTATCATTCTCCCACCTAGTGGGATAAATGCTTTGTTGTTGTTGTTGTTGTGGATTATCATTCCCAATATATATTTTTCGGGGGTGGGATGACAGAGCTGTTATTCTGCGGCCATTATCTTGAAATTCTTCTTAGTTAATCGCCACTTATGGACGGTATTGTCGTTTCACAGAATCCCTGCTGCTGGGTTCCCTGCTATGGTTCATGGGCATCATCTGCCAACACAATCCCCTCCTGGTCCCCTATTTAATTCTGGAGTCGGAAGTAATGCCTCTGGCAAGCATGGAACAGCAAGGCCTAAGAAGGGTGGCATTACAAGGGGCAAGAGATAAGATCTTGGCTTATTTTGCGGTACTGCAGTCGTTTGTAAACAGCAGAAGATCCCGAGCCTCGAGAACAAAGATGAAAATAAACTTTCTTGTATTCTGAGCTTCCTTTGTGATTTTCTTTCTATTCCTGAATTGAACTCTGTTAAATACAACTTGGTACTTCAAAATGATAGCTCTTATAATGTAATATGTAGATTAGATGGATTTGAATTATACACCCTTAATTTGTTATTTTCTTTCATGATTCTAGCTCTATAATCCAATCAATTTGGAATTTTGGATTGTTCTTCTTAATGATTAGATTTAGATTATTTTTATATTTTTGTCATCAATTTTGTTAAAATGTCTAAAGTACTCGTAAAAAGATTCAATCAAGTAAAGTTGAAATATAAATAACATAAATTAGGGAGAAATTATACAAGTAAAAACTAAAAACCGTAGGGTTTTTTTTTTCGTGACAAGAATTTCTATCGCCAAAAGTTGTTTATTAGGTTCTAGCCAAAATACACAAACAATTTTAAATGTAGCAAATTAAAATGCAGCGTAGATGTGTCACATGGACATTATTTAGGAGTGAGACAGTCCATGCAAATTCAGCAATTTCTCCTACACGAGTTGAACATATGATGCCCATATTTTATCAAATATTTTATAAAAATAGAAAAAGTATTTTGGAATAAATAGAAGTGCTTCCTATAAAATGTCAACCAGAAATTACTAGTCTTTACTCATAGAAAAAAGACGGTCTAGTTTTTTAATATCACTATCATAATCCACAAATTGTGTTAATGCTATCTTTGAATGCAAAAGCTGGAGTTTGATTTTTTTCAAATGCATAAATAGATTCCATGGCTCCATACTATTGACTTTATAACCTATGGCCTTAAGCACTATTATTTTATTGGGCATGGAACTATTTCAATTAAAACGCTTTAGTGCCTATTTGGATTAATGTTAGAAGTTACGTACTTTTTCAATGTAATTTACGGTATATGAAGTAAATTTATAAGAGGAGTTTTGTATCGATTTGTATGAACGGGCTTTTCCACGCTAATCCAAACAGGCTCTTACTGCCTCCAAACAGTCAACAACAGTAATGTGATGGTTATAAAACACGATTATGGTGCTTTATAAGTCCAACGCCTCTTGTTCAAGAGCCTATATGAGGAAGTGTCTACAAGTGTTGCATACACACTATTCTTGAGTCATCGAATACTTCTCTCCTCCTCTAATTTTTGTCTACTGAGTTTTATTATATTTCGTTGTTATGTTCACCCTGTTCTTATAGGAATGATCTGTTTTGCTTTGGGGAATGCCGCTTCTTATATGACACAACTTGAATTATTCATTTTCTTTACAGGTGTTATCGCCAACACGATCTGCATAACATTAAGGAGGAGTTGAAAAATCCACTAGCCAAGTGTATAAGAATTTAAATGCTAATGCCTACAAATTTAACAACCATATCGCTATGTGCTATTTGAAATTGTCCAACTAGATAAATCCATGTCAGATTTAAGGTTTCGGATAGAGTTTAGGGTTTATGGTGAGGATGAAGACACAAACACATAGGAGGGGGAGATGGAAAAAAGATATGGAGAAAGTGCATATGAAGATGAAGGAGGGAGGGAGAAATGAGCATAGATGAGAGAGAATATTAAATTTGAGTAGAAACCCTCACACTCTTCTAAAAAAGAGGTTTTTGAATTATTAAAATTTATAAACTAATATTAATTCATGACACGTAAGTTTAAAATGATTGATATGACCTATTTTTAGTGGACAGATAATAAATAAGGTGATGTACTTGAGAGTATAAGTTATGACCTATCACTAGACTAGTTAAGGTTATCAAAGGCTTTCTCAAGGTATATTTTAGTAGACATCCGGTCTTTCTTTCTTGTCTTCTTGATCAAGTGAATTACATGCAAAGCTATAACTGCATTATCTGTGATATTCCTTCCTCTTATGGCAATAACCTTCGTCAAGATTTCGTAGATCACCGTGCATAGGATTTCATCTTATGTGGGTAATATTTATAGCTAAAGTGAAACCGTCCAATGGGGAATGAGGAGGATAGTTTTTGCTCTATGAATGCTTCATATGGAAATTTTAGCGTCTGAAAATGGTGTTTAAACAAAGGGATCACAATCCAATGTCTCAATGCCAGAGCTAGAGAAGATCAAGTTTTTCTTATGACAGGTCTTTCACAAAAGCTCCCTACAAACTCAAAAGTTAAAAGAAGAATTACAACTAGCGATGAGGAGTGTCCCTCTAAGTGTCACTGTCAAGGAGAGTAACTTTACGCACCCTTCATGGTTGTTAGCGAGAAATGTGTGGAAGTATCTTTTTAAGTTTCTTTTGTTATGATTCTCAAGTCTGACTAAGACAAAACATAAATAATATAGAAAATCCAAGGTTCAATAGATGACCGTGATTTTAAGTTTTTAGTCTCATATGAAGGTCACTTCGGAAATTAATATAACAAAAAAAAAACTGGAAATTAAAGGTTACCTTACATAAAAAATAAATATAACAAAAAAGGAAAATTCATGCCAAAACAAAAATATAAAATGACTCCATTTTTATTTATACAAAAAATGGAGGGAATTTGGGATTAGCAAGTTTAGGGGGAAAGACCGAATTGCCCCCTTTAAAATGGTATGACATATTAGGTGGCTGGTATGGGTAGAGGTGGTAATATGGGTTGGGACCACGGGCCGAGCCCGCCCAACCCGTAATATGGGCGGTTTGGGTTCTAAAAAATTGGGACTATTTGAGAGCGGTTCTTTTGGGCTCAAACTCATATGGTCCCAACCCATGACGGGTTGGTGGGTTGACCCATTTTTTTTTAATATTGTCTAGTGTCTATTGGACAAAGGAGATTGGGTGAAAGGCCAAAGGCAAACAAGACTCAATCCAATTTACGTAGCCTTTTGGGTCATTCATTATTGTCTATTCCATTGATGCTTTTTATGATTGTAACTTGCTGTCAGTTGCCTAGTTTGAGTCTTTAAGAGTTAAGACGTGATATTTATAATTTAGTATACTTCTCCTCCCTTTGATTTATGTTTTTTTAATTTAGTATACTAAAATATTGATAGCTTTTGGATTTATGTTTTTTTTTGTTATGTGTGGACTTGTGATTAATGTTTAATTTTTAATGAATTTTTAATTTCTTTATGGTTTATGTTTGTAGAAAAAATAATTTTTAGTATAATGTGTTAAAAAAATTTAAAAAAAATAACATGGGTTGGGCGGGCCAACCCACCAACCCAGTGGTTATGGGTTGGGTTGGCTAAATGCCAACCCATATTAATGCGGGTCTTTTGGGCCCGACCCATATGATCCCAACCCACGGCGGGTTAACCCAAACCCAGTGGGTTGGACCATATTACCACCTCTAGGTATGGGGGAAAATGCTGAGTGGGACGATGCTCTCTGAGGTGAAGGTATAGAATGAGGTGACCGATCAATGTCGAAGAAAGGGAAGCTAAGAAATTAGTTAAGTATAAGTAAGTTTTTGACAAACATAATCATTTTTAGATAAATCGTACAATAACCATCTTATTCACATTGTTCATATTGGTGTGTTTTGGGTGTGGTTCAGTGGATTTGATTGTGCTTGTATAGAAAAAATGTAGGCCTTTACGTGGGTTGTGAGATATAATTTATTTGGGGTTGTCAATGATGACTAAGAATAATGATGATGGTGTTGTGATTGTAGGTTATTTATGGTGGTTTTGGTTGTGGGTAAGTGGGTTTGTAGGTTGAGTCAGATTAAAGGTTTGAACTTTACGTAACTACAACGAAATCGACGGTGTGGTATGGGTTATTTATGTATTTCTTCGTGTTAGGTGTGAGAGGTAGTATAATAAAGAGTTTATTGATTTGAAATAGGTTTCATTAAGTTGATGTGGATGATTGATTAGTTATGTCATTAGCTTTGAAGCAGGACTTGTTGAAACAGGGGTCGTCATTACGTGCATGGTAGTTGTTGTCATAACTATATTGGTTTGTTGTCAATGCCATCACAGGATTTGTCATTATCATAACTAAATTTGTCATTAACATTAACAACAATATTTAAGGCATTTACTCATTTTGTCATGACCGAACGATTGTCTGAAAAATATGATGGTATTTGTCAACAACATGATTGGTTTCATCACTAGCATAATTGAATTGGTAACAAGCCAAAACTGTTGGTCAATCCTTTGGCATATGTTGTTAGAACTTAGTGATACTTGTCAAATCCATTATGAAATTTGTCAACACCATTACTATTCTAGTGAATCTCATAACAGATTCTATCAAGAGCATCATTAATTTAATCAATTCCTTGAGAAATGTATGATGTCATGACATAGGTGTGGAGTTGGAGGTTAAATACTTAGGAAATGCTTAACTTTGTTGTTAATTGCGAAGCTAATATTGTCAAACATATTGATGAAGTAGTCAATAGTCCAAATGTGTGTTGTAGGGATTTTTTTTAGTAATGAAATTTAATTGGTGTAGGACTGACATTGTCATGAAAGCTTAATTTTTTCTTCTATTCTTGCAGGTTAGCATGCAAGATGACATGGAATATTGAGGCAACACCTTCTTCGAAGTCACTTATTTCATTGTTGTCTTGATGGATCTGGTTTTCGTAAATCCCAATAATATATTCGTTATTACCATTACTACTTTTGTTAATGGTTAGACTTGATTATTAGCACCTGAACAACCGAAGGGACATGTTATTTATTTTTCCTTCAGGACTTGTTTGCATTAGATTTAGTTGGAATGACTAATGTTGACAAGCCATTTGACCATTTGCACAATAATTGATGTCATTAACATTTGTGGTTACTTGCCAACATCATCACTGAGCTTGTGATTACCATTATGAATCTCGTTAAAACCATTAACACTTTTGTTATTTCCATTACTGAATTTTTTAAAGGCTACTCCTTTGGGGCAACATCTTCACACATGCCTGAATTAGGCATGCATTTATTATCATCCCAATTATGAATCTTGTTAAAACTATTAACACTTTTGTTATTCTCATTACTAAATTTGTTAAAGGCCACCCCTTTAGAGCAACATCTTCACACATGCTTGAATTAGACATACACTTGTTGTCATTCTCATTATGAATCTCATCAAAACTATTAACACTTTTGTTATTTCTATTACTGAGTTTGTTAGAGGCCACCCCTTTATAGCAACATCTTCACATATGTCTGAATCAGACATGCACTTATTGTTATTCCCATTATGCATCTCGTCAAACCCATTAACAATTTTGTTATTCTCATTACTAAATTTGTGAGTCCATCAATCCTGGTCATGCCTTTCACACAATTCGTCAGTGAGTCATTCAGTATTTGTCATTCCCATTACGAATTTTGTTAACATCATTACAAATATAGTCAACATCATTACAATTCGTCAGAAATTCATTCACTAACATTACATCAAAAAAGACCATCCGTATGTCACTCTCCATACATTACAATCCGGCCTTCCTTGCTTCGCCCTATCATTATATTATTTCCTCTCCTCCTCAGTCAAATTCCTCCACGCCTTTGTTGACTCACTAAGCTTCTCAGCAAAATTGACAAACTCCTTCCCCTTTTCAAACTCCATGCGAAACAGAATGTAACCAGTCTTCACGTGTTTATTTATCACATCCACTTTATCCCCTACTCTTTCATGTACTTCCTCGTCAATGTTCTCTACACATATTGCTTTCCTCTTCACACCCATCTCTTAATTTTGACCCTCCATGTTTGTATTATGGCCGTCAACTTCTTTACTTGTCTTTGGAAAAGAGTCAATAACTTTCCTCCAGGAAAACAACGTCACAATTTAATTCAATTTAAATAAAGTAATTTGTTACAAATCGGGGTATTTCATTTAAGGGGCCAAATTCTAAATTTAACAATCGAAATACATATTATTGTGGAAAACAACCTTGTTAGAGAAACCCGTCATAAAAAGAGAATACAAATTAAAGGAGTCTCAATTGCACAAAGAAATTCAACTACGGTGCATATTATAACAATTCAGTAGAACTCATGCAGTATTTCAAATGTAACTCCGAGACTTACACATCAAGAGGTTAGAATGCATTGGAGTAAAATATGCCATCCAAAATAGATAATATTGGTTTCAATAGTGTGCCCCAATACCCAGTTGATCACTCAAGTTATTGTACTTGACAACGGTACATGTCAAACATTATTTCTGCCTTTTTAACATTTTGTTAGTTAATATAAGCTCAAAAATGTACACTAGAAACAGGGTCACATATGTGTAAATGAAGGAAATATGTTGATGTGAGACCTAGAGAGAGCATTTAGTACTAATCCACCCTGTAGTAATCACTGCAAAGTTCACTTGAACTTGACAATGTTGCTACTTTTGAAGTAAGACCACCTTTACACCTTGAATTGACAATCCTGAAACTTGTTAGATAACCCTAATAAAATCCCAGTCACTGTACTTCAATTTTCATCTCTAGCAGTCAAAAATTGTTGTCTCTAGTTTACTATCTGTAGCATGTTTACATGATTTTTCTGTTTTTCTATGATTCTCACGTACACTGTATGACATTCCTCCTTTAATATCACTTATCCAACATCATTTTGTAGTCCTACAAAATGATGTTGGAATGTTGGATAAGTGAAAGTACTTAAAAATGAAAAATGAAAGTACCTTAGGAAATATTTAATCATATGATAGATTTAGATTAGAGAAAAAGCAAATATAAAAAAGTAACTTCAATTTTAAGCAATAGAAAAACTAAATAAATATAAACAGTAAAAATTAGAGAGTGATAGAGGAAAATAAGATAAATACATAAAGATTTCCTATTTAAAACAAAGAAAAAGAAACCAGCCTAACCAACTGAAACTACTTGGCTCACCTACTCTTAGGAATTCTTAAACCTAAATTGTAAAAGGTTGTCTTGGTAAAAATGATGGTCGAGGGTGGAAGACCAGATTGATTGACATTGTAGAAGGTTTAGGGTAGGAAAAAGAGGAGAGAAATTAAAAAAGAAAAAAAAAGAAAAGCCTTTTGCCAAATTCTCTTTTTTAAGTCTACATATCTCACTATTCTCTGCACTTTGTCTCACATTTATTCATCGTCAAGAAGTCATCTCTCCACATCGCAAGTCAGCAGATCTTGAATGATCTCTTGGCCTCTAAGTTAAGGGAGAATGAGAATTCAAGATCTTATAAGAAGATTAATACTCAATCAGGACCTCATCACTACTTAAATTCCCAAAATTTAATATTATGTTTCCCCTATTTTAGCACTAAAAATCTTTAAAAGGTCCTATAATGATGTTAACTTCCTTAGTTGTCACTCTCCCATGAGTTAACCTTCCTCTCCATGGTCGTTTTCTTTCTTCATTTTCTTCTTATTATTCAATTACTTCATACTCCATTCTCTTTTACTTCTTTACTTTTCTTCTGTGGTGTTCTACTGTGTCCTTCTTTAGTTGCCATGTTTTTCTTCTCATGAAAGTTTGAACTGGTTAGACAGTAAATATAAACACTTGAACTCATAAAATTTGGTTTTTTTTTTCCTGGATACAAGAAAGAATTTTGATAAGAGAGAAAAATTATGCAAAAGGCAATGATTATGGATCCTCCCAACAAAACAAAATTACATATGTTAAAAGAGAAAATTATATGCATATGAAAAAAACGAAAGGCAAACATGCAACAGCCCCAACATAGTCTGCCTACATAGAGGATATCCCCCTCAAAAATCCTTGAGTAGAACACCACAAGATGCTTAAAGAAAAAACACGCCCAAAAATCATCTAGAGAAAATGATACAACTCTAAAAACACAATCTATTGTTCCAAATAGCAGCCAAATCATTAAATTGTACAAGAAGACAGTAAGAAATACAAGAAGCTTATCAAGAAGATATTCTTCTACAAATAGTGATACGTCTCAAACAACAATGGCATTTGCAGTTGTCCCGTATAGTACAAGGGGACACTAAGAAAGACAAGATGGTTCACACCACACTACCGCTAATTTCATATTGTAATGCTCAAATTGATATTTACAATTTAATATCAATTGTAATGCTCAAATAGACAACATGGTTCCTTCTTCTTTTTAAGGGGGAGGGATACACTAGAATGGGAAAAAGGATCTACATTATAGATTACTAGTTTTGCTCTTTATGGCTATAATCTGACCAGCATCAAAAAAATCAAAATCACGACTAAAAGTCTTTCTAATATGCAAATCCAGCACATAAGGTTGATTAAAAAATGCCTAAGACATCAAGTGGGAAGCTGAAAGAATACCTCACAGCGATCGGCCGATGCGCCAATGACGACGACATGAGATGAGACCACGAGTAGCTGACGGCGAGATGGGACGCCGACCTTATGAAGCGGAAGCAAAGGGAGCTGCCGAGTACCGATTTCCGAGAGAAGGGAGAATTGGAGAAGTCGAGAACAAGAGGATTTTGGTGTTATTTGATCTGAGAAGCCGAGAATGATGGAGAACCCAGATTTTGGACTGAGACTTGAGAATAATGAGATGAGAGTGATATTGGAGTGAGAGGATTTTGGTCACTGACGGCCAAGAGGATAAGCTTTTGACCAAAATCTTCCACTGACCGTGACGGAAGTACAAGACAGTTGCCGAAGGGAGACGATGAATTCGACGGAGAGCATAGTGTAGAGAATAGGTTTCATTTTGGTAAGAGTGTGAGAATATTAGTGTGAAGGACATTTTGATCTTTTCCCCTAAACTTGTTAATCCCAGATCTCAAAACCCTTATCTGTCATTTCCAACTTATAATAAACTTTTGTGAGTTAAGGAAGTTCATTTAATATTTTAATGAAATTTTTCTTTTACTAAATAACATTAATGCTGCCCCTAAACATATTTTTATAAAAATAAAAACGGCCTAACGCTCCAAGATACGTGCCTTTTGTGTCCCTAATTTAATAGGATCTTAAAGTCTTTTTGTTTCTATTTTTTAGGCCGTAACTTAAGATGGGTAAAGAAAGCAGGGTGTCCGCTCGGAAACTAGGCCAACCGCATAGCAGATATGTTATTTGAATTTCAAAAAGAGATGTGACCGTTGCTCAACGACTCAATTCAAGATTCATTAAGCGGCTATAAATTCCATGTTAAAGTAAGCCGATACTTTAAATTTGTGTGTGCGAGTGAGAGAGAGACATTGAGAGCAACAAATGGAGAAGAGTATGAGCACACTGTCGGCAAAGGACGCATTCGAGAAGCTAGAGAAGGTAGGAGAAGGGACGTATGGGAAGGTGTACAGAGCAATAGATAAATCAACTGGCAAGATCGTTGCTCTCAAGAAGACGCGCCTGCACGAGGATGAAGAAGGCGTCCCTCCCACCACTCTCCGTGAGGTTTCCATTCTGCGTATGCTCTCTAGGGATCCCCATGTCGTCAGGTCTCTTTCCTTCGTCTTCCCATCTCCCTCCCTCCCGCCCTCTCTTCAATTGGGGATTTAGGGTTTTGCCACCCTCATATTTTTCATCTCTATGTTTTTCAATCTTTATTCCGATTATCTCCCGACTCCAGTTTTCTCTCTTGCTCACCTTGTTTTGCTGCCTTTTTCTTTCGATCGATCCTTGTATCATCTCAAGAGTTTAATATTACTATCATTGCCATCTCTTGCATTTCTCTGCCACAGGCTGTCCATCCTTATTTTAACATATCGTGTCTGAAGTAAAGCATTTCATTGTTTCCTTTCCTACAGGCTGATGGATGTAAAACAAGGTCAGAACAAGGAAGGAAAGACGGTGCTGTACTTGGTGTTTGAGTACATGGACACGGATCTCAAGAAATTCATTCGCAGTTTCCGTCAAACTGGAGAAAGCATCCCCGCTTCAACAGTCAAAGTAAGTGTTACATTTTCTATCACGTGGAACCGTACTTATAATTTATTAAGGTCTTATGCGTGCTGGATGCATTTTCATTGCAGAGCTTGATGTACCAACTTTGCAAGGGCGTTGCTTTCTGCCACGGTCATGGAATCTTGCATAGGTAACCTCTCCTTTCTTTCCCTTTTTCTCTTCCCCCCTTGGATGGATTTGAAATGTAAAGTCTCTTCTGATATATCTGAAGGGATCTGAAGCCTCATAACCTCTTGATGGACCGCAAAACGATGATGCTTAAAATAGCTGATCTTGGGTTGGCTCGGGCATTTACTGTGCCAATCAAGAAATACACACATGAGGTGGGGCACGTGTTCCCTCCTTCCTTGCATCATCACTCATCAGTGGCTCATTTTTTTTTTCAACTTTCTTTTCTCCATTCAGATCCTGACATTGTGGTATAGAGCTCCTGAAGTCCTTTTGGGAGCAACCCATTACTCAATGGCGGTGGATATGTGGTCTGTAGGTTGCATATTTGGTATAAATTCCCATCCCTGAAAAAATTTAATTGGCTAACTGTTTATCTGGCAGGAGTTTTATTTATTTATTTTCATTTTGAATTGTAGCTGAACTAGTCACTAAGCAAGCCCTCTTTCCTGGCGATTCTGAGCTGCAACAGCTCCTGCATATATTCAGGTGATATGTTCAGCAATATTTGTGATTACATGGCTTTACTGTATACCACATCGTTTCTCATTATACTTCTTCGTGCAGGCTGTTGGGTACTCCAAATGAGGAGATTTGGCCAGGCGTTAGTAAGCTAATGAACTGGCATGAATACCCCCAATGGAGCCCTCAAAATCTGTCGACTGCTGTTACTAATTTGGAGGAGACTGGATTGGATCTGCTCTCTGTAAGTTACCTCTTACTACCTTTTGCTGCCTTCGATCTTTCTTTTTTCCGCTCAATTGATATCTTTTTCATTGTTCTTATTCCCAGCAAATGCTGCAATACGAACCTTCAAAACGGATTTCCGCAAAAAAAGCTATGGAACACCCTTACTTCGATGAACTGGATAAGAAGAATCTTTAGGTTGTTCACAGCTGCCGTTTTACTTGCTTTCCTCAAGCACGCACATTGTCACGTAAAAATCTATTTTGGGATTATTATTTTCTTTTTCCTGGTTAATTTCGCCTTGTCTACTTTTCCTTTGGTATTATATGCAAGAGAAGAAATAGTTCGACTTGGGAACGGTGTTCCCTCTCCATTACTGTTTTTGTTGGATTGCGATTTGAGGACTCCTCGAAATTTGGTAGTTAGAATTCATTCAAATGTAATCCAAATTATCCAAAAGATTGTGACTACACACGGATTTTTCCCCCTTTGCCTGATACGTGCAGGGTTTGGTCTATCTGCACTTGAGGTTAACGAACCCAATAAAATAACTCCCCCGATCCTTATATCTACCGGAGGTAGTAACTTTGAAGGTTTGGCATTTAAAACTAAAGTAGAGCGGTGGACTGGAAAGTGGAAACTGTCTTTCGACCAAACATTATGTGCGATTCTGGTTTCCTGCTATTATGCTTATTTGGGATCATTTTTGGATCTTAATAATACTTATTTACATAAATCGAGATAAAACTTTTTTCACATACTTACCTCTTATATACCATATAAATAACAATTAAAAAATTACTTTTAAATATTCTAATCATTATGCTAAATAAACACTTATCAGCTTTCCAAATAAACACTTATCAGCTGATCAACACATTCCAAAAAATATATCAATAAATCTCCACTTACTAGGGCACCCAATAGTCTTTTCTAAATCACCTCATATCATTTTTTATCGTATTGTGCCACTCAACCCTTCATCTTATATATTCATTAAGAATGATATCTTTCTTTATGTAATCATTCATCCGTCTTAATATTCTCATCTTAACTATAATCTTAACTATCTCTATTTTGTACTCATATCCCTTTCAAAATCCAACATTTACTATCCTCATAAAGCATTGCTGGCGGAATAACATTAATAAAATTTCACTTTTGCATAATAACATCACGAGATAAAAATCTTGTTGCATAACAAAAACCTTAACTCAGTCAATTCTTTATTGCGTTATATAGGTAAGTCGCCAAATAACAGAGGAACTCCACAAACTACAAGCAGTGGAATTCGACGACGAAGAGTGTTGAACCTTTGGCTTACTTCCTACCAGCTACCTCCTTGCCCTTGTTCCCATATATCAACCCTGTTTCCTGACAAAGAGAAACAAAAACCTCAACTCAGTCAATTCTTTATTGCAATATATAGGTAAGTCGCCAAATAACAGAGGAACTCCACAAACTTACTACAAGCAGTGGATGTCGACGACGAAGGGTGTCGAACCTTTGGCTTACTTCCTACCAGCTTCCTCCTTGCCCTTGTTCCCATATATCAACCCTGTTTCCTGACAAATAGAAACGTCTCTGAATTAAAAACGAAGTTTGAGGAGCAGGGTGAAAAGTTAAAGAAAGCGGTAGGGCAACCTGAGGGTCAGGAATGGGTTTTCGTTTCTCAACATAGCGATGAGGATCCGAAGCAGAAAGAGCAGCCTTGTCCTGAGAAGGATGGATAGTGAATTAGTTTAAAAGGGGAAGGACGAGGAGTGAGGATGGAAGAGAGAGATAAACCTGTTGTTGGCGGCGAAGATCACGAGAGGGCTTAACCCAAAGGAAGTAAGCTAGGGTTCCGGCGACAAGCCAAGAGGCGAGGTTGGTTCCTCCTCGAACACTGCCCATTGAATTGCTTACGAAGGACCTCACAGTACCCAAAGTTCTTCTCCACCTACTGCCCATTGCGTCCCCGGTTTTGATTTCTGATTCTCACACTGCTTCCCTGGCTGGCATCACATCTAAACTGCTCCTTATATCTTCTGACATAAAAAAAAATAAAAAATAAAAAGACTTCTTATATCTGCTCCCTGCTTAAGCAACGCAGCCTAATGCCCGCTCCCTGCTGCCCTAATATCGGCCCCAAAACAAACTCTGTAGCATCATGTTTTTTTTTTTTTTGGGATAGTACATAGTATAGTATAAGAAAAACTCCTCATGGGCTATTAGCACTCTCGACCTCTTCTCATCGATAAGTAATAAGCTTCTAATAACTTCAGGAGGCGATTTCATGATATGGATATCCATTGTCATCCTCTACGCTTTCCTTGCCATGGCGTCTGCAACTGTGTTAACATCTCAAGCACACCGTAACATTTCTACTTTCCAGTGTCGATTTAACAGCATGCGAACCTCCCAAATAAGGTGAAAATCAGGGTCTTCCTGAGGCATCATAGCTTGAATCAGCTCCATGACTCTTCTACAATCACACTCAACTAAGATTCGTCTATATCCTCTATCCCATGCAAGTTTAAGTCTCCACAATACACCCCAAGCTTCAGTGGATACCACCGTTCCTTGCCCAATCTAGTACATAAACCCCTACAAGAATTCCCCATTATGATCTCGCAATATACCTCTACAAGTGCACATCCTAGAATTTTCATTCCTAGATCCATCAGTATTGATCTTCACCCAACTAGGTGGTGGTGGTTTCCAATGGGAACTACTCCCCTCCTCATTTTGCTTTTGAAATAAGTCAGTATTACCCCATGTTAAGCAGGCACAAGTACATGCTAAAATGGCCTTACTACTCCAAGTAATGTCATTGAAGCAGTGATCATTTCAAACCAGCCAGATATATCGGCATATGATTGTAAACCAAAGATGAAACTTGAATCCTGTACTATGTCCTTTTGCTCCAGATTCCATGCAAGCCAGTAATTCTTTTCCAACATGTGAAAGAACAGATCACGCCATCCCGGCTGCAAAAACCATTCCAGAATTCAGAAATAACCGGACAATCCCGTAGTATGTGAAGTATTAACTTATGTGAAATATGGCATATTCCACAATTACCCGTGGGATAACTACCACGATAGAATCATAACAAGTTTTTCATTAGGAAGCCATGAAAGCACAACTACAAAAAAGTATGGTACCTCTGTGGGACCTTCATTTTCCAAACACATCTCCATCGGTATCTAGCATGATGTCGTGGGTACCTACTAAATGTTTGTAAGCAGAGCTCAGGGAGAAATTTCCATCAGAAGACCATCTCCATGCCGGGAAATCCTGCCCATTTAGTTGATGAATGTTAACACGTCTGATAGCTGCACATGTTCTGGTAGTAGGTGCTCAAACCTGCTCATATCCCAATGTCCGGAAGAAGTGATGCAATCAGCTGCTCTCCATTCAGTGATGTCTCTAGGTAAAGGTCAGGTTACTAGACTCTCTAGCTTGTCCAAGTGTGGCACCCACATATCCTTACAGAAAGAAATGTTCTGGCCATTGGTGACTCTCTATGTTATACTTTTTGTGACCTTCTCCCAGCTATTACGGATACCCCTCCACGTATTAGACTTCCATCGATGCTTCTTAATTTGGGGAATAATATTATTGCCGGCTTTGTACTTCTCTCACAAAGAACCTGACCCATAGCGAGTCTTGTTTATTAATCATACACCATCCAAGCTTCATCATGAATGCCTGGTTTTGGTAGTGAGCCTTCTTAAGGCTCATACCACCGTCCTCCTTTTATGCACACACCAAATCCCAGGAGACTATATGAGGCTTTATGCTGGCTGGACTATTACCTCAAAGGAAGTTACGACATCGTTTGTTAATTTCATCACAAGTACTCAAAGGAAGAGGTACTCCGCATAGCATGAGATGGCATAGCAAAAAATACAAAAGACACAAGAGTATGCCTAGTTGCCATCGATAACATGTTGGACTTCCAATTAGCAAGGCGAGCATCCATCTTATTCAAGAGAAAGTTATACGTTGCCTTTGAGCTCTATTCATGTAATATAGGCATTCCCATATATTTACCCAAATTCGACGTCAGAATAAAGTTCAAAAACTCGCTGATTTCCTTGCATCTATTATGATTCACATTCTTTCAGAAGTAAATTCTTGACTTTCCAACGTTCACTTTCTAACCTGAAATGTCACAAAAGTCATCCATGATGGCCTTCACAACCCTTGCTTGATCTAGATCTGCCTCTGCAAACAAAAAGAAATCATCAGCAAAAATATGAGAGATAGGAGTACCTCTTTTGGAGAGGCTAAATGGTTGCTAGTCCCCATCTTCTACAAATGTCTGGATGAGATGCCCCAATCTTTCCATCATGATAACAAATAGATATTGTGATATAGGATCCCCTTGTCGAACCCTACGGGAAGGGAAAAACATATTAGTAGATTCGCCGTTACAAAGTAGCTCCATTTGAGGCGTCGTCATACAAGCTTGGATAACTTTAAAAATATAGTCAGGGGATCTTAAGTTCACTTAAACAGACGGTGATAAAACTACATCTAACTTAATCATACGCCTTCTCCAAATCTATCTTAATGGTCATGAAACCATTTTTTCTCTTAAATGACTTCATAGAGTGAATGATCTCCTGTACTAGGATGATATTATCCAAGATTTAACGCCTTTTCATAAAACTGCATTGGTTTGGGGCTATCACTAAAGGCATGACGGCCTTTAGTCTATTTGCTATAACCTTTGTAATTATCTTATACACAACATTGCACAAACTTATAGGACGAAAGTCTCGAAACGTCTCACGATGTTCTACTTTTGGTATAAGAACTATTTGAGTTCTATTGATGTCATATAAGCATTGGATCATTGAAAACTCTTTTAACTAAATCAAGCACCAATGTTCCTACCGTCTCCCATTGGCTTTGGTAAAAAAAAAGGATTATAGCCATTTGACCCTAGTGTTTTCAGCTACCCCATATCAAACAAAGTACGTTTAATCTAGTTATCTTTAATCGATCTCCCTATAATACGCATATTCACATCATCAATCTCAGCATCATGTCTTTTCTGCCAATGAGAATATCTCTTCTACTAATATGAAAAAAAGAGTATATCTCTTCCATGGGCGGATTAGATCTTTTTTAGGGAAAAAATTAGTAGAGTATGTATTATTGATTTGAAGTTACAAACAGGATCAAATAAGTAACCTCTTATTTACACACGGTAACTTTCATGCTATAAGGCTATTGAAGTTTTTGAACCATAAAAAAAGACATTAAATAACTTGGTGTTGTTTAATTACTAGTTGTTGCATATTTTATTTGCTTTATACAATAGTTACATCATAGTTGGTTTTAAACTTTTCTAGTGCAGGTTTCCTCTGAGGGCAAGGTGTTTACTAGTTTGTTTGCACGAGGCAGTTCATTTTCACATTAGGGGAAAAAATAGCACTTGTATTACACATATTTGAAACATATCCTAGGTATAAATTACTCATGGACAAATCTTATAGAGAAAAAGACAAGAAAATACCACTTAAATTTCAAAATCTCAAATCAGTGATTTCCTACTAAAATGAGTAGTTAATTGCTATACTCTTTTAGTCAATATCAATACTCCTATAGGCAATAAGACTTATTTGTGATTTTAAAGTTCAAATAATATTTTCTTGTCTTTTTCTCAATATTATATACATCACAAAATGTTATTAGTACATTTACATTGCAATACACCATAGACGACTTTGCCTTCTTTCCAGCTTTTCCTACTTGATTGCTCGGTATGACTATGTAAGCAAGTGGCTCTCTGATGCCCAAGAGGTTTCAACAAGTAGAATTGTTCCAATAATAAGAATTTACTAGCATTTGTAATCCTATGCATTAGAAATCAAAAAACTTTCTCCCTTAATTCTAGACCCACCTTTGCTAGAAAAAGCTAACTTTGCCACACACAAAAAGATCATTGAAAAGTATAAACATTGTAAGCAAACACAGCATTCTAATCAAAACTGTTTTAATAAACCAATATACAACAAATCGAACTCCAAAGTTGAGGAATAGAAGATGGTGAATCCTTCATTTCTCACACACAAAGAGGGGGGAAGGAGAAAACTTACAGATAGGAGGAGGGAAAAAGAGAAGGTAGATTTGACAAACATGGATCATAATTTGGAGAAGTCACTTTCCCTCCTTGGCATCACAATGTGAAAACAATGGAACGATCTTCTCATTAGTCATTGTGGAGCTCATCGCCAGCTTAATAACCCAAGTGCCAGTCTCTCTCCTTTGTTGTTAGTGGAAGAAATTGACGAAGAGGAGGCAAGTGTGTGCCAGATGAAGAGGCGACTAAAGAAGAAAAAGAGAAAGGGTCAGTTGAAGAAAGGGATATGGTAATGGATGCACCTTAACCCTTCACAAGGGCAGTGTGGTCTTTTTCTTATCACACTTACTGACACATAAGGACTTCATACCTTTACAATATTCCATGTTTCATTCTTAGTTAATTTGTTAAATTTGTTAAATGGGGATTTATCCCAAGTTTTCCGTATATTATATATGATAGTTACATCATACTTTTGTTTTAAATTTCTTTAATATATGTTGTCCTCAGAGGTGTTTGTTAGTTGTTGTATGTACATTAACAAGTTTAGGTGCAAGGTGTTGTCTAGATATAATGCTATCTTATAGAGAATGAGTTGTGTGTTAAAGAAATGTGGCTTCCACGAAATGTTCAAGGTTAGAAAAGATATAGTATAATTAAAGGTAAAATTTGAGGTGAGTAAATTTAATTTTAAAGATAGAATTTGGAACGTACGTTATACAATAGATGGGCATTGGGGAAGTTGATATGTCTAAGGTCGAAACTAACAGCCAGTTTGGTTGAGGGAAAATCTGACGAGGGAAAGGAACTGAATTGATGGGGAGGGAAGGGAAATGAAATCGTGAGGGGAAAGGGAAGATAGGTTGGGCTGTTTGGTTGAAAGAAAATTACGGGGAGGCAAATAAGAAGTAAAAGCGAAATACCCAATTTACCCTTATAAGTAATGAAAATGTGTTTTCTTTAACAAATGTAAGAAGAACACGTGAACAATTTGTAATCGGGTGATTCTGAAGAGTGATAACATGATTTGATATGTGCCACTTAAGTGAACAATTTGCACTCGAGTGATATCCTTCCTCCCCTTCAACACTTTCCAATTACCCTCCAGTTCTGAACATCACTCAAGTTTCTCCCGTTGTCACTCGAGTGATATCCTTCCTCCCCTTCAGCACTTTCCAGTTACCCTCCAATTGGGAACATCACTAGAGTTTCTCCCATCATCACTCGAGTGGGAATTGGTAGTTACATTTTCTCTGTTTATCCATGTTTGTCAGCAGAAATACAGAGGATCCTATACAACAAGTAACTAAATACTCATATGCTAAAGTTAGTCTTTTAGTCATAAATATATTCAAAAGTTAATGAAATAAATGACTTACAGTTCTTTTGTTGGGATTTACCATTTCCAATTTTCTTCCTATGTCATCATGTACATTGCAATGTTGCGGCCATCACTCGAGTGTCACTCTTGTTACTTGAGTGCAAAGAATATTTTATAAAACTTACCCTCGTGTACCTTACAAATTATACACATTTTTAACTACATAACCCAAGTGATAGTTTCAACACTTGAGTTATATACAAATTTGCATATTGATTCTCAATTACAATATGAGACAAGCGAGGCATGAATTGAACAATTTTCAAACTAATGAACATAAATATGAACTTTTTTAAGGTGTTAAGCTTACATTAAGTTAAACTATTTTGAAGCACTCTTCCCTCCTCCAACTTCAACGTCAACAATTCTAGCTTCGTCCCTCCTCTAACTTGTTTTTTTCGCTGAATATGATGCCTTCGACAATGACTAACTCAATCATTGCTTTTAACAACTTTTTAAGGGGTAAAAATGTCATTCACTTTTGCTATTCATGTTGGGAACTTGAGATAACACCATTTTTAGTGGGAATCCATCTTCCCAATTTTAATTGAATTTCAGTGGTGGCGAAAATTTTTGTTCCCAGGAACTTTGCCAGCCAAACACATTTTTTGGCAGGGAACTTTGTTAAGTTCATTTCCCTTCCTATTAGTTCCCTCAACCAAATGGGCTTTAGGGGTATGGGTAGATGTAGAATATACCGAATTCACCTCTAGTAACTAGATGCCATGGAAAATCATTAGGAATTATATGTAACTAATGGAAATGAGTTTCCATTTTTATAGTCAGACTACTCAGAAATCGGGAAAATAATGGTCACGAACAGAAGGATAACATTATCCATGCCTTATCCTTGGCCAAAATATCGTGTGACAAAAGGGACGTGACATGATTGTATGATAAGTTGCATCGTGTTAACGATCCTCATATGAATTGGTAGTCGTAATATCTTGCTAGAGGCCACTTGCGACTTGTGGGCTAGTATAGTTATTGGCCCACTGCCAACTTCATATGGGCCTACAGGATCGCACACAAGAATAGCCGAACACAAGCTATAATGCCTAGATTCATTGAATCTAAGATGTGTCTAATATTCAATTAATACAATGTTTAATCTAGAGTGGACGAATTTTATATATATGATATAAAATTTGAAAAATGAAAATTATATATATAATGTTGTGTTAGTTTCAGATTTTATTGTATTTGATAAAATTAAATTAAATAATTAACATAGAGATATAGTATCTCAGATTTAATTTATAAAGATAAATTAAATTTATTTTCATTGGCTCTTTATTCAGATTAAATAAATAAGTTAAATTAAAACTATTAGACAGATTTAATTAAACTGAATTTATTTAATTAGCTCATAAAAAAATTAAATGTTAATTGATATAATATTTCAAAATTAATTAAGATTAATTTTGAATATCCAACATAGCCCTCATTAGTTATAAAAAATAAAGGGCTAGAGAACTCTAGGGCAGAAGAGAAATAGAGAGCTGTAAGGAAACTCTAAAGAGGCATTGGAGGTGCTAGCACGTTGCTGGTATTGGGTCTTGTTCGTGTGGATATCGATAGAGGGAGCTGATTTGAAGCGTGAGCTCCTTGAGATCGAAAAGGCAAAACGTAAATGTATGACTCTTCCTAACTCAATTTAAACGTCATGTACTAGAAGCATTAAGAGTCAGATTATACTCCCACATTTCTTCTGTTAACATTGTCAAACCCCTTAATATTTTGACATTTATCATAATATTAACGTGCAATTCAATGGGCATATATAAATAGTAAAATTATACTGTATAAAATTCTTGATTACATTATATGAAATCCCCATAAGGTTTATACATGGAAAATTACAAAACCTAAAATACATAAAAAGGACAAAGATAACCAATTCTAAAAACTTGCTCTGGACCAGAACCCTCAGTTGCCGGTGACAACATCCTTGCCCTTAGAGCCGCTTTTCCTTGCTGAATAAATTTTGATTTATGGAAAGGGTGAGATTCAAACGAATCTCAGTAGTAACATGCTATCAATAATATAAAATGCGAAAGACAAACATGCAATGTAGCATATGATGCAACATATAATGCAACATATAATAATGTTGTATACATTTCCGTCAATTAATGTTTAGAATCAAACGACGATTTTGTCCGGATCAAAATAGTCATTTGTCCCTACTTGCTAATCAGTGATCACAATGCTATTCTACTCGATGTTCAATTACAAATGACTATTTGTCCCCTACTGGCCTTATTGCATGTTCTGTTCATAATCATATGACTGTATAACCCCTACTTGCCATAATGTTTCGGAGCAGATACTTTTCTGTCCATACTTACCACATCGCCTCAGCTGGTTCCCACTAGCCTCATGGTACTTGTGCTTTTCCCACACCACAACGAGAAATTATGCCACACAGGCTTCACATTCTCCTACCTAAACTGGGTACATGCTGGCCCTAGAGGTACTTGTGTTTTTCTCACACCACAACTCTAGGAATTACCGTCATTCACATGTCATTGCACAGAACATGGAAAACAATACATATTAACATTCACATAGTATATGAGAGATAGAGTTACTACCTGGACTCCTTTTTGTGCCTAACTAATACTGGTCCTTTGACTTTTCGTCTGGCTTGGGCAAGTATCAAGTCCTAAAATTCCAAATTTATAATAAATGAGTTATTACTCATTCATTCTTTATTCCTATACTCAAATAGTTGGTTATCTTTATCAAAAATGTAAAATGACCAAAATGCCCCTAGGAGTCTAATTCCCTTTATACCTGGTATAATTATACTTTTTCAAAAATTATGACTCTGACTATTCTTACACAATTTCGCATATAGAATCCATTTTTAACCTCAGTTTTAGAAAATTCACACTATATTTCCAGTTTTACTCTTGACAGCAATCAATTGGAGTTTTAAGGGCAAAATTGTCATTTCACACCCTAAAGCCTTCACACTTTATAATTCACATGTTTCCTATACAATTTTTCATTCTAAACACAATGAACCATCAAATCCAAAAAAATTCCAGCCCAAACCCCTTGAATTAGGTCTAGCCGAAAGTTTCCAAGTTTTAGGGTAAAAGGAATATTCCAATTTCCAACCAATCAAACATATTATTTTCACTTCTAATCACTTATTTAACTACTTAAACTACATAATTAATCAAAGTTTGGGCAGCATCTTTCCTTAGGGTTCATATATTCCAAATCACAGAACCAAGTCAATACAAGCCGAACAACCAACCACAATACCAAGAACAAACATAAATAATCAAGAGATAACAAGTTCTCAAACTTACCTTACTTCTCTTTTATTTTCTCTCTTTAGCCATGGCTTCCCTCTCCCTTTTCTCTTGATTTTCTTCTTTCTTTACATGTTTTCAAGATGGATATGAAGGTTAGAGAGAGTTTATAAGAGATTGGAGACAAAAATAAACTTTTTCATCTACTTTTATTCTATTGTATACGACTTTTGTGATTATTTTTAACATCACATTGTATAGACTAATAATAGGCCTCAAATCCTTTAGTATAGATTTATGAAAATATCCCGCCAACATATGACATTTTCTTATCCAAGGAACTGATATTAGATGCCGTTAATTAATTCAAATTGGAGCCAATAATTAATAAGGCTTTAGGAAACTGAAACATACAGTTTAGTTAGGGAGCGTTTACTCGGACATGGAGTCATTACATCGGAGGGGAAAGTAAGGAATGGGAAGAGAGGAATTTTAAAAAAAGGGAAGAGATTTTAATAATACCTTATCTAATTTGTTTGGAGGGGAGGAATTTCAGTGATATTCTTTTTTTTTTCTTTTTTTTGTTGCCAAACTCAGTGATATCCTATTTAGTTTAAAGAATTTTATATTAAATTTTATTAATTATAGTGTGTATGAATAGGAATTTTTTGTCCGTTTATTAAAAAAAGGAAATTTTTTCGAAAGGTGACTTTTTTTTTCTATTTTCCTCTTTCACTCTGAGCTGTCTACCGTTTTTAGGATGAAACGACAATTTCACACCAAAAAACAATTAATAACTGCAATATTAAAATTGTCGAAACTTTCATCTTAGAAATATTAAAACTTTGACCTTATACAACCAGATAGTATATTCATGAAGTAAATACTGATACATATTACATCAACGTTATTAAATATTGATTATATCCCATGCCTCATTAGCACTATATATAGTACATTCAGGTTGCATTTAAATGTTATAATATTTACTTTATCCTGCTCGTTTTCTTGCAGATTTGTGCGCACCATGGCTACTTTTTTGCAGATTGCTAATCGCCATTACTTCATTCTTGAATGACCATGGCTATTCTACTGGAGGAGGCAACGGTGAGGAAAGGGAATAGAGAATGATGTTGAACGAAACCATACCACAAAGCCACAAAGACAAATGGACGAAACAAAAAGCGCCAATAGCAAGCAATGGAGAAGAGCCACATAGAGCAACAATGTCATCCCATGGAGACAAATGGACGGAAGGTGAAACATGAATTGACGGAGGATGAGCTCAAACCAGACCGTCTGATCTGAAGGGGCAACCTAGAACTTAGTTTGGCCCAGATGACCAACCAGATCTAGTTTTTCTCTCTTTTTGTTTAGGCCGCTTTTTTTAAGTCTAGACTAGACCGGCTATCAGACTTCTAGCACAACCCTAATCCAAACCAAGGGACGTCCTAAGACTTGCTTATAGTCTTGGGGCATCGTCCATAACAAAATCCGGTAATGCAAGAACAATCAACCGATGCAATCAGATAGACAATCTCAAAATAATACCTGAGCTGAGTGATTCTCCAACTTTGAGCGGTAAATAAATTCTTAGTTTATTTATTTCAATCTTAGGTTTAAGGTAGTCGAGAATTGTGAAAATCAACCAAGACCAGTCCCATCGAATTTAGCAGGTTCAGGGGGCAAACAAGGAAAGAATACCAGTATTCAACAGTCAACTCTGTTTTTAACAGTCATCTCTTTCCACCAAAATGCTCGCTGGCCCTCTCACAAATCAAATCTCACGTTCCACCTACCTCTATTGTCGACGTTAATGGCCCAATTGTTCTCCCTGATCTGCATATAAGGAACCTGCCACAATATTTTTGAAGAGAGACAATGTGAAGTATCCAGAGAAAGGAAACATGAAGAAACAATTAACTTGCGAAAATGCAAAACAAACAAGTTCTGAGCTGAAAAATCAGAACAGTTCGAAAAAGTGACTAAACAATCAAACGGCTTCAGAGAAACTGCCATCAGAGTCCAAAATGCAAATTGTTGCCACGCGACAAGACAACAAAGCGGCATATTTGGTATCTAAAGAAGTTTTCTAACTGTCATCACACAGCTGGACCGACCCCAGCTCATAGAAATCAACAGCGTGCTATCACGATAAAGAAAGGGGGATCGGCGGCAATTCTACTATCATGAAGGAAGCAGACTAATTCACTAAAACTTCACATTTAAAAGAACTCCCACGAATTTATTTGTTTAATATATCCACCCGAAAACAGATAAAGATTTACATACTCCCTCAGAACACTTGGCTTCAGCATAATTTGGTAACTCAATACGGCAAGGGCTTATACCTGTTCAAGGACCTCGTAGCCAACTCTAAGTCTAACATCTTGATCCTTCTGAAAATTGAATATGCTCCACGAAAACTCTGCGGCCCCTCTGGACTTCCTCTGCAAACAAATTAAGGAAGCTTTGCTCCGCAAGTCAATTTAAATTACATTGAAGCATTTTTGCTCAAAATGGCATTAAAGCCAGATGAAACCACATACCCCTTTAAACTCTTTATCAACATCTGATCGTCCCTTAATATTAAAGCTCAGGAGACCATCATTTGTCACAGGGAATGTTTTCTTTCCACGTACACTATACCACAACTTGTCATATTTATCGTATAGTAATCCTACACCAAGGGTTGCTGATAACTACAATTGATCATCAGAAGTATCAATGGAAAGAACAAAGCATCCACAAAAAAGGGAAAAGAATGACGAAGAAAAAGGGAGTCATATGTCCAAATGTGAACATATAACCAAAAAAATTCAGACATACATCTGGATACAAATGTCTTATCCAGGCACTAAAATAACATGGACGTCCAAATTTGGTATCCAGCTCTCCATGCACCTGAGATAAAAAAGAATGAAAGCAGCTGGGTAAGGCCGAGAACTCCGTACACTTTGAAGCAGTCCTATTACAGGTAATTAAAAGGTGTAGTATTCAATTTTCTATTTCTATATTCGAGAAAGCGTGAAAATAAGAAAGAAGTAGAGAGGAGACGAAAACGAAACCTGCAAGTGGGTATTGGAGTCAATGGGGAAAGTTTGCTTGGCATGGATTCTTAAGGCTTTGGAATCGACACCGCATCTGAGAGAAGTCTCCATGGTGGATGCAAAGGAAACGGCCACTCCAATTTATGCGATGGATGAATGGATAACCCTAACAAGGAAGAGCAGAAGCACTTTTGCTGGCTGTGGCTTGCAGTTGCTCGTAATTTCTCCGCCCGTCCGTATCTGTATCTACCTCTCACTCTCAGCTTCAGCTACCCAACTCCCTTGTCTCCCTCTGATGGCATGGGCCGCCGCATAAGCCCAACAACAATGAGACCACGTCTTTTATTTCTTTATTTTTTGTTTTTACCTGATTTTATTTTTTCTAATACTATTCATTTTTTGTGACATCAACATTATGACCAAACTCTTTGAGGTGGAAATCATGGTCGGTCCGGTCCTATAAGGTTGGTCCTTGACGGATTAGGGTTGTCTTTACAGGGTTCGGAGAAAAAAAAATTGTTATTTTTCAAAGCACGGCCCAAAATCATAAGGGCCAGAGCCGGCCCGCAGGGTCAAAAGATATTTTCACAAAATTTAACTATAAATCTACACACATCATGCAATAAAATAAATATAATTACTACTTTATAATTAAAGGTAAAAAATATTGTTAACAAGTAACTCATAATCTCATACAAAGAGTATAAGAAGGCAAAAAACTAAACACTCTAAGCAATATAATTATAACAACTATCGTTTTCATCTTCTTCACTACTATCATAAATTTCAAGGGATTTTTATTGTACTTCACTTTAAATAGTAGACTCTGTTTAAAGGGTAAAAATATCAAGAATTAGTAAATTACCATTATATGTAAATTTGAAAATTTTAAAGTTCTTAGGGAGAAGTTAGCAAATGCATAGGCAGGAAGGACAGGAGAATTAAACACCAAAAAAAAAAAGCTAAAGGGACGGCCCTTTTAGGCCCGACTTTCTTTTGAGGCTCTATTTTTCAAACCCGACCCATGATTTTAAAGGGATTAAAAAGGCCGACCTGACAAACTTGATCAGATTTCCCAGCTCTACAAACTCTACAGTATCCAGGCCTCTCATTCATTTATCATTTTTGGACGAACCGCCCGGCTGCCACAGCAATGAGCAAAGACGGTTACATTCTATAAATATTTCCGATCATTTGCTTTTTTTCTATAATTCTCTTCACTTTTATATTAATAATAATATTTAATCATAAATTAAAATGAAAGATTTATATTTTATTCAAAAACGTTACATACTCCTAAAATGAGTTTCTATCAAAATTATTGAAGCAAAACAGTCGTCTAGTTTTTTTTTTTTTTGAAAAAAAAAATATTATACAGTTTACAACTTATTTTGAAATGAAAAAAATCAACATTTTTATGGACTTGGAGATATTGAAGTATATAAATTATAAGTTAATTTAGAAAAATACCCTAATTATATAACACTATGAGATTTTAAAGTTTAAAAAAAAACCAACAAACTGCTGATTGAAATGTTAAAAGGCCTCACCCATAAGCTTTAGAAATGGTTTTGATCCATTCCTTGAAGTTTGATAATATATACTTATTATTTAATAATTTGAAGATTATAATGTAAAGAATAAAGAATGTGTTACTTTTGAAAAGTGAAGAGGATTTTTGAAAAAAAAAAGTGGATGATAGACAACATTTATAGGATGTAACAAATGGACATACCAAGGACGCTGAGAGGTTATGGAGCATAAGGTTTGATTAACCGTGTGAATTAGGAAAGTGGAGGGGGAAATCAACCTCTGGAGAGATTTTGCGTCCAGCAAACACCACCCCCTCTTAAAGGCCATCAAACTCAAACTCAAAGTCTCAAACATTTGGATTTCTGTTGCTTTTTTTAAAGACAAATCATGGGGCAATTGAATTTTGATTCATGTGTATGTTGACTCAAAGCTTAATCATCACTCAACGTGGATTTTTATCATAAGGACTGATGAAAAATTGAGTTAATTAAATTACAAAGACCTAATAAGAAATTATAAGGGCTTAAAGTTTGATTCAAAAATTGAAGAAATTAAAGAGGATGGAGAGGATGGAGAAGACACAGAAGGTGAGGAGGATGATTCAGAAATTAAAGAAAATGAAGATACTGAAAAGGGTGAAGAAGATAGAGAAGCTGAGGAAGATGATTCACAAATTGAAGAAGATGATGAGTAAGACAGAGACAAAGAAGATCACAAACAAAATATAGATACTAAAGGACATGATAGGGGTGAAGCACAAGCCGTACAATGTGAGAAGGAAGAGGGAGAAAAGGAGAAAAAAAGGAAGTGACTAAAATTTGAGAAGATAAAAAATGGTAATAACTTCTATGGGTTGTAAAATCTTCATAGATTGATACAAAGAGGAAATGTAAGGGTAAATGGAAATATGATGACAATGACATTTTATTTCAATTGTGTACAGTGAGGTGTAATGAAGAGGACGGTGACAATAAGTTTAACACACTTATGCACTTGAATGCATTCATATTAAGTTATACTCATAATTTGACTAAAATGATGATTTGTTGTTTTCATTTAGGGACTTCGTAGAGATGTATGACTACTTTCTCACAAAGAGGGAACTCTATTGTTTCCGACCAAGAGGATGGATTAATGACAAGGTAAGTCACTGGTAAAGAGTGAAAGATAATGATTAATGACATGTTTTCGATAGCTAACTTTATGTGTCCCTCATGTATTTAATGTTAATGGTGCTCAAAACCTTAGTTGCTAATCAAATAGTGAATGATAATAGAGTTAGCAGACACATTTTTACAACTAACTTTATGCACAAAATTGTCACAAATTCAAGGAAATGGTGTTTGGCAAAATGTGAAACGCAAATCCTCCCTGAACACTTTGGATACAACATTAGGTATAGTGCTTTCATATTTGGTCCTACAGTTCTAAATGACCATTGGTTTTGCTATATAGTAGAGACAAAAATCATGAGACTCTGTGCGCTTAACTCATTGGTTGATATTCGCATATATATGAGGAGACATATGGAATTAGAAGATGCAAACAAATTGGGAAACAAACTAAAAGAGGCAAAGAATAAGAAGATCAAACAAAAAAGAGAGATTGATCCTAAGGAACATATGGCAAGTGGAGTTATATGTACAACTTGTCATTTACTTGTGTATTAGTCGTCAATTTGTTATGCATATTTGTGATTGACATGGTTTAATTTTTTTTCAAAGAAATTGCTTCTTATAAATGCTTCGAAGTGTAAAGTCACAGTTGTTTAAGAACGGAGACAAAATTAAGAAGGAAGTGGCATGAGCAAAAGTGCATATACAATTGGACACGTGAGTTAACTTTGTAGTTTTGGTTAAATTTATTACATCGTTATCTGCCTGATTTGGTTATTAATTTGATTACAAATATATTTGCAGAGACTTTTGTGTTGTGCATGTACTATCCTAGTTATAGATGTGGAACATAAATAAGCAAGGTGATGACGGTTATACCATGCCTTACTATTTGATGGAAGAACTCAATGAAATTAAGATTGGGTTCTTGTGTTGGCTTGTCACTCTTATAGATATGTTCTTTGTTTTCAATAGCACATCATCAATTTCTCCAACTATTGATCTTAAGGACCATAGCAAAAATCCAGTAAAGATTAAAAAAAATTTTTGTTTAGTTTGATATTTGAACCTTTGACTTTCAAGGCTTTGATATTTGTAACAATTAAATCAACAAAGTGTCAAAGTTTTTCTTGTCAATCATATCATTAGCGTTCTTTTATATAAGAACTATTACGAAAGTGATGCGGCTTTTGATAATCTAATCACAAAATTAAGAATGTTATAACTTCTGCCCTTTTGATAAAATTAAAATATTGTAAAATAAATTAAATAAATTCAAACTCATAATCAAATATAAATAATAGATAAGCCTATGATTATATAGATCACATTATATGATCATATATACTACTCTTATATATTAATGTAATAATAAACAAATGAAAATAAAAAGATTGACATGATGATATGAAAATAATATATCAATATAAATAAATTAAATATAAATAAAATAAGATGAAATAAATAACATAAAATAAAGAAAATAAATAATAAAATATAACATAAATTTAAATAAAATAAAAAAATATTAAATAAGTAAACAAATAAATGAAACGTAAATAAAATAATATAATATAATATAACAACATAAAATGTAAAGAATACTATAATATAAAATAAAGAAATATAAATATTGCATAATAAGAGATTCCCAAAAAATGAGAAATAAAGATAAAAAAACTTGCGAAAGAGAATAAAGTATCAATAATCTTCAATCTTAGTCAAAGAACCTGATATATAAAGCAATCGTTAAAATGATCTCTTTAATTCCATATAATGGTTTAGATCATCTCGAATAAATCAAATAGATATACGATAAAAGAATGTAGGAGAAATTATTAAACCAGTGGTGAGAAAAATATACTTTCGTTAGAACTTCGTGTTAATAACGTGTTATAAAAATAGAAAAATATAAAAGATGAAATAGGAGAGATGAACATAGATGAAGAGAGAATTGGAGAGAAAGATGAAACAATATCTTATTTATTTAGATCCAACCCAAGTGTAGTACATAATGCTTTATTTATATATTATCAACCTCAACCAAGAGTTACACAAGGTAAATAACAAATTTAATACTTATGAGTGTATAAATTATAACATTTGAGTTATGAACATAAATACTCTTAAAGACTATTCATTAGATAAGAGATTATAGAGTATAGAAAGTAAAAGGTCAGGAATTAAGAGTTCATAGACATCCCCATTATCTAGTATTTTTACAGCGGTCAGACAATCTTGGTACAGGAGTAAATAAAAGATATTTGTTGGCCATATTTCCAAAACCGAGATAATATTTTAATTATGTTGTCAAACAAAGATGCCTCATTCTGAATCGCAAATAGTAACAGTGCTTGTTTGTTATCATTTATTTGAATCGGGTTTATTATATAAGCCTGATTCACGTAAATTGAGATAAATCTCTTTCACATATTTATCTCGTAGACTGTGAAAGCACCTCGTAGATCGTAAAAGCTACCTCGTAGACCGTAAAAGTTACTTCGTATTCCGTAAATTACAATTCATAAGCACTTATAAAATTTTCAACTGCTATTCCAAACAAGCTCATAAGGTATAATATATTAAATCTGAACCAGATTAGATTATATTAATCTAATGGCCTAGAGACCGAAAACGACGGAAAAGGAAAAAAAAACGAAAAGGACCCAAGCTCTCTGAAAACACGGCATCGCTGTCTTGGCAATACCGTGAAAGACGCTAGCATGGGGGCAAAGGACAATTGGAAAACAGCAATTACAATTAAAATAGTGATCCCAAAACATGAATGTTCATGCTTTCAGATATTATCTGCGGTCAAAGTTATTTCCAGGAATCAAATGGGCATCACTTTTCAGTAGGCACTACTTGCAAAAGTTCAATATTGAGTTGAAATGTGGCTCCGGGCTGCAATAACAGGAACAAATGTTGGCTAAACAGCAGGAATACAAGGTCCATAGTAGCATCAAAGCACAGCAGTCAGTAATACACAATTAAAGATGGATAAAGAAATGAGGGCTTCACCGGAATCTCATTCATTCCCTTTTGGCCGTATCCCTTGTCAGGAGTAACAATCACAGTTCGCTGCAAGCATTAAAACAGAACAAGTTCAAATATTTTTTACCAGTGTATGGGTAGCAACAAGATAATTAAGGGTTGTCCGCAACACCTTTCCGCCCGTTCGCATCCCTTCCGTTACGGAATACAAAGCAGGTGGAGGCTTGGGTGCTGCTTGTGCCGAGAATAGACCATTTGGGTTGTCAACAAACTCGCGTTTCCGTTCCTTTCCGGGCGGAGATCCCACCGTAAACTCATAAGGCTTTTAAATAGCAAAAAGAATGCATTAGCGCATTGGGCTCCCCACACTGAAACCAGCAACGCCGAGTAAAAAGAACAGAACCTGAGCTATGATACGATTTCCGGCGAGAAGTTTAGATTCTCTGCTCGATACAGCTGTAATTACACGATATATGCAGTCAAAGTGTACCTACCAGGAGAAGCCTACAGTGAAACAAGAGGAAAAAAATAGAAGACCAAGATTACTAAAAGATGATCCACATCCAGACCTGAACAGTTGATCCTTTCTCCGCTATTGGACCCTTTCCCTCAACCAAATCATAGTATTTCAATCCATCAACTGAATCAGACATCAAACATCAAACATTAGCTTGCAAATAGAAATGAAGAGAAAGAGGAATTAGTGGGGGCAACTTAACGGGAAGTAAGGTAGTCTTTAATGGGGATGGTGGAGGAGTTGAAGCGTCGGTCACGAGCGAGGACAGGAGGAGGAGAGGGGAAAAGGAAGGAGAAAGGGAGGGAGGAAATGAGAAGCGCGGTGGAGGATCTTCTGGAGAATTGGAGATACTTGTTGGGGAGGAGGGGAGGCCCATATTCAGAGCAGGAGCATTTTATGATGGAGAAGCTGCGACGGCACCAGGTAGCCATTCTCATACCTCGCTTTTCACGGACGCCCACCACCATCATGCTTTTCAACCGCCCGAACCCCATCCATTTCTTCCTCGCTCCTGTGGATGAGCTGCCAGAGTTACTCCCGTCTTGGATCGTCCAGATGGATTTATATGATTTAGATTTAATTCTTTTTATTTTTTATTTTTTTAAAAGAATTATTTTAAAGGGTAGAGCATCTAAAGGGTTAATATAACTTTTGGTTCTTGAAGTTTGGTCCGATTTTGGTTTTGGTTCCACAAGTTTGAAATTAGTGATTTTGATCCCTAAAGTTTGACCTGATTTTGATTTTGGTCCCTCAAGTTTAAAATCGATGGTTTTAGTCACTGAAGTTTGGCCCGATTTTGATTTTAGTTTCTCAAATTTGAAAAAGACTTGATATGTTACCCTAAACTTAGGAGACCAATAGTTATAACGGAGTAAATTGAGGGACTAAAACTAAAATTGGGTCAAACTTTATGGACTAAAACCACCGATTTCAAACTTGAGGGATCAAAACCAAAATCAGGACAAACTTTAGGGACCAAAACCACCAATTTCAAACTTGAGAGACCAAAACTAAAATCAGGCTAAACTTCAAGGACTAAAAGTTATATTAACCCGAATCTAAAATAAAGATAATCTCTTAACTAATTTTTTTTTTTAAAAAAATAATATTTTAATTTAAAAATCACCCATTAAAAAAATTAAATCTTGACATCATATATCAACTTTCCCTAGGGGTGAGCAAATCTTAACCGAATCGAACCGAACGTAATTCAGTTTTTCGATTTTGGTTTTTTCAGTTTTTGGTTTTTTTCGGGTTTGAAAAATAGGCAAATTTCGGTTTTCGGTGTTCGGTTCAATTTTTTAAAAATTAATTCATTTTTAACTGAAAAACCAAAATTTAATTAATTAATTAATTTATTATTTATTTCTCATCTTAGACATGGTAACCAACCCAAATATAAGTGCCCTAACACCAACCGGCCCACCCAACCCAAACCCAAACATACAACGGTTAACACTCAACACACACTCCATCACTTACTGTCTTGTCTAGTTGTCTTACTCAATACTCACTGTGCAGTCAGTCACCCACTCACTCAGTGTCAGCTACACTGCTACAGATGACTACTCAGGTCCGTCTCACTTCTCACTTCTCACTTCTCAGATTCGCCTACTCCTCTCGTTAGTATCACAATATCGGCGTCAATGTCAATATTCAAGCTTCACTTCTTGAATCTTCACTCTTTACTTCTTCGATTTCGATCTTCAGGTAATCTTCAGTTCTTCACTCTTCACTTCATGCTCAATTTTTCTTTCTCTTCTTTGTAAAATGGAAACCCTAAAGTCCTAAACCACTTATCCTCTCACTTTGCCACTTCGCCATCTACGATTTACGAACATCGAATAGCTCGTTGTTGCCATCTCCACCTCCAGACTCTTTACCTCATTACTTCGTCGTTCGCCACTTCGCCTGAGTCTCCCAAGTCCTGATTGTCGACTCACGGACTAACACCTCTGGCCTTGTCACTCCTCAGCAGCCAGCACCGATCAACCATCTTAGTGAGAAGCAAAGCTCAATCTTGTCGTCTTTGCTTCCTCACTCTCACTTTGGCATTTCCGCCGTCTCAGACTCGTCTCTCACTTGGGGTAAGTAGCTTCACTTCCCTTGGACTTGGTACTTTAGTTTTATGGTATTTTAACCAGAAGCAGATCTTCCTTTAGTACTTTGGTGCTTCTAGATAGGAAAAAAAATTTCCCGCATTTTCTTATTGTTTTTTTCTCTAGCAAAAAAAACCATGAATAAATGTTGTAAACTCTCTATTTCGGTGACCCCTGCGGATGAGTCATCGATCACTGAGGAAAGGAGGAAACTTTCCGACCGGTTGAGCCCTCAATACCATTGGAAAGTCGCCCCCTTCCTTAGTGGCTGATGATAAATAAATTAAAGGTGGATGGAGCTGAAGATACCTACTATATTTTGTTGTATATAACCTCTGTTATATGTTTGCTTATATTTATTTTGGTATTAAAGTTAGATATGTATGTATTATATATTTTGGCATGTAAATACCCTTTATAAGGAGGAGAATTAAGCCTATATCAGCCTAGAGTTAAGTGTCGTTAGCAATTAGCACAGCAAGTATATACATATATATGGTAATAGTAGTAGTAGATGTTATCATCATATTAATTTGGAGATATAATTATGTTTAAGGGGAAAATGTAAGATTTAAACCCTAATAATTTTCATGCCAAAACTATAAGTTTTAGATATAATAGTTAGTTTAGTACTTACTATTAAGTAGATTAGTAGTTGTGGATGTATAGAATAAGATCTTATTACTTAGAAGGTTAAGTGGAGGCTTCTAGTTTGTTACATGAGAATGCTATCCCGAGAGAGATAGATAGTAGCCCGTGTACTAATTTGCTAACAAAAGTTTTTAAAGACTGAACTTAGAGTATAAACCACTAAGTTTGGATTTGAAATAAATTAGCTTTGGACTTTTGAGGTTGTTTAAGAAATACTATCCTTTGTAAAAGAAGAGTACCTTTAAAGTTTAAAAGCTTTTAGCAGTTCATTTTTTTATCGTACTGATTGGGTAACTAGTGATTCATAATGAGTTAAACACTTATGAAAGGTGTTTGTAAGGTATAGTGTTTACTCAAGAGAATCTTGCAGGGCTAGCCTGTGTTGGTTAGTTTCTGAGATAATTTTGATTTACATTTTATCAATATGTCATTTGAATTTGATTTAATATCTGCCCTTGCTAATTATGGCTCTTATTTATATATATATATATATATATATATATCCCATTTTAGTATAATAGTATCTGCCCTAGTTAATTCTGGCTCTTATTTCTTAATATATACATACTTATTATTACTTGGGACCTAAGAGTAAAAATAGTAACTACAAATCTCATCTTTCCATGGAGTTTAGGTCTCACTAAAAAAAAATCTCGTTCACCTTCAATTGGCTCTGCTTCAACATATCCATACATACCATCTCATTATTGCAAATACACTATTTCTAGTCGTAAATCCATTTCTTCCTCATGTTCTAGCCAAATTCTGGTTTCACTGTACTCAGCTATCCTTTGGCTTCTTTTTAGTTGTCTTCTTCCCTGGATTTTAAGCTCTTCATGATGGGTTTTTTCAAAAATTTAATCTTTCTCATTTTTAGAAAATTAAACAAGTTCACTATCTTGTGGCTCCAGGACGGCTAATTTCTTTGCTTTTAAAATATTCTCTCATTGTTACTGTTTGTGAGCTTTCTGCTCTGTTGAAGCTATAAAGCTATATACAAATCGATATTCAAGTAGAGTTTTGGACAAGGCATAATACTGTCGACATACTATTCCTGAATAAATTGAAGTGGGCCCTTTTCTTTTTCTTTCTCGGGCTCTGATTCTATCATATGTAATGGATTCTTGGAGATATGGTTTTGGAGATAAAGGTTTTGGCTAAGACACTTCATCACATTATTGAATATTATTTATTTATACACTTAAATAAATTTTGTGCAAGCTAGTGATATAGTTAGTAGGTCATATAATAATTCATTAATTTAACTATTATATGTTAATATATATTATTAACCCTGCCCTTGAGAGAATTCTAGTACACCAACCCATTCCACCATGTCTAAGGCTACTAATTAGTTTGTTGTGTATTGTGTGAGAAAATTTTGTTTTATATTATATGCATGTTTATTGGTTGGCTTCACCTAACACTACTGGAATTAATTTAATTAATTAAGTGTTAGGACACTTAGTAGTTGATCAATGTGATGTAAGAATTAAACGTGTGCTGGCTGTTATAGCACTTTCTAATATATTCATTAGAATATGCCTTCTTCACATCTGTTCTTTCTTTCCTAAATAAATAAATTAAACGTGTGCTTGCTGTTCTTTCTTCATTAGAATTAAACGTGTGCTAGTTGTTCATTCTTCACATCTTCAGAACCTTATTGTTCCTTTCCCTTATGCTTTCTGGTTAATCATTCTGGTTAAGGGGTTATGCCCTTTTAAAGCATTCTGATTTTCCCTTTTATGCTTTCTGGTTAATCATTCTAATTGAATATGGTGTCTTTTGCAGGTGAAATTATGGCTGACCAAATTGCTACTCAAGCAACTGTTAGGGATGGTGCTAATCAAGGCAATGAACCTTCATCAGTTGTCACTGGAAAAAGGAAAACAATGAAGAAAAGATCAAAAGTGTGGGATTACTTCACCAGATTTGTGAATGATGCTGGTGAGATAAGAGGTAAGTGCAACTATTGTGGAAAGGATCTTGCTTGTGATCCAAAATCTAATGGAACCACTGCACTAAATAATCATTTTAAGAATGTTTGTAAGTTGAAGCCCCCTCTTGATGAACTTAAACAATCTCATTTACAGTTTAATGCTGAAGATGATAAGTTAGGTCTTATGAATTGGAAATTTGACCCGGATAGTATTAGAAAAGCCTTGGCCTGTATGCTGATCATTGATGAATTGCCTTATAAGTTTGTTGAGGGGGTTGGGTTTGGGAATTTTATGTGTTCTGCCTAACCCAAATTTAGAATTCCATCAAGGTAGACAGTAGGCAGTGACTGTTTCAGCATGTATATTGATGAAAAAAATGAGATTTAAAGATTATTTGGGCCAAAAAAAACAAAGAGTTTGTCTTACTACTGACACTTGGACATCAATTCAAAGAATTAATTACATGTGTATTACTACTCACTTTATAGATGACACATGGTCAATGGAAAAGAGAGTTTTGAATTTCATTCCTATATCTAGCTACAAGGGGAGGGACATTGGGATCGAAATTGAGAAGTGTTTACTTGAGTAGGGTATTGAAAGGGTGCTTACAATTACTGTAGATAATGCTAGCTCTAATGATGTTTCAATTGAATATTTGGAAGGAAAAATTATAAGGTGGGGTCATTCAATTATGAAATGTCAGTTTTTGCATATGAGATGTGTAGCACACATAATTAATTTGCTTGTCAATGAAGGGCTAAAAGAACTAGGACAATTAGTTAAGAAGGTTAGAGAGGATATACGTTTTATTAGACAATCACCACTTAGAATGAGAAAGTTTAAAGAGAGTTGTGTAGATGAGAAAATCCAGACCAAGAAAATGTTATGCTTAAATGTCCCTACTAGGTGGAATTCCACTTATTTGATGTTAGAGACTGCTCAAAAATTTAAGGCAGCCTTTAAGAGGTATGAGGACAAAGATCCATACTTTAGGTTTGATCTTGAAGATGGGGTACCTGAAAAGGAAGATTGGAAGAATGTTAGGAGGATAACTATGGTGTTGAGTCATTTTTATAATTTGACTTTGCGAATTTCTGGTTCTTTTTATGTTACATCCAATAATTTCTTTCGTGAAATTTACATGGCTTATTGTTTCTTGGATGAATGGACAAAAAGTGATATGGTGGAGTTAGCTAATGTGACAAGTAGAATGAAGGAGAAATATGACAAGTATTGGGGAGATCCAATGAAAATTAATAAACTTCTTTATATTGCCACTGTTCTTGACCCCCGATACAAGCTAGATTGGATGCAATTTGCTCTATGTAAGATGCATTCAAGTGCTGCTGGTGAGCATTTGGGGTTGCATATTAAAGAAATCTTGATTTCTTTATATAATGAATACAAACAAGTTATTTCCCCATCATCACAGCCTGAAAGGGGAGCATTAAATGACACACAAAAAGATCTTCTTGATGATGATGACCCTAGTCTAAAAGTTAGAAAAGTGCTTGATATTGAGGAGCAATTATTCATGGATGAGCATCTTGGTGAAAAGACTAGTAGAACAGAAGTGGATAGATATTTAAATGAAGAGATTAAGACTAGAAAAGATGCTTTTGATATCTTAGGTTGGTGGAAGGTGAATATTCCTAGATTCCCTATTCTTTCTCACATAGTAAGAGATGTGTTGGCTATTCCAATTTCTACTGTTGCTTCCGAGTCTACCTTCAGCACTGGAGGAAGAGTTCTAGATCCATTTAGGAGCTCTTTAACTCCTAAAGCTGTGCAGTCCCTAGTTTGTGCTCAAGATTGGCTTAGGCACTCACTTAACTATGTTGAAGAAGTAGGAGATGATGATTTTCAGCAAATAGAACTTGGTAATATTTTTTACATCTATTTTCTATCTTTATACAAATATATTATATTTATTATGATATTTCAATAGAAGTCTGATTTTGTCTTTCTATTGCTAGATTTTCAAAAGATTACATTGGAGGCAATTGTTGATATATAGTAGTCAGTAGATGCAATGCCAAAAACTTTGTAAGTCATTTTTCAATATCTTTGTATCATTGTAGTATTTGCTTTCTATTATTTTTATTTGATTTATGCTTGTTTTAATTATAGGATCTTCTTATACTGACTCTATATTTTGGTGCTTTGAGCCAAAAGTCACCCATTGCAGTTGTTGTTTTTGGTACTGTGAGCCTATGAATACACATAGATACAAGGAATGGCTCTGTATTTTGGTGCTATCAACCTGTGTTTTTTTGTAATGAATGGCTCTGATGTACTAGTGTTGCTTCATTTTTGTAATTCGGTTTTTTTTGTAATGAATGACTCTTTGATTTAATGGTTGTGAGCCTGATGTACTAGTGTTGCTTCATTTGATTCTGTAATCAGTGATTCAGTGTAATATATGAGGTTCAGCCATGCAACAGACTTGTGTCATTTTTTGTATCATATAAATGATTGGCCAACTTGTAAAGTTGTAATGTTACTTGTTACATCCTGCTTAATCATTTTATTATATGATGAATTCATTATGTTATGTTTCTGTGCTTAAAAAAAATCTTTAGGATTTTGAACTAGTTTTTCATCTTTTTTTCCTACTTTTTTTGGATTGGGCTAGCTTGAAGCAAAAAGGCCCAAAATATGGCCCAAAGACCGAAAAATCAAAGCGAAATATTTCGGTTATTTGGTATTCGGTTTTTAGTTATTTCAGTGTCGGTTCGGTGTTAAAAAAAGATGCATTTCGGTTTTAACCGAATACCGAACCAAAAAACTGTTTGCACACCCCTAGCTTTCCCTGTTCATATTTTGACGAACAGGAAACCAGGTCCCTTTCTTCTTCACATCACTTCCCCTATTTCTCTCTTCATTTACACCTTCTTTTAATCATGACTACTATCACCCTAATTTATCACTTCACGATTTAATCACGGTTAAATTTCTGTGGAAAAGAAAAAATGTAGCAGCTTTTAAATAGGGGAAAACTGAAGTCTTCGAATGTGTTTTGACAAATTTATAAAGAAGTGGGACTGAATCACAATTCACAACTCATTCAATTATATTGATTAATTAATGAAAAATATCATTTAAATATAAAATTAACTTATAAAACCCACAAAAATTTAATATCTTCTTTAGAGATGAGCTTATTTCCTATACGAACATCAAACTCTTCCTCCCACAATTTCTTGTTCAGCAACCCTTCACCCTCTTCAGTTGCCGGCATGATTTCGTCAACTTACTTATCCCCTCCTTTGTAGTTCAATTATTATTTGTTGTCATTGTCCTTATCTTGTCCATCCCCTCCTTTGTAGTTCAATTGTTATTTGTTGTCGTTGTCCTTATCTTGTCCATCTTCCTCCACAATAAGTTATAGCTCATCCTTATTTTTCACTTTGTCGTGGGCCTGGGTAAGTTACATTTCTCACCAGTATCAGTTTCCTCCTTATTTCCCACATTTTGGCTAAGCATGTGTGGAATTCATCCTACTTTTGAGCAAATTTGCTAAACTTTTCCTGAATATCTTGCTCGAGCTTCCACTATAGATCCCACTAACTCTGACACTAATTGATACATGGTAGGAGCCCCAATCATCCAATAAACCAAAATATTATTTCAGTCATACTTTACACTCCTACCAAATACCCAGGACCCTAATTTCCTAATTTCTACCACCTAATTCCTATATAACAAACATATTGGCACTATTTGCACATGATAAATATCACTATTAAATTAGGGGCGGTCTAATGTCCTCCAATAACAAGGATTTCAAAACCCAATATGAAATTCAAAACATAAATGAAGGATGAAAAAGATAGGCGATAGAAAGTGAATATACCACTATAGTAGCAAAAGGGGCTGTAGAGAATCCAATCCCAAGTTTTTCGGCAATCTGATTTTCTGCACCCCTTTTATCAACAAAACATCGGACAAGCACATAAATTCCAACTCTAAATTCAACTATAAGCTGTAACATCCTTGCATATAAGTCATAAATCACATAATTCTAATGCAGAAGGTATTTCCTATGTGAAAATGACAGGAAAAAAATATATTAAGAATAATGTAAGTTTTCCTTTTCCCTTTTCTCTTTCTTCTTTTTTTGGTTTTACAATCATTACCCAAACAAGGGTCGCTGCCATAAGGCAGACAAATGTGACATAATTCTTCCGTCCAACACAACTGTTCAGCCACTGGAAAAAATCAGGAACGTGTATGATACTCTCATATATTTTGAAATTAGCTTTTGAGAATAGTTTTTATGATTTACGAAGTAAGTATGTGAGAGGAGTTTTATCTCAATTTACATAAATTATGGTTTAAAACTATGGTTTGGATGCTTTCCAAACATACACTAAAAGTTAAATAATTGATTGACATAAGCCAGGGAAGACGAAAATTGTACAGAGCACACATAATCGTCGACATCTGAATAGTATAATCAGGTTAACTTCTGAGCCATGTTTGGTCCCATCGTTGGAAAAGGAAAAAATATATATTGGCACAAAGATCGATATATGATATATATCATCTCTCTATTATCATTACTTAACTGTCTCTTTTTATAACTGTTTTTGTTATCCAAGGATAAGAAAGACAAGTCTTTTATTCACAAAATAACATTTTTTGTTCCATTCCATTTTGTGTGCCAAATGAAAGTATGCATATGGTTTGTAATGATATAGTATTAAAAAAATACAAGTATTAGTAGGCAGTGGTAGTTACAGTGCTGAAATCAGAACTCAAAAGTCATTTTGTTTCTACAAAATCTTCAGGAATAACTGGACAATTTTTATATTTAGAGGACTATCGACAACATCAGAATTGTTGATTTCTTCATCTATGTTAGGAGCAAGTAACAACTTTTTTTATTGTTATCCTCTTGAACAATCTCAACTTTGATTTGCTCTGTCTCTTCAAGTTTTTTTCTCTCTTATTTCTTCAAGCTTTGTCTTAAAGCACTGTCCGGCTGCCCCTGCAAGTTCATTGCTTACCTTTTCTATATGTAAAACATTTTCATTGATTTTGTTCATATTTGTGTTTGGTCACAAACTTCAACTTCAACTTCTGAAATTCTATCTTTGATTTCTTTTAATTCTTTTCTCATAAAAGTTGCAAAGTCATCATCCATGAGAAATCTTTGCTGTTGTGGTTGTTCATTCCTCCAATTAAAATTATCTCTAGATGAGTAAATAGTGCAAGATTTACTAGCGGAAATAGTGTACGTATCTTAAATACTGATATTCTCTAATAAAAATGGGAGAATCTCCATATTCAAGGTGGATAACAAAGTCTAGATAGCGTCTACCTTACAGCCTACCTAATGTTTCCTTGAATCATAACAGATGCATATTACTCCCTACATGGCTGTCATGCACCATTCCAGATGCTGTCATGGGCGCTTTCATTGAAAATTAATCAATAACTTCCCTACGACCAAGTCAGACCTCTCCCTAGTTCCCTATTATTCTCACTCAGCCTAGCCTGTTATAGGAAATTATGGGTTCTTTCCTAGAAAGCCCAAGTCATACCTTATCATCACTACTTTAAATAACAATAATCCACATGAAATTTTAAACTTCAACTACAAAGACCTGTTAAAATTAAAAGACATGTGATATGCCAACTGTCTGGCAGCTGAGTGGTGGTGCATCACAATAATAACAGGAGAATCTTAGATGCTGCAAATCAATATAATGAAGAGAGGTGTTGGCATAATGTCATTGAACATTAGATAGCTACAAGTTGAATTTCATGATAGTTATCTATTGAATTCGTGCTTGATTGGAATATCGATTGAAACTTTCTAAAACAGTTTTTCAATTGTGATTTACGTTATACGAACAAAGTAAATGAGAGGAGTTTTATCTCGATACACGTGAATAAACGTTTTTTGGGATCCCAGATATAATCCCAAACAAGCACTAACTTTTTCAAACTTCAAGAACACTGAAGTTTGAGTTGTTTCTGGTGATAGAACAACAAAGAGAATGAAGCAGAACCATAGGGGAAGCAAATTCCAAGAACTAATGAACACATAGGTGGACTAAGGTTACACTATGAAACCGGTTTGGTGTAAAACCGATGGGAAAATTTGCAGAGTACATTCTAAATAACTCAAAACCTTAAAACTATTGATCAATTAGAAAAGGTAACAACTGTGGCTAACGAAATACCTACTCATAGACAACAAGCATGAGAAATCTTAATCCTGAAAAAATAACATAAAGAGATTATTCCCCTATTTAAAACACGAAAACAGATAACTCCAACCTAATATTGAATTGCCCGAATAAAGTTAATTACAAATCAAAATTATAACAGATAATAAAATAATCAAAATTATTTAATCCTGCATTAATACTCCTCCGATCTTTAATATAAAACATATTTGGGGAGTTAACTTAAGTCCTAAATATAAGATATTGTTTTTATATTTGTCAATATTTTCCTTATTTATTTACTCCTATTGATACTCCCTCAATAATAATTAATGAAGAAAGGGAATGTCAGAATTAAGGAAGATGGCTATGATGTACTAAAAAATCCATGTTATATTAACGACCTTAACTAACTTCTTTAATATAATCAAATTAGATAAATATCTCTTATATTAAGTAGCGGAGGAAGAGTACCATTTCAAAAGTAGACTATCCAGAATTAATGTGAAGTAGTGGAAAATAGACTTTCATAAGCTTCCAATGCTTTTTATTGCTCATATAAAAATCCGGCCTCAGGCCTGTGACTACACAACAATTGGCTTTAAAACTTGAGCAAAAGAGTCACAGCAGGTCGGGGGGATTACCCGGCAATGGTGATCAAATCCATCAACACATATTCCACAACTTCTACAATGCTTACTGAACTTCCGGACCTGCAGGTCATAACCATTAAGTTGTGACCACAAAATAGTATTTTGATTTGCTGTGACGAAAGTAAATGAAAAGTGGACTCTTCAACAAAATTTTTTAACATAGTGCATCAGGAAGAATGACGGAAGTAATGCATGAACTTCCCAAAGCTATAAAAAGAAACTATTTATCTACTGCAAAACATAAAGCACCAAAGAGGCGTTAGTTTTCCAATCCGAAGCCATATTTGAATCCATCTACATAGAAGCAAGTTGAGCGTGTTCTACCCAAACATCACCTTTTTCCAGTTCATATACATTTTTTTAGGCCTTCTTTGGGAGGGTCATGAGGAGAAACAAAACAAGCCTTTTCTTTTATTTTATTTTTTCGCAAGAATCATGTACCTCCGCATTGCACTATGTACAGAATAGGGTGCCCTAGTCTCCAGATTGCTGCTGTAGAATATCTTCATTACTGCGGCAGTCTTCTCTTACAAGAAAACCACAGAAGAAGCATCCAAGTTTTGGACACCTATTTGAATCATTCTGGCCAGACATACCTTCAACCTGTAGTCCTGTCTTGTTTGGTTCTGCAATATAATACATAAATCATAATAGAATATTAAATTATCCAATTCCATAGAAAATTTTATCATCATTTTCTAATTGCTATAGTTACGTACCACAGATATTCTGAGCAAGTTTGATGGTCAAGTTAACTGGGAAAAGAATAGCACAAAACTATCTCACCGCACATCCCATTTCAGATGAAAGAGAATAAACTAAATAACATGTGTCAAATTTTTCTCAGAACTTCTCATGAATATATTTTATACCGATTGAGGTGAATTCAAACATATTTAAAATCATCCTAAGAGTCATAAAACCATATCAATACGCTCCAATAATCTTCAAATCTCACCAGGCAACTCTCCATTGAATTGTGATGTGTGCCTTGAGGTCTTATCAGCATCAAGTAGAATTCCAGGATCAGAAGGGTCAATGGCAGTGCATCGAACATAAAGAATAAATGCAGAGAAAGCCTGAAATTTAACAGTAAGACAATGAAGAAAGACCCAATCTCAAATTTAAGAATATTTTTCTTCATTAATATCCAACCAGAAGAAGGGATCGGGAAAGAGTGCTGCTCACCAAGACTGAGTAAACGCCAAAAGCCACATACTCATACATGTCCCTTAAGAAAACGAGCAAATAAAGCATAATATGCAACAGAAAGCAAGGAAAAAACTGTTATAGCCACAACCTGTCCACAATTAGAAAAATGAATTTTCTGAGTTGTTAATGCAATTTGCTCATAATCCAACTCTTCGATTGTCTAATGTGAAACTAAGAACAAATTTGGCAGCCATGCTAACATTCAACCTTATCAACTCATGCATCTGTAGAAGAGGTAGATTTCAATATCATTCTATTTTAGTTTTACTCAAGTCAATCTCACTCAACCTTCATGCTTACCTTTGAAATTTTCTTTCTGGAAGTTAGAATGTTACGGTATCAATTACTAAAATAAGAGAAGGGTAAAGCTTACATATCACGAAGCTTAGTTAAAACTTGTTAGCTGCTTGATTAGGTTTCATTTATATCAAATAAGATAACATGTATCCAAAGAATATGCTTATAACTTATTGTTCACTCACCTATATCAAGATTCTTTTCCATTTAATTGAAAAGAAGAGAAGAGATAGCATTTTCACATGAATAAGTTTGTTTGAAATCCAAACTCACTGAATTATCTGTATGCGAGATAAAAGTTAAGGCAAACAAAGAGTCTTTTTAAAAGAAATATTATACTTATTTTGCAGTTGGTTGTTGGAGTTCAGATATCCGGTCGCCCAGAAACATAAAGGAAAAGCATAATAAAAGGTATGAGGATTGATGTGTGCTTTTATCGTTAAAGTAATCAATTAATAACTAGAACAATCTACTAATGTAATATAGTGGCAAAGTAGGTCATTCTCCCAATGAGCAATCTATAGGTTTTCTCTAGAATTGAATTTAAGTGATGAAAAATATAATGGAATGGACCTAAACTAAAATGCAAGACTCTACTACCTAATTGCTAAATGCAAATGACTCTAAAACCTATATGAGAATGAAACTAACCTAAATGAATGCAAATTCATTTTTTGGAGGGTTTTTGTATAAAGGGGAATTAAAATCCTAAAGAAAAGAAATAAACTAATATCTAAGAAAATCAAATAACAAAAGATAACAAAAGTTTACTTCATATACGGTGAAGAGAACAACTTAAGATTTACATGGAGTTAGATTTCCTAGCCCAAATCAATTAATTAGACTAAAGGGAGATTGATATAAGATATAAATTAATAAATTTAATCACCTAATTAAAATATGGAAAACCTTCAAACTCAATAACACTTACTCCACTAGAAAACTCATAATGAAATAAGCAGTGGTTAATTAAACTCATTAAAAATCAATCACAATTAATTTCAAAATAATTTTGGAAATCTTGTTTACAATTGTCCAATTGAACAACTAGACAATTAACCAACCCAATTAAACAATCAAGAGGATAAACTAAATTAATAATGAAAACTCAATTGATAATTCAATTGACAATCCAAAAGGTTTGCCAACAAAAATTCTAGCAATTGTCTCAAACACAAAACATTCCAAAATATCAATCAAATTCAAAAGAGATATGTCTACAATCTAAAACTAGATTTTCTTAATTAATACAACTCAAAATTATTTAAAAATAAATAATCTCAAGTCTTGAATTAAAAAGATAAAAGGGAAGACACTCCCTCGTGTCTTCAAGTGTAAGCTCTTAGGCCTTAGCTTCCTCCATGCTCCTTCTAAGTTGTCTCCCAAGCTAGCTTAAGTTTCCATGATCATCTTCCTAACTCCATTGAGAGGTGTAAGTGTGGGCTCTTAATGGAGAGCGTCAATAATTATGTGGCTGCTAGATATTTTTTGTAGAAGAATAAGAAAGTTTATGATATAAGATTTGAATCCATTAGAATTGAATTGACCAATTCAAACTCAGTCATTAGATTCTCTTTAAACTTCCAAAAATAATTATGTACCATAGGATTTCCTAATATGTTTTTACTTACCCTGCAAGTATTAAATAAAATCATGATCTATCATATATTTAAAAATATTTTTCAATAACAAGATATCAATCAGAATATTAACAAATTAAGTTAAATAACCTCGTAATTTATTTAAATTTATATTATTTTTTAAGATTGGCTAACAATCTAAATATTATCTAATAAATCTAAATTAACCTAAAATAATTTTAAAATAAATAAATAAGATGAAATAAAATATTTAAAATTTGAGATTTATCTCAGATATTGTGATCCTGCCAAAATCCCCAAACCTGTTAATGACTTATTGGGAAAGCAAGTAATGACCACAAAAAGCATACTGAGTGGATTAACAAAAAGGGAAAAGGAAAAGAAAAGCTCACAATCAAACCATAATGAGGGAGGATTTAATTTGAAACAGTAATGATGCGTAGAGACTGGGGAAGATTAGATAGAGTGGAATTTGGATTAAAGTACCTGGAAAGTGTGAAAAGGCAGCTCCCATCCATGACGCCTAGCCATGACCAAGAACTCACTAATAACTAGCAAGTCCAAAGCATATACAGATGATTAAAAAAAACAGTATCTGGGCAAAAAAACAGTTGAAGCGGGAGACGGTATGAAAATCCTACAAAAGCTACACATTGGTGTAAATGGACTCCTCATTTCAGTTGAAAACACCACACAGGAGATTTGAGAGTAGAAACCAAATTTTGAGACAATGACGAAGTTTATTCGCAATTCTAGGGGTCATCTAGTAGGATTGACGGAAGAGAGACGGAGAGAGGAGAAAGGAAGACGGAGATGGACCAGTTTGATTTTAATTAGATAAATTTAAGTTGGGTCTTTGATATTCAAAACTTCACTCCTTCTTCACTAGTTTATTTTATACTAGTTTGTTGTGGTTGAATGTTAGCGCCGGCACGGCTTTGGCAAAGGCAAACAGGAGGAGTATAAATAACTAATCTAATTTCTCTGTCTCAAATGTACATTATCATTGAAGGTCCTAAAAAGAAAATACATTATCATAAAATTTAAATAATTTTTAATATTATCATTGAGGAATTTTAGTACTTCCATCTTTATTTTAAATCCATAAGTATTTTTGTATACTGAAAAACATATGGTGGTTGATGCACTTTAAATAAAAAATCATATGTATTTTTGTACTATTATCATTTTTGATTTGGGGTTATTTTAGTGGGAGATGTCATTTTTACTTTACTTTCAAATCTGTAGGGGTACTTTTACACTCAAAGGCCTTGTTTGGTTGGAGTGGAAGGGAGGAGATGAAAAACAAGCCCTCCCTTTATTTTGTATGAAAAATTGGAAGGGAGGGAAGCAAAAAAAAAAAGGGCTTCAAATCCCTCCCCTCATTTTTGTTCCCTCTAAATTGGGGAGTTTTAGATGGAAGGAAAATAGTGTGATTATTTTGCCCGCATTACTTTTTCATATTTCTAATGATACCCTTGAGCAAAAAATAAAAACACGCATTTACATCTCTCACACAATTCCAACGTCGTCTCTCACGGCTTTAGAGCTCTCTTCTCCTCCTTGTAGCTGACGCTGTCACTAGAGCTGTCTGGTCCTCGTTGCGTTATGTGGCATCGTCTTCCTCGGCCATCTGTCTCCACCTTCTCTCTCTCTCTCTCTCTCTCTCTCTCTCTCTCTCTCTCTCTCTCTCTCTCTCTCTCTCTCTCTCTCTCTCTCTCTCTCTCTCTCTCTCTCTCTCTCTCTCTCTCTCTGTCTGTGAAACCTTACGGTCCAATCCTTTAAAGCACTTCCATTGTAGCAAAATCTACTTTTCTTGCATTCTCTCGCACTTTCTATTCATTTCCCTCTTTTATCAAGTAAGATGCTTTTTATTCTTCATTTTCTCTTTTCCTACTCCTCCTCTTTCAATTCATTGCTCAATATTGTGTTTCACTTCTTTTTTTCTTAATTCATTTTTTTCTTGATCATTCTCTATTTATTCAACCTTCTTCCTTCTGCTCCTGGTACTGTATTAGCCTTTTCCGCTGACACTTCATCTGGTATCTCTCCCTTTTTGTTTTACCTTTTGTTTCTTCTAATTCTTCCTCATTATTTGTTTCCCCTTAATTTTTGTAATTTTTTCGATGAGTTTATGTTCACTAATTTCGATCTAATATGAGCGGTAAAAACAGTCTGTTAATATTCATGAGTAAGACTCTTTTATATTTATTTCTTTACAACTCATAGTGTACGGTTATAGCATTAGTCCTTGTAATATCTAACTATATGTTTTTTTCTTTATTGTTAGGTTATCTAAATGAATCAGCTTCCGCTTCTCAAAATTGTTGGGCTATTTGAATGAATCCGCTTTCTTATGCTTGGTTATTGTTGGGTTATTTTAATCTGATTGTCATTCATTGTGTTGATTGCTTGCAGATACTTAGGATTCCTATTGAAACAAAGGTAACCTTTTGAAACAGAGGTTATTTATGTTTTGTTGTTTTTTAATCAGCTCTTTTGATTGCATATAATTAGATATATCAGTTGGTTGCACATGCTTGGTTGGGAACTTGTCACTGTGAATCTGTCAATTTGTGTTCTTGCTCACTTATGTAGTTATTGATATGAAGTAAATGATAAATAGCAAGAGGTCTGTACTTTGTTAGTCATTTACTTTGTTAGATATGTCATTGTGAATCTGTCATGCATTTTTCATTTACTTTGTTAAATGGACTTGGAAACTCAACATGTTCTACTGGTGCATTGGTGGCTTGAATTGCGTCAAAGACAATAGATTTGCTTATGTGTGTTGTAGCTCAAGTATGTGCCAATGATATGTGTTCTAAAAAAATAAGTTATAGTTTGAGTGTCAAAAGAGAGAGGGTGCGTGATGAGATAATAAATAGAATGAGTAGATGTCTGTCTAGTCAAACTATAATTAGAATGACTCCTAGAGCATGCTTAGAATTATGTGGTATGTTAGAAAGAGACAGTGGTCTAAAACCCACACGTTGGTCAAGTATGGAAGAACAAGTTGCAAAAACTCTTTATATATTAACACATTGTGTGAAAAACTGTGAAGTCAATTTTTTGTTTAGGCATTCTGGTGAGACAATTAGTCGTCATTCCCATACAGTTTTGGCAGCCATCATTGAGTTAGAAGAAAAATTTGTTGTCCAATCTGATAGGTCTAGAATTCCTCCTAAAATTCAAAATGAGCATAAGTTCTTTCCGTATTTTAAGAATTGCATTGGTGCTATAGATGAAACACATGTAAGTGTGAAGTTGTCTTCTTTAGATGCTCCTTGATATTGGGGTAGGAAGGAATTCCCTACACAGAATTTGTTAGTGGCATGTACATTTAACTTAAAGTTCACTTATGTGCTCCCTGGTTGGGAAGGCATTACATCTTACTCAAGGATCATTAAAAATGCATTAACAAGGGAAGATAGGCTTAACATTCCCGAAGGTAAATACTTAACCAATCATGTATTATAGGTAAATATTACCTTGTGGATGTTGTATTCATGTTAACAAAGGGGCTTATAACACCTTACTAAGAAGTCCACTACCATTTGAAAGAGTATTCACAGAGAAATCCACCCATAAACTATAAGGAGTTATTTAACCTTCAACATGCAAAGTTGTGTAATGCCATTGAACGGGCTATTGGTGTTTTAAAGAAAAGATTTGCAATTTTATCCAATGCAACTGAACCTACATATGGCATAAAAGTTCAAAAAATGATAATATATGTATATATCATTCTTCATAACTTTCTCATAGGTGTTGACTTTGTTGAAGATTTGTTGAGAGAAGTTGACATGGATCTCCATAAACAAAATGGATCAAATGATGATAATCATGCTCCAAGTAGTGATAATAATGAGGCTGCTCAAGGTGATCTTATTAGAGAAAATATAGCAACTCAGATGTGGACAGATTATCAGAATAATGCGGTTGCTCTTAAGGATGACTTTGATGATGATGTTGAGGGTTGAAATCTGTTTTCCTAAGTTACATATGGACTTTGTTAGTTGTTATGTATTATTAGTATACATGAAGATAGGCTTTGAATTTAAGACATGGTTTTTGTTTTATTTCTTGTTCAATATAGACTTTGAATTTAATTTTTTCAGACATGATGTTGAGACCATAACTTGTTCTACTTAGTCTATGAATTTCAATTTCATAATTTGTGTTTATTGTATTATTTGTGTAGTTTGATTTGCAGTTATTATATATACTATTATGTGATAGGATGGCACCAAACAATAGTAAGGAGGCAGTTAACTGGTCACAAATCATGGATGATGCCCCTATTGATGCTTTTATAGAGTACAATGAGGGTCACAAACTTAATGGATCTTTTACAACTCAAGCTTATGACAATATTGTCAAGTATCTTCGTGCTTTATTTGGCAAACACATTGACAAGGATAAGGTTAAGAATCGGTGAAAAACTATGAAGAAAAATTTCTCTGACCTACATGATATTTTTATACATCTGAGTGGGTTTGCTTGGAACCCAACAACTCAAATGTGGGAGACCGAACCTAAAGTTTGGGATGTGCTCATTGAGGTAAATTATTCGGTTTTCTTCAATTTCCTAATGCTTGTTTTTCTATTTATTTTAAGTGAGATGCAAGAGTATAACTGATTCAGTTTCTATTCCCCACTGTTTGTATTATGTTTTTGTTATATCTGAAATATTCTGTTTCAGTTTCTATTCCCCACTGATTCAGCTCTGGAAATATTATGCGTCCATGTGTCCTCTCTTGATTTCTATTCTGTTCTATTTTTGTTTCTATTCTGTTTCATTTTCCAAGATTTGATATTTCTTATAGCTTCTGTACTGATTTGTTATTGCATTATTTTACCAGGTTAAACCTAAAGCAGCTTTATAGAGAAATACTCCTATTCCAAATTATGAAAAGATGATGCTACTATACGAAGTAGACAGAGCTAATGGTGATGATAGGGAAATAATTCGGGAGTGGAGAAACAGGCATCGATCTACAACAGAGGTTATTGAAACTGTTAATGATATTGATAACTTAGTTTCACAAGGTGGCTTCTCATTAAACAATGTTGATATGTTTGTTGAGGTTAATGGTCAAGGTAACTTACCCGAATAAGGAATATCACCTGAAGAAAATCATTCACCTCATGCTAATAGCTCTTGCAATAAGAAGCCAAAGAGGGAACCTAAAGAGCATAAAAATAATTTTAAGGAAATGATTGGGATAATGTCTGAAATGGTTGCATCACTTGACAGAGGGAAGAAGCAATTATGCAAGCAAATTTTGTTCTATTAAGAGCTTGCAACAACAAGAAGGAAGTGCCCCAATTGTCTAGTGAAGAACTATGCAAGATGCTTGAAGAATGTGGCTGTGATGTTGAAAAAATACCAAAAATTTTCTGCTTCCTTATGAATGATGATAAAAAGCTTAAGACTGCAGTACAACCTCCATCCTCAATAAGGAAATAAGTGATAATGGAGATGTTTTATGGTTCTCAATATATGGTCTCTTGACTATTTACTATAATGAGTTTTAAATATTTTGGTAGATACTGATGAAAATATGACTTTTCAGCATATTTGATAACTTTTTGTATATATGCTTTGTCATATGCTCTACATATGATATTTGGATATGTATTGATGACTTGTTATGGGTGGGTACCAAAATTCCCCATCCCCTCTTTTTGAATTGATCCTTGCTGAGAAGATGTAAAGCAGGTAATATGTATAATAGATTTCAATATGTAATATGTTGGATCACTTACAAAGGTGTAGAAAATTGTAATATCTATTTATGTAATAGTTCTAAACATTATGATCATACTCTCTATATATAGTTGCCTGGTGACCCCGGTGATTTTTTGCCAAACCTCTGGAGTTCAACTTCCTTAGTTTGTTTATGTTTTGATTTGTTTACTGTCAGCCACCTATTATCATCAATTATGCTACTGCTTCTTTTTTTTCTTGTTTTATTTCATTTGGTTGTCTTTCTTCTTCAATTGGTTCAGTCCATGGGTGCTTTGGTAAGGGATTAATGGAGTCTTCATCTTCTTATACGTTTTTGGTCCAATAAGGCATGATTGTGTAGGTAAGCTTCATCTATTTATGGTGTTTGTGAAGATTCAAATGTGAAACTTTTTTTTTGGTTCTGTTTATTATTGTGACTTTTGAAAATTGAAGATTGAAGAAAAATTTCATTTTTGCTGCTAGTTGGTTAAAGAAAATAGGTAGTTTGGAGGTTATTCTAGATGGAATGAGTATTGGAAATGAAGGAATACATAAGTGGGTAGTTTTTTTTACGAATAATTGTTTTAGTAATTTCAACAGTGTGAATTAAAATAAATTTGTGTCCATTTGGTAAAATAAATTTGAATTTTGATAATTTTATATTGAGGTGTAAACTAATTTAAATAAATTTCATTTCAAAAAAACTAATTTAAATTATTTATATAAGTGTAAAAAATGTAAGCTAACATATAAGGGTAAAATAGTAAATTAGTCATTATCTCCCATACCCTCCCCTCTTCAACCAAACAAAGGATCATTAAAAAACATTTCACTTCATCCCCCTCCAATCAAACCAAACAAGGTGACCACATATCCTCACCTTCCATCCACCCTCCATCCCCTCCCTTTGAACCAAACAAGCCCAAAGTGTTAGACTTACTTTTAATGTAAGTTGATTTTGGATTTTCTCTCATGTTAGTGCTAGTTTGGAATAGAAATTTGAGCCTTCAAAAATATTTTTTTAATCGTGGTTTACCGTATACGAGGTAAATATATGAGAGAATTTTTGTCTCAACTTATGTAAATAAGCACTTTTAGGGATCCCAAACAAGCACAGAAGGATGGAGAGGTTTCTCTCTCTTTAACGCAGTGCTCTCAAGAGACGATTGCTAAAACTTTGATCTCTAAGGCGGTACTCGTCTACCTGATCTTTGTGTTCCTGTAAGATGATTAGGTGGTATTGTTGGCTCTTTGTTTTCCTTAAACCCTTTGTTTTGTGGCTTGTCCGTTTTCATTATGTCGTCTTTTTCTTCAATTCCCCTTCCTTCTTCTTCAAACTCTCGCCTTGCGTATTTCCTGTCCCACTTTCTCTTTGCCAAGGTACTATCTTCATGTTTTATTTACACTTGTAAGCTGCAATCTTTGGTTAGCTTACACTAGAAACTTAAAGGTAGAATTTTCATCGTTCAGCGGCATGGCGATTATGGTGTTCTTCATTTTTTTAGTGATGATGACTGTTCTTTCATTTTAGATCATGGTCTTTGGCACCTTCAAGGTTTCTCTTTGGAAATGTTCTCTTGGTCTCCAAATTTGACCATTGCTAATGTTTCTTATACGCATATTCAAGCATGGATTCAAATATTCGATCTGCCAATGGAGTTCTATACTTCCGACGTTGTTAGCCTCTTTGCTTCTCACTTTTGTTCCTTACTTGATATGGACCTTTATTCTCAACCTTCGTATAGTGGCTTTCGTATCAAGGTCTAGATGATTAATCATATTTAGCTCGGTGCTCATCCTGTTCTTTATCTCCCCTCCGGTAAGACAATCAGGGCCCGTTTAGTACAAAGAATTTAGGATGAAGGAAAGGAAAGGAACAGAAGTGAATAGAAAGGAAGGGAATATTAGGAGGGAACTTAAGAAGGTATGTTGTTTGGTAGACATGGGAAGGGAACATAGGTTAAGGGAAAATAAGATGTTTGGTAGAAAGAAAATGGAGTGAGGGAAGTGGGAAGAATTTGTGAAATACCTATAATACCCTAATTAATTAATGCAAGAAAATTAGAGAAAAAATGTTTTTTTTCAAATAAATCCAAAATAACAAAATGGAGAAATTTATTGAATAACAATGTTTAAAGTATAATGATTGGCCCCTAGGGCATAACTTCCAATATCCTCCCACTTGCATAGGTACAATCATTTATTTGCTTAATTCTCATTATCCTAACATGACGCTTATGCTTTGCCTGTGTAAGCAGCTTGATAAGAGGATCAACAATATTGTCTTCACCTGCTACTTTGCATAGTTTTATATCACCTCTATCTCGATCAGATCGAAGTGCTTTAATTATTTTGCTAAGTTGGTTTTGTACTTTATTTTGGAATATTTTGAATATTTAAAAAGATTCAGATTTATGTTTCATTAGATATATATATATTTATATCTACTAAAGTCATCTATAAATGTAATGAAGTATATATAACCTCCTCTGGCAGCTATTTAGTGGTCCACATACATCTGTATATATGAGGCCCAGTAAATCAGTGACCCTCTCACTATGCTCAGTAAAAAGGTGCATTTGTCATCTTTCCTAGTAAGCAAGATCCACATGTATCATATGATTGAAAACCAAATGAGTTAAGAAATTCATTTTGATAAAGTTTAGAAATGTGTTTCTCATTTATATGGCCTAGACGACAATGCCATAGGTATGTTGCATTCAAATTGTTTGACTTGATCCTTTTGGTAGTTACGTTATAGATATTTTTCACTATTAGGATGTTCCAAATTTAATATATAATGACTAATATGCAAATCACCATTAGCATAGAAAACGTTATTATGATAAATAGAAAATTTATCATTCACAGTAATGGAAGTATAACCTTCATTATCCAAATAAGAAAGAGAAATAATGTTACTACTCAAAGTAGGAATATAATAGCAATTGTTAAAAACTAACAAAAGCACATTTGACAGAACTAATTCATAGGTGCCTACAGCTAAAACAACAACTCTTGCTCTGTTTCCAACTCGTATGTCTACTTTACCCTTCTTTAGCTTTCTACTATCCCTAAGACCTTGCACATTTATACAAATGTGAGAACCACATGCAATATCTAATACCCATGTAAAGGAAGTAGAAAGATAAATGTATATTAATAAGTAAAATATCTGCACATTTATTTTCTCTTATATGAAGCATTTTTGGATGACATTTGAGCTTAATGTAATGAATTTGGGTGTAATTGATAAATAAATAATGATTTGACATAAAATAGAATTCATTAGAAAATACTAAATTTTGACCATATTTCAGTTTTTAGGCAATATCTGGAGATCTAGATGTCGAATTGGGATGTTCTTTATATGGATAGAAAGCTGAAAAAAAATTCCTACAACTTTTATGTTGAGGTAAAAACCTAGTTCTATCCTTAAGAGCTCCGAATTTTGCTTAAAAATTGAGCACGTGATTTTATCCAAGTCTGACCTCTGTGCACTAATTTGACCATAACTGGAGCTACAAATGTTGAAATGAGAAGATCTCACATTTTTTTAAGCTAAGATCCAGATCTACAACTTTCATGAAGACAACAAAGTGAGATTCCAACGTTTTAATTGCCAAACGTTAGCTGCAATCAAGGAGTAAGGTGGTCACAAAGTCAATATTGGTGGCTTAGAATCAAGATTCTTACCTAACATGTGGAAATTCTTACACCCAATTCATCTATAAATAGAGGAGTGGAAGGCACAAGGGAGAACATCTTAGAGTTTAAATTCATGCATTTTGTTGTTTTTGCATACTTTCTTCATGGAAGGTTTAGGTAGTCCTCCTATATGGAAGGTTTTACCTCCTATATGGAATGCTAGATTTTTCTATTTTCATGCATCTTGTAGTTGTATCTTTATGTTTTAGAATTTAATAATCATGTTTTCTGCAATATTTATGAAGTTTTCAATTTATTTTTGTTTTGTTTTTAATTTCATCATGAGCTAAATTTTTATTTTCCTAGGGTGATGACGTAGCTTACTAATGACGGATTGAATCTTAACTTATTAAATCTAGTTTTAATTTTTCCTTCATGATTGAGTTTTAATTATTGTTCTTAATGTTTTCAATTGATTAGCCACCTTTTGGATGATTTCAATATGCATGTTGAGACCGGAAGGAGATACATGTGTGTGGATCCTATAATTAAAACCATAATTTGCATATGAATATATTCATATGGGTTGTGTAGTCTTAATTGAGTTCCATAAATCTTAATGCATGATTGATTGCTTAAATTCATATAGGAATATATTGGGTTAGCAATTAATTATAGAATTACTTGACCTTGGAAGAGGCTAGTAATTAAAATAGGGAAACTCAACTATCAATCATATGGAATAAATTGGACAAGAATAGATAAGTGATTCAATCCAGAGTTTGCTAAGTGAAATATAATCCCTAGGGCCTTTTTATTATATTTGTCTTTACAACAATTGCATTTTCATTTAATCATTTTTTTCTTGCAATCTCAACCACCAACTAATCGATCGGCTAAATAGTATTAAAATTATCAATTTTAGTACTTAGTGATCAATCCTAGTGGGAACGATACTCTACTCACTTTTATATTACTTGTTTACGATAGTGTACACTTACATTTTTAAATACATCATCCTACACCCGTAACGTATATAACATAAATACCTGAAGAGATAACCCCACTATCGTTCTTGTTCTTTTTCAGATCTTCGAGGTAGAGTTTGCAATTTATCTTCCAATGACTGGGTTCATTGTAGAAGAAGCATACTCCTTCTTTTGGAGGCTTTGCCTTCTTGGGTGCAGGCTTAGTTTTGAGCTTATTTGACTCTTTGGTCTTACCACATGAGCCCTTGCCCTTGCCCTTGCCCTTGCCTTTCCTTTTCATACCCTTTCCTTTCTAAACCATCAAAATAGTGATGGGCTTTTTCTTAGTGTTTTGCTCAGTAGTTTTAAGTATCTTATGCAATTCAAAAATTGATTTCTTCATATTGTTCATGATGTAGTTCATAACAAATTGGTCATAACTTTCCAGGAGTGAGTTCAAGATCAAATATGTAGCTAACTCCTGGTTCATAACATTCAGCCATCTTGCCAGAATGTAAGGCCTTTGTGGTCTCATGCCTTTATTGCCTTGCATGTTGCTGGAACATTTCCTTGAGATGCACAATCATCTCATAAGCCTCTATAAGTTCCAAATCTCTTTGGAGCTCTGGAACCATGGTAGCAAGCATCAAGCAACCTACATCCATAGAGTCTTCCTTATACTTCATGTAAGCATCTTCCTAAGCTCTTGGAGTATTGATTGCAGGCTCCTCGGGAATGGGTTGATCTAGAATATATGCTTTTCTTTCCTTCTTGAGAACAATTCTCAAGTTTCTGAACCAGTCAAGAAAGTTTGTCCCATTGAGTTTGTCCTTCTCAAGGACTGATCGCAATTATAGTGTAGCAGTATTACTAGTTGACATGATTCTACAATAAAATATGCAAAGTTGGTTAGTAATCTATCACTAAATTAACAACCTTCAATGTAATAATTAGAGAGCTAAGATCTATATTTCGCTTAAATTTAAGTCCGCTTTGGCAGGACGCTTAAATCAAGTTATTTATGCAAGTAACTCTTTACCAATTACAGCACATGTAACTCTTAGATCTTTATGGGATTCGATTATCATATAATCCAGCATGTTATAATCCTATCTAATGCCTTGAGATCCAAAACCGTTTTGTTAATTTCAATTAAGTCAAAACAATAATGAATCTTTGTGAGTAGCACCATTACTCACATTTGTATTACCAAGATAACTCAAATACATCCACTTTGGTGAAACCTACAATTGAACGATCTAGGTTTTGACAAATATTCATTAATTGATGGCATTATGACTTAAGATTTCATTTGGAGGGCTTAATTAATTATTTCGTTTATATGAATACATACACCGCGGTTGTATCTCATACAAAAAAAAACACACACACACACGTAATGATCTAATAAAAAAATAAAATAAAAAATATAATTTAAATGTGACATAATATGGCTCACATAACCTAAATCCTCTTAAGCCAATGAGAGGACCTCTCTAGTAAGAAAATAAAATACATTGAGAAATCTCATTTAAATATACGAGGGGAGTAAGATGAGAAGAGAATGTACTTCCAGACTATGTAGAAGAAGGCATGGCACGCAAGCCGTATTTAAAATTTTTACAATCCTTATAAAAGTAGAGCCATATTGTTCACCATACCCAAACAATTTTAGAAAATAAAACCACAAAAAATAACAATTCATACAATATGAAGAGCAATAAATGTTATAATTATGTCGTGCTACGAATAGTTAGCTACGGCGGTCTGCTAAACTGCCATATTTTTCACCTTTCTTTGAAAAATCATAATTAATCTAGAAAAATCCAATTGCAGTAGTTCAAAGTTTTATATGACTCTCATTAAGTCTATTTTGAAGAAAAATATATCCTTCAAAAAATTATACTTACGTTGTTCCAGAAACTCCAATTAATCCTCACTACCACAGGAAACGTTTCAGATTCAATGCCTAACTTTAAAAATTCATATATCTTAATATACTGACTCAAATGATACATATTATATATCAAATTAAAGCTTAAGATATCTACTTTCATTCTGAAATTTTTCATGATTATTGAACAAAATTTAATCATTCAAAAACTTATCACAATCAGAATGCCTTTAAAAAATAAAATATGGCAGCACTACTACTTTAACTTCAATATTTGGGTTTTCAATTTAACCCTTCTAAAATCATATTCAACTTATATATCACATATATAAGCGCACAATAAGCACCTAAACTCAATTTAAATACATAATTGACCTGGCTCTGATGCCACTGTTGGGATTGGTAGCACAACAGAAAATTAAAATTCAAAAGTTTTCTAATCCCTACTGTGGATCAGTCAACATAGTTTAAATCGAGTAGTTGAGAAACGTACCTTTCTTATATGTTCTGTCCTTTTTTTGATCTCAAGGAGATAACAACTCGGATCAACTCTCTCTACCGGTATCTACACGAATAGGAATCCAATACGAACAGCGTGCCAGCACTACCAATGTCCCTCTAGAATTTTCTTTTTCTCATACCTCTCTATCTATTTTTCATCATCTGTAGAAAACCCTAGCTATATCTTAAATAACTAGTCAGGGTTTTCTATTTTATGATGGATATTGGATTTTTTAAGTTAATCTTAATTTCAAAATCCATATCATATCGATTAACACTTAATTGTTTTTATAAGAAAATTAAATAAATATGGTTTAATTAAATATGTCTAATATTTTTAATTTAACCTATTTATTTAATCTGAATAAAGAGCCAATAGAATTAGATTTAATTTATCTTTATATATTAAATCCAATATATTATCATATAATATCTATATATACACAATATAGTAATATTATAATATAATACACATACACACACACATATTTATCAAGTAAATATTCACACAACATGTGTGTGTGTGTGTGTGAAATTCATCCACCATATATTAACCATTATATTCATTAAATATAAACATATTTTAAATTCAATGAATTTGGACATTATAACTCGTGTTAGGCTATTTTTGTATGCGACCTTATAGGCCCATATGAAGTTAGCAGTGGGCTAATGACTATATTAACCCAGAAGTCGTAAGCGGCCTCTAGCAAGACATTACGATTACCCAATTCATATGAGGATCGATAAACTAATACAACATGTCATACAACCATATTACATCCCTTTTGTCACACGATATTTCTGTCAAGGATGAGGCATGAAGAATATCATCCTCCTATTCCTGACTATTACTTTATCGATCTTTGAGTAATCTGACTATAGAAATGAAAACTCTTTTCCATTATAGTATGGTCATACATTTCTCAGACTTACTCATCAAGGGGCCCAGTAATATCACTATACTAATATGAGGGATAAATTTCATGTTGACCATTCACATTCCTCTGCATGAAAATCGCTAAGCCTTAACATAACTTTTATCATCACCCGGTCAAAGGTGACTTTCGACTAGGTCAAAGCTAAGCGACTCTCATGTAGGAATCTATGATGATCTCAGGTTAAAGGGCATAGTGACATGGTTATACATGAGACAAGCTTATGACTTGATCCATGTAGCATTCTCATAATGGGTCAGTCCAGCACCTTATACTCTTACAAGTGTCTAGGACTTTAATTTGTATCTCCATACCTCTTTAAAGTCATACTAGTCTTATTTCATCTTTACTCCCACATAGATGACCGACCAGGGACATTTAGGACAATCATCATAATTTATCCAAGGATAGTTATCACAATGAACATGCAAATAATATGATAACAAAATGGAGAAATTCATTGAATAACAATGTTCAAAGTACAATGATTAGCCTCTAGGGCACAATTTCCAACAAATGGTTCCCATAAAAAATTATGGGAACCCATTTTTAAACGCCTAAGAAAATTGACCAAAGACCCAAATGCCCTTGATCTGACGTTGGATTTGATATAAAGAGGTAAAGGAACTTAGAGGAATTCACACAGCCAGACCTGGAGAAAATGGAGGGAGCTGAAGAATAGAGAGAGCATATGGCTTTTTTCTGGTGATGACGCGACATTTGATCAATCTTGAAGAACATGTGGGTTCTTTATTCTTTGTCGTTGTGGTTGTTGTGTTTGTGTTTGTGTTGAATGTGATGCACCCATCGTCCAATCATCACTGATAAAGTATATGCCCATTTCAGGAGCAGAAGAGATTGGATGGAAGATAAATTTAGGGGGAAATTACAGAGAGAAAGAAGCAACTCCATGTGTGAGTAAGAAAACGAGAGAAATGCATGACAAATTGTAAGAGTACTAAAATTTACTTTGTTGAGTTTTCAAAGCTATAGAAACCCAGTCCCCCCTGGAAATCTGAGCAAAAGGTGGTGGTGGAAACTCCATGGCTGGGAGAAAATTTGGTAAAATTTTGGTTGACCATGAAGTACTCATATAGTGAACGTGGTTAAATCTATTATATTCAACACAAGGGAAGTGGTGTTGACCATGTACGGTTGATGGTTGCACAATGGGTAAGAGTAAAGTTAGATAAATATCTCATAACCATGTCATACCCATGAGCAAAATAAGATCACAGAAACATATAGTGAACGTGGTTAAATCTATGATATTCAACACAAGGGAAGTGGTGTTGACCATATACGGTTGATGGTTGCACAATAGGTAAGAGTAAAGTTAGATAAATATCCCATAACCATGTCATACCCATGAGCAAAATAAGATCACAGAAAGTGGTTGTGACCATTGTAAGTGATGGGTATTTAACGATTAAGAGTAAAATTATTTTAGTTGCACGTAACCATGATTCACCCATCATACGCATGAAGTTAAAGTTATTTTCATTCATTCATGTATGACCACAAGCGACTGATGGGTATCTCATGGTTATTGCTTTGATACGTTATGAAAAAAGCAAGGGCAAATAAAGTTCTTTCTTCCACATTTTTACTACATATAGCCTGTGGTGGTTAAGCCATGGTTATGCAGGAATTATTTGAAGTGATTCATGATCATGAGTTGCCCTTGGAGTGCATATGACTAGAGGGTTTAAAGTGAAAATATGAGCCTTCAAATAATATTTTTAAACAAAGGCAAAAAAAAATTTCCTCATTTTCTTAACCAAACAAAATTTTTTCTATCAACCCAATTTCTTTTCCCGTGCCAACTAAACACCTCTATGGCAAAATATTTTTCATTCTTTTCCTTTCCATTACATTCTTTTCTAGCATTTTCTTTGAACCAAATGGGTTGTAAATTATCCAATCTAGCATAAGTTTAGACAAGATCAAAATAATAATAATAATAAAGGTTAAGGTGCAGATTTAGAAAAGAACTATTTCTCAAAATGCACCCAATACAACTAACTATTTTTGGGTGTAAAAATAGAAATTATGAATTTTTGGAATGCAAAATTAGACATTATGAATTTTTTTTGAAGCAAAAATAGCAATTTCGTTATCTATTTTAGGGTGAAAAAATTACTATTTTTGCTCCAAAAAAAATTCATAATGTCTATTTTTGCACCCCGAAATGGTTAGTTGTGTTGGGTGCATTTTAGAAAATAGTTCAATACTATATTTACACATTAACCCTAATAATAATAATAAAAAAAACTAAAGACTAGTTTGGCAATTTCAAAAAAGTGTTTTTTTAACAAAATTTTTTTTGGTAAAATGAAATAAAAATTATCTCATATTCTTACCTTAGAAGCTAAAAGCACTTCTAAAAAACTAAGTGTCTGTTTGGATTAGCGGTAGAAAGAACTTTATTTGGATTAGCAAGCCGAGGTGATTATTCTGGGCCAAAAAAAAAAAAAAGCCGATGTGATGATGTGTTCCAAAAATAAGTGTATGTGAGCTGAGCAACTGAGCATATCCGCCGCTTACCCAACTGTCTCAATTTCGCCTTAGGTTTCATCGATACGGCAAAACAAAAAAAAAGTCTGGGCCACTTTTTACGTTGTCTGCCTCTCTCAGGTGCTAATCGTCTTGCAACCTATCTTAATCCTGTTCCCCTTTCTCTTTTCCAGCTCCGACTATGGCTTCTGTTTCGGGTTCTGTGCTTCTAAGAAAAAGTTCTCCAATTCATCCGCCATTCGGTAACGTCTCTTACAATATTTACTTGTTCATTTCCCTATTATGTCTCCATCTCGCGTCTATTTTTTTGATGGCTTAATTGGATGATCAAATCTTTTTATTTCGGTTGCATTACCCTGATTTCGTGCTACCTGAACCGACTAAGAACATAGTTATTTTTCTTGGCAAAATCACGAACGAATTATGCATTTGAAAATACTTCGCCATCCACCTCTCGATGTATGCTGTGTTTGAATTAACATCAAAAGTTGCCCGACAATGTTTTTCCCTTTTGGCAACATTGTTCAGATCGGAAAAGCGTTCTCTCTTTTTGGAACATCTACTCCTTTTTTACTTGGGACCTCCGGGGGTTGGTTTGTAAACATTCTGTTAAATACTGTCTGAGGTTGTGTGATAAGTGCATGCCTTATTCGTTATTCCTGCTCATTCCGTTTCATACACGAAGGGCCCAGGAAAAGAGGGGATGGGTGGAGACGCTCGAGTCGACCTGATTATGGGCAAAACGTCCAGATTTTTGCCCTTTTAAACGTCCCAAAGACGAAGTTTAGCTAATTTCTATGTGAAATAAAGTAGTGAGCCACAATTGAGTCTACAGAGTACAAACTAGAAGTTTGTGGAGGTGTTAACTATTAAATACCAATAGTGTTTCTGTATGTCATAAAGATAGGAGATCAACAATAGTGGTTGGTATCACCGTCTGTTTAAAAAGGTTTCCTACAAGGCTAACTAGACGACTAATTTTCACCGGTTAAAAAGGTTTTCCTCCTTAAAAACAAAACATTGGGAGTCTGGGCCTTTGTTTAAATCAATGCTAGCATATGAAATTATGAACAGCTCTTTGTCAGTTTTTACCTCCTTCCTTTTTCCTTCTTTTTTGGTCCTTTCCTTTTATGCAGAAAGCTTCTTGTCTGCTAACTTTTTCTACTACTGGTAAAAACTTTTTCTAGAACTACACTTAAATGAACTGAATTACTGTCGGGCAAGGATAAAATCTTCTAGATTGTCACTTAATCTAAATCATCCCTGGAGGCTGCAACTGTCATCAACCAGAAGGCCTCTGAAAATTCAAGCTGCTTATAGGTATTCTCCTTGGTTTGACTCAAATGGTTCAGCACTTTGTAGTTTGTTTGCATTGTTATAAACTGAGAGATTGTATTGATAACTGATAAGGGTCTAAAATCTTAACTATTTATTTAATATTTTATGCAATCATCGGGGTATTCATTATTGTGTCTCAACCTATGAAGTATTGATATTTGAAAAGCGTAGTAGAATTGTGTCCAATATGTGTCCAACACTCGTTAAAATGATCCGACTCCAAATTTTATCTGGGCACTGTATATATATCATGTCATGAAGTCTATGCGTCAGTATATGTGCTTCTCTGGTCTTAACCTCCTTCTTCAATGCATAAGCATCAATGAAGTTGGAGTTGAGAAATAGGTGATGCTTGTTAGTTGATGGGAGGGGCATAAAGACTGAAAAATGGCAAAGAAACTCTGTAATGTGTCATATGTCAAACAATGGCGCCCACAGCTTATTTGGCTATACTTTTTTACTTTATATATTGATTAGTGATTGGGGAATTGATCAGTGTTTTATTATTTTAGCCCTTACACATGCATGTTAAGTTTGAAAAGTATGTTGCTTTTGAGTTATCAATATAAAATATACATGCTGAGGAACGCAGGAAAATAAAACTGAAAATAACAAAAGAATCATTAATTTGAAAGAATAATCACTGTGGTTACTAATGCTTCTAGCTAAATCTATAGGTATTTTATTAACCTGGGCCACTTATTCTGTAATTAGCAGTGATGGAAGGCCAAGCAGTGCTAGCATTTTCGTTGGTGGATTTATCTTGGGAGGACTCATTGTTGGCACACTGGGCTGTGTGTATGCACCTGAGGTAGTTCTCGTTACTCCCGTTCTCTCATAATATAGGTATCAGTTTTTAGATTTGCTTTGTTCCTAAATATAAGTCCCACTGTATCAATAGAGATTTTGAGGTGTAATTTAATCACCATCCCACTATTGCATATTTAAAGCATTATGACATTTAGTTGAGGGTAGGTGTTATGGTATTAGCAAGAAAAGAGAGATGAAGAGAGGAAACAGGAGAGAGATTCATTGAAAGGGGGTAGCAGAGGAGATGGAATCAGAGAGAATAGAGAAGGAAGAGATAGCAAGGCAAACTGTATCATTCATTATTCAGATAAGACTCCATTTACAATAGGATATGTCTCTATTTATAGGCTTGGCTAACAGTCACCGCATTTACTAATTCTAACGGCTACTAAGGCTAATCCTTTTAATCCCTAACTGACTCTAACAGTAACTAACTTTTAACCCATTATTTTATTTACATATCAGTAGGAATGGAAATAATAATCAAGTTTTTGCACAACACTAATTTTAGTATTTTCTTGATGTGTGTTTTGAAAAATTAGCACCTATAAGGGACAGAGGGAGTACTGTGATACTGCTCCAACCGCTAGATGTTGTTACCCAATAGGATGCTGTCTGAGATTTTATTCATAAAGTCATCAATTTAATGTTTATTTAAATTGTAATTGCTTATCAAGTCTTGCTATCAGGTCAATAGAAATCAATAATCTGCAGTACAAACATAAGTTATTGGCTGTATTCACCTTTAAAATTTTTAAGATCGCAGAATATTATCATTTTTTTTTAAATTTCTATGCTGTGGACAGATTTTTTTTTTTTTGGGGGGGGGGAGGGGGGGGCGGGTATCTGCTTGATCGGTATTTAATATTTTTTTGGCTCTTCCACAGATCAGCAAAGCGCTAGCTGGTGCTGACCGAAAGGAATTAATGAGAAAATTGCCAAAGTTCATATATGATGAAGAAAAAGCTTTAGAGGTAAGTCGTTACTTGTGTCTCTTGTTTCCATCCTTCATATTTGTCTGAACCCTGAAGACTGGTAAGGGCACACGTCTTAGTTGATCGTGCAAGAATGTGTAACCATATTATTAAATTCTTATAGACTTGCATAATGTCTGTCATCTGAAAACTGGTATTTTATCTACTTACAGAGAACTCGTAAAGTACTGGCTGAGAAAATTGCACAACTGAACGATGCCATAGATGATGTTTCTGCTCAGATACGGTCAGAGGAGGCCCCAAATGGAGTAGCTGTGAACTCTGAAATTGAAACTGCTACATGAGACTGCTTTTTACCCTGCTGTGGTGCAATTGGCTGTCACTCTCTTCACTTGAAGATACCTTGCTTCAAAATATGTATCTGAATTTCTTGTGATATCTTTTAATGTCTTCTCAGTTATAAATTTAGCAGCTATTTTTTATCTTTTATTGGCAGCTCGCGGCTTGGGCTCTTCTGGAGATCAATGCATGCCATACAGCATGACTGCTTTCGGGATTTCAGTTGTGTTATTTTGTTAAGTAGTTGTCACCATGAGCTGATTATGTTATAAATATGAACCAGCAAATGTATTAGTAGGATGGCTTTCGATTTTACAATGGATTGTATTTATTTTGGGATTTTCCAAAATATTTTCCTTATATTCAGGTTACCATATGTGCATTGAAGTGCAGCATCGTAGATTCTTCAGGTTGCGAATGAAATATACAAACAATTTACAGCAGGTACGAAATAGGAATAATCCGAAGAAGCCTAAAGGACCTTTGAGACCCAAAATAAAAATGATTTTTTCGTAATTTTTATATCTGTAATTTTATGATTTTTTTAATAATAATATTATTTATTTATAATAGATGGCAAGCATATATTTTTGCAAAGAACAATTAAATTACGTAATTCACTTTAATTATTCCATTTTAGAGTTAGTGAAGTCTAGTTATTTTTAGTTCGCAGCTGAAGAAGTGAAGATATGTATTTTAGCAAAATACATAAAAATTAGTGTTAATATTTATATTTTCTCCAACTAGAGACAAAACTCTCCTCCCACGTATTTATTGTTTCTCCTACATATTTATCTTGATATGATTTATGTGGAAAAGTATCTGCAGCTAATCCATTTTATTTATATATTTTATATTGAGTTAATATAATTTTTTGTCCTTAAAGTTTGAGTCCAAATTTAGATTTTAGTCCCTCAAGTTTGAAATATATGGTTTTGATCTTGAAGTTTATTCCGTTATAACAGTTAGTCCCGCAAAGTTTAAAAGGACTTGCTCATGGTTTAACGGCTTTAAATCATCCTACGTGGCCTTAGCTCCATTAAAAGAGCTGATTTGTCAAGCCTAGCAGGATAGGATAGCTGACATGGCACATATAATATATTATAATATATTGTTTTGAAAAAAAAAAAGGGAAAACGAGCGACCGCCAGTGAAGTTTGACGTGACCGTCGTCGGAGGGGTGATTGTTGTCGGCGACGATGGAGTGAAGATCACATGTTTATTGCCATCGTCGTTCTCTTCTTTTAAAGGTAAGAAACTTCTTGTCCTTGTATCGATGTTGTTGCAAAACCCATGTTGTTTTGATAGAGTAAAACAATAGAGTTGTGAATTAGATCAATGGGAAGGGAAGTTTTTTGTATGATTTGTTGTTTGGTTTGAAGTATTTGATCGTTAGGTTTGATTTACTCACTAAGGTTTGATTTACTCACTAACTGCATGACTAGTTTATGCTTCTGTTGATATATCTTAGTAGAGTATTCGTTTTCTATGGTCTGCGTAAATGATGCTCTGTTTTTCCTTACTTGATTGTTCAATAGTTGGTAACATTATTCACAACTCCTCTGGTTTCATCGTCTCATAATCTGCTATACATTTTGCTACTTTTGAGTGTTCCCAATATATTTGAGACGATATCATCAAAACGTGTGATAGTTTTGTTATAACTGTATATAGTTATATATACTTTTTTCATTGCTCTGTATAATTTCGTTTAAGTAATACAAACAAAGACTGCATTGATAATTTTCCAGCTTGTATGAATATTCAGAACATCTACTATTATGGCTATGATTGATTAGTGCTATAAATGAAATGGTAGCAAGTTAATAGATATAAAAAAAATATTGTATTTTGACTAATTGGGCTAAAGTGCTTAATTTGTGAATAGGTAGAGTATTTTCGTGGAGATACTCGAGTATCCCTCTACTAATCAAAACCATGTACTTCTTCATGGAGGTACTCGAGTACCCCCACTAATCAAAATGACTTACTTGGATTTTGTGGAGGTACTCTAGTACTTCCTTCTTTTAACTGAGTTAAGTATCATTTAATACTGTTAAAGTCATAAACAAATCTTTAACTGATATAATTGAGTAATATAAAATTAAACCTATTCAAAATCATGGACAAAAAGTTATATTAACTCTTTTATATTTAATACAATGACACGTCTCATCACTGCCCCACTTTCCTGTTCATTGTTCTTCGCTGTTATTATTATTTTTTTTTTTTTTTGGGCATAATATTCGGTTCTTTACTGCACACTAACAGCAAGCAGTAGGAGGTAAAATTCAGGTAATCTCTTTCACTTATCAACGAAGCCCGTGCGATCAGTGTGCGGAGTCCCTCGAATATTACCTGATAATGCTATTGCTATCATCTATCGGACGAACGCAGAGAAAATACGGGATGGATGGAACATTCGTAGTGTCAAAATTTGTGGGTGTACGTTGGATATTGGTGGAAGATTTTACTACTGCTACTGCTATTATTATTATTATTGGAATGGAATATTTTGAATATAGGGACAGCGTTGGGAAATATAAAGAAGAACAGAGGGTGGACAATCTGTGGCTCAGACGTAATCTTATCTGATAGATGCCGATTCAACTTATTCACCACTCGTTGGCGCAAGTGAGCAGCAACCATAGTTTTGATAAAGGAAAGGAGGAAAAATAACGTTGTGTTGATTATTTATAGAGGAAGCCGCTTGGGAAGGTATGGTTGCAGCCATGGCCAGCAATGCAGCTCTTGCTTCTACCAGAATCCCCACTAACGCAAGGCTTCTTCCGTCCAAGGCCTCTCACTCCTTGGCTTCTCAGCGCGCCCCCAAGGTGCACCCACCCACACTCTGACTAACGCTCTTTATACTTGCTTCTTTCCTCACTTGGCTCTTCTGCTTGTGCAGAGACTTGAAGTGGCTGAATTCTCTGGCCTTAAATCCACCTCATCATGCCTCGCCTTTGCCAGCAATGCCCCTCCCTCTTCCTTCTTTGACGTGGTCGCTGCTCAGCTAACTCCCCAGGTTTTCTCGCTCTCATGAATTTTTCATTTTCTAGTCTATATGAATTGATGTTTGAATTGGGGAATTGAAAAGACAGAGGAAGGAAGCGAGTGGGGGAAGGGCAGAAACAGTGGCCAAATTGAAGGTAGCGATCAATGGTTTTGGGCGCATTGGGAGGAACTTCCTCCGCTGCTGGCATGGCCGGAAAGACTCGCCCCTCGATGTCATCGTGGTCAACGACAGCGGTGGTGTCAAGAATGTAAGCTGCGATCATGCTTGGAATGAATTGGGTTGTTTTGTTATAATTGACCACACAGCCACAACCTTGACAAATGTATGCAGGCTTCGCATTTGCTCAAATATGATTCGATGCTGGGAACATTCAAAGCAGACGTGAAAATACTTAACGACGAAACCATCACCGTGGATGGGAAGCCCATCAAGGTTGTGTCCAACAGGGATCCCCTCAAGCTTCCTTGGGCTGAGCTCGGAATTGACATTGTTATTGAGGTATCACCGTAAGAAGAGGCTGAGTGAGTTAGATACCTTTATTGATGCTAGCTCTGGACATGGAATATATATCTTGAATGTTGTTGGGTTTGCAGGGAACGGGTGTGTTCGTGGATGGGCCTGGCGCGGGAAAACACATCCAAGCGGGGGCCAAGAAAGTTATCATCACTGCTCCTGCTAAAGGCGCTGATATTCCTACTTACGTCGTCGGGGTCAATGAACAGGATTACTCCAACGAAGTTGCTGACATTATAAGGTTGGTCTCCCTCTGCTCAGCTTCAGCTTACGTACGTACTCCTCGATTTTCATTCATATTGTTTGTGTAATGAATGCAGCAACGCTTCCTGCACCACGAACTGTCTTGCTCCTTTCGTGAAGATCTTGGACGAAGAGTTTGGTGAGCCAATGAATGAATGAATTAGAAAGAGTAAATTATATTTTGTAGAATGAATGAATGACTTGTGCGTGTTGGAAATAAATAAATAAAATGCAGGCATAGTGAAGGGAACGATGACAACGACGCACTCGTACACAGGAGACCAGAGGCTGTTGGATGCATCGCACAGGGACTTGAGAAGAGCAAGGGCGGCGGCACTGAACATAGTGCCAACGAGCACGGGAGCAGCGAAGGCAGTGTCGCTGGTGCTGCCAAAGCTGAAGGGGAAGCTGAACGGAATAGCGCTGAGGGTGCCGACGCCAAACGTGTCAGTGGTGGACCTGGTGGTGAACGTGGAGAAGAGGGGGGTGTCGGCGGAAGAGGTGAACGGGGCGTTCAGGAGAGCAGCGGAGGGGCCTCTGAAAGGCGTGTTGGAGGTGTGTGATGTTCCGCTGGTGTCTGTGGACTTCCGATGCACCGATGTTTCTTCCACCATTGATTCCTCCCTCACCATGGTCATGGGCGATGATATGGTCAAGGTCGTCGCTTGGTACGACAACGAGTGGGGTTACAGCCAGAGAGTTGTCGATCTCGCTCATCTCGTCGCTGCCAACTGGCCTTCTGCAGACCCCTTGGAAGACTTCTGCAAGACCAACCCCGCCGATGAGGAATGCAAAGTCTATGAGGCTTAAATATATCATATCATCAATACACTCTTTCCCCCCACATTATATCATTTCTTTCCCATCTCATCGCCTTACTTTCCTACATACATCCTTCTATTTCTAAACATTTCCTCTTTATTCTTTCTTTCTTTTTTTTTTTTTTTGAGGTCTATGCATGTTATGGTCATTTTCCCCTCCCTTAATGCATGACAAATATGGTTTCACTTTTAAAAAGGAGCCATCTCACTAGTGAAACACTAGAATTGAAGCTTACAACCATCAGACACGACCATTTGTAGTAGTCAGAATTCAGAAGCAAGTCAATGGAGTTCAACACTAGAAATAAATTTAATTATCCAATTGATGGCCAAAAAAAAAATCTCTAGTCTGGCCTACAGCCTACTGCCCCTACTGCTAGGTCTGTGGTAGTTCAATGGAGGGAGGGGAGGTGAAGGGGATGGATTTTAATAGAAAATATTTATGTTTTGTTTCTTTTATTATGGTCATATGTGCTATTTTTAAAATATTAGTACATTTAATTATAACCCACATAAAAAATAAGCCATGTTGAAAAACTTGACATAATAATGATAAAAAACCTGATGTAACGTAAAGGGAAAAAATAATTACAAAAGGGGGAAAGAAATAAAGAAAAAAAAGGTAAGAAAATATTATCGAAATTTCAAAATTTTAAACTAGTATTGTTATCTATAAGAATATAATAATTGACAGTTATTTTTAATAGGAAATTTAAAGTTTAAAGTTGTTTTCAAAAAATTAATAAAATAAAATAAAAGAATAAATTAAACATAAAAGATAAGAATAAGGAATTTCGAGGGGCCAGGCCGAAGGGGTAGGAAGGAGCCGAAGCCTGAAGCTGATGGGTCGCTTTTTAATCAGTGCTCCGAGTCGCTTTACTAAAATTCCAGCCCCGACCAACCAAACCACAGAATCGTTGTTTATTATCACAGATTTTAAGCGAAGAAAAATTACACGTCTGTTTATCAAAGATCTCTCCTTTGTTTCTCTCGTCTCAGATTCAATCGACCTTGATTTTCCGAGTACCGCTCCTGGATTCCTTAGTGCAATGTAAGTTTTTGTTTTTCCTCCGTGGTTTTTCTCTTGTGTCTCAGGGTAAGAGGAGTGAAGTACATGATATCGAGTTCAACACGATATTGTGCGCTCTTACATTCATTTCTTAACCGACCAGTTAATCCAGAGACTCTCCATTTTTGTGCGAAGCATCAATTGGAAAATTTTCCTCTGATTTGAGGATATGTATGACCTTTCCCAGGTTTTTACAATTAGTCTCTGGATTTCTTCGCCCCTGATTAAAGCTTTATTTAAAGTGTGACCAAGTTATTTTCTTTTCCTTCTCAAAATCATGTTGATGGAATTTTGCCAGATGTTTTTATGTTCCCCTTTGAATTGTTGAGGGAATCTGAGTGGTCTTTGGATCGTTAATTCGCTATAACCTAAGTATATTCTATCATGGCAATGGGTTCAAAAGAAATGTCAATTGCTCCCATTTTTCGGAAACCTGCTTCACGTTTATATTTCTACTCTTTTGACGCTTCTCCAGTCTAACTTGTGTTTTCTTTCTTTTGATGAGTCATAGAAGGCGAGCTTGTGCACAAATCTAAATGCAAATTAAAACATAATGGTGGGAATGGCGCACTTGCTTGTGCATCATCAGTGAGCATAATGTTTTCTGAGAGATTAGCAGCTGATGAATCTCTTTGTCAAGATTTTGAGAGTTTGAGCGTTTCAAAGCGTCTTGTGAGGAGTGTCAGCCAGAAGCTGAGGAAAAACAATAACAAAGGGGGAGGGGAAGTAGATGATACTGGAAAGGGAGTCTCTTTAAAATGTCTTACTCTGTATAGTCGAGGTGGGGGCTGCAAGGTAGGTGCTGATACTAGTGACGAATGTGGGGATTCAAACAATAGAAGGAGGTCTAGTGCCAGTGAAGAAGGAAAGGGATACAAACCGATTTGTGGTCCTGAAGAAACTTCTGTGGATTGCTTCTCTTATGGGGTGAAGGAGAAGTTTTGGAGGAAACACAACAGAAAGAATCCTGGACTTGAGGAGTCTGTCAGTAATAGTAGAATGCATATCTTTCTTCCAGATGACATTCTTGAAATGTGCTTGGTCCGGCTTCCATTGACAAGTCTCATGAATGCTCGCCTTGTGTGCAAGAAATGGAGATCCCTGACGACCACTCCTAGATTCCTTCAGATGAGACGGGAGGGTTCGTACCAAAATCCGTGGTTATTTCTTTTTGGTTCTGTTAAAGATGGCCTTTGCTCCAGTGAGATACATGCATTGGATGTGTCTCTAAATCAGTGGCATAGGATAGATGCTGATTTTCTCAAGGGAAGGTTCATGTTTTCCGTTGCCAGTATACTGGATGATATATTCATTGTTGGAGGATGTTCAAGTTTGACTAACTTTGGGAAGGTGGATAGGAGCTCATTTAAGACACACAAAGGGGTAGTGATGTTTAGTCCCTTGACAAGGTCATGGCGTAAAATATCATCAATGAAATATGCTAGATCAATTCCTATACTAGGAGTGTCTGAGGTAAGCATGGATTTTTCTACTTGTCAAGTTCATCAAAGTTGGCAGGATAGACGTATTCCAAGATCCAGGATTGGTGGGGTCTCAGATGTCTACGAGGATCCTCATAAGCTTTCAATGAGACGTCATTGCAGAATTGCTGTCAATGAGAGTGATGCCTTGTCTTTCTCAAGTCGAAAATCATACAAGGTAACTAGACAAAGAAATGATCATTCAACTTCAAAAGGCAGTAAAAGATTTGTATTGATAGCCGTAGGAGGTCTGGGATCTTGGGATGAGCCTTTGGATTCTGGAGAAATCTATGATTCTGGGTCAAATAAATGGACTGAAATCCAGAGATTGCCTTCAGATTTTGGTGTTGCTTGTTCTGGAGTTGTTTGTGGGGGAATGTTTTATGTCTATTCTGAGACTGACAAGCTTGCAGCATATAATATAGAACGCGGTTTCTGGATTGCAATTCAAACGTCTCCATTCCCCCCTCGGGTACATGAATACTACCCTAAGCTCATATCATGTAATGGTAGGCTTTTTGTGCTCTCCGTGTCCTGGTGTGAAGGGGATGGTCAAATTGGCCGGCGAAACAAGGCTGTTAGAAAATTATGGGAATTAGATCTCATGTATCTCACCTGGACGGAAATCTCAGTGCACCCAGATGCCCCTATGGACTGGAATGCAGTTTTTGTGGGCAGCAAAAACCAGATTTTTGGGGTTGAAATGTTTAAAATATTTGGTCAGGTGTTGGATTTCTTCACTGTATGCGATGTGTCTGATAAGGCAAACTGGAGCCATGTTTCGAGGAATCATGTTACGCATGAGTTGGACGCTTCTTCATGCTTGACCAAATCATTGGCAGTACTACACCTTTGACGTCATTTTATGGATTTATGCGAACCAGTGGGACATTATTTCATCCCCTCAGATGTTATAGGATCCCATATAATCAGTTCCTCCTACGTTTTATTTTCTGCATGAAATTGTATACGGTCAGGTCTTCAGCAAGGTCTTGGTTTCAGTGTTGCTCATGTACTTCTTAATTCGTTTCCCAGCACCAGTCATAATGTCGCATCCCTGCCCCCACTTCTATTTTTCCTGTTCTGGGAATAGTTATTGTGGATTGATTTTTGCCATTCTTCATGCCCCTTTCTCCGTTTTGTTTACCCTGATTTGTCTTGAATATACAAATCAATGTATCAATACGTCAATGCATATGTTAAGATTCATCCAGACGAGGGGTATAAACTTGATTTGTTAGGGTCAGCACCAACTTCCAGAAGTTTATGATGAGTGAAACGACAATGAATGATATACATAAATATATTTAGGTTAAGATATACTCCTTTATATTTATATTAGAGTTTATTATAGTCTTTTATATTTAAAATATATATTTTTAGTCCTTCAAACTTAAGGTCATTAGTCTCACTTAACAGAATTATTAATTCATCAAATTTAAGTAATTACTGCGTAATTAAATTCTGACATGTACTTACATTTTAATCTTTTTAATTTTTAATGTTTATTTATATTTGGAAATAAAAATAAACTAGTAAAAACGAGGCAAAAACACTTGGCTTATCTTCTTCGACAATCCACCAGCTCCTCCAAACACCTGTAAGGCTGTAACATAACCAAATCCTTCTATTTATTTTACCCGCAGCATTTGGATCTTTCATCTACCTGTAAGATCATAAAGCAATTGCTGGTTTCTTTTACCCACATATGGCAAGCCTTGGCTTGAAAGGTTCAAAGTGCTACTACAAAGACAATTAAGTCACAAGTATTAGATCCCTTTTCTATCGATTGTTGATCCAAACGGACTTGTTCTTTGCAACTTGGTGGCACATCACGTAGAAGAATGAATAGGTCTTTTGTAACAACCTTCTATAATTACCATACAATGAATCACCTTATTAACAATATAAGCATAGAAATATAAATGGGCTAGGGCATATAAAACCCTCAATGTAATATTATCACCACAGCCTATATAATAAAGATATATATGCATCCAAATGTTTAATTTCATTCCATAAACATTTAGACCCAACCTCAAATGAAGTAGCCTAAATAAACAATATATCAAAGGGTTCCACCAACAGTACAAATCTCAATATGCAGCGGAGTATTTAAAATATGCAACGTATATCAAAAAGTCCTTAAGTTCAGCAATATACATTAAACTATGCTCATGTAACTAAACGAGGCATACAATTGATATCAAATCAAGTTTCACACGCCTTCCCCTTCGTAACACCGCCTCAACTCTCACCTAAAAAATAATAAATATCGTTGGGGTGAGTCATATGGACCCCATAACCACAATTCCATTTTGACCAGCCTCATTTAGTTATATGAGCACAGTTTAATGTATATTGCCTAACTTAAGAGTTTTTTGATATATGTTGCATATTTTGAATAGTCCATTGCATACTATGATTTATATTGTGGGCAGAGCCCTTTGATATGTTGTTTATTTAGGCTACTTCATTAGAGGCTGGGTCTAAACGTTTATGGAACGAAATAAAACATTCAGATGTAGATATATTTTTTTATATGGACTATGGTGATAATATTACATTAGGGTTTCATATACCCTAACCCATTTATGTTTGTGTGCTTATATTGTCAATCAGGTGATTCATTATACACTAATTATAGGAGGTTGTTACAATAGACCTATTCATTCTTATGTGCCACCAAGTTGTAAAGAACAAGTCAAGCAGACAAAATATACGTTCATATAACATAAAGTCTGAATAGTCTTTAAAACAAAAACAAAAAACATTGCTAGTTCAAGAGAACAATTCAGTATGTATAGAACTCTCTCAACCATCCTTATAACCGCTAACATAATCTATGGGCTACAACATATAATATGATTAGTCTTTTTGACAAGATTGCACCAAGCTCTCTAATAATGAGATGTAGCCCAGCCAAAGGCTACAGAACTCATATCAGACCATGGGTTCTCTTTCCGTCGAATATGGAAGGGTGTCACGTCACTTGAGCTTACCCTTAACCCGGCCAAACGAAGGGTGATACCAAGAGCCCTGAGAATGTAAGAGATATCCACTATGCGCGCAGTGGCTGCTATACCACATAGTATAAGAATCAACCTCCCACAATCACATCTCATCTCAAACGTCCACATTAATGATTTATCCTCATATTCAACATTCAATGTAAGAGATATCCACTATGCGCGCAGTGGCTGCTATACCACATAGTATAAGAATCAACCTCCCACAATCACATCTCATCTCAAACGTCCACATTAATGATTTATCCTCATATTCAACATTCAATGCTATGTATAATCAACATCATAATCACAAATAAACAATTTAAGCCCATTTAGCTAAAAATACCTACTCCCAAATAAACATTTCACATATATATTTTTCATACGTAAAATACTAATTCATATATATATTATTTGAAAATACAAATATAAACGTATAATCACCTCAACCAATATATAAGGTAAATTGAAAAATAGTTACCTCAAGTTCGACAGAATAACTAAACTCGAGAGAATTTAAGTCTAACAAATCAAATTTAAATTCAATCTACAATAAAATATATAATTACATGTTAATAAAATCATCAATATCATCATCCTAAACCAATCAAATCTTGTTGTTAGCTTATATGAGCATAACCTAATTATTAAACAACATTTGAAACCTTCACATAATTAAAACCATATCAAACTCCAACTCAAATATCAAATCATAACTTATAATTTTATATAGCTCAAAATCTAACAAACTAAACCGGTTGAAATTTTGATAATACCTCCAATAAACCTAAATAAATTGTTTAATCCAAATTTAATTGGTCAAAAATGTCCTTAAAGTATAATTTATTATCTATTTTAAAAGAAATTAATTATAAAATCATAAAAAAACCAAATAATAAATCTAAACTAATTAAAAGTTACTATTAATTATTCTCTACATATCTATAGTCATATTTCATCAAAACTCAAAATTCTGCCAAAATTTTAATTCCAAAATTTTTACTAATCAGCAAGGTATTACCCTCATTAAAAAGAGAAAAATAGGTAGAACAATTTTTAAGAAGATAGTTTGATAGGAAGAAATGATTTTGAGTGCCAAAATTATCTGAAAAATTTCAAACCTTACCTGAACGGAAACGCACCTCCGATCCTTCTGGCCAAATGAGACAGATGAATTAAAGTGGTGGGGGTGGGTATTTAATAACACCCCCACCACTTTTTTTCTAATAATTATCTGTTAAATATATTTTTTATAAATAATTATTTTTTAATTATAATTACATTTTAAAAATAAAAATAATGATGTTACATCCATCTCTGGGAGTCTCTAGTCAAAATATATCAACACATGCCAGACAAAAAAAAAAATATTGATGTTGACCATGATTACAGAGAGCAAATCGATCATCAATAGTATATATAAAAGAAGAAAGACTTATAAAATGAGTCTGTAATTTCATTAAGTGAGACTAACAATGTTAAGTTTGAAAAACTAAAAATATACTTATTAAACATAAAGGATTAAAATAAACCATGATGCAAATATAAAAAATAAAACTTATACTTTAGCAATATATTTATTTACTAGGTTTCAGGAGAATGATGTTAAAATGGCGGTGGATAATGGGATAAAGCTCACCGCTGTCTGTTTTACTGTGATCTTTTATGATTTATAAAACGTCCTTCCTTCAAAAAAAAAAACTTACAAGAGATAAATAGAAGGTAGAGGTAAACTTGAAATAAAAGATTGGCTTTAGGAATGTTCAGTAGGTTAATGAAATTCACGCACACCCATATTATTGACATATGCATTTATAGTATTAAAAGATCAAAATACCTTTAGAAAAAATCTGTGGTACCCCAAGCATCACCATCGACCGTTGCTAACCCCCCCCCCCCTTTTTTTTGGTCGACTGACACCAACTATCAACATACAAATATGAAGCAACAATACATGGATCCAAAAAAATACAAATTAGAAGTTTGACCATTTAGATTAAATCATAAATTAAAAATTTAAATTACCATTCATATTAAATTTAAACCACTTAGATTTCATCACAAGCACCAAATGCAAACCCCAACCTTAAACAAAAAAAAAGGGCATTGATATGATTGATATGGTGAAGGCGTGTGTAAAGGATAGTTACCGTCTGGATATCATCTTCGCGAAGGTTGAGAATTTTTGAATTGAAGGTGAAGGTATCGGTGAAAGAATTGGGCGTCAACAGTGACAGAAACACTAAGATCAGCATCTGTCTGTTTGTTATTTTGGCCTTCAAACGTACATTTAGCGGAAATAAGAATTGTTTGCAGCTCGCAAATGTGGCATTGAAATTCATGAAAACTGTGAAAGCTAGATGGAAACGTAAAAGCCAAACACACGGCAAACTATGCCGCACCAGATCTGGGTAAAAGGAGGAGTGGATGTTGTTGAAGAACTCGAATCTAGGTACAATGTTCAAGGATGACGGAAGTGAGTTTTGCGGTAGGAGGATGCGGTAGGGTTGAAAATGGCACACAACAGTCTTTTTACATCTAGTTCCATAGAAGTCACAAGACTGACTTCTTCCAACTGAAGGAAGTGAGTTTTGTGGAAGTGGACTTCCATGAAAATGCGGTTCTAATGTACCAAATGTGATAAAATATTGATCCCACTTCCTTTCTAGTTCCATCATATCAGCTTACTTAGCAAATAAACCTCTAGGACATCAAGCCCTCCTAGGGAAGATGCATCCCCTCACATACAACAGGATCCTCCATGTATTATACAAAATTCATACATACATGCATAATGCATTGATTATGGTAAAAAAAAACGCAAGGGAAGGAGCAAGGCATAACAAACCCTTTATCTTTTCCACATGCTTACACTCGCAGTACAAGTAACTAACTGAAAATAGCTACAGAAACACATAACAACAAACAAATAAACATCTTTTGGTACCTGTCTAAAAGAATGGGTAACTCGTGTAAGACAACTTGCATTGCATTTAGAGGCAAAGCCGATAATAACAGCAACAAATAATACAATAGACTCGAAAAGTGCTCAGGCACAGATCCTCTCCCAAACTATACCTTGTGCCGTCGTAGAGGGATGGTGTTGGAGAGGAAGAAAGGGCAAGTCCCACTTGAGTGGTACTCACCCTTATTTTTCTCTCTCCAACTGCATGTGCAGTACTAAAGACAACCCTATCCCAATATTAGAAGTAAAAATTACATACAGTACAAATCTTTGAAGTGAGAGGCATAGGAAACTGGGAGGGGTCCGTGCCTATCCCATGTTTGGAAAAATTCCTGAGAAGTTTGGAATCTTGTCCACATGCTTGAGAGCTCGCTCAGCAATCTGTCGAGTTCGATAGTCACCATGCTGGAAAGCGTCAACAAGTGCAGTACCCACATTCTGATCACCAGAAACTTCATAGGCTATATCATCAGTTCGCAACAATCTCTCAACTGCCCAAACTGCCCTCCGCCTCAGATTTTCTGTTCGTTTCTCAAGTAACACTTCAAGTATAGGCTTAATTCCCTCTGCCTCAAAAAGCACCATCACCCCTTGTTCAATATCAACTCCATCGTCTAACAAAGTAGATAAAGCTGCCAGTGCTGCCTCAACCACGTTTACATTTGTGTGGTCCAGTAGAGCTACTAACTTACGTACTGCCTGCCCTTCAATTAGACAAAATGCTTCTTTTAATGAACATAACCCTCGGTGGAGCCTACACAATCCTGTTATGACAGGCTGCTTGCCAAGGCATGGAAATATTGAGGCACAAAAGCCAGGAGATGGCATCTCAGGTAATTTTGTTAAATTCTTTGATTCTTGGGACAGATTCTCCAAAGCAATAGCAGAAACCATCTGTACATTATCAAGTCCATTGGACTGAAGCAGTTCAATAAATAGTGCAGCAAGGCTATGCTCACGGCAGAATGATATAGCATCAGGCTCATCAGCCAACACATATGTAAGCCTTGCAAGAATCTTCACAAGCCCTTCAAGAAACGGTGTCACAAAGCGACTGCCTCTGATCTCTCCCTGCCTAATGGTAATCACTCTAGAGTATACCAGCTGAAAGGCACCTTCATCTAGCATCTGTCTTGTGAGCCCCAAATCCCTCTCAGGCAGATCAGCTAGAAGCTTAACAGCTGCTGCCTGCTCTTCACTAATTCCCGCATTTTCTGATATGACTTTAATTAGACTGCCCAGTTGTCCCACTGAACCACGCAATGCATCAGCTAATTCCTGGCCCATGAGGGGAGACAAATTCTGAAGGAGTTTTATAGATGCAACACGCAAATCTTTCTGTGGAGCCTCAATAAATTGGACAAGACTGATAATCGCACCAGAGCTTTTGATAGCTGTAACAACACTCAGAACAGTAGTTGGAGTACTAGTAAGTCCAACAAGGACTTGGAGAAGTTTGCATTCAATAGCTGGACCAGTGTTGCTTATAAGATGGAGTAGATTATGAACTATGTCCTCTGAAACCAGAGTCTCGTGATCTAGTCCAAACGGGATGGAATCAAAGTCTTCTCCTGAGTTCACAACATTGGCAAGAATTGTAGCAGAGACTTCTTTTAGTCGCATTGGAAGCGGATTAGGACCCACAGCAAAAAGGTCATTGACAAGAGGTGAAAGTATTCCAGCCTCTATCAAAACCTTTGCACTTGGGTCACAGGATGATATTTGATTGAGAGCTTTCAGCGAAGCTTCCCTGGACTGCATATTACCACTTTTCATTATATTGATCAGAGATGAACCCACAGTTTTGGCTACAAGGACCTTTACATCATTATTCAAAACCAGCTCACCAAGGTATCCAGCCATGGCCAGTTTGGTTTCAGGTGGACCTGCAACATCCCAACAAGAAAGCCATATTATCGCTTGATGCTTAACAGAGGAATATACAATCATTCCTGCACTTGACAAATCTTACTCTCCAACATTTGAGGATGATAAAGCTAATAATCAATTAAAATTTAAAACCAAGTGGATACAATTGAGTACCCCCCACAATACATGTTAATCATCTACATTCTATTATATTTCCTGTTTGTAAATAAACATTCTCCATAATAAAAATAAATGCTAACTATTATAAATCTTACAACATATATATTCATTTTTTGCACTAAAATAGGCACCAGCTTGATTATAATGTTGGCACAAAAACTTTAAATCTTAATACATTACCTTCCTAAGCTATCCTAAAAAATGAAAATTTTACATATTAGTCAAAACTGACATCTAAAGGATAAATGATTCTCTTACCTTATGTCTCCATCATCCTCCCAATTTCTCTCAAATAAATTTTCTGATCTGCATTTCCCCCAAACTCCCAATTTCTTTTAACTAAAATGTAAAGATTTTACTGCTACGATAGTGTAAGGGGTAAACTGCTATGTTGTCATGTTAAAGTTTGTATATCAAAATTGTAATTAGGCAATAGGGGAAGAAAGAGCCATTAAAAGAGAAAATATTTTTATCAATCCTCAATAGGACTTTCATGACATGCGCCACTAACAAAAATAGTTACCATGATCATATTACGATACCCAATCTGAGATAATCATTCATGCCCATAGCCATCAAAATAATTTTTATAAAGAAAAGAAAGCTCCAGCACACCATCATTAAAATAATGCATGATGGTTCAGCAGAAAAATAACAAGCATAGTGCATAAGTTGACCACAGAATATGGGTTTAATTTGAGAAAAATCTTGGGGAACATGAGCACCTTCAAGCAGTTGTGTCAGAAGAGGCTGCAGTCGACCATTTTCAGCCATCTGTCGCACATTATTCTCACACTTTTCCAGATTCTCCAATGTTTTTTCAGCCTTCTCAACAGTCAAAATATCTTCTGATTTGCTGCTTGTCATTCCAACTAATATAAGAATAGCCCCATTGATTGAACCTATCTTCTCACACAGAGTTTCTGATTTTGAGAGCTCATAAAGCAAAGAGACGGCTTCCTCTCTTTCTTTAGAGAGTTCATGAGAAAGGAATTTTACTATTGTACGCACAGTGTCCCCTTCAGCCAACAATTCCTTTGGAGCAAAGAAAAGACGTTATCAAGCAGCCTCAAAGGCAATCAGACTGATGATATCAAACTACAAATGAAAAAGAAAAGATAACCAGCAAACCTGTGACAACCTTATTCTCATTGTCTTCCTCCACGACAATTCTAAGGGTTCCCAAAGCTGTACAACGAACCTTACGGCTGCTGCTCTTCAACATGTCAACAATCATTGGTATAAGCCCCGCACTACGGACAATGTGCTTATTAGACCGACTTCTTTGGCAGATATGTTGGATATAATGCAAAGCCTGTAGTGTATCATTTTCAGGACTACCCATATTCAATGACCTACGAGCCATGTCCAGCTGTGCTGCTTCGTTCCTTGCAGTCCACTCTTCAATGGTGTTACGCAAAGCAATACTGGGATTTAGTTCAGTGCTTTTTAGTTCTTTCAGAGTCAAAGGGCAAACTAGTTTGCGCCCACTCTCCTTGCATTCCTTGAACCATTTTTCAATTGCTTCACGTTCAAAAGTCTGTCCAGTTTCTAACGTAACAGGATCACGCATAACTTGCTTTGTCAGTGGACATACAAAAGCATCATAAATAGGCTCAATATGCAGCCTCTCAAAATGATAGCTCTCATCTGACTGGCTGCCAGGGTCATTACTTCCATCCCAGCTTGCAGCCATCATATCAAGTAGCCTACTGCAACAAAGAAGATCACATAAGAAAATCAGTGAAACTTACAATTAGTGATAACTTATGAGTATCATGGTAGTAATATCAATGTCACGAAGAAACTTTGATGTCAATAAAATCATGCAGTAGTATGACCCGCCCATTGAAATGTTTAGAATACGGATGTCAATCTTGAACTCGTTATATAATAGTACCAAACATCCGAATTGGACTTTATGATTAATATTAGAAGCTACTTTTTTTAAAAAAAAAAATCGTTGAATTGTTTACCAGATGAAGTCAGAGTCCACTTAAATGCCATGATTTTCCAGTACAATGAGAAATGAGATCATGACAAATAAGATAAAAATTCGTCAATGCTTCGATGTTAATAATTACGTACTGTGAGTTAGAAATCTCCCGGTGTTATAAACAAATCGGTCCAACTTGTTTTTCAATTGAATTATCTTGATAACTGGAGGCTATTCCAAGTAATTCAGACTAAATCAAAATTAATATAGAGCAAGTACTAAGCTCGCCCTTAGTCAATAATATACTGAAGTGATGATTACCGAACAAGGTAACGAATTAAAGGAAGAATCTCTTAGAAGAACTATAAAATTGACCATAAGAAGAAGCAGAGAACAAAGAGAGGAAAGAAAACTTCAATATTGATATTGAAAACAACACTTAGCTTAGAAGAAGTGTACCTTTTCCACTTGTAAGAAACAGCAAGGGTCCTTTGGAAAACCCTACTTTTAATTTCACGATTAAACACAAATATCAAAATTGAAATCTGGCGGAGAGTTTATCACACTACAAATACTTTCCTGTCCCATGGTACTAAATAGTGGTAATTGGGAGACTGGTGAAGGACGGGAAGATGGGGTTGAGGGCTTGCAGCTGATAAAACGAGAGAGGACCAACGGAACAAGAAGCAACAATCGCGAGAGCTTTCTCCAAAATAGATGAAAAATAAAAATCAGCCGGGGGGGTTGACTCATTGCGAATAGTCATCGAGTGAGAGAGAGAGAGAGACGGTAGAACCACGTCATCACCAGCCATTGACCCCACCAGGCTTTCCAAATCCAGGTTGGCTGCAAAGCTTCTAATCATAGTGGCAAAGCAGGAGAGAAATAATTACTCGTGTTGGCCTAATTATAACTTTGTGCCTGAGTGTCTAAAAAATAATTTGAAGCAAATGTTTGGGAAAAAATTACTGTATAAGAGTATCTAAAATTTATTTATAGGCTGGAATAATTTCTATTTGAATATGTGCAGAGTGAGAAACATTTGTACATAATTAAACATGTGTTGCACATAGTTAAATGTGAGTTGCAATTACTGGTAAACTGACTCCTTAAATATTTATAAACAGTGATTTTGTAATGAAAGATTTTTAATTTTTTTTTTCTAAATTTTTATTGGTGTGAAACTATTAGTTCTTCATTTGGTCCCATGTCTGCTCAAGTTCTACTTTCCAATCTTTCTGAAGGCAAGTGTAGCTCAACCATTTGCAGTCAAGGTTTATTATAAACTTAAACATAAGAAGGTTTGGTATGCGTTGGACACTGTTTGTCCTGCCGCAGAGCAACGATCTCTTGATGTATGCATGTTTTTTTTTTTTTATTATTGCATGTGTTGTATAACAGAAGAATTCGTATTCATGCAAAATACTCGAATGATGGTTGTTCTTAAGACATAGGATTATAGAAAATTTAGGAACAAAATTGGTGGAAGGTGTTGTTTACAATATTTCTAATTTTGAAGTTTTGATTGGTGGAATTGGGTTTGAATCTGCATATCACATTGTTGGGTTGTTATCTACCGAAGTTTGTGTGTCGCATCAGATACTTCCATGGCACTGCTTTCCACCTAAAGAGTGTAGTGGACATACGCCAAGGACCTCCATTCTTTTCTTGTATTAATGGTACATTAATAACGTGGTAGTTTTGATTTTTTTTAATCATGTAAACACATTTGATTAAGTTTACTTTCCAAATGTATGTGCTTATTTGAAATATTGGTCGTTCAAGAATCCAGCAATGATCGTAAGTGTTTTTCGTAATCAGTTAAGTTTTGTGCTAACTGATCAGAGCAATGAGTGTAACAATACAGGGAGGTAATGTTTTTTTTTTTTAATGTGTATCAGTTAATATTATGCCTTTGAGAAGGACTGTGTTGGGGTAAGTCTTCTACCTTTTATGAGGCCATTTTATTAAACTTGAAGTTGTGCTATGAAATGCATTTTTTTAGTGGGGATAATGAACTCACCGTTCATCTACTTGACGGGTGTACTGCAACTACTTTGCTTAAAATTGAGTTGATTCGGATAAAACCAAGGGGTTCCTATCATTGTTTAGTATGCTTTAGGAAGGCTAAAAAAGGAACACGGTGAATATTGTATATATTCTGCTTTTTTCCCTTTTTTATATATTTTTGATGTATAGATGCTGTCATTCTGTCTTAGATGTTCCAGTTATAATTTCGCTTTGGTATGGTACAAGGGTGCTGTTTGGGAGCCAACTAAAGTGCTGACACATAACGGTTTTTCTACTTTTTTATGTGCCAGCCGATTTGTTGAGGGACTATGTTTATGTTATCTACTATGTTTTTGGTGATATTTTGGATATAAAATTGCTAAGTACCTGGTGGCATAGTGTTATTCTCTATAAATTCTTATATTTCATCACATTTTTCTTATACATTTATTAGTTTTGAAATCAAGCAGTGCATAAAATTTATACATATCAAGAAAAATGTGATATGATGAAAATGCATGCTTTGACAATTATCAAATTTTGAGCTAAATGTATAGAAGTTTTGATTTAATTGAAGAATCTATAAAGCTTGTAAACTCTTTCTCTTTGTAAGAGGATGAGGACAAGATGTTGAATCTTACAATGATCATTAGAAATAGGGAAAAGAAGAACAAATCCAAAATAAAAGATCAAAGAAGTAGCTTGAAAATACACTATCAATCACTTTTGATTCGCTACAGCAAAATAAAAATGAAAACACTAAAAAAATATACCTTTTTGTTTGCGTTGCAAAGTTGTGAAACTGATGCTGTGTATTTTGAAAAAGTGGCGAATCTGAGGCACTTTAATCTAAGGGAAGGCGCAAAAAATGAGCATTATGGACTCAAGAGAGACTTGGCAAGAGAAAAACTCCTTGGAAGAGAGCTTTTGGTGAAGATTGGGAGCTTGAAGGAAGATTCTTGAAGAGATTTAAGAACTTTCCTTAATTTTTCATGTTCTTCTCCCTTTCCCCCCTTATTTTATTGATATGAATATGAGTTTTATGTTTAGTTTGAGCTAATTTCATATTATATTTAGCTAAATATTTCATTTAGAATTACTTTTACCTATTGTATGAATTGAAACTACCATATTTGCCTGTTTTTGCTAGTTATTAAGAATATATGCTGATATTCTCTATGTTTAATGATATCTTGTACTTTATCACTGCATGATGAGATTAGTTCAATTGAATGATACTTGGGAAAACTATTTTGGTTGTAGAATTTGAGAAAAATCATGTCAGACTTTAAGTTTATGGATTAAATGGATAGTTTGTTGTTAGAATAGAGACATATATAATAACCTAGCATAGTCTAATGAATGATTGTTTTGGAAAGATGATTTTCATTAATTATAAACAATAGATTGAATATTTTTAATGAAGATTGAAAATCAATCTTGACTTGAGAAACTTTGGTTAATGATTTTAGAACCTTTGACTAGCATATGGACCCATTCAACTAGCATAAGTGGATAATTACACCATAGTTTTATGAAACACAACAGGGAATAAGTAATCATAAGCCTTTAATTTCTTGAAGTTAAAACCAAATTTCCAATTGTCTCCATCAAAATCCTTATTTGATTTATCCAATTTCAAATGATTTCATTTAACACAGTTAAGAATACTGTGACATTAAGTAGCTCAATTTTGCCATAGTCCTTACGAAACAATACTATTTTTATCACTATACTATTATTTACGCCCATGTGCTTGTGATAAGTTAAATTGCGAACAAGTAAATGGCGCCCTTATCATTTTTTAGCCGAGGCATTTTAGTAGTTTCAGAAAAATAAAGTTTGCTTTGCTTAAAAAATGTAACGGACGTTACATCAGCCCATTTTAACGGATGTGTCATTTTTACTATGATTTTGAATGTTTTTATGTACTTTTGCACTCAATAAGAGTTTATAGTGTTGGGTGCACTTTTGGTATAAGTTAATGAGTATTTTTGCACCTTAATCCTAAAATAAAATAAAAAAACTAAAATACTATTAAATCAAAATTAAAGGCATGTTTGGGATCACGATTGAGGATCTTAAAAGTCCTTATACACATAAATCGAGACAACACTCATCTCACATATTTATCTCGTGCACTGTAAATCATGATTGAAAAGTTGCTTTTAAAGACTCTAATTAATAATCCAAACAAACACTGCAGTGAGTGTTTGGAATAGCGATTGAAATCTCCAAAAGTGATTTTCAATCGTGATTTACGGTATATGAGGTAAATATGTGAGAGAAGTTTTATCTCGAATTATGTGAATTGCACTTATAAAATAAGTGTAAGCTATACCATGATAAAGTGAGCTCGTTGTCACGGACTCAGAACTCCCTTTCCTTGTACCATGCCCGCCTTAGCGTGATCAACCTTTTGATCTCATGCTAAGTCAGCCGAACCCTCAAGTTATAGGCAAAGAAGAATATGAAACACAAGATCACAAGAGAGAGAACCCTTGAATGAGAGAACTTAGATACTTTACTTGGTGGTTACAAATTAGGGGGTGAGGGGGTATTTATAGGCCTCCCCCTTATTCTAGAACCTTCCCATCTCCTTAATGGACGGTGGAGATCAATTTGATCCAACGGTCCATATCCGCTCTCCATAATATTCTATAAGAATATTTACAAATAATATCTAGATATTTACATGGAGAAATCTATAATATATAAGAGAGAAAGATCCCTGGAATGTTCTAGAATTATCTAGTATTCTCCATACCATTCTAGGATATCCAGTATGCTCCAGCCTCTTCTTGAATACTCCGGAGTTGTCTTGAATGCTCTGGAATTCTCTAGATCATTCCGGAGCCTTGCAGGAGCATCCCACAAACTCATAACCTTCGCGGGTCATAACATCGTGTTTGCTTTTACACTCTAATTATTATTATTTTTATAATAATAAATAATTTATTTTTTCATGTATTAACAATATAAGTGGGAATCCGTCTGATTTTTTTTCATCATTCAAAAATAATTTATGATTTCAACCAAAATCATGACTAACAACTTTTTATATGAAACCAAATACAGTGGTGAAATTCACCTGCTCACATTTAAAAAAAAAAATTACTCGGAAGAGGATATTTTGGCGAAACTTACCTTTTACTTTATTTACCAAGAAATGTTTCTTGGACTGAAAAAAAAAGTATTTTCAGGAAAAAGAAAAAGCATTTCCGAGTCAAATTCCTCACTATTTTTGGTAAAAATATTTATATTATAAATATATATATCATAATTTTATTATAATCAATTTTTAGAGGGAAAATTCCTATATATTAAGAACTTGTTTGGGTTAGCGCTGGAAAAATAGGTTCGCACAAGTTGGGGTAAAATTCTTTTTATATATTTATTTTATATTCCGTAAATCACGTTAAAAAAATAATTTTTACTGTCAATCCAAACAGACACTTGGTATGTTTGGATTAGCTTATAAAAGCTCGATAAGTACTTATAAATCGTGATTCACGAAATACAAAGTAACTTTTACGGTTTACAAGATAAATATGTGAAGAAGTTTTGTCTCAATTTACGTAAATCAAACTTATAAAATAAGTCAAACCCATACACACATACCTACTGACAGAAAGATATTGAGGACAACAAAAAGAAAGAGTAGAAGGGAATTTATTATCAAGTTTTAAAAAGTGCAGGGTCATTTTGTTCGCTCGCTTAAAATTTACTTGCACTAGTATAATTTATGAATTTAAAATATGAAAATCCTGCCGCCTTCTGCAAATTCACGCGAGCACAGATTCCCTCCAAAAAGACCCGGGGGCAAGAGAGCATTTAATCACGAATTAGCATCTCGCGCACATCACACCTGATTCTGACATCTCCCGTAGTCTGCCGAACGTCTCTAAGCTAACCGATGAGTGCCAAGAACCCTAAAAACGTGTATCACATCGGAGGCCTCCAAGTGGAATTTCCTTACCAGCCATACGGTTCTCAGTTTGCATTTATGGGTAGAGTCGTCTCTACCCTTAACCGGGCTCAGAGAGAAGGCCATTGTCACGCATTGCTTGAGTCTCCAACCGGTACTGGCAAGTCCCTTTCGCTTCTCTGCTCCTCCCTCGCTTGGCAGCAGAACTACAAGTTAAATAAGCAGCACAGAAATCTCTCTTACCTGAAGCCCGCTCCAGAAGCAACGACAGACCCTATTGTTTACGGTGGTGGATTTGTTCCCGATGAGGTTTCTCCGAGTAAGGGATTTCCTGCTGAATGTATTAAAAACTAATGCATAATCATCATTTAAGTTTCAGTAGGTCTAAAGAAGATAGAGGGGGATCCATAAGATAGCGCATGTTAGCATTTTTACTGATATATATGGATATATGTCTCACCAGTTAAACTTGTTAAGAAATAAGGAAAATCGTGTGATACCGTGGAAAAAATAAAGTACAAAAAATTATTTGGACTTTTGCTCCCCCCCCCCCCCCGGGTGAACATATAGTACAGCATTATTTTTCCTTACTCTTTTTGTACTGGTATATTCATTGGGGGGGGGGGTTACAACCAGAGTATTAACCCACCCCAAGTTAACGTATTAGGGCTCGCCTGCTATGCCATGAAGATCGAATTACCATATTAACGTCCAGGATCTCACATGCTTGGTATTCTATTGTCTCAAGCAATGTTACTTGATTTCAGCAGCAGAAAATATGGAGCTGCCAGAGACTGAGGCTAACAACAAGATGCAGAAGAAAAACGCTGCACCAACCATATATTATGCTTCGTAAGTTTTACTACTGTATTACCAATTGAATAATTTGCATAAATAATTATTGGTAAATATTTGAGAAAATTATGAATGGATGGTTTTTTTAGACTTTGCTGCATTCATTTATGCTATCAGTATTTCTAAATCATTAGCAAACAGTTCATTCCTATGTAGCAATGATCCATGTACATGTAGCTTATACAAAATTTTAAGATGCTTGTGCATTACATTCTTGTAATATTCTAGGATGCTATTGTATTATATGAAATACCTTAGAAAGTGTTCATATACTAAATCGGTAAATGATTAGCATTAATTAATCATATATATGTGTGTGTGTGTGTGTGTGTATTGGCAGAATAAGGTCAATTGTATAGGGAAGAAAGGCAAGCACATGAGAATCATCTTTATTAAAGTGAGCAACAATTAAGAGGACGACCAATCCTTTGAAAGACATGAGAATACTAGAAAGCAATTAACAATTAGGTCCCAGTTATTTCTGAATTAAAGTTAGCAAATTAAGAAGCATAGTAATATAAATTGGTAGATGCCATACAAGGATAACTACTGCTACATGTTGGTGGCAATTTCTAGCCGATCTTTATGCTTTTCGTTATTTCACCAGCATTAGATGACACCTGAGTTTTAACTTTGTAAGAAGTTTGGAGTAGAATTGACACGTATATTCATTTAATATTTTACTCATTGCAATAAACCATCATCATCTTCTCTTGGCTAAATCTTTGGTTGTCTCTTGTCTATATAAGGAGGACACACTCACAAATTTCTCAAGTAATTCGTGAATTGGGGAAAACATCTTATCGGGTTCCTATGGCTGTGCTGGTAGGTGGAATCCATTGCTTTGTATCTCAGTTCTTTAAATCTAAACTGCCTTCAAGGGTAAGGTTTTCTGATAATTTATGATTCTTATGAGTAATTTACTTTTATTTATTTGTTTTTAAGAAACCAACATACCTTTTTACGGTCTGCTCCAGCAGCATTTTGTAGCATGCAAACACTCTTCACATATACAATTTTGCTTAGCTCTTATTTGTAAGGCAATATTTTCTTGTGTTAGTAATATGTTTTATATTAATTTTTAATAAATATAACAAGCTTCCGGTCAATTCCCAATTTGAATGAAAATTGTAATCATGAACTATATATTGAGGGTTCTAATGCAAGAAAAGTTTTTGGAACAATGTACCTACAAGGTCAGTATTCCAACCAGTCATCTGTGGATTATGAAGCTACGTCATCTTTTAAGTGCCATAGTAGTAAAGTTATTTGGACTTGGCTTTGTGTTTTGTAATGGTTGGCTTTTAGGGATTGTACTTAGTTATTGGCATCTTATGGCTATGTAAAGGGTGAATAAGTAAAGGAGTGCCTTGGAAGTCCGTAATAGAATTCTTCATTCCTTTATTCTTTTTAGAGGGCTGTATTGTTTTGAAATAAATGGCTGTTAGGGATTTTCTTTTGCTAGCTAGTTATTTAGTTGAATCTTATGGATATATAAAGTGGTGAGGGGAGGGGTGTCTTGTAAGTTGATAACAGTATCCTCATTCCTTTCTCATGTTCTCTCTTTTACATCTCCTTTTAATTCTTCCTATTTTTTCTTATCACTTTGATAATTTGTTTTTGCTTTCTCTAACAGGCGTCACGGAAACATTACTGTACCAATAAACATATACTGGCCAAAGACAATATTGATGAAGAATGGTTGGTTTTTCCTCAAGGATGTTCTACTTCATGAGTCTGTTTTTAATCTGCTGATTTTCATACTGATATATTTTATCGAATGATTCCAGTAAACTACTTTTAAAAGATCAGGAAACAGGATGCCCAGAATTCAAGTGAGTATATGCTTACCTACACATCCTTCCTATTAATTAATATACATCTCAATCTTTAATAAAAGTAGCAGCCATCATAAAGTTTATGATTAAACAGAAATGCACATAAAGTCAAAAGTCACCCATCCCTACAAAGAGGAGGATGTAACGAGGTACATGATATAGAAGATCTTGTGAAAGTTGGACAAGCAGTGAAAGGTTTGGCTTCTTCTTGTTGCATTCTTTTACTATTTTTTTCCTGAAAGACTTCATTGTTTTATCTTCTATATACCCATGTTATCGTAATAAATGACACGCATTTTATATTTTCAGGTTGCTCCTATTATGCAGCTCGCTCTATGTCAGATGATGCCCAATTGGTATTTTGTCCTTATAGTTATATTATCAATCCAGTCATTCGGGGAGCAATGGATGTAGATATAAAAGGAGCCATTGTGATTCTGGATGAAGCCCAGTGAGTTATCTTTTTCTCTTAGGTTTCTGTAAAGTGTCAAGGATCATTTCATCCCTAAAGCTTAAACTTGTTGACTGAAAGTAAAAGGCCCATGAATAGTTTTGTTAGAATTTCTAAAATGCCCTCTATTATAGTCCAATGTCCTCTTCTAGTTTATTCTAGGAAGCAACGCATGGACAAGGGGTAGTTGTATGGGGTAGTTGCATGGTGATTTAATTATCTTCTGTTATTGTCTGTTACTGGATCCTGGAAATAGCCTCTTGGCAATATGTCAGGGTAAGGCTGCGTACATATAGGATCTCTTTCCCCTAAGCCCGCATTGTGCGGGAGCCGCTTGGCACTGGGGTCCGCCTTAACTATGGTCTGTTACTGGATAGCTGTTTTCAGTTATCTTGCTAGTTATACTATTTGGCTATTAAAGCTTATCATAAAAAGGACTATGGAGATGTGAAGTAATATTCAGTGAATTATTCTCTCCTCTCTTCTCTAGAATTGCAGATTCTGGTTCTAGGGTATCTCTCCTACTTTTTCTCCTATCACTCTCCCTATTTTTTCTTATCATCCCGCAGAAATTATCACCCTCTTTCACAAACACTTTTTAAGGTTAAATTACTGATTGACAAAGCACAGGCCCACCATATCTTGCACTAAAACTTAATTTTTTATTAAAGAATGTTGGGAGTCAAAATCTTGATGGCTTGGTCATAAAGTTTTTAATTCTATGTCAAGGAGTATTTCAATTCAGAAGTTTTACTTTTTAAGTGGAGGTCCATGCATAGTTTTATTATAATTTATAACAGCTTCCTAGAAAATGGGGCAACTTTAGAAATCCCAAAATTGATTTTTCTTTCATTATTTTAAATGCGTGTGGTCGTTCAAGATGTCTTTCACACAGCATCAGGTTCAAGGTAGTCCCTCCAGATATGGAAACTGCATCCTGCTAACCTGAATGGATGACTTGTTTAGTTGTTTTGAAAAGGACAAAACTTAGGTCAAGTTGCTTGTATCCATTAAGTCAAGTTCTCCAATAACACATGTTATTTTGCCATTACTAGTTGTTAAAATGCGCATGTGCACTTGTAAATTCACCTATGAATACGTAAGTTTTTGTATCAACTCCTATAATATTAATTAGTATTTGTAAATTTTCATATGGGCATTTGTTATTTTGTTATTGCTAGTTGTTAAAATGCATATATGCATTTGTAAATGCACCTATGAAATTAGACACTTGTTATTTTGTTATTATTAGTTGTTAAAATGCGTATGTGTACTTGTAAATTTACGTATGAATTTAACTTAATGGATATAAGCAACTTGACCTAAGTTTTGTTTTGTTTTATTTAAAAAATGGGTTGTTTCTCTTGTTTTGTAACTAGCTTTTGGAAATCAATCTCCTCTCTTTCTAGCTGGTATTGCCAGGGCATTAATGACCCCAGCTGCTTTCTCTCTAATTCTAGATTATGAAATCACACATTAATCTCTTCAGATCCGGATGATGATCACACATTACCATGTGATTTTATCCCTATTATTGCCTTATGGCTCATTTCCTTATTCATACTGGTCAACTACTTATTTCTGATTTTGTCCCTTAGGTCTCGTTATTTTTGTTTTTCCTTGCATCCTTCCTTTCCTTTTTTCCTTCTCTAACGCCTTTTATGAGTGGTAGACTTCTTGCCTCCACTCTTCATATATTAATGGTTTATTCCTAATAAAATACTGACAAATATATTCAAAACATTCTTTATTGCTTTTTCTTGTTTTATGTGGGGTTTTTATTCACTAGCCTGAATTGTTTACAGCAATATAGAGGATATCGCTCGTGATGCTGGTAGTGTTGATATTGAAGAGGATGTTTTGGATAGTATGTTCTAAACCTTGCAGCTTTTGTTTTGATTCTTGGTAATTATGATTATAAATGATTGTTATTACCTTTTGAAAGAGCTGCAAATGGAGCTTCAACAACTGTGTCCTGTCAATCCTCTGATATACCAATCTTTGTATGAAATGGTGCAGGTAATTGATTCTGACACTGAATTTGAACCAGAAATGTCTGACTTATAAATATGCCCTCGATAGCTGTACATGTTTAATGAGTTAGAATTGTGTAGGGTCTTACAAGCTGGATAGAACGTAGGAAAAATAAACTAGAAAAGCGTGATTTTCAGCACTATGTATCTTGGTAAGTCAAGGTTTTCTTCCTTTTAAGCACTATGTTTTTATTCATGCACCATGACAATATCCCAAATCCAAATATTACAGAGATGTTCTGTAAATATGATATAATCATGCTTTTTGGGGAGCAAGATAATAAGAATGAATACTCATATTCAATCATATCAATATCTAATGCGTACTGCTCAAGAAACTTTACTGTTGCAAGTCACAGTATGATTAATGAACCTTTCTAAAAGGAAGATATTATTATTAACTTTGAATTTGTTGAATGCTATATCATTTCTATTCTTCATGAGTAATGCATATCTTTCTTTTCTCTCCATGCCATGTGATTTTTAATATGTTCATAAAATTAGCAATTAATTATTTTTATTATTCTTTTGAAGCCTGTGGAGGTAACAATTTTTTTTTTAATCACTTGATTATGGTATATGGTATACTTTGAGGAAATGCCATTTCACGCATATTCAAACATTCATAGTACAAACTTTTGTTTCCCCCCCTATCTGATCCTTTATTTCTACTGACTGGACCATTTGGATGTATACTTTCTCTTGTGTTGTTTAGTGGGTGAGAAGTGATGGATTGCTTTGAGTTCATACTTTTGATTTAATTTTTCTTTCTTCTTCTATCTTACCTGAATTGACAGTTTGAACATTAATGTCTTTACATCTCAAGCAACTTATAGCCTACAAATTGTGTATGAGTTTTAACAATGTAGGTTGTTTGTATGTATAGTTGGACTGGGTCAAATGCTTTATCAGAACTCCAAGAAGCAAATATTTCACTTCAGTGCTTCCCTATCCTGCTAGAATGTGCTACCAAGGTATCTCATTTGTATTTGGGCTAATTCCTGTGCCTGTCTGTCACTTATCAAGTTAGTCTTTTGTTGTAGGCAATCAAATTTGCTTCAGATTTGGAGTCAGATGTACCCCATTTAAGTGGCATGTCAGTGATAACACTGGAAGGTGTGGAATTATGGTTGTATGTGGTATTGTTTTATTTATAAAACAGATCATTATTGGTGTTATATGGCAATCTTGTTTCAGGCTTATTCTCTTCACTAACTTATTTCTTCTCAAGAAATGGTTCTCACATGCTGGATTTCCAGCTTGCTCTGCAGCGAAGTGTTAAGAAAGAAGCTGGTAAGTAGTTGAACTTTAAAGCTATCAAAAAGGACAAGCAGAGCCCTAGATAGTAATGCTGTTTATCCATTGACATTAGGAATGTTTATACATTATATGGATTAATTGGAGGAGACAAACAATGACTCTTGCTCTTGATTTGGCAATAAAATGGACAGATAAATTGATTAATTGCATTATATTAGGTGCTGCTTGGACAGCCTTGTAATCAGTGTTATATTACTGTGTCAGGAAGATCTTTTGGAAATTGGACCCACACTTTGAGTTTATGGTGCTTGAATCCAGCAGTTGTGTTTAGTGACATTGCCAATCTTTCTTTATCAGTCATTTTGACTTCTGGGTATGTTCCCTGGGTCAAGTTTATGCAAATTAATGCTATGGTTCTTTTTGTATTCTTTAGTTCTGCTCATGAATGCTTGTGGCTAAATAAATTTATTGGAATGGTCAAACCTCCTAAGCGGCCTGTTTTCTGTTGCGATGTTCCTAAAGAAAGCACTTCTTCTGGAATACACATTTATTTATATGTAAGCATGCATGTATTAATTTGTACAACACTGAGAATATGGACCAGATATTGCAGGACAGCAGGATCACTTTTGCCTTTCATATCTTTTTCCATAACTCCATATGTAATTATTGCACAGTATTCTCACATGCATTGGTTTTGGTACTTTAGGACATTGTCACCAATGAATTCCTTTTCATCTGAGCTAGGAGTTCAGTTTGAAACTAGTCTGGAAGCTCCGCATGTAATTAATGTTGACTCTCAGGTCTTATCCCTGCACTTTTTCAGTTGTCTTTGTCCTTTTACTCTTGTTTGTAAGTGCTATTTCAACAACTATTTGACCTCTTCAATACAGGTATGGCCTGCTATAATTTGTACCGGTCCAGGTAATTATCCTTTGAATGCAAGTTATAAAACAGCAGATGGATATGCATTCCAGGTACTCATTACAGATTTTCCTGTCCCAGGAGATTTTCTTTGCCTATGCGAACAGACTATTATTGTATGTGTCTTTGTAGGATGCAGTTGGAAGATCTTTAGAGGAAATTTTCAAAATTGTTCCTGGTGGCTGTCTTGTTTTCTTTCCAAGTTATAAATTAATGGAGAAATTATGCAATCGATGGTCTGAAACAGGTCAATGGTCTCGTCTAAGTGCGGAAAAATCACTTTTTGTCGGTCAGTTATCCTTCTGCCTTTCTAAATACTCATTGGAATTTAGTGAACAAACAATGAGTTTCTTAGTATTGACAGTTTCCTTATTCTCATCCTTTTTGTGCAAAGCATTGAGGAAACTTTACTTTGGCATTTCAAATTGATCTTGTCTATTGAATTCATTTTGATTCTATATCTTTTGGGTGGGTATGCAGAACCTAGAGGAGGAAGTCAAGATGATTTTGAACTTGCTTTAAAAGGGTATTATGACTCAATTCATCTTCACACTACACCTACATTGGGCAGGAAAAGAAGGGTTAAGAATGTTGGCTTTAGTTCTTTACATGCCGTCAGTTCTCTAAAAAATTCTAAGAAAGGAGGAGCTGCTTTACTTGGCGTTTGTCGAGGAAAGGTCTATCTCAATTGTACTCATCTCACGCTTTATATTCATTGTTTCTTATTTAAAATCCAAATAATGGCAATTCATCTTTCATTACGCTTAAGTAGCACTGAAATCAATATGTCACGGGAGAATAAATATATCTAAGATATTATGTGTTGGTTGACATAAAACATGACAAATGTATGTTAGGACTTTCTATACAAAAGTTGCAGAAAAGACATCAAATTCTTACCCTTTTTGCGAGAAAAATTGACAGCATTTTGTGAAGTGTGTAGACTCATACTTGGTTGTTGATTAAGGTAATTTGTCATACAACTATGGTTCCACAACTTCTCAAAATTTTTCCTTTAAATAATGGAGCATGTTTGGCGCTAATGCTATTATATTCACAATAAAAGTTCAATACAAAATTTTCACCAAAGAAAAAGGTCAATAATAAATGGTTTTAGCATAGATTTACTCAAACTACTAAATTTTAAGATTGACAGCATCTTAGTCCAAGACAAATGAAAACAGAAGGAATTTCTGAAACACTGTTAGTAATTAAAATACAAGTAAATGGAATCTATTTTGATGGATCCTTAGGTTTAGGATTTAAGATAATGAACCGAGTAATTCAAGAACCAGAATATGAAGTTCTTGACCAAGAGGTGAGACATTAATTTTTGTATATATTCATGCTTATCCCTTCTATCTTACAAGGAAGTATAAATAGAAAAACATGTAACTGACAAACATAAGTTACAAAGGCACACAACTAAACTGACAATAACTTCCTAAATAACTAACTACATTTCCTAAAGGATAAAAACACTTAAAACATAACTTCCCCCTATAATTATTCTGCCTTGTCTAAACGTCTCTTTCTTGTATAAACAAGAAGAGGACATGGTGACCTATCATTACCCTCCCCTTGAAATTTTGCCTTGTCCTCAAGGCAAAAATGAGGGAACTGTGTAGCAATCATGTTATAGGCTCCCCAGCTAGATTCTTCCTGAGGCTGATTTTTCCATTGAATGAGCAGTTGAACGTCCTTAGTACCATTAGTATCAAGAACTCTAGAATCAATGACCTTCTCAGGCTTAAGGAGTTCCCAATCAGCAGAAATGGGTAAAAGAGGCAAAGGGGCGGACATATAACCATGAGCATCCCGTAAGAGAGAAACATGGAAAATAGGATGCACTCGAGATCCGGACGGTAGCTTGAATTCATAAGCTACTGTTCCAATTCTGTGCAGAATCGGATAAAGGCCAAAGTATCTAGGTGATAACTTGGTAAACTTCCGTGGAGAAAGAGATTGCTGCCTGTACGGTTGTACTTCTAAGAACACCATGTCACCAACATCAAAAGTAACAGCCCGACGATGAGAATCGGTATGAGACTTCATCTGAATTTGTGCAGATTTAAGATTTTCCTTAATAATATGTAGAACAACATCCCTTTCTTAAAAGAAATCCTCCAATTCACTGATTCGAGTATCACCACGCACAAAAGGAAGCAAAGATGGTGGTTCCTTACCATAAACCACTTTAAAAGGAGTACAGCCTAAGGAGGAATAAAAGCCAGTGTTGTAAGAAAATTCTGCCTAATGAAGAAGCTTACTCCAACGCTTAGGAAAATCTTGACAAAAACATCGTAAATAAGTCTCCAAGCACCTGTTGACTACCTCAGTTTGACCATCGGTTTGAGGATGATAAGAAGTGCTCATCTTCAAAGTAGTACCACTTAAATGAAATAGTTCCCGCCAAAAAGCACTTAGGAAAACAGGATCTCGATCATTAACAATAGATTTATGAAAACTGTGCAGATGAACAACTTCCTTACTAAAAAGAGAAGGAATAGATTTAGTTGAAAAGGATCGTTGCATACCCAGAAAAGGTGCTGCTTTGCTAAACCGATCAACAACCACAAATATGCAGTCTAAACCTTGAGAGGGAGGCAAACCCGTAATGAAGTCCATAGAGATATCTTCTCATATATGATTTGGGATAGGTAGAGGCTGCAGAAGGCTACCCGGAGCTTGAGGAATGTATTTACCACGTTGGTAGGCTGCATAATTTTGAACAAAGATTGTCACTTTATTTTTCATATACGGCCAAAAATAATACTGCTGCAAGCGTTTCAGCGTTTTTAAGACTCCTCTATGTCCACCAATAGGTGTGGAGTGGACCTTGGTGATGAGTGTAGTAGTAAGAGGAGAGGCAATAGGTAAAACCAATCGGTCCTCGTAATATAAGCGTCCATCAATGAGTGAAAAGTGAGGTGCTGACTGAGGATCATTTTGTAGAGACACTTTGATGGAGGATGTATAAGGATCTTGATCCAATAAAGAAGGTAGGTTATCAAATAAAGAAGCATGAGGAATTACCAATGAAAAGAATTCACCTGAATAAGGAATCCTTGATAACGCATCAACAACTTGATTGGACGTTCCAGTCTTGTACACAATATGAAAATTAAAGGGAAGAAGCTTTAAAATCAATCGTTGCTGTTTAGGGGTCGTTATACGTTGTTTTAACAGATATTTGAGGCTGAAATGATCTGTATGAACTTCAAATCTACGCCCTAAAAGATAATGTCGCCATTTTTGCAAGGAAGATACTAAGGGCAATAACTCCCTATTATAAACTGAAGTATTTTTCTTGGACGGAGACAATCCCTTGCTGTAAAAGGCTATAGAATGCCCATCTTGGTGTAAAACAACACCAATACCAATAGAAGAGGCATCATATTCAACAATGAAGGGTCTTGAAAAATCCGGCAATTGTAAAATGGTGCATTAACTAATGCCTCTTGAAGATCTTGAAAAGCAGCCAATGAAGAGTCATCTCATTTGAAGCTATTTTTCTTGGTCATGTCATTCAGGGCTTAGCAATCTGTTCATAATTCTTGATAAACTTGCGCTAATAGCTAGAAAGGCCCAAAAAGCCACAGAGTTCAAATATATTCTTAAGAAGAGGCTATTTGTCAGTGGCGGCAATTTTATCAGGGTCCACCGCCACTCCTTTGGCTGAAATCACGTGTCTTAAAAAGGAAATGTGAAGTTGTAGGAAATCACATTTATCAGGATTGGCAAAAAACTCATTCAGACGCAAAAGTTGAAACAGAATACTTAAATGAGTAATGTGATCCTGAAAAGACTTCCTGCAGACGAGTATGTCATCAAAGAATACTAGAATAATTTTTTTTGAGATATGGTCGAAATAAGTCATTCATGATGGCCTGAAAAGTTGAAGGTGCATTAGTGAGATCGAATGGCATAACAATAATCTCATAGTGTCTTGAGTGAATGCGAAAAGCTGTCTTGTGAATATCTTCAGGATGAACTCGTCTCTCATGATATCTAGAACGAAGGTCAATTTTGGAGAAGATTGGTAATACCATGAAGCTCATCAATTAATTCATCGACAGTAAGGGCAGGGTACTTATCCGGCGTTGTAATCTTGTTCAATTCTCTGTAATCAATGCATAAACACCAAGAAGAATTTTTCTTTAGAACTAATAAAACAGGACTGGCAAAAAGACTTACACTAGGCTGAATAAACCCTTTTTGAAGGAAGGCAGCCACTTGTTTTTCAATTTCATCCTTTTAAGAACGAGGGTAACGATATGACCAGATATGAAGAGGAATGGCTCCATGAAAAAGATGAATGGTATGACTTCTGTCTCGTACAGGAGGAAGAGACTGAGGTTCTATGAAGATATCCGTAAATTACTGCAACAAGTCTTGTAGAATTTCAAACCGGCGCACAATTTCCATACCATTATAGCTTCGTAAAGAAACCTTGTTAGAAGAATGAGAAATGCCTTGAAGCTTATAATGCTGTCCATTAACTTGAAAGATCATGAACATCTTTTGCCAATTAGCCTCTACTGTATTTAGAGAGGTAAGCCATTTAATTCCCAAAACCACATCAATACTGCCTAATTCAAAAGGGGAAAAATCATCTTTGATAGTCAAGCTTTGAACTGTGATCTCCAAATTCTTGCAAATAGAATTGCAAGTGATTATAGAACCATCACTGATTTGAACACCGAAAGGAGGAAGAATTTAAGGCTTAATGCCAAGTTCTGTAATCAATTTAGTGGAACAAAATTCTGGGTTGATCCACTCTTAATGAGAATTAAGACAGTTTGGTTCCCTGAATTCCCTTTACTTTCATGGTGGAGGCAGTGGTGCAATTGAGAATGGCATGGAGAGAAATTTTGGCCATATGAGAGTCACTGTTAATTTCTTCTTATGAAATCGGACTGTTATCTTCATCACTATCAACAACGAATTCCATTAGATAAAGGGTAGACGACTTATAGCGATCCTTTAGAGAATTTTTCTTTGCAACGATAACATAGTCCCTTCTCTCCTTTGTTGCCAATAGGCGTCTTTTAGGGAAGAAGATTGCGTGAAATCGGAATATTGGAAGATCTCGTTGTAATCAGCGGTTTAGCATAATTTGCAACTCCCTTTGATTTTTGTGGAATTCAAATTCCATTGCTGATGTGGCGCTAAAGCTTTAATATCTTTAAAATTATTTCCCCAATCATTGCCACAGGAAAAGGAGAAGCGTTGTGGGGGCCGTTGCAGTGGTTGACTCTGAATTTTAGATTTAAATTCTAGGGCAAAACTCACGGCCTTGTATACAATCTTTGGCTTCTAAATCTTAACGTCGACTTTCAACTCCTCTTTTAACCCGTGAATGAATATGGCCAAAAGACAATGTTTTGGCCAGCCATGAACCCTTGAAGAGTGCCAAATAAATTCTTTTCTGTATTCTTCTACCGTTCCAGTTTGTTTGATGTCACACAAGAAGGTATCATGGTTCTGAAATTCTATCGGACCAAAATTATCCTAAAAAACTTGTATCAACTCATCCTATAAACGAATTGATCAACTTGAAGTAACCCAGGTGAATACATCTTGTAAGTTCATAATCTCTAATTTCTAATTCTAACAAGAGATACAACGGAGGTATTTATACACAGAGATCACTGACCATAATAAATGCTAACAACAAACTTCTTCCTAACTTATTAATTACATTTGACTGACGTTTCCTAACACTCCCCTTTAAGTTAAAGCGTAGATGTTAATCAAGCCCAACTTGTTATAGAGATAGTCAACCTGAATTCCATTTAAGGCCTTAGTTAAAAAATCACCCAACTGATCACTAGACCGCATTTGTCCTGTAGAAATAAAATCTTCCTTGATCTTATCATGTACAAAGTGACAGTCAATCTCGATATGTTTTGTACATTAATGAAACACTGAGTTGGAAGTTATATGTAGAGCAGCTTTATTGTTACACCACAATTTTGCTGGCAATGACGTGGCAAGACCGACTTACTTCATTAACTGATAAATCCACACAATTTCCTGTACTGACCGAGCCATAGCTCTATATTAAGCCTTGGCACTAGATCTAGACACCACATCCTGCTTCTTGCTTCTACAGGACATACAATATCCTGTAGTAGATCTCCTAGTTGCCTTTGATCCTGCATAGTCTATATCACAGAAGCATTCAATCTTAGTGTGGCCATGATTTGTATAGAGTATACCACGACCAGGTGAGCCTTTTAAGTAATGTAAGACATGCTTCAAAGCTTCCCACTGAGCAACGATTGATGTTGTCATGAATTGGCTACGCACACTGACAAGAAAGGTCACATCAGGACGAGTTACCATGAGATAGTTCAATTTTCCAATCATTCTACGGTATCTCTCAGGAAATGCAAATGGTTTAATCTTTTCTACTTCAACTTTGTTTCTTGCATCCTTAGGTAGCTCATCAAACGGTACGCCATCATCAATGTCCAAAAAGGGATTAGGAATCATAGGAAAACTACTTGGTGCTACTCCAAGTTTCCCTGTTTCTTTTAGTAGATCAAGAACATATTTCCTTTGTATTAGGGGGATGCCTTTCTTGCTTCTCATAACTTCAATCCTAAGAAAATACTTCAGTGGATCTAAATCCTTCATTTGGAAATGAGATGTAAGAAAGGCCTTGAGTGATGAGATTCCTGAAGTATCGATTTATGTAATAACAATGTCAATGACATATACCACTAAGAGAATCATGCCAGCATTCGTTCGCTAATAGAACACAAAATGATCACACTTATTTTGATTTAGGCCAAACTTCTTAACCACAGAACTAAATCTGTCAAACCAAGCACGAGGACTTTGTTTTAAACCATATAAAGATTTCTGAAGACGACATACCTTCCCATACTCCTCTTGAGCAACAAAACAATGTGGTTGCTCTATATAAATTTCTTCAAGAAGAGCACCATTTAAAAATGCATTCTTAACATCTAGTTGATGAAGATCCCAACTATAGGTGGCTGCCACAGAGACAAAGAGGCGAACAGAGGACAACTTGGCCACATGAGAGAAGGTTTCAAAATAGTCAATACCATATGTCTGAGCATACCTTTTGTAAGTTCATAATCTCTAATTTCTGATTCTAACAAGAGATACAACGTAGGCATTTACACACAGAGATCACTGACCATAATAAATGCTAACAACAAACTTCTTCCTAACTTATTAATTATATTTGACTGACGTTTCCTAATTCATTAATTACATCAGACATTTCCTAACACATCTAAAGCATCTCCCTCCAGATTCATCACTGCAACTTCAACCTTGATGTCTTCAGGAGTTTGGTAGTAATGGAAATATTTTTCAGCCTTCATAATCTACCCTCTTGGGTCTCCTCCTTCAAACTTGGGAAATTCTACCTTTGTTTGAGGCCTTCTATTCGGTAATTTACTCCACCAGGGATTCTCAGATTCCAATTCCTCATAATCTTCTTGTTGTCAACTTCTTTTTCCCCTTGTTCAACAACTATAGCCATTTTCTTTTGATGCTTCATCTCCTTCATGTCAGCGTCAATGCTCTGAATTTTACTGACAAGGAATGCCAATTGCTGAGCCAGATCATCTGTTGGTGGAGAGATTTCCTGTTCTTTGGATGACTCTGCTTCATGGTTCAGATTAGCAGAATCGGATGAATGCTGTTTCTTTCAGTTATCACCCATATCTCATCAAAATATGGCCCAGAGAAAGAACATGCTCTGATACAAAAATGATGGATCCTTAGGTTTAGGATTTAAGATAATGAACCAATTCAAGAACCAGAATCTGAAGTTCTTGACCAAGAGGTGAGACATTAATTTCTGTATATATTCATGCTTATCCCTTCTGTCTTACAAGGAAGTATAAATAGAAAACATGTAACTGACAAATATAAGTTACAAAGGCACACAACTAAACTGACAATAACTTCCTAAATAACTAACTACATTTCCTACAGGATAAAAAAACATACAACATAATTTCCCCTTGTAATTATTCTGCCTTATCTAAAGGTCTCTTTCTTGTATAAACAAGAAAAGGACGTGGTGACCTATCATATTTGATGTGGGCATATGGCCTTATTGGGACTGTTCTACCGTATTCCACGCTGGTTATTTATGAAATTGATCTAATTATGTTACTGTGTTCAATCATCATTTTAATGCTTGCAGGTTTCTGAGGGCATTGATTTTTCTGATGATTATGCTCGAGTGGTTGTATCCTTATTTCTACTCTCAAATGTTTAATCATCTGTTTTGATTGATCTAGATCCCCCTTCTGGCCGTTGTATTTGTTTTATGAGAATTGAGAGATGGTCCTTCTCAGATGATTAAAAGAAGGATTAACTATATCTTCTTCTTTTTTTTTTGCTAACCAAATTGTAGCTCTTCTGAACCTTAGTCGTGTCAATGGGTTACGTGCATTACAAATGGCAATATTAATTACTTGAATGTTTACTAAATATTGAATATTCTTGACAAGCTCAGATTATAGTCGGCATTCCATTTCCCAACATGTAAGACTTTTTAATTCATTAAATTTTAGGTTTTGCCGATGGAATTCTATCACGCACATATATTTTCTCATTGATTGATTTGTTTTGGCTTCTGACAAGAAATGATATTCAAGTTGCGCTAAAGAAGAAATACAACGACACATACAAATCATCCAAAAATCTTTTGAGTGGAAATGAGTGGTACTGCCATCAAGCATTTCGAGCTTTGAATCAAGCAGCAGGTGCATCATGGTCAATTGGTCATGTTTTTTTTCCCATATTATGGCTTAAGTTGATTCACTAGCTTTTTCTTTCTTTCTTTCTAATATTACCCTTTTTTGCCTATTAGCATTTTCACTTCTAGATATGAAAGTTGTTGTTATCAGTATGTTCTCTTTTACTTTTTGTAGGTCGTTGCATACGGCATAGGCTTGATTATGGAGCAGTCATCTTATTGGGTAAGTATTTTGATTACTTAAGTTCTCTGTTTTTCAGCTTCCCTCATTTTCACGCTTATCTTTCCTTGCCTTTTACTCTAAAAAAGGAGGATCTCACAAGATTATTCAATGTGCAAGAAAACTGAAACTATTTGGCTGAGAATAGTTTTTTCTCTTATTCAGTATGTAAGAGCCACGGTGATACATATAGGACGTGAATTAGGGTTTGTTTAAGTACCCTATCACATTGGAAATTTGAATCTGATCTAAAATCCCTAAGATCTGATTCCGTTATCCTAATATCATGGAAACAATAATTTAAATAATAAACTGCATTAATTAAAATAAAATCTAACTAATCATGTGGGCTTGGGCCTTGCATGATTGGCGCTTTCCAACAAAAACACCAATGTTTGCAGCAAGATTATATCAGGTGGACGGTGGTGCTTTTAATAAGGCAATCTAGGAAAATGATTGAAAACTTTACTTTCTTCCTTGAAGTATTGTTTCAATTTTTATGGACAACATAGTTTCTGCAAATATTTTTCTTTGTTACTTATAAATTGATGCCAATCGTGAGAATTAGTGCTGGCGTCTACATTTTTGGTTTAGACATTCATTTGTTTTAATCTTCTGCTCTTTCTTTCCTTTTTTCACTGTCTTTGTTGCTGGTTATTCTTGAATTGTAGTTTATTAGAGATTATCCTGTGACCTTAGCATTGCAACACTCACCTTGCTTTCGTTCATTCATTAATGTAACTGTTCTTGTGGAATTAGATGAACGCTTTAAGGAAGAGAGAAATAAAGCATTCATTTCAAAGTGGTTAAGAAAAACCTTAAGGATATACGACAGCTTTGACTTGTCTTTGAAGGGACTAAGATCATTCTTTGAGAACGCCAAGGTATTTTTGGTGTACGCCCGCCCCCCCCCCCCCCCAAAAAAAAGGGAAAAATGGTTTTGTAATGTGATTAACTTGCTTACTGCAGGAGCAGTTTGGCACAAATGTCACTCAAAATTTGGGTTTAAACCAGGAATGTGACCAAGCCAAGGATCAGAATATGGGATTTATAAGAAAGACAAATAAGAAACTGTCTAATTCTGCTAATGGTGGTGATAGAAAAATAGAAATGATCAAGGATGAGAATCAGCCATCTGTGCAAAAGGATAGTGACTCATACAACTGTCAAGATTGTTTGGACCCAAGGGATGGCAAACAGGCCGTATCACGGTAATTGTATACTTGTATTATCATCATTATATTTACTAATGAAATTCAGACTACCAAATGATAAAGTTGTCAGATTTGTGCATATATTTACTTTTATGTGCTTTTGCCTTTGGGCACATCATAAGTGTGTAAGGAATTAATCTACTTTTCAGCACCATTCTGTTGAAGTACTGAGTAACACTGATACTGTGATTGACTAAACTTATAGCTTACTATCTTGTAAGCTGATGTTTCTGGTATCATCCTATAAGTTATGCCAAGTCTGGAGCAGAAACCGCTGTTCTGAGCTCTTGTTCCCATTCTTCGTTTTTGTCTGGTGAGCAGGCATACGACTGATATCAAGAACAAGATCAACATTTTAAGCATTAGTAGCTTCTTTATAGTGACCAAATATTGAACTAGGCCACATGTATGAACTTTATTCTTTTCTTTCCAAGTATGATATTTGAGAGAGATTAAGGGGGATCCCCCCCCCCCGGGGGTGGCAGGGAGGAGAAGGAGGAATTAGGGTTTTAATGTTTTGCGATATAAAACACTGTTTAATTTCTTTTTTTTTCAGGTTTCATTTGTACTTCAAATTTAATATTTGCTACACGAATTCTTAGAATGTGGAAATTGGAGTTTCTTGTGCCTTCAGAAATCAATTTGAATCTCAATAAAATTATTAACCATTCTAGATTAGTTGAGAGATTCTTTTCCCCCTTTGCAGTTTCACTGGGGTATCATCTGCGGCAGTTATACATGAAGAAGTCTCCCTTGTGAAGGAAACCCCTTGCATGGATGGCGGCATTGTCCCTGGTAGCCCTGGCTATGGTTGTAAGGATGACCACTCTAGCTCTACCTTAATTGAGGCACCTTCTGAATTAAATGATCAGTCAGTCCTTCCAATTTTTTCAAGTATTGGAAGTAAAGCTTCTTCAACATCTGAGTGTTTAATATCAGTTACTCCTGAAAAAACTGTTACTGCAAACAGCTGTCATAGTGTGGAAACAGAATCATCTTTGGATAGGAGTGTTAATTCTCACACCCAGAAAAGGAGAAAGTCCATGGACATACCATTTATAAGCCTTATAGAGGAAGAGAATTACATCACCCCCTGTGCCAGCATCCCTTCAAGGCACACTGTAAGCTTGGTGAATGTCAACGAGGCAACAAATGGAAATGAATCTGAATTTCACAAAAAATTGAAGTCAAATTCACTTCGATCACAGACAAGCAATCTGTCTAGTTCATTTTTATTGACTGATCCTGTCATGGAGAAAAGGTTGCAGATATTTTGCTCACTTTGCAAAAACCCATTGGGCCGGCCTGAGAATAATCTATATATTACATGTTCTATGACTTCATCATCAAAAGTTCACTTAAGATCTCTTTTGAAACAGAGACCGAAAGCTTACAATGATGATGGTTTAAGAAGTGTACCAATTATGATAACTTGCATTTCATATGTTGATCAACGTATCTGCAATAGAGTTGATGGAAGTGTTCCAGAACAGGGTATTTGGTGCCCAGAAGATGGGTGTGTTTTCAGGTCTATGTTTTGCCCCTTCTGCAGTAAACCCAACAATTTGCTTGGGGTACAGACCATGGCAACTGATGCATCAAATAGTCATTTGCTCGACAAGGTGTGTTTGTGCATAAATAAGCGTCCTTGTTGCACTTGTGCCTAAATCTTGGCCATTTTTTTACTCGTTCCTTCTTTTTCTGATGGGTTTGATCCAGCCCTTGCAACTTTTCCGTTACTCATCTTTTACTTTTTCCCCCCCCTTGCATTTCTTCATCAGATGTTGTTTTACTTTGACTGTTTGGAAGTTAAGAATCTTGAGGAATCAAGTAGTGAGGCTTCAATGAAAGCGGTAAGCCTGGTTAGTATGGCCTTTTACTGTTTCCATAACGCTAGATAGCTGATGCTGGGCAGGTTTTATGGGGTAGGAAGTTTCCTAGACAGGTGCATTGGGCATGACTAGAAAAGAAGACGCAACAAAGAACTAAAGTGCAAACCGGACAAATGGTATTTGCATAATTTGTGTGCACCTTCAAATACTTAAGATAAAAACATTGAACCAAAAAAGTAATTTGTGATATTACTCCGTAGTCAACTTGTAAGAACTATAGATCCTATCTTTTTGAATGAAGGGCCAACTAACCATTTTCTCTGTAATTCATTTAAAGTCGTTTTTCACTTAGGCTTCTACGTGTTGACTAAAGATAAACATTCCCAAGAAGTTTTCCGGGGAATATGTGATAATGCATTCAGCATGGCTGTAGGATTTGCTGCCAAATAGAGACTCCGGCGTGGATGAAATTGCTGTCTTGAATTCTTTTGAAAAATTTGATCTTCCACAGCTTGAGAAGTCAAGAATCTTGAAGACTAGAAAATAAAAGGTCAGATTTCAAGTAATTTTTAGGCATTTAAGTTCATGGGCACTCTATCGTGCCAAAATTGACACATATTTGTAACATGCAGCAGGAATTGCCAACATAAGGCTTCCAATGCAGAAAGCTAAAGTTGAAGGAAAAAGTTAAAAATTTTCTTGTGAATAATCAGATAGGAATTATGGGGACAAAGGAGGTAAAGATGCCCTTTTATTAAAAAAGAAAAAATTGAATTGTTTTTGTTTGCTTTCTCTAGCTTAATTAAATATTTAAATTATCTGTTTGAGATTGATTTTACACCGGTTAACTTGATTGCCTTTCATTATGTTTCAGAAATTTTTGGACTGGGTTGTGGATTTCAGAATTTGGAACACGCCAGTCTGGGACTTGATCATTCTGTCCTGAGTTAGATATTACCCTCGGTTCTTTGAGGAGGTAAGTAGCGTCGTCCCCTTCAAGGAGACTGCTAATGCCGGTAAATTATTTAATGAGATCAACCTGCAATTATTGCTTACTTGACAATGAAATCGTACCATGGCTGTCAGAGGCACCTGTATTATGGTTGTTTGTTGTGTTCAAAGATACGGAACTGGTAGTTCAGCTTATTGGCATCAAATAGCTAGTCACACAACCTCATTACATCTGACCTTCTGTACAGCAAGTTGTGCTGGTCCATATCGAATGAGCTGCCAGGACTGAGCATGAGGGTTTAACTAAGGGTTAAGGTGTAAATCTGTTTTGAAAGTTTTTGCTGAAGAGCAATGTTGCCTTGAGAGTTTTTTTATGTTCAATGGTATCCCGAAAGTTTCAAAAACATAGTAATGTTGTCTTATTCTGTTAAAATATAGCGTTGACTGATAAAAAAAATTGATGTTGATTATTACTTTTTTAACGGAAATGAATAATATTACTATATCTTAACATTTCTCGTGCAATTTTGAATTTAGAAAATACTTCTGAGTAACATTGTTCTTAAATAAAAACTTTTAGAGCAAATTTGCACTTTGACCTTCTAACTAATGGTGGTAATTACAATGGTAGGAACTGATCGCTGTCGTTAAGTAGGCCCTGATGACTATTACATTTGCTGGTTTGTATGACCGGTTGCCGAGGCACCCAAAAAGTCAAACACGGTGAGCTCGGAATGCAAAACAAGGCTTGTTTGCTTTCTTGTTTTTAAGTTGATTTTATATTGATATATGACTTTTATTTTTGGTGACATTAAGATGTCTGACCGTAAACATACAGGGTAGTGTTGCATGAAATCTAACACGATTCAATGGAATGACTAGTACTGCTCAAGACTAAAAAATAAATAGATGTTTGATTATGTTTCATCGACTGCCTAATCATCTGTGGCGCCTTAGAAGCATAAATCCTATGTCCGACGCCGTTCATGGCTCACCATCAACAGGGCAAAAGCAACAGCGTAGTTGGAAGGTTTTGATCCTTTTTTCCTTTGCTGTAGAAGATTGTGAAAAATATAAGAAAACATTATTTGAACTTTAAAGTTTTAAATTAGTTTTGTTACTTATAAGAGTATAAGGGTTAACTATAATATAAGAGTGTAATAATTGTCAACTCATTTAAATTGGAATTTTGAAATTTAAATGTTATTCTTTCTGTTTTTTAATATAAGATATATTTATTTAATTTAATTAAATTAAAAAAATTAATTAGTATGATATATATTTTTTAAAACATTCGAAGTCATTTTTTTAAATTTTTTCTCTTCTTTGACTATGGTTGAAGGAGTAATAATAGAGATAAATTAGAAAAATATTAATAAATATAGAAATTATATTTTATGTTTAGAATTAAAATTAACTCTTTAAATAATAACAAGGACCGAATGAGTATTTTTTTATTATCTTTTTCTTACTTTAACCAGTCGCTTCTTTCATAGTATTTCTATTTTGCCGATCACTTACTCAAATCCTGCATCTTCAAATCAATAGACATGGGCACGCACATTTACTTCGCGATTCAAGTTTCTGAACAAAAGACACGGATGAGGAATAGTGTGATAGATAATGAAAGACGCGCCAGCAATCACCTCAGGCACTTGGGCTTTAAAATATGGACATAGTATTGCTCTTAGAAATTGGGCAGAAAAAACGCACGGGGCTTGGAGTCCACAGTCCAGCGCTGCCCCACCCCCATGGTTGAACTTAAAAAACATAGAAAATGAGATTTCCTAAAAATGAAAACAATTGTGCACTACGAAATTTGAAACTGCCTTTTGAATCTTAAAAATAATACTTTTGCACGTAAAAATTAGATAAATAATTTATAAAAATTAAGAAGATTACATAATAATTAATTTATATATAAAAAGTGAGTATTGGTTTTTCTAAAATATCTTTCCATCATTTGCATTGGATAGTACCTATTTAATTAAAAATTATTTTAATATAAGCAGCCAAAAGGAGAGTTTATGAGTTATAAATATTAGTCAGTATAAAATTATGCATCTTAATTGTAAAAAGAAAGAAACCCAATAAAGAAATATTTGCAAACAAAAATTGTTTACCCTGATCCTTCTTTAATTAAAAATTTGATAATTAAAGTATTAACAATTTGTTTATTGAATGAAAGTGTAGTTTTACTTCTAGCAAACTTTTATTCTTTAGCTTTTAAGATTTGTAGATTTTTTAGGGAAAAATTCATTCTTTTTTCTTTTTCTTTTTTTTACCTTGAGGGAAAATTTCATTCAGCCCATGCAAATGACTTAATTTTAGTCAACTCAAAATGATTATCAAATTTTACTGGTCAAAATAAATTAAGTTTTGTAGGTGAAAAAATAATGATGTCATACTTTATTTTTTAATGCCCCTATTTATCTTGTGAATTGTCAAAATATTTTTAACTCCCTGAATTCTTTTGAATCCCTTTACATATTTATTTTGTGAATTCTCTTATTTATCTTGTGAATTATTAAAATGTTCTTGTTAACTCCATAATTTTTTTTGAATCTCTTTTTCTTTATTTGTTTTGTAAATCTCCTTATTTATCTTGTAAATATTCTTATGAAAAAAATAAAGGGTATTATGGTCTTTTCACCTATAAAACTTTATTTCATTTTCAACTAGATGTGTAGTAAAGTTTCAGAATTTTTTAGGGTTGACTGAAATTTAGTCACTTTTATGGGGTTAAATGAAATTTTTCCTTTTTTTAATGGGTTAAGAATTTTTATTTTGCAAGTTTTTGTTGGGTGCTAAAAATTATTTTTTAGCTTAATATTGTATTGGAAGTGTTGAAAAAATTAGTAATATCCGCCATTTTAATGTTGGCAATTAAGTTTAACATGCTTGACTAAGCTTTACATTTTTTACAAATGATTTGGCGTGGGGAAAAATATGTTTCACATGGCAAATGAAGAAAGATGATACTCTCGTTATCTTGTTATTATCTTCTCATAATTTTATCTCCATTCTTAAATCATGAAATGAATTTGTTTAAATTTAATATTTTATAAAATTATTATTATAATATTATATAAATTAAAATTTATTTATTTTTTATATATTATAAATGATATAGATTAGATTTTAAGAATTTAAATTTAATTATTTATATTTATAGAAATAATTTTATAAAAGATTGAATCAGAATCTTACGTTATTTTAATCTAACAGCAAATATCGAAGGTAAAAAAAAATATATCTAAAAAAAAAAAAAAGGGATCATGGGAATCCAATTTTGCAGTATGGAAAAAGTACTGCCTCCTCTTCGTTTGCCCCGCCTCCTCCATCTTGTTCCCGGTTATCGTCTGTCATATTTCCGCCATGGATTCTTGCAATAAATCTGTTCGCAACCCTACTTCTCCTTTCTTCCAATGATTCTTCATGGCTTTTTGCTCATTTTCTTCATGGCTTGAAGAATCCAGGTTTGATTACTGATATATCAAATAGTATAAATTTAAACTAAGATTAATATAGGTTTTAAACATAGAAAATATTTTATAGTGAGTTGAGATCTTGTAAACCTGTAATGAGAGCTAGTGCACATAACACATCATATCATTTAAAATTAATTAATATAATTTTTAAGTAACATTAGCATTATATCCAATTTCAAAATAATTTCAGATTATGTTTTGAAAAAGCAATATTTAAACAATAAATTTAAAGAAATGGATTCAAATTTAAAAATTCACAAAAAATAATAAAACAAATATATTAATTATTATTATTATTATTAATTTATTTATAGGCGATTGCTTAATTATACTTAGACAAAACAAATATAAATTATATTAATAATGATACTTGTATACTTTTTTATACACTATATGTATTTTTTTTTTGGTAAATAACCAATAAAATAAAGACAAACATCGTTATTAATTTAACAGTGTTAATTATATACAAAAATAGTAAATATAAATTTTGTTGGAAAAAATATAGTAAAAATAAATTTTGTTTACCAAAAAAACCCATAAATTAAATATGTAAGTAGAATGGGCCAAAAATTTTCCACTTCAATATCAGTCGTATTTATGGAACTCAACTATTTTTCCAGCAATACTATACCGTGCAGAAAGATCAAAATATACTCCGTATTTAAGCAATCAAGTGGCCTCCCTATATCAGTTTGGTGCGAATTTCTCTCACATTTATAATCTGTAGTAATATAATATAATTATAGGCAAATGAAATTCATTATTCCGCAATGGTCACGTGATTATCACGTGCAACCCACAATGTCCATATTTTTATTTTAATTTGAGATGAAAAAATGGAAAAAATGCGGAGGGGATGTTTGGAGTGCGAGAAAAGAGGAGGAAAATGGGCGAGGTATCTGAAACGATGACGAAGAGGAAGAAGAAGGGACGGCCATCTCTATTAGATCTTCAAAAGCGCACCCTTAAAAAACAACAGCAACATCAACAACAGCAATTGCAGCTACAGAACCCGAAATTAATCAATTCACATTCTGACCTAAACCGTCGTCCCACCCGCCGAAACTCCATTCAGGCGGCTGAGGAGGGGATTGCCGATGACGATGAGGATGAGCGGAAACAGAAGAAACATAAACTTTTGGTTGGTTTGAATTCTCATCATCATTATTCGACATTGTCGCGGTTTAGTTCGGACCCGTACGGCACTAATTGGAACGAGGACGATCACGATCCCGACGATTCCCGCAAGAGACGCAAGATCAATGTCACCTATCACGGATCAGATGAAACGGTGATCGTCTTGCATTCACCTCTTAAATTAATCCCCTTAACATTTTCGATCTCGTTTCATAGGATCTTCTTGGAATGGCTATTAGAATATGAGATTTGTTTCGTTCGGGATTTCGTGCTTTTATAAAATTTTTACGGTCTCCTCGTCGATTTGGGAGGGAGTGGATGTGTTTGACTGGTCAAGTTTCGGTATTATTTAAATTCCATTTGTTTTGGGAAAATTTGGGTGGGGCTCTCTCTCTCTCTCTTCGCTTTCCCCCTAATTTAAATCTTCATTATTTATGTATTCCTTATTGGTCGTACTAAATTGAGCAGTCGTCGACCCATAGAATGCACAGATACGCCCAAAAAGTTTCCGTTTGTCTTATCTATTACTATACTCAGTATTCTTCTTTTTTAAATTCTCTTTTTCCTTCTGCCCACATGTACTCCAGCTGCTGCTTGAAGCTTTTTACTGTTGCTTTTCCCGTTGAATTTCGATTCTCATCCCGAGAAACCCATAATAAGTTTTAAAGAAAATCGCGTACATCCATTTCCATTTTAAAGATATTTTCTGGTATTTGATAATGGACTAATTTTGCAGAATGGAAAGGTTCCGAAAGCGACGGACAGTAAACATGGTATAAGGCTATCAATCATTTCTCAATTGCTGCTGCAAAGGCTTGGTGGGGAATATTAATGGTGATTTTAATAATATGTGTTGACAGGTTCGCAGGGGGAGTCTGGTCCCACTACAACTTTGCCAGACAAAAAGCTCTTGGTGTTTATACTTGATAGGCTTCAAAAGTGCGTGTCTTGGTGTTTATTTTCCTGGCTTCTTCTTCTCTCTGCTGTAATTGATTAACTCGAGTATAATCCTACTGTATTGCAGAAAAGATACCCACGGAGTGTTCTCAGAACCTGTGGATCCAGAAGAGGTGCATTTTTTGGAATAATATTTGAGTTGTTTAGTTTTCATTACTTATGCTGATAATGAAGTATCCTTACTGCTACAGCTTCCTGATTATCATGATATTATTGAACACCCGATGGATTTCTCAACGGTGAGGAAGAAACTGGATGGCGGAGTCTATGACAATTTAGAACAATTTGAGGTTGGTGGTATGGTGGTACTTTTTTTTGTCTTGTCTTCCTCAAAGTGATTTCTTTCTGGTTTACTGCATGATAAGTGATATTTCTTTTTTCTCTATTTCTGTTAATGACGCTTGTGCTGACTCAACTGGCATGATTAAGGAATAGCCGGTCTCTCTTTGAAGCATGATTAATGCATTGAATATGCTCTAACTGTGACATGCATTTGTCTACTCTCCGTTTTCCCTTGATCTTGCATCAGATGTATTATTTCCTCTAAAGAGAACAGCATTAAAACAAAAGAACAAGTTTAAGGATAAAGTATGAGAAAATGTCAAAATTAGTATTCTTCATGACTAGCTATTGCTTTTCCATCACACAGTTACTTCGGCGTTTATAGGCAAACGTTGCCTTCCTTTAGTTAATTATCACTTTTTGCCTGTACATTTTGGTATGGTGTAGACTTTATCTAGTCTGAGAGGAATTTGAACACACTGCTTCTTCATTCTTGCAGAAGGATGTATTATTGATATGCTCAAATGCAATGCAATACAACGCACCAGATACTATTTACCATCGGCAGGTTTGGTGAAGTCTGAAGTTGTGCTGTAGTGTTTTCTTCCCTTTCTACATATTTGCCAAATGTTTGTCATGACTTGAAGACTGAATCTTTTCTCAGGCCCGAGCAATGCAAGAGTTGGCCAGGAAGGACTTTGCCAATCTCAGGCAGGATAGTGATGATAGTGATCCACAGCCCAAAATTGTGAGAAGAGGCAGGCCGCCAGGCAAGAACTCAAGAAAGTCATTGGGAATGTCTTCGTCTGAGCGTGTTGCTCCTGATTCTTCCTCTGATGTAACACTTGCTTCAGGAGGAGATAATGCCAGTGGCCCAAACAGTTATAATTTGAGAAAAGGAATAGGTAAGTTCCAGCCTGCAGATTCATTCGTCAGGACTTCACACAGCGCCTTAAACAGTGCAGGATATACTAATTGGTTGTCTGAATGGGAGAATGAATTTCCAGGTCAGGGTCTATCCCTTTGCTTTTTTCCACCTCCTGTTCAGTTTGGATACAGAAAATAAGGTCTGTTTATGGCCCATTTATTGTAAATCTTGCTTCTTTTTCATTTATTTTTCTGGCAGCTTCTGTTTTAAAAGCTGTTTTAAGATATGGAAAGAAGCAATTCATGGTTGATGAGACCAGGCGTGACACTTACGAGCATCCAGTGGCTACTGAGAATGAATCTCCTGTGCTGGCTACAATTGAAGACGAATTCAAGCAACTAATTGCGGTACGAACTTATTTTATTTTTCATTTTTTGTAAATTCATTTGGCTCAACTGGCTGCTGGAAATTTGTAAGCCGTTGTAAAGTTTTCACATATGCAGATAGTGCTGTTTTACCATAGAAGGACAATACTTAAATATCTTGTGTACTCTCCAATTGCTTTCTTTTAAATGCATAACAACTATATTCACTTGTTAAAATGCTTAAAGATTATTTGCCATTTTGTTTAGAAGGCTTTTGTCTCGGTGCTAAAGTTTAGCCCTTTCCTTTCTGGTCTGTGTAATTTAAATCAGGTGAGTTTAAATGTGAAGAATAGCTATACAAGAAGCCTGGCCCATTTTGCTGCGGATCTTGGTCCGGTTGTCTGGAAGATTGCTGCGAGGAAAATCAGCAGTGTTTTACCAGTAGGACAAGAATTTGGTCCTGGATGGGTTGGAGAAGATGAGGTGTCACAGAGGCAACAGTTCGCTGTTTATGATAAGGATAGACCTTTAGACGCTTTTGTACCAGACGATTGTTCTAGTAGATCTCCTCCTCCATCTGGCTCATTTTCTGTTGCAAATAAATCATGCTTGCAAAGTGGAGACATGAAATTAATCAGAGGATTGAATTCCCAAAATGAGTTTAGTTCAGTTAACAGTGTTGATTCTGGCAATGAATATGTGGTTCCTTTAAGGATGCAGCAGGAATCTATTGTTCGCTCTGATGATTTATTTGGTTCAAATGATCGGCTAGGTCCTAATTTTTCACCTCAAATGAGGATGGTAAAGCTTTCTGACTTAACTGGGCTGCCCAGTTCGGGTGATGGTCCACAGATGATTGACAAGGATGTAAACGGCAACTTTGCTGCCTTCTTGACGCCTTCAAATATGAGTTCACCTGTGAAGGCCCAAATCTCAAACGACTTCGGTCAATCAGGTTCCAGTAATATATTGGCCCAGGAATCTGGCTCTGATTTTCAGAAAGGGCTTGCTGTTAAACCATCCTGGCAAGAATTATCAGTTCCTGTTAAACACAATTCTTTGTCAATTGCTGATGACTTCAATAGGAAGATTGGAGCAACAAATGCATCTAGTTCCAATGCGGATACTGGTTCTCGTCGGCAGCCAAATTTGGCACTCCAGCTTTGATGGTGGACTATTTATTCTCACTTGTTACGTCATGGTTTTGAAGCTTCATGAGAGATTGCACCATTTTAAACATTTGACTTCGGATGGAGAATGGCTCCGGGGCGATGGCTGTAATTGGTGGTTGTAATGCAACTTTCATTTTTTCTGAACATTTGTATATTTACGGCATTCAACACTAAAGCATTATTTTCACGCTATTCAAATGAATTTACGGTCTCCAACATTATTATGGAAGGTTCATATTTTTAGGTATATATATATTGTGAACTGTAGATCATTGAGCAATGCGAGTTCGGCTTCTTTGATGTACATCCTTGGGAATTTCTTTTAAAGAAATTAAATTTCACACCAGAACCATCCATCCTTAGTTTGGTTTGCAAATTACATGAATCCCAAATACTCACATTTCTTTCAATACGTACGCTCCTTCTGCTGGCTTACAATTGGATTTGATTCGTACAGACGTTTTAATTTTATACATCATTCAAATGCCTCTGTATGCAACAACTTTTTGAGTTTGTGGTTATCAAGTTTAATTACCCTGCTCTACAAAATTGCCTAGAGAAATGAAGAGGTCAAAAGTTAAAACATAAATCCCCACAACTCATGAATGTTAAGTTATTAGGAATTAATTATCAAAGTCTGTTCTGTTCTCTATAGTCTAATTTTTGTACAAATGCTATAAACTTTATTAGTTAAAAGCCTAAACTGAGGAATTTTTGTACAAATGCGTCCATTGACTTCTCCACAGTGAAATTGGCGTGGGTTTTATTGCATACGTAGAAATCTTGTAACAAGGAAAAATAACACCTGACAACTTAAAACACACTTTTTTTAAGGAAAAATTACATTGAAGTCTCAAATAAGAAAGAAAATAAAGAAATGGTCTCTCAAAATCGTAAAATAAAAATTTGGTCTCAAGGAGTTGTTAATGAAGCCCCTCAAGTTGTCAACTTGAGAGGCTCCATTAACAATTCATTGGGATCAATTTTTCATTTTACGATTTCGAAGGACCATTTCTTTGTATTTTTCGTTACTTGACACTACAGTGTAATTTTTCCCTTTTTTTACCTCACTTAGACACATTAACATTTAAGAATTAAGACTACAAACTTTAGGGTTAAAGTGTAAATTTGTGCTAAAAATATTCATTAGAGAGTAATATTGCCCTAGAAGTTTTTTCAGATTCAATATTACCCCAGAAGTTTCAAAACATCACAATCTTGTCCCACATTATTAAAAAATTGACGTAGATCATTAACTTTTTAATTAAAAATGGCAATATTCCTGGATTTTAATACTTCTGGGGCAACATTGAATCTAAAAAAAAAATTTTAGGACAACATTGTTCCTCAATGAAAACTTCCGAAATAAATTTACATTTTAGCCCTAAACTTTAAAAATGATTCCGTGTTTGATAAATAAATACAATTTCATGGGTAGAAAACATAGAGACTTAAAAAATAAAGCAAGTTCCAAAACAATTTTCAGTTTTTAGAAACAAAAAATAAAAATTTGGTACTTAATTTTTAGTTAAGACCATGGACAGTGGAGTTCTTTTGGATTCCAATAATTTTGTTGTGTTAGATAATATCTTTACGAAGTTTACATTACAGACATCAACAAAGTTATTGGGACAAAAAAAATCCCTCTGGATAAGAAGCTAATTCGTAGAACTATGAAATCACATACTTAATAAACTCAAACTAAAATGCTTCAAGATTCTAATCTAAGTAAAGCCTCACTCATTCATCTCGCATGGCCACTTTAGCACATTGGTCTTTACACATCAGGAGGGTTCCACTTAAGTATGTGATCTCACAACATCACTCATGGATCATTGGTCAGATTCTTTCTATGAGAAAAGGAGAAGAAGGACGAGAGAAGTTGGCGACAATCAGAGTGCTCTTGGCATCGAATCTTTCGTCTACTGCTAAAGAAGATGATTGGAGAGAGTGTGAGAAAATGAAGGATAAGTTTCAAGAGGATGAAAAAGAGAGTGAGGGGAAGGGGAATAAAGTAATTAAAAAATATTTCATTATCATAGATTCCTCCCATATATTTGATTTGGGATTTGTGATATTGGAATTCTTTTTTGTCTTTTTTATATTTCAAATGAATTTTTCCCTTTTTTACTTTCTATTTTTTATATTGTAAAATCTAACAATAAATAGAATGTTTAATTTTCCTTTAAGGTTTGACGTCTCGCCTCACAAACTCAAATTTAGCACTTTTTAAGTTTAATTTGCACGCTATCTCCACTTTTCAGCCCAATCTTTATATCTTTTTTTCCTTTAAGCTTCGGTAATTTACCATTGCATGATTTTGCAATTTTGAAGCTTCAACTAAACTTGGAAAGTGAATTGCTTGAGTTGGGATGTAAATGGAGAGGAATGCCAAGCAACTTGGGGAAAAGAGAGACAGAGAAGAAGAGGTGGAGAGAGCCCAAAATTGACACGTAGGAGCCGTAAAAATAAACATCAAAGGATGTGGATTTGGAAAAGTCGGTCCCGTCCAGGCATTCAGTGCGGTTGGCCGTTCGAGTGCGGATGGGGATGTAAAATGGTAAAATTACAAAAGCATCCTTTCTTATGCCGGGACCGTAACGTTTAAATACAGAAAGGGTTGGGGGATGGATAGCGACCCCCGGTAATCATGCGCTCCCATTGATTCCATTCATTTTATTTTTAATTTCCCTTTTTTCCATTTGTTGTTACGAAAATCTCCGAAATTAATAATAATAATAAGGGTCAATTAAATCTCCCACAAGTGTATATTAGTAAGATTGTAAGAACTAAGAACACACCGTCATCATTATCATTTATTATTATAGTCGAGTCTGTTCCGCTCAGTATGCCGCTAAATGGGTTTTGCGTCCAAATTTGGCGTTAGCCATTCACAAAATGCAGATTCGTCTTCACGCGTGAATTCCATTTCCCCGATTTTTATTACACCACAAATTAGGAAGCCGCCAGATTGGATTGTTTGTGAATTAAGAACAGATTTTTTTTTTGGTAGGAAATTTTTGGACTAATTTTGGAGGAGTGAGCAGTTGTTGATCTGGAGATGCAAGACGGGAGAGGCTAAATCCTCTCTCTGAGTCTGTCTGAGAAGAGGTCTCCGTCTTCATCGTCACCTTCTCTTAAATATTTTTATTTGAAAGCCAGAGCTGTATGATAGGGAGATGAGCTGCTTCTCTTGCATTAGTTGTGGTCGCTCAGATGCAAGCAGAATCCAAATTGATAATGCTCTTCGATCTACCTCTTCTTCGGGTCTCCTTCGTTTCCCCTCTCCTTTATTCTTCCATTTACCAGACTTTTTTTTTCCTTTTGGTTATTAATTTAGTTTAATATGCATCCGGGTTTTGCAGGGACTGGGCGGTCCAAGTCCCACTCCCGCGGTAAGGGTTTTTATTTATAACCCTCTGTTGCCTTTTGAATCTGGTTAATTATGTAATTTCTGCAGACGATGGAAGCAAGGGAGGATCCTCAGATGGGAAGGGGAAGAATGGCGTCGCCGGCAGCCCAAAAAGCAGTGCAGCCCGTAGTTTCACTTTTCGTGAACTTGCAGCTGCAACGAGGGGTTTCAAGCCCGTGAATTTGATCGGGGAAGGAGGTTTTGGAAGGGTTTACAAAGGTCGTCTTGATACAGGCCAGGCAAGTTAGGTTTTCATCTCTTTTTCCTTCATCACGTCCTCACAACAGCTTTCCTTTCAAAACTTTTTCTTTAGTTTCTTTTGATTTTCTTATGTGTCTGAGTATCTTTTAAATTTTCCATTGTCTTGTTGGGACTTGCAGATTATATTTACGGCTTATTTTCTATTTGCAGCTTGTTGCCATCAAACAATTAAATCACGATGGTCATCAAGGTTTTCAGGAATTCATAGTAGAGGTTCTCATGTTAAGCCTGCTACACCATTCTAATCTTGTCACCTTGTTTGGTTACTGCACGGACGGAGATCAAAGGCTTTTGGTTTATGAATATATGCCTATGGGTAGCGTGGAAGATCATCTTTTTGGTAACTTTATTATTTCTTGTTTCTGCACCTCCTATCATTTGGAAGTTCTAATTTTAATCTTGTTTAGTTACATGACTGAAGGTCTAACCTCTGCTATGAAGGATTTTGTTAAAACTTTTGCCATACCCGTTGCTACTTTCCTCTTTGCTGTTCATTATTTCAGCTATTACGTTTGATATGTGTTATCGTTAGTATTTTACGCAACTACATCATTACTTTATCCTCACGATACCATTTTCATTTGAACCTGAGAATGTATAACGTGTCCTCCTGTCATTCTGCTTCTCTAACATGCTTTGCAGGGAATGTGTTTATTGTTGTATATAACTCTTGCCAATTTGATGTTCCATGTGAAATTTCTTGTTATTTAATATGAAGTGGACTAGAAATGTGAGTTACAACGATATTTGGGGCCTAAGCGAATGGTGACAATCAACCTAGATGAAGATAGAAAGCAACAACTGCATTCTTCATTTCCTAAATTGTGCCATTTATACCAATGACGCCATTTCCCTGTTTTGTGAGTTTAGAGTCTCAATATTTTCTGATTTTTCATTGGAGGGAATGGGTTGAACTTTGATGTTTCTGCACTTCCACAACAGAGTATCATTAAGATGTATGGTAACGTGAAAACATGCATCCTTTTTGCTTTCCCTTTCTTCTTCTTTCTGCTGGTTTGGTTGGATATATCTTTTTATAAAGTGTATGGAAAAGCAGGCACATCAGTTTGAATAGTCTGTATACATTATTAAGAAATTGTCAGATACGGCCTAGAATTTGTGTCTTGTTAATCTCATTAACTGCAGTACAATAATGAGGGCATTTCTCTTTTTAGACCTGAAACCAAACCAAGAACTGCTAAGTTGGAACAATCGGATGAAGATTGCTGTTGGAGCTGCACGAGGGCTTGAGTACCTTCATTGTAAAGCAAATCCACCTGTTATCTATCGGGACTTGAAATCTGCAAACATATTATTAGACAATGACTTCAACCCAAAACTCTCAGATTTTGGGCTTGCTAAGCTTGGTCCTGTTGGAGACAATACTCATGTTTCAACCAGAGTGATGGGAACATATGGCTACTGTGCCCCAGAGTATGCCATGAGTGGCAAATTGACTCTTAAATCTGATATATACAGCTTCGGTGTGGTTTTGATGGAGTTGATTACTGGACGAAGGGCAATAGATGTCAGTAAGAAATCAGGGGAGCAAAACTTAGTTGCATGGGTAAATGTTTGGTCTTTTTAGTTCATTCCAAGGATAGATTCCCCCTTGTTTATAGATATGGAAGTTTTAAATTAATTATTTCTTCTGAAATCTTCTCTCTCTGGTATAGATAACGTGTTTTTGAATTGTAATCAATGTGAAAAGGTAGAAAATAGAGTTTGTTTTCTTTAAAATGCCCGCCATCTCCATGATTCCCTTTTTTTACTGGGATTCTGTGGCATAGCAGCAACACATGTTTTCAGCTTTTCCGTATGGTTTCATCTATATTCCCCTTCCTTGCGTGGAAAATTTTTATTTCTGAAACTTGTTTTCTCAACTTCGGTTGCTTGCAGTCTCGACAGTTTCTAAAGGATCGGAGGAAGTTTGTACGGCTGGTTGATCCTCGTCTTGAAGGACAGTTCCCGTTGCGCTGTTTGCATCATGCGATTGCTATCACTGCAATGTGTCTCCAAGAGCAACCGAATTTCCGCCCCCTTATTGGTGATATTGTTGTTGCACTGGAATACTTGCACTCGCAGAGTAAAGCCCCAGAGGTCCATAAAGGTGGGGAGCAATGTCTGCCACCTCGATCACCGTCACAACGGGACCAATATTATTTTGGGGAATCAAATTCTAGATTGAGGTCAACTTCCGCCCAAGCTTTTGAGGTAGATATTTCCATGTCAGTCTAAAATTGTAAGCCGCCGTCTTCCATTGATATTACTTAAAGTAGTGAAAAATTATTCTTGCAGATTGCTTAATTGCAATGGACATGGAATCTATTCATGTATAGGCCTGAAATTCATGAGGCAACTATCACTTATTTCAACCAAATGAGGGGATATTTCAGTAAAAGTAATTGATTGATTTCATGTAGAAGCGCCCCACCTGATCTGTGCGTGTAAATGTCTGCGACGATTCGGTGGATTATAGCACGGTTTCCCTCCCCAAACCAAATCATCACTTTTGTATGCGATTATTTAAGTCTTTGGTGTCTTGTGGCGAATGTCAAAGCACTTGAAAGTTGACTATGTTTCTTTTGTTTTATTTGCTGCGACTAATCTTTGTCGAGATGCATCATGGTTCTGACTTTTTTTTTCTTTTTGCCAACGATCGCGAATGAATAAGGAGACTATGTTTTCCCTCTTTATGGTATGCGTGCGTATGAATCACTTGATTCGATTCTTAGTAGTTTGGGAACTTCTTGTGGGGAAACTTGGATTAGTCGAAATCATGTAGGATAAGCAAACGCTTGTTTGAAATAGTTTATTTTTAGTTTATAAGTAATTTTTATGTAAATTGAGACAAAATTCTTTATTCATATTTATTTTGTATATTATAAATTATAATTAAAAAATTAGATTTAGAAGTTTTAATTGTTATCCCTACCAAGCATTAAAACCAGTGTAAATTAGATTAATAGGTCATCGGATCGCTTTGGGCTTCCCCCCTTTTGTTTGGGTCTAATGTTTGGTTAAAAATTCCTGTTCGTTACCTATTCCTCCCTGCCTGAATCTTGATACGGACGACTATGTCCTTTCTCCTCGCTGTCTCCTCATTTAAAATTCCTGTTTGGCCCTTGAAATGATTTGAAGTACTTGTGCACAATTAATTTGCTGAAGGGACTTTTGAGCAATTTTTCCTAATTAATAATATATTATACCATTATATACCAATTGTTTGTGTGCGCGCGCGGTTGTGTATGCTATGGGATATATATGTGCCCTTGCTTTTTTTCATATCTAATTATATATGCTATGGATATTAGTGAAAGCAATTGATAATTTAAGCATGGTATACTATAGTCACATATGATTCATTCTCTGGCATGAAGAACGTCATGTGTATTGAACGAAAACGATAATATATACACAAATTAAAGGAGGAATGATGTGTTCGAATATCATGCTTACACATCGTCCTAGTGATGTGAGCTGCATATTCACAAAATTAAGCCCTCCATATCAATCAGATTTTATATGGATGGAATATAATTCACTAGCTAGCCTTTCTTGTGACGGAATTGTCACATCTTTCATAGAAAAATCAAACTCAACCTCTTAATTAGGAAAGCTTCCAATACTCCTATTGTTATCATTGGGGCTTCAAGGCCCTGTCAAATATAATTCACTAATTTATCTGTTATTATCTTATAAACTTATTTCTGAAACTATATATATTTATTTTCCTGGCATCATGTATCAAATAAATGAAAACGGAATACCCTTTCTGATAGGGCAGAGCAATGGGCGGGTTGGGCAGCCCGTGCCCAAACCTATAGCCCGCCTATTTAATTTTTAATGGGTATGGGCTACCGCAACCCATTTAAACCCACATAAACGGGCTAGCATATAAAGGGGCGGGCTGACTGTGTTTTGGGTAACACATCTATGTTTGACCTGTTTATTTTTTTTTGTGGAAAAAAACATACAAAGCAATAAGCATTAAGCATCCACCCAAATTCGTCATCCTAAATTTTGAAATATGGACCTTCAAAGTTTAATAAGCACAATTCACAAATAAGAACCTAAATTTAGGCAAGCACCATCATAACATAACTTTGATGTTCAAACTCCAACTTTTAAATTAAAACATTACAACTACAAGTTCAAATATTAACAAAATGTCATGCTTCTATTAAATCTTCATGCTTCAATTTTCACCATGATCTTCAGATTCACTTGAAGAAGGGGTTGTAGCTCTAGAGGCCAAATCTTCCTCTGCAAAATAAAATAAGAGAAAACATATCCATTAATAATCTAATATGAAATTAAAAAAAATGAACAACACAAATTAAATATGTTATTGAAAATACCAGTAATAGCACTTGCACTCTCATCAAAATTATCAATATCAAGGTCTTTAAATTCAGGGGGTGTCTTGAATAGCTAATTTTGAGCACATACGAATGTCTCAACCATCTTTGAAGACAAGGAGCTCCTGAAAAAATCTAGTATCCGACCCCCAGTACTAAAGGCTGATTCTGAAGATACTGTAGAAACATGTATAGCCAATAAGTCACGTGCCAACAGATTCAAAATTTTATACTTGCACCCATTCACTCTCCACCATCCCAAAACATCAAATTTTGGATCACGAAAGCCAACTAATTCAGCTTGAAGATATTCATCTACTTCTGAAATTTTCTCTACATTACATGTAGATTCTGCAGTAGCTAAGAATTTCTAAAATGTAACATCAAAAGATGACAAGGCTAATTCAATTTCAACTTCTTGAAACGACACATCAGTCCCATTGATATCCCTTTGCTCCATTGTTGGCTGAGATCCAGAAGCTTCATTAGTATTAATAACATTTGGTGAATAATGATCATACAGCCGATACAAGACATCCACAATCCTTTTCAACATAAATTCACGCTTTGTTGGTTTAGGAAAAATGTTTTCAAAAGCAATTTTGACATATGTCATCTTGAATCTAGGGTCCAATATAACTGCTACCACCAACAATGAATTCATTTTCTCTACTTTTCCTTAATACTTATCGTACTTTGTTTGCATTCTTATTACCAAATCACCCAAGAGAGAGTGGGAACCAGCTGCACATGAATTAAGATGTGTTTGAATAGCAACAATATGCTGAAAACATGTGTTTGTTGTCACAAATTTTAATCCAGAAAATTTCAGAGTCATGGTGTAAAACAACTTCAAAAATACAAGGAACTCCTTTGCAACAATCCAATCATATGCACTTAGATGCTTAATTGTATTCCCTATAGTTGTGTCAATGATATCATCATCATGATCAAATATGCTATCATCAAATCGAGTTGAATTTGAATCTAACTTAACTTTCTTTTTAAAGTAATCTATGTAATCTTGATCTTCTTCTTCCATCCTTGTGAAGACTTTAATAAACTTAACATCATTTTCCAACATAAGGTAAGTCGAATTCCACCTAACAACATAATGAAATAAATAATTAAAACAACATAAATACAATCTGATTCAGAATAGAAACTAGAAACAGAATAAACAAGTATTTAGATTAATTACCTTGTGGGACAATCCAAGCTAAGCAAACTTTTTGATTCAACTCTTACTTTTTCAGTAAGGTCTTTGAATTTGGTCTCCCTTGCTGGAGAAGATCTAACATATTTAACCGCATGTCGAATGAGTTCAATGGACCTATTTATTTCCTTAAGACCTTCAGAGACAATCAAGTTCAAAATATGGGCAGCACACCGCATTTGCAAATACTCTCTATCACATACTAGACCATTTCAACCCCTTAAACATTTTTTCAGATGTGCAATTGCAGAATCATTTGAGGAAGCATTGTCAACTGTTATAGTAAAGACTTTGTTTATGCCCCACTTGAATAAGCAATCCTCAATTTTCTTTCCAATTGTTTCCCCTTTATGATTTTCAATCAAACAAAATTTCAAAATTCTTTTCTGCAAGGACCAATTCTCATCAACCCAATGAGCAGTCAAACACATGTAGTTAGAATTCTGAATTGAAGTCCAACAATCCGTAGTAAGAGACACACGTACTTTAGATCGCTTGAAATATTTTCTCAAACATTTTGCTTCTTCTAAATAAATTTTGTAGCAATCCCTAGCAATTGTCCAACGTAAGGGCATTTGAAATCTAAGTTCAACCTCTTGCAATAATTCTTTAAAACCCTCCCCTTCCACAATCCGGAAAGGCAACTCATCTTTTATGAGAAATTTTGCAATAGCCTTTTTGCATCTCTCCTGGCTAAATAAGTGATGAGTCAATGTTTTATTAGAAGAAATCGACAACAAACTCTGGGAGTTGTTAGCTTTGTTGGGATTCTTTAGACACTTTTCCAAATGCCGCAACAACTGCGTTGTTCCACAATCAGTAGGATGACTTGCAAAATCTCTGCCACAATGATTACATTGTGCCCAGTGTTTACCTTTTGTTTGAGTTAGTGGCAACCTTTTGAAATGCTGTCAGGCATCAGATGTTGCCCTCCTTTTTCTCTTAACAGCTTGTTTTTCAGCTACTTGTATCTCTCCTTCATTATTTTTTTGATTTCCATCTTGAGCAGGTGCTAAATATGTGGCTATAGTTATATTTTCAGTGGCCTCTACAATAGTGGCAGCTTGTGTATTTTCTGGTTGAGATTGTGACATGCTCATTTGCCTAGTCAAACCAATAATATGTACATCTATGAACTATATACAGATAAGCAATATATAAACATCGCATTTCTTCAAAACTATATACAGATAAGCAATATATACAATTGAGGTAATTAACAATAAGACATAAGCAATTTCATTTCCATAGCAGCAAAAAGAGAAATAATAGAAAATCAAAGTAGTCCCCACGCACGGGGCATCAAAATATGAAAATGCTCTTGCTCATAGTCTAATTTGTTCTAACTTGTTTACCCAAAATAGTAGCTCCACTACAAGTTCAAATTACTTGAGTAAACAATATTTACTTGGCCTAACCAAGGATCCTACATGACACTTGCAATTTTAACTCAAAACGGTGAATAACCAATATCAACCAAATAAAACAACAGACCAAACAACTCAGGTCAAATCTGGACATGTGATCATCTTATGTTATATGACATAATAGTCATGTGAACAAAGTTGCATTATTTGTTATGATAGCCTAAATCTGAAGATTCACCATTAATATGACAACTCAAGTGTTCATACTTCATAACAAGAATTCGCACACACCTTTAGTTCGTTTATTTTCTTCAGCAGATTCTCATTGGACACTCACACATGGTTTGAATCAGTTGCATGACAGAGATTACGGTTAAAACATCATGACGGAAATTGAAGAAGATGAACTTACGAACTTTGCTCTGCTCTCAATGGAAATTGGAGAAGATGATGATGATGATCCCTTGGACTTTGCTCACGACAAAAACTGAAAAAGATAAACTCACGAACTTTGCTCTATTATGATCCCCTGGACTTCAAGCAAAGAAGAAGATGATGATGAACTACTCTCAACGTAAAGTGGAGAAGAAGCAGGAGGTAGGTAGTCTCGCCGTCAGTCTCGGCCTCTCCTCACTCGGATCTCAATCTCACAGGCGGCCAGGCGCTGTGAAAATAGAAGGGAAATAGGGAAAGGAAATTAGGGATTTCTCCTCACTCGGATCTCAGTCTCACAGGTGGCTAGGCGCTGCAAAAAGAGAAGGGAAATAGAGAAAGGAAATTAGGGATTTTGGAGTGGGAAGTGGGAACTGACTGTATGACTCCACTGACTGACTAAGAGCAAAGTCACAGACTGACGGTGTGGACTGTGGAGTGTGGTTGATGAGTAATTGAATACAGCTGGCTTGAGGAATAGATTAATTTTTCAAAAAAAAAATACTAAATGGGTGGGTACGAGCAACCCAAAGGTCTGCCAATAGCCCGCCCATTTAAATTTTAATTAGGCGGGCTGAAACCTAACCCATCACGGGTTCATTTTGGACGGGTTAATAGTAACTCAATTATATTGGGTAATGGGCGGGTTCATGGGTAATAGGCTACTTGCTCTCCCCTACTTTCTGATAACATTAAACACAAAAGAAAAAAAGGAAAGCTTATTTTTTGTTTTAACAGTACAGTCCCAATTAGGAGATGATATTAATTAATGGAAACGAGGTGTGCGGAGTGAGGAATGGGAAATGAGACGCGTAATTGAGGAAGACAATTAATTAATTAATATTCCCTCCGATCTTATTTATAAATAATTTTTTATGGGGTTTATCTCTTTTATAAGCAACTTTCACTTTATATTTGAAAATATAAACTCATTTTTTCTATTTTACCCCTATTAAATACATATTATTTATAATTAATTATCACATATATCAAGAGTTATAGTAATGAGAGAGAGAATTCACTAAATGAATGAAATCAACAAAACATTGAGAAACGTATTTTATTATCTCTAATATTTTTAGACATTCTCTTTATATTTTTATAAATAAGGGTATATATGAAAAAATATAATATTTTTGACACATTTATTATTTTTAATTACTAATTCATTTTACACAATAAAAAAATATTTATAAATAAGATCGGAAGGAATAGTAGTTGACAGACCGGCTGACTCTGGTATGGATGAGAATTGGTTGATTCTAAATCACATGATGCCAATAAGTCAGGGCTGTCACGTTTATTTAGAATTTAGATAAGCGAGAATGATTGCCTCACATATTCACAAATTCATTAATTACTTGGCAATGTTGGCAAAAAAAAAATAATTAATTACTTGGCAATATTTTTTCGGTCTAAAACTTTTTATTTTTATTTTTATCTTCAATTAATTTTTATTGTCTCTCTCATCTCTTTTTTCCCCTAATTCTCTCTCATATCCCTTTTTTTCACTCATTATCACTCACACTCATCATATTTATAATTAAGGATATATCTAAAAAATAATTGCATCCCTTACACATGTACTGATTTTAATCAAAATTTGTTGTACATAATTTGAATAGTTTTTACTTGTTTCTTATAAAAAGCAGAGAGAATCACATTTCAATTTTCATTACATCACATCATCACACTCGATCATTTCTTCTACCAAAAATTCATTAATTAATGATTTTTAGTATTTACATTCATTCATTTGCTTCCCATGTACAAGTAATAGAATTGTACATGTATTTTGTTAAAAAGAATTGAATAATAATATTCAATATAAATCTTCATTAGCAACATGAAAATAAAATACTAGTACCTAATTAACAATTATTATTTTAAAACGAAGCAGCTATTAGGTAGGCTCGGGAGTGGGTGGCTTGAGCATTATATATATTAGAGGTACCCAGTATTTTACATCTCACAAGCCATGCATGCAAGTCGTGGATTTGATCTTGTTTAATTATGGGTGTGTTTGGAATAGTAGTGGGAGAATTGACTTATTAACAATTTAACTTATAAAAAAATCAGATTTGGTAAAAGTTAAATTGTGTAAGTGATTTATATTTGGATGAGCAATTGGATAGGTGCTTTTATAAAAATGAAAAGATGTTTGGTTAGGTTTTTTTTCATAAGTGACTTTTATAATATTTAAGAGAAAAATTGTAAAATTTATTAAAAGTGAAAAAAGTAACTTTGAAAATTTGACAATGGTAAAATATATAATTAAATTATAATAAAAATATAAATAAATTAGAAAGAATACAAAGTTCAAGTTTTTGATATAGTAAAAGATAACACAACTAATCAGATCAAATGTCTTATACAATTAAGTCCCTGATGGTGTCACGAACCTGATTCATTTGAGTTGAAGATGTCTGAGGATTATTTGTTGACAATGGTTTTTGATCTTGACTATTATTAAGATAAAAATATATCCTTATAAAAAAATAAGATAAAATAAAAAGATTTGGTCAAGCATGAGGTCCCCAAACAATAATAAATTTATATTATTGGACTTACAGTAAGCTAGGTAATCTTAAATAAAAGAGAGAGGAAAAAAGTTGGTGGGACTAAATTATTACATTTAAATGTCAGAAGTCATGGTAAAAGCTCTAGATAGCTTATTTGAAAAGAAATTTATTTAAACTTGAGTTATTTTGTCAAAAGCCCCTTATATATCTCTTACTTTGATTCAATTGGGCTTCTTATTATTTAATCGGGCTTAAGGGCTGAAAAAGCTCATCTAAACACCCCAGTATAACATTTTGCGCAATCGTCTATGAAGTGTTCAAACTTCAAAGGGAGGTAAGGAAGAGAGGATTCCGTGTTGGTGACGCTCTGGTTGACTTGGGATGTAACATGGATTCTTTCTTTCCTGATCCTCATTGGCAGCGACTGTGTGGGTCCCGACACCCCAATTTCCAATAAGCGAGGCGAGGGGGAACAAGTCAGCACACTAAAATCTAAATTCAACGTGTTGCTGCTGTTACTCTGAACTTTCTAGATCCCGTGCCGTGCTTCGCAGAACTTTTCCCATCATTTGTATTTTATTATTAAACCCTCTGGTTGACTTGCAAATTTATACTACAAGCTAAGCAGCGTCCGGCTGTGGTTGGTCCGTGATGGGAAACTGCCTGGACAAAATTGGCACAAGCCCAAACACTAGTGCCAGCGCTGCAGCTTCAGGTATATACGGAATGATCTGTTGATCCTTCCTAGAACGCTGAATATATATTATGATATGTGATATGTATGGGTCATGCTTGCATTGATTGATCTTCAGATGCCGTAGACTTGGATTATTGGGCGGGGCCAAGTCCCACGGGCACGATTGTTACGACGCCAAATCTAAAAATGTTCGGTTTAGAGGAGCTCAAGAGTGCCACCAGAAACTTCAGACCCGACACAGTGTTGGGGGAGGGTGGCTTTGGCAGAGTATTCAAGGGGTGGATCGACCAAAACAACCTCAAGCCCTCCAAAGTTGGCGTTGGAATCCCCGTCGCCGTCAAGAGATCTAATCCTGATAGTCTTCAGGGCTTAGAAGAATGGCAGGTCTCTCTCTCTCTCTATATATATATATATATTATTTATAAATTATTTCTGCCTCACGTACGTACGGCTGAGTTCATCCCGTTGCGTAGAGCGAGGTAAAATTCCTGGGAAAGTTCTCTCATCCCAACCTGGTGAAGCTCATTGGCTACTGCTGGGAGGAGAATCAGCTAATGCTTGTATACGAATACATGCAGAAGGGCAGCTTGGAAAACCACCTCTTTGGAAGTAGGTTCAAGATCCTAGTTAGTTAAAGGCAATGTTAATTAACAGATTATATAATGAGTGTTGCGCGCAGGAGGACCCGACCCACTTGCATGGGACGTAAGGGTCAAGATCGCCATAGGAGCAGCTCGAGGCCTGGCCTTCCTCCACGCCTCCGAGAAGTCTGTTATCTATAGGGACTTCAAGTCCTCCAACATTTTGCTGGATGGGGTATGTATACATGTGCTTTATTTCTCTCCCCCTTGAACAATTATTCCCTCATGTCTCCTGTATGTAATAATTAGGAGTTCAACGCCAAGCTTTCAGATTTCGGGCTGGCCAAGCTAGGCCCCGTCAACGGCAGATCCCACATAACCACCCGAGTCATGGGCACTTACGGCTATGCGGCCCCCGAGTACATAGCCACCGGTAACGGACACTAACACGTATTGGTGCCCCACTTGTTTCATTATTATTACTCCTTCCGGGCTAAATATTTTGTCATAACACTAACAGGCCATCTGTATGTGAAAAGCGACGTGTACGGGTTTGGCGTAGTGCTGCTAGAAATTCTGACAGGCTTGGTGGCGCTTGATCCCAACAGGCCTGGAGGGGAGCAAAATTTGGTGGATTGGAAGAAACCATATTTGAGCCATAAGAAGAGGCTGAGAACCATAATAGACCCAAAACTGGGCCGCAAGTATCCCCTAAGCGCCGCATTTAACATATGCCGCCTCATTCTCAACTGTTTAGAACCCGATCCCAAAAATCGACCCTCCATGACGGATGTGTTGATCACTTTAGAGAGGGCCTATCGCACCCCATATAATCCCAAGCCCAACTCTAAGGCACAGCCCATAAAGCCCGCTGCCCTTCCCCCACCCTCTCCCTCTCCAATTCCTTAGCTCTGCTGTTCATATTTTGCCACATACCATTCCTGCACTACAGTAATCTGACTACGCTAGTTCCTTGCTAGCTAGAGATAGAAATAGAATTTTTATAGCTTTTATTTTTTTCAATAGTCCTGACGACTGTCATTTATAGCTCTTGATATGATTTTAGTATTTTATACTCCTATGTTTTATATGACTTGTTTATTTTAACTTATGTTTATTTATAAATTTGATTTACGTAAGTCGAGATAAATCTCATTTATATATTTATCTCATAAGTATAAAAATTATCCTTAAATCATAATTAAAAAATATAATTAAAATTTACAATCACTATTCCAAACAATTATGATTATTTGTGAAGTATTACTCTCATTGATGCTGGGGGTTGAGTTGTTGTTCAGGTTCATTTAATGCGAAGGAGTGGTTGGCTGGTGGCTGTTATTGGGATGTCGACACCTGTCGTAAGGGATCGGATCGAGTCTTTTACTGCGTCAAACGAGTAGTCCTAGTCTATAAGCTGACAAATTTTACGTTGCTTCCTACTCAACTTGTCGCATTTATGTTTATGGCCTCCCACCTATCATCCGCACCCTGCGTTAGTTTATGCTTTCACTTTCATTCTCCATCGAATTAACTACTTCTGGATGGATGGAATTTAACTTGCGGTTCCCCTATGTTGTTGTTGTTGTTGAGGTGAACGGTCACAAATTTGTTCAGTTTCCCTCTTCCTTTTTTTAAAAAAAAAATAAAAAATAAACTAATGATTTGTAAGTGGGATTTAGGGAGATATTGATCATTCCACATGTCGCACGCTTCGTTTGAATTGGACTTCATCGTTTGGTCTAAAATGAAAAGCTTCGCTGTGGTCTTCAATTATTAGTGCTTCCCGTCACGCCAACCCACCCCACCGTTTTCACTCCACACCTGTTCTTTCTCGCTTTCATTAATGTTTCGTAGTAGTAATTTTCTGTGTCTTTTCCGCCTGTTCACTTTAATCATAGATGGAGTGATCACTTTTGCGGAATTAAAAATCAATTAGGCCTCATTGCTCGGGGTTTCTAGAGGTGCACTGGGGAAGTGGCAGATGGTGGGTTCCAGGGAATATACGAAACGCAGCGTCCGATTATTCACTCTTTTGCCGCGGAGCATCCTCTGCGAAGCCGTTGCGTTCACTTTGATGGGTTGTTCTATACTGGTAATTTTCACCCAATAATAAACTTTAACAGGGCTCAACTACTTTGGTAAGTCAAAATGGGAAAGCAAACCAAACTCTTTTTTCTCCTGCCAGCAAAACCTAACCAGAAAACTTCCTTTCCCAACCAACCAAGCCAAACTTAATCTCATCATCTGAAATTTAATTATATATTTTTTAGACCAATACCGAATGAAAATTCATGTCATGTGTGGGCCGGGGGGCACCCAAGTGGCAAAATAAATTATAAATTATAAATAATGCAATTTTTGTATAGTTTACAGTGATAAATAGTTTGAACTGGGCACGGATTGTTCAATTATTCTGAATATAAGAGGCTCAAATTGAATAGAAGACGCTGCTAAACCAGCAAAAAATATCAATGGTTGCGACGACATATGAGAGAGGCAGGGGCACACATATAATACAATACTAGTGCGTACTGTTACTGTACAAGAGAGAGAGAGAGAGATGAACGGGGGGGGGGCATGTGGCGGAATGCGGACGATATATGGAATGGAAGGGAGGGGGTGGGATGGGTCCGCGGTGAAGCAGTGATCGGTGGGTGTGATGTAATGTATATACTTGTTCAGTTTTTAATATAAAATATAGTTATTTTTTTTAAAAAAAATTAAAGATCTAAAATAAATAATTTAATCATAATATATATTATAAATCATTAAATTATATATTAATTTATAAGTTAAGTAAATTAATTTTTAAAAAATAATAAATATAAATAATTTTTTTTAAAAAAAATGAATTATATCTTATAGTTTAGAGACGAAGGAAGCGGTAGATAATATTAAAAAGGAAAGATTGTCGTCCAATTTAAATATATGGATGGATAAGTTGGATACTTTGAGCGGGGGGGAGGAATAGAAATGGCAATAAAGGGGGAATTGGGTGGGAAGAAGGGTGAAGGGTCCCACTCCCACCGAGTGGGAGGATATATGTGTGATTATGAGTGCTGCTGCTCATCATTTGGGCCACCTCTGTGCTTTGGGGAGGGGGGGGGGTTCATGATGATCATCATTGGGCTGCTTCCCATGTGTCCCGTTCCATGTAATTACATCATTGGCGTGCCCTTTCCATTAATTATTCATTATATCATCATGCACTCCCAGTCCCTACCTACTACATTATAGTCTATTTTATTTTGTATGATTAAAAATATATAGCAGGTACCAATAAGTACTCACATGAGAGCACTATCTTGACTAGTTTGCTGCGGGTCATCCCCACTCCCCATACTTCAATATATTAATTATACCAATGGTTGGAATTGTGTGACCACTTCCTCTCTTCAATTCTCATATACCTAAATTGGAGATTTTTCTACTTTACTTTTTAACTCCCATCTTATCTTGTTCATTATCATGCCATGCCTTGCACGCAAACCTTACTCATATTTCTGGATCACCCCATAATAGTATCTACTTAATCCAACCATTTCATTCAATACAATGCGCTTAATTGTTGCCTTCTTCATTTGGACTTGTCTCTTTCAGTTTTGTTGACATGACTCCCTTCTAACACGTCTTGTTATAATACAATATGATAGTCCTGTAGGGGTCCCTTCATTAGGCCTCCCCCTCACTTAAGCAACTATATCTTATTGAAGGCCCCACTGGGATACCCCCTCCCCTCTGTTTTTCCTGAATACTACTCCTTCCCTTCTTAATTCTTAAATACAATACTTGCTTAAAGATGGATACCTGCCCTGTTTAATTTCTTAATTTATCTCTTTTCCTCTCTTTTCTTTATCTCCACAGATTCTCACCTCAGAGCTCAAAGTCATTAACTCCATCCGTCCCCCGTCTATATATAAATATATTTTTATTAATATATTAAAATTGAGTTAGTAACTAACATCCAACACCCTAAAATATTTCTTTAGTATAATTTAATACTTTAAAGTATTTTTGAGTGTATCCGCTATCCTAAAATATATTTTTACATTAAATTATTTTAGAGTTGTGTGCTAATAAAAAATATTTTTAAGTGATGGGTGCATTAGAAATTAGTTTATATATGACCATAAGTGCTATTTAAAAACAAATCCTTTAGGTGTGAGATGTATAAAAAATTTGTTTAGGATCCTTAGTGCTGCTAGTCTGGCCACCTTTTCTATTAAAAAAAAATGATGCAAAGAACAAGTTATGTGTTTTCTTAAAATCATCCTTATCAGAAATGATTATCGATTGGTTTTACAAAATGATTTTATTACATAGTAATTTGGTAATCTTTTTCTATTGTGTAGCATTTTACTATAAAAAACTGCACGATATGGGAAAAAGTTATCAAATGAGGGAGATGATATGGATCATGATCCTATCTTTGTATCAGCTTGGGCAAGAAATCTATATTTAAGTATGTGTTTAGATTAACTTTTATAAAATATTTTTTTATGATTTATGAAGTAAGTATGTAAAAAAATATTATCTCAATTTACAGAAAAAGATTTTTGAAATTGCAAATTGGGTATTACCCAAACAAGCCCTCGAACAAAATCACATCAGTCAATTGTATGCTCTCTTTAGTCCCATATGTAACATGCAAATTTCTGGGTGGCCTGGTCCAAAAAATAACAAATACTGCTCCCCCAGTCCCTTAACTGCCGGGTTTAGGATTAAAACAATTAAATAATTAATATACATAATATAGTGTATTGATATATCATATGTCATGTCAGTAAACACAAATCAAGCTGGGAACAAACACACACGACGTGAAGAGCTGATTCTCCTTTTTATCTTATGGTGTAAAAACTTCGTCAATAACCAGCTGACAAAAACAAAAAAAACGCTGTCAATGACTAACATAATTACCTCTATAATTAATAATCAGTTTTTAAAATTGGCGCGTGAAAACGTGGGAATCCATTTTCATGGCAGTTTGCCCAGGGAAGGCACTACCATTTTCCCGCTCCGCTCCCTCTTTTTCTTGTTATTACAATCACATCATCCAGTCCCGTCTAGGAAAACTAGAATGTGAACTCTGCTGTGTTGGCCAATGTTTGTTTGGGATAATTTTTAAAATTTTAAAATATTTATTTATGTGAGACAAAACTCATTTCACATACTTATTTTATATACTGTAAATCACAATTAAAAAAACTACTTTTGAAGACTCCAATTATTATTCCAAACAAACACAGAATAATTCTGCTTGTCGCTTGTGACCCCCATTCCCGCACCACCCACCTTAGCAGTGAAAACAGCCCAAACCGTCTATCAAACATGTGGTAACCGGACCTATTTGATAATAATAGCATGCTCAAATCTATTAGAAGGTTTGTTTCTTTTAAGAGATTAGGCTCAGGCTTGTTGTTAAGCTTGTCGGGCTAGCTTGGTCCTATTATGGATATACAATAGTATAAAATATTATGTAAAAAATAAGTATTAAATGTAACATCCTAATTTTATTTTTATATGATTTAATTATCATTATATAATAATTATTTAATGATAAAGAGATTTTATCATGTAATTAGTTAGGTAACAAGAATTTGCCTAAAATATGATTTATTAAAAGTAAAATATATTATTAAAAATATATTAGAAATAAAAATAATATAAAATAAGATAATTATAATAAAAAGACAAAAGATTAAAAAAAATAAAAGAAAAGATATAGGAGAAGTATTGAAAAATGAAAAATATATATTAAAAAATAAAAAAAACGTAAGCTTATTAATAGGCTTCAGGCTAGATCAATCCTCTCATATCTGAAAAAAAGCTTATAACATGCCAGAGGCTAAGATCAAACATACTTATTATAAAATAGACTTGATATGTTAAGTATAAAGTCTAACCTAACATGTTTCTACCCCACTCAACCACTCTCCAAAACCTAAAAGGTGTAACATCCTTATTTTTATTTTAGAATATAATTATATTTTGGTATAATTATACTTTGGAGATAAGTATAAATTTAATAGAAAGTTTTTGAAAAAAAATTGAAAATTGAAAATTTAATTAATAAAATAATAATAAAATAAAATAATATTATAATATAATAATATAAAAAAATTTCAAAGTTAATAGACGCCTACCAACATGAATTGATAAAGGGGGGTCACCTCGTTATCTTAAAAAAAATTTATTTATTTGCTCTGGTTGCATCAGGCGCCAAAGCATGAAGAGGAAGGGGAGCTAAACACTTCAGGCAAGTAAAGTGTTTTATGAAGGGAAGAGATGATGAGATTTTGATATGAGTATTTTTAGTTATTTGAGGATCAATAAGGTACATAAACTCTCTTCTAATCATAAAGTTTCTTTTATGAAATATATTCTAAATAATTTTCTCTTTTCTATGATAGTGATTTTATGCTAGTTAGAGAATATTTTGGGGATATGATTTTAGGAAAGTTTTGAGTTTTTTCAATATAAGACTGTAGAAATGTAGAGAATAATTAATAGTTAATTTTAACTGGTTTAAATTTATTATTTTGTTGTTATATGATTTTATAATTAATTTTCTTTACAAATAGGGTATAACTTAATTTTCATAGGGTGTTTTTACCGATCAAAATTTGTTTAAATAATTTATTTGGATTATTAGAGGTATTATTAAGATTTTAATCGATTTATTTTTGTTAGATCTGAGCTCTGTGGAAAATATGAATTATGACTTAATATTTAAATTAGAATTTGATGTGATTTTAATTATGTAAAGATTTGAGGAGTTATTTAATAATTAGATTATACCCATATAAATTATGAAAAATGAGATTTAATTATTTAGAAAGTTGATATTGAGGGTTTTGTAATTATGGGTATGTTAAAGGTTATTTAAGGATTTTAATGAGTGCTTTGGGTTTATGAGGAATGATCTATGATTAAGGATTTTTAAGGAAATTGGAATAATTGAGGATAATAGTTGTAGAGAAAAATTAGGTTGTAGGAATTAAATTATATAAATTAATTATTTTATTGTTATTTGTGGTTAATTGATATCTACATTAATAATGTAGATTTTTCTTATGATCGGTGATTGCACGGGTTTTACTATCCAAATTAAGATTAAGCTTGGAATTGAGGTAACCAGGGTTAATTTATTTTATATGTTTGCTTTGGACTGTAAAGTGTTTTATAGACCTTACTTTTATCTATATTAATTGTGTGTGTTTTGCAAGATTATATTTATGTCTGAATATGAATTTATTTCAGTAAAGCAGTGTATTTTCCAATTTACATATATAATTGAAAATTATTATTAAATTGTTACTATTATGATGAATATGTTGTTTGAGATGGAATGTTGTATAAGAATTTAGAATTCTCGTAATTATTTACGAAAGCTGTATTAATTTATTATTTTTATATTACGGGATATGTTGGGTTGTATGGAAGAGATATGATGAATTGTGTGCCCATCGGCTCTCTCAATCCTGGCCCAGATTTGGAGTTGAGTGTTTTGGGCGGACACCTCTCTGTTACGGTATATTGGTGGTAGCACGGAATGAGGCAATATTCTTGATGTGACTAGCTAACCTTTGGCCGGGTATACTAGCATTGATAGGTTGTACCAGTCTAGAGGAGAAAATGAGGAGCATGATGGATGAGTAGGGATGATTTTATTGATTGATTATATTATGTTAAGTTTTGAATTATGAGAATATTATTATTATTATTATTATGTCAGTTAAACATGCTTCTATGACTTACAATCCTTCCCTGCATATTTTGTAAATTGATTTTGGTTACTAAGATTTTATGTCTCACCCCGTCATTATAAATAATTTTTCAGGCGATACTTCTAATTTGGCTAAAGGCCAAAGGAAGCAACAAGAGGCATATACATTGAGAATATTGTAGACCTCTTTTGATGTTTGTGTTGTGTTAATTTCTATATTATCATTATAAGGCCCTCATGTTTTTATAATGCCACGTTTACTGTTTGGATATCTGTCTTGGAATAAATGCTTAACTCTTGTTAGGCCTGAGATTTTATGTTGTATGTTCTGATATGTTGATGAGCTCACAATCACAGTTGTATTAGAAATTGTTTTGTGTGAAATTTTAAGACTTATGGGTTAATTATGATGTGAGATCAGAATAATAAATTTCTCTATAATGAATTTGTGAGCGAGTTTGTGCCCTAAACTCTGATATGTTTTGAGAGAGTTTGTGGACGAGTTTGTGTCATGAACTCTATTATGTATTAAAAAAAATTTATTGATTTTGTATAATTGTATTGGATAATACTTATTATGAAAAATGATTGTTTCAAAAGGTAATTAACTACTTTTACTTTCCTTTTCTTTCCTTTTTGCCCCGTACCTTCATTTTCATTAACTAATAAGGTAGGTATTTTTATCCTTTTTTTATAGGGCATTATTAGTTTTAAGAAGGGCTAAATATTTTTAGGCGAAATATTATGAAAATCCTTATAATTTCTCTCAAATTTAAATCAAGTCCTTAATTTTTTTTATTGAATTCTTTAAGTTTCTGTAATTAGACCGGCTCTATCATCTTTAAAACTACTAGTATATATAGTAATGGTGTTAAAATTCTGTTACATATAATTTACACGTCATCTATTTATCTCCGACATACCGAATCCTCCTCCTTGGCCATTTATAATTTTTTTTAATGATAACTGGAATCCATTAATAAAATCTTAAAAGAGTATATATAAGCAATCCTATTGCTAACATACTATCCTTTTTATCTTATGCTAGCTTTGTCAAATGGTTTGCTAAACTATTTTTCTCCCTAAGAATGTGCGTAATCAAAATTTGCCAGTTTTTTAATAACCACAGTCTGACATCATCGATAATGTCGTTAAATGGATGAGTGTGATCATAACCCCTAGTTACTACATTAACATATTCAATACAATCAGATAATACAACCACCTTCTTGTAACAACAATTCCAACATAACTGTAATCCTTGGATGATTACAATGACTTTCGCTATTGTTGGGGGGAACAGATGTAGGTTTCCACGTAAACCAACATATCCAGCTTCCATCCTCTCCACGAATAGCACTTTCGCAGTCGCTTCTCTCATACTCAAGAATGGAGGCATCTATTTCAAGTGAGAAGAAACCATATCGACGTTCCTGATTGATTGATCTTGCAGTATTGTGATTAGTATAGAATTGACACTTTGATACTAAATCCTTGTCACAGCTAGCACAAAAAAGGCTAGCATACATATTTATGTTATCGACGTCAGCCTCTTCTCAAAACAATTTATTGCATCGAACCACCCATATATCTTAACAAACGTATCCAAATAGGATGGCCCATTGGATTTTTTTGGGTGAAATCTCTGACAGCTTCCTACTTAAGGTTATATTGTCGCCATTCCGTGCCTTGTAGTGTTGCGAATTTCTCCCATAATACTGGCTTAATTATTGAGATCCATCATTCTTTGGCATTACTGCAATCCCGTATTAAATGCATTAAGTCCTCTTCTTAGTCGCATCTAAACCGACATCTAGCTGTCTCCTCAATTCCTCTTTAAGCTCTCAGTTGTGCCATATGAACTCGTTCATGTATGAACGTCCACATGAGGTATTTGATCTTCTCCAGTATTTCCCATCTCCATAATATCTTCCAAACAAAATCTCTAATTTGACAAGTACCTGCAAAAAGAAAATGATATGTAGAATTTACAGGGAACCTACTGTCAGAAATTGGCCTCCAATAGTGTTTATCCTCTCCTTTCTTCACATTAGGAGGATAAGCACCCATGATTCTATCCACAATTGAAGGATGAAACCATATGCTCAATTTATTTATATTCTACTCTCCCCGCGGGTCAACATAATCAACGACTTTGTCATTCCTGTCCACGAAAGCTTCATATCCTGGAACAAGTTCAATAAGGGGTCTATTAGTTTCGGACCAATTGTTAAACAAAAATGAAGCTGATTCTCCGTTACCAATTTTAACCTCAACCCCTTAGAGAATTTCTCCTATATTGAGACTATTCCTCTCCACGAGTAAGACATCCCTTTTGTTTTTTGGATCTCAGGTCTAAACCCTTCTCCACATCTGTATTTATTACGAAGGACCTTGACCTATAATGCTTCATTTTTAGTTATAATATTCTAACAAACTTTTTATTAAGAAGGCTTCATTTTGTTTGCACAAGTCTTTTTTTCCTAGTCCTTCATCCCTTTTGTCTCTTTTAATATGCTCTCAAGAAATCAGATAGATCTTTTTTCCTTTTACATCATCTCTCTATAGGAAATTTATACTCTTCTTCTCTAGTTCCTTGACCAAACCTTTAGGAAGAAGCATTGTTTGCATGAAATAATATGGTAAAACAGTTATGACTGCTTTAATGAGGGTAGTACGCCTCACTAGGCTCAAACATCCTCGCTTTTATCCTGCCAATTTCTTCTCCGTTTTTTCCAGGATCGGGGCAAACATGATATTTGATGCTCTCTTATGAATCAAGGGAATATCAAAGTATTTGCCTAAATCACCGGTAAGACAAACTCCCATACTCTAACTTGGGTAAAACGCTCTAGAACCGTGAACATTCCTGAATCTATTTTTGAATAAATATGTTTTGAAATATAAATAATATTTATAAAGTGCAATAAATATAAGGATCGAGTTGCAATAAGTCAAAGTGCAGGAATGAGTTAAACTCAGTCAAAACTATAAGGACCAAAAGAGTAATTTTATCAAAAAATTAAATTTAAGACCTTAGGGTAAACTCTAATTTTTTTAATTTAAAAAATTCTCAAATCAAATTCTTAATCATTCATTTACTCTTGCATTACGTACTTTTGAGGCAATAAGTAGAGGTGTTCAGTATTTTCTCGTCCTGGTCTTCCCATCCTGGTCTCGAGCAAATCAGGATGAGATTTTCTCGTCCTGAAATTTTTGGGAAGGGAAAAATTTGAGATCGGGATCGGGAATGGGACTTCCTGATCCTAACTTTTTCTTGATCCCGAACACACACACACACACATATTTTTTTAAAAAATATTTAAGAAGACAAGATCAAATGTAAAGAGAATGTGAAAATTCCTAACACCCTTAAGGTAATATCTATTCTTATAGTTTATTTAGTTAATTTTATTTATTATTTATTAAAGAATTCCAATTTTTTGTTCTTGTCCTTGTGCTTTTTGTAGCTGAATCGACAATTTTAAGTATGTATTGAACTAATTATATATTTGTATTTGACTAATTTGCTACAATATGATATTTAAAAAAATTATATACTTATCCTAGATTAAAGAAAACACAACAACATATTAAATATAGATTTTTTTAAAAAAGAAAGGGATCAGGATTAGAATGAAAATCATTATCGGGATTGAGATCAAGAATAAGATTTTTCGATTCAGTCCCGTCCCGAGACCACCCTTACAACAAGTAACATTTAATACGTGTATTTCTTTATAAAATTACAGTGCATGCGATTAATAGAAATTTATAAAACTAATAATCATACTAGTATTTATATATTTATCATATATTGCAAACCGATCCATTGAAAGAATCCGATAATAGATGGCGTTACAAATACAAGTACGAGTAGTTTTGTTCGGTTTTGGTTGGCAAAAAAAAAAAAAAAAAGTTGTTTTTTGGTCAGAACTTACATAAATAGTCAAATAGAAAGTGGGCGGTTTGACTCCTTTTTTTGGGGGGGGGGGGGGAGCTGCGAGTGGTGTACTGTATAGTGGTAGTAAGTAGGGGGGTTATATATTCTTGCTCCATCTGTTGTGCACAACCGCAAACGGTTTCCCTGTCTCTGCTCTGGCGCACACTCACTCGGATAAAAAAGCATCAAAACACTCAGATTTTTCTGTTCATCTGCTCGCAGCGACACTGAGAATCGCTCTCGAGCTCTACTACAATGGACCTTCGCCTAGGGTTCCTTACCTCCGTCTCTCTCTTCCAGGCAATGACTCTCACTCTTCTTCACTTTTCAGTTCCTCATTCTTTTCATATACAACACCATTCACCCTCTATGCTCTTATCTGAAACGCTTGATGTTCAATTATTTGTTCTCTGCTCTTTTGTCCAGAAATTGAGCGCAAACTCCAAATTGTTGTCATTGCTTATTATTTTTCAGACTTTTTTTTTTGACAAGTTATTATTTTTTTGACTTAACTCTGTGACTTTGTATTCATTTCCGTGGGACAGAGAGATTGTCTCCCTACGAGGCCCAGAAAGAATCTCGATTATTTCGATTGCCTAAGATTGAAACCAGACCGTGTTTGAGAAATCACTTTACCTCTCGACTTCAAGCTACAAGATTTTGGAAAGAGATTTATTGATTTTGCCCCGATTCTAGAAAGTACTAGTTGATTAAAAAGTTGAATCATAGATCAGTGGCAGACCATAGATACGCGATTCTTGTTTTTTGGTGCAAGAGATGTATCACTGACATCGCTTTATTAGAAATGGAAGGCGCTTTAGTTTTTAATTGGAGACTGAAATTGGAAAGGGAGAGAACTATTTAGGGGAGTAACCTGGTCCATTTCCGGTGGCTCAGACTAGGTCTAGGTCCCACAGCTGGCTTGCTGAATTCAAGTTCTAGAATGCGAGGGAACATAACATTCCGTCTGCCTCTGGTTAGATGACTAACTATTTTTCATTTACTTGCAGGTCTTTCTAATTTTATATTTCGCTGAAGCTGAGAATTTGGCTGCTAGGCTTCTTTTGACTTCCAATTCTACCAGACTCGGGTAAGGCTTATTTTTATGCTTGAGCGGAAAATAATTTGAGCTTGAGTGGCTCGTGTTTTGCAACATATTCCTCCGCCTGGGTTGGCTTTTTAGATTCATATTGTATTTTCAAAAGAAGAGTTTTGGCATTCTTTAATTGGATCAAGTTCTCTTAGTTCCATCTCTGCAATTCGGTTCAGAAATCTGTAAATTCACTTTTTAGGCCCATCATATTGCGACAAAGCAAACAATCAAGTGATTAGAAGATTCTATGTCTACATCTGCACTGCATGCAGGAAAAAGTTGGATTTCTTCACGTTATTTGCAAAGAATTAGTTTTTTTATCCTTTTATACAGGGAAAGGCATTCAGAGGAATATTGTGCTATGTATGACATATGTGGACAACGTAGTGATGGAAAAGTATTGAACTGTCCATTTGGTTCCCCAGCTGTGAAGGTACATATAATGAAATTGATCATCCTCCGGAACTAATAACTTTGTTCTATGTTTCTATTTTTATGCTTATAAGTTCTATCCCACCGCATGATGTATGATTTTTAACCCTGATTACTGTCCTCGTTATCATAATAGATGCATCAGTTCTTACAGCTCAAAAATATTTCAAGCTTCTCTTGATATTTCAATTTTTTTATATTTCTCAGCCTGGTGATTTGCTTTCCTCTAAGATCCAAAGTTTGTGTCCAACAATTACTGGGAATGTTTGTTGTACAGAATATCAGTTTGACACTTTACGGACTCAAGTCCAACAGGTGAATCCTGTGATCAAACTATATATTATTATTGATGCCGATTGTCATTGCTTAAGGTTTCATGAATTTGGTATTTGAATTGATCCCAGAACTTTTATGCATTTTCTAGTTCATCTTTCTCTTTTATTTCATAATTAGTCTATGCTAAAATCTTTCACATATGCATGGATATACTGCACTTTCTGGCAGGCAATTCCTTTTCTTGTAGGTTGTCCAGCATGCTTAAGAAACTTTTTGAATTTATTCTGTGAGCTTACTTGTTCTCCAAATCAGAGTCTATTTATCAACGTGACTTCAGTTTCCAAGGTAAGACCATGACATTTCCTTCATTTCTGCTAAAGCTTTATCCTGCTGCAACCTTTGTATTGATCAAACAGTTTTGCTATTAGTCATTTATCTAGAAAATCATAATTGATACTTGTTTGCTATCCACTATTTTTTACTATTGCATGCTCACACCATGAAATATAGCAAGAAATGCATCTGAAATATTCTTCAATTGTCTGTTGCCTTTGTTGATTGTCCAAACAGATATTGGCAACAGCACAGTGCTGGTTTTGTACCTAAGATACAATTTCAGCTCTAGAACATTCTCTTAATCCCAGCAATTATAGTGCGCTTTCTATGACAATTAAGCTTCTTTAGTTGGATATACTATCAAATATTAACTACTGAAAGGCACTAATTTTCTGCCCTTTGCTGGTTATATTAAAGATGGTGGCACACTACTGAACTGATTTTACAATGCAATTATTACTCTGACTCCACTCATACAATTTTCAGGTTGGTGATAATTTGACAGTGGATGGGATTGATTATTATATAACTGATGCTTTTGGGGAAGGGTTGTATGAATCATGCAAGGAAGTGAAGTTTGGTACCATGAATTCTCGCGCTATACAATATATTGGTGCTGGTGCTAAAAATTTTAAAGGTAAATACTATAGAAGTTCTAACCAAATGGTGTTCAGTTGTTTCCCACTCTTGTAACTTTGAAACGTAGATATAAAACATTAGTGTTGTGACAATCTTTATGAAAATGATTATGGTGACTGTGTTTTCATTTTTAAAGGGATTGCTTGCATGCAATTAGTTACTTCATTTTGATTACTATAACATGTCATGCTTATACTGAAATTGCTTTTGACAGAGTGGTTCGCATTTGTTGGTAGAAAGGCGCCTCTTGGTGTTCCTGGTTCTCCGTATGCAATTATGTTCCAGCCAAATGCGACTGCATCATCTGGCATGAGACTTATGAATGTTTCGACTTATTCATGTGGTGATGTTTCTCTGGGCTGTTCTTGCGGTGATTGTCCCTCATCTTCAGCATGCTCTAACATTGCTCCTCCTACCATCCAGAAGATGGATTCATGCTCCATAAGAATTGGATCTTTAACAGTGAGAGCAGTTTGAATTTTTCTGCATGCGTTTGTTTTCTGCTTTTTATGGAAAAACTTGCAGCTAAAGTCTATCGATTGTTCTTCACTAAACATGGTCCTCCTTTTGACACCTGTAGGTGAAGTGTGTTGACTTGATTTTAGCAATTTTATACATCGTACTGATTTCTGTGTTCTTGGGTTGGGGATTATATTATCGGATGAGAGAAAGGAAGCCATCACCTGCTACAAAATCTGTTTCTAATGTTGTTAGTGGTGGTATGCTGCATTCTCTTGATATGGAGAAGGAAGAAAACCTTCCAATGCAGGTAGTTGTATCAGTTAAAGTGTGATATTTATTTAATTGGACATCATTCCGTACTACCTTCCTTATTTTCATTTTGACTCCCTTTTTCTTGTTCGATTTTCTAATTTTTGAAAATTTTTTATTGGTATTGATGATCACAAGATGCTTGAAAATGCTTCACAAATCAGACATGGTGTCCAACTCTCAGCTGTGCAAGGTTACATGTCAAATTTTTTCAGGTCACTGCCGATGCTATCAACATGCTCATCAGCTTATATTGAATATTTCTCACCTTTTTTTACAAATGTAATCAGGAAATATGGATCATACGTTGCTAGAAATCCAATTATGGTTTTGTCTTCATCACTGGCTATGGTTCTTCTACTTTGTCTAGGCCTAATTCGGTTCAAGGTTGAGACACGGCCTGAAAAAGTATGTATGAAGTAAAGGCGCCTAGTAATTTAAGTTCTCTGTTTGATTGCATATGATTTACAAACGTGCTTTCTAATATTCAATCAGAGTTTTATTCACTGCATGTCTAGCATACATGACATGAATGCATGTCCATCTTGTCTCAGACACAACAAAACTCTTTTTTGAAACGTCTTTGCTTTGTAGTTATCATTCTACATATTCAGTTCAAAAATGTTGCTGACGCAGGAATCTACATGTTAGAACAGGAAATTAGTTTTTGTTGTAAAAAATCTTGTTATTGTATGAAGAGGCAACGCTGGGTTTACTTTTTTTTATTTAATTAAAAAGAACCATTATAAATTGTGAAATCAAATGGAATGATAATTGCTTACACAAGAATGGTAAAATTAGGTTTTATGGATTATTAAAGAAAGTATTAGAATGATAAAGTTGTTACCTATTACTTGTTTCATTTTGATATGGTATGTTACGTTGAGTTGTCATATAACCTTGTCCACTTTTCAGCTGTGGGTAGGACCTGGGAGTAAAGCCGCACAAGAGAAACATTTTTTTGACAGCCATCTTGCTCCATTTTACAGAATTGAACAGGTTCTTACTATGGGCCATTTCTTTTTTTCCTTTTTGATTGATCCGCTTGTCTAGTTAATTATCATGCTTGTGTTCAACATATGACATATTAAGTAGTTCAATGGCTAGACTATTGAGCAGTGCAGCATTCGACATCTGACCATATTATAAATGTTTCTCATACTCTATTATTTGGTTAATCCTTCCCTCATATTATTATTCAGCTAATTTTTCTTCCTCTTGTGTAAAAGAGATAAATGTTAGATAATAGATACATCTAAAGAGAAAATTGATGGCATAAAATTTCTTTTTCCTTGAAAAAGAATTTATCCAGGATACCTTACTTGCCAAAATGGCTTAAGGATATTTAGTCATACAGTTGTGCTCCTCAAAGCTTTTGTCATATTTCTCATTTTGGAGCTGATATTGCATGACCTTCCTCATTTCTAGTCTGCATCTTTCAGGATTCATAAAGATATAATCATATAATATAGGATTAGTTATTCTTCTATGATTTAATGAATGACAATGGCCTATGTCTTTTTTCAGCTCATTCTGGGAACAGTTCCAGAGCAAGAGAATGGTACATCATCAAGCATTGTCTCGGAGGACAACATTAAGTTCCTTTTTGAAATACAAAAAAAGGTATGCATTCTGCTTAATAACACTACTGAAAAAATAATCTTGATGTTCATGCTGGATTGAAAATGTTGCTCTCAGGTTGATGCTGTCCGTGCCAATTATTCTGGCATGACAGTGTCCCTCCAAGACATCTGCATGAAGCCACTGGACCAGAATTGTGCCACTCAAAATGTCCTGCAGGTACATTCATTAGTTTACTGCCAGAAAACTCTGGGCTTTTGTGATTCTTAATGTCACGAATGCATATGGTATTAGTATCTTCTGATCAGAATGTCGTACCTTTTCTTTTCAATTTTCCTCCTGTTTACAGTACTTCAAAATGGACCCTGGAAATTTTGACAAGTATGGGGGAGTTGAGCATCTGTATTACTGCTTTGAGGTAACAGTTTCCAAATTCCATCTTCAAGTTGTTTGTAAGCACTGATATTTTTTTTAGAAAGTCTACATGCTGAACAGTTTCCAAAATATTCTTCCTGACAGTGCAATTTTCTTTCATGATAAATGATCTCACTTTCTGCGTGCTTATGCTCTTTATGGTTTGAAGAATGAAAAATTGAAACCTTGCCTATTACTTAGAGAGCCTTAATGGATGCATATATTTCAAATGCTAATATAATACTCAGCAAAATTTTTATGTTGAAACCTTCAAGTTCTGATGCAATGATGCATTGTCAAGGATATAATTTTTCATCAAAAGATTCTTCTGATACGGGATTGATATCTATACCCTTCAGAAGTTGGGGGAGAGGTGCAGTTTCAGTAGTATTTCTTATAATTAATATCACATTACATCAAATCTCTCCTAAAAGATTTTAAATGTTATTTTAAAGTATAACATCAAAATCTTTATTTCTCATTTTCTGTTTCTTGTTATCTGGAAACTCGCATCTGGAAGCAGTATCTGTCATATGCATAGCTCCATTTATGTTAATAATTAAAATGACCTCGTTACCCAAAAGAATTTACCAGACTTGCTGATTTTGTAAAATTTTATTCTTCAGCATTATTCCTCAGCAGACCAATGTATGAGTGCATTTAAAGGTCCTCTTGATCCAAGCACTGTATTAGGAGGCTTCTCCGGGAACAATTATTCTGAGGTGCTTTCTCTACTTTCCTAATTTATGAAATTCCAATGCAACTGAATGGTGCAGAGCATGAATTAACTATGTTATGTTTTATTCAAGATAGGCATCTGCTTTTGTTATAACTTATCCGGTGAATAATGCTATTAATGAAGAAGGGAATGCAACTGCAAAGGCAGTCGCGTGGGAGAAGGCCTTTATACAGTTGGTGAAGGTTTGCACTTCGTACTTACTCAATCTTGCTGAATAATCAGTTACGTTATACCTTTTCTGACTCCTATTTGGCTTAGGTACAAGTTTTATACTCTTTTTTCACTTTTCCTTTCGAGCTACTCAGGTCCTGATTTCTAGCTACAGTGGCCAACTTAAATTTAAAGCATGAAAATGGGTCTAGACTCTAGATTTCTGAGATGGCACCCAATTGCTAATTTGCATCCCCACTTGAACTCTTGGTTCTTGGGATTTGCATAACTTTCTGACACTAATTTTTCTTAGTATTCTTGCATTTTTTTTCTTGATATGATTCAGTTGTGCTTATTATGTGGCTTTCTTTAATTGAGTTGCTGTGGTTAATTTTCTTAGTTCTTGGTGGCCTATTTTCCTCCCTTATTATGTTTTGTTTTTTATAGGATGAGCTGCTGCCAATGGTTCAATCTAAAAATCTGACGCTTGCCTTTTCATCTGAAAGCTCCATTGAGGCAGAATTAAAAAGAGAAAGCACTGCTGATGCCATAACTATACTGGTAAAACCTCCCGAATCTTATTTTTTGTTAATGGTGAATACTTGTTTACCCATATCATCAATGAGAAAAGCTTCAAGTTTTTAGTGATTATTTTATGAGACTTTTAGTATTTTTATGTTAATGATTGTAAACCTTGTCCCTCATTTTGTTGCAGATAAGCTATATTGTGATGTTTGCATATATATCTCTTACTTTGGGGAATACACCACGTACTTCTTCCTTCTACGTTTCATCTAAGGTGCTGTCCCGGACTTAGTGTGAACCCTCTTCCTTTTTTACCCCTTTATCTATTATCTGATTGTAATGAGTTCACTATGTTGAACCCTCTTCCTTTTTTACCCCTTTATCTATTATCTGATTGTAATGAGTTCACTATGTTGAAATATCTTTTTTGTAATTGTTCATCAATAATTGTGTGAGTTGTGGATTGCAGGTATTGCTTGGTCTTTCAGGAGTAATGGTTGTTATGCTGTCTGTCCTTGGATCAGTTGGATTTTTTAGTGCTATTGGTGTAAAATCGACACTGATCATCATGGAAGTTATTCCATTTCTCGTTCTTGCTGTAAGTGTTCTTCTGCTTATGTAGCTCTCAGTTGTGGTCGCTAATGATAAAATCATTTCGACTAGCGAAGAGAATTGTTTGAGGCAAAGTTTCATGGAAAGATGTTATTTTAGGAATTCTGTATGTTCTGTCAACATAAAAATATATCCTATCATAAAATGCAATTTTGAAACAAAAAATAGATTCTTTTAAAAAAAATTGATGGACTACTCATCGTAAGTGCGTGCACTCATGGCTGTGCTCACACATGTAATTGCCAGTCAATTCATATGATGTTCAAATCAAAGTCTCATATAAGAAGTTTAATCTACCCACATGACAATGTTTCGCTATAAACATTTATGCATGTTTTACTATAACCTTTGTGCGGTGCTAATTGTGAGCTTGGTCCATGTATATGGGACAAAATATAGAATAATTTGTTTGAAAGGATAACAAGGAATCATCATTGTAGGAATGCCTAATTAAAGAAGTATTTGTCTTCTCTAAACAAATTGTTCTCATTTCTTCCAATTTTCTAAGGTGTAGGTAGGAGCGCACACATTATAATATGAACTTGTCCCCTCTCTCTTGTTCCTTTGCTGGTATATTTTTCGTAGTTTAGTAATAAAATTATGTAGTATAAGTAACCCACTGATTCTATTGCAGACAAATATAAAATATTAAAGCAACTATACGTAATCTACCTATGTATTATTAGTTATGCTTACCATGCTTTGGGTTTGTAAAATTTATCTTTGTATTAGGTTGGGGTAGATAATATGTGCATACTAGTTCATGCTGTGAAAAGGCAACAAATGGAGTTGCCTTTAGAAGGACGAATAAGCAATGCACTTGTGGAAGTTGGACCATCCATAACATTAGCCAGTCTATCTGAGGTTTTAGCATTTGCAGTTGGAACTTTTATTCCCATGCCTGCATGCCGGGTATTCTCTATGTTTGCAGGTACTCTTCATTCCATGTGTACTTTTATGGCTTTTCCTTTTATGCTGATTCTAATTTTCTACTTTCCTTTGTGTTCTTTTTCACAGCATTGGCTGTTCTTTTGGACTTCCTTCTACAAGTTACTGCCTTTGTTGCCCTGATAGTTCTTGACTTCTTACGAGCAGAGGATAGGAGAGTTGATTGTTTCCCATGCATTAAAGTATCTTCATTGCATGCTGATACTGATAAAGGTTATTACTAAGATTTGAAAAATCAAGGCTCCTAATGACACTTCAATATTTTGTTGCCGCATCTTTTTCATTTTATTTCAAGCTATTTCTGTTGACATATGTTGATTTGTAACTTTAGGTATTGAACAGAGAAAACCCGGCATATTGGCTCGATATATGAAGGTAATTGGCATTAGTTAAAGCATTATCCTGCGTGTGTGTGAGAGAGAGGGAGTGAGAGAGAGAGCCGTTATTATCTTTTCCTTGCACTTCAAAGGAACAAAACCAAAAGGCTAAAGCTGTATTACAATTGTGTCAAGCACTGCCTGAAGTATTCAGCCTAGAATAACTTTGTTATGTTGTAGTAGAAGGAAAGATTTGTAGTTGGGATTCTAGGCTTCTTGCTGTTAATAGTATTCTAATTCTAATTTGGAAGTTTGCTTCTCAAGTTTGTGTTGTCTTTTTTGCATACTTCTCATAATACTTATCTCTCGTCCAACTACTAGGGTTCACCATGAGATTTTTTTTTTTGTAATTTCCCTCCTTTTATTGGCCTCCTGAGGTTTTTTTCTCATTTCTTAACTCTATTTTTTGTTTTTGCCTTTTCAGGAAGTTCATGCTCCCATTCTGAGTATTTGGGGAGTAAAAATAGTAGTCATTGCTATTTTTTTGGCATTTGCATTGGCTAGCATTGTAAGATTTTGGTTTTGTTTCTATTGTCTTCGCTGGGATCAATTAAATTTTTCCTGTTCTCATTTATAGTTATTATTTTCTAATTCGTCATAGTCTTAACCACGTAGGCATTATGCACTAGAATTCAACCTGGTTTGGAGCAGAAGATTGTTCTACCCCGAGACTCTTATCTCCAGGTTTAATATTACCACCACCTCATCTTTATGCGCTTTATTTGCTATTCAAGTGTTCAGGATCTATATTATTTTCCTGCAGGGATATTTCAATAATGTTTCAGAATATCTCCGAATTGGACCACCTTTGTATTTTGTTGTAAAGAACTATAATTACAGGTATTTCTGAATCATGCTTTTTTTCTGATCCCGCCTGTGTTGTAAAGTATGCATTTTTTTATAATTAAATTGCTAGATATTTAGCTACGAATGCACATATCTATCTTATCTGTATATCACAGTTAGACGTACAAGCATGGATAAATATCTTAAACGGTGATATATTATTTTCTGAACTTCCATATTTAGTCAGAGCACCGTTTTCCATCACCTGATGATGCTGGTCATCGTTGCGGTTTGTTTGCACGTAGTTGGCCAGCATGACTCTGAAAATAGGAAATTTCTCCCATATTAGACATAGAAATAGAGTTGGGTCCTACCTATCATGTAGATCCCATATGAATTCCACTCTATACTTCTCATTTGAACAACTGAGGAAATTTGACCCAAAGGACTTCAGCAGGAATCATAGTAGTTTGTGGTTTCCTACACCTAGCATAGGTCTTCCATTCTCCGTCACATGTCCTCCTTGGTAGGGAGGTTGGATGGATCAAGAGCTGTTTCACCTTACCTATGTTTGTAGACCCATTTGGATTATTTATTGTGTCCTCTGCATTGATCTGCTAATTTTTCCGCATCTTAAGTTCTTAAAATATGGTGTGGGCATGTTTCTGAAAGGAAATCTTACAGATTGCAACCGTTTTCTTGTATGCCTAATGTTAAAGATGATTCACTCTGTTGTTGCTCACCTCAGCTCAGAATCAAGGCATACGAATCAATTGTGCTCCATTAGTCATTGTGATTCAGACTCTCTTTTGAATGAGGTATGGCATTACCTTGCGCTGATTGATTTCTTGTGGCTCAGCATTTGACTTTATAAATTAGCTCTTCACAATTAGACAAACATTTTACTTCTGCTTAAATTGAACCTGTGAGCCGCCTAGCTATCCAAATACCTATTTGTATGGATTGGTTCTTTGGGTTTTCTTTATCTTCTCTTCTCTTTCATTCTTTCGGGATCTTGAATACTCATCGGCATGCATTTTGTATTTTCCTCATAGATTGCAAGGGCGTCCCTAATACCAGAATCTAGTTATATTGCCAAGCCAGCTGCTTCATGGCTTGATGATTTTCTTGTGTGGATATCTCCAGAAGCGTTTGGATGCTGCAGGAAGTTTACAAATGGGAGCTATTGCCCTCCTGATGATCAGGTCAATTTTGTTTTAACTGGTGTTAGACCAAAGAAATTTCACCTCTGTTACTTTATTTTATCTTTATATTTAGTTGCAGAATTTATCTTTACAGAAATTTAGTTGCAGAAATTTCACCTCCGTTACTTTATTTTATCTTTACAAACGGGAGTTATTTCCCTCCTGATGATCAGGTCAATTTTGTTATAACTGGTGTTAGACCAAAGAAATTTCACCTCCGTTACTTTATTTTATCTTTATATTTAGTTGCAGAATTTGGGAACTATCTTTTAATATGGTTCAGAAATAGTCATACTTATGGTCTCACTATTGGAGTATCAATATGGTTTTTCTTTATAACTTGGTCCCATACCTCTTCATTATTTCATGGATTGAAGAATGATTAATTGATTATTTGATGGTAACAATTTAAATAAATATTAGGATATTCTTTCTTGGTGGATATACTCATAAGAGTCGAGAAATACGGAGAGTAAAGATCACCTGAAGTAGAAGCAAGTAGAAATCTTTTGGTAGCTGACTTGCATAAATTAATTTTGTTTCCAGCCTCCTTGCTGTGCTCCTGACGAAGGTTCTTGTCGGACAGTTGGAGTATGCAAAGATTGCACTACGGTAATAAGCTGTTCTGCAATGGACAGAAGTCTGATAATCTTATAGCATGAGCTAGAATGGTTTGTTGATTCCCTTGTGATGTTTTAATCACAACTATGTGAATTGTGCAGTGTTTCCGTCACTTAGAACTTCATAATGATCGCCCTTCTACAGAACAATTTAAGGAGAAACTGCCATGGTTTCTTAATGCTCTTCCTTCTGCTGACTGTGCAAAAGGTGGTCATGGGGCTTACAGCAACAGTGTTGACTTGAAAGGTTTGTTGGGCTATTGAAGTTTTTTCCTTCAAATGTAGGCATGGATATTTTTTCTGTCAGTGCATGTTCTAGTTTGTTTGGCTTTGCTATGGTATCAATTAGTTGATCATGTTTTTGGTTGATAGACTATGATGGTGGCATTATCCAAGCATCATCATTCCGTACATATCATACTCCACTCAGCAAACAGGTAGCAATACTATATTATTTGTTCTATAATTTCGTAGCATCAGCCTGCCCAAGATTTAACAGTAAAAATGTTCTAGGTTGACTACGTTAATTCCTTAAGAGCTGCTCGTGAGTTCAGTTCAAAAGTTTCTGATGCTTTAAAGGTAATGTTCTTAGGAGTTCACTTTACCCCCTATTGTTAAAGGAATTTAAAGTAAAATATAATTATGATTTGAGTGAGAAGACTTGTTTTCTTGCTCACCCCGTGATATATGGGAATATTAATACCTTGCAATTGCTGCAATAAAAATGAAAGAGCATTAGATTTAAGTCTCTTTGATTTTACTGTACCCAGACTAACAACTTCTTTTTCTGCAGATTGAGATCTTCCCATATTCGGTGTTTTATATGTTTTTTGAGCAATACCTTGATATATGGAAGACCGCACTAATCAACCTTGCCATAGCTATTGGTTAGTGTTGACATAAAGAAACTAATATATGCTTTCATTCTCTGACGCCATCATTGATGTGGTCCAATTAAAATACAAAGAATATTACCATCCATGCACACACGGGGGGGAGGATATAATACATCGTGTGAAAAACTTTAGCTTGGAGGGTGACATGAGGGAATTGGATCTTAATGGGTACATTACGGGCAAAAAAAAAAAAAAAAAAAAAACCTCAAAGTTATGCAATCCATACCCTATGATTCCCTCCCCCTCTCTTGGGGCGAAGCGCAGCCCATGACTTGAAATAAAAATGAATAATCACATCTTAATGCTGGATGAAACATTTGAGGATAAATAAAAATCTATTTGTTCATGTCAACTTCGTATATACTTGCAATGTGCGTACCCTTTGAATTTGCAAAATATTGATTGTGTTATAATGATGTAACAGGAGCAGTATTTGTTGTGTGCTTAGTTATCACTTGCAGGTGAATATTTATTTATTTTAGCCATTGGTTTTAAATGTAGTTTTTGGCTTTTTAACTTTATGAGATTATCAAGTGTTATTTTTTATTAGTTAATGAATAATGATATCTTCATCTTATTCACTTTTTTTTTTGGTGCTTAAACTTTAATGTAGCTTATGGTGTTCAGCAATCATTTTGTTGGTGTTGGCGATGATTGTTGTTGATCTTATGGTATGTTCCATTATTTTTAAGCGTCTTAAGCTTCTTCTCTTCCCTGCTAATTGAAACCACTATCAGTTTAGAAATTTGTAGTTTATTTGTCCAATATTTTTTGGATTTGTGGGTTCTTGTGAACCGAAATTCTCTTGGTCTGCAGTTCATTTACTTGCAAGTTGTGCTTTGTAGGGTGTGATGGCAATTTTGGACATCCAGTTGAATGCTGTTTCAGTTGTCAACCTTGTCATGTCAGTGGGCATTGCTGTCGAGTTTTGTGTGCATATTACTCACACCTTTGCAGTCAGTACCACTCTGCAATTCATTTTTGCAAATTTGATTTATCCAAGCAAGTCATATGTTTTTCGTTTAAGATTTGAAGTCCATCATCTCTTCCTACTTCCTTCTTGATTTTGGTGAAATTAGTGAGCGATTGTTTTTCTTATCTTTCTGTTGTAGTCTTTTCATCGAAGCGATTACATCAGCAAGGAAAACGAATGATAATGACATGTTACTCAAGTCCTCTGAAATTTAACGGTTTCCTAACGTTATTGCACGCTCTTTTACAGGTAACGAGTGGAGACAAAGAAAAACGTGCTAAGGAGGCTCTGGGCACAATGGGAGCTTCAGTTTTTAGGTGATATGTTAGCAAAAATCTGCTTTTTGTATTTCCTGACTTCTCTCAAAATGCAAACACGTGCTGTTTTCCGCACCAATTTCATGTCCAGTGAAAAAGGAAATCCGTGTGCTCAGGATCCGCATCCATATCCAGTTTCGCTCCAATCTACACATTATTTTCTCTTAACTCGGTTCATTTCTTTGTAAGTGCAGTGGGATCACTCTGACAAAGCTGGTTGGAGTTATTGTTCTTTGCTTCTCGAGGACTGAAGTTTTTGTGGTATTTTTGATAAATCATCCTTTTGTTTTCGGTCAGTATGAAGTATATATAAGAATCCTTGTTATAACTTACCTCCGTGTTTTGCAGGTATATTACTTTCAAATGTATCTGGCATTAGTACTACTCGGTTTCCTGCACGGACTAGTTTTCTTACCGGTCAGTCTCCTTGCTGATTTCTTGTTTGTCTAATTTTATTTTTCAGTTAGTCAAAATGGGCTAGGTTAAAGAAAAGAAAGGGAAAATTTCATTAAAGGACCACAGGAAAAAATTAATTCCAATCAAGGACCAAAACATTCTAAAAGTTCATTGTAGGATCAAGTACCAAAATGAAAATAAGTTTTGTAGGTAAAAAGACAATAATGTCCCTACCCCTTGCTTTATTTTTTTGAAAAAAAGGTTTGATCGTCGAGGCCGGCGGAGCAGCCACAGCCGGCTGGTCATCACAGCTTTGTCATCAAATGACCAAAGCTTTGACCACCGGAAAATTAATGTCTTGTTTATAGGAGGAATCCACTTGTTCATGAAGAGTAGAATTATGAACAAATGTGCAACTCTCCATTAACAAGTGGAATCTTCCTATGAACAACACCAATTTCCAGTGGTTGGCGCTGCGACAGTCGACCAAAGTGGCCACTGTTGACTGGCCGTTAGAGGTCCAACCACTAGAAATTAATATGTTGTTTATAGGAGGATCCAACTCGTTCATAAAGAGTTCCACACTTGTTTCTGAATAATAGAATCATGAACAAGTATACAACTTTACATGAACAAGTGAAATCCTTCAATAAACAACACATTAATTTTCGGTGGTCGGAGCTCCAACCGGTTGGTGTCAGAGCTCCGACGGTCAGCCTACGGTGATTGCTCCGGCCTAGCGGCGGCTGGTGACCAGTTGCCGGAGCTTCGGCGACGATGACACCTTTTTTTAAAAAAATAAAAATAAAGCAAGAGGCATTATGTTACAGAAAGCTTTTGAATGTACTCCTTTTGGGGTTGGTTGAAAGCTTCCATCAATTTAACTTCATGTCGGCCGACCAATTTTCATCCCAAGCCCGTTGACCAACACAATATGTTACAGAACCTTCACAAGAAAACCTTATTTTCCACAAAGTTATTGTTGTTCTTGAACTTGTCTGGAGGATTAGTAGTACGCACCATTAGGTAATGTCGCCACCACCACCACCTCCTTTATTAGGGTAAAGGTGCACCCAACATCCTGACCAATTGACTAATGTTTAGCAAGTATTGTCGAATGGATATGTACGAAGTCTGTAAACTGTTTGGGTTTATGTTTCTTTTTTTCGCTTATTTATTTATTTTCACGATTTTTTTTTGTTTGCTAGCATTCCGTTTATTATGGGTGCAGTAACACGTTTACTGTGTTGTGAAAAGATGGTTTTGCCACGTTTGAGCGTGTTTCCAGACCCTATGTGATAGTATTGTCAGTAAAGCCCTACATTATAAAAATATAAATGCTTTACCATGCTTGTATAAATGTTGATTTCTTGTATGGACTCTTGGAGCTGGAGCTAAAAAAGTTCTCCATTGACTTTGTTTTGTTTGGGAGTAATAGGTGGCATTGAGCATCTTTGGTCCGCCGTCAAGAAACCTGCAAATTGAGCAGGCGGAAGATCGGTCATCAACTTCTTCATAACCTGTGGACATGAAGTCGCAAGCGTCGGATGGACGGGTTGCCCTCACAAATATACCAACTAGTTAGGAAGGGTCCGCAATGTATAGAAGGACCTGAGGGAATAATAGGACAGCAAAGTACAAGAAGAAAGGAAGAAAGAAAAGAACACCAAATTTTGTCCCACTAGCATCAGTACTGGATACTTTTGATGAGAGAGAATAAGAATTCATAGGTTGTGGGGGTAAAATTAGAAAACAAAGTCATACATATAGTATACTACTACATGACATATAACGATGGCACCAGGATGATCACGAACTTGAGAAGTGGCTCTAGCATTTATTCAACTGAGGTGGGGAAGTTGAGTCGCCGTAACTTATTTCACTGTTCGCCAATCTTGATGATATTATTTGGCACCTGATCCATTAGCAACCAGAAGCTGAAAGTACGATCCAGCTTTGATTCTAGTGAACCATTCCTGATCAAATGATCTTGTAGCATTTTTTATTCCAAAAAAATTGTTCATTCGAAAAGCATAATCCTTTCTTGATGTATTTTACTTTTCTTTTGGCCATATTATGGTAGGGAGCTGCCCTTATTACCACAATCAACATCTTGCCTTAATTTTATGGTAGGCCTGTCTTGCAAAGTCCATGTTCTCATGGTTTGATGGACATAATTCTGATGCAAATCGCATTACACAAGACATGCTCCTTACATCATATATGAGGGAATGGGAATATATCTTTGAAGTTATACTATGGAATTAGAACACATGGAGAAAGATCTCATTTGCCCTTATCTCCTCAATAGCCTTCCACTCCACTTGACCAGCCAGTAGCCTTTGTGAAGTAGATCTCCCGACGATGATCTTCCTTCACTGCTAACCTTCATTCATCTGTTGAAGCTCTTCATCAGTGCTTGCGAAGCATATTTTGATGTCACATTCTCACTCCTCCCTTCGCAAAGGAATACCGCCTCCAGATCAACCCAAATCTCCAAGGCCTTCAAGGGTCCCAATAAATCTTTCATCCCAAGACCAGCACTTTGAGAGGGCCATCCATCAAGTAAGCCTCGAATCAGATCCAAAGTGTTTGGTGCAGGCACGGCATAGGAATTATTTGATCCTGAATTCGTTGTTGAATTAATCAGGTCCAGAGCTCTAATGCTTTGCGCATACTTGATTTGCTGGCTAGTCATTACAAACTCAATAACACGCAAACAGTGTACTGATCTGAGTCCACTCCGGAACCATTCCTGGATAAAGTTCCACGTACATGGCATATAGTAAAACTCTTCTTACTGTGTCTTTCGATACTTTTGCGAGATTCAAAGCGAGCAAGGGAGTTTGTTGGTCTTTAGAATCCGCATACTCCTAATAATGGGAACCTACATCTGTACGAGAGCAATTTGAACCTCAGTATACATAGGCGCGCTTCTCCATTATAGAAAATGAAAGACCTGGATTAGCAGTCGTTCCAACCGCAGCATTAGCAGTTTAGAAGCTTTAGTTTATTGATTAATCGGATCCGTTCTGCATGTTCACAGGAACTTCCTGAAATGCAATAAACAAAGAAGAACGCCTTCCCTATTTACTCCCGTTAGTGAAGAAAGAGTCCAAGAGGATGTAGATCTGCGGAAACTAGAGTAGGGCGTAACTTTCCGATAGGCTACCGGCGTCAAAACATGGATCATTCAACAAAGCGAAGGTCTACAATTCAGGTCGGTGAGGTTCCAATTGTCCTGATTCGGACTGTCCCCGTTTACCTGTTTGTCTTTTTTTGCCTTCTTATTATAAGTCAAGTTGATTCGTGCCCAGTGGCGGCCGAATGCCACGGTTTTGATTACAGGCTACAGCAGAGTTATTTGCTGGCCACGCGCTTGTCTTCCAGTTGCTTGGCCAGAACCATCGAATTCCGAAACAATACGACCAACAGAAGCCAAAACCCATGCATCATTTGGACAGAGCTAGCCGAAATGCCTAAATTAGTGTAGGAGCTACGACATGACTACCTACACTATAACGTAGACCTTAAACATTCCAGCCCGAGGAGTGCAAACCAAAGGAAAAAGCACAATAAATGAAATATTACACACAGTATTACAATAAAGGGATTGATGCTTGAACCCTACAAATGACCTAGCAGCGGTGTCCTCATTCTTCGTAAATCTTGGGGATTGGACCAAATTTAGATTCTTGGCTTCAAATTCAAATGAGATGCTGTCTCTTGAACTAGAGAGAGGTCGGCCTGTGCACCAGCATCATCACATAAGCACGCCAGCACCAAACACCCTATAATGCCTACCTGATAAATAACCATATGTAAAACGAATCTCACCCGAGACCAATATGATACCCAGATGTTTCGGAGCTCATGAGTGACGGGTGGCTCTGGGGAAGCTTCAACCTCTCTACCGGCAAATGTGCCTGAAAAAAACTCAGAAAACAGAAGACAATCAAATGTTAGATAATGACAAATATATTTCATATTTGATTATATATGTAGTCCGTCTATAGCAGAACCTGTCAGGCGCCTGATATGAGTCACACGTTGGAAGTCTCATAGGTGTATTATGGTTTATAAGTTAAGAAGTTTTCCCTTCTAATAGACTAATCTTTTGGAATAGACTCTTCTTTTAGGTTTGTGATAATCACATTAGTGCTTTCATTGAGAGTTCAATGTTCATGGAAATGGCTACCTACGAAAAGTTCTGACCAGCAGAAGGCCAAGTGAAGTGTTTGTGGTGTGGAGCCACCGGGGACGTCCACTCTTAAAAGGGGTGACTATGATAAGTCCTACATCGAAAAGCCTCACAAGTGTAATGTGGTTTATAAGTCAAGGGGCTCTCCCTCCTAATAGGCTAGTCTTTTAGGATAAGCTCTCCTTTGGGCTTGTGATCATCACAGCGCCTAGGATTGGTATTCTTCCGAGTTGCTTGAAGTTGTTCTCCTTCTCAAAGTTTTTAGAGCGGTTTTTAGAGCCGGCTTCGACTAAACGAGACTGTCCGACCTGTCAGGCCATCACTCAATCACAACAATGACTTGTATTTTGCCTTTAAACCGTTTCAGTAGTTAGACCGCTTTAGGCCGTTATTAACTTGTCATTGAATCGGACTCGGAATAGTGGACCGTCAACATCAAAAAGATTAGAAAATTAAAAAAAACACAAAAAAACATGTGTAAAATATTTTAAGGGAGAATTGCTAAAAACTACCTTCCAAGAAAATTAATTGCTAATTGCTACTATTGTATATGGTGGGTGATAAGTTGCACACGGGTGGATGATATTTTGCACAGGAGGGATAATGTTTGCACATTCGCAGGATGAATTTTGCACATGTGGATGATACTTGCACATAAAGGGTGCTTGTTTACACCCGTAATACCAATCAGTAAATAATTTCCTTGTAAGGTATTTTTGAGCCATTTCCTCATATTTTAACTTTGTTTTTTGACTCAATTTTCACCATTATAATTTTATTATAAATATGTTAATCTCCCGCTGCATGTTTTGAAATGAAAAATATTTTAACAACACCCATTTTTAATATTACATGTCATAGTATAATTATAACTTTAACAATTATAATGTTTTTTAATTTCAATAGTGTCAACTAATATAATTCAAAATTTATTTTTGGTATTTAAATTTTATTCATAATAAGTTATATTCAATTAAAATATATATTTTTATTTTATCTTGTTGAATATATTTTATGACTTTGTTAACTTTTTTATTAAATTGGATTAAGGTCCTTGTCTATCTAATGATGTGGTTAATTTTACTTTATATTATGCTATAACTAGTACTTTGTAATATTTTTATTTTATTATTAATATCTTTTTTCCTTTTAATTAAAAAATATTAAATTGGAATAACGATTAATTATATTTCAATCATTGTATATTTATGTAATATTATTTTAATTTAATTATTACGTCATCGGTTCGACCAAACTGTTTAACTAATCTGACCGTTTGAACCATGACTCATTAATTTCTTTGACTTTGGTTCGGCTTTTAAAACTTTATTCTCAATTATGCATTGCATTAAACAATTAAGCCATTTACACTTTCTTTCTTCACAAGAATTAGATTTTTTTTACTGCCTTACAAGTATAAACTTTTGAACGCTTAAGTTTATCCTATAAAAATATTTAATACTTGTTTGAAATAACTATTAGAATTTTTAAGAATTGCTTTTCAATCGTGATTTACGGATTTACGATATATGAGGTAAGTATGTGAGAAGAGTTTTATCTCGACTTACATAAATAGACACTTTTAGAGATCCTAAAAATGATCCCAAATAAACACTAACCATCAGCGTCCCTCTCTTTAAGTTATGTAGTACTAAAAATAAACACCATCGTAACCCTTCCATTAAAAAAAAAAACATTTGTAGAGGAGATCGGACCTTACTCTAAATTTCATATATAGGAAAAGGCTAAGGTTTAAATCCAGAAGTTTTTGTGAAATCTCAATATTGTGTTAGAATTTTTTTTAATCTCAATATTATCCCGTCTTAAAATATAACAATTTTGCTCCAGTCAACTAAGGCTAAGTTTCACTGTTAAATCTGGGAATGTTTGACCAGAAAGTCCACATGTCGCTCCACCTGGAACTCCACATACAAGTCAGATGCCTAGTCACCTCCGTGTCTCTCCCCCATCCTTTCCTCTCCCTTCTTCGCAAGCTCGTTGTCGCCATCGGCCTCTCTTGTCCAACCAAAACACTCCTTTCTCCGTTGTGAAATCCTCCCCAATGTCTCAATTTCTCTTTCAATCTCCTTTTAATGCTTGATTCCAACCGCCGTCTCCATCGATCTCTAACCAAGCACCATGGATTCTATCACGGTCAAGCCTTTCGCCCTAATAATATCGTTTTTGGCTAGTCCGATGCCGTAAGAATGAGGGGTAGGATGAATTGAAAAAAAAATCATTTGGGATTGCATCGATCCCTAATCTTCATCTACCCTTTTCTCCTCAACTATTTCTGTCGCATAATCTCGACCTCTTCGCCTTCTGAAATCACCATCACCAGATGTCGATTTTGGGTTCCTCACTCTATTTTGGTTGAAATTGTTGGAGGAAGGAAACTCAACTCGAATTTGTTTGACTCAGAAATAAGGATGGATTTTGATTTTTCATGAGCTTCCTCTTCATATGCCAATTTTGGGTTCGATTTTATGATAATAATTTATATAGATTGAAATGGGTGATTATGTTGATGGTAGACCACTGACTCTCCTTCTCACCTTGCTCTGGCACATTCATTCATCATTGTCTTTTTCATAAGTTGCCTCTGCCAAATGTGATGCTTCCTCTTGGCCCTTGTGATTTTTTTGTTAGATAGCTTTAAATAGCCCTGATTACTTTAATTTTTTTTATGAAGAATGATTTTAATTTTTGGTGTTTGATTTTTGTTTGAATGGATTCTGAACTTTTGTGTTATTGCTTTTGCTTGATTTTTTCTTCTTCCTTGTTCATTTTTCTCAGCTTTTCATTGTCCAGGGGTGTTTGAAGATAATTTCCCACTCGTATTTGATTTTTGGTTATTTCATTGCTGCTTTAAATTTTTGGTTTGCTGCAAATCCAATCGTTATCTGGGTTTGGAATGAGCTTTCACAGTTTTTGCCTGGCAACTGAAATACTCCCAGAATCTGTAGTTCATCTGTGTTTGTAAAAGGCATTAGGCTAGTTTCTTCTTTCATTCTATATCTTAGCGTAGGTATATAAAAATGTTGAGTCTCTTGCTAAAAAAAAAAAAATTATAAGCATGAATTGAGTGGGATGATGAGTTGGAGTTAGAGCTGGGAAAGGACCGAGCCTGTTGTGCTGATTTTTTTAGATCCTAAATTTATAAGGATCGGATTTAAGATTTTAGCCTTAAAATTGAAAGTGGGCTTAAAAGGGCCGGCCCTGTAAGGTCAAGGACCGGCCCTTTAGGGCCTTATATATATTTTTTATTTTTTAAAATTATTTATATGATAATAGTATTATTGATTTTTTATATTTTGTTGATGATGTTGCAAATATTTAGTTATTATTATCTTTTTTAGAATTAAATTTTACAAGAATATCTTGTATTAAGAATCCTAAAAATTAAAAATTTATAAAAGATATTTCTTATTTTATAAGAAAAATACATTAGATATTTCTTATTTACTCTAAAGTTTCATATATGATAGTAATTTACTAATTTATTTGTATTTTATATTTGTTGTAGAGTTATTTATTATTTTGGTTTATTATTCGTTACAGATAAAGATTATGGATGTATTCATGATATGAGAAAATAAATTCTTGATATTTTTACCATTCAAGCAGACCCTACTACTCAAAGTGAAGTACAATTGAATTTCCTTGAAATTGATGATAGTGGCGAAGAAGATGAAAATGATAGTCATCATACTCATATTGCTTAGAGTGTTTAGCTTCTTGTCATTTTAATTATACTTTATACGAGACTGTGAGTTATTTGTAGACATTTTTTTTTACCTTTGATTATGAATTAATAACTGTATTTATTTTATTGCATAAAGCGTATAGACGTGTAGTTAAATTTTTTGAAAATAACATCCAGCTCTGGCCCTTATGCTCTCAAGCCAGGTTTTAAAAAAGAGTAATTTTTCTTACCTTGAGTCATGTAGGGCCGATCCTGTAAGACTAGGCCGACCTGATTCCCAACTCTAGTCTAAATGCCATATGCAATGCCAGCTATCATATCAATCAAACAAGACGGAGTTAATGGTCAAACATAACCTTAATTATCCGATAGGTGAAATTGTTACATTTTTAGACTATTAAAATCATATTGAGACAAAAAAATACTTCTAGAGCGATATTAAGATTTTGCGAAATCTGCGGATCTGCACTTTATCCCAATAGAAAAACTAACTGTTATGCTCATATTTTAATCAACTTCCACCTTATTGTAGAACGGTGGTGGTGGATGATGAAATGATTTTTTTATTTTTTTTAACATTTTTCTTGGTTATAATCTTTTTTGATTAATTGAATGTTTATTTATCCAGAAAAAAGTAAACATTTATGATTTTCTTCCCCACAGATATACTGCTATTTTTATTATGATTTATATTTATTTTTACAATATTATTTTATTTCTCGAGTTTAGATGAGATTAAACAAATTCAGAAAGCAAATTCATTAACATAAATTCATAGTATAGTAACAAGCTTTTTCGTGAAAGTGTGACTTGGGACGATACCACTCGACCCTTTCAGTGGTGTGCTGGGCCTGGGTTTGTCATTGTGTATTGGGGGGAGTGCAATTACTCAGATTCCTTTTTTCAACTAATAATTAGTTCCTGATCATGGCACAACCAAGGACAATCTACATTGAAAGCATAACTAATGGATAATTCTGAGAAGCACCTATCAACACCTGAGAAATATAAATAAGACGGTTTAATTTTCAACGAAGATAGCCAGGAAGGAATTCAATTGCATTCTATATACTCCAGTAAGCGAATGACTTAATTTGTTATGATTATTTCCACGAAAAGAGTGCCTACAACTAAAATTAAATGTGCTCGCTCCTGCTCAAGAGGTACAAGAGCGCATTACTTTTCTCTTGGTCCGAGCCGTTCCACTTTCTTTGATCTCAATCAAGTGCTCATACACACCAAACTCAAGAGCTGCAAGAATAAGGTTGGAGTTATGGGAGCCCAACTGAAGAAGAACAGCTAATGCACATTCTTTGTTCATGGGAGTTCCCTGTAACTCAACGAGGGTTTGGATGAAATGGAGCTGTCCAAGCTCTCGTCGTCCCTCTGGGATGGATGCAAGAACCAAGAGGAGGTTAAGGGCCTCATCAATCAATCTCAAGTTAGTGTCCTTGAGCAGCTGGAGTAAAGGGGCCACAATGCCTGCCTCAATGGCCCTTCCCCTGTTTGCATGGCTACGAGGGATGACCAAAGATTTGAACTTGTCAAGTGTTGTGGACATGACAGGTTCATCAAGAATATTGGTGTTGAGAAGGTCAATGATTTGCTGAGTACTCTTTGCACTTTTGCCTTTTCTTTCTCGGACAAGGTTCCTTACAGCTACCGTTTCTTTATTAAGATCGTCAGCAGTATGAAGGTCGAGCTTTTGTCCAAGCCTCTTGATGATGGCGGTATCAGCATTTCGGGTGTCGTCTTTGGAAAATGCCACTATCATATCCATTGCAAGTTCTATGTCTTGTGTATCCCCTCCTAAGTTGCGCGCACATTGGCTCAAGCTGAATCACAGTATCAACTTATCTCAAAACTTCTGAATAAACAAACTTAACACAATATTAACACCAATCTTTTTCAACTAACCTATGCTTTTTTCCTGAATCCACACCCAAGAGGGAGGGCTTTAACTCACGAATTGATCATCCAATCTAAACTTATAGCACTAAATAGTATTAATATTTTAGGATAGGGTTAATACTATCTTTGATCTTCAAGTGTATCGGTATTTTGGTTTTGGTTTCTCAAATTTTAAAATATAGGTTTTGGTCCCTCTAGAGGCAAAATAATCTAGATTTTTATTGAGTTATATGAACCAATATTTTTAAATATAATGAAACTTAAGGGGCCAAAACATATGATATAAAATTTGAAGGACTATTAACTAAAATAAGAACAAATTTGAGGGATGATAGATTATATCAACCATTTAGAATATCAAAAAAATAAAATAAGAGATTACAAAAGTGTTTCTGATATTGTTATTGAATAAAAAAAATCATAATTTGTAAAATTTTGAATAACAATATATTTTTATAATTCTTAAAACAACTCTAATTTTTATGATTTCTATTCATCATAAGTATTTTAAGTTTTTTTTTCCTAAAATACTCCTCCGATCTTTAATATAAAATATATTTGGAGAGTTGATTTTGGCCCAAATATAATACATAAGTCTTAATTTGTGAATATTTTCTCAATTTACTCCTATTGTTACTCCCTCAGCAATAATTAAAGAGGACATGAAATGAGGAAATGAAGAAGACAATTAGAGTGTTTTAGAAAATATATGTCATATTAACTAACTTAGTTAACTTTCTTAATATAATAATATGTTTTATATTAAAGACAGTAATAATTTATATTTTCCCTACAACCAGTGAGGCAATGTCTCAACCAAACTATTACCGTAGATTTCACAGTACATGGAACTATGTGACCCTTTTTTAAGGTTAAGGTGCAAATCTGATGAGGGAGTTTTGACGAAGGGGCGCCTAACACAATAATTGCTGAATATGAGGGACTGGGAGATGCCATGGACGACGGTGGGGCAAGAGGGAGAGGAGAATGCTGAAGAGAGAGAAAAGGTGGGGCAAAGATGAGATGAGGTGGCCAACAAGTGGGTCCCACAAAAGGAAAAATGTAACGGCAATTTGTAAGACTTAACCGATGTGGTCTTTCGGCCACTTTGCAAAACTTCATGTACTTCCTTATAAGCTTTGCACCTTAACCTATTTTTCTAAGGTTCCACAAATTTTGTTGTTTGGAAAGAAACACATTTTGTTACATTTTATCCGGATAAAATTACTTATAGGCCTAAGATAAAAATAAAAATATAGATATATCACCTAAATTTTATTTATTACTAATAGGTTCTAAGGGATTTGGGAGTAATTAGGAAAAATGTGAAATAACCATAATACCCTTAACCTTTGACTAATTGACACTTGACTGACATTTGCACGTATATGAAAATATGCTGCAACCGTTATTAGCTCGTTTGGATTAGTTTATGGAAGCTTCATAAGTGCTTATAAATCATGATTCACTGAATACGAAGTAACTTTTACTGTTTACGAGGTTACTTTTACGATCTACGAGGTAAATATGTGGTGGAGATTTAAGTAGATCGGGCTTATAAAATAAGCCCGATTGAAAATAGAGTTTCCAAAAGTTCCATTGACATGACTCGGCAAGAGGTTAAATGATTTATACATTAAACCTGTTAGGCAGATTTCCTAATGTTGTACGATAAATAAATGGTGAAAAGTTCTTCTTTAAAAATAAAGTTAATAATAGGGTTCATATATTTTAGAGGGTTGATGGGGTATTTTTATCTTGAAAGTTTTGACTGGGGACAATTTTGTTCTAAAATTTTTTTTAGGAGTGATTTTATTCCATAAGTATTAAAAATAGAGCAATTTTACCCTAACCATTATCCTGGTTAATTTTGATCGTTAGTTAGCCAAATGTGCTGAGTGGATAGTCCATGTCATCCATGTTAAGGTGTAAATTTACCCAAAAAGTTTTAAATCTAATTTTGAAAATAATTGAAGTAAATAATACATGGAATTCTGACATAAATTTACACTTTAATAAAAATAATGTGTATAATATGTAGACTGTCAGTTCAACATATTTGGTCAACTAATGGTCAAAATTAACTGGGATAACGGCCATAAAAAAATTGCTCCTTTTTTAACACTTCCAAAAAAAAAATTATCCTCAAAAAAATTTTCAAAACGAAATTGCTCCTTACCCATATTTTATATTGACTAATGTATGATGGATGCCTACTTCTATTTGAGACTCCGTGGTTTGGATGCGTGTCGTATGGAATAGGAGGAATTAGCATGGCTAAGCGTTAACTAAGAATAAGATAGAGACTACAATAGAAATTCCTTTAAAGTTGGCTAGGGATCCAATCCAAGTGAGTGATTGGGAAGTAATGAAACTGGGTTTTACAAGATAAGTCTTTTTTCATAAATCGAGATAAAACTTTTCTTATATACTTATTGTCAAAATTTGCAAAAAAACAAGAAAATGTTTGGTTTGAGTTGTATCCGAAAACACTGTTCTTAAGATATATTCAGTAGCCCCCTTAGTCGATAGGAAGCGACATCTTCCTAGGATTAAACGAACACTTCATGTAAGGATATATGACATCAGAACTGGCGGAAGATAAAGTAACTCAGTAAAAGATTAACGAGGCTTCTATTTCTCTTATCTAAATTGTGTCACAATTTGGGTATTTATAGATATTGAATTGATACCTTGAAGTGGTGCTTCTTGAAGATTACACATTTTCAATTAAAAGGTTATGACTATCTATTAATTTTATGAACCGTATTGATTCATGAACCAACACAAATTCTTTAATTCATAAGATTATGACTTCTCAAAAGTCATCTCTTCGATTTAAACATATTCTATAATATTGGAGAGACTATTTCTTTGACACACCCATATGTAATATTTACAACAATATTTATCTCATAAATCGTAAAAGTTATTCTCCAAAAACTAATTTAAATACAAACTAAATCAAGATGAAAAGAAAAAGTACCTTTTTCTTCCCTTCATGTGATATTTCTAAATCTTCAGCGGGGAAATCATCCAATGCTTGGCATAATTTTTGGTAGGCAAGTCGAAAATTGGACATTGGCTTCGCTTTCGAGTGTCTGAGATGACAATGCGTGAGAATACATGAGTAGCAGAGACACCTCAGAACCCACTCGTCTTTGTTAAGAAAACCTTGAAAATTTTCGGAGACCCTAACCAGGTGAATCTTGCTCCCCTCGCTACACAAATCCTTTAACGAAATTATACCCTTGTATGGAATGTGCAGACCTATATCCCTAAATTCTTTGACGAGTGGCAACAAGTCTTTTATCCGCCTCGAGAGATGATGACATTCGTTCCTGTGAGTCTTCCAATATCCCCCAAACTGAGCTGCTAATTTAACCACTCTTTGAATTTCTTCCAACACATTCAGTGTTTCACCTTCTCTTTCTCTCCCTTCCAGCGCCATGGATCCGCGGGGCCAAAAAAACGATAGCTAGTTTAGAGCACTGTAACAGTAACTAATTCATGAGAAATTGCCAGAGTCGATGCTCAAAAAAAGGAGCCCCAGCCTCTGGCTGTGTGTATTGGGAGGCCAATTTCCCGAGCTTTTGGGGTTAGTTTCCGTCAAGTTCGTTTTAAAAGAATGCATCATGCCACAAGAGGGCTGTGTTTTACTATCATATATGGCAAAATCTTTCGCGAACTGTGAGCGACCTCTCCCTCTCCCTCTCCCTCTCCCTCTCTCAAGTCTCAACTCTAGTTAGTTAATGCCAGTTGAAATTCATACATGGCTTCATTTGCCCCTTCTTCAATTTTGGAACTTCATACAATAATATGAGTTGTCGAATTTGATTCTAATAACAAGCTTAACTTTAATATTGGCCATCGTGTTATCCGTATTTCATTTTAAAACAAATCCCGCGGGCGTTTAATTTGACTCAACATATACATATATCTGTCTAATATTTAATTTAGTAATATATGTGATGATTCTACCAACATCGCAAATCGCCAACGTGAGTGCCCAGTAGCGCACCCATGCGCCTCAGGGAGCTCCATCAATATTAACGCTTAAACATAAAATCACTCAGCTGATCAATTCCATCTCATGTCTTTGTGGGGGCAATGGAAGGAGCTTGCTCAATTATGAAGTACACTTTTGACACGATACAATCACATATCGGGTGGGCATAATAATTACAGCAAAAAGTTCAATCCAATATTTAGTCCCTCAGCTACGCATACGAAGACGAGAGAGCTAACGTTGCGCGCAATTGGCAGAGATAAAATACAAGGTGAGGCGCGTGCGAACACTTTTTTCTGTTGCGGGTAAATCCAAAATTCCAAATGACCATTTGCATGGATTAGGCTCTCCAGAACCAAATCGAGGCATGCCTAATTATCAACTTGATATTGCATATCCTTCAATTAGGGGGCTTTGGTAGTTGCCACAATAATATACCTTTTCCAGTTACATCCAAGGAAGCCAACTTCTGGCATTTAAATTTTGGTCTAAAGGTTCTTGGTTTAAAATAAAAGACTACCTCAAAACTTTTGCCCAGGGGCATTGTGTTTCAAAGAGGGCAATTTTATCTCAAAAATTTAACAAATAAGGCAATATCACTCCTCATTTAAAAAAAACCTATCAGTCAACATTTTGTTGATCAAATATGCAGATGGTGCTTGTCTACGTTACATCCACCTCGTTCTTTTTTTTTTTTCACGTCAGATTTTTTATTTTTTAATAGAATTTTTTTTAAAAAAAAATAAACAAACTCAGATCCCAGAAAAGCGCATCCCCTCAAATCTGCAAGTGTAAGAATCGCAAATCAAACCCAGAAAATCGCCTTCCCCTCATATATCCCCAGAAAATCGCAAATCCTATCAGATTTGCTAGTTCAAGTGTGAGAAATGGGAAAAAACTATCCAGAGGACAAGAATCAGAAAGCAATGTTATAAATTCATTCCATTACTTAACGAATCGTAAAAAACAAAAAGCCATAAGAATTTCCTGAAAATTCCTTTCCTTTGAACTCTCTGAGACGCCACATTCTCAACATCAACAAGAGCTTCAAGCCTCTCCAAATTTGGAAAATCATACCGCAATAATTTAATCCTCAACACGACTCTTTAAAAATCAAAGAGCAAAACTGCACGCCTACATCATCCACATCGCCATTATTCTCAGCAACATTGGAATCAATAGACTATAAAGAATCTTCAAGTCGTACCCACGCAAAAATTTCACAACCCAGACCGAATCTTCAACATACCCACATAAGGAACTAGACGAATTTCACAAATCATACTCTTTTTTCAGATGAGCGACAGAGATTGAATTAAGCCAAAGCCATCGCTGAGTTCAAGGGAGAGGCCGAAGGGTTAGGAAGTCGGAGTTCAGAAACGAGGTTGTCGTTCAATAGGTTGAAGGAGGACGAAGGTGGGTTATCACCACCGGCAAGGGTGACGAGGACGGCGTCATCACGGTGGGCCACGAATCAGCATCGAAGATCGATGAAGTTCATCTTCTGTCACTGCATCGATTCGTTCTTGAGGAATGGCAGCGACAATTTCAGCTCATCTACGGCCTCTCACCTCCGTTCTTTGCATGCCAATCCCTCCCCTTCGATTCCAATAATAGCATATGAGCAAGGGAGAGATAGGGATAGCAATCCGATTGAGAGGCAGAGAACTAGGTTTTTTTTTTCAATTTTTTCTCTAAAAATCTGGTATGGAAAAAAAAAAGTGAGGTGATGGAAATATAGTGAGTGTTTGAATTAACGATTGTAATATTTAAAAGTATTTTTTAATTATGAAAAAAATATGAAAGATGAGTTTTATTTTAATTTATATAAAAAAATATTTATAAAATAAAGTTAAGGTATTCCAAACATTGTATACTTAGGCCAACAAATATTGACTGCTGACGTTTGTTAATGGAACGACTATATTATCTTATTTTTTAAATTTTTAGGGGTAAAAATACACCTTAAAAACTTCTAATCACCTAATGCCTCTTAACAAAAATTTAGGACATTTTTGCCCCTGTCCTAAAATAAATGAGAGAATGTAAGGTTTGAAGGATTTCTTCAAAAATTTTATTTATAGTGATTTAGAAAACAGTATAAAAAATGAGCGACTACATCATTCACTCTGACATTTATCTGATTTCCCAATGCTTTTCTCTCTTTTTACATTAAAGGTTTGAGATTCAACTAATATAGTTCCATAATCCAGACTTCCAGTATAAAGCATTTCATAACAAAACTTTAGAAGTATTTTTTTTTTTTAATAGAAGGGACAAGTGTTTACACTTGGGTAGTTCCCACTGTGGTATTACACAAAAACACAAAAGAGAATAGGCAATCTTAGCCTAATCGGCTAAACATCAGCCTCAAACAAAGAGCTGGAGGTTTTTGAAGCACATGAAACTCATTGTTCGCCATATGTGTTGATCTAGCCAGGTAGTCTGCGCACCTAATTACATTTATGTGAGCATGAAATATTTGTAAATCCCAATCAGAAAAGATAAGGGATCTGGTATCAACTATATTTGTGAAAGGGGATGATCCCTTTCACAATCAATATATCGGTAAATGCAGAGCTTCAATCGAATATGAAAAGAGTTGAATTTTTCGAAAACCATGTTGTTTACAAAGCTACAATCCAGTTTTAATCGTCTGTATCTTAGTCGTTGTCGAGGAACAAAATTCTAATGCTTTTTGAAATCCCACAAGTCATGCACCAGAACCATCATATACAATTCCACCACATACCGCATAATGATTTGGAGACACAGATCCATCCACATCTAACCGAATGAATCCATCTTGAGGTGCCCTCCATCTGTCTTCTTGACAATTCACCAGTTGAAAGATCTTATGCCTAAATTTACCTTCTTCTACCCCTTCAGTCAGCAAGTTGAGACAACGATGAAGAATGGTTGTTGGTTGGTCTGCAGCATTTTCAAAGGCTTTTTTGCAACGGTTCTTCCAAAGTAGCCAATAGACTAGCCCAAAAATCTTTTTCCAAGACCATCTATTGAACTTGCGAGCATTGGGTTCATTTTTTGAAGTCCAATTCAACTAGACCTGCAAGTCATCATAGGAAAAAACAGTATAGTAAATGAGGTTAACCAAAGAAAGCTAGACAGTAGTTGCAGTCTCACAATCTCTTAAAATATGGAGAATGGACTTCTTTATATGACATTCAAAATGACACTCTGAGCACTCACTCAACTCTCTTTTTGCTATAAGATAGTTTATAGAAAGGCTCTCATGAATCACTTGCCATATAAAAAATTTAGCTCGCTTTGGAATTGACCAGTGCCATAGGTTTTTCCACGATGATGCCCTCGTCTGATTATTTTGTTGTGACAAGAGTTTATAAACCGAGCTGACTGAGAAATTTCCATCAGAGAACCTTCTCCATTGAAATCTCTCATCCTCCTTCTAAACAGGAGCATTTACCCTTCTGATTTTATCCGCCACCCACGTTGGAAGGAAGTGATTCAACTCGACTAAGACCTACTCTCTATTGGCCATGACAAAATCTCACACATTTGCCTCATGATCGATGTCTTGTTGATGTTTATCAACAAAGTAGATAAGAGGAAGATCAAGTGGTGACCAAAACTTCCACCATCATTGGTTGTTCAGTAGTCTCTCAATTTACTCCCCATTCCCTTTCAAAATGTGACACTCCAAACAACTGACTGCTTCTCTTGCTTCTCAACTTTGGGGAATTTTCCTTCCCCACATTTATATTTATTTCTAAGACATTACACCCATAATGCATCATTCTTTGTTAGAAGTCCCTAACATAACTTCATGATGAAAGCCTCGTTTTGTCTAACGAGATCTTTAAAACTTAGGCCACCAGCTTCTCTCCTTGTTTTCAACTTTTCCCAAGCAATAGATGAAGTTTTTTCTCTATTGACCCCTGATTCCAGAAGAAATCCCGACACATTCTCTCAATGTCTTGCAAGACCACTTTCGACATAAACACATATTGCATCTGGTTTTACAAGTAAAAGTTGTATCATCTCAATTAAGCTTGTTGAAAATAATGTCATTATTAATATTGTGTTCGTTTGGAATAATGATTGAAGTTTTCAAAAGTATATTTTTTATTATAATTTATAATATATAAGGTAAGTATGCGAGATGAGTGTTATCTTAATTTACATATATAAATACTTATAAATATTTTATAAGTGATACCAAACACGTTAAATTATGTTTATGTAAATGTATTTTATATAAATAAAGTCAGGTCCAAAGCCCCGCTCTGAAAAAGATCTGGGACCCGGCATCGTATATCAATATTACAAGTATCTGCCATGTTGCGCGAGAGTCCCGACTTTGTACTCGTAGCCATAACATAACATCCCATCCGAGAAAAGACCCTAAGAATCAAAGGCGGATGATGGATAAATAATTGGGTGGTAAAGCAATTTTCTTACAGTCGTTCGGGGTATTATCACCCCCGGGGTTCCTCATCAAGTTGCTTCTCTATTCCCATGCGGCATGAATATCCGGGAGCGATTTGCTGACGAGGATGGTCCCACAAGTGTCAAATTAGGAATGAAATGACAACCAAGATCTTATTTCTTCTTGAGGTGGGCATCGATCGGAGGTGAGATGTGATTTAATTTTTATTACTCATGTAAATTAAAATAATTTTTTTTACATATTTATCTTATAAATCGTAAAAATTATTTTAGACGCCGTAAAAATTACTTTATATACTATAAATTAAAATTAAAAAACATTTTTAAAAATTCCAATCATTATTACATAAACCTTCCATATTTTTCTGACTGGTTTTTATATTTTTTTTCTTTTCTCATTTCGTTTATTTTTTACGTTTGCCTGGTCATTAGAGGGTCTCGTGATAGATATTTAGAGGGTTTCACATCGTCCTATTGACGCCAATTGTGCCCAGTGGGGATCTTTTTTGGTTCTGCCCAAGTGGGAAGACTACTGGCAATCTCTGGCTACGCTGAGATAGCGATGGGTCATCTGTCTCCACCCGTTTCCCAAAATATTGTCTGATTGTTACCCCATTTATCGCAATTAATATCACGTTGGAATGAATACAAATTGAATTTCCTTATCTCTACTCTTGGATAATTGGATCTGTAGGCGTATATAAGTCATCAAATCATCACAGCCAGTTGACAAAAGATTCTCATGTGTTGATTTCGGTGGCCTGATCCAAATTTTGCTCATTTCCCACAAATATAGGCTGTGCGGTCCGTCCAAGTGAGCAGGTTATTCTGAACTTCTGAGACTTTCTGCTTCCAGAAATTTTTCTTTACTTAGGTTGGGTCAAAATTACTGCTCCTGGAGATGATTGAAAAGAAGGAGGAGTTTCTCATTGTGGCGCCATTTGAGTGCGCATGGCGAAAAGATTTGAAATTCCGAGAAGCAGGTCGGGGTTGCGTGGTTTTCGAAGCCTTTGCGCGCAACGATATCACTTTGGTTTTTCGGGAGAATGTGGGAAGTCGGCACTACCATTATAAAAGGGATAATAGCCCCCACTATACCGTCATTTTGGGGAGCCATAGGAATAGAAGGCTGAGAATTGAGGTTGATGGAAAAACTGTTGTTGATGTGGCTGGTGCTGGACTTTGTTGCTCTTCATCATTCCAGAGTTATTGGATCAGCATCTACGATGGGTTGATTAGCATCGGCAAAGGAAAATACCCTTTCCAGAATATTGTCTTCCAGTGGCTGGATTCTAATCCTAACTATAATGTTCAGTATATTGGGCTCTGCAGCTGGGATAAACACGTTGGATATAGAAATGTTAATGTGTTGTCGTTAACACACAATCATATGTCCCAGTGGAAGCACGTCAGTTTTGGTGAATATGAAGTTGAGGAGGAGGGTGAGGAGGAGTTGGGAGACAAACCGATGGATTATGACAATTGGGGGCTGAAAAATTTTCTGGAGAGCTGGGAATTGTCTGACGTTTTATTCATTGTTGGTGCAGAGGAAACACCTGTACCTGCTCATAAGACCATTTTATCAGCATGTGGGGATTTTCCTTTAGCCTTATCATTCTCTGTTATTTCGCTGCCCACAGTTACTTACCCGGTTTTTCACGCACTGCTGCAGTATATCTACGCTGGCTGGACTGAGGTACCCAATTTTCCCTTTTAATTATCTCTGTTTTCCATAATATATTGAACATGGAGATTGTTTTCCTTGATTATCTAGCATGTAACTTCTGAAGCGCTATTATCTATAGGTATTTCACCCCTCGCTCTACTGATCTGTCTTTACCCTCGAACAACTAACATATGCAGTATACGTAACTCTATTGCATACCTGGGCAAACAATAAATAGAAAGCATGTGGGAGAGATAGAAAGCACATATAAGTAATCAGACCTCCAACATTAACAGAATGCACACACTCATCAACAGCATTTAGCTTGAACTGATAATTCTGTTCTTCATATGAAACTTGTCCTGCTATGTAATTTTATCGAACTGATTCTGTCTTTGTATAATGAAGATTCCTCTGGAACAACTTGGTTCCTTGAGGGCTCTAGGTTTACAGTTTGAAGTGATGCCATTGGTTAAGCAATGTGAAGAGACTATGGAGCGGTTTAAGATAAACCAAAAGTTTGTCTCGGGGAAGAATGTGGAGTTATCATTTCAAAGTACTAGGCCTCATTGTTGTTCAACTTTGCCCTCACTTCCTGTCAATAGTCAGAGACTGAAACAATTGCAATTAACTGGCCAGTACAGTGATGTAAGCGTATATATTGAGGGTTATGGACTTATTGCCCAAGCACATAAAATTGTTCTCAGTTTATGGAGCATCCCATTTGCCAAGGTGAGCCAACTTCTCAATTTCTCATCTGCATGGCCATGATTTGTTATTTGAAATGATTTATTTCCCTTTGAAAGCATATAGTTTGAATTTTAGATAGTGTTCTTTTCACCATTAAGCTTCTACTTATTTGTAGGGAGTATATTCTTAGATGAAATGAATTCAATTGTTAGTGGTAGAATATATCCAATGAAGATGAAAGTCCTCCTCTTGTTTATAACAAAATTAACTTTTTGCAATAGATAAAATGATATATGTTATTATCTAAGTAAGGGCTTTATAGTAAATAACTATGGGGAAAAAGGTGTATCAGGCCTAAAGTTAGTTAGAAGAGAGAGAATAGTAGTGATGAGGTGGCTAGGCAGGGAGAATATACATGGTGTACCTGCTCCTTGTTATTTTTGTGAATAAAATTATCCTTGTTTTCCTCTATGTGATATCATAAAGGTATCAAAGTCTCTGTCTGGCACATGGCACCGCCGCTGGACACTTGATCCCAGGATCGTATAGGTGATTTAGAACACCGTATGGAGATGCTTCAAACTACTGTGCATTCTCGTTTGGACCAGACTTCTTAAGACGTCCTTGAAGTGAAACACACAGTTACTCGCCTTGAGGAGTTGATGAAGGAGTATATGAAAACAATGGATAATCAACTCTCTTCTTTGTGTGTTAGCGCAGGGAAGCAGCTGATTAACGGGAATGGTGGACAAGAAGGGGGTTCTAGCTCAACTATTTCACCTTGTTTTTCGCCTTTTGGATCATTCCAGGAGTCGCAATAGAACATGCCTCCCTATTTCATTCCCACGAAACAAAGCAGAGTGGAATTTCCAAAGTTCGACTCATTGCCGCCAATTCTTTGACATTGATGGGACTTCACCTGAGCATTGTATCTGTCTTCTGAGTATTCACCTGGAAGGCCACGCTTTATGGTGGCGCCAACCCTTCATGTGCCATCATTCGTTCTTTGAGGTTCATTAGGAAGAGTATTTTAAGCACATGGAGGCGAAGTTTTCTGATGTCAAGGATGAGAATCCATTGATTGCTATTAAGAAATTGCAGCAAGGTGATGGTCTTGTGACCGATTATGAGAAACGGTTTGATGAATTGCTCTCAGAGGTGGATATTTTGGTAGTCATCGCTGTGAACCTCTTTATCGGCGGTCTCCGAGCTGACATCTAGTAATTTGTACTCAATTTCCCCCCCTCAACGTTGGTTAGAGCAACATGCTCGGCTAGGTTGCAAGAAGCAACCATTTGTACGCTTCATGAGAATGCCCCTGTTCGTGACTAGAAATCTATATCTTCACCGACTGGATCCTCTGGGTCTTCTATCGGGTTTGGGTCTAAAACATCTACGATAGTGGGCTCCGGGTATAACCTATCCCTTCCCCCGACCCAATCATCCAAACCGATTGCTTCCATGCTAGCTTCAGGGTCGACTTCAAAAACATCCTCTGCATCTGTTTCGAAATCCACGCGTTAATTGTCAAAGAAAGAAATAGATGACCGGCGCCGAAAAGGACTGTGCTACTGGTGACTGGAGAAATATTCTTCAAATCACCGATGCAAGGATTCCCATATTTACGCCTTGATTATCGACAAGGAGGAGGATCATTTCGAGGATGCCGTTGGCGATGCACAAGGAGCTACTGATGGCACTCTTAATGCTATTGAAGGCCGAGCACTTACTTCGACTCTGAAACTTGTGGGGCGAATTAAGAATCAACAAGTCATTATTCTTGTTAATACTGGAAGCACTCAACATTACATTATTGATGCCTCAATCGCTACATGGCTTAAGCTGAAGATTCATGAGTGCGATCCTATTCGCTTATCAGTGGCTGATTCCCATCAGATATGTATTTCTAAATACTGCCCTGCTTTGAGTTGGGATATGGATGGCTCAATTTTTTCTTCTGATTTCCTAGTCATGCAGATTAGTGGATATGATGCTATTCTTGGTATTGAATGGCTTAAAACATTGGGTCGTTTTACTATGGATATAGATCAGCAAATTTTTGAATTCACTGTTAATGGTTAGTCCATTGCCTTGAGAGGTTTAAATTCTGGCAAACTACTCCATTCTGAAGAACTTTTCACCTTGCGTGACTTTGTTGTTGCTAATGAGTTATATCTCATTCATGTCCTTTCCTTGATGCAAGTTGAACTTACTTTTGATTCTCTTCTTTCTCAAGATCAGCACCTTGAATTACAACCCCTCTTGGATACATTTGTTGATGTTTTTGCAGAACCTACTGAGTTACCTCCTTCTAGAACTTTTGACCATTCTATTCTTTTTAAGGAGGATAAACCCATAAGTTCTAGACCTTATCATTATAGACTAGCACAGAAAATCGAAATTGAGAATCAGATTCATCAAATGCTTAATAATGGCATTCTTCACGAGAGTTCCAGTGATTTTGCAGCCCCTGTGGTGTTAGTCCAGAAGAAAGAAGGTACCTAGAGGTTTTGTGTTGATTACCGTAAGTTGAATGAAGCCACAATCAAGAACAAGTTCCCTATACCTGTTATTGAGGAACTTTTAGATGAGCTTCAAGGCGCTACTTTCTTCTCCAAGCTTAGTACGTGGAGGTTTTGTGTTGATTAATGCAAGTTGAATGAAGCCACAATCAAGAACAAGTTCCATATACCTATCATTGAGGAACTTTTAGATGAGCTTCAAGGTGCTACTTTCTTCTCCAAGCTTGACTTAAGGGCAGGTTGTCATCAAATTCGAATGAAAAAAACAGATATTCCAAAAACCGCTTTTAGGACTTATAAAGGGCTTTATGAATTCTTAGTTATGCCTTTTGACTTAACAAACGCGCCAGCTACCTTCCTAGGCCTCATGAATTCTGTCTTTAAACCTTTTTTGCATAAGTTTATTTTGGCTTTTTTTGATGATATCTTGGTTTATAGTACAGATTGGTCCTCTCATTTACAACACTTGGAAACAACTCTCTCTATTCTACGGCAACATCACCTCTATGCTAAATTTTCTAGGTGTGTTTTTGCTGCCACCAAACTTAATTACTTGGGTCATCTTATCTCGGTATAGGGAGTTCAGGCCGATCCAAGGAAACTTGCAACTATTGCTTCTTGGCCGGTTCCCTCTTCTCTTAAGGAATTACGTGGGTTCCTTGGTCTCACTGGGTATTATCGCCGGTCCGTTAAGAATTATAGCTCCCTTAGTCGGCCTTTGACTGATTTATTGAAAAAGAATCAGCCCTTTGTTTGGACCACTGAAGCTGCTATGGCTTTTCATACTCTTAAAGATGTCACGATGTTCCCTCCGGTACTCGCTTTACCTAATTTCAACGAGACTTTTGTCATTGAAACTGGTGCTTCTAGATCTGGTTTAGGTGCTATTTTATCACAAAATGGTCATCCCTTGGCTTTTACTAGTAAGTCCCTTGCTCCCTCTAAGAAATATGTGTCCATGTATGAGAGAGAGGTTCTTGCCATTCTTTTTGCCGTTTAACAGTGGCGATCTTACTTATGGGGTAGAAAATTCCTTATTAAGACCGACCACTTACCTTTAAAACATCTTTTAGAGCAGCGTGATCTCACTCGAGAGCAGTTTAAATGATTGCATAAGTTATGGGGTCTTCACTATGAGATTGTTTATCGCAAAGGTAGTGACAATGTGGTGGCAGATGCCCTTTCCGGACGTCCTAATGGCACTTGTTTGGCCTTGTCTCTTCCTGTTTCTCCGCTTTATGAACGAGTCTGTGACTCTTGGCTCACTGATGATACACTCCAGACCCTCATTAGAGACTTAGAACTTGATCCCACCTCTCATTCTAAGTTTACTTGGCAGTATCAATTGCTTAAACACAATGGTAAGTTAGTGGTAGTAGCTGATCGGGTTCTTCGTCGTGACTTACATTTTTTCATGCGGATAGTATTGGCAGTCATTCTGGTATACACTCTACCGTCAGACGTCTAGCCTCTTTTTTCTATTGGAAGGAAATGGAAAAAGATGTTCGAAATTTTGTCCGGGAATGCACTACATGCCAGAGATTTAAACCTGAGTTGGTTGCTTCTCCAGGCCTTCTTCTACCTTTACCTATTCCTGAACATGTATGGACTGAGTTATCCATGGACTTCATTAGTGGTCTTCCCCTATCCTATTCTAAAACTACGATCTTGGTTGTAGTTGATCGGTTATCAAAAGCTGCTCATTTTGTGGCCCTTAAAAATCCTTTCACAGCAGTAGATATGGCTCAAGTGTTTGTGCATAATGTGGTTAAGCTGCACGGTTTTCCTAAAATCCATTGTTACGGATAGGGACCCTATTTTTTGTGGCAAATTTTGGAAGGAGGTGTTTCATTTATATGGAGTTAAGCTTTATTATTCTTCAGCCTACCACCCTCAAATGGATGGACAAACCGAAGTTCCTAATCGTTGTTTGGAGTGTTATCTCCGTTGCATGACAGGTGATTTTCCAAAGCAATGGGTTAAATGGTTATCCTTGGCTGAATTATGGTATAACTTCCTATCATTCCGCTATTGGCATGACCCCCTTTGAGGCTTTTTATGGTGTTGCTCCTCCTGTTCATCTTCCCTATATTGCAGGGGATTCTTCCAACGACTTAGTTGACTGTACTTGTCTCTCATGTGAGCTGGTTATGCAGTACTTGAAAGATCATCTGTTGAAGGCTCAACACAGAATGGTCCAGCAAGCCAACAAGCATCATTCTGAACGTCACTTCTCTGTTGGTAATCTGGTTTACCTTAAATTGCACCCTTTTCGCCGCAATTTACTTAATTCTTCCCTCCATAAGCTTGCTGCCAGATATTTTGGTCACTTCCGCGTATTGAAGAAAGTTTGTGCTATTGCTTATGAGCTTGATGTACCTTCAGAAACTAGAGTGCATCTGGTATTCCATGTCTCCCTTCTTAAACAGCATGTAGGGCCTTCAGTGACCATAAATCAATCCTTACCACCAGTTGATGATTAGGGCCATTTTTCACTTGAACCTGAAACTATTCTGAGCCGTAAGATTGTCAAATGTCAACCTTCCAGTTACACAAGTGTTGATCCGATGGAAGTTTACTCAACCTAAAGATGCTACATGGGAAAACCTCTCGGTCATTCAGCAGCACTTCCCTTCTTTTTCCACTACTGCACTGCCTACTAATGAAATCCTTGTGGACAAGGATTCTTCTTAGGGGAGGGGAGTAATTGATATATGTTATTATCTAAGTAAGGGCTTTATAGTAAATAACTATGGGGAAAAAGGTGTATCAGGCCTAAAGTTGGTTAGAAGAGAGAGAATAGTGGTGATGAGGTGGCTAGGCAGGGAGAATATACACGGTGTATCTGCTCCTTGTTATTTTCGTGAATGAAATTATCCGTGTTTTCTGATATCATAAAATCTGAAATAAGGGTATTTATTTTGTTTATGATTTAAGGTCTAATGAATATGAAAATTTTCAAGGCAACTGCCGTGACATTGAGCTGAGGTTTCCAACATTATGTTTAGTACATTTCTTATCTTGTTAATTTCATACATTGAAGGTTTGCCTAGAAAACCTTCATCCATGGCATCAAGATCCAACATTCTGGCTTTATTGTTGCAATATAATTTATAATGGTGTCCAGAGAAAAAGTGTTTTTTCGTGTAGAGTTGTCAATGATTTAAATTAAATTTATACATATGCATAGAAAATTTGTTGTATGTTTGGTTCTTGTACTTTTTGACATTATTGGTAGGAGCGATTTCTTTAAAGATCTTGCTATGTATTCTTTCAGATGTTCACAAACGGAATGAGTGAAAGTATGTCTTCAGAGATTACTTTAAGGGATGTGCCACCAGAAGCTTTCAAGGCTATGTTTGACTTTTTATACTTTGGGAAACTAAATGATGAAGTTAACATAGATTCTGGTTCTTTGTTGCTCGAGCTGCTTTTAGTGGCTGACCAATTTGGAGTGACTCTTCTTCACCAGGAGTGCTGTAAAATGCTTCTAGAATGCCTCTCAGAGGTAGTTTGGTAAATTTGACTTGTATATCAGTCACTATTAGAATGTTAGAAACGTGATTCTGATGATCTTATTACATTATGCAACTTGAATTTGGTCGGAGAAGAGAGTTGCGGTTTCGGACTTCTGAAAACAAAAGAAGAGATCCATTTTATAATAAGAATTATAAGATATTGATACTTCTCATCTACATATTATATGCAGGGATGGAGTCTCTTGGGTGAAGGTCATACAACAGTTTTTCTATTTTGCGCACGTTTTATGGAGGAGGAAGCAGACAATTTTGGCAACTAATAATTCTTTAGCCTTAGAAGCTAACTGTTGAACTTTGTTGCAGGACTCATTATGTCCACTCCTTCAAGTGGTTTCTTCGATCCCATCATGTAGCCATATTAAAGAAACGTGTCAGAGGAAATTCTCCATGAACTTTGACTATTGTACTAGTGCAAGTGCCGACTTTGTCTTGTTAGATGATACAACTTTCAGCAATATAATTCAGGTGCGTTTACCTTAAGTAGCTGAATTTACTGATCTGATTTTTAGTATGAGGATTGAGATAGCTGCATATTAAGTATAATCTAGTTTGAGATTGTCTGCACATCAATTCAATTATTAGCAAGTAAAGCCAGTGAATCCTCTGCAAGATTGATGTAACGTTAGGCAAAGCAGCAGCTTGGAACGCTAGTCAAAATTAACAATTGTCGGACCAATGCGTTTTGTGTTAGCCATAAGTTACATGGATTTGGAATTAGAGACATGAATAAGGATTCAGGAGATAGCTGCAACTGCATTATGGATTGGACCTTGTATTGTTTTGATATTAGAAACGTAGACAATAGGTTGGACATGATTTGCTTTACGTCAACAAGTTAAGCCTATTGGGTCTTCCTGTAATATCATCTCACCTTGATTTAACATTTTTCTGTTTACATTTGAGTCTTGCAGCATCCAGATTTGACGGTTACATCTGAAGAGAGAGTTCTCAATGCAATCCTAATTTTTGGCATGAAAACTCAAGAACTAGTTGCATGGGAAGTGGTGGATGAGTTGATGATAAATTCCAAGCCTGAACTTCTTTTTGGTGAGAGGCTTCAGTTGGTTCAGGACTTGTTGCCATTTGTGAGATTTCCGCTACTTCCATATTCCTTGCTAAAAAAGGTGAACAGACTTTGGATATGAACGTTTTTTGGATAGTGTACGCAAATGGGATTTGCTTACTCTAAACGATTGTATGTATTGTGCAGTTGCAGAGTAGCAACATTAGCAGGCACATTCTCGTGTTTCAAAATCTTGTAAGCTTCTTGTGTTCTCCCTGCCAATTGTTTCAGGTCCTGTGTTATGGGCTCTTAGAATATAGTTTCTTAGTAATTTTTCTTCTTTATTGTTTACAGGTTAATGAGGCTCTTAATTTTGTTGAAAGTGGACTGGCAAGCCCAGAAAATAAAGAGAAGTAAGTTCATAAAAAATTTATATGAAGATTGGATCCCTGTTTTTATTATTATCATCATTATTATTATGGATCTCATTTTTAGGTGAAATTAGCTTACAATGGTCTCTTTTTAGTGTTAGATTCCTTCACAGACGATCTAGTTACAAGGAGCTCCAGTATATATGTGATGGGGACAGCCATGGAGTCTTGTATTTTGCAGGCACATCATATGGAGAACACCAGTGGGTTAATCCTGTTTTGGCAAAGGTAAGTCATCTAAATCATTTGTGTTTGAATCCTTTTCTCTTCTTGTGCTCTTGTAACTATCTGCACACACTTATGCTGGCCGCTAAGTAACAAATTTCTTTTGGCAGACAATTACCATCACGGCTAGCAGTCCCCAGTCAAGATACACTGACCCCAAGGTTTTGGTCTCAAGAACTTACCAGGTACGCAGAATTATTTTCTGCAATGAAGTTATTGAGAGGGATCTCTTGGATAACAATTTAATTAAAGTTTTGTTTGTTGATAGAGCATAATGACATTGTGTGATCTATGTAGTTGACTGTTGTGAAATTTCTCCAAGTGTACTTGAACTTTGCTTGCCCATCACAGGGAACATCATTTGCAGGGCCTCGATTAGAAAATGGACATAATTGTGCTTGGTGGATGGTTGACCTTGGCCAAGATCATCAGGTATGATGATATGCTGATCCTATACTTTTCAAGGATAATTTTTGACTAGGTCATAGGCGTGTGCATTCTATCTTGATCATGATCGATACACGTAAAATAGGTATCTGAACTAATGATAGCAATAGCTATATTAAGAAGATCACCAAGGGTTGTTTAGGACTAGTAAACTTGCATCCAAGCAAGGTTATCAAATCGGGATATGAATCGTGAATCGGAAAGCCTATTTTCAGAATTGTGAATGTATTCATCATCAATTTTAAGGATGATATTAATGTAATTTTCACATAAGAGAACATTAAAGGTTTTAACATATTGGCATTTTAAAGGCAAATAACACTTGAGTAAAAAACTGAAATAAAAAAAGTAGGATTTTGATTGGGATAATTGACAGGGAATCATGGATAATTAAGGAAATTCTCAAATAAATCTAGACAAGATCAAAAAAGGAAAACAATAAAATGGGTTTTCTAAATTTGGGTCGCGTTAGATTTGACTCTTTCTAAGTTCACCCAAGATCGCATGAATTGCAAGCATTGCTTGATTCCAGTTTGTATTGTTCTTGGAATTGTAAGATACATGCATAAGTAAGGTTCATCAACACATTCGTATCTTTCTCACCTATTTTTAAATGAATCATGAGATATGCCTGGAGATTCATGGATTCTAATCTAACTACCATGCATTCAAGTTGCATGTTAATCCAGTCTTGAGAATCTTGCTTCAGATCCAGTTGTTTTTCACTTGGCGGGAAAGGAAGAGAATTGCAAAATATTGAGAATTTTATATATTCTTGAAGATTTAGCAGCCTGATCAGTCAAGATTATCACCTGTTCACTCAACTCGTGCGGAAGTACATAACATCCTTTTCTAAGGATTTCCCTTTGATGGAGTTCGATAGTTGAGAGTAGGCCTCCCAAGCCCAATAGTTAGTAGGTTGGCTGACATTGGAGAAACGCAGCGCGCCAGGGCCGAAGTTTCAAGAATGATGTGTAATACAATCGTTGATCAATTTAGCTGCTAGTTAACATCTTCTAAAAATCTATAATTTCTCATAACTAAGCATGCGCTATCTGTGAATTTAACCGCAACTACTCTTAATTAGTCCATTCTGATGCAATGGAAGATTACTTTTTATGCAGCTTATGTGCAACTACTACACGTTGCGACAGGACGGTTCCAGGGCCTTCATGAGATTTTGGAATTTCCAGGTGGATTGTCTTTAGTTGAATCGTGTAAACTAAATCGAACTTACTATTTAATGAACGGGCAAAGGTTGTCTAACGTGTATGGGTGATGTTATATGATGATTTCAGGGCTCTCTCGACGGGAAGAGCTGGACGAATTTGAGAGTACATGAAAATGACATGACAGTGAGTAAGACGGGTCAATTTGCATCTTGGCCCATCACTGGGCCCAACGCTCTGCTGCCCTTCAAGTATTTCCGGGTTGTTCTAACGTCTCCCACCACCGATGCCACTAATCCCTGGAACATGTGCATATGTTACTTGGAACTATATGGCTATTTCCTTTAGAACTGGTTAATACAACTATTACTCGCTTGGCTTGCTTGTGTGCTGTCCTCTGACGGAGCCTTGTAAGCAGAGCTACGGTCCCTGTTACTGTACCTGAGATATTTTCTTTCTTTATTTACATTAATTTGGAAGTTATACTCCCTCCCGTTACTTAATATAATAAATATTGAGGGAGTTGATCTTAGTTTTAAATGTAAAATATATTTTTTATATTTGTCAATCTTTTTCTTATAAACCTCTATTGATGGAAAAAGAAACGAATGAATTAAAAAAGACGACTAGAGTGTTTTAAAAAATGTGTCATTCATATTAACTAATTTAATAAACTTCATTAATCTAATTTGATCAAATTAAGTAAATATATTTTATATTAAGGATCATGTGGGAGTAATTAACTTTGTAAGGCAATATGCTCTTAGAAGGCATTTTATAGCAACATCAAGCAAAGGGTAAATGCTATACTAACTAATGACATTGTACTTATTTGAATTAGTGATTGTAGTCTTTAAAATAAGCTTTTCAATAGTGATTTACGATATGTGAGGTAAGTATGTGAGATGAGTGTTATCTTGATTTACGTGTATAAACACTTTTGGAATCCCCAATCATGATCCAAACATTCTTACTGTTACAAGATAAATAGACTCGCGTATGTGTATATATATTTTTTTCCATCAAAGGAAACTAGTAATATTAAAGGCAGATAAAATATAATGTCTCATACCTAGGAATTAAACAAATCAGAGCAAACAAAAAGACATAATAAACACACAACCTAACTAACAAATTAGAAAAGCAAGTACTTAAAATATCTATGTTACAACAATGAATTAAGAACATAGCTAAACTATCTTTTACACCATACACCAAATACGCCATCAACAACAGGGATGGAGGTCGAAATACTCGAACTAAAGGGCAAGACCCTTCCAATGAAACTTTAGCAATCCACCCGGCTATCAAATCTGCTTTCATGGGAACATACCTACAAGAATGGTTCCTAACTCGATTCCTTGAAACCAGGAAATACTCAAGGAGAACATTTATCATAAAATCAAAGAACGCACAATCAAATAGACAATAGAAAAAGTAAATACTACCCAAGCCGGAGGATGAGTAGTAAAACCATACATACAGAACTGGCACATACCCTGACAATGAAAAGTGTTGATTAGAACACTGAACAGGCACATGGAGAAATACTGAACAAACTGAAACGAATGATTCTCAATTATTTATCTAGTGCACATTTCTTAGACAGTTAATCAATAGAATACTTTATCATCCAACCACATACCGATACCCTTGACCAAGCATAACTAGTTTTTGAAAAGATCTCAACAACCCTATTTCTAGAGCTTGGATCAGTCGTTTGGTCTCTTTCCCCCCTAACAACCTTCCACACTAATTCTATTAGGACAGAGGCATCTTGATTATTGGATTTTGATTTGTAAAACCCACTGCTCAGCGGAAAAAAATAACGAAGCACCCAAACATATAAAACTAACATGATTACACCCGATATCAAAGCTTCATAACAGTAGACTAAATTTAGCATAGGGAAACCAACAATAAGCAACTCGGCCCTACTAGATGCAAATCTCAATCCCAAACGGCCATTAGTGGGGAAAGATGAAACCTTTAGCAAACCACTCACCTCAAGATTGAAGAATTGAACAATTGGTACATTTGACTGCATCTCTGACGTTACCTTTAGTTTCCTCAGAACGATTTCAAATCCCCAACTGATAGCTTCCATCGAGCTCATTCTTTCACAAGGTGGGAAAGAGATCCACCACTTCGATCTGTTCTTCAACTGTGATGGCCATAGGGGAACCCATCGGAGGGCTTCACAGAGGATTGAGACCTAAATGTCTTCTCGCATTCCTCCAAGCTACTTCCCTGCTCATCATCGCCATTGGGTTCACTCCCAACCAACTTCTCCACTGGCCACGACATAAGAGGGCTACTTAAGGACTCCACCGGAGGAGGAAAGAAAGCCTTGCAAAGAGACGAATGAGATCGACCCCCTAGCTGGGTCGGGTTGCCGCTGCAGGAGGTCGACACTCTCTCGAAGGAATAGAAGCCCTGGCAGAGGGAAAGAAAACGCCACCTTATCCCGTGGTTGTGTATGTGTATGTATTAGCTATAACTTGTCAGCTAACCAAACCGAACTTAACACTCCTTTGATGACCACAGTAGTGTTTCAAATGAGACATGATTAAACAAACATTGAGTTGGAAGGCTTGCGTGAATTAATATGCCATCCCTCTTCTAATAAAAGCTCGCCCTTCTAACATGGTGTTAAATGGGAGGGGTGAAGGCCAGTGGATATTACTGTGTCTGAGAGACTGAAGGATAGGTTCGTCTGATTGGAAGTGCTTTGTGATTGGTAATTATTTAGCAAAACATGCAATTCATTTCTGGTTTCACGTAGTATAATTCTATTTCAAGAAAGTGAATGGAACTAGAAAATCAATACCAATAAATTAATTATAAAATAATATGTAAAAATTTGATTAGACTAATAAAAAAATCATAAGATTTAAATGATTTTAAAAATTTGACTAGTCTCTTTTTTTTATCCATAAAAGGTTTGACATTATATGATAAAATTATTAAAATAAAGTTACTGATCCTCAATAGAAGGATTAGTTTAGTTGGCATAAATTAGTAAATATAAATAATTGTAACGTAAATTTAATTTATAAATAATATTTTGATTTTTTAAATATTCTTAATATAATTATAAATATAAATCTTAAAATATATATTTTATTCTAATAAATAGTTTTGACCAAAATTATGATGAATAATTTCTAAGGGCATACACACAAACATATATAAAATAAATTGGACATTAAAAAATTTTGAGATTTATATTAATGCTTTTTTCAAGTGAAACCAATGTGTATGATAATTATTAATATTACGCATGCATTATAAAATTAATAACAAGTAAAACTACAGTCTATTTCAAATTTTGAGAGATAGTAAAAATGCGTCAAGTAGTATTTTAAAAAAAATAATTGGGCACGCTTTTTTTTTATATATTTTGTGAATATTATGATTTATGATAAAATTTAAACTCTACTCCACATGTTCTTAATATAAGATCTATTTATGAAGTTAATCTTAATAATAAATATAAGATATAATTATCTTATCTTCATTTGCTTTTATTCGTCAAAAAATTGCATGTCATATTGATTAATATAATTAATTTTTTCAATTAAATTAAATTAAATAAATACATTCATATATTGATATATTAATATTGATGTATTGATATTTAATACCTTACCATCATCCCGTGAGAATCCAGTTTCTTGACCAGAAGGCTCAAATGGACTTGTATCATTGCTAAAAAAGGACGATCATAGGTTCATGCCATTGTATTTTCAGAATTTATAGTGACCAAAATTTGACGGCCGTTGCTTCGTCACGTGGTTGAGGATATGCTTTACTTGCTTGGTTTCTAGCTATAATGAAGTCGCAAGTTTTATCATAATGGGTCCCTGAAAGTATAACAGTGAGATGGTTGTGACTATGGGCCTCTTTTTTGAAATCTTACTGGAGGGAAAAAAAGTGATTTGAAGGGTAAAAGTTCATTTGATATCTGTGGACATATCTGTGAACACATTAGTTTTTACTGGATTTTTAGAAAAAAAAAGTATTTTTTTTAGAAACTCATTGAAGTAGCTTCTGGCTTTTTTTTACTGGGTTTAGAAAAAAAAAAGTCAATTTTCCCACTGACAATCCAAACACAAATCACATTAACAATATGACTTTTTTTATATTTGACTTCTATAAAAGCCATATTAGAAAAAGGGTTAAGGTGTAGATTTAGCAAAGAACTATTTCACAAAATACACCCAACACAACTAATTATTTTATGGTGTAAAAATAGACATTATAAATTTTTAGGGTGCAAAAGTAAATATTATGAATTTTTTTTAAAATAAAAATAACAATTTCGTTATCTATTTTGAAATGTAAAAATTACTATTTTTACTCCAAAAAATATTTATAATATCTAATTTTAGTCTTTTACACTCTAAAAATTTATAATATTTATTTTTACACTTTAAAATAATTAATTGTATTAAATACAGTTAAGAGAAATAGTTTTTTACTATTTTTCCACGTTAACCTTAACCTGTAAAAAAAAGCCACTTTTACTTCCCGAACAGGCAGGCATTATGACTATCCGCATTTTACATGGATTTTGGCAGATTAGAGACTTTGGGGATGAGTTTGGAATCTGAAGGTTGGCGAGTTTGAAGCTGAGTTTGGCGAGATGATCAGCTGCTTGGGTTCGTATCCCATCGTTGCTACTGGCTCTTTATCACCTTCCTTAAGCAAATCCTGCAGCGAGGTACTACCAATTGATTTCTTTCCGTTTTGACTGTAATGGCTTTAGATTTTATACATTTGGTACCATTTCGCTGGAATGCTAACGAGCAGTTTTCTTTAAAACCCCAACCTGTGTATGTAGTCTGGCTTTCTGCTTGAGTGAACTGGTTTACTTTAGTTGGCTTTTTTTAAATTGCTTCTGTACCTTCCGGAACAACTAGAATGTAATCGCCTGACCGGTGTACAAATAGCTTTCCTCATGATACTATTATTCCACTACCTGAATTTTATTCGTGATCTGCACTAAGCCCTGACTATTGAGTGGATTATTCTTGGCTTCTTTGTTATAAAATTTGTTTTACCATTTATGGAACTTTTCATAGACGTGGGGTTGAATAACATCGAAGTAAAGTATCACATCTACTTGGTAGACGGCATGTTAAAAACTAAAGAATGTAACTGTTATTTCTATTTTTCATTTATTGTAATGGAAAGAAATCAAATAATTCCTTTACGTTAGTATTGCAGTCTTTTTTATCTTTCTAACTATTAGTTTGGTCGAGTATACTTTTACTTACAACATATACAGGGGGGTTAGTGAAAGTGAATTATGGTTGAAAGAATCACCAGAGGAAAATCATAATTTAGACTTCAGTGTATCTTGTCATGAATTATACATATTTTTCGTAGTTTTAGTAACTTGCATTTGCCGGCTTTTGATTAGGATAGGTTATTCTCTCTGCCCTTATCCGTTACCAAGTATTGTGCAAATGTTGTCTTGAGGGTTGTCAGTACTGTGGATGATCTCTACTGTTTTGTGAATTTTCTATCTTTTGTTTCTACAGGCCTTTAGAAATAAGCAGTTTCTTGCCAAGCAACAGTCAGTTTGTCTGACATTTGTCTACAAAAACCATCAAGGGTGCAATGGATTCTGTTTTCCATCAAAAAGATCGATATCCAACAGGGTATATCATGAGTATTCACCTCAATCATGCTAACTTTTATTCTTCCTGACATTTTTACTATTTTCTTTTCAATCATTTTGACATTTTTCTTGATGTAATTTTGTTCATCCAGATTTGAAATCTTATATTATATGATACTACCCCCGGTCTTTAATATAATAGGTAGTTAGAGATTGGATTTGGTTTTAAATATAAGACCCTAATCAATTTTGTCTCCCAAATTTATAATTTTTCCCCAAAGTATCTCTATTGATGACACATATGAAGGGGCTTCCATTAATGATAGTATGATGAAAGATGATATTGTAGGAAAACTAAACTATATCTGTTACGAATAACTAGCAGAACTAACTTCCTTAATCAATCAAAATAAGTTCCTATTTGTTTTAGCTTTTTAGAAATGCTTTTACGATTTATGAGGTAAGTATGAGAGGATTTTTGTCTCGGTTTGCGGAAAGTACTTTTAAAACCACGTTTGGTTGTTTACCAAACAAGCACTAAGTCAACTAGCTCTTATATTAAGGACAGGGGATAGTATATAGTAACAAAATATTCTTTAAAGAAATGAATTTAGCCATCCATCTTGCCCTAACTGATATAACGCAATTGCTAGAGATTATATACATTGCATACAGTGCATAGTCTGAGGATATAATTAAAAATTATTCTGTAATATTGTTTGAGTAGTAAACTTAGGCTGGAATTATATAGTGTTTGGTTCGGTGATGGAGCCTCTGGTTGCACTAACTCACGCATTATGGAGGCAACAACATTACAATACCTCTTGTATTATCTTGTGTTAGTCTTCTCCCATTCTTGGACTTGTATGTCCTGGATATTGGTGAATGAAACTTGCATGCAACATTTAGACTTTGACCAGTTTGCTTTGTACCTATGAAGGATTTATATAATTATTTCTTTCAAAAAGATCTCCTACTAAGAACAAGAAAATAAAATGAAAGTATGTATATCTATCATCAACTCATGTGAGAATTTTTAATGCGGACAAGTTCCTTGAATGAATATGTTTTCTTTCAACAAGGGGAGGTCCAGTTCCAAGGTATCAACTGTTTTGACCAATGACAAGTCAACAATGTCATCCTTTGAGGATGACGTAGAGAATATTGGCATCTTCCGCATTGATCCAGGCCTAGAACCATATAAAGATCACTTCAAATATAGAGTGAAGAGATATGTTGATCAGAAAAAGCTTATTGAAAAATACGAAGGAGGCCTTGAGGAATTTGCAAAAGGTAGTGATCGTTATCTGCATTTCTACACTTGTGTTATATGTTTCAAATCATCCTTACTAAAGTGGGATAACTACTCAAATGCAACGCATATGTTCCTGCAGAGTGTGCATTGTAGTTGTCTGAGCTATTATTGCATTTTTGTTTATATTGGAGAATCCATTGGGACTGTTAAATTTTTCAGCTTCTGGAAAATGCATGTCATTTGCCTGTTAACTGGATTCATGTTCTTTTCCCCATACTGAACTGCCAACTTGTTAGATTGATTGGAGTTAATCTTCAAGACTTTAATTTAGTATACTATTTCTTTTTCTTCTTCCTTTACTCACCTCTATTGATGTGTGTGATTGCAACTGGATTGATCTCCTTTGCCCACATTAATTCACCTCACGGATTTGTTTAATTGATTTCAGTCTCATCTTCAATATTCAATATAACTTTTCATTCTCTTCCTCCCTTCTCTCCATTAGGTTATTTGAAATTTGGGTTCAATAGAGAAGATGATGGCATTGTATACCGTGAGTGGGCACCTGCTGCCCAGTAAGTTATCGATGAGAATGTAAATAACTCTACTTCATTTGGCATTGTTTTTGTTTAGTTTCTTTTTAATGTTACATATCTTACAATTTAGGGAAGCACAATTAATTGGGGACTTCAATGGATGGGATGGATCCAACCATATGATGGAGAAAAATCAGTTTGGTGTTTGGAGTATAAAGATTCATGATTGTGATGGGAATTCAGCAATACCTCATAATTCAAGAGTCAAATTTCGTTTCAAACATGGTGATGGAATTTGGGTTGACCTCATCCCTGCTTGGATTAAATATGCTACTGTTGATCCTACAAGATTTGCTGCCCCATATGATGGCGTCTATTGGGATCCATCACCTTCAGAGAGGTCTTGTTCTTCTCTTACATAGAATTTATATGGTGCTTCGTTTTTCAGTACAGCCAAGAAAGCATGACATCTAAGGATTATTTCTCAAACGGACTGCAAATGCATGCAACATAACAATGTAATTAATTTGACAATTATATAAACAGTCTAAGATCCATTGCTGTGTGGCTCATCTTGAAACTTCATCTTGTTCTGATGTTATTTGTAAGAAAAAGGGAGAATATCTGTAACATGTATAATACTTGTTATTTACTTGATATTGCAAACTAGGTCTACACTTCAATTCGTTAATTCATTCCACATGTGTTTTCACCGCTCAAAATCGACTCCTATTGCAGGTATCAGTTCAAATATTCTCGGCCACCAAAGCCCAATGCCCCACGGATATATGAGGCTCATGTAGGAATGAGTAGCTCTGAATCTCGAATAAATTCTTACCGAGAATTTGCAGATGACATTTTGCCCCGTATTCGAGCAAATAACTATAACACAGTTCAGTTGATGGCTGTGATGGAGCATTCCTATTATGCATCCTTTGGCTATCATGTAACAAATTTTTTTGCTGTAAGCAGTAGATCTGGAACCCCTGAAGATCTTAAATATCTTATAGATAAGGCCCACAGCCTAGGTTTATGGGTTTTGATGGATGTTGTCCATAGTCATGCCAGTAATAATGTTACTGATGGACTCAATGGCTTTGATGTTGGCCAAAGTTCCCAGGACTCTTACTTCCACAGTGGAGACAAAGGCTATCATAAATTGTGGGATAGTAGACTCTTTAAGTATGACAATTGGGAAGTTCTTCGTTTTCTTTTATCTAATTTACAGTGGTGGATTGAGGAGTTCAAATTTGATGGGTTTCGGTTTGATGGAGTAACATCAATGCTGTATCACCACCATGGAATCAACATGACTTTTACAGGGAATTACAATGAATATTTTAGTGAAGCAACGGACGTGGATGCAGTTGTCTATTTGATGCTGGCTAATTGTTTGATCCATAATATTTTACCAGAGGCAACTGTCATAGCTGAAGATGTTTCTGGCATGCCTGGACTTGGCCTACCCATCTCAGAGGGAGGTATTGGTTTTGACTATCGTCTGGCTATGGCCATCCCAGACAAGTGGATTGACCACCTGAAGAACAAGAAAGATGATGAGTGGTCTATGAAGGACATCTGTTGGAGTTTGACAAACAGGAGATACACTGAGAAGTGTGTATCTTATGCAGAAAGTCATGACCAGGTATGAGCTTAGCCAATTTTCATTAAGTTCTATCTCATGCTTGTTATCACATTCAAAATGGAATTATCCTAGAATGTAGGCAAAATCAGTTATATAAGTGGCATAACAATGGAAACTCCTGAAGACAGCTAAGAATTTCTCATATTTCTTTGTCCTTTGCCTTCTGTTTCTATAAAAGGAAAAACAAAATTCCTTATGCAGGCCATCGTGGGGGACAAGACTATAGCATTTTTCCTTATGGATAAAGAAATGTATTCTGGCATGTCTTGCTTGACAGATGCTTCTCCTACGATTGAGCGAGGGATTGCTCTTCACAAGGTTGTATAGCAGATCATAAGGATTGGTTTTTACTGGTTGTTATAGTTTTGTTTTCTTACTTTTAACTCCACCAAAACCTTTCCTGTTTATGCGTAACGCGGCTACAGCAATGATTTGATTAACAATCCTAAAACTGCTAATATGACACTTCGCCACTTTATGATGTGCTTCTACTCATTGTTATTTTAATCCTTTGTAGATGATACACTTCTTCACCATGGCATTAGGTGGGGAAGGCTACCTTAATTTCATGGGCAATGAGGTATGCGCCTGTTCCATTCTTTTGCCTAACGATGAGGGTTGTTTGTCTCTAGTCTTGAGATGCTCATGCATATGACTCTTATAGCCTTAGAATGATAACAAGTATTATCATCTATTCAGTAATATTCATGACTACTACTTTCTTAGTTTGGCCACCCGGAATGGATTGATTTCCCTAGAGAAGGCAATGGATGGAGTTATGAGAGGTGCCGTCGTCAGTGGAATTTGGTGGATACTGACCACCTGAGATATAAGGTAATTTAGGAACTAGGACTATTTGCTCTTCTCTCTATTTCTTTTCCTTTTCTGGGGGCTCTCCTGTGTCCAGATTATAATAATGGTACTGTGCGATCCAAATAGCCAACCTTACCTAGTTAGATAAGGCTTTGTTATTGTTGTTGCACTTCATGTTTTGGTGTCGTGCTAAAAGCCAATACATGTGTAAAACTCCTTTTATTCTTGCAGTTTGTTATATATACACAAAGTTATTCACCCTTTACATTTCCTCTTCTGGAAACTCTGCAGTTCATGAATGCATTTGACAGAGCTATGAACTTGCTGGATGACAAATTTTCATTCCTCTCATCAACAAAACAAATTGTGAGCAGCACAAATGAAGAAGATAAGGTGTTACTTCTCCATATGATCATTAACATTTTTATTTAAGAACTATGCTGGTTGATATAATCTGATAAATTTTAAGTCAGTTAAGATATTCCATGACATTTGTTAACTAGGAGTACTTAAATTAGCAATGTTAGGCTTTAAATAATATAATTAAGGTGTCTCAGCAATTAGAGATTCAACTATTACTTTCGTTGAGCTAGTATAACACATTGCTCCATCAAAATTTAATGGTTTTTTCTTTTACAGGTTATAGTCTTTGAGCGAGGGGATTTGGTATTTGTGTTCAATTTTCACCCAGAGAATACTTACGAAGGGTATGTAAGTAATAGGGTATTTTGTTCATATGTTTGGGGAATTTGTAGAAGACTGGGCACAAATTATTTGACTGATATGTTGAACCAATAGGTATAAAGTTGGATGTGACTTGCCCGGGAAATATAGAGTTGTTCTTGATAGTGATGCTTGGGAATTTGGAGGACGTGGAAGGGTAAGGAATGCTACTCCCTCAAACTGAAGTTAGATGATTTATTAGTTTGAGTTGCCCTTTACTGATGGAAAAGTTCCATATTATCTGCTAGGTGGGGCATGATGTAGACCACTTTACGTCCCCAGAAGGAATTCCAGGAGTTCCTGAAACAAATTTCAATAATCGTCCCAATTCTTTCAAAGTCCTGTCCCCCTCTCGTACTTGTGTGGTATGTTTGTCTGTAAACCTTCAAGTTCTGCCTTGTATTTCCTTTTTGGTCATGCTATTTCCTATGATAATTATTCATGATTTTATACCGGAAAGAATTTGGAAACTACAGAGTAATATGAAACAAAAAATAATTTGTATATCTTTTGCGATGGGCTCCGTAAACATATCAAAATTATGTGAATAGCTAATGCTGAGTGATTTTGTATTCCGAAGGTATATAGAGCAGAAGAGAACCTAGAAGAAAACAATTATTGCACTTTGATTGGAGTAAAAGAGACATCTGCTGCATCAGACATTGCCAAAAATCTTGAAGGATACGAAGAAAGTGAGGTTGCTAAAGTCAAAACAGAAAACGCAAAAACTCCATCAGATGTTGCCAAAAATCTGGAAGGATCAGCTTACGTAGCTAGTGAAGCTAGTGATTTGATTGAAGCAGAAGAGACGGTAGCTGCAGCAGATGTTACAGAGATTCCTGAAGACTTTTCTTCAGTAGGAAGTGAGGTTGCTTCACTCAAAACAGAAGACGCAGAAGTAGAAAAAGATGGGGAAGGAACATTGCATAACTGAGAATCTATATCCGTTGTAAATAGCAGTGTTTGGCTTTCTACTTGTACAAGCATTAGACAACTTTTCGTTTTAGAGATAGTAGCTAACAAACGCAGATAGACGGTTGCTTCATGCAATGAAGGAGACGCAGATGGATAATTTGAAAGAGTTGCCACACAAACATCAAAACCGAGTAGTAAAAAAGGGGCTTATTTTTTCCAAAGTAATTAATAATTACTTTCTCCATTCCTTAATATGAGACTTTGTAGTTCAATTTTTCTGTTAAACTAGAAATATAATATCCACTCAATTTTTTTATTAAAGGAATCATCCATCCATTTTCAACTTGTTATTTCAAAATATATTGAAAAGGAGAATTCCCTAGTAATTACAGCAAACGTTTCCTTTGAAAATGAAAAGTAACAAATACCTCCAAACACCTAAACACACTGTACAGGATTATTCAAGAGCCACGGTTCACGAGTTTAGTCACTCTCACGACAGGGAAATTCATTTGCACCTAAGAAGTCGTCTATCGGCTTACTTCATGGTATATTTAAAAGAGTTAAGGTGTAGATTTAATAAAGAATTATTTTTTAAAGTGTATCTAATACAACTAATTATTTTATGGTGTAAAAATAAAAATTATGAATTTTTAGAGTGTAAAAATAGACATTATGAATTTTTTTAAAGCAAAAATAGCAATTTTGTTATCTATTTTGGGATGCAAAAATTATCATTTTTGCTTTAAAAAAATTTCATAATGTCTACTTTTACACCCTAAAAATTCATAATGTCTATTTTTATACCTTAAAATAATTAGTTGTATTTAATGCATTTTAAAAAATAATTCATTAATATTTTTACACCTTAACCCTATTTAAAAAGATGATGTATTTAAAAAGATGATGTTAAATTCTCTGAGTATCTTAAAGCTTAACGCTTGTCTTTGTATTTCTTTTTTTTAAAAAAAAAAAGACGAGGCTAAATTCAGTATGAGTATCAATTACTGATTCGTCTGAAAAAGTGATTGCAATGATAAGCGAAAGACTCAAGAACCAGATATCACAATAAATCCGTTTCTCTTTTTCAATAATAAACAAGAAAAATAAAGATAAGAAAAATCAAACCCTTCGAACCCTTGAAGCTCCAATTTTCTTGTCTACCCCAGTAGTAGATTTCTCAAAGATCGAAGGCAGAGGAGGGAGCTTCTTGTTTCCTTTGGTCATGCTTCTGAGCATGTATCGTGGGGCCTCAGATCGCTCCATTGGGCAAGTCACCGAAACGGATTTCCGCAAGCTCTCGATTTTCTTAAAACTGCTCTTCTTTGCTGACTCGACGGCTACGCCAAGATTATATGCAGACGCTTTACCATAATCTCCTGTCTTCTTTCTCTTCAACCGCTCATTCCTTTTAGCAGAGTATTCATCATAAAACCTTCCCCTCTCAAACAGTATCCCCGAATCCACTCCGAATGAATTGGCAAATACAATATTTTCAGAATCCGTCTTCCTCAACTCTTCCCGAACCATATTCGTCAAAGCCCTTAATTCACAGGAAATTGTGCGGTACTCGGGTCGAAGTTCAGATTCCTCGATGTTATGGCAGCCAATTGCCTTTTGGGATTCTGTCAACGAACCTAATTTAACCACGGAAAATACATTAAAAAGAAGAAGGTGAAACAAATGGCCGAGCCAAAGATGATATAATTAATCTAATTGTCTAGACGAACCTGGTGGGGTTTGAAGCGAACAGGAGTTTGATGGACGGAGAACTCGGCGTGGTCGAAGACGCATGGGCGATTTTGCTAGAGGAGGCTTACGATCCGATTTCATCTTGGATACAGAGTACATAGTTAAGGTCTTCAAGGAAGCAATGAGTGACTTTAAATTCAGTGGTTGAATAGAAAAAAGAAAAAATGATTGAGAAACAGTGTGGTTTGGTGTTTGGCACTTGTTTTTTTAACTGGACGACAGACTCGCCTCTGAAAATTTAAAATCAAGACACAGGAGCAGAAGACGCTCGCCTCCAACGGTCAAATTTAGATCGGACGCCTTTGATGATTCCAAACTGGATCGGTGGAATTAGAAAGCTACAGGGCGGGTCCCGCCAATTTTTGGAGCGGCAATATGCTCTTATTGAGTTTTTTTTTTGGAAAATTACAATAAGGTCTAAAAAAAATAAAAATATGAAAAATTAGTCTTAAAGGGTTGTTAATGACGATCCTTATGTTATTAATGGAGGATCCTCTTATTGTCATTAACAACCCCTTATCACTATTTTTTTATATTTTATTTGCTTGAGACCTTATTATAATTTTTTCTTTTTTTTGGGCCAGCTGTAATATACTTCGGCTAATGAGATGAAGAGGCCAACCTAGAGTTTTCTCGGGTTTGCCAAAACCCAAAACCTAGAGGTTTTTTTGGGCAACGAGCAAAAATATCCATGATGTTTGTAAAAGAAATATTCAATACTATTAAAACATTTTTTGTTTAAAAATATCTATGTACATTATAAAAAAGTTTAAAAATACCACCATCATTAAATCTTGTAATGATGTTAAATATTTTTTATGGGCAATAAAGTAAAAATGCCCATGATCATTTGCAAAAAGAGAAACAGCCATCATGAAAACAAATTTTGTTTAAAAATACATATGTATATTACTGTGCATCCGGCTTGGGCTAGTGATATATCTTAAAATTCTAAATTGATGATTCCATTGATTTGTTACTCATTCAAAATTTGTTCTAAACTCAATTTGTTAGTTATCTCAACTTAAAATTATTAATTGACCAAAATGCCCCTGATAACCCGATCTAAGCCTTTTGTACTCGGTCTAACTGTATTTTACCAAAACTTTTGACTAGGCTAATCCTACTTAATTTCGCATATATAATCCAATTTTGACCTCAGATTTGTCAAAATCATGCTCAAATTATAAAAATACCCCTAGTAGCCATTATGTTAGGGTTTTAGGGGTAAAATTGGACATGGTTTTAGTTTTTTTAATTATTCCATTGAGTTTATAATGGAAAATTATGCAGGGAACATGTGAATTATGAAGTGTGAAGGCTTTATGGAATAAAATGACAATTTTACTCCTAAAACCCTAACATAATGGCTACTAGGGGTATTTTTATAATTTGAACATGATTTTGACAAATTTAAGGTCAAAATTGGATTCTTTATGTGAAATTGTGTAGGATTAGCTCATGTCATAATTTTTGGTAAAGTACAGTTAGACCGAGTACAAAAGGGCTTAGACCGGATCTTCAGGGGCATTTTGGTCAAATAGCAATTTTAAGTTGAGATAACTAACAAAATAAGTTTAGAACAAATTTTGAATGAGTAATAAATCAATAGAATCATCAATTTGGAATTTTAGGATATATCAATAGCCCGAGTCGGATAGACAATAATGTAGATAGGTATTTTTAAAAAAAAAAAAATCATGGTGCCTGTTGCTCCTTTTGCAAATGATCATGGGCATTTTTGCTCCATTGCCCACAAAAAATATTTAACAGCGTTACAGGATTTAACGGTGGTGGTATTTAAGATCTTTTTTGTAATGTACATAGGTATTTTTGAATTATTTTGTAATGTATATAGACATTTTTAAACCAAAATTTTTTTCATGGTGTTGGATGCTCTTTTTGTAAATCATCATAGGTATTTTTGCTCCATCGCCCTTTTCTTTTGATGAAAAGAAACAAGTTACTCTTTATTTCAAATTAAAAAGAAAAGAAAAGAAAAAAACAAATTACAAATTACAAATAGAAAAAAGATTGGGGGCAGTGAATCAAGACCCCCATGCCCAATACAAGAAGGTGCTTCCTCCATGAAATTTTCTAAACATGCGTTTACACACCAATCTTGTACGGCTTAATAAGAGTGTTTGGTAGTGTTACAGCCCCATAAGCCCGATTGAGTATGAAACTGTTTATTGTGAGTGTTTAGCATTGCTTTTGGTCAATTGGGTATTTGGGTTTGTGTTTTTATAAGTTGCTTTTTGAAAAGGCTGATACTTGAGCTTTTAGCTTCTGGCTTATGGAATTCATTGCAATAATTTGTGATCCAATTAGTTATATAATATTACTTCATTAAATTATGTATTTTTCAATTGTTAAATTTCTCAACTTAACTTTTATTAATTTTTAATTTAATTTTTCTCTTATCATTATCAAATAAGTCACTTATACTACCGCTAATCCAAATAAATTATATTTTTACAAAAATCATTTATACAACTATTAACCCAAACATAAATCATATTACATAATCTAACTTTTTTTGTATTTTGCAACCGGTGTTCTAGACACACACTATTATACACTTTAGATCCTGTACAACATAGAGACAATAAAAATTAATGAAGGTCAGCCAAAAACAAAAGTGGGCCTTTTTTGTCCACAATACAAATTACTCAACCATGCTCATATGTCATACGATTTGACATGCACGAGTCCAGGAACATGAGATCTAGTTCCCCGTTTACTATTTTTAAAAGGTTTTTTAGGGGGAATTGGACTGGAATATGGAATAGAAGTGGAGCTTAAACGCTTATTTGATATATCTACAAAACAGTTGTCTAATTTTTATTTTCTGTGTGTATAATGTGAAAAAACAAAAAACAAAATGTCCTTACAACCAAAACATCTTCGCTACCACCAACACGAGTCCACGAGCCAGAAGTCGGCGGGAAATTTGCAAGCTCTGTGGTGGCCATTAACATCAACTCTAAACAAGAAATCTTGCAAAAAATGCACATTTTTTGGGGGAAAAGAACTATTAACATCGATCCAACCAACATTCGATCCGGAGAATAAACCAAATTCACTGTAAGAACCGGGGGGGGGGGAATCAATCCGGCCTCTACCTAACTCTCAATCTTCATCTTCATCTACAAACAACTTACAAGCAAAGGAGGTGATAAAAAAAATCTGGGGAAGCACAGTGAGAAGAATAACAAAATTGATGTAAATGCAAATGCAACAGAGAAAAAAACATATTGGTTGGTTGACAGAGAACCATTACAGATGGCAGAGGAGAAGAAGGTGCCAAGACATGGGTGTCACTAGAAGCCTTCTTCCTCCTCGTCATCGGTGTGGTCATTGCTTACCGTCCTAGACTCAGTGAGTGCCAAATTTGTGGAGCTTAAGGGTGATTAGTTAGGGGTAGAAGTGGGCAAGGGCATATATGCCTCCAAATATTTTTTACAAGAGTAACTATGATCTTTTCCCCTTCACTTCCATGAAAATGCTTCTTGGAACTTGGACAATCTTGTGAATGGCCTTAATATGGCATATCATTGTGCTATAAATTAAATAAACCCAAGCTCCAATTCCGTTAGAACGATTGCGCTAAAGAACATGACCTCATGGACCAAGTGAGGGTCAATTTCAGTTATCTAGCACAAAGTCATATAAAGTCTTTTTTTTTACTGTCATTTATTGGTCTTTTTATCACGATTTTACCTATTTTAAGAGTTTTTACTTTCGGTATGCTTGTTAAAATTGAATTTATATACTTCTTCTTTTAGGCGAGGCCATTCACCATCTCAGTCAATAACTTATTTGTATTAGTCAAAACTTCTAATAAGGTATAATACCCTACAAATTAGACCAAAGAACCTATGTTTACACAACCAAGACACCTTCTTCCAAAACCCTCAACTTTTTGTTTGCACAACATGCAAGCGGCTTCTTCACACTACAAATTATTTGTAGATCAAATGTGCGTGCCTATGTATACATTGAACAAAATGATATTTTAAATTTAAATTTATAAAAATTAAAATAAAAACTCCTAGCTTATTCTATAGATAACATGGAGAGTGTGATACATTGAATGACCCAACTACCGGGCCCTGAATGAGACATTAGTGGATGGAGGTGTGAATGCCAGACGCATTTGGATAGATTAATTTTTCCATATCTAAACTCCTTTCAAAATAATTTAACTAGCTTGTTATTCTCATCAACATTAAAATGGGTATGTCGGCATGCAAATGACTTCAATTCACCTAACGGATGGCCTATTATAAATAAATGATACTTTATCTAGTATTTAATATAAAACATATTTAGCTAATTTAATTAGATTAAGAAATTAATTGAATTTGTTAATACAACATGTATTTATTAAAACACCTTAGTCATTTTCCTTAATTCTCTTATTCCTCCCTCCTTGATTCTTGTCGAGGGAGTATTAATAAGGATAAATTAAAAAAAAGATTAAAAATTATGAAAATTATGTCTTATATTTAGAATTAAGATCAATTCCTTAAATATGTCTTATATTAAGAACTGGAGGGAGGGTTATGACTTATGAACATTATTTACCTGATTTTATGTTCACATTTTATAATTAGGTACTTTTCATTCCGTTCACGATAATAATGTTATTGAAAACAAATTTCTTGGTCATGGCAATCATTCACTCGTATAATCTTCAGTGGAATTGCATTACGTTTTTTTTTTAAACAATTTTTATAATAGAGAGAAAGGCTTATTTTTACATCAAGCAAAATTTTTACAAAAATGAACACTTTTTAGATGGAAAATCGGAATATTAGAGACTAGGGATGAGGGAAATCAAAGTAGGTGAGAGACCGAGAGATGCATTCTGGGGCATAAAGTAACGCCGAGATAAAATGCTGTGACAAATATTTCACATGCGGGTTTAAGAAGAGGTGGGAATCAAAGTCGGCCTGATCTATAGAGCCGGCCCTTGACGGGTTAAAGTTTAAAAGGACAAATTCTACAGGGCTTGAGGAAAGAAAAATTGCTGTTTTTCAAAGCCCAGTCTAAGAGCATTAGGACCCGCAGGGCCAGAAGTCATGTTTACAAGATTTAACTATACATTTATACACTTTATGCAATAAAATAAATACAGTTACTAATTTATAATCAAAGGTAAAAAAAATATTGTGTACAAGTAATTCATAGTCTCATACAAAGCATAAGAAGGTAAAAAGCTAAACACTTTAAGCAACATGATTATAAAAACTATCGTTTTCATATTCTTCGCTACTATTATCAATTTCAAGAAATTTTGATTGTACTTCACTTTAAGTAGTAGACTCTGCTTAAGGGGTAAAAATATCAAGAATTAGTAAATTACCATCATATGTAAATTTAGCAATTTTAAGGTTCTTAGGGAGGAGTGAGCAAGGGCATGAGTAAGAGGAGTAGTGAAATTAAAATAAAAAACAAAGTTAAAGGGCTTAACGGGCTGGTCCTACAGGGCCTTCGGCCTTCCAGAGCTGGTCCCTTTAGACTCGACTTCCTTTTAAAGCTATATTTTATAAACCCAACCTGTGATTTAAAAAAAATGAGCCTATCGGGCGCGGTCCGATTTTCTGACTCTAAGCTTCAACATGCATAACCTAAAGGTCGTATATTAACAAGAATAGAAATAAATTTTTCCAGTGATGTTGTTAAAAAGGCAGGCGCATTAAATTTTATTGATAGGGTATAAAATTTTAGTTAAACAGATCAAGACGTATTTGATAAGAGAATGACATGGATCGCCTGCAAATATGAAAATGAAAGCACATACCATATGACTTGGACACGCAGATGGGTTATGCTTTTGACCTCTTCATGTAGAAGTCAACATTGAATTTTGGAGGGAATCAAAAGCCAGTGGGTTTGAAGGGACAATAATACTAGTACTAATTAGGTGACACGCTGGAATCTCATGATGATGAAGGAATAAAATTTGAGAGTCAAGCTAGTGTTAGTAACCACCAAAATATTTAATTAAATGAGAGGTATTGGAATTGGTGTTCTCAAGCTACTGTTGTTTACCAAACATCCAAAACCAAGTCATCGTTTATATTAGTGGTGAACAAATGTGATTTTAAATGACATTTTTATAAATAATGTTAGTTAAAAATGATGTTGGTTAATCATAATTTCTGTTTGAATGTTTTTTTTAATAATTAACTTTGAAAATTTTGTTAAATCACTTATATATGTATTTTTTTTATTCAAAAAAGTCATCCAACAAATTGTACTCAATTTGTCAACTCTTCAGCATTAATTTTGGTTTATTAAAGTTTTCTTAGGATAATCGGTTGATTAAAGATAAACAAAAGATATCTAGTTAAAAATAAAGCTCCGCCTAGTTAGATGGAATCAATGATAAGGAAGTGGAAGTAGAAGTAAATTTCTATATTCTATGCGTTTGATAGTTGGGAAGTCAGTTAGTCAGTTATGTAGGAACCCATTTCCATAAAAAATTATGGAAATGGGTTCTATACTTTTACCCATAGAACTAAGATCAGTTCCATGAAACTCAAATATGGTAACCCTTTTTCCCTTTAGAAATTTGTCGATGGCAGTGAGCAGGGATGACCAAGGACGATTGCAAAACCGACGGCGAACAACAAATGTGAAAGTGACGGTGGATAGTGAAGGTGAAGTCCACAACGAAGACAGTTAGCTCCTCGCTTTGTGATTTCTATGATTGTGTTTTCTCCCTCTTCAGTCTGCAGAAAATGATAGTGTCTCTACCTCTTCAATGTGGTGATTTGTGGACGATGGAAGGCATCTTCTTCCGCTGTGGGGTGGAGGCCAGGGTTTTGTTGGGATTGGGTATACTGGTCATTTCATATTTAAAATTAGCATTTTAAATAAAATTTATATTATACTTCCATGATCATACCAAATACATTTTTAACTTCATTTCTACCTCTAGTTCCACTTTTACTTCATTTTACTGATCATTCCAATTTTGTTTTTACTTATAATTTCATTAAAAACTCTTCCAACTTACCAAACGGGCATAAAAGTGTGCCACGAATGATTGCCAAACTCAAAACCGAGAAAACAATCTGGAAGGGCACGAGAGAGGAGGCAGCCCAACGTGAGAAGGGTTTTTCTAAGAAAAATTGCATTTAGGTCATAGACAAGAGAAATATGAAAAAAATGATCCCTTAAAATCTTAAAATTATATTTAAATCCCGTAAGACTTTTTTATAATAAATTTCAATTCTGCTAACATATTATGTGCGTCCACTGACAAGTCAAGGGCATTACGCTGACAATTCTATGAGCGTTACACTGACAAGTCGATGGGGTATTGACAAGTCTATGGACATTTAACAATTGAAATTTATTACAAAAAAATCTCATCGGGCTTAAATATAATTTTGAGATTTTAAGGGATCATTTTTTTATATTTTCTCTTATCCGGGACCTAAATGCAATTGTCCCTTTTTCTATTTATTTATTAATTAATAATTAATTATTGGTTTGCTTTAGTGTGTATTTGGAATTAACTTTTAAGAATAGTTTTTATAATTTATGAGATAAGTATGTGAGAGAAATTTTATCTCAATTTACACAAATCATAAGATCATGATTCAGAAGCTTCACAAATACACACATATAGACAAACTGGGGCGGGTCGTTGTTATCATATCTGTGTCTGAAAAGCTACAGATCTGGCCATCCCATTCCCTCCGTCCAGGCCTCAAGGCGATGCAGGAGTGTCATTCCTTGGAGGGCGTTCTTCATGTCGACTGATCATGATTTTATAAAAATAAAAACAATATGAAACAATAAAATTCATTTTTTGACCGATCTTGTTAGCTTCCATTTTCTCCCCCTGCAATATCGCTCTTGTCCTCAGCGGGGAGCGCGCCTCCGTTCTGCACCAATGGCATTTCACCGGCGGCGTCTCCACTATCACCATCGCTTCCGCTTTCTGATTCCGTTCATTTCTGCCATCACCGCTGCTATACTCATTCTCTTCGCCCTCCTTTCCCTTTTAGCTCCTTCTCCTGTCGATACTGCTCATCTTCACTGGAGCCACCGCCAATCCTCGGTACTCTTCCCATCTCTTCCTCTCTTTCCCTCAATTTCTTAAACGTAATTCATGACGAATCATATGTGAATTCCTTACCCTTTTCCCCCAATTCTTGTCTAGTTCGAAGCCGAAGCAGATTACGCAAGTGGAGTACCCTTGTTTCGCGTTCCTGTAAGGGTTCATATGACTTGTTTAGCTGGCTGGCCTATATATGTTTTTGTTTCCATGACTTGATGCTGGTTTTCTTCTTGTATCTTAATTCGGTATCTGTGCTTTGTTTTAATTTCTGGTAATCAGACCGATGGAGGGAAATTAGATCGCGATATCTGGAGCACTAGAAATTCCGAGTTTTTCTACGGCTGCAGCAATGCAAGCACCAAGTTTCTAAGTGCGTATCTCATTGCACTATGTCTGATAAGTTCCCTACTGAAGTGTTGCAATGTAAAACTACTAATTTCAAATTAGGGGGACGCGCCTCTATCATCTGAGTTCTAAATGCTACTTTTCTTTGATTTCATATATTTAAATATGATAAAAACTATGTTTTCATATGGCAGAAGCTGAAGCAATAACGCAACCTAATCGATATTTGATGATAGCAACTAGTGGAGGTTTGAATCAGCAAAGAACGGGGGTAATTTACCTGAACTTGGGTCATTAGTGTAATGAAAAAGTATTTCATATTCATCTCTTGTTTATCCTAATGATCCACCGTCTATGGTTCTAAAATTTGTATTTCAGATATTCAAAAGCGTAACATACCTTTTGTTAAAAGAAAGAGAAAAAGAATCAACAGAAACAATATATGAATGTGATGAATCAGATTTACGGTAGAATATATTAGTCAGTTGATTATCTTTATTGTGATCAGTTTAGAATGTTGTTATTGAATGGAGATAAGTTATCGAACTTGGAACATATTAACAATGTAAGCATGAAGAATTTTCATCTGCATTCAAACAAGGCTGCAGGAATGCGTGGTACTTTTTTGTCCATTCTGATGTTCTTGGATGCCTTTTCATTTGTTTGAAACCTTAGAATTGTTAAGTTCCTCGTATTGGATGCAAGACTCCCAACAATTGATATGATGAACCCTCTGAGGAACTTGTAAACTATCATCTTCAAGATGATAACAGTTGCTGAAAAACTATACTTGGCTTTTTCTTTCATTCTTGTAATAGAAAGTCTTATGAATTCCATCGTTTTGCTGCAAAGCCTGACCCAGGGAAACCAGTACAAACTCTCTGTTTATTGATCTTTCCTGATGAGAACTAGGAAAATTTATTGCATTTCTTGATCACTGGTTTTCCATGTTTGTTGGTTACAAATATATGCGTACTGTTTGACCACAACTAATGGGCCGATCTTGTGACTATGGGCTTTGTGAGAGAGAGGAATGAGGTGTTGGGAAAATATTGTGTTTGAGAGGGCCAGGAGGGCAGCGAGTTTGTGAGTGATTTAGTGTGGAGAGCCTATGCCTCTTGAATGCTTAGGGACCTTGCTGTAGTATTTATGCCGTGTTCTTAGTTTCCAGAAACGTGTAGCTAATCTAGCTTAGACCTACACTCTGGCTGGACTTTATCAAATAGTATGTTGGAGTTGTTGGGTTCCATCACATACTATTCTGTCAATATCAACCTTTTCTTTTCTGCTTCTGGCAGATAACAGATGCTGTTGCTGCTGCACGAATTTTGAATGCAACTCTTGTTGTTCCGAAGTTGGACCAAAAATCTTATTGGAAAGATTCTAGGTCAGTTATGGAAGGAAATATATTTTCTTACACCCTATTTAATTATGCCTTTGCTTTTGAACTATCATGCCATTATTTAGTGATGAAATTTTCGAATGTAAAATATTGTCATACTTTGCCTTTTGCAGTAACTTCTCACAGATCTTTGATGTTAATTGGTTTGTCTCCTATCTGAAAAACGATGTCAAAATTATCAAGCAACTCCCTAGAAAGGGAGGGAAAACGTTAACTCCATACACCATGCGTGTTCCAAGGAAGTGTAATGAAAGATGCTATGTAAACCGTATAGTACCTGTACTTCTGAAGAAGCGAGTAAGTTTTATATTTCCATAAAATTTTTCTGTTGCCCATTTCTTGTACAACTTAATGGATTCTCTAATGTTATTAAGGGGATTTTTTTATCTGTCGCTTTGGTTGCTATGTGTTTAATGGAAGACATCAAATATTCAAGCTATATGCTCCATTATACATTATACGATTAATCAAAACTTGACTTGGCATTTCCTTACCTATATTTCATCAATCTGTGATTTGTCTGTAAAAATTATACTATTCAGTGCTTTACATGGAATTTCTGAAGCCCTTTCCTTAATGCTAGAAGAAAAAACCAGAACTTTGGATCAGTATGGTCAAATGTTGGTGTAGCGTAACTTGTTGGGGACAAACTAGGTTTCAAGTCATTAGTAGTGTCTGCGAGTTTCCCTCTTTGGTTTTCTCATATTTTCATTTTAGGGTAATATATAATCCTCATACCTCACATTAATACTGTCTGAGACTGTTGTAGACCTCAATTGAATTCAATCACTTAAGCTTTCTGTTATAGTAAGTGTTATCAGGTACTGTTCATGATTTAAATAGTAAATTTAAGCTTGTGTTATGCATGATTCTTATGGGTTAAGGACTAGAGTCCAAGTGGGACAGATCTTACAGCTTGAGAATAAATGAGAGTACTAGTCAATTTCAACTGTTGCTATGTTTCTGCAATCTCTATCCCCTTTAGATAGAGCACCTTTTATTTATTAATTTTTTAGGATTGCATCATATATCTCTATCACTTTGTAGCTCTTAAACAATTTAGTAGTGATTGAAAACTTTGAGTTTAAGCTTTTATTGTCAGGTCATATTTTTCTAATTGATTTTGTATGGGGGTTAATGTTTGGATATTTGATTATCTCAAAAAGATATTGTTATTATTACTTTTTCCCCTTTTTTGTGGCAGGCCGTCCAGCTCACCAAGTTTGACTATAGGCTTTCTAACAGGTTAAGTGCAGATTATCAGAAGTTGAGATGTAGAGTTAATTACCATGCTTTAAGGTTTACTGACCCAATAACAGCAATGGGTAAAAAGTTGGTCAGTCGAATGAGGAGGAGAAGCGAGCATTATATTGCACTGCACCTGAGGTAGTCTTATTGGTTTTTTATTTTTATTATTTGATTATTGTTCATATTCAGTTCACATGTTCAAGTCACCAGTAATAGATGGAGTGATCCAGACTCCGGAGATCACCATCAAAACTCTATATTAGCATTACAGAAGTGTGCAGATCCATGTTTTTCAGGAAAATACCTTGTGTAATAATAATTGCATATAAACATTCATGTCAAGTATGGATAATTTATCTGGCTCAAAAAAAGGTCTTGCTTAACTCTTAGCTGCTGTAATACTTGCAATTTTGCACCATGCTCATCCAATTCCTTAGTGTATGTGCTTGGAAATTGAATAATCATGTAATTTTTACATGTTTTCTGCCAATTTGAAATTCAAGAATGATCAGTTAATGGACTAGGACAGTTTTGGTTGAAGCGTAGTATCAGGCAATAACTAATATATAATTTAAATTGGAACAGTGGCTTCAGGCGGCAGATTTAATCGCAGTTTTCTTAGTCTTTTGGGTATCTAAGAGCTTGTTTGGATTAGCTTCTCAAAGGCACTTTCATGCAAGCAAGAACTAAACTTCTCTTATATACTTACCTTATACATCAAAAAATCACTTCCAAAAACCATGATATATGTAGCTGATCTCATTAGGTTGATAATGCTACTTCTTGTTGTTGTTTTAACGATCTGGCTAAAGGATAATAGGCTGATTAGCTTTGGTTAATAGGCAATTCCTTGGTTCATTTGAAAAGCTTTGGTTCAATGAAGGTGACCAAGGATAATTATTTGTTTAGATAGTTCCCTAGGGTTTTTTATCATATTTGGCACCTTTAGGAAAGGAGTAAATGATGAGGCAAGTAGAAACATGATGTACTTGTGGGACTTGTGTTTGAAACAACGCTTCTATATTTAGGAGTATGATGGGAAACGTAATTAGGGCTATTTCATTATTGTCCCAAGATAATTAGGATTCTTTTTTTTATTTAAATTGGGATATTTTATTGGGATGTCTAGATCATCTTTTAGATTTGTTTAGTTCAGAAGTAGCCAAGTAGGATTTATCTTTATCTAGATTTAAATAATCTAAGAGGGTGAGCCTTGGCACATTGGTAAGGTTGCTGCCATGTGATCTGGAGGTCAGGGGTTTAAATCCTGGAATAAGCCTCTCTGCTTGTGGGGGTAAGGCTGCATACATCTATCCTCCACAAACTCCACCTAATAGGAGCTTTGTGCACTGGGCCGCCCTTTTTTAGATTTAAATAATCTGAATGAAGTTTATCTTATCATAGGGTTATACTCTTCCGGTCCTAGATGTCACTACAAACTAGGTTCTATATTTAGGACTAGAGGTTGTGGTAGTTTAACTGGGATTCGGAATGTGGTTCTATAAATAGGTCTATCTCCCCCCCCCCTTGAATTCTTCTCTATTTTCTCCCACTTTCTCCTCAAATAGTCCCTCATCTCTCCCCTTCCCTTCATTATTTTACTTCAAAGTATTGAGATTGTTTCTAGATCTGACTATAGTTTCCCGTTGCAGATTTGAACCTGATATGCTTGCATTTTCTGGATGTAACTATGGTGGAGGAGAGAAAGAGCAGAAGGAACTGGGGGCAATAAGGAGGAGGTGGAAGACATTACATGTAAGATTTACATGTTTTGACTACTTTTACCCTTATTCTAAACCATGCTTGGTGATAAAAATAATTGAACATTAAAAATGATCGTATCTTCTTTAGTTCAGGAATTGTTTTTGACCTGATTACACACGCAGTGCATGGAAACTAACTGGAAGGTTTCTATGTTGTAAAATTGACATGAAGTTGTGAAAAATGCCTTACATGCAGCAAACTGATTCTTATTCAGAGAGAGAGAGAGAGAGAAAAGGAAACAAACAAACAAAACAAGAGAGTATTGACTTAGTAAACATTATAAGGAACATTTTTATTGACTTGCAGAGAAACAATCCGGATAAGGCAAGGAGGCAGGGAAGATGCCCATTAACCCCTGAAGAAGTTGGTCTCATGCTCAGAGCATTGGGGTATGGTGCTCATGTTCACATATATGTAGCATCAGGGGAAGTCTATGGTGGAGAAGAAACATTGGCTCCACTAAAAGCACTATTTCCTAACTTCCATACAAAAGAGACCATTGCGGCCAAGGAAGAATTAGAACCATTTTCTTCATTTTCTTCTCGCATGGCTGCACTAGACTTCATTGTTTGTGATGAAAGCGATGTATTTGTGACAAACAACAATGGAAATATGGCCAAAATATTAGCTGGGCGAAGGTATATAGTATTTCATTTGATGTACATATCTTGTGTTTTCTCATGATCACTGTTACCTAAACATGCTTGATTAACATTGAGATATCTCCTGTAGGAGATACTTTGGGCATAAACCAACTATTCGTCCAAACGCTAAAAAACTCTATCGGCTGTTCATGAACAGAACCAACATGACTTGGGAAGCTTTTGCTTCTGGAGTTCGTACTTTCCAGAGAGGCTTCATGGGAGACCCAAAGGAAGTTAGACCGGGAAGGGGTGGGTTTCACGAGAATCCTTCTACTTGTATATGCGAAGATTCTGTGGCCAATAAAAATATAATTTCTGAGCCACGAAAGTTAGGGAAGGATGTGACAAAGAGAAACGCAGTAAATGGTGACCCTAATGTTGACAATGAGCCTGATAATGACGATGATGAAGATCAGAATGATATCCAGGAGATAGGTATGTTCAATGAAACCAATTCGGATTATGAAGCTCTGAACTCTGATGATAATGAGATCGAGGAAATTCTTTCTGATTAGTGAAGCGGGCCATATTAAGCATTGCTGGACCTTGACTCTTTCTATATGACTTTTTTCCCGCTTTGCATCCCTTGAATGGCTCTTGCCTGCGCCAAAATGCAATATAAGTTCCAAGCTTATTGGAAACTGAAAATGCGTGCACATCTTTCTTAACAAGGCCCGAAGATTAGGTGGCTTCGATAAGGCATTTTCTCAAAATTATGATTCCAGGAGAATGTCGTACGTCCAAAGGACAGAATAGCCTCATTTTGAAGATGGATCGTGTTGGGACTTCATATTCCAATTTTTGAATTACATCAGGATCAGAAATGAGCAATGGGACTGGGAATGAACGTAAGCATGAAATTGAGAGTTCTCTTGTATTACGTTTGAAAGACTGTACACCTTCGTTCCCAATATTCATTTCAGATGATACTGTATATATTCCTTCTTCCGGCCCCCTTTTAGCCTTTCTGGGGGCCCGCCCTTATGAGCTAAGGTAGTTTACTGATTTCACCTTTAGTGATGAGAGGAAGACATCTGCAGTTTTGTGCCAAAAGAGGATAGGTATGGCATGACCAAAAAGAGAGAAAAAATAGTATGGTTTATACACTTACGATCATCATAGCAAGACGATTTTTCTATTTGATACAAACTGTTCATATGCGCATTGACATTCGTTTTTCTGAGATTTTTTTAGTTCCTAAAATTTAAATCTCTGAACTCTGATCTGGTACAGTTGGGGTCCGTTTAGATTAGCAGTGATACAAGTGGGTTTTTTTTTAATTTGACTTTTACAAATTTAAGATAGGATAAAAATCAGATTTTAAGTGTGATTTGTGTTTGGATTAACAACGGCAGAAGTGGTTTTTCTTCAAATTTAAATTTATTTGGATTATTATTTAAAAAGAAAATTGAGATGAAAAATGAATGAAAAGGGTATGAATCTTATTGAATGTTGTGTGTGTGATAATTGAAGAGAAAAAATAAAATTAAAATCTGATAAAATAAAAAAATTTAAATTATTATTGAAAAAAATGTAAAAAAAACACTAAAGTACTTGATTAAATATATTTAATGGATAAAATTATATATAAATTAGAATGCATACAAATGTATATAAAATGTTAATATTAAATAATAGTACATTGCTAATTGGATCACGTATCTTTAATAAGTTTGTCTTTAATTTTGTCTTATTTGTATTAAAGATAATGTTATATTTGATGAGCATGCTAATCAATCAAGTGGCGCGGGAATGACATGAAAGCATCAAAAAGAGCTAGCTGAAAGTAGATTATCATCTGTGAGAGCATCGTGTGGAAGCCTAAGAGCATAAGATTAGAACCAGAACAGAGCACTGAAGAAAACCACAGCAAAGCATCGTTCAAAGCACCCACACACTCCAATTCCTCCAAGCATCCACTATTGAAATCAGCAACTCCACTTCAGCCAACTTGGAAAAACCACTTCATATATAGTGTATCCATCATCCATCAACCAAAGCCGAAGGCACTTGCTTCTTCCATCGAACAAGACGCAAAAGACGCCAACAGGTGAGCTCCTTTTTGCAACCGTGAAGCTAAAAGCAGCAGGGAAGAGCTTTTTTTTCATAGGTTGCTTTGGGGTTAAAGCCCATTTTGAAAAACGTGAACCCAAACGGACCCAAAACACTCCCACTGAGCTTTTTCCATCTGACTGCACTTTTCCTCCCAAACATCTTTCCAAACAGACTCTTAGCCTTCGTTTGTTTAAATCCTTTTTTTTTAATGAAAAAATACTTGTTTTATTTGAAAAACAATAAATTTTATGATATTTTACTATATTTGTTTAAACTTTCTGAAAATAATCAGAATCTGAGAATGAAAAATTAAAATTTTAATTATTTTAAGATGTTGCTTTCGATGGTTTTTGAAAATAACCTGATGTGCTAGATGAGCAACAATATCGCAAAGTTACAGAGATTCATAAAAATATCATAAAATTTGAAAATTATTAAACAATAATTGATTTTTTATAGATATACACAAATATTAGGAAATTTTAAAATCATTAAAGAATAAACACTTTTTTTTTTATAATTGTAACCAAGTGTGGTATAGTTTTTATTTTTATAAAACTTCTATAAAATAAACTAGTTGTATAAAATTTGTAGTGTTTGTTTGCCTTGCTACTGAGGGGTGAGTGGAGAGGGGAGGGAAATAGGGAATGAGGTCAAGGAAAGAAGGATAGGCCGTCAACACGGAGTTGAGTAACGGTTAACGGTAGTGAATTGTAGAGGAGCAAAAAGTAGGATAGGGGGAAGTATTTTGTAGATCAAATCGGTTTGTCGCAGCAAAATATTTTCCTGGCAAATGGCGTGTCAAACGACCGCCGACAGTGGAAAATTCGGATTTTCCGTTTCCCTCAACCTCGACGGGCACTCCCCATATAAAAGTTTCATTTCATTACTTGGCCCTCGAGAATATCACCCCACGGCCGATTAATCTCGTCCTGCAGAAAAGCTTGTTCCATCCAAACAGAAAATTAACATAAACACATAGTAGATTCATCGTATAAAAATGTTTTTCTCGGGATATCACCGTATAGATGTTTCGATCCATTACCTGGCCCCTATGAATTTCACCCCACGGCCGTAAAAGTTGGGAGATTAATTTCGTCCTGCAAAGAAACTTGTTCCGTCCAAACTTAAAAATCCACCTGATCTGCCCCTTCCAGGAGATCCTAATTTTTAGAACATCTGAACTAACACGTAATCAAAACGAGGTGAAGGAAAGGGGAAAATGGTAGCCAAAAGAATGAATAAATAATGGGAAAATTTCACTTTGCCCTTTAGTACCAAAATAATTTCAGTCAACCCTTCAAACTTTCTAAATCTTCACTGTACCCTATGATTAAAATGAAATTAATTTTTGTGGTGAAAAGACAATGATGCCTTTTATTTAATTTTTTTAGAAGAGCATTTATAAGATAAATGAGGACATTTACAAGATAAATAAAAAAATTTATAAGATAAATAAAGGGATTTAAAAGAATGTAGGGAATTAAAAACATTTTAATTATTTATAAAACAAATATGAAAATTTATAAGATAAATATGTGTATTTACAAGACATATAAAGATATTTACCAAATAAATAAAGGGATTCTAAAAAACCTAAGGAATTAAAAACATTTTGATCATTCACAAAACAAATATGAAAATTTACAAGATAAATATGAGTATTTACAAAGACAAATAAATGAGTTTAAAAGAATATAGGGAATTAAAAACATTTTGGTCATTTATAAGACAAATATGAAAATTCACAAGACAAATATAAGTATTTACAAGATAAATAAAATAATTTACAAAAAAAATAAAATAAGAACATCGTTATCTTTTCATCTACAAAAATTAATTTCATTTTGACCATGAAGTGAAGTTTCAGAAAGTTTTGGGATTAACTGAAATTAATTTGCTACTTTTCCCATAAATAATTGATCTACAACATTATTACACGTAATGTTCCCCTCGTTATGATGAGACTCTTCAAACTGGACTGAAAAAATTTAACAAAATAAATATAGTATAAACGACGGGGACTGAAATGTGGATCCAGTTCATTGTGAAGAAGGCAACTCTGATGGTAGGTTTAGGGTTTAGACGGTGATGAACCGAAGTCCATATTGGGGAAGACACCAGGTGGCCTCTCCTGGGATTCGATGGAAAGCAAGTGGCTTGAATCGTCTACCACGTCCGCCCATCCGAAATGAGGCTCAGCCCTTCACACACACACAGATTGTCAAATTCAAATTCAAAACGGGACCAGACTACAAGCTTAATCAAATCCATTTTGGTTTAGTCATTTCGTTATAGAAAGGCAATCATTATTTTCGTTTGTTCTTTTTGGCCAATAATCATTTTTCATTATTAGAAAAATATGTTTTTACTCGTAATAGCTTTCCTCGGCCACAACGATATCCCAGCTTTCACCCGTTGTGCTATTGCCATATTTATGGACTTTCCTGATGCATGTAAGCGCCAAATCAGTTAGTTAGTGATATAGCATGATAACAAAGCTCTTTAAAAAGCATTTCTATGGTGAAGGACACAAAAATTGATGCATAGATTTTCAAATTTATTATAATACAAATCAACTTCTACTATGCGCTCTGATTCTATACCCGTTTCCGAAGTGTTCTTCCCCCAAGTTCTTGACCAACCTGGTAAAAGGATGAAACTAGTTATATGTAGTATCAAATTTTACATGACAGTGAGACCAATACTGTATCTTCAAAGTGTAGGATAAGTTATCAACCGCATGAATACGAGATTAAGAAAAGCCATCCAACAAGGTGTACACCTCGCTGCTACCAACCCCTAGAACGTGCACTAACGTTCAGGGGGTAAGCAGGATCAATTAAAGAAAAATCGGACTTATGTGTATATCTAATCAAAAGCTTGGACGAACGAGGCATGCTAGCTCTTAGGAGTCAACGAATATAGATGATGACCTTAATAATCATAATGTTTTCCATGTGAAGGAAATAGCCCAAGCCCCATCGTATCTGAACAAAAAGTGGGTGGAAAATACTCGTGGCAAACTGGACCCAGCTTTTAAAACCAAAACCCCCCCGGAGAGCGCAAACCGCCCCTTGTGAGCGACTTCCGTCGGCGTCCTCTCCCTAGCGGTTGCCGGGGGAGAGTGAGTCTAGTGCGCGTGTGTTGGTGTGTACGAGAGGCAGAGATGAAAGCTAGATCCGAAGCTAGATGGATTAGGGATTTGAAGGAGATAGATATGTTGCTAGTGCGTCCAAGAGGCCCGGCTAGAAGGGCAGGGTTGAAATCAGAACAGCTGAGGGCGAAATCTGGATCTGGACTGATGAAATCAAAATCGAAGATGGTGATATCTGAGATCTATTATGGGCACAGGAGGTTGGGTGAAGTTGGAAGTATGGATACATGTTTTAAAGTAAGCCAAACAACTCACTCTTTAAGCCTTGTGGGTGACAAGTTGAAGAATCTCATATCAGCAAAAATATTTTCACAATGCTTGGATATAGATTGGTCCAAGTAGTACTCTCCCTCTTGGCCTTGTGAGGTAAAAAGCCTTGGTACCCTCCCTTCTAATAGCCTCTCTGTGATTTCGGTATGGTTGTATGGTCTGATTTCTCTTTATAGAGTGAGCATTGTGCTAGATAAGTTGATGTATGCGTCATGGTGGGCTTGGAATATGTGGAGATTATGCGCAACTTTAATCATGATTTATGTTATATATAATTGTTGCTGCTATGAATTAGTATTGGTCTTAATGGAGACGGTGCTTGCCATACTCTTTCCGAAGATTATTGGGGGCTTTAGTTTATTCTTTTTCCAAGACAGGAATGTCATTGAGCAAGATGATTTTGATTTGGAATTTTATAGCGGTTCATTTGGTCAGTTTGCATCAATCTTTGATATAATATTGAAGTCTTGGAAGTTTAGTGGCAAGATGAGTTTCTTTGGAGCTTCCAAAAGGACTAATCCGAAAATTACGGATGATTTGCGATGGGTACCACCTGGATGGCTTAGGTGTTTATTTGTTTTTAAGAAACAAGTTGTGATAGTTTTTGGGGATGTTAGTTCTGTAGTAAGAGTAAGGAGTGCAACTAGTGTGACTTTGAAGACAAATGCTTGGTTGATTGAAAAGTTAGAGGACAAAAAGCCTGTAGTTCTATACATTGGATATGCTCAACTAAGCTGTGGTGGGTGGAGCGCTTTTTTGAGCACATATTCCACTTGGAAAATGTTGCTAAAGGTTGTAACTTAGCTTCTTTGAAATTAAAAAAGCTAAGGAGTTGTTCAATGGGTTTGTGGCCTTTATGGTTGGGTTTTAATACCCCTATCCCAGTTTTTTTTTTCTGAGTTGTTTGTGACTCCTCTAGATGGATGTTTGGCTGGTGTTTATCCTCTTTGCTTATATTGGATTAGGACTGAATTAGATTGCAGCTTCAATGGCACAAGAGGTGTATGTTTTTGGGTGAACTCCTTCGTCGTCACCTCTTCTCAATTATATGAGATCTCAGTTGCTGCCATGAAAGAGAACCAGAACATCATTGGTGTTGGAAGATTGTTGTTTATCATTTGTTTTGTTGTTTTCTGCTTTTGATTGTTTTGGTTGCTTAAACTTTGTGGTGTAATGGTTTAGTTCTATAATATAATGTCGCTTTCTGAACCACAAAAAAAAAAAAAAAAGGGACCCAGATTTTCAATCCTTTCCTATCCTGTTAATTGATTAAAAAATTGGAGATCATATGTTCTAAGCTTACACAGGTATATGCAATAGAAACTGACACGGATAACTCAAGATCCAGACAAGTAACTTTATTCCCAGTGAAACCCAAAGTAGATCAAAAGACAAAAGATAATATGGAATTTGTTATTGTTTGGATCCCTGGTCTAAGTCAAGTAGGACGATAAATCAAATGCAAGCTAACAATTGAGAAATAAATAAAGCATGATGTAAACTGCAAAACTATCTCTAGGAGCCTAATGGAAAATTTCAATGATATGAGCAATGATTGCCGCTTGGGAACAAACATAATAAAATGAAAGCGAGAGAAGATACTACAAGTAAGCCAAAATTATCACGAGAACATACGCTCGTTGTTTGTAGATACATGCCATGTTTCCCCATGTCGTGAACCTATGCCCTCAGAGAACCTCTCCTCCCACTTGTCTCCCCATCTCGTTCCAAGTTCAGTTTCAGCCCATTCATCTGTCCTGAGTGAGTAAAGTAGGGGGAGAAAAGGCAATTCAGAGCTACTATAAAAGTTAATTTTAATTCAGAGTGCCTGGTCTATGCCTCTCAAAAATAAAATCAACAGAAAAGTTCAAATATTATAATAACAACTGGGAGAAAATGGTAATAAACAATGTAACAGAAAAAGGAACAAGAGCCCTAAATAAATTATCATAATGTAATGCTTATTGACACATAAATATTTTGGTTTTATCATCTTGTAGTAACTGCAATTCACACTGAACATGTTCTCCAAAACCAATTATCCATCAATTCAATCAACTCAACATTTGTTCAGACAAAAAAAAAAAAACAATTTGTTAAGACAAAAATAAAGCTGGAGTGCTACACAAAATTTCCAATTTCGATTCCCTCAATTCTTAAGACAATTTTTTGCTCATATCATAAATAATAAAGCAATTCCAAAACCTTTACAGTACATCTTAGATAAGATTGCAATAAACGGCATCAAAGCAAACAAGTTTGAATGAATAATTTATAATGAACCATTTAAGAGCAGAGCCTCTTCCATCGTAATGTTCTCCCCATTTTTCCCACCATGATTGTTCATTCAGTCTACCATACTTATGTGCCTCTTTCTCAGTCCAACCTTTAGCATCGTATTTCTCCCACCTAACCAAATTGAACATAGTTAAAACTCGTAGATGCATTCAAATCATGACTAATGCTCACATGATAACCACTATAGGAAGTAAAGCCCTAAATGAACTTGCCATTTTTCATACCATCCGGCATTTTCAGTTCCTGAATTTGCTTGTTTTTGTCCACTCCTTTGGATTCTTGCAATGTTACTGTAATTGCAAACATGCAACACTTGTTATGTCAAGAAGTCAAGGGGTTTAGTTAATTACAATAAGCAGAGAATAGCCAAATAAAAGCTCTGACCTCCATTCATCTTGATGAAGGTTTTCTTGCCATGTTTCCCACCATGAATCACCTTCAGCATTCCGACCAAATTTTTCCACGCCTGAAAAAATATAGACCCAATCAAATGCACCTCTTGAGATAATAATTTAGATCATCAAAGAGGTTGACAAATAATGACACTATATCTTATGGTTCTCATCATTTCTTGAATGAATAGACCATTCATAATTGATATTGCAGCACAATAGAAAGAACTTATTGAGTGTCCTAAATTAACAGGTAATTTTCTGAAATTGCAGTTGATGATAACATTAAATTCCGAGCAAGGTTCAGCAATCGTCAGCAAATGTTAGCCAAAATTTATAACAGGATGAAACTTGTGCATGAGTGGACAAATATATAAATCCAAGAACCTCCAGTGACCTACTATCTGCACAATGTTCTTGTCATCTATCAGAATAGGCGGAATTCTGTATTGCATAACAGCTCTGTTCTCACATCATTTAGTAGAAAGTTCTTTGATACCACTTTATTCATTTATTTAAGCTATCTTGACAGTTGATACCATTTGTTTGACATTCATACACTCATTGTAGTTGGAAAAGATCTTTAATTGATAGAAAATTTGCATGTAGGATCACAAATGCACATGAATTACATAGGTTCAGACACAATGGAGATTAGTAGAGATCGTCTTTTTTTTTTGGGGGGGGCGCTTTAGTAACAAAATCATGACCTCCAATATTCGAGCTGGCTCATGTAGAAATACACTTCCATATGAAGGAAGTCATAAACTCAATGTTTATTCTATCCAAGTATTGATACAGTCAACAGATGTACTAATTATGTAACAAATAACAAAAGCTTCTAGAACAGAGTCAACATTACATGATTTCTAGCTGCTCTTGTAAACCAAGATGAAGTAGCATACCTAACTCCTTATATCCAGTCCAGTCACTCTTCTCCCTCCACTGTCAATCAGATCAATTTAGCCAATTAAATGAATCCACTAGGGATGTGATATTGATAGGGTTATAGAAAACTATCAACCTAACATACTTATTCACCTTGAAGCATACTTGACAGAGAAATAGAAAAAGCATTGCAGCATGCTCACCGTAAATAAAACATTTTCAACTAATCACCTAGCTTCCATATCTACCAGAAACTAAGTTGGGAGAAATGAGATTTATAATTTGGCAATGACTTGCAAAGAACAAATCACAAAACATATAATAGAACCCTAAGGATTTTCATACAGTGATATTTTTATGGGTAAGCCTCCAAGAGAAAATAATGATAATAACTCTAAGAGTTTCCTCAAAGGCTATTTGTATGAAAGTACTCCACAAGTCTTAAATGTAAGACCTAGTTTGTAATGTAATTTACACTATAAAGTAACTCCTACGTTTAGGATCACAGGTAGTATAATAAACATTGAGGGATATCATCACATTTTATTCATTCATAATATTAATTTACAAAGAACTGCTCTCAAATGTTTATTTCCTGATCCACAGTGCTTGTAAATTGTAAACTAAAAATACCGTTTCTTTCCATTCTGAGGTACCATCATGGGATTGCCCACCTATCCTAGTCCATCTACATCTACATCTACATCTACATCTACATCCATTTCTTCCCAGCTCTTCCCCACTTTCCCTGAACCAGGTACTACCATCTTCATTAGTACCAGACTCATTCACATTTTCATTCAATAAGTTGATATCCCAGTCCTTCTCATTTGATATCCCAGTCTGAAAAGGAACCAGTGATCATGGACAGGCATCCTCGTCTTTATTGGCCAAATTGAAAGGCCTTCTAACTGACCTTTAGGACAAACAACTATTGTAATGTAAAAAACTGGCACATATATCAATCACAAGATACCTCTTCTTGGCGGAGTATCACGTGATTGCAGACCGGCATATCTTGGGGTACAGCGAGGATAGAATTTTTCTTGCTTCATATTGGAACTGTGACCATTATGACATAGAGCAGCATAATCATTGAGAAAAATTTTCAGCATTTGTTGATTGCAGAAAGTATTAACAACAGCCAAGTAACAAGCACCATTATCATATATTCCACAAAACGAAGTGTAGTTTGTTTAGTTGAGATAATAATGAGGAAGAACGAAAGACAGGACTAAAAAAATTAAAAGAACCCTATATCCTTTCCATAAAACGAACTGCAGTTTGTTTATTTGAGATAATAATGTAGAACAAAAGGCAGGAAAAACAAATTAAAAGAACCCGATATCCTTCCATCACTCTGTCAAATCATTTCAGCTCCAATAAATGATAAAACAAACAGCTAGATAATTTTAATTTAGAACTAGTATTCCAATGTTTTTTTTAAACACAATCAGATTATTGTTGTCCGAGGCTACTAACATCAATGTTTTTTTTTTTTGACAGATCATGTGGGCATATTGTTCGTTAAATTTATGGCTTATCCTAATTTAAAATCCCCATCCACTTGTGTTTAATTAAACTGATTACATGAATACTTTGCTTAAGAAATTAGAGGGCTAGTGAACGATAAACATTTTTATCTATTTATGTGTGCACATTATACATATAGCCTCAACTAATACTTGTGTATAAAGTATAAACAAACTCATTATTCAATACACCTACATTCAATGCTAGGAATGATGCATCTTACAGACTAAGCCAAGCAAAAAACATCTAGTTGAGTATGAATAGCTTCAGACCATGCACGAACTCTATAGCCAGGTTCAGGATTGGGGATGTTAAGATTTACATCCAAACTTTCTAGATGAGCATGGAATGTGCTCCCGATTTGAAAGGGAGTGTGAAGTTAAAACCATGAGTTTTCAAATGTTATAAAGAGCCATTTTTATCTCCTACGAACATTAAGGTCATCTGCCATCACCAGCATATCATAGAACATAATGGTTTGATTCTGTACAATCAGAAAACTCGGGAGATGATAATTTTTAACAATTCTCACTATTATAGGCACCAAACTCAAATTACCATCAGACGCTCCAAGAGGAAGTTAACTGAAGTTGTTGGCATCAGCTATATAAAAGAAATTGTCGAGACCTAAACTAAGGCAGTTTCATTGAAGCATCGCCGGCGGAGCCTTATTTGCAGACACTCGATGATACTTTTAAAGGAATGTTGACATTTCAATGGTTCAAAAGTGGACATAAATTAAAATTTGAAACGTACTGAGAAGAAGCAAAAGGCATTACAGGGGAGGCTTGAACTCGAACTCTGTGAGTGCTCTTCCTGGAATCGAACCACCATTCTTCGCTCTTCTCGCAGCTTTCACTCCGAATCGGGGGTACCGAGTCGGAACAACAGCAAGTGACTTGACAGACTCGAACTCAGTCGTGCCGAAAACCCACCTTTCGACGTTTTCGAGGATCGAATGCATGGCTGTGCAGGGGAAGCATACATCGTCTGGGTTTGAAATCAAAATGCCCAGAGAAGCCTCTAGAACTCGTAGCCATTAGTACAGCATGGCACTGACAAACTGGAGAGAAAGTGTCCTATATATTGTGAGCCAAGAAATGGTGGAATGAGGTGACGGGGAGATGTTTGTTTTCAGACATTTGAGGGCGGTGAAATGCCCGCAGCTTGAGGTTGTGAGTTTTATGGGATAGCGATTAAAACTTCAGCAATTTTTTAATTATGAATTATCATTTTATAATCATAATTTATAATATAAAAGATAAATATATGATAAAAATTTTATCACCATTTATAAAAATAAATATTTTAAAATTTCAAAAAATCACCCAACACTATGAATTCTAAGTTCTAAGGGAGGGAGAACTTAAGCGGGGGCCCCACTTTGAGTTTTAAGGGAGGGAGAACTTAAGCGGGGTATGTAGGTGGAGACAGAGGAGTAGGTGAGATCAGATGCTAGATCCCCAAAAATCAATCATTCATACACGTCAGCGAAAGTAGTCCTGCTCAGTACTCAAAATCCCCAACTCCATTTCAGTGAAGCCACGTGTCAAGCCTTCCACCGCATCAATCTGCACGTACTTGTTCTGGGCTGGCTACGAAAGGAGACACAAAAATTTGCAACCAATGGTAAGACTAGAGTTTAAGGCATAAGCATAAAAGGATGTTTGGTTGGGTTTATACTTAGAGTTTGTTTGACATTATTATTATAAATCGGGTTTATTATATAAACCCGATTCATATAAATCAAGAAAAATCTTTTCCATATATTTATCTCGTAGACCGTAAAAGCACCTCGTAGACCGTAAAAGCTACCTCATAGACCGTAAAAATTACTTTGTATTCCGTGAATCACAATTCATAAACATTTATGGAGCTTCCATAAGCTATTCCAAACAGCCTCTTAAACTTGATTCACGTAAATCGAGATAAAATTCCTCTACATATTTATTTCGTAGACCATAAAAGCTACTTCGTAGACCGTAATGGTAACGATGTTGTGGCGGCGGAGGCAGAAGGTGGTGATAACAAGTTAACAACAGCAATGGAAGAGGAGGTAGTGGTGGCGATGAAAGAGGTGGCTATAGTGGAGGTGGAAAAGGAAGAGGTAGTGAGGACGACGATGGCGATGGTGGAGGAGGAGGTCGTAGTGACTGCTGCCACAATAGCGGTGGAAGAGGAGGTTGTGATGGGGGCAGCGGCAATGATGAACGTAGTAGTGACGAGGTTTGAGCGAGGAGGTGGAGGTGGCGATGACAACGATGGAGGCGGCGACGGTATCAGATAAAAAGGTAGTGGTGGCGAAAAGGGATGGAGTAGGAGGGGGTAGTGGCGGTAGTAATGGTAGGGGGTAGCGGGGGCAGCGGTGGAGGAGGAGGAGGTAGTGTCGACAATGGCGGGTGATGGTGAAGGAGGAGGAGGAAGTGGCAGTGGTGGCTGGTGGCGGCAGGCAAGGTGCAACAATGGTGGAGGAAGAGATAGTGGCGGCGGTGGCAACAGTAGGGGGAGGAGGTAGTAGTGGCGGCAACAAGTGAAGATGACAACGATGGAGGAAGAGGAGGAGGTAGTGACGGTAGCGGTTGTGACGTGATGTAGTTAAGTGAAAATATATAAGTAAAATAAAGAGAAGTGAAACTAAAGAGTAAATTATAATTTTTTAACCATGCAATGGGATGATAATGGGGATTCATAGGGGAATGTATGAATGATAATTACCAATTTTTTGGTAATCATCATTACCATGGTAAACCCTATTACCATACTAAAGAGCAACCAAACGTTATTCTCTTAGTAATATAATCATAATTATCATTATAAATATGTAATTGGGTTGAACTAAACGAACTCATATTACAAGCTTTTAATTTGCAGCATGCAGGCTTTCCCAATTGGATTCTTCGCAAATGGCTTGGACTGGACTCCTTCAACGAACTAGGCCCAAAGTTAAAGTACGGTCTATTTGTACATGATAGGATCCAGCTGATCTTAGTCTGTGTTTGATTAGTTGCGGACTTCTATTTCTTGAATAATTATTGGGAATTTAACCTACAACGTAATACACTAATAGATAGTTAGCGTGTGTTTGGATTATCTTTTGGAGAATAGCTTTTACGATTTATGAGATAAATATGTGAGAGGAGTTTTGTCTCAATTTACGCAAACCATGGTTTGAAAGGTTTGCAAACACACATTTAGTGATCGACGACAAGCAACTCGGAATAATTAGGCATGTGGTCCCTGTGATGCCTAATTTATTACAAAACGAATGAGGGCCAAGAATACACTATAAAAACTATCCAGTTCGCCTTTTTTTTCGAAGAGGTCAAGAAAACTAATGAAATTATTTTAAAATATTATCTTTATCTCTTTTTTTAAACTAATTTATCTAACTTATAAGTTGATATATAATTTAATCATAAATAACATATGATATGATTAAGTAACTTATTTAGTTTCTTTAATCTCTCTTAAAAAAATTGACTTATTTTTATATTTAGAACAGAAGATAATAGTTAGTATAATTGATTTTTCTGCACCACGGGAAACATGGAATCAAATACAATAATTAATTAATAGTAAGCAGATAGATCACAAAATGCCATGCATGCTGTGAGAATCATATCATATGGAAGCATGATGAATTGAGGGTATGACACAACCATACACAGGCATGATAAACTTTATCGCTTAGAATTCCATTTTAGGTGTGAGAATTCTGGTTTTTGTGTCCACTTTCCGATTATATGATTAATACATGATTTGAACAATAATTAGTTTTAGCAAACATTGAATTACTGATACCGAGCACCATGCATATGCATATTAACATGTTCGGTTTAACTTTTAGAAGGACTATAAGTGTTTATACGCATAAGTCAAGATAACACTCGTCTTACATACTTACCTCATATTTCATAAATCACGATTGAAAAACTAATTTTAAATATTTTAATTATTATTCCAAACATATCATATGTAATACAAGCAAGCCGCAAATCAACAGGCTTGGGTATTGGGATAAACATATTGAAGTAATTTGATTTGCATTGTGGTAAGGAACTAAGGATGATCAATTTTTATTGCCGTGAGCATGAGCCGTGAGATAACGACCAATGGTCACTGTTTCGATGAGAGCCGCGCAAATCAAGAGAGAAAGTGAAAGGCTGGTCACTGTTTCAATGAGAGTCGCGCAAATCAAGAGAGAGAGTGAAAGGCTTGATGGAACTTAAATAAATTAAAATTCTAACAATTTTTAAACCCCAAAAAAAGAAAAAATTACAATAAAGTCACAAGCAAATAAAAATATAAAGAAATGATCTTCATGGGTTGTTAATGACGATCCTCATGTTGTTAATGGAGGATTTTTATGTTGTCATTAACAACCCATTGGAACCATTTCTTCATATTTTTATTTATTTAGGATCTTATTGTAATTTTCTATAAAAAAACTCAATGTGTCAGGTTTAATCCAAATTCATCAATGTGTAGTATAACAAATCATTCCAGGTCAAAAAAAAAGTATAACAAATCATTAATTTATCCTAATAATAAAAATTACATTTTATTCTGTATTGTGTTGACTTGTAAGAAATTATTTCTTAATGATCCGTGGAATATGTAAATATCACGTGAGCTTGTTGACTTTAACTTCTCATAAAATTCAACTGTTTATATTTATTTTTTAAGTGATTTAACATTTGTTGTTTTATTTCTCATTGATATAGAAAGAATATTTGTTTAGCTTTTTAGCATGTTTGGATAATCTTCATAAGTATTTTTTAATTGTAATTTATAGAATACGAGATAGTTTTTACAATCTATGAGGCAGTTTTTACGGTCTACGAGGTAACTTTATGGTCTACAAAGTAAATATGTAGAGGAGATTTATCTCGATTTACGTAAATTGGTCTTATACATAAGCCCAATTGAACCAAACAAGCCTAATTTGTTTATTTTATAAATGTGATTTACGTAAGTTGAGACAAAACTCATCTCACATATTTATTTTGTATACCGTAAAACCTACTTTATATACTGTAAATCACGATTGAAAAGTATTTTTAAAGGTTGTGATCACTTAAGCGCGATTATTGACCTTGATTTACGTAAATGGAGATAAATCTCCTCTACATATTTACCTCGTAGACTGTAAAAGCTACCTCGTAAACCGTAAAAATTACCTCGTATTCCGTAAATCACGATTTATAAGCACTTATAAAAGACATCCAAACATACCAATAGTATCATGATCTTCTCCGACTTCCCATCATACAGAGAATGATATAGTTTCAAGTTCCAAGATGGAGATCCACCTTATTACAACCCACACGCGCAAACGCCAGGGAGAGAAATCGGGCTTATTATATAAGCCTGATTCATGTAAATCGAGACAAATCTCCTCCACATATTTATCTCGTAGACCGTTAAAGTTACTTCATTTTCCGTGAATCACAATTCATAAGCACTTATAGAGCTTTCATAAACTATTCCAAACAAACTTAAAGAGGCTGAATCGGACCATTGGAGTAGGAGGTATAACACGATAGAAAAACCAAAAACACTTGAGAGCGCGAATAGGGTAAATTTACATGTACCTTTCAAGATTTTAAACAACCAAATGCCGCATGGAAAAGGACCAGAAGAGCGCCTCCACTATATCCACATGTTGGCAGCTGGATTTATTCGCGGATCCAATTCCTACCTCTCTCTCTCTCCCCCCTCTCTCTCACATTTGTTCCCTCCATCTCTTGTTTATATACATACCCTTGCACTTGCAACTGCACACATCACATCATCCCGCCCTCCAGCCATGGTCGGCGTTTTCAGTCGCTCTCTAAGCTTCCCCAACAAATTCCCGGCCAGAGGCCACACATATCCCACTACATGAGGTCCATCAGTCTTCCCTGCAGATCTCACCCTTTGATTTCCCACATCAAACATGACCTCACCTCATGGTCTTCTACTTCCAAACTGAACCAACAAACAACCGCCGCCAACCTCTGCGACGGTTTGAGCCCTCTGTCACAACTCCACAGTACCCTCCAGGATATCTTCCAGCTTCCTCACGCCCAACAGTCACACCGCCGCCACCCCCACTGGGTGGACCATCTTCTGGAAGATCTCCTCCGCTTCGTCGACGCCTATGGAATATTATAATCGTCCATTCTGGCTCTGAGAGAAGAGCATTCGGCCGCTCAGATGGCCACGAGGAAGAGAGATCACTCTAAGGTGATTCTGTACGCCAAGGCTAAGAAAAGGATGGCACGACAGATGGAGAAGCTTGTGTCTGAAATCCGTTGCGCGACGACAACGTTGCAGGTGCCGCTTGGAGATGCGGAGCTAGTAGGGGTCATCGAGGATGTGATTCGTGCGACAGCGTGCGTTTCGGTTGCTCTGTTCAGTGGGATCGCATCATCATTAGCGTCGAGGAAGTTGTGGTGGGGGCAGCTGGTGAAGCTATCGAGGAGAGGCGAGAATGAGAGAACAGAGTGTTGTTCTCAAGTACTTATAAAATAGAAAATTTAATAAGAATCTATATAACTAAGATGGCGAATTTGTAAATATAGAAAAATTATGTGTACTATATAAAAAACTCACAAGACTGCCGAAAATGATAATGAACTTTGAAAGAATCCGAGCCCAACGTACGTTGTCTCCTTAAGACAATTTGTTCCCTCTATACGGATGCCCAAGGTTCTCGAACAATTGTCTCCTAGGGTAGAACAGATTGCGTCTTCGGAATGATGGCACTATCAATCAGAAGCCCGAACGAACACAATGAAATTTCTTTCAGAATCGCACAGGTTGAGATGATTGCAGAATGCACTATGTAGTAATGAGAAGAGAAGAGTGTTTCGAGATTGAGAGTGATTTTTCCTGTCACTAGCACGTCTTATTTATAGCTTACGGAATTTGATCAGATGGACTCAACTCTTGCGGTGAACCAGTGCGTCGTGCGAACAGACATACCAGAACAGAGCGAATAGAGACGAATGGTGACTCTTTGCTGCGAAGTGGTGCGTCGTACGAACAGACACATCAGAACGAATCTGACCAACGGACGCACCAAAACGGAAGCACCAGTTCGGTCACACAGCCGCACTGTTTGGAGAATCACGAAGGGGTAAAAAGGAATTAAGCAAAAATTTAGGGATTGTTTGGACAAACTAAAAAATAATTTAATAAAAAATTATTTTTAAATCTCACATACGGGCGGACCGGACCAAACTGGCGGCTGCGGCGCACGCGCGTGTGTGGTGGACCAAGGCCCATGTACGTCCTCACTCCTCCACAAAAGTGGATTGGCCCAAGGGCCCATTTTAGATGTGAGAAGTTGAGTCTTATATACACTTTTATTTCTCTTGATTTGTCCAATGTGAGACTTTTATCCACACACTATTTTCTCCTTCCTTTTCCCTCTTCTCTTCCAACCTACTTCTTATTCATAACCCATGGAATTTAAGTTTAAAATTCCAACACAGAGCAGGAAGGCATCAAAGAACTGCGGGTGGAAAGCCTATGCAGTTTGAAGAAGAAGGGGGATGAAGAGGTGACATCGACTCTCAAGAGAATGAGCGATTTGGAGGGTTCTATCAGCCTTATTGAAGCTGTTAGCGACAGAGTTTTTAGGTCTCTGATCAATTCCCAGGTTGCTTTGCTCAACACTCGAACGCATTAGGCAGCCACCCTTTGACTTTAAAACCATTGAATTCCTTTTAATTAATTGTATGCATGTGCAAATACGTATACACAGTGTGTCCACCTGTAAACATATTTCATTTCATTAGTGTAGAGTATAGCATTTGTTTCCCACTAAAAGTCAACCTTCGCAATGCTATTTGCTAATTTTGTCCATCTTCCTTTTCGTTATTTTTGCCTTAATTCGTATTCAAGATCAGTCAACAAACGTTAGAATCTACCGTTATACATATTGATCGGAACGGTTTATTATTATGATGTATCGTTATAACATAGGGTCACTTCACATGGCGAGCAATAATACATACATGTCTATTGATGCGGGAAAGAATACAGAGAGGTGTACTGCGTGTAGTTTTAGCTCATTAAATTCATCAGAGTTTAAAACTAGGATCAGGGGTGCTCATGACTATTCCTATTTCCTATGATAGCCCAGCCTTGAATTGCGAAATTCAGATCTCATTGTGATAACGACGTTTTTGGATGGAGGCATGGTAATACAAGGCTTTGAACTAGGGACTTTGCATTAACTTAAGTGTCTGTTTGACAAGTTAGTGAAGAAGTGATTTTTTTTAATGTGGCTTTTGTAAAAGTCAGATTGAAAAAAAAGTTAGATTGTAAATGTGATTTGTGTTTGGATTAACGGTGGGAAAATTGATTTTTTTTAACCTTAAACCTATTTGGATTAGCGTTTAAAAAGATCGTTTAGATGAGAAATGACTTTAAGGGTAAGAACCTTATTGAATACTACATATATATTGTTATAATTAATATTAAAAAATATAATTTTTTTTTTAAAATAAAGACCTATAATCATAATAATCATCATCACGTATTCACTTTCTTCTACCTAAAAAAAAAGCAAACAGAAGAGAGCATATATATATATATATATATATATATATATATATATATATATATATCACAGACCATCACGCTAGGTTCACCACGACACCATATTCTTCACCTTCTTTTTCTTCCTCCCTCTTTTCTTTTCTTTTTTTTTGGTCGCCAGCAGCAAGCTTTACCCTCACCACCATTAGCCGCTGGCGACACTCTCCCATCATTCACCATTACCAAAGAGAGAGAGAGAGAGCTTGAGAGGAGAAAGAGACTATCACAACTGCAGAAGGGAGGAGAGAGAGACCTCCGGCGACTTCCAACACCACCATCGGCGTCTTCTCACCATCGTCTCTCTCTCAAGCATTCCCATCGCCACTGTCTCTCTCTCTATATCTCTCTACCTTTGACCTCTCTCAAAAATCACCACCATCATTCCTTCTTCACCGTTGCATCACCTTCGGTCTTCCTTTGAACACCAACACCTCTATCGAGTTTCACCTTGGAGGTTGAGAACTAACACTTGAGAGCTTCGACTGTCAACTCCTTCACGTCTAATGGTCTCCATCCCCTGTTTTTCTACTATCCTGTTTTTCAATACAAATATCATATCCTATCTATATATTGTTGTTTGACTTGTCTTTGCATGTCAGGTTCACAGAATTATACATGCATCGATCATAATAATTAAAAGTTGCTATTCTCTGTGAAAAATATCCCATTGGTCGCCTCACCTCTTTTGAAGCTTACTGGCGGTGTGGCTGGTGCAAAAGCTGGAACTTTGAGCTTTTATTAAACACATTTGTAAGGAGAAAAGTACAGTGAAGCTCAACGTAGACCCAAACACTTATTTAGCTTATTCATTAGACTTTTTGGTTGAACTACGCGTTTGAGTGTTGCAACGTGATGACAAATTAATAAGACCGCTTGGGACCAATCAAGAATTCCCGCCATTGGACCACCGCCGACTGACTTTTTTATAGTGATTTTTGAAAGAGGACTTTGGGCATGTTTGGGTTGGCGGTGGAAAAGCTCGTTCACGCAAGTCGAGACAAAACTCTTCTCACAAACTTACCTCGTATACCGTAAATTGCGTTGGAAAAGTTGCTTCTACCGCTAATCCAAACGGGCACTTTGACGGTGAAAAATGTAGTGCGTCCTCTATGGGCGTATATTAAACATATTTTACTTTTGATCGCTGTGTAGATGAATATTACTCATATGGTCTTATTTATTATAAGGTAGGAGAGAAGATTTTTTATTATTAAATTGTTGTATAATTTTACTCTTTATTTATTATTATGTAGATTTTATACTCTTAAAGTATAAAGTATATTAGATAAAAGTAAAATTGAAAAGTTAATAAATTTTTAGATAGAGTTAACATGATTTTGGATTTTTTTTTAGTTCCAATGAAATATATTGAAAATTACTTATAAATAATAAAATGGGAGTATATAGAAGGTGGTGGTGATTAATATATAAAGTCCAAATTATATCAATGATTAATTAATTAAGAACAGCAAGTGAAGAAGCAGCCAGGTAGAGACAGCTGATGTTGGTTAGCACTGAGGGAGCTCACAGTCAGGTCCTCCATCATATTAAAATAACCATACTGAGGTTCCTCATATTAATTATTATAATAACGAGTTGTCGTAGTTGTTGACATTGGTACTGGTAGTATTATTTTATGAGTCAGTGCCCTGAAATAGCTGAACAAAGTTGCGAATGTGAGCTTGATGGAATCCGGATTAACGGGGAAACAAGCCATAAAGGATGATTGGGCATAGTATTATATACAAAATTGTAGAAAGCCGCGTTCTTTTCCGTGCTTCCTCTTCATTAATATCGGTCCCTTGATATAAACAGGCCTGTCTCTGCTTGTAGATTGGCATCCCCAGAAGGCCCCAATTGCTCTCTGCAGTCTCGCTTGTGCCCCGCACCTTCCTCCCTTTACAATCATCTTTATACTTCTTTCGGGCTCTTGCTAGCTCTAACACTCCCTTTCTTTATTGTGTTGTTGGATCAGGAATTGTATGTAGTGTGTCTTGGAACAATCACCTCACAGTATTGTCCGCTCCTTTCATCATAAACATCGTCAAAATATTAATAATTGTTCACGATTAATATATTAATACGCATATAATTATTTATATTATTAATTAGTAGTATATAATAAGGCACAATACGTTTCACTTCAATTTTATGTCATGCATAAGTCCAACCGTTCAGTTGAAGAAAGAAAAAGAAAGCTAACCATACATTCTCAATGACCGTTAACCTTTTCTTTTTTCTTTTTTTTCCCGGGGGTGGTTGGGGGTGTTTGATCTTGATCCACGTTCCAAACACTTCTTTCATCAACCAAAGCCTTGTTTCTAACCAATAGTTGATCCAACATATTGAAGTGGTGTCACGTGTCAGTGCATAGCGCAACAATTGGCATTTAGGGGGGAGGAGAATCCCATAACCCCCCAAATAAAAAAGAAAAGGTAAAATGTTTTTACCTCTTTCTTCATTCCGTTCGATAACTAAAATATTTTAATATTTATTTTTTATGATAATTTTATGAAAGATATTTGAATTAATTGTAATTAATTTAGGTATTATTGATAAATAAATAATGATTTTAGAATAAATATTTTTATTACTATTATTACTACTATAATATAATATTTCATTACTTTTCTTTTAATAGCCACGTATAGCACCATATTAAGAAAAATTGGATAAGGCTTTTTAAGGGATGGGGGGTTACCATAGCTATTACTATAGCATACGCGGTTTGCTGTAACTTCAATGTAGCAGTACTGTTCATATAGATTTACTGTAACAGTACTGTTCATACGAATTTTTGTGTCTATAAATAGAGACATTAGGTTGGGTAGAGGAGAGGAAGAGAGAGCATCCTTCTATGATAAAAGGAGGACAAGCTAGAGCACAGAGAGAGGGGTATTGTTTCTAAAGGAGATTGATGCCATTTTAGAATTAATTTTCTGCATTGTACTACTTCTTGCATGCCTCCTTCATAGAATGTTTAGGTAGTCCTCCTTTATAAATGATATAGGTTGCCACCTACATGGAATGTTTTATCTCCTATATAGAATACTAGAGTTTTACATTTTCATGCATACTGTAATTGTATTTTTATGTTTTAAAATTTAATAATCAAGTTTTATGCAATGTTTATGAAGTTTTCAATTTATTTTGGTTTTATTTTTAATTTCATCATGAGCTAAATTTTCATTTTTCTAGGACGATAATGTAGCTTACTAACGACGGATTGAATCTTAACTTATTAAATATAGTTCTATTTTTTTCTTAATGATTGAGTTTTAATCATTGTTTTTAATGCTTTCAATTGATTAGCCATCTTTTGAATGATTTCAATACGTATGTTGAGATCGGAAAGAGATGCATATGGATAGATCCCATAATTAAAATCATAATTTGCATATGAAATAGGAATATATTCATATGGGTTTTACAGTCTTAATAAATTCTATAAATCTTAATGCATTAATAATTGTTTAAATTCAAATAGGGATATATTGGATTAACAATTAATTATATAATTGTTTGACCTTTGAAGAGGCTAGTAATTAAATTAAGAAAACTCGACTATCAATCATGTGGAATAAATTGGACTATAATACATAGGTGATTTAATCCGAAATTTACAAAGTGAAATTTGATCCCTAGCTAGGGCTTTTTTCTTATATCTGTTTTCATATTAATTGTATTCATATTTAATCATTTTTATTTTATAATCTCAATCACTAACTAATCGATTAACAAAATAATATTAAGATTATCAATTTTGGTATTTAGTGATCAATTCTTGTGAAAACGATACCCTACTCACTTTTATATTAATTGTTTACGACAGTATACACTTATACTTTTTAATAAACTATTTACACTTGTAACACCTTCATATATGTCCCTAAATGCACTGTGTTTCATTTTGGGCTATGTAATATTACTGTGTTAAAAACAAGAGTTAAGAGGCAAATCTATCAATGAAGTTTTACGTCAAGGACATCAGATCCCATAATTTTTTTTTTGTGCAAATTAAAAGTATACATAAAATTTTTAAAATTGTGCAAAAATATTATGACGGTTAAGTCAATAAATTTAACCATTTAACAAACGTGTTAACTAAGAAAATGATACAAAAATACACATAAAAATTTTAATGTACCGTGGGTTATAGGTAGAATTGTATCTTATCCCTGAAAACGAATATAAAGAGGTTTTGAAGTGGCTAAACGTTAGTGTGATGTGTGATAAAATTGGAGGCGGTTTTTATAGTTTCCTAGTGCATCTTTTTTAAAATTCTTTTAAATATCATTATACATGCAAAGGGATTTAATATCGTGAAATTAAATTAAATCAGAGTTAAAAATTCACTTGAACCGTTGGGAAAGCAATTTGGAGGAGATGGGAGGGAGGGTTATGGAGTAAAGCAAGAAAGGATGAGCGAGAGAATAATTGGGGAAATTAAAGGGGAAAAGAGGAGGATTTCAATTGAAAGGAAAGAATGGCGTTAAGGTGCAAAGTTAAGGATGTGTGTAAAATGCGTCAATCCTCAGCATGATTGCTTCCAAGTACGACATTTAAACTTTGATGTCTTGATCCACCAACGACCGACCAGAAAAAGCAACTCCAACGCAGCAAGGCTCCGGTACTGCAGGCGTAAGCAAAAGCATGGCCTCCCAAACAACATTGCTGCCTTTATCGGATTCCCCGAGCCGGGGTTTTTGGTCACATGAGGGCTACTGTTGTGTTGTTAGTTGGGATATGTGATGAGTGCAGCTTTGGAGGTTTAGGCTTGATACTATACTATGCATGACGAATACCTAATACATAAAGCCACCCAAAAATGGTGCAGATCGACAGCAGCTGAGTATTAAGAAAGAAACAAATTGCAGTGAGCTGGAATTACACCGAGAAGGGTAGGCAGAAAATATTCTTTTGAGGCAGGGGACGTCGTGAATATGCCAAACTTTTTCATATAATAATGGCAATTAAGCTCATCTGTTTTTGCATTCTGGCGATTCCATCATTTTGTCTATGTACCAACATTAACTACCCCCCAAATCCCCCAATCATATATCACTTTGAATTCAATGCAACCCCAAATCATCACGCTTGGATTCGTTCCTCTTCCTCATGATCGCTCCAAAAGTTGCTTTGCCCCCTTCATCATCACCCCTATTAATGCCTCCTTTCAACTCCTGCTTGTGTTTTTGGATTTTAACTCAATCACTTAACTGCGTACGTTTTCAAAATTAATCTCACTACTTTTCTTTATGCGCTTTCCTGTTCCTGGTCTCCTACGAGTCAGTCGCATACCACGATAATCTATTTTTTTTTTTTAATTGTGTAGAAAATAACTACTTCCTCCGTGTTCATTTCTATTTCTAGTAACGATAAGTGATATTTTTCCATTCATAATTAGTAAATCAAGCCGATATAAAGAGGAAAAGCGAGAGTAGATATAAAACATAAATTAGTTAAGCTAGTTTAATTGGTATGTGAGAATTAGGCGATTTTGTCCCATGAATAAAAACTAATTAAGAGTATTTTTAAATTACATCATAATTAGGAAAAATAAAAAGGTTTAAGTGAAATCTATCGAAAAGTAATAATTAAAAATAAATAAAGTTGCACAAAATGCAACTTATAGGAAAATGGATAACTTTCAATAAACTTTATGGTATAGCAATAGTATATTGAATAACAAGTACTAGTATTCTACTATTGTCTTGAGCCTGAGCGAGATTGCATAAGGAAATATGCTAAAAAAGAAAAGAAAGAAAGAAAAATAGCAGGGGGGCAAAACTCCAAAAAGAAAGGTAGCAAAAGAGACGTTATATGGCAGCACCCGCCACTTCTGTTTGTGTGTGGGGGAGAGAGAGAGACGCGCTTAATATAGCGGTCCACTGGGAAGTTAATGATATTTCCTTGTGTAGTAAAATCAAATCGGCCGATACATAAAACACCATCCGTATATCAAGCTTCCCCTATTAATAAAATTAATTCCTCTCCAGAAAATCCCTTCCCTTCAAATCATCATCCGGGCCTTGCTCCTAGTTACTCTACTCCCATTTCCTCTACGCCTGGAATTATGGGTTGCAATTCCTCAAGACTGGATCGCCTCCCGGCGGTGGCTCTCTGTCGGGACCGTTGCAAATTCGTGGATGAAGCACTCCGCCAGAGCTACTTCCTCGCCGATGCTCACCTGGCACACATGCACTCTCTCAAAACACTCGGCCCCGCTCTCCACTCTTTCTTCCATCACCATGAGGATCCCGGCGACCATGCCGACCACGGCATCAAATCCAATCTGCCCAGGTCGCCTCCTCTAGTGGCTTCACCTGATCACGCCTCCTCCTCCAGTTCTGATTCAGATTTACACGTCCATTCGCATTCCGAGTCGTCAGAAACTGAGAATAATACAGACAAAGATTTCCAATTTCTTAACCCAACTCGCTATGATTATCTAAACCGCGACCCTGCTCCTGATGACGTGGTTTTCGTGAATTATATGCAGCCTCTGTACCCTCCTTTTTCTCCCCCTCTTCCGAACTCAAAGCCGCCATCACCCCCTCCCCCGGGCAGCTCAGCCTGGGACTTCTTGAACTTGTTTGAAACGTTCGAGAAATACGAGGTGCGGTACAGTCCGAGTCGCGACATAAAGGAAGAGGAGAGCAAAGAAAGTCAAAGGAGCATAGAACACGGTTCCAAGAATAAAGCCACTGAAGCTGTAGATGGAAGGGGCAAGGCGGACAGAGCAGAAAATGTGAAGGCCGATTCGACGGAGAAGGGGCAACGGGAGGCAAAAGACAGCGGCAACCCAGCGAAAGTGAAGTCAGCGAAAGGAGTGTCAGAGATTATGACAGAGATTCAGATTCTAATGGAGCGAGCATCGGATTCGGGGAGCCCAGTTTTGGAAATGCTTGACGTTGGAAAACTCCGTTACCATCGAGGAATAGCCGTTAATCCAGGTAGGCCCCCCATCTAACTATTTCGTTTGATTTATTTTTGAATTCACATACAAAAAATCTCATGGATGACAAGACGGTTATTATATTGGTGTCAGTTTCTTGCAAGATGATGCATGTGTTTACTCCGTTGGTTTCCTCAAAGCCTCTGACCGTTAAAAGCACGGAATCCTCACTTATGTGTCAGAGAACGGGACCCGCTTATCAGAGAGCTCATAAAGACGAAGGGAGCCTGTCTTGTACTTTGACGAAGCTATCCATGTGGGAGAAGAAGTTGTATGATGAAGTTAAGGTACGTACGTATGTATATGTTAACTTCTTGCCTTTAATCACTACTTAGGGCAGACAAAGCTGGTTGCCCTATTGCCTCGCCTCTTGTATTTTCTGTCAATATTTATTAGGAGGATGGTTGAAATAGTGATTGTAATCAATAAAAATATTTTTTAATCGTGATTTATAGTATATGATGTAGTTTTTACGGTCTATGAGGTAATTTTTACAGTCTATAAGGTAAATATGTGATGAGTTTTATCTCAATTTACATGAATCGAGCTTATACATGAATATAAACTAAATCAAACATAAATAATGGATCAGTGTCTGTTTCAAATTTTATGATATGCGTGACCAACACTGGAAGAAATGATGACAGTAAGCCCCTTTAGATCTTTTTTTTTTTTTTTAATGATCCTTTAAATCTTTTTGAACTCCTTGAAGATATTCCTTTTCCACTCGAGTGTTAATTATCTTATCAAAGCAACTCGGGAGACTAACTAGGCGTGAAAGATTGATATATATCAATTCCTCGTTGTTTATATATATGTGAACAAATATAAAATCAGTCTGGAAAATTTTGTCCTGCCAGTAATTCTATCAATTCGGTGTCTTTAATATATTGCGTACATATATAACTTGCATGGAACATAATAAACCGGAACGATTCCCTCGTGCATTTTGTGATAATCTTACGCAACAATGAAAGGAACTCAGGCATGCATATAGGAATGTTTGACAAGAAGAAATTTAGATTATATTTTCTCATGATTTTATTATAAAATTTACTAACTATCATTTATCTAGCAAATATTACAAGTGTTGCCGGTTTATATTTTGGATTTGAAGAATGCGCGTAATTTTCAGGTTGAGGAGAAATTGCACGTACTTTACGAGAAGAAATGCAGACAGTTGAGTCGAATGATGAGTAAAAAACATGTGGATGCTCAAAAAGTGGGTCCTCTTGAAGCTTTCATCCAGATTATATCTACAAAAATGAAGATTTCTATCCAAGTAGTTGACAAAATATCAAATACGATATGCAAGTTAGGGGAAGAAGAATTGTGGCCTCTGATCAACGAGTTTATTCTCAGGTATAATTAACACGCCCCCCCATGGACATAGCTAAATACTGAGGTTTCTTATGATTTATGTTCATCTAGCTGCCATTGCCAGGAATGGTCATTTCTGAAACGTGCTTCTTGATTGATATATATATATATATGTATGTATGTATGCCATTGCCAGGAATGGTCATTTCTGAAACGTGCTTCTTAATTGATATATATATATATTTGATTAATTTATTTAATAGAAAATGATTTATTTAACTCCGCACACTGATTTATTTTCTTGCTCAACCATTCGTGGATGAAGGTTTCTAGGAATGTGGAAAGAGATGCAGGAGTGTTACAGAAGCCAAAATCAGGGAATTGAAGAAGCCAAAAGTGTAGGGGCGTGTTGGCTGAACGGAGAGCAAGTTAGTAAAGAGCATGTAGACGCGGCAATAAAAGTAAAGAGTGAACTACAAAAATGGAACTCGAGCTTGTCGGAGTGGATTTACGCCCAAAAGTGTCAGGTCAAAGCCTTGAACGGTTGGCTCCTGAGATGTCTACCGGAAGAAGAAACAGAGGATGAAGGCTCTGCAAGTCCGTCGGTGCTGGTGATCTGCAACAAGTGGTGGCAAGCAGTTGACAAAATCTCAGACAAGAATGTGGTAGAAGCCGTGAACGAGTTCATTTCAGGGGTAAACGAAGTGTTAGACAAGTACATATCAGAGCTCCAGCAGAGATTAGCAGTGGACAAGGAATTGGAGATAAGAGTGAGAGCAGTGGAAATGCAGGAGCAAAAGATGCAGAGAGAGAAGAAATTAGATCTGCATTTTGAAAGTGGCAGTGGAAGCCTTCGCTGCCGTCTCCAGCGCATATTTTCTGCTCTGGAGAACTTGGCTGCCACATCTGCTTCCGCATATGAACTACTCTGCCAACACATTGAACAGGACGGGCACTGCCTTTTGGGGCGACCCCACATTACTCATTAGTTCTTTTCCTATTCCGATTGTCTATTTGCCCAAGTGCTTTTACAGATTGAGTTATCTTGAGTCTCAACTGCTGAGTATATCTTATTAGCTTGTTTGCCTGAGCTTATTTACATCGGGCTTATTATATAAACCCGATTTACATAAATCGAGATAAATCTCCTCCACATATTTACCTCGTAGATCGTAAAAACAACTTCGTATTCCGTAAATCACGATTTATAAGCACTTATGGAGCTTCTATAAGCTAATCCAAACGAGCTAGCTAAATTCAAATTCAAAATTCTTCAAACCAAATATATCTTTTTCCCTGTTCTTTCAAGGCGGAAACAAGCGTTTGCAATCTATTCTGAAATGACTGTTCTTTTATGCTACTAAACCATCACCCAACCAATCCTGTTCCTAATTTTCTTGGCCGCAGATAAACTATTGTAATCTCGATATTAATGGTGGCATTTGGACTATTAAAAACAACGTTTTCAGCGTATTATAAAAGTGTCGCTTGCATGATGAAAAGACGCTTTAGCAACATAATATCGGGTCTGGTGTATTGACGCACTTAATTATGTTAAATGTCCATGTATGCCCCAATATATTTATTTTATGTACATTCCAAAAATTGAACAAATCCCATATAGTTCTTTAAGGAGTCGCTGTTGATATACTTAAAAAAAAAAAAAGCGTGATTATCTGATTTTGCCTTTCACTGATGTTTTTTTTTTCTAATAAGGGCCCTTGATTGAAGTTAATAATCACAATAAATGCCATCCATGAATTTACAGCGAGCTAATCAATTGTTGCATTTAAGTAAGGGTAAGATTGGAAAAAAATTACTACCAACCAAATCTTTGTCATGTCATATAATTTTTTTTTTCATTTGCCAACTCCCTCTAGTCATATATACATAAAAAGAATTTAAGATGACTCTCTCTCTCTCTCTCTGTTTTTTTTTTTTTTTTTGGGATCAAGAAGAAGACTCCTTTTGATGCTGAATATAAATGACTAAGCATACAAGGCTCAGTTGTTTGGTTGCACGGGGGATGGGAATAATTTTTATATTATTTTGTTTGGATTAATGAAAAGGAAGGGATTTTAATATTACTTTGTTTGGTGGTTTATGAGGAAAAGGGAGGGAAAATATTTTAATTTAAATAATTTTATCTTTTTATTTAATTTTTTTTAAAATTATATATAATGTTTAATAAAATATATTCTAAATATAAAATTATAATTTAATAATTATGAAAATTGAATAAATATAACTATAATTATAATAATAAATATCTAAGATTATATTCCATGGTTTTATTTATCATATATATATAAACATAAGCAAACTATTATAATTATAAGGGTTAAGGTGCAAAAATAGCAATGAATTATTTTTCAAAGTGCACCCAACACAACTAACTATTTTTAGGTGCAAAAATAGACATTATGAATTTTTAGGATGTAAAAGTAGACATTATGAATTATTTTGGGAGCAAAAATAGCAATTTTTGCACCCAAAATAGATAACGAAATTGCTATTTTTACTCAAAAAAAAAATTCATAATGTCTACTTTTACATCCTAAAAATTAATAATGTCTATTTTGCACCCCAAAATAGTTAGTTGTGTTGAGTGCACTTTGAGAAATAGTTTATTACTATTTTTGCACCTTAACCCTAATTATAATATATATGTACACAATAAAAAATTTTAAAATAAAAATGGAGGGGGATAATAGATGGGATAAAAAAAATCTTTATAGATAAAATGATTAATATAAGATAAAATATGATTCCTTTCCTCCAAATCTCCCAATTTAAAAAAGGAGGGTTATGAGAGGAGGGACTCCCCCTCCTAAAAAAAGTTATAGCATCAAATAAGGAGGTTTTCTATAATACACCAAATAACAAAGTATAAAATAGAATGGGTTGATGTATAAATTTTATGATACCATTTTAATATAATTTTATTTATGTACCTTTTAATTTATTTAATAAAATTTGATAAACCCTTGTCTTTTTTCAAAAAAAAAAAAAACCCCATCAAGGTCTTTCACTCCTTCCCCCTCAAATCAAATCAAACGTAAGAATAGAATTAATGTCAAGAAATCTAGTTTTCCTTAAACAGTAAAGAAGGAGAAAGCTGCTGTACTATGAATTAATTTCCGCCAGAGAGGCAAAGTGGAAGCACAAATTTTGCAAGAGAGAAGCGGGAGGGACAGGGAGGCTTTGTGAGTGCAGGGACAGCAGCCGCGAGAGAGAGAGAGGACACGATCAGGTGGTGGAGGACCAGAAAGTTGCAATTCCTCATCACCCTTTTTTAGATCTCTCCCCCTCTCTCACCTCACAAGTTACAACTTACAAGCGCGCGCACGAGGGTTTGTTAGTAGTCTGACTGATTTGTCACCTTCATCTCGCCTTGGTGCCTCCCCACAATAAGACTAGATGTTGTCTAGTTTGCGCTTTTAGTTGCTAGAGTTGGGCGCACTGAGCTGATTATCCGAGTAATGGGCTGTTGTGTATCTTCGTTTTCCAAGGATTCTAGTCCCCAAAACATCCCTTATTTGGATAATCACAAGAACAACATCCTCAATCTTCCTTCTTCCTCCAACGGCGCCGATAATACCGCTGCTGCTGCCGACTTCCCGCCGTTCTTGGAGTTCTCCCTCACCGACCTCAAAGCTGCCACCAACAACTTCAGCCCCGATCACATCGTCTCCGAGAGCGGTGAGAAAGCCCCCAATGTCGTCTACAAAGGTCGTCTCCACAATCAAAACCGCTGTTTTATTGCTGTCAAGAAATTCACTAAATTGGCGTGGCCCGACCCTAAACAGTTCGCGGTACCAATTTTACTATTCGTATTGATTTTACAGCTTTTGCCAATTCTAATCTCCTTTGGGCTGAACCGCCTAGGTTTAATCGACTTGTCGTAACTTGTTCGTGCAGGATGAAGCTTTGGGTGTTGGAAAATTAAGACACAAGAGGCTTGCCAATTTGATTGGTTATTGTTGTGATGGGGATGAGAGACTACTCGTTGCAGAGTACATGCCCAACGATACCCTTGCCAAACATCTATTTCACTGTATTTTTTCTTTTTCCTCCTTTATTCTTGTCGTTTTTTTTTGGCCGTGTTTCATCATTTTTATGATAACAAGAAGAAGGTTTGAAAATGATTAACAAATCACTGCTCATTTATTCCTAAAATTCACGGGCTTCAGTTTTTAAGCTATTGACTTAAAATCCAATTCTATAACAGACATGGCAATGCTTTAAGCTGATTGCCTCCCGCTGCATTTTCTCCCTTGATTTCCACTGGTTGTACGGACCTGAAACATTGTTTCCCGTGTTTGCTACTCTGAATTCTGATGGACGTGAACTTTAGTGTAGAAAGAAAGTAGCCTTTTTCCCCAAATCTGTTTGAAATGTCCCAGACGAATCCTTGTTAACCATTTAGATGTATCCCATTGGAGATTTCCACACGACACCTTTTTTCATGACTATTCCGTCTTGCTTCTAGATATGTCATCTTGCTTGAGTCTGCTCGCACCTTTGCCCAGTGAATTTATTCCTTTACCCTCATAGGTCAAAATTATATTTATCTGTTAGTTAATATTCTGGCTTCCCATCACGCCTTTGTATGAATAAGGTCAGGATTGGGCTCTATTTTTTTAGTGGGCGTTGAGAGCAATTATCTTCATATATGGCTTTGGCTTATGTAAGGCTCTTCATGCAGCCAGAGCGTGATAGATTATTCATTCTGTTTGATATGGAAATCACATTCCAATTTTCATCGGAAGTATTCATATCGCCTTGCAGTGTTCTGCATTTCAGTCGTATAGATAGCAACTATCCATCTTTAATTCAACTTCATTAAGTTCAGTTTAACTCTGCAATTATGTGCATAACTTTTCTTCCTGCATCTTCGACAGGGGAGAATCAGACAATAGAGTGGGCCATGCGGTTAAGAGTTGCCTTAAACATTGCCGACGCATTAGATTATTGTCATAGAGAAGGCCATCCATTGTATCATGACTTGAATGCTTACAGAGTTCTCTTTGACGAGGTGATTATGGACAACTATTTTATAAGCCAATGTTTGGAATTTTGATCAATATCTTTCGTTCATAATCTTTGTATAGTTTTGATATTTTCAATTTGTAAGTAGTGTTGTAAACAATCATGAGAATCAGGCAGTAGATTTGTAAAACTATATTTGACAAATCTTACTGTTTTGGCAGAATGGCGATCCCCGGCTTTCATGTTTTGGTTTGATGAAGAATAGCAGGGATGGGAAAAGCTATAGCACAAATCTTGCTTATACACCTCCTGAGTATCTGAGAAATGGTGGCTGAATATTTTCTTTCGAATGTTTTCCCCCTAGTGCAGCTTGACAATATTTTATACAATTCATTCCATAATATTCATCTACCCTTTTGTGTCAATATTTTTAACAGTTTAATAGAGCCCGGACCGGAAACCGGTGAATTGGCCGCTAAACCGGTCCGGTCCAGTCATCAACCCGGTTTGGTATTTTTCTTTCTTTATTTTTTTTTTTCATTTTTCTTTAGAATTTCATATTAATAATCCTAAAATCTTCAATTTCTTACCGGATTGGTCCCGGTTAGCTCCCTAACCCATTGACCCTTGACCACCCAGTACCCTGGCCGGTCCGGATTTAATTATCTTGATTTTTAACTAGAGTTAAAGTGGAACCTTCAGTAATCTTGCAGGAGATAAGGTTGCACTACAAGCTAGAGTATTTGTTGTCTAAAGTTGAGAAGTCTATGACAAACAATACACACACAGTTGTAGAGGTGTCAATAACATCTATATGATTCATATATTCATTTTGTGAACTTGGATTTAGTATAGAAATTTGAGAGGTTTGCCATAGAGAGCATCTTTTTATCGTTGATTTGTGAGTAGTCATTGAATTTTGCTGCTTGGGTATATTCTTGTCATCATGCTGTCCATTTTTCAGGAAAGTTTTTTAAGATGTATGTATGCTGATATATGTTTTGGTGACTTCTAGCAGCAGTAATGATATATGTATCTTTTGTAGGGAGGGTAACCCCGGAAAGTGTCATCTTCAGCTTTGGAACTGTGTTATTGGATCTTCTAAGTGGAAAGCATATCCCTCCAAGTCATGTAAGTATTCTATTTAAACATATTAAGAAAGGCCGATTTTTGGTAAAGTGGCATGTAAATCCATAAAGAAAAGCATGGATAACCGGGTATTTAATGCATTAGATACTGTTGGAGAATAGTTTATACCATGGGTATCGAAAGTAATGAATAATGTATTCATTTCTTTCTCTAAGAGATCATAGTTTATGTTGAATTTACATAGCTCGAGATCGGTTTACCTTGTGAAATGAATTCTTTATGGCTAGAGTGCTTCCTTCCTTCCATTTTTATTGGATATCCCCAAAGGAACGGCTGGTGCTTTTTGGTTCCCTAGAATGCTGTTTTTGGTGGCCATCAATTCTGTTTGATTGATGAATCAACTTAGTTATTTTTGGCCAAAATCCATTCGAGGTGCATACGAAACTCAGTGCAATACTTTTTACTTTGGTTTTATTATGCCCAAAAGTAATTTTAGTTGGTACTACCCACACATCTTTTTCTTATACATTTTCTTTAGCTGAACATTCCTGAACATAAAAATAGATTCCTAAGTCTACTCAGTTTCTTATTGTAGGACTTGTATTACTCCATACATTCATTTAAAGGTTTGTTTTCTTTTAATTTAATGAAGTATACTCTTTGTACCTGCAGGCTCTTGATATGATAAGGGGCAAGAATATACTTATCCTTATGGATTCACATTTGGAGGGAAACTTTTTAACTGATGAAGCAACTGTGGTTTTAGATCTAGCCTCTCATTGTTTGCAGTATGAACCTCGGGAGCGGCCCAAGACCAAGGACCTTGTTATCACACTTTCCCCACTACAAAATAAACCTGATGTGAGATTCTTCTATAACACCAAGTGCAATTTATTTCCCACAGGATGATTATGAAAGATAAGCTCTGCATTACTAGCTCAATGACATCTTTTGTCAAACCAGCTCTGGCTTGCATGCAATATTTGCATAAATATTAGCTCACTGGGCCTATTGATTTTTTTCGTTTGGGATAAAGTATTCACTTATTCTTTGTATCAATGAAAGAACATGTTATGGAAGTTATGACTAAAATTAAGTGGTTTTACCTGTAAGGATCTTTGGCCTATTAAAAGGGGAGAGTAGGGAAATAATTATGGTTATCTTTGCCATCAGGTTCCATCAAATGTGATGCTTGGAATTCCCAAGCAAGAGGAAGCTCCTCCTACTCTGCAGCATCCTCTTTCTCCAATGGGTGATGCTTGTTCTCGAATGGACCTTACAGCTATCCATCAAATTCTGTTAATGGCGCACTACAGAGATGATGAAGTGACTAATGAGGTACTGCAAATCAAAGGGAGAGTTATTTAAAGCTTATATTTAGGGATGTTGCACTAATTATGCATTTGTTGGTCCGGCAATTACCTGGTTAGTTATCTTTCCAAGAGTGGACCCAGCAAATGAGGGATATGTTGGAGGCAAGAAAGCGTGGTGACATGGCTTTCCGTGACAAGGATTTTAAGACTGCGATGGAGTGTTACTCCCAGGTATCTGTTGAATAAATAAGAGGATTATTTTGAATTGTATTAAATGCTTTTTGGGGTGTTTGCAACATTAATGGCATATTCGTATGTAGTTCATTGAGGTGGGAACAATGGTATCCCCAACAGTGTATGCTCGGAGGAGCCTTTGCCATCTGATGTGTGATCAACCAGATGCTGCTCTTAGAGATGCAATGCAAGCGCAGTGTGTGTATCCTGAGTGGTCTACGGCATTTTACATGCAGGCCGTTGCTCTTTCCAAGTTAAACATGGACAAGGATGCTGCTGACATGCTCAATGAGGCTTCTGCCCTTGAAGAAAAAAGACGGGGCAAAGGCTCTTCCTCTTGATAAGCACTTCTCTGTAACAGTATCTAAAGGGGTGTGTGTATACTGTAAGTTTGGAATTTATTTCATTCAATGTAACATATTTTTCATAAGTTCTTGATCTATTCCCCCCCCCCCTGTATTTATCGAAACATTTAATTGATTCTTACTCTGTACATGTCTCTGCTTATCTATTTTTATAGTACAAACAAAGCGTCTGTTCGGTTGTATTGTAATGCACATATAAATTATTTTTAATTGGAGCTACTGCCATATGTTTTTGGGAGAATTACATTCAGGTTCTGCCCAAGAAAAAAAATTGAAATATTGGTCCTATAGAGTTGTCAATTGTATTCTTGGACTTATCAATTCACGTCCCTAGAGTTGTCAGTGTGACCATTTTTTTATTTTTTCTATTAGGTAAGACCTAAATGTAATTCTCCTATTTTTCCAAGTAGTTTTCTACTGTAGAAGTTTACTTTTCTTTATAAAACCTTTTTCATCCTTACCTAAACCTGATCCCTCGCCTGGGTGGAAGAATGTAGCTATTCATCAGGTTCTGACATTCTGCAGATCAGCCTCTGTGAATTGCTGGTTTTTGAAGTTTATGGTTATTTTCTATAATCGGATATGTAGATCACTCATTTTATGTCTACAACTCGGGAGAGAACGGAAATTGGTTGATTTTCCTTTGTTCCAAAGACAGAAGAAAAGGCAACTGATAGACTGGCACGGTGTGTGTATAATAATAAATTGAAAAAGCCCCCGGGCATCAACTTAACATGGTAATCAATTTTCTGTGGAAAAACACATTTGGAAAACCGGCAAATACCGTCGATTGTCAATATATGATTGATTGAGGCAGATATTTGTGAACTGATCAGCCGAAGCAGCATAGTGGATGGACAATCTTTGTAGCTTGTGGCTCCAGATTTAGGTGCTTTATACAACATTTGGATTTACCCCCTTCGTTTATGTTTTAACAGGTATGAAAGCGAATTTACAAGCAGCAGTTGATAGGATCTGAATTTTGAAAAGTAGTAGTATTGTTTTACACAAACAGTTAAGGGCTGACATTTTATTGCAGCTTACTGCGAATACGATTGTATTTGCTATCTCCTGCGCACTTTGAAGAATCCTCAGTTACACACGACCATGCTTAAATTACATGTTAAAGAAAAGAAAACAAGGATTTTCCGGTGCATGAGTATGTAGTGAGGAATGTCTCTGCACTGTCGTGCATCCAAGATTTCAGCTGCTGTACTAGTATGGATCTTTCATTAAATTTTCCTCTTCTTTACGGTTGATGCTTTCACAAAGTTCTGCTCGGATTCAACTTTCAATCAACTGAAACGTCAACATCCAATCTAACCCAGTCAACTCAAGTTTCCTTTAAAAAAAAAAAAAAAAGACACCTGCTTATTTGCAAATACAGATTGCAATTACGCAGTCCAGTATTGCTTTTTGCAGGGGTAAGTATTGGCATAAGTCGTCAACCCAGATGACCGCCACATGCGAAGCCAAATACTTTCAGCTGTTCCACGCGTTGCTCAAACAGCTTGACTCACAAAAGTGGACGGCGCATGAACCATGTTGGCCCCTGGTTTGGTCTGAACAGGCAAATGTTATGCACAATCTGAATAAAATTGATTATTATTTTTATAATCTTTGTGTTTTTAATATTAAGACGAGACGGTGGCTGCGGGGGCTTATTGAGGCGAGGAGTGAGAAGAGATGGAGGAAATAGATGGAAGAAGTGGATTTTGCAAATCGAACTCCATCTTCCACAGTAAACGGAAGCCCCTGCCTCTTCCTCAAAACTATTCGCTGGATGTCACCACCTTCATCTCCTCTCGCGCCCACCACGGCAAGCTTGCTTTCATCGATGCCGCCACTGGTCGCCACTTCACCTTCCCCCAACTCTGGCGAGCCGTCGATGCCGTCGCCACCTCTCTCTCTGACTTGGGTGTTCGGAAGGGCCATGTCGTCCTCCTCCTTTCCCCCAACTCCATCTACTTCCCCGTCGTCTGCCTCGCCGTCATGTCCCTTGGCGCTATCATCACCACCACCAACCCTCTCAACACCACCCGCGAAATCGCCAAGCAAATCTCTGATTCCAAACCTTCCCTTGCCTTCACAATTCGCCCTCTACTTCCCAAGATCACCGCAGCTTCAAACCTGCCAATCGTTCTCATGGAGGAAGACTCCAATACCCCAATCACTGAGCCTAAAATCGTGACCACGCTGGGCAAGATGATGAAGACGGAGCCCCGTGCGAGCCAAGTCAGGGATCGAGTCTACCAAGACGATACCGCAACTTTACTGTATTCATCGGGCACCACGGGTCCAACTAAAGGCGTGGTCTCGTCGCACCGGAATCTGATGGCAATGGTCCAGATAGTTTTGGGTCGATTCAACATGGACAAGGAGGAGACCTTCATATGCACTGTCCCCATGTTCCATATATATGGTCTGGTGGCGTTCGCAACGGGCCTTCTGGCTTCGGGATCCACAATAGTGGTGCTGTCCAAGTTCGACATGGACGATATGCTATCGGTGATCCAGAAGTACCGGGCGACGTACCTGCCACTGGTACCGCCTATATTGGTGGCGATGATGAACGGTGCGGATGCGATCAAGGCCAAGTACGATCTGAGCTCGCTACATTCGGTTCTCTCGGGTGGGGCTCCACTCAGCAAGGAGGTGATAGAGGGCTTTGTGGACAAGTTCCCCAATGTCACAATTCTTCAGGGTTACGGGTTGACCGAATCCACGGGAGTCGGGGCATCCACGGACTCACTGGAGGAGAGTCGGAGGTACGGCACGGCTGGGCTGTTGTCACCGGCCACCGAGGCCAAAGTCGTCAACCCTGAAACTGGAGAGGCTTTGCCGCCTAATCGGACCGGTGAGCTCTGGCTCAGAGGTCCCACCATCATGAAAGGTGCGCCATTGTTACTTTGATACTATTATGTTTGTAAATTTTATAATTCATCCACGCCTCATGATGATCCAATTTAATGGTAGATGATTAAAAATCATAAATCTTCATAGAAGAGCCCGGACAATCTTTGACGTAATTCTTATGAACGGCTCGCATGATGGTATAAATATAACTAGAGTATATTATTTATATCGTTCATTTTTTTTAAGCATCTTTGCATGGAGTTGGATCTAGATCTAGTCAAGATTCTGCTACTTGCTATTATTATCTTTTTTATAGGAAAAATGTGATTTAGTTGACAGAAAAAATTTATCAGTTTTTGGAATAGAGAGACCAGAATAGTGGATCAGATGGCATGTAGTTAGGATGTTATGATTGAGAGTGAGGGCATGGTGATGGCAGGTTATTTCAGCAACGAGGAAGCAACCACCTCGACCCTTGATTCAGAGGGATGGTTGAGAACCGGAGATATTTGCTACATTGATGGCGATGGGTATATTTTCATTGTTGATAGGCTGAAAGAGCTTATTAAATACAAGGGATATCAGGTATGTACCAGCCATAACTCGTAATCTTATAATTATGATCTACAAGCCACAGTTGGAATCACGGTTTTGTAATCTAACAAGGCAGGTAAAGTGTAAAATCGTATTCGCTCTAATGAACTAATTGGTTCGCCTCACTTCTAGTCTGATCCGAATAGATTTAATTATTCTTGCCTTCGGTGTAAAGCATGCACATGGTCAATTCTTTTTTGTATTGTTAGGTCCCGCCAGCAGAACTAGAGGCCTTGTTGCTTACTCATCCTGCAATTTCAGACGCTGCTGTCATACCGTAAGTCTGTCTCCTAATCCAACAGAACTGCTGCTTTTTTTTTATTTAAAAAAATTCAAAGAACAAATATATTTGTTCAGATTCCCAGATAAGGAGGTTGGGCAGTATCCGATGGCATACGTAGTTAGGAAAAGAGGAAGCCATGCATCTGAAAAGGAAATTATGGATTTTGTGGCAGCACAGGTGAGCCTCCCTTCTTTAATTTCCGTGCAAATGGATAATTGTGGTTTGTCGGCTGTCGGGTTTGGTGGTCTTAACACTCAATTTAACCGCATCAAACATAAATTTGATCATCATTATAATTCATAAGCAAAGAGTATAAATATAAATTATATATGAATGAATCATTAGCGTGGGGATGATTCCATTTGTGGCTGAAACAGGTTGCTCCATATAAAAGAATTCGAAGAGTGACATTTATTTCTTCAATACCCAAGAACCCATCCGGCAAAATCCTCAGGAAGGATCTCATCAAGCTCGCCACATCTAAACTTTGAACCGAAGACTCCGGAGCCTTCCATGTTGATCATATATGGTGGATTTTCTGGTTGCCTCTCAGCTTTTCTGATGCCGATCATGTTATGTATAATTCTCTTGCCTTTTTATTTTTGTTGTTTTGATAATGGTCATCATTGTCATCTTTATGTCGTGGGCAGGTGTCTTGTGAGGGGGAGTATTACTATTACTCAGTCTCCTTTATATTGTAACCTCTGCTCATGTTGATAAAAATACTTCTACATTTAATGGTTTACATTGTTGAAAAGTTGAATGATATTTGATTAAAATACTACTATGATATTAACATAATGATGCTGAAGTTTCATGCATCATTACTTGTCATGATAAAGAGTAATATAGTCTTCAAATTTATTTTTCTTGCATATACTGTGTTGTGTCACATACTATTACTAGTATATCGATGTATTGAGAATACACGGTAACTCTCAATACAATGCTATTACATGTAAACTACCTTATCTTTTAATAGAAGTGCAGTATTTGGGAGGAAAAGAAAAGAAAAAACCACTTTTCGGAACTCTGTTGTGCGGAGAAAGATCCAACACAGCTCTACATCATGGCTTATCAATTGTCAATAAAGTCATACACCAATAATTTCAGATGAATATTTATAAGGCATCACGCTTATTTATTCCATGTTTTTTTTTTATTACATGACGCCAAGGAAACTTGGTGATATGACTATCCTAGAACATTATATCTCGTGAGTATGGATGAGATCTTCCATCATGTGCTAATGATATCCTGGATGCATTATCGGTAAAACCACATAACCCCTAATAGTTGTTGTGTCCTTGACTAAATAATCAGCACACCGAATAGCCACTTTAGATACATAGTGAAGTGCAATGTCCCAACCTAAAAATAGCAGATTCCAAACCTCCCCAATTACCGTAGCAATAGGGTAGTGATGTGCCCCATCCCGCATCACTAAGTGATAGGCTTTCGATGAATCTGTGTAGGCATCCACCTTCTGAAATTAGAATTGCTTGCATAATTGTAACCCGGTCAATATGCCCATGAGTTCAGCCCTTGTTGAAGAGCCAATCCCCAAGTGGCGTTGAAAATCCAAAAACTCACTTTTGAGTAGCATCACAAACAAGACCTCCACACGCAGCCAATCCATGGCATGAAGCAGAGCCATCCGTATCCAATCGAACATACCCTTTCGGCAGTGGTTTCCATCGAGTAAACTTCTCCACGTCAATATGAAATAATTGATTCTTCAAGCCCCTGCACACTTTACTATCGATGAGGTGGAATAATCCTTGATGCACAATATCTTTACCTTGCATGCAAGTTCCCTCCATAATTCTCATATATCTATTCTTCCACAATAGCCAGCAAATAAAATTGAAATTTTTTTACCAAGGCCATTCCCGAAATCAGGCAAAGCCCATATTTTGGGACAAGTTGGCCTTAAGCCAATCCCACAAATCATATTGGAAGAAATCAAAACGATAAGTAGGATGAATAAAATATAACCACATATTTCTCGACATCCCACAGTTACAAAGAATATGTAGTGTATTTTCCACCTTTTGGCATTGAAAAGGACAATCCTCACACTGCGCTAACCCTCTATGAGTTCTGAGGTAGTTTGTAGGAAGTCGCTCATAGATCGCTTGCTACAAGAAAAATTTCACTTTTTCTGGCACTTGGAGCATCCACGCCTTTTTCCATGGAAACTCGACACTTTGTTCTCTCTGCCTAGAAATTAATTTATAAGCATCACTAACACTAAAATTACCATCCAAAGCATTTCTCTAGTAAAATGTACCATCCTCAATCCTACACAGTGGCTCTACTTAAGTAACAATAATGATCACCCATTGTGGAAGAAACTCCCTCCACTTTTGCACATCCCATCTACCATGAACTGCCACAAAATCTCTAACCTTAGCACACGGATTCAAACTATGTAAATTCCAGTCAACCAGATGAATCAGCGGCATGTCAAATGGAGCTTACAAATCCTACTAGGCATTGCTGGTTCTTCCATCCTTCAAACTCCTACCTACTCCTCTATGGAAAAGATCCCATACCATAGTAATACTCCACTAGACTCGAGAGGAGTTCTGTTTACGGTATATCATGGGATATGGTCAATCTCCACAACCGTACTTCCCTTTTAAATATTTAACCCATAGGGCATTAAGATTAGTTAATAGACCCTAACATAACTTCATGGTGTACGCAACATTTTGGCTATGTAGGTCTTTAATTTCAAAGCCCCATTATCTTTCCCCTGCTTGATTTGATCCCATGTAATTAAATGCATTTTCCTGCCATCATGTGCCTGATTCCAAAGAAAATTTCTACTTATCTTCTCAAGCTCCTGTAAAACCCCTTTAGGTAACAATATAGTCTGCATTTGATAAGCTGGCAGAGCAGATAAGACAACTTTAATAAGCACCATACGCCGCCCTGCCATGGTAAGGAATGTACTCTTCCAGCCAGCCAGCTTCATACATGCCTTGTGTATGATGGGAAAATAAGTAAGCTTTGAAACACGCTCATGAATAAGGGGCACACCAAGGTATTTACCTAGATTTCCAGTGATGCCAATCCCCAACTCATTGCTTAATTCCAAAGCCCTATTGAATTTCACATTCCGAGAAAAGAAATCTTTAGATTTGGCCAAGTTAACCCGATGTCCAGAGACCTCACAAAACGCTTTCATAATTTCCTTCATAACCCTAACCTGGTTTGTAAAGGCTTAACCAAAAAGCAGAAGTTCATCAACAAAAAAAGAGATGGGATATGGAAAGGGAATTCCTATTAATTTTTAATCCTTTCCATTATCCATCTTGGAGTGCTTTTATTAATCCTGTACCCCAACCTTTCTATGCAAAGCACAAATAAATAAAGGCTTAGTAGATCACCCTGTCGAAGATCACAGGTAGGGGAGAAAGGAGATGTCGCTACCCCATTTTAGAGGACCTTCATAGAGACCAAGGAAGTACACGTTATTATAAGGTCCGATATCTTATCCAATATCCTTAAGCTGACAAGGGTTGTTTTCAAGAACCCCCAATCCAGGCGATCGTAGGCTTTCTCTATATCAACCTTGACCACCACATAACCCTTCCTTCTTCCCCTCACTCTCATTGTATGAACGGCCTCTTGAGCAATAATAATATTATCACTACTTTGCCTTCCTTCAATGAAATTACATTGCCGGGGGGTAACCAGATAAGATATGGCTCCTATCAATCTATTAGCAATTATCTTAATAATGATCTTAAAAATGACATTACAGAGAGATATTAGACGAAAGTCTCTCACTGTTTGGGGATTATCAATTTTTGGGATAAGCACAATATGTGTGTGATTAATACCCTTCACCTTCTCAGGATGATTCCAAATATCTCTAATACAATCACACACCTTAGTCTCCACCCGATCCCATTGGGTCTGGAAAAAATGAGCGGATAATCCATCTGGTCTTAGAGCTTTGAAGGCTCCTATCCGAAAAGTTGCATTATTTATCTCAGTATCATCCACCATTTTATGAATCAGAATATCATCTTGTATAGACAAAGGTGGAAAATCCACAATCCAATTCAATGAGTCAATAACCAGGTGGTCTTTAGTATATAGTTCCTGATAAAAGGTCCCTACCATGTTTCGCAACTCCTTTTGATTAGTAATCCAATTACCCGCCTCATCTTAGACCTGTTACTATTTTCTCTTCACCACTGTTGAGGCATGGAAAATCTAGTATTTTTATCTCCTCAAGCAAGCCATTTACATCTAGATTTTTGAAACCATATTAATTCTTCTTGTGCACATACTTTATTGTGCTCTTGCCAAAGCTTCCTTTCTAATTTAAACAGTCCATTGGAGATACTATTCCTTCTAGCTCTATCAATTCCTTTCAATCTTTTTATAATATTCTTCTTTTTATTAGGGATACTACCAATGATCTATGAATTCCAAACCATAGCCTCTTTTTCGAATATAGCTACTCCACCATACCAATCATCATTATCCCAGGACACTTATTAATTATACCCTAAAAACTATCCTCAAGAGCCCATGCCGCCTAATATTGAAAAAAAATCCATTTTCCCATCTCTTGGCATTATGGAATCCATCCGAGACAACCAAGATTCTATGATCCGATTTGAAGCGAAGACCATGAAAAGCTTTACTTGTTGAATGTTTCATCACCCACCTAAAATTCTCAAACACCCAGTCCAATCTCTCTTTCACCCCTTGTTTTTCCCAGGTAAATCTTTCCCCAACATACGGTATTTCAAGCAAATGTGTTCCCCTAACACATTAAGAAAATTACGCCATAGCTCTCAAATGGGTCCAATCCTCCTAGTTTATCAGCAGGCTCCAAAAAAGCATTAAAATCCCCTATAACCATCCACGGTTTGTTAGTGTTTGCAGTAATATTCACAAGAGATTGCCACAGAACCTTACGCCTCATAGCTATCGTTTCCCTATAAACAAAAATGGCAATAAAAGAATCATTAGTTTTCTTATCAACCAATTTACAGTGGATTAATTGGGTATTGGACAAAAGATAATCCACTTGGGTGTTAGCATCATCCCACAAAATCCAAACACCTCCTGCAAACCCTGAGGCTTCTAATCTAATCTAATCAGTAAAACCTAGTTTACATGTAACCCTATCAGCCGTAGATCCACTAATCCTAGTTTCTATTAAACACAAAATATCAATATTATATTTTTTTAACCACTTGCTTAACGGTGCTAGGAAAAGTCCTATTTCCCGTACCCCTACAATTTCAAGAGCCAACAATCATGATGATAATAAAATAGGAAAGGGACGTAATCACTTACTCAAAGCTCGGGTTATCCTGAACACGTGCTTCTTGCTCTACTAACTCATGTGGACCTTGATCTTGCAGCTCCATAATATTAAGATCATCCCCAATATCCTCTTCCAAATCAGTGGCTATGATTTAGAAATTAGAAGTCTCCATTTATTGATATGTACTGTACTCAAATTTTTCCTTTAGAAAAGCATCAGGTACCCTTTTGTCCATCCTTTTTTGTCCTTCTAAAAGTAAGACCCCGTTATGGTTAACCTCTCATCTTCATCATTATTTAAAATATTAATTGAGCCCAACTGATTAATATTGCCTCTTACCATATTATGTTCCCATTAGCCCAAGGCTAAATTACTTGGCCCATCTTCTTTAATTCTATTACTCACCTGTCCATGCACTTGACCCTTTGCCTTATTTAATTTGCCAAATTCCTTCCCATTTGGCCTACTCAATTCATGGCCTACTAGCGTTTTTTACTCAGCCAAAACTAAGACCCCTATTTCCTGGCCCAATTGACCATATTTATCCATTAAACCAGAATCCTTCAACCCCACGTTCATAGTATCATTAGGGCATGTTTGGGTTAGCGGTAGAGAAGTGACTTTTTTTCAATATGACTTTTGCAAAAGTCAGATTGTAAATGTGATTTGTGTTTGGATTGGCGGTGGTAGAAGTAGCTTTTTTTCTAACCTTAAACCTGTTTGGATTATCGATGTGATTTTGTATTTGGATTTAGTTAAAATTACATAAAAAACCCAAAATCTTTTGAAAATATAAATTGATGAAGAAAGGAACTAGAGAAAATTTTAGAACAGCTCCCAAAAGGTTTAAAAATTGTGGTTGGAATCACAAAAGGTTTCAAGATTTCAGTTTAGTTCCTCAACAAACTTTCAAATCTTTTAGTTTATTCCCTTTTCTGATTGCACTGGACCCGACCTTCGACTTCGACTTCTTCAATCTGCTTTACTATCCCTTCACCTTCGACTTTAACCACTCTGTCATTACCACTGCAGGAGACATAAGAGCCGGTGAGCATTGGAACTTTGGGTTGCGGTGAAGAGAAAGCCGCGGTCACCGAGAGGCCACACCATCGTCCTTCATCTTCTTCCTCGTCGGTGGTACTGTTCACTTTCACCGCCGTTGGCAAGCTTCCACCATCATCATCCTTCTCTTCCGTCGGCTTCTTCACTCTGAGGTTGAGTTACAACTTCTTTCATCCATCTTCTCTCAGAGGTTAAGTTGCGAGCTTCCACCGACGCCAATGGTGAACACCTTACAGACTTCGACGGCTCACCCTGAGCTTCAAACACCCACCAGAGCACAAATGAGCAGCTGCGAGAAAGAGGGTGGCTCACCTCCATGTTGCTGTCGTGCTCACCGCTAGAGAGAAAGCAATAAACATGAGCTTATTCTAGAAGCCATGGTGGAAGGAGAAGCGCAGTGAAATCATTCTCCTTCCCAAATGATCAAAATCACGGCACCGTCAAAATCTCGTCTTCTGCTGCGAGTTTAAAGCTTCAAACGCTTTACCAAACAGGCACTTAATCTCAATCTCCCGTGTCTCTCTGTGAAATCCGTCTTGACTATGTCTCCCTCACTAGATTTGGAATGTTCTTGTTCTGACCTCCTTTTGACAGGTACCCAGTTCGTACGCTGCTTATCCTCCTTCCCCAACATCTCTTTCTCCTCGAGCTCCGCAAGAGCAGTGAACCGTGAAGCAACACCAACCTTCTCCTCTGACCTACCAGGCGTGACCCCTAAATTTGTTCCACCTTAGCCACGGAAGCGGCCCTCCTCAAAACTCAAGAACGGCTCCCCCTGCTTACCATCATCCACGGACCAAACGCCTCATCGGCCAAAGATTACTGCTTCACCAGATTCTGGACAGGATTACTCGGTTTAGTCGATGATAGTTGCAATGTCATTTGCGACGGGCCCTCCTTAGCATAAGAGCGTGGAAAGTTCTTCTTACGGTGGCTATAACGCCCATACTCAAAACATATGAGATTAAGGCCCTCATACTCAACTAGTTAGGCCATATTCACCGCAATCACACAAGAGACCAGTTTCTTTCTCAGGTCCAACTCCACACAGATTTGGGCATATTTTCCCCTTTCAACTCTCACCGAAGTTGAAGGCAACTCAGACAGGGTAAGCATATACACTCTCATAGTCTTACATATCCTATTTCCCGTCCTTGTGATAAATGTACGATTATAACACTGCATTGGGATATTTGGAATCTTAACCCAAGTCACTATTCTACCCAAAGGATTATTGAAGGGGTCAAAATTAGGAAACCAACATTAAACCATGATTGTATGTTGTTGAACTACCCATGGACCCTTATACAGAACCTTCTGATCTAAGTGTGCGTAACCACTCTTCTAGAGAAAACGAATAATGAAGTAGTTATTTGGTAAGTTAATAAGGTTAAAATTCGAGGTTCGCTAGATTCCACTTAGGTGAGCCTTTAGAGTATACACATTAAACTTTTTTCCAAGCACTGTAAGGATTAGAGCCCCATTCCAAGGTTTACACCATTCGTTGTACTCTTTTACAGTAACTGGAACCACCGAATTAGTTTCCAAAAGTCTCTGAATTTCCTCAGTAAGCTCAGGTATATCCCACTCCTTGTTAAGAATATCTGACAATAACTCCTCATCCTCCATACTTCCCCCATTATTATCTATTCCATTAAATCCCATGAGAAAAGCTTTGTATAAAGTATACATTATCTCCGTTTTATCCTTTTTGTTCATTGTGGTACTGTCTTGGTCCATGTAGGAATCCTCTTCTGTAACATTTCCTGGAGATGCTCCATCAGACATAATAGTGTCCTATCTGCTTGAGAAGAGGAGTCATTCCTCTTTTTTTTATTACTTCCACAGGAATAGAGATCAGAAGGTCGATCTAGTGGAAGTTTCCGGTGAGATTGATCCCTCATGACGGAAACTGTGAATCAGGCGCGCTTTCCAAGAGAGAGCAAGATAAAAACGGACCTGGCTATCCTCCGCTGCCCCTCCTTTTCTTAAAACTACATCGTTTTGCTGTAGTTTTGAGAAAATGATGGGATTGAACTTTTTTTTCCCTAAAAAAATAATATCTAGTATTTTAAAATATTTTTTTGATATATCTAGTATTTTAAAATATTTTTTAAGTAGCATGTAGTATCATAAAATAATTTTTAGTGCTTTTAACTCCTTAAAATATTTTTTTAATTGTACCCAGTGTGTTAGCGGACTTATTATAATTTTACTCTTAATGTATTTTTTCAGCTCAAAAAATTACTTTAAAATATTTTTGGTGCTTCTAACCCTTTAAAATATTTTTTCAGTTGTACCCAATGTCTTAGGAGACTGACTACAATTTTACCGTTAATGTATTTTCCTTAATAGTAACTAGCACCCAAAATTTAGGATACTAGTTTATTGATTTCCATCAACTCTAGAATATTTTTTCAATAGCACCTAATATTTTAAAGTAATTTTTAGAGCTGAAAAAATACATGAAGAGTAAAATTGTAATCAGTCTGCTAACACACTGGGTAAAACTGAAAAAATATTTTAAGGGGTTAAAAACACTAAAAATTATTTTAGGATACTACATGCTACTTAAAAAATATTTTAAGATACTAGATATATCCAAAAAAATATTTTTAAAATATTAGATATTATATTTTTTTAAAAAAAAATAAAATTCAATCCTATCATTTTCTCAAAACTATACTAAAAACGTGTAGTTTTAGTATAGCCAGGCCTGATAAGGATAAAAACTACCTCAAAGCTGTATATTCCATGTTTTTTTAACACTTGCTCTGAACGGAAGGAGAGTTGTGGGCCAATCCCAGAACAATGGTATTGTACTGGTTAGTAATATTTTTACTTGAAAAAGAAGAAAAAGGAAAATTTTAAAACAATAGAAACTCACGAGTAGAGTCATTTACATTTACAAATACTTAATGATTATACCTCTTTTTTACATAATATTCACTTAACGAGTCATCTTAAAATTTTAAATAAAATTATAATATCAAAATAATATAATTTTTCATTATAATCATAAAATCGATTTATTTCTTTTTTTTAACAATATTTCATGAAATATATGGAAAAATCCTGTTAAATAATTGGTAAAAAGACATATAAATATCACTTGAATTAAAAAAACCCCAAAAAGTATATTAACACATGGAAAGAACAAAAAGGTCTCAAGTGACTAATCTGAAACTTTGAAATATTGTACTTTTATCAAAATGCCTCTCAAGTTTTTTTTTTTTAAAAAGAAAGAACCATCGCTAGCGGCCGAAGCTCCAGTGATAACTTGAATATAGGAATTGACTATTTGAACTCCCTAATCCTTATCAAGCATTGTTAGCAAGTTGAACAAAAGCAATAACAACTTGAGTATGACCATTTATAAAACATCAGAAGCACAAATGGTCAATTGCTATACTTATTATTTAAGTTGTAATTACCTTTATTCAACTTGTCAACGATATCAAATAGAGCTTATGGAGCTAAAGTAGTCAATCTCATTGTTCAAATTGTCACCGAAGCTACCGCACCAGCATGGGTTCTTTCTTTTAAAAAAAAAATTGATGGGCATTTTGGTAAAAACACAACATTTCAAAATTCCATATTAGTCTCTTAAGACCTATTTGTTCTTTCCATATGTTAACAAACTTTTTAAGCTTTTACAAGTTCAAATGGTATTTATTTAGAATTTTCCCTAAATAATTCCATATTTATAAAAACAACACAAACAAACAATATACTGGGCAGGCTACGCATTAGCCCGGTGTCCAATACATAAACTCAGAGCAGTCATTTTTTGCAACTTGTGTACTTTCGGCCCGGTTCAGCCTAGCCTAAGTGGCAGCATGTTAATTGAGCAATCAGGCCACCCGAATACCCCAAACTCCGAAGCTCATTTTCATGCGAACGAGTTACAGTCAATGGTTATTCTAATTTAAAATTTGATTGTAATATAATTTTTTATTCAAGAAAGCATGATTGATTGCATAGTATATCAAAAATCAAAACCCCAATACGGGAAACTTCCATATCTTTACCTAGATGCACTCTTTTTTTTTTCTTTTTTGTGGCAGCTAAAAGTTATTAAAATGTCTGGAGAAAGCGGATATGTTTATAAGGCTACGATGCAGAATTAGTTAAAGGAATCCATAAATTATTGTGAATTATTGGTCACAGGTTGGGTTGCAAACTTGCAATTAAAATGGGAAACAGGGCCATGCAGTTGGAGTTTATCTTTAGCAAAAGATAATGAAACAAGGGGCACGACAAGGAAGAATTGCTAGGGTAAATAAGAGGTGTACTTAAAAGAGAACTTGAAAGCAACTATGAGAAAAGGAGGTGGCGTTCCAAGCATGCCCATATACAAAGAATCCATTGTTTAATAGAATCAGAGGGCGAGGAAGCGAAGCTGATAGTTGAAGTTGTGTTTGCAGCCACAAGCACAAGCCCCAAAGCTTACATGTCTTTGTGTGGCTTTATCGAGTGGTGGTTCAGGGTCAACCCAGAAACAAGAAGGAAGAAGCGAAGCTGGAGAGACTTTGAAGAAAAGAAACAATGGAGAGCAGCATGGAGCTATCATCTTTCGCATATCACATATGTTTGTTAAATTGATGTGAGTGTGCGTTTATATGTAATCTAATCTATGTCCACAGGCTTTGTAGGGTCACATATCATTCCCCACCTATCAGTAAGTGAAAGCTTGTATTTTTCATTTGAGTGCCGGTCAACTGTGACGCCTGTATAAAATGTAATAACTTGCTCCATTCTTTAAAAGAAGAACCAGTAGTACAAAATGGAGGTCATATTAAGGATTGGAAGTAGAGTAGTATATGAAGAGTGGGAGAAAAGTAAAAGGGGAGACAAAATGAGTAGTTATTGTAGAGGAGAAGAGAGAGAGTGGGGAGGATGAGGAAATAGGACAAGTAGGGAGGCAATGGGGAAACAAGACGCCTGGCAACTCTTATTTCATAGCGGTGGCATTGCCCTTGCTCTGCTTCTTCTTCTGCTTCATGTGGTTAAGGATCAAGAAACCAACCAAATATAGCGCACAGTGGTGCCTCAATCTTCTTTTATTCTTCTCACCACACACCATCTCACCTATCCACTCCCACCATCAACTCATATTTGCATTTAACTCATCCTGCCACTTCTTCAGAATTATATACATACATAATATTTACATAAATACTGTTCTAAATCTAACAAGCACTCAATATTATTGCCAATGAATATAATTTAATACCCAAAATATTATACATATAATTTTAAAAAAACATCACTTATAAAATTCATAACATTACAAATCTATGATTGCACATTAAGCTCAATATAACCAATTAGTAATCCTTCATTAATTCAATTAAGTAAATTAATAATTATATACAAGAAAATTGATTATGTAAAGAGCAAAGATTATCCTGAAAATGATATTTTTCACCACCAACCTTGATATAATAAATTTGTCTTTAAAAAGTGAAAATCATTAGCAGCCACCCAATAAATATGCTCTTACATAGTGTCAAAACTTGAAGTAAACAGAAACAAATAAAATTTCGTCTCATCATAGTACGACGAATTTCCTTCGGTACACCCTCCTCACAAAATGAATAGACTTCCAGTCCTTACCAGCTGCCACTATTTAAGCACTTCATCGAAAAGCTCTGTTCTCTGACCACTTACAACTGTTGTACATATACTACCTACCTACTTAACTAATTTAAGTTGATTAAGAAAATTAGTTATTAGTTATATGTAGCAAGTATGTTAGATTTTCTAAAATAATCCCAAAAACACCCCTTAATGCGTGCCATCAATAAAATACTTTAAAAAAATTATAAATTTAAAAAATAAAATATGTTGATGTTTTATACTTAGAATCAAATTAAACTCTCAACTACCTCTTAACTTAAGAAGAGGAGTTAGAATTATCTTTCCATAAGCATTCTTCTGATCGTATTTGAGAATTTTTCAAACGTGCTCTTATCATGGGATCAAAGATCCCGAAGAGTAACCTGCTTTAGTTTGCATTACTTACACAACAACGCCAATGACAAGAAGAGAAGCACATATCTATACGACTAGATCCCAACACCTTTAAACGCCCCATCTCCCAAGATGAGTTATCTTCCCGAACCAATTCGATGGGCGAGCCTTGATGCCAAAAATCGATAACAGACTTCGATCAACTTCCTTTGGGTACACTCAGTAATTACATAATCCAAAGATGAAAGAGAAGCCGGACCTATGACAAAGGTCATCGTAAAAGTATGCCCGGAACCTCCACCCCATTAGAATGGGGAATGGGACATCATTTTACATTGACAATGGAAGAAGCATCCTTCGTTTCTTTTTCCTTGCCAGTCTTATTTGCTTTGTAATTTTCATGCACAGTATCAACAGCACTGTGACGCAGACTAATATAAAAGCAAGCCGGATATGCCTAAAGTACAAAGAGACTGCTGAAAAAACCAGGAAAGCTAAAATGATAAGTTCCCATATTACAAAGACAACAACATCCACCCTGCACCAAGAGAACAAACAAACAAAAAAAAGGCATTAATATTTTTAACTATTATCCTAAAGGGTAAAAGACATTTGCCCAAAAAATAAAGGGTAAAAATCAGACAAAGAACTTTGAATTTCTAAAATTCTAAATCAGGTATTTCCCAAAAAATTAGTTATAAATTGCTTATCAGATTTTATCATTCCCTTATCAACTCTTGATAACAAACTTAATATGGGATTTTACAATTTCAAAAAAAAATTTCTATCATTTTCCCTATTCAAAAAGGCTTTGATATGCGAAGAGAAATTAATCCACCAGGGAAAAAAAAATCATCACGGAAGTCCAAAAATAAAAGCATTTGAAAGCCAAAAACAGAATTTCTCAGTGTACATAACTCGTGGCTGCTAAAGCAAAGTGAACACGATCGTCTATCTCCATTTAAACCAAAATGTAACTTTCACTTCTATCCATCTTCTGCCAGGGAGACAAATGGCCGAGGTGGCACTAAAACTGGTCTGTCAACATTACTTTAGCCTCGGCATCCCAGATTCGGTTAAAGGTATTGGTAAAATGGCTAACTTTTCAAGCTTATAAATGTGTGATGATAACAGCACATAATTCCATCAGAGCGGGAAACTATTACACAAACAGTAAATATACGCCCCATTATTAATATGGAAAAAAAAATGCAATTCAGTGCCTTTATAGTAAAAACAATTGCCTTCTTCCAAAGCAACAGGACTGCTGAAATCCGAATCAAAGACAATGGGAGATCCAAGTTGTCAATCTCAAAGCTGGTATTCGTGTTATAAATGTTAAAAACATAGCTAGGTAAGAACTCAACTCCAGGTAAGCCATCCAGTATGTATCTCTTCCAGATCAAGTCAGATGCACTTCAATCTTCACCAAAAATTTACAATCCAACAACTATTGTTGACCCTATCTTTAGAAACCTTGAATCTGATGCCTAGGTGAAGCAACCCTGCGTCTTTCCATTACCACGTAACTTAATCATTTTGGTCAGTATGTTGAAAGGAGGACCAGAAATGCTTTTACAAATCATCAATCAAAACCTTGTTTTCTTTCTGTAAGAGACCAACCTGAATTTGGTACTTCATGTGTAACCTGGTCTAAACATTCTACCTTATTTTCAACAAAAATTTGATAGCCAAGGGATGCCAACCATGATTTGAGATGTTCAAAAGCAGAACTTGCCGAGACATACTCTCATGATACTCTAATCAATGTTACTTCAGCTGTTCCGCATATTAACAGGGCAGAAGACATGAGCTAACATAAAAGCCGGCCACGTTTCTTTTGTACGGGGTAAGAGACTAAGTCATTCATTTTTATATGAAACAACGAAAGTCTTTTCGCGTGTTATTATCATTAAACAGTAGCATACCTGCGAATAATCTGAATACCAATTCAAACAAACAAGCCGAAATGAATTGATTTGTGCGCTATCCTATTACAGAAAGGAAATTTCTGGCTTGATATGAAAAAAATGAAGTGAAAGGAGAACGACTAAATCGAATATTGAGACAAAAAAGATCCAAAACAGCCAAGAACACAGCCGACCTAGCCCAATTTGAGGTTGAAAAGGTAAATGACAATTTCAATCATAATTCTAAATCATATAAACGCCATGTGAATGAGCAAATGACAGGTGAAACAAAAAGGCCAGGTGCAATTAAAAAGCTTTTGAATAAAGAAGCAAAGCGACAACACAAAATTTAACCTAACACAAATTAAATGCTAGACGCACCTCGAGGTCGTAATAGTAGACGAGGTGGATGAGAAGAAGGAGATAGAAGCCCAGTCGTGCTTGGATCGAATCTGATACTCTCGCAGCTGTTCGGCCAGATTCGATCGCGTTATCATCGTAGCCTCTCTCCCTCTCTCCTTCCCCGTCTCAGAGCGAAAACCCTCCTTTTCACTTTGTCGGAAGGAAACGTCGATTAGTGCCGAACCTAAAAACTGGACGACGAAATTTGATCAGAGGATTTGAGGAGGGATCATCCAGCGCTCGCTTCCTATTGGCTCTATTTCTCTGCACTGGTCGTTTCCTCCCCGTAATTTAATTTCGTTCCCCCTTCAAATTTCAATTCTATAAAACTTCCATAATCCACCTTTCCTTTCCCTTGTTGGATCTGCAAAATACCCAAACATAGCCCAAAAGAAAACCTAGTAAATCAGGCCTCTTCAAAAAAATTCGTCCCAAGACCAGGGGATTTGGTTCTGATTCGTCCATCCGTACAATCTTTTGTTCGACCAGCCCAGCCCAGCCCAAATGTGGCAAAAAATAACTCAACCCCAATGCCCTTTCTTTTCTAGCATTACTACTGTCCTTAATATAAAACCTAATTAATTTTTTAAAAAAAATTACAAAAATAAAATAAATTAGGAAAAATCCCACACAAGGAATTTTAAAAATATGAAAAGACAAAACAAATGCTTCCACTTTAAATATCCCCATGAGATGTGAGGTTTCCAAAATGAGATATATTCAAAATCAATGCCAAAAGACATAAATTCCCTCCCATATATATATATTTAAAAAGTAATAACCCCTGCTGGCGACCAGCTGCAGCCATGCCGACGCCAAATCTCTAGCGGCCAAAGCTACGATCCAGGCAGATGTAATTATTTGACAAAGTAGTAGGAGTAGGATTTAAAACCACACCGTTTGTTTTTTCAAAAACATTGGTGGCCAATGTTTTACTCGATAAGTAAATGTGGTCAAAACCTAATGAAATATGGTGAATTTCTTAACACAACCTATTAATGATTTGATGGTGTCAATTTTTTTTACTAGGAAAGTGAAATAGTTTAATCTAATAAAATATGATATTTTTTTTAATAAAACTTATTAATAAATTTGAGTCAGAGATAAACTTGAGTTATATATATTTTTATGAATCATATATATATTGAAAATCATCACTGACCCAATGGCCACCAATGCTTTTGGCAAAACAAATGGTGGAAGCTCAAGTTCCACCCCCACCACCAAATAATTACCACCACTAGTGCCAAAGCTCTCACCGGCAGCTAACCGCCAGTGGTTGTAGGGACAGCTAATAGGGTTTGCTACTTTTAAAAAATACATTTGGGAGTGCATTTGTGTCGTTTGGCATCAATTTTGAATATTCCATTTTTGGGAACTTCACATCTCAAAGGGATATTTAAATTGGAAGCATCTTTTTTCTATTTATAGTTTTTCTCTAAATTAATTTATTTAACTTGTAAACTGATAAATAATATAATGATATACAATATATATCAGTTTGAATATTTATTTAGGTTACTTGATTTTTTTAAAAAAAAAATCAATAAGTAATGTTTGGATTCATGTTTAAAAAATCCGTTCACATAAATCGAAATAAAACCCTTCTCATATACTTACTTCATATATCATAAATCACATTAAAAAAATCAGCTTCTAGCTAATCCAAACAAACACCTATACTAACTATTGGGATGCAATGTTATTTAAACACCCTTCTTGTCATTGTATTGCTTTTTTAGGACTGACGCTTTGAAAGACGGATTAGGATGGATCTCATGTGCACATGCAGACATGTTCTGATAAATGAATAGTTAAAACTTTTTTATATCGCGCAGAGACAATGTTATCCCCTCCAGTTTTGCTTTCCCTGGATATAAGAGTTGTTTTTCCTTTTTTTCCCCAAGGAATATAAGAGTTAGGAGAATTACATGCCAGGTGACATTACATCGATAAACTATTGAGCAAGACAGTGAAAATAGGTTCGGAAATTGAACCGATTGAGGTACTGGATTATAGGTCAGTAATTTAAATTGGGGTCAATCCGAAAGTTAGACCGGGGTCAGTTAAAAATATATATATAATTTAAATGTTCATACACACCATTCAAAAAACTATATATAAGTTTTCTTTCCAACCAATACTCCAATACAAAACCTCATGAACCTAATACTCATAAAAGTATCATTAAATATATAAAGATTTTTCTCCAACAAATATTAAAACTATTCCACAATCCTTTTAAAACTTCCTGAAAATTCAAAAATTTTAGGAAAATAAATTTTTTTAAAAAAATAAAATGATGTTGTTTGGAGTATAAAAAAAATCCAGGCAACCAATGACGAGGCCGGGTTACCCTCGGGGTCTACCGTGCCAGTTCCCCCAGTTTCCTGGCCCTCAACCGGACCAGTCCAGCATATAGTCTATTGGTTTTTGATCTGAACCGATCGATCCGATTTTTAATACATTGCTATTGAGTCATCAATATATCAATACAAATAGTCATAATATATCAATACAAATATCCATAATTTTGATTATTTAAAATAGTGATTGAAACCTTTAAAAATAATTTTTCAATCATAGTTTATAGTATACGAGATAAATATGTAAGAAGAGTTTTTATCTCAATTTACATAAATAAAAATTTTCATAATTCCAAATATAACCCTGAACAAGCACCCCTTGATTGTTGTTTGGATTCCAATAGGGCCTCGGGTTCGAAACCCCGACCACCACTGTGGAACTCCATGCTATGCCTATGCGAGAAGGACTGAGACTATGTTATAACAGGAATTTCAAGGAGGTACAGCTGTATAATGATTGAATGTGGCAGCTCCCGCCCTTTGTATGATTTGAATATTTGATTAATGAAGCCACGTCCTTCATCTTTTCGAGCTGGGACCTTGAGATCAGTCATTGTTACCGAGAAGCATTAAAATGTGCCCAGGTTACATGTACTCGCGAAGAATGCTCATAGGATCAACACGGAGGTGCTCTATCACATAGAAATTTTTGTATAAATTTGATTTATCAAGTCCTTTTTTTATATAACTAATTAATATAACAATTCATAAGTTGATTTTATACATTTTAGATATGAACTAACATATTAATAAAATCAAAAGATTTTATAAGAATTGTTTTTTCATTATTTATAAAATCTTATTTAAGGGATTCATTTCTTAAAAAAACATAAAATATATGGGTAACCAATTATACCTAATATTAACTGAATTATTATATTTTAATTAATTAGACTGTAAATCACAAAGCAAACTAGTGTTTATACAGGAGTTTTTTCTCCCTACAAACACCTCCGTACTTTTGCGTGAACCAGCTGTCTGCGGATTTAGCAGATTATAGCTTGGGGAACATTTCCTAGGTATTAGATGTTTTATATAGCTTGTTTGGATTAGTTTATGTAAGGTCTATAAATACTTATAAATCGTGATTTATATAATAAAAAGTAGCTTTTACGATCTACGAGATACTTTTATGATCTACGAGGTAAATATGTGAAGGAGATTTATCTCGATTTACGTAAATATAAATCCGATTCAAAATCACTCCACCAAATGAGCCTATAATTAGTTAATTACTGAATCTATCAAGCGTAGCTTACTGTCCTATTAAAAAAAAAATCCATAACTGTTTTTAAACATCAGCATATTTTAATCGACGTGTGTATTAATAATATTAAAAAGAGGTAATTATATTTAGGTCCTGTCTTAAAAAAAATAAAAAATTATTCTTATAGACTTATCAATCATACCCCTAAATTTATTAATTTAGATTCTTGGAGTTATCAATAAAATTATTATTTTTTAAATAGGACTTGAATGTAATTCTCTCTATAAAGAATAATCTATTTTATTTTATAAATTTTTATCTTTATACATATCAAAAACATATATAACCACCTACTAATGGCTTCAAAAGTTATTTTAAACTAAGAATCATACTCATCTTTTAATGTGCAAATTTTAAAACAAAACTACTGTATTATAGTGTTTGTATGTTTTAGCTTTTTAAAAATGATTTTACGGCATTAAAAATAAATGTATGAAAAGAGTTTTTTTTTAAATTCTTTTAAAAAAATTACCAACTAAAAAGAAATTTTTAGAGGTTATCGAATGAGCACTTACAGCGGGATGATGCACTTTCTTAATATTTAGACAAAATTGACGGATAAAGGGAGGATAAGATGTCATGTGAGTAGAAATTAATTTTTAAATTGACGGATTAAGAGTTTTTTTCCCCCTGCCAAGACATAAACGAGAGTTCAGAGAATTACATAAATGACATTGCATCAATAAACTATTGAGCTGTTAATGTATCAATACAAGTTAACTGTTTTTAAACACCAGAATATTTTAGTTTAAAATTTACTAGACGTGCATCGGTGCATACATATTAATGCACTAAAAATAATTTATGGGAGTTCAAAGATTTTTCATTTTTCTCCAGAACTTATGAAGTTACTTACTACACAATCAACGGTTTGTTTGTTACATTTATATCTTTGTACATATCAAAAACATATACAACAATCCAGAATTCTACATCATCTTTAAATATGGAAATATTTTAAACAAAAATTACAGGTCATACCACGTCCCCATTGCAGATCCACGACCATGTTTTTTTAATGGATGAAGATGCAATTTTAACGATAATATTTTATGATAAGTGCATCTACCGTGAAGTTTTTTAAGAAGATAAAATATACATAAACATTGAGACAATTTTACCAAGCCCTCTGATTTGGAGCAAACAGACGTGGGTGGGTCCCACGTGGCAGGGAGGAGACTCTGAACCACGTTGAAGCAGAGAGGCAGCGAAGAGAGCAGATGAGTCAAAGGTTCTACATCAACTAGTTCAAGTCAGAGCTCCATAATCTAGAATTAAACAATAATGATTTTGCAGAAGTAGCTGGATTCAACCAACAACCATGTAAATGGCAAGCTAATAGATTTAGACATCGATGTGAAGATCATAGGCTCGGATGCAATGATTCGAATCCAATGTAGTAAGAGGAACCATCCAGTAACAAGGCTGATGACTACTTTTCAGGAGCTAGACCTGAAACTGAACCACCAAGTGTGTAACGTCAGTTTGCTTCAAATTAACGGGTTTCGTAGATTTACCCAAATTTATATATTTATGTGTATTTTAGTTCTCTAAAAATTTAATGATCGCAAATGCCTATAACATAAAACGTTATTATTAAAATGACATCTTTATCCTTTTTTAATTTTATAGACGTAAATTAGGGGATAGAGGGAGGATAAAATATGGGTAGAAATTAATATTTAAATTATCTTGGATAGAACAAGAAATGAATATATAGAATGGGTCAATCAGTATGCTTTAAAAAAATTATAAAGGGTAATCAGGACAAGGGATAGATATGTTTGAATTATTTTATGAAAGCTTCATAAGTACTTCTAAATCGTGATTTATGAAATATGAAGTAGTTTTTATAGTTTATGAAATAAATCTGTGGAGAAGTTTTATCTCGATTTATATAAATCAGGCTTATATAATCTTATAAATCTAAGTAAATAAATTAAAAAAAATTTGAATGTTTATTTTGAAATTAAATGATGAGAAAAATATAATTTTTGAAAAGACTAAATCAAAAGAACTGATATAATAATGTTTTGGGGGTGTAAAGAAGCTGGGCAGCCGACCACTTGTCTAAGAGCAAGGCATTGGGACATAAAGTGGATTAAGAAAATGGAGTGTCACCGCACTCAAGAGTCAAGAAAGAGGGTGGGGGTGTGGGACCCTGAAACAGAATGACTCACCGATCGGCCACACTCTGGAAAACCCCACTTCCTTCTACTAATCGCATATTTATCCATTGCTCACCGACGTTTCGGGTCCCACGTTAAAGCCCCCCTCTCATTCTTCCTAACGTGTCCTCTCTTTCATTGGCCCGACATTTTTTATTTTCTCTCCCATCTCTCCCTCTCTCTTCCTTTCACTTTGCCCAATTGCCCCTCCTTCCTTCCATCCTCGCAAGCGCATATCATAATACTTAACTCGCTGTTTCTAACCACATGCTGGACTCACATTCCCTAGGTGTCCTTCCATGCTAGCGAGTACAGTTTCTGTCGTGTAGGGTTACACTTCCGTTCCTCCTACGACTGTGCTACTCACGTCGGTCTTACAAACAGTACCTTGATTGGCCTTCGCATGGGCACTACTCGCACAACTAGGTGAACAGTATGTTTTGAAATAACTGTTAGAACTTTTAATCGTATTTTTTAATTGTGATTTATAGGATATGGGGTAGCTTTTATGGTCTACTAAATAATTTTTATGATCTATGAGGTAAATATGTAGATGAGTTTATCTTGATTTATGTGAATAATACTTATACATAAGTATAACCCAATCAAAGTAATACTTTTACTGTACACATATTTTTTTATTAATTATTCTTATTAATTATTGATTTTTTTATTTTTTATATATTTTTTATAGGAAAAAAGAAAATTAAATACCACTAGAACTTCAAAATCTTAAATCAGTGATTTCTCAAAAATTTGAGTTGTCAATTATTATACTCTTTTTGTTAATGTTATTACTCTTATTATCAATAGAATCAATTTAGGATTTTAAAATTTAAGTGTCATTTCCCTTTTATTATACTTGTTACTCATTCTTTCTCCTATGTTCTTTTCATAAATAACAATGTATTAAAAACCATACTTGCCAGTTCAGATCGGAAACCGGTGAACAGATCACCAAGCCAATCCGATCGAAGGCTAAAAATTGGGGTCGACTAATTAGGTCGACCCGGTGTAAACCGGATGACCCAGCTTAGTCACGGGTTGCTTTTTTTTTTTTAACTAAAAACTACATCATTTTGTTTTTTTAAAAAAAATTATTTTCCTAAAATGTTTTGATTTGCAAGGAGTTTTAAAAGGATTGTGGAATAATTTTGGCATTAGTTGGAAAAAAATCCTTATATACTTAATGATATTTTTATGGGTATTAGGTTTATGAGGTTATATTGGATTATTGGTTAAAAAAATATCATGTAATTTTTTAAATAATATGCATGAACATTTAAATTATATATGTATTTTTAACTGACTCCGATCGGTCTGACTCCAATCTAAACCACTGCCCCTTAACTAAGTGCCTCGACCAGTTCAATATCCAATCTGATTTTGAGTAACTTGATAAATATGAATATATTTAGAACAAACTTATTATTTTTAATTTAGTTATTATTTTTAATTAATCTTAACGTTATTTAAATTTGAGTAATAATAATTAAAATTTCTTATAAAAGCATCAATAATTAGTCGTGTTGATTGCGCGTTCTCCACCCTATAAATGCAAAAGCACCAACGAATCCTTTCTCAGTTCAGTGCGCACTTAGAAATAAACTCTATTTTCACTGCTTTAATTTCTATTGATCTGTATGCATTATTTGATTTGATCTGCATCCTCTGTTCAAGTTAATCACTCGTCAATAGTAAACATGGCAGAGGAGAACCAGAGCAAGATCCATGAGCAGGAGGTCACTGAGACGGAGATCAAGGACCGTGGCCTTTTTGATCTGCTCGGCAAGAAAAAAGAAGAGGAGAAGCCTCAGGAGGAGGCGATGGCCACCGAGTTTGAGAAGGTGAAGGTTTCTGATGAACACGAGAGTAAGGTGGAGGAGAAGAAAGAAAAGGAGGGATCAGAGAAGAAGCACAGCCTCCTGGAAAAGCTTCACCGATCCGACAGCACCTCTAGCTCTGTAAGTATCATTTCCTGGTTATTTTTGTTTTACATGATGAATGAGAAGTCTAAAGTATTGTTTACACGTCTTGATCATGGATTTTTGGGGGGCTTAATTTTGTTGTGCCTGACGATATATATTGCAGTCGAGCGATGAGGAGAGGGAAGGCGAGGAGAAGGAGAAGAAGAAGAAGGAAAAGAAAGGAGTGAAAGAGAAGATGGAGGAAAAGATAGGAGGCGGTCACAAGGAAGAAGAAAAGCGCGAGGACACTGCGGTTCCCGTTGAGAAAGTGGAGGCGGACCCATCCCACCCTGAGGAAAAGAAAGGTTTCCTCGACAAGATTAAGGAGAAGCTGCCAGGTCAGCACAAGAAAGCAGAGGAGGTCCCTGCTCCGCCACCATCGGCTTCGGCGGAGCATCAGGTCACTGACGCTAACGTGGCTCCAGATGGGGAAACCAAGGAGAAGAAGGGCATACTTGAGAAGATCAAAGAGAAGCTTCCTGGCTACCACCCCAAGACAGAGGAAGACAAGGAAAAGGAGAAAGAGTGAGGCCGGTGATCATTGAATTCAGGACCATGCTTTGCAAACGTGAATGATCCATGTTGGTGTGTTGTGTTCCTTTTGCTTTCCTTTTGTGTTGTGTGTTCATACTCTATACATGTGCAGAGACTGTAAGCTTTTTTTAATTTCCTGTGTATCGAATGTTTGAAGCCGACTGAAAAGAAAACGGAAAATAAAAAAGAACAATGTATTGAACGGGAATGAAAGTGTTTTGTTTGTGTATATAACTGCTGTCATCCAAATGCTAATGTTTACTGATTTAATTGGTTTAGAGAGAGGTGGCTGTATGTAGGCAGACCAGGAAACCATAACGCAATTCATGTTAGGGGAATCAATCAGGGGAACCGAAGAACCGAGGAATGAAAGTGTTCCACTACTTTCTTTTTTGTTTGAATAAGTCAACTACTTTCTCAAATAGGCGCTAACTAAACCGAGGAATCATGAGCACGTGTTTGGATCCAATGGTTTAATAACTAAACGTGTGGAGAGAGATAAAACTCGTTATCATATACAACTCCGGCCATGGGTGCTGCCTCCCTCCCTTCTGCTAGGGTTTCATCTCCCAGTTTTGTGGGTTATCCTTCTCCTTCAGGTGGGGGTTCTTCTTCCCCTCCCGGTGAGAGTTTCTTCTTACGTCCTTATGGCGTGGTTCTCCAATGTTTCCCCTGTATGGCTGTTGGTAATCGGCGTCAAAACAGTGAAGCAGGGGAGATGGGCGATTTGGGCCTCCTTCAACAAGATGCCGATAGGAGGTTGCAACTCTGGCGGCACTGCTCTTGAACGCGGGGGTCTCGGTGATTTGGGTATGGTGGAGGATCTGAGATGGGTGCCACCTGGGTGGGCGTGGATGCTATTTGTGGGTGGTAAACTGCGATCTCACCTTCAATCGAAGCCATCAGACGAGATGAAGGATGAAGCAACCATGACGATGATGATTATGATGGAAGTTGCTAATGTTTCGATGAATCATATGGTGCTTTGAAGCTGACGATAGGACAGAGGAAGCGACGACAATGTTTCCAACAGACTATACTGGGAAAGGTAGGGTCTAAAGGATCCCGAATCTGGAAATTCCCATTTGTCTTAGGTGATGGTCAACATTGTGCTCTTCTCCTCAGGAATTTAAAGGTTCCAAGGAAATCAATTAGGAACCGCTATTGTAAGTGGATTCCCAGAGAAGCACATTTGGTAACACATTGGGTTGTCAAAGCTTCAGTGGCTAGGTTTTACCTTTCGTCTTAGGTTGTGCGACCTCCACCTCATCTGTATATTTGTGATGGAATACTCCAGTTGATCTGGGTTACAGTCATATTATTTTTATTTTCTTTTAGTGTTCTGTTTTGTTCTATAGGTCTAGGTAGATGCTTTTAGTGTTTTGTTTCGTTTTGTAGGGGACTAATTTGCAGTTTCCCACTTTACTCTTAGTGTGTGTTTGGATTAGCTTTCGAGAATAGCTTTTACGACTTACGAAGTAAATAAATTTGTGAGAAGAGTTTTATCTCGATTTACGTAAACCATGGTTTGAAACCATGATTTGGAGAGTTTCCAAACACACACTCTCAGTTTCCAAACCATGCCGTTATGTTTATCCTTGTTATAATCGTTGTATTTCAACTTTCCTTAATTTTCTTATTGACCAAAAAAAAAAAAAAAACTAAACGTGTGTTTGGGGAGGAAACCATACTCTCATTTTTCCCACAACGAATTTTTCAGCCAAAATCATGGTTTTTTTATAGGCCACCAGACACACTTCTACAATCTATTTTACAAGAACCCATAGTTCAGTATAGAAAACCATGGTTTTTCAGAGTTTTTTTTCTTAAACTATTTTTAAAAAAATCTATTGTCTAAAATCATTTTTATCACCTTTAAATAAATTTAACGGTTTCTGTGGTGTTCTCATTATTTTACTGGTATGATAATTTTCGAGCCTGCCATACATTACGGCATAACACAAGCGCATTGCCAAGGTAACTCGTATCTTTGCTTTTCTTTATCAGTCAACGCAGATTAGAGCTGCACCGATCAGTATTCACTACTAAATATTTAACGAAGTTTGCAGCTTGCTCTTTTTTTTCCCGCAAAAAAGGTTTTTCTTTCTTCCTGATAATGGGTTTATAGTAATATTGACCGAATAAGAAAAGGCTGGAAATAAATTTCTAGTAAATGAAAAGCCTTGACCAAACGGTAAGAAAAATGAGCAGATAAAAGTTATTTCTGATTCTTCCTTCGGCTTAGCGAATAAAGAATGAGAACAGAGATCACAGAGGATGCTATTACAGTCTAAGAAACTTGAGAGTTGAGACCAGCGAATACTTGACAGGAGCACCGAGTGGCGTGGCCGTGCAATACAATCAAGAGCGGGTGTTTTATTGAATGCACCAGAAAGTGAAAGAGCAATATACCCGAAATTCTTGGGTTCACATTTATTTGTTCATCCAAATCACACACCGAAGACACTGTCCTTCAAGCAATAAATCAAAAGCTCTGTTTATGTCCTCTAAGTCAATCTCGTGGGTGACAAAATCATCCAGCTGCAGTTCCTGTCAATTATTGTGGGCAAGCTTAATTAACAGACACGAAAAGTTCTAAAAAAGCTGGCACTTTGATGAAATTATTGTTTTAACACTGCTATGCTTTCACTCGGTAAAGTTTCTATTGTATACACACCCACACAGATACATAAAGAGTAGGTAGAGAGAAATGACGGAATAATAGAGAGTGAAGTAAGAACGATCACCTTGTCAAGATAGCGCTTGACCAGAATGGGAATATGAGTCTTGGGCTTGAGTCCCCCAAATAAGGATCCCGTGAGGACTTTTCCACTATGAAGGACTTCAGCTGAACTCAGGGTTAACTTGGATCCTGGTTTGTCAACTCCCACCACTATTGTTTTCCCCCATCCCTGAAGTCAAAAACATCACTTTTTTTTATCAACTATTCAATGTTCCAACACTCATCCATTCTCCCCAATTATGATTGTGGATTAATGATAACAACAAATAGCAGAAGTGAAATTTCAACTACCCCAAGTGGATTAAAAAGCTGAGAGGAAACCTTTCGACAAGAGGCATATGCCTCATGCACTAAGGACGCCATCCCCACGCATTCGAAGCAATAATCAGCCCCTCCACCAGTCATTTCCTTGATCACCTGTTCACCAACCACATTCATTTCTCTCATCTTTGTTTGGAAAATATTAAAGAGTTAAAAATATCTTTGATAAGTTAAAAAAATTAATAACCAAAGTTAGATATTAGAGTGTAAAATCATGAACGGAAATTACATACGTTTAAATGTAATTGAAAGCAAGGACGCCGAGGTTATAAGCTCAAGTTCTCTCTCTCTCTCTTCTCTTTGTTTTAATGGTAGTCAAACATGTATGCATTAATTAATTATATAGAGCATGAGATGGACCTGGCTAACAGGTTTGTCCCCACATTCTTCGGAATTGACGAAGTCAGTGACTCCAAACCTTTTCCCTGAGTAAAGAAGAGAAGGGAGAAATCGTAAAATCAGATGTGCTGCCTGACACTGATGACAACGATATTATATACAGTCATACTCATATCACCCAGCTAAAGTTGATTACCGATCTCAAATTTATCAGCGTTCAAATCCACCCCTATAATCCTCCCAGCTCCACACATTCTAGCCCCCTCCGCAACCTACGAAAGTGTATCAAACAAACCATTTCAATGAACTACTCGATCCAACAACTCAAACTGTGCAACTCCAATGTCAAAATCTTTTTCCTTTTCTCAGAAAAATAGTCTCTCCTTTTAATTTTATGATCAAAATTAATGAAGATAACATTATAATTATATATGTATAAGTATGACATTCATAAAATCAAGTGCTTATTCAAATATATAGAGTAGCACTTTTTGGGAAGAAAAGAAGCGTGTGTAGCGGGGGGAGTATACGCACAGCTAATCCAATAGAACCCAGCCCAAATATAGCAACCGTGGAGCCCGCTTCCACAGCCGCCGTCACCCAAGCAGCACCTACCCCTGAAAAACAAAAACAACTAATATAATCAAAAAAACATAGTCAATAATTCAATGACTTGTGCACACGTCTATAATCCAATTCTACAAGTTTGCGTCGCATGGCGAATATCATGAGTCTACGTGACATTAACGTCATTTACTTTGTTAGGATAAGCATCGCAGCAACATTGAGTATGTGGCTAGTTACACACGCATGTTTCAGAGGTTTGTTTAGATGATCGTCGCTGCTCTCTTGGCTTATGTGCTGCCAAACATCAAGTTGGCCTCCTCAATAAATTTTGTCGGCAGTAATCCAAAAATATGAAAGTTTTCGTCAATAATCAAATCAAGATAATTGTAGATCTGGATATGATGATTGAACATAATCGACTACGCGGCCTCACAGCTAATTCAATTCATTAAAGCTCTAAATTCACCGGAGCTGATTAAAGTAAACCAGCGTTTTTTACCTTCGAACCTTGGATATTTTTATATTTGTCAATTGCTTGAAGTAAAATGTTAACATGGTATGGTCAAGATCTGTAATTCTTGTTCAAATTAATTGAGATAAAGGAGAGTATACCAGTAGAAACACCGCAGCTGAGGAGGCAGGCCCTGTTGGGAGGGAGGGAGGGATGAATCTTGGCGAGATTGGCAACGTCGACGACGGTGTACTGGCTGAAGCTGGAGACAAAGAGGAAGTGATATATGGGGTTGCCCTTCATGTCGGTGAATCTGGTGCTCTCATGCCTGGCCATCCACGGCGACACCCTGAACCCCACCGTGGAACACAGGTTGCTCTTCGTTGACCTGCAGTCCTCACACTCGCCGCATTCTGGCAGGAACACCGGCACCACCATGTCCCCCTTCTCCACTTCCCTCACTTCTTCTCCCACGCTCTCCACCACCCTGCCCATCAATCACCCGCCATATACATGTTTTATTCTGATGAATATGAAGAAATTCAACCAACAAAGTCCATAAGCTTAATTACCCGACCGCCTCGTGACCCAGAATTCTGGGGCAAATTCCTGGTGGATCCTTCAACACGTGCAAAAAAGGAAGAGTCGATCAATAAACAGGGGTCTTGTTATATAGTTAAAAAGCAGAGTATTCATGAATTTGAGTTGGGCAACCTTCATCCTCCAGAATGTGATGTCGCTGTGACACAGAGAGGTGCATATGATGCGAATACGAGCTTCACGAGACATGGGCGGCGCCACCATGACATTCTCGATTACCAGTGGCTCGCCGGCTCTCCGACACACGGCGGCTGAAGTTTCATGGAGAACAAGTGAATGTTTTCATCATCGTCATAGGATCGTATACAAAAATCCCAAATAGTGAGTCAAACCTTTGCATTGGATGGCCCGCCCTTCACTGCTCATGCCTGACGCTGCTTCCATTTCCATGGCGATTCAGGACAATCACAGACTTTGGGAGTTGACCGTCCGAAAGGCGTTGGTTGGCTTAGCAATATGGGGATCCCCGCTTCTCATTTAACGCCTCGGTCTGCTACGGAACCAGTTTCCAGCTGTAGGAAAGTTTTTCTACATGGATCAACATGGATTTTGGACGTCTAAATTTGATTTTTTTAAAATTAATTATTTTTAAATAAAAATTATTTTTTAAAAAATAGTAATTGAGAGATTATTTTTATTTTATATTCTATACTTATTAAAATATTTTTTTAAAAAATAAAAATAAATAAATTTAAACCATCCATAAAAATGAGTTGACCTCGGGCCATCAACTTGTGTACAAGTAAGACACGATGCCTCCATTGTTCATTTATTGCATCAACCTGTGTACACGCAAGACACGATTCCTCCATTGTTCATTTATTAGTCACCTCGCAGTGGCACTTTTTTTTTTGGCCAGAAATCATCAGTCGCACAATCAAACTATCAGCAATTTAGAAATAAATCAACAGATCTCCTTCCCTGAGGAATAGGAATCTATGCAAGTGGTGAGTACTGAGTAGTGCCAAAAAATAAAGTCGAGTCCATTTAAACCTCAGCATGAAAGATTGGGTTTATAATTTAGAATCTTAAGAAAGAATCGAGTCTAAAAGAGTCAATTTTATATGGCTGCAGATGAAATAGACCGGCCTGTTTAAATCTATCAATTTTTTAAAATTTTATTAAATAACTGTAAGTTGAGTTTTACTTTAAAAAAATGATTTTTAAAAATTGAATTATTTTTTTCAAATCATATAGTATTGCTATTTAAATATTTTAAAGGAAAAAATTGATTATATTCTTATTAAAAAACTAAGAGAAGCTTGTTGATGACATTATATTTAGTTAAAAGTCTTCTAATTAATTTTTTAAACAATTATTACTCAATTTTTAAGAATCTTTCATTTAGTTCTTAATATTTTCCTAAAAAAAATTTCCTTATGAAATATTAAAATAATCATTTTTTATTGATGTAAGATAAACAAAGAAACAATTTTTTAATTGTATCTAAAAAATCCTTAATATCAAGTATGGTTGCAACTATATCTATTAATAGCAAGGGGGCAACGAGGAATATATGGTCGGCATCCTTAATATCAAGACGGCATAATTCATATGTCGTGTCTAGTGTTAGGTGTCTCCTCTTGTGTTCACTATTCGTCAAGAGTCTGCCCTTAAGTGCGAGCCAGAGAAAGGAGCGAATGCATTGTGCACCTCACCATTTCCAAAAAAGCTCCTAACATAGAGATTCCTCCTCCCATGTGTCCTCTTCGATGGCTTGGAATGCCGTGGAGACTGAGAAGAATGGTGGTTAACGACCAAGTACACGTTGCTGTTCCATCGAGAGCAGATGGGGGATGGTAGCTGTAATTTGAAGGTTAATCTCCATGGGGAGATATTCTTGAAAGTCGTCCCAGTGCCATTGGCCAGAGGAGTCTACAAAGTCACGGATTGGCTTCATGAGGGACAAACTCTGTATCGGTGAGAAGGCTAGCAGATGAAGGGGGCCAAGCTCTCCGATCCAATTGTCCGACCAGAAGCGCACATCTTCACTATCTCCTGGATGCCAGTGAATCCCTAGGTCTATGTCAAGCCAGACCTTAGCAATACTCCACCAAACATGGGAACTAGTCTTAGTTCTGAATTCAAAGTTTGATGCTCTTAACCACCCATATTTTGCACATGATACTTTTGCCTATAACAAATCAGGTCTACTCACTAGTAAGAATCTCAACTTAGATAAGAAGGCACTGTTTTAAGCCACTTCCACCATGATTATGGGGGTGATATAATTCATCATAGTTGAAGAGGTGAGATTTTCTATGTTGCTCGTATGAACCCCAGACGAAGTCTCTGATTAGTTTTTCTATGTGTGAACAACATCCTGCGGGGAGGAGAGATGTCTGCATTGCATAATACAGGATGGCCGAGAATGTGGACTTAGCAAGAGTGATTTAGTCACTTCCCAAAAAGATTTTATTAGAAAGGAATGACACTGAATTACACTCAAAACTAGGTCACCCTCTTAATGGCCGATAGATAGCCCCATGAATTTTAGTACTTATAGTACTTTTACAATGATTGATGAGTCCAAAACTCCTAGTGACAATTAAATCTGGTAATATGGGCTCAACTTGTGGGATCGCGGGTTTGGGTAGGGTTAAGGTTGTGATTTTCCCAACCTGCAAAAATGCGGGCTTATGCCGCTGGTTGGCGGGCAAGCTCGAAATTTTTTTTTTTTTTTTTGCATATAATAATTCCACAAAACCTATAAGTTGCTTACTTCTATCTTGATACCTTCTAATTCAAAGGGAAAAAATCTTAGCCTCTTTCCTTCTTTTTTAAACAAAATTATTATATCTTGGTTGTTTGGGGATGATTTTATGTTTTTTGTTTATAAACTTTGACAAATTTGATAACTTTATCTCTTGAATTGTTGATTATGTTTTTAAATTTTTATAAGATGAATAATTGATACTAAGAAGGTAAATTTAATAATTCATATATGTGTGTTTCGTACTTTCTGCCGCCTTTAAAAAATAAAAAATTATTTTTTTAAAAAAAATGCTAGCCCGTAGGCTAGCTTGCAACCTGCACATTACAGGTTAGGGTCAGCATTTTGTCAACCCGCAAAAGTATGGGCCACATGGCCAGCAGGTTGGTACGGGCCAGCCCACAACCCGCATGTTGGCCTGTATTCTCAACTCTAGTGACAATCTCGCAAGCACCACGCAACAAAGTGTTATCCATAATGCTATTATAAGGGTGTGTGCATGTGACAACATCATCAAGAATCTTAATTACTTGAATGATTTATGAGATAAACATATAAAATGATTAATATAATTTTTTGTTTTTACAATTTATTTTAATTTTAATTTTGATCTATAAAATTTTAAAGTGTAAATTTTAATATTTTAAATTTAATCTGTTTATAACGTTAGTCCTTATAATTTAAAAAAGACAAGAAAATAGATGGTGTTTACTATGTTAGATCTATATACGTGTCACTAGTAACATTAAAATTGCTGACATGGGCTGATGAGTTGACATTAGGGGAGTGAGTAAGCGTCGCTGAAATAGACAAATTAAAAAGAAAAACTCAGACACTGTTCACCTTCTCCCTCCCCACATCCGGCGTTCGCCCCTTCCTCTCCATTCAGCTCACATAATCTCCTCTGGTCCACCCTTGTAGGTCTAAGAGAAAGTATTGAAGACTGTGACCATTGCAGAGCCTCACGCGTTTCACCCTGCATATGGCGTTTCTATCCTTTCAGGCTATATTTGATCACTAGAAAGTACCAATTAACGTAAACCCATAACCCTTTTTTCCGATTGTCTCCATAAATACATTTGTACAATATCTGGTTCAAAATTTTCCTTCTGGAAAAAACAGGGCATATAGCTTACAGGTAAAAAAAAATTCAAGTAGTCCCGTTTCGATTTCTTTATGAAATTCTCTCGTTGCAAATAATAATCTCAAGTAAATAATTCCCAACTCAAAGCTATCAAATATATAATGTTTTTAATGCACAATTCCTGGTTATGAGCTAATCTCTCAGATCGGAGGAGCTCGTCTCTCAGATCTTTAAGCGTGAACTAGAGGAGATATGAGCTGAATGGAGAGGGAAGGGGTGAACGCCTGTTCTTGGAAGGAGAATAGTGTCTGAGGTCGTCTCTCAAACCTTTTGTTTTTCTTAATTTATCCATTTCAGTAAAGCTTACCCAGTTATTTTGCCAACTCATCGGCCCATGCCAGTAATTTTAATGGTGTTAGTGACAGATACAAAGATTTAACACTGGTAATTCCATCTCCAAGTTTTTTTCAAATTATAAGAATTAATGTTACAATCGGACTAAATTTAAAGAGCCAAAACCCACACTTTAAAAATTCAGGTATCCAAACTAAAATTAGGATTAAATGGCAAGGGTCAAAAATTATATTAGCAAAAAAAATTGTTTGGACTTAAGTGACCGTGCTTATGAGCAAATTCAAGCAAAACCCTAAAACTGATTTACTTAAATCAATCTGAATAAAACTCAGAAACGGTCAAAGCTAGAAAAATTGGGCAAGCTACGGACGGGCCTAATAGTTTTGCTTGGCATAACCTCACTTGGTTAATAGATTTTTTTTTTTGAGTTTTCATGTCATATCTTATTAAAAATATTAACAAGTAAAAAATTTACCTAAACATCTTTTTTTTTCTAAAAAAAATTTGCCTAGAAATTTTTTCCCCCCCAAAACTATCCAGGGGAATGAGAACACTGCTTAGAGGTACACCATGTTGAGCAAATAATCAAATGATGAGCATCCAAATTTAGCCCAAATCATTTTCTTCCTGCAATTGATGAGAGCCGAGCCAACTGGGCCAGAACAGATTGGGCTAGACCGGGGTTTCGGGGGACGATGACTCGGAGACAGCGCAAATTGATGCACTAGGCGGTGACGACTTGTAAGTGTCTTGCCCCGACTTCACGTATTCTTTCCTCTCTCTGCCTCGCGAACTGTGTCTTGAAAATCATCGCCTGGGTCTCCGGTAAGCCTATTTCTCCAATTACCATTTTACCGAAAGTTCTGGAAGCTTCGAAACGCTGCGACACTTGGATCTCAGAAGCTGAACCCGTTATAATTATTTCGCTCCCTCCCTTCCGTTGCCCCATCCAATCCCCCCTCTCTGCTTTCTTAGGTAGTCAGTCCTTCATGGCTGTATGACCGTCTTCCCCGATCCTATCTGTATTAGGATATTTCTTCTCTATGTGCCAATAATTTACGATGCTGTTGCTATTTTCCTGCTGCTGAGTATTTCAAGTTTGTTCTAATGTTTGTTTGTTTTTTTTTGGGGGGGTGTATTATATAGGCTGTCGAAATCTTAACAGTTTTGAAGCATTCATACATTCTAAAGGGGGTTAACAAATCTCATCTTCCACGCTTTCGCGTGTGTTGATGGAAACTAGCGTAGAAATGTTGCCTGAGAGCCTCTGCTGATTCATGTTTCAATGACACCATCCATTTGATGACATTTTATTAAGGTTGCTGTTTAACTTAACAGTGGCTCTTTATATGTGCTACTGGTGGGGAAATGGCATCAAAATCTCTATTCCCATTTTTTTCTCCCACGCTTTTTTTTTTTTTTTTTTGGGTGTTGGTGGTTGATATGGTGAATAAGGATGGTGGTAATAATGACGTTTTGGTTCTTTATGGGTTGTCTATACAACTAAAGTGATGCAAATGACTATATTCTACTGTTACCTCCAAAAGAATTAGCTGTTGTTTACATAATTTTACAGCGTAAATTGGAAAGCTGGAGGTCCTCATTTTTTTTTTGGGGGGGGGGGCGGCGGCTAGCTTTTCAATCTATTTCATTGTTAGGAGATAATTAATGCAGATTTCTTTTCATCCTATAAGTGCATAGCACAAATAAACTTATATCTACAAAGTCGAGTAGAAAGGCTAGTCATATTTTTGACTGGGAGTTTAGCACTATGCTTTCTATTTCAGCTGATATTTTAAGGTTAAGTTGGGGGAAAGAATCTTACATTTGTTGAATCACTCCTTATACAAGTATGGCCTTTTTTTGCGTTGACATTATTTATATTCACAGTTGAACATGATATTTATATTGCTTCATCTACATGGTTAGGAAGTTTTTGCTTGGGTTATCTGTTAACTGAGCAAAGCATCTTCTAATTAATATGGTTTTGCATCTGGATTGTGATGCAGATACTTTGAAATTGTTTTGGCGGCGCTTGGTTCTTTGGAATTCCTTGGTTCCAGAGTTTGTATCTGACCTTCTAGAATGGCAGGCCAGAGCTCTAACAATGTTCCCAGTGCTAGTAATGTTTCAGCAGAATTGTCCGATTCAACTGTTCAGCTCAATGTCAAGACTTTAGATTCCCACATTTATAGTTTTCAAGTGGACAAAAACGTTAGTAATAGCCAATAATTTTTCATCTTCTGTCATTTTACATTTTTCAAGACATATTATACTACAGAAATATCTATAGGTTAGAGTTTAGCACTATAACAGCAGTTTTTTGAATATGTAATCTTTCTTGAAAAATTATTTCAGATGCTAGTTTCATTGTTGAAGGAGAAAATAGCCGATGAAACTGGTGTTCCAGTAGGTCAGCAGCGGTTAATATTCAGGGGGAAAGTCTTGAAGGATAATCATGTTCTTTCTGAGTATCGTATCCTTCAGTTGAATTATTATTTTTCCTCTCTGATTCATGTTTTGTGGATGTTACTGGTTATTGCATAATAGTGTATCCTTGAATGGCATATGGAGCTGAATTGTCTGAGAAAAAATGATATAATATTTATAAATTTTAATTATGGTTGCAATGTTTTTGTGGAGCAACTTAGCTTATTATTGATGTGAATGGTATACTGAAATAAAGTTCTTTCTGATATAAATGTTCTGCTACGGCACTTTATTTCTATAATTTGTGCCCTGTTTTTGCACCATTCTACCTTTCTACCTTTAGGACTCAGGAAATGGTTCCATTCTGCTTTTTAAAGGATCTGTCTCTACCAAAGCATGTTTTATATCGTTCATTTGTTTTATATACGATCCTTAGCTAATTTTACTTAGACGTTGAGAATGGGGATACATTGCATTTAGTTCAAAGGCAACTGAATCAGTCACAGGCTCCTGGTACCAGTTCTGGCGAGACAACTGTTACAAGTGGAAACCGAGGTAAAGATGACGGCTGCCTTCCCATTGCTCTTTTACAGTTCTTGAGAATTTATGTAGATCGTGTTTCTATCAGAGTAACTAATCATTAATTTTGTATGCATGAAAGGAAATGATGCAAGCTCCTGGGCGCCTCATAACCGTGTTGGGCAAATTTCACACAGTGTTGTTCTGGGGACTTTTAATGTGGGGGACCAAGGTGAAGGCATTGTTCCTGACCTTAGCCGGGTGCGTTCTTCAGCACTATATTTGAGCAGTTAGTCTGTAAGTGCTTTTTTGCATCAAGTTTTCAGATATCTGAAATCATGCTTCCAGGTTGTTGGGGCAGTTTTGAATTCTATTGGAATTGGTGGGCAGAGCACTGGTGGTGTTGCAAATGGCACACAGTCTTCTTCAGTAAGTATCACTTCTTGCATGGAAAAATAACCATGCATGGCTATATTTTATTGCCAGTCCGTTGATTTTCTTGGAAAAAACTAAAAGAGTTAGCAAATAATTATTTGAGTGGTAAGTGCCACTGGGTCATGGAATGTAAATCGTTAATCATCTAATCCATGAATTATTCTGAAGTAGGCTCAGCAATTCAACTTTCCTTGATGTTAATTTAGTTATTTGTTTTAGAACATTGCTGGGTATTGCTGTCTTGTTTTCTTTGCAGACTTCTCTCCAATTTTCATGTTTAGTGACTGATCATATGGATCTACTTTATTTGGCTGGTGTTTCTTTGTGAACATTTTGTCATCCACTTCATCCTAAGCATCTTATGAGTTCTTCTAATATTGTAACCTTTGGATTTACCTTTTTATGGTATTATATTAGCATATTTAGTTCCTCCGATTTGCTATCATTTGTTAAGTAGAACTGTTTTAGATCATATAATTATCTTTCATGTTATCAGTCGCTAGCACAACACAGGCATCCTTTTAAACTCACTGGGTCTATTTCTGTTCTGGAGGCAAATCCATCAACTCAGGGTCCTTCTGGGAACGAGGCCAGAGGAATGAATCAGAATCAGAACCAATCAGGAAATCAAGCACAGACTGCACAGACATTTCCTAACCAACCATTCCCATCTTTACCTCAAGTGGTTCAGATTCCTGTGGCTGCAGGATCCATAACTGTGCCATCACTTAGTGCAGTAAGAACATAAGCTTTTCTTATTTACAGCCCTCTTAATTGTCTTCATATTTATTAACATCATGCCTTACTTGTTCCCTTAATATCAGCCAATTCCTCATTCACTGGATACTCTTTCTGAGTTTATATATCGCATGGAGCAGACATTATCACAAAATGGTAATGATACAGAGCTCATTGCTGTAACATTTCTGTTGAATATGACCACATGTTTAAGAGCTAGATTTGTTCAAGCAGGTTATCAAACAAATTCGTCTTCAATGAGTGGAGGAGAGCAAATACATGCGGAATTACCCTCCAACCGACAAGGGTTGCCAACAGTTGAAGCATTAAGTGCTGTCTTGCATCGTGCTAAACAGCTGCTCAGTGGCCATGCAATTGCTGCACTATCTGTAATCAACTCATCTCTCAGAAATATAGAAATCTTAACACCCCCCCCCCCGGGGCGGGTGAATGACTTAAGCATGTCTTTGATGTGTGCAATTTTTGGCAGCTAGGAATATATGTAGGAGTTCATAAGTATGCAGATATTGAAGTTGGAAAGAATTTTGCTAGAAGTCCAGATCATGGATAAAAGTAGTCTAGTTTCATTTTCTTAGTCACTATTACCTTTGGAGAATATATGTGCTTTGGGGGCTAAAAGACGCCAAAATGGCTTACATACTGAGCCTACTTTAAGAGGTAGGTGGTAAAAAATTGATTTATGAGAGGCTGAAAAGGGGGGGGGGGATGTTTAAAAAAAAAAAGAAAAGAAAATTCATTTATAAGGTTTTCTTAGTTCAATTGAAGTACTTGATTTAACGTCACATATCCACTAAAAATCATGTTTTTTAGTGATCCTAATCCTCAAATCCTTGTCTGTAATTTCTGAAATATGCTAATTCTAGCAGATATTGGTCTTCTATTGATGTTGATGAGACCAATGATGTCTCCACACCTTAATTGCAGAACTCTGGGATGCATTTTATCTCATTGCACTGTTTAAGCTTGGGTACCATCTTTTAGATGCCGTGTCTTATCAGTTCTAATTGGACTGGAAGACAATCTTATATTTGAAAGATGATTTTAATGCACATTCAATAAATAAAATTTGCTCATGTTGGTCCTCACGCATACAATCTATTTGTGTGATTATATAATCTTGCAGTTCTGTCTCTTGCCTGTATTTACCTAGGTGATGTGCCTTTTTGAGTTCACCCTTCATAAGTTGTTTCTACCATTCCGCTTGTGTTGATTTCATAGAGAGACATTCTGTTTTTAAAGTTAGATGTCACTTTTGAATACAAAAATATTTTTATAATCGCAAGATGCATTATTAGTCTTGTTATATTTAACTAATATTTTATCATCTGATTGTTGTTAATTTGTAATTTGTAAATCTAGCATATTGCAGGACGCTTAGAGGGAGAAGGAACTACTACTGACCCAAATATAAGGGGTCAAATACAGTCTGAGTCAATGCAAATAGGACTTGCCATGCAGCATCTGGGTGCATTTCTACTTGAGCTTGGCCGTACAATCTTGACACTGCGTATGGGACAGTCTTCTGTATGTTGCCTTCCTATTCTATGTTGGTTTGCTTTAGGTTATACTGCAAGGCATATTATTCATTAAGATCATGTTCATCTTTCAGGCGGAGTCTGCTGTCAATGCTGGGCCAGCAGTTTATATTTCTCCATCAGGACCTAATCCTATCATGGTGCAGGTTTGGCATTTATTTTTGTTTATTTTCTGGATGTATGGATTTATTCTCATCAACGCTGATACTGGAACATTTTTTCATGCATGATTGATTATGGAACCTGAAGTTGGTTAACATGCAATGAATACTTATAATATATTACTCTGTCTAAATCGAATAGATTATTTAAGATTGAAAGTAAGACAGTTATTTGTGTAGAATCAAATTTCAGATTTTAAAACTGTCAAAGAGTTATGTGGTTATAAAGCAATATTAATTGCACATGAAACTTGATAATTGTTTTTGGTCTTGACTCTTCCTGAGTACTTAATTTTTTTTTTTTTTTTTTATGTTGGACTTTGTTTGTATCATGCAGCGGCTGATACTAGAGAGTATAGATATATATAGTAAGATTTCATTTAATTAGAAATTGATGATATGACTTTCCTGTTTGATATCTTTTGAAGTAGTTCACATTAAGTTTTGATAAATATCCTTAATCATGTAATCTGTGAATGAAGAGTTAATAAGAATGTGGAATTGATGATAAATTATTGTGAGGCTGAATATGGTTGCATACAAACTAAATATCAGTAATGGCATCGAAGTGGTTTCTCTCTAGTGAACCAAAAAAAAGGCTGCATAATGGGATAGTTAGATTTAGGATTTTTGTTTTAATAGGATTATCTTTTAGATTTGATTTGGATTGAGATCTCAATTTTCATCTTCTTGCTGTCCTCCCTCCTCTCTCCTGGTCCCTTCCCATTCTACATTACTGCATACAACAAAATTTCTACAGTATGCTGCTTTTGTAGAACATAGAATATGGTGTACTTTGATTTCAATAAGCAACTTTATGTTGGTGTCAAATTCTTTTGCCCTTATGGACGCTTGTTTGTATGATAGAATTGATGTTCCCATTGGGAATAGCAGTGCTGTTGAATTTAGTGTTGGAATAGCCATTGCTCAGTGTGTTGCTATTCTACATCATTTTGGAATCTCTTTTAAAACAGACTGTCATTCTGCAATTCTGGTACATTCTGATCACATCACTGCAAATCAGTTTTTAACATGTAATAGTTGTATGGAGGTTCCAGATCATTCAATGTTCCACACTGTGTCAAGTTAATTCTTGTTCACTTTCTGAATCAGTGAAGCCAGCACTTAAATGTGATTTTTTTTCTGGTATTGCAGCCTTTCCCACTTCAAACAAGCTCCCTGTTTGGTGGTTCTGGTCCTTCTTCAACTTCTGCAACATTTGGTACTGTTGGTGTTGGAAATGCCCCTCGGAATGTAAACATCCATATACATGCCGGTAAATAAAATTAGATGTTTCATTAACTTTAAAAGTTAAACTCTGCATTAACTCCACTTACTACCAGGCACTTCTGTTGCGCCAATTGTTTCAGCAATTGGTTCTCGGCCAAATAATGGGGAAGGGGCAGCAAATGAACGACGTAATGCTTCTGGCTCTGGTGATTTAGGTTCAATGCGTGCTTTACCTATGAGAAATATCATTGCTGCAGCTGTACCAGCATACCCTTCTGGTGCTGGGACCATTAGTAACATGCAATCCAGTGGTGTTCCTACTTCACAACTGCCTTCTGATTCAGTTACATTATCATCTGTTATAGCTGATATCAATTCTCGTGCTAGAAACATTTTAGGAAATATTCGAGGAGATAGTACAGTTCTGTCAGGTGGCTACCAATTTATTGCTCCTATATAAGCAATCTCACTGACAATTGATTCTCACAATTGTTTTTGTATCTAAACAGGTCAAGCGGAGTCAACCGACCAGGACTTGCCTGTTGGGAGGGAATTACAACCTACTCCTGGAAATGTACAGCTAGATACCATGGAGGCAAATGCTGTTGAAGCTTCCAGTGTGTCTTCAGTTGCTTGCACATCTGAAAGTGGAGTACCTAAGGTATTGGTTCTGCCAAAACCTCTAGATCCATTCTATCCCCAGCAATCATTATTTCTAATAGGCAAATATTGAACCTTTCAATCCCTTCCAGCCCCAACCTGAGGCAGCTCAAACTTCTAACAATGAGGAGAGAGATGCTTTGAGCAACACATTTGGTTCAACTTCTCCCAATCAAGATTCATTAAGTTGGTCAAGAGGAGAAAAACTAGGAAAGTCAGAAAATGCTCAATCTGCTGGTGAAAAACATGCAACTGAAAGCGCCAAAGATGTTCCTCTAGGACTGGGTGCGAGTGGCTTGGAGCGTAAGGTAAGCTTATAGGTTATCTCTTTGTGTGCTTTTTGGATGAACCCATTAAAAATATTATTTTCACATTCACAAAATGCTTGGGAATATGGTTGCTCCAATGTTATTTTTTTTCCAAAGCCATTTTATTATTGATAATACAGTTCTAAAGATATATAATAACAGTCCCCTTTTGCTTTCCTCAATAGTCTAGAACTCTGGATATGCAATTCCATGACTGTGGTTTTGTGATATATTGTTTCAAAAATTTTGCAAAATATGAGAGAACGCACAAGGATAAAAAAATTTATGTATACAAGGCACACGTTTAAGCAAGACAAACACATGAAGTATAAAATGATTTATGATTATGCCTAGATGGGTAGCAAGGGGTGGATTTGAATGAAATGGGGGCAAATTAATTTCGTCTGCAAATTTTTTTTTTTAAAATGTTGGAACGGACTTGGAAAGGTCCTTGAAAGGTGCTATTAATTTCTTCAATGTCTCCCTTCTTCTGAAAGCCCGTGCAGGCGCACTTACATTCTGCATAAAAGTTCAGTTTTAACTGTGGCGAGGACCATTTCATCCCCAAACTCCTGAAGAGAGTGTCCATGATTGCTTTTATTGATATTTCTGAATTGTAATGATTTTTCTGTGTAGTGAGAAATTTGGTAGTCTCTTTTTTGGGGTAATAAAACGAGATACAAAAGAAAACAGAAAGAATAAATGAGTGTTTGGATAAAAAGAAAAAAGTGCTTCTAGAGGCAAAACCATGGTTTTGAAAAAATTTACCCAAACACTTGAGCTTGCATTACATTATGACCACTAGTCCTTTCAGCAGAACTATGGTTTGGGTTCGGTACTTTTTTCCCAAACAAGTGAGAATAAGCACTTCTTTCTCCAAAACTATGGTTTGGGTTAAGTTACCCAAACACTGCCAAATTCTGCAAAACCATGGTTTTGACTGAAAACCATGGTTTAGGGTTCAAAACCATGGTTTTCTCAGAAGCTATTCTCCAAAATCTATTATATGAAATCACTTTGTTCACTTTTACTACGGAAGCTATTCTCCAAAAACTAATCCAAACACACCATAAGCCAAAGATTACACATACTCATGAAGGCTTTGCCATTGGCATCCTGTGTCTTTTATATCAAGATGTTTATGAACTGTGTCTTATTTCTGCTTCAACATTTTCTGGATTGCATGGCTATATTCTGACAACTCGACATGATGGCACTCATTGTTTCATGTTGTTGCACAAATTATTATTAATAAATAAATGTATGATCCCAAACAGAGGAGAGCGAGACCGCAACATCCTGTAAGTAGAGGTGCTGATGATGGATCAGGCAGTTCTTCAGGTAATCAAAATCAGCAATCCAGGACTAGTGGTCATAATGTATTGCAAGCTCTTGCAAGTCATGGAACTTCTATGAACCAGAGAAATGCTAATGGTCCATCCCAAGTCCCTGCTTCCCCGGGTGATGGTCAGATTGATGTGGCAGGTGTTATGTCTCAGGTCTTGCATAGCCCTGCTTTGAATGGTTTGTTGGCAGGGGTTTCACAGCAGACTGGAGTCGGCTCACCTGATGTCTTGAGGAACATGTTGCAGCAGTTCACACACAGCCCACAGATGAGGAACACCGTCAATCAAATTGCCCAACAGGTTGGCAGTCAGGATATGGGGGACATGTTTGCTGGGATGGAAAGAGGACAAGGTAGTGGCTTTGATTTTTCAAGGATGCTTCAGCAGATGATGCCCATTGTATCTCAAGCTCTTGGGGGTGGAACTCCTTCTCGGTCGTTCTCTGCTGAAAGGAGAGATCCCCAGGCACTCAATGGAGATGGAACGCATAGCAGGGATGAAAACATTGATGATCAAAGTTTACAGGTTTGTATAGATGTGCCAATAAAAATGCATTGGTTGCAGCATTGGAAAAATGAAAGTAGGTTTTCTGCAAATCACACGGGTGACACCTTCTAAGATCTCTGATTCCCACAGGAGAAAAATGTTTAATAACCCCATCTTTTGGCCGTTCCTCACTTTTTGTTAAGAAGTAAATGACAAATGGTGCTAGCGGTTTAAACCTTCGGGAACAGTGATTTTGGACTCCACGACTGTATTAATTTTTTTAAAGCTTAAGATTTGAAGAAAAAGGTTGCTTTTTATTCTGGTTGTTTCTTAATCCCTTGCAAATTCCAGATCAATCTGCAACCAGTGGTAGAGAGGATGGAACATCTTAGTACACAGTCAGATGTTTTCCGTACGGTGGTCGAAAATGCTATTCAGCTATCCGGAAGGGGAAGTTCTTATAATGGTCTTCTGGATGAGTTATGTAGCGATGAGTTTCTTGCCGGTGTAAGTTGCCCTTCATATGTCATTTACTCGCTGGAAGCTGCTGCTGGCAGTGCTGAGTTATTTTCATGATGACAGCACGATATTTTAATTTCTATTCTTTTGGTTGTGTAGGACTATGTGGAGATGTTGCGACATGATGTGAGTCAGCGGCTGAATAGGGATTCTGGGCGAGACTAATTTAAATTCTGGCTAGGACGATTATTTGCTTTCTTGTTTGTTGATGCACATTGATTCAACAGCTGTTGGCCGTTCTGAAAGTCCTTGTAAAAAATGAGTTTGGTTGTCCATTGGTGCCCCCCAGATTATTTGTTGGTCTGGATCATTTTGATGGGCTTCCAGATCGCTCCGTGTGGAAGTTCAAAAGCACACCACCCGCCTGACGCTTGTCATATGTATAAAACAATGGGGATTTGATAGCTCCTTTTATTTTATCGACTATATGATCTTTTGGGCCCAATGATGGATACTTTTATCGAAGTCCTCTTGTACGCCCCAGGCTTGTAAAAGAAATTGAAAATTCCAGGTTATCTTTGTGGTTTAATTTGTGCTTATGGTCTCTTCCTTTCCCGAGGTTTTATAAAATTTACGCATGTATAGCGGGTATCCTTGAAAATTATTCAATGTATAGTTGAAGCTATAAACTTCGCTTCTCATAATGAATTGTCTATGCTCCTTAGATTCAGTTCGTTAGGAAGTCTGTGATAGTTTTGTGTTTTGTTTGCCGGTTAGACCTTATATTTTTCCGGTTTTTAATATAAAATATGTTTTGGGGGGGGTGATAATGATCATAAATATATGATAATTTATATATTTGTTAATATTTTTTTAATTTACTTCTATGAATGTTTCATCAGTAATAATTAAGAGGGGGAAGAAGGGAATCAAGGGGTGAATATGATGTTTTAGAAAGATATGTTATATTAACTAATTTTTTTAATTTAATCAAATTAGATAAATATATTTTATATTAAAGATCGGAAGGATTATTTTCTTTTGTAGTGTCTAATTGGTTGGCATTTTCTAAAATGTCGCTGGCAAAAAAAGAAAAAAGGTATTTTCTAAATGCCTTTTCTCCAACGTTCCCACAATATGAACCCCTAATGAATGAGCTGGGGGCATGATAAATTGGTAATCACGTAATCACCAATAACATAAACATAGGGATATAACTGAAAAAATATTTTAAAGAGTTAAAATTATTTAAAATTATTTTAGGATACTACATGCTAGTTAAAAAATATTTTGAGATATTAGATACATCTAGAAAAATATTTTAAAATATTATATACCATTCTTTTAGATAAAAAAAAAAATCAAGCCCCTCCTTTACATGAAACTACACCAAAACGGTATCGTTTCATGTAAAGGATGTGCAGTTAATGGCTAGCGCAGAGGACACTAGTCAGATCCGATAACATATCGCCGGCTTCAAGATTAGGAAAAGGGAAACTCCATCCTGCTGCTGTTCCATCTTTCACAAAATGGCATAGGTTTCATATATTATATAGAATTCGACAAGTGATTTATAAATAGCGTGGCTTTTATTATAAGTTATATTTATATATATATGTGTGTGTATATGTATGTGTATTGATATTGAGTCAGTTTTATAAAATTAAAGACACAAAACCTTCATTAATTAAATTGAAGAAAATAGAAAGAATAGGCATCATAGCTGGAAGATGCCATAAATCGGACAAGGATCGAAAAAGTGAATATCTTTTTTTCTGCCAAGTAGAAAGTGGATATCGTGGTTTTTTTGTGGTTTTTTTATATTTGGAGTAGTTATTAGAGTCTTTAAAAAAAATTCTTTAATTATAATTTATGAAATACAAAATAAATATATAAAAAGAATATTATTTTAACTTATTTATATAAATATTTATAATCCTTCTAAAAATTAAACGAAACATGTTTATGTGGGGGAGCGGTTACAAGTTATAATTCAAAAAAGAAAAGGTAACGAATGAGAGAGCTAAGGAAATGTTTTGAAGGCGGCATGGTCAATGATTGCGGCAGAATTAGAATAGCACCCCGATCAAGTTTTGGATCTGGATGCTCATCCTCTGAGAGATGCCCATGAGCTGATTAAATTTGAGAGATCGCCAACGGATGAACTTGTTGAAGATCGTTTAAAGAAGAAAAAAAAAGTGTCAATAAATGGTTAGTAAAGAGGTGTAATTGTTTTATTTTAGAGTTAGTATTTTGTTAGTGAAAATGTATAATTATTTCATTTTTAATATATTAAGGTGCTGATTTGATAGAGGTACAAGTGACATCTTATATGGTGTCGAAAAAGGCATCCAAGTTGGTAACCAAAGTGACATCATCCATGTCAAACACGTCATAGGTGGCACATCTAATGAACAAAATGTTGTTTATATCATACAAGAAGATTCTATGCAAGCCCAAGATCCTCATTATGACATCAAGGGCCTAATTACTAGAAGCCTAGAAAAGAGTGAGCTGTTCGAGAGATTGGAGCAAATATTTAGGCTTCAATTTGCTTCATTAATGGCTCATAATGTTAGTATATATGTTGAGGGTGCAAAGGAGGCCATAATCATGCTTATTCAAGCTCATATGCATGCTTTTACAAGACCTAGAAGCTTGAGCACGTGGCAAAGCATGAAGATCCATAAAATTGGGATAACATAAAGCAATAAGCCCAACATGATGATGTACAAGGCCCATGTGCAGTCCAGATTAAAGAATTTACTTTAAATACCATGTGACAAGCATGTGCCTTGGTGGAAGATTATAAGTGATGTCCAAGACAACTCAAGAAGCATCTAGAAGGCATCCTTATGCATCAAATCTGATTTGATTAGTTTCCTATTTTATTTGCATTAAATAAGGCCTTTTGGTCAAAGATTGTTCTTTGATTTAGTTTTCTATATTTAGGTAACTGACTTAATCTTGAAGACTAAGTAATTTCCTCATACTTTTAGGCTTGAATGGTGCCAACCAAGGCAATCAATTATCATTAAGGCATCATTTATTGCATTTATGACTAGGTTTAGAGTTCTAGAGTGTTCTTTTGTTTCCTATATATGAAGGCTGCGTTTTTGTATTGGAGAACGGAGAAGATGATAATGATATGAATAAGAACTTTGTTCTTTGAGAATTTTATTTCTCTTGTGTGAGCTTTACTTGCATGCTTGTATTCTCGTGCGAATACTCTGACTGTATCAAGGACCGATCATCCTTGTGGTGTCTTTATGGCTAGGGTTGTAAGAGACAGGTTCTCTTAAGGTCATACCTTTGATCATCCGTTCCGTTCGTGTTTTCAAACTTGTTTTCTTGCCGGTCCATTCCCTCATTCATATCATGATTGCACCTCTAAAAATAAATCAGGATGTTGTATATATTTTTACCCTTTAAAATTTTGCCTTGGTATACTCAATTCAGTTAGAGTTTATCTAATTTAATCAAAATCATATTTGTATTAATTTATTAGATATCTGTGTTTTTACTTATATATATATATATATATATATATATATATATATATATATATATTATATAAAACTACCTAAAATAGGAAAATTCTAAATAAAGTTGGTAAATTTGATAAATCCGTAATTGGGTCATTTGCCCAATTTAGGATTTCAAAATTTGGATAAAATGACTTTAATGTCCTCTTCTCTCTTCTCTCACCTTTTAAAAGATTTTTACTGCTCTATGAATTTATTTTTTCTATATAACAACATTGATATATAACTAAATAAAATATGATTTGCTAAATCAAAAGGTTTTTTTGTGTTATAAAATGATCATCAAGAATAATTTCAGCAACAAATAAAAAATGTAACACATGTCATCACAGTACCATTGATATCAATTAAATGATTTTTAATTTTCCTGATGTGTAAATATGATATACTTTTAAGGACATTTTAGACAAAAAGACATTAAATGCACTTAAAATTTCATAAAATGCTTTACATATTGAAATATAGAACTTTCCAAAAAAAGTGTAGATATGAAACAAATATAGTAAAATTTATACTTAATATATTTATTAAAAAAATATTTTTATAGCGACATATATTATAGTTTTTTTTTGTAAAAAGAACTTTAAAATTGTAAAATCATAAATCAGGTTTGTTACCGAGAGTTGATAAGAGAATGAAAAAACTTGATAAATAATTCATAATTCATGTTTTGGAAAATCCCTGATTTTAAAATTTTACAATTTCACAGTTTTTTTTTAATCTTTTTTTCTAGGATTTTTTAGGGAAAATATTGTTAATGTTTATAAAATGAACTCATTGTTTCAAAACATAGTACGTTTTTCCTTTATGATGATAATTAATATATTTAAAATATAGACGAATCATATTTTATTTTATTAAATATTAATGTTGATACACACACATAAATTAAAGAGTAAAGAGGAGATGGTATTAAAGTTATTTTACCTAAATTTTAAAATCATAAATTAGATTAATAACTTAATTAAAGATTTGTTAAATTTACCCAACTAGTTTAAAATTTTCCTATTTTAAATAGCCTTATATAGGATTTTCCTGTATATAATCGGAAATGTTTTTCTATTGGATTAATGCAGATCCTACGTGGTCCTGTCTCAGGAAAAATAACCGTATGAAAAAGGGGGAAAACATGTAGTAGCAGTACTATCTTATTAATTTGTGCAAAACTAAAGTTTTTAGACGCGGTGGTCGATCCACTTGATCTTTGATTGTGGACCTTGCCTCTCTCCCTGCAAAAGGAAAATACTCGAAAATTAAAATCACTGGAACTGATTTTTGAAACGGGAGAGGCAACAAGTGTCAGTCATTTTGACGACCAATGTCGATAATTAGTTAAAAATGGTACTTTATAATTTAAAAACAGAGCGAGGGGGGAGATTAGATCGCGCTTCCCTAACAGGATCTGGCTAACGTCCTCTGTGCTAGCCATCTGCTGCACATCCTTTGCATGAAACTATACCATTTTAGTGTGGTTTTATATAAAGGAGGGGCTGAAATTTTTTAATTTTTGTCTAAAAAAATGGTATCTAATATTTTAAAATATTTTTCTGAATGTATCTAATATCTCAAAATATTTTTTAACTAGCATGTAGTATTTTAAAATAATTTTTAATATTTTTAACCCTTTAAAATATTTTTTCAGTTGTACCCCTTGTATTAGCAGACTGATTGCAATTTTATCCTTAATTTATTTTTTTAGTTCAAAAAATTACTTTAAAATATTCTAAGAGTAAAATTGAAATCAGTCTGCTAATACAGGGGTATAACTGAAAAAATATTTTAAAGGGTTAAAAATATTAAAAATTATTTTATGATACTACATGCTAGTTAAAAAATATTTTAAAATACTATATACCATTCTTTTAGATAAAAAAAAATTAAGCCCCTCCTTTACATGAAACTACACCAAAACGGTGTAACGGTGTAGTTTCATGCAAAGGATGTGCAACGGATAGCTAGCGCAGAGGACACTAGCCAGATCCTACCTAATAAGTATCGATTGGACACATAGAGAATGTTTGTAATAGCGATTGAAACTTCTAATAGTGTTTTTTAATCGTAATTTACAATCTATAAGATAATTTTTACGGTTTACGAGGTAAATATGTTGAGAAGCTTTATCTCAATTTATATAAATTAAATTTATACATAAATATAAACCCAACCAAACATAGTCATAGAATATTGAATGTAACGGACGCATTTGAAGCCGGCTTTCAAGGGATTCCTAAGTCATTATTCCCAAGCCACTCGGCTCTGCATCCATTCTTGACTTCTATGTCTTGCATTTTTTCCCCCATTGTGCGTGTGTTGTCTCTCTATAGTTTTTTTTTTAACTAATTAATATCCTTAGGTCGATCCCCTATTAACTGGGTCTTTTCTATGCTGTTATATATCACAGATTCGAACAAAGCACGTGTTTCGAAGTTTGGAAAATAAGTTTGACTCCCAAATCAATCAATTCAGAAGGCAGTTTGTTTATCAAATAAAGGTATGTTTAAGATTAAGATTAATGATTCTAAAAATGTTTATATATATAAGTTGATACAATAATTATTTTATATATTTATTTCACATATTCTAAATTATGATTACAAAACTGTTTTTAGAAATTTCAATCGTTATTTTAAACAAGTAATTAGAAAGACTTGATGTCAAAAATGAAAAATAACAAAAAATTGATGGGCTGGAAAGAAATTGATAGATTTAATCTTGTTTGTATGAAATATGCAAGATACTGAGAATGTAGACGTGAGATGACTCAGTACATGTGTGTTGGTGTTTCGCTTATTACAACCTATTTACATGTCTATCCATTTAGGCGCCGGTGAAGCGAATCTCTTTTAAACCGTGTCAAGAATCTCAGTCAATTGGTTGCTGCACCATTCTTGAACAATTCCATGATATTGCTTCCTTATCCAAATAACAAGACAAACGTCACCTTAAAAAAATGTTGTCATTCACAAGGCTTGATTCGCAAAAATATATATCAAATTACGCCACACATGAAGTGAGTCAAATGATACGCGTACTAGGAAACAACGAGTCCCATGACTATATGATTATCAAAACGGTGGAAGGCGATATGTTTCGAAGGGGAATTATCGTGGATGGAAGTGGAGCCATCACCTTCCCAAGGGCACAAGTGATAAAGAAATGAGAGTTATTGGGTCATTCCTAAAACTTCAAAAGAGGAAGGTGCATGGGACCATGAAAGGATCTGCTATTCTGCAATATGGCATCGGGACAAGAGGACTAGGAGGGAATTTGCTCAAACTCGTCACATGTCACATGTGTGCCCTTCCTCGTCGCGTCCAAACCCATGTGCTGCTGCGAGCTCAAATGCCAACCTCATTTTCACTATTATCATATTTTACAACACCCCTCCTCTCCCCACCGACACTCTTTAAATTAAACACAAAAAACTATTTTCGTCTTTCTTTTTTTTTTCCCCCAATTTTTCCTTCTCTCTTGTCATCTCATCGCCTTTCACTGCTAATTGCTAAATCCGGCCACCACATCCACATCTCCATCTCTTGCTGTCCCGCACTTTTAATGCGTGCGACTGCCATACCTAATCATTTCCCCTGCTTCTTTCCTCTTCTCTCCCTTCCCTTTTAAATTTCTTCCCACTACTTAATACTCTACGCTGTAACCAACATTTCCAAATCGAGACACGCGCCGTCTCCTCCTCATTAAGTGGCGCCCAAATGCCTCTCCACTCAGCCGCGCTCTTTTCCTTCACTCTCGCCCTCTTTGCCATTGTTGGCGCCGAGGATCCTTACAGGTTCTTCTCTTGGAATGTCACTTACGGAGACATCTATCCCCTCGGCGTTCGCCAAACGGTATGTTTCAATCTCACTGTACCTCACTGGATCTGAATCTGTCTGATTAAAGTGACCTCTGTTTTCGTTTCAGGGAATACTTATCAATGGGCAGTTCCCAGGTCCCGATATTCACTCTGTCACCAATGACAATCTCATTATCAATGTCTTCAACAGTTTGGACGAGCCCTTCCTTCTCTCCTGGTACTTTTCTCTCTTCCTCTTTTTGCTCCACACAATGATCCCACACCATTTACTTGCAACACCCAATATGCATTTGCGTAGCTGCGATGAAGCATTTTATGCCTGATCATAAATTTAACTTGTTTCGGGCTTGGGATTTTTTAATCATTCAACTTCCCCTCTGGTCCGTGACCAGAATGTCTGAACGCTTCGGTTGGTTTCACATTACCCTTTTCTTTTAAATTTTCGTAGAACTTATGGATTTTGGATGTTTGCCGAGTTACATGACAGCGACGGGAAATTTCGAAATAAACCATGTGCGGTGCGGACATGGATCCAGATCTGGATTGCTCAGTGCTCCAGTTAATAATAGCATTTTATAATTTTTTACAAATTTTACGCTAGGGGGGGAAGCATTTCAATTCATAGATGTGAACACTGTTACCTATATATATTGAATTGGCTGTGTTGGGGAATGAGAGATCGCAGAAAGCAACTAATTGCCGGCGTCATAATAATAATAAAAAAAAAAACGAGTTTGTTATTGTTAGATAGAGTAGGCGGCCGCTTTCATCATTACTCCTCCAGTGTCCAGTCCATGTTGGGATTTGTAGTATTTGGATGAAGCTGAAGAGTGGAGAATATGCAGGAGCGGGGTGCAACAGAGAAGGAATTCATACGAAGACGGAGTATTGGGAACAACGTGTCCCATACCACCAGGGAAGAACTTCACATATATTCTTCAGGTGAAGGATCAGATTGGCAGCTTTTATTACTTCCCTTCCCTTGCATTGCACAAGGCCGCTGGTGGCTTCGGAGGCCTTCGCATCCTCAGCAGGCCCCGAATTCCAGTCCCTTTCCCTGATCCCGCCGGTGATTACACCCTCCTCATTGGGGACTGGTACCAGTCCAACCACACGGTAATTATTATTCTTTTTTTTTTTTGGCGCCGATGGTAATTATTATTCATTATTCATTATTCATTCCTCATTATATATATATATTTTAAAAAGTACACTGCATGTGCATGTGCTCTGCAAATGCAAATATAAATCCGAATGACCACCGATTTGACTTTTTCATTGTCTATCAATTCTACAACGAATAGCAAGTAATAAGTTGGGTCGGGACAGCTGGGCTTCCTGGCCACCAAGTGGCTCAACTTTATACTAATCAGTAATCATCCATGCGCTTATTGCCATACAGCGATGAATGAAGTGACCCCGAACCAAACACGCACACTCACGCTCTGACGCCACACGTCGAAAGACGATTAGTCTGTCATCACTATGAACTACTACTAGTGCAAGTATGAAACAAGTTCATCCGGATCTATTTTCCAAATAAATACTATAAGGGTGTTTGGTTCATTTTTTATTTTTTATATCGGTGTGATTTATGTAAATCGAGATAAATTCATCTATATATTTATTTTGTATATAGTAAAATCTACCTTGTATAACATAAAACACTTTTAGAAGTTCTAATCGTTATTACAAATACGTTAAAGTAAATTTAAGTATATTTAGAATAACGATTAAAACTTTCAAAAATGTTTTTTAATCGTGATTTATAATATACGAGTTAACTTTTACGGTCTACAAGATAAATATGTAGATAAATTTTATCTCAATTTTTATAAACCAAATTTATATATAAATATAAACTAAACCAATCAACTATAAATCTCTACGAACCTTCCCTGTCTTAGATAAATACCTTGGCAGCAACCCACAAACCTCTGACGAAATGCCAGTTGGCCTGCGTCTCAACTCTCAAGGGATATCTTTTTCTTTTCCCGGGACCACACATTCAATCGTATCCCTTCCGTCAATTATCATGGTTCGTGTTTTCCCCACCGGGTAGCTCTTTCCTCCCTCTTTAATATAGGTTTCAATTTTTAGCTTTTCCCTTTTTAAATATAACTTGTAATATAAAAATATTTTTGTGAAAATTTTAACTTATTTGTCTTACTCTTAATATTTAAAAATGCATCTTTTCCCATGTCATTAATGGAAAGAAATAATCTAATTTTTACACATCATATTCATTATTTATGTGTTTTTTTAAGATTTGAACTTATAGGATGAAAGAAAGTGCAGCTTAAATATATGAGCGCGGTCCTCATGAAATATGTTGTGTGTTTTTTTTTATTTGTTTCTCGATTTTTCGGTAAACATATCGGATTATTACCAATATAAATGTAGTACTATTGAAATAAAGATTATTATTTAGTCTTGTATGCATGTGAGCACAGCCCTCATGTATGAATTACAGGCCATTCGTATTTTATGACTTGTGATGATGAAACTCTGTTATTCCTCCTCGATACATCATAAAGAATTGTTATGTACAGGCATTGAGGGACCACCTCGACTCTGGGAAGAAGCTGCCTCCTCCTGATGGAATTCTCATCAATGGGCGTGGACCCAACGGATCATCCTTCAATGTGGAACAAGGCATGTGCTCCCTTTTAACCTCCACATCCCAATTGTTATTTCTCTGCTCCCAACTAATAATTACAAGCAAACATTTTTCCTTTCTTTTTTTTTTTTATCAATTAAAGGGGAATAGGGTTGTGTTTGCATCCATTAAAATCCGAGTGCACCCTTGGTTTGCACTGATCATACGTACGCTGAATCATTTGGACTACAGGAAAGACTTACAGGCTTAGAATATCAAACGTGGGGTTGGAAAATTCGCTCAACTTCCGCATACAGAATCACAAAATGAAGTTAGTGGAAGTGGAAGGAACACACACCCTTCAAACTACATACTCCTCTCTTGACGTTCACGTGGGCCAATCTTATTCAGTTCTAGTTACGGCAGATCAACCTGCTCGGGACTACTACATTGTGGTTTCCTCACGATTTACCTCTAAAATCCTCACCACCACTGGAGTTCTTCGATACAGCAACTCAGCAGGCCCAGTATCTGGCCCACCTCCCGGTGGACCCACCATCCAAGTTGACTGGTCCTTGAACCAGGCTCGTTCCATCAGGTTTTTTACTCTTTTTCTATAATCGACTACTCTTGGTAATATTTCATGTCCCCTCGTATTCACTAGAACCCCAAGAATTGTTTCGACATGGTTGCAGGACTAACCTGACAGCTAGTGGTCCAAGGCCAAACCCACAAGGATCCTACCATTACGGTTTAATAAACGCAACCAGAACCATCATACTTTCGAGTTCAGCGGGTCAAGTGAACGGCAAACAAAGATACGCAATTAACAGTGTTTCTTATGTTGCCCCAGACACTCCTCTGAAGCTCGCCGATTACTTCAAAATCTCTGGCGTTTTCCGTGTGGGAAGTATATCCGACAGACCCACTGGTGGCGGCATATACCTTGATACATCTGTTATGCAGGCTGACTTCAGAGCATTTATCGAGATCGTCTTCCAAAACGACGAGGACATCGTTCAGAGCTATCATCTCGATGGCTACTCTTTCTTTGTGGTTGGGTGAGCATTTAATCTTATGTTTGCTAATCAAGTAAATCATATTATAGCTGGTGTTTAAATGATGAAAATGGTTAATAATCTGTTGGCCTTGGCCCCCTACCAAAAGAAAGAAAAAAAAATCCTCTGTTTTCAATGGTCGGGTTTCTCCCTCTGTTTCTGCGCGCGAGAATATTTTGATTGAGGTTGTAAAATATTTCGATTCTGTAGTATGGACGGAGGACAATGGACCCCAGCTAGCAGAAACGAATACAATCTCCGAGATGCGGTTTCACGGTGCACGACTCAGGTGAGAATAAGAAGCTATGCTACGGTCCTGCAGGCCTTTTTACTAAACCTGCCTAGCAATGATCGGTGTTAGATGGTAATTCATTTTTGTTTTTTGTTTATGGGTTGGGGCAGGTATATCCCAAGTCTTGGACTGCTATATATGTTGCACTTGACAATGTCGGAATGTGGAACTTGAGGACTGAGTTTTGGGCAAGGCAATACCTGGGCCAACAGTTCTATTTGCGCGTTTATACAACGTCAACCTCTATCAGGGACGAATTTCCTATTCCAAGGAATGCTCTCCTCTGTGGTAAGGCGAGTGGCAGACACACACGCCCCCTTTGAGATTAAGCTATTCTTATACCAAGTTTGGCCAAGATAAGCCATTATAGTTTTAGCATCTCAGGTCTCATGTTCGCTTGTAAGTTTATTTTTTTGGCTCCTTATCCTAATTTATTATGCTCGGGTTCGAATGACCAATTATATGTATGATTAGCTAAATGACCCCAACTCGAGGTCGCCAATTCTTTCCACGAAAAACATTCTATTCTATTCCCTTTACAGTTGGTCGAGTTTTACTGTTGTAAACTTTGAAGAATTTCAAGTTGTCGTTTGGCATTGGGCTTTGCGTTCTAATCTGTGCTTCATATGAGTGGGTTTTAGCGAGTCTCATTCTTCGTCCCTCCCTCGCTCACACCCTTCCTTTTGGCAGATGGGAGAAACTTTGCCCTCAAAATTTTGGATAAATTTTTTTCGACGTCCTTTGAAATTTGGAGAAATATGTTGAATGTTCTCTAATTTGAAAATCCCTTTGTCCCTTGTTGATTTTATGTTGATTGCTACCTACTATCATTTTCTAAAGTTGACACATGTCACGCAATTTGCAGTAAAGATAAAACTCGGTAGGCTACGCTTTAATGTTAATCACACCATATTGTTGTAACTCACGAAGGTTAGGAGTTCGTAGGATGCTTCGTAAGGCTCCGAAACGATTTAGAAAATTTCAGAGCATTCAAAACAACACCGGATTACTTAAGAAGAGACTAGAGTATAGTGGATATCTCTAAAATAGTATGGGGAACGTTAGATAATTCTAAAACATTCTAGGATATCTCTCTCATGTATATTCTAGATTTTTCGTTATAAATATCTAGATATTATTTGTAGATATTTTTATAGAATATTTTGGAAAACAAATGTGAACGGTTGGATTGAATTGATCTCCATTGTCCATTAAGGAGTTGGGAAAGTTCAGGAACAAGGGGAGGCCTATAAATACCCCATCACCCCTCATTTTAACCATCGAACAAAGTAGTAAAGTTCTCATGTTCTCTCATTTGTGCTCTTGTGTTTCAACTTCTTTGCCTACAATTTGAGAGTTCGGCTGACTTAGCTAAGATTAAGAGGTTGATTACGCTAAGGCTGGAACGATACAAGGAATGGGAGTTTCAAGTCCGTGACAATGTAGTATCAAAGCCTGGTTTACGGGAGCTGTTGGTTCGAGGTCATATTCGTAGGCAAGGATGTCGAGTGTAACTTCAAGTATTACCAATGAGGCTATTGTGTATGTCGAGGAGAGAGGAATGGAATCTCAACCTCCATACCAAAGTAGTAAGAAGTACTAGTAAGGTACATTCTAACGACTTTGCTATTTTGTCGATCAAAATTGATGCCTTAGAGAAAGTCGTAGAAGAGATAGTTTGAGAAGATTGAGGGTGACATGAGAACGTTAGAAAGTCAGACTCTCGATGAACTGGAAGGGTTGAAAATGAGTGTAGATACTCTATAAAACTTTGAGGAACAACGTGAGAAAGGCATGAGATCCTTGGAGAGAAAGGTGATGGATGTCATCATAGCAATGAAGAATTAACTCAATACTTTCAAGACTTCCTTGGAGGGCTAGGGAAGGAATCCACTAGTGGCTGAAGGTAGTAGATCAAGGGAAGTAAAGGTGGATCTTCCCAAACTAAAAGAATTCAAGGGCGTATGAGACGCCAAGGAAGTTGAGAACTTGTTGTGGCAAATGGAACACTACGCAAAGACCTTGGGGCTGAGTAAGATGAGACCAAGGTACGTATTGCTGCTTACTTCCTCACCGATAATGTTATGCTTTTGTGGCAAAGAAAGCATGCAGATATGGAAAGAGAGATTTACACTATAAGCAGCTGGGAGGAATTCAAGCAGGAGCTGAGGAGGCAGTTCTATCCAGAGAACGTGGTCTTTAAAGCCCGTAAGAAGCTGAGGAAGCTAAAACATAAGACTACCATATCTGACTATATGTATGGGATTTCACCTCTTTGATGCTTCAGATCCCTAGCTTGAGCGGTAAGGAGCTTCTCTTTAACTTCATTGATGGCCTTCAAAATTGGGCTAAGCATGAGTTGAAACGCCGAGGTGTGAAGGACGTTGATAAAGCTATTGTCGTGGTTGAGAGTTTAACTGAATATCAGAATGAGAAAGGTGACACCTCCAAGCCTAAGTCTTCCAAACCTAATCATGGGAAAGGTGGGGGAGACAAAGGCAAGGTGATGAACAAAAGAGGTGATAACAAGTTCTCGCAGAGGAACCAACATGAGGGACCAAGAAAATTTTTTAATAACCAACTCAAGTGCTTTGTGTGTAAAGGTTCTCATCAAATGAAGGATTTCCCTAAGGTGGGTACTCTAGCTACTATGGTGGAGAGAACTGAAGAGGAAGCCAACGCAGAGATGGGTCTCTTAAGCTTCTCAATGCTATGAAGGGGAAGCCCTTACCTAAAAACACTAAGTGTGAGGGTTTAATGTATATGGACAGGAAGATAAAAGGGGAACTCGTCACCATAATGTGTGACACTGGAGCTACATATAACTTCATCACTCATGAGTAGGCCAAGAGGATAAGTCTCAAGGTAATGCCAGAAGGAGGGAGTCTGAAGGCAGTCAACTCACTTCTTAAACAACTTTGTGGCATGACACAAGGGGTTGAGCTGTGCCTGGGCAACTTGAGTGGTAAAGTATATTTCTCCGTGGCTCCAATGGATGATTTAAGGTAGTATTGGGATTGAAGTTTTTCAGATAGGTAAATGCTTATCACATGCCTTACTACAATTTACTTCAAGGATGTTCCTTGCTTGATACCTTCCAAGAGAATAGGCAGTGATCAATACTTGTCAACCCTAATATTAAAGAAGGGATTAAAGAAAGGTGAAGTAACATACCTGGCAACCCTGAAAGAGGTTGAGTCAGGAGACAATGTTAAAGAGGAAGTCCCTCCAATTATCAGAAGTGTCTTGGAAGAAAATCAAGACATGATGTCACCTAAGTTACCCAGGAAGCTCCCACCTCGGAGGAAGGTGGACCATAAGATCGAATTGGAACCAGGAGCAAGGCCGCCAGCCATAGGAATATATCGTATGGAACCACCTGAGTTGGAGGAACTCAGGAAGCAATTGAAAGAGTTGATCGATGCAGGATACATTCGACCTTCAAAAGCACCTTTTGGGGTGCCATTGCTATTTCAGATAAAGCAAGATGGATCCTTGCACTTGTGCATCGATTATCGAGCTCTTAACAAGGTAACTATAAAAACAAATATCCTATTATTTTGATAGCTGACTTTTTTGACAAACTAGACAAAGCTAAGTATTTCTCTAAGTTGGATTTGAGGTAAGGATATCATCAAGTTTGGATTACCAAAGGAGATAAGCCCAAGACCACATGTGTGACACATTATGGGTCCTTTGAGTGGTTAGTCATGCTGTTCGGGCTAACTAATGCACTAGCCATATTCTGTACTTTGATGAACAAGATCTTTCATCCCTACCTTGATCGCTTTATGGTATTGTATTTGGATGACATTGTCGTTTATAGTAGCTCCTTGGAAGAACATGATGATCATCTTCACGTTGTGTTTAAGACATTACGTGAAAATGAACTCTATGTAAAGAAGGAGAAGTGCTCCTTTGCCATGGAGGAAGTTCATTTCCCTTTAATATGGATGAAAAGAAGGTGCAGGCTATCAAGGAATGGGAGCCTTCTACTCGAGTGGCCGAGTTAAGATCCTTTTTGGGCTTGGTGAACTACTATAGGCGGTTCATCAAGAGCTACTCTGCGAGAGCCTCTCCTCTCACAAAGTTATTAAAGAAGAACAAATGTTGGGCTTAGACAGAGGAATGCCAAGAAGCCTTTGAAGACTTGAATGCAGCAGTTATGCGCTCCCTGACTTCTCCAAACCATTCGAGGTACACACTGATGCTTCTGATTTTACTATTGAACGAGTCTTAATACAGGAAAGGCATCCTATTGCCTTTGAAAGTCGCAAGTTGAATGAGACCGAGAGGCAGTATACGGTCCAAGAGAAGGAGATGACAGTCATAGTTCATTGCTTGTGAAAAGACCATTTCTCATAAATAACTATTATACAGTATGGTTTTACAAAACTTGATTAACCAATGAAAAATGGAAACAATTTTTTACAATACATATCAGAGTTTAAGGCACAAAATCTGCCCACAAATTCTGTCAAGATATATCAGAGTTTAGGGCACAAACTCGCCCACAAACTCACTACAGAGAAATTTATTATTCTGATTCACATCACAATTAATCCAAAAGTCTTAGAATCCACACAGAACAATTTCTAACATAGATATGGTTGTGGGTCCACCAACATATCATAGTATGCATTATAAGGCCTCAGCCCTAATAAGGGTTAAACATTTATTCCAAAACAGTTACCCAAATAGTAAACGTGACATTCTAAAAACATAAAGGCCCTATAATGGTAATATATAAATTAATACAACACTAATATCAAAAGATGCCTACAAGATTCTCAACGTCTATGCCTCTGATTGCTTCCCTTGGCCTCTAGCCGGATTAGAGGTCTCGCGTGAGAAATTGTTTATAATGACGAGGTAAGACATAAAGTTTCAGTAACCAAAATCAATTTACAAAATATGCAGGAAATGATTGTAAATCAGAGAAGCAGGTTTAAATGACATAAAATAATATTCCCATAGATTTAAAACTTCACATAATATGATCAATAATTAGAATCATCCTCACTCATCCTTCTTGCTCCTCCTTATTGCCTCTGAACATGGTACAACCTATCAGTGCTAGTACACCTGGCCAAATGTTAGCTAGTCACTTTAAGAATATTACCCCCTCCCATACTACCACCAATATACCATAACAAGGAGGTGTCCGCTCAAAACACTCAACTCAAAATCTAGGCTAGGACTTAGAGAGTTGATGAGCACAATTTCATCATATCTCTTCCACACAATCCAACATATCCCATAAAATGAAAACAATAAATTGATATATTTAAAAAAAACATTTACAAGATTATCATTTCTTATACAACATTTCATCCCAAATAACATAATCATCACAACAATAACAATCTTAATAATAATTTCCGCTCGTATATATAAGTTGGAAAATACATTGCTTCACTGAACTAAGTTCATATTCAAACGTACACATAATCTTTCAAAACATATACAAGTAATATAGATAAAACTAAGGTTTAGAAAATACCATATAGTCTAAAGCAAGCATATAAAATAAATTAACCCCACTTACCTCAACTCCAAGCTAAACCTTAAGTTGAGTAGAACAACACGAGCAATCACCGATCACAAGAAAATTCTACATTATCAATGTAGACACTAATTAACCACAGGTAACAACAAAATAAATTATTTACGTAATTCAACTCTTACAAACCCAATTTCTTCTACAACTATTATCCTCAATAATTCCAATCTTCTTAAAAATCCTTAGCAATAGGTTATTCCTCATGAACCCAAATTACTTATTAAAATCCTTAAATAATTTTTATATCATTCTCTCACGTCAACCATCTAATTTTATAAATCAAAATTTCACATTCAACATACATATAATTATAAAACCCTTAATATCAACCTTCTCAACAATTAAATCTCAATTTCATAATTTATATGGGTATAATCTAATTATTAAACATCTCTTCAAATCTCTACATAATTAAAATCATATCAAATTCTAATTTAAATATTAAGTCCTAATTCATATTTTCACATAGCTTAGATCTAACAAAAATAAATCGATTAAAACATCATTGATATCTCCAATAATCAAAATAAATTATTAAAACAAATTTTTAATCGGTAAAACACCCTATATAAATTGATTTATATCCTGTTTATAAAATAAATTAATTATAAAATCACATAACAACCAAATAATAAATATAAACCAATTAAAATTAACTATTAATTATTCTCTATATTTCTATAATCATATATTGATAAAACTCAAAACTTTCCTAAAATTATATACCCAAAATATTCTTTAATCATCATAAAATTACTATTAAGAAAGAAAAAAATTATTTAGAATATTTTTCATAAAAATATTTTGTGATTAGAAGAGAGTTTGAGTACCTTATTAATCTATGAAAAACTAAAAAATACTCCTATCAAGACCTCACCCTCCGTCTCTCTTCACGAATACTTCACTGCGTGAAGTGTCTCCCTTGCCTCTTCATGCTTTGTCGCCTAATGTCGCCAAAGCACATATAATTTTTTTAAGGATAAGGGGCCACCCCCTTATCTTCTTGTTGAATGGCGCCTACCAACTTTATTTTTTATATATATATCATATTATTATTTTAATATTTTAATTATTATTATTATTTTCAAAAAGTTTCTACTAAATTTATACTTATCTTTGAATTATAATTATTTCTTAAAATAAAAATAAGGATGTTACAGCTTACGCACTTGGAGGCATTATCTACTTGGGGCAAAGTTTATTATCAAGACAGATAACGTGACAACTAGCTACTTCCAAACTTAGAAGAAGTTAACGCTGAAGCAAACAAAATGGCAAGACTTCTTAGCTGAGTTTGACTATATGTTAGAGTACAAGCCCGGATTTACAAATGTTGTTGCTGATGCTTTAAGTCGGAAGGCTGACTTAGCAACCCTGAGTCAAGTTAATGGAGACTTATTATAAAAAATCAAGGAGGGTATGACTCTGGATCTTTTGGCTCAACAACTTGTAGAACTTGCAAGAGAATGGAAGACTAAGAGGTTCTGGGTTGACGATGGGATTCTCTACACCCTGGGAAGGCGAATCTTTATTCCCAAGTGAGCTAACTTGAGGAAGGAACTAATCAAGGAGTGTTATAACTCTAAGTGGGTTGGACACCCAGGACAAAAGCAAACTTTGGCTTTGCTTAAAGCAGCCTATTATTGGCCCCATATGAGAGAAGATGTTGAACTCTATGTGAAGACTTGTCTTATGCATCAATAAGACAAGGTAGATAACCAACTACCAGGGGGACTATTAGAACATTTGCCTACACCAAGCCAATATTAGGAAGTATGTCTATGGATTTCATCTCTGCATTGCCCAAGTCAAAAAGGTTATGTTCCGTCATGGTGGTAGTGGATCGATTCTCCAAGTATGCCACCTTTATACTAGCCCTAATTAACTGCACGGTAGAGGAGGCAGCTTGGATGTTCTTCAAGAATATGGTGAAGTATTGGGGCCTTCTGAGAACTATCATTAGCTATCACGATCCCCGCTTTACAGGGAAGTTATGAACATAGTTATCAAGTTACTGGGGCCGAACTACACTTCTTAACAAGCTTCCACCCTTAGACAGATGGGTAAACTGAACAGGTAAATGCTTTGTTAGAATGCTATATGAGGCACTTTGTAAGTGCTAATCAGAAGGACCAGACAAAGTTGCTTGATGTAGCTCAGTTCTCTTACAATTTGCACAGAAGCGAGGCTACAAGCAAAAGTCCGTTTGAGATAGTGATGGAGCAACAACCAATCACTCCTCATGCCCTTGAAACCACTTATGAAGGTAAGAGCCCTGAAGCATTTCATATGGTAAAATATTGGCAGGAACGGGCAGGTAAAATGAGGTCGTTTCTTATCAAAGCTGTTAAGAGAACGAAGAAGTTTGCAAATAAACGAAGGCGCACAGTTGCTTTTCAAGAAGGGGACTTAGTAATGATAAAGCTTCTTTCCCAACAATTCAAAGCCTTCAAGAAGGTACATAAGGGTCTCATTCGAAAATGTGAAGGCCCTTATAAGGTGACGGAGAGGGTAGGAAATGTTTCATACTAGCTGGAACTTCCTGCCAATTTGAAGATTCATCCTGTCTTTCACGTTACCATGGAAGCCATTTCACGAGGACCAGGATGATCCTACTCGAGGGATATTGTCACGAGCACCCCCTGTGATGATGAAGTCTTATGATCGTCAAATTGAAGAGATACTTAATCACATGATTGTGTGAAGAAGAGGGGTATCCCAAGTACCCAATACTTGATCAAGTGGAAGGGACTGCCAAAGAGTGAAGCGACATGGGAAGCTCAAGAAGATCTTTGGTAGTTTGAAAACCAACTTTACTACTATAAAGATGCATTAGTGACAAGGGCGTTTCTAAATAGGTGGGGGAGAATGTTACAACCCACAAATGTTAGGAGTTGGTAGCATGCTCCTGTAAGGCTCCGGAACGATCTAGAAGATTTTAGAGCATTTAAGACAACACCAAAGTACTCAAGAAGAGACTAGAGAATACTTGATATCTTTAGAATAGTATGGAGAACGCTAGATAATTCTAGAACATTATAGGGATATCTTTTTTTGTATATTCTAAATTTCTCATTGTAAATATCTAGATATTATTTGTTGATATTCTTATAGAATATTTGGGAGAAAGAATGTGAACCGTTTGATTGAATTGATCTCCACCATCCATTAAAGAGGTATGAAAGTTTTGGAATAAGGAGGAGGCCTATAAATACTTTCTTACCCCTCATTTGTAACCATTGAACAAAGTAGTAAAGTTCTCAAGTTCTCTAATTTGAGTTCTTGTGTTTCAACTTCTTTGCCTACAACTTGAGGGTTCAGCTGACTTAGCCAAGATCAAATGGTTGATCACGCTAAGGCCGACACAGTACAAGGAAATAGAGTTTTGAGTTCGTGACAATATGCTCGTAATTGGCAAATGTCTTCTTTAGTTTGGCAGGAGGGATTTGGAGTGTGGAAGAGAAAAAAATTTTATGAGTTAGATTTAAAATAATTGAAGGAGTAGACTTGTGAAATTTTAATAAAGAGAGGTAAAAATTAAGATAAAAGGTTAAGAAAATTCATATTTTTAACTCCACTTCTATAATTTTTTTTTAAATATCCAACTCAAAAAATTTTCTCTCCTCTCTCATTGAAATCCCTCATATCAAACAATCTGAGTATTAAGTCTTAAAAACTATCCCAAACAAACACTTAATTGCTTAAAAATCACAAGTGATTTAAAATTATTTTAATTATAAGCCTGAACCAAAAAAGGTTCTGAACTTCAAATCAAGTGGTATTCTAATAATGTGGTCAATCCAAAATCTGAGGGGAAAATTATTTAAAAATACCTCATTAGTAATTTATTTGTTAAATGAGATCTTCTCGTGCAAACAATCTTCTTGTATATAAAAGATTTGTGTTCACAAAATTTCCCTGTGTTCGATATATCTTTCTATGTATATGCGAATAATCTTCCCTTATGTGCAAAAAATCTTTTTTAGGTTCTATTTAGCAAATAAGCTTCCAATGAAGTCATTATGAGGAACTCTTCCAATCTTAAAATGCCAACTAAATTACTGCAAAGGGATAAAAACAATCTAAAAGCTATAGGATCTCAGCAAAAGGAAAAATCATGCAAGATAACCTAGCCTGCTTGAGTTAGCAATAAAAAAAAATTTCAACTAAGTTGGGATAAAACTTCTCTTACACACTAATTTTATATATTATAAATTATATTTGAAACGCAGTTTGTACCACTAATTTAAATATACATAGTTATGTGCACTGATCCTAATTTCAGTGGACATTTTTATTTTCCTGTGCACACATGGATTTTCATTAATTTTACATAAACATGAATATAATTATATATATTGGAGTCGAAAGTTTAAATTAGTCAATACCGATGGAGTGATTTGTTTGTTTATGTTCAGATAGATCTAATAAAGTTACTTTTGAAAAAAAATATAAAAAAATATTAAAGCAGGACTTACTTTGTTACTCAGTAAATTACCTGTTTAAGTTGTTTTTTAATAAAGAGAATTATCTATAAATATTTCATTAGAAACTTATTTATCAAATGGGACTTAAGAAAAGATATTTTACATATAAGAAAAGATTATTCGACCACAAGGGAATGTCACATAGGAAAGATATATTAAACACAAAGAAAGATTGTTTGAACACGTTGAAGATTATTTATACCCGAAAATCAAATTTAATAAATAAATTTTTAATGGGATATTTATGGACGATTTTTCCTTTTTAATTTGATGAATAAAATAATATTAACATAATCTTTAGCCCGTAAACTTTCATTTTATTTAGGACATTGATGCTTATAACTTAATAAAAACTTATATCATTTTGTTTTAAGAGGGATTAAAATATATGATTTAAAATTTGAGGGATCAAGACTAAAATAAAAGTAAATTGAAGGAATCAAATATGATATTAATTGAATAAAATAATATTAATTTCTTTAATTTTGGGCTGTTGAAGTTTTCCACCCTATGACGAATCAAACGACGCCATAGATTAGCAACGTCGGAGTGGATTCGCGAGACTTCGATGATGTGTTGGGTAAATTTAGTTTCAAATGAAGGAGAAGTGGATAAATTGCATAAGTTTATTTGAAATAATCATTAAAATTTTTAAAAATAAGTTTTTACTCATAATTTATTATATATAAAATAAATATATAGAAAGAGTTTTATTTTAGTTAGATAAAAAATACTTATATTAAGCACATCCAAACTATTCGTTCCACTAAGCAATTATTACACTCGTCCTTGCAATATAGGTCTCATACTCTCATGACACCCGGTTTATAACGTGGCTTCTTGCGTGATCGAGAGACTATAAACCTAATTGGTTTAAAAGGCTAGGGTTCGTCGCAGAGTGAACACGACCCACTGCAAGCTTCTGAAAGTGGCGTACTCTTACTCTCGCTTGTAGTGAAAGCCCTACATTGCGACTTGGCAAGGCCCTTTCGGCGGGATCCGGAGATTCGCATCCTCCAGCTTCTTTCATTCAAGGTACGTGTTTCCTATTATATAGGTTGAGCTTTTTGAAATCAAGGAGTATTATTCATTTCCGGCTTGCATTTGCCTTATGCTCTTCATCATATTTTCATTGCTGTCTGATCGAGGCATTGTGAAAAACTGCCCTTTTGGATTTCCATGTTTGGTTTGTTTTCCCTCCCTTCTTTTGCTCTGCCTTCACCTTTATCTGACGGAATTTATTTGTCCATTCAGGTGACCTAATTTGAATTCCCGTGATGGCGGTATGTTACTTGCTCCTAACTGTTTCATTATTTTCTGACAACTTACGGCATATTTCCTTTCTCAATCTTCCTTGCGGTAATTGATATAGGTTGAGAAAATTCTTAAAGATGAAGCCAGTGAAGAAAAAGGAGAGCGGGCCAGGATGGTAAGCTTTTTAAGTTTGGAATAGTGGTTTCTGAATTGAATTAGCAACTAGTCTAATTGCATTTTTTTTGTGCGGTTTTTTTTTCATATTTTGATAGGCATCCTTTGTTGGCGCGATGGCGATAGCTGACTTGGTCAAGACAACTCTAGGGCCAAAGGGAATGGTAGAACATCCGTGGTTTATTTCTCTTATTGAATATCCTGTTTCGTAGATAAAACTTTTTTGTCTTAGCAAGTAATATATCTTGAACTTCATGGTTGCAGGATAAGATTTTGCAGTCAACAGGCAGAGGACGTGAAGTGACTGTCACTAATGATGGCGCAACTATCCTGAAATCCCTCCACATTGATAACCCAGCTGCTAAAGTCCTCGTGGGTATCCTTGTATTTATATTTTGTTTTATTCTGATGAACGGTGACGAAGTTGGTTTTGGGGTCTTTTCATTGCAAACCAAGCATGTTGTCATAAAATAATTATCCTTAACAAGGGGTTAGACATATCAAAAGTACAAGATGATGAAGTTGGTGATGGAACAACTTCTGTTGTTGTGTTGGCTGGGGAGCTCTTGAGGGAGGCAGAAAAGCTGGTCGCAGCAAAAATTCATCCGATGACAATAATATCAGGTTCATTTATTTGATTACTGTGTTGGTCTTATTGCCCTTATGATGCAAATCTCGATTTTGTGGTTTAAAGTGGACAACCAGTTGGTTATACTTCCTATGCTTGCATTCTATGAGCGTTTTAGGCTATATTCCATTTGTTTGGTAAAATACTTAAGTAACTACATCTATAAGGAAAGCAACTTTTCTTTTGTCCATCATTAATCTTCATTTGACATAGTAGACCTCTACCGGATGTCTAATGTACTCCAGTTTACCTTTTAGTGTGATATATTGATAGTGATATCGTTGACAGAGTTTCCTCTTGTTTTTCATCTTCCGTTAAGATCTCTGCTTCATTTAAAACTATTGCAATGACATGAATATTTTCTTTTTGGCATTTTTCTGTGTGCACATTACACTGGCCTGTTCACCACTAATGAAGATTAATGTCACCATTGATGCTTTATGCTCCTAATTGTTTTGCCATTTTACATCAGAACTATGGATTAGTGGATTGCTATGAGTAGTCCTTGGTGCATGCAATTTATCATCTGCTTTGAACTTTGTAGTTGTTCTGTCTCCCGTCTCTTAAGACTCCATTATTTATTCTGATGGGTTCAGCATTTTGATTTTCCCCCTTGGTAGCATGTGCCCTACTTTGACGTCATGAAATTATTGTGGGTTTTTTATCAGTTATTTTCTAGTGATGCTTTTGTGATTAGTTATGACTTATGAGAGCCTGTGGTGTCATTGGTGGTGTTCAGGTTTCCGAATGGCAGCTGAATGTGCTCGCAATGCTTTGTTGCAGAAGGTTGTGGATAACAAATCTGATGCTGGTACTTGTCTTTATCTATAATACTTTTTTCCCAATTTATCTTCATGTGTTTTTTTTTTCTTCATTAATGGATCTGATTTGCGGGAGCATTGTGCACTAGATCGCTTTTTTTTTTCTTAATGGAGCTAATAGTTAGAAGTATGATATTTAGTCAATCTGTTAATATTGTTTGGAAGTTAAGAAGTCCTAATTGCATGTCTGTTAGTATGATAGAAAATATGTGGATGTGATTGGCATGCTTGAATTTTTATGATTTTCTCTATCGCATTTCTTTCAAGTCTGTGATTTTTTGTTAAGTAACATATTTGAAAAATCTTTTATCACTTGTTATAGTATATAAGGAATTGATGGATGATGATGTTAATGGAGTTGACATCCTCTAAATGTATATTCATCCTTCAACCTCGGGAATATGAGTTTAGAGTCATTGTTTGACCATTATGCTTGTTATGCTGTGCTAAGTTCTGAATCCAAATTCTGAGAGGATTTTATTGATTATTGCTTTTAACATATTTTATTGTTGAGGCAGGAATGGGGCTGAAGGCATTTCTTGGATTTTTAATGTCTAACACATACTTTTTGGGTGTGCAGAGAAATTCAGGTCAGACTTGATGAATATTGCAATGACTACTTTGAGTTCGAAAATTCTATCGCAGGATAAAGAACACTTTGCAAATCTCACCGTGGATGCAGTAATGAGACTAAAGGTAAAATGTGGATTTGTTTTCATTCTGTAACTTGTTTCTAGGTGCTTGGGTAAAAGTAACTCTTAATTTCCAGGTCTGAGAGACTGTCTTTGTAGTCCAGTGTATTTCTAGGTCTTCACGTGTTACGTGGAGGGCTCTAGGCACTTGTATTGCAAGAAATGAGGAAAATATTTTATTTGGAACCTTTGGTAAATAGTTATATTCTTGTGTGATAGAGGTGTAATCTTGTTATGTCAATCGTGATTTTAAATTGCGTCTTGCTGATTTTTTAGAATAAAAAATCTGTTTGTCTTTAGCTTTAGGCACTAAGGGGTGCTTGTATATTTTGACGCAATATTCCCATTCAATTAATTTCTTGGTTCAATAAAGCCTATACCGGCACATGTTGGATAACTCAATACTACATGATTTATTTTTACTTGGAATGTTTCTTTTTGCTCATTCGTGCCTAAAGTTGTGTTTTAATTTCTTTGTATCTCATTTCTTATTTATTGTTTGAAAATGCAGGGAAGTACTAATTTAGAAGCTATCCAGATTATAAAGAAACCTGGAGGATCACTAAAGGATTCGTTTTTAGATGAAGGGTAGGGTTACAAAATACAAGTCATTAGTGAGAAAAATTGTAACCTATTGTTACACTGTTTCACTCCGTGTGTTAATGCTAGCCCTCTGGAGGCATCTGGCATTTCCATGGTGTTGCATTACAAAATGATCATTAACTTGCTTTCTGTCAAAATGAAACATAAGTATAATAAATTTTGTAGATTATTTATTAGTATTACTTTTCCTTGCAGCATTGTATGTCCAAAATATTCTTATCCAAAACTGATGTTATTTGCCTATACAGATTTATTCTTGACAAGAAAATTGGTGTTGGACAACCCAAACGCATAGAAAATGCGAATATATTGGTGGCAAATACTGCCATGGACACAGACAAAGTGAAGATTTATGGAGCACGTGTTCGTGTTGATTCAATGGCTAGGGTTGCTGAGATTGAAGGGGCTGAGAAGGAGAAGATGAGAGAAAAGGTGCAGAAGATTATAGCTCATGGTATCAATTGTTTCGTCAACAGACAGTTGATTTACAATTTTCCAGAGGAACTCTTTGCTGATGCTGGAATATTGGCAATTGAGCATGCTGATTTTGATGGTATTGAGCGTCTGGCTTTGGTAACTGGTGGTGAAATTGCATCAACCTTTGACAATCCTGAGTCTGTTAAGCTTGGACACTGCAAGCTTATTGAAGAGATTATGATTGGTGAGGATAAGCTGATTCACTTTTCTGGTGTTGCAATGGGGCAAGCATGTACAATAGTCTTGAGAGGGGCTAGGTACGTTGCTTCTATTAATTTTTTAAAAGTTTATGGTTGTTCTACCTGCATGCTTATCTGATCGGTTGTTTATTGCATTTTTTGTTCTAGTTACCCAAGTTTGAATATTGTAGTAGCGGGTTTTCCGGCTTGGTAACTTTGGAACTTCATGAATTTTTGTATGTTGTAGTACCTAGTTTGATTTGCTTAGTCATGATTATCTTTTATGTGCTTGCTGTGCTGTTTTATGAAAATTTCTCCGTTATAAGCCTATCTGCTTTTTTATTATTTCCTGGTGGTTTAGTGATAAGCTAAGTATTGCTGATGCATCTTATCCCACATATTCATTACATTGTTTTCTTTGGTATTATCAAGATTAATGATGAAGATTGGATCATATGATTGATCTAATTATGCTCTATGAGCTGGAATGTGTAATCCTATTTCAAGATGGAGTTTTCATTATACATTTCACTTTCTTTGCTTAGGTTTAATTGAATATTCTGTTTTTCTTTTTGGCATATTATTATGAGTTTGAAACTTTTTTATTTGTGGTAGCCACCATGTTCTGGACGAGGCTGAAAGGTCATTGCATGATGCCTTATGTGTGCTATCCCAGACTGTTAATGACAGCAGAGTTTTGCTTGGTGGGGGATGGCCTGAGATGGTAATGGCAAAGGAGGTAGATGAATTTGCTAGGAGAACTCCTGGAAAGAAGGCTCTCGCTATTGAGGCATTCTCCAGGGCACTCTTGGCTATCCCAACAATCATTGCTGATAATGCTGGTTTGGACAGTGCTGAGTTGATTTCTCAGCTGCGAGCGGAGCACCACAAGGAAGCATGCAATGCTGGAATCGATGTCATCTCTGGCTCTGTAAGTACTAAAACTGTGAGTTGGGTTGCTATGTAAGATGTGTGTGTAAGCATTTTATTTACGTGGTGGTAAAGTAAATCAGCCTTTTTTTGCATCCATTTCCTACTTTTTATTATATGATACTTGACTGGTATCTTGAGAATCATTTTTGGCATCCTGTTGCATATACTAATTTCTGATGGTCTGATTTATAATTTCGCTATTTTCTATTTAGAATATCATGTCTTATTTTCCTTGAAGAAATACCACTTTCTTCTGACATTCGAGAGAGGCCATATTTCCATACAAGGGAATGTACGTTATGGGAGTCCTCTCTTTCCCGTTTTTCTACCTTCTCTCATTAACTTAATATGCAACGCTATAATATTCATTTTATAGTTTCTTGCTCTCCTTGAGGGTGCCAAATCTGGTGTACTGCCTTATCACGTATCAAACTTGTACTAGTGTTGAGATGAAAATTGAAAAAAAAAATAAAATAAAATAAAACCAAAAGGCTCTTTTAATGTCACTTGCATTTGCCTTTTTGTGACATTCAAATATGTTCTAGTCAGATCTAGAAAAGAAATATATGGTATTTGTATTGTTTTAGAGCGTGGAAATGGCATATTTGATTATTTGACGTATTTTCATCTAATGAGATGCAAGTTTGACGTTTTTGTTTGAACTAATTTGATTCGTTTTGTATGTCTGCTAAGGTCGGTGACATGGCTCAGCTGGGGATATCTGAATCATTCAAAGTCAAGCAGGCTGTATTGCTCTCTGCAACTGAGGCAGCTGAGATGATCCTTAGAGTTGATGAAATCATCACCTGTGCTCCAAGGAGGAGGGAAGACAGAATGTGAAAATCTATTTATTTTATTTTTTTGGGTGATAATGTGAAAATCTATTTAGCATGTACCATGAGTTGGCAGTAACTTTTTTATCTGGCATATTCTAATGACTGATTTTATTTTATTTTATTTTTTTGTTTGGGATTATGAGCAATGCGATATTGGTATGGTGGGTAGCTAAAATTGGAAGAACTGATGAGCAATGCCATGTGATTTGGAAATTTTGTTAGGTGGGGACATGTGTTGTTTTCTTTTACATGGCCTTTCTGGAGAATATGCTTCTGCCTATGCCATATGAAGAGTTAGAGTGGTCGAGGTTCTGTTCTTGATTGTTATTACCGCGATTTGAAAATCCCTCCCCCCTCCAGGCTCTAGGGGCGCGCAAAGAATGCTTGATTTCTTGGTAGGCGATAAATTCCAAACTTTAAAATCGGATAGTCGCGAGCCTTTTCATATCAATCTTTTTACTCTCTTTTTCAAACCACATTGTTTGTAACCTTTTTTTTTTTCAAAATATTTTGTAATATTTCATTTGTTATAATTTTTTTAGTTTAGAGGCCAATTTTATTTCAGAAGTTGTCAGAGTTAGTTTTTCCTCATAAGTTTTGTGAGTAATTTTGCTTTGAAATGGTCAAATCTAGAGTAATCATGCTATGGCTGTTATCTTAAGTTGATCAATTGTGTTAAAGCTTGCAATTTGCATATTATATACGTTATTTTTGTTAATATTTTTGTTAAGGCGTAAATTTACTCAATTTGAAAATTTTTGAGACAAATATGCACATTAACAAAAATGAAATAAATTCAGCATATTAAGTAGGGTAGGCAAAATTATTCTTCCGTCACTTTCAAAACAAAATTGGTCTTTAATCCTAAATGTTTTTATGGATGCGGATTACAACTGACCATATTAAATTTACAGACAACATACAACAACCACGACGAACCTTTTAACTCCAAATTCTAGAGATAACATAATTCCATCTAAAAGATAGGGCACCATAAATATCTGTATCTTAAGCCGTTTAACTCGATAATTAGGAGTTAACCCATTGCTACTACGGAATCAGGGGAACCAAATTTAGAAAAGGAAATCAAAGAACTGATGAAGAAGAGGAGTGAAGGAGAGCAAGAGTGGGGTCGCGGATGAAGAAGAGGAGAGGAGGAAACAGGGAGAGTGAGGTTGCAGGCGGTCACTTTCTGCAAAGTCGGAAGCAACCGAGTTGGAGAAGGAAGAAGAGGAGTCACGTCCACTTGGCGCTGACTTGGAAACACAAGCAATTTTTAATGGTGTTTTTTTCCATGTAGACTTGGATAAAATTATGAAAAAAAAAAGTTAGGGATTGAGCTTTAAATGGGTTAGAAGTCCAAGCACCAAGTTTCAAGTAAGTTAAAAATTTAAGGTCTAGTTATACTAACTTTAAAGACTAAAAGATTAATTTTTATTAAAAAATTAAAGAAAAAATCAATTTCTTTCTCCTTGAATTTTAAATTCACTTATAGTTCAGTTTTTAAACTGATGACTTATTTGTAGCTCAATACCTGATTTTTCTATTATCTATTATTTTTTCCTTATCATTCATAACTCATTATGAGTTAACACTGGGTCATCATATGAGGCACAAAATTGCTTAATTTGCCTCCAATTGAGCACATTAATTTTTTTAAAACAGTAAAACGATCCAGACCACAAAATGAGGTGGGAATTCCTGCAAGGTTGGAACCTGACAAGGAACTCTCAACTCATTTTGTGGTCTGGATTGTTTTATTTTTTTAATGTGCTAAGTTGGAAGCCACGCAAACAATTTGATATTATAACTTATAAAATGACTCGGCGCTGACTCATAATGAATTAAGGATGACATGGATAAAATTATAAATGATAGAAAGATTAGAGATTGAATTGCATATGATTTAAAAATTTAGGGGCTGAATTATATTTAAAACTGAGTGAGTAAAAAGTTTAAACAGGAATATGTTAATTTTCCCAAAAATAAATTTCCAACGACGAGGGGAAAGCAACAAAATAAAAACTGCAATTTTTGCATACACAAACAACAATCCCTCGCCTGTCGGTCAAAGCATACCCAACACGTCTCTACTCCCTAGCCGTCCTGATTCATATCCTTCTGGTCGCACAGCAACATATCCGACTACAGCAATTATTGGTAAATTAAGCCAAACTAAGCTGAGGCCTGGTTCGATCCTCGCTCAAGCAGCTTTAGATGGCGGGTGGATCGGAGTTTGATCCTGCGCTTGTTTTCTCTCATAAGTTTCCTGAGGTCTCTCTCACCTTATTCTTACCCACTTGAGTTTTGTGCTTTTTCTTTTGCCTGTACTGTATGTGGCCTTGGGCGCGGGCGCAGCTCACAGCCTGATTGTAGAAAAATCATATTCATGTTCGCTCCTATCTATTAAAAATTTTAAATAGAAATGTTGATGGCTATTGTCTGAAATATTCTATGTGAGCAATTTCTTTACTTTTGGTTTTGGGTTTTCATTCATGCCTAATTCTAAGTTTTATTCGCATTTTGATTCTGCCAACGGATTGGACCACAGACGACATACTCCTATACTGAAAGGTAAACCTTCTGTAAATTAAATTTTGCATACTAACTTAGTAATTTGTTGAAATTATTTTCAACTAACGTGTTTAATGCGCTAGAAATTAGAAGACGTATAAACCCTTTCGTACTTTATGCTTGCTTTGGATACGTTTAACAGAGATGCAGCACTTTATGCGTTAGGCGTAGGAGCATGTGCATGGGATGCCGTGGATGCGGATGAGCTTAAATATGTTTACCATAAAGATGGCCAGAAGTGTATCAAGGTATTGTTATTTTATAAGGTAATCTTGATCAATGTTTATCAAATTTTCACTTATAACATTTGCAGGTATTGTGAACAATTAATTTCTATTTGGGTAGTTTCAGTTGCCATAGACTAGCGAAATATTTTGATAAAAAGATTGCGAGATGGTCTTCAAATTTATGGATACCACTTGACCCTGCATTCCCTGCTTCCTAGGTCTTGCCTACCTTTGCCGCTCTTTTTTCACTTGGAACAGTGTTAAATGCTGGTCTCCCTGGCCTGCAGTGAGTTCCTGTTTTTAATATGTTGTCCCTTCTCAATTGTATATCCTCCTTTAATCATACCGCAGTTGTTCGCCCCTTCTATTTTACTGACAGAAAAACTTCATTTCTGACAGATATGATCCACGTCTTCTGCTGCACGGGCAACAATACATAGAACTGTACAAACCATTTCCTTCCAGCGGTCATGTAAAGCTTCTGATGACAATTTGTATTTCATACATCTAGTTGTATATGCCAACCTAATTGTTTCTTGTGACTCTCAGCTATGTTTGGTATCTGATTATTTGTACAATAAAATCCTCCTAATATCACCTCTTCCAAATGAACCTATAATTTGATCATCTAATACTGTATTTCATGATATTTTTTTCTTGTAACCTTGAAAAGGTTGATTTTTAATGACATTTTCAATCTTGTTTTCGATAGAACCTTGATATTGCTGTCATTGTTGCAGATACTCAATAAACCCAGTCTTGCTGGACTACATGATAAAGGTTAAATTGCAAAAGACAGGCTTTTTTATACATTTGTTTCTTGTGAAATTTCAGATCTTCATAAAATGTATATTCTATGCTGAAGATAATGTAATTACTTATTGTTACTCTTTCCTAATTGCTTCATAAAAATTAAAAAGGCAAACAATCCATGGCTTCAATTTCAGGCAAAGCTGCAATATTGGAAATTGAAACAAAAAGTTATGATAAAGAGTCAGGTGATTTATTATGCATGAACAGGTAAAACATTCTAAAATATCTAATTTGATGTTTCTTGCTATCATCCTTAGTTTTCAATAATAGAGCAAGATCTATTGGTTATTAATTTATCTAAAGATCTAGTTTTCAATAGAGTACAATGGTGTTATGATGTCTATGTAGCCAATCCCCCCTAATGGGATTAAGCTTTGTTGTTGTTGTTGTGCTATCATACTGAGTTAGCATACTGCTTGCAGGATGACTGCTTTCCTACGTGGTGCTGGGGGCTTCTCAGAGTCATCTAACCCATTTTCTTACTCCAATTACCCAGCCAACCAGGTTTCAGTTGTGAAATTTCCAGAAACTCAACCTTTTTCAGTATTTGAAGATCGTACCAATCCATCTCAGGCATGTAAAATCATTATTTTCATATTGTTTGAATTGAATTGGCTTGTTCTTTACCCCTATTTTTGGCTACAACCTTCATTCACTGATTGATCTCTCTTGTCCTCTTTATGACATATTCGGAATGAAACGTATGATTAATATCTACTCAACTTTTGGACAAACATGCATCATATTAAACCAATCATATTTCATTATGTTACAGAATTGTAATTCTGTATAGAAAGAAAGAGAGAAAGAGAGAGAAGAAACCAGAAATAGAGGGGTAGAAGAAGAAGAATACAGAGAGATCAAGATAGAAACAGAACTGGGGGGGAGAGAGAGAGAGAGGCAAAGAGAAATCTATTATTCCATCATCAATCATGATCTGGATGACAATAGGGGTTAGGCCCTTATTTATAGGCTAGGCTGACTTAATGACCAAGCCACATCTAAACTAACTAACCAATGGCTATATTCCCTAACAAACTAACTAATTTTTAACTTTTTATTACATTTATATATCACATTATTATGCGATCTGGTGCTCCCACTACAGTAGCTATGCATTTTGTTCGTTCAGCCTCCATTATCTTGACAGCCATTTTCACCATTTACATTTCTCAGGGTGCATTTGATAAACTGAAGGTTCAGTGCTGAAAATTGCTAGGGCAGATTTGTGTTTTTTATCCTTTTTGTTTTTTTTTTTGTCTAAAAGTCACTAGCTATAGTTACATATCAAAATTGTCATGTTCATCCCTTATGTGGAAGACAGTTGAGGCATTGCAAAGAGCCATTTTTCTTTGGGCAACATTTTAAGAATTCATTGAATAAAGTGGCAATCAATGTGCTTTAATTTATGACATTATGCCAACAGGGTGTTAATGTCTTTACCTCAACCACTGCTGCTGTGGTCTAATTGATACATTTACATACTAGATGTTATCCATCGATGTCAATTTCTAAGTTAATAACTTCTTAAGCTTCTCTATTTTGCTACCTGCTTTCTGCAGGCGTTGCTTTATAGACTGTCTGGTGATTACAATCCGCTGCATTCAGATCCCATGATTGCAAAGGTTGCGGGGTTAGTACTGCCATCCTGTTCTCTGAATGCGTCTGAAATATTAAATACTAGAAATTCCAATTAGACTGTAGGTGGGTTTGTTGAATTTGGCGAATGAGATATTTGATACTTCCATTCTTTAGCCATGGAGTATGATTGGGCATTCTTTGCAAAAGTAGTGGCATCTTGTTTCAGCCAGATACAGTTGATCTTTGTCTGAAGCCAGGAAAGAGGAATGCTCATATGGAAGTTTATTAAACCAATGGGGTCTTTTTAAGATAAAACAAATGAGGTTGCTTAGCTAATTAGCTATTTACATTCTTCGATATGGAATTTATTCAGTTACATTGAGTTGGGCTTGCGTGATTTTTTTCTGTTCTTGTTGCCGAAGATTCTCGCAGCCAATATTGCATGGGCTGTGCACACTGGGCTTCGCTGTCAGGGCAATCATCAAATGCATATGCAGAGGAGATTCGGGGAGGATAAAAAGCATAGCAGGCCGTTTTCTTCTGCACGTGTACCCTGGTGAAACTTTATATACTGAAATGTGGCTTGAGGGCTTGAGGTAGGCTCAGTAATTTCCACATTAATATAGGGTTAATATCTCCGTAGCATTCCCTTTTCATTTTTGGTGACTAAAGCATTAGTCGGTTACGCATGACTATCTGGAGATATATCCGAGGCAGTGTTTGAAAACTGAAATTGCAGGGTTATATATCGGACAAAGGTGAAAGAGCGGACGCGTACAGTCCTTTCTGGCTACGTTGATCTTAATGGTTTGACTCCGTCGCTGTAAAGGACTTTATTGCGTGTAAGCAAGAAGGTATTCGTAATAATTAATCCCAAGGCTTGCCTTTCACAGTCGAAGACGTATTCAATATTTCAATTGTCAAGTGTCAAAAAGGCCTCGCTATGACTATCACTGGCAGAGAAATGAATCGAGCTGGTGTTGGCCATTTTTTTTCTTTCCAGTTTTTGAATGATCTTAAATTTCTTAGTCACAGAAACTTAATTGGAATACCCTGGCTCGCTCTCGCTGGTTAGGATTATGACATGCCATATTTGCTATCCAATTGAAATAGGCGAAAGATATGTTTGTATGTATGTATGTATAATTTAATAGTAATGCATCGTGGAATACGTAAATTCCTAATCCCGTTTTAATCCATTGTTGCTGTGGCCTTGTTCGAACTCACGATTTAATGGGTGAAAGTGTTTACTTTCACCATTAAGCAATGAGATCGATAGGCAATTTGTATATGGTTTTAACACTTAATTAACGTCACACCAAACCTTCCTTACTTTTTGCTACTTGAGTTGGTTTTGAGTGACAATGCTAAAGATTATCTAAGTAAATATTTTAAATCAAATGATGCTATCAAATATTTTAATAAGTCTGGGATAAAAAATTCTAAATTATAACACGCTGTTGATTATATTTTAATATGTACCGAACAATAAATTTTGAAATAAAATATGCTTCTTAAATTTTAAATATTTATAGGATAATAAATTTTAAAATTAAACGAGTTGTTATATGGATTTTATTATACCATTTTAACATATAACGTACAAAGTGCATGAGCAATAAATTCTAAAGTAAAGTAAAAGTGAAGCACATTTATGTAAGTTAGGTTAAAGTTTGTCTCACGTACTTACCTTTCACATTATAAATTATATTAAAAAAATAACTAATATTACTAATTCAAACATGAACTATATCGTATGAGTTTTTTTTATATGTATACGATGATAATTTATAAAATATACTAATTTGTTACCTGTATTTAAATTTATATTTATGTTTTGAAATAAAATAAGGTGTCATTTACATTTTCAGTAAGTATCTAAATAATAAATTATGTTTTCTAGTTTACTAGAGTAGTACATGAGGTGTTATCTACATTTGGCAAGGCCAAATCATCGCAGTTGCTAATTTACAGATTAAGTTGATATTCGATTTCTTGGAATACTTCGTCAGTGAAATCGTTACGTGCTCCTAACCTTGTCGAGTATGTTCTTGAAATTCTCAACCCCTTTATGAACTTCACTGATCAAATCTTCCTGTTCGAAATGTTGCTGTAAAATATAAAGTCAAATGTGGCCATGCATTATAACCTATCCATTCAGCTTAAGTGAGTGTTGGGGTGGTCTTAAACCGCAGTTTCAAAAATCATTTTCTGTAAATTGATATAAAATTTCTCTAACATATTTACCTCGTAAATCGTAAGAATTATTTTTCAAAAACTAATTCAAACACCCACTAAGTCAATCTTACACTGTCACTAGAGATCCCTTCTGACAATTCCTTTGGTCAGTTTCTCTACCGATTAAATATTTGTTACTTGTTTGGAAATTCCTCCATAAAGCTCTGCCAACCTGTGATATACGTTGCTATCATCATCCAAATATTTCTAGACTATGTTTTTTTTTTGGATAAAAAAAATGATATTACTTAAAAAGTTTACAAAATTCCAAAGCAAATGCAACAGACAAATTGATGAAAATAGGTAAAATAAACATAGATTGTGCTTATTTGGTTCATGAAGAAAACACACACACACACACACATATATATGTTTATTGTCCTTTTTTCAATAACAATTTGGTTTGATTGTATTATGAGTAGAGGTGGAAACATGCCAGGCCTGTTTTATATCTGAATGGTCTGAGCTTGGCCTGTGGCCTGTAAGAGGCCTTTTTTCCAGCCTGAGTCAGGCCTAGCCTGTGGCCTGTTAAGGAGGCCTGAAATTTTAGAAGATTTTAAGCAGGCTAACAAGCCGAAAATATGCTTACTTCAAATAGGCCGAAAACAAGCTCAATTACATAAATTAATATTCATGATCCAGTATACATCATAAAATATGAAACCAAATACAACATAACAATTTTCAGTACAAGTTCACCAATTTTCACATCAAATCTTTAATATAATTTCTTCTCCTTTGAAAACCTTGAAAAAAATTAATCAAATATACAGTATTAGAGCATAATACAATTTAACAAGTAATATGTATAAGAAATGACATTATTTTAACAATGAAAAATTTATACTTTTTGTTTCTTCTTTAAAACGTACTTGTTACGAAGCCAATCCCCACCACAAATAAATGCTTCAATTAATTCTTCATTCAATTAACAGAGAGGGGAGCCTTAAAAAAACATTCACATATGATTTGTCACTATAATTCTATAATAGTACTGTAATTTCACCTTTTTAAATGTCCCAGAATGATAAAATTCAATTCTCCAACAACACAACATCTTTGTCACCAAGAGTTTCCTCAAAATAATGGAGATTTACCAAAAAGGATGTTCATCTTTTTCCTATTTTTTTCCTTAGTCACGTAGAGTCCAGGCATTGCCCTAGATTACAGCCCCATTCTAACAATTTCACTTCTCTATTGGATAGGCCTAAAAAATAATGCTTCATTAGCCAATAGCTAGTCTATCTCTAAGTAAGAACCCAATGAGTTTGTATACACTATAGTTCTATTTGTACACGAAGCCCATCATAGCTCAATTGTATATCAAGACCATCAGACTCTAACAATTTTGCCAGATAGATATTGACTTCTTCATGATCCATCAGATGCATCATACCTTCCAATTGCCGATAAGGATAAATAGCAAGTTACTTTCTGAACTACTTTCCATAGGAAAATCAAGGCATAGAAACTAGAGGAATATTTTTGCAATAGAACATGTAGTTTCTTATCATATGCTAAATAGGGAGCTTAACACAAGCTTACCAATAAACAGTATCCTCTTGGCAATGGAGTAATCTGGAACACAATGACAAAAGAAAAGGACAGTGAAAGAGCCAAGTCATACACTATTGAGGAACAAGATCAGCAAGTAATTGGCTGAACAATAAAGTGAGCAAAATAGACTATAGAACATGAAAAATACAAAAAAAAATCACTCAATTTACCAGACTGTTATTAGTTCTGACCTTCAATCCATGCACAAAAACTGGCTCTTCTGATATGATATTAAATTGCAACTTTGATACTGCATCATCAGGGATGATAACACTTTTATCCACTAAATAATAATGTGTCTTCTTCATCACCTGCACATATTTAGAGATGACGACGTGATGAAATTCACAAGAGAGCACATTTCAACAGTTCTCATTCAACCAACAAATATAAAGATTTTGCAAATATCAGTCACTCATTTCCAAATATGAATCTATGTGAAGATTTTGCTACCCATTTTCCAATTATAATAAGCCAATACTAAAATTGCACGGTTAAATATTTTGCTATCCCCTTAGGCTCGCCAAAAATTTCAAACATTAAACAGTGTTGAAGCGAAATTGCAAAATCAAACATCAATGGAAGAAACTAAAATTGCAATTGCAAAATCAATTACCTAGGTTTACGAGAGTGACAGTTTGACAGAGTCGAGAGTGAGAGAGACATACCTGCAGCGTGAGCTTCCAGCCTTCAGCCTTATGAGAGTGACAGATTCAAGAGTGAGAGAGAGCAAGCTGCAACCCACGAGAGACGAGATGAGACAGTAAAAGTCAGAGACAAGAGCAAGATGCCAAGATTAGGGTCGGGGATGGCCGGAGAGGACAGAGTGAGAGACTGAAGCAGTATGAGACCGGAGACGAGAGTGACAGAGTTTAGAGGGAGAGAATGGTCGGAGACAAGAGGGAGATTGTGCGGTGACTCACGGTAAGTAAAGCAGATGGGTGTCGGTGTCGGGCTGTCAGCCAAGAGGTGAGGACGTTAGAGGGGAGGAGATCGGAAGTGAGATTTAACAGGCCACACACTCATACATGCAAATAGGGAGACTGGAGACGGAGATCGGATTTGTTGCAACTGGAGCTGGGTGAGGAGTGAGGACGGGTTGGGTGAGTCGGCCGCTGGGTAGTGTGACATTCTTTATAAAAAAAAAAAAAAAAAAAAAAATTTGTAATTAATAAAATAATAATTTATTAAAATAATAATATAATAATAATATTATATTATATAATATATATATTTAATATATATATATAAATGTGTGGTAGGCGCCGATTTCGGCGCCTACCACAAACAAAAGGGGGGACAATCCCCTTTTGTTTTATATTAAAAAAAAAAATTGAAAAATGATGAATGATGAAGCCTGATGAATGATTGAACGCAGGAGGTGAGGGGGTATTATAAATACCCCCTCTCTTCGTGAAGTGTTTTATAGAGAGAAGAGAGAGTGAAGTTCTGATTGGGGTATTTTCGGTTCTTCGGAGATCAATAAGGTATATAAACTCTCTTTTAATTACAAAGTTTCTTTTATGAAAAATGTTCTAAATAATTTTCTCTTTCATATGATAGTAATTTTATGCTAGTTAGAGAATATTTTGGGGATATGATTTTAGGCAAGTTTTGAGTTTTATCAATATAAGACTGTAGAAATGTAGAGAATAATTAATAGTTTATTTTAATCGGTTTAGATTTATTATTTAGTGGTCATGTGATTTTATAATTAATTTCTTTTATAAATAGGGTTTAAATTAATCCCTATAGGGTGTTTTTACCGATAAAAATTAGTTTAAATATTTTATTTGGATTATTGGAGGTATAATTGAGGTTTTAATCGGTTTATTTTTGTTAGATCTGAGCTATGTGAAAAATATAAATTAGGACTTAATATTTGAATTATAATTTGGTATGATTTTAATTATGTGGATATTTGAGGAATTGTTTAATAATTATATTATATCCATATAAATTATGAAAGAGAGATTTGATTATTTAGGAAGTCGGTATTGGAGATTTGTAATTATGGGTATATTAAAGGTTATTTAAGGATTTCTTTTAAGGAAATTGGAAATAATGAGGATAATAGTTGTAGAGAAAATTGGGTTGTAGGAATTAAATTATGTAATTAATTATTTTATTGTTATTTTTGGTTAATTGGTATCTACATTAATAATGTAGATTTTTCTTGTGATCGGTGATTGCACGGGTTTTACTATTCAAATTAAGATTAAGCTTGGAATCGAGGTAACTGGGGTTAATTTATTTTATATGCTTGTTTTGGAATGTAAGGTATTTTATAAACCTTACTTTTATCTATATTACTTGTATGTGCTTTGCAAGATTATATTCATGTTTGAATATGAATTTATTTCAGTGAAGCAGTGTATTTTCTAATTTACATATATAAGTGGAAATTATTATTGAATTGTTACTGTTATGGTGGATATGTTGTTTTGAGATGGAATGTTGTATAAGAATTTAGAATTCTTGTAATTGTTTTTTAAAGCTGTATTAATTTATTATTTTTATATTACGGGATATGTTGGGTTGTGTGGAAGAGATATGGTGAATTGTGTGCCCATCGGCTCTCTCAATCCTTGCCCGGATTTTGGAGCTGAGTGTTTGGGCGGACACCTCCCTGTTACGGTATATCGGTGGTGGCATGGGAGGGGGCAGTATTCTTGATGTGACTAGCTAACCTTTGGCCGGGTATACTAGCACTGATAGGCTGTACCAGTCCAGAGGAGATAAGGAGGAGCAGGATGGATGAGTGGGGATGGTTTTATTTATTGATTATATCATGTTAAATGTTAAATTATGAGAATATTATTATTACTATTATTATGTCAGTTAAACCTGCTTCTCTGACTTACAATCTTTTCCTGCATATTTTATAAATTTACTTTGGTTACTGAGACTTTATGTCTCACCCCGTCATTATAAATAATTTTTCAGGCAATACCTCTAATCTGGATAGAGGCCAAGGGAAGCAACCAGAGGCATAGACGTTGAGAATCTTGTAGGCCTCTTTTGGTATTGGTGTTGTATTAATCTCTATATTGCCATTATAGGGCCCACATGTTTTTAAAATGCCATATTTACTGTTTGGATATCTATGTTGGAAATCATTTTGTGACCCATGGGTTAATTGTGATGTGATATCAGAATAATAAATTTATCTGCAGTGAGTTTGTGGGCGAGTTTGTGCCCTAAACTCCGATATGTTGTGGAAGAGTTTGTGGGCGAGTTTGTGTCCTGAACTCTGATATGTATTGAAAAAAAAAAAAGTATCACTGATTTTATATATATGTGGATAATTGTTGTTTGTGAGAAAGGGTCGTTACATTTTTGGTATCAGAGCAATGTGTTTACGATTTTCCTGGCCCTATCATGCATTACATTTAGAGTATGGCAATATAGGATTTTATACACCTGCTTCCCTTTTATGTTGTGTTCTGTTTCTCATTTTTATTTACCATCTTTGGGTGGTTTTACCCATAGGTGGGGAGAGATGGTGAATACTAGACGTACAGACATCGGTGACAATAGTCAACAGGGCCAACAGAGACCTAATAGGCCCCATGAGAATTTATCTGAGGCTGAAATGTTGCGACATCTGTATGGATGGACCATTGCAACAGAGGAACGATTGAAAAGGCTTGAGGAAGGCAGGGATAATGAAGGACCGAGCGGAGCAAACAAGGATAAGACTCAAGAGGTGAATGCTGAAACAGAGGAGCAAAATAGTGTCCATTCTGAAAAGCTAGTTCTGTATCCACCATACTCTGAGACGGATGGGTCAGCAGAGCAATTTAGAGCTCCAGATATGTTCACAGTGTGGAAGCATTTAGATCGTTTCCATCCTGAGACATTCTCGGGAGGATCGCCAACAGACGCGGAGAGTTGGATTGATAGGCTGGAAATGCTATTTGAGTCAATTCGATGCGATAAATATCAAAAGGTGATTGCTGCGAAAACTCTATTAAAGGGTGATGCGTTGAATTGGTGGAACACTGTAAAGCCTGCTGATGGGCATGATCTTAAGTGGGATGAGTTTAAAAGAATGTTCTTCGATTATTATTTTCCCATTGCGATGAGGCACCAAAAAGAAGCTGAGTTCTTCATTCTTCGACAGGGGGAGATGGATGAAAACACTTATATATCTAAATTTATGGGGTTAGCCAAATATGTATCACAGTTAGATAGAACCAACAAGGCTCACAACAATTGGTTGGCCCGACAGATGTTCGAGAAATGTAATGATAGTGTCAAAGCGAGGATGGGCACTTATGACATCACTACCCTCGAAGAGCTGATTGCCAAAATTCGAGAAGTCTGTAGAAGATATAGAGATGCCGAGAGATCTATGAGAAGGGATTTTCAAGGCCGATTTAACAGTCATATGGGAATATCTGGGGGAATTAATAAGAGGAATTATCCTTCAAGTTCTGGTGCATCTGGAAACAGAAGGAGTTTTCAGCAGGGAAGCTTCCAGCAGAGGAATCGTCCTGTTACAAATCAGAGCAGGAGCAACAATACCAGGGTGAATCAAGGCTTCCAGCAAAGATCAACAACATCAAGTCCTAGCGTGACTCAACGTCTTCCTTGTACTCGTTGTGGAAGAATACATTATGGCGAGTGTTTGACTTGTTTTAATTGTGGGGAGAAGGGTCATATTGCGAGATATTGCTTTAAAGGAAGGAAAGATGATCAGGCATCTAGACCATCGATGCCCGGGCGAGTGTTTGCTTTGACTGCTGAGGAGGCGAGGGTCGCCCCAAATCTGATCAGAGGTAATGTTCTTCTTCAAGGACATCCTTTATCTGTTATATATGATTCTGGTGCTACCCATTCTTTCATTTCCTATGATTGTGTGGAAAAATTAAAGCTTGTTATGAGTGATCTACCTTATGATCTGTTTGTGTCTACCCCTGCTGGTGCATGTGTGAAAACTGTTATGGTGTGTAAGAAATTATTATTTGTATGTGAGGGTCGTGAAACGACCATTGATTTGATTTGTCTACCTTTACGGGGTATTGATGTGATTGTGGGTATGGATTGGTTATCATCTAATGATGTAACCTTACAATGTAAGAATAAAACTGTGCAATTTAATACTTGCACAGTAATTAGAGAGATACCCCAAGATTCGATTATGTTGTCAGCGGCCCAGGTGGAGAAAAGTGTAAGGAAGGGGTGTGAAGCTTTCGTGGTGTTTTTATCAGTTCAGGTAGAATCTCAGGAAAATATTAACCAGATCGATGTGGTAAAAGAGTTTCCTGATGTGTTCCCTGAAGAGTTGACCGGATTACCTTCAGAACGAGAAGTCGAGTTTTCCATTGAGTTAGCACCAGGGACAGAGCCGATCTCTAAAGCTCCTTATCGGATGTCACCTTCGGAGTTGGGTGAATTGAAGAAGCAGATTGAAGATTTGTTAGAAAAGGGTTTTATCCGTCCAAGTGTATCTCCCTGGGGTGCACCAGTTTTGTTCGTGAAGAAGAAAGATGGCAGCTTGAGGCTTTGCATTGATTATCGGCAGCTAAATAAAGTCACTATTAAGAATAAATATCCATTGCCGAGGATAGATGACCTGTTAGATCAGCTCGTAGATTCATCGGTATTTTCAAAAATTGATATGAGGTCGGGATATCATCAGTTGAGGGTACGAGCAGAAGATATTCCAAAGACTGCTTTCCGTACTAGATATGGTCATTATGAGTTCCTTGTTATGCCTTTTGGAGTAACAAATGCACCAGCGGTGTTTATGGATTATATGAATCGGATCTTCAGACCATATTTAGATCAATTTGTGGTGGTGTTCATTGATGACATTCTTATCTATTCAAAGAGTAAAGAGGAGCATCAGAAACATCTTCGAATAGTACTACAAATTTTGAGAGAGCATAAGTTATATGCGAAGCTGAGTAAATGTGAATTCTGGTTAAAAGAGGTTAAGTTTTTGGGTCATGTAGTTTCAGAAAAGGGAGTAGCAGTTGACCCCAGCAAGGTAGATGCTGTGTTGAAGTGGGAACCACCTAAGACTGTGACAGAGGTGCGCAGTTTTATGGGATTAGCTGGCTATTATCGTCGTTTTATAGAGGGATTTTCTCGGATTGCCACGCCACTCACCAGATTGACTAAGAAAGAACAACCGTTTATTTGGGATGAGAAGTGCGAGGCAGCTTTTCAGGAGCTAAAAACTCGGTTAACAACTGCACCTGTTCTCACTATCCCTGATCCACACAGACCATACACGGTGTACATAGATGCATCATTTAAAGGTTTGGGATGTGTGCTTATGCAAGATGGTAAAGTGGTGGCTTATGCATCTCGTCAGTTAAGACCCCATGAAGAAAAATACCCGACGCATGATTTAGAGCTTGCAGCCGTTGTTTTTGCTTTAAAGATCTGGAGGCATTATCTGTATGTGTCCCAATTTGAGATCTTCAGTGACCATAAAACATTGAAGTATCTCGTGGATCAAAAAGAGTTGAACAATCGACAAAGGAGATGGATGGAGTTCTTGAAAGATTATGACTACGAGTTAAAGTATCATCCAGGGAAGGCGAATGTAGTTGCAGACGCTTTAAGCCGGAAGTTAATACACATGTTTCATATGTGTGTGACTGAGCATAACCTCCTGGAAAGATTATCAGAAGTTTATCTGGAACCAAGGTCAAAAGTGATTTTGAGTACAGTAGTTGGAAATTTTGATTTTTATAGTGATTTAAAGAAGGCTCAAATAGAAGATAGTCGATTGCTATGGATCCGAAAGGAGTTGGAAAATGGTGAAGTACCTGATTATGATATTGGAGATACAGGTATATTGAGGTACAAGAAGCGGATTTGTGTTCCAGACAATGAGGAAATTAAGAAAAAGATTTTGGAGGAGGCTCATCAGAGTAAATATACCATTCATCCTGGAATTACTAAGATGTATCGAGATTTAAAGCAAGGATATTGGTGGCCTAAGATGAAACGTAATGTGACAACCTTCGTGCTGAAGTGTTTGACTTGTCAAAAGGTGAAGATTGAGCATCAAAAACCTCCAGGGCTACTTCAACCTTTAAAGATTCCTCAATGGAAGTGGGACAGCATTTCTATGGATTTCATCGTGGGATTGCCTGAGACTGCAGCACATCATAACGCCATATGGGTCATTGTGGACAGATTAACGAAATCGGCCCATTTTCTACCGATCCATATTGGTTATAGCCTGGAGAGATTAGCTCAATTGTATGTGGATTGGATTGTTAGGTTGCACGGTGTGCCTACAGAGATTGTGTCAGATCGTGATCCGAGATTCACATCAAACTTTTGGAAGGCATTACAGGAGGCTATGGGAACTAGGTTGAAGTATAGTACGGCTTATCACCCACAGACCGATGGACAAACAGAGAGAACAATTCAAACCCTTGAGGATATGTTGAGGGCTTGTGCCATTGAGTTACCTGGTAGTTGGGATCATCATTTACCTTTGACAGAATTCGCTTACAATAACAGTTATCACTCAAGTATTCAGATGGCGCCTTTTGAGGCATTATATGGCAGAAAGTGTAGATCGCCTCTCTGTTGGACTGAGTTAAGCGAAAGAACTGTGATTGGACCAGATTTAGTAGACGAAACTACGAAGAAAATTGAGATGATTCGCCAAAAGTTGTTGACCGCTCAGAGCAGACAAAAGAGCTATGCGGATAGGCGGCGTAGACCTTTAGAGTTTGGAGTTGGTGATCATGTTTTTCTTAAAGTTACTCCAGTGACTGGCATTGGTAGATCTATTAAAGCCAAGAAGTTGACTCCCCGATTTATTGGACCGTACGAAATTCTAGAACGAATTGGCCCAGTTGCTTATCAAATTGCATTACCTCCACACTTGTCGGGTATTCACAATGTGTTCCATGTGTCACAACTTAAGAAATATCATCCAAATCCTTCTCATGTGATTGCACCTGAAGAGATTGAGTTGAGGGAGAATTTGACCTATATGTCTGAGCCAGAGAGGATATTAGATGTGAAAGACAAGCAGCTGCGGAATAGAACCATTCGACTCCTAAAAGTTTTCTGGAAGGGTATGTCTCCCGAAGATGCTACCTGGGAAACTGAAGAGCGGATGCGACGTGATTTTCCGAACTTATTTACTTAAGTATGCTTCTATATTTTAGTAATGTTAATATTTATGGTTGTGATGTGTTGTGTTGCAATCGAATGTGTAATCTTATGATTAAATTTTGTGTTGATAACTTGGTGTTTTATTGTGATTGGAGTGTCAATTGTGTTGTGAAAATTTATGTTTTGACATTTATATGTGTTAGGAATTTTGGGGACAAAATTCTATTTAGGTGGGGAGAATTGTGACATTCTTTAAAAAAAAAAAAAAAAAATTTTGTAATTAATAAAATAATAATTTATTAAAATAATAATATAATAATAATATTATATTATATAATATATATATTTAATATATATATATAAATGTGTGGTAGGCGCCGATTTCGGCGCCTACCACAAACAAAAGGGGGGACAATCCCCTTTTGTTTTATATTAAAAAAAAAAATTGAAAAATGATGAATGATGAAGCCTGATGAATGATTGAACGCAGGAGGTGAGGGGGTATTATAAATACCCCCTCTCTTCGTGAAGTGTTTTATAGAGAGAAGAGAGAGTGAAGTTCTGATTGGGGTATTTTCGGTTCTTCGGAGATCAATAAGGTATATAAACTCTCTTTTAATTACAAAGTTTCTTTTATGAAAAATGTTCTAAATAATTTTCTCTTTCATATGATAGTAATTTTATGCTAGTTAGAGAATATTTTGGGGATATGATTTTAGGCAAGTTTTGAGTTTTATCAATATAAGACTGTAGAAATGTAGAGAATAATTAATAGTTTATTTTAATCGGTTTAGATTTATTATTTAGTGGTCATGTGATTTTATAATTAATTTCTTTTATAAATAGGGTTTAAATTAATCCCTATAGGGTGTTTTTACCGATAAAAATTAGTTTAAATATTTTATTTGGATTATTGGAGGTATAATTGAGGTTTTAATCGGTTTATTTTTGTTAGATCTGAGCTATGTGAAAAATATAAATTAGGACTTAATATTTGAATTATAATTTGGTATGATTTTAATTATGTGGATATTTGAGGAATTGTTTAATAATTATATTATATCCATATAAATTATGAAAGAGAGATTTGATTATTTAGGAAGTCGGTATTGGAGATTTGTAATTATGGGTATATTAAAGGTTATTTAAGGATTTCTTTTAAGGAAATTGGAAATAATGAGGATAATAGTTGTAGAGAAAATTGGGTTGTAGGAATTAAATTATGTAATTAATTATTTTATTGTTATTTTTGGTTAATTGGTATCTACATTAATAATGTAGATTTTTCTTGTGATCGGTGATTGCACGGGTTTTACTATTCAAATTAAGATTAAGCTTGGAATCGAGGTAACTGGGGTTAATTTATTTTATATGCTTGTTTTGGAATGTAAGGTATTTTATAAACCTTACTTTTATCTATATTACTTGTATGTGCTTTGCAAGATTATATTCATGTTTGAATATGAATTTATTTCAGTGAAGCAGTGTATTTTCTAATTTACATATATAAGTGGAAATTATTATTGAATTGTTACTGTTATGGTGGATATGTTGTTTTGAGATGGAATGTTGTATAAGAATTTAGAATTCTTGTAATTGTTTTTGAAAGCTGTATTAATTTATTATTTTTATATTACGGGATATGTTGGGTTGTGTGGAAGAGATATGGTGAATTGTGTGCCCATCGGCTCTCTCAATCCTTGCCCGGATTTTGGAGCTGAGTGTTTGGGCGGACACCTCCCTGTTACGGTATATCGGTGGTGGCATGGGAGGGGGCAGTATTCTTGATGTGACTAGCTAACCTTTGGCCGGGTATACTAGCACTGATAGGCTGTACCAGTCCAGAGGAGATAAGGAGGAGCAGGATGGATGAGTGGGGATGGTTTTATTTATTGATTATATCATGTTAAATGTTAAATTATGAGAATATTATTATTACTATTATTATGTCAGTTAAACCTGCTTCTCTGACTTACAATCTTTTCCTGCATATTTTATAAATTTACTTTGGTTACTGAGACTTTATGTCTCACCCCGTCATTATAAATAATTTTTCAGGCAATACCTCTAATCTGGATAGAGGCCAAGGGAAGCAACCAGAGGCATAGACGTTGAGAATCTTGTAGGCCTCTTTTGGTATTGGTGTTGTATTAATCTCTATATTGCCATTATAGGGCCCACATGTTTTTAAAATGCCATATTTACTGTTTGGATATCTATGTTGGAAATCATTTTGTGACCCATGGGTTAATTGTGATGTGATATCAGAATAATAAATTTATCTGCAGTGAGTTTGTGGGCGAGTTTGTGCCCTAAACTCCGATATGTTGTGGAAGAGTTTGTGGGCGAGTTTGTGTCCTGAACTCTGATATGTATTGAAAAAAAAAAAAGTATCACTGATTTTATATATATGTGGATAATTGTTGTTTGTGAGAAAGGGTCGTTACAGGTAGCGTGGATTAGAGGTTGGGTAATAGGATTTAGGGTTTAAGAGTAAGGACTAGAGGACGTGAGGTGAGAGTGTAAGATAAAAGTTCTTTTAAAAATTATTTAACAAGCTCAGGCCGGCCTGATAGGGCTAATATGCCTGTTAGTAAGTCTGAGCTTGGCCTTTTAATGAGAAACATGCCTCAAAATAGGCATGAGCCTGGCCTTTTAGCCTGACAGGCCAGGCTTGACCAGGCCGTCTGGCCTATTTCCACCTTTAGTTATGAGTCCCACATTGAGAAGCCTCACAAGTGTAGTGTGGTTTATAAGTCAAGGGGTTCTTTCTCCTAATAGACTAATATTTTGGGATTGGCTCTTCCTTTGGGCTTGTAATCATCACATTAGTGCTTTCATTAAGAGTCTAATGTTCACGGAAAGGGCTACCCATGGAGGATTCTGACCGGCAGGAGGCTAAGTGAAGTACCATGATGTAGAGCCGCTGGGGACGTCGACTCTTAAAGGGGGTGACTATGTTATGAGTCCCACATTGGGAAGCCTCAGAAGTGTAGTATGGTTTATAAGTCAAGGGGCCCTCCCTCCTAATAAGCTAGTCTTTTAGGATGAGCTCTTCTTTTAAACTTGTAATCATCACATTGGTGCTTTCATTGAGAGTCCGATATTCACGGAAAGAGCTACCCACTGAGGGTTTTGACCAGCAGGAGGCTGAGTAAAGTGCTTTGGCGTGGAGCCGTCAGCTTTTAAAAAGGGTGACTATGTTATGAGTCTTATATCGGGAAGTCTCACAAGTGTAATGTGGTTTACAAGTCAATAGGCTTTTTCTCTTAATAGGCTAGTCTTTTGAGATGAGTTCTCCCTTTAGACTTGTGATCATCATATTAGTACTTTTATTAAGAGCCTTATGTTCACAGAAAGGATTACACATAGAGGGTTTTAACCGACAGGTGGCCAAATGAAGTGCCGTGATCTATCAAAATTGAAAATACATATTTCTCAAACTTTCAAGGGTGCAATTTTCTTTGCTACAATGGCATAACCAGACACTCAAAGCTATCATTATGTTGGTCGATGTCAGCATGGAGATTCCATTTTTGTTCTCAAATGTTTAAAGGCAGCCCTTCGTTGGATCATTCAATCACCCTGTTCTGTGCCAGATTCAGCAGCACTATGGACTTCTAAAAAGCAGCTTAATCTTTGTATGGAAGCTTCCATGTCTCGCCAAACATCATTCATCAAGATCTTGCTAATTAATATACATGCCGTGGAAATCTTTTGTCAATTTTAATTTTACGTTAGATATTTTATTAAAATAATAATATTATATTCTTCCATTTATTTAAAATTATATCTAGATATATTTATTGATTGATCATATGAATGATATTCTAGTTTATTATTATGGATTAAGTTAAATATTCTAGATATTATATAATTGTTTTAAATATTATCAGTTTAATATATTTTGGATAAAAATATATCCCGATTATGTCCCGCATAGTAATTTGGATAGAGATTTGGTTTAGGGTCACCTGCCTCGCCGGTAAAATTGTTACAAACCTTGATGAGATGTTATAAATAGCATAGGCTGGGTCCTAGAGAAGCACATTGAATGTGAAAAACCCACTTACTTACTCCTTAGGGGTTTTCTGACAGGTGACGACTACTTACAAATCATCACTATGCTTCATTTTCTCGTTAGAAGAAGCTCTAACTTATTATGTTCTTTTCTAATTCTAACTCTTTCTTATTCTCTACAATTTTCAGGTTGTGATATATTATATGTAGAATCGCTATGGCTGGAGGGATTTTATCAAGTCTTCCGTTGTTGCTATCTCTTATAGTATTTATACAATATATTTAAAATCTTTATTGTTAGATTATTCCAACATGTGGCATTAGAGCATATTTTTTTTGATTTCCCTCCTCCTAGTATTTTATGTATGTTATTTTATTTTTCAATTCTGAAAAATAACAAAATAATTGATTGTGAAGCATGTCCATGTGGTATTTTCTATTGACTCTGATGATCTTGTGCCAATCAAAGCAAACACTTATTTTAAGTGTCTACATGAGTTTTCAAGAACCGGGATAGGATTGGAGTGAGATCCTCCTTTTTTGTAGTTCATGTTCATCTATAGATGGATATACCAAAGGCGTAAGGCGCTGGCCCTATTTGTAATGTTTTAAAAGCTAGACTGAACGGTAAATCGGAGAGGTTAACAGGTCACGGGTTGCATGGTCGGACCAGTTAGACCGTCAATCGAACCGATGACGTAATAATTAAATAAAAAATAATATTATATTTATATATAATTATATAAATAATATAATAACAATAAGAAAATAGAAGTTTCATAAGTGTGGTCCCTCATACTTTGACAAACAGTGGGTAGAGAGAGGATAAAGCCATCAAGCATATGGGTGGTCCCTCCCACTTCTTATTTTAAAATTAGTAATCAGTGGATAGAGAGAGGATAAAACTATTAGTTTTTTTAACAAAGAAAAACTTGACAAAGCATTTTTGGTTCTTACCTTGAAGGTTGAAGCTCGTGGTCTGTTTTGTTTGGCGTGAATCAGTAAGGTGAGTCGGGTCCAGCTCTATGTGAATAAGCAAGGAAATTTCATGCCTTGAAGACTTTCAAATTCAGGGGATGGGCTTATGAGGCTATAGAGAGCAAGAAATTGAATTATGAGAGAATATTTAGGTTTGTTTTATGCCGATTTGGGTTTTCTTTTGGTGGAATGAGTTTTTTTTCTTCACTTTCAATCAGATTTGGATTTTTTCCCGAACCTTGTTTTCAAGCATTTCTTAATAATTGGATTGGGCCGTTCGGTTTTCTAAAAACCATCCCGGGTCTTGAGTTAACTCCAAATCCCAGCCCAATATCCGGCTTGAAGCGACCAAATCCTACTGAACATGTTAAACGGATGAACCATGCAGAATGAGCCATTAAGTGCAGCGGGTGACGGCCAGACCGGTCCAACCGTCCGGTCTGGTCCAGATTTTACAATATTTCCTATTTGCTTCAAAAATCAAATTTTCGATTTGAATTTTTTTTTCTCCCCTGATATTAGAGACCTCATTTCCTCATATATATATATATATATATATATATATATATATATATATATATATATATATAACTATGCTTTAGTTTTTTTTAACTCTAAAAGCAAAGTTCTTCAACTTGATTCTTGGGCAATTCTTCATATAATTATAGTTTGTAACCACTTTGCCGATGTTATCTTTTCCATTATTATTGCCAATGACGTCCCAAGCCAAATTTTTCGCTGTCCAGTTTTTTGTTTGGGATTAAAATTTTTCAATTGGATTTTTGGCTTGGTAAAAGAGAAGTAATTGAGTGCATATGATTCCCCATTTGCTTCTGGGCATTCTACCATTAAAATGGTCGGAAAAAGTGCCTAAAGTAGTCAGAAAAAAAAAATCACCTGAAGTTGCAGGTCCGGCAGCTGTGAAAGAGGTACAAGGTGGGTCGCGAATCGGGTCCAAAGGATCCGAATGGGTTGAGAAAGGTGACCATTTTGTTGGGGCTGGACTTGCATTTTGGGCCTGTGCATCTCTAGGTTTATATTTTTTTCTTTATTTCGACTTATTTGTTTTTATGCTTTAGTTTATGTTGATCTGGGCCTATCCTTTTGGGTTTTTTGATTTCCATATAACAAGTTGGACACATTAGGCTAGCGTCTTGGTTTTTTTGTTTGATTTTTTCATTTGGGCCGAGTGAAGCTTTAGGTTTTTGGTAAAATTATCTAATTTATTTTTGTTATAGTTTATGGCCTACGGTATATTTTAGTAGTAATATTTTCGGATTCTATCTCTCTAGCTCTAGGCCGGCTGCTAATTTTTGTTGTTTAATTGTGGCATCTGGACCGAAGGATAGCTTTGGACTTTTTGTTTTTGTTTTTGTTTATTTGCTGTATTCCCGCGGTGTACAATTTTTTAAAATTTATTTCTGAAACTTTGAAATATCTTTATTTTCTAAGCTATTATTTCTGAGCCTCATATTTTCAGTTTAATTATTTTTTCAATAATTCTAAATTCGTTGGGCTTATTTTCTATGCCTAAATATTTGTTTTATTGTTTATAAGAATCATCGTTGGATTTTATTTAAGTTTATTCATGTTTGGGCTCAACCTTTGGATTTGTGTTATTTTTAGGCCATTTGTTTTTTCAGAAACTATCTTAGACTTAGGGTCTCTTTGATTTGAGGGGAGGGGAGGGATTTTGCTCCCCTCCTCTTATTTGGTACTATAAATTTTTTAAGAGGGGAAGGAAATTTTTTGAAATTTTTCCCTCCCTCATAATCTCCCTTCAAATTGGGAGGATTTGGAAGGGAGGAGTAATATTTTGCCTCATATTGACTATTTTGTCCATAAAGATTTTTTATCATCCCATTTGTTATCCCCCTCTACTTTTGTTTTAAATTTTTTTATTGTGTACATATATATTACAATTATAATATTTTACTTATTTTTGTATATATATGGTAAGTAAAACCATGAAATATAATTTTGAATATTTATTAGTATAATTATATTTATATTTATTCAATTTTTATAATTATTAAATTATAATTTTATATTTATAATAGATTTTACTAAACATTGTACATAATTTTAAAAAAAATTAAATAAAAGGGTAAAATTATTCAAATTAAAATATTTTCCCTCCCTTCCCCTCCTAAATCAAACAAGGTAATCTTAAAATATCTTCCCTTCCCTCCTATTTCATCAAACCAAACGAGGTAATATGAAAATATCTCTCCTCCCCTCCCCTCCGTCGAACCAAACAGACCCTTAAAGTTTTTATTTTGAAAATTATTCTTAGATTTCATTTGAGACCATTATTTCTATGGGTCACTTATTTGATCAAATATTTGAATATTTCTTTTTATGTGCCATTTCAATTGTTTAAATATGGAAAAATAAATTTTGGTTATTTTTGCCTTAGGGTAGTTTTGCAAAATTTATTTTGATATATCATTTAATTACCTCAATATTTATGTAATTAATTTTGGACAATTTTTCAAATGTTTGAATTTTGAAAAATTATATTTGGGTTGAAATATGTTGAAATTCATTTCTTAAATAATTTTTGGATACATAAAAAAGTGAGAGGGTTATTAATTTAAATTTTGTTGATCAAATTAATTAGTTAATCCCTCCATTAAGATGTACATGTATTATATTTAATTTGGATTCACAAAATAGTGGGAGAATTTATCTATGGTGATTATTTAATTACATTTTATTGATCAAATTAGTCAATTAAATTCTTGTTAAAGATTTGTGCATATTTGGAATTTAAATGCATATAGCTGATATTTGCGATTAGCATGCATTTTAGGGGGTAGCCACAACATCTTCAAAGTTTCATGTGTAAATAATCGCTTATGGATTTTAAAAATCAACTCCAATAAGTGATTAATTAATTTAATCAAAGTGAGAGAATTTCAATTGTTTAGTCACTCTTGTTAATTAAATTAATTTTTTAAATTCTCATCAGGTTATTAGTGCATATTTATGTACTAAACACACATGATATTCGTGATTAGTATGCTTGTTTTCTAGGGAGTAGCTACAACATCTTTACTTTTGTTACATGCACATTTTTAATCACATATTGTATTATAGAATATCAATTGTAATTACATATATGGTTATGATTAGTCTTTGCCCACAAATAGATAATTATAATTGGATGTTTAATTAGGATGAAATAGAATGTCATTATATTTTCTAAGTAGCCTACAGGTATTAGAAAATATAAATGCGTTCTAGATTCATCAATTCGAGATAAATTCATACTATGCTAATGTCTTTACCCACAGGTTGACTTTAGTGATACGAATCTATAATTGTATGAATTACATTGATAAAAATATACTTTGTTTGTGATGGTTTTTTTTTGCCTCTTATAGTTGTTTTGTAAGCATGATCAGATTTTACGTTGACCTTATAGTATGATTTTTATATTTAATTATTTAGTTTGATAGAATTTGTTAGAAATAATTGTTTAGCTTAGAAGGATATGAAATGTAACTTCCTCATTAAATTTGACATCAAGAAAAGTTTTAGTATTTAAAGATACTAGCATGAGAGGTGAGATAATGTTATGAGATGTAATTGTCTCATTAAATTAATCTCAATTAAGAGTTAGTAATCACCAGTACATAAGGATAGAACAAAGTCAATGGTTATTTATAGGCTAAGGACAAATTTAGAAATTCTCATAATTATTGTTATATTGTTTTCTTGACTATAAAGTAATTCTTCATAATAGGGTAAGATGCCTCCATTAATTTGATGGAAGAGACCCTTAATTTATTATCTTATAAGCCATTACTCATTGTCATAAGTATATGCATGGATCTTAGGTATTCATTAAAAATATGTGTGTATAAGTTTTGTTCATATTTGAAAAAGAATGAGATTATAAATTAGGGCTATAAAACCACTAGCTCCAAAACCATAAAGTAATAGGCATATAGAGAATAATATGCTTATAGTTAAAAAACTTGATTGGAGATAGTAATGGATATACACTTGCCATAAATTATGTTATAATTAATGAAATAATTCATTTCTTCTTATAGTTGACCTTTCATAATATATAAATGCTATTTGTTTTATAATTGAGTAGTGTCAATTGATACATTTGGATTATATAAAGCAAAATTGGTGGTTAATTTGATAAATGGATTAATATAGTGAAATTAGTTGAAAAATACGAGTGATATGATAAGTACATCATTAGAGGACTATAACTTAGTCTATATGTAAAGTTTCTTCATACTTAGACTCAAATAATACATGTGTAATTATTGTAAGAAGAAACATGATGGATGATACGGTTTTCCTCTTTAAGTACACACTAAAAACAATTATATATTTTTTTTGATGAGATTCCAACATAATTTTTTTTGTTTAGATCTTTTTGAAATCTCAAAAGTTGGAAGCTCGGTTTAAAATATACTCTTACATAGAATTGTCTTACAAAATAAAGAGTGTGGAAAGAAAATATCCTAAGACTGCATATTTTGGTGAAAATGTAGAGATGTCTTAGGAATTTAAGTAAGTTGTCTATTTTATTTTACAGTTTTGTGTAGCATTTTGAAATACCAAATTATTTAAAAATACCAAAATTAGTGGGAGTGATCAAACTCATTGAGAGTGATCACATATGGAGGATTCTCACCTCTAATGGTAGAGCATCGATTTTATATGGCACTCACCTTGTTAGGCTTCAATCTATCAATGGATTCAGTTGAGACCAATGGTAATTAAAATTTGGCAATTCATAGTTACTACGTGATGTACATCAGGAAATCAGAATAGAATATAAACATTGAGAGCAGCTAAAAGTTCCAAATGAAAACATTAATTCATGATAGGTGTAAGGTAAGAGACAACATAAATCTATTTGTAAAGTTGCTAATATACAACATTATGTAACATAAATAAAATTGTTTGTTGTAACTTCTCTATAAAGAAGGAATTGATTTATTGAGGTATTTCCTCCTATATTCATATATAATTCATTCCATATCTTCATGGTAGTTAAATATCTATCTTAAGTTGGGATGTCACTTGTATCTTTCTATTTTGGACAAAAAAGAGAGATATATTTGTGTGTTAATAGAGATTGTTACATAAATAATAAAGAGAATTTAGTCAACAAAATTAGGAGTTCATTTTGTTATAAGCAAGTCTCACAATAGTGATAGTTAAGGTATCATGATATGATTACATACAGAACCATGTTGAAAACATCATAAGTTTTATTATAGGGTAAATGGGCAAAAATGCCCAAATTTTTTTTCCAAATGTGCACCCGGTACCATATATTTTTGTTGGCTGTAGAAATGCCTATCAACATTCCAAAAGGGCCCAAAAATGCCTTGTCCGTCAAAGTAAGAGACGTTGACTGTTTGTTTAAAAACTTTTGACCCAAGAAGGTGAGATGGACGCTGAGTTGACAATGAAGAAATTTATTAGTGGTAGCGAAGATCTAAAGTGAGAAAGGGATTCAGAACACGACTTAAAAGGTATTAAAAAAAGCCATTGTTGCTGCCCCACTCCCCACTCATTTCCTCCACCTTTGACTAAAACTCTACCCTTCTCGCTATTGTTGCCGCCCACACCAGCTTGTCTCATTCTCGATTCTTCGTCCAGAACCCCGCCTCTTGAAGAACATTGACATGTCGTTGCTTAGAGTCGGTAAAACGAGCCAACCCGCGGGTTGCAGGTTGACCTGCATCAACCCGTGGGTTGTACAGTGCTGGCTCATGCGACCCGCACTTTTGTGCGGTGGAAAAATGTCAACCCTAACCCGCAGTGTGCTGATTGCGGGCATGCCCCCATTTTTTAATTTTTTAAGACGGCCAGAAATACGAGATACATATATGTGAATTATTAAATTTACTTTTCTAGCATCAATCATTCCTCTTATAAAAATTTAAAAATATAATCCACAATTCAAGAGATAAAGTTATCAAATCTATCAAAGTTTATACACAAAAAACATAAAATCATCCTCAAACAATCAAGCTATAATAATTTTGTTTAAAAAATAAGGGAAACGACTAATATTTTTTCTATTTGGATTGGGAGATACCAAGATGAGAGTGGACAACTTATAAGTTTTTTTATATTTTTTTTTTAAAAAAGCGGGCTACCTTGCGGGCTGGCTCGTATCAACCCGCGGGCTAAGTGGTACCGGCCTATATGACCCGTATTTTTACGGGTTAGGATTTTCCCAACCCTAACCCTGTCTCAACCTGCGGGTTAAGCTCATATTATCGGCTCTATTGTTGCTCAACAACCGAACTTATCCCTTGTGATCCATGAAGTATTGGAGCATATAATCCAGATCCGTGCCCCTGTCCCAAGCCCAAGTTCCCCAAGAAGGAAGGTTTTGGTGGGGAGATGTTATTGTGCTATGTTCCATTTCAAAGGAGGTGTTGACCAAGAAGCCATAGCAAGAGAGGCTAGATTGATCTTAAAGGTGCTCGGGAAGATCAAGGCCGTTGATCAGAACTGTACTACACCCAGGAGTAATCTCGATCAAATCCTTCAAATCTTGGTACTCGCTTGAAACCTCTCGGTCCAACCTTGGCAAGCTCAAGAACAAAGAAAGTGTCATGGTAGAGGGAGGGAAGTACATAAAGGACAAGACATCTAGCTCATTGACTACTTCAAGAACTTCATTAGCAAAAGGGTATATGATCAAAGCGGCAAGTGGTAGTGGCTTTGATGGCACCAACAAGATGAACCACAATGATTTGGGGGCGTCGCGAAGAGAAGGAAGAGATCAAGAAACTGCGAGTTAGATTTGAACAGCAGGAGGAGTAGTGTTGTGGTGGGGATCGACGAGGTTATGTTTGGAGATAGGAGGGAGGAAGATGCAATAAATGGAGAAGGAAGGGAGAGATTCAAGGAAGGCAATGGTGTCGGATTCAATGAAGATGAAAAACCATTAAGATTTTCTACTTGCCACGTCACAACAATCAAAATAGGTGTCAATGTACATCAAAATGGGGGTTACTGCACATCTGGACAATAAAGTGGGCCTCACGTGACAAAACTAACAGACTTTAGCCTGCTTTGATGGATGAGACATTTTTAGGCCATTTTTGAATGTTGATGGGCATTTCTGTACCCAACAAAAGTATATGGTGCTAGGTGCATATTTGGAAAAAGTTTATTGGCATTTTTACCCTTTAACCCTTTATTATATCATTGGATTAGTGAGAGTTGAGTCATCTATATTATACATAGTGATGATTCATTTATAACTTGTGCAGTTTGACTTAAGATGTTACAAATAACCAAGTCATTATCGTTCAAAGTTGTGATATGACTAAGTTAGGTCAGATAATTTTTTAGAATACCTAAGTAGATTATTCTTAAAATATTTTGAGAGTATTATAAGTAACATATAATCACAAGCATTTGAACATTCATGGATAATAGTGACTGTTGTGAGTAGCATCTATTATGAGAATATGATTAGATTGTCTATATGTCTCTGATATCATCTTATTCCTTCTAATTCAATTTCTAAGGTATAGGCTTGCTTAACTATGTGCACAAATCGGCAATATCATTGCAAAGGAATTTTAGGAGGATTGTCAAGCATATTCTTGCTTGAATAATAACTGAAGAGCTACAAGTCATGTGGTATATTATCAAATGTACATTAAGTTTCATGCTTTGTATATTGTAGAATGATTAGCTTGTTTAGTTTTGTAAGATGAGTTAGCCATAGAAAAGTTAACATTATGATACATTTTTACACTTGCTAAACAAGTTGCATCATGGAGGGGTATAATATTGCTAAGCAGTCACTGATTACTTAGTTCCACATGGATTGCTTGACCTAGTCATTCTTTGAGGCAAGTTACAAGATTGCCAATTAAGGAATTTCATCAAAGGGTTTTGAAATTATTAAATTCAAACCAATTAAGAGTATTATATTACCATAGAACCAAATGGTCATAAACACATAAAGTATAGATCCTTTAATGAAGAGCATATTTTTAGAGAAATCAAATAATCAAATGGATCATTAAGGAAAATTCACATTCAGTGATCTAGATGAGACATTATTTAAGTGATGAAATTCAAGTTGTAGTTTGTTGTCTCAATATTGGTACAAAAATTATGAGATTTTGGCAAACATTTAAGTTTTAACCTATTAAGTATAGGTACTACTTGTTATGCATGGAATGTAATACTCGATCAAAGAGGACTTACCACTATGATTCTTGTAGTATTGATTAAATGAACTGTATTCATTAAGTGACATCTGGTTGTGGGTCAAGTGGGAGAATGTTAGATATTTCATTAAAATGATAATATTATATCCTTCTGTTTGTTCAAAATTGTATCTAGATATATTTATTGATTGATCATATAAATGATATTCTAGTTTATTATTATGATCAAGTTAAATATTCTAGATATTATCTAATTGTTTTAAATATTATCAGTTTAATATATTTTGAATAAAATATCTCCCGATTATGTCCCGCAAAGTAATTTGGATAGAGATTTGGTTTAGAGTCACATGTCTTGCCAGTAAAGCTGTTACAAGCCTTGATGGGAGGTTATAAATAGTCTGGGCTGGGTCTTAGAAAAGTGCGTTGAACGTGAAAGACCTACTTACTTATCCTTAAGAGTTCCCTGGTGGGTGACAGATATTTACAGACCATCACTGCGCCTCATCTTCCCGTTAGAAGAAGCCCTAACCTATTATATTATATTATAATTCTAACTCTTTCTTGTTCTCTACAATATTTAGGTTGTGAGATATTATATGCAGAATCACTATGGCTTGAGGGATTTTATCAAGTCTTCCGTTGCTGCTCTCTTTTATGATATTTATACAATATATTTAGGATATTTATTGTTAGATTATTCCAACATTTTAATGTTGGCTACTTTGATTATTATTAGCACAAACATGCTTCTTTATTTTCTTTTTGTTCCTCGCTAACTACTGCTATGTATCTATGACTTCTTGCTTGTTAATAGAAATTTGATCATTTTATATACATAAAAAAAAATCCAATCTTCGTGGGATGGGTGGATTTTTAAGCTTTATCTAACTATGTGTGTCAAAAAATTTATCTAATGATATATTTTTTAGTGAAAGTAACTTTTTTTACCTGAAAAAGTTCTTCAAAATTTTTAGAAAGTTTTCGACGTGGTATTACATTACTAATTCATCATCATAAGAAATACTGATTCTAAATATAAGACCTAGTTAATTTTTTTTGGAGAGATTAATGAAGCTAAATAATATATTTAATCATATTATATATTGTGTATATTAGATTATATACCATATTAGTTTAGAAGCTAAACAAATTAGTTTAGAAAAAAGTTGATGAATATAAATCTTTAAAAATAATTTATTTAGCTCACTCAATCCCTTTAAAAAAAATTCGACTGAAATAACTAAGGGCCCGTTTGGATTGCAGAAAATGGCGCTATTGAATAGGAAAATGGGGTTTTTTCAACTGGTGGTGAGCGTTTGGATCAAATATTCTGTCTGAAAACATTTTCCTGCCTCTGCTAATTTTCAAGCAGATGAATGAAAATGGTTCCCACAAAAAATGGTAGGAACCCATTTTCCAACACCTGAGGAAAATTGCGAAAAACCCAAAAGCCCCTGATGTGATGATGAATTTGATGTAAAGTGATGAAGGTGATAAGGGGAATTCATACATTGGACCTGGAGAAAATGAAGGAGGGAGTTAAAGAATAGAGAGGGTGAGCAGCTTTTTCCGATGAAGATGCAACATCCGAGAACATGTGGGTTCCTTCTTCTCCGCCAATATGGTTGTTGTGTTCTTATTTGCATTGAATGTGATGCAACCATGGTCCCTGGTTGTTTGTGTTGAGCTAAGTGAAGAGGCCCTTGCTTGCCGGAGCTGATTCAGAGCAGGCGGAGGTGGTGTGCACTCTATTACTGGGAGAAATATTGATTGACTACAACTTGACCATGTAATACCCATGTGGTGAACGTGGTTAAATATGTGAGGTTTCATACAAGGGAAGCAATCTTGACTAGATGCGATTGGTGGGTGCACAACGGTTGAGAGTGAAGTTAGATAACCATAAGTTACCCATAACATAAATGTGATTAAAGTTGTTCATTCATTCATATATAACTACAAGCGACTGGTGGGTATCTCATGGTTATTACTCTGTTACTTTATCAGGAAAGAGGGACAAACATAACACTAATTTTTTATTAACTCCACTCATTAAAACTTGAAATCGAAGGTTATTTAATCAAAAGTTCCAAATGGAAGTGAAGAAAGTAAGTTCCAAATGGGCTATTTCATCAAATGTCCTTGACCTACTTCTTTTCCCAGCTCATATTTCACCTCAATATTCTTTGCATATCCAAAGCTTTTGTCTAAAGAGTAAGACAATGGAAGCTTACTGCTATACCCTCTCTCATTTATTTTCATCTCCTTGCCAAAACATTGCCAAATTCTCACTAACTTTTGAATCTCTCCCTTGCCTGTGTTAATGTTTATATTGGTATATATTTAAATTAAATTTAAAATATATAGCATACATATATTTCTTCATAAAAAATAAGTTCAAACATAAACATATTTTTCTCGATCCCATCGTATTGAAACATATTTTTGGTTGTTCTCTTGTTTGCTTTGAATATGATACGCCGTGCGTCCCTAGTTTTTTGTGTTGAGTTAAGTGAGGATGCCATTGGCTACTAGAGCTAAGTCGGAGCAGCTGGCAGTGGGGGGAACTCCATGGCTGAGAGACAACTTGGTCAAGTGAACACTGACTATGAAGTATCTATATAGTGAACATGGGTTAAATATGTGATATTGCATACAAGGGAAGTGGGAACCATGATGTTCACATTAATTAAATTAGAGCACATAAAGTGGATGTGACTACATACTGGTGATGGGTATGTAATAGTTAAAAGTAAAGTTGTTTTGGTCGCGTGCAACTATCAACCACCCATCACACGCATATGATTAAAGTTGTTTTCATTCATTCATGTATGATCATAAGAAATTGGTGGGTATCTTATAGTTATTGCTATATTATGTTATGAGAAAACAGGGGAAAACTGAGTTCACTTTATACTTTGTGGACTCTTCCACTTATATGCTTCTTCTTTATATATTGAATTATATATTTCTTCTTCAGCCAAACTCTATTTGATGTGAGCCATATAAGGCCAAGTTCACTCATACTTTACATGTTAACAAGTATTTATAAGATTCATTCCTCTATTTTCATCACAGTCACATTAGGATAATTGAAGTGAGAGAAATCAAGTTTAGAATAATATGCAATAAAAAATTGAAACTCTTTTATCACATATAGTCATACAATCATTGGAATATAAATAATATCTAAGGATCACAATGATAAGCTTGAACTATCAGGGGATGCAAATTTCCTGGGTTCTCCAGTAACATTCATTTATAAGCAAATTTTGTACCCAAATAGAGTAGCAAACAAATTGTTCAAAAGCTTGATAAGTGGCAATAAGAGAGAGAAATTCGAAAGAGATAAAAGAAATCAAGAAGAAAAACCCATCATCTCCCCGCCGACGTTTACTTTCCAATGACAGTCGACTGTCTTCCCTCCCACCAGTGGCACCTATTTCAAGCGTTATATAGTGGGTGAGCAGCAATGTAGAGGGTGCGTGTGTCTTGTAACCTTTAAAATAATATTTTTAATATAGGTGCAAAATAGTTTTTTGACTTATTTTTTTTCAACCAAACAAAAGTTTTGTTATTAATCTATTTTCTTTTTTAGTAGGAACAAACGCATAATTGACAACATATTTGATTAGTTTATACTTATTTATAAATTTGATTAACGTAAATCAAGACAAAACTCTTTCATATATTTATCTCATAGACCATAAAAACTATCTTATATACCATAAATCACAATTAAAAAACATTTTTAAAAATTCCAATTGCTATTCCAACCATCCTCCCATTTTCCCTTCAAACTTCTTGGATCGAAACGGGCCCCAAGTCGAGAAAGCTGAGAAGGGAATACAGAATACGGACACTTCTTTCAAAATGTTGGACGAGAGCCAAGCCGCGAGTACCATGGAGGGGCCTCAGTTGAAGCATGTCCCGCCTACCGCCGCTCATCACCTGCTCTCTGATGTCCCCGAGGTTGCTCCTTCCGAGTTGAACGACACTGTCCAGAGTTTGCCTTTGAACGCCGTCAAGGACTTGTTGTCCCAAGAGGTGCATTCGAAGTCGAGTTCTACTGTCGATATTGTGCACAATTACTTTTTTAATTTTTTGTGTTTGTGGAGGAATTTTAAGTTGGCTCATTATGTTAGACAGAGAACAAGACGGTTCCGAGCTTTCTATAGTTTTCAAGGAACAATGAAGGAATTTGTGATGGCACTCGTATTTTGCTTATAAATTTCCTCTCATTATGTGTGTTTATATGGAAGTGAAATTGTATCACACGGTTTTATTAATGTCATGTGGTTTTGCTTACCTTCTGGAGCCTGGGTTATAGATTGCATTTATTGATGAGAAACTAACCTTATTGATCCAGATAATGACTAATATTGATAATTTGGTAAGAATACCGCATCTGTTGATAATATGCGTGATTCAATAGATCATATATTAGGTGTTTTACTGTCATATCAAATTATGCACAAGAATGGAAATCACTCCTGGCATCATGAAACTTGAGTTCCAGATGCTTGTAAAATATTGTCTCACCTTTCCTGAATATAACGTTGTAGATATGTGCTCGCTGCATCTTTCGGCTGTTTGGGGTCCAAGGGCGCATCTATTCATGCTCCTTGCTTTCATCATCAACCATTAGTTATATTATTGGAGGACCAACTGATTTGAGCGGAGATACGATGGATAGTTGTTTTAGAAAATGTGACAACTTAAGTAGTTCCAAGGATCCCAAATGTGATGCTAAATTTTGCAGCCTTTGTTTAGGGATCCTGCAGTTCAGATTTTCCTGTGACACAAGGACTCAATTGAACAAGAATACTCCTGATGCTGTGGCTGTCTTAATCGCTGACATGGTTAGGGAAGATGGTCATCAGATTGATAGCTTTTCCGTTGAAGTTTCATTACCACCTGTTATTGTTGAAAACGAGAATGCAATTCAGTAAGATTCTATTCATGCTGATGAGCACTATGTGATAAGCTAATGTAATATGGATGTTTCTGGATTTTGGGGATTAGGTTAGAATAAAAGGGAATTAGGAGATTAGAGAAGAGGACGTAGAAGAGAGTAGAGAAGAAGAGATGGAGAAACAGAGTAATTGAATAGTATGGGTCTATTATCACTTTCAAATCAGTTCTGTACATCCTCTAAACTGCCATATATATAGGCAGCAACTAACGGTAGTTTAATGAAGTAGCCTGGTCCTAATATTTCATTAATCAGGGTTATATTTGTAATTAGGCATGGTTAAGGCCATGTTTGGCTAATGCCGCTCTTAAACGGCTAGTGCCACTAATGGTTAATCCCGCTCGCCTAATTAACTGACAACTAACTTCCAAAATGTTCCAAATTACAATATCATATCAATACACCCCCCTTAAACATCCTTGATGTCAAAGATTAGGGACCACAAAAGTAGGATATTGTTGCTGAAAAGAATAAAGAGCCATCCCAAGTAAATGGCTCCATACACCTTCATGTTGCTGCACTTTTTCAAGTAAAGAGCAAGTAAAATCATCCGCTTGCCAACTATCCTTCACTTGCTACAATAATTCTGGTGTGGTAGTACTATAGGTCATTTGCATTACTTGCTGCTTAGGAAGGCGAGAGAGTGCATCAGCTGCAGAATTATTCACCCCCTTTTTGTACACAACGTCGTAGTCAAAACTAGCAAGCTTAGCTACCCAAAACATCTGAAATGGTGTCTTAAGCTGCTGACCCAATAGAAATTTCAGACTTTGTTGGTCAGCACGAATGATAAACTTACCTCTTTCAAGGTATTGATGCCAATGGAGCACAGCCAACACTACTGCTATCAACTCCTTCTCATAAACTGATAACCCTTGGTGGCGTGGAGAAAGACCCTTGCTAAAAAATGCAATAGAGGCTGTCCTTGTTGCATCAAAACAGCACCTATTTCCACTCCACACGCATCAAATTCTACCACAAACTGCTTAGTAAAATCAAGAAGAGCAAGTACCGGAGGTGAAACCAAGGTTTGTTTAAGATGGTTGAAGGCTTCACTTGCAGATTCAGACCACACAAAGGCATTATTCCTTAACAAGAGAGTCAATGGTCTTGCAATAACCCCATAACTCTTGATAAAATGCTGGTAGTAACCAGCTAATCCTAGAAATGCCCTAATTGCTTCACGGTAGTAGGTTGAGGCCACTTTGCAACCACTTGTATCTTCTTGAGGTTGGTTGCTACCATTCCATTGCCCAAAATATGCCCCAAGTACTCCACACTTGTAGCAGCGAAAGTGCACTTACTCTCCTTGATGAAGTAGTGGTGCTGTTGCAACGTTTGCAAAGCAATCCTCAAATGCTCCTGATGATCTGCAAGTGAGGGACTATAAATCAGTATATTATCAAAGAAAACCAGAATAAACTTTCTAAGGAAAGGGTGAAAGATATCATTCATAGCTCCTTGAAACGTTGCTGGAGCATTAGTAAGCCCAAAAGGCATTACTAGCCACTCATAGTGTCCCGAATGAGTCTTGAAGGCAGTCTTGTAAGCATCTTCAGGCACCATCTGGATTTGATAATAACTAGCCCTTAAATCAAGCTTTGTGGACCATCTTGCCTTGCTCAACTCATCAAATAAATCTTCAACTAGTGGAATAGGGTACTGGTTTTTCACTGTTTTCTTGTTCAATTCCCGATAATCCACACACATACGCCAAGACCCATCCTTCTTCTTTACCAAAACTATAGGAGCTGAAAAAGGAGAACAACTCTCTTGTACCACACCAGCCTCCAACAACTCAGCAACCAATTTCTCAATCACATCCTTTTGTGTTGTCGGATATCTATATGGCTTCAATGAAATGGGATTTGTGCCCTCCTCTAGCACGATAGGGTGATTGTGCCTTGGTCTAAATGGTGGCAGACACTTGGGCTCATCAAATATGCCTTGGAAAGCCTTTAGAACCTCCCTAATCTCTGCTGGCAATTCAGAATCAGAACCCTTAATGGCAAAACAACTCATCCTATCACCTTTCACTTCAACCAGCTGCATAAGGAATATTTGCTCCTCCTTAAGGCAGCTTGTTTCCACCCTTTTTGGTGCCACAGTTCTTAAGGAATGGGAAACATTAGCCTGCAACTTCACTTGCTGCCCATCCTTCCAAAAATACATGGATAAGGATTCATAGTCCCAAAAAGCATTCTTAATACTTTTAAGCCAATATAGGCCCAATATCACATCATACGTATGCAGCTCAATAATTCGAAAATCAAAATTGAATTCCAAACTTTGCGTTTTCCATCGGAACCCATGCCAAACCCCATGAATTTTTAATTTTCCTCCACCAGCTATCTTAACATAGGAAGAAGGTATTTCTTGAGCCTTCCAACCCAGCTTAGTGGCTGTTTCCAGATTCAAGAAGTCATGTGTGCTGCCACCATCGATCAAAATCTTAAGAGAATACTTCCCCACAGCCCCTAAGACTCGCATTGGATTCAACATGGTCTGTTCCTTCTATCGCATATAAGGAAATTCGGGCTTGCTCTGTTTCTTCTTCATTGCTTGCTCCTGAAATTTCAGAGACAGCCTCAGCCTCATCCCCTTCTTCATCTAATAAAACCAAGTAGAGCTGCATCTTATGCCGCTGAGGACACTTGTGATCTCTGAAGAACTTCCCATGGCAAAATAAGCAGAGATTGTTTGCCCTATGTTCTGCCTTCTCTCATGCAATGAGAGCCTTCACTGGCCATGTGATAGTTTTAGGGACAAAAGCGGAATTTTGCGGTTTCTAGGTGGTGTTTTGGTCTTTTCGCTGGTACCTGTTATAAAAAGCTGCATTCTTGGTATTTGATGCAGACGCTGAGGACGAAGCATTTGATGCAGAGGCTGAGGACTAAGCCGGTGGATTGACCGAATATGGTCGCTGGGTTCGATTGGAATTGCTTGAGTTGCGGTGATTTACCCTAATCTCCTGGACCCGCGCCGACCTTTGCGCCTCCAGCAACGTTCTGGGTTTGAATAAGCAGATAGAGTCTACAATTTTGTCCTTCAAAGCACCAATATACGCGTCCACCAGATATTCCTCCGGCAAATTCAGTTTCGCTATGAATGAGTCAAACTGCATATTAAATTCGGCCAATGAAGCCGTCTTCCTGAGATGTGTGAGGTCTGTCATCTGCGTCTCGCATGGTTGGCGGAAGGAAATTTTCAGCAACTCCCTGTACTCATCTTAGGTCGGTTGGCGACCCTGCCACCGATTCTCCATAGTGACGTGCCATTAAAAGCTATCATCATCCAAGTTCAATGACGCCATGTCGACTTTGGATTCCTTCGGATTGTTCTGCTTTCAGAATCCAGGTATGGATATCTTTACCAGAATACTGTGGGAACTCCATCTTCTTGAATTAGGTTGGTCTCTGATAGCCCCATCGCTCGTTTCCCCCTTCTTGAATCCTGGGTTGTCCATCCGATGGGTTTCTTGGTGTTGCCATTGCCAAGGCCCGCACTTCTTGCGTGAGAATTTCCGTTGCATCCCTCGTTGTGCCAATTGCAACTTTTCCCTGAAGCCTTAAACTGCATCATGAAGGGCATCTATGGTCTCAAACCGTTGCTCAATGGCCTGGAATCTTTCTTCCATAATTCTTGAATTTTCTTGATGTCGAGTTTCTACCATGCAGCACCGATAGTGGGAGACCGATAATCCAAGGCCAAGAATCACGGCTCTAATGCCACTGATAAGCTAATGTAATGTGAATGTTTCTGGATTTTAGGGATTAGGTCAGAATAGAAGGGGATTAGGAGATTAGAGAAGAGGATGTAAAAGAGAGTAGAGAAGAAGAGATAGAGAAACAGAGTAATAACTGAATTGTATAGGTCTATTATCACTTTCAAATCAGTTCTGTACATCCTCTAAACTGCCATATATAGGCAGCAATTAACGGTAGTTTAATGAAGTAGCCTGGTCCTAATATTTCAGTAATCAGGGGTATATTAGTAATTAAGCACGGTTAAGGCCATGTTTGGCTAATGCCGCTCTTAAACGGCTAGTGCCACTAATGGTTAATCCCGCTCGCCTAATTAACTAACAACTAACTTCCAAAATGTTCCAAATTACAATATCATATCACTATGCAGGAGAAAATAAATAATCATTATTTCCTCTCCCAAAGCATACTCTAAATTTGGTCAAACTGCTATCTTCTTACCTATTGAATATGAATGAAAGTAAGTTCTCTTGTTAAATTTTTGTAGGTCATACATGAGAACAAAATATGGAGCTGAGCCTTGGTTCCAAGAAAAGTTACATTTTGGCTGTGTGTCTACAAAGGACGCATTAAAGTTTTCAATAGTTTATCCTCTTGAAAATCTTCTTGTAAGTGGATTACTTTATCTATTCCATTTTCTAAGTTGAAATACCAGAATTAGATTTTATGCATTACTTTTTAAACATCTTCTATATCTTTAGTATTGGAAACGAAATGATTGCATTTTTTTGTCATATAGGAGTTATGTTTCTTCCCATAATCCTTTACAGAATTGAAGTTTTGTAGGGCTGTAAATCAAGTATGAACTCCTTCCGTATCCGTTTGACATATGTTCAATCTAACTCATCAAAAGAGGCTAGAAAGTGTCCAGAAGGTGATAAGAGTTGCAAGAGAATAAAAACAGGCATGTCTAAATTTACTGCCATCCTGTATTTATTTATTTATTTATTTTTTACTTGATTATCAAAGAGTCCTTTGTTAAGGTGGGCTACTGTGAACATTTGACTGGATTTCTAATTGCAATTTATTGACACAATTGAAGCCGTATCCACATTCAATTATAGGGGTCAACTAGTAGTACAATTAGGGATTCAGGGTGCAATTCTTGTTGCTGAGAATCATGAGCAGTCCCTTTTAACCATTTATATCTGTTAGGTACGGCATTATTTACGATATAATGTTGAGAAAAAGATTAAGACTAGGACATTTTAGTTGTGGATCAGGTTTGAACGTAAATGTTTATGGATTTGAATTTTAATCTCAATGACTAAGATATAGTGTTTGCTTATTTATCATATATGTGTGTGAATGCATGCACCTATGCAATATGACTGTAGAGGTACATTCTGGTGCATCATTATTGACATACTTTTGACTAGAAGAGTTGCTAGATTATTTTCACCTATTTATTGATGGAGACCAAGGTATTATGAGATGCTTAAATCCCACATTGAGTAGTAATATAAGATGCACTGGAGCATTTAAGCAGGTTGGTCTCTTCACCTCGATAGCCAGCTTTTAGAAGAAGGTTCTCCATCCCATTGAGTACCCCTTAATTGATATTAGAACCTAGTAATCAGCAGTTCTGGAAAAGGGATACCTATGACAGTTTCTAACTGGCAAGAAAATTGAGTGAAGTGTCACTTGGTAAAGAGTTGGGGGTTTCTAACTATCAAGAAAGTTGAGTAGAGTGTCACTAATTAAATGAGTAATAGAATGTAGCTATTGAGACATGAACTCTCCAAGAGGGCCAAATGATGGAGGCTAAGGTAGTGTGGAATGGTTTATGTGTATTTGATTGTATTAATTCTCCCACTTCAATAGCTAACTTTGTAGGGAGAGTTCTTAGATACCCATCAATTTTCATAGCCTTGTTTGATTTCTTTTATGGTTTGATGATGGTGTCTAGGGTTCACAAGAATCCTCAATTTTGTTTTGTTTTAGCTATTCTTCAAGACCAACATATGCTGGGATTATTTGTAGGTCTGGACAATGGAGTGGGTGTTACCTATGATTCCATGGTTTCTCACATTGAATGCTCAGATTCTTCCAAAGTTGAATCCAATCTAGATGGAGAAAAGCCTTTCAACAGTTTGCTTGAAAATGAGTCCTCTAAGTCCTGTGGAATGTTTCTAGAAAAGGTATCTCAAATTTATTCCTTTGTTATGGCTAATTCTTTGTGAATTCAGTTTACTGTGTATTCATGATAATTTTGTTACTTTCATTGTTTTCCATTAAATTTACTTGTACCATACTTGCTGACTTATATGGTGGGTCCATTGTGAGATTATTGAGGGAATTGTGTTTGTGCTGTTTTTCATGGTAAAAGGAAGTTCTGAGCCTTTGATGGCTGCCCTTATACGTTTATGTATAAGATTATATACTATTTGTTACTAACTTTTCTTGCTTTCTAGGTAATTGAACCATGCCATTTTACAGTCTATTGCTACAGGGTACCTATCTATTTTGGTGGAAGATACCTGAAGGTAATCAAGTAGTTAGTACCTTCCTTTTCCCTTTCTAGGACTTCCTACACGTTATTTGTGGATGATTTATATTTTCAAAACTAAGCAAAGGACAGACCAAGGCTGGACTTAATTGCTTTTGCTACTTTAAATTGATGCTGTTATGTCCATGGCAGTATTCACGGAATGTGAGTCAAACACGCTGGATCATTGATGATGAAAGAATGGGGGAAGCATCTGTCGAGGTACTGCCTAATCTAGCAGATAGTTGTTGTGATCCTACCTTTTGATTGGGGAAGCTGATGATGTATGCCTATTTTTTAGGAAATAATTGGGGGAAACATCCTTCAAAAGTGCCATGGTGATAGCTATAAGTTTCATGCTGCTGGCAGAGAAGATATTGATGTACTAGAGATCTGTTGCCCTTGCTATCCTTTCAAACTCTTGTGGTGAATGAACTTCCATATCTCTGACCTATAACTATTCATCCAGGTCCGAATGTTGGGTCCAGGCAGGCCATTTCTTGTCGAGGTGCAAAATGCGCGGCTTGTCCCATCTGATCCTTTTGTAAAGGATATAGAGAAATTGATAAATAACTTGGAAAGTAAATTGGTAATATTGTAGTTCTATTTTTGGTGTATGTTAATATGCCAATTATTATAGTTATCAAATATGATAACAAATGCTCCTGTAGGTTGGCATGAAAAATCTGAAGTTGGTTGGCAGCCATGGTTGGAATCTTATGCGGGAAGGAGAGGCAGAGAAACAGGTCTTGCAGTGTTCTTCTAATTGGATATTAGTTTTAGTCCATGGTTCATGGTTTTCGTGTATCATTCTATATCTTGCCTCTGAGACTTAAATGATCACGATATTTGTTAATTACACAGAAGCAATATGCTGCTTTAGTGTGGATTTCTCGTCCTCTGAATGATGAAGATTTGCAATCTGTGTCTTCACTCAAGGATTTGGTGAGTTTTTATGCAGTTTAGTATTTGTCATCAAACTTACATTAAAGGATTAATGTATCCAAGCAAGCAAATGAGGAAATGTGATTGAGACTTCCTGGTTGTGTTTTATGTACTGGCGAATATCACACCATTGCAGTTCTTATTGCTGGTTTGCTTGTGATCAATATTCTATTGTGTAATGACTATTTTGTCTGTCGGGTTCGACATAATGTTAATGTGTCTTAAAACAATATTAGCGTGATGGAAAATCAAGAGCACCCAACTTTGTTAGCTCTAGAATTTATGGTTTGCCATGGTGGCGAACTGTACTTCTACCTTAACCAAGGTCTTACTTTACCTCAAAGTAGCGTGTGACTCTATTACATTGTTTGTCAATTGAATTCCGTGAAGTTATTAGACTTGTATTGTTCCAATCAGAACAAGAGTAAGAATGTCATCCATAATAAATGGGATAACATGAGCACCCTGTCCTAGAATGAGAAATTCGAACATGCTAGATTAATCGTTCTCTGCTCTTTTTGATGATTTGGTGTAGCTTTGGCTAAGGAATGTGTCTCTCTCTGCAGAAAATATTGCAGAGGACACCAATAAGAGTGTTACATCGCCGCAGTCCTTTAGAGCGTGAAAAGATTATTCACTGGTATAATCCTTTTATATTTTTTTGTATGCCTTTAAGATGATCAATGCTATATTGCAGCTACTAACTAAAATATCTCATATTCTCAAATTTTAGGATGAAAATAGAAACGGTTGCTGGAAGTTCCCAGTATTTTCTTTTGCATCTGTGCACACAGGTATTCTCTTCATGGAGTAGAACACTGTTCTACTAAGCCGAACTGAAATTTATAATTATGTGTTTTTTACTGACTACCCCCAAGTCCATGTTGTAAAAATGTAGGTGACATTTTTGAAATAGTAGAGTACTTTTGGTTGAAAAGAATGGTCTCAAGAGACGGTCCAAGCGTTTTATTTTCCCCCAGTATTTAATAATTTCTCTCTTTACAGAGGAATCTAATGATACTAAAGTGTAACTAATGTCTGATTGCAGGCTGGGACCTACATCAAGGAATTTGTTCATGGAGATCTTGGACGCACCCATCCTAGGTATGTCTATAAGGAACAAAAAACCGGACCGGTCAATGAACCGGTCACAGCACTGATTTAAGGGTTAATGGTTCAACCGGTGGTCGAACCGGTGATCAAACCGGTAGTCAAACCGGTCATATTAAAATATTATAATTTATTAGTGGTAATATATATATTAATATATTTTTAAATTTCCATAGATTAAAATAAAGATCTTTAGGTAAAAAATGCTTAAAATATATTAGTATTAGTTATGATGCCTATATTTATATAATGACATCTCATTTCCTATAATTAATTAATTATTATATCCTCTCAAAATCATTTTTTTTAGATTTATTCTTTTTTTACTTACTTTTCTCTTCATCTTGGTCTTCAAACTTTCATTTTTTCCTAAAAAATAATGCCCAATAGTAGATAGAAGAATAAAAAAATGTATTTTATTAAAAAAAAAAAAAGGCAAACCGGTCGAACCACCGGTTTTGACCGGTTTTACCGGTTCGAACCGGTTCACCGGTTTTTGCCATGTATCGGACCGGATCACCGGCCGGTCCGGTCCGTTTTTTTTTTTCAATGCTATCCATTCCTGCTCTTATTACTCCTTCGGTCTTTAATATAAAACATATTTATCTAATTTGATTAAATTAAGGAAGTTAGTTAATATGATGTGTATTTTCTAAAATACCCTAATCATCTTTTTTAATCCTCTCATTCCCTTTGCTTCATTATTGTTGGGAGAGCATTAATAAGGATAAATTAGAAAAAGACTAACAAATATGAAAATTATCTTATAGTTAGAACTAAGATCAACTCCTCAAATATCTTTTCCATTAAAGAGATGAGGGAGTACTATTTACGAAGACTTGGACAGAAGATCACGTACGGCCTGTGTTTATATAAACGCTTTGTTTTGCAGTATCGGAACAATTTTGGGCTGTAGAGCTGAAATTTTACAGCTTGATGTCACAAATGTCAAAATGGACTGTTTCCTTCCTTAGTAAGGTTCTGTATTCCATATCTGCCTTGTGGCTCAAGGGACGAAACTAGCGCACTGCTAACTCCAACGGCATTCATTGGTTTCAACCAACAAACCTGGGTTCTATAGATAAGAATGAAGTTGTGTTTATTATGGCCTTGTAATTAATATATAATAATCATATTTTTTTTTAGAAAAAATTACAAAGTATTTCCGTTTGATAATGCTAAAATTACAGAGACAGTAGAGAATAATGTGCTTCTGAATCTTGTTTTATTCATATGCTACGGTGCTCTTTATTTAGACTGTATCATATACCAGCCTGAGCATGTATACAGATACTGACTGCTGTATTCTAGCTAAAGACGTGTAACTTGCTTGACAACTTATAACTAAAACGATAACAGCCTGTAACAGAGTAGTAATATCACTAATAGATAAGACTGACTTTTGTATTTTGATCGGTTATTCCCAATAGAGCAACTGGTTAAGTCATGTGAAAGCATCTGTGCCTCCTTTTTGCCCAGTTCGCAGTAAAATCGCATTGGAAAAGTTGTCTTTGCCTTCTTTTGTAGGTTTTTGGCCCAATAAACTTTGCCGATTTTCACTGTTGGTTCATGATTTACATTGAAAAATCCCATGGCTTTTGTATTTTAAAAAAAACAAGGTCCGAACTATTTATTATTTAACCCGTAACTGAAATAAGTAATAAATTGGGATTGTACTATATTGAAAGAAACTGTTACTGTTGGCAAAAAGAGAAAAAGAAACCGTTACTGGTAATAAAACAAAAACTGTTTATACGACAAAAGTAATTTTTTTATTACAAGCCCAAGTGCAGAAGTAGAGCGATTTGGAACAATTTAAGTACACGACGAAATGTGCAATAAAAGCCACATAATTTACTAGAAACTCCCTTCGAGAACGGCATGCCCCCGACGAAAGCTTTCCCCAGGTTGGGGGCATCGTGTATAGAATTAAAGAAATACATATATAAAAAAAAAAAACTCCCTAGTGATCACACTATTCTGCCGGTTCGGAAAATACAACCATCTAGAAAATGAATCCCTAGCTTGAAACTGAGTGCATTTGTTTCCTCGTACGGGCAAAAGAGGAGGAATGAGATGCTTGGGAGCAATGGTCTCTTAATGTATATCTCTTTTGTCAGATTGGCCACTACTCAGTCCAATGTGCGTCTAACATTTTTGCCATGAAAGCGTAGCGGTCAGCAGCCTCATCAATCTGAGGATAACGCATTCAACTTGTCAAATTAAAATAGAACAATACGGGAGAGAGATTAAAGCCAAACTCAAAGCATAATTTGTTACCATTTTCTGCGTTGGTCGCCCTGCCCCATGTCCAGCCTTACATTCAATGCGACCTATTATAGGGTTTGTCTGGGGACTTTTTTCTAGGCTCGTACAGAGAACATACTGCATGGTCTGATGATGACACCACGTATTAGGAAAATCATTAGTTTGGGGAAGAGTTTATTATAACTTATTTGAAGCTTGCAACATTACTTCAATAAGAGGATAAGAAGCAGATGAAGACTCACCGCAAGTAGCTTCAAAGAGTGTAATGGTACAACACGATCATCATGATCAGCTGTCAACAGCATGGTTGATGGGTACTGAATTGACTTGTCAGGATTCTCTTCCCATGGTCTCCGCACATTATGCAATGGCGAGTACCTGAAACGCAGGGTTAAATGTTAAATAAATTATATACATCAAAGTAAAAAATAATAATTCATTTTGCACGATTCAGTTAAATGCAAAAAGCTAAGGTATGGCAGCAAATGCGGTCAACTGAATGGATAGTTAGCTCAGTTATGGAACAAGATCTAGATATATCATATGATAGAATAAACTTTACTTGATAAGCCAGTGAAACTCTTCCTCCTTGTCTGAGCAACCATAATCTGAGGTCCAAGCATGACCTGTAACAAATATACATCAATATGTGACATGAGTTAAAAAGAACTACCAGACACAACAGATCCAAACTAACCTATGGTGAACTTGTGAAATCGCAGCATATCCATAACACCCACATGTGCCAATGCGCAGCCAAAAAGATCAGGTCTCTGGACGGAGGGGAAAAAAGTTAAAAACAAAACTAACATAAATGGAGGGCTCAATAAAAGAGGCCTGCACAGGCTGAATGGTAAGATGCAAAACTAAATGAGTTAGACCTGATTTATGCAAGCCCCTACTAGAAGTCCACCATTGCTTCCACCTTCAATGCATAACTTATTGGGTTGGGTATATCCAGCAGATACAAGGTATTCAGCTGCAGAAATGAAATCATCAAAACAATTCTGCTTTTTAGCAAGGGAGCCTGCTTTATGCCATTCCTCCCCATACTCTCCACCCCCACGTATATTTGCTATGCAGAAAATAGCACCTAGATGTCTTGTGAGCACAATGCGACTGACACTAAAAGATGGAGTAATACTGATGTTAAAACCGCCATATCCATACAATAAACAAGGGTGTGAGCCATCCAAAACAATATTTTTTCTGGCAACAATGAAAACTGGAATCTTGGTACCATCCTTGCTGGGCACAAAAACCTGAAATGTGTGCATGTCAGGGACAAAATTTTAACAGAATAATGAGATAGCGAGGAGCAAATTCATGAGATAGCCATGCCCCTATATATATAGAATAATGAGATATTCAAGTGCCTAATAATTGATTTGAAGCTGGAAACAAAATAACAGAATATATAAGCATTAGCTGGGGACAACTTTTTTACCTGGTTCGCATGAAACTCACAGCGGTCAAACCCAGGGACGATAATTTCACGAAATATCTTCATATCAGGAACCTCATTTTCCAAATTGCACTGATATATGATACCAGGAGTTAAAAAGCTTGTGAAGCCTATGAAAACCACACTATCTTCTCGCCGTGCAGAAATCCCAGAAACTGAACCAATGTCGATTGGTAATTGATGGTGCAAGGAGCCTGTTTTTAAGTCTCTCACTTGCAAAACATACTTCACATCACTCAAGTAGCTCACAATCATTTGGTTACCATTTACAGCACATGCCGACTCAAGTACATCTTTTTCAGATTCTGGGAGAACATCAGTCCATACAGTCGGTTCTTTCAAATCAACTCGAACTAGTTTATATTTTGGAGCATCTTTATTTGTCAAAAAAGTAAATACACTGTCATCATTTGCAATGGCGTGATACTGTGCATCAAAATTATCAATAAGCTTGACAAATGGGAGTAGGGCATTTTCATTTCTAAGACTTGCCAGCGCATTGGGAAGAGCAGTAATGTCGCAGTAGTAAAGTTTGTTAACGGGATCACACCCTTCGCCAATATAAAGAAGGACATACTGAAGTGTCAACAAAAAAGAGTAGTTCAGTCTCACATAAAATTTGAGAATATATACGTCTAATATCTATGGTGAGCTTTGTTACAGAATTCTGCATGCTGAAGGAAAATTCCAGTTACACCTACCATCATGCCTTCATTTTCAAAGCCATAAAACTAACCAAGTAACCGTACGTTCAAATTACACCTTTTAAATCATGAAGGACTAAATACTTATTTTCGTAAAAGTATGTAGATTATTAGAACATAGATAGTGTAACAATTACCTACGATGCATAATTTCTAATTTTCTATGCAATCAATTACACGCGAGTTTACTAAAACATCACAAAAGCACAAAACAATAGCCGTAAATTTTACTATTTCATGACATATATAAAATATAGATTATGTCACATATGTCTAGAGCAATGGCAAACATAATGCACCTTTCCATCATCAGTAACACTTGCTCCGAACATATATTTAGGGTTTTCAGGATCTCTCCAGCAAAGGATATCTTCTGATTGATCAGTGCCCAAAAAATGATAATAGAGCTCATGATAAAGGTTAGCATTTGTCTCAGTCCCAGCATCTACATCTACCGTTTCTCCATCTCTACAGTGTAAATTAACCACAGACATCAATTGAATTTTTCAATGAAGAAAGCATGCAATAAATCCTACCAGCATCATAATGGATGAGTTATTTACGAGATATTTATAAAAAAAGAAAAAATTATATCATCCAAGAAAAAGCAAAGCCATCATCATGATTGGCAATCAGATGGCAAGCAGTTAGAATGACAGATTCCTCTGTTTCACCCTCCCTAATTTCTATTTGCTAAATTCTTCCACGTTTTAACATGCAGAAGTGACAATTAGAAGTTTCAGGCCTACATCCAGTTTCCTACTTCCTGGAAAAAAATGTGAGGATAGGACACCACTTACTTGGGAGCTGGATAGCGACCATAAAAGAAACCTTTGCTATCATGTGTCCAGCTTATAGAAGAAAACTTGACCTGAAAACATGGCATTATAGCTGCAAATGATTAATGAATATATTCATATCCCTTTCTAGAGCGACAAACTGTGACACTCACCCATGATAAAATATCAGGCTCAGCATGCTTGTCCTCAATACGCATTACCTTTATTGTCACCCAATCACTACCACTCGAACTAAGACCATAAGCCAAATATTTTGCATCTTCGCTCACAGAAAGTGTGTTTAATGAGACAGTTCCATCTTCACTGAGGACATTGGGATCAAGCAAAACTGCAGGTTCACCCTCCAAAGTATCCTGAAAAGTCACAGAAGACCATGACCATGAAATGGGAGAGGCTTAGAGTTAAAGGGGGGGCCAACAAAAGGCCACGATGACTAAGCCAAATGCACAAATAGGACATTAAACCTGCACATAAAGGACATCTTGTGGCTGTAGACCAGTATTATGGAAATAGAAGTACTTATTTGCTCGCTTGAAGGGGGGATTATAGCGAGGATGGTCAAAGAGTTTTGTGACATTTTCACGAAGCTTCTCCCTAGTAACGCATAGCTGAAGCACGGAATCCGTCAATTCAACCTGCTTCTGTACAAACTCTTTGACTTCTTCCGCATCAGGATCCTCAAGCCTATACAAAGAATATATAACTCGACGATATTTACCTTGAGCATTTGCAAACAAATATACATAAACCACAAATACTGGCGAGCTCAATCTCTATCGAGAGAGCAAAAAAATGAAACTAGAGGAACATATATAGCATTCATGATGTATCTTGGACAGTTTTATGCGAAACGCTCAGAGACACAGAACAAATCTTCACAAAACGATCAACGAATTGGGCAAAGAGATACAAGTAAATAAGACGTAGGTACCATCTATAAGGATCGGCAATCTTAACGCCATGGAAATCATCGATGACAGACTCGTCTCTACGAGCAAGAGGATAATGCAGAGGCTCGTCTAGGGGGCGGAGGGAGCCCATCCTGAGGCCTGACGACGAAGACGTGAAGGCAGAGGAAAACAGAGGAAGATGAGATTTGAATAGCAGGGAACGGTGTTTGCGGGATGTCCAAGAATGGAAGTGGCAGAAGCTTAGTAGAGCGAGATTTTGAGTGCGGCGAGCAATTCGGGGAATCACGAAAAAGGTGGGTGAACTCACAATATGGTGCGCGTGGCGAGAGTATGAGAGCATAGTTACTTGATTTGTGAGTTGCTTTGCCCTCCCAAGTCCCTGGATGGGGTCGTTCATTGGACAACGTCATGCTTGGATGACGCCATTTTGAGTCCATCATGGACTCTACCATCGTTTGACTATTAGCCGATAGATAACGCTGGAAGGACCAAATAATCCTGATTCCCCATCTTATATCTGGTTCTTTTTTTGATACACTGCTTCTAGTTCATTCTTATTCTATTTTTAAAATGTTTTTATTCACACTCAGAGAGAGAGAAAGTTAGAGAGAGAAGCTCTGGTGTGTAAGACTTTCCATGAACCTACTCGAACTCAATCCTTGTACTCACACACCAGATCGGACATTGGACAAACCGATAAGCGATGGTGAGGTTAATATTATAGAGTCAAGCTGGAAAGGAAACAGGGAAGATGGCTGTTAAGTGTTAGAAATTGATATCATTTCAGCTTTTTTTTTTTTTTTTACTTATTTTTGGGTTCAAAACGTGCATAGAAAAAAGTATATAGAAGAAAATGTGTATAGCAAAATAGCAGACAAAAAATCAAGAAATTATAGTTACTTATAGTTCCATTGAGAATTTATAAATCCTCCCTCTTTTGTAGAAGGATAGAGATAAGTTTTGAAGCCCTACAAGAATCCAGAAACAAGGAAGTGAAGCATTGCCAAGTTAGAAGGAGTTTGTACAACTGGCCTTGGCAAGTTGAACACATTTGCCGTGGCAAGTCATCCCTATTTTGCTCTCTGTGTAACTGGCCACGGCAAGTTGATATACTTGCCGTAGCCAGTCGAGAATCTGAAGAGTAATCTGCTCTCTGTGTAACTGGCTACAGCAAGTTGAAGACTTGCCGTAGCCAGTCGTGAAAAGTACAGTTGCGCGTTTTGATATTAGAAGCGAAAAAATACTACTTAACCCAGAGGGAGGCACCGAAAAACACAATCTGAGCACTGGGGAACATCAGAGCACGCAAGGGAGAGCTTATGAAATGAGTATTTTGAAGATTAGAAGCTTTGGGTTGGATTTTTAAGGAAGATTGAAGCTAAAATTTGTGGTTTTTATCATTCTCCTTCCCTTTTCTTTCATTTACTGATATGAGTTACTTTGTTAAGCTGAACTCTTGACATTTAAAGATTATGAGTAGCTAAATACTTTCATTTAGGATTACTTTTACCCATAGTATGGATTTAAACTATTAGATTATCTTGTTTTTGTTGGTTATTGAATATATATGATGATTTTTTTTTTGTACTTGATGCTTTCTTGTGCTTGATCACCACATGAATAGAGTAGTTCAATTGGAAGATGCTTGAGAGAGCTATTTTGATTGTAGAACTTAAGAAAAATCATGTTAGACTTGAAGTTTAGGATTAAATAGATGGTTTGTTGTTAGAATAGAGATATATCTAACAACCTAGCATAGTCTATTGAAGGATTGTGTTGGAAAGATGATTTTCATTAATTATAAACAAGAGATTGAATATTTTTAATGAAGATTAAAAATCAATCTTGACTTAAGAGAGCTTGGTTGATACTTTAAAACCTTTGACTAGCATATAAACTCATTTAACCAACATAAATGGATAATTGCATAGTTTTATAAAATACAATGGGGAAGAAGTAATCCTAAGCTTATAACCTTTTGAAACCAAACTCAATTCCCAATTCTCACTGTTTGCTTTGTTGTTTTCATTAATAATCTTCATTTACCTTAATCACTTCAAATGATTCGATTCAACCTAGTTAAGAACATAGTTGCATTAGTTAGCTCGTTTTTGTCATAGTCCTCGTGAGAACGATCTTTACTTATCACTCTATTACTTGACGCGACCCGTGCACTTGTGGAAGCGAACAATGGCTCTGAGCAGAGCCTGATAGTGGAGGATGGGAAGCTGGACGGAAAGAAAGAGGACAATGATCGAGGAAAAGTGCTAAAGAAAGATGGTTCCTTTACAGGTGAAGTCTTGCTTAAACCAAGAAGTGAAAGCTGGATGGAAGATTTAGAGAAGATGAGCGGGGAGATGGAAAAGCAAACACATAATACCCTTATGTCATATAGCGACATTTTGAAACCAAAGGTAAGGCGAGACCCTCAAGTGGAGGCAGGAAGGAAAATGGAAGAGCCATGGGATAGCAACCTACTGAGCCAAGATGAAGACATGATTAAGAAAGGAGTCAAGGTCACGGACACAGAGAAGGGACCAAGTATAGAGTTTTCAGAAGAGGAAAGAAGGAGACTTGAGAGTGTTTGGCAGGACTCATTGATCTTAAAGCTGCTTAGAGGGACTATAGGATTCGTGCACCTTCAAAGAAAGGTGCAACTAATGTGGGGGAAACCTGGAAAGGTTGATCTATCACTCATTGGGAACGGATACATGATTGCCACATTTCAGAGTATAGAGGACTACTTCTTTGCAATTGAAAGAGGCCCATGGACGATCCAACAAGACTATCTAGTATAGGAACAAATACACACTGATTCTTCTTCAAATTCTGATCTCCTACAATCCAACTTCTACACCTATTTATACTACTCAAGAGAAGAAAAAAAATACTCATTAAAATAATATAGGAGTCAATAAACACTTCCACCAACTCCTTTACCGACCACCAACCCTCCAGCTGAAACTTGCCGACGCTTTCCGTTGCATTCACACTAGCTGACTCTTTTTTTAATTCACACTCCCTTTGCCTTTGTCTCTCGTGTCACTACCTAATAGTCTAAACGTGGAAAAGAAATTTCAATCAGTGGAATGAACTCATTAGGAAAGTTGCAATATGGGTAAGATTGCTAGGATTGCCGAGAGATTACTATGATTGAAAATTTTTCTATCACCTTGGCAACAAATTTGGGACTGCTATTAAAGTTTACGAAATGACACTCACAAGAGTAAGAACCATATATGCAATGATGTGTGTGAAAGTTGACCTCAACGCCCCTTTGCTCTCGTCGTATATGGTAGATGGCAATACGCTAAAGATTGAGGATGAAGGTCTCCACCTCATATATTTGTACTATGGCCATTTTGGACATGATGCCAAACATTGTTCCCAAAAGTGAGCCAATGAGTATTACTAGAGAAGAAGCCAACGGAAGGAAATTCTAAGAAAGATAAGGTAGGTACCTATACCAAGTCTCCATGGATCCTACCAGAAAATGCTTTTGGATAATGGATGGTAGTACGCGAAACGAGGAGAGGACGACGACCCATTACAAAAACGGCCAGAGATGATGGGGGTCAAGGAAAGGAGGTCAAAGAAAAGTTGAAAATAGGTGGTACCTCGAGAAATGCGTTGCTTAAGGTGATTGGAGAGGACAAAGAAGAAGGAATACAAGAGAAAGAAGGAAGGAAGCCCCTGCGTAATATTTCTAAAATGTCAGAGGGATAAGGGATAAGGTATATGAAGACTAGTAATATAGTGGATGTATAAGAGAAAAGTCAAATTGGTCAAAACTTAATGGCAAATAATTAATGATGAAAAAGAAAAAGGTTGAGGAAAAACAAAAGGGAAAAAAGAAGCAAAATAAGGAACAACAAAGTAAGCTATTGGAAGATAAACATGGGAGTCGAAGTGGGGGACCACCAAATAAAAACAAGGATCAACAATAACTTCAAGTGGGAAAAAAAAGCTCAGTGAGATGTGGGTCAAGTGCATCATTTGTACTAGTGACCTAAGGTATGGAGGTGGACCAAAAAGGGCTAATGAACGTGAGCTATAGTGTTGAATTGATTGGGCCAATGAATGATGACAAAATGGCATCAAAGGGGGACTTGAATGGGCCATATTTGGTGAAAACCGATTAAAGGAATACTGGACTGAATCAATGTCTAGATGAGAACATCATGGAGCATTTTTTGAACAGTCCTCCAATACTGAATGACGAGAAGGGAAGCATGGTAATTCCCAATCACCTGATCCATGCGAAACAATAGGATGGATAGGCTTGTCTGAAGTAGAACACTCCTTAGACAATGAAGAAGAGGCGAGCTCGAGTGAAAGATTGGAGCGAAGGAGTATCACATTGGACTTCTCAGTCATGAGGAGAATCCAATAAGAAGGTAATCTCTCCTAATCCAAGTATTTTTAATGATACTTGTTTGGAATGTGCATGGAGCGGCTGGAAAAGCTTTCGGTATAACTGTTACGAATTTATAAGCCTACAATCTTTGTATTAGTGAAAACTCGTTGCAGTAGGCAATGTGTACAACAAGTAATCAAAAGAATGGGATTTAAACATCATGTGCTTGTGGAGGCAAGAGGAATGTCTGGGGGCATTTGGGTTATGTGGGATACTGATGATTTTAAAATTCAGGTAATGGAGTCAAATAGACAATATTTGAATTGTGAAGTAAATAGGATTGGGAATACCTGTTGATCTTTTACTACCATTTATGCAAGTCCAAGGGAACAGGAAAGACATGCACTTTAGGAAGAGCTAAAAAGAATCGCTGAGACTATCACTTTCCCATGGCTTTTAGCAGGGGACTTCAATGACATAAAAAATGCTAACGAACAACGTGGAGGCAAGCAAGTCAATGAAAGAAAGTGTAAAAGGTTCTGGCACAATATTGAAAGTTGCAAGTTAATAGACTTGGGAGTTGAAAGACCATGATACACATGGCGAGGCCCAATGGTTCACTCGGCCTAGAGGCTTTACAAACGCTTAGACCGAGTATTGTGTAATTGATACGTCCCGAGTCTGCGAGGGGGTGTGGATCGAGTTCGGGGTCTGGTGGCACCCACAGTCGTTGGAGATAGGGGCCCGTGTCTGTACTGGGTTAAAGGAATAGGGGTACGCCTCTGCTACCAGCTTAAGCTTTTAGCATGATGGTTAGCGCTTTACAGTTAAGCGTGCTCAGTTGAGGGTAGTCTCAGGACCTCAGGAATGAAGCGCCACAACACGAGGACTTCCCAGGGGGTCACCCATCCTGAGACTACCCTCAGCTGAGCACGCTTAACTGTGAAGCGCTAACCATCGTGCTAAAAGCTTAAGCTGGTAGCAAAGGCGCACCACTATTCCTTTAACCTAGTACAGACACGGGCCCTTATCTCCAACGACTGTGGGTGCCACCAGACCCCGAACTCGACCTACACCCCCTCCCAGACCCGGGACGTATCATTCCCTTCCTCTTAAAGGAGGTTCGTCCTCGAACCTTTCAATGGAAGCAGGATTCGAACCCGTGCTGGCTCTGATACCAAACCTCAAAAATGAAGCACCACAACACGAGGACTTCCCAGGGGGTCACCCATCCTGAGACTACCCTCAGCTGAGCACGCTTAACTGTGAAGCGCTAACTATCGTGCTAAAAGCTTAAGCTGATAGCAGAGGCGTACCCCTATTCCTTTAACCCAGTACAGACACAGGCCCCTATCTCCAATGACTGTGGGTGCTACCAGACCCCGAACTCGATCCACACCCCCTCCTAAACTCGGGACGTATCAGTAATCTTGATTGGAGAAATACATTTGGTAAAGCTTTCGTAAAACTAAGGCCATGGGTACAATCCAATCATCACCCACTAATCATGCATCTAGAAACTGAAAGAGGTCAACGAGTATCCCAACCATTTCGTTTTGAAGCAGCATGGATATCTCATGAACAGTTTCAGTTAATGCTTAAAGAGAATTGGACCGATGATACAATGATATGAAAGGAATTGCAAGATCTAGAAGGAGTGTTGAAGACATGAAATGTACAGACCTTTGGACACATTGCCAAAAGGAATAAAGAATTAATACGATGCCTAGATGGAGTTCAGAGAAGGTTACAACAGAGACCTGATCAGAAGCTTACAGAGCTAGAAATTAAACTATTTGTAGAATTGAAAGATACACAAAATCAAGAGGAAATGTTATGGTTTCAAAAGGCACGAACTAAATGGCTCACAGAAGGGGATAGGAACACAAAATATTACCATGCAAAAACCAAGATAAGAAGGAGGAGGAATAAGGTCTCGACGTTGAAAAATGAGGATGGAGAATAGGTAGAAGGAAAAGCAAAAGTAGTGACGTGGTCAATAATTTCTTTCAGAAATTATTTGCTAAGGAAAACTATAACCGAAAATGGATACAAACGTGTCATTCATGGCCATGAATAGAAGATGAAGAGTGGAACAAAATCTGTCGAGATATTACGGAAGAAGAAATTAAGGAGGCAATTTTTTCCATAAGAGGATTGAAGTCACCAGGTGAAGATAGATATCCCGCTCTCTTTTTTTAGAGGAACTGGAAGGTAGTTGGTAAGAGTGTGTGCAAGGTAGTAAAAGAAATGTGGTACAATGCAGAAACTATTAAGGAAACCAATCAAACACTAATAACTCTCATACCTAAAGCAGATAGGCCAGAACTTAATTGAGGCCAATTTCGTTATATAATGTGACCTACAAATGCCTCTCCAAAATTTTTGTTCGCCGATTGAAGTGCAACAACAACAAAGCCTTTATCCCACTAGGTGGGGTCGGCTACATGGATCGCACGACACCATTGTGCTCTGTCAAAAACCATAGATTTTGAAATATTATTAATCAGAAGGTCTCTCTCTATGACCTCATTAAGCGTTCGTTTCGGCCTTCCTCGACTTCGTCTAATAGGACTCCATCCTGCTTGATCCACCCTTCTCACCGGAGCACTCAAAGGCCTATGCTGAACATGTCCAAACTACCTCAAACGATTTTCTACCATTTTTTTCAATAGGAGCCACTCCCACTCGTTCACGTATATGAGTATTATGAATCTTGTCTTTTCTTGTATGGTCATTCATTCATCTCAACATCCTCATTTCATCAACTCCCATTTTATGCTCATGTTATCCCTTTAAAGCCCAACATTCACTACCATATAGCATTGTTAGTCTTATAGCAGTCCGACAGAACTTTCCTTTTATCTTATTAGGTACTTTACGATTACAGATAACTCCGGTAGCTTTTCTCCATTTATACCATTCGGCCTGAATTCTGTGATCGACATTTCCATCAATTTCACCATCTTGTTGTATAATTGATCTCAAATATCTAAATTTTGTCACTTGTGGGATGACTTGCCCTCCCAATTTAACTTCCACTTCCCTTTAGCTTTGTCCTTTATCAAACTTGCAAAGCATATATTCAGTTTTGTTCCTACTAAGACGAAAGCCCCTAAATTCTAAAGTCCGTCTCCATATCTCAAGTTTAGAATTAATATCTTCTCTGGATTCAGCCAACAGAACTATATCATCCGCAAAAAGCATGCATGTAGGGATCTCCTCCTTTATAGGCTCAGTTAGGACATCTATCACTAGGTTGAACAAATAAAGACTCAACGTTGATCCCTGATGTAGTCCAATCCTTATAGAAAAGTTCTTTGTAACACATCCAGGCGTTCTAACATTGGTTGTAACCCCCTCATACATGTCCTGAATGGTTTTGATATAAGCAATCATCACCCCCTTCTTTTCCAAGGCTTTCCAAAGTACATCTCTTGGCACCCAGTCATACGCTTTTTCTAAATCAATGAAGACCATATGCAAATCTCTTCCTTTGCTCCTATACTTTTCCATTAGCCCCCTTAATAAATAAATCGCTTCTGTTGTAGACCTTCCTGGCATGAATCCAAATTGGTTTTCAGTGATATCCGTCTCCAACCTTAATCTGTGTTCAATCACTTTTTCCCACAATTTCATTGTATGACTCATTAGCTTAATTCCTCTATAGTTTGCACAATTCTGGATATCTCATTTATTCTTATAAATAGGAACCAAAATACTTTTTCTCCACTCATCCAACATTTTCTTAGTTCGTAAGATTTCATTAAATAATTTTGTGAGCCATAACACACCCTCTTCGCCCAAACATTTCCAAACTTCAATAGGAATATCATCAGGTCCGATAACTTTACCATTTTCCATTTTCTTAAGAGCTTTCTTAACCTCGCCAATTCAAATCCTGCCGTAAAATGACAAATTGAGATCACTTCCTCGAGTCGTCAAATCTCCCGTGTCATAATGCGACCCCACCATCATTGAACAGCTTATAAAAGTAGGTCTCCCACCTATCCTTAATATCTCCATCAGTAAGCAAAACTTTTCCTTCTTCGTCATTTATACACCTCACTTGGTCCAAGTCTCTCGATTTTCTCTTCTTGTTCTTTGTGATTTTGTAAATCTTGTGCTCTCCCGCCTTTGTTCCTAACTCCTTATAAAACTCCTCATATGCTTTATTACGAGCCTCACTCACGGCCTTTTTAGTCTCCTTTTTAGCCATGCGATATCTTTCCCAGTTTTCAGCATTATTACATAAGTGCATAGCTTTAAAACAATCTTTCTTATATTTGGTTTTCTCTTGAACACTTTCATCCCACCACCAAGTCTCTTTGTCTTGTCGACCAAGACCTTTTGATTCTCCCAAAGTTGCTTTAGCAACCTGTTGGACTTTTTTAGACAATTTTCCTACATAACATTAGCATTACTCTGAAACTTCCACTCTCCTTTCTCTAGAAGAGTTCTATTAAAAATCTCCCTTTTCTCTCCCTTCAATTGCCACCACCTAACCCTTGGTTTTAAAACTTACCGGCGCTTTTGTTTTACATACTTAATATTTACATCAAGGACCAAAATCCTATGGTGTGATGTCACGCCATCCCCCGGGATCACTTTGTAGGTAGTACAAAAACGTCTATCAGAATTCCTTACCAAAAAGAAGTCAATCTGTGTCCTTACGGCTCCACTCTTGTATGTTATTAAATGCTCATCTCACTTCTTGAAGCAAGTGTTAACAATCTTGAGGTTATATGCAAGGGAGAAATTAATAATAGATTGACCTTCATTATTGAGCATCCCAAATCCAAAACCACCATGAGCCCTTGCATGAGGTCCTGCCTCCTTACCAACATGTCCATTAAGATCTCCCCCAATAAAAATATTTTCAGTTAGTGGGATACTTTGAATTAATCCCTCCAAATCTTCCTAGAATTTTTCCTTAAGATATGCAGCTGCCCCTACTTGAGGTGCATACGCACTGATAATGTTTATAGTATCCTTCCCAACAATCATTCTTAAGGAGATAATTCTATCCTCAATCCTCTTAACGTCCACCACATTCTTCCTTCATTCCTTATCAGTGATGATACCAACATCATTCCTTCCATTGACCTTTCCTATGTATTAGAGCTTACAACCATTAATTTTCTGAGACTTTTCTCTTGCCCATTTAGTTTCCTAGAAACACAGGATATTAATCTTTCAATCTTTCATTACTCCCACCACCTCCCAAGATTTTCTGCTTAGAGTCCCAATGTTTCAAGTGCTCAATCTGATCTTGTTCTCATGAACTAGCTTCTTTACCCGCCTCCATTCAGAAGAGAGCGGTGGCCTTTGCTCATTTAACACTACATCCGGGCGACGATGCAGCGGCTCTCGCTCACTTCTCACTGTACTCAAGCCATATAGCGCGTTACTTACAGGCAACGACCTATCATTAGCACAATTTCTTCGTTGATCCATGTTCATAAAAGATTCGAAAGGGTTTTACATTGGCTGTCGGGGGCTAACACAACCCTCCTCCTTTACCCAGGTTTGGGACCTTCGTCGGTTGAAGTGAATCATGCCTAAATTCATCTCTCCGCTTCAAGTGAGTTTTGTCCCATGGAGAAATATCTAAGATAATATCATTATTGTAAATGAGTTGATTCACTCCGTGAGTAATAAAAAGGGAAAGAAAGGCTTCACAACAATCAAGATTGACTTAGAAAAAGCATATGACAGAAGTAGCCTGCAGTATATGGAAAAGGTTCTAGTAGAACTACAATGCCCAAGTAGCATGGCTACTAGGATGTTGGAATGCATGAAAGTCACCTCTATGAAAATGCTATGGCATGGCGAAAAACTAGAAGGTTTTCAACCAACACGCAGACTTTGTCAAGGAGATCCTCTTTCCCTGTGCCTTTTTATGCTTGGCATGGAAAAACTTACACACCTAATTTAAGATAGAGTGAGAGAGAAAAAATGTAAGGGTTTGAGAGTTGGTCGTCGTGGTTCCACCATAACACATATGATGTTTGTTGACGATCTTATTCTTTTTGCAGAGGCGGAAATGCCAGAAATTACACTAATCATGCAGTGTTTGTAGGAATTTGGAGAAATGTCTGGACACAAAGTAAACAAGGAGAAAACACAAATTTTATTCTCACCAAATGTATCGCTCTAGAAACAGAGGGAGATTTGCAGAATTAGCTCATGTAATCTAGTTGAAGAACTTGGGAGATATCTCAGTGCTAACATCTCACTCTCCAGGAAAAGAAGAGACAAGTTCAGAACCATAATTGAAAGTGTATAGAAGAGACTAAGTGGGTGGAAGGCGTCTAGCTTATCACTCACGGGAAGGATCACACTGGTAAAATCGGTCACAAGCTCCATGGCGCTACACCATATGCACCATGAAAAACTACCCAAGAGCATCACGGAGCACATAGAAAAAGAACAATGAAAATTTTTGTGGGGAGAACAGAGAGACACAAGAAAGTGGCATGCAGTAGGATGGAGCACTTTGTGCAAATCGAAACCTAATGGAGGCATGGGTATTAAATCATTAGAACTAATGAATGAAGCATTCATAATGAAACTCCTGTAGAGAATGTACCAGAACCATTCAGTACTATGGGTCCAAGTCTTAGAGGGGAAGTACAGTAGAGGACTAGCACGGTGGGAACAACCAGATGCAAAACCGAGTGATTCAAAGATGTGGAAAGAAATTGCGCGTACTTAGGATAAGTGTCAAGGCAATATGTAAAGGGAGATTAGAAATGGAAGGAATACCAAGGTTTGGTATGACAAGTGGCTTGACAACCCCCCCCCCCACTTATAAAGTATGTACCTGCCCATATGGAGATAGACAAAAATCTCACGGTTGATGAACTCACCAATCTGCATGGTGAATTGGAATTACAATCTCTATCCGGGATTCTTCCATCAAACATCCGAGAAATTATCAAGCGTATGCCGCCTCCAAACAAGGATGGGGGTGATGGCACAGTGAAATGGATGTTAATTGCCAATGGAGAATTTTCTACTTCAAGTGCATACTCATAGCTGCAACAAGATGATGGTAAAGATCAAAGGCCAGCTCTGTGGAAACACATACGGAAACTTAAGATTTCGAAAAGAGTGAAGGTGTTTATGTGGCAAGCGAATCGTGGCCGGTTAGTTACAAATGAATTAATCAGTAAATGGGGAGCAGGTGAGAGGAGGTGCAGTATATGTCAAGCCGACTGTGAGAACCAAATCCATGCACTACGGGATTGTATTCATGCAAGAAGGACATGGGAACAAATAGTACCGAGAGATATGTATAGAAGCTTCTTCAATTTGAATGGTCGACAGTAGATGCATTTGAACATCTTGAGTAGAGGTCGAGGGGAAGAAAATAGCAGGTGGCCGGAATGCTTTGCCATTGGGTGCTGGTTGATTTGGAAATGGCGCAACAAGCAAATACATGAACCAGATACAAGCATTCCCTGGAACATGGGATAAATCATCAGACAAGATTTGGAACACTACAATCAAAAGTGGGATGACACTGGACAACAGGTTGCAGGAGAGAGAGTTATTGAGGTCGGATGGAAACCACCTCTACAGGGATGGTGTAAGCTAAACGTAGATGGTATGAGGACACCAATATGAGTATCGAGTTGCGGTGGAGTAATGCATGGAGACTGTGGTGAGTGGCTCTGTGGCTTTTCATTGAAGTTGGCTAGGTGCAACAGTAAAACGGCAGAAACATGGGGATTACTAGAAGGACTCAAGATGTGCTGGGAACTCGGATTTAAGAAGCTAGAAGTGGAATGTGATGCGAAACAAGTAGCGCAAGAGTTTAATGATATGCAACAAATTCAAGGGTGCTACTTACTGTCAAGGCAAATAACCCAGCTACTGCAGAAAGAGTGGTATGTTCGCATCAAACATATTTACCGCGAAAGCAACCGTTGTGCTGATAAACTTGCTGCTATAAGTTCACAGATGCCAGTTAGGAGACCGACCGCTAGAGGTTGTCTATGAGATACTTAAGGAAGATATCATGGGAAATACATTTCTAAGATGTGTTGTAATGTAAGATCCTGGGGCTGGTGCCCTCAGTTCACAAAAAAAAAATGTTTTTATTCATTTATTATACAGATCTCGTATTTTATTATTTTTACCATGTACATGTAATCTCGTTATAAAAGTTACATCAATTTAAATATTTTTTATGGTAAAAATAAAAATTAAATTAGCAGATTGTGTAAACAAAATTATAGAACAGGAGATGAAAACAATAAGTCAGGACAGGGAGCAATTTTTTTAACCTGGCCCCTGGATCTGCATAGAGAAAGAGTAGAGTGGTGACGATGAGTAGCAAAAATAAGCGTGATTTTACAAATTTTCATAAAATAAAATATTGGAACGAATCCATACCATGCCCACGGACCAAGCCCATTATTGGCTCATAGTCATCTCGACCCTTCCTCCTTCAACACAAGATAACCCACGGACTCTCGAATGCTATGCTTCGCCCTCAGTCATTGTGACTCTGCTCTGCCGTTTTGTTTGTCCAGACCCTAAATAAAAATTTATAAGCAAGCTAATCACATAACTGTGTCGTTTAATTTCAGGTTTGAAAACTACTATTCTAAGTGTTCAAAAGACAGAGAAAACCATTGGGTGGAATACATGGAAAAATGTCGTTAGTCTTGTAATAGTGGCCATTGTTGTGTGTAGGGAAAACAAAATTGTATCATTATCAAAACAAGCTTCGCTTAAAAATTAGTGGTAAATGTATCAATATATATCTTCTTTGACATTTATATGATGATTTTTCCTTTTAAGTTAATTTACAGATATAAAATTACAACACTATGTAGTTACTTGTTGTGCGATTAAAATGTAAGCTTTTACCCATTAATAGATTTTTAAGGATACCGTGGTTAATTGTCATATTTGAACTCTAGTTCTCCTCTTTTGTGAACGAAACTAATTACCAAATTAATTAACAGTTTGTTAATGTCCCTTGTAATATCATATCAGCTCTTCTAAATTAAAAATGAAACAAAAAGTCACATTGAAAACGAAAGTAACCAAAAAATAAGATAAAGGATAAAAATGTGATAGACATGTGCAAAGAGGTTAAAGATTCAAATCTTTTTAATATGCCTCTAATTTTTAATATAATATATATTTACCTAATTTGATGAGATTAAGGAAGTCAATTGAGTTAGTTAATATTATATGTAATTTCTAAAACACCATAGTTATTTTTTTTAATTCTCATATTTCCTCTGTTCTCTAATTATTAGTTGAGGGAGAATAAATAGAGGTAAATTAGGAAAAGATTAAAAAATATAAAAATTATATTTTATATTTAAGACCAATATCAACTCTCCAAATATGTCTTATATTAAGGACTAGAGGGAGTGTAAAAACAAGGAAAAATGATTGGGAAAAAGACATTTAAATACTACTTCAATTTTCAAAACCCATTAAAACTTGCAAATGTGGTGGGAATCTGGGTTTTTAATGTTTTGGCTTAAAAACCAAAATACTTAAAGACCAATTAAGTAATGGAATTGACTAAAACAATAATATTTTTGACAAAAATCGTAATGATTTTGACAAAACGAATAAGTACTAACAAAATGTGTAAAATGATTGGTTAAGAGTTGTTGATTTTGATCAATCGAGCAATGTGATTGACTAAAACAATAATGGTTTTGAAAAAATTCTTAATGGTTTTAATAAAATCAATAAGTACTAATAAAATGTATGAAAAGATTGGGCTAGAGTTTTGGGCTATGACCAATTGAATAATATGATTGATTAAAACATTAATGATTTTGACAAAATTTATAATAGTTTTGATAAAATGTGTGAAAGGATTAGCCAAGAGTTTTGACCTATGACCAATTGAGTAATGAGATTGACTAAAACAATAATGATTTTGACAAAAATTACAATGGTTTTGACAAAATTGTTAGATATTGACAAAATGAGTAAATGCGTTGACTAATTTTATTAATGGTATTGACAAATTTAGTGATGGTAATGACAAGTACAATGATGGCATTGACAAAAACTATAAATGTTCATGACAACAACTATCATGCAAATAGCCAAATGACTTATGAACATTACTCATTTCACATACACTTAATGCATACAAATCACCCACCGTAGAGAACATGTATTTCCCATATACATTACTTACAATAAATTGTCATCATTAACAAAAGTAGTAATGATAATGACAAATATAGTATTGGCATTTGCAAAAAAAACTAGATTATATATGACAATAACTACAATACACATAAAGTGAACATTTGAAACTTTTGAAATCATGAAGATGTAGTTATTTACAAACCAAGCAATTGTCTTAGATCATTAATTCAACTTCATTCTTATTCCTTTCACCAACAATCTCAGTTTCATGATGACCTATTACTTCACTTTTCTCATTCCCGTTTCCAATTTCATCTTCCTTTCCTGATAAGGTCATGTAATCCACCATAAAAACGTAATCTCAAACCATGCCCTTTGATTCAAGCAAAGATGGATTGAATCTTGTATTTAGAGAGAAAGAGAGAGAGCAAGGGGGGGGGGAGAAAAGATGAAGGAGAGGGAGAGAGAAGCCTTAATTTTGAGGGGGAGAGATCTAACCTATTTTGAAGGAACCCATTTTGAATATGATCTATTGAAGCCATGAGTTTCACAAGCGTGGAGAAAAGGGAAGGAAGGCGGTGGTTCCTATTCATTCTTCTTCATCATCTTCACGATCGGTGAGAGCTTGCCAAGAGAGAAGAAAATTGAGGTTTATGATATGTAGGGGCAATTTTGCAAAAAAAAACTTAACAAAGTTATATCCATACCCTTTCACCTATATGCCCTTTTACATAGGGATGTCCCAAAAATCCTGTGGTCTGGGTAGACTGGTCCGACCAGGTTTGAAAGAAAAAAAATTAGTCTGAGACACTTTGAATAGATTGGACCGGACTGGATTGATCGGGCCGGACAGGACAACGGCCAAAGGTTCAAACCCTTCGGTCTAGTCCAGTTTGACCCGATTTTTTTTAATATCTTGTATATTTTTTTAATCTTCAAAACTCAAATAATTGTTTATACTTGTTAGGTTTAATGTGTTTAATTGATTGTTAGGGATTGTATTAAAGTAACTTGAATGTTGTTGTTTTTTATTCTTGTTTAATGTTGTTGGAGATTATTATGGATTTATGAATGTGTTTTAATGTTTTGTGATGTATTTTTCCTGATTATAGGTATTATTATACATTTTTTCACTATCTCTAGCTCCCTATATCAGTCCAAACAAGGGGGATAACAAAATTAAAATAGGTCTTGGACTGCTTGGATTGGTCCAGGCAATCCACTAGATCGGTCTGGTCTAGCCTGAGCTCGGGCTGGTGCTGGACCAGACCAGACCTCAGGTTGACTTGTCCAGCCTGAGGTCCTATAAGGACCAGACCTCGGGTTGAGGCCCAACCCAGTCTGGTCCAGTCCAGTCCATGGACATCCCTACTTTTACATGTTTAAGAGACTTTTTGAGGATTTGCTATTTCATGTGGTATTTTTCTGTCTTTTTCCCAAAATAATTTCATACTTGAAAACTAAGAAATATTTTTATATTTATACTGTTAAAAAGTATTTAAAATAGATAAATATTACCGATTAATTATTACTATTTTGCATAATGTTATATCAATATTTCAATCATAATACTAACCATGATTTGGTTACTCCTGCAACTAGAACGTGAGAATTGACTTCAAATTCGAATGTTGTAAATTTATTGTAATTTTTAAAGGGAAAAAAACTATCTGGCATCAGTGTAAATTTAACTACTATTTAACTAAGATATTCGTTGATGCGCTCGTGACCAACTAAACGTCAAAAGCATAAACTTCAAATTATCTTTGGTTGATCACCTCCTGAGTCACACCTTTCACTCCGAAGGATTCGTTCACCACGCAAGGAAGAAATCCAAGTGGAAGGAGCAAGCATAAATCCGGTTGAAGGGATACTAGACACAGAAGCGTTTCAGTTATTGTTTTTTTTTTTTAAAAAAAAAAAAGAAAAGAAACAGAGAGAGAGAGAGAGAGTGGAAAGCTGAAAAGTGAGGTAGAAAGGAGGAAGATGAGGCAGTAAAGACTAAAGACAGCAGTGGGGACTCGCGCCCAAGTACAGGCAAAGGCCAATAATGCAAACCCCATTCAGCGACTTTATCCTCTCCCTGTCTTTTGGTTTCCCACTGACCATTGTATTGGATAGCATGGGCAGCTGAGGTCTCCGATTCTTAAGTCTTAACAGAGTTTGCGTAATAACCTTCAGATCGCGCGCAATGGCAAGTGTTTCGTCTCCAGATCAACTGAGCGAGCAATTTCAAGGCCACAGACCGAGTGCAGATGCGAGCAGCTCCGAAAGCTTAAGCAGTTATGATCATAACATTTCAATTTCTTTGCCTCTAACCCCCACTCATCATTCCAGTTTCCCGGCGCCGGAGCTCGGTAATCTCTCAACTCTGGACATTTTCTCCCATTTTTCATGTTCTTTCCCTTTCCCCAGTCTCCTTTGATTTTCCATGAGGATTATGCATGATTTTGGTGTAAAATGGACCTTTTTGTTTCCCTAATCCCCGGCCGTGTGATGTAGAAGTAGAAATGATGAAAGAGCGGTTTGCAAAGCTTCTGCTGGGAGAGGACATGTCAGGCGGAGGGAAGGGAGTTTGTTCGGCGCTGGCTATTTCCAATGTGATAACTAATCTCTCGGGTTGGTGGCCTATTGACGCTTGCCTGTGGTTCTTGCTTTGTTAATTACTTTCATTTATTAACTCAGGTGAGTAGGGTTAGTTTGGTACTTGAGTAACATCATGTGAAATTTGACAGCTAGTGTGTTTGGAGAGTTGTGGAGGTTAGAGCCTTTGGCGCCACAGAAGAGATCCATGTGGGAGCGGGAAATGGATTGGCTGTTATGTGTGAGTGATTCAATTGTTGAGCTGGTTCCTTCAACACAAGATTTCCCCGGTGGTGGTACCTTTGAGACTATGGTACCCAGGCTCCGACCTGATATACACCTAAATCTTCCAGCACTTAAGAAGCTTGATTCCATGCTGCTGGGCATTCTTGATGGATTCAGGGATTCAGAATTTGATTACGTTGATCGTGGGGTTATAGTTGATGTTGATGTAGCTCCTGAATCTGAGACTAACTTGTTCCCTCTCTCAGCATCTTCTGGAAGGCCATCGATATGGCAGGAAGAGAAGTGGTGGCTTCCATTTCCCAAGGTGCCCCAAGGTGGTCTCTCTCCAGGCATGAGGAAGAGATTGCAACAGTCCAGGGAATGCACGCACCAAATTCTCAAGGCTGCTATGGCTATTAATAGCAATGTGCTTTCTGAGATGAAAATCCCACATGTTTACTTGGATAACTTGCCCAAGGTATGATATATATCGTGTTTTATCATGTGAAAATATACAGATTGATGAAAAATAAATAAATAAATAAACGACAATTGGGTGAGGTTACGGAGTAATTTCAATTTTTTTCTTAATTATTATTGCACTTGAGAACTGCTTGATACAGAGCATGAAAGAAACATTGTGACTTTTTGTTTATTCTTTCCATTGTGTATCATGTGCCCAACATATATAAAAAAGGCTCGCACATCATGATAGCACTCACCTTTACAACTTGACCCACAAGGATAGGATGAGCGTCAGTTCATTCGTTATTTGATCTGCAAGGAATTTGTGTCATGGTAATGAATCCTTAGGGACCCTGGAGCTTCTACAGAACAATAGTATATTCACATTAGATTCAAACTCAAAACTATTTGTCGCAACTCTGCAGGAGAGACTCTTGCAGCAGTGTGAAAATGGTTGTATAGCAATACAGAAGTATGAAAATTATCAAACCAACACAATTCTGGAAATAGCAAACCTTTCCTCTTTACCTGTTCATGTTCTCTGTTGTAATAACACAAATGAACATTATGTGGTGTACTTTCAGAGCGGCAGAGCTTTAGTGGGGGACATCATATACAACTTGTTATGTGCTGATAAGTTCTCCCCTGAGTGTGTTCTGGATTACCTAGACCTATCATCTGAATATTCAACTCTGGAAATAGCAAACAGACTAGAGGCATCCATGCACATCTGGCGGCAGAAACACCTAAAAGGGCATGTAATTCGTAGGAAGGGTAGAAAATCTTCTTGGGGTGGCAAGGTCAAGGGCATGGTGAGTCACACAAAAAAGCATAAGCTTCTAGCGCATCGTGCTGAAAACCTGCTGCAGAATTTGAGGCAAAAGTTCCCCGGCCTCCCCCAGACTGCTTTGGACATGAGCAAGATACAGTACAATAAGGTATGTCTCTCAAAATACACCACTATAAATGTGTAATAGTGCTGCGCTTCATTTTCATTAGCGATGTTAGTAACCTGAAAAAAAAATTGTAATCGTATGAAAAAAAGTACAATGCATGCCGTCCTTTGTACTAACAAATTTTCTGGTCAAGTCATGTTAGAGCACACAAACACACAGGGTAAAAATAGAAGGGAAGCTTGATTAGAAGTATGAAAGTATGTATAAAATATTTGATGTAATGTGACAGGATGTAGGGCAAGCAATCCTAGAGAGCTACTCGAGAGTGATGGAAAGCTTAGCCTTCAATGTGTTGGCAAGGATAGATGATCTCATTTACATAGATGATGCCACCAAGCTACATGCATCATCACAACCAAAGTATTTATTTGATGAAGAGAGGTTAAGCGTGCTTTACCAATACAGAGACAGAGGCACAAAGTAGCTCCCACCTGTGTTTGTGCTCGTTTATTTCAAGCATCGCTTGTCTGGGATGGATAGATTATAACTGACTTTCTTTAACTCATCCGTCGAATTGTCTCTTCTTTTGGCTTAGTATGTATGTAACTACTAGCTAGGTGTTTAAAGCAATCATTCATATGTAAGACTCTCTCAAGTCTCAGTATGGTGATATACTAATTTAGGGTTCTTCAGACTCATGATTGCTATGGACGCATAGTAAAAGCACCGAACACTGGAAGGCAGCGCTAGGTCGCTTGGTTATTCCGCTGCCGAGCCTCCACGTCCTGGCCGATTAATCAAATCCTTTCCGTTCCCTCTCCTCTATCGAACCAAACAACACATTTTCAAATTTTCCTTTAGCGAAAGTTTAAAATAGTGATTAAATTTTTTAAAAATAGTTCTTTAATTGTGATTTACGGTATATGAGATAAGTATATAAGAGGGGTGATGTCTTGACTTACGTATATAAATATTTTTGGGATCATTAATTATGATTCAAAACATGCCCGCGGTTTTAAAAGTCATTTTAATAAATTGAGATAAATTTTTTTTTATATTTATTTTATAAATTATAAAAGTTATTCTCTGGTAATTAATTCAAACACACGAAAAATCTTTTTCCTCCCTTTTCATTGAAGCGCGCACACCCTAAGCCTTGTCATTTGACGTGTAATAGCCTGATGCCTCTCATATGGTAAAGATCGATGTTGCTGCCTCTTAGGGTAAGTTTGGCAGGAGAGAAAGGAGGGGGAAATAAAATTTTTATGAGTTAGATCTTAAAAAATTAAAAACATGGGATTATAAAATTTTAATAAAGATAAGATGTAAAATAAAAAAATAAAAAAAATAAACTAAAAACTTCTAACCCCACTTCTTCAATTTCTTTAAATTTAAGTCATAAAATTTTTCCCTTACCTCCCTTCTCCTCCAAATCTCTCGTAACAATCAACCCCTTGCCGTTCAGGCCCAAAAGAAATGAGGATCCCAAAGCTTGAGAAATATTAGTGTTGTTGTTGAAATATAATATGCCCCGTTAAAATGGAGCAAGTTGTGACTAGACAGAAGTGGCTGGTTCACCAACGGAGGTTGGTCTGAGTGGTAAGCGGCTTGGTTCCGCTTAAACAAGGTCTCGAGTTTGAGCCTTGTGTATGCAGAAAATCTTCGCTGGGAAACTTACCCACCATGCCAGGTGCGTGACACGGGTCGGATCCGGATTAGTCAGGGCGAAGCTCTGGATACCGGGTGGGCTACCAATAAAAAAAGAAGTGGCTAGTTCGATCAGAAACTAGTGTCTGGTCCAGTTTGGAACAATGTCATTACGGGCAATAGGCCAGGAGGTCAAAACCAGTATGGTTTGATCAAAATCAATATGACCAGTTGAAGCTGGTTGTGAATCAATTTTTTAGTTTTTTTATAAAAAAAGTTAATAACCCAAAAATATTTTATTTATGTTTTAGTTTTTCGTTACAGGTTTTTTTTAATATTATATATATTTAATGATTTTGGTTATTTGTAATTAATCTTAAATTTTTTTATTATAAACTATAAATTTGACATGCATAATAATATAGTTAGATATTATCTAAAATATTTTATGTTCCCCACATTTTGTTTAAATTATATTATTTTCATAGAGATTGGTCCATCATGATCTAGCGGACAAGTGCCCCTGCCTCCTTGGGCCATATCACTTTCATAAAGGATACAAATTCCTGCTCTTATCTTTTTCTAGTCATTCTTTACATAAATCCGATGTATTATTATATCTCATTGGCTAGACCCTACTCTTTTACCTCTAGCCATATAATTTCCTTTGTTTATATAAAATTGATCTTTTTTTAAAAAAAAAAAACCAATCCAATGTAAGGCCACATCATGAGTTAGGAGGCTTGCTAGATAAATAAATAAATTAAATATTAGGAAAATTGTAAAAAAAATACATTTGGGGTAAATTAATTTCTAAATGATATCACACGTGCAAACAATATTCCGTATGTTCAAAAATCTTCCCTACGAACGTGCAAACATTTTCTGTATGTGTGCAAAATATCTTCCGTTATGTGCAACAAATCTTCCATTGTAGCATTTAACAATTAATTTGCCCCAAAAGTATTTTTTAACAATTCTCCTTTAAATATTTTTATGCATCAATATTTTGGATTTTGTTGGATGGTGATAAGCTATTTTCAGGATCAGTTATAAGAAATTACCATCTAAAGTCTTTAATATAAAAGCCAGTTGATTTTTCTAGGGAGATATTAAATAAGTAAAATAAATCACTTAATCAAAACATGTGTTGTAGATCATTAGAAATCATATACCAATTTCCAAGTGAGACAAAATAGTTTGATGATTAAGATAAATATAAATATTTTAATATAACTTATTTAATTTCCTTGATACCTTTAAAATAAGCAAACAAACTCTTATATTAAAAACGAAAGGAAGTATATCAAGATATCATGTAGAAGTAAAAGGGAGTAGATAATTTAAATGTTTACCATGTCAAAAGAAGTCAGGGCTCAAACATGCCTAGAGTGGCCTCTATATTTTGAGGCCAAGAGAAAACCTAAAGACCTTACCCTTTCTAGAATCGTTCATAACCATTGGCATAATTCATGCATTTTGTAATATCCTTAATTTTAGGATTAGAGGCTAGAGAATAAGCCTGAATAAAGTAGACTACTAAGTTTATTTTAGTAAGAGACTCAGGAATGAATAAGAAATATAATGGCTTTTAGAAACCGTACCAAAAATAAAAAGAGGCTTATTCATGCTTAGTATTCCACTTTATTCAAGCTTATTCTCTATCATCTAGTCCCAAAATTCAAAATATTACACATTTTCCCCAGAGAATTTATCTTCCTCATGAAATAAAAAAGAGAAGTGCTCGCTAAAAAGGGTTTGAATGTTTGATACCTCTCTTAAGTATAAATTGTTATGTCTAACATAATTACTTAAGAAGCAAGATAACTCGAACACACTCTTCAACAATTATACAGGGCCATTAAGTATATGTCTACTTTATCGAAAATTAAATCATAATCTAATTTCATATTACTTAATCTTAGAGCATAATTAAAATTTTCTTCGTCAAGGTAAATCTTAATGCTCAAATTCGTATTCAATGATAGCCAGTTACTACATAGATAAAGCTAAATAAGATTTCGTAACTAAAATTAATATTAATTATAACTAAATAATGTAAACAAAGTCTAATTCACCTATAAGTTCATAGCTCCTCTAGGTTATATAATAAACTAACTAAACATAACTAAAGAAAAAAAACAGCAATACATTTATAATCCAAAATCTTAAGAAAATGAGAGAAGAAAAAGGACAGACCATTAATTCCAGGCTTCTTCTTTCCAGCTGCTCCTCTGTCCAAGTGGCTACTCTGATATCTTATCCTCTTCACAGTCCTCCCATCCTCCTGAATAGAAGAAAAAAAATGAAACTCGAATTACTTTCTTTCTCTTTTATTGTGATTCAAAACGGTGATGAGTTATGCGACCTCCTTCTCCTCCTTTTATTTTAATGGGTTAAAGACTATTTTTGCTTCGGAAGTATTGGGTTAAGGGAAATTTTGCCCCAAAAGTTTCAAATGTGGGGTAATTTCACCATGACCATTATCCTTATTAAGTTTAACAGTTAGTTGTCCAAATTTTAGAGCAAATTTACTCCTAAGTGAAAATTTTCAGGGGAAATTTGCTCCTCAATTGAAACTTTTAAGGAAATTTTGTTGTTATCTTAGGGGCTAATTTGCCCTGTAAGTTTTTACTTTAGAGCAAATTTGCCCATAAATTTAGTCAATTAATAGTCAACTTAGTTATGATAATAGTCAAGGCGAAATTGCCCCATATTTGAAACTTCCGGGGCAAAATTGCCCCTGAGCTAATACTTCAAGGCAAAAATGTCATTTAATCTTATTTTAATTGTGACTTGTGGCTTAGGTTTTCTTCTTTCATTTTCATTCGAAAAGTAAAGTCCTATCGATAAAAAAAAGGGAAATAATATATTATAATAATGATAATGATAATATTAAAAAAACTAAAACTCTTTTTTTTATTTTAATTTTTTTAGAAACTTTCAATTATTATTTTCTTATTATTGTTTATTCCGTAAACTTAAAAACTTATGTTCTAAGTTGAAATCCCACAAATGATGCATCCAAATTGATATCTCTTAAAATTTCAAGAAAATCTCTTTAATTTAGCATCGATGACTTCCCAAATATATTAAAATATATTTAAAATTTATTAAAAATATGAAGTTATCACACTCCCACACTTACATCAAATCTTGTCCTCAATATTTTAAATTGTATAACAACTAAATTTAAAAATACCATGGAAGCAAGATTTTAATGCAAACATTAAAAAAAAATTGGAATTGATTCAAACTTTCAAGAATTAAGTCTTCTTAGAATCTTTTTCCAACTTCCAAAAAAATGCAAGTTGCAAGGTAATTAATTTAGCAAAGATAAATGATAATAAAATATTTCCCGCAAGTCAAGTGTTTACACTCATCTATCAAGATATTCAAGGGCTTGTATTTCACCCAACTCCACCTATTGCAACCCATCTACCATAAGCTTGTCTCTCATTTCAATCTCCAATGTATTATCTCATTACATATATAAATCAAAAGGACTTTTGATAATGGATGAATACTTTAGTTAAGTGACAAGCAATTCAAGAAGATAAAAAGAATGAAAGGATATTTATATCTTTATATTATTATTATTATTATTGTAAGATCCTCTCCTTAATTCCATAATATTAAATATTATCTCTCAACGACTAATCATAATAGAGATAAAATCGCACAAACTATTAAACATTATAATATTCAATCCATGATACAATAATACAAAGTATGTAGTCAAAGCAGAGTTTATTGGATGTAGGCCCTATGAGTGGCAATATACATCTTTTTAACACATAATAAACTACAAGAGGCCATATAGATATATCTATGTCTCAGGAGCTCCTCCCGACATTCCAGCACGGAAACTATCACCTGAAAAATGTTAAATCGACGGGGTGAGACAAAAGCCTTAATAACCAGCTTTCCAACTCATTACACATGCTGGCATGTATTCATGAGGTGCCAAGTGGAACAGTTTATATAATAAAATATTAAAAATCTAATATCATTGTTTTGTATACAAATCTCATATCAGAAATTATAATATTATATTTCAAATCTCATATCATAATTCCCAAGTGCCTCCCATCAATCCAACCGAACTGCCTTATTTCCGCCAACTAGACCCATGGGCTAAGTTACTATCCATGTTACTGGCCACTCAAAGAGCTCTCCGGTCACATGATGAGGATTGGCCAAAATCCACAGAGCATGTTCCTGGACCATGAGTCTTTCCCATCATTGAACTAGTGGGGTGTCGCAGTCCCTCATTAAACTGGTGGGACGGTCCCTCATTGAACTGGTAGGACAATAGAAAGCCAACCATCGTGCACCAATGGAGGCTATACCACGTGGTAAAAATAACTTTCTCCATCTCAACCCAAACCAAACAACCCAATATGTATCAATAAAAAGCTCAATAGGAATTTTCTCAAGATTTCCATACACATATGAGGATATTCAAAATATACAAATACATCTTATAATTTAAATCACATGGTTCCACAAAGCAAGTGTATAACAAAATACTCCTCAATATTATTCATTGAAATAATCTATAATATCCATATATGATTTTCAATCTCATAATCATTTTACAAAATACCCACAAACACATACCAACACACATAATAAGTACAAAGTGGTTACCTCTCGCCAAAGCTAATTATTATCACATTGTTCCAAATCCAAGAGCTCAAACACACGCCAAAATTAATCTATCACAATCAATTTACTACCCGTTAATAATTTTCCAAAAGTCAAAATTATAACTTATTTAAAAATTCTAATAATAATAATAATATACTATAAAAACTGAAAATAACAATTTAGGGTTTAAATTATAAAATGACGGTTTAGTCCTTCGAATTTCATAAATGACAGTTTAGTCCTCTGAATTTCATAAATGACAATTTAGTCCTCCGAATTTCATAAATGACGGTTTAGTCCTATGAATTTCATAAATGACAATTTAGTCCTTCATATTTTAAAACTATACCAACTAAAATTTCAATAATATCTCCATTAACCCAAATAAATTATTTAATCTAAATTTAATCGGTTTAAAAGTCCAAAATAACATTATTTATAAGTTGATTATATAGAAAATTTATTATAAAATCTTATATCAACTAAATAACAAAAATAAACCGATTAAAATTAACTATTAGTTATCAACTATATTCTTATAGTCATATACTGACAAAACTTAAACTTGCCCAAAATTCTAATCTTAAAATATTCTCTAATCAGTATAAAACTAATATTATAAGAAAGAGAAAATTATTTAGAAAATATTTCATAAAATAAATTTTATAATTAGAAGAGATTTTAAGTACCTTATTGATCCCCGAAAAAATGAAAATACTCCCATCAAAGCCTTGCCCGTCACCTTACTACACAACACTTCACGCAGAATTTACGTGAAGTGTGTGTGAGGAGGGGAGGTATTTATAATACCTCATCCTGCCTAACTTTTAATTTTAAATTATTTTTTTATTTTTTTATTAAATGTGTGGCACCGTACCATTTTTTCAAAAGGTCCCCCCCCACGTTATATATATATATATATATATATTATTTTAATAATATAATATAATTATATTATATTATAAAATAATATTTTTTAATTAATTTTTTTAAAATAATATTTATTTAAAAAAATTATTTATTTTTTTTAGTCCTAAAAATTACCTACTAAAAATGATAATTATCTCTAAATTAATAATTATATCCTAAAAATAAAAATGAGGATGTTACAATTATTATCTTGAACTGTTGTCTGTCTCCTTTTAACACGACCTTGCACATGGGTAATGCAGCATCGATTACTCAGTTACTCTAACAGACACCTCAAGAGGCTTTCAGCCCAACTCATAACCCTTTTTGACTTAACCTTTGACTCGAATGCCAATATTGGTGATGAAGTACCCCCGGTTATTAAGTAAGTCTAGAGATGTCAGCGGAGTTATTTCTATTATTCTTATTCATTCTCTTTGTTTTCAGCCCCTTTAATCTTTTTTTTTATCTCACTTAGTACTTACTAGAGTGATGTATAAAAACAATAGTCTAAATCATCTTTATGTATGCAAATGAATTTTTTTTACTTCAAAGGAGATTCAGTACAAGTTCTAGAAATGAAATCAAAATAAGTGAATTCCCTCTTAAAAGAACATATAATTAGGCTTGAATTCCTCATATGTTCTTTGACATCTTAAAATGAAGTACCCAAACCAAATATTTATCTATTTACTAACATTAAAAGAACATAGAATCAAATCCTTATCAAATTCAACTCTTTTCAAGTTCACATCAAACCAACTGTGACAATGCTGATGAGTAAAATTCAAACTTCCACAAGAAAACCATTTTTTTTTTCTTAAAAAAAATTGAGGACAAGTCATGTAAAATCAATTATACCCTCAGCCCCACACTTAAATGTCACATTGTCCCTAATGTGAATAAGTAACAATAAGTAATAGAAATAAAGAAACAACCATATGCAAGTGTAGAGATGACACAGATTTCAATTATTATCAAATATCACATGCAATTCAACTATAATCAATACTCATGTTCCAGAGCATGTTATCACCAATCAAATAAAACAAAACAAGGTAAAGTAGAAGAATACTCCCCTCCTTGTCCTTGACTTGCACTTTTAGTTGCTTTTGATCTTTGTTTTCATAGCAAAACACATCATTTAGGGCTCCAAAAATCCTACAAAATCAAAACAAAACATTAAACCAAAACCTTAGGTTGCCTCTCAAGAAGCGTTAAGTTTATAGTCTTTAGCCATATTTCTGAAAACAACTTCTAATCACAAGTATCAAACACCATAATTACCTTGTCTTCATTCCTTTTTAAACAACAAAGTTTCAAACACAAAAAATGACTAGTCAAGTTAATTACTTGTAGTTCTTTAATCATAGACAATCATAGAATACAAGTATTTATTGAATTCAAAAAAAGCACAACATTCATAACATTACAATTAGAAATAGGAGCATCTAAGAATTTAGAGCATTCAACAAAATCCACTTGACTCCCATCAACAAGAGTCAACACTTAAATAGGAGAGTTATGCATACCACCAATTGGGACTTCAACATCAATTTGATCACCAAAATCACAAATATTAGGCTCTACAGCCGGAACCTCTATTGTACACCTACTATTCTCATCTAAATTAATTTCAAGTTCATAATCACCTTCTACATTATCCACAGTCTCATGTAATTTCACATCCTCAACTTTCTCACAATAATCATTATCAACACAAGTGATCATCATGCTTAAGGAATTATCTTGCTTCATAGAGTTGAAACAATTTAACCTACATATACTCCGATATTTGAGACACTTGACTCAAAACTAAAGTTAAATTTCTTTTGTTCATAAAGAAAATACTTAACTAGTCTTTCTGAGTAAGATTCTTTAAATTTCTCACGGGTGTGTTCCTCGACATATGAATAAGTCATCTCATTAGAACAATACTTGATATACAGATCAAAAGACTCTTGTTGCTCTAAACTTCCAATAGGATAAAAAGAATGATCAAAACAAATTTTCCTTATAGTGAAATCATCTCTACCATAATGACTAGAGCTGGGAATCAGGGCCTAAAAGGGTTGCCCCTTTTAGGCTTGGGGTAAGAAAAAGTGTTATTTTTCAAGGCCCGGCCAGAGAGCATGCGGACCAGATTCGGAAGCCATTTTCACAAGATATAACTACACACCTCATGCAACAAACAAATATAGTTATTAATTTATAATCAAAGGTAAAATAATGCTCATAAATAACTCACAGTCTTACACAAAAGTATAAGAAGTAGAGCTGGTAAAAATGCCAGCCCTTTTAGGCTAGACTAAAGAAAAACTGTCATTTTTTAAGACCTGGCCGATAAGTATAAGGGTCAGGGATGAAGCTATTTTAACAATTTTTACTTTTTTTCAGTTTCTTTTTTAAATTACAACAATGAAAGTTTTAATTTAACACATAAATATTGTCAAAATTAAGGTGTAAACGGTATGCATCATACAACAAACAAATACAATCATTAAGTCATAATCAAAGGTAAACTATTGTCTACATACCACAATTACAAATAATTAATTAGAAGACTTAATAAAATTAAAAATACTTCTTATGAATATATCTTGAAAAATGTAAGTAGTTAACAAAATAAACAACACAAGATATAAAAAAAATCACCAGAAAATAAGTCAAAAAATACAAAATTGGTAAGAATACTTATACAATAAGAAATATCTTTTGTAAATTTTTAATTTTGAGGATTTTTAATAAAAGATATTCTTATAAAACTTAATTCTAAAAAAGATAATAACAATTAAATATTTGCAACATCATTAACAAAATATAAAAAATCAATAATATTTTTATCATATAAATATTTTTAAAAAATAAAAAAAATATATACAGGCTTAACAAAGCCGGCCCTTTTAGGCCCACTTTCACTTTTAAGGCAAACATATTAGGCTCGATCGTTATAAATTTAGGGCCTAAACGGGTCGGTCCGATAGGCTCGACCTGTTTTTCTGGCTCTAATAATGACTACTTATACTATATGGACAATTCTCATATGAATGACACTTTCTATAATAAATACAAGAAAATAAATTATAAGGAGAATGATCAACATTTTTATTTCAACCAGCATTTCCATATGCTTGTCTCATCCAATCTACATGCGTCTCAAATAAAGAATAAAGATTTGACAATCTATCAACAAATAAATGCTCCCATAAATGTTGTGAATAATTCATTTTTTTTAAAAGATGAAAAAAATAAGAAAAACAAACACACAATTACTTACAAAACTCAAGGTTAAACTACTAATGTTTAATCAATTCCAACCAAACAGTGTGGGCACACAAGTCCCCGGCAATGGCGTCAAAAACATGATAGGGAAAAAATTATAACAAAAAATTTTGCAAGTGCATGGCCCGTATCAAGTAATAAAGAGTAAGTAAAATATCGTTCCTATGAGGAATTGATACCAACAAAACGGTTGAGCAATGATTTTACACTTTTGTTTAAATTAAACAACTCAAATTGAATTCAAATAAGTGAAAAGAAATTAAAATCAAAATAAAACAAACTAACTACCACAATTTTCAAATTAGCAATCCAGAATTACTAATCCCTTATTAACTTCATAAATTTTGATTTCACTAATTTAATTAGTCTTAATGTCAATTTTTTTTAATTTTGAGTATAAATAGCAATAAGTGCTTGTCAGTCCACTTACAATGCTCTCTTAAATATAAATTGTTATGTCTAATATAATTACTAATGAGGCAAGATAACTCGAACACAATCTTCAACAATTATATGGGATCATTAGGTATATATCTATCCTAATAAAAAAAATTAAATTATAATCTAATCTCATATTACTTAACCTTATAGCCTAATTAAAATTTCCTTCGTCAAAATAAATCTTAATGTTTAAATTTATATTCGATGATGGCCAGTCACTAAAACTCTTTTTTTAAAAACAAAAATATTAAAAACTTTAAATTATTATTTTCTTATTATTGTTTATTCCCCAATCTTGAAAATTTATATTCTAAGTTGAAATCCCATAAATGATACACCCAAATGACCTATTTAGTATGTTTGAATTGAATTTAAAGAAGTGAAAATGAAAGTAGAATTGTTTAGTAGGCTAGAATTCACTTCCATATTAGTACTTAGGTAGACCCATAGAATTGAGAAGCATTCCATAAAAGTGAAAATTTTTGACTATTATGCCTTTACACATTTTATCAATTGACAATTTTATTTTTAGATAAAAGTATATCAATATTTTTATATAATAAATATATATATTAAATTAAGATCATTCTCTATTTCTATCGTCATACCAAACATACTTTAATACACAATCCCACCCTCAATTCTACTTCCATTTTCTTTAAAAACTTTTCCATCGTCTAAAGCCGGGCCAAATTGATATCTCTTAAAATTTTAAGAAAATCTCTTTAATTTAATATTTATGATTTTCTAAATATATTAAAATAGATCTCAAATTTATTAAAAATAAGAATGGCATGAAATCATGATGCCAGAAAAATGGTTTGTTTAAACAGGGGGAAGGGAATCAGGAATGCATGCAGTCATGTGTTAAGTGCTCAACATTCATCATCGTCACCAACCTTGCCATTTCTCACCTCTGAAAAATATTTGGTATATTTGAATTAACTTATAGAAGCTCGATAAGCGCTTATAAATCGTGATTCACAGAATATAAAGTAACTTTTACGGTTTACGAGGTAAATATGTGAAGGAGTTTTATCTCGATTTACGTAAATAAGACTTATAAAATAAAACAAAGCCAGGCAAACATGCCTATTATAACCAGTGCCTGCTCATCAGAAATATTTTCTCCTTCTGGATGTATACATGCACAAATATACCACTCGATCGTGTTCTTCCTTTAATAAACCCTAATAACCATATAAATCATGTTGATCTCCAGATGACTTCATTTATCGTATTGGGGGGGAACATATACAGAAGTATAACAAAAAACAAGAGGATCACGATTAGGCTTTAACACGCAGAGGTGTGGAAGAGAGAGGGCAAGAGGCAGTTGACTTGGTCAGAAGAGAGAGAGAAGTGGAGAGAGGGCACAAGGAGTATGGGTCATTCACAGTAACTATCCCTCCCTGCCATTAAATCTATCGGTTGCTTTTATGATTCTTGGTCAATAGTCAGGCCCCACATCTCATCCTAATGACGCTAATCCCAGAGAGTCGCGCAGCGGAGGGAAGGAGAGTCGGGGTCACGCGCCATGAACAAGAGCGTCATGGGAAGAGAGGGGGTTTGATGTCAGGAGTCAATCATGAGGCTACGTAGAAGGCATTGGGGAGTACTCAGTAGGGTCAGCCATTAATTCTGCATTTTAATGCCAAGTCCCATCCCTTCCCTCCATATTCATCTCCATCATCAACCATATCTCTTAAATATTTGCTTCATTTCACATTTTGCAAACGCTTCTCCCCTGGCTAATCCAAAATTATACTAACACGAAACATCAACTTGGCCTTCCATATAGGCAGGCACGCTTCCTCTCCCCTCTGCCACATACAATCTCAAGATAGACTTTTGAGCGTTAGTTCTGACTCTGAACACCAACTCATCCATCATTAAACCTAGATGCAGGGGGGAGGGAAGAAACCCTAGATGCTAAACAAGAAGAAGAACACGACCATACTCATCCCCTCTGAATCAACAACAAGAACGAATGAAAACAAAGTAACTCGAGGTGTGAGAGAGCGAAAGTAGGGTTTGCGAGGAGCGACGAACATCCCTTACAAACGGAGCAGCAGCGGGATCCTGCAAAGTAGAGGGAGAACAAGAACAAGAAAAAGAGTTGATGTTAGTGAGTAAGTTGAGAGAGATAAAAAAGGAAAAGATGAGGATTCAGGAGGGGTTGGCAAAGGGAAGCGAGGAGAGCTAAGTTGGCAGTATGCCCACCTCCGATCCTTGGCGGAGGACATGGGGATGGAGGAGGTGGACAGAATGCCAACAAACTCTCTAAGCATCCCTTCGTCAAACCAACTTGAACATTTTGGCTGTGAACTGTGTGCGCCTCTGTTGCTACTTAAAATGCTCAAGCCCTTCCCACTAAATATGAAAGAGAATGTGGAGGAGGTGGGTGTCATTAATAAATGTGAATTAATTTAATTATTATTGAGTACAAAAGAAAATGAAATAGGAGACGTAGGAGCAGACTCAAAAGATTGAGAAGCAATGAGATTGGATGGCATATTTAGAAGGATCATCATACCTATTCTCTCCCCCTCGTTCTTGACGAAACTGAACCCCCCACTCTCTCTCTCTCTCTCTCTCTCTACCCCCTCGATTCTGATGCTTCCTTTCCTCGCTTATGGCCTCCCTAAAACCATACTAGTACTTCACAAATACTAGTATGATGTCCCTGTCCAGCCACAATCAATTCTAGCCCCCAAGCAAAAATAATTCACTCACGATTTTCTTTCTCTGCATTGGAAGTATTTAGAGGATTTACTCCTCCTCGCTTCTGGACAGCTAGGTATGTTTGGTTTATGGTTTTTTAAATTTATAAGTGTTTATGTAGGTAAGTTGAGATAACCCTCTTCTTATATATTTATCTCATATTTTATAAATCATTATTAAAAAACTGTTTTTAAAACTCTAATTGATATTCAAAACACCTAAAAAACTCCAATAACTATTCTAAATATATTATAATATATCTCCTTGACTATTTCTTTCCACATCTCTTTCTTGGGTCCGAGTTAATCCAGCTAGTCGCTCAAGTATTTTCAAGTGCCTCTAATATTCTAATCTATTTTTTTTATCATATTTTTCATGAGCAATTTTAATACTTTTGTTAGCTCCCAAAAACTCCATTAGCTGTGTTTTTTAAAATTAAAAATTATAAAATATCAGAAAAATGACAAAAAAAAATTTAAAGTCGCAAAATTTTAAATTAGGTCTGTTATCAATAATTAATAAAAAAATGATGATATTTAATAAACAATTCACAATTTATTTTATAAGAAATATTTATTTTAGGATTTTTCAATTTTAAAATTTTTTCTCTGTCATCCTCCTTAAAATATCATAATTCAAAACATGGAAGATAAGTGTATAAAATATTTAAGATGACTATAACAAAATTGCACAAGTTATTATTAAAAGCGTTTAGGGCAAGTACTAAAAATTTGAAAGGTTAATACTAAAAACCTGGGAAAAAAAGGGTGATAAAAAATAATTGGTAATAATCTTTTTATTTGACTTTGAATTTTTAATGTGCCTTAAATTTAATTTATTCACTATCAATATTGTTGCTATCTTTACTTCGTAATTCAAGAAGGCGCCCATACGAGTATACTACAATGGAAAAAAAATATACTTACGGTGGGAAAGTTGCACTTTATAATCTTACTCGCATTGATTACGGTGGTGTAGGGCAGGCTTAAAAGTTAAACTAACAGGTGGTTAAGAAAGAATTTTAATTACTCATTGTCGTTTTGACATTTAAAATGCCAGTTAAAAGTAAATGGAAATACCTCAAAAGTGGAAGTTTGAAAGAAATAGATGGAATACAGAAATAAAATAATTAATGTTTCGTTAAAATTTGTTTTTTTACCTGATGTTTCGTTAAAATTCTAAACCTTTGTATTATTGAAAAAAAAAATAAAACTCCAGAATAACAATTATTGTACAAGAATATAAACGTATTTAATATTGCTGATCAGATTTTAAGATACAATGATATGTTTTTTATGGATATTTTTAAATAAGATTTATCCTTTTTTTTCCGAAATAAGACTAGATGCATTTAACAATAAATCGAGATAAATCTCCTCCACATATTTACCTCGTAGACCGTAAAAGCAACCTCGTAAACCATAAAAGTTACTTCGTATTCCATAAATCACGATTTATAAGCACTTATAGAGCTTCCATAAGCTAATCCAAACGAGCATTAAGTTCACACGTGATTCCTCGATAAATATTGACATTCATAATTTGGGAAAAGAATGCAAATCCCTAATTGAAACGGGAAAAAAAATTACTAATACTGTTGAACTAATGGAATGATTTTGAATGGCAACTTGCCAAACATGAAACATACTTGATGCTAGGAATGCATTAACAGTAAACATTCCTACCAGCTAAGCAAGGCTTCAATGATTGAAAAATAATCGAAAGAAACAAGTTTAGCGATGCAAATTAGATCATAATATGTGGATGAGTTTTGTCTTGATTTATATGAATCACATAATGATTAAAACCAACAATAAATATATCTCCTGGTTTTGGAAGTAAAATGTGAAAATAAAACGGGCATTATAAAATTATATTATACTTTACTATATATAATAGACGGTGTGAAAAAATTATAATAATAGACAAATTTAATGCAAGTATGAAACATAGCACCTCTCAAATTAGTCCATGCCCAGGCTCCTATATATTGGAAATGTGAGAGCAGGGGAACAGAAATATGGGGCCTAAAAATAAAGAATAGGGGGAACAGAACACACAATAAATAGTATAAAGCCCCACAATCTACCATCCGTAGCACTTCGATGTTAAATTACGTTTTTTGAATTTATGGACAAACAAAAAATGTGACATCTAAGTCGTGTCCATAAGCAAAATAAACATGGTTTGATCGAGTACTAGTAACGAGTTGATTTTTGAAGTTGCTCTATTCTGTTGTCATATATAATAGTGGTCTTCACGCGACACGTTTTAATTAGAGCTATTGTGGGAAGTGATTTACCATTTGATTCTGAAAAGATCATCAAAGCAAAAGGTGTGTTAACGTTAAGGAAGAAGGGGGACCATATGACAGAGTCGAGTGGCTTGAAAACTCCAAATCCCGTTTAAACCCTGCCATCATCCAAATATACAGAATTGTAGCCGATCGTTTTCCATTCAATGCATGCATGTGTTGTAGGAATGAAGAAAAGATTGTTTCTTCATAAGGGCTCTCTTCCCGAGCCAAACTTGAAACCTGTCAGTCATGGGTGGATTTGTAATTTCCTGTTGCAGGGCAGGGCAAACTAAAAAAGTGGACTAGTTTAGCTCAAGAGTAAGTATTGGCGAGATAACACGTATTGTTAGAAGGGGCAAGAAAAGAGAGAAGATGCGTGGGAGGCCTACCCCTTCACGGCGGGGTCCCACCGCCCCACTAAGTTCAGAATCCAAAGCATCCTTCTATTCAATAAAATATTATTTGCACTACTTACCATATAGATTAGTTAATTAATGTAGAAAAAGTGAGTACTACAATAAAACATGATTACCCAGAAAAATGAAAAGAACAGTGGTAATGAACAAAAACAGAGGTCAATCCCTTCAATTATGATATTGATTGCAGAGGGAAGAGATATGAAATCGTCCCTTTTGTCCACCGAAACGTCGCACTCATAACCCCCACATGCACAAACCCACGCTCCCTTAGAAACCCTCACCCCTTCAATAAGATCCTCCCATGAGCATGATCATATCACCACAACAAACTCCCACAAATAATTATGTATTTGCATTTATGACACCAACCCCTTATTTATTGCTCCAAATCTAACATCACTCATTTACTTTTCCTCCCTTTTTAATTCCCCACACGTTCAAAGCTCCACGGACTCACTTTTTGAAGGTCTATGTTGTAGAGTATCCGTTTAATGATCTGCCATGCCAGTTGGCCTTACTGATTTACTGGAGCCATCATGGTGCATCGGGACAAAGGAAAATTGTGGTGATCACTTGCGCAGTTACGTTTACACTGAAGCAGTTCCCAACTACCAATTGCTTGAAAATCTTCATTCTCCAAGCGTTTCAATTCTACATTAAATAAATTGAAGCGTTGAATGCTTGGGTGCTTATTATTCATCTGATGAAACTGAAAGTACATGCATATAGGCTGCAAATGATTTAAGTTTGGCGTTGTTTATAACTACCGTGTAACACAGAGCAACCCAGCACCAACTGCCAAATATATAAATTGATATAAACAATGTGGTGGTTTTGCAGTTTGCTTTTTGTGAAATAAGGGTCAGTCTGATATGGTTTGACCCGCCGAAGGGTTAGAGTAGGTGGTTAGACAAAAAGTTGCTTAATTTAAAAAGAAATAAAATTGACTTGAGTGAGATTCAGAGAAATAAACTTGTGTGCTTTCTCCTTGCTCAGGCTTTGGAAAAAGTATATGCGCTTTGTTCCCTGTGCTCGATGCAGCATAAGCGTCAACTTTTATTCTTCTTTGGTTTCCTTTATGAAAAAGGCTTTAGGGTGGTGTAATGGTGGGGACTAGGTTTTCTAGTTGCCATATATAGACTTATTTGGTTTGAATCGGGTTTATGTATAAGCCTGATGATAAAACTCATCTACATATTTACTTCATAGACCGTAAAAACTACCTCGTATTTCATAAATCATGATTAAAAAATATTTATGGAGACTATCCAAACATGGATCATATGAGCAATGAGTGGGAGCTGGCTGTTCAAGAATGAAAAAGAGGACAAAAGTATTTTTACTTTTTACCCCATGTCATTGATACTGCACCGAGTTTTATTCTCTCATCTCAAACAAGAATGGGAGTTGGCATGGATTAATAAAGTGGTCATTAGACCTCTGAATGAATATGCAGATATGATAGGTAATGGCTGAATTATGAAAGCACTTGATATAAACTACAGTTGGAACTGTGGGGACTATAGAGGAATAATTTTTAGTCATTTTTGCAGAACTCGATGCAGAGGAATCCACCATGGTTCATGATTATGAGCCATTCGTTTCAGAGTGGAGCTGAGCTCCAAACAAAATGGCATTTTGCATTTTTCTGCTTTTAGAATAATAAAGGAGTGCCCATCATGCTTACTGGTTGGTGGTACAGGTCAGTGATTCCAGCACAATCACTACTCCTACTTCGGACTTCGGAATCCATTTTCCCTTTATGTGTCTCTCTTTACCTAGGATTTGCGTATCTATCAAACCCACCTTAATCATGTTTATGCCAGGATGGAACCACGGAACCCAACACACAACACAGCTTTGGATTGATTAAGTGTGTGTGTGTGTTGGGGATGGGTGGGTGTGTTAATACACACACACATATAGTCCTTCCTGGCACCATGCATGCCGCATGTACCAAGCGATAAGAAGGAACCAGCAAGAGTCACAGAGAATTACTTATAATTAACCTTAAATGGATCATCCATCCATCAATTCTTGTGTTCTCCATTTATTTTAAAACAGTCATAAGTATAATCATCGCAGTCATATACTCCTATACGTGCGAATTTTCATTACAAGTATTTTTGGAATTTGTTAATTATTCCTCTAGTGCTATTTATAAGAGCAAGAGATAATGTTTTATTTACTCCTATTTATAAGTCATTTAATTAATTTTTTCATGTAAGTGTGCAATTTTATACCTTATTTATTGTTGTGCAGATTTTATTTTCATAAGGTATTATGTATATTAAATAGAGTTTCAATTACAAAGTTGTTTGGCCAAAAAAAAATTAAAAAGTTGTTAAATTTTAAAATATATTTAATGAATTTTAAATATTAGTGAAACTTCCTGAGAGGAGGAATGCTATTTACTCCCCAATGGTTCTGATCCGCTGGGGTTGAGATAGGCCTGATAAAAGGTGACTTGAGTGTGGTGATGTGGCGAGGCCAGAGGTAATATGATTTTACCTGGTTTTTAATTAGAGAATAGATAAAAGAAAATATAATAAAATGGTACTTTAAAATTATATTTTAAGTCTATAAGATGTTTTTTACAGTAAATTTTAATTTCATAGTTAAGTTTATAAATATTTGATAATTAAAATTTATTATAAAAAAATCTCACAAAACTTAAATTAAATTTTAAAATTTTAACAGACTATTTTATCATATTTTTACTTATCTGAAGGTAAATAATTTTTTCTTTTAATTATGTACTTGATTGGCTTTGAAAGAACTCTAAAGAGACAGAAATCAAAGCACACATAAAAATATAGCTCAGCGTCAAATCCTGCCGCGGAGGAATTTTTTTTTGGGGTTGGGGGGGTGTTTCGGGGGCTAGAAAATAGTAACAGTAGAGGATTATTTGGGGTTTTGTTTAGCAATATACTATTTTTATCAATTTCTTTTTCTGAATATCTATCGTTAATAAGTTTTTTTTTTTAAAAATATTATGACCAGAGAGCAGACATATAATATTAAATCGTGTATATTAGAAAAGCAAAATTATTCAAAAAACTTGGATGCTTTGGATCTTACATTATCGCTCCTTTTTATAAATAAATTTTTTTTTTTAAGTTGATCCTTTTTATAAATAATTTTTTTCTCTTACTACAAAAGTTAAACTATTTTTTTTACCCTTATTAAATACATATATTTATATTTATTATCTCACACTCACTATTAATTCTCTTTCATCTTATTATTTATTATACGTTCTTTTTCATATTTTATATTCATACTCTCTCGTATTTATTACTTATTCTCTCTCCTATACTCCTTTTATAAATAGGGGCATGTTTGAAAAAAACATGACATTTTAAATATATTTATTATTTTTAACTAATCTTAATCGTTAATTCGTTTTCCACACTAAACATGAAAATTATTTATAAAAAGGACACGTGGAGGTGGAGGGAGTATATATTATTGCATACCTGCATGATGTCATTGGCAAGACTCAATACTGAATCTAAGAATTCAGGACTAACAAATAACAATAGCAACACTAAGGTATGAAGTTTTGAAAGACTTCAAAGGTGGTCGAAGTTAAATCAAAGTAAAGATGGTTCAAGAAAATCTAGAATAAAGAATCCAACACGATGGATATTATGAATGTAGGATGATGTATTTAAAAAGTATAAGTATACATTGTCGTAAACAAGTAATATAAAAGTGAGTAGAATATCGTTTCTACAGAGATTGATTACTAAGTACCAAAATTAGTAATCTTAGTATTAGTCGGTCGATTAGTTGTGATTGAGATTACAAAATAAAAATGATGAAATATGAATACAAGTGATATGAAGATAAATATGAGAAAAAACCATATGGATTATATTTCACTTAACAAATTCCAGATTGAATCACTTATATATTCTGGTCCAATTTATTCCACATAATTGATAGTCGAGTTTCCTTAGTTTAATTATTAACCTCTTCCAAGGTCAAGTAATTATATAATTAATTACTAACCCAATATATTCATATATGAATTTAAGCAATTAATCATGCATTAAGATTTATGAAACTCATTAAGACTACACAACCCATATGAATATATTCCTATTTCATATGCAAATTATGGTTTTAATTATATGATCCACACACATGCATCTCCTTCCGGTCTCAACATGCATATTAAAATCATCCAAAAGGTGGCCAATCAATTGAAAGCATTATGAACAATAATTAAAACTTAATTATGAAGAAAAAATGAAAACTATATTTAATAAGTTAAGATTCAATCCGTTATTATTAAGCTACATCATCACTCTAGGAAAAAGGAAATTAGTTCATGATGAAATTAAAAATAAAACAAAAATAAATTAAAAACATCATAAAATATTGTATGAAACGACAATTTCTTATAACAAGTATTATCCAATACAATTATATAAAATCAGTTATTTTTTTAATATATTTTCGGAGCTTAGTACGCAGAATTCGCCCACAAACATTTCCTCAACATACCGGAGTTTAGGACACAAACTTGCCAAATACATAACAGGGTTTAGGGCACAAACTCGCCCACAAACTCACTACAGAGAAATTTATTATTATTATCTCACACCATAATTAACCCATGAATCACAAAATGATTTCCAACACAGTTGTGGTTGTGGACCTACCAACATATCAGAGTATGTAACATAAAATCTCAGATCTAATAAGGGTTAAGCATTTATTCCAAGACAGATATCCAAATAGTAAACGTGGCATTATAAAAACATGAGTGCCTTATGATGGCAATATAGAAATTAACACAATACCAATACCAAAAGAGGCCTACAAGATTCTCAACGTCTATGCCTCTGGTTGCTTCCCTTGGCCTCTAGCCAGATTAGAGGTCTCGCCTGAAAAATTATTTATAATGACAGGGTGAGACATAAAGTCTCAATAACCAAATCAATTTACAAAATATGTAGGGAATGATTGTAAGTCAGAGAAACAAGTTTAACTGACATAATAATAATAATAATAATAATCTCATAATTCAAAACTTAACATAATATAATCAATAAATAAAATCATCCCCACTCATCCATCATGCTCCTCCTTATCTCTTATGGATTGGTACAGCCTATCAGTACTAGTATACCCGACCAAATGTTAGCTAGTCACATTAAGAATACTGCCCCTCCCATGCTACCACCAATATACCGTAACAGGGAGGTGCCCGCCCAAAACACTCAACTCCAAAATCCGAACCAGGATTGAGAGAGCCGATGGGCACACAACCCAACATATCTCGTAATATAAAAATAATAAATTAATATAGCTTTCGAAAACAATTACGAGAATTCTAAATTATTATACAACATTCCATCTCAAACAACATATTCATCATAACAATAACAATTTAATAATAATTTCCACTTATATATATAAATTGGAAAATACAATGCTTCATTGAAATAAATTCATATTCAGACGTAAATATAATCTTGCAAAACACATACAAGTAATATAGATAAAAGTAAGATTTATAAAACATTTTACAGTCTAAAGCAAGCATATAAAATAAATTAACCCCGGTTACCTCGATTCCAAGCTTAAATTTAATTTGGATAGTAAAACCCGTGCAATCACCGATCACAAGAAAACTCTACATTATTAATGTAGATACCAATTAACCACAAATAACAATAAAATAATTCATTTACATAATTTAACTCCTACAACCCAATTTTATCTGCAACTATTATCCTCAATTATTCTAGTTTCTTTAAAAATCCTTAATCATAGATCATTCCTCATAAACCCAAACAACTCATTAAAATCCTTAAATAACCTTTAACATACTTATAATTACAAAATCCTCAATATCAACTTTTTAAATAATTAAATCTCTTTTTCATAATTTACATGGGTATAATCCAATTATTAAACAACTTCTAAAATATCTACATAATTAAAATCATATCAAATTCTAATTTAAATATTAAATCCTAACTCATATTTTTCACAGAGCTCATATCTAACAAAAATAAACCGATTAAAACCTCAATAAAACCTCAAATAATCCAAATAAATTATTTAAATAAATTTTGATCAGTAAAAACGCCCTATGGAAATTAAGTTATATCCTATTTATAAAAGAAATTTATTATAAAATCACATAATAACCAAATAATAAATCTAAAATAGTTAAAATTAACTATTAATTATTCTCTACATTTCTACATTCTTATATTGACAAAACTCAAAACTTGCCTAAAATTATATCCCAAAAATATTCTCTAACTAGCATAAAATCACTATCATAGAAAAGAGAAAATTACTTAGAATATTTTTCATAAAAGAAACTTTGTGATTAGAAGAGAGTTTGAGTACCTTTATGATCCTCAAAGAACCAAAAAATACTCCTATCAGAACTTCATTTCCACCTTTCTTCAAGAAACACTTCACAGATGAAGTGTTTAAGGGAGGGATAATTTATAATACCCACTCTCCTGCTCTTCATTATGCTTAGGCGCCAAAGCATAATAAATTTTTTTTATACAAAGCCACTTATCTTTGCAACTTTAATAATTTTTTTAAAAAATATATTATAATATTATTTTATACTATTATATTATTATTAATATTTTATTATTTTTTTTATAAGGACGTCACGTTGTATAAAAAATTAATTACAAAAACATAAAATTACAACTACAAGATGCATGAAAATAAAAAATCTAGCCTACTATATAAGAGGTAAAATATTCCATGTAGGTGGCAACCTATATCATCCATAAAGGAGGACTACCTAGGCCTTCCATATAGGAGGTAAAACCATCCATGTAGGGGGCATGTAAAAAGTAATAAAATGTAAGAAATAAATTCTAAGACAAATATTCTCTCTAACTTAAAATTCTCTCTCTCTCTCTCTTCCTTCCTCCTCATTTTAGAATGCCAAGAAGCTCTATTTATAGACTTAATTTTTGGACTGCTACAGTAAAAATCGTCAGCTACAGTGTAAATGGTGTCAGCTACAGTATTCTACACAGTGCATCCTGTCAGCTATAGTACTAACGCATTTGTTACAATAAAATGAACTTCTTCACTGACCCACTGTCGCATCGACCGCTACAGTGCCCCCTGTTACAATACCGCTACAATGAATTCGTATTTTGTTACAGTGAATCCGTATATGCTACAGTACCGTATGAACAATATTTTACTACAGTGCCATCCCTTTAAGTGTCTTTTCAATGTCTTCTTAATATGGTGTTGTGCGGCCTGTCAAAAGAAAATCATTATTTATTTATCCATTACACCCAAATTTATTATATTAAACTTAAATATCATCCACAAAATCATCATATAAGAAAAATAAATATACAAATATTTTACTTATCATTACACTCTAATACAATCTTCAAAATGTAGAAGAAGAAACCACTTGGTAGTTGGAGGATGAAGATGGTGAAAAACTAGTGTCCGAAATACTACATATTACCTTCAAGTCATCTCTTGCAAAGAAATAATGTGACAACTTGGTAGAGCAAATCAATACATCCTTTTTACAACTTTTTTCGTAACAAGAGTCATCTACATCAGATATACCATCACTGATGAAAAGGATAGCAGCATAAAAACAATTCCTTGCCCCACGTATATCTTGGTGGCAGCATCAAAGATTACGAAACTTGTTTTCAAGATTGTGAGCTCCATTCATCAACCCATCGCTGTGTGTCCATTTATATTTGAATTCTTGCTCAAGGCTGAGGCATTTACATATCCTTTACTTGCATATATAGATATTGTCCATTCAGCTAGATATATAGGTTGAAAAACCATATCCCTCGCGCCTACTTTGCTAGTGATTTTCTGTCCTCTGCAATTAGCCTAGTTTAGCAAGTGACTTGCAAAACCTCTTCTCTCTGCTCACCAAAAAAGTCTTTAATTTAGGTGCCAAATAATAGAAGTAAACCCAAGAGAAATTATTTGTGAAAACTGATCAGGAAAACACTTCACTGTGATAATTGATTTATCTAATAGCAGGGCAAAATATGTCAACAAGAGCATAGTAGCTGCACAAGAAATATACAAAAGCAAGCAATTTCACAGACTAAGATTTAACCTCTCTACTCTAGAAGCAGCAAGCTATATCATACATACATACAAAGATGAATCTCGCTCCCCTAAAAAGTCAAAACAAAATGGTAAATACACGTTTGGAGCGAACTTATGTCACATTGTGAGGTAAGCCACTTCAGTTCTCAACCACCTTCAAAAAAATTTTCATGCAATCTTGCAGCAAGGACCGACTAGCAATTGGAATTAAAACGCGATTTGTACATAGGACAACTGGATTAGCAATTGGAATTTGTTAATTACTATTTACTACCCAATTGTATGGTAGATGCAGAAGAAGGTTTAGTTTGTTGGTCATCATAGTGGCATTTATATAGAGTACAACTTGATTAGCTCAGCGGACTGCACATAACAAATTCAAACTTGGTTAAAAACCGCTTTAGAGAATATCTTGAACTAATCGTGTTAGGAATTGCAGCTAAAACAGCCCAACAGCTGATTACCAAATGAGCACTGTCGTTGAAACCCTGCAACTGCTCCGACGTGAACGCTGCGTCAAGAATTACGAAAGAGTTCGGACGAGACAGGGCTTGAGAATTTGCGGGAGGGGATGAGAAAATGAGTGTGAAATGGTGATCGTCGGGTCATCCAATTAAATTCGCGCCTCATAACCAAAAAAAAAAGGCTTAATCGGTCATTCGTGGCCCAAACATTGGGGAAATGGAGAGATCTGAATGTAAACACAGATTAATAAACTGACACGCTTCTAAAGATTTTCTATGCTCGCTTTTTCATCGGTTTAATTGCTGAGTTGCATTACAGCCTGCTCCAATTTACAAAACGCAGGGATATCATAGCTGTAGTGCTGGCTATTTGGATGCTTTTGTTTGATTGTTTCATATGAATGGGAAGGGAATTATTGACCAGTCATGGGAACAAGGAATTGTCCATGGCCAACATTTTTGGTTGCAGTAATTTTCATATTGGGTTGTCAAGTAGTCAGTGACAAATGGAGGACTCGAAGCCCTCAACCAAGCAAGCAAATGGTGGATATTCTGTTTTATATATATAAAAAAAAACTTAGGGTGGATATGTCGATTGTGGGGGTTTATCGGTTCCGCTAAAATATTAACATACTTGCAGTTTTGCACACTTGGCCTAGGTCGGAATACTGATTATTTGGGGTTACTGTTTTCTTATTTCAAGATGAGACTGTTTCTCTTGCAAAGTGTCTTCATTAGCCAATGGCCCTGTCCATGAGCAAATAACCTTGTACTAATGGGAGCATCGATCTCACTTATAACCTTTATATTGTTAGTGCCCATGCCGTTAATTTAGGGTGGGGAAAGAACTTGCGTTCATTATAATGCCGCGCAGGACCACAAAGCTTTTGTTTCTTTTTTGTCGGTCTCATTCTAAATCAACCCATTCAATACATTGATCTGTTTAGTTACATGAAAAACATACATAGTTGAAACAATATATGGAGTGCTCATGTACAAGAGAAGGGAGAAGAAACAAACAGAAACAACGAAAAAGAGCAGAGTGAGAAATATCCCAAATATTGAATGCAGTACATAAGCAAAAGAAGTGAGGCTAATGTCACAACCCATGAAGGCTGGAATGCTCCGGAATAATCTACAGAATTCTAGAGCATTCCAGACAACCCCGGAGTACTCCAGAAGATGCTGGAGCATACTAGATATCTCTAGAACAGTATAGAGAACGCTAGATAATTCTAGAACATTCTAGGGATATCTTTCTCTTGTATATTCTAGAAGTTTCATTGTAAATATCCAGATATTATTTGTAGATATTCTTATAGAACATTCTAGAGAGTGGGTGTAAACCGTTGGATCAAATTGATCTCCACCGTCCATTAAAGAGGTGGGAAAGTTCTAGAACAAGGGGGATGCCTATAAATACCCCTCACCCCCTCATTTGTAATAACCAAGCAAATTAGTTAAGTTCTCTAGTTCTCTCATTCAAGAGTTCTCTCTTGTGTTTCATCTTGTTCTTTGCCTACAACTTGAGGGTTCGGCTGACTTAGCATAAGATCAAGAGGTTGATCACGCTAAGGCCGGAACGGTACAATGAGAGGGAGTTCTGAGTCCGTGACAACGTGGTATCAGAGCCTAGGTTCGAGGACACATTCGTAGGCAAGGATGTCGGGTGTAACTTCAGGCATCACCAGTGAGGCTGCGGTGTATGTCGAAGAGAGAGGAAGGGAATCTCAACCTCTACACCAAGGTAGCAAGAAGCACTAGTAAGGTACGTACTGACGACTTTGCTATCTTGTCCGTCAAAATTGATGCCTTGGAGAAAGCTATGGAAGAGATGGTCAGTAAGGTTGAGAAAATTGAGGGTGGCATGGGAACGTTAGAAAGTCACACTCTCAATGAACTAGGAGAGTTGAAAATGAGTGTAGACACTCTACAAAATTCTGAGGATCTACGTAAGGAATGCATGAGATCCTTAGAGACAAAGGTGATGGATGCCATCACAACAATGCAGAATCAACTCAACTCTATCAAGACTTCCTTGGAGGGCCAAGGAAGGAATTCGCTAGTGGCTGGAACTAGTGGACCAAGGGAAGTGAGGGTGGATCTTCCCAAACCAAAAGAGTTTAGGGGCATACGAGACGCCAAGGAAGTTGAGAACTTCCTATAGCAAATGGAACGCTACACAGAGGCCTTGGGGCTGAGTGGTGATGGTACCAAGGTACGTACTGCTGCTTACTTCCTTATCGATAATGCTATGCTTTGGTGGTGAAGAAAGCACGCAGATATGGAAATAGGGCTTTGCACTATAAGAACCTGGGAGGAATTCAAGAAGGAACTGAAGAGGCAGTTCTATCCGGCGAACGTAGTCTGTGAAGCTCGTAAGAAGTTGAGGGAGCTAAGACATAAGACCACCATATCCGACTATGTCCAGGATTTCACCTCTTTGACACTTCAGATTCCCAGCCTGAGCAGTGAAGAGCTTCTCTTCAACTTTATCAACGGTCTTCAAAATTGGGCTAAGCATGAGTTACAGCGCCGATGTGTGAAGGACGTTGATGAAGCTATTGTTGTGGCTGAGAGTTTGAACGAATACCAGAGGGAGAAAGGTGAAACCTCCAAGCCCAAGTCTTCCGAACCTAATCATGAAAAAGGTGGGGGAGACAAAGGTAAGGCGGTAGATAAAGGAGGTGATAACAGGTTCTTGCAGAGAAACCAGCATGAGAGACCGAGGAGGAATTTTAATGACCAACTCAAGTGCTTTGTGTGCAAAGATCCTCACCGAATGAATGACTGTCCTAAGTTGGGTTCTCTATCTGCTATGGTGGAGAAAATTGAAGAGGAAGTCTGTGTATAGATGGGGTCTCTCAGGCTTCTTAATGCTATGAAGGGGAAGCCCTTACATAAGAACACTGAGTGTGAGGGTTTAATGTATGTTGATGGGAAGATAAAAGGGAAACCCGTAACTATAATGTGTGACATGGGAGCTATACACAATTTCATCACTCCTGAGGAGGCCAAGAGGCTAGATCTTAAGGTGACGACAGAAGAAGGGAGTTTAAAGGCGGTCAACTCACCTCCTAACCGACTTTGTGGTATAGCACAAGGGGTTGAGCTATGCTTGGGCAACTGGAGTGGTAAGGTGGACTTCTTAGTAGCTCCAATGGATGATTACAATGTGGTATTGGGATTGAAGTTCTTCAAACAGATAAACGCTTATCCCATGCCATACTACAACTTACTTTACATCATTGAGAAAGATGCTCCCTGCATGATACCTGCCAAGGGGAAAGGCAGCGATCAACACTTATGTGCCCTACAATTGAAAGAGGGGCCTAGGAGAGGGGAAGTCACCTACCTTGCTGCTTTAAAAGAGGTAGATCCTGATGAAGAGGATAGTCAAAATCTTCCCCTAACGATGCAAAATGTCCTGAAGGAGAATGGAGGAAACAGGGCATCTGGGCTCCCCAAGAGGTTGCCGCCTAGGAGAGAAATGGACCATAAGATTGATTTACAGCCAGGAGCCTACCACATGGCCAAATCTTGGCAAGGACAAGCTGAGGTAACTAGATCTTTCCTTGTCAAGGCGGCCAAGAGAAGGAAGAAGTTTGCAGAACGGAAGAAGCGACCCTTTGAATACCAGGTAGGAGATAGGGTTATGGTGAAGCTTCTTCCTCATCAATTCAAAGTATTCCAAAGGGTGTACAAGGGCCTCATCCGCAGGTATGAAGGTCCATATAAGATCGTGGGAAGGGTAGGGAAGGTTTTATACAAGCTGGAACTTCCTGCCAACTTAAAGATTCATCATGTCTTTCACGTTAGCATGCTAAAGCCATACCATGAGGATCAGGATGATTCTACTCGAGGGATATCGTTACGAACACCACCTGTGATGACGAAGTCTTATGATCGTCAAATGGAGGAGATACTTAATCACAGAGTTGTGCGAAGGAGAGGGGTACCCTCAAGTACCCAATATTTGATCAAGTGGAAGGGACTGCCAGAGAGTGAAGCAACATGGGAAGCCCAAGAAGATCTTTGGAAGTTTGAAGATGAACTCCACCACTATAAAGATGCCTTAGTGACGAGGGCGTCACTAAAATAGGTGGGGGACAATGTCACGACCCACGAAGGCTGGAATGCTCCGGAATAATCTACAGAATTCTAGAGCATTCCAGACAACCCTGAAGTACTCCAGAAGATGCTGGAGCATACTAGATATCTCTAGAACAGTATAGAGAACGCTAGATAATTCTAGAACATTCTAGGGATATCTCTCTCTTGTATATTCTAGAAGTTTCCTTGTAAATATTTAGATATTATTTGTAGATATTCTTATAGAACATTCTAGAGAGTGGATGTAAACCGTTGGATCAAATTGATCTCCACCGTTCATTAAGGAGGTGAGAAAGTTCTAGAACAAGGGGGAGGCCTATAAATACCCCTCACCCCCTCATTTGTAATAACCAAGCAAATTAGTTAAGTTCTCTAGTTCTCTCATTCAAGAGTTCTCTCTTGTGTTTCATCTTGTTCTTTGCCTACAACTTGAGGGTTTGATTGACTTAGCATAAGATCAAGAGGTTGATCACGCTAAGGCCGGAACGGTACAAGGAGAGGGAGTTCCGAGTCCGTGACACTAAGCACAAAACCTCATAGAGTAGAAGGGGAGGGAGGTGTGCATGAAAGGAGAAGCATAATAAAGAGGGAGCCGTCGAAGTGCAGAGTGGGACGGTATTCAAGCTCAGCGTCGTGATCATGCACGAACTCCGGAATCTTGATCTCCTTCCTACTCACGTCCACAGCAACTCCACTCTATCCACATACTTAACTTTCTGGAACCTGTGATCATATTCACTCAGTTAATATACATGCATACATATCCGGAGCTGAAAAGGAAACGGGCGAAAGCGGCGAAGAAGAACCTGGCGGGAAGATCAGGGCGTAGGAAATAAAGGGCCCGCAGATTGTGTGTGATATCGTAGAGGGACTTGAGAGGCCAGACTCCGTGTAAGTTGTCGCCTCTCTGAACTCCGGTGTGTATATACACCAGCGACCATGCTCCCTCTCCCATCTTTGGCAATATGTTCTCCTCCATATATACCTGTTCACTGAACCCACCCCCCCCCTGCAATTCGTTCATTACGCTAAGTTTACTAATATAACAGCCAACGAACGAATGAATGGAAGGGAGGGCAATATATAAGTACACTGGGGAAGAGTTTGCCCACTAGAGTGAGAACCGGCCAGCCTCGTCTGTCGTGGCCTTCAAGTTGAATAGCCTCGAGTTTGTGGAGCAGGTGACATCATAAGCATCCACGAAGAACCAGAGTTGGGCATTATGGTACAACCTAAGGCTGGGGCCTCTTATTTTTTATTTTCTGAATGTGCACTTACGTCCCACGCGGGTGCCCACTGCACAGGCACAGAGCACCTACTTAAGTATTTATACGAGTTTTGCTTTGGCCTGGGTCTCACGCTAATTTACAGAGGGTAAGTTCTCCTAATTCCCCCCCCCCCCCAAATTCAAAAGGAGAGGGCTTCCCTCTATTCTCCGTTTTAATTTTTAACCAAGGAAGGGGAGATTTTCCAACCAGTATGGGCTCTTTGAGATGGATAAAATACCCCGACTTGAGGGACATAAGGTTGTATACTTTCTTTTAATTAGCACACAATCCATAATATATGATTTTTATTTTGTCCTCCAGCGATTGTGCCCAGATACTTGTTTTTTAGGTGATATGTGTATATGCAGTATTTTTTTTTCCCAGCAAATATGCAGCATAATAATGTTATCCATCAGTTGGCGTAATCTATTCATGGAAAAAATAGTAAAATACCTTCTAAACATAAATAATTGTTTGGATCATTATATTTCTTAATTTCTAGTAATGTACAATGAAGAAACTCAAAGCAAATCAACAACAACTTTTTTTTTTTTTTGGAAAAAAACTTGGGTGAGGCCGGTATATATGTTATCCATAATTCGATAAATGAATGAATGTATGGTTGGATGAAAAAAGGATAGAGATAGAAGGAGAACAAAATGATAGTATTGCTTAATGGATGCTGTGGGCAGGAGGAGATCTTCAAGAAATCTGAGCCTGAGATATCACCAGTGCCAGCCCATTCTTGAATTTCCGCGTTATTATTCTAATGCATGTTTGGGATGCATTATTATTTTTTTAGAATGACGATTGAAATCTTTAAAAATAAATTTTTAATTATAATTTATGATATACAAGATACGTATGTAAAATGAGTTTTGTTTTGATTTATGTAAAAATCACTTGTAAGCTCTTCAAAACTGATTCTAAATATGTTTTATGAAAGGCTTATAAATGCTTGTGCACGTAAGTCGAGACAACACTCTTCTCATATACCTCCCTCGTATATCATAAATAACGATTGAAAAATTGATTTTGATGATTCCAATCACTATTCCAAACAAACGCATTAACTGGGCATTCCTGGTAGGCTTTGAATGGATTGAAGCAGCAGGTGTGGCTGAGCCATTGCGTGTGACTTTATGCTCATCCAAACAGAAAGCGACTTTCTGTGTCACTGAGCACGCCACATTTATTTACGTTGGACTTGTTGGCCCCCTAAACGACACCCCCAGGGAATAGAAAGCAAGCGACTTCAATGGCTGCTTCGTTCCCTAAGCCCTCTCCCTCCTTATCCCTTCTTTATTTTCTTCTTCCATCTTACTTACACGACACCTAGCTACATCATTCTTAGCTTTCTATTTCTCTCTTTATCTTTTTTTCTGTCCAAAAGGATAACTAGATTGCCTGAGCCAGCTCACGTGCATCCTTATCACCCTCATCTTCATGCTCTTCTTTTCAAATTAACTTCCAATCCTTTTTTCATATAAAAGGAAATTCAAACCATCATTATTTCATATATGCACTAGCTATTTGTGTTAAAAATTGTCATTATTAATATAAACACCTGCTTCCTTCTTGTCTAATTTAAATTTCCACTCCAATCCAAATTTTAAACACAAACTCTTCTCTCTGAGTTGCTTATTCTGCGCTTTATTTTAAATTCTCTTGGACAACGTAATAAGCGTGAGGAGAAAAAATGGATGTTATTGGCGTCTTCTGGTCAGGAGATGAGCCAGTGAGTTCTCTCTTCATCCGGACTTTTGATGGTAGTCCATGAAGAGGTTTGGGCCTAGCAAGCATCAGAGAAAGATGAGCCCAGAGAGACATAAGTCCAGGATCTTAGCTGACTAGGCTTAGGCTAAGCCCTAACCAGCCTAAAGGAGACAATTGCCAGGTCAGCAATGTCAGACCACCCAGTCCAGGTTATACATGAACGGCCGAAACATTTTTCGATGGATAGACGTGGCCCACATACGCCAGAATCCCTACTTCAACTCTGTGACTGCACGGACCCACTTACCAATGCTTTCCAAAGGTCCCCTGTTTTTCGTTCCTCAAACCTTACATATGAATAAAATTATACTATGTGATTCTGTCTATAATACAAGATACTTCTAAAATATTAGTCATGTCTTCATAAATACTTTTTTTTATAATTAATATTTATTTTCTAATTTTATTCATTTATTATATCCTCATCTTTCTTTAAAATAACATTCTCAATATAATTAAACATATTTTTTTAAAAAACTGGAAATAAAAATATTTATATTTTAGAACATATTAAATAATTTAAATATTTTTATTTTTATTTTCGGTTAAGGTGCGGGTATTATTCCCTCCAATCAATATTTAAAGTATATATACTGATTACAGAAAGAGGTGTGTATGGACTATGGACCAACAATAGGGATGGATAAAAAATATTAATAACGAGAGATAAAAATAACGTGGGGAGCAAATAAAGTAAGGCGAGGAGAGTGGGGTTGGGATAGGATTTGAAGCAGAAGAGTGAGGGCTATAAATTGGAGGACAAATAGGGAGGGATAGCTTTGGATTTGATGTGCGGTAAGATACGTTAGAGAGAATCAAACCCAAGTGCATGTCAACGTTTGGACGCTGGGCATTGAGAGGAGGGAGCAGGGAGGTGTCAGAATAGAAGAAAGCAGAGGGAGAGAGAAGAGGGAGGCGTGTAATTATGAACATAGCCTGCAATCAAATAAATAAGACTTGGGACTTTTTGCCAGAAAATGCCAATTCTGCGTAACCGTTAACCCCACGCGGCAAACCATTTCACGTCCTCCTTTAATTCTTACTCCCCCCTCTCACTTGCCTTTCCTTAATTGCTCTCTCTTCTCACATTTGCTTTTCCCCTCCCCTCCCCTCCCCTCCGTTTATTTTCATTCAGTTCATCTTTCTAGGCTTGTGCTTGGCGTTTCGCCGGACATGTCGCCGACGGAGACCAGCAGGGGATGGAGTGAGGAGGAAGGCAGGCATTACCCTGCCCCACTCGCGGCGCACGATGATGTGGCCAAGGATCCCACCCTATTCTGGGACACTCTCAGGCGTTTCCACTTCCTCATGGGTACCAAGTTCATGTAAGCCCTTTCCTCTTTCTTTTGGGATTTGTCTCTTTGCTAGATTAGAAGCCAGCTTAGAGTGTGATTCTTAATCCCGTGGTTTCATTTTAACGGAAATACTGAATCATCTAGTAGACTCCATATACATTTGTGTTGGCGAATGGTGATATGTACTAAATCTTTTTTGGCCACATCTTCGTCCCAAGGATTCCTGTGATTGGAGGGAAGGAGCTGGATTTGCACGTTCTTTACGTGGAGGTTACGAGAAGGAGCGGTTATGAGAAGGTGGGCTCCCTGTAATACATCCGCCACCAGATATATTATTAGTTTATTTATTGTTGGTAGATATGGAAATGAGAAACTCCCACCCGGGAGGGATTTGGAAGTGCAGGTTGTGGCGGAGAAGAAATGGAGGGAAGTGGGGAATGTGTTCAGGTTCTCTCCCACTACAACCAGTGCTTCTTTCGTACTGAGGAAACACTACATGAGTCTTCTTTACCAATACGAACAAGTCCACTTCTTTAAGGCTCGGGGTCCTCTGTACACCCCTTCTGCAGGTAGTAGTTGACTGCCTGTTGCTCATTTTTGTTCTTTTTTCAATCTTTCCCATGCTATTACTAGCTGCGTGCTCTCATTTTATTGCATTGCGAATCGCACATGTATGAACCCCAGTTTACTGTCCTGCAGCTGCATTCTCTGTCAGCAATCAGTCATGGAGACCCGACTTAGCTATTGTGGAATACTCACCCCAGCGGATAAACGAGTGCCCTGAATCCCATAATGAAGGTATTTAGCCTACCCGACAGCTCTGCTACAACAATAAACTCGCTATACATGGTCATGTCATATGTACATTGGTTATCTTGCGTGTTCCAAGTTCAAACTGAAATTTTCTTGAGATGGGAACAGGATCCAAAGTGTAGCTACTATTCCACTTGATAGGGGGTAATTGTAGATAAATAATGGGGACATGAATGTTATCATGGGAACAAACAAATTTGGTGGTATGATGACATATAGAGTTTTGGTGCAGATGAATCGTGGGGCGAAGTGAAGGGAATGATAGAGGGGAAATTCGACTGTGGGTATTTGGTGTCAGTGAAGGTGGGGACAGAGGTTCTGAGAGGGGTGCTATACCATCCCCAGCAATCGGGTGGGAATGCGATGGTGGCCTACAGTGGAAAAGGTGGACGCGTGCGCAGGAGGAGGAGGAACAGGAGGAGGTGGGACCCAAACTACCCAAAGCCCAACAGGAGTGGCTATAACTTCTTCTTTGCAGAGAAGCATTACAAGCTCAAAGCGCTTTATCCAAACAGGGAGAGGGAATTCACCAAGATGATCGGCCAGTCATGGAGCAGTCTCAGCCCCGAGGAGAGAATGGTAATACTAATTACTCCCTTGATGATTTTGGTTTGTTCAAGAAGAAGCATTCTTATCAGTTTGATGATTGCTGTGGTGCGCTTGCAGGTATACCAGAACATTGGGTTGAGGGACAAGGAACGGTACAAGAGAGAATTGAGGGAGTACAAGGAGAAAATGAAGCTCACTCCCACCGTGGAACAGCTTTCCACTGTTTAATCCAGGATTTACCGCTGTCCAGGGATGCAAGACACAGTATTATTGGTACATTGAATGAATGTTGTTGTTGGCTAATACTAGCTAGTTCCCATGCACTAATCTCCTTATGGAATTTCTTCTCTTCATATTCACTGGCATTTAGTTTTGGTGCCAAATCTGGATTCATTCAATTAAGATTGATTGATTTGGATTCAATGACACTATGTTTATACCTTTTTTTTTTTTTAATATTTTTCAAGCAAAAAAAACTCTAAAATAAACATAACCCAAAAAAATAATGTTTTATTTAAAACTAAAAATTGAATTTAGATTTCTTAACTCTAGTTTGGATGACTCTAATTCCATCACTGATAAACACACAAATTTGGACAATTTTTTAATGCGGGTCATATGGTTCACTGATATTGAAATGTCTTAGTTATTCACAGTTTTTTTTTTTTTTGCCAACCCCTATTCACAGTTTACTCAGGGATCATGAAGTCGTAACGCCAAAAAATTGGAATTTCCGTCTTATACATATAAATGCGGGTCATACTCATAAATAAAAATGAGTGAGTGAACGTTGGCAAAGGAAAAAAAAAAGTGAGTGAAAACTCATTTTGATTATATAAAGTCTCATAAGCAACGTATTTTATTTATGTATCATTTTATGGTATTCACATGTCATCTTTTGATATTTTCTATAAGATGTATTAATAATTAAATTCTTTATTTTAAGATTTAATACTATATAAAAATATTATTATTATATTAAAAATAATAAAAGGTTAAAGTATATTGAGGCCTCTAAAATATTTTCTCAGCTGCACCTTGAAGTATTTTTTTAGATACATCAATCACTCAAAAGTTTTTTTTTTTTTTGCAGTATGTTAAACACTCTAAGTTTTATTTTGCTTTGGTGTTGAATACACCAAAAAATAGTTTAAGTTATTGGACATAACTGAAAAAATACTTAGGGTGTTGAATGCACCAAAAAATACTTTAAGGTATTGGATGCACATTGAAAAATACTTTAGGGTCTGTTTGACAGGAGGGAAATGGTGGGGAGGGGAGGGGAGGGAAAATTTTTAGGAGTTAGATTTTAAAAAATTGGAGAAGGGAGATTATAAAATTTTAATAAATATAAGATGTAAAATAAAAAAGTAATAAAAATTAATTAAAAACTTCTAACCCCACTTCTTCAATTTTTTTAAATTCAAGTCATAAAAATTTTTCCTCCCCTCCCTTTCCCTTCAAATCCCTCATACCAAACAGCCCCTTAAAGTGTCTAATGCACTTTAATCCTATAATAAAGGTATACAATTGTAACTATTCACATCAAATCTTAATGGTATAGATTTATGTACTATACTTATACTTATATTAAGTTTTTTATATTTATCATATCAAATTTTCTAATCACATATAGTCTTGTGTACTAATTTTGGAATATTATCATTTAACTATAAATCTACATGAAAAAAATTAGATAAATGATCATATATAATTGGAGAACTTGATATAATGAACTTAATTTAAATGTTTTCATAAATATATTTATCTATTTTTTATTATTTAATATGATAATAATATTTTTATAGAATAAATCTCAATTATTAAAGATTAATAAAATGTCGGAAATGTGAAGTGAAGAGAAAGTACGGATAGAGAGGTGGAGGTTACCGTTAGAGGCTAGGGAAGACATTCATTCTCCAGGTTTAAAACCCCCATAGGAGGAAGGAGAGAGGCTAACTTAATCATGTGATTTATAATCATGCATCATCCACCACGTTTTCTTGAAATATTAATATTTACAAGAAATCCTCTAAACATTTACATGAACTTCTCTAGAAATGTATTATCCTTAGAATTTCTTAAGCTCTCGTAGCATTCTCCACACAAATTTGGAGATATTTAATCCCTTGAAGCGTGTTGAAAGGAAATTGGGCAAACATTGATAAATTTAATTAACGCAGTCAGTGGAACACATTGGAGGAGTATTTATTGGGCGAGTGGGGGAGTGCGTAATATTAATAATATACAGAGATTCAGATAACGTTGAGGGCAAAGACTAAAGAGAGTGGGGTGGTTTGGGATCCACTGGATTACTGCACCAAACATTATAATAACATACTGTACACGAGTCTTAATCTTTTCGATGCGGTAGGACTTAGGAGAGTACTAATTATAAATGAGTTTGTTGGATTATTATGGTAAAGCAGATGAGGACCAAGATGCAAGATCAGTAGCATAATCACTTGCAGCTAGCAAGTCAAAGTAACAAAGTCAATGTGACACACAAGATAGGCAACACTAAATAATGGCTTCCTCAGTTTCTTTTGTATGCAACAACAACCTCCACTATACACATTTTGGTGACACGTCACAATTAATAGCATCACCTTTTACAAATGCTTTCTTACATCATCCTGCTTATCTCCTCAATCACCCCTTTTATCGGATAAGCATATCAGCAATGGCCTGAGCATCTTCTGATTCGTCGCCTCATTATAATACTCACATCAACAGGTCACTATTAGTCGCCCAAAGAATGAAGATAATGACAATGGGAGAGTGACACCATCATTTGGGATTTAATTAGTTGGGAGCAGCATTTAATTTATCTCCTGACTCCTCCGTGACAAGCAAGGAATAATTGCCCTCCCAATTGTATAATAAAATTAGAATAAAGCAATTTGGGTGGATATTTATTTGTATCTGACTGTGAAATACCAAATAATGCATATAGTATTGTGGGAAGTGACTCAAACAGGGTCCGCCCACAGCCTGGTTTCGGAGTTTTGGTTTGGCGGGTGATGCTATCAAGGGATTATATATATTTATAGATAAAGGATTAAGACTCGTTGCGTTTATCATCATCGTCAATTCATCAAAATGGCGGATGCTATTGCTCACAACCAAAAAGCTTGTTATATTTTCAAATTCAAGTCGAGTGATGAGTGATTCATTCTGTTATTAAACGTTGAGTATGGGAGACACAGAGAGTTGCAGTAACAGGGGTCAGAATTTAGGGTGGAATAATAGTCGAAAGCAAAGTCAAAATGTTCAAGTTTACAACGAAGTTCTTAGTAGACTTAAGGAATTGAATGTCCCAGAGGCTGCGGATCCTGGCTTCGAAGTGGAGCTCTGGACGCATTTCCATCGACTTCCAGCTAGGTACTTCTAAGTTCCAACTCCTTTTCAATGTTGCTCCATCTGTTTCAAAGGCTAACTCGTATTGATCGTTTTGTATCTTCCTTGAATACATGGGGATGGTTATTACCTGTTCTTCTTTTCTCTACCATTGATCGTGGGTGCATGGGGCTCTTTGTAACTGTGAATATACATGCGATAGGTATACAGTGGATATGAATGTGGAGAGAGCTCAAGATGTCATTATGCATAAAAGGTTGTTGAATATGGCACATGATCCTGCTACCAGACCTGCTGTTGAAGTCCGTCTTGTTCAGGTAATTCATATATATATGTAAGCTGAAGTTTAATCCTCGATACTTGTACTGTTTTCTTTCCATCTACCTTTCACTGTGCTATCAACTACTCATCTCGTCGCAGCATCTTTAATAGAGACATAGAGTAGCTTATGCTGTGTTTTTAATTTGAATCGATTCTATTTTGTGAGCTTAGACTTCCCTACTAATAAAGGGTAGATTAGTCAGCAAAGAAAAAAAAAAGAAAAGAAAACCAGCATCCTGCTTCTTGTGTGGATATACGTTGTGACATTTTTTTAAACCAAAAAATCAGTTTCGCCTCTGCAACGCTGTTTTGGTTATTTATGATTAGTACGACGCACACGTTCCCTTTTATGGAGATTGCCATATTCTGATTTTTGTAAAATAGTAGTAGTATCGAGACAAGTAATTTCTTCATTTGACCAGGATACAGAAACTTTCATGGTGCCTGCTTCATTAGCCAACTGATTTGCTAGAATTATGCAACAAATCTGTTATGCAGGTTCGATCTTCTTCAGGTGTGAATTCTAGTGATTCTCTTCATTCAAACTCAAAGAGAAAAGTCAATCGTCAAGATTCTCATAATACAGGCAACATGAGGCATGGTTATTTGAATATATTTACTGAATCGTTAAATGTATTTGATTGGCCTTGTCCTTTTCCTCTTTATACTTTTCTGCATTATTCATACTCACTGCTTCCTTTTCATGGTTTTCAGCATTCATCCTGCTCCAGCCTTTGGTTCCTCAGCTAACTTTGAACTTGCGCTTGAAGCAAGCCAGTTAAAAGTTCAATCTAATAGTGGCAATTCAAAATTCTATACACAGTATTCCCTGGAAAACTTGGATGATGACCGTATTCTTTAAAATTCTTTTACCTATTTGTTCTATGAACATCACAAGTTCTGCTCCTTTCTAATCTCTATTTTTGATTGTCAAAAGAGGTGTCATGTTATTATTTTGATTGCTTGCAACACTTGTTGCTGCTATCAGTTTCTTAAAATTGTTAAATGAAATGGCAGACCAATGCATGAGATCACGATATCAACAAACGACAAGCCAAAACTTCTCAGTCAGGTAGCTGAGCTCAACTGTTATGCAAATATTTCTCAGCTTACATCTGAAATCCGTATTATCTATTCATGTACAGTACTAACAACTCCCTTCTAGTTTATGAATCTTTTGGAGTGTGATCAAAATTTTACGTCGTTAAGATAATATTTGGAAGTTCACATCTTGTATTACCGTCTAGTGTTTCGTGCTATGCATCTTTCTATATCAGCATACTGTGCATTCATTATAAGCTTCTGAGACAATTAAAATAATTTCAGCAAAATAATTACAGGGAAGTGATATAAAACTATTCAACAAGTAAGAGCATAAATAAGGTAGATGAGATATCACTCAATCAGCAGAATAAGATGTGAGTGATAAATTCTCCCCTTTAGCTTTCATTCCTTCTCACAAAGCAAGAAATTATGCCTTGCAGTTGACTTCCCTGCTGTCTGAAACTGGGTTGAATATCCAAGAAGCACATGCTTTTTCAACCTTGGATGGTTATTCATTGGATGTCTTTGTTGTTTGTGGTTGGCCTGTAGAGGTACTTTCCCTCCTTTTCTTGCTTGTATCATACTGTATTAGCTTAATCTATTGAGAACTGACTAGTAGAAAATTCGCTCGTCTTACTAAACTGAAAGTTTTTAGTTTAAAGAGTGCCCTTCTCTAGAATAATAGGCATTCTACCATCCTTCCAGTTTTTCAATTTACTAGAACTCTAACTTGATTACAATTTACTATTGAACTCTGTTTTCACCCCTTTCTATTTATTAAAAGCTACGTGAATCATTTACATCCTAAACCTTGTAGGAGACTGAGAAGCTTAAACATGTGCTGACCAAACAAATTCAGAAATTTGAGGTAGCCTCTCCGCGTCCCGCTTGTTACAGCATCCATATCAACAAAGACATGGTCAATTTTCAACCTCTGCAGATTTATTTTAGCCTATTGTACTTGATTCGAAATTGATTGTTGCTGGCATGTCTTCCCCAACCTTTGGCTTACTAAGTTGGATGTTTTGGGTGGAAATCCAGCAGCAGCCTTCAATGAAGAAAATTGGCAGTCAAACTGCACAGCAAGAACAAATCAGGATGAATTTTATCTCTAATAATGTGAATCTACCTTTATGTGGAAGTGTTGCCTGGGAAGTTGATGCAAGATGTTTGAAATATGAAAGGAAAATTGCATCTGGACCGTTCTTTGATTTGTGAGTAATGCTCTTTTATTTGGATGATATGTTTCAGAGTAAATGCATGTTGAATGACCCGTTAGTTGACACAGGTATAAAGGTGTTTTCTGTAACCAAGAAGTAGCTATCAAAGTTCTCAAGACTGAGAATCTGAATGAAAATATGCAAAGGGAGTTTGCTCAAGAGGTCTATATTCTTAGGTTTGTTCCATCACAACTCCTCTACCCGAGAGATGCATCAATCGTTTTTTATTAATTTTTTTATAGGTCACGGTTTCCTTGAGAGAGTGAAAATATGTAATCTGTACCCAATTCATGGGAATGTTAATGGTTCTCTTTTTAAATTTAATATTGCAGTAGATTATGTCACAAGAATGTTGTGAAATTTGTAGGGGCTAGTACAAAACCTCCAGACATATTCATTGTCACAGGTAAAAGTTTGTAGTAATGGATTAATTTGATGTTATAATTGATGATGATCATGTGCATTTACACGAAATCTGAGAAATGACTTGCCTTATTCATGATTTATGAACAATAATGCTCGTTAGGGCTCTTATGCTTTATTTAGATTAGATTAATGGAAAGACCAATGTAATAGGTGAAGCATTGTCAATTTTGATATGACAATCACAAAAAAAAAATTCTTTTTCTCCAGAATACATGTGTGGTGGAAGTCTGTATGAGTTTCTGCATACACAGAAGCTCGTGCTTACTCTTCCATATTTGATCAAAGTGGCAATCAATGTTTGTGAAGGAATGAACTATTTGCATCAGAATGACATCATACACAGGGACCTTAAAGCTGCGAATCTTTTGATGGATGAGAATGGGGTAGTAATTGATTACATTTTGTGCCATCTACGTTGAAACTTGCTTAGGTTTTGTTTGTCTAGTGGTGATTACTTGTCTGGAATGGTGTCAAACAGGTAGTGAAGGTTGCTGATTTTGGTGTAGCAAGGGTGGAAGATCAGTCAGGCATTATGACTGCAGAAACTGGAACTTATAGATGGATGGCTCCAGAGGTGTGCCCCAAACATGTGTATAATGTATAATGCTTCCTGATAGTTTCTTTAGTGTTATCAGATGTCGCTGCAATTATTGTTATTGCTATGATTTTGGGTTAAGGGGATTTGCTATGAAACTATGCCTCTTTTTTAAATCATCTAAGGATAATGGGACTTGAGAATTGAGAGCATGAGTAAAGGATGTGAAAGGTGGCAGCGTTTGTTCCCAAGTTAACATTGACAGAACATAACAACACTTTGGTGGAAAGCTAATATTATCTCGATCCTCAATATAAGATTCAATTTATAGTTCAATTTCTTCATTAGAGTAAATCTTATATTAAGGATAAGAGGTATATAATTTTCACAACTGTTTACTTGTTTGGGTTGCTTTTGTGCATTGCTTCGACTTAAGGATGTTGTACATGTTTAAGAGGAAGTAGGAAGTGATATACAGTTATTGCTTTTACGCCAGAATGAATTGATTATAATATGTGATTCGCTTGATGAATGGAAGGTTATTGAACATAGACCATATAATCACAAAGTCGATGTGTTCAGCTTTGGAATTACTATGTGGGAGCTGCTCACAGGAAAGGTAATGTTCTCTCTGCATTATATTATATTCCTATGCTCTTGTCCATGTTGGAATTTTGAACAATAATTCCATGGGTTATGAATAAGAAGTAGGTTGGAAGAGAAGAGGGAAAAGGAAGGAGAAAATAGTGTGTGGATAAAAGTCCCACATTGGACAAATCAAGAGAAATAAGAGTGTATATAAGGCTCAACTTCTCACCTCTAAAATGGACCCTTGGGCCAATCCACTTTTGTGGAGGAGTGAGGACATACACGCGCGCGCCGCCGCCCGCCCGGTTTGTTCGGTCGCGCGTATGTGAGATTTAAAAAATAATTTTTTATTATTTTTTTAGTTTGTCCGAACAATCGCGTTTAATTCCTTTATACCCCTTCGTGATTTTCCTTTAGTTTGACCGAATGACCGAACAAAGAGTCACCATTCGCTTCTGTTCGCTCCGTTATGGTATGTCTGTTCGCACGACGCACCAGTTCGCCTCAAGATTCGAGTCCATCTGAACCTGTGCGATTCTGCATAGGACATGCTAGTGACAGAAAAAATAACACTCTCAATCTCGAAACACTCCTCTCTTCTCATATACCGCATAGTGCATTCTGCAATAATCTCAACCGGTGCGATTCTAAAAGCAATATCATTGTGTCTGTTCGGGCTTCTGACTGATAGTGTCATCATTCCGAATACGCAATCCGTTCTATCCTGGGAGACAATTGTTCAAGAACCTTAGGCATCCGTATAGAGGGAACAAATTGTCTTAAGGAGACAACGTACGTTGGGCTCGGATTTTATTCAAAGTTCATTATTATTTTCGGCAGTCTTGTGAGTTTTTATATAGTATACATAATTGTTCTGTGTTTACAAATTACGCCATCTTAGTTATACAGATTCTTATTGAATTTTCTACTTTATAAATACTTGGGTACAACAGTTCATACTGTAAAATTGCCTTCCCTCGTCTCTTTTTGCCTCAAAAGGCAAGTCACATAATGGTTATCTGTTCACATTTAAAGCTTCTTTTTTGAGTGAAGCAGCTTCCACATGAGCATTTGTCACCATTGCAAGCAGCTGTTGGAGTGGTCCAGAAGGTATTTTATTCTTTGACAATATATACACTTATTCCTTATCCTTTTCTTTTCTCCCTCGACCTGTTAATAAAAGCTTCCAAATTTAAAATATTTCATTTGAAAAGGAACAAGGTTTTTTGGTATTGTGAATTGCAGGGGCTGAGGCCCAAAATTCCGAGGCACACGCATCCAATGTTAGTAGAGTTGATGAACCATTGCTGGCACAAAAACCCTTCTGTGAGACCCGAATTCTCAGAAATTCTGGAATTTCTACACCACTTTTCCCAGACTGTATGTAGGGACATTAATTGTACACTTTTATTTATTTATTCCTCAAATCTTTGACATTGAATTTGTTTGCGCCTAAACAAGAATTATGTCCCAACAGGTTGGAGGCGAAGTTGCCACTGACGCCATAAGAGACCACGTATAGATGTGCCCACCGTCTCAATTACGAAATGATGTTATATATTATTCGTCTCACAGGGCAGGGTCTATGTATAGTGCTTACTTAAATTGCTCCTATGCACTATTTCTTTTACACTTTCTTTTTTGGATTAAGCCCTATAGATTTCAAGGGAAGCAAGGGATTGTTCCATGATCATTTTTTTTATACAAACGTGCATTCTCCTATTGAAAATAATTATACTGGAGGCACTATCATTAAGAATTTGAATCTTGGTGGTTCAATAATCAACGTTAATCCGTTAATCAATTAATGGTTTTGGTTTTGCAGAGCTAGCCATTACACATTTTTTTAACAATAAATAGCTAATAATATAAGAACGATGTTACAGAATTTGACAGATGTTTGATGAAACAAACATATAATTATTTATTAAAATCATATACTTTTAATAGTATTTAAAAAAATAAATCTCTGTATTTTATATTTTATGACAAAACATATAGTTTTAAATCAAAAGAAGTATTCAGGTCCCAAAAAAAATAAAAAGAAGTGTGCATTTTTTCCGTTTAAAGTTATAATCCAGGATTCAGGGGGGAAGAAAAATTTAAACTATCCTTTTCCTTTTCGCCAACAAAACATTGTTGGAGTATAGAAAACTCAATTAGCGGGTTTTGGGTTTAGCTTAAAGAAAAAACTTGTTTACGTCTTCCGTCTAACATATTTATTTTTTACAGTGTAAAATTTCTTATAATAGACTAATCCAACGCCCGCTTAGTGAGAAAGAAGTGATACAAAATGCAGTAACAACCAATTGGGTATTAAGGCAAAAAAAGAAAGTTACCAAATTGGTAGCAAAAATGAACTAGACAGGACAAGAGTCAAAAACCTAAGACCCAATAACCGACCCTTTAAGCCTTCAACACTGAGACCCAACTGTGCAGACTGCAGACCCTTTAACCCTGTAAAGGGATAGGATAAAGCCAGAGGATCAGGTTCCGGTTCACTTTAATGGTGGAAATTTTCTCAAATACACTCACAAGAGAAAGGAAGAAGCAAGACTCAAAGCAAAAGAGGCATTCTGCTTGGAAGTTAGAAATGGCGATGCCGGTGAAAGTGTACGGACCAACATTGTCCACGGCTGTGTCAAGGGTTTTGGCGTGTCTCGTTGAGAAGGACGTCCAATTCCAGCTTGTTCCTCTCAACATGTCCAAAGGGGAGCATAAGAAGCCCGAATTCCTCAAGATTCATTTATTTCCTTCCACATTTCTTTGATCTTGCATTTTTGCTTGCTTTTTCACTGATTTTGCGGTCTCAATTGATTGATGATGCCCCCAGCCCTTTGGTCAAGTACCAGCATTTGAGGACGAGAGCATTTCCCTCTTCGGTAAGTGCATCGAGTTCTCTTTATTCTTCAATTTGTTGTATGTTTAGTTATTTCAATTTTGAAGTCCCATAAATTCAGAGTCGAGAGCGATATGCCGATACATTTGCGAGAAACATCCGGAGAAAGGAAACGAGGCATTGTACGGCACGAACCCGTTGGCGAAGGCGTCCATAGATCAGTGGTTAGAGGCGGAAGGACAGAGTTTCAACCCACCCACCTCAGTTCTGGTGTTTCAGCTCGCATTTGCTCCTCGGATGAAGATCAAACAAGACGAAGGAGAAATCAATCTCAACGGAGAAAAACTAGCCAAAGTGCTTGATGTGTACGATAGGAGGCTTGAGGAGAGTCGTTTCTTGGCGGGCGATGAGTTTTCTCTGGCCGACCTCTCTCACCTTCCCAACACACATTACTTGATGGGCACTGAGAAAGGCGAGCTGTTCACTTCCAGGAAGAACGTATTCAGGTGGTGGTCTGAGATTTCCACTCGAGATTCCTGGAAACATGTGATTGATATGCGGAAACTTAAAAATTGATGGTTATCTGATATGCGTTCTGATTATTTTGTTTGTCCAACAACTGCGACTAGCTTTGCCTGATTTCTCAATCATATTGTTCGCCTAATATGACCATAAGTTTCATTCTGCGAATGTGAATCTCAGCGCAACGAGTTATGGAGTGTGTTTGCTGTGGTGTTAAGATTTTGGTTCAGTGTAACGAGTTCTGGAGGACTCCGTTAGTGTTATGGATTTGCCGGCTCTGCTTTGAGTCCGGTCTTCATCTTTTCTCCGCGCCGGCCTTTGTTTGGCTTAATCTATTCGTTTTTCATTAACTATTTTCTTAAATTTGAGTCGACTTCCAACCCATAGATATAAAAATCTTTTGTAAATTATCAGTTCTCTTAATATTCAGGTCAACTTAAATATAATTTGAATTTAGAAAAAGTTGCACTATGAAGTATGAACCTTGCTTTATACGCCCCCAAAGTGCGGACCCGTGGTTTGATTTTATCAGAAGGTATAAAGAAATATTTAAAATATAAAAGGTAATGTACAAATAGTTAGATAACTGATTTAAATATATTAAAAAATTAGTTAAGTTATTTATTTATAAAAAATGTGTGATGATTTTTTAAAAATGCTTACTTTAATTATTTGCATTGTATATTACTCCATAAGAAAAACCTCTTAATAAATACAAACAATTCTTTATAAAAAAAATTATAAACTTCAAAGACATTAATGGATAAAGATACATTATGATAAATAAGCCCTTCAAACATTATGATAAGCCCCCTCTTTTGGGAGGGAGTGTATGAGATTAATATGCGATAATTAGATACGCTTTAGAATCTTCTAGTGAACGTGCGAACCATATTTCTGGCTGTTGATTAGCACCATTTATGAGGAGGGCATTTGTAGCATAGGGTTTAATAATAGTTAATGGAATTAATGGATAATTCACTGGAAATGCACTAAATATAAATTATTCCAATCAATCTCGCAATGTTTGCGTCGGACACGCAACATGCCACATTAACAGTAGACTCTATTTGGTTGGACTAACGGGGAGATTTTTATATTACCTCATTTGAAGTGATAAAGAGGGGAGGGAAGGAGAAGAATTTTAATGTTACCTTATTTGGTTTGGGAGAGGAGGGAAAATATTTTAATTTAGAAAATTTTACCCTTTTATTTAATTTTTTAAAAGTTATATTCAATGTTTAATAAAATATATTATAAATATAAAATTATAATTTAATAATTATAATAAATAAATATAACTATAATTATACTAATAAATATCTAAAATTATATTACATGATTTTACTTATCATATATATACAAATGGCTAAGGATATTTTTATCCAATAAAAAAAGAATAACCTCCCCTCCAACTTAAGGGGGGAGGTTTTGAGGGAAAGGAGAGGAAAATTTTAAAAAATTTCTTCTCCCCTCACTCTTGTGAATTAAGAGGGGACAAAAATCCCTCCCCTTAAACCAAATAGACCCTAAAAATAATGTGGCATAGTGATATTGATGGGACCAGGAGCCCGTGGGGTAGGGAAGTAATACCGTTTTTTTTTAAAAAAAAAAAAAGGCAACTCGTTCTATTATAAAAGATTAAATATAACCAAATAGATTGCATACTTCATGACTTTTAAATTTGACGGCAGAACTTGTAAATTAATATTCTTTTCATTTTTAAATATAAGATAGAATTAATTTTTTTTATAAAGAGATTAAAAAAACTAAATAAGTTACTTATGTTGGAATAATCTAATAATAAATCCCAAATATATTGCATATGAATTCCATAAAAGAGAGCAGCAGCGAAAGACTTTATGAAATACCTCTAACCATAGTAATTCTGATGTAGTATCTCACAACATAGAAATTGTGGAGAATAAGACAAAGTTAGAATTAGAATATAATAGAATATGTTATGGCTTCTTCTAACGGAAAAATGAGGCATAGTGATGGTCTAGGAATAGCCGTCACCAATTAGGGATTTAAGTAGCAAGTAAGTGAGTTTTCCACATTCTGCTCTAAGACCCAGCCTAAACTATTTATGACATCCCATTAAAGCTTGTAACAGTTTTACTGGCTATACCGGCAACCCTAAACCAAATATCTTTCCAAATCACTTGTAAGCCATAATCGGAAGATATTTTATCCAAAATATATTAAACTGATAATATTTAAAGTAACAGGCTAATATTCAGAATAACTTCATAATATTTAGAATATTCATTTAATCAAAATAATCAACTAGTATATCATTTATATAATAAAAAATAAACATACATACATACATACGTATTATGTATGTATGTATACATGCATGCATACATGTATGTATATACATATACATCCATACATGTGTGTGTACATGTGTGTGTGAGCACATATATTCTATACACACACCGGCATATATACATATTAACTTTTATATTCCATACACACACCCGTACATATACATGTTAACTTTTGTATTCTACACACACATTCTATATATGTTAACTAAGTAATCAATGACTATTTAATAACTTTATACCCTTTTATAATGTCACTTGTTCAGCAAATGTAAAAATGTATCATAATATTAATTTTTATAAAGTTAACTCATCTTCAAAACTAAACAAACTAATCTTTCTACAATATACATAGTATAAAATATAATGTACATTCGGTAATGTACCATATGACTTGTAGCTTTTCAGTTATTATTCAAGTAAGAATATACTTGACAATCCTCCTAAAATTCCTTTACAATGAATGGCATTGCCAACTTGTGCGCACATTTAAATAAGTCTATACATTAGAAATTGAATTAAAAGGAATAAGATGATATCAGAGACATATTGACAATCTAATCATATTCTCATAATAGATGTTACCCTCAACAATCACCATTATCCATGAATGTTCAAATGCTTGTGATCGTAGGTTATTCATGATATTTTCAAATATGTTAAGAATAATCTCTTCATACATTTCAAAAGAATATCACACTTAACACGGTCATATCACAACTTTTAACAATGGTGACTTAGTTATTTATAACATCTTAAGTCAAAATGCACAAGTTATAAATGAATCATTATTTTATACCATATAGATGACTCAACTCCCATTAATCTAGTGATATAAATAAGACTTATGGCATTTTTAACATGGTTCTATATGTAATCACATCATGATAACTTAACTATCATTATTATGAGGTTTACTTATGACAAAATGAACTCTTAATTTTGCTAACTAAATTCTCTTTATGTGACCATCTTTACCAATTCACATATATATCTCTTCTTACGTCTAAAATGAAAAGATACAAATGACATCTCAATTCAAGATAGACATTTAACTACAATAAAAATATGGAAGAAATTATACATGAATGTCGGAGGAAATACCTCACTAAATCAATTCATTATTCATAGAGAAGTTATAGCAAACAACTTTATTTGTATTACTTAATGTTGTATGTTGGCAACTTTACAAATAAACTTAAATTGTTGCTTATGTTACGTCTATCATGAATTAATGCCCACATTTAGAATTTATGATCACTTTTCGATATTTATGTTCTAGTCAGATTTTTTGAAATACATCATGGAGTAATCATGAATTGTCAAATTTTAATTATGACTGATCTCAACTGAATCTATTGATAGATTGAAGCCTAACAAGATGAATGCCATGTAGAATCAATATTCTACTATTAAAGGTGGAAATCCTCTATATATAATCACTCTCAATGAGTTTAATTACTCCCATTAAGTTTGGCATTTCTAAATAATCTGACATTTCAAAATACTATACAAAACTATAAAATAAAATGGACAGGTCACTTAAATTCTTGAGACCTCTCTCTATTTTCGCTAAAATATGATGTTTTAGTCTCTCAGAATATTTTTCTTCCACATTATTCCTTCTACAAGACAATTCTATACAAGAGTATATTTAAAGCCGATCTTCCAACCTTTGATATTTTAAAAAAGATTTAAACACAATTTTTTTTGGAATCTAATAAAAAAATATATAATTGTTTATAGTGTGTCCTTTAAGAGGAAAATTATATTATGAAAAATGTCTATTAACATTATGTTTCTTCTCGCAACAATTTCACTTATATTAGGTAAGTTCAAGTATGAAGAAACTTTACATATAGACTAAGTTCTAGTCCATTAATGATGTACTTATCATGTCACCCATCTCTTCCACCTAATTTCACTGAATTAATCTGTTTATAAGATTAACCACCCAATTTTGCTTTTATATACTCAAAATGCGTCAAATGATACTACTCAATTATAAAACAGATAGAATTTGGGTATTGTGAAAGGCCAACTGTAAGGAGAGATGAATTATTTCACCAATTAAAACACAATTAATGGCAAGTGTATATCTATTATTGCCTCTAATCAAGCTTTTTAACTATAAGCACATTATTCTTTATATGCTTATTACTTTATGGCTTTGGAGCTGGTGGTTTGATAACTCTAATTTAGAATCTTGTTCTTTTCCAAGTATGAGTAAAACTTATAATCACATATTTTGATTGAATCCCTAGTATTCATGCATGTACTTATGAAAAGGAGTAATTGCTCATGAGATAATAAACTAAGGATCTCCTCCACAAAAATTAATGGGGACATTTAACCCTATTATGGAGAATCATTTTATAGTCAACAAAACAATATAATAATAGTTATGAGAATTTCTAAATTTGTCCTGTGGCCTATAAATAACCCTTACCTTAGCTCCATCCTTATGTACTCATGATAACTGGCTCTTAATTGAGATTAATTTAATGAGACAATTACATCTCATAATATTATCTCACCTCTCATGTTAGTATCATTGAGTACTAAAACTTATTTGATGTCAAGTTTGATGAAGAAGTTACATTTTATCTCCTTCTAAGCTCAACAATTATCTTTAACAAAGTCTATCAAACTAAACAATTAAATATAAAAACCATGCTATAAGGTTAAAGTAAAACCTAATCATACTTACAAAAACAAATATAAGAGGCAAAGAAAAAATCATTACAAATAAGTGTATGTTTACCAATGTAAATCATATAATTATAAATTTTTATCACTAAGATCTATCTATGAGCAAAAACATTAGCATAGTATGAATTTATCTCGAATTGATGAATCTAAAACGCAGATATATTTTTTAATACTTGTGGGCTACTTAAAAAATATAATGTCATTCTATTTCTTCCTAATTAAATATCCAATTATAATTATCTACCAGTGGGTAAAGACTAATTATAACCATATATTTAATTACAATTGATATTCTATAATATAATATGTGATTAAAAATGTGCACGCAACAAGATTGAGGATGTTGTGGCTACCCCCCAAAAAACAAACATACTAATCACGAATATCATGTGCATTTAAAATATAAATATGCACTAATAACCTAATGAGAATTTAAGCAATTAATTTAATGAACAATAGTAACCAAACAACTGAAATTCTTCCACTTTGATAAAATTAATTAATCACTTATTGGAGTTGATATTTTAAAAAATCCATAAGCGATTATTCACACATGTAATATTGAGGATGCTGTGTATACTCCACAAGATGCATGTTAATCGCAAATATCAACTGTGTGCTTTTAAATTTCAAATATACACAAATCTTTAGTGAGAATTTAATTGACTAATTTAGTTAACAAAATGTGACTAAATAATCATCATAAATAAATTCCCCTACTATTTTGTGCATCCAAATTAAATATAATATATGTACATCTTAATAGAGGAATTAACTAATTAATTTGATCAACAAAAATTAACCCTCCCACTGGTTTATGTATCCAAAAAAAATTTTAAGAAATCATTTTTAGCATATTTCAACTAAAATATAATTTTTCAAAATTCAAATAGTTAAAAAATTTTCCAAAATTAATTACATAAATATTGAGGTAATTAAATGACATATCAAAATTTTTTTTACAAATTATCATAATGTGGAAATAGCCAAAACTAATTTTCCTATATTTAAACAATTAAAAGTGCACATAAAATAAATATTCAAATATTTGATTAAACCATTCACAGTATGAAACAGAAATTAAATCCAAATATTTAATTATTTGAAAAGAAAGAAAATTTCTAAAGAATTAATCATAAAATGGAGTTAATGAAACTTAATTGAGCCAAAATAATATCTGAAAATCAACTCCATATCAATAACTTAATATATTTAACAACAACGATTAAAATAAACATATACCTAGAATTATTGTTCAGAATGTCACTGTCAAATAAAATGACGCAAAGTTCCCAGAATGCATGAACAAAATGATTATGAAAATCCAAAAAATATGAGAGGCTCATAACGAAAATACTTTTAATTATTCCATAAAGGAAAAAAAGTCATATACAAACCCGAGTTCCTTATGACCCATATGCTTTAATGAAACAAAAAAATTCCAGAAAAACATAATCAACAAGGCCAACAATGTGAAGTCCAGGAAAAAAGGGTAAAAACGAATCACTGGCCCAGATTCTTTAAAAATAAATGAAAGGCAGAAAATAAAAGCCCAGTAAGACTGTGGCCCATGTGCATCAATTGGTTCAAGCAAATAATAATAATAATAAAAGAGATCCAATCTGCCAACCCCAACAATTAAAATAAAAGAAACAGAAAAATGAATTCTGAGGTCCAAAAGACTGAGCCCAGTCTATGTCAGTTTAGAGAAACGACGCGTTTTGTCTTCTCCCAGGACGACGTCGTTTCCCCCCGTGGGGGCCGTCTTCTTCAAGTCACCTGGAACCCTAACGACCCAATCAAAACTGAGACATCATCTTGACTTACCAAGAATTTGCACAGCACGACTGTTATGAAATAAAACTATGACAGGGATAATTTGGTAAAAGGTTATGGATTATTTTTGTTAATTTGTATGTTACCATTTTATTGAGAATCTTTCTGTTATTTTGAGGCTAGCTTACACACGTTCTATCTAGTATAAAGACAAGACTCTGTAAGTCATGACTATCAAATGAGTAATATCTGAATTCCCTACTCTTTTTCCTTTTATCTTCTCTGTTCCTTCTCTCCTGTATTCTTTTTTTTCCTCTCTTCTAACCTCTATTCCATAACATTACGTATCAAAGACAAATAATTCTCTTTTCAACAATGGTTTCATCAAAATCATATGCCCAAAACCCAAGCTGATTTTTTTTTAAAAAATTTAGAAAATGCAAATACTAAACATGACAGTGGAAATCCATTTACAGTAACTCCGACGGCTGAAATTCATCCAACGATTTTGGGACCCATTCTCATATGAGAAAATGCAACGATGGTCATCGGAGATAAGCACTCTCCCTTCATCCAGCAACTCAAAATCATACATGTATATACATCATTAACGAGATAAATGAATTAAAAACATTATTCAACGTTTGTGAGCAAGTTTCCCAGAACTCGCATGTACATCATAAACATATGATTTTCTCATATTATTTTTTAAATAGAAAAATAAAATAAAATATCATACAAAAATACTAGGAAGAGGAGAATCGAAAAACCTAATCTGATGCTACATGTTGAAATAATCTAATGATAAATCCCAAATATATTGCATATGAATTCCATAAAAAGAGCAGTAGCGGAAGACTTGATGAAATACCTTTAGCCATAGCGATTATGTTGTAGTATCTCACAATTTGAAAATTGTGGAGAATAAGAAAAAGTTAGAATTAGAATATAATAGAATATGTTAGGGCTTCTTCTAACAGAACGATGAGGCATAGTAATGGGCTATTCCATCACCTGTCACGGAACTCCTAAAGAACAAGTAAGTGGGTTTTTCCAAGTTCTGCTCTAAGACCCACCCTAGGCTACTTATAAGCCTCCTATCAACGCTTGTAATAGCTTTCCAACAACTCTAAACCAAATATCTATCCAAATCACTTGCGAGACATAATCGGGAGATATTTTATCCAAAATATATTAAACTGATAATATTTAAAGTAATAAGCTAATATTTAGAATAACTTCATAATATCTAGAATATTCATTTGATTAAAATAATAAACTAATATATCATTTATATGATCAATATATATATATATATATATAAACAAAAAAGTATAATATTATCATTTTAATAAAATATCAAACAACTTAATCATATCATACGTTGTGTATCCTTATATTATATATTAGTTTATATGTGAGGCAAAATAATTTAAAAAAATGATAAATATAAATATTTTAAAGTAATTTAATTAGCTTTCTTAATATCTCCAAATAATTCAATATTATCTTATATTTAAGACCAGAAGTAGTATTATTTTATTTTGCATTCAATATTTGTAAACAAAAATTCAATCTATATACCATAATAAATCATTAGGTTTAATAAATGCTTATAAAAAATAGATATATTGAATTTTAATGAATAAAAAATGTCCAATAAGATATCGATTTCAAAGGTATATACTCCAACATATGTTTGAGGAATTGATTTTTATCCTAAATATAAGACATACATACTTTTTTTATTTATCAATTTTTTTTTCTATTTTTCCTCTATTATAGAAAATATTAATGTTCGACGTCAGAATAGTAACAAGAAAATGTGGCGGAGAACTAAGGGCATGTTTGGTACAGTGGAATTGAAGACATGGAATTGGAATTGAATTCCATACTGATTGCATGTTTGGTACAAAGAATTGGCCTTGGAATTGGAATTTCAGGTGGAAGCCACCTCAACCAATTCCACCAAAATAATTTCATAAAAAAGCTCAGATTTACAATTACATCCTCTTATTTCCCACCTTACCCTCTCTACCTTTTACCCACCATTCCCGACCACTATCTCCTCTCACCCCATCGCCGGCAATGACAACGACAGTATCTCCGCCAATCCAGATGAATGATGACAACTATGGCCTAGTGCAACGGTGGCGGAGCTTTCCCCTTCTCCATCCCTTCGATGGTTGCAGATTTCTAGATTTGGGTTGAGAACTAAGGACGTCGAAGGCAAACTTCGACTGAAGGTGGGTGGTGGCATATCGTCGGAGGGATAGAGAAGGGGTTGTCAGAGTAAAATTGATTCTCCAAATCGACGGCTTCCTTTCTCTTCAGACCCTCACTTCGATGGCGATGGCGACGGCTTCCTCCAGCAACCCCACCACTGATGGGTCCTTGATTCTCCCTCTCTCTTTAGACCCTTACTTCGTCGACCTTCATTGCTTTGACTCAAACGCTACACCCTTACATTCGACGACGGTGGCGGCGCATGATGCTCCTCACCGTTATCTTTATAGATCTAGATCGACTTCTTCACGATTTTAGTTCAGACACGCCCCATGGTGAATCTGAGAGAGAGCGAAGCACAGTGAGAGAGATCGACTTCTTCATGGTGGAGATTGGGTTTTTAGGGAGGGTATTTTCGTATAAAAAATGTCTCATTTCCATGACATACCAAACACATTTTTAAATTTCATTTTCATATCCATTTCTATTTCCATTTTCATCAAAATCAATTCCAATATACCAAACAGGCCCTAAAACAAACAGAGCCCTCATCGACCCCTAAAGCCTTCTATGTAAAAGAGTAGCTAGTATGTTAGCTTCTCAATGGCACCAGTCCAGGGTAAGTTTCCATTCTTAATCAGTGAGAACAGCTTCATCCGGAAGCTCCTCCTACCAACCTATATGCTGTGAGTAGTTCCACTGCCTCTCAACTATGACTCGTCGCCATCTAAATTCACAGGCTCGCTTTAGGCCCTATAGAATAGCCCAAAGTTCAGCATGCGAACTACTTCAATTCCCTCACCCATTCCAACCATGAAAATGAAATAATCGAATGTAACATTTGTCCATCATAGTCACAAAAGCAACTGGGAGTATGTAAAATATCTTCTCCATCAACCCCACGTTGTGAACAACCCATAAACACAATTAGTAACGAGTCTCCCTCTCCCACAGAATCACAAAAGGTTGTACACCTTTGCGGCATAGTTAGCTTTCATATCTTCCTCCACAGACCCTTATTATCGACATAAAAGCTTATAGGCAGACTTTAAGGAAAAACCACCATTCAATGAGGGTCTACAGATCATAACGTCGTTCCCTTCCAATTATCGGGTAATAGTGTTGAATACTCTATGAAGCACGCAAACAACTAAAAACTCAACCAATCTAGACCACTCCTAACCCCCAGAAGTCAATAAATATTCTCACACTTTCAAATTACGCTAGCTATCATCTATGTTCCTTATGGCATAAGAACTTGATTTCTTATGATTGCGCCCCCACAAATCCTCCCAAAAACTACCATCACCTATCTTCCAACCCTTTTCCTTCATTGTTGTATCCCACGTAGCCCAATTCATTTCCAAGCTTTTGATTCTTTTCTTCTACTCTCGGTGGGACTATTTTCAGTAGATTGTTTTTATAAACTAAAAAATATTCTTTTATTTTTTTTCTATTTTTTATTTTTTGAGGCTACTATTTATCCACTCTTGACATCATGTTACTAATGATAACAACCGTTATGTCATCACTAGCGACAACCCCCACCACGTCACTTAAGAAACAGTTTTTTTAAAAAAATTTCATAAAATTGTTTTGAAAAAAAAATCAAAAGATATAAACAAACAAGCCCAAAATTTCTGATGAGCTCACCTTAAGGCCTAGCGTGAGAAGCAGGTTCAAAATCCTTGTCTAACCAACAAGAGTGAGCTTACCCTCTCCTCCTCCTTCATGAGAAACCACCTCATGTTGCTTTTTTTTTAAAACGTAAAAATATCCACTAACTTATTTCAAAAGTGCGTCCAACACCATAAAATTTTTTCAGTGTAAAAGTAACCATAAATTTTTAAAAGAGAGTAGAAGTAACCTCCGTTAAAATACAATAACTTCTACAATCTCCACACTATTTAAAAAAATTCAAAATTTTTCAATTTCCTTTTCTACCCTTGTCTCCATCATCTGCCTCTTAGACTCTCCCTTCCTTGCGTCTGGCTTCTCTCCTATAGGGTTCTGGTCCATTACCTCTCCCTTAATTCAAGCGACATCATTTTACGAGCAACAAAAAATCTCCTTCAATTCTAAATCTAGTCGTCCTCCACTTTCCTATTAAAAAAAACAAAAAAGTCCTCCACTTTCCCCATACTCACCCATGTGATCAAAGAAAGGGTTGTAAAAATATATTTTAAAAATATTTATTCTTTTAAAAAAATTTAATAAATTTCATGTTTTTTATGGTTCACATGGAGATTGCTGAGTCACACCAGTTACTTTTCAATAAGATACTTATCTAGCTTGTAATATGTTTCAACAAAACTAAAATAACATTAAACTTGCTTTAAAATTTAACAATTTTTTAAATTTACCCTTGTTTAATATACATTTTACCCTATTAAAAATATTCATTCTATTAAAAAAGACACGAAGAATCCCATTTATAACTCACATCATTAAATCTTTTTTATGAATGTACAATTTTATATTTTATTTATTATTGTATACACTTTGTCCTTATATGGTATAATGCATATTAAACAAGGGTAAATTTAAAAAATTGTTAAATTTTAAAGCAGGTTTAATGTTATTTTAGTTTTGTTGAAACATATTGCAAGCTAGATAAGTATCTTATTGAAAAGTAATTGGTGTGACTCCTCAATCTCCATGTGAACCATAAAAAACATGACATTTATTAATTTTTTAAAAAAGAATAAATATTTTTAAATACTCCCTCCGGTCTTATTTATAAGCAACTTTCTCTTTGATTGCGCAAAACGAACTGATAGTTAAAAGCAATAAGTGTGTAAAAAATGCCATGTTTTTTTCCATATATGCCCAATTTATGAAAACAGAGAGAGAATGTATAAAAAATATTAGAGATAGTAAAATATAATTTTCCAATGCTTTGTTGACTTAATTCACCTAGTAAGTTCTCTCTCTCTCTCCTTAATATAACTCTTGGTGTGTGTGATAATTAATTATAAATAATACGTATTTAATAAAGGTAAAATGGGAAAAAGGAGTTTACATTTTCAGATACAAAGTGAAAGTTACTTATAAAAAGGACCAACCCCGTAAGAGATAAAGTTGATTATAAATAGGATGGAGGGAATATATTTTTACAACCCTTTCCCTGATTACATGGGTGAGTCTGGGAGGGAAGTGGAGGACTTTTTGTTTTTTTAAACTAGTAAGAGGAAAGTAGAGAATGACTAAATTCAGCATTGAAGGAGATTTTGTGTTGCGCGTAAAACAATGTCACTTGAAGTAAGGGAGAGACAATGGACCGGAACCACATAGGAGAGAAGCCAAGCGCCCTTTCCTTTCCCTTCAATTACCTATTTTCTTCTCATATCAGGTAACAACGATGGCATTGAGCCACTATTGCATATCACAACACATTTTTTCGATCATATCCCTCGCCATGGTCTTCATGGGAAGGTTTTTTTTCTCCCAAGAAATCTGACTCTTTAAGGTCCTCAAATAATATTCAGCTCTGGAAGAGAGCCTGGTCCCATTGTTATGCGTCGTAAATTTCTTCGCCCATATGATTCCCTCTTTTGATGCTATTTGAGGAAGAAAGATTTAAACTTTAGAAGCTTTGCTATGTTAAGCTCATCCCCAAAGTCTTGAAGCTTATGGAATATCAACCTCAAACGGTGGGGAGGAAGAAATCAGTGTATAGTGCTTTAGTGTTTGAAGCTTCTGGGTTCCCCCCAGCTTTTTTAGTTGTTGATGATGAAGATCGAGAGGTTTTTTTGCCCCGTTTGTTTTGTTGATAATCGATTGATTCTGGTTTGTTGAAGATTGATTGTTAGCTTCTGAATTTTTAATTCCTTTTTCTGAGTTTGGATTGTTTCTGATTTGTTGATGATTGATTGTTTCTTTTGAAACTTCTCGGTGTTTACTTTTTTTTTTTAGTTTGTAATCTTTTGGAGATTTGTTTTTGATGATCGATTGTTTCTATTGAAGTTTCTAGGTTTTTTTTCAATTAAGAATATTATAGAGATTTGTATTGATGAGCAGAAGATGAACGGAGATTTTTTAAGGTATGTTTAGTTTGATGGAGAGGAGGGGAGTGGAGGGATTTTAATAGAGGGGAGGGGGAGGAGATGTATTTTAATGGAGGGGAGGGGATGGATTTTCATATTATCTCATTTGGATTGATAAGAGGAGAGATGAGAAGAAGGATTTTAATGTTATCTTATTTATAGTGTGTTTGGCAAATTCTCAAAACCATGGTTTGGCTCCAAAACCATGGTTTTGAGAAAAATTAGCCAAACACTTTCTTTTTTTGGAAACCATGGTTTTATCTCAAAACCATGGTTTGGATGTCCAAAACCATGGTTTTGGGAAAAGCTTCTTTTTATTGCTTTTTGTCCAAAACCATGCTTTTTTTATTTTAAAAAATTTCCAAAAATATTTTTTAAGTAGCATATAGTATCCTAAAATAATTTTTAGTGCTTTTAATCCTTTAAAATATTTTTTCATTTGTACCCAGTGTGTTTGCAGACTGATTGCAATTTTACCCTTAATTTATTTTTTCAGCTCTAAAAATTACTTTAAAGTATTTTTCAGTTATACCCAGTGTCATCCTCTCTAAAATATTTATCCAGGAGCACCTAATATTTTAAAGTAATTTTTGAAGCTGAAAAATTAAATTAAGGGTAAAATTGCAATCAGTTTGCAAATATATTGGGTACAACTGAAAAAATATTTCAAAGAGTTAAAAGCACTAAAAATTATTTTAGAATACTGCATGTTACTTAAAAAATATTTTTTGATACTACATACATCCAAGAAAATATTTCAAAATACTATATATCATTTTTTTTGGACAAAAAAAAAAGTTCAGCTCCTTAAAATTACACCAAAACGGTGTAGTTTTAAGAAAATGACTAGCAACTTTTTTTGGTTTGTCCAAAATATAATCTTATCATTCATACGTAATTATTATAAACTTTCAATGTACAATTTATTAATATATATATTTCTATGTATGTATGTACAATTCATTTTTTTTGTCATAATTTATAATTTTTTCGGACAAATTTAAAGAGTTTTTGGTATTTATTATTCAATTTTATGTTAAATACTAAAATATAATCTAATATTTTATATCTAATTATTATAAATTATTTTTTACAATTTATTATAATATATATGTGTGTGTGTGTGTGTGTATTAATTATAAATTTTTCAGATAATTTTATGTCATTTTTTGTATTTATTATGAAATTTACTACTATATAATACATAAAATATAATCTTATACTTTCTATGTAATTATCACAAAAGTTAATGTCCTTTTCAGTAATTTGATCATGAAAAAAGCTATTCTGATCATAATATTCAAACACTCTCATTTTATCAAAATCATTTTTTTCTCATAATCTATTTTGCCAGAATCTATTATCAAAAATCATTTTTTTCACTTTTTCTCCATAAGCTATTCTCATAAGTTGTTTCCAAACACACCCTTAGTTTAGGAGGGGAGGGGAAGAAAAATATTTTGATATGGACAATTTTACCATTTTATTTAATTTTTTTAAAATTCTATACAATGTTTAATAAAATATATTAAAAATATAAAATTATAATTTAATAATTATAAAAATTGAATAAATATAACTATAATTATGTTAATAAATATCCAAAATTATATTCCATGGTTTTACTTACCATATATATATATAAGTAAAATATTATAATTATAATATATATGTACACAATAAAACAAAAGTGGAGTGCTTTAGAGAAGATGGTAAAATAAGATAACCAAAAATCTTTATGGGCAAAATGATCAATGTGGGGTAAAATATATTACTCCTCCCCTCCAAATCTCTCCAATTTGGAGGGGGAGAATATATTTTTTATACTACCAATTAAGGGAAGAGGAGCAAAATCCCTCTCCTCAAACCAAACAGAGGGAGACTTCCTCTTTTGTATTAGTGGTATTTTAATACTTTTATACTATAACTAATGGACATTAGCTAGTTTTAATAGTTGTATTATTTTTTGACCTATTTTTTAAAGTTTATAATTACTTTTACACTTTAAAAAAATTTAAGATGTTGGGTGTAGTTCTAAAATAAATTTATAATTATTTTTACTCCTAAACTTTTTTTTTTAACCTTGCATGTCATGTTGCTTCAAATTGAGCCCTCCTAGGTTTTAGAATGCATTCAAGACATTAGGCTCAGGCCTCTCCATTTTTAAACGCAGACAAATTTTGCTTCTAATACCGTCAAGCTTGTTTTTAAACTACACGAATGAATGGAGCTAATATAGCAAATTGTCGGGACTTATTTCAAAATAAATACGTTATAAGGGCTTCATTCAAAATTTGACAAAATTGTAGACTATAAATTTATTATTTTCAACAAGATACTATTACATATGAAGGTTTTGTTATTAAAACACTGATCATCAGTGGGCTCATGTGGATGGGGGGATGTCTTTGCAACAAAACCGAGGCGGTAGCTTTTCGCCCATGTGTTGTTGCTAGCTTTATTTGTTTTTATATGAGTTTCAATATTTACTTTGAAGAAAAAAAGAGATCAAACAGGTAACAACTTACAAAAGTGTGACAAAAAAATCACGTAAATTTGAAAAAATTGGGTTACCTAGTAGCTAACCGTAAAAAGATTATACACATGCACATTGAATTTCAGGCAGCCTTTATAAATAATGAGGAGGGGGTGTTTATTAATTTGTTAAGGAAGTCAATAGGATTTTTTAAATCTTCAGAGAAAAAATGCCCTCTATCTCGATGACACTTATAATTTGTTGGACTTTGGGTCCAAGTCTATCTTTGATGGGTTAAACTATTTAATTAGGATACAAGTAGCATAATCAAATAAGAAACAAATCAGCATTAATTATGGATTTAGAAATAAATTAGTATTAATTATGAAATTGTTAATTGAGAATCAAGTCATCATAATTTAGAAAATTAATTAAAAATTAATTCTCCTGATTACTAACTTGGAAGGCAAAAAGGAGTATACATTACTTCCTAATTAGTGGCTACATCAAACCACTATAAATAGGAGATGCATTTTTCAGTTATAATCAATCCATGCCATTGAGCTATCTGTCAATCTCTCTTCTCTCCTATCATCTTTCTTATTCTGGTGACTTGGTGTACCAATCTGAATTAGGCTATAGTAGTTTAATAATTATGTGAGCATTATTATGTTCGAGTTATGGAACAATTGAGCTTTGACCCGGATCCAAACATGGATTTTCCTCGGTACACTAGTCTATACTCTCTTCTTAATTTTTCCTACATTGGTATCTGAGTCTGGTTGATCCTTGAGGCTGTGATTATTCTTTGTAAATAAGCATGTGATGTAATTTATTTATATTCCCATCATATTTTTCATTATTCCGATGTGTTGTTTTTTTCATATATTTGCATATATGATATTTGGTATCATAATCCATATTTTCACATGCATAAACATACATATGTTAGCAATTTTTTTTGGGGAGTTCTCATCTTTGCATGCGTACAAGCAAATATATATGTATATTCCGCTGTGCTCATTCAAGATTGAATAAATAACCATTGATTAAAAAGTTATTGGATGCGTAGCAATACATGTTGGTGATTTAGTAAACATTATGCTTAAAAGAATCTGTGAGAAGATGCAATGTTTTTAATCTTTGGGCTAAAACGACTTATTCTTTTCATTGCTTCCTTTGCTTGAAATTTTCATATACATGGACTTTGGCCTGCATGTGAAATACTCGGTTTAAAAGCTCTACATATGTATTATTATCTTGTCTTCTCTTCTCCTCGCTTCTTCAATTTAATAAAAGTTGAGTTTTTGGAACCTATATGGAATCAAAAACAAGAGACTTAACCCCTCAAAGGTTAGAAGAACTCTTAAAACATAAAGAACACATATCCAAGTTATGTTACGGAGTGCCGTTGACGTCAGCGAAAAAAAGGGGTCCTAAAACTTAGTGTTTTGCCCAAAGTAAGACCATGGGTGTGTAGAGCTCAAAGAGATGATTCCAACGACACTTAGAATGCGTCAAACGGAGTCCAGATGAGGGAGAAATGAAGGAAAGAAGTTAGCAAGTCAGCTTGTCACCGCCGCCAATTAACTCATGATTTGATTACTGAAAAAGGCATTTTTATATCAAATAAAAGCCATGGATTTGTAGTTCGTTGCGACGATTCCAACAACACTAAGAATGTGAAAAATGAAGCTAAAACGAGGAAGATATAACTTTTTAAATTTTATGGGTTGCGATGACCCGCTGGATCTCCAACTGGGTCAAGTTGACTCAACTGGAGGTTAAAGATGATGATGTGGCAGTCAATGCACCACGTCATCAGTCAACCAATCCGTGTGGACCAATAAGAATACGCAACGTCAGCGTTCAGTAACACGTCATCGAAGGCACTTTATCGATCAATGTCACGCCACGTCATTCGTTGACCATCCACGTGGATTGAGACACGTCAGCGCCATGTTATCTGGTCTTGGTTAAATGTTAACCAGTCAACGGTCAACCATTAACTTTGACTAGTCAACCGTTGACATTTTTTAAAAAAAAATTTAAAAAAATGACAAATGGCACGTGGGGGCCACTGGGCCGCTGTTTGACACGTGGCAAGCATTGTCAGAGAGAAGACGGCACGTGGAGTCATGTAGCTGATATGTGTCGCCAGCCGGTGAACGTAGGGTGGCGAGTGGCATACACGTGCTACTGCCGAGAGTAGGCTTCGCTGGAATTTTCTAATTTTTCATAATTTTTTGATCCATATACCTTCTAGGGGAGGATGTGGGCGCGTGAGACCTCTGATTGAGACACAATTTATTCCTAAAAATCCCTAAATTTGAGAGCTTCAATTTGATAAATAATTTTCATATATTTGAAGCATGTTTGGATTTGATTTGAGTCAACAAGGTGTTTATGTGCACTTAGAGATTCCAAAAAATGTTGAAATTGAGTCTATATTGATTTTATTATTTTTGGGATAAGTTGGTTTACTCATTAAGAGTATTTCATTAGCAACATACGGTTAATATTGAAAGATTCTTTAAAGTGAGAAATTATTCAAATAAGTTTTGAATATAAGAACTTATCCAACCTTGACTTAAATTCTTAGAGATAAAATCTGAAACTTGCAGCAACTTGGAATTATTAAATAATAATAAGTCTTCTCATGCTTTTAACCACATTAAATCAATTGGGATTGAAGCAATGACTTCTAAGTCAACCCTTTATCACAAATGTTGTGACAAAGGACAAGAAAGATAGAGATGTAGGAATCATCTCATCAAGTGGGAGGTATGCTATAAATACATCCAAGGAATTGAATGTAAAAATGGCTAAGAGGATCTTGACATTGTAGCAAGATTCTACATGAGTTTATATAGTCAGAAGGGCCTATAAGAGTGAGAACCTAATTGTGAGATATGAGGCAAATTTTTATGTGTCTTGAATGTTCTTTCTTCATTGAATTTATGGTTATATATTCTTTGATTTTTTTAGAATTGAATTGAGTATATTCTCTTCTTCCCATGAACATTCCTGTTGTTATTATATTACTGTCTTATTATAATAACTGCTTTAATTGAGTGAGAGTTTCTGGATGTTTCTGGAACGCATCCAGAAATCCAAAAGAGAATGTGTTCAATAAAGGTCATGTTTAAAAGGGTGATGAGCTAACTAGTATGAGTGGGATGTGAGTCAACATAGTTGTCTCCTGAACATGAAACTAGTGAACTTATTATCTAATTATCCTATGTCTTATTTGAACAAACAAATATGATTTGTATACCATAATCGTCTAAGTGACCAAATTATGACCAAGTTTATTTGACTGAGCTTATAAAGATAAGCTTAATAGAGATATCAATAAAGTTAAAAACTCTTAAATCTCTTGCATTCAGGAAGAATAAAATGTCAAAGACATCATACCAACTATTCTTCAGCATCTAGAGGCTGAAGCACCCTGAAAGAAATCGAAAGCTTATGCTATTAAGAATAAAAAGAACAAGATTGCTCATACTTATGCCCATATGAGTAATATATCTTTATCTAGACAGTGTGAATAGCATTGGAAGGTGATGAAATTGACAATCTTCTTCTATAAAGTTAAAACTAAGTTAAGTTTTAACATGGTGTATTAAGTCATAACATGTCGTTTAGGCAACACTTGAGGAAAATGTCAAATTAAGATATTAACATATACAAGTTAAGTTATTTCTAACAAACAACAAGTGTATGTTGTGATAAGATGTCTCCCATTAAGTGGGAGTAAGCTATGTCTCTCAGTGAGTGGGAGTAAGCTACGTCTTCTAAAGAGTGGGAGTATACGAAAGTGAATATTACCCATCATATATACATTATGACCTTCGGCAATATGGTTTACCATATTAAACTTGAGCATGAAAGACTGAGGGATCCGAGATCCATCAGTTAAACAAACTTAGCTAAAGAGTAGGAGGATTCATCCTCTAAGCCTAAGGGCAAGAAACCTATGAGGTAAACATGATCTAGATGAGGTCAAGAATGTTTTCTACAAAAATGAAAGACTACATTGATAATCCTTTAAGGGTTGTAGAAGAAACAATCCACATGAGTAGTAAATGTTTCATAGAAGCATATAGCATGTCAGATGCAAAGCAAGAAAGAATCAAAGGATTGCAACTTGCATGGTAACTCTACATAGATAAAACCACCCTGATTCACTCCATGCAATATGCTAGCGATAAAATCACATCTTTGTTATCTCTTTAGTTAAAGATCGATGGGACTATGACTCTCAAATCTTGTGTTGGACTTGATGTTTCCTTTTGAGGATAACAATTCCATTTTTTGCCACATGCAAGCATTGATTAAAAGGAATGATCAAATTAGTAAAAGAGAATTTGCTAAGTAATGTGTGCTAAAGGATGAATATCCATGTGAGCAATTGACAACTTAGTCTTACCGGCAAGAAAGATAAAGAAACATTTTGAGAACACATCCTCTGCAATTAGCAAACTATGACATTTGTGAACCAATAAAGTAAGGGTAGTACACAGAGCCTAGTGTTTTATTAATGTCATGGATGTTTACTCGAAATACAATTATATTAAAAAGATAAGACCTTTTAAACTAACAAGGGATAAGAACACCCGTTTAATTAGTTCAAACTGCTATGTGTACAAGAAATGGATTGTTAGGCAACTATCAATACCTGAAACCCTTTAACATAATAGAGTTATTGAAATAGAGAGATAGACATCTCCTTCATATGATTGAGTAAACAATAGCATAAGTGAAACTACCATCCATATGTTGGCACATAAACTCAAAACTATTATCTTTATACTTAACCAAATGCCCTTCAAGTCAGTCACAACCAAGCCTTGTGAGTTATGGATAGACCTTAAACCAGGCCCAAACACGTTAAGACCATAAGGGTAACTGGGTCAGCAACTTAATATCCATAATTCTTCCTATGAGTATGGAAGACTGGGGCCAAGGCACAAAAGGCACATCTTCACGAGATGACCTGACAATTTGAAATGATATGTCTTCATAAGTAAAAATGATAGCGGCTCAGTGACTAAGAGAACCAAGAAACGCAACGTTCATAAACACATATTTTCTAGCAGGAAATAAGCATTAATTATACAAAAATCTCTTTAAGAGGTTAGCAGTGACAAGGAATAACCAAGTGTTCCTAAGTTCATTGATCCGAGTGGGAGGGTTGAGACCATTTTCACAACGAAAGAGGTAAAATGTAAGTTACAAGAAGAATACTTCACCTATACATAGGAAAGATAATCCTATGAAATCTACCTCAGAGTAAAATGTCATTCAGTAAATGACGATAAGTAATAGATTCCCTAATACATTGAATGTTTTCTTCATCATTTAGAAGGTGATGATGACTACCTATAAGTGTCCAAAAGATACTAGAAAGACCTGCTAAGAAGAATTGCAAAGTGTCATACAAGAGGAACTGAATTCTTTTTAAAATTAGCCAAGTAAATGTTTTGGGCTTATTTGTCACCTAGCCAAAAGGCGATTGAGAATAAATGGGTTCTCAAATCCATAAGGGGTATATAAAATCTAAAATATTTAGTGGCCAAGGGGTACTACAGTAGAAAGATTTCCTATTATGCATTTTAACTCTAAACAACCAATTTTGGCTATGACAATAAGCTTAGTCTTGAAACTACATCAAGATAATGTGAAGACCACTTTTCAATTTGAAAACTTGGAAATTGGATAATAAACTCTACATGAAGCAGCTTGAGGGCTTTGTAGAAAGAATCATCCATGCAGTAGTGTATGAGGTTTCAGAATGTGAAAGCCTCGCCAAACTTCAAGATAATAGAAGAATACTGCATGAATGCAAAACGGTCTTGTGATGATTCTTTGTAAAGTCATCATTTTTCAAATGACATATGTTTAGCTGAAATAAGTGTCAAGGGAGTTAAAGGAATGAAGGATTAGAGTTATCCTTAAATCCTGAGTTGAAAGATCATGAAGTAAACATAACATATCTTGAATGAAAGGATAAACGGAAATTGCATAAGGAATGTACATTTTTTGCCACCTAAGACAAGTACAAGTGTGATCTTTAGGCATCTCAGTATGCTAAACTGCAAACCTATAGACACCCTTGAAATTAAGGGCATAAACCTAGAGAGATAACATGTCCTACGAGGAATTCAACGCAGAAAAAGTGGATAGAGTTCCATAGTAAGAATATGGTTAGTAACATGAATGCACACATTGGTGTATATAAGACCAAATGTTTTTTGGTTAGACTTAGAAGCTATTTTTGGTCCAGTTGTGAAAAGATTATGAGAATAACTATGGATTGAGTTATCAAGGCAACAACTTACCTTTGAAAGGATACTCCAATACAAAACCAAGGAAAATGATAATGGAGTAAAGAAATAGATAATGAATTTCTATTATCTATGGAATTAGAACACAAAGCATGTTCTTCCATCATTCAAGGAGTTATATGGCTGGAGAATTTCCCATAAGTAACTGAGAATGAATGGTGGATATAAGGATTCAAATGACAACATCTTATGATGTGGATTCTAAGTATCACAGTAAGGCGAAACATATATTTGATGCATATCTATGAGAGATATGCTTTCCAAAGAAGGAAAGAAACAGTTCAATGTCCTTCCATTGACAGAATATTGGTAGATCCCTTTATTAAGCCCGTAGCTTGATAATCATTGAGTTAGTGAAGATATTGGGGCACAAACAAAATAAAAGGTCTTGAAATTCTTTTATATGAAGATAAAAGAAATAATATGTATGTTATCAGTAAATACATGTAAGGTATACAATTTTATATGTCGTACAGGTCATAAAAGGTTGGTAAACTCACACGAACAACCGTCTTCCCATGTTTTACAGGGGATATGGGAGGGTAAGATAAGCAAATGGTCACCATAAGATGATTAAGAAAAATCTTTTCGTTAGAGTCACCTCAGTTAAACTGAGATGAGATCCATGTGTATATATATACACATAAAATGGACCAAAGCATGAATACAGACCTGTAGCTAGGAAAAGAACTCTTTTTTCCACAAATGAGATATTGTGAAAAAGAAAGTTCTAGTTCAAATGTTGAGTACATTTTGAAACTGATGTCTGTGCGGTGAAAGAAATCGACGTGCACCACAAACCGTTCACCGAAGCGTGCAATTCATACTACATGTGCTTAAGAGTTAAGACTGCAACATGGGATGTAGGTGAAAGATCCTTGATTCACTACAGTATGAGTCCCAGGAAGGAAAAATCCTTCCATGATGCCCTTAAGACTTAGGCGGCATTATGAAAGTTTGGTTTGGTGACAGCTACTTTAGCTGTATGATCACACACGATTCGGTCATATGAGTGAAAACTAGGAAAGCAAAAGCAAACAAGTCATGACGGATTGATGTTTAGTAAAAAAGAAAGATATACTCCTATATATATGAGATGTGCTAGTGTATGTGGTCAACCCCTTACTAGTTCTTGTTGGGATTGAACGTACACACAACAGAAGAATTTAAATTTCAAAAGTATTCCAATCCCAATCGCGGATCTATCAATGGCATCTAAACTGAGTAGTTAGAATAGTACCTTTGTGTTTTACGCCTTTTCGATCTCTAGGAGCCAACTGTACGAACTAGCTCCCTCTACTGGTATCCACACGAATAAGACCCAACACTGCCAGCGTGCTAGCGCCTCCAAAATTTCTCTTTAAGGTTTTCTCTTGCGGCTCTCTAATACGTCTCTGATAGCTAGGGTTCTCTAACCCTACATCTTATAATTTATGTGGGCTGTATTAGATCTTCAAAATTAATCTTAATTAATTTTGAAATTCGAATTAGATTAAATAAATTTTATTTAATTAAATCTGTCAAACAGATTTAATCTAAATTATTTATTTAATCCGAATAAAGAGCCAACTGATTTAATTTATCTTTATAAATTAAATATGAGATATGATATCTGTATTAGCTTTAGTTATTTAATTTATCAAATAAATTAAATATAAAACTAACACCTCATAATAATATTATTATCTATATATAATAATAATAATAATAATAATAATAATATTTTTGAATTTATATCATATATATATATATAATTCGTTTATCCTAAATTAAACATTGTATTCATTGAATCTTAGACACATCTTAGATTAAATGAATCTGAACATTATAGTTCATGTTGTGCTATTCTTGTGTGTGACCTTGTAGGCCCACATGAAGTTGGCAGTGGGCCAATAACTGTACTAGCCCATAAATCGCAAGCGGCCTCTAACAAGACATTACGACTACTCAATTCACATGAGGATCGTTGATACGATGTAACCTGTCATATAACCATGTCACGTCCCTTTTATCACACGATATTTTGGTCAAGGATGAGGTATGGATAGTGTCATCCTCCTATTCCTGACTATTACTTTCCCGATTCCTGAGTAGTCTGATAATATAAATGAAAATTCATTTCCATCACAGTATGACCATACATTTCTCAGACTCATTCATCAAGGGACCCAGTAATATCTCTCTACTAATATGAGGGACAAATTCTATTTTAACCATTCACATTCCTCTACATGAAAACCCTAAGCTCGATTTTAGCCTTTATCATCACCTGGTCAAATGTGACTTTTGACTAAGTCAAAGCTTAGCAACTCTCATGCAGGAATCCATGATGATCTCTGGTCAGAGGGTATTGTAACGTGGTTATATATGAGATAAGCTTATGACTTAATCCATGCAGCTTCCTCATAGCGGGTCGGTCCAGCACCTTGTACTCCTACAAGTGCCTAAGACTTTGATTTGTATCTCTATACCTCATCAAAATTATACTGGTCTTATTTCATGTTTGCTCACGCATAGATAACATACCAGGGACATTTAGGATAATCCTTACGATTCATCCAATGATACAATTATCATAATAAACATGCGAATGATATGATAACAAAATGGAGAAATTCATTAAATAACAATAATGTCAAAAGTACAATGATTGGCCCCTAAGGCACAATTTCTAACAATTATATGTGTAACTAGTAAGTTTGGATACTATGTATATGAAAGGCAATATGAGTTAATTAACATATTAACTCGAAAGGGATTAGATGTGCCATGAGAAATGTGTATGGGAGAATCTTGGGCATCTGAGGCAACAAATAGATAGCCTACAAATTTATAAAGGGTGTCCTTGGATGCTGATCCGATATGAGAGATTTCTAGTATCACAAGCACCAAAAAATTTTGAAGACATTTTCCCCCACGCAGTCGCGGCATACGCCAAGTATGAAACAGGAAAGAGTAACAGACACACGATGGGAGGCCCATCAAGTGCGAGTGGGAGATTTTGGACTTTTGGTTAAAGTCCGCCCTTGATGGGATGAACTATTTGATTATGATATAAGTAGCCTAATCAAATAAGAAACAAATCAGCACTAATTATGGATTTGAAAATAAGTTAGTATTAATTATGAGATTGTTAATTGAGAATTAAGTCATTAAAATTCAAGAAATTAATTGAGAATTAATTCTCTTGATTACTAACTTTGAAGGCAAGAAGGAGTATACATTATTTCCTAATTAGTGACCACATTAAACCACTATAAATAAGAGGTGCCTTTTTCAATTATAATCGATCCCTGCCATTGAGCTATCTGGCAATCTCTCTTCTCTCCTACCATCTTTATTGTTCTGGTGATCTGTTGTGCCAATCTGAATTAGGCTCTAGTAGTCTAATAATTGCGTGAGTATTATTATGTTCGAGTTATGGAGCAATTGAGCTTTGACCCAGATCCAAACATGGATTTTCCCCAGTACGCTAGTCTATACTCTCTCCTTAATTTTTCCTACACAATTAATTTACACCAACTAAAAAATAGTAACACCTAATTCATCAAACATTTGAACTTAGGTCTATTAGGATTTGGAAACTCAAGCCATAGAGACTATGATTACTAGTTGTTTTAAAGCAATACTATTGACCAGTGGGCGCTCGATGGAGTAGGTTAGAGACTACGACCGGCACTCTCAAGGACAAGTGTTCGATCCTTGGGAGTAACAGAAAATGATAATTAACTCGGCCTCAAAAAGGTCGTCCCATCGGTACCTGTCTACCGCCGTAAGGTCCACAGAACGGGGTCCGGATTAGTCTGGGGCGGGCAATGAACCCAGAATACCCCAGGATACTGGAAGCGAAAAGCATAAAACAAATCAATACTATTGATCAATTTTTTTTTTAAAAAAAATCAACTTTATACTTATTCATGAGGTTCTGAAGGGAGTAGAGCATAAAAAACTGCGCTTAAGTATGAATTATGGGGACAAAATTGATTAAAAAACATTAATAATTTGTCAAGTAACTTATATTTAATCAAAATGAAAAAATCATTCTAAAAAGCATGGTATAACAGGGAAGGGAAGAGAGATAGTAAAAAGAAAAAAAGAGAACGGGGGTAAATTCATAAGGAAATCTTTTGGTTACTGAGTGAGGCTCTAATGATTAAAATTATTCACATTTGGGGATGAAGTTGGCCTCTGTTAGTGCCTGTTTGGGAACTCAGTAGAGAAGTAGCTTTTTTTTAAATGGAGTTTTTGCAGAAGTCCGATTGAAAAAAAGTCAGATTGTAGATGTGATTTGTGTTTGGATTGGCGGTGGGAGAAGTGACTTTTTTTTAAAAGTTGAACTTGTTTGGATTAGCATTTGAAAAACCCGTTTAGATGAGAAATGACTGAAAATGGTATGAAGCTTGTTGAATACTACTGATATATTGTTTATGTTAATATTATTATAATTGATGTTAAAAAATGTGAATAAATTTTTTAAAAATAAAAAAATGCAATAATTATTGAAAAAAAATACACTAAAACACTTAATTTTAAAATAAAATATAATTATATATTTCAATTCATTCATACATGGGAGTTGGGTACATGAAATAAAAACCCAACCTCAAGCTTCCTATTTTAACCAACTCTGCATTCATTGGATTTCATCTTCCGAACGTTAGCTCAGATGCAAACAAAGCAACCACAAAGTGGTCCCCACCATTATCTGTTCATTAATCACCCTTGATTAAGCGGATATTAGTAACATCACCGGAAATCAATGGTGAAAATGAATATCCGGATGCGAGAGAGAGACGCTAACAGTGAGATAATGTGGGTAGGTGGGATTTTAAATAATAATAAATGTTTCTCTCCAATGTAGGAAACAAGTTCAGTGAAAAAAAAGCTCAAACTTTTAGCTTGTATGTAACTGGACTTTTTTTTAAAAAGTTCATCAGTTGGAGAAGTTTTCCCAAACAGGGATATTTTGTTTACTGGGCTTTTAGAGGTTCACTGGGCTTTTTTTCTACCAAAACGCATTTCCAAACAGACCCTTAGTTGGTGACTTTGATAAAAGCAGGGTAAAATCCAAAAATTATAAAAAGGGCAAGGGCAATGGCAGGAGAATCTTGAGACAACTAAAAACACAGTAGGAATCACAGCATGTCATGTGGATTGTGGGGAGCGAGGATACTGCAGAGAGATGTGAGGGTGGAAGCCATCATTTGGTTATTTACACATGACAACAAATCAAAGCCAGCAAATTGCAACTGCCTCAACTGAAGCATTGGTCTTGTCTATGTGGCATCCACTTCCCCAACATACAACACACATACTAGGTTCCAAAACATTGGCCTGCAAACTGACTTCACCCCATCACACTTTAATGTCAATCCTACTAAATGACCAACAATATATATATATAATACACACACCCCCTACAATGAAATTATATATTATTTTTAACGACCGTTCATAAAGATAAAATATTTTTTATGATAAAAATCGACTTTTGAATAAGTTATTCACCGTCTTGAATATTTCTCATGGCATTTGTATTATTTGAAATAAAAACTCTCTGGATTTTCAATCTCTAATTTGTACGATTGACTTGTGCATATCATAAACATATTTATGAGCTTCTCTTGTGACATTTGTATTTTTAAAAAAACTATATATTTGAAAATAAATTAATGAATCTTGGAGTGATAATCGTACTTGGAATTTCCTCAAAAACACTCATATGGCATTAATTAGAAATTCATTAGAAAATGGTTAAAATATACATTTAATCATATAAATCTGCATTAAATTTCTTCAAGTGCATTTTTTGGTAGGATTCAATAAGTGACAAAAATAAGTATAATTGTAATCCATTAATTTTAATACTGTCGTTACCATTTAATAGAAAAATACTCACCCAACAAATTTAAATTGATAACTATGCAATTAAATATTTGCAGAGCATGCTTACATTTTAATTCTATGTCATAATCATTTTTCAAGTATGGTATTATATATCTTAACCGTCGACCCCACCTAATAGGATAAAGGCTTTATTGATGTTGATATTATATATCTTAACCATTATTTTCCTCCTAGCTATATCTTCTCGTATTTGTTTCATTTATTACTTGGCATACTGATTTTCATAAACATCTCAATTTGGTTAGACATATGATTTTGGTTCATCATATGCAATATTTTCAAATTCAAGAATTTAAGCAATCTCATAACAGCGACATAGGCTTATATCATTAAATAGAAATAAATAGTGTATAATTAAATAGTTAAAATATAAAAAATGACGATAATTTGATTTACATATATTTTAAATCTAAATAATTGAAATTAAATCTATCAACATTCATAATTTGTCATATTTAATAAAATAATTTCTATAAAATTTATATATAAAGCCGTTGAACATGATTAATTTATGAGTGAGTGAGTTAACACGGTTCTGCAAACTATAAACGTAAAAACGGTAAATTTAGTGTGTAAACTCGTGAATTTAACTGAGTTTACTAGCGACTTGACTCAATTTAGTAAGGTAGAAACGTAAAAATAGTAAATTTGGAGAGTCAATTCGTGAGCTTGATAACGATACTTCTCCAATCCTAAATATAAAAATTTGTTGTACTTGAATTTTGGTGCTCTAAGTAACTGTAAGACATTTTTATTTCATTTTATTTTTTATACTTACCATATCTCTTTAAAGTAATTTGTTTTACTAATATATTGATATACAACCTATATAGAGATATTTTAGAAAACTTATATCACATATATTATAATTAAGTAATTTATTATCCTTAAATTAGATAAATATATAATACAATAAAGATTAGAAGAGTAATATTCTTTTAGTTAGATTCCATAATTGTAACAACATCATAACTAAGCAATAATTCAGGCCACAAAATCAAGTGAAAATAAATACCGAAACAAAAAGTAAATACCTTCTTTAATTCTCAATATAAGTCATTTAGATAAAAATATCTTTGACCATAATAACTCTGTATAAGTCATTTGGAGAGTAACGCTTACTTATCTTGTTTATGTAATTAATGTTTAAATATAAATTTTTTGTATTTTTTCTTTCATTAAAAATTTAATTTAACATGGATGAAGTTAAAAAAAATTAATTCAACGCATATTTAATAAGTTAATTACAGTGTAATAGAACCAGAATCGGAAATGGATGAATTGGCTAGTAAACCAGTCATGTTCGATCATCAACCCGGTTTTGTATTTTTTTTAAATTTTTTTTTAAATTTTTTTTTAAATTTTATATTAATAATTCCAAAATTTTCAATTTCTCACCGACTTTATTTCAGGTTAGCTCCGATTTGACCTACTGACTTTTTACTTAATACCTCGATCGATCCAATAACCGATCGGGTTTAATTAGCTTAGTTAATTATATATTTTTTAATTACAGACCTGTTTGGGATCTCATTGGGGAGGGAAAAAAGCTTATTTGGAGGGTAAAATCTCATTTGATATCTGGGGACGCGTTTGTGAACACGTTAGCTTTTAATGGGCTTTTAGAAAAGAAGCTACTTTTTTTAGAAGCTCATTGTGCCTGTTTGGGAACACAGTGAAAAAGTGGCTTTTTTTTCAGTGTGGCTTTTATAGAAGCCAAATGGAAAAAAAGTCATATTGTTAATGTGATTTGTGTTTGGATTAGTAATGGGAGAAGTGGCTTTTTTTTCTAAACCTAGTGAAAAAAAGCCAGAAGCTACTTCAATGAGCTTCTAAAAAAATTAGTTTTTTTTTCAAAAGCTCATTGAAAGCTAATGTGTTCACAAACGCGTCTGCATATGTCAAATGAGCTTTTACCCTCCAAATGAGTTTTTTTCTCATTCTAATGAGATTCCAAACAGGCCCATTGAAGTAGCTTTTGGCTTTTTTTCACTGGGTTTAGAAAAAAAAAACCACTTCTCCTACTGTTAATTCAAACACAAATCATATTAACAATATGAATTTTTTTTTATTTGACTTCTATAAAAACCAGATTAAAAAAAAAACTTTTCCACTGTATTCCCAAACATTCCCAAACAGGCACTGCAGCGAATTGGTTGAATGGATTTGTAACCACGGATGGTGCCGTAACGCAGTGAAGTAAAAGGGTGTGGTTGTGGGAAACTGTGAATTGAGAAAAGATAATTGGCAAAAAAATAAAAACAGAGAGAGAGAAAAGATAAAGTAGCAGGCCGATCATGCGGGATGCACGTGCTCTCATCGACCAGCACCACTACTACTACTAACCCTCTCTCCACCACAACACACTTTCTAATTCTAACCCAAATCTCTGCCTGCTCTACTCCTCTTCCCTCCATGGACTCTGTGGCTCTCCTCTGTACCGGTGCTCTCCTCGTTGGCGGCCTCTACTGGTTCGTCTGCATTCTCGGCCCTGCCGAGCAAAAGGGTAAACGCGCCGTCGATCTATCCGGTGGCTCCATCTCCGCCGAGAAAGTCCAAGACAAATATAAACAGTACTGGTCCTTCTTCCGCCGTCCCAAGGAGATCGAAACCGCCGAGAAAGTCCCCGATTTCGTCGATACTTTCTACAATTTAGTCACTGACATTTACGAGTGGGGTTGGGGCCAGTCCTTCCACTTCTCTCCCGCCATCCCCGGCAAATCCCATCTCGATGCCACGCGGCTCCACGAGCAGATGGCCGTCGATCTCATCGATGTCAAACCCGGCGATCGAATTCTGGATGTTGGATGCGGTGTGGGTGGGCCTATGCGAGCTATCGCCGCCCACTCGCGTGCCAAAGTCGTTGGCATCACCATCAACGAGTACCAAGTGAATCGAGCCAGGATGCACAACAAGAAGGCGGGACTGGACTCTCTCTGCGAGGTTGTGTGCGGCAATTTCCTGGAGATGCCCTTCGCCGATAACAGCTTCGACGGCGCGTACTCTATCGAGGCAACATGTCATGCGCCGAAGCTGGAAGAGGTGTACGCAGAAATCTATCGGGTGCTGAAGCCGGGGGCTCTCTATGTTTCCTACGAATGGGTGACGACGGACAAGTACAGGGAGGAGAACCCGGAACACGTGGAGATAATACAAGGGATTGAGAGAGGGGATGCTCTGCCGGGGCTGAGAAGCTACGCGGACATCGCAGAGACGGCGCGTAAGGTGGGGTTCGAGGTGGTGAAGGAGCGGGATCTGGCAAAGCCACCGGCTCAGCCGTGGTGGACGAGGCTGAAGATGGGGAGGATCGCGTACTGGCGGAACCACATCGTCATCACGGTGCTGGCCGCTCTGCGAATAGCACCCCAAGGGACTGTGGATGTTCACGAGATGCTATTCAAGACGGCCGACTATTTGACCAAAGGGGGCGACACCGGAATTTTCTCCCCTATGCACATGATTCTCTGCAGAAAGCCGCCGTCCACCGCTTCAGAGTCCTGATGATGAGGTAAAACCCTCAAGCCCTATTCTAGCTGTGCGCCGTTTTCTTTACATTTCCATTTTAAATTATTACTATGAACCTGGTGTAATTTTGTTATTGGAATTTCTACTTTAGATTCTGAATTTTTCTGCTCGAGCGGTATAGTGTGAATTGCAATATCCATTATTGGATCCTAGTAAGCAGAAAGAAAGCATGTTGTTGGTAATGGTAATGATAAGCAGAGTTTGGGATTTGTTTGAAATGGTCGGGCGAGCTAAAAGCGCCTATCTCTTGTTGTCGGCCGAATGATCCTCCGACATCATGAATTTCATTTATTGATTGATTTATGTTAAAAATTTGTTGGGGGTTAGGTGATTGGTAACGTTGTGGGTGCGGGGGAGGGAGAGATTGTGTTTTATATGAATGTTGATGATGTGGATGGAGAGAATCAGGGGGGTGGCATATTGGTGGGAATTTAATGTGTAATCGAGGGAAGGGCAATGGGTGGATCTGGCGCCGGCGATTGAGGGGGAGAGTGGTAGAAGGAGCGCACATGACGACTGGCGTGAGAGGGCTTGGGTGGCAGCCACTATTCTTGCTTTTAGCTTTGAGATTGAGATTGAGATTGAGCATTTGGGATCTTTGCCTTCCTCCTCCGCCTCCCTCCATTTTTTAATGATTTCTAACTAAGTACTAGCAGATACAAGATTCAGGGCATTATTATGTTTAGGCCTGAGAATAAATATAGCACGCGCCCCTCCTGCTTGCTTGCTTGCTTTGGATCTATCAATGCTGTCATGTTCCCCGTGACTCGCATCTTTTTCTCCAAATAATTCGTGGCCACCCACTTTTTCGTTCTTCCTCCAACATCTTTTCTCATCTTGTGCCCGTTATCCAACAGGTCTTCTCCCTTTCTGCTTTAATCCCACGCTATGCAGTATCACATGTTCCCGACCCCACTGGGTAGGTAATACGGGTTCCACCCTTTCACTGGCACAGGACCTCACTCTCCCCATTAAAAATTGAAGAATCTATGAGCTGGGAAGCAACACCCGACGGCTTTTACATTTATGAATCACCAATCTATTAAAAGGATCTTTAGGACTACCATTCAGGATATCAAAAGTGTTTTTACTTGAAAAGTTATTTTTAAAACATTAATCCGTATTTCAAATATATACGGACTCTTCTCACCCTCATTCGCTGGTTAACTAATTCCTTCGTTCAACCCGGGATTCAACGCCCCGCTCCCTTGGGCTCTACATCACTCCTCTCCCTCTCATTTTTCGTTTTTGTCCCAACCTACCTGTTGTTTGGGTTTGTTTGAGTTAGCATTCGAGAAGCTCATCCTAGCAAGTTGAGGTAAAAAAATTTTTCACATAATTATCTCATATATCATAAATCATATTAAAAAAGCAGTTTCTACATGGACACTTGCTACATTTCTAATTTCAATGCACCTCTTTTTTGCCAAAGTACAAATGAAAAGGTTGGAGGGGAACTTATCAGTTGTAATTTCATTCCTTCACGTCGACTTCAATTTGCGACATTATATATTCTCGGATGTGTTGAATCTCAATGCGAACAAGCAAACAAACAATTACAGGAACAACCTATGAACAAATACAAGCGAGCGTATAATACATAGAAGGGGAATTCGTTCCATTGTTACATTACAAACCCAAGTATGTCGAATATTCTACAATTGGAGTCAACTTGCTTTCAAAAATGTAGGTATCAGCAAATTTTTATGATATAATACTTGATTCCGTTGGGTTGGGTAAAAAAACCCTCATCAAAATGAATCGGTTAGTCCGCATAACCCATTTTCATTTTTTTTTAAAATTTCATACTATGTTTTTTTTTCAAAATTTTTAAACAACACAATAAAATATTTTTTTCTACAAACCTAAATCATAAAAATTAAATAAATATATTATAAAAATCATAAAGTGATAATAAAACATTAAATTTTAAATTTCAAATATTACGAATTAATAGTGTGTTACAATTTCACACATTACAAATTAAACATAAATTCATAATTCATCATTAACATTCAATCCCGTCAATGATTAGCCACTATTAATGGTATTTGGCTATTAGGATTCATTCAATTGAAACGAATAAGAGAGTAGGAGAGGTTTTGTTTTTACAGTTTTAGAGAATTTCATTAAAAACAAAAAGGGCTAACCAGCCAACCCGATAAGATAACTGATTCAGGCTAAAAAGATCCGTACTAAAGTTTCTCACTACCCAACCCACCAGGTTTTACAGATTGGGTGCGTTTGATCCATGAGTTCAACCGGTATTAGTGGTTCTACCTGGAGGTGCGGTCATGACTTGCAAAAGGATCTCGGAGAATGGAGGGTTGTTCACAATCATCGAGCTGCATGCCTTGAGAAATCAAGTCGGAGCCATGGCCCAAAGAAGTCAGCAATGCTACAGCCCAACTCCAGATAAAAAAGATCTTGGAAAATTTGTCAAAAAGACGAGAGAGAAAATTGGGGGAAAAAAAATCAAAGGAGAGCGCAAATATGAACCACACGCCTGGGCAGCGGATATGATTTTTGAGCAGGGCAAGGCTCCTAGACGGTCATGCTCTTGCTCCTTCCACTGCTATTCCTTAACGTGGTTTATAGTGGGAGGGCCAAGTAATTGGGCGCTGCTTCCATATCTCAATCCCTTCTTCCATGGCTTCCATCACCAATTTGGTCGCAAAATCACCCTTCTCCCTCTCCACCCACCACTCCAAGCTCATCCCCCTTCAGTCCCGTTCTTCTCTTTCCCTTCCTTTTCTGATGCCTCATGCCTCTCCCCCAGCTGCACTCAGAACCCCTCACTACACCCGCTTCATCGCAAGAGCCACGGCCGCCCCTGGCGCCAAGAAACTCGAGAGCGACGAGAGAGTTCAAAAGGTTCACAGCATCGAAGAATTCGACCAGGCTCTTCGATCCGCCAAGAACAGACTGGTGGTTGTCGAATTCGCCAGCAGGGACAGCGATGAGAGCAGCAAAATATACCCCTTCATGGTGGAACTGAGCCGCTCGTGCGGGGACGTGGACTTCCTCCTGGTAATGGGCGACGAATCGGAAAAGACAAGAGAGCTGTGCCGCAGAGAAAAGGTGGAGAAGGTGCCCCACTTCAGCTTCTACAAGAGCATGGAGAAGATCCACGAAGAGGAAGGGATCGGTCCGGACCAGCTGATGGGAGACGTGCTGTACTACGGAGACAGCCACTCTCAAGTGGTACAGCTGCACAGCAGAGAGGATGTGGAGAAGCTCATAGAGGATCACAAGGAAGACCACAAGCTCATCGTGCTGGACGTGGGCCTCAAGCACTGTGGGCCCTGCGTCAAGGTGTATCCCACGGTGCTCAGGCTCTCCAGGCAAATGTCCGACACGGTGGTGTTTGCCAGGATGAACGGCGACGAGAACGACAGCTGCATGCGCTTCTTGAGGGACATGGACGTGGTGGAGGTGCCCACGTTCCTGTTCATCAGAGACGGCAAGATCAATGGAAGGTACGTGGGTTCTGGAAAAGGCGAACTCGTAGGCGAAATTCTGAGGTACCAGGGGGTGCGTGTCACTTATTAGATGTTTGCTTTCACTTCTCTTATCTGCTCATTCATGCACATCCACCAAATAGTTTAGGTATTGGGACTTGATAAACAACCGTGTTTGTGGATTATGCTTCCGCGCATGCCTTCATCATTTGCACGCACCTCTGCATCTACTATCCCGCGGAAATACTCGTATCCAGAAACTCATGATCATCACATATAAATGGAAAAATTAAGTTTTTTTTTTTGCTCCTTCTGTTTCGCTTGTTTAATTTTGAACGAGTGGATCACTGGAAAACCGGCTGCTCCAGTGTCTCAACACACTTGATTTCCATTGCACGAGCACCCAGTTCTTTATTTGCTTATCTTTGTCAAAACTCATATTCCACCCTCTGAGCTCTGAGCTCTGTGTATGCACAGTAACTCCACGTAATCTAAATTTCATGTGCCATAAAAAATTAAAAAGAACACCTAAATTCAGTTTCATCCTTAAATTAACTAACGATTCAGGTACAGTAGGAATCTCGAAATAAATGACTGGTACTTGTAGTAGTTGACCTGTTCATATATGGCTGGCTGGGTTTGTACAATAGGGATATGGAGGCGATATTTCATTTAAACAAAGAAGGCTCAACTTTTGTCCCGTCGAAATCCATCATTATCCGGAGAAAATATACGGTCATCTATTTGGGGTGAAATTTACATCACATAGAATATATCTACAACCATATGAAGCCCCCCAAGAAGCTTAATTAAAAAAGACCAAAAAAAAAATTCAGAAGCTAGGAATTAAGGTCCACGAACTCACATTTTCAATTTTTTCCCCCACTTTGACAAAATCAATTTGGTCTAAGCACCGGGTTTCAATTGAAGAGGCCTCGGCGGTGCCATTGTCCTTCTCTTCCATAGATTAATTTCCTTCCTTGGCTTTAAAGGCACTCGTCCACCGTGATAACCGCCACCTACCATAATAGGCGCAGAGAAAGGAATGATGACCTCTTCTTCTGCATCACTCTCTTCCCTATCTTGATCTGAAAAATAACCGTTGTGGCCCATGTCTACTGCCGGCGCATGAGCCTTCCAATCAAACTCTGTCATAGAATTCCGGCCACTGGCAAAGCGCTTCATCGCAGCCAGAGCAGGTGGCGGCGCTGCCTCCTCCATGAGATGATCCGACGTGGCTGCAGCAGCAGCAGGAGGATGTTTGGATCCATGGAATATCCTTCGGAAAGCGGAAGAATCCTCCCTGACCTTTCTGACGTCCTTACGCAGCGACACACTCTTGGCCTTGGCTTTCTTGATCTGTCCCATGCACGACACTTTAGGAGACGTGGGATCTCGAGAATCAATATTGCTTCCTCCACCATCCTTGGGTTTAGTTCTAGCTTCAGCCGGAATCATTGATATCATGGAACCACCACGCTGCTTAGACCACCTGATGGTGTGATCCCTGCCTGGACTCAAGGGAGGGTTTTGAAACGTGACTCTCACTGCAGCCACTGCCTTCGGCAGTAACTTGGCGATTCTGTTCTTCAGCTTATGCTCTTTCTCCATCATTCAAAAGCCAGATAATTGTTGGATCGGAATGGGTTCTGCCCTCTCATGTTTAAATTTGTCGTAGGGTGTGTATTTGACTTTGTCAAGAAAGGTGGGAGACGCTACGTAATGGGGTTTGGTCAAATAAAATCGGTGTGACCGGGCATACACTCTTCTATTTATTAAACTAATCTTGGATGAAATGAAACAGCTTGGGTCTTGTTATCTTGTAATAAAAGACAACAATTAAAAAAGTCGTATTTGCGCACGCATATTACTATTATTCATAAAATTCCGCTGATTTATTCAGTTGATGCCCCTTCGAGCAATTTGCTTTGGCCCGTCTCCGACTACTTAACTTTTGATCTAATCTTTAAGAGGATATTTGATTGTGTATAAGCCCGATTCACGTAAATTAAGATAAAATTTTTTTATATATTTATCTCGTAGACCGTAAAAGCTACTTCGTAGACCGTAAAAACTACCTCGTATACCATAAATCACAATTGAAAAATATGATTGAAAATTCCAACCACTGTTCTAAACATCCTCTAAGACACCACGTGACACTTACAAAATACCAAAATAAGACGACTACGGAAGACCAGTCCTTTGTCCACGAAGTGAAGTCTTGCTGCTCAAATTACACATTTTAAATGGAACAATCACTTTAATTAGGAACGTGAATCATGAATGCGACTCGCAAGTCACAAAGATCAGACGGAGTAATTCCTACTATAACCCTAACGTTTACGGTCTCCACTGTTCATAATTCATGTCACGAATGGCGAGCTCTTCATCTTGGCAAAAAATGCTCAGCGATTGTGTTGCACTTGCACAAAAGTCTAATAAATGATTTAAAAATTTTATATTTTACATATTTGAGCAAATTTCTATAAATGCATCAAAGGGGGAAAAAAGTAGAGCATCTAAATTCAGTCAAAAAAAAAAGAGTGATTTAAAAAAAATAGCGTGCTTTTTTGAAAAGTAAATGCTGAGATAAATCGAGGAGGATCCGATCCATGAGGTATATTGTCATGCTTTTGAGTTTCTTTTTTTTGGTATCTAAAGGGGTAGAGTGTCCTACTACTCAATTATTCTACGAGGCAAACATCATCCCTCTTGATCATCTTTCAGAATTCCTTTTACTCTCCAGAAGGTGTCCTCCATTCTTGTCTTTCATGACTCATCTTTAAGCTAAACACTGCCACTCATGTGCACACTTGTTCTCTTCACTATAGACATGTTGTAAGCGAACTTGCCAGTCTCTACTCAGCAATTCCTATATCCTTCTCAATGTTCTTAGACTTTCCCTGATTGATTCACCAAGCTTGATAGCATCAATCACTTCTTTTGAGTCACTTTCCACCTCAATCTTCTTGAATCCCAATTCCCAACATCTTTCTAGCCCCTCTCGGATGGTTTTGGCTTTTGTAATTAAGGCAAGGCTGCAACCAAGTTTAATCAAAAAAACCTCTGATCCACTCACCTACACCTCTCCTTATTACTCCACCACATCCAGCATTGTCCTTGCTAGCCCATGCTCCATCTACATTAAGATTCTACCAACCTTGCTCTGGAACTTTCCATGAAATCATCTCCACTTTCTCCTTCAGCACTTGCATAGCTTCACCCTCTCATTTATTCCTATAATATTGTAGATGACAGCTGATTCTCTCCATTTGGTTAAAAGGAACTTCAAATTTTGAATCATGCTTTATTGCATTTCTCCAAAACCATAAGAACCAGCACCCAACTGCAAATGTTTTCGGCCAATAACAATCTTCAATCAATCTGCTACTAAACATTAAATTAATTATAATCCAATTTGTCCAGTTTGTTGAGAAAAAAATACCCCAATTTCTTCAAGGGATGAGCTTTCTCCAAACCTGCTAAGCTAAATTACAATTCTATATTATATGAATATGAGTTTCTACCTCCCTCTGACATATATCACAGAAGCCTAAATTCCTATCTTATTTACTCAATATGGCATTGGTGACTAGTCTCTTATGCACAACCATCCACATAAATACTCAGACACGTTTAGGAGTTTGCAGCTTCCACAATGTTTCCCTAATTCTCCTACTTAGATCATTAGAAGCACGGATTAGCCATAGGTATGTGCTTGCAACAGAAAATTGCCCATTTGTTGTTACTTTCCATACCAGACTATATAGACCTTATGCCTCTTCATTTAAACCATAGTTCTCGTTGAATGCATCCCAAAGTTTCACTATTTCTTTCCACAATCTCGAGTCACCCCCTTTAGCACTAAGAGGATCATTCCTATTCTCTCCTCTTCTATACTTTCCCATCAAAACTTGTGCCCATAGATTCCTAGGTTCTGTCACTAGCCTCTATAGCAGCTTTAATAGGAATGCATCGTTCATGATTGCCAGTGTTTTAATTCCTACTCCTCCCTCTGTCTTTAGTCTACATAGTTTATTCCACGCCACAACATGTCTTTTCTTATGCCCTTCCGTTTCTCCCTATATGAATTTTCTTTGCTCACGCTCAATCTCCTCTAAGATCCCTTTTGGAATCTTGTCATGTTGCATCGGGTACAACGCCATAGAACTAGTTACAGATTTAACTAGAGTCATAGCCCTGCAAGGGATAGTCTGGCTACTTGCCATCCTTTAAGACGATTGCGGACACGTTCCACCACTATTTTGAACTTATCTCTCTTTCTCTTAGGATAGGAAATATTTGCACCAAGGTATCTCCTTAGCTCATCAACCTGTTTAAATTGGCACCTGGAGCAGATTTCCTTCCTATCTCCTTGTTAGACATTGGGTAAGAAGTATATGTATGATTTCTCTTGGCTAACTTCATGCCCTGACATAAGTCCAAATTCCTGCAAATAATTCATTATAACATCTATTTGGTTAGTAGAAGCTTCTGCAAAAAGCACAAGATCGTCAGCAAACATCATATGTGAAAGAATAGGCCCTTTACTACCAACTCTCAATCATTTTCAGTGTTTCGCTTGCACTCTATCTAAGATCATATGTGTGAGTTTTTCTATTCCAAACACAAAGAGATATGGGAAAATGGGATCCCCTTGCCTCAACCCTCTAGAATTATAAAACCCTTCTAGCATTTCTCCATTCCATAGGATATTGGTTGCAGACGTTTCTTTGTAGCTCATAATCCTTTTCACCATCATGGAGGGACATTTAGGGTATGTTTGATTTGAGGGGAGGGGAGGAGATGTAGCCTTGTTTGGTTTGTCAGAAAACGGGGAAGGGAGGGGATCCTTAGTATAAAATAAAGGGAGGGAAGGGAATTTAGTTCAAAATTTTCCCTCCCCTCTAACCAAACACACACTTAAGTTCAAACAAAACTCTCTCCATGTAGCTCCAGCTAATACGTTCATAGGCTTTTTGAAGATCTATTTTAATTACCATGAAGCCTTTTTTACCTCTCTTTTTTCTCATAGAATGAATCGTTTCATTCACAATTATGATATTATCATGGATGTTTCTTCCAGGCACAAAACTTACTTAAAAATGAGATATAAGGTCTGCCATAATTCTTTTAAGCCTCTTCACGATCACAATCGATAAACATTTATATATGACATTACATAACGAAATAGGCCGAAATTGTGAAACTTCTTCTGGAGAATCCACCTTTGGGATCAAGGTGATTAGAGTATTATTCAACTCCTTAATTTTCTAAGGAAAATTCCACATTGTTTTGACCGATTTGATGACTCCTTCCCCCAACACTTCCCAATTTCTTTAAAAGAATATGGCTGGATATCCATCGGGCCCCGGGGCTTTCATTCCTCCAATATCAAACATGGCTTTCCTAATCTCATCATTAGATATCTCTTCACAAACTAGGTTCCAGTTTTCTGTGAGCACATTCTTCCTATTGTGAGATGTCTGAAACCAGTTTTTGTTCACTTCTGTTTCCTAAAACAAATTTTTGAAAAAATTATTTACCACTTCTCCCACTTCCTGGTCCCCTTCGACCCACTTCTCGTTTTCATCTTTCAGAATAGTGACTCTATTCCTTCTTCGTCTTATAGTCGTCTTTGTATGGTAATATGTTGTATTCCTATCACCATCATTCAGCCACCTAGTTTAAGCTTTTTAGAACCATAGAATTTCTTCTCTATCTAATATCTTTGTCAACTCCTTATTGAGATCTTTTCCAAGAATTTCCAAATATCTATTTCTTCCTTCTTGCATCGCAACTTGAATACCTTTGATTCTTCTCATGAGCTCTCTCTTTTTCTTTGCAATATTCCCCAAAACATTCTCATTCTAATCTAAGGGCCTCAGTTTCAACAGTTCCAGTTCTTCCCAGGATTTATCTTGATTCCTCCAATTCAAGCTCAATAGCTTTTTAAAATCCTGATGTTTCAACCCTGCTGCTTCAAATTTAAATGGACGCCTCTCTCTTCTCCCACGCTTTCTTGTCAAGGAAATAATTAGAGGATGGTGGTCCTACTGCATTCTTGGGCCTACTTTCACTTTGCCTCGCTGAACTCAGTTCTCTATATTGCATTGCACAGTCCCCAGTCTAGTTTCTTATATAGTCGACTTGCAAATTGGTTTATGGGACCTTCCATGTGAATTTCAGACCCTCAAAACCCATATCAATAAGTGACAACGATCAATATTTTCCTGAAACTTATAATGTTTTCTTTCATTGATCATCGCTCCTCCTCTTTGCTCCTTGGCCGACTTGATATCATTGAAATCCCTGGCTAGCAGCTAAGGCATATCCATGCTTCTAGCAAAATCCCACAGGTCTTCCCACATGACATTCCTTTCCGTTTCTCTTGGGCTTCCATAGATCGTTGTGAACACCCAAGGTCGATGCCCAATACCAGAAACCAAGCAATGGATAAATTGGGTTTATTGCACAATGGTGTTTATCTTTATTTCATCATTGTTCCACAACACCCAAATTCCCCCAAAAAATCCTCTTGCTTCTTCAATTATTTGGTATCTGAAACTCATCTTTATAATCACTTTATGGGCCTTATCACCACTACACCTAGTCTCTACCAATACCACTATACTGGGCTGAACAGATCTTCTCAATTCTTTAAAATCAAGCATGAATGACTTACCGGCTGCTCCACTAACATTCCATACTATTAACATTATAAACAAAAAAATAGAATGAAGAGGTACCTCTTCTCAATTTCGCTCTGAGGCACAGTGTCGGAAATAGCCTCTATTGACTCTTCGCTTATGATATTTTGATCCATCATAATCTGGTCTACCGTGAATAAGCCTAAGAAGTTATTTGGGTTATTAGGATCAGGAGGTTCAGGTTGATCCAGTATTATATCTGAGCATGGCATAGCTTTTAATAATTTTTCTAAAACCTTCTTTGTTAGTATACTTTCATTTGTCTTAATGAGATCCAGCCTTCTCTCATTACTCTGGCCTAATGGAAATTCCTCTGGACCACCCCTGCCTTTCTTATTCTCCACCTCATTCAGTCCAACTGCTTTATCTCCTTTTTGGCCCACTTCACTTCCATCCCCATACCTTTTGCTCAGATCCTCTTTCTTCTTTTTAGCCTCTCTGTCATTCCTGACAAGTACCATATCTTTTTCCATCCTCCTAGCACCCCTTGTCTTATCTCTCTCTTACTTTCTCTAGCTACCTCGCCTATCATGTCCCCTTTCTTTCCATTTTTCTTTCCATTCACATCAGTATCAGAGGCCTCTAACCACATTTTCGAATGGACAATACCTTTTCTCCTTTCTTCTTTTTGCAAGTCAACGTTAGAGATATCTTTTAGTGAGATTCGGTTAGTATCCTCTTAGCCTTCTGCCCCATACTTGTCTTCTTCTACTGTTAACAATGCAAATCTCAAAGCAATAATTTGCTTACCCTAACTATTGATTTTCTTCTGACCCTCTTATCCCTTGCAATCTCGGGCAATGTATCGCCGCCCCCGCTTTGAGTCTTGAACCAGCATCCACCTGCCTTAAAGACTTTTCGTCTTCTCTCTCGGTGAGACGTCTTGGTTCTGAGGAAAGCCTTCAGGCTGCATAGTATTATAAGCATTTGCTTCATTTATCTCTGGCCCTTTCTTAAGTTGACAGTGCTCAGTTGCATGCCCAAACTTGCCGCACGCAAAGCAAATTAGATGCAGCCCCTTATATTCAATCTTAAGCTTATTTCCATATACTGTATATGACGGTAGAAGTGGCGCATTGAGGTCTATTTCCACACACATCCGCGCGTACATAGTTCTAGCTCTCAACAACGTCATTTCATCAACTCTTACAGCTTTCCCAATTCTATTTCCAAGGTTGTAGAAGAATTTCTTGTCATAGTAATCTTCGGGTAGCCCTGGCAATCTCACCCAAATGGTTACTCTCTAAATCTTCTTATTCCAAGGGTTGAAATTACGCTTCCATGCTTGTACTGTGAGGTAGTGGTTTTGAATTAACCAAGGGCCTCCATCTAGAACATAAAATTAGTCTTCAAGCTCCTGAAACGTTACAGTGAAGTATCCATTACCAATATCCGATAGCTCCAATTGCCCTGCCTTACCCCACATTTGTTGAACCTTCCTTTTCAATGGAGTCATCAATCACTGATGATCAGTGTCCTCGACCACTGATGAATCTCTATTTTTAATAGAATTTGAGATATATTTTGGCATATTTGAGGAGTCATCAATGCTAAATTAAAGGGATTTATTGAAGATTTTGATAATATATTGATTTGGTACATTATTCAGGGGATTTTAATGTAAATATCATATTTTTTAAATAAAAATAGGAATAGTTTAATTTAGGATAAAAATAAGATGTTAAAGTTTTTTTAAAAATAAGTTTCATTTTTTTTGTATTTCTTTCTTTTTCTATTTTCCTTATTATCATTATATTTGCTTCCCTTTTCTTCTTTTAGCTGGACCAGAAACGACAGTTGTGGAAAATGAAGAGGGCTCTCATGTTTTTAATTATATGAGGAAGCACCCACCACACGACACCATTTTGTAAAGTGGGAATTAGATCCCTAATCAAATGGAGGTCACGATTTTTGAAGGAGGGGGACGACTTTGGGAAAGAAGAGCAGGAGACGGTCGCAACCATTTTTTTGGACTATTTATCATCTTCCTTAAGGCTAGAGTGAGGGAAAAACCAGAGAACTAGCGAGCAAGGAGAGAGGTGTTTTGTTTTCTTCATCGTTTCCACGGGAGGATGAGAAGACTATGGAGGTAGTGGAGTTGAAAACCAGAGCTTCGTCGACGAGCTTGAGGATAGGTGAATAGAGTGAGACCGACGGAATCAAAGGTGTCGTCGTGGCTCTTTCATATAGAGAGAAAGAAGAGAGAGGGGTCTTCGTTCACTGCTCACTCTGATTTTGCCTCATAAAGAGACGGGATTGGGAGCTATTAAGACCAGACAAATGATGTTATTTGTGTCGTTTTGAGGGGACAACTTCGATTGGGGTAGAGGACGCGAGCTAAACTGGAGGGGAAGGAGAAAAAGACGAAACAACTAAGAGGAGAAGAGCTTTAAGTGCCATTGTGGTTCCTAACCTCTTCTTCATTCAACTATAAGCTACAGTATTTGAGTGTAGAGGCAGAACACAATTGTTGGGGAGTGCTCTGATTAGTCTCTTATTTATTTTCTTCTTCCTTTTGATTATGTTGTCTGATTCAAGATTGGGTTTGGCTGTGATGATTATGAGTAGCTAAATAGTTTGCATTAGGATTAGTTCAAACCAATGCAAGGATTGAGACTTGTTATTACTCTCTTTTAGTTGTTAATGACAATTATGTATTAATTTTATCTTGTGCCTAATGCTTCTATGTGACTAGCCGCCACTTAGATTGTTTTGTTCAATTAAATTAAGCTTGAGAAAGTTAATTTAATTGTAAAACTTAGATAAAATCATGCTAGACTTAAAGTTTAGGAATTAAATGAATGGCTTGTTAGTGACATAGAAATATAGTTACTAACCTAGCATTGTCAAATTAAATTTGTTGCTTAATGATTATTTTCTCTTAATTGTGTCAAGAGATTGTGCATGTTAATTGAGGATATAAATTTGGTTTTGACTTGAAAAAGCTTAATCAAATGCTTTTGAACCTTAGAGTAATATGAAATGTCATTTAATCACTAATGGAGTGGTAATTATTTAAGTCTCATGAATTGCAATGGTGATAAATAATCCTATGCTCCTCTTGTCTTGAAGTAGATTTTCAATTTAGTTTTGGTCAAGTTATTTTCATTTTGATACAATTGAATTTGGAAATAGAAAACTTGGTTTTACTCAACTTAATTGATAGCATATTTGTGACGATTATTCCGCTTTTGCCTTAGTCCTCATGTGAACGATATTTACTTATCACTTTATTATTTGACGCAATCCGTGCACTTGCGGTAGCGAACAAGTTTTTGGTGCTTTTGCCGGGGATTGAACCTGGGTCACTGGTGTGACAGGCGAGAATACTCACCACTATACTACAACGACATTTGTATTAGTGATGGTTACCCCTTTGGTCATTTCTTTCTCATATTTGAAATAGAGGTTTCCATCCCACGCCTCCTCTATTATCATTGTTGCATCCTGCTCCTTCTCATTAACCATTGTAGGTTTTAATATCTCCCTATACGAAGGTGTAGCGGGTTTATTCAACAACGGACCAACAACCTCTTCCTGCATACATTCCTCTTGCCGTGGTACAAGTGACTATTTACTTGTAAATTCCCCTTCAACACGCGGAGTCTTACTACCTTCATTATTGCCTTAATGATTCTCTCGGTTTTTACAAATCTAGACAGATTCTGGCATTGGAAAAACCATTATCCACTATCTCAGTTGTGATTGGAATATTGCCTTTGGGCCTATGCTCATGCATAAGCCTGATTCACGTAAATCGAGATAAAAATCTTTCACATATTTACTTCGTAGACCGTAAAAGCTATCTCGTATTCCGTAAATCACGATTGAAAAGTACTTATGGAGACTATCCAAACATACCATAAAAACTTCTCCAAAATACCTCCGAATCTCCGATGGGCAATCTGGGGATTATTTTCAAGAAATTCCCTCACTTGGAATTACTAGGGAACGATCTCTCTCTCTCTCCTTCTCTCTCTCTCATAGCTCTACAAAATCCTTGCCTTAGGGCCCGTTTGGTACACTGGAATTGGTTTTGATGGATATGGATATGGAAATGGAAATGGAAATGGATATGGATATGGAAATGGAAATGTGGTTTAAAAGTGTGTTTGGTATGTATATGGAATTCAAATATTATTTTTATTTAATATTTATATTTAAAATGTAAAACTACCAATATGCTAATCTAAGAAAGTGGAATGAGATAAAACCTTTGTTACTAAACCCGGACCGGACAGATTTTTTTTTAATAAAAAATTATTTTTATTTTTTTTAAAAAAAATTCATATTAATAAGACTAAAATATTCAATTTCTCACCGGTTTAACCCTGATTTAGCTCCAGTCTGACCCACTAACCTTTGACCTAGTACTTTGACTGCTCCAGTTAGGTTTTTTTTAATAAAAAATTATTTTTATTTTTTTAAAAAAGAAATTTCATATTAATAAGCCTAAAATATTCAATTTTTCACCGGTTTGGCCCTGGTTTAGCTTCGGTTTAACTCCGATCTGACCCACTAACCCTTAACCCAGTACCCTGACCTAGATTTAGGTACATGGAATTGCAAATCTTTGCTTTTTAGGTGGAAGCCAATTTGATGGAATTGGAGAGATTTGGCTTCCACATGGAATTGCAAAAATTTCCAATTCCATCATACCAAACAAACTTAAGCATGGAATTGATTTCCAATTCCAATTCCATACCCCCCAATTCCATCATACCAAACATGCCCTTAGCTTCACCTTAAAGAAACTTTGCTTTTGAGTTTTTTTTTAGGATAAATTTGCTTTTGAGTTTTAGTGTCTGTTTGGGAACCCGGTGAAAAAGTGGTTTTTTTAATATGGCTTTTGCAGAAGCCAAATTAAAAACAAAAAGTCAAATTATAAATGTGATTTGTGTTTGGATTGGCGTTAGAAGAAGTGACTTTTTTTAACATCTAACATGAAGAAGCTAATGTGAAAAGCTCAAAAAATGAGCTTCTCTAAAAAACTCATTATTTTTAAGAAGCCCATTGTTTCTTAATGGATTTTCAAACACTCTTCACTCTTATTTAATGAGCTTTTGACTACAAATGAGTTTTTTTATCTCATTGATGAGTTTCCAAACAAACTTTTAATCCCACATGGAGCTGCACACAAGGGGAGGTTAGTCCCAAGGGCGTTACAAGAAACGAATCCAATGTGCCAAAACGGGGTGCGCGGACCAAAAAAGTAAAAACACAAATTACCAAGTTTACCCATTCAATGGGCTGTTTTTAATATTCACGTCCGAAAAGGAAAAAGGGGAGAAATGAATGAGGTAGTCGGGGGCATTTATGTCATTCAAGAGCCAGGTACCGCTTATAATTTTGCCGGACAAAAGTCGAGCTCGAAAACTCAACGTCATACGCTGATTATATGAATTTAAGCCGAGAAATAAGCGCCTCCCTCTACCAAACCTCTTAACTAGAAGCTGTTGTTGGGTTGGCAAAGAAAAAAAAAAAAACAAAACAAAAAAGAAAGAAAGCTGTTACTGCATCCTGCTCGCATTCCCATCTCTCATTGTATGATTCGAACAAGTAATTGAGAGCGGATTGGTTTCTTGTACGGCTTGTTTTAGTTAATGGTTCTTTGTTTTAGGGTTTTGGGTCGATTCGGTAAGTAATGGCGAGGGGGAAGTTTGCAAGGTCTCAGGGCAAGAAATGGTCTACCTTCACCCTGGTTTTTTTCATGCTTTTCATGCTCTCCATTGTCCTTCTCATGCTACTCGCTCTCGGAATCGTTTCTCTTCCGATCAACACCGACGATTCTCCGCCAACTGACCTCAGTGCGTTCAGGCGCAAGACCTCTGAAAGGTATCATCCTCCATCTGTCTCACTTCTATAGCATCAACTGGAACTTGTTTCTATTCACTGTCGTACTTTCTCCGACTAAAATGCATCTTTATATATTTTGCTTTCGGAAGAGGTGACGGCTTGGGAGAAAGAGGGCAGCAGTGGACCGAAGTTCTCTCATGGGAGCCTAGAGCTTTCATTTATCACAATTTCCTGGTCCGTTTTTAATACCCGATCGCAACCTCTGGTTTGGTTCTTATTAAATTTTGGACATATCAAGATAATATGCATCTTTCAATTTGTCATTCTGGACATTAGTTCTTGCAATATGGTGTTCCTAACCTTTCACAATTCATCCTTTTTTGTCGGGATTTTTTCTCCCGGGTAATTTATTAGTGGAGGAAAGTTAAGTTTTGCAATATACCGAGCACTATATTACTTTACTGATATCACGCGCACGTCAAGGAATACTCTATAGTTTATATAGAGGAGCATTAATCCAAGTCATACTTTTCTTGTCGAGTGTCTAATATACAGTTGCAGGCTTGCCGATTCAAGGTCTTAAATGACTGAGCTCAATTGAGTTGCCACAAGCTAGGATTTTCAAAACCGCTAGTAGTAATGTATTTTATGTGCGGTGCATGGTAATCCTAATAAAGATGGCATTGCGTGGTATAGTTTCAGGATTCATTACACACACACACACACACACACAGAGGCAGAACATGTAACCATCTGCTTGGCAGTTGTAAGTCCGTCTCTGTGGGGTAAAACATCAAGCAAGGTAGGAAATCATGTTATGCTAGGAATCAGAAAAGGGAATGGAATCTGAACATATTTAGGCAGTATACCATCAAACATGACCACTGTTGGCGGGCCAATAAAAAAAATGTTGGTAGGCATGTGGCAGGTTGGGCTGCAGGTGTATGATAGAGGAATATGTATTACCTCATTTGCTTAATTTCACGTAGTATTCTTTGACACGTGTCTGGTGTTGGTAGTGTGTATTTGGAAAACATGTATCTTGGTTTATTTTACCAATTTGTATTTTATGAGAATCTTAATTCTGATTTTTATTTGGAACAGTCAAAAGAAGAATGTGAATACCTGATTAGTCTTGCCAAACCTTTTATGGCAAAATCAACTGTTGTCGATAGCAAAACCGGACAGAGTAAAGACAGCAGGTTTACACAGGCTCCTCTTTTATAAAGTTTGGATTGTATTCTTGTTTAGATGCTTGCGTATGAGACATCAGTACTTCAGTGGTAACGCTTGATTCTTCATGTCCCCTGCTTGCAGAGTGCGGACTAGTTCAGGAATGTTTCTGAAGAGAGGACGGGATAGAATCATCGGAAACATTGAAAAAAGAATAGCTGACTTTGCCTTCATACCTGTAGGTGAGTTTTTGTTTGCTTCCTGTGTAAAACCGCTTGTAACATTCTTTCTTAGGAACGTATTCCCTCTTTTATCGGTGCATTCTGATTTACTGCTTAAGTAACTTAAATGCCTGTTTGATTTGTTGAAACATTTTAAGTTGTCTTGTATGATAGTACTTACTACGCTTGAGATAGATATCGCTGCTCATTAACCATAAAATATTCAGAGAACGGAGAAGGGCTTCAGGTTCTCCACTATGAAGTTGGGCAGAAATATGAACCTCACTATGATTACTTTCTCGATGAGTTCAACACTAAGAATGGTGGCCAACGTATTGCTACTGTTCTTATGTATCTGTAAGTTCTCGTTCTCTTTCCCAATCACAGTTTTGCATTTTGCTTTCTGATGGGTTTGTGCATACTCTTAATTGTCCACTTCTCCTACTCTCTCATTTTCTTTCTGCTTCTGGCTCAGGTCAGATGTTGAAGAAGGTGGTGAGACTGTCTTTCCTGCTGCCAAGGAAAATTTTAGTTCTGTCCCTTGGTGGAATGATTTGTCTGAATGTGGTAAAAAGGGTCTCTCTGTTAAACCCAAAATGGGTGACGCTCTGCTCTTCTGGAGCATGAGACCAGATGCCTCACTAGATCCTTCAAGTTTACATGGTTAGAAACTGTCCAAAATATTGTTGTGTAAAATTTTAACTAAGCGAGGACTTATAATTTTTAGTTAATTGATCTATGCTTGCAGGTGGTTGTCCTGTTATTAGGGGAAACAAGTGGTCTTCAACGAAATGGATGCATCTTGTGGAGTACAGGGTCTAAGACATTACCTGTACAGGTACTTCTTTGAGACTACTGGGAAATTAGAAACGCAATCGATGCACGTGTCACCATCCCTATTCTTTACATTGATGTTGATTTCTCATCAATAATCAGTAAATAGTAAATAAATGATAGAAAATAAGTATCGGCAGATTATTTTAATTTTATATAATATATTGATTGATATGTTAAAATGTGTTATTTCTTGTAAAATTTCTACATTACTCTAAAAAAGAAGTTATCAGTTAGAAAATTTGATTAATTAGTTAAGGAGTTTTATAGCTTATTAGGGATACTAGATGGAAAAACTTAATATTTTAAACAAAATACGTTATATTAGGAAATATGCAGAAGTTTTATAATAAGGACGGAGGGAGTATTGATATAAATTAAAATGGGTCTCTCACATATGCATGGAGTCCAAAATACTGAAAATAGATGGCATTATTTATTGTTGGTGAACAAAGAAGCTCTTCACATTTGTTGTATTTAAGATTGAAGCATTGATGGTGTAATACAAGTACGCCGCGACTGTTTACCTTTTCTTTTTCTCACTTGGTAAGTTCGTATTGCAGGATTCACATATTTTACTTGCTGGACTGCCTATTGACATTTTTGTCGTCTGAGGTGCTTCCGTATTCTTTTTCACCTGTACAGAAGAAAAATAACGCCTTCTGATTTCTGTGGCTAGTTTGACGTTGGCGGCGTCGCTGACCACTTGGATCCCCAACACCCCCCGGGGGGGCAGTGGGGCGCAACTAAAAAAAAAAAAGAAGACAAAAAGAAAGCTGATGGCTTTTCTGTTTATCAAGTTAATTAAATCCGGATCATTCACTGAACCGGTCAGTGTACTGGGTCAAGGGTCAGTAGGTCAGGTCAAAGTCAAATCGGAGCCAAACTGAATATTTTATGTTTATTAATATGAAATTCTAAAGAAAAATAAAAAAAAAAAGATTTTTTTTTTAAAATCCCGAACCGGACCGGTTTTTTAGTCGGTTCACCAGTTATCACCCAATGTTCGAGTTTAATAACTCTAGTTATTATGTCATCTGACATAATTATAGTAATGCTGGGAATTTTTTCTTTAAAGAAAAGTGATTGTGATTGATTGTGGGCAATGTTTTAAAAGTCGGATCGGACATCGAGTCTGAGAGATCAATGGGTTATGGTTCAAATAGTCGAATCGATCAGACTGTCCGATCGGACTGGTGATGTAATAATTAAAAAAAATTAATAAAAATTAGATATATAATATTATAATTGGTAAAAAGATAGAAAAAGAACTTTGAAATTATAAAATCTCAAATTATGTTTATTATCTAAAATTGATAAGAGAATGACAAAATTTGACAAGTAATTTATAACTCATTTTTTAGAAAATCTCTGATTTAGAATTTTGTAATTTTAAAGTTTTTTTTTGTCTTTTTTTTATTTTAATTTTAAATAACAAATAAATAAAAATAAATGTATAAAAAATTAATTTAAATATATAATAGTTTTTTTTCTATCTTAAATATATACTAACTAATTATAAAAAATTATATAAGCTTTTATTAAAGAAAATCTACAAGATATTTAACATTTATCTGTTAATTTATTTGAAAAGACCTATGTCGATTAGGTTTGGAAGTTAAAAAATTATTCAAAGATTTTCAGATAAAAAAATAGTAATAATAAAAGGATTTCATTAACACTACAATTTTTTTTAAAAAATATTAAATATGAGTAGTAATTATTAGCTGGCAGCACCAAAACGTGTTGCCGGTGCAAACCTTCTCTTCAATAGTTCAATCACGTTTCACGATAATAAGTCATTGACTCACGAGCTTACTTTTTCTCCCTCTTGTGTTTTTAATCCTTCTTCATTTCTTTCCACTGTAAAACGGTCGCAGATTTGTATTACAAAAAAAAAAAAAACAGTCGCAGACACTTGTTTTCCTCACCTCTTCTCGACCATGAAGAACGATCATGAAAACTAGTGAAGTTAGTGAAGTGTGAGAGGACAAAATGAAAGACAATAGTTTTCCACTTAGATTGCTACTCGTTCTCTTTTTGCACATAAGTCTCTCACTGCTTGCGTCTTCCTTTCTTGTTCATCTTTTCCAATTCAAAAATATCTCCTCCCTCTGCAACTCGCGAACTTGCACTGGAAAAAGGCCGAGGAAACACATAGGCATGTTGCTTGGCTCTCTCTCTCTACGTCTTTGTATCTTGCTTTCTCTCTCTCTCTTGGTGTTGCTTTTAGTTGCCGCCCGTTCGGCTCTCCGCAACTTGCTCCGGTTCCCAGCTTTATGCCGATTACCGGCCTAAATCCCGGCTTTGAACAGCTTAACATGACTCAATCACTGAAGTGGCCTAAACCTAAAAACCGATCCGTTCTCTTCGTCGGTTAACGGTCGGATCGTTCGGTCAGGTTCGGCCCTAAGAGCCCTACCCCCTAATCGACATATTTTAGTTTATCATTTTTAACTTGTTATTTTTGTAATTTATTGTGATATATCTAAAGAGCTAGGTTTTAATAAAGTATGATGGTGTCATATAATTGATATAGTGTTTGTTTGGGTTAGCGGTAGAAACTGTTTTTTTAATGAACTTTATGATATACGAGATAAGTTTGTGAGGGGAATTTTATCTCGACCTATGTGAACAGATTTTTCCACCATCAAACCAAACAGTCCCATAGTCAACCTCACTTTGTTGTATTTTGATAAAATATGGTGTCATACCATCGATATATAGCTTGTTTGGAAACTCTATTTCTTATTGGGTTTATTTTATAAGTCCGATTTACATAAATCGAGATAAATCTCCTCCACATATTTACCTCGTAGACCGTAAAAGCAATATCGTAAATCGTAAAAGTTACTTCGTATTCCGTGAATTACGATTTATAAGCAATTATGGAGTTTTCATAAGCTAATCCAAACGAGCCCATAGTCAAGCCTACTTTGTTGTATTTTTATAATCTATTGTTCTTATGCTAAAAAAATTAAATATCTAATTTCACTTACCTAATTTTTTTTATTAGGGGCCCATATTTATTATCCATTTTTTTATTGTGAATTCCATGCCTAATTATTTTTTAAAAAAAAATTGTGCGACTCTTACTGTGGATCTACAGTACCAACCAAGGACATGGGGGCGCTGTAATATATAGAAAGTTTATTTCAAAGTAGAAGAGGAAAGTGATAGAAGCAATGGAGAGTGGAGAAGGCAACAATGAAGTGTGAGGGAGCGCAGCCGCAGAGAAAGGAATCAAAATCCATAATGCCCCTTGGCTTATTTTCATGTTGGATAAATTATTTCATTCTCTCACCCTCGTCTTATCCCGCGTTCTTCATCATAGCCACAAACTCTTCGTAATTTATTCTGCCGTCCTGCAACCCAAAATGGAAACTCATCATATATTGCAACATGTAATATAATTAACAAGCCAACACAATTCAACTTACCTTATCAGTGTCCACATCGTCAATCACTTCCTCTATGGTGGCTTCATCCCCCATTCCGTATTCAGTCAAAGCCTGCCTAAGCTCCTCTCTTGTGATGAATCTGATCAATATGACCCAATTAAAAACCAACTTCACTCACCAACGGACCAACACAATGACTTGTTTATTTATGGTTCTCGTAATGCCACAGCCTTTAATTATATGCATACTAACCCACTGTTATCCTTGTCGAAGTATTGGAAAGCCTTGAACAAGTTCTCTTCCTTCTCAAGTCTGTGCCGATGCATGGTGGCAGTTATAAATTCATAGTAATCGATAGTTCCATTCTTGTCAACATCAGCCTGAAAACACCACAAACCACCAAAATTATGAGTCATTCAATTTTTCTTTTCTTACGCCATACCAAGGGGCTCAAAATTCCACTGAAACTGAGCTTACAGCATCCATCAGCTGCCGTATTTCAGATTCGTTGAGTTTGGATCCCAATTTGGTCAATCCAGCTCTGAGTTCTTCGAGTGTGATCGTGCCACTGTTATCTGTATCCATATTGTTGAACATTTGTTTCAAGCCCTTGATTTCTTCCTCCGAGAGGTTTTCTGCTATTACCTTCCAAAAATCCGACATTCGGTTACTATGGGTAAAAGAGGGAAGCACCGAGTAAAACTAAAATGACTTTTCATGACACAATATTTTATATCCAGGTGCTCCACGAATCAAACAGACATTCAGTGTGACACGGACACGCGTTCTTTCCGGTGGCATTGAAATTGAGGTCTTTTTCTTAAACACCAACAGGAATTAGATTATAACTTCAAATCCAGGAAGAAACTATTTGTAATTCACTGACAAACAAAAGGCTGGAAGTTACCTTCAGGGCAAGTTTCTTCATTTTGTTCATTGCTCTGAACTGTTTCATCCTAATTAAAACGGCACTGTCTATAGGCTTGTCAGATGCTTGACCGCCCACCTTCATCCATGGATGTTCTGTTTCATATGCATAACAATAATTATACTTTTTCTGTACAAGAAAACTTGTTCATATACTAAACATGACAAATAATATGTTGGAATCTATATATGCGGCAATGCTGAACTGCTAGTATCTTACATTTAAGGGATGGGGGAATCGCAAGATCAATTATTTTGAAAGAGTAGATAGAAATCACAAATTGTAACAGAAGAATGATCAAGATAAAGCTAGTGGCCAAACGAAGCTATCTATAACAACTAACAAGGGATATTCTACGTTGAAACTCAACTACATACTTACCAAGGGCATCAGCAGCTGTGATGCGTTTCTTGGGATCATATGTCAACATTTTCCTGATCAAATCCTTGGCAGAATCTGAAATAGAAGGCCATGGTTGGCTTTCGAGATCAAGTTTGCCTTCCAGAATAGCATCAAATATGCCTTTCTCGTTCTCTAGAAATTGTAAACCCATGAAGTCAATAAACCCAAGATGTTAAACAGAACACGACAAATGTGAAGGGAACAAGAGTGGAAGAGACATTGCATAATGGCAGAGTACAGTTGAGCAAGAACAGAGTCATGCATTATATACTTACCAGCCCAAAATGGAGGCACACCACTCAGGAGGATGTATAAAATGACTCCTGCACTCCACACATCTATCTCCTTTCCATAACTCCGTTTTAGAACCTCCGGGGCCACATAGTACGCACTCCCCACAACTTCCTTATACTCTTTACCTGCATCAAATCTTATTATCATTAGTACACTTCAAATTGATCATGATGCCTTTCTCTACTGAACGCGCCTTCCTGAGGCACTTCGCTGCTGCTGGCACCATCAAGTTGCAGATAACATGTTTTTCTTGATCCCTAGTTACTAGTTAGAGGGGCCAGCTTGAGAATGTCCTTCATAACATGCTTTAACCTAGCCTGTTTCCCCAAGTTATTGATCCTGTTGTGTATTTTCCAATAGTCATTATCATGATCTGGTCCCAGAACCAGAAAATAACAAGTGACCATGATGGTCCCACTAATTTTTGGGCTTCAAATCTGCCCTCTGCTTTTCATCCCGCTAAATGTGAACCAGTTTACTCCGTTTACCTGTCGCTTTCCGACTATCGTACACAATGCAAGATCGTTTACTCGGTTGACTACTCGTTTTACTTCTAATCCATCGACGACTTGGTCAATCTCTCATCTTGTCGCTTAGTCCTTCAAATTTGTTAGGTTAAATTCCGCTCTCTATTATGCTCAACTCATATCTTCTTTTCTTTTCATTTTAAAGACATGATGAACTTTCTTATGTTTAGATACACTGACTTTGTTAAAAAAATAATAATAATCACAACAGTCTTAAAATTATTATATCATTATTTACATAAATATATAACAAAGGTAAAGTATATACATATTCAGAGTGCATCAATAAAAGTATATACACATTCGTTATTCCTTAATATAAAATAACTCATTTTATAAATCTAGCATTTAAAAAGAAGATTCAAAAAATATAATTTTTACGAAACACGTCTTTTTTATATAAAAATTAATATTATTCCTTAGATTATTTGGAACATATTAGGAATTCAAGATGTTGTTATATTGCATGTCCGCGGAAGGAAGATAGAGCTGGATCATGAAAACAAACAAAATATCTAGGAAATCCTCCAAACATTACCCTTTATGAGGTAAAAAAAAAAACATTTAACCCCTTTCCAGAAATACTGTTCAGTGGACAGTACAAAAGCTGTCTCAGTCAACGTTTTCACTGCTCGGCTCATTACGTAATTCACACACTCTGATAGAATGGAAGAAACTAAAAGGGAATAGGGAATTGGGGAGGAAAATGGAAAAGAGAGGAAGGGGGAAATAGGGAAAACGCAAACCTGGCTCAATGAAAACAGAGAGACCAAAATCCATGGCTTTCAAGGGAGAATTGGGGTCCCTGGTGGCCAACAAGAAATTCTCGGGCTTAAGGTCCCTATGAATGACCCCCATGAAATGACAAACGTGAACCACGTTGAGAACCTGCCTGAATATGACGGCAGCCTCATCCTCGGAGTAAAGGCCTCTGGCAATGATCCGCTCAAAAAGCTCGCCGCCGGAACACAACTCCATGACCAAATGCACGTGGTGCCAGTCCTCGTAAGCTCCCTTGAATTCCACTATGTTGGGCTGCCCCGTGAGGTGCTGGAGGATCATAATCTCCTTCCTGACATCGTCAATCCCCTTGCGGCTGGTCAGCTTTCTCCTGGATATGGACTTGCAAGCGTACTTGAGGCCGGTGAGCTTTTCGGTGCAGAGATAAGTGATGCCGAATTGGCCTCTTCCCAGTTCTTTGTCCAGAGTGAAGACTGTTCTGATGTCAAAATACGGTTTGCCCAAAACGGGACCAAATGGAGGGTGGGAGGAGGAGGGGGAGAAGCGAGGAGCACGATGCTCTCTCTTTGGCGAATCAGAGGAGGGCTTGCTGAAGCATAACCCCATTCCTTTTCTTGTTAGTGAACAAGTTGGGAATGGAGGGGGAGCATCTTGATTCTTTGCGGAGGATCAGCCGAGAGTGCTGTGATCCTCTGCCGCTTTCAAGGGATGCCTTGCTTTGTTCCCCGCCATGGACATGGTCCTCCTCTCCTCAGCATCATTCCCCTTCTCCTTTTGTTAACGCTACGCTTTGCCTCCGCTGCTCAGCCATGCGTTTCGCTCCCCTAACGCCTAAACACGTCCTCTTGTTTTATTCTATTTCTACCCTCTTTGACGGTTACAGGACCCATCATCCTATTCCTATCCTAAGTCCTAGAGATGAAGCCCAACAGGATTTGGGCTTGGGCTAATCCATACTGTGAAAATGAAAAAGATGATAGAGAGGAGGACAGACCGGGCTCAATGAAGACGGAGAGTCCGAAATCGGTGGCTTTGATGGAGGCGTCATTGTCGGGGCTGGCCATCAAGAAATTCTCGGGCTTCAGGTCCCGATGCATCACTCCCATGAAGTGGCAGACGTGAACCACGGTGACGATCTGGCGGAACAAGGCGGCGGCCTCCTTCTCGGAATACATGCCTTTGGCAATGATGCGGTCGAAGAGCTCGCCTCCGGTGCAGAGTTCCATGACCAGGTACACGTTCTGACTGTCCTCGTAGGCCCCCCTGAACTCCACAATGTTGGGCTGCCCCGACAGATGCTGCAGCAACAGTATCTCCCTTTGCACGTCCTCTATTTCCTCCTTCCTCTTCAGCTTCCTCCTCGCTATGCTCTTGCACGCGTACTTTCTCCCCGTCATCTTCTCTGTGCACAGATATGTCACCCCAGACTGCCCTCTCCCCAGTTCTTTCTCCAGCTCGTACATCTTCCTTATGTCCACGTACGGTTTCCCCAGCACCGCCCCTACTTGTGCCTGCGTCAAACCACCCGTTCCTCTATATACATGCTCTTCTCTGTACCTCCTGCTAGTGCGTCTCGGAGATGAGTCCGATGAGTCTATGGGAATTTCATGCTGAGAGTTGCTGCAGCAAAGCGCCTTGAAGAAACCAAGTCCCATGTCTCTCCTGATTTTTTCACCTTAACTTAGCGGCCTCATATATGACGACCTTATATACACACACATACATGCATGCATGTTTTGTCAGCTTAATTTCTTGTTCGCTTTGATGAGAGGGGAGGGAGAATAACGAAATGGCTTTGAGCTGAAGAAGAAATCCGATTCCATGAGTCGTCGCCGGGTTTTGGTATGAGGGGAGCAGCAAGACATGCATCTGATTCAAAATCGTCCGCCAGGGCCAGGCCTTGCTTTTGCATCATATTGCCTCCCACGCTTTGCATCTCCGCCTTTTCTTAATTAAAAGGACAGTTTTCTTCCCATTCAAAAACAAACAAACAAAGTTCTCCCTTTATCATTTATATTCTTTATTTACATTTTACACATACAACTTATAGTATCCATGTATCATGAATTAAAACACTTACTACCTCCAATTTTTTTATAAGAAACAATTAACGAATCACATTGTTAAAAAAATGATTTAAGTTAACTGGAGACAATCAAAATGTAACATTTTTATCAAAAAAAAAAAACTCTCATTCACATGGAAGAGGGCGAATTAATGTATAGTAGAGAAAGAGCAGAGAATAATGTCTCCATTAATTTATATCTCCACTTCCTCTTTATTAAATATTTTTACTATTAGATTAAATTTAATAGTTGAGATTTAATATTATATTAATATCTTTATATAGTATTAAATCTTAACTATTCAAATTTGATTCAATTGCAAAAAAATTTAATAGAGAGAGGGATCAATTGAGACTTTTTTTTTTCCAGAGAGAGTGTAGAATGAAACATGCCTGTTGCAATTTAATGCCGCTGAATTATTATTAACTGTTTCTAACACGTATTGTGATGATATAATATATATAATAATGAATAACTTAAGCACTCTTAACTGATAATAAATACAATTACTTAGACTAGCTGGAGTAAGTACGAAATTCAACTCTATGAGGATAAAAGCTGTCCCTGAAATCTCAGGTAATGTATTTGTTGGCTCTCATGCCGCCTTGAAGCTAGTGACTTTAATGTATTTGTGGGGCCTGTTAAGCTATTAAGTGCTTGTTTGTAGTAGTTATTGGAATTTTTAAAAGTAGCTTTTTAATCATAATTTATAATATATGATATAAATATATGAAAGAAATTTTGTCTTCATTTACATAAATAAATATTTTTAAAGATTTCAAAAACTATCTTAAACAAACATTAAATATTCTTTTCGAGTTTAGAGGCCTCAAAATATTCTCCGACAAAGGTTGACATTGAATTATTTGTTATATTTAACATTAAAATGTATCTTATAGACCGTAAAAGTTACTTCATATTTCATAAATCATGATTGAAAAGTATTTATAGAGGCTATCCAAATATACCAGAATTCTATAATCGTGAATGACATTTTTTATCTTTCATATATGTACAATACATAAAAAAATAATACACATTCTAGATTGATAGATGGAAAACTTAAGAGTAGCGATAATGTTACTCCCATGGAGATCACAAGTTCAAGTAATCCAAACCCCCTCTTCTTTTAGGGGTTGAAACCATGTACATCTATCACTCCTACACAATTCCAAATAAAAGCCTTGCATAGTTGGTTACTCTAAAAAATTCCAGATATTAAGATCATTTTACAAATTTCACGTCCAGTCACAAACTCATTGATTAGTGGAAGTAGATAGGTGGATGTTTATGCAAATGCACTCGATAAAAACTATCGCTAATTCATTAATCAGTACAGTCAATAGTGCACTCATAGCCTTACAAGCTTGGTCTTCTGTATAAGATAAATCAAAAGGAAACTGCATGTAGGTCAGGCTAGACCTAGACATATAAGTCAAGGATGGTACTACTGTCAACATTATATAGAAGTGAATAATATAATATGAAAGGGTGGAAGAGGTGGCTAGCTAGCGATCCACAGGCTTGACGCACTTTGGGTGGACTTGGTAGCCACATCGGAGGCACTGGTAGGCCCAGCTGGAGCCTTGTTCATCGCACACACAGCATATGAAGGGACCTCCCCCATTGCCGTCGGAGACCAGGTTGAGACGGTGACGATGGCCGTCGTGATCCACCAATGTGGGAAGCCCCCTCGTCTCTTGCTCGATCTGCTTCTCCAGCGACTGCACTCTGGCATTCGTGAATGGGTATGCATTCTCCTGGTACAAGTTTATGAGGTTCCTTCCGTGTCTCGTTATTGTCTTGCCGTCGGGACCTATTATCACCAGGCACGGTATTCCCTGCACGTCGAAGTGCCTTGCCAGCTTCTTCATCTCCGCCTCCCCGTATGGCAGCGCCAGCCACGGCATGCTTCCGAAATAGGACTGGAAAGACGCCTCGCCTCTGTCATTCGATATGAGCACGATCTCGAAGTCCTCCTCCTGACGATCTCTTTTCTCTGCCAGCTCCTGCTTGATCTTGTGGTATATTCCAATGAGTTTGGGTGTGAAGTTCTGCCCCGGCACGCACCACTGGGCTGAGAAGTACAGCCCTATTGTTTTACCCACTAAAGATGCCACTGGGACCTGTCCTCGCTACCCCGCACTCATCAGTTTCCCAACATACACATACACCGTGCAAATTAACTGCCTACCAGCTAAATCTTACCATGCATCCACACACTACTCATCAATTATGCTACCTATATTTTCATGGTGTACGTTTACGACGTACTATTTGTTTTGCTTGCTTAAGGTGAAATTACATGCAGGCAGGCTCTGCATATCCATATATAAATAATGTGTACATGTGTGTGTGTGTGTAAAATAAATATCTACGGTGCGTGAGTGATAGAGCGTATAAAATCAGAAAGAACGCACATGTGATGACATAAATGAAGGTGAAATGGTATACCTGCCGGGATCCCGGGTGGTCCAAAACATAGTCCCTATCGGGGTTGGTCAGTAAATTAATCAGAGTCTGGTTTTCATGCCTGTCCCTCTCTTGCTGATGCAACTGCTCCAACCTTTCCTTAGTGAATGGATAAGCTTGCGCTCCAAAACGATAAATGAGATTAACTCCGTCACGCAAAGTTTCTTCCTCTTTAGTGTCGTGCGGTTGCAATATCACTAAGCAAGGAACTCCTTCAACGTCGTACTTCCTATTCAGCGCTTTCTTCGTTTCTAAATCAGAAAATGGAATTGCCAGCCACGGCATTTGCCCGTAGAAGCCATCAAAGGCTTCCATGTCTTCATCGGAGGACACGTAGACAATCTCAAAGTCTGACGCATTCTTCCTCACCTCCTCGTAAATGCCAACTAGCTCCTGGGTGAATCTCCGGCATGGCGGATACCAGTTAGCTGCGAATAAGAGACCCAATATTTTCCCTTCAACATCAGAAACTTTCACCTGCACTTGCAGTTTCCAACCCCCACCCAAATTAGCTATCACGACACTTCTTATGGGTGTATTAATCATACCTCAATTATCTGATTCATCAATAAAATGCGTGTTATGAGGTATATGTTCTCCACTTTGGTAAGTTAAAAGCGGAGACACGCACTCATATGAGCATTGATATTTTAATACACATTCTTCTCATCTAAAATGTTAATCACATAATATCTATACTTGCACGTTAGCTAGGTAGTTTCGTTATAGTGGGGGGTGTGGAGGGGCTGAGGTAGGACCACTGATGCTGGGTACAATCTTGTGGATCTTATAAAAGTTAGAAATGAACAAATCAATGAGCATCATACAATATATAGACTAAAAGGAAGCAGTACGGGGGGCTCAAATAATCACACCGACAAAGGAGCAGTCCAAAAGGTTATGAAAGTAGAGGTTTCAACAAGGAATCAACACCATGAAAGGAATGGGTACCGAAACGGAACACGTGTAACGCAAACGGAATCATCTAAGGGACACTTGTCCCTTCTCTAGAGATGTGCTTGGCTGTCTCTACATGTTGAGAATGTAAGTCTGATTGAGTCATCTAAAAAAAAATTCATTAAAAAAAATAGTAACAGTATTAGACATATAAAAAAATTGTAAGTCTTTTCAAATATGTCTTCTAAGAAAACTTAATATTACATCAATTATAATAAATTAATTACTTGTAAGGTTTAATTGTATAGAAGAATAACATAGAAAAATAATATTAAATGCTTTGAATATTCTTAAAGTTAGTTATATCATGGATGCCAAGAGTATACTGGGAGGAAGCGTTCTGGCCATGGAGGGAAAAGAAGTTAAGGAAGGCCATGTGTAGGTCGCTGTAAGTGAGGGAGCCAGTTATGAACACCATCAACTCATCACATCTGGATCATCTAAATTTAATTTTTTTTATCTTTTATTTTTCTTAAAAAACTAATTTAACAAACATTTTTTAAAAAAAAAAGGTTTTTATTTAAAAATCATGATTTAAAAAAAAAGTTAAATCTATACTGTCCAGATGGGACGAGTTTACTGGTTTCCGTACGTGAGAGTTAGCATCGAAAGTGAGCCACTTCTAAAGTGATCAAATCAAGCTAATTTAACACCACTGTATATCACTATCTATGCATCTCGATCTTGAATATACCAAGGCTCTCTTAGAAAAGCAAAATATAATGCTCTGAATACCCTAACAAAGCTATCTGTGAGGTTTGATTATTTACGGAAGTTATCCCCTAGATTCATACGAATAATATGTAAACTCCTTTGACTGGTGGTCGGGTCAGACCCCGGCCGCATTAGTCCCCGAAGAAAAAGATTATTACACTTAAATCTTATACATAAAATATGAATATAATCTCTTTGACTAAGGTTATGGATAGACCAGAATAATAAGTCCTTTCAAATTGAGCACCTAAATCCGCTGGAAGAGATTAAGCCCATCATATATTGTTTCAAACCCTAAACCCTAAATCATAGGGAAAATAATAATAAGAGATCTTGCCTTTTCTCCTAGAGCTGCCTATAATCCTAGATTTGGGTTGCACATATATAATTTAAGATCGGAAGCCGTGCACCAAACATTTGACAAAAAAATATATGAACGATGAAGTAGGATTAATCAGAGTTTGTCTGGAGATGAAATTGAAGACCGACGTATATAATAAGATTAACGCTAATTGTTAGTTATCAACGATGTAATCGGCAGAACTCAATATCATCAAACTGCAAAAACGGGTCATGGGGCAAGGCAAGACAAATGAGAAAAGGTTTTGGTTAAATTTCCAGAGAAACTTGTGCGGGCTGTCGGCAAAATTAATAGAAAAAGTTAGGAGGGCCATTTGCAGGATATATGAAGTTTGGGAAAAGAGAAAGCACATGTATATGCTGTATCTATGTTGACCCATACGATCTAATCAGAGAGGGAGGCCACACACCCTCTCTTACAGAGAACAGTTGAAGCAAACGATGGAGACAGGAATATGTATAATATTAAAAGAATTCATATATAATAGAGCAGCTAGAGAGAGAGAGAGAGAGAGAGAGGACCTGAGAGCGAGAGGGAGTGAGCAGAAAATCACGATGATTGGAAGCGAGGAGGGAAGAGAATCGGGAGGTGGGGAAGTGGGCAGAAGAACCATTACTGGGCGGCGGCGAAGTTTGAGTTGCATCCTTCATCTCCGTCGAAGGAGGTCTCTTTTGTGGCTTTACCCGCCGATCGTCTCCTTCCTTCACTCTGGTGGGCCTCGGAGCCACATCTTATTATGCGTTCACTCATTCATTCCGCAAATGATAGCATACTTTAATTACCTACTCCGCACCCACACGGAGCCTGATGCTGCTACGCCTCTACACCGTTGCCACGACATCCTCTCCTTTTGGGTCTCACATAGTCACATATATCACGCCTTGTGAGAACAGGGAAAGCGATAGGTCCACCTGTATGAAGTATGAACACTGTGCTGATGCTCCTCCCTCTATCTAATCAGGTCCGTGCCTCTCTCAGACACTTTGACATTTTTGTTTCGTTTACAAAGGCAAGCATATAAGTCCTCCATCTGTCTAGGACTGAGACAGTGACACTACCTTCCCACAACACTTTGACATTTTAATGTCCCCGACGTAAATTCCACTTCCTCGACACCTGTTCTCCCTTTCCCTTCCTTTCTATTCGTTTCGTTTACTGTGTTTGGATTAATTTTTTTTTAAAAAATTTAAGACTTATATAATATATATATATATATATATATATAATTTTATCTTTAACTTATTAAAAAAAACTTCTAAACGATTGATTGACAAACACTCACTTATTTTATTATAAAAATTTTAAAAAAATGTTTTTTAAATTTTAAAATCCTATCATTAATAAGATTAATAAAAATAATAATGAAATTGATAAAATATTTTATTGTTAAATTATCTATTTAAGATTTTAAAATTTAAATAATATTTTTTTAAAAAAATTCTTATTTTATTTCTTTAGCTCACCCCATTTATCTTCTATCTTATACGCCGTTCCCTGTTTCACGCACCCCTAGCCCCCCTGCGTCACTTTTTTTGCTTTTTTACTAGATTCATTATTACATGGTCCATGTGTCAGCTACCTAATATTAAAAATAAATACTTCATTAGGAAGAGAGAATACCTATAGGCTATGCATATGGAAAGTGTAAAACATAATTATTTTAATTTAATTTATTTTACATATATGGAGTATTCTCGTTCTTCTATGATTTCATTTGCCCAAGTGGTCCCTTTATTTGACCCATTTATTTTTTGTTAAATCTGCAGACTGCAGGTCGTTTTCTTTTGCAAGCACCTCCTAGCAAGCAAATAATGTTTAGGAGCTAATTTAGAGATGGAACGTATTGGAGAAGGGCAAGTTTTTCATGTGGCTCTTTGCTCATGGTAGCATAGACACCGTAGATCTACGAGTAGGACAGTGTCTAGTAGACACGTCATGCATGGCGCAGAAAAGTTATTACCCCCTCCTTGATTAATAAGGACTGCACACATGTTTAATGAAATAAACCTAACTAATTATAAAACTTCTCAATTAATTAACTAATCTTCTATAACTAGTGACTTTCATTAAAAATATTTTTGGGCTTTTACAAAATACTCTCTCCTTTTTATAAGTAATATTTTTTTCATAAGGATAATTCTTAATATAAGTAACAAATCCATTTTATCTTAAATTTTAAACTGATTTTTTAATTTTTACTCTCATTAAGGATATACCACTTATTATCTCTCTACAATACATTTTCATCAGTTATCTTTCATGTATTTTTTTTAGAGTCAAAGTGCAAAAATACACATATTTCTCCTGAAAGTGCGTTCAACATGCACTAAGTGATTTTTTAGGAATAAAAATGATTATAATTTTTTAAAATAGGTACAAAAACATATTCCGTTAGCTCTAGAATGTTGACAGTGAATTTAAACTTTGTTAACTAAAAATGATGATATGGGCATGGTGTGGATGAATAATAAACAACTAGGGACAATGAGTACCTGACATAGCAAGGGAAATAACATTTGAATAAGAAAAGATAAATGAGTAATATAAATGAAAAACAGATAGGGTAAATAAAATTGGGATTAAATTAAAGAACATAGAGTTACTTTATCAGAGGCAAATCGAGAGAAGGGAGCCTTGATGCTTAGACAGACTTCGAGAAATTATGGAGTCATGGTGGAGTTACCTCCACTCGTGATTGGCGGCGAGAGTGGAGGCGTGGTCGGCAATGGAGTTGGAACTTGTGAAGAATCTTCGGTTACGGAACTAGCAAATCAAGATTCTTCTATAGAACTGGTGAATCGAGATTCTTCTATGGTATGGCGAATCTAGTGAAGAATCTTCAGTGATGGAGTTCGACGCTTTCCCCTTTCTGATGGAGATTTAATTGATTGTGAATCTTATCCTCCTCTTTGCATTCTTCGGATTTTTCTCTGCAGATTTGGACTAATAAGAAAGTCCCCTCTTTTGTGTAAAGTGTATTGAGGTTTTCACCAAGCATCTCCATTCAAGATGTTGCTACTCTTCTCAATTCCTTTGGTTCTGTTAGTTGGTTTAATTTCATTTTCTCACATCACAGGACAAGTCATTTTTTTGTACTTCTAATTTCTGTCTATCTTCTTTGAATCTTTGAACTTAATATGTATGGAAATTGATCATTTTACCCAAACAAAAAAAATTGATTATGGGGTTAGTATGGGATTAATGAAGAATTTCTTGCCTCGACGCTTTCCTATCCCAAGTCCAAAACCCACTTTCATGTATGCATATATCAAAGGAGTCATGAATTACAGTTGTACTCCAACTAGTACCTAATGACAAAACTAATGGATGTCACCGCTTTCTCACGGAACATGTGACTTTTACACTCATTTTAAAAGTTCATAGTTATTTTTATCCCTTTAAAAAGTACTTATGTTAGATGTTTTAACCCTTTTTTTTATAATAAGGATATAATTAAAAGAATAATACAAATTCGATACATTTATTTATTTTTAATTAATATTTTAAACTATATGATTTAAATAATTGTTTTTTATAAAAAAGATTAGAGAGAGTAACTAATTTTAATTATATAGTAACGTAAAGTATAAAGTGATTCATTATAGCTTAAAAAAGATTGGCTGTATCATGAATAACGAGACTATTATTAATGACTGCCTTGAAATTATGATGAATATTACATCATTAAAAAGCTAAATTATAAAATCAAAACAAAAAAAATGAAATTGAAAATTGTAAGTAAATGATCAATCAATAGTTCAGGGTAAAAAAATCGATCAAAATTCAAAATAATAGTTAAACAAAAAATGTATTCCAGACGCCATATTCTCGTCTTGTCTTACTAATTATGCGTAATTTCTAATCATTTTATTAAACTCGCAAGTTAACTCTTTAATTTTACAGTTTTTATATTTTTAGCTTATAAAATCATATTGAATTAATGTTATACTCGTGCTACTTATAAACTTGAAAGTTCCCAGAAAAATCTTAATGTTTTTATATTTATAACATACAAAATTGTATTAATTGACTCTTAAACTTGTGGTAACTTTTTTTAATTTTGATAATCATCGATAGCTCTATATATAAATTTTATAAAAAAAATTTTGTTGAACATGATAAAGTATGAATGTTTATGGATTTAATTTTAATTATTTAAAATTTAAATATATTAATTACTTAATTACACATTAGTAATACATATTTATTGATAAAGGTAAACTATTACGAGTTTACGATTCGAGTTTTGGTCACTGTCTCAATACTACTCAAACTTATAAGTTTGACAACCTTACTTCCAATATATTTTAAGGGAACCAAGAAAAACATCAAACTATGTTAACTCTATCTTCAAATTTAATAATTTTTTAGTCCTATCCTTATTATCATTATTATGCCCTAAGAGAGTAAAATCTACACAATAATAAATTATACATAATTAAAATTATACATTAATATGAAAATTTTAATTATGTAACTTTCAAATAACAAATTCCAAGACATCCCTAATTTTTTTTAAAAAAAAATTGAAAATGATTTTCCTATTACTAGAGGCTCCCCGGTTCAGTGTATATGATATCGAGGGCTTTTGATTTCCCCATCGAATGGGAAGGATCGATCGGGTTATTGGAAATAGGATTGCCTCTGGAGGGGTGGTATGGACTTTTACCAGGCCTCATCCCCTTGGACAAAATTCTGTTGGAAACAGGAACAAGACAGAGAAACAGAGAACAACGTATTTCTTACTGTGTTAAATAAATAAATATCCATGGGGGATCAAATACCGAAAGTAGATCAAAGTGGACCCGACTGGAAAAAATATAATTAGAAACCTCATGGAGAAATTAATGTGAAGTAAGTACTTTTAAACTTGTATTAAAAAAAAGTACTTTTAAACTGTAAATATAGAAATTTATATAGTAAATTTTGAAATTATAGTTATGAATCTATTAGAGTAGTGTCAAGTTTTGGGCTGTGTTTGGGCAGTGTTGGGCTCACATGCCTATTGGGTTTACATCTTGTATATTGTTAGTGTTTGGCCCACATGTTACAATACAGAGTTTGTGTATGTAAACTCATTGTTAAAAATAATAGAGGTACCAGTCAATTCATATTGACTGGGTTTATTCAATTTCAGGCTTCGTTAGTTTTGGTTTACATGGTACAGAGCCATTATTTTGTGATTGATCCTGAAGGCCCAAGTCCCTGGCATATTTTTCGTGGCCCTTTCCTTGTCAGCCTCTTTGCCAGTTGTTCCTCTCGCGTTTTGGCAACGACGTTGTTGCCGCGTCTATTGGTTGCAAGAAACAGTTTCTTGCTTGTTCGATGCCAAGTTCATTCCGGTCTTTCTCAGCTGTGCTTATCGCACAAATCGGCCTCATAACCGCCGGTCCTTCCTTTCTGGTTTGTCTTCACTGGTGCCCGTGTTCTTCTCACCTAGTTCCGATCTTCCTCTGCTTTGCATGTCGCACGAATCGGCCGTACAACCGCCGGTCCTTCCCTTCTGGTTTGTCTTCACCGATGCTCGCTATTATGATTCCGGCGGCTACTGAGAATATCGCCCCAATCATTATTTCTAGGGTTCTTGGTCTATTGTTTGCTTTTGCCTGTTTGATTCAATTTTCATCTCCGTCTGACACTTGTGGGTTTTGTTCTAAGGAATCAATTTCTGGCATTCTTGGTCTGTTGTTGTCGGATTCTTCCATCCACGTCTAAAAATTGTGGGTTTTGTTTATGAGGACTCGACTTTCCCAGGTGACTCGCTATGATTCGGTTTCATCTTTGATCCCTCTTCCGTCTGGCATTCAATTTTTTTTTTTTTTTTTTGGTGATTCTGCTGAAGTTATGGCCTCCTAAATCTCTGCCATCGACATCAACCACCCATTGTATTTGCATCCTTCGGACACCTTTGTAACTCTTGTCCCTTAAATTCTTATTGGCTCCAACAACTATACCATGTGGAGCCATGCAATTCGGTTAGCCCTCCGAGGAAAGAACAAACTCGGGTTTATTGATAGTTCATAAAACCGTGATAAGGAGCCAGACAAGAAGGATCTTTGGGATCGTTGTGGTGCAATTGTCCTATCTTGGTTAATCAACTTAGTGAGTAAAGATATTGCGAGCAGCATCGTGTTTGCTGACACTTCTCATCTCGTATAGATAGACTTGCAGGAAAGGTTTCAGAAATTAGACGGTATCAAAATTTACTCACTTCAGCATTAGTCAGGGCACTCTTACTGTGGCTAAATATTTCACTAAACTCAGAATTGCGGGATGAATTTTCTGTCTTGGTACCCTTACCTTCATGCAAATGTGACACATCATGGGAATATGTCAAAATAATTCAGTAGCAACACCTTTTTTAGTTTCTTATGGAGCTTAACGATACTTATCAACAAGCTCCCTCACAGATTTTACTCATGTCTCCCTTACCAAGTGTGAATCAGGCTTATTCCATGATCACACATGATGAGTGTTATCATCAACTTTCTGCCCTAAATTCCTCGTTAGATGGTGCTGCAATGTCTGCGAGGGGGGCCGCCATGGAAGAGGCAGAGGGGGTCAAGAACAGTGCACTTATTGTAACCGAAAGGGGCATAGGCATGACAAATGTTATCAATTGGCGGGATTTCCTGTTAACACAAGAGATAGGAGAGAGTGAGACAACCAGATTAATCCAACGATTGGAAATCAGTCCTATCAAAAGCCCTCCTCTGAGGTTACTACCTCTCAGCCATCTCTCACACACCAGCAATGAGCATATCCTCAATCTACTGAAAAAGGATATAGAGGAGGTGGTTGTTGGATCCATTGACTGCATAGAAGACCACGTGTCAGGTTCTATTAATGCTCTCCCTACTACTTAGCTAAGTTTTATTGGATATTAGATTTAAGAGCAACATGTCACGTAGTTGGAAGTTTAAACATGCTTAATAATGTTACTGCTTACACTGGTCCTCTTAGACAAACTATAATACCTAATGGAGATAAGATAACCGTTACACACACTAGCACATTGAAATTGCTTGATGGTATTACATTACATGATGTTTATTACGCCCCTGGATGTTGCTTCAACCTAATTTCTGTTTCCAAATTAACTAAGCAGATAAAATGTATTATTTCACTTCACCTGAACTTCCGCACTTTGCAAGAGACTATTACTGGAAAATCCCACATGATTGGTAAATTGTTTGATGGACTATTTCTAGTTGGGAAGACTTCAAAGCTGGATGGCCTCTTGAACATGCAAACTAGTGAACATAATGTGCAAAAATCTCATATCTAATATCATAGACTAGGCCATGCACCCTTAGACCTTCTCAAACATCTTGACACTATAAGGAAAGATCTTGTAGCAAATTCTATGTTTGACAAAATCAACTGTGAAGTATGCTCTCAAGTTAAGCAGACTCAATTGCCATTTACATCTAGTACTTCCATCATTTTGTGTTGTTTTGAGCTTCTCCATGTAGATACTTGGGGTTCTTATAAAATTCCCACTTATGCTGGTCATAGATATTTTCTCTCTATTGTTAATGATTTTTTGATATGTACCTGGATTTTTTTGATGACTAATAATAGTTAAGTTGTTGATTGCCTGAAACGCTTTATTTCTTATGCTAGCACACAATTTTTTGCTCATGTAAAACAAGTTCAAAGTGACAATGGTTTATAGTTTACTAATAATCATTTACGGATATATCTAGATGATCTTGGCATTATTCATGAGACCACATGTCCTTATACACCACAACAAAATGGGGTGGTTGAGAAGAAGCACATGCATCTCTTGAATGTGGCAAGAAGTTTAATCATTCATTCTGGGGTTCCAATCAAATTTTGGGGAGAAAGTATTAAAAAGGCCACGTTCCTCATTAATCAAACACCATCAAAGGTTTTAGGCTTTAAAACCCCATATGAAATCCTTTATAAAAAGCAACCTGATTTGAGCCTTCTTAGAACCTTTGGATGTTTAGCCTTTGCTACTGCTGTCAATAACCATGATAAATTTTCTCTCAGATCTAATCCTTGCATATTTTTGGGTTATCCACCTAATCAAAAGGGATTTAGTTTATATAATCTTCATACCAAATCTGTTGTGATAAGTAGAGATGTTAATTTTGCTGAGAATAAGTTTCCTTTTAAGGATTCATGCTTACTAGTCATTTGCAAGATTTATCTCAACCTTTTGATCCTTTTCCTTATGGAGACAGCCCTTCTTTGGTGCAACATGTTCCTCTCTCTACATCTGCACAGAATATTAGGCCTCCGCATGTGGGAGATGAGGGATCAAATCATGATAGCCCTAGGAATGAAACCCATATTGATACAGAACAGTTACAACCACAGGTAAATAGGCCTAGACGTGATAAGAAGGGCCCTGCATGGCTATGATTATATTTGCTTAGCTGAGAGCCTGAGACAGGTTTGCATTCTGGTTTTAAAGTGAAATGTAAATATCCTATACATGAGTATGTCACCTACGCAGACATTTCTTCTTATTATAAGAATTATAATAAGAAATGCACATAACTCGAGCTGGGTGGCGGCTATGAGGGAAGAAATGCAAGCCTTAGAGCAGAACTGGACATGGTCTATTGTTGATTTCCCCAAGGTAAAATAAAATTCTGATGGTCATATTAAAAGGTATAAGGCAAGGCTTGTAACCAAGGGTTATAGTCAACAAGAGGGGGTAGACTATTTTGAAACCTTTTCCCTAGTTGTAAAGATGGTCACTGTGATAAATGTGCTCACACTAGCAGCAATGCATCATTGGCATCTCTTTCAAATGGATGTCAATGATGCATTCCTACAAGTTGACTTGCACTTATATATGCAAATTCCACAAGGATTTGATGACTTTGGAAATAATAAAGTTGGTAAACTTCACAAATCCTTGTGTGGCCTAAAACAAGCTTTTAGGCAATGGAATGCAAAACTCACAGAGGCTTTAATTGAAGGGGGTTTCATCAAAGTAAATATGACTCTCTTTGTTAGACAAACAAACGTTACCACTACTATGGTTTTAGCATATGTGGATGATTTGATCATATCAGGTAATGATATGAGCATGATCAATGCAATTAAGGCTCATTTGCATCAGAGGTTTAAGATCAAAGACTTGGGTCACCTTCGGTATTTTTTAGGGCTTGAGTTGGTGAGGTCCGAAAAAGGGATTGTACTTAATCAAAGGAAATACACCCTAAACCTTATATCAGATATGGAACTCAGTGCCGCTAAGCCTTTAGGTGTTCCTATGGACATAAATGCTAAATTGCGCCTCAAAGGAAGACAGTTCTAAGAAAAACATGCGGCAGAAATAGAAGCACAAAATTCTAGCAACAGACCACCTACTCAAAGATCCAACAACGTATAGACGGTTGATTGGTAGGTTGTGTAATCTTACAAATAATCGACCTGATATCTATTTTATTGTGCAGGCACTTAGTCAGTATATGAGTGCACCCAAAAAGTCTCATATGGAAGCAGTTATCCGGGTCGTTAGATATCTTAAGGGTTGCCACAGTTTAGGGATACTCTTGAGAGTCACTAACACAACTGAAGTCAGATGCTATGTTGATTTAGACCGGGCAGCGTGCCAAGACATTAGGAGGTCTGTCACCTGCTATGCAATCAAGTTTGGAGGATCGTTAGTTTGTTGGAAGTCCAAGAAACAACACACTATATCAAAGTTATCAGCTGAAGCTGAGCATAGAGCGCTTAGTTATAATGTTTCGGAGCTGGTTTGGATGACACATTTGCTAAAGGATCTAAATGTAAAGAATTTAGAACCAGTCAAGGTATTATATGACAGTCAAGTAGCTATTCACATTGCAAGTTACCTTGTATTCTATGAAGGAACGAAACATATCAAAATCGATTGTCATTTTGTCTTTTAAAAATTGAAAAAAGGAGTTATTGACTTGTTGCATATCAGTTCGGGAGATCAATTAGCAGATGTGTTGACCAAACCACTTGGCAAAGAGGATCATGACAAGCTGTTAGATAAGTTAGGTTCGATAAATTTGTATCTCAACTTGAAGGGGGTGTTAGTGTAGTGTCAAGTTTTGGGCTGTGTAATTGGGCTGTGTCAGGCTCACGTACCTGTTGGGTTTACATCTTGTATGTTGTTAGTGTTTGGCCCACATGTTACAATAAAGAAGTTATGTATGTAAACTCATTGTTATAAATAATAGAGGTACTAGTCAATTCATGTTGACCGGGTTTATTCAATTTCAGGCTTCGTTTGTTCTGGTTTGCAAAATCAATTATAGTTTCATATTAATTTTTTTTGTAAAACTTTTTAATTGTCATTTAAAAAATTGCATGTATCATATTTATATATACTAATGGGGAACCCGAAGCAAGAGCGGATGAGTAGCGCGGGAGGCGGCATTCGGTAGGGCGGCGACACGTCATAGGAGTGATAGTGATGACTTGGCGGGAGCCTCCTTGAATGACGAAAGACTAGTTTAATGGCTCCCATGCGCGTACATGCATCCTTCCAATGCATGTGTGTTTTTCTCATCAAACAAAACAAGTGAACTAAAAGGATGATATACGTAATTAACCACACCACGATTTTAAACAATACGTGTGAGATATTGACGACGTGGGATACGCCACGTGGGCCAAAACACAATTTTGGCGCAGCTTGTGGAGTTGAAGTGAGATGCTTCGTTACGCAGATGTTATAATAGGTTGTTTGTTTTAGTTTATATTTATGTATAAATCTGATTTATATAAATTAAAATAAATTTTTTTTATATATTTATTACATAAACCGTAAAAATTATCTTATAAACTATAAAAATTATCTTAGATACCGTGACGAATTACCGTTATATTTCTTGGGCGCATTTTGATATATAGCAGCCGTCTTGCACTCGTTAATTACTTGGGATGTGACGTCGCGTTTTTCTCACGAAAACCATGCTCTTCATCCTAAGAATAGTAACCAGACCACTCTCTTACACTTGTTTCATTTTCTTAAATCATGGTTTAATAGAGCACATGTACTCTCGCTCCATTTCTGCCAAAGTAGCTCATCTTTATGGCCTATATATCAATACTTCAAAAACAGTAAATAATGACGCACATTTTGTGGTATTTTTTTACAATTTTTTTAAATATTTGTTTTTAAAAAAATTAGGATGTTGTGACACTTTCTCAAGTAAGCGTCATAACTGCTTGTTGGTCTTATATGGCGCTTGCTTGACCAAGTACCACATAAAGAATGTGCTTTTTTTAAAAAAAATTAAAGTAACGGCTATGGTGCTTGTTAACGGAAGTGTCGCAATTACTACGCTCTTTATATGGCGCTTGGCTTAATAAATACCACACAAAGTAATCTTTTATTTTTTAAATTTTTTTTTTCAAACGCTTCTTCATCCTCCTTCTCTTTTTGTCATTACATCATTGTTTGTCCCTATCACTTTTCACATTTCTTCCTCCTCCTCCTCTTTTCATCACTCATCAGTGCCCCCACTTTGATATTTCCTCCCGATTCCTTCAATCCCATTTCTTGTAACAAACTGACCTCACTCCTCATTCCTCGTCATTTGCTTTAGTCCTGTTTCCTTCTTCTTATAGCTTCAATTCGTCCTGTAAGTATGCACCCACTCACTTTTCCTTTTATATATATATATATATATATATATATATATATATATATTTTAAAGCTATGTACAATATATTATCTTTTTAACCACTGTTTTTTTTCTTTTTTTTTCTAAAGATGCATGCAACTTTGTTTTTATCTTTTTTCTTTATTAATTTTTTTCAGGTATTATGCTTGAAGTTTCAGCTCACTCTATTCAAACTTCTTACACACTGAAATGTTTTAAATTTTTGAGCTTACAAATATAGGAAATGATTTAAGACCTAGAAAACTTCAATTTTTAAGATGTTATACTGCTGATTTTATTTTAAAATAAATAAAAAAAAGATAAAAGTAATTATAAGGTTTAGGAATATGAAAATATGTTTAAAATGTATTGTCAATTGTAATTATAGAGTTTTGAAAGAAAAATATGAAAAAAAATATTTTTTAAAAAATAATATTTTATGTGGCACTTCCTTAGAAAAGTGTCACATGAAGCAAACATTTTTTTTAAAAAAATATAGACTTCTTGTATTTTTGACCGATGTAGTGAATACTATTGTTTATTTCATAAAGAGTTAGCCTACAATGGCCTGAGCACAAATGCGTGAAAGCCAGTGCGCATTAGGCACACATTTGTTTTCTTGCTCGTTGTGTGTTAGCAAAAGAGTTTGATTGCTGGGAGAGGAGTGTTACTGATTGCTAGATAGTAGATAGTATTCGTTTTCTTACTCCTTACTTGTTCCTTCAATCAAAACTTCTTATGGCGTTTTGTTAAGGAAACGCTATATATATATATATATATATATATATATATATATATATGTTGTAACTCTTTTAAATGTCAAGTTTCTTTTAATGATAATAAGTGCCACACTTATTATAAAAAGAAGCATCTTAGTTGCCTTTTTTTTAGTATTATATATATATATATATGCTTACTCTTATTCTGCGTTCTAAAAACTAATGAAGCCTATAAGTCGCACATAAGCTGCATTTCTCAATTTTATATAAACGCTAGCTAATTAAGGCCGCACGAATTTGTATATATGCTAATGCATTTGCACACTTCTTAAATGATGAGATAAAATGTATTGCACTCCACCTACAAATAACCAATAAAACCAAGCGCAAAGGAGGAGGAGCAGAAAGTTAACGGCCATGCAATGCATGCATGGGACAACTGATCCTACCCTTCTGATATCCGATTAAAACACAACTATATAGGCGTTGTTGTGCTCATTCAACCAAGATAATCAAATTAATCCCCGGGGAAGATTACACATTTGAGGTCTTCACTAAAATTGAATCTCTCACTAATTTCCTTTTACTAGTTAACATTTTTAAAAGTTTAAATTTTTTCTCCCCAACTTTTTTCCTTATATATAAAAAAAAAATAGTGCTAATTAAAACCATCTAAATTCTTACGTAAAAGACGAAATCTTCAAGATGTGGCTTATAATAGGGAAGAAAGGAATTATATTTTAGCTTGCGGCTTGCAGCATTCTTGAAGGTAATTTTGGTAAAAATGATGCAAGTCACAAGCTGAAACATATCAGCTCCCTATTATAAGGGGACATGATGGAAATCCATCATAGCATCAACGATTGCACCTTTTTTTATTAAAAAATAATAATGAGAAGGTTGGAACCGATGAAGGCGTGAGCGAGTTAAATTGAATGGAGCATAGGAGCAAATATTTATATTCCTAACTTGGAGGGTGTATTTGGTTTGAGCGGGGCAGGAAGGGGATATGTTATTTTTTTGGTTTGTTAGAAGAGTGGAAAGGGAATTTTTTATAATAAAAATAAAAAATAAAAGGAAGAAAGAAAATAAAAGCCAAAATTTTGACTTTCTTTCTACTCAAAAGTTCAATCTAAATAAGAAAATGAGGATTCCTCCCTCCCCTCCTCTCAAACCAAACATACCCTTAGTATTTAAGGAATTTTTTAAGGGAAAATGGCTCATAGGTCCCAAGGGACCAAAAAAATGACATTAAAGTCCCAAATGGGATTCCCAACTCAAAAAAGTCCCTAGGGACTTTTCTGTGATTAATTCCCTATATGAAAAGACCATCTTGTCCCCAAGGAAAGGAAAGAGAAAACGCACACAGAGAGAAATGGCAGAAACGCATTAAAAGAGAAATGGAGGAAAACACAAAAACATAGAAAATGAAGGAACATCAGAAGAATAAATACAAATTCCTAGAAGAATAGAGAGAAGAAGAACGCAAACATTCATCAGTCAAAATTCCCAGGAATTTCTTAGATTTTTTTCCATTCTAAGTCGGTTCACACCCACATCTTTCTTAGACGAATTCACCGCTTCAACAAATCCTTCGAAGAAGTTAACAACAAATTCAATAGCCCATCTTCTGGGGTATTCAACAACTTAGTAATTGCAAGATTGGTATAAAAATAGCCATTCTAAAGATCTTCCATGAAAATTCAATTTCGGTTTGAGACAATAGCAATGGATTTACTTCATTTCATTTATTAGAAAAATTTTGCATTAGTTTGTTTTCTTTAAAATGAGTAGTAATGGTAAATCTCAAAGTGGTAATCAAAGAAACGAGATGTCATCTGCAACGCAGATGCTGAAGCTGCTATTGGGAAGTCTGGAGCTGTTGCTGGGAAGCTACTCTGCTTCTGATCCTTGTTCAAGAAAACTGAACAACTTGTAAATATGACTAATAAAGTTGTTAAAATTTATTGAACAAGTTGTAAATACACCAAATCATATTTTCTAACTAGGTTCATATCAGCTTAGCCAATAACCCAGGAAGACTGATCATGTTGTAACTATGGCTAATGAAGTTATTAAAATATATTGAACAAGTTGTAAATTCACCAAATTACATTTTTTTTTTGAATTAGTTCATCTCACCTTAGCTGTAGCCTACCAAGACTGATTATGTTGTAAATATGACTAATGAATTTATTAAAACCTACTGAACAAGTTGTACATGTACCGAATCACATTTTTAACTTAGTTCATCTCAGCATAGCAAGTAGCCCACGAAGACTGATCAAGTTGTAAATATGACTAATGAAGTTGTTAAAACCTACTTAACAAGTTGTAAATATACCTAATCATATTTTCTGACTTGGTTCATCTTAACTTATCCAATAACCCACGAAGACTAAGTAGGTTGTAAATATGGCTAATAAAGTTGTTAAAACCTACTGAACAAGTTGTAAATAGTCTTCTTTCCAAATGAGCTTACTGAACTTGTTTTCTGGGGTACCACATCAAACTATTACCCCTAGCCCAAGAAAATAAACATGTTAGAAGAGGGGGAGGCACCATTCTAATAGCAAGGGAAGAAAATATATCATTTTTATTAATATATTTATACATAATGCCAAACCATGCAATTGCTCTATGTGAATGCACTGAGCACATGAGTGTGTTAAACAATACAGGAAGTAATAAATCATCACATAGCACTCAATTACAAGGAAGTAAGCTAGTTATATGCCTAATACATGTCAAAAAAATGCTTAGCAAGTAGCCAAAGAACTAAGCCACACAGTTCATGCCTACAGAGCAAGTTTGCTTAAGTGAAGAATCATTTTGATTGGGAAAAACTTTTTGTGAGACCAACTTGTGAGGCTTTACAATTGGAGGACCAGGTTGAAAGGAAAGTGATATTTTAGAAACTTCTTCATCTAAGTACTCTTCATTATATCATGAGCTCTGTATGCATCCATAAACTTGCATTAATGTGCAGGAGATAGATCAAAAAAGATATTGTATATAACAATGAAAATCATCTGCAATCATCCACAATTTATGCTAGATTGTTAATTCTTTACACATTTATCAAATTTTACTTTAACCCATATCTTTTAAATCATCCACAATTGTGGGTTACTTGTTGAGTAGGTTTTAACAACTTCGTTAGCCATATTTACAACATGATCAGTTTGCTTTGCCCAATGGTTAAGATAACATGAAGTAGGTCAGAAATTTTTTGTTGTTGTTTACAACTTGTTGAGTAAGTTTTAACAACTTCGTTAGCTATATTTACAACATGATCAATTTGCTTTTCCCAGTGGCTAAGATGACATGAAGCAAGTTAGAATTGTCTTTTACTTGTTTACAATTTGTTAAGTGGGTTTTAACAACTTCGTTAGTCATATTTACAACTTGACCAGTTTTTATGGGATACTGGCTAGCCAATATGAACCAAGTTAGAAAATGTGATTTGGTGTATTTACAACTTGTTCAATAGAGTTTAACAACTTCTTTAGCCATATTTACAATCTCATCAGTCTTCATGGGCTACTGGCTAAAATGATATAAACTAAGTCAAAAAATGTGATTTGATGTATTTACAACTTATTGAGTAGGTTTTAACAACTTTGTTAGCTATATTTACAACTTGATCAGTTTTTATGGGCTACTAGCTAGCTAACATGAACCAAGTCAGAAAATGTGATTTAGTGTATTTATAACTTGTTCAGTAGGGTTTAACAACTTCTTTAGCCATATTTACAACCTGATAAGTCTTTATGTATTGGCTAAGCTGACATGAACTAAGTCAGAAAATGTGATTTGATCTATTTACAACTTGTTCAGTAGGTTTAACAACTTCTTTAGCCATGTTTACAACCTAATCATTCTTTATGGGCTATTGGCTAAGCTAACATGAACTAACTTAGAAAATGTGATTTGGTGTATTTACAACTTGTTCAGTACATTTTAACAACTTTATTAGCCATATTTACAACCTTATCATTCCTCGTGTGATACTAGCTAAGCTAACATAAATCAAGTCAAAAAATGTGATTTTGTTTTTTACAACTTGTTCAATACGTTTTAATAACTTTATTAGTCATATTTACAACCTCATTAGTCTTTATAGGCTACTGGCTAAGCTGACATGAACTAAGTCAGAAAATTTGATTTTGTTTTTAACAACTTGTTAACTAGGTTTTAACAACTTCATTTGCCATATCTACAACCTCATCAGTCTTCGTGGGATACTGAACAAGCTAACATGAACTGTCAGAAAAATGTGATTTTGTTTTTTTTACAAGTTGTTCAGTATATTTTGACAAATTCTTCAGCCACATTAACAACTTAAGTATTAGTCTCGATGGACTTAAGTAGGGTGGATTTTTGCTAGTCTTTACCATGTGTCTAGCCTCATGGCATCTCCTTTAGCTTCTTTTGTTTTCAGGCATTTGCAGATGAAATTGGTATCCCCTTTATGGAAACTAGTGCTAAAAATGCCACCAACGTTGAGTAGGCTTTCATGGCCATGGTTGCAGAAATTAAGAATAGGTACTGTAATGCCATCATATAATGCCATTTAGTTTGTAAGGAAACTATTACTAATTGGTTCTCCTGGTTGAATCTATTAAAGGAAATTAAAAGCATTATAATCGAACCACAGAAGAATTTGAGAAAAACAACATTTTTTGGTCAAAAAACAGAGAACAATGACATTACGACAACAATATCATAAAACAGAGTTCCACAATCAGCTCCAAGTTTGCGTTTTTCTTTTCGACCTTTAACCCACGCCCAATCTCAAAGAAGAAATCCTCAAAATTCACCTTTCAGATTTGACCCTAAAAACTCACAGCATCTCTATATTATTATCTCTTATCTCACCCACAATCACTCTAATAAACTAAAGAGATCCGTCTTTAAACTAAGACGTCACTGTCTTTGTGTCTCCTTCTCATTTTTTTTCTTCTATTGACGATCACAGTGTCAGTGACGGTGGCGTCTCCAAAGAACTTGATGGTGGTTTTGGTGAGTTAAGCTGATGTTGATAGAGAGGAATTCATCAGTAATGTCAGGGAAAGTGGAAAAACTCGCCCATGCTGCTACCAAAACATATTGTCGAAGGAAGTAAGAAGATGAGTCAACTCTCCGACAAGAACCCCAACTTCGATTGATGTCGGATGGGAAACAGGAAGATGGAGAGCAAAGTTTTCTTATTTTATTCTTTGTGGGTATAATGGTCTTTACACTAAGAGAATTCATAACAAAAAAGTCCCTGGGGACTTTTTTGTCATGGCAATTTGTATTGGGACTTTATTGCTATTATTTTGATTCTTTGGGACTTGAAAGTCATTTTCCCATTTTTTAACTGTTCAACGTGTAATAGTAAAAATGGCTAGAAAATAATGAGAAGTTAGAACCAGAAAGTTGGAAAAAAAAAAAGAAAGTTCGGAGCACAAAACTCAGACGAAACGAGCCACGACGACGCGTAAGGCTCTGTTTGGTTCGAGGGGAGGGGAGGGGAGGGGAGGTTTCTTGTTTGGTTCAGGAGGGGAGGGGAGGGGAGGGGAGTTAATTATAAATGGACAAAAATACCCCTCTAGACATTTTTTTATTTTTTAACAACATATTTATTAATAACTATTATTTATCAAATTGTTATTTGTAAAATAATTATTCTAACATTTATATACAATTATTTCACAAACTGCTAAAGAAGCATTCAAACACTATAAAAATTGTTCCATAATCTTTTTAAGATACAGAAAATAGTTTGATTAAAGGATTTTTAAATTTAAAGCATGGCCTGGTTGTAGTCAAATAAGCATGGCCTGTTGGAGACTTGTGCAAAATATACTATCAAGAACAGAGTAACAGTTGGGTGCTTCTTATTTATGACGTATACTGCGAACAGGATGGAATATAAAAACAAAACATATGTCAATATCAAAGAACAGATATTGCAAAGAAGCAGGGCAGTGACGACGCAGGGCAGTGATGAGAGACAGAGAAAGAAAATACACTGCCACAACGTTATTTTAGAGAGGGGTAGTTTGGGAATATTATAGAATTACCAAGGGCAATTTGTCATACTTTGTCACAAATATTCTCTCCCCTAGGAAAAACCCCAAATTTGAAGGTTTTATATAAGAGGGGAGGTGACTACTAAAAGACAAAAATCCTCCCCTCCCCTACCTCCAACCAAACACCCATTTTTAATCACTAACCCTCCCCTCCCTTCCAAAAGCCCCCAACCAAACAGAGCCTAAACCTACAAGCGTCTTCTCCGCTCCGTTTTAACTTTTAAGACATTGGCCAAAAAAAAAAAACTAAAAAGTAGATACGTAGAGGAACCGAGCATTATACCATTGGACAATAGATAGTTATTTTTTCATTTTCGTTGCAAGTTCAACACTGAAGAGAAGGCACTGAGGTAGCTGAAAACCCTACAAGCTTCTCGATCGCGGACTTGATCCGCATTCGTGAGTTGCATTTTCCAAACCTTTGGTTTCTCAATTGACTTTAATGCTCATCTAGCTTGCTAGATTTTGAATTTTAATTTTATTCGATGCTTTGATTAGGGTTTAGTGCACGATAAACTCTACGGCGAGAAAGTGGAAGGAGACGATTTTTGTATAATATCTTCAAAATGACTCAAGACGTGGAAATGAAAGATCATGCTACTCCTTCGCATTCTGTTTCTTCAGCTGTTCCATCAACACTGCAGCGTAATTATCGATTCGCAAAGTTACTTCTGCGGCGCTTTCATGTCGCATATGTTTCTTAGCTTTAACAATATATCAGTTAGATTTTACTGTTGTTGGTAATTGACCTTGCAGATTTGAAGGAAATAGCATCCCTTATTGAGACCGGCTCCTATTCAAAGGAAGTTCGTAGAATTGCTCGTGCTATTCGCCTTACTATTGCTTTGAGGCGGAAATTGACAGCTTCGGTGCTCTCATGTTTTCTCGACCACGTCCTCACTCCAGGTTCTGACGCTCACTCTAGATTGTCTGCCCATGTTCCCAAGGTAAATTTGTGATCTTTTAGTATTTTGAAGCTTACTCATAAATTCAGTGATTGTGCCTGTTCAAAAAGGTTTTTGCTTTCTGTTTAACTGTGTTTCGCTCTCTCTTCAGGGTTTTATGTTTTGATTCTAGGCCCTTTTTTTGCCCCGCTCTCTTTTAACTGCATTTGGAGTTGTTAAATAATTTTGGGTCATATAAACTGCAGTTATGTTAAAAAGATCAATTATTGAAGGTGGTAACGGATTGTGCACAAGCTGGGTGTTCTGCATGTGTATGGTCATTTGTTTAGCATCCTTTATCTTTTTATTTCTGAGAAACGCTTCAAGTCAGCATCTTTGACTTCAGTCATTTTCAAGGTTGAATTTAAGAGGCATCATCTCCATGATATCTCAAAATAGATGTTGATTATCTGCTTAATGCTTCTTACATGTCTAAGCTCAAATTATATGCATTTCTCAGGTCATAGCTGATTCAAATATTTAGGTGAATTCATTGATATGTTCTAATTCTTTCTGAAAGTCGGTTTTCCTGCAGTAGACTAATCTATAATCTGTTTCAATATAGGGAGTATATATGTTTACCCTCTGGTCAGTTACTCATGGTCGAAATTCTAAGTAACTTTGATTTGTTTTATTGATTGATGAGAGAACAGTATGAAGAAAATTTGAGCCATTTCCTGCTATCTTTTTAAGTGATGCCATTGTTTGAATCCTACTTGTTGTTGCTGGCTGTATCTATAGGAGGATGAGCATGAGATGGAAGTGGATACTGCAACATCTGCTGTTCAAATCCCATCTAAACACCTACTGCCTGAGCTAGAGATCTACTGCTACTTGCTCGTACTACTGTTTCTTATTGATCAGAAAAGATACAATGAGGTTGGTTCCATCTTCTTAAAATTCAACGTGTCAAGCAATTGACAGCTGACTATGTGCTAAAGGTGATTTGGTTCTTCATTTTAGGCCAAAACCTGTTCCTCAGCGAGTATTGGTCGACTGAAGAATCTGAATAGAAGAACTGTTGATGTCATTTCTTCCAGACTCTACTTCTATTACTCATACAGCTATGAACTTACAGGAGACCTTGCTGAAATTCGGGGGTGAGTTAGGTGTTAATCTGTGTAATGCATGCATAAAAGTTCTGAAGTGCATGGCTTGCTTTATGTTAGATACTTATCTATAATAGAATATGGTGAATTTGATCTAACTCATTCCTAATTGAATGGTCTCAGCGACCTCCTTGCATTGCACCGTATTGCTACTCTCCGCCATGACGAGCTGGGTCAGGTTTGTTTCATCTGAATTAATTATAATTGATATATGCTTGGAACATGCAGTAACATTGTGATGGGATGCAGGAAACGCTTCTTAATTTGTTACTTCGTAATTACCTCCACTACAATCTATATGACCAAGCAGAGAAGTTAAGGTCTAAGGCACCACGATTTGAAGCACATTCAAACCAGCAAGTATGGTGATTTTGTTATTCTGGGCATAATTAAGGAGTTTTCTTGTCAACAAATGCAATGTTCAATTTGGCCATGCCATTGTTTTGAAGCCTCCCCATTATTTTGTATCTAGGCCTTAGTTGGTAAAATTCAATTGATTTTGCTTGTCTTTTCATGGGCATGTTCTGTTGTGTTTTTATCCAGTTCTGTCGTTATCTCTTCTACCTTGGGAAGATCCGCACCATACAGTTGGAGTATACCGATGCAAAAGAGTCACTCCTGCAGGCTGCCCGAAAAGCTCCGTTTGCAGCGCGAGGCTTTCGAATTCAATGTAATAAGTGGGCTGTAATTGTGCGCCTGCTGTTGGGAGAAATACCTGAAAGGACAATCTTTATGCAGAGGGGAGCGGAGAAAGCTTTGAGGCCTTACTTTGAGCTTACAAACGTAAGTTAATATGGTTAGCTGAAGCTAGCTATAATATTATTATTGGCTCAGGTTTTCTATGTCTTACTTAGTCCCTACGATCTAGCTTCTTTTTAGCATGAGAAGTGTAACTTATTAGACAAAAAAGTGGTCATGGGGTAGTAACGTAGCATGCCTTTCTTCTTCTATCTTTTTAAGTCTTATTTATGCGCTCATTACGCTTCCTTTCTGTTAGTGCTACTTTATTGACTTTCATTTCTGCGTTTGTTTGTTGGTTCATTGGTCAACTCTCTGTTTCTCTCTTTCTAGCTTTAATTATATGTAAGCACATATACATCTTTACTACCTTAGAGATCTTTGATTCATTGTCATTACTTTTTTGTAACTTATTTGATGCGCTAACTGATTTTGAAGACTTCCTTCCAATTGCGAGTATAATTTCAATTCCTTTATCACCAGTGACCTGTCTCTTCTTTTTACTAGATCATGTGGTGTTTGTTTTTGTTGTGGGATTTCAGGCAGTGCGCATTGGTGATCTGGAGCTGTTTAGGAATGTTGCAGAAAAGTTTGCTACCACCTTTAATAAAGATGGAACTCATAATTTGATTGTTCGGCTGCGACATAACGTTATCCGAACTGGTTTACGCAACATCAGCGTGTCATATTCTCGCATCTCGCTTGCTGATGTAGCTCAAAAATTGAGGTTGAACTCTGCTAACCCTGTCGCAGAATCTGAGAGCATTGTAGCCAAGGCAATCCGTGATGGGGCAATTGATGCTACATTGGATCATGCTAATGGGTGGGTGGTGTCCAAGGAAACTGGAGATATTTACTCCACAAACGAACCTCAAATGGCTTTCAATTCTCGGATTGCCTTCTGTCTTAACATGCACAATGAAGCCATTAGGGCACTGCGATTCCCACCTAATACACACAAGGAAAAGGAAAGTGCTGAGAAAAGGAGAGAGAGGCAACAACAAGAGCAAGAACTGGCCAAGCACATAGCAGAGGAGGATGATGACGATTTCTGAAAACAAATTTTTATTTTTTGTCTCAGTTGCAGTCTGAATATCTATCACTTTTGCTCTTGATTTCCCTTTGGAGACTTTTTATAGTTATGTCTGTTCCGTGAAAGAAGAATTATTTATTTTGTATGTGGAAGATCTCATGATTTAATGAAGTCCTTTATCATATTGACACTATCATTATTTCTTTCCTTTCTTTATCAGAAGTCTGGAGCTTGGGGAAATATTCTTTCACAGTGGGGTTGTGAGCACTGATTTTTTTCTCCAATTTGGATCCCTGGTGTCTTTACATTTAGGATGGTAAGTCTGTAGGTAGTGGGTCTTTCCCCGCCTAAGTTCCATGTAAAAGTTTTTATGGCTAATTTGGTGCGAGGAAATGGTTTTACTTTGCTTTACTAACATGAATAGTTGCATTGTGCTCCGATGCTCTTGGAAATCCCGTCTGGGTTCATAAATGTGAACATGCCATGCAACCCTTGATGTCTCCAGTTAATTCTTACTGCTCTTATTAATAATATTAAATAAATATCAATGTGAAAACAGCAGGAGGTAGAATAAGTGGTCCCTAACAATGCATTCTTATTGGCGTTTCTGGCGATGTCGCGCCTCCAAAAACTTGTTGGTAATGTGTTTATCTTGTCATCAGCAGAGATCAAGCAAAAACATCATAAAGGAGAAATTAAATATCAGACCGCTATCAGGCTTGGAGCAGTTCGCGGAGCCATTTGGCACAACCTTTTGTCATGCTATTGTAGTACAGAACATATGTACAATACATCCATGAGAGATTTCATTCTTATAGCAGTTATTTGAATTTAGAGATGAGATTAAATGCAATCCAATTGGAGATTTTGACTTAAGATCCGTCCTATTCAGTGAAAATGAAATAAATCAGCCGGTTAATATTTGATAAGACAGATCGCACTTTACCGCGGCTCCTCACAAGTTTAATGGTAAATAAACTCTTGCTCATGTGGAGATGGAGAAGAAGCACGACGGAGGTGATTGGGATGGAGGTGAAAATGGGAGTGACGGAGGGGGACGACGGTGGATGGACAAATCTAATTTCGAGTGGCAAAATTATCCTTGTGACATAAGGCAAAAATGTCATAAATAAATTAAGCTTGTTTGGTTTGGCTTATGCCATTGTATAAGCCCGATTCAAATAAATCAAGATAAAACTCCTTCACATATTTACCCCGTAGACCGTAAAAGCTACCTCATATTCTGTAAATCATGATTAAAAAACATTTATAGAGCTTCTAGGATGGAACCCATACTCTGATTTTTGTTTCCCTTCCTAAACTCCGCTCTTTTGGTATAATCCCAACTAGAACACTCTCCCGTGCGATGCACAGGACGATAAATCTGTCGTGATGAATTTCTTTTACAACATTAATCACATCTATCGTGCAAAGGTGATTAAACTATGGTGGTCAAAAATATTAAAAGGAGATGTTAAGCTTTTCATTAAGATTTGTGATCTTCTGTTTTTATTGTAAGATTGAGAGCTGAATTGAAAATTGAATGAAATTATTTCAATTTGATTAATTGATCATTCTCACTTATTCAAATGAAAATAAAATAACTGATTAACCAATATTGTAAAATAAGCAGAAGGAAGAAACTGAATACATATTTTAAATAGAAATAAAAAAAAATCTTATTAATTAACATTTCGGTCTTATGGGCTTTATAAGTTTCATCGAGTAATGTCCATGTATATTATCGTCTTATTTGAAACTATTCACCTGAATGTCCGTGTATATTTGCCTCTTGTTTGGAACTATTCACCTGGCAGGAATCTCTTATCTTTTGAGGTGAGGTGTTCGGTGGAGTCTTTCATGCTAGGTTGAAACAATTAATACGCACTTTCAATGATGTGATAGGACAATTGAGAGACTGGCATTAAGGGTGCTGTACTGTAATTTGCTTACGTTTAACAATAGCGATGTGTGTGGGGGGAAAGAACCTCTCAATTGGCTAATCCCTCAATTTCCTCTCCATTATTTCAAAACGATGTGGTTTTTATTACGTGCATTCTCAACTATTGATTCCTCAATTGATTCTAGCCATTTGTTTATAAAACTAGTCCTCCTAGACCTAATCACGTGTGTGCCTGACGAAGCATCTTATATTAACGTAAACAACTATCAACAAGCTTTTTCTATGTATGTTCTTTTTTTTTTTTGTGTGGTTAGAAACAAATTAAAAAAGCTATGAAATAATAAAGCTACCCATATAACCTTTTTAAAATTAAAAAAGCTATGAAAATGATAAAGCTTTTTTCATTGAATTGTGTTAATTGACTTAGATTTTTTTTTTTCCATTTGTCTCTTGCACATAACATTTCTTAATCTTAGAGATTAAATTATATATTTGATTTTGACTAAGTTTATTGTTGTCACTGAATGAGATTTGATTGCTTTTTAACTATACAAGCCCATAAGAAATGATATGTTTAATTTTCATCAATCTCATTCTTGGGGGGAGGGGGGACCGGTGTTATTATCAAATGGTTCAAGAAAACTTTATTTTTATTTAGGGAATGTCAACATCCTAAAAAATGCTAAGTTACTATTGTCAAATATGTCATCTATTGTCTATTTCTCTGCTAGAGTCAGTTAATTGTCCTTGGACATGTGAATCGAGTAACCATAGCTTACAACAATGTATTTTGTTCATTTCTCTCACTTTCTCTTGCTTTGAATGTATTGCTCATAATGGTTTATGCTATATTGCAATTTGAAATACATCAATGTAGCTATGGTGACGATCCTGAAGAATGTTACTAATGTCATAACATCCCTTGGTGAGATGTACGTATCCATGAAGCATCATTTTCTTTTGCAGAAGATTATCTACTTCATACATGCTTTACAAAATAAAATATGATTAACCAAAGAGTGCTACATTTTCTTTTGCAGATCATTTCTACAATATCTGGTGGGATTATTGATCTCTTTCTTCTAAAGCATCTTTCTACCTCCTGCCAAAAAAAAATTCTCAACTGGGTTGTAGTGGCAAAAGCTTGAGACTTCAACTAAAATTTTACGAGACTGAGTCTTTATGGTTCGGTTTCAGGATTGAGCCTTCCCCTTCTCATTCTTTTGTCAATATGTATCTATAGCATGCATACAATGTAATTTAATTCTACTATAAAGGAAGTTTATTTATTTGAATACAATAGTTTCAATCTTTTAGGGAATGGCGTGCGGCTCTCAAGATGCTTCATCAGGCACACACATGGTTAGGTTTAGGACTAGGTTTATAAATAAATGGCTAGGATCAATTGGGGAATCAATGGTTGAGATTGCACATAATCAAAACGATGTCGTTTTGAAGCAATGGAGAGGAAATGGAGACTTTAGGCAATGAAGAGGTTTTTTTCCCATGCACTTATCAAAATAGGAATATTAAGTTCTAAAATTTGAAAATTTCTTCGAGAAAAATGAATTTGTCAAAATAATTCATACAGTTGTCAAAATAGACATAAACATTTGTTAAAAAAGGTATATGCACTTGTCAAAATTGGCACATCTAGTTCTAAAATTTCAAAACTTGTTTAGGGAGGAAAATGACCTTGTCAAAATAGCTCATACAATAATGAAAATAAGTATAAGCATTTGTCAAAAAAGCATTTTGTCAAAGTAAGGATATTAAGTTCTAAAATTTGAAAATTTTCTTTAGAAAGGAAAATAAACTTATCAAAATAACTTATACAGACATTTGGGTAGAACACTAGAATGCATGGATGGGCGTATGTGTCTATACAACTTGGACGTTGATTTACTCAGTTACTCACTAAAATATTTAGGTTAAGAATATGGAGCTTTGTTATCGATGAAGCCTTTGTATGGAGCGTGATTTGTGGGTGCAGGGGAAATGTTTTTCGACATGTAAAAGCCAGCTCCCAAGAAACGAGTAGCCATAATATCTTCGATTGAACGCATATATTATATAGATTGTGCCAAAAATTAAGCTAGAGTGAAATGCAAGATTGTAACATCCACGATTTTAAATAAATTCGCAAAAAAATCGTTGGAATTAACGTTTATCAATACTGAGGTATTAATAGTATAAAATTATATAATTTAGTTTAGAGATCATAATTTTTTGTTTGAAAAAGTAATCACACAACTAAGCATAACAAACTTATTATACCATACAAACGGCATTACCGCCTAATAATGAAACGAAAAATTGACAGCAACCATCATGTATGATCAACAACAGTAAATAAAAAAATTTAAGAAAAGCAACGTTAATATTAAACACAGGATCAGTTCTAAATTCATTGGGACTTTAAATTACTCCATATATAACACAAATTAGGGAGAAGGAAACTATAAAAAGACCAACAAAATGACATCAAACCCATATTGTGGTTAAGGAATATGTTTATGCAACATTGGAACCGTGACACGATCGTAAACATAAATACCACTGGACACTGGACAGAATAATATGATCAAGGGCGTCAATAATCTCGAGACACATTCGCAGGGATCAGGCCGTGCTTAAGCTTCTAGACTTCTAGAAATATGGGATCAATATTTTGAGTCGGAATATGAGCACATTGTTCGCACACCTATATGTAAAAATAAAAACTCAGCAAATGGGCCAATATTGGGACTCGTTAGAACTGATGAAACTGGATTCATTGTGCGCCCAAATTAAAAGTACAAACCCAACGCGGTGGTCAATCCAAGCACGCAACCTTGAATCAGCATGAACTCGCAGTAGCCTTCCTCATGCCACAGCCCTTTCTCCACAACATCTTGAACTACAAAGTCAACAACAGCACCTAGGAAAATGATATCGACAGTATCTTTGATCCTGGTCAACCAAACCCTCATAATAATTTCTCAAACATGTCATCAAGCTACCGTACAAGAACAAAATCGAAAGATTTTTGTTTCCCTTCCTAAACTCCTCTTTTTTGGTATAATCCTAATACCTAAGCTCCATGTCTCGGCACTTTAGGATACCAGACGAGGTATTGCTTTTGGGTCTTTAATAATAATCGACAAATGTGCTCTGATATGAATAACCATGTTATATTTATTTATGAGTACGTTTGTTATTATGTGACAGCAGTGGGCAGTACACCATCTTTATCCAACCAAAAAAATTCCATAGGCTGCAAGAGTTTTCCAAAGCCTAGATGGTCTCTGCTTCAAACATGTTGGGTTAAACTAGATGTTGTGGAGGCATCATATGTGATTAGTGGAACAACTAGCTAGAAGGCTTCACTAAATATCTTGGATTCCTCTCCAGCACTATCGCCAAATCTTAGATGTAAACTTGGAAGGAAGAATAATCTAAATTCCTTGAATTAAAACATATATACAAGTCTATATATATACAAGTAATATCCCTAACATATTTCCTATTCTATGGAAACATATTCCTTATTTTATGGAAACATATCCCTTATTCCATGGGATTCTAACACTCCTCCTCAAGTTAGAGCATATATTTTAATCATGCCCAACTTATTACAAAGATACTCAACCCGTGTCCCATTTAAGGCTTTCGTCAGAAGATCTGCCAGTTGTTCATTTGATTTCACGTGCCCTGTGGATACAACATTCTCTTTGATCTTGTCACGAATAAAATGACAGTCAATTTCAATATGCTTTATACGCTCATGGAACACAGAGTTTGATGCTATATGTAGTGCTGCTTTATTGTCACACCATAGCTTTGCAGGCAATGTCGTGTCAACGCCAACTTCCTTTATGAGTTAAAATACTCACACAATCTCTTCCACTGATTGTGACATGGCTCTGTATTATGCTTCTACACTTGATTTTGACACAACACATTTCTTCTTACTTATATATGATATCAAATAATACACAGTAACCTGTAGTAGACTGTCTCGTGGCCTTAGATCCTGCAAAATCCGTATAACAGAAGCACTCAACTTTAGTGTGCCCATAATCTGTATAGAGAATGCCACGACCTGGGGAACTTTTTAAATAATATAAGATATGTTCTAAGGCTTTCCCATTGTGCCACTGTTGGAAATGCCATAAATTGACTAAGTACACTGACCAAGAATGTTATATCAGGACGAGTTACTGTCAGATAGTTTAGTTTCCCAATGAGTCTTTTATATCTCTCAAGAAATGCAAACAACTTCATCTTCTCTGGATCAACCTTCTTCTTCAAGTCATCAGGTAGCTCATTAAACATACTCTTATTAAGATCCAGGAATGGATTCGATATCATGGGAACACTACTTGGTGTAGCTCCAAGCTTTCCAGTCTCTTTTAGAAGATCGAGAACATATTTCCGTTGAGTCAAAAGGATGCCCTTATTGCTTATCAAAACCTCAATACCAAGAGAGTTAATAAAGACTTTAAGTTCTGAAATTCTAGAAGTGTTACTCCTAATAATCACAATATCATCAACATACACTACTAAAATAATCATGCATGCATTGGACTGCTGATAGAATACATAATAATCAGTCTTACATTGGCTCAATCTGAACTTCTGAACCACATTACAAAATCTATCAAATCAAGCACATGGACTCTGTTAGACCATATAATGACTTTCTAAGATAGCACACTTTCCCACACTCCCCCTGAGCAACAAAACCAGGAGGTTGCTCCATATAAACTTCCTCAAGGAGATCTACATGTAAACATGCATTCTTAACATCCAACTAACGTAAATCTCAATAATAGGTGGCAGCTAGAGATACAAGAAGACGAACGGAAATGAGCTTAGAAACTGGGGAGAAAGTCTCAGAGTAATCTATACCATATGTTTGAGCATAACCTTTTACAACAAGCTGAGCTTTCAACCGTTCTAAGGAACCATCAGCCTTAGTCTTAACTATAAACACTCATTTATACCCAATAGCTTTTTTCCCAAAAGGCAGATCAACAAGAGTCCAAGTACCAGCCTTGTCAAGAGCCATCATTTATTCTTCTATCGCAGCACGCCAACCAGGGTGGGCTAAGGCTTGGTGAAGGTTGGTAGGGGTGAAGATTGACTCAAGGGTGGCCAAAAGGGAAGCAAAAGCAGGGGACAAGTACTGGTAGAACACAAAGGAGGAGATAGGATAGGTACATCAGCATATCTTTTGGGAGGACAATGAGGATGAGTACCTTTCCGGAGGACAATAGGCAGTTTATCAGATGTATCAGCAGTAGAATCAGGGACAATTGGATCAGGGCAGGAGTGTCAAGATCTGGGGAAGCAGGAGCAGGAACATGAATAGAATTCGTTAGCGAAGCAGTCACTGGCAAAGGCAGGGCCTGTCTAACATCAGGTCCATTGATGATAACAGATTCTAGAACAGTAGTCTGTACTTGTGAGACAGGGACACGATAAACTAGGACATTATCAGTCTTATCAATGATAGAGGGAGACTCATATAATACCAGAGACTTAAAGAAAAGAGGCGACTCATGAAAGGTTACATCAGTAGACACAAGATAACGACGAAGATCAGGAGAGTAACACCGATAACCTTTTTGAATTCAAGAATAACCAAGAAAGACACACTTCAAGGACTTAGGATCGAGTTTACTAACACTTGGACGTACATCCCGAACAAAGCAAACGCAGCCAAAAATTGTGTGATCAATAGGAAACAATTTAGTTGTGGGAAACATAACAGAATATGGAGCATCCCCACTAAGGGCAGTCGAAGGCTTGCTATTGATAAGGAAACAGGCAGTAGACACGGTATCAGCCCAAAAGGATTTAGAAACACAATAGTGAAATATGAGAGCTCGGGCAGTTTCTAAGAGATGTCGATTCTTTCTTTCAGCAACACCATTTTGAGCAGGTGTATCAACACATGAAGATTGGTAAAGAATGTAAAGACTATGCATATAATCAGTGAATGGGGTGGAAAAATATTCTTTCGCATTACCACTTCAAAGAATTTTCACAGGAGTATTAAACTAGGTTTGAATTTCAGCACATAAATTGCAAAAATGCGTAAATGATTCAGAACGTTGTTTCATTAAGTAAAGCCAAGTGGTTGGGGAAAAATCATAAACAAAAGTAATAAAATATCGAAAACTAGTATGAGACAAAACTGAACAAGGACCCCAAATATCAGAATGAACTAACTCAAATAGGGATGCAGCTCTTTTATTTACTCGAGGTGCCAAATGAATACGATGATATTTGGTAAATTGACATGACTCACAATCTAAATCAGACACAGGAGAAAACTGAGGATATAACCTTTTGAGAGACGAAAGTGGCATATGACCTAGACGACAATGGACTGTAAAGGGAGATGACCCACCAGAACAAGCAACAGGACGCGGGACCTAATCATCAAGGACGTAATGCCCACCAGATTCATAACCTCTATCAATAATCTGCTTCATTGAAAGATCCTGGATTAAACAATGATCAGTAAATAGTGTGATAAAACAGTTCAAATGGCGAGTTAGTTTACTAGGAGACATAAGATTAAACATAAGATCAAAAACATTAAGAATAGAAGATAGTGAAATGGATGTAGTTGGCTTGACAGTACCTGATCCAAGAACACGGACCGAGGAGCCATTAGCGACGAGTATGGAGGATGGGTTAGCATAGAGGGCATATGATGAAAATAAATGATGGTTACCTATTATGTGGTCGGTAGCACTGGAATCAATGACCCACTTCGTAGAACTAGTAGCAAAACTAGATGACCAAGTACCTGTAGCTAGGCCCCCTATAGATGATGGACTAGAATTAGAATGATCATATATCTGAGCAAGATTACGTTGCTGATCACGTTGCTGTTTGTTTTGTAATTTACGACAATTTTTCTTAATATAACTAGGCTTCTTACAATAATTACAGATGAAACTGCCAAAAGACATGTTCGGAATACTAGTGCCTTGTTTAGACCCATAATTCTTGTTCTTAAAGGAACCATGCCTAACAAAAATACTCACATTGTGATCAACAGACGAACGAATGAAATTAACAACACAAAGAACCCGTGAGAACACATCTTCAAGAGATGGGAGCTCCTGACTAGACAGAATTTGAGGGCAATAGTCTCATAAGAGGAGTCAAGAGTTTCAAGAAAATTGATGATATTAGAGTTCTTCGATTCAGCCATGGAAAATTAACGTATCGCGATGAACAGTGATGAAATATTGTCAATGAACAGTGTCAAACAGTGCTATGAATAGTACCAAACAGTGCTATGAGCAATACCAAACAATGCCTTGAAAACGAAACAGTCGCCGGAAAACAGACAAAATAGCGTTTGACGAACAGTGTCCAAATAGTGCCTATAAACAGTACCTAACAGTGACAAAAATAATATTATGAATAGCCCAAACAGTAACTGTGAATAGTCCCCTTGGATGAATAGTGTCAAAAAACTGAAGAGACTTATCGGAATCTGCAGATGGATGAACAGTCGCCGGAATATGGGCTAACAGCCGCCAGAAAACTGAAGAACCTTGTCGGAATCTACATATTAATAGTACCAATAAACAGTGCTAAACACTACGCTGAACAGTCGTCGGAATTTGGGATGAACAATGCCGAAATCTGGAGTGAACAGTACGAGACAGTACTGATATAGCACCAGAAAACTCAAAATGCTCGCCAAAATCTGGAAATACTTGCCAGAATCTGAAAATTTCTTGCTGGAAATTTCAAAAAGCTCCAGGCTCTGATACCATGTAAACTTTGAAGGAAGAATAATCTAAATTCCTTAAATTAAAACACATATACAAGTCTATATATATATATATATATATATATATAAGTAATACCCCTAACATATTCCCTATTTTATGGAAACATATCACTTATTCTATGGGATTCTAACATTAGCCAAGTATTCAAGAATGCTTCTCTCTTTGTTGAAATGAAAAGGCACTCTAAAGTCAACATCCTCTGCCACTCAATTGAGGCAATCTCCCTCATTTGCAAAGAGTGCTTAGATGATCACCTTCTAAACGGTCACATTAGGACTATTATGGATCTTATCATGTGCAATTGGATTGTAATGATTGATCACTTCTTTGGAGAAGTGAATAATTGTACCGATTGGTTAGCTTATCAAGCTAATGAGGACAATTCTGATATTTATAATTTATGATGATCCACCTTCATATTTGTTATTAATTATTATTATCTAAATTTATTTTAATTTTGCTGATTTACCATGGTCTTTGTGTTAAAGAAAAACATCTTATACCGTGACGAATAGAAAATTTTTTTTTTTTTTTTTGGTTAACAAGTTGAAGTAAATAAAAGGCAGGAAGATGGCTGACAAGATGCCAAGACGAAGATGTTACTCGCTCGTATAAGCCTGGGACTTGTATGCTAGGCCAATTTCAAAATGAAGATATGCAAGCAAGTAGCAATGTTTGCAAGAAATGAACGTGATAATTTGCTCATATTTTCGAAACAACAATTTAATGACAGTGATAATGTTTCAGGGCTAATATGGGTCCTTTTATGTACGTCCTCAGGCATCATTAACAAGAGTAAGCGTCAGTGAAGCTCGGCAGATCGATTTTCACAGTGCATGCTAAGATAAACTTGCTAATTGTCCACAAAATAAATTGAACTCGGAAGATGAAGCTACTGGTATCGGCTGAACACGGATACCTAACGTTTCCGTTAGTTTATACTTTATAGCCGGGGTTTCGATTTAAGTAATCATAGTTGTTTTGTTGTATCCATCAATCAGATCATTCTAAGAGACATCATATTGTAGTGGATTCAGTAACAAGTACAATAAGCTGATATATTCACAATAAATAAAGAAGGCACCTGCTTTAACATGAACCACACGAACTTGGGGGTCAGCCAATCGTTTTTTATTTATCAGTGTCATATGTTGCTTCTGGTCCTGCTTTCCTCTCACAACCTAGCCAATGACAAGTCTTTCACTTCAGAAATGTACCACACTTCACTTATAATGGAGATGCCACGTGACGTAATTGTTGTACTTTTTTTAAGATGGAAGTACCACCAAAATAAAAGGGGGCTGGCTTTTAAAAGGAGAGTACCAAAGGCAATGTTTCACGAGAGATGCTTCGAAAGCACTACTCCACTAACCGGGTCGCTGATCACCAAATACGTTAACAACCACGTCCTCCTAACGACTCCATGTCGACGCCAAGGCCTATACTAACCTGTATAAATACCATTCCCCTGTTGCGGCATCTCATAACTCAAACGGATTCGTGGAGTAATTAGAAATATGGCAGCCATTGCAATAGTGATGCTCACAATGTTGTCAGTAACTAGTGTTGGGAGTGCGCCAAGTGTAAACTACTACGAGCACACATGCCCTCAGGTGGAGTACATAGTGGCAGGCGCTGTACATAAAGCAACCCTCAACGATAAAACAGTCCCAGCCGCTCTGCTTCGTATGCATTTTCATGATTGCTTCATAAGGGTACGTGTGGATCATAAGTGCAGATGCCACTTGGGATCCTAGAAACTAGAATTACGTAAGTATCTGTTAATGAATCTAATGTTAACTGGTATTCATTAATTGCTGGTGTCTTGTAAGGGTTGTGATGCGTCGGTTCTATTGGAATCAAAGGGAAAGAAGAAAGCAGAAAAAGATGGGCCTGCCAACATATCTTTGCATGCATTCTACGTCATCGACAATGCCAAGAAAGCACTGGAAGCCGTATGTCCAGGGGTGGTGTCTTGTGCAGATATTGTAGCACTTGCTGCTAGGGACGCTGTTTTTCTGGTCACTCCCAAATACTGTTCATTTGTTCTCATCATTTTGCTCTGTCTAACTCATTTACGCAAACACTCACCCAAATTTATTTTGTTATTGTTGGTTGTGATGCGAATGGTATTAGTCGGGAGGACCCATGTGGGAAGTACCCAAAGGAAGAAAAGATGGAAGAATATCAAAAGCAGATGAAACCAGACAACTGCCTGCTCCAGTCTTCAATATTTCCCAACTGGAGCAAAGCTTCTCTCAGAGTGGCCTTTCCTTGGAAGATCTTGTTGCCCTCTCAGGTATACATATATATAAATCCCCACATTATGATCAACTTCATTCTGCAGTAACTGTGAAGCTTGATCAATTAATTGGTCATATATACTGACCATGTAGGAGGCCACACCCTTGGGTTCGCTCATTGTTCATCTTTCCAGAACAGAATCCACAACTTCAGCCCCAAACAAGACATTGACCCCTCCATGGATCCCTCCTTCGCGGCCATGCTTCGTCGCATTTGTCCCTCTCACAACACTGTCAGAAACGCTGGCTCTCCATTGGATTCAAGCTCCGCCACTTTTGACAACGCATACTATAAGCTCCTACTTCAAGGAAAAAGCATCTTCTCTTCCGACCAGGCTCTGCTCACTCATCCCAAAACCAAAGCATTGGTTTCCAAGTTTGCTCATTCTCAAAAGGAGTTTGAATTCGCCTTCGTCAAGTCCATGATCAAAATGAGCAGCATCACCGGTGGCCAAGAAATCAGGCTTGACTGTAAAGTTGTTAATTAGACGATTCTGTATATTTTTCTGAAAAAAGAAACACAAAAGGGAAAAAATAATTAGAACAACAAGAGGGAGAAATCTGTGAGATTTTAATTGTGACATTTGAAGGCTTAAGCTGAGACTTTCATACTGTACAGGGGTTGTGAGATGTTTTCCCGTTGATTTCAATTAGCGTTGAGGGTGGTGTTTGTGTGCTTGTTAACATAATTTGACGTGTATTGAGTTTTTGTTCATGTTGTACGTTGTCAAAAGATGAGGTATCAATTAAATTCTTGCCGAAGTTAAAATATTGGTTTAGATTTTAGAAGTTCTCTGTTTAATCGTTGGTGATAACAGACTTTTCCATTGAGATTCCTTTTAAATGTTACAAATGTAATAATGAAGAATATAATCTCTTAAAATTACAATAATTCCTTCTAAAATTCCATTTTATAAATTAAAATTCTTGCACCTAATCAATATATTATCTAAAAGTCAAACACAAATAATAATTCCAATTTCCAGAGGGAAAATCCGTGGGCTAATTCAGTAGATACTAGAAGAAATGAATAATCGTTGGTGTATCTTTATTTTTGGCTTGAACCGTTGGGGTATCAAAATGCTGAAGCACCAAGAAATGAGCAAGACCCACTTTAGAAAGCCTTCCTTTGCCGTGACAAAAAAACACCTTTTGAGGAGAATCCACCGATTTATCATTGTTGTTCAAGCTCTTGCAACTGATACAGAAAGCTACAGAGTGGTGCTCATGAAATTCTTTGACTACCTGCCTCAATATCTCCCACTTGTTGCATCCAATTTATTCACCACAATATATATCCCTTTAGTAAAGTTTTTCACTCATTTGTGCTGAGCCTTCTCATCCCCCCGCCATGCTTGCTGCTTCGCACATTACTGAAGCATTCAGATGTGCTCTTACAAGAATTATTCCTCCACTTGTCTTAATCTCTTGCACCTTATATTCTTCTCCCTCTTTAGATTTTAATTAGTCTTCGCAAAAGCTCCCTGCGGTAATGGTCGTGGATTTCACCAAACTGCAGGGGGTTAGTAATGGCCAATGGCTTACTTTGGGACGCCAACATATTGTTGAGATTATTACAGATTGTGATCAAATGGACGAGGTGTTTCTCTCGATTTTGATTTACTTCTGTATAACTCTGTTACAATTGTTCCAATTAACAAAGTATATATGAAGTATACTTACTCAAATATGCTCTTTTTTTCTTTGCACAAATCGCTGCCCCGTGAAAAGCAGAGTCTCGCACTCCAATGTTCAACATAAATCAGAGAAGACTTTCTAGGTCTTTTAATTTCTGTGCTCTGAAATATTGATTGTGCTCAAAGATAAATAACTAAAGGCGAGGGTCCCACGGTACAAGTGTGACAAACGAGAGGTGTGACGTACAAAATTAGAAGCAACAAATGACTTTGAGGAATGGACGATTGCTCGGTGGCTTTATTTGAAATTTGGTATTTCACCCTAATAGTAAAAGTAGTGCTTATCTTAATTAATCATAAGGTGGTGGGAGGGATATGAAGAATTAGGAAGAGGAAGAGGCAGAGGCAATGTCAATGACAAAACGGTAACGGACATCGTTGTTGGCGAGGCGGTGCATGGCGTCGTTGATTTGATCCGGCCTTATCAACTCTGTGTCGCACGTTATGTTGTGCTTGCCACACAAGTACAGCATTTCCTGCGTCTCCTTGATGCCTCCGATGATGCCTCCTTTCACCGACCGTTTTCCGAATATCAGAGGGAAAGCCGGCAGCTCCAGCGGCTGGCTGGGAGCGCCCACGATGAACAGAGTGCCGTTGATCTTGAGTAGTTCCAGCAGAGGCAGCAGAGAATGCTGCCCCGACACCGTATCCAATATGAAATCCAGCGTCCTCTTCCCTCCCTCCATTTGCTTCTGCTCGCTGCTCACTATGAACTCATCGGCTCCCAGCCTGTGCTTTGCCTCCCACTCCTTCTCCGCCGACCTGCTTATCACCGTCACGTGGTGCCCAAACGCCCTCCCGAATTTCACCGCCATGTGCCCCAACCCCCCCAGCCCCACCACTCCGATCCTCTTCCCCCCGCTCTCCACCAATCCGTGATCCTTCATCGGGCTGAACACAGTTATCCCCGCGCACAGAAGCGGCGCCGCCCCTTCCATCTTCAGCTTCTCCGGTATGTGTACCACATACCTTCACATTTCCAGCCAAAAAACAATGCTTCTGTTATCACTCCCTTCCAAACACACACACATATAGAATTAGTTTCGCTAAAATTAAGATTTTAGAGAGGAGGGGAGACCTGTAATCGGCCACTATCATGTGGGAGTAGCCACCGTAGGTGATGGTGCCGTCCCAGAAGAGGCCGTTGTAAGTGAACTGTAATTGTTGGCAGTAGTTCTCCTGATGAGTGTTGCAGTATTCACAGTCGAGGCAGGTGGCTGCCAGGCACCCCACCCCTGCTCTGTCTCCTTCCTTAAACCCCTTCACGTTGCTTCCCACCTTCGTTATCAGCCCTACGATCTCGTGCCTGCCCACACACACACACATATATATATATATTTATATTATTACTGATGAATACCATGATATATTCCTGTGCGCGCGTGTTTGTGTCTTGTGAGGGAGAGAGATTGGCAAATTGCAATAGCGAGGAAATTACCCGGGAACTACTGGATACATAGTGATGCCCCAGTCGTTTTTAGCATAGTGAAGGTCAGTGTGGCAGATCCCACAGTACAAGATCTGTATGGTGACATCGTTAGCGCCGTTCTCCCTGCGCATGTTTAGGTTAGAACCACTTTGAATCATGCAGCACAAAAGAAATTGGAATATACAACATCACTTTGTATAGGGTTACAGAGAGGGAGCATATACCGTCGTTGAAAAGTGAAGGGAGTAATTTTGCCAGAAGGATCGTGAGCAGCCCATCCAGAAACAGTCTGTGTGTGGTTGGGCGTAGTCTTGTCCATGCCAAACTATTTCACAAAGCACTCCGATGCTTTGGAATGGTAGGAGGACGATCAGCTTTTTATAGGGGATATCTATCTAGCTAATACTTGTACTATAATATTAGCCACATATAGTACTCGTGCAACTAGATATACATTAAATGTTATTGGTTGGTGGGGCTCCCGCGAAATTACCCCGTAAGCAAATGGCAGATTCCCTTGGAATTTTGAGTTTTTCTTTTATGAATTAGGCCGCAAATGACAAGCCAATGGTAGGTAGTGCGTAGTATGAACAGAAACTTACATGACCATGATCCTGTCATAAATAAATTGTACTAACTAATTTCTGCATATGGCACACACAATAAGTCATAACCAACAAAACGTGTTGGAACAAACAACAAACAATATATTGATGCGTACACAAGAATATGCGCTTGAGCAAATTTGTTGTTCTCTTTTGTTAATCTCTTCACTCATTGTAAATATTTCATGGAATAAAATCTCTTTTCACTTAAAAAAAAAACATATTTGAGACTAACAACCACTATTTTAAAACCCGGACCAGAAAACTAGTCCAGTTTGTTGGTGAACCCGAGGTTACGGGGTTAACCCGGGTCAACCCGGTAAACCCGGCCGAGTTGACCCGGGTTAACCTTTTTTTTTCTTTTTACATTTAAACTTAGTTTCCTTTAAGCTCTGTGTAAAATCATTTCCTTAACACTGTAAAATTATATTATTATAACTCAATTCTCCAAAAGTCTACCATGGTAGAAAAGATTACAGCTCATCTTTTAAAAATTTAACCATAGTAGAAAAAGAGTTCAACTAACCGTTTGAAAACTCTACCATGGTTTATAAAATTTACCATGGAAAATAAAATATTTTTCCTTGCTGAATAATATCTCATCAGATATTAAAATATCATTATCAAATCAAATTGTGGATCCACAAATTTAGAACACATCATAAGCCATACAGGCCTTCTAACATCATCAGAAGCAATTAAAAATATATAGTTAATATATCAAGTTCTCAGAAATATATCAGAGTATGCAAGATGAGCCCTAATGTGGCATTATACAATAATTCTACATATATTAAAAGATGGAAGTACTACTTTTATCAGAAGTAGTTTAAGCTTCCGAAGTTTTCCCTAATGGACTCGCACGACAACTATTTCCTGAAAAATGTTAAATCAATGGGGTGAGACTAAAGCCTCAGTAACCAGCAATCCATCCCATCGGGCATACAAGTATGTGCCCGTGAGGTGCCAAGTGGGACAATTATAAAAGTATAACATTATTAAAATATCACTTGTCCATACAAATAATTTCATAATAATTCACAATATCATATTCTCATTCTCATATTTACCATATAAGTGTACAAGAGTCAATACACAATAATTTATTTTATTTCCTCCCTTATTTCCTCTGACTGAACCCATGGGCTAGTACTCACCCATACGACTGGTAGCTAACTCAACAAGCTCACCGTCAAGTGATATGAATCGACCAAAATCCACAGAACACAAGACCGGACCATGGGTTCCCCCTCTAAATACATTAGTGGGGTGTCATAACTCTATGGAATACAAATGGGCTAAAGGACTAACCAGTGTACACCTGGATGTCCACCACCTTATTTCCTCTTTTGTACAAGAATTCACCCCCTTATTTTCTCTTTGAGTAACTTCCCATTATTTCACATCCATCATCCCCTATCTTATCCATATTATGTGATTATGACATGTCATTATCATTTCATAATTATAAAAAAGGATCTTTCCAATCTCATAAATAAATACCAACTCATATAATATTGCTAGTCATTTTCTCAATGAAAATAAGTCCCACAAGAAAATTTCATTAACAACATATTTTCCAAAACCATATCACATATTAGCAGCCAAATTTATAAATCCGCATAATTAAAATCACTCACAAACATCATACAAGCATACACAACAAGAGGAAAGTGATTACCTCTCGCCAAAGCTATTTATTACCACATTGCTCCTAATCCAAGAGCTCAAATAAGCGCCAAAATCAATCTACCATAATCAATTTACTACCCATTAATAACTCTCCAAAATTCCACATAATCAAAATTATAACTTATATACAAATTATAATAATAATATATAATATATTATAAAAACTGAAAATAACAGTTTGGGGTTTAAATTTTAGAAATGACCGTTCAGTCCTTCAAATATCAAAAATGACAGTTCGGTCCTCCAATTTCATAAATGACAGTTTAGTCCTCTGAATTTCATAAATGACAGTTTAGTCCTTAAAATTTCAAAACTAAACCAATTAAATTTCAGTAATACCTTCATTAATTCAAATAAAACTTTTAACTCACATTTAATCGGTTAAAAAGTCTTATATATAATTATTTACAGACTGATTATGTAGAAAATTCATTATCAAATATTATAATAACCATATAACAAAAATAAACTGATTAAAATTAAATATTAAATATTATCTACATTTTTATAGCCTTATATTAACAAAACTGAAATTTTTCTAAAATGCTAATCTTAAAATATTCTCTAATCTATACAATCTTATCCTTATTAGAAAGAGAAAAATACATGGAATAATTTTCATAAAAGAAATTTACTGAAAAAAGTTATTTTAGCTATCTAAATAATCTTATAAGATAAATAACTTATCACAGAAAACCTTAAATAAGCTCTTTATTCTCTTCTTGTTCTCTCCATCTTACTCTCTTTCTTCTCTCTCACAAAACCGCACAAAAGACCGCACCTCTTGTGCGGTTTTAAATGAAATGAAGGGGGACGATTGCTCCCCTTTCATGTATATATATTTTATATATGTGCATGCAACACGAGTTGCATGCATAATATATATATATATAATAATTTAATTAATTTTATTTTTTTGGATATTACACTCTGCGCCTTGGATCAGTGAATCAAATCACTTAATTATTCATGACTTCATTCACATTTCACAATTTTTCTTTCACACTCAATTAAATTTTTTTATTTTTTTTTTGAAATTTTATATTAATAAACCTAAAATATTTAATTTCTTACCGGTTTGGCCCGATTTGACTCTAGTTTGACTCCGATCTGACTTACTGACCTTTAACTCAGTACCTTAATCGGTTCAGTGCTCGATCGGGTTTCAAAATGCTAACAACTGCCAATAAAAAGTGTCAGAGCAGAGAACATATAGATAGGTACATGCAAAAGATTGAAATCAAGAATAAGTGTATGTTTATTTTAATTTTTTAAAAATATTTTTATAATTTATAAAATAAATATATAAAAAAAATTTTATCTCAATCTATAAAAAAAATTATGAAACGATAATTTGATTGTTTCTCGTACATCCACTAAAACTAGCTAAAATGTGCCTCATTGGGTTGTTGAGGGTGGGGTCCTCAGTCTAAGTCAATCAAAACATTAAGGAAGCGCTGACTTCCAGTTTCCTTGCTGCTTCTTGTGAACTTGCGACCAAATTGGGACGATGTGACACCGGACCTGCCACTTTCATTTTTGTTTTTTCCACCCAAAAAAATCTAAAATTCTTGACTCTCTCCATTCATAATTCAAAAAATTAAATTCGCTGGAGTTTGAATTAAGTACAATTAAATTTCCATTAATGTTTTTCTGATTAAAAAAACGTAACAACAGAGTTCAATTAGAAAATTGAATGAAATTTTGAATTAAGTACAATTAAATTTCCATTAATGTTTTTCTGATAAAAAAAAACGTAACAACAGAGTTCAATTAAAAAATTGAATGAAATTTTATTAGGTTTAATTTCAAATAAACTAGTCTCTTTAGTTTTTTTGGCATCAAGTCAGCCGTGACCGCTGGCCGTTTTCAAAAACAAATAACGATAACGTGAATTAGTTCGTTTGGAAATTTTATTAATAATCGGGTTTATTTTATAAGCCCGATTTATGTAAATCGAGATAAATCTCCTTCACATATTTATCTCGTAGATTGTAAAAGCAACGTCGTAAACCGTAAAAGTTACTTCGTATTCCATAAATTACGATTTATAAGCACTTATGAAACTTTCATAAGCTAATTCAAACGAACCTTATTAGGTTTACGAGGTTGCTTTTACGATCTACGAAGTAAATATGTGGAGGAAATTTATCTTAATTTACATAAATCGGATTTATAAAATAAACCCGATTATACATAAAGTTTCTAAACATACTAATTACGAGACAGGGGAAAAAAGAAACCAGGTTACGACTTACGATAAACATGAGTGGGGAGTAGTTGACGTTGAGTGGGAGTAATCTGCAAGAATGAGATTGAATACAGGCTTATAAAACACTAAATGAATGTGGGCCTCGAATTATGTTTGGAGTGGAAGCAAATTTTGCAGTAAGCAACAGGGGTTCGACTTAATGAAAAATTGGAATTCCTTCGCAACATAGTAAATTAAAGTTTAAATTTTTATTGAAAAATATGCATATATTTAGTGTCGGATAGTATTTCGAATAGAATTGTATCCAATAGAAAAATATCTATACGTAGTAAAAAAATTAAGGATAAAAACCAGTCAGATAGTCTCTTAGGGATTTATGGCCTAGCTTGTTTAACAATAATATCATGCCCAGACCTATTAGAAGGCATATTTTCCTTAAAGGGTTAGGTTTAGACTTGTTGACAAGCATGTTAAACTTGTCAAGTGGGCTTGGGCCTATAGGTATATAATATTATAAACAAATTGTGTAAAAAATAAGTATTGAATATAGCATCCTAATTTTTATTTTTTGGTTTAATTATCATTGTGTAAAAAGAGATTTTATCATGTAATTAGTTGGTAGCAAGAATTTATCTAAAATATGATTTATTATAATAAAATAAATTCTCAAAAAGATATTGGAAATAAAATAATTATAATGAAAAGGGAGAAGATAAAAAAAATAAAACAAAATGTGTTGAAAAATAAAAAGAAAATATATATGAAAAAATTTGAAAATTAAAAAAATAATAAATGTAATGAAAAAATAAATATTAAAAAATAAAAAATGCAAGCTCTTTAACAAACTTCAGGCTAGGCCAGACCTTTATCAGCTTAGGCCTAAAAAAAGCCTATGACAGGGTATAGGCTGAAACGACCATTCATTAATCAAGTATTATTCAATACAATTATACAAAATTAGTGATTTTTTTAAAAATACATTTTCAGAGTTTAAGCACAAACTCACTACAAAGAAATCCATTATTCTAATAACACATCAAAATTTAACCCACAAATCTAAAAAAATCCATACAGAACAATTTCTGCCAATTGTGGTTGTAGGTCTACCAAAATATTAGAATACACAACATAGGCTTCAGGCCTAATAACGTTAAACATTTAATCCAAAACAGTTACTCAAATAGTAAACGTGGCATTCCAAAATATGATAACCCTATAATGGCAATATAGAAATTAATACAACACCAATATCAAAAAATGCCTACAAGAATCTCAACGTCTATGCATCTTATTGCTTTCCTTGGCCTCTAGGCAGATTAGAGGTCTGACCTAAAAAATTATTTATAATGACAGGGTGAGGCATAAAATCTCAATAACCAAAATCAATTTACAAAATATGCAGGAAAATATTGTAATTCAGAGAAGCAGTTTCAAATGACATAAAATAATAATAATCTCGTAAATTAAAACTTCATATAGTATTATAATCAAATAAAACAATCTCTACTCATCCATTATGTTCCTCCTTATTGCCTCTAGATTGGTACAGCCTATCAGTGCTGGTATACCTGGCCAAAAATTAGCTAATCACTTCAAGAATATTGCCCCCTCCCATGCCACCACCAATATACCGTAACAGGGAGGTGTTAGCCCAAAACACTCAACTCAAAATCTGGGTCAAGATTGAGAGAGTTGATGAGCACACATTTCATCATATCTCTTCCACACAACCCAACATATCTCATAATATAAAAATAATAAATTAATACAGTTTTTGAAAAACAATTATGAGATTTTCAATTTTTATATAATATTCCATCCCAAATAACATATTCATCACAACAGTAACAATTTAATAATAATTTCTACTTATATCTGTAAATTGGAAAATACACTGCTTCACTGAAGTAAATTCATATTCAGACATAAACAAAATCTTGCGAAACACATACAAGTAATATAGATAAAACTAAGGTTTATAAAACATCTTATAGTCTAAAGCAGGTATATAAAATAAATTAATCCCGATTACTTCAACTCCAAGCTTAACCTTATTTTGAAATTATAAAACGCAAGCAAATCACCGATCACAAGAAAATTCTATATTATCAATGTAGATACCAATTAACTACAAATAACAATAAAAATAAATAATTTACATAATTTAATTCCCAAAAACCCAATTTTATCTACAATCATTATCTTCAATTATTTCAATTTCCTTAAAATCCTTAGCCATAAATTACTTCTCATGAACCTAAATTACTCATTAAAATCCTTAAATAACCTTAATACAATTCTTTCTCATCAATCACCTAATTTTATAAATTAAAATTTCACCCTTAACATACCTATAATTATAAAATCCTTAATATCAACTTTCTCAACAATTAAATCTCCTTTTCATAATTTATATGGGTATAATCTAATTATTAAATAACTCCTCAAATCTCCACATAATTAAAATCATATCAAACTCTAATTTAAATATCAAGTTCTAATTCATATTTTCACTTAGCTTAGCTCTAATAAAAATAAACCGATTAAAACCTCAATAATACCTCTAACAATCTAAATAAATTATTTAAACAAATTTTTAATCGGTAAAACACCCAATAGAAATTTAATTTATACCCCAATTATAAAGAAAACTAATTATAAAATCACATAACAACCAAATAATAAAGCTAAACCGATTAAAACTAACTATTAATTATTCTCTACATTTCTATAGTCATATATTCACAAAAATCAAAAATTGCCTAAAATTATATCCTCAAAATATTCTCTAACTAGTATAAAACAACTATCATAAGAGAAGAGAAAATTATTTGGAACATTTTTTCTAAAAGAAGTATTGTGATAAGAAGAGATTTTGAGTACCTTATTGATCTCTGAAACTGAAAAATTGGGACCAAACGTCACCTTATCACCAAAATCTCCACTTAGTCTTCACAGAAGAAGTGAAAAATCGGAGGGGTGTTTATAGAATACTTCCCTCCTTCTTATTCATATGGTAGGTGGCAACACGACCTACCATATCAAATAAAAAATTTATTTTATTTTATTTTTGTTTATTATATATATTATATAATATAATTGGTTAGTGGCAATTGCCACTAACCGGACAATTGTGAGTGAAGCCGAATGGCGCCACTTTCAATTGTTTAATTAATTACATATATATAATTCAAATCTTTTTTTTAAATGTCATCACATTTATAATTATTTTTAAATTATAACTATATCTTAAAAATAGAAATAAGGATGTTACAACCCTCCCCAACTAAATAAAATTTTGTCCTCAAAATTCACAACAACGCATAAGTATGAGAATCAACAACACAGAGTCAAAGTGAGAACAAAGTCCTCAGAACACAACTGGCACTCTAAATAGAATAAAACACAAGTCATCAACATAAACTTAGTCATGACATCATAAATTTGATTACAACCCCACACAAACATAAATATCTATACTCTTAAAACATAAGAACATACTTAAGTAAACAAATTAGGGAAATCACGCCGCATTCACTCTTCAGTTTCCCAGGTAGCATATTCGGGAGACATACCCTTCCAGAAAACTTTTAGTAGTTGAATTGTTCTATTTCGCAATTGCTTGTCCTTCACATCTAAGATCTTATCTGGCTTAGATATATAGGTCAAATTCTCTCTCAACTTAACCTCTTCATACTTAATCACATGGGAAGGATCCGGATGATATTTCTTAAGCTGTGACACGTGGAACAAGTTATGGATACCCAACAAGTGCAACAACAAGGCAATTCGATAGGCAACTAGTCCAATTCGCTCCAAAATTTCATATGGCCCTATGAATCAGGGAGTCAACTTTTTGACTTTAATAGATCTACTAATATCAGTCACCGGAGTAACTTTAAGAAACACGTGATCATCTACTCCAAATTCTAAATGTCTACGCCGCCTATCCGCATAGCTCTTTTGTCTACTCTGAGAGGTCAACAACTTTTGACGAATCATCTCAATCTTCTTTGTAGTTTCATCTACCAAGTCTGGTCCAATCACGGTCCTTTCACTTAATTCAATCCAACAGAGAGGCGATCTACACTTTCTACCGTATAATGCCTCAAAAGGTGACATCTAAATACTCGAGTGATAACTGTTATTATAAGCAAATTCTGCCAAAGGCAAGTAATGATCCTAACTACCTGGTAACTCAATTGCACAAGCCCTCAACATATCCTCAAAGGTCTGAATTGTTCTCTCCGTCTATCCATCGGTCTGTGGGTGATACGATGTACTATACTTCAACCTAGTTCCCATAGCCTCCCAAAATGCCCTACAAAAGTTTAATGTGAATCTCCGATCACGGTCTAACACAATCTCTGTGGGCACACAGTGCAACCTGACAATTAAGTCCACATATAATCTAGCTAGCATTTCCCTATATCCAATATGAATCGATAGAAAATGAGCCGATTTCGTTAATCTGTCTACAGTGACCCATATAGCGTTATGATGTGCTGCAGTCTCAGGCAATCCCACGATAAAATCCATAGAAGTGTTGTCCCACTTCCACTGGGGAATCTTGTTAAAATTGGCTGACACCCAAGAGTGGGTGAATTGAGTGTACGATAAAAACTTAAGAACTTTAATATTCTTTTCGTAACTTATAAAATCAATAAGTATTAAGGAAAAGAATTATCAAACTATAATTAGTTAGTTAAAACACATATGCTGGAAATGTAAAAGTTGAAGGAAGAGAATGTGCAAACTGTGTTTTATCCTGGTTCAGTCCAATCCATGATGACCTACGTCCAGTCCTCAGGCTCCTCTTGAGATTTTCAATCTACTATGGTCTTGTTTAACCGGGCACAAGAAAAGCCTCTACAATCCCATAAGTTTTTACAAGCACTTGTGAAGCCGTTTACAAATCTCTCACCGAGATACTCCCCGTTACTCACTGTAAGGATATAACCTTTATGATGAAGGATTATAATCAATCTTCTCTCTCAGAAGTGAATAAGATGAACACTGAAGTACATTACAAATAATCTCACTCTCTAAAGTAAATTATGTAATCACTGAGAAAATAGAGAGCAAATGAGAGAAACGTCAGAGTGTCAGTATTTTGGCAGCATAGGTGCAAGCTCATATCTTCGACTTTGAATGCTTGTCAATTTATAGTTATTGTGGCTTAAATGACCGTTGGAGATGTTGAAGTACCATTTACGCACGTTAGTCTTCTCGTTGTAATTTTGTCGCTTTATAGAAATATAACCTTGGAGATTCTGACACAAATGAATTTTAGGCTGATGAGCTCTGATCCATGTTCAATCACCTATAATTCTCATGTAAACTTGATTAGCGATGATTAGGAATGTTTAGAAGCAACATAATCAAGGTTTTAAAGGAGTTTACAAGATTATGGAGAAATCTGAGACATTGATTAAGAGAATCTGCGATCAGTATCACTCGAGTGCATGAAATATAACTCGAGTGGTATACATTGCATTCTTGATTTCTCTGAAGGTGACTTGCTGAATATCGTGAGTTGCAAGTTATTACTCGAGTTACATCTTAATCACTCGAGTGATCTTTACCTTTCACCTTCAGCACTTCTGCGAGTGAATGATTTGTCACTTGGGTGATTGCTTGTTACTCGGGTGAACTTCTGATATAACTTCCTTATCTGATGTGAGTGACTTGTACAACAACTGAGAGTGACTTACTTCACTCGAGTGATCACTTACTCGCTCGAGTGAGTGCTTTTCATAACATCCAGAGACACCGCGAGTGACTTTCGGTAACTAGCGAGTAAGAACATTTCACTCGAGTGATAATCCTCTCACTCGAGTGAGCCTTTCTCATAACCTTTGAAAAAACCAGCGAGTGACTTTTGAAAATAGCAAGTGGACACAGTCACTCGAGTGGCCACTTATTCACTCAAGTGGTACCTTATCTCAACTATCAGAAAAGCCGTAAGTGACTTGCCAAAGTTTGTAGGTGATCTCTTGTCACTCAAGTGGACACTTATTTACTCGAGTGGATTCTTATCATAACTTTCAGAACACATGCGAGCGACTTTCCAAAATCTTGCAAGTGAGCTTCTGTCCCTCAAGTGAGCACTTATCACTCGAGTGAATCTTCAACATAACTTTCACACTGTCCACGAGTGACTTTCAAAAACCTTACGGGTGACGTTGAATAACTCTGAATCACTCGAGTGACATAAATCCTCACTCGAGTGAACTTGTGCGATGACTTGTAAAATCACTGAAGGTTAAGATATCACTCGTAAGTATCACTCAAGTGTTTTCTTCAAGTGAGTTGTATAATTTGGCTCCAAATATGGAAAATGATCCATCATCGAAAAAGCTCTTGTTATTTATATTCCAATCCAAAAAGAATTAGCTCCAACTCATTTGTATGTTGCAAGTTATGATCCAAAAAGTGTAGATAGTGTATGCATTTTTTTAGCACCAACTTCTAGAAGCCACACTGCTTTGAATATAACTCCAAATTTGACATATTATATATCCATAGAAACCTTTTTAAGTTTAGTTTCATATGACACCATTTTGAGCTCAATTGGATTTATAGTTTGGGCGTTATGTCCAAAATACCAAACCTGGTCTGGATAGTAACGATGATTTGAAGGTCAAATTCAAAAATTCATATCTCCTTAATATGAGCTCATTTCAGCTTGAATTTTGTGTCACAATGACGCATTGGAAGTCTAGTTTCATATACCACTGATTTTGTCATAATCGGAATTGTGGTTTGGAAAATATGGCCAAATTACCGAACCTTATTCATGCTGAATGAATAACAGAGCTGAACAGAGAAGCTGAAAATTAAGAATCCACTCGAGTGGCCATGTTTGACTCGAGTGATAACTAAATTTCACTCGAGTGAACTTTAAAAAACCTCTAAATTGAGTATTTTAACTTCGAATTGATCTATTCCAACTTCCATTTGATCATCAAGACTTCCAATATCAAATCTAATAACTTGAATACTTATATTCCCATTATATTTTGCAAGTTCTTCTTTCTTCAATCTCTTTCTTCTTGATGATCATTCTTCATAACCCCCACATAGCTTCTTTCTTTTCTTTCTTTTCTTTTTCATTATTCTCCATAATTCAACTTGATATCTATATTAAATATATCAGTTAGTCAGGGTAGGCGATAAAAATGTTATGTAAACTTTTTTCTCTCAATATTTAATATCTATATTTGACATCATCAAAACTAATCACATCTAACAAATCTCTAAAGGCTGAAATGAAATAGCCTTGGAGGCTTTTGATGCTTAATCTTCACCTTCTGACAAGTCAGACACTTCAGTATGAAGTTTGTCACATCACGTTTCATCTTAGGCCATCAATACCCTTGCTTCAGATCTTGATACATCTTAGTGATTCCTGGATGAATGATATACTTGCTCTGATGAGCCTCCTCAAGAATTTTCTTTTTGATTTCCTTGTTGTTCGGAACACAAATCCTCTTCTTGTACCTTACTATACATGTATCCCCAATATCATAATCAAGTACCTCACCATTCTCTAACTCCTCTTTGATTCTTAGCAAACGACTGTCTTCCATTTGGGCTTTTCTTAAGTCATCATAAAAATCAAAATTTCCGAGTACTGTAATCATAATCACCTCTGATTTTGGTTTAAGATAAACTTCTGATAACATTTCCAAGAGTTTATGCTCAGTCACACACATATAAAACATGTATACTAACTTTTGACTCAAAGCATCTGCAACAACATTCGCCTTCCTTGGATGATACTTTAACTCATAGTCATAATCTTTCAAGAAATCCATCAATATCCTCTATCGGTTGTTCAATTCTTTTTGATTTACAAGATACTTCAATGTCTTATGGTCACTAAAAATCTTGAATTGGGATCCATACAGGTAATGCCTCCATATCTTTAATGCAAAAACGACAGCTGCAAGCTTTAAATCATGCGTCGGGTATTTTTCTTCATGGGGCCTTAACTGGCGAGATGCATAAGTCACAATTTTACCACCTTGCATGAGCACACACCCCAAGCCTTTCAATGATGCATTTGTATATACCGCATATGGTCTATATGGGTCAGGTACGGTAGTTAACCGAGTTTTTAACTCCTGAAAAGTTGTCTCACACTTCTCATCCCAAACAAACGGTTGTTCTTTCTTAGTTAATCTGGTGAGTGGCGTGGCAATCCGAGAGAATCCCTCTATAAAACGACGGTAACCAGCCAATCCCAGAAAACTGCGCACCTCTATCACAGATTTAGGTGGTTTCCATTTCAACACAGCATCAACCTTGTTAGGGTCTACTGCTACTCCTTTTTCTGAGACCACATGACCCAAAAACTTCACCTCTCTTAGCCAAAATTCACATTTACTCAGTTTCGCATACAACTTATGCACTCTTAAAATTTACAGTACCATTCGAAGATGTTTTCAGTGTTCCTCTTCATTCTTTGAATAGATAAGAATATCATCAATGAACACCACCACAAATTGGTCCAAATACGATCTGAATATCCGATTCATATAATCCATAAACACCGCTGGTGCATTAGTTAGCCCAAAAGGCATGACAAGGAATTAATAATGACCATATCTAGTACGGAAGACAGTCTTTGGAATGTCTTCTGCCCGTACCCGTAACTGATGATATCCTGATCTCAGATCAATTTTTGAAAACACTGACGAACCTATGAGCTGATCTAACAAATCATCTATCCTCGACAATGGATATTTATTTTTAATAGTGACTTTATTCAACTGCCGACAATTAATGCAAAGCCTCAAACTGCTATCTTTCTTCTTTACAAATAGAATTGGTGCACCCTAGGGAGATACACTCGGACGGATAAAACCCTTTTCTAACAAATCTTCGATTTGCTTCTTCAATTCAGCCAACTCCGAAGGTGACATCTGATAAGGAGCCTTGGAGATAGGCTCAGTCACTGGTGCTAATTCAATGGATCTGGAGGTAATCCAGTCAACTTCCCTAGACTGGTTTGATATCAAAACCATATATCATTGTGTTTTTTTTTAAAAAAAAGACACATTTGAGATGACTGAACGCCATCCCAAACAGGCTCGTACATCTCACTTTGAGCCTGTTTAGGATAGTATTCTGCCATCCCAAAAGTGGCTTTTTTTTTGTTGTTGAAAAAACATGATAGTGTTAACTTTTTGAAAATTAGGGGTATTTGGGTTTACTTTTTGGCAACGGGGTTTTTTTTTTTTTTCAAAAGTAACTTATGGGAAGAAGGTCAAAAGTCTGGCTTCTTGAAAAAAAAGTCATTTTTACCATCGCTAATCGAAACACAAATCACATTTATAATAAGACTTTTATCCTTTATTAAGTTTATAAAAGTTAGATTAAAAAAAATTATTTCTATTACCGCTAACCTAAACAAACCATTTGTTTTTAAATTGGTGACTCTAAATGCCGTGTCATTCTCCCTTGCACCTTCCTTGCTTGCTTCCTTCCTTCCTATCATGTTTAGGTCCACTAATCGTAGAAATATGATGCTTCCTAAATGATGCCGTAAGTTACTGGAGAAAATAAGAAAAAGAGAATAATAATAATAATTTTTTAATTTAAGAAAACTTCCCATTTTTATTTTGTATTATTGTTTTCTAAACTTGAAAATTTATATTTTAATTAAAATCTTATAAATGATGTACTCAATTGATATCTCATAAAATTTTATGAATTTTTTTAATTTAATATAAATGACTTCTCAAATATATCAAAATATATGTTAAATATATTAAAAATAGAAAATCATCAATAACCAAATCAAATAGACTTTATTTTGAATTAAAAACGCTTAAAATTCAGTAAATTCGTTAATTTGGATGAATCTGAAGTTTCCCTAAAATTAAATTAATCAGAGCTCTTAAACTTAAACACCTCTAGTTATTTTTTTTCATTGAAGCACCTTTAGTTATTTCGACATATATATAATATTTATTAGATAAAACGTATCAATATATTTTAACAGATTTAAAGATGCGTGTGCCGCAGCCAAAAAACGATACCTAAAAAAAGAAGTGATGAGTTGATTAAAGATATACACCAATGAAATAGCAGACATCTTAATGAAAAAAAAAGAAAAAAAAAAGCTTTAAGCATTGAATTTAGATTAAAAATCCTATTAAAGAAATCTAACGAATTGCCGCTAAATGTAAGCGGGATTACTTAATTTCTTTTTACTATATTTGTTTCATTCTATTCTTACTTTTACTTTTTAATGTTTTCCATATAATATATATATATATATATATAGACACATCATATATTCCGATGATGCACACAGCATCTATACTATCTTAAGAAAGATTCAAATGATCCTAAATTAAAAAAGTCACATAAAAACACACAATTAATGCGCAGCAAAGTAAATTGAACCAAACCAAAATTGATAATGGCATAAAATCAATAAAAAGATTACCGCGGCAAAAAATTAACCAATTTAATTTAATCTTTTTGATCACATAATTTTAGTATTTAATAAAAATTCTAGCCATTGAAGGTTTTTTTTTTGGAGAATGCCAAAAAAATACCATTTAAATTTCAAAATCCCGTTAACAAGTTCGGTAATGAGATTAATAAGAATGGTAATGTAATTAACAAATCATTTTATTATTAAATCACTTATTTAAAATTTTAAAGTTTAAATAGTATTTTTTTAGAATTTTCTTTTTTTTTTTTTGGTTTGGTTCTGAGGAACCAGGCGTGCCTGTAGGATGTAAATAGAAAGAAAAGTATTTTGAAAACTGGCTTGATATATGCTCACTTGGCCCGAGTCCGAAAACACCCACAGGGAAAAAGAAGGGCGGAGATCGTGGGTTTTTGCTACTGCTAAAAGGGTTCTTTTTCCCAACAAGATCTGTCTGTGTCACCACAGTTCGCCATTCCACTCAAAGAAATCCTAACTTATTCCTTTTTTCTTTCTTCCATGGCCATATCCATTTTTTATCTGGTCATTTGATTGCTTTGCTTATGTACTTATTTTCCATTGCAGTTTCTTTTTCTGTACAAAGCTAGAAAACCCTAATTGACAATGGTCACTGATTCCTCTGATCATCACTCGCCTATTAGTGCTGGGGATACCGGTAGCCCTAATTTCCCGCGAAATACCCTGACATCTCCGTGGGCTCAAGTTGTACGAGGTGGGGAGTGCGAATCTCATCCATCGCCGCCTTCATCATCTTCCTCTTCGTCATCACTCACAACATCCGTGCCCGACCAACCGCCAATCTCTGATTTTCCACCGATGGAGGCACCTGCATCGCAGCTGCAGGATAACTCTAATGTTGTTGTTGCAGATAATTCTGACGCTGACGCTTCCGACGCCAATGCAGGTCGTTCTAGGAGGCCCGCTTGGAGCAAGCTTTCTAACGGCGTTGTTGAGGCTGGTCCAGTGATGGGCGCTGTTTCTTGGCCTGCATTATCTAAATCCACGAAGGTTTCGACCAAAATATCAGCTGACTCCACCTCTAAGACTCCCTTTGATGGATCACTCTCCACTTCTCAGGTTTGGTTTCAATACTTGCCCTAGTTTTATATTCATTTTTCTAGTTCACTGTAAATGATAGAAAGGATAGAAGGGAATGGTTGGAGGAATCACCTTTTTCCGGCGAACAAAGCTATAAACTCAGTCATGTAACAAATGAAATTTATAGTTTCATCGGTTTCCAAAATCAGTCGCTTAAGTTGTAGCCTCCTTTTTTCTGCGTTTGTCTGGCAATCAGATGGTATGTATGTTTATTGGGAAAAGGCTAATCTATATATTCATGTATGATGTTGCCATATTTTTGTAGGGATCTGGCACTCCACAATCACCTCAAAAACAACCTACTAATAATGCAAAGCCTAACTCTGCAACAAACTATGCTGTGCATCATAGACAAAGGTCAATGAAACGTGGAGCTAGCAACAGCATTGGGGTTGGTCATGCTCAGAGCAGCTTTTCTAACCCTCCGCCGCCTCCGCCCTTTCCTGTATTTCCTATACCGGCTAGTAGTTATGGTAATGTTATGCCAGGGGTTCCGGATCATTCTCCAAGGGAAATCCATTACAGGAACAATAACTGGGATACAAGACCACCGGTTGGGGGTTTTGTGCCTGCTGGGAATGATCATTGGAATTCCCCCCGCAGAGGCAATTTTGGGACCCATCAACGTGGGGATGGATCATATCATGGGGGTAGGCGTGACCAAGACCGTGGAAATCATGCAAACGCTAGAGATGCTCAAGTACACCAACAGAGGATGTCTCCTAGGGGATTAGTGAGGCACCCACCTCCTAATACTCCTGCATTTGTTGCCCCTCCGCCCATGGGACCCTTTGCAAACCCCATGGGTTTTCCAGGTGGAAAATTTTTTCCAATTCGTACTTTGTTTCTATAAAATAAAGTAGGGCTAATCTACTTTCTCCTCTTTTCCAGAATTTCATTATTTCCCAACTCTACCACTAGAGCCATTCAGGGGTATGCCATTCATTACCCATGGTCCTCCTCCTGCAATGTTTCTCCCTGTTGCGGAACCTCCTCTGACAAATAAGATAGTAAACCAAATTGATTATTACTTTAGGTAAATCTATTCTGCTTTCTAATATTTGTTTCTTTTCTGTAAACACTGGAATTTGAATCTTCTATTGGCTTTTGACAGCGATGCAAATTTAGTCAACGATGAGTTTTTGATATCCAAAATGGATGAACAGGGTTGGGTTCCCATTGCTTTGATAGCAAACTTCCGTCGGGTAAGTTAATTGTGTTTAATCAGACAATAGATTGATCGAATTTACCTTAGATCCTTTGAATATATTTTTATCCATATGTCTGTAATATTTCTTTAGTAAAGTATTATTCTTGAATTTATATATGCTGACCTCTGGTCTATCTTGTTTTTAGCACTAAATAATTCGGAGGTTTGTGCTAGTTGTTTGTATGGAGAAGTTATTTTAGGCTATTTTTTGGGGTTGTTACATTTGAGTGTTTTCCCTTTATAACCTCACACCGTGATGCTTATTTATTTGAAAATAGTAATTGGGGGCGAAATTGAAGGCAATATATAACACCATCACAGAACTGAAAAAATTAGAATGGATTTTTTTCCTTGGTGCATATATTGAAATTTCTTATACTTAGTTACCTATTCTTAAAGGATTTCTCTTGAAATCCCTTGTGCTGTGTAATATATTTAGCATAACCCTCCTTGATGGCTACTTGGTTGTGCATCTCGCAAGTTAAAGGAAAGAGGTTTTTTTTTTTTTTTTTTGGGGGGGGGGTTCCCCTTTTATGTTAATTTCTGTTTGATGACTAAGACATTTATAGTAATGATGTCTGGCGGAAATGTGGGAACCTGATTTGGTTATACTTGAAGTACATTGTGATTAATTCTTGAATCTCCTGTGTATAAAGCCTGATATATATCTCTCTTACTTTAATCGCATATTCAACTTCTTGTCACTGATTGTTTGGGCAATATATTCTTAACTGCGGAGAATAAGTTACCATAAAAGAGGCAGATACATTAGTGTAGCAGGATAGTGATCGGCATATCTTTTTTAAATATAAATTATATAAGTTTGTTTTTTAATTATGTATTATATTTTCATTGCCTTATTCCTTGAACAATTTATATTGAATGTATACAATGCCTTTAATTTTAAATGATGGAAGGAGTTGATTGAGAGTAGCCATGTGCTTTTTCACACTTGATATGGTGTTCGTGTTTGCAGTAGTTGACACCTGGAAAAGTTATTGACCCCAACATTCTGGGAAGATCTCTAAAAGCTGAAAGATTTTCCTTGCTTTCAACTAATTTTTAACTGTTATGTCTTTTCAAACTTGAGTAGTTTTCTTTTGCGAAATAAGCAAAGAACAACTCAATGAAGGTTAAAAGAAGAAGAGAAAGAACTGGCTCTCGGATGCATAGGTGGTGTTTGGTCCTTAGGCATCTTGATTTCCCAAGTACTTGGATGTGGAAACTTAGTTATGAGACTTGTGGGCACAAAGTCCGTAAAGAATTAATGGTTCGAGCATTTGGCTGGTCAACTTATAGTTGACATAGGGACATTGATTCCTTCATAAACTCGAAAGTTTGATGAACTAGTTTTGCACCTTTGACTATGTGGATTTTTTTGTCATGTTTTCTTGAAAAGTATATCTTAAAGTCTTGTATGATTGAAATGGTGTGCCACTGCTCAAAGGAGGATGAAACTCTGATATTTCTGAAATCATCAGTCTTCTATATGTTAATCTTCCAATCGTGCAATTATCAATTTCTTGTGATAAAATAATTGAATTATTGACATTGTTTAATAATGAACTTTAATGATTTTTACTTGTACTTTTATATATGTGTGCATGCAATCGGTTCTGTGCAACAGAAACAAGAGGAAAATATATACAGTGCGATTAAAGAGGGATGACAACTCTGGCAGTTCTGTTAATTTAGATGCCAACCCTGACTAAAAGCATCAAAATAAAGATCAAACACGTCTGGTTCAATTTCATTGTCTATGTTTTAGAGATGGAAAGATTTTTTGGTGTTCTATGAATTCTCACTAATATTTCTGTTTCAGTGAGTAGCTGTATGCTTAAACATCAGGACATTGTTTATTTGTGGGTCTCTAATCCCCCCCGCAAAACCATCACTAGAAGAAATCACATCATATCAAAATACCTCTAAAGAACATCTTTATCCAGTTTATCATTGTGATCAAAGTATCTTTCAGGCCTATGTGTTTTGAGCACTGTTAAATTTTAGTAGCCTCTATTCCTTTTTGCACAGGTTTTTTTTTTTTTCACTTGGATCTTTTTGTAGGTTCAAAGTTTGACAAAGAACAAGAAGCTGATACTGGATTCATTGAGAAATTCTACAGTTGTGGAAGTACAGGTAAATAGTATGTCTGGGTTTAAAGTGGTACCCATGTGATTAGTTTCTTATTTGATGTGCAGCACACGCTTTACATGTAATGTATTTCCTTTGATCCTAAATATTGTAGTAGGCAATGGTGTAAACTGGGACAGAGTTTAAATTTGAATGTTCAAATGATGATTATGCTTTTAATTTAGCAAAAAGAAGCTACTTACTTTGTTGGTTCTGCGACGCAAATATTTGCCTCAGGGTGACAAGTTGCGGAGGCGTAATGAATGGATGAAGTGGCTTCCCTCATCTCTGCGTCGAGCTGATTCTGGTTCATCATCTCCTGTTGGACAAAGTTGCAGTAACCTAGTAGCTGATTTTCAAAAGATTGCTCTAGGTGAAATTGTTGCAGATGAAGGTAATTCAGACCCAACGTCAGAGGCCCTAGATGGAAGAAGATCTCCAATAGATTCTTCCAGTCAACCTCAATTTCCAAACGGTGATACTACAGGGAACGCCAATTAAGACCGTGCCTTGATAATATATGAGCCCAAAATCATTTTAGTTGATTGTCCAGTATCCATGCTGGGTAGTACTGTTGATTTTTTTCTTTCTCCCTAATTAGATTTTTTGCTTATCTTGTGGGGATGGGAAGAGAGGCTGTTTTGGAATGTGATTTCTTCCACAGTCACTGAGCTCGATTTTGGCCGGAATTTTGAGTCGCGTAGGAGGTGAAATAAGGATTTTATTCCTAATTATTACATCTTAAGGTAAGGAAGGTTATTGAGACAACAAATTTAGAATTTTGATTGAGGCGGATTTAAGGAAGTTACAGATTTGTATAGTTTATATTTGTTTGGACGATTTTCTAGGCTTGTGGTTTATTGTTGGCCTGTGTTGGGGGAATAGATTCATACCGGGGAGAAATGACGCGAGGGAAGCTCTATTTATGGAATTTAGGCTCTCAGATGGGCTGATTTGATCCCGAGTGCTTTACTGTCGAGTTTCATGTACGGCTTGATAGATTTTGTCGTTACTAATTCTCTTCAAGGCTTATTTTTTTTATTTTTTTATGATGTTATTTTATTAAAGGATTTCCTTATTCATTATCCTTCCTGCATTGAGTGTAATTTATGGATTTTCCAGACCTGACCCCTATTCAGTATATCTTGCGTTTCTGGCCGACCTTATAATTTGGTGGTACTGTTAAACATTTTTTTTCCTTTAATATAAATGATAATCAGGAGAGATTTTAGCTTTCAGTGCTAATTATTGTTATGCTGGTAAATAATTTGTTACAAGTCACTTCAAAGTTCAAACTATGGAATAATAAAATTACAGATAGAGTCGTAAAACGCAAGCATAAGATGATTGTGGAATGCTCCGAATTTGCTCAATCTTGACCGTAAAGTGTGATATCAACTAAAATCTCCTTTTGAATTTCTGGTTGTTGGATTTTGTTTTTAAAAACAAATTTATTTTTTTTATAAACCAAAGAATTACAATGGAGCTGTTTGATTTTGTTTTTAAAAACTGTTTTTTTTGTTTTTAAAAATAATAAAGCAATAAAACCTGTTTGGTAAACTATTTTCAAAAAATTGTTTTTAAAAATAAAAAAATAAAAAGTTGTATTTAAAAACTAAAAAAAAAAATTAGTTGTTTTTTTATTTTTGTTTTTCTATTTTTAACTTTTTAAGATCGTTACTTATCCATTATTGACATTATGCTACCAATGGTAACTACTATCACATCACTATCGACGATTGCACCGCTACGTCACTTCAAAAACAGATTTTTTAAAACAATATATATAAACAGATTTTTTTATTTGTTTTTATTTTTAAAACTTATTTTTAAAAACTGTTTTGGAAAACATATAAAACAGGAACAAACAAGCCTGTTTTTTTTGAAACAACCATCTAAATAGATTTTTATTTTATTTTTTTAAAAAAATTTTATAAAAGTATTTTGAAAAAAAAAACAGAAATTTCAAACAAAGAGGCCCTTTATTTCTTTATTGTTTTTTGTTTCTTGGGATAGGCTTTACCCATTTCATGCTACTTGTCAGAAAGTTTGCGTTTCCCTGGAACAGAAGAAAAAAAAAGGGGGGGGGGGAACCTACTGGGCCGTAGTCAATCGGATTGAACCTGAGTCTGAGTCGGAAAGGCCGATGTAAGAGAAAATTCAAGCCTAGTTGAGGGCCAGATTAATCTATTGTGGCATTCTCACACATGATGACTCGTCAGATTTATATCAGGCTTGTGCCCCTCCAATATTCACAAAATAAACAATTAAGTAGATAATTCTATATATATCAATTTTAAAAATAAATCAAGATTGTAAAATCAGCCAGTGCTTTCAATTCTTTTTTATTTTATTTTATAAGTATCTTCTTATTAGAAGTAGTATGAGACACTAAATATTGACAATTCTAACCAGTTAAATTTGTACCTAGATTTGTGATACTGGTAGTAGTTAATGCTTTCAATTTACACTAATATTGTGTACGGCCTGTGATACAGAAGAGCTTGATCATAGGGCCAGAGTGACGCACACGGCTCGTGATGAGGAGCTGAGATTAGCAAGGAAGTATCTCATTTTTTTGTTCTCAGTATCAGCTTATTATAACAAACTGTATCATGAGATTAAGATTCCATTGGTGGTATCTTTCTCAAGACTACAATATAAGTTAGTATGGAAATAGAACCTCTTATAATTAATGATATCCCCTTCTTTTCTGGAAAAAAAAAAAAAAGAACAGAGAGAATAAAAGCTCAGGTCCGAAGACACGAGTAAAAGGAGTTGCGTGGAGTGGGGGCGCATAGCACTTTGATCAACAACAGCCCCGAAGCTCCATAGATTCCGAACACAGAGAGAGAGAGAGAGAAGGGCATGGCAGGAGGTGGCAGCAGCACTGTGGGAAGCTCGTCATGTTCGGGAGTAGGCCTTACAAAAACCATGGAAGAGGTGTGGAGTGACATCAAACTTTCTTCTCTCTCCTCTTCCTCTTCTGCCTTTCGCCCTTTCCTACTCCTCCGTGACTTCTTCCCCGCCGCCCCTCCCTCCTCCTTTCTTCCTTCCAACAACAAGAGGACCCGCCATGACATCCACGCCTCTGCTGATCGCCGCCATAAGCGCATGATCAAGAACAGAGAGTCTTCCGCTCGCTAGCTCCAGAGCCCGTAAACAGGAATCTCTCTCTCTCTCTCTGATTTCCCAAACTCTTTATTAATTGTTGCTTTCCAGCAGTCTCTTCGTTTCGTAACACCCAGACCTTCATTTCTCCAGGCTTATACATACGAGTTGGAACGTCAAGTTGCTAGTCTACGAGAGGAGAATGCAAGACTCAGACGACAGCAAGAGAGGATCAGCTCTTTCTCTTTCCTTTACCCTTTTTTGGGTCTGAATCTCATGACCATGTGCATGTTGTTCGTCGACTCTCTGAATGTAATTCATTTAACCGAAGCAGCCCCTTTAATTTATTCTCAGTGCAGAGTGCAGTTTGGAGAAGGGAGAGTTAGAGATAAAATAAATGTGTTTAATTAAGAGGAGGGGAGAGCTCTTTTAAGATTGAGGGTTTTTGGAAGAGTGAGAAGTATTATTTTCTTTTTGATCAAAATACTTTTATATATTTTTAAATATTTTTTTTTGCTATGCATATTTTTAAATATGCTAAGTTTATTAATCTTGTTTAAAAATATTATATCTCACTTTGATCAAAATACCCATATTTATTTTTGTAATGAAACCTCTTAAATGATGAATCAAATTTATTATTTTATTGTTTACATAGATTTAACTATATCTAATTTAATTTAATTTAAAGTTAACATATTTGCAATAAAAACCCTCAAGTCATGGATCAAATTTATATCTTATCAAAATCTCCTATAAATTCTTTTATTTTAGCATTGATGACACCTTGACTATATCAAAACATATATCAAATTTACTGAAAATGAGAAGTTATCAAAATCATATTAAAATATTTTATCATAATAAAATTAATGAGATAATATGTAAAAGTCAATAAAATATATGCAATTTTGTTATCATATATACTTGAGGTAGTAGGTTTTTTGAGATTTATAAATTAAAAAATAAAAAAAGAAGGAAAATATATAAATAAAAAAAAGGTATATTTATCAACTTATAATTAATTCCTCTTACCTATCCTCTGAACCAAACAAGAAATCAAACATCCCTCTCTTCTTTTTAAACCAAACAAACTCATAACATCTCCAAAACTAACTTTAATAAACTTTAACCTAAACCCACCCTTGGAGTGGTGTTAGTGAATTCAATATTCGTTATTGATATTGATGACGTTCCATGGATTGCAGCTGTGCTTGACGACCTTGGATGGGCAAGAAGCGAACTTTGCTGAGAACCTCCACAGCTCCATTTTGACAAGTAAGAAGAAAGCAGCATTCACAACAATCCCCGCTTCTTTTATGGTCGCTTCCTACTCTGGCCTGCTAATATTACTTAATTCTTGAAAAAGCGCCGTGAGCCAGCAGATTGTGTTAATACTAGGTTTGCTACGTCTCCATCAAGGGTCCGCAAAGCGGAAAAAGGGATTAAAACAAAAGAAAAAGAAAAATGAGGTCGGTCCAGATTCCTGAGGATGTTTGTATTCTAGCTGCAGAACAACATAATTTAGATATTTCGTTACTAATTCATTTTATATTTTCTTTTTTAGGGGAAATAATCAAATTCTGGTGTTGTGACTTGTGAGTAGCTACCTTTTTTTAGGGCCAATGAGGACGCAGTTTTAAGGGGAATCGGGTTTTGATATTTCACGTCCCGAGAAGAAAAGGAGGCAGGAGTAAATGAAAGTTTCCAGACATGTTTGATTAAACTTAAAAATGCCATGCTTTTTATCCTGCCTTGTCTCTATTAGACTTTTTGCGCTTCTTTTTTGAGCTAATGACAGTTAATTTGATGAATTAACGGAACTATTAGGCCAGTATAGTGAGCGGAATAGTTTTCTTGATAGTTAGGGAAATCTGAACGGTCTATATTTATTTTTTTTTTATTTTTTTAAAAAAATTATTTTAATGAGTATATAATCTAAAATAAAGATAATCTCTTAATTAATATTTTTTTAAAAAAATAATTTTTTAATTCAAAAATCACCCATTTTAAAAAAATCAAATCTGAGTCGTTTAGATCTAGATCTGAATGAGTTCTCGGATAGGCATGAAACGGATTCCCATGAGAGTGATTTGAAACAAGATGTATGACAAGAATTAATTTGTGATTCAATGATGGGGAAAGCCATTAATATTTGAAATTTTGAAAGCACTTAAAGGAAATTCAGTGGTTTTAAACCATACAAATTGGAACCCACCTCACCTCACCCATGTGATTGGATTGATTAGTCAAGTCTCTTTATACAAATATTATAGTGAATTAATTTGAGTAGATAGTTAGTTGAGATTCTAATCTATATAAAAGATCTTAGTTAATATAATTTAGTGTGTAGGATAGTTAAATTCTCATCATGTTTAAAAAGAGGTTAATTTAAATATCTCTCTATAGAAGAAAGTCCCTTTTAATCCCTACATGAGATTAGTTATCTCCCTCAAATAAAAATAAATTAAAAATAATTTAAGTGGGTTATAGTTTATATGGGTATGTTTTATCTCCCTTAAAAAAAAGTAAATTAAAGATAACCTAAGTATTTTATAACTTATGAGTATATTAGTCTTATGTGATTAATACTAGATTTTTTATCTTATCCCTTATGTTTCTCATGGTTCTCCAATTCCTATTCTTTATATGATACCAAAGCGTAGGGTAATTTCTTGAGCCTAAGGAACTCGTTGAGGACCACTTTGCCTCTGATCCGAATAGGCTTAACGACGTTGTTTGGTCTATCGCAAGAAGTGTCTGGTTTCACTTGCACACGACGCCGTTTCCAGTACCAAGAAGAGCGATCTTTATTTTCCAATTCAACTCTTCCATCGCCTGATTGATCGAGCTTTTGGGTATTCTCTTCCTCTTTGCCCTAAAAGTCTCATCTTCAAGATCTTCCGCTGTGCGTTAGTCTTAAGGGTTCGCCGGATTTCGTTCTCCGATCAAGAAGGCCGTCAACCGTTCAAGTTTGATCGGCGCATTATGTTTCTCACTGTGTATCGCGGGACCTCACTCTTCGATCTTCGGACTGTACGCCTTCAATCGCGCTTTCCAGACCCTTTTTTTTTACTTGACCGATCTAGAGAACCCAAATCGGTTTCTAGTAGTTTTCAATATAATCTTGCAAGATCGAGCTTAGGATTCCCACTTGGACTCAATTATTGTCAGGGATTATTTTGGAGGAGTCTCCAGATGTCTGATGATGGCCAGCATTTGTTTGATTCTTGCCACCCCTGTTCAAGAAAGGGAGCGAGAAGTAGTGTATTCACAGAACTGGGATGAAAATATGGACCATTGTGTTTGGGTTGATGGAGGTTTTACCGAGATCTTCTTCTGTTCTGATCTTGTCATTTATGGAGCATGTGCACGTGCAGCTTGGTTGCTACTGGATCAATGGTTGGCATCAAGATGGTGAAGCATATTCATAGAACTACAAAACACTGTATTGTTGGTTTGATCTCTTAACTTCTGGATATCCAAAATTGATGTTTTGAAAGAGCCTATATGAGATTTTGCAACTGTTAAAAAAAAGGGCTTTCATTGATGTGCTCTAACAATACCAGTAATGAATCTACGAGGAATAATTGATTCAAAATTTTTCGGTAGGCACCTTCGGTTGCAGCATTTCATTGGGATATATGTTGAAAAGATTGATAATCATGTGGATTTCCCTCTAGAATTGAACTTACAGCCTTATACCAATTGTAATGAAGCACTGAGAGTTGCAGGAGAATTTGTGCTGTCTAAGGAAGCATGCATATTACTCTCTATGCTCGACAGAGCACACCATGGCTATCTTCTATGATGTATGCTTCAAGTCCATGCTTGGCCCCAAGTAATGCTTCTCCGAAGTCAGTTTTAGACAATGTTGATAGCTTGTATCGCCCTAATCCTAGTAAGGCAGATTTAGCAAGTAGTGGTGCAAATGAATCCCAAGGAGTTTCTCAGCAGATATCAGTTTATTCTAGTGCAAGATTTAATGAGGTGCTCAATGATTATATAGATTCTTGCTTTGAAGATGATCAAGTTCACTTTGAGATAAATCCAACTATTGTTAGTTCTAATGGCACTAAAGAAGAAACCACTAATGTCCAAGTGCCATGTAATGAGAGAAATGGTTCCCTGTCCTCACTTGATGAAAAAGTTCATCGGGAGACTATTGATAGGGAATGATGTTTTCCATCCCTTAACTCCATCAAGCTCTCCAGGTCCAGTTTCTTATTCTCCAAATGTTGTCTACCACATTCCACGGGATCATTTAAAGATGGAGAATCATGAGAGGTGTCAGAGACCATTAAATAAGACAGTTGATGATTTTGAGAGGAAAGAAGCTATGACATATCTTACCAAGAATGTGCATAGGCCAAACCATTAGTAGCAAGCAGTGTGCATCACAAGAAATTATGCCTCAAAAGAAGAGGCCAAGAAAAATGTCAATAACAAATATAAAAGTGAAAGGTTCAAGCAATCATTTTATGAGGTAAGTAAAGACGAAAATGAAGGGTTCAAGTAATCGGATGCATGGTAAAGCACATGAGAGGCAAAGAGTGTTCATGGTGTTGCCTACAAGAGAAGCATGCCAGAAGTGTATGGGAGAAGATTGTCATGAAAAATAAGAAATCTTTGTATTGGTTTGTTGATTAGAAATTGTTCAATTTAATTCACCTTAGCCCTGTATTTTCTGTTGCAAGTTGACACTTTATGAGTGTAAGAAGTGTTTCACTTGAGGGGCGTGTTAAAAATATTATGGTGAATTAATTTAAATAATTAGTTAGTTGAGACCCTAATCTATATAAATGGTCCTAGCTAATATGGTTTAGTGTGTAGGATAGTTAAATTTTCACCATGTTTAGAGAGAGGTTAATTTGAGTCTTTTTCTAGAGAGGGAAGTCTCTGTTAGTCCCCAAGTGAGGTTAGTTATTTCCCTCAAGTGATGATAGATTAGAGATAACCTAAGTGAGTTATAGTTTATATGAGCATGTTGCTCTTATATGATTAATACAAGATTCTTTATCTCCCTTATTATATTTCTCTAATTCCTATTCTTTACATCTCTTAGCATAGCAGTTAGCAGAAACGCGGGTTCGGTGACGCAGTCCTAGAAATAGGGAATTGACTTTGTCGTGATATGAGAGAGAGAGAGAGAGAGAATGGCGGTAGAGCACCAGAAAAAAAATTGTCCCAATTAATTTCTTTCTCCATTAGATGTCATAGCCTTTAGATCAAATTTTATTAGTTGGAGTTTAATACTATATAAAAATATTATACCTCAACTATTAAAATTTAATCTAATAGTAGAGACATTCATTAGAGAAAAAAATTAAGAGAGATCAATAGAGACATTTTTTTCATAAATAGACAATCTCTTGACACACATAGAGAGACAGAGAATAAGATAAAGGCATTAATACAATTTTAGTGCGTCATTGTCATTGGCTCTGCTATCCCAATAAAAGAAAATTGTTGGCACAACAAAAGAGGAATTTACTGAGGTTGGGGATCTAAACATTTGTGAGAGAGAGACTCCCCTAGTTTCTTTCCTTCTTGGGTTTGAATGGGAACCGTTCCTCAAGGGTTAAGGATCGTCCTCGTCCCAGTGTGCTGTTCCTCTTGTTTTTTTTTTACCGCCAAACTTTTTTCCGTTTTCTGAATTTGACCATTGCATGTTCCTTGGGATACACGATAACGATTTTTCTTTAATGACATGCCAAGCTTTTTTTACGTCAAGGCGTCTTCATGGTTGATTTTACCAATCATCAATCTGGCTATTGCATATCTTTCACTGAGCAATTTCTTCATAAAAATATTTAGATAAATACAAAGTTTCTTAGATGGAAGAAAAGTTAGGAGGAAAGAAAATGGAATAAGAGAAGATTGAGAGAAACGAAAGCTAAAAGAAAATGTAATCATCCCTTATAATGTAACCAACACATTATGGTAACCTGTTAATTAAGTACTGCTACCATATTTTTAGGGTAATCTTTGGGCCTCAAATCAAACCTCTTTAATTTTTTAATTCCTGAGCTCATACTGGATCTTGAGACCTCTGCCATCTTTATGGCTTCATATCTTGGGATGCCAATTGCTCAGTACTAGCATGCTCATGTATCAACCTCATTACCATCAATAGCGACGATTATGCTTCCGAACGCCCTCTCGTGCTAACCAAGCCCATTTGTCTCGTCCCCAGCTTTTACACTGTAACTTTCTTGTGAAATATTGGCTTTTGCAGTATTTTTCTCAAAAAAGACGATAAGTGGAAATTGATTGTTTTGGGGGTAAACACATCATTTTGAAAGTGTATTGGGCTGGACAACAGTGTAGTTTTATTTCAAGAAGGCAAGGAAGCGACAATGTTATTATAGCTCAAGAGGCCATACATACTATGAGGAAACAAAAAGGGTAGGAAATGTTATGTGGCAATTAAAGTAGATATAGAGAAATCATATGATCGATTGGATTGTGGCTTTATACAAGATACCTTAAAAGGTATTGGAATCCAGGATAGCTTATTGAATCTCATAATGGCTTGTATATCAACAATGTCTACTACTGTGCTTTGCAATGGAGTAGAGTCACACACGTTTTGTCCAACTCTTGGAGTTCGCCGGGGGACCCTCTTAGTCCTTATCTTTTCATCTTGTGTATGGAGCGGCTGAGACATATGATTTATGTAGAAGTAAGGCAACAGATATGGAAGGGGTTGAGACTGAACACACATAAGCCCACACTCACCCACTTGTTCTTTGCTGATGACTTGATTCTGTTTGGTAAAGCTTCTAGTCAGCAAATAGAGACTATGCGAAAAGTTATGCAAACTTTTTGTCACATATCAGGCCATAGAGTCAGTCTGGCTAAGTCCAAAGCTTTTTTCTTGAGAAATGTTAGCTTCCACAGAGTAACAAAACTAAGTCAATAGATAGGTATTGGCATCACAACAGATTTGGGGAAGTATCTTGGTGTTCTTTTACTCCATAAAAGAGTCACAAAGCTGTTATACCTTCCACTTTTATAGAAGTGAAAGATAAAATGGCTAGTTGGAAAGGGAATTTCCTAACTATGGTAGGAAGGTCTGTGCTTATTAAATCTGTGCTCTCTGCATTACCGAGTTATCGGATGCAAACCATGTTGTTGCTGAAGAGTGTGCTCAGAGATTTAGAGAAGTATAGCCGGCAATTCCTTTGGAACCAAATGCAAGATGGGAAAAAGATGCATCTTATAGATTGGGAACAAGTGAAGCAAGAGAAGAGAAATGGTGAACTTGGTATTAGGGATTTGTGTAGCCAGAATGTAGCTTTCATTATGAAATTGTGCTTGGGCCTATTGACAAGACCAGACATTTTTTGGGTTCGATTCGAAATAAGTATAGGTGTGGGAATGGATTGTATCCTATGGTATGCAAGAGGAATAATGCATATGCTATTTGGCGAAGTATTAGTACAATTTGGGAGAAGTGTTACCAGGGTATTGGAATGATGGTCAGAGATGGGAATATTGCTAATTTATGGTGGGATTTATGGACACCTTTGAATGAACCACTTACATATTTTGTGGATAGGAATTGGCTTTGTTTTGCATGATGGCACATGGAATACTCATGCTTGGGAACAATTTTTTCGTAGATGGGTGTTGAATATATTGGCAAGTATGAAGGTTCCGGAGGGACCGAAACAAGATAGGTTCTTCTAGAGATATGCTTCTGATGGTAGATTTAGTGTTAAAGCGGCTTATAATATGATTTTCAGTAATAACCAGACTGCTACCATGGGCTAATGGCATCAGATGTGGAGACTACCCATTTCGGAGAAAAACAAGTTCTTCTTGTGGCAAGTTTTTCTTTAGAGGTTACCAACAAATTCGCTTAAAGTGAAGAGAGAAATCTCTGAGAGTGCTGAGTTCCCTTTTGAGTGGCAGAGAGAGGAAACAATTTTACATATCCTAAGAGATTGTGAAATAGCGAGAGAGGTGTGGCTGGAATTTGCTTCTCCTAACCAACGTTTTTTAGATCTTCTTTGCAGGTATGGCTAAAGGAAAACATGACCAGAGGATTTGGAGTGCCAAGGGTGCGTAAATGGCCCTGGCCTCAAGTCTTCAGTCTTGTTTGTTGGAGTCTGTTGAAGAACAGGTTTTGTGGCGCTATTGATGGCGTCCTGTCACAACCTGTTTGACGTGACCGTGTAAGACCAAATAAAAGACGGGCCATCTGGTGTTTCCATCGGGTGATGGGAGGGCGACAATAGTATTTGGGCGTTGTTCTCCTTAGACGCTAAGGTCTCACTGTGAGGGGGCTGAAGTCAATCTAAGGATTCAACTGGTCGGGGGCTAATGTTGTCCCCCTGATGAGCCCATGGTAGGGCGAAACTAGTTGGCACCGTATCTGGTAAGGCTGGTCCCTAGGGGAAGTGGTACCTTCGGGATGCCGCACGAGCGCTGTAAGCTGCGCCGAACTCTAAATCCGTGATAGTTCGCATGCAACAACGCGACATAGTTCATGCTTGTATGTATCATCTACTGAAGGCATCGAACTAGGGGCGTTTTCATCCAGGTTCTGAAACCCGGACTGGACCGGTCAATCCGGCCCAAAAACTGGCCAACCGGCAAGTAACATGGTCCGGTATTTTTATTAAAAAAATCAAAATTTTTTAATTTTTCTTTAGATTTTTATATTCATAAGCCTAAAATATTCAATTTCTTACTGGTTTAGCTCCGATTTGACTCTAATATGACCCACTAACCCTTTACACAATACTCTGACCGATTCAATGATCGGTCCGTGTTTCAAAACCTTAGTTCTCATCACCAAATTTTCAACTTTGATGGATCGATTGAATCACGATGGAGAGCAACACCAGATGGGTATGTCCGATTGGATGTTGATGGTTTGGTCAACAATCAATGGCATGCTTCGTGCGGGGGTCTGATCAGGAATGCTCAAGGTGATTGGGTGGTGGGATTCCAAAAGAAGTTGGGTGGTCTTTCATCTACTGCAGTAGAAGTGTTGGCTTTACTCACCGGTATTACAGTTTGTAAACAATTGGGGTTTCATATAATCCTTGCCTATACAGATTCTATGGAAGCATACCAGTTGATTATGTTTGATTGTGGTCCTAGTCACCCACTCAAGCCTGAGATAGCGGAGATTAGGAATATGATTTACTCTAACTGTGAAATTGAACTTAGATATGCGCTGCGAATTATATTGGGGTGTGCTGATGTACTAGCCAGAAAAGCGCATGGTAACTGTGTAGACATGTTATTACAAGAACCAAACCTGGCCTGCCAACATAGGTTGGACATGGATAGGATTGAGAGCCGTATGGCTAAGTCTGTGACCCCTATTGTGTAATATTCTCAAGCTGTTTGCTTGCCGATTAATTCAAAAAAAAGATGTCTTGGGCTGGAATGGATGTGTTTGATAGGGAAGTTTCCAATGAAACTCCAATGGGAGAGGAATTTCCATATTCCACGTAATGGATCTCTCCACTGAGAATGATAATCATGTTATATCCTATAACGTCATGAATTTTGAGTTAGCGTCACACCTTATCAAATGACATTGTAAACTTATGGCCTTTCTGAGCTAACAAGTGAGGTAAGAGCAACCTGAACTCATGTGAAAGTCAGTGAGGTTTTGAGAGTAGAAAGTTTAATAGACTAATATCAAACTTGAGCTCAAATCGAGAGATCATATTTTTGGTTGGGCTCTGAGTAATGAGGCAACATCCTAACAGTTCTGTATAACATAGTTAAAATCATGTCTATGTGCCAGTGGTCTCGTGGCTTGTGGGTATAAAAGTTCTCTTATAAATTGGAAGTTAATTCAATTTCATTTGTAATAAGGTTGTTAATGTCCGCCTTTTTTGAATTAAAAAAAAGCCCACACAGAGAATAAAGGAGCAGAGCAGGAGGCAAAGCATGATGAGGAGGCCTAGCTCATCCCAAATTTTCTAATTGGGTGGCCCATAATTATGTGAATATCCCCCAAACATGGCTAATTAATTACTTCTTTCATTTCATTCACATTAACTACTGCTGCCCATCTGTTTTCACAACCATCTTATCCTCATAGTAGTTCAAACCATTTCAATACCACGTGCATTCCAAATGCAATTATGATGTGGCTAAACTTTTATTTAATGAATTGGAAGCCTTGTGCCATTAATTTGGATAGCTGAATTGCACCTTCCACCAATATGATAAGCCTCCTGTCTGTGTCCGCTAATTATTATTCTATCCAATTCTTTAAATCTACTCACATTTTCGAGTTGTTCATAATTTTTAGTACTCACTATATACTCTTTTTGCTCTCTGCCAAATAAAATGAGAGAAAGACACCTTTTTTTTTAATTTTAGAATAACTGCCACTTCAAAGTTTGTGTTTTGCTTTATAATATGTGTTTTTAGAATTTTAATCAACTATTAGTATTATTTTTATTTCAAAGTGTTTAGTATTTGAATGCTTATCTACAAAGATGTCTTAAGGAAGTAGCAACAGATGGAGCTATAATTCAAGTTATTTAACTACCTGCTTGATTTGCTTAATTATTGTTACTTCTGAAGTATTTTTGTTTTTATTCATCTGCCATTTTAATAGTTTAATATGATAGAATAGATAAAATAAAATAGGGGCACACCATAAAATATAAGGAAATTAACCGTATTACTTAATTTGAGAGTGAAACCCTTAAAAAGCACACGGTTGTGCGGGGATGGTTCGAGGTTATATTTGTAAGGAGGAAAGGAGATGATGGAAAAGTGAGGCAATTATGACAAGGATGCCCGTCCCGTTCGTATTCATCACTTAAGAATCAATCACACTTATTAAGGCAATGAGTAAGAAGCAAACAGAGGAAACTAAAATGACAGCCATTCCCATGATTAGAAGAAGAAAGAAGTGAAATATAATTAATAACAATGAAAAGGGAAGTCTCAGAAGAATTTGGTGACGTAACGCTGAAGGAGAGGGCCAATGAGCTTCTTATAGGCAGCTTCAGTGGGATGATAACTGTCCCAAAACACATAACTGGAAACATCGTCACATGTCGGATCCAGAGGGTTGCACAACACCGCCACCTCTATTTTCCCTGTTCCGCAACATCCTCTGTCCACCACCTGAAACCCTGCATCCACAAATTCCCACCTTTTCCTTGACTTAATGTTACCTATATATCATTATTATTTAACCAGTAAGAGTCAGTTATATATTACCGTGTCTCTTGTAGTTTTGGATGATATCCATTAAAGGTTTGTAAACATCAATGTACACAATCCTGCTGTTTGGTGAATCCCTGCTCAGAGAATCCATCTTCTTTGACAGCTTGGAGTTGAATAACTTTGCTGCTTCGTTTTGCTCTCCCGCACACTCTCTCTCTATTCCACCCCCAAGAGTTCTCTGTGATGGCACACACCCTATTGGTGGAGCGCTGAACACGCCAATCCTACGCAGCCCTACCTCGTATAGTTCCTGCTTTCCATTTCCTGCATTATTATTTCACACTAGCTAGCTACTGTTATTAACTGTGACCTACGTCATGGTTCACTTGTTTTGGTACCTTGACAAAATCAGAGGCTGAATTGGCCATGAGATCAGTGTAAGCGGGAACGTCGTATTGGAGTTGTCTGACGCGAGCCGTAAAATATGTGTTGGCAATGTCGTCGCTGCCAGAAACCACGAGAGCCACCGCGTTGGCTAATATGAAGTTTGTTCTGCCCTCTCCTACAATACCTTTCAGCTTCTCTATGTATTCTTTGAACATCTCTACTTGGGCCGATAGTGGTATCACTGACTGATCAATTCGTATTCCTTTTTCAATCTCAAGTCATAAAACACAACGCCCAAAAAGACTATTATGTGTTTACGTACGTACCACAATTTTGGGTGTCAAAGGATCATAACCCGACGCACCGGAGGCAAAGCAGACACCGGTGGGAAGATCACTAGGCTTCAGATTTGGATCCAGATAAGCAGGCACCAACTCCTTAATGCCCAACTCCTCAGCTGACATACAGTAGCTCATACCAATAATCAATCATATCATGTGTCACAAACCCAGCGCGTTAAAAAATATTATACAGTGCGAGTAAAAATTATTACATGATGTATAAGAACGATCCTAATATTATAGAATACAGTGGATATATGTGTGTATAATATCTTTTAGATAAATTAGAGCAACTCACCTACTTTGGACTGATTTTTTATTGCCATTATTTGGCCAAGCAACAGGTGGCTCGTTTATCCAAAAAGTTTACGCTTATTGGTGGGTTATATGAACGGGTACGTCACGTCGCATGGGCACGTAAATATTGCTAGCTAGCTAGCCATTGCATTAATTCAACTAATCAAATATCCTCCCTTTTTTTCCGGTGAAATTAAAAAAAAAAGGTCCTCTTACTCTGACATTGATAATTAATCCCAGAGCAATCAGGTTCGGTAGTAGTTTCAGACACGAACTTATTAAAAGGTAGAAAGCAAAGAGAAGGTATGTATAGAGGAGGGAATTATATATGATATTACCTATGATGTCTGAAGGAACCTTTCCGTTGCAAAAGCGGCCGGTGGGTATGCCTCCCTCAAAATCTTGACCATAAGGAGGGAAGTTGCACTTAACAACTGTTTTTAGGTTGTTGTTGTTGCCGGAGTCCACGATTGAATCTCCGAATGCAAATATTGCCGGAACTGAAATATTGGGCGGCAGTCTCACCACTCCCTCGGCTCTGCACCAAACCGCTAACAACAATATCAAACGGAGCACTGTCCTCCAACTTAAACAACAAGACCAAGCCAACTTCATGAACACAGCCATTGTGGCTGCAGGCAGGCTAGCTATTTTAGCTGTTTTTAAGAAGATCGACCAAGCAGATGTTGTTTCCTACTATGAACCTATTACTCGTGCACCTTCTATTTATATCACTGAATTGTGTCCTTTTCTTTCATTTCTAGTGACTGCACGCAAACAGCAATTGAACCAACCGGTCATTTTATGCACTATTTTCAGAGAAACACCCAAATATATCAATTAAACGTAATCATACGTGTAGCAAAAACTTTACTAATTAACAAGACAGCTGGGTCGTCATCCGCTGCTATATAATTGTGAACAAGATTGTACATCATATCATATGCATTATTTAGCTAGCCGCATTAACTGAGACTCTCGATTGGATCTATACAAAGTGTTAGGTAGTTTACTAGTTTATCGTGTGAGTAATGGAGTGTGTATATCATAAATCACGAGCCTATTCCTGAGTGACTTCCTTCAAGAACACCGACATGAATGCAACGTAACGTACACTTCTCATTAAGAACACCAACATGAATATACAACTATCTCCTTTCTCAGTTTACTATGAGGCTGAACGATTGATGCCCCCATGTCAATTAATAAACTAATAGCTTTTCACTTAGATTCTTTTCACGTCTGGAATTATATATAATATCTAGAGGGTCAAAAACCAAAACCTCTGTATATACGGGGCCGCGCAGGCCCGACGTATGGTATTCGCATCGGCCATTCAATCACTTTTATAGGAAATTCAATAAACTAGATATTTGACTTCCGCATTTTAGTTTTCATTTGTGCCAGTACCGTCTTCAAGGACGCACCAATGCTACTGTTTCTGAATTCTATTGATACCATGAATTACTTTTGGATATATGTGTGCGCATGTGTTGCCCTAAGTTACGCGTGGTGGGCCTTTTCTTTTAGTTGGTTGGCAGTTAAACTTGTACGACCACTACCAAGTACACGCCATCTACCGACATATCTAGCGCTAGGCTAGGCGGGGCCTGTATATATAATTTATTTTATATTTACTGGTTGCCCAAAAATAAATCTCTATACTCACTCTCATTACTATATAAATTCAGTTGGTATCCACTTATTAGGCGTGTTCGCTGATATGTAGTTCTATGGTCGTTCTATTATGTCAGGGGATTAATATCATCGACCATTAAACTGTATATGAGAGAAACCAAATTCAAAAAATGACGAAGCTTATATATATGGAAAGAAAATTAAAGAAGTGCACCAACTATAATGGCCTTGATTCAGGAGACAACAAGGCATATGATTTTAAGATCAGGTGCTATTGGCCATTGCACGCATCTCTTACAAAAATCGTAAAGTAGTTCATGCTCCGTGTTCATTCATAAGGCTTCTACAGCTCAAACTGAGTAGCCTGTACAATTCAGCCCAAGGCTCATGCACCGATTGATTTAAAAATTTATTCTTTATTTGTTGACACGCTTCCATCGCCTCCACATATATGCCATAGTTTCATCCATTGCCGTAGCTAGCAAGCTTGTTCATCATACAGCAACACAACATCTACGGACCCCATTAATTAATGATTAATTTGAATTAATAGCTGGGTATGCAACACAAATTGCTCGTTTGGCTGAGCTTATTTGTATCGGGCTTATTATATAAATCCAATTTATGTAAATCGAGATAAATCTCCTCCACATATTTACCTCGTAGACCGTAAAAGCACCTCGTAGATCGTAAAAATTACCTCGTACACCATAAAAGTTACTTCTTATTCAGTAAATCACGATTTATAAGCATTTATGGAACTTTTATAAGCTAATCCAAACAAGCTAAATATTGTGGCCCTTTTGGATTAATTACAATATATTAATCACAAAAATGACCCAATAATTCGTTTGCGTACATGAGGCGCAGGACAAAAACAACATATAACGTGTGTGATGTACCTACGGGCCACACTAATTAATGATTAATTTTATTTCTTAATAATATCGTACGTAATACTTCCAACTTTTCTGAGTGTGTCACTAATTAAAGAGCAGCGCGGGCAAGGAGCTCTTCATCGGGGTACGCCATTGTTGATTTGTTTCCGTCTTCGTGAAATACATCTACATCTGTTATTTAATTATGTTAAGATATTGTAGGTATTTGGAATAGCGATTTGAATCTTTAAAAGTATTTTTTAATTATGATTTACAATATATAAGGTACATATGTAAGATGAGTGTTGTGTCGACTTATATGGATAAACACTTTTGAAACTTTTAGAAGCTATCCCAAACACCCTAATTATTATATCTTATATTAATATTTAATATATTATTATGTTCAGATATTATATATCATTTGTTAATATTTGATATATCTTAAAAATATTTATATTAGATTTTATATTTGATTAAGATTTAATTAGATTATGTTTTAAAATTAATTTAGGTTATGCTTTTGCCTATATATAAAGGCTCTTGTACTCTCATTGATTTAAAGACTAAGCATTAAGGTTTCAATAATATTGTAGAGTTTCTTATTTCCTCTCCATTTCAATCCTTCAAATTCTAACAAATTATTAATTGTTATTACTTGCAGTCTAATACTAGTTGATATTGTTTGGCTGATCGAATATGTCGAAACTTGCGGCAAAATAAAAATCTTAGGGTCATATACGAGTGTCGAATCACTAAAGCGACGTCAGAACCGTCATCCGCATTTTTGCATAGTGATAATAATAACATTAACAACATTAATAAATAATGCATATCCTCAACTACTATCATTTTTAATCAAAGTCTGCAAGATTAATTGATTAGGTCATATGCATTCATTTGATTGTACTAAGTTACTGTGTCCTTCCCAGCCAACTGGCCTTTCGGTGCTCATCACAAGTTATTTTATTATGTCTCCTAAGCCTAGGTCTTATGATCTTGTGCTGATGTTTTTTTCAGTATATCGAATACTTCTCTGAGAATACAGTTCAAGATTGAACAAAAATGTTCTTTAACCCTCGAATGAAATTAGCTGTCTAGTTTATTTGCTAATTTGGACACATGGCCTTTTTTGTTTTTGTTTTTGTTTTTGTTTTTTTTTTTTTGCCAACGGACACATGGTCATTTATTCAGTAAATACACTCATTTGCAGGCGGCACGCAATACTCAAATGGCTCTACAACAGTATCCACTGTTAAAAAAGTGAAAATATGTATAGGGGAAGGCAAGAAATTAAAACCCCTTCTTTACGTACCCATCTTCTCATCATAAATTTAAAACACAACGATGCACTAGTAGTAATTTAAGGATATATATATTTCTCTAAGTAGATCTTACTACCTCCATTCTAGCTGGAAAACTCAGATTGTAATGTAATTTACACTATAAATTAAGCCCAGCATACATTTAGGATTGGAAGAATATTTATTTAATTATGCGCTCATAATCATAATTTCCCCCTATATTAAGAGACAATGCATTGAAGGAGGAGACCCCACATCAATATAGGGGTAGGAGAAGGGTGACGGAGGGGTGTTCAACTGAAAAAGAAATGTGGTGTTGATGGTAACATCCCATTTGTATTTTCTTGAATCAGTCTTAAATATTAATGGGCAATTAGGTGAATTTATTCCTCCATCTACTCCGTCTAGCTAACACTTGTTCTGCTAGTAGTAAAGCTCATAGCGTAATGCCATCTTCTCCATCAAAAGGACCGTGAATATGCATTGAATTTGAGGGATTCAGCTAGCGTCCGCTGCCCATCTTTTTCACTAAAACTACACCGTTTTGGTGTAATTTGGGTGAAAAGAATGATGGGGTTGAGTTTTTTTTGTTTTTAAAAAATAAAGTATAGTATTTTGAAGTATTTTTCTAGCACTAGTGCAAAATAGTCATTTTAGACCACATCATTTAGACCGGTTATTGCGGATAAGGTCTAAAAGAAATACGCGGTGGCAATTTTATAATTAACAGAAACTTTTTAGACCGGTTATTTAAATAAACCTTCAATTTGGTCCTTATTATCTAAAAATTATTAATTGTCCTCCTTTATTTTATAACGGCCAATGACTTAATTAGTCCTAATCCTTTTTAATATACAAGGTGCTGATTCCATATCTCTGACTTTCAAGATTGCCCGACAACATCAACTTTACTTAATCTACGTGGACACCAAATTATGAGTTGTCATGCACCTGGACCACCACGATTTATTTATCTATATTCTTATTTTTAAAGGTTGAACATATCTTAAGTCTTAAACGATACTAGGATTCGGAGTTTTTTTTTTTTTTTTTGGTTGAAAAGTTACTTGAGTGACATTAATGCGTTAAAAATATACTTCCCCAGCAAGTTTGTTGTGTGGGCGTAGGATGGAGAGAGGAAGAGCCATGGTCACAAGAAGATTTTCTTGGAAAGAATGTTTCTTCGGTATCTCTTGTTATCAGATCGATTGATGGCCTGTGAGCAATCCATGATAACTTCCACGTTAATTCTTGATTACTTTTTCCCGGTTCATTTCTGTTTTGAAAAAAGATTTGATTAAATCTCCTCGGCTGGGCACTTTGCAAGCGGACTTCTCACCCAATTATCAATATACAAATAATAGAAAAAAATTACAAATAGGTTCAAGAAGAGACCTATTTACAAATAAATCTTTGTTATTATGGGTATGCAGATTTGTACATATCAATCTCTTCTTCATTACTCTTTATCACCTTAAATTTTATCAAGTAACTCTCATTGTTCCATTATCTTGTGATTTATCTTCCCATTCACATTTGTAGTCTTTATTTCCCGTTACTTTACACTTTAACATGAACGAGATATTTGATGTATAAAACTATATCCATCAATAGAACATATCATTTGTCTTATGAGATGGAATTATGAGATAGGATAAATCCCGTTAAATCTATTGCTCTTTTTTAAAAAAAAAAAATTCAATAAAAATTTAAGTGAATTGGATCTTAGGGCTCACCAAAGTCAGAGCATTGTCTTCGGATTTAAAGAGCGCTTACAGAAGCGCTTACAGATCGCCCACCAATAAGCTCCTCATATCAATGGGATTCGAACTCACAATTTTATGGTTATAAGCCAAACCCCTTACCAATTGGATTAATTTTTGTTGGCATTAGATCTATTGCTCTCCCCTCTCTCTATTGTTGCTTTATTTTAAAACAAACTTATTATTATACTCCTGCATTGGTTCTTAATCCTTAATGTAATACATATTTATCTAATTTGTGGAGATTAATAAAAATAAATAAATTACTTAATTATAATATATGTGACATGATCTTTATAAAATGCTTATGTGCAACATTAGACTATATACTATTTTATAAGTTAGGGAAATTAATTTCAAAAAATAATAAATATGATGTACAAAATAGAAAAAAAGTGTTTTACATCTATAACTGAAATTCACCCTTAAACTAAGTCTTGTTTAACCATCTCGTGTTAGATATTAAATGCATTTAAGTCTCGAGGGTTTTCATAGTGATTTCTCAAGCTCCTAGGACTTATTTGTAAATAAGTTTTTTCCCCTGAAATCTATTTGTAATTTTATGACCAACATGCTTGTTTAAAAGGGATTTTAACCAACATTTATACAAATATTTTTTAAAAAACAAATTAAATCATAGGAGTATCATTTAATGATCAAATATAGATAAATACATGAATACATGAAAATGCGGGATTCAAGCCCAAGACCTCGTCCAGGTGTTGATTGCGGTATTGCCGCTAGGACATACAAAGATATTTTACTCCACCATGCGATAGATGCAAGCAGTAAAGGGCTTGTGTCCCTTAAACATTCCAGTTTCGGGTTTTATTTTTGGGGTGACTTATATAGAGTTTGGGAGGGTTAACCCCATCTTAAACCCTACAGCATCCAAGAGATTAGTTATTAGGCTTGGGTAAGTGGATACCCTACATAAAAAAAAATAAAAAAAAAAGATATTTTACGGAAAGATTTATAATATTGTCCAATGGTTATTAATTATTACAGTATAAAACTTGTCTATAAGGGTTTAGGATACGTGTGAAGGGATGCCATTTCGTGCCACCCGTCTCAATAATATTTAACACTTTCTGTTTGGGTATTTGTATAAAATCTTAATTTGGACTTCTTTTTCTTTCCCCTAAGAAGAAAATTTAATTAATGTGCCCTATCTTTTGTTATATACTCCTCCCAATTCTTAATATAATACATATTTAAAAAATTAATCTTGATTTAACATATAAGACTTATATTTTATATTTATCAATTTTTTAATAATTTATCCCTATTAATGCTCTCTTAACCATAATTAACTGAAAGAGAAAAGAGCATTAAAGAAGATGACCGAAATATTTTAGAAAATGTAATATTAACTAATTTAACCAACTTCCTTAATCTAATTAAATTAGATTAATATGTCTTATGGGAATAATAGAGGAAATGCTCAACTGTGAGGCACGAGTGCCTGACAAAAATTCATCAAATGACCTAGACTTGCCCTTACCACAAAATTCACCGGATTTGGTATAAGTATACGTATATGCATGACGTCTAATCACACAAAAGGGCATCCGAATGAGAGAGACGTTTCTTCTCCCATGAAAAAGACAAAAGAAAAAGGAGATCCTATAGACATATTCACACACCAAGCATCAAAACAAAAATAGCCGGCCAAAAGAATTCTTGCGTGAACAAGCAGTAACTGCACTATGAAACTAATACACGAGGTAATTCCAAACAATCATTATTGATCAATGATCAGCAAGCGATTGATCGGTAAAATAACATTGAATTTTAAAGTGACACGTATAGACACGATTTGCAGAAATCAGCTAGCACTCACAAGAAAGGGGCGCTGGCAAACCCCACACTCGATTGTCTCAGAACCAGTGTTTGGGACCACGACCTACAGTCAACCCACATAACAAAGGCCACAATGAAGATGACAATGATGTGCGCGCGCGCATTAGACAGAAACATGATGAGATTGCTAAGTAAATTCTAACCTGTAGATGGACCGTGCATGTAGGACATTCAACTTCTTTCATCCGCCTTCCAGATCCATCAGACTTTGACCCTGTAAAATAAGATTACTTAGCTAAGCTACGGTCGCTATTTTCAGCATATCAATTCAAAATTCCCCTAATACCAACTGAAAAACCCAAGCTACAGATTCAATAAGGCCCGGTTGCTCCGCCTGACAAGTAATCAGCCATAATTCTTAACAATTTAAAACCAGGCTGACAAACTTGAATTACCTGATGTCTTCCGATTCTTCTCCAGCTCCTCCTATCAAAAGCAATCATTGGAAAAAGGAAACAAGAATCAAAACCAGACAAAAGCATACAATACTTTACCCACAAAAAGAAGCATACAATGCAAAAGTAAAACAACACAAGCGTATGGTATTAGGCATGCGCAGTTATTTACCTGCAATTTTCTGGCAAGATCTTCATGACTCTGCAACACAGGTCTACTCGCTGCCTCTTTTGCATAACTGAGCCTGCTAGTCACTTCTGCCTATACAACAAATTGACATAAGATCTCCGTTCTCCCAAATCAACGAAACCACAGCTCGAAAATATAATGTATCACAAATGCAGAGAAAAAAACTGATAGCATGGCAAATTCTATTTTGACATGTAAAAGAAAGAGGAAACGTGATAGGGCACAAAAAGTGGGGACAATACAGGGCAGATCAGCAAGAGGGTGTTTAATGAGAAAAAAGACGGCAAAACCCCATGATAACACCACTGGTGACATTATGCTTAGTTGCTTACTACCATAGGCCAGCTATCTTTTGTTTATGTGCTGTTATTGTGTTTATAGTGTATTTATATTCAGACACTGTTAGTGCTTCTATTACTCCCTCCGGTCCTTATAGATCTTTGTCCTAAATATAAGACATGATTTTTATATTTGCCAATCTTTTCATAATTTACCCCTATTAATGTTCCCTCAACAATAATCAAGAAGGGGAGAGAATGAAAGAATTAAGAAAGATGACTAAAGTGTTTCAGAAAATACAAATCATATTAACTAATTTAATTAACTTAACTAAATTCCTTAATCTAATCAAATTAGGAAAATATGTTTTATATTAAGGACCAGAGAATAATATAAATAATAGAATTATGGCTGGTTAGGAGATAGCATATACGATCTGTTTGTTGTATTGCAGATATTCCCCTGGCTTTATGAGAACTATGAGTTAAAGATCCTTTCATACCCTTTCAAAGATTTTACCTTTCCTTAGTTCCCCTGCTCTTATCAGAAACTCAAGAGAAGGAAAACAAGGCATGACAAACACTAAATTGTTCCTCCACAAAAAATAAATAAATAAATAATTCCACAATGCAAGACACAACAACCTCAACAATTGAGAAAGCAAATTCATAACATCATCTTCATTTTATCAACTCAGTGGAAAAAAGTCAACAAATATGGAAACATACCATGCATCGATCACAAACTCGTACTTGTGGAGCATTCTCATCAGCAGTTAGAGCAATTCTACCTTGTGTACATTTGTCACAAAAAATATCCCCACAGTTCCTACAGTGGTGCTGTTAGAAGCACGGATGATTGAAAATTAGCAATCAAACACGTTAAAACATCAATCAAGCACAGAAAACACTTAAAGCTTTAGAAACAGACAAAAATGGTTTGGATCAACCTTACGGACAAAAGCATTAAAATCAGTGCTGCATCCTGTACACTTTGAAACTGCTTCATCAGGAACCTGGATGGAGTGATAGAACCTCATAAGGAGCAAGATAGGTGAACAACTAAATCCTACATTGATTGAAAATCACCGCAGTTGATAATTCATTTTCTTCAAGATCATGAAGTATTTTCAACTTTCTAAGAGCTACAAGTGAGAAGAAAATACAATCATGGTTATATGGAATTAGTTGAAAACACTGCAATTACATACTTCTCCTAACCATCATAGTCAACAACAGCAGATAATCACAAGCATCCTAGAAATAAAACTGGTTCTAAGAAAGATTTTTCAGCTAAAACCATGGGAGCATTACTTGGGAGAAGGGGAGGGGAGGTTGAGGGTGGGAAGAGAAAGAAATTCAATCTGTATCTGACATTACCCAATGATCTTTCTCTTCATTAGGAGGTTTGATCAAATTCATCCAATCAACAAGACCTTTCTTCTTTTCTGTAGGCTGTTCATTTGTTTTCAATGCTTCTGCAGGCCTACTGCTTCCACCCATTTCCTTGAACTGCACCAACAAACAGATGGCAGATAAAGGTTGCCACATATCGACAATTCCCAATATTTGAAAGAAGAATTAAGACAACCAAACAAGTAATCAGGATCCTGGAAGTAAAGACTAGAGGGCATTTAACTAGAAGACCCACAGGACATAGAAATGACCGGTTCAGAAGTCATTGCAAGAGACAAAGTGGATAACACATGAGACTGTAAAAAAAAATTGAATAAATGTTGCGGATCTTTGTAGTTTCATAGAAAAAAAGGGTTCTTGAGTTATTTTTAACAGTTTACATAATTTTGGATAAAGTTAATAGCTGCATGAGTTTTCTAGGGTTTCATGGTAGATAATCCATAATCTCTACACTTCTAAGCTAATTTCTAATATTAAACCTGGTTTACTCTCTCCTGAAGCATCAGAGATGATGCAGAAACAGGAAGTCAATTATAAGTCGCCACTCTACATTGTGGCTCATACAAGCAAACAAATATAACAAGATCCTCTGAGATTCTCTGAAGCCCCACCTGTATGGTTGCAGCAGTCACAGCATCTAAAAGTGTGTTGGTAGTGTAACTATTGGATTGCAGTCTGATTCGTTTTGGCTCAATGTCTACTGAGCTCTTGGACCAAAATGCTAAGGTAGATGAATCAAATCTCTGCATTATTCAATGACAAAATATTATCTAAACCAATATTTTAAAAAAACTAATTTCATACTGTTTTCCAATTTTCATAGAGCAAATCTATACTCACCTCACATCTCGTAATGTTTTCAAGAGGATATATTTTCAAGATTCGACTGGTGCTTGGATCAAGCATTCTAATTCCATCCAAACCAATCTGGAGAAAAATATAGAAGTTGGTAAAAAATACTAATTCAGATCATCAGCCCTGGCATGGATAATAAGAAAGACACGCTGAACTCCATTGAGCAAGAGGTTCTGGAAAGTTGAAAGAATTAAAATACATATATGTTTAGTCAAACAAAATTTGCAGAAGAGGGGTAAGTAAATGAAGGCACAAATAATAGTTTTAGATATTCAAAATAATCAAGGCCAGACTCCCAAATATGAATATTTCAAAACCCAGTGAAAAGGAAGACACGAATAAGAAGCTATTAAGACTTAAGACTCAAGAATCCTACCAGATTGGGCGTATAACCAAAGAGGAAAGAGGAATATTATAAAAAGCCACATGTCTCGAGGAAGATGGGGTGGTGAATAGCTAACATCAATAAAGCATAGAAAAAAGGGGAATGATTGACTTATGACGGAACTTAGATGGAATTTTAGATAGAACAAGCCAACAAAACCGACATTGAAACGTCACTGCTGCGACACACACACACAAACATACAGAAACATTTAGTAGAATACCAAAAGAAGGAATAAGATGCAGGGATATCCACCTTCCATGTAACAGACACTGAAATAAAATAGCAATGGAACACAACCCATGCGGTTTACTTAGTACCTATCATTATGTATGTTGACATCTGCCTCTTGAATATCAAATCTTATATTTGATTAATTTCATGCTTTTCTTCCCAACGACTAACTTTATGCCATTACAAATGAGAAATCAGAGATCATTTTAGTATTATTTCCAAAAAAAAGTTTAAATTTAGGAGGAAAATTGTTGAGAATACCTTGGATCAAAAGAAAACTCGTTCTGTGTTAGTGATTTAAAACTCATGCTTATTCAACAATTGAAGACAGGTTGCATGATTTCATATTATCGCTTATCATAGTGATTAATAAATCGTACTAGTTCTCTTAAAATCAGAAATCTTTAGGAGCTACAACATTCGTACCTGCAAGAGAACATCCATAGTGTTTTGACCACTACTTTCCACCAACAGCTTCACCCGAAATTTTTGCACTCCACTTCTTACATCTTCTTGAGCATAAGCCTTCGGCACTGCTTTGGCAACCTTGTTTGACACGGAGGAATCTTTCGGAGGGGGAAAACCGATTGGCCTCCCATAATCATCAAAGCCGGACCAAGTAGATTTAGGAGCCGTGCCGCGCGCTCCATATGGTTCTACTTGGCCCCCTTCATAAGCATAGACACCTTCTCCGTAAACTTCATCGACACCATGATCATACCTGGAAATCCCGCTATCCTGTCGAATCCCGTAAAAATTTGATCCCAAACCAGACGGGCTCTGATTGGAACTTCCATATCTATCATCCAAATAAGCACCAAAATTATCAAATTTTGCGGGATTCTCAGAAGGAATTTCGTTCGTGGAGGTTATGGAAGATCCTGGTTGACTGTAGGGAGACGAGTACGAGGACGAGAATGAAGAATTCGGACTCAGGTTTTGAGGAGCAGAGGAGGCGTGAGCATAATTTGGAACTGTTTGATGACGATCATAGGGCGGATAATAGGATTGGTGCGTGGAGGGTTGCTGGTACGAAATATGAGATTCAAGCGGAGGGAAAGAGGACGGTTGAGGAGAAGAAATGATGGGCTGCGAGTTGGAGATTGGAGAGTATGACGGAGCAGTGGGAGTGGCCAGTGGCGGGGCAGAGATGGGTTCTGGATTTTGGGGGTTTGGCGGGTAAGTGGAGGTGTATGAGGTATAATCGGGAGTGTAACCGGAGGAGAAGGGAGGAGCGGAAGCGTAGGTGTTGGGGATAGGATCGGCGGTATGAGGATTAGGGTTTTGAAGGTGGGGGAATTGATAATAGGTAGCGGAGCTGTAATCTCCCTGTTGCATGGCTGATTTCTGCAGATGGAGAAATTGATGAGTTTTCCCGATCCTAGTTTCGGAGGCAAGAGGATGAGGCGGGGACCCTGACCGGGGAGTCGGTTGGCGAAAGGAATCTCAGGAAGTCTCCCGCGTCTGGAAGTTTTTTTTTTTTTTTTTTGCTTCTTCCACGTGGCAAAAGTTAGGCTAGTTTAGTTTAATTCCTGATTCCTTGCCTCAACACCGGCATCGTGGGATGTTTTCCATAAGGATTTTTTTTAAAAGATAGATTAAAAAATTAATTAAATTATTTTAAAATATTTATATTTATCTTTTTTAAAAAATTAATTTATCTGATTTATAAATTGATATATAATTTGATCATACATAATAAATTATATGATTAAATAAATTATTTAACTTCATTAATTTCTTTAAACACGAAGGTAGTAGAATTATAAATCCTCGCAAAAAGAAATACTCCTCTGATCCTTAACATAAGACATAATGAAAGAATTAAGAAAGATGACTAAGATGCTTTAAAAAAAATGCATGTCTTGTTAACTAACGAAACTAACTTTCTTAATTTAATCAAATTAAGTAAATATATCTTATATTAAGAATAAAATGGAGTAGAATTATAAGTAAGAAAACCAAAACACCCTTAGCAGAAAAAGACCTGCAAGCTATCTCAAATCTCACCATGGGAGTATATGTTTGGATTAGTGGTAGAAACTGTTTTTCTAATATGATTTATGGTATACGACTACGTGAACGATTTTTTCCACCGTCAATCCAAACATGCCCATAATCAATAACCTGAATCAACAAAACCCCTAAATTCCAACACCACAGACATATTGGAAAGCCTTACTGATGACATTTGGCTCTTCTCCCAAAAATAGATTCAAACACCATTGATGAGTAAAAATGCCACAGTACTGAGTGTTACTAAGAATTTATTGGTGAACACAGCCCAAATGCCATGCTCCAAAAGAGATGCCCACGGGGCAAGGGCCTTGTGTCCCTTCTTTTTAATATTGTTTGGCCAAACGTGTAGCTTTTTATTAAGCATAACCTGCAGAAGTTTGAGATATCGTTGTAAATTTAATTTGCAAAACTATAGAATGTTAGGTGTTGTTTGATTTTGTTTTTAAAAACAGTTTTTCTGTTTTTAAAAACAATAAAACAATAAAATATGTTTGTTAAGCTGTTTTTAAAAATTGTTTTTAAAAACAAAAAAATAAAAAGTTGTTTTTAAAAACTAAAAAACAAAAACAGTTTTTAGTTGTTTTCTTGTTTTTGTTTTTTTATTTTTTGAAACTGTCATTTATCCACTATTGACTGTATACTATCAATGACGACCACTGCTATGTCATCACCAACTACTTTATCGTTATGTCATTTTAAAAACAGATTTTTCAAAACAATCTATCCAAACATATTTTTTTGTTTTTTTTATTTTTAAAACTTATTTCTAAAAACTGTTTTATAAAACTATTTATGAGAACAAAAAACAAAAAACAGAATCAAACAAGCCCTTAGTTTTTTCCCCTCCAGAGAATTAGTAAATGTCAAAGCACAAGATAATTCACCAAAAAGGAAATATATCTAATACAACAACACTCTCAAGCACGTGACCTCTCCAGTAGATACTTTCCACCATGTATTGCACAGCTAGCCCTAATAGATCCTTCTAGAAAGTATACACGTGTCACAATACAATTTTTAAATGCATACTATATATACCACCACTGTATACAGTCACCAATATGCAATATAACATAACAACAACAATGGTGTTTATACGATTGTTTATCTTTTACTTTTCCCTTATGTCTTGTATTTATTTATATTTCTGAAATGGTGTCAGAGCGATAAATAAACAATGACAGAAACACCACCTTCAAAAATCTCTTCCACTGTTCACAAACACTCCCCCTTATCTTCTTATCCACCGTCGACCACCTCACAACCATCCAATGTTTCACATTTCTTATCTGTAAAACTGAACCCTGATAATTACTTGATTTGGAAAACTCAAATGCTCCCATATTTATATAATCAGAGATATTTTTGTTACATCAATGGTTCCAAACCACATCCCTCACCGAGCCTTCCAGATGGCACACCAAACCTAAAATACATTAAATGGTTTGAGCAAGATCAATTGGTCTTCTCTCTACTTATCTCCTCTCTATGTGAGAAACTCATCGGTCAAGTTATAAGGCACAAAACATCTAGAAATATGGGTATGCCTTTGAAAATCTTTTCTCTCTACAATCTCAAGCCAAATATCTTCAGCTATATCAAGAATTCACTCATTTGAAGAAAGGAGGTGAATCTATCTCAAAATACGACCAAAAATGCATTAAACTAGCTAATTCATTAGCTGCCACTGGAAACCTAGTCTCTGACCATGATTTTATCATCTATTTACTTGGAGGTTTTGGCACTGATTTTGATCCAATAGTCACCGCTCTCACCACCAGGAAAGAAACTCTCAGTCCTAAAGAAACACTCAATCATCTTCTTACCTATGAAGCACGACAATCTCAAGCTCACAGCACTTAAGTTAATCCAATCGCGACAAATGTTGTCACTGTTTCATACGGCATTCTACTAACACCCACCTCTAACCGAGGTTATGGAGGACGATTTTTCTCTTCCAACAGAGGATATTGGGCACATTTTCATGGAAGAGGCTATTTTGGCTGCAACAACTTTGGATGTGGATCCTTTGGCAGAGGTGGTCGCTTCCCTTATCGTAGAGGCGATAGGCAACACATATCTCCATACTCTGACAAAAGCACCTCTTGTGCTTTATGCTGTGAGCCAGGTCACAATGTTGCATAGTGTCCTGATCGATATGACCTCACCTTTCAGGGACCACAATCTTTTTCTGCCAACTACTCTATTTTTCCTTATGATGATGATACTATATGGTATCCCTACACAAGCGCAACCAACCATATGACCGTTGAACTTGTAAATCTGAATATCCAATCTGACCCTTATCAAGGTCATTAGTCTGTCTATGTTGGCGATGGAGCACCACTCAACATTCAACACACTGGATCTGGTCACCTATCCACTCCTAATGGCAACTTTCTTCTCTCTCATCTACTTCATATCCCTCACATTTCTAAAAATTATTATATGTCTCTCAATTTTGCCTTGATAATAATGTGTTTTTTGAATTTCATGCCAATCCTTTCTTTCTGAAGGATGCCAAAACAAAGGTCATACTTCTTCAAGGTCGTAGCCAAAATAAATTATATCCTCTCCGAAGTCTTCACCCTCCGTCACCTTCCATTACTGCTTACATTGGAGTTCGCACGTCTCTTCAACAGTGGCACAATCGATTAGGACATCCTGCTTCCTGCACAATTCGACATATCATTTCCTCTAATAATTTACCAGTCTCTTCAACATCATCATCATCCTCTTAGTGTTATGCTTGTTGCATCTCCAAAATTCACCGCCTCCCTTCACCTTCGTCTCCAAATCGTTCTACTACCCCTTTAGACTTAATATTTTGTAAAGTATGGGGTCCATCTCCAATCCTTTCAGTTAATGGTTTTAGATACTATGTTAGCTTTGTAAATGAATTTTTTTGTTTTATCTGGTTGTTTCTAATCAAAACAAAAAATGAAGTTTACTCCACATTTCTTAAGTTCCGAGTCTTAGTTGAAAATTTATTTAGCGTAAAATTCGCTATTTCCAATTTGATTGGGGAGGTGAATTCCGTTCATTAAATAAGTTGTTTTCTTCTACCGGTATCCATCATCGCATCATATGTCCACACACACACACACACACACAAAATGGCACTGTCAAACACGGTCACCACTCCATAGTTGAAATAGGTCTCACTCTTTTGTCCCATGCAAATGTGTCATGTGTTTATTGGACTCACACGTTCTCTACTGCTGCTTTTCTTCTCAACTGACTACCCTCCTCTTCTCTCAACAACTTAAGCCCATTTGAAATTCTTTTCCAAACCAAGCCTAACTACAATTTTCTTAAAGTTTTTTGCTGCGCTTGTTGGCCCAATTTACGGCCTTATACAAAAAATAAGCTTGAACCTTGTTCCCTCTTGTGTGTTTTTCTAGGCTATAGTCCTAACCATGTTGGATATATGTGTTTACACACTCAAACAAGATGGCTATACATCTCACAGGACGTCGTGTTTGATGAAGCACGTTTTCTTTTCTTCGAGCCTACATCCACACATCAATGCACTAACTCAACCTTTACCATACTTCCACTCTCCCTTCACGAACCCATCCTCAATATCACTTTCCCTGATTCAAACATAATTCCTCCTATACCCAGCCCATTTTCCTATCAAAGCCCAAACCCACATCCTCAAGTCCATTCTCCTACCCCTCATCCTACGTCTTCCTCCGTTGTCCCCTCCTCCCTAACAATACATTCACCACTTGACTTCCCTTCTACACCATCTTCCCCTTCTCCTAGCCGTACCCAACCTAAACCCGTATACCCTATGGTTACCAGATCATGTGCTAATGTCTCTAAACCCAAACTATTCACTGATGGCACTATCCGATGGCCCCCTCCCAAGGCTCTAACAACAATAACCACCTCATAATGTGTGCTTACCTTTGTCTATAAAGCACTCAAGCATCCCCACTGGTGCAAGGCTATGTCTGAAGAGTTTCAAGCTCTTCTTGATACTCAAACTTGGCATCTTATTCTACCCGCTCTTTCTCATAAATTTGTCGAATGCAAATGGATTTTCTGAATCAAATACAGCCCCTTTGGCACCATTGATCGCTACAAAGCTTGATTGGTGGCCATGGGTTTTCATCAACAAGCTGGCCTCAATTATTCAGATACCTTTTCTCCAGTCATGAAGTCAGTCACCGTTTATCTAATTTTGTCTTTCGCCGTATCTCGCAACTGGGTTATGCGGTATATTGATGACATTATGCCTTTCTCTATGGCTCCCTTAAAGAGACAGTCTATATGGCTCAACCACCAGGGTTTACTCATCAAGACTTCCCTCACTATGTGTGTAAACTCAATCGGTCCCTGTATGGTCTCAAACAGGCCCCAGGAGCATAGTTTTCCTGCCTCAATTAAAAACTCACTCAACTCAAGTTCTCTGCCTTCAAGTCTGATCCCTCTTTATTTATCTATAACTTCCAAGGCTGTGACATGTTTATTCTTATCTACGTGGACGACATCATTGTTATTGGTTCTTCTAATATGATGATCAACGAATTGCTTAAAACTCTCTCCTCTTTCTTTCCAAGTAAAGATTTGGGTCCTCTCAATTATTTCCTTGGGGTCGAGGTTCATCCTGTTTCTGATGGTATTATCTTTTCTCAACAAAAGTATATCTTGGATCTTCTTCGCCGAACCAACATGCTCTCAACCAGTGCTATGGCCTCTCCTATGGCTATCAACTCTAAGCTCCACCTGATTGGCCCTGACTTCTCTGACCCTAGTTTATATCGTAGCATTGCTGGAAGTCTTCAATACCTCTCTATTACTTGCCCTGATTTATCTTTTGCCATCAATCGTGTTTGTCAATTTATGCATGCCCCTAAAGACCATCACTGGGTAGCTGTCAAACGCATTCTTCACTATTTGTGTGGTACTTACCATTTTGGTTTACACATTAAACAATCTGGCGCCCTTTGTCTATTCTATAGTGCTACATCTCTCAAACCCAAATTCTTAGAGGCCTATTCGGATGCTGATTGGGGCGGTTACCACATTGACTCGCGCTCCACTGGCGGTTATGTTGTTTATTTTGGCTCTAATTTCATTTCCTGGAGTTTCAAAAAGCAACTGACAATCTCTCGCTCCAGCACCGAATCTGAAATATAAATCTCTTGCCAATACTACAAGTGAATTAGTCTGGATTGAAAATCTTCTTGGTGAACTCCAAATTCACCTTCCTGAGCCACCTACTTTATACTGTGACAATTTAGGAGACACTTAACTTGGTGCTAATCCTATTTTTGACTATAGAGCAAAACATATTGCATTGGATTACCATTTTGTTCGTGAGCGAGTGGCTGCCAAAGCTCTACGTATTGCCATTGTCTCATCTAAGGACTAACTTGCTGATATCTTTACTAAGCCATTAACCACTCATCACTTCTTATGGCTTCGCTCAAGTCTCAATGTCAAACCTCTCCATTTCGTCTCGCGGGGGGATGTCAAAGCACAAGATAATTTACCAAAAGGAAATACATCTAATACAACAAGACTCCCAAGCACGTGACCTCTCTAGCAGATACTTTCCACTATGTATTGCATAGCTAGCCCTAATAGATCCTTTCAGAAAGTATACACGTGTCACAATACAATTTGTAAATGCATACTATATATACCACTACTGTAGACAGTCACCAATATGCAATATTACAGAACAACAACAATAGTGTTTATACGATTGTTTATGTTTTACTTTTCCCTGCTATCTTATATTTGTTTATATTTCTGAAAGTAAGAATCCTTGTAACCACTAGAGCCTTTACTCTAGCAATAATAATAATTTTTTTTCTAAATCTATCAATAAAATTTGTAAGGGCCACAATAGTTATAAATTATTAGTAATTTAATTATTTTTTCAAAACTTATAAAGCATATAAAATTCACACATAATTTATTTAATAAATTTAAAAGGAGAATGAATATGCATGTCAGTCCAAATTTACATTTGATATGATTATTATCCTTTATATCCACTCTTATCCATATTATGGAAAAATAAGAGAGGCAGAGATGGCACAAAACAACATAGCCAAATTGGGCTTTATCTCCGAACTGGCAATTGGCAAAGCGGGGCGTCAGTTCATACATCATCGGAAGTAGTAACAAGCCTCAATAATGGTGCAGTGCCTGACTTGCGTACTTTTATATGGTCCATACCCTTAATTCTGTCAATAAAAAAAAGGGAAAATTAATGTGCAGTCCCAAAGAAATAAAAAAACGAAGATTCAGTCCCAAAAAATCACATAATCACTGTCAGGTCCCAAGGGACTGATTTTTAATAAATTGCAATTGTACAATTACCCAAATACCCTTAATGTTGCGTTAACAACCCCACAGCATCCATTGACAACACCTACAGCGTGCATTGACAAGTCTGTGATTTTGTGTTAACAACCTCTACATTGTCCATTGACAACACCGACAGCCTTCATTGACAAGTCATTCATGTTGCCTTACCAACCCTCACAGCCTTCATTGACAACCCCTACAGCCTATACTGACAACCTCGACAGCCTCCATTGACAAGTCCTTCATGTTGCGTTAACAACCCCCACAGCCTATATTGACAACCCCAACAGCCTCCATTGACAACCCCTACAGCCTCCATTGACAACCCCAACAGCCTCCATTGACAAGTCTTTCATGTTGCGTTAACAACCCCCACAACCTATATTGACAACCCCAACAACCTCCATTGACAACCCCTACAGCCTCCATTGACAACCCCGACAGCCTCCATTGACAAGTCCTCATGTTGCGTTAACAACCCCCATAACCTATATTGACAACTCCAACAGCCTCCATTGACAACCCCTACAGCCTATATTGACAACCCCGACAGCCTCCATTGACAACCCCCACAGCCTATATTGACAACCCCAATAGCCTCTATTGACAACCCCTACAGCCTCCATTGACAAGTCTTTCATGTTGCGTTAACAACCCCCACAGCCTATATTGACAACCCCAATAGCCTCCATTGACAACCCCTACAGCCTCCATTGACAACCCCAACAGCCTATATTAACAACCCCGACAGCCTCAATTGACAAGTCCTTCATGTTGCGTTAACAACCCCCACAGCCTATATTGACAGCCCCTACAGCCTCCATTGACAACCCCAACAGAGGAGGTGAACCCCAATAGAGAAAAGAGAGAAGGAAAGTAGAATGAGGAGAATTGATTTGGGGTCTCTCAGATTGAAGGACGAAAATGAAGCTTTTATTTCTGTTGCGGATGAAGGTGATGTTCGAAGATTGATTGTGCTCTCCGTTGCGGCTGCTTTATCTCTGTTTCTGTATTTGGAATGACGGAGGTTGACGGTGGTGCGGAAGAAAAGTATCGATGGTGGAGGAAATGGATGACGGTGGTGAGTGGTATGGAGCTGACGGTGAACGGTGAAGATGGAGGCAGCCTTCCTCCTTGTTCCAGCCGCTTCCTCTGATCTCGCGACCTCTTCTCTGTTGCGGCCGCTATATCAAGTTTTAAGTGAAGCTTGAGTTTGCTTTTTTTTTTTTTGGGAAATTACTGTATAGGGTTACTTGGGTAATTGTACAATTGCAATTTATTAAAAATCAGTCCCTTGGGACCTGACAATGATTATGTGATTTTTTGGGACTGAATCTTTGTTTTTTTGTTTACTTGGGACTGTACAGTAATTTTCCCTAAAAAAAAGGCTAAGTTAAAAAGAAACAGACTAATAGCCTATTGGGATAATTTAATTTTAATTTATAAATATTGTTTATATAAATTAAAATAAAATTTTTCTTATATATTTTTTTCGTATATTATAAATTATAATTAAAAAATTATTTTTAAATATTTTAATCAAAATGAGATAAGATTAATTGATGTAATTTACTTTGAACAAAAAGAAGATTGATGAATGAAGCAAACCAAGTCAAATTCAAATATTAGAATTAAATACCAATTAAGGAAAAGAGAAAGAAGATTCTTTCTACTATTAATGATGGCGCCACATAATTCTTATTCGAACACTGGCCAATGGGTAGGACAAAAAAGGGCCAATTGCAGTCCCCGGAAAAAGGCCACCCGGACAAAAGGAACTGAAAGCCGGAAACCCCACAACGACACCCTAATCTATATATCTAATTTCAAGTGTTAAAAATAAGAACAAGTTTTTAAGTTTTACTCTGTCAGATGAGCTGCTCTTTCCTAATGCGTCTTTCCTGGTGAGCTAGGCCAAAAGCACCTCCATGCAGCCCTCTTTGGCAGAATTACACACAGGACAAAAGTCAAGCAAGGCTTCGCAGAAATAACAAGAGCAGAGGTGTCTGCAGGGTAGGAACAGTACACACGGGCTCCGAGAGTTACAGCCTTTACAGGCCCTCCTCTTTATCTGTTTTTCCACCTTTTCTTCTTCCTCTTCTCTGTATTCACTCTCCTCACACGGACCACAACATGACTCTGTATCTTCAGCTCTGTTACTATCCCACACCCCTCTCTCTATTGCCTGTTCCAGCGTGTTTCTTAGGCTCACTACCATTGCCTCCTTTTCATTGGCTACTCTCTGCCACGCTTCGCTTTCCATCTCTGCTTTTCTCAAGCACTCCTCCAGCTCTGTTGTTTTCTTTTTTGCCTGTCTCAAGTCTTCCTCTTTATGCCTTATCAGACTCTGCGATTTTGATTCCAGAGCACTCAATAGGAATGCCACCTGCGCCTTTCTTTGATGCTGTAGGGCCTGCCTTAATCTCTCGTTCTGTTTCAAAGTGTATAAATAAATAATTTTATCACTATAAAATAATCGGCAACAAGATGATGCAGCCTAAAATCGAAAGTTGAACAGTTCACACACTTGATCTTCCCCCCCCCCCAAAAAAGGAATATTCTCGCAATATATTAAAAATTAAAAAGCAGAGATAGTTTCATCCAGATAACCTGCGATAGGAGCATGCGATCAATCTCACGTCTCTGTAATTCCAGTTGCGCATTCAAAGAGTGAGAGAAGGACGGGGATGGAAAACTATTATTGCATGCGAGGGAAAACGAAGGCCCCTGATTGCAATCAAAACCAGAGTTTTGGTAAGTCTGGTGCTGTTGGGACTGAGGCTGTGAAGGGTGCGGAAGGCTGAGAAGAAGGCCATTATCCATTCCAAGCACTTGACTAGTCCCTGCCCAATCCGGAAAACGTAAGGGCAATCCAGAGTTTTCTGAATAAAACTGAGCATGAACTGCCATCTTAGCTCAATGGTGGAAGAGGGAGAAGAAGCAGCAAGGAGTGCTATTATGTGTGGACATGTATCAAGGTCATTTAATAGGGGAGCCAGAACCGAAACGAAATCATGGGTAGGTTTAGTGCCAGAAAGTTCATGTTGTCGCTGTATCAGAAAAGATGCATGATCTTTCTATCCCTTCTCGGCATAAACTTTGCCTTCTTTGTTGCTACGATTTCTGGTCTAACTGAAACTCACCATTAAGAAAGAAACCCGTGGGATGTTTATTTATAGTGGGAAAACTGACAATCTTATTATTGTGTGATTAAAAGCGGGTAATGGAACTTTCATGTGTGACTTAATTGTATTGACTAATTAAGGGGCTAAAAGAACGGGAAGACGAAAGTAAATATATCCATAATTTAATAATAAACGAGGTGGGAGGGGAAGGGGCCGGGGTTGTCTTTTAACTTTTTCCAAGGCTATATAGGGTGGGTATAAGTATAAATCTCGAATCGGGCTCGCCTATCAACCGGGTGTTTGTAGAATCTCAAAAGGCTATAGGCCAAAACCAAAAGCAGCATTATTAATGAGTAATCAGAGAGATATAAAGGGTGGTGGGAAAACGACGACGTACATGCAGATTTTGTGACAGAAAAGTCACAGAAGTATCGAGTCAGAAGGATAGAGAGAAAGAGGTGGTGGCGAGGGGTGAAATTCACTAAATTGGGATGCGAAAGAGTCAAGAGGGTATGGGAGGGAATCAGAGATGGGGAAAATCGTCAGTTTGGTCATTGGGAAGAGGCTAAAGAATAGCATTTCTCTACTTAACTTTTTTTAACTTAAAATTTTGACATCACATACATCATGTCCGTTTAGAATTTAGACAGGACCAAGTGGGCCAGTGGTTGGGGTGATTTGGGGGGCCCAAGAAGAGTAAGACTGGTCAGAAACTTCCGGCGCCGGTGTGTGGGAAGGTGAGGTTACGGGTTGGGTTGAGGGGAGGGCGTTCCTTACGCAAGCAAAACTGTACGAAAATTACTAAAGCCATTGGAACTGGATGAGGATCAGGCGGTTCTCACCCCCACTTTCTTTCCTAGCTGGCCCCTACATCATTTCAATTCATCACGCTCTCTGTCAAATCACTTAATAATCTCTTCTCTGCTCTCCCTCGTTTTAAGTTTTAACAATACCTACATGTTAATTTATATATCTATATTTTATGAACAAGATAAAAATGCCGGTCACATCAATTGCTGGCCCACAAAAGCTTACATAATTTAAAACCAGAACCTAACTCTATTTTTAACTTTCTGTCTATAAGTTCCAGCGAAGAAAATGTTATATGCTATTTGAATTTTTAAGTTTTTGGTGATAATAAAAATAATGGAATTGATAAAAAGAGTATAAAAATTGATAATTTAGATTTTTTAAAAAATATTAATTTAGAATTTTAAAATTTAAATAATATTTAAATCAAATTTAAAAAAAAAGAAAGAAAAGAAGTTACTTCTTCCCTATATGCGTTCTAGTAATTGGGAAAAAAAGGTGCATTAAAGTCTAAAGATACTATGGCTTAGGGCTGGGGTGTCAGCTGTCCCCTTTCAACTGCGCCCCCAGCTGTCCTCTTATTTAGGGGTACTTTCCAAATTTTTTTTCATTTCTTTTTATCATTAGATTCTATATAAAATGAGTGACATTTTGATATATTATGGGCAAAAAACAGTGTTGTTTTCAAATTTTTATGATTTTTCAATGATTCTCCAGAAAAAAGTTCATTTTTCTTTTTAATTTAGAGTACTAAATCTTTAAAAAATCATAAAAAAATTGAAAACAACGTCATTTTTTGCCCATAATATATCAAAATGTCACTCATTTTATATAGAATCTAATGATAAAAAAAATAAAAAAAATATTTAGAAAGTGCCCCAAATAAAGGGGCAGCTGACACCCCAGCCCCAACGGCCTATTGCTTATATGTATTGATAACAATTTCAAGGTTCGGCTTGCGCAAAATACTTACATACTTCATAGCTCATAGGGTAATCTCATTTATATTTTAACTAATAAAATTATAATGACTCATCTTATTTTAATCCTATATGACAGATGAGTCATCTGAAGAAATTCAATTTTATAATTTTTAAAACCTAAACTTCTTAATTTAGAAGGGAATTACATTTTTTGTTTTTCTAAATTAAAAAAAATTGTCAAAATCATAAAATTTAAATTTCTTTAGATGACTCAGTTATCATGTAGGATTAATATAAAATAAGTTGTTATATTTTTATTAATTAAAGTACAGATAAAATAGTACTCTTAAAGTATATAAGTATTTGTCATAGTTTGGCTGTTGGATTAAAAAAAAAAAAAAAAGATTCCACGGCGGGCACGGTACGGTTGGGCGTCCATAATCCAAGTGGAGAAAGGGGCACCATGAAGTTAACTTGAGCTGTGCGTAGGCTGCAGAAGTTTAAACAATCATCAGTACCATATCATTATCGTTATGTATATAAAAATCAATCAAATCCCTTCCACCGTGCAAATGTAGCCCCAACCCTAACGGGGCTTAAGTGCGGCTATGGCATTCTTATAAGAGGTGTGATAAACTGTTTAATCCGCACAACTATTTGTCTTATTAAAAGTGTGATCAATGACCTAATCCTTCGTGATAAAATTTTCAATATTCTCAATGACACTAATAAGTGGATGATTCATAAAACATTCTTTTCGTATGAGTCCAACGGGCTTCGATTGTTTATCTTATCATGTCCTGAATTTCAACAAAACCTTGAACCTTCTAATATACTCCATTATTAATGATAAGCTCACGTGGTGTTAGGCAAGTTTCCTCTCTTTCTTTTTCTCTTTATTATCTTCTATTTCCACAAAATCTTAATCCAGTTGCTTAATTTGGTGTGGAATAAGCCCGCACAAGTTGCATGTTCCATTTGGTTAACAAAGCTAACAACATCTAATCTAACCTGGCTTGTTTGAGGTGGTGCCCATTTATCTTAGCTTATAACTTGAGAATTGAGATCATCAATAGGTCTTTGAATACTGATGAAGGCGGCATCACTTTCATGAATATCTTATTCAGAGCAGAGTGTATGCGTATTGCATCAGCTTTTCATATAGACCAACAAGCATGAGTGATTGGTCTCTGCCTCTGTATTTTCATAAGTAGGCCATTTCCACAAATTTACCCAGATTGGTGAGCTCGCATTTTTGTTTGGTTTTTTAATGTCCTGTAGGTAGGTAGGTTGGTAGATAGAGAACTATTCGTCATTAAAGGATCTCAAACAGAGGAAATCCTCCCCTTTGCTAGAATCCAGGGCAACTTAGCTGATTACATCAGGCGAAAGATGACGGCTCGTTAATTTTGCTGCAATTAACTCCTGGCCAGTAACATGAATTTGCTGTTATCTGAATGCCTCAGAAGCATTTAAAACGCGTTTACATTTTCTTTTTTGGGGTGAAAACGCGTTCACCTTTTAAATACAGGTACTGATGTGAATCTCATACATTACAGAAAATAATAATAAAAAATGGCTCCAATAATGTCTTGCGAATGATTACTGACTCAAATAATTAAGTTAATTGGAGTTTTTAATTTTGTATGTTATACATACAAGTATAAATTACTATTACAAGAAAACCTGACAAATTAAAATAGTAAAAATCGTTCTTTAGGAATGAATAATAGCACTAATCGAAGGAGCCTAACAATATCCTAGCTACTTGGATCCTGTCCAAACCCACCCTATAAACTGATTGCCTACCGAAGGCCTTATTATATGCCTGTGTAATCTCAGATCAGAGCAAGGGGAAGGATCGTGGGTACCTATCCTAAAGATATAAGTATATATTTAGATCAGTTTTTATAGAATAGTTTTTACGATTTATAAGATAAAAATATGAGAAAAATTGTCTCAATTAGCAGAAAAGGACTTCTGAAACTACAGTTTCAGTATTTGATAAATACTCACTTAATACACTGCTATATTAAGACGCTAGTGTATAACATGTTTGGATAACCTCCATAAGTGATTTTCAATCATGATTTAAGAAATACGAGATAGCTTTTACAGTTTACGAAGTAAATATGTAGAGAAGATTTATCTCGATTTACATGAATCGAGTTTATATATAAGACCGATTCAAACTAAGCTCAAGAATCACTCGTCTTACTTATGTCCAAATGGCGACCACGTGAGCATAACATCAACTCCAAACTCAGTGGACTGTTCATTGACATTTCCCCAGAACTACAGAGCATTCCCTCACCGGAAAAAAAATAAAAAATTCCTGCTCTATCTCATTGCATCAACACAAGAAGACTGTCCTACTGCTTCTTCCATATCGGAATACCATTTCCCGATCTTTGTGTGCTCTACCATATCTCTACCAGACTTGAGGTGGCGGATAGGTCTCAGGACACCAAAGACGGCAAGATCGGCCAAATTAGGATTTGATCCACCTGTCAAAATAAGTAAACATATTAACTTACAAGTTCAAATAGCAACGTGTGTGTGAGCGTGTCTTTTTACAGCATATAATGAAACAAGATCAACATACCAAGAAACTTGCGGCTTTTCAAAGCGTCTACCCATTCTTCAGCAGCACCGTATAATGCTGCTCATTCATCAGCTATGTTGTGCTTCTTCTTCAATTTCTTTGACACAAAATACATAGCAGCAGCCCCACCATACTTTGCAGTTAGCCTCTCAAAGAAACTAAAATTGCCTGTACATATAGAGGACAGCTTTTAAGATTCTATACAGATCATAATTTGCTCGCTTAAATTTAAACTTCTAACAATTTGATCGGTGGAACTCATGTACCAGGGAAAAATGATTTCAAACACGAGGGTTGGGTTAGTTACTGTCCTTTCTCTCGTACATAATATGGGGTCATTGTGATAACCACCACGGTTGGGTTATTTAATTTTTCATACAAAATGGGAAGTTGTTACAGGGAACAGGGGAATGGAACACTAAGGCCCTGTTTGGTATGAGACGTTGTGAGGTAGGGACTGAGATTGAATTAGGGATTGAGTCAAAATATATCATTTGGTATGAGGGACAACAGATAACTAGGGATTGTGAGTACTACGAAAATGGGATTGCTGCAAAGCCACCTTCCCCTTGGTATTGTGATTTCAATCCCTGGACTGCAAAATTGTAGAGACAAAAATATCCTTACTTAAAATATTTTTTGGACAAAAATAACCCCTGATTTTAACCAGGAATCCATCCATCTCACATAATCACAGGTTTTGAAACCCAGACCGGACCGGCCGGTTCGAACCGGGAACCGGCCAATCGCTGTAAAACTGGTCCGGTCCAGAAATCGGTCCAATCCACTATTTTTTTAAAAAAAAAATTTTTAATTTTCCTTTAGAATTTCATATTAATAACCCTAAAATATTCATTTTTTACCGGATTGGCCCCGATTTAGCTCCGGTTTGATTCCGATTTGACCCACAGACACTTAACCCGATACCCTAACCGGTTCAATGACCGGTCCGGATTTCAAAACCTTGCATAATCACTCTCTGTTTTTTTTCTCACTAATAACATAATTAGTGGCTATTTATTAAACAAGATTAATGAAATTATTCCCTCCAACTATTACTTCGTACCAAAAATAATTTTAAAGCATCAATCCCAGTCCCAGTCCCAATCACAATCTCAATCCAAATCCATCAAAATTCAGTGCCACGTACCAAACTGGGCCTAAAATTCACTGGTCATGAGGACAGAAACCAATCAAGGCAATATTGATAAAGCAGATACATATTTTTTATTTTATATATTAAAATACTATACAGAAAATTAAAGAAACTAATACTAATAAATTTCATCGCTTAATATTAAATCTAAATAAGTTAATCCATAATCACATTTTAAACTCAAAATAGTAAACTAATAACCATCATCACAGCATTCATTAATTGAATGTATAATTATCAATAATTAATATTAATAATTATATAAAAGAATATTAGACTTTGAAAATATGAAAACATTATCTGAAAATGATGTTCTTATGTGCTGACAAAAAAAAAATAGAAAGTAAAAAAAATGAGCTGGTCAAACCAGCAACCCAGCTAGTTTCCCACTTCCCCCAATTTTTTTCCCATTTTTTAATCTTTTGAACCAGTTTTAAAACTGATTCACTGGTTTTGGTTGCTTCTTGACCACTTTGAGCTAGTTATCATAACAACGAATAGAATTGGATGTTTGTTTAAATTCAAAAATATCACGTAGAGGTTGGTGTGTTTTACTCGGAGGACAAAAAATTGAGTTTCCTTGAGAGAGGTATATAAGATCAAAGGTTAGAGTAGACAAACCTTTGGTTTGTTCGAAATTTTACCTCGATTAGTGATATAGTCAAATGATTCGAGGGCCTCAGGAACAGAGCGATATATGTTTGGTGATAATAAATGCACCAAGTGGTTATCCACCCACCTATACCACAAGAAACAGCACCACGTTAATGCAATTTTTCAGAGGCTAAACCTACACAAGCTCAATTCAGCAGCCAATAGTGAAAAAATGGCAGCAGCAGTTTTCTGCCAATGAGACTAACCTATTTTACTGGAGTGGGAAAAATAAAATGGCAGGAAAGTATCCGAAAAGCAAAAAGAAATGGGTAAGGAGAAAAGAGAAATACATACCCACGCCACCTCTTTTCTTCATCAGCATTTAAGTCATAATCAGGATGCATCCTTTTAAGTAACTTATCAATTATGTCTGCAGGAGAGGGAGAGGTTACAAACCCATTCAACACAAATTAAATCCGGGGCTTCTAAGTTCTAACATTATTTTAAAACAAAGGCGCACCCGATGAATCAACCATTTGTTCACTATCAGCGGTTACGATAGGGACCTTCTTGTAATCAGACCACTTGATCTCCTTTTTGTTGATCGGGTTTACTTCCACTATTTTGTATGGAATATCATAATAGTCCAAGAATGCTGGGAAAAGTAATGCAAGGAATTACGAAACAATGTAATCATTATTCATTATGCATATTAATAAACGGTACATCGTAAACATATTCTACACGCCACTGAGAAAGACATCATGATAACTTAACCCTGATATTTTACGACAATCTTATAATTCCCTTCTGTTGCAGTGAAAGGGTTTAAATTATCCTGGTAAAACCTGAAGAATAAATGGACAATCTTTCCCCATGGAGACCAGCGAAATCTCAAAGAATCAGAAGTCGGAAATTAAAAGAAACAAGTTTTAAAATCAGCAGTGGAAATTAATGATCGGGTCAGGTATGTAGTCATGATAGCAATAGTGAGTGGTTCGAAATAATGATCGGATCAGAATAGAGTAGTCATAGTCTAAGACCGACATTGATGAATAACAGGGGCTCTAACCTTTAACCTTGTTGCAGAACGGGCAAGCTTCATACTGATAGAGTACGACCTCTTTGGGCATAAACCCTTCTATAGGCCGCGTTCCCTTCTCGAAGACGTCCCGAGAAAGAGACGTGGCAGAAGCAGAGCTATAACTAACAGAACCTGCAACGCTGCTAGCAATAGCTGGACTATAAAACCTCAAGAGATCAGCAAGCTTCTGCGATGGCCAAGGAAGGTTGGGATTGGAGCACGTGCCATAAAAGACCAGTTGAAGTGGGCGGTGATACGTTGTGCCATTGGTAATCCCAGATATGGCGGTGAAATCATTTCTGATGGCTCTGCCTAGGAACAGCGCTCGGTTAAACCCTCTCATGGTCGCTGAATATCTTGTAGGACTGCAGGCTGGGGCTCTAAACGGAGAAATGCGAGTTCTTTTCTTTCCACTAGGGTTTAGGTTTGTAAGGATATTATTTGTTTTCCCCGGGGGGGATCCAACGTCCATATTTTTTTAATTTTATAAACGTTTTATTTTATGAAACAAATTATTTTCTTATAACAATATCCATATAATTAACTTCTTTTCTGCCCGAGCAATGTTTAGATAATAAATCTAGGTGAGCTCAGTCCGGATTCCAGAAGCTCACCAACAGTGTGCTTCCAGAATTACACATTGCACACCAATAAAATTTCCTAACAAATTATTTTCTTATAACAATATCTATATAATTAACTTCTTTTCTGCCCGAGCAATGTTTAGATAATAAATCTAGGTGAGCTCAGTCTGGAAGCTCACCAACAGTGTGCTTCCAGAATTACACATTGCACGACAAAATTTGAATACATTAGTTATAAGGAAAATAATTCAAAAATATCTTGTAAAGAAATTATTTGCTGATTGGTACTACGGGTGCAAACAAACACCCCTTATATGCAAGCATCATCCACATGTGCAAAATTCATCATTGCGAATGTGCAAACACCATCCCTCGTATGCAAAATATCATCCACCTGTGTATAACTTATCACCCACCATGTGCAATTGTAGCAATTAACAATTAATTTGCTTGTAAGATAATTTTTAGCAATTCTCTCTAAATTATGATAAACTCCTTATTTAGTATCTGTTTGATTGGACGATTGGAAAGCCTAAAAATATTTATATACGTAAGTCAAAATAACACTTTTCTCATATACTTATCTCGTACACTGCAAATTATTATTAAAAAGTTGATTTTAAAGACTCTAATCACTAATTCAAACAAACACTCAATCAAAAACCTGGTTAAGAACTTAAGATTTATTGTAGTTTTTTGAATTGAAGATCTTTAGAGTGTTAGTTGTTTGCAAAGATAAATAAACTTTGCAAAAGATAAACAATACATGTTTGACAAACTATAGAACCATGATTTTAGAATCACTTTTTTGTAAATCGAGACAAGATTTTTTTTATATATTTAACTCGTAAATTATAAAAATTCTATTTTAAAAAAATAATCTAAACATGCATTAATGAGTTAAGAATTTCGCTTTTGATTTTACATGAATGTGTGTATAAATTAACTTTTAAAAAATAGTTTTTATAATTTATGAGATAAGTATATAAAATGAATTTTATCTTAATTTATAAAAAAATTCTGAAATCAAGATTCCTATGGTTCGCAGACACTCACTCAACAATAATTTGCCCGTGTTTAAAATTTGGATATCCTGACAACAAAAAATGTAATGGGCCGGGGTTTTCGGTTTAACGGGGTCGGCTCTAAGTTCGAATATCAAAACAAAAAATTTACTTGGCTCAATCGAGTTTCGACTGCTTGAGGCATCAAAGATATAGGCACGCAAGATTCACTGAACTCGACGTTGCGTTGGTGGTTCCGACTTCAGCTGATCTGCGCACATCTAACAAGGGGGATCAAAATCAAGCCATCTGCCATAAAAATAACAAGATTACAAAAATGGTAGTAGACGGAATAGAAGACGAAGAGAAATGGCTCGCAGAGGGGATAGCAGGCATTCAACACAATTCCTTTTACATGCATCGCGCCCTGGTATGTCAACTTGATGCAGACTCCCATCAATTATTCGCTTCATCCCTCTGATTTGCTCTAATGCATTCTCTCAGGATGCCAACAATCTCAGGGAAGCCCTAAAATACTCGGCTCACATGCTATCGGAGCTTCGAACTTCCAAACTCTCCCCTCACAAATATTATGACCTATGTAAAATTCCCCTGGCTTCCTAACTTATACTCGCAAGCTCAATTCCTCATTCAATATTTATTTCGATGCTTTTGGTTTGATTCCTTAGATATGAGAGCCTTTGACGAGCTCAGGAGGCTGGAGATGTTTTTTAAAGATGAAAGCAGACACGGCGTTTCAGTTGTTGATTTATATGAGCTTGTCCAACATGCTGGAAATATATTGCCTAGACTGTAACTAGTTTTACCTCTTCATCTACTTTTTCTGTTATTTTCTTTTTCTGTTCCTGGTTGACTTTACACTTTTCTCTAAATCGAGTAACCTTTTATGTGATTTTGATCTCACTGACACCAGCTTCTCTTCACTTGTTGCTTCATAGCGGAGTTTCTCATCTAAATTAAATAACTTAATTATGCTCTTTTGTTTCTTGTGAAATAAGCGATTGAAATTTTTTATCTCTCTTTACTCCGGTGTCTTACCTTGCTGCAAGTTCCCGTGCATGTTCAGCCCTTATCTTTTCCTATTCTTGTTGACTTACCAGGTATCTACTATGCACGGTAGGATCTGTTTATATCAGATCTAAGGATGCTCCTGTCAGGGAAGTTCTTAAAGATCTAGTGGAGATGTGTCGTGGTGTTCAACATCCTATTCGTGGTCTGTTTTTGAGGAGTTACCTTTCTCAAGTCAGTAGGGATAAGTTGCCAGATATTGGTTCTGAAGATGAAGGGTAAGGCAATTACTTGTTTTGATTCCTTGCTGCTTCATTCTTAAAGTGCTGTCATTCATTTATACATTCATCGTTTCCTCCCATTTTTGTACTCATATCGAAGTAAATATTAATTTTAGTCACCAGGATAACTGTGTCCATGGCTCCATGCTCTCTGGCACACGCAACTTTGTGAATGTTCCTACTCCCAAGTCTGTATATCTGTGTGCACATAAATTATTTAGTATTTCTGCCTACGACCACGTGTGATTTCAATAAGAAATACGAACCTTAACTTTTGTTATTGTGTTTGGTAGAACAATTACCAAAAGTACACATACTGAAGGGAGACAATTTTTCCTGTAGGGATGCTGACAGTGTGATGGACTCTGTTGAATTTCTTCTGCAGAACTTCACAGAAATGAATAAGCTTTGGGTTCGCTTGCAGTATCAGGTTCATTGACCTTCAACCCTTATCTGTCTTATCTTAGTTTATGCATAGCACCACGGTACTTGCATGCCATAAAAGTAAAAATGAATCACAAGAGGATGCTTTTTGGCCATGCAGGTGTTATGGTGCTTGTGAATCATGCATAATCTTTGGCGATCCTGAGCTGAGGCCTTCAATTGGGATTTCTGGTCTGCAGGGACCCAGTCAGATAAGGGAGAAGAGGGAAAAAGAAAGAAACGAACTTCGTGATCTTGTAAGAAATTATCATCTGGTGAAGCAATATGCTATAAATGTTGTTATATACATATTTTTCTCAATCATTATAGGTCGGAAAGAATCTCCATGTACTGAGTCAGATAGAGGGTGTGGACCTTGACATGTACAAAGATACTGTTCTTCCAAGGGTCTTAGAGCAGGTCTCAATTATTTTCTTCTCATTGGAAGCATTTGCATCATAACTTGCATTCTGCTTATCTTAAAATTGGCTTGCCCAGGTTGTCAACTGCAAAGATGAGCTTGCCCAATTTTATCTGATGGAATGCATAATTCAGGTTTTTCCTGATGAGTATCATTTGCAGACTCTTGAGACACTTTTAGGTGCTTGTCCCCAACTGCAGGTGGGTATGATGATTGAGATTGAGATATATGATTCTTAATATACTTGATGTTAAAATTATACATATACAAGGAGAATCAAGATCACACTCAAAATGCTCATCCTTGTTGGGATTGTAGAAGACTTCATATGTACATTCTTCTGTTATATCTATGTGGTTTCTCCCCCATCTTCAACACCATGTTTCGATCTCTTGCAGCCTGTTTGCCGAGTACCTTCTTTACTTCAACTATGTCTCACTAAAAGGTTTCATTTAAAAATCTCAATAATATTTTGATCATAACTTTGCCTATTATGGTTAAATAGTATATGAAGCATGGTGACTTATCAACAGTTGCTTAAAGATATGATTTTCATCAATATAGGCAATTTAGCCTGGTAATTGCTAACCTCTTGAGTTGGATCTAATCACTCCTTGTATTATTTGGCTTGAAATTTGAATATAAAATTATGAATATCAACATGGTTAATTTAAAAATATGTTTTTCCTTGCCTATTTGACCCTTTTCTTTTGTCTACACCAATAATCTGGATTACCACAGATTGAGAAAAAAAATATTCACAGATCTTCAGAATCTATTTAGAGCAGAGAAGAATGAAACATCGCAAAATCTATTCATTAAAAAAATCTACAATCTTTGTTTCAATTTTCAAGAAGTTAAAAACCAATTTTCTTCCTTATTTGACTGGCATTATTTTGTAATTAATATGCAGCCAACAGTAGACATTAAGGCAATATTATCTCAGTTAATGGAGAGGTTGTCAAATTATGCTGCCTCAAGTACTGAAGTAAGTCGCACGCTCTTCTCATTATTCGTTAATCTTCCATATATTGATAATATTGTATCTACATCAGGTTTTGCCAGAATTTCTGCAAGTGGAAGCATTTGCCAAATTAAGCAGTGCAATAGGCAGGGTAAGGTGGCTTTCCCCTGAGGTTGCAATTTTGACTTTAAGCTTGTTCTTAATTCAATAAAATGAAGGATGCATCCTTTTGAAAGAAACTTGTTGATTCGTTTTGTTGTACTTCCAGACATTTTTATCTTAATGCTTTCAAAAATTATGATTCTCATATTCTTTAGCATGGGTTTCTGTGTTGTACTAATACTATTACTGGTGATTATCATGTTTCTTTCTTCTATAACTCACTCTAGACTATATAGCCTTCCTGATCGTAGGTTTTGGTGGTTACATTATTGTTAGTTTCTGACTATAACATCTTTTTTATAGCCAAACAAAATGTCAGTTATAGTCAACGAGTCGGGAATTGACCTTATTACCCCACTCCCCAAGAAGTGAAGAGATATGAAGGACTTCACTTCTTTGTGGTTACTGATTCTACTTATTATTTGAAATTGTAATTGTAGACCATAAATCCATAACCCGCACTTGACTGCAGGTTATAGAAGCACAGGTCGACATGCCTATTGTGGGAGCCATTGCTTTGCAAGTCTCTCTTCTTACGTTTACTCTCCGTGTTCATCCCGATCGGCTTGATTATGTGGATCAAGTGCTGGTATGTTTCGTCTCAAACTTTATTTTCTTGAAGTTCTTCTTTCACAAGGCACTGTTTGATAGAATTAGCATTTTACAGTAGCTGCATCTTGACATAGATCTTTTGCAGGGAGCCTGTGTCAAGAAGCTTTCTGGAAAGCCAAAACTTGATGACAACAGAGCAACAAAACAAGTTGTTGCACTTTTGAGTGCTCCATTGGATAAATACAATGATATTGTGACAGCCTTGACACTATCTAATTATCCCCGTGTAATGGATCATCTTGATAATGAAACAAATAAAGTTATGGCCATGGTTATTATCCAAAGCATAATGAAGAATAACATTTGCATCTCTACTGCTGATAAGGTATGCTAATGTGCTTTTGGTTTTGCATGATGACTTGACCATTTTTCAAACATAAATTGTGTGCTTTTGTAGGTTGAGGTGTTGTTTGAATTAATAAAAGGGCTTATCAAGGATTTGGATGGAACAGCCTTGGATGAGGTTGCTCTGAACTCCATAATCTTTCAGCTGCTGCTTTAAAATTATCTTTTTTGGCCCACTTTAGTGCATATTTCAATTTTTTTTTATTATGTTCCATTTCCCTAAATCTTAGTTTAAAAGTCCTTTTCATTTCATGAATAGTATGACGAAGAAGATTTCAACGAAGAACAAAATTCTGTTGCCCGCCTCATACACATGCTTCATAATGATGATCCTGAGGAAATGGTAAAGGTATGTGTGTATTACTTTGTTCAGAATCAACTGCATCAATATCACCCAAAAAAATAATAATAATCAATTGCATTAAACTTTTATTTCATTGAATGTTTTTGAGATAAACATATCTGTAATAGAGTTCTGTAAATTGGATTCTTTTTTTAATATTTAGGTATATGTTGACCTAATGTTGTTGGAATGCTAAAGTGCTTATATTTTAAAGCACTTGCCCTCTTTATCTCACTATAAATATAAATTAAAAAAATTTACGTTTTTCCATTTAGCAATTGATCCTTAAACTGAATTCTGATTGGTTTTGTATTTGGTGTTTTTATATTGTATTCACTTCATATAACTCTTGATTTCCTGGCCTGCAGATTACATGTACGTTGAAGAAACATATTATGAATGGAGGGCCAAGGCGCTTACCCTTCACAGTTCCTTCCCTTGTATTTTCTGCACTTAGGGTATCTTTCTTCCTTGACTGCACACCTGTTTTTCATCAACATCTTAGCAAGTCATCTCTTTTTAAGTTGAATGTATAATTCTGCAAAAATGCATTTACTTAATCCTGTCTGTCCTTGATTCAACCTCTTAAAGTGGCCTGTCAAGTAATTTTCGTTAGAACAATATAGAGGAAACTCTTATGCTTTAAAGGATAGCCTTTGTATTGAAAGTTCCTTGTTGTTTGAATATTACGATCCTCATGTCTAACAAGATATCATAAAGGCGGCAAGGCATGGAATTTGTAATTCTGATGCCATGCGATGCCAACTCCTAATCTGTATTTAAATTACTTGCTAGCAATGCATTAAAAAATGCATCTGCCAACTCCTAAATTTTCTCTTGCACTGGGAATCAATCTACCTGTAATATAATGGCAGGTTTGGCTTCACAATAATGAATAATGTTATCTGGGATGGAACAAATTTCTTATTCATTTTTCTATTCCTCTTGCTGTTCTGATTTATGATTTTATTGCAGTTGGTCAGGAAACTGCAAGGGCAGGACGGAGATGTTGTGGGAGAAGACATTCTTACAACACCCAAAAAGATATTTCAACTCTTAAATGAGGTAACTTTTAATGTATGAGCCTCTTTTTTTAATTTATTTGATCAAGGGTATCCCTAAGTCACTTTGGACTTGAGACTAATCCCTTTTGAGGTTTAGAGCACAAAGGGGTTTTGCCTCTCCCAACAAGTGCGCTTTCCAGGATTCAAACTTGTGTTTTCCTCTTTATGGGGTTAGGTCACTTACTATCTCAACCAACAACTTGGTGGTTAATGTATTAGCCTCTTGAAGAATATTAAACCTTTTTATACACCATACGCACCAAACTGAAGTATTACTTTTGAATGATAAGTTGCTTTGATATGTATATAAAAACAGCAGAAATACATTGCTATTAAATTATTTGATGGAAAAGCATCAATTTTTTGTTGCAGATCATTGAAGCTCTTTCGTCTGTCCCATCTCCGGAGCTGGCACTTAGGCTGTATCTCCAATGTGCTGAGGTATGCCTTTCAAAAAGTGGTAGGAAATAAATCTTTTTATGTTTCCCCCATATTATTCTGACACTTAAAAAGACTCGTAAAGAGAGGAGTAAGAGGTTAGGGACTCATTCTGTACTGTGAATAATGCATGGGTTATATTTTTCCAGGTTGAAGATCTTGCATGCCTGAATAGTGAAATAAGTTCTAAGGACTTGACTAATAATCACATTCCGCTCATCATCATCATCAAAAGTCACTAAATTAATGACCCATTGAATATGAAGCAAACTTTCCAGTAACTGATTGATTCTGGCTTTTTTACGTGATAATCAGGCTGCTAACGATTGTGACCTTGAGCCTGTTGCTTATGAATTTTTCACTCAGGCATTTGTATTGTATGAGGAAGAAATTGCGGTAATCATCAACAAAGCTGTCCATTCTAAGATTTCCCTAATGTGACCATTGGAAAAATAGTTTTTAAAAAAAAATAAAAATTGTTTTGTTGCTATGCTTTTAGGACTCCAAAGCTCAGGTAACTGCAATTCATCTAATTATTGGGATGCTTCAGAGGATGAACGTCTTTGGTGTTGAGAATAGGGATACCTTGACACACAAGGCTACCGGGGTAAGCATCTGATGAGTTTGCCAGCAGTATGTCTTTTAGAACAATATATCTTGACATCTCTTATTGTGCACAGTGTGGTCATGGCAATATCTGAATTGATGATCTTGTTTTCCACAGTATTCTGCAAAACTCTTGAAGAAACCTGATCAGTGTCGGGCAGTCTATGCATGCTCACATCTCTTCTGGGTTGATGATCAAGGTGGTCTTAAAGATGGAGAACGGTAAGTTGACGTAGCTGACTTTGTTTTATGAATTCATATGTTAACCATTGTTTTATTTTGTCCTTTTTTGTAAATACCTTTACTGTGTAATGAAGAGTGTCCAAATGATGTTTCCAAGTTTTCATTTTCGGTGTGTGGCATGTTAAGGGTATTGCTTTGCCTTAAGCGTGCCTTGAGGATTGCAAATGCTGCTCAACAAATGGCCAATGTGACAAGGGGTAGCAGTGGTCCAGTAACTCTATTTGTTGAAATACTGAACAAGTCAGCCACGTCAAACTTACCTCTGGTGTTTTAAATAATTTTTCGGTAATGAATTTTAAAATCGTGATTGAATTGCTCCAGGTACTTGTACTATTTTGAGAAAGAAAACCCACAGATCACAAGTTCTGCAATTCAGGGTCTGATAGAATTAATCACCACTGAGATTCAGAATCCAGCTTCGGATGTTTTCTTTGCCAGCACATTGCGGTACATACAATTTCAGAAACAGAAGGGTGGGCTGCTGGCCGAGAAATATGATTCTATCAAGGTTCGATTCCCGTTTGTGTAGATGTGGCTTCTCCAAGTGGATAACGCCGGAATTTCTCTTCCAAACCTAAATATCATCATGAAGCCAGTCAGTTTTTCCCCTTTCCTAAGCCCCCATGCATTGTATTCTTTGCAGTCTTTACGGAATGTTACATAGGAACGTGCTTGATAGTTTAATGTTCATAAATTCATTATGTATAATTCATTATGTGCAATGGCTGTTGCTCGATGAATTTTTAAGGACAAGGAAAAAGCTTAAATATTCTTCGTGTACGACCAGTGAGACCATTTCTTATTGTGACCGTCTCTTCAAATTATGGCACTTTTCATATCGATTTCCTTGGCAACATCCCAGTAACACCGACTAGTCAACTCATAAAAGTAACAAGGCTAATCTCACCACAACCAGCCACCCGCGTTGCCTGCAAATGGTATCATCCGCTGTATAATGGGGACAGCATACGCCTAAAATTGTATTAGAGAAACTGAACTCGGAGAAATCCATAAATATCACGCGTTGTAAATAAAAATACAAGCTATGACTACACGATCACATCAACAATAGGAAATATGTAGGCACGTGTCATCAAGGGAATGGTAGTTACAGACAAATGGATATATTCACAGGTTCCTGCTCAGTTTGGAACATGAAGGAAACAAGACTGGCCGTTGGAGAGGCTTCATCCTCCCGTCAATTTCCTATTCATGATCACAGTATTGAACAGGCCTTTCGTGCCTTCTTCTTCTTTTGCTTTGGTGGTTGAAGAACCACTTTGATGGCAGCGTCAAATACGGCTTTCACATTCTGTAATCAGACACATGAAAGCCCAAAGTAAGTAGGGTCATTAAACGCTCACTGCAAACTTGATAACAACACTAACTGCAAACCTGCTGAGTTTTTGAACTACACTCGATGTAAACAGGAGCAGCAATAAGCTTTCTCAATTCTTCTCCCTTGAGCCAGAGCAAGAACAAACGTAAGTGCGTGGAAGAGCAAAACAGAACTTGATAATAGCAACCTTTGCCTTTAAAATTGAGCGGTTAGGATTGTCTACCTGTGCTGTAGTAATAGGCACTGCACTAGGATGATCTACGAAAAACTGCTTATCTTCCCGAAGATCTGCAAATCAATTTGAGCATTTATGACTGTTAGCATCTCCCCGCAAAGCATTCAAAAATTCAACTTAGCATTTCAGAAGTAAATACCCTTTCATAGGCTAGGCAGTGCATTCATATTAAAAATAAATTATACGATGATTTAATTGATATTCCAACAGTAAATGACTAGCCTTTTTAATGAACTAGAATTTTCACATCTCAGCCACCCTGTTTACCCAAAAGTAGAGAGCAATGGATATTCAGTAGGGTGGCGGTTCAGTCATGCATCATCCGCCTGAAAAAAAAAAACACGGGCTGGTGCAAGAATAGGAAAGACGACCAAGTACAAGTGCCTCAAATTGTTTTCTAATTTAACCAATAATTAGTACGCAAGTAATAAAAATTAAAAATAAAATAGAATCTTAAAAAAAACTAACACGGTCTATGAAGTGCAGAAACCTTTAGGACCTTCTTTCACCAAAGGTAAGCAGACAGCTAATCAACATGATTATATAGATTGCTCATCTTCAGAGTCACAATCAACTTATAAAGCACATAACAACTTGCCGAAAGACAAATTTTCTCTCATTTCACTACTAGCATACAAATAAAGATCCAAAAAAAAACAAGGCAAGCCAATACATTCCAGGATTGGGAGGAGAGAAGGATTACCTAACTTGGTCCCAACTAAAATTACTGGAACTCCAGGAGCATAATGCCTTAGTTCAGGGATCCACTGAAATGAAAAGCACAATAACTTTATTAGGTAACTGAAATGCAAAAAATTGATGCAAATGGACCTCATTCTAATTTTATTCAAGAGTTACACCTTCTTCGCAACATTTTCATAGCTGGCCTTGCTTATAAGAGAAAAAGCAAGAATAAAGACATCTGCTCCTCGATAGCTCAAGGGTCTTAGTCTATTATAATCCTCCTGACCTGTCAAAGCACCAAAGGCAAATGAAATGCCAAAAATCACAGGCAATTCTATTGAATTAGTGGCTGCAGTGTTACCAGCGGTATCCCATAAACCTAGGTTTACGGTGCTTCCATCCACAACAACATTAGCACTGAAATTGTCAAAGACGGTTGGCACATAATCCTGTTATTCATAACCAAGAAAAACTAAGAAGAGATGCGCCATGAAGCTACAATTACTATGAAGGAAAATCAAAATCAGTAGGAAATTTAAGCACAAGATTGGCACTCTACCCTGTAAAATACAAATCCATAATACTTTATTATATCACATAACTTTCATCTTTGCGGCCCAATAGCCCACTATGTTTTTCAAGAAAATGAGACGAGTGTTGATCTTAACATAGGTCGGCATGTTCTTCATAATATTAAAATCCACTTCAAAATTCAGTCTATCTCCCAAGTTTACTGACGCTTGATGTCTCATTGTGATTTAGCACTGCTTGCGCACAACACAATTACAATGTCTATGTATGATACCTGCCAGCCGGCCTTGATTATCTACTAATCCATCACACGAATGAACGTAATAATTACTCTCAATCAAATGGAATTACATAAAATTTATCAAAGCAGAATATATAAGATCTAAGAAACAAGTCACGAAGGTTAGAGGCAGACAACTAGGGCTGGTAGAAGAATCAACCGGTAAACTTAATATTCAATTATCTTTATGCACTTGATCCATTAAAAGTTTTGGAGTATTTAATTGAAAAACAACAATGTTGAAAATAGTCGGTGAATATTGTATGTGTGAAGTCAAGTCAAACATCACCTAGAAGCTCCAAAATATGTGAAATATGGTCACACATACTTCTATCTCTACAACGATAACGTGAAGAACATTTCCATTTACAATTGTCTCAGACGAAGAATAAAATCATATTTAAAAGGATTCATTCTATCTGCCTCCTTGATAACAAGTCCATTTTGCCAACAAGAAATTTTGATTAGGAAGCCAATGGCGATCATATAATCAACACAGCGGTGCCCTGCGATTTGTAAAAGATTAAAGAAACGAGCCAGTGGATATGAAAGAGGGACAGACCGTGGGGAATGTATTGCTGGTGTACGAAATCAACAAGCAGGTTTTGCCGACAGCGCCGTCACCGACCGTGACACACTTGATGAACCTTGACGCACTCATCTTCGACGGAAAGGGTGCAGATCTTCTACCCTGACAATTCTTTCCTGAGTCTCGGCTCTTCTTGTTCAAACCAAGGTCCTCCAACTGCGCTCATTCAGAAGGACAAAGAAAGTTCACAGACTCCATGTTGGTGAAGAAAAACCTAACAGGCTAACACGCGAAGATTAAGGAATGAAATGCTGAGTGGTGAAGTCCGCAAGGCACCAAAGCCTATCTGCAGCGCGCAGGCAGAGTGAAGACAGAAGGAGAATAATTTAAATTGAATGAGAGAAGAAGAATCTCCTATAAAAACCCTTGATTCCACGCTGACCCACACAAGCTTTTGCCAGCACTCAAGTTCTGGTATAGGTAACAGCTCACAAATGAAATTACAGTTTTGGTATATTATTTTCTCGCTTCGTGTGAGGGAGAGACATGCCAAATAATATGTTGTGAAAGTCTCGACGTTGGTATGAAGATACGACAGGCGGTCAGTCTCTTTCGTGAACTTTTTCCTTTAAAATTGATACTCCTATATGGTTATCATCATGATCATTGCTTAATCTTCTACAGAAAAATTATTTTAGTAACTCTGAATCTATCAAACTACTTCAATAATTAAGTTTTATTTAAAATAATACTAGCAGGAGATTTTTCTTGCTCAACAGCCCAAGTATATGTGCCATTAAAATAATACTAGTAGGGTATCAAACCAGCACATGCCCTAAATGCACTAGCTCATTGAAGTCTAGTTTATATTGTCTTAACCATTTCATAATTTACTCACTCGCTTTTGTTATATATATGATTTTTTTTTCCTGAAATGTAAGAATTAAATTATAAAATTATGGATATAGGGATTCAGTTATAGTAAAATAAAATTTGGGAAAGAATAAAAACCAAATCAAGACCATAGGAATTAACCAATTCATAATCTAGTTATTGGCTTTTGTTATATATATGATTTTTTTTTCTTGAAATATAAGAATTAAATTATAAAATGGTTAAGACTATAAAGATTGAGTTACAGTAAGATAAAATTTAAAAATGAGTAACAATCAAATTAAGACTATAAGAATTAGTTTGTATAAAATCAAAGGAGTAACAACTAAATTAAAACTATAGTGACAAAAATTTAATTTTCCCTGGATTACACTATTTATGAATTATATCTAATGCGTACTATACTTTTTTAATGAACTGCTTTGTTTTTTTTTTAAAAAAAAAAACTTCTTTTTGCTATTGGGTAAGTGATTGTCGTAATTCCTAGCCCCAATCGGTTTTCAACGAATCTTAATTTCTTCATTTTTGTTGGCAATATAATTCTACTTATATAAAAGGAGATGCCTGGGACTCAGATTTAAACTCATCCGATTCATCATATATAAAAGTCGATCACGAGACTCGCAGCCCTGAGAGCAAGAATGAATGAATATAATGCTTCTGGGACCATTTGGTCCCTCTCATTAATATCCTTCTTCAGTATTGCGATTTACAAGGACCGCTAGCTTCGATCGGTTCCCTACTTGCAGGCCTTGCCCTCAACTGGGAGAAGGAAATTATCGATGCATGCCACTATCATCGCCCATCACAACTTGTCACTCCCTCCATCCCTACTTATCTGTGCGTTGGATTGAAATGTAGGATCAGACGGTAGAGCCTAGCCATGTGAACTGGCCTCCTCCATCACTTAAACTTTATCCTCATATCGCCCGATTTACTGTCTGGGAAGACAAGATTTGACCCAAGGAAAGAAAAGCCATAATTAAAAGTTCAAACCGCACAGTGGGCGCAAACAAGTGATATAAGTGTCGAAATATTGAAGAAGCATTGATGAGATGAGTTAGTTATCTGAATGCGGGGAAAGAGGGAAAGACAATTAGAGCGGAACGATTTTGTATGGACGAGAGATTAGTTAGGGGGAGAAAGAATGTTAGGTCGATGAGAATGGCGCCGAAACCAACCTCTCAACTACGGTCCAGTGATACTGTGTTCCCCGGGGGGGGGGAAGAGGAAGATGCATGTATTCGCTCACATCTTGATACTGTCTTTTCTTTTCTTTTCTTTTTTCTTTTTTTTTTTTTGTGATAAAAGAGAGTAATTTCACATTTAAACACAAAAGTGTTACAATTAAACCTACTAAGCATGGCCCCGATATCATACAAGAGCTAGATACTACCTCAGCTCCCATTTAAAAGAAATATGGTTTGCCAATTGAGTCTCGCGTTATTAGCTTCATTCAGGTAATATAATTAAATATTAAAAAAAGGAGAATATAATTTAAAAATAGTTATCACTGCATTTTCTATTAATAATTATTAAGAATATACCACCCCATGTCCTCAATACAAGGTTAGTTGATTTTTTTAGAGAAATTAATAAAGTTTTAAATAAATTACTTTAGAGTATTTATATTTATTTTTTTTATTCCAAACTAATTTTTGTCTGACTTATAAACTTATATATAATCAAATTAAATGATACATGGCATGAGTTATAATTAACTAATTTATGTAGCTTCTTCAATCTTTTTAAAAATAGTTAACTAAATTTTATATTAAAAATCAGATGAAGTATTAAATATTAGTTGTTTTCATAAAAGGTGTCGTCATTAATTATCTAGTTTGAAATTAAAAATAAAGAATACTCTATATACACATGAATAACTGTTTCACATTGCACATTCTCAAACCAAAATTTACTGGTATATTTTCTTATTTGGTGAAGAGTGTAATTCCATTTTAGGCTTAGAACGCAATATATTTTTATCCCTTCGCTTATGAAGATTTTAATTTGTATTCTTCTATTTACAAAGTTGAAACTATTTACCACCTCAAGTGTCCTTATATATATGATTATCTAATTTACTAATTACTAATCCATTATTTGAAGTTTTGTTGGGGGCAGAAAGATCTGAGCTTGTCATTGTTCCAACGGCATATTGGTTGGTTGAGAGTAACAACTAACAAGTCAGTGGCGGCATTGTGAGGCATTTTTTTTTTTACCTGGAATATTGCTTTTTCATTAATGCAATAAGAAGCCAACGATAAAGCTAGTCTGTCAGTACAGTAATCCAAATAACAAAACTGAAAACCTTCAGCCTTGGGTGATTTCGATTTCATAAAAGCCCTTCAGTATTGTGAGGCATTCGAACCATATTGAAAGATGATAGAGAGAAAGATCTGGAGCTTCAAAACATTACAAGGGAAAACTTTAAACTTATCTTGATCCTGGTTAAAAGGCAGATCCGTGTGTCTGGCAGAAAAAATGCTACACACAGCGTCTTCCTTCTTCAGTGCACCCCATTTCAAAAAAATACGTAGGTGGTGAACAGTAATCACATGCCTCTCCCCTCTCGGAAAGAAGAGGATTGAAAAATAAAAAGGAACAATCACGATCAGCAATTGACCACTCGCTGATCTTTTATTTACTCAATACTACTGAATAACGGAAGCCATCGCGGCACACCAACCAAACATCCCACCACGAAATCTCGAAAGCAACTTCATCGGAGTCGCAGGAGTCGCCGGAGATCATCGGTTGCTCCGGCGTCAACGCTGGCGGCCCCAGCATTGCAACTGAGTTTCGGCCTCAGAGTAAACTTCGGTAGCGGCAAGCTGCTGGGCGGCGGAGACAGACTAAACACCGAACCCGATAACGTTTCAAATTTTCCTTCCCCTGACGCTGCGGTTAAAACGGCAGGAAGGTGCTTGGGAAGGTCAACTGGGTCGGGTCCCAACCGATTGCTTGGATGCACGAGGAGGAGCTCCGATATGGATCGAGATGCTGATTTCAGATCTCTCTTCACTTCTTCTCGCTTGGCTTGTTTTGATCTTTTGGGCGTGAGAGACGCGTCTCTGATTCTGTTCCTCCGAGTCGGTGGAGGAGGGTAAGAGAAGCCTTGACTGAGGCTTCTAGAAATCAGAGGCTGTTGAAGTGCAGAAATTGGCAGAGGAAGCAGAGGTGGCTGTTGGCTTTGTCGATAATGGTGACTGCAGACCGATAATGACAGAGAATGCGAATGAGGATGTAAGATAACCCCATAGACATCCGAATTCTCCGACGATGGGTTGGAAATGAAAGCTCCTCCTCCATATTTCTTCGGGTTTTTTATTTTGATTTGCTGATGAGGAACAACTGATTGTTCAGTTCTGGAAGCTGCCATGACAGAGGCCATTGAATAGAAGTTAGCGTGTATTGAGTTAGAACATCAACATAATACATATATCAAACAGTATAAATGAACTATTGAGACTAGGATTGTCGATGATCTTCGTCAAAACAAGCTGATCATCGGGAGACTGTAAATCTGCATATATCTGATTTTGGATAAAATCTTCTCTCAGACTAAGAGAGACTAAACGGATGATCTTGCAGAAAAGGTCCCGTTTATTTCCTGGAGACTGAGCGAAAATCTATATTTTGATCACGTAAAAATGAGAGTAAGGCGACAAAATTGATCTAAATTCTGTAATGAAACAAAAAGAGTACATAATTTGGAGTTTTGGATCCCAAATGATTTCAGAAACCCTGCATTTCCAAGGGTTTGTCTTTATTTTCTTTACTGTGCACCTTTCTGTGCCGGTTCCCCCTTTTTATACAGTGCGGGCTCAACGGCTATATTATTATTATCAGAGAAAGAGGAAAATCATGTATTAAGCTTCACGGTATCTGTATTTTGAGAGTAAAAATAAAAATTAAACTATTGACATTTAATAAAAATTAAATTAATTATAGTATGTATGTGTCACAATTACTACAAAATTACCGACAACCTTGGCGATCCAAGTCTAAAACCGGGATGCAGGAGGGCGGCAACCGCCGGAGCGTTACTGGTCGTACGATTGCTATTTAGAAATAGCCGTTGAGAAGATTGTGACCGTTGATGAATCCTCCAAGTGGGTCGAGTCGGACAAAATAGAGAGAAATCTTAGCCATACACGTCTCTTGCATGGTTGGCCCCGCAATTTCGATATTTCTTAATTGTCCCCTGACCTCATGTGCGGGGAAAAACTTTCCGCAACAAAGCTTTCACCGCCTTTGCCTATAACGAGAAAGTGTATCTTTAGATTAGAAGTGGAAAAGTAGTTTTTTTTTTAAAATAAGTTTTTATAGAAGTTAAATTAAAAAAAAATTATATTGTAATTATGATTTATATTTAGATTGGTGATGGTAGAAATGATTTTTTTTAACCTTAAACATGTTTAGATTAGCGTTTGAAAAGTCCGTTTAGATGTAAAATAACTGAAAATTACATGAAATTTATTGAATACTATATATATAAAAAATTGATGTTAAAAAATATAAAATAATTAAAATAAAAAAGTTCAATGTCTAGAGAGAGCTGCCACTGAATAAGCTAAAAAAAAGAGCTTCTAATCAGAAGCTCTTTTTTTAACTAAAAGCCCAATTATACGTTGTGCCTGTTTGAGAACGCGGTGGAAAAATGTATTTTTTTTAAATGGACTTTTACAGAAGTCAGATTGAAAAAAAAAATCATATTGTAAATATGATTTGTGTTTGGATTGACGGTTGCAGAAGTAACTTTTTTTTAATCTTGAATCTATTTGAATTAGCGTTTGAAAAGTTCATTTAGATAGAAAATGACTAAAAATGATATGAATTTTATTATATATATATATAATTGAAATAAAAAAATGTAAAACAAAATAAATAAAAAAAGTTCAATAATTATTAAAAAAAGAAGAAAAATACACTAAACCATTTAATTAAATCCATTTCTACTATAAAATAACGTAATGAATAAATGCCCCTAAAAAATAATGCAATGGCACTAAAAACGATTGAGCTTAATTAGACTAAATAACACCAAGAACGAGATTTCTTAATCGGTTGAGCGTCTAATCAAAAGCTCTTGCAAGAAGCTTAAAATATGAGCTTAAGAAAAAAAAACTCTTTTTTTATTAAAAGCTCATTGGTAGCTTATGAATTTCCAAACACCTCTTTACTACAGTAAAAGAACTTTTGAGTCTAAATGAACTTTTATACCTCATGAAATAATTTCTAAACAGGCTCATTAAGTATTTCCAAACCGATATTTTACGAGGTAAATGGATTTATGTGTTGCAATAGACTTTTTTCTTACTTTAAGTATTTCCAAACAGGCTCAAAAGTCGTTATCCCATTCCACCACTTCCCCATCCGCATACCACCGGCTTGGAAATTGGTTAGATTTGGTTGGAAAAGAAATGTTTTATGATAATCTACTATAGAACTGATAAAAATGTAAATAACCTGATGGGAGCAATTAGAGAAACTTGTTTTTTTCTCAATAATTTAAGTGTTAAAATACTCAACGGGTCTTATTTATAAAAATAAAATAGAGAGAATTTTTTTTTACCTATTTATTATACATTATTAAATTTTTTATATGAATATATAATTTTATCTTTTATTTATTACTGTGTAGATAATTATTTTTTTAGAAATTATGTAGTTAAATAGGAAAAAATTTAAAAATAGTATTTATGAATTTCAAGATTTTTTAAATTTATATGAAATATGCTTAAAATGTCTTATAAATAAAACTGAGGGTATTGTATTGTGGATTTGTGGTTAGGATATTATCTTTTAGATAAGAGTATAGCTGGTGACTAGGCTCTATAAATCAGGGTCTTAATTAATATGTCAGGTGTGAGTGGATATTGATCCCAGCCAAGTAGAGAGAGGAGGTAATTTAAGTAAGAAGAGTTTCTCCCAAGTTTGAAGTGGAGTTAATTTATCACTCTTAAGAAAGAGATTATTAGTGGTAATCTCATGTACGTTACAATAATTATATGAACATGTTGCTTTTCATAAACAGTACATATGGTTCTTCCTCTTTATTCTTGTTATTTATTCTTAGTTAGGTTAAGATATAATTTTATCCAAAAGTTATTATGAATGAGTAATATTGTCCTAAAAATTTTCAAATTGTAACAATTTTATATTGGCTATTCTCCTAGTTAATTTTAATTAATATATATACTAAATCGGCAGTCCACACTTCATCCCCACTATTTTTGTGTTTAGATTATGTATAAATTTGCTTTATAAGTTTTCACTCAAGAACAAAATTATTCGAAAGTTTTTAAATCGTAACAATTTCACTCGAATTGTTATTAACGCTAAATTTACCTATTAACTGACTAAATATGCTTATATAATAGGTCTATATGTCACCCATCTACCTCCTTAATTTATCTAACTTTGCTAATTTAAAAAAAAAAAGGATCTTATATTCAAGATTACGGGTAGTATGAGAAACTGATCAGGTTGATTATTTTAAAGTTACAGCAATTTGCAATTTAACTTTTCAAATTTGGCAAAAATTTACGGGTATGGTCAGTTTTTAATAACTGACATTAGATGAAAGAGATGGATACCAACGGGTGAAAAAACTTGTTACCTATAAGACACTCACTTTTAACATGGACGATTAAAAAAATCGTTGAGCCAATCCTAGATCTAATTAATAATTATGCGAACTTGAGACCCAGCTCCAACAATTCACTACGAACACAACAGATTTAATTATTTAAGAATTTTTAATTTTTCATTGTAAGGTTAGAATATTCTTAGTATGATACATAATTAAAATTAACAGGGAATTGGTGGAATATTATATCAGGCGCCCTTTATATTAAAATGTTAAAGCACGTGGTAGATTAGGCAGGACCACCAGACTTATGCGCCGACCAATGACTAGAGATTAGAGATTGTCAAATGCGAGATGGCAGGTCCCATTCTTATCATTTTTAGTTAGTTTGGTCGGTTCCTTGTCCAGTGGCATCCCTTTCAGCCACTTGCAAAAAACTGCCTCCACCTCGCCCCATGATATCAATAAATCGCATCACTTGCTCCGTTGACCCATGAGCTTAGCTTAGGAGTTCACCCTGCAAAACATCCTTTTGCTACCAAAATGATATCATTTTTCGGCATAAGCTCCTAAATGTATAGATGCGCAGAGGTGGTAATGCGGACCTATAACATCAAGGTTTTACTTGCAAGCCATTGATTATAAAAATATGGGAGAATTCTAAAAAACTATAATTTAAACTTCAAAATCTTAAATAGGTGATTTAACAATAAAATGATTTGTTAATTGTATTACTATTCTTGTTAATCCCATTACCGAACTTGTTAACGGGATTTTGAAGTTTAAATGGTATTTTTTTGACATTCTCCCTAAAAATATTTCATCTATCCTATTTATTTATAAGAGCTTAATAACCGAATTTGCGGTTTAAAAAAATAATTAAAAATAATAAATGTCTTAAATAAATTTTATTTTCCAAACATGCCTTTATTTATAGAGGCAAGTAAGAGAGTGAATAAGGTAAATATAAATATCACTAACCTCTAAGTATGCAATACAATACATATAATTAATTAAAAAATAAAAAAACTTATTAAATATTCAGACAACTTTTATCATATTCTTATAAAAAGGACTAAGGCAATTTAAATTTTAAACTCTTATAAAATAGATCGTAAAGAGTAGTACTAATTCCGTGCAAATATCTCACATCCACAAGGAATTACAAATTTAAATTAAAAATACTTCCATCCGATTAAGTTGATAATTGATTGCCGGGTGAAGCAAGATTGAAGCAACAAATTAAATTGACAGACGGAAATAAAATGTGAAGCAGCTCAGAGTCAAATAAGGTGCATTCACCAATAAATTAAGATGACACCACTACACAAAACACTTTTTGACGTTTTTTTTTTAGTCCTTTTAATGTTTAAAATAGTGGGACATATATATAAGAGATATAGAAAAGTCAGGATATGACGTCTATTAAAAAAGAGATGTTTAAAGTTTTTTTTAAAAAAAAACTTTAGAGGTCCCCTTTTTAAAAAAAGGGGTCGTCATAACTGACCCACTTAAAAAAGAGACGCCATAGGTGGGTTTAAACGTCTTTTTTTTTTTTTTTAAAGAGAGACTTCAAACATCCCTTTTTGAAAATAGGGATGTCTAATTTTTTTTTAAAATCATTTATATTTTTCACTATCTAACAATTAGAACCTACAAAAATAGGATCGAACAATTATTCGTAAACCAAAATGTTCTTACAAATAGTAAGGGAACATCCAACACTAGTTAATTAAAGTGTTGACTCCTACTAATTAATGTATAAAAATTACCACAAAGTGTCAAAAAGTTGTATACATAACTACTAACTAATAAAAATAAAATTATCAGTTATCATCAGTTTATCACAAAATGCCAGAAGGAAAACTCAAAATCCAAAAAAGATTAATATTGGTGAAGGACGGTAAATCAAAATACATCTACAATGATGATAAATCAAAATCTTAGCACCAACAAAATGCATATATAATAATCTCAATTCAGAACTTAGCCCATAAAAAGCAAAAGTAATTAATCATACCTCTTGGCCACGGTAGGAAAGGGAGGAGGAACCAACAACATCAAAGATTAAGGAGGGACGATGGCGACGAGCTTCAATAGGGGAGAGGGAGAGAGGAAGACAGTGGAGAATGGTGGTGGAGAGAGAAGAGAACAACCTTCAAAAAAGAGTAACGATAGTGCGAGGGAGTGAGAGAAAGAGAGTGATGGTGGAAGAAGAAACTTCAAAACAGTGGTGAAAGAAGGAGCTTCGAGAGATAATGAGAGTTTTGAAATTTGAACAGAGGAAGCTAGCTTGCGGGAATAGATATAACATGGGAGAGAGTGATGTCAGTATTAGTTTGACTAATATATATTACTTTTAGACATCATTTTTTGAATTTGGAACGCCTAAAGTAAAAAAACAAATTAAATTTAGACATCCCTAATTTAAAATGGATGTCTAAAGTCAGCTTTAGACGTTCCTTTTTGAATTTGAGACGCCTAAAACTACTTAATTCTCACCCAAAATTACAAAAATGCCATCGCCTTTATTTTTTACTTTCATTTTTTTAAAAATGACTTCTTTTAGAAACGTAAAATCTACATTTTGCAGTAGTATGAAAACCACGGGGCTTTGAACTCCTAAAGGCTCAACACTAGAACCAAACCAAGGCATGGATATGAAACACAGGAACCCACACAGATCCAACAATTTTCAGAATGGAGATGGTGGAGATGAACCACGACCATCAAAACCCATGCACAGTGAACGTGGTTGGTTGGGGGAGGCAAGGTGAACCACGCCTATGCATGTCTCTTGGTGTTAGTCGATGGCCTTATTTAAGTTAGCAATGGAAAAGTTTGTTTATATAAATTGAGATAAAACTCTTCTAATAAATTTTTTTAGTATACTGTAAATCACATTAGAAAAACAGTTTTTACCGTCAATCTAAGAGCCCGTTTTGGTTCAACCCCATTGCATACATGCAATGGTAATCATGATTGCATTACCATGAGAAGAGTGTTTGGTTGCTCTTTAGCATGGTAATAGGGTTTACCATGGTAATGATGATTACCAAAAAATTGGTAATCCTCATTCATACATCCCCCCCTATGAATCCTCATTACCATCCTATTGCATAGTTAGAAAAGTATAATTTACCATTTAGTTTTACTTCTCTTTATTTTACTTATATATTTTCACTTAGTCACATCGTCACAATCGTCACCTGCTGCCACCACCACCACCTCCTCCACCACCGTCGCTGCCACCTGCCGCCACCTCCTCCTTTACCACTACAGCCACCTGCCGCCGCCTCCTCCTCTATCATTGCCGTCACCGCCATCACCTCCTCCTCCTCCACCACCACCACCACCACTACTATTTCCTCCTCCTACTCTACCGCTGCTGCCACCCGGCACCGCAGCTACTACCTCCTTCTCCTCCGCCGCCGCCCGACCCTGCTGCCACTACCTCCTTCTCCTCCCTCGCCGACACCACCTGCCGCCACTACCTCCTCCTTTTCTGCCGCCACCCGCTACCGTCACTACTACCTCCTCCTTCTCCGTTCCCGCCACCCGCTACCATTGCCACTACCTCCTCCTTCTCCGTTCTTGCCATCACTACCTCCTCCTCCGCCGCCGCCGCCACCACCTCCTCCTCCTCCACTATCGCCACTACATCCTCCTCCTCTGTCGCTGCCGCCACCCGGCATCGCCGATACTACCTCCTCCTACTTCGTCGCCGCCCGGCCCCGCCGCCATTACCTCCTTCCTCGCCGACACCCGCCGCTGCCACTACCTCCTCATTCTCCGTTCCCACCACAACTACCTCCTCCTCCGCCGCCGCCACTACCTCCTCCTCCACCTGACTCTTAACTTTCTTTTTACAAAGATTATAGTAAGGGTAAAATAGACTTTGTGTAATATATTAATTTTAAATAAATGTTAAAATAATAACTCATTGCACCTTACTTAAAAATCAAACTAAACACTAGCCCTGTAATTAATATTGCATTGCATTACCATTACTTCGCATTGCACTGCACTACAGAGTGTAATGGGATCAAACCAAACGGGCCCTAAATAAGCATGAAGATAGTGGAGATGTCTCGATTTAGATGGCAAACGGTGGCGTTAATGGTAGAGGGCCGGTGACGGGAAAGGAGGAAGGAGGAAGGAGATGACAGGTCAGTGTCTGTGTGTTGACTAGATGATGCTACACTGCATTGGGCGCCATTTCACGCTGTATCTTGAGGGTACAACAGACTTTTCCCAAACTATATGAATCCTTTTTATCAACCACCCCGCAAGCTATATAGATCGCCCACACAAGAATACATGTACATGTACACGCGTACATGCATGCATGTTTATGTATGCGAGCGAGTTCTCTATGATGGTGTACATTGTACAGAGCTTTGCAATTAAGATGTCCACGAATTGATTTCTTTTTCTTCTTCTTTTTTTTTTTTTTTGGCGTGGTATGGACAGTTTCCATTTTTTTTGGGTTGAAAATGGACAATTTTCTTTAAACAAGAGTTTTTGTTACTATTAATGACTTTGTGCTTTTGTGGTATAGTTCGGTCTCACTTTATAGCGGTCTGTGTTTACACTTTACCCCTTTAAACAATTTTTTTATTACTACTTACACTTTCTGCCTACAAAAAGATTTTTTATTACCTGCGTCATGCTCCTAGAACTTGCTCGCATAAGATGGAATTTCACCATCTTTTTGAACCCAATCGCTATCTGTAACTATCGTCACTTGCAATGAATATGATTTCGTTATGTAATTACCCCCCCCCCCAAAAAAGAAAAAAAAAAGGAAAAAAATATTATTTAGTAGGCGGAGGTAATAAAATCTAAAATCTCCTAGACACAAATTGACCCAACTCAAAGCTCGTTTTGTAACTTACGATGGACTAGCCAGTTTTTTCATTTTAGTTGAATTTTCTGAAGTGCTATTTTTTCTGGAAGCTAGATTTATTAGGTTCTTTTACCATAAAAAAAGATGAAAAGAGAGATATTACTGTAGTTTTATGTGAGTAATAATAAATAATATATCAATATAAAATACATAAATTAAATCCTCTTTTACTGGTCATTGTACATTTGTTCATCGCACAACCTATATTCCTCATCCAAGAACAGAAGCATGTAAGGGCATTCTTTTATCTCACGCTTCTCGGCTACAACTCATCAAATCAGTGTTATCTTCGTTGGAGCTTCATATAATGCCCTGCATTTCCTTGCCTAAATACATTTGTCATAAGATTGACTCAAAATGCATTGATTCCTTCTGGGGATCCTCTGGTGATAGTAAAAAAATTCATCTTGCAAACAGAGATACATTATTTCAACCCATCAAGGAAGGAGGACTTGATATTAGATCGACATTCACGGTTAATAAGGCTCTTGTTGCAAAGCAAATCTAAAGGGTTGTGACCGCCTCTCCTTTATCTCTGACTCAAATCCAAATATGTGAATCTGTCATCGAACCCCGTCCTTTTAACTCCTTACAATTCTTCTTGGCTATGAACCCTGCTGATATTGTTCTGAATAACATTGAATGGAGTATAGGAAATGGTCTCTCAATTCCTCTAGACCACCCATTGTGGTGGCCCATGCAACTAGGATCAGAAACAAGAGGACAAAATCTTCTTGTTGCTGATCTATTAATGCATTATCAATCGGGTGAACTCTTCCCTTTGTGGAACTCTGAGTTTGTCTTCTCCTTTTATGCTTCAAATGTTACTCAACAGATTATCAGCAACCCTATTTCCTTTTTAAATAAATCGGATCGAATTGTCTGGACAGGAAATGCTTCGGGGAATTACCGGGTTAGAGATGGCTTCAGTAAATCTTTAATCCACTCATAAGCAGGACTTCACAATCCTTTTTGGAAGTTTTTATGGGCAATTTCCTTGTCAGGACAGTTCCTGCTTTTTATGTGGAAAATTCTTAATAATGCCATTTCATCTGTTGATGTCCTGAGTTATCATCATCCTGTTGTTCATGGAAAATGTCAATTTGGATGCGGCGAGGAAGGATCTTTGTTTCATATCTTATATTCTTGTCCGTTTACCGGGGCATTATGGTTTGCAAGTTGCGAAATTCTAGTAGACCTTGCAGATTTTAATGACTTCAAATATTGGCTACAAAGGTTTCTTTTACAATTGAATGAAGATGATAAAGTTGACACCATCCACAGAATCATCAATCTAATCAACTCACTATGGTTATGGCGAAATCGTGTTCTTCATGAGGGAATGAAACTGGATACACACAAAGCTACAAAAGAGGTTCAATCCAAAACCAATTTTTGTCCGATAACTTTTAATGCTGAATTGCAAGTTGCAAAAGGAGATCATGTCATGCACTCTTCCAGAATTTTGCGAATCTCGCATGATGGGTGGACAATCATCTTCCACAAATTAAATTTTCCACCCGATATGAAACATGGATCTGCTATCAAGGTCAATCTATCAAAACTTTCAAATTTTTTAAATTGCAGAAAGGAGATAATCTGTTTCTGATGAAGGTCCTGAGAGCATCACTAGGTGGATCATGAAGTCACCTTTCTTCACCCATGGTGTGGAAGGATTGGAGATCTGGACATCAAGAAAGGGTCTAAATCTGAATATTCAGCATATCAAGGAATCCCCCCTCACTGTCTTCTGACAATTCTCTTAAAATCCTTGCCATAAAAAAGTTTTTTTTAATATTTTAGTAACGCCAATGGCATCGTAACTTTTTTCAAATTAAACCCGGTTTCATTATTTAAAAAAAGAGGGAGGGGGCGGGTGATCTTTCTTTCCCTCGCTAGGGTATTTTAAATTCCGCACCGTGTTTCTTCTTCTTTCATTTTTTTTCCCTTGAGTAGAATACGCCTCTAAGCCTCTTCCTCCACTAGACGCGGAACATCTGAAGGAATGAACAACATCGTAAAAGGGAACTTCACAATCGAAGCTCAACTTAGATAGCTCGTCAACCACGCGGATCGCGTCTGTAGAGACATTAGTAAAAGATACAATCCAAGACTAAGACAGGAGATCCTTACCATGAAAAATGAGGTCCGTGTAGGGGTGCTCCCTGGAGCCATTTCTTGTTAACGCCGTAAAAACCTCAGCACAGACCGCATCTTGTTTTTTGCGTCTTGGTAACCCCGGTGTTTTTTTTTTTGCCCCCTGTTTTTCTACCTTCACGCCTGATGGAGGGAAAGGGAGGAGACCCGGAGGCAGAGACGATGGACATCGGCAGTCCACTGCCATGCCCCAACACTGTGACTATTCGTCGGAACCCTTATCGGAGAGCTCGCGCCACTCCTATCAACGCTCCACTATGCTACAATTCATCCATTTCAAAGTTGCGAGAAGTTCCGCCGTTCCCTCACGAAGAAATTTTGTCCGCACAAAATCTGGAAGATGCTCCATCGCAATCCTCATCTACATCTCATGGAAAATTAGGGAACGAAAACATCAAAGTTTTCCTTAGAATTCGACCTCTCCTAAACTCTAAGGTTCCTGGAAACGCAGGCTCTGTTGCTGATAAGAACCAGCGGTTAAGAGCTAAGAATGCTTGGCCTCAGAATCCAACCAAAAAGAATATATCCGGTAGGGAGAAAAATGTCAAGAGCTCCAGAGTTTGTATAATGGTTAATGACCCTTGTTCAGTGACACTATCAACACCTATAGATTCGCAAGATTCTAAGAAAATTAAATCTGAAACTTACGGAGGTTTCTCTCACGTTTTTTCCACCGATTCATCTCAGGTACTCTTTCCATATGTAACATTTTCTTCCTCCGCTCAGTGGTTTATAACCTTTCTCAACAAGCAATGGGATGTTCACGAATTTATATTTTAAATTTTAGCTTGCAGTGTATGAGAGAATGGTGAAACCTATGGTGGATGACTTCCTTAGCGGTAAAAGTGGAATGTTGGCTGCACTGGGGCCTAGTGGCTCAGGCAAATCTCATACTGTTTTTGGGAGTCCAAGGGAGCCTGGAATGGTACCTCTTGCCCTTCAACACATTTTCAAGGAGACTGAGACTAGGGCCAATCTGGCATTAGGGTATACTGCGATCCTTTATGCATTTGGAACTTCTCTTGGACGTATGCTAAAATTACATTGCGATTCAATCTCGGTGATTGGTCACTAAGCGTCATATTTGAAAACGTTAGGATAATCCAACCTAAAATTTGAATGAGGAATTTTCTTTATACAATTGGTGTAACATGTCAGTATCCTTATTCGATATGGATCCTCATTGATATACATACAAGTGGTTTCGTATTCAATTCAAAGCAGCCAGGCATATAGAATTCACAATCCCCAGGGAAAAGTCAATATCAGTCTAGCTGGTCTCATTATTAACACTAACATGGTCATGCATTAACTAGCTCAGGAGGGCACTAGCACCTGCTCTCAAAATTTTGTACTGTTTTTTTGGTCAATCGAACATTTCTTTAGTTAATTGAATGAAATGTCAAATTAGTCCTTTCTTGCAAGTCGCAGGTATATATACATATCAATATTTGAGATTTACTCTGAACGAGGTAAAGCAGAGAAGCTGTTTGATTTATTGCGAGATGGTTGTGAATTAAGCATGCAACAATCGACTGTAAAAGGCCTGCAAGAGGTTTTATCTCCGTCTGCTTAATCTATTATCACTATATGTGTATAAGGCGATTGATAATGATCACTTGTTCTTGGATTTCTCCGAACAGGTTCTTATATCTAGTGCTGGACAAGCAGAATCCTTAATAGCACAAGCAGTGCTAAAACGTGCCACTGCTATGACAAATACTAACAGTCAATCAAGGTAAAAAGCAAACAGAAATTTAAGAAGTTCCTTTACTGTTGGGTGGGTAGTTCTTCTCAGTGGAAAGCTTAAATAACTTTGATACGGGAAAAGTTATGCAGCGAATTTTTCCTTATAATGATATAACTAGTAATACTCTTCAATTTATTCTAATGTCCTGTTTGTAGCTGATCTTCTGTAGTTAGTTTATTACTAACTGGATTGTATAGATTCATTATTTATCTGCAATAAGCCTAGATGAAGTAGTTCTTAGTTCGGTGATCTTATAGAACAATTATTACTTTTTTTAATTGGATTCTGAACGTTGATAGCAATTTATAAGTTTTCTCATGACATGTTTCATTCTTGTCGTGATTTGATTTTGTCATCTTGTAGCCGATCACAATGCATAATTAATGTTTACCAAAAGTGTGAAGGGGCAGTCAGCGCGCCATCAAATTGTGCTGTTTTGACTATCATCGACCTTGCTGGAGCAGAAAGAGAAAAGAAAACAGGGAATCAGGTCTTTATATAGTCGTATTGTTGTGAAATGTAGGGGTTGATTTTGAGTATTCTGCAGTTTGGCAACTTTAGGATAGAAGCTGCATGGCTAGTCTCGAAAGTCAAACCGTATGCCACCCTTGCCGTCTGGTCTAAAATAGGGGTGTAAATGTTGTGGCCTATAAAACGTAGCAAACATGTTTGCGTGCGTGCATAAGCAAATCTGTCCGCCATGATAAAGTTTATGTTAGAAGTTTTTCAACTTTAATTTATGAAATTATTCATGAAGTAACCATGATGCCATAGAGTTATAGATAGTGTAAGAAACATGAGCCCCTACTTTATACTTATATTTTGAATCAAATTCTTTTTTGCCGTAACAAATTCAGTATCTGGTTTAAAAGAAACCTTTCAAAAATGTAAGAGAATTGGCACATGTAGAATTTCTGATGACCTTTGAAACTCATAAGCCAGATTGACTACATTTGACAACATTATGGAATAAATATTTTCCTATTAACTTCACCTCAAATTTTCTTATGTTGCAGGGGACAAGATTGCTTGAAAGCAATTTCATCAACAACACTTTAATGGTGTTTGGCTTGTGCTTAAGAGTATGTACCAAGCACTCAAGTTTTTTCCTTTATTCTTTTTCACCCTTCCACTACTACTGTGTATGTATGTTGATTGTTTTTCTCTTCCAGTCCTTACTGGAGCACCAAAAAAATCCTAAGAAGCCACTGCAGAAACACTTCCAAAACTCATTGGTAAGCTATTTTGGATAATAATTTGACCTATTGCTGGCCTTTGACGCGTTTCATTAGTTCTCGTTTGCTGTTGTCTCTTCCTTGATGCTGCATCTCATATCCACAAAATATACATTGACGCTCTCCGTCGTTCTTTCCGCTTAGTAATATTTTTTTGAGATAATAATTGAAACAATGAAGACTGAAGAGATACAAATATCGCTGTTTCTAATACAGTTAACTAGGTTCCTTCGAGATTATTTGGAGGGCAAGAAGCGCATGACCCTGGTACGCAGATTCGGCTTTAAACTTAGTTTTAATCCTGATGATTTAATTATATTTTGAAAATTGCGAGTCTTTCACAAAAAATTGGGATTCAATATCTCTCCATAGTTCACTAATCTCGGTGAACTTTTCCTCCCAGCTTTTAACAGCAAAGTCAGGAGAGGAAGATTATCTTGATACATCTCACCTACTAAGACAGGCTTCTCCTTTCATGAAAATCAAGTAACACTATTTTCATCTCTTGACTTCAATTGCATTTCATATCTACCACAACTTATTTAAGAATGTGTATGCTTTTGTCAGGTATGATGAAATTGAACCATCAAATTTTGTTCCTAACAAAAGGCGGTACCAAGCATCATCTACAGGGGAGCAAGCAAAGCCATCATCTACTTTAGGGCAAGCAAAGCGAATGAGACTTGTTAACAGTGAAAATAGTGTGAGTGTTCTTTTTTGACTTTCCTAGCTTGTCCCTGTCCCTCTACTTCGCAAGTTTTTCTTTTTAAAATAAGATGAGAAGATGTTTATTAGATAATCATTAAATATGAAGAAACTTTCTTACAATTTTATAATAGATATTTCCATCTATAATAGTCTGAAGATTCTGAATAGCACGTAGATAGATGTCACCTAATTAGACTGCTTAGTTCTGTGATTAATCTGAAATTGAACCATCAAATTGCTACTTGATTAAATGTTAGATGTTCTGTTACGCTTTGAAGTTTGAACAATTTTTGTTTATTCCCAGAATGAAGAGCGCAATGTCAAAGAGTTGCACATCTCCAAGAGAGGTTGTACGATACATTTCAAATTGAGCAGAATTTATCAATTCTGATACTGGGCTGTTGCAATTTTCTCGCATTTAAACATTCTTGCCCTAATTTTTACTTGGTTATAGATGCTCCAAGAGCTTGCAAATTAGAAGCTAATAGTCGTGCCCCAAAGTCAGAGTGTGATAGCCAGGCTCAGAGTGATAGAAGCCACATCATTATGCAGAATTTTGCTAAAGCTTTATGGAACATTTTGAAGCAATATAATGCCAAGCTAAAGGTAATAATTATCTGAAAAAGATGCTCATTAAAACTAGCCATTAAATCTGAGTTTTAATCTATTCTCTCATATTCATCAAAAGTGCTTTCATGGCAAGTTTTACGCTTTAGCTAAACTATCTACCAATATTTATAATCAGGATGCAGAACTGGAAATCAAAAGTCTCAGAGAAAGTGTTGGGCATGAGAAGGAAAAATATCAAGTGCTGGAAACAGAGATGAATGAGTTCAAGACCTTCTGTACTTGTCGCAAAGGTAGGGAAGGATGCAATATTTATAATCAGGTATGCAGATTTACTGGTTGTGGATTCCACTCCTCCCTACAAGTTTTCCAGTTTATGTATATGCTTGATCTTTACGGAAGTTGGACGGCTACGTATTTAATTGATGGTTAGCTCTATTATCCATTTGGGAACAAGAACTAGCTTAGCCATACATGCTCTGTTGCACCATATGATTCCCATCCCCCCTTCTTTCTTCGGCCCCTCTTTTTTGGTAGAAGTTAACAAATGAGAGAGAGAGAGAGAGCCCTTTGTGGCAAATGGAGGCTGAGTTCTCATCAGCAGGAAACCTTACATCTATAGGTCAATAGACTATGCTAATTACAGAAATATTCAGCCCAAGATGCAACAAGCATACAGTTTCCATTCAGATGCAGTTAGTTATACTATTTATCTCAAGATTTATTTGTTACACGTTAATCATTTAACACCTTTTCTCTGAATATTTAGGTGCTCTTACTCTGTATTGAAACTAGAGGACGCTAGTGGTTCTAAGATTCTGGTCAAACTAGAAGCACACTAGATGCCCTTGCTAGTTTCTACTGAGTTCCGTGTGAACTTTTATCATACATTTGACATACTAATAGGCTAAATCATAACTGATAAGTTCATTATACATATGTACTCATTTCAAGTTGAGTGGATAATAAATTTGAGAAAGCTGTACTCACCAATATTTTTTTTATGATAGATTTTTTGTGAGCTCAGTTTTTGAGAATATTGCATATGCTATATCTATCTGTTTCTTCCAGGAAGCATTTGATGCTCAAGCATCATCTATGCCTAGACTTCATCATTCAGATAATGAACCTACCCTTGGTACTTCCTGCGCGCTTCCGGATGCTGAAAAATCAGACAGGTTAGTCTTGTGTGACTTCATCATGGTTGCTGCTTGCCTTTATTGTCCTTGAAGCATCTAGCTGGCAAATTTATTCTAGAGCATCACTCCTGACTTTGCACTTGCTGGAATAATTAGGAAAGGTGGGGTCTGCTCATCAAGACCAACGCATCATAATGATTCGGAGGTTAAGGGAGAAAGCGTTATACTAACTGTGAGTTCATTTTATAGCCATAATGTGTACAAGTGTATTCATGCTACTTATTTGAATTGTTTTTCACGACATGAGTTGATACGACTTATAAAGACCGCAATGGATATGTATTAGGTCGAAATTGAGTTGATGTAGGAATCATTAAAGTTGTGGAATTAATTTTATCCTCTAATCTTTTCAATGTTTTCATATGAATGATTGTCTGCGAGGAATGTGACATTAAATATATCCCTAATATATCAATATCATTCCCTTGACAAGCTCTTATAAAAGCTGTTTCTGTAATCAACTTCGCAGGAGTTCAACGATTCTTTATCATTGTCCAATGATGAAAAGTTGGGCCTCCCGTCACCCATAGAGGTCTCGTCTACCAAAGCATATGACCATGCTGGTTGTCGACCTGATGATCCCAACGTTTCTGACCAATCTGACGATAAATTAATCCTTCTGAATGGTCAGGTAAGATGTTTGCCTGCTTTCATCTGGACTCCGAACTATATATATATTAGATTTAGAGGTCAGATTGGAAATCTAATTATGCGGAAAGCTTCCAGGTAAATGAACACTCTACTCAGGATATTATCAAGTCGGAAGACATTTTAATTTGTGAGCTTCAGACAAAGAACCGTGCGTGATATTTCTATCTATTCTTTCCAGGAAACATATGATGCAGAAGCATGGTCTGAGCCTAGACTTGATCATTCATATGGTGAGTCTATACCTGGCACTTCATGCACGACGCTGGACACTGAAAAATCAAATAGGTTAGTGTTGTGGCAAGCAATTTTTACCCCATGGTTCCTACTAGTCTTTATAGCCCTTCCAGAATCAAGCTGGTTAGTTTATTCTGAAGTGTCATTTCTTACTTCCTTCTCACTGTAATTATTAGGAAAGGTTGGCCCAACTCACCAAAACCAGGGAAGCATGTATCTTTGGTGGTAGAGAGCAAGATACTAACTGTGAGTCCATTCTTAAGCCATCTGCGTTGAATTAGTGTATCAATATTCATAAGGCGATGTTGTCACTACAACTGGGAATCGTGTTGTGGTTTTAAATTTGCCTACAATGAGTAGAAGGTCATGAAAATTTACAGCACAGAATCAACAAGATAATGCTGTATCCCTTTCAATGTTTTATCATGAAAAACTATTGGCCCGAGAATTAAAATATCCTCAAATATATACCCTCTGTTAAAATCTTCAACACAATCTATTTCTGCCTTCCTCTTCCCTTCCTCGTGCTTAATCAGCTTTTCAGGAGCTCAACAACTCACCACCCCCCACTGACGAAATGCTGGAACCTTCATCACCTAGGGCCGTCTCGTCTACTGAAGGATGTGACCAGGTGGGTAGTCAACATTCTGGGAGAAGGGTCAATAACTCCTGCAACCCTCAGAAGCCAAAGAGGTCCGTGATGTTCAACAACTCACCACTGCCCACTGGTGAAACGCTGGAACCTTCATCACCTAGAGCCGTCTCATCTACTGAAGGATGTGACCAGGTGGGTAGTCAACATTCCGGCAGAAGGGTCAATAACTCCTGCAACCCTCAGAAGCCAAAGAGGTCCGTGATGTAATTTATGGTAGAGGAATAATCGAGTGTGTTTGTATTGTTTTCAGATATAATCTTATATTTTTTTCTTAGCAGTTTCTAGCTCATAATTATAATTTTAATGATGTAGGAGACTTATGCCTTCCACGTCCGTGTTATTAAGGGATTTGAGTAACCTCGATCTTTTAGACGAGACAACGGCATCGAAGGTAATATAATTAATGGTGATCTTCAGCTTGCGCACGCTGCAGGGGTTTCTGTCTAGAGCACAATTCATTGAAAAGTTGAGGTTTCTGGAGAGTAACCAAGTTTTTCTCTCTAAACAAGAGAATAAATGGGTTGTGAATTATGAGAACGAGGTATTTTGATATGTATTGACATTTCAATTGATTTGCAGGGGAGAAAAGGCCCGCGGAAGTTGGCTGCCGATGATGTAAAACGAACAGATGGTAGCATCTCTCTTATCCGAATGCTTAAGAGCAATCATCATCTCTAGTTGATAATGACCTTCCCTGAAGTCTTCACTTCATACTTCGTGTTTAGTGATTTTTAGTTTAGTCTACCAGAGGCTCAAGGGATGGCATACGTGTATAGAATTGGTTGTGGGCTATGGGTTTAAGTTTGTTCTCATTTGTTTCGCTACGCAGGACTGAATATCCAATGGGTTTGGGTTTGAAGGCTTTTTTAAAAAGAAAAAAAAAATGAAAAAACAAACAAATACCCCCCCTAACTTATAAATCTTAAATCATTATTCAATATTGCTGTTTAAAAGAGTATACACATTAAATATAAGAGTATGACAATTGATGACTCATTTTAGTAAGAAATAATTGGTTTTAGATTTTAAAGTTTAAATAATATTTTTATATTTTTTTAAAAAAAAGAGCAAAAAAAAAAAAAGGATTTTTCAGGGGCAAAAGGTAAAATGAGGACCTGGCCTCACAGTATTCACGTAAACATGTTACAATCTTATCTTATCTTTAGAGAGGAGGGTTCTCTTAGTTCAAGGATATAGGAGCGTAGGTAAAATTTTAATCAACTTCCACTTTCTCCTTTTTTGTTTTAGGTATTGTCAAGTATTAAATATATGAACACTTTTTTTAATAAGAATTTAAATCTTAATTTATCATATTATAAGGTATTAGCCCATTTTATTAGACACAATTCCTTTGATTCCACTGCCTCCTTTTAAATAAATATGAGGGTTGCAATCTTATCTTATTTTCAAGATAACTTGATCCCAGCTTTGAAGTTAAATGAATTTCGATTCCCACAACCCTTTTCCAGTGCCAATTTCATTCCATAATACACACACTTGGAGAACTCCAAGGTTGCCCCCAAAACAATGCGCCACTTACCCCTCATTTCTAGTCAAACCCCTCCGCACGATTAATTCCCCCACTACTTTACGCATGTTTAGTTGAATGTCGTTGACAAAAGATCACTTTCGAAAGTTAGGGCTTTTTTAATTAGCCTTTTAAAAGTACACAAATTCACACAAACTTATTTTATTTTGTATATTATAAACCACATTAAAAAAATACTTTTTTGTCACTAATCTAAACAGAACATTTAGGATTCAAAAAAGAGAGGAACATAAATTTAAATTTCAGGAAGCATACTTAGGGTCTGTTTGGAAATGCGTTTTGGTAGAAAAAAAGCCCAGTGAACCTCCAAAAGCCCAGTAAACAAAATATCCCTGTTTGGGAAAACTTCTCCAACTGATGAGCTTTTAAAAAAAAAGTTCAGTTACATACAAGCTAAAAATTTGAGCTTTTTTTTCACTGAACTTGTTTCCTACATTGGAGAGAAACATTTATTATTATTTAAAATCCCACCTACCCACATTATCTCACTGTTAGCGTCTCTCTCTCTCACATCCGGATATTCATTTTCACCATTGATTTCCGGTGATGTTACTAATATCCGCTTAATCAAGGGTGATTAATGAACAGATAATGGTGGGGACCACTTTGTGGTTGCTTTGTTTGCATCTGAGCTAACGTTCGGAAGATGAAATCCAATGAATGCAGAGTTGGTTAAAATAGGAAGCTTGAGGTTGGGTTTTTATTTCATGTACCCAACATGAATGAATTGAAATATATAATTATATTTTATTTTAAAATTAAGTGTTTTAATGTATTTTTTTTCAATAATTATTGCACTTTTTTATTTTTAAAAAATTTATTCACATTTTTTAACATCAATTATAATAATATTAACACAAACAATATATCAGTAGTATTCAACAAGCTTCATACCCTTTTCAGTCATTTCTCATCTAAACGGGCTTTTCAAATGCTAATCCAAACAGGTTCAACTTTTAAAAAAAAGTCACTTCTCCCACCGCCAATCCAAACACAAATCACATCTACAATCTGACTTTTTTTCAATCGGACTTCTGCAAAAGCTCCATTTAAAAAAAAGCTACTTCTCTACTGAGTTCCCAAACAGGCACTTATTTAAAAAGATAAAAATCATTTTCATTTTAAGACTCAAAAAAGAAAATTTTTGACCAAATGAAAAGAATTTTTTTTAAAAAAAATCTTTTGATCTTATTCTTAATTACTAATTTTTAATTAATGATAAAAATGATTTTTTTAGATCCAAAATATCCACCACCAATAACAGTGACAAATCAACCGTAGGCTTCCGAAGGGTTTCAAATCAGGTCTGAGCTCTTAACTTGAACCTGCATCTAACGGGCCATTGGAGTGTTTAATAGATTGGAAGTGGGCCTGCGTAGTGATGCAGACTTCCTAACCCATAAGCTAACAATGCAAACCATTTTGCAGTCACCCCACTAATGTGGGCTCTCTCTCTTTCTCGTACTGAAAACTCGGGAAAAGAAATTTTCAATGACAATTAAAGTATGCTATACACACCATAAATAAAGTATGATATGATAGAGGAAGATAATGTTCAAATAGCAAAAAAGAAAACATAAAATAGGGGCTTAGTAAATTTATGAATCCTTTAGATAGGACGGTAAAAGAAAATTTCAATGACAATTGAAGTATGATATAAGATAAGAAGAGAATGTACAAATCGGCAAAAAAATACAAAAAGGAGCCAGACAAATATTTGAATCCTTTAGATAGAATGGAAGTTTGTGAAGAGTGACTTGTGCATGGTGACTTGTGAGGATACTTGTGAATTTTAGAAGGTACATCGTGAATGGATATTCCGGTGATCCATGAATCATGTGTATATAATTAAGATTATTTTTAAATGCTAAGTGGCAATGGATAAATTCATGCATAAACTCATGAGCAGCCTTCCATCGGCAATTTTCTTACATTTGAAGATAAAAGCAATTTTGTAAAGTACTTTGTTTCTTAATTGGAAATAAAGAGCATTGTTCATTCATTAAATTTTAATAATTAGAGGCCTTCAATTGTCATTGATGTCTTCACAAAATCTGTAATTGTAACATCCCTTACTGGGTGTGTGTCTGAGCTTGTCTCGCCCTCTGGTTCGGCAAGCTGAGGCCTGTGGACTTCAAATTACTGGTAAAAAATAAACAATTATAAGTGATCCCAAAACCTATGTGACTAGCTACACTTCGGCGTCGACCATTCCCAAAACCTATAAAATTACTGGTTAGTTGTGCATAACCTTCCCGGCTTCAACACATTATACCCTCTCCAGGAACCTCCAGCTCTTTATTTGAAGTTAATGTTAGCCGATTTAGGCTAAGATTGCCTATCCTCTTTTGTGTTTTTGTGTGATACCATAGTGATAACTACCCAAGTGTAAACACTTGTCCCTTCTATTAAAAAAAAAAAAAAAAGCGCTGAAGATCAACCATCGTCAAAATAATGCACCTTTCCAGTTTTCCTCTGCTTATATAATCTATGCACATAGTTTAACATTCCCGTTTCCATTTTCAATACAATATATTACAATCATATAATTTAAGCTCTGAAACTCAAATCAAAACCACCATACATCTCGAGCCCCTTTCATTGGGTGATTACCTTTACAAAAACATCCACAATTCTAAGACAAAATTATATATATGTACATACATATATGCTTTTTACACGAGGGAAAAACAAAACCCATGTTATTGCTATTGTACCAAATTATGAACTTGTTTTACAGAGTCGCGTAAGGAATCTGGCGGGGAAGTCTGAAGCGGACCTGAGACGCGGTGGATCGCACCGCCACGCCGTGCCAACAGATGCCGCCCTTGCACATCTCATTGGGATGACTGTGAGAATGATGACGACCGCCGTGACAGCGCGTGAAGGCGTGCGTGACCTTACGGGATACGTCCCACGTCAGCGTTGCGACCAGCACCAGGCCCACCACGGCGCTCGAAACAATCACGACGAAGCCACCGCTGAAGCTCCGACCGCACACGAGCCCGTAGGCTTTGATGCCGGCGATCAGCGCCACGTAGATCGTCGTCAGGTTCCCGACGACCGTGTCGGATACAGCCATAAAGAAGGGAGAAGACAGGGGAAGAGGCGCACAAAGCTGCAGGAGGTGCGACAGATCTGAGAATGAATATAGCGGTCGCTTTAATTCGCGGTGTTGGGAATGTTCATGGGGTTAATTATGCTTACGTGGGAAGTCCCAATTTCTGGAATTTACGAAAGTTGGTGTCTCTCTCATCCCGGCGAGCTTATCTTCAATTCTTCCTCCTCCGCGGATTGGAAATTACAAATTAGGGAAAGTGAGCGGGGGAGAGAGAGATCTCTTGTGCTTCCCCACACCCCCGGAATGTTGCTATCCCATCCCGATGAATTACACGTGTCAATCTTTGCCCTCGGAACTGGCAACTTCATTACGTGGCTCCTCCTCACTCACGCAATATTAATATATACCTTTTCCTGTTAACTACACTTAAAAGCTTATCCGGGGGGCGCCGACTGGCAAGATGGACGATCAGGATGGCGTGACATTAATTTAATGACTTTCCTTTGTTAGTGCGCGGTGGCGGACCCAGTGGCCTTCCACTCATTTTCTATTAAGAAGCCGGGATATCTGCCACGTCAGCGCACAGCATCTCTAGCAATCAATCAGTCTTTATATCCACCCTTCATCAATTGGTTGATACTGTCTTCATGCAATATCATAGTCACTGAGTGTGTGGATACTTGTACATTGTTTGACACATACAGCGAAGGTATTCGTACTTCACCCAAAACATATCAAATAATTCGTGTTAAGTAATAATATACCCGTATCAATCAACTCCCATTCCCATATTCATTTGCATTTCAAATTTTGATCATATATTTTACCCTGCCAAAATGTATCATCATACTGTGTTCGGGATTAAAAAATTTACTACGTAGTGCTTGGATGATTTACTGCAATACAATAGTTAAGACAAAGAAATTTACAAGTGGTATTCATCAGGTATTTCATCTGATATTCATCAGATATTGTCACTCTTCATAACCAAGTGGTTTCCTGTAGAAAGTTATTTGTATAACGATTATATTATATTTCAAATGAAAATCTATACAAATATAGTATTTAATCATTTATCACGTATTAAATAATAATGCCACTATGCATATAATAACCATACATTATTCGCCTAAATAATTAGCCTGGGTAATTAGTAAATTATTTTGTCATCTGCTTATGCTCTTATATATACTCCTATAAACTACTACATACTGTTAGTTTTCGTTCATGTAGTGATGCTTGAAACCCCTTGGCCATTGGCCATCTGGTGAGCACTTCACAAGCACAATCAATGTTCTTATAATAGATTACTCTATTGAGAAAGTACACATACACATAATCTTCATGTTGGGACTAGATAGGAGTAGCATCTTAATTACAATATTAAAACCACCTTAATTTATCTGTTTCTCCCCCTTCATTTTTCTCCACGCTCCTCCTCTTTCTTGATGATAAACGGTTCCTACATCGTCTGTAAGAAAAATTCTATACAGACTGTGTTTCGTATAGTATTTTTAAGATTAGGACATGTATTGAAAGACTCCAATTAATATCCTCCGTCGTCGATATATTTTAGCAACTTATTGCCGATAACATATTCTCATGTAACGTATAATTGTGCTTTTCCCGATAGTATTAACATTCACTGCCATCTACATCCCCGCACACATATTACTGAAATAAAAATTCAACCCAATCTTTAAAATAAATAGACAATTAGAGCCGTTTGTTTAAGAAACGAGCAACATGTAAGAAAAGTAATCAATGTTAGTTGAATATTCGTTCTTTTCTATCATATGTGATCTTTTTTCTTCTTTTTTTTTTCCTCGTTTGCAAAGGGGAATGATCAACACTGATCAAGTAATACTAGAGCAAAGTCATATGCTTCCAGCTCCCATAGAATCTTCATGGATGATCTGTAGTACTATTTCACCAGGTGACTCTTCCAAACAACAAGTGGTATCCCAACTTCAGATTGAGCGCGTGAGATGCTACAAAATCCGCACTTCTGTTGCCTTCACGACAAACATGCATGATATTAATCTGCCAATCTTTAGTCATAAGCTGTTTTGCTCAACATGGTTGCATAGTTTGCATAGCATCAATCGGAATAGAAGATAAGACTGATTTTGCTAATGTGATGCGCCCCGCCACGATAAAGTCTTCGCTACCCACCCAGAGACCTTTTTCCTTACATTCTACTCAATGTACTTTTTATGTTTTTGTTTGGAATAGTGATTGAAGTCTTCAAAATAGCTTTTCAATCATGATTTATGATATATGAAGTAAGTATGTGAGAGAAATGTTGTCTCAATTTACATATATAAGTACTTATAAACTTTTCAAAAACTTTTCCAAATACACACATAAGTTCCAGTATGAACAGGTTTATGAAGTAGTGGTATGCCTAGATATCTATCAAGACTATTTTTTTAAAAATAAATATTAAAAGCGTTTTCCTAAAAAAGTAATCTTTTAATTTTTTTTTTAAAAAGCTCAAACAAAAGGTCCTAAGACTTTAGATTAAATAGCATGTTCAACTCCATAAAAAATCATGTTGCCTTAGTATAAAAAATTTTTCTGAAATGAAAAAAATTTATTTCTCCTTTAAAAAAACCCTAAAAAAACATATTCAAAAACTCAAATGTGAAGAAATATTTATAAAGTTTAGCTACTGGATAGAAATATTTATTTCAAAAATCATATGAAATGAAAGTTTAAATAATGAAATTTGAATTGAGGCAGCAACCAGACAAAAAAAATGGTTAAAAGTCCTTATTTAAAATTTTTATTTATCATAGGAACTAAATATGTTTACATATACCTTATAAACTCTCACTATTTTGAGAAATCTTATAAATAAAAAATGCCAGTACTCTAATTCAGAACTGATCAATAAAATTTTTAAATAAATATTTTTAACCAATTTTCCTTGACCAAATCCCAGGATCCAATTTAAACATATTCCTAATAATGGAATGAAAAAACTATGAGAATTCCAAGTTTTTACATGTCCATGGAGGAACAACGAGAAGTCTTCCTAGCTCTCAATCGTGGTCGCGCTATTCGAGCCCGGCGACTTTTGTTCTGTTTTTCCACGTAAAAAAGAGAATGCAACACCAATAATAATGTGCCACGTTCTGTTTTTAGCGGAGACTTTAGTTTTAAGGTGGATAAATGCTTACATAGTCGGGTGTAAATTAAGATTTTTTTTAAATACAATATAACATTTGATTTTTTTTTCATGAGTTATTAACTAATTATGATTAAAATAATTTAAATTATTATATTTTTATTGAATAGCGTTTAGATGACATAGTATTCCTAAAATATATTAATATTTCTCTTTAAAGAGAGTAAAGAAAACAGGATAAATTATTACATGAGTCAAGTGCACTACATCATCTATATAGTATCTAATAAAATCATATAATATCACTCTCATTAAATTCTACATGTTTAATTTCTCTACTCTTTCTTTATTTAAAAATATCTCTCCAATCTAACCATTTAGGGATTCCTCACCTAGCCCTTAATTAAGTTGGCGGGGTTCGATTTCACTTTTGGGCATGGAGAAGCATCCGTGGCCAGTCACTTTACCCATAATTGGAAGACCTGGTGGTATCTAGATTAGTCTGGAGTTGTTGATGCGCCTGAAAGATAACTTACCTTAGGATATTAGATGTTCTACACCAAAAAAAAAAAGTCTCTCCAATCTTTTTTCTCTATGCAACGTTAAGATTTAATAAGAAGGGAAAATCTTAAAAAATATTATTTAAATTTTAAAATTTTAAAATATTTTTTTTGATAACAAAAAAAAATAATGAAACTGATAATTTAAATTTTTATCAAATCATTTATTTAAAATTTTAAAGTTAAATGTGATATATTTTTAAAATTATTCCAAAATGAACGATGTGTTGGATTTTATTGACAAGAATTTCTCGGAAAACAAGACTCGCTCGGTGGGCCAACCCGTTTACCTGTCAAAATTAGCACGGTCGTCTGGTGGGACTGTCTACAACACTGGACTACTGGCTGATGCCACGTAAAATGAAACAGAACAAACCAATAGAATGAAGCCACGTTTCCATAAGGCAATCGTATCTGTTCGATCATCCAGGCTGGCAAAATTCAACCAATCGGAACCCCATATATCGCAAGATGGAAGTTCCCGTGACAATCACGGTCACAGGAACTTAACAAGTATATATAGATATATGCTTATTATAACGTAGTTGTAGATCGAACCGGATCATTTTTCAGTTTAGCCGAGAGGGCCACTAGAAACTTCGTTTCTCTGCGATGAGGAAGTGGACTGTTCCTTCCGCTCTCCTTGTACTCAGTCTCCTCCTTCTGTTTGCAGATCAAGGTTTGGCAGGCTCACATCACTCCGATACCTAGTGTTTTTTCCCCTTTTAATACGAGCTGCGCATTGTTTTTTGGCCGCAAAAGAGAACCGAATTGAGCATTGCTTTTATAAGCTATTTCATTTTCTTAACACAGACCTCTCTACCTTAGCTTTATAACACTCAAAACTGTGCTTTAATTATTCTTCTCTGGTTGGATAGGTCGGAAATTTCAGGTAAATGCTGATGGTAATTCGGAAGAGCTTGTAGATCCCCCGAAAGTTGAGGAGAAGATTGGTGCTGTTCCAAATGGTCTTTCCACCGATTCAGATGTGGCCAAGAGGTTTCTGAACAGACTGAGCTTGTTGTGAGCAATAAACTACTCATGTTTTTTTTTTTTTGAAATTTTTTGTTATTTGATTGAAGAGAGGCGGAGTCGATCTCTAAGAGATCGCTGCGAAGCAACGCGGAGAAGTTTGAGTTCCAGGCCGAAGTGTCCCGGCTCATGGATATTATTATCAACTCCCTATACAGCAACAAGGACATTTTCCTCAGGGAGTTGATCTCCAATGCTTCTGATGTAAGCTGGTTTCCTTTTTGTTTCCTTCGTAAAAAGTAAAAACCTTGTGTTAGGTATTTTATCCTGCCATGTTAATGAAAATTACCTTCCCTATGCTAGGCGTTGGACAAGATTAGGTTCCTCTCCCTCACCGATAAAGAGGTTTTGGGCGAAGGTGATAATGCCAAGCTCGAGATTCAGGTTAGTCATGCTGAATGACTCTGTTAGTAATGGGACATTTAATCATAGAAATTGGAATTGTGCATTCAAATTTAATCATGCAATGATGAAAATTTTGATTTTCTATAATGGATTGTTGATCGTGTGCATTTTAAATGTTTTATAGTCTGTATATATTGTGTGCGTTATTTTTGTACTTAAAAGCTTATGTATGGTGAAATGCAGATAAAGTTAGACAAGGAAAAGAAAATCCTATCCATTCGGGACAGAGGTATAGGTATGACAAAGGAGGATTTAATAAAGAATTTGGGGACAATAGCGAAATCTGGAACTTCAGGTATATATATTTTAGTTTATGCATTATAATTTGTCGTTCATAATAAGCTATGAGAAATGTTAATTGGATCCATTTATCCATGCAGCGTTCGTTGAAAAAGTTCAGACAAGTGGAGATCTCAATCTTATCGGGCAATTTGGGGTTGGCTTCTACTCTGTATATCTCGTTGCTGACTATGTTGAAGTCATTAGCAAACATAATGATGATAAGCAGTAAGTCTGCAGACTTGGTATTCATTTTTAGATCATCATTTTCACGGATATTTTGATTCCCGTGCCTCTCTCCGGCAGTGTGGTAAAGCACCTATTTGTCTTTCAGGTATGTATGGGAATCAAAAGCTGATGGAGCATTTGCTATTTCGGAAGATACATGGAATGAGCCTTTAGGACGTGGAACTGAGATTAGGTTACATCTCAGAGAGGAGGCTGGGGAGTACTTGGAGGAGTTCAAGCTGAAAGTATGCACATAATAGATAGCTGAATTTTTATTTAGTGTTTAAGTAAACGCCTCATTATGTTTCTTTAGTTTTTATCTTCGATAGAAATATCAATTAAAGACAATAAGTGCTGTGCATTTACAGCTAGGTGATAATACATATCTTAATGCTCTGCCCATAGTTGAAATTCGTACATAGCGGTGCTAAATTTGTTTCATTCTTTAGCTTTCAAATATACATGTTGTTCTTTTGACCTGTACATCTCAAGTGCTCCACGTGCTGCAAACTTTCAGCAAGGAAATTATCATTATTTTTTATTTTCCAAACTTTTAGATGATTCCTTCAGCAATTTGTTATGGCAGTCCTAACTAACTGTTTCCATGTCATGTTTGCATCTTCTTATCCTTCCTATTTTTCTATTTTTACTTTTTTTTAAGTAGTATATTATTTCACAATTTTATTCTAAGTATGGTTACCTCCTTTTTTCACCAATTGATATTTTGAGGTTTCTTAGAATTACTGGCTGAAATTGTTTTGATTCTTTTTTCCCTGTAGGAATTGGTGAAGAAATACTCTGAATTTATCAACTTCCCTATCTATATTTGGGCAAGCAAGGAAGTTGAGACCGAGGTTCCTGCTGATGAAGCTGAGTCTAGTGATGAAGAGGAATCAACCTGTAAGTATAAATGATGGAATTGGTTGGTAATTTGGCTATGTTTCACTTCACTCATCAAGAAACTGTTCTAGGGAACATCCATTAAGATGTTATGTGTAGTTGCACAATCACTGCATCTTTCTTATACTACATTTCTCCATTTTCAGCTGAAAGCAGCTCTTCTGAAGAAGAAAGTGAAGTGGAAGATGCTGAGAAAAGTGAAGATGATGAGAAGCCCAAGACAAAGAAGGTCAAGGAAACTACTTATGAGTGGGAACTCTTGAATGATGTCAAAGCCATATGGCTGCGGAGTCCCAAGGATGTTACAGATGAGGAGTACAATCAATTCTACCACTCTTTGGCTAAGGTACGAACATGCAAAATTGCATCTCCATTAATTATGGGAGCCTTTAGATTTTATAGAGGCAATTTTTTCCCCTTAAAGTGACGTTTGTTAATCTCCCTCATGTGAAATTATGTATTTTGCAGGATTTTAGTGATGAAAAACCTTTAGTTTGGAGTCACTTCACTGCAGAAGGTGATGTTGAGTTCAAGACTGTCCTGTTTGTGCCACCTAAGGCTCCTCATGATCTATATGAAAGTTATTATAATGCAAACAAATCCAACTTGAAGTTGTATGTTAGACGAGTATTTATTTCGGATGAGTTTGATGAGCTTTTGCCTAAATACCTGAACTTTTTGAAGGTACTCTTTTATTTGCCCCTTTTGCTGTGGGATATTGTGATGTTCATATTGTTTACCATGTTTGCTAATTCTTGTATGTTTTGACACTGGGATTAGGGTCTTGTTGATTCTGACACATTGCCACTTAATGTATCACGAGAGATGCTTCAACAACACAGTAGTCTAAAGACAATCAAGAAGAAACTCATCAGGAAAGCCCTTGATATGATCCGTAGGATTGCTGACGAGGATCCTGATGAGTCACCTAATGAAGACAAGAAAGGTATGGTGTGATAAGTAATAAATATTACTTCTTTGAGCTTCAATTGTAATCCCTCTGTTTTGGTAAATTCAATTATTCAACTATTATCTGTATCACTTTTAGAGTAGGCTTCCTCAGTAGTAACAAAATTTGGCAGTTGGATAGATACCGTTCTCTAATGATCTGAAGTGATGAGTGGTTTCATTAATTTCTGTAAATTGATTTTCTGTTTCATTAGTTCTGAGTTTTAATGCAGATGAGAAGTCACCTGACAACGATGATAAAAGAGGTCAATATGCCAAGTTCTGGAATGAGTTTGGGAAGTCCATTAAACTTGGTATTATTGAGGATGCCACCAATAGAAATCGTTTGGCAAAACTTCTTAGATTTGAGAGGTAATTTCCTCACTGTAATTAAATTCCATATCATCGTGCATCTTCCAATGCTTGATATTGTTTCTTCTCTTTCACGACTTGACATTGTAATTGATCCTTGAACTTTTACAGCACCATGTCCGATGGTAAACTAACTTCTCTAGATCAGTACATCTCTAGAATGAAACCTGGGCAGAAAGATATCTTTTACCTAACTGGAACCAGCAAAGAGCAATTGGAAAAATCTCCATTCCTTGAGCGGCTTAAGAAGAAAAATTATGAGGTGCAATATAAAATCTGTTTCCGTTAATGTTGTCTTTTTGATGATATACTTGATCCCTGTCTACTCTTTTATGTTGTTTGTGTTGGTGAACAAGCCGATGCCATCCCTTCTAATTTTCCCCCCAAACTACTGCAGGTTATTTTCTTCACAGATCCAGTTGATGAATACTTGATGCAATACTTGATGGATTACGAAGACAAAAAGTTCCAGAACGTGTCCAAGGAGGGTTTGAAGATTGGGAAGGGTGCAAAAGATAAGGAGCTCAAGGAATCTTTCAAGGATCTTACCAAGTGGTGGAAGAATGCCCTTTCCAGTGAGAAGGTTGATGATGTGAAGATTTCCAATCGGTTGGATAACACACCTTGTGTGGTAGTGACCTCAAAATATGGTTGGAGTGCTAACATGGAGAAGATCATGCAATCTCAGACTTTGTCAGATGCCAGCAAGCAGGCATATATGCGTGGAAAGAGGGTTCTTGAGATCAATCCTAGACACCCTATCATCAAAGAACTCCGGGAGAGAGTAGTAAATGACCCTGAGGTACGTTTTGGAGTTGAATATTTCCTGTTCGCTTTTTACTTTGTGTGTGGTCTTTGACATAGAGATATCTACATTTTTTTTTTTGGCCGGGGGGGGGGGGTTTGTTTACACTGTTGTTTTTTCTCTGTGGCATAAAGATGTCACACGCTCTATGGCATGTCTGTTATTTCGTCGATGCTTCTATAAGTCCCTGCAACGTTTCCTAATAGGATTCTTGGTTATTTGTCTTTGTTATTGTTGATCATTTATTTAGTTATTTGGGCATATGGTAAAAAAAAAGCCTGGTTCACCATGGCGTTGTACAACTTGAGAATTAAACCTTTTTCTGGATTTGCAAGAAGTCGTTGTTGACACAATCGGCTTGCCTTCGCAGGATGAGAGTGTGAAGCAGACGGCAAAGCTGATGTACCAGACTGCACTCTTCGAAAGTGGCTTCTTGCTAGATGACCCCAAAGATTTTGCTTCACGTATTTATAGCTCAGTCAAGTCCAGCTTAAACATCAGTCCTGAAGCTGGAGTTGAAGAGGAAGATGACGCTGAAGAAGTTGAGGCTGATAGCGAAGTACAAGAAGATGCATCTACCCCGAAGGTTGAAGCTGAGACCACCAATGATGATGCTGATGTCAAGGACGAGTTGTAGATTTGATAGGATTTTGTATCCCCATTTTCTTTGTTATCTTTATATTTAGCTTCTCGAGGTGTACGCGTTAACTTTCATGCCCGTGAAGTCGGGAGAGGAATATTATAGCTGTAGCTTACTGTGATGATACTTATAATCCAAGGAATTTTGCTTTGGCGTCAGTCAATTATTCCAGGAATTGAGTTTTTTTTGCATGGTTCTCAGACCCGACCCGGACGGTTCGGACAGGGAACCGGCCGGTGAATCGGTCCAGGTTACTTTTTTAATTTTTTTAAAAAAATTGATTTTTTTTTTAAAAATTTCATATTAATAAGTTTAAAATATTTAATTTTTCACCGAGTTAACTCCGATCTGATCCACTGACCCTTGACTCATTACCCTAACCGGTTCAGTAACCGGTCCGGATTTAAAAACCTTGATTTTTTGTTAATGTAATTATGCCCTTCTTATTTCTCTTTTTTAAATTTTTTCTTGATCAGCGAGTTAATGTTTAATAAGCTATTCCTTTACTCCCGGTTGATTGGGATGTGTCATCAAGGGGGGAAATGAAACTAAGGGCGCCTTTGTTATGGGCAAGAGAGACACCTCAAAAGAAATAGTGAATTCTTTTACTCATTGTTGAGGGAGTATAATAGGATAAACTAAGAAAAAATTGATAAATATAAAAATTATATTTTATATTTAAGATCGAGTTTAATTATCTAAATATGTGTTATATTAAGGATTGGAGGGAGTATTAGTTTGTGCAATATACTACCATTTTTGAGAATCTTTGTGCCCAGTATTCTTTTTTTTTTTTAAGGTATTGTTAAACATTAAATATAGCTCTCTTAATATGAGTGAGAGATTCACCTTTTTTACTAAACTGATGAGTGATGAGAGACTCACCCTTTTTACTAAACTGAATCCTAATAAGTGATAATTGTATCATTTCATTACACATAGCTAGACTAATCCTTTTTCTGTTAAGTATAGGTATCCTTTTTTTAGAGACAATCTTATTCGAGGTACTGTCAGCTACTAAACATCAACATCGAGGGCATGCCTCTATTAACTCCATTTATTGTGGGCCTGTTTAAAATTCACTGTCATTGAATCAATTGGGCCTGAAGCAAAGTCCATGTTACTCGAATAATCGATTTAGACAAGAGTTATGGCAAATGGTTTTCAAAATCTGCTGCAAAGACTGGAGCTAGGCGACTAGCTATTGAATCATTTTATTGCAGTTGAAATGTGAATTTCGTCAACCTTGTGTTGTATCCGTCAGGCATACACCAACATAAAGTTGTACAGGTTCCAAGCTACAGATTCCAGCAAAGTTGGGCGGGATGGCCATTACGACTTACGCGTACTAACCATATTACTCGAATTCTAAATCAAGAAAAGCCACTAGTTTATCTTCTCTACAGTAAAAGCGCTCTCTCTCTCTCTCTCTCTCTCTCTTCCAGTAAAAAGCTCTTTATATATACAGATACATTCGTATTATGATCATGTCCATGAGATTCCAATTTCCTCAAAAGTTATAATGAAGTGCTGAAGAATAAATTGCATGGAAAATTGGGCTTCAACACAATTCCTCAAGTCACCCTATCATTGCCAATGTTGCATCGTTTGGAAGATGAATACAATGAGAGTGGCAATTGAAGAGGCTGAAGAGGACACTGACTTTGGCGAAAGTGAAATAAAAAAGTCTGGAAGCCACGCACTGTTAATTCCCATTGGCACTTCCCCAGTCCCATTTTCTGGAGCTGAATCTCTTGCCGATTTCTGGCTGCATTTACATGTACATTAGTAATAAATGTAACAACTAGTTTTCAAAGTAAAAAATTAACAAAAAATTAATTATTGAAATTAAAAACATCAACCACATAATGGGATTCTTTTTTTTTTTTCCCCAACCACATAATGAGATTCTAACTATAAGATATTGCACTATATTAATTTGCATGCAGAGCAGCCGGGCATAAGCTATCTTGATGTGTCTGCCAAGTAAGTATGATTCAGGTATTAACTTGTGCCACACATAAAGTAAGCCCAGGGAAAAAAAGACTAGAACAGATCGAACGATAAAACACTAATTAAAATTCATGGATTAAATAATCACACGGACATGTGGGATCACTTTACGAATCCACGTAGCTAGAATATTTTAATGACGAAATCCAAATAACCAAAAGGAATAGAATCGGGCACCTTGCGGTGGCAGGGCAGAATGTGATCGTGTAATCCGCCCCACTACACGTAAACATGCTCGTGGAATCGTCGTAGGCATAGCTGTACGACTTGGGAGATGCCGATTTGAATATCTGCGAATAAACTGACGGCTTACAAGTGGCGGGTGAAGCATACGCGCCGCTGCAGCAGTACTCGGGGCTCCGAAATGCCTCGCATGCACTCATGCAAGCCGCATGCCCCCCGACCCGCAGCTCATTCGGACACCGCCGATTCAGATCCGCCACGCAGCCTGTGGACGCACAGGAACCCGAACCTCCAGCCGCATCAACCTGCATAGGCAAATTGTAGCCGTCCACGAGGCTGACGTTGTAAAAGTCTTGGCCATCCGACCCGATGGTGAACTCCGCCAGTGTTGCCGGTGGGATTGCTCCAGCCCCATTGCACTCGACCTGGTTGGAGCCACAATCCCCGGTGACGCAGCTACCCTGCCCGCTATTCGGGTCAAAAGCACAGTCGGTTCGGCCCCATAGCCTTCCGGACCAGCTGGGTGGGACTTGGAAACTCCGAGATCCACCCGGTTGGAGCTCAAATCTGGTGGTGCTCAGCGCGGAGGTGCCTGCATTGGCCAGAATTCCAGGCCATACAGCGTAGTCACACTTGTTGGTGACCGCCCCCGATGCACCTATACATATTCAATGAATCAAACGCCCGCAACTAACCATGAACACTAGCCAATTGAATAAGAATTGTATTATGTAAATTGCAAGATATAATAGTGAAGCAGAATTACCCTTCAGCAGAAGAGAAATGAGATGAATGCATAGGGAACAATGAGGAGGAAAGAAATGCATTTCAGAGTGAGATAAAGGAGAGGTTGAGAAATGTAAGAATTAATGGAGGATTAGCTAAGGGTGTTGAGGGATGATATGGCAGTTTTATTATAATTTAATATGGTGTGATAGGTAGAGGTTATTGGCGTCAGCACCTAATCTGTAGATCCTATCGGCGGCATCACCTACAAAGAAAATAAATTATCCGAGTCACGTTTAAAGACGTTGTCTTTAAGAGCTAGTCTGCAACCACTGGCTAAGAGGAAGCAACACTCCCCAGGATAAAAACAGATCTTTCCTGTGAGAAACAGGGTAAATAGAACATCGAAATATAATAGAATTCAATAGGTAAAAATCAAAGAAGGAGAGAAGTGTGTCTCATATCTGAACTCTTGCACTACTGGTTTATATGGGTTTCACAAACTCATGTGCTGATGATCATCTTAATAGCATTAAAAAGGTGGTTTGTGAACATTGGAGGCTATTAAAACGTTGGTTTTGGATGTTATGAAATAAGAGTACTTTAAGGCTATGTTTGGTTCGATGGAGGAGAGGGATTTTAATGGAGGGAAGGGAAGGGAAGGGAAGGGGAGGGTTTGAGAGGGATTTTCTTTTACCTTATTTAGATTGACAAAAATAGAAGGGAGGGGAGGGATTTTGACATTACCTTATTTGGTAAAGGAGGGGAAACATTTGTATATAGACAACTTTACCCTTATTTCATTTAATTAGCATTTTATAACTTTCTAAGATATTTAATAAAATATAATTATAAATGGTATTCAATACATAAAATTATAATTTTATAATTATAAAAATTAAATAAATATAATTATAAAATGTATGAGAGTTTTCGGTAAAGAATGAAAAATGCACTGTGGGAATATTATAAAATAATAGGGATATATTAGTCAATATATATATAAACATTAACATTTGCCTCTAAATTCCCTCAATTTTAGAGGGGAGGGTTAGGAGGAAAGGGGAGGGAAAATTTTTTAAAAAAATTTCCTCCCCTCCTAAAAATTTTAACAATCCAAACAAGGGAAGGAGAGCAAAATTCCTCAATTTCCCTCCCCTCCCCTCATACCAAACAGACCCTAAGACCATGAATACACCATATTAAAAGCATAAAAACCATTCAAAACATTTGACCAATTCCAATGTCCAGTCTTTTCACCATTGATGGGTATGAAAAAATATTTTCAATAAAAACTAATTTATTCCAAAAATACTTTTTATATATTTGTAAGCATACATAGGGTGCGGAGATATCGCCGGATTTCAACTGTGTTCGCCTCAGTGGCCCATTATTGTGTGAGTTCATTCCTCCTCTCAGTTCAAAATCACTTATTACTTGAACCCTTTCACTTGTTTCATTTCACACACTCACATTATTTATATAATAATTTCAACAGAGGGATAGTGAGGTGATGGAATATGATGTGGAAAGAAGTGGCGGTGAGAAGCTGCAGACAAGAAACAGAGACATGGAGTATGAAATGAAGATAAGGATGAAGCCATGAAGAGAGGTTGGATTAAATTAAGTGATTAAGGGTGAGAGAGGGAAGAGAACATTTTATTGTGGGTAGAAAACCGGTAAAGAGTCTCTCTATTACTTAGTGGCTCCATTTCCTCTCCATTGCTTTTAAAATGACGCCATTTTTATTAAATGAAACTCAGCCATTGATCTCAAATATAATCTTGGCCATGCATTTGTAAACCTAGCGATAAACATGTGTGCCTGACGAAACCTCTCATGTTGCCATGCTCCTTTTGTCCATTTGTGATGAAACCTCCGGCTTGCTGCAGTGTCTCCGGTGAAGGCTGCGGTGCATCTCCGGCATCCTCTCCACCATCCTACATAGATGGTCTCCTCCTCCACCCACCAAACACCAATAGACTGACTTCAAGTCTGTTTTATTCTTAAGAATTAGAAGCAGTGTTGTATTGTTGATTTGCTTCTCTTATCATCCTACTTTAATTTCAATGTTTGGTTTATTGATTACACATGGAAGATTTTAACTTTTAATGTTTTTGATTGGACTAAGAAGTGCTTATATAAGAAGCCGTGAAAAAAAATGCGAAACTATGGAAAAAGCGTAACACAAGCGGTTGAATTTTCGTCACAAACATAAATATAAATAAATGAATGACCGGAAATATATTTAAAGATCAATGGCCAAAATTCCATTTAATCAAAACGGCACCGTTTTTAAGTAATGGAGTGGAAATAGGGACACTAAGCAATGAAGAGATACTTTACCCCTACAGGATTAATAATGATCAAATATGGATGGGGCGGGGGGCCAAGTTGAAGTATGACAATTAAAATGCGATTGAATGAGTTATGTGTGCATCTAAATGTCATTTTTTTTAAATATAAGATCCATTTTAATTAAAAAATAAATAAACTACAAAATAAATTTTATATTAAGAATTAAAGATAGTCGTTTGGATTAGCTTATAGAAGCTCCATAAGTGCTTATAAATCGTGATTCACGGAACACAAAATAATTTTGACGATTTATGAGATTGCTTTTACGGTCTACGAGGTAAATATGTGGAGAAAATTTATCTCGATTTATGTAAATCGAGCTTATAAAATAAGCCTGATTATTGATAGAGTTTCCAAACGAGCCAGTATTAGATTCTATGATACCAATGAAATCTTTACAACCACCATCAATGAGACGATGATGAAAAAGACTAGAAGCGAGGCGTGCCCTGAGTTTCATTATTAGATTAGAGGCCATAATGACAAAGGGGCACACCTTCATTTGGTTTGAGAGTGGTAAAACAACAGAATCAAGTGAATATCGCTAATAAAAACTGGGTATGATCTTCAAACCTTGCCCTGGTTATGTATGGTTATGTATGGGGAACTTCACTTGGAATGCCATCGTGAACTGTGACGGTGAATTGTATAACTTTTCTTTTAATATTAAAATCATTCTTTTCTTTTAATTTTAAAATCATCTTCTCTGATTCATATATACAGCTTTCATGCTGATTAAGATTATAATTCTACAAATTGATTTGTCAAAAACGGGATGGAGGATGCGTCTCACAATTTCAAAATGGAATCTAACGCTTTTCCTTTTTCTTAAGCCTACTGCTTGCATCTTCTTTTTTAGCTTTTCGTATATAAAATATCTGTTTAGTATTAGAATTTTTCTATATGGAATCACATTCCCAATAGCCTCCCACACAGAAAATATCCATGTTCAAATAATCAAACATATATCATGGCTTCACTTTGATAGATGTGAAATTCAAAGAAGGTCGTATGCTAATGTAACATTCTTTGATAACATTAATGATACTAAAGGAAGACCCTCGTCTAAAACCATTTCTTCCTACCCGCGGTAGTTTCTTATTGTGTTTGATCTCATACCGATAAGAAAAATACTGAGAAAATTTTTGTTATTCACCAAGAGATGTCAAGTCAGGATGGCCGAGTGGTCTAAGGCGCCAGACTCAAGTTCTGGTCCTCGTGAGAGGGCGTGGGTTCAAATCCCACTTCTGACAATTTTGCCATTTCTTTTTGTTATGGGCCCTTTTTTGAATTTACAAGGTACATGGCCCAAGTACCCATTAACAGAGATCCGCTTTAGCAGTTTGCGTGAGGTTCCCGATTCGCATGATACCATTTATATCCCGTCGTCGGAGATGGCAACTGCAATCTGCAAAGCAACCAAAAAAAAAAAAAAAACTTTTTTTTTTGTTGGACCTGGACCCAAGTACACATGAATCCGGTACGAACGGAGAACTTCAATGTCACACGTGCTGACTTGTATATGGGGGACCCAAGTTTCTGTCCACATGAAAGATGAAGATCTGCAGGAGACAGTCTCTTTCTTCATATTTGAAATATATATCCAATTAACAGAGTTTGGAGGTAGTCAAATGAATTGATATATTCGATGTATAACAACACCCCATCCCATTCTCAAGCAGCAGCCGGCAGGGATACATTAGTCGTCAGCTGTGAGTATGAATAGGTGGCTTTTTTGAGGAATGGGGAATTGGATTCATTGGTTTGTAAAAAGTAAAGAGAATATAAATTAAGTGGGTTTTGTGAGGGAGGAGGGTTAGCGTATATAGCAACAACAAAAAAGGGGTCGTTGTTTATGGTAAAAGAGGGATAAGCACACGCAAATTGCCAACTATCCGCATTGACCTTACGGGGGCGGCTTAGGCAGCTTCACTGTTGCAATGGCCGCCAAACTATCTCTATCTATATGCAAAATATTCAACGTTGGGTGACACAAGTCCGATGGATGCTGTTTGTTACGTGGCAACTATCGATAGCCCACATCGATCAATCCGGCGGCGCTCTGCTTGTTTTTTTGTCCAAAAACGTAACTCCTTCACTGTTGGTGTAATTGGATGCATGCATCTGTCGTGGCACAACAATGCAACTCTATATCAGCAACTGCCGACAGTAACACTGTATACTTAGGACTACATCATATTTTATTTTGATTCTCTTAATTCCTCATATGTTAAGTGAAAGCCCCAACACTTATGTGCTCCTGCGCCTGCACTTGTGGCTTCCATAATACTTGGACACCACATAAATGCAACACAACTATTATATAAAAGCCAATTATGTATTTACTCCCTCTAATCCTTATTATAAGACCCTTCTAGAAGATTTTTTTAGTCCTAAATATATAATAAGACCCTAAGTAAAAAGTCAATGACATTAATTAAGTTCTTTTTTTTCCACAAATACCCTTATTAAAGATAACTAAGATATAGGACTATTCTAGAAGTCTTTTGTGATCCGAGACACATAATAAGACCCTAGACAAAAAGTTATCCCCCCCCCCCACAAATACTCTTATTAAAGATAATTAAGATAGGTTGATTTTAATTAGAGGATAATATTAAAAATTAGTAATAATTTTTATCATTTCAATGATAAAAAAACTACTTTTAACTACTTTTTCTTAATCCTTATGAAATAGTTACAACGGTCCTATAATATGGACATGAGAGAGCGATAAAGATGTTTATTCTACCTCCCTCTCATATTTCTGACTCCCTAGAGAACCCTATATTTTTAATTTTCCCTCTTCATCACCACCCCCACCCCCCAACAAAAAAAAAAAAAAAAACAAACAGAGGGAGAATTTAGGGTTAAGGTGTATTTTTGTCTCAATAATTTGTTCTGAGGAGCAATTTTTTTTTTGCCACTATCTTGATTAATTTTGACCATTAGTTAGCCAAATATGTTGAGCTAACCGTCTATATTTATCCACATTATTTTTGTTAAGATGTAAATTTGCCCCGAAGTTTTAAATATAACTTTTAAAAAAATGATGTAAATGACATATAGACTTTCGGCTCAAATTTACACCTTAATAAAAATGAAGTGGATGACATATGCATTGTCAGTTCGGTATATTTGATAAATTAATGGTCAAAATTAACTGGGATAACGGTTAAGACAAAATTATTCACTTTTTTTATATTTTCAAGGCAAAAATCCCCCTAGAAGTTGGGAAAACTTCCAGGTGCAAAAATATCTCTTAACTCAAGAGTTTATACACACCAACTGACCAAGTACTGGCCACAATTTAAGTGCAATCTTGAGGATATTGTTATAGCTAATCGAATATATATTAAGAGGAAAGTTTGGAATAAATCGTACTTTTCAATCGTGATTTATAATATAAGAGATAGATTTTACAGTTTACGAAGTAATTTTTACAATTTATGAGGTAAATATGTGGATGGGTTTTATCTCAATTTACATGAATCAGGCTTATAAAATAAGTCAAATTTAACCAAACAAGCTTAGCTATGAAGACCATGGGCAGAGTTACGTGGTGCGCATGTTAGTTAGTGCTATAGCGTCATGTACTCCTGTTCCTATCGGAGACAAAATAAGCCCGCACGAATAAAACCCCCCACCTTAAATTTATATTTTTATATCATGTTAGCATGTTTGAGTCTAATTTTTTTAGCTCTGTTCTGGTTCTTTGAGCCCTTGTAAAAGGGGGCAAACATCATCATTTTATAATGTCCGTTTGGAGTTTTCTAATAAAATATATACTATTAGCATGTTTGGATTAACATCAAATTAGTTTATAAATATGTCATAAATTATGATTAAAAAATTATTTTTAAAAATTTTAATCGTTATTACAAACAAACTCTATACAAAAAAATTGATGAGAATATTCCCACGGTAAATTGCAATCCTTCAAAGTAGTATTCATACTCGTACACATTCTTAAAGTAGTATTCATAGTAAAGGAATCCCATCACCCACAATCCGAAAGAATGCTCTCATGCTCAATTATCTAAACTATAATACTCGTATTATTTTGTATGGATAAAGAATGGAAATTAATCATCACATCACACAAAAAACACGCCTCATTTGCCAACATCGCAGCCTGCTTTCCTTCTCTGTTGGCGCAAATGAGAGTCGGAGGGTGGAACACACGTGTCCCATCCTCGTCAGCTATGGGCCAAGCAATTGATGGAAGACGTTGGAAAGTCAGAGTCATAGGAGCAGGCAAAAAAGCCAAACGGTCACTGCCACGCTAGAAATGGGCCCCAATTTCAACAGGTGGGGACCCTTTGATATCTCGCTCTGACCAACAGCTCCATCGTACACAATGGTGCTGTTGCTCATTGATGATGCTGACGCGTCTTCCCCTCCTTCCGATGCTTTCTTACTGCAAATTGCAAAACACACATCCACCAGTGAGGTTACCCACCAATACGTTTGTTGACCCCATCCAACGATAAAATAGAGTATCAAAAAATAGCTGTAATCATGATAAATAATAAATAAATAAAATCTAACCTGGTGTTAGGCGTCGGACAAAATGTTACGGTATAATCTGCGGAGGCACACGTAAATGTGCTCGTCTTATCGTCATACGCGTAGCTGTAGGCGCGTGGGCAGGCGCTTTTAAACAGCATGGAGTAGGAGGAGGGCTTGCAGGTATCTGGCGTCCCGTACGCACCGCTGCAGCAGTACTCTGGGGAGCCGAACGCCTCGCAGGCACTCTTGCACGCCACCCCTTGTTTCCCATCCACGCTCACAACCTTGAGCTCTGACGGACACGCGCCGTTCAGATCCACAACGCACCCCGTGCTGGAGCAGTTGTCACCCGAGCCCCCCTGAGGAACGACCAGCATAGGCACGTTGTAACCGTCTACCAAGCTGACGTCGAAGAAATCCATGCCACCGTCGCCGTTCAAAGTGAATTCTGCCAGCGTGGCCGGTGGTCTGGCTCCGTTGCCGGCGCACTCCAGCGTGCCCGAGCCGCAATCGCCTGTGACGCAGGAGAACTTGCCGCTGGAGTCTTGGGAGCAGAGAGTTCGGCCCCAGAAGCGACCTCCCCAAGCGGTAGGTGCAGAGATTGTCTTGGACTCACCCGTTTGCAGAACGAAACCGGTTATCGGGAGAGGCGTAACTCCGGCGTTCGATAAAATGCCCGGCCACACCGTGTACTCGCATTTGTTAACCATTGTGAATGTAGTTGAAATCACTCCTGCAAGTAGCATACCACAAATACATTAGACACTGACTTTAGAGTTGGGCCAATACAGCTAAGATTATCTAATCATCTTGGATCATGATTCTTCGCAGTCAGAGTTTGATTACCTGACGCCGATATATGAAGTGTTAATAGAAATGAAAACAATAATGTAAGGCGGCCCATCCTGAAATCTGCGGAGACAAAGGGCCGTGCCAGTGGGAAATAAATAAAGAAGAGAGAGGAGGAGAGAGAAGAAGGAGGTGAATCTTAGATAATCAGTGATTCAAATTCTTCTGTTGGCAAAAATATGAAAAATAAGGGGTTATTGTAAGATCCAACAACTGAAGTGGAACGTGTATTTATAGCCGAGTGTCGACCCTTTTGGGGGCGTGCGTTCTTTTTTGTTTTTTGGATGGTTTTGTTCTGTCATGTATGATGTACAGCATTAAATAGGAAGACTAGGGTGTGGGCCACATTTTTTAAAACAAATCAATCCTCATCAACTCGCATTTCGTCTCATCAAGCCCCGAAGTACCTTTTCAATTGTTTTTACCCCTTTTTGGTTTAACAAAAGTTAACTCTTTTGAGTCCTGAGAACAGAGATGAAGAGAACGATTAGGGGCCTGGGCGAATTATTAGAATAGTTGGTGGGCCCATTCTGACACCTGAGGACGTCTACAGTCGAAGCCTGCTAGCTGTGTCGAGACTCGAGTAACGGTCTTCTCTTATTTTTACTCTTTTTTATAATAACGAGAAAACACGAAAAATCATTTGGCGTTTTACTGGCGAATGGCGATAAAATTCATATTCATTCGCATCATCAGATGCTAAAACGAAGGAAAAAGGTGTGCATGGCACACGAGGAATACAAACTGTGGCGGTGTGGCCTATATATTACATGGGCAATGTCGCAGTCAGAAAGAAAGGAAGACTTTTTCAGCTGAAATAGCATAAACTCTTTTACATAGATAGATGTATGAGCCCATTCATGTGCATTTACAAGGATATATGGACCAATATAACAAGGATTAGAACATTGAAAAAAGATAAGAAATTGACAAACGCTCGTAAGCACAGTACACAGAAACTGGAAGGCATAGGCACAGGACAGGCAAACGGTGGTTTCCTTGGAACCCATTATGCCAGTAGATTTGCATTGTACTCTACCTTGTGGGGGAAAAAGGTAATGATACTTTTTGATATTTTGTCATCGTTATTGGGTTCGAGGTTACTTAATATAAGTCATTAGTGTAAAATTTCATGCCGCATCCGTTTTCCTAACCCTCCAACTCTGTACGTAGCTCCTTTTGTTCCTCCACCGCAATATTCCTTCACCACACTAATTATAGTACTATCGTTGAAATCAATTTCAATTTATTTTCTTTGTTAAGATAAATTGCACAAAAAAGAGTACTAGTAATTATTAATTAATACTGTTGTGTCAAAAATAATATTGGGGAAATTGTGAGGGAGTGAGGAGAACACGGGAAGCATGGAGTCCACATGGTTGAAGAAACAAGTTGGTCTAAATTGGCCAGTTTTTCGATTCCCGCACGTTTTATTATTATTATCTTCATGTACGCATGTCCTGACTAATTCATCCTTACTGCCCAGTTGGTTGCTTCATTTGTGTTGTGCCGTCCACCACATCTACAATGCAAATCAACTTGCGCTCCCTTCCTCCAATCTGGTGGCGAATATCGTGGGACCAACTGTTTCTGCATATTTAATTCTAAACATTATCCAAAACTCACTGGCGTTGAAAAGTGTACCTATGTAGGGAAGTCAAAATTGAGGTTTAATTACTAATTGATTAAAATATCTGTAGGAAGGATTGAGAATGAATGTGTAGGCATAGTTCAAGTTGCTGCCACTCAATTTTGTGTCGCTCTCCCTTCATTTATGCTGCCGGCAGCCTTTGTCGACTCTTCAAACTCCTACTATACCCCTTACCTTGCTATTACACCTCTTTAAGCCAATGATGAATCTTTCCTTTTTATTTTTTTTATTTACCTCACTATATAGTCACACACACATGCCTGCACGCAATTGTTTGTATCATTCTTTAATTTACGGGTCATACATAATCATTTATGTTATTGGGTAATTAGGTTGTTAAGAGTAGGAGATCCCTATTTTATTCGTGCTACAGATATGGAGATATATATATATATATATATATATATATATATATATATATATATACTACTACAGAAAACACTTTTAACGTCCCTTTTTTAGTCCTTTTAACGTCTAAAAAAAGAGAGACGCCTATACAAGGGACGTAAAAAAGTCAGGATACGGTGTCCTTTAAAAAAAGGACGTCTAATTTTTTTTTAAAAAAATAGAACTTTAGACGTCTCTTTTTAAGAAAAGTGACGTCTAAACTTTAGACGTCCATTTTTTAAAAAGGGATGTCTAAAGTTGTTTTTTTAAAAAAAAAATTCGCTTATATTTTTCACTGTCTAATAATTATAACCTACAGAAATAAGATCGAACAGTTTTTCATAAACCAAAATGTCCTTACAGATTAATATTGGTGAAGGATGATAAATCAAAATGAATCTACAATGAAGATAAATCTAAATCTTAACACAACAAAATACATATACAATAATCCCAGTTCAAAACTTAGCCTATAAAAAGAAAAAGTAATTATCCATACATTTTGGTCACAGTAGGAGAGGGAGGCCAACGGCGGGAGAGGGAGCGAGAAGGAACCAACAACATCAAAGATCGAGGAAGAACAATGGCGAAGAGCTTCAACAATGGAGAGAAAGAGAGGAAGACGGTAGATGATGGTGGTGGAGATAGAGGAGGACAACTTTTAAAAAAAAAGAACAACAATAATGAAAGGGAGTAAGAGAGAGAGTTATGGTGGAAAATAAGCTTCAAGAGAGTGGTGGAAGATTCAGCTTCGGGAGAAAATTAGAGTTTTAAAATTTGAATCGAGGAACCTAGATTACGCAGGTAGACATAACCTTAAAAAGAGTGATGTCAGTATCAATTTGAATGATTTACGTTACCTTTAGACGTCCCTTTTTGAATTTGGGACTTCTAAAGTTAAAAAAAAATTGACTTTAGACGTCCCTTTTTCAAAAAGGGACATCTAAAGTCTAAAAAAAAATTAAAAAAAATTAATTTTTTTTACTTTAGGCGTCCCTTTTATCTAAAATCCTGACTTTAGACGTCCCTTTTCAAAAAGGGACGCCTAAAGTCTAAAAAAAATGGACGTCTAAAGTAAAAAAAAGAATTGACTTTAGACGTCCCTTTTTGAAAAGAGACATCTAAAGTTACTTAATTCTTACCCACAATTACAAAAATACCACCGTTTTTATTTTTTACTTCTCTTTTTTAAAAAAGGACGTCTTTTAGGGACGTAAAATCTACAATTTGTAGTAGTGATATATATATATATATATATATATATATATATCCACAACCTGCAATTCACACAAGTAATATGAACGTAGGTGGCACCAAAACCCGCCAATCACCATTACGGGTCAATCCTCTTTGAAGTCATGGTTTCCATTAGAGTTGCGGTTTTTTCCCTTCTCATTGGTATACTAAGAAAAATAAACAGTTGTTATGTGCGCCATTTTTAAATTGCTTATGTATAATTCCCTGAATAAATAGGCAACTCAGTTTCAATATAGGTTTTAGATTAAGAATCAGGAAATATCTTTCTTAAGCTAAGTAGCGCATGAGGGAGGTCAAGCATGTATCGTGAAATTACAATCATAGAACAAAAGGGACCCGAGAGAGAGAGAGAGAGAGAGAGAGAGAGAGAGAGAGAGAGCGCACTCTATCCACCTTGATGTCCAAAAGCACATATAATTGAATTACAACAGCTGTCCTGATTAATAAGAAAGTGACCTCAAGATATCTTATACGCCGTCCTAATTGTGTCCAGAGTTAATATCTGAGTCGTATAATCTCTGCGGACAATTCATTGGCATTATTTGAGGTTATGCTCAAATGAAGAAGCCACTATTTAGTAAGAAAAAGAAAAGTGGATTGTTTTAGTTGATGAAGGAATTTAGGAAGTGGCTCGTTCATAAAATCCAACAACAGTCTCGTACCCCAAGCGAACACGAAAGCTTCCCCTAATAATCTCAGGCATAACCGCATTCACATGAAGCCTAGAGTAAGCGATTTCATTACCATCACAAGAAGTTTTTGTCATATATGTTACGACAAACTTTAATAATAGATTTGGGCATCTCTATGGCACAAAAGGAAGATGAAATTTCAAGCTGTTACACAAATGATTATATTTTATTTCTTTCTTTTTATAGCAAAAGTTTTTGTTGCTTCCAATCTTCACAAATATTTATTACCTTCTTCCCCATTTGTGAGTCTCATTTTGAAATGAATCACCTCTATCAAAGAATCAGCCTTCAACCCTAGTTTCTCACTGAATTTTCATAATTTTTTAGAGCTACTTTTGTCTCTTATGGCACCCCAAAACAGAAAAGATTAAATTCTTTTTTCTCTTACAATATTTTTTTTAATAAGAGGAATGGACACTAACGACCACTTACCATTTTTGAATTCTTCAAAAATAAATAAATAAACACCTCTCGATTAAATATTACTACCTTTTATTCTAAATATACGCCCCAGTAGATTTGTTTAGAGAAATTAAAAAAACTAATTATATTACTTTAAAATATTTATTTACATTATCATTTTTTCTTCAAACTAATTTGTCTAACTTATGAACTGATATATAATTTAATTATACAAAACATATAATATGGTTAAGTAGCTTATTTTGATTTATTAATCTCTCTAAAAAAAGTCAACTAGGTTTTATATTTAGGAACGAAGATAGTATTAACAATTTTACTTACAATAGATATGTAAAAATTTAAAAGCCCAGAACATTCAAGGCACGGCATCACAGACCTGAAATTAAAATAAAGAGATAATTTAACAAGAGATTGATATAAATTTATGGAGAACTGAAGCAAGAAAAATATTAATATATCATGGTCAGAACCTGCAAGTTTCAAATTTTATCTCAATTTCAGTAAGAAAAGGACTTTGTTCCCAGGCTAATGCAGAATGACACAACTTTCGGAACTGCCCCGTTTTAATACTTGGGAAAGAAATATGGCACATATAGACTATAGTGTACACCCTCACCTCACATTGTACGTAGGATGATCGCATACCAAAATTTTAGAATTTAAGGAGTTATCAAACAGCGATGCATTATGAGTTACCTCCAATTTTCAAGATAATTAAGCGTGCGCGTATGCATACTGGATTTGCCAGTGTGCTCATCACTTCACAGCACTCACGAATTTACGTTAAACAAAAGGGTCACAACTCACAACCTTCCGTTTTTTAGCCCCTCTCACCAAAACTAGGAGGGTTCACACACTCTCGCACCCACATGAAACTAGGAGGGTTCTCCGTCTGAATCAAACTTCATTTGACTGATGGGCAATGAATCCATGGCAATGCATAAGCAACCTTGGAAGCTTTGACGCAAGCGGCTCTGGCTCAGAAGAAAATACGTCAAGACAAAAATTATAAACAAGCTGGAAAGCAAGTTAAATTCTCTGGCATGCAAACAGAGGCCCGCAAGGGCGGCCTTTGACCATCTTCTCAAATATTCCAACCTCTCTCGTTGGATTTAGAATTTCAAATTCTAATTTTAATTTTCTCAATCAAACAATCTATTTTATCTTTTCCTGATACAATATGAATTAATAGACACCTGCACGTCATAATAATAATGTGGCCAAGAGACACAATTCAGATTGATTTGAAGACCAATTAGATGGAAAATGAAAGAGTATATATATTATACTGAGAAAACTCGCATTTTTGAAGGAGGAATCATAAAAAGCAAAATATGTATAAATTTTAGTATCACTAATTCAACTATTCTGCGGAAGAAGTTTCTGGGGACAATGATAAATATACCTATAAAGAGATATGTACAGGAATAAACAATAATAGCTAGAAAGAATTTGGGTGAAGGCTAGAAGAAAGCGGAGGGGAAGAGGGAAGGTTTCAATATGTTAAGCCATCCAAAATATCCAAACGCGGAGAGTTGTGGAGGTCCAAGCGCAGTCTGGTATCCAAGTCATTATTGGGAGAACTTCCAACGCTCCTGCTGGAGCGCCAGCCTCTGCCTAAACCTTCTCTTTTCTTGGCCAACGCTAAATCCTCACTTGTGCTAACTCCTGGAGTCCTCTTCCTCCACATCACCTCCTGTAACAAACTCCTATCCTCTTCAGATAGTTTTATTCCCACCGTTTTCCTACTACCGTCTATGGATATCCAATGCTGTATTTTCGACTGAAAATCAAGCCCCTTCACAGGAGATCGATTCCGCATTGGCTTCATCGCATCATGTCTATATCTTCCAATGCTCATCAACTGGTGCAGTAGAGTTAATAATTCAAGAAGCTGAACATCTATCTTCTGTTTATCCACGTAGTGAAGTGTCTGGAGGCGGATTATGTTACTTTGTTTGGCTGAATCATCTCCAAAGTCATTACTGCACACAGTAACACAATAATCTCAATCATTGTTCTCACAATCTTACATGCATAGATCAAAAGACCCATGACAAACCTTTTATTTGCCCATTCGCCAACCCATCCGAAACCTTGATGTACTCTGAACCAATGGCAATATAAGAAAATGTCAAATGCCAGGACATCCAATTTTTTCTCGCCAAATAAATTAAAGCACGCACATTACCCTGAAGTAAAGAATTAAAAAAAAAAAAGTATTTTTCACCCCCGGGGGGGGGGGGCCTCCCATATCTTACTTGGTCGTATTTGTGGCAAGGGGAACAAGCCATTGAAGAGTTTTGTCAATTTCAGCTTTGGCCTGAGTGATGGAGATCTACGGATAATAGCCATTTAGCATATTGCAACCAGGAAACAGGGAAAATCCATTATGAAGCATGTAAGACAAAAGAAACAAATTAATCAAACTTAGGGAGGACATACCTCCTTGGTACCAATAGTTTGCAACCGGGATGGAAGAGAAGACTTGATGTTATTGGGTAACGCGTGATATAACGTGTCCCTCATATTAGGCTGAACAAACGTTGGCCGAGATGCCTAATAGAAATCAACTTTTTATTAAGGTTTCTAAAGCACCACACTACACAGTAAGAGTACATATTTTTCTCCATCCGAAACTTACAATCATATTTATCTGATTGATAACATTAGCATAGTGCAGCGCAAGACCAGCATCACCTAGTCTTTGAGGGCCCTTACCATTATTGACAGCTGCAGCAGATGTACCTGCCATAAATTCACATTTTCATAGAAAATTTAAGAGAGTGATCAGAAGATGAGCCTATCTTCAAAAGAATAATATGTAGATTTTCGCTTGATCTGCTATCAAGATGTACATGGTAGTTAGTGCATTGGTGGAAACAGATTTTTCTTACAAATTTGCAAAGACAGGAACAGAGCATGGATTATTTATGTAGGATCACAGAAGACATTTAACAATGAGCATTACACAAGGCAACATTGTTCTTGTTGAAAAATGAGAGGTCATAAAGACATTCCATTGTGAGCCTCCACAAAGAAATTTTGTAGAATTAGGAAGTAGCAAGTATTTTTACCCAGGAGTTTCCTCCGGCAAATGCACAGATGATATCTCTCATTTCATGAAAAGCATTTTATATGGCCAAATATACAAGAATTATCGTTATGGAGAATCTTGCCATACCAAGAGGAGGCAGTCAATTAATAAAGCAAGTTCGAACTGCAGAGTCTAATCTAACTAGACCCTTCCCAACAAAAAGACGGCAAATGCTGATTTCTTATTATATGAAGAGATGCATATGAGATGTGACCTCATACCATAGTTTCCAAGTAACTCAGAAATTGCTTGATGCATATAGACCACAATATCAACGAGCTTTTCAACTATCTGAAAAAAGAAAACCCAATAGAATAAGACAATAAGCTAGCTAAAGTGAAAATAGTAATAAAAAATTCGATTCTGAAACAGATATGAAACATCAACGAATTTTTCATTTCGGCAGGGGAATCCCGGGAATTACTTTATTCATGAAACAATAGAAATAAAATTAGGAAACATTATTTCCTACAGATTCCCAAAATTTATATATGATTTAAAATATACCCCCTCCAAATTCCGAGACCACAGAGACTTGCTTTTCAAGCTCCTTACAATCTTTTTTTGATGCTTGAGCTCACTCTGAAAAATTGTGAGACTCTCCCCTGCAATTACATAAAAGGTGACCCTCAATCAGCAGTGATTATATGAATTGCTCTCCCCTGCAAAACATTACAATTTTTGGGAGCCAAGGGGATAGTATAATTTTTTAGATTAACAATCAGCAGCGATCATCTGAAACCATTTCTTGACTTCAAGATAGTATGGTTATGGTATAAATTTAGTCACCTTACATTTAAACAAAAAAAAATTCATAATCCTAAAGCATGATCAAATCTAAAATCATCAATGGCAAAGATATAGAAAGTCAAGGGAACGAATTGAGCAAACAATATTGTTGTTTCTTACCTTTCAAAGGAAGATTTAGGGACTCCATTTCCTGAATCTTTTGCCGATAATCTTGTTCAAAACGATCAAAAGCATTTAATTCATGGTATAATTCCTATTGAAAATGGAGGGACTTTAGTTATTTCAAATACAAACTATTAGTTGAATAGAAAAAGCATACAAGAATCAGATGGCCAAACTCTTCAAGAAACATAATTACCGCTGTATCTCATTACTAGAAGATATATAATCTCAAAACATCGCACACGAAAAGCAAAGTTACGAAAGTGGGGATGCTCAGTCGTCAGTTCTTCAAAGGGATAAAAGGTAATGTGAAGCTTTATTTAAAACTAAAATGAGCTTACAGCAGTATTCTGAGCTAGAGTGGTCAACTCCTGCATTGTCTTTTCCGCCTCTTCCTTAGGTTGTTTGTCACCAAAGGCATCCAAATCTAATCTGATATGTTTTAAGTCAATTAGGAATTAAATCAAAGCAAGTCAGCAAATAATTGCCATATAAAAGTAATCTCACCTTGAGAAATATCGATCTAGGTTGTGCCATTGGGGGTCCTTACATGCATCCCCAAACCTAGCTACTTCTCGTGAAAAGGCATCAAATTCTTCCCTATGAATTGCCCCAAAAAAATCAGAGAAATTGGACACGGTAGGGAAAACAAAATTGCATGCAAGGCATATAAGCAATTTAAGCTCGTAGGGGGGAAATGCTATTCTCTGAACAAGCAATAACCTTTTGTCAGCTTCAGCAAGACTTAATAACTCCTTCATATCAGTGGAAACTAGGTGTTGCAACCCTTCAGATTGAAAAATCTCTTTTTTAAGGATCTGAATGTTCTCTTCTGAAAGTGATTGAAACAAAATTGCTCCTTTGGTTATTGTATTAGCTACTTCAAATGCCAACATAGATATTTTATTCCCTCTAGAAGCAACGCTAGAGGAAAACCCGTTACTGGTATTCAATTTTGGCATGCTACTTCCAAGTGAATCAAGAACTTCTACTGCCCTCTCGCCTGCTTTACCCAAGAAGGAGCCTCTCTGGGTGACCTATGAAATGAAGAAGCTTCATCGATCAAGAAGTTAAAAAAATTAAATGTGAAGGCTGGGGCTCGTCTGGCTATCTCTCTCAGTGAACGACAAATTCAGTTAGCCACCACTACTTGAGTCTGAGAAATAAGCAGACTGTTGCTTGAATAGGGTAAGACTAATATATATACATATGACCCACCAAAACATCGATATAAATGAATTATTTTCCGAAGTATTAAATTAGCTCCCAAATTCGATCATCTGCCTACAGGATGGAAGCATGTTTTGTATTGCATAAAATTACATCCCAATGAGTGAAGGAAATTAATACACTAGCTTTGAAATTAAAAAAAAAAACGAATAAGTGCATAAATATTCTAACGGTAATAATCCAAATTAAGCCAGTTACATGGTGAAGAATTATTGGCTTTTTCTAAATTCCAGAAAAACATTGACTAGCAGTGATTATAAGCATTTCGTAACAACTATATCACGGACCGCTCATGATGATCACTAAGTGAAACGTACCTTCCATGCCCCTGTTCGAGATGGAGTCGATGACTTCACTTCACTGGAAAACGACAACTGTAGCTCCCCAGAGTCTCTCTTCTTTTGCGTTTTTCTATGATCTTTCTTGCTGGAAGTCGGAGAGGAATCCCCATCCCGCTTAGTAAAACTCTTTTCCTTCTTCAGTTTCCTGGAAAACCCCAAGTTCTTCCTTCCAAATTCTTCGTTTCTCTCAGCCGTCCCGGCCGAGCAAACGGCTCCCATTATGCTCTTTTGAGCCGATGAAAAATCCTATGCCTGCACAAATTCAGCATATATACTAGTAAGCTATGGCTCCAGGAAAAGAGCCAAGCAAAGCTGAAATAATATCATAAAATAATTAACTGTATCTAAATGCAAAACGTTCGGTTTCGCCGAGCTGGGTTCAAATAATGGCATATAATGCTTCTTCCTTTCTTCCCCAAGAGAATCCTGATAAGCCGCCAAAGAAAACCCTGCCTACTAGGTTTGAAGAATTCAGCAATCAATCACAACAGTGTCCAAGAAGGTTCAGAGTAAACCTAATTACAAAGAGGATCCAGGTCCAATAGCCAAAGTAGAAGAACAGAAAACAAAGATCGTATGAGTGAGAAAGAATTGGAACACGAGAATGGACCAACTAAAAAACAGAGAGTAGTACGATTTTCGGGTTTGACTGGGGGATGGGTGAAGGGATGATATTCACAAGAAGATTGCATTCGCCGGCAATTAATGAAAACAAAAAGAAATAGGAGGGAACAAAATTAAAAGAGAACGCGCAAATGGGGAGGAGAGGAAATTTCGTGGCATGGTGTTATTGACTCGAATGAAAGAGAAACGTGCCAACCGACGACTCTGGGCTTTCTTCTCCATCTTGGACTGCATATGAAAGAGAAAAACGTGAAAGCGCCGCAAAAACCAAGTTCCGCCTACCTTTGCTTTTGATTTTCTCTCTCCAATTTTTACTCTTTTGCCACGTTTTTCTCCCGCTCTCAGTCGCTTTTTTTTTTTTTTAGGAAAAAAAATTCTTTATGTTAAACGTAGAATTATAGCATGTTTAGAAACTCTATTTTTTATCGGGCTTATTTTATAAGCCCAATTTACATAAATCGAGATAAATTTCTTCCACATATTTACCTCATAGACCGTAAAAGTAATCTCGTAAATCGTAAAAGTTACTTCATATTCCGTGAATCACGATTTATAAGCACTTATGGAGCTTCCATAAGCTAATCCAAACGAGCCTTTATTCGAAGAGCAAATAAAGATTTTTGTTTTGTTAGCAAAAAAAAATAATAATAAATTGTAATTGTAAAATGACCTAAATACCCCTATCACATAAATAAAGAGAGGGATAGGAAAAATCCGGAAAAGCATAAGGGAATACATCGGTCTTGGCGCGAAAAACTCAATGCAATGATGTGATCATCAGCCAAGGTTAAAGAGTAAAGTAAGATCTTGATGCCAACACCTATTTTATCTTCATTATTCTATTTGATTCATGTTTTATGTTGAGTATGTAAACAGATTTTGAGTTTTTCTTAATTCATGTTCGTTTTGGTTGAAAAAAGGGAAAAATCTATCATCTTTTGTGAGTATTAGCCTTTATTATACTTGTAAACTATGACGGCAGATCTAGGTAAATAAAATGGATATACTTGTGGTGTGGTTTCAATATGTTTGGGTATGGTTTAATATGCTCTGTTTTTCCTATGAGTATGCTCTGTTTTTGTGTTTATTATGGTGTGTTTCTATAAAAGAATGGTTAAGGAATGAAGATAAGGGTGAAATGTTTGTGGTTATATAACCTATATGCGAGGGAAAAATGTATTGTTAATAGATGCAGCGATAGTTGTCAATATATGTGATATACTTGTTAATGACAACTATAGGTAATAATTAAATGTTTTATCTTTGTTTTGGTTGAAAAAAGGGAAAAAATTATCATCTTTTTGTGGGTATTTCCTCAATTATACTTATAAACTATAAAGGCAGACCTAGATAAATGCAATAGATATGCTTTAGGTGTGGTTTCAATGTGTTTGGGTATGGTTTAGTATACTATATTTTCACTGTGAGTATGCTCTGTTTTCACTGAGTATGCTCTGTTTTTTGCTTTATTATGGTGTGTTTCTGCAAAAAAAAGGGATACGGAATGAAGATGATGGTGAAAGGTTTGTGATTATATAACCTGGTGTACAAAGGAAAAAAGTTGTTGTTAATAAGTGCAGCGATAGTTGTCAATGTGTGTGCTGAATTTGTTAATGACAACTATGGTTTTTGCTATGTCCTAATGTAGGAAGTTAGAATGTCTTGTTAATAGGTGCAACGATAGTTGTTAATGTAGGTAATAAACTTGTTAATGACAACTGTATTGTGTAAGTGGATAGATGTTATGACTAGCACATGTGGCAATAGTCTACTATGTTTTCTTCATATAGGGGGAAGGTTAGTAGTTACTAGAGATGGTGATATAACATATGTTAAGGGAAGGGTCAGATCAAGAACCATTAAAGAATGGACAAGTTATGAAGAGTTTAAAACAATGATATCTTCCATTTTGGGAAAAGAGAGTGGCACACTTGTTATAAAGTTTAGATTGACGTTTGATAGAATAACATTTATGGACATAATAGATGATGATGTAATTGAACATTTAATTAATTTTAGTGGAGAAAGTGGGCGTGTCTATGTAAACGAAGCACAAAGTAAAGATGACAATACATCGACAATAAGGGATGATCCAGAGGATGACCAATATGTGTAAGTTTTATTTCGTTATGGAAATTAACTAGTGAACGAGGTGATGTTAACTTGTCATTACTAACATGTTGTACTATGCAATTTGGTCTAGGTTTGATAACTGCTCAGAAGATTGGGATGGAGGATCAGGTACTATGTGTATTGAAGATTCACCTTTATTGACATGCGCTTTCCAAATGATACCAACAGGAAGACCTGAAATAAACTCCACAAAGTGGAAGGATGTGATAATTGGGGAGGGACAAGTTTTTGCCAATACGGATGGCCTCCGAAAAACATTATACAAGTATAGCATTGTGCACAAGTTTGCATACAGATATGTCAAAAACAATCAGTAAAAGATCATTACCAAATGCATGGTTGATGGTTGTCCATGGTACTTAAGAGTGTATTCAATGGGAGAACGGCAAGACACTGAATTCCTCACTATAAGAACATTCAAAGGTGATCACATACACGATACAAGAGATAATCTACTTGTACCTCACATGAAAAGATCCAAATTAACTTCAGCAATAATTGTAGATAGTTTGAGGTGTAACATTGTTAACTCTTAGAAATTGATAACATTCTAACATATTTTCTTTTCTTTTTATCTATTTTTGGGTTTAAAATTTGCATAAAAATAAGTGTATAGAAGAAGTATAGAAGAAAATGTACATACCAAAGTATCAAGTAAAAAATCAAAGAAATTATAGTTACATCCTTGATTCAATTGAGAATTTATAAATCCTTCCTCTTTTGTAGGAGGATGGAGACAAGTTTTGAAGTTCTATAATAACTCATAAACAAGGAAGTGAAGCATTAAAAAGTTAGAAGAAGCTTGTACAACTAGCCTCAGCAAGTTAACTAACTGGCCGTGGCAAGAAATCCATGTCCTGCTCTCTGTGTAACTGGCCTTGGCAAGTTGACACACTTGTTGTGGCAAGTCATCCTTGTTTGTTCTTTGTGTAACTGGCCACGACAAGTTGATAGACTTGCCATAGCAAGTCAAAAATCTAAAGAGAAATATGCTCTCTATGTAATAGTTATGGCAAGTTGACAGACTTGCTGTAGCAATTCGTGAAAAAGTATAGATGCACGTTTTGATTTCAGAAGCAGAAAAACACTACTTAACCTAGAAGAAGGCGTCAAAAAACACATTCTCTGGACTGGTAAACAGTGGAGCATGCAAGGGAAAGCTTGGAAAAAGAGAACTTTGAAGATTTAGAGCCTTGTGTTGAAATTTTAAGGAAGATTAAGGCAACAATCTTGGATTTTTATCATTCTTCTTCTTTTTTTCTTTCATTTGTTGATATGGGTTATATTGTTGAGCTGAAATTTTGGCATGCAAAGACCATGAGTAACTAGACACTTTCATTTAGGATTACTTTTACCCATTGTATGGATTTAAACTACTAGATTATCTTACTTTTGTTGGTTAATGAGTATATATGATGATTTTTCTTTATACTTAATGTTATCTTGCGCTTAATCACCACATGAATAGAGTAGTTCAATTGAGAGATGCTTGAGAGAGTTATTTTGATTGTAGAACTTAGAAAAAATCTTGTTAGACTTGAAGTTTAGGGATTAAATGGATGATTTGTTGTTAGAATAGAGATATATCTAACAACTTATCATAGTCTATTAAAGGATTGCTTTGGAAAGATGGTTTTCATTAATTATAAACAAGAGATTGTATATTTTTAATGAAGATTAAAAATCAATCTTAACTTGAGAGAGCTTGGTTGATGATTTTAGAACCTTCAACTAGCATATAGACTCATTTAACCAACATAAGTGGATAATTGTATAGTTTTATGAAATACAATGGGGGAAAATAATCATAAACTTATAACCTCTTGAAGTCAAACTCAATTTCCCAATTTTCATTGTTTGCTTTGTTGTTTTCATTAATAATCATTATTTACCTTGATTAAATTCAAATGATTTGATTCAACCTAATTAAGAACATAGTTGCATTAGTTAGCTCGCTTTTGTCATAGTCCTCGTAGAAACAAGCTTTACTTATCACTCTATTACTTGATGCGATCCATGCACTTGCGGTAGCGAATAAACATAGACAAGAATGCAAATGAGATTATGAGAGATATTTATAGAGATTATGAGGTGCGTCTAAATTATAGTCAAGCGTATAGGGGAAAAGAAAGAGCATTGATAGAAATACATGGTCGCGTTGAAAACTTATACATGACTATTCTTTAGATATGTGATAATGTAGTGGAGACCAATCCAGACACGGTAGCCCGGTGTGAATTCTCTAAGAGTGACAGATTTGAGAGGGTATTCATTACTTATGGATGCTTGATCAAAGGCTTCCTACAAGGATGTCGAGGCATACTTTATATAGATAGATGTCACATCGGTGGTCCTTACAAGAGAACATTGGTTTCAGCTAATGCGTATGATGCTAATGATCAATTGTTTCCCTTGGCATATGCCCTTGTTAGTGGGGAAACACATGATGATTGGAGTTGGTTTCTTAAGAGTTTAAAGGATATAATTAGCACAAGGGAGATTACCATAGTGTCAAATAGGAATCTTGCCATCATAAGTACTGTTATTTGGATCTTAGAGACACGCGTTTTGTTACAAGCACATCAAAGTAAACTTTAATGCACAGTTTGTAAAGCTGAGTAAAGGAAGGGGTAGGACTTCTACGAACAACAAGGAAGATGAACTTAAGATGCTTGATGCAATTGCTTATGTAAGGCATGAACATGAATATAATGTAGCATTAGGTAGGCTGAAATTGTTCTGTTTACAATTAGCTCAATGGGTTGAGACTGAAGGAGATGTGGAAAGATGGGCGCAAAGCAAGTTTCCTCACAAAAGATGGGATAAACTGACAACGAATGTTGCGGAGTCATTCAACGCTTGGGCATTGAAAGAGATGAAGCATAATGTTGATGTTTTCATTAATAAGAATAGACAAAAATTAGCCAAGAATATGGTTGCATGTAAAGCAGCTATGATAAATTAGAAGAATGAGATTAGGCTAAATATTGAGTCCAAATTGATGGAAAAAGTCAGGGGACTGAGAATATGGAGTATGAATATTATGGTGATGATATGATTTCAGTTTCAACAATGTGTAACAATCGAGTCATCTATCTAACCGTTGACCTTACAACTAACACATGCACTTGCCTGGCATGGCAGATGAGTGGAATCCCTTGTTCACATGTATGTGCAACATTCAAGTAAGTTCATCGTAGTGTGTACTCAAACGTTGATGATTACTACAAACTTTATACTCAACAAAAGATATATGCAAATGTTATGAGGCCTGTAGTAACACATGATTGCCCCCGTTCTGAATCCCTTACTGTGACACAGTTGATGACACAAAATTTGTTGTGACCACCAATCACTAGAAGGCCCCTGGGAAGGCCTAAAAAAGGAAGGATTGAATCTCAATTTTAATACAAAAGGTTGTATCATTGTGGGAGGTGCGATGAGGCTAGTCACACTGTCAAGACTTGCAACAATCCTAATCCAAGCTGATCAATTATGCTCGCTTGGGTTCTTTTGTTTTTGGAAAGTTCATGTCATAATATTTTTTGTAAATCTTATTAGATAGAAATCCATACTACTTGTTTTTTGGGGACGGTCTGTGAATTTGTTGTTAGTGCCTTGTACATGCATTTTCAAATGTAAATGAAGGTTGTATATACTGTGCTTTTGTATCCCACTTTCATTTTCAGAAATTTCTAATCTGATGTAAATTCAGTTATCAATGTATGGACATAAAGTAGTTAGTGGACGCACCTTGACTTGTCAATAGACGCCCCTGCAGTTGTTTTAGAAATTTGTAATCTGATGTAAATTCAGTTGTCAATGTATGGACATAAAGTAGTCAGTGGACGCACCATGACTTGTCAATGAAAGCTCCATGACTTGGCAGTAGAGGCTGAATGACTTGTCAATGTAGGAATAATGACTTGTCAATGTCGCCTCCATGACTTGGCAGTAGAGGCTGAATGACTTGTCAATGTAGGAATAATGACTTGTCAATGGAGCCTCCATGACTTATCAGTGGTGCCTCCATGACTTGTCAATGGAGGCTGCAGAACTTGTTAATGGAGTCTCATTCACATGTCAATGGAGGCTCCAAAACGTGTTAATGGAGCCTTTATGAGTTGTCAATGAAGCCTCCATGAGTTGTAAATGGAGGCTCAATCACTTGTTAGTGGAGGCTATAGGACTTGTCACTGAAGCCTCCATGAGTTGTCAATGGAGGCTCCATGACTTGTCAGTAGAGGCTGCAAGACTTGCTATTAGAATCTATGTTTTGATGATAACAAAATAGTGATGGATTGTTTTGCAAGGAAATGATCGAGTTTAACCAAGTACAATATGTTAAATTTACCAAAGAAAACATTGCACAAACTCAAATTGATGTAATTTGTCATGCTGGTGCACTCGAGTTATGAGCAATTAACTCAAGTTTGGATGAAGCACTCGAGTTCTGAGGAGAAATTCACTTAAGTCCTGAGAGTTCTGTTATGAGAGTTTGTACCCGAGAGTTTTGTCCCTATGAAGAACAAGTGGAGAACTTGAGTTCCTAGAATGCACTCGAGTTCTGGAACAATATGCATTCAAGTTGACAAGATGCACTCCCGCTAGTTTATCCCAGAGAGTTGGTTAGAAACCAAAAAAATCAAGTGCACTTGAGTTTAGATAAGCTTTACACTCAAGCCTCGTTATGCAATCTCAAGAGTTTATTCCAGAAAAGTATTGAAAAACATGAAGAACATGAAGCACTTGAATTTTGTTGTTTGCACTCAAGTTCTAGAGCCTTATACACTTGAGTTTGAATTCTCACTCTTGCAAGTTTTGAAACAGAAACATGGTTAGAATGCTAAAAGACCTTGTGCACTCGAGTTTGGGTGATAAAACTCGAGTTCTGGACATAAATGAACTTGAGTTTAGAGTTCAAAACTCGAGTTCAGGGACCTTATACACTCGAGTCTAAAAATGCACTCTTGAGAGTTCCAACCAGAAAAGCTTGCATGAAGTGAAAATTTATGGAGAACTTGAGTTCTCAGAATAACACTCGAGTTCTGGATAGATTTGTACTCAAGTTTGAAAGTGCACTCTTGCGAGTTTCTGGTAGAAACCTTCTGGAGATAATGAAGTAACACTATGCACTAGAGTTTGGTAGGAAGAACTCGAGTTCTTGTGTTGACAGAAGCAAAGTAAAATTCAGCAATCAATCAAAAAATGCTCAAGTATTATCTAATCTTTGTATTTATACTTGTTAGTGGAGGCTCTAGGACTTGTCAGTAGAGGATGCATGACTTGTCAATTGAGCCTCCATGATTTGTAAATAAAGGCTCCCGGACTTGTTAGTAGAGCCTTCATGAGTTGTCTATGGAGGCTCATTTACTTGTTAACGGATGGCCTTGTAATTGTTAAAGGAAGCCTAAAACAATGTGGAAGAAAGAGTATGATATGTGCATTATATAAATTTAGCTCAAATGTTAGGTGATGACAATAACTGTGGACTTCATAATTACAACAAACATGTCAAGTACAAGAAGTATGAACTTCATCATAACCAAAAGAATCATTACCAAAAAGTTCCCACAAATACAATGTGTGTATGTGAGCTTTACAATCCCATAATATGTTATCTATAAAATAAACGTGAACTATGTCAAAGTTAACCACTATTGGGATGTACAATCTAAATCAACATCCTAATTGGTTCTCTTCCTCTTATGTATGTCTTAAACCAATTACAACACTTTTCCGACATGTTTATTGTAAGGATGAGTAACTAGCCACCACAAGACCCCAACCTTAATTTTATGGAGTTCTTCTGAGGAATAGTAAGGCATGGTATAATCATCTTGACCTTGAACGGTTCCATCCCACATCTATAACTAGGAGAGTACGAGTACACCACAAGAATCTCTGCACATATAAGTGTAAAAAATGATAAACCAGATCAGGCATATGGCGATGTAGTAAAAGTAATAGAATTACAAACGTTACTTACGTGTCTGCTTGCACATGCACTTTTCCCTACGTCTGCTTGTATATAATCAAACAACTTGGGCTTGACTCGTCAAAGAATTTGGAAGAAGCAGTTCCGCTGAAAAAATATAAATCATATCAGTCAGGGGGGCTGAATAGAAACACACTCCGCACACACGTAAATAATGATTAATCCATACAACTCAGGTTGCCATTAACTCCTTCGGGTCAATCTGTCATTTCCATTTGATTATCTTCTTCTTCAACTCCTTCTGTTCATTCCCTAATGTCTTTGTGTCTTTCTGCCTCTTGATGTATGTCCACGTATCAACCAACAAGTCTAGCACATAGATTGTTATGGTTTTTATGTCAACGACATAGCAAAACCAATGATCAAGTAACACAGTAAGACCAAATATGAAATCAAAATCCCCAATGTTATATCCCAAGTATTAAGGGAGCATTTGTGTTTCATAATCTGCCAAAGACCATGTCATTGGAGTGGCAACAATTTTATGCATGAAGTCAGGTGTAAATACGTGTCTACCAACTCTACCATCGTTCAATTTTTTGTCCTCAACCAAGGTCTTCGCAACCATTGCCATTAACTTCATGAGGAAAAATAAAAATTCATTCACTAAAAACATTAAATTAAATCAATATCTTTCAATCTTAAGCAGTGGTTTACCCTGTCATTTATCCATCCTCTAGGTCAGAGACAATAAAGTTCCCTCTTGGTAAGGAAGTAGTCATGCATCTTCACAAAGTCCTTAAATGAAAACCAAAAATCAGAATGTAAGTCAAATAGTAATTGTAACATAATATCAGTGCAGTAAACCAAACAAGTATTTTAAACTTACTGGTTGCCCTCATCTTCAGTACACCTTGTTGTACACAACCCAGTTGGGAGTTATGACCCTTTTTGACCTTCTCAAATCCAACTGACTCCCTTTTTTCTCCTTCTCTCCATGATGCAGCTGGTGGACTTGTTTGTCTTCTGGTTCACCGCCATTATTGCCTTTAATATCTTCAGTTTTTGTGATGGCATCATCACCTTCTTTGTCTACTTCTTCATTTTCATCCTCTCCTTCTTCCTTTTCATTATCTTCATCATTTTCATCACTTTCTGATTAGTTGTTTGTTCCTTTTTTGTCTTCATCCTCCTCTTCATCATCTTCCTTTTCAATACTATTGCCATTGTCCTCCTCAAACTGCACTAATCTATTTTGTGGGATCTTCCTTTACATCGTCCTCCTCGTTCTTCTTCTCATCCCACAATCTATTTTGAAGGGCAAAGAGCTCTTCTCCCACCATAGAAACCAGCCTAGCATATGTCCTTTGTAATTCCTGAAACATGAACATCTTGATCAAATTTGCCAATGAACTTAATCACAAACTTGCTAAAAAAAATTAAAAACACAGTGTACATATCAAAACATTCATAATTAACGGGTGAATAAGCATTGTTTCAGGATTAGATGTTGTAGATGACACTGGCCACCACTGTGTCTGACACCATGGAGCAGGACTTTCTTGCTTTCCTTCTCTATTTGTACTCTACTCCTCACCCTTTCCTCATTCCAATATATGATGGTATCTTTATCTTTAGGGGCTTTCAGCTTGCCCAAACAAAAATGTTGTAAGCAAAACATCTGCATGACAAGTCCCTCACAAATAAGAATTATACATTCACATTTTGTACTTGAACAAAAAAAAAGAGATGATAGGCACTTACCATTAGGAAGTATATATAACCTCCTACAGTCTTTCTCCCTTTACCTTTCCCTTTCCTCAATTCCCTCTGGTATTCCCCAGTCGCAAGGTATAGTTCTTTAAAAATAAAGGATGACTAGTCAAACTGACCAAGTGCATCCTTCGTGACCGTCATCAACTTTAACACACAATCACTTACATAAATACTTGAGGTTAGGGACAATAATGTTCCTAATGTGAATATGACAAAAAAGAACTCAAAATTTTCATCAGTTTTACCCATCAACCATTCACCAATTTTTAAGTACTTTATGTTCTTATAAACACTCCTCAAGTTCTTGAAAATAACATTTTCATTGTCTACTTGTACTTGTATGTCATACCCACCATTAGGAAGACCGAGTAATTATGTCACATCTCCAGGCCCTACTCCATGGGTCTCTCCTCGAATTGATACTTGCCTTGTGGGAGGGTCAAAACATCTCATGAACTCCGCACATAGGTCATGGTTAATTTATGGGCAACTAATATTTACCAACTTGTAAAACCCTATTCTCTTAAGCCTCTTCATTACATCTGGTATGTCCTTCAAGTTCTTGCAAACTGACATAAATTATTTTAGAGCGCATTTTATAAGGAATGGAACAATATACGTCTTCCCTTTACCCGGGGCTCTTAATTTTTCAACCCGTGTACTATATTCCGCTCTCTTATTGGCACTCAACTTATTACACGCTTCTCTCACTTATAGATTAACCTCTTTAAAATTCTGTCATTTATTCCCCTTCCCTTTCTGTTTCTCCTTCTCCTTGTCCTCTTTCTGGACGAAAAATTCTTCAATGAATAAATTATACCTAGAAAAGCTTGGTGCTCTTTGCCCTGTTGTGCTTTTTCTTCCTTGTTTGTCTTTAACAGATTTTTTGTTATCCATCTTCTTTCCCTGCAAAACAAATTTCCACCACTTTAGCTATCTAATATGCAATTTATAATTCAATAGACTAAACCTTAAACCAAGATTCACAATAGCATGCTAAATTGGACATACATGAAATCACCTCAGCAAATCACAACCACTACCTTATTCATTCACAATAACATTCACATTATGCAACAAAATGTGTAACAGCCCATAACATGTGTAAATTTAGAGTAAAAGCATGTGCAGTGGTTATCGTACTCTCATTCTCAATCACTACTCTGTTATCATCAGAGGAAGATGTAGTAACAAATTAAGTACGTAAGCTAATGAGTGAGGCTAAATGAAAGTAAAGTGTGAAAGCAATAATATGAAGCATGTGGTGAAGAGGACTTACATAACAAGAGAGAAACAAGGGAGAGAAATGGAGGGGTGGGCATAGTGAGCTCGAGAGACAAAGACGGAAAGGCACTGAGCATTGATAGGAGATAAAGGCTAAATGGAGGGTCAATTATGGAAGCCATATTTTTGCTTTGCTTACAATAATTTCTTTCGCAACTCACTCCACTTTCTTATGCTTACTTATATAAGGAATCCCACATGCTCCACTATTCTCTCCTTAAGTTTTTTTTGTCTGAAGCTCTCCTAACCCTTTTATATATTATAATCATGCCTCCATTGTCACAAATCAACCACACATACACATATAATCAATATTTAAGGAATTTATACACATTCTGATGGTTTTAGACGTTTAACACTTGTCCATAAATTCATATTACCAGCAAACTAACGGAGTATGACAAGACCAGCACAAACAGAGATAGAGAAAATCCACTCGATATTTCCAACGCTTTCACTGAACGAATCAAAGTAAATGAACATAACGGAAAATGAATTTGCATATTTGTTCGCTAAGGCAAGAACCAACAACCTCTCATCGTTTTCAAAAAATAACTAAGTGGACCAGCGTTAAGAAGAAGAAAATGCAGAATGACAGGAAAAGTACCTAAGACCGTGAGAGGAAGGGAAAGTAGCGGGAGAAGAGAGGCAGAAAGAACAACAATTAGGGTACATCATTTCAAATAGAATAGAGGTGAAAGTAGAGCCGGTAATACGGGTCCAACCCGCAGGCTCAACCCGCGAGCCCGGGGGTTAGGACAGGGTTAGGGTTGGGAAAATCCTAACCCGCAAAAATGCGGGCCACACAGGCCCGCACCACGTGGCCCGCGAGTTATTGCAAAAAATTTTTTTATATATATGATAATTTTACAAAACCTATAATTTGTCCCTTCCCATTTTGGTACCTCTCAATCCAAATAGAAAAAATCTTAACCTTTTCACTTCTTCTTTAAACAAAATTATTATATATTGGTTGTTTGAGGATGATTTTATGTTTTTTATATATAAACTTTGATAGATTTAATAACTTTATCTCTTGAATTATGGATTATATTTTTAAATGTTTATAAAGGGAATAATTATTGCTAGGAAGATAAATTTAATAACTCACATATATGTATATTGTATTTTCGGCCTTCTTAAAAAAATATAAAAATTTTTTTTTTTAAAAAAAATATGGGCCCGCGGGCTGGCCCACAACCCGCACACTGCGGGTTAGGGTTGGCATTTTACCAGCCCGCAAAAGTGCGGGCCGCACGAGCCCGCACTGTACGGCCCGCGGGTTGATGCGGGCCAACCCGCAACCTGCGGGTTAGCCTGTTTTACCGGCTCTAGGTGAAAGAATGACATAAATGAGGTGGGTCAAACAAAATAGTCAACGGCAACGGGCGATGCTAGGGTTTTCTTTATACCCCATAAAATGAACTACCAGAAGAGTAATCAGGTGACGGCGACATCAATCGAGCAACAACCACCAACGGGGCTGTTTACTCAGGTGTTGGCGACAGCCAACAACACCCACAACGACATTATGGTTTTCGGTGGGGTGATGAGGTTCTGCTGCTCAAGAGCTCGTCTTTTTGTGTGCTAAAATGAAGAATGGGTGACAGTGGGGCGACACAGGCACGAAGCTCTTATTTTTTGTCAAATTCACTAAAGCTATCTGTGTCATTTTACAATTTCAATTTATTACAAGTTAGTCCAATGAGACTTCAGAGTAATTTTTCCATTTTCTGGGACCAATTCTTCGTATTTTTCATTACTTGGGACTAGAATGTAATTTTCCCTTGAAAAAAATATCTAAATAAATATATTTAAAGTACCAAAGTACCATTCACCAACTAAAAAAATAGACCAAGGACCAGTGAAACCAATTCATATTTCTATTATTATCAAAGTTATTAAAATTGGGTTGACCACTGAACCGGTTTGAGTAGCGGGTTAAAGGTCAGTGGGTCATTTTGGAGCAAGACTAATGAAGAAGTGAACTTGAATGATAATATTTTTTAGAATAGTTTTGAAATTTAATAGTTTTTTAGGATCAAATGATAACATTTTTTAATGATTCTTTTTACATTAAAAGTAGACATCTCAAACTTTTCATAAAGTCTTAATTTGTAACTTTTGAAAATATGTAGAATTAGATATGAATTTTTGAAATTAGAAACTTTTGAATAAACATTAAGCCAGTCAACCCGGTCAAACCGAACCTATTAAGTGACTGGTTCATCGATTTTGTGGTTGAACCAGTTGGTCGGTCCAATTTCAATGACCACGATTGTTAGTGTCAAAAGGTACCAGAAATAGACCTAAGCTCAACTAATCACATATCACAGTTACATAACAATATTCTTTACGTTACAAAACCAGCTTAAATTAATTTGGGAAAATTGTATTTAGGTACCGGACAAGAGAAAATATGAAAAAATTGTCCATTAAAATCTCAAAATTGTATTTAAGTTTCATGAGATTTTTTGCAATAAATTTCAAATGTCAAATACCCATATCAATAGACGCCTCTGAATTTTTCAATGACGTGCCTATAGACTTATCAGCAGAATTGGAATTTATTGCAAAAATGTTCTACAAGACTTAAATGCAATTTTGATATTTTAAGGACCATTTTTTCTATTTTCTTTTGTATGGGGACGTAAATACAATTTTTCCAATCAATTTTAATTAGAAAAACTAGAAAAATCAGGCTTTAAAATTTAAAACACGTGGGCAAAAAAGATAGTTAAGATTCCAAATATCTAATGCTCAATCTCACATTGTGGTGTTGGGTTTTTGCAGGGAAATTATTCAACAAAGTGCCTGTTTAGATTAGTGGTGGAAAAGTGACTTTTTTTTTTAAATAGGTTTTTACAGAAGTCAGATTGTAAATGTGATTTATGTTTGGATTGACGGTAGAGGTGGTAATATGGTCCAACCCACTGGGTTTGGGTTAACCCGTCGTGGGTTGGGACCATATGGGTTGGGCCCAAAAGACCCGCATTAATATGGGTTGGCATTTAGCCAACCCAACCCATAACCACTGGGTTGGTGGGTTGGCCCCCCAAACCCATATTATTTTTTTTTAAATTTTTTTTAACACAATATACTAAAAATTATTTTTTCTACAAACATAAACCATAAAGAAATTAAAAATTCATTAAAAATTAAACATTAATCACAAGTCCACACATAACAAAAAAAAACATAAATCAAAAAGCTATCAATATTTTAGTATACTAAATTAAAAAAACATAAATCAAAGGGAGGAGGAGTATACTAAATTATAAATACCACGTCTTAACTCTTAAAGACTCAAACTAGGCAACTGACAGCAAGTTACAACCCCAAAAAGCATAAATGGAATGGACAATAATGAATGACCCAAAAGGCTACGCAAATTGGATTGAGTCTTGTTTGTCTTTGGCCTTTCACCCAATCTCCCTTGTCCAATAGACACTAGACAATATTAAAAAAAAATGGGTCAACCCACCAACCCGGTGGTCCAACCCGTCATGGGTTGGGACCATATGTGTTTGAGCCCAAAAGAACCGCTATCAAATGGTCCCAATTTTTTAGAACCCAAACCGCCCATATTGCGGGTTGGGCGGGCTCGGCCCGTGGTCCCAACCCATATTACCACCTCTAATTGACGGTGGCAGAAGTGACTTTTTTTTAACCTTGAACTTATTTGAATTAGCTTTTGAAAAGCCCGTTTAGATGAAAAATAACTGAAAAGAGCATGAACTTTATTGAATAATATATATATATATATATATATATATATATATATATATATATATATATATATTTATTTATATTTTTTGTTAAAAAATGTAAAAAAAATTAAAATAAAAAAGTTCAATAATTATTGAAAAAGAAAAAAAAATACTAAAACATCTAATTAAAAATGATAAATATATATTTTAATCAAAATGTTATACATGAAGTGGATCATAATTAGATCATTTACCCCTAACAACAATCTAAAATTCTACTAACCCACTGCCAGGAGCTTAAAAAAATAGTTTCTCACTAAAAGCTCTTTTTTTTTCTTATAAGCCCATTCAGATGTTATGAGTTGCCAAACAGATAAAAGCAAGCCCAATGGACTTATAGACTCAAATGAGCTTTTTTTTTTCTAACTTTAAATGTTTCCAAATAGGGTGTAAGGAACAAATAATGGGATACATCACAGTACCATGTGTTAGGTATAACAGTAAAAGGATGTGGACGGCACATTTGAGAGATTTTGCAATAAAAATTGTTCTTTCAAACCTGCAATAAAAAGTCATTTATTAAAAAAATATCTTAGTCTATCGTATAAGTTATTTAAAAAGTAATTAATATTTATTTTTTAATTTTCTTCTTATAATTAATATTGATTTCCAATTAGCAAATTCATTAAATTTTAAAACACATTTTTAAATAAAAGTAAAAGTGAAAACAAAAAAAATCAGTTAACATATTTAATAAGTTAACTATTATTTATTGTTTCCTGTGAATTAATTAAAAGGTCAGATACTATAAATAAGAGTAAATTCAAATTCAGTAGATATTACTTTCTCTAATATTTTTTATAAGTAATTTTCTCTATTTTAGGGTTGAAGCTTGTTTTAAAATTTAAATTATTTTTTTTTACCTCTATTAAATACACATCTTTATATTAATTATCATATCACACCACAAATTCTCTTTCATTTACTCATTTATTACACATTCTCTCTCAAATTTATACTCATTCTCTCTCATATACTCTTTTCATAAATAAGGATATATTTAAAAAAATGATATTTTTACACATTTATTATTTTTAATTAACATTAACTTAACTATCAATTCTTTTATACCACAAAGATAAAAGTTATTATAAAAAAATGTGGAGCTACTAAACAGTAGTAACGGGATGGCACGTGTCGTGGGCGGAGTGTCAAGTGAATAATAGTTTTCACGAATATAAATACGGCAACATGCACACTGGGTCAAGTTTCGCCCGAATTTGGGAGTACTTTGCCCGTCTACAATATTTTATCCTCCAGGTCAACCTTTCGCAATCTCGCGTTGGCTACTCTGGAAGAAACGAAATATAAGAATCTTCGAGCACAAAGATTTACGGGATGAAGATGTCTTTGCTCAAGCATGACTATTATCAGCTCCAACATGGTACTCGTGCACGCAACTCTTCTGATGTTATCCTGGCCCAACATTGGATCGCTCCTGGGCTTGGCTACTGTAAAGTAAACGTTGACGGTGCCTTTTCAGAACTTGCCGGAATTGCAGCAAGTGGGGTAGTGCTAAGGTCCACTGAAGGTGTATGCTTGGGTGGTTTTATGCACCGGCTTGAACAAGGAGACTATCTCTCGGCTGAACTTTGGGCTTGTTTGCTTGGTCTGAAACTCGCCTGGCAGCATGGAGAACAGAGGGTTGTTTTGGAGTCCGACTCCTCTAGCGTGGTTGATCTCCTTACTTACGACGGGGGGTTCAGCCATTCATGAAGAGAGAAACATCATCTCGGAAATTAAGAGCTGGCTGGATCGTGATTGGTCCCGTACGTGAGAGTGCAACAGGTGGCTAGGGAGGCTAACGAAGCAGCTGAATTTTTGGCCAAGCACGCACTGACATGTATGCCGGGGTTTCACCCATTCTCATGCAGATTTGGATTGGTATCTAGCTAAGGATATGTACGTGTGGGTGCTCGGTCGAGTTATAGATAGTAGTGTTGGTGTCTTCTATCTGTGTTTCTAATTAGTTTTTGGGAATAATTTTTACGATTTACGAGATAAATATGTGAGGGTAGTTTTATCTCAATTTACGCAAAACATAGTTTGCAACCATGATTTTGTGTGTTTCCAAACACACACCCACAAAAAAATCAGACTCAGTCACTGCCATTGACAGTGTCGTCCAGAATCCAGATTAATTACCTCATTTCTGCATCCATTCATGTTCATCTCTGATTGAGATTAAGAGATAATGCATGAACACTTGATTGTGCAGAACGAATAATGATTCAAATTAAATTAAACTACAAAGTATGTTTTAGGGAGTAACTGTTTTTAATGATTCTTTGTGTCAACTAAGCTAGTTTTATTTAGAAGAGTTTATACTTTATAGTATACATATATAGGCATGCCGCGTGCCTTTCTTTGTTTTTGCTTTTTTTTTTTTTTTTGGGCAACATAGAGGCATGCCTTTCGAGGGTAACTGATGACGTTACAGTGCAATTGACGGCATTTATAAAAATAATCCCGCCAAAGTGCATATTTTCATTATTTTGCGCATATTGTTTGCGCCCGGTTTCTTTTTTTATTTTTGGGCCAAACGCCCATTATTTCCCTCAATATGCACTAATATACACATACGCAGCAGCAGAAGCAACAGATTTCAAACTGTATATTGGTTGTTTGAAAGAGTTACTTAATGTATAAAAAAAAAAATCCCCTAGATGAATAAGAGCACGAGAAATGAAAGCAGCTCCTTTTTTCCAGTTCTTGAACATTTAATATACTCACACATGCGTGATTAGAAATCGCCATGAGAGATAGATTAATGGTCCACGTACATTCAAGTATATATGGTGAAAACGCAAAATTATTCCGAATAATCACACACAAAGGGTGCCCGTATCTCTATATTAATTGGAAGACATAAGGGGTTCAGAGATTAACAAATGAACAAAGCAATGGCCGTTCGAGTGTGTATTATTTAATTTAGAGAAGTACCTAGACTCTCCGTGCTCATTATGGGGCAGATAATTTCCAAGTATGAGAACATTTAGGCGTTATCTTTGCCTCACTTTGTGGTTTCCGTTTGACTGAAACGAGCACAATTATATATACTGATTTGAGGGGAAAATGGCACCATATAGATCGATGTCGGTAATTTTGTGATAAAAAGAGACGAAGCCCCTCGTTTGTTTTGTTTCTAATAGCTTTGCCTTGTTATCTCCATGCATACTTGTAAGGTATGAACCGTAGGAACGGAAATCACTCCCCAACGAAGTTAGCGAAACAACATTCATTAAACAACAGCATGTATATATACTCAAAATGCATCTCTGATGCCTAATACATTAATTATCCGATGATCAAATAATAGACACTAAACTAAACTAAACTAAAAAGACAACTACGCGCTTTCGCTCTCGGGCATTTCGACTTTGTTTCAAGACTAACAGATAACTCGGCCTATTCCATGGTGGTGATCTGGGCCTTCTGCAGTGATGTTGTGCTCAGCCTCAACCACCACTAATCGTGGTTTCCTTCCATTCCCATTTTTTTTTTCTTTGTTGCTTAATATAAGACATATTTGCATGATTTAATTAGGTTAAGTAAATTAGTTAAGATGCTATACATTTTCTAAACTACCCTAGTCATCTTTCTTAATTCTCTTATTTCCTTTTCTTTTTTATTATTATTGATGGAGCATTAATAAGAATCAATTAAAAAAATTAATAAATATAAAAACCATACCTTAGATTTAGAATTAAGATAATATCTCTAAATATGTCTTATATTAAAAATCGAATTGAGTAATTTTTGTTTTTAAATTAAACTAGACTGGTTTCATATACATGTTATATATTGATATGGTCATATGTTGATTATTTGATGCCCTGTTCTCCTTGACACAACAATGTTAAGTATCATGACGTGAATCATCCATGAACACAATTTTTGTATTGGGAACTGTACGCTGTAGATGATCAAGAAGTGCACTTACTGTCAACAACGGCTATGCAGTATATTTCATTATTCACTGGCAAGAAAAATCCTTAATAAATTTAAAATACCTTGTTATTAATGTATTGATGATACCATGACTATCAATAACAACGACTCATAATTTTTTAAAAGCTTAAATTTATTGCTAATAATATTATTATAACTTATAGTTCATCGTTCTGGGCGAAAAAAAGAAAGAAAAACTTATAGTTCATCCTGAACTTTTTGTGATGTATAGAATTACAAGCAAATATGATAATAATTTTATGTCAAAATAGTCTCTTAATTAACACATCGATACAATATATAATATAAAATTGATACCAGGGTATAATATTCATTGCTTCTGAACTTTACACCCCATTTCACATACTTTCATGTAATGTACAAAAAGCAGCATGGTCAATATAATGAAAGTAGATTACATTTTTATCTTTTAGTCCATCTCTTTTAAAACACATTAACTCATTTATGTACATAATATATTTCATGATTTATTAATCTATTAAAAGAGAATCGAATAGTTAATTTATAAATTATAATTTAACTAGGTATAACAGAGACTGAAATGATCCACTTCAAGATTTAATTATATATTCCATGCTCATAATTATTGCGCGACTCATTGAAAATTTGTTGATGTGTCTAAAAAAAATACAATTATTCCATTATTGTTAAAAATTATGTGCTTCCATGCTTTAATTGTAATATGATGATATGATACAAATAAGTTTTGGATAAATAATATATTTAGGTTGATCACATTACTAGCCATTTAGCACATCAGATTGTTGTCAGATCTGTTTGTAATTGTAATTGTAATTGAGATATGTTTGTTTTGAGCTAGCCATTTAACCAACTCTTGTTATTGCTAATTGTTAAGCTTTCATAGATTGAAAAAAAAGATATACTGTTAGTTATATAAACATAAGGATGCAAATTATTTAGTTGTTTATTTTTAATACATTAATTTGATGAGTATGGATGGTGGTGGAAACTTTGTTCCCCAATAGGCTTGAGAAGCATACTATATACATTCCATCGGTCCCTATATATAAGAGTATTTTAATCTAATTGTAAGATTCTAAAATAATAGTTAAATGTAATAATTATGTAGGAATTTTTTTTAAAATACCCCTATTTATGAATGGGTGAGAGAGAGAGAATAATAATAAGAAAAGAATAAATGAGAATGTATGTAGTATAATTATTAATTAAGAGTAAAATGAATAGGAAAAAATATATTTATTATTGAGATACAGTCAAAGGGATTTTATGACTCTTACATATAGGGACGGGGGAGCAATAGGCACGTAGAGGGATAAATACTTAAATAGTGACAGATCATGGATGCCCCCAATACCATTTTGTCTGATCTGTTGCATTAGACACCTCTTCATCATCTTATGTTTGTATTTGCTTTTCAAGAATAGTTTTTATAATTTATAAAGTAAGTATGTGAGTTACACTTCAGGGTATGTCCACATGAATTTTTAATTATTTGTCGCATCATAATTGAACCAGGATGGCCTAACCGGTCATGCCAAACATTAAATTCATTTGTAAACTTCTGGTTTACATTAGCAGACTTTTGGTCTGTATTGGTGAACTTCTGGTTCTCAATAACATGTGTTTTAATTGTGTTTATAAATGTATAATATAAACCAGAAGAAAAAGCAGGACCCTTTTCTAATATGCATTTTCTACCAGCAACTATTTTTGTAACAACAAGATATTGTTCATTATTTTTAGTTGTTGTTTATATATGATATCCATTTATGCGGATATCTTTGAAACTCAACAACTTCTTGCACACTTGGTAGAATAAATTGTATTATCAATACATAATTTTATTCCTTCAGGTAACAAAATATTAGCTCTTCCGGAGCCTTCGATCAAATTTATACTACTAGATATAGTCTGAACATTAGCTTTTTGCATTACCAAGAAAGAAAAATATTTATCATTTATGAGTATGGTGTTAGTTGTTGCGCTATCAACGAAACATAAATCTTCAAGATTGATGCCAGTAGATTCATTCTTCAATAAAAGGAAACATAAAAACATAATTAAGATAGATATATTCGATGAAAGTAACTAAAACATAAATATATAAAGATAAATTATGTTAAGAAATCAGCAACATCCAAATGGGTAATATCCATGTTTCCATACTCAAAATTCTTAGCCTAATCCACATGATTTCTCATGTGCTGCATATTCCAAGGGAAAATTAATTATTCTCCCCTCACCAAGTAAAGTAGAAAGTGAGTCTCTCACATTTCTAGAACGGATGCATGGAGATATTTGTCGGCCAATACACCCACCATGTGGACCATTTAGGTACTATATGGTTTTAATTGATGCATAGACTAAATGGTCACATGTGTGTTTATTATCTTCTCGCAACCTGGCATTTGCGAGATTACTTGCTCAATTGATTAGATTAAGAGCACATTACTATGATTATCCTATAAAAAAAAGTGTCTTGATAATGCTGGTGAATTTACTTCAAAAGCTTTTAATGAATATTGTATGTACCTTGGAATTGATGTTGAACATCATGTAGCTCATGTTCGTACGCAAAATGGACTTGCAGAATCATTGATTAAAAGGTTACAACTAATTGCAAGACATTTACTTATGAAATCTAATCTCTCAATTTCTGCTTGGGGCCATGCCATTTTGCATACATCAATTTTAATTCGCATCATGCCAACAAATTACTTAAAGGTTCCCCCTTACAAATAATTTTTGGTTAGGAACCTAATATTTCCCATATAAGAACTTTTGGGTATGCAGTATATGTGCCAGTAGTACCATCACAACGCACTAAAATGGGTCCTTAAAGAAGGATGTGAATATATGTTGGGTATGAATCTCCTTCAATTATAAAATATTTAGAACCATCTATAGGATATTTATTTACGGCACGATTTGCTGATTGTAATTTTGATAAATCACTTTTTCCAACATTAAGGGGAGAGAATAAGCAGCTGGGTAAGGAAATTAGTTGGAATGAATTATCATTGGCTCATTTTGATCCTCGTACAAATCAATGTGAACTGGAAGTTCAAAAGATAATTCATTTACAGAATTTAGCTAATCAAATGCCAGAAACATTTACTGACCCAAAGAAAGTGACAAAGTCACATGTCCCTGCTGTTAATGCTCCTGTTAAAATTGATGTCCCTGAAAGACAATCTACTATGAATGAATCTAAAGCGTGCGTGAAGCGTGGCAGACCCATCAATTTCAAAGATAGAAATCCTCAAAAAAAATGAGCAAAGAACATAGATGGTCAAATTGAGGATAATCAAGAAAGTTTAATAGCTCCAGGAGAGCCATCTCCTGAAGAGATATTATCTTCAGTAGAGATATCTCCAGAAGAGAATGTTGTAGTCCCAGAAGAGACCCAGGTACCTGATATATGTAAAAATAATGAGATCTCAATAAATTATGTTGTGAATGGAATCCGATGGGATCGAAATGAAGTCAACGTTGACAACACATTTGCTTATCATATAGCATATGATGTAATGAATAATTATGAGTATAATGAGCCAAAATCCATTAGCGAGTGCCAACGAAGAAAAGATTAGCCCCTATGGAAAGATGTCATTAATGCAGAATTAAAATCATTAGAAAAACGAAAAGTATTAGGACATGTAGTCCTTACACCTGAAGATGTAAAACCAGTTGGATGTAAATGAGTTTTTGTAAGAAAAAGAAATGAAAATGGTGAAATAACAAGATATAAGGCATGTCTTGTAGCCCAAGGCTTTACACAAAGACCCGGCATTGATTTTGAAGAAATGTATTCACCAGTAGTGGATGCGACTACTTTTCGTTATTTAATTAGCCTAGCAGTAACAACCGTCGTTGCTACAATAACAGCCCGTTGCTATAGTATGAACAATGCTGCACAGTGATATTTAATTTTACATATCATGTTGACTAAAAGAGAAGGTTGGCCTGGATATGAGTTAATGTGCATCCACATAATTAATATTCATAACACTCCCCTTTGATTGTCTATTATGAATGTGCCCCATTAAAAACTTTTAACTAGGAAAAACCCAGTGGGATAAAAACCTAGCTAAAGAAAAAAGTACATCATTCATTGATATACTGTCTAGTGCTACCTCATTAAAAACCTTTCTAGGAAAACCCAGTGGGACAAAACCTAGATAAGGGAAAAAGAGTACAGTGTGTATCGACTCCCCCTCTTGACAACATCAGTTGATATCTCTGAGTCTCCGAAGGCCAATGTCATATACAAGTTTTTCAAAGATTTTACTAGGAAGTGACTTGGTGAATAAATCCGCTAGATTTTCATTTGAACAGATTTGCTAGACATCTATTTCACCATCTTTTTGAAGATCACGAGTAAAGAAGAATTTTGGTGAAATATGTTTCGTTCTATCTCCCTTGATATAACCTTCTTTAAGTTGGGTAATGCATGCAATATTATTATAGAACTGTTGGTGTCATTTTGCCTAAAGATAAATGACAAGTTGTTCGTATATGATATATTACTAACCTCAACCATACACATTCTCGACTTGCTTCATGCATTGCTATAATTTCTGCATGGTTGGATGATGTGGCTGATATAGTTTGTTTCATAGAACGCCATGAAATAGTTGTACCTCCACATGTAAACAGATATCCCGTTTGTGATTTGCCATCGTGTGGATCAGATAAAAATCCAGCATCTGCATATCCTACTAGTTCATGCTTTGATTCATTTGAGTAATATAACCATATGTCCATAGTGCCTCTGAGGTAACGAAAAATGTATTTTACTCCATTCCAATGCCTTCTTGTTGGTGAAGAACTATATCTTACTAATAAATTAACAGCAAATGATATATTAGGACGTGTGTGATTAGCAAGATACATTAGTGCTCTGATAGCACTAAGGTATGGTACTTCTGGACCAAGTAGTTCTTCATCACCTTCTTCGTTGATTATTCGTGGTCGAAATGGATCTTTATCCGGATGCAGAGATCTTACAATCATTGGAATACATAACGGATGAGATTTATCCATATAAAATCGCTTTAGGACCTTCCTTGTATAAGTTTTTTGGTATACAAAGATCCCATTTTTTAGGTACTGGATCTGTAATCTAAGACAAAATTTTGTTCTTCCCAAATCCTTCATCTCGAATTCTTTCTTCAAACAATTAATTGCCTTTTATAGCTCTTCAGGAGTTCCAATAATGTTAATATCATCAACATAAACAGCAATTATAGAAAATTCACTTTTATATCTTTTCAAAAAAATGCATGGGCATATTGGATCATTTTTATATCATTCTTTCAACAGATATTCATTAAGACGATTATACCACATGCTCCCTGATTGCTTCAGGCCATACAGGGATTTATTTAATTTAATTGAGTATTGTTCTCAAGAATTTGAATTAGATGCTTCTGGCACCTTAAGTCCTTCAGGGACTTTCATATAAATATCATTGTCAAGTGACCCATATAAATAGGAAGACACAATATCCATTAGATGCAGATCAATCCCTTCTTTTACTGCTAGGCTAATTAAATAACAAAAAGTAGTCGCATCCACTACTGGTGAATACGTTTCTTCAAAATCAATGCCGAGTCTTTGTGTAAAGCCTTGGGCTACAATACGTGCCTTATATCTTGTTATTTCACCATTTTCATTTCTTTTTCTTACAAAAACTCATTTGCATCCAACTGGTTTTACATCTTCAGTTGTAAGGACTACATGTCCTAATACTTTTCGTTTTTCTAATTATTTTAATTCTGCATTAATGACATCTTTCCATAGGGGCCAATCTTTTCTTCGTTGGTACTCACTAATGGATTTTGGCTCATTATCCTCATAATTATTCATTACATCATATGTTATATGACAAGCAAATGCGTCGTCAACGTTGACTTCATTTCGATCCCATCGGATTCCATTCACAACATAATTTATTGAGATCTCCTTATTTTCACATATATCATGTACCTGGATCTCTTCTGGGACTACAACATTCTCTTCTGGAGATATCTCTACTGGAGATAATATCTCTTCAGGAGATGGCTCTTCTGGAGCTATTAAATTTCCTTGATTTTCGTATTTCTAAATTATATGGCCGGAAACAATATTTCTTTGATTCCTATTTTGAATATAGCTCGTTTGAAAACTCTATCAATAATCGGGCTTATTTTATAAGCCCGATTTACGTAAATCGAGATAAATCTCCTCCACATATTTACCTCGTAGATCGTAAAAGTAACCTCGTAAACCGTAAAAGTTACTTCATATTCCGTAAATCACGATTTATAAGCACTTATGGAGCTTCCATAAGCTAATCCAAACGAGCCTAAATGGCTAGCAGTCATATAATTTTCATCTTTTAACTTACTATATGGCCGGAAGCCATATTCAACTTTTATTTATCCTGAAGATAAATGGTCAGATGCCATATATATTTAATTTCTCATCATGAGATTAATTAACCTGAAGCCATGATACAAATTGGTCTAAAACCATGATACTACTTGATCCGGAGAAAAAAACTTCTGAAACCAAGTGTTTTCCAAACATACACAAAGACAGGCTTCTCATTGATGGGTTTCAGCAAGAGCCAGCTTGGGTACTACAACTCTACAAGGATGTGCAAGAGCGAATGGTGAACATCACATTTCACTGTGTTGGACTTGTAATTCCACAAACTCGGGATTGTGCTCAACAAGCCTCAGAATCCGGTTTCTGCAGGATTCCCACTCGGCTGAGTTTGCCAACGTGGCCAATTAGTGGGGCGGATGTTGACCGCAGATATTATGTTTTTATTTTTGGTATCTCTTGGCGAAAATATTCTAATAACACTTTTGTTGATAATCATAATCTGTGCAAAGTCTCGAGCACCACCCCAAAAAAACCGAGGCTCACATTTTTATTCCTAACTCAATAACTGCCCTCACTAGTGTGGCATATAACTGAATTTTAGTACCATAGCCCATAATTATCGTAAACTCTAAGCTCGAATAGGGTTAAAAATATTAATATATTATTTTTAAACATCATTTATGACCAGAAATCACAAATCGAACAAAATATCCCGCAGATAACTTCTCTATTCTACAATTTTTGCGACTCGCAATCGTATCAACTACATCAGTATCATGAGAATGAGAACAATTACTTCCGCACCAAGCCATTGACTAATTATGGGCAAAACTGTAAAACCCACAATTGGGATAACGGATAAGGAGAAAGAGAAAAATATAACAACAGAAAGGGAAAATTCATCGACTAGAGGAACGTGGTTTATTGGTTACCATGAAATTCTTAACCCTTTTAATCATAATCCTGTTATGCCTCGCCTGAGCTGCCATGAACCTAGTGAGATCCCTGTTAGCCATACTTAGATCAAAGGGCTGAGATGAGTCGACTGGGATTGAGTCGTCGGGAGAGGCGTTCAGATCAGGAATTCCAAACGGACCCATGTTGGCGTTGGCGACCATGCCTGATCCACTAGTTGACGGCAACGACGTCGTTGTTTGGCAAGACTCGCCCATTTGGCACATGCTTCGCTGCACATGGTGATGACGCTGATCAGGATCTTGATTTTCAGCCATGGAAGACGAGTTCACCCAGGCATCCACTCTTTGCAAGCCCATGTTCATAGAGAGATCTTCCTTTTGACGACCCACACTTAACTGTTATGAAAAAAAAAACTACATCAGATCAAGCGAGAGATAAAGTAACATAAAACCCAGGGGTTAAAAAAAAAAGCAAAAGAAGAAAAAAGAAGGATAAGCATTATGGAAGCGGATGAAAAAGGAAAAACAAGGGGAGAAAAAAAGAGAGGAAAAGAATTGACTACCTCTGCTAGCCGTGCTTTCAACTTCAAATTAAAGGTTTTCAGATCGTCTTGATAACGTTTCACGTTATCTATCTCCTGTTTCAATTTCACAGATCAAACAGTAAGCAAGAAAACCAGATACGGCACATATCTTTTAGAACTAAAATGGCAAGTCAATTGCTACATACTGCGCTTGTTGAAAACTTACCCCTTGAAGCAATTGTTTTCCTTTTGTCAATTCTTCTATCGTCCTCAAAAAGTCATCTCTCTTCTACAGGTTTTAATTACAACAACAATTAAAAAATTAGATAACGACGAGATGTAGAAGCACAAGTAAATTATTATACATAAGAGAGCAGAGTGAAATAATTAATGAAGAAGATGAAAAGACGGAAGCAAGGCAGCAAAACATACCCTTTTTCGGGATTGTTTCTTTTTCAAGATGACGGGCTTCTCGTCAGATTCACTAGGCCAAAACGAAAGAGGGGTAGCAGGACTGGGAGCCTTAGCCTTCACCACTGGTAAAGTATCGGTGTCGGACGTATGAGCGACGCCGTCTTTAGTAGCGGGATGCGGCGGCGACGGCGTTTTAGACAGCTGAAGACGGAGACGGAGAGGATGAGAAGGTGAAGAGGGAAGGTCAATTGCAGATCTCCTCCTCCTGCAGCCCCAAGCGGGCGGTAACGAAGAGCGGACCTCACATTCGAAGACCAGTTGCGGCATCTGAGCAAGGATTTCAGAAACTAGAATCTCCTGGGGGGTTACCATGGTCGAGGCGGAGTCAGAAATCCAGAGAGATTGCCAATGCGCTGTTTTACTGTTTCGTGGGCAATCCGAAGCAGGTGCTAATAACCGCAGAAACAGAGAAGCTTCAGTGTACTCTGGGATAGATAAAAGAGAAGGGGGGGGGATTAGATGAGAAAGAGAAAAAGAGAGCGATGTGTTGTTGGTAGGGTGAGGAGGGAAGGAGATGAATAGAGTCGCAAAAATAAAAATTAAAAAGGAAAAGGGAAAACAGGGCGAGGCGGTATCATGTGACACGTGTCGAGGAGGGAAAGATTGAGGCTCGCTAGGGTTTATATATGGCAAAGCCGCTTCTGCTTCTATTTGGATCATTAGTCTCCTAAATCCTTATTTCTTTCTTTTCTCCTCTCTCTCAATTCTCATTCTTTCTATTTCCAACCAAGTACGTACGGTTTTGGGTATTAATAAAATCATAATCTTTAGGTCAAAAAAAAAAAAGTACTGTACCGTCCCGGCCACTCTCTTTCACTTCCTCTTTTATTTATAATTTTATTCACTTGTTTCCTTTATGTATTTTTTCCAGTGTGTGAATATTCATAATTTACGGATTTAGAGAATATTTGGTTTAATTTATATTTATGTATAAGTCTTATTTACATAAATTGAGATAAAACTCTTTTACATATTTAGACCGTAAAAGTTATCTCGTAGACTATAAATTACGATTGAAAAACACTTTTAGAAGTTTCAATCATTATTCGAAACATCCTCTTAGTCATTTCCTTTGTTATATTCCATCGTGCCCTCAACCCAACTTATTTGATAGATTAAACTAGTGGATTTTCTGTTGGCCAAAATATCCCTCATGAATTTTCATCAGGGTTATGGAACCCGGACCGGGCCAACCGGTCCGACCTGGAAACCGACGACCCGGTGGCTAAACCAAGCCGGTTTGGTGATCGGTTCGGTTTGGCATTTTTATTTTTATTTTTTGAAAAATCAATTTTTTTAATTTTTTTTATATAATATTAAATAAATAAACCTAAAATATTCAATTTCTCACCGATTTAGCTCCGTTTTGACTCCTATCTAACCCACTAACCCTTAATCAAATACCTTAACCGGTTTAATCACCGATCCGAATTTCTTATCATGAACCACAAATTGATGAGAGACGAGGTAAAGCGTGATATAGGAAGCTACCATCCGCGTTAAACTGAAATTTCATCGGCTTGGGAAAAATAATTACCCGGCAGTATTTAGTTGGTGGTCAAACAAACAAAGACAATAAATTAGGAAAGTAATTTTCTGTGATTGGTATATGGGAATAACGAGAAGCCTAGCCCTCCCTATCTTGGTTGACAACTTTGAAATTGAGCGAACAATAAAAAGTAGGGAAATTATTCCTGCTGAATAAGAGGGAGGGTGTATGTTAACATTTGGTCCCCAGGGCCAAATAAAATAATGATTTGTAAGAAAACTATATAAGTGGATTACTGAATTAAAATTTCAAAAGTGGTTTTGTTAAAAAGACACGAGTTTCTTCAAATATTCCTCCTTCTGGTTTTCTGCGCCAAGATCATTAGTTAGTTTGATATTTTTGCAGTCCCAATCTCTTCATGATTTCATGACCCGCATATTAGCCCAATGTTTCTGCTGATTTCTCGGCAATTTTGCACATCAAATAAACAATATGCCATAGGGACGCTAAATTTCGTATCTTCATGATTTTCTTGCCCTATATTTTTCGTATATTGGTGATGCTCGAATATGAACTAAATAATACATTTTTAATTTCTTAGTCGTACTTATAGTTCCAAAATTAAATAATAAATAAAATGATCTTTTTAAGAAATGAAATATCAATAAATGATTTCCCCCTTTTTAATATAGTCGGGAAAAGCCACAATGCACAGTGCTTCGAGGAAAATAGCCCATACGTAGCATATCGTGCTTAGAGCTAGGAAATCGGGTCAAATCCGTTGGGCCGGTCCTTTTAAGCCTTTTAAATTAAGGACCGGACTTGAAAAATAGAGCTTTAAAAGGAAGTCGGGCCTAAAAGGGCTAGCCCTGTAGGGCCAAGGGCCGGCCCGTTAGGCCCTTTAACTTTATTTTTTGTTTTAATTTTACTATCTTTCATACTTATGCCCTTGCTGACTCCTCTCTAAGAACCTTAAAAATTGCTAAATTTACATATGATGATAATTTACTAATTCTTGATATTTTTACCCCTTAAACAGAGTCTATTACTTAAAATGAAGTACAATCAAAATTCATTGAAATTGATGATAGTAGCGAAGAATATGAAAACGATAGTTTTTATAATCATGTTGCTTAGAGTATTTAGCTTTTTGCCTTCTTATGCTTTGTGTAAGACTGTGAATTACTTGTATACAATATTTTTTTACCTTTGATTATGAATTAATAACTGTATTTATTTTATTGTATGATGCGTGTAGACGTATAGTTAAATTTTGTGAAGATAACTTCTGGCCCTGCGGGCCAGCCCTGACCCTAATGCTTTCAGGCCAAGTTTTAAAAAACAGCAATTTTTTTTTCCTCAGGACCTATAGGGCCGGCCCTTTTAGGCCCTGACCCATCAAGGACCAACCCTATAGGGCTGGGCCGGCCCTAATTCCCAACTCTAAACGTGCTAAGGATTTGCACCCCTCTTGTTACTTTGCATCCAGCTGTAAATTCTCACGGCAAAGTAATTTAAAACTTGTTATAGGTCTCTCTCTTTTTTATAGGTCTTGTTTTCATCTACATTTGTTTTTAAAAAATGCTTCCAAAAGTATATATAGATTATCTATTAATAAGAGAGATTATCATACCATCAGTCATATTTGAATTCACAATCTTATATTGATTCAAAAAATTACACAATCATATGGCAACATTATTTTTCTTTTAATTAAAATATTTGATATATTAAATCTAGCCGATGATAACTTAGAAAATATTTAAAGTATGATACATTTTTCCTTTAAATTAACGTTCAGCATTCAAAACTAGTTTTACATTTCCTGCTATAAAAAACACTAGTTCTATTCCATTTAAAAATTTTCAAAACTATTATGTTTCAATATATATACATATTAACTCTGTACTAAGAAATTATGAAACTTAATTATCCCAAACAAAAACTTGAAGCTAACAAATAACAGAGAATAGTTTATATGATAATTAGTGAAGTCAAATTATATATGTAGGCTTCACTTTTAGAAAAATGCTTATATACACCAACACACTAGAGAGGGAGTATTTTTTTGTCTTTGATATAAATCACTTCATTCATTAAATTTATTATATAAATCTACAACTCTATAGACTATCATTTTTTAAAATTTTCATTATATATGTGTGTGTTAAATACAGGTAAAATCCGAACGTTATTAAATATGAATCAAGATAGAGTTAATAAAATTTAAGATTTGATTTAATTACAGCAAAACATTCAAATTGCCTTATAAATATGATTAGAGAAATATATACAAAAACGTCTTCAACAGTTAAACCCAAAGAAAGCAAAACAGAAAAACTGCGTAATGACGGCTAACAAGACGTGGGCATGCAAAGCACGTAAAATCCTATACAGCACCTCCTAAAACTCTATGGGAGGCTCCTGAAGCAGCTGGACGGTGAAATCAGATACAACACTCATTTGCAAGTATATGGGTTCTCGAAGTTCCAACGTTTAACATCAGAAAATCCATCATATATGAATGATAACCCATGACAAATTGCGCTATTCATGAGATCATTCGACATTTAGTTTAGGTAACTAAAAATTTAAAAAATATCTAAGAAAGTGGTCAACCTCATTGGCAGATATAAAACCATCCAATAATCAATCACACTACAAATGTCTAGGCTTTAAATCAAATTTAAAAGAAAAGTTTTGTCAACATGTCAATTACCAGAACAATTAGGCCTCTCTTCTTTTCTTGGCTTTTGGTAATATAAAGTCATCGCCAGAGTCAGAGTCAGAGTCATCCTCCACTCTCCGCTTCTTGGATTGCTTCTGTGCGGAGGCCGTTTTCTTATTTACACAAGGCACAGGGGTGGATCGTGTTTTCTTCTTAACCGTTACAGACTGACTGCGGCTCTTCCCTGCAGTTGCTGCCTTCAATGGTGAACTCAACTTCCCCTGCAAACCTTTCTTCTGCTTCTTTTCAAACACTTTCATTGCCAATTCTTCAGGAAGCAAACCAGATTCCATCATCCTGCAGTTACACTGTATTATTATGGCCCCTTTTCCTCTCCCACAATGGTAATAACTATATCACAGATAGATACCGAAAGTTTCGACAAGACCCGAGTCAAATCAATTACATTGAGTGACAGCAGCCTATACATATCCATTAGGGGCACTGTTCATTCAAAGCGTTATCCCAGCAAAACAAAATAATTATCTGGCAGCTAGTAAAGGATAACCAGAAGGACTGCTCTGCCAAAGAACAAAGAAAAAGAAAAGATGAAAACAACAAACTTACAGGAGATATCTTGTATTACTAGCTAGGATAGCAGTCAAACAGCTTCTTCACCTTCATCCAATTTCAAACACGCATTAAGGAGTCATTCCCATGTAATTATCTTACATTCCTCAATATCTAGACTTCTAGAGTATCATGGTATATAAGGTTTACATGTTTGGTATAAACAAAAATTAAAGAAGTAACTAAAGCTAAAGACTCAGAAGTAAAATTCCAAAAAACTTGGTCTTCGGGTAATACTAGTCATTTTGGATACCATCAGGTATCTTAATAACAATATGCTAAATACTAGCACAGTAGCCGCCAAGTCAAAGATGACAATGTACCAAATGACTCCATATTGCTCCATGTCTCTCTTTAATATTGTATTTTTTTTCAGAGATAAATAGTAATTTGATTTAACAGAAGAACAGAAGATAAAAGGTTCTGAGAACATGTAAAAAATTTATTATGCAGTTCAGAATGTGTCACTGCAATAATTCTTTGTGAATAAAACTCGACAGATGAAAAACAAATATATTAAACCAATGCAACAACACACGTTGGGCCAGTTGGATTGCTAGTGATCAGTCAAGATGGATACAAACTCAGCATATTACAACTCCAAGGAAGAGGCCATGAACCCCACTAATTACTTAATCAGATGGGAACAACAACACAAGAATCATGGTTCCCACACGAGCAATGAAGAGAAGATAGATCTGATCACTAAATTTTAAATTAATTCACTGCTAGGATAAAACCTGAAATACAAGGAGCATTATATTACCCTTGCAAACCCAACATGATTGGCAAGAAAATATTTAAGAGTTAGACCAATGCTTTTACGTCATGTGATCACCCTGCCCATTCAACCCTTGATTTGAAAGTAGCTAAGATAATCAACATGGTCAAAATCATTGATATAGGCAGAACACTTGTAGTGGCAGAAAACCCTCCTGAATGCTGCGGTGTATAGTGCATAGTGTTGTGCCAGCTATATTAAAACAAAGCACTAAAAAAAAAATAAACACCATAGTTTGCGATAAATAAAATGCATCAAAAACCAAACTCACATTAAAAAATAATAAAAACATAACAACATAATATGATGTATGAATCATAACAAGTACTTAGAAGATGAAAGCCATCAATGTTTAACAAAGTTTTGAGTCTAAGCTTTATCTAGAGATATCTAAATCAATTCCTCTTCATCAGATACAAACATCCTAACATCCTCATTATAGGCCATCCCAATTTCCTCTTTATCTTTCGAGTTTTTCATTGTCCATCAACTATATCAAGATTTTCATATTTTAGTTTGTTGTCTACCTTGCCAATCAACCACTCAATGCTTAAGTCAATATCTTTCAAAGGGACGGGGTCAATGGTATCAGGAGAATTAAATTTTTCTAGTCAAAGCCCTATTAAGCAACACTGAATCATTCAATATTGATACTCAAGGATGGTTTGAGTAAATCTCCAACAACAGCCTATGCAAAATGTCTAGCCCTCTAGCTCAAGAGCTACATCTATAGAGGAGCTCAATAAAGTTGCAAGGCCACGTGGCATAGCAACAAGAACCATGCTGTAGATCTACAAGCTATGGCGGACTATTAATATCCGTAAGCATAGCACCACAGAAATGAAGCACCAAATCACCTTGTTGCACTGAAATTTAGCTCATAAAGGCTGATATACGTGCTTTGAAAGTTGCAATGACACTCCATTCCAGGTACATGCTTAATGATGGTCAAACATATCATCAAACTGTATGAAGCATGATAATTCTTCTGTCGCAGTTTATTTGTTATTCATCCAAATGCCTACTCACTAACAGAAGGAAGCGTTTCAAAGGCTTTTCATCTCTTATCATACTAACTCAATAGTGTTATTCTCCGGAGACCCAAAGTCAATACTCCTTTATCCCATATATCAAAACATACACGATTAATCTTTTCCACTGATGAAGAAAATAGGAGAAACAAAGAATTAAAAATAGCTTCCTTCACCCTCCAACACGCTCGTTAATTTTTTATTTTTCAACATGCTATAAAAGTTATGGCCAAAAAAACATGCCATAGAAATGGAGACGGGCAGAATAGCTCACCACAGCTGCGCCATTTCGCTATTGGGAACTTGCTTATACAGAGTTTCGTAAAAAATCCTCAGAGGGTCTTTCTGAAATATTTGTAATAAAACAAAAGTAACCGTCATTCAAGCTTCTACAGCAACAAAGTTAAAATGAGCTAAAATGTGAAAGCAACGACACACCTCTTCCGGCGGATCCCGTTTCTGCCCAGGTAAATCATAGACCTTCTTTTGTTTCTTCTGCTCGGCAGCAGGCTCACCTTTCTTCTTCCCATCCTCTTTTTTCTTATTCTTCTTCTTCGGTTCCTTTTGTCCTCAAACAGTCACATCCATTAATTTTAATTTGTTTAGGTGATACAAACCTTTGATGAACCAGAACATAGAACTACATTCATTATACAGAGCAAATTTTTTACACTAATGCCCGGGGGGGGGGGTAAGGAAGATGATCGAATAAGAGGAGGATTAAGCCCCTTTTTACGTTTTAACAAAAGAAAAGTCGACAAACCTTTTTGAGGCTCATTGTGGAGCTCCGTTTGGCAAGTGGAATGTCGTCGTCGTCGCTATCTTCAGGATCTTCCTTTTTTACTTTAGGTTGCTTGGAGCGAGACACGGAACTAGCAGCCTTAACGTGTATTGGAGAATCATCTGCTTCAGGTTCCTCCTTCTTCACTTTTGCAATCTTGGATTGGGGCTTGGCATTTGCAATTGTGGCCTTGGGGACCTTTTTGGAAACCAAACTCTTCCTGTCCTCTTCCTCTTCTTGGTTCTCAGCCTTCACAGGCATTGCATCTTCTGGAGGCATTTCTCAGGAAAATCAAACGAGAATAAAAGGCGCAAAGAAAGGAGGGAGAAGCAGAGGGTTTTGTGAGTGAATCCGAAATCCGAATTCAGTACCCCGGGGTTCCAACTTCCAAGTTCTTAACGTTTGAAATGGTTTGGGCTGGTTACATGTGTTGCGAAGATTGGGTTTAAATCTGTAGGGAATTATCAATGGGCCCAAAACAAGGCCCCATCACACTTCAAGCTCTCGGTTTCACTTTCAGCTTTCAGGAGAGAGGGCACAATTAAGGGTCTGTTTGGGAAAAGGTTATGAGGGGAAAAAAGGCTAAGAAAACCCCAGTTGAAGGACAAAAGTTTAGTTGGAGGTAAAATAGTTTGTTTGTGAAGGCCTTTTTTTAAAAAAATATGCTTCTACTAGAAGCTGCCTCCAGTTGCTTTTAGAAAAAAAGTTACTTCTGTTACCACTAATCCAAACATAAATCACATTTACAATCTGACTTTTATCATATTTTAAGTTTGTAAAAGTCAGATTGAAAAAAAAATCACTTCTTTCACCGCTATTCTAAACAGGCTCTAAACTGGGACAAAGACAGAAAAATATCATGAAAATTTGCAAACAACAAATGAGTATGTTGAATTTCAATAATTTTAAGAGAATTAATTTAAAATTTTGAAATATTGCAAAATTTAAAAAATTACCTAACTATCCCTAATTTTATTTTAATAAAAAACCTTTAACCCCCTCGTCGCCACTAGAGCTCCGGTGACCTTGCCGGCTACCGTCTGCCGGAGCTCCAGCGGCCTAATTTTTTTTTTATTTCTCAAGTAAAAGTTGTTAACATAGATATTTGAGTTTTTAATAATGATATTGAAGTTGTAAACGGCGGCCTTTATATATATATATATATATATATATATATATATATATATATATATATATATATATTCTCAAGAAAAAATCGTCAATTTTGATACTTAAGTTGTTAATAGTGATACTAAGGTTGTAAACGAGGTATTTGTTAAATATTTCCTAATAACTTTCATTGAAGCTCAACCCGGCTAATATTTTTTTTTCAAATTTTCCAGGGTAAAGTTGTTAATAGCGATATACTAAAATTATAAATGGCGACCTTATTTTTTTTTCATTTCTCAGGGAAAAGTTGTCAATATTGATATCTGAGTTGTTAATAGCAATACTAAAGTTGTAAACAAAATATTTGTTGAATATTTCCTAATAACTTTCACCGAAGCTCCGCGAAGCTAATATATATTTTTTAAAAAATTTATTAAGCTAGAGTTGTTAATATAAATACTTGAGTTGTTAATAGCGATATTAAAGTTTTAAATGGAAACCTTATATATTTTTTTTAATTTTTCAAGTAAAAGTCATCAATATTAATATTTGAGTTGTTAATAGTGATACTAAAATTATAAACGAGATATTTGTTGAATATTTCCTAACAACTTTCACCGGAGCTTCGCCGTCTAATATATATATATATATATATATATATATATATATATATTGAATTTCTTAGCCCAAAGTTGTTAATATAGATATTTAAATTGTTAATAATAATATTAAAGTTGTAAATAGAGTATATATTGAAGATTTTCTAACAACTTTCACTAGAACTCCGACAGCATATATATAGACACACACACACACACACATACATACATACATATATTGAATTTCTCTTGCTAAAAGCGGTTAATATAGATACTTGAGTTGTTAATAGCGATACTAAAATTGTAAAAGGAATATTTGTTGAAAAAAATATATTAGGCCGTCAGAGCTTTGGTCGCTGGTCGCTGGCGTCGAAGCTACAGTGTGGCCGCTCTCGTTGGTTCCCAATGCAAAAGCTCCGGTGGTCTACAAGGGGTTGATGATTTTTTATTTTACAAAAAACTAAGGCTAGTTAATTTATTAAATTTTGCAGCATTTCAAATCAATCCCTTTAAAATTATTAAAGTTCAATATACTTATTTATTTTTTACTATTTTTATGGTATTTTTCTGTCTATTTTTCCGATGAAACCACTTTTTAATTCATTACACAAATGTTGGTAAAAAAAATATCTTACGAAAATATATGGAGCTCTTTTTGAAGACTAGAATAAAACATGTTAAAGATCCATTTTAAATGGGTCGGGAGGTTTGGTCCATTTTCTTGTATTTCCTCCCACCTTTGTTTTGTGGTTTTTTGTTCCTTCTGTGAAATTATCCACTGTCCTAATTTCTTTACCGCCACTTTTATAACTGATCTCCTTCCCTCCTCGTTTATTAGACCATATAATCGATCTGTTGAATCGAAAAAAGAGGGTTGGGTTGTCAGCTGCTGCCTCAGCTGTCCCCTCATTTGGGGTATTTTTTAAATATTTTTTATTATTATTAAATTCTACATAAAATGAGTGATATTTAGATATATTATGGACAAAAAATGATAATTTTTTATAATTTTTTAAAGATTCTTCAGAAAAAAAATGTATTTTTTCTTTTTAATTTAGAGTACTAAATCTTTAAAAAATCATAAAAATTGAAAATAACACCATTTTTTGCTCATAATATATCAAAATGTCACTCATTTTATATAGAATCTAATAATAAAAAAAAATAAGAAAAAAATATTTAGGAAGTGCCCTCAAATAAAGAGACAGTCGAGGACGCAACTGAGAGGGACAACTAACACCCCAGGCCGAAAAAAGATTCCCCCCCTATGCTCGCATAGTTTTGAACATATAGATTTCCTAATTTTATAGACGCGCATCAACTCTTTATAATAGAATAATATGGTGGATTTTGGAACTGGGAATTGAAAATCATTTCGTCACCTCATGCTAGTAGCAGTATGTCATATTATTTACATCATCTTAAGATTTAGGATTTTGTATAAGTACCTATGATGAATTTTGTATGAATATCTTTGTATTATACCACCACGGTCGGTTTAATGAGAAAGTTAACCCACCGGTGTTCTTGTATATTATTCATTCTTATCTTTAATATAATATATATTTACTTAATTTGATTAATTAAAGAATTTAATTAAATTAACTAATATAACATACATTTTTAAAAACATCATATCCGTTTTCTTTTATTCAGTTTCCTTCTAAATTATCGTTGATAAAATATTAATATAAGAAATTATAAAAATATTGATGAATATGAAAATCATGTCATATATTTAAGATCGATATTAATTTATTAAATATATCTTATATTAAAAATAAATGAAATATTAATATGCAGGAGATTTGGTACCTTTTAGTTATTGAAATTAAGGAGTGCACGAACTTTGAAAATAACAAACGTCAAAATATAAAAAGTTGAACGTCTTAATCACCAGCTAGTAAAAAAAATCATGCAATGAATTTTATTGTCTGTAAAATAAATTAATATACTATTTTTTATTTTTAATATAAAATCTAAATAATTTTTTAAGAGATTAAAGAAATAAAATAAGTTAATCAATGATAATATATATAGTGTATTATTTTATTATATATTAATCTATAAATCACATAAATTAATTTAATATAAAAAATTAAAATTAAATATAAATATAAATATTTTAAAATAATTTATTTAACTCATTTAATCTTCTTAGAAATATTAATAGGTGTTACATATAAACAACTTGCGGATGAGTCCCATGAGGAGGTGGGCGAGTCGGTATTGCAACACCAATAGAGAGGTGGATGCTCTTGGCACATTACCCTAGGCCAAACATTAAGGGTGGTATTATAGAATTGGGGGTATGGAATTGTAATTGAATTTTAATTCTATGCCTAAGTTTGTTTGGTACGATGGAATTGGAAATTTTTGGCAATTCCATGTGGAAGCCAAATCTCCCCAATTTCATCAAATTAGCTTCTACCCAATAAATAAAGATTTGCAATTCCATGTATCTAAATCCATTTTTGCTCTTCAACTTGCATGGTTTTATCCAAGGTTATTAAACCTAAACCGTTTACTGAACCGGTCAGAGTACTGAATAAAGGGTTAGTGGGTCAGACTGGAGTTAAATCAGAGTTAAACTAAGGCCAAACGGGTGAGAAATTGAATATTTTAGACGTATTAATATAATTTTTTTAAAAAAAATAAAAATCATTTTTTGTTTTAAAAAAATCTGAACCGGACTGGTTTCCGGCCTGTTCGGTCTGGGTTTAATAACAATGGTTTTATCTCATCCCACCTTCTTAGGTTGACATATTGGTAATTTTACATTTTAAATATAAATATTAAATAAAAATAATATTTGAATTCCATATACATATCAAACACATTTTTAAACTTCATTTTTATTTTCATATTCATATCCACATCCATCAAAATCAATTATAATGTACCAAACATGCCTAATGGAAGGAATTCTCTGAGTCGATGGGATCCCAGTTGGCGGTGCATGATTGGGTGTTATGAACTGTGGGTGATCACCAATCAGGAAACGAACACCGACTTCACCTCCTATTCTAGGAGCTTTAATACGCAATTATTGGCACCTTTATTATTACGAGCGCCACTATTACAGGGCAAGATGACATGGAAGTGGATGGAGACGCCGTCATTTTCAAGTAGTATGATTCGAGTCTAACAGTGTAGCAAAGCCTAGCTTATAATATTCTAATATTTATTTAAAATAATAATTACAATTTTCAAAAATAATTTTTTTAAAAACAAGATTTACAATATATTAAAGATAAGTATAGGAAAAGAGTATTGTTTCAATTGATTTATTTATGTACATAAATATTTTCCAGACATGCTTATATATGTTAACGTGGTTAGCGGATGAGTCAAGTCCAGCTTGAGCTAAATGCAATAGAATGCTCGATCTGTCGTGGAATATATTGTGACGTACACATAAGCAGATGACAGCTGGGAGGTGTGGCAGCCCCACCCCCACGGACCACGGTGACCTTCCTCCTCCACAAAAATGCATTACCCTTAACAGAGTCCACCTCCATTGCATCCATCCATGTATTTGTAGCTCTTGCAAAGCCTAACTCGCCGTAATATGTCTGTTTTCCTGTCTCCTTCTTCAAGCTGGAACCCCCCCCCCAAAAAGTATTCCTTTTTAATTACTCACCCTCACCTTCCCCCGTTACCGCCAAATGCATCCTCTGATCTTAATTTCTCCATCTATTATAGTAAACACCAGCCACCTAGTTTGTTAATAATTACTAATAATATGCCATGCCTTCCCCAGATGATAAAACAACCCAAGTATCCAAAGGGATCAACTTTCGCACCTGCCTAACTTGTTGATGACTTGTGGGCAATTGGTTGGTTCAACATCACTAATTAACGTTTTAAGCGTAGACTCCAATGATTGATGCGCGAAAGGGGTCGCATTCAAAACAGGGACTGAGAGATAGGAGGGATTAGCTGGCAGAAGTGATGTTAGTGCACGGCATTTAGGATATATACTTGATGACATCCACCAAGTAAAGAAAAGTAGTATTCCACTTTGTGATGTTATAGACTCTGCCTCCCGATGCTTCCAAAGCCGCTTATGTCTACCAAATGTTCCCTCACCAGTCACCACCACCTCTTTTCTCTATTTCATTTATCTTCCTCACACCATCCCAATGGTCCTTGTCCCACACAGTAACCAAGAGAATAATGTCCCCTCACTCCCTCCTATAAATAGCCACCCCGCCACCCTCCTTCTCTGCACACTACTCAACCCATAAACACCCATGGCTCCTTCAAGGCTTCTGCTCGCTTCTCTTCTCCTATCTCTTCTCCTCTTCCATGACCTTGTTGACGCCGACCAAGCAGTGCAGGAAAGCGTTTCGCAGGGCTCTGTGCTTCAGCAGATAGGTACGTGCGTAAGGGAGCGTGTGTGTGAATTTGGTTAAAGAGAATGTGTATATATATATATATAGAATGGGATGAATGACAATATGTGTTGTGGTGTGGGATTGAGTTTCAGACTGCCCAGGAGCATGCAGTGCGAGGTGTCAGTTAGCGTCTCGGCAAAAGATGTGCAAGAGGGCGTGCGGGACTTGCTGCCGGCGATGCAACTGCGTCCCCCCGGGCACTTCCGGCAACCAACAAGTGTGTCCCTGCTATTACAACATGACCACCCACGGTGGCAGACGCAAGTGCCCTTGATTCACCAACTCCCGGCCTGCTGCCTGCCTTCATCGTCACCTCCTCCAAGCTTCCACACACACACACAACTCTCTTTTCTTCAATAAATAATGTTCACGCTCAAGTGCTCTGATCTTTCCAGTGTTTGTACGTGTGCCACTCCTTCTCCCTCAGTTCTCCTACCCTACTACAAAATCAATAACCATGCACGATGTGCATATATATATATATATTACACACACACCTGTGTGTGTGTTTTCGTATTTAATTTCAGTTTTATGGTATCTCATCGCCTTGTGTTGTATTATTATGGATGGCATTAATTGCAGGATTGGGAGTTCATCAGGCCCTCTTGCAAGTCTAAAATTATTGTGTCGTGTGTCTTTTGTTCTGTTTGTTGTTAACTAGTTATTGTAATTGCTATTTTAATGGTAGCTAGTGTATGTCATTTTCCTTGTGATTTGATATAGCTAAACAAAAACAGTGTCATCACTGTCAAATTATTCCTCCTCTCACCGTCTATTCCCGGTTTTAGTATTGTTATCAACTTGTGGAGGAGAGAGCTGTATCCAAGTTACTTCCGCATCTCTCTCAATATTCTGATCGGTCTACGTACTCAGATCTGCTGCGACATGGATATCGACACAGGTGTACGTATAACTACCCCCACCACGTGTACGTACGCACCATATATTCAAACTCCCAAATTGCTCATCATCATCAGAAAACATAACAAGTCAAGACATCAGCTCTGCCCCTCAATTCTCACTACTCTCATTCCCTGTACAGTCCAAAATATCATTTTACTGTTCTTTCTGGGCCCAACTCTTCAAAAAATTAAATATCTTCAACACGGTAATTATCATCGTTACAACATAAATATCTGGTAAAACTTAATTTTAGCTCATTCATCCATCTACACGGCTACGTTCAGTTTCAATTATATATAAAAAAATCGATATGTCAGTATAAAATATAAAATTTATAGCAAGTTACATCATCATGAATTTTTCAACGAACTAATATGTTAAAATCTCCAAAAAGTTAAGGGCATGAACTTTTCTTAGTAATCTTTAACCATCAATATTTGTAGACAAAAACACACATGGCCCTCTAATTTTATACAATGTTTTAATTTGATACTTTAATCTTATAAAGTATATTTTCAAATTCTTTAACCCTAATATTATTAATTTCAATGATGATTTTTATTCCAAGCATATTATTTTTTAAAAAATTAAACTCAATAAGTCAGCTTTTGAGAACGTTTTATTAACATTTATAATTTTAATGTCAGCATTTTTTATCATTGAAACTATCGATTTTAAGTTGAAGTACTGAAAAAGCACTTAATGTACCAAACCAAAATTTTTGGTGAAGTTATCGGATTAAAGCTATACTTTGGTCATATTTTTATGGGACAAAAATACAAAAACTAAACATTTACCTTCCTTTATGAATTAAGCATTTTATCATGTTCGATTTAATTTTAGTTTCAGCGGGGTCGTGGGGAAACTTTATTTTATGCTGGTACTTCTTTAAGGACTTCAGACGCAAGGGATAAGAGAAGCAAAATGCAAAGCTCTATCTAAAATATTAAATTAAACTAAGTTTCAAAAATAATACACTGATTTATCACTCGGTCCTCTATGTTCCATGTTGATGATCAGTCTGAGATTAGCGAACTCCACTTTCCTAAGCATCGTGCTTGTACATGGAATTTGAAGCAGCCAAAAGAGCAGCCCCTATGCCAGATCCATCTTTGGAATGTTCTATTACCAAATTGTTGGCGTGTTCAATTCCCAGAAGCTCCGTGACAGAGTCTCTCAAGTATGCTCTGTATTGAGGATAATTTTCGTATAAGCCCCCATCCACAGCCACAACTGTTCTCTTCCCAAAGACGATGCCTTCATAATCCTGTTCCATTTTCTGCAGAATCCCCACAATTCCGGCACCAGCTAAGCGCCCACCACGCTCTATAATAGTGTCACAAACCTCTACAACGGTCCTCCTTGCATTTAAATTGGCCTCAATCTGACAAAAGGGATGAAGGTTATGAAAATTGAGAACATACAATAATACTTATTATCGTCACTTGCCAGCAAGACGGCGAGTTACCCCCGCTATGCCATAGAGGATCAATCCAACAGCTTGTAGATCATCGGATTGGTCCTGCTGCATTGAACATAGATCTGGGGTCCTATTGGATTCATTCAAGTACGCATTGAGTGTAGCCCAAACAAGATCGAGGATGCAAAGAGCAAGGTAATAAACTAACTTGGAATGCAGAAATTAAAAAAAAAAAAAAAAAAAAACTTTACCAATCTATGATCTAACTCTAAATCTTAACTGCAGCAAAGTCAATCGTTACCCAATTATAAAAGGCTTGGATAGTTTTTGTGGCACAGAATTTCCAAACAAACCACCCACTTGAGCCATTTTCAACAGCACTCTTCTTGCAATTTCACCGAGATACATTCCTGAGATTGTCTTTTCAAAGATCTGTTCATTTAGGATGAAGAGATAAATACCTGTCTCTCATAGCTGCTCTGCCAGCACTAACAGATTAAATTTGAAGATCCTTGCATGATTTACCTGCTCACCAGGATTGATGCTAGCTGCATCCATATCTCTATCGTATTCAGTCAAAGGGAGACCATTCGAGAAAGCCCCCCACTCAGTACTGATGATCTGAATTAAGGCATCTTTTGTCAGATTGAAATACATTGGAAGAGCATATAAAGAATGTAATGTAATTAAGGCTCTAACCATTCGGTCAGAGGGAGAGTGATAACCCTTCAACTTAGGAATGGCATTGATCTGCTCAATATAGCAAGCATTGGTTCCAGTGCCCAAAATGACAGCAACGGAGACATCATTGTCCCAGTACTCCGCTCCAGCTAATGTTCCCACGGCATCATTCACCTATTTGACATCAACTACAACCTCATTATCATTGCAACTGTCTAGACTTGTAAATAAGAGTAGCATGAGAGTAACACACCAAAACAGAAACTCGCATGTCTAGTCCTTGCCTTTCCATAGCCTCGTTCAGACAAGCAACCACGTCTCTTCCTGCCTGTAAAGAGTTCAAGCTTTTCTCCATTATGCTAGTATTGGATATACATATTTCGGAAACTATTATATAACTACGTCAAAATACGAGATGTGTGCTTGTGGCAAGGGCATCAATGATTAGAACTCAATGTATTAACAAGAAAGTATTTAAGTGTAAAAATGACAGCTTGTGTTGAATGGAAAGAAATAACACATTAGTAGTTACCAAAAAAAAGAAAGAAATAACACACTTCCAATAAGTGACAGAATTAGTCAATTGGAATTGACTGGAAGAACTAGCAAAGTTAGTCGCCTTAGTGCGATATTGATCACTAGAGAATTTGTCTAAGGTTCAAGTGCTCGTCCATGAAATGTCATGAATTAGCTGGAAGTGCAATTCGGTTTACCTTTTCCACTAAAATATCTTGTCGAGCGCTGAAGAACAATTTACAAATCTGCCTAGAATGATTAAAGCCAGGTATAATATTAATTACTCCTGTTAGTCCACTCTCTTCATAGTCTGAAATCAGAGTCAAATTTTACCGCTTGTTTTCAAATATTGTCAGCCTGGGAATCCCTTTACTCCCTCTATATCTCCAGCAATCAGCATTGGAATCCGTCATGGAGTCAGCGTACGCACACACATCAGTTGGTGTTTTTTTTTTTTCTCGTTTTGGGATTAATCCACTGATATCTAGTGTTGCTAGCAACTAATTAATCCGGTCGCTTGAATGTAGGCTTACAACGAGGAACCTCGTTACCTTCAAATAATTATCACAGCTGCCTAGGCAAAGCTCGTACAAGAGACCACTAATATGTTGGGAAAGACATCACGTGGATAGAGAAAGTATTAAAATAAAGAGAAGCAGTAAGTATTCGGTGGAACTCTATGCATTCTGAAGCAAATAATAGTGCCTATATAGGCTTCCAAAGCAACAAATTGAACTGCAATTTTCGGTACCCATTGACACAACTAATCCCACTAACAGTAACTTATTTGACCACCTAAAAAGTCTGAAACAAATCAACCCACTACCTCACTGACTCTATAAAATATAGGAATCATTATTTAATTAAAATAATGCCTCCAATTTACTCAGTTCCACCCAGTAACCCAACAGGTAACTTTTTTGAATCATGCTTCAACATGGTAAAGTTCAACCAACCCACCACCAATTGATCCAAAAGGCTTGGTGATTCAATTAGTGTTTTCAAGACCATTAATTATAATTTTACTCAAAAATCTTGTGCTCAAGAATTGATGACTACTATTAAGCATTCAAAGGACAAATCCTAGAGTATATTGACAGAGTAAGGTCAGGAACTGGCCTAATAAACAATGTTAATTACAGACAGTAATTAACATTGTTGGTTTACAGAAGAAATACATACTGTTCCAGATACTGCAAAACCCTTGGTCCACTTGATTAAAATGCCAGAATCAATGGATGTCTGCTTCACAGGAAATGAAAAGGTGAATCCAATTTCCCTCTTTCTTCCCGGTGTCATGTGAAACTCATCACCCTCCTTTTGCGCAAATTTCGCCAACCCTAAAGCAATGAAGTCGAAAAGCTCCTGCAGCAGCAGTTGATCTCAGATATTTCCAGCACAGAAAGCTACAAGATGACTATGCAAACATTTATGCAGAAAGAAAGTGAAAAGCCGACCTCAGAGGTATCAGACATGAGCTTCTGAGGTATGGATACTTGATCGAATTCTGTGGAAATAACTCGGTCTTCTTTTCCACCCAACTGGACTCTCAGCACACGGAAGTTTGTTCCACCAAGATCCAACGCATAAAACAATCCCTTCTCATTCCTTTCAGAATGAGCAACAGTTAAATTAACAATTGAACGAAATTAGGAAATAGAGACTATAGGGCACTAAAACATAGGGAGAGTGTTACAGAGAAAGATACCCAGTGGGAAGATGGTGAACATAGGTGGGGATCATGGGAAGGCCAGAACCACCATCGGCAGCAAGGCCGGTCCGCATTGCAAGAGACATAGCGTCGGCCACGCGCTGGAGAACAGGCAAAGGAGTGGCGCAATCATGCTTGAGTTTGGTCAGGAGGGGAGCAATAGAGACTGCATCAGATCGTAGGGCCATGGAGAATCGAGGCCCAGATCGCCGTGGAGATCGTGGAAGAGAGTATTCGATAGCTGGGGAAGGGGAAGAGATAGCAACAACAGACATTGCAGCGGATGCTTTGTGTGATGAATGCAAGTTTTGTCGAAGAAGAAGAAGAAAGTAGAACTAAGTTAGGAAGAGTAAAGACTGTCAACCAACTTCTCAGGTTCGGTAGCTGACCGTTCTATCTTTTGAATTTTCAATTTTTTCTCAGGATACAGGTAGTGAACGTCGAATCTCCCGTCAAGTTGGAGTTTTGGAGAATTCAAGGCTTTGGGGTTTGGGGCGGACAACACGACGTCCCCGCCATATCTCTGCTTTGTCTTCCTCTGATCAAATGCGCGCTCAGACCGATCGCCGACGAGTTATTTTAAAAAAAAAATAAAATCTGTAATTTAAGATCGTGTTTTGACTGCGAACTAGGAACTGAATAACAACAGAATAATATTATTAATAATTGAAATATACTAGGCATATACATATCAATTTGGTATACTAAAAACAAATTCCTTGTTGTCCGCCAATGGCCAAACAAGCCCTGAAAGTCTCAATGCCGTGTTGCTTTTGTTGTCGTTCGATAGCTACTTATGATCAGCATTCAGTTGTTCAAGTAATTGAGTATCTATAATTATTTTGATTTTGAATGAGATGAAATGTTATATTTTTGAAATTAATATATGTTCATGATGTATCTTAAATTCATAGTCATTCAACTCCACAAAATATACAATCTATCTACTTTAAAAAAAATTATATACAACATAGACATTGCTCTTTATTGCATCATAATAGTGGAGAGTCATATAATTGGGGTGTGTTTTAAGATAAAAAAATACGTGTTCTTCTTAAAAGAAAAAAACCTTGCACCGAATAATAAATGAAAGGCAGATGCGACTTGCGAGTCAAAAATGCTCAAAATAGATGAACAAGTGAGGAGAGATGACGATCCAAATGGCAAGGGATATCTATATATTGTGATGAGAGTAGTGAGGAGGAAGGGAATGAAGCGAAGAGGCACAAAAAGAAGTGAGGCTCACTCCATTCCAAAGTACACTAGAGAGTACAGAGCAGGAGGGGATTGGTGAAGTGGCCGTATCTTATTAGCTTATGCCACTAACCATTCTGCCTCTCATTCCAATCAACCACGCAAGGTATCCCTTCAAATCCTTTTACTCGTATCGTTTAATTACGCTTTCCCCAGCAACACTCCCACTTCCCTTATTCCTGCACCCCACCCTTATTCCTTTCCCAATTCATATCCTTCGACCCACTACACACTTCGCCTTTAATTTCAGTCCCTCAACCATGCATCCTCAAGCATTCTCATCATTTATCTTCATAATCACTCACCCACTCTCCCCACAAACACAATACCTTCGCATACTTGATTCATCTACTATTACCTGCATACCATGCAAATAGTTCATTAACTATGTGTAGTACTTTACAAGTCAAAGTTGGGAATCCCCCGGGTCAGCTAGCAACACCCCAACATCAGAGGTATCTTCACCCTTAGAAGCAACGGAAACTAAAAAGTTCCCTCTCCATGCAACTTTTGCATTTAAAAACTCGGGTCATGGTGAGGGAATAGTAATACATGCTGGGGTCCAATTCGGTTTAACTAAAAGGCCATTTCATTTATAAGTCCCATAGAGCATCAGCATCCACCCACCGCCTTTTTATTCAGCACAATTCTAGTGAAGTGGACGCCAAGAAACGAAGCTCTTCTTTCATATTAATCTCTCAAACCTTCATTTTTTGTTCTATCCTAGGAACTCACGCTTGTCACCAACCTTTGTCTTTCTCATACCAACACCGAGAGAAGGACATCGATACCTGTTCTGTTTTTGTGACGCAAGCTGTAGCATCGCCTCGACTATGAACAAGGAACACGGAGTGATGTTGATGAAGAAGGCGGAAATAGATACCAGAGCCCCATTCCGTTCCGTCAAAGAGGCTGTTTCATTGTTCGGTGAGAAAGTCCTAGCGCAAGAGCTCTACGCAACTCAGCTCAAAGAGGTTCTCTCTTTGTATCCATCGTCCATTATATCTCTCACACACACATTTTAATTTATTGCTTCCTTTGAATGTTTTTACAGCACGGTTTTTGTTTTTCTCTTCTTCTGGTAACTCACCCCCCCCCCCACCAGGCTTCTAGTATACCCTGCATGCTAGATTGCCCAAGTTCTTTTTATCAACCAAGTGACCAAATTACCTTTGGTGGTTCTCATTTCTCTATATATGACTGCATATGAATTACTTCCCACAATTAATATCTCTCTTTTCTCTAGAGCTATATTGTCAACTTTCGAGATAGCCCTTCCTGCGTGAATCTGCTGGTGCATCCCACCAAACTTTCTTTGCTAACAGGCGTTATGAGTCAAAAACAAAGAAATTACTTTGGGTGCTCATGGACAAGTCTGACTTTCCCAGGGTTAACTTTTGTTATTATTTCCATTTATTTGTCCCTAGAATTGGTATGCAGGAAAAATTCTCCAATGTTATGCTTTCTTGCAGGGTGGTGTAATCTTCAGGTGGTTAAAGCTGTTAATAGTCCTAGGATACGCTTGCTTGTATTAGAATGTTGTTGCTTCCATATGTCATGTCGTGTGATGGAATAAAGACAGGGACAGTGAACAAACAATAAATCAAAGTTTAGCAATTTTTATACAATACTCAATTCCATTTTCTTTTTTTCTTCTTCTTTCAAAACAGAACATACCATATCTCAATTGTCTAGCTTTAATGAATATGTCAATTGAACTTTCTGATTCTGTCTTTTAATATGTCAGTTGGTTTGTTGTTGTGCTTGGTATTGAAAATACAATGAATACGGGAGGGTGCTGATGATGTACATATATATATGTGTGCAGATACAGAGGGGAGGGAATGAGAATGGGATGGAAGAGTCATCGAGGCTGGGAAGAGTGGCGGTGGAGCTGGAGGAGACGAGGCAGAACCTGGAGAGGGCGAGAGAGGAAAGCATGTTAATGGCGCACTGCCTGTCGTCTATGCAGGAAGAGCTCGAACGTACGAAGCAAGAGCTGAGACAGCTGAAGCAGAGGGGGAATGAGGAGAAGCACACTGTGGAATGCGAGATTGAAGATGTCAAGTTTGTTGAATCCTCCAGTAAGTCGGAGCAGGAGAGGATGGAGTTTCAGAAGAAGAGGTACGTCACATTCGCAAATCCTCCCTCTGTAGCTCACGTCATTCACCCACAGGGAGTTGAGAAGCTAGAGAGGCATCCTTCTCTCAGGAGGAAGAAGAAGAACCCTTTGATTCCCCTCATTAGTATCTTCTCCAGGAAGAAGGCTCATCCAAAAGTTGCCTGAACTTATACTTCCAAGCCTCTATCCTAATTACTCTTTTATATACTGTGCTTTCAGCTCTGCTCTGCTTTCATTTCTTCGTTCTCTTTTTGTACTACACTAGGCGCTAGCCTTTTAACATATTCCACCCAAGTGGGAGGAAGCACGCCAAGAGTCTTGTATTAATAAAGCACCATTATTACAAATTCAATTTCGTTGCCTTTTCATAATTGTTTTTGTTTTTGTTTGTACAGAACCTAGGTGCTGACAAGTATACCTCTGTATTCTGTAAATTAAATTGAGTCCAAACACACGCTCAAAATGGCTGAAGAGGTTATCTTCAGGATTTATGACAAACAGTAGTGAACCAACTGACAGATTATAATGCTTTTGGGGGTACTAATTAAGTTCCCAATCGTTCCTCAAACTTATTGATAGATTTTATTCTCCTTTTCATTGCTGAAATATCCATTCGTTACTTGTCTTCCTCTCTTTTATTAATCTGACACTGGAATTATAAGTGGCTGTTCGGTTGGGTCTGGTCCACATATGTCATCGTTTACCAAGCGAACAACAGTGAGTATAAATTGTTTTACCCAAGCAGGCAATGGCCTCATTGCAACTAGAAGTTTTTTTGGCCATTTCTGCCTGCGCCGTAAATTAAGCTGCAGAGTTTTTCGATGAAAAATAAAACAACCGGACGCTTTTATGTTAAAAAACAAAATAAAAAAAGGGAAGCGGAAAGTATAGTGGGTATTTTCACAAATGGTGGTAGCGTCGTCAAAAGAAGCACAATGAAATAGAGCACAGCTGAATGATACGGAGAGTCATATACAATATAGAAAGAATAAATGAGAGGAAATCAAAAGGAAGGAACAATGAGGCAGGCATATCTGTGAAGTGAAGATCAGACGACGTGGGAGTGAGGAGGCTGGAGGAAGCCATCTTGGGCAGACTTGTTGAAGAACTCAATGCAGTCAGAAATGGCCTCATTGTAATGGGAGTAAGAGGAGTAATAGGAGCTGAAGGAGGTCTTGGGAGGGTCAAAACGGTCAGAGTGTTTGTGCTTAGAAGAAGAAGAAGCCTTTCCGGAGGAGAAGACGAGGCGAGAGAGGATCTTGCGGAAGCAGGTGAAGAGCTTCATGGATGAAAAGCTGAGAGAAGGAAGGTTGCAGTGAAGGTGAAAGCTCCTCTTCTGTGTCTATAATGAGGAAGCTCTCCGTTTGAGGATTGTGCTGCATGGTCACCAGCTTCACCCCAGGAAGTGAAATGGCATGATGAGTGTCGTCGGTCTTTTATAAAGGATCATCAGCGTACGATTATATTCCATTTGGGAGGGCCTTGTTAAAGCGACGCCCATGTGCCCATATAATTGGCATGGGCTTCCCTTGTCTTCCCAAACGGGTTAGTTGGAGCGGCCTTGTGGGATTAATATGCAGATTAGGAGCATAACAAATGGGGTTTGAGTTGTTGGGGGTGGGGCCTTTTGACATTGATTAGTGGAAAGGTAGATGATTAGGAGAAAGGAGGGAATGGTGGTGGAGGCCGGTGTTTGATATATAAAACCTTGACGAATCTCCACAAATCCTCATTCTGGGACACCAGTGGAACCCATCCCCTAGCTGTTTCAAGGCTTTTACACCAGTGTTTGAAAAAGCACAACGCCATAATGGAATGAGCCCCCCCAATCACACTTTGCATTGCATTTTCACCGTAAATTCTCTCGGAGTAAGTTTGGTATATTCATGCCATGACAATAACGTTAAGCTTTTTTAGTAGAAGATATCAAAAAACATTGATTTCACATCAAATTACAGTGTACTTTCTCTTTCTTTCAAAGGCATACATTTTCAACAAAAACCAACATGTAATTTGCTGAGTGCTTCCACGGCATATTAAAGGATTACGATAATGGCTTGGCTATCCGGCCGCTGACAAGGAATCGGCTCGCGTACTGTCTTGCTTAAAATTGGATCTTGTGTGAGGGCCGCCATGGGAAAGGCTTCTTTTCATGAGGCTTAGGCCCCTTGTCCCCCTCCAATAACTGCTTCGTTTACAAGGCACTGCTCATTGGGCTCAACCCACTGTTGGAGCCTAATCAGGCCTAAATTACTACCCAAGGACATTTCACATATCGGTTACGATCAAGAATTTTACCAAGTATGCTTCCAACTTCCAAGATTATTATTATTACCAACTATTTTTCTAAGTTGTCACTCATATATTTGTAAGAATGACTTATCGTTTTAAAAGGAAATAGTTTGTAATTTTGAATTTCTTAATTCTTCATACAATTATATATTGTTTTCTTATATTTTTTAAAATATCATTAATTTATCCAGAAGGTCCTTAATTAAATGTCATTTAGTGAAGTCAATAATAGTTCTTCTGCAGTTCTTGATTAATTCTTGTAAATTAGGAAATTCATTCATGTGTCGCTTGTACGGGGAGCCTATTATTGTTTAACACCTGCAAACTCGAACTATATAAAAGTTGACTCACTCAGAAAATTACTTCCGACGTTATATACCAGTAAGAAAGAATATTGTGATGCATGCCAAGAGGCTTCCACGATGATGATAAATACCTCGATTTCACGGCAGCTCCATTGTGAAGTTAAGGTCGCATATATGGTAGCCTGAATAATGAAAGTCATTCGAACATGTGCACCCTCCACAAACGGTTCTATTTGCAATATAGTATATTCTGTAATCCCGAGTTAAAATTAAACCTCACTGTTAATTCATGACTCTGATACGAAATCAACCGCTGCACACCCACGGTCCCTACCGTATAAGTGGGATACTTTTATTTCTTAATTATTATTTTTTTTTTGCCAGCTAGCTAGCACATACATACAGTGGGATATTGGTTTCGCTGTAGCTGTAAATGGATGTGGTATATATTTGTTCCCCAAAAGTCCAAATGCTAGGGAGGCTATTTGTTTGTTTGGTTAGATTTATATTTATACATAAATATAATTTACATAAATTAAGATAAAACTTCTCCATATATTTATTTTGTAGACCACAAAAGGTACCTCATAAACTGTAAAAATTATCTCATATTCTATAAATCATGATTGAAAAACATTTATAGACCATGTCTAAACATACCATTTATTTAAGAAAACAACAGTGAATCTGCATGTGATCGCCCATGTGCAAGCAATTATAGTCTTCGTGTCCTCCCAGACTCCACTCAAAAAGAAGTAAAACGAGAGGGCCGAAAGCCTTTTTCTTCATCATACCTCGTTATGAAGAGCGCTGTTTAATTTGGTCAAAATACATCAACTCATCTCCAGTCTTCCAATTATTACAGATTATCCAGCCACTTTGACCATATAATAATCATGTTTCCATTTATTCATTCTTTACGTATCCATAAGTCGCAGGACAGTATTAGCACACACGCATCGTCCCTCATAAGTTGATGTTAACTCAGATAAATTTAGGTTATCTTGTTTAACATTAATTTATTACAGAGCAAAAAGATTGAGAGAGAACTCCTACAGTTTCATAGGAAGCGTGAGTACTGAACATTTTAACTTTGGAGTTGTGTTCTGTTCGTCTGCAATGGCAACTGGCCCACTTATTTGGAAAACCACTGCCTGGTTCCCAAGCACCAAAATAATAACAATGAAGTCTCATTATAAATTGTTAAATCAGAAAAGTCCTTAATCGCGCATTTGGTATACTGGAATTGATTTTGATGGATATAGATATGAAAATAGATATGGAAATAGAAATGTGGTTTAAAAACGTGTTTAGTATATACATGTAATTCAAATATTATTTTTATTTAATATTTATATTTAAAATGTAAAATTACCAATATGTCAACCTAAGAAAGTGGAATGAGATAAAACCATTGTTACTAAACCCGGACTGGACCGTTTTTTTTTTAATAAAAATGATTTTTATTTTAAAAAAAAATTAATATTAATAAGACTAAAATATTCAATTTCTCACCGGTTTAGCCCTGATTTAGCTCCGGTCTGACCCACTAACCTTTGACCTAGTATATTGACCGCTCTAGTTCAATTTTTTTTTAAAAAAAATATTTTTATTTTTTTAAAAAAAATTCATATTAATAAGCCTAAAATATTCAATTTCTCACCGGTTTGACACTGGTTTAGCTTTGGTTTGACTCCGATCTGACTCACTAACCCTTGACCCAGTACTCTGACCGGTTCAGTGACCGGTCCAAGTTTAATAACCTTGGATAAAACCATACAAGTTGAAGGGCAAAAATAGATTTAGGTACATGGAATTGTAAATCTTTGCTTTTTAGGTGGAAGCCAATTTGATGGAATTGGGGAGATTTGGCTTCTACATGGAATTGCAAAAATTTCCAATTCCATCATACCAAACAAACTTAGGCATGGAATTGATATCCAATTCCAATTTCATACCCCCAATTCCATCATACCAAACATACCCTAAGACTTTTCTGATATAAATTATTTATGTGAAAAGACAAGTACCCTTAGAGTTTAAACCATAATGTGTTCAAATTTTTATAAGTGAATCAGTCATATTTTCAACAGTATGAGTTATTCCTTCACGAATTATCCTGTCACAATTTCTGCTGCCTTGTTTTACAAGTTCATTAGTTATATTTACCAATGAATTATAATTGCTGAAGAAGTTTAGAAATTATACAAGTCTCTACTTTCACATTTGGTAATTAGAATTTTAACATGTTGTGCCTATTTTGGCAAGTCCTTGAGTCATTTTGTGAACTGCATTTCCATTCATAGAGTGCGTTTGAAATTTCACAACTTCCAATAGTCACAAATGCTTATAAGAAGTTTAACATCTGCATCAATAATTTTAACAACTTCATCAGCTATTTTCACAACTCCGTTTTCTTTCATGGAGTGCATTTCAAATTCCACAAATCGTAACAGTCACAATTGCTTATGAGAACTTTAACATCTAAATCAACCATTTTGAAAACTTCATTAGCCATTTTCACAACAGTATTAGTTATTCCCCTAGGGTCTGACACAACAGCTGGTCTAGTTTTAACAATTTGTTCAGCATTTTTTAACAAGTGAATTATTCATATTTACAACTGCATGAGTTATTCCTGGAGGAGTGTAGAACTTGACAACTCCCATGTCACGACATCTGATTTTGTTTTAACAACTTGTTATGCATTTTTTAACAACTAAATTCGTCATATTTATAACAGCATGAGTTATTTCCGTAGGGTTTGTCACAATAGTTTTTTTTGGATATTAATAATATGTTGTGCCTATTTTGACAAGTTAATGAGTCATATTTACAACGGAATTGTAATTGCCAGAGGAGTTTATAAATTTCTTGTGCCTATTTTTTTACAAGTCATTGTGTCAATTTTGGCAATAATTGACACATGTTTTCACAACTCATAATGCATATTTTCACAATTACATGAGTTATGTTCACAAGTTGATTCTCCTCCTTACAGGAGTTTACAAATTTCACATCTCATCTGTCAGTATAGCATATCAGGAATTAACAACTATAAAAGCAATATTTACAACTACAATTACACGTATTAACAACATTTTTTTATTATCATATCAGCTTTTACTCACCAAACAAACAACCATCACATTCAACCATTCCCACTTAAAATAGAGCACCTCCTTTGTAACCTTGTCCAATAACATAGCAATCTATCTATTACATTTTCCAAAAACAGAGCACCGTACTAACAACTACAACTACGCATATTAACAACAATTTTTTATTATCATTTCATCTTTTTCTCACTAAACAAACCCCCATCACATTCAATCATTCACACTTAAAACAGAGCACCACCCTGTAACCTTGTCCAATAACATAGCAATCCATCTATTACATTTCCCAAAAATAGAGCTATGTATTAACAACTACAACTGTACGTATTAATAACAATTTTTTAATATTATATAATCATTTTTTCAGCAAATAAAACCCCATCACATTCAACTATTCCCACTAAAAACATAGCACTCCCTCTGTAACCAACCCCAAAAACAGAGCACAACAAAATTCTCACAACCTAACCATGGTGAAACCCCAACTTCAATGGTCAAGATCATATTTTTAGCAAAATCTTAGCATTGCTTATCTACCTCCTAACACATAGTCTACTATTGACCCGAAGCTCCAACCTTTTACAAACCCCCCAATCTCAATGCACCTAACATATAGACTGAATTTTTTTTTGAGTTCACTGTTCAACCTCTATAATAATAGATGAAGACTGAAAGTCTAACATTTGGCCAGGATATGATCACTAAACTTAATCCCTTCAATGTTACTGTAGACACCACAACGACATTCCTCCATTTTCTCTTTCTGTTCGTCTGCTCTTTCTGTGCGTTTTCTCTTTCTTGTGCCTTTTTCTTGTTTTATTCTTTGGGGGCATGTTTGTCTTTTCATATAAAAAATTCATAACAGAAAAGTCTCTAAAAAAATTTTCTAATATAGCAATTTATAATAGCACATCATTGTTATTATTTTAGTCATTGTTATTATTTTTTTCCCTTTAGACCTGAGAAGAGTGGTTTGCCTCCGGACTTGGATTATCTCATTTTCCCTTACTTTTCTCTTCCCTCATTTTTTTAATCTGGACCATTGGATTAAGATCTCAACGGTTTAGATTTAATATATTATAAAAATATAATAATAATAATATTTTTATAATAATAAATATTATTTTTGTAATTAATGTCCAGTAAAAAAAATTCCAGTTTCACTCAACATGTTTGGATATAAGTTCAATTTATATAAATTAAGATAAAATTTATCTACATATTTACTTTATATACCATAAAATCTATTTCATAAATCATATATCATGATAAAAAAATAATTTTAAAAATTCTAATCATTATTTCAATCAACCTCAATATATATCAAAGAGCTCGCGCCAGCATGCAGTTTAACAATTGGACAAGACCATTAAAAAATAAGGAGATTTTGTTAAAGCGGAGAGTACATCCTACAACAAGAGATCAAATAGCATTATACACATTAGACAAACAGTAGGGCCCACTGTCCATCCCGGCTTTATGTGGGAGCAGAGTGGGTGGGTGTAGTGGACCAGAAAGTACATTCGATCTCTGCTCCTCAATAACGATGACCTTCGTCAACTTTGTAAATGACAACGAAACAAGGCAGGATTGCCTTTGGATTGAACACCACCAACTCCTCGAGATTGGAGTAGATCCCGGAGCACCCCGCTACCGAGTCATAAGACCCAGCCGCCACAGTCTCCTCCTCCACCACGCGCTTCACCCTCCCAGCAATGACACGGCACACCAGCATCGCCCTCTTGGCGTCGTTACACTGCAGGGCGTCGTGGGCCCTACCGCTGCTGGCCGTGGTCCGCACTCCTTTGCATGGTGTTTGTTCAGCGGCACCGGCGCTATCAGACTTGCCCTGGAATCCGTGGCGGATGATGGTGCAAACACCGCAGCCGGGGAGGGACCCACACAAGGAGGAGGAGCCACGTGCACCCAGGGAGCAAAAGAGGCTGGTGCAGTGGAATCGCAAGAGCTCGTTGCCGTCGGCAGCGCACCTGGGGTTCTTCTTGACGCTGTACTGAGCACGGCTCTTGACTGCGTCCCGGCACTCCTCAAACCGTTGGATGGTGCGCTGGGTGTTGTGGACTTTGAGTATCCGTTCGATCTTACAGATGGAGCTGCCCTTCTTCAGCCAGCTTGACTTGAATATTATCTCCACAATATTTCGACCCGAATCCTCCGGGCCCAGCTCTGAAACTGTTGACCAAATCACAATTGCAGCATAGTAAATTTTAGTAGTTTGTTATTCCCATTAATCTATAAAATTTAAAATTACTGTAAGTATAGAAGACGGGTAGTATAGAAGTCTAGCACTTCTATTTACAACATGAGGCATTTTTATAAGAAAAATATAATTTAAAATATAGGTAATCTCTGATTTAATTAATATTTTTTTTATTTTATCCATGTAATTAATATTCACTTTTTAATTTTATCCTACTTATTATATCCTTATCTTTTAAATAACACTCTCAATATAATGAAACACATTTTTTAAGAAAGATAAAAATAATATATATTAAATAATTTAACTATATTTTTTATTTCACATTATATAATTAAAGTGTCTGTAAACAGGCGAGAACTACAATTTTAATATAGATCGACCGTCGGTGGGGTTTCGTATGGTGGTATTTTAAAGGGCCAATAGTGAAGTGCCACTACCTCATGGACTCAGATCATTTATTTCCTCACAGCACAGACAGCCGTGATGTAGTACGGTAGCCATGTGGCGCCCACTGATTCGGATGGTGCATACATGGCCTCTCTTGTTATCGCTGGTGGTTGAATTTGGTAAACGCTGATGTAACTCTCTTAAAAAATATAGAAAAAATGACAGAAAAATATCCCTTAAAATTTAAAATCTTAAAATTAATAAGAATAGTAATACAATTGATAATTTATTTTACTGTTAAATAAATTATTTAAAATTTTAAAATTTAAATGATATTTTTTTTAAAAATAACCTCTTAATTTTATCACTTTCTGGTGTATTTTTTGGTGAGAGAATTAGGGAAACTTGTTTATCATCATCCCAAAAAAAAGGAATGAATTTTGCAGCAAAATTACCGGAATAAAGTCGCAGACAACCTACTTTCATGAAGACATGCATGGGATAGTGGAGCCCCTTCTGTCCCCGAGTTCCCAATTTCATTGCGTATTGCGAATTTTCTTTTCCTCAAAAGCTAAACCAGTCCCCGTGATAACAACGGATTAAGGGGAAACAAACAGCACACTTTGTTTAGAACCGAGAGCTAAAGTAATTATTAGGGGGTTCTACTTGTTGAGGCTCGCTTTATGGAATATCGACCACAAAACTAACAAAAGTGCAAGCATGTTGGGGAAAAGTGGAAGCAATAGTTTCACATAATGAAAGAAATGACTGATGCATGTATTAGTCAAAAAATAAAAAGGGAAAAGAGTAATATATACCGGCATGGCGAGTCGCCTGATGAAGCTCCAAGCTTTCCATCTTAGGGAAGACCTCTCCACAGTGAGGGCAAGAACACAGAGTGCTTCTTGGAATAGGGAGCCTGATATTTCAATCCTATGTTAATATTAATTTCTCTCCACAATTTTCATAACATGATGGTGAATAGTAGTATTATAGATTAAACGACCTGGGAACATGGAAATTAAACGAAAATCGCAATCTTAATATTGTTGGGTCTTGCATATATTAATTACCTGGAAGGGTCAACAATCATGCGGCACTCATAACAGCCGGAGAGTTTCCTGAATTGCATCCCTCTGGATGATGTAGTGCAGGTTGGAGCGGCGTTGGATTTGGCCGACGACCGGGATGACGAGTTATTGGGAGGCTTCCGGCTAAGTAGACCAGTTTGCTGACCCAGAGCACTGCTCTCCGGCGAGGAGCTATCAGGTCTGTGAACAACACGGGTGTTGCCGTGGACAACGTCTTTGAAGCTACAGATGGAGCTGCAAGAAGATCCAAGCTTGGAGTAGGCGAGTGGGGTGGGATTTTTGGAGGGATCGTGAACTCTGGACCCTTGGATCTGTTTGCAGGTGAGGAGATTCTTGATTTGGTCCCATGAAGACGGTGGTTTCTTCTTCTGCTTCTTCTGCGGCTTATTTCGCCTGCGTGTGGGAACTTGAGAGTTGGGGTCCGAATCTGACTGTTCGGGCAAGAAAGTAAGGAGAGCCATTCGATGGAGAGCGAATTATTAAATGGGAGTAAAAAGAATGGAAGAATGTGGAAGTGGAAGAACACCACAACAGCCTCTCTCTTTCATATGAACAGGTCTGAGAGGGGGTTTTATATTTTTTACGGGAAGGATGAGACCTGAGAGATAAATGTGTAATAAAGGGGTCCCTCTGCAGTGGGGCTATTCGCCTATTTCTGTACTATCTTTATTCCGAGTCCATTCATATATATATATATATATGAAGCACTAGTAGTACATCTCAGCTTTGGACTTTGGATTTAACATAATGAGAGCTTTGTCTCGTTCACCCAACTCGACGTCCCCTTGAACTGCTAATCTTCCCAGAGTGAAAACCACTGATACCAAACTGCATTTTGGTTCTCTAGTAAAGTTTATTTGAATGAGTCAGGAAAAGGTTTATAAATGTTTATAGATATAAATATAAGTCAAGATAACACTCATTTCACATACTTATCTTATATACTATAAATTATAATTAAAAAATTATTTTTAAAAACTCTAATAACTATTTCAAACAAACATAATATTATAGTATATTGTGTAGTATATTTTGTTGGGAGAGCGTAACCTTGCTTGAATGGTAGGATCAGAAATTCTTGCCCCCTGTATCGCATCGCCTCATTATTTCTATTAAAGGCGCCATTCAGTTGTGCCGAAAATAGCATGCTTTGCCTTTTGAATTATTGCCAGATCCAATTTAGCAATCTCTTCAGCTTTATAAAACACAGTATATTGTCCCCTTGGTGTGATGGATATTGCTTCAGGATATTTTAGATTATTTAGTTAATTATTATTAGGTTTGATTTTATTATTTATTATTTATTATACCTCAAAAGTAAATATAAATATTATATCTTAGGATATTATATTTTAAGATTATATCTTAATTAAATTAAATTCTAATGTTTGCCTATATAAAGATCCATATATACCTTTTTTATATAAGGATTTATAATAATATTACAGAAGTTCTTATTTCCCTCTACATCTATCTAATCCTTCAAATTTCAATATGACATTAGAGACATGTTTAATTTGAGAGCTAGCGCACTGTAACGTGAGATTATTTTAGGGCGTCTTCTACTACGCAAAGGAGTACCCCATGAGACTCAAAATGGAGTAAAGCCCAGGCAAAAAATCAAGGGCTTCTAAGACTAAAGTTAAAAAATACAAGTCCAAGTAAAAAATAAAAAGACCTTTGAGACTCAAAAGAAGTACAAACTCGGGTTATTAGAGTGATATGAGTGATATCGAACTGAGCGATATCAATTTGTACACATTGTCTTGGGCATGATGAGGGGTGAGGGATATCAAGTTGCATGACAGTGAGTGATAGCATCACACGTCCTTGTACATGATATCCGATCGAGCAAAAGAGACCACTACAGTATCTTCTTGAGGTCGTGGTAATATACTAAAGGTTGAAGTCAATTTAATGAACAACAACAATAAGGAGCTTCACATATAAGCTACAACAACCTCTTCTTTAGAATGCATCTGCAACGACTTATTAAGAAGCATGACAGATTTTGAAGGACTGAGTTTCAAGTCTAAATAAAAAGGATAAGTTTGGTGCCCTTTGAAACTAGCGGAGTTTTAGATATTGCTTCAAGATATTTTAGATTATTTAGTTAATTATTATTAGGTTTGATTTTATTATTTATTATATCTTAATTATTTTTAATTTATTTTTTTGATTCGATTAAATTAGATTCTATAAGTTACCTATATAAAGGCCCATATGTGTCATCTCTTACATAAGGATTTATAATAATATTTCAAAGGTTCTTATTCTCTCTGCATCTTTATAATCTTTCAATTTTCAACATGGTGTGTATGCATCATATTTCCACAACTAGCAAAAAATCTGACCGGGCAATTAATCGATTACGGCACAGATTCAAAGGTCAATCGGGGTCTAACAGGTGGTCGGACCTGTCATATTAAAATATTATAATTTCATAGTGAAAAAATATATATTAATATATTTTTAAACTTCTATATATAAAAATGAAGATCTTTAGAAAGAAAATGTTTAAAATATATTAGTATTCGTTATGATGCATATACTTATGTATTGATATCTTATTTTCTATAATTATTCTATCATTTTAAATAATTTTTTTCATCATCATCTTCTTTTTTTTATATTTGTTATTTCTTTACCTACTTTTATCTTCATCTTGGTCTTTAACCTTTCATTTTCTCCTAAAAAATAATGCGAGATAGTAGTTATAAGAATAAAAAATATATATTTCATAAAAAAAACAGATAAAAAATAGTAACCGGTCCAACCAGTTAGACTACCGGTTTAACCAGTTAGACCACTAGTTTAACTTATTCAAATTGATTTACGGGCTAAAGTTAAACCAAACCGGACCACTAATCAGTCACTGGTTGAATCGGCCGGTCTGATCCCTTTTTTTTTTTTCAGTGTATTTCCATAATGTAAAGAGATATGTGTTTTAGATATGAATATATAAATGATGCAGACGGAATGTACATTAATTAATTAAGCCAGTAATATCATCTATGTTATTAATTAAATAATGGATGGACACAGCTCATCTTTACCATACGTGTTCTTCTATTATTATTTTAAGTTATTAATAAATCCGATGTATGTTTAAAGTACACGACCGAATTTTCTTGTTAATTTTTAATTGTCTGGAGCTACTTGCTTTGTTTTAATACATGTCCTCTCGTTTACACTCTGGACTGCCGCTCCTCTTTTTCTTGCACGGAAGAAGTGTAAAAAATAATATTGTCATTCTTAATATAACATCAGTTCAATTTTTTAATTAAAATAAATATTATATTAAAGACAGGAGCTAGTAATTCTTAACCTTAAAATAATTGTCACTTTAATATTTTAATTTTGTTTAAAGGTAATTATCTCTTTAAAATTTTAATGAAGTAATAAATTATATTTATAATATTATGTTTTACCTTTCACTAATAAAAATATGCCAAGCAGAGAGGAAATTGAAGAAAATAATGACTAACATGTGTTGATCGTCTTAATTAGCCAATTAGCTACGACAACTGTTATGTAAATCATAATAGTATTTTATAGATCATTTATAAGTCAAACAAAAAATTATGTTTCTGTGACAAATCTGGAACTAAAATAATATTATTCTTTATATGTAGAGACAGGCACACTGACTTGTAGATATATCTGTTCTATAAGGCATACAAGCTAATTCAAATGAAAATTCGAGTGTTTGCGTTGTACTTAATAGTCGATCTATATCGCTACGAGAATGGGGACTTGTTTTTTTTTTTTTCTTTCTAATTTTGGAAGGTCAACGAATTTCATGTTTGAAGCAAAGAGCATGGAAATAGAGAGGGAAGTTTCAGAGCTGTGAATGGGTTTGGTGAGTTTTTTTTTTTAAAAAAAGGGAGAGATAATTGTTGAGACGTAGAGCATATTGGAAAATGTGAGAGTTCATTAACGAGTAAGATGAGTATTAGCGGAGACATAGGCAGTTGACCAGGATAATGCAGCTTCTTAGGAGCTTTCCTCACCCCATTCCTTCCCATATAGAATTCATGAAGTCGTTTGGTTTGGCTACTAATAATGGCTGACTCAATTCTATCACTTCCTTCATTGGTTACGTTTTTCAAAGTATCCTGCGTTCCTCAAATCAACCATTTTTATTAAAAAAAACATAATACAGTATTAAGGAAGGAAAAAACAGTATTATTTTTAAGAGATTTCTCTTGGTATTTTTATTTTGATAAAGATGAAAGCCAGGAAAAAAATCCTACCCTTCCATTTTAGAAATAGATAAATGAAGATCATCTAAAAAAACCAAATAAAATTCAAGAGACATTGTTAAAGTACGTTTAGCTAATATATCATTTTCAAAGTTTTTCTCTCCGTCGACATGTTGAAGATCAACCACCTAATCTCGTTTAAGCATATTAAGATTATCAAGGATTAAATTTTGGTTATCATGAAAATCATTATTTCTTTCCTTGATAAACTTTATTGCATCAGAAAAATTATTTCTCAAGCAAAATTGTCTATAGTTCCCATCCCATGTCTTTTTAAGACCAACAAGGCATGCCTAAAGTTCTGTTGTCAAAGGTTATCCTTTGATAATGCCTCCACATCCTGCTGTGACATCCCTATGAAAATAAACTCCATTTACATTGATAATCATTCATTTATATCATCTCCATTCGATTGTGATCTTCACTCACCACTGAAATACCTTGTATATTATCTTGATTCATCTAAATCTGGACAAGATATCTTTAGCCTTCAGTATTTTTTACTCGCTAATTTTATTCTTATCCAGACTAGGGTTAATCCAAAGATAGGGAGAAAGCAACTTGTAGAGAAAAAGAGATAGCACTTGTTTATCTATTGTCCCTCCTCTTTCCTTCATTCCAGTCAAACCAGAACGAGCCAACATTGAAATTCCTTCACTACTTCTCTCTATTGAAATCCTTCCTTTAATTACCTCTTCGCCACTTACTACAAATCTTTCGTTTTGATTCACTGATTTTTAATTTTTATTTTTGGGGAAAATGATATCTATGGGAAGCTCAATGATCATGGCAAGTAAGAGGATATAAAAATACAGAGACACGAGATCCGAGCAAGTGAGATGTGATGCAGAAGGATTCTGAAGGCAGGAAAAAGGCAAAGCAGAAAGAGCCAACAAAACATGCCATAAAGCACGCCCCAAAGAACAAGCACTCGTATACTCCAACGCATTTGGTGGAATATTAATATCATTTTTCCATCCGTCACCTGCCCCTCTTCGCCACAACCCGCCATTATCTCTCTGTCCCTCTTTTCATTCTCACACACCACACGCACGACTTATATCTTAAGTTGGGTGTGGCATATCTGTAGTCTTGCTCAACATTAATTCTGCGTACGTGCATTGATATGGTTGGTCTCTCCATGCACTCAGATTTAATCAGTCGCCCGTTGAGAGGCCTCTCGATCCGTATCCGAGAGGGTGTGGTTAAAAGGGAAGCAGAGATTTGGCCAACCACACGCCATCAACAAACATTATATAATCAAATAATGAGGGGCATCATCATTCTTAGTATGTGGGTTCCTTCCACCACAAGATCTTCATTTTTTTATAACATGCAAGGACAATAATATTATTCTCCCAGCTACTCCTCCCGCAAGCTATCACCGCCAAATTGCTCACTACCTAATCACGACAGCATAATTTAATACACGACTTGCACGTTATGCTTTGTTTGGATCCACTACGTTGAGATTAATACTTCTTCTTTTGGCCAAGCTTCCTACAATTACCCACAGGATCTGATTTGCCAATTCCTCCTTTCATATTTCTCATTATTTTTCTTTTCCCTATCACCCACTAGCATGCATTCATGTGCCCTGGCCAGCCCACTTCGCCAGATTTTTGCTCTGAAAAGCAAGCAATGAAGGGTACTCAGTTGTTATCAATTTTCCCCCAACTGCCTCATTCTTAAAATATGCCCATGCTGTCAATTAACCTTCATCAGAGAACAAACATGTTTCATCTAGTTATTAGCCTGATTTTGAAAAAGAGGTTTTTTTTTTTTTTTTTTTTGTGAAAAGGAAGTCATTTTTACTAATCACCAAAAAAATGATTAGTACACAACTAACAGCCGAATCCAATCAAAGAAAAGAAACCTGTGCAATACTTATCCATGGGAAAAAATCCTGATCCAAAGCACATGATTGCGGTATTTTTGTGGGAGCATTCAAAATAATACAGTGGGCCTGTATATAATGATTTTGAGCTTCCTCGAATGCAATATATTTTCAGACAGGGGGCCCAAACAAGGTCGAGGGCGGTTGAGTTTTGTCATTTTTTTTGGGAAGGGTAAAGGGGCCATGGACCCAAGGAGACTGCGGCCACCATTATCTAAAGACAAAGCTTGAAAAGCCCAATGAATCCCAATCCTACAGGAATTACTCATTACCCATTTTCTTTAATTAGTGGTCTTTTTGGGAACATGGCAGGGAAAAAAAATCCCATTTGGTCTATGAAAATACTGAAAAGCTCAGTTGGATGTGTAAGACACCATTTGGGATCGCGGTATTTTGCACTGAATTTATAAATCGTGATTCACTGAATACAAAGTAACTTTTACGGTTTACGAGGTTACTTTTACGGTCTACGAGGTAAATATGTGGTGGAGATTTAAGTAAATCGGGCTTATAAAATAAGCCCGATTGGAAACAGAGTTTCCAAACAAGTTAGAAAAAAGCAACTTCTATAAGAAGCTGACTCTAGGTGTTTTTGAGACTTCCAACAGTTGGGGCATTTATTGCTTTGTGTGAGCTTTTAGGTGAATTGTTGAAATCTCTCTTTCTTCCCTTTGCCTTTTCCTTTTTTTTTTTTTGTTTACATCAACCACACACTCTTGATTCCTTTAATGTTAAGATACATATTAAAAATATGAATCAAAATTAATGAAAAATTCACAAATGCAAAATGCATTGCTCAAAAAAGGTAACTAAGGTGCAAATCCACTTCATATATGCATTATCGTTTAAATATAAATTTATCCATTTTTAATTAAATACTTTAGTGCATTTTTATTTATTTTTTTCAATAATAATTGATTTTTTTTATTTTATCAAATTTTATTTACATTTTTTTCACTTCAATTATCACAATATATACAAATAATGTATGTATGTATGTATGTATGTATGTATGTATGTATGTATGTATGTATGTATGTAGTATTCAATAAGATTCATGCCCTTGTAAGTCATTTTTCATCTAAACAGGCTTTTCAAAAACAGGTTCAAGGTTAGAAAAAAAGTCATTTCTACCACTGCCAATTCAAACATAAATCACATTTACAATATGAATTTTATCCTATCTAACTTTTCTAAAAGTCAGATTGGAAAAAAACTACTTTTTCACCGCTAATCCAAACAAGCACTAGGTAGGCCAAAATCAGGGGAAATTGCAAAGAAATCGTCATCCTTGTCAATTCATGTAATTCTCAAACTTTAGGCCCTTACGAATCACAAGCAAGAATGCAGTTTTCCTTGATTTGAGGTTGTACATTTTGACCTACTGCGATTGATGTTGTAACAACGGAGAAGTAGCTGGTATACATACAATATAGACTTAACACAGTAACAGTACATGAGAAGGCTCAACCTACTCTGCTACAAGGCCGCCACTTTCTATTTCTGATGAACCATATAGTATGCATAAAACAACGGAGAAGTAGTTGGTATGCATATGATATTGTGCTTATTTTGGATTAACGGTGTAAACTGCTTTTCTAACATGATTTACGGTATACGAGGTAAGTATGTGAGAAGAGTTTTATCTCAATTTACGTGAACATACTTTTTAAATGGCAACTCAATAAGGCCCATAGACTTAGATACAATAACAGGACTTTAGAAGGCTCAACCTACTTTGCTACAAGCCCCCACTTTCTATTTCTGATGAACCATATAGTGTGCATAAAACATAGAAGTTCTTGTATTGATAACTCCACACTAGACTTAATTAACTTCTCCATCCAAAATTACCCATTCTTGTGTTATATTCCCACCTTTAGTCGACTTAGTGCTTGTTTGGAATAACAATTGAAACCTTCAAAAATAATTTTTCAATTGTGATTTACAGTATACGAGGTAAGTATGTGAGATGATATTTGTCTTGATTTACATGAATAAGCAATTTTGGGGTGTCCAAAGGAAAAAACTTAGGTCAAGTTCCTTATATCTATTTCATCAAGCTCTCCAATCATATGTGGTCATATGTCCTATTTTTGAATTCACATCATTTAATTATAAATCCATATAAAAAAAGACATGTGGTCATGTATGATTAGAGAACTTGATGTAATAGATATAATGAACTTGATATAAATATAGTCCATGTCAAAAAATGATCCCAAATTAAACAAGCACTAAGTAAGTGTTTGGCATGGCTTAAGGGGGCCCAATCGCACGATTGGGACCCAAAAGCCCTTATGCCACCATGAAAATTTCTTTCCAGTGTTTAGGCTGCTAATTGTTCAGAAGGGCTTATGGTTTCTTATCAGGCTTTTCTCATAAGCCAGCTTTTGGAGTTTTTGCGATTATATGAGAAGGGTTTTTTACCGTTAGTTTGCAATTATTATGTCCTATGTGCTTGTTTGATTGCATTGTCTTTCTCTCTCCGAATCTCTCAGACATCTCAGCTCCGTCCTTGTCCCTTATTGATTCCCGCAGCTGCTGTGCCTCTCTAAGCTTTATCGTCTCCTTTCTCAGCCCCATCGGGTTCTCTCATATATATACAAATCCCTGTCTCTCGTAGCTCCATGGATCTCTCTTTCCCTCTCATCTTCGGTTGCGTTGGTCGACGAGTCCTCTAAGTCCCAGCAGCCACAGGTAGTTGGCACCCTCCCATTTGTCTTCTTCTTCCCTCTCTCACCAGTAAGAGGTCCTTCCAGCTGAAGAGGTTCTTCATATCCTTCCAATCTTCAAGTCGACCAGAAGCTTTTCATTGTGTGCTAGCGATCTCCCCTATGGTGTGGCGTCTGTAACTGCCAACAACCTCAACGCCCAGTGTCTTCCTCCATCTGGTCACCGCTGATAGAATCTTTTGTGTAGTAAGGTTTGAAGGTTGATTTGGAAAATTCATACCATTACTTGTCTGATTTTCAGTGTGGGTTACTTGTTGGTTACTGTGGCCAGGTGGCCTGCCTTGAATATTGCATGTATTTTTTTTCCTTGTGTGATCTAAATGCTGCCATTAATTGGACAAATATTTATATGGCTCTTGCTTTCTTCTGCAGATTCTGATTCCTATATGTATGGCTTTGATGTTATGCTACACTCTCTTTGATGCGAAAACATGGAAAGAAAGTTATTACTCCCATCAATATTTGCTTATTTTACAAAAAAATAATGATCTTCTCCCTTATATGTCTTCTCTATCACAGACACGCACAATGGCACAAGCGCTCTGATTTTTATTTTTCTCTTGATTCGTCTGGGCGATTTGCTGGCCGTGTCTATTTTAGTCTCTGAATTAGTATAATTGCATTTCGTTTTGTTGGTTTGACCTTTGAAGTTTTGCATCTATTTGATTTATCATTGAATAGTAGTGGAGTTTATTGACAAACAGGGAATAAGATATTGGTTTGCTTTTAATTAAGAAAATGTTTTGGCCAAAACATATTCATATTCAGATCTTTGAAATACCCAATGGTTTAATCCTTTAGTTCAGAACCTCAATGAGAATCGTTGGTGCACAAAAGATTTTTTTTACACTTGTTACTCTGGAACATTTCAGAGTTCATTTTTCTCATTTTTTCGGGATACCGTTTCATATGATGATAATCAAATTATTATTTTTTGTTTAGTAATTCTGGTTTGGGGAACAATTGATGATTAATTTTTATGGATGGGGACTATTTAATGCAATTTCCCTATCACCTGATGATTTATTTTCGACTATCCCAATTAAATTACTTTGTCTTCACTTCACATTTGCATTAATCTCACTTCAAAATGATTTTAGCATTTATTAGGGGAAATAGTAATATAGGTAATACTTAGTTTGCATAAGAATATACAATATGTTTGGGTTAATTCTATACCAAAAATTATGGCTGCTATTGTTAGTTTAGGGATTTTGTTGATACATTATATGTGAAATTTTTCCATAGAGATATGAGTGACAAAGCAGTATGGGATGATAAGGCAACTGAGGTTTTTATCCATGCCTGCCTTGGCTAAATATACTGAAAAGAACGACAAGGGTTGTCATTCTCAAAGACCGGATAGAACAACATTGTCTCAATATTCAATGATAAGACTGGGAAAGCATACGAGAAGAAACAATTAAAGAATATGTTTGATATCTTGAGGAAGGATATGGGATTCATTAACAAAAGAGACTGGTGTGGGTCGTTGTTACGAGTGTAGGATGGTGTATTTAGAAAATGCAAGTATACACTGTCGTAATCAAGTAATATAGAAGTGAGTAGAGTATCGTTCCCACAAGGATTGATCACTAAGTACCAAAATTGGTAATTTTAATTCTATTTAGTCGGTTGATTAGTTGTGATTGAAATTGTAAGATAAAAATGATGAAATATGAATACAAGTGATATAAAGACAAATATGAGAAAAAGCCCTGGGGATTAGATTTCACTTAACAAATTCCGGATTGAATCACTTATCTATTCTAATCCAATTTATTCCACATGATTGATAGTCGAGTTTCCCTATTTTAATTACTAGCCTTTTCCAAGGTCAAGTAATTCTATAATTAATTGCTAACCCAATATATTCCTATATGAATTTAAGCAATCAATTATGCATTAAGATTCATGGAACTCAATTAAGACTACACAACCCATATGAATATATTCCTATTTCATATGCAAATTATGGTTTTAATTATAGGATCCACACACATGTATCTCCTTCCGGTCTCAACATGCATATTAAAATCATCCAAAAGGTGGCCAATCAATTGTAAGCATTAAGAGCAATAATTAAAACTCAATCATGAAGGAAAAATTAAAACTAGATTTAATAAGTTAAGATTCAATCCGTCATTAGTAAGCTACGTCATCACCCTAGGAAAAGAAAAATTTAGCTCATGATAAAATTAAAAACAAAACCAAAATATATTACAAACATCATAAATATTGCATAAAAATTAATTACAAAAACATAAAAATACAACTACAAGATGCATGAAAATGGAAAATCTAGCCTACCATATAGGAGGTAAAACCATCCATGTAGGTGGCAACCTATACCATCCATAAAGGAGGACTACCTAGGCCTTCCATATAGGAGGTAAAATCATCCATGTAGGAGGCATACAACAAGTAAAAAAAAATGCAAGAAATAAATTCTAAAAATAACAACTCTCTCTAAAATAGAAACTCTCTCTCTCTCTTCCTTCCTCTCATTTTAGGGTGCCAAGAAGCTCTATTTATAGGCTTCATTTTCGGACTGCTACAATATTTTTTCTACAGTGATTTTGCTACAGTAAACCGACCACCCACTTGCTACAGTGAACCGACTGCTACAGGAACCGCACTGAACCGCCCCACTTCCACACACACTGACCTCTACAGTACAATGCAATGGTCCGCTACAGTACCCCTGCTACAGTGTACAGTGAACAGTCGCATAAATAGTAACTTCCCCTTAAATGCATTCTTTAATTCTTCTTAATCCGGCACTGTCCATGGCTACAAGAAAATCATTATTTATTTATTAATTACACCCAAATTGATTATATTCAGCTTAAATATAGTCCACAAAATTGTCATATAAGAGAAAATAAATATGTAAATATTTTACTTATCAGTCGTAACCCTATAATGAATAATGTCGTGGCATCGAATGAGTGGTGGCACCAGAAATGTCAGGTAAGTAATGACCATAGTAACTTATAACTTTAGTTACTACTATAGTAATGGGCACATGCAATTGTATTGAACATTTTTGATTTATAGGATGCTTAAACCAATTAGGTGACCTTCTTCCCAAATTTAAAAACTAAATCATACTATTCTTTATTGAATTGAACTAAATTTTATCAGCCTTGTTGGCCAAAGTAAAATTTGTTTCACGCTTAAGAAGTAAAGCAAGTATTGGTTTTTGTTATAGGTATTGATTTTAGTTACTTGTATGCAGCATGAGAATTTGACATATAGAAAGGTTCGTTGTTCAAGCCTTAAGTATGAAAGAGAGTTGAGAATTATATTCAAGGATGTTGTGGCCACATGATAGGATATGTTTTCTCCTTCTTTCATACAGATACAAATAGAGGAGGCGGAGTAGGAAGATGTGTACCGCCCAACAATGGATGAAGAATAAGGGTAAAGGGATAACGAAGATGACCTTTTTGGAGTAACCTGGCACCTAGCACAAGAGTGACAAATGAACTAGCTAGCAGTGGGTTATCATTCCAGAGTCTACCCTCTGTTCCAACAGATACAGAAAGCCACGGCAAGAGGAAGAGAGTTGATCGGGCAGGAAAGAAGAAGAAGCAGAAAATGTTAGCTTTGAAACAGATTGCGGATGCCGTTAATGTTATAGCTAATGTATCGAAGGATAAAGCTACTGCAATTAGCGAAATCGGAGAAAGGAGTATTGATGTTGTAATGAATGACCTACTTGATCTTGAGGAAGTGCAAGCATATGAGGATTTTTGATCCCACTGTATCCAACTTGTTATGGACAAGACTAGTCGGGAACATTTGTTTCCACAGCTAAACGGAAGAAACAATACTTGATTCAGTGGTTATAGTTTACCGCTCAGCGCATCGTTGAGTAGTTTCCCATTCACGACCCATCTGCAGCTGAACTATATGTCAAAATAGTTAAATTTAAAAACTGTTGAATGCTGTTGTTTATGTTTGTTCATTTGTGTAATTATTGGATAAACAATACAACTTAGACTGAATGTTTGAGGATGTATCTTTTATAACATGTTCAATGTGTGTACGCGTATGTATGACTTGTTATTTGTTCTTGTTTTTTTTACTCACACCTAAATTTAACCACATTCACAAGTTACATAAGGAATGAAAAATTGGATGGAGGAAGAAGATGATGACTCTCAAATACTAGCTCTTATAGATGAAGAGCAAATAGAGTATGAATAATTGTCTGCGTTGCTGTGTCAATATTAGGTTCCTTTTGTGTGCAAAGAACTGCGTAAAACAAGTCAACACACCGGACATTTATGGATCCACGAGATATTGGTCACCCATGGTACACATTGTCATGAAATGTTTAGAGTAGAAAAACAAGTGTTCTACCACTTGTGCAATAAATTAGTGGAACATAGGTTACGAAATTCCATGCACGTCGGTGTCGAAGAAATGGTTGACATGTTTTTGCTCACTATTGGCCACGAAATCGGCAATAGGGTAGTCCAAAAACTGTTTCAGCATTCAAGGGAAACTGTCAGCCGGCTATTGCATAAGGTTCTGGAGGCTTACCTGAGTCTAGTGCACAAAAATATCAAACCCTGCGATCCCGAATTCTTTGGATACCACCCATATATACTCAACGATCCCCGATATTATCCCTACTTTAAGGATGTCATTAGAGCAATAGATGGAACTCACATAAAGTGTGTGATCATTGGTCTTAACTGTGATAGATATATCGGGAGGAAGGGATATCTAACACAGAATGTCATGGCTATATGCGATTGGGATATGTGCTTTACGTATGTGTTGGCGGGGTGGGAAGAGACTGCACATGATGCTCATGTGTTTCAATCTGCTGTTTCAAATTCAGCTATGAATTTCCCTCATTCGCCTACAGGTATATTTTAGTCACCTTCACATGAATTCCTTTAATTTCACACTTTTATTAATCTTACCCGTTTAAAATGATTTCAACATATATTAGAAAATATTATTTGGTCGATGCTGGCTATTCGACATCAGTTAGGTATTTTTGTCTCTACAGATGTGAGCGTTATCACCTGCATTTAGAAATGCTAAAGAGACCTTCAATTTATACCACTCTAGTTTGAGGTCAACTATTGAAAGGACTTTTAGAGTATGGAAGAATAGATTCAAAATGTTGCAAAAAATGCGTAAATACAGCTACGAAACACAAGTCCACTTAGTTTGCGCAACAATGATCATACATAACTTTATTAGGAGAAATTCTCAAAGTGACGTTAACTTTGAGCAAGTAGAAATTTGGAATGTAGCTAATGAAGATAATACTACTATAGAGGTTGAGGGTTCGTCGACCAATTATGCTGGGACATCTTTAACTCGGATGAATCGTATTCGTGATATGATTAGAGACTAATTGGTGTGGACATGTGATTGAATTAGTTATGTAATATTTTTCGATCAAATTTATGTATCTTGGCACCACATTTTTTATCTTACATTTTTCCACTTCTTCATAATATTAAATAATTTTTTTACAATTACCACAAAAGTATTTACGCAATCGCCAATACAAACAAGTTTTGACTTTCGCAAAAGCATTTATGTAATCGACAATCCAAACATAAATCATATAACACAATCTGACTTTTACCCAATCTTAAGTTTCTATAAGTCAGATTGAAAATAAGTCATTTTCCCACCGCTATCCCAAACACACACTAAGTATTGAGCCAAACCATAATAGTTCCCCTGCAAAATAATAGGAAACATGCAAATGATGTAAGAATTCATCCCGTTGATCATGATCCAAAAACAAACACTTCAATTATAGGATGATGATGTCTTCACAAATTAAAGAATACACTGTTGGAATAATGCTCCTTTTAATTTTCCAAATCAAACAGGAAAATTTTGGGAGGGAGAGGAAGACACTATAATACTTACAGTCCAATCTTACAGTTTGTTCGCCATATGAGTGTAGATTTGTTGACCGTCAATTGGTGAGTATATTTGTTGCGACAATCTCGCAATGCAAGATCCAACAATTGTTTTACGTTTTTTTCAACAACTTACTAGCTATACATATTGCTCTTGTAGTGATGGAAGTTGAATTTGCTAATCAATTAAACATCAGAGAGGTAGATCTCACTTCAGAATGCCAAATGGATAAAAGAATGAATCAATATGTCTATATTACTATGTATGTGTATATATCAAGGTTCTGAAACCCGGACCGGTTGAGATACTGGGTAAGGGTCAGTGAGTTAGATCGGAGTCAAACCGGTGAGAAATTGAATATTTTAGGTTTATTAATATGAAATTTTAAAAAAATAAAAAAAAATTGATTTTTTTAAAATTAGTGGACCAGACCGGTTGGTTGGTTCCCGATCCGAACCGACCGACCTTGATCCAGGGTTGGTCCAGACCGGGTTCCAGAACATGGGTATATACAAACGCACGTATAAAGGCATATTTGGGATTACGATTGATGATTTTAAAAGTGCTTATACATGTAAATCGAGACAATATTCATCTTACATACTTACCTCGTATACTATAAATTACAATTGAAAAACTGTTTTTAAATATTTCAATCGTTATTCCAAACATACACAAAAAAAATCAAAATATAAAGGCATATGCATGGCGCGTGAAGGTAAATAAGATGAGGAGAGAGAAAGAGGCAGTGGGAAGGAAGAGAGGATTGGTTTCTACGTTTCTCCAACGCATGATTGTTCCATTTCGTCTTGGTGGGACGAGAGGTGAGAGGTCACGTCCCAAATTCATAAAATAGAATGATGCCAGCGGTTTGCTCCACTAAAGTCAATTTGAAGGAATACTCAAGGGCCTAGATATGAGTGTTAGCGTAACGCCTATAATATTTTCTTCCACAAAATTACTCACGACTGAAATGAATTCATAAAAAGACTTGAACTTGCAATGGGATCCCTGTCAATAAGCTGCAGTTTCAACGAAAATTGCATTTACCCTGTACAAGTTCACAATATTTCATCCAAAATTATTCAGTTTTGGACCTTTAATTGATACCCTAACTGGAACTCTCTCAATTAAGCCAAAAACCATTAGATTATAATTTAATGGTGTTGAGAGGAGAGTTGTTCTAAATTTATTCTTTTAAAAAAATAAACAAAGTTTTTTTAGCCCGAATAAACAAAGATTTTATCTCTCAAGACCGTTAATTTATTATCTAATATTTAATATCTCTCAATTAAGATGACCCAAATCCTATTTCACCCGCATAATATACTTGTATACTAAAAGAGTATTTACAAACAAAAATCACTCTGCTCTCTCTTGGGGGTTATTCCTGGTCAAAGAAAATGGTAAATTTGCGCAAGCAAGATTGGGAAGAAGATTATAGATAAAAATACAAAACAAAAAAGAGTCCCAGAAAAAAAATTAATTGAAATTTAATTCTTACAAAATTAAATTAATTGCAACCAGATCTCAAAATATTTTGAAATAATAGCTACGCAACAAAGGTAATTTTATGTCATAAAAAAATTAATGTCAAATGACAAAATTACTGTTGAAAAACATTATTGATGCGGCTTCACTTGCTACTTGACTACTCAGATTTAATAGTGATTTATAAATAATTTTCAGGCCACCTTTCAGTTTTTGACAAAATAGTAATAAAAATTGACTAATAAATTTTCATTAATCTACTATTAGCTTCTTAAATTTGACAGTGATCAACAGATAGTTTACAACTCATTTGCCAAGTTTTGATAGAATACATTAACAATTAATTAGATTGATTGTTTGAAAGTTTTATTAGTAATTTACAAGTTTCCAGATTTTGTATAGTAGTGATATGCAATCCATGTTATAATTATTAATAAGAAACATCCAATTACTTATTACCATTTTTTATTTCTAAGTATAGGTATTCTCAGAAATAATCTTATTTAAGGTATTATCGGATACTAAATATAAGCAACTTTCCTAATAAAATTTAAACCTTAGTTCATCATATTGTAAAAAACTAATCTCTTTTGTTAAATCCAATTTTATTGGTATTTATTAGGATTTCAAAATACTTTAGAAGTTTCATTTTTTTTTTCAAGAAAAAAAAAATCAGCCTGACAGTTAAACAAAAATGGTTCGTTAGGTTGAGAGTCCAAGTCACTCGAGTTTCTGGTCCAATCGTCACCAGCCCACCGACAAATGGACATTGGTCATCTCTTGACCCTTTTGACATATATAGCCCTCCATACCTGCCTCACCTTCCCGATCTTTCACTCTTAATCAACTTCATTAGGGGCATTTACGTCATTCAAGAAGATATGCCTCAACCTCAAGGATAGCTTCGTCGGTGTTCTTCGGATCCCGCCATTTTCAGTTTCCACTCTCCCCAGCTTGCGCTCGGGTCGGACCCTGTGCCCTCCTGGTGTTCAGATCCAACTCTTCCACTCCTCTGTTGTTGGTGCCTCGCTTGCGATCTTAGTTTTTCCTATTTTAATTTTATGCATCTCAAATGTAACATTCAAGCCTGTATAATAATAACTGCATTCTAAACGTAGCTGTTGTCTAAAGCTCGATCTCACTTCTTCCTCGCTGGCAGGTACCTATAAATTTCTCTCGCACGTTGCGCTTCACGGGCACTTCGGAAGTGACCCTTAACAATGCGTTGAGTCTGATATAGATCCGGGGGCTGACGTGGTAATCAAAGCGCATTCTCTGAAATGGCCGAAAAGTCGAGGTCCGGGGGATCTTGTTGTGGCTGGTTTCTGGCGTTTGTCCTTCTCGCTATCGTCGTCGGTGCCGGTGCATATATGTTAGTGAAGAAATTTGGTCACCACCATCACCATAAGAGCGCCAAAGACGAAGATTATGCCTCCGCTCTCAAACTCTCAATGCAGTTCTTCGATATACAAAAATGTAACGCTTCTTGTTCTATATTTTTTAAATGCGTTTCTCCTTTTGTATAAATCATTTTTCGTTTTCTTTTCTATCTATTACTTTCCTATGTAATTGTCAAGATTCTATGCCTTTTCTTCATTCTTTTCCACCCTCCCCCGGGAGTAAGTTTCATTTTCTCGGGTACTATCTGCCTGGTTGTACGCATGTCATAGTTGGGATCTGAAATTAGATGAGCTACTTATTTCGTTTTCGTTCCAAGTATTGGTGTTTGTTCTGAATCCTGCTAGTTGAGCCAACAAACCAAATATCAAAATCTGTATTTTTTTTCCTGGTGTTTCTTACTTTGCATTCGTGCATCCTTTTTTGTTCTCTATTTTTATTTATTGAAAGAGTGGTATACTACTCCTCTGTTTTGTTGGCCTTTCTATTTTCCTTAACTACTTCAATCATAGTTTGCTATGCCATCTCTTAGATTTCATAATTTTTTATCCCAACATCTTTATGGACTAGTTGAGTTAAAACCATTATTCCTCAATGCAGCTGGTAGGTTGGTGGACAACAAAATATCCTGGAGAGGGGACTCTGCTCTTAAAGATGGAAGCCAAGCAAAGTTGGATTTATCAAAAGGGATGTACGATGCTGGGGATCACATGAAGTTTGGTTTTCCAATGGCATTTACTGCCACCGTGTTATCTTGGGCCATCTTGGAATATGGAAATAACATGGATAAAGTTGGCCAGTTGCAGCCTGCTAAGGAATCGCTCAAGTGGATCACTGACTATCTCATCAATGCTCATCGTTCTGAGAATGTGCTTTACGTACAGGTTACTGTGGCGTAAATTCCCTTTTTTTTTTAATTTTGCGTGTGTATGTGTGTGGGGGAGGGGCGGGGTTCAGAGCTTTCGACTTTCTTGATGTCATTAGCTATTGTGTGTGCAGAAATATGTTCCGTGACTCTTTGATACATTCTGTAATTCTGTTTATTCTGGTGTTAATGCCGGGACATTCTGTGACAGTAGAAAAATGATTGTGTTTAGAGAATCCTTTTTTTGAATTTTAATACTGTTGCGTTCTATTATTCTCATTCATGCTTTTCAGACTTTACTGCATTTTGGTGATTATTATATAGGACAGATCAATGGATAGTGATCATATAAATATGAATTATTCTTTTCCCTCTTCATGTGCCAGTTGCTTTCAGCCGTTCTGTTTGGTGTCGGAACTTTCTCACCAGGCCCCCCCCCCCAAAAAAAAAAAAAAAAAACTAAGCTAGCTTCCTGATGACCTAATCTGATCTATTTCATCTACTAAATTTTATTGTTGTGCAGGTGGGGTATCCTGACGCAGATCATTCGTGCTGGGAGAGGCCTGAAGACATGACTGAGGCACGGCCACTTACACAGGTCAACACATCTAGTCCTGGAACAGATGTAGCAGCTGAAACTGCAGCAGCCATGGCCTCAGCATCTTTGGTCTTTAAGAAAACTGATTCTACATATTCAAGCACTCTCCTCAAGCATGCAAAAGAGTTGTTTAATTTTGCGGAAAAGTACAGGGGATCTTACAGTAAGAGCATTCCTGAAGTCCAGACGTATTATAATTCAACAGGGTACGGTGATGAACTCTTATGGGCAGCTAGCTGGCTCTATCATGCTACAAATGATGATTCTTATCTTCAGTATGTGACTGGCCAAAAGGGAGAAGACTATGCTCAATGGGGGACTCCGACCTGGTTTAGTTGGGACAACAAGCTTGCTGGAACTCAGGTAAATTCCTCCTGTATTATTGGGAAATATTCAATCTTTCTCCAGTTTTTATATGTATCTTATAGCCAAAGATCATCACAAGTTACGTGAATGCTTCAGTTGCAAGTGGGTTTTGGATATATGATTGGAGCCAAACATCACGTTCCCATGATGGGACATAAAGAAGACCGGGTGAAACCAGTAGCTTGAAATTAAAATTATGTGTTCATAACAGGGTTTAGCTTATATCAGTGACAATGAATTGGTTTTTCTTTGTACTCTTTTATCTTTAATATTTGTGTTTGCTTGGAGCAGGTTTTGTTATCCAGATTAAGCTTCTTTAAGACCAATGACATTTCCGACTCATATGGCTCTGGTATCCAAAGTTACAGGAAAACAGCTGAGGCTGTAATGTGCGGTCTTCTGCCAGATTCTCCAACAGCCACAAAAAGCAGAACTGACAGTAATGCTCTCCATAAAAGCTATTACTTCACACTCATGCCAAAAATGTTTTTGTTTTCTCAGCACTGCATGACATTCTTAACATCAATGAAAGAATAAAGTTGTTTAACTTGCTGACAAGTTAGTGTTGCTCGTGATTGTGATTGCCAGGGTTCTGGATAGGCATGTTAATAAATATACTGTTGTTTGTTCACTAATTAGTTTTGTTTTTTCTATAATACAGAGGGCCTTATATGGGTCAGCGAATGGAACTCTCTGCAACAACCTGTTGCTTCAGCATTCTTAGCTACTCTTTACAGTGATTATATGATTACTTCGAAGACTCGCAAATTAAGTTGTGATTCGGATTCTTTCACCCCAGAAGATCTCCGGGACTTTGCCAAGTCTCAGGTAACCTTCCATTATCACCTGCACAGAACTTCAACTATTCTGTAACAAGTGATCCTTATCCAAATTGAAAACTTTTTGCTATTCTTGCAGGCTAATTATGTCTTGGGCGATAATCCTATGCATATGAGTTATCTCGTGGGATATGGTGATAAATTCCCAAAATTCGTGCATCATAGGGGAGCTTCGATTCCCGCTGATGAAAAGCCTAGTTGCAAAGACGGTTTTAAATGGCTCGAATCATCTGGTCCTAATCCCAATGAAGCCACTGGAGCCCTTGTTGGTGGACCCTTCTTAAATGAGACTTTTATTGACTCCAGGAACAATTCCATGCAAGCCGAACCAAGCACCTATAACACTGCCCTCGCTGTGGGCCTCTTTTCTAGTTTAGTCACCACATCGTCTGCTGTTCAGTCCTTTACCTGAAAGTTGTAGCTTTCAGTCTGTCCAATGGATGTTTGAGTGCGAGTGTCAACTGTCAACCATATTTCTCTGTAGCTTTATTCATTTTGTAGCTAATTAAAAAAGGGTAAATAATGGTGTGCCAATATGCTTTGATTGTATGTATTGTAGTGTATGATGTGGTGTTTGATAGTTTAGCATACATTGCCACACACGGGAACATTTGATTGACATTGTCAGCTCACCGTCTCTGAACTATACTGTTGTCTTGTACTTGTGTTGAAAATATATATTCATTCTTTTGAAATGATTATGTTATGATAGAGAATTGCCTTGCATGGTCAGATCTGTATACGAGGATGGTTTGGAGCTGTCTATACCTCCGATCTCAAACCAACGCAAGAAATGCAGTGTTTCATAGGCCTGTGAGTAGCAAATTTGATTAAGGAGACTGAGGTTAAAACTCCATACTGCAGGGTTATTATTAAGATGTGTCTCTAAGATCACAAGAGATATCGATGCAGATATTCCCTTTTAATTAAGTTCCTGTCAAGTCTAAAATCGTCAAGGAGTTTCTTTGTCAAGGATCACAGTAGATACGTGCGACAATGGTGAAGAGTATGAGATTCGAGGCAAGATCAATAACCCAGGGAAGTGAGGTAAAAAACGGATAATTTTGGCTAATGCCTGATTCAAAGAGCACAGAATGCTTTTTGGAGGGACATCATGCTCACCAATAGAGCTAGGCCCATTGGCATTTAGGCCTTTTTATTAGAAGCGTCAGGCGTAAAAAATTTTCCTAAGAATTACTTACGAGATTAAAAGGATCTGTTTTAATAAGCTGAGGTTAACTCGTTTAGGCTCTTTTATTTTTTTAAATTATTCATATAATATTATAATTTTTATATTATTAATGATGTTATAAATATTTAATTGTTATTAGCTTATTTTTTAATTTAATTTTATAAAGTGGTTTGATTTATTTGGTTTTCCACAATAGTTTATTCATTTAAACTTCAAAAAATAAACTAATTTGGACATTAGATAATGATTTTAACTATAAATTTTTTATCTTTAATAACAATGTATCTCAATTTTTTTAAAAAATAATTAGATTGTAAAACTTAAAAGTGAACTTTATTTAAATTAAATTGAAGATTACAATTTGCAACACTTACATCACCTATGATAAATTCATGGGTGTAGATACATAAAAGGATTATTATTTTATTTTTTTAAAAAAATATAAGTCTACTGACATGTTGCTACTAATAATAGTTTCCATGTGTGACAGTGAGTATAAATGTGTAAAATATTGAAATTTTCATCATAATAACTTATTATTCTCACTTTATTTATTTGTAATTTAATTTTTATAATATTTATATCTTAAATTAAGAAGTTATTGCTTTAATTTTATTTTTTTAAAAAATATTTTTTAATTAAACAGGCTTAATGCTCACAGGCCCTAACCCTAGGCTAATAACATAAGGGCCGAATTTTAAAATTAGTGGGGTTTTAGAGAAGTTGGGTCGACGCGTTTAAACCTAAGTTCATGAAGTCAACATTTATTTCTAGCTCTACACATGAATAATAAAAAGCAAGTGAAAAATTTAATTTGAGTTGAGTGTATGATGCTGTAGTTGAGTAGGAGGAAGGGGGAGGCTAATTCACGTATTTAGTACTAATTTAAAATAATGATAGAAATCTTTAAAAACAACTATTCAATTATGATTTATGGTATATACGTTTATCAGCTCTTTAAAAATGATCGGATTTGGCTTCTCTCCATTGCTATTCCCATCCTTTTCCTCTCCTTTGCTCTCCTCTTCCCTTCTCAACCATTAAATTAAAATATTAATAGTCTAGATTTAACATTTTATAAAAATATCATAATAATTTTACTTAAAAAAAATATATATATATAAATATAAACTAATAAAATTTAATCTGAAAAGAGGTATATTATTATCATTGTAGAATTTCTTCTAAATTTTTCATTTAAGTTACCAACTATTCAGAAATTTTTTTGAAAGTTTATATTTATTTATATATTTTTTAAGTAAAATTATTATGATATTTTTAGAAGATGTTAAATCTAGACCATTAAAATTTTGATCTAATGGATGAGAAAGGAAGAGGAAAGCAAAGGAGAGGAAAAGGATGGAAATAGCAGAGAGAAGCCAATTCCAAAATGATCACGGACATATTTCAGTTAAAGAGTCGGAATTGGCAGAGGGCCGTACACACAAGAGTTTATATGTGGGGCTGATCCGAAGCAGAAAAAAGAGAAGGCGTGACGTTAATTGGGCAAGTGATTTGGAGACGACTTTAGGAAAAGGCCCAACCCCCACGTGGGCACTCATCGGGTAGGCCCCCATCTTCCATGAAGAATCACTTCACGACAAAATTACCCCCCAAACAGATCCTATCATTCTTGTCAAGCTCAAGCTCTTTTACATTATTTATTCAGTTTATATGATCCCTTGCATAATGTCGTCCAATGTATTCATCCCCTACACACTGTCTTGGTTCATTTTCAATTTTGAAGTGTCATCATCGTTACCCGTCCCCATCACTTTCTTTCTAATGAAAAGCCGTATTCAACTCAAAAGGTTGTGTTCAATTAATTATATGACAGCCATCCACCACATCATGCAAAATTTCTCCTCTTTTGATTGATTTTGTTATATTCATACGGCAGATTCCAGTGCACAATGAATCAAGCGCTTCTGATTCTACTTCACGAGTCTCAAGCCACAACAGACAGACAGAAAACACAAGACATTTGTAGTTAATCTTGGATCTTAAAAGCGGGAAGGAAGGTACAGCTCGTTAACTAGAAAAGAAGCACGGGGCGGGCGGAGCTATGACATCTAGGTTGCTATATATGCATGTTTGTGTGTTTGGCGGTAGCGGATGGTTTTGGTCAACGCGAGATGTCTGACTTTGCAGAGTGAACCAAGTGTTGCTCCATCTCCCAGCTGAGCTTAGGGGCCACCCCTCTGTGCTTGGGCGTGTATTCCTGCCCAAAGTAAATGTAATGAAGGTCTCTTATCATTTGGGAACCACAAGTATGTGCCATGGGATATGCATACAGTATAATTGAAACGTTATACAAGCAATTTATAGTGTAGAAAGCAGCACGGTTTTTTCAGAGAATTATTGCTGTTGTGAGCGATGTCGGAGACTCATAATAATACCTCGAGCTTGGACAAGAGGTCACGGGCAGTTTGGGCAGACACAATAATGTGGCGGGCAGCGGGGGCCACGAAGCCTTCTTCCACAGCTTTGTCAATGAATGACAGCAACGAGTCGTAGTAGCCTTCTACGTTCAACAATCCCACCTGCACCCAATTGTTTTCATTCACTTTTTGCCTCTCCCTTTATTTACGCCCTCATCATTATTTCTTTGAAACCAAAAACCCCTCGATCATATTCATATTGAAAACTAATACTCTGATCTCTTTCAAGTATTGGAAATCTTACGGGTTTATCGTGAATTCCCAGCTGAGCCCATGTGATGACTTCTAATAGTTCTTCCAGCGTGCCATATCCACCTGCACAAAGAATATCCCAGACGATTGGTTATTTATTAGAATTTCACAACAGACATGTAGATTCCGAGGAAGAAGGTGATGAATTGAGGTGGTACGAGGAATAGAAAGTGACAGGTGGGTCAATTATAGGGGGGATGAATCAAAATGGAAAAGTAAGTGTGGTAGTACTCTTTGATTGTTATTTTGCTTGCTGGTCAAAGAGAAAGAACCTGGGAGGGCGATGAATGCGTCGGCCTGTCGAGCCATCTCGGCCTTGCGTTGGTGCATTCCGGACACAGCTCGCACCTCTCCCACAGTTTCTCCCGTTATCTGCATTCATGTGCCCAAACCCATTTCTCAATTTCTCTCCCTACTCTATTTTTCCCCCCCAATTGTGATTAATTATGGCTGGAAATATATTACATCACAGTATTAAGAGAAAAAGGGGAAAATGTTATAAGAAGCCACCTCTCTGGGCATAAGTGTCTTGGGAATGACTCTGCAAACCGTAGAACAAGATATGAGGGCATGATGATATATAATGAACGATATGATCGATAAGATCAGAGTGGAAGAACGAGGTAGTACCCTAATACGTGGCGACCTCCTTCATGGACGGCCTGCGACACTAAACCCATCAACCCAATGCTGCCTCCTCCATACACCAAGTCCATGTTCCTTTCCACCTGCATACATATTTGTTTTAACAAGACATTATCCAATGTTTCCGCCCTGCTATAACCTAAATTCAATGAAATTTTAGAAACAGAGGACTCCGCCGCCTCTGCCGTCAATACAGAGCCTGGGGTTTAACGGGTGAGAGGAAGAATGAGAGTTGAGCATAAATAAGATACGAGGTGTGTTGTATGTCGGTATATATATATGTGTGTATACATATGTGTGTGTGTGTGTCTATATAGAGAGAGAGAGAGATGAATAATGAATAAGGAATTAATACCAGTTGGTGGGCGAGCTGAAGAGCTGCTTGCTGGTAGCTGGGGTTGTTGCCAGGACTGCTGCCACAGAAGACACAGATGCGTCTGAACCTGGAATTCATTTGTGTGAGGGAGAAGAGAATGCCAATATTTGAATTTTGACAAAGTGAGGGATCACATTCACTGGCTCTCTCTTTATAGAATGCTCCTACGTCCCTGCCCTCTCTTTACGCCCACACGTGCCGCCACCTCTCTCTCTCTAGCACCAATCACTTCATTTATTATTATTCACAAGATTCTGAAATTCACACGGTTATTGTATTAGTTGGGGTATTATATTAAGGGTCAGTTGGTCAAATTAAAGGTAAAACCGAACTAAATCAAAGTCAAATAAGAAAGAAATTAAATATTTTAAACTTATTAATATAAAATTTTAAAATAAAAAAAAATTATTTTATTTTAAAAAAAAATTCCGGACCTATTTGATTTATGGGTCGGTTGGCTAGTTCCTAGGCCACATCGACCCATCCAATCCTGATTTCAAAATCGGGATTATTGAGCACATACGATCTCCTCTCTGTTTATTTTTTATATTTAAACAAAAAATCGAAGCTGGTCTGCAACACTCGCTCCTCACATGACCTCCTATTTTATTTGTTATGGCCGCCGGCAAATCCTGTTCAAAACTTGCCTCATTTCCCATACATCCCTCTCCTCTCCATGCTGTGAGAAAGCGACAGACTTGGAATATTTCTTTTAACGAAAAGGTCATGAATTCTGAGAGTCGTTCTTAATTTGCCAAACTCTTTTGTCCTCCTTGCAATTTTGCCGAAAGTGAGATTTCATCTGAGTAAAGGTGCTGACTTGCAGCGTCAACGACTACTAAACCATAGAATTATGTGGACCCTGCAACACGTAATTCAGGAGTATGAATTAGCCAGAACGAGGTCATGTTCATGTCATCCCCACATAGGTACGGTGGGGGTGGGGGAGGAATGTTGGACGAATATTCCATTTTTTTGTTTTTTAAATGGAATTAATGGAAATTGCCACGAGGTGCGTTCCTTAATTCGTTGGTTTATATGGGACCCGAGAAACTTCGAGAAAACCCAATACCACTTTTATAAAATATAGATTTAGGGACTATACTTTTACCGCACTTCTTTAAATAAGTGTTAAAGCATTCTTTTAAATAAGTGTTAAAGGAGATTTTTATATATATATTTTTTAAAATATATATATGTGGTAATTATAACGTTTGACCAGAAAAAGGTTATAATTACTTAATATATTGTATGACATTTTTTTGAGGAAGCGACATATAACGGGTTTTTTAAAAAAAATAAAATTACACCCTTTATATGGCGTTTGCTTATGAGGGGTTATTAAATAATACACAGTACAATCGACCGTGATATTCTCTTCTCTAGATACATACTAATTTCTCAAATCTCACCTCATAAAAAATGCTACTATTGTTTGCAAAGGAATATAAGCCTGATTGTAAGTCTTTTTTTTTAAATATAGAAGTTTTCGTCGATTAGCGATATAATTTTTTTTAAAGTTTAAAATTTGTCATGAATCTTAATTTGTAGTTTTATGTGTACTTATAAAATTTTTTTAGATATTTGCTTAAAGTTAGAATTCTTTCTTGTTAAACATCCTATACACTATAAGTTTTTTAATTTTTAAACTTACAAATATAATTTAATTAGTTGTTACTTGTTTGATTTACTCAATATCTTTTATATTTAATTTATTACATAAAATTATTTTAAAAAAATACTTTCTATGACGCTTCATACGGAAGTACTATAGGAAGTGTCATTTAAAAAAAAAACTCATATCACTTCCTATGATGCTTCCTAAGGAAGTGTCATGACCTTTCTTTAGGAAACACTATAGGAAATATTTTTTTTAAAAAAATAATTTTATATAATAAATTAAATATAAAATATGGTGTGATATATACTCGATAATATATTCATCTTTATCTACTTTTGCTAAGGTTTATTTGAGTTTTTGTTTTTCATTATTATGTATCCAAGTTTTGTAAACTTGGCTATTATAGAATTTTGGTTAAATATCACCAAGAAAAAATGTTGGTATTTAAGTTTATAAAAGTTGGCTTTATTTTACTAGGTCATTGTGGGTTTGAAACTTAAGGTGTTCACTATTTTTAAGCCAATTTCCTTTTTACTTTTTGTTTTTTTTAAAGATTGAGATGTGGAATCATCTATTACAAAAGCTTTCATTTGTTTTAAAAAAAAAATCAAGGGAAGCAATGGTGCTTGCACTACAAGCACCAAAGCTTCCCTATCTATCAATTTTTATTTTAAAAAAAATAAAGGGAAGCATTGGCACTTGTTGTGCAAGCACTAATGCTTCCCTTTGCTTTTTTTAAAATATCAAGAGAATCCATATGTCTTATATAGTGCCATACAAAGTACTTTAAAAAATTTCACAAGCTTGTCATTATCATCTTCTTGAGCGCCCTCAAACTCTCGATTCCCAGAACACGATTGATCCATCATCTTGTATCCCTTCGGTCTCCACTCTATTGTTCCACCACCTTTGCTTATCTTTAGTCCCTTCTCCCTCCTCTCTTTGACGACGGCAAGTAGAAGCTTCCGTTGCAGTATAAAGCTGGGTCTTCCACGTGTTTTTTTCCTTCTTATCTCAGCCTCCTATAGAAATTTCCTAACTTGTAAGTCTTTTTTATATATATACAAAAGTTTAAGTCCGTACTTATTAAATTTAATTGACAAGCGTCTAAACTAATTGATTTTTAGTGATTTTAATTCGTTGTGAGCATGATTATTTATATAGTATTATGAATATCAACATTTTTCCCAATTGAGTGACCAACAAGTGAATAAAATCATTGAGAAATGGTGTGAATATATAGTTAGACAATTAGTTAATATTTTGATAAGTAGGTTGTTTCTTGTCTATTATTGTCTTGTTTATTCACTTAAAATTAGTTGTACATTATAATTATTGTAATTAAATATATTTACTGGATGTTATGAATTAGTTTTTTGTTTTGAGTTATTTTATTTTTCTATGGATTTGAACTGTAAATACAAACGGTTTTACTAAGAAAAAAGAAACAATTACACAAAATTATTTTTTTTTAAAAAAAAAAACCTCTTATGACACTTCCTTAAAAAGAGCCATAGAAGTATCATAAGAAGTGTATGCATGACTTCCTATGGCACTTTCTAATAAAGTGTGATAGGAGGATATTAAAAAATTAAAAGAAAAAAAGAAAGAAACAAATTATGGCTCTTCCATAGATTTAAAAAGCGTTATAACTTGTTTTTATGGCACTTCCCAACTACCATAATATTTTTTAAAATAAACACCATATATTATATATTTTTGTAATAGTGTACGGAGAACAATTAGCTTCATGTATAATTGAATATCGCGTCCTATATGTACCAAAATAAAAAATAAAAAAGAATACTGGGTCCGATTTTTCTTCGTTACTTACATTTACATAATCCTCCTATTTCACAGGCTTTGTTACAATATAAATGGGTTAGTTACAAACGCCCCATTTGTTTTCACGTCTACTTTTGAGCCTTCTTCGGCCATCCGCAGCTCACCTGCTACCTGGCTATTTCCCCATTATTATACAATACTCTTGCGCAGTGAGTTTGGTGTATTAATATAGATGCTACATTGTTACCCGACTTAATAAATTGTTTAACTTTAATTTGGTCAGTCTATATTTAAATGCTTAGTTTATAATTTTTCAGTAATAATTTTTTTTTATAAACTTAAGTACTATTTAAAAAAATTGTATATCTGTTGAAATAAAAAACTACTCCTCTAGTCTTTAATATAAGATATATTTAGAGAGTTGATTTTGTCCTAAATATAAGACATAATTTTTATATTTGTCAATATTTTTTTAATTTACCCATAATGATGCTTCCTAAAAAATAATAGAAGAGGAGAGTGGATGAAGGAATTAAGGAAAGTAACTAGAGTATTTTAAAAAATATATATCATATTAATTAAATCTACCAATTCTTTAATTTAATTAAATTAGGTAAATATGTCTTGAGGATAGATGAGTATTTAAAATGTACAATTAATGGCATGAAATGTCAATTATCCAGCTTTATAATTTGAACACTAAATTTCACACTTGATGCCAAAACTGGAAAATTATGCTTTGGAGAGGTTCTTCAGATGTCTGTCAGGGCCTTTTTTTTTTTTTCTCATGGAAGTAGTCTAAGTGAGTTCCGACCCACCAACTATCAAATCCCAATGTGCAAGAAGTAATGCAATTATGCAAATAGCCCCTTGACGCCAACACGCATATCCCTCTGAAATCCACTTATGAATTAGATGCAGAAAGATGTGTTCTCAAAAAGATCTTAATACAAACATTCGATGACGAAAGCAGCACTGCCACTATTTATGTTATTTATGTTAAGATAAAGTAGGTAAAAAACGAAACGGCAACCTGAAAATGTACCTATAGCCTTACTTTTTTAAGGTGGCATTTACCCTAGTTACATTTATTTATGGGAAAATCACTCTAAGGTCCTAAGGATAAAAAAAATTACAAAAAAGTCCTAAACCAAATTTACCCATCGAAAAGGTCTTATAAACTGCATTGTGATTAATTGAAAATATAAAATGACTATATTGCCTTCACTAATTTAAAACAAAGTGTCAGGCATAGAAGATGGCCAAAGTCGGGCATTTGAAGTTTTAAGCCCTAACATCATCATGATTGTGCATTGTCGGTGAGGATAGCGAACAATGCTGAAGATTGCATCTAGAGAAATCAGGCATTTGAGAAGAAAGCTCTAACATCGTTGTGACTTTGAACTTTCGGTAAGGATCGCGAATAAAGGCGAATATTAGCCTCGCTGAAGATTGCATATGGAGAAGTGGGTTGAAGCTTTGCTATGAACTGAATGGATAGCGAACAATGCTGAAGATTGCATCCAGAGAAGTCGGGCATTTGAGAAGAAAGCTCTAACATCGTTGTGACTTTGAACTTTCGGTAAGGATCGCGAATAAAGGCGAAGATTAGCCTCGCTGAAGATTGCATATGGAGAAGTGGGTTGAAGCTTTGCTCTGAACTGAATGCACTATCACCATTTTCGTGGGTGAAGGAGAAGTCTGGAAGAGCAAAAATTTGTAGGTCGATTGGATAAATTTCTCCAACCACCACCCAAAGTTAAATGCTCTAAAGACCTTTAAGTAAGTTCCATTAGAAAAATTTTGCAATGACGAATAAAAGTATTGTCGATAAAATTTAGAGATGTGCTAATTTATTGAATTGAATTGGTGTGCTTTGCTCCCCTCCCACTGAAAGAAAAAACAGCTTCTACGTGCTTGTGTAATTTGATGCCTTTTTCCCTTTCTGCTATGTGCCCAACTAGAGCTCCACTTTTAATTTGCATGTATGTTGTGCTTCCTTGTACTTGTGTATTTTATGCTCATATTATATGATACTTTTTATGTAGTCTTGCCTACATCATTAGTATTTTAGTGTACATATGCTGGTCGGTAGGATTTAGGTTGTTTAGACTATTATGGTTCACTATACTAGCATTAAAGAACTTGTTTCAAATAATTTTTCATTGTTGGATTGTGCTTCTTCTATTTAAAAATCCTTTTAATACTATTATTTAGGCTGAAATGGACATCCAACATATATATACAGTTATGTAGGTAGTTCTGTTTGCTTTGAGGCTCTTTCCATCATGACCTAACTTATTGGTCATTCCAAATTGTTTGCTACTGCAAAGTAATCCCTTGGTGTTGTGTGTAATGCATGTCATTTATTTATGTTGGTGGACGATTGAAGTAGTAACTATTTTACAGGTTAAGAAGAATATGCCGAACAATAGAAAAAAGAAAGAAAAAGACGAAGAAAGGCAGTCAAACGTGTCCGGTTACATATTGTTCACAAAAGCATATTACAAGAAGAAGAAGAAGACGAATAAGGAGATGAAACCTTTTACAGAGGAGAGTAAGTCGTTCAAACAAGCTTGGAACACATTAAGAGACCTTGGAGTAATTATCTTATGTATATAGGAAACTAATCATATTATGTAATTATGTATTTTGACAACTTTATGTGCCTACATTGGTAACGATATGTTCTTATTTTGACAACTTATCCAATGGTTAGTATATGTGCCAAGGTATGACGAATTATACAACAGCAAGTTTGATTTTCACGAGCCTCTGTAGCAATTTTTATGAGTTGTTATGCCTTTTTTGACAAGTCGATTTTCCCCCTGGAGGAGTTTAGAACTTTCACAAGTTTCATATCCCAATTTTAACAACTGCATATGAGAATTTTAACAACTGTTAATGCATATTTTTACAACTGCATTAGTTATTTTGACAAGCTGATTTTCCTCCTTGGAGGAGTTTAGACCTTTCACAAGTTAATGTCCCGTATTTGACAATTGTATATGGGACTTTTAACAGCCGGTTGTGCCTATTTTGACAATTACATTAGTTATTTTGACAATTTGATTTTCATCCTTGGAAGAGTTTAGAACTTTCATAAGTTTCACATGTCCTAACTTTCACAATAGTATATGAGAATTTTAACAACTGGTTGTACCTATTTTAACAATTGCATTAATTATTTTGACAAGTTACTTTTCATACCTGAAGGAGATTAGAAGTTTCACAATTCCTAACTTAATAATTGCATATCAGAATTTTAACAACTGCTTGCGCCTTTTTTGACAATTCCATGAGTTATGTTGACAAGTTATTTTTCATACCTGGAGGAGATTAGAAGTTTCATAAGTCCTAACTTTGACAACTACATATCAGAATTTTAACAACTGCTTGCGTTGATTTTGACAACTGCATGAGTTATTTTGAAAATTTATTTTTCATACCAAGAGGAGATTAGAAGTTTCACAAGTCTCAACTTTGACAACTGAATATTAGAATTTTAACAACTGCTTGCGCCCATTTTGACAACTGTATGAGTTATTCTGACAAGTTCATTTTCTTCCTTGAAAGAGTTTTGAAATTTCACAACTATATGTGCTAATTTTGACAAGTGCATTTGCCTTTTTTTACAAGTGCTTATACCTACTTTAACAACTAGATGAACTATTTTGAAAAGTTCATTTTCCTCCTCAGAGGAGTTTTGAAATTTCACAACTGAATGTGCCATGTTGGACAAGTGCTTACGCCTTTTTTGACAACTGCATTACTTATTTTTACAAGCTAATTTTCCTCCTTGGAGGAGTTTAGAAATTTTAGAAGTTAAAGTTCCAACTTTCACAATTGTATATTAGAATTTTAATAACTGTTTGCGCCTATTTTGACAATTTCATTTTCCGTACTGGAAGAAGTTTGAAATTTCACAACTACATTTCTCAATTTTAACAAGTGCATATACATTTTTTTTACAGGTGCTTATGCCTATTTTAACAATTGAATGAAGCTACTTTGACAAGTTCAATTTACTTACTGGACAAGTTATAAAATTACACAGTCCCTACTTTCACAAGTCCGTATACGAATTTTGACAAGTGCTTATGCTTATTTTCTCAACTGCATGGGCCTACTTTCACAAATGAATATCATATCATATCCAAATATCATATCACATCGAAATATTAAGTTGTATGAGTAAGTGGCTATTTCCACCTACTCATTTAACATAATATCATATCATTTTCAAATATCAAATATAGTTTTATGTTCTTATTTATGCTATAATTACACAAACTTTTGAACCCATAAAAAAACCAAAAGGGGTAAGAAGTCACTAATTCTATGTGTATATAGACATAATCACAAAAAAGTAACTATCAAAAGCATGTACAAATTGTTTTCAGCTTAGATTTGGATTTTTACAAGTCTTCGCTATGTGTCTAGCCTCATGGCATCTTCTATAATGATAAAGCTTTTTTGTTTTGAAACTGAGATTCCCTTGTTTTTCTTTTTGTTCTCCCTGACGGCCTTGTAGTAATTAGAGGATCTAAGAATTCTTGTGTTAGCATATGTGTAACCGTCGATGCATCAGCACGTAGACAATCATGTGTTGCAACTAGCTTCATGCTATTTGCGTATATTTTCTCCTACGAAGGCAATTTAAAGTAGTCATCTACAAATATGTACACATTACCATTAATTAGCTTAATAGCTGCACGTGCATGTGCACAAGATACTCTACTTATTTGACATGCTAAACACATGCATTTTTCTGTACTAAGATATACATTAACATAAATCATGGCATCACCAAATCTAGTTTGCACCAAAAATGATAGTCTCCATGACATTATGCATGCATATTTTTAGTATATTTAACTTGCTGCATCGATTTTTCTTTAATATTGGGTCCAACATCATTTTTCCAATTTGCCATTACCATCTTGCCTGCAAGCAATTTCCGTGCCAATTTCTTTCGATGCTCGTGTATTAAGTGCTTACTCTCTTTGAACATCCATACATTGAATGACTCTGCAAGATTAGTGGTTATGTTATCCTACCTTTTAAAAGGAAACTTGCTAAAAACCTATAGTTCAACATCTCAATTAGTGTCCACCTACTGTGCAAATTGTGTATTGAACAATCTTAATTTTCCCACTGTATTAGAAAAGTCCTCATCCAACCTTGCATAGGCAATTACATCAAGGAGATTGAGTTCAATCTCCTTGCTATTCCTCGAGGTATATGTCCAACCTCTATTGATTTTTAGGAACTTTGCACTATAATTTTCCTTCAAATGCCAGTAGAAAAAACATGTCTCTCGCTGCCAAATATTTCTTTTAAAGCACCAATAATGACATTATTCTAATCTGACACAGTTGTTATTAGCATTGATCCTATTATTTCTTTCACATTCCATAGAAACCAAGCTCATTTATCATATGTATTACCGCTAACAATGACATATGCTATAAGAAACATTTTATTGTCTACATCATATGTACAAGCTGACATCATTGTTCCTTTATAAGGGCCACTTAGATGACATCCATCTATATAAAGTATGGGCCAACAACCATCTATAAAACCCTTAATTGAGCAACTATAAACAATAAATACCCTTTCAAATCTATTGTTAGATGAGCCTTCCCATTTTGCAATAGTGTCAGGATCACTTTCGATAAGCCTATGACGTATCCAAGGAATTACCATGTAAGAGTCTTCTACTTGACCATGTTATTCCTTCAACGCTTTTTCTTTAGCCTTATATGCTTGAGATAGCCCAGCTGCACCCCATACTTTATGTACAAGTCTACTCGAATTTTATTAGCAGTCTTATCAATATTACACCTCAAACTATCCATTATAATTAAAGATGTCAAGCTGCACCTAGCTGGATGACAAATAATTAAGTTGTCTTGTGCCTGGTGGATGTGTTCACTTATGTATGTTCTGATGGTTAGAAACTCGGTATCTTTATGTTCTCCTAATGAATATGCACCCATGTACCAAAGACAACCATCAACCTTACACTTCACAATTATCTTTTGTTAATTGTTCTTCATAAATTGGTATGAAAACTTGTATAATGTTTGATAAAAGGTCACATCATTGGAAAAAATCTATCCTTCTCCAATAATAAAATCATTCCTTTTGGTATGATTCATTTATGGTCTGGGTGTTGGCACAATTTGAGTATAGCATGCAATGATAGAAACTGTTAACTTTTATTTAACAAAGGAGGTCGAGACATAAACAATCCACCTACTCCTCCAAACAATTAATCAATCATGCAAGAAATGATAAGTTAGATATCTAGTAATAACAATGTATGAGCTATCATTCATAACTTATATAGCAACAAATTTTATTTGTTAAGACAACTCAACTTACACTTCTTACTCTTCCATTTGACCATTCATTGCTGGTTTTGTATTGTTATTATTCTCATTCTCTTCAATGTAAACATGACTGTAGTGCTCGAAATTTAAAAAATATGGAGCCACTACCAAAATTTTAGAAAATGATAATTTTGGAGACCTTTTTTTTGAAAAAAGAAAACTAAATGGGATTAGGGAGTCGATTGTGAGTGGGGAAGGTATTAGGCACCCCACAGCACATGTTTATAAGAACGGTTACTCTAAATCAATTATTTAAAAATGAATATGGCCTTTAATTTTATTATAATTATCCAAGGAAGAAAAGAAATTAAGAAAATATTTATAAAAAAAAGAAATTAACAAATAAAAAATTATTTATTTATAAAGTTGGACTTGACCTATGAAGAGAGCCTAGGGCTTATGTACCCTTTACAGGGATCAAAGCCCACGTAGTTCAGGGTAGAAATGCATGTCACTTTGTTTATTTTTTTAAGGAAAATGTTCCTTTAATTTATTCGAGAAAATAATTTTTTATTTGTTTGGTATTTTTTATTTTATAAAAACAACTCTTTTATTTTTTATTGAATAAAAGAAAAGTTTTTAGAAGGCTCTTGAACTAAACTTCCTGAGAAGATTCTCATAATCTCACACAAAAGAATAATCGATTTTTACCTGAGAATGCTTTAAAAATCTCACATAGTAAAAATCGCTTTTAAAATCAATTTCATTTATTTTGATAAAAAGAGAACTTTCTTCTTTATTATTTTCATTTATGAAAATAGGTCACAATCATTTTTCTTTTTCTTTTTCATAAAGAAAACTTATATTAGAGGGAGAGATGAAAATAAAAAATAGGAAATATACATCTAAACAATAAAAATAAGAGGTGGAAGCAAATCATCACATGTCAAGTCAATGAATGAAAGATGCGTACTTTTTTCATGGTCCGAGTAAAACACAAATATCATTGGGCATATCATCGCAATATCAATAAAAAGATAGCAGGATAAATATTATTAGGGTGGTGGAGTGAAAGAAATAAAAAAAGAAAGAGGGGATGAGTGATACAATCACATAAGACTAAAAAGATTAAATAGAAAAAATAATGAAAAGAAAAAAATAGAGAGGAAAGATATAAGGAGAAAAACAAGAGAAAATAATCTAAATTATATTGGATTGCACCCTCTAGCAATTAGTGTTGTGGCTCACAAAGGTGACAACAATCACAAGAGCAAATGCTTTATTTGGGCATAAAGACGAAATAATAAAAATAGAAGAGAGCGAAAATGAAGAATAATAAGAAAACAAATCAATCTAAATTCATATTGGATTTACCCTCTAGCCATTAATGCTTAAGCTTGCATATGTGATAATCATCACAAGTGTATAGATTTTCCTTAGATTTTTAAAAAAGAGATAAGAGAAGGAAAATAGAAGAGAGAAGGAAAATTAAAAACAATAAAAAAATGAATTAATCCTCATCATATTGGATTTCTCCATCTAGCCATTGATGTTGAAACATCACATATGTGACAATAACTATAAGAAAATAGGCTTTCATTGGGGGTATGAGGAAAAACCAAATAAAAAAGATGAATAATAGACTTTACTCTCCTCCTTTCTTTTATTTTTGCTCTCCTAATTTTTTTTCTCAAAGTAGGGTTTTCTCCATAAATACTCCTTCTTTTTTGAATTTTTTTTATAATTTTTTTTGTATTTTCTATTAATAAAACTTAATTTGACCTAATCACCATTAATGAAATTTTTTTTTTATGTTTTTAATTTTTTTTTACATTTTCCCCACAAGTAAGTTCCTAATTTAAATCTATCAAAATAAGAGATATTTTTTGTTTTTCTCTTGATGAATGACAATACCAATTTGGACCACAATCATTATCAATAAGAGGATTTTTTTATTGTTGTTTTTATTTTATTTTTTATTTTCCCTTTTAATGATAATTGTCCATTTAGACACCAATCATCATCAATAAGAGGATTTTTTTTTTATTTTTTTTCCTTTAATGATGATTGCCAATTTAGATACCAATCATCATCAATGAGAAGAGTTTCTTGTTATCTCCCTTTTTTATTTTTTCCTTTAATGATGATTGTCAATTTAAACACCAATCATTATCAATAAGAAGATTTTCTTCTTTTTTTATTTTTTTGAGTGGAGTCCGGACAAAATGAGGTGTTTACAACGACCATATTCTTCATTAAACTGTATTAAATGATCCACCCCTTCATCATTTACAAGATCCACAAATGAATATGTATCAAGGGTAACTTTGAATTTCAAACAATTTTATTCCTTTTTCAATTATATATGATATGATTATTCGAAACTCCTCATAAGTTGTGTCTTCCTTTATTCATCTTGTTCTTATCAAACCACCAATATATTCACTTTCATCTTCTCCACCATTTAAAAACATCCCCCATATGAAAGAAACAAAATAGATCATTCCCTGAAGTACTAGCCATCTTTCATGACAATCTACAACATACACTTTGTATTAATAACTACAATTGCATGTGTTAACAATACTTTTTTTTTAATCTCATTTCACCGTTTTGTAAGCAAACAAACCTTCATCGCATTCAACTATTCCCACTTAAAACAGAGCAATCTCTATGTTACCATACCAACAAACATAGCACAATTTTATTAACTCTACCTAACCACGGTGAAACTCCAAGTTCAATAGTGAAGATTTATCAAAATCTTAGTATTACTTACCTAGGTTTTAGCAGATAGTTCACTAATGAACCCAAACTCCAACCTTTAACAAACCCTTTAATTTAAATGCCCCGAACATACACAGTAAAAAAAATTAATATATAAATAAGCGATATCAATGTTTAAGCTCTAAAAAAGTAGATGAAAGTTACAAACTCTAACTTTTGCCCAATACATGAAAACGACATTTGCTTGCCTTCAACGTTAGACCTGCAACCTTGATCACACCGCCGTTGCTTTCTCTATTCTTCTCTCTCATGAATGTGAATAAACGTGCAAACACTTCTCCCGCTGTTTCTTTTTTTTATTCAATAGAGGTAATAAAGTAATTTCACATCCTCAATTAATTACAATATAGTCCTTAAAAACCTTTTTGATAGAGGAATTTGGTTTGAAATTTTTTTATAACTTTTTTTGGGTCCTTTGGACCTTACATTGATTTTCCTTTTATTTATTGTTAGCCACGTAAGTCACTCGTTAAAATTACTTCAAGCACGTAAAAATGTCCGGGACAATAATTTCAGGAGATCTCTCATGGAATAGTTACAGCTTTGGGCTCTTTGAAAATAAGATAATACTTCATTCTGTCACAGAATAAGATGTGAACAGGAAATAGCCTCATTTATCTCATCCATAATTATTTATGCATATGCAATAAAATAAACAGTGCATAGCTTAGAAAGTCATGACAAAGAATAGCGCCACCCTTTTGCTGAATATAAAAATGAGAGAATTCTAATTAAATCTAATTAAAATATCAAAATTTAAAATTAAGCCTATATTTTTAACAAATATTCTTAATTAGGTCAAGAGGTCTAATGAGAAATTTTTTAATATTGTTAAAAAGACTAAAATGCCCTTATAGAATTAAGATAAAAAAGAAAACCATGGTGAGCTCTCTTCCTTGGCAACTATTACAGCTTCCTCTTTTCATTTCTTCATTATCCCAAGGACCCTATAGTCCCATTCCTCCATCACCATTTTTTTTTTCAGACTTTGATTTTTTAAGCTTCAATGGAAGGCCTTCTTGTTCTTTTCCTTTGTCTCTAACATTTATTTGTATTGCTCTTAACCTTCCTCATCGAGTTGTTTTAACACGTTTTCCATCCAAATCGTCCCTATTAAGGAAGCCGTTTAAATTTCATTCACTACCAATACCTCCCAACCACACCCCAACGCTTTTGGACTCAACTCCTCATGGCCTTTAACTTATTCGCCATTTTTCTCTCTTCTATTGATTCACCACATCATTATAATATCACATATAGAGTATTCCTTTTAAGCTGCTTGTTTTAGTTATGGAGTTGGTTAGTGTGGCAAGTGCTTGAGAGGTAACGGAGGGACGTTGCCGCGTTCACTCATGCACGATGAACTACACAGCTACTCGAAGATGAGGAATTGGGTTTTGCAGTTGTGGAGGCCATGAAATAATTGCTGGTGGGGCTTCGCTATTCGCTGGCAGTATTTCCTAATTGATTCTTTAAAACAAAACAAAGCAAAAATATAAAACAAATTAAAAAAATTCCAATGGAAATAATTGAAACTAAAGTAAGGCTAACACCTCTATTTAATTTTTCTATTTAACTATAAAAGAGCATTTTAGTCTTTTAATAACATTCAAAAATCTCTAATTAGGCCTCTTATCCTAATTAAAAATTTATTGAAAGTGTAGGCCATATTTTGAATTTTGATATTTCAGTTGGATTAATTAGGATTTTCTCTATAAAAATTTTAAAATAATGAGAATGGACGGCAGTGAATCCAGAGTAAAATTAAGAGATTAAATTATAATTAAATAAATTCAAAATACAGTGAAATCTACATTTTAAATAAAAATATTAAAACACTAATGGAATATTTTTGTGCAAAAAAATTATACCAAACACAAAAAATTGCTCAATTGAGCTTTTAAACTCACCGTTCGTCAAGGATTTCTTGAACTGCCCCATTATATCAAGTAGGCCCAAAAATGCTCCAAAACGTCTGGGCTTATTAGACATCAATGACGGATCTTACTGGACTCGATTGATTTTGCCTTCTATATTTCGTTGCTCCAGCTTCATAAATTACAGAGAAGAATTTTAAACATACACATTCAGTTACATATTTCATAGTTTTGTGTATTTAGAATCTACTTTTATGTTTTTTAAATATGCACCGTACTAAATAAATGTCACAAATCTAGATGCATGTAATTTATAATGGATATTAAAAATGAATGGCATCAACATGAGTAATGGTAATTTTTACTAAATAATCCTTTCAATATGACGCAACTTCTTTTAGAATTATTAAATCCGTTTTTTACCAAAATATTATATCAGTTGTTTAGTACCATTTTTTAAAAGGGATAAATACTAAAGCGTGATATTATAAGTATGATTAAACCTATAATCTCTTGATTATAGAGAAATTTACATGCCACTAAATCACAACCTCATTGACACACCATTAGTTAAGCTGTGAATGGATCTATGGTACGGGGGCTTGATGAGTGGGGTCGTCCATGACGTGTACGAAAATGCCGTGAATATTGAACAAGGGAAGACTTGCACTTACCTGCATCATGCACACTTGTTCTAATTCAAAGCCTTGATGAAGAATCTGTACCAAATCGAAAGCAGGCACTCTCCTTTTTACGCACTGTTCACTCTTTTTCTTTTAAAACATCTGCGTGGAGGAAGTTAGTTAGTGGACTCTTTTCACCCCGCCAGGTTATGAGTTAGCTGTCAGAAGATGATGGAAGTGGCAGAAGAAAGATCATGATTTGTCTTTTTTCTCAGGCTTTGGGGAGCGAGAGGTGATAAATTCATTCACGTACATGTTGCATGTTGTAATTATGCTTTGACTATACCTGTTTCAGGGGCCAAACAACTCTTACAGTGACCCTAATCTGTCCTATTATCGTTGTAAGGTCATGTTGAAGTTGAAGTTAGAACTAATATATGCACCTGCGTTAACCTGGGTAAAATCGTGTTCCCCGGCAGGGTTCAGTGTTAATTATGTGGTAAACAAGCTTGTGGGATACTTGAACGTGCGTATGTGGATGAAGGTGCATATATTAGTTCTAACTCACTAATTCCATCTTGCTGCCACGCATATTCTCTATTATATGACATCTGGATAGACATCATAATTAATTGGAGTTCGTCATTCACCCACCTCATTCTTTATTACTCTACTTAATAGTAATACTACTTGCTTTGGGGAATAATTTCATTTTGTGTTGTCTCACTTCAGTCCATATTTATTAGCTAGGGGGAGAGAGCAGCCTTTGGTAGAAGTAGAAGAAAAGGCCAACACAGAAAAGTTGACGGTGCTGAGTGCTGACACTCACAGGTCACTGTCTATTCAGCTTTAGTGTGCCAAAGTAACATGCCTGCTCCACCCTCCATCCATGTAGTTTACCAAACCAAACCCTTGTTCTTCCCTTTCTACCCTTCATTTATTGTCTAACTATATTCACAATGTGGTCCTTGCATTTTAATTTCTTCCCATGCTCCCCTCACCATATTTCCTATTCACCCCTTACTCTTTTTTTTAAACCTTTTTTAGGTTCCGCTCGTTTATCAATTCCATTCATAGAACATGGTTAATTAGATTGTTTTGAAGACTGCGAGCCTCCAAACTATGCCTGATCATAGCTGCATCTTTGACCATCCTCTACTTTGGTTAATGGAGGTGGATGCAGGTGAAAGGTGTAAGGACCTCTTTGTAATTCTCTTTTTGAATATATGAATGTACTTATATTCGGATAACCAAAAAGACTACTGTGAGCCTTCCCCAGATGATCCACCTCTTTATTTGGTTGTTAACATTCATTCAATATTATATTTTATTGTTGATGGGTCGTCCTAATTTGACTTTTTCTGAGATGACCGGTCAAACAAGGTTTTGTTTTCGCGACTCTCCTTTTCTTCTTTACAAAAACAGAGAGGAGGGTGAAGATAACGGGATTGCGATTGATAGTTTCCCATGGCATTTCTCATGAAAAATATCAAATAAGAAGGGTGCACATAATCTATGGATCACCGCGTTTTTCATATAACATCGTCCGGCTAGAAATATTTCTCATCTTACATCCATTGTTATCCTCGACTGTTTAACTTTGGGGCTGCATAAGATAAAATTAAATAGGATAAGATGAGCAAGAAACTTCCATTCATCCACTTGACATTTTTTTTCTATTGAAACAACCACTTGTTATATTAAAAATGACAGAAGCAACAGCTAGAAAGAGGAGTGGCTGAAGTGATCCACACCATTTAGATAGCCACTTAATTTGGACAATATATATTATATATTTTGGGGTGGTAGTTAAGTGATGCAGCGGGCATAGGAAAACGACGATAAAACATGCAATATTAGTTATAGCTCGTTTGGAAACTCTATCAATAATCGAATTTATTTTATAAGCTCGATTTACATAAATCGAGATAAATCTCCTCCACATATTTACCTCGTAGATCGTAAAAGTAACTTCGTAAATCGTTAAAGTTACTTCGTGTTCCGTGAATCACGATTTATAAGCACTTATGGAGCTTTCATAAGCTAATCCAAACTAGCCTTACAACCATCGTAATGCGTTTATTGCTTGAGACACTCACAAGGCATATTCGTCAAGTAATGCGTTTGCATGCGGATTTTTTTCCCAAGTATTAAGTATATCCTATTATTCAGTTCAATTCAAATAAATACGTTTTTAAGTATTTCTGAGCATTACAACCATCGTATACGACTGCTGGAGAGAAATGAAATCAGTGACTAAGGGCTCGTTTGGTTTGGGGAAAAAAAAGAGAGAAAGGAAAAATTGGATTTTTCACCTACCACCACCGCAGTTTGGTTCGCCATTTCCATAGGAAAATAATTTCCTAAACTCACTAGTTTTCAGTCATGTGATTAAAATAGTTTGCTTTCAAAATTGATGGGAATTCCAATTTTTAAGTGGGAGGGAAAATACCCAGAGGCACAAAAACCTCTTGATGTTTAGATGTGATATAAAAATGTGAGTAGGTCTCATAGACATTTAAATAATGTTTTTACTTTAGGGTAACATGGTCTTTTGACTCATTATATTTTCTTACTTTATTTACTTTAAACTAAACAAAAATTTTCCTATCAACCTATTTTCTATATTCATTTCCAGTATTTTATTTGATCCAAACACCCCTAAATGAGATATGCAAAGCGAAGGTACTTTAAGGTGGGAACCAAATTAATAAACGTAGTGGTGAAGGGATGTCGAAGAGTACGGCGCCGTATCAGTGAGTGGCATATTATTGGCCTTAGAACATGGGGATGGGGAACAAATGTAATTAAGGGGAGGGCAATGTGTGTCTGTAGGTATTTCCACCACAATAGGCATTTGGGTCATGAGTGGGTTTGGTTGTCATCATTGAATGGTTTGAGCCAATTTATTGTGATAGGAAACTTGTTTTCTGTAGTGATTATAAATGAGGAGATATATATATAGGACCACGTTATCCTCTACCCTCTCGATTTAGTGTCCACACAAGGCAACAAAACGAGCATGTGGCGCTTAATTCCACTCTCAGGCCTTAGCTTTCGTGTTTCGTTTCCCCTTATTTACATTACACCCTCGCAATCGCAATGTTTGTCGTTCAAATATCTTTTCTTGACAATAATAGCAGAAGGTTCTCTTGGATTTGACGCCCATACCCTTTTGAAAGGTTGAATATAATTCTACTTCTGGTTGTGGCTTTGATTGCGTTTAAACTTGCGACGTCGCTAGGCCGCCAGAGAAATGAAGTGTCATATAAAGGGGCACATGTCAATTAATGCAGTCTGTATGGAGTAAAAAGGGCTATGTGGCGACCACAGACCGTTTTCTGCAAAAGCCTACCGAGAGAAGAGAGTAGATTACAGTGTTAATTACTCCTTGAAGACTATAGATGTGCGCAGGGGTAGGTCATTTAGTCACATAAGTAAGGAGGGGTAGTGAAAAGGAAAGATGAAGGCATCCTGGGACGTATAGGCCTTCCCATGTTTCAGAGGAAGCCAGAAAAGACGGCCAAGGAGTGTGCTGTAAAGTAAACAGCTACTGTTTGTAAAACATGGGTGCATGTGAATTGCGATATTCATTTGTCAAAGCCCCATCAATCAACATGACCACCACCCTCTCGTACATGCAACTACTTGTACGCCTCGATCTTTATCTCATTTCAATAATAACAAGATAATTACGCTCAACTTGATTGGCCATGGAGGAGGAGGTTAGGTCTTTTGAATTTTCTTCTGTCTGGGCGTAAAACGACAGGACGAAGGATTTACTTGTGTAGTTATGAAGGTCGGTGTCAAGTTCAAACAATCCAATTTGGAGGTTCTATTATGAATGACTATTATCATTATTATTATTACTAGTAGCAATTGGAATTAGGGCAGGAGAAGTAGTGACCCGTACACGACCCGGAAATCTCAACTGCGACAGGAAAATAGAAAGTTTTTTTCAATGGGAAACTCTAATTTTGAGACTCGGATCGATGTGGAGTGGTGCAAGTAAAAAGGCAAAAGGCAAATCATGTATATATAGGAGGGGCCATATATTAGTTAAAAAGTGATGGAGCTGAAGCCCAATATTACAGCCTTCGCAAATTGCAATAATGCTTTGTGAGAAAAAGGGTTGGGGACGGTCTCGAGTTTCAACATTTGGTTTCCTCTTCGCTGTGTAAAGATGAAAGAATGGGCACGGGAGGGGCAGTAAAAGGCAACATTGGAAATTGCAGGGATGTTGCGTTATAGTAGTACCGTACGCTTTGACTAAAAGAAATCAGATGAAGAGCGAGGGTGGGGGGGGGGGCCGAGGTGTCCTCTGGAAGGGCAACAACATGTCCTTCACCTCACGCTAGGCCCCAAAACACCCCTTCGCATGTGCCCTTTCTATATTGTCTTGGGAATAACCCCTCCCTTGTTCTTCGCCCCCACTTCACAACTCATAACTCCCTACTTCTCTCGCCATAAATACCATCCTCACCCTCTCCTCCTTTCCCAACCATCTCAACACAATTTTACAGAGCTCTCTCCTTGTTAACCACACGCATCAGATCAGTGCTCTTTATCCACAATGGCTCTAAAGAAACAGAGCAGGCTCCCTCAGACGGCAGTTCTGAAGCAAATTCTAAAGAGGTGCTCCAGCTTGGGGAGGAAGCGAGGGTACGATGAAGAAGGCCTGCCCATGGACGTGCCCAAGGGTCACTTTGTCATATATGTGGGAGAAAACAGGAGTAGATACGTTGTCCCAATATCATTTCTGAGCCGCCCTGAGTTCCAGAGCCTTCTCCTTCGAGCCGAAGAAGAGTTTGGCTTTGATCACGACAGGGGTCTCACTATCCCTTGTGAGGAAGACGTCTTTGAGTCCCTCACCTCCGCTCTCAGATGAATATATATATATATATATATATATATATATATGAAGCTGCTGCCTCACTGCTTCTCTGACTTCTTTTTCTCTGCTTCTTTTGTTCTCTATTGTAAGAGGTTCTTCTTTTGATATTAGTAGCTCTAACCTCAACAAGTTAACCCCCTGAAATTTTGTCCTGGGTTTAGATTGTAGATCTAGCGTTAGCTTTCCAATTTTTCCTACAGTGGTGGAGGCAGAGGCTGCTAGTACAATGCCAATGCACCCTATGGAGAATTGATTGTAATCCTTTTTTTCTTTTTTCCTTTTTTCTTTTAAATAAAATACTACTATTAAATGAAATGTTCTGCCATATCCGATATTGCTCCGCATAAGCAACTGAATAAAACTCTCGAGCTTTGTAATATATCATATATCGTAGAGACAAACAATCACTTGCTTCAAGGGTTTTGTTTGTGTTCGAATATTTAATGCCGGGGTTGTCTTTTTGGCTCACTGCATGTTCCACAATTATCGTTGCTAGATCCGTAATGAAACCACTCCCAACGGGAACATTAAAACGGAATGTCTGGACCCGAGCAGCGAAATTCAACTTGGCATTGTTGGGGAATACCGATTTAAAACTTTAAAAATAGTTTTTTAATTATGATTTATCGTACGTTAGATAAGTATATATGATGAGTTTTATCTCGATTCTCGACTTATGTGAAAAATACTTATAAACTAATTTTAATCTATTCCAAACACATCATATCTTACCTTGTATGTTTATAATAGCTTTTCATAAGTTTATAAGTGTTTTTTACATAATTCAAGACAAAATTCATTTCATATATTTAATTCATATATTATAAATTATGATTAAAAAACTGTTTTTTAAAATTCAAATCCTATTCTAAACAAACTATATTAGCTTACTGCCTTCTCTATGCGGTTTTGCCTTTTGGTACCCCTTATCCGCTGCTTAAAAGGTCACCGTTTTCTGTGTAATTGATTGATGTTGAATTTTTTTGGACCACTATTATAAGTTTAAATTACTGTTATGAAATTTCAAATTTTTATACAAGGTTTTGGCTTGTCAAATTCTTACTGGAATAGTAAAATTTCTATATAATGTTAGTACAGGTATAGTTTGAAGTTTTCACTTTTGATCGTACTCCGGCGCCTACCCTTGGAAATTCAATGGAAGACCACTCAATAATACATGAAAACTGGTTTTTAATTTTTTGGGTCGATCTCCTTAAATGGTGGGCTTGTTTGAAACCTAATTCTTAAAACAGGTCTTAAACTAGGATATATATCGGCCACGAAGACTACCTATATATTGACATTTTACTTGTTTTATGTACATCGACGTTATTTGAGTGCTCAACACGAGATAAGCTCCTTCCTTCAAGCTTCGAAGAAATAATTAGGTTAAATAAATAAGAAAAGCTTGGGGGAAATAGGATTTTGCTCCCGAGTCAACGAGACTACTCAGTAACGGCTTTTAAGAATTAGGTTTAGCAGGTAATCAGGAAAAGGCGACAACATTCACATCAGAAGATCTGAGGTTGGCCAAAAAAGATTAAATAAATCTTGAGATTCAGTACACTGAACCGACCGGCCAACACTTTGACCGGCTTACGTGTACTATCCAAGTGTCAAATGGATATTTGATGCTACCCTTACTTAATCATACAACAATGCTTGATTCCCATGGGGTGGTGGCCTTGATTTTACCCGACGCATTAGTTTTGGCTTTCTATGTTCCATTCTCATTATCTGCTTTAGTGCATCTAATAAATAGGACAAAAATAGTAAAACAAATTATAGATATAGAAAACTACTAACATCCATACATACATATGAAGATCTTGCCCTTTTTCAATACAAAAGTCGCAAGAAAAACGTGAAAACAGTCTTGCTAATTGTTGGGTTGATGACAGAAATCATAAAAAAGTATCTACACTCCAAAAGAGGACCATTTAGATAAACAGCTTTGATATCCAATTAGTGATCATAGCGAACCAATCATTCTGCACAGCAATTTGTTTCTCTCAGTAAATGATCATTAGCGATGATCCAATCTTGCATTAACAGGTTACAATTTTCTCAAACCCATCTGCTTATATTGAATGATTCTGAGAACGCTCACAGTTAATCAGACGTAAATCTTCAGTTGAATTACTAAAGATGATAATCTTTCGGTGGCCTTTGATTCAGCTAAGTTTCAAAACTTCAAAAATTCTCATCATCTCTCGCGGAAGTGGGCGGAATGTAGCGCGCTCCTTTTTCATCTTTAATACGTATTTGCAAACTGGTTAATGGTTAAATAATCTAATATTGGAATTGTTGCGTAAGCGGGATATATAGAGCGTAATCGATTATACTAAAAAATCACAATACTAGAAAACAAAGTTTCTAGAAGTAATTTAATAATATAATAAATCACAACTATTATATCTAATAGCAGCTAATAAACAATAAATAAGACAATGATAAGGAAAATACCAGAATCTAATTTAACTCTAAACAATTTATAAGTGAAATACTATAAGAGAGGAGGAAATATAAAATGCCTTATAGAAGGAAGAAGACAAGTTGATGGATGATTATAAAGGAGGGAGAGCCCCCCCTTTTATACCTACAAATGCTGCCTAAAGGGGAAAAAATCCTCGATGTGGGACTTTTTCCCACGTCTTACAAATCTCCACCTTGAGAAAATTCTCACATTCCTAATTTTTTCTAATTACAATTTTATGCTTACAATTCAACAATCAATGTTCAACAATGTTGATCAAATCCAAACAATGTTGAAATTTGACAGAAGTCACAACCTTTGTCAGTATATCAGCAGGATTCTCAGTTGTCCGTATCTTTTGTATCATTTATCCACCTTCTTCCAAAATTTCTCATATGAAGTGATATCGAACATCAATGTGCTTCGTCCTTGCATGGTAAACTTGGTTCTTTGCTAATTGAATAGCACTTTAACTGTCACAATAAACAATGATGCTTTCTTCACCAACACCAAGTTCTCCAAGCAATCCTTGAAGCCAAATTGTTTCCTTTACAGCCTCTGTAATTGCCATGTACTCTGCCTCTGTGGTAGACAAAGCAACTGTTGACTGCAAAGTTGACTTCCAACTAACTGGTGCTCTTGCAAAAGTAAACACATAACCAGTAGTTGACCTTCGCTTGTCCAAATCACCCGCAAAATCTGAGTCACAATACCCAACTAAAGATCGATCACCTTCCTGCTCAAAAACCAATCCAACATCTACAGTATTACAAATATACCGTAGAATCCATTTCACAGCTTGTCAATGCTCCTTCCCTGGATTATGCATATACCTACTCACAACTCTAACAGCTTGTGAAATGTCAGGTCTTGTACAAACCATTGCATACATCAAGCTACCAACGGCATTTGCATATGGTACCCTTGACATATACTCTCGTTCATCTTCATCCTTTGGCGACATATCAGCACTGAGCTTAAAATGAGGGGCGAGTGGAGTGCTGACCGACTTCGTTCTCTCATTCATACCAAAACGATTTAGCACCCTCTTCAAATACTCCTTTTGAGATAAAAAGAGTTTCTTTGATTCTCTATCTCTTGTTATCTCCATACCGAGAATTTTCCTTACCTCGCCTAGATCCTTCATCTCAAATTCCCCTTTTAGTTGAACCTTCAGCTTCTCAATTTATGCATGATTTTTTGAAGCAATCAACATATCATCGACATATAAAAGAAGATATATAAAGGATCCATATTCAAGCTTCCGCAAATAGACATAATGATCGTATCTACTTCTTCTGTACTTATGCCGCAACATAAACTTGTCAAATCGTTTATATCATTGCCTCGAAGATTGTTTCAATCCGTATAACGATTTTTCAAGTTTACACATCATATTCTCCTTTCCAGCAACTCTGAATCCTTCCGACTGAGTCATATAGATTTCCTCCTCCAAGTCTCCATTTAAAAATGCAGTTTTTACATCCATCTGAACTAGTTCCAAATCTAATTATGCTACCAAAGCCAACAAAATTCTAATAGAGGAATGTTTCACAACCGGAGAAAATACCTCATATGGACAATCTTTTCTTCATGTGAAGCTTATTCTGACTGCTTTTCTTCAGGAATTTATCCTCTAATGCCTTCCACAATCTACAAGCAGAAGTTTCCTTTGTGTATGGATACTTCTGTTCTCTGGAAAGAAACGATCAAATAGTACCACAAGCAACACGATTGATGATCCTCCAATCTTCCTCCCCATTTTATCTGGTTTCCTTTCTTCAAGAGCAAAATCTAATTGTTGTGTAAAAAGGACATCAAGAACCTCGCTCTGCCACATCCCAAAATGTCCCATCCGTAAAAAATTTCAACTGCAAACTTCGCATTGGGCATAATTCTCGTCAGAAGCGAAGATGCTGACGACGAATTGTTGACACTTGATGTGGATTCTTCAATCTTTTTGTCCGTCATTTCTGCTCCAAATATTATTTAATAGCTGCAAATGCAAAACCTCAACGTAATTCTTTTCTGATGTGGAAGTTCAGATTATACTGCAACCACAGAGCATACTCAGACAGAATCTTGGCTTTGATACCAATTGTTGCGGAAGCGGGATATATAGAGCGTAACCGATTATACTAAAAAAATCACAATACTAGAAAACAAAGTTTCTAGAAGTAATTTAATAATATAATAAATCACAACTACTATATCTAATAGCAGCTAATAAACAATAAATAAGACAACAATAAGGAAAATATCAGAATCTAATTTCACTCTAAATAATTTATAAGTGAAATACTATAAGAGAAGAGGAAATACAAAATACCTTATAGAAGGAAGAAGACAAGTGAGGGATGATTATAAAGGAGGGAGAGTCCCCCCTTTTATACCTACAAATGCTACCCAAAAGAGAAAAAATCCCCGATGTAGGACTTTTTCCCACGTCTTACAGGAATTCCTACATGTCTATATATAATCCAAACAAATTATCAAGCCATATTCTGAATAATAAAGTGGGCGACTTATTCTTTTAGCTTTACGCACCACACGATATTTACACTAGGATCACGGGTAAGAGATGGCAAAAAATGGAAAAAGATCACAGACAAAAGAAACAAGTAACTGCCCTTATGTCCATGTGGTTCATATATATAAAATAGAAGGGGGACTCCACCTTTACTTTTTATATTATCAAATCGTGAACAGTACATAACTGACATTTAAATCCAGTACTCCCTCCTTTCCTCAACATAGATTAGGAACATTAAGGAGTGGAGGGAGTATTATATGATTACGTGAGTCCACCAAAAATATTTAAATTAAAATCATAATCTTTTTAAAATGTAACAATAAGTTTTTTTGATCCAATATTAAATAAACTTAGAGATTGATTTTGAGATTAATGGTTAAGACCATGTTATAATTTTGTGTTTTTATTTGTCTTGTATTTGGTTTTCCTTTAGTATAACCCACGCGCACGTATATACAAGGATTCATAATATTAGAAACTTATGTTTGGTTAGATAATTAATGTGACATATTTAATGGTTTTGGTAATTTTTAATAAACAACAAATAAATTTACCATAATATTGGTGTGATGTGATTGACCATAATGTTTGTTAAGGATAGAAATAACTATTGTCTAAAATATTTTTTTTTTTTACATAGTTTGTAAATTATATGGTTTATACCAATTCCCCGATCCGTCGCTAAAACATTGCGTATGATACTCGGGAGACTATGTCATCATTCGTCAATGTCAATCAATTTACAGACAAATAAAAATACCAATGGAAATGAAAAGAAAAGAAGAAAGGAAGCAACATATGGTTACCATGTACAGTCATTAGATACAAGAATTGCCCGACATGAATGGCATTCTTTCCCTAATACACAAACAACCCAAAACTCCTTACGACACTTGTCAATTGCGATCACCTTATGGCCTTAATTCTGAGAGATCACAGCCTGCGAGCTGCATGCTCAGTGACCGCTCTTTCCCTTCGACGAAAAGAATCTAGTAAAGCCTCGTGCGTGTTTCTCTGGTGTCGGAGTGGAGGAGGCAGATGAGGAGGTTGACTTTGTAGGCCTATGTTTTGGAGGCCTCACCGGAGATCTGTCTGGCGGATTCGCTTCATTCTCTGATGGACTGTAGACAGCGTTGGAGAAGCGCAGAGGCGATCCCCCACCTAATTTCTGCATATATGCAGTAGCAGCATTCTCCAACTCGGCCGGATCTAATTCTTGCAAAATTGGGCTACTAGTTGTAGGTTCATCCTCCGGGAAGCCTCCAACCTTTGGACTTCTTTCACTGTGTGGAGATCCATTTTGCTGTGTTTGAGGATGCAAAGCTTTCAACTGTTTGCCCAGAAGATAAATGGTTTCCTGACACTCAGCTAGCTTTTCAGCAGCCGCCACCAAATCCCTCTCCTGTATTGAACAAAAGATTTCAATCAGATTTTTCGATTCATTTAACATTCATTCAGGACACCTGGATTGAGATGAGATGCATATTATCATATTTTTAACCATCACTGGATACTGAGAGCCACCCATCTTCATATTTTCTTATATTAGATACTATACCAACATCACAATCCATTTTCACAAGAAAACTATATCGTTACCTGCTTGGTCTTTTGCTCACTATCAGCTGCTGAATTCTCATTCCTGACAGAAAAAGAAGACAGGACATTAGAAAGAACAATCGTTAAAGTTACGATAAAAGGAAGAAAAGTGTGTATAATTAACATTGTCAATCAAATTAAAGATATGCACTATATTTTTTCCTCTTTTCTGTATAACAACACAAACTAAAACTGCAATCAACAGCTGGCACATGTTCCTGCAGTTAGAACACAAATAACTCAGAACTTATGATAACCAATATCATAATGGACGGGCTTCTAACCTTTGTAATTGCTCTTCTAGCTCCCTACACTTGGCCAAAGCATCTTCATGACCCCTCTTTTCATCTTGAAGTTCATTATCCAGAGTTTCAGTCTTTACTCGCAAAAGATTTAGCTCAGTCTCTAACTCATGGGCACGTGTTTCAAGTGACCTGTATGACTCTGCCATACACTTCAGCTGTGTCTCAGCCAAGCTATTAGATTTTTGAGTAGAAGCCAATCGTGATTTAACTTCCGCCAGAAGTTGCTCAGTTTCCAGTAATTGAGACTTTGTCATTTCAAGACTTTCACTGCATCCCGACAGATCCAGTGCCGCCTTCTCTTTCTCCAATTTCAATTTTTCAAACTCCTCCACCGAGAGTTTTTTTAATGTAGCATTTGGTTCATAGGCTGAGACAAGATTTCCATCATCAGGAACCTCAGGATCAGAACAAGGATTTAGAATATGAGAACAGCCATTTTGATATCTCTCTCCAGGTGAACCATCTCGGGGTAACTTATTTTCTGGCAAGGCAATCTTGTCAATGCAATCAGGACTGTTAGTTTCAGCTTCTGCACCCTTGTAGCCATGGACATTAAACCTGAAGTCGCTCGCTTTTGCTATAACACAAGACAAGTCAAGAACAAATTGTGACAAACTTGTTTCACCGCGTAGAACTTCGTTGAAAGTGACAGAAAACTCCTCAATCTTTTGGCTCATTCCATCTACATTATAAGATGCGTAGTGAACTGTCATAGCTTCTCTGCCTAAGAACAATACAAAGTCATGAATCTGAGAAATTGCAGCTTCTATATTTGAAGATATCTGCACACATTCTGTAGCTTGCTGGGATAAAGTGGAATCCTTTTCAACACATGAGCTAGCATCTTCAGGATTAACATGCCTATCACATGGAGAATCAGAAGGCTGGAGCGGTTGGGCAACCTGAGAAACGCAACCTGAAGAGTGCTGGACAAAAGTGTCTTGTGCATCCTTCACAATACGTTTAATATCCTCCAGGACCTTTCCTTTATGTGAATTCTCAGAAATGGACTTGAAAACTGACAATATTCTTGATTGAAGCTCTGTCAACGAAAACCCATCATCAGATCCAGGATCAGGTACTGACAACTCTGCAACAGAAGACTCCAGATTTGAACGTGGATTTGAATCAATCTGTTTATCAGTAGAATCATCTCTGACATTGTTGATATTTGATACATCGTTGTTCACAACTTGAGATGTCTTGTTCGGAGAAACTGAAACAGAGGTATCTCCATTAGAATTGTCTGATAGATGAGCCAACTTTTCCACCTCCAGAAAATCATCCATTAATTCCAACTTATTAGTGGATTCAGGTTTGCTTGGTTTCTCAGTATTCTTTTCCTTTCGAAATTGGGAGAGCTCAGAGATTAATGCTGTAGCCCAAGACTCAGCACAGCTTAATGCATCATCGTTTCCATCTTCAGAAATGGAGGTTATACTTGGTGCATAGCTTGCATTTTGACTATAAATACTTTCAAGGGTCATCCGCGTTATGGATTTTGGAGATCCTTTTTGCTGGTTACATGTTTGATATTGGGCTTCCAAGCTTTGAAGCTTGCTTAAGGTTTTTGCGCACATGCTTCTAGATGCCTGCAATTCACTGTTACGTCTAGCCAAAGCTTCTTTGAGCATCTTAGTTTCTTCTTCCATTACCAATAAACGCTCCGTGAGAAATTCATTCTCTTTTTGGAATTTCTGCACATTCTCTAGGGAAAAGTCAGGCAGAGGAGACATGTGAGAAATAGCAGGCTTCAGAGGAGACTTCCGGAGTCGATTTTCTCCATAATCTCGGCCAAGACTCTCAACTTCTAGCTTCATTTGTGCAAGTGCTGCAGGACCAGGCAACTTTTTCCGCACAAGACCACGTAACCTTTGGCATTCTGCCTCTAATTTGGCAATTTTTTTGACCCCCTCCATATGCTGCTTGTTGGCAGCTTCTGCTGATCTCATACTCATGTTCTTTTCTTCATTGCGAATTTCAAGCTCTTTGGAAACAAGATGAAGTTCATATTTATGTGAATTGATTTCTCTTTCGCATGATTCTATGTTGCTCTTCAGAAGCTCAATGTCAGCCTCAGCTTGAGCCTTTTCTTCACTTATTTTTATCAGCATGTTGGAGCACTCCTGCAAGGACTTCGAAAGAGCCCCATTCTCAGCAGCTGACCTTAGGAGTTCCTGTTCTAGGTTATCAATCTTTGCCTCAAGCTCCCCCTTAATCTTGTCCAATTGCTTGGTTTTAGAGAGAGCAACTTCTTGTATTTTCGCTTCATGTTCTTCCTTCAGGTTTCTTATCTGTCGCATGCACTCTTTAAGAGCACCATCTAGATGTGATGCACGATCCTCAGCAGTGAGTTTTGCAAGAGAGACAGATTCTAGATGATTCTTCAATGACAATGCTTCTGCTTCAGCCTTTTCCCATCCTGCACCAGTAGGATATGATTATTAAACTCTAATTCCAACAACAATAACATGCCCTCAGCATTGACGCAAACTTGAAGTTTGAAAATCTTTCAGGCAGTATGCAGTTTCATCATTAAAAAAAGCATACCTGAGACAGCTTCTTCAGCTACTTTTGCATGTTGTTTTACAAGGTTTTCTTTGGTTGTCATCTCTGAATTTGCCGCTGACAGCTTATCACTCAGCTCCTTGATCTCATCCTCCAGAGTCTGAACTTTTTCCTCGTATGTCTTCACTTGATCCTCCAAACCAGTCAGATGTGAATATGACTCGACAGAAATTTGGACATAGTTTGGTTTTTTGTAGTTATCCTGTTTGATAAAGACAGGAACACACGAGACATGAAGAAAAATGCACGTAATTAACATTGTTGAGTCCAGGAAACCACAAGAGTATTCAAATAATCAAAACTTCTAAACCAAGGAGCCGCAAGTCATGTAAAGTCACAGGTTCTATAGAGATAAAGGACTAGATGCATAGTTTATGCAAGGAAACTAATATAAACATCAAGGTATAGAATTCTAAATGTTCATTCAAATAGTTAAAAAGAGAAACCAAGTGAAAATATGCTTAAAGATGTGATAAGGAAAAATAAAATTCATAAAAGTCGAATATAGTCAAACAAACAGGAGACTTGAAGAAGGAAATTTAGAACATTTAAAATATTTAGTCGTACCAAATTATTGAGACAAAATGCAAAAGATGTTAAAAATTAGTATCATATGAACAATATACTTAAAATTATAAACAGAAGTAAACGTTTTCTGTATGAAAATTTTCTTGACGCAAGCTATAGACTCTGTTTTTTCTTTCGAGAAAATGCTCATAAAGTTACCCGATTGCCCTGCGAGGAAGCACCAACAGAGTCCAATGCAGCAGCAGCTTTCTCAACCACTGCCTTGTCAGATGATTTTTTCTTCCAGGGCCACCGCCGGTCCATCTGAAACATCGTCGATGGTTAGAGGCGGTTTATACGGCACTGCTAGATTCTCAAACCGTGAAAGTACAAAATCAGGTCATCACGCCATCGTTACATAAAATGCTATCATCTTACGATCTTCACAGATACTAGATGGAATGATATTGATAATACAGCCCGCAAAAGAACATTCATGAGAAATTGAATAGACTCTTCATCCACGAATGAAAATATACCTCAAAAATTGCAACGGTATCGACAAAGCAACACAGCACGGGACAACCTGAATTTTCAACGGCTACGGAGTTTACTTGATGAGCATTATCCTGAGAAGTGAAATTTTCACAAGAACACGGCAGCTAGGAGGGCGCAATAATGCCTTCCAGGTTTTACGCGCAACACCCTAAAAAGTAAATGATCATGATTTTCTGTTGTCAGTAAAACTTCGCTGCTGACAGCTTATGGAATCTGATATTCTTGCGCAAAAAGCAAAAATGAAAGTACGACGCGTTGCTTGAATTCAAAAATTCGTCACCGATTGACTCCGACTATTATATTTCACTCAGGGCTCCGAAGTAGGGTGCAGCGTGGCAGAGCATCAAACAAAAGCAACGAAAGAAGTTCTCCCCCACTTTTTGGCCACTGGGATCTTGAAGATCTAATTACTGAGCAGTTCTGCTATTCGTGGCATAAGAACTCAGAAGTCTACGAATAAAACCCATGCTGTAACTAGCCGTACGCGAAAACACGAGAAATACTTTCAGGGCAAAAACTCGGGAGAAAATGAAGTGACGTGATGGAAAGAGGGTCGGTAAATAGTCTTGTCAGTGAATATTTATAGCCCACAATCTCAATCGCTCAAATTAGATCCAAATGATGCAGTCAGATTTTATGGAAGTGAAAATAAGATATGGGCCAGAGCAGGCGATTCTAGGACTGCCACAAACATTGAAGTTACCGGTAGATTTTGTTGAGAATTTAAAAATCCGACGAGTAATAAACCACCGACAAATGAATGGCCGAATTTTGAATTCCCACCATTCCAACAAACCCGAATAAACGGAAATAGAATCACTCCGAACAGAGCCTCGCCGACAAAGAAAAAATATGCAGCGCGGGAAAAAAATCTAACGAAACCGGAGACAACAAATAACAGTCAGGAGCTGGATATTTAACGAGAAATGTGCGGGGCAAGAACCATAACTGACGAGAAAAAGAAACAAAAAGAGGAAGCGCAAAGTGAAAAAGTAAAAGATGAGGAAAGGGTGAGTAAAATGGGCTTACCGGAAAGAATGGGAGGAACAACAGCGACTCGGATAATGGCGATGAAGCAGCGGCTGCAGAGAATCGGGAAATGAGGAATTTCTGCAATCGCGAGAAGGCGAAAGGGGAATGAGGTGCGGGTAAGGTCAGAATTAGGTGTCACTTAGGAGGTAGGACGTTGGGAAAGGCTCCAAAAACCCGTCACCTTTAAATTTATGTGCGCATTTTTGTTTGAGGAAAGATATACAGAATGGAGACAAAGAGAGAGGAATGACATGAATAAAGTAGCAATAATAGTAGTTGGGGGGGATGAGAGGTGGCCGGGAATGAAGAGGAGGGCGAAAAAGCAGAAATGGAGGAGGGAAGTGGAAGTAACCGAGGTGAGGTGTGGGGGTAGGGGATAGGCTGAGATTTGGACAAGTGATCGGAAATCATCAGAATAATAAAAAGAGAAATTATTATTATTATTATTAGTATAAAAATGGGAGGCAGTGTGACTAATACGACTAGGGACCACCGTCACTGGCAATGAACCCTCTACAGCTCACCATTTTGTTATGTAGCCAGGCTGCATCCATTTTCCTTCTCCATGACTTGGCGGCTTTCTTCTCACACCTCCCTACCAAATTTACGCTTTAACCCCTACTCCTACCCGCATCTCTACTTACTGCGTCCTTTTTATTTTCCTTTAACGTAACCAATCCCCACAAAAAACAAACCCCTGGCTTTAAGTATGTTTGGATACAGTTTTTAAGAATAAATTTTGGAGAAAAAGTGAAAAAAAATATTTTTTTTAATAGATTATAGGTAAAAAAGTGATTTTGATAAGATGAGTGTTTGAATATTAGGTTGGGAATCACTTTTTTTAGTGGTTGAATTACCAAAAAGGACATTAACTTTTGTGATAATTACATATAAATGATAAGATTTATATTTTATGTATTATTTGATATTTAATTTTATAAAAAATATCAAAAATGAAATAAATTTATTTAAAAAATGTAAAATTATAACATTAGTCAATTATCTAACATAAAAAAATCGGTCTGGAAACCAGAGAATTAGTCGAAAAACTGGTCGGGGTACCCGGTCTTTTTAAAAAAAAAAATTTAATTTTTTTTTTGTAATTTCATACCTGAAATCTTCATTTTATTACATGTTTTGTTCCAGATTAGCTCCGGTTTGACTCCGGTCCGACCTACTGACCCTTAACCCAGTACCCCAGTCAGTTCAGTAACCAATCTGAATTTAATTACCTTGGAAGAGAGAGAGAAGGGAAAGAGAAAAGAGAAAAATAGAGAGAGAGAGAGAGAGAAAGAAAAGAGAAAAAGCTATAAATTCTAACTTTTTCCCAAACCATGGTTTTGGATCCAAAACTATGGTTTGAAAAAAAAAGTGATTTTCTTATAAAATGGGGTGTTTGGCATTTTTTCCTTGAAACCATGGTTTTGAGCAAAACCATGGTTTCAAATTGCTTGCCAAACACATTATTTATCAAATTTTGTACTCGTATTCTTGTAAAATTATAGGGTTGTGTTTTGGTTTATGTTTATGGTTAAGTCTAATTCATATAAATTGAGATAAACTCCTCTACATATTTATCTTGTAGACCGTAAAAGCTACCTCGTAAACCGTAAAAGCTACTTCATATACCATAAATCATGATTAGAAGTTTCAATCGCTATTTCAAACATATTAATAATCAAAAGAAGCTGTTACTTACACATCCCTTAGTCTCCAATAAACATTCAACAAACTATCAAAAAAATAATGTTGACGTGAATAAGATTTGATAATATAACGATGAACAGGATAGAATGTTTAAAAAGGTTGTGTTCCTCGTGGCCAAAACTATACCGTTTAAGGTTTTTCGATTTGGTAATATTGATTATAAGATGATAACATAGAGCATGTTTGTTTAGACGTTTTAGCTCATTTAAGCTTGATTGGAGAGTATTTAAGTATGATGGACGCTGTGCAAATTATTTGAATTGTTCAGTTGGACATTTGGTTTATTTAGCTTATAAGTTCATAAGTGGCTTATGATAAAAGTCATCTCCCACAGCTCAAGTTGTAGTTTAAAGTTTCAACAGATAATTTATTATCGTTATCCCATTAAATGCGTTTGACCCATCTGTTTTTTTTTAATTTATCTCTCTTCTCTTCTTCTTCGTCTGCTCGCCGTGTCTGGCTAAAGAAGAAGCAAATCTTGCCACTCTCTCGTTGCTGATCTTCCTCTCTTGGCCACCAGGGAAACACCTTGCAGCTTGATCATTCCCTTACCTTCAGCCGTCTATTGTGGATCGTTGTTGGCAGTGGTTGTGATCCATACTTCAAAGACCTTCTTGTAGCTATTTCTCCTGTTGTACGAGTTCGACGAGTGTTATGGAGTCCGACGGGAAGGTTATCGGTCTGACAGTGGCCGATCTGTGTGTGGTTGGCATTTTGGGTGACTTTGCTGGGGGTAGTGTTATGGATCTACTCTGACATCACTTGGCACTTGGTATGTGGTCGTTGACATTGAGCTCCATTCAATGGTCCTACATCTAATCTACATCGCTATGTTCTTTTCCGTGGTAAGGTTTAAAGCTTGTTCTTCTCCTGCAGTCAATCTTTCTGGTCTGCTACTGTTCTGGCCATCTTTTTTTTTTAGCGTGGTGCAGTCTTGTTCTGGTACTGTGGTTGATCTGTGGTCACATTTCGGTTGATTGGTGTTGGCATGGACTCTGTTGCTCCTAAGTTTAATGCATCTTTATCACTTCATTTCGGTTGATTGTTGTTGGCATGGACTTTGTTTTTTCATAGGGTTTTTTTTAGTCTGGTACTGTGTCTTTTGCCATGAATTTAACCTTCCATCTGATTCATCGCATCTCTGCGTCCTTCCCTAATCTGTATGCAAAACAAAGTTTTTTTTTGTTTGTTATTGGTTTAAAGTTTTTGGATCATGTGTATCATTTTCCCTTCGTTTAAGGTTGTCCGTGCTTATGTATCAAAAACTTTAATTTTGTATCATTTCTAATTTATTTACATCTTTATTGTAATTTAATTATGTACTTTACCATTGTTAGATTTCCAAAGTTAATTTTTTCACTTTTAATAAATTTTACTATTTTTTTTCTTAAATATCATAAAAATCACTTATAAAAAAGCCTAACTAAACATCTTTTCATTTTTATAAAAACACTTATTCAATCGTCTATTTTAATATAAATCTTTTACATAATTTGATTTTTATCTAATTTAATTTTATTATAAATAAGTCACTTTTTCACCGTTATTGCAAACCCACTCGTAATCGGCTGACAGACGGAGTGAGATGGAATATTGGATTCGGGATGTAAGGAGAAACAATGCACGACACGTAGGTTTGGAGTTGCAGACTTGCAGGTTCTGAATTCAAAGTGCATGCCGCATGTGTTCGTTCCGTTCGAGAGGATTCCTTTTTCCTTTTTCTTTTTCTGATGGTTGTCCTGCACGTGGCACAGAATCTCAAAAAAAGAATAGCCAGACCGTCCACGTGGAAAAGCGGAGACTCCTTCCGCACTCGGATGCCTTGCCAACTGAGAAAAGTATTTCTCAGGATCTGACTTCTTTGTGAATTTTATATGAACAAATTGTTATAATCTATAATTAGTATTAAGCTGTATGTAATTTAGCCCTCGGGCTGTGTGAATAGGATTTAAATATCGTAGTTTAGAAGCGAATTAGTTTGGTATGTACACTCTTTATTTTGAATTGGGCGGAGTCAACTTTGATCATGGTGGACAGAGATGTTATAGACATTCATTAGCTCGTGTGGATGAGAATCGAGTTTATTATATAAGTCTGATTTATATAAATTGAGATAAATCTCCTCTATATATTTATTTCGTAGATCGTAAAAATACCTCGTAGACCGTAAAAAACTATCTTATAAATCATAAAAGTTACTTCGTATTCCGTAAATCACAGTTTATAAACACTTATAAAATTTTCATAAACTAATTCAAACCAACTCATGGGAAGCCTGAAAATAAGAGGAAGGAACTAATATTACAGATATGGAAGTGAAGGGACAATTTATTTATATTTTGTAATGTGTGGTCAAATAGGGTGATTGTGAGGGGGTAGTGAAAAGAATAGGGAAAAGAGAGGACAATAAATGGAGTAGGCGTATTGAAGAGTGTCTATGATTATGACACAGCTCACACCTTGGATACCTGTATGCCCTCCCCACGCCACCTCTTAGCTTCACTCCCAAGATTTTTCTCAAACTCATGTCATGTGTCCACCCATCCACATACACCCCCACTTTAATTTCTTCATTCACTATTACTACTTTGGTCCAATATATAAGGGAGAGGAAAAAGCCTTTTTCCCCCCCTTATTTATAAATCACCTCATTGAAATCTTGAAATGAATGTAAAATTTAATTTTTTATTTAGTATTTTAAATAAAAATATAATTAAAAAATTATTAGATTTTATAACAAAATTAATGAGATTTGAGTTTTTTCTTGCTATGTGTAAAAAATGATAGAAGTGTACTATAAATAGTACAAGTGGAATATTACTTGCCCGAGGGAGTTATAGCTAATTAGATTTCACAATAGAGCCCGTGCTGTGCAGTTGAAATATTCTTGCATCCATCCCGAATTATACATTATCCCGGCTATCTAGAGTGAATTGTGAATAATTGGCAATAGGAAAATAAACAAACAAAACAATAACTTGGTTCAGTAGCGATGGGAATAGGAATAAAACTTACGGGGAGTATAATTATGAAGAGGGTGGTCCCACCGAATTGGTGGCGGTGGGGCCGTTTTCCACACACCCCGAGCAAGGTGACACGCGCCGTCCCGAGCATTTGCTCCCAGTTTTTCATCAGTTCATCCGAACCAATAAAAAAAAAAAAAAAAAAAAAAAAAAGCTCTGAGGCGTCGGCAACTACTAGCATTATTTCAGCATATAGAGGTTACATTTCCTAGCAACTTTACCACCCCCGTGACACCATCATCTCAACCACCATCATTTGTTCTCTCCATCAATAATGACGTTCCTTCTTTATTCCTAATCCTCATAAGCTATTTCTCTAAGGCATTTCCTGAAATAAAATAAAACGCCACCACCACTACTTTTCAAGTAATAATATTCATGATCCTTATTTTATACACCCGTCCGATTCATTAACAACAAATGCATCCATATGCACGCATAATTAAGAGTTGATTGAAGATAGCTACATATTTTCAAGTGTCCACGAACTGCACAACTCATGCCCTGACGGAAACAAAGTTAGAGTGTGTCTGGTTCATACATATGCACAAACGTAAGAATATTGGTGATACATTCATTTACTACAAATGAACAAATTAAAATACTGTGTGCTTGAATTTTGTAGTTTGCTTGCCTATCATTTGAAGTAGTCATGCGCAAAGAAATAGAATGGAGGGTAAATATATAATAACAAGGAGTGGAGGAGGCGATGAAAGGGGAGGGGAAATGTGCTTCAATAATAATAATAATAATAATAATGTATAATGTTACGTGCCAACAACACCTCAATCGGACCCATTCTTCACTGCCCCATTTATTATGCATCCTATTACACAGTCTTTTTCTCGTAATGGTGCGGTGTGTCCCGTCTACCCACTCCCCCTCCTTTCAACATTGAATAATGTAATATTATCTTGTCCTAACATAGAGATTACAATACAGGGGGAAGCTAGCCGCGTTATTGAGTCAACAGCGAGCCCATCCACTTCATACGAATACTATACCATCTCCCTTCCCAGTTCATCTCCCTTCTCTTGTTATTCCATTCGATTATATATATCTGCCCAAGTGGATTACTTAATTGCCATTGGAATAATGAAATGACGATCAAGAGGACAAAACACAGACTATGACCCATGAAGTCGACTGCGCAACAACCCTCTCACTACAAGTTTTATCTATGATGTGGTCATAGATTAAACACAGTTAATTAAATACTTGTAGTGATATATTAAGCACAATTAATTAAGTGTGCTAATATCCTCCCTCATGATTGAAACCGTTGATTAAAGACCCCATGGAATGAGCACGCAGCCACACTTTTTGGTGCAACACAACGGACGGAAGGGCATTCTCATGGTGCTCCTCCGTTTTGTCTGCATTCAGGGGATGGGTCCCCGCAGGAGTCACTGTGACTATTACAATTAGAATTGGAAGCCAACAATTAAAGAAAAATGGCTGCAGACACGAGACCCACTTGGCTGTTCCCCCAGGGCTAGTTTAGACCTTGCCCTCCTTCTTACAGAATTACTATATAATTAGTGTTCCCTCCGATTTTTAATAAAAAATTGAGAGTTCAATTTTATTATTAAACACGAGAGAAATATTTTCTCATTAACAAACGAATCACTATAATTAATTTCTTCAAGGGGATCATAAAAAAATATTTTGTCCACTTAAATAATTGAAAGTAAATTGAGTTTCTCAAGTCAATATTTATTCCTTTAAAAAAATGGAAAACGTATAGGATAAACAAAACATGATAGGCTAAGGAATAGGAGGAAAACATCAACTTTTAAGAAATTGGGATTGGAGACGCTGACACTCCATTTAAGAAGTCGTCCCCAGCTGTCTCATTTCCAATCACCGCTCAAATCTTAATCCGCCCCTCGTCTCTCCCTCCTCTTTACTCATTTTAGCTTCCCAGCCCACCCCGTGCCATTTTTCGAAACACCCCCTTAATTCATCCCCTTTCTACAGTGATTTAAAGGACATCCCCTTCTTAAATGATTTTTATCTCGCCTACGTGTCAATTGGTGTGTTTGGTTTAGCTTATATTTATGTATAAGCTCGATTCACATAAATTAAGATAAAATTTCTTCACATATTTACCTCATAAATCGTAAAAGCTACTTCATAGATCGTAAATCACAGAGGATGTTTGGAATAGTGGTTGGAACTTCAAATCGTGATTTACGGTATACGAGGTAGCTTTCACGGTCTATGAAATAGCTTTTACGGTCTACGAGGTAAATATGTGGATGAGTTTTATCTCGATTTAGATGAATCAGACTTATATAAGCATAAACCCAACCAAACATCCTCACAATTGAAAAACACTTTTAGATGTTTCAATTATTATTCCAAACATATGATATATCTCTAAATTTTGAAAAACGATGATTCCACCAACCACTTCTTGACAAATTTCTTTGATATTAATTAACATGTTTGGACAGCCTCAATAAATACTTTTCAATCATGATTTACGAAATACGATGTAGTTTTTACGGTTTACAAAGTAAATATATGGAGGATATTTATCTCAATTTACATAAAATGGGTTTATATATAAATCGAATTCAAACCAAATAAGTAAAATATGTAGTTGCCACTTTCTTCGTTTCTCATCCCCACACACTTACACGTACTACGTACTTTCCTCATTCGTCCCAACACCTCAAATTTCCTATAGAAAACAATGACTTTTAAATAATGAAATAACAGGATCAAATATTATTTATCTCGACTTTTGGCTTCGCATGCAAAATTCGCTCGTCCGAGGCCATAGCATTATATTCCAGGCCCGTCCCCCTCGCAGTGATTGTCACATAGCCTGAGGGCAAAAGAAGTCCAGAAAAAGTGAAGGAGAGAGGAGGGAATAAGACGCTGGGTGGCGGTAGCGAGTGTAAAAACTAAAAAGGACAAAGAAAAACTAAATCTGCCAGCTGGAAGGATAGCAGGAGGGGAATAAAGTATTATGGAATTATGAAACAAACGACAACAGAGGTGTTCCCATATTGAATTGGTTTGGCATGGAGAGACGAGGGTTGATGGGAGAAGTAATTAAGAAAAGAGAGGGCAATGGAGAGAGAAAGGGGTAATATGTTAGAGAAGCTGGGGAGGCGCATGGCATGAAAGATATCTATGTTTATGAAAAGAAGTGTAAAATTGCGAAGCACAACAGGCGTTGAGAATAGTTGTCATTTTGCCCAAGGTAAGTAGGCGCACATGCATGTGCCATTGAAGAAGGGGAAGACGACATTGGCATATTAACCCACGTACGTACTGGAGATTGAAATCAAGTGAGGGGGGGAGCAGGTAAACTAAACATACATAGGTAGGTGAATGTGAAGGGTGGGTTATAACGGGGAAGACAAATCACAGCATGATGGGTGGAGCGTAATGCCTAGTACTGCTACACTTGGAAACAAGAAAAAACATAAAACAAGAAGGGAAGGTTGTTGGAGGGTGAGGATTTGGAGGGCATCCAAGATCTATTCCCTGAGTAGGACCCATCCCCCCGGGAATATGATTCTATTTCTCCATCTTTTATTACCCTTTATTCTCTCTTTTTCTTCGCTTTCTTTGGATTCGTCTCGCCCTTTTTTTCACCCACTTTGCCTTTTTCTCCACTCCAGTATTATTTGTTCACTCCTTCGTCCTTTTCTCCCCCCTAACATGCATGTTTTCAATTAATCTTCTCACTCCCTTTCATCATATACAAAAGCCAATTTGGCATTCAGTGAGAGCACCCGCTTTTCTTCATTTATTCTGACTTTTCTTCATTAAGCCATGCATCGCACTCCTCGTTTTAGCGGCCTTTCTTATAATATGAAATTAATAAAATAAAATTATGGAACAGGATATATCTTCCATAAATCATAAATAATACTCTACAATTATTTTGTAGACCAAATAAAAAATTGTCTGATCAAGAAATAAATAAATAAAGCAGCGACTTACTTGGCTACAACTGCTACATGGAAATAAGAAAGATCAGGGAACGGGGGCGAACACGACGAAACGGCCTAATAACGGACTCTCGGGCCCCACTTGCTCTGGATCTCATTTCTGGACTTGACACCCATGTCGACGGCCGGACCTCATCTCGCTGTTCATGGTTCCTTCCATTAAATGTGATGTGATCCCCCCCACCCCTCCTATTTATGATCCAGTTTATTTAAAAAGATAAAATAAGGAGATACTTCATCCAACTCTGGAGTCTTGACGAGAATGATCTTTAACTATTTTCACATAAATTGAATAAAATATGTAAAATTATAAGATATTTAATTATTTTAATTAAGATCCGTTTCACTTGAAGAAAGTCAATATATCCATGAAAATAGAAAAGAACTTAATGCTGATATTTTTGATAAAGTGATATATATATTAAGAATGATGAAACCTTTCTAAAATACGGCTTATATGAAAGGGAAAATGAATCATGGAATGATGAATAATACATGTAACTAAGTAATGGGAGAAATGTTGGTTAGGGAGGAAAACAGATGAGGAGAAAGGTGTGAGGGGAATGTCCAAAAATAGGTGGAAGGAGTATTGTAGGTGAGGGATGGTGCGTAGAGGGGCTTGAACTTGAATGAAAGGTGTTGGGATTCAATTAGACGAGCATGCCTGTTGACTGTTGAGAGAGTAACAGCCATTTCGGGAATTTACTTAGCCGCGAGGGAAGGGCAATATGGGACTCCACATTCCTGGCCCTCTCCCCATTTACACCCTCCCCTACTCCACTTGGATTAGAGCTTGAGTTCGGCCTAACTTCAGGGAAGCAATGGGCCGACCTCCAAGCTTCATCCCCCATATGGGCTTCCACTTATCTGGACTCCCGCCTTTAGCATCACAGTTTGTGTTATAAGGGCCCACTTCACTTATTCATATGCCCACAACATAAGCCTTTTTTGGTACATGCACACAAAATTTCAAAGTAAGCATTCCGAGCCAAGACATCCATCGAAGGCTCGTGTGCTTAGGATTCAGGTTGTTCAACCACCACTCTGCCGTTGGTGCCTCCAAAAATCTTGGTGGAAGGCTCTCGGAGATCAGCAACTTACAGCATGCTATATCCATATGAAATTTGAGACAACACATAACATCCAAAGCTCTCACCTCTTCGCTTTGTGTTGCGCTACGTCCACGTCTTTTAGTTGAGGCTATACCGTGTTGTTTTAAACTCAACGGATCAGCGTTTATATTCATTTTGTTGTTCAGTGGCTTCAGCTGTGCTTCCACACTGGCTTGAGAAAATCACTGCCTCCTTTCCTTAATTTAGGGAAGTGCTTTTACTTGTGTGTTTAAATTAGCTTTTAAAGAATAACTTCTGAATAAAAATAAAAATAAATGATTTTATATAATACATCTTAGTGAATAATTTTTTAAAAGGTCAAAAAATAGCTTTTGAAAAATTATGATTTTCTTGCCAAACTATGATTGTACAGAATTTGAGAGGGTTTGAGTAATTTATCACAAACTGTGATTTTGAGGTTAAAAGCTATTTTAAGTTTTGATAAGATGTTTAGCAACTTCTTACCACTTACCGTAAAACCCAACAGCAGCCTCACTTCATCTCTAAACAGCAGTGTTTGGTTATCAGATCTCACATGTGATTACCCCCAAGAAAAACAAAAACAGATCCTGACACCAGCATGTGCTCCCTCCTCTTTTTTTTTAAAGAAAAAAAAAATCCATCACTTTCAGGTGGTAATGGACTAATGGTGGTTAGGGGTTATAATAGGGACGCTGCATTTTATATTTCAACTTTCAAGCGATAAAAAACCACATTATATATGACCAACTCCACACAGTAAAAATAATTCAGAATTTACCAGAACGAGAGCTTTTGTTTATCGAAAAAGAAAAAAAAAAAAAAAGAACTGCCAGCGACATTAGCTAGTTATTGAGACGGTTTGAAGGATACGTTGTCAATTTTAGGGAAGGAAGGAGGGGTAAATCTCAGGGTTCTGGAACCCGGATCGAACCAGCCGGTTCGACCCGGGAACCGGCGACCTGGTGGCTAAATTGAGGCGGTTCTGTGACCAGCCCGGTTTAGCATTTTTAATTTTTCTTTAAAATTTTATATAGATAAGTTTGAAATATTCAATTTCTCACTAGTTTAACCCCGATTTAACTCTAATCTAACCAATTAACTCTTGACTTAGTACCCTAAAACCAGTTCGGATTTCAGAATCTTAGTAAATCTTCACACCGTCACCGCTATTCCAAAATATTAAAGGAAGGTTCTATATATGCTCCGGCCTAATTTACCAAGTTGTTGTTGCTGGTATGGGTTATGTGCTCTAATTTCTTTGTTTCTTTTTAACAATTTCTTGTCTAATTGGAAATTTGGACTGCAGTTTTTTTTCCTCTTTTTAAAAAAAATAAGGGAATGCTGGTCTGGGATTCCTCTTGCTTTGCTCCTTTTATAACGTTCCTGAGAACGACGCAAAAACCCCATTGCCAAATCCATAATAAAACTAAAACTCACTCTCAGCCCAAAAACAGGCATGCAAATTGGTGAAAATGATGCTTCCATATTTAAAATCCAAAAACTGAGGAAAGTTGTGTATGTGATAACGACGCCCCTGTTGTTGGGGTTGGGCTTAATAATATAACCAGATTTGACGCCCATCTCTTTCGGCCTCCCCTTGCTATCCTGCATTTACGGCTCTATTTAATATTAAACAGAATATGAGAATGTTGTATCAAAAAAAAAAATATGAGAATGACATCAGAAAAATAAGAGACGCTTGCTGGAATAAGAGACAAATACAAAGTAATAAATATGCTTCTCATGTTTGGTTTGATTGAATGTAAAAAATGTTTCAGAGTTCAACAAGCCCCACCCAGTTATAAAGAAGCAAAGACAGCCCTCTCATTTTTTTTTTTATATTTTTTAACTCCACAAACAAATTTGTGCCCAAATATGAGAATACGGTAGAGTAAACTATTTAGTCAGAGAATTTCTATCCAATTCAAAATAACAAATACAACGCCTCTCAATACCCTTTCTTATTTTATCACTTTGATCAACAATTTTGATGACATTAATTTGTTGTCTGAAGATTTTTAATAAGGGTTATAGTGGTGTTCATGTTTGAACTCCCTAAAATATATTTGACCAGTTTACCTGAGGGCTGCGAGATCACAAATACATTATTACATTGTCAAAAATAGTGCTTCATTTTTTTTTGTGAATAGATCTTTCTGTGAGTTGGGTGAAGTGCGTCCTAGGCAACATCAATCCTTGAAATCGACTCCATTTTTTTTAAAAAAAATTTATGATACTTTGTTTCTATGCGCGTACGTTACTTTCTGTCCCTCCGCCATTCTTAAATATGGAATCTTAATCTGTCCTGCCTGTCCAAAAACGATTCCTTGGTGTTGGACCAATTATTAGTCATTGATTACTCAATGTATTCGTCAATACTAAAATCAGAATCGAGTGCGGTATTGGGGGGGGTGTTTTGCCTGAACACAACTTCGCCGAGATAAAGTGGAAAACTAGAAGAAATGAGGTCCTCGAAGTGAAAAAGGAAAAACTATCGCTCCACTTTAAGGGAAGAAGGGGACTGATTCGTGAAATTGGGAAGAAAATAATGGTTGACCAGCTTGATATATTATGTCAGAGAAATACAAGTGCTTAATCAGTTGATGGGGTGTGGACACGTCTAGCATAAAGGAGATTAGTCGCTTTTGTTTTTTAATTGTCAGTGGAGTATATTATATTCCCCGTAACAGCCTAGTCCAGTGGTACATGTTGCTGTGCTAACACATTGAAACAGTATTTCAATTTTGGGTTTTTGAATTGAGACAGCGGTGAGGAGATGTTTGGGGAGCAAGTGGAACTAACCAAATTTTACAAAAGGAGGTGGTAAAATTTTAGAAACAGGGAAGAATGTATGATTGCAAAACAGGAATTGAATTGGTGGAAAAGGGAATAAAATTGGAGGTGAATGGAGACAAACTGGAATCAGGTGTCAACAGAAGAAACGAGACAACTTTGCTTTGCTTTCACGTGGGCTGGTGTCTTTATAACTCCCACAACGGCTTCCATCATTGGAAACCCCATGCACCCAAAACATCATTTTCTATTATTTTATCCACCATAACATCAATATTAACATTATTTCGTACAACTTCCGTCAATGTGGTACTATATTATACTTATAATCATAATAATGGAAATGTGAAATTTTAATTTCAAATCTCTCCACAACTTCATTAATTTCCAACAGGGGGACCAATCAAATAAAATCCCTGTAATTTACAAAAGTCATCCCCTTCCATTAGCACCTATTCCCACAGTCATATCCACATCACGGGTCGCCTTTCCTCAATTTGGGAAGGCAAAGTCTCAAAATGATTATAGCCTCCAGTCTCCGCTCCGATTCGACGCCGGGACGACTCCGTGTCCTCCACGTATCTGCCATCTCCTCAGCTTCCTCCGGAGCATTGTGTATAAGGCCCAACGCACTGACTCAACCATCACCCAAAACAATGACCAGCCCAAAAAACAGGCCGTAAAGTATATTTACTAGGACTTGCCAAACCCTACAGCGATCACTCCGCCGCCATAACTACCGCTGGGACAAGTGTTTCATCCGGCCTCGGGGTGGCCTCTTCAGCTTCCAACCTACCAAATCGTTTTTTCAGCGAAACCATGGAGTAAAGGTCGAGATTCGGCCCACACCTCCAGATTGCTCCTCAACCCCACGTGGCAGTGACTTTGAAACTCCTCCAGATTCGCAAATCGGCCCGACCTCCCTGACTCCAACCGCGAAATAAACCGAAGAACCTCTTCGAACACGGCTTCGTCGCAAGGAATCGCCAGGGGGCCGTGATTAGAGAACCCATACTCTTCCTCGGCTTGAACCAGAAGTTTCTTGAACACGGGATGGTTCAGGTAGGAGGCACGCACCACAAATCTCCGTGAGTTGTTGCCGACGCACACCGCCACGTGTCCGGCGGGCACATCCGAGGGTATGCGGCTGGCCGACATGCGAGCCTTGATGCGCCACTGTCGCAGCATCTGGCGCAGCCTGACAATGTGGCGGATTTTGCTGCATTTTCCAAGTCCAGCAGACATTTTTCCAAGAAGGTGATCTAAAGGAGCTAGCGGCGCTTTGTTTCTTGGGTCTGGGTGAAGGAAATAAAAATTTGCGGGGATTAGAAGAAGCGGAAGACCCGTGGCTTTATAGGGAAAAAGCCTCGAAAGTACCCGTGAACTTGCCCATAATTACAACTCGCTGCTCACTTTTTCTGCCATATTCAACGGTTGTGATTTGTAGATGATACACTTAGTACAATCGCTGTTCTAGTGGACCCACCCTCTTCATGAGTTAACGAGCTCTTTTTTTTTTTTTTCGTAATTTCTTTTGGATTTAAACTCATATGGGTGGGCTGTGGCCTGTGGGGTCTAGTATTCACTACAAAAATCATGAAAATTGAATTATGCAGGAATAACATTACTATTTTGAAAGAATATATATATATATATATATATATATATATATATATATATATAAAATAATAAAAGTGTAATCATTTGGAAATATTTTTTATATGAAAACATTTATTCTGGCAAAAAAAGGTTGGGAACATTAATTAAAAAGTTCTATTGGTGGTTAAAATTATAAAATTCCAATTAATTACAATTAAGTCAAAACTTTTTTGACCTTGAGATGAAGTCAAAAATGTAAGGGCAGATGGGAAAAAATGGTAGGGGATTATCTTATTTGGTTTGATTAGATAGGAGATGATATGAAGGCCTTTTAATAATCCTTGTTTGATTTAAGAGATGAGCAAAGAGTATAAAAAGTAAAAAAAACTATCTTGCATTACGATATTTTGATCTTCTCATATCTTAAAATGTTAATTCCATTGCGTAGATATACATACTGCATGCTAGAGCGATTTTGTGTTTTTGTGGGCGTGCCAAACTTGACTACGTACTCCAGAGACATTTTGCGGCAGTTTCAATTCCCAGGATTATGAGGATAAAAAATATAATTGAAAATAAACAAACTAACTAATTAAGACTTGGAAGGAGATAGAGTCTAGGTAAATGATGAGTATACGTGAGATGAGAATGGAAATTAATAGTGGCTTTGGTCCTAATGAAATGGAAAATGTCCATGAAATTAAATATATGCTAAGGGACCTAATGTCACGGACTCGGAATTCATTTCCTTGTACTGTGCCGGCCTTAGCTGGATCTTCCCTCTTGATCTTGACTAAGTCAGTCGAACCCTTAAGAATAGGTAAATAACTCAAAAATAATAAGAGAACTTTTAAATAAATAAAGAGGATTTTAGAGAGAATAGCCGAACAGGACACCCATTCTCCCCCTTCATATTTTGAGCTTCAAAAATTACTCGCTTTTAAATCTAATTCATATTATTTTTCCTGATTTCCTTGCTTTTCAAAACATCTCTAATACATATAATAACGGGGTCTTTACTTGTAAATCTAGCAATATATACATATCAGGATGCTTAAATTAAAATTCGCAACTGCTTAGGGAATCATATCGTATCTTTATAAATAGATAACATGGGACTCTAGATCCTGGAGGTGGTAAAAACACATGAACGTACACAAGTGGATACAAAACCCACATGAGCATCTTTCTCAAGGTATGTGCCTCACCTGCATATTCATTCGCTACTATAATATTGGCCACTTGACTGTTAATTTAGTAACTACTACTAAATCAAAAGAAAAGCAGAGGCATACATCAGTACGTACTCCCAACAGGCCATAAACCCCACCATGTGCACACCTCTTTCTCTCTCTCCCCCGGCCAGAAACAAACTGCCAAAACCTCTCACGCACGCGCCGCTCATGCAACGGTTCAGATCAATTATTCTCAATAATAATATTTCCTCATCACTGGAACATGTCCCATGATAATTTGAAAGAGGGTCAGGGAAAACGAAAATCAGTATGGAGTATGTGTGTGTTAGTGTATATAAGTTGTTGAGGGTTTATAACAAAATTAGGAGAATACAGTGGATTTGGGAATGGAAGGGTCCACATATTCCACGTTGTTGGGATTTGGGATGGATCGCTCTTATTTTCCCTGGCCTCATCGTCATTGGGTGCAAGCATATCCGGAGCAAATCTCCTTTTTACATTAATTAATCACATGAATCACCTGGTTAAGACAAAATTTCAATGATCTAATGTCCCTGGAGCCATGAATGTACCCATGACATGGGCTTAAACAAAATCATATCGTAGGTTGATGTCATTTGTTGGGACATTAAGCCACTGACACAAATTTTGGAGCAGGATCCCAAGAATGTATGGCGGATCTCTGTCCGAACAAAATGCATCTCCTTTTCCCTAGAATTTTCCCCATATGTATAAACATTACTCATGTCAAGGTTCTGGTCAACTTTTCATTTAAAAATCAATTTTGTTTGGATTGGATTTAAAGGACTTGGAATCACATAGCCATGAGAGGGCATCGACGTTATTACCCCACTCCCAGGCTGACATGGCACCGCCAATCCATCCTCCTTCTCCTTCACTCGCACCCCCAACTGACAGATTCCCTTGTATTTTTATTTTTAAACTAAACCCATCTATATATACATGCTGAGAGCTTATTTTGCTTCGAAAATTGTTGTCACCAATGGTTTATTTTGTTTAGAAAGTTTTTTGGGAGGTTATTTTGCCTTAAAAGTGTAAAAAAGGAAGTATTTTTTTCTGACCGTTATTTCAGTTAATTTTAAATATTAGTTGATTAAATATATTAAGATGACAGTCCTCGTATCATTAATATCATTTTTGTTAAAATGCAAATTTACCTCAGAAACCTATGTGTTGTCTACTTTATTTTTTTAAAAAGTTGGATTTAAAACTTCTCTAGCAAATTTGTACCATAACAAAAATGATGTGGATGATATGTAGACTGCCGGGTCTTTCATATTTGGTCAACTAACGTTCAAAATTAATTAAGATAACTGTTAAAGAAAAAATGCTTTCTTTTTTATACTTCTAGGAAAAAATTTGCTCTTAACCCTATATATATTTTAATATGATAATATATGAAAATATTTAAGTTCTTTATATCTATTGTGTTAACTTGTTAAGTTTTTCAATCATATATATATATGAACATGTGTGTCCTATTTTTAAAATATTACTATTTAACGATAACAGTAACAAAAAACAATAAGGATGGTTATGTGTGATTGGATAGTTTAACATAATGGTATAAGAAATTAGATGTAGCTATGAATTTTGATCATGTAATAAATTATAAATAGCCTTTATTATAGTGAATAGTAATATAGTACTCCTTCCCTTTCTTATTATAGGAAATGTTTAATCGAATATCATTGTAGTTTGAAGTCGCAGTTAAGAATAATAAGAATGTTAAAATTGTAACTATTTTTTTACTAAAATACTTTTATTTATTAGGAGATAGGGAGTAAGAGAGAGAATAACAAAATTATTATAATAAGAAGATTGTAGGATAGAGAGAATAAAAAATTAAATATAGTAAAAGTAATAGGTTTTTGGAATTATAAAAAATTATTATATTATTATTAAATAAGGATAATTAAATAAAGGTAAAATATGAAAGTAAGAAATAAAAAAATAATATATTTTTTAAACATTTCTTATAATTTAAAACGGAATATGTGCTTTGTTTTTACAAGTTATAACATGGAAACAAGTCAGTATATTATTTTACACATTATATATATATACACACTCATTAATGAAAGAAAAAGTGAGTGGGTCCGATAGGCCGGATCAAAGGGAGAAAGGGACGAAGTGAGTGGTACTTTTGATGCAAAAGTCGTCCATCTTGGGGTTCGCTTAGTTGTACTCACTGTGTCACGGAACCACGCCCTCCCTCCTCCTCCTACAACCTTTTTCCCCTTGTACGGCTCAGCCCCACGCTGTCACCTTTATTAATTTTCATCCTCTAATCCGTCCCATAAAATCGTCGACTTATTCAGTGAAAGTTTAAGGGTATGATTGAATTAATGTTTAAAAATATATATTTATATAAGTTGATATAAAATTCTTCTTATATATTTATTTTATATATTATAAATCTTATTAATAAAGCAGCTTTTATCGTAAATCTAAACTGACATTAATAACTTGTTATAAAACTCGTCCTATGCGCGTCTTTAGTATATACCCCTTCGTTGGCTTTTCTGTTTTTGGGTAAAATCCAAACACCCCCCAAAAAAAAACGTTCTTTGTAAATTGAATTAGACGTCGGAGACATTGTATGATGAGGCAAGCCTTTTTCTTTTGTTGTGGGGAAATTAGTTTAACAAGGAATGTGGAAAAACGACGTGTGTTATAAATTAAAGCAGCTTGCTCATGATCATACTTGCATTAATTAGTCAATCATTATTGTTGGCAGTTGAAGCGTCTCGATGCAGAGTACATATATGTTTAAGTGAGGAGGAAATTGAGCCTTAATAAAGTAGTTTATCAAAATTAGAGGAGATGGAGGGGCAGCCCCACGCACAGAGTTGCTGCTAAATACCGAAATTATGTTGCTATTGCTAGTACTCTCAAAACAAAGCTGGCACGTGCTAAACCAACTAGATGGGTGATTATATAAACTTTAAAGTGGCTAGAGAGATTGTTATATAGGAATATAAGTTCGTGGATTGATGCTTTGGGCTTAATCAGAAAGGGACAAACTTTCGGTGCGTTACAAGAGGACCTCCGTCGTCGAGAGAGCGCCACGTTTATGCTTCAACGAATCATGTTGCATTTATTAAATCTCGTATTTAAGGTGTTCGTAACTTTCCACATGCACTGGCAATAGAGTAGATGTAGGTCCTCCATTGATTCATTTATCATCACATACAGACACACGTGCCTGCGACATAGTTATAAAATGTATTTCATAATATATAATATACATTTTTAACTACGTACCTCGTCAAAATCAAAAGAAGATGACTGGTTATATTGTTAAAATGGTACTTATGGTAAAAAGTTGTAATTAAGACTGGTTTTGAAAAATGCTAATTAACGCTCCATTTTTTGTAAACAAAGTTGTTAATAAATAATACCGTCAATTTATTCTAAAAAAATGACTAATATATAACAATGGATGGAGCATTATTATTATTCTTTCTTTTTTTCCTTCCCGGGGTAGATTTAATTAAGTAATCATTCAAATGATAAGAAAGTGAGGATGACTAGGTAGCTAGATAGGGCTTCACACACCAAAATCTCTGTGTCAGAGAGTCAGAAGTCATATGTGAGCGTTAATGCAGTTATGGATCTCTACCTCGTGCATATATAGTCATATACACATGCATGCATGCACCTAAATCATCGGGTTGAAAAAAAGAAGATATGACAGATAAAAAATGTTGAATTCTCAATTCTCTGGTGTCCAGGGAAGATAATGTATGGGATAAATAAAAGTAAGGATATATGAATATATGGATGGTAATGGTTGAAATTAATGAAGAGATTATGCCTTGTAGCTAGCTTCCAAGTTGGACGCAGGATAAGTTAAACTAATATATATAAGCGCAACTGGCTGAAACTTCTGACGACGACCTTTTTCTCTATAATTTTTAGTATAAGCTGCCAAGTTGAAGCCAACTGCTTGCGTTCATTGGATTTGGATTTATTCTTCTTGTTTTTTTTTTAAACAAAAAAATCGATAGAGAGCTTTCACAGATCTTATTGGCATAGGGGTTGGGGAAACAGCTTAACTAGTAACTTAAATAGTACGACTAGGACAGTGGACACCTAGCTAGTTTGCTACAATGGGATGTTGGTATTTCCCAACCTCATCACTTCACCACATTCGTAACGTTTGCGCTTTTTTTCGCCCTTGTTCATGATTCCCTCTCGGCTCACAGATTTTGACTACTTGTCTATTTCGCTTTTTTCATTATTTAATTAAAAACTATAAAATCTGAACCAATTTTTTGTGTGGCGTACGTTGACGTTCTTTCCTCAGTTCCCAACTTACAACTGTGCACATCAATAATGAGCGGAATTAAAAACAGTCATCAAATAATTAATAAACCTAACTAATAAGCACATTTTGATGATAATATGATGTTGAATTATACAAATTAAATACCGGCCGTAGCCATCAAAACACCGTTTTCCAACTTGTTAGGCAGCGCAAAAACGGGAAACTTGCACGTTCTTACAGTGAACCAAAACTATATTAAGTTTTATTTTTGTCTTTTCGTCCATCTTATTATATTTCAAGGTTATTCTAAATTTTTGTTTCAACTTCAATTTCAATTTTTAACAACTCCCTTTGAACTTTTAAGCCAACGCAGAGAAGCATATGGGATCTTTTGTTTCAGGGGGATCTTGCAAAACCATTAATCACACGTTAGAACCACAAATTTCAAAAATACTATAGGAAGAGCAAGGTTCTTAGATAGTGAAAATAAATCATTCCTTTATGTGGTTAGCACAAGTATATAGGAGCTGTTGTTGGCAGCGCCAAAGAATTGTCTCAATAATATTTGGAGTTAAAACGTGGGGTTTCCTCACTGACCTTGCGCGTGTGTTCTCTCCCTCTGTTTTCAATTAAGTTCTAACCGGGCTTCCCCTTTTCAGTGTTTTTTCTTTTTTGGGAAAAATTATATAAGAACATATTAATCAGTTAAACATCTGGCTTAATTGTTGCAGACATGTTTTATATGAAAATTCGCGTTCTTCTATAGCTGCACAAGATCGAGAAGCTTTTGCCTCAAAGGGGAGATTGAAAAAGAAAACAGGGGCCTAGCTCGTAGCTACCGCAAATATCAAACATGAATATCAAATATAACTGGCTCTTCTCTTGTATTTTCGCCTGCTGTATCTTAGAAAGAAGAAAATGGAAATCCGCTTATATATTACAAAAAATCTAACCGAATCCAAAAACCAAACAGAACCGGGTTCAATTCGGTTTTAATTAATTTAGTTTTTGGATAAAGACTTGGTTTTTATTTTTTGAGCATTTTGATTTCCAGTTTCGATTCGGTTATTAAAAAATTAATTCCGTTAAAACTGAAAAATTAAAATAAATATAATAAATTTTTATTTTATATATACTATTTAATAAATGCATATTTTTATAATTAAATAGGTGTATATTTTGAATTGTATTAAATAAAATCTATTTAATCTATTTTATATATTTTCCCCTAAATATAATATTAAAGATGAAAAATAAATTTTTATTCTTATATCTTTTATTTTATAGATAATAAAAATTCAGATAATTCAGTTATTAAGAATTGAAATATTTTAGTTAATTCAGTTTGATTAATTTGATTAATCAATTTCAGTCTAGTACTTAAAATTAGTTCTATTCGGTTATCATTTATTTCAGTTTTTATCAAAAACTGGAGCGAAAAATCAAATGCTTAACCGCCTAACAAAAAGTGTATCCCTAATCTATCTGTAATATGTACAGTCTTCACAAAATTATACTATCACAGTAGTCTCTTTTGTGATGATGATGTGTGAAAGCACGCCCGTGTCGACCCCATCAATGCGCCTCCACCGTAACTTCGCTTAATTAATCAGTTCCCTCCAAAACAAAGCTTCTTCAGATTGAAGCCACTTTACAGTACAGAGATAAGAATCTTATTGTGTGAGCCGTTTCATAATGAAGCGCTTTAACCGAAAAGGCGCACTGCTGATCTCATGCTTGGGTCTCACTCCATTATCATTATTTCTTGGAAAAACCGTTGACCTTCGCTCAGAAAATTATCCGTACCCAAAACACCACATCACCACCACAGTACTGCCCTTCTTCACTTACCTAACAATCGCTCTCTTTCCAACCTCATATCTAACCCCAGCCCAGGTCATCTCTCTGGTTCTTTCCCCCCAATTTTCATTTCCCGGCTCTTTTTGTCATTTGTAATTTCTATATATAGTATTAAGATCTATCATCAGCTCCCAACAAGCACATATATTAGCTGCGTTTGTATGTACATGATGCAGTGTAAAATTGTTTCATTTCATTTAATTATTTTGTATAAGGTGGATCTTTTCTCACAAAAAAATTGCGGTGGATATGAAACAGTTTGGCAGGCAAACAGGTAAACACTTACTCGGGCAGAAACAAATTAAACCTCACATTCGCACTTGTTCGGTGTTATTTCACCTTCGTGGCCTTGCGATAATTCTTTTGTTTTCACCCATGGGAAATCCTCTGTTTTCTTCGAGCGAGAAAGGCAACAGCTTCACTGTCTACCCGTAGCATTTATGCATTTGAAGAAAAAGCACAACACTTGATTGATGAAAACGGAAGTGTAATTTGATAAACAAGGAATAATTCATAATTGAGAGTTGACGTTAATAAATTATGGCTGGCCTGGATTTCGGGCAATTTGATGGGATACAGAACAATTCATTGGCCTGTAAGGTCTATGATCCGGACAACTTTTGGTGGGTTGGACGACGTTCCCCCTCTTCATTATTCATTTTAATGCCCTAATCATGACCACTAACTCATTATTTGTTTATTTTTTTATTGTTTCAAATGATTGGCACCCGTTAGTTAATAGTGCCCACACTGGCGTGCCATTTCATATCCAGCCGCCTCTCCTCTAGCATTATATATTAGCTTGGCAATAACTAGTAAGTATACATAATTTGGAGGTACAAGACTGAGAATTTTATACATGTGGACCAGAAATGGAGGCGGAGTCGGGTGGGGCCACCGCCGAAAGCAAGCCAAGTCAGGACAGGATAATGCAGCGAAATTAGTAGTGGCAATTTAGCAGGAACTGGCTTAACTGAGAGAACAGAACAAGGTAATTAAATAATTCCTAGTGCTGTATTTAGGGAAGGGGAGAAAAGAGAGACAAAAGAAGAATGATGAGACGGCACATCTTAATTTGAGCATATATAGATTCCTAAATCCAAAGACTCGATATTAGTTATTCAGAATGAATACAAATTGGCATGAAGTGCAGGCAATGGAGAAAGGAATAAGTGATAGGTGAACCAAACAAAGATTGAGAACGGACAGGATATATAAATAAAGGCAGAGGGGAGAGAGTGGGAAATGATGTGAGGATGGCGGATTATGCGGGAAGAGACTTTTGTAATCAGACCAAAAGACCTCACATGGGGGTTGGGTGCCTCTGCGAATATTTCACCAACCTCGAATCTCCCCTCATCTTCTCCAACTTTTAACTTACTATACACAATATTATAATAAAAACTAATCACTTTTTTGTTTGTGTTTAAAAAATATCATTAGTTGTTATGTTTGTTTCGCAGGATATGGCCGGGGGAGGGAAGATGACGATAAAAGTAAATCACACAAGCTGCTCCCTAACGCCCGTCACACACAAGCATATGCGGTGTCCTGAAATCTGTGTAATGAAGTCCCCTCCTTCCTTGCAAATGTGACATGGATATTGGATATGATAGTGTCACATCAGCTGGGTAGTATGCGCATGTTTAACATACGAGCACCTAACATTTGAATCAATCGTTATTATCATCTTGCCTGGCAAACTGTTATGTCTTGCTGCCAAACCTTGAACTTGGATCTCAACGCAATTCATTACCTTGACTTGGGAGCTATTTTAAACACCACAATTTTGTGTTCGGATGGAGTATCCCTGGTGGATTTGGGCTTTGTTTTAAATCACGGGTCCATAGTAATTGGGTTAGAGCAAAACCATTTGGCAGCGGCAGAAAGAAAGAAAGTGGGTGACTGCGAGTGAAATGTGAGATTAGCCTCTTGTGTGGGGCACCCACAAATAAGCTCAGAGCAAAGCCTTGAGATTATCAGAAACAGCAGAGCAATCAATGGAGTCTCATTGCGTGGATGGCTCAATTTCCTGGAATCACTATTCAGTGGAGCGTATATGGTCTCCACTTCACACTGACACGCACGCCCCTTTGTGTTACTACGGCCACTCTGAGTAATCCTGACGCCCCATTGTTTGCTACTGCCAGAAAAACAATCATTTCAAAACATTTATCAAAATTAAATTATACTTATCTTCCTTACATTGCATAGGGATGCCAATTAAGTTGCATCGAGCCTGATCAAACACGCAGACAGAATACGACATTTAAAAAATTGCATTGAAGTATGAGAAAAACCGCACTCAACAAAAATAACGGAAGCTTGATCAGAGAATGATATATAATTCAGAGTCTAATAAGAAAATTAATATCAAAGCAGGACCTGAAATTTCAAAAGTTTTAATGTTTCCAACTGGAACTTTGTTAAAAGTATTCTTTCAAGATGCCCAACCCATTCTCCTTTTAATAGGAAAGAAAAATGAGTGAACAGTCCAGGAGGCTGGGCTTCTCTTTGAATTTGGGAGTGTGGAGAATGAAAGGGACTCAGGAACGGGCTCGAATGTAGGCCCATGGATCTAGGTGTGAAAAAATAAAGGGCATTCATTCATTATGAATAATAAATGAAAGGAGGACATAGATTGGGTAAAATAGGTTTGAGTGATGTTTTATATAAGTTGGGTGGAAGACAAAATGAGGAGAGGCATGATCAGAGGGAACAGAAGGCAGTGTCCCCCTATATGCCTACACCCTTCCCCTTCTCTCCCCACGCCTCCCTCTCTTCTCTGGCTGTCTGGACTCTGGACCACCTCCTCCTACATTCCCTCTTTTCTCCCTTTCATTATTTTGTTTCCTGCGCTTTTTCTTTCTCCCTCCTCCCACATTTATCTCCCTCATAAGTCATAAATTGTCAAGATCAATAATAATTTCAATCATTTGCATGCCCTCTAAAGCTCCTACATTCTTGTTTTATGTTTCATTAAATAATCGATCTCCATCCCCCACCCTAGGGGCAGCATCTTCACATCATTGTTTTCATATAATTATATTCCCACACCCCGGAGAATTCAGTTACTTCCTGCGATTTCATCGATAATGTCTTTTCCTTGATGTGGAGGAGAGATCAAATGAGACGTACACAAGTTAACTCTACATTTATATCAAATATTCCCAACATCGAGGGCGACGGGTCTACACGATACCTTGGAACTAACTCATCCATTATGGACGTACGGCCGCGTAATTTTATCTCAACTGTCCTCAGCTGTGTTGATTGTTCTCTATATTTTTCTAGTGCTTAAGCTTATCATCACACTAATTTATTTAATACCATGCACTGAGGTGCCGCCCCTTGATTTAATATGAAAATACTGCTAAAAGGAAACAACACACAAGCGATATGCTAAAGTGCAGGAAAAGTTTATTACTACAAGCCAGGCGGGGGTTAGTACTGAAATTCCAAAACAACAATCTGGATTTGGCGTGGATGAATGAAAAGCAAGGGCTATTTAAAAGTCAAGATTAGGAAGGAGGCGTGTGACATCCTCCACGTCAAATAAAATGTCTTTAATATTAGCACCAAGCAATTGTGTAAACGCCTCGGCCCTCAGCGCAAAAGCTAGATCTTATCCAGCTCCCTTTCCAGTTTCCACCCCCACATTCACTCTGTAATTTGTAATGATTCAAAATATTCTCTCAGCTTTACTGGTTTGGTGGTCTTGGAACCCAAAAGTTTGCTCGTTATATGGTGGGGCCAGATGCTCATAAAGAGCGTTTGTTTTCCCAATTGGAGTGGTCTGTGGGGTGAAAAAAGCTTGGAAGAGCTCTACCATGTGATCACGCAAAGTCAAAGAGATTCATTCAGCCTCCCCACAATCTCATCTCCATTTCCACACTCTTCTCCCACACAGTCAATGTGCAGCCCAAAAACCCCATACATACCTGCACTTGGTTCCATTTGACATTTTTTTTTCTAGTACTTGTTGTAATTAGCCGTAGAAATTGTTATTTTAATAAATTTACAGTATATAAAATAAAAATATAAAAGAAATTTTATTTTAACTTAGAGGAACATATTTATTAAACACAGGCCCTTAATCACCAAAATCATACGCTTTGGGTCCGCCCGATCAAACAAAAATTACGTACATGCAAACGCTACAACGACGGAGGTGGTCATGAGATGAATGGATGCGGTTGCTTCGTTTGATGGCTGGGATTGAGGCTGCGGCGAGTGACGAGAGAGAACGTTGGATGAGTCTCCGAAATCGCAGTGAAGTGGTGGGTCCCCATGGCTCCTCTTTTGGTGTGTTAAGATTGCCCATATCCACAATGCGCATGCCCATGCTTCCAACCACTCAGCTGGACCCACCCCTCCTTTGACTTGATCAAACTTTTTTGTCTTTTTCCCATAAATTCTCCTTCCCTTTCATCAGGTTTATTATTCAACTCCTCCTTTCTCTTTTAAGACTTTGAGATCATTGTATTGAAGCAGGGGCAGCTACTAGTTTAGATGAGTTCAGCACCCTGCTTCTTGTTATCTCTCTCCAATTCTCTTCATACTCTGCAATTTCATTCAATCTAGTTTTCAATACTAATACTCTCCATGTTTGCATAATTTTATAAATAATTTTCAATTGTGATTTATGATTTATAAGATAACTTTTACAGTCTACAACGTAACTTTTACGATCTACAAAGTAAATATATAGATGAGGTTTATCTTAATTTACGTGAATCGGGCTTATACATAGATCCGATTCAAACCAAACAAATCATAAATATTACACGCATAATTCATTTTGTCAGAGGTTCACATGTTCTTTTGCCCCTTCTAAACGCTTACTATGCGTGTTTCACTGAGGGTGGCTTCCCTCCTTTTTTGTTCCTATCATTTTCCCCTCTGTTACTCTCATTTTCTCATTCGGGCTATTGGATAAAAAATTTTAATGGCCTAGGTTTTACATTTTAAAAAAATATTATTAATTTTACTTAAAAAATATATAAATAAAATTAAATTGTTAAAATTTGATCTAAAAAATATATTATTATTATAGAGTAAATTTTATTTCTAATTTTTTAATTACAGTTGAGAACTATTTAGAATAAATTTTAGCAGTTAAAATTTATTTATATATTTTTAACTAAAATTATAATAATATTTAGTAAGATGTAAAATCTAAGCTGTTGAAATTTTCATCCAATGATAGATATGAGAAAAAGAGAGCAAAGAATGGAAAAAGAAGAGTAAAGGAAAAGGGGAGAAACCACTCTTATTTCACCATAGTATGTCTCCGCCTGTCATAAATTTCCTCTCCTTTTTATTCTGAATATTTTTTTTAAAAAAAATCGAATATGATCTTACTTGCCATGCTTTAATAGTAAATTTATTTTTCACTTGCAGGCCTTATAGACGACCATTACACTTTTCTTCTTTTTAACCGTCGATAAAAAATTATTAAATTTAACTAATTATTAATTTCTCTTTGGACACACCTTCATTTTTGCTAATTTTTGCATTTCAAAATAATATTAATTACCTTAATAAATGAAGATTTTTTTGTTGTTTGGTCAAGCGGTTCTCCTTTCAAGATTTTGGCATAAAGAGTTTTTGCCGCTCTTATCAAATATGATTTAAACTGATATTTTTTTATAAAAATAAAATCGTTTACCACATCAACCAACATCTCATTAATAAATAAAAAATATATTAGAAAAAAATATACATATTATAAAGAGACGTTGATCTCAATGAAATGGATTTTAATTGTTTAAACATCAAGTTTCGAGTTTGAATATATGTAAATATAAAAAATACTTTAAACATGGAGATGAGATTAATTATTATTTCAATCAATAATTTATTAATAAATAAAGAATTGATTGAAAAATGTTGTACATGTTTCGAAGAGATGTTGAACTTGGTGGGATGAACCTTAACCACTTCAACAACAAGCTGAGTTTGAATACATGTGAACGTAATAAATGTTTTGTTAGACATATTCATTATATTTTTTAAGGTGCCACGAACAAGTTTAAACGGTGGATTAGTATTTAGGGTCTCATTGGGTTAGTGGGGAAAAGCCTATTCATATAAGTTGAGATAAAATTTATCTAATAAACTTACCTCGTATTCCGTAAATGACGTTAGAAAAGCAGTTTCTACCGCTAATCCAAACAGACAATACTATTATTATTAACTAATACTAAAAAGTCATAGCTGCTAAAAATAATTTTATTGTACTCTCTTCTGTCATTTTTATAAGTAATTTTCTCTCTCTTACGATTAATCTTTTTTATAAGCAATTTTCTCCTCTTGTCACAAAAATAATCTATTTTTTTCTTTTATACTCTTATTAAATACACATCTTTATATTTATTATCTCACACTCACAATTAATTCTTTTTTATCTACTTATTTATTATACATTTTCTTTCATATTTTATACTCATTCTCTCTCTTATACCATTTTCATAAATATAGACATATTTAAAAAAACCATGATATTCTTAAAATATTTATTATTTTTACCTAATCTTAATTCACAGTTGATTATATATAATAAAGTTAAAAGTTGTTATAAAAAAAAGCAAAGAGAGTACTGAACAATTAATAACGGGGTGAAAAATAAATAGGAGGGGCAGGTATGGGAAATCACAGTGAATAATGATGAATATTAATGCGTGAGTCGGGTAACCACAAAAAAGTGGTGGGCTCCCCAGCCATAACCCGGCACTGTTTCCATACCAAAGCTTCTCCCCCCCCCCATTTGATCTCTTGTCATAAATATAAACCAAACGGGGCAGCGAATATTAGTATTGTGCTAAATTTGTTTGGATTAGTTTATGAAGATTCTATAAGTGCTTATAAATTGTGATTCACAGAATATGAAGTAACTTTTACGGTCTACGAGGTGCTTTTATGACCTACGAGGTGTTTTCACGGTCTACAAGGTAAATATGTGGAGGATATTTATCTCGATTTACGTGAATTGGCTTATATAATAAGCCCGATTCATAAAAACAATTTCAAACAAGCTCAATTTTTTAATTTTTATTAAATACGTATTATTTATAATTAATTATCACACACACTAAGATTTATATTCAAGAAAGAGAAAGAGAATTCACTAAGTAAATAAAATCAACAAAGCATTGAGAAAATGTATTTTACTATTTCTCATACTTTTTATATATTATCTCTCTATTTTCATAAATAAAGGTATATATGAAAAAATAATATTTTTAATATACTTATTATTTTTAACTATAAATTTATTTTGGTAGTTTAAAAAAAATGATTTATAAATAAGCCTGATGAAAATATACGACTCCAATTCTCCAGATACAAGTGCAGATGACTGGCATGCACTTACACCTTTTATTGGAATGCTTCATAAAGCAAAAGCTGACGATACTTCATGCAATTTACCGAATAACTCCCCTTCCTTTAAATACCGTGAGGAGTTCAAGCCAGAGTGAGAGTTGGACATTGTAATAAAGTTTGGATTGCCGTGAGGGATTGGCATTCATCAAAGTACACTTTAAGATATAATCAACACATTCCTTGCTGCACAAGTCACTCTTCTTAATTAACAAACTAATATAAGTCAGTAAGTATGAGGTCCTTTTCATAATCCCATTAAAAAGCTACTTTCCCTTCCCGGCTTCCCCTACATTTCATATTGCCCTCTAATCATCCAATCTTATTTTCGGCTTTTGGGGTTTTTTTTTTGCCATGGTGCTTTTTAGAGCTTGTTTGGATGAGTTTTTATGAATTGAGTTTATTATGTGCTTGTTTGTTATCACTTATTTGAATCGGACTTATTATATAAGCCCGATTTACGTAAATCGAGATAAATCTTCTTTACATATTTATCTCGTAGACCATGAAAGCACCTCGTAGACCGTAAAAGCTACCTCGTAGACCATAAAAGTTACTTCGTATTCCATGAATTACAATTCATAAGCACTTATAAAATTTTTAACCGCTATTCCAAACAAGTATATAAATTTGATTTATATAAATTGAGATAAATCTTCTCCATATATTTACTTCGTAGACTGTAAAAATTACTTCGTATTTTGTAAATCACAATTTATAAACACTTATAGAATTTTAATTAGTTAATCCAAACGAGTTCGAAACGCAAAAACGGCGCCGTGGTATACATACTCCGTATCGACACGTGTCAGCCTGCTTTTAGGGGCTTTAGCCCATTGGTTTTTGTCGTGAACCGCACGCGTGAGGAACGGTCAAACATCAGAAAGCTCAGAAGCTGGCTCCTAGCCTTTCTTCATTTTCCCATTTTCTTTCCTTCTCCAAAAGCAAACTTTTATTGAAACGGTGTGGATAATGAAAATGTTTGATTGAGTTTATATTTATGTATAAGTTTGATTTATATAAATCAAGATGAAATATTTTTATATATTTATATCATAAATTATAAAAATTATCTTATATATCATAAATCATAATTAAAAATTTCAAACGCTATTTCAAATATTCTCATAATCATTTTCTCACAGGGTTACCTACGAAATATGGGTCTCATGCTCTCAGATTTTTTTTGTTTTTTGACCTGAGAATTTTTTGTTTCTCGCATTTTGCATAAACAACAAAAATTGTTAAATGCCCGTTACGCTCTAGCTGAAGTTGTTTTCGTACTTTGAAATTAGACTAGCTCATAAATATGTATACTTGCCTTGTATTATACCACAAAAGTTGTCGTGGCTTTCAGCCATGATAAAAAATTGTTCCACCAATGACAAAATATAGATGTTTGGTTGGGTTTATATTTATATTTAAGTTTGATTTACGTAAATTGAAATAAAACTCTTTCATATATTTACTTTGTAGACTGTAAAAATTACTTCGTAGATCGTAAAAAATAATTCGTATACCATAAATTATGATTAAAAAATACGATTGGATGTTCTAACCGCTATTCCAAACATCTTCAAAAAAAACATACACTGATGAAAATGAAAAAAAAAACGATTCTAAACATGATGCTTTAGTTAATTGAAGCTGGTAAATAGGCGAGAATGAACAAGGAAATTGACACAAGCACAACCAGAGACACGGACTCCCATCTACATTATTGCTCAGCTCATTCGCAAAACGACATTGTTTTGTGAGATGACCTCCTAAATTTACTGATCAGCTGAGTATGTAGTGCGGACCAACGAACTTAAGAACCATACATATGCAAATCCTCGTAATCCACGTGACATTCTAACAGGTTAAAGGCTGGAGCTTTTTTTCCACATACGTATCTTCTCCCTCCTTTTGCATATCCAAAAAATATATATATATCAATATAAAAATAAAAATTCATGTCTGTAGAATTGCAGCCCTCTCTCTATACTGAACTGTTTTCGTGTTCATACGGTCTAGCTCTGCTTTTCCCGTTTTCATATTCTTTATACAAAATTTATTGTTTGGGTCTGATTCTTTGCTCACAGTTTAAAGCTGCAAAGGAATCGGGGGCGTACGAAAGTGTGTAGGGCGAGATAGGAGCATGCACACTATTTGCTGTTGGAAGCAAAGCGAAGAGAGAGAAGTAGAGAACAGAGGAGAGAGGGCTTTGGTAATGGTGCTTTTGCTTGACAGGAAAGAAATAAAGGATGGGGTATGAGAGGCTTCACTGAAAGGTCAGTTTCTTTTCAAGATAGATAGAAACAAGTACTCACTCAACTCTATAATACGCCCCATTCGTGCTTCGGTCTTCGTGCGTTGATACAAAACCATGGGTTTTGGTTTTGCCGAGCCCCACTCTAAGATTTTCAGACCTCCTTTTGCAGGTTTTGTTCCTTCATTTTGTGCTCTGCTTTTTGGCTTTTGCTTGTAATCTTTTGTTTTCTCCAACAACCAATGTGATTCTTGCTTCTTTATTCCAACACGAAATGTGGGATCACTCGATGTGCTATTTTCCAACCGGGATTAAGAAATTTTTGTTTGGTGGCCTGCACAGGTTTTGAATCCAAGACGTAGAAACATGACCTCTTCTGGTTTACGTTGAGGTGGAGAGCGATGGCTTTCGTCGAAGATATGGTTAAAACCGGAGGATTAATTGTTGGGGCTCAATCTCTAGCTGCTGAGATGAAGATGTTGAAAGAAATGCAGGAGCAATCTGGTTTGTTACATTGCCAAGATTTTCTCTTGTTCAAGACTAAATTTTTAAAGCTCGCATCTTGAGCTTGATTCTGGTGATTTCAGGGGTCCGAAAGAGTATAAATTCTGAGTTATGGCATGCTTGCGCTGGCCCACTTGTAAGCTTGCCTCAGGTGGGGAGTCTGGTGTATTACTTCCCTCAGGGACACAGTGAACAGGTAAATCTAGTACTCATTCCGATTCATAGTTTTGTCCCCAGCTTTGATTTAAATTTGAGTATTGCTTGCGTTCTCAACACTAGATGTTACACGTTGGATTGGAGCTCTACAGTTTTCAGTTACAATTGTTTTTTTCATCCGGAAAGTTAAATACTTTGGTTTTGTCTATGAACCGACCATCGGCACTGAAAGATCACTTGTTTTCTGGATAAGAAGATTCAAGTGAAAAAAGGGTAGTTCGGTTCAAGTATCATTAGATCTAAAATTTTTTAACCTTTTGAAACTCATCCAATGAACGAATGATTTGGAATTTACTGTTTGCTGATCAATGTTTTTATTTACATGTGTCTGAAGCAACTTCTTCTCGGCCAACATTATTTTGATCCTGGAAACAGTATGTGGTGCGTTTTGCATGTAATTGCCATTAGATTATCCCTAAGCTCATACCTAGATATGGGATTATTTTTTAGGGCAAGACATTGAGACATATACCTTGTTTTAAAGTGGAGAGTTCCCCCATTCTTTCAATTTAAGTGGTGTAGAAATGTTGCATGCCCAGCTTGTTTCTGAGGTTGATAAATACAGAAGAAACCACAATGTGACTTAGGAAACCGTTTTTTGCGGTGATTGTCGGAAAGCTTCTGGGCTGAGTTTTCTCTAATTGGTCAATTAGTTGCATTGATCCACTCGAGCATGATGACCCCAATTTTTTTTTTTAAAAAATTCAAATTAAATGTGAACAGGTGGCGGCTTCCACTAGAAGAACAGCAACTTCACAGATTCCAAACTATCCGAATCTTCAATCTCAGTTGCTTTGCCAAGTTCAAAATGTCGCACTTCATGTGAGTGTCCGGGCTAATTGATTACATCTTGTAATTGTCTTCAAGTTCGCATTTTTAATTAGGCGTAATCTTTCTTTAGAAAAGCCTTCACCGTTTTGCTGCATTTTAAAATAGGCAGATAAAGACACGGACGAAATATACGCTCAAATGAGTCTCCAACCACTGAATTCTGTAAGCTTGCATACCCACGAAGTCTCCGATTTCCGAGTTGTTACTGTTAGCGGTGGAAGGATAAAATTTTGATGTTGGACGTTCTTCTTTGTTTGAAATTCACTGTTTGTCAGGAAAAAGATGTCTTCCCTATATCTGACTTTGGGACGAAGCCTAGTAAACATCCAAGTGAATTTTTCTGCAAAACTTTGACTGCTAGTGATACAAGCACGCATGGTGGCTTTTCTGTACCTCGCAGGGCTGCAGAAAAGCTCTTTCCTCCATTGGTAGGCCTATATCAATTTTTTCGTCCTGAGTTATCTTTGCCTTTGTTCGGAACAATAACGTATACCTATTAACTGATACATTTATTTTTCAGGATTATACCATTCAGCCCCCGACACAAGAACTCGTTGTCCGAGACTTACATGATAATACTTGGACATTCCGACATATATACCGAGGTGAGAATGCTTTTGATCTTCAACTCCGAATCTCTTAAGTGGGAGAGTTGGACAAGTTACGTAGTTTTGCCTTCTTTATGTAGGCCAGCCGAAGAGACATCTTCTCACAACAGGATGGAGTTTGTTTGTTGGCTCAAAGAGGCTCAAAGCTGGTGATGCTGTTCTTTTTATCAGGTAAGTATTGGTCACAATCCGTATGTAGCTGAACAAAACATAGAGCACGATTTTCATTTCACCGAGAAAAAAAGCTAGTCATAGATTAGTGACTCTGTTTGTGTTGCTGGGTAAATGTTCCATCTAAGCGTAACAATTCATTGTGAGTCTCTTTTCAGTCAAGTAACTGCATGAATTACGATTTATCACATCCAGAGAGGTAGAATGATCTTAGTGCAAAGCTAAGACTGCGAAATTCATGAATGACCTCTAAAGTTGATATTTTCAAAGGACAACTCTGGTGTATTGTTAACAGGGACGATAAATCACAATTGCTAGTTGGTGTTAGGCGTGCAAATCGTCAACAGACAACATTGCCGTCATCTGTCCTTTCTGCCGATAGCATGCATATTGGCGTGCTAGCTGCTGCAGCTCATGCTGCTGCCAATCAGAGCCCGTTTACTATTTTCTACAACCCAAGGTATACTTATTCATATTTAGAATTATCTAGCGTTTAATATTTAGTTTTAGTTTGGCGCCTTGGATGATTTCATTTGAGTGTAGCGTCTCCTTCTCTTATTTGTAGGGCATGCCCTTCAGAATTTGTTATTCCACTGGTTAAATACAGAAAAGCTGTATATGGTACCCAACTCTCAGTTGGCATGAGATTTGGTATGATGTTTGAGACAGAGGAATCGGGTAAGCGCAGGTAATATGTTGACCGACTCAAGAATATCATGGCATGTAGAATTTTCCCTGCTCTTGTTAACCAACGCATCAAGTATTCCTGCTTGTTACCATCTACATTTGATATGGTAAAGAGTCTTAGAATGCAGAAAGATGTTAAGACTTGTCATTCTTTCTATAGGTATATGGGCACTATAGTGGGTGTCAGTGACTTGGACCCTCTGAGGTGGCCTGGTTCAAAGTGGAGAAATATTCAGGTGAATTTGTCAGTTCGCTGCTCGTTGAAAAGCATTTCCTTCTGCATTTATTAATTGTTTTAAAATTAGAATTCTGTAGAATAGTTGTCCTGCTTTACTTGGTCGGTGATAAATCCCTAACAATTTTTAATTAAACAGGTGGAGTGGGATGAGCCTGGGTGTGGCGATAAGCAGAATAGAGTTAGTGCTTGGGAAATTGAGACTCCTGAAAGTCTTTTTATCTTTCCTTCTTTGACTTCGAGCCTGAAACGACCATTTCAATCTGGATCTTTTGGTAACTTTGTTAACTCTTTCTTTCATCTACAAGTAAAGCTTCTATTTAATGACAAAAATATGTTATTAGGTACAGAAAATGAGTGGGGGACTTTGTTAAGAAGGCCTTTTATACAAGTTCCTGAAAATGCAAATTTGGAGCTCCCAAACTCTTTACAAAATCTATACATGGAACACCTGATGAAGGTTCTTTTTAAACCTCAACTGGCGAACAATCCTGGAGCGTTTTCACCAGTCATGCAGCAAGAATCTGCTCCCAAGGGTGATCTCTCACAAGATTTGAAGAAGACGCCAGCGACAGAGAGCCAAAAAGCTCATATTGTATGTTCAGGGAGCATACCTCCAAAAAATCCAGATAACTCTCAATCTCTCCCTGACCAATCTAATGCCTTCAACTTGCATTCCCTGTTGAAAAGTGATCAAACTGGGAAATTGCACCGTCAGCCTAAAATTGAGAATGCTCAATCTTCTGGAGCAGTTTCTGACAAGACAAAATTAGAATCGGTGGATTTAACTGACCATATTTTTGACTGTCCTTCAATAGAAGGATGCAACATGGAAAAAGTGGCGGCCAACCCTATGAACCCACCTGGCCATGTGAGTCAAATGGCGATGCTTAGTCAAAACCAGAGTCCATGGCCCGTGCAGCCTCAGTTAGAATCAACAATACCTCATTCTCAAATGGTTGATATTCCTCAATCTGATTACGCTCTTTTAAATGGCCTGCTTCCTCATGCAGACGTTGATGAATGGATGTTGTATTCTCCCTGCCAATCTTTTCCCGGAATGAGTAGATCAGCTGGGCCTTTGCAAGGACAGTCTTCACTTGTCCCACAAGCAGTTAATACTACCCCTTTACCTTCTGTGAGTCAAGAAATGTGGGATCATTATCTCAAAAATTTCAAGTCCTTACCTCAAGCAGACCAGTTAACACCCATCTCACAGCAAGGATTTCAGAACTTCAATTGTATGTCTAACCCAAATAACCTGAGGGATCTATCAGCTGAGAGCAATACCCAAAGCGGGGTGTATAGCAGTGTCAATGTGGATGCTAGCAACAGTGTAAGTACTATGGTTGATCCTTCTACTTCGAGTACCGTTTTGGATGACTTTTGCGTGTTGAAGGATGGGGAGTTCCAGAACCCATCAGAATGCATGGTTGGCAACGTAAGTTCGAGCCAGGACGTCCAGTCTCAGATTACCTCTGCAAGTCTAGCTGAGTCACACGTTTTCCCTCTGCAAGACATAACTGACAACTCTGGTGGTGGTACTTCTTCAAGCCACGTTGATTTTGATGAAAGCAGCTTTCTGCAGAATAACTCATGGGCGCAAGTTGCTGCACCTGTGCGAACCTACACCAAGGTTTGTGGTGAAGAACTTGTAAATTTAGATTTTTAGTCTACAAGGTCATACTTATCATATAATGGTTTTGGTGTCCTGGGTTTACAGGTTCAAAAGGCAGGGTCAGTAGGAAGATCATTAGATGTAACCACTTTTAAGAACTACGAGGAACTGATCTGCGCAATTGAACGGATGTTTGGACTTGAGGGTCTGCTGAACGACACCAAAGGTTCAGGATGGAAATTGGTATATGTTGATTATGAAAACGATGTTCTGCTTGTTGGGGATGATCCTTGGGAGTAAGTTCCTTAACCTCTCTACAATGCAGGGTGTGATCTTTTACGTTGAAGCTTCAATATTTGATTAGTGACCATAGCTTCTGCGAAGCAATTACTGTGTATTGAATTTTGGTGATTATATGTGGTACAGGGAATTCGTGGGATGTGTACGGTGCATCAGGATATTATCTCCGGTGGAAGTGAAACAGATGAGCGAGGAGGGAATGAAGCTTCTAAACAGTGCTGCGGTGCAACAGTTGAATGGAACCATGTCAGGTGGCTGCCCTTAGGATCACTAAACCGAATTTTGCACTGACTTTGTCGTCAAGGCATTTGGTGTGGGTGTATTCTTACGACTTTTTCTCATTTATAGAGGTGACGAGCAATTGTCTTCAGGGTTATTTATATGTAGCTTGTGTCGATTGTTGCCATCAAGTACTGCATACTCCAAGTGATACATTCTTATAGCCATTTGTACGAGTTTTTAAGAATCCATGATTCCAAAAAAAAAAAAAAAACTACTATTTAGGATTCTATGAAATGGGTAATTATAAGGTCAGTTGGAAGACCTAATTTGACCCTAAAATTATAATGTTTGGTTCAACATCGATAAAGTGTTACCTTCCATTTTGATATATATATATATATGTATGTATGTATGTATGTATGTATGTATGTATGTAATATCCACATTTATGCTTTAAATATGTTAAAATACGATCAAACTGGATTTTTAGTGCATGATTTTACCTAGTTCGACGTGTTATGGTTTAAGGGGTCCTTTTCCAAGCATTTGAATGATTTTGGGTAAAAATAATAAACACTTCTACAGATGGATTTGCCAAGAAAAATCCCCCCTTCTTTTATTAGTAGACCTAGACACCCCCCCCAAAAATAAATAAACAAATAAATAATTGTCGATACCCCCCAACCCCAACCCATAAAAAAATAAGCAAAAAGCACTGTCAGATATTCTATTCCAATTGCTGGTCCTATAGTAATGAAATTTAGAATTATGGCAAAAAATTAAAATATAGGCCTGTTTCACCCTTTCAGCAAAGAGTACATGAATATGGAAATAAATGAAAAATCTCTTTCTAGGCATCCAAAAAATTTCTGCTCCCAAGAACGTTCGTGCAGAAAGGTCATACGATAAGCTTAAAATTTTTGCCATCCAGAAGTTAATAAATAAGGACCGAGTAAAAATTTTACAACAACCAAATTAATATTAATATAAAATATATAATCTATACCAGGATATACTCGCCACTCACTTCTCATATCCGTACTATGTATACCTTAAGTTCGAATGTGGATATTTGCAAGAAGGAGAGGATCCAATAAAAGAAGGTAAAATTAAAGTCAGAGATAGAAGCGCGAAGCAATTCTTATCCTACGGCTACAAGTACATTACCATATTCGTCACTCAGATAAGAAACAACTCATTGGGTGAATCCTTTGCAATTCAAGAGACTTGAGAGCAACAAGATCAGACCCAAAAACTGCAATTCATTTTCCATTTAATAACAATTTAATTTAACTAGAAAATAGCTAAGCACCCAAATACAGAGTAAAGAAGTAGAACAGAACTGAAAATACATGACATCTGGGTTTACAGCAGGCTGAGACTAGATAAACAAATAGCGCCCTTATTTTTGCTTGTATGATCTTTCAAGTTTTAACACATATTACGTGCGGAAGAGAGCCAGCAAAAGCAAAGAGTTGTTTCGTCTTGCTGTTTGTTGTGGACTTGTTGTATAAGCTGCTCCTACTCTTTACACTCTTGCAGGCTTCTGAAGCACTGCAGATAAAACTTCAGATTTTCCGGATCCCACACTATCAACCTTCTCTCCCGCAACCCATTTTAACTTCTTATATCCAAAACGTTCGATCAAACGAGTCAAGGCCTTCTTCTTCTCATCATTGGCACAGTAGAAGTTATCCAGCCAAAACAACCCACCCGCACGCAAAATCCGATCAATGTCAAACATTAAAAACTCCAGTTTTTCAGGCTTCCCTCCAACATCCAGGGTACTGGACGCATGAACCAAATCAAACACATTATCATAGAAAGGGAACCTATGATCTAAGCTTAAGAACAGAGGAAAAAGCCCTCTTGCAGCAATGAATTCGCTGAATGGCGCATCTATGTTCAGAATGTTGGTGATCACGGTGACGTTCCTCTCGGCCATTCTGGCCGCAAAGGATCCGGACCCACCTCCAATGTCAAACCCTATTCTAATTCCTCCACTTGCCAATGCTAACACATCGTCAATGACAAAATCATTCTTACCTCTAGCCTTCACATATCTCTGATTCTCGTAGCCATTAACTAAATCAAAGCAACCAATGCAATCTCTACCCAATTTCTTACCATTCAAACATTCAAAATTCTTACAACCCAGTCCACTCCAGTTAACAGTCTTATTACCCACAGGTTTCCAAAGGGAAATGGGAAAAGGATAAAGACCTACCTGAGAAACAGATTTAGCAAAGCACCTCCTCCTTGGTAAAGGCTCACATCCGCGCAAGATCAGTTTCTGCGCCGAACTCCAATCATCGGGGCAAGGTCCAGCAATCTTGTAATTCATGTATTCAGACAATAAATCCGCTGATTTCTCACAAGAATGACCAACAGAGGCGACCATTTCAGTGATCCCAGTTCTGGAATCTTTGCCAAGAGGAAGCTGGTGGTGCTGGAGATAGAGCTTAAGTTCGCTAGCTATATTAGGTCTGGAAAGGTCAACATTTTCATAGCCAAGAAGCTCCTTCTCCATCTGGACCAATTTTTTCTGAGACGAATCGATCTCTCTCAGTATCAGAGAGACCTGCTCAGAAATGAGAGAGAAGTTCTTTTGAGCATGAAGAAGCAGGTGGTTATTATGGTGTTTTGGGGAAGCAGTGAAAGCATATAGGGCAAAAAGATTGGTAGTGATAACACAGAAGATCATGATAATGTTGACTGCCGAAGAACAAAAAGTTGCTCGTTTAAATCTGGCAGTGCCATCCCCTATTTTAAGAGAAACAGAACCCATATCGGGATGAGTCTTGTTTCCACTCACACAGAGGCCGGAGAAGGAGAAGACAGGGAGACCGAGATTTGGAGTTGAAGCAGATCGGCTCCTTCCGGAGTTAAATGCTGCTCACTACTTGAGTGCGAAGCGCAGAGACCGTAAGGAGACGCGGTCTCTCTGCCGCTTACCAGTAACCGTTCAGATCTTAATTTTCACGGATCGGATTCAATATTTATTTTGTTCTTTGTTTAATATTAATATCAACTTGTTAGGATTTTAAAAGTGTTTATTTACGTAAATTAAGATAAAATTTTTTTTTATTACCTCATATATACTATAAATCACGATTGAAAAGCTATTTTTAAATGCTTCAATTACTATTTCAAACTAATACTAAATCTGTCGACTACAAGGATCATGAAGATCTTATTAGGTTATACATCGATTTTTAAAAAAATCCTTTAAGATTTTTTTTCGGGTGAACGTGCAATCCTACATATAAATATTTTCCGAAAGAGTTACCAGCACAGTAAGCATTTTTTTTGTGTAAAAAAATCTATGAACTTTAAAAAGTAGACCGATAATATCAATTTCGTTAATTTTGCTTAATGGTGTTAGTTTTCCGTTAAAAAATAAGTGGGGCCCACATGAACAAAAAAACTATCGTCGTAAAGTAAATGTAATGGAATTGACATTATCAGTCTATTTTTTAAAGTTCATGAGTATTTTTGCACCTGAAAAATATTTACGGTAATGGTAGCTCTTTTAACAAATATTTATGAGTAAAATTGAACATTCACCCTTTTTTTTGTCCAAGCTTCAAGTTAAACAGGTTACTAATCTCAGTATTAATAATTTAATATAATCTTATCTTCCATTTATACATCATTTAGTATTATAAAGCGGTTCTTATTTATATATTTTTGGCAATATATATATTATAGAGTTAAAGGACAATTTTGTCCTAGAAATTTTCACTGATAGGTAATTTTGCCTTAGAAGTTGTTCGGGGGTAATGTTGCCTGAAAGTATAAAAAATGGAACAATTTTTCCTTACGGTTATCCCAATTAATTTTGACAATAAGTTGATCAAATATGCTGAATTGACAGTCCAAATGTCATCCATGTCATTTTTGTTAAGGTATAAATTTGTGCTAGAAGTCCATGCGTCATCTATTTCATTTTTTTTTCAAAGTTAGATTTAAAACTTATCGAGCGCATTTGCACTTTAAATAAAATGACGTGTATAACATGTGGATTGCTAGCTCAGTATATTTGGTTAACTAACCGTCAAAATTAAATTATTTATAATAATTACTTCCGGCCGGGGCAAAATTGTTCCATTCTTGGTGAAAACTTTCGGGGCAATATTGCACATTAACATTTTATTATAAGCACTCTAAATAATACTAGCCCGCTTTAATATAAAAGCTAGTTGATTTTTTTATAAGAGATTAATAAATCAAAATAAGTTACATTAAATTATTTATATTTATTGTTTTTCTCCAAACTTAGTTAAAAAAAAACATCCTTAATCTCTCCAAAAAAAATTAACTAGCTCTTATATTAAAAATTAAAAATTAGATGAAGTATTATTAAACATCATCCAACCTGCGACTTAGCTCTAACAAAGGCAAATATTGTGTCCTCCTTACTCCTTCAAGTCCTTTTTATAACTAGCACTCTCTTTTTTGGATATATTTCTTTTTATAAGTAATAAATCAGTGTGTGAAAATAAAAATTTATCTTTCCACTTTTATTCTCATTAAATACATACCTAATAATTATTACGACACATGTATTGAGAACAAGAAAATTCCTCCATTTAGCATCTATCTTATTTCACATTTTTTTTAAATTACTCTTATTTCTACTTATTATTTCTCAACATTAAATTTGTACTCATTATATCTCTTAAGCCCTCTCTATGAATAAGGATATAATTGATTTTTTTTACATATCTTATATACTTATTATTTTTAACTGAATTTAAGCACCATTTTGATCAGGGTAAAAGAGTAATAAAATTGATTGTATCCTTAATTCTCTTAAAAATAATAATTATTTCTAACTATGTCAATGTTTAATGATTAATGTGAAAATTATATTATATTCTTTCAAGCACCCCCCTCTCTCACTAAATTCTGGATTTTATTATCAAAAGATTAGTGATGTTAATTTGAGAACTAATTAATCTCACATGAAAGGTCCTAATCCAAGATGTGTCAATCTGTTTGTTTCTTTACAATTCCCTTAACGAGGTGCTGATGATGATCCAAGGCCACAGGCAGCTATACCTTTTCAAGTACTCTTTAGGTGATCCAATGGCAGTCACTAGCAAATTGCTTACTGCTTCTAATTTCTTAAGCTGCTAGTTCCTCCTTGCTCTAATACTTTAATCAGATATAGGCAGACTCAGTAACAACATATAAAGACGGACTCCAATACCAAGCGGCTCCTGCACAATGCGGGCTCAGGGGAAGGAGACCCTATATATAGGCAACCTTACCCTGACATATTGCCAAGATGTTGTTTTCAAGGCTCGAACCTTGGACCTGGGGGCGAAAAGCCAACGCACCCACCAGTTACGCCAAGACCACCCTTCAGACTCAATAACAACATATAAGCCAAGTAAAAGCACACAATCTTTTCCGTCCCTATCGCAAGAAGAACTACAAGTATGCCTTTACTTTCAAAAGGCAAACACTGGCCGCGGAACGTAGAATGCGTCATTCAATCTGATAATGGTCAAGAATAATGAAGTTTTAGATGCATTGGCTGTTAAAAGGTTAGAAACGTTTCAGAATAAAATAGAATCAAAGCATAAACAAGAATTCATATAGGAACAATCAAATCCATGTTTGGGCTCGGTGGCTCCAGTTGAAATCTCCACTACAAATCTCAATCTCGTTTGTTTAAATTATGGCGTGATCCTGATTCCTGAAGATCCTGGCAGCTTCTGCTTGCTCATCTTTGTCCAATCCACTTTGATGAAATTTTACTACTGCCTTTTCTCTTCTGCTTTCCTCGGCTGCAAGAAGTGGCATAAGCAACATTAAACATCCCAACTTTATTAAAGCTGCTTTAGTACTTAATTTCTGACAGATCAAATTAACAAATGGGATGCAAATCAGGCAAAATAGTAATAAAAAGCTATACTCATAACAAGAAACCACATTATCATATTGTCAAAAAAGATGTGATAAAAACATGCTAATACAAAGGTATAAAAGGGCAGGCATCCTGATGAATCCAACTTGTAACCACGCAGCCACAACAGAAATGTTCCATGACACAACTAAACTGCAATTTAGTTGTGAAACATGCATCAAAACAAAGTACAGCTACAAGACCATTCAGCTGAGTCTTTATGGCTGGTTCTTTGCTGCACCCAGCAACATAGAAATATGTTTCCCGTTAACATGTTTTTCATAAATGAAAATGGTCAAGAAAGTAAGAATATAATGGATCAACAATCACGAAACCGCTATACCTGCCTTTTGATGTGCAGATATAATTTGGAATATCATGACTTGTTAATTTCCAAGAAGATGCAATGATACGATTCAAATACCACATCTATATCTAGGTAGTTTCCATTTGAATGGCAGTTGTCAAACATAGATTCAGTAGATTTAGAGTCTAAATTTACTTTCAGCCATGCTTCACAATAAAGGGAAAGTGAAGTTCCTTTAAACAAGGTACTTCATTTAATAAATAAATGCTAGCCAGGTGTACATATCTTATAGTTCTAGCGGCTAAAAGGCAGACCCCAGTGCCAAGCGGCTCTCGCACAATGCGGGCTCAAGAGAAGGAGACCCTATATGTACGCAGCCTTACCCTTACATATTGCCAATAAGCTGTTTCCAGGGCTCGAACCTTGGACCTGGGGGCGGAAAGCCAGCGCACCCACCAGTTGCGCCAAGGCCCGCCCCCTAAAAATAAAATTCTCCCTAGAAAACAGAAAGTGGTCTCAATGAAAGATAAGTAGTACAGGCAGAGATGGAGGCAGCAACAAGTCAGCCTTGATATTCTATCATAAGTGGTAGAAGGATCCCAGAAATTCTTAACTTGGATGCTGTCCTGTTCACCGGATCATTACAGAGGAAGAAAATGGCAAAATATTAAAAATGCATAAAGTCTATGGCCTAATTTCCTCTCCTTTCATTTACTACCTTTTTCCCCTGTTACTCTCCAACAAAATGGTGTCCATCTCATTACAATGTTTTTCATCTGAAAGTTTTTCCCACCATTTGCGGGAGGGGACAAGGAGAGTATGTACAGAACCTTTAACCTTAGATTGCATTAGCAGAAACCAAGACATGATCAAAAAGTGATGAAAACTTCTTCAACTCCTTCCTCTTTCAACTCACTCACTCCAATTATATATATGCCTATCTATTTGCACATGCTGCATGACAAAGCCTAAGCTGTTATAACTCGATACATGCTGTAGAATTCACTCATTAACGTCAATGATGGTTTAATGGATGCAAGAAAAACAAACTGAAAATTCAACGATAAATCTAATACAAGAAACATTACACAGGACTGCTCAATTTACAGTAGAATTCAAGAGACAGCTTAACATCAAACGAATTAAACAAAACGCTCAACCACATAGAAACTAATTCACAAGAAAGGTTAAGCCAATAACCATATATTTTGACAGCAGGAAAAAACAAAAAACTTCTCAGGCAAAAACATAATTATAATCACTACGTATTAAATGATCCAGGTCGATAATGCGAAAGAAAGGGGGAAGAATCAGTACGCACTTTGACACCAGGTGCAGGTTGGCGGAGCTCTTCCTCGGGGATAATTACAGGCCACGCCTCCCCTGCCTCTCGGAACATTTGTTCGGTCTCCAAGTGCTGACCTTTTTCGAGAATCATATTCCTAATGGTCTGTGCAGGGGTGGATGTTGCATCGAACACTTCTTCAACCCCGTTGACGAAAGTGACAGTAATCTGCGGTGGGTGGTCATCAGTTCGGCGCTTCACCACCACTTGGCACCCAGGGTTTGATTCCTTCGCCTTCCGAGCGTTACACTGTGCCAAGAACTCCATACAGGACGCAGTCCGCGGGTCCAAGGCATTGAACTCGATTCGCACCCTTGATAGGAACTTCAACATTTTTACGGCGTCCCTCCCTGCCTCCCCTACTTCACTTCAATGAACCTGATGGAAGTGACGGACGCGAGGCCAGGAGGTCTCTGGAACGAATGATGAGGGATTTTTTCCTTTTTAAAGAATTAGGGAAAGAGACGAACGAAACAAAATATTCTGTAATTATTAATAAGGATCTTTAAAATTATAATTATTTTTAAAATTTTTTTATAAATATCTTTTTAAAAATTTATGAAATGAAATGAAATATGAGATCATATAAAAATGTAAGGTTGTTGAATGTGAATAATTGTGATAGTAAAAAGACAAAATTACCTTTACAAAAAACATTCCCTTTATGCAATTCATCCTTAGAAACCAAACATTGATCATAACACAATTCTTCTTCACTATTACTCATTTCATCATAGAACTCTCAAGGAGATTTAGCTTGAAGAATCATTAAAGCAAATCATCATTTTTAAGCATAGTATAATTAAATATAAAAATAATCAATCTTAATAATATCAAACACATATAATCAATGAAACTAAGAACAAAAAATCATATCTTTAATCTATTAAAAGCCCAAGATAACAGAAGTCACTATTGAGTTAAATGCCTTATTTTTTAAAAGAAAATCTATAAAATAAGCTACCATTGAGTAAAGACGTCAACTTGCTTTTCTCATAAAGACAATGATGAGGAGTGGGGAGAAGACGAAAAAGATTAAAAAGGACCCAAACCTATAAAGGTGGAAGTGCATGTATCAACAAAGAGCTTAATCTTGAGGGGGGGTGGAGAAGATGGAAGAGGCAAAGATCATTAAAATAGATGGAGGCGGTCATCGATAGGGGCTATGACACTAATGATTGCGAAGGCCAATGGTGGAAATGATGTTGATGAGTGGGGTGATTGATGGTGGCTATGTGTGTGTCATTATTCATAAAAGTAGAAGGACCACAAGCTTAAAAAAAGGGAGGGCAAAAAATGAATTATGGGTTAAAGAATTGAAAATCTTAAAATTTTCAAGGAAGATGAACTACACATAAGGGAAGGTGAATTGCATAAAGGGAAGATGGATTGCGCATACAAAGAGATAGATTGCACAAAGGGAAGATAGTTTGCACATAGAAAGATGGATTGCATATAGGGAAGATCGTTTGCACGTAAGAAAAGATAGTCTGCACAAAATGTAATTGCACATTGAAAACTAATTTTTCACATATGGAAGAGGAATTGCACATAAGGGAAGATAGTTTACACTTAGGAAGATGAATTGCATAAAATGAAGATTGTTTGCACATAATGTAATTAGCTTATCAGACTAATTTTGAAATACAAGGGAGTATGGATTGCACATAAGAAAGATGAACTACGCACAAATAAAGATAGATTGCACATAAAAAAAGATATATTACACAAAAATAATATTTTCATTAAGGGTAATTATGTCTTTCTCCTACCATGCTTATTTACACTTAAGGATCCCTCACTTGTACAAGATTCTAGGTCCTAATTAACAAATAAATTTTTAAATAGAGATTTATGGACAATTTTCCTTTATTTCTAAGGACCAAAAATTAAACTATAAATTTTTAATTACAAAATTAACCTTTCTACTATTTGACGGTTAGCTATTAAATTTGACTATATCTCCATAAAAATAATTAGAATTCTGCCTCTTTCTAGATTTTGATTATTTTAAAAAACTTAAAAAATCACAAAATCTCATAATACATTTTTTAAAAAAAAATGTGATTTTTATGTGAAAAAAAGTTTAAACAAAAGGGGTGCACCTAAAAAGAATGTTATAAAAATGAAAAATAATAAAATTTAAAATTCTCAAACAATAAATTTCTAAATAAATGGTCAATATCACAAGCATCTCAATATTTAAATAAAAGTCCATCCAATTTAAGAACTTGAGGAGGGAATATTAATTAATAACTAACTACTAAATAATTAAGATAGGGTTAGAGAAAATGTAGCGAGTTTTGTCAAGGTTAATTTCATAATTAAGGATTTATATTTTAATTTTTGTCCTTTACAATAATTACAATTTTAAGGTCCTTATTAATAGATATTTATTTTCCTCCATCCTTCTTCCTAATTTTTCCTTTTAATTATTAGATTAAAATACATCAACCTCTCCATTATTTATTCTAAATTACAGAAATCTCTTTTCTATTTTAAAAACCTATATGAATCTACTTTAAAACCAAAATATATGTTGTATAAACCTTCTTTCTAGTTTTGAGGTTCAACTTTTATTCACCCAACCACCACGTGACTGTTAAATCGCTGCATTGACACGTTATTTTGACTAAAATGCCCCTCCTTAAAAATCAATATTACTTATTAATCATGTAATCATTTGGCAAAAAATACTCATTTAATCACATATTTTTATTCAAAATTAAATAATTTTAGTAATCATTTTTTATTTTTTTGGTCATATAGTTAAATTAATTATCATATTAAAAATTTAATTAATTTTATCATTATAAATTTTTATTTTTCAATAAATTTAAATTTTTATCTCATTTATTTCTTAAAACTTATTTATGATGTAATTTTTTAAATACATAAGTTGGCTAAAATGTTTTGCAATATATATATATATATATAGACACATACACACACATACTCCCTCCCATCCTTTTTATAAGAACTCAAATTTTGAATTGGCTTGATCTTTTTTATAAGAGCTCAATAAAAATTGTCTCAACATTTAATGATTTTTTTTTTTCATTTGTGCCCCTCATTAATTTAGATATTGCATTAATTAAAGGGTTGGTGATACTTATATTTACTCTTTTTCTTTCTCTTATCTGTGCATACTTAAAAAATTTTTTTAAGACATACTTATTATTTTTGACTAATTTTAACTGCTTTTTTAAACTACGTAATTCAATTATTAGACTCTTATAAATAGAATCAGAGGGAGTATATATTCAATTAAGTTATAAAATGATAAAATTTTAAAATTCTCATATAAAACATGCACTTAACTATTTTAGTCCTTTGTGATCTTCTATGGTTATTTATTTTGTCTTTTCTGTAATATGTTCTTTACTTTCCATCTTATGAAAAATATTAAAATGATATAATTTTGAGATTCTCATATTAATATATTATAGTTCAAAACATTTAAATATAGGGAAAAAGACATAAAAAGAATTTTAAAATTATAAAATCGCAAATCAAGTTTGTTATCAAGAGTTGATAATGGAATGATGAAACTTAATAAGTAATCCACAACTCATTTTTTTAAGAAATACCTGATTTATAATTTTGCAAATTCAAAGTTCTTTTTCTATCTTTTTCCTTTGAATATATCTCATTAAAGATATGTTTTTAAAAAAATTAGTCAAATTTTAGAACAAGTTGTTTATGTTTTTCATATGAAAAATTATTTAAAGATGCTTATCACGATTGGAAAGCAATCAATGCTCCAATCCCACCCTAAGCAAGCACTTAATTTCCATCTTTCTTTTCTTTTCACATTAGTAGTTTCAACTTTCAAGTAATCTGAAGTATATCTTGCCACTAGTCAAAGCGCTTCGATGTCACAGCAAAGGGCAGTGCCTTCACTGATTCATTTATGAGAACTCGGAACTAAATTGTTTTTATCATCACGCCCACATTTTCATGGCGGATATCTCGATCAGTGGTTTAAAATACAGCATCCAGATCCTTTGTTTTCTTTGCTATTGGCCCCTTACGTTTTGATTACTCTATGTTTGTAATTTCTTATCTCAAAATGAATTCGTCCCTGAGGAACAACAGATTAGAAGATCATGAAAAATTTCTTTACCTTCCTTTATTGTCAAGGTATCCATCATGTTCACATGCACTAAGATCTATGTCACCATTCATCATGAGTGGAAAAGAAATAAAAGATTAAGTAAATATGTAAATATATTTTCAGATTATTGGTACGCGCAATCAGTTGCAGCAGAAATAAAACAGAAGGAAAAGAACAGCCATTCCTGCGTATTCTCACTCAAGGGGAGGAAAACGAAGCTTTTCAATTAAAAAATGGTACACATCAGAAGAAAGCTGAACATGGTCTCAAATGACCACTATTCAAAAGCAAAGCTCGGCAACCTGCCAAATCAAGAGTCTAACCAACTGCTAATCTCGCTATCCATTTTGGTTCTCTTTGAATTTTGTACGCCTGGCACAGCACTACCACGAGGCTGAAATGCCACATCATGCTGGTATGCACAGTTAGCTCCATTCCGACATCCTTTTGAACTGTTGAAATAGATACAAGGCTTCATTATCTTGGGTTTTGGTTCCCTTAATCTAGAATTGTGTGTTGTCTCCTGGTTTCCTACGGGTTGCTTAATGTTGTTCATATAAGGAAGAGCCTCTTGTTTTTCTCCACCGTGTTGCTGAATTAAGCTCTTATAGTAGTTCACATCCTTTGCTGGAGGAGCTCCAAGACTACCTACAGGCAGAGGGACCCGTTGAGGAGGAACAGGTCCCACTCCACCACCCATCTGAGCAGGATAGGAAGGGCTAGCTGAAAAGGTACCAAATGAAGGTGTACTGGTTTCAGCTTGATTCAGAGTAATGGGGGGTCGTGAAGTGACCAAGGATGAGCTAGCGCTGAATGTATGTTGTGAGTTATTTGTATTTCCATGTTCTCTAACCAACTTTTCAATCACTTCCGGGTTGCTGAGAATTTTATTCAGTAATTCATGGTCAATCAAAATTCCATGCTCGCTGTTCTTCATGATATGGTTTAAAGCTAAAGATGCTTCAGCAGCCTCAGATTCTACAACATGGGGTAATTGCGTAATTTGAGAAGAGTTAGAACCCCCGTGTACTCCAGCAACAAATAAAAGATGCTGTGAACTAGGTGGCACTCCAGATGATGCGTCTACTGTGGGATCCTCATCTTCAATTGGTGTAATTGGTATCAAAGCTGTATGATCATCATTGCAAAGGGAGTCTTCTACATCCATTGAGACGGAGGGGCTGCATGAAGGGAAACAGAAGGGAAGAAAATAAATATTTCAATGACAATAGAGTTATCCAAAAGGAATTATTGCACAAAGCAAGAGAAGAATCAAACTTTGGAGGTATCGAAGATGGGCGGGGATAAATAGCTTCAAGTACTTTCATCTCTCTCTGATTTTGATCCTCTACCTCTTTGCTTTCTTCCCCAGCCACCACTTGCCATGTGAGATTAAGCACAATCTGTTGAAACATGTTTAAAAAATTGTACAGGAATGAAACAGAACTTAGATTTTCTTGCATCTTGCATCTTCCTTCTATTTGAAAAGCAATCCAGCAAATAAGGAAACTGTTCAACACAGAAACTGGAATACACACACACCCCGTGCACACACCTTAAGTGGATTGGTCCATTTAATCACTGGAATTTGGGAGAGCTTAATCTGCGTCTGACTTGAGGATTGAGTTCCCTCAAAGCCAGGAGGTAGAATGTCATCAGAACCTGCTCCTCCTGGATGCGACAGTAATGATGTCTTTGCTTGGAGGTGATCTTGAGCATTTAACCCAACTTGCGAAGGACATTCCTCTGATAAAAATAATCTAACCTGTTTGATGAAGAGATTTTAGTCCCTTATGTTAAGTGATATTGTTTCCATCTTATATTATATCAAATCAAAACAGAGAAGTTATTCAGATGCAAGACCCCAAAACAGAGAAGTCAATCCTATTTCATCTAATAAAAAATCCATTAAAAAGAAAAAACAGCCAGATTCAAATTCTACTACAATGAAAACTGGCCAGCAAATTATGTACAAAATAAATTAACAAACTCGTACACTTCTATCACAATCAGTTCCACTCAACACAAGGGAAATGAAAAAATCAATATTACCCAAGACACCAAACACCAAAACAATCTTAATAGATTTCATCTATGGATATTAACTTTGATGATCATCTATAGATTTCATACATATTTTTTTAATCCAATTTGCAAGATATTTCAAAATGTCTCCAATCAGACACGGTCACCCTCAACCTCTCCATCATACCAATCAAGCAACAATGAACCCAGACAAAAAACTTTCAGTAACACTCTGAAAAGTGTTATTTGTGCTAATTGGGTGGCCAACTTAGGGTTTCCATCACCTTTTCATGCAATAATTTAGCATTCACCCTCAGTAGGTCTCCGGAATTTATCACTATGACTAGGCCCTCCCATGTTGGAAGTGGCTGAGATCTTGCGCTCAGTCTCCTTTCAAACATAAAAAGAATAGAATTATAGAATGAAACGTAATGAATACTTCTAAGCAGAAGAGTTCTACCGCATCAGCTTGGACACAAAAAAATGAGAAGTCACCAAAATTTTCAATTCTCACAAAGACAGAGACACAAGCAAGTTGCAGCCACACTAATATAATTTAACGCATGGAAAATAAATTTCAGTTGAAGGAACCAAAAGAAATGCAATTAAATAAACAAGGGGCATGCAAAACTCAGGAAAACAACGCATGGAATCTAAAATTTCTCAAAGAGAAAGATGCCATCGTACTGGGGCAAAACATGAAACAAGGCAAATGAGAAAATTATTGTAATCACTTTCATATATTAATCACAAACTTCATAGTAATGAACTAATAATAATTTAGCAAACATCGCCATTAAATCTATTATATCTTCCCTCTAGAAGAATTTAGTACGCATTTACTCTACATCCATTATCTTCTTCACAATTCTCTTGTATTTCTTCATGTGAGATTCATTGATACAATGGTGCTTATTTTTTTCTCTCACATGTCATTCAGGTGTCCTTGCTATCAATTAGGGTCAACAGTTTTGAATCCAAGCTAAGGCGCACTGCATTTCTTCATGCAAAACCAGCTCTTCAAAGTAAAATTTAAGGCACTTTTCACATCAGAGGATTTATTATTACTTTGAATATATCTATCCCAAAACAAAATTATGCCCCGTACTAAATTCCTACTTGCCACTAACTTCACTTGCGTGCCCCAAGCACGCAATAGTCCTTCAGAGAAATTAGCCAATCACCCCTTAAAAACAGAAGGTTTCTCATGGGCGAAAAGACTTCACTTTACTGGGCAAAGCAAGGGAGGATCGGAAGTGGAATCCACGCATAACAATCTATTCCAGAACAAGATATGGCCAAGGAATTAACATCACCCCAAGATGATATTTCTGAGGTATCAAATTATACGCATACTACTTATAGGGATAAAACGTGCAAAATGATCGATCGAAGATAGTAGACAACAAATCGTAATTTAGGGCTTAGAAAGCTGATTCTTGAATGTTAAATCCGAATTATTTATACGCCGTTAATTGATCGATGTCGGATTTCGTTACTGAAATATAACTATTACCTGACAAAGATCTAAATCTGAGGCCCAAGAAACTCTTTTCGATTTGAGTAAACAACGCATATTTAGCATAAGAAGCGTTTTTCTGCTTCAGTGTAGCAATCTATGAAAAGATTTAAGAAGAGGTTTGGTACGGTGCCAAAGTCGAGAGTAAAGCCTAGTCAGACACCACATATGAGTTATCTACCCTGACACCGTATCTATCGCTGTTCACGTCCTCCCTTTTGAACTATGGTGTGTCCCAGGACGACCTTGGGAGAGAACCCTGACCTTTTATTGCCACCATAACTCTTGAACCAGTATCACTGTATCAGGTGAGCCAAAAGCAGATAAATTGCTTTATTAATTAAAAAGAAAATTAAGACAAAGACCATTAACTCTCGGATGGGAATACACTCGCCATGGGTTCATATTTTAGCTGAGCGGCCGGTTGGCCCAAAAAGAGGTGTTGAATTTGCTCAGCCCAGCTGCCCGTCAGCACATGAGGGTTAACGGGCTGGTTGGCTAGCCCGCAAAATTTTGTCTTGTATTTGTTTCTCTCTCTCTCTTTTTTGGGCAATTGCAACAAAATAGGGGAGTGCCAAATTTGTAGCAATTCTAAGGTAAAAGTAGAGCGTACAAGGACAAAAAATTAGGGGCTTCAAATTATATCATCACCCCGTTATCTGAACACATCAAAATTCAAAAATAAGTCCTCTCCAACTATTATTTTAAGGAAAGAAGGGAATTAGGGATTAGTTTACCGAGTAGATAATGACAAATAACTACACGCCGTGAAAATTGAAAATTTGGGATTATAAAAAAAGTAAATAGAGAGAAAAATAATTTCTTAAAATAAAAAAGGTTATTATCCCATTTAGCCCCCCTCATTTTGCAGGTCCAAGTCAACCAGCTTGGTTTTTAAAAATAAGTTCATTTTAATGCTTGAAAAACAACTAAATTATGGTTTTAAAAGTCATTTTCTGCAAGCTGATATAAAAATTCTTTCACATTCTTATCTCATAAATCATAAAAATAATTATAAAAATTTAAAATAAATAGATACTTTATCAGCTTGGTCTGCTAATTTTACCAAATAAACGGGTTATCCCGCGCAAGATGAGCCTGTTTTTGTGGCTCTAACCATAGCTATATATATATATTAATTTTAATTATTTAATTTATTTTTATTTGTTTATTGGACTATGGGGCAAAAATGTTCATATGCTTTTCAGAAAAGGGCACCCAGCACCAAATTCTTTTACTGGGAGCATAAATGTCCATCAACATTTAAAAGGAGAGCTAAAATTCTTATCCATCTGTCACGTCATCATTTATTTTGGTGAAAATAACCATTTTGCACTACAATTTTGTGAAATTCTGCAATTTTACCCTTAGCAATTATGTGACACTTTTAAATTAGTAATTGACCTCCAAAAATTCTGAAATTTTTCAGAACAAAAGTAGACATGATAAGATTTAATTTGATAGGTCAAATGGAATTTTATTTGGTCAAATGACCATTTTACCCTTACAATTTTCACAATACTTGAAAAATTGGCAGATTTGTCACAAAATTTTAAAAATTCATATCTAATTGCATAGATATCCAATTGGGGTGATTCCAAAGCTTATGTGACCCTTATTAAGTCTATTTTTATGAAAAAAATATAATTTTAGCCAAAAGGAACCTAAAAATTTGCATAATTTTTATTTTTGAAGTCTGCTCCAGAAAAATGTTAAATTCGCTGGGCAAAATTCAAAAATTCATTTCTCCTTATATACAACTCCAAAAATTCTATATGACCTATTAAATTAAAGCTTATCATGTCTACTTTTATTCTGGAAAATTTCCGGTTTTTTGGAGGTCATTTACTAATTTAAAAGTGTCACACAATATGACTGCCTCAACTAGAAATCACATTGACAATAACTTTAACTTGTGCCCAGCGAATTTAACAAGGAGAAATGAATTTTTGAATTTTTCCTAGCGAATTTAACATTTTTCTGGAGCAGACTTCAAAAATAAAAATTCTGGAAATTTGGAGGTTCCTATTGGCTAAAATTTATATTTTTTTTTCATAAACTAGACTAAATAAGGGTCATATAGGCTTTGGAACCACCACAATTAGATATGAATTTTTAAAGTTCGGTGACAAATCTGTCAATTTTTCAAGTATTGCGAAAATTGTAAGGGAAAAATGGTCATTTTGACCAAATAAAATTCCATTTGACCTATCAAATTAAAGCTTATCATGTCTATTTTTATTCTGAAAAATTTCAGAATTTTTGGAGGTCATTTACTAATTTAAAAGTGTCACACAATTACTAAGGGTAAAATTGTAAAATTTCACAAAATTGTAGGGCAAAATGGTTATTTTCCCCAAAAAAAATGATGGCGTGGCAGATGGATATGTATTTTAGCTCCCTTTTTAAATATTGATGGGTATTTATACTCCCAGTAAAAGAAGCTGGATGCCCTTTTCTGAAAAGTATATGAGATTTTTACCCCATAGCCCTTGTTTAGTTTATTTGGTTTCAATTTATTCTCACAATTTTCTTACAGCCTATTTTAAATGTTGGGGCCCCTATATTGCATCAAGAATCAAGAAGTATATAAACCGTATCATTTCAATATATAACTCTAGGTTTTTGAGTTCTGATAATATGTGCAAGCGATATAGAATTTTTCTTGTCATATATTTGTTTGTTATCTCCTGTGAAACGAATAAACCACATGAATGAATAATACCAGTACTTGTGACACGTTTTATTTATTTTTAGATGCCATTATGGATAAATAAATTTTATACAGATGAATAAATCGTTGAAAAAATTTGTTTCAAGCTAAAATATCATTAAAGTCTCAATTAAAGAAAATAATATTAAAAGAAATTCTATATAGTGTCAATTGCAGCTCTTTTTACTTATGAATGAGAGCTCTTTTTTTTTGTTAGTGGGACTTTTCTATATTGTTTTCTTTGATTGGGACTTCCCTCATATTTTCCCTTGTTTTAAATCTCAAGCTCAAAAAAATTGTTTTAAATCTTCAAGGAACCCCGCATTTTTTTATCACTTCTACTTTAATCGATCAAATTTTCCTTTGTTTTATTGTTATTAGTCTATCCATATTATATTCCACGTATTATTTATCTCTTTATTTTAGGCCAACAGTCACAATTTTAAATTGAAAAAAAGGGTGTGAAAAATGAAAGGCATAGCATTATATATCCTTAGGGGGAAACCCTGCCTACGCAACGCGATGTCGCCCATGATCCTAATCTCATGCCCCAGTCAAAAGAACTATTTTTTCATCCGATTATCAAAATTTTAGGCTGTCACTAGCAGTTCTGTTTACAACAGTGAAAACAAGGTTATTAAACCTCAACCCATGACTAAGTCAGTCGGGGTAGTATGTCAAGAGTCAGTAAATCAGATTAAAATTAAATCAGAGCTAACCTAGAGTCAAGCTGATAAAAAAGTAAACTTAAAAAATGACACCAAAATGAGGTAGTTGCTAATTGCAATACTCAAGTTCTCAACTGTAACGTGCCAAATTTTAATATTGAGGTTTAAAGTTAAGATCTAAGTATTGATGAGATTAAAGTATTAAGAGGTGAAATTTGAATATCTGAGACTTAGAAACACTAGGACAATGATTTAACATTATATCTCAAGGCTTTTCAAATAGTTTTGGACTTTGAGAATTTTCAAAGATCAAATAATAATATTTTTAAATGATTCTTTTTATATTAGAAAGTAGACATTTTAAGCTTTTCTTAGAGTCTTAATTTACAATTTTTGGAAATACATAGTATTAGATATGAATTTTTGAAGTTATAAAATTCTAAATAAATCCTAAACCGGTCAAACTGACCACCGGTCAGATTGATTAAGCAAACAATTCACCAGTTTTCTGATCTAACCAACCAATCCGGTTGAGTTTTAATAACTAAAAGTGAAAAAGATAGGATAAGTTCATCGATTACTTACCATTACCTATCTAATGCATATGCTAGGAGAACTAGTTTGTTGAGTCTATTAATTTTATATAAACTAATATGTTTGGATTAATCTTTAAAAAATAACTTTTAAATAAATATGTCAGAAAATTTTATTTTAATTTATGTAAAAAGACTTTTAAAACCAGTGTTATCTTGTGGCTTTCAAAGCACTCACCAAGTCGTTCCTCGAGCTAGTTTACCGGCCAGCAGACTTCAAGTTAAGATTTACGCTAGCCGTATGATATACCTGTCATATTCAGGACAGCGAGCTTCATAAAAGAAACCAAGAATACTGGTCGTGTCAATTCATTCAACATATTCGAACAAACCAGGTACCGCTCATCATAACTCAGCCAACAGGCAAAGCAATCTAAAACAACCATAATTATATCACAAACAGTTGTAGCCTGAAACTTACAAATCGCATCCCACTCACTGAGTATGAAAAAAATAATCTAACAGTAATGCGAGCAATAATGTACAAATAATCCTCACCCACTTCGCTTGTATGTAAGTAAATTGCCAGCTGAATCCTACAGTCCAACTGGCTTTTTTTCTTTTTCTTTTTCTTTTTTTTCTGGGGGAGCAGGGAGGGGAGGCAAAGAATACAGACAAAGTCAAGAAAATTCAAGGGTATAAAAAAAAATATATATCCCGGCAAATAAAACTGCTATCCCTCGGGGAAATCAGAAAATCCAAATTGGCCCTTCATGACTACTACCGTCGAGGCACATCAGCACACTTCAGCTTCCAATTCACCGCTGCCACTTCCTCTCTGAGAAGAAATTCAAGTGGTTCGTTAGAAGATCACTTCATAAAGCAAAATAATTATACTTTTCGCTGCTTAATCTTGCAAGATGGAGAATGCATTCAGAAGACAATGTACTTTTCAAGGGTAAACGCCATTTCCGATCAACAAGCAGGCAATGCATATCATATCACTTTCACATTCCGGTGGGCAATCTTGTAAATAACTTGGCAACTATAGAATGGTTACAAACTCAACATTGGTGCCATGGTCGTCAATACCTCATTCAGTATACGGCTCATCAACAGACTTAATGCTAGAAATACAAGGTTACCCACTCAGCAGTGCAACGAAAGAAATACTTTCTAAATCCCAGTTTGAATGTGGCAAGTATGTTAATCTTACTTCGGTTGGGAAAAAGGAGAGGAGAAAATTCAGGTGCACTGTATAAGTTTCACAAGTCAACCAGCCACATATGGGATACAGCAAATCCATATAAACAAAGCCCATAAGAACCAAAATCATATATTGAATTATCTTCATAACAAGAACATGAAGCATGCATATTTTATAAGGAAAAAAACTAAAAATAGAGCCAAAGAAAATTCTCTGAGCTTCAGAATTACCATGAGGAGGATGTGGACCTTGTCCTTTCGTACCCTGCTGTGCCTGAGAAATTGAGCGCTGAATGCGTGGAGAACTCTGTCTACCAGTTGCACTTGCACCAGGCAAGGAGTGTCTCTTCTTAACATTTACCTCACAGTCATGCAGATCTGGACTTGATCGTGGAGAATTATTCGCATTAATCTTGGCCCTGGCAGATTCTGTAGCTTGCATGAAATGAGGAACAGAACTATTGCTACTATTATCTCTTGATTCTTGATCAATGTGATCAGGTTTCGCTGAGCCAAAGGAATTGCGCCTCTTCCCACTCCCCTGATCTTTAGGAAGCTGTTCCCTACTACCTCTAGATCCTGAATCAGGAGTTGCACTTGCAGGTGATCTATTACCAGCTGACTGAAGCCTTCGTTTATTTGTTGAACCAGATCCAGTCTTCTCAGGTTTTCTTTCTTTAGGTTTCACTGATACCTGACTTGAAGATGTTCCTTGAGATTCAGGAATAGTTATATGGCTTCTGGGTGAAGCTTCAGGAGATACTCTTAGATCTTGCACAGCAGACTCCGCTCGTTCTCTTGGCAGACCAGATATGTTTTTCTCAGACTTAAGAGCTGGCTCTTTGGAATCAACTACTGCTAGATGTACTGATTTGCCATTGACATCTTCGTCATTGGCAGTCTCAGGCTGATCTGGTGCAAAGCTGGGCAAGTCACAAGCTGGAGTGGTAGGAAAAACATTGGCCTCAACCTCATGATTTATCACATTGTCAGGATTACAAATCCCTTCTGATAAATCTTTGGCTTCAGGTTCGTTTTCTGTAGCCCCAATCTCAGATATGTCGGGCGAATCAAGCGTGGAAGAAATAGAGAGTTCAGTACCACATTCAGAGCCACCAATCCTGGAAGGAAAGGGAGCAGAATTTTCCAATAAGAGATCTTTTGACCTGAAATCATTGTCTGTGCCAACAGATATAGGGTCCCCATGCGCTTCAACTGTTGCATCTTTATGAGACAAACTGCTTGACGTACCTGAATTTGCCATTGTACTCAACTCTTCAAATTTGGACTGTGCAGCAATAAATGTTGGATTGCTGACCTTTCTTGATCCATATCCAAATTTGGTTCCCTCAGTCTCTAGTTGCTCAGTGGCAAATCTTTTCATGGATCTTTTGGGCTGTTCACTGTCAATTTCAGGTTTCTCGGGAAGAGAACTAAGCTCCTGAGGAGCAATTGCATCTGAGGTCACAATTGTCATAGATCTTTTGTCCTGTTCACTGTCAATTTCAGGTTTCTCAGGAAGAGGACTAAGCTCCTGAGGAGAAATTGCATTTGGCGTCACAATTTTCATAGATCTTTTGTCCTCTTCACTGTCAATTTCAGGTTTCTCAGGAAGAGAACTAAGCTCCTGAGGAGCAATTGCATCTGATGTCACAATTTTATTTTGCTGGGAATCAATTTTTTCAGAGGTTACTTTAACATCAAAAGTAATTTTCATTTCAGCCTGAGCCTGCTCCAATTCATCTTTGGCATTAGACGTAGAATGAATTGCTTCAAAGCTTAAGTCTCCTGTATCATGAGTAGTCACTTTCTCTTCAACCTCTGAAGGCCCAACAGAGTCCTCAACAGTCAGCTTTGAGTCATCTGACTGACAAAAAACTTCAGACTGAAGCCCAGTTTCTAATTGAGGCAGAGGAGTGCGAGAGTCATTGTCTGATTGCTCCACCACTGAACTTGCTATTTTAGATTCTGCAGAATCCAACGAGGAAACAGACATCCATCTCTCCAACCATTTCCAAGCAGAATCAGCTTTGGAAGGATCACATTTGACACGGATTGGTTTGTATTTTGGCGTGGATTTCAACAGCTTTAAGGTAGGAAAAGAAAATTTGTTAGTATAATCAATAAATGAGAGACAACAAACATGATGCAATTGAACTGGGACAAATACCTGATGAACAAACCGATTGCTAAGCAGTCTCTCTACAGAAGTGGACTTCACACTTGACTTGCTCATGTGATTTACGTTACCCTAAACCATAAAAAATAATGGTTGCACTTATGGCAGGGCTTGCAGCATACAAATAGCCAGAATACAAATCTAATAAAGGATATCCTTGATGATGAAAATACAGCAACCTCAAGCAGTAAGAGCTTAATGTCAATAGAACCCAACTATCAAGAAAAAACTGAGGCATGATTTTAGAAAGAAAACACAATGAACTTTTTGTGACCACATGAATTCGCAGGCTTTATATTTTTTAGCTTTATGAATAAAAAATTGAAATAACAGCTTTGTACTTGAGGGATTGAACGGTTTTGGACCTTAGTTTAATGACTCTACCTTTCACCTGATAACTTCATCTACCGCCACATTATCAACTCCTATAACAACAGAATTGTAGACTTAAAGCATGTCCCAGAACATATTTTTATATTCTGAATAGCAACGTTGAATTCATCCCAGATTGCACTAGTTAAAGAGACGGAGATTCATGATGAACATTAAAAAAATAACGGATATGACATTAGCAATGCTTTAGTGTTTGAACCCCCAAGCCGAACTATGAAATCTAATGATATGACAATCAATAAAAATGCAAAACCAGCACCACAAAATTTAACACAGGATGATCGCACGAAATTAGTCATCAACTATGTAATTGGAATTGACTGGACCACCAAGAAAGGTATCTTGTGATCAGCTATTTTAAATACCATACCAAAATTTCTGAGCCATTAATTTTTCCTTGCTTATCTTGATGCAACTGCTGAGCACGTCGAGCTCGCACGAGGAGCTGCAATTTAACTATGGCTTGAACACAACGCAGGGTTCCTACAGCATGCCTTCGAACCAAATGCCCGCGAACAGCAGCTTGCAACTTCACTACATTCTTAAGCTTTAGCAAGGCTACCTGAGCCTGAAAGAAACCCAAAAAGAAATAGGTAAATGCAATACCGCGGTTTCAGTTGTACACTTGCTTGTGAGATTTTGGAATAGTAGACTCAAAATGGAAACGTACCATGAACCCTCTGATGGCAGCTTGGATGGTGATAACCACAGACTCCGGTGGATTGACATCCACCTTACTCTCAGTTTCAGTAACTACTGTTTCAGATAATTGTGATTTTTCCACAGATGATAGAGGGGGTTTCTCATCAGGGCAATTCGTCATATGGCACTTCTCAGCAATATTTGTTTCAGTTGATAGTTGGAAATTGTTACTAGTACATTCTGAACTCTCCTCATTTGCTGAAGAAGGGGTGTCTGTTATTACAGCATTGCTAAGTACACGATGCCTTGCAGATTTTTTTCGGAAACTCCAACCTCGTTTGTCACTTGAATCTTTGATCTGGAATAAATAAATAAATAAATCATTGGTGAACGACAACTTGATTCCCTACATATCAGCAAGCTAGAGATTTTATAAACTTCCGTCTCTTCCTACAGCTAGTTACAAATATGAAATATGTTCACATGGGTGCACACGCCTATATATGAAGCAAAATCCCAGTTCATGGTGAACAACAGGGCATTGACTGTCTTCCTAGCTCCATTTTTAAAAAAATGAGAATTCCTAGGTTTGATGCAAAATAAGTCCAATTAATTTTGATTTCATAGTGCATAATCAACACTCCTTGCAATGGGGTGGTGATGAATTTAGGCAAGCTAATATTAGCAATGATTTGTTTTCACTCCAATTAATTTTGATTTGATAAAAACTACCCTTCATGTCTGTACTGAGAACATGTTTTGAACAAAAGAATGGAATAGGATACAGTTCGATTTATAATACAACTATACACTAAAATAAGAATGGTCGCTGCATTGCAATCCATTCCCCCAGTTTCCTAGAAATCAATTTCTCGTAACAATCATGCTCTTCAATTATATTTATATAATCCACTTTTAAGTTATGTTAACTATTATATCTTAAATGATTAAGTCTTGTGTCCTTTTATAATACCAAGGGATCCGACACAACCTTTCACTTATCCAATAAAATTTCCCTGGGTACAAGACGCAATTATTTGATCTACATGTAATATGAGCTGCCAAACTTTTTTCCAATAAAAATAATATCCACGTTATACCATGGATCTCAAAATCTTGCGAATAATTTATATCCCGCCGGTCCAGGAAAAAAAAATCACTGGGCCATAAGATAGGCAACTAATATCAAACGCCACCATATGCCTTGAGAAGTATTAAAATTTTACATGCATAATAAGATTTGATTTAGGCGTCGTGTCGTAATATGGCATTGGAAATAATAGTTTCAGTACCCCAAAACAATCAAATCGCAAATTTTATAAATACAGAAAAATAACCTAGACAAATTGAATAGCAAAATTACCACTAGGTAGAGTCAACAGCTCCCCAACGTTAAAATTTAATTTTTAAGTAAGAAAAATAAATAAATAAAGGATCACTGATCCCCGGAAAGAAAAAAAGAACAAACACTTCATTAGTTTCATATCGTCAAAAACTACACAATCCCTTAAACTGTAGACTTGTTTGCATTGATATACACAAGAATGGAAACTTCTAATACTTCCCTTTCCTGATAATTATGCTGCCCAAACACCGACATTGATGATTCAAGATGCAAGAAGGATGGCATGTCATGCAGCAAAATGAATTAAACACGAGAACCCGAAAACACAAACCGAATCCCTCCAGAAATTATTAATCCATCAAAGCGGGAAGCAGGAAAGAGGCAAGTTCCGTAATTTACCGCAAGCAACCTCGGATCAGAAGTCAAACCTGGTACTTGGAAATAATGAAAGAGCTCAGATTCAATCAGAAAGCTCACCTCAGACACTTGGTAATCGTCCTTGCCGTCCGCCGCATCACTGCCGCAGGTGATTAATTTGAAGCAGGAAATCGATTTTCCCATGTTTCTCTCTCTGTCTCCCTCGCAGTCGGTTTCTCAGTCTTCACACTTGACACTCTCTTTCTGGGAGGGACAGGACGTTCCGTGAGGTCATCACATTGGAAAATGGCGAGCGTACCATACTAAACACAAGCTTCAAAACACGGACCTCAACACACTCCTTAAATCTAGTTAAGTAAATTACGCTTGTGTCCGCATTGCGATATTGTGAGTTGGGACATGTGTGTCCAGTAATCCCCCCCCCCCTCTGCCAACAAGTAATCCGTTGAGACTTTTGACCGTGGAAAGAAAAAGCTATCACATTTTATTTTAATAGATTTTGCTTAATACTGCTGCCGTCAACTTATCCATGAATTTCTATGCATCATATATCATACAAGATATAAAGTTGGATTATTTATAAATTGTAGATGGTAGTATAATTTATCTAAAATTTGTTGAATACAAAATACATAATGATTGCTTGTTTGAACTAATTAATAGGTTTTCACCTGGTCAAAATAAAAATGAAAAGGTTTTCACAAATTGTTGAAGTTGAAACAAAAGTTCAAAAAAAAAGTTTTAAAATTAATATTTGATTGTTATCTGAATATAAGAAAAACACCTCAGTCAGCTTTTCCATCTTGAAATAAGGTTTTGCCTTGCTATCCAAATATTAGTTGGATTGAACATCATAATATCCTATCCACTCACGAGTTATAGCGCATCAATCACAATATAAAGTCTTCGATTTAGAGCTTATTTTAATATGTAACTAGAATTTTTAAAAATAATTTTTCAATCATTACTATGAAGTAAGAGAAGTTTTGTCATAATAATCAATTCCAAATAATAACTTACAGTGTACTCATAGCTGTGATTCCTCATCTGTGAAGATCGTCCATTTATCAACAACTATCTATTTACTGGTATTTATTTATTTGGTTGCATTCTATTCAATTTGTCTTTGATTGGAGTAGAGGTTGAATGTGTGATTGAGGGTTCCCCTTGCATCTTAAAACTCACTGGGATTAAGCATTTAAACTTTGTTTCTCATGCGCAGAAAATTGTTAAGTGCTCGTGGAATTGGAAATAATATAAAAAAATATAATGTAATGATGATTACATAATTTGTTTGGTTTGTCATTAGAAAAAAATGATATATATACATAAAAATGTTTGGTTGTATTACATTGAACATGAGAATATATGGGAATAACATGCAAATAACAAAATCACCCATTTCTACACATATAATAATATACAAGTTGGTTCATGATAATTTTTTTCATTCGATGCAGTGTACATGTTGAGTTCATAGTAATTTTTTAATATTTAATGATGGAAATAATATGTAGTGTACTGATTGGATTCATGTTAATTTTTTAATATTTAATGATGAGAATATTATTTAATGAGATATTTTAATATTTTTTTTAACGATGGAATATAATTTTTTTAAATTTTGAATAGGGGAATATTTCTTAAATTTCTATATTATTAATTATTTTTTAAATATTTGATGGTGATAATTAAAATTATTTAATATTTAATCACATTTATAGGTCAGTATTTTAATCAATTTTAAAAAATTATAATAGCAATAGTGTTATTTTAACTAAATTACATGATGTCTGCATCCTCATTCATCAATCCTAGCAGTGTAATCTAGATTACATCAAATAATGTAATTAAAATTATAAAATGTAATATTCTTTACATTATATAAGCATATCCAAACGTTATAATCACATTATTACATCAAGATTAAATGTAATCATCTCTCATGTAGTCGAACCAAACATGTTATAAGAGATTATTTTAATTTTTAACGTAATATTTTAATCAACTTTATTTTTTAAATTTATATATATATTTTTTCAATTTCACACAAAATATTTCAATGCATATAATTAAAAATGATAATTTTAAAAATAAATATATAATTTTTAATAAATGGATAAGAAAATGTTTTTAATTGATGGCCGTATATTAGTTAATGATTAGTTGCATGGGGACGAGAACAAGATCAACGCTCATAATATATTGTAGTCCGGCAAGATAATGGTATAGGACGACATCACTAATTAATTGACTGCATTGAGGACCATCGCATGGTAAAATGAAATGATTAGACGTACACACATAAATTATGATTATCTGGGATTGGGATTGGGGAGTTAGTTGAGCATCCTCATATTTTGTGGTGAGTTGGATGAGACGTTAAAATCGATGGGAGAGATGAAGGAAGGGTAAAGTGGGTATTACACAAATTAAGACGGAAGATGGAATCCAAAGGGAAGGTAGGTGGAGGCCCTGGATTCCTGATTTAGCTCGCTGCTGCGTTACACATCCCCACAGGCAACCATTGACCACCTCTCTTCTCTCTCCACGTCTCCTCCCGCACCCTGCATCACCATAATCATAATGATCTAATCTTCAGATCAATGATTGAATTTGAAAGCACTTTAATATATATATATATATATATATATATATATATATATATATAGATATTTCATAAACCATTTCTTTTGTAATAAACATACAAAATGTACTCTTTCTTTGAATATAATATTATTCGGCATTTTTTTTATTATCATTATGTATCCAATTTAATATTCCTGACTATTCTCTTCCACATATATCTTTTCTATAACTTAAACTCAAGATTTTAAAAAATTTAGTAAAATTTTATACTACTAGATCAGCTTTATATTGATAATGTCATACCTATTTGTGTGGATATTTTTTTTATACGGTTGTTGTATGGATATTAATTAATAATCTATACTTCGGTCATCTAAAGGATAAAACCAGGGAGAATTTCACTTAAGTTGCACGCAAGAGGTTGGAAAAAAAGAAGTTACATGGAAGGGATTTATTAAAAATAAGGCTCAAGGGATATTAACATTTTAATGGAGTATTTTGTACCCATGATGAAATTAAGTTGAGATGTGGAAAGTATTTTGAGATTTTTATTCCCGAGATACAATCAAAAGTCAAAAAATCCAGCGCCGTTCAAATTCGAGTGTGTTCTCTATTTTCATTTACGTTCTTCATTTTCCCGGCCGGCGTCCTTAGTTGTCTCCAGCGACTGACGCAGCCATCTTCATTTGCATTCTCTGCTCGCTCAGCGTAATCGTCGGCAAATTTTCAACTTATTATGAGCATCATTTTCAATAAAGTAATTAATGAAAATTAAAATAATGCTGAGCGATAAGACAATGAATGGCACCATACCATTATCTTCTATCAAAAACAAATCATCAACAAAGATGTATTGTTTATAATTTTTATAAGCATGATTTTGTTTTTTCTAATCTTTTTGATAGAGCTAAAGACAGAAAAAAGACCATGCAAGTCCCTCCAAAATGTATCAAATTGGTCCTATTTCTCTCAATACCTTAGGATGGGACATTTTTCTCCACGCATGTAAAGGATTGCAACATCATTCTTGTCGATTATATTTGCCATAAAAAGAACTCCTTTAATTGGTTTCTTATGGAAAAAATCTATCGGCACCAATGTTTCCTTCCTCTCTAGTTGCTTGTTAGCTTCGATTTAATGGATATATAACCTTGAACTTCAACAACCGGCTCCCAAGCCTTCCCCAACCATTACTCGTGTCAATTATCGCTTTTCAACATCCCTGCGTGGTCTTTTGCTATATCTAATTATTTATCATTATTTGACAGAAAACTTTCTCTTTAATGCATGATTTTTCTTTTTCTTCTGTAAAAGTTATTTCATCATGCCCATTTTGTTGCCAATTCTCTAATTATGTGTGCTCATTAAGTTTTGGTACTTTGTAGAACTTTACTTATTTAATGTCACATTGTCCTTTTTATATTAAAAAATATATATATCTACATGTTTCATTCCTCCTCTGCCAGTCATTGTGCACTGCTCTGCGTCATTGCTCTTCATAAAAGCAAATCATATTCTAATACAAAGGCTCTGTTGAATCATTTTCAAAACGGGCAGTTAAGTAAGGGATCCCACATTCTCTTAATTTTCTTAACCACCTTTAAATGATTTCCCATCAAATCAATCACCATACCGTGTCTCCCCCAAATTACAGAGAAATATTGTCATGAAGGTTTATCCAATGTTTTAAAGTATTTTCTGATGCGTTAAGTGTTTTAAAATACTTTATAATTTATTCATCATCCTAAAATATTTTTTCATATATGTTTATAATCTTAAAATATATTGTGGTTTAATGTTTTTCTTAAAATATTTTTCAAAAGAAATTCCCCACCCCCACCCCCAACGGTTAAGGTTGAATGGTTGATGCAATTCTTGTGATAGTTAAATATTTGTCAGATTTATCTTCCATGTTACAAGAGGGAAAATTTCCATATACGAAATTGTTAAAAGATTTGGATGGGATGGCTATAAAAGAGTGGATGACAGTTTATACAAATGCAGGTAACCAAAAAATTGACCACTATATTGTCGTGACCTAAAGCGTGGAGGGAGCAACCAGAAGACACGTAAGAGAGCACATGGGGACTGAGCTCCAGAGACTAGAGGGTATATACGAATTGCAACGAAATCAGCAGCACATGGGAGCTCTCTCCTATTTTGTGCTCTTTCACGTGCCCCTTTTTAACCAACCACTCTCCCACTGTCTAGTACGTACTCCTCCTTCCCTACCCTGCCCATCACTTGTAACACCCCTGGGTTTTACATTCCTTCCAATTTCTTCACTCCCAAGCCACGTTTTTAAACCTGAACTAGACTGGTCAGTCCGAAAACTTGTAAACTCGTCCGGTTCAATATTTTTTTATTTTTTTAAATCGATTTTTTTTTTATTTTTTTAGAATTTCATATTAATAACTTTAAAATTTTTAATTTCTTATCAGTTTTGTCTCGGGTTAACTCCGATCTAACTCGCTGACCTTTGACACAATACCCCCACCAGTTCAGTAACATGTCCGGGTTTCAAGAATCTCAAGCTCACCCCCCCTCTTCTCTTGATATTATCATCTCAGCTCAATAATTGCCAAGTTCACCCAATAAATAACCCTATCATAGGATAAAAAGGCTAGCTAGCTAGGGAGCAGCAAGAGTCTTTTAATTGATATAAGAAATGCTAATAGGGTTGGATATCCACGGTGTCATTTGAATTAGAGTGATCGAACCATGTCGAAGACTATTGTGTATTGAAAAATTTAGATTGCGGCAGGCAGATTATTTCAAGCATAAAATATAAAGTAACGAGTTATATGCTTTGCCCCAGCCCCAAGTCTTGAGAAAAAGCAAGAGGGTGTGGATGAAGATTCTGTAGCCTTTGGTTGGGAAAGCTGAAGAAGTGGTGTGCCTTATCTTTTTTCCACGCTGTGAGCTGGCTCTTGGAATGGCCCTTCCAGGGTGGACATACAGTTGGGCCACCACCACGACAAGCTAATCACAATAAAGTCACTCTAATTACGGACCCCTTCCCATGGAAGCAAAAGAAAGGTAAACAAACGTCTGGTGACAATGCATAATAAGGAATGATCCCTCCCATCCTCATATCAAGTAGTACTTATTTTTAAGGTCATCCGAAAAGACAACCCAAGGCCAAAACGTTATTCGTGACATAAGTGGAGCATGCTTAGCTTCACTCTTCTTCGTCTTTTTCTTTCTTTTACTAAGGGGTTAAAGTGGGGAGGCCAGAGATAAGACTTTAATAGATTCCTGTTTAAATACATAATCTGCTTTCATATATGAGAGGGGATAAGTAATAGGAGGTTGCATGGTCCCCATCCAAGCTGTTGGTAAAAGTAAACACCGGGCAACTTTGCCAAGCTAAGGAGGGTAGCATTAGCATCTCAAAGGAAGCAAAGCGTCTCAATCATATCATACAAGAAAGAGAATCATTTCAGCAATATAATCAACGTAACAGGCATTCATTTAGGTACACACACCACATGACTGGCCACCATTTACATCTAATATATACTATTCCTTGTGGGCCCCTTCTCACATGGCATTCTAAGCACCCCCAACACGTAAATTATAATTCCACCATTATTAATTACAAGCGTAACCTACTGGATAGATATGGAAGCAGCAAATGATGTGTCTGTATATGAGGTTTAACTATCATTGAGAGCATATGGACCCCGCGTGATTCACATGCAGCGCTGAAGATCCAACCAATCATTGATCTAACAAACTTTTTTTTTTTTCCTTCTATGGACTAGACTAATAATGCGCAACATGGGTACGTACTGGACGTAAATATATATATATATACGTGCACAGTAAATAGTTGATAGGGTGATAGAATTTTGTTTGCGCCTTAAATGGGTGATGAGGATTGAGGAGTATAAGGTAGAAGTTGCAGCAATAATGGGACCAAACGGCGCGGCAGAGAGGCGACGAACAGTGATGGGACCAAACGGCAGGCTTTCTTTCATATCAAGGCTCACGCTCGCCTTTCCACTTTTGAGGAGGGGACATGTGCTGTAAGTTTGTGGCAGTAGCAGGAGGAGGGACCTCAGGAGTAGTCAACATTTTGGAGGACCCATTATGAGTGGACATTTGAAAAGAGGCCCAAATGACACTCGCTTCCATGGTCGTTTTGTCCGCTATGGGCTTTGTATTTGGACACTTTTTTTTTACTAAAAAAAAAAAAGTCATTTTGATAAAAACTTATTACGATAATATATTAAAAAGTGAATTTTAAATACAAAGAAAAATCAGAAGCTAAATGCTCCAAAAACCAATTTTGGCTTTAACTTGTCTCCTGATATTAAAAAAAAATATTTGTTCCAAAAATCATATCAAATAGTATCATTTTGGGCCTTATCTGTCTTTTAGGTTTAGGAAATCAATTGTAACAAACTAAAAGATATTTTAAACACCAATAAACTGTTGCTTAAGGTGGTAAGTAGCCTCACCATATAAGGAAGATAATACAAGTTTAAATAATAGAAAGTGCAAGAGAAAAAGTTATTCCAAGGAAAGGCTATGATCCTGTTGAACACAGCACGTTCCTATTCCTTGGCAATGAGCTTGGTGATGCTAATATAAGTGCATCCACGGATCTACCCTACCCAGAGTTAGAGCCCAATCCGGATGTGCATGCAAACCATGTTAATGGCCTCGTCAGAAGCTGCCTTTTTTGTCTTTTAATCGGCAACGATTAATGGCCAATTAGATAAAAATTTATTTCTAAATGTCATCCACTTTTATTCAATAAACAAAATCCCATCACAAGTTACGACTGCCTGAGGCACTTTCCATGTATCACGTGGTCATTCACGCAAATTTAATTTTGTTGGCTCCTTTTGCACCTTTTTTGTGGTCTGCTTAGCCACTGGAGTTTTGCTCTCAAGTTCTTCAATTCCTGTAGCACATTTAGACCAGCAGCCAGTTAATGGACCAGACTTTTAGACTCCCTGACCGCTAAAACTAAGGACAGGTCAAGGAAAAACTCTCAGGCCTCTAACCAGGAACAACCACTGAAAAGTTTCATTTTTCTGGCCAACAGGAAAATCTGGCATGCATTTGTACACATTTAACTCATCTTGAACTGTTACAAGTTACCACTAGAATACGTTCAGCAGAACCTTTGCCGTTATTATATATATCAAGCTGTTGAAAAAGGTGTACTCGTACACTGTCAGTTTGCACAAGCAAGCAGATAATTTTTCTTTAAGAAAAAAAAAAAAAAGAAAACACCAAAAATGTAACCATAATAATTAAACGCAGAGAAGCAACCAATGCAATACCTGACACTAATGTTACTGCAAACTAGATTATGGGATTGTGCTTTGCATGGAATCAGAGGTGAACCTATGAACAGTGCAGTCTTTCTATATACATGTACATGTAATTGTAACATGAATTGGAAGCCAAGAATCTTAATGGTTTCTAGTTTCTACTTCAATCAGCTCATAAATAACTCGACTAAATTAATAAATTAATTATGAATGATCGGGAAAAAGAAAGTTAATAAAGGCATCTGTGCCTACAAATAACATAGCAAAGTAACCTTGGGGTCAAAATATCTGATAACTCCCCTAAATAACTCTCATTTATTTACAATTACAATTCATTTTCAAGTCTCCAAAGATATTATTCAAGAAGTTCTCAATCACAGGGTCAAACATAGTCAGAGTAAAGGATGAACCCCTCTCTGTAATTCTACTTGTGCACAACATCCATATCACTCCTTGTAATTATACTTTGACACATGATCAGGATTACAGTCAAGAAGGAATTTCATATTAACCCAGCCAACTTTTTAATACAATACTTCCCTGAACCAAGCAAAATATGACGCATACCTCCAGTACACGGGACCCACTCATCCTTCTGCTCCCTGTGCCCTAACCTGCAAAATAACATAGGTCAGTGTCTGTTTGAGTTGCCGTTTAAAAAGTAAGTTCATACAAATCGAGATAAAAACTTATCTCACATACTTACTTCGTAAACCGTAAATCACATAGAAAAAGCAGTTTATGCCGCTAACCCAAATGGGCACTCACTCAGTATCAACAGAAAGAAATCAAATACTAGTATATTAGAGAAGAGAAAACAAATATCTGCAGTTTTTGGGGACCACACAATACTGTCAATTCAGTTTGATAGCTGACCCTACATAAAACACCAAAGCCTCACCTATACAAATCAACAGTTACAACTTATTCTACATATAGAGAAGAAAGCATGTATTAGTTTAAATAATTAAATTTCCAAAATAGAAAGTACAGAAAAAGTATTGAACAAGGAGAAATGAGAAGGTGACAGCATGCACAAAAGACAGACCTGTGTGATTAGTTCCACATGCCATTCTGACAATTGTTTCCCAGCAAGAGTAGCAATTGCTTGAGGACCTGGTTTCGGCTCATAAACCAATTTGACAGAGCTATCCAAGGAATTGTACTGCAAACATATGCTTTAGCCTATGACAATAAGCAAATGGGAAATTCCATGTGGAGCATACAACAAAAAAGTTCAAGTCAGATTCAAATTATGGCCAAGTTTGGAAGACACCAGTTTCATTATGCCTCAACTTAGCACAGCCTACATTTGCTTAATGAAAGGAACAAATAAATCAAACTATGCAACAATAATGCAACTTTAGGCTATATGGTATGTTGTTGATTCGAAGCTTATAGTGATGCCAGCACATCAGACTACACAACAATAATACAAAACCCAACCAGGGTAGTCTCCAAATGCACAATTTTTGCAGCCACTCTAAACTAAATGGTCTCTGAATATATCACTTCAGTGCTCTAGACTAAGTGGGTTAAAACTACCATAGTTCTAGCAAATCTTTAATTAGATTTAGCAATATGGAATTCATACATGATAATTAATAAAGACCATAAAATAACATCCAGATGCCTCATTATCTGTGCCGCGCCAAAGCTGTCCGTATTGTGGAAGCCCAGCAGTACTGGATAGCAGAACAAGAAGACGAAATGTTTAGTCACAAACTTGTCTCGGGAAAAATCAGAGTACTCGGGTAAACGGATTGAAAAAATCAAGAAATTGAATGCAATTTTCATCCACAAACAGTATAGTATGGAGGCTCCTTCAGTGGAAGTTAGCCACACAGTAAATCACCACCACGTGGAATGAAGGAAGCTAAGCGAACCAACAAAATATAATCAGCACTAGGCAATGTCACTTACCACCAACAGAAAAAAGTGGAGATAAGTAGAAATAAGCAGAGTCACCAGCATCTTAAAAGTAGATGCAACAATTTGTAACACACAGAAGCAAGCATGTATATATATCAAAACAGAAAGCTCACCACTGCCAGTGAATTGACCAAACACGGCCTTGGTTTCAATAAGAGGTTAAATAACTGTTCTAACTCATCACATTGCCCGCTAAATGGTGTTTTTTAGTTAAAATAATGTTCACAACTTCTATTTAAAGAAGAAGAAGAAGAAGCTACAATTCCCGTGCTATTTGTTGCACAAGCCCCTCATCAATAAAAATAAAATCCGTTGAGTCAAATTTAACGATGAGTTATTACCGCAAAACAAAATGTAATGAAGAGTTTCTTTTGTAATTGCTTAGTATTTTCATTCACTTATTTCCTTTTGTTGACTCCTTCAATTGTAGGCTTTCCCTGTTCAATTGTAAACTACTGAGTGAAATTGTTGAATCCCCTTTAATCACCCATTAACTTATCCACTTACCAATATGCCATAAAAAATGAGTGGAAACATGCCGCCAAAAAATTTACTTCATCTGATATCCAACACAATTCAAAGGTCCGGCTTCATGCTTCATCATATCACAAGTAACTTTTCACACCTTAAAATATTCGTAAAATTAGGTTGCCGTTTTCATTTTTAAATAATTTTTTCGCTGAAAAATTAATAAATGGCATTATCCCGGTTAATAAATCTGAATTTCGTTGGCACCCCGTGGACAAAACCATAAGGAGGATCCATCCTTATGTCTCAGGAAATCGGACAACTACCACAGGATTCAGGAATATTCGTCGGCATCACAGAACCAACGTAGACGCGGCCTTTTTCAAAGTGGGGAACAAAAAAAGTCTTGCTAGGTGATCTAGGAAGAAAAAGTTCTGCACTGATAAGAAGACTGAAACTCAGGTCTCATGAGAGTGGTAAAAGCTATGGCACGTTAGGAAGAGGTAACGAGGGCTCAAACTCAATGACTAAAAATGCCAATGGAGTCACCCAACTGTGGTTATTCTTCCTCAATTCTGGGCATGTCCCAAGACACATTCACACACCACAGCAAGTGATCGCCACCCTTGGCAGCAGCACATCAGCTAATAGAAAATGATTTCTAATAGTCCACTTTGCTCACCACTCGTGCACATCCACAGACAATGACTCTTAAGAGAATATAGCTCTCATATTTATTTTTCTCTCTAAATCCAGAACAAATCAACACTGAAGTATATAACTGTTTTCATTGGCAAGGGCGAAATAGCAGTACAATTACTATAACAAGAAACTATTCCGAGTATATACTTATAATGGGTGAAACCTACAAATTAATTAATTAAATAGGGCTGATGTATAGACTAATCAAAATATGAAAGCAAACTAATGCCCCACCCATTTCCTCAAGGAATTATATGTCGGTTGACTGGAGAGCAACCAGCTATCTATGATTCGGTGCGTTCAATTTCATTATGTTGAATCTAGTGCGACTGAGTCTGGGCCTCCTCCTGAGGTTGATTTTGCATTTGTGATCGTTTAAGCTGGCCAGGCTGCTCTTGTTGCAATTGGAACCTTTGTTGATTAATAGCACGTTGGCGAGCAATGCAACCCGCAAGAATAGACTCTCCACCAAGTTCCGTGACCGTAATCCTCAAACGCTGGACTTCAGCAGTTAAGGTCTCATTCAGAGCTGCTCAAATAGGGACACAAACAATTATTAGGGACACAAGCAATTATTTAAATGTAGACCCAGTAACCTACCACTTTATAAGCCATTCTAGTATCCTGTTAAATTTATAAACATAAAAACAAAGGACCTGCACCTGAAGATAGAAAATCCAGAGCAGGAAATAGCAAAATTAACAAAGGCATGCACTTTTTCATTAATGCCTTCAAATGGGGGCTTTTTTTCTTTTTTCTTTTTTTTTTCTTTTGCGGGGGATAGATGATCAGATTGATCAGGTGAAAGCAACAATATCTGTGACATCAAATATTCAAAAATAAGAAAAAATAATGAGATATTCTAAAATAACAGGTGTCAGTAGTTCCTTTGATTTTTCAATATTAGTTCCAACAAGAGATATTACTTGAATCCAGTAACAAAGACAAGGAATTAAGATTAAAAAGCCGCTAAATTTAAAAGGTATAAATGAGGGTAATTTTTATTTTAGAGTATCATTAATTTTATAAAAATAAGAAATCAGGCTACTTTGGACTAGTAAAACCAAAGGAACATTTCAATTTTTCAGGAGGTTATGTTTTCCATATTATGAACAGATAATGTAGTCCATCTAAGAATGAAACAACAACAACAACAAAGCCTTTATCCCACTAGGTGGGGTCGGCCGCCATTGTGCTCTATCAAAAATAATAGATTTTGATATATTATTAATTAAAAGGTCTCTCTCTATGACCTTCTAATTATCTAAGAATGAAAACATTTGCCAAATATATATATATACATATATGTATACATGTATATATATCACCCAAGAAATCTTCATATGCATTTTAGAGGGGCTTCTTCAAAGCAAACAAGACACTAAAAGTGAGGTTTAAAAAATAATCAATAGCGTTAGTGAAAAATGCTCTTGGAGTCCAAAATTTGCCAAAACTTGACAAGATGAAAACAGGACATGCCGTAACGTAATGCATGCTAGAGAAAGTTAGAAAGAGAGAGAGTCTGATTTTTGGTCGACTCCATCGATGGCTTCGACGTCACTGCTCTCTGCAGCTTCGCCGGAGTCATCACAATTACCTGTAGATAGTTTGTGGTTTCAAAGCGAAGCTCTGTGTCTGTCATTATTTGGAGAGAGAAACCTAGAGAGAGAGAGAGAGTTTGAGTTCTTCAAAGGTGCGGCCGTAGGCTTCAACGGCACTGTTCTCTGCAGCTTCGCCGGCATCATAGCAGCTGCAGCTAGAGCATTCTATCCTCTACGTTGCTGGAGAGTAAAGCTCAGTGTTCTTTTTTTTTTTTAAGCTTGCAAGTGACGTTACTGTTCCGGCATATCTACGACCAGCTGATTTCTTGTTGATCTGTTCTCTGATGCTTCACCGTTGCTGAAGTCATCGCTGCCAGACAAGATCACCGGCATTGAGTTAAATCTGGTTTTTGAGAAATAGGAAAACAAAATCTATTATTACACGATTGCTACGTCTCTTGCCGTCAACATAGACGATGTCTTTCGCCCAGCCTCTGTCAGGATGGTTTTGGGCTGCGGTGGGTAAAGTGACCGGAATTGACGGCAACCTTGCATCTTAAATGTCAAGTTCATTTTTTCTGGTTTATAACAGAGTGCTAGAAATGACCGAACAAGAAAGAGAATGCAGCCGTGAGAGAATGAATCCGGAAATAAGGCTTGAGGAGGTTGATGCCTTGGAATGTAGTAGGAAGAAAGTTCGTGATGATGATGAAGAGTTCACACATAAGCAGTCTTTAGCTCTACGAGTAGAAGACTGAATGAGTGACGATACTATTGGAGAGGAAACCACCAGACCAGAAGTGACTAAACGGTCATACAAGGACGCAAGTGTTAAGGATCAAACATTGAATTATGTTTCAGATGAAGAAGAGGAATGGTGAAGAGGGGACGGATGGAAGTCATGGATTGAGGTAGAGATGACACAAAAGGGACCAAACATTATTGTGTCTTGTGAGTTTAAAAAGAAGCTAGCACGGAAATAGGCAACATCGTTGTTCATTAGACTCCTTGGCAAGATGGTGCGTGAGGATCAACTGGGTCGCAAACTGCAACAATTGTGGGGACGTAGAGGGGATTTCGAAACTATCGAGATAGGTTATGGATATTTTCTGGTACGTATGAGCAATAAGGAGGATTATGACTTCACGTTTACGGGTGGCCCTTGGTTACACATGGATCACTACCTGGCAGTGCAACCATGGAAGTCTGAGTTCGATCCTAACGCTGGTGAGGTCTCCAAAATAGCAGCATGGGTAAGAATTCCAAATTCCTAGTAGATTTCTATGACAAGGGTATTTTATATGTGGTGGGTAACCAAATTGGTCGAGTTCTGAAAGTGGATACAAATACCCTTTGGCAAACTAAAGGGCATTTTGCCCGTATATGTGTTGAGATTAATCTGAGTGCACCCTTGCTCCCGCCCTTGACGATTAATGGGAAAGAGAAGAAGATTGTTTATGAGGGTTTGCACTTGATTTGTTTCTCATGTGGATGGTACGGCCATGATATGAAGCATTGTCCTAATAATCATTCGATAAACACATCAAAGGTGTCATGCATGGCTAATCCATCAGTCCCTATAGATGTAACACAATCACCGATATGGTCTGAAACCGACACTAGGATGTATGGAGAATGGATGGTGACGCCACGTCGGAGAAAGGGGCAACGGATTTCGAACACAGGTAATGGCAATTATGGGCGTGAATCTAGGCATGAAGTTCTTTCTCGAAATATGGGAGGAAGATCACGTTTTGAAGCTCTTAATGCTGAAAATATGGGAATTAATGATGGAGATTATAGTGATAGTATACATCAGGGGAAGAGTTGTGTCAGTTCAAAGCAAGGAGAGAGGTTGCATGAACCAAAAGGGAAATCTAAGGCGGATAGTGGGTCAAATATTTTAAATGTTGGGATAAAGGAGAGGAATTGTGATACTATGAATAGTGTTAGGCATTTAAATAAGTTGAATAAACCACGTGGGAACTAGGCAACTAAGAAGAAAGGGATTGAGGAGGGAAACTCCTAAGGAATTTTGAGTAGGGTCCGAAAATATAGCAAACAAAGCAACAAGTCGACTCTTATATGTTGAATCCTCATAATTTGTCTTAAGGAGCTGAGCCGTCGCAAAATTCTAGTACAAAGGTGGGGTCAGTAATTAAAAATTATTGCATAGATCTCAATCCCCACACTATAAGCTTAGGAGCATCCAACCCTCTAGATCCAGGCGCGGATGGAGGAAAGACTCTTGTAACCCAAATGCATTCTCTTGGAGATGTTGATGACGTGGCGATGCATGGTGCTGGAGAGGAGTGGTAGGGACATATGTCTCAATAATGCCTGGTTTGGTTGTGCTCATTTCTTTTGTTTTTTATTAAATCTTAATAAATTTTTAATGATTATTATGACTTGGACTTGGGATACTGGGGTGCCGGTGGTGCCTCTTTTAGTAGGTTACTTAGTGTTATCGTCACCAGACATGGGGTTAATTTCTTTGCCCTGCTAGAACCTAGATAGATAGGGATGAAAGCTAATCTCATTGCAAGGAAGCTGGGATGGACGCATATGCATGTGGTTGAAGCACGGGGCCTTAGCGGAGGTATTTGGTTATTCTGGGATTCTACGTTAAATTTCTCCGTGATTGGTTCAGGTGATAAATTTATTCATGGAATAGTGAATAAAGGTAGAAGTGATGAGTGATCGCTTACTGTGGTGTATAGGCACCCAAATATGGTTAATAGACGCTGATTATGGCCCATTCTTGAGGGTATTCAATAATTGGTTGTTGGATGTTGGGTAGTGATTGGAGATTTCAATATTGTTTCATGTCTAGAAGAGCGTTGGAGTAAAAATCACAAGGATAATTTTGGCATTGATAAGTTATTCTGAACTTGGCTATTGGGTAGCGGGCTTCTTGACATTGGCTTTAGTGGACCCTAATTTACATGAGGCAATTCTACTAGCCAGAGTAGAATAGATAAAGTTTTGGTTGATAAATGTTGGCTTACAAGATACCCTAATGCCACTGTGACACACTTGCCAAAATTTAAATATGATCATTGTCTGGTGCTGGTTAATACCGATTCTCATTTTTTTGCTATAAAGGGACGAAGACCTATTAGATTTTTTGCTCCCTGGTTATGCATGAAGATTTCAAGAATTTTGTATAGGCACGATGGGGGGTGAAAGATGACTGGTGCGGTTCTGTAAAGCAGTTTATTAAGGACTTGAGGATATGGAATAAGGAGGTTTTCGGTAACATTTCCTATATGAAAGACAGCTTATATCAACGATTAGATGAGATTAATGCAAGAATGGCTTTGGTTGGTATCTCGGAGCGCTTGAATAAGTTACGAGGGGAGCTATGGAACGAACTTGAAAAGCTCTTGGCACAGAAAGAAGTTATGTGGCTGCAGTACTCTAGGGCTACTTGGTATGTGGATGGTGATCAAAATACCAAATACTTCCATTCAGTGGCTAATGGGAGACGGAGAAGGAATAAAATAGAGGCCTTGAAGCTCGAATCTGGGGAGTAGACATATGATGCAACGGAAATAATGAGAATGGAAAGCCATTTTTTTAAAAATCTGTACACGGAGACTCATACAGGGTCCTTGGTATTTAGGTGTACTTATCCCAAGATTGATGATGTGAATCTGCGTATTTTGGGGAGATCGGTTGAAGATAACAAGATTAAACGTGCTTTGTTTGATATGGGGCCGCTGAAAGTGCCAAGGCCAGACATCTTCAATCCTTTTTTTTTACCAAAGCCAATGGGATATAATGGGAACGTCAGTTCTTGATTTAGTTAAAAGAGTTTTCAATGATCCAACGCTTATACGACAAATCACTAGAACTCGAATAGTTCTTATACCGAAAGTGGAACATCCTAAGACGTTTCAAGATTTTCGTCCTATACAAGTCTATGCAATGTTATGTACAAGATAGTTACGAAAGTTATATCAAATAGACTTAAGGGTGCCATGCCTTTAGTAATAGCCCCAAACCAGTGCAGTTTTGTGAAAGAGCGTCAAAACTCATACACAGATAGTATAACATGGAGAGTCACCAATGGCCAGAACATTTATTTCTTGAAGGATGCATGGATGCCACACTTAGACAAGCTAAAGAGTTTGGTAACCTGGCCAATGACTAGAGACATTACTGAATGGAGAGTAGCTGATTGCATCACTCCCTCCGGATAGTGGGATATAAGCAAGTTTGAGCACCTACTACCAAGGCATGTATACATTCGTATGTGTAGCTATCAAGGCACCTACTACCAAGTTTGAGCACCTACTACCAAGGCATGTATGTGTAGCTATCAGACATGTTAACATTCGTCAGCTAAATGGGCAAGATTTCTCGGCATAGAGATAGTCTTCTGATGGAAATTTCTCCCTGAGCTCTACGTACAAACACTTACTAGTTACCCTACGGCATCATGATAGATACCGGTGGAGATGTGTCTAGAAAATGAAGGTCCCTCAAAGGTACCTACCTTCTTGTAGATGTGCTTCCATGGCCACCTAATGACAAACCTGTTACCATTCCATCGTGATAGTCATCCCATGGGCAATTGTGGAATATGTCATACTTCACGCAAGTCAATACTCCACGTCATATGGGATTGCCCGATGATTTCTGAATTCTGGAATGGTTTTTTGCCGCCGAGATGGCATGATATGTTTTTTCACATGTTGGATAGGAATGACTGGCTTGCATAGTGTATGGGACGAAAGCACATAATACAGGGATTGGAGTTTCGTCTTTGGTTTACGGTTATATGCTGTTATATCTGGTTGGCTCAAAATGATCGATGCTTCAATAACATTATTTGAAGTAGTACAGCCATTTTAGCCTGTGCTCGTGCCTGTTTATCATAGGTAATACGAACCTGTTCCGAAATCAACTTGAGGAGGGGAGCAATCCCCATTGGAAGCCGCCACCACCTGGGTGGGTGAAGATCAATACTGATGGATTTAGGAATGACAATTCTGGGATGTGCACTTGTGGAGGTGTATTGCGAGATCATAATGGGGAGTTCTTACAGGGGTTTATGAACTAGATTGGGCAAGGGACGGTATTATCCGCTGAAGCTTGGGGTGTTTTATGGCGACTTAAACTTGCATGAGATAGAGGATACAGACGAATCTCAGTTAAGTGTGATTGTACGGAACTCATGGAGCTGATTCAAGCTAAGGTGTCTCAGGAACACCCTAATTTCCACCTTATTGGGGGATGTTTGTATGTTGTTGAATCGACACTAGGAAGTGGAAATGTTATGGTGTGCTAGAGAGGTTAACACGGTTGCAGACACTATGGCAAGGGAAGCGTGGAGAATGACGATGGATATCCATATTACTAAATCGTCTCCTGAAGTTATTAGGAGCTTATTATATACCGATGAAAAGGGGTCGAGAATGTTGTTTGACTCAGGAGGATAATCCCAAAGAGTTTTGTAGTTTACCATGTACTAAAAAAAAAAAAAAAAAAAACAGGATATACCTCCACCAGGCAGGTATAGAGAAGCAGAAATGGTGATATAGAATGATGAAGCAACATGCCTTAAGGAAGAATGCAGTATAAAAATGACTCATTTCATTAACATTCAACATATTACAAAATAAGACGAAAATCAGTACACACAAAAGTATGCGGAGTTATCCTCACACAATCTTTTGCATAAAGTGAATATTATCAATGCTGAAAAAAGAAATCAATGCACACCATCATATATATTTAATTATTTCATCGGAAAGTTCACATAAAAAAACGTCCAATTTGAATAGGAGGTGGTATTCAGCTGACTAAAACCAAAAGGCAGAAAAAAGGGCATATACAAACCATCTTTAAGTTGAGACTGTTGTTCCATGGCTTGAAGCCTGAATTTCAATTCACTGTTCTCGCTTTTAAGCTGTGAGTTATCCCTCTGGCAACAAGCACGAGCATGATTTATGAAAACTATCCCCATAAAAGAAAAATATAGTTGATAAAGTTAAATACGAAAAGAGGACAAGACTCATGAGTCCATCAGAGAAGTTGCCCACCTGCAATTTGGTGAATTGAGTAGACATTGTGGTTGTCTCTGACTGAAGAGTTTGCACCTTGTGCTCCAGTTCAGCAATGTACTGCACCTTCCGCTCCTTGGATCGAGCTGCTGATTGACGATTAGCCAATATTCTGGGAAAATATATAGGAAACATCATGAGCTATTATAGTTCTAAATCTTAATATGAGGAGATTAAAAAGGAGGAGGAGAGCAGAAGAAATATAATACCTTTTTGCACGCTTGGGATCTGACAAAGCAATCTCAGCAAGTTTATCATTTTCCATTATTTTTTTCAGCTCCAGTTCAGAGAACTCACCATTTCTCAAGTCCATATTGATTTCAAGTGTTTTACCATCTACCGAATTGCTAGGTGAGCGCTGACCAACTCCATTCCCCAAAGGAGGAGGCTTCGGTGATTCATCACCAATATGCAAATTTCCTATCGAACTATCCAGAGAAAAACTTCTCCGATGTCGGGAACCTGGTGCAATGTCCCCATCAGAACTCCTTTTGATTCCTTCCCTCCTTTCCTCCACAAAGCTCGATGTTGCCTCTTGTGTAGAGGTTGTTTTCCCACTTACGAGACTCACAACTTCATTATCACTGCTTTCAAAAGTTTTTGATTCTTCCGCCCCAGATAAGTTCACATTATCAATGTTATCCAAATTCATATACACGCTAATTAAATCATCCATCGCATCCTCTTTCCTCTCAACCATAGGTTTTGCATCGCTACAATCAACATGACCCTCGTCCTTTTTTACCAACTGAATTGGCTTCTCCAATCCTGATCTTTCTCCTCTAGAAATTGAATTGTCCAAATTCATCCAAGGTGAGGGAACTAACTGAGGAGGAGGAGATTGAACGAAGGCAGAGATTCCTAATGGAGTATCACTGCTGGAGCGCCTGTGCCCTTTGCGGGGAAGAACACTAGGACCAGCTTGAAAGGCGTGATCCCTATTGATGGGCATAGAAATGCCAGGGCCACGAGAGTTAACCACACTTTCTTCCATAGACACATCTGTTGAAATCGAGTTGGAAAGAGATGTCGCCGAGGGCTCACAGTAAAGTGAAGGACTCAATGGAGGCAGGCTATCCAGGGAAAAAAATGACTGTTGAGACAAAGAGCGAGAATGGGAAGAGCGCGGTCTCATATTCGGAGAACGTAATTGGGGGAGAGCCGATTGGAACTCTGAAATTTGGGAATAATGCGATGAAGATGGGATATTAGGGTGAGATGGAGGTATACCAGGTTTCAGATTCTCAGGACTCAAGTTTTGTTGCATCAGAAAAGCAGAAGCGCCCATTTGAGAGGCATTGAAATTGGGACCGGGAGCACTGAATCGGTTTTGTGGCCTCGGAGTGGCACCTGAGGAGGAAACAAATGTGGAACTGATTCGTTGCATACCAGCAGCAGTACCAGTACTGACCGGGTCGATACCTTGATGACCTTCCATTGACTTAAAGGGTCTAATTCAAAACCATTCATAAATCCAAAAAAAAAAAGTTCATTTCGAGCCACAATAGCCAAATTGCAACTAATTGACAGTCACGTACCTGGTCAAGATATTGAAGCCCTATCTCGTCGCAGCAAAAATCTCCCGGGGTAGAGTACAAGAGCAAGATGACCACCCAGAAGGGAGACTTATACATTCAAAACCGGCGACTCAGAATCCGCGATGGAGGCAGCGACCAGCGATAACAGAGCTGTCCAGGGCAACAAAGCTGAACACTCACTTCAGAAATATCGCAGAAGACCGGCTGCGGAGGCTCAGTGGCTTCTTTGGAGTTTGGCCAATGACGATTGAATATTGACCAATGCGTAACTCCTCTTTGTAAATCCCTCGCCAAGGCCCAGCGCATTGAGACGCGGTTTTGATATTCCTTTTATCTTCGCCTTTTGTGGGGGGAGATTCTTTCTAATTTCTAGTATTATTGTATTTACTATTTGCATTTTAGTTAATCCCCACAAGGAATGCCCTTAAAAAAATGCCCATAAGGCTTCTCCCAGCAGGGAAAAAATATTGCAAGATTTCCGCTATTAAGGTCTAGGTCAAATTTGGATTTACCTTCCACTCATATAACCAAAGAATGGCGTTTTACTTTATACCGTATCATGTGCAATGTATCAATACCGACTTTCTTCTATTGGCTAAAAAGAAAAAAAAAACATAATAAAATACTATTTAAATTTTAAAATCCTAAATCAGTGATATCCTACTAAAATGAGTATTTAATTATTATATTCTTGTAATCAATATAAATACTCTTATAGTCAACAAAACTGATTTAAAATTTTAAAATTTAAATGATATTTTCTTGTCTCTTCCCAAAAAAAAAAACTTTCTTTCTCATATGTTAATTTGGATGGCAATGAATTATGACCCGTTTGATACGTAGAATGTAAGGGAGGGAAAAAGAAGATTACAAAGTTCCCAGGCTGAAAATGTGTTTGGCACCTAAGAGTAGGGGTGGGTGTGGGCAGGGCGAGGCCATTGCCCGATCGATGAATGGGCTGCATTTTACAGCACGTTGCCCAGCCCAGCCCGGTAAAAGCCCTAACCATTTTGGGCTGGGCAATGGCGGGTTGGGCAGGACGGGTTTCGCCCTGCCTAACATTTAGTTTCACAAAAGAAGAAAAATCACAAGCTAGGGCAAAAGCTGCAACCTGGAAGTGTCGAGCTGGTTCACGATTGAGGAGATGAGAACTGATCTTCGTAGTTAGGGCAAAAGGCAAGTCACAAATATGAGAGACAAAGTGAGTGAGAACTGAGAAACATAAGTACAAAACTGAGAAACAGAAATGCCGAAATGGGTTAATCATTAATGCCTTGCCTTTTTTACCAAAAAAAATTAATGTCTTGCCTAGTTGCCTTATATCGTGGCGTGCATTAAGTAAATGTTGTGATATGGCTAATAAAATATATATGACATATCGTTCAAAAAAAAACACTATGACATATATATGAATATATAATTATATGTTGGCGATATATATATATATATATTGGGCAGGGCCAAATGGGCAAGGCAGCATACCCTGCCCGATGCCCGGCCCTGCCCGAAAAAATGTCCAGCCCGATTGTGCCCAGTTTTTTTTTAGCTACTTTTTTTGGGCTGGGCAGGGCCATTTTTCTCTGGGCTCGGGTGGGCGCACTGGGCACCTGGGCTTCATGCCCACCCCTACCTAAGAGTATGCCAAATTCAATTCCCACCTTCATCCATCTTCCCTTAAACGCGGGATCTTCAAATTCCTCCAAAAATGGTGGCAAGATGAAAACTTTCTAGGAAGGCAATTTATTCTGACCGAAATGCCCCCTCATGGAGAATATCTTGCTTCTTCTGCTTTTTTGAATTTTTTGCCTACTGTCGCAGTTAGATCTGCATTTGGTTTTGCGCGGGACACATACCTAAACTTTCCAGCGGGTAATTCACCTACTTTTAATTCTTCTCCTTGGAATTCTTGTTCTCTGTTTCTCTGTTCTAGCGGGTAAAGTTTATTCCTCCTTTTTGTCCCAAACCATGGTTGTTGTCAGAACATTAAAGCTCCATGGTTCTTAAAATTGAAGTTACCAAGTTGGGCTATACAGGCAACATTTTATAGGGTAAAACGCATTAGAACAGTACCACAAGGAAGATGATGAACAGTATTGACGATGTCGAGTTCAAATTGGGCTGTTAAGTTCAAATTTAGCTATTAAGTTCAAATTATAACTTCTGTTCAAATCAGAGGTATTTTAGGTTTTTCACACAATCTTCCCACTTAAATCACTCCATTTTCTTCCAACCAAACATCTCATATTCCCTCAACCTAGGAAACTTCTCATGTCAACCACACAGGTCCATTTTTTAAACTTCTCTGCCAATCTTCCCTTCCCTTCTCTAAGTTCCTTTCTCTCCTCAAATTTTCCTCCTACCAAACAGGCCCTTAGTGAAATGTAGTTGATTTCTTCCTTATCTAGCGTGTTACAAAAGTATGTTCTTATCACCAAAACTCTTTTTTACCCAAATGTACATATTACAATAATATCACTCAGTACTCCTATATAAGTCACTTGTATCAAAAAGAAAAATTTATTCAAAATATAAGTTATTTGTAAGATATTAAATGAGGTTTTGTCAATTTTACCCTGTTGACTATTGCCTAGGCACATGAGAAAAAGTGAAGAGAGCGCGGTGTAAATTGCAAAGTGATAAAGGAATGAGAGAGAAAAAGTGCACTCTTTCATAAATAAGGGCAAACATAAAAAAATGTATTTATTTAATGCTTTTCTTAATTTGCAACAATAAGTTACAAGCGACTTATATATAGATATTGAGTAATAAGTCTTATCCACTAGTTGTGTCACATATTGTTATTTTGTTATATATATCAATCACTAAATCTTATGCATTATAACTTTAATAGTTTTTTTTCTATTTTAGTCTCCACTTATATTTTACACAAAAAATTTCCATCAATTTCACCATTTTTGTGTATAATTGGAACTCCAATGGGATATCACCAAACCAAGTGGCCCCAACATATATTAGCTAGATTTTTTTATTAATTCCCGTGAACATATGTTTTTATTTAATATTTAATTTTGTATTGTCATATTTAATACTTTAAGTGTGTTTGAATTAGCTTTTGGAGAATAACTTTTATGATTTACGAGATAAGTATGTAAGAAGAATTTTATCTCGACTTGTGAAAAAAGATTTATGAAACCAAGGTTATGGCCTCACCCTAACACTCAATAAATCAAAGATACATGCTAATTTTTGTTTTTTTTCCCCATATTTTTCTCTCCAAGAAAACTTAGATGAGTTTGCATATATCCATTAGGCCAAGTTTTCCAATCGTACTTGTTATTTTACCACCGCTAGTTGCTAAAATACAAATGTGCAATTGTAAATTCACCTATACAATACTTGTAATTCTTTGTATAAGATTTTGCAATGTAAATTGAAATTGGTAAATTTTTATACGTACACTTAGCGCCTGTTTGGTTTCTAAAATTAAAGGTAATGTAATGTAATGATGATTATATAAACTTGTTTAGTTTGTCATTAAGGAAAGATGATGCATATACATATGTTTAGTTAGATTATATCGAATATGAGAATATATGGTAATAATATAGTAAGAGACAAAATTACCCCTATTTACAAGCATGTATAATGTACACGTTGCGTTCATGATAATATTTTCAATTTGTGCACTGTTCACGTTAGGTTCATAATAATTTTTTAATATATAATGGCGGAAATATTATGCAGTGCATTTGCTGAGTTCATGTTAATTTTTTAATATTTAATGGTGGGAATATTATTTAATAGGATATTTTAATATTTTTAATGGTGGAATATATTTTTTTTTATTTTTTTACTGAGGGGATTTTTAAAAAATTTATATTATTAATTAATTTTATTTAATAGTGGTAATTATTTAATACTTAATAGCATTTATGGGTGGACACTTTGGTCAAGTTAAATAATTATAATGACAATAATGTCTTTTTCACTTAATTACAAAATGCATGCATCCTCATTCATCAGTCCTAGTACCAGTGTAATCCTCTTTACATTAAGATTACATGTAATCATCTCCCATGGAATCAAACCAAACGGACTATTATTATTTTACTTAGGATTTGTGAATTTCAATATGACATATGTTATTTTGTTATTGTTGATTATTAAAATGTGCATGTACATTTATAAATTTATATATACCAACTTGAGCTAATTGATATAATCACCCATACTTGAGTTTTTTCCTTCTCTTACATCTATATCCACACATTTCATTAGACATGAATCTATTTTTATTTTTTATTAGATCAAGGGTTTATCTACAAGGCTTGGAGGGCAAAGTGTTCTCACTTCTTTCAATAAGTATGCTTCATAAGATTTAAATTTATTTTCTCCTCCTTACAAGATGAGATTCTTTACCACTCCAACTAACAAGCTATTGGTTTAATTTCTTTATATTTCTTCTAACACTTTTCATTGATATCAGCTTCTTTAATTTCTTCTGTGATTTTTGGCAGGGTTATAAATTTTTAGAACACTCTTAAACTTGCTACTACTTGTGCTATTCACACTTCATGGCGTAATATGTAATTTTTATTTTGTTTTAGCTCCATATCATGTTTAGACTGAAGTAGAGGTTATTCTTATCCTTAAAAGACATTTGTCTCTACTTTCTACAATTTCTTTTAAAGTCGCTTACTCTGCTGATGGAATTTTGATATTTAAATTGCTTATTGTCTAAAAATGTAGTTTTTATTTAAAGTTTTATAGATGAATTAAGTTAGAAGATCAAATTTTAACAATATAACTTCATAAAGATGGGGATGCTCATGGAACATTTTATATTAAATTGTCGATAAACTCATAAAATAAAGGGAAAATGGTTAAAAAATACCATTTAAGTAAATTAATTGCTAAATGGTACCAATGTGCAAGCAAGCATCCACCATGTGCAATCAGCATCCACATGTGCAAAAAGCATCCATGCGAAAGTGCAAACACCATCCCTAGTGTGCAAAATATCATCCTTCATGTGCAACATACCACCCACCGTGTGCAATGGTAGCAATGAGCAATTAATTTGCTTACAAGGTTTTTTTTAGCAATTCTCCCTAAAATAAATGTCTACATTTTTACCGCTCTATAAATTAAAGCACTAGCTATACCACACCAGGCTTTTCAAGAAAAAAGAATATAATGATTATCTTCTAACATTCTTATCTTTGATACCTCTTAAATATTTTAATATAAGACATATTTACCTAATTTGATTAAATTAAGAAAGTTAGTTAAATTAGTTAATATGATATGTATATTATAAAACACCTTAATCACCTTCCTTAATTCTCTCCTTCCCCCTTTTCACTGATTTTGATTGAGAGGGTGTCAATAGGAATATATTATAAATAAATTTATAAATATAAAAAATATGTCTTATATTTATAATCAATATCAACTCTCTAAATATATCACATATTAAAAATAAGAGGGAAGACTTCACAATGTGGTAGAAACATAAAGCAGGAATTTTATTAAGATGGTAAAGGATTTCTGAGATCTGGGCTGAGAAACAAATTTTTATATCAACTCCCACCTCGTCAAAAGCATATTTTGCAACGAAAGTCTTTCATGTTCGTCCAAATCCTAGTTGGCAACTGTTGAGGGTTAATCGAGCTTTAAATGGTGATGAAATAAATAAGTTTATCTTACATATAATCTTATCTAATGCTTGCCCGAAGGCAAAGCAACCTTATGAAATTTTAACAACAAAGTTTGTTATCACAAGCATCTAGCACAATTAAAATTTAAAAGGTATAAAAATAAACACTATCTTTTACACATAGAGTAATTTTTACAATTTCATTAACTCAAAGGTACACCTATTTTTTTATGCCCTTCAAACTTAATTATACTAAATGCTAATAGGGAAGAACTTCAATGTTAAAATTTAACCTTAACCCTTAATTAAACTATAATTATCTCCCTCTAAAATTTATTTTATTGAAAAACAATGATATAATGATTAAAGCAATGTTTTTAAAAGTTATAAAATTTCCATAATCTTGCATTTTCAGTTAAGAATAAAATTAAAATTTCAAATAAAATCGAAATGTTGGATCGTTACATTCTTTTATGAAAGTAATAAAATAAATTTGTTGATCGAGTAACATTTATAAAAAGCCACAAAATAATATAAAGTGATATTTACACACGCGATCAGGTAAGGGAGGCCATGTGTGGTCTCAACCCAACTAATTCAATCCAACCCAAAATTTAGGATTAAAAGTATGCCGAGTAGGATTAGGCATGATAAGTGATCAGGCTGGTTGAGCGCCACGGTGTTCTTTTTCTTGGCATATGCCAACATTGTTTTGGGCCACGAAATTTTATTATATTCAATGCACCCTCGTTTTCCTTTTTTATTTCCGGCACGTCAAAGCTCATTTAAACGTACCAAATGAAATCTAATGTAATTATATATATATATATATATATATATATATATATATATAGTTTTAGTCATTTAAATTTTCATGCGTTGTATACTTCTTTTCCAACATAATTTATGATGTACGAGATAAATATGTGATATAAATTTTATCTCAACCTACGTAAATATGCTCTTTAAACGTCGACCCAAACATGCATTTGACGCGTATTTGAAATAACGATTGAAATCTTTAAAAATAATTTTTCAATCATGCTTTACAGTATATGATATAAATCTATGAGATAAATTTTATTTTAATTTATAAAAATAAACATTTTTAAAAATCCGAACTATAATCCCAAATAAGCTTTTGTCTGTCGTGTTTATAAAGTATATTCTTCATCCTTCGAATTTGACACCAAATGGTACCGACAGAAAATAGTGTGCAAACAAAGTTAAATGATCATCGTATAATATTAAGAAGCAAGCTTAAATTTCTTTTGAAAAAATTCAGACTTCAATTAAAGCGATAATAATAAAAAAAAACTTAGGTTTTGACCCACCTTCTTATTTGACTATGAAGAATGCTTCGCCATCTTCAGTCCGCTCTCAGACGCAGAAAACTCGGAGATTTTACCATCCTCTCTATGTTCATGTCTTTGCATAATGGATCTCAGAAAGAATGCGAGGAAGAATTCCACCAACTATATTACCTTGTTCAAACAAATTAAGGCATCATTCAAAATATTTCTCCCACTGGATCTAAACGCCAATATCTCCGTATATAGAGTTCTCATGGAAGCAAGTTTAGTCACCGGCGCTTTGTCTTTTATTCCTCTCTTCCCCATTCTTGAAATCGAAGCCCAAAAACAAGTGGCCTTTATTGTCGAGACTGATGCAGAAAGGAGCACTTGTGAGGGACAATCAAGAGGGCAATATCAATGAGCTGGAAAAGGAGGATTTTGTGATTAATAGTTTGTGCAAGAACAGCTCCACGAGGAAGAAGGGTGCGTGCGGCAAACGAGGGTTTTGGATGGGACGGAGGAACTACAAAAAAATAGATTAAAAACTAAGTTTTTGTTATAAATATTCTAATATTTGGCGTGGACGTTGGTAATCTTTCAAAATGTGTCTTTTAGAATACTACACTTGAACCATATAACTTATAACATGAATATCGTATTGGGAGTTTTGTATGATTAATGTAAATAACCTACAATGACTTTATATTATATCATTATGTAGATTTATTCTTCTGTTGTAACTCTTGTAATGGAAGTTAAGGATTTGTGGCCTATAAATAGTAGGCATGCATTAAAGTTTGTAAGCTTGAAATGAAATAAGAATCACTCCTACTAGTGAAGGGTTGGCACAGTGGTAAGTGGTTGTGACCCCACGGTGAGAACTTCGGTTCGATCCCTGGAAAGACCTTCCTGGAAAGTGGAATAACCTGAGATAATATCTTACACTCGTTTCCACTGATTCGAGATTAGTCCCATAGCGGATCCAAATAACTTAAACTGTGGGGATACTTGGGGGTGTCTAACCAAAAAAAAAAATAATAATAATAATCACTCCCTCCTTACTCTCCATTTCTCTCTTGTATTTCTCCATCTCTCTCATCTCAATCTTTTATATTTTCTTGATTTCATAACGCGTTATCAATACGACTTTGTTCAAAAGGTCTATTATCTAGTTTTCTATTTTTTCTACTCTTTAACTTTCTTATTTCCATACTATATTTTATGTTATCAATTCTCTATGCTACTTTATCGCTATAGTTTATATTATCGATTTGTGGCTCAATATTATTTTGATTATTTTTCTTTTATTTGGGATAATTTAAGCCATTATATGGAGGTAAAGATACTCTTTTACCGATTATTTTATACATCGGGTTCCATAGCTAAAATTGAAGATTATTGTTGCTTTATTATCCTTCACAAGTTTTTTTTTAGCTTTTATTTATCATTTTCTGACAATCTCTTATTATACAACATTTATATTTCTTTATTTTATATTCTGGTATTCTTTACATTTTATGTTATTATGTTATATTATTTCATGTTATTTACGTTTCATTTGTTTATTTACATATTTAACATTTATATTTTTTTATTTTATTTACATTTTATGTTATATATTATTGTTTATGTTTTCTTTATTTTATGTTATTTATTTCATCTTGTTTTATTTTTATTTTATTTAAATTTCATTTATTTATGTTAATATAGTATTGTTATATCATTATGTCAATATTTTATTTGGGTTAAGGAGAAAAAATGTCCATATGTTTTTTTTAAATGGGCACCCATCACTAAATATTTTTGTTGGATACAAAAATGCCCATGAATTTCTTAAAATTGGGTAAAAATGCTCATACCGTTAATTGGTACAAACATTTATTTTACGGGACCCACATTATTATTTTTTGATATGCAAAAATACCCATAAACTTTTTTTATGCAAAAATGTCTATGAACTTCTCAAAATGGGGCAAAAATGCATACATCATTGACTAGTACAAAATCCTGTTTTGTATGATCCACATTATTGTTTTTAATGATTGTTTTATTTTATTTTTAAAAAAACTCTCCACCCTCTCTCTCTTCCCCACCCCTTTTCCTCTTATCTCTTATGAAAACCTCCCTAGACGATTCACTCTTCGTCGCTCTCAATTTCTTCATGAAGCATCATCTCTCTTTACCTCACGCTTCTTTGCTAACTTAGATATGGTCTTCTAGAAAATAATCATACTTCTTCATTTAGTCAAGCTAATAGAGCACCAAAAGAAAAAAGCCCCGAAGTCATTGACCGTAAATCACCCGTCAATGTCCCATTACCTGTCGCTAATATCTTTAAAAGTTTGATTATTTGAATTCAAATGAAAAAAATTGTTGCATAGTGTTATGAGTTCCACATCGGGAAATCTCACAAATAGAGAAGGATTTATAAATTTAAGGGGCTCTTTTTCCCAATATGTTAGTCTTTTAAGATGAGCTCTCCCTTGGACTTGTGATCATCACATTGATGCTTTCATTAAATACACACTATAAGTCTAAAACTTGATGGAGAGTTTGAAAGCAACAAATAGTGAATCGTTGAAGTTGGGAGGGTCTCACAGGAGATCAAAGAAAGAGAGGTGGGGAAGAGAGAGAGAGGGTGGAGAGTTTTGTTTAAAATTAAATAATCATTAAAAATAATAATGTGGATCTTACAAAATAGAAGTTTGTACCAATTAATGGTGTGTGTGCATTTTTGCCCCATTTTGAGAAGTTCATTGGCATTTTTGCACTAAAAAAAAGTTCATGGGTGTTTTTACACCTCGAAAATAATAATGTGGGTTCCATAAAAAAGAAGTTTATACCCATTAACAGTATATTCATTTTTTTCCCCATTTTGAGGAGTTCATAGGCATTTTTTCCCCTTAATCTATTTTATTTTCATGTGTTTATTATATTACATTAATATATAATAGTATTATATATGATCAAATAATGTGATTTATATGATCATAAGCTTATCTATTATTTACATTTGATTATAAATTTAAATTTACTTAATTTATTTTATAGTATTTTAATTTTATAGAAAGGCCATAAGCCATAATATTCTTAATTTCGTGATCAGATAACCAGAAGTTACATCACTTTTATAATAGTTCTCATAAGAAAGAATGTTATTGGTTTCATTAAATTGCAAGATTGATTAGAACAAATTTGTCACTTTGATGATTTAATTATTACAAATATTAAAGCCCAAAAAGCTAAAGGTTCAAATATCAAATTAAACTAAAAAAAAATTAGCTTTGTAAAATTTTTGCTATGGTTCTGAAGTCCAATGTTTGAAAAAATTGATGATGTGCTATTGAAAGCAAAGAACACACATGTAAGAGTGAAAATGAACATTATCACATGGCATTGACGGAATTAATAGTTGAAAACTAAAAATATTTTATCTTGGCTATTGCCCTACAATCGTGGAAATAATAACATTTATAAGGTTATTAAAATTATGAGCAAATGTTATACTATGACTAGAAGTCATATAGATAGAAAAAATAGTATAACATGACTAAAAGTCATATAGACTAATATGTATCCATTTATTGAAAATAAATATCAAAATGGTTGTGAAGCCAAAAAAGCCATGAGATATTGTGAAAATTACCAAAAGTAGTTATGATGCTTAAAGCAATAAGTTATGAAAAAAGATGACTAACTTGTAAAGTCAAAATAAATAATTGTAAGCCTTGAAGGCTATATGATTTTCATTTTGATTTTGATTAGTGTTTAGATTTATGAGAGAGAAATTATTATTTGATATCGTGATATTGGCATGAGTGATATATGAAATCAAATAGACAAAAAGGTAATTATTGGTCACTTTAAAATTTTAATATAATGCCAATTTATTTACAAATTTAAACATTATTGTGTGTGAATGTTTAGGATTTCATGGCCTTTTAGGATTCTAGCTACCTTATGGTTATTGTCATTATTATAACTCCCAAATGAAATAGTTTATAGTATTTATTTATATAACCTTCAATTATACAATTAAGTTGTTTAATTCTTTTCTTTATAAATAATTGTACAATTTATTAGTAACTTTAAATATATGGTGTATGTGAATATTATTTATATATCAATGGCGTTTACCACATCAAACCTACCTCTATTTTATTCTTGGGACTTTGCTTCTGTGTTGCACCATAGATTTCCCAAGAAACACTTAACTCATATACATTAACATCAATGTACTTTATTTCATTATTAGTTATATTTTTCATTTTAGCTCTATCTTTTGTCTTTTTTATTCTCTTGAGCATGTGCAGTTTTTCTTATTTCTTAAATGTTTTATTATTGAAAAGCATACAAATACTCTATAATTTGTATTTTATTTTGGTATTGATAAGTTATTATCTTTTCTCCCAATTCATTGTATTGATATTTCTTCTACTTCTTAGTATTCTCATATGATATGTGCAAGCTTCATACATTAATCATGATATAATATATAATATGATGATATATATTGAAATCAAATTACTTTTATGTGACATTTGTAAAATTAAAATCATATATCATATTTGAATTAAGAAAATGATAATTTATTTAATTTTATGAGAAAATTCATTATGAATAATTTATGATTTGTTAGACAAACCATTTTTGTAATGTGTGTGAACTATAATTTAGGGAATATTTTTGTTAGACAAATTTATAGATGATCAAATAGTAGGGAATATTTGAAAGAAGAATATGATATCATAATTATTCATTATTTTATATTATAATGCATTTGTCTTTACATCCCTCTCAAATTAATTTTAGCCCCTAAACATAAAAAATAATTGCAATAAGATCTTTATGTATTTTGATTACGGATCTCCTACTATTTCTTTATGTAGTAGAAAATTCTAAATATTTCATACTTTGAATATGCATCAAAGAGGCGAACTAAAGTATATTATTATTAATCAGTAATGAAGTTATATAAAAAATGCGATAATATATGTTTGTTTATGAATAACATATATGTAACAAAATCAATATAGTTCCTAGATAACTAATATAGATTTGTCTTAATTTTATGGACGGAAGAAGAATTGATCATGAAAAGTTATGACTCAGATTTACACCAGAGTTTCACTCTGTTAAAGAGTCTAAGTGATAGTGCAGTGAACTGAAATCCATGATTGGTTGAGTTATGAAGCATTTGATCTTTCATGTGAAAGATAGATTATTGGCTCAATATATACGAGTTTATCTTTTAAATATAAAAATAAAAAAAGTATATTTATATAAATCACACTTAAGAGGTAAATTGTTAGTATACAAGTGTGAGCCAATATTAAAAAGTTTTACTCATAAACTTCATCAAAAAGCCTATTGATCTCCCAAAAATGAATATGATATTGATATTTGTATATCAATATCTTATAGAAATTGAAAAAAAATTTGTTGGTTAAGCAACATATCATAGTGAATCAGCAGTTTACTGATCAAAACAAATTTATTGTTGGCATGACTTGTTTGATCATCCAAGTCATATATAAAAAATTATGTAAGGATCACTCCCTCATTGTCCTCCACTTCTCTCTCATCTCAATCTCTTATATATTTTTTTAATTTTATAACAGTTTTTTTATTATCATTTTAATTAAAATCTGACGTTTTTTTGAAACAAATTAAGCTTGTTTCATCACTATTGTACCCTCGCCATTTAATTTTGCATAGTCACCATTTTTCATTAGTAATATTAATAGTGTTAATTTTTTTTTAAAAAAAGTATGCTCTATAGAGATAAAGGAATAACATGATATCTTTTGTAAACTTAGAAGGTTAAAAATATATTTTAGCCCCAAAAAAAATTCAGAGCTGAGTGTTAATGACTAAAGATTTGTGACCAAAAATAGAATAGAGCCTGAAAATAGATTTTGGTATTCAAAGGCTGCTGTAACTTTTTAGGATTTTTATATTATATTTTTTACTAGTCACAGGTGATGAATTCAAGTATTCAACATTAAACGAAAAATATTTATTTATTTTTATAGATAACTTCTTCAATTTTTTTAAAAAAGTATATCCATTCTTATAATGTTTAAATTTTATTGACACGTACAATGAAGGTCAAAGAAATAAATAAACATAATCATATAAAAAATTTGTTAGAGAGCTCAGCAAGAGCCATAGGGTAATGATTCATGAATATAAATTATATATTACTCCAGTTCTTAATATAAAATATAATTGATTTTTTTAGAGAGATTAAATGAGTTAAATAAATTATTTTAAATTTATCTTTTTATACTAAATTAATTTATCTATTTTATGTACTAATATATAATCAAATAATATATAATATATGTTATGATTAACTAATTTATTTATTTTTTTTAAAAAAATAAATTATTTCTTATATTAAATATTAAAAGAGTATGATATAGACTGGAGCAAGAGTCTAGCAGTCACGGTGGTTTTATACGATTCAACTCGATTTCTTTACTCCGAGTCCAATATGCAAACAAAATTACGGAACGACTGGTTGCTGCCTTGCTGGATAACATCATAACATGGGGCGCCTGTGAGTGTGGGGACAACGAGCGCCTTCCATTGCGTTCTTCAATTCGACGTACGTATTCCTTCGAATCATTTATTTCCTTTAAATGCAATGTATACTACTGTGCTTGCTGACAAACTGCAACTTGTCTTCACAGTGTTATTTACGGGAACTGCAATGTGAAACTGTGAACTGTGAAGTGTGTATATACAGTCACACACACATACACACAAGTCCTTTGGCTCTCTTCATCATTCTCCTAAGTCGGAAAAAGTGAGAACATACTTTGTGCAGTTTAACCAGAGGGAATTCTACCAAAATGTAGGGGTTGGTTCAATTTGTAAGGAGAACCAAAGAAAAGTGGTTTTTTTTTTTATTAAAAAAAAGAGAGACAAAACTCCTAAAATAAACAAACACTATGCCTAAGACTGTTTATGGGATAGTTGGAGAGGCATTTTCACAACAAGGTAAAGCACATTTTAAAAACTCTTATTTTAAGCTACGGCGCCGAGTGTGAATAGCTAGTTTCCCTGCCCCAATCTGCGGGTGAGGAAGTAGTTGAAGGTGCAAAAAAAATCTCAAATATGTCAGAAAAATCAGATTTACACTACAAGCTCTAGAGAGCAAGTTCTTAGCTTCTCCAAACCATATATACCAGGAAAGGGGCGTCATTCGCTGTATTTAATCTGATGAGCATGGGTTGATTGACGTATATGAGATATCCTCCCTATTATCACTATTTAATTCCCTCCAGAACTCAACCAAATGTGGCCTCCCTTTGAATAGGAACCAACTAACGGAGAAGAATTCTAAATAACAAGTGTAATTATTGAACTGGCCTCATAATTTGATTACTTTCACAGCACGATAAATATACAATAATGCCACTCAATCCTCACCCCTCTCGCGCCCCCAGCCCTACGGGAAAAAACGGCCTGTAAATGATGTGACACGAAGCTTATAGTTAGCTGCGTCTACCACTACAATTTGTTATTATCCCCGTAAATTTAAGTTTCGAACCGTCGTGGGCGCGGGGCGCGGGCACACCAACGATATATGCAGGTGTTATATATGTTCAATTTTAAATCATAATATATGTTGATAGTATATATAATGATTATTTGTTAATAACAGTAATGTATTGATTTTAATTTTTTATTATATATAGTTATTTTTTATTTTTTATTTTTATTGTTAATATTTATTATATAAAACACAATATACTCATTGATAATAATATTAAAAAATTATGTATAGTATTCAAAATTCAAGACATTATAGATAAATATCATACAATTTAAAAGAAACTAATCACTTAAACACTTTAGAATATTATCTTATAATTTTTTGAATTTTAAAATAAAATATATTCAAAAAATTCTATAATATTCTCTAGTACGATTGTTGTAGATTGTCGACCACGTATCAGCACATCAGAGTTCCTGCAACTACAAAAATGATAATATAAATAAGAAAATCAGAATATATACAGTAACATTAATGGCAAATATTAAAACTTACAAAAATCTCGGATATTATTCAACAAATCTGATTTCAACAGACTTGCTAAAGTTTAGAAATATGGGAGAGTAAATGTTTAAGTAGATCTTTATTCAACAAGTTGCTAAAAATTATAAGAAAAAGTTATATTAATTTTAGTCTATGTAATCTAATGTAGTCAGAATTAGTTTCATGGCAATAAAACAATAATAAAATATTTGACATTTTAGCTCTTCATTTTTTTATACTCTCTAGTTTTTGTGAGTGTTTTTTCTCTGTTTTTATTTTCAAACCAACCACCACCATCATAAATTAGATATCGCTTTTTGTTTATGATTGTTCTTCCTATATAATCCGACGGCCTTGGGCCTTAAATAATGAGCTCTTGTTATAAAAAAAATGAAACTAAAAACATTGATTAAAAAAATAAAAAGCTTACTTGAGGAATAATTACGAGAGGAACGAGCTACAGGGTGAAGATCTATGTTAGTGGTGGATGGCAAAACCCGTAACGGCAGAACAAAACCTATGAAAAGAAGAGTATGATACTTATAAAGGAAGCTCAAAAACATCGCGTTAAATAAATTTCTTTTAAAATCTTGTCTCGTTATACTTGATATTTTCATAATCTTGCTTTTTTAGATGAAAGGATATTCAACGGTTCTTTGTGAAGAACTATAATGTACTGTTCATAATATTAATTAATATATCAATAAAGAATATATTAATATATTGTTATATTATTTAACGGTTCTTTGTATTGTGAAGAACCGTAATGTATTGTCAAATAATTTTTTTAAAATCCCACCTAGGGTTAAGTAGCAAACTTGCTTTGAAAGTATTTACAAATGACCGATATTGTCTTAACAGATTTTTTTTTCTCAATGTCACCTTGGAAGTAAACAAATATAGCAAAGTTGCCCTTTAGTTCCTTTGTTAACATATATTAAGTTTGATTGTTTTCTTTGTTTGAGTATCCTATATGGCAATCTAACTTAGCACTTAACACTACTACAAAAAACTATAATTGTGACGTTTATTTTAATATTATTTGTGGCTCTTGACGAACGCCACATATTCCAACGCCACTAGAAGAAGCTGTGGCGCTACCTACAAACGTCACAATATGTATATTTTTTTATTTAAATTACACCTAGGGTGGCGCTTTCTAGAAGAATTGCCACAGGAAGTTCAGACTTAGCTTCCTGTGACACTTCCTCAAGGAAACGCTACCCTAGGCTTTTTTTTTTTTAATTTAACTTAGGGTGGTGCTTTCTATAGAAAGCACCACATGAAGTTAAGGAAATATCACCTTAGATCATTTTTTTAAAAAAAATAATTTTTTTTCCATATTTTTCTTTTAAAACCCTATAACTATAGTTAATAACACACTATAAACACATTTCCATATCTACAACAAAATGAAGAAAAGCAAACCACAATCAAATAACTCCAAAATGATATAAATTAACAAATAACTAATTAACAAAATCACTACTAAGTGAAATATAAGTGTTAAAAATAAATAATTATTTTATTTATACAACTCATCAATGTTAATAATTACTACAACAACTAAAAATTATAGCTACTATATATCTTCACATACAACCTATATATAATAATATTTAATTATATCTCATTTATTTTTCGGCATATAAAAATGAGGATAATTTTTTCATTTTTCTTAATAAATTAAATATAAAAGATATTGAGCAAATTAAACTATTAAATACTAATAAAATTATATTTGTAAGTTCAAAAATAAAAAAAAACTTACATTATATAGGAAGTTTGAATAAAGTGAGCTGAAACCTTAAATACAACACTTGAAAAAAAAATTAATAAAGGAAAAAGATAAAGACAAAGTTGTATGCATGCTTAAAACTAAAAAAAAAAGTGGTTAAAAAGACAATGTGTTGTAAGTAGCTTTAAAATATATATATATAAAAAAGGAAAAGTGAGTGGGTAAGTACTTATAAAACGAAATGAAATTATAATGAGGATGAAATGAGACTAAAAGGGAGGAGGAGTGACGTTGGTTTGGTGCAAGAAATATGACCAAAGAAATGTGGAGGAAGTATCAAAAATGAAAAGAAGAGGAGGAGAAAATGTGAGAAGTGATAGAACAAAGAAATGAAGAGGAAGTGTCGATCTAAGTGGGGACGGTGATGAGTGACAAAAAGAGGAGGAGGAAATGTGGGCACTAAGAGGATAAGAAATGATGGCACGTGTTGATGAGGAGTGGAGACCAAGAGGATAAATATGATGGAAATAAATTGTGGGAGAGAAAATTTTTTAAAAAAATAAAAAAAATTACTTTGAGTGACATTTACCAAGTCAAATGCCTCCTAAAGTGCGTAACAATTATGACACTTCATTGAATAAATGTCACTGCTACTATTTTAGTTTTTTTTATAATAAGTGGCGCTTGTTTAGAAAAGTGTCATCTAAAGCGTCCAAACAATTGATGAAGTGTTATAGTATGCCAAAATTTCAAAAACAACTGTAATACTTCTTTAAAAAAAGTGATACACAAGAGTTAGGCCACCATTTTCTATTTTTATTTCTGTATTAGTGTAATAATCCACCACCCTATTACCCTTGTTAAAATACCTAAACGCCCTTTACCATACGCTTCTTCTTCCTCCAATCTTCATCCTCCTCCATCACTGCTCCTTCTCCCACACCGGAGACGACACGCTGGTGACGCCTTCCTCTCTGCCGTCACCGGCATCACTCTCTCTTCCTCTTCCTCTTCTCCCTACAAATCTGAGCAACCCCAATTATCGGGCATGTTAGAATGGAGCACGACCCCCTTCGACCTCTTCAACTTCCAATCTCCCTCCACAACCTAGATCTCCAACCCTTCATCCAAAGTATGACGTTGTGAGGGAGGCGAAGGCGACGAAGGAAGGAGGACGACGCTTAGTTATTCGAAGTGTATCTGTTGCCGAGTCCGTTGCCGTCGTCTCCTACTCACCACTGTCGTCGTCCCTCTCCCCCTTCCCATTCGTCTGACTTCTCTTCATCATCACAAAAATGAGATCTAGATCTAGTTTTATTTTTAGATCTCGAGATGCAAAAATGAGATTTGTTGATTTATTAATGGCTTTATTAATAATCGTAAGGTTATATCAGTTTGAAAGATCAGACAATTATACACGCACATAGGGAAGCACCGCAGTTACCGGAGCTACCAGATTTTTATCTCTCTCAGATGCGAACTGACTTGGATTACCTAGCATAGTTGCCTGTTGAAATGTTTTATCATGTTTGTAAAATATACTAAGGCTGTGTTTGGTTCGAGAGGAGGGGAGGGGAGGTTTATTTAAGTTAGGTTAGGGGAGGTTATAATTTTGTTTGGTTCAAGAAGAGGGGAGGGGAGATGAGGTTTCTTGTTTGGTTTAGAAGGGGAGGTGAGGGGAGTTAATTATATATGGACAAAAATACCATTCTGCACATTTATCTTCTTCTTTTACAATGTATTTATTAATAATTATTATTTATAAAATTATTATTCTAACAATTATATACAATTGTTTCACAAACATATCATCTCTTTCCCTATGTTTTCACATATACAAAGTGGGAAAAAAACATTTTTTTTAAATACCCATGGAACATACTAAATTCCCTTGAAGCAGTCATTACCATATAAAATTATGGTTCATGTGTTACTAATATGTGCTTAATAAATGTTCTGAATGCAATCCATATCTCAACCACCTTATCCCATACCAGATTTGCAAGCAAATGTGATAGATATCTCAAGGAAAAAAATTATAATTAGTCAAAACATTCCATCTACCTCTACTCATAATTTTAGAAGATAAGAAAATAGATTGACAACCCAAAATTCAATGCCTGCATTGCCTACGAACAAATTGTTGACACCACCTAACTCAAGTTCAACGTAGACCTCAGGCAGCGATCCAACTGCACCAAGAACTTGCCCCACCAATCTGTCAGCACAGGTTAAAGTGGGATCCATTATTGTGCCAACACCAATCAAACCTCCAGGCACAACGAATTGAAGCTCATTTTGCTTAGCATACAATGAAACTATTCTCGAGTATATAGGAGTGCATTTGATATTCCAATTCTCATCTGAACGCGCGAAGGAGATGAGGGAAAAAGGGTTTTAACTAGCAAGGGCGGTTTTGGAATTTTGAAAAATTGCCATGGACAAATTAGTCAGAGTTGGACACAAATATTCTCTCCCCTAGAAAAAACCCCAAATTTGGAGGTTTTGAGAGGGAAGGGAGGTGGCCACTAAAAGTCAAAAATCATCCCCTCCCCTCCCCTCCCCTCCCCTCCTCTACTCTCAACCAAACACATATTTTTAATCTCTAACCCTCCCCTCACCTAACCTCCCCTCCAAAAACCCTCAACCAAACAAAGCCTAAATATAGCTAGTGATCTAGGATGATTTTGGTTGACCAAAAAAATCTGGTATGGTTTTTAGAGGGAGGAAGCTGTCTGTCTTTTAGGAGTATAATTCATATTTAATTTGAGCGCATATATTAATTTAAATTTGATTCAGATTTGATGGCATATGTTGGGTTAAATTTGATTAAGATTTGATTAGATTTTGCTAGTTATATATTTTGGGTATGATTCACCAAGAAAGCTCAAAACCTCTAACAATGAAGTTTGAGTAGTGAAAGATGAAGGGAGGTATTGACATTTTTTTGTCATATTAATTTGAGTATTTTGTGTTTTTAAATTTTGTTTTTATTTTAGTTCATCAAATTGGTGCCACATGGGCCACCCTATGCCTCCTTACTTAGATAAAAAGTGAGGTGGATGTCACATAGGCTAGCCACATCAGTATAATAGGATCAACTAACGATCAAACGTTTGAGCTGTTGAGATAAGGGCGATATTGCTACGTTTTTTTTTCTTCCAGGGTGATATTTAGACCAAAAAAACTTTCAGAACAACATTGCTTCTTTGCGAATACATCCAAGGGGGATTTGCTACTTAACCCTATATATTAAATAATACTTAACGATTTTTGTAAAGAATCGGAATATATTATCAAATTTTTTTTTTATAGAATCCTGTCTACTTATATTTGACATTTTTTATAATCTCATCTTCTTATATATGACGGTTATTATTTTTAACTGTTAAATAATTTTAAAGAATATATAATGATTCTTTGTAAAGAACTGTCAAGTATTGTGAAATAAATACTTTTATAATTATACTTTATTCTATATGACGGTTTTCATTGATAACTGCTAAATATTCTTAAATAATAATACATAACAGTTCTTTATAAAGAATTGTCAAGTATTATCAAATACATTTCTTTCAGAATCCTGCCTTTCCTCGCCTCCTTAAGATATTAATAGATAATATATATTAGCTTGATATCTTAATATGTTATATTTATTTTAAAAGTATAAATCTGAGATATTATTATATATAATTATATCTTAACATATTGTACTTATCTTAAAAGTATAAATATAAGATTTCTTATATTTATAATTATACTTTACAGTTGATTATTATAACTGTTATGTATTTATTTTTACTGATATAATGTTGGAAGACAAATCATTTGTAACTATTATATGACGATTGTTTCGTAAAAACTATCATGTTTGTCACTAAATAAATTATGGTTATTAACTATAACCGTTAGTTTTGTGTTTTTACAAAATCAGTCTTTCAATATATGACAATGGACATATTTAATAGTTATATTTTAGTGTTATATATTTTTGCGCAACCTTCGCATTGATATATATATAATCTTTATTCATTATAATTATTATTTATTAAATATTATATATACCCCAAGTAGTGGTGTTTTGGACACAAAACAAACAACAATGAATCATTTAGTAAACCAATTATTGGCTGCGAAATTTCCCATGTGGTCGCGCCCGTTCTCCTATCCCTTCTTTCTCTTTTTTTATTAAAAGTCACCCATAAGAGTATTTCTTATTCCTCAGGCATGTTTGGACTTTGAACCACACATATTCCATATCCGGATAATACTGTAATGTAAGGTCCAAGTGTGACGTCTCCCTTGTTCCCATGTGCCAACCAGGCTTTCTTGTTCGCACTGCAAATTGCAAAACTTCATTATTTGAACTGAACCCTCCCTTCCCAAATTAAATTCTGTATCTCGCATTCACCCACTTCAACTAATCCATTTAAAGAAGTGCAACTCACAACAGTGCGTTGCCTTTTTATTTTTGTTGGTTAATAGTACTAATAAGTTAGAGGGCACCCGAATCTGAATCTACTCCCTCAATTTTTAATATAAGATCTAGTAGATTTTTTTTAGAGAGATTAAGAAAATTAAATAATTTATTTAATTATATTATATATCATTTTATAAGTTAAATAAATTATTTTTTTTAAAAATGATGAATATAAATACTTTAAATTAATAACTTATTTATTTTTTTAAAAAAATTAAGTGCCTCTTATATTTAAAATTGGAGGTTGTATTTAATCAAGGAAATTGGAAAAACCCTCATCGCCACATCGTCATAAAGTGATCAGCCCAACACAAACCTGTGCGCTGTAAATTGTAAGGTTCGTGAGTTTATACCTCGGAAGTCGGATTCATTTCAGTTTTAAGGAGGATATTTCATAAAATGGAAGATAAATAAATTAAATACATACATATTAATATAAAGGGATGAATGAGAAGTTCAGGTACAATAAATTAGAGTTGTTATACATTCACATAATAAATTTAATGAGACTACTTAAACTAAAGACAAAAAAAAAAGTACTATGAGCCCTGTTTGATTTTGTTCAGAAAAACTGTTTTTTTGTTTTTAAAAACAAAAAAATAAAAAAATCTGTTTGATAAATTATTTTTAGCAAACTATTTTTAAAAATAAAAAAATAAGAATTTGTTTTTAAAAACAAAAATCAGAGAACAATTTTTATATGTTTTTTTGTTTTTGTTTTCCTTTTCTGTTTCCAAAATCGCAAACCCGATCCCGATTTCTTCGACCCTATTCTTTTATGGCCGAAGCTTCACCCACTTCTCGCAATGGCACTCAAAGCTCCTATCATCTCAGTTGTGTCGTCTCCTTCTCTTCTCTCTCCAATTCAGCTTGCATCCTTTGCCCTAATCGAAGCTGACCCCTCAAAATGATTCAGATGACGGCATTTGTCTAGTCTCAATAGCTCTCAATCTCGTCTGTTTACAAGGAAGAAGCAGAGTGAACAGTGAACTACGACCCTCTCTCTTCTTTCTCTGCTTGTTCGTTGTCCGCTCACCCTTCGATCTCTCCCGCTCGGTAGTCACTGCATAATTTGTGGCTATTATTTGGCAGTGGGTTTGTTCTCTGAGGTAAAGACTGGGTCGGTAGCCTTAGTGTTTCTTTCAATGTTATACTGCATGATCGTGTTGTGAAGTTTCCAGTTCTGTAATGTGAAGTTTCACACTTATGAGAGCCTCCTTGAGAGTTCCTATTACTGAACTGTAAAGTGTCACACAACAACTGTTAGGTGCTAAGCGAAATCCATATCATTTTCAAATGATGGTTCATGGTGCTCGGCATTTGGATTCTGCTTGAAGCTCTTGATGAAGTATCTTCAATGTATTGTGCTTATACTCTTCAATCATCTCTTTTTTCTTCTGGGTGCAGGTTTGGGGTACCAGTGGGTCAGAGAAGGGCTGCTAGCAGAAATTTTGCTCTAAAGGTATTTCTGGTTTTAAGTTTATCTATGTTACACTTACATTCAAAGGAGAAGACAAGTGCAAGAAATGTCATTCATGATTAGCTAAAATTCATTTATGACGAATAAATGGATCAGTGGACATAATGAGCATTTGTGGGTTCATTCCCTAATTAATGGATAAGTGGATATAATGAACATTTGTGGGTTTATTCCCTAATTGGTTAACTTCCAAGATGTGCTTAATCTCCCTTGCAATAAATGTCATTTATGTTACACTTACATTAGGAAGGGAGTAAATTTATTTAAATTTTATTGCTGAATTGGTTCATTACCTAATTGCAAAGTTCTGTGTTCTTTTATTTGATGCTTCTGTCTGGCTCATCTACATTTGTGGTGAATGATGCACTTGCTACTGCCATGGCTAATTTTTACTTGTTGCTATGCTTTTCAAATCGTTTCTGTTTGATTTTTTATGTTTCTGAGTGTTTATGAGCATCCAGAAATGTTGATGTTGCTCATGCATAAACATTTTAGAGGCTTTTCCCCTGTGTTTGTGTATTTTAAGGAAATAGTTGTTGGGGTAATAAAAGCTGTCCTTGAATATTGAAGGTGACAGTGAGTGAGAGGGTGAATAATAATGAAGGAAGTGAAATGGTGAAAAGGAATGAAAAAGCTGCATGCAAAGAGTGGCGTTTGGAGTGAATAAAGGAGCAAGTACATACATATATGGTCATTTAAGGGGAATGAACAGAGAGAAGCATAGGGCTTTGGGAGTGAATACAAAATTGAAGTAAACTGCAATATTCATATATCATGAATAGTAAGACACATCAAATTCCTTGCAATACAGAGGAAAACATGCCTACTTTATATGTTAAATAATAAAGTACATAGAGAGAGTAGCCACTGACTTGACTAATCTGGGGATTATATCGCCATGGTAAAATTGAATATATATTGTGCTCTTTAATGATTGTATACAAAGTAAGTGGCGTGAGCTTATTCTGTTCAAATTTTGACTTTTCTCCTGTACATTCTCATATGCATCTGCTCCCTCCAACTTTGTTGGCCTTCTATTGATCTCAGTGATAGAGACATGGAAATGTCCTGCTCTAAGATACGAATAGGCACAAATAGGCAGTTACTATTAAGTAATTAACATTTAGGTGAATTTAAGAGTTTCTAATGGTGAATGTGTAGTAAAATATGAATGTTGTAGTTAGTTTGGATTAAGTTCCTTGACATACACATCATTGAGCTTATAACTCTACATTCCTATATATATCCTTAATTATTATCTCAACTCTCTGTGTGTCTCTTCTGGTGGGTTTTTGATCTGTATATGCATGTATCTATTCATCTCCTGTGAACCCAGTGTTGTTGTTGTTTCTTTTGCGTGATTGAGAGGGATTCACATGAACTTTTCATTTTATAATGGTCACTAGTTTCTATTTCTTCTACTTCAGATTTGATGGTAGATTCCTTGCTCACCTCTTTCTTGCTTCCTAGCTAACTCCCTCACTTACACATCCCATATTGTTTATTCATATGTATCTATTCGACGTGATTTATTGTTTGCAGAATGGGATAATATGGATGCGGCACAAGTGGAGGATTTAACTTTAAACACAAACTTAGAAGTAAAAAGTTTGACAGAAAGCAGGAATGCAGAAAGTACAAGTTATAATTTAGACAACTTGTCTAGACTCTCTGATCAAAGCGCAGCAGAAATGTCAGCACTTCGTGATCGAATTTCTGCTAGGATGTGGTCACATTATCGCAATTCTATCAATTAGATGTTATTTGATATGATTAGATGTTATTTTTAAGATTCTATTTAAAATAATATTCATTTAAATTTTAGCCATATTATTTTTGTTAATAGTAAATCATTTTTGTGTCATTCATTGGTTATTTAATTTGATTTTTAATTAGACTGGTTTATTAATTTAATAAGATATTAGGTATTTATAATAAAAGAATCATGTTAGAAAAAAGTAATTAGAATAAATAATGTTAATATCAATTATATGAATTAAATAAGTTGATGTTAAAAGAATTCGTTCAAATAAATTGTTGTGAGAAACAACAATCCAACAAGATTTTTTTTTTTTTTTAGTTTCAAACTTGTTGTAAGAAATAGTTATTCAAGTAGGTTTTTTCTTAATTTTTTCTAAAACTTTTTTTCAAAAACAATTATCCGAACAAGTTTTATTGTTTTTTTGTTTCTAAAACTTGTTTTCAAAACAATTATCCAAACAAGTTTTCTTTATCTTTTGTTTGTAAAACTTGTTTTAAAAAACAGTTTTATAAAACTATTTTAGAGAACAAAAAACAAAAAACCGAATCAAACAGCTCCTATATCTTTACCCTATAATAGAAAGAGAGAAATAAGATGGAAGGTGAATAAATTAAAAAATATATATTAATATAAATAATTATTGAGCGGTATGTTATAGTATTTGGAGCCAAATACCCTCGCTGGGAATTTCTTGATGAACCACAAAAAGGAGATAGAAACCGGGTGGTGCCAGGACAGACGAAGCGGGGGTGGCAACCTCAACCCCGTACGTCAAATTTCGGAGGTTGGATACTTGAATAACGTCCAACACCAACAGCCTCTGGTTCATAGAGAAAGAGTGCGTGTTAAAAGGTGGCGCCAACATCGTTACCGACACCGAACTCTGAGCAAACATTGCATTCACTTGGAATCTCACCGCCAACCTGCCCCCATACATGACCTTGGTCTGAGAAACAGGCGATAGTATCTTCGGACGCACACTTGAAAACTCTGCCTCCAAATACCACGGAGAATATGCCTCTAACCTCAGCTCCGTTGGAAATAACACTTTTGTGAAATTGTAATACGTGTGGGGATTGCTACCCCCCACAAGCACTCGACCATCCCGAAGCAAAGCTGCTGTCGAGTGGTAAACTCGCGGAATATTGGACGGGTTCTGCAACACGAACCGAGACCCGATTGGGCTATTCGGTTTGTATATAAGCGGGTTCAACACCGGGTTCCGCCCCAATTCCCATCCAGCCGTGCCCATGGCTGCTCCATTGATAATCAAAACGTTGCCGTTTGGGAGGATGAGCATGTCGCTCATGACTCTGCCTCCGGGCATATTATCCAGAAACCACTGCGGGTTAGGGTCGGTTATTTTTATCCGAGCGCAGGTATTCAATGCTCCGAGGAATTTATTGCTCTGGTTGGCCTTCTGAAAAGAGCCTTTTGGGGCTCCGCCACAAATCAAAACCTCTGCTTCGATCGATGCCTTTAGCAAATTCCTCAATGGTAACAAGACCGCCGATCCAGTACTCGGATAACACCTCGGATCTCCTCCAGGTATTTGTGGGAATGTCTTGACAACTCTGTTCTTCGTGTAATCCAGCAAGATGGCTCGATTGTTGGCGAAGATGAACAAATTGCCGTCCACATTCAAAAAAACGAAGGGGTACAAGTTGTTCTCAGTACCGGGGTCGTTGGTCTGCACTAGAAAGGGCAAGCTATAAGCATTTTTGGCTGCAGGTGTTTTGGGGTAAAATTCATAGTTAAATGCCCTTCTGCCGCCTACGATAATCTGGCGTCCGTCGGGCAGAATGTGATTAGTGGCGTACCACCTACGAGCTGCGAGTGCATAATTATTTTGTTCTTGCCAGTCACAGGTGGGGCAGGGACGGAACACCCTGACAGCACGTTCACCGTCGTTGAAGCCGCCGGTCTGAACGAGAGTGCCGTCGGCGGTGACGGAACCAGAGGAGCACCAAACATCAGTCTGGACAAATAGTGGGCGGAAAGTATTGGAGGCAACATCGTATTCGATGGAGTGAGCAGTGCAGTCCACCTTAACAACCTGCTCGTTTGGGTTGCGGCGGCATTTGCCAAAAGGCAAGGATAGATTGGAAAAGCCAAAATCGGTGCGGTCGAAGATGACAACACGGTCGTTGTGTAGTAACTGCATGTGCATGGCTACAATGCCGATGCTATTTTGGAGAAGCCGCCAGCGGCCACCGGCGGCTTCGGTGGAGAGTAGAAGCGATGATAAGAGGAAAGGGATTAAGAGAGGAAGTAAAGTCATGGTAATGGCAATGGGCAATGAGTGATGGGGAAGGATAAATCAGAACTGCCGGATGATGGAGACAGTGGACATATGAAGTAGCCTGTCTGGTCTCCGCTATAAATAGTTAAATACCCGTGAGCACGCCAAATTGCCAAGTATTTAGAGATATGTTGTTCATTTACATATCCACACGCTACTTCCCGCGTGCCTACACTCGCTTTTCATCATTTACTTGCCGAGTCCTGTCGTTTACTGCTATTTTACATATGCCTTCTAATCATAATGTAATGTGAGTAGAACATTATTAGCACATTATTAAACGCATTGACCAAACAATATTAAGCATGTAGAAATGTCTTTAAAAAGTTTTCTAGAATATAAGTCAGTTAAGAAAAGCCCTGTGGGGAATCCTATTTGTTCGGGAGGAAGTGAAGTTTTTTATTGGCATTAACGGAAGTACGTACAATATGGTTATCTTTGCTAAATTGGTCAACTTTAGTAGGATTGGATCCCAAACTCGATATAAATCAACAAGCTAGCTAGCTTAGCTTAATTAGAAATAATATTAGGAAGTTCTTTCCGATCCCATGCAAGTGTATGCATGGATTCAGGATTTTCCAAATAACACGTTTTAAAATAAATAGTAAAATAACAGTATAATGATGATTTTAAATTTTAGTGGTTTTCACATACACTGTAACTTATGCAAGTATTAAAAGTGTAAAAACGACCAACGAGATGCACAAGATTAGAAGGAACTCAAATTAGGAGCACTGATTTGTGTTAGTTATTATAGGAAAACTTTGTCACGCACATCATCGCCTGTTATATTCTCCTCCCCTTGTCTATCAATTATACACACTTTGTTTATAATAAATTTTAGATTGCGCGCGCGCGCGCCCGTGAAGTGCCTAGATTTAAGTGTAACTCGTGAACGGTCATTTGTTAACCATATTGTGGGATACAGAATTAAATTAACCCATCATAATTGGATGCATGCAACTTTTTTAATGTTAGAATAAATCACATTTTCAACTTGATTACTTTATACTTTTTACCTCCTTTTGCCGTTCTGATGCTTCTATATATACACATCTAAATTTTAATTTATATAATCTGATCTTCTTTCTTTTTTCCAAGAAAAAAAAAACCCAAAGCAATGCTCATTCAACTCCCCCGCGCGCGCACACACAAAACAAGAAACAACTGGCCTGGGCATATAAATATTAAGTGAAAATTATAATAAGGTCTCAAGCAAATGAAAATATAAAGAAATGATCTAAAGGGGTTTTTAATGACAACATGAGGATCCTCCATTAACAATATGATGATCGTCATTAACAACCACTTGTGACCATTTCTTCATATTTTTATTTACTTGGGACTTTATTATAATTTTTTCAAATATTAATTGAAGAAATCATTGAATATGGAAACTTAAGGAAGGTGAAGTGAATAAAAAGAAATCTCTACCTACACTGGGGTAAATGGAAAAGAATAGAATTGAAGCATTAAATATTTTTGATACACTAGCGTAGTGAAATTAATTGAAGGGGCAACCACCTTGACTTATTAAACAAAAGAGAATGCCCATGAAAAGTTAAGACGGTTGGGGGAGGACTAATTAAATGCACAACGTCCCCACACCACTCAATAAGGTTGTGTTGGTACAAGAGAGATTTGGAAGGAAAGGGAAGGGTAGTGAAATTGTTATGAGTTGAACTTAATAAAGAGAATATATAAGAGTAAAGAGTAAAAAATATTAATTAAAAATCTTTAACTCCAATTCTCTAATTTTTTTAAAATCAGACTCCCAAAACTTTTCCCTTCATTCATTTTTCTTCCCCTCCTTTCATATCAAACAAGCTCTATGTGTACATACATTGCACCTCTTAAGCGAGGGGGAGTTCTACAGTGCCCTGTATTTTTAAATAACAAAATTTGTTTACTCATAACATTGTTAAGGAAGCTAGTGCGTACTTGTATATCCGTGTGTTTGTATCGACTCTACTGATAATAAGACGACACATTATAAAACGTGGTGTTATAATAATTATATCAATGTGCGTATATGATATTTTGGGGCTGACGAAATTGCTCGGGATTTTTATTTTGTTTATTATTTTTTCAACCAACATAGAAAAATAATGGTAATTTTAATTAATAGTTAAAAATTAGCATGATTTTTAGGAAAGGAGGGAGAAGGAGGTCCACGCAGTGATAGGAATGTGAGGCAAGGTTCTGATACTTAGACCGGCCACTAAATCGGTATTGGATCTAAGGTTAGTGGGTTAGAGTGAATCAAACAGGGGCTAACCCGAGGCTAAATCAGTGAGAAAGTAAAGATTTTAAAATTATTTATATGAAATTCTAATTAAAATATTAAAAAATAGAATTAATTTAATTTTTTAATTTTAAATCAGTCAATCCGGGGTCAACTACTAGACCAAACCGGTGAGACCACCGGTTGGCCGGTTTTCGGCCCAAACCAACTAATCTGATCTGGTCTTCAGAATATGGTTGTGAGGGGGCAAAAACTTGGCCATTTGTCAATATATGGATGAACAACACGTGCAGAAGCAGGATGCAAGTTTCATTCATTGCTTTCTTTTTTGTGAATTAAAGTTTTGTATAGTCTCTGGTGATGACATTTCGGCCCTCCCCCTCTCTTTGTTTTTATTTTTTAAAAAAATTCATTTTATCTCTTGCTATTACTAACAATTAATTCAAATTAAAACAGACGTAGACGGTTTGTATACTGATTCTAGCCATGCATGAAGCTAAGTCTCAAATATTTGCATGAACTGACATTGGTCATCGCATATTTAACTTCATCAATATGTCAATTTGGAAGGTTATAAATACTATAGGTCACACAGCCTGTTCAGAAACTAGCTAGTAAGTTATTTTTTCCTGTAAAATCAGTGATATAATAATATTTATTTTGTTGATATTTATTTTATAGGTCTATTTGATTGCATTATGTATAATAGCAAAAATAACTGCATTAGGTCAACTTGTTGATAGAAGGGCAAAAAAGCTTGGCAATATACTCTTGAGAATCGAATAATTAATAAACTTTCTATACGTGGGCCCTTTCAGGTAGCTTTACTATTATAAAAAAAGTACTTTTAACATTATTAATTAACGTTCGTTTTTAAAAAACAGAAGTTAAAAAGGAAGCGGTGGTATTTTTGAAATCTTGTGCTTGTCTTTTTTAACGACTGTTTTTTAAAAATAGTTGTCCGTTTTTCAAAAACGGTCGTTGAAAGTATATTATACACTTATATTCTCAACTTAGATTTGTTTTAATCCCAATCATATCTCATCTCCTAGTTGCACGTTTCCTTCTTAGATTCACCTCTGAGCCCTAGTCCAACATCCAATCATATTTTGCATTAATGAAGATGGGTTGACAGACAATCTATCTACCTTTGCACTTATTTTGCGTCTCTCTCTTCATATATCAAACGAGTATAACCCTTTCTTTTGTGCTGGGTTTTATTTTCACGAGACCAACACAAAACCCAGAAAAGATGAGAGTGATGTGTTGTTTAGCTTTAGAATAAACCAACTAGTGATCAAATGATGGAGAGAACTTGCAATGGAAATGGAAAGACCAACTTGGTGGATATTGTGTTCTCTTGGAATTTTAGTGATGCTCTCAACGAAAATCTTTACAAAGACAAGGTATTGTTATTTCGCTGAAAATCTGTATTCTTTAATGTTGATATTAGCTTATGCATTTTATTTCCTGTTCTTTCTTTTTCTTTTTCTTTTTTCATTAACTGTGGAAAGTGAAATGTTGTCCTCATCAGAGCCTCTGAAGATCCCTTTTTTTTTTTTTTTTTCCCTTATGTTCAGTTTTGAATCCTGGCATTTTGCTACAACATATACTTAAAGAACAAGAAACACAACATACTTATGTGCTTTGACGAATTGCCCAAGGAGTTTTGCAAAACATTTGTTTGCATCTTCCTTCTTTTGGTTTTTCAAACATGTTTTGATAAGTTTACTGGAGTTTCACTAAAATTCTGCTTATGCCTTTTCTTCTTTATGCCTTTTTAAATTATTCTGTGAGTGTGTCATCATGAATGTCCGGCTTTTATTTCTGTGTGTTTGTCTTAGGTGAAAAGAGCAAGGTTTTTTCTTCCCTTGGTTGGAAGTTATTTAATTAGATTCAACTAAGAAGCCTAATTCCTTCCCAATCAGCTCCCTACCGGTGTCCTTTAAAAAAAATAAAATTAACGTCTTCGTGTTAATTGAGGGCTTATCTTGTTGCAACTGGTTCACAATTGTGTCTTGATAAGTTACCCAGAGCTTCACTAAAAATTTGGTTACATCTTCTGGCTTGTGCCTTTTCTTCTATGATCTTAGATTTACCGTTAGAACTAAACTTATTTGGTTTGGCATTTTATAGTTTGGCGATTAATTGGAGGGTTATTTTGTTGCAGCTGGCTAATGATTGCCTCGGGGTTTCACAGAACATTTGGATTACATCTTCCTGTTTTAGCCTTTTCAACTATTTACATTTGGAAGTGATTTTGTGCGTTGTAGTGTGTCATCCCAAATGTGTGGTTTTTTTATTTCGAAGTTTCTGACTTAGGTGAAAAGGATCGTGGTCCCTTGGTTTGTTTGGTTTGGAAGTGATCCAGATTCAATTTAGAAGGCTAATTCTTTCCCAATCACCTCCCATCTAATTCTTTCTCAATTGGTGGCTTATTTTGTTGCAGCAATGTGTCTTGATAAGTTGCCTTGAGTTTCACCAAGAAGTTGGTTACATCCTCCTGCATATGCCTTTCTTTTCTTTATTCTTTTTGTAAGTATACTGTGTTTCATAGTTTATCATCCTGATTCCCTTGCTTTTACTTTGGATATGATTATATACTATATAATCTAGTTCCTTCATATGCAATTTTTTTATAGACAGGTAGAAAAAGCATCTCTTTTGATTTGCTGGGTTCTTTTGTCCTTCCCTTCCTTTTACTTTTAAAAAAATCATTGTTTTTGTTTGACTTTTGGTATTGGTGTTTGATTGTGGCTTATCTTCTTGCAGCTGGCTAACAATGTAACTTGTCGTTATGAGTTGCTCAAAAATATGGTTATATTTTCCTGCTTATACCTTTTCTTCTTCACGCTTTTTGAAGTTATCCTGTCCTTCATAGTGTTTCATCCTGGGTGTATAGCCTCTAGTTGGAGCGTTTTGGCTTTTAGGTGAGAAGTGAGTGGCTTTTCTTTCCCTGAGTTCAATTGGGTGAAAGATTGTAATTCTGGTTACAATGGTTATTTATTCCCAAATAATTCCTTGCTCGAATTTTTCAAAAGTTTGGCGAGGCTCAAGCTTTTTTCTTCTGTATGGTTTCTGCTAAGTTTTTTTTTTCCTGAATTTCAATTGCTTTGGGTTGACTTTCGATATCTTGATGTTTAATAGGTTGTTTATTTTGTTGCAGCTAGCTATCAAAATTTTGAGCTAATTCATTCCAACTGCTTTTAACTTTTGAACCTTTTTCTCTATGTTTAGTTGTTTTGGTTTGACTTTGAACTTTTTTGGTTTAATTTGAACTTTTTTGGCAGCTTGTTAACAATGTGTTTTGATTAGTTGCCTTGAGTTTTACAAAGAACTTGTTTACATCTTTGTGCTTATGCTTTTCTTCTTTACACATTTTTGAAATTATTGTGTTCCATAGGGGGTTCCATAGGGTCTCACCCAGATAGTGTGTATGGCATTGCATCTTTGTGCCATAGGGTCTCACCCAGATAGGGTGTATGGCATTGCATCTTTGTGCTTATGCTTTTCTTCTTTACACCTTTTACTTTTAAAATTATTGTGTTCAATGAAAAAAAAGAATAATATTTTTTTTAAAAAAAAAAAACATACGACGACTGTTTTTTCAAAAACAGTCATCTATTTTAAAATTTTTAATAACACTCATATAGATGTCTCCTTAAAAATAGTCATCTAAATGATATAAAAATGGACATTAAAAGTCATTTCTGTAGTAACATTTTTCCTTTAGAGATTAAATTTTAACTTGAACATTCTGGGTCAGATTAAACCTCGTTGCATAATGAGTTTGGCATTTTGGCTACATGAATAGACACAATAATGTGCATGATAGGCCGTGTTGGCGTTGGAATCAAAGATGATGAATCTATACGCAAAGCTCAGTACTATTTCACATGTGTTTTGGATTAGTTTTTGAAGAATAGCTTTTATGATTTACAAGATAAATATATGAGAAGAGTTTTGTCTCAATTTACAAAAAAAAATTTCTAAAACTACGGTTTCAGTGTGGCAAATACTTACTTAAAAGTCTAAAGAAAAAACGAGTAAGAAACAAAGACGACGGGACTAATAATATTTCACTGGCCTATCGTCAGAATTTTTTTATGCTTTGATTCACGTAGTGGACATTGGTTTGCTCAAATTCCTCAAACACATGCATGCATGTATATTTTTTCTTCTTGTGTGAAAATCCTCAATATACATGCGTGTGTGTGTGTGTTTGTATGTGTGTTAAGGGAAACTACGGTCTACGGTACGTACAACAAAAGGAGATGTCCCACTGCGCACTAAAATCTTATTTAATTCGTCCCCTTTCCATTGATAGATTTCTCATTTCAATATGACATACGAGTATACATCTTATACCAGACGAGAAGGAATAATAACAAAGTTCAATAGCCTGTTGATCTGGGGCTATTACTTGTAAACTAAGGTTGAAAAACTTATGATGATATACGTTACTTATTATATAGGCGGGTTTGAAAGGCATGTAATTAAGGGCTATGGAAATCTATATCAAATTCCTTAACTTGCACTGTTTCTAGGCACAGTGATACAGAAGACGATACATATAAGCTAGCTAGCTTAGTTGGATACTTGGATTATGTTAAATTTTGATTCCAATCACATAAGCCATCACGAGCAAGACAAGGCTTTTCATAGGATTAATTTTGTGGTGTAATAGGCACCAAAAACCAGCTTGTTCACTAGGAAATTAAACGCCACCCGTACTTTGTTTGTTGTGATAATTGCATATATACTAACGATAAAGCACATACTTATTCACATTACAAATTAAAGGCCTCATACCTTGGCCTTGAGTCTGTTTTCGGTGCCTTGCACTGTCACATTAAAGGGACAATTATATCCACCACTGCAACACTCGGGGTCGCAGCTTTCATCCATTTAATTTAATTTGCTGGCTATCTTAATTTGATTTAAGTTATTAGAATGTATCAATCTCCCCAATTTTTATTACTATTATCTAATCTACTATTAAATAATATTGCTAACTAAACACGTTTTCTTGCATGCTGCATGCATGGAAATTGAGGTGTGTGAGTCGTACTGTTTTAAACTTGTCAATTTTGTGGTTTGTTCAGATTATAGTATGATTTATCTAGACCAATGCACTTAATTATTGGTTAACAATGATTGGTCAGGTTTGGCGTGATGAAGTGTATCTGTATATAGAGCATGAAACTCGTCTTTACGCGTATAATCAATCTAATGTACACGCAAAGAAATGCCCCCTGTAGAGGTTATATAGACCATCATCAATTATTAATGGAATTATTATTACTCATCGACTTAACAACGTGTCTCTTAGAAAAAAGTTGAGTTGGCGGCCTGTTTAGATCCAAGTCATTTAGATAATTTGACAAGCTGTTTAATTTCGAGGATTTATATAGAAATTTATATCCAAACCACCATCTGTATATACTTTTTTTTAATGACTATTTAACATTAGTGATTTAGGTATATATTATGTTTTTTTTTAAATGACTCAAATCAATTTGATAAGATTTATTTTTTTTAGATTATATACTTTCACTTTAATATTTAAATAATCAATGTAAAACTTTTCTTGGTATCAACCATATGTATATGTATACATGTGATAATACAGAGTTTGTTTGGAATAGCGGTTGAAAATTTCATAAGTGCTTATGAATTGTAATTCACGGAATACGAAGTAACTTTTACGGTCTACGAGGTGCTTTTACGGTCTACGGGGTGCTTTCATGGTCTACGAGATAAATATGTGAAAGAGATTTATCTCAATTTATGTAAATCAGACTTATATAATAAACCTGATTCAAGATCGCTCTACCAAACAAGCACATAGCAATGCCGTGAAAATGCAAAAGTCGCACTTGCACCAGGACCATTAATTGATTATAACTGACGAGGCAGTACCTCCAAATTTATTGATTTCTCACTGTGTGATTACTGAATCCAGCCACCAATTTAGGCCGTGTTTTAAGTGATTTATTGATAATTTGATTTATGAAAAAATAAGATTGAGTAAAAGTCAGATTGTGTAATGTGATTTATATTTGGATTGGCGATTGAATAAATATTTTCGTAAAAGTGAAAAGGTATTTGATTTGGCTTTTGCATAAGTGGCTTTTGTGATATTTAAGAGAAAAAATAATCATGTTGACAACTCCAGGAGCGGGTCATTGACAAATCCAAGGGCCCTATTGATAAGTTCTTGGGACAATCACTAGTACAAAAGAGGCGTTTTAGATTGGCACATTTAAACCGATTATAGCGGATAATGTCCAAAAGGTATAACCGATAGCATTTTTATAATTATGTTAAAGTTTTGAGACTAGTTCCTTAGAAAACCAGTGTAAAATATATTATTAAAACCTATTTTACAAGGAACTAGTCTAAATAAGGAAAAAAATCATTACTTTTAAAACCAAGTATTTGGATAACTAGTCTAAAAAGCTTAGGGTAGAATTTTTTTTTAAAAAAATGCCATTACTCTTAAAATCGGTTATCTAAATAACCGGTCTAAAAACTACTTTTAAGACCAGTTATCAAAATAATCGATCTTAAAATATAACTTTTAAGACTTGTTTTTAATATAACCAGTCTTAAAGGTGAATCACTCCAACATCTATCGTGCTCATCACTGGAACTTCCATTTGAATAGTTACACCAAATCTTTCTAAATTGTCGATAAACTTGCACGATTGTTGGCAGAATTCAAATCAGGGCTTGTGTAACGACTTTTTTAAATTACCTCAAAATTTATCATTCCATTAAAACATTAAGTAATATTACATAAACATCATGTCAAAAGGCTCCGTTCATAGTACAAATCCCAATATGCAACGGAATATTCAACATATGCGATGATTGTCTAAAAAGCCCTTAAGTTTGACAATATACATTATACTACTCATGTAACTAAACGAGACATACAAATTAATATCAAATCAAGCCTCGTGCGCCTCCCCCTTGGTAGCACCGTTTGAACTCTCGCCTAAAAAATAATAAAATCGATGGGATGAGTCACATAGACCAAATAATCACTTCTATTTTAACAAGTATGCTGGGAATGATTACGAGATAGTTAAGCAGAAAAATTATAAATAATATAAAGTATAATCTTCCAAAAATATTAACATTTCAAAATAACAATTTAATATGTATAGAATTCCCTCAGCCATCCTTATAGCCTCCTTAACCGCTGATAGAACCTATGGGCTACAACATATAATGGATTTAGTCTCTTTGAAAAGACTATACCAAGCTCTCCAATAATGAGGTGTAGCCCGACCAAAGGCTACAAAACTCATATCAGACCATGGGTTCCTTTTCCGTCAAACATGGAAATGTGTCACATGTCCCTTGAACTGACCCTTATCTCAGCCAAAGGAAAAGAGTGATATTAAGGGCACTGAAAATGTCAAAGTCATCCACTTTACGCACAGTGGCGGCTATACCACGTGGTATAAAAGAACCAAACTTCCTCCAATCATTACTCGCCACATTCAACATCTTAACATCATAAATATCAATAATTTATTCTATATTTCATAATCAATGCTATACATCATCAATCATTCAAAATCATTGAGGCCCACCTAACTAACAAGTTTACTAGAAACATAGTTAATATTATCATTGTACGTTCCTTATATAAAATATTATAATATATTTATAGCAATTAAAAATATTAATATATACTTATAATCATCTCAACAAACATACAAGATAAATTGAAAAGTGGTTACCTCAAGTTCTTGACAACTAAACTTGAGAAAATTCAAGTGTAACAAGCCAAATTCACTCTACAATAAATATGTAATTATATGTTAATAAAATTAATAATAATTACTAACTAAAATAATCCCCATAACTAGCTCACTTAAATCTTCATAGAAAAATAACAACAATTTATCTATTCCTCAAATAAAAATTTATAAAATTTATTAACTCTTTCACTCAATAAAATCAACAATAGTACTTCTCCAATCACCTTAACTTCAAAGGTCATAATATTATCAATATTAACATCCTAGATTAATTAAATCTCTCTCTTCTAACTTATATGAGCATAACTAATTATTAAACAATATTGAAACCTCCACATAATTTAAAATATATTAAAACTCTAATTTCTAATATCGATTTATAATTTATAATTTCATATAACACAAAATCTACAAAACTAAACTGATTAGAATTACAATAATATCTCCTATAACCCAAAAAAATTATTTAATCTAAATTTAATCGGTTAAAAAGTCTAATATAGAATTATTTATAGATTGGTTATAAAAAAAATTCATTATAAAATCTTATACCAACTAAATAATAAAAGTAAACCGATTAAAATTAACTATTAATCATCTTCTATATTCCTATAGTCTTATATTGACAAAACTCAATTTTGCCCAAAATCCTAATCTTAAAATTTTTTCTAATCAACACAAAGTTATTATCATAAGAAAGAGAAAATTATTTAGAACATTTTTCATAAAGAAAGTTTTATGATTAGAAGAAAATATGTGTACATTATTGATCACCGATGAACAAAAAATACTCCTATCAGTATCCTAACCTTCGCACCTCTCCACAACACTTCATGCCTGAAGTGTTTAGGGGGAGGGGTATTTATAATACCATTTCCAGCAGCAATTGGCACCTAATGGTGCCAATTGATTGATTTTTTTTAAACATTAAAGGGGCTCGCATCGCCAATCCCCTTAATGTCAAAGTTGGTGGCGCCCTGCGCGCCACCATCTTTGATTATTATTATTATATATATATATCAAAAATTTCTCACTAAATTTATTTTTTTAATTATATTTATATCCTATAAATAAAAATCAGGATATTACAGCTTGCAATGGCTGTTGTTGGATGGACAAAAAAACCGCAATTCCTAATTCCCTAAACTTTCCCCCTTCCTCCCTTGGCGACAGTTTTGTGTTCTGCATGCGTCCTTTGAACTTGCAGTATTTTGAGATTGTGGTGTTGCTGTGAAAGGTGAAAACTGAGCATTGGAGATCTACGCGTTCTGGCATGGCTGTGAAATGTCCTCCTCCCTTAAGACATTTTGTGTATTTTGCCTCCCAAAAAAAAAAGGTGCGTCATTCTGTACTAGTGTCATCCATAATGTCATCGAATTTTTCGCTTGCCTATTCTGAACTTGATATGAATTTGAGTGCATTTTGATTTACTGTGAATTTTTTGGAGTCATTGCTCATAAATTTTTTTTAAACTGAATTTGAGGTAATTAAGATGTGCGTGTTTTTGTATTGTTGCTTTGTGAATAAGACTACATTGTTCTGTCCACATGGTATTTTGATAGCGTCTTGGACTCCTGGTTAACCATTCTTAAACTTGAAAGAAGAAAACATAGTCTTGGTTATTACTTGTCCAATGGTTTGATATGAATATTAGGGTACAAGCTTGCATTCAGAAACATAGAATTTATTTCTACTCTATTTATGCAAACTCAAGAACTCGAGTTCATCATGTCAAACTCGAGTGCATAGAGTAATTTTTCAATCTCCAGGTAGTATCTGTCAGAAACTCATGAGAGTACATTGTCAAACTCAAGGGTAAAAACCATTAGAACTTGAGTGCATGTATATGAACTCGAGTGCATAAGATATTTTCAAGTTTCTGCTAAGTTCTTTGATTGAAACTCTCGGGAGTGCATTTATGGACTCGAGTACAAAATGCAATAGAACTCGAGTTTTGATGTTTAAACTTGAGTGCATTAATTGTTCATTGCTTCTTCATGCCTTTCTGAAACAAACTCGCGGGAGTGTGATATTTGGACTCGAGTGCACTTGGTTATTTTAGTTTTTGACCAACTCTTTGGAATAAACTCTCTTGTCAAACTCTCAAGACTCGAGCATAATTACAGTTTAAAACTCGAGTGCATGTGTCAAAGTCGAGTTCATTTCTCACATAACTTGAGTGCATACATACAAACTCGAGTGCATCAGCATAATGACATATTATATCAACGTGAGTTTGTGCAATGCTTTGTTTGATAAATTTAACATATTGTGCTTGATTAAACTTAGTCATTTCTTTGTAAAACTTAGTCTTTGGCATTAATTAATCGTTGCTATACAAATGCATTATAATATAAAATTTGCTATGTAATTGTTCATTATGTAGTAGTTAAGATAGGTACTTGATGAGAGTAATGATTATGTGCTCTCATCATACTCTGACCTTTTCCAGGGGAAAAATAGAAAAGAGAGAAAAAAAGTTGTTGAAATATATGGATCGTAGTTGGATAAACGCTAAACGGACGAGTGTTGAATATGATAATGGGGTGAGAGATTTTTTAAAATTTGCTAGAAGAAATGACGATGATGACAGTGTGATGTTCTATTACCCTTATATAGAATGTTTGAATGAGAAGTGACTAAGTGCTGCAAATATATATACACATTTAATTTATGAAGGATTTTGTAAGAGTTATACAGTAAGGGTATGGCATGGTGAAGAATTAGAAATGCCAAGTGCATCTCAACAGGGGGAGTGACCTTTGATGATAATGACACAGATCTGGATGATTGGATAGAGGATATTATTCGTGATGTAGGAGAATAAGCTTTTAAGCAAACCCATACATATGGTAATACGTACAGTGATGCTGAGAAGCCACTGTACCCGAGATGTACAAAATACCAATTGTTGAAAGCAATATTGAAATTGGTAAGCTTGAAAGCACAGCATGAATGGAGAAACAAGAGTTTTTCAGAAACTCTTGAGGCCTTTAAGGACATACTTCTAGATGATAATGTGTTGCCTTGCCGATACTATGATGCTAAGAAAATATTGTGTCCACTAGGGATGAAGTATAAAAAGATTCATGCATGCCCTAATGATTGCATATTATATAGAAAAGAGCATGAAGAGAAGCAACAGTGTTTGATATGTGAAACCCCGAGGTACAAATCAAATAAGGCCCATGTAAAAGTGTTGTGGTATCTTCCAATCATACCAAGGTTCAAACGATTGTTTGCTAATGAAATTGATGCCAAAAATTTGAGATGACATGCGAATTAGAGGATTTCTGATGGAAAGCTTAGACATCCTACTGATTCTTCTCAATGGAAGAAAATTGATCAATTATTTCTTAGCTTCGATGGAGAATCTAGGAACCTTATGCTTGGGCTTAGCACATATGATATGAATCCTTATGGTAGCCTAAGCAGTATACATAGTTCATGGCTTGTTCTATTAGTAATTTACAACTTATCTCCTTTGTTATGTATGAAACAAAAGTACATCATGTTATCTATATTGATTTCGGGACCAAAACAACTCAAAAATGACATAGATGCTTACCTAGAACCCTTGATCGAAGACTTAAAAAGTTGTGGGACGACGGTGTCAATGTTTTTAAGGTGAACAAGAAGGAAATTTTTAAAATGCGAGCAATGATCTTTTGTACTATAAATGACTTCCCTGCATATAGAAACTTGTTAGGATATAGCGTTAAAGGCAACAAATCATGTCCAATTTATGAAGAAGACATATGCTACCATTAACTTCAACATGGAAGAAAGATCGTTTATCTTGGCTATAGGAGATTTCTTAGACGGGGCCACTCATATCGTAGATTAAAGAAAGCATTTTTTGATGGCTAAGAGTTTGAAGATGCTCCAGAGGCATTGACTAGGGAGAAAGTTTATGAAAATGTACAAAATATCAATGTTATATTTAGTAAGACTACAAAGAGCATAAAGGAGAAAAATATATGGAAAAAGATGTAGGTCTTCTTTAATCTTTCATATTAGCACAATCTTGATATGAGATGCTGTATTGATTTCATGCATGTGGAGAAAAATGTATGTGATGGTATTGTTAGGATACTGCTCAATATACAAGGTAGTTCTAAGGATGGCGTGAAGGCAAGATTAGATTTGCAAGAAATGAGAATACGAGAAGATTTGCATCCGAGGCCATATGGTAAGAGAATTTTTATCCTCCATCCTCTCGTACTTTGTCTAAGGATGAGAAAAGAAGTTTTTGTGAGTGTTTACATGGCATCAAAGTTTCCTCAGAGTATTCTTTAAATTTTAAGAAGCTCGTGTCAATGAAAGACTTGAAATTAGTAGGGCTAAAGTCTCATGATTATTATGTCTTAATGCAACAACTACTCCCAGTAGCTATTCAAGGCATTGTCGAATATGATTTTCAACATATATTAACTAGACTTTGTTTCTTTTTCAATGCTATTTGTAGTAAAGTAATTGAGATGGAAAGATTAGATGAATTGAACAATGAAGGATACCTGATCTTATGCCAGCTTGAGAAGCTTTTTCTTCCTTCTTTTTTTGACATCATGGTACATCTAATTGTTTCTCTAGTGAGGGAGATAAAGTTATGTGGCCCTATCTATTTCTGATGGATGTACCCAATTAAAAGAACTATGAAAATCCTAAAAGGGTATGTGAAGAACCCTAACTGGCCTAAAGCATATATTATTCAGAAATATGTTTCTGAAGAAGCTATGGAATTTTGTCAACATTATTTGTCAAATGTAGGAAATATTGGGCTTCCTAAACACCATGATGAAGAAGGGGGTAGACGCGGGGTTATAGTAAAGAGTGTGGATCCTGATGAGTTGCAACAAGTCCACTTGTATATCTTGAATAATATTGATGGAGTTCAAGATTATATGAATACTCATAAAGAAATTGTACTGAAAGCAAATAGTCAAATGACTGAACAAAGGTTAATTAGGGAGTATATCATAACTTTTGCACATTGGTTCAAACATAAGTTTGACAGAGAATAATGTGTTTCTGATACAATTAAATGGCTAGTACATGGTCTTGAGGTTGATATCATAAGTTGGACTTCATTTGTGATCAATGGTTATACACGAAGTCTCTAGATAATAGGAGCACCATCTAGAACAGTGGTGTTATGTTAGTGGCTAAATCTATGCACTTCTCTAGTTCAAAAGATAAGAACCCTAAATTGGCAGCTATACCTTATTATAGGGTTATTGATGAGATTTGACTGGTTGACTATGTTAAAATTAAATTTCCCACTTTCAAATGCAAGTGAGTTGATGTCAATAATGGTGTGAAGATCGATCAGTTAGGATTTATATTAGTAGATATGAACATTAGTAGTTTTAAAGATGAACCTTTCATTATGGCAGATCAGGCAAAACAAGTGTTCTATATTACCGATAAGGAAAATAAAATATGGTCTGTAGCTCTCTAAGGAAAAAAGGTCATTAATATTGATGAGGAAAGTCGTTTAAATTATGATCTTTTTGAGACTCCTTTTTCCAGGGGTCTTCTACAATTGAACAAAGATAATGAAGCAAATAATGAACACGACATAAGAAATGATCATCATGAAGGGATATGGAAGGATATCCCTTTATAAAACTACTTTAAAAGTTAGCTAGCTAAAGTAATTATCATTATGAGTTATATTCGAATTATGTATTTTCAGATTACTAACTTAACGATTTATCTTAACAAGATAATGATGGATTCGAGGCATCCTAGTGCAGAGGCTCTGAAGCCACCTAATGCTCATTAAAGTGAGCCAGCTAGTGTTAATCAGAGCGAGCCGAGTAACCAGTCTGTACGGAGGGGTAGATGTGGCACATGATTGAGAGACATTACCCTTAGTTGGAGTGTAGGGCAGAACATTTCTATTGAGTTTGATAGATATTGGAAATCAATCGGGCCTAACGCAAGCCGATATAGGAGTTTTGTCAGCCTCCTTGCACGCAACAAGCCTAGTATCTTAATAGAGGAGTGGAGAAATGTCGATGAAAATGTGAAGGAGCATATTTCGGACACTATTCAAGTATAAATTTCTCTTCTACATGTAATGATTATCAAATTTGGCAATTTGTCATTAACTCCTTCAATGCATGCATAACAGCTCACATACAATGTTCCTCAGAGTGAAATCTTGTACAAGAAGTGTAACATCCTTATTTTAAAATAAATAAATAAATATAATATATATATATATAATAAAGGGTTAAGGTGCAGATTTAGTAAAGAACTATTTCCCAAATTGCACCCAGCACAACTAACTATTTTAGGGTGCAAAATAGACATTATGAATTTTTAGGGTGCAAAAGTAGACATTATGAATTTTTTTTGGAGCAAAAATAGCAATTTCGTTATCTATTTTGGGGTGCAAAAATTACTATTTTTGCTCCAAAAAAATTCAAAATGTCTACTTTTGCACCCTAAAAATTCATAATATCTATTTTTACACCATAAAATAGTTAGTTGTGTTAGGTGCACTTTGAAAAATAGTTCATTGCTATTTTTGCACCTTAACCCTATAATAAAATAATATTATAATATTATAATAATATTATATTATAAAAAAATTCAAAGTTGGTAGGCGCCGAAACGATGCCTACCAACATCAAGAGATAAAGGGTGACCCCCTTATAAAAAAAAGTTATGTTGCTTTGGTGCCATCAGGGGCCAAAGCAACAGGAATAGGAGGAGAGGGGGTATTATAAATTCCCCCTCCCATAAAAACTTCAAGCAGGTAAAGTGTTTCGTGAAGAGAAGAGAGGGTGAGGTCCTGATAGGAGTATTTTTGGTTATTTGATGATCAATAAGGTATGTAAACTCTCTTCTAATCACAAAGTTTCTTTTATAAAAAATATTCTAAATAATTTTCTCTTTCCTATGATAGTGATTTTATGCTAGTTAGAGAATATTTTAGGGATATGATTTTAGGCAAGTTTTGAGTTTTGTCAATATAAGACTGTAGAAATGTAGAGAATAATTAATAGTTAAATTTAATCGGTTAAGATTTATTATTTGGTTGTTATGTGATTTTATAATTAATTTATCTTACAAATAAGATATAAATTAATCTCCATAGGATGTTTTTACCGATCAAAATTTGTTTAAATAATTTATTTGGATTATTGGAGGTATTATTGAGGTTTTAATCGGTTTATTTTGTTAGATCTGAGCTCTATGAAAAATATGAGTTAGGATTTAATATTTAAAGTAGAATTTGATATGAGTTTAATTATGTAGAGATTTGAGGAGTTTTTTAATAATTGGATTATACCCATATAAATTATGAAAAAGAGATTTAATTATTTAAAAAGTTGATATTGAGGATTTTGTAATTATAGGTTTGTTAAAGGTTATTCAAGGATTTTAATGAGTAATTTGGATTTATGAGGAAATATCTATGACTAAGGATTTTTAAGGAAATTGGAATAATTGAGGATAATAGTTGTAGAGAAAATTGGGTTGTAGGAGCTAAATTAAGAAAATTAATTATTTTATTATTATTTATGGTTAATCGGTATTTATATTGATAATGTAGAGTTTTCTTGTGATCGGTGATTGCACGGGTTTTACTATCCAAATTAAGGTTAAACTTGGAATCAAAGTAACCGGGATTAATTTATTTTGTATGCTTGCTTTAGACTGTAAGGTGTTTTATAAACCTTACATTTATCTATATTACTTACATGTGTTTTGTAAGATTATATTTATGTCTGAATATCAATTAAGCAGTGTATTTTCCAATTTACATATATAAGTGAAAATTATTATTAAATTGTTACTGTTGTGATAAATATGTTGTTTGAGATGGAATGTTGTATAAGAATTTAGAATTCTCGTAATTGTTTTTGAAAGATGTATTAATTTATTATTTTTATATTACGGGATATGTTGGGTTGTGTGGAAGAGATATGATGAATTATGTGCCCATCGGCTCTCTCAATCCTGACCTGGATTTGGAGTTGAGTGTTTTAGGCGGACACCTCCCTGTTATGGTATATTGGTGGTGGCATGGGAGGGGGCAGTATTCTTGATGTGACTAGCTAACCTTTGGTCGAGTATACTAGCACTGATAGGTTGTACCAGTGGCTACCGGGTTCTCGTTAAGGCGCTACTTACCCCTAGGTAGTGGCCTCAAGACTTGGGGAGGCCCCTTCGGGGATAAGGAGTTTGGGGAACTCCTGAAGTCTGCCGCACTCTTAAGCCAGGTTGCGGGGAGTATAGGCCGAACCACTGTCAGGCCAGGTTACGGGCGGTGGGGCCGTTACAGTAGGTATAAGGAATTACTTTGGAGCCCCCTCATACTATTCCTCAAGCATGGTGACTAGGGAGGAACTGGAGTGTATGTTGGCCACTGCAAGGGTGGAAGCAAGGGCCAAGGCAAAAGCATTATTTGATGCACTATTAGATTCCCGGTTGAGCAAGATGAGAGAGGAAATGATTGCCATTGTGAGCACAAGACAGGATACTAGTGCTCCCCAGGCATAATCAGTTACTCCTAATAAGCAGAGCACTAAAGGAAGTTGTTGCAATATTGGGCAGTCATCAGAGGGTCTTGGAAAAGAAATTGTTGAGCCTTGTAATATTTTTATTGAGGATCCTTTGAGATGGTTAATTGCACGGGGGAGTGTGCATAACCTGGGATCAACTGTTCACCACTAATAAATGAAAGATAATCAAGTCAGAGTGTTAGTTGAAGAGGTTATCAATGCATACACACATGTACCTATCCCTTTTGATGATTTGAAAAGATTGTGAGAGATGTCCTAAGTACTTTCAACTTGTGGCTGAAGAACCTTGTTTCTGTTCGAGCTGAGGAAACCCCAATCAGAGCATCATGTCCAGCTCCCTTTACTCATAAAGTTTCATAGTCTCCATTGAATGTCATGCAACAAGTGATTCTTATGGCATATGATACATCCTTTCGAACAAGAGAGTGCCCTACAGATCCAGCTGTTGGCAAGTCTGAGGTGACATGCTATCTTGAGAAGGATGATTTAATGTCCCTGGTAGCTCCTAAACAATATCTTACGATTGCGATTGTCCAATTGTTTTTAATGTAAGTATTTTCTTTAATTGGAAGTAAATATTTTAAAAATTACGCCGTTTAACTTTGATTTATGTGCTTGCATTATTGCAGGTATATGAATCGTAGGTTGGTCTCCTCTGGTAATAGTAATAAATTTGGATTCATATGCCCAGTTCAAGTCCAAGAGAAAGGGATCACTGCTGCTATCAGACATAGATACTTATCAGAGAGGCTTAGTGAAACCGTAATTGAGTGTTTCTTTAATCCGTATGTGCATGGGTAAGAAATAAATTTGCTTGACATTCATTTCTTTTTTTCAAGGATAATTGGCAATTGGTTCTTCTATGCAAGAACAATTACACCGTCATCCTCTTATGCTCCCTTCACTTGAAACCAGGGAATGATTTAAAGAAGACCGTGAACTCATAAATTTTCTTGCATTATTACCTTTTGTGTGCAAAGTTTATGGAATTTGTGCAAAATAAGTAATCTTTTTGATTTTGATGATAGGGCTATGCGGACATTCCTACATGCTACTTATGGTAAGCATATTCGTGTCTTAAAAGACCTTATATGGATCATCCCAAATGTTAGTACATATTTATTTTCTTTAAGATGTGGTTCTATAAGTTATGCTTTTATACTTGCTTTAATGATGTCATGTTCTTTTTCAGAGCCGTATGCAACCACTGGGGTCCAATTTTTGTGGTTTCTATGTTTTGAGACACATTTACAATATTATCACCCTAGGCATGACTGATTTTACCGAAGAGGTAAATGTATATTTAAAAATTTTGTATTACTTTATTATTTTTAAGTTTGCAAGATAATGTTTTTTCTGTCTTTGGTGTTACATACAAATGTTTGATCTTGCTGATCCCTTTCCTGATATTGATTGTTGAATTCATCTATGAGCTTTTACAAGAATAATAAGTTTTTTAATCTAATGTTGTTATGATAATACTTGTGGTTTTCATATCTAGGTTTATATCTCTGCGTAGGACAATTTTTAAGATATGGGTGATACATGTTGGTTGCTAATACAGGCATTGGAGCTATTACTTCTTCTTATCACTGGTTGAACTATTGCATTCTCTATATTTTCTAAGAAATTATTATTGAAGAGTTGAAACCTTGTTCATTGATTTGTTGATTTTATTGTCAAATATCATTGCTACCATTAATGAATGATTGAGGAGAAAATTTTTGCTTCCGTGTTGAGTTTCTAACTGTACATTTGCTAAATTCATTGAGGTAACTCTTGGCTAGCACATACTCCTCTCATTGCTGTCATTTGTTAAGAGTTGGATTGCCAGTTATGATTTTGGGTCTATGGAAATGTGGTAAAAGATTCTTTCTACTGTGGTTGTATGATTGTTAGTAGGTTTGGTCTGTCGTGGACTTACTTCCATTGTCTAAGACTTGATTAAAAAAAACAAAGAAAGAAAGATTGTTGCGGGTATGAGTTGAGGGTTCCATTGTCATTGTTACAAAATTTTGTAGTTGACTGAGTGTTGAAATTTCTGAAGCTTTTCCTTGGTTATGACTAGTTGTTGTCTATTAGGAATTTTGACTAAAGTTAGAGAGAGTTCTAAAGTGCACTAGAATGTTTGAAAACTGATATCACATGCTATGATTGACTAATGAAGTCATGTATGCTTAATAAACCTCATTTGTTGTCATTTGAGCTTGTACTAATTTGCTCAAAATATGTCCCAAATTCTTATGATTTACACTTAATTCCTATCATATTGAGTGAATATAAATCTAAGATCAGGTTTGTGCACTTTCAAGCTTTTGTGAGAGCTATCATAGCTGAATTTAATTATTACTTATGATTTAATATGATAGTTGTTGTGATAAGCTGGAATTTACTGTCATAAGGATGATGTCGTTGTTGCCTTAATTTGAATGTGGGTTGTTACCTTGTTAGAAGAATGATGAATATCGTTAAAATAAATGGCTTGTTGGCCTAAGTAAATGTAATTTTCAAGGGAAAATAAAAACAAGATATTTTTTAGACTGGTTCTTAATACAACTAGTCTAAAAAATCCTCTTTTAGATGGTTGTAACACAATCAGATCTAGAAAACACTTTTTAAGACCGGTTGTATTAACAACCGGTCTAAAAAGTAATAGACTTTTTAGATCGGCTGTATCAAGACCTCATCCAGAACCGGTTTAAAAAGTCATTTTTAACCGATTTAAAAAGTGATTTTTGTAATTGTGTATTTTTTCATTTTGAGATTTCAAGGGACCACTTTTTTATTTTGTCTCTTGCTTGGGACCTTACCGTAATTTCCCAATTAAATTAAAAAGTCATCTCCTTCCCCTTCTTCTCTTCCACCTCATCAGACACTCTTTATGAATTGGGTGCCGACAACTTCCACAAGAGACGACCTTGACTTCTTCCCCATATCTTCCATACAAATGGGACATGAGATCCCATCCTCTACCTCTATACTGGGTTCTTGCCTTTCGGTGAAGAAAAGCTGGTGAAACCTCTTGTGAAGAGTGAAGCCGGCGAGGGCGTCCAACGAGGTAGGGAGGTCGAGGAGGTGGTGGAGTTAGGAGGAGTGGATGGTTCACCGGCGAAGGTAGAATTGATCGAAGGGGAGGCCAAGAATACGAATGAGGATGAAGAGGATGTGCTTGCAAGGGGTGGTGCAGTCGGAGCAGGTGCAGGAGGGGGAGGGAGGAGAGGGTGATGGTGTAGACATTGGCAGTGGCACCCAGTATGAAGAAAGAGGAGTAGAAGCGGTGGAGGAGGAGGAGAGGGTGGTAAAGAGCGCGGAGGATCTAACCGGAGAAGCCTAGATCGGGGGAGACAGAATCCATGGATGATGGAGAGACAGAGCGATATAGGATGGAGAAGAGAAAGAGAGATGAATAATGAGAAGCCAATCGTCAAAAGCCAGTAAAAGTGGCTTATAGGTAAAAGTCACTTTTCAGCCTTAAGCTCTTTTTATGAAAAGTTATACCAAACACAAAAAAAAAAGCAACAATCAAACTTATTGGGTCGAATCGTGTAATTGAGTGTCTGAATCGCTCTGCCAAACATACCCTTAATAGGCCTTGTCCTTTTTCACTACCATTACACCTAATATAAACATCTGTGTGTATATGTATGTATTTCCTTCTTCTACTGCTAATATGAATTTAACATATATATTATACCATTAATAACACACACAGGCATGTCACAATCATCAATGTCTCTGTTGATTTATTTTCGATTAATAGAAGTGACCTTTTTGCTCAACAAAAAAAAAAAAAAGAAGTGACCTTAATTAAAAATGTCGGGACTAGTTGTGAGGTATGGCGGTTGGAATGGTAAAAGAGCCAAGCGAAAAATAAGTGTGAACGGATGTTGAAATAATTGAATAATTGTGGTAATAAAAATTAAATTTCGGTAAAAAAATTTGAATAATTATTCTCCTAAACAAGTAAACATGTTACATATCCAAATTTCCAATTCTCTCAGTTATTGTACGCCAACACCAGTGTGAAAACAAAGGAGGATAATGGACAACACATGGAATTAAAGAAATGAATCGAGCGAGGCCAGAGGCTTAATTACTTGCCAAGAGACGCACGCGGATGGAACCCCAAAAGTCTGATGATGATGGATAATAAGGGAAAACATAGTATATAATTTATTAAGTACAACAAAAATGCATACTCGAAGATTAAAAAAAGGACGTGTGTATTTTGAAGTGATGTATGATGCTCTTTTATTCTTAAATAAATATATGTCATCTATAACCTCGTATATAGTAAAAATATCTGCAATTTTCTTTTCAATAATGTACATACAATTAAATTATCTGCAAGAAGTCACCTTCCATTTTGCTTTTTAAAGTCATATTTTTATAAGCTTCATTGCTGAAAAGAGCGCGCGCGCGCGCATAAAATAAGTGGTAGACATTCAACACAAGATGGATTATCCTCCTGATCAAATGACAAACCTTTGATTTCCTTGAAACAAACCACTGCCCCTCCCAATTATGAAAAGGTCGTAAGATTTTACTTTTTATTTCAATATATCAAACTTATAAATGTTGTAGCAATTGCTTTCTCAAATAAGCTTTGTGTAAGAATTTTGGGATATATATAGCACTTAATTTGAAGCAAAACCGCATGTCTTATCGGTGTGGAAATAAAAGATGTGAAAGCATCTATCAGATTCAAAAAGAAGAAGCCTCGATCGATACATTGATGTTCTGTTATAAGCCGTTTCTCGTCTTGTTCCTGGAGACCACCAGAGTGTCCTTTGGCAAAAAAAAAAAAAAAAAAGAAAAGAAAAAAGAATCAGGGAGAGAGACCAGGGTGTCCCTATTCTACTGTTCCATTATATTCCTTTTGCTATTATTCCCAGCTGAGTGCCGACTGTTCTGTTTTCAGATATATTTCAATGTTGGAAGAATCGTGAAGGGGAAATTCTGACAGATCAACTTTTAAAACATAAGACTTATTAAGATAATTAAACTTTCAGAAACTTGTGCAGTGTATATAAGAAAGAGAATTATGATATTAACATTTGCCAACCTTTTCCACTCTTCAACGGCTCAACCATTGCATGGGTATTGATTTATATATACTCTCTCCGACATTATTTATAAGTAACTTTTTCTTTTATGGGCTGGTTCTTTTTATAAGTAACTTTCACTTTGTGTCTGAAAATGTAATTTTCTTTTTCCTATTTTACCCTTATTAAATACATATGATTTATAATTAATTATCACACACACCAAGAGTTATATTTAGGAGATAGAGAACTCACTAGGTGAATGAAGTCAACAAAGCATTGAGAAAACGTATTTTACTATATCTCATACTTTTTATACATTCTCTATCTATTTTCATACATAGAGGTATATATGAAAAAGACATGGCATTTTTGACACACTTATTACTTTTAACTACCAGTTCGTTTTACGCAATCAAAAAGAAAGTTGTTTATAAATAGGACCAGAGGGAGTATATAATTTATGTTGAATACATTGATAGGTTTTGACTATGCTCATACCACTGATGAAATCGAAGTTAAATATGATTGAGTTTTAAGGATATCCATTGAAAGTTTAAAAAATAGAAAATATGCAGTAAAAAAATTTCAAGAATTTTTTTAAAACACAGCGCTTCAGTCCCTTCCAAGAATTAGAGTTGGGTTTGCAGAAAGTAAATGTATTTTAATCTGGATGCCACCTTTTCGAGCCAACTTCTGGATGGTTTCACAAGCCTTTTAAGCTCTAATTAACATGCATGATTTAACTTTATTGTAACTTGCACGGCTTATATGTATATCATGGCCCTCTTTTGAAAAAATTAAAGTCTCACACTTCACAAAAGAAAAAGACAAGCAGGATTTAACGTGAAAAATCATGGGCGAAATAACCACGGAGACAACAAGAATTCCACTATGAAAAATAAAAATTACGATGACTATCTTTTCTCTTGTGATATATGGAAAATTTAAATATAGAGCTTAAGAAAAATTTTCAAAAAATGCTAACTTAACCTATAAGCAATATTTCTCAATTTCTCAATTATAAATACGATACCTTTTACTGAGATTTTAACTTATACACGACGAGTATATATAATAAATAAAAACAATCACAGTGTGCCAGAGAAATTGAAGGCATGATCTCAACAAAAAAAAAAATATATCTGTATAGCTTTGGGGCTGAAGTTGATACTTATAAAATAACCCTAATGGAGGGATCGTGCCAAAAGAAGATAAGGGAAGATGGGACAAGTGCATGGATGCTTTAAGGGCCAACCTTGATTTGCTGGGCTTTGATTAATTCAGACATGCATAGAGACAATATATCCCCAGTGTCCTATCTCCAGCCCTAGGACCAGTTTTCTTTCCTTCAGAATTGAACACCAAAACTAAATAGATGGGTATTTAATATAGACAAGGACTTTGATTTTTCATGACAGTTCCATAACATTGTGTTCCGAAAATAAGGGGGGGAAACAAGGCCCCGAAAATTTTAAGAATAACAGGTATACATGATGCAGGTACAGAGCCAGCTAAAAACAGTTGAGGGTGGGGCATTTTTGTAAGAAATTAATGTGTGTGTGTGTGTTAGCTTTCAGTGAGAGAGAAAGATACGCTCTTAGAGCCTCTTAAATACAAAATAAAAATGAGTAAATTCTATTTCATAAATACGGAGGCTTTATTTCATGCATGAATAAACATATAAATAGTTTTTCTTTTATTTTTATTTTTAGGAAGGCACTTTATCTTTCCCTTCTGGAAACAATGAATAGAGCAGGGATGCATAATTTAATATAACAAAGTTTGATAATATAACAAATATCCAGCCCACATTTGATCTTTAAAACTACTCATGATCTTAAATATAAGACATATTTACATAATATAATTATATTAAAGAAACTAGTTGATATTACACGTATTTTCTAAAATAATTTAGTTATCTTTTTTAATTATCTAATGCATTCTCTTCCTTAATTATGGTTGAGAGAACATTAAAAAAGATAAATTATGAAAATATTAATAAATATAAAAAATATATTTTATATTAAAAATCATGATTAATTTATCAAATATATATTATAGAGGGAATATCCCAATCAAGGCGCAATCATGTTAAGCAGGGCATTCAGCAATCTTCTCCAATTTACGAGGACATGCGCTTAAGGGTTAGCATACAAAGTTGGAATGGGCAGGCTAACAGTGCTCCTTAAATGGGCCCTTGACCTTCACTATGGTCCTGGACTTCCAGCCCTCGGATGATCGATAGTTGAGATCGTGAATATCTAATTAAATTTTAATAAGTAGTGCGGGTTGGTTAAAGTGATAAAGGGTATTATTACAGAAAATACATATTATTATTTTAAAAGACGTTTTTTTAAATAAAGAAGTAAAAAATGGATGGAATAGCATTTTTATAATTCCAAACAGTAATTTTAAGTTCTAAATATCACTATTAAAATTAGAACGTGTAAAGTGAACTTTTGACGTCCCAAAAATTAATTGAGACGCCTAAATCTTCTCTTTAGGCGCTAGAAGCCCAACATCTTGACATGAAAATTAAAATTGGGACCCTTTAGGCGTCTCTAATTAAAAATAAAGACCCCTAAAGTAGTTTGAATTTTAGCAAATTAGAATTCTATATAAAATAGAATAAAAAATTATTATATTATTATATTATTATTTATTATTTTATTTTATAGATATATAATAAAAGTATACTTGAATAATATGTATATAGGTAAGAGGATAACCTTTGGCTGACATGCATTGGGCAAAAATGCTTGGGAATAGACGTTCCTAATTTAAATTAAAGACGCCTCTTATATGAAACCAAGTATAGGCGTCCCTATTATAAATTAGGGACGCCTATTGTAAGATCATCTCCTTACTTCCATAATATTAATTGTTCTCTCTCAAAGACTAATTACAATAGAGATAAAATTTCACAAACTATTAAATATTATAATATCCAATCCATGATACGTTAATCCAAAGTATGCAGACAAATCAGAGTTTACAGCATGTAGGCCCTATGAGTGGCAATATACATCAATTCAACATATAATAAACCACAAGAGGCCATAGAGATGTATCTATGCCTCAGGAGCTCCTCCCACATTTTCAGCACAGAAACTATCACCTGAAAAATGTTAAGTCGACGGGGTGAAACAAAAGCCTCAGTAACCAGCTTTCCAACTTATTACACATGCTGACATGTATTCATGAGGTGCCAAGTGGAACAGTTTATATAATAAAATATTACAAATCTAATATCATTGTTTTGTACACAAATCTCATATCATAAATTATAATATTATATCTCAAATTTCATATCACAATTCCCAAATGCCTCCCATCAATCCAACCGAACCGCCTTATTTTCACCGACTAGACCCATGGGCTAAGTTACTATTCATGTTACTGGCCACTCAAAGAGCTCTCCGATCACATGATAAGGATTGGCCAAAATCTACAGAGCATGTTTCCAGACCATGGGTCTTTCCCCTCATTGAACTAGTGGGGTGTCGCAGTCCCTCGTCGAACTGATGGGACGGTCCCTCATTGAACTGGTGGGACAATAGAAAGCCAACCATCGTGCACCAATGAAGAGTATAACACGTGGTAAAAATAACTTTCTCCATCTCAACCTAAATCAAACAACCCAATATGTATCAATAAATAGCTCAATAATAATTTTCTCAAGATTTATATACTCATATGAGGATATTCAAAATATACCAATACATCTTATAATTTAAATCACAAGGTTCCACAAAGCAAGTGTATAACAAAATACTCCTCAATATTACTCATTAAAATAATTTATAAATATCCATATATGATTTTCAATCTCATAATCATTTTACAAATACTCACAAACACACACCAACACACATAATAAGTGGAAAGTGGTTACCTCTAGCCAAAACTAATTATTATCACACTGTTCCAAATCCAAGAGCTCAAACACATGCCAAAAATCAATCTATCACAATTAATTTACTACCCGTTAATAATTTTCCAAAATTCAAAATTATAATTTATTTACAAATTCTAATAATAATATACTATAAAAACTGAAAATAACAATTTAGGGTTTAAATTATAAAATGACAGTTTAGTCCTCTGAATTTCATAAATGACAGTTTAGTCCTACGAATTTCATAAATAACAGTTTAGTCCTTCATATTTTAAAACTATACCTACTAAAATTTCAATAATATCTCCATTAACCCAAAAAAATTATTTAATCTAAATTTAATCGGTTTAAAAGTCCAAAATAACATTATTTATAAGTTGATTATATAGAAAATTCATTATAAAATCTTATATAAACTAAATAAAAAAAATAAATCGATTAAAATAAACTATTAGTTATCATCTATATTCTTATAGTCATATACTGACAAACTCAAACTTGCCCAAAATTCTAATCCTAAAATATTCTCTAACCAGTACAAAATCAATATCATAAGAAAGAGAAAATTATTTAGAAAATATTTCATAAAAGAAGTTTTATAATTAGAAGAGATTTTGAGTACCTTATTGATCCCTGAATAAATAAAAATACTCCTATCAGAGTCTTGCCCATCACCTTTCTGCACACACTTCACCCAGATTTGTTGCGTGAAGTGTGTTGAGGCGAAGATGTATTTATAATACCTCCTCTTGCCTCATTATATATTTTTTAATTATTTTTTAATTTTATTTTTTAAAGGTATCACACTCATTTTTTAAACATGGGGGCGTTGCCCCCACGTTTATATATATATATATATATATATGTATGTATGTATGTATATATAATATTATATTATAAAATATTATTATTATTATTATTATTTTTTGTCCTAAAAAATTATCTATTAAAAATGATAATTATCTCTAAATTATAATTATATCCCAAAAATAAAAAAATGAAGATGTTACACTTATACTTGCACAATGCCAGGGAATAGGCGTCCCTTTTTTTAATAAGGACGCCTATACTAGATAATAGGTGTCCCTATTATGAATAGAGATGTATAAGTGATGCCACATCCCCTTGCTTTCGTCTTTGTTGTAAATAGTTATTTGCTCTCCTTTCTCTCGGCATCTCCTTTGCTCTCTTGTCTATCTCTATTCACTTAAAACTCTCTCTCAGCATCTCCTTTGCTCTCTTCTCTATCTCCATTCACTTAAAATTCAGCTCTCTTCTTCTTTCCACATCTCTCATTCACTGAAAAGTTAAAACTCGGGGCTCTTCTTCTTTCTCCATCTGTCATCTCTCTCACATTCTCAAGCCACCTCGTTCTGAAACCGTTAGCGACATCGCCAAATTCTCTGTTAGAACAAGGGAAGAGATTCACCACCATTGTCCTCCTCTCACCACCGTAGGTTGCTTCCTCTACATCCACAGGTTAGATTGTGTTAGTAAAGTACTTGGAATATTTCAAGTTTTTTTTTTGCTTTCAAGTTTTCAATAGTCTTGATGAAGTATGTTATTGCATATGCTTAGTAGCTTTTAGAATATAACAAATTTCTTCAAATTTAAGTAGCTAGCAGAGTGTATGTCTGAGAATATAAGCTTGCATATGCTTGGAGTTTTCATTTTAGTGGGTTAATAAGCCATTGGCTATGGGGTGGGAATTATAGGGACTTTTGGCGTCCCTAATTTCCTTGGGTACGCCTAAAGTCTTTCTTTACTACGTCGCTTGAATAGGCGTCCCCCAATAAAATGACGTTAAAAGACCCAAAAAATTGTATTCTCTTAAGTGCTCTAATCCCAGATTCGATCCTTGGAGCTGCGTGTATAGAGAAAATTCGTTTGGTAGAGTATCGGGCTCGCTCTGGTGGATAGCCTAAGTAGCAAAAAAAATTAAATTTTAATATATTCGAGAAAAAAATAGATTTAAATGTGATACGAGAAAAACAGTTATGCAGTTTTATAAAATTGTTCTATTGATATTAAAATTTTGTCGTCCCTCATCAATATTAAATGATTAATTTTCTCCAATTCATAATTGAATTAATATCAACACAAATAAATTTTTATGCACGTAAGAACTAAATGATTATATTCTTTACGCATTATGCTGGCAAAAGAGTATTCTTTACGCAGTATAATATATAAATTACATGTAACAATATCCATCCATTGCTTTTTTGGCAAAACAAACATCCGTTCGTTGTTAATTAAACCATACAGATGCATTTTGCTAGACTATATGCATCGTTCGATGGAAGAGGAGGAAAGAAAAGTGAATAGAGTTTGTTTGGAATAGCGGTTGAAAATTTCATAAGTGCTTATGAATTGTAATTCACGGAATACGAAGTAACTTTTACGGTCTATGAGGTAGCTTTTACGGTCTACGAGGTACTTTTACGGTCTACGAGGTGCTTTCACGGTCTACGAGATAAATATGTGGAGGAGATTTGTCTCGATTTACGTGAATCAAACTTATATAATAAGCCCGATTCAAGATCGCTCTACCAAACAAGCACATGTTACCTTTCTTAGAGTAATTAATGGAAAAATTATGAGATGACATTGCTTGAAGACGGGGGAGCACGACGGTAGCAATAAATGAGGGAGGCATATATGGTAATTTAGCCAAGAGGGTAAGCTTTGAGATACTAAGAACAAGAGTTAAAATATAAAAATATACATGAGGTTGTTTTCAAGTACTCAACACCAAATACTTTTTTTGAGAGTAAAATTGACTTTGTGGTTATAAAAGTAGGATAAAAATACACATTAACCGTTAGTTTGATTTTTAATTTTTTAATTTTCAAGGCTGATATAGATGATAACTCAGTTAAGTTTTATCTTAGGTGACATTGGAGGAAAAAGAAAAAAAAATCCACATCTGTCCATTGATATTAATTGCGTGAGGCTAGACAGAAAGAACTCACTACTATAAGATATAGATTTTACTATCCCAAATGACATTCGTTTTTTAAAAAGGGAAGTAAAAAATAAATGAGGTAACATTTTGGTAATTCTATGTATTAATTTTGATAGATCAAGCGTCTCAATTCCAAAAACGGACGCCAAAAGTGACATCCCTTATTCCCTAATATTAGGGACGCCACCTTTGGCATCCCAAATTTAATTTGGCGTCCCTAATTTAAATAAGGATGCCAAAAGTGATGCCACTTTCTAAAAGCTAACTTTTGGCTTCCTTATTAACATTGGGGACGTAGAAGGTTTGTCTTCTTCGAATTTAAATGCATACATTGTCAAAAAAATTCATTACAACACACACCGCTCTCCTTGCTCTTCCCTTTCTCTCTCTCTCTCTCCCCCTTAGACATTTAGTTTATCTGAGAGGAGTTGCAAAGAGAGACCCACACTTCATAGATTCAAATGGCTTCTTTCAGTTTTTCCTTTGCTGTTCTCGCCATCCTCCCCGCTCTCATCATGTCCTTCGGTGCCCTTACCTGTGATGATAATCTCTCTCTTTATTACTTCTCAAATCTAACATACCAGTCTGTGTTTATATTCTTTTTGCATTTGGATATGACTTTCCTGTCTGTTTATTATTATTATTATTATATAATTTATTTTCCATTTTCACATTTATATCTAGTTAGGTGCATGTTGAGATGAAGAGAATGGATTTTTAAATTCAGAAGTTTGACTAAAAGTGAGCATTGTTTACCATCATTATTCACCCTACTATTCACCGTCACTTTCATGCTTTAAAAAACTTATGGCGTCTGTTTTAAAAAAGGGACGCCGTAAGTCCCTTTTTTAACGAACGTTGTTTCTAGATTTTACTATGTCGCTCATGTAGGCGTCCTCCTGAAAATGGATGTAGAAAATGCCTAAAAATGAATGTTAAAAGTTTTTTTGTAGTAGTGACTGTCACATTGTAGTGATTGCAAAAGCGAGCTGAACGACCACAAAATTGGAAAGGAAAAGAAGAAACTTGGATGACCACGAAGTTGCCGCCGCCGAAGATGCATGGAGGAGGAGGAAGAAGTGAGACTAGAAGAAGAAGAACACAACAATCATTATGAGCTAGACAAGGAACAGAAGATGGCATTGCAGATGATAAAAGAAATGCTTAATTGGAACTAAAAGTTTTGTTTCTTTCACTGATCTTCATCCTCCTCTTTGACCTCGTTATTGTCATCGATTCCCCCTTCATACCTTGTTTCCTTCCTCTCTTCCTCCCTCAACATGTGAACTACGATGGACTTCCCCCTGCCTGCAAATTCTCCATCATTAACCCCTTTATCTCCTATAAGTTCTCCCTGTGGAATAAAATGAATTAGGAGGGTTTCCATGTAACAAAATCCACTCTTAACTTTCTTGGCAACTGTGGATGATAAAGAGGAACAATTACTTCCATCTTCAATTCCTCTAGCACCTTCTCCATCCCACGCACCCAAATCATTATTCGAAATTGAACCCCTCAATTGCCTTTTTGGTTCCAAATCATCTTTTATGTTAACTACAAGCATCAATCTTAGTTCCCTTATTATTATTAGCCACCTCTTCTTCTTTGCTGTAGATTTCTCATTCTTTGTTTTTGAGTATGAAGCCCGCAACATTGTTTTCATTAAGTCAAAAGCTAGTTCCACTTTCTCCTTATAAATTGCATCAGACACAGTCCTATCTTCTCCATCACTCTCCGCTGATGATGATAGACTATAAGCTGAGGCAGAAGAGGTTAATGAACGGCTCTGATCCCTTTGAAGGTGTAAACTCTTTATTTTTTGCACTCTCTCTTCACTTTCATCAACTTTATTTCTTGCGCCTCTTTCAAGATGCTCTTTAACCTTCTTCTTGATCATTATCTTCCTCCACTCCATCTTCCTATCTTCGTTGGTCCTTTAAATTAAGGCTCTAACTCAACATTCCTTGGTTGCTTTTAATGGGTACTAGTGTTTTTTTTTTCTTTTTTCTCTGTTGCCACCTATGATGAAACTTAGCTGAGTCTCGTCCATGTCAACCTTAAAAGTTAAAAAAAAGGGTCAAACTAACAGTCAATGTGTATTTCCCCTACTTTTGTAACCACATATGCTAGTTCTCATAATGTTTTGGTGATGATAACAAACCTTAATTTATTATTAGACTTGAGTGATAATTAAACCTTTTGAAAAGAAGAAAGTGAAGTCTATGGTGAGCTACCTAAGCTTGACATAAGCACTCGAGTGATAGTCAAGTTTGCACTCAAGTTACCAAAGAGAATCACTCGAGTGATGTCTTGTGCACTCGAGTGATGATACTTCACTCCCAAAAATTTCCAAGTCACTCGGTGGTAATCAAGTTTTATGATAAATTCCCTAAAGACAAATCACTTGAGTGATGACATCACTTGTAGATGACAATGATTTGATAACATAGATCACTCGAGTGATATGTGATCCAAAGCAGATCACTCGAGTGATATGGAAAATCACTCGAGTGATGCCAATTCCTTAAGAGTCATTCACAAAATAACTTGGAGTGGTGTTATCTTCTCTGAATATCACTTGAGTGATTATACAAATCACTCGAGTGATCCGTGATTACTTTTAATAATTTTGTAAGTGACTTGGAAGTGCTGATGACGTCTAAACGAGATCACTTGAGCGATCTATTTGAGCACTCAAGTGATATCATTTCTCAGCAAGGCACTCGGTAGTGATCTATCAAAGATTTCAATATGTCAAAAGATCACTTGAGTGATACTGAGTTTTCAAAATCATCATTACCAAGAACACTCATGTGAAAGAGATGAACACTCAACTAATTGGAAATCACTTTTTAAAGTAAATATCAGTCTCACTTAGAACTGGGAATTTGGGCCGGGCTAACGGGCCGAGCCCGTTAGCCCGGCCAAATAAACGGGCTCGGGCTTGAAAGTCCGAGCCCGTTTATTTATTCGGGCTAAACGGGCTCGGCCCGTTTAGCCCGAAAGTTAAACGGGCCTGCCCGTTGGGTAAACGGGCCGGCCCGTTTAACTATTTAAAAAAATAAAAAAAAAATTTTATATATTTTTCAAATAAGTTAGATCTCAATGTTTTCAATTCTTAGTGATGTTGTGTTTAAAGACTTCCTTTTTTTTTTATTTGACACTTTTTTCATATTATGTCTATTTATTTTACTATTATTAAATTTTAAAAAAATGTATTCACATGTTTTTGTGATGTAAGTAGACAAAAAAAAAGAAAGTAAGAACAAATTTGGTTTTGTAGCATGAATATATAAAAGAAAATAAGTGTGACATAAATGGATAAAAGAGAAAGGGAGTAAAAAATTTTTTTAAAAGGGAGTAAAATTTAAAAAAAAACAAAAAAAAAATAAAAACGACGGGCTAACGGGCCGGCCCGTTAGCCCGTCTAAACGGGCTCGGGCTGGCATTTCGCCAGCCCGTTTATAAACGGGCTAAACGAGCTTGGGCCCGTTTAGCCCGTTATCCCAACGGGCCAGCCCGACGGGCCCGGGCTGGCCCGTTTTCCCAGTACTAGTCTCACTCTAGTGAAGTTATTAGAAATCAATAATCATGATCTCAGAAATTTGAATACACATACTTCATATCTTTATTTACTTCCTAAACTTCTATATTATTCTTGAATGGTACTAATATTGTTTCTAAGTAAGTTTCAAGTGTTTGAACATCAGATAAACTTCAAAAAATCAAAATGCAAAATTCTAACAGAAGCATTAAATCAGTAGCAGAGAAAACCGAAGGAAACATTCTCTTTCATCAATGGCTACAATTACTCTCTAACGGATAAATTTGAATGCTCACAACGGTCATTAAAGACATTCCATCTATAAATATATAAGCATTCAAGACGGAGCAACCAACCAACGAAAGAATTAATTTTGTTCATTAAGTGTTCTATTTTTATGTCTGTCTGTTATTCTATGTAATTCTTATTACTCATTAGTTTTCATCTATTTACTCTTTGAGAGAGACTTTAACACCTTTATTCACTACTTGTAAAGAGATTGTCAAGGTGGTGGGACATTGAGTGAGATTAGCTTACAAAGTGTAAGGGGATTAAGTGTCTTGTTGAAGAACTTACTTATATTGTGGTTTCAAGAACCTATCGAATCTTCAAAGTATAATAGAAATCTTAGAGGCACTCTGAGGACTGGATGTAGATCAAGAGGTTAAGATCGAACCAGTATAAACTCTAGTGCACACTTCGATAATATCTTCTCTATTCTTAACTTTTAATTAAATATCCTTAATTGTGATAATTTAATTTTTTTTATCACCCAATTCACCCCTCTCTCTTGGGTGAAACCATTAGAACTAACAACATAGTCACTTTTGCCCTCTAAAAAACATTTGATGTTGAACGCACTTTTAGAAAAACCTCATATGTATTTTTGCACCCTAACTTTAAGAATAAATATAGTTATATCATCAGGACATGACAAAAAAATTTCCCTCCTTTCTAAACCTCCCAATTTTGGAGGAGAGTTTGGGAGGAGAGGGGCATCAACAAAAAATTTCTAATTTTTTCTCTTTTAAAAGTTTTACAGAGACAAACAAGAAGAGGGAGTCTCATTCCTCACCTTCAAATTGCTCACACCATTAGGGTCATACAAAAAATAAAAGATAAAAGATATACTTTTTTTTTTCCGATAATGAAACGCAAGGCCTTAAGAAACTACATCAGTGTTTCTTTATTTAGCAACAATCGATCTCTCAAAAACTCAGGTGGAGAGACAAAAAATATGACCCCATTAACCTGTCTCAAAGCCTCCTTTGCCAACAAATATGCATATAATTAAGGATTTTATAATAATTTTCACATAGTTGTCTAATAGAAAATCAACTTAAACCAAGGTAATTAGACCCGGATCGGTCATTGAACTGGTCAAGTACTGGGTATAGCCGGTAATACAGGCTCAACCCACGGGCTTGTGGGTTGGGGCAGGGTTGGGGTTGGGATTTTCCCAACTCGTAAAAATACGGGCCGCACAAGCCCGCATCGCATGGTCTGTAGGTTGGCGGATTGGCCTGCAATTTTTTTTCTCATCAATTTCTAAGCGATTATATGTTTTTAAACTCTAAGGTTGAATTTCCTTTATATTAATATTGTTTCTCTGTATTAATCTAAAGCTGAATATAACATAGTGTTTTTTACGTTTTCCTATTCTCCAGGCTCCAGCCATTTAATCTCTTTTCGTCCTGTCCCATCAAGCACGTCTATCACAATTTAGCCTTTTTTTTACCGAAACAATTTAGCCAATTAGACACAATTTAGCCAATTAGACATATGTGTGTGTGTTGTGTACTTGTGTTGACCGTGCATATGCTGATTGCAAGTTTTATATTTGTCTTTAATTAGCACCTACAAGCGTCATATTAATATTAATGTATTATTTTATGGATTTTATAAGAGGAATGATTGATACTAGGAATGTAAATTTAATAACTCACACACACACACATATATATCTCGTATTTTCAGCCCGCAACCCGCACACTGCGGGTTAGGGTTTGCATTTTGCCAACTCATAAAAGTGCGAGTTGCAGGTTGATGCGAGCTAGCCCGTGGCTATCTTTAGTATTAGGTCAAGAGTCAGTTGATCAAATCAGAGTCAAATCGAAGCTAACCCAAGGAGAAATTAAAGATTTTATGATTATTAACATGAAATTCTAAAGAAAAAATTTTAAAAAAAATAAAAAATTTGACTCGGACTAGTTCACTGAACCGGACCAATCTACCAACCAGTTGGCCGGTTTCCGCGTCCGGACAGACCGGTCTGATGACACTGATTTAAACACATTTTCAATATTTATTTAATTTAAATATTTAAGCATATAATTTTTTTAATAATATTATGTTCTATGCAGAATTTTATTAAAAATCTAGACGATTATATGAATATCTGACCCTTGTCAAATTTTCCGTGATTACATTTTTTGGGATTTTATAGTAGTCTTTTTAATAAATAGTATTTTTTCTAAAAATTATTATATTATTAAAAAAATAATGTTACTTATTAGGCTATTACCATATTGCCCGCCAGCGCCCAAGCCCTAATCTTGCTGCATCCCCGTTTATGCAAAAATCGGAGCACTGTAAATTAACTGATGTTTGTTTTGGTTACAATCTAAATATTCAATTTTTAATTTTAATTTTATCGTTATTTTCTGCACTCCACTCTCTTTCTGTAGCGGCGCAGGTTATAGTGCGGGCATTCCCCTCGCTTGCCGTAACGAGACGCTAACGTGCGCACCCTACTGTGTAAAAGGATTTCATTAGCGCCACCGTTGCAGGGCACAAGTTGTGTATTCCCGGGTTCTTTCCCCGTGTCTCGCTCGCTTACTATCTCTTTAAAGGGCTTAGTTACTTTCGGATATTAATACCACGCAATTTTTTTCTCCCGCTTTCTCCAGGACTTCGTTGTTCAAGGTAAAGGGGCCTATTTGACTATTAACTTGGTCATACACTCACTGATTCACATAATCTTCACCCACAATTGTCTATTTGTTTACGTGTCTGCGAAGGATTGTCTTCAAATTCTTACAATATTATTATGTATATGTATGGCTGATTTATGATTCATATTGAAACACGGGCTTTAACTTTCTGGCGATGGAAAAGTGGAAAGCAATGATTCTTATTCTAAATTGGTGCATCTTGATTTGGGCGCTGAAGTTGGGCTGAAGGAATCGTTATTATTGACGATTTTATTGGAAGCCTAGGGTTAGACGAAAATGGATGGCGAAGTGAAGAGGCCTGGGACCAAGAAAAGATCGAAACAGGTTGAAATTGGTGTTGATTCGGATGATAACGAACCCATTGGGTCTCTATTCAAGCTGAGAAGGCCACGTAACTCCAAGAACGTTAATTTGACTTTAGAGGGAATTGGTGATAGATTTCAGAATGCTGAGGCTGCCGGGAAGAAATTGGTTGATGCAGAAGAGGATTCTGGGGGTATGGATGATACCTTAGCCAGTTTCCGGAAAAGATTGAAGGGTCCAAAGAGAGATCAGGGATCTGGAACCACCAGGGGAAGAAATTCTGCTTTGAATGTGGTTGCTAGTAGTTCTTTGGATGTTTTATCTCCATGTGGGGGTCTAGAAAATGTGAAGGAAAGGCTGCTTTTGGGTAATAATGGATCTGATACGATGGCTGAAAAAGCAGTAGGCAGCAATCGAGGCAACTTTGAGCAACTTCACATGGATCTGAAGGGAAGTGAGGGTCACACTCCATCCAATGATGATTTGATTGCTTGGAAATCCAGGAGTACATTGAAGGATGAGAAAGGGTTGGTTTCAATGCCTGACAATGGCTTACAACACTCTTCTGAAGAACAGAAGGAAGATTCATTATCTTCAATTTTCCAAAATGCACAGTCTAATCTGAGTAGGAAATCTCGTGCACCATCAAGTTCAAAGCAGAAAACTGGGAGTCAGATTGTGGGCGATGGGTTGAACACTGTTCTTTTGAAAAGCATGCCAGAAACTGTAGAGTCTATGGCTGATTGTGGATCTAAATCTATTTCTGCCTTAAAATCAGGCAGGAGAATTTTGAAATCTGCCAATGATTTGCCTCAAGGATCACATTCACATTCACCTACTTCAGCATCCGTAATGGATAATAAAAAGTTTGGTCATGGATGTCTTCAAGAGGAAATTTCTAAGGGCATTTTTCATTCAAACATTCAAAATGGACCGGCAGTTGGAGATGGCCAGAAAAAAGTTCAACTTGGTGATGGTTTGGAGTCTACGACTGATTTCTGCAATGAAGACAGCCGACAATCATCTTTTGTTCAACTTGGAGATGCTTGCTCTCCTTCCCACCAAAAGGTTACATTTCAAGAAAGAATTGTCAGTGATGTTTTGGAGCAGTGTTCTGTTAGGCTACATGGTCCTGAAGAAATGGCTGACACTGCCTTACTATCAGAAGTGAGGGGAGGGCCATGTGGCAATAGTGAGACTGAGTTCAAGGAAACATTAACAGATAAACTGGAAGTAACATGTAATGATAGAAGAGAAAACGGTGATCTTATGGATGTGGGGAAAGAAATTGCCTCACCTCCTCCAGTCTCCGAGTCCTTGAATAGATTATGTGAAAATTTACTGAATGAGAATGATCAACTGGTTTCTGGAAAAGTTTCGGAGGGATCCTCTGGATTTGGAGCTCTGAAATTCTCTGGATTCCATGCCAAGGTAGATGGTGGTAGTCTGGATACAAAAGGTGGACTGCAAGATCTTGTTTCAGGTTTTTCAGCGGAAAAAAATTCTGTAATTTCTGTTGGTAATTTACCTCCAATGATGTCTAATGAAGCTGAGGAAAATAAATTGTCTGCCCAGTCAAATTGCCCCGCAAAACCTTTACAACCTTGTGTCATTCCAACTGATTCTACTGTGTCCATTCAGAAATGCAGCTTTGTATTACATCAAATTCAATCTTCTAATGATACATCTGAAGAGGGATCTCTTCCAAATGATGATCATCTTTATGCCACAAAAAGAGCTGATGGAACTTCACCACCTGCAGTTCCGGAAGAAACTGATAATTATGCAGAATATGCCGTCTCTGGGTCTGAGTTTTCTGACAAACGTGATAAGATATCAGCTGTTCAGCGTGCCATGCGTAAGGCCAAAAAGCGTAGGCATGGAGATATGGCTTATGAAGGGGATGCAGACTGGGAGATTTTAACAAATGATCAATCTTTTCTTGAAAGCCGAGGAGTTGTAGGTGATGAACGGGTTCTCAGACCAAGAATGAAGAATGGTTCCTCTTTGAATGCTGATGAAGAGTCAGAAAGTGTTTCAGCAGCAGTATCAGCTGGTTTGAAAGCTCATGCAGTTGGTCCAGTTGAAAAGATAAGGTTTAAGGAGATCTTGAAGCGTAAAGGTGGTCTCCAGGACTATTTGTATTGTAGGTCAGTAGATAGCCTTTTAACATGCTTTTACATGTGCTTGCAATTGGTATTTCCTAGTGTTCTGTGAGGCTGCAATTTTCATTTTGCAATACAAAAGGCTTCTTTCTTCAGTATTGGTGATTTTTTGTGCCTTCTGTTTTAGTCGCTGAAGCATAAGACATGACCAAAGGCCTGTTTTGGAAGTGGGGAGAGTGGAAAATGGTGGCAGAGGGTTTTAAAAATAGATATTAAGCTTACTTGATTCTGACAAAAACTCATTGGCATTAAGAAGATTGTTTTATTCTTGGTTTTCTGGCATGTTCTGGAGTGGATGGATGTAGGATATGGATAATTCATTTTTTTAATTGGGTAGATGAACAACTCATTTTTGGTTATTTGAAAAAAAATGAATGAAGAAACAACCATTTAGTTAGATGCTGGCAGGCTAGTTGGTTCAATTGGGCTTTTGTCCATTTCAGAAAATAGAAATTGATATTTTCGCTTCACATTTTTATGGGCTAGATTTATTCTCCTATCCGCACATCCCAGTTTCTAACGTGCCAAGCAAAAGAAATCATGTCTTCTTTCAATGATGTATTTAGATGTGTTAGCATATCTTCTTTATTCATATATTTTTAAACAAAATTTACTATTGTTGATAACTTGTACTCTGTGGTTATGCTTATTATATTGATGGATTAAATTTAGCTAACCAGAGTCCTGAGTATCTTCCTCCTTTCAATTAATAATTTCTTTTCAATACTTTTCCATATATGAATTCAAGACTTCATGATTATTATCTAGTTTTGCCTACATTTCAGAGCTGTGTTGTTGGCAGGATTGTCCTCCATATAGTTCTTCTATTGAGATGTATAAGGAGTGTAGTGCTTACCACTCATTGAGATCTGGACTAGAATAAAAATTTTATTTTTAAGAAAAAAAGTGACGGTTGCAATATTATCTGTATTTTAGATTTAGATTCTGCATCTATTATAATAAAGAAGAATTGATAATATAGTAATAAAATAAAATTAAATTTGGAATGTCTAATTTAATATGGATCGTTTAGATTCATGATGAGCATGAAATGTGGTTTTGACACAAGTTGTTTTCCTTAATTCCTGTTGCTTGTTATCTTGAGGTTGGCTATTCATTTGTTTAGCATGTTATTTATCATACTGCATTGCTTTTGTAGATTTGCAGGTTAGTTTTTCTTTTTCCTTGTTTAAATTGAGTTTCTTCTGTAAATGATGGGGAATATTATAGGACATTGTTTCCTGACTTGTACTCTTTAGAGTCTCTAACAAAATTATATAAATCGACCTTGAAAGATTTTTATGAGCATTGTATTGCGAATTCTAAGATTAGCTAGTTGGTGTTCAATTACTTTTTAGTTAAACTGGGAATTTGATGGATTTTTGGCTATAAAAGATTTAGTTTTCTTTAAAGTTGTAAGTTTTAACAAGTTTTATTTCTATGAATGTAATGGCATTTACAGAAATCAGATCTTAAGTATTTGGAGCAGAGATGTCACTCGCATTTTGCCTCTTTCTGACTGTGGAGTCAGTGATACCCCATCTGAGGATGAATCTCCCCGTTCTTCTCTTATGAGGGAAGTCTATGCATTTCTTGATCAATGTGTAAGTTCACTCCTCATGTTGCTTAGTTATCAATTTCATTTTATTTACTCTTAGAAAATGTAGCAGTGTATAAATAACTTTAGTAATTTAAAATGTTAAATACATTTGGCAGGGTTATATAAATGTTGGGATTGCCTCTCACAAGAATGCTGGAGCCAGTGCTGGGAATAGTTATAAACTTGCAAAAGAAAAGGGATTTGAGGACAGTTCCACAGCTTCCATGGCTGACTCTGAAGATGGAGTTACCTTCATTGTAGGTCATGCTACTAGGTCAGATGCTTCCATGAAAATTGATGGTCTTAAAGTTGATCATGTAAACATGGCACCTGAAGCTATAGAAGGCAATAGGGATGGTGATCCAGTGTTGTCAAATCTATCAAATATATTGCATCATGAAGAAAAAAAAATTGATGGTTACCAGGAAAATGATGGGATTCTGGCAAGTGGAGTTGGGCTCATAAACATTAACAGTTCTGATCCTTCTTCCAACCATTCTGATTGTAGAATGACTTCTATTGCAACCACCGAGAAAAGCAACGAGTCTACTTCTGTGAAATATACCTTTGATGATCAGAAACCTGATCCTTTGCAGTCTGATTTGGAGGCTGTGAAAAGAGTGATTGTCATTGGAGCTGGTCCTGCTGGGTTAACTGCTGCTCGCCACTTGCAACGTCAGGGTTTTTCTGTAACAGTACTTGAGGCTAGGAATAGAATAGGGGGTCGCGTATTTACTGACCGATCATCTCTTTCTGTTCCTGTGGATCTTGGTGCTAGCATTATCACTGGAGTTGAGGCTGATGTGGCCACTGAGAGAAGACCAGATCCTTCATCTTTGATTTGTGCTCAGTTGGGCCTTGAGTTGACTGTGCTAAAAAGTGACTGTCCTCTTTATGACATAATAACAGGACAGAAGGTTCCTGCTGACCTGGATGAAGCATTGGAAGCTGAATATAATAGTCTTCTGGATGACATGGTATTGCTTGTTGCCCAGAAGGGCGAACAAGCTATGAAAATGTCTCTAGAAGATGGTTTAGAATATGCTCTTTCAAGGCGTCGAATGACACGCTTCAGTAGAAGTAGTGAAGAAGTTGGACAAACCAATTTTGCAGATATGCCATTCAATGCCAAAAGAGGCGATGCTGAGGAAAACATTAGCCAGGAGGAAATTTTGAGTCCTCTAGAACGGCGGGTTATGGATTGGCACTTTGCTCATTTAGAGTATGGTTGTGCAGCTCTTCTTAAGGAGGTTTCCCTTCCCTACTGGAATCAAGATGATGTTTATGGTGGATTTGGGGGTGCTCATTGTATGATTAAAGGGGGTTACAGCGCTGTTGTTGAGTCTCTAGGAGAAGGGCTTATTATTCACCTAAACCATGCTGTAACAAATGTGTCATATGGTAAGGAGCCTGGCCGGAGTGATATAGTCAGAGTTTCTACATCAAATGGCAAGGAGTTTGTTGGTGATGCTGTCCTTATCACTGTTCCACTAGGCTGTTTGAAGGCTGAAACTATAAAATTCTCCCCACCTTTGCCTCAGTGGAAGTGCTCTTCCATCCAGCGTCTTGGTTTTGGAGTTCTCAATAAAGTGATTTTGGAATTTCCTAGTGTGTTTTGGGATGATGCAGTGGACTACTTTGGAGCAACAGCAGAAGAAACTAGCACAAGAGGTCACTGCTTTATGTTCTGGAATGTCAGGAAAACGGTTGGGGCTCCTGTCCTTATAGCATTGGTTGTTGGTAGGGCTGCAATAGATGGTCAATGTTTGAGCTCTGCTGATCATGTTAACCATGCATTAATGGTTCTCCGTAAGCTTTTCAGGGAGGATTCTGTGCCCGACCCTGTTGCATATGTTGTGACTGACTGGGGCAGGGATCCTTTTAGCTATGGTGCTTACTCGTATGTTTCTGTAGGAGCATCTGGAGAAGACTACGATATATTAGGGAGGCCAGTTGATAATTGCTTGTTTTTTGCTGGTGAAGCAACCTGCAAAGAGCATCCTGATACAGTTGGTGGTGCAATGATGAGTGGACTCCGGGAGGCTGTGCGAATAATTGACCTATTGAACACTGGTAATGATTATACTTCTGAAGTGGAGGCAATGGAGGCAGCACTGAGACAGTCGGATACAGAAAGGGATGAAGTTAGGGATATAATAAAGAGACTAGATGCAGTCGAGCTTTCTAATGCCTTGTACAAGAACTCTTTAGATGGTGCTCAAATCATTACTCGTGAAAGCTTACTAAGGGACATGTTCTTCAATGCGAAAACCAGTGCTGGTCGCTTGCATGTGGCCAAGCAGTTGTTGAGTCTTCCTGTTGATAACTTGAAATCCTTTGCTGGGAGTAAAGAGGGGCTCACTATTCTTAATTCATGGATACTGGTACTATTATATCCATCAATGCATTATTCTCAAATTTTGTTATAAACTTTTTGATGGATCATACATGAGTTTTGTGTTATTTTTATTTTTAAATATCACACACTTCAATCTTTATCTTATGGTAAATGAATCTCTGAAATCATGTCTTCATAACTTTTAACAGGACTCGATGGGGAAGGATGGGACCCAACTCTTGAGGCACTGTGTGCGTCTCCTTGTGCGGGTTTCAACTGATCTGGTTGCTGTGCGCTTATCAGGTATATTTTACGTATTCTATGACTTTACATTAATATATGCTTGCTAAGATGTGGATAATATGAATTTGTTACTGTATCTTTACTATGTCTAATATTAATAATTAATCTGTGCATGAATAGTTCAACTATATGAGGATCGGTGTAGAGAGGAATTTTGGTGGGACAAGAATAACTGTGTTTGTAGCATTTTAGAAGATGAAATATGTTGAGATGGTCCATTCCTTTCTTTTATGATCTTCCTAACAAAACCCATAACTATCATTTAGGGACATTTTCAACTAATTTTTTGGATATGTGTGTGTGTGTATTTATTTCCCTTTGAAATATCTAGTTATGTAAGACACAGTTATTTGATAATCAATATAAAATATGAAAAGTATAGATAGCCAAACTATTAACAAGTTATGAATAGTGTGGCTCATCTTGGACTCCTGCAAATTCATGGTACCCTCTGAGTTGACATGATCCATGCTATATCTCCTATACTTTTTGTTAATCTTCTCTGTTTTATGGTTTAGGCATAGGGAAAACAGTGAAGGAAAAAGTTTGTGTACATACTAGCCGTGATATACGTGCTATTGCCAGCCAGTTGGTCAGTGTATGGCTTGAAATCTTCCGCAAGGAAAAATCTTCTAATGGTGGATTGAAGTTTTCAAGACATGCAACCACTGCAGATTTATCAAAGAGAAAATCTCTGAAAGATTCAACCTCAGGAAAGCCACCTCTGACTACGCATCATGTTACTTTTGAGAATAAAGGAGGTTTGCTGGCATCTGCATCTGCCGGAAGTAGTTCACCTTCCATTGCAAATGGGAAGAAATTGCACAGCAAACAAGTAAGACGGCAGGAGGCAAATGACTCGAGGCATAGCGTCAATTCCTCTAGGTCTCAAGGTTCAGTAGGCAAAGCAGTTACTGAGGAGGAGGGTAATTGTTGTGTTTTGTCCAAAGAAGAACAGGCTGCCATTGCTGCAGCAGAAGCTGCTCGTGCTAAAGCACTTGCTGCTGCTGAGGTATGTTTCTCATGGAACTGTAGTTCTAATGTCAAGAACTGTTGATGTGGTGCCTAGGTGCTACTAGAGATCAGTTGATATTCACAAGACAAACTTTTTTATAGCACTTTACTCGTAACTATGGCTACCCTTTCTAATGTTTTGTGCTAGAGTTAGTAAATTCTGGTAAGATTTTGGGTTTATTGTGATTACAAAATGTGAACCCTTAGATATAGCCTATTTTCTCTCTATTGAACTACACATTAGCCTCCTGAAATTGGTTTTAGTTATGGCATGTTGTACGATGCAGACATATCACTTCTCCCCATGTTATGATATTTGGATGACCACCTAATTCTTAGCTCTTGTTGATTGTGTTACTACTCTAACCAACTTCTTCAACTCTGGTTATTGTGGGCAGTTGGGAATCCTTAATTTCCCTCCCCTCCCTTTGGATTGAGATTCTTGGTCTCTGTGTCCTTTCATGTTTGTCCAATTTTCATTTTTGTGATACTTTAGATCAGGCTATGTTACATCTCAAGTTCTATTCTAAATTTGGCCTTGGTTTTTCGATCCGACCGAGATTTTCTTCTCTCTCCTTGGAGCCATGCATTCAGCTAATGTTTTCTTGGATAAATCATATACTCTTGTATGCTTTAATTACATAAAATGGTTTTTTGGTAGGATTGAGTATTTTAATGAAGTAATTTTTATGCTATTGGAATATGAAGCATTTGCTGATATAGTGAATATTGGGTTTCTCGGTGCTTTAGCAAATTTTTCTTGTATAATATTTTCCATGAAATTTGTTTTCCTGGCAAGTGATTCATTGAAAATATCCCCTGGTTTGATCAAATGTTTCCTTTCCCCATCATGGTTGCTATGTTTCTTGGAAGATTCATTTGTTCTTGTTCCTTGCAGGCTTATGCCTCAGCAGAAGCCAGGGGCAATACGCTGCTGCAGCTTCCAAAGATACCCTCATTCCATAAATTTGCTAGACGTGAGCATTATCCATTGAATGATGAATATGATAGTAGGAAAAAGTGGTCTTGGGGTATTTTAGGAAGGCAAGATTGTATTTCGGAGATAGATTCCAGGAATTGTAGAGTTAGGGACTGGTCGGTTGATTTTTCTGCTGCTTGTGTTGACCTTGACAATGCCAAAATGTCAGTTGATAACCTATCACAGCGGAGTCATTCGAATGAGATTGCCAGCCATTTGAATTTCAGAGAGCACTCGGGAGAAAGTATTGCTTTGGACAGCAGTTTATATACAAAAGCATGGATTGACACAACTAGCGGTGTGGGGATCAAAGACTATCATGCCATTGAGAGATGGCAATCTCAAGCAGCTGCAGCTGATTCTTATTTTTCTAACCCAACCATGCATTTGAAGGATGAGGAAGAATCAAATGCCTGTTCAAGATTACCCAGCTGGAAACGTGATTGTATGGCAAATGAGAGCTCTGTTTCACAGGTTACTGTAAATAAGGAGGCCTCAAAATGTCATAGTCGAGGGGCGGATCGCATTAAACAGGCTGTTGTTGATTATGTTGCATCACTACTTATGCCCCTTTATAAAGCGAGGAAACTAGATAAAGATGGATACAAGGCTATAATGAAGAAAAGTGCAACTAAGGTTATTTCATCCTTCAGTCCTTTTCTGCTCTTTTCTATTTGCTAAATTAGCATGCTGCTGCTATGGTTTCATTGGGTAGATGATTATAAAGAATAACTTATCTATTGATAGTCTTAATGAACTCTAGTATTCTTTTCATGGTCTTAATTTTCAGGTGATGGAGCTAGCCACAGATGCTGAGAAGGCCATGGCTGTGCATGAATTTCTAGATTTTAAGCGAAAGAATAAGGTATGTGTCCTTGTTATGGCCTTTTACCATTAATAAACATTTGTCTAGTATTGCCATGGGTGTTTTCCTGCCCGGCACTTGCTTCCATAACTTTATATTCTTGTTGATGGTGTTGAAATGATTTTCTGCTGGAAAGACAGCTTTCATGGTTGGAGGTTGGCTGAAAATTTAATTATCTGAACTCGTTTTCTTATCCCGATTTTTCACATTTTTGATAATGTCTTGGGAAGCAAGTCCTTAGGTTCTTGTCTTTGTCATGTATATTTTGTTAATTTCTTGGCCTTGGTCTCTCAGCTTTATTAACTGTGCCTTAAACGCAGATACGATCCTTTGTGGACAAATTGATTGAGAGATACATGGCAGTGAAGCCAGATGCAAAATCTTAATGTTCGTAAGATAAAATGGCTTTTGCGACTTGCTGCACGTATATGTGAAGGACTTGGTTTCGATTTCCTTCATTTCTCAGAGTTTTGATGGCCATGGACATGGCCTTGGATGAGCATTGAAATCTGCCAGTGTAATTTTGTGGAGATGGTGCCACTGCAGAAGCAAATAGCCTGTCCAATCAAAATCGATTGGGCTTTACTGCAAATATCTTTCCCTGGCAAGCTAGACCAGAATATTTATTGTGGAGTACTCCATAACCAGGCTTTGCTACTATATAAACAGGTTCAATGTCACTTGGTTCCTCCTATATGACAGCGTTGGCAGGTTTGAAGAAGATAACAGATTGCATTCATCCATTGTTTCATTTTTCATCGAGGTTGTCCCTGGGGGTTAAAGTTGTAGGCCCTGTTTTTATCAAAGGGGCCTCTCGTTACGAGGACGTTACTTGATCATATCAATTGTTTATTTGTACAGCTTAGGATCGCTTTAGTGATGACAATCATATACATCTCAAGAATCATTGCTACGGTTATGCGTTTTGGATTGAAATTATGCAGTATATGAGATGCGGAAAGTTCAAAATTTTAAAATATGGGCTCTTGAGGGCTAGGTTTATATTTTCAACTAATAGCACCTAATAAATAATATTAAAAATGTTTTTTCTTACATATACGTAAATGCAGAGTAAATATGTTCATTATAATAGTTTAAAGTTGTGGTTTTCACTTAGAATTAAATTAACTTTTTAAATTTATTTATATCGTTAATATTTTTTATAAATTATCTATCCCTGCTTTTTCTGCTCAAGTTATTTTGAGTGTTTGAAAATGTATGGAGGCATTTTATAAATATTCCACCCGCCGTTGTAAGGTACTTGCTTTACCTGGAATTTATTTCTTCATCTCTATTGATTGTGACTTGAGTACGGTGCACATTTTTCGAAGCTTCCTGACTTCCGCCCTTTACATATAGCCGGGTCTTGACTCATGAGGTCTTCGATTAGGAGTTGGCTTGCGTCCGCTACAACCCTTGTCCGCTGCGAGTCCTTTGCAGCAAAACGATGTCGCTTTGTCATTAAATCTGGGCCGTCCGTTCCTGCTCTCACCCCCAAAATACAGTCCCTTTCATCAGCGTCATCTTTGGGAAGTAATGACTTGAGTACCAGCTTTTGCAGTCTTGTTTCTTCTTCCATGGCCTCACCCAGTTCTTCTGTTGCCATCTTAACCATCTCTTTATCTTCAGAAGATTCAGCCAATAATGAATTTAAGCCATCTATTTCCTGCAGATAGTGAGGAGCCTGTATCAGATGAAATAGGAAAAGAAATGAAAACCATTGTAATTAGTGCATGATGGAAAGGTTTACTTCTATAAGAAATGAGCAATTGACATACAGAATCATCTAAAGGAAAAATCTGTATAGCTTCTCAGAAGCCCCACCCTTCTTGTGAAAGCAACACTCTCACACCATGAAGTTAAAAATAGCAGACTTTCAAAGTTAACTCGTTAAATAAACATTTAGGTCTGATTGGCACCTTAGCAAAAAAATTAAGTGGTTCCTATCCAATGAGAGTGAACCTCTGAAATCAGTACACTTTAAGAGAACATAAACTAAATAAAGTTTCATGTGCTAAACTATTTTCTTTTTGAATTTTTGAATTAACATACACAGGGTCTGCATCAATCAACTCATTACCTTCTTTTTAGCTCTCAATTCATTAATAAGGGTCATGGAACCACTTAGCTTCCGAAGTTCCTTATTTGCTCTGCCATACTACGTTAGTGATGTTTCTGGCTGTCTTCAACAAAGAACAAAAATTGAACAAGAGAAAATAAACTTAACTATTAATGACGTCTAAGATTACTTGCAGCTGTCAGTAGGGCTATGCAAAGATGTCTGCTACAAGTTTTCTAGAATTTCAAGAAATAAGAGTAAAACACAGTGAATAAAACAGTAAAAAGGATCACATGATTTAGAAAATTCTGAAGACAAGCAGTTCTGTGTTCAATGGCCAACAGTCTTTGTTCCATTATCTTTAGGAGGTCCGTAGACATTTGAGGAAGTATTTCTGTTTAAAATGTAAAATAGAATGAATCATAAATTCCAAGATTTTCCCTTATAAAAAATTCTACACCGCATCTCAGACTCCACCCCATATCAAGGTGCTCAGTCATTACTTGCTAACTTTTTTTTCCTTGCAATAAGAAAATGAAAGAATGCAGACTACTTCCAATCTATTCAAGTATATTTAACGTCATAAAATATAGATTTTCATGAATATATAATGCAATAGCACAGTAGTAGAAGGTTAGAGTGGAAGTTAACAAAAAAAAACAAAGAAAGAAAACGCACCGGTAGTGTAAGAGCGAATAATGGAGGTGATCGAGGATTGAAAGATTGAGCTCCGAAGCTGAAAATTAGGACGACATATCGAAGTGATTAGTTCATACTGCATAAGCTTCAAAGTAAGACGACGCCAAATAAACCCAGCATGAATTCTCATTGCCATTTCGTTTCACCCAAACAACACCACACCTGTATTAAATCTTTCTTCTCTTTCAAGTAGTCATTTAGATGAGATACTTAAGAGGAGATTCTTTTTTTTAACAGCCCGAAAATGGACTACACAATCTAACACAAAATCTGCCAATGGAACTGAAGCTGGTGTACTGATTCGTCGTCGCCGTTGTTATACTGTGTGTCTTGTCTTTAAAATGCAGATCAGATTGATGCAAGAATCACAAGAGTTCGATCGCCATGTGTCTCTGTTCTATGCATCGTGCATCATTCACCGAAGCTCGATCACTGTTCCCGCCTCTCCTCTTTGGAATTGGCTTGCATCCACCAACTGGGCGACAAAACAATGACTGAAAAAGCACGTGGGATCTGTCCAAAGAGGGTCTGTGATGGGAATTCAATGGACGGCTGAGATGGAGTGAGGAATTCAACGGATGAGATCAACCAGGTAAAACGACGTCGTTTCATTTATTAGCTTTTTATCACCGTCCATTTAATTGCTACCCATGGACGACCCAGATTTAAAAACGAAACGACGTCGTTTATTGCAGAGGACGCGCAGCGGACAAAGGTTGCAGCGGACGCAAGCCAATTTCCTTCGATTAGGCTGTTATAATTGTTTTAACGGATTGCATGGTGAGATGGTTACTTTGAATGGTTTTTATATGATTCTTAGTACTACAATGAGAAGTCTGGCCACTATCTTGGCCTCGGTCTCTTGTGCTTACACACTTTTCTTGTTGTTGCTAGGCTGAGAAAGATTATCATTCCCAGATGGGAGGTATTCTCTCCTTGCGTTGTGATTTGATGTTTATAGCAATTATTTCCTTTACTAACAGTATTCGGTAGCCTCCTGCCGCGTTATTGTATTATGTTGTCCTTTCAGTGGCTTGCGTTGGAGGTTTGACGGGCCTCCTGTGTATACCTCTGCTTTTGTAGAGCCGGTGAGTGGACATTCTTTTAATGGAAAGCAGCATCTTCTTGTTTTTCCTTTCCTTTTGGTTCAAATATTTAGGCAATCTTATATCGTACTTCCATCTTCATATGATATGGGTTGCCGGGAATGGTAGGAAGACGCATATAGTGAGGTTTTTCGTTGTTGTCTTTCTTGATGCATTCTCGTACGCTCCGTTATACCTTCGGCATCCCCGTCTTACATCTATGTTTGGTTTCTGTCGCGGTTGGTTGGTGATGGATCTGCGTGTTTATTCTTACCCTCATCAGATAGAAACACGAGGGTTAAGGGATCGGGAGGACGATAGGCATCGTTTAGTCAGACCATTTATTACAGATCTCCTTTTGCCACGACGCTTCCTTCTTGACTTTACGTTTAGTGAGATCCTCATCACCACTTAGCGTTGAATTTGGGTGACGCTTCCAACTATAGTTTTGGCCTCGTTAATCTATTTTTAGATTTTAACAGGTGTTTGAATGGTTTGCAGCAAAACCAAAATTTTAAATAAAAAATTTTAAAAAAGGAATGAAGTATCAGAGTAGTTTATATTATGCAGTTAATTTATTAATCTAATAGAATTTTGTAGTTAATTCATTAAATGATGAGAAGATCAAGTTGGGTGATGGAAGCATCACTTCTTATTAATTTTATTTTTTTTACTTTGAGAGTTTAGTTAGCTTGTTTTTCCTTCATTGTATTGGACGATTGGTATAACTATATTAAAAAAATTTTGCCCGATAATTATATTAAAAGATAAATAAAAAAGTAATGAGAATCAAATTGTTTGAAAAGGGCCTACCATATGCATTACTGTGTCGTTTTGTGATGTGATTAATTACAGATGTTTTTAACGAAAAACTCATTTAATTCGACTATATGAATAAACGATCGCAATTAATTGATGGTAGCCGATACAAAATCAGAGTGAATGCCAAAAGCCCAAAAGTTCTTCCGTTGCCGGGAATCGAACCCGGGTCTTTCGGGTGAGAGCCGAATATCCTAACCAACTAGACTACAACGGATGTCTGTGATGCATTTCCATTATAATTTATAAATTTATATATTTCTGATCTCACTCCAAACCCTCTTGCATCCAACCAGGAGGACCAGAACTAATAAAAAGATGAGACCCCAGCCCCCGTGAGAGAAGGCATTTGCAGGGTTTAAGAGAACAGAACACACATTGCGATGGAAGCTTTGAATCGTGTTGGCATTGGTCTCTGCACTCCTCGACTGCGTCCACCACTGCATCCTCGAAAGTCTAAGAAAATCAATTCTCATAATGGCGGCGGCGGCGGTTCTGTGGCGGCCACGTGCTCCGCCAGCAAATGGGCCGAACGCCTCATTTCCGATTTTCAATTCCTCGGGGACTCGTCGGACCACCACCATTCGATTTCCTCATCCGTCGCTACTGTCAGTCCCATTCTTCCTCTCCCTCCGAGACTCGACTCTCCCGAACGCTATGTTTCCATCCCCCTTAACTTCTATCGGGTTCTTGGAGCAGAGACGCATTTCCTCGGTGACGGCATTCGAAGAGCTTACGAAGCTAGGGTCTCAAAGCCTCCTTCGTATGGGTTCAGCCACGACGCGTTAATCAGCCGCCGACAAATACTTCAAGCTGCATGTGAAACTCTTGCCGATCCAGGATCAAGAAGAGAGTACAACCAAAGCCTTGTCGATGACGAGGAGGGAACCATTGTCACCCAAGTTCCCTGGGACAGGGTAATTCAACTGGTTTTGTTTGAGAACATCATTAACCTCTTGAATAATTGGGACGGGTAGTAGGCCGGTATTATTTATATTAAATTTCTTTCTCCGTCAATGGAGTTATTTGATTGCAACGATGCCTTTGTAGGTTCCTGGAGCTCTGTGCGTTTTGCAAGAAGCTGGAGACTCTGAGTTGACACTTCAGATTGGAGAAGGTTTGCTCAGAGAGAGGCTACCCAAATCGTTTAAGCAAGATGTTGTCTTGGCGATGGCCCTTGCTTACGTTGACTTGTCAAGGGACGCTATGGCGTTGTCCCCTCCTGATTTTATTGCTGGCTGTGAGTTGCTTGAGAGGGCATTGAAGCTCCTGCAGGTAAACCACTGAAATTCCTATTGGCTTGGCTTATGGAATCTTTTTCTTCGCAGATATTTTTACAATTTATCATGGCAATAGCGACTAAAATACTTCGGAGGAACATTTTGATTGTAAAATCGTTACATGCGTCTCTGTTTATTTTATTTTAGCACCTCAATGCAAGTCTTATTTTTACTTATTAATTGGTTATGTAGGAAGAAGGGGCCAGCGGCCTAGCACCGGATTTACAAGCTCAAATCGATGAGACGCTAGAAGATATAACCCCAAGATGTGTTTTGGAACTTCTTGCCTTACCTTTTCGTGATGAATATCAATCAAGGAGGGAGGAAGGTCTTCATGGTGTACGCAACATTCTGTGGGCTGTTGGAGGAGGGGGAGCAGCAGCAATTGCTGGTGGCTTCACCCGTGAAGGTTTCATGAATAAGGCCTTTTTACATATGACAGCGGCTGAGCAGGTACACATATTTTTTTTTCCTTTTCCATTGGCATGTCTTATTTACCATCCCTTTTAAGTGCATTTTGTAAGAAATTTGCTTTTACTTTTACCTTTTTGTGCCCCATTTTGCTTTCAATTTTCCCTTGAAGGTTGATCTCTTTGTTGCCACACCAAGTAATATTCCGGCTGAAAGTTTTGAAGTGTACGGAGTGGCACTTGCATTGGTTGCACAAGCTTTTGTAGGTAAAAAGCCACATCTTATCCAGGATGCTGATAACTTATTCCAACAACTTCAGCAAACTAAGGTTTCAACTGTTAAGAATGCTGCCTCTATTTATTCTCCCAAAGAGAATAGGGAGGTTGACTTTGCTTTAGAGAGGGGCCTCTGTGCATTGCTGGTGGGAGAGCTTGATAAATGCCGATCATGGTTGGGGTTAGACAGTGAAAGCTCCCCTTATAGAAACCCATCTATTATGGAATTTATTTTGGAAAACTCAAAGGACGATGATGACAGTGAACTTCCTGGACTTTGCAAATTATTGGAGACATGGTTGATGGAGGTGGTTTTTCCCAGATTTAGAGATACTAAAGATATAAATTTCAAGCTTGGAGATTACTATGATGACCCAACAGTGCTGAGGTATCTGGAGAAGCTGGAGGGTGCAGGTCATTCACCATTGGCTGCTGCTGCAGCCATAGTGAAAATTGGAGCTGAAGCTTCTGCTGTAATTGGTCATGTGAAGACTAGTGCTATTAACACTTTGCGGAAGGTATTTCCTGTTGTTTCTGAAGATCAAATTTCGAAGCCTCCCAATGACAGCAAGATGGATTCTTTTGTTCCTGATAAAATTGAGGATCCTTTGATAATAACAGACCAAGATAAGTACGCTAATATGGAGGATTCTGGCATAAAGAATTCTGGTGAAACAAGTGAAGATGAGTTTATTACTAACAAGATTCAAGAGGCAACGGTGAAGATCATGTGTGCTGGTGTTGTAATTGGACTAGCAACTCTGGTTGGCCTAAAGTGGTTACCTACTAGGAGTGTCTCGCCCATTCTACAGAAAACAACTGGTCTGGCAATGGCCTCTGATGCTATCAATGGAGGTATGATCTTTAATTTTTTGTAGAAATTTGCATCTAGGAATGGTTGAAACTATCATGTTCTTAATTATTGTTGGTTCTCTGACATTTAGTGTCCATAGATCTTAAATAGGTTTCGATGGTTCAAAATGTAAACTTTAAGCAATTATTTCTCCCTTTGGATAATGGATATAACACAAATTGATAGATTCAAGTGCACAGGGTTATTAGGAGATGAAAAATCTGGGGATCTACAACCGAAAATGGATGCTAGAATTGCAGAAGCTCTAGTTCGCAACTGGCAAAATATAAAATCCCAAGCTTTTGGACCTGATCATTGTCTGGAAAGATTGCAAGATGTAAGTAATTGATTAGATTATGTATGATAAATTAACTGATAAATAATAATAACCTTTTCTTTTGATTGAAGTAAACATGGCTGCATTTGGTAAGTCCTTGTATGGTATAGATCCTATAAGACCTCTGAATCTAATTTATCCTGTCCTCTGCCGATAAATTCTATAGTGTAATTAAAATGTTAAGCTAGTATTTATCAAAGTTGTTATTTTGTTATTGGAGACACCAAATTATTGCATTTTTAGCTTATTGCTGTCTCAGAAGATTTGAACTAATATCTCAGACCTTGTCAGGTCGTGTCATCAGCAAATCATGAGCCTCTACTTGCCATTCTTTTGTTTTACACGTTAACATATGGATAGAGGATCACCAGTGCACCTTTTGCATCTGGGATACAGTACTGAAACTTTTGAATGAATTTCATTTCATTTATTATAATTTACTGGATTTTCTGTTCTGCTGGATCAGTATTAATATAATAAGACCCCCTTTTTTCCGTACTAATTGAGGCAGTGGTTATTTTTGTGAATTTTCTTTGCTGTATATGGAAACTGGTATTGATATGAGGCACTGATAGGTTTTGGATGGTGAGATGCTGAAGATATGGACTGATCGTGCAGTGGAAATTGCACAGCTTGGTTGGTTCTATGACTATTCCTTGTTGAGCCTCAACATTGATAGTGTCACGATATCACAGAATGGACTGCGAGCAGTGGTTGAAGCGACGCTCAAAGAGTCAACCCACCTCACTGCTATTGGTCATCCAGATCATGATGCCTCAAACGTCAGAACCTACACGACGAGATATGAGTTGTCTTGTTCAGGATCTGGGTGGAAAATTGTTGAAGGAGCAGTGCTCGAGTCATGATCAGATTCTGCAAGCCTGCAACCCATAATTAGCTTTTGGTATATATTTCACTTGTTTCCTCTGCTTAAATCTGTTCCCACGATCATGTGTGCATTTTTTTTTGGTGGTGTAAGAAATCATATATGCTTTTGAATTATATCCTATGTCACCTGTGTATTCAAGCTGTAAATTTTTCAAGTAGGTTGTCAAGGTGACGGATGTTGTCAAGCTGTAAATTTTTGAAGGTGACGGATGTTGCAAGGATGGGTAGGATTAATAACAATGCCATGTAAATGGCAGCGAGCCAAGAAGTGTTAACTGTGGAGGGTGACTGCTAGGCCACGGAACGTTTCGGACAAGAGAGAGAAGGAATAAAATGTAGAGAAAGTGAAAAATAGTAAAATAAGTGGGAAAGACCATTAATACTTTTAATTAAAAAAAAATACTCCCATCTTATCCTTAATATAGGTTATAGATAATTAATTTGTAAAAATTAAGAAAATTAAGTAGTTAGTTATTTAATGAAAAACCCATTTAATATGCTTATTAATCAATAGGAATAGTTTTAAAAAATTATTAAGTTTGAAGGACAAAATAAATTAACTCCTATAATTGAAACGGATGGAGTAATAAAAAAGAAATAATTTGTATAATAGTAACAATAAAAAACATAGCTGGATTATATAAGATATGTTTGGAATCACGATTGGTGATCTTAAAAGTGTTTATGCACGTAAATTGATATAACACTTCTCTTATGTATTTATCTCATATACTGTAAATCACGATTGAAAAATTATTTTTGAATACTCCAATATCGCTATCATCACATAATTTTTTCCAGTATCCTTTATTTTCATTCCTTGCTATCAACCTTGGTGAGCTCACTAGGCGTCTTGGCCTTTATTAGAGCCGGAAAATTGGACTGGCCCTTTTAAGTTCTTTTAAATCACGGGCCGGGTTTAAAAAATGGAGCTTCAAAAGAAATTTGGGTTTAAAAGGACCAGCCCTGCAGGGCCGAGGGCCGGCCTGTTAGGTCCTTTAGTTGTGTTTTTTGTTTTAATTTTACTACCCTCCTATTCATGCCCTTGCTGACTCCTCCTGAAGAACCTTAAAATTGTTAAATTTACATATGATGATAATTTACTAATTCTTGATATTTTTACCCCTTAAGCAGAGTCTACTACTTAAAGTAAAGTACAATTTAAATTCCTTTAAATTGATGATAGTAGCAAAGAAGATGAAAACAATAGTTTTCATAATCATGTTGCTTAGAGTGTTTAGTCTTTTGTCTTTTTATGCTTTGTATGAGACTATGAATTACTTGCACACAATATTTTTTTACCTTTAATTATGAATTAATAACTATATTTATTTTATTGCATGAGATGTGTAGACGTATAGTTAAATCTTATGAAAATAATTTATGACCCTGATACTTTTAGACCGGGCCTTAAAAAACAATAATTTTTCTTTCATGGGCCCTATACGCCCTAATTCCCATCACTAGCCTTTATTGGGACGGGTTTTCTACTTCTGTGATATCTTCTGTCCATTTTAGGGTTGTTGGATTCCTGTGGGTCAGATTTTTTTAAAAAAAAGTTATGCTTTTTTTCTTCGTGTTGTTTAAGATTTTAATTTAATGAAGGATATATTATCTCATGATTTATAAATGAGACTTTTTAAATTTTAAATTTCTATTGATATTTGGTTTTTTAATACTATTTGTAATTTTAATTTGTTCTTATATCTATATGAAGTGATAAATAATCAAAATTGACATATTAGATGCTTTATATTCAATGAATAAATCGTCTGTAGTATTGTAGTGTGCTATAAATGTAAATTACATGTAAAATATCTTCCTTTTTTGGCATAATAATATTTTTTTTCTTGTTCCCCTTCATTGTTTGATGTTGTATTTGTCTACTGGGTGGATGGGCTGAGTTTGGTCAGAATGTCATTTTGGTTTTGAAGTTCTCCCACATTTGTTACATATTCTTTTTTTTTTTTTAAACATTTGTTACATATTCGAATATGACATTGAGAAGAGAGAATGCGCAAGTTTGTGATTACCTGGGCTTCCATCGTTCGGGTTCTGGTGGCACTATGTTCCCAGCCGATCGTAGAACCCAACTGTTTGAAGTAATCTCTCTCAGTTTACTTGTAGGCAGTGGATCCACACAATAGGTTGAACAGGTGGAGACTAAAATATCGTGTATAGGAAAGATGGAAGATTGCAAGTAGGAAGCATCACATTATTATTTACAATTTTTTCCGATGCATTAGCAGAACAAACGCTCTGGCTAAATAAATTGGTATCCACTTGTGCTGTGCAAATGTAATTGTTGACTTGTCTATCTCCAGAAGGGGACTCAGAGAGCGACAGACCTTGCGTCCTTCCAATTTTGGGATTTCGTGCTCTTACGTGGACCAAAGAGGCTAAATCCCGAAGTCTTCTTTGGGGGCTCGTCTGATTGTATCGGACCAACCAGTTTCGCAACAAGCATAGCACTCTCCCTAACGTGGTACAAGTCTTCTGTATCAGTCCATACTCGCCAAGCCAATTGTATGCTTCTGTGCTTTGTCTCCACATCAATGCACCACTTCTGATAAAGTCCGTGTCTTTCCTTGGAGGTAAACTTCTTGTGGACTTGCTTGCTTAGCATTTTCCTCTCTTGGTTGATAGACTTCAGGCTGTCCAGGGAGAAAAGAAAATCGGTGCATGAAAACAGTAGTAACTTTTAAATATAGAAATTGAGTCCGATTTTCTTTTTACAAACTTTACTATATGCGGGTTTCATTTGCGAAATTTTTTTTTCCAGGCATGTTTTCACATTTGAAACACCTAATAAGGGGTGGTGCTCAGTTTGGCTGAACAATATCATGACCTGAATTCTTACACTTACGACAGTATGAAATCTGCTCATCTTACATGCAAAAATTCTTACACTTTTAACTTTTTTTTTTTTGGAGGGTTGGGCGAGTTGAGACATTGCTTTTGAGGGTCACATGAATTATTTCAGGCATTGTTGTTCTTACCCATGCAGCATTCCCTGTCTAGAGCGAACTAGGCATATCTGAACAACCGACTTTTTTGTTCTTTTAGTTTCCAACCCTTACCAGAGTGGTCTATTTGCGCGGAAGAAAATCAACTTCTAATGAACTATTTAAACAATTCGGTGCTTGACCTCAATGTAAAGGGCTTTAATGTATATGTAAACAAAAATACATGTGCAGGGCATATTGACCGGTCATGTTTGTGTGTGCACGAAACTAATGAAAAACCACCCAAAGGATAGGAAGGTAATACCTTGAATCAGGTGAGATATTCCGGCCTTCTCTTAAGAACTTGTTGCCGCTAGAAAATGCATCCTTAATAAAGGACAAACGTCTGAGCTCTGCGTTCAAGTATACATAATCTGTAAGTTCTCCCTTCAAGAGAAGTAAAAAATAGGATCTATGAACCAAAGGTACGTGGCAGGTATGCCAGAGCTCGATTATATATCTCTGGAGTCCCTCAAATTTATAAGGCAACATAGAGTTTGGCATTTCACAAAAGTTGATACTTTTTGCTCTATCCGTACGATCAGTGAAGCCAGATGCCTTTGCCATTACCTATCACACATGCAACGAATTAAATCACGCGTTTTTTTTTTTTCGGTGCCAACAAACGACCAAAAGCTTCAATAAAGATGCAAGACAAGATAAAACTTTCAAGTTTGCCATAGCATGCACTCGGATGGAAAATTTATGAACCGCTAATCTTATTCGTTCTCTTTTCATTTCTTAGGGTAGTCATTTCCCGATAGGCAACAATTTGATCCAAATGTGTAAAATATGACGGTGTACGGGTTCTCCAAGTTGTATAAAGAAAACCCAAGACACTGTTCGCGGCAGGGAGCGCACCCATGCAGTTTTAGGTAATGCATGCATGGAAACTGGTAATTCCAATGTCTCTTCCAAGAAACACTTAAGCCTTCCAAGAGCCTCTGGAATTTTACGTGATAGGTTTAATTCACATTCTTAAAGAACAAATCTCATTACCTGCTATCTGATCAGACAATAATATTCATGTTTAGTTCCAAAATAGGCTAGCAATGAGGTTCATATGATTTAAAAATTGGATGTGCTAAGCGCTTATCATCGATACTCTTCTAGCTAGCCATCAATACAAGAAAAAAGGTGTAGGCACTTACCATAAGATCATCGAAGTCCTTCTTCAATGGCGTTTCCTTAGATCTTGTTTTCATTTCCACAACAAAATTGAGGACGCTAGCAGTATCCTCCGCATCAGAATCCATAACAGATTCTACTTCACCTATAGTGTCCAACTCGCTAGTTCGGAAATGGTTTACGGGCGACTTTCTTTTCTTGGTACGTAACTTCGGTTCAGAGATCCTGTAATCTTTTAAGCGTACAGAAGTTGTAGAGCTTTCCTTTTCAACCCTAGCCGCTGATGCGTCTGTTTCTTGTTCCAGCGTATGCTCAGATTTCCTATCCAGTTCATTGAACTGAAAAGGTGAAACCGTTTTCAGCTCCTGATCGTCGAACTGAGGAGACACTTTGAGCTCCGGCTCATTGACTTGAGCACGCGATATACTTTCCCGATCCACTTTATTGCACTGAGAAGATGTAGCAGCCAAAGCTGGCCTGCAACTTTGGCTTCTACTGAATGGTACGCTTCTAGAGATAGCAAGAGGTGGTTCTGAAGACCTGTTGGATTTTTCTGAGAGGCCAACAAGGCGGTCGATGGTCCTCTGAAGCTCCTGAATTTTTTGTTTTAGAGCATCAGGGCTGTCATCTTCGGCAACATGATTCAGCTTACCATCCTTCCTCCTTATGGACGATTCGGCATCTCCATTCAATACCAGTCTCGTGGGTGATTTTCCTTCTCCTTTTTCAGAAGAATGAAAGAACGAACTAACATCTGTTTGACGACCGGTTTTCACTTCTTCAATTTCGATGCAATGAACTTCCGTGCAGCTATCTTCCGATTCCACACTAGCTCTGCCAGTTACTACATCCCAACCTGGATCCGAATCAGACCCGACAAACTTGGGGGTATTCATGTCCAAATGGACTTTGGGTTCATTATTCTCACGTTGCCGTACGTGGTCCTCATTGTTTAAAACCAAACCAGATATAGGTCTATCGGGATTTCCAGACGAGCCTCTGGATTTGAGGTCCTGATCAGGGTGGAGATTATTGGAAACACCCGGCAATATAAGGTTTGAATCTTTATCGTTTCCTTGAAACTGATGTTTCCCTGACTGAAGCAAGGTTTCAACACGAGATTGAAAGATATCACGCTGCCGAGTTAATTCTTTGATCTCTTCATCCATCTGTGTAATTTCTCATCAGAAACAAAACCCTAGTCAAACTCGGGGAAAATAAAATGATTTAAACAAACTGTTCTACCAAACGTGTGCTTGTTTATTTTCTTTTTCCTTCTGCATTGAACTTGTTTATGGGTGTTAGTCGTCACTTGACGACACAAAGAAGAAATATACTCTTGAGTGTCGTGAAGAGAAGAACATCAAGGGTAAGGGTATGTATGGTTTGTGTGGAATGGAGGGCCGGGGAGGAGAGGGATTTTGCTCCCTTTTCTTAATTGGTATTGAAAATATTGAAATTTTTCTTCTCTTTCCTTTTAAATCCTCCCTTTTAAATTGGAGGATTTAGATATGAGATTAATTTTTTTGTTTAATTTATCAAAAATGTCCTTGATTATTATATATATATATATAATAAATAAAATCATGTAATATAATTTTAAATATTTATTAATATAATTATAGTTATATTTATTTAATTTTTATAATTATTAAATTATAATTTTATATTTATAATATATTTTATTAAACATTATACCTAGTTTTTTAAAAAATTAAATAAAAGGGTAAAATTGTCTAAATTAAAATATTTCCCCTCCTCTCCCCTACCGAACCAAACAATGTAACATTAAAATCCATCACATCCCCTCCCATAACTTCAAATGAGGTAATATAAAAATCCCTCCCCTCCCCTCCATCAAACCAAACAGATCCGCCTGTTTGGTTTAAAGGGAGGGGAGGGGAGGGAATGGATAGAGAGTCACCTTGTTTGGTTTGATTAGAGGGAGGTGAGATAATAACTAATTTATCATTTTACTCTTACATGTTAACTTATATTTTTTATACTTATATAAATAATTTAAATTAATTTTTTTGAAATAAAATTTATTTAAATTAGTTTACACCTCAATATAAATCAAATAAATTATCAAAATTCAAATTTTTTTTACCAAGAGGACAAAAATTTATTTTAATTCACACTGTTAGAATTACTAAAATAATTATTGGTAAAAAAAATGAGATTATAATTTTATGCAAAAGAAGCATCACAGAAGCTGTGAGAGACGAGTTCATAATTCTGTGAGTGTGTGTTTTATTTTTTACGTAAGGGTATCATTAAAAATATGAAAAAGTCTTGGGGGGTAAAATAGTCAAATTTTTGCTTCCCTCCGAATCCCCCCAATTTGGAGGAAACAAAATGAAGGGGAGGGGAGGGATTTGGAGCCCCTCATTTGGCTCCCCTCCCCTCTAACTTTTCATACCAAATAACCAAATAAGGGAAGGGGCTCATTTTTCATCCCCCAGTAAAAAATCACAAACTCCTCTCAATTTGTACCGCACACAAGTAGTTATTTTTTACAGGCTGTGCCCTCGGTCTGCATTAACAGATTTACAAACGGTACCTCCTCCACAAGTAAAAAACGGTCACCTAGATTTCTTGACAAAATCCACATTTCACGCAATGAAATGTTATATTCTTATGGTATAATTCCTAGGTCTTGAAATTATGCAATGATAATCGAATAAGCACAAAATCTCAAGTTTGACAATCTTAAGCTCATAATAACAAATGAACCATCCAAGTTTCGTTATTAAGCCCCTCCCCTCCCCTCCCCTCTAATTAATTATTTTTAAAAAATAACAGTATAAAGATTAGAAAAAAAAGACAGAAAAAGAATTTTAAAATTACAAATCTCAAATCCTAAATCAGTTTTGTTATTAAAAGTTGACAAGGAAATAACGAAACTTGATAAACAATTCACAACTCATTTTTTTGGAAAATACCTCATTTGAAATATTGCAAATTTAAATTTCTTTTTCTGTTTTTTTCCCTAAAGATTATCCTATATAAAAAAGTACAAACCCATTTTATTGACTCGCACCTGTTTGATCAGAAGTTCTCGCTCAAGTAAAACAGTATTGGGTACAAAGTTTCTGAACTCGTTCTCCATTCTGGCCAATTCCTGTTTCAGTTGCTGTACCAAAACCTTGTCTGTCATTACTACATTAACCTGCGCATTGGTAGCCACTTGCTTTGCACAACCAGCGAAGAGTAGGGTATTTCGTGATTGCTCAACATGACTGCGTGCAGGATTAATGGTGCAAATGATGGCTGTTCTGGCATTACCTCCAAGAGAATTATGAAGGATGCGAGTTAGTTTAGATTCTCTGTAAGGTATGTGTCCATTTCTTTCCTTGCTGCGTCAAATATTGAACTGAAGTTTAGGCAATCTAAAGTAACTAATGGACTAAAGGATGAAGAATTATAAAGGAAACAGCATATGGATGGCAACAAAGAGAAACAAATAGCCCCATTACTTGACATAATTTATAACAGAAGCGGACAAAATCACTTTCTCAAAGAAAAAAAAAGGGGACCTAACCTAGAAGGATAATCCCAGCAATCAACCTAGCCGCTAAATCCCAAATATATACTAAAGAAGATATCATATCAACGAGAAAAGTAATTATTCTTCAAAATAAATTGAATGAAATGGAATAAAATATGCTCCACATAAAGACGAAGCATTAAAATGCCCACAAGGCCAATGCCAAGTCGGCATCACTCTTTGGTATCTGTCTCGAGGCACTTCCCCACATGTGCATGTCAGTCTCTATGACCAACAAAAATAAAAGTTGGTGAATTCCACCAAGCCCCTGCAAATTTAGTTTCATCGGTGTCTTTTGGATTAGAAGACTGACTCAGTAATATGAAAGAATCTTTCTTCTTCCTATTTCCTTTCTGTTCTCTTTTCACCTATCACTTTCTGCCGCACCTCATTTCTCCTACTCTCTCTGCTAGCGAATTTCCAATATTGTCATGTGGGGCAGTGATGAATCCAAAGCCCTAGTCAGAAGTGGCCAAAGCTTCATAAATCCAATGAGAACATGCATATACACATCAGCTATGTTATTGTCCGACCCAAAATTTATGGGTGTTTGTGTTTGGTTCAGGGAGAAACTTGTGATATTTTTAGAAAGCATTGATTCCCCGTTAATAGAGAATAGGTTACTTCAGCTATAAGTTATTGTTGAAATTTAGCCGAGGCATAATTGGTGAATTTAGCAAGGCATTATAGAGTTATAGATGCTAATAAAACTTGTACCTTAATTTCCGAATTACGGTTCCAAGGGTAAGTAAACTGCGATTTATGTGGCTACCTTCTCTTAATCTTGCACCAGCAGTCAACGCTTGAGAAGCTCGCTCACTTCCAGCAAGATCGACAAAATTCTGTACGATGCTACTCTTCAATTCCCTGGACAATTATGACTATATAGGCTCTAATATAGAATAGAAGGTTTTGAAGATCATCTACCATACTAGCTACAAGAGAGCCCGAACTTTCAGCGCCTGCATAACGACTAGGAGAACTTTCGACTGTCTGCAAGATTTCATAATTTTGTGAAGAAGAAAAAGGAAATATTCTCAATTAATAGATAATTAATATAACCATAAACTAAATACCAATCGAATAATCTGATGAGATCTGGAGCTACTTTCATTCATGGACGTCTCTTCTGTTGTCCTTTCAGCTGCAAAAATGCCAATATATAGCACACACTCAAGCACATGGTTTTATATTTTGCTAAAGCTCGTAAGAAAGCATCAAAAGCAGCACAAACATAATACTTAATAGGCATCCATACCGGCGCAAATAGAAAGGAGTTTCTGCAAGTCGCTCCACTCGGTCAAAGTCTCCTCGGTAAGCTTGTCAATAATTGTCCCTTTCTGTTTGCGGTGCAAATATTCATGATCATTCAATATCAATGCTAAACTACTAAAGACAAATACTCTAACAGAACAGTAGAAAACGACACAATTTACTTCTGGATCATCTAGAAGTCTGAGTGGGGCACCATCTACAACGAGAAGGTCTCTGACAGCTTCATTATAGATCTCCATAGCAGAAAATTTCAGGACAAAATCTCTTTCTGTGTGCTGAGAAACAACAATATGTAATATTTTGCCTCCTAAGTCTATTTCTTTGCAAATGGAGACTAAGACTTAAATTGTTTTTTTTTTATACCATCTTTGTGTAGTCATACATATCCCTCACAGCGTATTCAGTAATTCCAGTCATGGTGTATGTCTTTCCACTGCTTGTTTGCCCGTATGCAAAAATGCTAGCTGAATTACCATTTCATCCATGAGAAAATAGGTTTACAAGCCAACACAATATGAAAAAAGATATATAATTAGGAGGCTTAGGAGTTAGCTAAAGAGGATTACATACAGTTGATACCACTAACTATTGAGAGGGCAATTTCCTTAATCCCTTCCTCATACACCTGCTGGGTGGAGCAGTCATCCCCGAATACCTTGTCTGCCTCCAAAAGATTGGTCAATAAAATAGAATTTAAGAAAAGGAAAATAGGTGAGAGAAATGCTATCGTCATTTCACTGCCCAATTAAACTGAAATGAGAAAATTAAATGAGATGAAAAGTAAGAGCAAATGATATTTTGTTGCAGCGCAGCCCAATCAAGGGCATGATACTATCATTTTTTGCAACTACAGTTGCATACAACCATAAAATTGCTCTTGAAACCTATTTATTCTCATTAGAATTAAACCCATGACAAGGCACCTTCATTTAGTAGTAAATAATAATTCCAAACACAAATATGTGGCATAGTTGGTAGCGAGCAGAGAATCCCCTAAAATTAGACAACAAGCATTGAACAAAAAATGTGTGAAATAAGGTCAGAAGCTTAAAAAATATACGAGGACTGTTCCAGACAAATTCGAACTCCCATAACAAACTTCTCACCATAAGACGGTCGGATCATTTTTTTTTTTTTTTTTTGGGAATAGAAGCAAAACTAGTAGTCTAACAATTTGATTACCAAATGTATAGGTATCCATGGACGACGATCGATCTGCTGGGCTGTTTTTAAGTCTAATAGTGTTGCCATTAATGCAGTTCCATGCTGATAGATCTTGCCTGGTTATTTCATTCTCGTTCAAAGGCCTGATTCTGATTGCAACAAAAATTCTCTCCTCGTTGGCATTTGATCGACGCGTGTCTCCAGAATCCTCTCCCGCCATTGATAATCTATCTCTCATGTTTCCTCAAACAGACTGAGGCATTTAAAATCCTATATTCCAAATGAAAGGGAGACAGGACTCACGACACAATGGCATTCCACATGCAACATCAAGCTGATTCATCACAAGTTTCAATTCCGTTTCTTCAGCCTTTTAAATCTGCCACATCATTAATCAATGATACAAAAGCCATTTTCGAAAGCAAAATTTCGAATCAATTTTATCATACAAATGATGAAGGATCAGATTTTCCCACGTCCAGAGAAAAAGGAAAAATAAAATACCTATTGATAAAAAAGACTAATGAAATTCAAATCGCAGGAGCAACCCCATTTTGCAGTCAATGCTGAAGGAGAATAATGCCCCGAGGGATGCCTTTCTCATCTCGTGGTTGCCGGAGACAAAGAAAGGGAAGGAAAAGCTGTTGGACATTCCCTCCCTCCCTCAATTTGGATTCGCACCGGCGAGCTAAATAAGACCGTGAATAAAAATCATGTTGACCTCAACAGCCATATTTACGGTTTTACCACGTGTGTTTTCCCCTTCCGAATTAATGGATTTTGTTTTCCAATATTTAATGGATTAACATGATTACACTATTATTTTTATCATTTTTAATATATGATATATTTATCTAATTTAATTTAATTAAAAAATTATTTAAATTAATTAATATAATATATAATTTTTAAAATATTTTAATTATTTTTTTTAATTCCCCCATTTTTTCTCATCTTTAATTATTGTTAAGAAAATATTAATAAAAATAAATTATAAAATATAAAAATATGTCTTATATTTAAAACAAAAAATAATTCTCTAATATATCTTCTATAAAAAAGACACGAGGGAGTAAACTAGATATTTACTGATTCTGAAATATCTGTCGTATAAAATTTTATCTTCTCATTTTAACTAATAAAATTTTTAATGAGGAATTTTTTCCTATTTTTTTAAAAAAATGTTTCTTAAAAATAAGATGATACTAATATTGTAATGATGTGAGTACCCGTGTTTCCCGTTGAGCGCCAGAAAGTATCCTTTAGTTCTTTCTCGTTTCCGCGCGGCGAAGTTGGCGCAAGCCGTTTTGAACTTTGAATAAAGAAGCTCCTAACTACATTTTCCTTTTTAAGTGTAGCGAATAGGGATTTCAATTTCTCCTCTTCTTTTGTCATTGAATGCATATTCATGCTTTTGAGTTTTGAGTAATGGAAGATTCCTCAATATTGTCATCTACACATAAATACGCAACGGCTGCTTTGTTTACGCTCGCACTTAATCGAACGCAAGTCCATCAAACTGGGAATCGAAACGATACAATTTCTCGCAATAAAGAAACCATAAGTGAAGGCGGCGGGAAAATTGCCGTTTGCGACAATTCTAATCTCTGGATTCATGATAAATTTGGTCTTCTCTATCCTGTTTTTAGGTAATCAATCTATACAAGAAGTTGAAGTGTGAATAAATTTTATACTGTAAAGTTAATTTCCATACTCGGGGAATAAACAGGTTCCTAGGGATTGATGACAAAGCCTTGCAAGGCCTAAAGGAAACCGCCCATTCCTCTTTACAATTCTGGCATCATTTAGGAGCTGTACGTCTTATTCGTTTTCTACCATTCCATGTTCTGTTGTGTATTAATTGCATTCTATTTACATGTCAGTCTAGAGTTCCAAGACAATATTAAACGATGGGTTAAACGATGGGTTATGGTACAATTTTATTAACAAAATTTTTTTAAGAGTGTCTAGTACAAATAAATTTTAGAAAAGATTAAAATATTAATAAACAATTTAAAATTATGCAAATTCACAAAAATCATTAGCTTTCACTAGATACCGTTAGAGTTCTTCTCTTATACATTTTGTTAAATTTAATCGTTTTAGTGATTTTCTAAACATGCCGTGGTATTAGTACCTTCAATTACTTTATAACATACTGTAATTACCACATTTTATAGGGGTATACTCGGAAGGTAAGTGCATTAACTGCTTTTCTTAATCCAAGGGCAAAAACCTTAAAAAACATAATATAAAATGAAAGAAAAGGAGGGAGAATTTATTTATTTTTTTATTTTTTTGTTATATAATGCATTACTTCATTATCACTTTATATGTTATAGGTTAAGAATGGTAAATAATATCATTTCAGTTCTTGACATTACTGTCAGAGGAAGGTGATGGTGCCTCTTTAGACAGACTGAATAAAGAGCTTGCTTTGACGAAAGCTATTGATGCTACAGCTGTCAGCATGGAGGGTGTCCATGATTCTAAAGAGGTGGAATTTAAGAATCTTGAGGACAAAGCTAGAGGCCAAGACATCAAGGCATCGTCCTCGATTGTGGCTGTTGCTAAGACTCATGAAACCAAGGAGAACTCAGCTCTGCATGTGTCCATGGAGACAGCACCTTCCACGGGACCTGAAAATGAAACTTTTGATCAACCTATAGAGGAGGCGAAGCTTATCAGCTACCAAAGGAAAATGACCGTTCTTTATACACTTGTTTCAGCTTGTGTGGCAGATGCTGCTGGAGTTGACAAGCAATGCTCTCAGTCAAGACAGTGCTATGACGCTCGACACCGTGTAGCTCTGCGGCTGCTTTCCACATGGCTTGGGGTTAACTGGAATGAAATGGTGTGTGCGTGGTATACATTTTCATCTCCATCATTTTACCTAATATACCAGGTTATATGTCATTGTTCCAAAAAGCTATCTTTGCAGAGGGAAGTGGTTGCAGAAAAATGACCTCTTGACAGTATTCCATTGCTATAAGTTTACTTCTATTAGAATTTATTGCAGGAAGCAATGGAGAAAACTGTTGTTTTTTCTATAATGGATTTGGCGAGAAAGAAAGGTGCAAATGAAGAAGAACCTTTAACTTTGGAAAGTAACTGGGACAAATGGAAGCGCGGAGGTATAATTGGAGCAGCTGCTGTAACAGGAGGAACCTTGATGGCTATAACCGGGGGTATACATCTGTATCTAATATTTATGTCTGGCATAATTGAGACAGTATCAATATCTTTTGACAATTAATTGTCCACATGAATACTTTGACAGGTTTGGTTGCCCCAGCAATTGCCCAGGGGTTGGGTGCTTTGGCTCCTACCTTGGGTACTCTTATTCCTGCCGTTGGAGGTGGAGTTGCTGCAGCAGCAACTGCTACAGGATCAGTTGCTGGCTCAGTTGCTGTCGCTGCATCATTTGGAGGTAAACAAAACAATCATGCTTCACATATACTAAGATTTGAAAAGGAAATAATATCTAAAGCAAAGCTTCCCTATTTAAAAAAATTAAATATTAAAGACCCCAAGGAACTCAATGTTTTTATAAGTTTGACCTATAAATATGGAAGTTTGACGTGTGAAGATAAATTGTCATATTTGACTTGTAAATATGCAAGTTTGACATGTACATGTGAAATTTTGGGAACTCTCTGTAATGGTTAATTTTTCCATTTTTTTTTTTGGGTGTTACTTTGACATTGTATGGATAATGTTCAGTTTCTCTTTTTGTACATCAGCTGCTGGAGCTGGCCTAACTGGTAGTAAGATGGCTGTAAGAGTCGGAAGCCTGGAGGAATTTGAGTTCAAAGAAGTTGGAGGCAATCATCAAGGTGTAAGTTCCAAATGCTGTTGTATTCTACATGTTAACTACTTTGTCCAGTCTTTAATATAAGACATATTAATTGAATTTGATTAGATTAAAAAAGTTGGTTAAGTTAGTTAATATAACATATTTTTTCTAAAACACCTTAACTATCTTTTTTTATTTCCTCATTCCCTCTCCTTCTTGGTTATTGTTGAGGGAGCATTAATAGGGGTAAATTAATAAAAGAATAATAAATATAGAAAATGTGTTTTATATATTAAGGGTGTGTTTGGTTTCAAGGAAGGGGAGGGTATATTACCTTGTTTGGTTTGTTAGAAAGGGAGGAGAGGATAAGATCCTTAACATAAAATAAAAGGAGGGAAATGAATTTAACATAAAATTTTGGCTCTCCTCTCCTCCCCTCCGCTCAAACCAAACACACCCTAAGAATCAAGATCTAAATATGTCTTATATTAAGAATCGGAGGAAGTATTATAAACAAATGTCTGTTTTAGTGGTTTGGGGAGAAGTGAGTCCGTACATTTGCTAGTGCTTGTACATGCTTTGGTGATGAACCTAACATCTTTAGTTAATCATTAATTACAATAATATGGTAATAGATATTAAAAACAAGTCCTCCTTTTTCAGTGTCTTGCAGTTGGAATCTTCATATCTGGGCTTGCATTCGAGGAGGAAGATTTTTTAAAACCTTGGGAAGGTCAAAATGATGATTTAGAGAGGTATGGAAAAGTTGACATATTCATCAAGAAATAGTAGTCTTGGCAATTTTTAATATGCGTAATCTACCATAGGTGAAAATGAAGCTTTATCTTTGCCCCCCTTTTTTCTAGGTTTGGTCTTCTTGAGATCTCCTATACATATCTTCATGAGAAGTAAATTTTTAAATTGCAAGGAAAATTTAGATATGCTAATATCTGAAATACTATGTAAATCCTCTTATTCATGAAGCTTGTAGTCAACCAGCTTATTTTGTGCGAGAAGACAAAACCATGCTCCACGCCGTCTATGAATTGCAAAGTCAACATTTTGAGCATGGCTTGTTGGAGATATATAAGCAACCTCATTTTTCACTATTGTGCAGTGCGCAGCAATACATTTCATTGCTTTTTTAAGCTATAAATAGAATTCTTGTCAAGCCTTTAGACATCAAGCAAGAAAATGCAAAAAAGAGGATTGCTTTGTAAAGCTATAGTTTTAGTGTGGAGTGATCCACTGGTTCAAAAAACATCAAGTGTAGTTAAGCCACTTCTCATTTTTCCCTTGTTTCCATTTGTGAAATTTTTTTTGCTCTCTTTGGCTATGATCCTTTTACTGGGTCCTCCATATCCAGCGTTGTGTGCTTCCTACTGAAATTTATTAGATTCTCCTTGTGAGTCCGCGTTGATTTTGTTGACTGTTTATCTTTATATCTAATTCTTGAATCTAACAACTCACATCTATCATTAGGTATGTGCTTCAATGGGAGTCTAGGAATTTGATTGCGCTTAGCACTGCTATTAAGGACTGGCTTACATCACGTAATTTCTTTGGACCTGTATCCCTTGAGTGATGATTGATTTGATTTAGCATTTTCTGACTAGTATTTTTAGCTTATTGCAGAAATTGCTAGGGAGATAATGACAAAAGGTGCAATGATGACAGTATTAAGTTCACTCTTGGCAGCGCTGGCATGGCCAGCAACTTTAGTTACTACCTTTGATCTTATAGACAACAGATGGACAATTGTGCTAGACAGGAAAGTTCTGTTCATTTTTGCTGTAATGACCTTTTCTCCAGTTTGAACAAGTCCATGCTAGAAGTTGTGATGGCTTTTTAATGAGGCATAAATCTGGATCATTCAGCCAAATTTTATTTCTGGGACAACACATGGCTGCCCCTGAATTTTTTATTTCTAAAGTTATATCCAATCTTCGTGCTAGCTGCTTAAAGTACTTAAAATGCTACTGCCTCAACGAGCACATATCATTCCACCAAAGCTTCGGCATGACACTCCAGGACAAACAAATTGCTATTTTCTATAGTTTATTGAGATGCTCTTCCTCCTGAAACATCAAAGATTATTGACTATTATATTTGCAAATTTATAACCTAGCACTATGACTTGGTTTCATAAACATTTCCCAGTATGGTGTCTGTTCAGGAATACATTTCATATAGGAAAACAAATGTTTTTTTTATGATTTTTGCTGTGTAATTTCTAAGGACTTTAAACTGTTTATGTTGTATTAACTTTGACTCTTCTCCATACTGGAACAGATCTGACAAGGCTGGTAAGGCGCTTGCTGAAGTGTTGCTAAAAGGACAGCAAGGAAACCGGTAAAACCATCTTATGGTTGGAAAATATTGATCATAACATTGTCTCGTTACATAATACAACACGCTTCATAGCTTTCTATTGATGGTCCAGACCTGTGACACTAGCTGGATTTTCACTGGGAGCTCGCGTTATTTTCAAGTGTCTGCAATATTTGGCCGAGTCTGAAGGAGACAATGGTAATTTAGAGTCCGCTTCTCTGGCTTTTCCTATGACTGGTTCGTTAATTGGATTTTATTAATAAGAATTTCGTGCATACTCTGCGCATTTCTGCAGCTGGACTTGTCGAAAGGGTTGTTATCTTGGGAGCACCAATCTCAATTAAAGACGAAAATTGGGAGTCAGTTAGAAAGGTAATGGAATCTCTCTACGTCCCCTCTTTCTCTTTATCATTGTGGCCATGGTATAACTCTTGCTTAAAAAATATTTAATGATCCTGTCCTGCCTCTTAGCAGATGGTGGCTGGAAGGTTTGTGAACGTTTATTCTACAAATGACTGGACGCTGGGAATAGCATTCCGTACTAGGTATGGACTGCTATATATAGATTCGTTTCAATCCACTCCAACTATAATGAAAATGTTGAATAGTTAGGTAGTTATCTCAATATCTGAAATGACAAGAAAAAGTTAGTACCTGCGAGCAAATGTCCGGTAATTATAGATCATCATGTGCCGCCGTTATTATTGTTTCCTGAGATGATTGGTGAGTTTTTGTTTGTTTCCTCACATGTATGTTTTATAGAGCATATGATTTTTACTGAGAAGCTAATGGAAAAATATTGGGGTAAAGGAAAGGATTTACATATAGTTTCCGTTGATTTGAAAAAAAAAAGTATGATTGTATGTTAAGAGATGTATTTTGGAAAACCTTGAAAAAAAATGGGTTGCGTGTTGTATATATTAAAACCATTCAGAACATGTATGATAAGGCAACAATCAGTGTTAGAACGCCCAGAGGTAAAACAAAGAATATTTCTATAAGAATTGGTTTACATTAGGAATCAGCTTTAAGCCCTTATTTATTTAATCTAGTGGTCGACATTCTAACTAAGTTTATAAAAAAAATCCCTAAATACATACTTTTTGCAGATAATATCATTATTTTGACTAAATCAAGGGAGTAGATTAATTCTAAACTTGAGATTTAGACAAGGACTTTGGAATCAAAAGGTTTTCGTCTAAATAGGGGCAAAACAGAATATATGCATTGCAAGTTTAATAAAAGACAAGTGAGAAATGATGTGGAGGTTAATTAGGAGAACAAGTTATTCAACAAGTGGCAAAGTTTAAATATTTGGGATCAATTATACAAGATGGTGAAATTGATGAAAATTTTAATCATAGAATTCAGGTTGGGTGGTATAAATGGAAAAAAAAAACTACTGAAGATGTTTGTGATTGGAAAGTTTCTAATAAAGTAAAAGGGAACTTTTATTGCACAACTATAAGACGAGCAATATTATATGATAGTGAATATTAGGTTTTAAAGAGATAATATAAATATAAAATGAGAGTAACCGAGATTTAAAAAAAATAATATTCATAATAATCATATAGGCCAACAAGTTGGAGTGGCAACTATTAAAGAGAAAATGGTGGAAAACCATCTGAACCGATTCAGACACGTCCAAAGATAATTATTGAATGCACTGGTGAGAAGAGTCGATGAAGTAGTATCGATTCCGACACCTTTATAAATTTATCTGTCATCATCCATGTTATTATTTTGGTCGGTTTATTAGCCAATTGTGGCATGTTTCTGAAATCATACGAGGCATTAGCTCCGAGAAGCCGCTAACTACTCCAAGGCACTGGAAAAGCATGAGCTTTTAAAATATATATTTATAATATTGCATATTGAAGAAATTTCTTATGTGCAGTTTACTTTCTCAAGGATTGGCTGGAATTCAACCTGTTGATCATGTTCCTGGCATTGAGAATGTAAGCTGTTCATTTCAATGCTTTGTTCTGGCTGACATTTTGTGAAAAGATCTCTTGCTCTGAATTAAAGGGTCATGATATGTTTTGTAGGTTGATGTGACGCAACTTATAGAGGGCCATAATTCATACATCCGCATGACAAAGCAAATACTGGAGCAGCTTGAATTGGACAACTATTACGCCGTTTTCGGAAGTGGATATAAAATCACTGAGGGAGAGAGTGTCACAAAGCCTAGCTAATTAGTTTCTCTCTTTTCTTGGCTCTTCCTCTATCCCCAACTCTTGCCGTCCCATTTTTATTTCTTTTCTAACGCTAGCCTGCTATCTGTTGATTTGCGATTAATATATATAGATGGGAAAAATGGAGTTTCAGAAGTAATTGTTGGCGGAGGAGACTGATGGATTTGACCGAGAAACGAGGACAATATGACGACGAAGCAAGCAAATCCGCTTGTTGATTTTATTCCGAATGTTTGGATCTAAGCTAGAGGGGCTTTCCAAGCATTTATTATCTTCACAATTTGAAGCATTCGATTTGTCCGGTGAAAATTTGGCCAGAATAATTAGATAGTTATTGTGAGATTTATATTTTCGTTGAAAATCATTCATAGGTATTAGGACTGGCATATTCGACCTGGATTTTGAGGGGATTCAAATTCGTTTGTTAAATGTCTGTGTGTTAAACTAACAGTATAGCTGGTTTTTATACCAGAAAAACATTATGGGCCGGTTATTAGCTTATAGTTTTCACTTTTCGAGTATTTATTATCGGATTTTTATTAAAACTATGGCAAATGAAAATTTTCTTAATATAAAATTATTAAAAATCGCAGCATTTTATTTTTGACTTATATTATACAACCTAACTACTATAAATAACACAAGGCATGCTAAAATAGGATTTGACGTACGTGGATGGTGGGAAGCATGATGACCGAGCGAGTAAACTCATCAGCAATTCTGGCTGTCAGTAACCGCTTTGCCCCACCAGTGCCTAGTACGCCTCTTGTATCTTGTGATATACGCTCTTTGAAGTCGTAGGCTTAAAGGCCAAGCCACAGTATTTGGGAGGGTACCTTGTTATATTTGCTGGGTTTGGATATACCAAGTTTGGGACCGGGACCAACCATGCAGCAATCAACCTCATTTCCACCGGTTGCCACGCATGATGATGATAAGCCATTATTAGGTCTCCATCCTCTGCGTTGTATTGGTTGGATTGGTTCAGTGCAGGTTTCTGATTTGCATGCATTTAAGCTCTTGCTTTTAGACTTGTTCCTGTGACATCTTTTAATTTGCCCAATGCCTATGTTATATGGAGAAAATTGGGATTTGGTTATGACGACTTTTTCATAGCCGCAAATTTGAAAAGATCATTAATGTTTGGCCGGTCAAAAAGGATAGATTTTAGTTAACCAAAGTTCATTTGTGCCTTTTAAGTTGCAAGAATCAGACAATTGTACGAATAAACGGTGAATAGGGGGCACAATTTCTTGTTTGATATTCATTTCTTTCAATAGATAATTGCAGTACTTTAGAAAATCTCAATTGCAACTAAAAGCAGTTTTGGGCGTCAAAACCACAGTAACGTTCGTACGCTTCTCCTAAAAACAAAGCCGACAGCAAATTCACAAGGGTCCCTCCTATTGCTTTACTAATAATGAGCGAACATCCAAGCCTGCAAAGCTAGTCAAATTAAGATGTATCTTATTTATAAAATTGAATATACTTGACACATTATAATCTATAAGAAACACGCAGACAAATTTTATACTGATATGCTGATAATTTAAATTGTTGCATGGATATGTGCGTACGTGTCTTGAGAAAAATACATGTGCGATGCCTGTATTTGTCATGTTAGGAGATACTAATAATTATTTGGGTGGAATGAGGGATCAAATTGAGAAGAGAGAATTGTAGGGGAAGAAGAGCACGCATGCAGTGTGAGTGGGCGAAGGGAGGAAAGTGGGGACAAAGTGAGATCTAAGGCAAATTCTTTTTATGGACACAGAGTAGGCCCTCTGTTTCTGCTAGATCTGAAGCTCGGTGGGCACCCACAGCTTGTTGGCCCATCATATTCATTTTCACGTACCACTTTTTTATATTTAAGCTCCTAAGGCGAGCGCATCCCTGTACAGACATATCTATCTTCATTCTTGAGCTGCCAGAAGATATGGAGAGGCTGAGAATATTTCAGCTCCTTTATTTCATCCTTGTAATGTCAATTATTGGGCTAAGAGGCGACGACCAGCTCAATAATCTCACTGTTTCTAGTCAGGCTAATACAACACAAGCGAATGACGAAGGCAGGGGACAGCTCAACAGCTCCGACAATAAAGCTGTGTTCAATACAAGCAAAGGCAGATGGTATTACGGAGGAGGAGGAGGAGGCGGTAGTTTCAGATGGGGATGGGGAGGCGGAGGAGGAGGAGGAGGAGGAGGAGGTGGAGGTGGAGGTGGCGGAGGAGGGTGGGGATGGGGGGGAGGGGGGGGAGGTGTGTGGAAATGGGGATGTGGAAATAGGGGGAGGGGGAGGGGGAGGGGAGAGTATAGGGTTGGGGAATACGCGCAATGCATGGGAAGGACGAGGTGCCGAGGAATGAGACTGGACTGTCCCCTCCATTGCGGCGGACCTTGTTTCTATGACTGCCTCTATATGTGCAAGGCTCACTGTCTCCGACGACGACCATGAATACCTTTCACTCATTTCTCTTTCTCTATCTAAATGATTGATTTTTTTCACTGCTGAATTAGTAATCCCTTGTTATCTAGTTGGTTGGTTGACATTCATTACTGGATGGATTAGGGTAGGGTCCAAGTCTAACCGTTATTTGCTGTGTGTTCAGTTAATTAGTTTCTTCATCAGTGCTGAGATGATGATGATGATGTGTGAAGTTCCACCCCTGGGAATGTATTTGGTGCTAGCTTGTTATTATCACAGTTATGGGCCAGCCTCAATGAATAGGGATGATGATGGAGTAGTACCTACAAGGGTAGAGGCAAGAGAACACACTCCTCTGCAGCACGTGAGTCCCTCGTCTTGTTGGCTTTTTGTTTAATTAGCTCAGCTTCATTTCAAATGCTTGCCCATGCGCATGCGGGATCTTGTGGTTTGTCAGTTTCCCTTCGTAATATTTGATTCGAGTGGAATCAATTATATTTCTCTTCCCCATATATATGTCACATCTTTAATACCTAATTCCACTAGCTGCCTCTCTTAATTAAAGTAATATATATGAGAATGCGAGCAACAACTCTGAGAGTTTCACCTTTGTTTTCAATACTTGCCCACTAATTTCTCAATCACCACAAACCAAAGATAAAATGCAAGTGGCACGGCACGTAACGTACCACGCGTAGCTTGGAACATCTCTCTAAGAAAGGGCCGGGAAGGTTGTTGGCTTTGTGCTGGCTAGATGGATATGTGGGTCGTATGTATGAGTTTTTTTCCTTAATTTCAAGGAGAGGATCGTGGAGGGTTTCTCAAAAAACAATAAGAAGCAAAAACAAGCAAGAGGACAATGGATCTATTAACCAAATCCTTCAATGTTTGGCTAAAAATAAAATGCATGTGCTATAGTTATTTAGGATGTAGTATGTTCCGTGATTCTCTCACCGCAACTTCCATTCGCCTCTTTTTCCCTTACGCCGTCCAATTATTAATTTCAGATATTATATTTTATAAAATGCCATTCAAATATTATATTATAAAAAATAAATAATTCTATACGTTTAAATTTATTCAAAATATCATTAGAAGAGATAAAGAGAATCTGCTTTATAAATTACCCCTCCGTTTATTAATATAAGATATATTTATGGAGTTGATCTCAATCTTACATATAAGTCATAATTTTCATATTTGTCAATCTTTTTTTCTAATTTACTTCCATTAATGCTCCATCAACAATAATTAAGGACAAAAGAAAATGAAGGAATTAAAGTAGATGAGTAGAGTGTTTTAGACAATAGATATAATATTAAATAGTTTAACTAACTTCATTAATCTAATCAAATTAAGAACATATATCTCATATTAAAGACTAAGGAGTATTAGCATGGACGAAGTGCTACTGTATTCTCCTAACCTGAAGTAATTAGTGGGAGGGTCAAAAGGAAGTCTCACATTATTGAAGAGAGTGGAAACCTTATAGCTTGTTTGGAATATCGATTGAAATCTTTAAAAGTATCTTTTCAATTGTGATTTATGGTATATAAGATAAGTATGTAAAAAGAGTATTATCTCGACTTATGTGCATAAGCACTTTTAGGGGCTCTATAAGTACCCGTTTGGTTCACGGAATTGGAAGTAATGTAATGGAATGTAATGTAATGGAACGTAATGTAATAATGATTACATGATTTGTTTGGTTCGTCGTTAGGGAAATATGATGAATATATTTAAAAACGTTTGGTTGGATTACATCGAACATAAAAATGTATGGGAATAATATAGCAAGTGACAAAATTACCCGTTTTTATATGTATAATAATGCATATGTTGGGTTCATGATAATTTTATTCATTTCGTGCAGTGTACACACTGGGTTCATAGTAATTTTTTAATATTTAATGATGAAAATATTATAAAGTGTATAGATTATATTCATGTTAATTTTTTAATATTTAATAATAAAAATATTATTTAATGAGATATTTTAATATTTTTTTAATTGTGGAATATAATTTTTTAAAATTTTTGAATGGGGAATATTTCTTAAATTATATATTATTAATTTTTTTTAATATTTAATGGTGGTAATTAAAATTATTTAATATTTAACCGTATTTATAGGTGGGCACTTTGATCAATTTAAAAATTATAATGGCAATAGTTTTATTTTCACTGGATTACAGGATGCATGCATCCTCGTTCATTACTCTTAGTAGTGTAATCCTGATTACATCAAATGATGTAATCAGGATTACAAAATGTAATCTTCTTTACATTACGTAAGCCTAACCAAACGTTATAATCACGTTATTACATCATGATTACATGTAATCATCTTTCATGTAATCAAACCAAACGGACTATAAGTCATACCAAACATAGCATTAGTGCATATGTACTAAGATCAGAACTTGAACTTGAACAAATAAACTGATTGAGAAGCAAAATGTACTCGCACGAACGAACTAACTAACACAACAGAAATAATTTTAAAAGTGTGAAATAACGTCTGTTTGAGTTAAAGTCTGAAAAACACATTTCTGTAAATTAAAATAAAAGACCTATCATATATTTTATCTCGTATACCATAAATCACATTAAAAAAATAATTTTTATTAATAACCCAAACAGATACTTAATTAACCTTCCCTCACCACATTTCATACCGCGCTCGCAAACTTTTGCACGGTGGCTTCATCTATTTTTAATAGAGTACAATAAGTCTATTCATATTTCATACCGAAAATCTTATAATAGTTCAAATAAATTATTATTACTATTCTATTGACAAAAGCAAATGCTATTTCGCTTAATTTTATGGAACTTGAATGCATTGATAAAATTCAAATTCAATTAGAGCTTGATGCTCGAACGCAATTGATTTGGAAAGTCTATAATACAATCTTAGCTGGCTCGTAGTGGACGAATATTTTAGTAAATTTCAAGTTCTTGACTTCCTGTGGACCCAAAACGACAAAATACTTTATAGTTTTTGTGCAATCACTAATTTAAATATAAACTCCTTACAGCCTCACAGGAACTTCATCTGGACTTGCTGCATGAACACCAAGGAGATTAAAGAAACTAGAAAGATCCAAGACACTATAAATCAAAAACCAACAAATTAAACTAAAATAATTATTGGTCTTTAATATGTTATCGATGATCTGATATCGAACTAAGGTCTATGTACGGTACGTACATGAACGAAAATTAATGCGTTATCAAGGTGCAGGATTTTTTCTGGGTATTATGAAAAGTAAATGACTTGGGATAACGACATTCAGGCTAGGCTTCACCTAATAGACGAACTTGAACTCATGAATAAATTCCCTTGAAAGTTTGTCTTAAATATTAAATATAGCATATTAACCTTGAAAAGGAATGTATTAACCGTCTTGTTTTTCTAATTAATGGAAACTTCTTTTAAAATGAAGAGATGTGTATTTAGTAAAGTCATGTTCTTATAAATTAAAAAATTTATGTGAAAATTTGTATAAAGAGTTAAAATATTAAAGATAATCAAGATTATGTTTCTTTAGTTCATAGAGACACATAGGAAAGGCTATAACAAGAAGTTTTTGGTAAAAGATTGTGTTGGTTTTTAAGAAAATCCTACCTATTATAAAAATATAACTATTCATATATTTATTTATGAATCAATATATGGGTTCATGAATCTAATTAATGGTTATAACTTATAATTAAAAAGGTATTGCTTTAAGATGCATCATTTTAAGGTATCACTCTATTGTCTACAAATACCTTACACTCTTTCTTTATTTTTAATATATATCAAATCATACAACAATAAGAAGTTAAACTCATTACATTTGTGTTTAAGTGTACACAGAGATCAACATAAAGATAACAGTCAAATTGTCACTTTGTAAAAGTTATTATTATCTTGGTTTGAGTTTTGATAATGTAATACATATTTAAGGGTCTTCGTTATATCATATAAAAAATTAGCCCCTCAATCCAACTTATACCTCATAAAATAAAAAATAGGTAGGAATGAATTAAGCATTTAAAAAAAAAAAAAAAAAAGCTCCTTTGCCCGTTAAAAATATTGCGCGTTACTTTCCTTTTCTTTTTCTTCTTATGCTCCACAAACGCCCACCAACATGTCACATTATCATCAGATCTAAAATGGTACTAGAGACTTAGAGTAAAATAAATCCTCACAATTCAATACCCTTTCTCCATACACAATTTTTCCTCGATTGTAATCCAATGATCGAGAGGATCGGAAATTTTGAAATCCAATTTTCTTGGAATTTCTTTATATCTTCACGGTCTAAATTTAACTTTTTTATATTTTTATTTTTTAAAAAATTTATTTTAATGGGTAGATAATCTAAAATAAAAATAATCTCTTAATTAATATTTTTTTTAAAAATAATTTTTTTATTTAAAAATCACTAATTAAAAAAATTAAATTTGAACAGTCCAAATTTCATCTAAACAGTCCAGATCAGAAAAACTTTAAAAGAAATTGGGTCTGAAATTTTGTAAATGAGTAATATTATTTGATTTAATAGCTAGCTAGTTTGCACTTACTTTTAACAGTATAGTGCTTTTGAAAACAAGATCATAATAATAAATAGGATTTATATCTTACTGGTTGAAATTATCAGAAGAGATTGTATGTGAAAAGAAAGTATCAAGAGGATTTATATCTTACTATAAGAATATTAGGATGCGAGAAACTAAATCTAAAAATTCCTGAAAGCAGTCATCACTCGTCATTGAAACTATAGCTGTTCCTCCCTGTCTTTAGCATGATTTTTAATTCTGAGAATTAAGCAATTGGACGATTAGTTGAACAGAGAATTAAAAACTTATGCAAGAAGATGGAAATTGGAAGAGAGAGAAAGAGTGCTATTTCACATGAAGCTTCTGATACCGAATCTGGGTCCTCCAGTACAAATCTTTTCCACATACTTATCCAACCAGAGCTACCAGTCCCTCCTTAAACTAACGGACATCACCCTCAACTATGCTTCTCTTTTAGTTAGGGTCTCAGAGGAATGAATCTTGATTGCCTCAAACCAGAAGTGTTGGTAAACTAGTCTTGTATCTATATTTAAATCTCCCATTCAGGGTTCTTTTTTAACAAAACGGGATATATTCACTTTTTAAGTAATCATATTCCAATGATTGTTTACAGAAAACCAATCAGTGAAGTGTCAATCTCTGGTGAACTACCAGAATCACAGCTCTCCTCTGAGCCCAACACCCTATGCATTACTTACTCTCCTTTCAGGGGAAAAGAAGGTCAGAAAAGTGAGGCCAGATTGTGCTATACGGCAACGCCAAACCAACTTTCCATTTCTGAAACGAAAATATAATGATGGAGAGAGGTTTGACCCCCCACATGAACATGAAATTTCATGTTCAGACAAATGCATATGACATCCATTCAGTCCCTTTTCGCCTCTCTTGCCCCCACCCCCATCCCCACCCGTCTCTTTCTCCCCCTCTAATCCCATCTCCATCATCACATTCATCTCTGCAATCATATTCTACGTCCTTTTTTTTTTCCTTGTCAAATCTTGCATCTAGCAACTCTGATCAGTACAAGGAGGAACAATTTACAGTTTTCGTTTTAAGGTTCCATAACATGTAGCGAAAACTATTTAAAAATGCCTACAAAACTCTCTATGAACGTTCATATATACAATGGCACTAGCAGATTCTGCAAATACAGTACGAAAGTGAAACACACAACGATCAGCTCATAGCCCAGCTGCTGGGAAGCAGAGTACAAATCAAGAGACAAACAGCCCAAAAGGAGACCAAATTAACATTGACATTATAAAAACAAGGGTAGCGTGAAATTTAAGCCGGATAAAGGCAAAAGCAAAGAGACAAAGGATAAGAGAGGGAACAACCCCACAAAACGGATGTTACAGAGGTCGTGTTCTGGACAGGATTCGATTTTGAGGCTCTTTTTTTGTCTTTCTACCAAAGAAGTCTGGATCTCTTAGACCCAATAGGAGGGTTGATTTGTGGAACTATGAAGTTATCATCCCTCGACCTTGATCTGCTGGCCTCAGTATTGGTCGTCCCTTTTGTCTCTTGGAACTTGATCTGCCGATCCACTTGTTGGGTAAACAGAGGAGTGGGTGCCTGAGGAACCCAGATCCCCATACTCTCCGTAGAGAAAGAACCCATATTTCCCTCAATATCAGCATCGAACACAGCCAACATATCATCACTCTGCAGTTTATTAGCCAATTAAAAATGTCACATCCGACTACAAGCCATAGAAAGTAGAAACTTTCAATTTAGTGATTAAAAGACTAATCGTTTCTACTGGAAACATTAAAGATAGGAGATTCGTCGCAGACCTTATTACTGAAACCAAACGGAACAGCAGAAGAGTCGAGAAATTCGTCGACCTGCCAGCCCGGGAGAGTCTCTATCAAATACTCAGATATACTACTTGTGGAAACAGTCCCTTCGATCGTGGACAAGTTTCCCACAGCCTTGTTAATTGTGGCATGTGTTGATGCTGTTGAAGCTGAAGTCTTGTCCACTGAAGGGGGGTGTGAGATGGCAGAAGAAGCGGAAACAGAGTTCTTAGCTGAATTCTGCAACACGGAATCAGAATCATTCGTCAAAACGGGGTTGGAGGTTGATGGTGAATAAGGCGTGGCAGCATCAGAGAGCTTGATCCCCGTTAGAAGAAACCTATTGTGCTTCCGGGTGTGCTCGTTGGCCGAGTGAATCGGCGTGTCACAATCTTTGCATAGAATTGCCCTGTCCTGTTGACAGAACACAAACGCTCTTCTCTCCTACAATTTAACAAAATCCCAAGCATATTTATTTACTTGCATAGCTAAATACTAAATAATTGCTTTTGAAACACACAATCTGCAACCGTGATGGAGAAAAAGAGGTATTTACCAGGCAAATATCACACAGAGGGAATTGGTTGGGAGAAGGGCGGTGAAGAGAGAAGCGGTGGTGCTTGGAGGCGAGCTTGTTGGCATGGTGGACCCGGTGGTCGCAGGCATCGCATAGGGCGGCTTCGTCGGCGGTGCAGAATAGGGAAGCGTCGTGGTTATTACAGACGTCGCACAGGATCTTCATCAGCCAAGAGGGAAGGAGAGAGGGCAAGCAGAAGTCAGTGATTAGGATTCGGAAGAGAAGAGACTAAATGGGTTTTGCGATGGTGAAATTTAGAAGAGTAGTGTGGTGGACCACCACGCTTCTTCGCCAGAGTTTGGTGAGAATCACTCATCACTCATCACTCATCACTCATCAGCCCTCGCTGTTGATATCATCGCCTTTTACTGCTCTTGCTGCAGACACTAGCCGCAAAAGGAAAGTTAATGTAAAAAAGGATAGAAAATTTTAAAGTCATTAATCGTTATTTAATGCTGTTTTTCTTTTAAAATAGCTGTAACTTTAAAACTTGAATATTAATTATTTTTATATAACCTTAGATTTTAAATATAAGATGTAGTTGATTTTTTTTTAAATATTAAAGAAGTTAAATAAATTAGTTAATTATAATATATATTACATATGATTAAATTATATATATTATTTTATAAGTAAGATAAATTAGTTTACAAAATAATAAATAAAATAATTTAAGTAACTTCTTTAATCTAAAAAAACTAACTAGATTTTATATTTAGGATATAAAGTAACATAATATTATCCTTGAATAGTAAGGATAATGATAACTCAAACAAATGATATTTTAGTCCGATAACATTTTTTATATTAGTGTCTGTTTTGATTAGAGGTAGAAATTACTTTTCCAACATGATTTACGGTATACGAGGTAAATTTGTGAGAAGAGTTTTATCTCGATTTGCGTGAACGGACTTTTTTACCGACAATGCAAACAAGACCGGTCCAACACTTTCAACAGTCGTTATAAAAAAAATAAAAATTAATATAATACTTATTAGTCTTTATATCTAGTGTGAATTTAACAATTGATCTCTATTATTTAAATTTTAATTTTTGTCCTTATAGTTAAACTAAATCATTATGAATCTATTTTTTATAGGGGTCAAAACCAATAATTTAAAATTTTAGTAATCAAAACTAAAATTCAATTAAACAGTAAGGACTATTAATAATATTAAATCAAAAAATAATTTACAGAGGAATGAGAAATGGTACTACAATAAGTATTGTTATGATTTATGAAGAACAAAAATTAATCAAGGCTGCCTGAAAAATAAGCTGAAACCATGCCTTGTTTGGCTTTGCAGATGAACAGATGAACCTCTTCTTACCCGAACAAGCAAATAAAGTACCCAACCTTTCAAGTGTCGAGCTACAAAATGAAGGCTAAAAAGGGAACTGCCACATAATAATTCAAAGCCCTTTCTCTTGAAACTTGACAGAAAATTGAGAAGTCAAAAACATCCAAAATCAATAAATAGCAAGATAAGACATAAAACTCATGCTAAATGGCAATTTTTATAAACTATGAATTTATTTTGTATTTTATATCACATGTTAGAGAAATTGGTCTAATCAAGATACTGAATTTCCGAGAAAAAGCACATGTAAATGACACGAAAATCCACCAGTAGATCGGGTGGGTTCAACTATTTCGATAAAGGATTTTAGATTCATGATCAGAACAACGCTTCTATAGAACTTTTTTTTTTTTTACCGGTGCTTCTACAGAACATTGAGGGTGCGCACCTTATAATTCTTTCTATCAGTTTTGTTAGCTCAGAAAATAAAACAAAACAGAAAATGAGTTCGCAGACTCCACTTTAAAGTACTTATATGTCTCTTTAAAAAAAATGGGAGGCAAACAGATTAATTAGATTGTATGGATTGGTGATTAAATTGATTGCACATCAGCGATAATTAGGTTGTCACCATGTAAGAAATTCAACATAACATTTACAAAAACCAAAAAAGCAAACACAATTGTAGTTTAATTTTTATTGCGTCATAACGTCACAGATTTCTATATCTATGTCTGCAATAAATTAAACTTCGGTGGCATAAATTAAAAAAATAAATCCGTATATAATTTTTAAAATAATATAGTTGAATAATTGATTACTAATAATAGTAGTGGCTAACCTTCTTAAAAATATCGATAGTAACAGGCAGACCCCTCAACTACTCCATTAAAAAAACATGCATTTATAAGTATTTCTTCATTTCCAAATATAAGATAAAATTAGTTTTTTAAAAAAATATTAAAAAATTAATTAAATTACTTTAAAGTACTTATATTTATCATTTTTTCTCTAAATTATATTATCTAACTTATAAATTGATATATAATCTAACAATATACAATATATGATATGATTAAATAACTTATTTATTTTTCTTAATCTCTGCAAAAAATTAACTATATCTTATATTTAGAACCATAAATATTATTAGAATTCAAACTCTCAACCCCCTTGCTTGTACATTATTTGATTTATTAATAATGAACTAAAGAAAGCCTCACACAATTTACATCAATTTGAGATGGGTCTAATTGATCACATTGTGAACAATGCAATTGCTATTGTTTTTATATTTACAATTAACTGATTATGTAATAAATTTTAAGTTGATTTATCATATTATTGCAAGTAAAAGACATTTGTATGACAAAATAAAGGTTTCCCAAAAAAATGACAAGGAAGGGAGCTTTGATTATAACAAAAGGTCCACCAAGGGGCAACATTATAGACAATTAGACCCAATCGCAAAGTTATAATGGAAAAAGGTCTCGACTTAATAATCCACTAACTTCGATATTATTAAAAAATTGGATTTTCATCTTTACCTTCCACCAACGCCAAATCACCTCTCGAAGGCGCATGATTGTTTTCCACGTACATATTCACCAGTTCCCTTATATTCAAATTAAATTAAATTTCTGCAGCTTCGATCCTTTTCTTTCAAATCTGACTGCTTCCCTCTATTTTTTTTAAAATATGACATCTAATTAATTATTTTGAAGAGATTAAAAAAATTAAATAAATATTTAAAGAATTAAAATAAATCTTAATGTAAATATAAAAGACTTACGTATACTACAGCGTCTTTTATATGTTAAATATACCCAAATTACGTTAAAAGTTTCAGTTATGTGATAAATGTAGCATAGAACATTGCCAAGATAAATTTAAATTGCTCTTAATAATGTATAGGGCCACTTAACCACAGGACTACTGAACTAAATTTATTTTAGTTAATAATAAAATATTTTAGAATTTTACTGCATGATAAATGACCAAAATGAAAATAAATTTTACAGGTAAAAACGCAATAATGCTCTTTACTTTATTTTTTTTAGAAAAAATGTTTAATAGTTGCTGAAGCTTCCTGGCCACCGCCGGCAGATCACCAAAGCTCCGCCATGGATCAATCAGAGCTTCAACTATCGGAAATTAATGTATTATTCATAGAAGGATTTTCCTTGTCCATGAAAAGTTGCATACTTATAAATGGAACTTGTAGAATTTGTGTTGTTCATTTGTAAGTGTCAAACTTCTCATTGATAAGTGAAATAGACATATAAACAACACAAATTAATAGGCCAACAAGAAAAAAAATATGATCATGAATAAATCCCATTTGCGAGTGTGCAGCTCTTCGTGAACAAGTGAATTATACATATGAACAACACAAATTGAACAAATTGCATTTGCAAATGTTCTTCTCTTCATGAACAAGTCCGCAATTCTTCATGAATAAGTGGAATCTTTCTATAAACAACACATTAATTTTCGGTGATTAGAGTTCAGCCAATTGGCACCGGAGCTTTTATGGTCAGTCAAGGGTGGCCGCTCTGGCTTAGCGGCGGCCAGAGACCAATCGCTGAAGCTCCAACGATAATTAATTTTTTTTAAAAAGAAAAAGAAAAAGGGACATTATCATCTTTTTACATATAAAAACTTACATTTTAGTCATTCATCCTAAGTAAAAATTTATAATGGTAATTATGTGATGTACTCCTTTAATAAAATTTTCCGTAATATATATTTGGTGTGTTTGGTAGAGCTTTTTGAAGGATTTAAGCCCAATTGAGCTTCTATAAGCCCAACTGAATTGGTGTTTTGAAAAAGCTGGTGTTTGGATGGGTTTGAAGATTTAAGAGCTTATGCAAATTTAAGTCAGTTATTCTAAAAGCTCTTCAAAGTAGCTTATTTTAGCTTATAGGAAAAAAAAAGTATCCATTGGAGCATTGGATTCTCCCTCAAGCGTGCATTTATCAGTTCTCCCTCTCTCTCCTGCATTATAGCTCTCTGAACCAAATATTCCCACGCTTCCTTGGTTTCTCCCTCTTGCGTGCATTCATCAGTTCCCTCTCAAGCGTGTGTGAGTCCATCCATCTCGCCGGTCCACTCACCTGGATCAGATCTGTCTTCCCTCTGTCAGCGGCGGCTCGAGCTTGAACGGGAACAGCTTGGTCCGGCTTCGTGAGTGTAGATCTACAGCCTCTACCATCATTCTTCATCTCGGATCTGTCTTCATGATTGGTAAGGTTTAAACATTCTCTTTCGCTGTTGCCGTCGAACTTCAGGAATACTGCTCTGGCCGAGAGATAGAGAGAGACAGAGAGAGAGCGTGTGTGTGTGATGCCTTAGGTTCGTTTTCTTCCAATATAACTTGTCATCGTTCTGCATTTCACCGAGAAAGAGAGAGAGACAAAGAGAGAGCGTGTGTATAAATTCATTGGGAGAGTTTCGTTTCATTCTGCATCTCGCCGTCGAGCTGCATTTCGCCAAGATGGATGGAGTGAGAGAGAGAGAGGCAGGGAGCGACAGAGACGAAGTGTGCGTGTGTGTGTTTAGAGTTGGATTCTTATGATTATTCCGTGGATCTGCATTTTACCCTGCACTGTAAGCCCATGTTCTTTGTTGACAGAGTGTTCTTTATTGCTTTGTTTAAAATAATTGATTTGGTGAAGACCATATATGTGTAATTTGTCAAGATTTTATTACAGTGAGTGAATGAATTGAATGAATGTGGTTAACGTAAGGTAGAAATAAAAATGTTGAAGTGGTGACATATTGAATGCAACATAGGCGACAACATGTGTGAGTGATGTGCATCCAATGAGTGTGAATATGTTTATCTTTCTATATGTGGCAACTAGAAAGCACCTTTTGTTTATTTTGTTCCGCATATATATGTTTATTTTGTTCTGTAAATTGAAAGCTTCATATAATTGAAACCTCTGCCAAACAGAGTGATGCAGGTGATGCAAATAGTAAATAATAGTCAAGATTAAACTGATGTGCACTTTAGGTATGCAGCAAATGAGAAAACATTTGTCGTAGATAATAGTCAAGATCAAGAGCCATCGTCAACAAATGATCTTCAGGCATCTTCAACCCAAGCAAATCATGTTTGTGACGCCATAAGGAACCTAATTGTACGGGACATTTGATCTGATTTGTTTTGTTATATTTGACTATATGAAAAAATTTAATTTTGTATCATTTCTAATTTATTTGCATTTTCATTGCAATTTAATTATTTATTTCACCATTATCAAATGTGATTAAAAACAATTTTTTCATATTTCAACATATTTTTACAATATTTAATTTTTAAATATCTCAAAAGTCACTTATGTAAAAGTTAAACCAAACACATTTCATTTTTATAAAAGCCCTTATCCAATCGTCAATCCAAACATAAAATAACTTATATAATCTGACTTTTATCCAATCTAACTTATCCATAAGTCACTTTTCTCACCGCTCATCTAAAAACACCCATTATCTTCAGATCTGATCAAGACTTTTAGTCTTTTTTTTTTCCTCGTAGGAGGGAACTTATAAATAATTTATTATGATGATTTGAGTATTGAAAAGGGAAATAAACATAAAATAAGAAGAAATCGTACTTATTTGTCCGTGGATTGATGTCGCGTCTGACCCAACGGATATTCGTTCCAATACTCTCCACGGCCGTAAGCTACGGCATCGCCACCCCGCATTCGCATTCACATTCACTGTCAAAGTGGGAGGTTCGGAGCACCAAAATTTATGCTGTTTAGTTTAAATTTGGATCATTTGACGGTTAATTTGTAAGAAAATTGTTTTTATTTAAGAATTATCAGTTAAAAAATTTAAATATAAACCATTAAAAAAGATCGTACTTTTAATGGTCTAAATCTCATGATGATAATTCGCACTACAGCGATCATCACTATAATGAACACCAAAGTTGATTCCCAAAATGATATTAGGCAGCAGAAAGAAAATCATATTCATTAGCTGTGTCTCTCTTATAACATTAAGGGCTGTTTGGTTCAAAGGAAGGGGATGGGAGGAGAGGGGAGGGGAGGGGGAAAGGAGGGAGGGTCACATTGTTTGATTTGATTGGAGGGAGGGGAGAGGATGGGAGATAATAACTAATTTATCATTTTACCCTTATATGTTAACTTATATTTTTTATGCTTATATAAATAATTTAAATTAATTTTTTTAAACGAAATTTATTTAAATTAGTTTACACCTCAATATAAATCAAATAAATTATTAAAATTCAAATTTATTTTACCAAGCGGACACAAATTTATTTTAATTTACACTGTTGAAATTACTAAAATAATTATTGGTAAAAAATGAGTTTATAATTTTGTGTAAAAGAAGCATCACAGAAGCTGTGAGAGACAAGGTTAGAACTCTGTGAGTGCGTGTTTTTATTTTTTACTCAAGGATATCACTGAAAATATAAAAAAATCTTAGAGGCAAAATAATCAAATTTTTGCTTCCCTCCAAATCCACCCAATTTAAAGGGAACAAAATGGAGGGAATGGGAGGGATTTGGAGCCTCTCACGTGGCTCCCCTCCCCTCCAACTTTTCATACCAAACAAGGGGAGGGGCTTATTTTTCATCCACTCCCCTCCCCTCCAATCAAATAGACCCTAAAGTGTTTCCTCCATATGATTTTTCTTACTATAAAGTTTTGTAACTTTATAGCTTATTTAAATACATAATGACATAAATATTTATAACAATGGGGTGACATTTTTCTTATTATTTATCGATTCATTTTCTCTCTCTTCAAACTCTAAATATCTTTTTTATATTTTTGAAGTCAATATATATATATTTGGTTGATAGTACGGTATTACACTATTATTTATAAATTATTATTTCATCATAAAAAATACTCTATCTCCCTAAAGAGGGCGATTGATGTAAATTTCATAACGATTATATTGGTATTTGATATGTTGACTGGGAAAGTCATTATTTGATTGTCATCCTCCCCATCGATGAAGTGTTCAAAATTCAAAGGGAATCAGGGGAAAATAATAATAATAATAAAAATTTAGAGGAAAAAATCATCGTAAAGAAATTTAAAAATGTTAAAAGACAAAAAAATGTTTTAAATATCCATAATCCTATAGAGATGTTAGCTAGTATCTGATTTGTTCTTTTAAAATTAAAAGAAATGGCCAAATTACCTTTATGTATTTTTTTTAAACAAATATTATCTCAACCGGCCGTGGACGACCTACCACTGCCAGCAGGCGGTGCTCCAATATTCTGTTATCTCATCCCTTGGTTTGTCCAAAAGATTAGTGGTTATTGGGCAACTAATGACTTTCAATATATTATATGCACGCGCACGCGTGCATGTTAACTTTTGATCTTTAACTCAAGCCTTTTTATAATTTTTGTTAAAGAATTCATGACATTTCATTAGGTTTTAACAACTTTCATTTTTTAGAAAAAAAAATTCAAACTATCAATTCATTCACAAATTTTGTTAAAGAATTCACGACATTTCATTGGATTTTAACAATCTTCGTTTAACAAGTAAAAAATTCACACTATCATGTCATTCATAAGTTTTATTGAGAAATTTACAATATTAGGTTTTAACAACTTTTGATTTCTCAGAAAAAGATTTACAAGATCATGTCATTCACAAATTTTGTTAAGGAATTAACGATATTTTATTAGGTTTTAACAATTCTCATTTTTTCATAAAAAATTCATAAGTTAGTTAAAACTTAATGAAATCTGAAAAATTTCTTAACAAAACTTGTAAGTGATCTGATAATGTGAATTTTTTCTGGGAAAACGAAAATTGTTAAAACCTAATGAAATACATTAATTTCTTAACAAAACTCATGAATGACATGATGGTGTGCATTTTTTACTTGATAAACAAAAGTTGTTAAAATCTAATGAAATGTCGTGAATTACTTAACAAAATTTGTAAAAGAACTTACGTTAAAGATCAAAAGTTAACATACATATACATTTGTTTGTATATGATATATTGAAAACTATTTATGGCTTAATGGCCACTAACCTTTTGGGCAAACCAAGTGGTGAGAGTTTAAACCCACCTTACCACTTTAGGAATATTAAGCCCAACGGGAATATTGCTAGAATATTTCGATTGAAGCTTTGGCAGCAGCATGTGGGGGTAATATTTTCTTAAAAGCTAAAGTATAGTTTTAGTCCTTTAAAATAAGCTTAGGCTTCAATTTAGTCCTTTAAATTTATAAAGTATGTTCTTAGTTCTTTTATTCTAACACCATTAAGTCTCTCTAATGGAAAATGATGAGTCAGCAATTAAAGCATGTTTAAATTTTAATTATTTAATATAATTAATTTTTACAAAAATTAAAATAGAGGAAAAAAGACGTGTCTTCTCCTTATCTCGTCCCTCCCTTGTTTGACAATTGTGTCTCCCCACTGATACAATGCTCCAGGCCCACGTTACTGATCGATGCAACCGCTGACTAATCAATTTAAGCAAAGTCCCTATTTTTAAATTAAATTTGGGTGTTGGTGTTTACTAGACAGTGGAAGGAAAACTCTTGCTTTAGATGCCTTTAGAAGAGTAAAACAACAAATCTTACGACAAGGAATGCCTTCCAATTGTCAATTGTTGTGTGAAAATTGGATTTGTATAAAAATCCAAGGCTTGTCTAGTACTGGATTATTAAGAGTTGGTGGTGAAATTTTGGCTGAACATCGTCATCAACGGACTATACTCTTGCATCAACCTAAATAGGATAACTACCAAAAGTTTTCACCTTGGCTTAGTTCTCTATCAAAAATCATCGCTAATATGCTCCAACGACACTGGAGCTTGATATTCAAAAATTATCGCTATTAACCTAACACCTCATCCCGTCTTTCCTCCTCCTCCCTCAATGGTGGCCAAGGTTGAACAGGGGGAGAAGACAATCTTTTTGTCTCTATTTTAGTTTTTAAATATGAAAATTATTATATTAAATAGTTAAAATTTAAGCAGCATTTAATTGCTAAGTCATCATTTTCCGTTAGTAAGAGTTAACGCTGTTAGAATAAAATGATTAAAAGTATATTTAATTTATAAGTGTGATTCACGTAAATCGAGACAAAACTCCTCTCACATACTTACCTCGTATACCATAAATCATGATTGAAAAGCACTTTTAGAGGTTTCAATTGCTATTCCAAACACCAACTTTATAAACTTAAGGGATTAAATTGATACTCAAGGTAAACTGACCAAAACTATATTTTAGCCTTTTTAAAAAAATATATATGAAAGGACAATTTGGTTTTTTTCTTTTAATTTAAAAAAAACAATTTGAACCTAACATTTCTAAGATTATAAATATTCAAAAACACCATTTTGACTTTTAGTATTTTTAAAATTGTTTAGGGAAAATTCCAGAAAAATGTATGTGAAAATGGAAAAGAACAAGTCAGTACAATGAATATGTCAAATCTCAAATCAGTCAGGTGTCAGTACGGACAAGGAATCTGAGATTTTGAAATTTCGGCGAAAAGACAATTTTACCCTTTAGCTCTCTCTCCCTCTTGCTCTTGATTAACAACACCGGACTCTTGATTAACAACACCATCATCTAAAATACGGTGTTATTAATATAGACACCGGTGTTTTTATTTACCGCTAAAACTTGTTAATTTAAAATGTATCCTTGGAGTTGTTAATGAAGAAGACAATGTTGTTAATCAAGAGTCCGGTGTTGTTATTGAGAGTTGAGAGGGAGGGAGAGCTGAAGAGCAAAATTATCTTTTCGCGGAAATTTCAAAATCTCAGATTCCTTGTCCTTACTGACACCTGACTGATTTGGGATTTGACATATTCATTGTATTGATCTGTCCTTTTCCATTTTCACATACATTTTTTTGGAATTTTTCCAATTTTTTATTAGCAATTTTCCCAAATTTAAATCAAATAACACCAAAATCCTCTCGTTCTCGGCTTCTCCGATTATCCCTTCTCCCGACAATCGGCACTCGGCAGCTCATATATTTTTTGTTAGAAGGTTATGGCATATAGGATGCCCTTTCTGTAAATACTGTATAGGGAAAAAATATTTTATAGTGAAAATGACAAGAAAACATTAAGTGTAGGTAGAATCATAATGTTCACTTATCATTTGACTATATATATAGTAGTTGCTGTAATGCATAATCTGGTTTTTGTAAATCTCAATACTGTACTTGTCTTTACCATTATTACTTTTGTTAATGGTTACACTTTATTATAAGTTATGTATATAAGGAGGAATAACTTCTTTTGGGGTCAAGACTTGTATGTCATAGGTATAGGTGGAATGAGTAATGTGAACATGTTATTTGCCTATATATGTCTCAGTTGTTGTCTTGATAGATTTGGTTTTCAAAAATCTCAATATTGTACTCGTCATTACTATTACTACCTTTGTTAATTGTTACACCTGATTGTTAGCACATGTACAATTGAGGGACATTTTATTTATTTTGCCTTCAAGACTTGTTTGCATTAGGTTTAGTTTGAATGGCTAATATTGACAAGCCATTTGACCATTTGCGCAACAGTTGTTGTCATTAACATTTTGGTTATTTGCCAATATCATCACTGAACTTGTGATTCCCATTATGAATCTCATCAAAACTATTAACACTTTTGTTATTATCATTACTGAATTTGTTAGAGGCCACCCCTTTGGGGCAACATCTTCACACATTTGAATTAAATATACACTTGTTGTCATTCCCATTATGCATCTCGTCAAAACCATTAACACTTTTGTTATTCCCATTACTAAATTTATTATAGGCCACCCATTTGGGGCAATATATTCACACATGCTTGAATCAGACATGCACTTATTGTTATTCTCATTATACATCTCGTCAAACCCATTAAAGATCTTGTTATTCTTATTACTGAATTTGTCAAAGGCAACCCCTAATAAGCAACATTTTCACACATACTTGAATCAGACATGCACTTGTTGTTATTCTCATTATGAATCTCATTAAACTCATTAAGACTTTTATTATTCCCATTACTGAATTTGTCAGAGGCCACCCCTTTGGGGCAACATCAATATACCATTAAATCAGACATGCACTTGTTGTTATTCCCATTATGCATGTCGTCAAACCTATTAACACTTTTGTTTTTCCTATGACTCAATTGGCATGAGTCCATCAATCGTGGCCATACTTTTCACACAATTCATCAGTAAGTCATTCAGTATTTGTCATTCCCATTATGAATTTTGTCAGCATCATTACAAATCTAGTCAACATCATTACAATTTGTTAGTAAGACATTCACTAACATTACATCACAAAAGACCACACATATGTCAATCTCCGTACATTATATTCTTTCCTCTCCTCCTCAGTCAAACTCTTATACGCCTTTGACAAATTTAGTAATGGTAATGACAAGTGCAATAATGTCGTTGACAAAAAACCAGAAATGTTCATGACAACAACTATTATACAAATGGTCAAATGACTTGTAAACATTACTCATTCCACGTACACCTAATGCATACAAATCATTCATCTCAAAGAGCATGGTCCTACCTATATACATTACTTACAATAAATTGTCGCCGTTTACAAAAAATAGTAATGGTAATAACAAGTACAATATTGGCATTTACAAGAAACCAGATTTTACATGACAACAACTATAATATACATAGTTAAATCACAACTAAACATTATGATTCCACATTCACCTACTGTTTTCTTGTCATTCCAACCATAGAACATATTCTTCATGCGACTATGCCAACCCCTTTCGGATTGAACCCACAATTGCCAATAAGCGCATGTTAGGGACGATGTCGGGGTGAGAGTGTTTGACCAATAACAAGTTGGAGGTTCGACGTTGAGGAAAGACTAAAGCCCAATGTTTGAGGTATGTATTGAGCTGAGACAGAGAAGATAGATTTCAGCAAAGTAGATCAGCTACTCTTGAAGCTAAAACGAGTTGGGAGAACGAAGATAAGCTGGGAAAGATTGGACCTACGATTGCTAACAAGTGCATTTTGGGGACGATGTTGAGGTAAGCAGGTTTGAGCAATAGCAAGTTGGAGATTCCACGCCGGAGGAGAGAACGAAGACTCAAATTTCAGCTACATCCTTCAGTAATGTTTTCTTTAAATGATCTTAGGGACATTTTGGTCCTTTTGTCAAAACATGCAAAACTCATATTCCTACCTTATCCCTTCTCTATCCTTTCCAAGTTTTAATGGTGTTTTCTGGGTTTTGAAAATTTATGTAGTATTTATATGTCATTTTCCCAATATAATATTACTACCTTCGATCTTTTAATAGTCAATGTGAAGTCAGTGAGTGGTAAAAAAAGTATCCCAACCCATCCTAAACACTAATTTAACGTAGATGCGATAGTTAAAAAACATAGAAATGCAATATCACATTGGTCTACAATTTTTTTAGAATATTGGTAGTGTTTTCAAAATACTTTCTAAATAAAAATGCACTTTAAAAAAAATATGACAGATGTTTTACGCTTTTGCTCCAATTTCAGGAAGCAAATTGCATGTTGTTACTTTTGTATCCTCTCACTTTAATATAATGCTACTATGACATCCTAAGTTATAAAGCTAACGTGACTTGAGTGATGGAGGGAGGGACCAAAGAACTTATGTGAATAATAAGAAGCAAAACCAAGAAATATAGATGTGGTTTCATAATTTATGGATTGAAGATGAAAGATCAAGTAACATGATAGTGCTCACCAAATGCATTTATCATTCAGCGCTGTGGCCCGAAAGCAGAATATTCTGGGAGTATAGACCCACCCTGTTGGGTGGCCCCATCTTTAGACTATGTACTCCTTTATAGTAACCAATAAAACCATTACACATATTAGACTGGAGATCGATAATCATTTGTTGAGACCTCCTACCTATAGGCTATAGCCCCTGGGCTAAGTGCGAGAAGGGCAAAACAGTCAAGCTCCTTTGTTTTGCATTCAGCTATTTGCCTTTGCCCAGTTAATAAATTCATTGGATTCCTTTGTTTAGTATAGACTTTGGTTGAACAGAATAAAAAAGGGAAGATTTTAATTCCTCAAACTAGCAGCAAGATAAAAGTATAGTAGAATAAGGTTTTACTTTAGGGACAGAGCATCATCCCCAAAGATGGGCACTCACGTCTGGCTTTAATTATCGTCGATAGGTCTAATAGTAATACACAATTCCTAAAGAATGTGCCAGCAACTGTGTTGTGTTAATGTCCTTTACTTGTTGGAGTTTTTTAACTTACATGTGGATGTGTCAAAGGGAACAAGTCTCACATTGCTTGGGGGAGAGAGAACACAAGAGTATATATTACTCCTTGTGAAATTGGGCTAGTAGATGGGCCAAGAGGAAGAGTGGGCTTGCGCGCACAACAACGGGCCACCAGGAGGCAAACGTAGTTGAAATCCGGTGATTTCCCCCCTGCACGTGAATTAAATACGGACTGGGTACTTTTTATTAAATATTTTTTGTAAAAGTCTAAAAATTTATTTGTGAATATGGCTTACCAGAAATACCCAGTTTTGAGGCATTTGGTTTTGAAATCCGAACGTTTCAGTTACAATAGTCATAAACCAGACTTTATTTTGTTCAAACCGACCATCATGACCAACATGCAAATTTCATAATCGATTAATAAAATGAGTTTATTTCCTTCAACGTTCGGTAACCACTGAGTTAATCATTTTTATGGCCCTTAATTTCTGTCCAACGTTTAGATGCTCAAGGGGCCTTATAAAAGGTGTTGCCTGCAAGAGGTTCAGGCATCCGAGCTCAGAGTTCTCGAGCCCTCTTCCTCTCTGTTCCTCATTTGTTCTCTCTGCCTTATAGTTGCTTTGCATTTTTTGCTGTTCTGTCCGCCCTGTGTTTGCAGGAAGAGTCTGTTTTATCCTGGGGAGTGCCGCTTCCAGCTTACCGGTGGTTGCAGAATAACTCTTAAGGTCAGCGTCCTTGGACGTGACTCGAATTACAGATTTTGCAGGAGTTAGACAACAATCTTAAGAGCTACTATGGCCTCTGTTCCTCTTATTGGTCCTGCGTCCGGTAGCCATACCAACAATGCTGCTGCTTCCAAACCTAACAACCCTAATGCTGGTTCTATTCTGATGGTAGTGCCTATGCCAAGACAGTTTCCGGATATCTCGAAGATAGAGTAATTTGAATGGAAGAACTTCAGACGTTGGCGGGAACGTGTCTACACTGTCCTTGACATGCATGGAGTCGCTGATGTACTTACACAACCTGCACTATCCTCAGATGCTAACCAAGCCTAGAAGGATGCTTGGGCTTATGCTAACAAGGTTTGCAGACACACTCTTATTACTACTTTATCTAACGATCTATTCAATGTATACCATATGTACAAAGAAGCGAGTGAGATATGGGGATCACTTATCCTCAAGTATACTGCTGAGGATGCTGGAAAGCAGAAGTTCGTGATAGGGAATTTTTACAAATGGGAGATGACAGATGACAAAGACATCAAGCTCCAGATCAACGAGTACCACAAGTTGAATGAGGAGCTTCGGGCTGAGAAGATTAATCCGCTAGATGAGTTCGTGGCTGGTGTATTGATCGAAAAGCTGCCAGATTCATGGAATGACTACAAGCAACATGTGATCACTCATATCATCATTGAAGATACCAACCAAAAGGCAATACAAGCTGCAAAGGGCAAAGAAATGGCTGCTAAAGCAAACTTAGTTGAGGAAAAGCCGCACAACAAGAGGTACGACTCTAAAAATAAGAAACCTTACCACAAGCCCAAGGATACTAACCCCAAAAAGAAGAAGGGAAATTATTTTGTCTGTGAAAAACCAGGTCACTATGCAGCTCAATGCAGGAAAAGGGCTAAGGGAGATTACTCTCAAAATGGTGGAAATCCTCCCAAGCCAAATGTGAATTTGGTTGAAGGAGATGATAGCAGTGATAAAGATACCATTGTTGTTGTGGTGTCACAAGCCCTTCTTGTCTCTGATGTGAAGAAATGGGTGGTAGACTCAGGAGCTACCAGGCACATCTGTGCAAACAAAGAGTTGTTTACCTCCTTTGAAGAAGGGGAAGACCACATTTATCTGGCTGACTCCCGAACCGCTAAGGTTCATGGAAAAGGAAGAGTGATGCTGAAGCTCACATTTGGAAAGACCTTGACATTGAATGATGTGCTATATGTACCTGAAGTCAGAGCTAACTTAGTTTCTGTGGCACTGCTTGGGAAGCTGGGACTAGGGTCTGTTTTGAATCTGACAAGATTGTCATAACTAAGAACAATGTTCTTATTGGGAAGGGCTATTGTGGTAAGGGACTATTTATTCTGAGTATTGTTGAAATGAATGAGAATGCATCTTCTTCTGCTTACTTGGTTGATTCTTGTGATGTTTGGCATGCTAGATTAGGACATATTAATAAATCTTATATTAAGAGGCTACAAAATCTAGGGCTAATTTCTAAAACTAAAATTGATTTTCAAAGTAAATGCGAGGTTTGTGTAGAAACTAAATTAACCAAGAGGACATATTTTTCTACACAAAGAGAAACTGAGTTATTGTCCTTAATTCATACCGATTTAAGAGATTTAAAACAAACTGAAACCAGAGGAGGTAAGATGTATTATATTACCTTTATCGATGATTTTTCAAGATATACTAAAGTATATTTATTGAGAAATAAAGATGAATCTTTTGACAAGTTTCTTTTATACAAAGCAGAAGTTGAAAACCAGTTAAATAAAAAGATTAAACGAGTTAGATCAGATAGAGAAGGGGAATATTTATTACTAAATGAATTTTGTGAAAAAGAAGGTATAATACATGAGGTAACTCCTCCTTATTCACCTGAGTCTAACGGTGTTGCATAAAGAAAAAATAGAACTTTAAAAGAAATGATGAATGCATTACTTGTAAGTTTTGCAGCACCTAATAACTTGTAGGGTGAAGCTTTATTGTCTGCCTGTTTTCTACAAAATAGAATACCTCACAAGAAAACTAAGAAGACACCTTATCAATTATGGAAGGGTTTTTTGCCTAATCTTCAATATTTGAAAGTGTAAGGGTGTCTTGCTAAAGTTTTACTACCTGATGTTAAAAAGAGGAAAATTGGTTCTAAAACCTCTTATTGCATGTTTATTGGATATGCTCAACAAAGTGCTGCTTATTATTTTCTGGTTTTGAAAAGCGATGTTTTAGATCATAACACAATAGTTGAAATAAAAGATGCATATTTTTTTAAACAAATATTTCCTTTGAAGGTTGTACATACTCCTACAAGAGTTAAAAATTCTTCTACTGAACGAATTTTAAATAAAGTTTTAGTTGAAGATTTAAGGAGAAGTAAAAGACAAAGAAAACATACATCTTTTGGGGATGATTTTTATACTTACCTGGTGCAAGATGAACCCAAAATTTTTTTATGAAACTATTTCTTCTCCGGTGAATCTTTTTGAAAGAAGCAATAAAAACTAAAATTGATTCTTTAAATCAAAATAAAACGTGGGTTTTGGTAGACTTGCCTCCATGAGCAAAACCTATTGGTTGTAAATGGGTTTTTAGGAAAAAATATTTTCCTGATGGAACTATTGATAAATACAAAGCTAGGTTGGTAGCCAAAGGGTATACTCAAAAAGAAAATGTTGATTATTTTGACACCTTTTCTCCTGTAACTAGGATTTCTTCTGTTAGAATCCTAATTGCCTTAGCTTCTATTCACAAATTTTTCATTCATCAAATGGATGTTAAATTGCGTTTTTAAATGGTGATTTAGAAGAGGTGATTTATATGCAGCAACTTGAAGGCTGTATTATTCCTGGGCAAGAAAACAAAGTTTGTAAACTTGTTAAATCTTTGTATGGTTTAAAACAAGCTCCTAAACAATAGCATGAAAAACTGGATCAAATTTTGTTTAGTGGCGGTTTCTCTACTATTGAGGTAGAAAGATTTGTAAATGATGATTGTGTGATTATTTTTTTGTATGTGGATGACATGCTTATCTTTGGTACTAGCATGAGTATTGTGCTTGAGACAAAACATTTTTTGTCTTCTAATTTTGACATGAAAGATTTGGGTGAGGCTAAAGTAATTTTGGGTGTAAAGATTATAAGAAATGATAATGATATCATACTTTCTCAAGAACATTATGTTGAGAAAATTCTGAGAAAGTTTGAGCTGTTTAATGAGTCTGTGAATACTCCTTATGATCCTAATGTGCATTTAAAGAAAAATAGAGGAGATCCAATTGCTCAATCTAAATATGCGCAGATTATTGGGAGTCTGTTGCATTTAATGAACTATAACAGGCTAGACATAGCATACACTATGTGTAGATTGAGCAGATATACTCATTGTCCAGACAATGAGCATTGGAAGGCTCTGGTAAGGGTATTGAAATACCTGAGAGGTACCATAGATTATAGTATTCATTATAGTGGATTTCTCGCTGTATTAGAAGGATACATTGACGCTAACTGGATCTCAGATTCAGAGGAGAGCAAATCCACTAGTGGCTATGTTTTCACTCTTGGTGGTGGTGTCATAACATGGAAGTCAGTCAAACAAATTATTTTAACCAGTTCCTCAAGGGATTCTGAGTTTATTGCTATGGAGTTGATTGGTACTGAGGCTGAGTGGTTGAAAAACTTCTTGGCTGATATCCCACTGGGTGGAAAACCAACACCATCAGTGTCTTTACATTGTGATAGCCAATCTGCGATAGCTACTGCTAAAAATAAAACCTTTAACAGTAAAAGTAGACATATTCGATTGATACATAATATAATAAGGCAGTTGCTAAAAGATGGTGTAATCTCAAGCGATTATGTAAGGTCAGCAGTGAACCTTGTGGATCCGTTTACAAAACCCTTGGGAAGGAAACAAATATTTGATTCATCGAGGGGAATGAGACTTAAGCCGATACGAAATTAACAGCGATGGCAACCCAACCTCTGTGATTAGTGATCTCATGAAAGAGGTTCAATAGGTAAGAACAAGTCATCTGTTAGTTCTGCTAGCACAAAAAAATTGTTAGTCCCTTCCTATGATGCCGAGAATGTGATAGAATGCATTTTGGTGAGGATGAGTAAAGCTCTTAATGATTTCATAATTCTACAGAATGGTGTGCTCATTGCAGGTACATTTCATGAAAATCACCTCTACGAATGTGGAGTAGGGCCGCTCATATGAGATCGTGGCAAAATCTCTAGAGCATTCATTATGCACCAGGCACGCGCATTGTTGTTTAACTTGCAAAACAGCGTTAACAGCAAAATATGGCGGTATAATCTAACTACTAATACCTCTAGTATACGCCCAAGAGATGTGAGTTCACAGTCCATAAGACCACTGACATCTCTGTGTACTAAGTGTTATTAGTCTAAATTTAGTTCATAGTCATAAGGACCACTAGATACAATGGTTATACCCGGATGTGCAACTAAGCTAAAGGCGTTCTTTTTGACACATGTGGGGGATTGTTGGAGTTTTTTAACTTACATGTGGGTGTGTCAAAGGGAATAAGTCCCACATTGCTTGGGGGGGAGAGAACACAAGAGTATATATTACTCCTTGTGAAATTGGGCTAATAGATGGGTAAAGAGAAAGAGTGGGCTCGCGCACACAACAACGGGTCACCAGGAGGCAAACGTAGTTGAAATCCGGCGATTTCCCCCCTGCGCGTGAATTAAATACGGACTTGGCACTTTTTATTAAATATTTTTTTTGTAAAAATCTAAAAATTTATTTGTGAAAATGGCTTACCGGAAGTACCCAGTTTTGAGGCATTTTGTTTTGAAATCTGAACGTTTCAGTTACAATAGTCATAAACCAGACTTTATGTTGTTCAAACCGACCATCATGACCAACGTGCAGATTTCATAACCGATTAATAAAATGAGTTTATTGCCTTCAACGTTCGGTAACCGCTGAGTTAATCGTTTTTATGGCCCTTAATTTCTGTCCAACGTTTAGATGCTAAAGGGGCCTTATAAAAGGTGTTGCCTGCAAGAGGTTCAGGCATCCGAGCTCAGAGTTCTCGAGCCCTCTTCCTCTCTGGTCCTCATTTGTTCTCTCTGCCTTATAGTTGCTTTGCATTTTTTGCTGTTTTGTCCGCCCTGTGTTTGCAGGAAGAGTCCGTTTTATCCTGGGGAGTGCCGCTTCCAGCTTCCAGGTAGTTGCGGAATAGCTCTTAAGGTCAGCGTCTGTGGACATGACTCGGATTACAGATTTTGCAGGAGTTAGACAACAATACTTATATAAGCAACCAAATCCAGTATTCACGCTGAAGCTTCTCTTATTACTACAGCTGGCCACCACCAATGGACTCGCTAGTTTGTTTGGTCACATAATTTTATTACACTAACACTCTAAACAGAGGAGCAAGATACGAGGAAGTGAGATTAGTGTATGTGGTAATTATGATAGGCATATGGAAAGAAGGTTGAAGGAGGGAAGCTTGTGGTTGATTGGGTTTGGGTGGGGGTGGGGGTGGGGGTTCAATGGTTATAATATATAATGCATATAATTAATGAAGGAAGGAAGGTGGTCCTCCACGCCAGCGACTGGGAACAAGATCCTATATGCTCGCCCATATCTTCTGTTTGGTGGATCGCCAACACACAGCCCACTCTTCTCTGCAACGATGCTTCTCTGTAGGGGACCTTACACCATTCTTTATGCCTATAAAGTATATATCACTGATCACTCCACGCATCTTTCATTCTTGGAACCTTGATCCGAATATTTGCCATTGCCTTCCACTCGTTTATTTAAGCCAATATTCTAATATGATAAAGATTGATAAAAAAAATCCCACAGCACAATTCCTTTAAATTAAAAAAAAAACGTTCTTTCTTCATTTTTTTTTGGGAGAACAGAAGCAAGTGAAGGATATTACTTTAAAATATACGAAGAACCTCGTATATTGTTGCACTTCCTTTACTGGTCCCCTTCTGCCCATTGAAGAAATTTTTATTTATTTATTTATTTTTGGATAAAGAAAAATTTAGGTGAGTTAGATCCCAGAAGCTCACTAAAGCCAATACATGCCTCTGGACTCAAGAGTATTTATAAAGGTACTTACAAATCGTCCGTCTTCACATCAGTTGAATTCAAACCCACAATTTTATAATTATGAACCTTTTTACCAACTGGACCAATTTTTATTGGTGTTGAAGAAATTTTTATCTCCAAGCTAATGCCAACTAAAAAAGTTCAGTGGCAAGTGTTGAAGGCATTACGTTTTTTCCCCCAAAAAAAAACAGGAGTTACTTTTAATTTAACAGAGCGAATGTTTAAGCTTATTATTCATAACTACTTCACTGTACTTTTTTTCCCAAATGAAAGGCCGAAGAGGCCGCACGAATGAAGGGAGAATACCTGGCAGGCTGGCAGACCAATTCAATACAGAATGAGAATACACGCTTTATACTCCGGGGATCGGGAAACGTCAAAAGTTGAACATAAATACTAGGAGCTTGCTAGGCCAGATTGCAATCTTTAGAGTTTCACTCGCTCTTCATAGATTGTCATATTCAGGTCATAAGCCAACATCTGAATCATGTTTTCAAATTATCCCAGAGTATGCCTCCTTGTATTTATTGGTCCTGGGAAAAAGTATGATATTGTTCCGCAAGCCTCAAGACAAGTGAATCTGGGCATGCTTAAGAATTATTTGAACACTAATAAGTTATATTTTAATCAATTAACCCTTAGGTAGTTATATATTTGAACGCGAATGATTCATTTAGATGTCAATTTATATATTTTGTGACCTTTAGTTGTCAGTTCAGGGAGAGGAGCACGCATTAGCTTAGTCTATAGCTCAATTGCACCATGATGAGAAAGGGACTCAGCATCAGTATGATGAAAACTAAGACGCAGAAAATCTCATGTTGGGCTATATTTGTCACATGACATAAAATTTTGGGCAAGGAACTTGTGGAAGAATGCGCCTAAACGCAGAAGTCCATTCCTGGGGAACTCTGTAAGAAGCTTTGACATACAACAGCCGAATCACACCTTACCAAAATCAGAAAGTGCAGTTAAAATAAGCACTTTCTATGCTAGTGACATCTCTTGCTATCATGTACAAGTTGGCACTATAGAGTTCGGTTATTTTCGGTATTACCATTACTATCCAGGTACTGCTTCACATGACTTTGATTTGTCTCGAATATGAATGGCACGCCCCTTATCTGCAAAATCAATCATTTATATATACAATTCAGACTTGTAGAAATTTCAGCAGCAACTAAATGAAGATTGTACGTTTCCCACAACCGAAAAACAAAACTAAACACTGGGCTAGACGAGGTAAAGTGATAAACCAATGCTCAATGTGCCGACAAATACAGAACATCTTTCTATAGCTTAGAAGTATGAATGGCCTACTTACATATTTGGTTTGCAAGGCATGAAACAGACCATTAATCAGCAAGGGATTTGATCTCTCAAGTAGCAAACTACAGATAGCAAGTTATATGCATACGACACTTCCCTAATCCATAATGGGGCTACCCATACCAATCACAGATATATTTGGATATAAAAAGCTTCAGGAGCATACCTCAATTAGACAACTGGAACTAAGTTGTTGTGACTGACCAAAATGCACTTCTTTGTTATTTACCAGGATCGAACTCTTGCCAAGGTTTTTAAGGTAGAAAGATCCAACTTTATCCATTTTTATAATTGCCTACAAGATTAGCAAGGTAGAACATGATTAAAAATGCTGAAGCCTTTTTTTCCTTTTATGCAGCAAAGACAACAGCTAGCCTTTTTTTTTTTTTTTGTGCCATTCACTGTGTACATGATCCACAAGAGACTAGATTTTGTCCCTACATCAGTCTATTTATGATAATATAACAAAAACTGCGGGTTACAGTGGAAAATGAAGCTATCTTCTGAAATAGGGGCCAATAAAGCAAACATCAAGGATAAATTGGTATTACTATAATCTCATATAATATCATATCTTGCATACTAAGGTATGAAATGCCATAGGACAAGACTACACGAAGCAATGGTAATTATGATATCATTTGCTATGACAATAAATGGTATCTCACATCTCAGAACTGGAGGATATCAATGTTTGGCTGCCCCTGTTAATCTATGTTTGTTCCAGCCTTAAGTGCATATTATAAATTTATATTATTTCTCCTACTCACGGATAGAAAAGTAAACTAAAAAAGATAATTTATATGTAATTTATTTCCTCTTACCCATATAAGAAATGAAATAAAATACAATGTAGGTTTTCCAAAATTTGTTCTATATTTTAAATGCTTCCAGTAATTTCTAATATTCTTTTTTCTGGGGGAAAATCAATGCACTCCACCTAATGATGTGCGATGACAGAATATTTTACTGAGACATGGCAACAAGGTTAGACCAGAAGTTTTGCTCTCATGAACCCTGTTGAGACATGCTTAGCAAGACACATACTTCTAAACTTTAGAAAGAGAAAGGAGAAAAGTAACACCCAGCACATCCTTTGTTTCAGATTGATTTTTTGTTGTTGTTTTATGGGAAAATTACAATCAGGTCCCAGACAAGAGAAAAAAAAAAAGAAATGGTACCTTCAGATTTCAAAATGAAAAAATGGTCCCATTGACAACTCTAGGTATGGGTCATTGACAAGTCCAGGGGAGCCATCCCATTGACAACTCTAAGTGTGGGTCATTGACAAGTCCAAAGGGTGCCATTGAAAAGTTCTTGAGACCATTTTTTCATTTTGAAATCTGAAGAGACCATTTCTTTATTTTTTCTCTTGCTTGGGATCTAACTGTAATTTTCCCTTGTTTTATTTATATATTTCTTCTTTTCTTTTTTGGTGGGGGGGGGCATTTGAGGAGCATATGCAGATCCCTTCTGCGCTATGGTAACCATGTATATACCAAAATTGGTTCTGCCGCCAGATTGATAAGAATGCAATGGATATAAGCCCCTTTGGCTGTGGCAAATTCGTACTGTAATTTTAACTTTGGCAGTTAGCCCATATTAAATGTAGCAATGGCTGAATGAATGGCTAGGACCAAGTATAAATCCAAGCAAATAACCAAGTGGAAGTGATTAGTGCATCATAATTAATTTGCTGGTACAGTCTTGTCAAAGTTATTCAGCGAGATGACAGTAATACACGTCTTACATACCAGAACATATGGAAGTGCAGGAAAATAATTGCTGTCACATTAAGATACAAGTCAAAACCTGTAAATAGACTAACCTGTCGTCGAGATATTTTGTTAGCATTCACTCCTCTGCCTAAGTCAATGTCAACAGGGACATCATCTGTTGCCCGACCAAGTATAACCTACACAAGTTTAGCCATCACCATTAGAAATGTCCAATAGTTGGATTTATTTTACAGAATTAATTTCAGTAAGATGATACTATCCCCCCGGGGGGCGCAGGGGCGGAAAAAAAAAAAGAAAGCACACACAAACCAATTGTTAAAGTTACTCCAGAAGCAGTGCTTCACATATAACAACAGTGTATGTCAACATGGGGTACTTTTTGAAGCACATCTGCTTGGAATTGTAGAGCAAACCTATCATACTATGACCTTATAGAATCTTTGATTTTCATCAAAATGCACTTCATAATTTAAATCATACCATTACCTAAAGTCAGAAACACAATCCAAATAAAATATCTAATTAAGGAAAACAAATCACAAGCTTGCTTTTTTTGACCTAAAAATCACAAGCTTGCTACACATTGAAAAGTCAAGAAGAAATTGTAAGATCATTTCAGGTTGTAAGTAGGTCATGCAAGGAGTTCCAGTGTTCAAATACCTCAGGTTTCTTTATATAATGCTTCGAATTGCGACCATATAGAATAGCAAGTGCTCCATGTGAAGCAATTATTCTTTGCATACAGGAATCAGCACTCTGCTCCAGCCTTATGATAGCTTGCTTAGCATCCTCATGTTGATATTTCAATACTAGATTGTCAACAGAATATATTGTTATGATACATAAGTCATAAAAGAAACAATGAAGAAATTATGCACATTCACTTTAAACAGATATGACACTCACATTACGAAAACTATCAGAAATGTAGAATAAAAAGTATAGTGATGGGAAATTGAAGATGTACTCTAGGTGTATAATAGTTTAGCACTTTACTAAATTTATTATGTGTTTTAGTAATTTTATTCTATTTGATTAGGTTTTATTTTATTCAATATAGGATTATGTTATTTTATTGATATTGCATTGAATAGCCCCAGGGTTATATTGATGAGAGGCTTTGCTTATTTGCTCATTGAACCATTATTGAGACTTTTGGCTGTCTGATAGAACCACTTTTGTTACTAAGACTTATAAGAGGAGATTTAGGAAGATGCAAGAAAAGGGAAAGCAAATTTCTGATGATCAGAGCTTTGACCTTAAAACTCCTAACGTTAATGAGAAAGAAGCAAAGAATTAGAGTTGCTATAGGCCTGGTCTGGAACAGGGTAGAATTGGGGACTTTGAATGTTACTTTTGGCTTATAGTAGTTGTAGGGGTCTCCTAGCAGAGGCAGGTCATATTTTGTATTGAGGGTAATGAGGAGACACTGGCCTCTTAAATGCCAGTGGCTTATGTTTTGTGTTTTGAGCACTAGTTTCTTTTCTTAGAGATATCTGGGTGTAACAGAGGAATAGGGTTTTGACCAGAATCATTGGAGTCCCTTCGTGACAATAATTCAGTATTTTTCAGCATTGAACATCAAAACCTACGGATTTCCCACGTTTATTTTTTCTCTCCTTCTTATATTATTCTTCTGTTTATTATCAGGAGGGCTATAACACTGTCGCACAACTCTCTCCCAAGTTCTCTCTTCTCTGTCCATCTCTCCTTTGCCCCCCCCCCCCAAAAAAAAAAAAAAAGAAAAACCTTTTGTCCCCCATCACATTGGTAACAGATATAGCATTCGATAATGAATGTCTTCAGTATGAATAGTCTGATAACATCAAAATAAACTCAACGAATTGAAGAAGCATCTTCACCTTCCTCACTATAACGCAAATCCTGGTCATCAGGATCCAAGTCCATATCAAGTATCTGTGGAAGGAAAAAAATACATGGGAATTAACAACAAATAAACAAAAAGGTAAAACTAATAGTCAATTGAAATGACGGCATCACATGCCTTACCATAGCTTCTATGTCAGAATAATAAGGAACATCGTCATCACTCTCTATATATTGCTCTTCTTGATCTAATGTTGGCGGGTTTGCCACCACCTCAGACTCAGCAACAGAGGGTCCCATTTCAGCATGTAGCAAATGTTGATCTTGAACCGGCATAGATAAATCATGTTCCATCTTCTTGCCAGAGACATTAGAGTGGGAGTAATTTCTAAAGTCATCTGAAAAATGAGATGCTTTCTCATTTAAAGGATTCGCTAAATCATTGTCTAAATGCATTGCTAAGCCAATATCGGCAGCCTCTTCCTTTGAATTTGCATGTACTAGAGCCTTGATGCTTGTACTTGCTGAAGGAAATTCACCTGAGCCACTAGAATCCATCATGGCACTCCTGAAAACTGGGAGGGAGGTATGACTATTGGGCAACTCACACTTCACCTTAGAAACAGTACAAGGACCAGGCAAGGGAGGAGATCCCACCAAGTGAGAAGATTTATGAGATTCTCCACAGGTTTTCGGAGTTCTACATCCTTCAGTTCTGTGGCTATGTCCAACATCTTCAACCAATGATGAAATTGATTTATTGGCCTCTCTTGAAGACTGTTTGAATGAAGAGGGAAGAGTTACAGGGGGGGCTTTAAAAGGTAGGAAAACATCCTCATTGGATGGAATTTCTGGGTCCTCGGTGTTGAATGCACAGCAAATTACTCCATTAGTTAATTCAGGAAATCGAGGGTCTTTAGCTAAGGCATAAGGTGGCACTTGGACATCTGATTTGGGAGTTGCTTTTAAATCACTAGAACTCAACACCATCTTGTTATCTACCTCCACATAACATGAAATAGATGGATTTTTATTGAGTGAATGTGAAGCCATGGGCACCTCTGTCTCAGTTATAGTAGACATCTGATCAGGGCTGACATCATCTGGCGAATTCAATAGAAGTGAACTTAGACCATCATAATAAGACTTATCAAACCCATCTTTTTGAACAACATCCATCAAATAGAGTTCTTCCTCATTTGTGAAGTTCAAAAGAGAATTGGACAGTTCTGCCAAATAAGCCTCCCCAGAAGCAACTGAATTTTTAAGAGCGTCGCAAGGAACATTAGGCTCTTGGGTGCCCTCACCTGCTCTCCACATTGGCAATTGAGGAACTGAAGATAACTGTGAGGTATTAAATGATGTTCCACACTCTAAATCAGGAGAATTAAAGACATGATTTCCATCAAACTCAGAACACAAGTTTCCAGGTTCGCTGTTAATCTGATCAAATGTTGATAAAGGCAGTGATACCAAACTATCATCTCCCATTAGGCTATTTACAGGCAACTCTTTTGGACCACCAAATTCCTCAACACCTCCATCAAAAGACATACTATCCCCAAGGACTTGAGGTTCATCTTTCAGTATATTTTTTTGCTCAATAGGGAAGTTCTCCTCAACTGGATTGTCAACATCACTGTAAAAGGTATGAGCGGTAGCTCCACTAGTTGCAAGATTTCCATCCATCATATTTTCTGGAAAAGCACAGTGTACATAATCATAATTTGATCCTTGGAATCCATAATGATTTGGGGCAGCACCATCAGGCAGGCAATTTTCAGAAAAAGGGCCAACTCCAATCCCGGCATCATCGTCATGTTCCAGACTTGTGGGAAAACTTAAGTTCATGGAGTTAATTGCGTCATTCAATATTCTTTTACGCATGGCGTAGTAAGAATTACGGACACTTTCAGCTTTTCTCTTAAGGGAAGCATATTTTCTCTCTTTTGAAGGCCCAAACTTACTGAGTTTTGATGGGAGAGACAAAGCAGAAAGCTCAACTGTATTCATGCATGCAGATGCTTCTTCAGAAATAATAGGATCATAGAGCAGAGAATACCAACGGTCTCGTATTTCTCTGATGGTAAATCTTCGAGAAAACTGCACTGCACCTTTTGCAAGGGACTCTAAGGAAGCACCAGCCTGCAAACAGGAAACTGTAGATTAACCCAAACAGGAATCCAGGAACAGATGTCTCTAACTATGGTCTTTCTCCAGAATTTGGCAATACTAGGAAAATTCCCTGCCTCTCACTCTCCCAAATTTAAGAAAACAAAAAATTGATAAGTAGGGGGATAAAGAAATCTCTCTAATATCAATAGCAGTTAACTACAAAATACTTCAGGATATTCACCAACTTGCCTTCAGGTAAGTGCGAGAGCATTTTATATGAAAAGAAGAGAGCAAGCATAGACTTATTCGATTCAGATATAGTGGCTAGCAAATAAACACTTAAATATACAGGTTTGCAAAGGAAATTCTTTAGATATCAATCTTCACAATCTTACACAATTCGTGCTTATTTGTCATTATAATTTGGGAAGTGAAAAGCTGGCAGAAGAATAAAAAGGGAGGTAAGCCAAGGTTCTCCGTGACCACTTGCCTCGGTGGTGAACAATAATCCCCCTTCTTAAGGTTATAAATGGATAGTGCAATAAATAATTGATTGCCCTGATATGAGATCTCAATGAGACGCACTAAAAACAATACGTAGACATTATGTTCACAGAGCCACGGTGAGTAAAACATCTATCATGTGTTTCTGAGTTTTAAAATAAGCATGCCTATCAAATTGAAAGGTATTTTCTATCCGAGCCCCGCATGATTGAAACTACTACAAGATTCTCAGATATCAGAAGCACGAGAAACTAGAAGAACGACGCAAGTGGGGAGTTACTACGAAATGTGGAAGATAGAAGGAAGTAAAAGCGGGTTCAATTCGAAGCCGACAGGGGTGGGGGAATGGAAACTGGAGAACAAATAGCAGTGGTAGAGACTCTACCTCAACAGCATTTTTCAGCAAAAGATCGTCTTCAGGGGTCCAGGAAGGGACTGTGGCGAGAGCTACCATGCTTGAAACGCACCCAAACCGCCTTTGTCTTGGGTATCACTTTGTCGAGAAAGAGCGCGCTAGTTTTTCATGGGGTGTGATGCTGGGAACTTGAAGGGTTGAGGAAAGGGTTTTAGGAGTGGGAAGGGGAGATAAAATAAAAAATGAAAATTGACGGATTCGGGTGACCACTGCCCACTGTGAATTCATGTAATCCACCTCAGAGTATGTCACGTGGTGCAATCTCAGCGAATGCACCTAATACGGCGGGGCGTAATCTTCAGCCTCCCTTGGTAGTTGGTACTAGAGTTTATTTTTCAAGCGCATAAAAATTTAAATTTCAAATATTCCCTTTTTATATTATAATTATAAATAAATAGTGAATATTGTGTTAGGGGAGGTAATTAAACCTGGACGGTTATTGAATTGGTCGGAGTACTAGATAAAGGGTTAGTGAATTATATTAGAATCAAATCAGAGCTAACCTAGTACTAAACTGATGAAAAATTTAATATTTTATGATTATTAATATAAAATTTAAAAAAAATTGATTAAAAAAATCAGATCGGACCAGTCTACCGGCCGATTGGCTAGTTTCTGGTCCGGGTCTGATTACATTGGTTAAGAGAACATTCTAAGGTTTATGGTGCCAAAAGGCTAATGGTTAAATCTTTCTCTAAAAAAGTACTGTTTGGATTAACGGTAGAATCTGATTTTCGAACATGATTTACGGTATACAAATTAAGTATGTAAGAAGAGTTTTATCCCAACTTGCATAAACGGACTTTTTGAACGTGAACCCAAACAGACTCGTAATATTTTTTATAGATCAGAACATGTTTGAGTTGATGTTTAAAAAGCATATTTATATAATTTATGATAAAATTATTATCATATATTTACTTTATATACCATAAATCTTATTAAAAAATCAATTTTTCCCGCCAATGCATACCACAGGTGCTTTGAATGCGGCCCAGGGCTATGCTTAGTTTTTTTGTATCCCGCGTCATTCCTGCAGCTGAAAGACTCGATGGCAGGAGGGTAGTAGTTTATTAGTTTTAGTTGTTTTATTTCATTTCCGATGCATCCAAAAAAAAAAAAGGGTTGCATCACCGATTAACCCCTTATTTTTTTTTCAATTTTTTAAAATTTTGGTGTGGCGATATTTTCTAGTTTTTTTACCAAGTGGAATTTTTTTTTTAAGTTAAAGCCTTAAAGGCTTCATATTTTGCAAATATTTTATCAAATCGCAGTTAAAAGCTTTCCGATTTATAGCATTGTTAAATGGAGTATATTGTCCAACTATATTGAGGCTATTTATAATAATAAAACACCCTAACACGTCAGTTTTGAGCCAACTCATTAATATCATCATTTACTCATTAATCTTATGTTTATAGATTGTACTTCATCTTTATTAATGTCTATTTCTCATTTCTCAATTGATTTCTAATCATACTTTTGTACTCGCGGCTCATAGAAAATGCAGCAAGAGACTCCAAGATAATCATTGAAATGAAGTTATTTTTTTAGATAGGAAAGATCCCTGAAATATCTTATGTGCCCAAGAAATCTCACCAAGAGAATTTTAAAGTGGCAAATATTTTGAAAATTATAAAAATTTTACAACAAAAGTCATATTTATATTTTTTTTACCTGCCTATTTATCTCATTGTCTTGAAAATTTATAATAATATTAACAATAAATCTTAATTATCCCACTAAGTGACCCAAGTGTAAAACATTATAGGGAGTAGTTTTTTTATGGGTTACATGCCATTTTTATTTTAGAAGTATTGGCTTAGAGGTAATTTTATCTCAAAAGTTTTAAATGTGAGGTAATTTTGTTCTGAATATTATCCCAATTAAGTTTGACCATTAGTTAACTAAATTGAGGTACAAATTTGCTCATGAATGAAAACTTTTAGGATAAATTTACTCATAAATTGAAACTTTCAAGGCAATTTGTTGTTATCTCAGGGAGAAATTTGCCCTGAAAATTTTCACTTTAAAGAAAATTTATCCTTAAATATAGTCAACTTAACTGCGATAACAATCAAAGTAAAATTACTCCACATTTAAAACTTCTGAAATAAAATTATTCCAAATGAAATGTTCAGAAAAAATAAGGCCATACTTCCAAGTTAAAAAAGACTTCTAACATTTTTTAAAATTTTGGGCCAGTTTCGAGGCTCGAGCCACTAAGTTGGAAATCTCACTCGTCACCACAAATGGGGGAGCACGTTGGATCTTGGCCCAGGCCTAAGGTCACTTTTTTCGTGGAATTGGTAACCGGGTTTCCAGGCCCAGCCCAAACAATATAGGTTACCCAATAAGTCCACAGCCCGTTGATCGAGACCATCGGGTTTTCATCTTTCGTCCGTGACCTTTTGCACGGAAATTCCGTTTAAGTTGTACCTAGCATGGTAATTTGGTCAGGTTAATATGATTTTTAGTTTTTTAATTTTATTTTTATTTTTAAATTTTTAAATCATATATTTTGATCCTTATAGCAGTAAAATGATCTAGATTTTTCTTGAGTTATAGAAATTAATATTCTAAAAAAATAAAATTTAAAACATCAAATCCTATAATTTAAAATTTGAGGGACCAAAATTAAAATAAGATTAAATTTAAAGGAACAAAAATTATAATTATATTAACCCTTGTCTCATAGGAGGAATATCATCTTGACATTTTTATTTTCACTACGTAAGATTATTACTGACGGACGTCGAGGTTCAAGGTTCAGTTTTCCGCGAATCCATCAACGTTGGATCATTGTACGCTGCTGTTGAAGGAAAACAGCAGCCGCAAAAAGGAGGAATATATGGCTGATCGAGGGTGTACAAGTGGTGAGGGAAGCTTTTGTTTTAATATATTTTCTATTTCTATGGTCGGTGACGTTTCCAGAATTCTCTCTCCATTGTTCTCCCAGTTTTTTTTAAGAAAATTAATTGTAAACTTATCATTCAAAGGTCAAATGAATATATACATACGTTACGCACCAACCTTGCCTCTTTAATATATTTAATATTATAACTTGACTTGTAAAGGCTTTTTGAGTTCTGATTTGTATCTTCAGTTTGAAATATTGTCTTAGTATTTTAAAAAGGAAAAAAATCTCGAGGTAGTTGCTGCAACCATTTCTCTTAGGACATACATAGCGGGCAAAAGTTGAGAGCGACGCGTCTTGTCCCCTGGCTATTAAATTAAACTTCATTAAAAAAACAATAAGAAAAGCCGGAGTTTATCTGCATCCCAAGTAAAAGTCATACAGAGCTCTACCTAATCCCTTTGATTTTGATCCGCCGTGATAAATTTAACCCAACTATATATTAACTCAACGATGCTATGTGATCTGCACATCAATTCAAATGAATAATAATCAACGCTGAGCACTATTTGTCCTGTTTCTATGGTTATTTGCTATTGATCTCCCTGCAATTTGCTCTTCTTTATTATCTATCTATTAAATAAATGATTATGGGCTGTATCGCAAGTAGGACTTTCATATTTTAATCCGAAACTGATGGGACTTTCACTGTCTTGCGAACGTTTTCAACAGTTAGCTGGATTTATAAATTAAACTTATAATTAAGAACTACCTTCCGAGATGTGTAGTTGCTTGATATATAAATTAAAGGAAAGGCGATTGGATAGGAAAAGATATTTCAAAATAAATTCATGAGAACGAATTAGGGAAATGCCAGCTTAATAATCAATGCACAGAAATTGATTAACATCGGAAACTTTGGCCCAGTGGAGGGCTGCTCAACTTTCAGGAACACCATTTCGCTTAAATTCTGCTAACGACATTCTGAAGTGAAGACGACTCCACATGTGGCTGCTCTCTCCAAATTTCAGCCTGCAGCGCATTTATATACACTACACAAAATTTGACTTTCAGTGGCGACTTTTGTCGCCGCTGAAAGTAAAAAAGTTGCCACTGAAGGTTTTCAATGGCGACATTTTATCGCCGCCCAGTCGTTGCTGGTACGACTGTCGCTGATACTATTAGCGGCGACAAAATTTGTCGCCGCTGAAAGTATGGTAGCTTTTGTGGCGACAATCAATGTTGCCAAAAGTTATCCTTTAACGGCGACTTTAGTGTCGTCGCTGAATGTTAGCTTTAGTGGCAACATATAATGTCGCCACCAAAAGTCAACTTTCAGCGGCGACAAAAGTCGCCGCTGAAAGTGCATTAATTTTTTTTTAAAAAAATTCCATGTCAGCTATACACTTGTCACCTCACCTTCCACCTACCTTGTCCACTTGTCATCTGCCAACATCCACGTCACCTGCCACGTCACTCGCCCTTACACATCGCGCCACATCACCCACCAATATTTTTCTCCCACAAGTGTTTCAGCTGGGTTCGAATTTGGGACCTCCTTGTCAAAGAGGGAAGCTCTTAACCATGTGAGCTAGGATGAATTGGCATCCTTTATTGCAAAAATTATATATATATATAGACACACACAACATCTCTCACACACATATGTATTATTTATAATATATTAAATCTTTACTAATAGATTTTTTTGATAAATTTTATTAATATTAAAACAAATATATATAATATTAATATATGTGTGTGCATTAATTTATATATTAATATAATACCTAAAACATTTTTTTAAATTAAAATATGGACATAAATAATATAATATAATTAATATAATATATTTTTCATTTAAAATATTATATTAATATATTAATAAATGATAAATGGTTTAAAAATATAATTTTTATAAATAAATAATAAAATATATTTACATATATAAATAGCTCAAGAAAGAAATTTAATTATACATTAGATTACACACACACACATATTTCTCACTTGGAATTCTTTTTCATTTTAAATTAATTATTTAATTATTTTTGAAAGATTATTGCTAAATTTTTATAATATTTTTTTTGTTTTTTATTATTTTTTATTTTATTATAAATATTTTTTATTATTTTTAACTTTCCCTCTCTCCCTATCATACAAACTATAAAAATGTTGTCTTAGAGAAAAACATGTTTGCTCTATTTTTTTTATAAGAAATTACATCAATAAACATATCTATTGCATAAATATATTAAGTTTTTGAAAAAACTAAAATTTTGAAAAAAATTATAAATAAGACTTTTAGCAGCGACCCTAAAGTCGCCACTGAAACACTGTTTCGGCGGCGACACAAGAGAGTCGCCGCTGAAAGTTATACCTTCGACGGCGACAAAATATGTTGCCACTGAAAGTCTATACTTTCAGTGGCGACACTGTTGTCGCCGCTGAAAGTTATACCTTCGGCGGCGACAAAATATGTTGCCACTGAAAGTCTATACTTTCAGTGGCGACACTGTTGTCGCCGCTGAAAGTTATACCTTCAGCGGCGACAATATAATGTCGCCACCGATTGTAACACTTTCAGCGGCGACAAAAATGTCGCGGCTGAAAGTCTATACTTTTAGCGGCAACAGTTTTGTTGCCGCTGAAAGTCTAACTTTCAGCAGCGACATTACTAGTCGCCGCCAAATGTCGTCACTAAAAGTCCTTTTTTTTGTAGTGATAGTATATACGTATATAAAGTAAAACACAGAAATAAAAAAGATGTGATCAAGAGGGGGAAAAAATAAAGGGTCCTTAACGATTGTGACATGGTAGGTAACACTATAGGTACCTTTTCGTAAAACTTCTATATATTTAAATTAAAAGGTTGTTCTCTGTCATGTTTCATGCTATTAAATTTTTTTTTAAAAAAAAAGCAACGCGTCCAGGCACTTGTTTATTTGGGCTTATATGATTGTATAAGTCTGGTTTATACAAATTGAGATAAATTTTTTTTACACATTTATCTCATAAATCATAAAAACTATCTTGTAACTGTAAAAACTACTTCGTATTCCATAAATCATGATTTAGAAGCACTTATGGAACTTCTATAAGCTAATTCAAACATATTAGCTTGACACACAATTATTCCTTAACAATTCGCGCCTTCTAATTGAGTATAGTTTAATCAATTTATTATTACTGGACGTATTCAATACAATTTTGCAAGACTTCTTATATCTTGTTTGGTTCAATCGGACTTATGTATAAGTCCGATTCATGTAAATCGAGATAAATCTCTTTCACATATTTATTTTGTAGACCGTAAAAGCTACCTTGTATTCCGTAAATCATGATTGAAAAGTACTTATGTAGGCTATCCAAACATACTATTAGAGATGAGTGTCAATGGATGAATAATATATTTCTTTTTAAAATAAAAAGTTAATTAATACTTCCTAGACGCAAATTCGTACTTGGCATCCATATGCCATATTCGTTTTTGTGTGTGAATATCATAACCTGTCAATTAAAAAGATTATAACATCATCATATATGGTTTGCTCAATTTGATAACTGTGTGTGAGAAAAATCTAGGTTCTGCTGTGGCTTTAGTTCAAAGTCAGACAGCGATGGGGTTTCTATCTCTGGCAGGACCCATGCGTACGTGGGGGGGGGGGATTTTTTTTTTTTTTATGTCAAGGATATATATTCTTAACCTTTGACAATTTTTTATGTTTACAAAATTATTTTAAACAATATTTTTTATAGACTTATTTTAATTAGGTGTGATATATATACACATATTATATTGACATGTTAAATTATCATATTTTCACGCTAACGTATATATCTGCATAGACATACGTATACATTATAAGCATGGCAAAATTAACGGATCTAGTAAGAGGCTTGATATTAATTTTATTGTTTCTTGCAACGAAAGGATCGTTTTTACTTTGTAGTATTGTAAAACTCTCTCCTGTGATCTCGTAAATACAAAATTTGTTAACCTCCAGATGTTGCCTGTACTGGGCTCTATTTTCGGAAGGTAATCGCATTCACTGGTGGTGTGTGTGTGGATACATGCAGATAGAGACAAAGAAAAATACACCACACACACGCACATATGCGTATGTATATATAAGAACAAAAAAAGAAAAGGAATAGGGAGGGGTAGGTGAGGTTCAATGGGGACGGGGTGCCTGCCACCTCCCATGTTGCCGCTAAAAAAATAGCGGCTTCTTAATTGATTTTTTAGCTTTCTTTTTTATGATTATATCCTATATAAAATTAACCATGTTTTGATAAATAAAAAAATAGAACTTTTTTTAATTTTTTATGAATTTTAAAAAATTCAGTGCTCAAAAAGTGGGGGGAAAAACTGCACCATTTTTTTTATGAATATTTTAAAAATTATAAAAAATTAAAAATAATTTTATTTTTCACCCATAAAATATCAAAATATCACTTATTTTTTATAGAATCTAATCATAAAAAAGAAAAAGAAAAGGATTGAAAAACCTCTCTTTTGTTTTTTTGCAGCAGTCACCCCTCCCGGTTCAATGGGGTGCTGGTAAATGAACAAGCAAACTGGCGATGGGGTCATTATCAGGGAGAAGCATCTTAGAGTTGAGAAGAGTGAAGAGAATGAGGGCCAAGGACACCAACACTGATAGAGCCGACAGAATAAGTGTCAGAAAGTCTGCGATCACTCCCTTCACACTATATGCGTATTCCGTCGCCGCTATCGCCAGCACCGTCACCGGAAACGAATATGCCCACCATGCCACGTTGAATCTTCTCATTGACCTCCTGAACAGCATTGGCCTGCACATCTGTTCGACCAACACCCCCAACACACTTCTTATAATTCCTCCTTTTTTTAATTTCAAATACAGTACTATTTTATATTTGATCATTGCATAAAGAAGTCTACCACATCAATAATCTAATAAAAGCTAACTGCTCAGTTAATATTTTACTCATTGATGCGAAAATGAAATGCTCCAGAGTCCAAAATAACATAACTAAGCGCCCCCACGTGAACGCTTCTTGATTAATTAGATGACTTGTCATACAGTCATTGAAATTAATTCAATCAACGGATCACAAATGCTGACTTTCTACGTTAATTAGTTTATACTTCCTTTTAAGCAAAATCACCACTAGATTGACTAAATGTTCTTGCTTCTTCTATATATGGACCTATATATGGTGATTGAAATCTAATGATCTTCTCATGCTCTGCATGTAAAACTTTCATCAAGGCGTCATCAATTTAAATTGATTCAGAACTAGCCCTGAATTACTGAATATCTTTACATAAAATGAATCCCTTGCACAATATATATTCCCTGAATCAAACGTTTTCAGCCCCTAAAACTAAGCAAACGTTTTAATTATATACGTAGATTGTACTGAAAAGATTCCTTCATCACTATTTTAAGGGCAAGTCCTGCATGCATCCACACAAGTAGAGGTTAGAACGTCTTTGTACTCAAGGGAAACTTCCAGAATAGCAGGTATTCTTCTCGGAACATAAAATACCTCATAGTAAAATTAAATACGTGGACCTGTGCCCTATATATGGTCATAGATATTATGAAGGGTTCTGCTTTTTATGTATTTTATATTTATATTATATAGAGATATATTCAGGAAGAACAAAAGAGAGAAAGATGGAATTTTTTTAAAAAAATACACGTTGGAGCAATTACCAGGGAGGTGAAGAGGAAGAGGGATAGAAAGAAGAGCATCTTGGAAGCAGTATCAAAATCGCCGACAATGGATTCCCAGGCCAAGCTAGCGACACCGGGAGCCGCAAAGAACAAGAAGAAAACGGGCCTTAACAACTCCGGAAGGCGATCTCCACCGGAAAGGCGCTGGTAAAGCGTCACAAAAAGCACCAGATAATGAACCATGCCCAGCGAAAACAAGCAAACCGCACTCTCTCTCCACCCCATGTGAGCCGCGGCTCGTGCCCCAACCAAGTTCCCTATCACCGATAACTGGCTCGTAGGGTTGGCCCCCGTCGACAAAAACCTCTTCCCCTTGGTGAACCATTGACCGTAGATTTTCACGTCAAGCAGCACCACCGGCACCGAGAACACCCACCATAGAACCAAATAAGGAAGAGTCTTGGGAGCCAGGAACGGAGCTGATTGAAGCAAGAGAAGCCAAGAGATCCAGGGAGCGAAGAGATAGTTGACCCCTACATGGTGCAAGAACTCTGACTTTACCATCTTAAAGTAAAACAAGCACCTCAACAGGTAAAGAATAGAGAGTGAGACGAGTACAAAGAGTGAGAAAGACCACAGTACGAGAAAAGCGGTGGGATGGAACATGTTGTGCAGGTGCCCTAGTATGCCATCTGTCTCATCATCATCTCCTGGTTCTGCAATAATGGTCTTCCATAGTAGAGCCTGGCCACCAAGGGAGAGGCTTATTCTGAAATAACCAGCATGAAATTTTGTTAGGATGGAATTTAAGGACATTATTAACGAGCGCTTTGCAATAATCATCATGATGGAATTGTGACTGTGAGTATCATTATCATTATGGCGGGTATTGGCGACGGTGGGGTTGTTGGTGGTGGATGTGTCTATTACAAGCTCGATCTCACACGAAGCCATTAATTGGTTCTGTTGCCAAAAGGGAGATTAAGATTATATCAGACTAGCATACGAGTGAGTTTAGAAGCGCGCTTTTCCCAGTAAATGTGCTAGGTTTTTATAGGGCAAGGTAAGAGGGGGTTGAGGTAAGGGGGCGTATTGAAATGGCCAAAATGACGAATATTTAAAGGAAGAAAATAAAGTAGTTGTTTTTTGGGTAGGATTTTGTATGCTGTGCGGGGAAGGGATTACGTACGTTGTTCTCGTCGTTAGTATATATGATCCGCTATTGATTCATGCATTTGTTGTGAATATTTATAATTATACATCGTTTTCTCTGGCTACAGGTTATCTGCACACCAGTTGGGGATTTCTCAGCCTAGATGGCGCTGATCTACATCAAGTCCCTTCTTTTCTTCTTCTTCTTTTTTTTTTTTTTTTGGCTTATATATATAGTTCAAGGATCATATTATAAAAACAGTTTTGTTGATGAAACTTCAGGAGTCATTTCAGTTCTATAAACACGGAACAACAGCTGAATTGGCAGCGGGGACGATCTTCAGCATTCCATTCACTCAAGCTGAAAGTGGGCCGAAGCTTGGGCCACGGTAAAAACAACCCAAGCATTTCTACCCGGGCCTGCGTGTCCTTAATTTAGTGAGCCGAGCTCATGTTCTCATAATTTATCTGAGATCTGCGTGTAATTAAGCGTGCGTTGGTACTTCCTGTAGTTTCTTTAAAAATCTTCTGCTTTCTTTGGCTTACTGTACGTGCTTGCTCCTTAACTCTTCCTTTCTTGTGTTCTAGGGAATTTGAAACAGGAATTAGCAGTATTAACAGCCGGAGAAATACAGTATTTATAAGAATCTTTGAATTTTGTAGATTGATATTGGTCGTGTTGAAGTTCAATTCCCTGCCCGGAATGCAATAAAGGTTGGCGGAAAAGGATATACGGCGACTTGTAACACATATTGGAGACATTGGGCTGAAGAGAGGAAAGGATTTAAGCCAGTTTTGTTGTATAAGATTTGAAACCCTTTGAAAACGTATTCATGATCATGATTCGTTTTCCTTTTAAGGAAACGACAAGCTTAAAACTCGTAGCAACGAGGTTTCGGTGCCTGCGACGGTCCCTGTGGCAGTAGAATTGTGTTCATAATTAAATAGGTAATGAATTAAAAAAAACAAAAAGAATGAAAAAAAAGGGAGGGGGAAGGGGAGATAAAGTTCTTTCTGTCTCGTGATGGACCTATATTTTTGTGTATTTCATGTTCTGTAACGTTCTGTTGAGTTAATAGAATGCAGATTTTCATTCAAAAGAAAGAAAGAAAGAAAGAAGAGTCAAGAGAGCATTTTTTGCCCCCATATAAATAAAAGGAAGGAAAGAGGCCAAATTAATTGGTGAATAAGGAATTGTTGGGTGGCACGAGACACGATGACAAGTAGAGGGGAGAGGGCAAATTGTGGTCTGTGGATGTGGAGTTAAAAGGGAGACCTACTATAACGTAAACATGTAAAATTGGGTCTCCATCTAAACCTGAGCAGCCATCATTATTTGAACACACTTTTACATTTGGTGGGTCCATTTCAGCGTATTGCCCATTTTCAGACTCTACTTTTTTTCCTTCTTACTCTGTGTTTTTTATTTTGTTTTTAATGCCAAATACTGGCTCTACTAGGTTTCTTTGGTTTTCCTGGGGCACAAAGACAAATATAATACCACCCCTTGTTATTAATATATAAGATCTATTTTGTAGTTAAACTAAATATTATATTAATAACCAAGGATAGTACTGCATATAATAAATAGAGTGAAAATGGAGGAGCCGAGGAAAGAGATAAAATAAGATATGAGCAGGCAGAAGGGAAAAGCTGAAATTAAATGCTTTGAATATTAAAAAGGAAATGGGATGAGAAAGAAAGAGAGAGTGGAAAAGAGCAGAAGAAAGAAGCGCAGGGCTCGAGAGTAAAATTCTTTGGCAGGCCGACCAGAGCATCACTCATTCAGCAACCTTAATAATTGCAATATATTCACACCATCAACTTTCACGCAATGTGCATGAAATATAGACCCCTTTGACCATACACAAAAACAATGGACGCTTCTAAATGTGAAGAAGTCAAGAGACACATAACGGATTTGAATAGTGCGGGGAGGCAGGGAGCTGCAAAAATGCGAGGAAATTTTGGGAAAAGATCCTCAACCGGACGGAAAAAGTAGTAGGAACATGGTCTAAAGCCTCACTTAGACTAAGGACACCTTTTATCTCTTGAGGAGAGAAGGGATGAAGGAAATTTTAAAAATGAACAAGAAAAAAAAAAAAAAGACTCAGAAAATATGGAGTATATGAAAGGAGAGGAACATGAGACAGGCTATATGTAAACATAGAGTGCTCTATATATGTGTCCACGCCAAACATATAATACACAGACTTGTCTGAACGTGGTTGGCCCTACTTAATTGTAGACATGGCGATGTGCTAATCCTCAAGTTACAGGACTATGGTGTATTTAGAATTTTAGATGTATAGGTCCCAAACTACGAAAAAATTCGAGCTAGCACGTAGGAGCACCACCAACTGGAGGGCCCGTACTACGTAGAGACATTTCACCCACCGCCAGTGTTATGGTGTCGTCCCAGAAAAGCACTGGACAATGATGGCTCATTAAAATAAGTTATATTGTTGGGCCAGCCCAAACCGACCATGGAATTGGTCTAAACTTCAATCATGGAACGATGAATACTGCTTCAAATTTGAAAAATCATCGGTATATATTTTATAATTAAATAAATATAGAGTTTGAGATATATTTAATTAAATTTATTAATATTTTTATATTTATTTAATTATATTTTTTTATTTTTTAATTAATTATAGGATAAAATGATATTTTAATATAAAATCTACTTATGTCTTAATTTTATTTATAGGAGATATTATAAGATTCAAGTGAGAATAAAATATCAATACTATATATCTATATTACATGATAATCAATAAAAAAAGAGATAAACCAAAATATTGTGATAGACGCACGCAGGGAGACAATATATATGCTAGGTGTAACAACAAGACGGTGTGTTATAATTCCTTGGTTAGTGATGGCAACACAAAAATTCAGAATTTGGATGAAGGGAGATTCAAGATCGAAGATGCAAAAGATCTACAACATGGATGAAAATTTGGCATTGGGTTTTGTCTCTCCTTATCTTTCTCTTATTTCTTGTTGTCTTTAGCTAGTTATTATTTCGGTCATGACAATGTTTAATTTATATAGTTAAACCTTCATTTTTTTTATTATTTAGTTTGATTATGGATTAGTGAATGATGATTTATTCTTTTAATTGCTTTAATATTATATTTGTTGATTTAATTATGTGCTTGATTATCATAAAATAAGAAAAAACTAATTAAGACAATTTTGGTGTTCTAAAGGAGTCTAGACATAGGGAATTTAAACTAGACCTTCAATTAAATCATGTAGAATTAAGTTTTTTGACTTAATTTGCTTGTAGAATCGACATATACATATCGGCCTTATATATATAGTCCTATTAGGCTTGCATTTAAATTAATCCAATTAAGTATTAATCGCCTAAGATTTTAGATATTAACATATTTGAAATTCCTTTTAGTGAATCAAAAGACACTTAGGTAAATAAGAGTCATATATTAGAAAATATAACTTTAAATGCAATTAAATGGATAAATTATACACTAAGAAATAACAAAAGCTATAATAATTCAAATCACCGCTTAAGATTTAGAATTACCCTTATTCTTATCATTAGCCTTATTGAAATTTGATTTTTCTTTTCTTTTAATTAGATTTTATCCAAATTGTGTTAACTTAAGTAAAAGTGTAAAGTTATTGCTCAATTGTATTACTAGTACAAGTCCTCATAAAAATGATATCTTATTTACTATTTATTATTCGATACGATAGTACACTTACGGAGTCTTATACTCTATATTTTATCCTATCAAAAACTCAAAAGGGCGAGGTCATGGCTTCTCAATTCTTAAGCCACTCCTATGTATCATGAACCGTGGATCACACATTCAAGATTCAAGTGTGCCTAGGAGCATCATAATTCAATAATCCCAAACTCAGCTCCAATAGCCAATTAGCCATGAGTAATAGAGTATCATGCATTTGTTTTTTCACCGTATGCATGATTCGGTTCAATTGAGACGTGCTCATTAAATTCAAGTCCAACCGAACTTCTTGTTTGCTTTCCGGATGCATTTGACTGTAAAAGTCAAAAGAAGGTCATTTTGACCAGTCTAATGACTCAGACATGAGGAGGGGAGGCACCGATCACAACGATTGAGAACATGATTACTTCCATTTCGGCCCTCCACTAATTGACCCAATCATAATACGAATCGATGAGTGACGGATTATATTCAAGAGGTGCCAATATAATATATATATATATATATATATAGAGAGAGAGAGAGAGAGAGAGAGAGAAGTCAATGATGGGTGAAAGAAAAGATAAGGTTAATGAGTAGGAAGATGTTGGGGAGTCCAAGGGCAAGGGGAGGGAGATTTGTTTTCTCGGGCCCCTAATTAGAAAATAATAAATAAAATAATGGAGGGAGATTTAGATTATTATGATTATTATTATTGTGGGGGAAAGGAAGGTGATTGGGAAGGACAGCGTACGGGCAGAGAGCAGCGCAGCAGCTTAGGTGTGTTGGATGGAGTATAATAGAGAGCCAATAATTAGTGGGGGGGTTCTTATATTAGATGATATAGGTTTGGGGCGGGTTCACGTGATGCACTTATTTCACTCTTTGATGGATTCCTTAACACACAACAATCCCCACCCTAATACTGCTAGTGCTCGTTTTTTGTGTGCCTCTCGCTTTCTACTTTGACAGCTAGCCTTGAGGTGTTTACTGGTTATTATAAATTGACCATTCCCCAACTTATAATTCTCTGCCTCCTACTTCCCACCCTAATTTACTTCTAGAAATTCGGCGTTCTTCACCTCTTAATCACAAAACACCAACTTTGTCTTTCATTATACTCTCACTGTGCCAACACACCATCAATGGGTCCAGATCCACTCCATTTCCCCCCATACGCCAATATTATAATTAATTTCAAATGCCGAGTCATGCATGCATGTTCTGCCTCTCTTCGTTTTCTTTGTGTTAAAAACGCGGAATTAGGACCTATTTATGGGCAGTGACAGCCAGCAGCTTTTTCTCCAAATTTCTCATTGTCAGGGCGTATAGCTAGTAGTGTGTCGTTAATTGTTGCGTTTATTATTTATGTATATAAACACAAAGTCCAATGAACGAATTATTATCAGTGATAAAAATAAATTTTACGTACACCTTCAATTGTTAGGCATTCCACTACTCCATCTGCTATAAACGTATGCATAGATATTGGAATATGCCTGAAGTTTCCCACCAACAAAGCTTATTATAAGTTCATACCATTGGTTCATTTAAATCAAAGAGAGAGCAAGAATGAAAAAAAGAAAAGAAGAAAAGAAATAGTAGTTGCCAAATTGTATAATTTCATCATGTGTCGAGTAACATGCGAGTTAGAGGTGATTTATGGCCGGGGTTGGAAGCGCTGATGTGCCTGATAATTATTTCAGACATACTTTTCCATGGTTAATGTGAGTGATGAGGAGAAATCATGAAGGAAGCTACTAGGAGGCCTAACATTTTACGGGAACCGTTCAATATGGTAATCATCGTAATTGAAAGTAATAATCACACACACTGTGGAGTGTTTTATGATGCATGTTGCATAATGTAGGGTCTAAAATTGAAGTGATTATTAATAATATGCTTCAGGCACGGGCAGTAGCATCTTTGAAAACCACAGAGAAAACACTGACATCGATAATCTCGTCCCTTATATCCTTTGAAAACGCCCAGAGGGGGGGGGGAAGTCTTATTCCACGTACACACTCACATGATAGATAGTCCAACTAATAATCTCGAATCCACGCCATCCTTTAATTTTAATTAAGTCAACAGATGCTTAATACGAAGTAAACGAATGAAGATGGAAGGCCCGTGTATCACGTAGACGAGGACACCGCCAGGAGGGGGGTGCTACTATTTCCTGCCTTGTGTGAAGTGAAAGAAAGCCGAATTTGACGTGTAGGTGTTGACCTGTGTGAGAAACGGCCTTTACAAATCAGAGTAAAATAAATCTCAAGTAATAAAGAAAGTGTTTATGTGAGATTGCGAGTCAATCATATAATGATTACTGAAAGAATTTTGAGTGGAATACGAGGCGTGAGGGGGAGGAAATAGGGATATAAAAAAGTGAACCCCAAAATGCAGGGCACAGGGGTCAGGTAAAAATACACTAGGCCCGAGATTAACCGCATTTAGTTGCAGAAACAATTTGGTTTTTCCAAATTATAGTAAAAAAAGGGGAAGCAAGTAGAATGGGGAGAGTTATAATGGCTAGGAGGCGTGGGAGCCGTCGGATGAGGCGGGGTCATGATGAAAAGCAAGATATGAGCGGCGATGGAGAGGCCCGTGAGGAAAAATGCGCGACGCAGGTGCATGTGAGTGACGCATATTGGTTTTTCCACTCTGGGGAGATTGCTTCATAGACGTTAAAAATCGAAAGAATACAGTCTTAATTATAGGGGGACGGTCAGAGAAAGTACTAGCGGGTTTTCCGGTGTAAGGACGAATAAGGCAAAGCTCTAGTCCTGACACGTGGAACAAGGGCGTCCATTGGATGGTCAAAACACGACTGGGATTCACTCATCCCGGCTGAGATTGAATTGAACTGAAAGACAACTGTAGTGAAGTGGCCTGTGATAGATTTTCATGTTTCCCCACGCCCCCATTCTATCCCTCTCTCTCCCCCACTCCTTCCTTAACACAACATTCCAAGTCTGAGAAACAATTCAATACCCCTCCACAGCACCAAATTAAAACCCAGCGTGGCGCAGACTATATATGAGTGATTACAGATAGAGATATATATATATATATATATATGATGGAGGGGTGTTTGGTGACCATAAATGAGAGTTTGTAATTTGTATAGTAGAGTGGATGGGTGCAGTTACCATGGCGGCGTAGCAGAGGCTCCAATTCCGTGCTATAATTGCTTCCAACAGCGAACAGAATTGGGCAACATCAACACTACCTTCTCTTCCCTATTCACCGTCCTTTTTTATCCTTAATTTTCTTTAATTCTCTCTTTTGAACTGCAGTTTCTCTTCAAAAGCTGCAAATATCCCAACCACAACCAGAACCAGAAGATCAAACTTGAGACTTGAGTCGCCCCCACCACATCATATCCCCCAAAACCGTCAGGGGAAAAAAAAAATATATATATAAAACATAAAGCAAAAGGATCCATCCGGGTCAAATATTAACCAAACCAACCACTTGATCGAACCCATTCCCTCCATTCCCAACCCAAAAATTACAGCTGTACACTGATCTCTGAAAAAATTATTTTTAAGATTCGGGGGAGACTTCTCTGCTATGGATTGTATGCCACAATTGGACACTGTTTCAGCTTGCGGGTGCAACAAATGGCTGGCTTCTTCTCTCTAGGCCCACAGAACAAACAAGAAGAAGAGAAACAAGATAACAACAACAGTAACAGCCTTTTCTTGTTCAGGAACGAGGAGATCTACAGCAGAGGATTCGAGATATGGCCACAGTCCTATCAGCCGCATCACAGCTTGAACAACTTGTACTCGTTTGGGGCGGGTCCTAGTCGCAGAAACTCCTCCAACGACGACGTCGTTTCCGACGACTCTACGAGGTTCGGATTCACGGTCATGAGGTCGGGAGGTTTGGGAGGAGGCATGAACTGTCAGGATTGTGGGAACCAAGCCAAGAAGGACTGTGCACATCTCAGATGCAGAACTTGCTGTAAGAGCCGAGGGTTTCAGTGCCAAACCCACGTCAAGAGCACTTGGGTTCCCGCCGCTAAACGCCGTGAACGACAGCAACAACTCGCTTCTTTGCAGCAGCAGGACCAACAATTTAGGGGAGATCATTCAAAACGACACCGAGAAAATCAAGCTTCGGGCTCTCTTGCCTGCGCTCCGTTAATGCCAATTGCCCCAACAGGTGAAATTTGACGGCTACAATACATAGAGGGATAGAGAGGGAAATAACATAACTATTAGAGAGAAAATATTGGGTGCGGAATTTTGGTTTTGAATTCAAGTGTCATGAAATGATATAGCTAGGGGAAAAATGCCTCGAGATCTTGAAAAACAAGTCTTCTATATCACCATACACCTAACTGAGGCCATATCATTTCAGTGTGAAAACTAGATTCCGCTCCATAGTCGTCATCTTAGCTTGCTTTTTATTTCTCTTTCATCTTTTCCTTTCCATCACTGTTCTTGAGTAAATAGACATAAAAAATTTCCTTGTAATGTAATGCTTTAGACTTTCAACATGTTTCGTTGTCGTCACTTCTGTTAAGAGACAAACCACACACCTGTCAGATAAGTGATGAAGAACGGCGAATAATATCTAGTTTGTTTTGCTTTACCATGTGTTGATTTGTGTGTCTAGGGTTGGAACTGGGACAATTCCCACCGGAGGTGAACTCTTCGGCGGTGTTTCGTTGTGTGAAAGTAAGTGCGATGGACAGCCCAGAGGACCAGTACGCGTATCAAACGGCTGTGAACATCGGAGGTCACCTTTTCAAAGGAATTCTATATGACCAAGGCCCTGAAGGTGCTTACACCACGGGTGGCGAGAGCTCCTCCGGTGGCGGCGCTGAAGCTCAACAATTAAATCTCATAACCGCCTCGACCACCGCCACGAACACGGCGACAACCACCACCGCCAACCCATTTGATCCATCTTCACTATACCCGGCTCCGCTCAATGCCTTCATGGCTGGTACGCAATTCTTCCAACCTCCAAGGTCCTAAACACTACATCACTCTCTCCTATCTCCGGCAACTCATAATGAAGTGTTTCTATTACTAATGAAACAAGTCGTCTCTCTTGCCTTCAACACTTGGAACTATTATTGAATGTGGTAGTCATGGAGTATGAGTATACTCATGTTGTCTCTTTAGCAACAGCTTGTCAAAGTAACTAGAAGGAAGAGTTAGGGATTTTAAAAATGATTATGATCGAGGATGATTCAGAATGCATGAAATGGGGAATGTTTTGTCTTCGTCCGAATGTCAGCAAATCAGGATTTCAATTATTGTTATTTTAATATTATCGATGACTAAATTACTTTTCAATATATTTGGATTCGTCGTGGATTTTCCCTGGCAGCATTTGGGTATGTGTGCATTATGTTATGCAGCTTCTTCGTGAGTAGTGTGTGTGTGTGTGTGTGTTTCTTATTCTGGGTTTTTACCAAGTAAGCTTTCTGGTTGGTGCTGAACTCGAAGCCGCTTTTCCCGTTTATCCGTGTGCTTGCCGGATCCATATAGGTTTCGTGTTTGGCTAACCTAGCAATAGAATTTTAATTGAAACCCTATATATTTATGTGTGTGTGTGTGTTCTCTTTTTGCACGATTTATGGGGAGAAAGGTCACAGCACTGCCCATCTTTTCTTTGTCTCCCATGCATTGGCAAAAATTTAATGGCAAACTGGGCGTCTCAGTGCAGTACCAAAAGAGAAATTGCTGGACGCAAATGCTCAGTTTGATACCCTTTTCCCCCTTCGAAATCTGTATAATTATATTGCACATAAATGGGGAATTACAACGAGCATTTACACCAACTACTTGTCTGAGAAACAATAAAATTTAGCCACTTGAATAGACATCCAAGGATGTGACCCCCCATTTGCTAGAGTTGGGAAATGGGTTCTTTAGCCGATAATGTTTAATGCTTCTGAAAGTATGTGCATGTGATGCGTGTGTGTGTGTATGCATACAAGTAGTGACGACTGCCACCGATGATATAGGGGAGGGTACGATATATGATATGATAGGGTTAATGATATTTTCATAGTTTGCTGGTTTTGGTTCATAAGGAAGAATCAGAAACTTTACGAAAAATTTTCCTTGATTTGTATAATTACTGGCCCATAACATGTGCTGCACTACCTCCAGCTGATTGAGACGTAGCAGTCTCTTTCGCTTTCATCTATATTTTTGTTCCTTTGTATTTATAACCCTTTTTATTTCTATACTTGTTTAGCTTCCCCTTCCGATTCCCCTCGATATTATATTCTCAGCAAGCTTTCATTGTTATTTAGAGTATTATATATTACAGAAAGATGCACTGGCCCCTCACTTTTCAGATCCCAGGCCCTTCCCCAAATCTAACTATTCAGACAATAAAAATCTTAATTATTCGGTTAATTAGATTTCTTCATGAACCATTAAGATGTTAAGATAGAGGAGGATTACAGATAAAACGGATAATGTGGGAGGACAAATCAAGGGAATGAAGGTGTTCATCTATATAAGACTGTTTGTAGTTCAAGAATACATCTGTTGGTCACATCCATGGAAAGATCAGAAAGAGAATAAAACCAAACAAAGTTAATTATATGAAACTATGCTTCAATTATTTTCAACATGTAGAACTTTGGTATATCTTTAAGCTGTAATGATCAGAGACATCGCAAAATAACTCAAGCATAGGAATTAGTCTCACAGAGGCAGTGCACACATGCACAAATACAGTAAGGTGAAAAGAAGTTGCATTTATTTTTTACCCAAAAAGTAAGAATGGCACTCTTAGATGAAAGACGTAGCCAGCGAAAAAACCTAAAGATCTGGAATATGGTCCATTATTGCCTATATTCGGATTCTTGTTCTCTCTTTTTCTTTTTAATTTCTTTTGATTTTATTTATTCATATATAAAAAAACAAGAGGAGTCTCGGCTTTCCCTTTCCATTGTTGAGACGAGAACACCACTATTATAGAGGAGATAGAGAATATTCTGTCGCGCGTGTTTACCCTATCTATACATATGAGTAGGGTGGTAAGTATAACGTACGTACGAGTTTATAATTTTATGTATAACCTTAGACTTAAAAACGGAGAGGCCTAAATTAATTCGTATTGAGTTATGCATAATATGTAACGAGTTTTCCGCTTCCCAAGGAGCTTTGAGTGTAAAGTTGCACTTGTATAATTACATGCTCGTCCGTAGCACAGTCAATATGTCACATAGTGTATTGGCTTCCACATAATTTGTGTTCATTATATTGGCTCTCAAAGGAACCCATAATTTAAAATCCTAAATACTAGTATTTAAGTTGCGTGCTTATTAATAAACAGCAGCATGTAGATCGCAACGATTAATTTATTGTGCTGTCGAAGTTTTTAGCTATTAAAACAGAGCTTCATGTGCGGAGTACCTAATCTTGGAACTAGATATAAAATCAAACACCGCTGGAAACTTCCAAAATCGCCAGCAAAGATAAAATTGGGTTGTTATAATTGGCGCTGCAAGGTGACGAAGAAAACGAACTGTTGTTTGATTGTCTTGGTATAAGGGATTTTAACTGTAATGAGGAGCATGGGATTACTCGAAGTGAGCAATACCCGGAGGGGAAGGGAATTGGACCGAACTCGAAAGATGGCTCGATTTGTCAAGGGTTTAAATATTTGTCTTTTCCTACACGTTCCAACGAGAAATTCATGCACGTTTTCAAACCATTTTATGTAATAGGCTTTAGCTAAAAAGATTGTTTCATGCGGCTACGCTGTCTTCGAGTTGGGGTCAACTAAGCGAATTAATTAATATTAATTTGATAGTCAGCTTGATTGACTTCTTTCATACCAAATTAAATGCACTTAAGAATATGGACACACATGACAGTTCATGAGTGGCAGTGAGCAAATGTGTATCTGGATCTGAATAAACATACAGCCAAAAACTGTTCAAGTTTTGACCACAACAGTAGTATTAGGCTGAATGCCGGTCTTTTCAAGCAAAAATTATTGTGATCATATCAGTTCATATTTAGTCAAGAAAAAAATTGTGGGTGAACTTGAATCGTTAAAAAGAGTACGCACAGCGGGTCAAAGTAATATTATTTTAGTGACTAGCTATGAAATTTTTTTATATATATTAGACCTATTTAAACGATATCTCTATGCAGTATATATATGTGTGTAACCTTTATATATAGATTATTTTTGTGATTGGAGAAATAGGGCATGTGGTTTCACGGACTCATTTCATGTTGGTGCCATCCATCAGACAAGGGTTGGTTCATCATTGAGTGTGTTGTTTTTGAATTTGTAAATCACAATCACGTGATGATACTATACATGTGTGTGTGTGTGTGTGTGTGTGTGTGTGTGTGTGTGTGTGTGTGAGAAAAAGAACGAAATTGACACTTTTTGCAGGAGGATGAAGTAGGGTTTGGGGTTTGTTATGATATGATGGTCACGACCTTAGGGGTCGTGACTCTGTACGTGAGTATGCCCCGTGTGTATTGTGTAGCTTATATAGGCGATGGGCCTCTGCTCACCTAATTAATTATACGGTATACGCTGCTCCGAACTAAATATAGGGCGTGTTTGGATGGGTTTTTTCAGCCCTTTAAATTCAATTAAAAAATTAAAAGCTTAATTGAATTGAAGTATATGATTTTTGAGTGTTTGGTAGGGCTTTTGATAAAATAGCTTATAGTTAAATAAGTTCATTTTGGAATAAGTTTAAAGTTGGAGCTTTTAGCTTTTGCTTTTGGAATAAGCTCATTGTTTGGTGGTAGAATGTTATGGTTGTTTGTGATTGGAATAAGTCTGTATTGTCTGTGCAACAATAACTATACATAATTTCATTAGAAGAAATTCTCAAACTGATGTGGATTTTAGGAAAACAAAAAAAATGAAAATATAGTTTATGTAAATATATTTGACTGTATCAAAAACTTTAATTTTGTATCATTTTTAATTTATTTGCATTTTCATTACAATTTAATTATCTATTTGACCATTGTCAAATGTGATTAAATATATTTTTCTCACTTTTCATATATTTTATAATTTTTTATTTTAAATATCACAAAAGTCACTTATGCAAAAGTCAAACCAAACACATTTTACTTTTATAAAAGCACTTATCCAATCGTCAATCCAAACATAAATAACTTACATAAAGAATCGGGCTTATTATATAAGCCCGATTCACGTAAATCGAGATAAATCTCCTCCACATATTTATCTCGTAGACTGTGAAAGCACCTCGTAGACCGTAAAAGCACCTCGTAGACCGTAAAAGTTACCTCATATACCGTAAAAATTACTTCGTATTTCGTGAATTACAATTCATAAGCACTTATGAAATTTTCAACCGTTATTCCAAACAAGCTCATAGTTTAACTTTTACCTAATCTAACTTATCCATAAGTCACTTTTCAAATAAGTCACTTTTCTCACCGCTCATCCAAATACACCCATATTAGCTATATATGCTCATACCAAAGTGGCTCCTGCACCTACCTAGCATATTATTGAGTTATACATGTCTTGCTCTTCTAGCTTCAGATTCTCAATGTTTCAGAAGCTTTGTACAGCGTTATTAACTATATACATGTGCTCATATTTCCAAAATTACTATAACTAGTTTAATTTGGGTTTTCAAATTTAAAATATTAGCCCTATACTTATAAGTACTTATAAATAATGTGATTTATTGAAATGTATATATGTAATAATTGACAACAATAATTTATGAATAATGACAACATCAACGAATTTAAATTTTTTTTTAAGCCTTCAGTCGCAAAGACGCATGGGATACATGCATGTTATATTAAGCCATGAGAAAGTGACTCGATCTAATGATTTTCTAACTAGTTGTGTTTGAAATCTAAAAATGTGTTTCGTATAAAAGTAAGAACTTCTTATAATGGCTATTTAATTATTGAAAACAACTTGACAGGGCCAAGGGAATACGTTGTTTGAGAGCTAGCCTGTGATTTTCCTTTTTTGTGACGTTATGATTGTAAAATTAAAATTTAGGTACGCTGATCATAAAATGTATAGAGCCACTAGTTTTCAGGAAGGAACGATGGCTACTACGAAACTGTCAACAAAAATTCAAATTGAATCATTTAATTTGATTTTTGATTTAATTAATTTAAAGGTATAGATCAGAGATGCAAAAAGTAATTAAGATTTAGAAGTCAGTATCCACACAAAAATGATGCTTTGGGACACGATTTAAAGGAATAATGGATCCTTATCAGTACAGCAACTGCTGAAATGCGGACTCTTTTGGGACACATGAGGGTACTTATTAATGTGCCGGATGGAATGCACTAAAATGAGCAGCAAATTTAGGGGTGTGACATAAAGTGAGCTCGAAAACAAAAGGCAAGCTATGTGCGATTGTGCGTTATTTTGCACGCCGATTTGAGCTGTGTGACAATAGTAATAACGTACAGTGCTGCATAAGGTAGGCACAGCCCTAGACTGAGACGTTTCCTGATTTTCATTGACCCTCGGACATTGTGGATAAGACAATTATCTATGTTCATCCAAACAATCCGGAATTTAACACCCTTGTTTTGGGAGTGCTGGTAATATGGGATGGCCAATCAGATTTGAGTTAATCCGTAACAGGTTAGAGAAATATATGAGTTGGGATGAAAAAAAATGGTATCAATATTGGTGGTTATTTAGTCAACCTAATCTATAATCTCTAAATAGACGTGTTAGTTTGTCCAACTCATATTATTATTATTTTATTTTTTATACCGCGCTTTTCAAGCTTTTTTTAAACATTATACTAAAACTTTTTTACTACAAATCTAAACCATAAAAAATAAAAAATATATTATAAAATCATAAAATAATAATAAAATATCAAATTCAAAGTTTCAAACATTAAAAATTAAGCATTTATCAAAAGTCTACACATTACAAAATAAACATAAATTCAAAAGCCATAATTAATATTTAATACAGTCAATAATTAATTTATATTAATGGTGTTAGGTTATATAATACAATAAGAAAAGTCATAGATTTTTTTTAAAAAATAAAAATAAATAAAAAGGGTCCACTCAGCCGCGAGTTGGGCCCATATGAATTCAGATAAAAAAAAACCACATCAAAATAGTCTCACTACTTTTATAAAATTCAAACAGTCTATTTTTTTAAATTGGACAGATTTTACCTGCAATTAAAACCCATGATACTAGCTTTATCCCTTGTACTGAAAATGAACTTTAAGCCCCCGTTTGGTTTCGAAGGAGTGAGCCCCACCAATAAGAAATAGAAACGAAATCATTTTCTATTGAAAATAAACAAATAAAAAATACTGTTTCAATAATTATTTTTAAAACATTATTTTTGAAGTGACATGGTAGAAATAAAAAAAAGTCTAAAACTATTTTGATATTTTAGTTTTTAAAAAGGAAAAAAGATATAAAAAGAACTTTAAAATTACAAAATTTTAAATTAAGTATTTCCTAAAAAATACGTTGTGAATTGTTTATCCATTCTCTTATCAATTTTTAGGTAATAAACGTAATTTAGGATTTTACAATTTTAAATTTTTTTTCTTTTTTTTTCCCCATTTAAAAACAACATTTTGTTTTTCTTCAACACAACTTATTAAAAAAAATTTTATAAATAAATATTTTTTTTGTTTTTAACTGTTTGAAAAACCAAAACAAACATGCCGTTTTTTCTTAAAATTTTTACTCATCCCCAGCTACCCTGGAGAACGAGTGAACGACCCATCACCCTTCACTCCATTGTCACCCTACCCTTGTTGAAATTTAAAGCATTATATTAATGCAGAGGAAAACTAAAAATCTCTAAAATATTTTTTATTGATCTTTAAATAAAAGAAAGTACAAATGCGTCTTTATTTAAGAATGTGTTAGGCAAATTCTCAAAACTATGGTTTGGCATCAAAACCATGGTTTTGAGAAAAATTAGCCAAACACTCTCTCTTTTTGAAAACCATGGTTTTGGGTAAAGCTTCTTTTTGTTGCTTTTTATCCAAAATCATGCTTTTTGGTTTTAAAAAATATCCAAAAATATTTTTTAAGTAGCATATAATATTCTAAAATAATTTTTAGTGCTTTTAATCCTTTAAAATATTTTTTCAGTTATACTCAATATGTTTGCAGAATGATTGCAATTTTACCTTTAATTTATTTTTTCAGCTCTAAAAATTACTTTAAAGTATTTTTTTAGTTGTACCTACTGTCATCCACTCTAAAATATTTTTTCAAGAGCACCTAATATTTTAAAGTAATTTTTGAAGCTGAAAAAATAAATTAAGGGTAAAATTGCAATCAGTCCACAAACATATTGGGTACAACTGAAAAAATATTTTAAAGAGTTAAAAGCACTAAAAATTATTTTAAAATACTGCATGTTACTTAAAAAATATTTTTTGATACTACATACGTCCAAGAAAATATTTCAAGATGTTATATACTATTTTTTTTAGACAAAAAAAAAGTTTAGCTCCTTAAAACAACACCAAAACGGTGTAGTTTTAAGAAAATGACTAGCAGCTTTTTTCCCATAATCTATTCTTCTCATAATCTATTTCGATGTTCTGAATTATTGACAAACTATTAAATGTTAATGTATTTCTTTCATGATGAATTTGAGGTTTCTAGACATGTTGTTACGACTAATATATCACTTGTTAGTAAAAGAAAGACAATTTAAAGGAGAAAGGAAAAAACAGATTGTATTAATTGCATTGAAAGAGCGGCTCATTATATTATTTTTCGATGTTAACTATTAAATTATGAACTTTCAATGTACAATTTATTAATATATATATATATATATATATATATATTTCTATATATGAATGTACAATTAATTTTTTTTCACAATTTATAATTTTTTCGGACAAATTTAAAGAGTTGTTGGTATTTATTGTTCAATTTTATATTAAATAATACCTAAAATATAATCTAATATTTTATATCTAATTATTATAAATTATTTTTTACAATTTATTATAATACATACATACATATTATAAATTTTTTAGATAATTTTATGCCATTTTTTATATTTATTATGAAATTTACTACTATATAATATATAAAATATAATATTATCCTTTATATGTAATTATCACAAAAGTTAATGTCATTTTCAGTAATTTGACCACGAAAAAAAGTTATTCTAATCATAATATCCAAACACTCTCATTTTATCAAAATCAATTTTTTCTCATAATCTATTCTTCATAGGGTGTGTTTGGAATAATGGTAAGAAAAATGGCTTATTTGCAATCTGACTTATAAAAAAGTCAGATTGGGTAAAAGTCAAATTGTGTTAAGTGATTTGTGTTTGGATTAGCGATTTGATAAGTGTTTTTATGAAAGTGAAAAGGTGTTTGGTTTGGCTTTTGTATAAGTAGCTTTTGTGATATTTAAGAGAAATAATTTTACAAATTATGGAAAATGGGAAAAATAACTTTAAAATTTTGGTATTGGTAAAATACATAACAAAATTATAATAAAAATGTGAATAAATTACAAATGATACAAATTTAAAGTTTTTTCTACAGTAAAATATAAAAGAACTAATCAGATCTAATCAGATCAAATGTCATCTACAATTTGGTTCTTGATGGTGTTACGAACATCATTCATTTAAGTTGAAGATGTCCGAACATCGTTTATCGACAATGGCTCTTGATCTTGATTATTATCAACATCAACTATATTCTTATTTTATGCATCCCTAAATTTCACATCAGTTTGAGAATTTATTCTAATGAAATTATGTATAGCCATAGTTGCACAGACAATGTGGACTTGTGTGTCAAAATTGTACTTCCGTATTTTTTCTAAAATTTCAAACTTATTTGTTCACACTCCAAAAGTCATTTATAATAAAATAATTTAACTAATTTTTTTAAAAGAAAATTCCAAAAAATTACCATTTAAACTTCAAAATCCCAAATAGATGATTTAATAATAAAATAATTTGTTAATTGCATTACTATTCTTGTTAATCCCATTAACGAATTTATTAACGGGATTTTGAAGTTTAAAATGTATTTTTTTTAGAATTTTTCCTTTTTTAATTTAATTAAATTATATGAATATATTTTATTTCAATGACCCGAATATTGGTTTCCGGTTCACATAGGAGAGTTTTTATTTTCGTTTTTAATAAAATTCTCACATTAATAAATATATGAATTAATTAATTATACTTAATGTTTTATTGACATAAAGGAGTGTAATGTTGACTTTAACACCCCAAACCGTGGTTTCAAACCACGGTTTGCGCAAATCGAGACAAAACTCTTCTCACATACTTACCTCGTAAATCGTAAAAGCTATTCTCAAAAGCTAATCCAAACACACACTTAAAAAGCTCCAAAATGTTGCTTAAATTTTTTCGTACGATTAGGTTAATAAGCTCGACCGAAAAATCATTGTAACAAACATGAGATTATTTGTGGGATACACCCAATCGTGCGATTGAGCCTGTAAACATGGAAACAAACACACGCATGATCTATTCTCAAAAATCACTTTTTTTTTCACTTTTTTTTCATAAGCTATTCTCAGAAGCTGTTTTAAAATACATCATAAATAAAAATTAATCCTATGATCTAATTTAATCATATCAAATCAAAACTTAACTTGGCTATTTCAAAATAAAGTCTCTCTTTCTTCTACCTCTGCAAAATCATCATGATTTGTTCACCTCTTTACTTTGCCCAACAATTTGCTGCCTTATGTCCAGATTTTTTGCACCAATGACGTTGAATAGAGCTTCTATGTGAAGTTCCTAGCTAATCGGTGTTGTTACTATTACCATGATCTCCTCTTGTAGACTCCTCGTAGGACCTCATTTTATTGACTACAGAAGTAGCTTCAGGCTAGCAGTCTTGTATGGGCTCACTTTTAAGTACATGAAGATTCTCAAATCCATGACGTAATAATTGAAATTTTACAGAAATTATCTTATTTAGGCCTTAAAACTCAATCTTCAAAATCTGTTATGCCCTCTTTAGAAGTCATTGTAGATGCCATTCTAGAGAAAATGTGACATTTGGCTTCCTATTTTCCTTAAAGGTTGTTGATTCATATCTGGGTCTACAAAACCTTCTTCAATCAAATCCTATAATTATTGTGATAAAAAACGGTTTTCATTTTGATCGATCAAACTCATATTCTCTTTTATTTTAAATATAAAATAGAGTTAATTTTAAAAATATTAGCTGTAGGTTTGTTGTCACCAGTAGAAAAATGGTTTTTTAGACCAGGTAAAAATAACCGACCGATTTTATATGAGGTCTTGATACAGCCGGTTTAAAAAATATGACTTTTAAGACCGGTTATGTGAATAACCGGTCTAAAAAGTTAAGTATAAAAACATAATTAATGGACTCAAAAAAAAATTTAAGACACTTTTTAGACCGGTTATTTAAATAACCGGTCTAAAAAGTTAAGCATAAAAACATAATTAATGGACTCAAAAAAATAAAATTAAGACACTTTTTAGACCGGTTATTTAAATAACCGGTCTAAAAAGTGTCTTAATTTTATTTTTTTGAGTCCATTAATTATGTTTTTATGCTTAGTCTGTACATATCCTAAAAGCATGCTTCCAATGTCATACTTATAGTTACTAATCACGAATATATCTTGGTGGAGTCATACCTGAAGAACACAATAAGCACAACTCATAAATATTGCAACACCCTGTGCAAATACATAATGAGCTGTGAATGGCTCAACAATATGAAATAATATTAGGAAATAAGTTAGAAAATAAAGTAATTAGAACGCAAGTTGGAAGATAATTTTTGTTTAGGAATTTTTTTCAGAGAATAAATATTTAGAAACAAGGCAAATGATGACAAAAGAAAACACTAACCTCAGCCCCTAATGAAGAATCCAATTTGTAAACTTTCTCAGTTGTCGCAATCGTAAACCTAAAACAAATATGAGTATAAATTTTTGTAATAGAAATTGATCTGAAATATATGACAATATCTACTCTAAAGTATGTATAAAACTAATTAAGTAAACCGCTTATTTTAAACCAATCGGAGGGAAGAAAAGTCAAGCTTTACGATGATGGATTCCACCGTACCTCTGCGTTGATGGCGAAGATGGTCAAGGATGGAGGAGCGATGTGGGAAAGAGGAGCTGTTACGGCACAAGAGAGGAGTTTATAAGAAACTTGATGAGTATCAGATTTCAAAGTTGAAATTAGGCGCGAGATAAAGCCGCGAAGATTTTAAATTTTAGGGCGAACTTTTAAGACCGGTTATTTGACAAAACCGGTCTTAAAAGTGTTCACTTTTAGACCGGTTATACTAATAACCGATCTTAAAAATAAAATAAAAATTTTTAATTTCGCATCTTTTAAACCGATTATTAGTGATAACCGGTATAAAAAGTCTTAAAATTTTTTAATTTTTAATTAATTTTATATTTTTAGACCGATTTTTTAGATAACCGGTCTAAATAATATCTTTTAGACCGGTTATTTTAAGAACCGGTCTAAAAAATTTGTTTATAATTATGAAACTGCCACCGATCATATTTTTTAGACCTTATCCGCAATAACCGGTCTAAATAATACGGTCTAAAAAGACTATTTTACACTAGTGTATCATCGTTTGCGATAATAATAAATAGAGTTGTACAAACCCCTAAACTTTAAAGAGAATTTTATGAGGAAGTTGTAGAGAAACAAAAATAAGTGCTGGTTTAAAATAATAATTGTAATTTATAAAAATAATTTTTTAATTATAATTTATAAAATATAAAATAAATTTATAAAAATAATATTGTTTCGACTTAAACACTTATAAATCCTTTAAAAAGTTTTCCAAACATACATTTTAAGTGACGCGGTAGTTGCTATAAATAATCTGAAATATATCGAGAGTACGTGTGAGTCTTGAAGCATTACTCAACAATTTATCCATCGTCCTCCCACCATAGCCCTCGTCCCTCGTCCACCGTCCACCATCCCCCAACTGCTGTGGAGCTCCAATTTCGTACTGCGTCTATTTGTCAACCAATATATGCACCCACTCCCACCGTCTTCCTCCTCCTCGAATGCTGCAGGGATTCGGATGGAAACACTCCGTACGTATCTGTTCAAAATAAACCAGTGACGTCGATAGATGACGAAGGTCTTTCCGGCCAAGACCTCTCATCTCCTGATTTCAGCTTCATCCAATGAATGTTTTCATCTTCTTTTCGCTTTCGCTCCATCTTCTTCAGCCTCTTCTCCTTTGCAAACCCATATTTGAAAATGTCCCCAACTTCGCATACATTTCTCCGTGGATTCCTCCTTGGGTTGCTCCGCCGTTCTTCCGCCGGCAACGAAACCGCTCCCATCGTTCTCTCTGTCGCTGTGAAAGGAGAGGAGACTCAGGGGGTGAGAGGGAAAGTCGAGGTCATGTTGCGATGCTGGTGATGTTTGCGTGTAGTTGTGCGATGCTTGCTTGGTGTTCGCCGCAGACGGTGCGGGACAGATCTGAACACATAAAAAAATCATTTATTTTTTCAGTCGTATCATCATCAAATATATTTCTAAATTCTAAAAGTAGTTCACATTTTAAATTTATCAAAATATTTCCTGCATCCCAAACGGAGATGAGTTTGGTACTGTGCATGCAATTTCTATGCTTGAGGGATGGACCCCTTTGTCTGGGAAATTTTTGGAGGGAGCTTATTACCGTGTTTATAACCAAGCTACACTGCTGTTGGGCCAGACCTTATTTTCATTGTTACGTCCATTGTAGGTCCACATTCCTCATCCCAATTCTGTCCGCCATTAAGCTTTCTCATCCTCCGCTCACAGCGATGCGCGGGTCCCATGGTTGGCCCGGTTATCCCTATTTTACATTCTTACTCTTCGAATGTTCTAATCTTCTTTTCCTTCCCTTCATAAAGTTTATTACTCCCTCTTGTTTTTTTATTCTTACAAGCATTTAGTAATCATTTCCCATAAATTAATAAAATTAGTTACAAGAATTTAGTTAGGAAGTTTTATAGATGGATAGGGATTCTTAGATTAATAAAAATAATACTTTAGACAAAATACGTTATTAAAAAAAGTAATATATTACATGATAAGTATCAAGAAAAATAATAATTTTAAAAACTAATTTCACAATTTTTTTAAAAAATAAAACACTACCTCCTATACTTAATGTAAGATCTTGTCATAGTGCTCTTTTATATTACAATTTGCACTATAAACAAAATTTTATATTAAAGATTGATCAGGCCAAAAAGAATTTGATTCTGGTCAGGGACCTCAGCTCAAACTAGTCGATTGTTTCAAGCAAATAGGACGTGCGGGTGATCGAGCACTTGCACAACCCGAAAATTCTTGTCCACACATAGCATTAGTTATTAGTTAGTAATGAGATAATAACAATTTTGAGCTAGTTGAAAATGAGGCCTATACCCCGACATTGTTAAATAGTAAAATTCGTGTCATTCAAACCCAGGAGTGTGCACTATTAAATAATTAAATGCTAGTACAATTTGGAATATGAAATAATTCATACTATTCATACATTATTGAATGAGCTGGTTTTATAACAATCGGATCCCCTGCTCATCAAAATGATGAACAAGGAGAGCTAGCATGATCTAAATGGTTTAGATTTAATTTTTTTTATTTTTTATTTTTTTTAAAATTATTCTAATAAGTAGAGAATTTAAAATAATGATAATCTCTTAAATAATATTTTTTTAATTTATTTTTTTATTTAAAAATCACTAATTTAAACAAATCAAATCTGGACGGTCCAGATCATGCTAGCTCTCCATACTTATCATTTTGATGAGTTATCATTTTGATGAGTAAGAAACCGGTTCCTGGTTTTATATTGTTTAAATCATGAGTTCACGTTTTGCAGGAAAAATATGAACGAATTCATGATTTATTTATTCGGCTAATCACATTCATAGCCTGTAAATGAACGAATTCATTATTTGTTTTTTAAATGTCATTTTGTCTTTTTATAAACAAATTGATACCATGCATCCCTTTAAAATTTTAATTTTAATTTGAGCAAGAGGTTGTGAGTTTAACCTGGATAATAATAATGCACAATGAACATGCTAGGTAAGGGATAACAACATATAATCAAGTCCTAAGATTATAACCATGCACAATTAATCTTTATGGTTCTGAAAAGGATGTGAAGGGGAAAAAAGGAAAGGGATGTAACGCATAATGATTAATTGTATACATTTGTGATTGGCAAAAAAAAAAAAAAATTGTATACATTTGTGAAATTTGAAGGACTTGAAATATAAAGACTAAAACTACAGATACGAAATCTATATGATTAAGGCAAATTTCAAGGCTCAAGAGTTTCATTATCCTATTTTTTTTTAAAAAAATTATATTACATACAGATAGATGAATTGATATAAATAAATTCTATATCAGATAAATTACATGGCAATGTTATGCATGAATGTTACAAAGATACAGAGTATTATAATAATGTGACTTTTTTTTTTATACAACGGAAAAAACGAGACTTTAGTTTAGTGTAAAAAGTATTTTGCTCACGGCTTCAGTTGTTGCGATGGAAAAAAAAATGGGAAAATGATTAAAAAATACCTTTTAAGTAAATTAATTGCTAAATGGTACAAATGTGCAAGCAAGCATCTATCATGTGCAATCAGCATCCACATGTGCAATAAGCATCCCTGCGAAAGTGTAAACACCATCCCTTATGTGCAAAATATCATCCACCCGTGTGCAACATACCACCCACCGTGTGCAATGGTAGCAATGAGCAATTAATTTGCTTGCAAGGTGTTTTTTAACAATTCTCCCAAAAAAAAACAGTAAAACCACTAATACGTATTAATTTTTGGCGTTTTATACAATGTTGTTCATTTGGTTGAGCTTATTTTCATCAGGCTTATTATATAAGCTCGATTTACATAAATCTTCTCCACATATTTACCTTATAGATCGTAAAAACACCTCGTAGACCGTAAAATCTACTTCGTACACCGTAAAAATTACTTTATATTAAGTGAATCACGATTTATAAACACTTATGGAGCTTTCATCGGCTAATTCAAACCAACTAATTGACAGATGGGTGCTTTACAATTACAATTATACGTTATTGAGGTGAAAAAATATATCATAACTGAACTGTATTTATGAATTTAGGACTGGAAGAAGGACCCACTGCCAACAACATTTTGGTGCCGCCAACGATTTCAACTTCCTTTTATTGAACGCAAAGTTCATCGAGCAATCCTGAGAGCCTGAGAATTGGCTTTCCTGTGGACTCTCTCCACTCAAGCATATAATATGCTGAATTCAGACACATTCATATCGTCTGCATTTAGAAATCCAGATACAAGTTAAAGAGGGTGAAGATGGCGGATGGTGATTGTTGGCCGACGATGGATCTGCTTCGTTCGGAGCCAATGCAACTTGTGCAACTTATCATTCCAACTGAATCAGCTCACCGAGCCATCTCTTACCTTGGAGATCTCGGCCTTTTCCAGTTCAAAGATGTATTCCTTATTCCCGTCTTCCATTTGTCACTCTGCTTTTCTCAATTCAATCTTCTCGTTGCTCTTGTTTTGTTTTGCATATCATGTTTGGATTCTGCCTCTCTCTAAGCCTGCATTGATCTCGCTATGCAGGCCTGTCATTTAATTTTTTATTGATTTTTTTCCTTTAAATCCGCCGTCTAATTTATTTTCTCATACTGATACTTTTTTTTTCATTACAATTTTCCAGCTAAATGCAGAGAAAAGCCCATTTCAACGGACATATGCTGCTCAGGTAAGTTTTATGAACCCCCCCCGGGTCTTCTAGGGAGTGCCCTTGTTACTTCTTCAGAATAGGCATCCACCTATGCATAACCTCTTTGAGGATTTTTTCCTTTCTTTGCCGTTTTTTTGTTTGTTTGGTTGAACTTGAGAACATTAACTTTTATAATTTGGTGTCTTAAATTTGCTCTCCAGACGCGATTGCATTGCAAATTAAACTGGTGACAACTAAGAGCAGCAGGATCTTAATGAATTTATTAATGCAATATGTTGATGCAGCTAAATCCTATCTCTTGGATATGCCTGCACAAGTTAGTGGCAGCATATCCTACTGTGTGATATTTTATGGTAATAATTCATTATGAGAGTGGAAAGATGACCAATGTATCATTCAGATTAAAAGGTGTGGGGAAATGGCACGTAAGCTTCGGTTCTTTAGGGAACAAATGACAGAGGCTGGCATATCACCCTCAAGAAAGTCCACAGAAGAAACTGAAGTTGATTTGGATAATATGGAGGTTGTTATGTGCTCTATCGTTATTGCCATCCGTATTATAAACCCCCGTACCATGTAATGGAACATTTCTTCCTGATCAGGTTAAACTAGCAGAACTTGAAGCTGAGCTGCTGGAGATTAATGCGAATAATGAGAAGTTGCAACACACTTACCATGAGCTATTAGAATATGAACTTGTTCTACAAAAGGTATGGCTATGCGAACTGCAAAGTCCATCGTCCTCACCAATCTGATATTTGGTATTTCAGCCAGTAATTGGTTATCTGTTGCTTTGTTGGTTATCTCGTTCTTATCAATGAAAAGTGATGAGTTGTGTACTATGATCTGTACTCCATCTCATTATATACATATTGCCTCCGCAACAAATGCATATACTCATCAGATTAATTATCTGTGCTTGTTCTTTTGTCCTATCTTGAAATAAGGCTAAACAAAATAAAAAAAAATTTAAATTTCATTTCAGGCTGGTGAATTTTTCTCTTCAGCTAAAAATAGTGCTACAGCTCACCAAAGAGAGCTTGAAGTCGATAACACTTTTGAAGGGTCTATTGACGATCCATTATTATTGGAAAAGGTAAAAAAATTTGTTTCAACTGACACATATTACAGGTTTATTGTATTTCTCCTCCTGATGGTTCTTAGAAAATTTACATTGTGTAGGAGTCGCCAACAGATCTACCAAAGCAGCTTAAGCTGGGGTTCATCAGTGGTCTTGTTCCTAGAGAAAAATCAACGGCATTTGAAAGAATATTATTTCGTGCTACAAGGGGTAATGTGTTTCTAAAGCAAGTTGCAGTTGAGAATCCTGTTCTTGATCCTTTGTCAGCAGAGAAGGTTGATACCAAAATCTTGAATTTTAAATCTGTCTTATTGTCTTATCGCCATTTTTTAGTTGGAAGAAATAGACTTTCATAAATGAAGATTCTGTATGCAATGGAAATTTAGAATAATTCTCTACTGTTCTTTTCAACTGTCACTTGTACTTTCTAAATCCAAATCCTTTTTTTTTTTGGTGCATTGTGTGGAATTTAAAGAATAAACCACACTGTTTACATCCTGGAAATAGCGTGGTTTGTTATAGATTTGATATTTGATATTGATGATTCTTTAAATTGAAAGAACCGAGCTTATAAGTTATAACCTGTCTTTTTGCAGATTTATAAAAATGTATTTATAATATTTTATTCTGGAGAGAGAGCAAAAAGTAAAATTCTGAAAATATGTGATGCTTTTGGAGCAAATCGTTATCGATTCACTGATGATCTGGGTAAACAATTTCAGATGACTACAGAGGTACACATAACTTTTCTTCTGGGATTCTGCCTGGCTTGTTATAGTTGAGAAATATACACTCCCAAATCATAAACGTTTCTTGATTTACTCTTGTTTAGGGTTGTAATAAAAACTGCTGATTTACCCTTTTTTGGTTTAGACATTTTAGATGATTCACTGTATTGCTTTTTATTCATTTTTATTTATGTACATATTACGAAGAGCTGTTATTCAGGTTGTTTCACTGGAGAAGTTTTATTGTGTTTATTATCCAATTATAAAGCGGAACCTTTTGTTAATAATCTATTTAGAATAGCGCCGTACGATCCATGTTGTCGACGCTACTTAGTGAGATAAGGTTTTGTTGTTGTTGTATTATCCAATTGTAGTCAAGTTCTCTGATTGATTTAGCAAAACTCAAGCCGTTTGTTCCTCACAGCAGCAGTTACATAGGGAGTGCTTTTTCTGTTTTGTCTGTATAACAACAACCTTTACCTCTAATGGCTCCTGTTATATTTGGCAAAGTCAAGACCATACCTTCATTTTCTTTAAAAGAGACCTTCACTATTGGCGTAAAATCTTAACCTTATGATGTTAGCTTCTTGAAGCTTATGCATGATACTGGACTTTATTGCCTAAGCAGTTTTTCTTCATTGGAAATATTTACTGAGCATATGATATTCTCTCTTGTCTTATTGTGGTAAGCCATAAGAAACAGTTACTTCATTATCTGAATTTGTTAGGTGTCAGGAAGACTTTCTGAATTAAAGACTACCATTGAAGTTGGGTTGTTGCACCGTAGTACTCTTTTGCAGACAATTGGCTTTTACTTTGAGCAGTGGAGCCTTCTGGTTTGTTTTACTACTCTCATGTAGTATGTCTAAGGGTTTATCACTGACACACGCACTCGAGTCTCTGTGCTCATGCCTCTGTTTTTTGTTCTGTTGTTGAGCTTCTGCAATTAACTTCCATTCCAACTATGAAATTTCTTTGATTTGATGATAGGTGAAGAAGCAAAAGTCCATTTTCCACACTCTAAATATGCTTAGCATAGATGTAACAAAGAAATGTCTTGTAGCAGAAGGTTGGTGCCCTGTTTTTGCAACCAATAAGGTTTGTTCTTGAACTGCATTTCTGGTACAACGTGCATCTGAACCTCCATATTACTCACATACGTGCCTGCAAAGACTACAATATGTTATTGGCTGGACTATCTAATTAAATTATATTTAATACTTGGCAGATTCAAGTTGCATTGCACCGGGCAACTATGGACAGTAACTCACAAGTTGGGGTGATATTTCAAGTCTTACAAACAAAGGAATCACCACCTACATACTTCCAAACTAATAAATTTACTTCTGCTTTTCAAGAAATTGTAGATGCCTATGGGTAAGTCACCTTGAGGACAGATGCTGTCAAATCTCGTCCATTTTTTCTGAAGTGACTTTTGTTATAGAAACCTAAGAATCGAGCCTGTTTAAGTTATTTGTATATGGGCAAGTGGTGAAACAATATATTTTGTGCCATCCATATGATCCCCTGAATCTTTATTTATGTCACTTGTACTAATGTTTTTATGTTGTGATTTTAACTCCCATCTTAACTGTTTGATGCATTTATTGTCTGCGTTGGTTGGTCATATTCAGAGTTGCCAAGTATCGGGAGGCAAACCCTGGTGTATATACAATTATCATCTTTCCATTCCTCTTTGCTGTTATGTTTGGTGATTGGGGGCATGGTATATGCCTATTACTAGCAACTTTATATTTCATAATTAGAGAGAAGAAATTTTCAACTCAGGTACTTTATTCATTTTGATCAGTTTCTGTGCATTTCTGTGAACCAGCACTACTCCTCATTAACTTGGATCAGTTTTACTTGATGTTGTCAATGACAGAAACTTGGAGACATAATAGAAATGACTTTTGGTGGTCGCTATGTTATTATGATGATGGCACTATTCTCAATATACACAGGACTGATATATAATGAGTTTTTCTCTGTCCCATTTGAACTATTTGGGCGATCTGCCTATGGATGCCGTGATCTTTCATGCAGGTGGTTATCAGTACAATTTATTTGATTTATATTTTTTATATAATGCAAGTAAGCCAAATTCTAAGAGCGTGTTCTCTATTGGCGTGGATTGCAGGGATGCAACCACAACAGGCCTAATAAAGGTGCGTGGCACTTATCCATTTGGAGTGGATCCTAAATGGCATGGAACACGTAGTGAGTTGCCATTTCTTAACTCGTTGAAAATGAAGATGTCAATCCTATTGGGAGTAGCCCAGATGAATCTTGGAATTATATTAAGCTACTACAATGCCAAGTACTTTGGGAATGACATAAATATCTGGTAATGTGGAAAATTTAATATATATTTTTTTCCTGTTTACATGTGAATTATTGACCATCTGACTCGCCCACCATTTTTCAGGTACCAGTTTGTTCCCCAAATGTTATTCTTAAACGGCTTGTTCGGCTACCTTTCACTCCTCATAATCGTTAAATGGTGCACGGGCTCACAAGCTGACTTGTATCATGTGATTATATACATGTTCCTAAGTCCGACTGATGATCTGGGTGAAAACCAGCTCTTTTTGGGCCAAAAGTTCCTTCAAGTAAGAAAATATCAAATACTGATTTGATTAAATTTTGTATTCAGTGATACTTAACAGATGCCACATCTAAGCTGCCCACTGTTTCATTAATAGCTTGTGTTACTATTATTGGCACTTGTTGCTGTACCATGGATGTTGTTTCCAAAGCCTTATCTCCTCAAGAAGCAGCATCAAGAAGTATGCCTTAAACTTTCTTTGAATTTCTTTTTTTATTGACATCATAGTTCCAGACTTAATCCTAATTTTTGACATCATTCTTCTTCAGAGGCATCAAGGTCAATCGTACTCTTTGCTTTACAGCAGCGACGACCCTCTTGAATCCGAGCCACAAATTAATCCCCATGGCCATGATGAGTTTGAGTTCAGCGAGGTTTTTGTACACCAACTTATTCATACAATAGAATTTGTGCTTGGAGCAGTGTCTAATACAGCTTCATACCTACGATTATGGGCTCTCAGGTAGGTGGTTGAAAATATCTTTTGCTAGCTTGTGAACCTTTTTATCATAATGTGCTATTCAACATGGATCGGGAAGGTATGTTTTTAATGCGTTTAAATATAGTATATAATGGTTCAATTCGCAGATAATTTTTCATTACTTGCATTTCATGGATGACATCATTACACATTAGCATGGATCCGATGGACTTTGTACTCACAACTTCCAAGTCCTTCCGTAGAATATTTTTCAGAAAGGAATGAACTTGCAAGTAATATAGAAAAATAAATTGAAAAAAATGAGATTTGTACTCTGGTGGTCTATGACGGTAATCTCAAAAAAGGTACTTTGGTGACCTCATGAGAAAAATGCAGCGTGATTAGATATGATTAACTTTAATGCTCTGTCGTTGGCCTGTTGAACCTGGTCAAATAGGCACTGTATTAATATCAAAATCTTTTGCGGTGGCATTATTGAAATACCAAAGGAATCATGAAATACCTATTATTGTGCGTATCTGCATACAAACATTACATATATAAATTTCTTAAATTAATTAAAGAAATAAGAAAACATGAGCAAACATCCTTGTCAATATTCCCTGCCAAAAGCACATCTGTTTTTCATCTTGTCTAAGACCACATATCCTGGCTGCCATAAGCTTAGGTTGGCATGCGACTAAACATTCATAAAAGATGCTCCATGGCTTTGATGAAGAAACCTCACTGCACTGTTATTTTGCCTTTTGGGGGCAGAATTTCAAAGAAAAATTGGTTCTCAATACCAGTGTATTTTCAACACCATTCATCTACATACATCTTCCTTTCATCCTTTTACATATATCTCAAAAGTAAAGCCAACTAATTACTCCTCTGGCCCTTAATATAAGATATTTATATAATTTGATTATATTAAAAAAGTTAGTTGCGTTAGTTAATATAACATGTATTTTCTAAAACATCCTAATCATTTTTCTTAATTCCCTCATTCCCTCTCCTACTTAATTATTATTGAGGAAGCATCAACAGGGATAAATTAAGAAAAGATTGACAAATATAAAAATTATGTCTTATATTTAGAATCAAGATAAACTCCCAAAATATATTTTATATTAAAAACTGGAGGAGTATTTTGGTAGTCTGCTTCTCTAACTACCTGTAATGGTTCTCAACTAACTACTAACTGAATAATACTCAACAAAGTAGCTATTAGTCACTTCCTTCTCTGACTCTTCTTAAACATATTACCCATGGGCTCAGCAAGTTCAAGTTTCAATCTTATGTTCCTTCTTTCAAGGACTAGTTGACAGCAAATTTAAATGGTTTATTCTACACTATGCCCCCACCTAGTGGGATAAAGTTTTGTTGTGAACTTGTTGTATTCTACACTATGCATCAATGTCAACTCATACTCATTCGAGAAGATGTTTAGCTTCTGACTTCTACGGATAGACCTTAAATGCCATATCTCTTTCCTATTGAAATGGCTTCTCTATCATACTCTTTCATTCTGATTTATTTTCTCTTGGAATATGTTCTTGTCCAGTCTGGCACATTCAGAGTTGTCAAGTGTGTTCTACGACAAAGTTCTTCTTCTGGCCTGGGGGTGAGCCAAAGTTGCGTTGTTATGTTAGTAGATGTTTGTAAGAAATTAGTTGCATCTTAAAATGTCCTTTTTTTGTAACTGACGCAGGTTCAACAACATCATTGTTCTCATTGTTGGCATTATTGTTTTCATATGCGCTACTGTTGGTGTGCTGCTGGTTATGGAAACTCTGAGTGCTTTCTTGCATGCATTGAGGCTTCACTGGGTGGAGTTCCAGAATAAGTTTTATGAGGGAGATGGTTACAAGTTCAGCCCATTTTCATTTGCTCTGCTTAATGAAGAGGATGAAACATAGTTTCCAATAAGAAATAGTCTAAACTCTATAAAGGTGGAAATTTCTCATTTGTGCGGTCTTTGTATAGGAAGCTGAATCTACATGCCACCCTGATTGTTATTGTACCACTGTCAATTTTTTGTTGAATATATACCCTTGAAATTATAGATTATCAATTTTTAATGTCCATCGGTTCATGGATTTGCAGTCAAAAGCCCGCAGTGTTAATAGGACAGGGGAATAGATCTCCGTGGGCATTGACCACTGTCACCGGTAACTGCAATTTGAGGTGTGCTACAGCTGTGTTGAAAATATTGAATGTAAACGACACTATCGTTTAGGTTCGCAAAGTGCTTCTGAAAATGAGGAATTCTCTTCTTCTGGTCATGTAATCTTCTGTAAACAGTTAATAGAATTTCTCATCAGATATACGTTAATTTGTTATAGTAGCATAGTAATATTCTTGCGATCCTTGCATCCATGTTGCCAACCTCATCTAATAACATAAAGCCTGTTGTTGTTGTTGTTGTAGCAGAGCTAATATTCTCCAACATCATAAAATTTATTTCTTGTTTTTTTTTTCATTGACGCTTCTTTATAGACTCCTTTTCTTTTTCCTGCATTCACTGCTATTGACCATACGTTCTTCCCCACAGATCTTAACTTCCATTACACTTTCAGGACAGAGCGGAAAGAGTGACTTTTCCCCAAGTTCAATTCCAGTTTGAGATTTGTGCGTCTTGCTGCAATTGCTGCCTCTTGAAATGAACCAGCCGCATTGTAACCCCTCGTCTTCCACTAGATCATAAGTAGACAAATGCACCACATTCATAATCATAGCTAAAACTACAAGAAGCCATGCTCTTATACTAAATTTTAACGTAAGTTGAACAAGTTACTAAATTGGACACCACACCAGAGTATGAGATATCAGTTTATCGCCCTACAACTTCACCAGCCACATATGTACTGGCTCTCCTAATTCTCTCTTGTCCCTTCGGCTACATCTCAGGTTACAATGGTATTTCACTGTAGTACAATATGCTGTATAAATTTGTACAGCTACAACTTCCTTCGATCACCATATGTATGCATCTTTTGAAGCTATATACTGGGGGGAAAAGGAAAAAAAAAACTATTGAAGCTATGAAATACATCCTCGAATACTACATACAGTAAGCCAAGTGGAAAAAGGCACGACCAAAATTCAGGAGGCAGAAGAATATACGAATCTCGTGGTCACAATCTACGAGCTGCTGCTCACTAAGGCCTACTAGCTCCAGTTCTCAGAAAATGAGCTCCTACCAGTGCTCCTGTGGCGCTATACGACCAGCATAATCCACACGCATTCTGCCCGCCAAACAAGAAAGGTTTAAAACACAAAAATCAGAGCGTAAACGATTCATTATACATTAATATATGTGCCGGGTCCTTGACGGGAGTGACAGCTCCATGATCACGCCAGTCATATCGAAATCAGCAGGGAGATATCGTTAGTAGGAAGGATCGGAGCCTTGGGAGCATTGGCGGGAAGACGGAGAGGCTCAAGGCCGAGGAAGTGCCGGCGAAATCAGGAAGGAGTAAGATCGGAGAATTTAGTGATACCGTGGGCGGCGGAGGGATCGAGATTCTGGTGCAACTTGGCTCCGCGCGCAAGTTGGCGCATGAAGACACTGACGTGACAGTCATGCTCCTCTCCGGTAGCGTAGGTCTCGCCGAGCTTAGACTTGAAGTTAGAGAAGTGGCGCTCTGCGTCGAGCAAGTGATCTTCGTCGTCAAAAAACACAATTGAAAACAAGGATAGAAGAAGGAAGGAGTAAGAGAAAAGAGAAACGGCCTGACGGATTAGAAGTCCATCATCTCCGCGATGCAGATACGAGGGGGAGGGGGAGGAGAGCCCGGATCAGCGAGCCACTGAGAGTAACGGAAATGGAAATGTGTTATTTGCCACCGGCGAATGGATAATGAATCAAGACTGGAGAGTAGCCTCCACGACTGGGTATATATCGAAAATAACGTGAGTGAGGGAGGACCTCTAGTAGTATAACTTAAGACTGAGAAAGCCCTGTTGAATAATCCTAGACCCCCACTAGAGAGTAAATCATTTTCTAATTTATTTTTATTAATGTTTTTTAATAATAATTAAATAATGATCAATGAAAAAAAGGTAATTAGAGAATTGAAGAAGATGATTAGAGTATTTTAAAAAATACATACATATCATATTAATTAATTTCTTTAATATAATCAAATTGAGTAATTATATCTTATATTAAAGATTAAGGGAGTAAAATATTAAAATGTAAGCTTTAATTAGTAAAAAAATTAATAAGATGAACCTTTAAACTGACTGTTAGAGTTTGAATATGTTTCAACTTTCAATAGACTAGTTTATAAATAGTTTTATTATATTAAACATAAATATGTTTAGAATGGCTTATAAATATTTTATAAGTATTTTTTATATAAATCAAAATAAAACTCTTCTCACGTACTTACTTTATATAATGTAAATCATAATTAAAAACACTATTTAAAAAAATTTCAATTACTATCCCAAAAAAATAAACTTATCAATATGGTTGCGTAACGATCACATCTTTTTCCGCGGTGTAACGTCAATCTTGGGGCGTTGCTTCTTAATTCTATACATGCAAGCCATACATAACATTCTAACCTATTTAAAAGCTTACATTAGCTATTACATAGGTTTTGACTTTTGAGACTAAAGAATTTAGAAAGATTCTATATGATTTAATTATTAAAAAATTAATTTAAATTCACAATAACATAAATTTAAATAAATAAATAGGCTAAACCGGTAGTTTTATAAGTCAAGCTTTTTTTTTATTTTTTTTATTCAAGAACTGGATTACATTAATATAATCTTAGATATAACAAATACAAAGAACCTATCTAACCACCCCCTAATACGTAAGTGAAGGTATATCAAATAGAGTGAAATTTTCCTCAAGGTTATGAGCTAATTTAGCCAAATGATATGCTAAACTATTTTCTTCCCTTAGAATGTGCTTAATCAAAACCTGCCAGTTCTTTAATAAATAAAGTCTGGCATCATCAATAATATCCTTAAATGGATGATTCTGATTACAACCCCTAATAATAATGTTAACAGCTTCAACACAATCAGATATCACAATCAACTTCTTATATCCACGATCCCAATATATTTATAATCTTTGGATGATAACAATAATTTTCGCTATTGCTGGAGGAACATATATAAGTTTTCGTAAAAACCCGCATATCCAACTTTCATCATGTCTACAAACAGATATAAGTCATACTTTATATATAGAACTATACTTGACTTATTTATTAAATAGATAAGTTAGACTTAAAATAGATTATACGGTAAACTCCCGGTAAAAAGTCTAGCCTATTTCATTCTTCACTTGTAATTATCATATATTTGTTGAATTTAATTTATTATCAAATTATTTTACCTGTACCTTCGTTTTTTTTTGGGACAATTGCCTGTACCTTCAAATACCATGCATTACCTATAGTTTTTTTTTTAAAAATTTTTTAATTAAAAATGTATATTTGGAAATAAAAAAGTACGTAATTTTAATAAAACTAGAAAAATCTCTCATACATTGCACAGGGTGATAAATCTGTTACGATCAACTTCTATTAGTACATTAATCAAATATCCCGTGTGTGATCAAAATCTATCCGAACATTAATCAAAATGATTAACTTATTATTACAGGTAAATGTTATCTCTTCATTAAGATCTTTGGTGTTTTATTTTAATCATAACTTTCAGAGTTGAATTGAAATTTGAATGAGATGACTTCAATTTTCATAATTAATCATTCTAACTTATTCAAATAAAATAAAAACTGATTAGCATGAAATGTAAACTTGTATAAGCAAAATTTGAAAACTCGTTTTAAAGCAATAATATCAAAATTTCAGTGATAATACTTTTTGTAAAAGAAAAATCAGTAGGTGTTATTAATATCCAAAAAAAAAAAAAAAAGACTCAACAACATCCTATAGTACCACCTTTAGGTAAGCAACAAAAGCAATCAAACACTACCGCATTGTGTGTGTAGTACAACTTCTTACCCAATTCTAGTTTTCTCGTGACTCATCCCCTTAACTCCTCTACTTAGAAATTTCCAGTTTAAAGGATTTGCATCCAAATCTTTTGAAAAAGAAGATATAGCAATTGATATCCATCCTATAGAATATATCCCCTTGACCCTCTATTTCTACCATACCATTTTGTCATGCCCTAAAATTCTAAAGTCTGACTGACGTGGAGTGTGAAGTGCCTCCACTTTATAAACCCTTTTAAAATTACTATTTTCTATTTACTCTTTAGTGATATTTACTTCATTAATTTCATTAATATAATATCACATAGATGTTTTAAAAATATAAGATCTCTTTATTGTTTTTAGCTCAATAAAAAAAAATTACTTATAAAACGGATTGAAGGATTAATAACTTATGGAGATTTAATTTCACTAAGAAAATATAACTTGGCTACCATTTTAATTTAATCCATCACATTCAATATGTACCATCCTCAATTCATATTCCCTATAGGTTTCAAATGAGATACAAAATTTTGTAGACATAATACAGGTTAAAAAACCAAAAAAGTTACACCAAACATGATAACTATAAAAAAGCGCGTGCATATACATATTTAAGATCATAAAAGATAGAGAAGCATATATTATTTTATAGTGAAAATGTGCATGATGAACCAATGTTGGATAAAATAACTCCACCTCACACCACTTGACTTCACAACCTGTAACTCTTTCTGTGCTGCCAACATTTCATCTCTTAGAAACAAATGGATTACAGCTTTCCTCAAAGAAAATTAACACCTTGAGCTAGAAGCTAATCTAACAAAATGAAATAGAGCAGATAGAAACAAAACCAATATAGAACAATTTGCATTTTCAGACAAGCAAATGTAAGAATTTTTTTTCAACATGCTTCTAAAAGATAAAATATGACAGACTATTCTTCAAACAACACAATATATCTTTAAAAAAGCAATATATTGTTGTGACTGTTCCGAACTTTGCTATTATCAACATTTCTATCTGCTCCAAACTTGCGTCAAGCAAGAGAGTAAATACTAGTAGCCAATACGAGTAAAGAGTGCTTCAGAGTTACTACTAAGCAAGCAAGATTGGTCCCCGAAACTCCCACCCCCAGCACAAGAATTGATACTGTATATACTAAAATAACATCTTTCAAGAATTTTAAATTGAATTTCAAGAATTTTTTCTTCAGTAAAGAATATTTCACTTCAGTCTATATTGCATTAATACGACACTTTAATTTCCCTCTCTTAATTATCTTATGGTTAAAAATAAAAGAAAATGAAGACAAAATACAGTTTGTCACCCGTTGTTATTAGAAAGCGGCAACACACCAAATAATAGAGCCATGTACTCTGCAACAAAATCTTGAGAGAAAACCTGACATGTACACACCAATTTAAGACATATCTAAAACTCAACCTCTTCCAAACCTTAAATTGACACCCTCAATATTTTTAATGGAAAATGTTTTGACACCCTCAATTTTAAAATAAATGTAAAGTTACTTGGTTCCAAAAGAATGATGCACAAATACTTCAGCAGCAAAGCTACTGTAAATCAAGGGGAAAAAAAACAAAACATGAGGGTGACTAAATAGTATTTGGGGGTTGCAAAACTGAAACTAAAATAGAAACATCGCGTAATGATCGTACAAGCTTGTGACTGAAATAATCAAGATGTTGTGTTTAATCAACACTCCATAAAAACCTTTAATTACTTAATCTTTGTGTTTAAATTATTTCATACCCAGCAAGACTGAAACTAAAATAGAAACATTGTCTGTATTTTTGTTGTTTAATCAACTACTTAATCTTTGTGTTTAAATTATTTCATATCCAGCAAAAACTTTAACTACAATAAAGCATTGACACCCTATTTCTTTTACTCCTCCATCTAAGATTGATGCTTCCTTATCTCTCCTCTCTGTCACTCTTTCTTTTGTTTGAATCGCAGTGTCTGAATTTCCCCATATAATTAAGGGAAAATTAATGTGCAGTCTCAAGGAAACAAAAAAATGAAGATTCAGTCCCAAAAAATTACATAATCATTGTCAGGTCCCAAGGGACTGATTTTTAATAAATTGCAATTGTACAATTACCCAAATACCCTTAATGTTGCGTTAACAACCTCCACAACATCCATTGACAACACCCACAACGTGCATTGACAAGTCCGTTATGTTGTGTTAACAACCTCTACACTGTCCATTGACAACACCGACAGCCTCCATTGACAAGTCCTTCATGTTGCCTTAACAACCCTCACAGCCTTCATTGACAACCCCTACAGCCTATATTGACAACCTCGACAGCCTCCATTAACAAGTCCTTCATGTTGCGTTAACAACCCCCACAGCCTCCATTGACAACCCCTACAGCCTCCATTAACAACCCCAACAGCCTCCATTGACAACCCCGACAGCCTCCATTGACAAGTCCTTCATGTTGTGTTAACAACCCCCACAGCCTATATTGACAACCCCGACAGCCTCCATTGACAACCCCCACAGCCTATATTGACAACCCCGACAGCCTCCATTGACAACCCCCACAGCCTATATTGACAACCCCGACAGCCTCCATTGACAACCCCAACATCCTCCATTGACAACCCCTACAGCCTCCATTGACAACCCCAACAGCCTATATTGACAACCCCAACATCCTCCATTGACAACCCCTACAGCCTCCATTGACAACCCAACAGTCTCTATTGACAACCCCTACAGCCTATATTGACAACCCCTACAGCCTCCATTGACAACCCCAACAGTCTCTATTGACAACCCCTACAGCCTATATTGACAACACCAACACCCTTCATTGACAACCCAGACAGCCTCCATTGACAAGTCCTTCATGTTGTGTTAATAACCCCTATAGCCTCCATTGACAACTCCTACAGCCTCAGTTGACAAGTCCTTTATGTTGGGGTAACAAGTGGATAAGCGTCAGCACTCAAGCTGATAAACCAATTCCATTTGATCGACAAGCGAAGCAGTATTGAGGCGCCGTGGAGCGTGAAAGAAATTGAAGACGACCCTTTGGAATACGCAAAATCCGGCTTGACGATAACGTCAACATTTTGGGCAGCTCGAAATATGGGATTAGACTGTACAGTGAGAGCGAGCCATTCACGATCGGCATGAGGAGCAAAATGGTTGAGGTGGAGGAGGTAGTGGTTACGGGGATGGTATGTGGCCAGAAGCAATCGGAGGACCCGATTTCAATCGCCGCGGGATCCAGAAATGGGGTAAGCAATGGAGGGAGGAGAGGGATCGGATCGGGCTGCTTTGTGGAAGATGATGCGTTTGGTTTGGTGAGAGGGAAAGAGAAAGGGGTCAGGGCTAGAATGAGAAGGAGAGGAGGAAGACGAAGAAAGGAAAGCGATAAGAAGAATAGAGAAAAGAGAGAAGGAAAGTAGAATGAGGAGAGTTGATTTGGGGTCTCTCAGATTGAAGGACGAAAATGAAAATGCACGTGAGGTTGATGCAGCTGCAAGTGAAGCTTGAGTTTGCATTTATTTTTTTGGGAAATTACTGTATAGGGTTATTTAGGTCATTGTACAATTACAATTTATTAAGAATCAGTCCTTTGGGACGTGACAGTGATTATGTCATTCTGTGGGACTGATTTTTCGTTTTTTTGTTTCTTTGGGACTGTAAATAATTTTCCCTATAATTAATGCACAATTTTCTTTCGTCAAATCCGCTCTTCTATCTGCTATCTCTGTACAAAATCATATTATTAGTCTCAATGCTCCACCTCACACCACTTGACTTCACAACCTCCAACTCTTTCTGTGCTGCCAACATTTCATCTTTAAGAAATAGATGGGTTACAACTTTCCTCAAAGAAAATCAACACCTTGATCCAGGAGCTAATCTGACAAAATGAAAGAGAGCAAATAAAAACAAAACCATTATAGAACATTTCACATTGTCAGACAAGGTAATTTAAGAAATTCATTTTTCCAACTGCTCCTGAAAGGTAAAAGATTACATACACTATTCTTAAAATAGCACATAATATAACCTTGCAAGTGAAAAAAAAACCAATAATTAGATATTCAAGAGAAATGACTGTAACCATCTTGAAAACTTATAAATTAAAACATTAAGGCAGATTTAACCATTTCCATATAAACAATGACTCAATCATTTATACAATGTTCTCAGCTTACCTTGATATGTGCTGTGTACTACCCACACTACCATAATACACTACAAAAAAAATAGGGAATTAGAGACGGAAAAAATTCTGTCGCTATTCTATTTCTAATCCGTTACTAAATTTAGAGACAGATCAGTGATGGAAATTAGAGACAGAATTTTTCTGTAGCTAAATGATTTTAGGGACGGTCTAGCGACGAATAACATTCCGTCTCTAATTCCGTTACTAATTTTAGAGACATAATTAAAGATGGATTAACGATAAAAATTAGAGATGGAATTTTTCCGTCACTAATTTATGTCGCTAAATGATTTTAGGGACGGTTTAGTGACGAACAACATTCTGTCTCTAATTCCATCTCTAAATTTCGTCACTAATTTTAGAGATGGAATTTTCCGTCGCTAAATGAATTTAGGGACAATTTAGCGACGGACAACATTATGTAGCTAATTTCCTTCGCTGGTCAGTCTCTAATTCCGTCATTAAATTCCATAACAAATTCTGTCGCTATTTCGTGACAATTCTGTCACTAATTTTGAGATAATTTATGCTGGGTTTAGGACGGAAATTAGCGACGGAATTTATTCCGTCTCTAATTTTCGTCACTATTCTGTCTCTAAGTTCCGTCGGTAAATCTTTCCGTCTCTATTACATGACTAATTCCGTCGCTAATTTAAAATTTTCAAATTTCAAGAATAAATGATAATATAATTATGTAAATCTTGTTGAGACATCATGGAGATGAATTCTTAAAAAATGCATTCGTATATCGTAAAAATGATATCGTCATGTGAGTTCGTATTATTAGCTAAACAAACAATGAAATAATATATGAACCACTCTCTTTTACAAATTAACATAATAAATGAAGAAAAAATAATTGTATAATGAAGAATATGTTGATAGAATAAGATATGATAGAAACCATAAATCGACAAATGGATATAAAAGCATGTATTTAAATGAATTGAGCGTTAAATTTTTAAAACTTTTTTGTCATTAGAGTGGTAATCAGTAGACCAAAACAAATAATAAAGTCAGTGAGTAATGAATTTTAAAATGAAAAATCTTCAAATTATATGTGTGTGTTTCTAAATATATAATAATTCATTACGCTGAAAATACAACTAGATTGTAGTAGTACTACTAATTTCTTGAACTTTATTAGACTGCTGATTAATTTATTCATACACTCGTTTATTAGTGTTACCAATATGATTTCTTTGCCAACATAAAAATACAATAGTTGTTTTAGAAGCTATATATAATTATGAAATCCATAAATAAAAATTAAACAAAAATACAAACAAAGAACACTAATATATAAAAGTTAAAATTCATAACAACTTATCATACAATTTACAAAGTATAAAAATCACAACTTGTTTCTTGAGTTTTATGCAAAGCACATGATTTTATTTATAAAATATAAAATTTATAACAAATTGCAATAATGCATTCTATGATTTCAAACAACACATAAATAAATATTACTACATATATTATATGAATGTGCAATTGAATACTTATTTGATTTACGGTATAAGTTCAATCTTATAATTTAAAAGTTAAAAGTCCAATCTTGCGGCTTGTCTAACTATTTCAAAATATAAGTATAGTCTAATATCTAGAAAATATAAATTTTTTTCTTATATTGTTCTTCTGTACAATTACTAACTTTATAAATCATTATTTTGTTACCATTAATGTAATAATATTAAGTTTTAAAATTAGCTCAATATTCAATACTCATTTGATTTGTTAAGTGAGACTCATAAATGGGATCAAAGTGGTAGTCTATAGGCCAAAGAAAATAACAAAGTTAGTGACTAATGATTTTTTTTGGGTATTTTTACTATTTCACCCTTAATTGTACTCTATATGGAGAAACAACCTGATAATTATGAAATATATGTGTCATGCTTGCTAGCCGAAGGAACCTCTAAGTGCAGGTATATATGCATCATATAACCTTCCAGAATTTCATTCACTTCATTTTGTGTTTTTCTAAACATATCAAGATTGCTGAATAGTTAGATCAAAGGTGGAGCTAGTGTGTGCAATTCTTGGGTGAACCTAGTTTGGATCAGCATTGACACCCTTGTACTAGTAGGCATTACTACTAAACTCTTTTTTTTTTCATTTTTATTCTTTTAGAAAACTTAAACTAATAGTACTTATTTATTACTTTATTTAGATTTAATAATTTATATTTTAATTTAAAATAAAATATTTACAATGAAATTCTCAAATAAAGCACATTATTGATAATTTATGAAAATCCAAAAGAATTTATCAAATTTCAATTCTTATGATGCCACATATCCTCATAATTTTAAAGGAAAAAATTAATTATAATTCAAAAGGGATTAAATTCAAATTATTATATTTTTTTATCCCTTAATAATTAAATTTAATTATTTTTCTCAAATATATCTCGATAAAAGCATAAGTACCATTGCGTCTCCAAATATCAAGGGCCAAATCATCATCTTTCTAATATCTATTACAAGAAATCAAGCTGAGTCATAATCCTGTATCCAATATTTTGGTTATACAATTTGAAAGTTCCACTCTGATTTAAAAAAGTAAAGTAAAATATATTTAATGAGTTAAAAAAATAAGAACTAGAATCCTGTCTCTAACCAATTTGATTTTAAGTTGATAATATATGGCACTTCATTATGCTTCACATTATTTTTCTTAAATTTATTGTATTAAAGTTATAATTTTTCTACTTAAAAATTTGTTTAATTAGTGTATATATGTAGATGTGTTGGAAAACCATGCCCCAAAAATATTTACATATGTATTCCCTCCACTTATAAAGATTTAAACATATTTTCCCTCCAAAAATTTCATAGTTCCCTTTGCTTATAAACCAAAAATTTCTTAGTACCCGTTTGGTTTATGGAATTGGAAGTAATGTAATAAGATGTAATATAATGTAAAACAATGTAATGTAATGATGATTACATAATTTGTTTGGTTCGTCCTTAAGAAAAGATGATGCATATGCATAAAAATGCTTAGTTGAATTACATCGAACATAAAAATATATAGGAATAATATAGTAAGGAACAAAATTAGCTCTTTCTACATATATCATAATGTACATGTTGGGTTCATAATAATTTTTTTTTCATTATATTCTGTACAATGTATACACTGAGTTTATAATAATTTTTTAATATTTAATGATATAAATATTATGCGGTGTATATATTGGATCCATGTTAATTTTTTAATATTTAATGATGAGAATATTATTTTTAAAATTTTTTAATGTGAGAATATTTCTTAAATTTCTATATTATTAATTATTTTTTAATATTTAATGGTGGTAATTAAAATTATTTAATATTTAACCGTATTTATGTGTGGGTACTTTAGTCAATTTAAAAAATTATAATGATAATAGTGTCATTTTCAATGGATTACAGGCATCCTCATTCATCAGTCTTAACAGTGTAATCCTGATTACATTAAATGATGTAATCACAATTACAAAATATAATCATCTTTACATTATGTAAGTCTAACCAAACGTTATAATACTGCTATTACATCAGGATTACATGTAATCATCTTTCATATAATCTAACCAAACGGGCTATTAGTTCCCTCCGCTCATAATCCAAACGCATTCCCTCCGTCCATAAACATATTAAAGTTATATTACTGGTATGTTTAGATAGCCTTCATAAATACTTTTCAATCATAATTTATAAAATATGAGGTAATTTTTATGATTTTTAAAGTAAATATATGAATAAATTTTATCTCAATTTACATAAATCAAACTTATCCATATATATAAATCCAACAAAACCGTAACGTTGAAGAAGGGGACCCTAGGCGACAATCACTCCCGTCTCCGTCTCCGTCTCCGTATCGACCTTGCATCCTCGACGGCTCGACCTAGTTGGCTCTTCCAGGCGCCTCTCCTCCTCTCCTCACCAGTCACTTCTCAGTTCATCGGCGCCTCGGCGGTCACCTCGAGCTTCAGTGTTGAGGTAAGTTTCCCGTCTCCCTCTCGACCTCGAAACATTTGTTGAAATGCTTGGTTACTCTGGTTTCAATTACTCTGCCATTCTCGTTTTCCTCTAGTTTCCTATTCTTCGATTACTCTAGTTTTGAGCATCCAGAACATGTCCACTTTTCAGGAAAGACGTAAAACTCTATCCACAAGGCCACAGTGTTCCCCAAGCAATTAAAAATCTCGCTCTAGCGATTCCGTATATTTTTTCTTTCCTTTGCGTTCAATCATTTCTTAAATTTGAATTCGAATTTATGCAAATCCTAATGAAATTGCGTTGCATCTTATCCATGGCCTGGTCATTCTGGAGGCATTTTCCAGTGGAGGTGTTTGGCTGTGTTCTTGGAGGGAACTCTTACCTCAGGGGGTAATTAAATCCAGTAACTTCTGTTTAGTTAACCTTGTGGTACGGGTTAAAGTTGATGTTGCCTGTATTTGATTGAATATCGCGGTTTTAATTTCCTTTTTCGCTTTTTAGGTACAGTATCTTTGGTCCTGCTATTTTTACAAGTATATTCATGTCCAACTTAACTTTCTCTTATTGTCTGCATTCATGCGACTACTGATCGATAACCTGAGGTTTCCCTATGGTTAGTTACTCTCAGTTTTCATTTTTGCATCGATATTTTATGACCTCCATGGACTCGATGTATTTCAACGTTATTCAACTGGGTGTTTATGATGGCAAAATTTGGGTTGTGTCAAACATTCAAACTTTGTCCTATGTTCTTATGCATTAGTCTGTTCCATTTATTACTCCTTCAGACTGGAATCTATATCCTCAAACGTGTGTATTTTTTGCTGTCAATCATGAATAGGTCGTTTGCACAGTTTTGTATGTGCCACTATCTTTGTACTTTTATTTCCTGATCCATAGTTGATGGACTAGAAAATATTCTCCCTCCTTGCAGCTCAGTAATATTGTTGTGCAGTCTATATTGATGTCAACTCGTTGCCACGAAAAAAAAACAGTCTTTCCAAGTAACTGTTTGGGATGACCGTGTTTCCCATACTCAACTAGAGAAAGCCAGAAATGGTGCAGTACCATGATACATTTTGGCCAACATTTGTTATAGATCAAGTTACAAAATCATGAAATGACAGCTTATGCTGCGAATTAATGTTAACTGTAACATGAAGTAATCAAGTTATAGTGTGATGCATTTTGGTGAACTTTTATTGAGAACTTATATTTATGAGAGCTACAATGGAAAAATCCAATTAGTTATTTCTTTTGAATGGACAAGAGGAAAATGAAACTATAAGCACATTCCTTCTGACCTAAACTTTCTTTTTCTTTTTATTAAATATGTAAATATTAATCATATTGTGAAGTTCATAATTCTCGTCACATATTTCTAAGCCTGTGGTCTTTAAGGTCTGTTTTTTTTTTTTTGGGATAAATGGGGAGGTTTGAACAAAAATAGATAAATGAATGGTGGAGAATATCAATGTGTGGTAGGTGGATGATTCCTACATTCGCAACTTGCCTTTTTGTGTATCTGTTCCTTCAACATTGAGATGCCATCATTTTGGTGACAGAAGTTTGAATAAGTATCAATATAGCTGTGACAGCTTTTTAAAGTTTTGATTTGGCGGCATTACATGGTTACCATGCGACACCAAATTCCAAAGAATGAAATTATGAAAAGGAAAAAAAAATCATTTGCCTGATTTGTTTTTTAAGGAATCTTTTTGGTCTTTTGAAATGCTTGAGGACCTTGATATGCATAAGGATGAAGATTGGTATTTAATTTTGATCGGGAAGTATATTTTTAATTTTTGCCAATATAACATAATATTTGTGAGTTTAAAACTCAAATCTTTTGTATTGGTTATATTTGAGGCATTGTTCGTTGCATAATAGGTGTAGTGTAACAATATTTGGGTGATTGCCAAATATGATTTTGTGAGAAGCTTGATAGCTGTTCTCATTTTAGTTCAATGGTTCTAGACACCTTTGCTCTTACATAATGGTCTTCTATCATCACCATCTGCATTACGTTTGCTGGATTCAGATGTCTTCACAGAGGCAATGCTTATATAATGACTAATTAGATTTTGGCTAAATTGTATATAACTTCCATGAACTTTGTCCTGTATAGATTTTTTTTACCTAACTTTTGAAACTTTATAACGAACTCCTTGATCTTTTTATATTTATGCTGATAACTTTCAGGCGATTAGTGTTGTTTATTGCTTACATGTTGAAAGTTCTAAATTTCAAGCGGATCATTTGCATGTAATTCAAGAGTTTGAGATTATATATGCACAAAATTGAAGTTTAAGGAGAATATAATTAATTCAGGGGTTATCTGCTGAGATTTTGAAGCTTAGAGAGGTTCGTTATTAACTTATAAAAAGACTAAGGGGTTATTTTTACATGGTCTAAAATTTGAGGAAAGTTTTGTATAATATTACCTTAACATTTTAACTTTTATTTTTGTATCTCTGGTACATTATGGGATTGCCCAGACAAATCTGTACTTAATCCAACAGAATGAGATATGCTGTGGTTAGATTGGTTCGATTATTTGAGAAGCCATAATGCCGCTCTAACCTGTTTGATTATTGCACAAACATGGCAGCCTTGATGGCCTTTTATTAGCACTATCTCTGCATTATGTCTTGCTTGAGATTATTGCTATTATGAGTGATTGAATTTTGAATATACAATTTTGTATCTCGTGCTGGGAATTCTGTTCCAAACACTCCAAGCAATTACTCTAGATATTGGACTATTATTACTTTCTCCATAATCTATGTTATTGTGACTAGCTTCTCCAATTTGAGGTTGAGACTCTTGGCTTTAATATTGATCACTTAAGCATGACATTTGCATATAGCTGACTTATGAAGAAAACTAATTATTGACTTGGTTATTGACTCCTTTGGCCTTTTCAGTAGTGGGATAGTCTTTAGCTAATCATTAATCCTTTTCCTCCAATTGTATTGGATTGATCATTAACCCCTTTGCTTCCCTCTTTTATTGCTGTCAGCAAAGCTATGTGCTTCTTGCTAATATTTGAAAGGGGGTGATGAAAAAAAATGATATATTTAATACATATGCTTAAAAAGATTACTGACATACAATAAAATAGATTGGATTTATAAGCAAGCAAACATTGCAATTCCAACTAATTGGCTTGGATTTGCAAATGCAATAGAATTGGTACTTGGTAGGTTTATCTTTTAAGATGTTTTTTTTTTCCATTTTCTGTTGTGTTTTATCTTATTTAGTTTCTGATGGTTATAGGTTGTTGCTTCGCACTTGGATATGGTGTTGGAGAAGTATAAGAAAATTTTGGATAGTCAAATCGGTATGTTAAATATAAATCTGTGGCTTGCTTTCATTTCTTTTTCTTTTCTCTATATGAAATCATAGCTTTTTGTATTGGTGTTTTGTAGTCGAGAGCTTGGCGTTCAAATGCAATCTCTTGCAATGGTTTGAGTGATTAACAAGGCATGGCTACAAGAGCAATTGAAGAAGGGGTACCGACCATACTAGACGTCAGAGTTCAAGAAAAATGTTATCCAAATATTTTATTACTAAACTAGATATTTATGGGCTGTGGAAAATTATTGAGATATGTGTTGCAATTTTAGTGTTGATTGTCTCATGAGTTTGTTTGATATGTTTGATAGAAAAATCTGTGTACTTTACACATTATATATATTTTCATTTGAGTATTTTTGTTGCTTTTATAGTTGTTAACCTACTATCATTTTATAGTTTTGTTTTTATTTGTCATTCATTTATTACCACTTTCGGTTCTTTTACCATTATTAGGGTTGGTTTAATTGAAAAAAAAAGTGATAGAAATAAGCATTTAGTGATTATTCTAAATAATATAAAGGGTTAATATAACTTTTGGTCCCTGAAGTTTGGTCCAATTTTGATTTTGGTCCCTCAAGTTTGAAATCAGTAGTTTTAGTCCCTGAAGTTTGATCCGATTTTGGTTTTAGTCCCTCAAGTTTGAAATTGATGGTTTTGGTCCCTGAAGTTTGGGCGATTTTGGTTTTGGTCCCTCAAGTTTAAAAAGGACTTGATACATTAATTTAAGCTTAGGGATCAAAACCAAAATTGGCCAAATTTGAGGGACCAAAACCAAAATTAGACCAAACTTGAGGGACCAAAACCACCAATTTCAAATTTGAGGGATCAAAACCAAAATTGGGTCAAACTTTAAGGACCAAAACCACTTATTTCAAACTTGAAGGACTAAAACTAAAATTGAATCAAACTTCAAGGACCAAAAGTTATATTAACCCTAATATAAAATATAAAATAAAAAAAATAGCGACGGAAATTCTGTCGTTAATTAGAGATGGAGTTAATGACGGAAATTCTCTCGCTAATTAACCAACAAAAATTCTGTTTCTAATCCGTAGCTACCTTAGTGACGGAAGTAGTGACGGAATTTCCGTCCCTAATTTCGTCACTAATTAGATACTGAATTAGTGACGGAAATTCCATTGCTAAATTAGTGACGGAACTTCCGTCACTAATTTCCGTCCCTAATTCCTTCACTAATTAGCGATTGAATTTTTTTCCCATCGCAAAATGAATTAGTAACGCCCTTTTTATAGACGGATGATTTTCTGTCGTTGTTCCGTCGCTAATTCATTAGAGACGGAATTTGCGACGGAATTTCCATCTCTAATATAATTAGCGAAGGAATTTCCGGTTCTAAATTCCGTCGCTAATATTAATTTTGTTTTGTAGTGATAGTTTGCAAGGGCATATAGTTCATACATTTGCCATATGGAGTTGTTTTTGTTGGCAATATAATTTGTTAAGTCAAAGTCATAAATGGGAAAATTAACAAAATTAAAGTGTTTATCTTATGCTTCATTGACCTACTATACCTTTCAAATAAAAAAATGACATGAGATGACAATATATCAATGGAACTAAAAAGTCATAATATTATAAATAAAAAATCCAAGAAAATAGACAAATAATCATCAAAAAGTCATCCATTGATAAGTCAATGAGCGTCCACTGACTACTTCATGTCCATACATTGACAACTGAATTTACATTAGATTACAAATTTTCATAAATGAAAGTGAGATACAAAACCATAGTATATCCAACCTTTATTTACATCTGAAAATGCATGTACAAGGTACAATGTGAACTTCATAACAAGTCCACCACTCTCTTTTCCCAAAATGGAGGATATCATTGTTTTAAACTCTTCATAACTTGTCTCTTTCTTAATGGTTCTTGATATGACCCTTCCCCCAACATAGGTTATATCGCCGTCTCCACTAACTACAAACCTTCCCCCTATATGAAGGAAACATAGTAGATTGTTGCCGCACGTGTTAGCCATCGCCACTGTCCACTTGCACAGTACAGTTGTCATTAATAAGTTTACCACCAATATTAACAACTATTGTTGCCCCTGTTAACAAGACATTTTGATTTCATACACCAGGACTTCCAGCCACACAACTTTCACACCATGTTCATTACCTCTCACTTTTAATAAGTAAAAACAACTCAAAATATCAAAAAAAATATAGCAAACTTTTCAAACCCTTACCAAACACCATTTCACCATAAGTAAAACATTTAAATCTTACCTATAATTGTCATTAACAAGTTTAGCACACATATTGACAACTATCACTGCACCTATTAACAACACATTTTTTCCTTCATACCCCATGTTATATAATCACAAGCCTTTCACCCTCATCTTCATTCCTTAGCTCTTCTTTTGTAGAAACACAGCACAAGAAACCTGAAAACAAAGCATACTAAATCATACACAAACACATCGAAATCATATCCAAAACATATCCATTGCATTTACCTAGGTATGCCTTTATAGTTTACAAGTATAATAGAGGACAATACCCACAAAAGATGACAACTTTTTCCATTTTTTTCAACCAAAATGAAGATAAAACATTTAAATATTACCTATAGTTGTCATTAACAAGTTCAATACACATATTAACAACATATTTTTTCCTTCGCACATCAGGTTATATAACCACAAACATTTCATCCTCATCTTTATTCCTTAGCCTTTCTTTTATAGAAACACAACACAACAAACCCGAAAACAGAGCATACTCACAACGAAAATAGAGCATATTAAACCATACCTAAACACATTGACACCACGGCCAAAACATATCTATTGCATTTACCTACGTCTGCCTTTATAGTTTACAAGTATAATAGAGGACAATACCCATAAAAGATGACAACTTTTTTTTTTCTTTTTTCGATCAAAACGAAGATGAATCAAGAAAATTTCAGAATCTGTTTACTCACTCAACATAAAACATGAATCAAATAGAATAATGAAGATAAGAGATGTGTTGACATCAATTTCATACCTTACTTTTCAACTTTGGCTGATGATCAGACCTTCATTGAGTTTTTCAAGCGAATTACCGGAGGTGTTGCGTGACTTTGACATATTTTTTCCTTCCTTCTCTCTATTTATCTGACAGGGGTATTTTAGACTTTTACCATTTCCAATTTATTACAAAATAGTCCTATAGACTTCACTGTAATTTGTCATTTCCTGGGACCAATTTTGTGTATTTTTTCTTCCCTGGGACTTGATTATAATTTTCCCAGTATGTTTCCTTCCACTCTAATTTTTCCTACAGTTTGACAAGAAATTTCAACTGTTTCAATTAAAATTTTTGCCAAAATAACAGTGCTAGAGGAGATTTATGACATTTTCAGTCTCAAACCAAACACTGCCAGGGGAATCGTATAAAGTATATCCTAATTTATTATCCTCATACAGTAAAAGGTCTATATCTTTAATGAGGTCTCAATATTTTAGAGCCAAACCGATTGCTATCAAGCAGTCACCCTCCATATGTGTGACATTAGATTCTTTGTATTTTGACATACCCACATCTCGTTCAAAAGTGCTTGAATAAGAATACATTTTTTTTAAAAATAGCCACCACCAAACTAGACATCATAAGAACTAACCAACCAATAACTTATTGTTTCACACAGGAAGAAGACGGTACATAACATTTTGAAGCTAAAATAGTAAGCGTTCTCTTAATAACCTTTTTAACATTAGTTTTTCATTTTCTCTCAAAAAGTAATTCCATGTAGTGTTAAGATAGAACTTATGCATAAGAAAAAGATGGAGTTTATAGAAAGCTTAAGTAGGTCTAGGTATTGATTTTATAGCTTCAAAGGGAGCCAAATTCAAATTCATAATTAATTGGAAAAAAATTATCCATTAAAAACTCTTCTAGCATAGTAAATATGAGTATAAGAGTTCCTCTTCAGGATATCATATTGGGAGTACAATCATTTCAACATACAAAAGGAAAAAGACAATTAAATAATGATGATAGAAATCCACGTCTTATAATTACCTAAAGTTGGAGAAATAAGAAACTGAAGAAGATGGTAGTGAAGGAAGTGGGGAGCAGGTCAAAGAATAGATAAGGGCAGTTTGGTAGCAGTTTCCATGATCACAGAGAACTATGCACAGTAAGTACCACTTAGGCCAATCATCTGTCAGTTACTTTGTGTTTCACCTGTCATGTGTCAGCTATGCTTTCCTTCTATAGTTGTTTTATTGCTCATAAATAGTTGTAATAGTATTGGGAGAGAATCTATGAATGATAAAATGGATTGTACCTCAGACATTATCTTGTATTTATTAGTGACTGTGTTGAGATTCTTACTCATTTTCCTAATAAAGATTCTTCTTCTTCTTTTTGACAAACTGTTGTGCCTATCAACTAAATGCTCTAATAAATTAGAGTTCATTTCATGAGAGCATAATAAGCAGATAATTTATGAACAGAGAAATGTAATCAGGTGAAAAGATCAAGGGTATGTAAGAATGAACATTGTAATAATCTAGAAAGCATAATGTCAAACCAAGATATAAATTAAAGTACATGTTCAATTCCAAATCAAAGTATAGTTCTGTTGAAGACAATCAAATTTCAAAACATTGGTCACTGAAGGATGTATAGTTACCTTGGGATGACTCTGAAAACACATGGACATGGGAATGGAGTCTTTTGAAATATCCATATCATAACATCTGGGAACATGGCCAGCTTCAGTAGTAACCAGCTCTATGGTGAATTGAGAACTTAAACAATCAATTCCAATGGAAAAAGTACTATAGAGAAGGACATCACTTTAATTAGATTTAAATAATATTATGATGTGGCTACTTTCACATTCAAAGAAAGATGTATCTAAAATCAATTCACGAAGTGAAGTTAAAGGAAAAGAATTGTCCCCATTAATTTTGAGTTTTCATCTACGGATTCAAAAACAAGGTCAAGATTCCTTGATGTTTGAAATCAATTCATTGGAGAATGTTAAGGTTCCGTAATATTCCATAGAACAAAAGTAGAAAAGATAGGAAAGATAGGTAGAAGAAGAAGAGGAAAGATGAGACAGAAGAGAGTAGAGAGATTTGTGAGAAAGAGAAGAGATAAGAGACTCAGGGACTATTGAATAGTACTTTCATTAATGACAGATCAACAACATTTACAAATGGGGTTAATAGCTCTTATATAGAACTATAGGATCAGGGGGTCAGGGGCAGAACCGTCCCTCTTATAATTGTAATAACTAATCCTACTCTAATTAGCTAAGGGATATAATTAGGGTGTGTTTGGCTAGTGCTACTCTAAAAATAGCTAATGCCACTCTCACTACATATTGCTCTTCCTTTAACTAACGTACCTAATAATTAGGAATTACAATTAGGCATTAGGGATTAATATTACAATTTTATATAAATACCCCCATTTTGACATCCTTGCCCTCAAGGATATGCCATGTCAAAATCTGGAAATTGCTCTTGGAAGCGAAGAAGTGGCAGCCAAAAAGCTTTTTCATCCGGTAACCCCTTCCATTGAACCAATACTTCAGTAACAAATCACCTGCGCCTCTTAATTGACCTTCTGTTTAGAATCTTTTCTGGAAATAAGGAAGGTAGAGGTTTTGGAAAATCTAGAGGCGGATGTCGAGGTTTCATAGCAGGATTAGGGCACAAATTAAGCATAGAAACATGAAAAGTAGGGTGAACTCTTGACTCCGGTGGTAACTCAAGACGATAAGCTATTGGACCCACTTTTTCCAACTCCTGAGGTCTAAAATACCTTAGAGCTAACTTCTAGGAGCTCCTCACAGCTACTAAAATCTGTCTATAAGGTTGCAGCTTCAGAAAAACCTACTAACCAACCATAAATTCCTGGTCAAATTTGTGCATATCAGCCTTCTACTTCATCCTATTGGAAGCACGGTGCAAATAGTGCTTAAGCATAGCCATCACCTATTCCCTAGCCTTAAATGTGTGATCTACAACTTCTAGGACAGAATTGTGAGGCAAATATGGGCAATGTAAAGGGGGTTTCTGACCATATAAAAGCTCATTGGGAGAGGCTTTAATTGATGTATGGAAAGATGTATTGTATCATCATTCAGCTTGAGATAACCACTTGCTCCATTCCTTGGGCTTCTCCCAACACATACACCTCAAATATGTCTCCAAACACCTATTGAGCACTTCAGATTGCCCATTAGTTTGAGGGTGATAAGCTGAAGATAATTTCTGTTGTATCCCCAAAACCCTTAGAAATTCTTTCCAAAAATTGCTTATGAAGATAGGGTTCCTGTCACTAATAATCTCAGTAGGTGCTCCATATAATTTGTAAATCTAATCTAGGAAAACCTGAGCCAACGAGGTTGCTGTATATGGATAAGAGAGGCCCACAAAATGAGCATATTTACTCAACCTATTAATAATAACCCAAATAACCTCTTTCCCATTAGATTTAGGGAGTCCCTTAATGAAATCCATAGTGATTGACTCCTATATGTGGCTAGGAATAGGTAAAGGTTGCAATAGACCAGGGGAGGCAATAGTTTCATACTTACATCTAGCACATGTGTCACAATTCTTCACATAGGCACTCACATCCTCCAGCATCTTTCTCCATTAAAAGAGGCCTTTAATGTGTTGATAGGTGGCTTGGATGCCCGAATGCCCCCTTAAGGGCTTGAATGCAACCAATCAAGGATCTTCTTCTTCAAGGCAGCATCATTACCTACCACTAGCTTACCATTTCATCTCAATAGCTCATCACTCCATGTAAAATGAAAAAGGGATTCCTCACTAGCTTGTACCTTAGGAAGTAATTGCTGCAAATATTCATTATGCTCTCAACTTTGCTTAATATGTTGCAATAATTCAGGGAAAGAAGTGTCTAGAACTATTTGTAGTAGCAACACTTTAGGTATTTTAGATAGTGCATCGGCTATTGAGTTGTCTTGACCCTTCTTGTATTTAATTTCATAGTCAAATCCAACCAACTTAGCCACCTAAAGCATATAAAATGAAGTCTTTATTTGCTAGCCCATAAGGTATTTAAGGCTTTGTTGATCCGTACGTATGACAAAACATCACCTCTCTAAGTATTGGTGCCAATGCAGCACTGTTAAAACCACAACTATGAGTTCTTTCTCATAAACAGACAACTGTTGATGTTTAGGAGACAAACCCTTACTGAAATATGCTAGAGGCTTCCCTTCTTGCATTAAAACAACCCTTATACTTGTACCACATGAATCGGCCTCAACAACAAATTGTGTGGAGAAATCTGGGAGACAAAAATATGGTGCTGAAGTGAGTGCCTTTTTTAGATTATTGAAGGCATCCGTAGCTTCTTGAGCCCAAACAAACCCATTCTTCTTGAGGAGAGATGTGAGGGGCCTTGCTAGAATTCCAAAGTTCTTAATAAAACGCCTATAGTAGCCGGCAAGTCCCAAAAAAGCCCTCAATTGCTTAATAGTAGTGGGGAGAGGCCATTCAGCAACAACCTGTATCTTAGTTGGGTCCGTAGACACTATTCCAGCACTAATAATATGCCTCAAGTATTCCACATTTGCTACAAAAAAGATGTACTTAGACCTCTTGACAAAAAACTGGTTGTTTCTCAATATATTCATCACTTCCTCCAAGTGTGCCGCATGTTCTGCAAGAGTATAGCTATAGATTAGAATATCATCAAAAAATACTAGGACAAACTTATGTAGATGCACTTGGAATAGGACATTCATAGTTCTTTGGAATGTAGCTAGTGCATTTGTCAAGCCAAATGACATTACTAGCCATTCATACTGCCCAGAATGTAATTTAAAGGTTGTCCTGTGTATATTTGCCGGTTTCATTCTGATTTGGTGGTAGCCTGCCCTCAAATCCAGCTTAGTTAACCACCTAGCAGCTCCCAATTCCTCAAATAACTCTTCTATAAGTAGTATGGGGCATTGGTTCTTGACCGTTACTTTGTTAAGCTCACGAAAATCAATGCACATTCTCCATGTGTCATTTTTCTTCCAAACTAGAACAATATGGTCTGAGAAGGGTGAGGAGCTTAGTTAAATAACCCCTACTTGCATTAGCTCTCTAATTAACTTCTCAATAATGTCTCTTTGAGTTGCCGGGTAGCGATAAGGTTTCAGGCTTATGGGATTTGTGCCTTCCTTAAGCATGATAGGATGATTATGGTATTCCCTAAAAGGTGGGAGGCCATTTGGTTCTTCAAAGACATCTTGAAAGTTATTCAGAATCCAGTGAATCTCTGCTGGAATGTCACTGGCAGCATTAGAATTAAAGAACAAAGGGAACTTTCAGGCTGTTTTTATACTAACCGAAGGAGAAATAACTGATTCTTGTAAGGGGAGTGAATTTCATATTTTTTGGGATGCATCAAGTTCCAGGAATTAGGAGAAACAGCCTGCAACTTCCTAAAATCACCCTTGTACCAGAAATACATTGATAAGGAATTGTAGTCCCAAAATGCATTGTTTATACTTTTTAACCATTACAATCCCAACACAATGTCAAAAGTATTTAGGTCTAAAACCCTGACATCAAACACAAATTCCAACCCCAGCATCTTCCATTTAAAGCCCTCCCACATACTATACACCTTTAATTTCTTTCCCCTAGCAACTTCAACTAAAGGAAACTCAGAATTATCCCTTTTCCAGCCTAATTTTTGAGCTAAAACCAAGTCAAGAAAGTTGTGGGTACTCCCATTGTCAATTAAGACTTGAATTAATCTCTTACCAACTTATCCAGGTATTCTCATTGAAAAGGTATTATCAACCCCTGTAATAGCGTGTAGAGATATGCAAGGAGGCATGTTTTCACTAGGTTGGTCTTCATTACAATCTTCAATTGGGTCATCGGGTTATGGGTCATACTCAATATAGTGAAACTGAACCTTGTGTCTTTGGGGGCATTTGTGGTCACGTGAGAAGGGGCGTGGCAATAAAAGCATAAATTCTTTACCCGGTGTTCTAATTCTTCTTCAGGTCCCGTGGTCTTATTAGGGGCGGTGGGTTTTACCATTAGCAAGGATGAGCGGTATGAGGTCTGAGTTGAAGAGCTAAGATACCTCGCCGACGATGAAGATTGGTTGATTACGGGTACCCCTGTAGCTGACGAGTTCTGACTATATCTATCGGCAGATGGCTTAGAATTTGCACTAGCGACAATAATCCCTTGCAACCTTACGAGTTAGCGCACTTCAGTCAGCGTTTCTTAGATTGAGCAATTGTATTGGTCTCGCCAATTCGATCTTTAATGCCACTACGTAGATATCAACCAAGTAATCTTCCAGCAAATCCAGTTTGGTTGATATCAAATCGAACTCAGTATTGAAGTCGGCGAGAGACTCCATCTGGAACAAATAGGCCAAGTCGCTCATCGACGTTTCAGAGGGTGGGCCAAAATTGTCCTGTAGCAGAATGACATACTCTTCTGACGGTAGTAGTCGTTAAGACTCAAGGACGCCATCTTTACCTTATTAGCTTCTGGGGTCTCGTTGATCTCGAAATAGCGTTCACAGCAAAGAAACCAGGTGAGGACATCGTCACCATTGAATTTTGGGAATTCAAATTTTGTAAATTGGGTCAGTTTCTGGTATGAATTATTGTTCGGTGGTTGAAGGAGCCAATCATTATTCCTGGGATGGTTTTGAATAGTCTCAGTGCACTATTGAATTTCCCAACGTAAGTTCATCAGGCTTGTATTAAATCCCGCCGCTAAATCTTGAATACTGGTTGTCATTGTCTGAAGTTGTCTTTCTATGGCCTGAAACCTTTCTTCAATCATTCTTTCTTTTTTCTTGGATTCTCGTCTTAACCATGCAGTATAAAGGCGCATTAGTAGAGGAACGATATTTCTGATGCCACTGTTAAGGTTTTGTAATATTCTCACAGAAGGAAGTAGAAAAGATAGGTAGAAGAAGAAGAGAAAAGATGAGACAGAAGATAATAGAGAGATCCATGAGAGAAAGAAGAGAGAAGAGAGAAGAGACTCAGGGACCACTGAATAATACTTTCATTAATAAAAAATCAACTACATTTACAAATGGGGTTAATAGCTCTTAAATAGAACTATAGGATTAGAGGGTCCGGGGGTAGAACCATCCCTCTTATAATTGCAATCACTAATCCTACTCTAATTAGCTAAAGAATACAATTAGGGTGTGTTTGGCTAGTGCTACTCTAAAAATAGCTAATGCCACTTTCATTACACATTGCTATTCCCTTAACTAACTTACCTAATAACTGGGAATTATGGATTAATATTACAATTTCATATTAGAGAATTATAAGCTTTCTAACAATCAGTGGAGTCAAAGAAATCCCAAAATGATGTGGTGATCAAAGAAATAATAACCTGAGGGAAAGAATTGTCATTGCAGTTAAGAGGGTCAAGAGAAACGACGACCTTGGCGACAGGACGAGAAGCGTCAGCAGTATTGGATGGACCAGAACAGAGGGAGTGAGAGACAAGAGGCGGGCACTTCATGAGACACCCAACTTTGTATGCTTTAGTGGTGTCCAAGTACAAATGGTTGGAAATGGTTTTGCCACTATGATTGGGGTTTCCATCTTGGTCGTCCATGGCGCTACAAGCTCATAGACGAGCCCAAAGAGAGGAAGAGAGAGAAGAGTGTATTTGGTGGAGTCAAAGAAATCCCAAAATGATATGGTGATTGAAGAAATAATAACCTGAGGGAAAGAATCGTCATTGCAGTTAAGGGGTCAAGAGAAACGACGACCTTGGCGATGGGACGAGAAGCGTCAGCAGTATTGAATAGACGAGAACGAAGGGAGCGAGAGACAAGAGGCGGGTACTTCATGAGACACCCAGCTTTGTATGCTTTAGTGGTGTCCAAGTACAAATGGTTGGAAATGGTTTTGCCACTACGATTGGGGTTTCCAGCTTGGTCGTCCATGGCTCCACTCATGGACGAGCCCAAAGAGAGGAAGAGTGTATTTGGTGGAATTCAGACTGATCGAGAATTGTCGAGTTCTCGCAAAATAACCAGTTTCAATAAGGATTTGCAGTATAGAGAACCTGGATCGTTTTCCACAGAATTCACATGCAGTCTAAACATTCGAACAATGATCGATGGGGGGTTTAATTAAACTATTAACGAACAATAAACTAAGATTAAAGGCAGAAGTTGAAAACGAACTAGACCAAACAGATTAAAACGACTGATCTAGAATTGGGATTCATCGTTTCCTACCATCATCAGACGAAGATTAACACGAACTCGTGATTGGTTCTGGACGAACCGAAATCTCTGTATTCGTCCAGAAAATCCCTCGACTAGACGACCGTCTAGGTTCTGTTCGTATGCGTGGCGTGCTACTGTGCGATCGCACAGTATCACTGTAACCCGATTCGAACCGTGTCCTTGGGATATACCAATCCGATATTAAAATAAACATTCGATCTATTCCAGAAATCGCATCCGATTAGAGTAAATAGAAACGAGTTACGTTACCGGTTTAAGTATGTCCTCTGATTGGAAACGTTAATCCTCAATCCATAGGTCAATCACAGAAACTTAGCCGGACATGGCTGGAAAATCTGAAAAACGAACGAAGAACGAGAAGAACACGAAGAACATTTTTCAGAGAATCAAGAACTTCTGATTTCAATCCACCAAACATCCAAAATCCGTTCTCCCCTATTGTTTCAGCTATCCAAAGTAAAAACCTAATTGTCACATGGGTCAAAGCCCATCAGTTCAGCCCAAAACGGAAATTAATACTAAATGGTGCTTCATTACAAAATTTGGGCCCAATAAAAATCCAGAAAAATACATATAACATTGACTGCAGTTTTGACTATCCTCTTATCCGAATCTGCCCTTCAAGTCTTCATATCAATTGTTTCCCTTTGAATCATCTAAAAATTGAGACAAGAATGAGATCATTCAGATATCTGGTTCAAGAGTTATGATCAAAATAGAGAAGGGTTGTAAATCTGAAATTTTTATTATTAAAATATGTTAAATCCAATAAAACACTCAAAGCTCAAATAAGCATAAAAGCCCATTATTTATTACTAAACAATTTGAATTCATTAATCAAGAGATACAAATGAGTGTAATAAATATTCAATTATCAAAGACCGATCTCCTTCAAAAAGATGTAACCGTTCTTATCGGAACCCATTTTCCTGCGAAGGCCAAGAACAAAAATCGATTGAGATAAAATGAAACTGAAAAGTAAAGAATCATAAAATGAAAACATGAGCAAAGTGTTCGGTCTGGAATAGGGAATAAACTCAACTATTCTCTCTAAATTGTGAATACCATCCTGCTACTAGTGGAGAAAGAAAAAAATGAGGGAGATTCAAATTCAAACAAACGTTTCAAATGGAAGAGCAAAATTCTGTGAGGAAGACTCAAATTCAGATCCACACAGTTATGACAGGGAAAGAAGAAAGAAGCATGAGCACATCATTACTAACAAAATAGCAGGCCCCTTTACATGAGATGAGTACGGATTAAAAAAAATAAAAGCTAGCAAGATAATCCAATAGAAGCCGTATAAGCCGATCATAGAAACCCCTAGCCGCACTATTCCCTGTCACAATAACTCAAGACAAAAAAAACCTAGCTACAAGTGTTCATGTGGCCCGGCTTATCCTAAATTTGAAGAGATATGTATCATATTATTTAGTTGGATTTATATTTATGTATAAACCTGATTTACGTAAATTGAGATAAAACTACTCCATATATTTATTTCGTAGACCGTATAAGCTACCTCATATTCCGTAAATCATAATTAAAAAAAGTATATTTGTATTGGCTCTATAAGTGCTTTTCAATCGTGATTTACGAAATACGAGATATCTTTTACGATCTACGAAATAAATATATTAAAAAATTTTATATCAATTTATATAAATCGGGCTTATACCCAACCAAACAAGCCTATATAGTATATTGTAAATGGAAAACGGAACTACTTCGGGGTCTAGACTCTAGAGATTGACCCCAAAAAAAAAAATCTAATTGACCGCTGACTGGGGTCTAGTAGAGTTCGCCTGGGCAAACGATTTCCTCTTTTTCACTTTTAGACATCAGGATAAAGCGAAGAGAGAAACCAGACAGAAGCGAAATCCGGAGAGCTCGGAATTGTGGGAGCGACATGGATGAAGATCACAATTACAGCGGCAGTAGCGGCAATAACCTGGAGACTTTCAAGGCTGAGAGATCCGTTTGGCTGATGAAGTGTCCTCTCGCCGTCTCTAAGTCGTGGCAGAATCATCCTCCCTCTCATCCTCAACCTCTCGCCAAGGTCGTCCTCTCCCTCGATCCTCTTCATGCCGACGATCCCTCCGCTCTCCAGGTACTTCTCAATTCCTTTTCAAATTTTATTCCTTTATGCGATATTTCAACCACTATTTTTTCCCCGACTCCGTTCTGCTTCGCTTTCATATTCTTTTTCGCAGGAGAGAGTGATGCTATTTGTTGAATTTATTAGATAGACGCGTTGTTGTGGGTGTAAATCATTCGATAAATTTGTGACTTTTTTTTGGGTAGTTGCTGTGAATCCCCATCAACTTCTTCAAAACCCTACTTTGTTGATATGTAAAGAGCGAAACAATCACTGGTGGTGTATTGTTTTTGTTATAAACTATGCTTATTCTGAATTTTACCCAAATCATAAGCGCTTTCAATGTTACTAGTTGCTTAAATATAGTTATTTAATTTATGAGCATTTATTATTTGTTGTAGGAAAAAAGGCCTGATGGGCAAGAGTCTTGTTGATTTATAATTGGTGTGAGATAGTCATCCATTTTCTAACTTGTATCATGATTATGTCAGTTCACGATGGAGATGGCTGGCACAGATGCAGTGAATATGCCAAAAACCTATTCTTTAAATATGTTTAAGGATTTTGTTCCTATGTGCGTATTCTCTGAGACAAACCAAGGTAAGAATTGTAATTTTAAGGATTTTGTTCCTATGTGCGTATTCTGAGACAAACCAAGGTAAGAATTGTAATTTCAGCTTACTGCCAGATATAGTTTTTATTTCTTGGTAGCAATTTCCAAATCATGCTCCACTGGAGCTACATCATTGAAAATCCATACTAGTACGATACATCTAACTTATTGGACACAATGCGATATTAGCTCAATAGGGCAGTGTAAAAATTATCTCAATTGATGTTGAAATTACTCAGTAAAGCTACAACCCAGGTTGTATACTGTTTTAGTAGTTCATTGAATTTAAGCAATACAGGACAAAGCCATCCATTACAGTTGAAGGGAGCAGTAGTTCTTCTTGTCTGATGTGGCCTAGATGTAAACAAGCAGGATAGGATACTGCTGGATATAGAAAGTTTTCTTTTTGTCTCTTCCAGATCATGTGTAATGTTAATAATAGCTGTAGTATACTGAGGTTACATTCTTCAATGTTTGTGTGGTAGTTAGAAGTCTGAAGGGCTGACAATTTTGTTGAGAAACTTCGCAAAGGCAAAGTGGAAGTACCTTCAAACTTCATGGGTCACCAATGCTTATATTATGATGTGAAAAATGATCCTAATCATCAGTAACTGACTAGTATGACAATTATATAATTCAAAATAGATGAAAAGGACTTGCATGTTAAGTGCTTTTGGTTATATCAGTTATACATAGGCCTGGCACCTTGATTAAGGTAACAACCACTGAGTTCTTGTTAGGCAAGGTTGCGATGGAAGGGAAAGTAGAACATAAATTTGATATGAAGCCCCATGGTGAAAATATTGAAGAGTATGGCAGATTGTGTCGTGAGAGGACAAATAAATCTATGATTAAAAATCGACAAATACAGGTAATTTTTCTTAATTATTATTTGATTGATTGCCCCTTAGGTGGGTTTTTTCTTCTTGCATATATGCAAGATGAAAAATATTGATGATCTTGTTCACTTGATATTGTTGAAAGGTTATTGATAATGATCGTGGAGTTCTAATGAGGCCCATGCCTGGAATGGTTGGTCTAGTTTCTTCCAATTCAAAGGTACCCATTTTTATACAGTATTATATCTGGAACAACATGCTGATAAATGGCTTTACATCAGGTTCTCACATTACATAAAGTTTGTGGTGTAGAGTATTGAAATTTAATGTTAAATGATTTGGAGTTCTTATCAAGTGTTTTTAAGGTTATTGTTATTCAACCTTCGCAGGATAAGAAGAAGACACAACCAGTGAAACAGTCAGATACAAAGAGGACAAGAAGAGATCGTGGAGAGCTGGAGGACATAATGTTCAAGCTATTTGAAAGACAGCCTAATTGGGCCTTGAAGCAGCTTGTCCAAGAGACTGATCAACCATCTGTATGTCTTTCCACTCTCTCTCTCTCTCTCCTGGTCCATTTTTGGGTATTGGGGGTATTTTGAAAACAGTTTGGTTGCCTTGATATTCCTTCTCTGGAATTTAGTATTTAGGCCAGACTCTACTTCTGTATTGTGTGGCTATAGTAAATCTGAAAATTAATTTCCATTTTCATATCCCTATCACTTGATTCATGGCATCCTGATGCAAAATTTGATCCAACGGTTTCTGATGCTCAATCCATTTGAATGTGCCTTGGGTAACAATTCAACATGGTCTTTATTCATGTATGCAAGTTTCAGGGTCAAATTATGTTAATTAGCGTATGTTCTCAGGATGATTTGATCATCCTGAGTAATTTCTGAATTAATGCTTGAGTAATTTGACTCGATGTTGCTTTTAACATTTTGGAATGTGGATTTCCCCCCGTTTTGCAGCAATTCTTGAAGGAGATACTGAATGAATTGTGCGTGTACAATAAAAGGGGTGCGAATCAAGGAACTTATGAGCTTAAGCCCGAATACAAGAAATCTGTTGTTGAAGAAGATACAGGTGCTGAATAAGTATACGTTGCTCCTCATGCTCCAGTTCCCCCGCCTTCCAAAATAAAATATAAAGTTCAGAGTAAACACATTTATGGTCAGTAGATTGGGGAAGGGGGTAATCAGGGCAGCCGAATAACTGGTAAATTATGTATCTCTAGTTTACTCATTCTACCATATTTTTCATTTGCTCTTTTTAAGCATCTTTTCAACCTTAAAGAAGATGCACACGTGAGTTGTATACTCTGAAAGGATTCAAGGGTTGGCAAAAAAAAAAAAAAAAAAAAAAAAAGAGGATTCAAGGGAGCGAAAAAATATTTACGGGTAATTGTTGCTTGGTTACATCTAGTTGGGCGAGGTGACAATTACAAGGCAGGGGACAATTTCTTAATCTCTGGCTTCCATTCTCCATTCTCCATTCTCCATCTCCTTAATTTGTATGCATTTGCACCAAATGAATGCCCTTGGCATGAGTGAGTCCAACAAACAGAAATCAACGACACAAAAGTTGTCTTTGATAAAGGAGACACTAGAGATGACGGAGGCGATCTGGATATGGCTGCGGCGCTGGCCGCAGATAACCTTTCCTCCAAAAGTCCAAAGGGTTATGCGCTGCCTTTCATTTCTTTAAATTCTACTATTCATATAATTTCGTCACTCCCTGTTTTTTTTCTGATTGATGATAGCCCCTGCAGGGTTTATATTATGCATAGGCAGAAGATTCCACATTTTCTAACTTTTTTCAGAAAATGATATGAAGAGGAATCTAATTCATTGTGTCATTAATATCAATTTAAAATATAAAACCCATAGTTTTTTTTTTCTCGGTCTTGCGCTTGGGTTACAAATCCATGCCTAGTTATTTATTCACATATGAAACAGTTCGATGCCTGACACCCCGAAAAGTGCGTCCCCGGGGCCTTAAAGCCATGACACAGGCATGTGCGGGGAGTCATGGGGTTGGAATTTCTCTTGTCGACAAATTGAGAGCTCGAAATTGTTAATTTCCAGAATTCGTCCTCATACTTTATCCACAGGATAAATAATGAAAAACACGAGACGTTTGGAGGCCACGTTTTCTTCATCACTGAACAAATGGGGCAGAGTAACGGAAAGGACGGAGAATCACGATGTCGATAGAAGACAGATTCCGTGCTTAATTGTCTTCTTCCTCACTGAACACCGAAGGTAGATTACAAAACTCCGATCTATGAAACCAGACATTCAAGGGTTTGTTGGGAACGAATTAGGAAAGCGACTTATTGTCATGTGTCGCATTTGTTAGTGTTGTGTAATAGTTTTGCTATCCACGCCATCAAGTCTGTCGGTTGTGTTACATCATTCAGCACTACCGGCATTGGGATTCAAAATTTTGAGAATCTGAACATTAATCGTGTAACCATAAAAAAAAAAAAAACTATAAAGAGAGTGTTTGGTTGGGCTTATAAGCCCTTATTAAGCCTAACTGATAATTATAAGTTGGTTGGGTACTGTTTAAGTGTTTGGTTTGGACTTTTTCTAAATTGACTTATGATAAGATAAGAGCTTATTTCATAAGCTACTTCCTCCAACTTATGAGCTTAAAGAACTTATGACCGTTAATACTCATCAATGTGTCAGCTTTTTTTCCCTCCTCTCTCTCCTTATTTTGCTTTTATTATTCATCACACCACCTGAAGGCATTTCACACGGCCAGCTTCTCCTTCTTCCTCGTTTCTTTCTCTGGTCATCGCCGCGGCTGCGTCGTCGGTGTCTGAGATTTCGCCGTTCGAAGCTCAGTTTGTTCCTCCTTCACACATCTGGAAACGTGTTGCGTCGGCTATTAAAAGGAGAACCGTTCTCGTCTGATCTGTTTTGGAGTCGTGGAACCGTTCTCGTCTGATCTATGTAACCTGAGCTCGTTCTCGTCGTCGGCGGTGGGTTTCTCATCCGATTTGTGTGGTGTAGCATTTGCTGGCCCTACTGTGGCTCTAAGTAGTTCGGATCTGTCTTCCCTCATCTCACCGGTCACTTCACTCGAACACACCCACCGTGCTTCTTCCGTCGGCGCTGGTGACCGAAGCTTCACTTCAGGTAAGGTTCAAACATTCTATCTTCATTGATCTGTGAACCATGTGAGTTGAACACTTTCCCCGTGTGTGTGTTTGTATGGGCTTCAGCCTCTTCGATTAATGCCATTCTTCTTTTATCAAGAAATCTTTCAGTCTATAGCTTCTAGTTTTGTCGAAGTTTTGTTCTGAAGAGCAATGTGGTGTCGTTTGTTTCCATGGTCCATGTAAATTTCTGGTTGGAGTTTAATTTGTCTAAGATGTTCTGAAGAGCAATGTGGTGTCCTTTCTCCCTCTCTCTATATGCACACATCAAAGAATATCAGCCATTTATACACATGAATCCCAAAAATAATTATCCTAGACTGATGTTTCTGTTGTCACCGAAGCGAGTGAGAACGGGATTTGTAGAGATCATAAGGTGCCCACAAAAAGTCTACAGGACATGGCTTCTTAGTATCAAGTCTTGACCACGGCTTGCCTTTACCACTCCAATGCAGCAAACTCACTGAACCAGGATGCAACCTTTTGTCATTTTTCTTAATGATTAGGCCTAACATATTACTACAGCAATTGCTTACATAGATTCATCCCTGCAAGGCTTGGCATTTATTTATTTCTATCCCTGCAAGGCTTCTGAAAGGGTGATGAAGTAGCTTGGAAAACTTTGAATTTGCGCCACTTGGGTTTTAGAATAAAGTAGAAAGTATTTAAAGCCAACTTGTGGTAATGTATAAAATGTGTGTTTTTTTTTTTGTCTTTGGCCAATGTATAAAATGTTAAGATATGTAGTTGGGGAAAAAAAATGTGATGTGGGTGAAATTTAGAATGTGAAATTAAATGAAAAGTAGGTGGGAGAAGTTACTGGTGCATGATAAGTAGGTGGGATCTGATTCTGATCTCCCATTCATGGTGTGACAGAGATTATCCCAGGCATTTGATCACTTGGCCTAACTAACGGATTTATTTTTTTCCCATTTAACTTATTATTATTTCACATGCAAATACTAATAAGTTCAATATCTTTAGAGTTTAGATAAATGAATATTATGCTAATAAAGTTTGGGTCCAGTTGAAAAGAACTTGATTAGTTGAATGCTATGTATTTGTTTTCATTATGCAATGTTAGTTGTTTTCAATATGCAATGTTAGTTGTTTTCACTCTGCTCTGTATTTGTTTTCAATATGCAATGTTAGTTGAATGCAATGAGAAAATGCTTCTGTTTGTGAACATTATAGAGGCATCTTGTAACTTAGAATATAACTGTAAGTTGACTAGTAGTTGATATTTATTGATTTTGATTGTTCAATTGAACAAGTCTTTACCGGTGATTCACATAGAAAGGAAGTTCAAATCTGATACTCTGAGAAACTGTCTTAGAAAAAAATGGACAGCAAAGCAAATTGGGATGAAGAGACAACTGAGGTGTTCATTAATGCATGCGTTGATCAAATTTATCGCAAAGAACGAAATGGTTTGGCATTTACAAAAAATGGGTGGAACAACATAGTCACAACATTCAATGAAAAGACGGGAAAATCATATGATAGGAAACAGTTGAAGAATATGTTAGACATATTAAAGAAGGATTTCAAGACCTGGGTTACTTTACTGAAAGAGACTGGTGTAGGCTATGACCCCGCATCCAATAAGGTGTCAGCAACCGATGATTGATGGACTGAGAAAATACTGGTTTAAAAGAATTTTTTTAAATGTATTAACATAGGTTACTTGACTATGGTATTGATTTTTTAATTAAAGTCTTGACTTGGTTTACCTGGCAGGTGAACGCGGGATACAAGAAGTTTAGGCGTTCGGGCCTTAAGTTTGAAAGAGAGCTTAGAATTATATTTAAGGATGTTATGGCCACCGGGGATGATATTTTCTCACCCTGCATGACTCAACCTCCCGCGAATCAGGAAGAAGGGAACAATGTGTATAGACCCGGAATAAATGAAGAAGAAGGGTCTGGTGACAGCGAGGACGAGAATTTTGGTGTAGGCCTTGCAGTTAGTACAGGAGTAACCGATGAAATGGCCAGCATCGGATTAGCCACATCAACGCCATCAGACACAAGTCCTTTTGCATCTGCTTTCCTACAGAAACGAAAGAGAGGTGAAGGCTCTAGTAAGAGCAAAAAGCAAAAAGCACCGGCTGTAAAGCAAATAGCTGATGCTATTAGTGTCATTACTAATGTGACCGTGGATAGAGCAGCTGCCTTGACAGAGATTGATAAGACTAGCATCGGAGAGGTTATGAAATATCTGAAGTCCTTTGATGAATTCAAGTGTGACATACCATTTGGAGTCCGGTGTATGAAGGCTCTAGAGAGCAAGGCACGTCGGGAATTTTTTGTGACATTGAAAGGAGACCCTGAGTACTTGTTCCAGTGGTTGCGTTATATTATAGAGGAGCAATAGCTCCAATTGTAGTTGATGTGGGGATGCCTGCCTTGACAATTTTAGTTTTTTAAAAAATATTTAGGTTTATATGACTTGTCGTTTAGAACTATTTATGTGGTTTATATTTGTATGGTAATGTTATCTTTCGTAATCCTGTTGCTCACACCTAAGTTTAACTACAATCACAGGTACATCAATGGCAAATCTTAACAATCAAAACATGTTACAAGGGATGGAGGAAGATGAAGAGCATGATAATGTTAATATTCTTGACGCCCAGTTAGAAATGAATGCACAATTATGCGCATTGCTTAGTCAATATTTACTACCCTATCTATGTAGACAACCGTATAGAATGAGTACGCGAACAGGTCACCATTGGGTGCAAGAAATTTTAGCAAGTGAAGGTTCAAAGTGTCATGAGATTTTTAGAATGGAAAAACATATATTCTACAGTTTATGCAATAAGTTGGGTGAGTATGGTTTAAGAAATTCTATGAATGTAGGAGTCGAGGAAATGATTGCGATGTTTTTGCTCACTATCGAACATGGAGTAGGGAATAGGCTAGCACAACAAATATTTCAACACTCTGGTGAAACCATTAGTAGGCTGCTACATACTGTTTTGGATGCGTGCCTTAATCTTGCAACTGAAATTATCAGGCCAATCAATCCTGAATTCCTTGAATGTCATCCAAAAATAAAGAACGATGATCGATATTTCCCATTTTTTGAGAGTACTATCGGAGCTATAGATGGTACTCATATCAAGTGTGTGATAAGTGGACCGGGCCGAGAAAAGTTCATTGGGAGAAAGGGATATCCCACACAAAATGTCATGGTTGTTTATGATTGGGATATGTGCTTTACGTTTGTGTTAGCGGGGTGGGAAGGTTCAGCATATGATGCTCGTGTGTTTCACTCTGCTGTGTCAAATTCAGCCATGAATTTCCCATATCCACCACAAGGTATGTTTTGGTATACTTCAGTTACGTTATTTCACTTTTAAAATAATCTAACATTTGCAATGATTTTAACTCATGTTAGGCAAATATTATTTAGTTGATTCTGGCTACCCATCATCACTTGGGTTTTGTTGGTCCGTATAGAGGTGAATGTTACCACCTCCCTGAATTCAGAAATCAACGGAGGTTTCGGAATCCTAATGAGGCCTTCAATTTTTATCATTCAAGCTTGAGGTGCACAATAGAAAGGACGTTTGGAGTGTGGAAATATAGGTTCCAAATCTTACAAAACATGCCTAAGTACACTTCCATACTCAAGTGCGCATGGTCTGTGCAACAATGACTGTACATAATTTTATTAGAAGAAATTCCCAAACTGATGAGCACTTTAGGGATGCAGTAAATGAGGATACAATTTTGCTCGATGATAGTCAAGAATAAGAGCCATCATCAACAAATAATTCTCGGACATCTGCAACCCAAATAAATTATGTTCGTGACGCCATTAGGAATCTAATTGTAGGAAACATTTGATATGATTTGTTCTGTTATATTTGACTATATCAGAAACTTTAACTTTGTATTATTTCTAATTTATTTACATTTTCATTGCAATTTAATTATCTAAATTATTTCTAATACATTTTTCCACTTTTAATATATTTTACAATTTTTTATTTTAAATATCTCAAAAGTCACTTATGGAAAAGTCAAACCAAACACATTTACTTTTTATAAAAGCACTTATACAATCGCTAATCCAAACATAAACAACTTACATCAATTTGACTTTTACCCAATCAGACTTATCCATAAGTCACTTTTCAAATAAGTCACTTTTTCCACCGCCAATCCAAACACACCCAAAAAAAACAACGATTTTTTAATTACTATAGGGAGCTGTCTGAGAATTGAGGAAGACTACAGGGACCTTCAATTTTCAAGTCTAAGTAAGCAATCAACTGATTCAGGAATTTTACCTATCGCATCTTTTCATCAATTCAATTTATATGAAGGAAGAATATTAAGTGCTGGCGTGCGTGTTGCTTTAAAATTGGTGTTGTTTCCTATGATGTTTGACAACTACTAAAACTGGGTCCTCCAGGCTCAGAAAAGCACGCAGAGTGAAGTGTCTAATCGAACCAAGGGGAACGCTCGATCGATCTTCAATATCCTCATGTTCAATATAGATATATATAATATAGGTATCTCAGAAGTATATATAAATTTTCTCTGCATGGGCTTTATATATCAACAATGTGTGGTGTGTGTATCTGTTATTCCAGTGTAATTATACAATGTTGCCTTGTCTTTCTCCAGTAGAATCATTTGGCGCACTCGCGTACGTCAGTCAAATCACTATATATTCTTGTTCATTATTATTCTTCTAAGGAATATAATCTTGGAACAATTTCGTTATTACGCACTACGAAGTTAGTTGTTTCATAGCAACTATGTATGAATAAATAATTATATAGCATATATGCATGCATGCATCAGCATATATAAGCATTTGTGTGTGTGTGTGTGTTGTCGGCACGCATAACATGTTATGCATGCGTATGCCAGCGTATGTCTCCTTTCAGAGAGGGGGGATTGGAGGCTGCTTTTGCCCAATTCAGAAGCTACAAACGCACACACAAGCTTTTTGTATCTATATATACTACTGTCACAAACAATCTGAAAACTGATATGATGTTGGATCCCCTGAAGCTAACTTGAGAAATATTTATGAGATGCTTCTCTTTTAAACGTAACCTTGTATTATTAATTATTCGGTGCATGCCTTGTGCACGACAAATTCTGTTATATATGTAACAAGATTGCTTAATTATAGGGTTCCGCCATGATAATAGTGGAAGGAATGTGGCTTCTGTGCATATTTGAATACGAACACTAAGCTGAGAGTACTAGTACTAGTTGGAGTTAGCCATATACCCTGTGGATCACGAATTGTCACTCTTTCGTCTTGTCGCTGCCAATATAATCAGCTGGAAGATCACAGGGAGAGATAAAGAATCTTTTTTTTGGAAAACTTTTGATCACCACACCACCATTTTTCTTTTTCGTACTCACAGATTCCAATACCATCTGATTAATTATCAACATCAAGTGGGCTTAATTAACGTGGACATAGTACACATGGTGGGCGTGGAGTTGGTGATAATGATTCCGATGAAGGTGGAGAGAAAACATTACTAATAACAAAAGTGAAAGGCCTAATAAACGAAGAGAGAGAGAAGAGGGGTGATATTCAATGAAGGTTTGGATTGGGGAAAGTGGAATATGACAGCACTCCTGCCATTGTCCCGCTGGGATATGACCTATGCGTCAACCACTACACTTTCACGTACCACTCCATGGACCATTGAACCACCTGCTGTATATAGTCACTTTACAATAAACTCTCATTTCCCCGAATCCTTTATGGTTAATGTATATACCATTTGTCTTTGCTTTACTTGATTATGCGTGTGGCCCGCGGGATTATGTAGTGAGTCAATTCATATACAAGGCCGATTGACTAATTAAATGGATTGGAGATATAGATAGTGCTACACGCATTTAATATATATTTGAATGGATTATATTCAATAACAAATGATGATAGACTGTCCCCAACTGTCCTTTAATCTTGGGGATGGAGTGCTATTGTCTGCCACTCACTTCCTTTTACCAATTGTGGAACCGAGTTGCAGGACCAAGCTTCATCCATTAGCCTTCACCGGCGCCGGATTTGGCTTCCGTCAGCTGTGTAGTAGACTGCTGCCAATCCTTTTTATTAAAGCTATACCGTTTTGGTGTACTTTAAGAGGGGTATTTTTTTTAAAAAAATAGTATATAGTATTTTTAAATATTTTTTTAGACTTATCAATATCTTAAAATATTTTTTAAGTAGCATGCAATATCCTAAAATAATTTTTAGTACTTTAAAATATTTTTTCAGTTGTACTCAGTGTCTTAGGAGACTGATTATAATTTTACCATTAATGTATTTTTTTCAACTCTAAAAATTACTTTAAAATATTTTGTACTACTGGGAAAATTTTTAAAGTGAATGGAAATCAATAAACCAATATCTTAAGTTTTGGGTGCTCATTAATACTAATAAAAATACATTAATGATAAAATTGTAGTCAGTATCTTAAAACACTAGGTACAATTGAAAAAATATTTCAAAATGTTAAAAACATTAAAAATTATTTTAAGATATTACATGCTACTTAAAAAATATTTTAAAATATTGATAAATCTAAAAAATATTTAAAAATATTATATACTATTTTTTTAAAAAAATAATTATCATTTCCATAAAACTACACCAAAATGATGTAGTTTTAATAAAAAGTCCGCCTGCCCCTCTTCCAGTTTTACTCTATCGATCTACCCATTATGAAAAGACTAAAAGACGTAGCCAAATTACCGAGTTTTCACTCATGATTGTTATTTTCCTATATTTGTGCACTGTTCTTTTCATTTTTGATATAGTCTAATTCATCTCTAGGTAGCTTGTAAGTAATAATTGGGCTTCCTTCATGTAATTTGATTATTTTATTGAATTATATTAAGGTCTAAGTTTCCATTAATTTCAATGACTCACATCAATCTTCCATGTATTTGACTACTAAAAATTATTTGACATTTATTTTTTTATATGAGGACAATATAAATAAGTGTTTTTGGCACATAAAAAGTTTAAGTGAGTTGGATTTACTGATCACCTACTAATAAAATTCTCAGATATTTAAACTTACAACCTTATTGTTATAAGTCAAACGGATAAGCCAAGCACCTAAATTATTTGGTTGATTAGGTTCCAATCCCACGTATACCAGACTGGTGACATCCATGTCCGTTTATAATTTTCCTGGATAAAAGTTAGCACAAGAGTGAAAGTAACTAGTTGAAGAATCCATGGGACTCACCTCATTAGATGTTAAGAGGTTTCCTTAAAATATGTATCATCCTCATGACATGAACTTTTGACGTTGAGATAACTTGAACTCTTCATCGATCATATCTGGATATATATTTATTGGTAAAAAATCCTTTTTAAAAGGTTACACATCACTGCTTATGATATCTGATATATCAAACATAATATTTTGAAATATATATGTGTGTGTGCATATGTGTGTGTATCAAATCATCGATGGATATCAATATACAAAATCGTAAATACGATTTAATCAAAAATGAAGATTATACATGTTGGAAAATAGTCTAGGGTGGATTATGTAATATCCAAATAAAAATTATGGAAATGTTGAGATTTCTATTGGCTAAATTTTATATTTTTTCATAAAACTAGACTTAATAAGGGTCATATAGGCTTTGGAACCACCCCAATTGGATATCTATACAATTATATATGAATTTTTAAAATTCGGTGACAAATCTATCAATTTTTCAAGTATTGTAAAAATCGTAAGGGAAAAATAGTCATTTTGACCAAATAAAATTCCATATGACCTATAAAATTAAAGCTTATCATGTCTACTTTTATTCTGAAAAATTTTAGAATTTTTGGAGGTCATTTACTAATTTAAAAGTGTCACATAAATGCTAATGGCAAAATTGTAAAATTTCACAAAATTGTAAGGGAAAAATGGTTATTTTCCTCAAACAAAATGATGACGTGGCAAAAGGAGTTTCACTTCTGTTAGTTGAGATCTACAATTGCTCCAATTTTTATACTTTAGGGTTAAAATTGCACCCAAAAATAATTCATGGTCAAAATTGCACCTCTGAAAATAATTTAAGGCCATAATTGCACATTTACCCTATATTTTATATGCATGCTTGTGTTGCATGCATATATATATATATATATATATATATATATATATATATATATATACATGAAGGGGGAGCAATCATTCCCCTTCATTTCCTTTAAAACTGCACAAGAGGTGCGGTCTCTTGTGCGGTTTTGTGAGAGAGAGAGAGAGAGAGAGAGAAATGAGCTTATTTAAGGTTTTCTGAGGTAAGTTATCTATCTTATAAGATTATTTAGATAGATAAAATAGCTTATTTTCAGCAAATTTTTTTCATAAAAATTATTCCATGTATTTTTTTATCTAATAAGGATAATATTGTACTAATTAGAGAAATATTTTAAGATTAGCATTTTGGACAAGCTTGAGTTTTGTTAGTATAAGGCGATAAAAATGTAGAGAATAATTAATATTTAATTTTAATTGATTTATTTTTCTTATTTAGCTGGTATAAGATTTTATAATGAATTTTCTATATAATTAGTCTATAAATAATTCTATATAGGATTTTTTAACCGATTAAATGTGGGTTAAAAGCTTTATTTGAATTAATGAAGGTATTACTAAAATTTTAATTGGTTTAGTTTTGAAATTTAAAGGACTAAACTATCATTTATGAAAATCAGAGGATTAAACTGTTATTTATGAAACTCGGAGGACTAAACTGTCATTTATGAAACTATGAAAACTAAACTGTTATTTATGAAATTGGAGGACTAAACTGTCATTTTTGATATTTGAAGGACTGAACGGTCATTTCTAAAATTTAAACCCCAAACTGTTATTTTCAGTTTTTATAATATATTATATATTATTATTAAAATTTTTATATAAGTTATAATTTTGATTATGTGGAATTATGGAGAGTTATTAATGGGCAGTAGATTGATTGTGGTAGATTGATTTTGGCGTTTATTTGAGCTCTTGGATTATGAGCAGTATGGTAATAAATAGCTTTGGTGAGAGGTAACCACTTTCCTCTTGTTGTGCATATTTGTATGATGTTTGTGAGTGATTTTAATTATGCGGATTTATAAATTTGGCTGCTGATATATGATGTGGTTTTGGAAAATATGTTGTTAATGAAATTATCTTGTTGGACTTATTTTCATTGAGAAAATGACTAGCAATATTACATGAGTTGATATTTATTTATGAGATTGGAAAGATCCTTTTTGATAATTATGAAATGATAATGACATGTCATAATCACATAATATGGATAAGAGAGGGGATGGTGGATGCATGTGGAATTAATGGGAGGTTACTCAAAGAGGAAATAAGGGGGTGAATTCTTGTACAAAAGAAGAAATAAGGTGGTGGACGTTCAGGTGTACACTGGTTAGTCCTCTGGCCTATTTGTATTCCGTAGGGCTATGACACCCCACTAATGTATTTAGAGGGGCAACCCATGGTTCGGTCTTGTGCTCTGTGGATTTTGGCCGATCCATATCACTTGATCAGTGAGCTTATTGAGTTAGCTACCAGTCATATGGGTGAGTACTAGCCCATGGGTTCAGTAAGAGGAAATAAGGTGGAGAGGAAATAAGGGAGGAAAGAAAATAAATTATTGTGTGTTGACTCTTGTACACTTATATGCTAAATGTGAGAATGAGAATATGATATTGTGAATTATTATGAAATTATTCGTATGGACAAGTGATATTTTAATAATGTTATACTTTTATAACTGTCCCACTTGGCACCTCACGGGCACATACTTGTATGCCCGATGAGATGGATTGCTGGTTACTGAGGCTTTTGTCTCACCTCGTTGATTTAACATTTTTTAGGGAAATAGTTGTCGTGCGGGTCCATCAAGGAAGACTTCGGAAGCTTAAACTACTTCTGATAAAAGTAGTACTTCCATCTTTTAATATATGTAGGATTATTGTATAATGCCACATTAGGGCTCATCTTGAATACTCAGATCTATTTCTGAGAACTTGATATATTAACTATATATTTTTAATTGCTTCTGATAATGTTAGAAGGCATGTATGGCTTATGATGTGTTCTAAACTTGTGGATTCACAATTTGATCTGATAAGGATATTTTAATATCTGATGAGATACTATTCAACAAGAAAAAAAGGGTTTTATTTTCCATGGTAAATTTTATAAACTAAGGTAGAGTTTTCAAACGGTTAGTTAAACTCTTTTTATACCATTGTTAATTTTTTAAAAGATGAGCTGTAATCTTTTCTACCATAGTAGACTTGTGGAGAATTGAGTTATAATAATATGATTTTAAAGTGTTAAGGAAGAGATTTTACAGATTAAGCCCAAATACAATAGGATTGGGGTCAAAGCATAAATAATATAAAAGCTTAAATGAATATATGTGATATTTCTTAATTATTATGAGTCATTATTTGAGTGATAAAATATGACCGATCTACAAGTAGTATTGTTTCACCAATACACTATAATCAAAATGATATGTTGTCTCTTTAATGAAAGAATACTTTAGTAGAGAGAAAGAGGTATATAGAACACTATAAATAGGCATAAGGGATTCAGTTGTGAGTTACTTGAATATAGAGATTCTGACGCATTAATTCCTTATTCCATGTACTATATTTCTCTTTCTTCTTCTTTCTGTGGGTGGCGTATTTGCCGTACATCATGATCGCTTCCACAACTGTGATTCGATTAAGCATGGATATTAGAAATTAACAGTCGCACTCCAGGTACACCCAATATTCTTACTTGATATCAAAGCCTGGTTTTTCTTGAGCCCGGTTTTGTATAAAAAATATATATACATGATGTAGCGCTTGTGGGTAGCGCTACAGCTTCTTTTAGTGGCGTTAGGATATGTGACACTTGTCAAATGCCAAAAATAATATTAAAATAAGCGACTCAGCTATATTTATTTGTAGTAGTGTTTCTTAGGATGCGTGGGGGCACGTGCCATATCCGATTGAGGTGTCGTTTGTTCCTAAAAAATTTTAAATTCAAGAGCTTTAATATGATATGTTATATGAATACTTTTGACACCAATTAATATATATTTATGACGTTCTAAGTGAGTTTATTAATGTTTAAATCATTTTGAAACTTCTAAAATTTATTTGTTGATTTCATTATTTTCTTTAATATTTGAATAGGTTATGAACATGTTTTCATACATTATAGATAGTATATTGTCTTGTTTATTTTATAATGAAGCATGTTTTAGTTGATTACTTTATATAATGCTATATGTTTTTTTATAAGTGGGAGCTTTTAGGAGTTGATGCTTCTAAAAGTTAGAGTTGTAAAAGTGCTTATGTATAATTATTGACAAAATTTAGTGATGTTGCTAATATTTATGTGATGAGAGATACAAATCTATGCTCCTAATCAAGAATTTAATAGTCTTATTATTTTTGTGATTAGGAATAATATAAGTACATGACATTATATACTGTGTTGTGCTAAATATTGTTGATGATATGTTCAATAGTTCGATCCCCTTAAAGAGATATATTGGATTTGGAATCGATTTGTCACAAAATCAAAAATGGAAACTAAGAATAATATCATCACTGAGTTAAATAAAGGGGACAATATGAATGGTGACAATCGAGATATGTGGCACCGAAAGGTGCAATGTATTTTGGAGGAACAAGAGGTAATTAAGCTCCTAACAACAGTTGTAGTGCAACCTGGCCTACTGCTAGGAACAAGGCCCAACAGTAGGGACTTAAGAGGTCCATGAGGGCTAGAAAAAGAAAAGTAGCATTACAATAATTATATTGCTAAGCACAATGGCAAATGACCTTACATGTGAATATGAGAAAAATGAAATAATGCAAACCACATGGACAGCGTTAAAAGACAGATTTAGTGATACGTCCACCTCTAAACTTAGATGATTAACTATTAAGTTTAATATGTATAAGTTTGGATTAAATACTTCTATGAAATAACGTCTGAGATGGAAAATATGATTATGCATGTGGCCCGTGGGGTTATGTAGTGAGTCAATTCATATATAAGGCCGATTGACTAATTAAATGGATTGAAGATATAGATAGTGCTACACGCATTTTATATATAGTTGAATGGATTATATTCAATAACAAGTGATGATAGAGTGTCCCCAACTGTCCTTTAATCTTGGGGATGGGGTTCTATTGTCTGCCACTCACTTCCTTCTCCCATTTGTGGAACCGAGTTGCAGTACCAAGCTTCATCCAGTTTTACTCTATCTACCCATTATGGAAAGACCAAACGATGTAGCCAAATTACCGAGTTTTCACTCATGATTGTTGATATAGTCTAATTCATCTCTAGCTAGCTTGTACGTAATAATTGGGCTTCCTTCATGCAATTTGATTATTTTTATTGAATTATATTAAGGTCTAAGTTTCCATTAATTTCAATGACTCTGATCAATCTTCCATGTATTTGATTAGTAAAAATTATTTGACATTTATTTTTTTATATGAAGACAATATAAATAAGTTTTTTAGTATATAAAAAGTTTAGGTGAGTTGGGTTTGCTAGTCACTCACTAATAAAATTCTCAAAAATTTAAACCTACAACTTTATCGTTATAAGTCAACGGAGAAGCCACACGCCTAAATTATTTGGTTGATTAAGTTCCAATCCCACATATACCAGTCTAGTGACATCTATCCATGTTCGTTTATAATTATCCTGTATAAAAGTTTACATAAGAGTGAAAGTAAACTTGTTTGGTTTGAATCGGGTTTATGCATAAGCCCGATTTATATAAATCGAGATAAATTTTCTCTATATATTTACCTTATAGACCGTAAAAGCTACCTCATATTCCGTAAATCATAATTAAAAAATATTTATAGAGACTATCCAAACATGGTATCATCCTCATGACATGAACTTTTGACGTTGATATAACTTGAACTCTTCATGATCATATCCGGATGTATATTTGTTGGTGAAAATCCTTTTTAAAAGGTTGCACATCACTGTTTATGATCTCTGATATATCAAAATAATACTTTGATATATATATATATATATATCATCGATGGATATCAATATACATAATCGTAAATACGATTTAATTAAAAAAGACGATTATATACGTCGGCGGATACTAAGTACTAACATTGATATAGTACATAATAGCAATAGAAAATTGTAAAGTTAAGGGAAATAGATTTAATCGCGAGATTGATATCCGAGAAGATAACCCCAGAGCCGAAATCATTATGATACGGTCAAAAAGGTATAGTTGAAAACAAACAATCATGGCATCAAATTAATTCACGCAGCGATCAATATAATGCTTTTCTTCAATTTCAGATTATGACGGACGCAACTTGATTAGGGAGATTTTTCATGAGCCTATCTAATCCAACGTTGGATCCTTAATCATGAAAAGTATGTGAAACTATAATTTTACCGAAAGAGAACATACAGCTTAATTAAAGCAATTTTGCATAGCGACGGGCAAGTCTTTCTGGGTTGGTGTGAGTGGGTGCGCTCACCTTTACGTGCTTAAAGCACCAAAATGAAAAAAGCAATAAAGAATCACAAAGGTACGAAGTGGGTTTTATCTTAGCTTGCAGCTAGCTAGCTATGATCGTTAAAATTAATGTGCCATAAACCATATCAGGTAAAGGAAAAGGAATCTTTCCAAAGGATAGGAACTGAGTTTGGTCTGGTTAACATTATAAACACAAACGCCCTCTCTTATCTTCAAGAAAAGGACACAACATATATAGATTGGATCCTACTGTAGGAGCTTGGACTCAGCGATAATGAACAAAATCTACTCTAGCCTCGACCGACAACAGGCACGCATAGGATCAGTTAAAGGCAATATTATGGAAGTTTAACTTCTTATGGAGGTTTTACAATATTTGGCACTGTATATTTATACATAGAAGAGCATGACGGAACATGCCTCTTATTTAATTTGATATTATAAAAACGATGGAAGACTATCAGAAAAACACAAAAGAAGGGGAGAAGAAAAAAGTTCTTTTTTTTGTGGAAGAGACATAATGATATCAATTAGTTGTCTTTTAACTTTTTAACATAGTCATGATTTTTCATGATCTATTAGAATAAATATCAGTCGCTTATAGTTGTAGTACGTACTAGTAAGACCTTCAATTAAAATAATGTTGTCTTTAATGATTTTTAAGTGAGTCATGAAGAGAATTCAACCCAAAAGTGAAAGGTCTGCAAGGGAATATCTTGGGAAGGCTCCCTGCCACCCGTGCCAAAGATTCATGTTGGAAAAAAATAATGAAAGATATAAAAGCAAAGCGTTATGTTTTGTATAAACTTGCGTTGGTTCGTGAGTTTCAAAAGGGACGGTTTTGCAGGGGTTGGTGTCTTGATGATGATGAATTAAATAAAACATCAATATTCAATTCATATCTAACAGATGTGAGATATATAGCAGTAGTTGATGATGCCAAGATATGTAAACGACGCACTGAGAGTTACAATGAGAAGTAACAGGTCATAAGAGTGTGTGTGTCTGTGTGTTTGTTTGTGTGAGCGCTGACAAATAAAACAGTTGGACTGCTGCAATTTGAGTTCTGTTTAAGGCTCTTCTGCTGCGCCTTCCCTTTCAAATCTCTTTCTCACTGCACACACTACACATCCCTTTTGTTTTGGGGCATGTCCTATATATATATGTATATACATGTATCTATATGCATCGAGGTTAAGGAGCATTTAATTATTAAGTTATATATAATAATTTTCGTGCTTTGGTGAGGCAAAGCTTTCAACTAATGAAGACTGACCCACTCATCAGCTGCCTAAATAAGAGGTAAAGCGTACTAGTCTGTGTGAGAGCGAGAGCGAGAGCGAGAGTGAAGTATACCGTCCGTCGGAGACCAGTCTAGGTTAAAGCCCTCAACTTTGGAATGGAATTTGCATATATATGGGTCCAAGTGTTGGTAGATCATGCACATTAATTAATTAATTACACCCAATTTATAGATCTTGTTCCCCACCAAATTAAAATTGAATATGACTCAACATGAGCCTCCAATATGACCGACCTAAAAAAAAGTGCCCCCAGTGGGAAACCAACCCATGAATGTGATCACAAAAATATCTAAAGAGCACACTGTTTCATACTCCAACTTCAAGTGTGCATCCATATTCATTTGTTTTTTCGTCCCCGTATTTTCATCTTTCTCAACTACCTTTTATCACGTTTAATTAGTTTCATGTTGAAAAACCATCCATTTTCTTAATATGTTAGAAGGCGTTTAGTTTTTACGTTAAACCAACCACAACATATATGACATTATATAATTACGTGACAATTATTTGCATCAAATGTCCCCATGCACAAGGTGCATCATGAACATTTTCATTTTTCAAGTTTCACTAATATATAATACTGGCAAAGACAAAATTTATAATAAAAATTATATTTAAGTCCATAGTCGCTATTTTTTTATATAAAAATATAACAAAAGCATAAAATTTTTTATAGCATAATTAACAACAGCATATTAGTACTTCAATAAAACTTCAATTCTTTCATTTACATGCTGAATTAGCTTCAAGTAATTATGAGTTGCACTCATTGATAAGATGGAAACTCAAGCGGTATGGATGACGATTAATTCACGCCAAAATTATACAGACATGCTTCATGGTTAATTAAAGCCCTGTACTTACAGTCGGCGACAAGGTGCTTTGTACAAACATCAAAATTAGGAGTATTAAGCTTGATTAACTGTATGAGAATGAATCATGAATTTGTGGCAAGAGAAAAAGTAGCTTAGCTTCTAATTATATTTATATGGAACGACCAACCTTGGTGTAGGGGCCTTGGCCTACACCTACAGAATACACAGAATCCCACCCTAGCTAGTGAGAATATCGGACCACAACCTCGCTGTTCATCTTCCACGTGTGCTCTGTGCTGTGCACATGGAATGTTGGTGTCACTTTCACTCCATGGATGCATCCTTACAACCACATCGATCTAGACACACTTTCCATTCCCAGAATTATTGTAATATTTTAACCCCCAAAGAAACGGGGAATTGAATTAAAAAGCAACACGTTAAAACAAGGGTATATTCCTTAAAACTTCTTGTCCTGTTCACTCTAATGTAGTAGGACTGTGTTTGGAAAGAAAAAAAATAAATTGGACTCTAAGAACGGCTTAAAAGAAGAGAAATAGTTGCATAGGTGAAGAAATGAAGCGTCCACCAACAAAATGACGAGGGAGACATATGTCACGTCACCAGTGCCAAGAAGGCGGGACAAGACTTAGTAATTGTTTGATTTAATTTTAAAATGTTTTTATAATTTATAAGATGTGAAAAAAGTTAACTCACGGAGAAGAGTTTTTAAAACTATAATTTGAGGTTTCTCAAAATATGAACTTAGTGGGATGGATACACAAACATGGCATACTAACTCCAAATTAAAGAGGCCACGAAATTATGATCTAGAAACTTGTTAATCATAACACTACTCAATGTCTGAAGCTTTTATTATCTTGTGCCTCCTATTACATTTCCAAATTTCCTTGTTTACTTTCCATTAGCCCGTTCCCTTTTCTTTTTTATGTTTGCATTATAGTTAGACCACAACATTTCAAGCTTGTTTGGATTAAATTTGGACTTTTAAAAGTGTTTATTCATATAAATTAAGACAACATTTTTTTATATACTTATCTCGTATATTATAAGTTACGGCTGAAAAACTGTTTTTTAAACACTTCAGCCGCTGGTTCAAACAAGCATTAACATCATTTAATATAATTACATATGTGCTAGGCTAGAAAATATAGAGTACAAAAGCAAAGCAAAGCAAACCAAACAAATTGAAAACTGACAGTCTTTATTTTAGCTTGTTTGATTTAGCTTATATTTATATATAAGCCTAATTTATGTAAATCGAGATAAAACTCTTCCACTTATTTATCTCGTATACTGTAAAAACTACCTCATATACAATAAATTACAATTAAAAAATACTTTTAAAAATTCCAATAACTATTTCTAACACTCAAAAATCTTACCCTCATTGTTGAGAATGGTCCGGATGAATGTCTTTAGATTTGGAAAAAAGTTTTGCTTGACCACCTATACTATAAACCGTTTAAAAAAGTTGGAAATAAGTAACAGATTAATGAGATGTTTGATGAGCTGCAGCTTATTTTATAAATGTTTTTTTATGTAAGTTGAAGCAAAACTCTTCTCACATATTTATTTTATATTCCGTAAGTAAATCATAATTAAAAAATATTTTTAAAAATTCCACCTACTGTTCCACGCAACCAGTAAATAAGAATCCACATGAGCGAGGGGGAGGTGAGGTGGAACAGATCAGATGGATCAGAGAGAGAGAGAGAGCGAGTACGGGAGATTCTGGGGTACGGTGCACACAAAATCAAGAAATAGCTGTCAGGAGGGTAGTAATGATGCGACCCAAAAGAAGACTAATTAAGAGGGCAACTGGGTTGGTCAGGGAGGCCAGAGGTGTGAGACCGGTTCATGCAGGCCGGCCGGGGTGAGAGCCAGTGGTCATGGCTTGGCATCCCCCAGCTTTCGCCATTATTAATAAAGCAAAGATCAGTAGTGGTGTGAGATAACAAAGGAGCTTCAAAAGTGCCGTTTATTCTATTCGTATTTAGCTTTGGAAGCTCCTGGCCTCTTTCTTTCGTCTTTTTAAATATTAGAATGATGGCGGTCTCTCTGTATGGGGGGCAACATGTCTGCTAAAGTGAGGGGCCTCGCATCAGCCACCAACAACACCCATCCCTCATTTCCTGCAAATTAATTAAACTTTGCCGCTGCCAACCTTAGCTTAGTGGACATACATATAATTCATTTAATTTGCTTTAATTAATTTCTTTAATTAATTTCTCCATCCATCCCCTTCTTAATTACTCCTCACTAAATTTCGCCTTCCATTGTACTGTTACGAGCAAAATGTAGATATTTTTTCTTAAAAAGATGATGGGTTCCTCCTGTTAATGTGCAAGCGTGTACGTGCCTTTGTATATAGGTACAATATAACACCTATATTCTCAAGCTGTGGACAACATGACTCATCTAATTGGATTTTGAGCAAAGCAGTGACCTATAAATTGGTTTTATTTTCATATAGGCCGGGAACAAATCGATATCCTTGCTTAGGTTGTTTTGCTTTTTAATTACGGATCTTGGTGCTAAAAGAGATTCTCATTTAATTACGTGATCTTATCCATCATACACGATAGATAGGCTTTATGGATGAAAAGATTCAGCCAAATTCCCTTTTAAATAACTGAAGTAACCGTGCTACTTATTAGCCTGCCTGCTTCTTGCTTAACATAATACATTTCGGGCCTTGTCCTAACAATAATGATTAACCATGGATGGGTAACTAGTAAATACTTACCCGATGCTGTACAAGAGATGGAACAGCCAAAAGCGGCTACTTATTACAATGTAATGTGCGCGCGCCGTACTCAATTCTCGTCAGCTGGAAGCCCCGCAATATATTAATAAATCAATAAACAAGTAAAGGAGCCTATCAACTCTTTTTTATTTTTTTTTCGAATTCAAGAAAAGGCCGATACCAATAGATAAAGCCACACAAGAAAAGGAAGGCTAACGCGCCTAAACTAAAAGTATGAAGCTTCATACAATCGTTAAGCATTTAGAAGATTTGTGCACTGAATAGGCCATGAGTTGTGAAATAAATCATGATCCTTTATGGATGAGTATATTTGAGCTAATTAGTTGGGAGAATACATGGCCATGCATGTCTGAAAATATTGCTTGAGGAAGGTATATTATAAATAAAAGAAAAGGAAGTAGAAATATAAAAGGGTAGAATAGGAAGGGGAGTTATACTAACAAAAGTTGATCCAGTTTAGTTTTTTTTTTTTGGATACAAAAGAGGGCATGAGCTAAAATGAATTTTTGAATTTTGCCCAGTGAATTTAATATTTTTCTGGAGCAGACTTCAAAATAAAAATTTTGGGAATTTTGAGGTTCCTATTAGCTAAAATTTATATTTTTTTCATAAAACTAGACTTAATAAGGGTCACATAGGCTTTGGAACCACCCCAATTGGATATCTATACAATTAGATATAAAAATTTTAAAGTTTGGTGACAAATCTGCCAATGTTTCAAGTATTGCGAAAATTGTAAGGACAAAATGGTCATTTTGACCAAATAAAATTTCATTTGACCTATTAAATTAAAGCTTATCATGTCTACTTTTATTCTGAAAAATTTCAGAATTTTTGGAGGTCATTTATTAATTTAAAAGTGTCACACGATTGTCAAGGGTAAAATTGTAAAATTTCACAAAATTGTAGGGCAAAATAGTTATTTTCCAAAAAAAATGATAACGTGGCAGATTGATAGACATTTTAGCTCTCTTTTTAAATGTTGATGGATATTTATGCTCCCAATAAAAAAATTTGATATTAGTTACCTTCTTCTTAAAAATATATGAACATCTTTACCCCTAAAATAAACAAAGAAGAAGAGGGAGGTACCCACCACCACACTCGTGCGCGCTATCTATGGATGGCGGCTTGGCTCCTTCCCTTTATCATTAATCGCATGCTTCCAAGTCATCAGTTCTTCCCTTTGCCCTCATTCCTCACTCCTCTTCATCACCCTCCCTCCACCACGCGTTCTGCTATACGTTACTTGTAACACCCTAAAAATTTTTACTTAAAAATAAAAATAACAACAAATATTTATAGGACTTAAGGATTAAGGGAAATTCTTAGATCTTTTTCATTTTTAAAGTTTTATGACTAATTATACTATAATTTTACTTAACAGAAAACAAAAGTAAAGTTTCACAAATTTAGACCCCATATTATTATAAAGTTTTATTGAAATTTCAAAGGTAAGTTGTCACGGAATGATGACTAAATATACATATTGAAATTTTAAGTGTAAAGTCATACTAGATCTATCTGAATTTTAAGAAAATACTTATATTAGAAGGGATATCAATAAACTTTAAACTAAATACCGAACGACAATATCAAAAAATATATTATGGATATTAATTGATGAAATGTTTTACTATAGGTATTCTTTTGGTATCTTAGTATGAATGAGAAGCAAATTGTATCTTTAAATACGTACAACGATAAAAATAAATATTCATTATCACTTAATTTTCTTAAAGAAAAATAAAAGGGTTAACATTATTTGATTCAGGCCGGGAGGGTGGAATAGGGAGGAATGTGGGAGACAACCAGTAACTTTTGAAGGCTACCAACAGTTGACATTACGTCTTTTTAGACTCTTCGTGGGACCCCCCCTCCCCTACTCCTTGTATATTTATATCCCTCCTCTTTCCTCCTCCTCCTCACCTCTCTTCCTTCTTCACTATCTCTTATCCCACCTTGTCATCCATGGCTGAATCATCCTCCGCCGCCCCCAAGAGAATGTGGTGCTCCGTCCCGGAGCGCCTCCAGCTGCATGCCGCCATGCTGGCCTTGCAGTTCGGTTACGCCGGCTTCCACGTCGTCTCCAGAGCTGCCCTTAACATGGGCGTTAGCAAGCTTGTTTTCCCTGTCTACCGCAACATCATCGCTCTCCTTCTCCTCCTCCCCTTCGCTTACTTCCTTGAAAAGTTAGTACAATCCTCTCTTCCCATGCATCAATACCCCCTTTCATAATATATATATATATATAATCGTTTCACCGACATTAATGACCTCCTCTTTTGTTCAGGAAGGATAGGCCTGGCCTTACCCTAAACTTTCTCCTACAGTTCTTTCTTCTGGCTCTTGTCGGGTATGCTCCCTATACATTTAAAACACAACAATCATTAATTATTCTCTTCTTCAAGAGTTAAAGCCAAAAGATATATAACTAAAGGTTGTTCATTATTTGGAAATATAATTTTGGCTACACAACAGGATTACAGCGAACCAAGGATTTTACTTACTTGGGTTGGACAACACGTCGCCGACCTTCGCATCCGCTATCCAGAACTCAGTCCCGGCCATCACTTTTCTGATGGCAGCCATACTGAGGCAAGCCCTAATTCCTTGACCTTGTCGATCCATTGATCGCATAAATGGGATCATTAATAAATGTGCACGTTACTCTGTTTCAGGATAGAGCAAGTGAGGCTGAACCGAAAAGATGGCGTGGCCAAGGTGATCGGAACCTTATTCTGTGTTGCCGGAGCCACCGTGATCACCCTGTACAAGGGTCCCACCATATACAGCCCATCTCCGCCACTACACAGTAGCGCCACATTCACATTGACGCCACTATTTCCCTCGCTGGGAGACGCAAAGGGTAAAAACTGGACCCTGGGCTGTATCTTCCTCATCGGACATTGCTTGTCGTGGTCTGGCTGGCTTGTCCTGCAGGCACCACTTCTCAAGAAGTACCCCGCTCGCCTTTCTGTCACATCTTTCACTTGCTTCTTTGGACTCATTCAGTTCCTCGTTATTGCTGTCATCTTCGAAAGAGACTCCCAGGCTTGGGTTTTTCAGTCTGGTGGAGAAGTTTTCACCATCTTATATGCGGTTAGTACTTGATTCATTATATACATATATGTGATCATCTTTCCCTGCTCACGCAGCATTTATACAATAAATAATGTTTTGGAGAAATAAAAAAGGAAGTGTGTAATGCAGGGAGTGGTGGCATCAGGAATAGCCTTCGCTGTACAGATATGGTGCATTGACAGAGGTGGCCCAGTGTTCGTGGCGGTGTATCAGCCTGTGCAAACTCTCGTTGTCGCTATTATGGCTTCCATCGCTTTAGGCGAACAGTTCTACTTGGGCGGGTTCGTCTCCCTACCTCTTTTTTCAGTATTTTTTTTTTAAAATATAATTTTGGTTGTTGGGAACTTTGGGATCGGAATTCCTACAATAACGACAAATGGAATGTCGTAAACGACAAGTGGGCGATGGGTGTGGGCTCGGCCGGGGAACTTTCGGCGATAGTTGAGAAGGGCTTCACGATGAAACTGCCTTTAATGATTTGGGAGTGTTAAAGGCTAAAGCTAAACCTTTAAATAAAAAGGACAAGGCCCATTCATAATTAAAGATTCTGGGGGAGGATGAGTAGGGGGTGCACCCTCTACCATCTATAGGTCGTGTTTCTTTTCTTTTATTTATTTGAATATGCTTTGGTGTTACAGGATCATAGGGGCAATCATGATCGTGGTGGGATTATACTTGGTGCTGTGGGGTAAAAGCGAAGAAAAGAAGTTTGCAATGCAACAGCTTGCGATTGCGTCCACGGCGGAGCACGGCGGCTCCACCAGGACAGCAAGCCACGCCAAGGCCTCACTTACTCAGCCACTTCTTCGTTCATCAACGGAAAATGTCTGATCTCCACACCGCCCTAACTCTTGACTGCAGTCTTAATTTAATTTCTTCAATATGGGCCCAAGATAAAAGAAAGAAGTGATAGTAGTGTATGTACTGCCCTCATCCTCGTGTATCAGGAAGCTAAGATTGTGTGTGTACCATGGGATTTTCCTTTGCCTATATATAAATATGTTTCCTTTTAGTTAATTAGCGCGGATGATTTCTTGCTGGACCTAATTAGATGACAGGAATGATTTGCAACGATGTCACTTGAGTGGGGCATGTGATCAAATCCCCACAGGCTTTATTGTGTGTTAATTTGTGGCTTGATTTACGAAAATAATTGCTGGGTTATAACTATATTGGAGACCCACAGGGCATATATATTTTGTTGGGCATGGCATTAGGTTGATTGGGAATTTTGATTGTTGATGCGCGGAGGGAATTAATTATATGCTTGTGGTTTATTCTTCACTTGAGTACACCCCCTTCCATTTCTTCAGCAATATGGCGAGTCATAAAGAAATAGTCATTCCAGGTCCAAAATTCATATATATATATATATATATATATATTAAAGAAATAGTCATTCCAGGTATTGACCGATCACCGATGAATGAACAATGGAACGGAGGCTCATTCTTGCAATTATTAAAAGGATGGGATCAGTCAGAAGGAGGGCCAGAACGTTATATTTTGATTAAATTTTTATTTATTAAATTATGCTTTTGATTTCAATATATACAATTAAAAAACAAAAATTATCACAAAAAAGTTATTAGTCAATATATATAAATCTCTCGAAATTAGACTTTGCTATTTTATTTTTAGTATAACAATAAGTAAACATTTTCCTTAAAAAATCTTATGGCATGTTTAACAATATTCTTATTTTTGAAAACTAATAAATGAATATTTTGCAATAAATGCAAAGTATAAATGTATAATGTATCAGAAAAATAACACTTAAAAAAATATTAGAGCTACGCACATATGCTAGAGCTACCTCCAAAATCTTTAAACAAGATTCAAATTAGTCTTTAATCACGGAAAAGAATGTCTCCATTTTTTTTCATTTCCTCTCAATTGAATTTTTTTATTATTGGATTAAGTTTCAATTGTTAGGATTTAATGTTATATAAAAATATTAATATAATATTAAATCTTAATCATTAAAACTTAATTTAACAGTAAAAACATGAGAGGAAATAAAAAGATAAATTAATAGAGATATTCGTTTCCACTTTAATTACTTTTTTTAGATTGCCCTTGTTTAAGGTATGGTGCAACATTCTCTTCTCATTTACTTTAATAAAATGGTTGTAAGTGACTTTTATATATATATATATATATGAATGAATGAAGCAAGGTGATGTTTTAAGGGGGAGCAAAAAAGCAGAGTGGTGTAAGTTGCATCTTTACTCGTACCATTTTAAAGTGACGATTCTGTTTTTTTAACAAAAAAAAAAAAGAGTAAAACTCAAAAGTGATGAGGAATATTTTGAAAAGGATGGAGCATAGTAGGGAGGGCAGTAAACAGTGAAACCAAAAAGCAGGGGAGTGACAAACGAGGACATGCAAGGGGGGAAGAACCAGAGACATTAATATGCATTAGCAATGGCTGACCGTGATTCCATGATTTTCAAACAATTTCCTCACATGCTTCTCCTTCTAAATATTAATTCTTACCCCTCTGTAAATTATTATAAGTGATTTGTATCCAAAAAGTCATTTTTAAAATATAAGTTATTTATATGGTAATAAATAAGATTTTATCAACTTTACTCTTATTCACAATTAATCAGGCATATGCGAAAAAGGGAGAGAGATGTGTAAATACAAAGAGATAAGAAGATGTAAAAAAAAAAAAGTGCACTCTTTCATAAATATGAGTAAACATAGAGAAAGTTATCCATTTACTTTTTTTATTTGCAAAAATGGGGTACAAATAATTTATAATAAAACACAGAGTGGTATCTTATAGATATTTTATAGTATTTATTTAATTTAAAGAGATTAAAAAAGTTAGATAAAATATGTAATTATAATATATGAGATTATTATTCTAAAATGTTTCTATATAACATGGAAGTTTATAATAATTATAAATTATACAATTTTTTTTTGGTATGAGTGTGTGCGGAACTACAAGTAGCTACTAATTTGTTGTTGGTCAGTTTGATGTGAGATGGCAGAATCAGCCTTCCATTGTCCATATGCGTCGTTGCTTATTAGTATTACTTTGGTCTTGCGACCCAAATCTATCAAACCCGACAAGTAGTTACGGCCGAGCATATATATATATATATATTAGGAGCAACATTTTGTGCTATCCGCCATCCACGTCCCTTCCTTATCTCTGATAACGACACCCACTAGTTGACAATTCTAGGTACAATTATAATTAATCAAGGCTCTTAATTATTATTACTATTATGGTTCATTTAATTAACACATCCCCATATTTCACATCATTCAAGACCGTGTGAATACTCAATTAGCTAGCTTAGGCCCACCATTCTCGATGCAATCCCTTTTCTTACAACCAACTTTCATTTAGTTTATTATTAACATGATTTGTCCCCTGCTTTTCCTAATTACTATTGCTTTGCCCCTTTGATCTCTGCGCTTCTCTTCATCTTTCATTTTGTCTAGCCAATGTTCGTGAGGTATTGAAACTTGAAGTCTAAAAATATCCATGTCTTTAATGTTCGACACTCACGCCATCTCTAGTATCTGTACGCAAATTATTGAATCTTGATCCAACCAAGTACCAACCCCACTCCCCCAGAACAAAAATGAAACTTCACATCTTGCAACAATCTAGTTTTGGATTCGGTGTATATAGAGAAAATTTATTTGAAAGGGTCGTCTTTATATCAACAATATTTGAGGGATTAATTATCAGACTCGCTCTGGTAGATACTGTATAACAAAAAAAAAAACTTTACAAATTATCTCTCGTCAAGCATGCATGTATGCTGCATGTTAAGTATCTCTGAGCTTCTTATCAAGTACGTATACTGTCGATAAATTTATAACTTATATCCCGTACTAATATAAAAGTTTATTCGATGAAAAATTCTGACCACAAAATGTCAAATTAGAACAAAACAATTTCAGAGAAAGATAGGATTTTTTTTTTATTGAAAAGACGCATTAGCCAAATTCATTTGGCGCACGAAGCAAAAGAAAATATTCAATTTTATAGAACTCGTCCCATTAAAAGATCAGCAATAATATGTAAGTTCATAATGCAACATTTGTTTAGTAATCCCAGTTTTATATTTATCAAGCCCTACCTATGGAGAGATGACTCATTTTGTGCACATCAGTTCATTACTCGAGCAAAAATTTTTGATAAAAAATAGTATAATATTATTTCTCCTCAATTGATGTAATTCATCCGTATATGATTTTTCTTATTTCAATCACGATATTTTATAAACATAATTTTTTTCACGTTTATCATGCATAAATTAATATATAAATTTTTAGTTATAATCATAAATTTAAAATTGTGTTATTTCTTCAAATTATATTGATTATCAAATATTCATAAATTTTATGAAAAATGTTATTATAATAGTACAATATATAAAAAGGTTGCTCAGAAACTTTGGAGTGATGAGTGTGTGCATGCGTGAAGGAGAGGTTCCCCCTCCGACATCGGAGGAGGAGGATGCGATGAAGCGAAGCCGGAAAAAAGTACGTGCGGATAAGGGGGAGTTCACGAGTGAGCTTTCTATGATCCCTAGAGATGAGCCGTGGATGCATGGGGAAGAGTCGCAGCAAACAGAAACGTTGCAGCGAATAGAACCGTCTATTAAGGGGAGCAAATGGAACTCCTTGAAGGAAGTAGTCACAAAAGTGTAAGAGGAGGATGAAGAGGAAGAGGAGTGGTGGGCTGGAGAGGGATGGAGGGAGAGATGCAGGGTGGAGATGACATCTAAGGGACTAAACGTGATCTTTTTGCCTCAGGAGAAGGAGAGGTTGGCGAAGAGGTGGAGTAAAGCTCTGATAGTTAAGCTTCTCGGTAGAATGGTTAACCCGGAGTATTTGGAAAGGAAATTGCATCAGCTGTGGGCGAAATATGAGGAGGTCGAGATAATCGACGTAGGATCGGGATTCTTCGTGGTGAATTTCACTCACGTGCATGATTATGAATTAGCTCTCACAGGTGGTCCTTGGTTGATATATGATCACTACTTATCAAATTTTAACCCTGATGTTGAAGTTGTTAGATTTCATGTTTTGATGATAATAAATCATGTTTTGGAGGTCTTTGGATTTGATCAAATAAAAAACATCAGTAAAGGAAGTAAGAAAAGTGATCTGAGCAAGATCACTCAAGTGATTTATATAATCACTCTTGAGTGATCATTAAAAATCACTCGAGTGATGTGAAAATTACCAGATCACTCGAGTGATGCATCAGATCAGTTCCAGTGAATTGAAAATCACTACAACAAAAATTCACTGTTCAGGATTTTATTGCCAGTGATCTTGAATCACTCAAGTGATTCATGATTTTTGCCAAATCATTTCCAGTGAATCTGAAATCACCGGAAGAAAAAATCATTGTTTTGAAAATCACTTCCAGTGGTGACTAGATCACTAGAGTGATCTTCAAATTTTCCAGATTCACTTCCAGTGAAATGAAAATCACTGCAAGAAGATTTCACTGTTTGGAAAATCACTTCCAGTAGCATCCAAATCACTCGAGTGATATCTATTTCAGCCAAATCACTTCCAGTGAATTGATGATCACTGCAAGAAAAAATCACTGTTTGCAAAATCACTTCCAGTAATGCCAAATTCACTCGAGTGATATATGAAATCTCAAGATCACTTCCAGTGAATCTGTAATCACTTGCAGAAGATTTTAATGCTTTCCAAATCACTTCCAGTGACATCAAATTCACTCCAGTGATATGTCATTTTATCGGTATCACTCTCAGACAGTCACTGTGATCCACTTGCAATCACTTCCACGGAAATCAACAAGTTTTGTTAGTAAGATATTGGTGGTGATTATCATTACTAGTTATTCCAGATTATTGTCAAAATCATGTGGCATATTATTTTGTTAAAATTACCGACAGTTGAAATTCACCTTCAGTGAAAGCAAGCTCGCTTCCAATGATTCTTTGCTTTTCAGAAATCACTCCCAGTGAATCATAATCATTCCAGTGATATTCAAAGTATTTTCTAACGGTCATTTTCCTGAGTGTATTACAGGTATACTCCACTACCACCTACATGACAAGCAACTAAACACACCACTCAAACGGCAACTAATCGTGGGCAGCAGCGAAACTCATAAATAACTATCAACGTGCAAAGTGGAAAACAAATATTGTTGCATCTGTCAGAAGCACAATGAATCAACGGAAAAATTCACAACGGTCCTCAAAGCTTTTGATATATATGTCCATCCATTCGAAAATCAACATAGAGATGAACAACGCTTGAACACACTGCAAACAATACATTCATAAGTGCTTCGTATCTGATCAATTCTTTATCTGTACTTCAGTTTTCATCTATATACTCGGTAAGAGAGAATTGACACTCATATTCCGATAGTGATAACTTAAGGTTGAGGAACCTTAAGTTGAGATTTGAGATTACATTGTGTAAGGGGGAGCGAGTGTCCAAAGAGAGGAACTTGCTGTTGTATTGTGGTGCCAAGAACCCACTGAATCTTGGAAGATATAGTGAAAGGCTCAGAAGGATTTCTGAGGACTGGATGTAGGTCAAGTGATTGTGACCGAACCAGTATAAACTCCTGTATCCACTTTGGTAATATCTCTTCTTACTCATAACTATGCTTTAAAGTTTCATAATTTTTGTTAAGTATCTATAATCACCCAATTCACCCCCTCTTAGATGAAAAGCTTGCTCTAACAGAAGTAATCTCAAAGATATCAGCATAGATTCGAATCGCTAAATTGCCATTGAATTACTACGACAAAGGGGCGCTGTTCATTATTGGATCTCAGGTAGGGAGAGTTCTTAAGGTTGATCTAAACACCATGCGAAGAAAGAAAGGCATGTTTACAAGGATATGTATCGAGCTAGACCTGAATACTCCTTTAAGACCGGTAGTATTGGGGAATGGAATGGAGCAAAGGATACAATATGAGAGCATTCATCTCATTTTCATGAATTGCTTAAGATACGGCCACGACAAGACACATTGTCCACACGATAAGGAGGAGACGGTGAATGGCGATGGAGATGGGTCGAGTGTTGAACAAAGAAACAGCAGGGATGAGATCCTAGCAGCGACACTATTTGAAAAGGCGGCAACAGCGATGAGAGGGAAGAGGCAGGCATTAAGTTTGAACCTTGGATGGTGGTGCAACGGCATCGACGTGCAGCACGGTCAAGCTTCATGAACGGGAAAAGTAACGACAAGGGCCGAGATTCACGCATAAAATCCAGAATGGAGAATAATGGTTCACGGTTTCATGCGTTACTGATGGAGCAGGTAGAAGAGCCGAAAGCCAAGCACACTTAAACGGTTTCTAATGAGCAAATGGAATCTTATAGTGCAGATTTGTCGGTATTAAAAAAAAGTGCTGAGTCTTTCTTGTGCCAATCTAATGGGTTGGGTCAATCAAGCATAATTAAGGGGTCCACGGTGAAGGGGCCAAAATTTAGTGAGAAAAGGAGAAGTATGGAATCCAAGAAGAGCATGGGGCAAGAGAGTGAAATGGGCATTTTAATGAAGGTCAAAGAGAATCTGGACTTGGGGTTGTTAGAGAGTATGGAGGTGGACGAACAAAAAGGAATCAGACATGAATTGCAATTGGAGCTACTGGGGGTGTTGGAATACCATAAGTCCAAGCAGCAGCGTAATATTAACGGGCAAGAGAAGGTTGGGGGAGTGAGTATGAGGGATGATAATCCATATGACCCTGGGGCCCATGGCCAGAAGGTCCCAAGGAATTACTATGATCAGATTGATGCGTCACAGGTACAGGAGGTCGAAGAGGAAATGGACGTGACAGAAGGTAGGATTATGCAGTAAGTGCCAATAGCTTTATTTATTAATAATTTTATGGATTTTAAAGCTCTTATTTAGAATGTTAGAGGAGTAGGGGGTCGGGCGTTCACTTGTCTAATGAAGGAAATTCACAAAAAATATTCTTTCAAGTTTCTTGCTTTATTAGAGACAAGACAGAAGAGTGAGAAGGTAAGGGTGCTAGCTAGAAGGTGGGGTTTTAAGAATTATGACATGGTGGATGCTGTAAGCTTTAGTGGGGTGATTTGGTGCTTTTGGGATGAAAAGGTGGACTTCTTGGTTACTATGAAACATGACCAAGTTCTTCATGGCACTTTTAATATAGGAAGAGAAGATGCTTGGGATCCATCGATGGTGTACGACCATCCAAACTTAATTAAAAGACGTGAGTTGTGGCTGCAGCTCTGAATTATAGAAGACATGGGAGTAGGTAGGTGGTGTGTTGGGGGTGACTTTAATGCCACGTATGTTGAGGAGGGAAGAACGAAGGTCTGGTTCTCAGGGTCATGCTGGGGGTGATAGCAACTTCATTAAGTGGTTTATGGAAAGGGGGATAGGGGAGGTAGGTTTTCAGGAACCTCAATTTACCTGGTCCCGTGATTCTTCGGGTAGTCGTATTCATCATTGCTTAGCGAATACAAGGTGGCTAGAGAGTTTTAACTCAGCGTCAGCAGCGCACTTACCCAAGTTCAAATCGGATCATTATCCTCTTCTACTCAAATTGAACTCTAGTATGCAAAGGACGAGGAAAGTAAAGCAATTTAGGTTTTTTGCACCATGGGTTATGGATAATGGTTTTTCGGGACTGGTTAGGAAGTCTTGGAACGAGCTGGCTGATTGGAATAACAATGTGCTGAATTTTAAAAGGGATGTCTAGCGGTGGAATAAGGATAAGTTTAGGTATATATTCATATCCGGAAGGCCGACTTGTTAAACAAACTAGAGCAAATGCAGAACAAGGATGAAACCATCCCATTTTAGAATAAGAAAAGATCAGAAGTTTAGCTAGAGCTGGAGAAATGTTTAATACAAGAGGAACTCATGTGGCTTCAAAGGTCTAGATGTAAATGGTATTCTCATGGAGATAAAAATACAAGGTATTTCCATACGGTGACTAATGGTCACAGGAAGAGAAAGATTATTGACGCGTTGCAACGAGAGGATGGGGTGTGGTGCTACGATCCTAAGGAGTTAAGGTTTGCAAGGACTGATTTCTTCCAAAAGTTGTATATGGCCGATCATGAGGTTACCGTTCATATTAATTTTGGGAACACTTTCCCACCACTGGAAACAGAGATTTAATGCTCTCTTGGCAGAATAACGTCAGATATTGAAATTAAACAGGCGGTATTAAGCATGGGGTCTCTAAAAGCACAAGGCCCAGATGATTTGAATCCATTATTCTTCCAAAGCCAATGGGAGATTATGGGAAGATCTGTTGTTCAAGTGGTTCAGGATATTTTTTGGAATCCGCAGAATGTGCAAAGAATTAACGAAACTAATATCGTGTTGATTCCAAAAGTGAATGTTCCACAGAGCTTTCAGGATTTTCGTCCAATCAGTCTGTGTAATGTTGTTTACAAGGTGGTAACAAAGGTATTAGCTAATAGATTAAAGCATTTGATGCCATATGTGTTCGCACTAAACCAATGCAGCTTTGTGCCAGGAAGATTAAGCTCTGATAATATAATCCTGGCTCAAGAGGTGATTCATTCAATGAGAACTATGAAAAAGAAGAAGGGTTTTATGGCTATAAAAATTGACTTGGAGAAAGCTTATGATAGAGTTTGTTAGGATTTTGTTATTGACTGTTTGTATGAGTTAGGAGTGCCATTAGCATTTATTGATATAGTAAGCTTTTGTATTTCCACTGTAAAGATGCAAATCTTATGGAATGAGTCAAGAGGCCTTAAGTTTAAGCGGAGTAGAGGTCTTCATCAAGGCGATCCATTATCTCCATACCTGTTTGTTTTAGTTATGGAGTGTTTGGCTCATCTTATTCAAAGTGAGGTCAGACAAGGCCATTGGCTACCCTTCTGATTAAAGAAATAAGGCACGACAGTTTCACACTTATTCTTTACAGATGATTTGATCTTATTCGCTGAGGCAAGTCTTGATCAAACGGGGCTGGTTAAAGCATGCTTGGATGATTTTTGCTTGGCATTGTGCCAAAATGTAAATGCTTCGAAGTCCATAATATTCTTTTCCAAAAATGTTAATAATAACATAAGACAAGAAATCAATCATTTTTTTGGGATTTACACCTACTGCTGATCTGGGCAAATATTTGGGTGTGCCGTTACATCATAAGAGAGTAACATCTCATACATACGATTATGTGTTGAACAAGATGGGTGCCCGTTTAGCCAACTGGAAGGTTAATAATCTATTGATGGCAGCAAGGCATACGTTAGTCTCATCCGTGGCCTCCGCCATTCCTACTTATACAATGCAGTCTGCTCTTTTGCCTATGGCAGTTTGTGATGCTATAGATAAAAGGTGTAGGGGTTTTCTATGGGGAAGTATTGGGGCCTCTCAAAAAGTGCATGTAGTAACCTGGGAAAATGTTTGCCGATGAAAGGAAGATGGGGGCCTTGGGATCAGAAGCACAAGAAAAAAAATACTGCATTCATGATGAAGCTTGGCTAAGGTTTGATAAGGCGTAGGGACATATTATGGGTGAAGTTTATAAGGGAAAAATATAAGTGTGGGGATGACATAGTTCCCAAGGTTGTGAAACGAAATGAAGAATCTCCAGTTTGGAAGGGAATTAAATACGCTTGGGATGATATGTTAAAAGGAATAGGATGGAAGGTGGGAAATAGAAGAAGAGTGCGGTTTTGGGAGGATGCTTGGCTTCCAAATCACGACAAACTCAGTAATTATGCAAGTACAAGAATAGAGGAGAGGATGAGGGACATCACGGTAGCAGAAATGAGGACCTTTTTAGGAGAATGGAACTGGCCTATACTTAGGGATCTTTTACCGGACTATATCCTTCAATGTTTGGAGCAGGAACGGGTAAGATTGAATAGTGAAGTTGAGGATGCACCAATCTGGAGATTCACGTCTCATGGAGATTTTATTGTGAGATCAGCATACTCTCTCCTTTGCGATCACAGCGGTACAAGAGTTAATAGGGATTGGAGGACAATTTGGAAGATTGCAGCACCACAACGTTGTAAACCTTTCTTATGGTTGTGCTATAACGGACGATTACTAACCAATCAAGCAAGAGTTAAGCGAGGTATACATTATGATATCACCTGCAGCTTATGTTTGGAATCTACAGAAGGGATCATGCATGCATTATGGGACTGCAAGTATGCCAGGCCTGTTTGGAATCTCCTGGTGCCAAGGCAGTTGCGTGGTACTTTCTTTACTCTGAGCCAGCCTCATGTTTAGGTTGTTTGGAATCTCAAACAACATTGTAAGGTGGCAGGAATTAAATGGCCATCTTGGTTTGCAGTGGCGAGTCGACAAGTTTGGATGAATAGGAATATTGGAACTTTGGAGAATGCTTTAAAGGGTCCCTTGCAGATTGTGTATCAACTTAATGCAGTTGTCTCCTGTTCGAATGTGAGCCTCTATAAGGATGTCACTGAGAGGGAGAGGATTCTGCGGTGGCAACCGCCATTAGTGGGTTTTTTAAATATAATGTAGATGGGTCCTGTAGGGGAACTTTAGCATCGTGCGGGGTATTGCTCGAGATCATGAAGGGAAGGTTCTTGATGGGTTTATGTTCCATATTGGTAACATGAATAGTTTGCATGCAGAGGTGTGGGCAGTGTTATGGGCTTTGAAGAGAGCTTGGGAGTTGGGATGATGGAAGGGGATTATTGAAACTGATTGCTGGGAAATTATTGAGTTGTTGTCATCAGGGCGTATGAGCTACACCCTCAGAGTGATCTTCTTACGGAAATACAAAGATGGCTAGATCAAGGATGGCAAGTGAGTATTAACTGGTGTTGTCACGAAAGCAACCGCATTGCTGATCGACTAGCAAAGGAAGCACATTTTGTGAGTACAGGAATCCATGTTTTTCGTATACCACCAACTTTTTTAGATGAATGTCTTCGGGCTGATTTAACTGTTTCTTAGGCTAGGTTTTATTTGTATAAAAAAAAAAAAAAGTTGCTCAGATCCACCGAGGAAAAGTGGTCTCCTATGTTTGGCATTTGGGTTTCTTCGGGATGAGGCTGTTTTTCAAAATTCTTCCTTTTTTATGGGCTGATGTCCACCTTGTTTAGGCCCAGCTTCTCGAGTGAAGAAAGCAGCGTTTTTGGACATTTGCACCATATTCAATCTCTTGTATAAACTAACATGTTCTGTCGCTATCAAGAATACCTTTGATCGTTCTCTTTTATCTGATCAAAATTTGAGGCAGAGTATGAAAAAGAATACAGAATGATGATAGAGATAAGACTCTCTAGTTTCTGGACATATAGAAAGATATTGTTTAATCGATTTATGTTTTGATTTAATTGGGCTTAATTGATTAATGCAGTACGCTTCGATCAAAAAATTAATGCAGTACGCTAGTTTTCACCCTGTATATACAAGTTCTTAATGCAGTTACTTTTAACTATTTCTTATATATTTTAAAAAATAATTAATGTTCCATTAATCAATATGGTGATTATCAATTAAAATAATAAAAAAACACACATTATAAAGAAAGTCTTGCATTTGAAATGGAAGGGGAGAGAAATTCTCTTTTACCTGTTGGAACATTCTTGAAACAAATTAATGTGTTTTCTTAGAAAATCATGTGCTTATAAATTAAAGGATTTATGTGAAGAGCTGTTAAAGAGCTGTAATAGTAAAAATTACTAAGGTTATTTTTTTTAATTCCTGAAAACACATATGACAGGTTATAAATAAATTTGTGGTATAGTGTCTACACAATGAAAGTTTGTGTTATTATATTAGAAAGGTGTTTATGATTTTTAATTGAGGAGATATATTACCTCAAATTAAAAGACACCACTTTAAAGTATAGCTTTATTGTTTATAAATACCCTACATTATCACTTTATTCACATGACATAACAACAATATCAAATTCATTGTATTTATATTTGAGTGCATACAAAAATTAAATTAAATTATCATCTTGTAAAAACCAACGTTATATTGGATATAACTTGATTAGTGGAAGCATAATCCATACACATTTTTTTTTTTTAAAAAAGTTTGTTGATGACTCGGAGGCTTGAGAGAGATCAAGTTGTTTAATCTGATTGCTTGCAAGAATATACGAACATTCATTCAAACATGAAACATGCTTGATGATTTGGTATTTTGGATAGACTCAGCTCGTTTGAATGACATAATAATAAGATTTACAAAAATAATTCAATTCTATATATAGAATTTGGCAACCTGAACAATGTCCTCACAAACGCTTACTTAATGAGATAACCACAGGAAACTCATTTTAGCGTTTTTTTTAAGGCAAATGGTAATTTGAGATATTGAAAACACATTAACATTAACAAAAACATGTTTATAACTGAAACGTTAAAATTTGATAATTACAATTTGAGTTCCTTATTTTACATTTATATTCTGTTATGATCCTTAACTGTCTTTCTTCCATTTTTTTTTAACCAATTAACATCAATGTAAAATGACCCACGGTGATTTAATCCACTTCAATGTTTAAGTACTTCTGATATACATGTGCAACAGAGCTAAAAGAGTTTGTATGATGGAAACTTGAAGTGAAGTGTCACCATAAATTAAAGAAATCTACGATTAATATAATGACAATAATGCATTAAGGTCCATCCAACTTATATTTAACAAAACTTATTACACTGGAGGACATCCCCACAATAATTTGATGATCCCTCTAGTTCTTAATTAATATAAGATATATTTAATTAATTTGATTACATTAAGGAAGTTTTAAATTAGTTAATATGACATATATTTTCTAAAACACTCTAGTCATCTTCCTTACACTACTACAAAAAATAGATTTAGTGGTGTACCTTTTGTGGCGCTTATTTGAATAAGGGTCACAGATTCAACTAATTTCGTTGTTTTTAATTTTTTTTTTGTAAAAAATAACTTAGGTGACGCTTATTTCAATAAGCGCCACAACTGTATAAGAATCTTAGGTGGTGCTTTTTTAAGAAAGTGCCACCTAATATATTTTTTTAATAAAAAAAATTAAAAACAACAAAATTAAGAGATGTTGTGACATTTATTTAAATAAGCGACATCCAATAGTCTGTCTATTTTACAATTTTTTTAAAGTTTTTTCTAAATAAAATATCTTTTTTATATAATTTCTTTTATTGAAATCAAAATTATACATATTTAATTGATTATAAATATTAAAATATATAATAAAATAAAAAATTATAAATTATAATATTATATAAAAATTATATAATAACTGAATGAAAATAAAAATAAATTTAATATGCCAAATTCAAATAGAAATAATAATTATTTATTAAGTTAAATTACATAAGTCATGAATTGAATATAAAAAATATTATTATAATTAAAAATTTAGATTCCTTTATATATTACACAAATTCAAGTCATTTTATATAATTTATTATATAAAATTATTAAATTTTAAATAATACATTAATGAAAAATTTATTACAATTAATGACTAATATATATAAAATAAATTAGGAGATAAATTGACATTTAATGAATAATTTATTTCAATATATAATTTACTAAAAATATATATTTTTAATTATATAAATATATTAATTATGATATATATATTAATATTATTTTATTTAATTAAAATAATTTATTAATATACAATTGGGAGGCGTTTTCTTCAATAAGTGTCACCCAATGTACATTGTAATAATTCAATAAATGCACTAATATATAATATTTTAATAATACAAGCTCCGTATTTTAATAATACAATAAATACACTAATATAAAATTAAAATAAGAAATAAATACAAGATAAATGTACTAATCTATTACAATATATAATTTACTACAATTGAATATTATTTAATGATATAAATTAATATCAGCAAATTAATTATTAAATATATAATTTTAATATTAATTAATTTAATTAAAATAAATTAAAAATTGGTAATAGGGTGACGCTTGGTTCAATAAACGCCACCCAAATTTAATAAATTTAATTTTTAAAAATACAATGAAAACAAATATGGAGATATATGTATATATAATGACTAATTTATTACAATACATAATTTACTATAAATATATATTCTTTAATGATATAAATTAATATAAATATATTAATTATTAAATAAATAATATTAATATTAATATATTTTAATTTAATTAAAATATATACAAAATTAGATGTTAAGATAAAATTAATTTATAAAATTAAATTGAAAAATAAATGCGGAGATAAATGCACATTTAATAAATAATTTATTACATTAAGTAATTTATTAGAAATATATATTATTTATTAATATTAATTAATAAATATATAAGAATAATATTAATTTTAAATATTTTAATTAAGCTCATTATCTAATAAATTAAATATTAAATATATTATATAAATATTAAATTAAAAAAATTTTGATTGGGTGAACAAAGCGCCACCCAATGTATTATATAAATATTTAATTTAAAAAAATTGATTGGGTGACGCTTATTGAACAAAGCGCCACCCAATGTTATCATTTCACTTTCTACCATTAATTTCATTAATTCCCTCTACCTCCAGCTGACCCCACAGCTCTCCCTTAGCATTCCTGTGAGCCCACAATTCATCCCCTCAGCTCCCCCTCCCCTCAGCGTATCTTCGTCCGTCTAACCCTAAGCTCCCTGGCCCTCATCTCACACCATCAGGTCCGTTTTACCAATCCCTTAGCTCCCTTGGCCCTCAGCTCGCGTTGCCCTCCCTCAGCTCCCTCCCTGCTCAGCCCTCAGCTCCGATCGCTCTCTCCGCCTCCCTGTCAGCCCTCAGCTCCCTCTCTAAGCTTAGCTCCGCCTCTCAGCTCCCTCTGCCAGCTCCCTTCCTCTCAGCTTTTCTCTCAGCACTCTGTGAAGTGTCCCCACAACAATTTAGCAGCCCAAAGCTCCCTTTTTGGTTTTGATCACCATTACAAATCTGTAAGTTTGTCTTTTGTTATTATTATTTTTTAAAAAAATATGATTGAGTGCTACATGTGTCCCCTTCCCTTTTTTTGTTTTTTTTTTAATTTTTGATTGGGTTAATTTTATCAATTTATTTAGTTAATGAGTTGTTTTAGTACTTTTACTCTGTTCGTTTGATATTTAATTAAACAGTTTCTTAATATATTTAGATTATGTACTTTATTATCGTTATTATTATTATTCATATTTGAATATTTTTGTCGTCAACACATTTTTTGTTCTTTGTAAAGACACTTGTACCATGACATCTTGGTAGACGCACATAAGATCCAGTTCTCCTTTGTCAACCCTTATCTCATTGGACAACATGGGAGTAGAGTAGATCCTGATGCCCATTCTAATGATCTAAAAGAATACTTTAGACAAAGAGCAAATCTAAATATATATTTTCTGGTGCCATACAATACGGGGTAATAAAGTGATTATTAGTGATCGTATTTCACTTTACATTTATTTATTGTATCACTTTTACTATATCATGCATAGTTGAAGAAAAACTTTCAAAATATTTTAGGGCACATTAGATCTTGATTGTGATCAATGCACCGACACCTTCTGACCCTCGCATTTACTATATAGATCCTCTAAGTGGAGGTGTTCCTTCAGACTGTCCTCATTTATTGCGGCTGATTAATAGGTAAGCATATATACGCATGTGTATGTGTGTGTAAATATATATTTATGCAAGTTACTGAATAAACTAAAAGTAATCAACATCTATTTGTTTTCTTAGTGCATTGACTGCATATAGAGCATCTGCCAGCTTGAGCTTTTATAGATCTGCAAATCCTGCACATAGCTATACCTAGAAGAAGATACAAGTACTGATATAAGAATTTAATTACATTTTGATTTTAACAAAATTGTATTTAAACATTTAGTTAACTATTTTATTATATTGTTACAGTGCCATTTCTAGCCTAATAACGATGAACGATGATTGCGGGTATTATATAATGAAATTCATGAAGGATGTCATTACTCATGATTAGCTTCAGGTTCCACTAAAAGTAAGTCATTTTAGTACAATTCATATTGTGTTTTAAATTTAATTAATTGTCTGATAATTAATGTTTAGTTATATTAATTCATTGTCTGCATCATTGTATTGGTGTAGTATTATGAAGATCAACGTTCTGACAGTTTGACTGACAATCAAATCAATGAACTCATCCAGGAATGATATGAATATGTGCTCAGGCACTATTGTGGTTAGCAATACTATATAAATGTGTTAGGTTGTTTATTTGCCTATTATTGTTATTGTAGATTTAAGTAGCTGAATTAATTACTGTCTTATATTCATAATTGAGTAAATATATATTTAGAGTTGATTTTTTTAATTAGCTATTTGTTTGTATCAATTTTTAGTTATTTCATTGTGGTTTGCTTGAGTATAGAAATTTTTGTTTTCACTGTCATGATATTGGCCAGATCTGATAAAAAAATAATATTTTAAAAAAAAATCTAGGGTGGAGTTTCCTTAAAGAAGCGTCACCCTAGGTCCATGTAATATTAAAAAAAAAGCTGCAGCTAATAAAAAAAATTTTAAAAATATCTTGGGTAGCGCTTTCTTAAGGAAGAACCACCCTAGGTCCACATAATATTTTAAAAAAAATGCAACTAATAAAAAAATTCAAAAAATATCTTCGGTGGCGCTTTCTTAAGGAAGCGCCACCTTAGGTCCACGTAATATTAAAAAAAAAAGTTGTAGCTAATAAAAAAAATTAAAAAAATATCTTGGGTGACGCTTTCTTAAGGAAGTACTACAGGAAGTTCCTTTAAAAAGCGCTATCCTTGGTTCTTTTAAATAAATAAATAAAATGGATGATGTGGCGCTTGTGGGGAGCGTTACAGCTTGTTTTAGTGACGTTGGAATATGTGGCGCTATTCAAGGGCCACAAATATTGTTGTTATAAGCACCACATCTTTTGTATTTTGTAGTAGTGTTAATTCTCTCATTCGCTCTCCTGCTTGATTATTATTGAAAGAACATTAATAAGGATAAACTATAAAAAGATTGACAAGTATAAAAACTATGTCTTATATTATGAACCAAAATCAACTTTCTAAATATGTCTTATATAAAGACTGTAGGACTAATATTTTTCAAAATATTGAATATAATTTACATTTAACGGAATTGAGAGAGATTTTACGATGAAAGATTGATTTCAAGTTGCGGGGAAAAAAAAAAGAAAAATAAAGAAAGATTGATTTCAAGGGTAAAAAGAAAATATTATGGTAGAGACATAGAGTTTATCACACAAATACACATAAATAAATTAAATACTTCTCATACATTTAAAAATGATACATGCATTCATTACATTTAATATAACAGCATAAATATATGCATTTATTACATTCAAGAGAATCGTACAAACTTTTGAGTTACGTGTCGTATTCATTTTTCTAATATATTAAATATATGTTTCAAGTGGCGTTCATGCCACACTAAACTTTATAACTAATACCTTTAGAGCCGAACTTGCAGCGGGTTATTGGGTGCATCTTAATTATTTTTGTCAATATTGAGAACAACTTTGAAAAGAATACATGTGAAAAAATGTTAAAAACAATGGAGTTAAAAGAATTTATATAGTGGGAACTGTAGAGGTAAAAATATCACTTAACAAGAAAAAATACAGGCGTCAAAAGAAATTGATGGGAATTATTGGATGGAAATGTGATTTCTCCAACATAAATTATTAACATTGTAACTAGAAGTGTTGATTATAAAAACAGAAAAGCAACAAAGATATGGATTAAGAATAGGGACAAACAGGCGGTTTCTGAACAGTGGCATCATACATGTTAGTAGTGTGTGTGTGTGTGTTTTTTTTAAAAAAATGGGTGACGTACGTCCCAATCCAACATACATTGAACGTTCTGCACAAGTTCATGCCTTCTATCATTATTAGCCTTCCATTATATTGTTCTTTTCTTCACTTTTTCTTTCATCACAAGCGACGTCATCCTTCCGCTCTGCTGGTAAATTCATTATATTAATTTTTAATGAATTTCAGTTGCAGATTTCTCATTTTATATAGTAATATTTTTTGACCTGGTTTAGATATAGTACTTCATTCTCATCATTTCATATCAGAATTAATTGGAGTTACCTTTCCTTTGCACAGGCATTTTCTGAGACCACATTCCGATGCCAAGATAAACGTTTTCGTCGTTTAATTATTTACTACTCCTTCGGGTTTTTATTTTATATTTTAAAGTATAAGTTGTTTTTTTATTAAATATATATTATTTATAATTAATTTTCAGATATGCTAAGAGTTATGTTTAGAGGGGATAATCTCTCATACTTTTTATACATTCTCTCTCTATTTTCATAAATAGAAGTATATATTAAAAAAAATTATATTTTTGAAACACTTATCATTTTTAATTATCATTTTATTTTATATAAAAAAATTGTTTATAAATAAAATTGAAAGAATGTAATTGTTTACTAGAAGTGAGATGAAATGGTGGCTTAGAATCTCACACACGGCGGAATCTTCAACATAGGAAAAATAAAACAATAGATATAGCTGCTGTAGGACAAGACGAGCCATAAATTTTTAAATACAAGCACACATTATTTTTATTCACTTGCTAAAACGAACGAAACACAGCACACATCTATATAGATAGATATATATTCTATAGAAAAGGCCCCACACGGGCAAGGCACGTGACTGATTTATAAGTGATACAACCACGAACCTTTTTTCCTTCATCACCATCTATATCTCTCCACACACTAGCTCCTACATATAACTCCTGAAGTAAAGGTCACTAACTTCATGACTCACCTTTTTTTTTAAAAGAAAATAAAATAAAATAAAACCTAAATAACCTATTTACATATATTTGGTAATTAAAATTATATAATTAAAAAAAGGCCAACGGCGGCGTGCAGAAATAACCACGGCTACGCGACCTTTTGTTGAGCGGACTGAGATATATATAAAAAAACATATACATATACTGCTGCTTCTAGACTGTAACTAGCCAGGATTTGTATATGTATTTACAGAGCCCTCCTACATATGTGTATGAACCATGCTGGTATATATTGATGACGGTATATGATGGTGTATAGACAGTGATGAAGTCTGTGAAAAGTTGAGAGGTGCAAATCACATGCACCACGGAGTTTGCAGAGAGTCCCAGGGAGCAACATCTCCCAGAGTTCCAGCGCCATAAATGGTCGCATCGGACATTACAGGGAAATCGAGAGACATGGCGGCTTCGGCCCAGATTGAATCGTCGAACTCAGGGACAGGGAGGCCGTCGTTCATGGTCCCCCAGAATTGACCGAAATCCTCCTCCTTCTCAATCGGCTTCATCACGTTCTCGTCGGCTTGGAACGGAAGGGACATGGTTGAGCTAGAGCTAGAGCTAGAGTTAGGGCTGTACACTACGGGTGCAACTTGATGATGAGAAACCATGGACATCATCGGAGCATTGTTGGGGATGGCGGCACTGAAAGAGCAGGGGGGAATATTAGCGGCGGAGTTGTGGAGGAGGTGGTGGTCCGGCAGGAGCTGGTGATTGGGCAGCATTGGAGGAATCTGGGAGGGGACAGGGGAATGCGGCGGATGAGGCGGCTGAGAATTGTGGGAGAGATCGGGGAGATTGAGCTTGGCGTCGGATCCGTAGAGCTTACGGGCGGCGGCGTCGTAGGCGAGGGCGGCTTCATGGGAGGTCTCGAAGGTGCCGAGCCAGAGGCGAGCGCCGCGATTGGGCTCGCGGATTTCAGCGACCCATTTGCCCCAAGTCCTCTGGCGAACGCCTTTGTAGGTGCAGCTGGCGTTTTCAGGGCCTCCTTTGCCTCTCATACAACCTTTTCTGGAGCTGGCCTGGGCGGGCCGTTTCACCTGCTTTCGCTCCTCCATTCCCATCCCTGATTTCAGCATTTTGACGACTCACAAACACTGAATTGTTATTAATATAAGAACTTGGCTATAAAGGAAGGATAAGGGGGATGGGGAGTGTTTATATAGTGAGTTGAGGATGAGGAGAGATAGAGAGTGTGAAAGGAGAGAGTAGAGTTTACAAGTATCTGAAACGTGGCCTCAGGTGAGGTGGGGTTAAGTTGCTACTTGGCACGATGAAGCAGACAGATCGTGTCCACTCACAGCCTTAATTGTTCATTTCTCTATTACACACTTGGCCTCCCCTTCTGTTTGCGTGTGACCTCACCTGGCTGCGCCCCGCCCCGCCCTGCAGAGTGAATCAATTCACCCATAAACTGTTTTTCCCATTAATGCTCATAATAGTAATAATAATGAGCGATGATCATATATATATATATAGTATATCCGATAGATAGATAGAGGGACTGATAAAATAACGGGGGGAAGGGAAAAGGGGGGAAAGAAGAATAAAGGAGAGAGGGAGAAAAGGCGGTTGGTTGGATAATGAGGGAATATAGAATTGTTGAGGTAAAAATTGTGAAAAGTGGATAACGAGCATTTAAGCAAAAGGGAGGAGCGGTGTGATTTGGAAGAGATGGTTGAAGATAAGTACGTGCGGGGGTTCCAAAAGGGTAGAGCACATGAGAATTAGGGAAGCAGTGGGGTGGGACGTGGTGGAAGCACAGGGATTTGGATTTCTGTGCCCATAAGAGCAAAACCAGATCCAATGGACTCAGGCTCGCACCACCACGTGCGACATAACTGTGAGTTTACCCAAAATGATCGGCGCATGTACTTCCCCACCCCTCTTATTATGCACGTTCATTGTATTTGCTTCTCCCTCTCACCTCCTTTTTTTTCTTATTATATACACCTGCCTCTCTCCTCTGCTCACAGCTCCTTGCATATACTAATAAAAGAACCTCCAGGAACATCCTCCGGAGGCTAATCTATGTAGAACTACTCAACACGTTTACAAAAAAGTGGAGATACTTGCTCAGAGTCCATTCTTAGCCACAAACATCTCGTGTATCGGTGGTCGGCAAGCAGAGACTGGATAGACTCTAAATAACATAGATATATGGCACGCTATTATATATATATATGTCGTACATATGCATGGAGGACCTTTTTTTTGTTATTTATATATATATAGACTGCATACCACATTTTTTGTGTCGCGTTACACCGCTCCTTAAAGTGGACAAAACATGTGAAACGGCTCCAACATCTCCCAACCAGGCACGAGAGGTAATCAACGAGTCATGCCTACAACATATACCGTCGTAGGCTCTAAATGCACAAAACACATTTGTAGTTCTTCTCAGTGATGATAATTTATCTTATTCTGTTTATGGGTATATTTGTACGGGGAATATGTTAAAACTCCATTTGTATCGCCACCAGTCTTTCAACTGTTAGTCAAGTTTACTTTCACCCAAAGGATCTAGGCAAGCCTAAATTGAGTGACCCAATATGAGAGGACCTCTCCCTCGAGTCCGTCCGTGAATGGGCATTGTGTGGTTTCGCTATATCATCTTCTATATATCTCATAGGATAATTGAAAATAATGGTGCCAGTTGAAAAGCAAAACGGTTTAGATGTGAAGGCAAAATACAAACTGATAACACTAGCCTGTGAGATGTTGGTCAATTTAACCTTGAATTCAGAGTTGACATCAAGAGGGGCGCACCCATGGCCACTTCCATCCCGACATCACGTCTTCCATATTTACAATCACAAAACTCCAAGGTAACAAGCTAATCATTAATATAACTTGGATGTCACCGTAATTGCTTAACGCCATTTATCATAAATGGTATTATTAATTTTTTTCCATGGCTACTGATAAGTACTGTGCCGTGTTTGCTCACAACCATCCATGGTTGAGGATCTGAGTCAGTCCGCAAACAATGCTTCCATAGTCTTGGAGGTCTATTCGCCTGATTCAATTTGCAATTTTTTTCATCCTGCTGTGGTAAAGCCAAATGAAGACCAGAAGCAATGGAAAGCTAGTGGCAGCCGCTTCTAGATTCGAGACAGATGTGGTTTCGACAAAGCATCACTTGCCAGTTTCTGAGGGTGAATTGAAAGCCGAAGATGCTTCAGTGGGATCCATACACTTCCTTAAAGCTTTCCTTATCTCCTTTAGCATGTCATCTATCCTGATGCCCTTCCTGCAAGAAGTAATATCAAACATAATTTGACCTAAGCTTCTCTGCAAAGTATCCTCCAACTTTTCTGAACGGATCAGAAAATAATACACAATGTGTTTGGTACAATCCCCTGAGAACTTCTTTCAAAGATCAAGTAACACTCAAAAATTTATGCATGAATTAAAACGTGAGTGGCAGAATAAATTTTCTAAAGTAGTACGGGTTCTGTGAAGATTGTGTTGTCTCTTTTATCCTAGAGGAACCATGATGGATAAAATTTTCATGACATAATTTTGAACGAAACCATCCAGCACTTACAGAACACTAACACCCACAACGGACAGGGGTGGGGGATAATCCTCCAGTTTCTTTTCCTTGATGACAACTTCACTGGATAATGGTTGATCTGGAACTTCAGAGGTTAGCTTTACTTCAGAAGGTGTACCAACGCTCCCAATTCTCAGTATTTTTTCAGTCAATGATGGAAGCCTGTCCTTTGCCTGAAACATTAAGCACCTTACACGTTTAGGTCAAATTCTGATTATACATTTCAAATAATCCATGCCATGATCAGCCCACGCAAAGTAGTGGAAAGCTACATACTTCTGGAAGGTCAATCTTGTTTAAAATCACAATGTATGGTCGGTCAAGGTATTCAGGGTTATACATGCACAACTCCTGCAGAAATAATTCAAATGGGGACCACAGCACGAACAAGTCAACTCAAGAAAAAGACAGGCGAAAGCACATTGCATTGTTTGAATTTTTTTTTTTTTTTCAAAAAAAAGCTCGTAAGGTAAAATTATGCAGGGAATGTGCGCACACGAGTGATACGTACTTCCCTGACAGTTCTATAATCATTGATGGGGTTCTCAGTGGCTGCATCAACAACATGGACCAGAAGCCGGGTCCTCCTGAGGTGCCTCAAGAAATTTCGACCAAGACCCTTAACACATAAGTTTTCAATTTCACACTTAGCATCCCCAAGGCAAATAGTTGGTACAGTGGACAAGATTATAAACATTCATATAAATACCTTTCCTAAGTGAGCACCTTCTATAAGACCAGGCAAATCTGCTAATGTAGCTTCAGATGAAAACATTCCTGCTCCCAAGCTGGGGTCACCACCTAGTCGTCCAAGGTTCGGCATTAATGTTGTAAAAGGATAATCAGCAATATCAGGTTTTGCTAGTGTAATGGCTGCCAGTAGTGTTGATTTCCCAGCATTTGGAAGTCCCTACATCAAAATTTTCTTAATCTCCTGAAAAAGTGAATGAAAACACTTGGACATTTATGAAGATAGAACAGACGTTGCGATAGGCCTCTTATTTTATTCATTCATTAATTTGACTTACTATTCATCTAGTTACTGATATTACGACAGAAGTTATGTAAGCCTCAATAAAATCACATTGTTCAAAGGTCTTATCCTGAAATTTGTTGGTATGATTACTTTAGGTTGACAAACAAGGAAGTCAATGCGGACCTAGTCACTGAGGCAAACCTATAAGTTTGTTGGTGGAACTGCCTTTGCATATTATGTAGCAAATTTGCAATGGGCGACTTCCTTTGCACATTATATAGCATCCTTAAAAGTAAATAGTTATGATGGAATAATTTATCAGATTCTACATATTACATCTTTCTTTAAATGTAGATTGAGCATATACCAAAAAAGCATCAACATTTTAGTATCCCAGGAACTGCACAATTTACCCTTGTCAATGTTTGGGCAAGAAAAACCACTGATAAGCATACAATGACTAATTATTATAGAGATAAAAGACGGACTGCTGCCCTGCAAGGACACAGTTCCAAACTGTCCATCATGGGCAGATTAGCCAAAAGCTAAAAGAGGGACTGCTAATTATTTGAAGGGGGCATTTCGCGTAGAAGCAGAACTTACAACTAGACCAACATCAGCCACAACTCGTAGGATCAACTCTAAGCTAACTTCCTCACCTGGTTGACCATGAACTAAAACCTGTAATAAATATTCGAATTCAAATGTTATATTTGACAGTAAATTCGAAGCACAACTTGCTAACAGAAATAAGCAAAAAAACATAACAGATTTGCAAAAGTTTCATTCATATTTAAAAAGGAAAATTAATTAAGAGGTCCTATACTTAAACACTTATTTTCAAGTAGATGCCTATATTTTAAAATTTTGAAAAGATTTCCCTATAATTATCACCATTAGCAAAGTTAGTCTCTAAAGTTAAATTCATCACAAAACTATACTGTTAGGTTAATGACTATTCATGAAAAAAGAAAGAAAGAAAAACGAAAATATTTATACAATATGTTTTACACAATAGATATATACAATGTCATCTCAAGGACACATCTCTCCATGGAAAAATATTGCAAAATGTTTTGAAACATAGATTTCTAAACTATAAAAGAAAATATTTTACCTTGTCAGTGTCATCTCTCAACACATTTGTTGTCAATGCCATCATCTCCTTCCTTTTATGCTGTGGCAGATCTAACAAGCTAATCTGCGTAGGCAAAACTAAAATGAGAAGCAGGTTATGGATTCAACTATATATAAGAACATGTGCCGGAGAAGTAGTATCATATATTTCAGGCACATGTAATTTCTTTTTTTTTTTTTGGGGGGGGGGGGATGGAATAAATGAATATCATTGGACCGGCTATTCAACTTATCACCAAGATGTCACAATATTGGTCATTTCAAAGCAATAAATCATGCAATAGATTTGCTTCTGAATCAAAGGAGTCCGATGCATCACTGTCATATAAAGCAGCAGACTCCAAAACAATTTTCAGAGGGAAATAAAGACATATTACCCCTCCTTGTCCACCCCTTGCAACAAGAACTTCATCACCTGGTTGTGCCAGATCAGCCAGCAATTTCCCTCTCCTGCGTTTCACAACAGTACCTGTCACATTAGAAAACTCAATGAGGGAAAGCAGATTTCACTATTTCAGTTCTTCACCTTCGCTAATTTTGAATGTATGAGTAATGCATGCCAATTAACTCATCGCAATTCTTCGAAGTTTAAATGGACAATAATGACTGTAGAAGATTGGTAGAGCAAAACATTTCATATTCAGACTATGTCAAAAACACTTCTAGTTCTTTACATAAAAGAACAAAAATATCTCTTCAATAGAAAAAGACGTGTGTGATACATACAAACCTACAGGCACAGGAATGCGCAGAGTTGGAGCAGCAAGTCCATCATGCAATTGTGAGGTCAAAATACCCATTGTATCAACATTGCCACCGCGCTTTGCATTATAACGACTTTTGCTGTGGAATTCCAATAATGAATCTTTTTCCTCGTCCGCATAAATCACCACATCCCCTCCATGCCCACCCATAGGTAGGATAAGCGACCCATCAAAGTCTCTTCTATAGGAGTTTTTTTTCCTTGTCTTTTGCTTTTCAGGTCTTCCTTGTGAACTATTAATTCTCTGGCCGGGCATGCTAAGTATAGCTCCATGGCCTCCATCACCCGAACGAACTGTGATGATAGCATGATCAAAATACTTGTGAGGTTCCTTGATCACTGTCGGAGGACTTGATGAAGGAGCCACACTGACGCTGAGGAGTCTGCAATTAACCCCGCACCATCGATAATTATCAGAATTGCATCTCTGTTGAAGATTCCTGCAAAGACAAGCAGACCCCGGATTATCAACATAGAGTGAACAAGCAATAGAAAAATTAAGAAGATGATGACAAGTAAGCTATTTATCATTCCATTATAAATCTCTGAGCATGATGTTCACTGAACAAGCTAGAAGCGTAATCATGAGGAGCTTCAATTGCAAAGTTTACTCATAGAGGGGAAAATTAAGAGATTAATCAAATAATGTCATCAAGCCTTATAGATTATTCAAAGCTGAACAAGAAAACTGATTCCAAAGCTGGCAATCATAAGAGTGGGAACGAGGCTTGAATATACAAAAAGTCCATGAAACCCAAATATTTACTGGTTGGGTCATTAAATTTTTGTTTTTTTTTTAAAAAGCGCCACTCCATAAATTTGAACCGAAGAACCTAAAAAATACGGTCAAAACTTCTGATTGAAGTACCTTGAAGGAAGCAGGCGAGTGGAAAACAAGGAAGTTTCACGGAAGCGAACGATAGAAAATGAAGCTGAAAATGGTGGAGAAATTAGAGCAGCCATTATCAGTTCCCGGGACAGACGGATAGGGAAAATGGCGGACAGGTAGAACACTTGCGAGGCCACATGGGCTATTTTATTTTATATAGTCCCGAAACCCAAGCCCATCGTATTTTCCAGCCGTAACCCGAACATGCAATCATACCCCAGTCCCCGCAAAAAAAAAAAATATATATAAATATAAGAAACGAAAGAGGAGGGTAAAAACTTGTTTGATTCTATTCTCTGTTTTTTTTATAAATAGTTTTATAAAAAAATTTTCATAAAAAAAAATCTGTTTAGATAGTTATTTGAAAAAATTTGTTTTGGAAGTGACGTGGTGGTACAATTTCTGGTAGTGATATGTCGGTGGTTATCACTGGTAGTATAGTATCAATAGTGGATAAGTGACAGCCTCAAAAAATAAAAAAAATAAAAAAAAAGACTAAAAAGTGTTTTTATATTTTAGTTTTTAAAAATAAATTTTTGTTTTTAAAAATAAAATCAATTTTTTTTTGTACAAAGCCTCTAAATTCTTAAACAAATTAACAAAACAATTTAAAAGATAACAACCATATTAAACAGCGTCCATATTCTTTTTGGGCAAAACAGTGTCAAATATTATGAACCCGAAAATTTTGACATTGGAGGTCCTTATTTGGTATTCATTCTGGAACACCAAAAATTCATTTGCTAAAAAATTAACAATAAGAAAGTAATCTTTATTTCATGCTCTGTACCCATTAAAATAAAAAAAATTACTAGCTCTGGTCCTAAATATAAAACATAATTGATTTTCTTTAAATAAATTAAAAAAATTAAATAAATTTTTTAATCATATCATATGTAGTATATTCTTAAATTATATATCAATTTATAATTTACTTAAAATAGTTTAGAGAAAAAAATAATAAATATAAATATTTTAAAATAATTTAGTTAGTTTTCTTAATCTCTCTAAAAAATCAATTTTATCTTATATTTAAAAAAAAGAGAATAAAATATTACAAAATGCAACATAAAAAAAATTAAACCCTTCCAAATTTAAGAGTTAAGGTGCAAAGTTGCCCTTAAACTTTTATAAAAAGTGCATCCAACATCATATGATTTTTAAAGATACAAAAATGCTCATAAACATTAAAAATAGGGCAAAAATGCATGTGATGTTATCTCAACCCAACGGCCATTACTTTATTTCGGTGAGACCCACTATGATGTCCAGGTTAGTGCCGGCAAAGACGACTTGGATAATACCATCCCATTGATTTTGCAGCTCAATTTCAACAGACCAATCAAACCAGAAAACTTACTTGAAACAGCTTATGTACAAAAACTCACCCTTTCTTAGAATAACCCTCTCATCTTCCTCGTGGTTAGAAACACACGTCTAAAACTATGAAAGAGACCAAATCACTATGGGTGTAAGAAAGAAAATGAGGCCAAAGGCCCAACCCAAATAAAGAGTTCCTACAACATTGTTCAAAATCGAAAGCATGAAAAGAATTATCATTGAGCTTGGCTTCAACTTCTTCTATATTTCTCTGTAATTTTCATTATCTTCATCTTCATAATTGGACCCCATCTAATTACAAACCCAAAGTACTTGCAGGAAATTCCCCTGAAATAAGAAAACAAACAAAACTCATGTTCTCTTTCACTTCATCGGTCTTCCTTTTGGCGATAATGGATGATGGATTTTCTACCGAGAGATCGCAGAGATCCCAAGCTTCGAATGGGTGATCTAACGGTCTTCATTGCCAACTTAATTAACGACATTGTTGGTCGGAAGAGAGGATGGAGATTAGGTGTAGTAAGGGTGCGGCAAGACGATGGCTGGAAAGGAGGCCAGAGAGGAGGAAGCCGAGCTTGTGGTTGAGTGGAGGGAGGTGCGACTTGCGAGGGTGGGGAGGATGAATCACAGTCACAAACCTGCAGTAGAGAGGGTGGGGGATTTTTTTAAAAAAATTTTAAATTAATATTTGTAGGATTGTTTCTATTTTTATTTTTTCACCCACTACTAATTAGGATATTAACAAACCCATACCAGCATCCCCATCACACTTTTCAGTCAAATCAAGTAATATTAACGGTCAACGTCATATGACTTGAAGGCATGGGTAAATTTACCTCTATTTTTAAAGTTTGTAGGCACTTTTATACCTTCAAATAATATATGATGCTGGATGTAGTTTTGATAAAAATTTAGAGGTTTTTTTTGCAACTTAACCCCAAATTTCATATTTGAGAATCTAGACTGACTTCGAGAAAACAAATTCTACTTTCGGCGCGGGTCTCTGCTCATGTAAACCTCCAAAAGAGTTACAAGTTAGCACCTTCTAAGTTTTAAAAGAGTTTTGTGATTAAACATGTCAGTCCTTTGTAGATCATCAATTATTTTAATTCATAAAAGGAGCCTTTCGTTTCAATTTCTAACAAGGAGATAAAATATACTAAGGTATTTAACATAAAAGTCACTTGACTTTTTTTTAAGGGGTAATGAAGCTAATTAAATTATATTAAAAATATTTATATTTATTATTTTTCTTTAAACTAATTTGCTTGATTTATAAACTGATATATGATATAATGGTGTATAATATATACTATGATTAAATATTTTATTTAATGTTTTTAATCTCCAAAAAAAATAATTGACTCTTACATTAAGAATTAGAGAGTTCAAAATATACATTATTAAAAGGCAAAATCCCACTCAGGTCCGAAGGACATGAAAAAAAATATTAAAAGGGTCTCATTGTAATTTCTTCATTGATATAGATTCCAAATATGAATTTACCTTATTAACAAATGTATGTGATTATATTGATAAGTCTATCTATGTTAATCAAACCAGTTCCTGTTGACAAACGTATGTCACTATATTGACAAATCATAAAATAGATATTGATAAATCCCTTTATTTTAACAAAATATAACTTCCATTGACAAGCATATGAGACTATATTATATTGATAAATTATAGAGTAACCATTGACGAACTCATCTATGTTTATTATATAATTAATTAGAGATTTTTTTATAGAGGAATCTATACAGAAACTTTTTTTACATTTTTTTCTGATATTTGAGACTGAGTGAGATTTTCCCTTGTTAAAAAGGTCCTTGATTGCGTTCTGTTTCTAGTTTCTGGGCCTCACCCCAACTACCTCACGTTTTTAAGGTAGGGGCGTGAAGCCTAATTGATTACACAAGTTCCTTGAAATTTACGAACGATGGACAATAAAAAGGTAGCCCAAGAATTTGTAGAATAAATTAAAATAATAAGGTACTGTACGTGCCAGTTTTTGCAGTGAAAGGCTTCCTTTTATCGCTAAAATATAGCCAAAAAATGCATATGCCTTTTACAACACACATCAGAACTTCAGAACAAGAGAAAAAGGAAAGTTTGGTTCAGCTGCTCCACCCCACAAAGGGTAGACACGTTAGATCAGCTGCCCCCTGAATCCTCAACCAGGAAAACATTGCAAATCTGTCCAACCAAGGGTCATTCGACTTCAAGGAACTTCACTAAGACCGCAAACAATCAGCACAGCCTGCTTATTAGATTATACAGACGAACAGGCATTCAGACAACTTTCCACCCATGGTCAAACCACAAGATTTCCATATGTGGCAACACATGCTTGGGTAACCAAGCGTCACTCCCAACTGTGCCCTTTGTTCATGTTTCAACTTTTGAGAAAATCTTTCAATGAAAAAGGTGGAGGCCCATCCTGCAATGTGTAAATTATGGGAAGAAAAGAATCATGTTATCCACCAGGGATGTGCTACCACTTACATCCCTCATATGAGTGATGTGCTCAAATAGATATCAAAAAGTTCCCCAGTTTGAAAGAAATATGGGTCCAAGCTAACTATGAACGCGAAGCCATGAGAATTTAGACAGCATATACGGCCATTAAAAAAATCCCAAACCAGAAAAACAGAAATTATCCGCTACCTTTCCAGCCTCTTGACTTAAGTACTGCCTAACTACCGTAGCTTGCTGTATAAGCCTCTCCATTGCTGTGTAGCTGGGAAGGTTTAAATGTTCTGGCAAATACCATTATCCACAAAAAAGAAAAAATAGAAAAATTTACATGATACATCATATATTTGGATTGGAAGGGCAGAGATGAAATATTGAATTTTGAAGCTAAATATACTTGTATATGTTATACCCATGGAATAAAAGAACTACACAAGCAAATAAGAAATCGAGTAACCAACCAAGAATAGCTCGATTTAAACTATCTGCAACCTGCTGCCGGTACTCTAAGCTAAGCAGATGAAACACTGGGGATTTCTCTGGCTCATTATAAGCAAGAAGGGCCATAAAGTCCTGCATAATAGGCAACCGAATGGTTACATATTCAAATAAAATCTAAAGTAAATCATTGATTTAGTCTATAAAAGAGTCTCCTTTCAATTAGATCCCCCCAAGATAAAATGTCTCAATTTGTTCCTCCAGAGACAAAGGATCTCGATTTAGAAGCCACACTTGGTGGCAACATGTGAGGCTAGACAATATACTTAGCCACAAGACTTTCCCACTCTAGCGCAGGAGAATGAGCAAGAGGAGACTCCTCCTCTAGCACAAGACTGGAAAAGGAAAATGAACAACTTACTAAGTGTAATAGCCAGAAAACCAACAAAAGGAAATTTCGACCAAAATGATCCTTCCTTAACGTAGAAGCAGGATAGCACAAGACTGTTGTCTAATAAATTTGACCATGTGTCTTCAACCCTCAAACCTTCATTGATTCATGTTCATAAAAGATTCGATGGGGTTTTATGTTGGCTATCAAGGCCTAACACAACCCTCCTCTATTACCCAGGCTTGATTACTGATGGAGATATTAAGAATAGGTGAGAAGCCTACTTTTATAAGTTGTTCAATGATGGAGGGGGAGGGTTGCCTTGTGACTGGGAAGATTTGAAACTCGAGAAGGTGATCTCAATTTGTCATTTTACGGCAGGATTCGAGTTAGCGATGTTAAGGAAGCTCTTAAGAAAATAGAAAATGGTAAAGCTATTGGACATGATGGTATTTCTATTGAAGTTTAGAAATGTTTGGGTGAAGAGGGTGTGTTGTGGGTCACCAAATTATTTAATGAGATTTTAAGATCCAAGAAAATGCCAGATGAGTGAAAAAAAATTACTTTAATCCTTATTTATAAGAACAAAGGGGGTATTCAGAATTGTGCAAACTACAGAAGAATCAAGTTTATGAGTCATATAATGAAATTGTGGGAAAAAGTGATTAAACACAGGTTGAGATTAGAAACTGATATTGCTAAAAATCAATTTGGTTTCATGCCAGGAAGGTCCACAACAGAAGCGATTTATTTATTGAGGGGGCTAATGGAAAAGTATAGGAGCAAAGGAAGAGATTTGCATATGATTTTCATTGATATAGAAAAAACGTATGATCATGTGCCAAGTGATGTACTTTGAAAAGCCTTAGAAAATAAGGGGATGCGGGTTACATATATCAAAGACATTCAAGATATATATGAGGGGGTTATAACCAATGTTAGAACGTCAGAAGGTGTTACAAATGACTTTCCTATAAGGATTGGCCTACATCAGAGATGCGCTTTGAGCCCTTATTTATTTAACCTAGTGGTAGATGTTCTAACTGAACCTATAAAAGAGGAGATCCCTAAATACGTGTTTTTTGCGGATGATATAGTTCTGTTGGCTGAATCCAGGGAGGAAATTAATTCTAAGCTTAAGATATGGAGACAAACTTTGGAATTGAAGGGCTTTTGTCTGAGTAGGAGAAAAACTGAATATATGCATTGCAATTATGATAAGAGACAATATCGAAGTGAAGTGGAAGTTAAATTGAGGGTTCAAGTCATTCCCCAAGTGACAAAATTTAAAGATTTGGGATCAATTATACAACAAGATAGTGAAATTGATGGAGATGTCAATCACAGAATTCAAGCTGGATAGTATAAATGGAGAAAAGCTACTGGAGTTATTTGTGATCGGAAAATACCTAATAAGGTAAAAAGGAAGTTCAATCGCATTGCTATAAGACCAACAATACTATATGGTAGTGAGTGTTGGGCTTTAAAGGGACAACACGAACATAAAATGAAAGTAGCCGAGATGAGGATGTTGAGATGGATGTATGGTCATACAAGAAAAGACAAGATTCGTAATAATCATATACGCGAACAAGTTGGAGTGGCCTTTATTGAAGGAAAAATGGTAGAAAGTTATTTGAAGTGGCTTGAACATGTTCAACAAAGGCCATTGAGTGCTCCGGTGAGGAGGGTTGATCAAGCAATATAAAGTCCTATAAAACGAGGTCAAGGAAGGCCAAAACAAACGCTCAATGAAGTCACAGAGAGAGATCTTTTGATTAATAATATATTTAAAAATATGGTTTTTGACAAAGCACAATGACGTTGTGCGATCCATGTAACTAACCCCACCTAATGGGATAAAGACTTTATTGTTGTTGTTATCGTCTTCAACCCTCAAACCAACGTTGTCTATGCTTCTCAATCCCACATGTCTGAGAGACTTAATCTCAAAAGGACCAAAACCCACCCGGGGTGTTTAAAGGTTAATCATACACATACCTGAAGCTTTTCCATGTATTTCTGCTCCTTCCCAAAAGGGCTAAACTGGGTCTGAGCAAACTCCAAAGCTTCTGTGCTGCCAGTAAAATGAGATTTAATGAAAGCAGAAAGTAGGTAACATGTTCTTTTTTTTTGGGGGCAAAATTAGGCTAGGCTCACCATTTCCTAGAGCGGACAAGCTCAACAAAATGAAGGCTCAAAAGATCAAACCGTAAGTCCTTATTCTTCTCAAGAATATCCTGTGCCAGCTGTTCAGTCAGCTCAATGGCCTTGAGTGCATTTCCGTCTAATGCAAAGTGAAAAATTCCTGAAGAAAAATCATTAAAATTACCATAAAAGGTCCTCACAATCTACATTAGACTGCAATGATAAAAATAATTAAATTCATCAAATACTGTGCATGTTGCCCAGCACCTTGTGACTGGAAGTGGGAAAGAAAAACAGTCGAGACAGACCCACTTGATATGTAAGAAAGTCAGCAAAAGAAGTATAACCACAACTCAAAGGCTCAAGACAAAAAGAAGCAGCCATTTCCAAAGAGGTATAGATGTTTCAAGGTGAGTTACAGAGAAAACAATAGCTCAGCATCCTTCAAATTGAAGTCAAGCAATCCAATGGATATGTTGTATATGGTAAAACGGAAATAAGACACCAGGCGATTCCAAGTCATTAATCAACCTGCATCACAGAAAGACAACAATGGACCTACTTTTTCTTTTTTCCATGTCTTCTAAATAATCTGCAGGTTGCTTCATTCCAGTGCAGGCAATAAATGATTCCACTGATTCTTTGTAGCAATTATGGATAAGATACGACAGAACTATGTTTTGGATGTCATTATCATTTATAGCCTGTCAATCCATGTAACCAAAAAAGTCAAAATAAGAACTTGGTGAGACAAAATATGACAAGGGAATCAATATAGCCAAAGAATCATGCTAGTAGATAGCATCCTGATAGAAGGCACAAGAGCAAGCTTGTAAACAGCAAGTAGTTGAGAGTATTTTTGCTGTATGGGATCCATTTCATCTAAATTATTAATAACTTATAAAGAATATGATAAAAATGAAATGCAAACACCAATACTAGAAAGACAATACTAAAAATTAGACCAATTCTGCAGTAATGGGAGTAGGAAGAACACAACTGCGTCCCCAGTAACAACAAAGAATGAAGCTTAATGAAAGCCAACCACCTAGAATTATCCAAAAAAAATATTCAGAGAATAACATACCACTCAATTACAACATCTTCCAGACAAAACAATTCTGCAATACATGCAATGAACTTTGAAGCAGACTCTAATTTGAAAAACTAAATCAACACACAAATCCTAAAGTTGACATTATGTTACTGATATGATATTGTAATTTGGATTAATAATTCGAATGGTAGTTGTGTAGTTGATTAGGAGAGTGGGGTTAGCCATTAGTGGCACTAGCCGTTTAGGAGCGGCACTAGCCAAACATGGCCTTATCCATGCCTAATTACCTAAACACCCCTGATTAGTGATAGAGTATTCTGTTTAAGTCAGTTGTTGCCGTGGTACTGTCATGTGACTGTCATATGCTATTGCCTATATATATGACAGTCCAACTATTGTATGACTGACTTTTGACACATTAATACACGTACTGTTCAGTTCATCTCCTCTGTTTCTCTACTCTCCTCTACTCTTCTCTACACTTCTTCTCCTAATCTCTTCTGATTTCTCCTAACTCTACCCTAAATCCCCAATTCAGACACATTCAAATTACAAAAACGCATCAGTGGTATCAAAGCTTAGCATTCTCGGCTGTGGTTATTGGCTCCTAACGCACTGTTAAATGGTTGACACTCGGTTCCAAGAAAATTCAAGAAGAATGGAAGAAAGGGTCCAGATGATTGAGCAGGAAGTGGGATCGATAGGGGCACTTCAAGCATCGTATGAATCTTTACATGAGTCGGTGCAAGGTCACCGTGAAGAACTTCAGATGGCACGACGTGAGATGCAAGAAAGCCAACGCCTCATCCAAGATAATCAGAGAGGCATGCAAGAAAATATCAACGTCTTGACTCAGGAATTACGGGCGCTGGCGACGTCGGTTCAGAGAGTGACGCAGACGGTGGCTAACCGCATGCCGGAAATTCAAGAAAGGGGAGGGAATGGTCGGCCACACCAGTACCAGCGGCCTACGCAATTCACGAAGATGGATTTCCCAAGATACTCAGGACATGATATGGATACCTGGATTGAGAAGGTGGAACGCTACTTCATCATTGACGACACGCCGGAGGCATCCAAGGTGACGATGGCGTCGATGCACTTGGACGACGATAGATTCCAATGGCACCGAGCGGTCGAGAGACGTTGGCGACACCCTCCGACGTGGATGGCGTATGCGGCGATGCTCCGGGACACGTTCGGCCAACCCTTCGACACCCCCATGACTGATTTTACACATCTGCGGCAGACGGGGACCGTGGCGGACTTCAACACCAGGTTTGATCAGCTGTCGGCGAAGTTGGATCTGGCGGAGGAGTACCTCGTCGACGCTTACGTGGGGGCGTTGAGGGATGAGATCGCCGACTCTGTCAGGCTGTTTAACCCCAGAACGCTGCAAGAGGCGCGGCGACTCGCAAGAACCCAGGAGATCGCGGTGAATCGCCGAGCAGGGAGAATCGCGGGAGACAAATCACAGAAACCGGGTATTGTGAATGTTGGGTCCAGGAATTCATTTTTAGCCAGTGGGTTCCCAAGAAAAGACCAAACTGCCCCTCCCCCTCCTCAGAATTACGGGAATGACATTCTTGATAATAAGCCACGTACAATTGGTTTTATTCCCAGGAATATCACTCGACCAGTGAAGGCTCTTACACCAGAGGAAGAAGCAGAGCACCGAGCGAACAACCTTTGCTTCTTTTGTCATGGAAAATTTTCTAGGGATCATAAATGTCCTCAGAGGCAGAAGATGCAACTTCACTTAGTTTTGCTTGATGAGGATGAACTTCCGGTCACTGAAGAGGCGTCTGACATGGATGAAACTGATGTTAAAGAAGAGCAACTAAGCATTTCTTTACATGCTATGAACGGAAGTCATAAAGCTGATGTTATGAGAGTCCTGGGTGCTGTTGGGAAGCATCAATTGCAGATCCTTATTGACAGTGGAAGCACGCATGATTTCCTGAATTTGGATACAGCCGTTAAGTTGGGTTGGCAACCTCATGAGACTCCTCATTTGAGTGTGGAAATTGCAGGTGGGGGGAAGTTGAAGGTTCATGGGGTTTGGCATGGGTTTAGATGGAAGATGCAAGGTCTGGATTTTAGTTTTGATTTTCGAATCATTGATTTACACACATATGATATGGTGCTGGGGCTAAGGTGGCTTAAGAGTATTAAGAGTGCTTTTTGGGACTTTGAGTCGTTATCCATGAGTTTTTGGAAGGATGGACAGCGGGTGAGGTTGCAGGCCAATGTCCCTCGGTCTTTAAGGATTGTGGCACCTAAGAGGGTTGAAACCAGTTGCTGGAAGGAGGATCAAGTGTTTTTGATGCAGCTGATTGAAGTGAAGGGTGATAGAATGTGCTGCTTTGCCATTAGTGATACTGCTTCTGAGTTACCAGCAGAGATTCAAGGTGTCATAAGGGATTTTCGTGATATATTTGGTGAGCCAAAGGGGTTGCCACCGTTTAGGCCCAGGCATAACCATCCCATTGTGCTAGAGGAAGGTACAAATCCTATTTCCTTAAAACCATACAGATATCCAGCTGCACAGAAGGATGTCATTGAGAAGTTGGTTGCTGAGTTGTTAGAAGCTGGTGTATTGCAAGAGAGTTGTTCTCCCTTTTCAGCTCCTATAGTACTCGTTAAGAAGAAGGATGGTTCTTGGCGTATGTGTGTGGATTACCGTGAATTGAATAGGAAAACAGTGAAAAATCAGTATCCTATTCCACTAGTGGAAGATTTATTTGATGAGTTAAGCAAGGCAAGATGGTTCACAAAGCTTGATTTGAGGGCTGGTTACCATCAGATCCGAATGGTGCCTGAAGATGCTTACAAGACGGCGTTTAAGACGCATTCTGGACACTATGAATGGCTAGTGATGCCCTTTGGGCTTACTAATGCACCGGCTACTTTTCAGGGAGCTATGAATGATATCTTTCGTCCTTTTCTGAGACAATTTATTTTAGTTTTCTTCGATGATATACTGATTTATAGTTCCACTCTTGTAGATCATCAAGAACACTTGAGGATTGCCTTGCGAACTTTGCAACAGCATCATTATTTCGTCAAGGAGAGTAAGTGTACCTTCGCTGCTGTAAGTGTAGAGTATTTGGGACATATTTTGGGCAAGGGTGTGGTAGCAACCGATCCCAAGAAGGTACAAGCTGTTGCTGATTGGCCTCAACCCACTACCGTGAAGCAATTAAGGGCATTCCTTGGGTTAGCTGGTTACTACCGGCGCTTTATTCAGAGCTATGGGGTTATTGCAAGGCCGTTGACTCTACTGTTGAGGAAGGGTGCCTTTGAGTGGTCGGAATCTGCAAGTGTGGCTTTTAATCAACTTAAACAAGCTCTAGTTACGGCTCCGGTACTTGCTCTTCCTGATTTTTCTAAGCAATTTGTGGTGGAGTCTGATGCATGTGGAGTGGGCATAGGTGCTGTTTTGATGCAGCAAGGGCAGCCTATTGCTTTTTTCAGCAAGGGGCTCTCTCCAAGACACCAAGGGTTGTCGGTGTATGAGAAAGAGTTGATGGCGGTAGTGTTGGCTGTGCTTTATTGGCACCAATACCTTGAAAGGGGTAAGTTTGTCATTCGTACTGATCAACAAAGCCTGAAATTTCTGCTGGGGCAGCATCTTAAGACTCCATTTCAGATGTTTTGGGTAGCTAAGCTTGCTGGTTTTGACTATGACATTGTATATAAGAAGGGGGTAAATAATTCTGTAGCTGATGCTCTTTCTCGCCTCCCTAAACAGCAGCTAATGCAAATGGCTTTTAGCACTACCACACCAGAATTGTTGCAGCAAATAAGGGATAGTTGGCAAGTGGATGAGTTTACTAGTTCTTTATGTGAGAGGGTGCAGCAACATGAAGGAAGATGGAGCCATTTTACTTGGGAAGGTTCGCTTTTAAGAAGGAAGGGTAAATTGGTTGTAGGCAGGGTGGAAGCTCTTTGATTGCATATTCTTGAATGGCTTCATGCAAGTCCTCAAGGGGGTCATTCGGGGATACAAGCTACTTATCGAAGGGTTAAGAGTCTTTTTTGGTGGAAGAAGTTGATAAATGATGTTGTGGAATACGTGAAGAAATGTGATACATGCTCTAGATGTAAGTATGAGGCTATTGCTACTCCTGGATTACTTCAGCCTTTGCCTATACCGAGTAGAGTGTGGGAGTCGATTACCATGGATTTTATTGAAGGTCTTCCCAAATCACAAGGGAAGGATACCCATATGGGTAATCATTGATCGAATGAGTAAGTATGCCCATTTCATACCTCTTGCTCATCCTTTTTCGGCATCTATTTTGGCACAACAGTTTTTGGATCAGGTTTATAAGCTCCATGGTGCACCGGCTGAGATTGTTAGTGATCGTGATTCTCTTTTTGTTAGTAGCTTTTGGAAGGAATTTCTTCGTGTGTTGAAAGTGGATCAAAAGCTTTCTACTGCCTATCATCCTCAAACAGATGGGCAATCTAAAGTGTTGAATAGGTGCTTGGAAACTTATCTGCGGTGTATGTGTTGGGAAAAGCCTAAGGAGTGGGCTAAGTGGATTCCTCATGCGGAGTGGTTGTACAATACCACATATCATACAGCAGCAAAGACTACCCCGTATGAGTTACTTTATGGGCAGCAACCACCTTTGCATACCCCTTATCTACCACATAATTCAGTGTTGGAGTCGGTAGATAGGAGTTTCATAGCTAGGGAAGAGGTTTTGGTATTGTTGAAACATCATTTACATAGGGCAGCAAACTTAATGAAGCAGCGAGCAGATTTGCACAGGTCAGATCGTGAATTCCAGATAGGGCAGTGGGTGTTTTTGAAACTTAAGCCCTATAGACAGATTTCTACTGCAACTAGAGTGTCTCAGAAGTTGGCTCCTCGGTTCTATGGGCCTTATAAGGTAATAGAGAAGGTGGGGGCTGTTGCATACAAGTTAGACTTACCCCCGGAATCTAGAATTCATCCTACATTCCATGTATCGCTGTTGAAATTATGTTCGGATCCTACTGTTAGGCCTAGGCATCCTCCCACTGGATTTCTAGAATTGCCTCCAGCCTTAGAACCAGAACGAATTCTGAACCAAAGGACTAAGAAGAGGCGCAAGAGGATGATCACGGAAGTATTGGTTCAATGGAGAGGGTTGCCGGATGAAGAAGCATCATGGGTTACTCTTTATTCATTTCAGCAACAATATCCTAATTTTGTGATTCCTAATCCTTGAGGTCAAGGATGTTTAAGGGGGGGGTATTGATATGATATTGTAATTTGGATTAATAATTCGAATGGTAGTTGTGTAGTTGATTAGGAGAGTGGGGTTAGCCATTAGTGGCACTAGCCGTTTAGGAGCGGCACTAGCCAAACATGGCCTTATCCATGCCTAATTACCTAAACACCCCTGATTAGTGATAGAGTATTCTGTTTAAGTCAGTTGTTGCCGTGGTACTGTCATGTGACTGTCATATGCTATTGCCTATATATATGACAGTCCAACTATTGTATGACTGACTTTTGACACATTAATACACGTACTGTTCAGTTCATCTCCTCTGTTTCTCTACTCTCCTCTACTCTTCTCTACACTTCTTCTCCTAATCTCTTCTGATTTCTCCTAACTCTACCCTAAATCCCCAATTCAGACACATTCAAATTACAAAAACGCATCAGTTACAGAAAAATTTTCAGAATACTCCCTTGTGGTCTGGCCCAATTCGATTGCAGTATTTTACAGCATTCCCATAGCAATATTTACAGTTCAATAGATGAGGTGAAACTTAAAAGTTATCTTCTATTCCCCACGTAATCTTCAATGTTTTTTCTTTGACCAGCATGTAATCTTCAATGTTTTAACTTTAGGTAAGTCTACCTTCACATTAAGAATGGTGTTTATACACGTAACTCAGGACAACACTTATCTCTAATGCTTACCTCGAATATTGTAAGTTGAAAAACTAAAAGCCCCCATCATTATTCCACACAAGCAAACATCAACCATAAAAAGGAAATTGTTAATTTCATACATAGGCAAGACGCGCATTATTAAAAACAGATGTTTAACAGCCATTAATTCAAAGTCAAAAGCAAACAGCAACCATAAAAAGGAAATTGACATTAATTTCATACATAGGCAAGACGCGCATTGTTAAGTACAAATAAACAGTCCACAACATCAAGGAATTTCAAGATTCTGCCTGATGTAAGAGTAGAGTTGGAAATAGGCTTTGATGGTCACAAAAGAGACTACGAAAGAAAGATTATTCGGTCGAATAAGACATCCAAATGTAATCACAGAAGCCCCCTAATAAAAGAAAAGGAGTAACAAGATTAAAGAAGAGACAGGATTGATGGAAGGGCAATAAGGAAGTAGAAGCATACGAGGTTTTCGTATTGGCGGGGATCGACGTCCATGATAAATAGTGAACAGTTTCCGGGCGTCGATGGGGCAGGGTTCAATATACTCCGACGCGTCAGAGAAACTACGAGTCCTTGCACGTTGTGTGGCCAATGAAGATGAAAAGCGTGTAAGCAGTGGTTGGGTTGAGGAAAAGCCGACTTGCGGAAACGACCCGATCCGTCCGGCACAGGGACTGATCTGCGGCTGAAACTGCCACTCGGAAGCGATGCAATCACACCGCCTCTGACTCTTATGTTGGGAAACACGCGCCTCGCCTGGTCTGATTTTCTAGGTACGCGGGGGCTAAGTTGTTTGCAATTAATTATTTAATTTTTTTTATCTCTTAAAAAAATTAATTAACTATTATATTGAAGATAAGAAAAAATATTACATCCTTTTTAATATATCTTTTTAATATAAATAATTTAATATATAAATTTATTTTTATAAAAAGTACTTTATTTAAAACTGCGCGCACACGTAAGAAAAAAATCTAATATGAGACAATTAGATTAATAAATTAACAAACTAAAAAGTAGCAAGTTATCTACCTAGTCACTACCCAAAAAAGAAAAAAAATTGCCGAGTCAAAAGTGTAGATTTAGAAGTGGGCGGAAGTTATATCATACAAGTGCACATGCTACTTTTTTTATCTTGTGCTGTTACTTTTAATCTTTTCTATCAATGTAGATGCATATATTGTTTGGGGTATAGGATAATCGGTAACCAGTTGACTAAATCAGATGATCGAATTCAAATTGGTGTAACTTTTTTAATGTGATTTTTATCCGTTCAAATTCTCAAAACTTCTAAAAGATGTTAAATTTCCCTCCCCTCAATTCAACTATCATTGATATTTTCAAAGGGGATATATTACCTTTTTTTTTTAATGTAAAACTGGATTTCATTAACACAATCTCAGAACTAAACAGATATAAACAATCTATCTAACCACCTCCTGATATGTAAGTAAAAGTTGATCAAATAGAATAAAATTTTCCTCAATGATATGAGCTAATTTAGCCAAATAATCTGCTAAACTATTATTCTCCCTAGGAATGTGCCTAATCAAAACCTGCCAGTTCTTTAAAAAATAAAGTCTGGCATCATCTATAATATCTTTAAAGGGATTATTCTAATCACAACCCCTAGTAATAAAATTAACAGCTTTAATACAATAAGATAATACAACCACCTTCTTGTACCCACGATCCCAGCATAATTATAATCATTGGATTATCGCAATAATTTCTGCTATTATTGAAGGAACAGATATAAGTTTTCGAGAAAACCCGCATATTCAGCTTCCATCCTCTCCGCGAATAGCACCTCCGTAACTGCTTCTCCTTGACTCAAACACTGATGCATCCACTTCTAGAAAGAAAAAACCGGTGTGACGCTCCTGAATTACCGAATTAGCAGCACTGATACTAGTATAGAATTGACAATTTGATATTAACTCCCTGTTCCAGTTAGCACCATAAGAATGAGTGTTTTGATAAATTTTTAATGTTTATACCATCCTATTTTGTAGGATGAGAGAGTAGATATTTACTATTATATTTATAATCTCCTCTTATATACTCTTTCCTCTTTTTTATGGTTACTGCATTTCACCGTTCCTTTCGTTTCCATTGTTCAATTTCTCTCACCATTCCTTTTAATCAATAGTCTTAAAGGAAGGGTTTTGAGCGTTCTGGAGGAGTCGGTTTTCTATCTCTTGGGTTGTGTGCCAAAAACTTTACGCGAATGGAAGATACAGGTCAGCGTAAGTCTTCGCTAGATCGGTCGTCGGAATCTGTCGAAGAGGGTCGGAATAAGAAAACAAAAGTCTCAGAGGTGCCTTCTATACTTATGGATGATCGCATGGAAGAGAACAAACATCAGGAGCCTGATAGCTTTCGACCGGTAGTTGAAGATCATGTATGCGTTGTTATGGGCCATGCTGCTGGAAACGTTCAAGTGCCATCTTACAAGCAATCCCTTCTTAGATTTAATGGGATAGCCAATGATGGATGTTATATGGAAACAGACGATCTGTTTTGGGAAGATAAAGAAATTTAATGGCAGTTGCCTGAACCTTCAGCAGAAGTTAAGAGGCTTATGGAGGTTTACCCGGTGGTCCCTATCTCTCAAGAGGAATATAATGAGTGGTGTAAGCCATGGAACTTTTCATTAGTTATTACGGTGCTTGGTAAGAGATTTAACTTGTATATGCTTAAAGCTCATCTGGCTAAAATTTGGGGCATAACATAGTTTGAGTTAATTGATTTTCCCAACAACTATTTTATAGTTAGATTCACAAGTGTTGACCAGTGGAAGGAGCATTATAGAAAAGTGTTATATGAAGGCCGTGGATCATTGCACAACACTGTATTTTGGTTCAAAGATGGACCCCCTATTTTGATCCTTACAAAAACCAGCTCGGTAGAATTGTTACGTGGGTACGTATACCTCAAATTCCGATTCTCTGTTATAATCGTCACTGCATTCAAAGGATCGGGGAAAGAATCGAACGGCCGTTACGGGTTGATATGAATACCTTAGCGGACTTCTCCTCACCTGAAGCTAAGGTAGAAAGGGCCCGATATGCTAGAATTTGTGTTGAGTTAGACTTGCAAAAGAGTCTGGTTCCGAGGGTGGTGGCTGCAAGGGATATTTACAATGTTAAATATGAAGGTTTGAAATTGATCTGTTTTGATTGCGGCCATTACGGTCATCGTCGTGAAGCTTGTTTTTTCTGAACTAATACTTGCCAGAAAATAAAGCCTGCAATTCCGATGAATCAATCGATAAAGCAATATGAGATGGTGCTAGAAAAAACTAAAGCATCGCCGGAGGATCCTTTTGGCCTGTGGATGTTTGACTCTAGGTCTAAAACGGCTCGTTCCACAAAGCAAATTGTTCAGAAGGAAGTACAGTCTAATCCCATTCTGTACTCGCGGAGTGTCACGAAGTATGAAATGCCGGCTACACAAACAAGGTTCGCGGCGCTGTGTCACACACTGCAAGGAACGCTAGATATTCGGTATGCAAGACACTCTGCATAAGTAATGAGTTGTGTAGATATTAGTAGAATTATGTAGATAATTCTATAACATGATGATGTAAGCGATGATGTAAGCGTAGTTGTAAATATCTAGATATTATGAGAGAAGGTTCTGGAGAACCATTCTCGATCGTTGGATGCATTCGATCTTAACCGTCCATTGAGGAGGTGCTAGGCTATAAATAGGGGTACCCTCCTCCCCTGTAAACCATCAAAATCTATTCAAGCATTTGTCATTCAAGAGCTTCTCTCTCTAAAATCATCTTTCTCTCTCTAGAAGTTCTCTTGTAGTCTTTGAGTTATTTGCCTACTCTTGAGGGTTCAGCTCACTTAGCCAAGATCAGGAGGTGTGATCAAGCTAAGGCCGGCACGGTACTAGGAAGGGAGTATCGAGTCCATGACAACGTGGTACCAGAGCTTTGGTTCGAAGCTTTAGACGTGATTCGTGGGAGCCATTTTGTAGGCAAGAATGTCGGGCACAACTGAGGACATTGTTGTTTCTGGGGAAGAGAGGGGTAGGGAAACCTAACCTCCTCACCAATCAAAGAAGACCCGAGGTACGAGTAAGTCCCACCAGGCTGAGGACATTACGTCCTTGACTGCAAAGGTTGTAGCTCTTGAGGAAGCCTTACAAGGGGTGGTCACTAAGGTGGACAAGGTGGAGAGTGACTTTGAAACACTTGAAACCCACACCTTAGACCAACTGGATAATTTGAGGTCGGAACTTGATTCGCACCTCAATGTCGAGAAGGAACGAGTTGAGTCTATGAGACGACTCGAGGCAATAGTGATGGATGTCATTACCGCCATGTAGGGACATCTTAACTCTTTTAAGACTTCTTTGGAGAGGCAAGCTAAGACTTCATCGGCAAACGGTGTCGGTGGGGTAAGGGAGGTAAGGTTGGACCTCCATAAGCCGAAGGACTTTAAAGGTGTTCGTGATGCCAAGGAGGTTGGGAACTTCTTATGGCAGATGGAGCGATATGCCGAGAGCTTGAACTTGGGCGATAACTCTGTCACGGTACGCACTACTTCCTTATTCCTTATTGACAATGCTATGTTATGGTGTCGTAAGAAGTATGTTGACATGGAGAAGGGCCTTTACACCATTACAACATGGGAAGATTTCAAACGGGAGTTGAAGAAACAATTATATCCCGAGAACATGGTCTACGAGGCTCAAAAGAAGTTGAGAGAACTAAAGCACAAGACCACGATTACCAACTATGTTAGGGACTTCACTACTCTCATATTGCAGATTCCTAACCTCTCGAGTGAGGAATTCAGAACGGGGCTAAACACGAGCTCCAAAGGCGTGGTGTGACAAATGTGGATGAAGTTATTGCCATTGCCGAGAGCCTAACAGAGTATCAAAAAGGAGAGAAAGGCGAGTCTTCCAAACCTAATCAAGGAAAAGGTGGGGGAGACAAAGGTAAGGAGACCGCCCAGGGAGGAGCCAGCAAATCCTTCCATAGGAACCAATATGAGGAGAAGAATAATAAAAATCGTGTGATAAGTTGTTACGTGTGCAAAGGGCCTCATCGCATGATGGATTGTCCCAAGCTCGGTACATTGTCAGCCATCGTAAAAGGATAAGATGGATCCAACGAGGAAGGGCCTAGCTCACAAATAGGTTTGCTCAGAGTCCTGAATGCTTTAAAGGCGAAACCTGTGGAACCTGCGCCAAGGAGCAAAGGACTCATGTATGTCGAGGCGACATTAAATGGGAATCCAGTAAAGGTGATGGTGGACACCGAGGCAACCCACAACTTCATCACTCCAAAAGAGGCTCGGCGGATAGGCCTCTCGATTACTCAACCACAGGGAGGAATGATGAAGACTGTTAATGCTCCTGTGGAACCCATCAAAGGCATAGCCAATGGAGTAAAGCTATGCCTTGGCACGTGGAAGGGAACCGTAGATCTATCAGTAGGCCATATGGATGATTTTGATGTGGTATTTGGTATGGACTTTTTGCGCAAGGCAAAAGCATTCCTCATGCCATGTTATGACTCCATGTGTATCCTGGAAAAGGGGATTGCTTGCACGGTTCCTACTACAAATAATGATAAGGTTATTCACTTGTCAGCGATGCAAGTAGAGAAGGGGTTTAGAAGAGGGGAAGTCATCTACCTTGCAGCTTTGAAGGAGGTGAACCTTGACGAAGAGAATAGTCAGGATCTTCCCCCCACCATTCAAGATGTTCTGAAGGAGAACAAGGATATCATGCCACCTGAGCTCCCTAAGAGGTTGCCACCTAGGCAAGAGGTGGATCATAAAATTGAGTTGGAGCCAGGAGCATGTTCGCCTTCCATGGCACCCTATCGTGTGGCGCCACCTGAGTTGGAGGAACTTAGGAAACAATTGAGAGAGTTGTTGAATGCTGGGCACATACGACCCTCGAAGGCACCTTATGGGGTACCAGTTTTGTTCCAATGCAAACAAGATGGGTCATTGCGACTGTGCATCGACTATCGGGCCCTTAATAAGGTAACTATTAAGAATAAGTATCATATTCCTTTGATAGCAGATTTATTCGATCGGCTTGGCAAGGCAAAGTACTTTTCCAAGCTAGACTTGAAATCAGGATATCATTATATTCGAATCGCCACAGGAGATGAGCCAAAGACTGCTTGTGTAACGAGATATGAGTCTTTTGAGTGGTTGGTCATGCCCTTTGGTCTAACCAATGCACCGCGACATTTTGCACCTTGATGAATCAAATCTTTCACCCTTTTCTAGATTGGTTTGTAGTGGTCTACTTGGATGATATAGTCAGTTACAGTGACACCTTGGAAGCCCATGTAGAACACTTACAGACCGTGTTCAACGTCCTGCGCAAGGATGAACTATATGTCAAAAAGGAGAAGTGTTCTTTTGCCAAGGAGGAGGTGCACTTCCTTGGGCATATAATTCGCCATGGGACCCTGATGATGGATGAAAAGAAGATTCGTGCTATCAAGGATTGGGAGCCACCCACCCGAGTGTCTGAGTTGTGATCTTTCCTTGGGTTGGTGAATTACTATCGGCGGTTTATCAAGGGCTACTCTGCTAGGGCAGCCCCTTTGACATAATTGTTGAAGAAAAACAAGCCATGGGAGTGAACAAAGGAGTGCCATGATGCCTTTGAAGGTCTGAAGGCTGCGGTAATGGAGGAACCTGTACTGGCTCTCCTGGATTTCTCCAAGACCTTTGAAGTTCACACAGATGCTTCTAACTTTGCAATTGGAGGAGTACTAATGCAGGAGAGGCATCCGATCGCGTTTGAGAGCCGTAAGCTCAATGATGCCGAGCGGCAATACACGGTCCAAGAAAAGGAGATGACCGTTGTGGTGCATTGCTTGCGCACGTGGAGACATTATTTGTTGGGATCAAGGTTCGTGATCAAGATAGATAATATGGCTACCAGCTACTTCCAATCCCAGAAGAAGCTGACGCCTAAACAAGCTCGTTGGCAAGACTTTCTAGCCGAGTTTGACTATATAATGGAGTATAAACCCGGCACGGCTAATGTAGTGGCTGATACATTAAGCCGAAAAGCGGAGTTGGCAGCAATGAGTCAAGCCAAGGGCGACTTGATGGAAAAGATCATTAAAGGTATGAACCACGATCCCGTAGCACGACAGCTAGTGCAGATGGCCAAGGAGTGGAGAACCAAGAGGTTTTGGTTAGAAGATGGCCTTCTCTATACCATTGGGAAACGAGTCTTTGTCCCAAAATGGGAGAACCTACGAAAAGAGCTCATTAAGGAGTGTCATGACTTTAAGTGGGCTGGTCATTCTGGGCAAAGGCGCACACTTGCTTTATTGGAAGCAGCTATTACTGGCCGCAAATGAGGGACGAAGTTGAGCTTTATGTGAAGACTTGTCTTGTATGCCAATAAGACAAAGTAGTGAATCAACAACCTGGAGGATTGTTGGAGCCTCTACCTATACCAGGACAACCATGGGAGAGTGCTTCCATGGATTTCATCTCAGCTCTACCAAAATCTGAGGGGCATGGATCTATCATGGTGGTGGTAGATCGGTTCTTAAAATATGCAACCTTCATAGTTGCACCTATAGATTGTACTGCAGAGGAAGCGGCCAGGCTTTTTTTCAAGAATATGGTGAAATACTGGGGATTACCAAAGACAATTATTAGTGACAGGGACTCCCGTCTTACTGGGAAGCTGTGGACCGAATTATTCAAGCTCATGGGCACAGACCTACACTTCTCTACAAGCTTTCACCCACAGACTGATGGGCAGACAAAAAGGGTGAATGCTTTGTTGGAGTGCTATCTACGGCACTATGTTAGTGCCAACCAGAAGGATTGGGCTAAGCTCCTGATGTGGCTCAATTCTCTTATAACTTACAAAAGAGTGAGGCCACGGGGAAAAGTCCCTTTGAAGTGGTGATGAGACAACAACCCCTAACTCCTCATGCCCTTGATACTACGTATAAGGGCAAAAGTCCAGGAGCTTACCATATGGCCAAGTCTTGGCAAGAACAAGCTGAGGTAACAAGATCTTTCCTTGTCTAGGTGGCCAAAAGAATGAAGAAGTTTGCTGATTGGAAGAGGCAACCCTCGGAATACCAAGTAAGAGATGTGGTTATGGTGAAGCTTCTTCCTCAACAATTTAAGGTGTTCCGCAAGGTACACAAGGGCCTCATTCGGAAGTACGAAGGCCCATACAAGATCGTGGGAAGGGTAGGAAGAGTTTCTTATAAGCTGGACCTACCCCCAAACCTGAAGATTTATCCCGTCTTCCATGTTAGCATGTTAAAACCATTTTCACGAAGATGTGGATGATCAAGTTCGAACCATCTCGACAAGAGCACCTCCCACCATGACGAAGTCTTTTGATCGAGAGGTAGAAGAGGTGCTAGCTGATCGAGTAGTGCGAAGACGAGGGGTACCACCAAGTACCCAATACTTGATCAAATGGAAGGGATTGCCAGATAGCGACGCCACATGGGAAACTCAAGAGGATCTTTGGCAATTTGAAGACAACCTACATCGGTATAGAGACGAGTCAGTGACGAGGACGTCACCGGATTAGGTGGGGGAGAGTGTCACACACTGCAAAGAACGCTAGATATTCGGTATGCAAGACACTCTGCATAAGTAATGAGTTGTGTAGATATTAGTAGAATTATGTAGATAATTCTAGAACACAATGATGTAAGCGATGACATAAGCGTAGTTGTAAATATCTAGATATTATAGGAGAAGGTTCTGGAGAACCATTCTCGACCGTTGGATGCATTCGATCTTGACCGTCCATTGAGGAGGTGCTAGGCTATAAATAGGGGCACCCTCCTCCCTTGTAAACCATCGAAAGCTATTCTAGCATTTGTCATTCAAGAGCTTCTCTCTCTAAAATCATCTTTCTCTCTCTAGAAGTTCTCTTGTAGTCTTTGAGTTCTTTGCCTACTCTTGAGGGTTCAGCTGACTTAGCCAAGATCAGGAGGTGTGATCAAGCTAAGGTCGGCACGGTACTAAGAAGGGAGTTCCGAGTCCGTGACAGCTGGCTGAAATGGCTTAAGTAGAAGAACTGGATGACAACTCGAGACAGGTAATGATAAAAGAAGAGTTGATTTCTCATATGCCTGACATTAATAGGGTAATTGATGCAAAAAGACAAACTTTGACTTTGGGCAATGCAAATGACGTAAAGTCTCAAAAGAAAGATGGGGCCAAGTTGCTTGGAACAAATAAATCAAGTGTAAATGATTTTAAAAAGAATCAAAAGCATCCTGCCAATATTATAAAATCTAGGTCGGTTAATGTGTCAAAATCAAGGCAATTGGACTCAATGAATAAGATAACCCAATTGGGTCAAGATGGACTACGAAGGCCCAAAGATGTGTATCGAACTCATGTTGTTGTTAGTGGTTCTTTGGCTCAAATGGCTCAGGAAAAAAAGAGAATGCTGGGAGTCATGAGGGTCTTGCTGAATGCACGAATATGTGTGTGTCTCCTGATTCACATCAACATCACTCAACGACAGAAATGTATTGCTCGCAACCGGAGGATAATTTAAAGTCAAAACCCCTAGATTCAGCTGAGCTAATTCATGACGATGAAGTAGGATGGATGGGAGACCAAATTGTGATCGAGACAGAGCAGTCCGATGACTCAGAATCTATTCCAGCCACAGATGTGTGCAGGTATGTGTTCTTGCTATATTTATTTATTATTTTACTATTGGATATGAATTTAGCAAGTTGGAATTGTAGAGGGGCTGGGAGTCGTGTCTTTCCTATTTTGGTAAAGGATATTGTAAAGAAAAATGATATTGGAATTTTATGTCTTGTTGAGCCTAGAGTTAGTGGTACTCGTGCGGATAAAATAGTAGCTAAACTGGGTTTCACTAATTGGATACGGGTTCAAGCCTCGGGGTTTGCAGGAGGCATCTGGATTTTGTGGAATGAGACTAATTATGAGGTTGCTTATGTGTCGTCCAGTGAGCAGTTTTTATTATGTCTCATATGCAATAAACTTCTTAATAAATGGTTCTTTGCAATGTTTATGTATGGTAAAACATGTTACAAAAAACGTGTAAATTTGTGGCAATCAATTCAGGGGATTGTGGAAACAATGACTGATGAATGGATATTATTGGGGGATTTTAATGCTTATCTAAGAGTTAATGATAAAGATGGTGGTTCGAAACCACATACTCTTTCCATGCAAAATTTTCATGATTGTATTTTAGACTCTGGCCTGCTTGAGATCTCAGATCCATGTGACAAATATACTTGGGAAAAGGAAGATGTTTGGGAGAAGTTAGACTGGGTCTTTAGTAACTTGTCATGGGAACTTTCATTTCCTAATACAAACGTCACTCATGATTTAAAATATAAATCTGACCACAAAGTGATAGTGGTCTCTTATTGTCAGGGCTCTCGTCTGCCACAGAGACCAACTCGATTTCACTTTCAATCGGCTTGGCTTTTGGAAGAAGATTTTCCTCAGTTGGTTGAAAAGGCAAGGAAAGATAAAAATTGGTGCCAAGGTGTTGCTTCTTTTCAAGACTTAGCAAGTAAGTGGAATAAGGAGAAAGTGGGAAATATCCCAAAAAAGAAACATGAAATTATTCAAAGATTGGAGGGTATAGCAAAGAGCAGAAGGAGTGAACCAAGAAATGGACTTTTCAGATTGGAAATGACACTTTGGAAAGAGTATAAGAAGCTACTACTGCAGGAAGAACTTCTTTGGTTTCAAAAATCTCGCTGTCACTGGCTTCAATGGGGGGACAAGAACACGAAATTCTTTCATGCAGCAGCTGTACTAAAAAAGAAAAGAAGTTATATTTCTGCTTTAAAATATGATGAAGGGATGTAGGTTAGTGATGTTGAGGAGATAAGACAAATGGCCAATGATTTCTATAAGAAGTTGTATACACAAGATATTGCAGTAGTCCAAGCTAACAATTGGCCTAATAGTTTTCCTAAGTTATAGCATGATCATATGGAGATGTTGCATAGTAAAGTAACAAATATTGAAATTAAAAATGTTGTTTTCTCTATGGGTGCTTTTAAGGCACTGGGACCATATGAATTACAAGCACATTTCTTTCAAACACAATGTGATATAGTTGGAGGCAAGATATGTGAGCTGGTTAAGGAATCTTTTCAAAACCCTGCTAGTATAAGCACTATTAACCAAACAAATATAGTGCTTATTCCCAAGGTAGAGGTTCCTTCAACTCTAAAAGAAATGAGACTAATTTCCCTATGTAATGTAAGTTTTAAGGTGATTACCAAGCTGTTAGCCTTAAGACTCAAAGGGTGATGGATTACCTGATTGGGCCTCAGCATTGCAGTTTCATACCCGCTAGATTGAGTTATGATAATATTATTGTTGCTCAAGAAGCTATACACTTTATGAGAACTAAACCCGGCAAGAAGGTTTACATTGCAGTTAAAGTTGATATGGCAAAAACTTTTGACAGGCTTGACTGGGGATTCCTTAAAGAAACTTTACAGATTATTGGGTTACAACAACCTTTGATTCAGGTCATCATGGCATGTGTTTCATCAGCTTCTATGAAGGTTTTATGGAACGGAATAGAGGGCCCTTCATTTTCCCCTTCTAGAGGTGTAAGACAAGGCGATCCTTTAAGTCCTTATCTATTTGTCTTATGTATGGAAAGATTAGCACATTTAATTAATATGGAGTGTGATCGAGGGAGATGGAAGCCTTTAAAGTTTACATCTAACGGTCCTTCATCGCCACATCTTTTCTTTGCAGATAATTTATTATTGTTTACAGAGGCTTCAGTTAGACAGATGAATGTCCTACGGAAGACAATGGAGCGGTTTTGTAGCGTTTCAAGACACCGAGTTAATCTTAGCAAGTCAAAAGTTTTTTTCTCAAGAAATGTTCATTTTAATCGAGAAATAGCCCTTAGTAAAAAATTGAGTGTTGGGGTAACTCCTGATTTGGGCAAGTACTTAGGAGTTCCGCTCATCTATTCCAGAGTTACTAAAGCTACATATGGGCATATTACACAAAAAGTGAAGTCTAGGCTCTCCTCTTGGAAAAGCAGATTATTGAGCATGGCAGGTCGTACGGTTCTTATCAAAGCAGTATTATCTGCATTACCTTCCTACCAAATGCAATCCACACTTTTACCTAAAGGTGTTTTGCAGGAGATAGAAAAGATTAGTAGGAATTTCTTATGGTGCCAGGATGAAAATGTGAAGAAAATGCACCTTATAGCTTGGCATAAAATTTTGCAAAACAAAAAAGCAGGAGGATTGGGAATTAAAAATTTGGAACTTCAAAATAAAGCTTTTATTATGAAGTTATGTTGGGGGCTTATTACCAAACCAGATGCTTTATGGGTGCAATGTCTTCGCGCTAGATATGATTGTGGCAATACTATTATGCCACTAATTGAAAGGAAAAAGTTTAATTCTATTACATGGCAGGCAATTACGGAGGTATGGGATCAATTTGTTCAAGGTGTGGGCAAAAAAATCAATAATGGAGGAGATACAAAACTTTGGTGGCATCATTGGACTCCTTTGGATAAACCATTAATCACCTATGCTACAACAAATATGGATAATATCAATCATAAGGAGTCAGTAAGTGGTTTTGTTGGTACTGACGGACGATGGGATGTTTATAGGTGAAGACAACACTTTCCTCAATTGGTGATTAGAAAGCTTTTGAAACTTCATTCGCCAAATGGAGATTCTCCTGATAAAATTATTTGGAGATACTATGCGGATGGTACTTTTACTGTGAAAGCTGCCTATAATTTCTTATTTCAACCAAACTCAAGCAGTTCCAACCGGGATGATTGGAGATTCTGGAGCTGGCCTGTGCCTGAAAAAGTAAAGTTTTTTGTATGGCAAGTAACCCATGAGAGATTAATGACTAATTCCCTGAGAGCTAAACTTAGACTATCATATACAAAAGATTGTCCTTTTGGTTGCCATTGTGAGGAGACAATTTTACATATATTGAGAGACTGTGAGAGAGCAAAACAAGTGTGGAGAGAGCTTATTAGAACTAACACATATTCTGTTTTTTTTCTCAAGTCATTTGCAGGACTGGCTTCAATGGAATGCCAAACACAATCCAAGCAAACCGCAGTTTCAACAATGGACGTGGACACAGATCTTCATGTTTGTCTGCTGGTTACTGTGGAAGGCAAGATGCTGTCAATTATTTCAAGCACACGTTTCAACCTCGATGGACATCTTCCATCAGTTGTTGTTTCACCTTATGGAAGACTCAGTGGGAGGCAAATTTAAGCATGCAATATTTCCTAGATCTCGTTCAACAAGCGCTAAATGGACAGCATCGACCAAAGGTTATGTTAGACTTGATGTTGATGCATCAGTTTGTGAAATAAATTAAGCTGCAATTGGTGGAATTATAAGAGATGATATGGGTGAGTGGATAATGGGATTTCAAAAAAAATTAGGAACTTTTCCGGTGCTTACTGCAGAGGTTCTTGCTATAAGAACAGGGCTGGAGGTTTGCCGCTCTCTTAACCTTCAAAATATTCAGGTTTATTCCGACTCCTTGGAGGCTATTAATACATTGTTGAGAAGTTATGGCTCTGATCATCCATTTCTATTAGAGATTGATGACACACAACAACTTATTTATAGGGATTGGAAAATTCAAATTTTCCATGCTAATAGAGAAGTAATAGAGTGTGCTGACATTTTGGCTAGAGATGCGCATTCCTGTGAGGCATGGACTGTGTTATTACCAGATATCTACCCCAGGTACAGAACTCGATTCATGCTTGATAGGCAACATATCAGAGATGACACTAGTTCTTCATCCTAGGTGTTGTCCATTTTGTCTACAAGCTTAGGCTTGCCATGTTGTAAAAGAAAAAAAATGATTACTGCATTTCAGCACCGGAAAGCAGAGAAAACAAGGAGGATGAGGGTACACATACCAAGCTGACCTTCAAGTCTTCAACCCAGCGTCATGGCTTTATGTCCTATGATTAGGATTTCAATTTTTAGAGAATAACTTTTATGATGTATAAAATAAATATGTAGAAGGAGTTTGTTTTGACTTAAGAAAAAAAACTTCTAAAACCGCGATTTCAATGTTACCTTAATCAGAAGGATTTGAAAATAAGAAATTAATTTAATTTATTAAAAATATAATCACCTTCCTGAAAATACTATCTTAAAAATATAATATTAGTATTTAAATAATTTTTTTAGAAATTTTAAATACCCAATAAATACGTATCATTTTTTTACAATAATAAGTTGAAAAATTACATCAAGCCTATCCAACAGGGGAACACTCTTCTTTTTATTATTTTACACACAATTTATTAAAAAAAAGGTCGTAGTCAAAATCACTAAGTGCTTCTATAGAATAGCGATTAGAACCTTAAAAAGAAACTTTTCAATAGTAATTTACATTATACGAGATAAATATATGAAAGAAATTTTGTCACGATTTACGTAAAAAACATTTATAAACTCTTCAAAAACTTATCCAAACAAGCTTTAACTTGATTTGGTCCATAGGATCAACCTTGATGTGCCAAGTTGGATCAAATATACCAAGCTAAATACACCAAGCTATCAGATTGGTTAAAAATCCTTTGGAGAACATATATACATACCAATTTTTTAAAAAAATCGCACTTTGATACATCATAAATAATGCAATTCTTCAATACACAAGTCCCTCATTTCAACAAAACTAAATCTGAAAAGTGAGAAAGTTAAAACCATAACAAAACTAATTTTGAGAGGATTTTTGTTTGTAACACACTACCTTCTATTCTTAATATAAGATGTAGTAGTTTGTAATTTAATTTTTTTATTGAAGTAAATCTTGTATTAAAAACGAGAGAATATTAAGGATTTAATCGTGAAAACCGACAATTTTTAGTTGTAGGTTTTCAAGAATTAAGGTCCTTTTGTCGATGGAGTGCTCAGTGCACTTAAACCCCGATTTCATTGCAAGCACAAAAAGTTTAGGAAATACCCAAACAAGTGAATCTAAACCGTTGAGCAGCAAACCACCCTTAAAACAACTTGTACACATGAACGCCCGAAATCATACTCTCTTTACACACCTCCAAGTGCCTGTCAAACTTTGGAAGCTGTACACTTGGGTACATTCAGATCAAGGGCGCAGTAAGAAACTAATCCAAGCTTGTTGAATGTCTGAAAACGGCCTGCCTTCCTTACTTTTTATTTTTATGAGATCTTCACTTTACCTAAGCACATTGGACAACCTTGCTAACGAAGCGACAAAAGGTTTTTATAAAAGGCAATCCAGACAACCATAATTCAAGATAATTTACATTCATTAACCGCAACTTAAGGTAATGTTGGCATAAAAGATCAAAGGCTGTTCAACAACAGCTAGCAAAATGGTCAGCTGAAGAAATCAGTCAAGGAAAGCGAGCCACAAGACAACAGTTAATGCGACGGGCCTGCCTAAGCTACAGCCACCGGTTGACGACTCACCCACAAGACACAAGTCACAAGTCACAAGTCACATAACAAGTAACGATAGGATAGGAGAATGTGGATCCAGGCTTGTCATGAATGTCAACATGAAGAGAAAGAAAGCAACCCTGGAAGAGAAAGCGTATCACTACTGAGGAAGCTATAAATTGGGGCATTGCCAGTTTTATTCACAAACTTAGAGTTTTTACTGTTTCACTTCAGTACTTGTACATTTTATTGAATTCAAGCTCTTCCCATTACAATCTGTGTCCTTCTTGAGTCAGAAACACATAGGACATATGTTGCAGAGGTCATCCTACAAGTCTGATCAACAAGCTCAACTGGCATTTCAAGTAATGGAGTTATTCATTAATTACTTATGAATTATGATTCACTTATTAGTTATTACTAATGCTTCATTGAGTTTAGATACTAGAAATGGGTATCAATAATTACCAACCATACCAATTGAATAATGCAAAACAACCACCCTAGATATCACTTCGCTGTCAAGTCAGAAGGATCAGTGAGCACAAAACTAAAATAAAGACCCACTGGCAACATTCAATACTTCTTTTTCCCAAATCGTATCGTGTATACAGACTGCATTACCACAAAATCAAATAATAGGCAACTACAGGCTACGATTAAGACCAAAGCATGTCCAATTACACACCAAAATTTACAACTTCCCCAAACCCTGCCAGTGTAATTACAAGAGAGCAAGAGTATGGAAAAATACCTCCTCGTTGCCCTTCAATATGCTTCATTTAGCAAATTTACTATTCACTTTCCTCCACTATTTTGAAATTTCAATCTCTACTAAGAAGAAGGAAAGACGTCTTTAACAGCTGAGGCAGCAGTCAAGTAATTAAGCGTGTTTCTTAAAGTTTCCTTCTCCCTCTTCAATCTTGTGGCAGTGTCCTCCAATTCAAGTAAAGCTTGCTGCTCTCTAGGCGCGCCCTCGAATGTGCTGCCAACAAAGAAAGAAAAAGGCGTGGGAAAGAGGTTCCTTCTCAAATCCCCCACTTCCTTCTCCGGTTTCCCCCCCAATCGATTGGATAACCTTATGACATCCTTCATATAGGTCTCCACCTCACTGGCCAAACCATCAAGGTCCTCTTCACCATTCGCAGACGGCCTATCCTCAAGCCAAGTCACTTGAGCGACCAAGTAGGGCTTGGTGCGGACAAGGTTGTTGACGCGGAACCGCTCTTGGCCTTTACAGATTAAGAAGAAACGGTCATCGACGAGGCGCTCGTGCTTAATGACTTCACCGACGCAGCCAACGTCGGCTGTGCCGGAAAGAGCGTCGGAGTAGATAACCCCGAAACGGAGATCGGTCTGGAGGAGAGTGTGCATCATTATGCGGTAGCGGAACTCAAAGATCTGCAAAGGAAGGATGGCGCCAGGGAAGAGAACGAGGGGAAGAGGAAAAAGAGGGAGTTCGACCAGGTCTTCTGATTTGGGGGAGTTGGTGTGGTGCTTCTCAGAGAAAGATGAGGCAGAGCAGCGGAGGGAATCATGCCTCCGGCGGCGGCGGAGGTGGGGGAGGAGGCGGCAGCGAAGAAGAGGCTGTGAAGGGAAATGAAGATTAGGAATAGAAGGGTAGGGAAGTGTATTGGGGTTCAAGGACGAGGAAGACGAAGTAGAGGAGATGAGTTGGGGGAATGCCATTTGAGTCATTCCAAGTAAAGAGAGAAGGCGTTTATGGGTTTGCTTCTATATCGGGTGAAGAAAGAAAAGATTATGGGGAAGACATGAACCTGTGGCGATTACTCAAGGCTAGGAGGTATGGAGAGTGAGACTGTGATTATTTTCCACTGATATCTGTGTGAATCCAATTTCTGGTTATTGGATTATCCCCACACGAATGAATTTTCCAAAATCTCGTCCGTGTCTGTGGACGATAAGGTGAGAAGAAGTGGAACGAGTGTGCTTATATGTGGTATTGGGCTTTCCACGTGCCATAGATCACTGGCTAATCTTTTTTATTTTATTTTTTCAGGGAAATTTTTAAAAACGAGTATAAAAAATAATGAGGGGGCAAGTGGCTGGCAACAACGACCCCTTTAATCATGGTCAAGGCCTGAAAAATATCTAGGAGCAGATTTTTCTTTTAATTGTGCCGGAGGATTCATCTCATTGTTGTCGTCGAAAAGGAAAGGAGAGGTGATGGGTGTGGTTATTTTTGGTATGATTCATGATTGGGTAATATACAAAATCATTCTTCAGTCTGTTCTTTGTTGCTTTTAGAAAAATACCTTAGGAATAAGAATTAGGACTGATGGAGTAGCGGGAAGAAGGGCATATACATGGTTGTGATGGGTGGACTCAAATAGAATAGCGGTTTGAAGAAGAAAGCATTGGTCTCCCACCACTAGTCTTGTCGGGAATTGGGATGCCATATGCATAATGCAACTTGAATGAGACAGCCAATGAATTGCCCGACCTTTTTGGTAGAGATAGAGATTTAAATCCTGAAATTCCCACTTTACCATTTTTATGCCATGTTCCCCCGCAGAACTCGAGCATCAATACTCTCTGATGAGCAGACTGCAGACCCCGTCCATCATTATCATAATTTCATTTCTGTTTCGGAGTCAACTAAATTCTTGTTTAACATCAACTAAATTCCTTCATTAATGCGTCCAAACTAATCATGGTGAATTTGCATGAGTTCAATATCCTTATGTGCTCTTCTTAACAACGTTAATTCAAACTAAAACATAGAAGGCAACTCTATCAAATGCTCTTCATCCTTACAAGAATAAAACTCAAAGCGATCTCTTGTGGATTTAGCCTCCTCGTTCTACATCGCAGATTCAGCATTTCATATTACATTGAATCTTGTCGCTAACAACTGCCAACTCTACTAGTTGACTTCAATTTACTGCACGCTTAAAACCATTCCTTTACCATAAATCAATCACTATGAACCAATACTTTTCACAAGGACAAAACGTACTTCTGCTTGCTCTTGCTTCAATTATTTGATTTGGGTTCTGCAACTGCAGGTGCATCCTAGGTTCTCTTTACAAGAGATATTCTCCCGGGATTCCCACCTAATTCTTCAAGAATAACTATCAAATTGTTGGTTGGCTTTAACCAGGATCTAGGAACGTGATACCTGCAAAATTGCGTTCACGCAAAAAAATTAAACGGGAAATATCTACTCATCTGTTATACAAGGAGATTAGACCCATACAAGAAGGGATAAGAGAGTAATGCCCACAGTTAAAACTTAGAGATGAGTAAAAGTACCATCGTTGGGTGGGTTCTCCACAGCCAACTTGGCAATTATTAGGACGGTAGGTGCCAGAATAGGAGCAAGAGTTGCAGTCACCTTTTGCATAAGCCAACCAATACCTTCCAATGTTCTCACCGTTAATCCACACTTGACCCTTTCCCATGCTGCCCATGTCCAAGGCCAATGCTTCATCTCCTTCAGGTGCGTCAAAATAAGCCTGCAATATTCCAACTTCACTGTCAATCACTGATGGTCTTCTTGTTGCAGCCCATTAATATTTGTCCTTACCTTGTGCCATTTAAGTTGTTGCTGGCTTTGGGAAGCTAGTGACTCTTGTACCCAATCAACAGATGAGACCCCATTAGGAGATACCAAATTCATAGCCTCTCCTTTAAGCCCAATCTGTGCAACAACATGCCATGATTATTAAAATAAACTATATTAATTGAAGTCTGCATAATCAATATTTATGTACGTTTGGTACCTGGTAAGACCATTGTTGCCACGTTAAATCTTTGGTTCCCTGGTCAAGACCCTGAAGCAAAACTGGACCATTGATCCCTGTCTTCCATGTTTCAAAATGAAGGCCCACATTCTTCCACCAGAGACAGAAAAAGAAAAAGAGAAGAAATCAGAGACTACCAATGTGGTTTGTGGCAACTCCACCTTCATTCTCATAAAAGACAGACCTTGGCTATGTACTAATTACTAACCGGTAATCCAACAGCTACGCTGAGAAGAGCAATTTTGTTAGTTCCAGCGCGTAGATTGGCTGGACCATTAAATTTGCAACTAGTTTGTTCCCTTGTCCCAAAAGCAGACCCTGCAAAAGGCATTTTCTAACATATCCTTATTGACTTCAATATAGTATTTATTTAATGAGCGAAGATCACAACTACTGAGTTCAACTTAAACTACTTACCTGCAAATTGCCCATTAATGAACACATGCACAGCATGGCCTGACGACTGTACGATGATACTGGGTTTCTGTCCTCCCCGAAGAAATGATTCCGATGAACTAATGTCCACACTGTGGCATGTAAACCAGAAAACAATTAAGTTTATGGCAAGCTCAGAAAGCATAGAACTTTTCTGACTGACAACTAAATTCATTAAAAAAAACTCAGATACCAAAAATGACAAGGCAGTCCCTCCTATGATTAAGCAATGCATTTAACATTGAGCTAGCATTTATACTATGAAGTGCATTCATTTATTACACACATGGTGACTGTTCATAATTCCATATGATGCTTTATCACACTATGAAGTTACATTTGTCAGTTGTCACATGGTGATGATGTTCGCGTGTTGGGTGTCCAATACGCCTCCTAGCTTTCCAATCCTCAACAACATGAATGACTAATACTTGAGTAATAACATTTATGCAGATTATGGAGTTGCTCACCTAGTAATGTACCACAGATAGTCGCTAGTATCTCTGGTAACGTTTATTTGTTCCAAGAGTCCAGCCGCTGTGATCCCAGAATTTTCATCCAGGGAAGACAGATCTTCATCATAGGTCTCCCATGAGAACAACTTTGAATTCGTTGGCACCATTTTTGTTTGTGATGTTTGAACTCCCACCTTCAAGAAAAAACATGACAGTCTACTCAACAACTTGACATAATAGAGTGTGCTGATAAGAAGACCCTTGAAAAGTACTTACATTTGCCGTGTTAAATACGGCATTTCTGCAATCAGGGAGAATGCTTATAGACCAAGGAGGCAAATCATAGTGATTGTTATTAAATGTCACTCTAGCAAAAGACTTCGTATTATAGTTTGCCAGAAAAGCTGCACATGCTCCGCTGCCTGAAGAGAATACATGAGCCTGGAATTTCCGAGACCCGTATCATTTACAAGTAAGGTTATGGTTTTTGTGACTAAGAAAAAGGTAACGTAATGCTTCACAGACAATTGACCTGCTGATACGTTCCTAGTGATGTAGTAGAAGGATCCGATGACACCAAAGCAGGTTCACATTGCTTGATAGCTTTGTGAAGCTCCTTCAAATGACTATATTTAGGTTCCCTGATCAAGCCTATCACACAGAAATTACTCAACTCTTTCTAGTCAAAAAGTAAACTGCTAGAGAAACAAGAATAACCAAACAGTCTTCTTCCTGTATTTTGTTTTAAAAAAAGATTCAAGAATAATAATCTCACCATATTCATCAATTGGAGCATCATAGTCATAACTTGTAGTGATGAATGGGCCTCCAGCAGATCGTCCAAAATTGGTTCCTCCATGATACTGTATTTTGTCATTAATGACATATGTGAAACTCAAAACTTTTTAAAACAAGGCCAATATTTTGTTGTGAAAAAAGCTGATACATTAAGTGTACCCATTGAATTTTCATTATAACCGAGGCACGTTAATATTTGATAAATAGTAGATTATGTATATGAGGGGACCAACCATGTAATAATTGACAAATGAGCCACCCTTTTGTATGAATCGAGCAACTGCAAATGCCAGATCTTGAACTGGTCGCTGATGATTTGGGCCTCCAAATTCTGTGAACCTAATGAGCATGGGGAAAGCAGGAAGGAGAAAAGAAAATTCAAAATTGAGGACTAATATTCAAGTAGCTTCAAATGTAATATTAAGCTTACCAGCCACTCCAAGACTCAGTCCACAGGTTGGGCTTGTAGGGTTTATTAGGAGAGAAATAATCACAGTAAAAACCATTACACGCATTTATCTGTCACAGAGAATTAAAAGGATCATATTAAGCACCCGATGAAAATAAAAAAAAGATGAAGTAAAAGAAATTATATATGTGAAGGTGGGTGAGGCAAATGAGATGGCTCACCACAGGATCTGGGGCATCATCTTCCTTGCACATCACCCATGGAACTCCCGTATCCAATTTAACTGCCATATTTGCAGCCCAGTTTATGTATGCACGACCTGCACCTCCCAGTTCCCTGCCTTCCGGTCCATACTCGTTCTCAATCTATCAGGCAAATAAATTAAAAGTACGTATATTTTTGGGAACTAAATTATTTATATTCCAGGTACAAGATTTTGGTCACGAGTTGGTATTTGGCGAACAGTAGTTGAATAATGACTCAAGTCATGCAGTATATCGTAGGAGCCACATGTACCTGAGAGAGAATGATGGGACCACCCTGAGATTGGTATAGCTTTTCATTTTTCATCATCTGGACAATTTTCTGGGTGAAGCCACGCATTGCCGCCTAAATATGAAGGCAAAGCAAGACAATTGAAGAGTCAGAAGTAAGTGGAGAGAAGTGAGAAACAGGATGTGAATGAAATTAGATTTCAACCTTGAAAGGCCCGTTGTCTGTTCTGAAGCTGATGCCAGGAACATACTTCAACCATACAGGAAATCCTCTATACCATACAAACAATGCGAATCACTAAAAGTATTCATACCAAACAACTAAACAAGAAATTCTCCAAACATAAATGGAGATCATGTGGGAAAAAATTAAAAGGTTGAAAGTGTGTGTACCCATAGTTCCACTCGGCGCACACATAAGGCCCAATGCGAAGATGAACATAAAGTCCCGCCTTCTGCACTGTCTTCATGAACTGCACCAAATCGTATCTCCCTTCAAAGTTGTACTGCAGACAAGCAGCAGAAAAATAAGAACAACTCAAGAGTATAAGGAAAAAGAAAATGTTTGATTTAATTTAATTCGAGAAGATGAATTTAACCAGCATGCAGAGGAGTACCTTGCCAGGGGATGGTTCGTGGACATTCCAGAAGACATAAGTGTCAATGACATCTAAGCCTCCATCTTTAGCCTTCTGAATAAGATTCTCCCACATCTACAGTACCGCGCATTACAGACATGAAAAGCTCATCGACGCCATTATCAAATGAATGTTAGATACAAATTTGGAGAGAGCGAGTAAAAAAGAAGGCATACTTGTGGAGTGCTTCTCGGGTAGTGAATGGAGCCAGAGATGAGAATTTTCCTTTGGCCATTGATGATGATGGCCTTTCTATCGTAAGTTACGCCACACTGGGTAAGCTCAGAACATAGAAACAAGGTTGTGAAGAACAAAATCAGCAGCTTTGAAGTTAAGATTTTTTGAATGCTTTCCATATCTCTGAGCAGATTAGAGGGAACTCTGAAAAGATGACTCGGGAGGCGCAATGTGGTGTCCTGTTCTTTCTACCTCTGCTCTAATCTTCTGCAAACAGCCATCGTGTTTGTTAAGTGTACGATTATTCTTTTGGCTAACCACTCCGCTATCATCTCATATATTTAGGTGTCTTTTTGGGTAACAATGTGTTTAGGTTTGGTAACAATTCTTTTATTAAATTATATAGCAACATTGCCAGATAAGGGAGGGGCATTCTGTGGACAACGAACACTTCGGTGAGTTAGAGAAGCACAAAGTAAATAATCGCCCGTCCAATGAAACTGTTTGATGGCTTCAACTTATTTCGAAAATATAAAAGGCCGTGTTTGGAATCTCATTGTGCATAGAAAAAGATTCATTTGGAGGGTAAAAGCTCATTTGACATCTGTGGACACGTTTGTAAACTCATTAGTTTTCACTGAACTTTTTTAAAAAAAAAAAACTATTTTTTTAAAAGCTCATTGAAGTAGTTTCTGACTTTTTTCACTGGGTTTAGAAAAAAAAAAGTCACTTCTCCCACTGTCAATCCAAATACAAATCATATTAATAATATTAATTTTTTCTATTTAACTTCTACAAAATCTACATTAAAAAAAACAATTTTTTTACTGTATTCCTAAACAGACACTCAAACAGCGGCAGAAGTTTGGTCCTCATCTCTTATAATAAGCCAAAATATGTTGTCTGGTGACAAAATTTGATGACAAAGGCATCATTAATCTGAAGAAAATCATTAACACAAACAGTTTGCCTTCATAGGGAAAAATGGATAACTTGAAATCCCAAACACTTGTTACTGTTCTGTAATACTGGTCAGAATGGAGTGGTTGAGCGTGGATAGTTAAAGCCCCTGAATGAAATGATATAAAAGATCACAAAGAAACTTTAGGTTTTTTTTTTTTTAAATAATGGGGGTAGGGAGTAATTTTCGTATATGTTGAGCAATGATGCCACTTGGACCCGCTTTGCACCTTACTTTGTTACGATGTGCCACCCTAGTCTTGCTTCAACATCACAATACCATCATTAAAGCTATTAAACTTGTTATTCCCGGCTGTGGCAAAATGAGAAATTTTTTTCCCGGAGCATCATACTGGTCATTGTCTTGTTAACGTTTTAAGCTCTCTCTCTCTCTCTCTCTCTCTCTCTCTCTCTCTCTCTCTCTCTCTCTCTCTCTCTCTCTCTCTCTCTCTCTCTCTATATATATATATATATATATATATATGTATATATATGTATATATATATATATGTATATATGTATATATATATATACACGCATATATATATATATATATATATATATATATATATATGTATATATATATATATATGCGTGTATAGTTAGATTTAACAGATTAGTGCATATGTATATGTTTGGGGAGAAAGTGAATGCTTGTATTTTAAAACATCACTCACAGATAATATACTGCGCAAGGACAAATCCCATTCCATTTGTCTTTTGTTACCTGTGAGGGAATCCAACCTAATGTTTGGCTGTGATCTTTTCTTCTCTTGTATGTATTTTCATCCACTCGCCATATGCTCCTGGCCTTTATCTTTCAATTTTCCTTCTATAAATACGTAGATTCTGCTTATTTGCCACGTCCCTCCAACATTTGTTTATATCTTTTTAATTTGTTTTTTTCTAAGGTTTTGGTAGTATCAATCATCTGTTCATCAATGTATGTGTAAAATTCATAAGCTATAAATAGTTTATCTCAAAAACTGTACAATTTAATGCATACATACACTACACGCAACTATGACAATTAGTTTTATCTTCACTCATGCTTCACCATCAATTATCAAACCCCCATAGAAAAATCAGAAGGAAACGGCTATATCGACAACCAAAGCTTCCAAGGCTGGGATGTTCGCCTTGGATGTTTGTTTAGTAAAATATGGTTAGTTTTTCAATATATATTTCAAAAAAAAAAATGTTAATGTCATCGATACTTGATAGACAAGATTCCGTAACGTCGCCGTTTGTCGGTGAGGAGCAGTCCGAGGCTGAATAACGAATTCAGGCTCTCCGTTTATGTCGGCGGGCACTGTGTCGTGAGATTGGATTATGTGCGGGCCTCCCCAACCCCATTCACTGCTGCCGCGGCCGCATTTCGTGCCATCTATACATGTGTTCCTGTTCTTGACCTTACATGCACAAATGTTTATCTCATCTAAGTTGCTCAAATTTTATTTAAATGTATTGGCTTTTCCATAACAAAATATTAGCACTACAGATTAATAAAATTTGGGTTGTTCAATTTTAAATTTAAATGACAGAAATAAATTAGATATTTAAATGATAGCTGTAGTAAGACTTTGGTTTACTGAGGGGAGCACCGTATAAGTTTCCATTTGACAAGTTCCCCTTGCTTCTTCAGTGCAAAACGTGGTTAAAAACTTGAAATTGGTTGATAATTTTGATGTTATTAATAATTACTATTAATAGATATTATAATAGTATTTTTCTGGAAAATTACTACAATACCTCAAAATTAATTTTTATTAAGATCTTTATCATCCATCTCAAAGTCCAATAGCATATTTCTTCAAAGAAAAAAAAAAGCTATGATTCTGAAGGATTTTTTTAAGAAAAAACCTAATATCCGAGTGGTAGACAGGTGGGGATTAAGATGATGTGAAAACGATCACCACCCCTAAGTATCTTAATCATGCAAAACCAACCTCAAATCAATCCATCAGTTAACATTGCAAAAAAAAAAAAAAATATCAGTAAATACAGCTAGCGCCGGTTCTTCGGTTGCCATAGTAATGACCGATAACATAACATGTACTTTGACTTGATGTTGATGTGTCTGTTAGAGACGGCGAACATGCAACATGCGGGGGAGTTACTAGAGATGACAGAGACAAGCGGATTATGGGATTTTAAAAAGCTTTGCACATAAAATCAGTCACAGCTGCAGAGATTTCTGCAATTAAGATAGGACTAGAAGTTTGTCAAATTTTTCACTTGAGAAAGGTGAAGGTTTATTCAGACTTCCATGAAGCTGTTAACTGTTTATTCAGAGATAGTGGTAGTCATCTGGCTCTCCAAGAATTGATTGAAGACAACAGACACTTATGCCTCGTTTGATATGATGGAAGAGTTTTTGATGAAATTAGAAGTGGAAGTGAAGATAGAAGTAGAGGTGGAGGTGAGTTTTAAAGTGTGTTTGGTATAGCGATGAAAATGAGGTATAAATTATAATTAAAATTTATATTGATAATAGGAAAGTACCAAGCTACCCTTAATCAAAAAAAAATTTCCCTTCCCATAAACCAACAGAAAATCAATGCCACGGCGATGATGGCATCTCGCCGGAAATTGCCCACCACCAGAGAAAACAAAAATCCTGCTAATCAATGCATGACCCCAGCATTCACTGGAAAGGAATTTCTACTGTCAGTGATGATTCAACAACCACAAAATATTCATCATAACCCAATCATCAATTTGAAATAATATGTAAATCAAATCCAAACACATGTTTTCAGACATACACAAACAAAAAAGCAAACAAAGATTGAGAGAAGCATATTTGGAGGTTGAAGAGGGAAGGGTTGACGGAGGTTGAAGGGGAAGGGTCGACGGAGGTTGAAGAAGATTGAACGGGGAGGGCGCGATGAAGGTTGAAGAAGATTGAAGGGGAGGGGGTGACGGAGGAGAGGAGCCTTAGATCTTAGAGCTCCGTGTTGAACCATGGTGACGAAAATCGATTTGGTGCCTTTTCAAATCAATAACCAGATCTAAACGAAGACAGTAATGGCGATGGTTGTTGGAGATGGCAACATTGAAGGTGGTAAGTGGGTTTAGCTAGAGGGCACAAAGAACTGGATGGAGAGCTCGTTAGCGAAGGACAGCGAACGATAGAAGCCGCTAAGATTGGAGGATGTATGTTTGACTGGAGTCTGCGAAGATTTGGAAAGAGAGTCAAGGTGAAGGACAGAGAACGGTGGCGACAGACTCTGGAGATCGAGGCAAGGCACAAGAGCTCGATCTCCAACTCCATAGGAAGTGCAAGTCCGATTTTGCTGTCCACACCATTGCTAAAACTCGCCGCCACCGTTGCCAAACTTCGTCGTCGCCGTTGCCATGAGAGAGGAAAATGGAGGTTTTTGAGTCAGAGCTGGAAGATAAAGGAAAGAAACGAGTGGCAAAGTTGTAAATTTGATAAAACATATAAGGATATAATAGTCAATAAATTTTACTTCCAGGGAAGTGATACCAGTTCCTTAGGGGTACTGATGGAAGTCACTTCCATCATTTTGAATGGAAGTCACTTCCCTAAATAAGTTGTTTCAACCATAACACATAAATACCCACTTCCACTTCCCACCCTCTCATTTCCCTCATCCCAAACAGGGCATTAATGTATGGTGACTAGAATATAGAGATATATCAAGTGAACATGAAAGTTATGGGTTGTGCTGATTTACTAACAAGAAAAGCTCATTCGAGTAATAAATAGAGTATTCTTCTTGAAGAGGTCAGCTCATATTATAGGGAAAGATTTTTGTTTGATCAGGCTGGTGCCATTACAACCTGCTAATTAACCTAATTAGATTTTACTATTTCAAGCTTAACTTGCCACTTGTAATAAAAAAAATAGTGCTTTGACTTGGACAGGTTTTTGTTAAAAGGAAAATAAAATAATGACTTCAACAGAATTTTATTTCAGGTATCAAAATTAAATAAGCGTCCTCACATGGGGATGTAGCTCAGATGGTAGAGCGCTTTGTCACAGATTTGGAACTCCCTTCCTTGTACCGTGCCGGCCTTAGCTTGATCACCCCTCCTGATCTTGGCTAAGTCAGCCGAACCCTCTTGAGTAGGCAAAGAACTCAAAGATCACAAGAGAACTTCTAGAGAGAGAAAGAGGATTTTAGAGAGAGATACTCTAGAATGACAAATGCTTGAATTGCTTTCGATGCTTACAAATGAGGGAGGCACCTCTATTTATAGCCTTACACCTCCTTAATGAACGGTCAAGATCTAAAACATCTAACGGTTAAGATTGGTTCTCTAGAACCTTCTCCCATAATATCTAGATATTTACATCTTCGCTTATGTCATCGCTTACATCGTTGTGTATCTAGAATTCTCTACATAAATCTAACAATATCTACACAACTTATTACTTATGCAGAGTGTCTTGCATACCGAATATCTAGTGTTCCCTGCAGTGCGTGACAGCTCGCTTAGCATGCGAGAGGCACGGGGATGATACCCTGCATCTCCAATTTGTTTCATTTTCAGGAAACAACAATTTGCTGTACGGCCTGTAATTCCTACGCATCTAGAAAGATATAGCCTAATTTTGCCTTGGAACTTGGCAGGCCCAAAAGTTGGTTTTAAATATTTTCCCTTTGGACCAGACATAGGTTAATATGGGTTGGACCAAAATAAAAACTGAGAGACCTCGGCTTCCTTTTGGATCAGGATGAAACGTTGCATGTGGAAGTGGATATTACGGGGACATTACTTTGAAAGCCCATTAAAAAAATCTAAATACAGAAAAGGCCCAGAAAATATATAAATAACTCTTAATATCAGGGAAGAAAGAGTCAATGTTCTGGGTGTTTCTTTCAATTAATACAAAGACTTGTCTGATCAATTAGGCAGCAGGCAGGTCAGCAGGTGTTAGGATTCTACCCAAAGCTCCGGCATGTTGCCGTGGCATTTAAGAACAATGATATAGACATAAAAAACAGTGAATTAACTATTCGTAGCTAATTATTTAATGATAATCTATTTTACAGCGGAATCATCAAATTCTATCGCTGCTTTCTTGTAATTCTAAAGCTCACCACAACAATATACTCCTTATCTTAGATGTAGAATATAATTTGTGGGTGTGTTTCTCAAATATAAGATATTTTTTCCGTTTAACCTCATATATTTATCCGTTTTTTTAAAATTAATTTATCCAATTTATAAACTTATATATAATATAATGTTACACATGAATTTTTTAGAGAGATTATGCTAAATATGTTACAATTAAATATTTATTTAACTTCTTTAATTTTTCTAAATTAAATAAACATGTCCTACATTAAAATCATGGGATTGCTTTATAATTTACTTGATTTAATTGCGTGATTATTATGGTGGGCATTAGGTTCCGCCTACAAACTAGACTGTATTAGATTTTAGTGAAACAATGAAGCTGTCCAAATCTACACCTACAAATTAAAGCTTTATATAGAGATTCTTCCTCCCCCCCCCCCCAAAAAAAACCGGTTTTTTTTTTTTAATCTCTATATCAACTTATGTTGGGTAATCCCTTGTGGGTCTACTTTTCATCTTCCTCAAGAATGTGATTCCTTTTCACCAGTTTCATCTTTAATCATAAACTATTGGACAACAAGCTTGAGAGATGCACGTATTAATTGTTATCTCTATGGTTAAAAAATTTGAAAAAAAAAATGCCAACAATTAATTAATGACAAGAAGGCACGCTCTAAACTGAGCTGTAAATCTTATAAAAAGCATAAAAAGGGTGATTTCTTGCGCTCTCTATGTATATTCGGGTGTCACTACGTGTGTTTTGTGTAGCCTAGGCAGCCAGATATCGTATCACTTTCCACTGTAACCTGTCGCGCAGAGAGAAAAAGACGAGGTACGTGATATAGGCAAACCTTAATAAACAACATAAAATCTTAGAAGTGGAAGAATCTAATCTGAGTACTTACGAGATAGGGAAGATAAATATGTTTCATTCTGCCTCTTGTCCTTTGGGACATTAACGTCTGCACTCGCTGCTTCAATCAATTTTTTTAATTGTAACCAAAGTGACGTTGTACCGTCCTGCTTTACACGAAAGGCAAAACCAAAAATGGCGTGATTGAAAAAGATTACAAGATTCAATCTAATTAAAATGCAAAGAATAGGTTCTAACTAAAAAGAGAGTCAGGGAGAGGAGCATGAATTGATGGTGATATTATGGAGCCAGGAAAACGGGCTGAGTCCGTCGAGCCGGTCCGTTTAGGCCCTGAATTTATAAGGGTCGGGTTTGAGAATTTTACTTAAAAAGTGAACGTGGGCCTAAAAAGGTCGGTCCTGTAGGGCCACGGGCCGGTCCTTTAGGCCCTGATATATTTTTTATTTTTTAAAATTATTTATATGATGATAATATTATTGATCTTTTATATTTTGTTAATGATGTTGAAAATATTTAGTTGTTATTATCTTTTTTAAAATTAAGTTTCATAAGAATATTTTGTATTAAAAATTATAAAAATAAAAAAATTTATAAAAGATATTTCTTATTTTATAAGAAAAATACGTTAGATATTTCTTATTTACTCTAAAGTTTCACATATGATGGTAATTTACTAATTTATTTGTATTTTATGTTTTTTATAGAGTTATTTTGTCGTTTTAGATTATTCTTTGTTGTAGATAAAGATTATGAATATATTCATGATTTGGGAGAATAAATTTTTGATATTTTTACCCTCAAGTAGAGCCTACTACTCAAACTGAAGCACAATCAAATTTTCTTGAAATTGATGATAATGGTGAAGAAGATGAAAATGATAGTCGTCATACTCATGTTGCTTAAAGTATTTAACTTCTTGCCTTCTTATACTTTTGTGCGGATTGTGAATTATTTGTAGATACTACCCTGTAGGGCCGGGTTGGCCTTGATTCCCAGCTCAATATTGTAATACTCAGAGAGAGAGAGAGAGAGAGAGAGAGAGAGAGAGAGAGAGAGAGAGAGAGAGAGAGAGAGAGAGAGAGAGAGAGAGAGAGAGAGAGAGAGAGAGAGAGAGAGAGAGAGAGAGAGAGAGAGAGAGAGAGAGAGAGAGAGAGAGAGAGAGAGAGAGAGAGAGAGAGAGAGAGAGAGAGAGAGAGAGAGAGAGAGAGAGAGAGAGATTCAAATCGTGTTCTCGTGCAACTGGCCCAATGTCCCTCCTATACCACACCAAATAAACAATTACTCCACTTTGCAGTACACAGACAGATTCTCTCCCCCACTTTAGAGCTAATGTGCTTCTTTGATTAGCAGAGATTCCAAATAAATAAAACAAGACTTTGATCTCAAAAGGGCTTCGACTTGAATTCTGCTAGCTGCTTTGGGTACCTGATGATGAAGAGCGAATCAGACTCTCTAGTCGTTCTTGCGCAGAAAGAATATCATATTCCAACAAGCACAAAGAACCTTGTATACCATTTATATAATCATTATGTTCTTAGATAGATATATTATACACACACAGGTCGATGCTCTTATTTCTTCCGTCTAATTAATTAATCTATACATTTTTTATCCTAATCAAGCATAGCTAACACGTATCTTCAACATATAGATTTTTGTTTGGTGCGCAGAGTAGTTATCTTCAAAGAAACCGAGGGAGTATGCTATTGAAACAAAAGCTGTCAGCTGGGACATTAAGCCATTATTACGAGTGTAATGAGATGTGTTATACAATATTAATATGCATTAATGATATACATGTAGCGTGATTAAAATCTGTCGTCAAAGAAAGGTGACAGATAGGAACGAGGTGAGATGGGGTTATTGGGTCATTAAAACGCTGGTAGAAGCAGAGGATGCATGCAAAATACTGGTAGTAAACTGGAACCACCTGCAAAAAGCTAATAAGATTCGATTAACCTCTCTCTTTGCTAAAAGATCACAAAATCTTGTACAAGAGATTCTTGTTAGATTTTTACCCTTCTTTATCTCTGACCAAAAGATAAGATAAAAAAGAGCAGCGCAGCTTGCCCTTTCTGCAAGTGAAGAAATTAGCCACGACTCGAGGAGCATCTCTGCACTGAATAAAGTCAGTAATCAGATATATATATATATATATATAGGTGTAGATAGGCGGCCTAATGAAATGATCTTCTTCCTCACTAAGAATGATACGATACTAATTATTGATATGCTTTTTCTGATGATGTAGATTTATAAGAAAATACTGGTAATTTAATTACCATGCATAGATGCTTATATATATTAGTAGTGATGGTGAGAGACGGGACTCACGAATTTCAATTTGAGCTGCCATGGAAAGGTAAAAAGAACGAAGGCTGGAGGGTCATCCCCATTATATTATATTATATTTGGTGTGTTAAATATAAGATAAAATTAATTTTTTTAGAAAGATTAATAAGCTAAATAAGTTATTTAATCATATCATATATAATGTATAATTAGATTATATATCAGCTTATAAGTTAGACAACATAGTTTGGAGAAAAAATGATAAATATAAATATATTAAAATAATTTAATTGTTGTCTTAATATCTCAAAAAAAATAATTGTCTTATATTTAAGATATGAGAGAGTAAGTAAAATTATAATACCTCTATTTTGATGGAATTTGACTGAGTAGTTATTACAATATGCCAAATTCTTTATTGGGTTAATGGGTAATTTTACCTTGAAAGTTTTCACTGAAAAGTAATTTTATCCTAAAATTTTTTTAAGGGACAATTTTACCTGAAAGTGTTAAAAAAAAGAACAATTTTATCCTGACAATTATCCCAACTAATTTTGACTGATAATTGATCAAATATACTAAAACAAAAAATCCACTAAATTTGATTGATTAGTGATAGTCATCCAGAAAGCACACTCACTAGGGTTAGAGCATACATTATTAAGTAGTAAAGTAAGGTGTGGGAATAGGACGGCCATCCTTGTTTGATGTGTTAATATCACAAGGGAAGCTTTTAAATAATAGCAGGACTTGATTAGCAATCAGAGTGCATAACAGCCTATTGCGGTAATCTAGACCCTGAGGGTATTAATCTCACTTTAATTTATACATGCTGGGGTATCTCTGGCTTTCCCAAGTGAGGGTGCTTCATTTAATTTGGAATATAATGGGAATATATATAATTAAGCTGACTGGGACCCTGACATTAAGTGGGTGCGAAAACGAGTGTTAGCGCTAACCATTACATATATGTATGAATTATGAAATATTGAAATGGACCCCCATAGGACAGAGTTTCTTCACGGATCAAACCACCCACGCATACATCTACGCACGCATCTAGTCATCTACTTCTAATTATATTAATGAGTGCCGAATTTAAATTTTAAATATAAAAAAAGAGGCTTGTTTCGGTAGAAAATTCAAAATTTACATACTTTAAAAAAAAGGTTATGAATAATATTCCCTGAAATTTTTTACTATAGGTAATTTTATTTCTGAAATTTTGTGGGGGACAATTTTTACCTTAAAAGTTAGATGTCTTCTATTTTATTTTTTTTAAAGTTAGAGTTGAAACATTAAGGTTAAATTTATATCTTAAAAAAAATAACATATGAAAAAAAATTTAATGAAAATTTTTTTAAAAAAAAATTAATTAAAATAACGATAAACACAAAATAATTTTTTTTTTACCACCATCATAGCAAAATTAACCCATCACCTTTTACAAAATAGAGAAGTCGAACTCGGAAAGGAAGGGGGAATGGTTATACTGTTATAGTATGGTGTATGCATGGGTGCAGGGCCTGCGCCCACCACGTGAAACTCCCTACCGAGGGGTCCCCACAGGGATCCTCCGTATCTAAAAGTGGCCCCCACAGCTCCACCTTAATATTCTTCTCTCTTTTTAATTAAAAAGTTGGATTAAAATTTTAACGGTTTAAATTTAATATATTATAAAAATATAATAATAATAATAATATTTTTATAATAATAAATATGATTTTTTATAATAAATAAAAATATAAATCATTGAGATCTTAATCTAACCGTTGAAATTAAAAATAAATAAATAAAAGAAATTGAAAAAATCCAAATCCCACCCTAAACCCTGAGCCCCCGACCTCTTCCGGGAGCAAATCAGGACCGTCCAATCCAATGTTTCTCTCCCCTATCTTGCATCCTCCGCCCCTCCCTTGAAATTATTTTCAACAGTCAAATCAACATTTTTACTCACTTCCCAATTCCCATTCCGTTTCCCGAACTAAAATCAGAAACAGGTGTGGCTCCTCTCACGTGCCTATGATGCACTCCGTTACCCTCCGCCGTGTCCTATAAATAGCGTGCTTGCATCGTATATCCTAGACACACTCAGACTCTCACTCATCCTCCTCGCTCCCACTCCCTTGTTTGTTCCCTTGTTCTAAAGCAGAGAGGAATTCCAAGTGCAGATTAATTCCTTCCCACTATTTAATAGGAAACCGCCTCTATTATATTGAAGGCAGAAAAACCCTATCATCTTCATCACCAAAAGCTGAGTGTGAGAGGGAGTCTTCTGTGTGTGCATGTTTGCGTATAACATATTTAAAGCGCAATCCAGGCTTACGTTTACTCCACCACATCCCACAACGCTGCTCCCAGATTTTGTTCTCAGCGCAATTCCCATTACTCCACCACACCTGCCCTAACTAACTCCCTAAAATGGCGGCAACCAAGTTTCTGTTGGCATTCGCCATATGGCGGTTAATCGTGACGGTGGGATTCACGGTGGTGCCCGTGGAGCTCCTGCGTCTGGGAATCGAAGGGCAGCTAAGCTTGGAGACGTCACACGTGGAAAAGGCGTCTGGGGATTTCGGAATGCTGACGAGAGAGGAGCCCATGGCGGTGATGGAGCCCGGTTCAGCGGAGGACGTGGCGCGGCTGGTGGAGGCGGCTTACCAGTCGGCACAGGGGTTCACGGTGTCGGCTCGGGGGCACGGGCACTCGATAAACGGGCAGGCTCAGGCGAGGAAGGGGGTGGTGATAGAGATGAGCAGTAGGAAGAGAGGGATGAGAGTGTGGAAGAAGGAAATGTACGTGGACGTGTGGGGAGGGGAATTGTGGATTGACGTGTTGAAGGCCACGCTGCCCTATGGCTTGGCACCAAAGTCGTGGACTGATTATTTGTATTTGTCTGTGGGCGGAACCCTATCCAACGCCGGCATCAGTGGCCAGACCTTCATTCACGGCCCTCAGATTAGCAATGTCTACGAGCTCGACGTCGTTACCGGTTAGCTTTCCCGCTTACCTTGTCAACCTTCAATACAATACCTTTTCCTTTCCATATATATGATCCGTACGGACTGCACAGCATTTCTTTGAACCTAGCTTCGGAGCTTCCTATATATGCCTCAGTTTAAATGTAATATCTTTACTTCCCAAAATGATGTCTTTAATCTTCTTGACTCAAAACTTCTCTAATTAAATAAAGCATTTGTTCTTTCCCATGCCATTATGTATAATTAATATACTCGTTTATTATTGCTGGGTGTGTATGGGATATCGCTGTACATGTCTATTCAAATATGGTTTACTTAACATTACTGCACATTATTTTGCTTGTTCTGTAATTATTTGTGCTTAATTTTCAATTAGATTCTCGTAGCCATCCCGAGCATAGTTAATTAAATCCGATTATTTCAGGGTCATTAACGGATTAATAAACTTTAATTTAATTCCCCTCTCACAATGGAACAGGTAAAGGTGAGCTGTTGACTTGTTCAGAAGAGCGTAATACGGAGTTGTTTCATGCCGTTCTCGGAGGTCTCGGACAATTTGGAATCATCACAAGAGCTAGAATTGCCCTTGAACCAGCTCCGCACAGGGTACTTAATTACTCATAAATATCCCTTTTGCTTTCTATCGCTTAATAAATAAAATTAATTTTATAACGGCATAACCTGAATTTTTATTTGTGGCCTAATTTAATTACCTGTCTCTTTTGTCCGGCTTCTCTATAGGTCACTTTACCTTCTCTCTTTATACATAGAGAGATAATTATTTGCAAAATGATCTGCTTTACGGAAAAACAATCGCATGTTCTACGCATTTATCTTTCGAGGAACCTGTTGAAGGTGTGTTTTCATCGGTTCCTGGGCAGGGCACATAACACGTGGTTCCTCGCAAATTTTTCTTTGCTACTTCAGAGACAAAACCTTAAAAAAATCGTTTTCAAGGGTTGAGGAGTGGTCTATTTGAGTAGCTCCGGATTTCCTATATAGCTGGCAAATTCTGTTGATGTGTCCTTCTCTTAATTCTTTCAACATGTACGTTAAATGGGTTATCTTAGAATTACAGTTAGCTAGTTAGTTATAATTACACTACTGCTTCCAACTTACGCTCAGGTTCGTTGGATACGAGTGCTGTACTCCAATTTCTCAGCCTTCACTAAGGACCAGGAGTTTCTGATCTCTCTGCATGAGAAACCAGTAAAAGAGAGATTCGATTACGTGGAGGGATTTGTGATCGTAGATGAAGGACTGATCAATAACTGGAGGTCCTCTTTTTTTTCACCAAGTAACCCAGTGAAAATAGAATCCCTCAAATCTGACGAGGGTGTCTTGTACTGCTTAGAGATTACCAGAAACTACCAGGAAGACGACGCAGATACTGTTGATCAGGTACGCTAGCTCATTTAATACAGCTCGACTTTTCTACGATGTGTTGTTCGTATTGTGAGATAAAGATCCCTTCAAGTGCCTCCTATAAATCGACACGTAATATGGATATTTGGCATAAGGAAAGTGGGTGCCTTTTATTTTTGCTGTGCTGGACTCTATTAAATTTACCAATTTGCCGACTACTACTGAGCCACCTGTATGCATGCTTGTCTTCTAAATTATGACACTTGCAAGCTGTTCTGGGACAACTTGTTCCAATCAATTCAGTCTCATAAAACATTTAACTAGTGGGCTTCTTTGTCTCATTTTGTTACTTTGAAGTTAATTTGAACATTATTTATAAATATTTGGTCCCGGCCGGATAGAGGCACCAACGACATATAGAGGGCCAATTAAAATAATGGACCAAATCACATGAATTATTCTTTTAATCTATATTGAAGTTCAATTAATCATTCTATTAATATCTGTGTCTTATCCCTGCAGTATTCTAGGCAGCAGAATATATAGTTTTTCATGATTGGTTCTCTCTAGGAACTTTGGCAGAAGCCACTTCGAAAAGTAGTTGCATATAGATACATATATAATTGATTGGGCAAGAAGCAAGAGTAAAATAATATCCCTTTCGTGATCCTGGCTACGTCGATCCAGGCTTCTGTTGCACCGCCGAGGGAATAAAGACATTTCGTACTATTGAATACTAGAATCATTGAGCTTTAAACATTGGTTTTAATTTAATCATTTGTCCACGTGTGCGGATAATATTCTTTCCAAGCACGACCCACTGATACAAACAAAATGAGATTAATATAAAAGATACACGAGACAACACACAAGATTTCCTGAAATCTATTATCCTCGATTGAATCATAAGAGTAGGGCAAATATTAGAATTATTGATTGACATGCATAACTTTACTTAAACCCTGATTATTCTCTTATTCAAAGTTGTAAAATTTGCAATATCCGAACTATATAGTACTAATATATATACTATGAATAAATACTATAATGGAGGTGATTGTGACAAAAGCATCGGCTTAGCCTTTTTTGTCTGCATGCGTACGTACGTGTAAATATTGGTTTGGTACTTGTGGTTAATGGTGGGTTGGGCGTACGTATATGCAGGAAATAGAGAGGATGTTGGAAAAGTTAGATTTCATACCGAAGACGGTGTTCACAACGGACCTGCCATATGTGGATTTTCTGAACAGAGTACACAGGGCGGAGGTGAAGATGAGGTCCAAGGGTCTGTGGGAAGTGCCTCACCCTTGGCTGAACCTTTTTGTTCCCAGATCAAGGATCGCTGATTTCGACAAGGGCGTGTTCAAGGGCATTCTCGGAAATAAGACCAGCGGGCCCATCCTCATCTACCCCATGAACAAGAGCAAGTAAGTTTCCAGATGCATATGCCCCATTTATTATTCATCTTGTCAATGCATGTGTGTGTGTATTTGTGAGACCACGGCACACTTCATGAATCATGCATGCACGAACCCATATGTGTGTAGACTAGAGGCACACATTACAACATAATTTGAGAAGACGGACATTTGAAGGCTACAAAAGGGGAACATGAGATGAGAGAGTCAAAGCAAACAAAAATAATGGGGAAATGGGGGGTTCTGATGATCCAATTTGGGAGATTCTGTTGTCAGGAGGAGATCTTCAAAGGCGGGCCCACTCCAGGCACAGAATGGTCCCCTTTTTAGTCTTATCTGCTATGAACTGAAACAGGCTCATCTATGTAGTAACGAAGGGTCACAAATAAAGGATGGAGCCAGGCCCAGTGCATGACTAATTAAAATGAGTATTTGTTGTGAAGGTGGGACCAGAGGAGTTCGGTGGTGACGCAGGAGGAGGAGGTGTTTTACGTGGTGGCATTGCTGAGATCAGCTGTGGACAGCCAGGCGCTGCACCTCCTGAGCCATCAGAACCGTCAGATTCTGAGCTTCTGCCATGATGCCAGCATCGAGGTGAAACAGTACCTGCCCCATTACAGCACACAGGAGGAGTGGAAGGACCACTTTGGTGATAGGTGGGCCCGCTTTTCTCACTTGAAGTTGCGCCACGACCCGCGGCGCATCCTAGCCTCAGGCCAGCGCATTTTTAAGCCTCTCACCACCCCCACCTCCGATATGTAGCAGCCGCCGCCGCATCTTTACCACTTCACGGCACTCATGTCAATACAAAAGTAGAAGAGGCTTTTTTTTTTTTTTTTGTGGGAAAGGAGGGAGTGTGAAGGCATAGCCAAATTATACGTCGTTTTGCAGTGCCTTGTCTCGTCCCTACTCCCTATTCACATTTAGTCCTGCTCACTGGTTTCTCCTCCCTAGTTACCTTTCATCTCAATTCCCTTGTACATATACGATTCTTAGTCACATATGTTAGACAGTAGCACAGAAAAATATCAGAATTGTTCTTATTTATAATAATGGTTGGAGCCTTTAAAAATAGTTTTTTAATCATGATTTATTATATATGAGTTAAGTATATGAGACGGATTTTATCTTGACTTATATAAATAAACACTTTTAATGGTCTCAAAGGCTATCTCAAACAAACACCTTGTGTTTTTATTTTTTTCCTTACCTTGTTCCTTCTGACTTCTCCATTTTCTACATGTGATCAATTTCTAATTCTATGATTCTATCCACATCAATTTTTTTCACATAAACTTGTTTCACCACATCTAGCTCTGGCAACTTAAAGAGTGGCTCTCAACTTTTGTAGAAAGGACATCCGTGAAATCAAAATCTGTGGACGCTGAGCCCATAGGTCTAACCTAGAGTTGGTAATATGGTCTAGTCCATTGGGTTTGAACTAACCCGTCGTGGGTTGGGACTATATGTGTTGGGCCCAAAATAACCGCATTAATGTGAGTTGACATTTAGCCAACCCAACCCATAACCACTGGGTTGGTGGGTTAGCCCTCCCAACCCATATTATTTTTTTAAAATTTTTTTTAATATAATATACTAAAAATTATTTTTTCTATAAATATAAACTATAAAGAAATTAAAAATTCATTAAAAATTAAACATTAATCACAAGTCCACACATAACAAAAAAAACATAAATTCAAAAGTTATCAATATTTTAGTATACTAAATTAAAAAAACATAAATCCAAGGGAGGAGAAGTATACTAAATTACGAATATCACGTCTTAACTCTCAAAGACTCAAACTAGGCAACTGGCAGCAAGTCACCACCCCAAAAAGCATCAATGGAATGGACAATAATGAATGATCCAAAAGGCTACGCAAATTGGATTAGGTCTTGTTTGCCTTGGCCCTTCACTCAATCTCCCTTGTCCAATAGACATTAGACAACGTTAAAAAAAATATGGGCCAACCCACCAACCCGGTGGTCCAACCCGTCATAGGTTGAGACCATATGAGTTTGGGCCCAAAAGAACCGCTCCCAAATGATCCTAATTTTTCAGAACCCAAACCGCCCATATTTACAGGTTGGGCAGGCTCAGCTCGTGGTCCTAACCCATATTACCACTTCTGGTCTAGCCTTGTAGCTCGGAGGCACGCTCTTTATTCAATATGGAGGCATCACCACCTTCGTCCCTCAAAAGAGGATCGTACGAGAAGACCATGTCACCGAAAATGACTCAGCTGAAGTGATCGGCTGGGGCCTTCCCATAATGCGACAAAAAGCATCTTCCTTTTTTTATTGTGTTTGGATATTAAACCCAAACTATGGTTTCAACTTCAAACCAAGATTTGGGTAAAAAACTTCCAAACACAAAAAAACAGATAAAAATTATTTTTTTATTAAAACCATGATTTTGAAGAAGTTAATATTTTTAAATTTTTTTTTATGTGGGTTTCACTTCATTTTCTCTCTCTTCATTTTCCCTTTTTCATTTCTTCTATTTTCATCCCCATGTTCTCTTTTTTTTTCCCAAATACCTATTACAAAAAAATTATTGTGTGATTTTTTAAAAAAAATCATTATTCATGTCAAAATTTATTATTCTCTTTAGGGTGTGTTTGGAATCAGCTTTTAAGAATAGTTTATGGAAAAAAAGTGGAAAAAAAGTGATTTTTGAGAATAAATTCTGGCAGAATAGATTATGTGAAAAAAGTGATTTTGATAAATGAGAGTGTTTGGATATTTTGATCATAATAAATTTTTTTTATGGTCAAATTACTGAAAATGACATTAGCTTTTGTGATAATTACATATAAAGGATAAAATTATATTTTATGTATTATTTAATAGAAAAATTCATAATAAATACAAAAAATGACATAAATTTATCTGAAAAATTAAAAATTATAACATTAATCAATTATCTAACATAAAAAAAATCACACACACACATATATTAATTATAGGAAAAAAATGATTTTGATAAAATGAGAGTGTTTGGGTATTGGGTTAAGAATCAATTTTTTAATGGCCAAATTACCAAAAAAGAACATTAGCTTTTGTGATAATTACATATAAAAAGATAATATTTTATTTTAAATATTTTCAACATTAAATTTCATAATAATACATAAAATTAAATAAATTTTTCTAAAAAATTAAAATTATAACATCGGGCAATTATATAACATCATAAAAAATAGCTCAAACATATGTATTAATAAATTATATAAAACATTTATATATAGTAATTATTCAAAATAATACTATATTTTAGATTGAAATAAATAATCCCTCCGGTCTTAAATATAAGATATAATTGATTTTTTTAAAGATTAATGAAGCTAAATAAATTACTTAATCGTATCATATATTTTGTATCCTTAAATTACATATAATTTTATTATTCAAATTAATTAGTTTGGGGGAAATAATTAAAATATAAATACTATAAAATAATTTAATTAGTTTTTTAATCTCTTGAAGAAATCTAAATTTATCTTATATTTAAGACTAAAGAGAATAATAAATTTTGACATGAATAATTATTTTTTTAAAAAAACCACACAATAATTTTTTTGTAATAGATATTTGGAAAAAAAAAGGGAACATGGGGATGAAAATAGAAGAAATTAAAGAGGGAAAATGAAGAGAGAGAAAATGAAGTGGGACCCACATACAAAAAAAGTTGAAAATATTGGCTTCTTCAAAACCATGGTTTTGATAAAAAAGTGATTTTTACCTTTCTTTTGGTATTTGGAAGTTTTTTACTCAAACTATGGTTTGAAGTTGAAACCATGGTTTGGGTTTAACATCCAAACACACTATTAGTCTTAAATATAAGATAAATTTAACTTTCTTCAAGAGATTAAAAAACTAATTAAATTATTTTAGAGTATTTATATTTTAATTTTCCCCCCAAACTAATTAATTTGAATAATAAACTTATATGTAATTTAAGGATACAAAATATATGATATGATTAAGTAATTTATTTAGTTTCATTAATCTTTAAAAAAATCAATTCTATCTTATCTTTAAGACCGGAGGGATTATTTATTTCAATATAAAATATAGTATTATTTTGAATAATTACTATATATAAATATTTTATATAATTTATTAATACATATGTTTGAGCTATTTTTTATGATGTTATATAATTGCCCGATGTTATAATTTTAATTTTTTAGACAAATTTATTTAATTTTAGGTATTATTATGAAATTTAATGTTGAAAATATTTAAAATAAAATCTTATCTTTTTATATGTAATTATCACAAAAGCTAATGTTCTTTTTTTGGTAATTTGGCCATTAAAAAATTGATTCTTAACCTAATACCCAAACACTCTCATTTCATCAAAATCATTTTTTTCCTGTAATTAATATGTGTGTGTGTGTGTGATTTTTTTTATGTTAGATAATTGATTAATGTTATAATTTTTAATTTTTCAGATAAATTTATGTCATTTTTTGTATTTATTATGAATTTTTATATTAAATAATGCATAAAATATAATCTTATCCTTTATATGTAATTATCACAAAAGCTACATTTTCAGTAATTTGACCATAAAAAAAAGCTATTCTGATCAAAATATCCAAACACTTTTATTTATCAAAATCCTTTTTTTCACATAATATATTTTTAAAAATCATTTTTTTCACTTTTTTTGTATAAGCTAATTTCAAACATACTCTTTATCACGTTTGAATGAAAACCAACTATCCTCCTTATGCAATAACTGTACTCCATATGCTGACGGACCCGGTTTGTGTTCATTATTTTGATTAGTAGCGAGAGCTACTATAATTTAGACGGTTTAGATTTGATTTAAATTTTTTAAATTAGTGATTTTTAAATAAATAATAATAATTTTTTTAAAAAATATTTATTAACAAATTATCTCTATTTTAGATTTTCTATTAATTAAAATAATTTTTTTAAAAAACATAAAAAAAATTAAATATCAACCATCTAAATCCATCTGAACAGTCCAGATGACATCCTTTTAGACGAGCAGGTAGCTGGTTCCTATACTGACTCCAAAGGCGCTCCTAATGCCCAAGTTTTTACCCCTACGCTTTGACCAAAGCACAAAGCACCAATTTTACTAAAAGGAGGAAAAAAAACCCAAAAAAAAAAAAAAAGGATCAAGCACCAAACCAAAGCATGAAATTTACGGCACGTCGCACCAACGAATACAAACTATCTTTCATGACTCAATCACAAAACTCCATGCTTTAAACTCTGTAAGTATATCGTCAACTCACAGAAAGGGCGAAGCTTCTCTGTTTCTTGAGAGTCCAAGTTACTTGTGAAGAAACAGGGGGTCCAATAAACATCTAGGAACCTTGAAAACCTCAACACCACCTCTTTCTTCAATCCAGGGAGCATCAAACACACGGTACTAGAAACCCAGTTTTTGATTGACAATACACAGCATGCACCAAAGCAGACAGCTACGAGGAAGTGAGCTTCGATCGAGTCTAAACCAGTGATTTGAGTGAAGGTATAGGAAATGTCTGTACGACCCTGAGCAGACACCTAGATTTTAAGGTGATCTTAGCCTATCACTGATAAGCAAGTAAATGGTTTTCTGTCAGTTCGATCCCTTAATCATATGGAGTATGGTCTCGTTTTCAAGATAGAATCCCTCATCATTCATTGCCAGTATTAGATATTAGTTAATCGGGTCTGAAAAAAAAATGAATGCATTATGATTCAATTAGGCCAAGACAATATTAAGCATAAATTATTGAACAGGATTTCTTTGTTATTTAGTATTAGCAAATAACAGTGGTACAGTTGCATCAGCGTAAAGCACTCAAATTTTTCATGGGAAGAATGCACACTTCATAAATGAAACGTAACGTAATATCCTACGTTCCAACTGTACGTTCCTTCCACAAGCCAGGTCCACAGTAGAGTCAAAATCCAACGAATTTGATTGACAGCGCAACGGCAATTGAATAGGGAGCCTGATGATTGTAATTTGTAAATAAAATCCTTTCGTATAGAATGAAATTATTCATTTGAATTCATCAATAGGAGCAGAGTCAAGCGGTTTACTTCAAGCCTTATCAGAAATGCAAGAAGACGTCTTGGCTTGAGCATATGACCTAAACTAATTTTATCTATTTCTATAGAAGACTGGGGGCACAGTGCAGCAGAGTCGCCTAAAATTGATTATTAAACTATCACCCTTCTATTATTACTATAGGCATTAATTGGTGGAGTTTAATTAGGATGCTGAGCAAGGTGTGGAAAAGAGGACGATCTTTATCAATTTATACACCTTTTTTTCTGTTTAAGGGAAAAAGGAGGGCAGGAGAAGCAATAAAAAGAAGCAAGCCAAAAGCATGCATCTAATAAACGTGACGCGAACACATGAACGGCAAGTTCCACTTGTGGTTGTGGGAGGTGGGTAGAGAAAATTTTAGAAAAAGCTCATCTCAGCTACTCTATGAATCTTGTCGGCAACCAGAGAAAAAGAGGACGAAATTAAAAATATTTTTTAGTATAAATATGAGTAAGCAATCGCCGAATGCTTAAGAAAATCAATTTCAGGTTGACACGTCTCATCAGTGCACAGGAACCTGTAGCTCCGTTGACTTCAATTCTCCATCTCCTACCACAATAATAAAAATAATATATCAGCCATACAATTCACACATTAACAAGAATTCATAAATTTGAAAATAAACAGGGTGGGGTATAACAAGAGACCAATGGAGATCATAGATGAGGCAACACGCCACTCTGCAATGCAGGGCAAGCCATTTGCAAATCAAAATCCTTCCGTGAAGAAGCAGAGGAGCGAGTCAGGCCTTCCAAAATTTGGCACAAGGGAAGGAATTTCTATGTCTTCATACAAGAAACAAAGCAAATCTAAGCCGTGCCATAGAATTATGGTTTGGTTAAGTGGACAAGCAATCAACAACGAGGCTGGGAAAGTTGGGTATATACAAGTTTAAGAAAAGACGGAAGTGTTACTACTCTGTGTTTGAAAATGCTTGATCTGACAAAAATTTCAACATGTATATATCATTCTTATTTATTTGGATTTGTTATTGGAGAATTTTCAGGGAAATAAATAATAATTAAATGATGTTGGAAGAGAACCACCCGAACACAAGGTCACAAGTCAAGGAATCGTATGCCAACGGCAATTGGCACAAAAGAAGGGCATTTATAAATTTAAGAGCGGGGATATATTAATATTATTCCCACGGCACCACGATAAAGAGGATATATAACATCTTCACCAATGGAATTTTTATTTGTTATGCTTTAAGAGTATGACTGTTCAATCCTGACTATTCAAAATACAGGTGTTAAATTAAGGTACTTAAATATGTTTCCTAAAAGTCCTTTGCCCATATTCTCCCCTTATTCTGCATTTGGCTTTGGCCACCCTCTTCCCTTTCTATAAATATAAACGTTATTTTTACCATCACTGGGGATTCTAAATTAAGTTGTGGTTCAATCAACAGTTCAAAGTGGTATTTTTTAGTTATTTTTAGCACACATAATACATTAAAGTATTTTTAATAGCCCTCAGTCTTCTAACCTTAAGATGCTCCTTACTGTTAAGAAAATTAGTTTTACGGGCAAAAAATATATTTTAAGATACTATGTCATACAAAAAAATGCATTAGGGTTTACCACAAGTTAGTTTATAATAGCCAATACTCATGCATCTTAATCCAAGAGTATAAAAATGAGAAACAAACAAAGAAGAGAAACGCATGGACCAAGAAAGCAAATCACCAACAGAAAATTGTTTAGGAGGCATAAACGTGTACCTGATAATGGAAACGAATGGGTTGTATTGTTGTAATAAAAAGCCAAAAAGCATACACGTCGATGCGAACGAATTTCGAATCCAGCCAACTCTTGATATTCTTATTATTATTTTTTAATTTGCTTTATTAAAAAATAGGAGAACCAAACAGCTTCGGATATGCTGGTAAGAGAAAGATGGATTAGGATGGCTTTAAGAGGAGGTTTAAAGGGAGGGTTACGAGTTACAGGTCTACCAACTGGTGGTTAGGGTTTGAACCCTTCCAAGCAAACAACTACCTCACCCCCTCCCTCTCTTCCTCACCTCCACCATCCAATCCCTGCGACGGCTTCTTCCTCTCAAGCTTTCCAGCGACTTTTGTCTTGGCGTTCGTCACACGTGAGAAACCTCATCGATATTGATTGACACATAAATTTAGCAATTATTTATTCCTTTTTGGCTGAAAAGGAAAAAAATAATGAATTGTGTGTCCAATAAAATAAAAGTAGTTGGTATGGGGGAAAGTAAGCAATTTGTTATTTTTTTGAAAAAAAAAAAAAAGTTATGCGTGTTTTTATATTATCAGTATTATTTTTAATTGGTTGGTGCCGTTGTTTCAATGATAAGGAAGTCGGTCTTTGTTTGAATCAAATATAATCTCTTGGGATTGGCATTTGTCTCCGGGCGGGCAGGAACATGAACCCCATGGATTGTCTCACCGCGACTTGTTTCATGTTTCTGCTCTGATCCTTCTTCTCGATTTGCTTCCCATTACAGCCCCATCATTTCTTTTGATTCCAAGTCCTCCTCTCCTTCCTTTCAGGTACTTCACTTCTTTTTTCCCTCCCTTTTCTATCTCTGTTTGATCTTAATAATGAAATCCCCGGACAGAAATAGCGAACTTCTTTTGTCATCATCACTATGGTGTTCTTTTCTTAGTGGTAGTGGATGATGCTGCTAATAGAGCTTCTGATTTTGATGAGTGATAGCAGAAATCAGAATGGACTCGTTACTGTGGAGTGGGGGTGGGAGAGAGAAATTCGAATTATTGTATTATGAGTGTGGAGCTTTCCTTTTTGGGCTTGCTGTATAATTGATTGATTGAGGGACAGACAATTTTTCAAAGGAGATCCTGTTTCCTGCTTTTAATTCAGTGTGAAGGGGCATGAGGGGGAGCACGGTATTCTGGTGTAGGGTTTTGAGCTAAGGCTTGAAATTTAAAATCTTTGTTACACTTTTCGTTCAATGTTTGCTTCAGTTCTGGGATGGTTCATTTACTCCGTGTCGGTATTTAGTATTTACCAGACTTCCGCTAAATTCACTTCACCAAAATTTCTGCTACCTCTGTTTTGTCCGCCTGGAAAGTGATGGCAGAAGCAAAATGCTCCCTTCGTTCAATCTGAATCCATTTTTACAGAGCAAGCCATTATTCTTCATATAATAAAAACTCCCCCTCAATCCATTTTTTTTCCTCGCCGTCTAGTTTCAAGCCACCCATTGATCAGCATAGACCCTCGGCAAGAATGACACTCAGAGTCTCAAACAGGGTTTGGAACGAGGATTGGTTACTGTATTGTTCTTTTGTTTCTGTGTTTTATCTTTTGCTTGTTTTTCTTGTTCAATTATTCGGTGGAATGAAGTTCCCATTGGAAATTTTTTTTTACCGAAAATCGCCATCGGTCTAAAACTGCAAATTTTGTAGCTTTGCAGAGTAATATACTGAGAAAAGTGAGAATTAATCCCCGAAGAATGTAAACTGGGGTGTCGGCAATATTTTGAGAGAAACAGACTGTTTCTGTACTTCTGCTCCTGAGAAAAATCCCAAAACCATAACACCCCCAATGGACCTAATAGGCGTAGCAGCAATTTATCATCCCCACTTTTGACTAAGTGGCAACCGATCTCCAGTTCCTCATGCCGTTTAACCGGTGTTTGTTCGCTCACTAGCTCTTGATTGAACTTGAAGTCGCGAAAATTCCATTGTGCTGGGTAGTACTAGTATTGATTAATACCGGATTCAGTATAACGACAAGATCAATATCGCTGTGTAAACTATGGGCAGAAATATAATATGTTGATTTCCTACGTTAGATGCAGTCTCTGACGTATATTGTGGTCGTTTTGATTTAGATTTCAGACAACGCAATTTCTTTTTACCTTGGGCTTACTTATTTCGTTTCCAAAAGGAAAACTTTCAATTTTCTTTTCTTCTCTGACTACTATTTTAAATATATTTAATTGATTCAGGAAAGTCCAACGAACTGTACGTGCTGACTCCATTGTGAAGGGATCGGAAAAATCTGTCTCTAATTCGTAATCGCAATCTCTTGCTGCTAATGTCATGATGTATCCGAACCAATCTTTTTCCTCTGGGTCCTACGCGGAGATTTTGTCTGGGAATTCTCTTTTACCTCATAACTTTACAGAAACTGTAGGAAGCCAAAATGAAGTGAAGTTCATCACAGCCGTTGGTGACACTGTGGCCATGCAATCCATTGATGGGCATTCCAGCACTGCAACAGGTGATCCATCTGCCAACAACTCTTTCACAAGGCCGCCATTGGGGCTCGTTGACAGTGAACAGAACATACAGAGCCAGGGCTTATCTCTTAGCCTTGGCACACTCATGCCTGTACCTCCCTTCCAATACCACTATCCCTCCACCGGCTTTTCATCACTTATGGCTCAAAGTATTCCTAACTTTAAGAACACTGTTTCTCTTAAAGATGACGAGGCGAATGCTGAATGCATGGCACCTGTGTCTTCTGGAGGTTTCAACAACTCCTTTCAGAAGGAGGCTTTGTACAATCCACATCCCTCACTCTATCACAAGGAAGTCACCAATGATCCGTCATGTCTGCATGGGACACAAGGTTTTTCGAACGCTTCCTTAAACTCTCAATACCTTAAAGCAGCACAGGAATTGCTTGATGAAATAGTTAATGTACGAAAGGCTTTAAAGCAGCCTGGACTGGAAAAGCAAAAAGGTTCCCGTGACATTGGATTAGATGGCTCCAAAGAGTCCGAGGAAAAGTCTACCAGTCAGTCCGTGCAGAACCAGGGCCCCAATGCTTCATCTGCCAATGCATCATGTGAATTGTCACCCGCAGAACGACAGAGTTTGTTGGATAAGAAGGCAAAGCTTTTGTCCATGTTAGATGAGGTATATCTCCTAACTCCACTATAATTGGGTCACATAGTTTGTTTGTTCTATTGATGTTTGTTTTGGATACGTTGTCTCTAGATTGGATCTCTGTATTTGTTGACACTAGACTAGTTCAAGTAGTTGAGCAGTATAGCTATATTGAGCAATGCAATTTTGTTCCTTGGCGGCACTAGTGTTTCAACAATATGCTCAAACATTAACAAACAACTAACCTTCTCGTGGTGACTATAGGTGGATAAAAGATACCGGCAGTATTGCCATCAGATGCAAATGGTGGTATCATCTTTTGATATGGCTGCTGGTTGTGGGGCGGCTGAACCATATACTGCTCTTGCTTTGCGAACAATTTCTCGCCATTTTCGTTGTTTACGTGATGCAATTAGTGGCCAAATTCAAGTGACTCAGAGGAGCCTTGGAGAACAAGAGGGGATACCTCGTCTCCGCTATGTTGATCAGCAGCTAAGGCAACAAAAGGCCCTTCAGCAGCTTGGCGTGATGCGCCAAGCTTGGAGGCCCCAGAGGGGACTTCCTGAAAGTTCTGTTTCAATACTCCGTGCTTGGCTCTTTGAGCACTTCCTTCATCCGTATGTTCCACCTCTACTTTTTCTTCATCTCATTAGTGGTTTTGTTTTAATTCTCCATTAACTGAATATTCTTTTCCATCTCCTATTTGTCACCAGTTACCCAAAGGATTCAGAGAAAATTATGCTGGCAAGGCAAACAGGCCTGACCAGGAACCAGGTTCATATTTAAAGTTTTTAAATTCAAAATTTTGATTTCTGACTGAACTTTAATGGTAAGTAATTGGTTATCGTATTTTACAGTAGTTGCTGATATTTTAATTCATTTTAGGTGGCAAACTGGTTCATCAATGCAAGGGTGCGTCTTTGGAAGCCAATGGTTGAGGAAATGTACAAAGAAGAGTTTGGTGATTCTGAGATGGCAAGCTGCAATCTCTCATCTGAAAGTACTCCCCAAGCTCCAAGAGATAATAAAGGGGAAGAGTCGCAGGACAATGTAAAAGCTGCTAACAATGTCCAACAGGGGCAACTTCATGAGTTGAAGCTTGACCGTAGCTCCGTTACAGAATTTGATACTGCCCATGGAGAAGCTGTCATGCGTTCTGGAATTATGAAATTGCAGGGTGATCAAAGGCCTAATATGAGCAATACCCTTTATTCGAGCGGACCCATGCCAACCAACCACAACAGTGATGGCTGCCTAATGCCTTCTGATCCTGCCTCATACGATATATCAGAGTTTGGTAGTTTTCCGGTGGGTGGCCACGTGTCTCTTGCGTTGGAGTTGCGCAACTGTGAAACTGAGGAATTTGCCACGTCTGACAATAGCTTCAACAAACAGCGTAACCAGACCTTAGATTCTTCCCCAGAAAATAATTTGATTGATTATCATTTCACAGATTCAGGAAAGCAACAAAACAGGTTCAGTAATCCTCATCTATTGCATGAGTTTGTGGTCTAGGACTTGCATGCGCATGAAGATTCGTGGAGGAAATGACGTTGATGTTTTGAGGGAATGCTGGAAAGGTTGTATAATTAGAGTTTGACAAAGGAAGCTTATGTTGTTTACTCTGTTGCTCATTCTTGTCGCTCCTTGTTCATAAAGTGATCAGTATCACAAAACGTACAAATATACTCGTAGATATGTGTAGATATTATTCACTTGTAATATTACAGATGATTGATTGTAAGGTGCAGGCAATTTTGTAAGGATAAGAATCACATCTCGTGCCCGCATGATGTGGAATAATGAATCTTGTGGGGGAAAATGTTACAAGTACGATGTGAAAGTATTGGCTTGTTTATATAACTTTCTGCAGCCTTTCACACGCTTCCGTATTGGGCGTAGTATCAAGATGCTTCCTTGGAAAGACACGGTTTAATGAAACACTGAAATTTGGCTTCCTAAGGGTGGATGGACTTTGTAAATTTTACTGGAAACCATACATTTCGACCAAAATATCCCCACAATCGAAACAACTGACCAAAATTTGTCTGCTTTTTTAATAGCCTTCTACGGTGACATTAATTGATAATACCCATTGCCTTCAGCTTTGCCATCTACCTGGATTTCATGACTATCCATCTCCATCCTCTGCTTCGTGAGACCCCATCTACCCAACTTTTTACATCTCCAGGGGATACAAAATAAAACGTAATAAGCACCTGAGTAGGTAATCAAAAGCAAAATGAATAAATAAAGAAGCACGTCTCAGAATTTTTCTTCCCTCTCTCTGTGTGAGGTAACACGAGAATTCAATCTTTTTAGTATAAACAATGTGATAATCAGGGTGCTGTCAACATTGCCATTAGAGGTGGTAATATGGGTTGGGACCACGGGTCGAGCCTGCCCAACCCGTAAATATGGGCAGTTTGGGTTCTAAAAAATTGAGACCATTTGGGAGTGGTTTTTTTGAGCTCAAACCTATATGATCCCAACCCATGACGGGTTGGACCACTGGGTTGGTGGGTTGACTCATATTTTTTTTATTTTTTAATGTTGTCTAGTATCTATTGGACAAGGGAGATTGGGTGAAGGGTCAAAGACAAACAAGACACAATCTAATTTGCTGCCAGTTGCCCAGTTTGAGTCTTTGAGAGTTAAGACGTGGTATTCGTAATTTAGCATACTCCTCCTCCTCTGTATTTATGTTTTTTTTAATTTAATATACTAAAATATTGATAGCTTTTGGATTTATGTTTTTTTTGTTATGTGTGGACTTATGATTAATGTTTAATTATTTAATGAATTTTTAATTTTTTTATGATTTATGTTTGTAGAAAAAATAATTTTAGTATATTGTGTTAAAAAAATTTTAAAAAAAATAATATGGGTTGGGCGGACCAACCCACCAACCCAATAGTTATAGGCATATTAATGCGGTCCTTTTGAACCCAACTCATATGGTCCCAATCCACGACGGGTTAGCTCAGATCCAATAGGCTGACTATATGACCACATCTAATCGCCATGAGTGCCCCAGCAACCTACCAGGCAAGAGGTTAGCTAATCCATATTCATATAGCTCCACAAACTGACAATTCTGGCAACTGATGGCTCGCTTTTCTAGCCTATGGAGGCCTCTTCTCTTGTGACGAGAGAGTTACTCTGTTTTGAGTGTCCCAAAAAGCAATAATTCAGGGACCAGAGAGAGTTTCTCTTCTCATATGGTCAGGGAACTTTTGTTTGTTACTCGTTTTTTATTTTTTTCCAACTGATGTTATTAAACTCACCCAATTAATCTTGCTTCCTTAAATAAAATCGGAAAGCCATTGCTTCCTGAGGCATGTATGATAGTAGATTCAGACTTACCAAGCAAACATGTGGAAAATTATTGCTATCAAAGAAGCTGCTGAATTCGGATCAAGTGCTTTCTCGCGGGGAATGTAAAGGAGAGTCGGGCCCTTTGTAGAAGGCGTGAAACTCTGTGTTTCGCCAATCATCAAGGAGCTTGTTTGGAATAGCGGTTGAAAATTTCATAAGTGCTTATGAATTGTAATTCACGGAATACGAAGTAACTTTTACGGTCTACGAGGTGCTTTTACGGTCTATGAGATAAATATGTGGAGGAGATTTGTCTCGATTTATGTGAATCGGGCTTATATAATAAGCCCGATTGATAAAAGTGATAACAAACAAACACAAGATAGGCAAAGTTCGTCCACTTCATGTTTCTAATTTCCTACGCTTAGTGGGGGAAGTTATTATTCGCATGTTATTTCCTTTACATGTACCTCATATTCAATTACAAAGGTTAAGTATCTGTTTGACAGAGTGGGAAAAAAAAAACGTTCAATTTTCTCACAAATTTATCTTATATACTATAAATCATATTAAAAAAATAGTCGCTATCACTAATTCAAAAAATCACAGAGATTTTTTGCTCCTACTTTCTTGTATTCTAGGTTTGTAAGTAGAGTGCAGCAATGGAATAAGGTCATGGTGAAGGTAAACATTTTACATTCTCAAACAAATATTGGTTTTTAACCAAAATTCATATACTGCATCTAAAAACTAAATCATGATGATTATTCACTAAACATTAGTTGGCGGGTGCGGGAAGAAACACTAATCACGATACTATAAAATATATCGACGTTTCGATTTGGATTAATTAAATATTTAATCTTGAATATAACTTTTATAGAAGATTTTATAATCTTTAATTAAGATAATAAGTTTACATATTTTCATTTGACATATGATAAGTAATTAATTATCCAATTTACTTGAATGTTAGTTTTTAAAATTATATACCCTGTGGTTTTCTAATAAAAAAAAAGAATATATGTAGTGGAATCTATAATAGTAATTGCTGGAGAGAAAAAAAAAAGAAAGAAATCTATAATAGTAAGTTGTTATAAAAAAATCATAATAAGAAGTGCTATTGGCAAGGATTATAAACAATATACTTCAAATTTTGTATATTGCCTGATAAAATTTGTTTAAGTTATTACTTTAATAAATAATTTATATCTGTATTGTAATATAAAGGCTATAAGAAGTTGTTATGTTAATGAGTTATAATTTATAAATAATTGTTTCACAGAGTGTTTTGTAGGGTAGAATTTAGAAAGGTAAGTTGCATATCAATTTTCTTGTAATCAATCTCATTCTTTTTATTGAATCCTGTAATATAGTATTTGTTCTGACGATGAGATTTATTTTTCTGGTTTTTTTTTTTTCATTTTCTTATTTACGTATGACTTATGACTACGAGTGAGGGAACAAGGGGTTACTTTTATTTCCCAATTTTTAATATTTTTCTTTGAATAAATAGGGCAAGTTCCGGCATTAGATGTGTTACTCCATTCAGCCTTCCAAGTCCAGTTCAATTCTCTGCATACCTATCCATTCGATATTCTGAGTTTGGAGCGTGAAAACAATGACAGAAGCAGAAGATGCTGCTCGACGCCGTAATGCGGTGGCGGATTATCGAAAGAAACTTCTTCAGCACAAAGAACTGGAGTCCAGAGTTCGATCGGGTTGGTCTTCCACACTGTTGCCAAATCTTATTAAGCGCATATATTTCTTGATTGGATTCCTGATTTGTTTTGGGTATAATACCGTTCTATGATTTGGTCATGTTCAATTTTCACTGTTTCGGGAAAACCTACGTTTTAGGGTTTGTGCCCTTCGGCATTAATAATTCTCAATACTGTGAGATCAATACCCACCTTCTGACATATAAAAAGAAATTGATTTTGATAAGTTTACATTTTATTGGATATTGACTTGGCTATCGATTTCTGACGGGAAGGAACCTGAGCTATTTGGGGGAATTAGGTAATGTTAACGACTGGATCTGTTGTTAAAATTCGCCTGGTTCCCTCACTCGGATTATTTGGATAACAAATTTATCTGTGTAAGGCTGCTGGGGTGGCTTACGCCTGCTATAGCATCATCTTAGCTTTTCCTGCGTTTATTCCTTAGCTTATGTTTTTCTTATTATAATGAGTTTCCTTAAATTTTCCCTTTCTCTTGGCACATTTTTAATTCTACACTAATTTGATCATTATGGATGAGATTGGTGACATTGGATTTTGAACTCCAATTGCAGTCAGGGAGAATTTGCGAGGTGCAAAGAAAGAGTTCAATAAAACAGAAGATGATTTGAAGTCTCTTCAAAGTGTTGGGCAGATCATAGGCGAAGTTCTCAGGCCTCTTGACAATGAACGCTGTAATTATTCTGCCCACATTCTTAAAATTTGAAATGCTATTTTGCTATTCAACTTCTCTTGTACCATCTCTTTACTGACTTGTTTTTTCTTTTAGTGCTTTGCTAACTAGCCTCTTATGTTCTAATAACTAATATTTTGTAATTTTTTATCTTCATTTAAGCTGATTTATTTGCTTGACAACCTTCTGTTACTCTTTAAAACACAAAAGTGTTTGCTTCTTTAATTGGTGCCGGTGCATTGTTTTTGTGTTAGCTAGCTACTTACTGAATTATAATTTGGACTGTGATTGTTTTTTTGTCACAGTGATTGTTAAAGCAAGCAGCGGCCCCAGGTATGTGGTTGGCTGCCGGAATAAAGTGGATAAGGAGAAATTGACTGCAGGAACTAGAGTTGTTCTGGATATGACAACACTAACCATAATGAGGGCTCTTCCCCGTGAAGTAAGTTTTCAAAATAATATTCAAATGTTTACTGGATGAATGTGTTCATGTTCTTTTGTGGCTTATGTTCCCCCTTGCCATCAGCTGTTGTTTAATGCCTGATTGTCACTATTTTGCGATATGGGATTCCAGGTGGATCCAGTGGTTTACAACATGCTTCATGAAGACCCTGGTAACGTCAGTTACTCAGCCGTGGGTGGTTTATCTGATCAGATAAGGGAACTGAGGGAATCAATTGAATTGCCTCTGATGAATCCGGAACTCTTTCTTCGTGTTGGAATAAAGCCTCCAAAGGTGATTGTCAATTTACTGCATTATCCATGCTGACCCCTTATCAGCCTAACTGTGTTTTAGGCGGCCTTGTCACTTTAAGTGTTCCTTTTCTTTTTTTTTTTTTGTGGGAGTGCATTTTAAGGAGGCAAGTAGTTACATTTTTAATTTGCTTTGCATCTTAATATTTCATTTTTAGGGTGTTCTTCTTTATGGACCTCCTGGGACTGGCAAGACATTGTTAGCTAGGGCCATTGCCAGCAATATTGATGCTAGCTTCTTAAAGGTCAGATGACTTCTCTTTTCTGAACTCAATTGCACTCCGAAATTATGTTCTAAAGTTGAATATATTGTCTTATCCTACATTCTCGTTTAGGTTGTTTCAAGTGCCATTATTGATAAGTACATTGGAGAAAGTGCTAGGTTGATACGAGAGATGTTTGGGTATGCACGTGATCACCAGGTGAGACTCTGGTGCAAATTAAATTTCTCTGTTATGTATTCAAATGGAAGCTGATTAATGAACTCCTTCGTGTTAAGCCCTGCATCATTTTTATGGATGAGATCGATGCCATTGGTGGTCGTCGTTTCAGTGAGGGAACAAGCGCAGATCGTGAGATTCAGAGAACACTAATGGAGTTGCTTAATCAACTAGATGGATTTGATTCGCTTGGGAAGGTATATTTTATTCTGAATCCCCTTAATTTATTGTAAAACTTCACTGATAACTGGTTTTGAAATACTTGCTCATTTCATAAATTTTAAGGATATAAAACTTTTTTTCTATTTTTTATATTTCTTTGCTTTTAGAGAATACTTTTTTCCCTCCTTCGGTGGCCCCCAATTTTTTCTTTTTTTTTGGGGGGGGTGTTAAGAAATGAGCTTTGTACAAATGGTGCTCTTCACAAATCTGCTTTTGAACAATGATTTTTTCCTCCTCTTTGTCAAAGATAAACTGACAAATTACCAGTTGAACTTATCATGATTCGCAAGATTTACAACTGAATTCTGACAAATTATGGAAATAAAGAAAGAATAATCTTGTATTACTTGTCTTTTGCCCACAAGTGAAATGAAGTTTTAAGGTACAGGTGAAACATTTCACCTCCTCTACTTTGTGCATACATCTCAGGTATCACACGTTTCAATTATTTTTGTATTGATGTAAGCCATACATATTGGTTATGAAACATAACAAGCACTGACTTCATCCATGTGTTCTTTGGGATATATATTCTTGCCACGAATGATTTCTGGTGCAAGTTCTTATGGTGCATGGCTTTTGTAGGTTAAAATGATAATGGCAACAAACAGACCTGATGTGCTTGACCCTGCTCTCCTGCGTCCTGGCAGGCTGGATAGAAAAATAGAAATTCCATTGCCAAATGAGCAGTCAAGGATGGAAATTCTTAAGATTCATGCTGCTGGAATTGCAAAGCATGGTGAAATAGACTATGAAGCTGTTGTTAAACTTGCAGAGGTTAGTCTAATGAAGTTGGGTTAGTTTCATGAGTTCACCGGTGCTTGTTGATTCATTATCTGTTGCTTGTTGTGCAGGGCTTTAATGGGGCTGATCTCCGAAATGTCTGCACGGAAGCTGGAATGTCGGCCATTCGTGCAGAGCGTGATTATGTGATCCATGAAGATTTTATGAAGGCGAGTTCCGTCTCTTATTATAGTTTGGGATAATGAATCAATTTTTTGCAGCCCATATGGCGTGCACAGAAGAGAATGAATACTACTTGTGGTTAGTTATGGAAACAGTAATTTTTATAACTTTGGACTTTGATTTCAGGCCGTTCGGAAGCTGAATGACGCGAAGAAACTTGAATCCAGTGCTCATTACAATGCTGATTTTGGGAAAGATTGAAGATAGTCCAATATTTTGACAGAGCCATGGATATTTAGGCAGTGCATCCTTATTCATTGGAGCTGAAAATTTGCTATCTCATTAGCTGGACTGAGTCGTTAATGTTAAGCACGAAAGATGGTTTATTGGGATATCTTGTACGATAAGAATATTGAAGTTGGAAGAGGCAAGTAATTATTCGAGTACAGCGAGGGGAGGACGTTAGTTCGATAGTGTGCCTCGAATTTTTAGACTTATTTTGATACGAAACCGTGTTTTTCGCATCGTTTATTTATTTAATGAATATTGAGTTAAATGATTGCATAGCAGCATAAGAACTAATTATTATGTTGAACAGGAATGATTTCATTATCTTTTGGATGTTCTTATTTTCTCCTTAGGTTGTAGTGTAATTTTACAATCGAAGTATTCGCCGGCCACAATTGCTATTCTTAATTGGGTTGGAAGTTGGGCAGGAAAACTGCACTCTTTGAAATTTAACAATACCGTTGGTTGCGGTGGTTGGTGTAATCCAAGTTTGTTTAGAATAGCGATTTAAATTTTTAAAAGTATTTTTTAATCATAATTTACGGTATATAAAATAGTTTTTACGATCTACGAGATAAATATATAAAAGAGTTTTATTTCGATTTGTATAAATCAGATTTATATATAAGTATAAGTTAAACTAAATATATTATAAATTGTACGTATTGGGAGGGAAGAAATTTTTTTGCTCAGTTTCAAACTGGCTTGGGATACCCAAAAATTAACCATCCTAATTAAGGCTGGCATAATATTTTGGAAGTAAAATTGAACTTCAATGCTTTTTATGATAATTTAATTGTCAATATCACAAAATTTCGTCCGAGTTTGAACAATATATTAAGGCTAAAATATAAATAACCCTCTTAATTTTAAATCAGTTGTATATGAGCCTCTCATATTTAAAAGTTTAAAACAAACACTTCAAACTTTCATCTGTTGACTATTAACCCTTTATAGTTTAAAAAACTTCTAGCTGGAATATGGGGCATGTCAGAATAATTAGGATGACTAGACAAATTATATGAACTTTTTAATATTTCATCGATTAAAAAGATGAGTTTGTTTAAAGGATAATTTTGTCATTCTATCAATATCAATCCCTAATTTCCCCTTTCACAGATACTACCATCTCCGCCTTTGGACGTCCTTCTCCTTTTGCGGGGTAAAGCCGTGCTGATGAGGCTCCCAAGATTGAAGAATGGTGCAGGTACAATGGTACATCCTTAATTATTCGCATCACTAAAATCTACAGTTGTTGAATCTTTTCTTCTCAATTTTACTTCCCAACTGACATGTTTCCAATTCATTTATTCATGAGAGTGTTATTATATACATGTAATGGCACGCTCGCTCATGAATCATATGATGAAGAGAACCTAGAAAAGCAATATCCATACTTACATTGTAAACAAAGTCCCTCGAAGCAACTGCCCAAACGCCATCATATGAGACAAGGCCAAAATGAGGCTGAAAGAAATTAAGGATAGGTTTGATGCTTTGATGGAGGAGGTGATAAAGGATCATGGAAAGGAAAGGAAAGAAAGAAAAGGAGGGAGCTGCGTGAAAATGGTCTGCATTTCAGGAGTTGAAACAAAGCCAAAAAAAAAAAAAAAAGGCAGAGACACGTCCAAGAGAGGGAAATGATATGGGTGAAAGGGGAAATTACGGATTGACATTGATATAATCATAAAATTACCTTTTAAACAAACCCATGTTTTTAATCAATGAAATATTAAAAAATCCATGTAATTTACCAAGTCATCTTGACTATCATAACATGGTGTATATTCCGTCAGAGTTAAGAACGTTTTTACTGGCAAGGGTTAGTAGTCATTGAAACTACTAGTCAACATATGAAAGTTCATGATGTTGGTTTTAAACTTTTAAAATTTAACACAAAGTTGAGGGGGTTTATTTATATTTTAATCATATATTAATAATAAGTTCTTTTTATCTGATTAAATAAACATTTAAAAAGATATTATAAATTTGAATTGACAGGATCACATGAAATTGATAATTACCTTCTCCATTTTATTTTGAAATATCTTTTATTTTCAAATTTTAATTTTTTATTAATTATTTTTAGACCATGGGACTCTTCACTAAGAAACTAATTATTGATAGAACAATGTCTTCCTAGAAAATGAAACAAAATAAGTAAGAATATTTTAGTCAAAACTATTTTGATTTTATTACCGTCTATTTAATACTACCTTCGGTCCTTAATATAAGAACTAGTTGGAGGTTGTATTTGATCTTAGATATAAAACCCTAATATATTTTATCTCCTAAATTTATAGTTTCTTTTCTCTAAAATATTCATATTAATGACTATTCTTGCTTTAGGAAATCAATTCATATTTATTATAAATAACTAATTTAATTAGTTTTTCCAAACCGCCAAAATTAGATAACTAGCTTTTTATATTAATTAATGGAGATAGTAGTTTAGTTTAATCTGTGCAATGTAAATGGAGAAAAGAAATGACCAATTGGGGCGTTTCATGGCATTTGAGTGACTTTCCTGCGTGACTTGTACGTTAAGAGTTTAGACAGTCTCTTTCTTAATAAAAGCGGATAAATGGCTGCCATCAATACAGAAATAAGTAACTCTTGGTCTCACTCCAGTTTGCTGGCGTGCTTAATGCCATGCTTTGTTGTGGTCCTCTTCTTTAACTTGTATTTCATCATTCTTACAATCTTCAAGAACCAGAAGGCACTTACCAGCTGCAAACCCAATCCCATGGCCTGAACAATGTATTTCAAATAACTTGAAATCTCAAGATCAAGAGCAAACAAATTTTAACAAATAACGTTCAGGGTTGACCTTTATCATTGGCGGGTTTTCGGCAGATAGAGTTACGTAAGTGACATAAGGACCCCCCACCATCCTTGCAACTGTAAATATGGCAGCAAACAAAATCTGGCCACCTCACTCATTTATTAGTTCCTTTTGGTAAGTAATCTATTAATATTGCAATTTACAAACAGAAATGAAATTTGGCTAGGACAGTAGACTTACGTCAGCAGCTAAATTAAAGGCAGTGTCCCTGTAGCCCATCTCCTTCAAAAGCTCCCTCAAATGCAAGAAAGGGCTTGACATTTCCGTTACCCAAAGAGCTCCCACCATCTCTGAGCCACACTGCAAAATAGCATCATCATAATGGAAGAATGAGAAAAATTAGACAACTTTTCATGGCCAATCTCATAGTATATAGACTAGAACAGCTGATATTTCATGTCTTCCATAATGAATAGGGGTGTTCTCGAACGGGACGGAATCGGAAAATGTCATTCTCGATCCCGAAAAGGGTTCGAGAATGAAAATCATTTTCGATCCCGATCCTGAAAATTTCCCGTCCCGATGAGACGGAAAATTCTCGGATCGGGAAATGTCATTCCCGATCTCGACCCTTTTCATTTTTTTAAAAAAAATCCTATTTTATTTTTTTTATGTTTCTTTTAGTCTAATACAAATACATAATTTGTTTAATATCATATTATACCAAATTAGTCCCACATAAATATATAATTAGTTCAATATATACTTAAAATTGTCGATTCAGCTATAAAAAACACAATAACAACAACAAAAAATTAAAATTATTTAATAAATAATGAATGAAATTAACCAAAAAAAATTATAAGAATATATATTACTTGAAAGGTATTAGAAATTTTCACATTTTATTTATATTTGATCTTATCTTCTTAAATATTTTTTTTTATAAAAATATAAATATATGTATATTTTCAAGATTAGAAAGTCTCATAAAAAATTTTTTCCGATCCTAAAATTTTCCCGTCCCGATTTACTCAGAATCAGGACGGTAAATTGATGGACACCCTACTAATGAAAGAGAGACAGGATTTGGCAATTTAAAAACAAAAAAAAACAAAAAGCACCTTTTGGTAGTGGAGACCAGCAGAAATTCCAATAATGCTGACCAAATGGTGGATGGCGTTGTCCACGCTGATTCTTTCCTCAAATAAGCAGCATACGATATCATATATGAGATAAGAAAGGCTAACTGCTAGAGTTTGCATCTGTCCACCAAAGTTTCAAAAAGATTATAGAAGACACTTTTCATGCCAAAAGATCCCAACTTTATGAGTTTAATTACACCCACCTGCTCAGGGGAAGATGGTGAGGCCATGGGACACAGCGGACATTTCCAATCTTGAACAGAGAGTGAAGCTAATGTTACCGCTAAAGTTGCATGCACTGTGGAGACAAGACGGTTGCTGAACTCGAACGAGTACTTGCGAAAGACCCTTCTCAATATCGCAAATGCCAGCGTCCACGAAACCACTCCGAAAGCAATCGTCTTTTTAAGGCTCTCTTCCATTTCAATAACAAGCAGGCAACAGAATGTGAAGAAATCAATTCAACAGATATAGAGTCAGGGTGTAAGGAAGGTTAAAGTTTTACTAATAAGAACTCCGACGGTCGCAATAAATAAATCAGTAAAGTTGCATGGAGCAACTGTCACCAGAAAACAGAGAGATAAAGCAATCAAGTATGATAAGAACGTTGAATCTTTAATTTGATTGGGCAAATTAAGCGGCAAGAACCATATTGAGTACATACACATTACGTGCAAACTCTCCTAAAACAATGGCTTGTACTTGTTTTAAGATCAGGTTAACCATTTTGCGTACAAGTACAACAAATTTAAAGGCTGACACCCTGTCACTTTTTAAGCGAGAGAGGGATCAGAATTGCCATGTTTGAACTGGCGGACAGCGACTCATAACAACCAAATAAATATGGGGTCGAAGTAATTAAATGCAATACATGTGGTCGCAGTTTTAGCCACTCTACTCAGGCTTCTATCAATGCAATACCTAGCTTGCCTATCACTTGGTTCCACACTTGCATTTTTAACCGACAACGTAATCAGCTTAACCAAATAAGGAAAATATTCAAATCATATGAAACTGAAGTAAGTAAGGATCGTTTTTTATTTATTTAATTTTACCACCTTTATGACTGGCGGGTTGTCGGCTGATAGAATTACGTATGCAACGTAAGCACCAAACACAAACCTTGCAACTGTATATGTGGCAGCAAACAAAATCTGGCAACCAAATCAGATCATACATCATTAGTTCCTTTTGATCCATTCAACTTACCTATTTTAAATTTTGCAATTTGCTAACATGCTGGATGTATACTTACGTCGGCAGCCAAATTACAAGCAGCGTCCCTATTACCCAGCTGCTTCAGAAACTCCTTCAAATGCAGGAAAGGACTTGACATTTCCCCCAACCAAACCGCCATCATCACCATCTCTGAGACTCACTGCCATGGTTGAACAAATAGAGCAATTATAAACCCCCAGGTTTTCCTGGGTAGTTAAAATATTTAAAGAAAGAGAGACAGAATTTGACAATGAAAGGAACATGACCTTTTGATAGCAGGAACCAGCCATGATTGCAGCAATGCAGACTAAATGGTGGAAGGTGTGTCGAGACTGACTCTTTCCCCAAAGAAGCAACATACAATATCATATACTCCCTCCGGTCTTATTTATAAATAATTTTTTTTATTATGAAACTGGTCCCTTTTATAAACAACTTTTACTTTATGTCTGAAAATAAAAACTCATTTTTCCTATTTGACCCTTATTAAATACATATTATTTATAATTAATTATCACACACACCAAGAGTTATATTCATGAGAGAGAGAGAGAGAACTCATTAAGTGAATAAAGTCAACAAAACATTGGAAAAACGTATTTTATTATCTCTCATGTTTTTTATACATTCTCTCTTTGTTTTTATAAATAAGGGTATATATGAAAAAAAAACATAACATTTTTAACGTACTTATTACTTTTAATTATCCGTTCGTTTTGCATAATAAAGAGAAAGTTATTTATAAATAAAATTAGAGGGAGTAATAAATACAATAATTAAGGTCACTGTCAGAGTTTGCATCTGTACGGTTCCCAATGATTATTAATCCTACTTTTAGTGCCAAAGCTCTCAATTTTATGAATTGATCAGTTTAATTGCCTACCTGCGCACGGGAAGATGTTGGAGGCACTGGACAGAGGGGACTATTCCAGTCTTGAACAGAGAGCGAAGCTAACGTTACAGCTAAAAGTGCATGGATTGTAGAGACAATGCGCTTGGAGGAGTCGAACGAGTAATGGGATAAAGATCCTTCTTGATGTGAGAAATGTTATCGGCGTCCTGAAAGCTCTCCTAAACCAGTCGTCTTTATAACCTTCTCTTCCATTTCAATCACAACGTGAAATACTGGATTTGAAAAAATTGAGCTTAAGAATATAATTAAGAGAGCATATGCCTGCCTGATCAATCGCCCAGTCGTCAGAGCGAGGAGGATTGAAGTTTGATTATATTTATAACAACTGGGAGATCGATGGCCTCAGTGACTAATGGCCTGGGCCCCTAGAGAATACAGATAGAGCCATTAAGTATTATGACACACTCAAGTACCTTGATATACATATACATGCATACTTATATACGTATGGACTCCCTTTAAAATTATAGCACTTTTTTTTTTAAAAAAATGACATGTTTAAAAATACAAGGCATTTTTGGATTTTCAAGGTCTAATTAAATAGATTTTTAAAAAAAGGTCCCAAGTAAGTATTAAAAATTAATTAAGAACCAGCCATTCTCATATTTCTCATGTAAGATACCATAATAAATTTAATGAAGATAAACAAAAAGAGAGTGTGTTTTTATAATGGCATTAACTGATTTATTAAGAGTGTGAATTAGTCAAAAGCGCTACATAATTTTAAACGGAGAGAGTATATATTTGGTGAAAAGTATATTTAGCCGTTATCCTTTGTTACTGCTTGTTAATTATTATGTTAGAGCAAATTAAGTTGCAATAACCATATTTATATGGCATAAGTAAGATCTCTGTTCTAAAATAATAATGGTATTTTACTTTGAAAAGCAGCTTAATTAATTTAGGTATACAATAAATTTTTGGGAAAATCATAGTGAGGTCCCAATGACCATAAAAAATTACAAAGAAGTCCCATAGCAAATTCCCCTAACAAAAAGATCCCTAGGGATTATATTGTGATTAATTCTAAATGTGAAATTACTTTGTTGGCCCCATTCAATAATGTGCCTATTTTCACAAGTCTCTTTGCTAATTTTGACAATTTTATCAGCATATTTTGACAAGTGCATGTGCCTACTTTAACAAGTTCATCTTCACACTGACCCAAGTTATAAAATGATAAGTTAATATGCTTATTTTCAAAAGCCTCTGTGCCAATTTTGACAAGTACATCTGCCTACTTTGACAAGTTCATTTTCCCACTTGGACATGTTATAAAATGGCAAGTTAATGTGCCTATTTTCACAAGTCTCTATGACAATTTTGACAACTTCTTCTACTTATTTTGACGAATGCATCTTCTTATTTTGACAAGTTCATTTTTCCATTTAGACAAGTTATAAAATAGCAAATTAATGTGCTTATTTTCACAAGCTTTTGTGTCAATTTTGAGAACTTCGTCTACTTATTTTGACAAGTGCATTTGCCCACTTTGACAAGTTATAAAATGACAAGTTAACGGGAGCAACAAAGTAATTTCACATTCAGAATTAATCACGTGAAGTCCCTAGGGACTTTTTTGTTAGGGAAATTTTTTATGAGACTTTTTTTGTAATTTTTTATGGTCCTTAGGACTTCGTTGTGATTTTCCCTAAATTTTTCCCTTGGGGGACCTCCGTACAATAAATTTAAAGGGTGCCTCCTTATTAGTTTTGATTTGAGGTAGTTGGGTCGTCAACTTTCTCCAAGTGAGACTTTGTTAGGGTTTTCTCTCACTTCTCTCACTATTTTAGTGCATATGGTAGTTTATGCTAAGGATAACACGGATTGAGACAACAAATGACAACGGGGATTGAAGTAGTTAAGAAAAATGGATAGAAGTCAGTTAGACATTAAGCTCCAGTGAAGGAAGAGATCTGAGGGGTCTGAAGAAGGGTTCAAGCTTATCGATAATGTAATATCAAAAACCAGGTGCGTAAGTTAGAGACTCGGTAACATCTACATGGAAAGTAGAAGGCGGGTAGGATGTTAAGATGATAGGGTTCAACTTATTCACATTCAGTTTCAAGATGAAGGAGGAAGCAAATAGGATATTGAAGGAAAATCCATAGGTGGTTCGAAACTACATGCTCAATCCACAAAGAAGAAAGCCCTACTTAAGTGATAATGAGATTCAAATAAACTCCTGTGAGTTATGGATCCAAATTCATAACCTTCCTCCGGATAGAAGAATAAGATCCAATATAGAACTAATGGCGAGTTTAGTAGGAAAAGTCATAAAAGTTGAAAACTCGAAAGACGAAAAATTCAAGATAGAGTTTCGGAAGAGCTTGGGTGGAAGTTAACGTGGAAAAAATCTTTGGTCCCGGGATTCTCTACTCCTCGACCAGATGAAGATTTAAAGGAAGTATGGATTCAACTAAAATATGAAAAGCTAGTTCGGTTTTGTTATAATTGTGGAAAGTTGGGTCATGAAAGCAAAGGTTGTGAGGATGAAGCAATAGAATTTATGGTGAATGGAGTGATGAGAGTCTATGATGCAAGCCTATGTGCTCAAGCTTACAGAGCTCCAGCGAGTTCTTAAGGGAGTGGTTTTCACGCAAGATTGACAGAGGGAGGAAAAATACATGGGGAAGGTAAGATTATTAAATGCTTGTATGGGAATATGGGTCCAAGGTATAGGGTAAATGAGATTGGTGAATGTTCTAATACATCACACGAGGGGAGAGGAGTCAACCTATCAGTTTAGCAAAATATATTAAATGCATCTCAAATCATTACAGTTACCACAATAAAAACAAGGAAACTTGAGTCTAGCAATTTCTATCATCACGTGGGGTAAAATAGGGAGGTGGGCCATAAGAGTGAAAGCTGGCAAGATAGAATAGAGCCTAAACAAATTGGGCTTGGCTGGAGTTTTAACAAGTTAAATGGGACCAATAGCTTATTAAGGACCTAAAGAGAAAGGCTTATGAAGATCTAAAGCAAGTATTGGGTGGAGTTGGTAAACAAAGGCTATCATGTCCACACAAACTGCAGAAATAGGGGGGTTGACATAAGGGAGTCGGGGGGTATCTCTGAAATAAAGAGGGGAGGAAGAGATAGGGTTATGTTTGGAAAAAAGGAAAAAACTATAGGTAAGGCTCCCCAGAGAGTGCAGCCAACAGAATCATTGCAGAAGAAAAGCTTAAGCTATTGGCTGAAACATATGGCTCCAGGAGGTTGAACTTTTGTTATGAAGGGGACCTTCAATTTAATCCTGGCAGAGAACTGAAAGATCAAGAACGACAGAAGAAAAAGGCGAGAAGGGATCTTTTCTTCAATTAGAATATAAGGTTCCAAATAGTTCTTAGTTCTAAAGTACTCAAGTATAGATGGAATGCAAGGGAGGGGCAAGAACATAACAGGGAAGCTAGGTTTGAAGGACGTGGTGGCTGGCCTAATACAGCCACCGAGGAGTAATGATATGTCTAGGATTGAACTGTCAAGGTTTGGGAACTACTTTGATAGTTCGTAACCTAAAGTTCTAATGTGGTAAGTTTAAGCCATTTTTAGTGTTTTTATCAGAAACAAAAATGAAAAAAGCAAAACTTGAGAGAATAAGAAGGAAGCTAAAATATGATTTTGGGGAGTACTAAGAACCAATTGGAAGTGCTGGAGGGTTGGTGGTCTGGTGGAAAGAGGGTGTGAATTTCAAGATTGGGTTTATGAGTAGAAATATCATCCACCTTAAAGAGGTCAGATTCAATGGAAATAATGCTGGAAACGTGACAATGGTGCCTGGGCCAATTGAAATGGGTCATAAAATTCAATGGTGGAATGAGTTAAAGCAACTACAACTTGGTAAGTTCATACCATGGATAATTTTTGGTGATTTTAACAATCTATTAAACTCATCTATAAGGAAAGGGGAAGAATGTGTTCACAAAGAGATTTAGACAGGTTTCAAAGGTTTATGCTCAATTATGAAATGATAGAACTAGAATTCAAAGGTTGCAAGTACCCATGGATGAACAATTTAGGAGCCAAGGATCTTATAAGGGAAAGGATAGATTGAGCTGTGATGAACTCGGTGTGGAGCACTCAATTTCAGAAGGGGCAAGGAAAGGTGCTAGAAGCTATAGGCTATGATCACTGCCCAATTCTAATAGACTTTGAGCATGTAGAGTCAAAAATGCCATCATTATTCAAGTTTGATGTTCGCTAGTAGAATCACCCAAATTTACTGGTGCTAATTAAAGAAAATTAGAAGGGAGAAAGTAATAGAACTGTGCTGAATGAGTTTGTTGGGATGTTGAACAAGTTAAGAGATATTCTTTGAGTGGAGTAAGAGGGAATTCAGAAATAAGCAAAGGCAGATTAACAAGATGGTATAAAGGGTATAAGAGTGTCTAAGCTCAAAATAGAGTGACAAATTAATAAAGGAAATCATGGAGACGAAGAAGAAAATCAGTGAGTTTGGGAATAAGAGGAGATGTACTAGGCATAAAAGGCTAGTGTGGAATGGTTAAAATGTGGAGATAAAAACTCTAAGTTCTTCCATATGACAACAATTAGAAGAAGATGCAGGAATAAAATCACCAGAGTTAGAAGCAACAATGATGAATGGATTCAGGAGGAATAAGAAATAGGAAAACATTTTGCTCAATTCTACTCCTCACTGTTCGCTACGGTAGGGGAGATGAATTTTCATTAGTACTTGAATGTATTGAACTAATGATTTCAGCTAAAGACAATCAAGTATTAATGGCAGAAATCATGACAGAAGAAGTCAAACAAGCTGTGTTCCAACTGGGAGGGCAAAAGCCACCACGACCGGACAGATTTTACGAGACTTTTTTACCAAAAATCATGGGATATCATTAGAAACCAAGTATGTGATTTAGTTAAAGAAAACTTTAGTAATGGTTTCTCTTTGAATGAAATCAATGATACAGATATTGTAATGATTCCCAAAGTAGATTGCCCAGAGACAATTAATGATTATAGGCCAATTAGTCTCTATAATTTTGCTTACAAATTTTTTTCCAAAGTGATGGCTAATGGATTTAAGCCTATGCTAGACAAGATCATAGATGAGAGTCAAAGGGCATTTGTCTTGCGTCGTTTAATTCAAAATAACATTGTAGTTATGTATGAGGTTTTTCACCATATGAAATTGAAGAGAAAAGGAAACCATGAGATGACAATGAAATTAGACATGAATAAAGCTTATGATATGATAGAATGGGACTTCTTTTATGCCACTATGGAAAAAAATAGGGTTTATAAGGAATTGGGTAGAAATGATCCTTTGGTGTCTTAACTCAGTTCAGTTCTCAATGATGATGTCAAGGAAGTGAATGTCAGAAGTGAATCCACAGAGAGGGCTGAGATAAGAAGACCCTTTGCCACCATACCTTTTTATCCTAGTAAATAATGTGTTGTCTTAACTAATAATAAAAAAAATAGGATGGGCAAACTAAAGGGTATTTCAATAGGTAGAGGTTGCTTGGAAATCACTCATAGTTCCTTTACGGATGACTCGGTCTTTTTTCTGAGAGCAGAGATGGATTACTATAGAAATATGAAATATATTATCAACAGGTATTGCGCGAGACATCAGGTCAATCAATTAATTTTGGAAAATTTTGTCTGTCTTTTTCAAAAAATACTCCTAGCCTTGTTTAGGAAGAGGTTGGTCATATCTTTCAGATTCATATAGTGGATGTACCAAGTAATTACTTGGGACTACCTAAAACATGGGGAAGGTTAAAAGTTCAAGCCCTAAATTTTGTTATAGACTGTATAGAAAAGTGGGTACATGGATGGAGGAAAAACTTTATGTTCGAGGCAAAGAGAGAAGTTTTAATAAAATTAGTAGCTAACTCCCTCTCGGTATATTCAATTTCTTACTTCCTCTACCCTAACAGTGTGTTATAAAGATTAGATGTCATAGTCTCCAAATTTTAGTGGAAGTGTGAGGAAGAAAAGAGAAAGATCTATTGGGTACCTATGAAAAAAATGAAACAACATAAGTTGGAAGGGGGTTTGGGGTTTAAGGATTTTGAGGCTTTCAACTTAGCTCTTCTTACCAAACTAGGTTGGAGAATCTTGAAACATCTATATCAATTATGGGTGAAACTTCTGAAGGCAAAATACTTCCCAAGAGATAATTTTCTTGAAGCAAGTAAGGGTAGGAGAGCGTCATGGCTGTGGACTAGTATATTAGAGGGTAGGAAAATCTTAGAAGACCAAGTGTATATTTGTATTGGAAATAAAAAGGAAACCTGAATCTAACAGGACCCGTGGCTTAGCAATATGCCAAAGAAAAGGTTATTGTCACCATACCCACATGGATTTTTTATGGAGCTAAAGGTGGAGGATATCGTGAGAGAAGGAGGCTGGGATCTCACAATCATTGAGGGGTGGTTAACTGATATCGAGAGAAACAATCTATAATACAGTAGTGGCCCCGAGGGATCAGGAAGACAAGTGGATGTAGATAGGGGTAAAAGAAGCATGTATTCAGTAAAAGAGGGGTATACAATGGCAAGAAGGGATATTTTAAGGATAACAGAGAATTTCCTAACCTCTTCAAACAACAGGTAGAGGTGAGTGTAGAAAGAAATGCGGGGTCTTAAAGTATCAATAAAGGTTAGGAATTTTCTTTGTAGAGTAATGTCAAAAACTCTAACAACACTACATAATTTATGTAAAAGAAAGTGTTGTGTGGCGGATGTTTATGTAGTCTGCAAAAAAGTTCCTAAAACAATAGAACATGTCTTTATGGGGTGCAAGAGAGCTATTGCAACATAGTTGGGGAGTAATTTCTCATTTAGATCCCATGACCTAGGAAATACAAGCATCCAAGAATGGGTGGGCTTTTGCTTGTATGAGTCAAATTTTGACGGGTCGCAAAAAGCTTTATTTGCAATGACTTTGTGGCAAATTTAGAAAGCTAAAAATACTTATATTTTTAAAAATGTAATCCATGAGCCTTTGTTTATCTTTTCTCACGTTGGTAAATATATTCAGGAATACTGGGAAGCTAATAGATGGAATAGAAGGGTGGACCTGTGGGCGAAACTTGGTGCAAGTGGAAAAACTGAAGATTCAATACGGAAGAAGCTTAAAGGTAATGCCATTAAAATTAATACTGATTGTACATTTTCAAATATGGAAAACAAGGTTGCCATAGCCTTTGTTGTTAGAGATTCGAATGGATGGGTATTAGATAGGGCAGTACAAAGCAGGGAAGCAACATCGGTCCTCATGGCTGAAGCTATGCTTGAAGCATTAAAATATGCCTATGATAATTAGCTTTCTGATATCTCTTTTGAGTCAGATAACCAAATATTGGTTAATTGTATCAACACTAATTCTCCTCCTATTGATTAGAGGTGCATAAACATCCTTGAAAGCATTCAAGAATCAAGGAAATTAATCAGGAATCATTCTTGTAATTGGATTTCTAAGAAGGTAAATTTAGTAGCTAATTGGGTTGCTAAAACATCACTCTGAGGATATTGCCCAAATGATTGGGTGTCTAATCCACTAGAGCAGCTACATACATTACTAGAGAAGGACTTGCAGCCATTTTTGAGAGAACCAAGTGGTTGATGTAGTCTAAAATGCTATTTTGATTTGTTAGTTTCTTGTAATATGTTATGGATCTCTGTTAATGTGATTGAAAAGTATTTTATTGGCAAAAAAGATTTGATGTAGTTGCAAAATGGAAAGCATGTGCTCTCAGTTTGAGCCCTTTAAGTCTACCTCCTCACTATCCAATCAAGTGATGAGACAATGGTAATTATATATTGTACTTGTTTGGAATAACGATTGGAGCCTTTAATAATATTTTTTTAATCGTGATTTACGGTATACTAGGTAAATGGTTAGAGGAGTGTTGTCTCGATTTACATATATAAGTACTTTTAGCATCACCAATTGTGATCCCAAACATACTTATTATTCTTTTCCTCTTATTGATAATGATTAATTATTATTAATATATCAAAACAATTTCAGCATAATGAACAAATGCACAAGATGAAGACCATGTATAGTTGTGCCTTTTGTTTTCTGGGGCTGATTGTGTACGTCAGTTTTGAGAGGGGATATTTACATCCCACGTAATTAATTAGTGGAAGTGTAACATGCCAATAATTCCCTATCACTTCGCTGTCCAGGGAAAAAAACGAAGTAAACAAACAACAAGTGTTAGGTCTAGCAAAAAATGTGAGTTTCTGACCTTTTACTGAACTAAGATTCAAATCTTTGCTATAAAATGTGCCCATGTTAAGTATTTGATAGTGTTTCAAATAGGATTAGCTCAAATATAAGGGCATCTTTGCATATATAAAAAAAGGTTAAAGGACAATTTTATTCTGAAAGTTTTTCGAGGGGCAATTTTACCTCAAAAGTGTAAAAAATAAAGCAATTTTTCCCTAACCGTAATCCCTGTTAGTTGATCCAATATGCTGAAATAACAGTTTAGATATCATTCACGTCACTTTTGTTAAAGTGCAAATTTTCCTCGGAAATTTCAAATCTAACTTTAAAAAAAGATAAAGACATATTGACTTTTGACGCAAATTTATACTTGAATAAAAATGACATGAATAACATATAGACTATTAGCTCAAGATATTTGGTCAACTAATAATCAAAGTTAACTAAGATAACGATCAGAGCAAAATTACACCTTTTTTGACACTTCCAAAATGAAATTGTCACTTGGTGAAAATATTTTAGACAAAATTGTCCCTTAACCCTATAAAAAAAATGAAATAAACAGGAATATCATGAAAATATAGACTGCAAGGACGAAAAAATAATTCAAAATCAGGTGGCTGATGTGGGGAGCTCATCAAATACTACTAGTATAATGCAAGAGGCAGCACCACTCAATGCTGGCAATTGAGCGTTACACTTACATCTAGGATGTTGTCCTAGCTAGTTGCCTTATCTCAAGCATAGACTTATTATACCTCTGCAATAAAAAAAAAAAAATCTTAATTAACATTCATCTTCTTATAATGAAACTGCTTCATTGGAAACCTTGATTTTCTTGTTTAGCTAGTGACAAATCCTCTGCTCCCTTTCCGTTCTAATTACTTGGGTTTAGTTTTTGGGCTTGGCCCTCATTCCAACCCCCCTCCATGAAAATAAAGGCTGGTCCAACATTGCAATGTTTTTTTCTATATGGCTGTATGGCGAGGTCAGGTTTACGCAGATTTAAACTCTCTTTTATCCGATGTTTAAGCAATCAAAACTCATTTCACTAAAATTAACACCTGTTAGTTCTACTTAGTGTTTTTTTTTTTTTTTCAAGAGCTGCTGCTCCATGCAACCTCACCCTGTGGCATCCTTCAGTTCACTATGCTGCATGTCATGTCATGCTTTGATATTTTATTTTGGCCTTTCACCTCGTTTGCATTAATAATCACAATAATGCTTTCTTTCTCATACTAGCTTTTTTGCTATGCATTTCTTCATCTCCATCATCATTTTTTTCAAAACAAATAATTCAATATTTGGTATCGTTGATATTCATATTAAGACAAAGATCAGCAAAGAAGAAATTCTCAACATATTATTTTCTTAATTTATAAAGCTCGTACGTATTATTTACTTATGTTTAATTCTTTACCACACAACTAATCCTAAGGGTGTGCCCAAAAAGAAAGACCAACCTTTGTTGATGGTGTATTGTTGACTAATCATAAAAAGTGATAACACATATTCGGATTGGGAGTCATCAAAATTGCAAAAAGAAGGAAGGCAACCAACAAGAGAAATGAGAGTTTGAAAAAATATGGACATACTTGTTTGTTTGAATAAGGTTTATGTATAAATATGATTCACGTAATTCAATATAAACTTTCTCTATATATTTTCTTTATATAACGTAAAAGTTAAAAATCATAGCTATCCAAACAAGCTAATATATGAGAATGACAAATGACAACAACATTTTGACATCGAAAAGCCCATCAATCCACGCATAGATATTATTGTAATAAAAGCATACACTGCAATTAACACCTAGTCTAATTTTTCCCACAAATAATCTTAACTGAGGTCCCCGCCCGCCATTACAGACACCACCAAACCACTAGCTTCTACTCACCTTCCATTCCGACAAATAATTAGACAAATTACACCTGAAATAACACAAGACTGAAATGGTCGAAGAAGAAGATGAAGAACCCAAAAAGTTCAAATCTTCTCCGCACTCCGACATCAGAAAAACAAGAATTGGACTCTTTCGGGCATTTCCATGTTCTGAAGCACAAGACCTCGTTGACGATCATTCACCTTGCCACATAAAAGTGTCTGCAGAAGCCAAAATGGGCTGATTAAGAAAAAGCGTGTCCATGGGATTCATAAAGCTATCTGCTCTCATTGAATAGCAATTGGTTTCATACGCCCCGGTGCTGGTGTTGATGTAACTGAGGATATCGTTCAGTGATTGGAGTCTGTGGCTAAGTTCTGCCATTCGAGCCCTCAATACAGAGTTTTCGGCCTCAACTTTCACCAAGTGTTGTGTGGTGATGTTTATGGTCGTCAGGATTTCGCTATTTTCCTTTTTCAGCTCACTCACCTGTCCCATCAGATCATCCAAGTGCTTCTGCTTTCGCATGCGAGATCGCTTTGCCGATTCCCGATTCGATTGCATTCTCTTCCTTTTCCTCTGATCCATCAAAGCCTGCAAATCCTCTTCAGAACCAGAGCTCTGAAGTTTGGTGGACATGGAGGAATTTCCACTGGGCGAGTCCATGAGATATGATATATGCACCAGAGACTAATTTTTTTTCGGAATTTACTTGGCTAAAAAAACACAGACCAAAAGCTAGCTTTGAAATCTTAAAGACGAAGGAGCAGGACCCAGAAACACTAATCGCACAGAGATAATTTTAATTTTAATGAAAATATTTAAACTACCATACACTACAGAAGGGCAATGATGTCAAGAGATTACATAGAACCAGTAGAGGAACACAACAGAGAAGGACTGAACTAGGTGGGTCCTGCGCCTCAGGGAATAATTTATCATAAACCCGGAGCGAAGGACTTCACTGACGACCGGAGACATGAATCTCAAACGTTAAAAACCGAGAAATCAGCGTAAAGAAACATGGGAAGAACTTGTTTTGGCAGGGATTACCGACTGCAATTAGCCTCAGATTCCTGCGAAGCGATGGTCCCAAAAGATTTAAAATGTAACGGGTTTTAGGTCGAAACCAGAGATTAACAAAACCCGGAAAGAATTTCTGGGAGAGCAGAAAAACAGCGAAGAAAAAGCCTGGGCTTGAGGAGGGGAGAGGAAAACGAAGGAGAAGGGGAAGTTGTAGAGAGAGTTGAAGGGGCAATTTATAGAAGAAAATGTAGAACCGTAGAAGAGAAAAGGAGAGATAATCAGAAAGGGCAAAGGAAAATGAGAATGAAAGAAGAAAAAGCAAAAGGGAACATGGGAATCTCCTCCAAGAGTTTGGTGGGAAGGCGATTAGGCTTGTGGGGTGGGGAGTGGAGATCAAAGCTTCACAAGTCACAACCTTCCAAGTCCAACTGGTCACCCCTGTACAGACCGTTTAAAATTAATTAATAATTGCCAACTGCCTTTTCTGGACCTGGCTAGTGTGCTCAGCGTTAGTCTTGAAACTACACCATTTTGCTGTAATTTTATGTAAAGGAGGGGTTAATATTTTTTTTATTTAAAAAAATAGTATCTAATATTTTAAAATATTTTTTTGAATGTATCTAATATTAAATACATATAGTATCTTAAAATAATTTTTAATATTTTTATCCTTTTAAAATATTTTTTCAGTTGTACCTAATGTGTTAGCAGACTGATTTGTAATTTTATTCTTAATTTATTTTTTCAGCTCCAAAAATTACTTTAAAATATTCTAAGAGTAAAATTGAAATCAGTCTGGTAATATATTGGGTACAACTGTAAAAATATTTTAAATAATTAAAAGTACTAAAAATTATTTTAGTATACTACATGTACTTAAAAAAATATTTTGAGATATTAAATACATCCAGAAAAATATTTTAAAATATTAGATATTATTTTTGTAGACAAAAAAAAAATTAGCCCCTCCTTTGTATGAAACTACACCAAAACGGTGTAGTTTCATGCAAAGGATGAGCAGCGGATGGCTAGCCAGGTCCCATTTTCTGGGTGTGCTCACCTATATTTAGAGACGGAAAAACCGGTCAAGTGTGTCATACCAGTTGGTTTTGATCTTGAATTTATAAAAGTAGGTTTTAAGATTTTTATCTTAAAAGTAAAAGTGGGTTTAAAATGACCAATCTGTAAGACTGAGGACCTAAAAAAGATAACTCTATAGGGCTAAGGATCGACCCTTTTAAACTTTTATATATATATATATATATATATATATATATATATATATATATTTCATTTTTTAAAATTATTTATATAATAATATATTTTTTATAATTTGTTAATAATGTTGCAAATATTTAGTTTTTATTATTTTTTTAGAATTAAGTTTTATAAGAATATCTTATATTAAGAATCATAAAAATTAAAAACTTATAAAAGATATTTCTTATTTCATAAGTATTCTTACTAATTTTGTATTTTTTGACTTGTTTTTTAGTTATTGTTATTTATATCTTGTGTTGTTTATTTTTTTGAATACTTACACTTTTTAGACATATTTATAAAAAATATTTTTAATTTTATTAAGTCTTCTTATTAATTATTTATAATTGTGTTATGTGAACAATATTTTACTTTTGATTATGACTTAATTACTATGTTTGTTTATTGCATTATGCATATTATTTACACCCTATTTTTGACAACATTTACGTTTTAGATTAAGACTTTCATTGTTATAATTTCTTAAAAAAACTAAAAATTATTAAAATAGTTTCGTCCTTGTAGCGCCGATCCTGACCCTAATGCTCACGGGCTGGACTTCAAAAAATGATTGTTTTTCTTTAGCCGAAACTAAAAGGGCCTGCTCTTTTTCCCGCTCTACCCATACTCCCCTTGAGCTTGATTTTAAACGGTATATATTTAATTTAATTTTTATATTTTAAATAAATTTTTGTTTTATTATATACATAATTAAAAATAAAAATAATCTTATAGTTATCATGTCTCATAAAAATAAATTTACCATTCAAAAAATAATAAATCAAAAATTTTAAATTTGAATTGTTTATTTCAAAATTTAAATAGTTGAAATCACATCATAATAATAAAAAATTAGTTGCTTATCATCGTAATGAGGATGAAACGCAGACCCTTTTCTTTTTTGCTGTTGGAGAAATTATAATTCAGTAATTTAAATTAAATAATTTATAAATAATGCTTTGTTATAATTGAGCGATTTCTAGTAATTGAATGATGTAACTTCCTTAAAAAAAATTGGAGAAAAGTTATTTTTGATAAAAAAAAAATTAAGTTATTGAATGTAACCTTCTTGTGTTTTCATATTTATATTATACTGTTGGATCTTCGGCACACGAATTTGATATAAAAGAACTATCTTATATGACGTAGTAATGCGACGGGATGGCAGTAAAAAAAAAAAAACCAAGAAAAAGAAGAAGAAGAAATTTCATGCCACAAAAGAAAACAGGTGATTTTCTTTATATAGAAAATAAACGAATATCTCAGATGCACATATTAGAAGCTATCACCCTGCATAGCTATACTTTATTTACAGTGACCCCTAAATTTGATATTATATGGATAAATGGCAGAGTAATTTTCCAAAAACAAGCGGGGTGGAATCCAACCATCCACACAACGACGGCTGGATAAAAATAATTCAGAAGATTGATCAGGCCATCATACAGACGAGCATGTCACTTTAAATCCACCTTTTAAAATCAAGGTCCGAATACTTTTTTTTTTTAAGGGTTAATATAATTTTTAGTTTTTAAAATTTGGTCTGATTTTAATTTTAATTTTTGAAATTTGAAATTGGTAGTTTTTGTCCCTGAATTTTGGCTCAATTTTGGTTTTGGTCTCTCAAGTTTGAAATCGGTGATTTTGGTCACTCAAGTTTATTACGTATATAACTATTGGTCCCTCAAGTTATCAAGTCTTTTTTAAACTTAAGGAACCAATAGTTATAAACGGAGTAAACTTGAGAGATTAAAACCACCGATTTTAAACTTGAAGAACCAAAATCAAAATCAGACAAAACTTTAGGGACCAAAACCAAAATTAGACCAAACTTCAAAGACCAAAAGTTATATTAACCCTTCTGAAAACCTACATTCTTATTCAATTATAAATGTTTGTTTGGAATAGGGATTGTAATATTTAAAAGTAACTTTTTAATCTTAATTTTTGATATAAGAGTTAAATATGTAAAAAGAATTTTATATCGATTTACGTAAATAAACACTTTTAGAATCCCAAAAGTGATTTCAAACAAGCACCAAGTCTGTACGGGCCAAAGAGTCCTAATTTTATGAAAACAATTTTGTTAATTAAATTTAAATGTTATATCAAAAAGAAAAATAAAATTATATTTAGGGTTAAAATATAAATTTAACAATAATATTTTTTTCAAAAATACGTTTGGAACAATTAAGTTTTGTCAGGGGCAAAATTACATACAAATTTTTTTAAAAATAAAAAAAATAAGAAAACGGTTAATTCCTATAAAATGTTCGTTACTTTAATTTTGTGGGGCCTATAAAGTTAGTTCTCTCTTATCCACATCAACTCTCTCACACATTCTCACCCATTTCTCACCACCCTTTCTTCTCTCCCTCTCACACCCGACATCGTTGATCGCTCAGTCCCTCCTTAACAAAAAATCAAAGCACGATTTTGCTTCCTTGAAGAAGCATTTGGGTTCTACAAATCATAGGGCATATGAACAAGAAGTATTTGAGAAACATGACATCCATTGTTTTAGGCATTAAATAAGAGAAAGGTGAACATAGTTGCTAATAGAATAATGGAAACTATTATTCAAGTGTATATCTCAAAAGCGATGAGATTTTACTTTAGAGAGTTTAGTGTATTTCTTCATTTCCAATCTAGCTAAGATGGAGAATAAAACAAAACCACCCTTGAGACCAGCTCCTATGGTAAAGCTAGCCCTTGGCAAAAGAAATAATAATTCTCTTCAACTTCTCCCAATCCTTAAATCGAATCGAATCAAAACTTAACAAGGATGAAGAGCTCGAGGGCGACGGAGAAAGACTCAATCTTCTAGAATGCGAACATACATGGTTGGATCCTCTGTCATCATCACTTCCCTCGGGCAAGCTTTTGAAGAATCTGAACTCCATGCAAAATTTCAAACAACTTAGCGCCCATCACTTCCCATAACTCGTATGTTTGCATCGCTGCCTTTGAACTGCTCTTATTTGCAGAACCCAAATACTTCTTCAAGGTAGTAAAATCGCACCTTTATTTTTTATTAAAAAGGGACTGAGTGGCTGATGGTGTCAGGTGTGAGTAGAGCCGGGAAATCAGGCCGAGCCCATCGAGTCGGTCTTTTTAAGTCTTTTTAAATCATAGATCGGACTTGAAAAATAGAGCTTTAAAAGAAAGTTAAGCCTAAAAGGACCAGCCTTGGAGGACCGAAGTGCCATGATATAACAGCCTTTCAATATATGGAAATCATTTGGATCTAAGCTGATTTAACCGAAATGCCATGATATAACAGCCTTTCAATATTTGAAACCTGGTAAAATGTCAGAATCACGTTATGCGTGCGTTAGTTGTAATATCCTCATTTCAAGTTTTAATCTTAATGGATACTTTACAACTCTGGCGTCCGTGTCATTTTTGTGTTGGTCGCTTTCGTGAATCATGACTTAGGAAAGGAATTGTGGTAAAAGTGTGTGGATTTGTAAATTTCAAGTCTTCCCACTCGATTTGTAAAATTTTTTTTTTTTTTAGATTTTGAGTAATTCACATGGAATGGAGTTGTGTGTGTGTGAATACAAGAGTAATTCACATGGTCAGGATAGATGGGCTTATAAGGCTTATCTTTTAGCTCGTTTGGATTAGTTTATGGAAGCTCTATAAGTGCTTATAAATCGTGATTCACGGAATATGAAATAATTTTTACGGTTTACGAAGTAGCTTTTATGATCTACGAGATAAATATGTAGAGAAGATTTATCTCAATTTATATAAATCAGACTTATTATATAAACCCAATTGATAAAAACTTGACCAAACGATGTGTTTGTTGAGCACAAGAAGTAAACTGTGCTAATAATATAAATTAAAGAAATATAAACATACATGTGGGGCGAGGAGTGTGGGAAGAGGAAGTGGAAAAGGTGAAGAAAAGGTGGGAAGGATAACAGTAAGCATCAAGATGCATGGAAAGAGCTTTTATCGGGCCCCACCCACCCCTCTATGAAAGAAATATGAATTCACCCAAAAGTGAGTGCTCATTCGGCATCTTACGCAGATGCCTACAGCATATTCTGTCTCGCCCATCTTCTTTCCTTGCACTGCACTATCTACCTGTAAACCAACATTAGCCTACCTACATCGTTTCAAAAATATAGTAGATAGTGCGTAGCCTTTCCATAGCCAATTTCTACATGTGTCCGTACGCACCAGTTTCTTTATTCCTTTATTAAAGTTCCAATTAATTTGGTCATTTTAATATCGGTTAGTGCTCATAAATATTGCAACACAGTACATTTCTTAAGTTGGAACAAATCTCTCTGATCCATCCTTACTTTTCTCAGCCATAGAATAGAGATCTTGGTTTAATTAAGCAACACCAGCAAATCTCTCTCTGCCCATATACACTAGCAGAGATGAAGTAGTGGGAAATTAAAGGCATGCAAGGAGAGTGGAAAATGAGGGTATTCCAAAGGGGGAGACGCATATTTGTGGAAAAGAGATTGGACGGTCGGTTAGTCAGGTCGCATGAGGGCTCTTTTCACTTTTGCAAAAGCCTAAATATAAAGTTTTGTTTCGCCTCTCTCTAACAACTCCCCTTTTAATTTCCACTATCACTATTTAATTTCCTCTCTTATTTACGAAGACCCACTCACGTACGTACGTTCAACCATCGTCCGTCTCATGGTCATTCAATTCAATACCCTGAAACTTACGCAAACAATTGATAAGACTAAGGAATCCTGCCACGGCGAAGATCAACCACCCAACAACTTAATTGAAGCTATAAGTAGTGCCGTTCATGGATGGCTTTATCAAGAACACACTTAAATGCTTTAGCAGTGAGAGATCATGGATGCTAGTAAGAAGCCTTCCACCATAGTATTTGTGTATCATATCCACGTGAAGCTGCAGGAGTGTCACTCTTGCAAGTTGCTCTACTTTATCATCTTCTACACTCACAAAACCACTCTTTTTTATGTTCGGCTTTAGTATGTACTGCCCCTACTTGGCTTGCAACTGTGTAAAGCACTTGTTAAAGTGATTGTATTATGTATATGCCCTCCCAAAGAAAAGAGGCTTCATTGAATCAACGCACGTGCTAGGCTGTGCCTAGTCATGCTATCATTTCATCTTCCGTATACCTACTTTTACCACTACATTCACGTCTCATCAATTCATACAGTTCCCTTTGTTTGCTTCGTAACGAAGAAGGCAAAAATTAACCCCTTCATGTGACCTTGCCCGTATCTTTGTGGGGTTCCCTTCTTGACGATAGTGGGTCACTTAATGATGAAACATATATATATTGGATCTGATCAGTTCATCTTTTTTCAATTTCACCCTACTCTTCTTTTTCTCTCTTGCTTTCTTATTTTTGTGTCCAGCGCTTCTCCTCCGTTGTCTTTTTCTTTAATGCAGTGACGAGGAGATCCATTTTCCTATTATCTATATATTTCTCACAACTCCCTTCGTTGCTGCAAGCCTGTTAGTTTAATTTTGCCGACGGTATATATTGTTCATTTAAATTTAGAGAATGCTAGCTACAGATTAAAAGTTTCTTGCATGGAATACGTCAATGAAATTTAAAAAGAGAAAATTAATGATGAAGAAGCTACATTAAAAGAATTATACAGGTCAAATTTGACTGCCGGTGACACTAGAATATTTGGCTTTATTAAAGCAATATTATATCAGAGGCAGCATGGATTGGGCGTACTTGAAAAACAAAGGGAAAAGATTCACCACCGGGCAAAAGAGAGACAAGCTACCCATATAAAATGGCGTCAGCTTTGCTTTATTATTCTAAACCGGATTATAGAACCGGAGAAATTAAGACCAACCCTCCGAGAATGGTAACTGTTGGGAGTGGGTGGCTGAATCTTGAAAGCCACCAAATCTTGATTTGCCTTGAAGCGTTGGATCAAATTAAAGCCCCTCCCTTTCGTCATCCATATGTCCATGTGTATTGTGCCCTCAACTTTTTATCCCTCTCCTCACTCACACCAACACAATCCCTTTCACACCCTCTATCTCTCTTTATTACAAGTTTTTTTTATTTTTTTTATCTGACTTTATTACAAGTATATGCTCCTTTTAATTTTCATTCCAAAACGCAACAACTACTATATATGTAATTTTGAATTACACTATAATCTTAACAATGTTTACAATTTCACGTATAACTAGATTTAACCCTTAACTGTCACATTATAATAAAATATATATACCAGCCCCTGATTGAACTGCACGGTTACGTTGTTTTAATACCCTAGGGCTTGTGAAGGAGAGGAAAAATGAGTTTGAGGGAAAAAATTTTGAGTTGAATTTAAGAAAATGAGAGAAGTATAGTTAAAATTTTTTTATTAATTTTTCTTACTCTTTCATCTTCATTCTTCCTTTTAGTAAAATTTTATAACACCATTTTTCCAATTCTCTTAAATCCAACTCATAAAAATTTCCCTTCCCCTCCAAATCCCTCATACCAAACACACCCTTAGCCTCATGGAAGGTAGAATGCTAGCTATTTTCATATTCCTGATAATTTTAAAAAATAAAAATTAAGCTTTAAAATGTACGTTTTAAGATTATAATTAAAAAATTAAAATTTAATTGAATGTAGTTCCGACAAAAAATCCACAAGCAACAAAGATGTCCAATGCCACAGTTAATGAGCATGGGCCTGCTTCTCCTCATCCATGGAGAGGCCCATTTAGGTTTAATATTGCGAAAATGTATATATTTTTTTTTGAATGAAAAATGAAACTATTTATAAGATCTAAATATCAAGTATAAAGAAAATTGTAACAACAAGGCTCTCTCATCAAACGGCCCCTTTTAAAATAAAAATGAAAACGTGTATTTCAAAATCTGCAAATGGCACCTTTTATTTACGACCCCCACGGTTGACATAACTTAATAATCGTATATTTGTTTTTTCATAATATAAAAGATATTTTTATGAAGAAATCAGTTCATTTTCAAAGTCAAACAAGGAATAAGGAGTTTCAAAACAGGGACACAAGACCCGACTTGAGAACGTGGCAAACTCACAGGAGACAATCAAGGGGCTCAAGTCCCCATTGTCAGGACCCAATCACTCAAGTCAAACGAGTGAGAAGTGTTGTAGGCACAATGTTGAACTAATTTATGACATTATAGTCACACTTTAAATTGAAGGACGAGTAACACTGACATGAGATTAGTTACCTAATTGCTTCTCTTTAATTTCCCAACCCAATCATATTCATCAGATTGCACTTTTCCACCAAGTTTCAATAGCCCTCGATAATTCTCTTGTTATTTCTCTACCTGATAACTCAGATCCATCTCTCCCCAACCATTCCTCGTAAGCAATCAGATAACCAAAAGGAAACAAAAACTTCTCTTCCTCCTCTAATCATACATCATATTGATAAGCGTTAGACCAAATTTACATAGTTTCAAAGCATTAGAAGTTCAAAGCATTAGAAACGTACTTATATACAACTCAAAACCGGTTCCTAGCTCTCATAAAACAGCTCTGAACATGTAAACAGTAAACAACTAAACCCCAACTTAAATCCCTCACAGATTAGTTTCACAAGTTGATCCCTCATACTTGTCTTGTCATTTTCCCCCCTTGCATGGAAGTATTTCTTAACTCAATCCCCTATAAATAATAATTATCAATAATGTCCCGCACAAATAAATAAACATTAGATTTCTAACAGGACATTAATGATAACAATTATTTGTGGATAATCAAGTTAAGAAAATAATGTTACGAGGGACTAAATCAAAGAAAAATTGTGAGGGACTAAATTGAGAAATACTCGATCTGTAAGGAACCAAAAATGGAATTTTGCTCTCATGCAAACTGATAGCCACCATCGACTATTAGCAGAACACAGTAATGCATGACCTCCCAGTATGACCTTCCTTTTGATGTTGTTCTCTTGATTCCCCACCGTAAAGAGGGAACCGAACATAAATTAAGCTCACTCATACCAAAGCCTTCCTACTTATTCGGAGCAAACTAAGTTATAGACTTCTCTTGGCATCAATAAAAAGGAATAACATGAGAAAACTGAAGGAAATAAGATCATGAGCACACCACTGCGTTTGCTGTAGCAGCTTCAGGATGGTAATGAAGCATTTCCTTCCACATCATTTCCCTTATCATCTCTTCCCCCAAATCTTCCTCCATGTCAAGATCAATAGGAACAACGGCTGGAGGGTCTCTGTTAGGATCATACAGAGGGGACATATAAGGGTGTTGCAGTGCTTCAGTAACACTAATCCTCTTTGATGGGTCGAAAACAAGCATCTTCTGTAGTAGATCAATGGCCAATGGATGGGCGTTTGGGTAAAGCCGGGAAAATGGCATTCCTGGAGAATATGGAAGTGATTTGATGTACCTCTTTGCCTTAGGATTATCAATGAATTCAAGATCCTCCTCCCTTTGGCTGCCAAGAAAGTTGATAATTAGTTTTAGCTGATTCAGACACTCCGAACCAGGGAAAATAGGTTTTCGTCCAAGAAGCTCTGCAAAGATGCATCCCACAGACCAGACATCAATAGATGTCCCATAATTGTCACAGCAAAGCAGAAGTTCTGGTGCTCGATACCACCGAGTGACAACGTACTCAGTCATAAACTGGTTCTTGGTGCTGCTGGTGCGTGCTAACCCGAAATCACATATTTTTAGGTCACAGTTTGCATTGATTAGAAGATTCCCAGGCTTCAAGTCACGATGAAGGATGTTAGCTGAATGGAGATACTTCAAGCCTCGAAGCAACTGCACCCAGGAACTTGTGTATTAAGTGTAATGATCAACTAAGAAACAAAAGCATCATATGTTCCATAAAGCCATATAGATGGACCACAGGGTGATTAGTTATTCTTCACGAAAGAATAATAAATTATAGATTGAAGAAATTTTGAGGTACAAAACAGCATTAGAGTGAATAGGCAAAAATGCTGCAGACCAATCACATAAAGAAAGGGCTGCGCAAATTTGAAAAAGAAATGAAGATCTCAACATATTGGGCCGGACTCAACAAGAAAAATAGGCATAACGATAACAGCATCATGAGTAAGTCCACAGCACATTATTGGTTACAGTCAACTCCAGAATGCTAAACTAGAGTACACAAAAACATGACCATCGTCCGCCAAGTTGATCATAAATGCAAAACTCGACCTATTAGAAGCTGCTATATGAATACTTTAGCTGGTAAAAAATCTGGTTTCATACCTGAAAGAGGAAATATTGGCAGTGATCATTAGACAGTGCTTGCGAAGACTTAATAATCTGATGCAAATCTGTGTCCATGAGTTCATAAACCAGGTAGACATCCTTGAAACTTTTCCTATGATTAGGCATCATGATATCTTTCAAAGCAATCACATTTTCATGATGAAGATGCCGAAGAAGTTTCAATTCCCGCAAAGTTCTTAGTGCATCAACCCGGTTTTCAAAAGCATTATGTATCTTCTTAATGGCAACTTTTTCATTGGTTTCTCGGTTGACAGAAGAGCACACAATTCCATACGCTCCTCGACCGATAGGCTTAATGGGCACATATTTTGTATCAATCTCAAACAGGGTTTGCCACATGGAGTAATAATGCTTTCCTTCATTTCTGATCCCATTTGGAGGCTCAACAGGAGTCGCCATTCCCTGCAAATTAACAGAACAAGGTCTTACTTTTGGATACTATCGTGCTTCATAAAGGATGACTGATCAGGAAGGCATTATTAATACAGTACTTGTCAGAAATTCGATCGAGATCCATTGAGTTATAGTGCTATGAAAAGGGGGAAAAGGACAAGTCAAAATGAGCACACTCGAAGTCCGGAAGAAGGATCTCTCATACAGTGACTTCCAGAGAGAATTAAAAAGAGTAGCGATAATTTTAGAGAAAAATTGGCGATCTTGACGGAGACCAAAATCCTAAGAAACTTGGCATCACGCAAAATCTACATCCAATTCTCCACTCAAAGAAAGGAAAATTTCATTTGGGGGGTTCATGATGAAGATAAAAATCGTTTATTTCTTTACCACACAGAGATCTGTCCAAGGTAGAAAGTGTATTTATGGGGAAACATAATGGGAAGAAAAGCGTTGGAGAGTTATTATTTAAGCAAACTGTAATTTCTAAATAGGGAAGAAATATAACAAATAACCAAAATAATAATGATAATAAAGAGTTACCTTTACACTAAAAATCAGAACTTTATGCTTCTAGTACAGCAAATTCGCTTCAATTTCAAAATATATAAGCAAGAACTTTGCCTTTACTTCCCAAGAACATCCTTCCCCGTCGAAATTGAACTCAAATTTCTGATTTCTTAAACAGCCAAATCAACAACCCAAACCTAGAAGAATTGACATTGATTCACTCCAATTCCCCTCTTCAAAGCAAATGATTCTTCACCAAAAGCTCAGTTCTTTACTCAACCTGAGTTAAGACCCAGATTTGAAGGAGCTCAACGGAGCGTTAGAAGGCTGTGACCCGAAGTTTGCCTTCGATCTCTATGTAAGGAATAGAATGCATAGGTATTGTCAGCGATGAAGATTCGTTATGTCGTCGAGATCGGACCAGCAAGCGACGAATAGTTTTGGACTTTCTGAAAGGAATGCATCTGCACACTCACGCCCGCGTTTTCCTCCTTCAACGACACATTTTTTTTGGGTTCAATCATCCATAGGCCATTAGGGGGACCCGTTTCTGGCGAAGGCCGAAGGGCGATATAGTCTTTCTACCGTAGATATTGTTGCTATGGACAACTTCAATACGACGTCGCTGGGACCTTTCACCCAATACTAAATTCAACAACAACAATTTCTCGTACCTCGCAATGCGCACGGAAACCATATGAGTCCCATGAGCCATGACACGTAGTAGCATTTTTCTAGATTTTTTTTCTTTTTTTTTTGGCCAGCCAAGCCTCTTTCTAATCTGTGAAAAGGAGGGAAAATATTGTAAAAATAAATAAATATGTTGAATTTTAATAATTTTAAAGAAATGTTTAAAATTTTAAAATATTACAAAATAAAGAAATTACTTGACTATCCTTAATTTTTTTAGTGAAAAACCTCAACCCCTTTGTCGCCTGTCACTGGAGCTCCAATGACCTTACTAGTGACCGAAGCTCCAGCAACCTAACATATATTTTTGAATTTCTCAAATAAAAATTGTCAATATAGATACTTGAATTGTTAGTAGTTATACTAAAATTGTTAACGGTTGCCTGATATATATATTTTTAATTTCTCAAGTAAAATTCGTCAATATTGATATTTAAGTTGTTAATAGCGATATTAAAGTTATAAACATGATATTTATTAAATATTTCCTAATAACTTTCACCAAGCTTTGGCGGAAATTTTTTTTTTAATTTCTTAAGCTAAAGTTGTCAATATAGATATATTAGTTATTAATAATGATATTAAAGTTATAAACAATCCCTTTTTACAACTTTAGTATCATAAGGAGGATGGAGGTCTGGGCCTTAGAAAGGCTCGTTACCAGGACTAGGCATTCATGATGAAGCTTGGATGGGGTATGTTAATAGACGACACTTGCTCTGGGTCAAGTTCCTGCGAGAGAAGTTCAAATGCAGTAATGATATTATTCCTAAAGTTCAAAAGCGCTGATGGAAGTCTAGTACATAGAGGGGTATCCGTAACAGTTGGAAGAAGGTCACAAAGAGTATAACATGGAGAGTCACCAATGGGAAGAACATTTCTTTCTTGAAGAACGTGTGGGTACTACACTTGAACAAGCTAGAGAGTCTGGCAACCTGAGCTTTGCCTAGATACATTACTTAATGAAGAGTAACTGATTGCATTACTTCCTCCATACAGTGGAATATGAGCAAGTTTGAGCAACTACTACCAGGACATATATGTGCAGCTATCGGATGTGTTAACATTCGTTAGCTAAATGGGCAGGATTTCCCGACATGGAGATGGTCTTCTGATGGAAATTTCTCCTGAACTTTGCTTACAAAACACTTAATTAGTGGGTACCCCATGGCATCATGATAGATACCGGTGGAGATGTGTCTGGAAAATGAAGGTCCCACAGAGGTACCGTACTTTCTTGTGGCTATGCTTTCATAGCTGCCTAATGACAAACTTGTTACAGTTCCATCGTGGTAGCCATCCCACGGGCACTTATGGAATATACCATATTTCACACGAGTCAATATTCCACATCCTACGGGATTGCTTGGTCATTTCTGAATTCTGGAATGGCTTCTTGCCGCCGGGATGATGTGATATGTTCTTTAACATGTTAGATAGAAATGACTGGCTTGCATGGTGTTTGGGGTGAAAGGACATAGTATAGGGATTCGAGTTTTGTCTTTGGTTTACGGCCATATGCCGATATATCTAGTTGGCTCGAAATGATCGCTGCTTCAATGATATTACTTGGAGTAGTAAGGTCATGTTAGCCCATGCTCATGCCTGCTTAGTATTGGGTAATACAAGCCTGTTCCAAAATCAAAATAAGGAGAGGATTCGTCCCTATTGGAAGCTACCACCACCTGGTTGGGTGAAGATCAATACTGATGGATCTAGGAATGACAACTGTGGGATGTGCACTTGTTGAGGTGTATTGCGAGATCATAATAGGGAGTTTTTGCAGGGGTTTATGTATCGGATTGGACAAGGGACGATGGTCTCCGCTGAAGCTTGGGGTGTATTTTAGGGACTTAAACTTGCATGGGATAAAGGATACAGAGAATCTTGGTTAAGTGTGATTGTAAGGAAGTCATGGAGTTGATTCAAGATATGGTGTCTTAGGAACACCTGATTTTCACCTTATTGGGAAGGTCTACACGCTGTTGAATTGAGACCGGGAAGTGGAAATGTTATGGTGTGCTCGAGATGTTAACACAGTTGCAGATGCCATGTCAAGGGAAGCGTGAAAAATGATTATGGATATCCATATCACCGATTCAACTCCTGAAGTTATTAAGAGCTTATTATTTACCGATGAAAAGAGATCAAGACTGCTATTTGACTCATGAGGATAGTCTCTGAGGAGTTTGTAGCATATCATGTACTATAAAAAAACTAAGAAAATCAAAATATAGTAAAAATTAGAAAATATAAAATCTTGAGCAAATGTTGGGAACCTGAGTCAACAAATATGGTTTCAACTTATAATATGAGTTGGTAAAATTTAAGAATGTGTTGTGCTCAATAATATAAAAATTTATCATTTTACCTTATTGTTTATTCCGTGTTTCTCTACTTTTTCTGCTGCATTCTCTCTCTCTCTCTCCCCATTCTATGACATGACAAAGTTGGCTTTTCTTCTTTTATCTTACTATTCTTTCTCTCATTTTTTTAATCTGGATCGTTGGATTAAGATCTCAATGGTTCAGACTTTTTCTTTATTATAAAAATAATATCATTATAATAATAATATTTTTATAATATATTAAATTTGGACCGTTGAGATCTTAATCCAACGGTCGAAATTAAAAAAAAGGAAAGAAAATGAGAGTAAGGAAAAATGAGAAAAGCGAATTTCATGACACAATCAACCCATATTACGATTACCCCACTTCGATTCCTTCTTTATCCTTTTCTAAGAGGAAAAAAAATAATCTATGATATGACCACTGAAAAAAAAACCGGATCGAACCAGCCGGTTCAACCGGTCCGACCGGTGATCCGGTCCGGTTCATGGCATAAACCGGTGAACCGATTTGAACCGGTTCAAACCGGTCAGAACCGGTAAAACCGGTGGTTCAACCGGTTTGCCTTTTTTATTTTATAAAATACATTTTTTTATTCCTCTACCTACTATTGGGCATTATTTTTTAGGGAAAAATGAAAGTTTGAAGACCAAGATGAAGATAAAAGTAAGTAAAAAAAGAACAAATCTAAAAAAAATGATTTTGAGAGGATATAATAATTAATTAATTATAGGAAATGAGATGTCATTATATAAATATAGGCACCATAACTAATATTAATATATTTTAAGCATTTTTTGCCTAAAGATCTTTATTTTAATCTATGGAAATTTAAAAATATATTAATATATATATTACCTTTAATAAATTATAATATTTTAATATGACCGGTTCGACTACCGGTCCGACCCCAGTTGAACCATTAACCCTTAAACCAGTGCTGTGACCGGTTCATTGCCCAGTCCAGTTTTTTATTCCTTGGATATGACTAGAGCCGGTAATACGGTCCAACCCGCGGGCTTGCGGGTTAGGACAGGGTTAGGGTTGGGAAAATCCCAACCCGCAAAAATGCGGGCCGCACAGGCCCGCATCGCATAACCCGCGGGTTGATGCGGGCCAGCCTGCGGGTTAGCCCGAAAAAAAAAAGAAAAATTTATATATAATAATTTCATAAAACCTATAAATTGTCTACTCCAATATTAGTACCTCTCAATCCAAATAGAAAAAATCTTAGCATTTTTCCTTCTTCTTTAAACAAAATTATTATATCTTGGTTATTTGAGGATAATTTGATGTTTTTTTGTATAAACTTTAACATATTTGATAACTTTATTCTTTGAATTATGGATTATATTTTTAAAATTTTATAAGAAAAATGATTGATGGTAAGAAAGTAAATTTAATAACTCATATATATGTATCTCATATTTTCGGTCTTCTAAAAAATATTTTTTAAAAAAATTTGAAAAAAAAAATTGCGGGCCCGCGGGCTGGCCCGCAACCCGCACCCTGCGGGTTAGGGTTGGCACTTTGCCAGCCCGCAAAAGTGCGGGCTGCACGGGCCCGCACCGTGCAGCCTACAACCCGCGGGTTGGCGCGTTTTACCAGCTCTAGATATGACTAACCCGGTTTAATGTAATCACAAAGGTTAATTGAGTTATAGTTTCTCAGGATATGGTTCAGGCCCTATTAAGGTGTAATTTTATGAATGGCTGAAAATTTCACAAGCTTTTCCCCTTGAATTTCATAACTAAAAGGGCTAATGTTAGATTAAAATTTAAAACAGACCAGCAAATAATAAACTTATGTTTAAAGGGAAGAAAAAAAAAAAGAAATGCTGATATTCTAAAAGGTTATTAAGGCAAATCAATTTTCAAGGTCCCACGCTCAAACATCAATGCTTCTTAGCCATGACTTTTCACCTGATTAGTCTCCTTTAATTTGTTAGTTTTCGTTTGTCATATCTAACGTTGGAAAATTCTGAACAACTTTCAATAATTATAATTTAGACTCATCGTGGAAATCTTTAAACCCTGTGTTAAACTCATATATATATATATATATATATAACACATAATTCATCTGTTTTAAGTGGACATTATAAAATTTAAAGTAAATACGTGGAATGAGTTTTTTTTTTTTGTCAAAAAGAATGTGGAAGGAGTTTATCTGTAAAACGTAAAAGAATTTCTTTATAACTAAACCAAATCCCTCTAAAATTATGGAGACGGAAAATATAACTTTGCTCAACCTAAAATTTTTTTGGAGAATTATTGTAATATGTTAAAGAAGGAATGTAATTACTAAAAAGTTTTAATAACAAATGAATATAATAGACTTGTTGTCATTTCCTAAACTAAAACATGATATTGCATATTGCATATTGCTTATTACTTGTTATAAGAGTTTTTAGTGTGTTTATATCCCTTTCTTGAATTCCCAATCTCCCTAAATTCTCGTCTCAACCTTATAGATCTAGGATCTTAAAACATTAATTATATAGTGTCGCTGAATAATATTACTCCTTTGAGCAAAGCTGACCGTGACCATACACTTTCAAATACTACAAAGGGAGAATCACTACAAAGGTCATAAGAAAGGATTAATGTAATCATTAAAATGTCTCATAACACGTTAGCAGTATGCAACGATACGTTTTAAAGTAGGGCATAACAATAGATTTATATTTGTTATTAAAACTTTTTAATGATTATATTCTTTTCTTGGAACTCATCATTCACATATTGCAAATAGTCCTTTTCCAAGGAGCATTTAGTATTATTTTTATAACCAATTCTTATAATAATTTATTTTTCCAAGGTAAAAATAAGGTGCTTAGGTTTAAATTTTTTTACCTAAAACAATAGCTCTTGTTATCAGCATATCTTTAATTTAATATCCACTTATCCTTTTTTTTTTTTTTTGCCATTACTCATGTACCCATCCTTCACTTCAAACTCTCAATTTTAAAGACCTTAAGGGAGATGTTTGGTGTCAATTTGGCTACAAAGCCCCAACTATCTTTATTTTATTGGGAATAAGTATATAAGTTCAAGCATTCAAATCTTCTCCAATTACTGATACATTTTAATATGTAAATATTGTAGAATTTGTGGTCAAGAAGATGATGATGAACCTAGGCCAAAAATGTCTCAGCCTACAACGATGATGATGTTGGAGTAGAGGAAAATAAAATGTTCGTGAAAGATTTTGAGTCAAGAACCAACCTTTCAGTGTACAACAGATAAGGGGAAGAAGTTTGGGAAAGATTTTGAGCCAAAGCCCAATCTCTCAACATATGGCAATGATGAGAAGTTTGTGAAAGATTTTGAGCCAAGTTCCAATCTCTCAGCGTATGGCAATGGTGAGGAGAAGAAGTTTGGGAAAGATTTTGAGCCAAGACCCAATCTCTTAGCATATGGCAATGATCAGTAAAAGAAGTTCGTGAAGGACCTTGAGCTAAAGGCCGAATCTCTCAGCCTTCGGCAATAATAAGGAGAAGAAGTTTATGAAAGATTTTGAGCCAAGACCCAATCTCTCAACGTATGGCAATAATGAGGAAAAGAAGATTGTGAAATGATTTTGAGTCAGGCCAAATGTGTTAACTTATGAAGAAGATGACGTCAAGAAAGACTTTGAATCGAGGCCTAATGTGTCTGCTTATTCTAAATGAGTGAAAAATAGTAAGAAGAAATAGCCATTAGAGATGCAGATCAATAAGTAGAGCCAGGAAATCAGGCCTAGCCCGTTGAGCCGGCCCTTTTAAATCACGGGCCGGGCTTAAAAAATGGAGCTTTAAAAGGAAGTCGAGCCTAAAAAGACTAGTCTTGGAGGGCCGAAGGCCCTGCAGGGTCGAGGGTCAGCCAGTTAGGCCCTTTAGCTTTGTTTTTTATTTTAATTTCACTATCCCTCTTACTTATGCCCTTGTTGACTCCTCCCTAAGAACCTTAAAATTGCTAAATTTACATATGATGATAATTTACTAATTCTTGATATTTTTACTCCTTAAGCAGAGTCTACTACTTAAAGTGAAGTACAATCAAAATTCCTTGAAATTGATTATAGTAGCGAAGAATATGAAAATGATAGTTGTCGTTTCTTAGAGTGTTTAGCATTTTACCTTCTTATGCTTTGTATGAGACTATGAATTACTTGTACACAGTAATTTTTACCTTTGATTATGAATTATTAACTGTATTTATTTTATTACATGAGGTATATAGATGTATAGTTAAATCTTGTGAAAATAACTTTTGGCCTTGCGGGCTGGCCCTGGCTCTAATGCTATCGGGCCGAGCTTTGAAAAATAACAATTTTTCTTTCCCCATGCCCTATAGGGCTGGCCCTTTTAGGCCCGTCAAGGACCGGCCCTAATTCTCACCTCTATCAATAAGATTATAGACGTCTGGTGTGTCATTACATGTATCATTTATATATGTTGTGGTCTATGTTGTACTGTTACTAGAATTGGTAAGAATATTACGTGCACTTGTGGCACTAAAAAAAAACCTACTTTCAGCGATGACTTTCAGGGGCGACATTTGATGTCGCCGCCAAAAGTCATTCTTTCCGTGCGACAATGAGAGTTGCCGTTGAAACTGTACATTTCAGCCGTGACTATAAAAGTCGCCACTAAAGGTGTAACAATCAATGGCGACATTTATTGTCGCCGCCAAAATGTGCAGTCTTCAGCGGCGACCGACAAGTGAAGTCTTCAGTGGTGACTCTCATATGTCGCAGTATAAAGTCACTTTCAGCGGCGACTATCAATGTCGCCGCAGAAAGTAGGATATTCAGTGGCGACTATTTGATGTCGCCTCCAAAAGTCATTTAATATTATATTTTTTATTTTTTCAAGTTTAAAAGCTATTAGTCAATATAATGACACTACTACAAAAAACGCTTTTAACGTCCTTTTTTTAGCCCTTTCTACGTCTTTTTATAAGGGGACGCCTATATGAGCGACGTAGTAAAATATGACATTTAACGTCTCTTAAAAAACAGACGCTTAAAGAGTCACTTTAGGCGTCCCTTTTTCTAAAAGGGACATCTAAGGTGAGGATTTTTTAGACGTCCCTTTTTTAGGCATCTAAAAGGGACGCCTAAATATCCTTTATTTTAAAAAAATTAATTCGAGGGCACAGTGAAAAAAAGGGAATGCCTAGTAGAGTTCGACTTCAATATGGAGAATCCAGGGGGAAGATTAAAGGTTGCCATCGTCGAGACTTAAGAGGTAGACGATGAAATGGAGAGAACAGAAATTCCAAGATACACAAATCCAAAATTCCAGCCGTCCTTCTTTGTGAAGCTGCCGTCGCGATCTTCCTCGACCATCTTTGCGAAGCTCACTGCTGTTGGAGAGAACAGAAATGGAGAGGTAAACGCTGAAATGGAGAGGTAGATGCTGAAATGGATATACGCTAAGATAAGCTGAAATGGAGAGAACGGAAATGGACAGGTAGACGCTGAAACGGAGAGACGGTTACAAGATACACAGATCCAAAATTCTAGTCATTCTTCTTTGAGAAGCTGCCGTCGCGATCTTCCTCGACCATCTTTGCGAAGCTCACCACTGTTGGCTTCTCTGTTCTGACTACCTTGTCTCCGTCATCGTCATCGCGTAGGTGTGATTTAAATCCAGTTCTCTTCTTCGATCTGCTACTTTGCAAAGGAGACGAAGAGAAAAGTGAAAGAAAAGTGAAAGAGGAGATGTGAGACAGAGAAGAGAAATGGAGTGTGAGGAGACGTGAGAGAGAGAAGAGAAAGGGAGTGTGACTTGTCAGAGGGGGGAGAGAAAGAAGAGAAAAGTGAAAGAGAAGGCATAGGGTGTGTGATGTAGTGGAACTAACATACTTTAGGCGTCTCAAACTTTATTTAGGACGTCTAAAGGATATATTTAATCATTAAAATTTTAAAAAAATATTTAAAATAAATATCCCAATTTAATAAAGGACCTTTTAGGCATCCTTTTTTAAGAAGAGACGCCTAAAGGGTCCCTTTAGGCGTCCCTTTCGAGTTTTGGGACGCCTAAAGTCACTTTAGGCGTCCTTAAAATTAAAAGGGACGCCTAAAATTTAGAGATTCCCTTTATATTACGAAATTGCCACCATGTTTTCTTTTCACTTCCCTTTTTAAAAAAGGGACGTCTCATAGGGAAGTAGAATGTATTTTATTGTAGTAGTGTGATTCAATAAATATGTCATATTAAAAATTTGTCCAAAATAATAAGTAATGTTAAATAGAATATTAGTTGTGAATGTTTACCTAATATATTTTTGGGATAAAGACAGAAAAAGAACTATGAAATTGCAGAATCTTAAATTAGATTTGTTACCAAAAGTTGATAAGGGAATGATGAAATTTAATAAGTAATTGAATGTTATTTTATAGCTTTATAAATAGATATATGGTTCTCAAATGTGCTGAGTTTTGATTTAATTGAACAAGAATATTCTTATTTTTTCAATTTTCCAACATTCTCTACTCTATTTCTCTCTCTTCCTTCTTCTCTCTCTTCCTTCTTTCTCTTTTCTTTGATTTGATTAATGCAATGTGATATGTCTACTTATCTATCTTTTAACTACATGAATCACAATATAAATACCTTTTTTCTTTTTTGAAATATCTATACAGTTTAACTTTTGGATCGTATCTTGTATAATTATGGCTACATGAATAATAACTGAAAATTTAATATTATTGTGATAGCTATATGAATCAATAATAGTTAGGTCTAACTCAAAGTGTTAATCTCTTATAATGTGGTTCTTACGGAGAGCTATATGCCTATATTCAGTGCTTAACAATAAGAGGAAAATATTTGTATCTAACAAAAGAATAAATTTTGAACTTGATAATTGAAGTTTTGTTTTAATCGAAAGTAATCCGGTTATGATGTTCCAGTGATACATGAACCCTAATTACTTTGATGAAAATATCCTAATCACCATGTTTCATAATATTTTTTCATGTCATAAAAATGATAATATTTGAATGAATATATCGTGATACATTGATTTGAAATTAATATTAATCCCAATTTTGAAGTTAAATAGTTTGAAGATTTCACTATAATCTAGTAAAAAATAAATTAAAGGAAAAATCCCATATAAAATCACTTAAGGTAGAAAAAATTTAAATCAGGTTAGTAAATTGAACAATTCATTAATTGAGTCATTAACCTAATTTAGGATTTCAAAATATGGGTAAAATGACTTTAATGCCCCCTCCTCTTTAAAGAATTTCATTTACTTTGTAATTTAGATTTTTTAAAATATATCAATCTTAATATTTAATATAATAAAATATAATTTTCCTATATAGTTTAACTTTAAATATATAAACTAGAATCTTAAGGGGAAAAAACATAGAACAACAAGTTCAATTTATTCAATTGAATTTTTTTTTAAAAAATTATAATATATATATATATATATAATATTTTTTAATAAATATATTATGTATAAATTTTACTATATTTGTTTCATATATAAATTTTTCTTAAAGTTCTATATTTCAATTTGTAAAGTATTTTATGAAATTTTAAGTCAACGTCGCCTAAAAAAAGAAATTTTAAGTATTTATTTTTACAAAAAGAAGTATAAACAAAAAAAAAAACTCACGCACATTTTTTTTCTTATTTTGTATCATTAATATCAATTAGTTGAAAACTAAATCATTCAATCATTTAATTAATATCAACCATTTGCATATTCGATCCATTAGAAAACCCACCAAAAATTTTGCAACTTCCCTCCATCTAACCTTTGGCAGGGGAAAAAATCTATTTGGCGTCACTGCTCTCGGAACCTTTGAACCCTAGAATTTCAAAATATCGCCATCTTCTTCCACTTCTCTTCTCCACTTCTTTGAGCTCCTTTGCCTTTGCTATTGCAATCCAATTTATCATTTTCGTCACCTTCTTATTCTACTTCATTTCTTTGAGTGCACAATCCTGTCTGAGACTGGGTGCCATCGATGTTCAAGAATGGATGATTGAAGAACATTTTCAGGTTAGATTCCCAATTATTTAATTTGTTGTAATTTTTCCCTTGACAATGTTTCAGTTAATAGTGCTTGGTTAGAGATTACATGGATTTTGGAAGAGATGGTTCATGGTTGGCATTTGGGAAACTGGTAAATTTTTATTTGTCATATCTAAGGAACTCACCAACACACTATTGCCAAATGAGATTGGCTTTTATTATACACTTTTTTTTCAACTTTTGAGTACAACATATGTATCTTCCCATCATAGAGACGGTGATTATTTTCAAGAAAGGCACCCATCCTTCTCTTTGCTTTCCTCGCGAACAGGGGACACTGCTTATCCCCGATGTGCAGCTGCTTTTTTCATCAATTCTGTCAAAGTAGATTCGTTATAAGGATCATGTTTCATAATATATATGTTGTCTAAAATACTTCATTCCTCTGTTTGGTCTCTCAGTGTAGACAAACTAATATGAGGCTTTTTGGATCAATATGTTTGATAACATTTTATACAATTTGCTTTGTTTTAAAGTTTAAACAAATAGGGAAGCCTAAGTTCTTCATAGTTCCAAGATATCACAACAAATTTCAAACTGGTCACCCTAATTGCTTAGAGTTTAGGATTTATAAGGCCCACTTGCAATTGCGTTTCAGGGTACTCTATATTTTTTGATACAGCGTTTCATGGTATTCTTCACCAACCAAAAATGATTTTAGGTGATCAGATGCAAGACTATAACGTAATAAAGTTCCATTAAAAAATGCAAATTTTGCAAGTTTCATATGGTCTTTAACAAATAATTTTGAATCGGTAGATGGCTATGGCCCAAATATTTGGGCCTTACGATGCTGATAGTCATACACTTAAATTAAATAGGCATCCCCAATGTAGTTTGCAAGTTTCCTCAATAAAACTAGCACCCTTGTAAATTTCAAATTGTATATACCCACATTTACAGAATGAATTTTGCATCCTTGTCTCTTAATTTAAATTTAAGTGCATGACTAACCTATTGTAGCTTTGTTATTTTTGGGTTGCAAGAAAATTTGAGGTGGATATCAATAACACACAAGCTTCTTGAAGGAGAGAGAAAGTCGGAATAATCCTTGAGAACGACATAATTGTATGTCCTTAATATATCTTTACTAAGATTTCCTTGAAAGATCTTTGTTTTTTGTAGTGATTTTCCTGCTAGTGATGATTTTGTTCCATAAATTGTTTGTTTTGGTTGTTGGACAATCTGGTATGTTTATTCCCAATAATAAGGCATGTGTACGAAATGGTGTCAATCCTACAAGTATTGTGGATATTATTTCCATATAATCAAAAATTGATCTATAAATTCAATGTTATAGTCTGCCACATTGTTATCATAATGAAAACTTCAGTTATAGGGATGCATTTTCCAAAATTGAATTTTAAGAATAAAGATAAGGTGGTTAGGATCTTTCCTCTTTGAAGCATACATATTGTTAGAAGGACATGTTGCTCTTCTTTGTTGTAATTCTTTTCTGTTTAGTTACTTTACTATTTGTTGTCTATTTTTTCATATATTCTTATTAAAATAAGTATTTATCTTCAAATTTTTATGGCATAGAAATGGATAAAAGTTTGTTAGACATCAAAGATAGAGCCAACCTAACATACATTAGAGGAGCAAATGGTTTTCTAGAATGGGCATTTACTCAGAATGGAGTGACAAATAGAATACTTTGTCCTTGTAAAAAATGTATGAATGTTATTTTCAAAAGGAGAACAGATGTCAGAGTAGACTTATTGAGTAAAGGTTTCTGGGATAGCTACAAGGTATGGGACTTGCATGGAGAAATTACTAGATTTCAACGTGATTGTGAGACTTCAAGTCAAGTGGTAGAAAATAATACTAATGAGGATGAAAACCTTATAAGGATGGTATGTGATGCATATGGAGTTCCTTCTATGGATGATGCTTATGGAGTTCTTTCTGTGGATGAAGCAAACATTGGATTAAATGAGAGTGATGAGCCTAATATTTGTGCGAAAAGGTTTTTTGACTTGTTAAAAGATGCAGAAACAGAACTTTATCCAGGTTGTGGTACAAAAAAATTAGCTTTCATTGTAAAGTTGCTTCAATTGAAGTGCCTTAATCATTGGAGCAATAAATCTATGGATTCGTTGTTGGCCCTATTGAAAAATATTCACCTGATCTGGTGTGGCAGATAACACATACTAGAAGAAGGAATGCAGATGGACAGTCAGTATGGGCAGATGCACATTCACAGCAGATTTATGTATGCTTTATATTTTTATCTTTCTTGTTCAGTTAATTCATTTTATTCTTATCATATTACTTTTCATGCTTTAATTACAGGTGCGTCTCAAGGAACTCTGTAAATAACAAGATTTAGAGAGTGATGCTCGTATGACCTCTAATGAGATATTAATGGCTATTCTTGGTGAGAGGTTAGGATATGTCAGAGGGAAAGGGTACGGAGCACAGCCCCCAAGGAAGAGAGCTTACAGTCAATCTAGTCAAAGTTCACTTGATCATGTACATATTGAATTGCAACAAGAGTTTGATAGAAGAATTCAGGAGGAGCAAGAAAAGATGGAAGCAAATCTTGCATTAAAGCGTGCAAAGATGGAAGAAGAGCGTGCACGTACAATTTGAACAAAGAATGCAAGCTCAACTCAATGCCTTTATGCAAATGTTCCAATTGAATGCTCCAATATCTACATCTACTCCTACTTTTGGTGTCCTACATACTGGTCCTTCGATGTAATTTGCTTGTCATATTGTAAAAGTTTATGATGTTAAATAGTTTGAGAGATTGAACTTAAGATTTAAAAATGTTATGGATTTTATTACTTAATTAATGTATTATGCTTCCATTTCAATTTCTGTTTTCATTATTTTATTATTATGAGCTTCAGGAATAAAAGTTTTATAATAATAAATAAATAAATAAATAAATAAAAAATTTGGCCTTCAGCAGCGACAATTATCGCCGCAGAAAACAGAAAAGAGCATCAGTAGAGACAACAATGTTGCCACATAAAATGAGAATCAATGACGACAATTTTTGTCACCACAAAAAGTGTCTTTAGTAGTGACAAATATGTCGCCACTGAATCTTACATTTAGCGGCGACAAAAGACGTCACTGAGATAACCTTACATTCAGCAGTGACAAAAAGTCGTCGCTGATAACCTATTTTCAGCGACAACATTCATTTTACATTAATTTCCTCATACTTCCAGTGACGACAAATTGTCACAGTTGAAAGTCAACATTCAGCGGCAACTCAAAAAAGTCGCCGCCTATACTTTAAGTCACAGTCGCAACGCCAACGACTTGGTGGCAACAAAAATTTACCGCTGAAAACTTTCAACTGCGACTTGTGTACTTTCAGTGGCGACTCTTTTTTTTGGTAGTGTGGGTTATTTCATAAATAAAAGCTTGAATGTGTTCCTTTGTTTCCTGCAAATCCTTCTTTCATTCTCCCCTTTTTATACCTTGTATTATGAAGGGAACATATTTTCAAGAAAAATTATAAATATGTCCCCATTAATAAAGACTTAGTTAAATCCCATAAATTTGTGAAAATATGTTTAGATTTCATGAGAGTTGGTTGTGATTAGTTTCTCTTGTAAAATGAACAAAAACCCTTAGCTTACCCATTTACTGACGTTGACCGGCCAACAAGGATTGTTGACTGGTACTGCCATCATTGACCGATCAGAGGTGGTTGCCAGTCAATTAACATATTGAAAAGGGTGAGTAAGATCAAGAGCTTTTGTATCATTTGACAGGAAATTTTAATTACAGTCGAATCCCATGAAATTTGAACATATTTTCATAAATTTTTGTACCTAAAACCATAACTCTTGATATCAGCATATCTTTAATTTAATACCAACTATTAACATACTTATAACTCAATCCATTAATTATGACTGGTTAAGTCCAATTTAGTCTTTAAATTTTTAACTCAGTTATGACTGCCTCTTATCTTTTCTTTTTTAATATTACTATCCTTCTTATTTATAACTCATACTGATTCATTCTATATGTGGCACCAAGTCAGTTAATGAAGAAGTAGGAGGAGGAGGTGAAGGTGGAGATTGAAGACGACATATGATGCTTGCTAAAATGGATCGAGAGGTCTGATTTATTGGAATAAAGAAAGTGCTAATTATACTACCATCTGCCTCTTCTCATGTGAGAGAACATGTAAAAAGGATGAATTGCAACGTGTGGAATAATCATAAGGCAAATACTTTTAATATCACATAAAAAATATGAAAAACAATTTAAATGTACTTAAAACAAAATCTAACTAAAATGCACATGCTTTTTTAACAAAATTTAAGATAACCTATACCGTACTTCCATATCAACTTTAAATGCTACATTCATTACAAGAGCTGTCTGGAAGCTTGTGGCGAAGAAAATTGATGAGACCCTTGAGTGCATTGTCTGCATCAGCACTCTTTATCAACTCTCTTGCAACTTCAACTGGTGTTGCCTCAACCTTCTGCGATAGCAATAGCTCCTTTATATCGTCAAATAGTGTGTGTTCCTCAATTTGCAAGTAGTTAGCTGCTAATATCTTGAACCCATCGAAAGAGCAATAGGACATGTGAATGTGCACATCCATTCGACCTGGTCTTAGCAATGCTGGATCAAGACGATCCTTATGATTTGTCATGCATATCACTATTCGTTCCTCTGCACAACTCGTCCATAATCCATCCATGAAGTTTAACAGACCCGACAGTGAAACCTTTGCAAAACAAATATTGTAATTAGAAAACGTTTAAATATAAGTTGTCATTAAAGCAGAGCATAGAAGAATTAAGTAAGCTACCTTATCATCTTCTACATGCGAGTCTTTATCATCTGTTTCCTGATTTTGCAGTTTTATAGAGCAATCAATGTCTTCTATCACTATTATTGAGCGACTTGCGGTGGTCCTGGTTAGTAATTTTCTCATATCGTAGTCGCCATAAACCTCCCTCAAATCCAAGTCATAAATATCAAATTTGAGATGATTGGCCATTGCCGCAATCAAACTCGACTTTCCTGTACCTATGGTTCATATAGCTAGTAACCACGTTTCCAAGCCCTCCCTACTCTTTTGTAATACTCTTTCCTCTCAGTAAAGAGATGAAGATCTTCTAATAATTCTTTTTTTATCTCAGGGTCCATGGCGATGGAAACAAATGTAGCTAGGTGATTGAGATTGATGGAATTCCATTTGTTGCAGCGACCAATTATATGAAGCTTCAACGTCTTCTTCTCTGCTCTAATATCATTTGCCTTTTGCAGGATGTAGGGTAAGTAAGAGCTCAGAACCATGTCACTGTGCTTCTTATGAAAAGAGAGTTCAAGTTGATGAGTTTCAGATCGACCAGATGAATGCTTATCGCGTCCTTGCATGGTGTCTGAGACAGTACTGTTACCATGCGTAGAGAACATAACCCATTTGAATGTCACACCTTTGAATAAGTCGTAGAATTCTTGGTTCGTGTCCATAAAAACAGATAAATGGTCTTCCTTCGAAGGCTTATGAAGGATGATTTTTTAGGCAGAGGATGTTAGCTTGAAACCTAAGTACGTGTTGGCAGACTCAAACATTTCGTTGGCTTCGAGACTGTCGAATTCTTCGACGATGACGATTTGTTGAGGCGAGAATCGGTTCATGAGCTTTTGAAAGCAGTGGTTGACTACTCTGTAGGGAATGAGACCGTACAACGTGGAACGGAGGAGAACCGAGGAAGCGGCTAGGGAGGCGGCAACATAAAAGGTGGATTGCGCATAAGAGATTATCTCAGGTGACAGCAGCGACATGTTTCCCGGCCAGCAATTGGCAAAAGCACAAGAGGTTTAGGGGTTTAGAGGGGTCTTGGGATGTTTACCCTTTTTATATCGCCGGGGAGAATGGAAAATGGTAGAATCTTGGGCTAATAAAAAGATAAAAGGAGTCAAGAATTTTTATAAAAAATAGGGAGAATGCCAAAAAAATACCATTTAAATTTTAAAATCCCGTTAACAAGTTCGGTAATAGGATTAACAAGAATGATAATGCAATTAACAAATCATTTTATTGTTAAATCATCTATTTAGGATTTTAAAGTTTAAATGGTATTTTTTTAGAATTCTCCCTAAAAAATATGAGAGGAATCAAGGTTTTTTTAACTTTTGCCAGAAAATCAAGATTTAATTATTGATTTATGATATCATCATTAAAAGTTCCTGATAAAGTCCGCCTAATTTAAATATGAAGCTTTTATTATAGATTTTATAAAATAACTCCGTAGATTACAATGATGACTGAATAATAATAATGCCATTAATTTCAGAATAGTTTGATGAAATATATAAAGAGAAATTATTGTATGAGTTACTGTATTTTAATTAATGAGACTATAAATGATATAACAAACCAAATTTATATACAAGAATTTCTCAAATAGAATAACATTAACTAAGGTTGGTTAAAGATACTAAGGTTTATCATATTGACATACCCGGATAAGGATATTTATTATCTATTATGATTAAGATTTTGTGAGCTTATCTATTTTTATTATTACTATTACTATTATTATTATTATTAGAAGACTGGTTTGATAAAATATCATAGGGAAAATTATATTTAAATTATGTGGGTCTTTTTTTATAATAAATTTTAATTTCAGTGACAAATTCATAAGTGATAAATCTAAGGGCGTCCAATGACAAATCTATAAACGTTTATACTAACAAGTCCATAGACGTTTATTGACAAGTCGGTGGATGGGCGCTTGACAATTAAAATTTATTGCAAAAAAAATCTCATAGAACTTCAATACAATTTTGAGATTTCAAGGGATTATTTTATCATATTTTCTTTTAGCAATTTTTCCATATCATATCTGGACTAGCTAAATCATATTATCGTGTTTTTGTCAGCTAGATCATATTATCGTTAGACTAAATAAATTTGATTTTGAATTATTTTGTTATTCAAGAGTTTCATAAGTAATCTTTAATATTTCTCTTAACCAATAAAATAAAAATAGAAAGAATCCTATTAAAAGTCTTTTGAAACACCCAAATTTTTAATTGGGCCTCTAAATTTAACAAATTTTAAATTAAGTCAAGTAACTCAATTTAGAATTTTAGAATTGAAAGATTTTATTTATATGCCCTCTTCTCCTCCATTTTCTATCTCCTATATCTCATTTTCCTCCAACTTTCTCCTCCCCTCTCCTTCAAAATTGTAACGGGGAAGCAATATACCCTAGCTAGCTAGTGGATGGAATTCTGGGTCTTTGTGAGAGCCGTCGGAGTATTTGATTGCAAGCTCCTTCGAAATTTTGTGGGAATGGAACAACTAACAATGCTTGCAGATCCTCATATATAGTCGCTGAAAAAAAAAATTTATGGCTGGCTTTTAGTAGGAGTAATTTAGTAGAAGCAGAATAAAGTTATTGGAGTGAGAACTGAGGGGATGAGGATATCAAAAAATAAAGTATCAATTGATTTTTAATTTGCAACCAACATGATTTCTTTGCATGTCAAAAACATAACTAACAATTCAATTTTAGTAAAAGAATTCGCAATCAATTTAGATGTGAAGAGTCAGTGCAATTCTATTGACAATCTTTCCTCTGCATTCAAGAGAATAGCGTCAAGTGTTCTCTTAATCTAATAATTCATGGGCTTTGAGGTAACTTGTCAAAATTTGTAAATCCTACTTTTGGTCATATAATCTGATTAATAATTTTTTAAATTTAACAACCCAAATTAGGATTTATTACTATTTCAAATAGTTTTTAAAAGAATATTTCCGTAAAAATATTCCCCCAACCTCTTCTCTCTCTTCCCTCATTTTCTTTTGTTTTTTCCCGGTGATCCATTCATGCAGATACATCCTTTTCTTTTTCTCTCACTTCCCTTTCCCCTTCCCGCTTAACCATAATGATATTCAATTTATTATTTTGAAAGTTTTACATCTTAATCAAATATGAATTAATTTTTATAATTTTATTATCTTTAACTCAATTTTCTAGACCACGTACACAAAAATACTTTAGTTAAATATATATAGTAGTTAACTGGCAATATATATATATATATAGTAGTTAAGAGCCATCTTTATTTAGGCATGACAAACTTTAATTTGAATAAATTGATCCATAATACTCTCTCTAGTCTTTAATATGAGTATAAGATATATTTAGGGGAGTTTGGTCCTAAATATAAGACATATTTTTTTATACTAGTTAATATTTTCCTAATTTACTCCTATTGACGCTCCCTCAACAATAATCAAGGAAAAAAGATAATGGTGGAATTAAAGAAGACTAGGGTGTTTTATCCTTAATCTAATTAAATTAGGTAAATATATTTTATATTAAGAAATAGAAGGAGTCTTAGATTGGGATCAAAAACCAAAGAAAAAAATTTCAACAAATTGGATCTCTCCGTATTAAGTTCTCATGTTCAGAAAATCTAATAATAGTACAAACAGCACATAATGAGAGAATTAGTTACATAATGGAACAGTAACTATAATTATCTTCAGGAATCATATACCAATACCATACATTGCATCTGTGTCATATATTGGGAGCCTGACTAGCTTTTTTTTCCTCTTCCTTCTCTTCTTTTTTCTCTTATGATATTTCTTCTCTTCTTTGGAAGGACCAATAATACTCACAATTGCGGCTGACTTGCTGAATTTTCTCACATTCTTGACGATCCTCACGGGATCAGCTTCCCCAATCAGCAATCACTGTCACTGTGTTTTTGGCCGGATGCAAGCACAATCAAAGTAATTCCTTCAATGGTTGCAATTAATTTCATCACCTTCTGCCGCATTTTGAACACACAAGTTCTACTGACACCACCGTCTTCTGCAATAAGAATAACTGCGTCATGTAAGAGTGAAGTAGAACAGATCCAGAAAAGTAAAGCCATGGTGCTTATTATTTCCCAACAAATCGAGGCTCACATCATGTGGAAATAGCGTACGGAGATAATAAAACATGTAAACTTAGACATGATTTGATGTAGCCATCCTTTCCTCAATTTAGCTATGATGTTTTATATTTTTATTTCTATACTTCCGTCGCTAAAATTTATAATTTTTTATTGTTATATTATAATAATTTCTATAATATAAGAAAATACATAAATAATAAAAAAAATATCAATATAAAATATTTGAATATAAGAAAATTAATATTTAATATAATATATTTAATTATTATATTATATATTTTATTAATAATAAAAATTTAAATGAAATAAGAAATTTAAAAATAAATATTAAATAATACATTATAAAAAATGAAATATATATTTATATAAATATTAGGAAAAATCTCAATTAAATCCAGCTAAAATACTAAAATCTAGACCCACACTTTAAATAAATTCTTAATCAGGTCAGAAGGCTTTGTTAAGAATTTTTGAATTGTATGATTTTACCTATACACCCTTCCCTTCCTCCCCCTCATTGTCTCCCGTCTCATTCTTCATGTGACTTCGCTATGCTTGCCACTGACTAAGATCTTAGTTTCATCAAGAGTCTCTCTCCATAAGATCTTAGTTTCATCAAGAGTCTCTCTCCATAAGATCTAATCGTACGATCTCTTCCCCAAGTCCTTCAACCGACGAAGTGGACGAGCTCCAATAGAGAAATAATCCCTGGCAAGGTAATAAGGTCGTGCATTCCACAGTAGTCATATTTGCAGCCGTAATGAATCGAAGTGATTGATGGATTTAATTACTTTTATATTATTTTTTGGATTCTTGCCGTGAAGAAACTAGAGATTCATCTGTCCTTCCTGATGTGATGATATGTCTGAAGTTTTTTTTTTTTTTTTTTTAACAATAGGCAAGCGTTTCGCTTGGGGTTACTAATAGCCAAAAAAGGATCATATTCCCCTCCTCATCAGGTGTGGCATAGCTACGGCAAATGGTGAATTTATTTGAATCAACGGCGGGCATAGCTGCAGCAAATGGTGAATTGGAGTTCAAGAGAGATACTAAGGATGGAATTTAAAGGAGTAGAGAGGAGACGAATGGATAAGAATGAGACAGTAGAGGGGAGATAGAGCCAACGAGAAAATGGCATAAAGGTAAAATCACCAAAGTCAAAAATTCCTAATGAGACCTCTTAGCCTGATTAGGAATTGGTTTAAAGTATAGGCCTAAATTAAGATTTTGGTATTTCAGTTGGATTTAATTAGAATTTTTTCTAAATATTATATTTGTTTTTTTAATTGTTTTATATGTGTGTGTGTAAATTACATAAATAATTAACGCATGGTCAAAACAATACAACTGGTTAAGGCATCATGAACGCTCTATGTCGACAAATAGCGAGGGTTTCTCAATTTGCAGGTAGTTAAATGTGAATGTACGTGCATATCATTATTCATCCATTTCCTAGAGTCGGAAAAAAAAGGTTGGCTCGTTTAGAACCTTTTTTATGAAGATCGGATTTAAAAATTTATCCCTTAAATTATATACGGGTCTAAAAAAATCAGCCATTTAAATCTTTTTTTTTTAATTTCTCATATAATACTAACATTTTTATATTATTAATAATATTGTAAATATTTAGTTGTTATTATTTTAAAATTATAATTTTATAAAATGGTTTGATTTATTTAGTTTTGGTGATGGTTTATTCATTTAAAATTTTTTAAAAAATTAGCTAATTTGAACATTAGAAAATGATTTTAACCAAAAATTTATGTGTTTTAATAGTAATATCTCAAATGAGAAATAATAATTTGATTGTAAAATTTGAAAGTGGATATTATTTGAATTTTAATGAAGATTGCAATTTGAAAAGCTTATATGAGCATGTAATATAAATACAATTCCCAGAACTTTAATGTTTTTGATATAATAGTGCAATGTTAATCCTAAAGAAACAAATGCTTCCTTAAATAATTTATATTGCTTGGTTATGAGATTTATTGTTTTATTATTTACGATTTTTATAAGATTATCATTTTAAAATATATATCATACATCTTGATTTCTCAAAAAAAAAAAAGGTTAAAGTTTTGCTCAAATTATCATGTTGCAGTTTCACTCATCACCAATGACAAATTCTTAGGTGTAGATACTTATAAGGATTTTTTTTTTTTATCAAAAAAGATAAATCTACTATCATATGGCTATAAGAAGTAGTTTTCATGTGTGACAGGGTGAGTGTGTATGTGTAAAGTGTTGAAAATTTCATCCTAGTACCTTGTTATTTTAATTTTATTTCTTTATAATTTAATTTTGATAATATTTATATTTTAAATTAAGGATTTATTATTTTAATTTTATTTCTTTAAAAATAAAAAAATAGTGTTTTTAATTAAAAAAACCTAAAACCCATGGGCTAGCCTAGCCATTGGCATAAGGGCTAGGCTTTTTGAGCTCATGAAAGGCTAGCCCTTTTTCCCAATTATGTTATCTCTACATCGCGCTCACAACTCGTTCAGCACAAGTTCAAATATGCATATCACTATTCATTCATCTCCATAGCTTGTCAATGACCTATTTATGAAGTTTAAAGCATCCATGAAGTAACTTTGTATAAAGATTGCTTTCTAAGGTTTAATATTAGAACCAACCCAGGTTTAAATCTCACTTCCATAAAAAGGTTATAGGACAAACCTCCTATACTAGAGAGGAAACAATATATCCCCTAAGAGAGGTGTAGATTGGATTTGGTCTGATGGATTTTAGAAGACTAGTAGACCTGTGTCTAATCTATTTGAAAGAAATTGGTGCACCTCTATTACCAACTTAGGCTTTTAGCTTGATGGTTGACGCTTTGAGCATAACCAAGGACTGATACCAAAACTTAATCCAAACAAATTATAATATTCCATTAATCTAAAAATAATTATATTTAATTATATTATTTTTTTCAGTTTTACATTTTAATCAAATATTAATCATTTTTTTGGACTAAAAGATTACTTTAGATCTCAGAGAAAGAGACTTGCCCCGAGAAACACTTATTTAAACAATTTAAATATGAAACTATTAAAGATTAAAAAGAGTCGTGGTAGAAAGTTAATTATTTATGTTGATTATGATCATAGATAGATAAATAATTAATTTGATCTGATGAATTCAATTATAAATTTATGATTAAATAAAATTATCTTTTTTTAATAATCATGATAATTTAATTAGAATATGTACTATTCCCTCTAGTCCTAAACTAAAATAAATCATTTAAAATAATAGATGTCTTAAATTTACATAATAAAATATACCTTTAAAATTTTTTTATATTATATTATGGTAGGAAAACATTTATGTTTATTTAGATGTATCTTTCATAGGATTAAAGGGAGCACTAATTATACTACCATCAGCCTCTTCTCAGGTGAAAGAGCAGGTGAAAAGGATGGAAAGCAAATACTTTTAATATCACATAAAAAATATTAAAAACAATTTAAATGTACTTAAAACAAAATAAAACTAAAATGCAGGCTTTTTTTAACGAAATTTAAGATAACTTATACCGTACATCTATATAAAGTTTAAATGCTACATTTACTACAAGTCTAAAATAGTACAATGTCATGTTTAAATGCTACAGTAGTCTGCCGCGCTTCGCTTAAGCTTCCAGGAGGCTGTCCGGAAGCTTGCGGTGAAGGAAATAGATGACATTCTTGAGGGCATTGTCTACATTAGCACTCTTCATCAACTCTCCTGCAACTTCAGCTGGTGTTGCCTCAACCTTCTGCAATAGGTCCTTTATGTCTTCAAATAGTGGGTGTTCCTCAATTTGTAGGTAGTTAGCTGCTAATATCTTGAACCCACCAAAAGAGCAATAGGACATGTGAATGTGCACATCCATTCGACCCGGTCTTAGCAATGCTGGATCAAGCCGATCCTTAAAATTCGTTGTGCATATCACTACTCGTTCTTCTGCACAACTCGTCCACAATCCATCCATGAAGTTTAACAGACCGGACAGTGAAATCTTTGCACAAAAAAATATTGCAATTAGATAACGTTTAAATATAAACTGTCATTAAAATAGAGCATTGAAAAATTAAGCAAGCTACCTTATCTTCTTCTCCTTGCGAGTCTTTATCATCTGTTTCCCGGTTTTGCAGTTCTATGGAGCAAGCTATATCTTCTATCACTATTATTGAGCGATTTGTGGTACTGGTTAGTAACCTTCGAAGATCGGAGTCGCCATAAACATCCCTCAAGTCCAAGTCATAAATGTCAAATTTGAGATGATTGGCCATGGCTGCAATCAAGCTCGACTTTCCTGTACCTGGGGTCCATACAGCAAGTACCCACGTTTCCAAGCCCTCCCTGATCTTTTGTAATACTGTTTCCTCTCAGTAAAGAGATGAAGATCTTCTAATAATTCCTTTTTCGTCTCAGGATCCATGGCGATGGAATCAAATGTGGCTGCGTGATTGAGATTAATGGAATTCCAGTTGTTGCCACAAATTGTATGCAGCTTCAACGTCCTCTTCTCCGCTCTAATATAATTTGCCTTTTGCAGGATGTAGGGAAAGTAAGAGCTCAGAACCATATCCTTATGCCTCTTGTGAAAAGAGAGTTCAAGTTGACGAGTTTCATGCTTATCGCGCCCACGCATGGTGTTTGAGACAGGAGTGTCCTCGTCCTTAGACATCACAACCCATTTGAATGTCACACCCTTGAATGAGTCGTAGAATTCTTGGTTCTTGGCCATGGACACAGATAAATGGTCTTCCTTCGAAGGCTTATGAACCTTTATTTTTAGGGCGGAGGATATTAGCTTGGAGCCTATGTACGTGTTGGCAGACTAAAACATTTCGTTGGCTTCGAGACCGTGGAATTCTTCAAGGATGATAGTTTGCTGAGGCGAGAATCGGTTCATTAGCTTTTGAAAGCGGCGGACTACTCCGTAGGGAATGAGACCGTCTAACGTGGAACGGAGGAGAACCGAGTAAGCGGCCAGGGAGGCGGCATCAGAAAAAGTGGATTTCTCGGTAGAGATTATGTCCGACGACAGCAGCGACATGTTTCCCGGCCAGCAATTAGCAAAAGCACAAGAGGTTTAGGGGTTTAGAGGGTGTTGTGATTTTTCCCTTTTCATATCGCTGGGTGAGAATGGAAAACGGTAGAATCTGGGGCCAATAAAAAGATAAAAGGAGTCAAGATTTTTTATAGAAAGATAAAAGGAATCGAGTTTTTTTTTTTTTTTTTTACTTTTGCCAGAAAAGCAGGATTTAATTATTGATTTATGATATCTTCAAAAGTTCCTGACAAAGTCATTAAAAGCCTAATTTAAATTTGCAGTGATGACATAATAATAATAATAATATGCCATTAATTTTAAAATAGTTCGATGAAATGTAGAATAATAGTTAATTAAGGTTTATTTAAGATATTTAGGTTTATCTTATTGGCATATTTGGTAAGGATATTTACCTATTATATGATTAATATTTTGTGAGATTATTATTGTTGTTGTTGTACTGTTTTGATAAAATATGATATCTGGACTTAGCTAAATCATATTATCGTCAGATTGATTAAATGTGATTTTGAATTATTTTTTTATTCTAGAGTTTTATAAATAATTTTTTAAAGATTTCTCTTAAACAATTAGATAAAAATATTCACCCATCTCTTCTTTTCTTCTCTTCTTCTTCCCCCCCCCCTTCCCCCTATGGAGTACATTCTTTTTTTTTAGAAAATTATCGTCAGGTTTTAAATAAAAGGTAAAATAAAAAAATGGTCATTTGAGATATCAAAATAAAAAAATAGTTTTAAAAACTTGTCAATAAAACTTCTTAACTTGTCAATAACCCGCTTTTAAAGTTGTCAATTATGTGACTATTTTTTTATTTTGAGATTTCAAAAGACTATTTTTTTCATTTTAACTTTTGTTTGTGAACTGACTGTAATTTTTTCAATATTTTTCTCTTACTTCCCTTTCCCATTCCCACTTACCATCATAATTATATTCAATTTATTACTCTGAGTTTTACATCTTAATCAAATATTAATAAATTTTTATTATTTTATTATTTTTAACTCAATATTCAAGCCAAAGTACACAAAAATACTTTACTTAAATATATACTCCATCTAGTTCTTTTTATAAGAAACATTCTCTCTCGTAGAGTTTCCTTTTTATAAGAAACAAATTTTATTTGTATGAAATTTTAAACTAATATTTTCATTTTTGCTCTCGTTAAATATATGTTATTCATTATCTCTGCATTAAATTTCCACTCATTATCTCCCATGCTCACTATTCTAAACAAGGGATGTAGTACATAAAAAGAAAAGTAATATAAGTGACATATTTATTATTTTTAACTAATATTTTAAACTACGTGATTTTAATAGTTGTTCCTAATAAAAAAGACAGTAGGAAGTAGTAGTTAAGAGCCATCTTCATTTAGGCATGAGAAACTTTAATAAAAAATTAGTTAATCCATAATATTAGATTGTGATAAAAAAAAACAAAAATGCCTTTTAATAAATTGGATCTCTAGCTCCTTATTAATCTCTCATATTCAGAAAATCTAATAATAGTACAAACAGCACCTCAATAAGAGAATTAGTTACATAATGGAACAGTAACTATAATTATCTTCAGGAATCACATACCAATACCATACATTGCATCTGTGGCATGCATCAGGACCCTCGGTAGTGACACCCTTTTTCTCCTCATTCTCTTCTTTAGAAGAACCAATACTCACAATTGCGGCTGACTTGCTGAATTTCCTCACATTCTTGATGATCCTCAGAGGATCAGCTTCCCCAATCACTGTCACCATGTTTTTGGCCGGATCTAGCACAATCGAAGTAATTCCTTCAATGGTTGCAATTAATTTCATCACCTTCTGCCTGCATTTTGAACACACAAGTTCTACTGACACCACCGTCTTCTGCAATAAGAATATATAACTGCGTCATGTCAGAGTAAAGTAAAACAGATCCAGAAAAGGCTAAGCCATGATACTTATTATTTCCCAACAAAACGAGGCTATATCATGTCGAATAAAACATGTAATCTTAGACATGATTTGAGAGTCTGTAATTACTAGGCCAGAACAAAGCAAGAAACAGAGGAATGCACAGGACTTGCCCTCTAACTTTTGGGTTTTTTTGCCAATTCCTAACTTTTTGGTTGAATACTAAATGATGCGACAGTTATGGTAGGTGCCTAGTCATTAATGCACGTTAGATATTTATGACCGGATTTAATTCCCATGCAATCTATATTATTGTTGGGGCATATATTATAAGAAAGGTAATTGTAATTGTGATTTAATTAATTCTCAAATCTGGCGACTCAATGGTGAAGAAAACGCTGCCAACAGAAAATCATAAAAGAGAAGTGTAAGTAGAGACAAAAAACTACCCCAAATTCAGTCTCGTCTAGCAAGCGCATTGTGAAAGAGAGATTTATTTAACAAAGGCCTTAAAATATAACATAAATGAACCGCCACAAATTAAAATTTCATCTTTAGACATCACCACCGATAAAATAAATTGCAGCTTTATCAATAAATATGCCATGTATGCTTGGTACGGAATAGTAGTAATGAAGATGAGATATCACTCTCACCAACAGCTGGAATTTTGTCACCTCACCATTCCAGTGGTTATAATGTTAAGCACAGACAACGAAGTCATATGATGTGCATATATAACTAAACAAAATGCAAGCAGTTTGCACTGTGAGACCTTTATGTTTTCGTTTTTGGTTATAGAATCAAGCTACGTACTAACCAATACAACTTCATCAGGTGCCATCTATAACAGTCCTCAATTTGGAGTTTCACATATATGTCTGCAAAGTTTGGGGCTTCATCTCTTCCTTGATTCATTTCAGCCATATGTCCGTAGAATCTCACAATGCTTTGATCTAATTTGTAATCTGTATACACATGAATGAAACACACAATTTTATCTCTTCTAGATTTTACATGCATGATATCAGAGTCGAGATCTATCTACAAAGTTAAATAAAAGAGTTTAGGTGTCTAAGCCTCGACTACAAATTAATCACAAAGTTATCCGCAAAGTCGAAAGAGGGAGCTTAGGAGTCTGAGCCTGTATTTAAAAAAAAAAAAAAAAAAACTAAGGATGTGATGTCGCCCAACTACAAACAAGTACAAGAGGCCTCAGCTTTCCAAGTCCAGAGTAATCTTTGTGATCAGATTAGTAAAGCCACAAGACCAATTCCTATAGCGAATATGTCAAGCAACTACCGGGATGTTGGCCGATGGATAATAGCCACAGGTACTTCAGTTCACATAACCAATAATAAGGCACACCTTCTCCACATGAGGAGCTCAAATTCATCGTTAGTAAAAGTTGCAAATGGACAAACAGTTCCAATGAAAGGCATAGAAAGCGTTATACTTTGTCCAAAAATGAAAATTGATGACGTCCTTTATATTTCAAATTTTAAATACTTTTTGTTTTTTGTTAGTCGATTTACCAAGGATTTCAATTGTGCAGTAATCTCTCTGGTCGATTTTTGTGTGATTCAGGACTATAACTCGAGGAGTCTGATTGGGAAAGGTGAGTGCAAGGATGGTCTGTATTATCTCACGCCACTGCTGCAGGGAGGAATGGCATTGACAGTGTAGAATAGTGAGGCACGGGATCGCATTCAAGATTAGGACATGCATCCTCAAATAAGTTGAAGCAAATTCCTTTTTGTTCTCATTTATTTAATAAAGAGAGTGAGCATTATTGTGATTAGAGGTATTTCAGGGTGGGATGGGATTGAGAAATTCTGATCCCGAGGGTTCGGGGATGATTTTCATTCCCAACCCAGATCCTGAGAATTTCTTGTTGCGATGGGACAGGAAATTTTCAGGATTTGTGATCGGGAATTTCTTGATTCCGATCCCTTTCTTTTTTTAAAAAAAATTCTATATTGAATTTTTTGTTGTATTTTCTTTAGTCTATGACAAATATATAATTTGTCTAATATTATATTATACTAAATTAGTCCAATACAAATATATAATTAATTTAATACATACTTAAAGTTATCAATTCAGCTGCAAAAAGTACAAGGACAATAACAAAAAATTAGAATTATTTAAAAAATAATAAATAAAATTAACTAAATAAACTACAAGAATATATATTACTTTAACGGTGTTATGGATTTTCACATTCTCTTTACATTTGATTTTGCCTTTTTAAATATTTTTAAAAATGTGTGTGTGTTCGGGATTGGGAAAAAGTCGGGATTAAGAAGTCACATTCTCAATCCTAATCCCGAAGAATTTTTTCAAATCCCAAATTTTTCCCTTCCTTAAAATTTCAGGACGGGAAAATATTAAACACCCTTAATTATGATTCTTGTTCACGAGCTAAGCAGACTCGTTTGCCTTTTAGCACAAGTTCAATAAGGTCTAAATCTTGTTTTGAGTTAATTCATTGTAATATTTGGGGTAGATATAAAACACCATCACTTTCATGTGATCATTATTTGTTGATAATCGTTGATGATTATAGCAGAGGTATTTGGTTGTATTTAATGAAAAACAAGTCAGATGTGGGCCACTATCTACGATCATTTATATTATGGTAGAGATTTAAGTATGTTTAGATAGTGTCTATAAATGTTTTTAAATTGTGATTTACGGAATACGAAGTAGCTTTTACGGTCTACGAGGTAACTTTTACGATTTACGATGTAAATATGTGGATGAGTTTTATCTCGATTTATGTAAATCAGACTTATAAAATAAGCTGAACTTAAACAAACAAAGCATTGAAAAGTGAAACAAATCCGGGCAGACAATGGGCTGGAATTCAATGCTGGCGTGATAAAGGAATTTTATGCAGACCGAGGTATCATATGACATGCCACATGTGTGCATACACCACAATAAAACGGCACAGTGGAAAGGAAGCATTGGCACATCATGGAAGTGACGCAAGGCTTACGTTTTGAAGCAAGCTTGCCGTTGCAGTTTTGGGTTGAGCGTGTGTCGACTGCTGCGTATATAATTAATCGTTTGCCTTCAAAGATTCTCAACAGGAAGAGACACCTTATAAAGTGCTACTCGAAAGAAAACCCAGGTATGATCATATGAGAGTTTTTAGGTGTCTCGTATATGCACGATATGCAGTATGCAATCATAAAATTACTGAACCTAGAGGAGCTTGTGTTTTTCTCGGGTACCCACTAGAGAAGAAAGGATATATTCTATATTGATTTGTTTGGAATAATGATTGAGGTTTTTAAAAGTAATTTTTCAATCATGATTTATGATATACGACGTAAGTATGTGAGAGGAGTTTATCTCACCTATGTAAAAAACACTTATAAAGTTAAAAAAAGTTATTACAAAGATAACACATGATCTCACCACCTACAAGAAAGTGATCTTCTGTGATGTCATCTTTGTGGAGACCACTTTTCCACTTGCTTTCGTGACCCCACCATCATCTCCTGTGGTAGAGAATTCCTCGATGCCACCGATCTTCGATCCTTTGGATGATGTGGTCGAGACACTGAATGGATTGAACCTAAATGTGGGATGGATGTTATGCATAATGATGAGCACACTTTAGCCGATACGCCATGTGACTCCGACCCGGTGATTCCTAATCAGCCATGCCGCAGCCAACGTGTCTGTAATCCACCATGACACCTTGAGGACTACGCCATAGATTTGCCGCCATCCACTGTCCCAACAATAACGCCATCTTGCACCACCTCACTAACAGGTGTTACACACCATACCCTTTCTCACAATTTATCTCTTATGATCACTTTGCTCCATCTCACAAAGCTTTCCTAGTGGCCATCGATGCCCACGATGAGCCCAAGACATATTTTCAGGCCTAAAAGCACACTCATTAGCGTGAAGCCTATTAAAATCGACCAACACCCAAGAAAAGAGGGGAATTTGATGTAAAATAAAAACTTAAGAATTTTAATAATATTTTTGTATCTTACTAAAAATAATAAGTATGAAAATAGTGAGCTATAAAACCACAATCAATTAAATAAATCAAGTATTCTAAAAATATAAGAGATAGGGAAAAGAATATGCAAATTGTGATTTATACTAGTTTAGTACTATTCTTGATGACCTACATCTGGTCCCCAAACTCCACTTGAGATTTTCAATCCACTATCATCTTCTTTAATCTAGGTACAAGAAAAGCTTATAGCCCTCTACAATCTCACAAGTTTAGTCAGGCATTTGTTAAGCCTTTTACAAATCTCTCATCGATTACTCCCCCTTGTACACCGTAAGGATACAACCTTGATGATGATGGATTACAATCAATCTTCCCTCTCAGAAGTGAATAAGATGAACATTAAAATACAATACAAATAATGTCTCTTTCTAAAGTATATTATATAAATACTGAGAAACATAGAGTATATCAGTTGGAATGTTAGAGTCAAAGTTTCGGCATTTTGATGATAATGACGCAAGCTCTGGCTTCGGCTTTGAGTGCTTTTAAATTTATAGTTGATGTAGCTCTGATGATCATTGGGTTGAAGTATCCGTTAAACATGTTCATATTCCCGTTGTGATTTTCTCTTTAAGCTTTATAGAAATATAACCGTTAAATTAGTCGTTGGAAGCTTCTAACACAAAAGTTATTTTTTGGCCGTTAAGCTCTAATTTAAGTTTAATCATCTATAATCCTCACGTAAATTTGATTAGTGATGATTATGAATGATTAGAAATAAGATAATCAAGATTTAAATGAGTTTGAAAGAACATCAAAAAATTCGATACGGTGATTAAAAAGCTTCTAATGAACAATCACTCGAGTAATCTTTAGATAGGATATTTTAGCACTTTTTATATTAATTGTAAGTACGTTAGTGATCATAGATCACTCAAGTGATTTTTCAAATCACTCCAAGTTATCTTCATTAAAAGATCACACCTCTCTTAAATTGTTTGCAAGTCCTTATAAATACTTGCAAGTGATTCCACATCACTCCAGTGCTTTTTTTTTTAATATATAATATAGATAGTTTGGCACAAAATTGAATTTTTTTAAAATTGGGTTCGAATGTTGTCCATATCGTCAACTACTCCTATACAGGAAACAACCACATGAGCTTGTTTGGAATAGTGGTTGAAAATTTTATAAGTGCTTATGAATTGTAATTCACGGAATACGAAGTAACTTTTACGGTCTACGAGGTAGCTTTTACGGTCTACGAGGTGTTTTTACGGTCTACGAGGTGCTTTCACTGTCTACGAGATAAATATGTGAAGGAGATTTATCTCGATTTACGTGAATCAGGCTTATATAATAAACCCGATTCAAGATCACTCAACCAAACAAGCACATAGTTAAGCAACACGTTGTTAATAGTAATGTTATACTTTCTGATATGTTTCAATTATTTGGGTGGAAACGCGTGATTCCTCATCCAAAATTTAGAAAATAAGCAAGAAAAATAATGAACACGGGTTTTATTCTCTTAACAATCTTTTGATGCTCCACGGGAGGAATCGCACGTGCAAAATATGCCCCACGCCTTATAATCAAGTTTCAACTTTCAACTCAACCCCTAAAAAGTCTGTCTGCTGTGCCAGTCAGAACAGGACAGGTCACCACAATATAAGAAAAAAAAAGTAAATACAGAGGGTCGGGTAGTGTGAATTTTTATGTGGCCAGCAAGACTTTGTCGGTCCAATAATAATGTCATTTTGGTAATTAACCAAACAACTCTTGGCTAATGACTATTCCGTACACAGGGCCCCACACTATTTCTAATCAGGACATTCATAGTTAAGAAAAGGAGTGGAGAATTAGAATTAGTGTTCACATAGTTAGTTAGTTTATTGTTTGACAATGGAATCTCATTCTCCTCATCACCCTGCATTTTATGGGAATGGGATTGTATTCCACCACACAACACAACCAAATTAAAGGATTGGCCTCTATCTGGTGGAATGAAATTTTCATGGACAAAAGCTCTTTAATTGAACTCGTCCTTTTCAACAACACTTCAATTATTTTTGTCAGCACTAATATTCAATATATTTTCTTCCACAAAAATTAACATTGAAGCTATAAACATAACGTTGTATTATTTTAATCAACTATTTACAAAGCCAAAAGGTTCATATAGGGTAAACACTTATTTTTGCACTTCCCTTGAGAGTATTGTGATTTTTTTGTTAATTTTATCCATCAGACTTTAGGGTGAAATACGGTTTTTTTTTTTTTCTATTCTAAGATTTTAGATTAGACGCGCGCGTTGAGTAGAAGAAAATCATATAATGGAAGCTGATTGGAGATCAGGATAGATGAAAATATGAAGTTTTAATATGCTCTCATGTATGTAGAAAATGAACATGTACGCCATAACTACAGAAAAATGTTGGATTTTCATATGACTTTTGTTATAACACACATGTGATATTTACATTTTGGGTGATTAACTAATTAAATAACAAAAGAAAATTATTGGAGTTTAGACAAGTAACCCCTTTTTGTTACTATTAGTATATATTACAGAACATGATAGTTATTGACAGGGACTGGACGTATTATAGCACGGAACGAAGTGGGCACCTAGCTTTAGGCTCCGTTTGGTACGGTGAAATTGATTTTGATAAATATGGATATGAAAATATAAATGGATATGAATATGAAATTAGAAATGGGGTTTAAAAGTATGTTTGGTATGTATATAGAATTCAGACATTATTTTTACTTAATATTTATATTTTAAATGTGAAATTATTAATATGCCCTCATCTAAACAAAACCTAACAAGTACCTCAAACATCCAAACTATTTTTTTATTATTATAATTAATTTTTTAATAATACTTTTTTCTAATTTTTTTAATATATTTTAACCAGATCCCCTTTTTCTTTTTATTTAAAAAATTTCCTACTAATTTCATTTTTTCATTTTTTATAAATAATTAATTCAAAATTATAATTATATCCTAAAAATAAAAATAAGGATGTTACAGTTGTCGCCAAAGTGAAGAGAGGTTGCCGTTGTTACCGAAGGGAGGAGATTAATTGATGGAATTGTGGAGATGTAATTGACTTATTTGGCTTCCACATGGAATTAGAATTGAGAGGCAATTCCATTGTACCAAACAAACTCTCTGATGGAATTAAAATCCAATTTCATTTCCACCATCTCCAATTCCAACGTACCAAACAAGTTCTTAGGGGATATCGCTCGTCTTCTTGTTTATTCATCAACATAACTCGATATTTTTTATTTTCTGATATTTATTTTTTGTTAAATTATGTTGATAAATATTAAAGAAATAAAACTAAAGTTACACAAAGCCCATTAAAATTAAAGATTAAATAAAGATTCAAAGGATAGATGACAAGGTTATAGTGAATCTGAAATAAACCACTTTATTTTTTGTTCGCGAGTATCATAACTCGCGTCGTATGGATTTTGTAACAAAATTAAATGGAAGATGATTGTTTTAATGACTTAACTATTTATACTTAGAAGTAAATTATAGAGTCTAATAATAAAAAAGATAAATAAATTTTGTTCAGTTAAAAACTAAAGGAAATAATTCAAATAACTATAATAAGCATATCTTATTATGACATGTACTTTTTTAAGCAGCATTGAAACATATAGTTATATTTACTTTAATATTGTTGTATTTTATTACTGATTTTTAATTTATTTTCTATTCCATGATTATATTATTTTAATAAGTATATTTAAGGTAGTAATTTTAAAGATTATTGATAAATTTGTCTTCTAATAAACCTTTATGGTTAGATACCCGCGCATAATACATAAATATTGGAATTTTTGACTCGGATATTGTGTAGTGTACAGATCAGGACGTTAATGGTTAAGAAAGACTCTTTTTTCATTCATCCCGGGAAAAAGAAAAAAGAAAACTCTTTCTTCTCGAGCTTAAATGTTCTAGTCCACCCATGATCTGAACTACAAAATAAATGTTCAAGCTCAGATCTCTTGCTTAAGCGCGGCTAAAACATTTTCTATTAGAACCCATGCTTGTTGGTGGCATATATTTTCACTTTTTATTGTTAGACTATTAGTCGCGTTTTTCTCTTATTGTTTTGTTTCAGAAAATTTCTTTCTTCTATAAGAGTCACACTTTCTTTAGGAAGCCTCTCCATACATGTAAGTGTATTAAAAAAGGGGTTAGGTGTAAATTTAACAATTAAATTTTTTTAAGGGGCGTTTGATATAAATAAATTTTGGAAGGAGCAAAAATAATAATGAATAATTAAAAAGAGTGTAAATTTAACAAAACCGTTAAATTTGACCTAACAACATTAAATTATAAGAGAAAAAAACCCCCTAGCGGTGTTAGATCAAATTTAACGATTTTGTTAAATTTGCACATTTTTAATTGTTCATTGTTATTTTTGCCCATTTCAAAACTTATTTGTATCATATGCCCTTTGAGAAAAACTTAATTGTTAAATTTACACCTTAACCCTTAAAAAAATGATACTATCTGATCTCTAGTATAAAAGCTAGTAGAGGTTAAATTTAAGTCTAAATATACTACCTCAATTCATTTTGTCTCCCATATTTGTCATCTTTCTTTAAAATATCTCAATTGAGGGTATATGTAGAGCTGATAATATGGGTTTTAATCGTGGGTTAAACCTGTCCAACCCAATAAAATGGGCTGTTTGAGTTCTGCAAAAGTAAGAACGCTTTGATGTAGTTCTTTTTTACCCAAATCCATATTGACCCAACTCGCGGCAGGTTGGACCATTTTGATTTATTTTATTTTAAAAAAATATGTGATTTCTCTAAATGTATTGTGTAACCTAACACAATTAATATTAACTAATTATTGATTGCATTAAATGTTGATGGCTTTTGGATTTATATTTATTTTGTATTGTATGGACATGTGATGAATGCTTAATTTGTAATGTTTAAAACTTTAAATTTGATGTTTTATTATCACTCTATGATTTTGTAATGTATTTTGTAATTTTTTTTTATGATTTAGGTTTGTAGAAAAAATTCAGTATATTGTTTAAAAAAATTGAAAAAAATAGTATACAAAATTTAAAAAAGAAAAATAATATGGGTTAGGCGGTTAACCCGTTAACCTAAAAGTTATAAATTAGATTAACTAAATGTCGACTCATATTGATGCGGTTCTTTTTTACTCGAACCTATATGTTCTCAACTCATGGTTGGTTAGCTTGAATCCGGTTGTCTAACTCATATTACTAGCTCGAACTTATATGTTCTCAACCGTGGCTGGTTAGCTTGAATCCGGTTATCTGACTCATATTACTAACTTGAAGTATATGTTTAGAGAGTTTGCATCAAGTTATAGTTTCAATAAAAATGATTTAGAATGGTATTTTAGATAAACAAACACATTTTCTTTATAAATAACTGATTTAACTATTTTTTCTTAATATACTTACATTTTATTTTATGTATTAAAAACAGGATGTTGTATAAAATTTTGTGGTTCGTTCTACTGACTTTGTGCTCCGTGCACATACTAAACGATAGGTGAGTCAGGTGTGGTTGATGGAGTAGGATTATGGGGGGAAATACACGAAAATGACTTCAAATTAATTTTGTGAAGCAGTACTCAAGATTGTTGAAGGTTACAAATTAATTCGACGACGTACAAAAATGCCTCTTTATAGCTAGCAGCTTAACATTGCTTCGCTATAAGTTTTAAAAGTTGAAAAGGTAAATATTAAAACATTAATTTTAAGTACTAGTAAGTTTTCTTATGGCTACTGGAGCTTCGTGGAGGGTTAATATTTATCATGCAGCAATCTTTTATTTCCATGCCTTATCAATATTCTGTCACGATTGGTCTCCAGAGGCAGAGGCGAGTACGTTTGTTTCAAGGGAAAATCTCTTCTCCACGCAAATGTCGGGTGCTTCTTTCTGATATTAACAAGTTTCAATCTAGACTTGGCACCGTGAGGTTTTGTGATTCATCTTCTATATGCCTATTATGCTGATATATACTTCATAACAAAAAAATAAACCAGAGGCTATAGTATTATTGAGCACTGAGAGCAATTTACTACTGTCTACGCTATTCAAATAAAAGTTTAATTGTCCGTATTTAAAATTTTTAACCAATGAATTTTAAATAAAATTTTTTTTTAAAAAAACTGATAGTTAAGATATTATCTTTATTTTAGATTATATAGATATTAAAAATAGTTTTTTTTCCTAAAAAGATAAAAGTAAAAAAAATTAATATAAATCATCTAAATTATATCTAAACGGTATACAGTGATAAAGAGTTTTTAGTGCTCCTCACAAACTGAAATTGGTTCCGGTTATACAAACTTTGTACATCATAAAATTAAAGTTTAGTTAATCATAAAACTCAATGGAATTAATGATCATAAAAACGGTACAAGATTGTAAAAGTTTCGCACCTCTTAAAAGATTAACTGGTCAAGTATTTTAGTTGGATTATATATGTCATGTTCTTGTGTTCATCATCATGGACAACTGTGAGGAGTTGATCCCTGAGTATATCATGTTTGTCCACTTGTCTTTTTAACATTGATATTTTCTCTCTCTATTAGTATGTTTAGATAGCCTCTATAAGTGTTTTTCAATCATGATTTACGTAATACGAGGTAGTTTTTATAGTCTACGAGGTAACTTTTACGGTGTACAAAATAAATATGTAAATGAGTTTTATCTTAATTTACATAAATCAGACGTATACATAAATATAAGTCCAACCAAACAAGCCTTATCTTATCTGGTGTCAGTCTCGGTAATTAATATATGGTGCAGGATTCGAGATGCGAACTAAGCAGACTATATATATGTGGAGAGATAGCAAAGCTTTGGGTGAAGGATTATGAATTGAGCATAAGTGGCCCTTTATTCACACGCTCTCAAACAGTCTCTTCCCTCAATTCAGCACTTAAGAGATGCAGGCTGAGCAAATACTCCACATGAACAAGGGAGCTGGCGACACCAGCTATGCTATGAACTCCGCCGTTCAGGTTCATTCTCATTTCCCCCCTTCAATTCCATCCATATAAACTAACCACTCCTCTTCCAAATTAAACATTAATTAATGTACGTAAATCTTGTTGTTCTGTGTAGAACACCATTATCTCTGTGTCCAAGGCTGCGACCAAGGAAGCCATCGTTAAAACCGTGTGTTCCACTTGGACTGACAGCATGGGCATCGCCGACCTCGGCTGCTCCTCCGGACCCAACACCCTGCTTGTCATCTCCGACATACTCGACACCGTGTTCGCCACCACGCGCCGCCTCGAGAGGCCATCCCCGGAGTTAAGGGTGTATCTGAATGACCTGTACACCAATGACTTCAACAACATCTTTGCCTCATTGCCTGGTTTCTACCGAAAACTGAGGCAAGACAGAGCAAGCGAGATGGGGCGGTGTTTTATTTTTGGGGCCCCCGGCTCTTTCTACGGTCCACTCTTCCCGGCCAATAGTCTTCACTTTGTTCACTCTTCCTCTAGCCTTCATTGGCTTTCTCAGGTAACGACGGACGTACCTTTCCATCATTTAATGACTTAATGGTGTGTTTGGAATAAATTTTTATTAGTTTATAAGTATTTTTTACGTAAATCGAAATAAGATTCATTTCATATACTTATCTCGTATACTATAAATTAAAATTAAAAAGTTATTTTTAAAGGCTTCAATGACTATTATAAACAAACTATAAATCTCTAATTAATTTGAACACACACCACACAAAACCATAAGTATTTTACTAATGCTTTATACACATATATAATTTTTTAAAACTTTTTTTTTTAAAAATCATGAAATCTAAACTTACATGATATCGAACTACAATATATGGTTTTTTCATGAAATAAGTGAGAGCTTGTTTGAAATTGTTTTTATGAATCAGGTTTATTATATAAGTCTGATTTACGTAAATCGAGATAAATCTCCTCCACATATTTATCCCGTAGATCATAAAAATACCTCGTAGACCGTAAAAACTACCTCATAGACTATAAAAGTTACTTCATATTCTATGAATCACAATTCATAAACACTTATAAAACTTATATCAACTAATCGAAATAAAGTTTGAGCGGAAAAAAAGGCTTGCAAATGCTTCAAGTGATGTGTTAAGTGTTAACGTCAAAATTTTTTTGAAAGAAAAACAAAGAAAAAAGGGGTCCCCACTTGGCCGCTTCACGGGTTTGTATGGTCAAGACACGAGAGACGCTACACGCAATCCGGGTGGCGTGATCACATAGGTACCGTAATACTATGATAAGGATTTTTTCCCCATGTGGAAATGAGGGCAGAAATTTGTGGCCTCCAGTCCAATGAATCATATTTATCATATATATATATAAGGTGTGTTTAGAATCAGCTTTTAAGAATAGTTTATGAAAAAAAAAGTGAAAAAAATGATTTTTGAGAATAGATTCTGACAGAATAGATTATGTGAAAAAGGTGATTTTGATAAATGAGAGTATTTAAATATTTTGATCAGAATAATTTTTTTCATGGTCAAATTATTAAAAAGGATATTAGATTTTGTGATAATTTTATATAAATGATAAGATTATATTTTATGTATTATTTAATAAGAAAATTCATAATAAATACAAAAAATGACATAAATTTATTTAAAAAATTAAAAATTATAACATTAATTAATTATCTAACATAAAAAAAATCAAACATATATATATTATAGGAAAAAATGATTTTGATAAAATGAGAGTATTTGGGTATTGGGTTAAGAATTATTTTTTTAATGGTCAAATTACCAAAAAAGACATTAGCTTTTGTAATAATTACATATAAAAAGATAAGATTTTATTTTAAATATTTTTAACATTAAATTTCATAATAATACCTAAAATTAAATAAATTTTTCTAAAAAATTAAAATTATAACATTGGCAATTATATAACATCATAAAAAAATAGCTCAAATATATATGTATTAATAAATTATATAAAAAAATTATATATAGTAATTATTCAAAATAATACTATATTTTAGATTGAAATAAATAATCCCTCCGGTCTTAAATATAAGATATAATTAATTTTTTTTAAAAGATTAAAGAAGCTAAATAAATTACTTAATCGTATCATATATTTTGTATCATTAAATTACATATAAGTTTATTATTCAAATTAATTATTTTGGGGGAAAAATTAAAATATAAATACTCTAAAATAATTTAATTAGTTTTTTAATCTCTTGAAGAAAGTTAAATTTATCTTATATTTAAGACTAGAGAGAATAATAAATTTTGACATAAATAATGATTCTTTAAAAAAAACCACATAATAATTTTTTTGCAATAGGTATTTGGAAAAAAAAATAGGAACATGAGGATGAAAATAGAAGAAATGAAAGAGGGAAAATGAGGTGGGACCCACATACAAAAAAAATAGAAAATATTAACTTCTCCAAAACCATGGTTTTAAAACCAGAACCATGGTCTTGACAAAAAAATATTTTTTATTTTTTATTAGTGTTTAGATTTTTTTATCCAAATTATGGTTTGAAGTTGAAACCATAGTTTGGTTTTAACATCCAAACATACGGAAAGAAAATTAGATGAAAAGAATTCTATGAGGCAAAACTCTAAAAAATAATAAATTCTTCTACGATTTTAAGAAATTTTGATTCCTAGTATTCTCTTCTCCCCACTTTTCTCTACATCCAAACGTCTTATATTTATATTGTCATAATGAACATAAAAGTGGAACGATGACGAGACGCATGCAGGTTCCGGCGGGGTTGGAGGAGGAAGGGAGAGTGGTGAACAAGGGGAAGATATACATATCGGAGAGCAGTCCCGGGAGGATGTTAGAGGCGTATAGGAGGCAATTCCAGAATGACTTTACAGTGTTCCTCAAGTCACGTTCCCGTGAGATGGTGACGGGAGGACGCATGGTTCTGTCTCTCATTGGTAGGGACTCCTCCGATCCCACCACTCCTCAGAGTTGCTATCAGTGGGAGCTCTTGGCCCAAGCCCTCATGTCCCTCGCCTCCCAAGTACTACACACGCCTCTACCTTAATTAAATATTTGCACTCACTCATCTCTTAACTTAATTGCCCCCTCACGCTTCATTTGCCCATTCATGCATGCAGGGTTTGATTGAGGAGCAGAAGGTGGATGAGTTCGATGTTCCCTACTATGCTCCGTTCATGGGAGAGTTGAAATCAGCGGTGGAGAAGGAGGGGTCCTTCGTGGTGGAGAGGGAGCAGGTGTGCGAGATCGACTGGGACGGCGGAGATGCGGCGGTGGGGGAGGTGGTGTCGAGAGGAGAGCGGGTGGCTCGAACGGTGAGGGCGGTGGTTGAGTCCATGCTGGAATCCCAATTTGGAAGCCCCGTGATGGATAAAGTGTTCCAGGTGTACACTCAGCTGGTGGACCACCACCTGTCCCACACCTCCGCCAAATACATCAACTTGATCGTCACCCTCGTCAAGCACGCCTGACATTTTTCTCTGCACCAACCAATTCCCCAATAAAACATCCATCTGTATGTAGGGTCATTGCAAACGTCCTCATCTTGCTGCTGCCACTGCCACTGCCACTGCGTATACTGTGCAGTGTGCACATGTTTACATGGGATTTGCATATATGTTTGCAAGTGGTCCATAATTGGGCCTGCATTTTACACCTTTGCTTTTTTCTTGAATGATTAAAAATGATTTCATTTGCTTCCATGGAGTCACCGGAGAGGACCACTCCCCCACGACGTGCTTGCCTATGTCATCTCCACGAACTTATAATAACCAGAAACAGTGGACTCCGCATAAATAGACCATCATGCATTCTCTCTTTCTCTCTTTGTATTATTACAGAGCCAAAAACTATAGCTAATTCATCGCGCGCGCACAATTCATCCCAACCGATTCATATACCAGTAACACCCAAGGACCAAGCAAAAAGAAAGGTGCCGTTGATTCAGACGACATATTTATTTTCACCCCATTTATTTATCCTTGTTATTAGGTTTAATTTAAAGCAATTGATGATAAACGGAATATAATTATTTAGACAAAAGTACCACGTTGCGGAAACCCAACTTGATAGGACAGATATTAAAAGAGGGGGAAAAATCTGCGGCTAATGTTGGGGAGGGCTTACGCATCACACCACTTTAAATCGAAAGGAGAGGCCGCCTCCATGTTTCATGATTCACCAATTAATTAATCATTGCCTGTCGGCCATGTTCAACCACTTATGTTGTTCTAAACCGCACACGCATCCTCCCTCTTCCAATTATCAGTCCCCAAATCAATTAAAGATCATGGTGAACAGATGCTTATACTAGCATATATAGCAGTAGATGATGAACTTAGTCGGTCACAAGAACAAAAATGTTTGGCCATCTGCTTCAGGAGCTTCCAATGCTTCGTTATTATTGGGGCATCTTTGTCATTGTTGTTACGGTGGTGTGTCATAGAGCGTGGAATCTGTGGCACTACAATAGCAACCCAGAAGCAGGGATTCCACCGGGAAATCGGGGACTTCCCTTCGTCGGAGAAACAATGCATTTCATGGCCGCCATTAATAGCCCTCAAGGAGTCTATGAATTCGTCCGGTCTCGTCGTCTCCGGTAACTTCACTACCACAAAAACAAATGTTAAAAACATATATTTACATGCTTTAAATATATTGATTGATGACTGATATATAACGGAACTGCAAGGTTGAAATATGGTTCACCTTAACTATTGTGACATATATAGATGAGAAGGTAATTCGGAAGGCATCGATCCAAGCTATGTTTAACAGTGTTTTTGAAATATTCTATATATGTATTATGAGAACATGATAGCTACAGAGATTGAAGTGGAATAGAGGTGTGTGGCAGATATGGGAGATGCTTCAAGACGAGGCTATTCGGAGAAACCCACGTGTTTATGTCGAGCATGGAATCGGCAAAAGCCATTCTAAACAACGACGTCGGGAAATTCTCAAAGAGGTACATAAAGTCAATCGCGGAACTGGTTGGGCCTCACAGCTTGCTCTGTGCCTCTCACCACCATCACAAACTCATCCGGGCCCATCTCCTCCCTCTCTTCTCCACCGACTCTCTCGCCTCTCTCGTTCAACACTTCGATCAACTGGTTGTTGAAGCCCTCCACGGCTGGCCACGTCACGGCCTCGTCGTCATTCAGCACGAAGCTCTCCAGGTACGCACGCACGTGCGCCACAATTCATTTCATGCTTTCCGTCAATGGGTCGAGCCCAATCCTGAAATGGGCTCAGGCCCATTATGCTCATCAATTGATAACTTTGTATTGTGGGGCAGATAACTTGTAAAGCCATGTGCAAAATGCTGATGAGCATCGAGAGCGGGTATGAATTGGAGACAATGCAGAGAGAGGTGGGTCGGGTGTGTGAAGCAATGCTTGCCTTTCCTCTAAGGTTCAAGTGGACCAGATTCTATAAGGGCCTTCAGGTGCAACTCCTTTCTCTAATGGGCTTCTTAAATATCCTCTTTGTTCATTCTAATGGGCTAATGCTATATGGACAAACTGTGCGGAGTTATGTGTTTGACCCTGTGAAAATTGATGCAGGCTAGAAAAAGAATCATGGACATATTGGAGAAGGCGATGAATGAAAGAAGAAATGGATCGGCACGTGGTCATCAAGATTTTCTTCAACGGCTTTTAGCAGGAAGTGACAATAAATTTCATGAGCAAGAAGTGAGGGGGCTAACAGATGAAGAGATCCGAGATAATATATTGACCATGGTCATCGCTGGTAAGACTGAGCCACAAGGATTTATTAGTTCATTTAATTAATGGGTTAAGGGAAGGGCAATTTTGCCCCTAAAATTTTTTGATAAGTAATTTTTGTTAAGGTGCAAATTTTCTTGAAAATTTTAAATTTAATTATACTGCTAGCTTAACATATTTAATCAACTCATGAACAAAATTAACTAGAATAACAACATTAGAATAAAATTGCGTCCTTTTTTATACTACCGACTAAAATTGTCCTTTCACCCTTAATTAATTAGCTGCACATAATACTAGGGAGCAAAAGTAATAGTTACGGGTGAAATTGCAGGTCAGGACACAACAGCAAACGCAATTACATGGATGGTCAAATTCGTGGACGAGAATCAGGAGGTTTATCATAATCTTATGGTCAGTCAATCTCCCTCCTTGTTTTAGTTTGCACAGCTGAAAAATCAAAAGGGAGCTTTTTCCAAATTGGCTCACCACAATTCATCAGATATATTATTATTGGGCATTTTATGAATTGAGCAGAAGGAGCAGCTTCAAATTGCGAACAAACGCGAGAGTTCGCATCTTAGACTTGAGGATCTTAGTGAGATGCCATTCGGTTCCAGGGTGAGCAGTATTATTGTTATATCTGTAGGCAATTACAAGTGATTATGTTGTAGGATGTGAGTGGGCATAATTGACAAATTAATTGGTGATAAATAATGAATAGGTGGCAAAAGAAGCGTTAAGAATGGCATCTGTTGTTCAGTGGTTCCCAAGAGTGGCCCTGGAGGACTGCGAGATTGAAGGCACTCTATAACTTCATCTGAGTTTGCTTCTTTACCATGTACAACTTGAAAGAAACAAGTCATAACGAGTATTGTGTTTTTATGGTAACATACAGGATTTAATATCAAGAAAGGGTGGAACGTGAACATCGATGCCAGATCAATACACTTTGACCCAACAGTGTATGATGATCCGGACGTTTTCAATCCTTCCAGATTTCATGTAAGTTTTAACTGTGAGATGAACATTCAATATTCACAGATCAAAAGACAGGGATCAGAATTGAGTTGCTTTTAATTGATTCAAGAACAGGCCAAGTCAAAAGCACACGGCTTCTTACCATTTGGGGTGGGCGGAAGGTCTTGCCTTGGGAAGAACATGGCTAAAGCCATGATGCTGGTGTTTCTCCATCGTCTCATCACCACTTACAAGTGAGCATTTCCCTTTTAGCATCTTTTTGTTGAAACAAGCTAGTCCTTGTCAAAAATGCTGATTCTTCTGTGCTACAACTAGTAAATCAAATTATCAAATTGACCGATTCAATTGATCCAATGTGGGGATGTACCCAGGTGGAAGGTGATTGATCATGACTCAAGTATCCAAAAATGGGCACTTTTTTCAAAACTAAGAAGCGGCTGTCCGGTTCACTTGATGTCAATTAAGGACATAAACAAAACTGCGTGACAGGATATGGCATTTTCAGGAGGGGATTTTACTGCTTTATCAGCATATATACCCAGGAAAAAAAAATAATCTAAGTTTAATTTCAAAGAACCATAAATTCCCGTCTTGTAATATTGCAATCATTTATCTGATAAATCATCAATAATAGTGGATGCTCATCTTCTGTCTGCATTTTTTAAACAATCGCAGCCATCTTTCATTTAAAAACTATCCCAATACAATTTGTGTTATAAAACTAGCAGAAATCATATATAATTAACAACCATATGTATACAGAGATATAGATTGAAGTGTTTTTTATGTTGGGGATATTCGTCACAGATCACCTACTTTCTTGGACCACCTACATGTCTCTGGATATGCTAAAATCATTGGAGGAAGCTCCTATTTATCAATTACTTACCATCCACATCACCCACCCGCACCACCGTAACGTCTTTTTCAGCATTAAAGGAGTTGCGGCTAAGGAACTTGTTTCATACAATCCTACAGATTATTAATTTAATCCAAAAGTACATGAGCAATATGGAAACACAAAGCGTCTTGAGTCGGTATTTTTTTAATCTTAATTATCTGTTTTATGAACAAGTTGTTGCAACTTTGTTGTTATTTTTCTCTCAGTTGGTTAATCTGGGCTGATACACTGACCAATAAGATTCCTTCGCACTTGTTTATAGCCAACGAGTGTGACTCACCGGCCTTCATAGAGCAATCTAGGGGCTCGGCCAGAGAGTATAATGGATGGGGAATGGAAGATCGTGGTATTAGAAATGCTTGATCAAGTTTTGAGGGAGCGGTTGCTTATGGTTTGGTATATGTTTAGAATAGCGATTGTAATATCTAAAAGTGATTTTTAATCTTGATTTACGGTATACGAGGTAACTTTTACGGTTTATAAGGTAAATATGTAGAGGAATTTTGTCTCGATTTATGTAAATCGGGCTTATAAGCTAAACCAAATAATGGTATGTATTTCAACGTATAACTGAATTAAGAGGATGTTTGGTTCGGCTTATGTAATAAATTGAGATAAAACTCCTCTACATATTTATCTCGTAGATCATAAAAGTTACTTCGTAGACCGTAAAAGTTACATCATATACCGTAAATCATGATTGAAAAATACGATTGGAAGTTCTAACCGTTATTCCAAATATCATCTATTTGTTTTAAACGAGTAAAGAAGAGAAGAGGGGACCATTGGGACAAATGACAGCTAGTAGTAACAGCAGAGGAAGACGAGAAGACAAAACTAAATGGACTAATGTTTGATTACTGAATCCAATAATAATGCTATGTCGATCTCTAAAAGAACTAAAAGCAAAAAGTAGTTTGAATCTAGATTGGTTTAATTTCACTTTTCAATGCGTGATGCAACTGAATACTTGTTATCGCATACTCAGTTTATTGTACAACTACTAATAGAGCCAATTAGGATATGCCGCGGGAACTTACATGTAGTTCAAGGCGGTGTTGTCACCTTTGATAATGTATACTAATGTTATCCTAAATTGAAATTTAGAAACCTTTACACAGGTCATTATATATTATACATATTGTATGGAAAAAAGGGAAAACCGGCTCAAGGTCTTGGGCCCATCCCATTGACTGAAGCATATGGAAATTAAGGTTGCTTGTTCTCTAACATAAAAAAAGAGTGAATAAATTTTAATCACCACCAACATTTATTATTGCTTTTCTATAAATAAACAGTGGGGGGAGGGGGTGTCAAGTGTCAACGAAGCATGAGGGACTGGCTAGGTTTTGAGCACAGAGGGGCTCACCATCCTAATGATGGATTGATTTATGTTTATTCTTAAGGTTTAACGGCATACTTCAATTTTAGAAGCACAGAGGGTTGGTTCGGATGGTTCCCTGGGGACAGACATGGAGAGAGAAGTTCCCTAACAACAAAAACGGCGAACTCCTTCCTCGACATATTACTGGTAATATACTAGAGAACATATATATATATATGTATGTATAGCACCTGACAATCCTGAATCCTGTATAGGATATACCCAAAAAGACACCATTTTTCGATCGTTTAAAGGGGCCCCCATGCGGACAAATGGGAAACAAAGAAAAGGGAGGACAAAAATTGGAAGACAACAACATCATCGACTAATTAGGATTGCTTTTCATAATATTGTTAACATGCAACTACTCTGCACTTTGTAATATCAAATTTCCCTCACATTTAACTGCCCCTTTTTACTCTGCCCTGCCCTGTGCATCATGCTTCAAATTTGAACACCTTATTAAAAGTGAAGTTGTAAAAGTCGTTGAAGGATATGTGTGACGTCCGGTTTGGTTAAAGCGTATGTATATGATGACCCAAGTTAATATATTTTTTTCATAGACGTCAGATGAATATTATTACTGCACTTGGGCAAATGGATATAAAGATCACTTAAGATAGGTGTGGTTGGACTTGAACAGTTTGAAAGCGTGAATATTTTTACGAGTGATTTAATGGACCCACCTTCCCTCTCCAAAAGGGGGCCATCGCCGCCCAGGCTTCAACCTCTTTACAATCTCAATCCATCAGCTGCAACATGCCAACATCTCATCTAATATTTTGAATTCTAATAACAAGTTACTTATCTTAATCTAGCTTTGATTCCCATTTCACTTTTAGCTTTAGACCATTAGCGACACAAGGCAAGAGGAACCTTCAAAACGATTGCTCCGAATTTTCCTCGGACAAATGAAATCTTCTGTCGTTTGAAAATCCAAAACCACACAGGGAGAGAAGAGCAAAGAACATAAGAAGCTATACGAGTATAATTAACTCTGTTTGCTAGAAAATAAATTTAGCACAAAGCCAAATGTGAATCATCTAAGGCTACGGAATTTCGCATTGCATGCATTAACGGTGAATTATTGTACTAGAGTTATCTGTGGTAATCCGCTTGTTTGGTTCGACTGGTATTCCGATCCAGGTCGTTTTCTCTTACCCGGATTCGAATCGAACAAACACGCACAAAGACAATAATGGTGTTATTTGTAAAATCAAAACAGAGTCCATAGAAATGGGATTCAACGCTGTACATTATTTATTAGTCGATGAAAAACACCAGAAAAAGCTAGTCGGAAAATCAAGATGCCTTATCCTAATTTTACCATTACCAATTAAAGGGGAAGGGTATTTTGGGGAGTCTGTTATTCCGCATGTTCTTGCCACAGCATCCTCCTTTGCTTAGCAATGTATTCCTCAACGGTGCGATTAAAATCCTCCTTACTCAACTTATCCACAGAGCACAAGCGCCTCCCCAGTTCTCCGCCGTATCTGGCCACCGCGTTGAGTCCGTTCAACCCCGGGCTCCCGCCCACCACAATCCTGCCGGAAAAATTCTCCGACCGGACCCTCCGATAATAGTCGATATTATCAGAGACCTTGTTGCGGCTCACGGTTGTCAGAGACCTAGTTGCCTTTGGAGTTTTATGGAGCGCAGGAACCGGAGATTGATCAACAAGTCGGGGGCAGAATGTTTGTGGGAGGGGAGGAGAAGGGTGGTGGGGGGTGTCAGGCGCGGCGGTTGCGTGGAGGGGAGGGTGAGGGTTGCGGCGGAAAAGTTGGTTTCTGTGAGAGAGAGCGAAGATGAAGAATATGATGAGATTTTGAAGGAGGAAGACGTAGAAGGGGTGGTTGAAGAGGGAGGCGAAGAGAGTGGAGGAGTGGAAGAGGAGGGAGCGAAAGCAAGAGGAGCGAGAGAGAAGAAAGAGAGCGAGGCAGAGGTTAAAGAAGTGAAAGGCACGTGCCAACATTGGCTTCATGGGGTGCCTTATGAGGCTGCCAGGTTCCATGGAAGAGACCGACGGAGGGAGTGAGGAAAGCAAAAGAAGAGGACGAAAGATGATGATTTGATTTGAAGAGGATGTCTATATAGAGAGAGGGACACGTTTGCATTTGGATTAAGAAATTGACTAGGAGGACGGTGGAGGATTTCCGGATATATTTATTATGATGGTGGTAACAAATTGGCAACTCCAAAATCTATGCCCCGAAAATTAAATGCAGGAAAAAAGTCATTTTTTCAAAAGGGGTTCTCTTTCAGTGACTTTATTTTTTTTTAATTATCATATCCTTATTTCTTGCGTGAAATTGAGGCCATTCAAATATACTAATATATATTTTGATGAAACAAAGGGTGGGTTGAGACGGTTGAGCTATGGAGAGGGTAAGAATTAAGGAATTCATGGGGATTGGGTTTCGTACTCACTTTTTTCTGACGAACAGTGATATTGTTTGGTGGGCATGTACTTGAATGTATGATATGGGAGTGTGGCTCTGTCCAAACAAATGATGAGGCGTCCGTTGGTGACATGCAGCCTTGCATGTTTATTTACAACTAACTTAACGTCGCCCACCTCAACTGTATATTTACAAACAAAAACAATAAAAGTGAGATTATATGCTCTCTTCTATTCACGCGTTTCTAGAAAAATAACTTCATCCCAAATATAATTTCCTTGTAAGATAATTAATACTTATTTTTTAATTTATTCATATAATTAATGCTCATTTTAATTTTGCCTCCTCATTAAATTTTCAATCATATTTTTAAATAAGGGACAAAAGTGAAAAAAAAATTCAAATTATGACATATTTAATTTAATAACTTAATTGATACTTCTTATTTTTCGTGAATTAGTTAATATATTTTATATTATGAAATATATAATAAAAGGAAAGGGCAGGAAGTGGGGCACGTGAATTCCTTCATGAGGCTGCCTCTGCCTCTGCTTCTGCTTGTTGGGAGGGAGTTCGGGCATTGGACATGCACAAGTCGTGATTCACAAATAAAGCACACGTCATGCTTGTCGGCTAACATTATGAATTTATATTATGGGCTTCTCCTTTGGGTTTGGACTCCTCATTTTCCACAAAAGCCCAATGAAGCTTCCCCATCTTCACCAACCCCTTCACTTGCATACGCTCTCCCCCATTGGTCCACTTAACCCGAAAAGCTCATCTCTTAGTAATAAAAATAAAGTTGGCCCAAAACTCTTGATTCATAGAGGCCCCTCTATTCGACAATCGGATCCATGCATTCAATATATTTGAATGCAGAGAGCCCTCTCACTATCACAATTATAATTTGTTTGCAACTTGACTCCACCCAAATATTTCATAATGTTTTTTTAATCCAAAAAAAAAAATTCATGATGTTTGATATTGTTAGATGAGATAGTCAACAACTAACAGCAAGCTGAAAGCTGCATGATGCGTTTTCCTTTTCTTTTAATGGGAATACCAAACTTCAATTGATCACACAAGAGAGCACACAGCTACTAAAGGGAAAGAAAAAACCACCCACTTAATTAGAATGGTTGTTGAGTACATGTATATACGATTCAAAAAATATCAGTACGCAGTGTGCATGGCCAATCAGCTGGCTAATAGAGTTGCTTATGTTGACTGTTAATCCATCCCAGACCATGTATGTTCGCATCCAATGAGCTTCTTCTCATAAGGATGTTAATGGATGTGCAAAATTCTGATCATCGGTGGAAAAATGGTTTTTTAGATTGGGTAAAAATAAATTTTTAGACCGGTTTTAGATAAGATCTTGATACAGCCGGTCTAAAAAGTGTGATAATTTTTAGACCGGTTATGTGGATAACCGATCTAAAAAGTTAAGCATACAAACATAATCAATGGATTTCAAAAAAAAAAAAGTTAAGACACTTTTTAGACCGGTTATTTAAATAATCGGTCTAAAAAGTTAAGCATACAAACATAATTAATGAACTCAAAAAAAAAATAAGACACTTTTTAGACCGGTTATTTAAATAACCGGTCTAAAAAGTGTCTTAATTTTTTTTTGAGTCCATTGATTATGTTAATATACTTAGTCTGTACATATCCTAAAAGCATGCTTTCAAGGTCATACTTATAGTTATTAATCACGAATATATTTTGGTGGAGTCATACCTGAAGAACACAATAAGCACAACTCAGAAATCTTGCAACACCCAGTGCAAATACATAATGAGTTGTGAATGGCTCAACAATATGAAATGATATTAGAAAATAAGTTAGAAAATAAAGTAATTAGAACGCAAGTTGGAAGATAATTTTTGTTTAAGAAATTTTGTCGGAGAATAAATATTTAGAAATAAGGCAAATGACAAAAGAAAACACTAACCTCAGCCCCTAATGAAGAATCCAATTTGTAAACTTTCTTAGATGTCGCAATCGTAAACCTGAAACAAATATGAGTATAAATTTTTGTAATAGAAATCGATCTAAAATATATGACAGTATCTACTCTGAAGTATGTATAAAACTAATTAAGTAGAGCGCTTATCTTAAACCAATCGGAGGGAAGAAAAGCCGAGCTTTACGATGATGGATTCCACCGTACCTCTGCGTTGACGGCGAAGATGGTCAAGGATGGAGGAGCGATGTGGGAAAGAGGAGCTGCTACGGCACGAGGGAGGAGTTTATAAAAAACTTGATGAGTATCAGATTTCAAAGTTGAAATTAGGCGCAAGATAAATCCGCGAGAGAAGATTTTAAATTTTGGGGCGGACTTTTAAGACCGGTTATTTGACAAAACCAGTCTTAAAAGTGTTCACCTTTAGACCGGTTATAACTAATAACCGATCTTTAAAAAAATTAATTTTTTAATTTCGCATCTTTTAGACCGGTTATCATCAACAACCGGTCTAAAAAGTTTTATCTTTTAGACCGGTTATTAGTGACAACCGGTCTAAAAAGTCTTAAAATTTTTTAATTTTTAATTAATTTTATATTTTTAGACCGGTTTTTTGGATAACCGGTCTAAATAATATCTTTTAGACCGGTTATTTTAAGAATCAATCTAAAAAATTATTTATAATTACGAAACTGCCACCGGTCATATTTTTTAGACCTTATCCGCAATAACCGGTCTAAATAATACGGTCTAAAAAGACTATTTTACACTAGTGGATCTTTTATAAAACCAACCATGATTTCCATTGTCCCCTCGGAAATTGTTGATGATCCCTCCTCGACAAGTTAAACATGATGAAATATGGGTCTATGTTGATTTCTGTTTTTATTGAATATATCTATCATTTAGATCACTCTTTACTTTTGCCACGTGGAGGCTGACGAACTCACCCTCCAAACTATGATATCAGATGTAGTCAGAGAGCATATACCCTATAATTAGTATTCGCGACAGTTAACGGTAATGTTGGTAAGTACTCGGACGACAAAATCTCATTGCATCTTCTAGCCACTCCCATGCGCCGGCATAAATAGGCAGATACAGCCTTCCAAGGCACCTTTTTTTCAGTTTTGAAATTCCATTTAAGCCCCTCGCCTTCAGCTTTTGAATTCGTTCCACATCTCTGGCTCCACCACCTCTTTCCATCTTCCCTCCGCATATATGGTGTGTTCATCAATGGAGGATAATGCGTTTTGATTCGGGGCTAGTTTGCTAAAACGCACAAGACTCTGTCATATTAATTCTAATAAATTCCATTCATAAACGTCAACATAGAAAAGGTGATTGGTTATACATGCAAGTCTCATACGGGTCATTAATTAATCATGGGAGCCTTTGCTAATTAAAACAATAATACAAAGCTGTGTTTTTTTCATACTACTACAAAAGAGGGATTTAGTGGCACCACTCTTATGCCATCGATACTTGTTTTTAAAAAAATATTTAGAAGATATGAGGCTTCCTATTATAAGTGACATAACTAGTGTTAGGCTTGCGTGTCACTTGCTTAAACAAGCGTTATACAAGATCTTTATTTTTTTTAAAAAAAATAAAGAGCCAGCTAAGCAAGCATCATAGCTGACCTTATTTTTTTAAAAAAATAAATACCTGAAAAAAAATTATGAACACACATATAAGAGTCAAGTCAGATTTTAACTAAAAAAAGAAGAAATCGTGGGCCAAATGTTGAAAAAAAAACACTTACAAAGCTAGGAAACTTTTGTAGGAGGCCGAGACAAGAAGGAAAAAAACACGTAAGAAAGCAAGCTTTGTACTGCAACGGAAGTGACAACCAAATGCTGAAGAAATGTACACGAGGAGAAGACAAGAAAAAACAAAAAGTGGGGACCAAGGTAATGGGATTCGTACACACAACGGAAGAAATTAACCGTTTAAAATCCTCGAATCCCAATCGCGGATCTATCAAAGACGTCTAAATCGAGTAATTAGAATTGTACTTTTGTAGTTTTCACGCTTTCGATCTTTAGGAGTCAATACTTCTGATCGCCTCCCTCTACTGCTGTCCACACGAACAAGACCCAATGCGGCAGCGTGCTAATGCCTCCGAGATGTCTCTCTAGGGTTTCTTACGGCTCTCCAAATCGTCCGTACAGCCTAGGGTTCTCTAGCCCTTCAAATTTTATAATTGATGTAGGCCGTATTGGATTTTCAAAATTTAATCTTAATTAATTTTGAAATTCAAATTAAATTAAATAAATTTGATTTGATTAAATCTGTCCAATGGATTTAATTTATCATATTTATTTAATCTAAATAAAGAGCCAATAGATTTAATTTATCTTTATAAATTACATCTAAGATATGATATCTGTATTAGCTTTAATTATTTAATTTATCAAATAAATTAAATATAAAACTAACACCTTATAATAATATTATAATTTGTCTATAATATTACTACAATTATTTTTTTTTTAAATATATATATATATAATTCATCTATCCTAGGTCAAATATTGTATTCATTGAATCTTAGACACATCTTAGATTCAATGAATCTGAACATCATAGCTCGTGTTGGGCTATTCTTATGTGCGACCCTGTAGGCCCACATGAAGTTGGTAGTGGGCCACAAACTGTTATAACCCACAAGTTGCAAGCGGCCTCTAGCAAGACATTGCAACTACCCAATTCACATGAGGATCGATGATACGATGCAACATATTATACAACCATGTCACGTCCCTTTTGTTACACGATATTTTGGTCAAGGATGAGACATGTACAGTGTCATCCTCCTGTTCCTGACCATCACTTTCCCGATTCCTGAGTAGTCTGACTATAGAAATGGAAACTCTTTTTCATCTTAATATGGTCATACATTTCTCAGACTCACTCATCGAGGGGCCCAGTAATTTCTCTCTAATGATGTGAGGGACAAATTACATCTTGACATTCACATTCCTCTGCATGAAAACCACTAAGCTCGATCAAAGCTTTTATCATCATCCGGTCAAAGGTGACTTTTGACTTGGTCAAAGATTAGCGACTCTCATGTAGGAAACCATGATGATCTCAGGTCAAAGGGCATTGTGATGCGGTTATACGTGAGATAAGCTTATGACTTAATCCATGCAACTTTCTCATAGTGGGTCAATCCAGCACCTTGTACTCCTACAAATGCCTAAGACTTTGATTTGTATCTCCATACTTCATCAAAATCATACTGGTCTTATTTTATCTTTGCTCCCGCATAGATAACGACCAGGGACATTTAGGATAATCTTTACGATTTATTCAAGGATACAATTATCATAATAAACATGTGAATGATATGATAAAAAAACGGAGAAATTCATTAAATAACAATAATGTCTAAAATACAATGATTGGCCCCTATGGCACAATTTCCAACACAAGGAAGCTTCTACTTGCCGCCGTCAAAGAGAGAAGGGAGTGGGGACAATGACGTCATTGCAACATCAAAATAGAAAGAAGGAGTAGGGACCAAGCATTCACTACTACAATAAATACATTCTACTTCCCTATGAGACGTCCTTTTTTAAAAACGGGAAGTAAAAAGAAAACGTGGTGGCAATTTCGTAATATAAAGGGAATCTCTAAATTTTAGGCGTCCCTTTTAATTTTAAGGACGCCTAAACTTTAGGCGTCCCAAAACTCGAAAGGGATGCCTAAAGGGACCCTTTAGGCGTCATTTCTTAAAAAAGGACGCCTAAAAGGTCCTTTATTAAATTAGGATATTTATTTTAAATATTTTTTTAAAATTTTAATGCCTAAATATATTCTTTAGACGTCCTAAATAAAGTTTGAGACGCCTAAAGTATGTCAGTTCCACTACATCACACACCCCATGCCTTCTCTTTCACTTTTCTCTTCTTTCTCTCTCCCCCTTCTGACAAGTCACACTCCCTTTCGCTTCTCTCTCTCACGTATCCTCACACTCCATTTCTCTTCTCTCTCTCACGTCTCCTCTTTCACTTTTCTTTCACTTTTCTCTTCGTTTCCTTTGCAAAGTAGCAGATCGAAGAAGAGAACTGGATTTAAATCACACCCACGCGATGACGATGACGGAGACAAGGTAGTTAGAACAGAGAAGCCAACAGCGGTGAGCTTCGCAAAGATGGTCGAGGAAGATCGCGACGGCAGCTTCTCAAAGAGGAATGACTGGAATTTTGGATATGTGTATCTTGTAACCGTCTCTCCGTTTTAGTGTCTACCTGTCCATTTTCGTTCTCTCCATTTCAACGTATCTTAGCGTATATCCATTTCAACATCTACCTCTTCATTTCAGCGTATCTCCATTTTAGCGTTTACCTCTCCATTTCTGTTCTCTCCAACAGCAGTGAGCTTCGCAAAGATGGTCGAGGAAGATCGCGACGCCAGCTTCACAAAGAAGGACGACTGGAATTTTGGATTTGTGTATCTTGGAATTTCTGTTCTCTCCATTTCATCATCTACCTCTTAAGTCTTGACGATGGCAACCTCTAATCTTCCCCCTGGATTCTCCATATTGAAGTCGAACTCTACTAGGCATTCCCTTTTTTTCACTGTGCCCTCGAATTAATTTTTTTAAAATAAAGGATATTTAGGCGTCCCTTTTTAAAAAAAGGGACGTCTAAAAAATCCTCACCTTAGACGTCCCTTTTAGAAAAAGGGACGCCTAAAGTGACTCTTTAAGCGTCTATTTTTTAAGGGACGTTAAATGTCATATTTTACTACGTCACTCATATAGGCGTCCCCTTATAAAAAGACGTAGAAATGGCTAAAAAAGGACGTTAAAAGCGTTTTTTGTAGTAGTGATTATATAGGAAGAGGGGGAGTGGGGAGAATGGATAAGGAAATATGGTAGACCAATAGAGTTCTAGAAAATGAGGAGCTTAAAGGCACACGAGAAAATGATACTAACGGGGTTTGAAATTTTTTTATGGCACCTTGTATAGCACTTGCTTAGTAAGTGCCATACAAAGCTAAGGAAGCGTTGGCAAGCGTCATTGCTTTCCCTTTGATTTTTTTTTAAAAAAAACATTGTATAACGCTTGCTATAAAGCTAAGAAAACTTTGGCGCTTGCATTCCCTTTGAATTTTAACAAAAAAAGATTAAAAAAACTATTCAAACACTTTTTAAAAATATATTTAAAAAAAAGTGCACCGACGCATTGAAAGACGCTTTCCTGAAAAGCGCATTTTAAGGCCTTTGACATTAGAGGCATCCTACCTAGGCCACTGTGTGGCCTTGAAGCTTGCCAGTCCTTGGCACCCATAAGCCACTCTCACTCTTTTTTTCATAATTATCATTGGTATTATTTAATTAAATCAAAAAGTTCCATTTATTAATTGCTTGTTTCATCTTGCTAATATAAATCATCTTCCAAAATATATAGCTAACTAAAATCTTTTGGTAAGAAATTAATTATTTGTGGAAATCTTGACTTGAAATTAAATCCTTAAAATTTAAATCATATTTTGAGTAAATTTCTCCTTATTTCAATAATCACATGATAAATCCTAATTTTCATGAAAAAAATGTTTTTATTCAACTCAACTCAATATTAATAATTATTTATTGCTTTTAAATTTGGTACCTATTCCTCCATAAGAAATAATTTGATACCTTAAAAAAATACAATTAAGCTCTATTTATCTTGTTTTGGTATTTTTCCAAAAAAAAATTGATTATATTTCATTCATTTTTCAAATGTTATATTTCTAGAATTCAAGCAATAAATTTAGTTTACTCTAAACCTCGAGTTGATTAATAAATTTCACACAATATTACATAAATTTAAAAAAAAATGGGGACAAGTTAGCCTTGGAAGGCGCTTGCCTGAAGAAGTGCCTTCTAAGGCTATTTAATATAAGCCCTTGAAAGGCGCTTCCCTAAAAGAGTGCATTCTAAGGCTATTTACTACAAGCCCTTGGAAGGCGCTTCCCAAACAAGTGCCTTCCAAGGCCTTACTCACTTATTTAATGTATGTCTTTAAAAGATAGTTATTTGGGAAACGTTATACAAGTCATTTATTTTTTTTTTTAAAAATAATGTTGGTTAAGCAAGTGCCATAGTTGACACTTTATTTTTTAAAAAAAAAAAATAAGTCTTGTGGGGTGCTTGTTTGGATAAGTGTCATAGAAGTTTAGCACTAGCTATGACACTTATAATAATAAGCATCACAGTTTTTAAATAATTTAAAAAAATATATATATGTAACCCTTTTTTAAAAAATGGTCGTAAAATAAACGCCACTAAATATCTGTGTTGTGTAGCGTATTTTAAGGAGGTGTGGAGGGGCTTTTATTAGTCTAACATACATAAGACTAATGTGGACAATGACGATAATATACAGATGGATAAATGTTATTTAAATTATTTGTTTATTTATACTCAGTTATTACTTTAAATTTTAAATTAATGACATGTGGGCATCACGCATGGGCGTGTGTTGTGACTTGTGAGGGCATAAAAATAATACTAGTAAACACTAGTTTCATAGATTACTGTATATATATATAGAGGAATATATTAGTTAATTCAAGTATAGTGGCGTTGAGAATGGGGGAAGATGGTAAGTAAAGTGAGGGGAGCGGGGCAGGTTGATTGGGTAGAATGGTAGATGTCTAGTAGCATGACATTAAGTGATAGAGTGGGTCATCAAATAAGTTAAGGGTACAGGTTTTATTAGGATAATATTGAGTTTAGGGTCCCAAAGATAGAGAGGCGCTTAACTGATAAGACAAGTACGTACATTACACGTCACGTAATTTAAGTACGTACATCTCCATTCCACTGTTAATTTTGGATTGTTATTAGGGAAAGGAGAGAGTAAGTGACTCTTTATATTAGGGGTGGAAATTTTTTTTTTAATTTAGTTTTTGTAAAATTTAAATAAAAAAAATCATATTATAAATATAATTTATATTTAGATTGATATTGATATTGGAAGAAGTGATTTTTTTTTAAATCCAGAAAAAAAAGTCAGAAGCTACTTCAATGAATTTCTAAAAAAACAGTTTTTTTTTTTAAAAGTCCAGTATAAGCTAACATGTTCACAAATATATCTGCAGATATTAAATAAATTTTTACCCTAAATAAATTTCTAACCCTTTCTAATGAGTTTCAAAACTAACCCTAAATTTTATAATATTTTCTCCCCACCGGATTTGTTTGCTGATCAATTTCGCTCTCCCTGACTATTCAACATTTCAACCTATTCTCAAGTTCTTCACGTCTCCTCTTGAATTCTATCGACTGTTTCTATTTTTTAAAAAGAAATTAAAGGATAATAATAATTACTGCAATAAATAATAATGGCCCCCATCGGTGATTCTCTTGATCAGACATATCGAAATCATCTCCAAACGAGACAGACATATTGAAATCATCGCCAAATGAGATGAGGAATAAATTTTTTTTTATAATTAATTTTTTCTCTTTTAATATTGATTTTTTTATAAATAATTTTTTTATATTTTAAATTTTAAATATTTTTTACCACTATTAAATACAGATATTTATATTAATTATTTTTCATTCATAACTAATTTTTATTTATTTATTAATTTATTACACTTTTTTTCATATTTTATACTCATACTCTCTCATATTTATTACTTATTCTCTTTTATATACTATTTTTATAAATAAAAATAAAAATATTATATATATATATATATATATATATATTGATTTTAATTAATTTTATCTCCAATTTATTTTATATAATAAAAATATAAATTATTTATAAAAAATATAGGAGGGAGGACTTTTCAAAGCATGTGACACACAATTATTTAATCCTTATGAATCACCCACCTTCCCTTCAATTTAAACTTCTTTCTAGAAGGCCTCCACTCAAATTCTCTCCCTTTATTATTTCAGGCGTACTCTTAACTATGCAAAAAAATTGGATCGGATCGACTGGTTGTGGTGAAAATTCGATGGATCAGTCGAATCGGTCAAAATCAGTCCTTTTTAAAAAAATACATTTTTTATTTCTTTAATTACTATCTTGTGCTATTTTTTAGGAAAAAATGAAAGTTTGAAGGCCAAAATGAAGAGAAAAATAAGTAAAGAAAGAATAAATTTAAAAAAGAAGATTTTGGAGATATAATAATTAATTAATTATAGAAAAGGAGATATTATTGTATAAGTACATGCACCATAATTAATACTAATAAATTTTAAACATTTTTTTTTCTAAAAATCTTTATTTTTATCTATAGAAGTTTAAAAATATATTAATATATATATTACCACTAATAAATTATAATATTTTAATATGACTGGTTCGACTACTAGTCCGACCCAGATTGAATCATTGACCCTTGAACCTGTGTCGTGACCGGTTCATTACCCAGTCTAATTTTTTTATTCCTTTAATGTGCTACCTCTCTCCTTCAGTAAATGGTTGGAATATATCTGCTTTAAATCTGAAGGACTAACAATCGTGGTTGGGCAAATTTAGGCCGTTCAAAGTTTTATTTGATAAAACGATCAAATATCACCCCAATTGTTCCTCAAAAGCTACTCTTTTAATTTAAAGGTTAAAGGTGTTTTTTTTGGAAGTATTATTTTAAGGATAATTTTATTCTAGAAGTTTTAAATATGAAGCAATTTCATTGTGATTGTTATCGCAGTTAAGTTGACCGTTAGTTAACCAAATTTAGGGACAAAAATACTCTAAAGTGAAAACTTTGAGGGCAATTTTGTCCCTGAGATAACGACAAAATTGCCCTAGAAGTTTCAATTTAAGAGAAAATTTTCTCCAAAAGTTGGTCAACTAACAGTCAAACTTAATTGTAATAACGGTTAAAGCGAAATTGCCTCGCATTTGAAACTTTCAGGGCAAAATAGCATCAGATGACACTTTCGGGGTAAAATTGCCCTTAAGCCGATACTTCTAAAATAAAAATGGCCTTTAACCCTTAATTTAATCCAAACATTTGCCATGGATGCATACCAAGTTTACAATACATGAAATGAAAAATAAAAATTTTAAGAATAAAATATAAAACCTAGCTGCTTCCCTGTCCTCGATGTATGATATAATTAAATAATTGATTTTGGTTCTAAACATAAGACCTATTTCATATTGTATACATTTTTTCTAAATTAATCATATTGATACTTTTAATAGTAGTCAAGACAGACATATACAAAAGGAATTAAGAAATGTGATTAGAGATGTTTTTAGAAAAATATATAATATTAATTAATTTAATTAACTGACATTCTTAACATACCCAAATTAATTAATTATATTTTACATTAAGGATGTTGGGAGTGTTATATTGTTCTTTTAACAATATAAATCATACATTCTTTGAACCCAAAATATGCTCTCTCCTCAATGAGAACTTGATATTCAACGCACAACAAGTTTTTCATATATATATAAAAAGAATATAAATCATAATTAAAATTGACAGTAATTAAGAAGGCATGAGCAAGTTTTCAAAGCTCATAAAACATGATGGGACCATGCGCCGCTAATTGTGGTTAAAAACCTTTCAAAAACAAAATCAAAAGAAGAATGTGAATTGTGAAGCAGGTAATATAAAAAGAAGGGAAAATCACATAGAGGTTCTAAAGACAAAAAATATATATAAAAAGTCTTATAACAAATTTTTCTAATAAAATTTTTTTTAGGGATTGTATTGTGATTAATTCTAAATATGAAATTACTTTGTTGCCTCTATGTACTTGCTATTTCATAACTTGTCAAAGTAGACAGATGCATAATAAGGGAAAATCATAGGGAGGTCCTAAGGAAAAAAAAAAGTTCCATAGCAAATTTCTCTAATAAAAAGATCCCTAGGGACTACATTGTGATTAATTATGAATGTGAAATTACCTTGTTGCCCCCATTAACTTACCATTCCATAACTTGTTAAAGTAGGCAGATACACTTGTTAAAATAAACAAACGAAGTTGTCAAAATTGGCATAAAGACTTGTGAAAATAGGCACATTAACTTGTCATTTTATAATTTGTCAAAAAGAAAAAATGAACTTGTCAAAGTAAACAAATTCACTTGTCAAAACAGGTAGGTGAAGTTGCCAAAGGCATAGAAGCTTGTGAAAATATTCACATTCACTTGTCATTTTATAATTTTTCAAAATAGAAAAATGAACTTCTCAAAGTAGGCAAATATACTTGTTAAAACAGACAGATGAAGTTTCCATAATTGGCACAGAAGCTTGTGAAAATAAGAATATTTTTTGTTTTGGGATAAAAATGGCACAGGTCAAACTTGTGAGAGGGGAAGTGACCTAAGAGTCACTCTATGATCACTGCGCCACTAGGTGTTGGTTTGAAAATAGACACATTAACTTGACATTTTATAACTTGTCTAAATCGGAAAATGAATTTGTTAGAATAGGTAGATGCACTTGTTAAAATAGGCAGACGAAGTTGTCAAAATTAGCACAAAGGCTTATGAAAATAAGCATATTAACTTACCATTTTATAACTTGTCAAAATGAGAAAATGAATTTGTCAAAATAGGTAGACGAAGCTGTCAAAATTAGCATAAAAACTTGTGAAAACAAGCACATTATTCAATAGAGGTAATACAATAATTTTATATTCAGAATTAATTACAATATAGTCCCTATAAAATATAAACCCTTTTTATCAGGAGAATTTATTAAAAAAAATTTATAATTTTTTATCATCTTAACTACCATCTTACCAAAAAAGAATCTGAATCTGTGCTGATGAGGCGAGTAGAAAATAGAACCCATGGAGATCACACAAGTCACGAGGCCACCTAATAGAATCTCAAACTGTTGGGTAAACACGTGACGATACAGTGTATTACCCAACCCCGCCATCTCTTTAAGAATCTGTCACTGTCACTGTCAGCACCCTTACGGATCTTGATCATTCTAATAACCGTCTCTCTCCCTTATCTCTTTCTGCTTTATCAACTTTTGTACGTTCTGCTTCCTCGTCCATTTTCTCCCACTAACTGTCTTTTACCTTTATCAACTTTTGTACGTTCTGCTTCCTCATCAATTTTCTCCTACTAACTGAGAGAAACATGGGTTCGGGGTCTGAGACTGTCTGTGTCACTGGCGCTGCCGGCTTCATCGGTTCATGGCTTGTCATGCGACTCCTGGAGCGCGGCTACACTGTTCGAGCCACCGTCCGCGACCCTGGTTCCATTCCATTCTTCTTCTTCATTATTATCCATTCATTCGTTAATTAATGATATATCGTTATGATTCATTTGATCATTTGATTTGCAGGTAACATGAAGAAGGTGAAGCATTTGCTACAGCTGCCAAAAGCTGACACGCACCTGTCTCTGTGGAAGGCCGATCTTGCCCACGAAGGAAGTTTCGATGACCCCATCAATGGCTGTACTGCAGTTTTACACGTCGCCACCCCTATGGATTTCGAATCCAAAGACCCTGAGGTATGTGTATTATACACAAACATGTGCACAGATTCTTCATTCTTGTCTTTCGTCTTTATTCACAGTTTAACCATTATATTCCTGCTCTTATCATTCAAAATTGATTCCCCTGAATCCACGTCCCCGTGATCCTTTATTTCTGCAAATATAACTAAGTAACTTGAACTCTCTATGGTCCTAGACTTGTTTCACATGTGATCTTGCGTCATAAGTTGAAAATAAATCAACTTATTTTTAATTATAATATGAGATTGTTTGTTTTCTGTAACATACAATCTATAACGTTCTTAACAAAAACGGACAATATATAACGTGTCGGTTTATTTTTTGTGATTATTGCATGATTCTTTTAAAAAATTAATTTGATGGATTTGATCTAACTTCAAAGTATTTTTCAAAAAAATATTATAAATCTGCGTTGGCTTAGAATTTAATTGTTTTCAACGACGAATTAAGGATGATTTAAAACTTATGAATAATTGAGTTGATAAGATTTGTAGAAAGTCAGCAAATGAGCATCTTACCGTATCATTCGTTTCAATGCGATTGAAATAGCAGGTGCGCAGAATGAGTATAACTTTGATTTCCCGCTGAAATTTATTATTTTTCAATATAAAATCAAACATACTCAAAGAGCTCCCTCACTTAATTGAGATTGATCTTTAGGAAACTTATTACGAATATTCTATTGAATAGAGATGAAGAAATAAAGAGATATCGGGATACGGAGTTATGGACAAAATTAACAGAAGATATAGTACGTGTTGAATGTGCAAAATTCAAATGAAACCCCGCCGGCCCTTGGAGTAACAAAAAAACCAAAAAGAAAAAAACTAATTCAGAACGAAAAATAAATTAAACTAAGAATCATATAGGAAAAATAAATAAAATATATCAGTATTTTTTACAATAAAATATTTAAACAGAAAATTTGTACCAAATTTTCCAAAATTTCTTCACAATTTACACATGCCGCATTGTCTAAGGGCTGTTTGTATGAGGGGAGGGGAGAGGAAATAAAGTTTTTAAGAGTAGAATTTAAAAAAATTTAAAAAATATGCCTATAACATTTTAATAAAGATAAGATATAAGATGAAAGAATATGAAAAATTAATTACAAAATTTTAAGTAAAAATTTTTCCTCTCTTCTCTTACTCTTCATATCCTTCGTAACAAACAAGCCCTAAAGAAAAGCTTTCAGAAAAAGAATGGCGGAAGGGGCCCGGCTCGTTTCCTCCCAAAAATACACTTGGATCCGCCAGGCGCCAGTAGTAACGAGCACATGCAGGAGGCATTCAAGTGCTATGTGTGTACTTAAATGACTTAGTCAAAGTGTTAAAAAAAGTGACTTGGTCAAACATCTTCATATACTAGTATTTACATGCTAAAACAGTTTGAACATGACTGGGAATATTATTGTAGAATGAGGTGATAAAACCAACCATCAATGGGTTGTTGGATATAATGAAAGCATGCCTCAAGGCCAAAACTGTGAGAAGACTGATCTTCACATCCTCTGCCGGAACCGTCAACGTAGCAGAGCACAAAAAACCTGTGTTCGACGAGACTTGTTGGAGTGATACAGAGTTCTGTCGCACAGTCAAGATGACTGGTTGGGTTAGTGCTTTCTCCTCTTTCTCTATACTATATGCACTTATACTTGCATTATTACTTCCCCTATTGTACCTACGTACACTTTACACTAGAGATATATAATTAAGCAATCTCATATATATACGCACACAGAATCACAAAATAAATGTTTTGCAGATGTATTTCGTTTCCAAGACGTTGGCAGAGCAAGAGGCATGGAAATTTGCCAAACAACATAACATGGACTTCATCACTGTAATCCCTACCCTTGTGGTTGGTCCTTTTCTCATGGATTCAATGCCTCCCAGTCTTATTACTGCTCTTTCTCCCATCACGGGTGCGTTATTGCGTCTTACTTCAATATGTTCTTAATATAAAACATATAGGGTTAGTCTTGATTTTAAATATAAGAGATGTTTTTCATATTTGTCAATATTTAACTAGGATGCTTTAGAAAATATATATGTCATATCCACTAATTTCATTAATTTAATTTAATTAAATAAATATATCTTATATTAATGACCGAAGGAATATCATGTATGCACTTTGATTTAAGAGTGTATATATTCTAATTGTAGGGAATGAAGCACATTATTCAATCATAAAGCAAGTCCAATTTGTTCACTTGGATGATCTGTGTATGAGTCACATATTCTTGCTAGAGCATCCTGAAGCACAGGGAAGATACATATGCTCTTCCCATGATGCCACTATGCATGACATTGCAAGAATTCTGAATCAAAAATATCCAGAGTACAATGTCCCCACCAAGTATATACCCTTCCCCGGCCTCTTTCTTTCCCCCCCCCCCTTCATATTTGACCATAACTCTTTTGCGTGGATGAACCCATGTTGGACTTATTACTTGTTAACATAATTCGTGATTTTGTTTATATAGGTTTAAGAATATTCCAGATGAGTTGGAGATTGTGAGCTTCTCTTCCAAGAAGATTAAAGATTTAGGGTTCCAGTTTAAGTACAGCCTAGAGGACATGTTCACCGGAGCTGTTGATACCTGCAGAGAGAAAGGGCTTCTTCCCAAGTCAACAGAAACTCGTGTTAACGGCACCCACTGATCAGAAATGAAAATTACTACATATATGTGCGTGTGCGGGTGCTCCTGTTTGCCATTGTCTTGGCTCTTCGTTCTAGTTTTTGGTATTTTATATTATGGATTGGGATATATATGTTTATGTGGTGAGTGCTGGAAATAAGAATGGTTCAAGGGCGTGATGAAGTTGCATGCATGCCTTTAATTTCGAGAGGCCATTTAAAATATACTATCGTCTAAAACTTGGATTTGTTCTCCAATATTATTCAATGCAAATGTGGTATGTTTAGTTTATTATTACTCAGTTTCAACTTCAACTTTGTTCCCTCTTCAGCAAGATCTAGGGCGGAGACTACCCATTATCCACGTATAGCTTTCAGAGCTATAAAAGAAAGTTACGTTACTTCTTGAATCTATGAAAGTACCATAGTTTAAAAAAAAAAAAAAAGCTTCCTATGATGCAAGTGCCATAGGAAGTGTGGCACTTCCTATGGCATAGGAAGTCTTTTTTTTAAAAAAATAAATTTGCATAATTGTTTCCCTTTTCTAGTAAAACTTTCTATGTTTATTGTCAAAATCCACAGTAAAATGAACAAAATCAAACCAAACCTTAATAAAATAACTCGAAACAAATAAATAATTCATAAAATCATTATTAAATGTATTTAATTACTACAATTGTAATGTATAACTAATTTTAAGTGAATAAACATACATAAAATTCATGAAAAATGTTAACTTTAAAAAAAACAAGAAGTAGAAAATGTACAGATTTAAACTTCCGTATAAAAAAAAGACTTACAAGTTAGTGATCTTCTATATGAGGTCGAGACAAGAAGGAAAAAAACACGTGAGAGACCAAGCTTTATACTACAACGAAAGTTGAGGGACCAAGGAAACTTCTACTTGCTGCAGTAAAAGAGAGGAGGGAGTAGTGGGGACAATGGGCCGCAACTTCAAAACAGAGAGAACGAGTGCTGACCATATTATATAGAAAGAGTGGAGTGGGAATAATGATAAAGAAAGGTGCTGAGTGGGGACGAAGGGATAAGGAGTGACAACCATTGAAGTGGAGATTTGTGATAAGATTATGGGAATTAGGTATGCGAAGAAGAACATATATGACGGGGTTGGGCAATTTTGTTTAAAAAAGTAAGCCTTATATGACACTTGCTCAAATAAGTGTCATACAAGGCTTTAGGGAAGATTTGACGCTTGCCTAGGCAAACACAATAGCTTCCCTTCATTAGGAAAAAAAAAATTAAAAAGGGTCTTAGAAGGCGCTTGCTTACCAAGTGCCTTTAAAGACCATAGCTTTAGAAGGCGCTTGGAAGGCGGCCCCTTATGTAAGACCTAGCTTACATATCCCTTTTGTAGGGATTAGTAGACACACAACAGAAGAATTAAAAAATTTAAAATTGTGAAAGTTTATCAATCCCTATTGCGGATCTATCAACGACATTTAAATTAAGTTAGAAAGAATCGTACCTTTTGAGTTTTGCCTTTTTTGATCTTGAGGAGCCAACTACTCAGATCAGCTCTCTCTACTGGTATCCACGCAAACAAGACCCAACACCATCAGCATGCTAGCGCCTCCAATGCCCCTTTAAGGTTTTTTTGTGGCTCTCTATTTTTTCATCATCTGTAGAAAACCATAACTCTCGCCTTTTATAACCAGTCAAGGTTATCTATTTTATTATGGATATTGGATTTTTAAAATTAATCTTAATTAATTTAAAAAATCCTTATCATATTAATTAATACTTAATTGTTTTGATAAGCTAATTAAATAAATCTGGTTTAATTAAATCTGTCCAATAGTTTTAATTTAACCTATTTATTTAATTAGAATAAAGAGTCAATAGAATTATATTTAATTTATCTTTATAAATTAAATCTAAGATATTATCATAACACACACACACACAATATAATAATATTATCATATATAATATAATATTATTATATATAATGTTGTGTGTGTGTGTATTTCAAAAATATATTTATGTATATTATTAATTTTATTTTCCACACACACACACACATATAAATATTTATCAAGTAAATATTCACACAACATGTGTGTGTGTGTAATTCGTCCATTATAGATTAAACATTGTATTCATTGAATTTTAGACACATCTTATATTCAATGAATTTGGACATTGTAGCTAGTATTGAGAAATTCTTGTGTGAAACCCTGTAGACCCATACGAAGTTAGCAGTGGGCCAATAACTGTACTAACCCACAAGTCACAAGCAACATCTAACAAGACATTACGACTACACAATTCATATGAGGATCGATAATTCGACACAACCTGTCATACAACCATATTATGTCCCTTTTGTCACACGATACTTCAGCCAATGATGAGGCATGGATAACGTCATCCTCCTTTTCTTGACTATTACTTTCTCGATCTCTGAGTAGTCTAACTATAGAAATGTAAACGCATTTCCATCGTAATATGGACATACATTTCTCTGACTTACTCATAAAGGGTCCAGTAATATATCTCTACTAATGTGAGGGATAAATTCAATATTGACCATTCACATTCCTCTATATGAAAACCACTAAGCCCGATTGTAGCCTTAATCTTTACCCGGTCAAATGGACTTTTGACTAGGTCAAAGCTTAGCTACTCTCATATAGGAATCCATGATGATCTCAGGTCAAATGGTATAGTGACGTGGTTATACATGAGATAAGCTTATAACTGATATATGTAGCTTTCTCATAGCAGGTCGATTCAACACCTTGTACTCCTACAAGTGCCCAAGACTTTGATTTGTATCCCTATACCTTATCAAAGTCATATTGGTCTTATTTCATCTTTTCTCCCACATAGATGACCGACCAGGGACATTTAGGACAATCATTATGATTTATCAAATGATACAATTATCACAGTAAACATGCAAATAATGTGATAATTAAATTGAGAAATTCATTGAATAACAATGTTCAAAGTACAGTGTTGGCCCTTATGGCACAATTTTCAACTCATTTATTATGTATACAAAAGCGTTATGTTGTCTTTGCTTAGGGGTTTAATACTTATGTATGACTAATGAGTCATTACTCTTACCAATATTAGAGTTTATTCTATTTCTTAGTTCCCGTGATCCTAATTATAGGTGAATTCAAATTCACGTATTTATATTGGCACATTCATACATATATATCAAATGTAAATATTTTACATACAGTTAACATAAATAAACTTGGCTCGTCAATTCTTCGTCTTCTTTCTTTCTGGTTCATCTTCAAACATTTTTCTCTGTCCTGCTCACGGACCTATATGGTTGGTGGAGGAGAGTGAGATTCGGCGGAATCTCAATAACAAGCATACAGATAATACATGTAAGATGAATGCTAGTGCATGATATGCTTACCTTATATAGGCTCATATTCACATAATGATATTCTGCATGCCCAATGTTTCGTGTAACATACTTATGACCACAGTAAAAAACAGAAATAGAGCTTCATTCCCTTATGCATGCTTCACATAATCAAGTAAAGCAATACAACAAATCAATACACAACATAAATACCACATACATACAAGTAAGTAAGTTTACTACCTGGTCGCCTTTCCTAAGGGGTATCTACCTATTTCCCCGAGCTCGGGCAGGTCTTAGATCCTGAACACCTATCAGGTCCTGTAATTAGAATTTACGGACGATAAGTTATTATTTAGTTCAACACTTTTATAATCTAAACACTCCTGTTGATTATCATTTTAGTCACTTAGGTACTCTTTGGAAACTCAAACGAATGCCTATAGGGTTGAAAAATGCCACACCAATTAACACCTCTTGGAAAACATGAAATGCAGAAAAATAGGTTTTGGCCACAACCAAGGATGTTTGGCCGCGGAAAAAAACAAGTCAGAAGCTTTCAGGCCGTAGCCAAGAATCTAGACTTCCAGATTTCTCATGTTTTTGGCTAAACTTCCAAAAATCCTAACTAAATACACAAAATTCTAAATTGAGTGGTTCAAAGTTCTATGTGACACTTTTTAAGTTTACTTTAAGGAAAAAATAGGTTTTGGCCACAACCAAGGATGTTTGACCACATAAAAAAAATTCAAAAGCTTTTAGGCCGCAACCAAGAATTTGGACTTCCAGATTTCTCCTGTTTCTTGGCTGAACTTCCAAAAATCCTAACTAAATATGAAAAATTCTAAATTGAGTGGTTCAAAATTGTATGTGACACTCTTTAAGTCTACTTTAAAAAAAAAATACCTCATACTAATAATCACACACCCAGAATTCCAGAATACTCATTCATTGGCTATTGCCTTAGAAACATGCAAGTTTTTACAGGACCAACTTTAAAAATACATAACTCTGTATGTACAGATCCAATTGACCATTATGACCTATCAAATTAAAGGTTGATAAGTCTAATTTTGAAATAAAAATTTTAATATTTAATGAATATCATTTTCCTATTCAAAAATATCACACAACTTGATTTCCATACAGAGAATTCATACTGGCAGAAATTCCAATTAACAGTATTTATTTCCAGTGGTCCAGAATTTACAACCAGGGCTATTCCTACACTGTTTTTCATTTTAAACACAATGAAAATCTCAAAAACATCAAAATCACAAGTATTCATCCCCTACACAGTCTGGCCGAACAGACCCACTTAACCCTAACAAATCAAAATAGAATTTTAACCTTCAAACTAGTCCAACATCATCATAAATCATCATCTAACAACATATACATGATTAAGGAACCATTAATCCTCAAGAACACCTACTGGACAAAAATATTAGACCCCCCAAAACTCATCAAAACCACAAGCCAATCGGTTCAAATTAAAGCTTATGCTTACCGCTACACGTTTCTGCAACCAGTTCGAAAATTCGGCAGTACTTCTACCGGAAAGAAATCACCAAATACCTTTAAACGAAATTCTGAAATCATAGAAATGAAGCTTAGTATGAGGAGAAGAAGATTTATAAAGGGTGTTTCGAGCAAAAAAACCAATTCCGCAGTGTTTTGGAGGATCAAGAAAGCGCCATACAAGTCCTTATAAAGGTCAACTATCGCATGTGCCATAGCTGACTCTTTATTTTTTAAAAAATAAAAATAAAAACCTTATATGACATTTGTTTAGGCAAATTTCACATAAGCCTAACACTAGCTATGTCATTTATAATAGGAAGTGCATAGCTTCTAAATATTTTATTTAAAAAAACAATTATCCATGACATTTTTTAAATAAGTGTTATAAGGGTGATGTCACTAAATCTTTTTTTTATAGTAATATAATAATAGTGAGCTTATTTATTAATTATTGATAGTACATAATAATAGAATGTTTCCATGTTTCAAGATATACAGGTGATAAACAAACTTCCAAAAAGGTGTTGGTGAGCCCCCATGTTATATGTCCGGTCCAGAAAATCCTGCAAAAGCACGAAGTTGATGCTCAGATCGGTCGGGTACGGACGCATCGTTATTGAATAGCGAGAAAAAAATATTTCATATCGTTAACTAGCACGTTTTCCTTGTGACAATTCGTTCATGGGAGCACTGAATTTTGTAGACCAAAACGCAAAATTTTCTCTACGATTTTTGAACATTTGATTTTTTTTTGGATGCTTTATGCTTCTATTATTATAAGGGCTTTGTTTATGCTACAAAACCATGGCTTTATCATGATCAAAGATCAGGAATTTTCAAAATATTCTGTGATGTTTTTCTTTGAGGTGTTTGAGGCATGACTTCTTCTATTGATTGTTTATTTATTGGTTGGGAGATTAATTATGATTCCTTTTGTGCTGAAAAAATGCATAAATAAATAAGAAACTGCTTGATTGAAGCTCTTCTAGAAATACTTTTTATCCTCTCGAACAAAGAATCATGAATGATTCAGATGGTTTTATTTACCTGGGCTTTCTTAAAGCGTAGCCGTGAGTTGGCTCACGAGCTGAGTGTCACGGACTCGGAACTCCCTTTCCTTGTATCGTGACGGTCTTAGTGTGATCAACCTCTTGATTTTATGCTAAGTCAACCGAACCCTCAAGTTGTAGGCAAAGAACAAGATGAAACACAAGAGAGATCTCTTGAATGAGAGAACTAGAGAACTTAGCTAATTTGCTTGGTGGTTACAAATGAGGGGTGGAGGGGTATTTATAGGCCTCCCCCTTGTTCCAGAACTTTCTCACCTCCTTAATGGACGGTGGAGATCTATTCTATCTAACGGTTGTCATTCATCCTCTAGAATATTCTATGAGAATATCTACAAATAATATCTAGATATTTACAAGGAGAATTCTAGAATATGCAAGAAGGAGATATCCCTAGAATACTCTAGAATTATCTAGTGTTCTCCACATTGTTCTAGAGATATCTAGTATGCTCCAGCATCTTTTGGAGTATTCCGGTGTTGTCTGGAATGCTCTGGAATTCTTTGGATCATTCTAGAGCCTTCTAACCTTCATGGGTTGTGACATGAGGCTCGCTCAAGTGTTTTCTTCGACCTTTTATATGGGCCCCGCATATTGTTGTATCCTACCAAACCTTTTATTTTTGGACCCACTTTTATTTCCTTTTCTTTTGGGCCACTTTTGTTTTTCTTCTCAGCCTTTACTTCTGTAGGTAGTCTGTCTATGATGGGTTAAGGTCTGATCTGGATTAGTCAGGACGAAACTCTGGATACCGGGTGGGCTAAAAAAAAAAAGGTCTGTGCCCTCTTTTGCATCCCAAAGAAAAAAAAAGATAGGCTTTTCATATGTGTTGGGACTCAGAACAGGTTTCATATTTTCTAGCCCATAACCCTGTATCCATGTCTTAGGTCTAGGAGGCCTAGACATATTGGCCCTTTATTTTTGTTTGCAGCATGTCTTGGAGTAGTTATTCTCATTCTATTCTGGTCCAATAAAATTTCTCTAGCTACGTTGGAGAAGAACAACGTTTTAAGTGTTTAACTGCTTACGTTCCCATTTTTCAGTCATATAATTAGAGTTGGGAAATTAGGCTGAGTTTGTCAGGTCAGCCTATTTAAGTTCTTTTAAATTACGGGCTGGATTTAAAAAATAAAGCCTTAAAAGGAAGTCAGGTCTAAAAGGGCCAGCCCTGTAGGGCTAGAGCCGGTCCGTTAATCCCTTTAGCTTTTTTTTTAATTCCCCTATTCTTTATGTCCGTGCCCTTACTGACTCCTCTCCAAGAACCTTAAAATTGTCAAATTTATATATGATTGTAATTTACTAATTCTTGATATTTTTACCTTTTAAACAGAGTCTACTACTTAAAGTGAAGTACAATCAAATTTCCTTGAAATTGATGATAATAGCGAAAAAGATGAAAATGATAGTCGTCATAATCATGTTGCTTAGAGTGTTTAGCTTTTTGCCTTTTTATGTTTTCTGCAAGATTATGAGTTACTTGTGAATAATATTTTTTACCTTTGATTATGAATTAGTAATTGTATTTGTTTTATTGCATGAGCTGTATAGACGTATAGTTAAATCTTGTAAAAATAGTTTTGAGCCCTGCGGGCCGGCCCTGGCCCTTATACTCTTAGGCCGGACTTTAAAAAACAATAATTTTTTTTCCTCGGGCCTTGTAGGCCCGGCCCTTTTAAACATTGGCCCGTTAAGAGTCAGGCCAACCTTGATTCTCAACTCTACTGATAACAAGGGTGTTTTACCTTTACATTTCAGTAAAATTTATGAATTTTTTCATATCCACCAGACACATCTCTGAATCAGATATAACACTTCTATAGACAAACTTGTTTCCCTCTGGCTTTCTTTTCTTAAAAAATGACTTCATCCTATAAAACATGACCTGAACTGAATGGAAAATTGTGTTGGCTAATTTTGCGTAATTAGTAGTAAAGTAGAGTGAGCAGGAAGGCCTATTGGGCGTCCATCGCTCTCATTCGGACACAATATTCCCACGTTCCTCAATTTCACCTAAAAACCCATACCTTCCATTCCAACCCTAATTAAACTCTTTAACATGTCTTCTAGTAGAAGTTCCCTTTCCTTGATAATATTGTCTATTCCACCTCTCTCATTCCTTCGTATCCTCATCAAGATTATCATCGTTTTGATTTCAACAAACAAATGAACTAAATGGTAACAACTGCGGCTCCAAACATAGCATTTCCTAAACAGGGGAAGTAACTGAACGCATGATTACTAACAGAATACTTTAGGAATAACATAAAGATAAATATTTGGAAGGAATCAAGAACCGTAAGTCAGCGGGAGCAGCAAACACAAACCTTCTGGTGACCACGTGACTGACCGTATCCGAACCCACACCATTCGTTTTGGTAGAGTCTTGCCTATAATTGACTCCTCTGTAAAACCAAGCTTCCTCTGTATATATACATGTCTTAAATTTCATCCTCGAAACTTCAATTAATATTTTCGTCCCCAGTGACACCCTCCTTCTCTTTATTTTCTATATTCCAAAAGAGACAGAGAATCATGGGTTCGGCGTCTGAAACTGTCTGTGTCACCGGCGCTGCAGGCTTCATCGGTTCATGGCTTCTCATGCGACTCCTGGAACGTGGCTACACTGTTCGAGCCACCGTCCGCGACCCTGGTTCCATTCCATTCTTCTTCTTCATTATCCATTCATTCGTGAATGAATGATAACGCCTTTATTCATTTGATCATTAAATTTGCAGGTAACATGAAGAAGGTGAAGCATTTGCTACAACTGCCAAAAGCCGACACGCACTTGTCTCTGTGGAAGGCCGATCTTGCTCACGAGGGAAGTTTCGACGAAGCCATCAATGGCTGCACTGCAGTTTTCCATGTCGCCACCCCCATGGATTTCGAATCCAAGGATCCTGAGGTGCATATACTCTTCTTCTATATGTGCACACGTACGCGTGCACTGACTCTTCATTCTGTTTTTGACTTTTACCCTCTTTATTCATAGTTCAATCATTAATAATTTGAGAACGTTAACCTCTAAATAGTAGATTTCCTTCAAGTTTTATACTACCTACGGTTAGTTATCTTAGTTAATTATTTGTCACAAATATATGATAGTTTTCCTAAAATATTATATTTTATCATAACTAGAGGTAAACTTCTTAAAGCATGTTTAGTGGAGCTTTTGAAAGGTTTATAAATATTTATGTACGTAAGTTAAGATAACACTCATCTCACATACTTACCTCGCGTACTGTAAATCACTATTGAAAAGTTATTTTTAAAGGCTCTACTTGTTATTCCAAACAAACACTTAATGTGGTCAATTCATAAGAAAATTTTGGAGGAAAATGAATAAAAACTTGAAAAATAAAAGGATCCTCATCTAACTCTTATATTAATAATTAGAGACGTTATTTTATATGAACTGATTCATTAGAGGTGACTCGCTATATGACCCATAATCTAATGAATTTTTAATGTCCCTTAGTTTTAGTTACAGCATAACTTGGAAATTATTGTCAAATCACATAAGCCTATTAAGTTGTAAATTGCTTGACCTTTAGTTAATTTTTAGTGTTACATATTAAGCTGCGGGGAGGTGAGTTACAAAATTGCTCATACATCACTACTAATCTGAAAAGTTAGGTAGCAAATTAAATGAAGGTTGGTGAATGATTCTTCAGGGGGGATTTCATGATTTCACTTCAATTTTGTGTGACATAATAAGGACCTTTGGTGGATACTTACGTACACATCAAATAATGTTCAGCGGGAACCTAACTGTAGTTAAATTAATCTTTCATGGCCGAATTGTTATTCCCCCTTGATACTAATTACAAGGTCTCCATTCCAACAAATGATATAAATGAGTTGATCAAAATCATCATTGTTATATATATATATATATATAAGTTGAGTTTGATTGGCATGTTGTAGAATGAAGTGATAAAACCAACGATCAATGGCTTATTAAGCATCATGAAAGCATGCCTCAAGGCCAAAGTTAGAAGACTGATATTCACATCCTCCGCCGGAACTGTGGATGTCACAGAGCACCAAAAACCTGTTTTCGATGAGACTTGTTGGAGCGACGTCGAGTTCTGTCGCCGAGTAAAGATGACTGGTTGGGTTAGTACTGCCCTAATTAGTTCCTCCTTTTGGACATTTGAGAGATTAGTAAAAAGTAATCTCATATTTTAATTTGCAGATGTATTTCGTTTCAAAAACACTGGCAGAGCAAGAGGCCTGGAAATTTGCCAAAGAGCATAACATGGATTTCATCTCCATAATCCCTCCTCTCGTGGTTGGCCCCTTTCTCATGCACTCAATGCCTCCCAGTCTTATTACTGGCCTTTCTCTCATCACCGGTACTTAATTAGTATTATGCCTTTTCATTAATTAATTTCAACCTCTCGTCGTCATCACTTGTGGTACATATTTTAATAACTCGATCTAATTGCAGGGAACGAAGCACATTATTCAATCATAAAGCAGGGACATTTTGTTCATTTGGATGATCTCTGCATGGGTCACATATTCTTGTTGGAGCATCCTGAAGCACAAGGAAGATATATGTGCTCTTCCCATGATGCCACCATTCATGACGTTGCAAAAATGCTCAGTCAAAAATACCCTGAATACAATATCCCCACCAAGTATAGATATATAGCCCTTTCCCAACTCTCTTTCCCTTTACTTTATAGTCCCATGAAAATAGAAAAATGTTGTTGAGCTCATTAATGATCATGGTGAAACATTTTGTAGCAGGTTTAAGAATATCCCAGATGATCTGGAGATTATCCGCTTCTCTTCCAAGAAGATAAAAGATTTGGGATTCCAATTTAAATACAGCTTAGAGGACATGTTCACCGGAGCTGTTGATACCTGTAGACAAAAAGGACTTCTTCCCAAGCCACCTGCTGCAGAAACCCCTGTTAATGGCAATATTGGCACCACTGATCAGAAATGATTTGGGATATGTATCCTCGTCTTCATCGCCATTGCCTTGGCTCTTTCTTCTATTTAGTTTTTGGTGTGTTCTAAATTATGGCTTGGGATATAAATGGGTTCTAGAAATAATTATGAATGATTTAGCTGTCGTTTAATGCTTTTCGTCTCAAGCTTGGATTTGTTCCACGTCAATGCAAGTTTGTGTGTTTCTATTGCTCAATTCTACTCTTTCGTTGCTTTTCTTGGCTTTGTGTCGCTTGTTTAATATCTCTCTGCACGGCGAATTTGGATTTTGAAGTTGGTGCTTGCGCAAGCTTATATAAAACCAAGGAAAATGTTAAATATTGACGTGACAAAACCAGACTGATACGAGATTTTAGTTGTACTTCATATGCTGTTGCTGGTATCAGCACTAATTATCAAATCTTTGAAGCTCTGTTTGGATTGAAGTGAGGTGAGGGGAATGGGAGGGACAGAAGGGATTTTGTTCCCCTCTTTTTAATTGACAGAAAAAAAAAATTAGGAAAGAAAGAACAATTTTTTAAATTTAGGAAAAATTTTGAAATTTTCCCTTCCCTCAAAACCATCCCCCCAATTTGGGAGATTTGGAAGGAGAGACTGAAAATATTAGTATGTTTAGACTAAAATGCGCATGTCATTGTTGTGATAACCCAAAATTGATTCCTTATAATTTTTCCTCTCTTTTCAACTGTCTCTTCGTGTTCATCTCGCGTGCATAGCAGTCAGGCAAAGCGAGAAAGGCAACAAGAGAACCAAAGTGTACAGCGAGACAGAGAGATAGTAGGGAAGAAAAAACCCCCTTTTGATAATTGTGCCTTCATTCCACACATGCAGCCAACTCCTTAATTCCAGAGAGAATTTTTTTTGCCTTTGTTCGCCTGCGTGTTCACGATCTTCATCGCTTTGCTTTTAACTCATTGCCCAGATCTTCTTCTATTTCAAAATCTGATTCCAATAACACTTGTGACTCTGTGAGGATAACCGTCGTTGTGTTTATTTGATAAAGGAGAGGGACTCGGATTTGCATAGTCAAAATAGAAAGGGGAAGCTTCTTGTTATATTTGGGTTTGGGTTTTTTTTATGAGATTGTGTTGAGGGAAATTGTTGTATTAATCAAGGAGTCTCTATTTATTCACGCCACTAGAGCTGCAAAAAAATTTGATTATGAGATAATAAAAAATTTTATTTACATTTAAACTTTATTATATATTTAATAGAGTTTAGAAAAAACACTTATAACATAAATATAAAGTTGTCCGTGTGAAAATAATTTCCTTCCTATTCTCTCCTGAACTAAATAAGGTAACATTAAAATCATTCCCTTCCCTTTTCTTTTGATCAACCCAAGTAAGGTAATATTAAAATCTCTTACCTCCCATCCCTTCATTAAAATCCCTCACATACTCTCTCCTCCGTCAAACCAAACAGACCCTTAATGAAATAGACTTTCATGAAGAAAAATTAGTTGTAGGTGTTTGAAATAGCGATTGAAACCTTCAAAAGTGTTTTTTAATCGTAATTTACGGTATACGAGGTAAGTATGTGAGAAGAGTTTTATCTCGACTTACGTGAATCACACTTATAAAATAATTTTTAAGCTATCTCAAACAAGCTATTCCTTTACAAATAATATACAACTAATATAGTGTGCTTGTTGCCGATGGAACTATTAAGTTCCCTCGATTCATTGGAAAGATAAATTACGGGTGACTATAAGGTTATTGGTCCAGCGGGTTAATGGTGAGTGGGTCAGCTCAAAATCGATTCAAGGCCAAATTGGTGAGGAATAAAAATTTTAAAAATAATTTAAATTCTCACCATAATATTATATCATCTAAAATTAATTCAATACCTTGAATCACTAACATAATAGTCATATACTTCTCTAACGTTTTTTATAATTTTTTTGACATATTAACATCATAGTATCAATTGTTCATCCCATGACACTATAATAAATAATCATTAAATATTCTTCATAACAAATTATCAAAATAGATAGATGATAACAAAATATTCCTACCTACAATTTTTTAATTATCAAACTAACATTTATTAACACAAAAATTTTCATTAACTTCAACTAATATTTCCATCTATCCCATAAAAAATAGTTTTTTTTAAAAAAAAAAATAGCAACCTGGTCAACCTAGCAACTTGGCTAGGTTGACCGAGTCAAACCAAGTTGCATAGAATCTTGAGTTAGAGACCTACCCAGACTGATTTTGTGGTGGGGTCACTAGTTTTAGGGCTAACCTTGGTGACTACTATTGACTAATGTGTTTGTTTTAGTCTTTTAGAAGTGTTTTTACTTTTTACAATTTACAAGAGAAGTATGTAAGAGGAATTTTATCTTGCCTTGCAAAAAAGGACTTTTAAAACTCAATGTTATTAAAATCGGACCAGACTAGCCGGTTTGACCACGAGAACCATCGAATTGGTCATCTAACATGTCAAATTTGACCGGTTTAATATTTATTAAGATTTTTCTAATTTTAAAAAGTCATATCTAATTCTACATATTTTCAAAAATTACAAATTACGACTCTATGGAAAGTTTGAGATGTCTACTTTCTAATACAAAAAGAATTACTAAAAAATATTATCATTTGATTATAAAAAATTATAAAATTCCAAAACTATTTTTAAAAATATTACTGTTTAAGTTCACTTCCTTACCGGTTTAGCTCCGATTTGATCTTGATATGATCCACTGACATTTGACCTCCTACCCAAACCGATTCAATGACTACTCCAAATTTAATAACCTTACTGCAACCCAAACCGATTCAATGACCCATGGATATAGTTGTTTTCCAATCACGCACTAAACATAAGATAAATTAAAGGCAGTACTGGATATAGTTAATAATTTAAAACTTCAGATTATTCGAAAATATTAATATTAAAAACAAATTGTGCATATGAATTTCAAAATGGGTAGATCAGATAGATCCCACAAAGTCGGGCACTTGGGCTGCTAATATTTGGATCAGAAGCTTAAGCACAAGTGCACAACATTTCAAACCAGTAACAAGTCGATACTCGGGTGTCATGTTATTGTTGAGGAAGAGTTCCTCTCCCATGTCGAAGTCCACATTCAAAAAGCCGAAAAGGAGAAAATATTATACAAAAATGAAAAAGGAAGAAAAGAAAAAGAAAAAGAAAAATTGCCTTGAAGAAGAAGAAAAACTCGAATGTTATTGTTAACTCGTTAACGCTAACTAGGGACTCGAGAGGGGAAACAAAAACGGCACGCCCTTGCTGAATCGGAGAAGATGTTCAGAAATCAGTACGACACAGACGTGACGACATGGAGTCCAGCCGGGAGGCTGTTCCAGGTGGAATACGCGATGGAGGCAGTGAAGCAAGGGTCCGCTGCAATAGGGCTCCGATCTAAGACCCACGTGGTCCTCGCTTGCGTTAACAAGGCTAATTCTGAGCTTTCCTCCCACCAGAAGAAGATCTTCAAGGTCAATGACCACATCGGAGTTGCCATTGCTGGCCTCACCGCCGACGGTCGAGTTCTCTCCCGCTACATGCGATCCGAGTGCATCAACTACAGCTACACTTTTGAGTCACCGCTTCCCGTCGGTAGACTCGTCGTTCAACTCGCCGATAAGGCCCAGGTCCGTTTCTCACAATAATCCGTAGCTTTTCTATTCAATTTTCCCCATCCTTAACTTTAATGCTCACTCTTGTACAATTCAATGAGCGTGTCGTGGTAGAATTTGTCGTAAAATCGCAGACTAGACCTAGGTTTTGGCCTGAGCAGCTCTTTACCCCCTTTCATTATATCCTCCTAAATACTATCGGGTGGGAGGCAGTTCTAAGAAATTGGAGTCAATGTCTTAAGTGGAGTGAGGGACTTCTAAATATTAGGCATACTTTGGATTTTTTTAAAGGCAGAATGATCCAAAATAGATAAACACCAAAATTGTTGGTACTGTTCTTGAATTTATTTGGACTTGATTGTATGGACCTGAAAATGGTCTGGGTCTGTGATATCTAGCATTTTAATTTCTTGTTGTTTTAGTTGTTTGTGACGCAATTATGTGGCAGGTTTGCACACAGCGGTCATGGAAACGGCCTTATGGAGTTGGTCTCTTGGTAGCAGGATTAGATGAATCTGGAGCTCACCTCTATTACAACTGCCCCAGTGGGAACTACTTTGAATATCAGGCTTTTGCAATTGGATCTCGTTCACAAGCTGCAAAGACGTATTTAGAACGCAGATTTGAGAGCTTCACGGGCTCCTCACGGGAAGACCTGATCAAGGATGCACTCATTGCCACAAGGGAAACATTACAAGGGGAAAAACTCAGGAGTTCTCTATGTACTGTTGCTGTGGTTGGAGTTGGTGAGCCATTCCACATTTTGGATCAAGAAACTGTACAAAAGTTGATTGATGATTTTGAGATTGTGAGAGAGGAGGAAAGTCCTCCTGCTGAACCTCAGCCAGTGGCTGAGCAGGGTTCTAGTGCAGATCAGGGTGCTGGAGCAGACCAAGGAGGTGTTGCTCCAATGGATATTTGATGATTTAAAAACCATTATCTGCTTAGATTTGAGTAGTCATTATCGGAGTTTGATGGTTTATTTCCCTTCCATCCTTTCTGTTTCTGCAATCTTTACCGCAGCTCATTATTGAAAACGATTTAATGCCAACGGTTGATGGACTTGAAGCTGCGATCTAAGTTATACTACCACAGGATATAATCCAACTATATGCGGCAAAAAATGCTGGGCAATCCGGTGTTTGGGTTGTAACATCCCTGAATTTTGGAAAAGTTGGCCAGACTTGACAGTGTCTGTTATGATAATTTTCATTCGAATGTAGTCTCTTTTATGTGCTAAAAATTGTTGTATAGGAGAGACTTAATATTTTTCGTATGCCTCGACTTCTACAAGTGATTTTCGATGCCCAAGTTCATTCGTGAACGATTGATTAAAGCAACGATCATGGCGGGAGACTGGAGCATCCTTCAAAGTATATCTGCTGCTTGATTTTGAGTTTATTTGATTACTATTTTTTGTTCTTTTAAGTTTGCTCTTATTTTAATTTTGATCCCTCAAATTTCAAACTATAGGTTTTGGTCTCTTAGGGGTAAAATGGTCTTGGTTTTTATTTAGTTATAGGAATCAATATTTTAAACAAAATAAAATTTGAGAGACCAAAACCTATAATTTGAAATTTAAGGGATCAAGACTAAAATGTAGACAAACTTAAGGAGTTAAAGATTATATTAATCCAAGATTGAAATAAAAAGCTGCTAGTTAGTAGTAACTCTAAATTGTATTTATAAATTTACTTGTTTTTGTTATTTTTTGGCAACATATGAATTTACTTGTTTACCATTCAGTCTCAATAAACATGAAAATGGAGCTATCATTTCCATGGAAACTCCTATCTTTTTATAAATTTTGAATTATTATATTTTTATTGATTAAGGTGCATTCAACGCCTAAAATATTTTTTGGCATCCAACATGTGTTAATTTTTCCTCTAATAAATTGAGAGGGATCAAATTTATAATTACATGTTAATTTATTGTTTATAATATTTATTTTCCATTAAATTTCTTAAACAATTTCTTTTTTATTTGGGTACCAAAATTTCAAGAAATAAAATAATTTGTTCGAACCCGTTCGTTCCCATTCGGTCCATTTATTATTTATGGAACTTCTAGACTTAACCTCAATAATTTAAGAATGTTTGAAAGTAAAACATGTTGTTCGGTTTTTGCGGATTAGAAAGCATTAGTGGCATGACATTCATTTAAATGTACAACATTATCATTTGATCTAAGAAAAATCATCGGGCGTGATTAGAGATGGAGCAGTCCAAATGACAAGTCAATGGCAGTGTTATCGTCCTTATTTTCAAAGTAGACAAACCGACGAACTTTAAGTTGGTACTAGCACAAGCATACGAGTGTGACACGTTCAGACGAAAATATCTTGGGAGCAGCCTCATCTGGACAAATAAACAATTAAAATATATGCTCGTAAGATTGAAAACAATCATGATGTATATGTCACGTTACAATACTATCATGGTTATGTGAGATCTAGTCTTCCACGCATCACTCAAAGCACCAAGAACTAGCTGCCGTGTTTGATGGGGAAAGATGAATTATAACAAAATAAGGCAATTAAAATGGGAGCGGGAGATTGTATTGTTGCCACTGTTCATTTGGAAGTATCAGGAGCGGGAAGAGCCTTGATCAGCATCTGCTTGTTCATCCACTGCCAATTCTCCAAGGCCACCTCTCCCCCAAGAGACCGAATAACAGCGCCTCCACTGCAGGCCCCAACCTTGCAGCATTCTTCTAACGACAGTCCCTTTATCACTCCATACAAAAATCCACTCGCAAATAGGTCCCCAGCTCCCGTTGCATCAATTGCTTTCGCTTCCCCTATCGCTGGGACGCGTACTATCTGGCATTTTAAACAAACTGCCCTCATCAGAAACTGATTTTTCATGTTAGATGACTTTATGCTTCTACTGTTACTGAATCAATGCCCATGGGGATGATATATATCGTTGAAGGTTCAGTCAAAGTCAAGCAGAATGGATAATTCCTAAGGTTTCACCCTCACCCCCTCATTCCTTCTATGACTCATGATTTTTAACTCCTTTTCCATGTGCCAGGTAAATCAGCATATATCTAATCACTTATCCTTGCTTCACTGGTCTTCTTGTACAGGGAATCCAAAACTTCACCAGAAGTAACTATGGTGGGATTAATTACCCCAGCTTATAGGTATAGTCAATTATGGTCCCATCTGGCTAATAACAAAGATTTAACTCCTACCGCTTGGCTCCCACCCACAGCATTCCCAATGGTGTGACAACTCTGCCCCTCCTCATTGTCCCATGAAAAGGAAGAGAGAGAGAGTACAAATTTTGGGAGGGAAGCTTTATATGATATTTCGACAGTATCACACAAAAATAATCAACATACCTCCTTTCCATGTTTAGCAATGCATCCGTTAGAACCTAATGTCACGACAGCCCACTGGCAGTACTTGGCCAAAAATTCCACGGCAGCTGCTGGATCAGAGTTCTTTTCACCCCTAAAACCATTGCATAATAAATTGACATCATGCACAGAAAACATATACACAGAACACAGGCCATAAAATAAAAAATGAAAGGCATTCGACATCTTGGAAAAAAAAGGGCGAGCCAGCAGAAAATGCAAATAAAATCTCCTTCAATAAAAAACTTCTTGTATGAAGCCAGCTTGAAAACGAAAAAATTATCCACCTTAGCAGTTCTGTTGCCTCATCCTCATTGGCAAAGCAAAGGTCTATAGTCCCAGACTCCAGCAACTTCAAAAGAGGTAATTTAAAGTTCCGGACCATCTTGCCAAAGTAAAGAGACCATATAAGATTGTTGATATTGAGGTACAATCTTGCAATAAAGATGATCAGAAGCATGTCTTAAAAATTAAACGCTTTCACATAGCTTGGAAAATTAACAAGGGTATGCAGTTACTTGCACAGAAATAGATAGAAAATTCATTATGCAGAAAATGATGAAAACAAAGCAAACATATTCAGTAATGATTTGATTAAACTAAGAATAAGATTCATTGTAACCTGCACTAGAATTTACTAGAAAAAGCTAATCCTGGATCTCAAAGAGTGAGAAGGAATACCTCAAAACTGGCCAAGTCTAAGGAAACAAGAAGACCTTCCAGCTTAGCTAAATGAATGGCTGCTTGAATCACTTCTAAATTTAGTTTTGCGTATCTCATCACCAACCACTAAAATATAGATATATCAGCAATTGAGTTCACATAAAACCTCTAGATGATTTATTAGTAGTAGTGCAGACCATAGCAAAAGAGAGTATGTTTTCAGTATGCAAACAGTATAAAGTTTGTGGCAGATACCCCTTCATTCTATAATGTATTTAGGTAAATTAGACAGGAAGGATAATCCAGGTGTTGTCCTTTATGAGTAGATTGCCTAACATTGTCATTTTTAAAAATTAAGAAATAGTTTATGTGAAAACGGAATATGCAAGACAAGAAGCAAAACATAAACATATCATGAGGTCTTAGCTGTGAAGGAGGCGAACCTTGGAGCCCTTAAAATCCTCTCTTTTCAATTCTTCAGCCTGCAGATAGGGAGGGAGTAAATAAAAAGAGAAAGAATAATTCAAACACACTATCCAAAATATAAAAGAAAACTACACACACTCACACTACACATACACCCACGCATTGAGGAAATAAATTCACGAACCTGAACTTTCACGGCGTTTGAGAGACAGGGCCGCATTGTTCGGTTACCCAACTCATCAACCAAGCAAACACACTGCACCAGACCACTTAGTGGTTTAAGTTCAACTTTTTTTCAAAACTCTTCTATAGAATATAGTAACGGTTATGTTAAACTAACCTGTGCTGTATGTCCTTTCTTTTTCCTCAGTCTTGAGATGTTTACTCCATTTAAGCTCATATTATTGACAAATAATTGCCCTTGTTCATCATCCCCATGCGCCCCAATAATTCCTGAAGAAATTCCGAACCCAGTACTAAGCCCTCGAATTGTGTTCGCAACACTGCCTCCAGCCATTGTCTTGATGGGAGATGGATCATCAGGTGAGGGGAGAATATGAGTTTTTACTTCCTTCAATATATATTCAAGCTCCTCAATTGCAACCTACACGCATAAAAGAATTCTTTACATTCCACTCTTACAGTGCCGAACAAAATTAACCAAATTAAGCGTTCAAACATCTTTTTGTATGGAAAGAAAAATTATCAACAGGAGTATTGAGGAACAACAATAATTGACGTTGGTAAATATAACATGCTAATCAACACAAATTCGTCGCAGAATTATACTTTCTTATTTTAGTTAGTCCCTGCCTACTGAGGACAGAGCAGAGGTATGGCTGGAATTAAGCATCGATGAAGTTTTAGACTTTCAAGGAAAGTGATTAAAACAGCTCGCGAGAAGAATGGAGAAATTCCAGTAGAGACAAAAGGAAATGGGACAAGGGAGGAGGATGGTAAACGACAGCAAAATTAGTGCAAGGTCAGTCAAGCAGAGAAGATGAGTGATCCAAAATGAACTGGAACACAGCCGGTTTAACATATAGCAATGCTCGCCGTGAACAAGGGGGGGAAAAGCGGAATTAAAGAAAAAACAGAGAGAAAGGCAAGAGAGTCCAGAGAAGGAAAACAATCAAGAAAGCCCGTAGCAAAAAGAGAAAGAGGAAGAGTAATAAGGATGAAAAAGAAAGAGAGGAGGGGAGTACAGGAATGGAGCCGCCGCGTTCACCGGGGATCTGATCGAGCAAGGACCAATCGACGGGAGCGATGTGGTCGACGAGAGCGGAAGGCTGGAGACCGAGAAGGAGAGGAGCGGGAGCATCATTGTTGTGGTTGGAGAGAGGTTCGCCTCCCATGGATGGCGTTGTGTCACTTCCTTCAGGATTGGAGTTCAGTGATGCTCCCACCCATTCGCTCCTCTCCTTTCCCTTTATACACTCAGCCGCCGCCCCGAGCCCCCAACTTAGCGCGATCTCTCCCTCCCTTTGATCGGCTTCTTTTCCTCTTCTTTTATCCTTCCCCCCCCCAAAAAAAAAAAAATAAATAAATAAATTATTATAAATCTTATGGCCTATCTATTCGTGCAACAGTTAAGGGATGAAATACTTCCAATCAGAGCCCCCAATTTAACTAGGGTTCAGGCGCATTTGCTCGGAAGTGTTAACTGATAGACAATTTTGTTTCTTAAGGTTTTTTTTTTGGGTAATTTTATTCCAAATGTATAAAAGATGGGCCACTTTTGGTTCTACTGTTATCTTAATTAATTTTGACCGTTAGTTAATTAAATATATTGAGTTAACAGTATATATATCATCCACGTTATTTTTATTAAGATGCAAATTTATCCTAAAAGTTTTAGATTTAACTTTGAAAAAAGATTAAGTAGATGACACACAAACTTCTTGTGCAAATTTACATCTTCACAAAAATGATGCAGACAACATGTGGAATGTTAACTCAACATATTTGGTCAACTAAGGATTAAAATTAACTGGGATAACGATAAGACCGAAATTGCCCCCGATAAACTTATAGGGCAAAATCGACCTTCGGTGAAACTTTTAAGATAAAATTGCCCCTTAATCCATTTAACAATGGAGTTGCGGATCGGGCTAACACTATTATTGTTTACGAATTGCAAATAGGGTTAAGGAGCAACTTTAGCCGCGAGGTTTTTTGCCATGAACGTCTAATACAATGAAGTTTAAAAAGGTGTAAAAGTAAATACAATCTTTTGAAATTGTACAATTTTAGTAATTCTATTAAATTAATTCAAACATCTATTATAAAATTGGAGGAAGAACATGTGGGTCTCACTCTCACATAAAAAAAGTAACAGACATTTGTGACAGTTTAACGGAATTGTGAAATTGTATTATTTTTAAAAGATTGTGGTTACTTTTGCACCCTTCAAAACTTAATTGTGCTTGACTTTCATGGCAAAAAACTTCACTTTAATACTGGTAAATGTTGGTCCAGTTAGTATATAAGTTAGTTTATAACTATAAGGTTGAGTCCAAATCCCACCGATGTAAGGATTTTGTTAACAGACAATCTATAAGTAACTCTATAAACGTTTTTCGAACCTAAAAGTATGTCCGGATCCTGATGAATCATCTTTGAGACTCAACTCACTTAAACTTTATTGTACTTAAAAAAATCACAACTTAACCCTGTGCAATAATTGGATTCCTTTAACGCCCGAACATTTTCATTATTACTTATAGATATTCCCATTCTCCTTTCTCGAAGGCTTCTGTGTGTCTCGTCCCAGAGATGCCTTGTGCTTGTATGGACGCCACCCTTTTTGCGCCCATATTGTTTAAGAATTGAGAGAAAGAATGAAACTTCGAAGTTCTTCCCAACATGATTGCGGCATTTGTTTATTGATAGCCATAATAGGTGTATGAATATAATATATTATCCACTGAGTATCACTGTATAGTGGATAGTGATATCAAGAACTTTGACCCTCCATGCGTTTGTTTCCCCCTTAAAGCAACGGAGGGACCCTGCCTTTGCACATAAGGATTCAGAGGGAAAAAGAGAGTGGCCTCAAATTATCAAAGAATATTTAGGATAATTGAACAAGTATTGATGATTAAAGTTGCTGGTCCCACAGCGGCTGGGAATCAGTACTTGAATTCTAAAATTAAGGGGCTAAAAAGAGGTCCATTAATAATGAAACGGCGTCATTTTTTTTAGGGTTGGAAGCCGTTCCAATTCCAGGCTAATGTACAAGTCCATGCATGATATTGCATGAAAAAATTTAAAAACAGCAGGCTATTAGAATTGGAATTTATGGTTTATTAATTATTATATTAGGAAATGATGGATATATTAAATTATACTCCATCATGTTCTTAATATAAGTAATATTTGAAGAATTGATCTAAGTCTTAAATATAAGATAAAATTTTTATATTTGTCAATTTTTTTTCTAATTTATCCCTATTGATACTTCCTCAACAACAATCAGAGAGGGAAACGAGAATGAGAGAATTAAGGAATGTGACAGGGTGTTTTAGAAAATACGTGTCATATTTTTCACCTTAATCAATTTTTTAATTTAATTAAATTAGATAATTATATTAAGCAATATATGAGTATATGGGAAGGAAAAGGGTGATCATTGGTGGGAAACATGAGAATTGAGAAGAAAGAAGGCAGCAGAAATCACGGAGAATCCTTTGGTGACACTTTTGATGATTTCCAACCGGCCTCCATCCAAAAAGTACCCCCACTCTTTTTTTTTAACTTAAATTATATGTTTTTTCATCCCATTATCAATCTAGCGGCCAAACAAATAATAGTATATCTCCAAAGACACTCCGACTAATATCATTATCAATTGATATGGAATTCCAACAACTCAACCATTAACACAATTTTTCCTGTATTTGCTCACATTCCATATTTCTATTGATAAATTATAAATTATATTGTCATAAAGCACACATACTTAATGGTATAAAGATACAAAGACTAGTGGAACCTAGTAACATTAGCACGTGATTGGTTTTGAGGCCCAAGTAACTTGAGAGTGAAGAGGGTACATTTATTAAAGGGTTAATATAATTTTTAATTCATGAAGTTTGGTTCGATTTTGTTTTTGGTCCTTCAAGTTTACTCCGTTTATAACTGTTGTTCTCTCAAGTTTAAAAACAACTTGATAACTTGAAGGACGAAAACTACCAATTTCAAATTTGATGGATTAAAACCAAAATAAGTCAAACTTCAAGAATCAAAAGTTATATTTACACTTTATTAAAACTCAAAACTGAAAAGGAACGGCCAAGAATCTTGATTCATCATTTAATTCAGCAATTATTAGATTCTAAAAGTCGGAATCCTAGAGCCCTATGCCTAGGGGTGTGCAAACGATTTTTCGGTTTGGTATTCGGTTAAAACCGAAAAACTAAAATGCATCTTTTTTAAACACCGAACCGAAACCGAAATAGCTAAAAACCGAATACCGAATAACCGAAATATTTCGGTTTGATTTTTCAGTTTTTTGGCCACATTTTGGGCCTTTTTGCTTCAAATCAGCCCAATCCGAAAAAAGTAAAAAAAAAAAGAAGATGAAAATTAGTTCAAAATCCTAAAGATTTTTTTTAAATCACAGAAACAAAACACGTGTAGCTTTAACAATTAAGAAACAAAAACCAAAAGTAGAGTTTTACATCATTGTAAATGTACACAACTACACTGGAGAACTACACTGGAGGTTTGGAGCTCATTCAACAATCATAAATTCATCATATGATGAAATGATTAAGGAGAATATAACATTACAACTTTACAAGTTGACCAATCATTTATATGATACAAAAAATAGCATAAGTCTGTTGCACAGCTGAACCTCATACATTACACTGAATCACTGATTACAGAATCAAAGCAAGCAACACAGCCAACACTAGTACAATCAGGCTCACAGCCATTAAATCAAAGAAAAAGAATACAGATCTATTCATTACAAAAAAACACAGGTTCATAGCACCAAAATACAGAGCCATTCCTCATTTCCTTGTATCTATGTGTATTCACAGGCTCACGGCATCAAAAACAACAACTGCAGCAGCTCATTCATTACAAAATACAGAGTCAGTATAAGAAGATCCTACAATTAAAACAAGTATAAATCAAATAAAAACAATAGAAAGAAAATACTACAATGATACAAAGATATTGAAAAATAACTTACAAAGTTTTTGGCATTGCATCTATTGACTTCTATATATCAACATTTGCCTCCAATGCAATCTTTTGAAAATCTAGCAATAAAAACACAAAATTAGATTTCTATTGAAATATGATAATAAATATAATATATTTTTATGAAAACAGAAAATAGATGTAAAAAATATTACCAAGTTCTATTTGCTGAAAATCATCATCTCCTACTTCTTCAACATAGTTTAGTGAGTGTTTAAGCCAATCTTAGACACAAATTAGGGATTGCACAACTTTAGGAGTTAAAGAGCTCCTAAATGGATCTAGAAATTTTCCTCCAATACTGAAGGTAGATTCAGAAGCAACAATAGAAATTGTGATAGCCAACACATCTCTTGCTATGTGAGAAAGAATAGGGAATCTAGGACTATTCACCTTCCACCAACCTAAGATATCAAAAGCATATTTTCTAGTCTCAATCTCTTCATTTAAATATCTATTCACTTCTGTTCTACTAGTCCTTCCACCAAGATGCTTATCCATGAATAATTGATCCTCAATATCAAGCAATTTTCTAACTTTTAGACTAAGGTCATCATCATCAAGAAGATCTTCTTGTGTGTCATTTGATGCTCCCCTTTCAGGCTGTGATGATGGGGAAAGAACTTGTTTGTATTAATTATATAAAGAAATCAAGATTTCTTTAATATGCAACCCCAAATGTTCAACAACAGCACTTGAATGCATTTTACATAGAGCAAATTGCACCCAATCTAGCTTGTATCGGGGGTCAAGAACAGTGGCAATATAAAGAAGTTTATTAATCTTCATTAGATCTCCCCAATACTTGTCATATTTCTCTTTCATTCTGCTTGCCACATTAGCTAACTCCACCATATCACTTTTTGTCCATTCATCTAAGAACCGATAAACCATGTAAATTTCACGAAAGAAATTATTGGATGTAACATATAAAGAACCAGAAATTCGCAAAGTCAAATCATAAAAATGACTCAACACCATAGTCATCCTCCTAACATTCTTCCAATCTTCCTTTTCAGGCACCCCATCTTCAAGATCAAACCTAAAGTATGGATCTTTGTCCTCATACCTCTTAAAGGCTGCCTCAAATTTCTGAGCAGTCTCTAACATCAAATAGGTGGAATTCCACCTAGTAGGGACATCTAAGCATAGAATTTTCTTGTTCTGGATTTTCTCATCTACACAACTCTCTTTAAACTTTCTCATTCTAAGTGATGATTGTCTAATAAAATGTACAGCCTCTATAACCTTCTTAACTGATTGTCCTAGTTCTTTTAGCCCTTCATTGACAATCAAATTAATTATGTGTGCCACACATCTCATATGCAAAACCTGACATTTCATAATTGAATGACCTTACCTTACAATTTTTCCTTCCAAATATTCAATTGAAACATCATTAGAGCTAGCATTATCTACAGTAATTGTAAGCACCCTTTCAATACCCTACTCAAGCAAACACTTCTCAATTTCTATCCCAATGTCCCTCCCCTTGTGGCTAGATATAGGAATGAAATTCAAAACTCTCTTTTTCATTGACCATGTGTCATCTATAAAGTGAGCAGTAATACACATGTAATTAATTCTTTGAATTGATGTCCAAGTATCAGTAGTAAAACAAACCCTTTGTTCTTTTTGGCCTAAATAATCTTTAAATCTCATTTTTTTCATCAATATACATGCTGAAACAGTCACAGCCAACTGTCCACCTTGATGGAATTCTAAATTTGGGCTGGGCAGAACACATAAAATTCCTAAACCCAACCCCCTCAACAAACTTATAAGGCAATTCATCAATGATCAGCATAGAAGCTAAGGCTTTCCTAATACTATCCTGGTCAAATTTCCAATTCACAAGACCTAATTTATCATCTTCAACATTAAACTGTAAATGAGATTGTTTAAGCTCATCAGGAGGGGGCTTCCACTTACAAGCATTCTTAAAATGGTTATTTAGTGCAGTGGTTCCATTAGATTTTGGATCACAAGTAAGATCCTTTCCACAATAATTGAACTTACCTCTTATCTCACCAGAATCATTCACAAATCTGGTAAAGTGGTCCCACACTTTTGATCTTTTCTTCATTGCTTTCCTTTTTCCAGTGACAACTGGTGAATGCTCATTACTCTGATTAGCACCATCCCCAGCAACTGCTTGAGCAACAATTTGGTCAGCCATAATTTCACCTGCAAATGACACCACATTCAATTAGAATGATTAACCAGAAAGCATAAAAGGGAAATCACAATCCTTTAAAACCAGAAAGCATAAAAGGGAAATCACAATGCTTTAAAACCATAAAGCATAAAAGGGAAATCAGAAAGACAGATTATATTTTCATCTACTTGTTCAGTTGACAACTTTGGATTCACCACAGGAAGACATATTATATTTTCATCTTGGTGATTCCAAAACAGAACTGGATGAATTGCCCCCTAAGGGCAGTATGAATTTGTATGAAAATTTTGGATTGCCTGAAATAAATCAAAATCACGCAAGAACTTGTAGAAAGAGAATGAATATTATTACATAACTTTTGGATGATGTAATGCAATAAGGCAAAAAGTAACACATGAACACGTTTTAAATAGAATTTATTGGTTTTTTACACTTACTAGTATAATGCCTAATCAAAAATCTTAAATAAACACTTACCTTAAGTATTATGTTCAAGTTTCAAATTTCATACAGAACATTCGCACATAACTTCTTAAAAGTAATGAAGAAATTATTAAGCAAATAGCAAATCACAACTCTTACTTAATTGACAAGGCAATGACAGTTCACACTTCACACAAGCAAATCAGAAAGCATAAAACTAAAGTGAAAGTATGACTGTATGAGACTTAGCTCTGCTTCTAGTTGAATCATGAAACTAAAGAACCCAGGTCTCCGTTCCACTGCCTATGCTTTTCTAAGAACCCATGAAACTAAAGTGTAAGTTGCCTCTTGCCTGTGCTTTTCTAAGTTTGAAACAGTTGTGAAGAGATTTGAGAATCGAATTTGTTTATCATCGCGCATCGGCCACTGAGGAAAGGGGCAACTTTCCGACGGTATTAAGGACTAAACTGATAGGAAAGTTGCCCCCTTTCCTCAGTGGCCGATGACTCAGCCATAGGGTCACCGAAATAGGAGTTAATGGGAACGGTTTTTTTTCCCAGAGAAAAAAACAACAAGAAGATGGCGATGGTGAAAACCAAATCCAAGGAAAGTGAAGCAACTTACCTAACTGAAAGAAGGGGCTGAGACGGCGGAGATGCCGAACTGACAGTGAGGAAGCAAAGACAACAAGATCGAGCTTCGCTTCTCGCTAAGATGGCTGATCGGTGTTGAGGAGTGACGACTGACAAGGCAAGAGGCGTTAGTCTGTTGGTCAACAATCGGGACTTGAGAGAGCCGGAGAGCAAGGCGAAGATGGCGACAACGAGCTACTTTTCGCCACTGTCGTCAATCGTGACTCGGGATAGCCGGAGACGGAAAGCAGGGCGAAGTGACAAAATGAGAGGGTAAGGGGGTTAGGTTTCCATTTCACGAATACAAGAAAGAAAAACTGAGCAAGTGAAGACGGAAGATTTCGAGTAAGTGAAGATTGAAGGTTCAAGACGGCAAGAAGAAGATTGAAGATTGACATTATTGACAGATCAACGGTGACACTGAGCTGCAACACTGACAAGAGGAGTGGGCGATTCTGAGTATAAGGGCTCAAGGGAGACCTCAGTGACCGACTGCACTGAGTAAGACAAAAGTGAAGTGATGGAGTAGGTGTTGTTGGAAATTGTGCCCTAAGGGCCAATCATTGTACCTTAAACATTATTGTTATTTAAGAATTTATCCTTATTGTTATCATATCATTTGCATGTTTATTATGATAATTGTATCCTTGGATGAACTATAAAGATTATCCTAAATGTCCCTGGTCAATTATCTATGCGGGAGCAAAGATGAAATAAGACCAGTATGACTTTGATGAGGTATAAAGATACAAATCAAAGTCTTAGGCACTTGTAAGAGTATAAGGTGCTGGACCGACCCGCTATGAGAAAGTTGCATGGATTAAGTCATAAGCTTATCTCATACATATAATCATGTCACAGTGCCCTCTGACCTGAGATCATCATAGATTCCTGCATGAGAGTTGCTAAGTTTTGACCTAGTCAAAAGTCACCTTTGACCGGGTGATGATAAAGGCTACAATCGGGCTTAGGAGTTTTCATGAAGAGGAATGTGAGTGGTCAAGATGGAATTTGTCCCTCACATTAGTGAGAGATATTACTGGGCCCCTCGATGAGTAAGCCTGAGAAATGTATGGCCATACTGTAATGGGAAGAAGTTTCCATTTCTAATTTCAGGCTACTCAGGAATCGGGAAAGTGATGGTCAGGAACAGAAGGATGACGTTGTCCATGCCTCATCCTTGACCAAAATATCGTGTGACAAAAAGGGACGTGACATGGTTGTATAAAAGGTTGCATCGTATCATCGATCCTCATGTGAATTGGGTAGTCGCAATGTCTTGCTAGAGGCCGCTTGCGACTTGTGGGCTAGAATAGTTTTGGCCCACTGCCAACTTCATGTGGGCCTACAGGATCGCACACAAGAATAGCCCAACACGAGCTATGATGTCCAGATTCATTGAATCTAAGATGTGTCTAAGATTCAATGAATACAATATTTGACCTAGGGTGGATGAATTATATATATATATATATTCGAAAAAAAAATAAAAATATATATAGATTATAATATTATTATAAGATGTTAGTTTTATATTTAGTTTATTTAATAAATTAAATAATTAAAACTAATACAGATATCATATCTTAGATTTAATTTATAAAGATAAATTAAATCTATTGGCTCTTTAATTAGATTAAATGAATATGATAAATTAAATATGTTTGACAGATTTAATCAAGTCAGATTTATTTGATTTAATTTGAATTTCAAATTAATTAAGATTAATTTTGAGATTCCAATACAGCCTACATAAGATAGAAAATTCGAAGGGCTAGAGAACCCAAGGCTGTACGGAGAACTTGGAGAGCCGTGAGAAACCCTAGATAGGCATCTTGGAGGCGCTAGCACGCTGCCGCATTGGGTCTTGTTCGTGTGGATACCAGTAGAGGGAGGCGACCAGAGGTGTTGACTCCTAGAGATCGAAAGCACGAAAAACATAAAGGTACTATTCTAACCACTCGATTTAGACGTCTTTGATAGATCCGTGATTGGGATTCGAGGTTTTTAAACGGTTAATTTTTCCGCTGCGTGTACGAATCCCAACAGGTGTATCTACCGACTACCGTGGGATAATTGGGTTTTGGGTTGGGCTTGACTGTTTGAGTTGGGTTGGATCAGCCACTCGTTTTATTTGGGTTTGTAGGCTAAGGAGAAATTAAATAAATAATTAATTAATTAATTAAATTTCGGTTATTCAGTTAAACCCGAATTAGTTTTAAAAAGACCGAACCGAAAACCGATATTTACCAATTTTTTAAACCGAAAACCCAAAAAAATGAAACTGAAAAACCAAATTGCATTCGATTCGGTTCGGTTTTCGGTTTCGGCTACTATTTGCTCACCCCTACCTATGCCTATGCTTGCTTATGCGTCAGCTTAGAGAACGGACCTCAGCCAATCATTATTCAATTTTTAACCTCACCGTCATATTACCATCGTTGTGATTATTGGGAGTATACATTATTATTTGGTTGTCCTACCCTTACCCTATGCAAAAGCCACGTGCTTCCAACACAACACTACCCTCAAGCCAGGGGAAGAAAATGCTTTGTAGGATGGTGCGGCGAGGGAATGACAGGAACAAATAGTGTGTGATTGTTTGGTTAAAGTCGCTATTAACATGGGAGGTGAATATGAATGTTTTAAGCGAGGTTCACAATTAGCACATGTTTTGTTACTTGAAGGTTTCGACATGTGTTCCTCCTGCTCCATGATGCTATGAGCAACCCCACCAAATTTCCTTGACTACTTTCTGCTCCAAACCTTTTGACTTGCTCATCCCCGTCATCTCTGTTTCTGTGAATTCTGCATTACCAAGATTATTCTCATTGTGGCAGAAGACCTAGCTTTTTGTCCCGATCCATGAACTCTCTTCTGCTCGGGAGACTTGCCTCCGTATGCTTCAACTTCTCTACATACACCCATTTTATTCTGGAATCTAATCACCTCATAGTGAATCATCCAAGTCTGAATCTGTGACAGATGAAGATAACAGAGGAGGTGGTCAGGACACCAGAACAGGCATGGGGAGATTCTACATTGAAGAATTGGCCAGATAGGTGTCTAATTAAACCAGCCATGTCTATAACAACCATCTAACAACCGAGAAAACAAATCGCTAGTTGTTCTTAAACCTTGACTCCGCTTATAATATATTATAATAATTACGTAATTATCGAATGGAATACTAGTTTCACATTTTATTATACAAGTGTTGGTTAAACATGGCCAGCTAGGAACATCATCTTCCACAAATCTCCTCTCTCTTTTTTCTCCCTGCAAACCACAAAATTCTTGTCTTCTCTATATTCCACACAAAGGTAATGCTTGAAATAAGTTCATTCGGTTACTTTTATTCCAATATTCGTCTTCTGGGCTTTCCTCACAATTATCACACCGACACTCGTCAACATATATATAGTTGGTGTTGATAGAATATCAATTAAAAGCACATCTTTTGGTCCAATGGTTACTGCCTCACCGTCCCAGCCCATACTATCATTGGGCCCTTTCGTTACCGTTTTACTGATGGACCTGTATTTACCGCGAAAATTTAGTAAGCGTTACTTGTTAGTCCAAAGAGACAAAGAAAGGAGTGAATTGTGTTTCTGTTTATACAAGTGCTTTGTACAAGTTCATTAAGTGTATGGTTGGATTAGTGATAGAGAAGTATTTTTTTTAATATGAATTTTATAACAGTTAGATTGTAAATGTGATTTGCGTTTGGATTAGAGGTGGAAGAAGTGGTTTTTTTTAATCTTGAACATATTTGGATTTGCGTTTGAAAAGCCCGTTTAGATAGAAAATTACTGAAAATGGCACGAACTTTATGAAATACCACACACACACATATATATATTGTGATAATTAAAATGAAAAATTAAAATTAAAATTTGACAAAATACAAAAGGTTCAATTATTATTAAAATTGGTTAATTATTCATATAAATGACATCTTGAACTTTTAATTATACCTTGTGTTTAATATTGCATTGTAGGTGTTTAATAAGAAATTTGAGATTTTGGAGGGTTTGAATCAATATTTTGAGGATTGGAGAAAATTACAAAAAAGGTCCCTAGAATTTATAAAAATTATAAGTTAGTGAATGGAGAAAAGGGACCGGGGAAATCATAGAAAATGACCCATATGCTTTGGAAATTACAGTTATACCTAAAAAAATATTTCAGAAATTTATACTTTAATCCCTAATCTGAAACTTTTAAATTTTACAATCAAGTCCCTGATTAAATCCTAATTATTTGACTAAAGCTTCTTCTTCCTCCGAACATAAACTGAACCAGGAAAACAGAGCACATCTTCATTCCCCAACCTCTGCAAATTAATCATAACCATTATTCTACCAATTAAGTACAGCTTCATTCCCCGACCTTTGCAAAGTAATCATAACCATTCTTCTAACAATTAAACACATCTTCATTCCCTGATCATCAGCTTGATGCCACTGTGAACGCTCGCCATACATAGAAAAAGCCAAGATATTGGGCTTTTGGAAAAAGCCACGTTGAATGCTGAAATGCAGTGGGTTGCAACATGAACCCAAATGGTAATTAATATGTCAATTGAGTTTTTTATGCCTAACTGAGTTTTTTTCCTTTTCTAACGTGTTTTTAAAAAAGCCCTAAAGTTAATTTTAAGAATGGACCCAAGAAAAGTTAATTTTAAGAATGACAATATATATATATATATATATATATATATATATATATATATTATAGATATGATTTTTCAGAATACTTTTCCAAACAATTTTTTAGCCAAAAACTTATTCTGAGATATAATCTAAGGAAAAAATAATAAATAAATAAAACAAGGCCTTTATTCCTTCGTACGGAGAATGATGAAATAGGTCCGTTTGCTTCTTCCGATCGATTTCAAATAAAGAAGAAAGAAATAGACGTAGTTCCCGAAGTGGAAGAAAAATGCGTACAACCTTCCAAGTTTCAAGAAAAATATTGGGAGAATGTCAAAAAAATATCATTTAAACTTCAAAATTTCATTAACAAATTTGTTAATGAGATTAACAAGAATGGTAATACAATTAAAAAAATATTTTATTATTAAATCATGGGATTTTAAAGTTTAAATAATATTTTTTTAGAATTCTCCTAAAAATATATTTGGTCGACATCCCTGCTGGCTAAAAATATTCTATGGGACTGAAAAATATGAGGAACCAGTGGCCATTCAAAGCATTAGCAAGATTAACTAATACTTTCTCCAGTTTTATGTATAAGTAATTTTTTTTAGGGAGAATGTAAAAAAAATACCATTTAAACTTCAAAATCCCGTTAACAAATTCGGTAATGGGATTAACAAGAATGGTAATGCAATTAACAAATCATTTTATTGTTAAATCACCTATTTGGGATTTTGAAGTTTAAATGGTATTTTTTTGGAATTCTCTTTTTTTTTATTGTGTAAAATGAATTGGTATTTAAAAATAATAAGTGTATCAAAAATATAATTTTTTTATATACCCCTATTTATGAAAACAGAGAGAATATATAAAAAATATGAGAGATAATAAAATATGTTTCTCAATACTTTGTTGACTTCTTTCACGATAATAAAAATAGTAAGTTATTTCTCTCCTTAATATAACTTTTGGTGTGTGTGATAATTAATTATAAATAATATGTATTTAATAAGGGTAAAATAAGAAAAATAAGTTTATATTTTCAGACATAAAGTGAAAGTTGTTTATAAAAAGGATCAGCCCCATGAGGAAAAAAATTATTTATAAATCGTGATTTACGGAATACAAAGTAACTTTTACGGTCTACGAGGAATCTTTTACGGTCTACGAGGTGCTTTTACGGTCTACGAGGTAAATATGTGGAGGAAATTTATCTCGATTTATGTGAATCGCGTTTATATAATAAGCCCGATTCATATAAGTCATCACAAACATGCTAATTAAAGAACTGCATTGGATTGGATAGACCGATCCATCATAATACCGATTGGATTTGTGAACGGTAGTTTATATCAGAAAACCACTCTCATCGTTGACTTGGGTTGAATTGGACTTGAGTTGCCATTAAGTTAGAATTCGGAGTCAGAATGTAAATCATAATCGTTTTTAGAAATCCAGGCGGTTTGAGTCTAACGCGAAAAAGGACTAAAAATTTTACGGACCTAAGTAAAATAATAGAAAAACTAGGGGCTTCTTCCTGTACCATGCACGGATCAGTGTATTGTGTGGTGTAAACTTCAAGATACGATATTGCAAAAATATTTATGTATTTATTAATCATGTGAACGGTTGGCATTGTTTTTCAGATTTCTATATTTCATACTAACCCGACGACAACAATTTGATTTGGTTTTTTGTTCTTTATATCATACATATATATATATATATATATATAGTTGTGAGTACACTAGAACACATCCATCATGTTACAATAAACTGCCCATAAGATGATATTTTTGTCCACGAATTTCGAATGAATAAGGGTCTCCTCGGTTGCCATTAATTTAACAATAGTGAGACATGACAAAGGGATTGGACATTACTCTTTATTTGGAAGAGTGAGATTCAGTCATTTAAAGGTTTAAGATTCTCTTTGTTGATACTCCAAATCTCTAAAAGCTTGAAGGAACCCTATGGCATCTGAAAATTGGTTTGGCTATAATTTTAAATTCGATAACGCATAAAAGAAAACAATTACCTTTTAGAGATGTAAAATATACAAAAAATCTTATTAAGAAACCCTAACCAATTAGTTCTTCATTTTATGTCGTATAATATGTAATGTTTTTAATGGGGACAAAATTGAATGTGTTTGTAGGAATTTGCAAATCAGAGTCTTAGAAAAATGTAGTGTTGTGGAATCTGTTTTTTTGAGTGTGGATACATTTTATAGTTGTCATTATTATTAAGCACATTGAAGTTTTGAAAGTGATAAACCTCACCCTCACAAATTTCCCTTATGTAATGTTCATTCAATGTCTTCTAAATGATAAAACCTTCAATTGTGATTCACAACATATTTTACACAAAGATATGGCTTTTATATCTGACAATGACTTATTTGATTGCACATCATCTTTGTCAAAAAAGAGTTTGCTTTGTTTTTTTTTTGGGGGGGTTTTGGAAAATGGTACAACAACCATTCCGATGAGTCAAACAGATATTCAGAAACAGAAGGCCTTTTTAACTTCTTATTATACCATAATAGTGTGCCGCAATAATGGCCCTCACAAATGTTTATAGTAATCCATGAGTGCATTTCATTTTGACATCCTTGTCATTTGAATTCTCTTGTGCTTCATTATCATTTTGCAACATTATACAATTACAATTCCAAAGGTGTTATACAATAATTGAAGAGAATAATGGAATATTTCCATAACGATGATTTACCACCCTTAATGGTTATTGGTGATGAAATGGCGCTCAAATTTAAAGAAACCTCCTTCCATTCATAAGGTGAAACCAACAAAGCAACGTAATTATATTATAGCCCTAATTAATTATTATGGCATTTTCGATAATTAGAGAGGGCCTCTAATCAGTGTATTTATATTGTCATAAATATATGGAATTATTTCATTTATTAAATAATATTATTTTTATTAATTAAAAATTACTTCGCTGCTCCTATTTATAAGACATTTTCCTTATATTTCACAACCTGTAAAAGTCTTAAACTTCATTAACCCTAAAGTGAATAGCTTTCCAACTTTGCTTCTATTAACAATATGCACAATAACCTGTGCACTGGCAGGGTGTACTGTACGGTAATATTCAGGAAATTTGTTTTGATTTAGTCTCTATATTCTTTGGGAGTTAGCAAAAATTTAGTATTTATGCATGGCTTCTTCTTTATGCAAATAAGGATGTATTCCAATCAAATTCCAATTCCAATTAAATAAAAATAGGTTTCAGTTTATTTCATTTAAGGCATATGGTTTCATTTTGTTTCCTTACGTTTGTACATTAATAATGAAATAATGGTATTATAACTTATTATTAAGTACTTACTGTTACTTTCATAATGCATGCACACATTATTTTGTCTTTTTAAATGCCTCACCCCTTAAATAAATACATTCTCAATTTCAATTTCAATTGCGTTTTTTTTTTCCTGAAACTCAAAGAAGTAATGTTAGATAAAGATGGATAAGAAAATTGAGAGTAAATTGTACGAGAAAAGTGAGCATATTACAGAAAAATGAAGAGCAAAGTTTTTCGAAACATGTGGTTCACTTTGTCGCTGACACACTTTTGAGACAATAGAGTAATAGTTTCCGACTTGGTGTTGGGGCAGTGCAGTACCCAATGTCCAGAGTTTAGTTCTGTATGTAACATCACATTTGCAATCTAATGATAACATAATAACATTAAGCAACCCCAAATTTAATAATGCTATCTGCAGATTTGTGACGAAATTAATTGATTGTTAATTAATGATTAATAACAGATCGTCTGCATATATTTGTGCGAAAATTATTTGATTGTTAATAAATTGTTAATAACGGATTTGTAAATTCAGCCAAAAAAGAATGGACAATGGTCCTCATGGAATTCACCATAGTGAAATTTTCTAAATAAACGCCTTTATATTCTCTAAATAAACATGGCTTCTTTTACCTACCTAAATAAAATCATTACTCCACTGTTTCTACAATATTTCTTATAATATAATAGATAGATAGATAATAGATAGCACAAAGAACTAACATGTCCAGTACCTTCCAGAGATGCATATTGCTAAGAATATCTTATTGACAAGCACTAAGCAATTAGTTCTTCATTATGTGCGGTATCTAATCTGCAATGTTTTTAATAGAGACAAAGGTAAATGCTTCTATCGGAGTTTGTAAATAAGATGCTTGGAAAAATGTTGGAATTTTGAAAATGATAAACCTCACCCTCTTTAAGCTTCATTATGTAACGCTCCCTCAATCACTTTAGAGTGACAAAACCTTTAATTGTGGTTCCTTACATTTTTTTTCTTAAACTTATGCAAGCTATGTCGTAGAAGTTAGTGTATAATCAGAGGAACCTTTTGATTGACAAACTTGTTCATCATCCACTATGATCATACCCACCTTCCAGGCATAATATGGTAGAGTTCTTTTACATCTGACGGCCTTCCTTAGAACACATGCAATAATAACCCATACGTCTTTACTATCATTGATTTGGTATATTAGGTGTCGTTGAATAATGCTTGCCGTATTTAAATATTAGAATAGTTGTTTTACGTGGTTACTAAATGTGGCGGGCCCTGTGTGGTGGCACTGTCTTTTATATCCAATCCGTAACTCTAATCTTTGACCCATTTGTTGTTGTCCATGGAATGTGAAAGGCCTTTTGGGGTTAGCAGGTTTTTTTTTTTTTTTAATGAAATTGGTGAATGAATTGAATTGGGTTTGTTTGGGATGTCTTAATATTCTTATAGATTCTTTATGAATTTTTTTATTAGTCAAAAATCGTAAAATTGGTACATAATTAAAAAAAATGATAAAAACTGTATGAGGCCCATTGTTTTAAATCTGGCTTTATTAAGGGTTTTCAATAATTAGATGGATTATTTGTATAAAAAAAAATATTGGATGGATTAATTGGGTTTTGCTAACGTTATTTTTTTTCATTATTTAAAGTTGTTGTTAGCCCAAATTCATATTCCTTATCTTTATAAAAAAAAGAGAGAATTCTAAAAAAATATCATTTAAATTTTAAAATTCTAAATAGGTGATTTAACAATAAAATGATTTGTTAATTGCATTACCATTCTTGTTAATCCCATTACCGAACTTGTTAACGGGATTTTGAAGTTTAAATGGTATTTTTTTAACATTCTCCCTAAAAAAAAATAATTGAGTGGAGCAATTGGGTTTTGCTCCTGTTATTTTTGTTTTCATTATTTAAAGTTGTTGGTAGTCCACATTCATATTCCATTTTAAATTTTAAGATCCACGTATCTGTAAGTTAAAGCAAGTCCCGTATCCTATTTGTTATTATTCTAAATTCATATTCCATATTTAATTTTTACCTTGAAGCCGCTCCTTTTAAATCCTATTACATTTAAGCCGAAGCTGGTCTATCTTTAAAGACGGCGTCTTAATTGGGAGTGTCCACTAATGGAATTTTAAAATCCTAATATTTACATCCTAATATTAAAAACCTAATATTAATTAATTTAATTGGGTCCGTTTTTCATGCAGACGCCGTTATCAGTTTTAAATCCTATTATTAATTAATCGCCTTTTATGGGATTATAATGGGAATCAGTTTTAAATCCTAATTTTAATTAATGTAATTGGGTCCATTTTTTAAAAAAACTTTTTTTATGCCGTAAGCTTTTATACCAGTTTTATGTTCTTCAGTGCGTATTAAAGTCAGTTTCCAGCTGGCGTTTTAATGGAAGACAATTAAGCGTTAAGGACAATGGTTTTGATGTATTTGGAGCTGGGTTATCTCACAATATTATGCTTGTTTGGATTAGCGGTAGAGAAGTGACTTTTTTTTTCTTCAAATGGACTTTTATAGAAGTCAAATTAAAAAAAAATTATATTGCAAATATGATTTATTTTTTTATTGAAGGTAACAGAAATGACTTTTTTTTAATCTTGAACCTGTTTGGATTAGCTTTTGAAAAGCCCGTTTAGATAGAAAATGACTGAAAATGGCATAAACTTTATTAAATACTACACACACATTTATTGATAATTAAAGTTAAAAAATGTAAATAAAATTTAATAAAATAAAAAGGTCTAATTATTATAAAAAAGAAAAAGAAAAAATACACTAAAATATTATTTATATATATTATAAGTTGACCGAATCATAAGATTTACTAAATTATTCAAGACATACTTAAAAACTAACAAATACTTAGTTATAAGGGAAAATATATTTTTGATGAGTTATAAAGATAAAATAGCATAAAATAGTAAAAATTTAGTTCCATTTTTTTTATTTGATAAAAAAAAATTATTTCCTATATGTTACCTCTATAAAATTCATAAAAAAAAAAATTAAAGGATGGATTTTCTTTACATAATAAATAAGTGAGGAGGATGAAATGAGATAAAATATGTGGCCACATGGACAAAGAGTAGGCCCACAAATGGGGCATGAGAAAAATAATACCCAACATTTACTGTTTTCTTTTCAGTAGCTTCGTGTGCTTAGGAAAAAAAGCACCTGCAATGAGCTTCTCACATAAACTGCTTTTTTTGTAAAAGTTCAGTGGAAAATACTAGGTTCCCAAACGTGGAATAGAAACTCAATTGGGCTTCTCAACATTTTCATTAAGCTTATTTTTCTCCATACCCTATTTCCAAACAGACCCTAAATGAATTTAAGCAGCGAAGTGAGATCAGTGGGTGCCGTTAACAAAATTGGCTGAAAACACTGTTACTGCAAGCTTTCTAAAGATATAATAGATAGATTAATCCTATCAAAAAGTCCAGTATATTTATTTCCAGATGATTTGCAATGTTATTTCCTTGAAAATTTCATATACACTGCATCAGTATATTGACATTTAAACTTAATAAATATTTAAGTTATATATATAATATTGAAGCATAAAAACCAGAACTGCTGGCTTTTGCCGCTTGAGGAAATTTAAAGGTCACCTTGAAATACATATGTCGACGCTCAAACACATCATCGATCACCCACACCAAATCACCAAATGGTAGTATTTTTTATGGGTAAGATGAAAATTAAAATGAAAACTGATCCATGAGAAGCTCGCAATCAAAAGGCAGAAGACGTCGATAAGACAGCAGCAAGCAACAAACGGCGAGTGAAGGGTACTGGCAAGTTAAACCAGCAAAAGCAGTTCTATTTAACACAGAATCCCCTCATACACACACACATGGACACGAATAATATATTAAACACTAAACACCAATACGTACACACAAGCACATATAATAGAGAATCCGATATATTAAGCACTAATCCCATCGCCGGGGTTAAACTTTGGTGCTCCCAGGTTGGCTACGTGGAACTGTGACGCATACTTGCCGGAAGCAGCCTCCATCACCGGAGGTTCATTCAGAAATGCCCAGTTACTCTTCGTCCACCTGCCATCACACATTCAACCATTTCATTACTCCACACGTTTTAGATTGTTGTAAAGCAAGACAAATTAATTAAAGGTAAGGCTCTAAATTAATTATGCTTAAATGTATTACCAGACATTTTTCGTGATGAGCTGCTCCAGACGTGTGCCTGCATCCACATCCACGGACTCTTTTGTTCGGGTCAAGGGCATGCTCTTTGACTTCTGTAACTTCTTCTCAGCCTCCTCATAATTGCTCTCCTGTACGCATCATCAGTATTAAAGTATATTAATTAATCGATTAGCAATATATATTTGTCTGGATGCGAAAAGGTCGGCTGTGTCCAACCTGAATGGTTTCTGATAAATTGGAAATGGCTCTGAGGTGTTCTTGTTCTGTCTTCTTCTTTAATCTCCAGTAAGCATCGATTTCTTCTTTGGTGAGAGACCGATTTCTCTTCAGTTTAGCTGAGATAGGAAAGAGATTTTGCTCGTAATTAGAAATCACAGTGTAGAGACCAGAACTGAAACCAAACAAACTGGACATTAACACTTAACTAGTATACCTGATTTAGGGTCGACGGTGGGAGAGCCCCATCCTGCCATGAGAGAACCCATTCTGCTTTGGTCAATTAAACACAGTAATCCCCAAACGGTGAAGTTTTGGATATATCTGTGTGTTCTGATCCTTATCGTTTGAGTGTGGAGTGATACTTATTTGAAGGGGATAAAAAAGGTAGAGATGGGACCCGTTTATAAAGTAGTGAAGATCATGAGGGTGATCCAACGATTATTATGAAGATCCGGTGTTAGTTTGGGCATCGGATAAACTATTGATGATATTCTCGGCTTAAGCCTGCCCAGTCCCACAGATTTTACTAAGCTAAAGGTATGTTTGGGATTAGGGATTGAAAAATACTTATATACATAAATTGTAATAATATTTTTTTTATATAGTTATCTTATATATCTTAAATTACGATTGAAAAGATACTTTTAAAAATTTTAATCATTATTTCAAACAAACATGTTTAACTCCTTCACTTTCGGCCGCTTCTTCTTCTTCTTACTCAAACTTTTAAACTCCTTTTCACCCATTAACATTATTTTAATATTCCTAAAATTTTAGAATATATACAAAATAAACCCATGTAAGAAAGGGCTAAAAAAAAAAGACTAAAGTTATATATATACCTAAAACCTCATTATATCTTACAATTTAAGTGCGTGTATGCTTCATGGTGAAAAAACAATGCATGTATGCGAATATCTGTTTTGCTTTCTCTTTTTTTCTTCTTTATTTATGTCTCCTTCATAACTTTACTTTCCTTCCATGATCGGCAAAAAACTAAAAAAACAGGAGAAGCCGAAAGCTTCCCACTGGATGTCTACGTCCAGATGGGGTCCACGTCCTCGAAATAATGTTATCTTGAAGAAAATATCGCCACCAAACTTTGCTTTTGTTTTCTGTGCTTTTCTTTGTGTCTTTATCACGCGTCATTATTACCACCACCATTTTGCGATCCCTCCACCAGCTCATGCATTTTTGACGAATAAGTAACCGATATCAGTCCAATTCCAATTCGCCCTCGTTAAATATTTACTTTAATCTTTTTATCTCATACTTTGTCCTCTTGTTAGTGCTAATTTGGTGAACGAATGAAAGTGTGGATCAATCCAGAGAAGGAATAATAAAAGATAAGCGGTCTATTCCAGTATTCCTAGACCCCGAGTCGGATTATGCAAAACAGATAACTTCTATGTTTGTTTCCTTCAATTAATTAATTACCGTAAAAAGGATTAATTGCGTCTTCGCCTTTTCTGAATTGTGTGTAGTCTTTTTCTTTACTTGAAGGAGTCTTGAGACGTGTTTGGATTATCATTTACAAAGGATGGGTTTAGAGATAAATTTGTTTTCCCTCAAACATGAGTTTAAGAAAACTACATAATTACTTAAGCTTTAACGTGGATCTGATCTTCTAAACGAGACTCAAACATAGCCTTATTTGATTTTGTTGGACCCCTTCACTCCTTACACCAGACCCACTTCCAGGAGAAAAAAAAAAAGTAATCTCATTCCTCAGAAAAATTAATCACATCCATGAACTAACAACGGTCCAAGTGTACGTATTTATAGGCTACTTGTGTCGTATGCAACATAAGTATCCTATAAATACTAACATCGTATATAGTCCCAACTAACCACTAAAGGCTAAAACAACAATATTTACAACATTATTATACAAACTCATATTATCACTACTTACAAATTTAAGATGCTTCACTCCCTTCATTTGGATTAAGATTTTAGCTGGGAAGAGGCCTCAAACTTTCTCCCCCAACCTATATTTGATTTTGGCTCCCCTTCAAAAGTAGAGGTTTTGAGAGGGGAGCCAAACTTTTTGACAACCTTGCCCTCACAACTTTTGGATTATTCCATCCTCAGCACTAATCAATTGCCCCAACATTGGCCCAGGTTCTCTGCTGTGGGCTATTATTTGGTTGAAACCCATGCGGTGTGGCCCATACAGTACCCACGATAAAATCCACAGACTAATCCATAGCCCATATAGAAATGAAGAATAATTATATGTGCATGCAACGTATAGCAGAGGCGCCAGGAAAGCGGCAGTTGATAAAATGGCACACAGATTCTTGAATTGACTGTCATATGGTAGTGGGAAGGGCCCAGGCGTCCGGCTGTGTCCTTGTTGGATTTTTTATAACACACAACTCACACCACAATTATATCATCCACTACTCCTACTTACTTATATATCATTCATAAACATTAGTGGCATGTGCAGTATTATATATAATTTTAGATTTTGGATATGTGTTTGTTTAAAATAGTGATTGAAATATTAAAAAATAGCTTTTCAATCGTGACCTACAGTATATAAAGTAAATATGTGAAAGAAGTTTTGTCTCAACTTACATAAATAAATACTTTAAGGGTATTAAAAGCTATCCCAAACAAGATACGATTGGACTTTTAATTGATTACTATTTGTATGATAAGACAGAGGGTGAGCATGCTCCAAGCTTCACTGTGCATAACTCAGCGTTTTGCTTCATTAATTTTCATTCATTCACACACAAATTCCAAATGTATAACTCCAACTTGAAACGACGTCTCACTTAACTCATGCTCATGGCTGCCTTCTATTTTAGTGCACATCAACGTAACTACTCTATCAATCATGGGTGAATTAATATATAACCTCCGGTACAGTACTCGTTGCTTCGCTTTGTAGAATTAGGTGGTGCTTCTAATTCATACGTTTTTACTGGATCCGTTAATGTAAGTTTTGTTCTCCTATCAACCCAACCCATGGCCGTGCAAGTTTATCTGTATTTGACCTTAACCCATAACCCAACGAGATTACGGCTGAATGAATCCTCAAGACATGCACCCACATCATTACATGTTCCTTTTTGTTGATTTTTTTTTTCTATGTTCACATTTCAAAACCAGTCATTAGTTGCTCTCTCCCACCATCCAAGTGGGGCGTTACGCATTATTATGACTACCACCAACATTACTTAATTCCGACTACATACGGTGGATCATCGCCACTTGCTCATTCTTAACTTCTACATATCTTCCATTATCCCAAACACACTCAACCCCCCCCCCCCAATAATGTTTAACTCACATCCATATATAAAATCTATAAAGACAAGTCTACAGATCAATCTTTTAATTTAATCTCTGTGAATTATATTGTCCTAAATTGACTGCGTACGCACATGACTTTAATTAATACTAGTATTTTTTTACCAACACTAATTGAATATAAGACATAACAGATATGTCAAGTGTTAACAAAATAGAGATCATAAAATCAGATTAGTCGTATGAAAAAACACAAGTAACGAAACAAAGACGCTACGTTGTCGATGCATATTTGAATTACTTAACATTTTGTTATGAAAATCCTTAATAAAATTGCAATATGTACACAAATTTTAACTATATTTAATTTAATTTGAATTAATAATTACTTTTTCTTGTCCTAAAGATAACATAGAGTCAAATTTTTTTTTACTAGATTAAGAAAACTAAATAAGTTATTTAATCATATTAAATGTCATGTATCCTTAAATTACATATCATTTTATAAGTTAGGAAAAATAATTTAATAATAATAATAAATATAAATATTTTAAAATATTTTAATTAATTTTTTTAATATCTTAAAAAAATTATATCTATTTTATATTTATATGTGACGGCGGAACTATTAAAATAAAACAATTACATGGCCAGTTACGTACATGCGGGACGGGTGTATGTATTTTGGGGGCAAGAAAAAGCGTAATTTGAGGCTCAACAGAAAAGGATGACAGGGACGTTGACGGTGCGTTTGACTCTTTGACCATGCGTTGCTGTGATGGGCTGAATTGACGGTAAACGAAACAGAGTCCAGAGTGGCCCACAGCTAAATAACGGAACTGAGGAACCAAATATTCGCCTGTCTCCTCTGCGTGGCCATTCGCACATTCCCTCCCCTTCGCTACCACTAACCTCACCCTCGATGAGCGTCTCCGGACACAGCGTGTTGTTGCAGAGCCGTTGAGGGTATTCTCACAATTCCCTGTAATATATGTACGATTTGATCGCCATTCCCCAGTTTTATCTCTTCGTCCCTATCTCTTATCTTAGCTTTTTGCTTTCTCCGAGACATTGGCTTCGGTAAGTGGTTCTGTTTTTGGAAGCATTCTCCTCATTTTTATCCCTCTTATCTCCCTCATCCTTTCTGTCTTCCAACTTCTCTCTCAGAATCTGTGGTTTTCTAGGCATTTGCCTCTCGGTGCACGAATTTCCTTCTTAATTCTTGAGCCTCCTCAATTTTCTTTCCTCCTCTTTTTAGTTTTCTGTTCATCTGTGCCCCTGTTTCAAATGCCAAAGATTTTGGATCTAGGATTCGGATCACATACCGGATTTTCTTTGTATTTTACTCTTCCATATATGTGCTCATCCCTCATCGTCTTGCATCCGGTATTTTGTATCGACTGAAAGACTGGTTTGCCGGGCAACGCATGGGACCTGTGAATAACACAGTACTGCCTTTTGAGTCGAGACAGATAATAGATTTATCTTCGTTGGTAATCATGTTACCTTGTCTGAGAAGACTTCCCGTTATGTTCTCGTTGTCGGCGCTTATTACTTCCTTTAAGACTTCTTTCCCGGCTAATTTGAAAATTTCATCCCGCGATATTCGAGAATTGTTCTTTATGTTAATATGAACAATGTCAACTGGGCAATTAATAACAATCCACTGTCAATTATTAATTCACGGCTTCACTGGTTGATCCTCTGTACTTATATAGATGTGTCCTAAATCCCTTTAAATATACCAAATTCTTTTTTATTTATTTTCACCGACTCAAATTGCAGTGTTAGTCCAATCATAATGCCTTTCAAAGAATTTGTTCGCGAGCTCAGGGATATTCGAGATGGCTTGGGCAATATTTCTATAAGAGGAGGGGTTGAAGCAAATCGCATTCCTTCCCGTGGAAGATCTCTTATTGCACCCGAATTCTCCTCACCACCTTCGTTAGTGACTCAACAGAGCCCCTGGGCTAACTTACCATCCGAGTTGTTATTAGACATAATTCAGAGGGTGGAAGCAAGCGAAACTTCCTGGCCTGCCCGGCGGGCGGTTGTAGCTTGTGCCTCAGTTTGCAGGTCATGGAGGAAAATAACAGAGGAGGTGGTAAAGACCCCAGAACAGTGTGGTTGGCTTACTTTCCCCATATCGCTGAAGCAGGTAATATCTCCCATGCAATTTATATTAGGTACTTATCTATCTTAAATTCATAAGCCCGGAGTACTGTTTAGTGATTAGTGATTCACCCCAATTAATCTGTTCTGACCGCTTCTCTGCCTGTTAGCCTGGTCCAAGAGAGACTCCCATCCAGTGTTTTATAAAGAGAGAAAGGGTGACTTCGAAATATCTTTTATATCTTGGTCTAAGCCCAGGTAATATTGTTGTTCTGTTGCTGCATATATCTCTTGTGAAGAGTTAAAGTTCTCTTTTTGAGTTTGAACATTGGTTTTGAAATTGACGAATCATCCCTGTGGATGTTTACTTTGTTGCAATCTCCTGCCCCAGCAAATTATTTCGAACATCTAGTTTAAGTGAGCATGCAATTTTACTCATTATAAAAACGTCTATAGTGAAGACTAAATTTTTATCCCCTGGTATGACAGTAAAAATTCTTGGTTGGGGAAAAACCCTTTTTCCCCCTTCAAACAATAGTTATTTTTCCTGAAGTTGCTCTTGTTAGGTACTTTGTTTGTTTAACCATGTTGCTCGTCTAATGTGATTGCATCAGTTGTCATGAAGATCGGGTTTTGTTTGCTGACTTGTATTAGTCTGGTCTTTATTTCGATGTCTCACATCATCCTCTCTTTGGGATGAAATCCCTTGGAAGTGAAGCATTTATTAGTATATATTGTGTTACTACTGAGCTATCTAACTCTTGTTTTGCAGCTCTCTCTGGGGATATGAGTAAACTGCTCCTGGCAGCAAAGAAGATTAGACGGGCAACATGTACAGAGTTCATAATATCCTTGGTTGCAGATGATTTTTCTAAAGCAAGCAATACATACGTTGGAAAGCTGAGGTTAGTCACACCCCTGCATGGTCCTTATCTTGTTCGTTGATGCATTCTTTTATTGTTAAATTGATCTGTGAGCAATGAGCAGGTCTAATTTTCTAGGTACCAAATTCACGATCTTGGACAGTGAACTCCCGCTTGATTCTTCCCTTCCGTTGAATATTAAATTGCAGCAGAGAATCCATTCAAAGCAGAAGCAGGTTCTTCCAAGGGCTGCTGTAGCAAAGCATAATGTGGCCACGATATCGTATGAGCTCAATGTTCTCCGCACTAGAGGTCCAAGGAGAATGCGGTGTACCATGCATTCAATTCCAGTGTCTGCCATCCAAGAAGGTGGCACTGCTCCTACTCCTTTGAAGTCCACCAGATGCACTGATGAGAATCTATCTTCCATGTCCATTTCAAAAGAAAGAAAGCCAGGAGTTGAGTATGGCTCCAATAGTGACGATAAGCTCCCAGAATTGAACCAAATCACAAGGGAGCCACTGATTTTGAAAAACAAAGCTCCTAGATGGCATGAACAACTGCAATGTTGGTGTTTGAATTTCAAGGGACGTGTTACAGTGGCCTCAGTAAAGAACTTCCAGCTCGTAGCTGCTTCAGAAGCTCAACAAAATGTTTCAGCGGCAGATCAGGATAGAGTAATACTACAGTTTGGGAAAATTGGAAAGGACATATTCACCATGGATTACCGTTACCCCCTCTCTGCATTTCAAGCCTTTGCAATCTGCTTGAGCAGCTTTGACACCAAACCTGCTTGCGAGTGAGCATGTCCCGTTTCATAACGGGATAATGTTGTGCCACTCTTCCATTTCTATACATGTAGATATATTCTTGAAACGATAAGATGAAAGGGTGGTTTTTTTTGTTTGGGGGGAGGGGGGTATAACTCTTACCCCAATGAATGTTTTCACCTGTTGTTGCAAGTTTGTGTTATCTTGCTGTCAGGCTTGGTATTTAATTGGCAGGTTTACTAAGCTATCAATTTCTCTCCATGCATGTTGTAGTTAATCTTGTATGAAAAACTTTTTCTTCCTTGTTACGTATTTTGCAAAGTGCCGCGTTAATTTTCCTTTCCGCAGGGGCCTTTGGCATTTATTCCTTTGAATTGTTTGACCTATTTCTTAATTAAATGTCTGCAAACTATTCTAATCTTGTGAGGCAGGAGAAAAGAAATCTTGTTTACCTCTCACAGAAGGAGTTTCCAGGCATATACTTGGCCTCACCGTATCGTGGTGTTCTTTCTGCAATTCATCGACGCGTTGCAATTCATAGAACCAAGTAAAGGACAGAGCCTTCATTGTTGAATCAAAGTGCATGTACTAAAAACTGTAGTTAGTATAACCTGTCATTTAATAATTCAGTTATTTATATTGCTTGGTATGTTGTATGAGTGAAGGGCCGAAGGCTGAAGCTTTATATGCTAACTTCATCAAATGGAAAGTTCCTTCCTTTATACACCCTATGAAGAAAAGAATTGTGGGATAAGGTGCCTTCACAGAGTAAACAATGGCAGGGAGATATTCTTTTTACCTTTTAGGATGAATTGAAATACCTCGCATGCAAGAGTTCCACAACATGCCTTATCCCCCACTATATAATTTCCAATTTCCAAGTAATTCCTGGCAACTGCATCAGCTCAAGCTATCTTCTCTTACACACTGTTGTTTTTTATTTTGATCTGAACAGAAGGAGCATACAAGAAGATGCTAAGAATTTGGCGGGGAATAAGGTTGCGCCAAAATCCCCCAAGGGCTGCAATATTACAATTCCATGGGAATGGAATCATCAACATGGAAAGCATATATTCACCCTTTGGATGGGTCACGTCGTCCCCACCAATGCAGCAGAAAGGGTTGGAGAATGTTACAGTTTCTGACGTCTTACTGACAAAGGGAGAAGAAAAAGTTGGTTCATGGCTCTGGTGCCGAGTTGATGACGCTGTTATTAATGCAATGAAGAACGTAAGATAGTTCGAATTGTTGATTATATATATACCATCATTTTTCCTTTGATTCCTATATATGTTAACCAAGTTTCTGCGAGAATTCAGATGGCTGCAAACAATATTGGATCACTGGTGGTGCTCAAGCCTGAGGGTCATATAGCAGGAATCGTCACAGAAAGAGGTAATAATTTTTGTTTAAAGTTGTCAAGTTGAAACAAAGTCCGGACACAACATATTGAACTAAAAATATTGTGGTTAATTTGTGTGCGGTGGCATGAACGAACTGATAGACTGCTTGAGGAAAATAGTGGCGAAAGGAAGATCTCCAGTGTACACACAAGTCGGTGAAATTATGACTGATGAGGTTATTTCATTACGTTCCTTGAATTTTCTTCGAATAATGCAATCCAATGTGCATGGTCTGCTACCTTTTTGTTCGTTGACCTTTAATTTGTCGTCGTGGTATGCGTTAAACAGAAAAATCTAATGACGGTGACCTCCGACATGAACATTCTACAAGCAATGAGGATTATGACAGGTGTATTTCTTTTGTTTGCTGTTACTGGAAAATGAGTTGAAACAAGATGAAATAATATGGGAGAGTTTGATATTGCAGAGAATCACATAAGGCATGTGCCAGTAATAGATGGGAAAGTGGTGGGAATGATATCGATGGTGGATGTGGTGAGGGCAGTGATGGAGCAGCAAAGCGGAGAACTGAAGCGACTCAATGATTACATCAGAGGAGAATATTACTAGGACTGGCTAACCACACACAACAAAACAAACATCTTCTTTCTTATTTGATTTCACAGTTTAATAAAAAAAACTACCAGGGCCTCATTCCATTTACCAACCAAATAAACTTGTCTCCTTATTGACAGGGTTATGACTCGTTTGCACCGCCAAGTTTATATCATGAACAAGATACGAATGTATAATTATATGCGCGCACACAACAATGGAAATTTTCCATTTCGGGGAAACAAATGCTTTTTTTATTTTATTTTATTCTTTCGGCTGAATACATAAATAATGAATACATTCATTTCTTTTAGACTAAAAAACATATAGAATTCAAGGGGTCAAAGGGCGCGACAAGAAGGTCCATGCGCATGAAATGGTTTGTTTGTCTCAGACTCAGTCATGTATTAATTTTATGTCTACATGCAAAATCGGCCGAACTTAATTAGTAGTAATCCCTTTTTTTTTTTGGTACAGAAAAAATATCTTTCTTAAAAGTATTTTGAACCTTGAGATCCAACAATTTCTGTCAAAATACAAGGAAGATGGTCGGTAATCCCAACATCTGACACTGGATATTCTAAAATCCAAACACCAGGCCAGCTGGCTGTATTTGGGGATTCAGCTGCCTTATGAATATGTTAAAGCCGTCACAGTTCCAAAATGCAGAGAAGCCACGTCTGAACGTAAGATAGACTATATGCAACGCAAGCAAATCCGATTCTCAAATGGGCTGAATTCAAATAGTCATTGAAGCAATGACGCGAATATCATTCATATCCCGATTTTCAGATGATGACTATACTAACAATTTCATGCTGCATGGAGAGCACGCGAATATAAGATGAGCAGAACCCGACATTGAGATTTTTATTCTTGGAGTAGCCTCTTGAGATTGAAATATTACTCTGTCCCTAAAGATAGTATATTACTGCAAGTTGCACTATAAGTGAAAGAGAGGATGGAAATTCCAGCATCGTCACAAACACAGAATATCTTTAGGAGTGGGGGTTCATATTGTTAAGGGAATCCATATCAAGGATATGATATGTTGAGGATCTAATCCCCCACCAGGCTGTAAAAAATTTGAAGAAATTCTACAATCTAATGAATGAATGATCCGGTAATGCCAATTGACCCTACCTCCATGCGAATCATATCTTATTTGTGTATTCCCCCAACTTGCACAAAACACTAGAGCCTGTTTGGCTTAGTCAAAGGAAGAGATAAGAGGGATTTTAATTGAGAGAATGGGAAGAGAAGATATAAGAGGGATTTTAATTGAGAGAATGGGAAGAGAAGAGATAAGAGGGATTTTAATATTATCTCGTTTGAAATGATGAGAAGATAAGGGAGGAAAATGATTTTAATATTCCCTTATTTGGTTTAGGAAGGAAGGGGAAAAATATTTGTATATGGACAATGTTACCCTTATTTTGTTTAAATGTTTTCCTTCATATTTTGTACCATATTTATAATTATAATTATATATATACATATATTTAAGATTATGTAATTATTTTTTCTAAAAAATATTATATAATTATTATTTTTGTCAGAATTATATAATTATAATATTATATATTCAAGACTTTATTTTATAATTATACCTACAATATATAATAATTATGTATACTATTATGATAAAAACAATTAGATGGATGATGGGTTGAAATAATTAGATTATTACTCAAAAAATAATAACTAAACAATGAGATTCTGACTCCAAGATCTAGAACCAATCATTGAAATTGCCTCAACTTTACCTGGGTTTGCTTTTCTTTGATACATTTTATCAAACAGGTCATGGGCACTCATATCAGAGAGCGAGAATTGGTTTGAAGTGATATTATTGTTTTTGTCCTCGTCTTGCATTGGTGGTTGAGTTGGTCTGGCTCGACCACCTGATTTTCCTCGTTTGGAAGAAGCAGCTGCGTTCAGAGCAACAATGTCTATCGGTGGTAGAGTGTTCTAGTTGGAGGTTGAGCGTTTCATGAAGCAGTAAATTTTTCTTCTCAAATGAGAGTTCCAATAATTCTTTATCTCATCATCTGTTCTTCCTGGTAGGTGCCTCGCTATTACAGATCACCTGAAGAAATTAACCAGGCCACACATGAGAACAAGACAAATCAGGTCATCATGAATTATGATTACGGTAAAATAGGACATTGAGGAATAATATCCAAAACATTTTGTGGGACTAGGGAGTGATATCCCTATGTTTTTCTCAAATGGGAATAATATCCACCTGCATTTGCCACCGACCTCCACTTCATCAGCGTTGAGAAACAGAAGAAGAAGTGGAAGAGGAAGGAGAGGTGGAGCATGCGGCGGCGGAGACAACGTCGATGAAGACGATCGATTGGGCGGCGGGGGATGAAGAGACAAAAGTGAAGAGAATCTGGATTTTTGTGAAACAAGGGTAGTTTAGGAATATTGAAGATTAATATGGACAAATTGATCAATACATGACAAAATGTTGTCATTCACCTCCAAATTCCATCAATTCTAATTCTGGAGGGAAGAGTTTTGAGGAAGTGAAGGGAAAATCTTAAAAAATTTATATACCCCTTCTTAAAATGTTAGACTGCCAAATAAAAGAAGGGGGGGGGGGGGATCCCTCCTCTCATGTCATCCGTCCCCTCCACATCTCTTGTACCAAATGTTTTCTTAAGGATCTGTTTGATATGCAAAAAGTAAAGAAGAGGGGGGGGGAAGATTTTAAAGTTCTGAAGGTGAAAATGTGCTGTCCAACAGTAACACTAAATTCAGTTTCCGTTTTCTTTCATTTTCCCTTAAACATGAGATCCTCAAATATCAGGGTTTTTAAACTCGGACCGGATCGGCTAGTTCAAACTAGAAATCGGCCAACCGAGCAGTAAACCTGTCCGGTCCGGTATTTTAAAAAAAAAAAATCAATTTTTTTTTTTATTTTTCTTTAGAATTTTATATTAATAAACCTAAAATCTTCAATTTCTCACCGATTTGGTCTCATGTTTGACTTTAGTCTGACCAACTGACCCTTGACCAGTACCTCGACAGGTTTAGTGCCGGGTTTGGGTTTCAGGACCTTGTCGAATCCCTCCAAAAGTGGTGGGATCTTAAAATTATTATCGGGAGAGTGAAATTGTGGAACAAAAATGCCCCTGAAAAAGTGCTAAAGGTTGAGGCAGAGGCATTTGTGACCTGAAAGACGAGCTGAAGGTAATTTCTCATTCATACTTGATAGTGGTCTCGCTTCATGAGTTTTGCAGCGATTCGGAGTTCCGAATCCGAGTTTCGAACCACCCACTTGATGGCTTGAAGGAGACTAGGATTGACCCCTTGCGAAGTAAAGTTTGTGGCCTTCTCTATCAAAGACGTCGACTTTGTCCCCGGACCCCTTCTCTCTTCTTCTTCCATTGACGATCAAATACAATCAAATCATAAATTCATGAAAGATGCTATTGAATTTCATTTCTTATAGTCACACCCACCATCGCCAATAACACAAAGATAAGTTCTTTCAATCTCAGAGCTTGAACTTGTTCCAATTCTATGCTCACTCAAGTGAGCAGATCCAGGTCCCTTTCTTTATTTCTCTTCGATGGTTTCAAAAAATTGTTCATTTCCTTATACTTGTAATCATATTAATGTTGCTGAAGCTTTTGGTTGTTATTATCTCAGTTTGAATTGGGCTATTAAATTCTAACTTAAACTTTTGTTTCTTTTCGAGGTATTTTGAGTATTTCACTTATCCTTCCCACTTAATCCACCCCATTTCTTCCTACCAAACATCTCATATTTCTTCAACCTAGATTCCTTCCCATGTCTACCAAACAGGTCAATTTTTTAAAGTTCCCTATTAATCTTTCCTTCCTTTCCTTTCCCTCCTCAAATGTTTATTGTACCAAACGGGCCATTATGGGTTCCTTCCTTATTTAAGGAGGTGCTATGGGACACGTTTAGCCCCAAGTAATCACGCTGTTCTACAATGGGTTGGACCAGAGAAGAGAACAGAAGATTTGAGGATGCACTTGCAGTGTATGGGCCGGAGGACCCAAACAGGTGGCAACATGTGGCGAACGCGGTGGCCGGAAAATCGGCACAAGAAGTGAAAAGGCACTATGAGATCCTCATGGAGGACGTGAATCGAATTGAGCGTGATCAAGTCCCTTTGCCAACATATGTTCACTCCAGGCGAACTGCCCAAGACCCCTGGTATGATCTCTTCAATATTCCATCATTTCAATCTCCCTCTCTCTTTCTTTTTCTATTATCTCTATCACATCCACGTGCCCCATCCAAAGTCATCAATCATCTCCATAATTCATTGCTTTTGGAATGGTACCTTTCAAACAATAGAACGTAGAACCTTCTGTTTATTATGTTGCTCCACATTTACTCTGCATTAGCTCACTTCATCACTCATAGTTCAAGTGTTCTTGACTCTGTAAATGCAATCCTTGGAATTTTAGATCACAGGCACATGGACGCCGACCACCTTCATCAATACACATTATTACCACAAAACGGCTGATCCAGCATGTACGATCATAAACAAAATTCCTGGATCCCTTTCCTCAAATCTTGAGTAATTCTTGGATCTATTTAAATTTTCTATTGGAAAGCAGGGGTCAGTTATTCAATGACCAATTAGTAGCTCTTTTAGGTATAGGGAAATGTTCATTTATTCCGTTAGCAGTGGATGTGAACTCATCTTTAATTTTAACAAAACGCTCATTTACCTACTCTGTATCGGCATGTTTTCTTCAGCGGCATGATAAGGAATCTAAATCTTCGTTGAAGCAAGACTACTGAACTCTACGAAGTTACTGGATGGTGCTATTGTATGAGACATCTGTAGAAGGTATATGCACCAGTTTAGTGCAACCTAGCTAGATGCCTCTATATATCCATAGTTTCATTCGGTGTCTTTCTTATTTGTAATTTTATGTCTCTGTGCTAAAGTTATTAATCATGTTCCCCTTATTTTTACTCGTTGTAAGAAATATGAAGAAATACCTCTCTTTTGTACAAGTTTTTTCTCTCCTCGCGTAAATGTAGGGGGCAATTGAAATACTTTCCATCATGGAAAGAGTAAATGAAATAAGCGAATACTTTAATTTGGTGATTAATCACTAAGTAGATCTGTGTGTGTGTGTGAGAGAGAGAGAGCATGGGAGAGAACACATTTTCCCAAACCACAAAATCATGAACGAAATGATCGTATTCAGTGTTTGAGAGAGTGGAGATAAGATATTATAGGTTTAGGTCATCTCACCATCTTTTTTTCTTTTTTCTTTTCTTTTCAGAGAATGTTATCTCCATCCTTATATTTTAAAAAATAGATGGTTCATATTTAATATTTTATAAAACTATTATTTTAAATATAAATAAGTAAAATTAAACTATTAAAACATAACCTACACGTATAATTTATAATTGCAATATAAACAAAATTGATATAAAAATTAATTTATAAAACTCTATGATCATAGTTTTAGAAAACATTAAATCTGAATCTTCCATTTTTTAATTTAAGGGAGGGGATGAAATTCTGAAAAGAAAATGATAAGAGTATTCTTCGTATATATTTAAAAAGAAGAAGAATAACGAAAGTTTTTATGCATGCGACTAAATTTGAGTCACTACCAATAAGGGGAAAGCCACGACTTGACCATGGCTATTACAAGTAAAGTCGGAAAAAAAGGCATTCCAATAAAAAAATGATGTGATACAAGGGATTAGCTGCTGACCCACTAACAAACAAGTTGAATCCTACGGTTCCACAAAGAGAACAGCTAAATTGAGATAAATATAAACAAATAATTAGGGCGCGAGATGCGGTTAGAGGAAGAGTCGCATGATTAGCCGCCAACTCAGGCAAACCAGTAATCTAGTCGTGTTATAAATACTGGGAATACTGTGCGATTCAGCGTTGCATGGTTGCAGCCATTTGTTTGTATGCATACATATAGCTAAGCAGTTTGGTATAGTAATTAAGGAAAATGGCAAAGATATCGTCATTGGTGTTGGTAATATCATTAATAGTGGTGGCTCTGCCATGGCGTTGGGCGGCGGGTCTGGAGGATCCCTGGAAGAGTCTGGCGGATCAGGCAGCATCTCAGGGCATCTCTCAACAATCCATAGATGATGCTCAGGCTGCTCTTCGTGGCGCTGGTGCTGATTCCGATTCATCCGTCTGGTCCGACTGGATTAAAGGCAATGCCGAGTAAGTTGAAATTTCAATCCTCATCGTTGCCTACATCTCTTCCTCTGTTTTCCATTTTCCTAAAAATACCCACACAAAAAAAAAACATTTAACTGTGTGCATGCATAATTAATGTGGTGGAATTCAGTAATATGGGATACACGGACGAAAAGGCACCCACGGCGTCAGAAGATGGAGGATCTGCTTCGGATGAACCTGAAGCAGAGGACTTTGCTGACATAGGTGTAGATGAATCTTCACCTGCAGATGCAGAATCTCCGGCAGGAGAATCACCTTCATATTCCCCCTCATATGAACCGGCGGCAGAAACACCCGAGACCCAGGCGCCCGTAGCTGACGGTCCCGAGGCATATGCACCCGCAGCTGACGCACCCGAGACACAAGCACCTGCCGCCGACACACCAGAGGCAGAAACACCTGGAACACCCGCCTCGGCACCTGAGGCCCAGACACCCAGCGCAGCCACACCCAAAGCATATGCTCCCGGCGCCACCGCACCCATGATGGAGGCTGAAGCACCAGAGGCAGTCACGCCCACAGCAGAGGCACCTGACGCAGACACATCTCCGGCAGAAGCTCCGGGAGCGTCAAGTCCTGAAGAAGCATAGGAGGTGTGTGTGTACCGAGTAATTAATTAAGGCACATAAGCTGATTCAAACAAGATGTATCTAGATATGTGGAGACTGGAGAGGGTGGTGTACAGAGAATTACATTGGGTTTACCGTTACGACACCCCCCTCCACCCTCTGTGTTTCGATTGTGTCCCGCTTCATATACCAAGGTTGATATATAATCATACTTTCTCTGTTTCTCTCATCTTTTGGATGACTAAGCTTCCGTTCAGATTTAATTTTTTTGTTATTTTTTATTTTTTTAAAAAAATTATTTTAATAGGTATAGAATCTAAAATAAAGATAATCTTTTAACTAATATTTTTTTAAAAAATAATTTTTTTAATCCATTAAAAAAAATTAAATCTGAATTATTCAAATTTCAACTGACTAGACGAATTTGAACAGGCACCAAAACGGGTTCTTCACTTCCTTCCTTGTCTTCATTTTTTGTTCAATTAACGTTACATCTGCCAACATGCAATTCAGCAAACTCTTGTCTTGTTGGCTCGTTGAATACGTCAATTTATGTCACTTTACGTTTACGTGCAACACCTTGGCTTCTGTCTGCTGTTAATGCATTGTTTAACAAGTCGTATTGTAAATTTTGCAAAATTACTTACTGCATCTGGTTTTGCCAGTAAACTAGATCTTATATTTTGAATTAGATGAGTATAATGATCTCCTTCAACTTTTTTCACAGAAGGCTTTAATTTTTTTTCATCTACTCTCTCTCCTATCTATAAGAGTTTGAGGGGCATTTCAGTCCTTTTATATATGCCATATGCATTATTTTATCATAACCCACTCGTAGCGTCACACTTAAGAAAACCTGAGGAAAGGTGTTTAGTTTTATATTTGGGCTACAAACTCTGCTATATGTAAATTTGAGATCCTTTAATGATAATGCTAAATGTTGTTTCCGAGTACTTATAAAGTAGAAAATTCAATAAGAATCTGTACAACTAAGATGGCGTAATTTGTAAACACAGAAAAATTATGTATACTGTATAAGAACTTACAAGACTGCCGAAGATAATAATAATAATGAACTTTAGAAAAATCCGAGCCCAACGTACGTTGTCTCCTTAAGACAATTTGTTCCCTCTATACAGATGGCCAATGTTCTCGAACAATTGTCTCCCAGGATAGAACGGATTGCGTCTTCAGGATGATGGCACTATCAGTCTGAAGCCCGGACAAACGCAATGATATTGCTTTCAGAACCGCACAGGTAGAGATGATTGCAGAATGCACTATGCAATATGTGAGAAGAGAGGAGTGTTTCGAGATTGAGAGTGATTTTTCCTGTCACTAGCACGTCCTATTTATAGTTGACGGAAATTGATCAGATGGACTCGACTCTTGAGGCGAACCGGTGCGTCGTGCGAACAGACATACCGAAACGGAGTGAACAGAAGCGAATGGTGCCTCTTTGTTGGCGAACTGGTGTGTCGTGCGAACAGACATACCAGAACGGAATGAACAGAAGCGAATGATGACTCTTTACTACGAACTGGTGTGTCGTGCGAACAGACACATCAGGACAGAGCAACCGGACACACCAGAAGACGCACCAGAATAAATAGATGTACTGGTTCGGTCATTCGGTCACATATCCGCACTGTTTGGAAAATCACGAAGAGGTATAAAGGAATAAAACGCGATTGTTCGGACAAACTAAAAAATAATTTAATAAAAATTATTTTTTAAATCTCACACGCGCGCGACCGAGCCGGCCGGCCTGACGGCGGCAGCGGCGCGTGCGTGTGTGTGGTGGACCAAGGCCCATGTATGTCCTCCCTCCTCCACAAAAGTGGATTGGCCAAAGGGCTCATTTTAGAGGTGAGAAGTTGAGCCTTATATACACTCTTATTTCTCTTGATTTGTCCAATGTGGGACTTTTATCCACACACTATTTTCTCCTTTCTTTTCCCTCTTCTCTTCCAACCTACTTCTTATTCATAACCCATGGAATTATTGTTCAAAATTCCAACACTAAGTACGTATGCTATTCACTTGTATGAGTAACTTTACCCAAAATACATATATCTTTCATCACGGAATCAGTTTAGCTACCTATCATTATTTGGAAACTGGTTCCATGAAATGACACCGAGGAAACTTTGCTGCACTATATATTCTTGGGTGAGATAACTTTATTCAAGAGTTGCTAAAAGTGGTGGTGGCTTTAATTACATCGCATGAGATGTACTTAAAATGTTTAACAGCAACGACACTAAAAACTCTCGCACTATGGTCTATACAAATCCTACCTGGCTAGTTATTCAATTTTCCCCCCAAGAAAAGCTAAACAAACAAAATCCGCCGATGGAATCTAAATTACGTACGTCGCCAATAGCCATGCCTTCACAGAAGAGACATGAATAATGGGGCATCATTCCCGAATTTCATCTCCATCATCACAGTCATTTTGCCCCCTATGAACTTCTCCTTGGCTGCCCATCTCTGTACTTTCCCCGACGTCGTTTTTGGAACACTCTCCCTCTTGACCAAAGCCACCAATCCCACCTTAACCCACTCTTCTCTCTCAACACCTTCTTTCATCTCTTCACATATTCTCTTCAAAACCCTCTCATCCTCTTCATTCCTCTGCATCTCCGCCACCAGCACCATCCTCTTTGATATCTCAAACGCTGACATACAACCTCCTCTCAGAAACCTGGGACAACTCTCATACGCCGCCTTCTCAATGCAGTGAGGATGAATTCTCCGACCACCTTGGACCTCAATAACGTCCTGACACCGACCGGTCACAAACAGAAACCTCTGTTCTCCTTTAACAACCCCTGTATCCCCTGTTCGAACAAAACACTTCCCCATTGTGTTTCTCAGTCTCGCATGAAACACCTCCCTCGTTAAGTAAGGATGTCCGAGGTAGCCAGATCCGTTACTCGACGATGAAACCCATATTTCTCCTTCAATCCCATCGTCAACCGCTTCACAAGTTTCTTCATTTACAACCACAATGTCCATGTCCTCTTGAGATTGATTATTAGAAAGCCTTGCAACTGGCAGAAGCTTACTGTGAGTTGGAAGACCTGGAAAGCCAGAATAGCTATCATTAACCCTCCAAGCTGTGGAAACAAAAGTACCATTCTCTGCTAATCCGTAAGAAGGAGATATGGAGGAGGGGTTCAGCCCAAATGGAATAAAAACACGAACACACTCTTCAACTGAATCGCTGTAAATGGGCTCGTTGATGAGGATCAAGTTCCTTAAGCTGGAAAGATTTATGGGAACGGTTCCTTGGTGTGGCCCACCTCGCTTGATCACGAGGGGGAGCGTGAATGACGGAACAGGGGTACACGTGGCCTTGAACTCCGACATTAATTCAAGCCAGAGTCTCGGACGGGTGATGAAAGCAGTCGGGGAGGTGAGGATGCATGTGGCCCCGGACACAACCGTCAATAACAGAAACATGAGACCACAATCATGGTATTGAGGCAACCACGAAACAATGACACTGTTTGGATGAAGATCATAGGCAGTCCTGGCCGTTCTAACGTTGTGGGCAGCGGAGCCAGCTGTCATAAGCACTGGTTTTGGAATCCCAGTGGCACCTGACGTGTACTGAACCAAATACACCTCATTTGCTCCGCAACCACTGTATGCTGCAGAATCAGCAGTACGGTTATTTAAAATCACAGCATTACCATCATCTTTGACGTCGTCATCGTCGTGAATAGAGATCCAACGTACTTTTTGTAACAAGCGTGTGAGGTTCTCATCCTTGTGGGGGGAAGAAGACACGTAGTTTTGAACACTGGAGATATAATCAGGGTGAGCTAGGGCAGCTTTAGGTTTTGTCTGTGAAAGGGCCCTGACAAGATGGTGATAATTGTGACGAGAAAAAGAAGGATGAGGAGGGATGATGGGAACGCTCAAAAAGCCAGCACGTTGACAAGCAAATATGAGCTTCACAAGTTGGAGTCCCGGAGGGCACAAGATTATGACGGTGTCGCGTCTCTGTAAAGGAACGAGGAGCTTAGAAGAAATGAGGTTGAGTGAGGCATTGAGGTGAGAATAGGTGAGGAAGGTGGTGGGATTGGAGCTTCCGTCGGACCAAATGAAGGCCGGCTTGGACCGGAAGGAGGGGAGATTGGCCCAGACCGGCAGGTATTGGTCGACCACGGGTTGGTCGGGAAAGGAAGGATCGTAATTCTCGTGGTGCATGTTGGGGTTTGGTCTTTGTGTGCGAATTGCAAGACAATGAGGTTTGAAGGTGTGATTTTATAGTTGGGGGGGGGGCGTAATTTGGAATTTGATTCCTGGCTGCATGATATCATCTAAGTGGATAAGTTTCAAAAAATATAAATTTGAGAGAAACAAAGAGATATTCGGAGGGAATATCCCAGTGCGGGTCCTTGAGCCGCTCTTACAAATATCACAATCGCGTCGCATTTTTGGTGTTGTTTTGTGTTGGGATTGCATTCTACCTTGCCGTCTGCCAAAAGTAATTTCTATTTTTAATAGCCAGCCAATAGCCGCCCTCTCCTCTCCTTCGTGACTTCTGGTTTTTTATGAACTGTAATTGTTATATATATATATACATGCCTTAATTTTAATTCCAATTTTAATAGTAGTACTTTTTTTGTATTATTATTATTATGATTGTTTTGTGTTAATTACTTCCACTGAAAATTCATCTGCCAAAACAGACATACTATGAAGTTTATATAATGTTTTTCTAAGTTTTTTTTTTTTTATAAAAAAAGTCCAGTTTTAGGTTTTTGAGAACTTCAATGAAAAATTGAACAGCTATTATAGTAGGACAAATTAAGGATTTTCTTGTGGTTTTTAAAATGTGGACGCTTATTATAAGAAATTAGAAATACGTTATACCTTGTATACATCCATTTTTTTTTTTTTTGAATAAAACTGCAACCATTACACTTGTAAATTACATCTCAATAAAGTCAATGATAGGGTTTGAAGAATGTCCCAGTTCCGCATCTTTTAAATCTTGATTCATTTGGACCCAGCACCACGTAGGTGGTTCTTGTAAAACGGTAAAATCTGACTACGTTTTGTGGGCAGTACAGGCAAGGCAGTCGGCACTCCTTAATGCTTCACGCTTAACATGAATAATTTCAAGGTCCCAATCTGAGGAGATAAGAGACCTAATGCCACTTATTTCCTCTCTGAGAGGATGATCATGACCACAGTTGGTTAGCAGAAGCTGTATGGCCTCAATAGAGTCAGAGAATAATTTTATTCTTGATAGCTTCAGAGTTTTACACATTCTTAAACATGTGCCAATATCTATAACTTCTGCTGTAGTAGAGGGTGCATAGCCAATTCTTTGCTAGAATTCCACCACCCAGTTTCCTCTATCATCATGAATCAGTCCTCCTGTTGCAACTTGATGTTGGTTTGACACCAATCCATCCACATCTACTCGAACAAAATCTATTGGCTGTGCGTACCATGTAACGTTCGTTCTGTCTTGAATCTAGAAGATGTGATATTTGTACTTGCCATTCTCCACCCCCTCTAGGAGTTGAAACATGCAGCGGTTCACCAAGGTTCTAGGAGAGTCGTTGACACCATCGAACGCCTTCCTACATCGGTTCTTCCATAGCTCCCAGCACATTAGTCCAAAAACCCTACTCCATGGCCATCTTGCAAGTTGCCGAGAAGCATGATCATTTTTCAGGTTCCATCTCAACCATACCTGCAAATCACAGCTAAAAAATACAGATATACATAAATGGTTAATTAAATGCAGCCACGTTCTTCTCGCTGTCTCACAATCTCTCAAGGTATGAATGATATACTCCTCACTCATACACTCAAAAGGGCAATTAGGAGAAGTAGAATGGATACATTTTGCTCTCATGGAATTTGTTAAAATTCTCTCATGAAAAACCTGCCACATGAAGAATTTAGCCCTTTCTGGTATATCCCATCGCCAAATATTATGCCACACGGGATCAAACAAATGATTCAAGCAGTTACGTGCAAGCCTATAAGCTAATTTCACATTAAAATCACCATCATTTGATGCCTACCAATAAAATCCATTGTCATACAAGCCTCTCGGAGGCTGAATTAATTGAATATTTTGAATGACCCATGTGGGAAGAAATTCCCTCAATTTCATAATATCCCATGAACCCATAGGAGTTAGGAACTGATTCACCTTCGCCTCATGATCAATATGATGAAAATGCCTATCCACATATTCAAGAAGAGGCCGATCAAGAGGTAACCATTTCTCAGTCCAAATATTTGTATTGTTCCGGTACCTAGCTTGCATTTAACACCCTTTATGAATTTATCCCATACCGATATGATAGCTTGTCACACAGCCAATTGTTGATACTTTTTCTCAACCTTAGGGTATTTTCCATTACCACATCCATATTTAATTCTTAAACATTTAACCCAAAGTTTAAAAGATACCAGCAAAGTTTCATAATGAAAGCCATATTATGACAATGAAGATCCTTGAATCTTAATCCTCCATGGTTTTTCTCTTCTTTAAGGACATCCCAAGCAAGTATCTGCATTTTCCTTACATCATACTTTTGGCACCAAAAGAAATCTCTACTAATTTTTTCAATTTCTTGAAGGACTTCTTTTGATATGAGTAATGTTTGCATTTGATAAGTAAGAATTACTGAGAGTACCGATTTAATTAAAACTGTACGCAATTTCATTTCATAAACTTTGGCCAAAAAAAAAATTCATTCAATAAACCATTTTCAGGCGTTTTCTAGTCAGACAACCGCATTAAGTGATTGTGATTGGCCCAGCCATGAAGATTTTCTTTTTTCTATTGCCAAGGAGAATAAATAAACTTGCAATTCCTCGTACATACACTCATTTTGTCAATTATTCGGAACAAAATTATTCTGTTAATTGACTCCACCTGAGCTTCATTTTGTTGAGCTCTTGTTTTTTTACTTTTAAACTGCTACAAGACTACAGTGAAACCATACAGAGGGGAAAGGGCAGCTAATTTCTAGCGTTCCACTCTTCTCACATGGCAGCTTATGAGATGTTTCTATTTCCTACACTTCTAACTAAGCGATAAATAATAAAAAAAACTAAGAGATGAATAATCAATAATATATAACCAAAGTTGTAGCAAATCAAATTTAAAATTCGATTAGCCTCACAGATTTACAAAAAGCTGTTAATCGTGTAACGTATATGCTTGACATCGATGCTAGTTGTATATTTAGTTTTGTATGTTTTTATAACTAATTTTTAGAATTTTTAATGTAATCATGTCAAGCTAAAATTGTGGGTCACAATAAGAGGAAATGGGTATCCACTAGCACAAACAGGACCACGTACAAGGACTCTAATTACCAAAGTCCAAACTACACCACGATGTGGCAGACGCACAGAAGCACTGCACTCCAATAAACTCTGTCTTTATGAAAGACGACTTCACAACTTAAAATAGGCTTCCTACAACTTCGACAGCAGAACAGACCTAATAACCTAAAGATTGTCTTTTTATTGAATCTTGCACCAGATTTACAGAACATACTCTATTTCTTCAATGCCCGGATTATCCAGCTTATACCACCAAGGTTCCTATTAAGTACACTCACTTCATGGCTTGGCCTTGCAATTTTGATATGACCAAAGGCAGTTAAGAAATCTCGTGACAAACTTCTCATTTCAACTGGCAATCACTGTCCCCAAGCACAGGCAGCCCTGTATACCACATCACAACAAAGATAGACATGCATGAGCACGTTAACTGTTGGCAAGCTACAAATATAAACATCATACGAAATCAACCGAACAGACACCAAACAAGCATAATAATAAAGCATCAAACATCTGAGGAACAAACCACACCTCCAATCAGTCCTGTCTTTGCGGTAACAAAACCAGGTGAAATCAGATCCAAAATATACATGGGTAAATATCCATGACACAAAACAGAGCCACCAAGCAAGGCCAAGAACTTCAAATAGATGTGTACAAACATTCAGAAAGTGAAGTGCGTTTGCGTACTAGAATAGCCCAGTTGTCCAAAAGACCAAAACAAATGAGGGCTTGACCAACATTCAAATCTGATTCAAGCCTCTCTTCCATTTTGTTCATTTTAGAAGAAAAATGAAATTACCGGAACCTGAAAAGCAGCACTCAAGTCATTTTATTCGTTTCCTTTCTAACCAGGAGGAAGACAAATCAACATCATTATAATTTACTCAGTATGCTTGCCACAGTGGATATCCAACTGTGGTATGTCTGCCAGCAAAGCTTATTCATCCTTCATCAGACTAATTTGGAATACCAACCATCTTATGGTTAGAGCAGTTGATTGGAATAGTTACAGCTAATTCCCCTCTATGCAGTAGTTAATTATCTACTTCCTTTCAATCCATAACTGACAATAAACAATAGCAACTGCATTCTGAACTAAATAACAAAAATATTCTGGGAAAAAAAGTAATAATACAAGAATCTAATACAATTGCTCCTTCTTTAGTATTCCTTATTATCTTGGGCAGAAGAACTCTTCTTATGAAAGAAAACTGAATCTGAACAGCTTAATCTAACGTAGGCCACTCCCTTCAATAGAGAAATGGAAGCTTTTCATTACAATCAAAGCAGGAAACACAGATATATACATAAATGGAAGGAACTATCAGTATCAAATCTTGATTGACAAATCCAAATCCTCTTTCATTAAGAAAAATCAAAATTATCAACTGCACTTGGGCAAATATTGATATGACGATGTACTCATCCATGGAAAACTTCCCTACACTAATATATTAAATTGCCAACTTCCTTCTCTGGTAATTTCTTACAATAATATAATGGCAACAGAATTTATCTATTATCAAGTTTTTGTCAACCCTAAACCCAAATCCTTCAAAATTCCACCATGAGAGGATAGCTTGATTCCCTTATCATTTCTTTCAACCCTAACATTACATGCCATCTATATAGCATGCATACATTCAAACGCCTATTTTTAAAAGGTGTATTGTGCGCCAGTATCAACACAACACACTGCCAAGACTTGTAAGATACACATGCCAAATTTTAATGCACACACACATTATGATGAGGCTGACCCCAAAAAGGGAAAATCTGAAAAATAAAGTTCTATCATAAATTTCTAATGCACGTGTTCAATTTGAATGGTATAGCTTATCATCTATTCCTCCGTTTTATAAAGTCTTTTCCGGAGTGGTTTCATTTTTCATAAGATGATTGGCTGAAAACGATGATACACCAATGCATCTTACTCCAAAACGCCCTTCATAATTTAAAGGAGAGAAACTATGAGCCAAGGGTTAGTGTTAAATGATGGGTACTTTTGGAAGTTTGATGTGTCCATGTCATATTGTATTGTGCCGCGTGTCCGTGATTTATGACCTGTCAGCTCACATTTAGCATTCTACCGTGTCAACATGTCTGTGCTGTATCATTAGTGTCTGTGCTTCATAGCATACTGTCCATTAATAGCATTGAGTTCATCCATTGTTACTAAATCTAATACCCATCCGTGTTTCAGCCTCCTGGTGCGAAGAGATTCCTACACTCATTCAAAGTAGGGGGAGGATATGATAATATCCAATTCAGAATGATCCTTATGGCTGCTAAAATGAGAGTTTATGTTTCAAAAGTAGCATTGAAAAACCAATTGAATTCTCTAATGAAATCATTCCCCAGGAATAAAGAGATAGTTTGTTCTCCTTTTCTTCCAGTCATGTGCCTATGGGGACGCAGAAACTGGTGGGGGAGATGTTTTCCTGGCCGAGATGGCTGGTTCGAAAGTGTAGGTGTTGGAAATAAATCTCAAAGAAAAGGAAGTGGAGTTGACAACTTGGAAGGTTATATTCAATGCCTGTTTCTGGAAGGTTATAACATCTTATAGAACAACTGATAGTCCAAAACAAGTCACAAACCTCACCAGCTGGGAAGTAAAAAAGAGAAATTCAAATGGCATGAAGATCTATTTGCAACCATAGCACGACAAGCAATATATGCAATATCTATAATATTTATGTCATCATTACCTAATAATAACAGATTTTTATTACTTTTTTCTGTTTAAATGCACAAAATGTATATCTCATTCCCAAAATTATTTTTTCACCCACCTCATTCTTCCGTTCCATTCAATTCTGTGTACCAAATAGACCCAATTCATGCTTCAGTCACAATACAAAAGATGCTTAAAGGAGTGAGCGCAAAACTAATATTAAACATGCTATGGTTTATACTCTTACCCAAGATTAAACATGCTATTTATGGGATCCAGAAGCTGTGGCTGTGATGGGTGCTGGGGTTGTTGCTGCTCCTGCTGGTGCTGCTGCAAGCTGGCACCGGTAGCCACAGCCACGGCACTTGAAGGAGTTCCCTTTGCTTCGACAAATCTCCACATGTACCAAGAAGCAACTGACCGGTAAGGCCTCCATTTATCGCATAATTGGTCCATCTGAGAAGGCCGCGGCAACTCCTCAAGATTGTAAAGAAGCTGAACCCCTTTGCGAACACCGAGGTCATTAATAGGAAGAACATCCGGTCTATGGAGAGAGAAAATCATGAACATATGAACAGACCAAGATCCAATCCCATTAACCATCGTGAGCATTGTGAAGAGCGATTTGTCATCCATATTTACAATGGCTGAATCTGATAATATACCATTCTGGTATTTCCTGGCCAAATCATGAAGATAACTAGCTTTCCGTCCCGACACCCCAATCTGACGAAGTTGCTGAGGAGTTAGGGCAAGAACTGTTTCTGGAAGAACCCCAGCTTCGCTCCCGCAAAGAGCGATGAAGCGGGTATAGATTGACGTACCAGCTTTATAAGCGAGTTGTTGATACAAAATGCTGCGCGTTAGAGCCAAGAATGGAGTGTGGAAATTGTCAAAGGTAGGAGGCGGGTGAATGTCAATTAAAGGAGCAAGAAGTGGATCGGCATTTCGGAGGTAGCGCAGAGCGATCTCGACCTCGCCTTCGCATGACAATGACCTGGCAACTATCCTGGGAAGCATTTGAGTTCGTTGCTGAGCATTCTTATTGTTCCGGCCGCCAGTCGTCTTAGCAGAGGAGGAGGTGGTCGAGACAGGTTTTGGGTTATCCACGGGGACGATTTGAGAGTTACTTGGGTCCGGAGAGAGCTTCCGGATCTTTCGGGGGCGCAAGGGGATTTTGGAAGGCGGAGCATAGGTTTGCGAAGGAGCATTACTTAGTTCGGACTCTGTTAGCGTAGCCTGTGCAATGATAGCAGCGGCGACGGTGGCGGTTGTTGTAGTAGTTGAATTGGCGGTGGCAATGGAGGTGGGGGTAGAATCGTGGTTAGACTGTGGCTGACTCTGGGTTCGGGTTTGGGTCTGTCCTTGACCTTGGGTTTGTTCGCCCATTTGCAAGGGATTCAATCAAAACCCTCTAAACTGGGGTCGACGGTGGAAGAGCCGGCAGTGACAGGCAGGCTAAAGATGACGGCGGTGACAGTGACGGTAACGGCGACGTCGACGTCGACGTCGGCGATGTCAGAACAAAAATAAGGGTTAACGATACAAAAAAATTAATGGATATGCAAGATGATAACGGGATTGAATTCAGGGTGTGGAAAATAATGAGAAGACACAATTTCGGTAACTTGGATGTAATCCCTTGTGTAAATTGATTTCTAACCAAATCCCTCCCTCCCCTCTTTCTCTTCTCACTAGCTTGAAGCCTTGAACGTAGCTCGGTGTGCGGCTTCTCGCCCCCCACCAGAAATTCCTCCACCAATTGGGTGGTCTCCTCTCCTATGACGCCACCTCGCAGCGCGGGTGGCACGTGACTTGTAAATATCGAGATCAGCCTACTCACTTGGGCTTCATAAGCCCAATACTTAAGAGTCCTCTTTGTTGGGGGAACCTTGGGCTTTATCTGGGCCACCAAGCTCACACCTATCGTTAGAGTGAGCTTTGTGTGTCGGGCCTTCTCCATTGGGTGTGCAAATTTTCATTCCAAACGACCCAAGAAAATCTCCAAAATAAACAATTGTAAATAAACTCGATTTCAGGAAACAATAGTAGTATGAAGATCAAATTTTGTACTAATATAGAGTTGGTTTAGTGATGAAAGACCTACTAGATTCTTTTAAATCTTAAATTTAAGTTATAGAGGAGGTAATTATATTAGAAGGGGTAACCACGAATCCCTGAATCGGATACTGAATAATAATAATAAAAAAAAGAGTGACAAATTTTGTACAAAAAAAATTATTAGTATCAAATTTTGTGATTCCAAACTAGTGCCGTTAGATGAAAATGATGAGCATAAAATTTGAATTATTGCATAGAGAAAGATTTAATGCTGATGGTCTATTATATTTATATTAGTGGATATTTATTTTAACTTTTTAGAAGTATTTTTTTAATTTATAAGATAAATATATAAAAATATTTTTATTAAAGAGGCTTCTAAAAACTTAGTTCGCATTGTAAACTATATGACTTGCATGCGTAATTAAATTTTTGTGTCGTTTTCTCTACTCCCACTTTTGAAGATATAAGAAATTATGATTTATGAATTGAGAGAACCCACTCAATATGCGTGTGGATGGTGTGAAGTCGCCGCAATAATTCAGGGCAACCATTGCATGATTTCCATTTTCCCACTTGAGGTGCGATATGTTTCCTTATCACTAATAATTATAGTAAATAAATACTATTTTCTATCATATAAATACAATAGATAATTTATTTAGCTTATATTGGCCAAAAAAAATATTTAGCTTATAATTCTTCTCATAATACAAAGTTCATAGTTTCATGTTATTTTAAAATATACTTCAAAAATATTTCTACTTAAGGAATTTTCCTTTATCTATTATAAATCATCGTTTCAAAAAATACTCCTAATCAATTAAGAGTGTATTTGGAATAAAATTTGTCCGACCATAACAAGTTTCTTGGTTCGCATGTTTCCAGCACTTGCTTCTTTTTTTCCACAACTTTTACATAGGTTATGCTGAAAGCTTATTATTGAAGGAGAAATTAATCTTTTAGTATCTCAACTTTTAACTCATTCTTTTAATTATGACTTGACATAACTTAGTTTCTAAATTTTTAATTTATCCATGACTTAATCATTTTTTATATTATCATCAATATCACTGGCATTTCACCTATTTAGTCATCTTTTCTGTAAAAATTGATATTAGCTCGTATACATGGCAAAAATTCAAGTTAGCTCTAAGGGATGTGCATTAATTTTTCGTCCCTGTCTTCCCGTCCCAATCCCAAGCAAAAATTCGGGACAGAAAAATTTTGGGATCGGGAATAGGACTTCCTGATCCTGACTTTTTCCCGATCCTGTAAATATACATATATTTATATTTTTATAAAAAAAATATTTAAGAAGATAAGATCAAATATAAATAAAATGTGAAAATTCCTAATACCCTCAAGATAATATCTATTCTTATAATTTTTTTTTGTTAATTTCATTTATTATTTATTAAATAATTCTAATTTTTTGTTCTTGTCATTGTGTTTTTTGTAGCTGAATCAACAAATTTAAGTATGTATTGAACTAATTATATATTTATGTTGAACTAATTTGGTACAATATGATATTAAACAAATTATGTATTTGTTTTAGACTAAAAGAAACAAAAAAAAATTAAAATAGGATTTTTAAAAAAATGAAAGGGGTCGGGAATGATTTTCATTCCCGAACCCTTTTCAGGATCGGGATCGGGAATGACATTTCCCGGTCCCGTCCTGAGAACACCCATAGCTACAACTGCCACCTTGGGCTTTTCTCCTAACTATTTCTCTGGCTAAACCCCACCACCCCTCTCCTCCCTCTTCAACTTCCAAGTTCCAATCCTTAAGGGCTTGCTTGGTATGAGAGGAGGGGAGGAAAAGTGAGTGGAGAGAGAAAATTTTTTGAATTGGATTGAAGAAAATTAAAGAAGTGGGGTTACAAAATTTTAATTAATTTTTCTTACTTTTTTATCTTATATATTTACTTTATTAAAATATTGTGACCCCACTTTTTCAATTTTTTTAAATTTAACTTTAAAAAATTTTCCCTCCCCTCCCTTATCCTTTAAACCCCTCATACCAAACAGACCCTGACTCTCCAATCCACCGCTCTTCCCCTTCAAACCCATTATCCTAGCTCTAATTACGCCAATATTCAATAATTAGAACAAGTTGTGTTAGTCCCATTGTTGAATAGAAAAATCGAGGGAAGTTGAACCAGTGGATTTACACAGGTCATACCCTTCCAAACTTGACCGGTTTTGATCTTCCACTGATGATATTGTTCCATCTCCGATGTTGTCCACCGTCGGCAATCCTCCATGAGTCTCATTTTTATCAGAAGATCTTATAGTGAAGTTTCAATGCAGAGATGGCTTGGACTTCTAGCTATCGTCTAATTCAGTTAGATTGCCAGAATGGTTGTTATGGATGACTTCTTCTGGCCATCGATTTTCTGAGGAAAGGCTAAAACCATTCTCTTGTCACATGTATGAATCAACCTCTCAAATATATTTAGATACTTTGGTTGCGGTGGATGAAGGACAAGATTTGAAGAGTGAGTTAATTAAGGATTAGAAGTTGGGGAGGGAGGAGAGAGATAGTAGGATTTGACCGGAAAAAAGATGCCCAAGGTAGAAGTGGGAGTTGACTTGGAATAATTTTGGCTAGTGGATAACAATAAAAAAGCATTTTTGAAGTCAAAATCATGGTTTGAAAAAAAAATTATCAAAACACTTGAGAAAAAGGCAAAAGCACTTTTTTCTTTAGAATTATGATTTGGGTTAAATTACCCAAACATTGTTAAATTCTATAGAGCGGTTTTGACTAAAGAAACAGGCAGAAGCACTTTTTTTCCAAAACCATAGTTTGGGTTAAATTACTCAAACACTGCAAAATTTATAGAACCATAGTTTTGACTGAAAATCATAGTTTGGAGGTTGAAAACCAAGGTTTTCATATAAGCTATTCTATTTTTTTTTTACTTTTTCAGAAACTATTCTACATATATTCTCTGAAATCATTTTTTCACTTTTTCTCTAAAAGCTATTTTTTAAAAGCTAATATAAATACACTCTTAGAGAGTGTTTAGGTGAGTTTGGGTGGCCCAATCGTGCGATTGGGACCCAAAAAGCCCGATTGGCACAATGGGTTATTTTATTGAGTGTTTGGGATCCTAATTGATGAAAATGACTTATGCCATTTTAAGGAGCTTTTACCATAAGCTGAAAATAGGTGCTTGTTGCGATTGGCTTCTGGAAATTGGACAGAGGAAGTTACCGTTAAGCCATAAATGATGAGCCCACCATAAATAATCACTCTCATATCTCTCACACTCCAGCAAATCTCCTATCGCTCTTAGCTCCGCTTGCCATCTCCGATCTGTGTTCATCTTCCCTCTCTTGGCGCCTCTAGGTGACAAGTATAAAATAGTTGTAACTGAATTAGTTTGTAATGTAATTAAGTTGTAACATATTGTTGTGTATAGTTGTGTATTTAGTTACTGAGCATATATGTGTATATAAACATGTACAATGTATAATGAAGATATGAAATTTTATCTCATGTTCACATCTCGTTACATGGTATCAAAGAACTAGTTACATTTTTTTTTTCGTGCCCTTGCTTTTTTTGACCTCTCCTTTCACTCTCTTTCTCAACACTTTCTTCTTTCCCTTCTGCCATGACTTCTGCCTCTATCACCGATCCGGTGAGCATATACTATATTCACCCTAATGAAAACCATGTGCTCGTTCTCGTTGCACCTCCTCTTTACGGTTCGAACTAACACAACTGAGCTTAAGCCATGAAATCTGCTTTGCTTTCGAAGCAGAAGCTTCGATTCATCGATGGTTCCCTTCCTTCGTTGTCACACTCTGATCCGTTGTTTCCAGCATGGGAACGGTGTGATGAAAGGTTGGCTTGGCAAGTCTATTTCACCGATAATTTCCAGGAGTATTCTCTGGTTCAACTCAGCGATCGACATATGTAATTATCTTCGTTCTAGATTTTCTCAATCAGATCTATTTTCAAATCTCTGACATTCAAGAAGAAATCTATAATCTCCGGCAGGGATCTTTATCTGTAAGTGAGTATTACACTCATCTTAAAATTCTTTGGGATGAACTAACCAACATTCGGCCTTTGAAACCCTGCACTTGCGGATCTGTCAATGATGCTATCCATCATCGTGATCAAGATTATGTGATTCAGTTTCTCAAAGGTCTCAATAAGCAATATACTTCTACCAAGTCTCAGATAATGCTCTTGGATCCTTTGCCCTCTATCAACCGAGTGTTCTCTTTGGTCTTGCAACAGGAACGAGAACTTCATCCTCCTATTGAACCTACGGTCCTTTTGGCTAAGACTGTCAGAACCACATCTTCTAGATCCAAACCTAATTTTGCTCTTATTATGGGAAACCACGTCATACTGAAGAAACTTTCCTTCCATTGCTACTACCAAAGGTTGGCACTTACATCAACTTCATGTTAATAATGCCTTTTTACATGGAGACTTGCATAAGGAGGTTTATATGGCCCTTCCTCCTGGTTTTACACCTTCCTCACCCAATCAAGTTTGTAGGCTGTAAAAGTCCCTTTATGGGCTCAAACAAGCTAGTAGACAATGATATTCTAAACTTTCCTATGCCTTAATTTCTTATGGTTGCAATCAGTCTGCATTTGATCATTCACTCTTTTACAAGGCTTCTTCTACTTCTTTCACTGTCATTTTGATATATGTTGATGATGTTGTTATAGCTGGCAATGATATCTCTGAAATAAATCTGGTTAAGAGTAGGTTAGATGCTGCCTTTACCATTAAAGACCTTGGTGAACTTATATATTTTCTTGGGCTAGAGCTTGCTCAGTCTCAAGATGGTATATTCTTGTCTCAACGAAAGTTTGCTTTGGAGCTTCTTGAAGATACTAGTCATCTGACTTGTAAACCAGCATCTTATCCAATAGATCCCCACCTTAAACTCTCTAAAGACCATGGTAAACCCCTTTTAGATCCTCAACATATCATTGCCTTATTGGTCGTCTTCAATACCTAACAACTACTAGGCCTGATTTGAGTTTTGTTACATAGCAATTAAGCCAATTTATATCTACACCAACAGATATTCACCTAGCAACTGCATTCTGTGTTATGTGTTATATTAAACCAGCTCCTGGAGCTGGTTTATTCTTCTCTTCTCACTCTGATTTAAAGCTTAGAAGTGTTAGTGATTCTGATTGGGCTAGCTGTGTGGATACAAGACGTTCTGTTACAGGTTTTGCTATTTTTTTAGGTTCTGCTTTGATATCATGGAAGGCTAAGAAGCAACCCACAGTTTCTAAATCCTTCTCTGAGGCTGAATATCGGGCTATGGCCTCCACTAGTTGTGAACTCCAATAGTTGATCTATCTTTTGATTGATTTTCAGCTATCTCATATTGATCCAGCTTTACTTTATTGTGACAATCAATTTGCCATCCAAATTGTTGCTAATCATACTTATCATGAGAGAACCAAACATATTGAATTAGATTGTTTTCTTGTAAGGGAAAAATTACAAGCCAAAGTTATTCATATACTTCCACACGATTTCATGAGTTAACATCCAAGCTAGGCATGAAAGATATCCATGCTCCAGCTTGCCGGGGGGTGACAAGGATAAAATAGTTGTAACTGAATTAATATGTAATGTAATTAAGTTGTAACAGATTGTTATGTATAGTTGTGTATTTAGTTACTGAGCATATACGTGTATATAAACATGTACATTGTATAATGAAGATATGAAATTTTCTCTCCTGTTCACATCTCGTTACAAGTGGTTCAAGCTGAAGAGCGTCTCATCTTAATCTTTAATCTATTTTCATCTTCCATCTGTGTTAATCTTCAATCTGTCACACATGTTATTTTCTCTCTCCTATCCGTCTTCGTCTTCATCGTCAATATGTTCCAAAGGCGGTTCCGCCTCTCTGGTCTGCTTCAACCTGAAGACCGTGTTTGGTTTAGGCATCAGTCATCGCCTAAGCTGTCCAACTAAGCAGTTCAAGCGTCATTGGTTCAACCTTTTCCGACGATGGGTCTTCTTTTCTTGGCCGTTTCCATCTTAGCTACCTGGTCTTGAAGTCCGACGGAGTGTCCACATTGCCATTGGAAGCTTTAGACTCTGTAATGGCCGATTGCCGCTCTGGTTTGTGGTCTGTACCCCGCAACATCTTCACCATCATCTGTCGTCGTTGATCTAGTATCCTCTGTCGTCTTTCGCATGGTAAGCTTTAAAGGTTCATCAAGATCTTTCTTTCAGTGTATATGTCTGATCTGTCCTTGGGTTGCATTGTTTGTCGCTATGCCAGGTTGTTTCAAAATGACTATATATATATATATATATATATATATATATATATATATATATATATATATATCCCCTTATGCGATGTGTAGTTTGCCAGTAATGGGTAATTTTTTTTTGGCATATGTGATGTGTAGGAAAATATTAATATTGGATAGGATGAGGCTTCATCGACCAATTATGCTCGGACATCTTCATCTCGTATGAATCTTATTCATGACATGATTAAAGACCAACTTGTACGGGGCATGTGATCTAATTAGTTATGTAATATTTTTTGATCAAATTATGTATTTTGCCACCATATTTTCTCACTTCAATTTTCTCACTTGTTTATAATATTAAATATGTTTTTTTTCTTATGCAATCCACAATCCAAACAAGTTTTGACTTTCACAAAAGTAATTATGCAATCACCAATTCAAACAAATTTTGACTTTCGCAAAAGCATTTATGTAATCACCGATCCAAACATAAATCATATTACACAATTTGACTTTTATCCAATCTTAAGTTTCTATAAGTCAGATTGAAAATAAGTCATTTTTCCCTCCGCTATCCCAAACACACTCTTAATAGGTGAGTAGTAAGTGACAAAAATAATAATATAAAAAATGAAAAGATAAAAGATTGAGTTATAGGCGAGTCAAAAGTTCAGGAACTGAGTCACGTTGAGTCATAATTAAGGGACTGAGTTATAAGTGAGTTAAAAGTTAATGCAATAAAAAAATTAATTGTCCCTTTACTATATTATAAATTATCGTGAAGTAATGAATTACATACCTCGGCAAAAAAAGAATTATATGCCAATAATGGCAAAAAAATAATTACTATATACGAATAAAAATCACATGGTATTTTTACATTATAATTGTAATTATATCTATAACAAACAATTTGTAATCAAATTTTAACATATGAGCTTTTTTCTCACTTTAATTTACTTAAATAAAAGTATTGTTATCATATTAATGGTAAAATTCAAGTTTTAAATTTTGATCTGGAAATTGGTTATAATGCACCATATAACTAAGGGAGAATTGATTAAAAATATATTGGGGTAAATTAATTGCTGAATGATATCATTACACACGACGGGTGATATGTCGCACATAACCGGAAGATGTTTGCACTTTCGCATATAAACTTTTTGCATACAGGAAGATGGTTGCACATAATGGAAATTCTATTGCACATGACGGATGCTTGTTTATATCATTCAACAAAATTTATTTTTAAGATATTTTTAAATCATTTTTCCTATAACTAAACGTGCACAAAACAGTCATAATTTTAATATAGCCAGCGAGCAGATATAGCTTGTTTGGTTGAGCGGTGGTAAACTGGGCTTATTATATAAACCCGATTTTCATAAATCGAGATAAATATCCTCCACATATTTACCTCGTAGACCGTAAAAACACTTCGTAGACTGTAAAAGCTACTTCGTATTTCGTGAATCATGATTTATAAACACTTATAAAACTTCCATAAACTAATCCAAACGAGCTAGTTTTTCGTTTTCCACCAGAGATTCATCCACCGGGCAAAGACATGGAACTCTCAACTAACAATACGATACGATACGATACTTTCATTAACATGCATAAATCCTCAAAATAACAACTAGCAAACTAATGTTTATCCAGTTCAATAAATTATCAAAACATAAAATCATGGCTACGCGACGATTGATGCTGAAGAATTATGCGGTGTTTGATTTACTCAATTCATTGAAAATGAATTTGCGTTGTAGGATATAATTATGTAAAAAAAAAAGGTTTTTTTTTATGGAATGTAAAAATGATCTTCTAAAAAGTAGCCAAACAAACCAACTTGTCTGGTTGCGAGGAGACCCTTAGGTCACTCTTCCTTATAAGTGTGATCCATGTCCTTTGTAATAATAATAATAATAAGAAAAAATAGCCCAACAAGCATTCAGTAAAAAAAAAAAAAGAAATAATATATTTTCTACAAGTCAAACAATGTCAAGAATCAGGCGTCCATTTTAATATTCACCAAAATCTAACAAAATCGATATCAAAATGATTTTATTAATAATAAAAAAAAGGAACAACGAACAATCAAGCTAGTCAACATGGAGAAATAAAACCAAAGAAACACCTGTCTTTTAATTAAAATAATGCCACCAAACTAGCGAATGAATGTGCTTGGTTTGAATCGGGTTTATATATAAATCTGATTTATGTAAATTGAGATAGATTTTCTTTACATATTTATTTTATAGACTGTAAAATTACCTCGTACAGTAAAAATTAACTCATATTATGAAAATCATAATTAAAAAATAAATATTTATAGAGAGTATCCTGGTAATAATCTGGGAGTGATGCACGAGGATCTTGCCCTTCAACAGTTGTTGGATAAGGCCGACTCGCGCTAGAGTAACAGCGAAATTTGTATTGTACTGAACGAAGTGTCTTGTATAAAACAAAAATGATTCATTTGCGTGAGCTCTTCGACGCTGAAGTCATTATCTCCAAACATGAGAGCCTCGAACTTGACCGTAGGGTTGAATATGTAGAACCATTTTGGTAGAATACATGGTGGAAGTAGACCGTAGGGTTGAATATTGTGAATTTTACAGAAGCACAGCTGAGAATTACAGATGGGGACGAAGGGTTGGCAGCTGACCTCGTGCGTAAATACTTGTTTTAGCATAGCACCCTCTGCTTCGATCTTCTGACAGAAACTGAATTCAGTATTAAATTATTGCTAGAACCATTCCTGTTCACGGTGAACAAAAAAAGAACCACCCCTTACTCATCCATATAAACGCTTTCCTCCCTCTGAACGAACTTGATTTTGAACAAATCCATTCACGCCTCTGATCAGGAGTTTATCAGATACAAATATGAGTGACTCCGACGAAACAAGAGATCTCAGGAAGCCATTCCTCCACACGGGGAGCTGGTATCGAATGAATTCGCGGCAATCCAGTCTGATGGGTTCTTCTCAGGCCATTCGCGACAGCGCCATCTCCGTCGTGGCATGCGTTCTCATCGTCGCATTGGGTCCTATTCAGTTTGGTTTTACGGTATGAATTGTCATGCCCGCAATTTACTTTGGTATAGTTTAATTTCATCCTACTCAGACAACTGAGCTTAGCGCCATTTATTTTGTTGGATTTGTAAGAACAAAGAAATGACTAAAAGTAATGCTGGTTGATTTTGGTTTGACTTTTTTCCTTGTTTATGACCATCCCCGACAAGAATGTCAAAATTTATTGATACTTACTTTTGACTTCGGTATTTCTTTTAGGCGGGTTATACATCCCCTACCCAATCTGCTATCATCAAAGATCTTAAGCTTTCAGTCTCCGAGGTTTGAATCCCCGTAGATTGATTCCATTCCATCTGGGTCTGTACAATATTAGCTTTCTAGGTCCTAACTTATATTTCTTGTGCAGTTTTCTTTGTTTGGTTCTCTATCCAATGTAGGTGCCATGGTCGGAGCAATAACTAGTGGCCAGATTGCTGAGTACATAGGGCGAAAAGGGGTAAAAATCATCTCTTTTGTATAACATTTCCTTTTACATTTTGATGGCTACGATCTTCGGCTAATGATGACTTCTTGTATTTTTTTGCATTAAATTACAGGCTTTAATGATTGCTTCGGTTCCTAATGTCATTGGTTGGCTGATAATCTCATTTGCAAAAGTAAGTATGTATCATATAATTTTCCTGATTTTATCTTATTTAGCAAATCTAAAACCAAGTAAACTGCAAACGTAGTTTATCTTCTTTACTTGTTAATCGTCCTGCAGGATTCCTCTTTTCTCTATCTAGGAAGGCTGTTGGAAGGATTCGGGGTTGGAGTAATATCTTATACGGTAACTCAAGCGTTTTCTCTCTGGTGTGTTTGTGGCATTGTGTGAGACAGAATTCTTGAATGCCTATTCTTGCTAAAAAATCACAGGTACCTGTATACATAGCTGAAATATCACCTCAAAACTTGAGGGGAGGTCTGGTTTCAGTCAACCAGGTTGGCTAATATCACCTAGAGTTACTGGATTGATGTTTTGGTAATAGATAGATAACTCTTATGAAGGGTATTCTTGTTTCTGCATAGCTCTCTGTCACCATTGGAATTATGCTGGCTTATTTGCTGGGGCTCTTTGTTGAATGGAGAATACTTGCGGTACTAGGTAATCCTCCAAAAGATTTTGTGGGTTGGTGAATCACATCATTGGAATGGATGCGTTTTTTGTAAACATAATTTTGACTCACCAAAGTTGTGGAGTTATGGTGAATCTAATAATTTTTACCTACTGGATAGTGAGAATACTTGATATTTCCTCATCTGTTGTATTCATTGATTTACTAGCATGAAAATACGAATTTAGGGGCATTTATTTTCTACCAAGTTTTGTTGTTAATTTTCTCGTATAAGATTTTAGCCCGAAAATACATATTTTACTAAAATCAGCTAACTAATTTGAAAACGACATTCCATCTATATTTTCTGATTTCTGTACATATATGGTTTACACTACACGATTAACTCTAAAACTTGAACTTACTTGCACACTAGTGTATTGGAATCACTATATTTCTGCATCTTGGTTTGGTCCAAGCTCAAACTGTTTGAAAGGACAAAAATAAGCCAATGTAGATAAGCACATCCATGCTGTTATATTAATGAAATATCCGCACTTATTCCTTCCAAAAGTGGTATGGCATTACAACAAAATTTTGAATTGTATATAAAGTGAGAAAAAGCAATCTTGCCCTCGGGCTCTCTTGTCATCGGAAAATGAAAAAATTTTAGAAAATTCAAATTAAGTTTTATGCCCTTACTCTTACAGGAATTCTTCCGTGCACAATATTAATACCTGGTTTATTTTTCATCCCTGAATCTCCTAGATGGCTGGTAAGCTTCTCAAATCAGTGTTTTCTTGGTGTCTTCTGGCATAACATCTTATGTTCTTGATCTGTATTTTGTTTTCCAATTACAGGCAAAAATGGGCATGACAGAAGAATTTGAAACTTCTTTGCAAGTGCTTCGAGGGTTTGATACTGATATCTCTGTTGAAGTTAGTGAAATTAAGGTTAGATGAATTTACAATCTGGTTACAATGAATGATCCTTACATTTCCACTTTCTGATATGCATGTACTGAGTAAGGATAAATTGTATTTGGGAGTCTTTTTATAGAGGGCCGTTGCATCTGCTGGCAGAAGAACTACAATTAGATTTGCAGAACTCAAACAAAGAAGATATTGGCTTCCGTTAATGGTATTTATTATGTCTTAAGCATTGTTTCCATCCATCTACCCAACAGTTAGATTGTGGAAAGATGAGTTATTAGAGACTAAGATTTTTCTTCTAACTCATCTCTTGTAGATTGGAAATGGACTTCTCATTCTGCAACAGCTTTCCGGAATTAATGGCGTTCTGTTCTATTCCAGCACCATCTTTGAAAGCTCTGGTAAGTTTCACCATTTTATTATCATATGAAGCAACACCGTTGGTGCAATATAAGAAAACCATCAGGATATTATCATGTCAGCAAAAGATGGAGCCAATTTTAGATGACTTGTATTTACATTTCATGTCCTGCTCAGCATAAAATGCTTTTTAACTCATCATTTTATCATATTTTAAACAGGGATTAGTTCAAGTAATGTAGCCACATGTGGACTTGGTGCTGTTCAGGTTTAGCTGAAAGGAAACTTGTAACATGGTTTACCATTTTTTTCAATCCTTAAATCATGATCTGATTATATATTTATATGTGATCCAGGTTCTTGCCACCTGTATAACTTTGTGGTTGGCTGACAAATCTGGTCGCAGATTGCTTCTTATTGTGAGTATGAAATTTTTTTATCATATTATAACTTACAGGGTAAATCAATAATTTAATCCTTGAAAGAAACTGTCCTTTCAATTTGGTCCTTTGAGGCAGAGCCTCTTAATTTAGTCTCTGAAATATTACTCTTCTCTATCCAAAGTAAAATCTCTCAATTTGCATTTGGAGTGTCAAAATAAGGGAAAAGTGATGTTTTAGGGACTAAATTAGTGCTTGACTCTAGTATGTATCTGCTTGGTGGATAAGATTCTGATTATTCATGTTTCAATTGCAGGTCTCTTCTGCCGGAATGGCCATTAGTCTCATAGTTGTTGCGGTCTCATTCTATATAAAGGTGATAACATAACTAACTGTACTGCCATACAAATAAGATACATTATCTACTTCAAGTATGCGTGCAGGCACGTGTGCCTATAGATTAGCTGTTAATTCAGAGAATGAAATCACAAGCGCACCATGAACAGCTTAGATATTGTCCTTCATGTTGCTGATGTTTTTTCTCTAACCAGTAATTTATCCTTCATTGTTCCCAGGATTTCATATCAGATGAGTCTTCTTTATACAATATATTGGGCATCATAGCAGTGGCTGGAGTTGTGGTATGTGATATATTTACATGGTTTATACAAGAATCCTTTTAGATGTTTAATTCAAATATTTCATTTTAAACCTCCTATTATTTCAGGCTATGGTTGCTGCTTTCTCTGTGGGAATGGGAGCCATTCCATGGATTATAATGTCTGAGGTAATGCACGTTGCAATTTTCCTTCATAGGCATAGTGATTCTTTCCCGGGAGAAAATTTTAGTTAGTTTCCTACACTTCTAGCTGTTCACTAGTATTTTGGTTAGTAGAGTCAGAATCTCTGGGAACCTACCTATATGCTTCTACTTTCTCAAATACTGGGGTCACGAGAATTAATTAGTGTTTTTTCGTAAACAAAGTAATGCTGTGTGAATTTATTTGCAGCAAATAAAAAGTCCCATAGATCAAAAATTGAATTTTCTTGTTCAGCACAAGATTATACTTCTGGGATGGTGCTTCATTTTTGTCACGTTACAGATTGTAAACTACGAAATGATAGTCTTCACTCCTGGTTGCATTTTCAATGAGATCTGATGCTTTGTAAAATTGGTATTGTAGATTCTTCCACTCAACATTAAAGGCCTCGCCGGAAGTGTTGCCACCCTTGCTAATTGGTTCTTTGCCTGGTTGGTTACATTGACGGCAAATTGGCTTTTGGACTGGAGCTCTGGAGGTGAGTATATGCCTTTTCCACTATCTCCTTTTTTTGAAGGTTAATATTTTCTTATTAACTAAAAGGAACGTTGTCTGCAGGAACCTTCACCATATATGCGGTTATATGTGCTTTCGCTTTGATATTTGTCACCATTTGGGTCCCTGAGACAAAAGGGAAGACCCTTGAAGAAATTCAATGGGCTTTCAGATGAACTTTCTTCTTAGGAGCTTCTGTTTTTTTTACTTTTTTTACTTCGTCAGAAACTGATGATTTCAGGAATCCCATTTTCCAGCATTTCCGAAATTTCGAGTGATGCAGGTACTCATATTTGAGTTGTTTGCTTGAAAGTGGGAAAGCTTTGTTTTGGATCTTGCAAACTTCCCTCAATGATTCAATTAATTTAATTTCTGGGTTTGTTCAATATGGAAATCAACTAGATATTATTATTACTAGATAACACAATCAAATCTAGTTGCGCTTATGGGTTGTGGTTGATTAGAAACAAGCGAACAGGAGAGGATGTTCAAAAATGCCAAGTGTTTAGATAAGCTTGGCTTATTTTATAAATCTGATTTATGTAAATTAAGACAAAATTTCTCTACATATTTATTTTGTATATTGTAAATCACAATTGAAAAGTACTTTTTGAAGGTTTAAATCGTTATTCTAAACACAAAAAAGTTAGAGAGAAAAGTTAAAGAGAAATGTATTTTTAATGCAAAGAATCCGTACCTGAGTCGGCTGCTATATCATGCAAGGGGGCTATTGGCGATGAAGAGAAAGATTTTGCTGGTGGAGTATGTCAAAATATAGGTTTATATTTTTTAAAAAAGGATTTCTTAATAGATACTCTCTCTTGTTCTAAATGTAAAAACCATTAATTTACAGATATTAAAAAAATTAGTTAATTATTTATAATAAATATGTATTGGTTTATCTAAAATATTTTTTTAATCATTACCCACTGATGAAAATTATCATTAATATATACAATTAATAGGAATATTTTTTTAAAAAAAAATTGAGAGATGAAAGTAGATTGAAATCTTATGATTGATCTTAAACTAACTTCTACATTAGGAATGGAAGGAGTAACATGCAAGCTTTTAATCTTGCAGGGTAAATAGTCTGTACTCTATGGGGAACATGAACAGTTAAAGCCGGGCATCCAACAAACAATCAAATATCGTGAAGTTACCCACTTACCCGTTAGCCTTTACTGCATGCTCACCCGTAGCTTCTGAATTCTAACATCCATGAAGGGTTTGGTGAGAGAGTGCAACTATATGGTTGCTGTTTATATGCACACAATAGACTTACTTTAGGTGAGCATTTGAAAATGACAACCAAGAAAATATCATGAGAGATGTTTGACCTAAAAAATCGAGAGGTAATATTTTTTAAGAAAAAAATAATTTGAAAATGAAAACAATACAAGTTAAATTGTAAGATATGTGGCTTAAACTTATACGAGTTAGTGCATTTTTAATAGGCAGAGTACAAATACGGCGGTGCTTCAAGAATACCTGACAATTTTTCTATGGATCCCAGCCTGTTGATGATATAGGAATAGGATTAATCCAATTAAAAAGAAAAAAAATCAGGAAGAAGATTGAATGGCGAGAGAAGGAGGGGGAGACTTTTGGTGTTGGAATCAAAACCAGTCGACGCATTATAACAGACCACCCCGAGACAACAAGGGGGTGTATGAAGGAAGACTGGCTTCGAAAACCACTTGCTTCTCTTTCGTCCCAATTTTATCCTTGTATTTAGCTATGAATTTAAGATTTTTTTTTCTCGCGTTTAACATGATTCTGCATGTATACTTATAGTATTAAGTTAAAATAATATTTTCAACCACTTAAAATCTTATTTATCACTTTGAAATAGTTCTCTAAATTTAAAACGTTTCCAGACAATTCTCAAGTTCAAGATGAAGGTGAATCTCAGCATCCAGCAAATTAAGTCCTTCCACGAAACAGGTTGGTTACCCACGCTCTTGTAGCCATTACTGCACAGCCATCTTTCCCAGTCAGCTTCAAATTCACTAGTTACAAAACACTAATCATCAATATGATTCAGTTCTACGGATTCGCTGCACCAGGATATGATCACGTCAGTCATTGATGTCGATTTCAAACGAAGCTAAAAAACTAGCGATTTTTAGATGACATGCATTTCTATTAGAACGCGTTTTCACTTCCAAATTATCGGGATTGCATTAGGATATTCAAATTGAGGCTGAAAAGAAACTTGGAACATCTAACATGATGGTTTCCATTTTCCCCTCTCAAATCATGATCTGGCAATACATTTACATGCGATCCAGGTTATTGCCACCTGACCAAGTTTGTGGTTATCAAACACAACACAGGACTACACCTGTATAAAATTACAAAATGAAGAAACCAACATTGGGGGATACCTGACTAAGGTATTGATGAACACTACACGGAATTCAGCTCCAACCAATATGTTGCCTAACTAATCAATTGATTTCACAGGATAGTTATCAATGCAATCTTCCCATGGGCCATTAGGAGATGGCCTCACATTATGTAGTGCCTCCCACACTGCACTATTACATTTAAAACCACTTCCGAATGCAATTTGCCAGACCCGATTGCCCTTTCGCATCCTTCCTTTTGCTTCTATATATGCCAACTCATACCAGATAGAGCTAGATGAAGTGTTCCCAAAACGGTGAAGGGTCATCCTAGAAGCCTCTACATGCTCTGGAAGCAGCTGCAAGTTCTTCTCAAGCTCATCAATCACAGCCCTCCCTCCAGCATGTATGCAGAAATGATCAAATGCAAGTTTGAAATCTGGTATGTAAGGCTTCACATCTGCTTTGGATAGTTTCTTCATTAGCAAGGTTGCAAAAAACAGAAGCTGCTCACTAATTGGGAGCACAAGAGGACCAAGCGTAGTGATGTTGGTTTTAAGTGCCCCCCCAGCAATTGCCATCAAATCTTTAGATAAAGAAACGCCAGTCTTCCCAGCATCGTCCTGTTCTTGATAAACGCATCTAAAAGCCTTATCATCTGCCCCACGATGAGTCCTTACAGTATGTACAAGCTTGTATTTTGCCCTCCTTTTATCTGCAGATTTATTGGATAGCAGAATAGCAGAACACCCAACTCGAAACAAGCAATTGGGTATCAACATAGATTTCTTATTCCCGAAGTACCAATTCTGAGTGATGTTCTCCGTGCCCACCACAACGGCGTATGTATTCCGGTGGACTTGCAGCAAGTCCTTGGCAAGATCCACCGCGATGACTCCGGCACTACAGCCCATTCCCCCCAAGTTAAAGCTAGCAATATTACCCCTCAATCGATATTTGTTAACAATCATGGCGGAAAGTGAAGGTGTAGGATTAAATAGACTACAATTGACAACAAGAATTCCAATATCTTTGGTCTTTACCTGAGTATTGAGGAAAAGATTATCCAAGGCGCCAAACATGACCTGCTCCGCCTCCTCTCTGGCGGCGGCCATGGTGGGTCTGGGTGGGACAAAATGCATCGCCTCAGGAACGTAAGTATCATCACCGAGGCCGGAACGCTCCAGGATTTTGCGCTGAAACTCGAGGGATGAATCATCGAAGTCGCCGGTGAGCCTGGAATGCTCCATGAAACGGTGAAAAGGAGCTTTGAGATGATCAGGAGGGCGATAACACGCGAAATCAACAAGATAAACAGGGCGAGGGCGAGTCATGATGTAGGAGGTGAGACCAAATATCAAGAAAGCGGAGGCGGCAAGAACGCTGAGGAGATTGCACTTGAGATGAAACCACAATTGTGCGAGGTGGTGAAGCTCCAATTGGGAGAGCTCGATGAAGGTAACAATAATCAAGGGGATGATGCATAAGGTAAAGAGATTAGTAATTAAGTAGTGGTACCCTAATTTGACGTACTTAATATTAACGCTCTGAAGGAAATCAGGGAGCACCCTACGATTGTGATGGATCTGAACCCCGACGGCGCCGCCTGGGTCCATGGTGGTGGCTGCCTGGTAGAACACGGACACTGGTGTGCTATAAAAGGTAAGAACAATAACAGGGAGGGGAGACAGAGTCGTGATCCACACATTCACGCTCGAGAACGAGACCGAATAATAAAAGTAATATATTTACTCGTTCCATATTTATTTATGAAAATGTTTGCTTGACGGTTATTTCTTTAGGATAAACAAAATGTCCTCATTTTTTTAACCTCAAAATATATCCTCATTTATCTAGTATAAACAAGTCAGAGGATGGGGAAAAAAAAGTCAGAGGAGAGTAAGCCATGATATTTTGGCTAGCTACCTCTACAAATGGCGCATCTTATGTAATTTGCTTTAGGTATCGAAATTCTGTAATTTAATTAACTTGAAAAGCTCGATTTAATTTTTCCTCACTGAATAATTTGGAATCTCAGCCAAAAAGAGTCCAGAATGTGGGGGGGGGGGGAATTGTACTGTGTACATCTGAAAGTGATTCACGGATTGTGAAAAGTAAGGGTCCGTTTGATATGTCGGAATTAGTTCTATGGAAATGAATTTGAATTGAATTTCATGTTTTTGGCTTGTTTGGTATAAATCTAAGAGCATGGAATTGATTTCCATGTGGAGGCCAATTCCATTAAACTTAATTTCCATCATACAATCCATGGAATTATAAACAATTCAATGGAATTCTATTTTTTTCCTCTGCATTAACATATTAAACTCATATTTAAATCTCATTTCTATATCTATTTCCATTTCCATATTCATATCTAGGGTTGGGCAAAAACCCGGTGGTCCAGTCCAGTCTGGTCCAACCCGAACTGGTCCGGTTCGGTCTGGTCCAGTCCAAATAAACAACATTAAAAATCAGACCATATTGGATCAGATTGACTGTTCGGGTTGGACCGGGTTCCGAACCAGGGAACCAAACCACTTGGACTGGTCTGGTCCAGGTCAATTTTTTTAATTTTTTTATTTAATATTGTTGGAGTTTTTTAAAGAATTTATAATTAAATGTGATTTTTATATGATGATTTTTTATGATCTTAATTGTATTTATCATGTTTAAATATTTTTTTATTGTTGTTGAATGTTATTGGATATTCTTATAGATTTATTATGTTTATTTTTGTGACACATTTTTATATTATTATAGGTATTTTTATAGTCCTAATTGTGTTTAATATGTTCAAATTTTGCCTTTCAAAGAGGAAAAAACAAAAATAAAAAAATTAAATTTTATTCTTGGACTACCTAGACCAGTCCACGTAGTCCACTTGACCCAGTTTGGTCCAGCCCAGCCTTGGGTTGGTGCTGGACCAGACTAGATCACGGGCAACCTTGTGTAACCCGAAATCTCTCGGGTTGATGTTAAACCCGGTCTGGTCCGATCCATACTCATCTTTATCTATATCTATTTCCATTTTCATCAAAATTAATTCTAGCGTACCAAACAAGGTATAAGTATTTTACTGTGGCGCCTGACAGATGCTCTCTCTACCATGGCTGAAGTCATTTTATTGCAGGAGATCAAGTGATGGTTTGGATTATTGGAGAGGGAAGTGGTTTTTTTTGTAATTTAATTTTTATAAAAGTAAGATTGAATAAAAATTAGATTATAAATATGATTTGTGTTTGGATTGATGATAGTAAAACTGACTTTTTTTAACTTTAAACATATTTAGATTATTATTTAAAAAGTCAATTAGATGAAAAATAATTAAAAAGAGTATAAACTTTATTGAATAATAATAAATAAAGTGAAAACGGATTTTTTAAAACCAAAATGAAAAAAAAAAGACTAAAAAATTCATTGCACAATGCCCAAAAAAATCTTATATTCCGAGTACATAGAAAAAAATTCTCCATAAAAGCATATCGCTTCTTAGAAAAATTAAAGCGTATAAAAAAAAAAGGTACCCGACAAAAAATACCTAGACCTTAAGATGAAAGTACTATCCGACTATTGAAGAAAAAGGTACACAGCAAAGCATATATCCTTGACTGATTGCCTCATCCAGCGGAGAAGGGCTTACTGAAGAAGTCACATTTGGATAAGAAGTACACTCGAGCCAAATGCTTTCCCAAACACCCAAAACTTGCTCTTTAGTATGTTTGAAATTATGATTATAAGTTTTATAAGTACTTTTTAATCGTGATTCATGGAATATGAGATAATTTTTCTGGTTTATAAGATAAATATATAGAAGAGTTTTGTCTCGATTTATATAAATTAGACTTATGCAATCGTATAAGCCAAACCAAACAAGCACATAATACTTTTGAGAAAGTGGCCACAAATTTATACCTTTGGGGCTTTCTGAAATAGATTCTGAAAAAAATAAAAATTTATCATAGAATGTTCTGAATTCAAATGATGAATTTTAAAATTTAAATAACTTTATTCGCATAATTATCTTAAAATGTCAATCAAACTCGAAAACTTAAGACATTAATAATTAAATTTTTCATTTTGGATCAAGTCACCACTAGGGGTGAAAACAAGTTAAGTTAAACTAGATTTTTGCCTTAACAGGTCAGACCTGTTTTACAATAAAATGACCTGAGACCTGTAAATGGCTTTTTTTTTTCTTAAGCCTGACCTGGCTTGTGGCCTGTTAAGGAGCCTGTAATTTTTAAAAAAAATTAAGAAGGCTATCAGGTTATAAGCCTCATAGCAGACTTACTTCAAACATGCCAAAAACAGGTCTAATTCAAACAAACCTAATTATATAATTAATATTAATGATAAAATATATATCATAAAATATGAAACTAAATGCAACAATATAATAATTATCATTACAAGTTCACTAATTTAAACCAAATCAATATAAAATAGAAACAGGTTAGGCGCCCTATGATTAGGGGTGTAAACAGGCCAGGCGGCCTGTTAAGGGCTTGCGGCCTGGCCAGTTTCCGGCTTGGCCTGTCAAGCTAAAAGGCCAGGCCTAGGCCTATTTTGAGGCCTGTTTCACATTAAAAGGCTAGGCCGGCCTGAGCCTGTTAAATAATAAAAAAAAGTTTATCTTACAATCTTACCTCACGGTTCTTGCTCCCCAAACCCTAAATCCCATTACCCAACCTCTAATCCATACTACCAAGCAGTCGACCCCAACCCGTCCTCACTCCTCACGTAACTCCAGCTGCGACAAATCTAATCTCCGTCTCCGGTCTCCCTATCTGCGCGTGTGAGTGTGTGGCCTGCTGGATCTCACTTCCGATCTCCCTCCTTCTCACGTCTTCACCTCTTGGCCGACAGCCCGACTCCGACGCCGACACCCAACTACTTTACTCACCGTGAGTCACTGCACAATCTTCCTCTCGTCTCCGACCACTCTCTCCCTTTAAACTCTGTCACTCCTGTCTCCGGTCTCATACTGCTTCAGTCCCTCACTCTGTCCTCTCCATCCATCCCTTGACCCTAATCTCGGCATCTCGCTCTTATCTCTTACTCTTACCATCTCACCTCATCTCTCGTGGGTTGCGGCTTGCTCTCTCTCACTCTCGAATCTATTACTCTCGCAAGGCTGAAGGCTGGAAGCTCACGCTGCAAGTATGTCTCTCTCACTCTCGACTCTGTCAAACTGTCATTCTTGCAAACCTGGGTCATTGATTTTGCAATTGCAATTTCAGTTTCTTCCATTGATGTTTGATTTTGCAATTTCGCTTCAACACTGTTTAATGTTTGAATGTTTGAAATTTTTGACGAGCCTAAGGGGTAGCAAAATCTTTTACCATCCAATTTCAGTACTGGCTTATTATGATTGGAAAGGGGGTAGCAAAATCTTCATATATGAAACGTGATTGGAAATGAGTGACTATAAGTAGATTCATGAATGATTGAGAGCCTGATCCAAAAGCAAACTTAAAGCTCTACTCTTAAACCAGCTTTAATTTCTCAATGCTCAGTCATTATAATGTGCAATTGAGACAAACAAGCCAAGCGATTCTTCTGACAGCTCTATGGTTCTCTTGCACACTTTGTTGACAACATGTTCAACTGATAATTTTAGTTGATGTAAGGTATTTCTCACTTTGTTTTCGTGATTATAGCCCATACTTCTTTTCATTATGCTCATTATTTTAGTTTGATTTTTTGCCTGTAATCTTGACAAGAGCCTACAATTTTGGTGCCAAAGAGCTTGAAAATGCAGATCATGCAAAAATCATATATACCTGTAGCAATATACTCAGGATCAACATAGCCGTGATATTTATATCTTGGGGATTGCTCCAGATGAACATGTGATTATTATATTGATCAAATGATGTATCTATATGCAACTTTTCCTTTTGATAATTACACTTATTAAGTATTTGTTGGTTGAATGAGAACTGTTGAAATGTGCTCTCTTGTGAATTTCATCACGTCGTCATCTCTAAATATGTGCAGGTGATGAAGAAGACGCATTATTATTTAGTGCATACAAGTGTTATCATCCCTAGTGCTGCAGTATCAAAGTTGCAATTTAATATCATATTAGAAGAGCCATTTTTTGTGCATGGATTGAAGGTCAAAACTAATAACAGTATGGTAAATTGAAGTTATCTTTTTTTGGTATTTTTTCCTGTTCTATAGTCTATCTTGCTCACTTTATTGTTCAGCCAATTACTTCCTAATCTCGTTCCTCAACAGTGTGTGACTTGGCTCTTTCAATGCCCTTTTCTTTTGTCATTGTGTTCCAGATTACTCCATTGCTAAGGGGACACTACTGTTTACTGGTAAGCTTGGGCTAAGCTCCCTATTTAGTATATGATAAGAAACTACATGTTCTATTGCAAAAATCTTCCTCTAGTTTATACGCCTTGATTTTCCTATGGAAAGTAGTTTAGAAAGTAACTTGCTATTTATCCTTATTGGCAATTGGAAGGTATGATGTATCTGATGGATCATGAAGTCAATAGCTATATAGCTTCACAACAAATACGGTGTAAAGAAAAAACAAAAAGTATAAATTTTTCATTGTTAAAATAATGTCATTTCTTATACATATTACTTGTTAAATTGTGTTATGCTCTAATTCTTTATATTTGATTAATTTGTTTTCAAGGTCTTTGAAGGAGAAGAAGAAATTATATTGAAGATTTAATGTGAAAATTGGTGAACTTGTACTAAAAATTGTTATGTTGTATCTGGTTTCATATTTTTTTGATGTATATTGAATCATGAATATTAATTTATGTAATTGAGCATGTTTTCGGCCTGTTAGAAGTAGGCTTGTTGTGAGGCATGTGGCCTGTCATCCTGCTTAAAATCTTTTAAAATTTCAGGCCTCTTTAACAGGTCAGGCCAGACTCAGGCTAGAAAAAAGGCCTCTTACAGGTCACAGGCCAGGCTCAGGCCATTTAGTTATAAAACAGGCCTAGCCTATTAAGGCACAAGCCTGGCTTGGCCTGTTTCCACCTCTACATATAACCCAATTTTTTATGTGTCTGATTAGGTTTGACCTGTTAACCTACATTTTAAAAGCCTATTTGCTCGTTTGGAAACTCTATCAATAATCAGACTTATTTTATAAGCCCGATTTATATAAATCGAGATAAATTTCCTCCACATATTTACCTCGTAGACCGTAAAAGCAACCTCATAAATCGTTAAAATTATTTTATATTCTGTGAATCACAATTTATAAACACTTATAGAACTTCCATAAACTAATCCACTAAATGAGCCTTATTTTTATTAAAATAGCATGCCAATAATAGCACCATTGCCATTTCCATTTCCATTAACCCTAAATCCCTAAATCTTCAATCGTGGCCGACTCCCTGCTGCTTCTCCCCTGACCCCTAGCGACCTCTTTGTCCCCAACTCCCCTGCTTACTACTTCACTCACCCAGCTGCCAGCTTGCGGCGTGCCGGCGTCCGTGTGTGACCTCAACCTCGTCTCGCGGTGGCCCCGCCTCCTTTCAGGTGAGTTTGCAGCCTCCTGCGTGTCGACTTCTTAGGCTCTCCTCTTTCGATTTTGTTCCCATTTTCGTTTGATTGGTGGAAAAACCATTTATTTTGTTTTGTAGCGTTTTTTGGTTTTCCGATTTTACGCTGAGATTGTTCGAATTAGCAAATCTCTGCGTTCTCCCGTACCGGGATCAGACCAAACCCAACAAATCGGAATCTTCTCCAGTCCTCCATCACGTTACCTCTTCCCCGCCTTCTTTTCGTCCGCCGTCTCTCTGCAAAAATTTTCTTTAGTCTGTCTCCTCAGGGAATTGATTCGAGCATCACCGTTGGAGGTTGGAGCAACGCTGTGGCGGGAAGAGGATATCGATTTTAGCCGTCGGTGCCTCGTGCCGCCATTAGTTCAGTTTGCTGCCAAGATGGCTGAGGTGCTAGATAATGACACTCTTGCAAGGGACAAGCCTTCCACGGAACAGGTACTCGCTATATAGCTTCGATTGTTGGGTCGAATGGACAAACAGGGATTGAACACGTGCATTTAATTATTTCTTTGTGGTGCAATATGAAGGCTAGTTGGTCTCCCCGAGACCGTGTTTAGACCGTATTGAGTGTTTGTGATTTTTGTTTTTCAGTTGATAAGTTTTTGAATTGAATTTCTTAATTGAAGACTTGCCAGCGAGACGCGATAAAAGTTATTAATGAAGAATCTGCAAAGAGTTTGAGTTTTTCTATTAAAGTTCTCTGGCAACGTTTAACTTGGGACAAGGGATTTTTGGATGATAAAGAAAGCAATACAACACAGAGGACGGAATCCTCCCAAACCTCGTATAACTAACTCAAAGGTGCTTTCCAATACGGCAATAATAAATATATGAAGTACAGGGCCATTAAAAAACCATTTACCGAAACCCAAGGGTAGTCAAGAATTTAGACATCTGTTTTTAAACAAGATTGCAGAAAAATAAAATGGAAGACAGAAACAAGTGTGGGAGTAGGATATTTCACCGACGTTCTTGCATTTTCACCCGTCCTGAAGTGAAATTTCTGTCGAAAAATGGTATTATTCCATAACTAAGAAATAGTGTTGGTTCTCACAAAATAATAGGTATCAGTTTTAATAACTACATTTTAGCTTACATGCACCAGGATATTATTCAAACCTTTAGTTCAGACATACTGATTGCTTCTTCTACAGTGCCTGCATGGTATTTTAAATTTTTTTATTGCTGATACATGATGTTGCTTTGCAGGATATTCCTGACGAGTTAGATCTGAAAATAAAGAAGTACCTGAGAGGAGAAGGTGCGAATTTGGAGGTATGAACTATTTGGATTTCAAGAATTTAGACATAGATATCCGATAATGTTATCTTATTATCTTTGCAAACTATAATTGCAGGTTTTGACAGACAAAAAACTGAAGGGTCAACTTTCTGTGAGAGAAGAGTTATATAGTAAATCTGCTAAAGTAGCTGCCAAGGCGGATAAGGTTAGTTTTTTGACTTTTTATCTTGAAAGCTCCTCTTTGGTGCCTCGTGAGGCTCTGGGTTATCAATTTTTTCCTCAGTGCCTCTGAAGAATAGCACCAGAGGGGGAAGTTGTGGCTCATATGAGATGAAATTTGTATAAGTCGTCATATTTATATAAATTTACTTATTTATACTATTGTACATATTAACATCTTTATAATTTTTAGAATGTATTCAATGATCTATTTTCTACAAACAACGCGTGAGTATCTCTTTTCCTTTTCCAATTAAAAAAGCTTTATACTCCAGCCCTTCCTGATGGACTATTATTACCCTTGTTATTCAATTGAGTCAAAAAGTATGAGCTAGACCCCAAAATCACATGTAACAATTTTAAATGGATCTTCATTTTCAAGATATCGGGTCATTATTATTTGATATTGAGTCACATATGTTTGTAGACGAATTCATATTGAGAATCAAGAGTTATTTGCGACTTATAGATCTGAATTTGAAGGATGTTAGCAACTTAGTGAAAAATGTTAGTTATTGTATATGTAAATGTAAAATTACACGGTTCCACCTTCATATATTCCCTGACCCTGAATTTGATGTATGTAGTGGCTGGTGCCCAGTGAGGGAGGTTATCTAGAGGCTGAAGGCATAGAGAAGACATGGAGGATCAAACAAGAGGCAATAGCTAAAGAAGTAGATATCTTAAGCTCAAGAAACCAATATGATATTGTTTTACCAGGTTCTTTTCAATTTTTTGCTAGCTATAATTATCTTAAATCAAATTTAAATCTTTGTTTGTGTATCCTCATACTATCTTACTTCATTTAATATTTTTCTTATAATTTTTAATCTTTAATCAAGTTGGAATTTTATTGTAGTCATAAAATGGGGAATTGTAATTTTCTGTTTTGCTTGCATTTCACATTTTCCTCATTTTACTACGGTCTTGGAAGAATCATTACTAAATCTTGAAAAACAAAATGAGTCGATCTTTGGCGTGATTTAAAGCTTTGGATGTCCTCTATAACAGAAATGATCTTTGGCTGATTTAAAGCTTTGGATATCCTCTATAACAGAAATGATATTGTTCTTGCTGACCTTTGTTTTTTTGCTATTTACTCTCTCTCTCTATTTTTATATATATATATATATATATATATATATATTTTGCAGAACTTGGTCCGTACAATTTGCAATTTACTTCAAGCGGACGTTATATGGCTCTTGGAGGGCGTAAGGGCCATTTGGGAATTGTGGACTTGATGAATATGAGCCTAATCAAAGAGTTTCAGGTTTTGTCATTATACTTCTGCATTGATGGATTGTCCAAAACGTCATCTTTGTTGTTTCTTAATCATATGTTTGCTTGCATCTTGTTAAGCTGTGACTTAGTGCACATATATGCTTCTCTATAAGGCAAGATTTAGTGTGATTTTTCTAGTGGGGGACACTTTGAAACATCTCATAATGGTTCTATTTGGTTGTTGAAACTTGTAAGCTCAAAATGATCACGTCGTAGAGAAATTCCTTGTCTCAAATTATATCCAGTTTCTGATTTATTTATTTATTTATTTATTTTGTTTTTCCAGGTTAGAGAAACAGTCCGTGATGTGACATTCTTGCATAATGAGCTGTTTTTTGCTGCTGCGCAGAAAAAGTAATTTTTTCCCTTATTACTTAATTTTTTGCTCATAGATTGTAAATTTTTGCAAAAATAAAATATGGAATTAAAATTAAAATTCGTAAGGTGAAATTGAAGTTTGAAGCTCATTTACTTTGGTCTTGCTGCTGTGTTGTTTTGTTCTTTTATTCTATATTTTTAGTATGCTCTGTCATTCTGGATATGTGAAGTTGTGTCAACTCGGTAGTACTTTTCTCCATGTCAGATAGTGGAGGCACCATTTTGTAACAGACCTCGTCTTGTACGTTGTTCCTATCACCATATTAGGCGAGCCATGTCTCATTTTGTATTCATACTTAGGGTCTGTTTGGTTTAAAGGGAGGGGATGGGAGGGATAGGGGGTCACCTTGTTTGGTTTGATTGGAAGGAGGGGAAGGGAGATAATTAATAATTTACCATTTTACCCTTATATGTTAGCTTACATTTTTTATGTTTATATAAATAATTTAAATTAATTTACACCTCAATATAAATCAAATAAATTATCAAAATTCAAATTTTTTTTACCAAGCGGACACAAATTTATTTTAATTCATACTGTTGGAATTATTAAAATAATTATTGGTAAACAGAATGAGATTATAATTTTATGCAAAGAAGCATCTCAGAAGTTGTGAGAAATGAGGTCAGAACTCTGTGAGTGCGTGTTTTTATTTTTTGCTTAAGGGTATCACTAGAAATATGAAAAAGTCTGGGGGCAAAATAGACAAATATTTTGCTTCCCTCAAAATCCCCTCAATTTGGAGGGAACAAAATGGAGGGGAGAGGAGGGATTTGGAGCCCCTCATGTGGCTTCTCTCCCCTCCAATTTTTCATACCAAACAATGGGAGGGGCTCATTTTTCATCCCCTCCCCTCCAACCAAACAGACCCTTACAGAATCCAGTGAAATAGAGAATTATATTTTGCCCCCATCATTATTGTGAATGATGGGGGAACCTAAGTCTCGATCAAATGCCCTCGTTTGAAGAGCCAATGTCCTAATGGAGAACCACAACACCCCCCCCCCCAAAAAAAAAACCAAAATAAATTAGCTTTAAGGTGGGAGAACAGACCTATTTAAGTACTTCGTGGAGAATCTCTTACAACTCAATGTGAAACTTTGGGATTCCATAGAATCTATGTTTTCAGCATTCACAAAAGATGATGCCAAGTGACTTCTTATTATAGCTTTGAAATGAACGCAATTCTGATGAATATGTCTTCTTGTCATATGACTAGTTGATCTTATTCACATGATTATTTGATTTGGTCTTATTGTCACTTATACCTGTTCTTAATTTTCTTTTCATTTGGACAAAATCTAATGGGCTAAGAGGCTTGAGATGTTGTCAGATTGCTTTTATGCTGAATCTACCATTTGGATAATTTGTTTAGATTTGTTTCTTACCAATTAAGTAATTAAAAATTAGTTTTTTAGGTTATATATAACTAGAGAATTCTCGAATTTGACAGGTATACTTACATCTATGACCGTCATGGCACTGAGCTTCACTGCCTTAAGGTTGGTCTATTGCTTTTGTAATATGTTGAATTTGAGCCTATCAGCTTCTCTGATAATCTCTTGCATATGGCTAACGGTTATTTTGAAGATTGTCACTTGAATTCAATATTTGGTTTTTGTTACCTTGAACAGCATATTTGTTAATTGAGTCAAAGTGGCTTTGCATTTGCTAGCGCTCTCACATATATGTGAATCCCGTGCAAGGATTCTCTTCTGCTTCTTGCAGAGAGACATTCTATTGTTTTTCCATTCATAATCTACTGAAGGCAATTAATATGAGATGCATGTTTATGCGGCTCCCCCCCCCCCTTTTAATTTTACAGGAACATGGTCCTGTGTTAAGGCTTCAGTTTCTAAAAAATCACTTCCTTCTGGCTTCAATAAACAAGTTCGGGCAGCTTCATTATCAGGATGTTACGACAGGTGCAATGGTTGGTAATTTTCGAACTGGTTTAGGTCGTACTGATGTGATGCAAGTGAACCCATTCAATGGGGTTGTTGCTTTGGGTCATTCAGGTGGTACGGTCGCAATGTGGAAGCCTACTAGCTCAGCTCCTCTTGTCAAGATGTTGTGTCATCATGGTCCTGTCTCAGCTCTGGCATTTCACTCAAATGGCCACTTAATGGCCACAGCTGGAAAAGACAAAAAAATAAAGCTTTGGGACTTGAGAAAATATGAGGTTTTCCAGACACTACATGGCCATGCCAACACGTTGGATTTTAGTCAAAAAGGACTACTTGCTTGTGGTACTGGATCTTCTATACAGGTTCTGGGTGACCTTTCTGGCTTGCAGAATTATTCGAGATATATGACTCATTCCATGGTTAAAGGTTACCAAATATCAAAGTTAATGTTTCGACCATATGAAGATGTTCTGGGCATAGGGCATTCCATGGGTTGGTCCAGCATTCTTATTCCAGGATCGGGAGAACCTAACTTTGATACATGGGTGGCTAATCCATTTGAAACATCTAAACAGAGGAGAGAGAAAGAAGTTCGCTCACTGCTGGATAAGCTGCCGCCTGAGACAATCATGTTGGACCCAAGCAAAATCGGTACAGTACAGCCTGCACAGAAAGAGAAGAAGCCGAAGGAGAGGGAGGCAGATATAGAAGCTGCCGCTGAAGCTGCCAAGGACCTCAAAATGAAGAAAAAAACTAAAGGAAGAAGTAAACCAAGCAAGAAGGTGAAGAAAAAGAAGGAAGCAATTGAGAAAGTGAAGAGGCCTTTCTTGGAAGAAAAAATGAAGGAGGAAGCAATTTCGAGGAAGAAACAAAAAATCAGCGAGGAAGTCAGTTTACCAAAATCTTTAAAGAGGTTTGCTGGTAAAAAGCCAGCAACATGACCGCTTCAATTTTTTTCATTCATATCTGAACAAATTGTTTATTTCGTTGTGATTTTTGGCCTTCCGTTATGGTGTAACGCAAATTTTGTTCGCAAGAGGATTGTAATTTAAGGAGTAATAGGGGACAAGGTGAAATATAAGAATCAAATTCAAGACATCGATTAGCCCTCAAATTTCGAAAATTTGAGGTCGGTTTTATGTGAGCTGTTCTGTCTATTGTTACGTACGCCCTCTTCTTTTGTTGTTTTTTCAATTTGATTTAAAAGATCTTCCATAATTAAAAGAATTAAAATTAAGATTTCAACATCATTGTAATGATCGAGATGAACTAAAAAATACGAAACTTTTTCTACCCGAACCACCATGTCTACATAATTTTTCGAAAAAAAAAGAAGTTACATCATACTTATATTTTCAAGCCTGGTGTAATTTTTTTTAAAATTATTAATTATTAATTTTAAAATTAAGTTATCTTGCACCGCAACTCCGGGACCTGGCTGATCCATTGCATAAGCTCGTGTGCCCCCGCACATATGTATTGATGATGAATATATTACATGGTATAATCCACATTGTATTTGTTCATACACATCCATTTCTAGGGTCTGGTCCTCATCCACGTGGCTTCAAATTTTATTGGTAAAGAGATTTTTTGGGCCTTCAAAATAAGTTGGGGGACCAAAAAAAAAAAGATCTCGAATGACAAAAAATGACCATGAAAGTAAACAGCCACAAATATGTCAATATGTTAGTATATAATCAATTAGAACTGAATGTCAATACGTCACTAAAAATTAATAATTGTGCAAACCGGCGATCTTGCCAGAAACAAGCCAGAAATGACTGCTACTATATTCCGGCGGAATATTAGTGTTCTACTGTTCTCAGAAAACGCAGAATTAGGTTAATGTCCTCTAAATTAACCAGTCTACCAAGGGGAAAGGACAGCGGCAGCTACACGGCCTGCTTTAACAGATTTTCAGTCAGAGCTTTAGGAAGTCCCATCACACTATCAGTAGTGCCTACCTGCAAATACATAGACCCGCTTAGAATTCACCTATCCACAGGATGATTAGGAAGGCAAGACTACCAAAAATCTTTATCCTTGCAAGGGCAGGGCCATGACTGTCCTCCAGGCCATCAATTATTTTGCATTGTGAATGCTAATTACACAAGATGAGCCAACCTACCACTTCTTTGACTAATGGCAATATTAAAGGATGCTCAATTATGAGACCGCCAGCAACGTTGAGTGTAACTCCCTCGTCAATCTAAAAAAAAGTGCGCATCAACGACTTTGTACAGCAATTTAAGATGGCAAGGCAATGTACTAAAAGAAACCATTACCAGCTTCTCAATGATCTCATCTGGTATCTCATTGAAATAGATCTGTAAATTACAAAACAAAATCAGTTTCCACATAGGGAAAGAGAATAGAGGGGGAGTGAACACGGAATCGTGCACATCTATGTAGAAACTAAAAGAAAACGAATGGGAACTCCCAACATTTGCTGGCTTAAGCAAATGAGTAATACCAAAGCAACCCGTGCCATGTTTAATGGCGACAGACTTTCAAGTAGCCTGTCTATAAAATTTTATTCCAAACAATAGTGAGCTGGAGTTCATCACAGATTTTTCCCAATGCCGTGTAATTAACTGTGACTAACTGCATATTCATTGTGACCCCAACAAAGAATCATTAGTAGAAGCAGACACTAGAGAATGAGTATTCTTTTCCTGTTAATATTTTTTGGCAGGAAAAGGCCTTATATACATGTATAGGAGAATGGATCTGTTTTTGAAACGATAAAGTAGGGGGCAAACTGAGCCAATAATTAATCAAAAGAAGAAAGGAAAAGCCAAGTTAGAAGCAAACAATACCTCCACACGATCCCATCCTCCTTTTCTGAACCCTGTTTTGAGGTTTGTAACTAGCACAGACCCTACAGTTGCTGCATGCTTTCCAGAATAATCTAAAGACATGTACAGGACCATAAAAAATATAGATCTATAAGAAGTGATTAGAAGTCCAAATAGCCACAGGAGGACATGATTGAGAAAGAGGGGGTTGGAAGGGACAGTGGTTTTTTCTCCTTCCTGATAAATGAAGTGAAGATAACACTACACAAACCTTTCAAGAATTTTCGAGCTTCTTCTTTGTTAGATGGCTTTTCCCTTATCACGCCTTCGTAGACAACCACCTCCAAATCATTTAACAACAAATGTTAGGCACATGCAAGTTTTTCTCAAACAAAGAAAAGAAAGTTGCAATTCTTATGTTGCAGGAGGTTGTCACCAGTTGACCTTTTATTAATGAGGATACAGAGTATAGAAGTGCAAGTTTGGGAACTTGAAAATGGAGATTAGTTAGGACTGCAGCCAAGAGACCAGGATATACAAATTAATTGAACAGTCTAAACATTTTTGGGCTGTTAATGACCTTAGTATTTTATGATACACCAAACTAGCAAAAGGCTTCTTTTGCCACTGTGACACAATGACAAAGCTGATGGCATTTTACGATAGCATTATTGCAATACTGCCTTTAGGAAATCGCATTCCCAAGGACATGATAATTTATGCACATGGATAAGCAGATGTACAAGGATGACCCAGAAAAAAAGAGTTAATTAGAAGATATGGTGTGTACTTGATCAGAAGTAATTAATAATGTTGGCTCAGCATCCTTTATGTGGTCATCAACAGGAAGCCTCTTTAAAATAGCTTCTGCCTAAGTAAAAATTAGGATAAGCTAAAGTAAGTACCTGAGGATTAGGTTCAGGACAAAAGGCTAAGAATAGCATTTTGCAAGAAGTAAATTATCATACAAAATCGGCAGATAAGAGCAAAAGCAGAGAAAAATCAGAAGCAGACCCATGCCAGCACTGAAACAGGATATAAAAATGCAACTGACCATAAAGTACAGAATCAGAACCAAAAAAGTATGAATAAACACTGCATAATCTTCCATTTGCATTCCATTCTCAGGGAAGTACCAAGTGTCAGTGCAATTCTGAATTTTAGGTGAAATTTGTATCATTCCCATAAAGCTTCTGACACGGGAGTTGAAGAAGAAAAAGTTACATTGGGTGCGGAATAATGATTAAAGACAAGAATGGCTCCATTAGACCCACAACTTTGGGGTTCAAGGCCAATGGGAAGAAGATGAAGAGATAATAAATTGGGGCCATCACAAGGGTTGTGCGTACGTGTGTGCCCCGGGGGCACTGTTGATCAGTGATATATCAGAGGGAGTGAGAATTCAGGGGAGGTTAAGGAAGAATTTCGCCTAGTTTGAGGAGAGTCCTAGCATCTTGAAAGTTAGGGGAGCATTTTATTTTGCATTGCAGCTTCTTCTATTTTGTTGTTTATATTCTGATTGAGTTGTGCATCCATTCCTTTGAATGTCGTATGATTCAGCATATGTTATATCAATTCAACAAAAGAAGAACACTGCAGCGACAGTATAATTCTGGTTTCCATCAGTCTTTTAATAAGGTCAACAAGAGGACATTTGGTTTATGATTCTGCAACAGGGAATAAAGTACTCGTGTCCCCACATTCAATGCCCCAAAAAGCAAGTTCAGTTAAGCAGAAACTGGTATGCAATGTATCCTCTAAAAGGAAACAATAGATCCTTGATTAATAAATGGCCTTGGTGAAAACCAACCTAATGCCGCAACACTAAATCCAAGGTCATCAATGAGAAGGAAACAAGACATACTGTGTCCGCTGCAATTAAAATTGTTGATTCATCAACAGCCTCTTGACTATTGGTTGTTTGGAGTTTTGAGATGATGGCATCAGCCTGACATGTGATTCACATTTAGAATCAGAGAATACTTTATCTAAGCACGTTCTTCTTCCATTAGAGTCTGGAAAGTAAAAGTAAAGTGGACAAGCAAGCAAACGAGGCAGAAACAGAAAAAACAGCAATTCAGGTGACTCGAGGAAGCTGAGGTAACATATCTCCTTAAGGTTTCCAATACAAAAAATAAGACAATTAAAAAAAAAAAAAAAAGTATCCGGCATTTGACTCGCATCAAGATTCCTTCATTTGTGCTCTAATGACAATCTCCCTTCTTAATCTGACTACTCACGGGGAATTAATCTAGAAACCGATAAGCTCCGTATCAAGAATCAACCAAAGAAGGAGGTATTATCAGTAATTTCACGATACAAGAGCAAACAACAAATATCAGTATACAAAACAAACCTTGGCTTCAGCTAGAGCCATGACCAACTCTTCTGGAGTTGCCTTTCGGATGTTCTTCTCATCAATATCTGCGGTCTAAGCAAAAGAAGATTAACACAAATTATAAAAGCCAGGGAAATTTCGTCCATGAAACACCCAACCAAATATATACCATTGCTGCGAATTGGTAACCCATTTCTGCTAATATCTTCCGGCGTGCAATAGAGGATGAGCCCAATATAATCTGTAAACAGCAAAAATATGTCAAAATAACTACGGTTCGATGAATCATGAATTCATTAAGAACTAATTATGATACAAATAAGCTTAGCTTAAAACGAAAAGGAGGAAAATGCCAATAACATGTTTATTCGGGGAAAAGATTCAACAACAGAAACTGTTAGAGTGAAAGAAAGGCATGGAACCCTAGATTGTAATTTGAGTACCTTGTATGACGAAGTGTTAGCTTCCATTGCAAGCTCTCACGGATATCAGTAGAGTTGAAATAAAAAGTAAGCGGGAAGTGAAGCTATGAGGCAGGGCACCGCTGCCACCAGATACTGGATGATACAGCCAGGCCCCGAGTGGAACTTTGTGACTATTGCTTGCGAGCCGAATAGCCAATACACAAGTTTTTTTTTTTTTTTTTGGGTGTTTTCCAGTGATTTCCCCGTTCTCTGGGAGAAAACGCCTTCCAAGTTCTGTTCACCGGGCTTAAAATAATTAAATAACTTCTTATTGTCATTCCCTCCATATTTATGTATATTGATTTTTTTCTTTGGGCCAAGTTATATGCATACTGATTTAAACACTAATAAATATTTGAATTTAACAAAATATAACGATATTTTACTAATTTTTTTAATCAACACTATTTATTTATTAATTATAAAGAATAATTAATATTTTCTTAAAAATTTAAAGTGATAATTTTTTTTGAAATAAAATCAGATAATCAAGACAATAATTATTCTGGAATGGAGGAAGTTATATTGATGATATAGTTTGATATAAATTTTATATTTTATTTTGACGATAACCAATAAGAAATTACAACATAAGAGAAGCCCATTTTCAAGTGAGATTTATGCTCATGTCTAATAACTGATGGCAGGCAGTTCAAACCTATTGTAGGAACTCTATTCATAGTCCTGAATATTAATATTTCATCATGTTTAAAAAAAAAATACACATATTGGTGAGAAAACATAATTCTATGTATGTAAGAAGAATCTAGTTTTGCCTTTCCTTTAATATCATAGTACTATTTTAAATCACAGCTATTTCCAATTTAATACCTCCATCTAACAAGGATATTATCAAAAACATGTAATAATACTTTCTTTTGACCTTGAGAAACATGTAATAATACTTTGAAGTTTGGAATATAATATATATTTAAGGATATAATAAAAACCTAGATCAGGACAAATAAATGGGAAGGAAGTATTTATAAACTCCAAATCAGCTTCCCATTCAATTAATTACGGATATGGAAATGCGTTCTTCAATATACGTCCAGATCCAAGAGAAAAGCTTAACCGAAAGTAATCACATGGTTTATACTTGGTACTACCATATTTTAACCAGCTAGCACGTTCTTGATGTCTTTTGCAGCATGAAACTGATCTTTACATTTATGGGAATCCCAAGGCATTGAAACTTCAACACACACACACACACTTGCGATTATTAATTTAATGCATCTTGATTATCTTCCTCGCCGCTGCCACACTTCACTTCAATTTCAAAGGCTCCATTCTGCCATGAACAAATAAATACCAGGTTCATCAGACCCAAACATAGTTTGAAGGGCATATAGTGAAAACGGAAACTAAAACAAAGCAGCTATTAATAACTCACCTTTGGTGTTCATCCATATATAGGTGGGCATTGTGTAATTGGGCAAGGGCACTTGACCTTCCTCAATCTGCTTGAGGTCATGCACCAGCTTCTCATAATGCCTCTTCACTTCTTCCTCTGTTTTTCCTCCTCCCACCGCCCTTGCCAGCTTCTTCCATCGATCTGGACTCTCCTCCTCCTACATTGCCAAAGCATTCTCGAACCTTTTGTTCTGCTTCCTCGTCCAATAATCACTCGTAGAGCTTGACGCCATTTATGCTACAATGATGTTATAGCAGAAGAAGAAGCCTTCCATATTGTTGCCCCTTTTTATACTAGAGAGTGAAGAACTCGCTCTTGTCGCTTTCCAAGCAAAGTACTACAAATCCTCGTGGGTTTTAGCTTGACAGTTAAGTTTACCCCTTAAACTCTGAGATATCAAAGCCGACTTTCCCATGTCCGAGAAAGTTATTCCCTCATTTTTATCTGTAGCAGTATTCTATATGTTTCTCACATGCTTGCTTTCCTCAGCATCCGTTTCTTTCTTTTTTTATTTTCAATAAAATAGCAAGCATTACACTTAAAAGTTACATCTCAACAAAAGTTTGTGTGAGTGTGGGATGAAACCCCCAGTTCTACATCTCTTAAATCTTAATTCATCTGGACCCAGCACTATATTGGTAGTTCATTTAATATGGTAAAATCTGACTGCGCTTTATGGGCAGTACGAGCAAGGAAGTCAGTGCTCCTTAAGGCTTCACGCTTCACATGTATTATCTCTAGGTCCCAATCCGAGAAGATAAGTGACATGACGTCACCTATTTCATCTCTGAGCGGATGTTCATGACCACAATCGGTTAGCAAGAGCTGCATAGCCTTAATAGAGTCAGAGAACAATTTTATTCTTGAAAGATTCAACATTTTACACATTTTCAACCATGTGCCAATAACTATGACCTCTGCTGCAGTGTAAGGTGCATATCCAATTCTTTGCTGGAAACCCGCCACCCAATGTCCTCTTTCATCACGAATCAGTCCTTCAGTTATAGCTTGATGCTGGTTAGACATTGATCCGTCCACATCCACTATAACAAAACTTGCTAGCGGTTTGGTCATTCTACTATTTATTCTGTCTTGAATCTGAAATGTGATGTTTGTATTTGTCGTTTTCCACCCCCTCCAGGAATTGATATATGCAACGGTTCACTAAAGCTTGAGAAGAGTTGCTGACACCATCAAACGCCTTTCTACACCAGTTCTTCTACAGTATTTAGCACACTAGTCAAAAAATCCTACTACATGGCCATCTTGCAAATCACCGAAGAGTAGTATTATTCTTCAGTTCCACCCCAACCTTTTTTAATTAATTGTCATCTCCCAAGGGGCCGTTTCTATATCCTCGTAGTTCGCAAACTGATACTGACACAGTTGTTTCACACCCAGCTGTATATATGATTTAAATTCATCTTTTTTGAAAAAAAAACTGTTTCAGGTTTGGTTTTTTTTCTTGGCTTCAGGATATTTGAAATTGTGGGAAATAGAACAGCGGACAGTGTGGCTTCATAAATTCCTGTCATTTGAACTCCACTTGCTGCTTGCTTGCTATTTTTTCCTCAGTAAGATGTACGAGACGCGGAACAGTATCAATATCTTGCAATGTGCAACCGAAATGAAGCAGTAATAAATGTTTTATTTCCTTCACAGTGAATGAAAGCAACAACTGAAGAAAGAAATGTGTGCAGAGCATTAATCCTGCCAACTTTAGGGTTGAAGTGTGCACACCAAACCAGCGTCAGATTTGAAAGTTACTACTCTGCAGTCACCAAAATTTAATTAATAAATAACATTTTTAAAGTAAGCTGAGCCTAGAGGCTTCGACGGGCATGTTTGTACGGTAGCTAGCCTTATGTATAATCAACTTCACGAAATTGACGGCAGCAATTAATCCAGAGCAACTCCTTCGTTGACAAATTCAGCGCACTAAAGGTTGGCTTGGCGTTTAACAAGTGACTAGCTTTTTCCAATTTCCAGCTCATTCAAGCTATCCTCTCAATCCTTTTTAAAAAGTGATCGGGCACTCTAGCGTTCAACCGTTGGACTCTCATTTTATCTTGCCTGTCTACTTTATTTTTTTAAAAAAAAAAAAACATGAGAAAAATCTTACAATAAAAAGTTTTGAGGGATTAGTATTGTAGCTTTCATTAGTCCTCCGTCACTGTTGTTAATTGGAAAGTAATTATGGACTCCTACGAGTCGTATGTCCATTTTTGGATTAAGGTTCTGTTCTGGATCCCATTTCGGATAAAAAAAAAGCCTATTTATTATGTATAAGCTCATTTGACTTACTTATTATTGTTTGAGAATCCATTAGAGTTTAATGGGTTTTAGGTGAAAAATTAGTTTTTTTTATAAGCTCACTCACACAACTTTAAAAAAAAAACCACTTCTCCTACCGTCAATCAAAACACAAATCACATTAACAATATGATTTTTTTTCTATTTGACTTCTATAAAAATCATAGTAAAAAAAATCATTTTTTTACTACGTTCCAAAACAGGCGCTAACATAAATTAGTGAGGTCAGAAGGAGTTTGAGCTAAGTGGCAGTGTGTGACTACTGGGCTAGTCAATGTAAGGGTGGGCCTCAATTAATGAACCCAGAAAAATTAAAGGTTTTACCCTCATTCGTTGTGTAAATGTAAGCCAAGTGGGTAGGAACATATTAAGCATCAAAGGAAAAGACTGATGACAAGAGGTTGTTTGATTTCAGTTGGATGCGAGTGTGTGAAGTGATGTGAGGAAGAAATGTAAAAAGAAGAGGACAAAAGAGAGGAGGCGAGAGAGTAGATTTCATTTCAAGACCAAAATAAAGGAAGCATGAAGGAATCAGTATCACACAGCGTCACCTCAAGAGCCTGAGCCTGCGGAGGTATTTATGTATGTATGAATATATATATCCATGAAGATGTAATATTATGAACAATAGAGGGTGATTAATCCTAGCCACCTACGTGGGAGGAGAGACCTAGTCAATGGCTGCTTGGTTGCTGTTGCTGTTGCTGTTGCCTGTTGGACACCCCCCCGTCTTTTCAAAAGGTGCCGACATGCCCTACCTCCTCATTCCACACGTTTTCTTCTTATCTTTTTCCCTCTTTAATTTACATTACATTACCAATCAGTGAGCGTCATTAATCCCACTCATTTGTCCATCTTCTTGGCATGTCATCTCAATCTTCCCTTTACTTTTCCTCTCTCTCTCTCTCTCTCTCACCAACCATTTTATATTGGTTTTTTTATCACACATCAATACTAAAAGCTCGTAGAGATCAATGATAAAAAACCTCACGCTCAAACTCTCTCTCTAATTCAATTTTTAACAATGGTATCAAGTCCACGCAGACTATTGCTCAAGCAGTTTTTAACAATGGCATGATCAAGAGCATCTTCTAATTTCCTTTTGGGCATCTTATAGTCATAACATACAAGGTGTGGCTAATTACAAGTGATATCAAATCTGCATCCTTTTATTTATAAAAGAGTTTGTCAGACTATAAGATCAACAGGTAACAATATCAGCCACAGTAAAAACTGTAAAATAAGGTTTGTTTGTTTGAATCGGGCTTATATATAAACCCGATTCACGTAACTTGAGATAAACCTTCTCCATATATTTACTTCGTAGACTGTAAAAGTTACCTCGTAGGCAATAAAAACTATTTCATATTCTGTAAACCACGATTCAAAAGCACTTATGGAGGCTATCTAATTAGTCTTCCCATTTCAATTAGAGACATTATTTTTTTATAAAACTAGGCGGTTTAAAAATATTTTAATTCTTTATGAATTTCATATTATGCAATCAACGGGAATGATGCATTAGTATTTTTACAAGATAATATATTAATATATAACAAAAAATCATAACAAGTCATAAAATTTAAAAATCATACATAACTATGTGTACGTTTGATTAAACGATTGGGAGGCCTAAAAGTGTTTATGCACGTAAGTTAAGACAACACACACCTTATATACTTATCTCATATAATATAAATCATGATTGAAAAAACTGTTTTTGAAGATTCCAATCACTAGTCCAAACAAGCAATGTGTTCATTTAGAATAACAATTGGAATATTTAAAAACAGCTTTTCAATCGTGATTTACAATATATAATATAAATATATGAAAGGAGTGTTATTTTAACTTATATTATAAACACTTATAAACTTTTTAAAGTGACCTTCAAACAAGTCTATTGTTTGGCTGAGCTTAATAAGCCCGATTTACGTAAATCGAGATAAATTTTCTCCACATATTTACCTCATATATCATAAAAGCACCTCGTAAATCGTAAAAGTTACCTCATAAACCATAAAAGATATTTCGTATTTCATAAATCACGATTTATAAATATTTATGAAGCTTCTATAAATTAATCCAAATGATATATCGTAGAAGTTGGTAAAATTGTATGACGCAACGTAGGATGATGGGGAAGTATCTGCCACGTAGGTTAGTCATTAGTGTGCGTATATATCTCTCACTCACTGCTTGGAACAAAACCTCTCATGCAATTATTAGATGTTGGATAGGAACTGTGCGTGATGCTTGACCGATTCAACGCAAAATATCAAAAGCTCACGTCGCTTTATCCATCCACAAGCCACAATTTTTTAAATATAATCATCCAAACCTTACCCATCCAATCATGTTGCTACAAAATCATTTCCCTTTATTACTCATTTCCATTTTAAAAATAATATCTAGTTAATTAATTTATACAGATCAAAAAAATTTAGTAAATTATTTATCTGTCATCATTAAGAAAAAATTATATCTCATTCTTCTTTTAAACTGGCATTAATTTTTTAATGAGGATATTAAATATAAGAGGGGTGAGTAGGAACAGTTACGGGTTTGTTTGGATTAGTGTTGGAGCAGTCTATTCACATAAGTCGAGGCAACACTCATATTATATATTTACTTTATATATTGTAAATCACGTTAAAAAGGTAACTTCTACTATTAACCAAAGAGACACTTAAATGATTTGCTCCTGTACCATAGCATTTGCATGCTGATCACGTTATGTTGAAGATAAATTACTAAATTGTAACCATGCATTAGGTGTGGCTTAAAAAAGAAAACATGTATAATATAATTATCTTCGCTTTGAACTATCTTTACCAATATACCCTGGATCTCAAAAAATTACTCCCATTCTAATTAACTATATCTATGTGCGTCATTCGTAATCACAAAAGACTAAAAGCATGTATTTGATTTTATATTAAAGATCATTAAAACCACATTTAACAAAAGAAGTCAAAAGACTAAGAGCATGTTTGGTTTTTAAAAAAGACTTCTGGTTATACAAGTAATTTTCCCAAAAATAAAAGTGACTTTGTGAAAGTAAGAAATTTTTACTTCCTCAGATGTATTTTCTAAACGTGCTTTGTTTCAAAAATGATAATTAAACATGTTAAAATGCAAAGGGATATTTTCGTAAAAATTGTTGACAAAAATTATATCCAAACAAGCACTATAAATTAAGAGAAAAACCAAGCATGCACTAGATAAATTTATGGATATTTGTAGTATAGGAGAACGAACTACTTGCTGAAAAGGAAAGTCAGACGAACACTAAGGTCCTTAACATTCATAAACGTCCAATCTACAAGTTTCTCAACTCTGCAATGGAAAACAATGATTCCGTTTACTAACAAACTATCAGTTGGATGGTAAAAGGTCTTGCATATAATTTAAAAAGGAGAATATAAATTTAAATCTCTCGACTGAGTTTGGGGGATTATAATGCACAGTCCACACCATATAGTGCTATACTTGCTGAAAAACCGTTATAGTTTTGAAGTATTATATATACGTGTAACTCTTGGAGTGTGGGAAGATAATATAGTTTATCAATTCTGGTCTTAAATAAAGTATTGGCTTAATACTAGAAACGAAGGCATTCATATACATCCATAACTTGGACCGAGTTCTAGGCTGCTGTTCTGATTTTTGTTTGCACTAAACCATGACAATTCCATACTTGTTATTCGGAAATTCTACGCGGAAAAGTAGATTGATGCTGCGCAAAGAGACAATTCCATAGTCGTTATTTGATCCCAGGAGTCTGCATCACACAATCACACAGAAAGAAAATTCAAACTTCGTTTCATTGTCTAATTCTGCGAAATTTCTTGGAGAACCAGACAATTTTCAGTTGATTAGTCATATACCACTGGACTCTCACTAGCAAGCCCATACATAACGAGCCTTCCTTCTTCCTCAAACAAACTGAGAGAAACAGAGCCTCTCTGCACGCCGGCAAGAAGCAAAAGCCGGAGTCACCCTAATTAGGCCACAACTTTCAAAGAGCTTGAAGGGGTAGCAAACACTGTTCTTCACCACCTCCCAAGCGCATTAATAAGTCCGGTGAGTTTTGACAATGACACACACACACACACTTTTCAGAGGCCACACCCACTCCCATCTCCCTTATTAATGTTCTTCCTACCCCTTCTCTGTTCACAGGGCACTTTAAAGAGTCAGATATGGCTTAAATTACAGTTTTCTACTTATTCAAATATCGTGCCTTACTTGTTCTACGCATATATTTTTTAATCTGTTGGGAAAATAAATTCTTTCCTTGGATTGGATCAGAGTTTACAAGAGCCAGCAGAGCACCATCAATGCAGAACCAGAGCTAGTGATTGGGTGTAAGAATTTAAATAGCTCCGAAATTAGTATGATTTCTCTCATTACTCTTTTCTGGGATATATGCTAAGTTTGACCTATTCATGCATACAGACGTTAACTTCACCAACAGGTCAAGTTGCTGAGGAGGTTGAAGATGAAACTTCCCAGAGCAACAAGAAGATAATTAAACGGAGCCTCAGTTTCTCAAACATAGCCATGGAATTACTCAGAGTAATACTGAAGACAGCTTTAGTCTTCTTGCTCTTTATTCAGTTTGGTCTGGCTCGAGAAATATCTTCGAGCTTCGGAATCGAAAGGCTCGCGCTGCGTCAGCTTCGATCGTCGTTGGAGATTCGTAGCAAGTACTGGCCCATAAAAGCGGAACCGTGCAGGAATTGGACCGGGGTTCAGTGCAAGAACGGGCGAGTCGTTGGGATCAACTTATCCGGTTTAAGACGAACCCGATTCGGGCATCTTCATCCCAGTTTCGCAGTGGATTCTCTTGCCAATTTCACACTCCTAGAGTCATTCGAAGCTTCTGGGTTTTCGCTCAATGGCTCTATTCCCGACTGGTTCGGACAGCGCCTGACGACACTCCAAAAGCTCGATCTAAGTTCTTGCTCACTCACGGGTCTCATTCCTCCATCGCTTGGTAATTTGAGTTCGCTGAAGCTTCTGATTCTGGCAGATAATAGTCTCACTGGGAGAATTTCTTCCACATTGGGACAATTATCTAGTTTATCCGTTCTGAATCTCTCAGGAAATTCGCTCACTGGATTAATGTCCAACTCTTTCTCGTCTCTGGTCAATCTCACAGCCCTCGACCTTTCTTCTAATTTTTTATCTGGTTCCGTTCCAGCCTATCTTGGTAACCTTAATAGGCTTAAGTTTTTGAATCTTTCCGATAATGACTTCACCGCCTCAATACCTTACCAACTGAGTAATCTTTCTCAGTTAGTTCAACTTGATCTAAGCAAGAATGCTTTTGATGGCTTTCTTCCTCCTGCATTGTGGTCAATGAGCCACCTGTCCGTCCTTGATGTATCTAGCAACAACCTTACTGGTACCCTGCCGAAACTTGGCCCAAATGTTAATTCTACCGGTGCTGTCTTCAACCTCTCAAACAATTTATTCTATGGATATCTTAATACTTCATTTAAGAAATTTAGGATCATTGATTTGTCCCGTAATTTTTTCCAAGGCAAGGTGCCTGATCATGGCTTAAGCAATATTACTCTTGATACAAATTGCCTAATAATGAGTCCGAACCAAAGGAGTTCCCGCGATTGTACAGTGTTTTATGCTCAGAGAAGGCTAATTTTTGTTGGTGCTCAAGAACCAGCCACGTCACCTTTGGCTAAAGCCGAGTCCAGAAACAACAAACGAGTGATATTTATTTTGGCGGGCACATTTGGTGGGCTTGTATTTATTGTCATTCTAGCATTAGTCCTAGTGCTGCTTCTAGGAAAATGTGGTAATAACACTGGAACTCAGGAAAGGGCAGTAAATGAAGGGGCCGTTCAACAAGGGGAAAGTCCTATGCCTCCTAAGAATCCTATGTTAGACAGTGGCATGGGAGAATCATTTAGTTATGAACAAGTGCTCCATCTGACTAGAAATTTTGCAGACGTTAATATCATCAAGCATGGTCATTCTGGGGACCTTTTCAGGGGAATCCTAGATGGTGAAGTAAGTGTGGTTGTGAAAAGGATAGATTTGAACCTAGTCAAGAGAGAATCATTCATGTTGGAATTAGAACTGCTAAGCAAGGCTTCGCATGCAAGATTGGTGCCACTACTGGGGCTCTGCTTGGAGAATGAGAATGAGAAATTTTTAGTTTACAAGTACATGCCAAATAGAGATTTGGCTACTTGCTTGCACAGAGTGAGTGGCTCAGACGATAAAGAACAATCCTTGGATTGGATCACCAGATTGAAAATTGCAATAGGAGCTGCTGAAGGCCTATATTACCTGCATGATTCCAGCCCTCCCCTTGTCCATAGGTACTGCCACATGCAATATCTTAGAGTATCAGCGTGTTTTATTATTCTCACTTCATTATAATAGGCAAAATATGATTATACCTTGGAATTGAATTTTACTTTTGGCTTTTGAAGAGATGTCCAAGCAAGCAGTATACTTCTTGATGATAAATTTGAAGTTAGACTTGGAAGTTTGAGCGAGGTCACTACCCAAGGAGATCTTAACCAGAGTGTCATCGCAAGGTTATTTCGCAAGTCACAGTAAGTGTTCAACTCATTAAAGTCTGTTAAAGTGCTGTTTGCATGATTTGGCTAATAAATTTAGTAATTAAGTCTGCTAAAGTGCAGGCAATAGATTTGGTAATTCCTGTTAATTTAGTAACCTATATCTGTTGTTGATGTTCAAACTACTTCACAACTCATTTTAATCATTTTGTTTTTTCTTTGTGACATGCAGATCTTTTGAACAAAACAATCCTGGTGAGTATATTATTTAACCCTGTTAGGGTTACAACTTTAATCACATTAATTCATGGGGAATCTAACAGCTTATCCATGAGAAACATAATCTGAATGCTAACTTTGCCGAATCTAATTTAAAAGGAAACACACACTTATTTGTGTTTAACATAATCTGAACAGGTTCATCACCTGCAACGTGTGCTTATGACGTATACTGTTTTGGGAAGGTTCTACTTGAGCTTGTTACCGGTAAGCTTGGTATTAGCAAGACAGATGATGACAGCACAAGAGAGTGGATAGAGCAAACATTGTCATACATAAGCATAAATGACAAGGAACAGATGACTAATATAGTAGACCCATCTCTTATAGTGGATGAGGACCTATTGGAAGAGGTGTGGGCTATGGCAATTGTGGCCAGATCATGCCTCAACCCGAAGCCCTTTAAACGCCCTCCAATAGGGCATGTCCTAAAAGCACTGGAAAATCCATTGAAGATTGTGAGAGAAGAATATAATAGCAGCTCAGCTAGGTTGAGAACAACTTCATCAAGGAGATCTTGGAGCACAGCATTCTTTGGGAGCTGGAGACAGAGCTCATCGGAGAGTGCTACAGCAACTGCAAGCAGAGAGGTGATAACTGCCAGTGGCTTTAAACAAACAGGAAGAGTAGGGTCTCAGGGTAGTGGTGGAAATGATCACTCTTCTTCCCACAAGAGGTTGTCCAGTGAAGTTTTCCCTGAACCATTGGAAATCCAAGAGGTAGAAACTGGAGACGCCAGATGAGCACTGAAGGAAAGATGGATTTGGTAATTCTTCTTTGGTTAGGCTTTCCGTGTATAGCTTATTCTCTGGATCGCCGTTGTTTAAGCAATGCAATTCATACTCTATTTATACAAAGGGACCCTTGCCGCTATCAACCTCTTTCACTTCTCGCTTTAAAAGATTAACTATTTCTCCGCTAATAAATAACAAAACGACGCAAACTTGGTTTTGAAAACTAACGATCTACGAAAACAAATATACAATGGCCTAATACCGATATCATGGGGCTGCTGCTAGTAAGCTAGTTCCCATTCAAAATGCTACTCACAGTAACGACCATGCAGCCTAATTACATTTAAACTCTCAACTCTCTCATAAGTGAGAGGCCACTAGCTTGGTTCCATTCTAAACATCAAGCTGTTAGTATATACTCCTTTAATAAATAAAAAATGTTACTCATCAGTTATAATAATTGACAAGGTCATAAACCTAGATAGCATAAATTTGCGCTTGATTGGAATTTGGGAGTTTCAGAACCCCTTTGGGCACCGATTATGATTATCATAATGCTTATGTGCTTATTTGAAATAGTAATTGGAATCTTCAAAAATAACTTTTCAATAATGATTTAGAGTATACGAGATAAGCATATAAGAAGAGTGTTGTCTCGACTTATGTTCATAAGAACTTTTAAGGCTATAAAAACTAATTCAAACATGGTTTATATGTACTATCCAAACACATTCAATGAATCTCTAAACTAAATCCTAAACTTTCCATGGGTCCAGATTAGATTTAAACCATCTAGATTTGAAGCTCACCAACACTAAATTCCTAAACTTTTATCCTCATTTATCATTGTTGATGAAATCTAAATAATTCAAAATCTGATTTGCAAAGCTTAGATTTAAAAAAAATTTCAATGATAAGATTACTTTTTAAGAAGTACTGGTTATAGGATTGTCATTATTTTATATTCTGTTTCTATTTAAATAAAAAATTATTTAAAACATAAAATTTAAATATCTGACAATTGCTTTGGCGATTTTCATAAATATTTGACACAAACAAAGAAAAAAGGAAAGCATAATGCTGTACAACACGCAACAGCGATAACCTACTTGCGGATGTCCTGACCCGAGCGATATGTTCACAAGTAAGGGGGTCGAGGAGAGAGTGGAAGGTATCAGCTTCCGAAACCAAATCAAAGATTCCTCAAATTCTTAAACCTCCATGTCGCGAGGCTCGTAAGCTACAATGTTAAATTCATGCGGCATGAAGTCCTCACTGGTTCTGTAGTACTTGTCTGGAGAGTACAATCCCAAGTTTGAAACTTGGCTCGTATAAAGACACGCAAATCTCTCAACCTGCCCAACGCACATCAAGTCAACGACAACAACTATCATTGTTTCACGTGTTTTTTCCTATTTAAATCTGGATTGGAATATATCAAAACTCAAGCCAAGAATGGAGTCGGCCTTTACCTGATGAGCAAAACGAGAGTTCTGATAACCGGTCTTCATAAGCTGGCCCCATACCTCATGGAACTGTAATAGTTCACCATAAACGGAGAAGGTTTCTTTTACCGAGTTGAATATATCACTACTATTCCATACTGCGAGAAAGAAAAAATTAAGCATATGAAAAAAAATATTACCCTCTGGTGCAATTTCCTCTGAGTTTCTTGATGACTTGAACGCACTCTCTCTCTTTCAAGCTGTCAAAAATATAGCATGTGATTATATATGATATTGAACTACCATGCCTGACCATGAGGCCATAATGAAAGAGGTCTAACCTCCAATTTATCAAGTTCTGAAGATATTTTTGGATTCTTGGATCTGAACAACGGAGTGTGATTTAATAAAACTGCAGACAAATGCTAAATCATGGACTGAACTTCCAGAATAATACTAACTTGAGAGACCGCTTCAAATGATACATTTCATCCTCGATGCGATCGCGCTCACTCCTCAAGAATTGAAGTTCCTGCAAAAAACTATCAGAACCCTAAACCGAACCTCACTAAAAATTTAGGATGGTAGGCTGAGATATTTATCAAATGTCAGAAGATGATGACAATCAGAAGTAAAATAACATACGGCCACCTTGCGGGTATTTCTTGATTCCCAGAGGAGTTTGACTTCTTTCTCAAGTTCTGGGACAACAAGCATTGTTCTCCATCCTACACATTTAACGCTTTAACGAATAAAACAAAATTGAAAGATTGGAGTTATTACTCAGGCACAGGCAACCAACCGACCACATACAAGATATAGCACACGGACAAAGTTGTAAAACCTTAACCCAATGCAATATATCTGTTGCATTACCTGTCTCTGTATCTCCATATTCCTCCCAGGAATTTAAGCTTTTAATCATAAAAGTGAATATAAAGTGAAATTATTTGGAAGAAGAGAGCATTGACGATTTAAATGATATACCAAGAACTTTTTTGCTGCGTAATATATCTCCATAAATGTGATCCCCAACATACAGAACCTACACAAACATAGTACAAGACATTTCAGGAAACATTGCTAGGTATCGACATTCCTCAACCAACAGCTTTAACGTTTAGATATCAATATAATCAGCATCTCATAGGACAACATAATTTATAATATGACTTAATCTAACCATATAACCAACAGATAACGGCACAAAAAAGCAGACATTAACCTGCGAACTTGATGCCACTGAAAGTAATTTATGCAGATGCCCAACACTGCCTCCCTAATATAGAAGTTCATAATCACATTAAATTTACTGATAGTGATATGCTGAGACATAAAACATTAATCTGATGCAGACCAAGTATTTATAAGCTTCTTCAAATTGCTTAGCATAAACCTTTCCAAATATACCTGGAAAACCTTATGAGCACCCTTGTCTTCTGGTAATAATCTAGCTGTGATATCACCTACCTTTTCCAAAAAAAGGGAAAACAGATTATAGAACAAGATTCTCATAGGAAAGAATAAAATGATTTAGTGTACTGCGGCACTTACCTGAGGCATAGGAGAGCCATTATCCGTATTAATTAACATTCCAGTTTCAGGCTCAACCTCAAATAGGTTGGCACGATTTTCCTCATGGAAAAAGCTTGGCTTTGCACTGCATGGACTATAGACTTGTTCAGTTTATAATGAAACTAAATTACATTAATGCATGCAATTGGAAGCCCAGAAATAGATTTTTCAAGCTTAAAAAACTGCAAAATGGAAATAATTTTAATCGATACTTCTAGCTAGGTGGCTTATAAATGTACTGAATGATACATGATTGATGTATGAATGTCCTGGCTGAATGAAACTGCAAAACCAATCCACTAGACAATGCCAAAGCCAATTAGTTAAATTAAAGAGTCATGAGTATTAAGAGATTCACTCCTGGCGCTGGGATTAAAACCAAAACAAGTTTTGCAACAAAGTACACTTTGTGGCATTAAGAAATGAACATGACCTGCCCGTGATGACAACATCAAAGTATTGAAGCCAACCAAAATTGGTTCTGCCATCTACCATAGGGGATCCACAGAGAAAGTTCATGACAATGTTTGTATAGTCCCATAAACTGCAGATGATGCATGGGAATGCATAAAATATTAGTTAATTGTTTCTAGAGAGATCCAGTATCAAGAGTATGTTCTGAGATAACTCATTCCAAGTTTCCTATATGTGCCGTGAGATCACTCATAAAAATTTTCAAAATACTTCTTGATTGCAATCTTAAATTTTTGGAACATAATATAACTTGTCATTCTATATTGTTTGGACGCTTATCAAGGTATTAAAATTTTAGGGAATCCCAATTGCAGAAACATGGATTTGTGTCATTAACAATGTGATGCATCTAACTTGTTACATCATTCAAAAAACACAAAACAGTTGGAATGTTTTTTTCTTTTAAAAACTTCTTTTCCCAGTTCACTGATGTGATGAAAAGACATAACTACCTATTTGTCACCAAAAATACAGCTCGTCCAGAAGCTCTGAGCATTTGAAGAATGGGCACAATCGAAGGGTCGTCATTGATATACCTTGACAGAAAATGAACAAGTCAGAAAATGTTCATCAAGCATCCATAGGTGATGTATGGTATTTTTCCACTAATTTGATCTCATTAATATCTCAAATATTTGTTCGTTTAATTTTACAATTAATTTTCCCTTCAATATTGCACTATTTCTTGTTTAACCATACCTTTTAGGATCTTTTGCTACCATTTGCTTCAATGTCCCATCCCTGTGACACATGTCGACAGCAGCTCGAACATCTTTATACATGCTAGCATAACTGAAACGATATTTCATAAAAATTATTTATATCATGTTGATGTTGATTGATCGGCTACTTAAGGAAGTCTGAATAAATTTATATGTTGCTCGTTCAAATGGCCATGCAATTATGTTACTAGATGATTACCTTTTCTTTGGGATGAAAAATGCAAGGGCTCAATATGCAACAAGAATAATACTTACTCAACATGCTCTGGAATTTCTCCAGGATGACTGTCCTTAAAATCAACCAGTTGGGCAAACAAATAGGCTTCCGCAAGTGAAAAGAGCGTATCAATAAGAGCATAGTCTGGCTCATCAAAAGAATTGCGTACTAAAGTATTTCCATAGGTCCCAACTTTATCTTCTTTTGACAACTCCTTAAATCCATGATAAGCTACTTTCACATACTTGTGGCGATCCATCTAAAAGTCATGAGCAGAAATCCAGCAATCAGACATAAAAAAGTTAATCATGAAGATATCTCATTTCTCGCTCTCTTGTGGAGGTGGCGGAGAATAGAAATTAATTCAGCCTTAACCTTCAAGATGTTGCCTCTTTTTTTGTCAAGGACCAAGCCCCTGACCATGTACTTCCAGTCAAATGACCACTTTAGCAACTGCAGAAGATAAACTCACTTTAACCCAAGTACAGCATGATACATACTCTGTAGGAAGAAAGTGAGAATGTATAAATCCTTATAAGACCACAATAGATTATATTGGAGAAATAATTTACGCAGAGACAGTGGTGTGTGTGTGTGGAAATTTCCATAAGAGCATATCATGAACCACAACAAACTAGCAGGTTAAATATGCGAGGACAAGAATAGCAAAGACTGATTATATGTGGTAATTAAATGGACCAACAAACCTCTTCAGGGTATCCCAAATCAGAAACCAGCTTTTTAACAGTGCCTTGATAAGCAAGAGTCTCAAAAGTCTCTGGCTTATATTGTGCAAGAGTATAATCCATATCAAATCCCACAGCAACAATGTTCTTCATATTCAGTGAGCGATTGCAAAAGATCTGCTTGCCTATCTCAATTTTCTGTTCAGGTTCATGAGATGATGACCATATGCAAGGGTCTTTGCCGCTACCATCATTGCCAAGCAAGTGCACTGGTATTTGATCTTGTGCGCTGATTTCTTGGCTCTTGTCCATTGAATATCGCGTATGCAACTGATCACCTCCAGATAGATATATGATTGACAAAATCAGTATGAAAAACTGAATATGACAAAAAATATTGGGAGAATTCTAAAAAAATACCACTTAAATTTCAAAATCTCAAATCAGTGATTTCATAAAAACCTGAATTGTTAATTGCTATACTTTTTTTTGTCAATCTCATTACTCTTATTGTCGACAAAACCAATTTAAGATTTTGAAGTTCAAGTGGTATTTATTTGGGATTTTCTCAAAAATATATCCCAATAATAATTAGGAATGACTTGGATACATATATTGACAACATGATGTATTAATGAATGTGGATTGTAACTTACAGTATCTCGATTTGGGATTCCACAAGTTTCACCAAACACAACGAAAAAAAGGGCAAATTACATAGGAAATTTGTGCATCAAGATAAAAATATGCCATCACTTCATTTCTTTTCCAAATCATTGGAGATGCTTAGCTGAAAGTAGATCTATTCTTGAATAATAATCCGAACAAGAGGCCCACAAACAACAATAATTAGGGCTTAAAACTTAAATTAAACCTCTACATGTATATCATGCAGACGTGGCGCGCACACAGAGACCCACATTGAACAATTAAGGCAAAAAGCTTCTGCCTCTACGGAAAATTACAGATAATTAGCAAGTGAACAAACTTCTGTATTCATCAAGAAATGTGCCGAGGTGGTTGCTGAAGTTCAATCTTTCTCGCAAATAAAGTGAACAGATAGTTCACGGTTCAACACAAATTTGGTATGTTTACCCGGGAAACGCGCGCGCGCGCAAATTTGGTACATTAGCCAGCGCTACAACCTGATTTTCTCTTGTCATTAACCAATTGTGATTAAACGCATGAAGAAACGATGAACATGTGAAAAACAGCAAAAAAGCTAAATGGTTTATCAAACATATCATCTTAAAGAAGAACCCCTGGCTTGAAAGAAAAACCTGTTTCTTACCTTTATAGTGAATCAACTAGTGCACAATGCACGGGACTCTGTTCCGACTCTAATAATTCCCCAAGCCACGCTTCAAGAAAGACCTAAAAGGTCAACTTCTCAATCAAGAAGATTAACCCAAGTTCGTGCTTCGCAATATTCTCAACCATATCACTCTGTTACTTTAATTAAGCCTAAAACATGAGAAATGAGTCCCAAAACAATCTACACCGCAGTCACAAACAGAATGACTACCCGAGAAAAGTCAAAAGCTTAAAGAACAAGAAAACCAGCGCATAAGAAGTAAAACAAAAGCTGGGACAAAGAAGAAACCGAACAAGGAATAAGTGAAAATAAAGTAGAAGAAGGCGAAACAAACCTTGAGAGAAAGTGATGCGCGGGGAACGATGAGATTGTGAATGTATGTATAGTAAAGGGAAGGGAAGATGAAAGAGGTCCAAGTTCAGGGTAAAAGGCAGAGAGAAACGAGACGGACCTCTTGGGAATTTGCATTGTGCTTGTCATTAAATAGGCATGGTGATGGTGGAAGGAGAGAGAGAGAGAGTCGGAGGGAACCGGATACTCTGTAATATAGGAGAGGCGTTACGAGATGCAAAAGCAATTACAACTAGGCAATGCAGAGGGAGTAGCATTTGACATCTAACACGCCTTCCTTAAAGTTGAAAGGTAGCGCAATATACGAGAGTGAGAATTTGGATAATAAAATCCATGTTGGCCAAAGAATTAATTCCCTCCTCTGCCATATATAGTTCATAGTGCTTTAACTTTTTTTTATTAATAAGTCACGCTGGTATTGAAATTACGAGGGTCCAACCTATCGTTAAGATGTAGACGACGGGACACGTGTCGTTGGGATAAGGAATAGGACGAGCCTTATGTGCTGGCGCGCGCTTGGCCTTTTTCCTTGCTTCTCCTACTGCTCGCATTGCGCCATTTTTGTTCATTACTACGAGTATTCTCCTATTTGTTTTTGAATGAACTAGGAGTATTTTTTTGCTTACAAGATTGACGCTTGTGTCTCATTTGGATTATAATAAGTATGTTTGGATTAGCTTTTAAAGATTTATAAGTATTTATACACATAAATTGAGATAACACTCTTCTCACATATTTACCTCGTTTATAATAAGTCACTATTAAAAATTTATTTTTGAATCTCCAATCATTATTCCAAATGAGCATACGACATTTACTTTTGTTTCGCCAGCATTTTACTAATACTGGTAGTATTTGGGGAAAATTCCATTAAAAGAACTTTAAAAGTAGGAAAAAACAAAATGATATTTCAAATATTTAAACTATTAGAAAGATGTTAGTACTTGATTTATTCTTTTTAAAATTTAAAAAAAATGACATAAATGAAGTTTTATATTACCCCACCGACTAGATGTTGGAGTTTCGACAGGAATAATTATTTGATAAAGTGGTGAGGGTACGATTCCCGCTGTCATTTTATCAAATAATTATTCCTACTGAAGCTCCGTCTGCCGGTGGGGGTGATATTTTTTAATGTATATATAAGGATATTTGTGTCATTGTTTTAAATTTAAAAAAAGATAAATCAAATATTGACATCTCTTTAATATTATGAATATTCAAAACATCATTTTATTCTTTCCTATTTTTAAGGTTTTATTTGTGGAATTTTTCCTAGTATTTATTAACTTGTAGAGTGCATCATATTTCTAATTTGTTTATACAGACTTAATATGTATAGTAATAATAAATATATAGAATGTCATAAGTACATCCTTATATTATTTTTCGAGCAGGGATCATTTTTATCAAACTCGTAAGTTGAATCTTTAAGTTTATCGTTTTTATATTGATATTTTAAAAAATAAAGTCGAATCACTTTTAAACTCGTGATAATTGTAAATTCAATCAAACTCATGACTTTATATATCGAGTTTATCATTTTTATGTTACTAGCTTACAAAATCGTGTAAACTTGCTGTTAAACCCCTGTCAACTTTTTCAATTTAATCATGCTCAATGGATTTATATATGAATTTTATAAAAAAAATTTGTTGGGTGTAATAAATTATTAATGTTGATGGATTTAATTTCAATTGTTTAGATTTAAAAAATATATAGATTAATTATTGTCATTTTTTAAATTTTAAATTATATATTATTAATACATATTTATTGATAAAACCATATCATCAAGTTCCTTATATCCATTCTATCAAGTTCTAATCATACATCACCACATATCTTACTCTTTTTCATGAGTTTATAGTTAAATGATAATAATTCAAAAATATGACTCATGATCATATATAATTAGAAAACCTGACGATATGGATATAAAGAACTTGATTTAATTAAGTATTTTTCTTATTGATAAAAGTAAACTATTATGAGTTTACAATTTAAGTATACAATATAATTTTATGTCACTATCAAGAGTTTACTTAAATTGTAAGTTTGACAACCTTATAAGGAATATCTCATTCCAAATTAAAATATAAGAATGCTCTCAATTCTATAATGATTTAATGTACAAATTGGTTGGTTAAAAGGTCATTATGTTTTATGCATGCCAGAATTGATGATCTAGATTAATATCCCAACAATGGCCAAATAAAATGAATGTTAAGAAATTGTTACTTTTATATAAAGAATAAAATTTAGAAATTTATTATCATCAACGTGTTACGTATTTTAAATAAGATAATGAATTGACTATCGAGAGTTATGGTACAGTAGCGCAGGAATTGGATTTTCGACTCTTCTTTCCCTTCTGCTTTGCTTTATCTCTTATTCGCTTCCATTGAAGCTTTATATCTTATCAAACTTTACTTCACACTTTACGCTGGTTAGGTATTCAATATTCCAACAAACACAAACCGATAAACGTGGTCTCAGCCACCTTCACTTCCTGTTCTTTTATAGCCCTTGGCTTTTAAAATTGCCTTTTATGATACTAAATTTTCTTTTTACATTTCTTTTAAATAAGGATCATTTTAATCTAATTTGTTGTCAAAAAAGACAAAAAACGTAACTAATTGAAAGATATCTATAATTATAATTGGCAATTAGAACTAACTCATTGTTGGTATGGATTATAGTTAGTGAAGTTAGAAAAACCCAACTTAAATGAATTGACATTTTGTCAACTCTATTTTATATATTTTAAGAGTGATTTTGTTGCGAGTAAAAGATATCTTTAATATTTAAAAATATATTATTACTATATACATAATTTAAAAACTCTAAACCAAAATATACGTGACAAGTTCTAGAACTTTAGAATATGAGCATGAGAGCTATACACATTAAATTATGCATGTGTTTAATAAATTGATACATCAAAATGAATAATACAAGCATATTTAGTTTTAAACGAGTACTTCAATAGCAGAGGGATATTAATAATTTTTTATTTGATTAAGAGTTTCTTTCTTCAAAACCTAGAGTACAAATTGATAATAAAAGTTTTATAATATATTGCATATATAGTAAATTATAAGGTCTGCAACTTAACGAGTATAACTGCATAAGTATGTTATTTTTTTAAAATTATCCTTGATGCATAAAATGAAAGAAATCTATAGTGATGTAATTGAAAAGTCTTGTTACTTTTAATCTTAATTACTGATCAAATCTAATGAATATATCGAATTTGCTATGAAAGGTATTAATTTGCAATCTAACAATGCTCAAATATAGATTGAGCTATGAGATACCAAGATGATAATAAGAAAACGACCATCTACCCACTGATATCCAAAACAGCGAATATAATTAGAAAGCCCAAATTGGCTGATACTATAAAATATCACGTGCTCTTGGAGGGAAAAACATCATGTCTAATATATGACTGGTTTTCCTTGGGCATTTAAAAAATATTAATTTCTTCATTGATTTCACAAATATATGTCTCAGGGGAATATAAAAGACCCTTACAAAATATCTATAAATAAAATCCATATTCTTTAAAATTTCTGCGGGTTAGTATTTTGTAATTGTTGTAAAAATATTAGATGATGTGAATGTCCATAAATTCCTAATTCTTGATCTTTTATTTTCTACATTCTATAACCTCTTTAACAAATAGTCTTTATGCCCATAACTTAAGGGTTATAATTGTGCACTCATGATAATTAAATATACTATTTATTTTATATAACTCTTAATTAAGTTGATGGCTTATAAATAAAGTACTATATACTAAACATCCAAATAAATAAAATATGCTCCCTTTCTTTCTCTCCAATTCTCTCTTATCTCTCTTCATCTATATCATCTCAACATCTTATGCTTTTCTTATGAATGAAGAGTTTTACAAATGCTATTAAAGACTACGATGAAGCATATTATTTTGTGGTTGATATAATAATTTTGCATTCCTGGCAGCATATGAAAATAAAATTATACGTCTGTTAGATGTTGTTATATACAACCTATATATATGGCTCATTAAATAGTAAAATCTATTTGAGAATCTTTGAAGGATATAAAATATTAGAAGTATATATAATAAAATCATTTTATATATAAAATATTATGCGATCTTGAAAATAACCCAAGGCTGTATAAATGATTGAAAAATGTATTGGAAAATGAGTAATTTTACATTTTATCTGACTTGTAGATCGAATAATAGAATGCATTGATGATTTCAAAATCACATATTTTTGCTATGGTGATTTTTCTTACAAAGATACATTGAATTTAGGGAAAATTCTAAATAAATACCAAATCAACTTGCAAAACCCCAAAATGTCTATTAACACTTCAAAAAGACTTAAAGGTACCAAATACCAAAGTGGAATTTTAAAGTTTTGAAACTTTTACCATCTTGCCCTTCACTTCAAAAAATATCAAAAAAATATCCCTTACCGAAGCACCACCTTCTGCCGCCGCCTCCGCTGGCCGGGACCCTCCGGCGGCTGGAGCTCCGACTGCCAGTCTGGTGGGACCCACTGGCCGGAGGTTTTTTGGGGAAGATGAGGGCTTTTTTTTAGTAAAAAGTGAATGAAGTGCAAGGGGTGGGGTTCAAACCCACCCCACCCCAATACCAAAGGGGCCTGGTGGCCACTAGGCCACCAGAGCGTCTTTGACATGTAGATGTATGTATAATATAAATGATGACATAATGGCTTTAACAAAAACAGTAATGAAAATAACAAAACTCGTAATGGGTTTAACAAAAACGATAATGGAAATAACAACTAGCGCATGACCTTCTCACTAAATGTGTGAAAGTATTTGTCCAGATGGGGGATCTCACCAATTCACTAATAGGAATGATTAAACCCATGACAGTTTTTACAAAATGATATACATTGCTCACCTCTTTACACATTTGAAAAATTTAGTAATGGAAATAACAAAACTCATAATGGTTTTCACAAAACAGATAATGAGAATAACTAAACACATAATGGTTTTGACAAAATGACATGCATTGCTCATATCTTCATACATTTGACAAATTTACTAATGAGAATTACTAAAACCATAATGGTTTTCACAAAATGATATACATTGCTCACCTCTTTACATATTTGACAAATTCAGTAATGGAAATAGCAAAACTCATAATGGTTTTCACAAAACGGATAATGGGAATAACTAAACACATAATGGTTTTGACAAAATGACATGCATTGCTCATATCTTCACACATTTGAATAACTAAACACATAATGTGTGAAGATATGAGCAATGCATGTCATTTTGTCAAAACCATTATGTGTTTAGTTATTCCCATTATCCGTTTTGTGAAAACCATTATGAGTTTTGCTATTTCCATTACTGAATTTGTCAAATATGTAAAGAGGTGAGCAATGTATATCATTTTGTAAAAACCGTCATGGGTTTAATCATTCCTATTAGTGAATTGGTGAGATTCCCCATCTGGACAAATACTTTCACACATTTAGTGAGGAGGTCATGCGTTAGTTGTTATTTCCATTATCGTTTTTGTTAAACCCATTACGAGTTTTGTTATTTCTATTACTGTTTTTGTTAAAACCATTATATCTTCATTTATATTATACATATATATATTAATGCATCTACATGTTAAAGGAGCTTTGGTGGCCTAGTGGCCACCAGGCCCCTTTGGTATTGGGGTGGGGTGGGTTCGAAACCCACCCCCTTGCACTTCATCAACTTTTTACAAAAAAACAAAAAGCCCTCCTCTCCCCCAAAAAACCTCCTGCCAGTGGGTCCCACTAGGCTGGTAGCCGGAGCTCCAACCGCCGAAGGGTCCCGGCCAGCGGAGGCGGCGACCGAAGGTGGTTCTCCGGTAAGGGATAATTGTTTTGATATTTTTTTAAGTGAAGGGCAAAATGGTAAAAGTGTCAAAACTTTAAAATTTCACTATGGTACTTGGTACCTTTAAGTCTTTTTGAAGTGTTAATAGACATTTTGGGGTTTTGCAACTTGATTTGATATTTATTTAGAATTTTCCCTTGAATTTAATGGTCTAAAAGTACCTTATATTTTATAAGAATATTTATGTATCATGCTAATATTATATTTATTATGAATTTATTAGTAAAAATTAGTTCTTACAAGTGCACAGTGGATAACAAAAATGAGATTTGGTGTAATAGTCTTATAAACATATCATATGATGTCATTATGTTCATAATGAATTTTCAGGCTTGTTTGTTTTAGCTTATGCTTATGCATAAGCCCGATTCATGTAAATCGAGATAAAACTTCTCCACATATTTACCTCATAGACTGTAAAAGCTGTGACATCCTAAAAAAATGAAATAAAAAAAATAGTTAAATATTATATATATATATAATAAAGTTGGTAGGCGCCATACCACGCCTACCAACAATTAGATAAGGGGGTTGTCCCCTTATCTTTAAATAAAAAAAAATTGGTGCCATTAGGCGCCAATTGATTGAGGAATACCCCCTTCCCCGTGACACTTCTAGTGTGAAGTGTTCAGGTAAGATGAAGGAAAGTGAGGTTCTGCTAGGAGTATTTTCGGTTTTTTGGGGATCATTAAGGTACTCAAACTCTTTTCTAATTACAAAATTTTTCATATGAAAAATGTTCTAAATAATTTTATCTTTCCCATTATAGTAATTTTATGCTAGTTAGAGAATATTTTTTAGATATGATTTTAAGCAAGTTTTGAATTTTATCAATATAAGACTGTAGAAATGTAGAGAATAATAAATATTTAATTTTAACCAGTTTAGATTTATTATTTAGTTGTCATGCGATTTTATAATTAATTTATTTTATAAATAGGATATAAATTAATCTCTATAGGGCGTTTTTACCGATAAAAATTATTTTAAATATTCTATTTGGATTATTGGTGGTATTATTGAGGTTTTAATCGGTTTATTTTTATTAGATTTGAGCTATGTAAAAAATATAAATTAGGACTTAATATTTGAATTAGAATTTGATATGATTTTAATTATGTCGATATTTGAGGAGTTGTTTAATAATTGGATTATACCCATATAAATTATGAGAAGGAGATTTAATTATTCAAAAAGTTGATATAGGGGATTTTGTAATTATAGGTATATTAAAGGTTATTTAAGGATTTTTAGGAATCATTTGTGACCAAGGATTTTTATTGAGTAATTTGGGTTTATAAGGAATGATCTATGATTAAGGATTTTTATTGAGTAATTTGGGTTTATGAGGAATGATTTATGATTAAGGATTTTTAAGAAAATTGGAATAATTGAGGATAATAGTTGTAGATAAAATTTGGTTGTAGGCGTTAAATTATTTAAATTAATTATTTTATTGTTACTTGTGATTAATTGATATCTACATTGATAATGTAGAGTTTTCTTGTGATCGGTGATTTGCACGGGTTTTACTATCAAAATTAAGGTTAAGCTTGGAATCGAGGTAACCGGGGTTAATTTATTTTATATGCTTGCTTTGGATTGTAAGGTGTTTTATAAACCTTACTTTTATCTATATTATTTGTATGTGTTTCACAAGATTTTGTTTATGTTTGAATATGAATTTACTTCAATGAAGCAGTGTATTTTCCAATATATATATATATATATATATATATATATATATATATATAAGTGGAAATTGTTATTAAATTGTTACTGTTGTGATTGATATGTTGTTTGGGATGAAATGTTGTAAAAGGATTGAATAAGAAATTATGACCTTGTTGATGTTTTGAAAAGTTATATTAATTTATTATTTTTATATTATGGAATATGTTGGGTTGTGTTGAAGAGATATGGTGAAATGTGTGCCCATCGGCTCTCTCAATCCTGGCCCAGATTTTGGAGCTGAGTGTTTGGGCGGACACCTCCCTGTTACGGTATATTGGTGGTGGCATGGGAGGGGGCAGTATTCTTGAAGTGACTAGCTAACCTTTGGCCGTGTATACTAGTACTGATAGGCTGTACCAGTCCAGAGGAGATAAGGAGGAGCATGATGGATCAGTGGGGATGATTTTATTCATTGATTATATTATATTAAGTTTTGAATTATGAGATTGTTATTATTATTATTATTATGCTAGTTAAACTTACTTCTCTGACTTACAATCTTTTCCTGCATATTTGTAAATTGATTTTGGTTACTAAGACTTTATGTCTCACCCCGTCATTATAAATAATTTTTCAGGCGAGACCTCTAATCTGGCTAGAGGCCAAGAGAAGCAACCAGAGGCATAAACGTTGTGAATCTTGTAGTCCTCTTTTGATATTGATATTGTGTTAATTTCTATATTGTCATTATAAGGCCCACATGTTTTTAAAATGCCACATTTACAGTTTGGATATCTGTGCTGGAAATCATTTTGTGACTCATGGGTTAATTGTGATGTGATATCAGAATAGTAAATTTATCTGAAGTGAGTTTGTGGGCAAGTTTGTGCCCTAAACTCTGATATGTTGTGAAATGGTTTGTTGGCAAGTTTGTGTTCTAAACTCTGATAAGTATTGGAAAAAAAATTCACTAATTTTGTAAAGCTGTAGTGGACGATCGTTGTTTGTGAGACATAGTCGTTTCATTTATCGCTGTTTGTGAGACAGGGTCATTTCAAAAGCTACCTCGTAAACCATAAAAGTTATCTCGTATACTGTAAATCACGATTGAAAAGCACGATTGGAAGTTTCAATCGCTATTTTAAACATAATGACGATGCATGATATATTTTGATGATTTTCAGAAGAATTTTCCTTTATTGTTCCCACAATAAATAAGATAAAGATAAAATATATTGATATTTTAACATATCAAGAAGATATGCTCAAGAAATACATTTCAGCAGAACTTTTGGTGATAGTGCATCATTCATAGTTTGACAGCTAAAAGAAAGATATGCTCGAAAATACTTTAGAAGTGATGTTGTCATCAAAGGGAATAAACTGATTATCAGGGGACGGGGGAGTAAATATGATATTATCATAAGAGGGAGTAGAGATCATGTTGTACACTTTTCCTTAACCAATGTTTTGTTTTATAGGATTTTCTTGGTAAGGTTACAATTTATGCATTCATGATGATTAAAAGTGCTATTTACTTTATGTAACTACTGGTTGAGGTTGAGGGCCTATAGATAAAATATTATGTATTACATTTTGGATTCATCTATATGAATAAAACATTGCTTCATTTATTTCTCTTTGATCCTCTCTTCATCTAAATCATCACAATATCTTAAACTTTTCTTATCTTCATAACAATGGAGTTTTTTCTTTTTGTTTGGGACAACCAACTCGGGCCAAGTCACAATACGCCAAGGGCATACTCGATTACGAACCATGGTAGAGAAATGCTTACATACTCTAAGAGTATCATGTAATCTGAATTTTGTCCAATGAAAACATGACAATTTAGATCATTTTAATTCTAGTTGGTTGAGAACTCATAAAAAAAAATTCATATTTTATCTTATTTTTAAGAAAAACATCTTAATTTAAAAAAAATTAAAACAAATTGATCGATCAATATTTTATTTTCAGATTAAGATTTTTTTCTAAAAAAAATAAAATTTAAATTTTTCAGATAAATTATTAACTAACTAAAATTAAAACGATACGAATTATTATATTTTTATTATACAAGAGATGGTAGTGTGTGTGTAAATAACTGCCCTCACCAAAGATAAAAGCGAAAGCAGCTTAGCGAAGCATGTATCCATAATTTCCGATAACCATGCCAACTGCCGTGCCCCTTATCTCAGGCGCCTTCTCCACCGTCGCCGCGCAATCTTCATTCCCTCCAACGCCGCGCCATTCAAAATCCAACCTCTTTCTCAAACCCAAAACACTTCCCCTCCCACGCAGAGACGCTGCTTTGCTTATACTCCTCTCTCTGTCTCTTCCTTCACCTGCCTTCGCTCTTGGCATTTGTAAGGACCTCCATCATTCTCTCTTCGATGAATCTTATCTTGCCCACTTCTTACTTCCCGCGTTTCAAAACCCTAATTTCTCAATTGGTGCGCAGCTGGACCCAAAGATTGGTTGAAAGAGCAAAAGAAGAAGTCCTCCAAATTCCTGTTGGCTCCCGTCGATGCCTCCCGTGAAAGCTTACGTTCTGCCCATCTTTTGCTCAGTACGTTTCTCTCCCTCCAATGCTCATGTGTACATTGATTATTAGGTTTGATTGAGCTTCTCTTGGTCATTGACGTTGATAGTGGAAAGCGATGCTGATTACACGGACCAGGATTTTGAGAAATTTCAGAATCTCTTTAAGTCTGCTGCTAGGGACTGCGTTCCGCAAGAGAGAAATTCTTTCGTTTCCTTCCAGGCTAACACTGGAGTCGAGGTTTGTCGGTTCTCTACTTTAGCAATCAGAGATGAACTAACTGTCTAAGCTGTTTTGCTACTATGCTTTGAACGACTCCGCCTCTGCAAAAGTATATGCCCACAAACAAGCTTTTGAATGCTGTAGCACTAAAGCGTTGCAAAAATATCAATTAAATTTTAATCATAGTTTACTTACTGCCTTGTTCACTTCAGGAATATGGTATCTTGGATGCTCCATTATGGGTTTCTTTTTGAATTTTTGTGATATGAGATCCATAGTTGTCGGATCTTTGGGATACTGAATGATGAATAATACTAGGTTCTATGTAAAATGCGTTCTCAGTACGTAATCTTTAAGCTGGATTCTTTATTCCCCTCCCCATTACTTTTTCAAAAATCATCGAATCCCTAGAGTAAAGATAATTTTAGGCAGAACTCACTTTCAATCACTTTTCATGTTCAGGTATGCACATTTCGATTGATAGTGAAGAATGCGGCCTCATTGCTTGGAAGTAAGGATCCTGTAAAGTTGAAAGCCGAAGCCTTACTAGATGATCTCATAAGGTATCCGCTTTTCAGCCTCTTTGAGCTGCTGCTGCAACAACTTGTGTGTTGCATGCCATTGGAATCACTTTAAAAAGTTCGAAGCATCTGCACAACTGGAAAAATTTGTATGCCATTGACACTCAAGCAAATGTCGTGAATGATTGTTTCCTGTTTATATATGTAGCCATAGAATTCTTTGTTTGGCCTAGGTGCCCCTGAAACTTTGTTGGTGTTTCTTTGTAATAAAGAATACACTATGAAGGGGATTAATTAGCTCAGCTGAGTGCAACTGTACTAGGTTCTGACTTCTGAACCTCTCCTCAGAGTTGCTCCCAGTGAACACACAAACACAATGAATGGAACATGAGATAATGGCAAAAAGTTCCCCTTTTTTCTTTCATAAAAACCTATTCTTCGTACCAATTTTGACCTCAAATTCTTTATCTGCACCTGTATCTGCGTTTCCTCATTTAAAATTCCAATGGTCTCGAAATTAATGGCAATTGCCTAACATGGTAATACATGGTGTTCCCTGGTTTGGCATATCTATGTACATAACAACCTTAATAATTGGTTATTTACTCACTCTTTGCTTGCTTCTTGTAATGCAGATCTTTCACCTCTGTCAGTGGGATGGCAGGCGAAACTACCTTTAAACTTGCTTCAAATAGGTATGTCTTTAATAGTAGTTTATAGGAATCCTAGAGAAGGCAAGAGCTTCCTCTTCTTTTAATAATGTTATAAAACTTGTACACAAATAAAACTTAGGATAGCATAATTCTCTCTTTTGTTATCTTTACTTTTATGGTAGCACCATCTTATGTGTCATATTCTTTCCATCCTAATACTGGAATTTAATTCAGTTAAGAAATGGCCTCGATAGAACTCCATTTGTAACCAATTAATAGCAATTAGACTTGCAACATCTCCTTTGTGTCAACGTCTGAACTTCTGGTGTCTATGGAAATGATAAATTCGACTATGATCACTCAACTATGACATGTCCTTGTACTGCTTTACAAGTGGGCGCTCGTGTGTTTTAAGATTTAAAGGTAGTAGCTCCATTAACATTGTCATATTCTTTCATTTTGATCATGGAGGCCACTCTCAGGTCTATTCCATCTGAAATAAAGCGGATAGTTATATATTATTATCCCCTCTCCAAATACGACATCTTCCTTCCGGTCGTGTGTTTCTTCACTTTTAATTTGTTACGAGTTCGAACTTAATCAATCCAATGGCATTTTCCTATCTGCATTTGTTGCAGAAGAAAGATAGCAGATGCTGTAGGGGATACTCTATCTTCTCTGGACAAATTTGAGCAGGGAATCAAAGATTGCCTTGAAATCTGACTTGGGGATAGCTGGTGCTTCTGCTTCTGCTTCTGCTTCTGCTTCCTTGAAGTGGAAAGGCCAGCTTCTCTCTCTGATTTGGGATGACATCGTCTCTAGTCTAGTCTTTCTTGTTGAGAAATTGCAGATGACTTTGATTGCTTAATATCTCTTAAATGTAGACTACATTCATAAGCTGTAAATATTAAGCATTTAGTCTTTATTGTAATAGCTTCAAAGATCTTAAATGATTCATATAAATTAGCCCAGAAAGATAAAGGAAGATACCGTGCGCACGTCCTGTTTTATTGCTTTTGAGTTTTTTTTATTAAATGTTGATATTTATCCAAAAATTAATCAAGTTTTACATGCATGGTATGTAGTTGATATGACTTACATAACTTATAGCGTCGTCATTCATGACTTGTAGATATTATTACTTGTTATAAAATTTATATCGATATATAATGATTTTAAATTTGCTTAATGTGATGCGTGGCTCATTGAGGTAGGATGGACTGCTTAATACCACTCCATTCCCGTTTATGCTATGGTTTTCTTTTTCTTCATTTTCTGTTTCCTTTTTCTGTTTCCCCAATCATACAACTCATAGATATGATTTCTCTCCGTGATGATCGATAGATATAATATATTAAAAGTTATTAAAGCCTACACTCACTTTTATAATATACTTATGTATAAAGAAGACAACACAAAGTATTGGGTTCTTTCTACTATTTATAATATGTGAATATATGTTACTGTCTTTTTATAAATTCCATTTTTGATATTTAAGGTCAAGGGGGAGCAACTGGTACGTAGCTTTCGAATTTCCCTAGGATTTTTCATGGTCCGTTGTTCAAATTGACAGATTTTCGGTTAAATGGCTTCAGCTCAAATTGTTCTTGACCGAACTAAAATTGATATGAATGAAGGGTGCCTTTATCATACCGTGACAAAATAATAGAAGATTCAAGAATAAAAAGAAGAAAGACAAAATCAAGTTAAATTGTTCCATAGAAAAAAAATCTAAAAATGATCATATTCATATCTTCAGGTCAGAGGCTTCCGAAAGCTATATTTCCGCCTCCGAAATGGAATAATAGAAAGAACGGCGGTGCCGCAGTAAATATAGAAGCAACATTACATGGCACAGCTATTTTGCAAGAATGTAATGTGCTCTGACCTGATACTATACTAGCATGCTACAAACAATGGGCCCTGTATCTAGACTCTAAATTTGATCCGATCTGATAACAAAGATCTTAATATCAGGACTGAGTCAATGTCCCTTCCTTTGGTTGATCTGGTGAACCAGAAGCTTCCACCAAATACAAGCGACAGCACGGCGTTCCGTCAGCTGGATGATTCTGTACTGACCTAGGTACACTAAGAAGCTTGTTGAATAGATTTAACGGATCATTCAGCAGTCCAAAATGGGCATCCGGGTCGCCTATTTGTGAAAGCTTTACGTGAGCGAAGCCAATGGACGGCAAGAGATGATCAGGCCAATCGCTGTAAAAATGGAAGGTGGAACTGGAAAGCATAGTTGAAGGTTTGTTCATGAAGTCTGCTAATAGCACTGTGTGGGTTAGCGTGCATTTTTCAGCTATGATCCTTAGCACTTGCATGGCGTGGAGTTGAGTTAGGTAGTAGAGGATACCTTCTAGAATCCACACCGTTCTCTTCTCTGGCAAGAAACCTGAAGTTTTAAGTTTTTCCAGCCAGTCATCTTCTCTGATGTCGGCTGCTACTCTAGTTAAGGATTTTGCTCTGCACATAATCTGCTGCTGGTCGTCTTCCTTCGCCGATTCCTCTGCCGCTGCCGCTTGCAAAATGGTAGCTTTCAACTGTAAGACTTGAGCAAAATCAACCTCAAATACATCACTGTCTTTTAAGCAATTCAATCGATAGGCCCTCGTGTCCATTCCTATTCAAAAGTTGCACAAGATCTCATCAGTTTGTATAATAAAATTCTTCAGAAAATTCAGATTTAGGATTTCTAGCCATTATAAGACGGAAAATCAACTTCAAACCCAGGATTTCTGCTTAATAATTTCAGCTTAAGGTGCGACTATAGAGCATTTCAGGCATGGGCCCGAGCAGATCCTCTTCCCTTGTTCCTTTTGATTCCGAGAAGAAGAGGAATTTGAAAACCTATGTAATTATTCGAGGGAAGCAAATGGTTGTTAATTGTTATACTCTTTTATGCACAACTGGCTGTGGTCCAAAAATACCCAAAGATTCCGGGCTGTCGAGGATCCCAGCACACGCGCTCATCAAAATCTTCAATAAAATACTTGCAAAATATAACTATTTTTTAATATGATATTATACATATGATCTACAGAGCGCCTCAGTTTTACATCAAAAATCTGCAAATTCTAAGTTCTCTATTGCTTCTGATGTGCCCTGTGTTACCATCCCCTGTAAAGCAGGGATCTGCTGTGTTCTGAGGCAAGTGAATGACGCAGCCACTTCAGCTTTTCAAGTTCATTAATGAACAACATGATGAACGATTGTTTCCTTTTTAATGAAAAATATAAATAAGCCAAAGTTTGAAATGATCACAGTGGAGTTTGTACGAACCTGCGCCTAGAAGAACAACCTGAGCTTCTCTGCCATTAGGGGAATTAAGAGCAAACTCAAGTCTGGAATCAAACCAGAGTGTTCGAACGGCAAGAATGACTCCAGAAATCTCACGTGCATTATTGAGGTGATCTTTCTTGATCTTATCATGAAGATTTCTCAAATAAGTCTCTCCTGCCAGTAACTCAGCCAGAGGATCATGAACAACGTGCTTCCACAGAGCTCTTCCGGCCGCCGTTTGACAGGCTGAACTCTGAAGGAAATCCCATTCCTTCTCAATTGTAGCATGCACTTGTCGAACGGCGTCGTTTTGCAACAACTCCGGCAGCTTCAACTCCGGCCAAGTGGGGTCCTGAGGCAACCCATTTACTTGATCTGACATGACTCACCGTGGAGGGATCAAGAGGTTGTTGATGAAGATAATGCATTGTATTTATAGGGAAAAGCGAGAGAAGAGATAAGAAAAGAGAACCACACACAACCTGCGCTTGAGAACATGCCTTAATCCGTTAATCGTATCTAGCTTCCTGGCCTTAATCAAAGGCAAGGTAACGATGCAGTCCACGACTACTAGTAACTAGTACTACTCCAATAGCTAATATACTGCCCCATTTTCCTTTTTCCCCACTTCAGTCTTTGGCTGTCTGTCCATTTTCGGGTCAGAAAAAGTGACATTGTATGGCTCCCCGCTGCTGTGTGTGTGTATATATATATATATTTAATTTTTATTATAAAAAAAGTTAATATAACTATTGATATTTGAAGTTTGGCCTGATTTAGATTTTAATCCCTTAAATTTGAAATCGGTGGTTTTAGTCCTTGAAGTTTGGCCGGATTTTAGTTTTTGTCCCTCAAGTTTGAAATCGGTGGTTTTATTCTTAAAGTTTGGGTCGATTTTGGTTTTGGTCCCTCAAGTTTAGGATAACATACCAAATCCTTTTTAAATTTGAGGGACCAAAACCAAAATCGGGCTAAATTTCAAGAACCAAAACCAATGATTTCAAATTTGAGGGACCAAAACTAAAATCAGACCAAACTTTAAGGACCAAAATCTCTGATTTTAAATTTAAGGGATCAAAACCAAAATCCAACCAAAATTTAGAGATCAAAAGTTATATTAACACTTATTAAAAAGTACATGTAGATGGCTCATCCCCTAACTTGGGATACTGCTTTGCTCACAAGCCAGTCCAGTACGTTATCAGCTCCCCCAAGTACTAATTTGTTGTTCTATTTTTTCCCAAGGACAGTCCACAACAGATGTGATTAGGGCATTCATGGGGATGGCATAAATCTTGGCTAATGCCCAACTCAGAAAGATAAACAGGTGGTATTTTACAGCCTGATGTCTGGCCTACCTGAAAGAAGCCCAAATAATTTTAGATTGGGCTGGACAGGGCGAGCTTTCATACTCGATCACCTTAAAATTAAAAAGCATATATATATATATATATATATATATATATATATATATATATATTTTGATATTTGGAAAACATATTCTATACAATAGTCCTTTTTAGATTTTATTGTTTATATTCAACTCATGGGCAAATAAAACAAATTAATTCAATAGATATTATTTTCTTATTATTTAATAATAATAATTTATTTCTCAAGAACTTAAATTCACCAATTTCTTAATTAAATATGTTTAGAAAAAATATGCATATTTTATGAGTAAATAAAAAATATCTTTATTCATTATACTCTAATTCTAATTGAATGGTTGGTAAATACTTGTTAAATTTTTATCAAATAATAAATATATGTATATATATTAAATATACATTTCGGGTAGACTCAAATGGGTAGAACAGCATATCGTGCCTGATACCCGGCCCTGCTCAGTATTTGACCCTGTTCAAAAATGCCTAAATAATTTATGGACTGATTTTTTAGAGTCAGGTTGGCATTGCAGGTATTTGGACTTCATGAATATTCCTAGATGTGAATTAGCCAACCATTTTTAAGGTTATTTTTCTTGTGAAGAGAAGACGAAATGAACTGGATTTGTGTTGCATTTGCATCGCAATTTAGAGCTAGAAAACGGTTTTCTGTTTCAATTGATATTTGAGCTTCTAAAAAAATGATTTTAGGATAATCGGGCTTTTAGGCCTAGCCCTTTTTTCCGTTCAAAGTAAAGGACCAACAAGGCATCGGAAAGAAAGACAGGAGGTGAACAAAATGGAATAAAACCTCCAGTAATACTCAATGCCTCCTTTGCAAGCTTATTTGCCACCGTGTTTGCATCTCTACTGCACCATTCCACGCGAATATCCCATTCTCGTATCACCCAGCCTGTTAGCAGCAAATCCCTTTTAAACTTGAACCCGTACCTTGTAAGGTTGAGGGTTGGCTCGTTCAATACCTCTGGTTCAAAATATAAGGTATTTTTAACCATTGTGATAATTGTATTTGTTCAATTTTTTTAGCTAATAATTATTTGAAGTTATTCTAGTCCTTTCTAAGTTACATGTTACATGATACAAAAATATCAAGATAGTTCTACAATTATAAATAACTTGTTATTCCACATCCGCATAGGAAGGCTGGGTTGGGCGTCCACTAGGTTGAAGAGCGAACGCAAAACCCAAGAAAATATGCTTTGCCTTCGAGCGGATATTATCTCATCCTAATTCTTTATGCTCTTCATTGCTCCCATCCTCCCTAGTCAACCACACGATATTTCGTCACTTGTTTTCATTGTATTTTGTCCATTACCATAAATTGTTTTATGCTTTGTAGTACTCTTTTAGAAAATAAATTTATCAACTCTATCCAATCATCATGTCCAGTTTTGTTTCGCGGAAAAATTGGACATTTCGAAAGGCCTGATGAAACTTACATAAACTAACTTCTTTCGGCGGACACAAAAAACAATTTTTTACTCCTATGTTAGAATAATCCATGGCTAAGCCCCGCCACTTGCTGACCTAACCCAATATTTTGGAAAAAATTAAATATTATTATCATAATGGATGTTTTTAAATAAATTAGGTATGTTAATTAAATTATTTTAAATTATTTAATTTGATTAATAAATTTATATATAATCTAAAAACACATCATATATAATATAATTAAATAATTTATTTTACTTTTAAGATGTATAAAAAAATAGTATTAAATTAGGACGTCATTTGTTTTCACTAGAATTCCTGGGAGATTAGTAGCTGCTGAAAAACCGAAAAACAGCACTACTGCAGTGGCTTCTCTGTCATCGAATTCCACCATCTTAATCGAACCTCAGACTCAATCTTTTGCTATTCCTTCAGGGTCTGTTTGGTTGGAGGGGAGGGAAGGAGAAATGAGCCTCTCCTTTTATTTGGTATGAAAAGTGGGAGGGGAGGAGAGCCATGTGAGGGGCTCCAAATCCCTCCCCTCCATTTTGTTCCCTTCAAATTGAGGGATTTGGAGAGAATCAAAAATTTGACTATTTTGCTCTCAAGATTTTTTCATATTTTAAGTGATATCTTTGAGTAAAAAATAAAAACACACATTCATAGTTTTGACCTCATCTCTCACAGTTTTTGTGATGCTTCTTTTGCACAAAATTATAATCTCATTTTTTTATCAATAATTATTTTAGTAATTCCAACAGTGAATTAAAATAAATTTGTGTCTGCTTGGTAAAACAAATTTAAATTTTGATAATTTATTTGATTTATATTGAAGTGTAAACTAATTTAAATAAGTTTTATTTAAAAAACTTAATTTAAATTATTTTTATAAGCATAAAAAATATAAGTCAATATATAAGAATAAAATGATAAATTAGTTATTATCTCTCATCTCCTCCCGTCCCCCAATCAAACCAAAGTAACCCGTTATTCATTCCTTCCCCTCCCCTCCCTTTGAACTAAATAAGTTAAGGTTTGTTTGGTTGGGTTTATGCTTATGTATAAGCTCGATTCATGTAAATTGAGATATAAATCCTCCACATATTTATTTTATAGACCGTAAAAGCTAACTTATAAATCGTAAAAATTATTTCATATTCTATAAATTATGATTAAAAAACACTTATAGAAACTATAAAAAAATACGAGGTAGGGTCATCAAACCGTCTTAAGGGAGGTTGGGGTAGTCAAGAGACATACACCTTGCGTGCCCCCTTGCAAGCTTCCATTTTCTAGCCTCCGTAGAACAACAGAGAGATGGCGACGGAGGTAGACTGCTGTGGGACGCGATTCGCTCTGTACGTATTGATAGTGATAGGATTGGTGTGCTTTGCCGGACTGATGGCTGGTCTTACTCTCGGTCTTATGTCTTTGGGCCTCGTCGACCTTGAGGTTCTCATCAAGTCTGGTCGTCCTCAGGATCGTGCCCATGCTTGTACCCTCTCTGATTCTCTTTACTCTCTTCCTCTACTTAATCACCACCAAATTTTGTCACTATTTCATTATATATGATTAGCCGTTTGGTATTTGTATTCTGATTTGGTTGGTAGAATGGTAGATCATATGGCTTGCTTGATTTGATTTCGGGCGCCTTACTGAGATTCTGCTTCTTGTATTCTGAACTTCCTTTATAGCGCCTGCGACTTGATTTATACAAGAGTTTGAATTTCTGGGGTTTTATGTGAATTACATGCTGCCCTGAATTTGGGAACTGAAAATATCAGCACGTATTAGATTGTAAACTTCCTAATTTGCCTTAACCGACATGTGGTGATGTTCGTCTTCTCTTTAGGATGTGGATAGTAGACTTCCTAGTTTGGGAACTGAATTGAACTCTGTTTCCTTGTCTACCATACTTTGTATATCAAGAAAATGGATTCCCTTTATGTATATCGAGTTATGATTTTTGCAAAGTTTGATCATTTACAAAAAAAAATTGAGCACATAGTTCTTGCTTGATAAGTTGATATATTAAAACCTACTAACCCCACTTTCGCAAATTTCAAACTTCTGTTCTTGCAGCTAAAATTTTCCCAGTGGTAAAGAACCAGCATCTCTTGCTTTGCACGCTTTTGATTGGCAACTCTTTAGCAATGGAGGTAATGTTAGGCTCTTATGGCTTTGATAGTGCCATTTTCGTGATTTTTTGGTATCGATCATGATTTTGTTGCTTACAAGTTGCAACAATCCATCTTCCGGGTTTGCTACAGGCTCTTCCTATTTTTCTAGATGCTCTTGTGCCTCCATGGGCGGCAATCTTGCTATCAGTCACACTCATCCTCATGTTTGGAGAGGTAAATATAAATTGATGATATAATTATGTCAACTCTTTGTTGAAAATGTGTAGTATATTTCAAAATCATTTGAAATATCTCAACTACGTGTTACTTTATTTCTATACTTTAGGTGGGTACATATTAGATACATTTAAATTGTATTTTTTATCTACTTATCATGTTAGTTAGTTTGTTCTTATATGTCATGATTTTTGTTTTGTTATTCCTTCGTTAGCTATTGTTTTATGGGGGCTTTGCCATGCTTCTATAAAAACACGCATCCTGTACATACATGCACACTTAATTATATTGGAAAGAAGTACTCTGCTGTTCAGATGGTAACAAAGCCTAGTTCTGGTCAGCTATAAACTTCTGTGCACCTTCACCATCATAGGAAAAAAAAAATCTAAAGCCTGTGCACATTCAAACTCTTCCAAGTAAATTGTGGTAATGGACCAGCAGCATGTTATGAATTTTGTTTGCCTTTGTTATGCTTTTGATACCTTTTGTTGCATGACACTTTGGCTTGCTCCTCTTAAAGCGGGTTTTGTGTTCCTATGTAAATACAGAGTCAATTCAAACTAAAAAGAAGTACTTTCCTATTCAGACTTGTACCTTTTGCTTTGGAAGATTTCTTCCGTGATTTGAGTATTTTTGCTTAAAATTCATTGTGATGCTGCAGATAATGCCACAAGCTGTCTGTACTCGTTATGGATTGACAGTTGGCGCAACTATGGCACCCCTTGTTCGCGTTCTTCTTCTATTATTCTACCCCATTTCTTATCCAATTAGCAAGGTGGAAATTTATCATTATGTATTTAATTACTATGAATGTTGGAAGAAGCTGATATCTATTGTATGTTCTAATAATTCTAGGTTCTTGATTGGATGCTCGGTAAGGGACACACTGCCCTTTTAAAGAGGGCAGAGCTCAAGACTTTTGTAAACTTTCATGGGAATGAGGTTAGATATCAATGTTAAAGTTCTTTTTTATCAATAAAAACAGTGCCTTTAGAGTCATCTGAATGCTTTAGATGGGCATTCATAATTTTTTGATGTGAGAGATTAAAACTTACGAGCCTTATGCTGTAATTCTTTTAATATAGCTTTGCCTAGTTCTCTGATGTACCAAGGTGTATGAATTTATTTCCTCATCTAGGCTGGCAAAGGAGGAGATTTAACACATGATGAGACAACAATCATAGCTGGTGCACTTGAGTTGACTGAAAAGACTGCTAAAGATGCCATGACCCCCATATCAAAGGCATTTTCCCTTGATCTGGATGCAACTCTAACTTTGTGGGTTTGTGAATTCTTTTATGTACTCTCCATCGTGTTTGTGTATTTTTATGGTCTTACCTTGTCCTCTCTTCTGACTTTGAAGGGAGACACTGAATGCGATAATGACCATGGGTCATAGTAGAGTTCCAGTTTATTCAGGAGATCCAACAAATATCATTGGACTTGTTCTGGTATTTTCTTTCAACACCTAATAGAAATTTTAGTTTGAGGTTTTGTCAGCTACTGGAGTGGGATTATGGATTGTTTATCAATGATCATAATTGATTTGCATTATTGTCCACCTGTTATATTCATGCTATCATCTTGGTTCAGGCATGACACGAATCGAAATTTATTATTCTAAATTCTGCATTTGTATATTCGGTAGTTGTATTTTGATTTGTTTAGCACTGTGGCTTGTTAAAAATTGAACTACCAACTGATTAGATTGATAAGTTAAATAAATCGCACTACAAGCAGATTATATATCCACTCCCTCATTTTATGTAGAACATCTCCTTTATTCTCGCATTGTCTTACTTATATTCTGTGCTTTGAATCTCAAAATTTGAAAATAGTGATCTGAACTGATTCACTTTTGCTGTATATGTAGTGAACTACATTTCATGAGGGCTAATGGTAGGAATGGCTGTTTGATCTATGCATAGATTTGATGTTCAAATGAGATGCACTGTTTTTGTTACCTCTCAGAATATCTTTTTAAGATGAAAGAAAATGAATTTGTTGCAGACTGACGTAGTATTTAGTGCAATTGGACTTGGCACCATCTGTCTGTAATTAATTATACCATCTATTTATGTCCTCAAGTAATTTTATGCTTTCACTTGCTAATGATATCCATTGTATTTGGTGGTTCCTTTGCTTTTACATGCAGGTTAAAAATCTTCTAATGGTTGATTCAAAAGATGAGGTTCCCCTAAGAAAAATGATGATTAGAAAAATCCCTCGGTAAACTCTTTTCCTTCGCACTAGATGAGACAGTTACCAATGAAACAAAGTGAATGTCTGTCAGATGACTCCTTTTATTCCTACTTTATGCATTAGTATTCTTGGCTATGTTTATGCTTTTTGGATGTGCTGGTTTACTACTGGTAGTCTGTAATCACGATTTCCTTGTCATCCTGCAGTGTTGCAGACAACATGCCTCTCTATGACATACTAAATGAATTTCAGAAGGGTCACAGTCATATAGCCGTTGTGTATAAGGACCTGAATGCTAAAAAAGAAATTCTTAAGAAGGGTAAAGATGGGGAACAACTTGAATTTAAGGACAGCTGCAAGAACAAGGGAAGAAAGGCATCCTCAGTGAAAGGTAAAATAAAACTTCACCTTTTTATTTCACATTATAACCTATGAATGATCTGCTCAACAGATCCCTGTTGATATGCCTGGTTGACCTGACCGGTCAATTTCATGAATATAGGTGCCAAGACGGAGATGATTGAGGGTTCTGATGGAGGTCCACAGGTGAAGAAAAGCCCACCAGCAACTCCTACCTTTAAGAAGCGACACAGAGGTTGTTCGTATTGCATCTTGGACCTAGAGAATGCTCCCCTGCCAACATTTTCACCCAACGAATTGGTTGTTGGTGTAATTACAATGGAGGATGTCATTGAAGAACTTCTTCAGGTTAGATGCTTTTCACACACCTTATGGTATCCGCTGTTGTTTCAGACTACAATTGTCCTGTTTGTGTTTTCATAAATGTGTGTCTGGTAATAAGGATTCAACTGTGAATGTTATTAACATAGTTTTGGGGGTGGAAAACGGCCGAACTTCCATTTGTTACTGCTACTGCTTCAAATATTTTCCCCTCCCGCGTTTTTGATACACGTGTTAAAGATACATTCTCTAGGAAACTTTTTGTTGTTCCAAAAAGTACTACTAAATGCAACTTCTGCAGAATTACTCTTCTATTTTGTAGGCTCCCCATAATGCTTGCAGAGGTTTTTTTGCTACCGAGCTATTAGCTTTGTATCTTTCTATTGTAGCTACTGATTCCATCTTCATTTGATATTTTGCTTGTTTCAGGAGGAAATATTAGATGAAACTGATGAATATGTTAATATTCATAACAAGTAAGTAGATTAACTTTGTCCTCTCCATCTAATCATATGTTTGGTCAGTCATCTGAAGCCTACTGTTTAACTGGATTGCCAGGATAAAAGTGAATATGCAGGCTTCCAAGGAGAAGGCCCCTCATGCAAACATAATGCAGCCTTCTGTAAAGGGATCATCAATATCATCAACTTCGAGCTCTGTCTGTATGACTGCTGATTCTCTAGCATTTTCAGGACGCACTCTAGCTACTTCCTTGTCTACTGCCACTTCTACAACCGGCTCATTTCATTGAGCCGGTTCAGGACGCATGCATAAATAATGGACTGTGAAGAAGGCAGAGCAGGAGATTGTTACTTGTGAATGATATAGTGAATCATGTTAGGTTATACAAAAAGGAATTGTATAAGATGTATTTTGGTGTTGTGTGTAATATGCATCTTCTACCTAAATAGGATAAGGTTTTATTGTTGTGTAATATGTATATTAGAAATTACAAATAATGTATTTGTTGCAGATCCTGCAAGGTAGGTTGGTGTTCATGTATATTCTATTCCAAAGAAATAATCAAACGTAAGTGCAATTATCGTTCCTGTCAGAAGTTAATGTTAAGATAATTAAAATCCAAACCTCTTGAAATTCCATAAGATGTTTATAATTGATTTCCTTTTTTTCCTTCTTATATCGGCATCACTCCAACGGTCCTTTTGTTTTTCGATAGGACAGAAGACAAAACTAAAACCGAAAGAAATAAAACGAGTAGGTCCTATTTCGTAACAGCTGGATGAAAAATTAAGGTCGGGAACAGCTTTGACAGAATAATACGTTCAAGGCTTCCAAGCGAACACAAAAATCTTTAATGTTCGTGGATTGTCTTAAGAAATTTATTGTTATATAATAATGTATTGTATATATTTTAAAATGGAATAACGTAGATTATCACATTGAATTATGTGATCATCACGGAAAACGTAATTTTCTACTTCTTGGTACTAGCTCAAGTTGACATTAACTTGTTTGTTATTATTTATCTGAATTGAGTTTATTATATAAGTCCGATTCATGTAAATTGAGATAAATCTTTTTCACATATTTATCTCGTAGACCGTAAAAACACTTTGTAGACCGTAAAAACACTTCGTAGACCGTAAAAGCACCTTGTAGACCGTAAAAATTACATCATAGACCGTAAAAGTTACCTCGTAGACCATGAATTACAATTCATAAACACTTATAAAATTTTCATAAATTATTCCAAACATACTCATAACAGCTATTACAAATTCAACGTAGACTTTGAGCTTAAAGTCTTAAATTAAACAATATTCCTTTTGGTGCTTTGGGGGGGGTCCCGAATGTGATATACCCTAAATTTTGGGGGATTATTATTACGCCAGCTACATATACTTGAATGCAAATATTAAATTTAGATATACTTTGTAGCACTATTTATTCATGATATTTTATTACGAAATCGGTGAGAAAAATGTAAAAACCGTCACCTTTTTTTCCAAACAAATCAACCCAGGATCAGCCCTGGTCAAAAAACCCAGAATCAGCGATGCCAATTCGCGCGAAACAAGTGCCTTGACATATGTACTCATATTCGTTCATCAGGGGAAAAAAAGTGCCATAGCTGGTTGTCCGCAGTTGAAAACACTGACTCCTACAAGCCTCTGCATCTTCCTTCAAAGGGTCCAGGCTCCCACGAACAGTGAAGACTATGATTTCCCAACATCTTTTCACGTTGTAGAATCATTTCTTTCATTTCCCTTCTAACTCCGGGATTTTAATACTCCGTTATCAGCCACACTAAAAAGTTGTTTCGCTTCTTTCTTTTGCTGTTAATTTTCTTTTGTCCCTTTCCGAAAATAGACGTTTCTCCTGCCGATGGGAACAAATCCTGTTGAATCTCATCTTAGCTCTCTTGTCACCCTGCTCTGTACCCAATCTTTTGATTCTCTTAGTTCAATTTAAATGGTTTCTGCATTTTGGTGCTCGCTGTATTAGCCTCTGTTGGGAGGAATCGTGTGGATCTCGTTTCTCCACTGAGTTCTGCTTAGTTTGTCGGGGTATTGCATTACTCATTTTCATTTCTTATATGTTTTATAGTTCAATTTGTATCAGTTAGATTTATTTCAAACAGCCGGTACTGTGATAGATTGCATAGATGGCTATAGCTCGTATAGTTCGCCAAGGCAAACGCCCATACGGGTTGTGGGTAAAAATGACGGCTGTGACCGTGTTAGGCCTTTGTTTTATCTTTGTGTGGTCAGTTTTTACTTCTCCCTCCTCCGTAACCACCCAAAGGGAAAGCTTTGATGACATTGCTGAGCCCGTATCTACTAACATGAGGGGGGAAAATTCTGGGGTTCAAACAAAGAAGATAAAACCAGAAAAACAGGAGGAATCAAGTAAGGTAGGCAATTCGTTGAGAGATGAATTTCAGAGAGACGAGAAGAATAGAAAAAAGATGAATGAATCAGCTTCGGTGTCTGTTAAACACCGAGAACCTAAGGAAAGAAACAGGTGGCCGGGGACACATGTCCAGAAAAAGGAACACAAGGAAATTAAAGAGAACCAGAATCAAGAGTCTTGGAATTCTGATGGTAAAGAATCAGAGGAGGACAAGGAAGAAGAGGGAGATGGTCAAGAAATAGAAGTTGATGAACAAGTAGTGGATCGGGAAAGTGAAACGGATGTAGATACAGATGGTGGCACCGTGTTAGTTGAATCGGCTGATCAGGATTCTGAGGTGGTGGAGGATGGAAATGTGGAGTCAAAAAAACCAATCAAGAGGAAGATAAAAGGACCGTTGTTTGATCCAAAAGCCACTTATAAATGGAAATTATGTAGCACTAGAAGCAAGCATAACTACATTCCATGTATAGATATTGAAGTTACTTCTGGAAAGCTACAGAGCTATCGCCATACAGAGAGGAGTTGCCCAAGAACGCCACTGATGTGTTTAGTTCCTCTTCCTCATGAAGGATATGGCTCTCTCGTTCCATGGCCTGAGAGCAAGTCAAAGGTATATGAAAAACTGAAACTGCCTAATGTGGACGGATATAAATTCTTCTTATCTTAATCATATTTCATGATAAAGTTTTGTCAGTGCAGATATTGCACAAGAATGTGGCACACCCAAGGTTAGCGGCGTACATAAAAAAACATAATTGGCTGGTGGAATCGGGAGAATATCTTACATTTCCACAAAACCAGTCTGAATTCAAGGGTGGGATTCTCCATTATCTCGAGTCCATTGAAGAGGTAAGTTTTCTATTATGCTGCCCCTTGGATCATCACCGAATGTTTAATACCTTGTTAAATGTACATAATTACTTCTTGAAGAAGAAAAATTCATAACTTAAGCTACATAGGGGATATATATTTGGATGGTGGTAAATTGTTCTCTTATATTATTGGGAATTGCATTTTAGTGATGATTCCAATGTTTACTTATACTAGTTAAGGTTATTGGTATCATCGTTGTCAACAATGTTTTTTTTTTTTGGATATTTGATAGATGGTACCAGACATTGAGTGGGGGAAAAATGTTCGTGTTGTACTGGACATTGGATGTACAGATATGAGTTTTGGAGCTGCACTCCTTGATAAGGATGTTTTGACATTAACACTAGGCTTAAAGGATGATCTGGTGGATCTAGCCCAGGTGGCTCTAGAGCGTGGTTTTCCAGCAGTGGTGAGCCCTTTTGGTAGAAGGAGGCTCCCTTTTCCTGGTAATGTCTTTGATGCTATACATTGTGGGGGTTGCAGCGTATCTTGGCATTCCAATGGTTTGTGTCTTTTCTTTCTTGTATTTATTTGCAGAAAATCTTATATATGTATGTATATTATAATTATAGCTGATTTTGTTTCCTCTATTTTAGGGGGTAGGCTTCTTTTAGAGATGAATCGGTTACTAAGGCCAGGTGGATACTTTCTTCTGTCAGCTAAGCACAACAGTATTGAAGAGGAAGAAGGTCTGCCTCGTTCTAGAATAAAAACGGGCTTGCATATGAAATTTTGAAAGTTCAAATATTTTTATTTTTTCTACAATGGCGGTTTCTAAGGCACTGTTAGGTTCATATGATCTCTTAGAGAAGACCATCGTTTTGGTTCTCTGTATTTTTGCAGCTTCTGAGGTTGACCACTTGATTCTTTATTTTTATCTACTGAGTTACTTTATTTTTATTTGCTTTCTTTTGATCCTTCTGTACACTGTCAAAGTGTATGATAATCTAAAGCATTGAGGGATACATTGAATGAAATTGAGATAGCGTGCATATTTTGAGTACCAAAACAGCAGTTTTCTTCTTTTATTCTTGATGTGCCATATTTTTTCTTGGTTGAATGCAGATTTTCTTGGAAGAAAAATTATGTTTTATGGTGCTCTATGATTTTGTGTGTTTTGCTTAATCTTTATATTCCCATACAACTTATTTTCCCTTTCAAGAACAAAGCTCAAGATTCATCAGCATATGATCTGCAGGTCCTGATGTGATGCGATAGTGTATTCCCTGCTGATATTCCTTGATGGAACGCAGTTTGCTTCTACCCTTTGTATATAGTACTAGGTCATGGATGCATACTGCATTTTCATAAGGAAATATTGAAACACATGAAGGGAATGACCAATGTTTGGTGTTGATTCTAACCTCATCCTGCGTCTTTGCATTGTAATACATTGAAAGTGATAAGGACTCTTGTCTATTCCAGGCTTGACAAAATTGATGGCATCTATTTGTTGGAATGTTCTGGCTCATAAAAGTGATGATGTTGGTGAAGTTGGTGTTAGAATATATCAGAAGCCTGAAGCAAATGATATATACGAATTGAGGAGGAAAAAGATCCCCCCACTTTGCAAAGAAAATGAAAATCCTGATGTAGCTTGGTATGCTGCTGTGATGTTATTTTGCGGAATTATTATCCCAATAAATATGAATTAGCCTTTTAGTTTGTACAGTATATGCCTGATTATTTTCAGATGGGAAAGGTTACTTACCTCTAGCCTGTGAACATGGTTTTCATTGTGGCTTTGTGTGCCCAAGCACAAGCCGCTCGTTAGATTCCATCTAAGGTTGTTTACTTATGATGTGATTATAATCAGCTTAAGTTTTCTTACTAACTGGCAATTTATGTATATCCGTTGGAGCAGGTATATTCGAATGAAGTCTTGTCTGCACTCAGTTCCGTCTGGGATTGAACAACATGGGGCAGAGTGGCCTGAGGAATGGCCCAAGAGGATTGAATCTTATCCTGACTGGATGAACAATAAAGAGAAATTGGTCGCAGACACAAACCACTGGAAAGCTGTGGTTAACAAGTCATATCTCAATGGAATGGGCATTGACTGGTCGAGTATCAGGAATGTAATGGACATGAAAGCCGTCTATGGAGGGTAAGTCTTAGACCTGCTTGTAGATATAACATGGATGAGTTAGCAGTTGCACAAAAGATGGTTCTACACACAAACAATTCGCTCAGGCGATTTATGGTCGGAAATGGTTTGTGAAAATACAGATTTGCCGCAGCTCTCTCTCAACAGAAGGTGTGGGTGATGAATGTGGTCCCTGTTCATGCACCAGATACTCTTCCTATCATCTTTGAACGTGGCTTTGTCGGTGTCTACCATGATTGGTGTGAGTCATTTGGCACTTATCCAAGAACATATGATCTTTTGCATGCTGATCACTTGTTCTCACGCCTCAAGAACAGGTATAAGTAGACATTTTCTCACAATCTTGGTTATGTCTTGTACTTGAATTTAAAGTCTTTTGAGAGTTGTGATTGTTGCTCATTAGGCTTGTCTGGGGTGTTATTGTGCAGGTGTAAGCAGCCAGTACCCATTATTGTTGAGATGGACCGTATATTACGGCCTGGAGGTTGGATGATCATGCGTGACAAAGTTGAAATTCTAAATCCATTAGAGGATATATTAAGAAGTCTTCAATGGAAGATCGTTATGACTTTCGCTCAAGATAAGGAAGGTATCATATGTGCCCAGAAAACTTTGTGGAGGCCTTAAAATCTCGCTTCATTTCCCATTTAATTGTGCCAGAGCAACAGCAAATGCGACTATATGATATGAAGGGAGCATGGCTGTATATTAGATGAGGATAAATAACTTTCTTGGAAGTCACGAAGTAACGGCCTACTTTTTTTTCTTTTTCTTTTTTTTAAAAAGGAAATTCTTTCTTTCTTTCTTTTTTTATGTTTTAACATAGCCCACTTGTTTTCTCGTTTCAGTTTATTTATTTAGTGTACAATGAAATTATTTTACTTATTCTATTGCAATTCATAGTGAAGTTCTGATAGTCATGAATTTTCGTATCCACATGTTTGTGACTTGTGATCATTTAATCATATGTATAGTCGTTTGATTTTCGAAATATTTGTGATATTAAATTGATTATTGGATTATACGTATGAATAAACATGCATTTGTTGATAATATAAAGGAAAATTAGATTCAGGTTCGGAATAAGAGAAAAAATGAAAAAAAAAATCTTTTAAAATCTTAAAATTGTTAAAAAAAATCTTGTAATAAATTTCAATCATGAACTTGTCAATTGAGGCCCCTTAACTTGCCAATGAACGCCTCTAAACTTGTCAGCGGAATTGAAATTTATTATAAAAAAGTCTTAAATAATTTTTTTACTAATTTTGAGGTTTCAAGAGACCATTTTTTTTTATTTTTTTCTTTACTTATTTAAAACCTAAATATAATTTTCGAGTAAGATAAGTTTTCTTATTTGTGATAAACATCAAGTTTGTTGACAGTTGAAGTTGATTTATTAAACACTCGCGCTGTTAATGGGCATTTTTTATTGGGAGAATTCTAAAAAAATACCATTTAAACTTCAAAATCTTAAATAGGTGATTTAACAATAAAATGATCTGTTAATTGCATTATCATTCTTGTTAATCCCATTACCAAACTTGTTAACGGGATTTTGAAGTTTAAATGGTATTTTTTTGACATTCTCCCTTTTTTATTTATGAATACACACAAAATCATCCGATCATAAAGATAAAAATAAATTATAAGCCACGGTAATGAAAATTAAAAAATATGTATATTCATGTACTCAGTAAACATGAATGATTAGGTGTTATTGTATTCATTATAGGGAATGAATATGTGAAAATGTTATTTAAATATCACATGAATTTGTAAAATACATAAAAGTCTGTTAACACTTTAAAATGATTTAAAGGTGACAGGTATCAAATTGAATTTTTAAAATGTTGATGCTTTTACCATTTTGCCTCTCATTTAAAAAAATAAAAATAAAAGATGCCCCTTGTCGGAGTACCGCCGGCCGGCCGGCCGGCTGGGATCCTTCGGCGGCCAGAGCTCCGACATAAGGGGCTTTTTTTTAAAAAAAAAAGTTTCTTGAGGGGGTCGGGCTGGGATCAAACCCACCCCACCCCCATTGCAAAGGAACTTGGTGGCCACCAAACCCCTTATATATATATATATATATATATATATATATATATATATATATAAAGACATAATAGTTTTAACAAAATCAATAATGAAAATGACAACTAGTGCATGACCTCTTCACCAAATGTGTGGAAGTGTTGGCCCGATGGAGGGCTCTGACAAATTCACTAATGTGAATTACTAAACTCGTAATGGTTTTGTCAAAGCCCCCTCTGAGCCAACACTTCCACACATTTGGTAAGCAATGTAATCTATTTTGTCAAAATCATTACGGGTTTAGTAATTCCCATTAGTGAATTTGTCAGAGCCCCCTTTTAGGCCAACACTTTCACACATTTGGTAAGGAGGTCATGAGTTAGTTGTTATTCCCATTATCCATTTTGTCAAAACCATTACAGATTTTGTCATTTCTATTAGTGAATTTGTCAAATGTGTGAACATTTTAACACATTTCATATATTTGGTAAGGAATATATATATATATTGTCAAAACTATTACGAGTTTAGTCATTCACATTAGTGAATTTGTTAGAGCCTCAATCTGGGCCAACACTTTCACACATTTAGTAAGAAGGTCATGTGTTGATTGTCATTCACATTATCCATTTTGTCAAAACTATTATAGGTTTTGTTATTCCCATTAGTGAATTTGTCATATGTGTGAAAGTGTTGGTCCAGAGGGGGCTTTGACAAATTCTTTAATAGGAATGACTAAACACATAGTAGTTTTGACAAAATGCATATATATTCCTCATAAAATGTGTGAAAGTGTTGGCCCAGTGAAGGGCTCTGACAAATTCACTAATGGGAATTACAAAATTTTTAATGGTTTTGACAAAATGAATATACATTCCTCATCAAATGTGTGAAAGTGCTGGTTCAGAGGGGGCTCTAACAAAACTATTACGAGTTTAGTCATTCCCATTAATGAATTTGTCAGAGCCCTCCCATTAAGCCAACACTTTCACACATTTGGTTAGGAGGTCATACACTAATTGTCATTTTCATTATCCATTTTGTCAAAATCATTACGAGTTTTATCATTTCCATTACTGATTTTGTTAAAGTTATTATGTCTTCATTTATATTATATATATGTGTGTGTGTATTAAAGGAGCTTGGTGGCCAAGCCACTAAGCCTCTTTGCTGGGGGTCGGGTGGGTTCCATCCCACCCCTGCCCCCTTAAGAAACTTTTTAAACACCCCCCAAAAAAGCCCCCTACGTGATCGCTGGAGCTCCGGTCACTTGAGGATCCCAACGGTCGGTGGTGGTACTCCGGCAAGGGGTACCTTTTTTTTTTTAATTGAGGGGCAAATTGATAAAAGCATCAATATTTTAAAATTTCAATTTGATACCTATCACCTTTAAGCCATTTTGAAATATTAACAGAATTTTTTGAATTTTACAAATTCATGTGATATTTAAATGGCATTTTCCCAATGAATATTTTAATTCTTGAAATTTATTTCACAAAAAGTTATATGCGTCCCGAATCCTGATGACTATACTAGTACGTGATTAACTAACCAAGCCTCTGGTCAAAAAATCCAAGCCCAATAACTAAATTGTTTCATTTAAATAATTATTTTTACATTTAAGCCCAATAAGACTGACTACTCTTTAGGGCCTAGCCCAATCATATGTGAAAAGGGCTTAGAATGAAGTTGTGTAAAGGCCCATGGAATTTAAAACCTGGATCATCCCAGACTCCGATTTACGAACCTCCCTCGTTGGACCCAAAAACAATAAATAGAAAAAAAAAAAAAAAACCGCCGTCCCTCCCTTCCCCGCGATGTTTTCCGCCTCCGCGAGTTGCTCTTCACTGAGATGAAAGTGCCATGAACCATGATCATGCTTAGTTACTTTCTCTAGAACAAGTAGAATAAGAGAAGCAAATCATGCCGTTGTCTTCAGTCCCAGCTCGTCTTACGCTTCTCGCCCTTTTCTCTGCCACCACTTTCTATTGCCTGTACAAATCTCGCCGCCTCAGACACTCGAAACTTCCCCTATATCACAAACCTACTCTTCCCAATACCAGAGGGAAGATTCTCTTCGTTTCTCAAACAGGTACTTCTAAATCCCTTGCCCAGCGTCTCCACCAGCTGTTGGCGGCCAACGACCTAGCATTCGACCTCGTCGACCCGAAGGACTACGAACCTGAAGACCTTCCTAAAGAAACTCTTGTCCTCATCGTAGCTTCAACCTGGGAAAATGGAAAACCGCCTCCAGGTGCCAATTTCTTTGCAACTTGGCTCGCTGAAAGTGCCAAGGATTTTAGGGTGGGCTCTTTGTTGCTTTCAAGGTGCAAGTTTTCTATATTCGGCGTAGGGAGCCGAGCTTATGGAGCCACTTTCAATGCTGTTGCAAGGGATTTTGCAGAGCACATGGGGGCGTTGGGGGCGACGGAGATGCTTCCCCTGTGTGAAGGAGATGTCGACACAGGTGATATAGATGGGGTTTTTGATCTTTGGTGTGCAAAGATGGTTAGGTATTTGAAGGGTGATGTTTTAGAAAATGGCAGGGTTTTTGAGTCCAATGTCGGTGGGGAATGCAATCCTCAAAACCTTGAGGATTCCGAAGAGGATTCAGATGAAGAGGACGGTATGGAGTCGGAGATTGTTGATCTTGAGGACATTGCGGGTAAAGCTCCTTCGAGGAAGTCAGTGTCAGTAGTTGAAACTAATGGGAAATTCGACGGCAAAAAAGAAATGGTGACTCCAGTGATCAGGGCAAACTTAGAAAAGCAGGTATGTTTGTTTATACTGTAGCTTTGTATTTTGTTACTGGAATTTTTACTTGGCAGTTGGCACTTAAAAAATTCACTTTTGCTGGCAAGTTGCATTTAATACTAATTGTCAGCGACGTTCAGTTGCCTACAAGTATTCCCAAACGATGCTTAAAATAATATGAGAGGAAGTGACATTAAGCTTGTTTTCTGTGCTATTATCGCTTTTTGTGACGTTTGTTTCAATTCTATCTCAAAGAAAGTAGTTAGTAAGTAAATGCATATAGAACATAGCAGGCATTTGAAAACTGCACAGGAACATTTCTAAGTTTTATTCTTCGTCTATAGTCATTCAAATGCCTGCGGAGGAGATTTACTTTTGTGCCAACTTCTGCACAGTATAGGGAAACCCTGCTTAGGAACTAGGTCCAGTCACGTCCTAGAATGATGTTACCTCCAGTCCTTAATATAAGATCCACTACTAACTATATCTTGTATCGAGTACAGGTGGTAGTATTATAACACGACATAAACAGCTATTATTATTATACTTACTAAATCATACTCTATATAAGTGGATAACCAGGGTAATCTTTGGGCCTATGGTATTTAGAAATTTCATAGATATCTGTTTCTTTTACTATCCATTCATGTTTACTGCCTGTTCAACTTTCTGTGATATATCTGTTCCTTCTACTGCTTGAATAGTTATGGTTTGCTATTGAACATTTTCGTACCTGACAGTTTCTTTCCTTAATTTGCTTTCCCCAAACAATATCAATGTGCAGGGATACAAAATTATTGGTTCACACAGTGGAGTTAAAATTTGTAGATGGACAAAGTCACAACTTCGAGGTCGAGGTGGTTGCTACAAGCACTCATTTTATGGCATAGAGAGTCATAGGTAATCATTATCCATTTTTATAATGATCTGCATCCATAGCTTTTTTAAGGTTTGATACCACCATCTTATAGATTATGTTTTGGCTGATAACCATGTATAGTTGAATCCATTCGCTTTGCTACATATCTGTGAGGAGGTTTTTTTCTATTTGAGGGGTAAGGGCTTTTGCACAATTCTTCAGCTGACATAGTTGTTTGATGAGTAGTAGTGTCTTTTCTTTCTTTCTTTTTCTATGTGGATTTTTGGGAAAGAATCAGTGGAAGTGAGTTACAATGCGGACCCCAGTGCCAAGCGGCTCCCGCACAATGCGGGCTCAGGGGAAAGAGACTATATGCGGGCTCAGTGGAAGTGAGTTACAATACTGTATATTATTGATAGATGAAGGTTCAGGAACCCTCTTGATGCAGTGGTGCATGATTTGTAAAATTTAAGCACTGTTATGCTTATGATCCTTTTTTTAATAGTAAAAACAAGAAAGAAAGCCCTTTAGCTTTTTTGACCTGACCATTGGTTTCAATAGAGTTTCTGCTGTTGTCAAAGGTTGCATATTTTGTATTTATGTCCTTATAATGTGCCTTCTGTTTGATGTGTTGAACATTAAATAAAGTTCAGCTGCCAATTTAAGTGTCAAATATTTGGGTGATACAGGTGCATGGAGGCAACCCCAAGTTTGGCATGTGCAAATAAATGTGTTTTCTGCTGGAGGCATCACACAAATCCAGTAGGGAAAAGTTGGCAGTGGAGGATGGATGATCCAATAAAAATTGTAAATTCTGCAATAGACCTACATATAAATATGATTAAGCAAATGAAGGGAGTCCCTGGTATATTCATTTTTTTTCTATTCTATAACCATTTTAAAGTATCAGGTTTCTCTCAGATTGATCTATCTGCATATGGTGATGGTGAAGCAGCCGATGTGGCTATTGATAATTACACACTTTATTAGTCACTGTCTTCTGATGTGAGAGCAATAGGCTTTCTACATCCCCACTCTGCAACTTGTTACTGCATCATTTAATTACAAAATTGATCCATGCGTAACCAAGAGGTACCTTTTCTGTAGGAGTCACCTTGGAGCGATTATCTGAAGGTCTCTCTCCTCGCCATTGTGCATTATCACTTGTTGGAGAACCTATCATGTATCCAGAGATCAACACACTTATAGATGAGCTGCATAAACGGCGGATTTCTACATTTCTTGTGACAAATGCACAGTTTCCGGAGAAGATTAAGTTACTGAAGCCTGTCACCCAGGTTCCTGGGCTTTAATATCTTTCAAAATTAAAGATATGCTGTTGCTGTTAAAGGCAAACTTAATTATTCTTTGTTTTGACACTTGTGCAGTTATATGTCAGTGTAGATGCTGCTACAAAGGACGCTTTGAAGGCAATAGATAGGCCACTTTTTGGAGATTTCTGGGAGCGATTCATTGTTAGTACAGTCTAACATTTATTGTGGAGTACCCTCTACATATTAAGTGCAGATAGATTGCGGTGTAAAAATCATAAGGGGCCCAAACTTTACGGATGAAGTGTTATTTTAAAATTTAAAGTAAATAATGAATCTACTAACAATCTAAAGAGTGGCTTAGACTTTTCTTAAGGTTCTGTTTGTTATAAGGGATTTGGAGGGGAGGGGAGGGGAAATTTTTATGGGTTAGATTTAAGAAAATTGGAAAAGTGGGTTACAAAATTTTGATATAAAGAAGATGAAAGATGAGAGTAAGAAAAATAAATTTAAATCTTTTAACCCCACTTTTCTCATTTTTATTTAAAATCCAACTCGAAATTTTTTTCCATCTGCCCACTTTCCCTCCCCTCATACCAAACAAGCCCTAAGTGTGTGAGAGCTCTCTTGGATTCTAAGATCTGATCTTAAGATCTTGTGACCTTTTGTTTTTTGTTTTTTGTTTTTTTTGGGGGGGGTGATGGGGCCTGTTTTCTCCGTGATGGCCATATTTATAGTTTCCTGTATTTTGTCATGCTATTCAATTTATCTTTCACTTTCCTGATGATTATCTTTGAAAAACTATGACAGGATTCCTTGACTGCTTTGAAGGAGAAAGAGCAGCGAACTGTTTATCGTTTGACCCTGGTTAAAGGTTGGAACACAGATGATGTGGATGCTTATTCTAAGCTCTTCAGTGTCGGAAAACCTGACTTTGTAGAAATCAAGGGGGTCACATATTGCGGCTCGTAAGTTTCTCTTACATCTCCATTAGCCCATCTAGCTTCTTGTTTTTGGCATCGTTGTTGAATGGCAAATACTGAAATATTCACAGGTCTGCTACATCAAAATTGACTATGGAAAATGTCCCCTGGCATACCGATGTGAAAGCCTTCTCAGAGGCATTGGCTCTGAAAAGCCAAGGGGAGTATGAAGTTGCCTGTGAGCATGCTCACTCATGTTGTGTCCTCTTGGCGAAAACTGAGAAATTCAAGATTGATGGCCAATGGCACACATGGATAGACTATGAGAAATTTCATGACCTGGTGGGTATTGTGGACCTTATTTGGTATGAATTATAGTTTTTTTTCCGCAAAATTAATTTTTTTTTCCTCACTTAAAATGCAGGTGGCTTCTGGGAGAAGTTTTACCAGCAGAGATTACATGGCTGCCACGCCAGCCTGGGCTGTCTATGGAGCAGAGGAAGGTGGATTTGATCCTGGACAATTGAGATATAGGAAAGAGCGGCATCATAAATCAAACCGATGATCAGTCAGGTCAGAAATACAAGAAACATGAGCCAGCAACCTGTTTCCCACCTTTGTTTTTTTCTCCTCTTTTCTGTTTTTGTTTTGTTTTGTTTTTTGTTTTTTGTTTTTTTTTGTGTAAGTTTCATATCAAAGCAAGCATAACTCTATTGATTATACTAGAGGACTTATCTCAATACATGGCTTTACACTTGGGATCAACGATTGCAGTGTAATTTATCCACTCCCGCCTTTCTGGTAGCATGCCTCATCACAAAGTTCCGTTTGGTTGGTGCAAGGGATAGGAACTCCTTAAAAATTGAGATGTATAATGTTTTATTCTATTTCTTTTATCATTATTCAACAAGTAGCTGTCTTTTTTATGAAGAGGGAAAAGAGATATTCTTATCATTGTTCAACCACCAGCATCTTGAAGGCTGAGCTTTTTGTAGCAACATCCATAGAAATGTTGGACATCCTCTTGACCCCCAGGGATTTACAGCAAACGGCTTAACCAACTCAACCTACATGATGATCAATGAAATTTTGGTTATCTTCATCTTGTTTCAGGGGCAAAAGTGTAAATATGACAACGAATTTTTGGCAATAGCGTATCTAGCGCCAAGATGTTTTTTTAAGTGCGAAAATATACATCAAAAAGTTTCTGCACGCGGCTTCTCTCCATTGCTATTCCGGTCCATTGTTTCTCTCATATTTTAGATGGCATCGTTTTGTGTGTGGAATGAAGTCCATTAATGCTGAACCAGTCCTTCGCTTCCTCTACTGTTAAGATAAAAAGCTGTAGAGGAAGCGAAGGACTGGATTCAACGTTAGTAGACTTCATTCTACGCACAAAACGATGTCGTCTAAAGTATGGGAGAGGCAATGGACCGAAATAGCAATGGAGAGGAGTCGCTCGTGTTTTTTTAGGGGGTAAAAATAACACTCGTTAACCCCGAAGCATCTGTCCCGTTTTCCTTTTACTTGCCTTCATAAATCCACCTTCTCTCTCCAACTTCATATTCAACCCGTCCCATCTCTCCTCTCTCTCATCCCTCAGATATGATGCTTCTTGAACTGGGCTCTGCGGTTATGAAAGCAAATAGTGACTTGCCTTGGCTGCAATCTGAAATCTTTAGCGAGTTCAAGTTTTCTTTCTCGTTCAAGCTTGTTTTCTACCTCGAAGTTCTTTTCCAAGAACTCAACTTGTTGGCATGTGAGCCTCCTCTTCTTCCCTGCTTGATGAAAGCACGCATCGTTTTGCTCTTCTGTGTTGTTCTCTTCTTTGTCTCGACCTTGGAAGAATGGCAATTTTGTGACTCTGCTTCCACGAACATTCTCGAAATCAACAAGATGTTTTGAACCTCGAAGCAGACAACTTTTAACTTGTTAATTCAATTTCTGAGAAACCCACTTCCACTCTCATGAGAAAATCAAAAAACAGTTCATGTTCATAACAAGAATTTTTTTTCAAAGGATCAAATCCAGAAACTAACAACAGAAACAGAAAGGAGAATTCAATTCATCTTGAAAGGAGGGATCATAATGGTGAAACAAGAAAGAGTCAAGAACATGAGAAGAAGAAGAGGAAGGAAGGCTTTCGTTTTGAAGAAAAGCTATGAGATTTGAGCAAGCAAAAAGCTTGGGACCAGCCATGGGCAAGGAAATAATAGCCAGAAGGTTTCTGGGAATATTGAGTTGGAGGGGCAAAGAACAACAGACGTTTAGGGGGTTTAACAAGTGTATTATTTTTAGACTTTATGTTTATTTTTGTATTAAAAAAAAAACATCATAGTACTTGATGCCCTTTGTCAAAACTTTATTACCATATTTGCACCTATGCCCCTATTTTAATTAGTCAGATTTAATAAAAGCAAGGGTACTTCCAAATTGCAAGGTTGTGTGTGTCGGATTCATGGGACATTTGTATCAGACAAAAATTTTTATTATGCGTTGACAGTTCAAATTCTGTCTTATCATCCGTCGTATTTGTGATGATACTGGATTCTGCATTTCCATCAGAATTAAGTTTTCTGATTCAAATATTTCTCTCTAATTCAGAAATTTGGCATATAATTGGTGTCTCTTCCGGGAAGCTGCATTATTTCTTTCTGTCCAGGCAATGAACGTGGTTGCTTAGTCATACCCCCTTACTTTCAATTGGGAGTGTCTGATTTCCCATTATACAGAAACATAGTTTCACAGCGAGCTAACTATATTATGGCTATTAATGCTTACTTCTTGCTAGTTTCTTCCATATACGTCCATTCGCCAACTTGCTTTTTAGCTGAACGACAAACTTTGGACCCCCCATAGAGACACCGCCCATTTCTATATCTTTAGTTACCTAACTGATTAGCCCATCAACCATACTTTACTTTTATTGTTGCAGCTTTTTAATAATTTGCATTGATCGTCATAATTATCATCCAGGAAACAAGTAAATGACGTTCATATTAAAGTTTTGATCAAGACGCCATTGAGATTTTTCTTATAGTTTATTAAAGAAATAAAATTCAGAGTCTAAAACAGGTCTGACCAAATGAAAAATCACCATCCATTCATTAGAGAGGCATAGATTGGAGAAAGTATCTGCAATTTGTATGTGAGGTGAAGGAGGGAGGGCCGTGTTTGGGAAAACGGGAAAGGGGAGAGAGCTGAGACATGAGGCCGGGGGGGTAGCCCTGTAGCCTATTTAAGAAGTAGTTACTGTGAGGACTGAGGAGTGTACTAAGTATCCCCAAAAACTCACAAAAAATAGGCCAACTTGTCCACCACAATCAAATTGGGATCCACTGCTGGCCCACCAGTTAAAGCGCGTGTTTCTAGTGCGTCAGGAAGGACCCACCTTACTCCTCTCACTGGAGGGGCAAAAAAAAAAAAATGCTGATTTCACCTCCGGCCAATGATACTCGGAAATCAGAACTACTATCATCCTTACTCTGTCTTATGGTGTCTAACATTGGATTTAGATTCTCCTTGAGCATGTCTTAATTGAGCTTCATCTTAGAGATATTAATCATTAAATTGAAGGTTAATGATATAGTTGTTACTTACTCTCATATTGAATTAAGGTTTTGAATTTGATTATGTAATTTTAAATGAGAGATGGCTGTTTATATTAATCATTTTCTTTATTTACTCTTTATTGACTTTCCCCATCATTTGATTAACTTCTAGCAGTTGGGATTTAAAATTTTATAATAATATATTATAATCTTAAATAACAAAAAATATATAAATAAATTTAAAAAATTAAAATTTAACTTCAAAAGTTTAGAAATGTCAGATATAATAAGTTAAAAAAATAGAAAATATTTTAATAAGTCTACCAAATTGAAGAAATTATATATAATTTTGAGTTAAGATGCAATTTTAGCAATACAGCTTTATCCGATGGGTGTTTGACATAAATAAATTTTTTTTAAAATAATAATAATAATAAATAATTAAAAAATATAAATTTAATAAAACTGTTAAATTTAACCAAACTCCGTTAAATTTAACAAAAGAGTTGAAGTATATTGTTTTTACTTTGTAGAACTAAGGATAACAATGACACGTATAAGTGGTAATAAGTTTGCGTGAGTTCAAGTGTATTGTTTTTAGAACCAACTGATAACAATAATGACGCATAAGGGATACAAGTCGAAGGAAGGGGAGGAAAATTCACATTCTGCATATAGGTCAATCGCTTGTGTGTAGGTGTTATACTCCCTTTTTATTATAAAAGATTTTTTAAAAGAAACAAGCCATCCTTAATTATTTTTTTAAATTATATATAAGCTTGATAATTTTTTTACTTTTGAATTTATACTTTTAAATATGAATAATTTAATATTTTATTTTTAAATAAAAGTCATAATTTGCTTGCTTTATTTGATTTCCAAGAATTTGTGGGAGGGGATTGGTATAAACAACTTTTTCAACATAATTTAAAGTGTATGAGATAAATATGTGAGATGAGTGTTACTTCGGTTTACATGAACATACATTTCTAGCACTAATTCAAATATAAATTTAGAATTGATTTTGTTCCCACCGGCATATATTACTTCATCCGATATTAAATATAAGACATAGTTGATTTTTTTAGAGAGACTAAGGAAATTAAGTAAATTACTTTAAAATATTTAGATTTGTCATTTTTTCTCCAAATTATTTTTTCTAACTCATGAAGTTATATAATCCCTTCGATCCTAAATATAAAATAGAGTTAACTTTTTTTAAAAGATTAAAGAAGATAATTAAATAACTTTAGAGTATTTTTATTTTTATTTTTTCTCCAAACTAATTAGTTTGATTAATAAACAGATATATAATAATGATCACACAACATATGATATGATTAAGTAATTTATTTAACTTCTTTAACCTCTCCAAAAAAATCAACCTTGTCTTATATTTAAGACCGAAGGGAATACAATATAACAATATAATTAAATAACTTATTTATTTTTTTAATATCTCCAAAAATAGTGAATTATGTCTTTTATAGCCTTTTTGGTTCGATTACATGTAATCCTGATGTAATAAAATGATTACATCATTTGATTAGACATATGTAATATAAAAGGGATTACATTTTATAATTATGATTACATCATTTAATGTAATAGGATTAACTATCAGGAATGATGAATGAAGATGCAAACATCTTGTAATCCAATGAAAATGACACTATTACTATTATAATTTTTTAAATTGACTGTCCACCTATAAATGCAGTTAAATATTAAATAATTTTAATTACCTCTATTAAATATTAAAAAAAATTAATAATATAGAAATTTAAGAAATATTCTCTCATTCAAAAATTTTAAAAATTATATTTCACCGTTAAAAATATTAAAATATCTTATTAAATAATATTCTTATAATTAAATATTAAAAAATTAATATAAATCCAACCTATACACTGCATAATATTCTCATCATTAAATATTAAAAATTACTATAAACCCCAACATGTATATTATACGGAATAAAATAAATTATCATGAACCCAACGTGTACATTATTATATATAGAAAGAGGGCAATTTTGTCTCTTAATATATTATTCTTATATATTATCATGTGTAATCCAACCAAATATTTTTATATATATGGATATTTTTTTAATAATAAATTATATAATTATCATTATATTATATTTTATTAAATTATTTTTAATTTTAATTCCATGAACCGAAACGAGCACTTATTTGCGAGGCGAGGGAGTATTAATCTTGCCTTAAAAAAAAAGAATGAAAGAAAGAAAAAGAGTGTCATTCTGACTGGGGTGATTACGATCAGACGTAAAAGTTAAAACAAAAGACAGTCCCTCGTCAACCCGCCTACCAAGTACGTGGACTTCACCTTCCACGTCAGGCTCCCAAGCTGGAACAATCGGAATCACTGAATGGTCTCGCAAGGCGGCTACCATGTTCTGGACGGAGCGTGCACCTCAACCGCCTTCATCCTTCAACCCCCACCCGCCTTCTCACCATACACCCCACAGCCAATTTTTCCAGATTCAGACCTACTGGCATCAACCCACCCAAGTTTCATCCTTTTTTTTCTATCCATATCTTCTCCTCCAGAAATTTTTTCTTTTTTATTTTCTTCTATCTCATTCTCATCTTCTTTGCAATGATTGAAATCCCAAGGCCCAAAAAAGGGAATTTTGTTCATCAAATAATCCTACAACCAGGAACGGCGGGGGAAAAAAAAACCCTTTTACCACGCAACGTAACAATTTCCAGCAATCAAATTGAAAGGATTGTGATAGCAAAAATTAATATCAGCACGACATGATAACTCACAATTGCTACTTTCAGCAGCAGATTAATACAAACTAGTAATCTTATCTTTCTTTCTGACCACGTTCGAATAACAAATAATACGATTAAACTCATGAGCTATCACGCACAATCGCGAAGTTGTTTCTTTGATAATTGCGCTTCCCGAAATTTATCATTTTTTCCCAATACCAATCGTTGAAAACCCAAGGCAAACCATGAAACACAATAATTGTTCCTTTTTCTAAATGAAAATAAGGAAAAGAAGATAAGAGAAGGTATTTAACTGCTTTTTCTGGGTTTGCTTTTCCGCCTAGCTCTGCTTCTCGAAGGTTCGGCTTTTGGGTCCTTTGACGACAACTGTGTGCATGCCGATGATCCCTCTAGTTGCTGCGCATGGCGTTGTTGTTGTTCCTGTTCTTGTCCTTGTTCTTCTCCCTCGCTGGTTTTGCCTTTCTTCGATGAGCTTTCTGAAACTTCAGCTCTAACTCCTGCTTCTTCTACTATCTCTTCTTTGCTTATTTCCGTTTTCTCAGTGATCTTACGAGGCCTACCTCTTTTTCGAGGAGTCTGATGTTGATCTTGTTGCTGAGTCTGAGTCTGTTGGGTGTCATCTCCTGTTCCTGTCGACGATGCTTCAGCTATTGCCACCGATAGTTCTTTCGTTTTTTGTGGCTTTTTCTTACCCATAACCATAAATTTTTCTCCCTTATCAATAACACAACCAAGCTTCAATATTTCTATCTCCCACTCGCTATTTTCTGATTCCTAGATCATCAAAATCAGACCTGTAACACCCTAGTCCCTCTATTGAATCCACAAAAATTAAGAAGAGGAAGAAGAAGAAGGAAATAAACGCGGCAATAGAGAATGAAGATATTTTCTTTTCGTAAAACCCTGGGTGTCCTCTCTCTCTCTCTCTCTCGAAGCGAAAAGCAAGCAAGCAGACCAAAATCTTTGACCAGAATCCAGGCTTGGGGAGAGACGCTATTAAAGCAGCCCCCGGTGTTAGCAATAGAGCAGATAATGATATAATAAGCAATAAATAAAGGCTTTCAATTTCATTTGAGCACAAATGGAATAAACAATTCCTGAAAGCTCAAAAAGCTATCTTTCCTTTTCTTTTTGTCTGTTCATTCCACCAATTCCCATATAACCTTCATTTTCTCTCTCCCAGCAACTTAAGGGCGGAAAAAAAAAAACAAGATTTAGAATAGAGACGTCGCTAACCTACCTTGAGGGGTGGGTGTCTGGTTGATGGCGATCAGTGAGAGAGCAAACTATTGACGAGAAGCTCTCGCTTTTTGACTACCACCACACATATTATATATATATATATATATATATATATATATATATAGATAGAAGGGGGGAAAATAAAGCAGTAGAAGTGAGAAGTAACCATGGTTAGGGTTAAGTGAAAAGGGCATGCGGGTATTTGAGGAGAATGAAGGGTAAGGCTTGGTGTATTGTAGCAGTCAGACTCTCAGACTCAGTCTGACCTTTTATGTCGCTTCCCGGGTTTCGCGTCTCTCTCTCTCTCTCTGCGCCTTCGCCTTTTAATTAGTGGGGTCCCTCCTACGGATCATACAACTCTACCTCCCTCTACTTCTTGCGGCTTTTTTACTTATATAAGCAGTAAAATATATATACCAAGATATCATACAGTAAAAAATATTTCTCAAAATAAGATTTTTAAAATTATTCTTTAGATTATGAATTTTAAAAATTATTTATTTAAAGAGTGATTTCTTTAATAACACAGCATCAGCACTAGTTTTTATACAAATGAAAATCGTTTTTCAGCAAAATGATTTCTAAACTTCATTATCTTAATAATGATTTTAATATATTTGTTTTTCCTAATTCCCTCCCTTCTCTTTCCGTACTTTCCTCTTTCTTAAAGTTTTTGGGTGATCTTTAGCTAAATATCATAAATTAAATAAGAAGGTTTCATAAAATAAAAATATATTTGTTAATATCTTAACACAAGGTTCACATAAGCGAAATCATATACTTAAAAATAGGGAGAATTGTTAAAAAACACCTTGCAAGCAAATTAATTGCTCATTGCTATCATTGCACACGGTGGGTGGTATGTTGCACACGGGTGAATGATATTTTGCACATAAGGGATGGTGTTTGTACTTTCGTAGGGATGCTTTTTGCACATGTGGATGCTGATTGCACATGATGGATGCTTGCTTGCACATTGGTACCATTTAGCAATTAATTTGCTTAAAAGGTATTTTTTTAACCATTTTCCCTTAAAAATACAGCTCCAGTTTAAATTTTCAGGTCTCAAAACTGACTTATATTACTATATAATATAGGCTAATACTTACGGTCAAAATAATAGGCTTGTATTTTTATTTTCTAAATTGTTGAACCAAACCACTGATCATCTAAAAATAAAAAATAGTAAAATAATAGTTATCAAGGCAACATAACTAAAATTCAAATTACATATTACAAACTACCAAAATAAGAAATAAAACTAGAGAAATTACATATTCTCCCGTACAAAGTTCTCTAGTTTTATTTCTTATTTTGGTAGTTTGTAATATGTAATTTGAATTTTAGTTATGTTGCCTTGATAACTATTATTTTACTATTTTTTATTTTTATGTGGTCAGTGGTTGTTTCAACAATTTGGAAAATCAAAATAGGGGCCTCATATTTTGACTATAAGTATTATCCTGTATTATATGGTAATATACGTCAGTTTTGAGACCTCAAAATTTAAATTTGATCTCTATTTTTAAGCATGTGATTTCGCCTATGTGAACCTTATGTCATGATATTAGTAAATATGTTTTTATTTTGCGGAACCTTCTTATCTCATTTATGATATTTGGAAAAAGCTCACCCAAAAATTTTAACATTGGTAGGGGAGAGGGAATTAAAAAAGAGAAATACATTAAAATCGTTCTTCAAGTGTTGAAGTTTATAAATCGTTTACCTGAAGAACGATTTTCATTTGCATAAAAATTCATGCTAGTGTTGTGCTATTGAATAAGTCATTCTTCAGTTGAACGATTTTTAAAATTCATCACTTAAATAACGATTTTGAGTATAGTATTTTGGTAAATATTTCTCACGGTGTAGTATTTTGGTATCGTGTGTTTACTGTTTATAGTATATTAGTAAAAAGCTAGAAGCTGTCAGTTGCCACATATACATTCACAATCGTCTTCCTTCCTTCATTCATTCATTATAGGGGTGTGTACCATTTGTCCGTCCCGTTCTTCTCATCCCGATCCCGAGTAAATTTGGATGGGATTTTCTTGTCCCTAAATTTTCGGGACGGGAAAAATTCGGGATCGAGAATGAGACTTCCTAACACCCTTAAGATAATATATATTCTTGTAGTTTATTGAATTAATTTCATTTATTATTTATTAAATAATTCTTTTTTTTTTGTTATTGTCTTTGTGCTTTTTGTAGCTAAATCGACAACTTTAAATATGTATTGGACTAATTATATATTTTTATTTGATAAATTTAGTACAATGTGATTTAGAAAAATTATATATTTATCCTAGGCTGAAGAAAAAACAACAAAAATTTCAATATAGGAATTTTTTTTAAAGAAAAGAAAGGGATTGAGATCGGAACTGATCTTGAAAATTTTCCATCCCATCGGGACGTGAAATTCCTAGGATGGGATTTTCTGATCTCGTCCCGTATCAGAAACACCCCTAATTCGTTCTATACCATCACCATTTACAATCAACTGTGTGTTTGGATTATTTTTTAAAAAATAAAAGATAATATTTATGATTTATGATATAAGTATATAAAAAAATATTTATCTTCACTTAGAGAAAAGAATTTCTAAAATCACAGTTTCATGATTTTCTAAATACTCACCAATTTATTATTGGGTCTAATACATTATTATGGACTAGGAGAAATTCGCCTTTTCCTTGTCTGGGAATTCCGTTATATGAATATATGATTGGACCACTAAAAAGCTTTCTTTTCAATTCTTAATGCCCTGCAAATTTGTTCAGCTGGTCGATCATCTTCATATGCTCCAATTCGGTGAACCAACAGTTACAATACAACAGACCATCATATGGTTTGGTTATTTAATATTTCCTGAGTGGGTCATCCCCTCCCCAGGCCCCTACCTAAAAGTTGTCCATTTCTTGTGTGCGTCATTAATGAACAATGCTCTCTGATTATTGCTCATGGGGCGACCATAGTCCATAGTCATAATAATACCATTATTATTTAGTGAAGTAATTAAATTCCATGCCAATAAGCTCTCCTAAGTTTTAACACACACATATGCGCGTGTTCTGTTTTAAAGGTGGATAGAGTCGTTGTTTTAAGATAAAATAATTAAGTTTCGTGGTAGAGTTATGAACATAAATATATATTTTTATGGTCCTATATATAAGACACTTCCCATATTTTTCTCACACACTCAAAAAAAACTTTAAACTTCATCAATTTTTCTATAAAATCCAATAACTTTTCAACTTTGACTCTATTTAATATACATTATACCTTATAAAAATAAGATCAATACAATAATAAATAAAAAGTAAAATTATACATTCATATAAAATTTCTATATCTTTGTAACTTAAATATAAGACCAAAAAAAATTTATCATTAGAGGAATAGTATTGTATGGTCAAGAAATGTTGAGAAGGCTTAGGAAGCGCAGGTTTATTGGTTGCTCAACAAAAGACAATATCTTAATAGAATATGTGAGAAGGGGAAAGTCGGTCCAGCCGAGTGAGGACCACTAGATAAATTAGTGAATAATGATACGGCTTGGTTTTGCCCTAGAAAGTTAAAAGCAAACGTCGCAATTATATTATTTGTGGGATCAAAGCTATACGTAAATTATTATTCCTGGGGTCTGAAGTCAGCCAACTTCAGAAGCCCGTGCTTCTGAACCTATAATCGAAACTACATGTCACTCAACATACGTGGAAATTGATGTTAACTATTATCTTTTAAACGTAATCACGACTAATAATTCTGAGTTATGACGATATGTGAATTTCAGACACAGTACTTCTTTCTTTTCCTTCTCACCCTTTGCATTATTGGGTTTGTTTGGGAACATATTTAGCACTTAAAAAAATCCATTTATAATAAAAAAAGTCTATTTGCCTTAAACATATATGTTTGGAAATGCATCAAAAAGCAATGGCCTTTGTAGATGAAAAGAGTTTATTTAAGAAGCCTCATTAGCCAGCTTTTACTCACAGCTCCTCATCACTTCTGACCGTTATATCATTAATTACCTTTTAAATTATTCACCTACCACACACACAAATGCAAACCCGACACACACATATCCAGATAACTCAAAAACCATTTCATTCTCGCCCCAAGTGAACGTTATCACATTCCAAAGTTTAGGCGACAATACGGATTTACAAGTGAGAAGGAGATGTTCAATTATTATCATTCAAGCTTGAGGACCACTATCGAAAGGACATTTGGAGTATGGAAGAATATATTTCAACTATTGGAGGAAAGGAAGTCATATAGTTTTGAAACACAAGTCCACATTGTTTGTGCAACAATGGGGATACATAATCTTATCCGTAAAAGTTCCCAAACAGATAGGGATTTTCAACAAGCTGAAAGCGGAAATGTAAGTATTGAAGGTAATAATGATCCGGTTGATGATGTATCTACATTAACTATTCGTAGATTATCTTCAACACACATTAATCATGTTCGTGACATGATCAGAGATGAACTTGCTAGGAGTAGGGGTAGATGATCTAATTATAATCCAATTCATGTATCACATTCTGATTGAAATATATATTTATCATTTTTATTGTTTTTCAATAATTATTAAATTTTTTTCATTTTTAAAAAATCTATTCACATTTTTTAACATCAATTATAACAATATGCACACAAACAAAATATATCTAATATTCAACAATGTTCACGCCCTTTTCAGTCATTTTTCATCCAAACGGGCTTTTCAAAAACAAATCCAAACAGGTTTACTTTAAAAAAAAAACACTTCTCTCACCGCCAATCCAAACACAAATCACATTTACAATCTAATTTTTTTTCAAACGGGCTTATGCAAAAACCCCATTAAAAAAAACCCATTTTTTTACCAGGTTCCCAAACACGCACATTATCATAATCCATTATTGAGTTATTTTCGGGAGTCACAACTTCAAAATATCTCTAATAAACCCCCCACCTGCCTAAATTTTATAGCAGACTAATAATTTTTTTATCAGAGGCAAATAACACGTCAACTTTATTCCTAGGAAGTTCAATAATAAATTCAGAAGGTTAAGATATTATATATTACATCAATATTTGATATATTTTTGTGTTGAGACATTATATATGTTATATTGATATTTCACATATTTTATATATTTTAGAATTATAAATCTAATATATTATTATATTTAATATTTAATTAGATTATATTATATTTTAAGATTATCATGTTAGCTTTGTCTTGTTGCGCTTGTATTGTCATTGATTCAAGAATTCATAATATTTCAGAAGTTGATGTTTTCTCTCTGCCTTAATCCTTTAAAGTCTAACCCCGACGATAAAAGGACAGTACAGTGCAGATTCAAAGGTAACAATTTTCATTTACAGTTTTTAACTTTTAACAATGGACAAACATTGATTTGTTTTCAAATATTAAGTCGATGATAACCACGTACGAGGAAGGAAAGAAAAGAGTGAAATATAATATTTTAAATGACAATTTTGGATGAAATTACATGTATATATGGAAATGAATGCAATTAATCCAAAAAATCAATTCAATAACAGGCCACACTGTTCACAACGGAACAAAGGCGTTGTGTGAGTGGTTAAGAATAAGAATTATGCAAGATGATTAGAAAACAAGAGGAAGGCATGGAGATGAGAGACTCCGCCGTCGGAGCGAGAGGGGCAAGGTATGATAATGGAGGATGTGTAGACGCAAGGGGGGTCGACTTACCCTGGCCCTCAGATGCGAATCCCACAAAATCTTGTACTGTCCGGAGTGGGTTGGAATCTGGTGCGAAGAGAACACGCTACTCTGGTGATGCCTCCGCCGGCTGGAGGAAGACTCGTGTTCAAAATGAAAGAGATGGCCAACCAGAGGTGGCCACGTATGGCGCACCAGGTCCACAACCCCGAGGTACCGAGGTGGTACGTAATTACGAGGTGGGATCCATGCAGCCCAACTTCAATTATAATGTCTTTCGCTTTACGACAACCTTCGTGACCTCGACGCACATCATTTAATTTCACAAATCCGAAAATTTGAGGAGAGGAAGGAACCTAGTGAAAAAAAAAAAAGAAAAGGAAAGGAAAGGAACGATTATGAGTGGTGATGAAATATGGTTTTAAGGAAGATGGGTTTATTTGGTATAAAGAAAATTGAGGAATGAAATTTAAAAAAAAGAAGGAAATATCAATTTTATTTTTAAAATAAATTAATAATTATCTGTTAATCAAATTTATATTTTAATTTATATATTAAATAATTATTAGTATAATAATTTAAAAATTAAATAAAATGAATAAATTATAAATTATAATTTAAATAAAAATTATTTTATTTATTCATGAAATTGAAACTTTTTTTCTATGGAATGAAATTTAAATTTATTAAAAAAATTTGAATTTATTGATAAAATTCAAATTTGCTAAATAAATTTAAGTATGATAAGCAAATTCTGTTTAATCCTATTTTACAAATTGTAAAACAAAGCAAGCTTTCATCGTCAATTACATTGTTGTTATAGCCATGACTCCTTCATTTCTTTTCATTCTTTCTCCTTACAACGTTGTGTGATGTTGTCAAATTTAGTTTTGATCTTTTAAAATCAATAGATTATTCTTTTAATTTTGTTTCAGACAAAAAACCTTCGGTTTGTTTAGCATGAGAGAAAAAGGAAAAAGTAGTGAAATACGGAAAAAAAATCAAATGCATAAGAAACCATGATGAGAAATTTTCAGGATTTTTACTTTTTAATTTAAAATTTTCAATAGTATATTTATCTTTAAGATCTTCATTTCTGTGAAGGAACTTTATTCCCACCAATTTTAATGGAATCTCATCTTCTCATATTTAAAGAAACATTGATAGACCCGAGAACTTGAGTTCCCAAAAAAATTAAGCCAGAATTATATTCCAGACAAAAAAATTTACTAATGTTCCCTTCCATTCCTACCTCTTCCATGCACACCAAACTAGCACTTGTTGCTCCTCTTTTTAGATTAATTTAAAAAAAAATCACTATTTCAAAAGCCTTTTTCTTTTAATATTCTCTTTCCCTGTTATTCTCTTCATCTAAACCAAGCCTTAATATGTAGAGTATTGTTTAGCTCACTTTAGTGGCCTCTTCCTTTTGTTAGTAGCTTTATTGATTACAATCCTTCCAGATACACTACTTTTATGATCTTATCGCTAGGCTCCTCTAGTGATCATGGATCAACATGCTACTGATGTAGATAGCGTCTTAGACCAAAGAAAAATACTAAGCATCATTAAATGCCTCTATTAATTTGTCCCTTGCCTCTATTTCACATCCATTATATATGCGCTCCTTAATTTATATATCCGATATTGTTAACTTAAACATATTTAACTCCATAAGTTTATTTAAGCAGCGGAGAACCTGAGATTCCATCCTATTGATTAATGGGCTGAGCCCACTCTGCCTCCAACATCCCCGTAGCAAGGATCGACCTTAGCTGTTTTTTTTTAATAATTATTGAAAAGTTCTAAAAGTTGGACCAAGTCCCCACAGTTCACATACATATGGACCACAGTGTTTCAGGATCTTATCACACAAGTAAGAACTGCACAGATTTCTTTAAGAAAAAAAAATAAAATTTGCGAGAAGTTATAAAAGTTGCTATCAATCCCAAAGATAATTTGCCATACATCCTACAACGAATAAATGGAGGTACATGTCGATATAAAGACAAAGTATCCACTATACAGTGGTGAGCTAACGTAACTTTCATCTTTTTTATTTATTGTTACAGTTTCTTGTATAGATAGATACAACACCATCTTACTCCCTTCGGTCAATTGAATTAGTATCTGTTTAGATTAGCAGTAGAAGTTATTTTTTTAATATGATTTATGGTGTATGAGATAAGTTTATGAGAGGAGTTTTATCTCGACTTACGTAAACAGACTTTTCCACCGCGTTGGATCACTGCACTTGTCATTTGGAGTGAATAGGATCTAAAATTGAAAGGAGTGAGGAGTATGAGCATGTCTGGGGTGGTAGACGTTTTGCTTTAAGCAAATCACAATAAAGGGTGAGAAGTCTGTGTTTTGATTCGGAGGTGGTAATTGGAAAATTTAAAATGATCAAAATAAAAATTGAGGGACACTTCTGTGAGAACATGAAAGTGATAAGGATTGACGTGGCGGTGTAGCCGAAGATTTACTCAGGCATTCACATCCCTTTCATTGAACAACACGTAAATGCAAAATGCTTGGCCTCTTTCTCACAACACGACATTTTCAGCTCAGAAGGCCCATTTCCTTCCCCAGTTCCCATTAACGTGGGTCTCCATCCCCCTCTACCATCTACTCCATATTTTGTTACTATTAACATTTGGTCCCTTGACTTTCCTTTCTTTTTAATTTTAATTCCTCGAATTTCAAGTCATATGCCTTGATTTTTTTTTAAAGCGGTAAAATGGTCCAAGTCAAATTGTAGGGTATAATGATTCAAATTAAAATCTTTTATTTGAAATTTGGGAGACCAAGAGCTGTATTAGCCCCTTTTTATATTATATTGCCATTTTTATCAATTCATAAGGATTTTATTCATTTATTTTCTTTATCTAAGGCGATATTGCTACTACTACTGCGATGATTAATTTTCTCAATAAATATTAGAAATAACTGTACTGGTTAATGTTTTTTTTAGCAGGACTAAATATTTCATTTATACACTCACATGAAATTAAAGTAGTTTTTTATTTTAAAAAATTAGACCAAATATATTGTAGCTCACAAAAGACAAATACTAGTAGTTCTTTTTTTCTTTTATTGCCAAAAATACTAGTATTTCATTAAGAACTTAACTGTCTTCAGCTGGAAAAAGAAAGAAAGGAAAACTAAAAGAATAATACTAATATAAGTAAGTGTGTGTATAGTGTATATAATTGGGAAAATTGTATTTAGGTTTTGGGTAAGAGCAAATATGATAAAATAGTCCCTTAAAATCTCAAAATTATATTTAAGTCCTGTGAATCTTTTTACAATAAATTCCAATTACACTAATAAGTTCATGGACGTTCACTAATGAGTCCAATGACACTTATACTAATAAGTTTATAGGTATTTAACAATTAAAATCTATTATAAAAAAATCTTATAAAACTTTAATACAATTTTAAGATTTTAAAAATATTTTTATGGTATTTTTTCTTATCCCGACATAAATGCAATTTTACATGTATACTTTACGCTTCCAATAGCATGACGGATGTTTTCCTTACGCGAGCGACAGAGTCCCTGGGTCATCCCTTATCCCAGCCGCTGGTTGGATGTCCTGTATCAAAAGCTTTGAGCCCGTAAGTCGACATGACGGCGATCTGGAAGGTATTTTCTTTCTAGATTTTGATTAAATATCTTTGTGGAGGGGAAAGAACGTGGAATCATAATCAAATGTCGTGGATCAACAATTTGCATGGTTAGAATTTGTTTGTGGACATGCACCATTCTTTATTAGCGTTATATTTGGCTGCTAGTATGACGTGTATGCAATTTGCTTTAATCGTCGCTAATTTTAACCAGGGCCGTGCAAAATACCTACACTGTTCATCAGCTCATCTTTTTCTTTCCTTCTATGCCATCTTCTTATATAAACTTGCTGCAACCCCGAAATGAGTTTCTTCTGGCTTGCCTGTTTGCGGATTACTGGTCGGTATCCTTCTCTCTATATCTTCTCCTAATTATTAATCCCTTGAGGATAATGTGTTTTGCTAGGGTGCCCATTTCGTCCTCCTATAATGAAATTTCGATTTTTTTTTTTTGGGGGGGGGGGGGGGGATGGGGGTGCAGATGGAAGCCTCCACCACTGAAATTCGGCATTATTCTGAGAAATAACTTCACTTGTATAGGGTTTTTCCCCAGGTCGTTTTACTCTGTATGATATTTGCTGAACAAACTGTACTTTTCCTGGAATTACGCTTTTTCCCTGCCCCCACCTCCTTTTTTTTAATTTCTTTAGTGTCTTATTTTTGTTTATTTTTTCTTATCTTCCCCGTTTCCTCATGACAAGCGTCCTGTTTTAAAACATAAGGGTCTATTTCTATGCTGTATTACGAGTAAAACTGTGCTGTTGCATTGTAACATTTTATTTTGCCTCTACAATAATAAGGTTTGGACTCGTACCATTAAGTTCCGCTTCTATTTCATTTCTTACTTCAAGTTTTATATGGACTATAAGAATTCATTGTTTCGATTGTCTAATCATCTAATAATCTGTTGATAGGGAAATAGGCTTTCACTGCCAATCAAATATGAACTTTGACTGTTACAATGATGCGTTGAATCAGTCTTAGAAGATTTCAGTCATTGTGTGCCTGAGATATGGAAGTTCCTTATGAAGCATCTAGCAATGGAGGTGTTAACCACAGAACTCAGATAATTAAATACTCTCCTTATGAACCCTGTGCCAATTTATTGTCGGCTTGGTTTGATATGAGAGTTTTTTACGTGAGAATTAGCAATTTTCAGGTGGATGGATCCACCCCCGATTTTCTCACTCTCAATCATATCCCTCTAAATCCTGATACACTTTTAGAGTTAAATGGTGTAAGAAGTAACATGTACTCATATGGGCTGTCTTCAGTGCTTAGAAGAGACCGGGTGGATAAGAAATCTGAAGAAACAACCTTTGTGAGCACAGATAGCATACGGTTGACAGGGAGCACGAAATTTGAGGTTTATGATAAAGAGGAATGTATTCTCTCTGGAGTTTTGGAGATGTCCAATAGCAATGGTTTCACTGAGGAATCAAACTTCAACGCAAAGCGATGGAGCATGAGTTGTGAATCAGAGGTCACTGCTGGTACTGGTTTACTCAAGATGAAAAACGTTACAAGCCCAGAGATAACCAGTCCAACCATTGAGGTCTATGTTGCAGGCTGCTTCTCAGGAACACCTATCATCTTAACTAAGACGCTGCAGCTCAATTTCCGGAAGAAGCAGAATGGGAGATGTTTGTTGGATGCCATTCCAGAATATGAAACAACTGATTGCCAGAGAAATGTATCTGATAGACTCGATATGCAGGTAAAATGCTTGACAGCTTTCAGTAGATATAGCTGGAATTATGTGATATTTTAGCTTAATGTTCTAATGCTTGTATCTTTCTGTTGGAGTGTCCTAAGTAATTTCCATTTCCTATAGATGTATTACTCCAATTTCGTTCTGCGAGTTATTTATGAGCGAAACATCCCTTGCTGGATAACGATTCTGTTCAGCCTATATATGTTTTGTCCAATTGTTTCTTCCTATCCTGAAACATTTTCTATGCTTACTTTCTCATCACTTTCTTTTGACATCCTTGAGCTCTTAGGAGATGCATCAAGTGGATCATGCTCTGGTGGAGGGAAATTATGTTGCTAATTATCTTTATAAGTGGCCTTTGGTTTATTTCAATGAATATCTTGTTTTGATTTTCTTCCTCGGGATTCAAGCTTTGAATTCTTTTCTTGATCAGGCATTGTAGGCCTACGCTGGTGTTTTTATGTTAGATAAAATCTCTGTAAAGTTTAACGGAAGATGGAATTAAATCTCATCATATAGGTGTCATCATGATGTTGAGGCGCAAGTTTTAAGTTGTGGCCCTCATGGGGACTCCGGGAGCTACTAAATTGCCTCAATATTCTGTGCCTCATATTCTCTAATGCCAATTTATGAGGCAGTGCCCTGTTTGGACTTATAGTGTCAGCCTTTAATTCCAACCGAAATGGGGTGCCTCCTGTATCCTGATTTGGTTTCTTTTATCCCATCTTTTCTGAAAAATGATATTGAATTTGGGAGTGTGGCAGTGACTGATTATGGAAAGGGAACTTATTTTCAGTACTTACGTCACATCCTTATGTTGTTCAGCAGAGTTTTGCAGCTGTCTTGCATCAGCGTGTCCGTGGTAACAGGGCTTATTAATTTTGTCTATAGCAGCAGTCAATTTTATTTTCTATCAGTCGATGTAATTGTCTGATGATTTGAAATTGAATGTATACGTGGGACCTTTTTTCTTTTTTCTTTTCTTTTTTCTTTTTTCTTTTGTATAGTTTATCATGAATTGTAAATGTCGTAAATCAATGTTACTCAAAGGGACAGTCTGCTAAAAAGCCTCACTCCCTCATTCAACATCTTCTCACGTCCTTGGTGGGGAATATATGCTATTGTGATTAGAGCACTCCAATGGATGGGGATCTCATCTCCATTCAGCACTCATCTCTGGATTTCCTTGTGTTTATTGGTCTTAATTCCATTTATGCTGAATTGCTGATCTTTTAGTTGCGTAAAACATTTTTTCTGTTGTGTGTGAATTCCCTTTGGCTAAACTATCTTAATTAATGCATCATCTGCATCTGCATCTGCATCATGATTGCTGGGGATGAATTTTGATGTAGTCGGATGATTCTTGTGGTTCCTTTTTTGGTTTGTTCCTTTTGTGAAAATGGTAGAAGTTCCTGTGACCAATTTATTAGCACTGCGGTAAGTAAATAATACTACTGTGCGTTTGTTGTCATGTTTCTTGTTACAACCATTTTTTTCCCTTCATAGGTAGCTGATTTCAGAAGCGTCAAACATGAAAACGATAACAGCATGTACTGGAAAGGAACAGGATATATAGATGGGGAAGATAGTGAATTATCATGGTTCAATGCAGGCGTGCGAGTTGGTGTTGGAATCGGGCTCGGCATCTGCCTAGGCATTGGTGTAGGGGTTGGCTTGTTAGCGCGCTCTTACCGAGCAACTACCCGAATCCTTCACAGGCGCCTCATATAGCCACTTGCTCACTGTCCTTCAAAAACTTGCCTGTTTCTCTGTTCATAAATAATCGTTTTCCCCCCCTGGTTAATCTTAATATTTGATCTCATTATTCCTCCCAAGCCACAAAGCAAGATGCTATGCTTCTTTTGAAGGGTATTACAATAGATGGTTAATTTCTGTCGTTGTAATTCAGTCTAATGTATGACTGATTTTGAAGATTGAGTCAAACTTGTATGACATGCACTTCAATCTGAATGAATAATGATTCTCCACAAGATAGATCAAATTATTCGGTATTCTGGCGAAATGACATGGCAGTTTTTACAGTTCAATACACACTGTAGTCTTTTCTTTTCTTTTTTTTTTCTTCTTTTTTTGCCAAACATACACACTGTAGTCTGAGACATTCAAGTACATATTGTGTTGATAATAACTTTGGATTGAGTTCGATGGACCAGAGTGTAAATTTTTTTTGCGACCATCAAATAAACAAGCTTCTTCATTTATGAGAAACGACTACTTAGTACAAGAAACAAGATGGGCCAGTAACTTTGATCTCCACTGAAGTTTAGGCACTGGATTGGCCAGCTCCAGCGTGCCTTGATAGGCTTTCATCAGCTCCCCAAAACGCAGCGGATTTCAAATCATCCTGAGTCATCAATCTAGAGTAGTCCTCATGGTCATACTTCATTGTAGCTTTCCCCCCAAATTCTATGGGAAGATTTTCTTCATCAAAGTACGACTTCATAAGATCCATGGTTTCTCTCTCTTTGGGGTACACGAACTTGGCCTTTTCAAGTGTTTTGTTATCCACGAAGTACTTAATTATCTGCAAAAAAAAAAATGACACCAATGAAAATCAGGATGGTAGCAATATGGCCTATGTTTTATATATAGAATGCAAACTCTGGTACCAAACCTTAAAAAAAGTCTCAAAAGCCCGAGGAGGATTGTAAAGAAATGCTATGGCTACCCTATCTGGAAAGTGGTTTTGTAGAATGTTAATAAACTCTCTTGCTAGTCTTATGGTCATACTGGAAAGTGACCATCCAGTGAAATCTACCAACCACGCCATTTGGTCTTGACCTTGCTCGAAGTGAAGCACCGCATTTTCCAGAAGATACACATTGAACCTTACCATATTCTCAATTGAAGTTATTTTCTGCAAAATCCACCACCACATTTAGCTCAAACAACTCAGTAGTTGTTAAACTTTAAACTTAGAACCTGACAATATAATACCCGAATTGCAGTCCCAGCTCTGAATATGAGAACTGTTCTTCCCTGTCGGTCATGAAAACTTGCTCTGTACATTATCCCTCTCTCTCCTTCCTTTGCAACCTCATGCTGTCAAATGATAAAACATTTATGGTTAAATTTACACAGTAATATCACTAACGAGTGTTGAAAGCATCATACCCAGCGGATTTCTTCAGGCTTGTAGGTTGATCTCCACTCTAGTGTGTGTTCTAACATCTTCTTGGCGTTTTTCACATTCCAATTGTTAACTTCCAGATAGCCCTTCAAACAACCATCAGTGCAGTACTTTAAGCTGCGTCCAGATAAGGGCCCAATCTCAGTCTTGAGCTCCTCAATCTTACATCAACAAACAACAAACAGGGCATTATATAACAGAGGAAAAACCAGGGATAGTATACATCATCAAGACGACAATTTAACAGAGCTTGTTACCTTTGATGTAGTGTAAACGTCGCTGCTTTCCTGGACTTGTTTGCCGTTGTTCTGGGACTTGAACATGATGACTGAAAAACCAGTGAGAACTATTATAAGGAAGTAAAACCAAAACAACAACAAAAACGGAATTCGAGAGTGAGGAAAATGAAAAAAGAAACCCGTATGCAAAAAGTAAAGCCACAGGGAAAGTGTTCAGACCAGAGAACCCAGAAGAAGGATGAAATATAAAGTGTCCCATAAGCTCGAGTATGGCAGAATATGGATTTAGAGTGAAGTATGATGAACATCCATACAGGAATCATAAAGAATGTATTAAGAAAACTATATTCTACTTAGCTATACTGAGAAAATTAGAAGACGTTACTTACTTTGAGTGAAGGAAGAGTCCTGTCGACCTGTCCCGAGAGGGGGCAAATTAAAAAAGAAAAGTGGCACGAGCTAATTATTTTCAAGAAGAAGAATAACTTACAGCCACTGATGATCACTAACCAAGATCAGAAGAAGGTTCTCGGGAAGAAGAAGGGGGGGGGGGGGGAAGCGTAATATATCAAAGAAATATATAATGGACAAATAATTGAAAGCTAATAAATTCCTCTGACCTCCATTTCGGTACCGTTGAGGAAGTTGCCTATCCAGGGACTCTCTGCTCTATCCTGAAGGACAAAAATGTCTTATACATAAACACCGCAAAGCTCTGAATAGTGAATAGACTTGCCGTGGAAAGTTCAACTTCTTAACGTGTTTTAAACTTTTTTTGGAAAGAACAGTCCATATGTTCCCTTGCAACGCACGAGGGAGTATTATTCAAATTGTTAATTGAATATAGTTAATGATTGATTGATGTTTTTACTTACCCATATGCGTTCCTTATATATGATACACGATAATCACTTAGAAAGCAAAAACTTCACATCTCGACATGGGCAAGAAAAAGTAAAAATACATTAAAATATCAAGAGGCAACAAGCAAAGCAGTTTAAAGTTCGAGGTCAAATCTACGAAAACTCCACATACGAGGGTGAGCCAAATATCTCTTAGCCATAACATCATTAGCAAAATATCTAAAATACTTGGTCGCTAGTGATAGATTATTAAGGGATGTCTTGTTAGATTACATGGGTCCGTCTTAACTTCAACTTAAATCCAATTTATAAGTTTAATTTTAAAAAAAATAGTCATTATTAGAAGTCCACTTTCAAAACAATCAATGATACTGTTACAATTCTTCTCTAATTAATTATAATAAATTTTAGGTAAAGAGGGAGAGTAGAGTGAGGTGAAAAATATTTATTCTTAGATGAGGACAAAATTGAAAAAAAAAATATTAATTTATAGAATTAATTAATTTTATTGTATACATAAAAATAAGATAATTTAAATTTATAAATAAAATGAAAGTAATGAAAGGAAGGGAAGGGGACATCAAAAAGATGTGATAGGAGGAGAAGGAAGGGCTTCATTAAATGAGTGTTACCAAGGGAAGAAGCAGCCATGTGTCAGAGTGAAGGGCCATTAGAAGACAGTCCACCTTTGAACTCCAATCGGCCGCTAGTGACTGATGAGCATTAACTCCATACACCCATTCTTCATCTAACTTTGAATAGGGTTTTTGTTATATGTAACTATCCATGATCCAGCTACTCCACATTAACTCAATAGTACGATATAGGTAACTTAGATCATGTCTTTGCCTTATATTCCAAATGGGACTTCTCTGCTTTCCTATATCCTAATACTATACTAAGATCACACCTCTATCCACTTTTTCTCCCCTATGATTTACATTTAATCAAGACAACTTGAATTTGATATTTGTCCCATATGAATTCTCAATTGTTCTTTAAACATTTCATTATTTGTATTGCATATTATTTATCATTTAAAATTTTATCATTAAATAAAGTATACTCCAGTTTCATGTTTTATCATAATAGTATACTATTTTTTTTAATAAAATTAAAGTTTTGTGTGAGATGGGTTTCAAAGACTCACCTGAATTAGAGTATATGTTAATATGCAAAGAGTGCTAATAAATGTATTCATCAATTATTTACCGATAAAAGCCTCACACTGATAATAAGATTTGAAGTTGTGTCTTAATGAAATATGAGTTATAGGTTTTGCGTTGGTATTATATATATTAAGCAGCACGAGTCTTGCATATCATATGAAATTTGAAGTATAAGCTATGCTGTGTATGGTTCGAGGATTGCGGGTAATGACAAAATTTTCTTTATATTTATGAATAGTCTTATGAGTCATGTTCAGGCTCGGTGGGTCCAGATAAGGAACCGATCAATCGGTCCAGTCTATTATTTTTTTAATTTTTTTTAAATTTTATATTAATAATATTAAAATATTCAATTTTTTATTATTTTAATACTTATTTAACTCCGATTTAACTTACTAACTCTTAATCAAATACCCCAATTAATTCAGTGACTGGTGCAAATTTTTAAATCTTATTTATGAGGCATGGCCTCGGCAGAATTCCCAATTCTTGGTTTTCCGAACATACGACATATGGCTAATTCTATGTATAGGCAATGAAAAACAAGCAACTAGTAGGAAAATATGGATGTTTAGTTTGTAAATAAAAATTATGTACTAATTGTAATCAAGGACAGAAAAGCGGTCCCTCTTCATAATTACAGTATTGATTATAAGACAAACAATATACTCCTCCAGTAATCCTATTTATCTAATTTATGAAAGTTATCAAGTTAAATAAATTATTTAATCATAATATATTTAACATTATTTTTCTAAAATATTTTGGTGTAATAGTAGGGTTATCTACAAATGTTTTGAAATTTAAAATTATTATTTATAAGTATCTTAAAATTTGAGAATTATATAAAAAAATTGATGGATATAAGGTAAATAATGTCATATTCCAGTAGCGAAATAATAAACTACTTTTAAAAGCTAAGAAAATTATTTTCACGAAATTTTCACAATGAATAAATAGTAAACAAGTAGTAATTTATTGGGAAAATTGTTTAAAAATACCTTATTAGAAACTTATTTGCTAAATGAGACATTTGTGTGCAAATAATCATCCTGTATGCAAAAGATATTCCCTTTAGTTTAAAAAATCTTCCTTGTGTTCAATATATTTTCTTTATATATGTGCGAACAATATTTCCTTATATACAAAATATCTTCCCTAAATTCTATTTAATAAATAAATTTTCAATACAATTTTTATCAATTCTCTCTAATTTATTTGGGAGCTTTTCGGTCGCACCCCAACGACCCAAGTCCTAAAAGCAATCATGACCCCACATAAAAGATTTTATAAAAACAAAAGAGAATTATTGAATATCCTATCAATTTTAATTTTTTTATAATCATTGTGTATTTCTTTTCCGGTAAAGGTTCAGTTATGACATTAAACTATTTTCAGAGATGTAATTTTGTCATTAAAGTAATAAAATTGGAGCAATTATGGACCTCAACTAACGGAAGTGAAACTCCGTTTGCCACGTCATCATTTTGTTTGGGGAAAATAACCATTTTGCCCTTACAATTTTATGAAATTTTACAATTTTACCCTTAGCAATTGTGTGACGTTTTTAAATTAGTAAATGACTTTCAAAAATTCTGAAATTTTCCAGAATAAAAGTAGATGTTATAAGTTTTAATTTGATAGGTCATATTGAATTTTATTTGATCAAAATGACCATTTTGCCCTTATAATTTTTGCAATACTTGAAAAATTGAAAGATTTGTCACCGAAGTTTAAAAATTCATATATAATTGTATAGATATCCAATTGGGGTGGTTCCAAAGCCTATGTGACCCTTATTAAGTCTAGTTTTATGGAAAAATATAAAATTTAGCCAATAGAAACCTTAAAATTCCCAAAATTTTTATTTTTGAAGTCTGTTCCAGAAAAAAGTTTTTGCCTAGTGAATTTAACGTTTTTCTGGAGCAGACTTCAAAAATAAAAATTATGAGAATGTTAAGGTTTTTATTGGCTAAATTTTATATTTTTTCATAAAACAAGACTTAATAAGGGTCACATAAGCTTTGAAACCACCCCAATTGGATATCTATACAATTATATATGAATTTTTAAAGTTCGGTGACAAATTTGCCAATTTTTCAAGTATTGCGAAAATTACAAGGGCAAAATGGTCATTTTGATCAAATAAAATTCCATATGACCTATCAAATTAAAGCTTATAATATCTACTTTTATTCTAGAAAATTTCAGAATTTTTGGAGGTCATTTACTTATTTAAAAATGTCACACAATTGCTAAGGGTAAAATTACAAAATTTCATAAAATTGTAAGGGTAAAATGGTTATTTTCCCCAAACAAAATGATGATGTGGTAACCGAAGTTTCACTTCCTTTAGTTGAGGTCCACAATTACTCCAATTTTATTACTTTAGGGTCAAAATTGCACCAAAAAATAGTTCAGGGTCAAAATTACATCTCTGAAAATAATTCAGGATCATAACTGCACATTTACCCTTTCTTTTCCTTAAATATCATTTTCCTCCGCTTGACCGGAAAACAATATCTATTGCATAAAATTTATTAAAAATCTAAAATGGGGCAGATGTATCTGTAGAAGAATTGCTACCTAGAAGAATTGAGTGGCTTTAGATAAATATAGTTAGGAGACCATACTATTGAAGAGGGGGTATCCAAAAAACGGTTCGGCCATCATCTCCTGTTTCCATCACGCAATAAATCCAAATACATGAATCCACGTTCCCTGCTAATCAAAAAGATAGGTAGAGGCATGCTCATCATTCTAATTTTATAGGTTTTAAAAAAAAAATTCTAAAAAAATACTCCTTATGTTATGAATATTAATTATGTGGATGTCCATTATCTCATATCCAGGCCAACATGCTCTTCCAGTCAATATGATATGTAAGATTAAATATCACTGTTCATCACTGTAGCAATTACTGTTCATTACTGTAGCATCACTGTAGCACACGGGGGGAGATTACTGTAGCATCACGGAATCACTGTAGCAACACGGAAAAGTTACTGTAGCAAGTTACTGTAGCACTGAAAAATTTCTATAAATAGGGGTCCTGGGTTATGTATTTTGATGTACAAGTGAATGAGAATATCTCTCTAATTTATCTCTCTATAATTTCTCTCTTCTACTCTCTTATTATCAACATTTTTATAACACGTTATCAGCACGAAGCTCTGCCAAAGGTATGACATTCTTATAGTTTCTTTGATAATTTATACTTTATTTTATAATATCTTTATTTCATAGATTTGAGATAATCTAAGTCATTATATGGAATTAAGAAATATATCTTTACCGATTTTTGTGAACATCGGGTTCCATGGCTAGGATTGGAGATCACTATTGTTGTTATATCTTATATATATCATTTACAAGTTTATTTATATTATTATTATTATTATGGCCAGAAGCCATCTACATCCAATTTCTGAAATTATATGACCAGAAGTCATATTATTTGAATATTTATGATATGGCCAGAAGCTATATCTCTATGATCTCTTATTATATGGCCAGAAGTCATATCTATATGATTCCTTATTATATAACTAGAAGCCATATATATCATAGCCAGAAGTTATGTACAACTTTTATTTATCCTGAAGATAAATAGCCAGATGCCATATATATATTTAATTTCTCATCATGAGATTAATTAGCCTGAAGTCATGATACAAATTGGCATGAAGCCATGAGAACTAAATGGCCTGAAGCCATAAATTTTTAATTTTTGTCGTAATATTTTACTTTATGAATTATTTATTTCCTTTATGAATTTCCTGTTATTATATTGTGAATGTCCTTTTTATTACATTATTTTGAACTAAGTTAAATTTTGTAATATATAAATTTATGGCTCTTGTTATTATCAAAAAGAACTATTTATCTTAAATGTCTGATCCATAATTTTTCTAGACCACCATTTGCATAAAGGCCTCAAAATTCAATATTTGGCCATGAAAGACCCACTTATTCTTTGGAACAATTTAAAATAAATGTATGATCACCAGAAGATGGTCATCCTTTCAAAAGCTTGTATAAATGGATACATCCAATTTGCTCCTGCAGTAGCAATATTGTGAAAAAGGGTTTAAGAAATATGTTAAATTAATTTCTTGTTTCCTTGTGGCTGAACAAAATAATAAGCTTTTATTGAAAAACCATGAATCTCGTCCAATAGGCTTAACTCCATTCCCAGAAGCGAATGTAGTAATAAATGAATCTAATTGTGGTCGTGGACGTGGCTATAGCCGTAAGCATGGCCATGGTCGAAAACGTGGTGGTTCAAATTCCTACCAGAAGTAGGGAAAAGATTGATAAGAACCATAAAAGAGAAAATAGTGGGCAAAATAAAAATGCTGAAAGTCTATGTTATCACTGTGGTGGCAAAGGTCATTGGTCTCGTACCTGTCGTACACTAAGACACCTAGTTGAACTTTACTAAGAATCAATAAAAAAATAATGGTAAAGGATCAATAACTGAAGTAAATCATGTGGATCAGGCTGAGAATTTTGAGTATGAAAACATGGATTTTACCCATTTGGATGTTGCTGATTTCTTAGCATAATTATTTATCTATTTGAATTTTTATGTTACTTTTATCGAATGTATTTATCTTAATTATGTTTTTTTTTTATATTTCTTTTAATGAAGAATGAATCTTACCGGCATCAATCCTGAAGATTTATGTCTCATTGATAGCGCAACAACCAACACCATACTCAGAAATGATAAATATTTTTCTTCCTTGGTAATGCAAAAAGCCAACGTTCAGACTATATCTGGTAGTATAAATTTGATTGAGGGCTCCGGAAGAGCTAATATTCTATTACCTGAAGGAACAAAATTATGCATTGATAATGCAATTTATTCTACCAAGTCTGGAAGAAACTTATTAAGTTTCAAGGATATCCGCAGAAATGGATATCATATAGAAACAACAACTAAAAGTAATGAAGAATATCTTGTTGTTACAAAAATAGTTGCTGGTAGAAAATGCATATTAGAAAAGTGTCCTGCTTTTTCTTCTGGCTTATATTATACATTTATAAACACAATTGAAACACATGTTATTGAGAACCGGAAGTTCACTAATATAGACCAGAAATCTACTAATGTAAACCAGAAGTTTACTAATGAATTTAATGTTTGGCATGACCGGTTAGGCCATCCTGGTTCAATTATGATGCGACAAATAATTGAGAATTCATGTGGACATACCCTGAAGTGTAAACAAATACCACAATCCTATGATTTCTTATGTACTGCATGTTCCAAGGGAAAATTAATTATTCGCCCCTCACCAAGCAAAGTAGAAAGTGAGTCTCTCACATTTCTAGAACGGATACAGGGAGATATTTGTGGGCCAATACACCCATCATGTGGACCATTTAGATATTATATGGTTTTAATTGATGCATCAACTAAATGGTCACATGTGTGTTTATTATCTTCTCGCAACCTGGCGTTTGCGAGATTACTTGCTCAATTGATTAGATTAAGAGCACATTACCCTGATTATCCTATCAAGAAAATACGTCTTGATAATGCTGGTGAATTTACTTCAAAAGCTTTTAATGAATATTGTATGTCCCTTGGAATTGATATTGAACATCCTGTAGCTTATGTTCATACACAGAATGAACTTGCAGAATCATTGATTAAAAGGTTGCAACTAATTGCAAGACCTTTACTTATGAAATCTAATCTCTCAATTTCTGCTTGGGGCCATGCCATTTTGCATGCATCAATGTTAATTCGCATCAGACCAACAAGTTACTTAAAGATTTCCCCCTTACAAATGGTTTTTGGTCAGGAACCTAATATTTCTCATATAAGGACTTTTGGGTGTGCGGTATATGTGCCAGTAGCACCACCACAACGCACTAAAATGGGTCCTCAAAGAAGGATGGGAATATATGTTGGGTATGAATCTCCTTCAATCATAAAATATTTAGAACCATCTACGGGAGATTTATTTACGGCACGATTTGCCGATTGTCATTTTGATGAATCACTTTTTCCAACATTAGGGGGAGAAAACAAGCAGTTGGATAAAGAAATTAGCTGGAATGAATTATCATTGGCTCATTTTGATCCTCGTACAAATCAATGTGAACTGGAAGTTCAAAAGATAATTCATTTACAGAATTTAGCTAATCAAATGCCAGAAGCATTTACTGACTCTAAGAAAGTGACAAAGTCACATATCCCAGCTGCTAATGCTCCTGTTAAAATTGATGTCCCTGAAGGACAATCTACTATGAATGAATCTAAAGCACGCCTGAAGCGTGGCAGACCCATCGGTTCCAAAGATAGAAATCCTCGAAAAAGAAAAGGAGCAAAGAATATAAATGGTCAAATTGAGGATAATCAAGAAAATTTAATAGCTCCAGAAGAGTCATCTCCTGAAGAGTTATTATCTCCAGAAGAGAATGTTATAGTCCCAGAAGAGACCCAGGTACCTGATATATGTGAAAATAATGAGATCTCAATAAATTATGTTATGAATGGAATCCGATGGGATCGAAATGAAGTCAACGTTGACGACATTTTTGCTTATCATATAGCAAAAGATGTAATGAATAATATTGAGGATCATGAGCCAAAATCCATTAGCGAGTGCCAACAAAGAAAAGATTGGTTCCTATGGAAAGATGCCATTAATGCAGAATTGAAATCATTGGAAAAATGAAAAGTGTTAGGACCTGTAGTTCTTACACCTGAAGATGTAAAACCAGTTGGATGCAAATGGGTTTTTGTACGAAAGAGAAATGAAAATGGTGAAATAATAAGATATAAGGCACGTCTTGTAGCCTAAGGCTTTACACAAAGACCTGGCATTGATTTTGAAGAAACGTATTCACCTGTAGTGGATGCGACTACTTTTCGTTATTTAATTAGCCTAGCCGTAAAAGAAGGGCTTAATCTGCATTTAATGGATGTCGTGACTGTCTATTTATATGGGTCACTTGACAATGATATTTATATGAAAGTCCCTGAAGGACTTAAGGTGCCAGAAGCATCTAATTCAAGTTTTCGAGAACAATATTCAATTAAGTTAAATAAGTCCCTGTATGGCCTGAAGCAATCAGGGCGCATGTGGTATAATCGTCTTAATGAATATCTGTTGAAAGAAGGATACAAAAACGATCCAATATGCCCATGTATTTTTATAAAAAGATCTAACAGTGAATTTGCTATAATTGCTGTTTATGTTAATGATATCAACATTATTGGAACTCCTGAAGAGCTTCAAAAGGCAATTCATTGTTTGAAGAAAGAATTTGAGATGAAGGATTTGGGAAGAACAAAATTCTGTATTGGATTACAGATTGAGTATCTCAAAAATGGGATCTTTATATATCAAGAAACTTATACAAAAAGGGTCCTAAAGAGATTTTATATGGATAAATCTCATCCGTTGTGCACACCAATGATTGTAAGGTCTCTAAAGCCGGATAAAGATCCATTCCGACCACGAGTAATCAGCGAAGAAGGTGATGAAGAACTACTTGGTCCAGAAGTACCATATCTTAGTGCTATTGGAGCACTAATGTATCTTGCTAATCATACACGTCCTGATATATCCTTTGCTGTTAATTTATTAGCAAGATATAGTTCTTCACCAACACGAAGGCATTGGAATGGAATAAAACATATTTTTCGTTACCTCAGAGGCACTATGGACATGGGGTTATACTACTCAAATGTATCTAAGCATGAACTGGTAGGATATGCAGATGCTGGATTCTTATCTGATCCACACGAAGGTAAATCACAAACCGGCTATTTGTTCACATGTGGAGGTACAGCTATTTCATGGCGATCAATGAAACAGACTATATCAGCCACATCATCAAACCATGCAGAAATTCTAGCAATACATGAAGCAAGTCGAGAATGTGTATGGTTGAGGTCAGTAATACATCATATACGAACAACTTGTCATTTATCTTTGGGCAAAATGATACCAACAGTTCTATATGAGGATAATACTGCATGCATTACCCAACTTAAAGAAGGCTATATCAAGGGAGACAGAACGAAGCATATTTCACCAAAATTCTTCTTTACTCGTGACCTTCAAAAGGATGGTGAAATAGATGTCCAGCAAATTAGTTCAAGTGAAAATCTAGCAGATTTATTCACAAAGTCACTTCCAGGTACAATTTTTGAAAAACTTGTCTATGACATTGGCCTTCGGAGATTCAGAAATATCAATTGATAATGTTAAGAGGGGGAGTCAATACATGCTGTACTCTTTTTCCCTTATCTAGGTTTTGTCCCACTGGGTTTTCCTAGAAAGGTTTTTAATGAGGCAGCACTGAACAGTATATCAATGAATGATGTACTCTTTTCTTTGGCTAGGTTTTTATCCCACTGGGTTTTTCCTAGTTAAAGTTTTTAATGAGGCACATTCATAATAGACATCCAAGGGGGAGTGTTATGAATATTAATTATGTGGATGTCCATTATCTCATATCCAGGCCAACATGCTCTTCCAGTCAATATGATATGTAAGATTAAATATCACTGTTCATCACTGTAGCAATTACTGTTCATTACTGTAGCATCACTGTAGCACACGGGGGGAGATTACTGTAGCATCACGGAATCACTGTAGCAACACGGAAAAGTTACTGTAGCAAGTTACTGTAGCACTGAAAAATTTCTATAAATAGGGGTCCTGGGTTATGTATTTTGATGTACAAGTGAATGAGAATATCTCTCTAATTTATCTCTCTAGAATTTCTCTCTTCTACTCTCTTATTATCAACATTTTTATAACACCTTACACTAAAAATTAACTAACTTAAAAATACTGGGTGTTAAAAAAATATTTTAGATATTAAGTGTTACTAAAAAAATATTTCAGGATCCTGATATTGTAGAAAAAATATTTCTGAATACAGGACTAAAAATTAATTAATTTAAAATACCGAATGATAAAAATATTTCAGAATACAATGTATAATTTAATCTAAGTAAATAAGAATGCATAAAAAATAAAAAATAGATTTGCCCTCAAAATTGAGGTGATGAGCATGCGCCTGCTCATCTTTTTTTATGAGCACAAAATGCAGACCCATAAATACATACAACACTCCATTCCTGTTCCTTCCTCACATACAATCCCATGAATTCACATGGTGCACTAGATGCACAAGAACTACTCTTGATAGCCTCAGGGTCGAATCCAGGTGGAATCGAACCACCATCCTCCCAAAACGTCCCCGTATTGGACGGTCAATCCAGTAAGTTATCAAGTGTATCAGCAAACCAGGCATAGAAGACTCCATGCCTCTCTCTGTTCACCCCATCAATCCACTGTCTCTAACCAAATTCCACCAAAACACATTTATGACATCCATTCAATGAGTTGGGCCTTACAGCCGAGAACATAATGCCACATTGCATAGTCCACGTCCAAGCTATTAATGCCCTTAAAAAACCTAATCAATTGACGGTGGCCACAAGATATTAATCACCACATATCCAAATACCTCAAAAAAGATACCCATGTGCCAAGAATTATAAATCATATAGTATTGAGTATGCACAGAATTCTACTTCACTAATACAATTTGTATTATTTATAATCAATGCAGATACTTCTGCATTATGCATTAACAATTATTTGTTGTTAATATACCAAACTAGGTATTTCGTACCAGCTTAAATAACACATCACATAATATTAAAAGCTAAAAGCTTATGTCCTTGCAGTATGAAGCTCATCCTTAATGGTAACAAGTCACGGGTTCAAATCCACAGTTACTTCTAACGTTGACTAGCCTTACGACTTCCAAAGAATCAGCAAAATGTATTTCAAGCAAAAATAGTTCGATCCGCTGGTGGAAGTGTGTTGTCTTTACCTTTCCTCAGTAATAAAAAATAAAATCGGTTGGGAAAAAAATTTACATTATTCAAACAAAAGTACCTCAGGTTTTAAATTTTGGTTGAGAAGCCATACATCTGCCTCGAAGCTTCTTTATAAATTAAAAAACTACATAACAAAAACAACCCGCCCAGATGTAAGAGTTGGAAAATGGGCCAACTCGAGCCCTAAAAAGGCACATATTTCCAAGGACAGGCCCATTTAATTAAGGGCCACAAAATGGCCTGCAAGCTTTAAGCACATTTACCATATTTTCACCTCTTATATATTTAGACACTAAAATATCTAATTTAAAACATAAATATTATCAAAATTAAATTAAAATATCAAACATTATCTATATTTAACAAAACACAAACACTAAGTCTAAAAATTAATGTCCACAATTAAATAAATAATTAGATAAAGTCATTAATCATAAATCAAACACTAAACAATATAAATAACATCATTTTCTTCTGCACGGCCATCATTACTATCAATATCATCAATGATATTTTTTTATTTAAAAAAAAATTATAAAGAGAACTAACCCTTTTAAACCCGAATCAATTTTCAAACCCTAAATTATAAGCCCAATACTTTACTTAATCAGGCCTAAAAGAGTTGGAACAATGAACTCAACCCGATCTCCCAACTCTACCTAAACGATTGAGGTGTGGCCTTAGGGACAAAAGGGAGGCATTTTTCGCCAAAAACAGATTTCATTTAAACAAAAAGTGTTTGTCCTTCAAATTTTTTAATCATATACAGTCCTTAAATGCAGTTAGAAATCTAGAAAATCAAATTAAAGATATTTAAAAAGATTCTCGAATGTTATGTTACCAGGAATCACGAAATGGCTGGCCATCTAAACTGAGAAACATAGCATTAGTCATTGCCACTTTAAATGTGCACAGTAAAGCAATCATAGTTAACAAAACACAAATAAATTGACAATTGAACTCTAGATACTGATAGGAAAGAAAGAAAGAAATTCAACACACGATGATCGATTACATGCCACAGCAATTCAGGTGCAGTAAAGAAAAACAAATTATTTCTAATAAAACAACCATTCTCCAAAGCTCGTATCCATTTCCCAAGCAAACAAAGTAAATAAGCAAAATAAACAAACGCTAATATGCGTTGTCAAAACATCTATTTTACCACTACAAATCGAGGAGGGGCTGCAAGAATACTTCCGAGAAAAATACAACCAACTTATCTCAGACAGTGGCACATCTAATCTCTACTGGAACAGATACTGGATGCTCATTTCATGTTAAAAAGCAGCTACAAAAGTGCATCTCTGTATACAGTCTCTAGAATTCTGCTTCTGACAAAACAAAGATACATGCAAATGCAGATAGTGCGTTGTCAAAGCATTACCAGAGACAGGAAAACAACTTCTCATTACAGACGCCCAGCTATGACACTGTATGCTCACGTCTGCGTTACATCAGCCGCCAGTTCTGCAAAGCCACGACTTAAAAAGTTACAGGGTAAAGTCTTCAGAATCTGCACCACAGATTCATATTTAAGAATATCAGTCAAGAGTGCGCACAGCAAACTTTGAATCTGACACACATTGCATGCCCCGTCTTATCTATCTTCAAATCGGGCTCCATAACATTTTTCCATTACCTCAAGGTACAAACCCATGTGTCCTTCGTTAGGAAATATCAAACAGAACACCGACTAAGATGGAAATTATCAGCCAAATAGTACATGCGGGAACACAGGGCATCAAAGCAAACTACTGCAATTTTATATTTATGATTGGCTAGTAAGCCTAAAGCATACATACAGCGTACAGATATTAAAAATAAACTAATATGGTTGAGAACATCAATCTCAAAAAACCACTCAAGTAAAACTACAATAAAACAAAGTGTATAAAAGAACTTGGTGATACTAATACAAAATTTCTTTAGCAGTAAATTGCACTAAATGCGGAGCATGAGAGAATGGCGTGAACGAGGATTTGCATGTAACAAATACGTGCTTAGTATGAAGACGCTTTTACGAGGCTGTTCATTCAATAAAAAGGTACACGTATCATGCCGCTTAAAGAAACATGGAAACAACGGTCAGTTGTAGAAAAATAGGGAGATAACGCTGAAAATTGCTTGTTTGTTGAATTCAGTTGCCTTCAATGGCCAGCTGGTAAGAACTTTAGAATGATACATCACTCAACTGATGTGGTTCACAGAATATTATTAGATATACTTGGTGAATTCAATTACCTAACTTACGCATACCTTGTGCAGACTGTGGAAGATAAGAATAAATATCGATATGAAAAACCAAGGATTCAAGTCAATAGCTTATTGATCTTTTCTTCAAAAGGGCAACCATACCAACAAGATAACGCTCTAGTCATTCTACCTGTTTCATCGTCAAGTCAATAGCATATTGGTTCAAGCCAATTACGGGGGAGTAACTGTTTTAGCTTCACACTTCGTTCTTAAGAGTGCCCCACATGTAAAGCATCATTTGTCTCTGAGACTATAACCCTCATCGACAAAAACCGTCAACAGACTAGACAATCACGCATGTTCACATGATATAGAGTATAACCTTAGCTTTAGGGCTCGTTTGGAACATTTAAAAATCGTGTGTGTGAGTAAGTGAGGAGTATTAACTCACTTACGTGTATAAATACTTATAAATATTTCTAAAAATGATACATGCAGTGTTTGAGCATCGTGTAATAGGTCACTGGTGCTTGGAGTTAAATCCGAGGCCAAATGAAGGAATATCGAAGGAAAGATAAAAGTAAAAGGAGGGAAAAAAAAACGCAACGCACGCCACCAGGGGAAGAGCCGGGACAGGGGGAAAAATGGCCCCATGCCGTCTCCCCCCAAACAACAAAAAAGAATAATTTTATTAAGATAGGTGACCTGCCATGCAAGCGCACCTGCAATGGCAAAGGTCGGGTAACAAGGAAGAAAACGACAGAACAAGTACCTTCTAGATGCGTGCCTTATACATCTATCACATACCTCAGCATCCAAACCCTCCAAAGATCAGATCCACAAGTTATATAACATAGATATAATAATGGCTCATCGAACAAAAAGTTGAATAATTCAGAACATTATGTAGGTAACTTGGACCCTTTCGCGGACTGCTAACGAACAGGGACACAGCAAATGCGTTTATTCTTGAATTCCCAGCGCCGCCGCCCCTCCTGAAATCAAGATCCAAAACCCCGTCAACAGAATCCTGCCAATTATGAAAGGCAAATATAAGAGAAAACACCCAATAATACCAAATTTTGTCATCCTCAAACGCCGAAATCATAATAGAAAAACACAGATCTGACATACCCTAATAGATACACAATCGAGACTGAGATATCTGGTCCAGCGGAGTCCGATTTGACGGCCTCGGACTCATATCAACTCACAAGGCATGTTCAGACGTCCCTCCTGACCGGGTGAATCTGCAAATCTAGACTCTGAGGAGTTAGAAACAGATACTGCATCTGAAGATGGAAGATGAATTTCTTGAAAAACAGGACCGAACTGCAGCCATTTTACTCCTGGAAAGTGGAAACCCTCGTCCTAATTGTTTCCCGCTAGAGGGAAGCCTGCCTGCCGAGCGGGCCGGGTGTACGCGGAAACCAAGATAGGGTTTTTTAATATGTTTGTAACAGTGTTGAAACTTCATAAGTGTTTTTTGTGATTTACAGGTGACTTTTATAATTTATAAGATAATTTTTACAGTTTATGAAATAAATATATAAAAAAATTTTATCTCAATTTACGTAAGTCTGCTTATCAATCACATAGAGTCAAACCAAACAAACTAAGGGGGGCGCGCCAAGAAAGAAAACAATCAACGGCTGTGTGTGACCAGGAGCCAAATCTACGGTTGTGACGCTTTCATGACAAAGAATTAACAATTAAGGCGGTTGTTTCCTCAAAAAAAAAGTGAAAAACTTAAGGCGGGCGCGCCAAGAAAGAGGATCACCGGGAAAATCGTTAGTCAGTTAGGGTAAACTGTATGTGCGTGTTTGGGAACTCGGTGAAAAAATAGTTTTTTTTATGGGGCTTTTACAGAAGCCCTTTTAAAAAAAAGTCAAATTGTAAATGTGATTTGTGTTTGGATTGACGGTGGAGAAGTGACTTTTTTTTTAAAGTAGAACCTGTTTGGATTAGCTTTTGAAAAGCCCATTTGAATGAAAAATGACTAAAAAAGGTATGAACATTGTTGAATACTATATATATATATATTGTTTGTGTATATATTGTTATAATTGATGTTAAAAAATTTAAATAAAATTTTTAAAATTGAAAAAAGTTTAATAATTGAAAAAATTTTAAAATTGCCAAATGGTTTGGGGAGAGAAGCGTATATGTGTGTGTCGAGTAAACAGGAACGCGTCTGTGTGCGGTAGCTGGACAATTAAAATGTCATTAAAATGTGTGCATTAATGAGAAGCTGGAAAAAAGCTCCAACTAATAGTTTTGCAAAAAAAGCTCTTTTGAGATAAAAGCCCATTGATTTTTAATGAATTCACAAACACTAATATTTAAGATAAATGAACTTTTGTATGTCTAATAGGTTTTTTTTAACTCTTTAATGGGAATCCAAACAAGTCCTATATTCGGTCATCATCAGCGGACAAAATAAAAAAGTAGGGAGAATTTGAGTTAGCCTTATGATTTAATTCCAGTCGTGCTAAAATATTCTCAAACTTCACGGCATTTCCTTTAACTCAAAATGAATTAAGTTTTACTGGTGAGAACGCAATTATCTCCTTGTTTTATTTATCTTATAAATTATCTTATCTATTTTAATAAATATTCATATTTATCATGTGTATATTAGTTTTATAAATTATTAAAATATTTTTAATTTCATAGGTTCTTTTAAATCTTTTATTTATATTATAAATATTCATATTTATCTTATAAATTTTTATATTTACCTTATAATTGGTCGAAATGCTTTTGATTTCCTAAGTTTTTTCAAATCCCTTTATTTATTTTGTAAATGTCTTTATTTATCTTGTAAAAGCTTTTGTTTTTCATGTAAATCCTTTTTCTGAAAAAAATAAAAAAAAAAAGGTGTTATTGCCTTTTTCACCCACAAAACTTAATTTTGTCTTGATTTAAGAGAGTACAAAGTTTTAGAATCTTTTAGATTTCATCGAAATTAAATCACATAACTAAATGAAGTTTTCCCAAAAGATAGGTAATCGGTAGTGCTTGTTTGGGATCATGTTTGAGATTATTAAAAGTGTTTATTCACGTAAATCGAGATAAAAACTCTCATATAATTATCTTGTATACCATAATCATGATTGAAATGCTGTTTTTGAAGTCTCCAGTCACTATTTCAAACAAGCACTTAGTCAATTGAATGAAGATTTTGGATAAAGCTTAATTGTTTAACAAAAAATACATTTTTAGTCTAATTTTGGGTACCAATAAGAGTATTCTGTTAACAAAATTAAATACTTCATTAATTAATTAAAATTATGTTAACAAATCAAAATTGTTCATTTGCCTTCCAATCCAATCCAAATTAAGAAATTAAGCACAATAAGTAATATCTAAATAGATATTTAAAAATATATATTAAATTAATAAAATTTTAGAATTAAATAAGCTAATTATACTCTTGCTGGGCTTCGATTATGACTCTATCTTATGGGTTCACCCACAGTTAACAAGACAGCAGATCTGCTTGCTGGGTGTGTCCACAGGAGGGTGCTTCTGGTTTTTGGAATTGGTTTGTGTTCGCGGTTTTGGGTTGGTTTTGTGGTAGTCGGATCTTTTTCTTTTTTTTTTTTGGGCTGACGCCACCTGACTTTCCTGGTTGCAAGGGGGTTTGAGTTAGATATTTTTAAGAAAAAAGATAATAAAATATCATTTAAATCTCGAAATTCTAAATAAATCTTGTTATCTATAAGACTATAGCAATTGAAAATTTATTTCAGTAAAAAATCGCTAATTTATGATTTTGAAATTCAAATGGTATTTCTTATCTTTTTCCATATTTTTATGTATTTTATGATATAAGATATACAAATTAAATAGAAATTTTTTGGTAGGCCCAGGGTATTCACTGCTGTTAGTAATGACTAGTCCCCTCACATTGTAGACTTCTCATATGGGGCTTTAATGCTGGCTATGAGACCCTCTCCATATACCGTCAGTTATCAAACTCTTGACTAGATGATTAAGAAATCTAGTCAAACGCTAACTTTTTTTTTTTGCCCTTCAAATACTAATTTAATTGATAAAAACCAATACAAACTAAAAAGTTCCTAAAGCTATAAATTAAACAAACATAACAAAAGTATCAACCATATCTAATGTAATAACATTCATATCCAATAAAAGTAACTTTATTAGATCTGGAGGAGGTCTTGTGATCCAGTCAGCTAGACACGACCCTCGTCTTGAAGCCTTGGCTACCCAATCTGCAACCTTGTTAGCTTCCCTAGGAATCCATTGAAAAACATGGTTCTGAATTAGTTTCTTCTTCTCGAAGATATGCTCTAAAAAAGGAACACTTCTCCAATCAGGATAAATTATTGAGTCATTCAGACAATTAATCAAAGACAAATTATCAGACTCAAATATAACATTATCTAAATGGTTGTTATTAACATATTCCACAGCTGCCAACACTGCCTTACATTCAGCCATAAAAGCAGAATCAGTATAGGTAAACCCCGTATAACCATCCACAAGGCAACCCTGAGCATTTCGAACAACAAAACTAATCACAGCATTATTTGATTCAGGAACAAAAGAGCAATCAGCATTAAGCTTAAGAAAAGGATCATCAGGCTTACTCCACTTACCGTTAGATCTGGACAGCACATCATCATCAGCTTTCAAATTAAGTTTATTAGAATGAACCCACCACCCATTACCCTCCCAAAATTCCTGCAACCATTCTTCTGTTTAAAAACAAATTGAGCATCAATTGGCTTATTTTCAAAAAGAAAAGCACAACGCTCCTTCCATATCAGCCAAATAATGACTCCAATTAAACATTGGTCCCACATAGTCAAGTTCTCATTCCCCCATATAACGACTCCAACCAGTATTTACAAATCATTGGTGCCACATTGGTGCCACATTTGATTCAAGTATTACAAGAGATAAAGAGCACCCAAACCAAACTCGTTTAACCCGTTCACATTGTAAAAACAGACGAGTCTCATCTTCCACTGAACATTTACAAATCAAACAGAAATTAGTGTTACTGCATTTTCTGGAGAAAAGATTTTGCATTGTAGGATTAGCTTTTATAAGCACTCTCCAGAGGAAGAATTTCACTTTATGAGGGATTTTCATCTTCCAAATCATACTGCACAGCTTTTTAGAATTAGATGAAGAAGATTATGGAGCTTCTCCACCATTCAAGAGGAATTTGGATTTTGCAACCTTATAACCCTCTTTAACATTATAGATCTCATTCCTACCCCCCCCCCCCCGGGTCCAAATCCATCGATCATCCCTATCAGAAGGAGAAAACACAATATTTCAAATTGCTTCCTTTTCAGACTCCATTAGAAATTCTTCAATACCCCAAAGACAAATATGATCATTATTTCTTAACTCACCCACAGTTAATTTTTTAAACACTGGATCAGGGCATGGTGAAGAAATTTTCTTACCTGGATAGTTAACCAACCAAGGGTCCTCCCAAACTTTAGTGTTTCTACCATTACCAACTCTGACAGCCATATCTCCCTCCAATAGTTTTCTTCCAGCCAGTATGCTTGTCCATAGCCATGATGCAACACCACCCTTTTTAGCCTGAAGGAAATTGCATCGAGGGAAATATCTTGCTTTAAGAATCCGAACCCATAGTTGGTCAGGCTCCTGCAGAATTCTCCACCCTAATTTAGCAAGTAAAGCAATATTAAAAGCATGAAAATCTCTAAATCCCAGCCCGCCTTCACTTTTATCTCTCTTTAATTTCTCCCTTGATACCCAATGAATTTTCCTTTTGTCCTGAGAACTTTTCCACCAAAATTCAGTTACAATCCTTTCAAGATGTTGAAGAGTTGATTTTGGAAACATGACATAGGATATACAGGAATAACATTTGCAATAGATTTTATCAATACCTCCCGACCTGCATCAAATAAGAAATCTTTCTTCCAGCCCTGGGTGCGTTTTTTTAGCTTGTCAATCACAAAATTTAAAGCTTGCACCTTAGACGTTCCCCAAGTGATAGGAAGGCCTAGATAATTTCCAGGAATGTCAACTACCGCAATTTGAAAAATTTGCCCAATCTCCTCCTTCAAAAGAGCATCAGTACTCTGAGAGAAATATAAGCAAGATTTATTAACATTAATCAATTGTCATGATGCCATACAGTACATATCAAACAAGTATTTGAGATTTCTACAATTCTAAACATTGGCTTGTAAAAAGAATACAGAATCATCAGCAAAAAAGCAATGAGATAAAGAAGGGCAGCTACTAGCAAGTTTGATTCCTTCAATCCTTTTCTCATCCTCCCACTTTTTAATCATCATAGAGAGTACATTGTTAACAATAATGAATAGATAAGGAGAAAGTGGATCCCCCAATCTTAGTCCTCTATGAGAGACAACCTTGTGTAATCTCTTCCCAAACAACATGAGAGAGAAATCAACAGAAGAAATGCACCATAGAATCCTCTCAACCCATTCTTTACAAAAACCCATTCTTAGAAGGACCGCAATCAAGAAATCTCATTCTACCCTATCGTAAGCCTTGTTCATATCCAATTTGATAGCTAACTCAGGACCACATTGTCTTCTTTTCAAATGCTGAAACGCTTCATGCACAATAATGATATTGTCCTGAATTAATCTATTTGGGACGAAAGCTCTTTGACTTTTCAATGCTACCTTCTTTAAGAGTAGTTTGAGCCTATTAGCAATTACTTTAGAAAAAATTTTATAAGAGAAATTACATAAGCTAATAGGCCTGAAATCATTCAAACTCTAAGGATTCTCTACTTTAGGAATAAGTATCAGATCAGTACAATTAATCTTATCCAATTGGAAACCAGAAACAAAGAAATTCTTGATAAGATTGCATACCTGATTGCCCACAATATCCCATGATTTTTGATAGAATAAACCTGTGAATCCATCTGGCCCTGGTGCTTTGGTACTCCCCATTTCAAAAACAGCCTTCTTTACTTCAGCCTCAGTGATCTCACGCATGAGCATATTATTATCTTCATCAGACACTGTTTCTACCACAAACTCCAGCACTTCTTCAAAATTTCTACTTCCTACAATTGAAAAAAGCTTCTCATAGAATTTCTGAAAAGATTGGCTAATTTCTTCTTCATTATCTAGCCATTCATTTGAATCATTTCTCAACCGGATTACCTTATTTCTGCTTCTTCTATTCACGGTAGTCATATGGAAAAATTTAGTATTTTGATCCCCACACTTTAACCACTGTATTCTAGATTTTTGAGCCCAGAAAATATCCTCCTGATCCCATAAATCATCAATCTTCTTTTTTAAACCAGCAAGCTCATTGGCTGTTTGTGAATTCCATGGTTGACTGAGGCATCTGTTAAACTTGTCAATGAGCCTCTGCAACAATTTTTTCCCATTCCCCATCTCCTTTTTACTCCATTTCGATAAAACCTCAGTAAGATGCTGAATATTAGCCACAAAATTATACAACAACTCATCATTTCCTTCTTCTTTCCAGTTCTCCTTGACTAAACCCAATAGATTCAGATGAGAGAGCCATCAAGCTTCAAATCTGAACACCCATGGAGTTTTGATTTCTTTATGTTCAAACACAACTACCAGCGGGCAATGATCCGATCCAATAGCTTCAAGAACGTCACACTGCCCTCTAGTAAATTGTGATCTTCATTCAATATTAATAATTGCCCTGTCTAATTTCTCTCGAATGAAATCCTCTCCATCCCTATTATTGAACCATGTAAAGTGATTGCCTTTGGATATTAATTCAAGCATACCACAATTTACCATAAACCTTCTAAATCTATCAAGCTCTCGATTCGTCTTTGGTCTCCCCCCTCCTTGTCTGAGTGATACAACATGTCATTAAAATCCCCTGCAACTAGCCATGGGGTACCAGCATTAGGCCGAAAAAACTCCAACCTTCTCAACCATTCCACCTTAGCATATTCAATTACTGGACCATAAATAAAAGAAATCGACCCAACAGCCATACTTCCAATTTTAACATTTTCAACATGTATAACGTGCCTATCAATGAATCCTATATTCAATTGAACATCAGCTTTCCACCATAGAAGTAAACCTCCAGAAAGTCCTACTGGTTCACAAGTCTCACCATTTTCAAATCCTAATTTCCTCCTTAATTTCTCCACCCTATTATATCCCATCTTAGTCTTCGAAAGGAAAACTAAAGCCGGTTTAAGCTTCTTACATTGGAACCTTAGCTGACGAATTGTCAGGGTGGTTCTGAGACCCTGACAATTCCAAATTAAACAACTCATGGCCCCTGGGTGGCTGGAAAAGGCCAACCACCACCCCTTTTATCATCACTCGCATTCGGCAACTGAAATCTTTGCCCAACCACAACCCCATCTTGATTAAACTTCCATGATTCTCTCCGATAAGCCTTATACACTTCCAATTCCCCCTGAAACAGAGCTCTCTTGGCTACTCTCTTTTTCTTTTTATCCAATCGGTCATCAGTCCCCTCTTTCCCTTCAACATAATGTAAAGGACCATGGAAATTAAAAACGCTTACCTATGAATTAATCAGCTTTAATTTTTCACCCTCCAACACTTCTATCTTCTGAATACGCTCCTATGCTTTGGTTGGAGAATCATCCTCAAAAGCTTTTCTCCTCTTGGCCATTGGGGATAACCATTCAGCATTAGCGCTCCTTTTAAGGTTAACAGCACCAACTCCTTCAACCAAGGCTCCCACATCCCGACTGATTTTTGCAGAAATAATCGCCCTTGGTTCTCCCCTGTCACCGTCAGACTCATCAGCAAGTTCCACGAGAAAAACCCTTTTTTCCTCATCATTCTTTACTTTCAATATTTGTCTAGGGCCCAAACAATTTAGAATGTCTTGCACCAACAATTCACTTCGGCCCAGATCACCCATTTTCTTAAAACAAGCCCTTAACTCTGGACTACAACCCATAACAAGATCCTCTGTCATAGTAAAACTCACAGGCACGTGAAGATTAGAGGCGTTTGATTTTTTTCCAAACACATGGTCATTACTGACATCAACATGGGTACTAGATTCACCCACTTTTTTTAACTCCATATACTTTTCCTTGGACCCTTGAAAAACACTCCCACTAACCTTGGAAAAAGTAATCCCCTTCTCTCTCCCCATGTTAATTTCTGCATTTTCCCCATGCACGTAATAACCTTCTTCCATCTTTTCACCTTCTCCGGTCACCGGAATAATCAGCCCATTTTTCAATGGAATAGAACAGAGTGATGAATCAAATATCCCTTCACCATCGTCGCGATTTATCTCATCTTCATCACAATTTCTACTTTCATGCCCAAGTTTTCCACATGTAAAACAGAATCGGGAAAGTTTTTCATATCGAATCTTTACTGGCACATCTGATAAATTTCCTGGTCTTGGCATAAGTATGATTGGAACTAACGATCTCTCCACATCAAACTCAATGCGAACTCTAGCAAAACTACGAGCATATATTTTTGCATCATCAGGATTTTCAATAGCAATCACCTTTCCCAATTTATTGGCTAACAGGATATAATTATCACACAACCTTCCAGCGGGAGGAATATTATGCAATTGTATCCAAAAAGGGCAAGTCTTCACCTGAATCTCATTGTCACAAAGAAAATGCTTCCTTCTTTGAACAGATAGCATTTGATGTTTCACTACCCAAGGGCTTTCCTCAAGCACACGTGTGGCCTCCTCAGATGATGCAAAAGTAAAAGAAAACAGATTAAAACCAATACCTTCAACTTCAAGTTTTCCTTTCACCTTCCACGCTGCTGTTACAGTTTCTTTAACCGCCACATAGCTTATTTTTATCTTCGAAAATATTTTCCCTACTAGTTCATTTGGACTGCCCTTCACTGTTTCCTCTTCTTTCCAGCAAATCTTCTCCCTAAATTCTTCAATCTCCATCGCCACCTCAGCACTCACAGACTTGTTTCAAGAAACCACTTTTATACTTGCACCACCTTCCTTCTTTAAGCCAGGATACTTGGACGATTTACTACAAATCACTCGTACAAGGATAAAAAGAGTGATCCGTAGTTAAAAGACTCACATTTAGAGAATAACATAATCGCTAAATGTACTCAACTCTCACACGGAGAAAAACTCAGTCTCGCGACTCTTCACCTCTCACCATGAGAGAAAAATATAGTTCTAGCCAAACGCTAACTGTGCTGTGTTTTACGGTCAGTCAAACAGGAGTTCTAACTTGTTAAAAAAGAAACAAATTGTTGACGGTGGGGCATTAGAAAGAAAGTATTAGAGGTGGCCACCCCCACTGCTTTGTTGATTTCGCCTAGTTGTTTGGTATAAAAGTTTGATCATTATCCGTCCAAGAGCAAGGCTCAACTTGGCACATTTTAACAGAAAAATAAACAAACTTAGTAAATGGACCGTTTGATTTTGTTTTCAAAAACTATTTTTTTATTGTTAAAAATAATAAAACATATTTAGTAATTTTTTTCAAAAAATTATTTTTAAAAATAAAAAATAATTTTTTTAAACTAAAAAACAAAAACAGTTTTTAATTATTTTCTTGTTTTTTTCTATTTTTTTATTTTTTGAGACCGTCACTTATCCACTATTAACACTATACTACCAATGACGACTACCACCAGCAACTGCACCACCACGTCATTTCAAAAACAGATTTTTTAAAACAATCTATCTAAAAAAATTTTATTTTTTTATTTTTAAAACTTATTTCTAAAAACTGTTTTATAAAATTATTTGTAAGAACAAAAAAACAGAATCAAACATGCTCAAAATTCTTTGTTTCTTCCGTCCGTTTGAATTCCTTCAAAGAGACAAGCCTTAGTCCTCGGGGCAAATTAATATTCCACAGCGATGTTCCATTCATCAATGTCTGTATTAAAGGGCTTGCTCTTTAACAGGTGCTTTGCTTATTGCGTGGGCAAAAGCTTTTTAAATCTCTGCCCCCGCTCTATGTTTCATAAGGAGACTGTCCTTTTCTTGACATGGAATTGTTCTAGTACAAGTTAAAGGTTGGCCAGAGGGGAAAATATATGTGTAAAATGTTTGGATAGCCTCCATAAATATTTTTCATTCGTGATTTATGGAATACGAAGTAGTTTTACAATCTATAAAGTAAATATGTGGAGAAATTTTATCTCAATTTACATGAATCGGGCTTATACATAAGTATAAACCCAACCAAACAAACATATAATGTATACACACGATATTGTGTGCAGCTCACGTGCATTTAAGATAATATTACTTTCTAAATATATCTTATATTAAAAATGAAGTATAATCACTATTGTGTAATCAAAGGGTTATTTTCTTGTTTTAAGATGTAGTGTGTGTCTGGCAAACATAAAAAAAACACTTTTTTTCTTTAAAATTTTGGTTTGATAAGAATGAAACAAAACACTTGAAAAAACTTAAAAAGCATTTTTTTAATGTAAAACTATGGTTTTATAGCTACAGATTTTTTTTCTAATTTTTAGATAGTTGAAATCCTAGTTGGTGATTTTGGGTAGTGTTCCAATTTTTCCTGTCGCTCTATTCCAAAACGTTGCTATCTCAATTGCTTGAGAGGAAAACGGAAATAAATAATAATAATAATGATAATAATAGATTCCTTTTTCTTTGTTTCTATATAAAAAACTTTCAATTATTATTATTCTTTTTTTAAACTTTAAAATAATTTCCTTTATTTTTTTCATCACACTCCAAGTTCCACTTGGTCAATGGATATTAATTTCTACTCAATGGCATGATAGAGAAACGGCGAACGTAGAAAAGAAAATCATCTTTTAAGCCTTTTGCCGGCATTTGGCAGCACTTCAAGTTCACTCAAGCCTTGCCATCCTAACGAGAGCGTAGCAAGTTTTTACGGTTATCTATCCAAAACCCTCTGGTGGCGGCTTTTTCCCTCCTTATAATTATTGGGGCTCTCGCCTCTCGCCTCCCAAAAAGCAAAAGCAGGATACTCTTCTCCCATGGCACTCTTCCCCCTACCCTCTCTCACTTTTGCATTTCTCGCCCTCTTTCATGCGTTTAACATTGTCTGTGAGTTTCTTTCAATCTTCTTCCCTCTTAGCTTCTTACCTCAATTCGGAGTTTCTTGATTTCTCTCTCCTTTATCTACTGCCTGCGGCGGACTTCGAGTTTGTGTCTTTCTAAATATTTTGGTTTCGTATTTTACAGTTTAGCACCTGACATGAAAGTTTTCTATCATCATTGAATTTATTGTTCTCAACATTCATTTCTTCCTTCTCATGCTTCTGCCCATCGTTTATTTTTCTTAAGATTCTGTCTCTGATTTTGACAGTCGTTTTTTCTCTCTTTTTTACACAAACAACTACCTTTGTCTTCTCTGCAGATTGTCAATCTTTTATTGGCGTCAACTATGGTCAAGTCGCCGACAATCTTCCCCCACCATCGGCCACCGCCAGGCTTCTTCAATCCACATTCATAGAGAAGGTCCGGTTGTATGGATCAGATCCTGCCATAATCAAAGCCCTCGCCAACACCGGCATAGGAATCGTCATCGGAGCAGCAAACGGCGACATACCCGCTCTTGCTTCCGATCCCAACTTCGCAAAAAACTGGATCAACTCCAACGTGATCCCCTTCTATCCTGCCAGCAACATCATCCTCATCACGGTGGGAAACGAGGTCATGACCTCCAAAGACCAGAATCTGATCAACCAGTTGCTACCGGCAATTCAGAATCTCCACAATGCCCTCAATACCGCATCTCTGGGCGGAAAGATTAAGATCTCCACCGTACATTCCATGGCGGTGCTGAGGCAATCCGAACCTCCGTCATCCGGACGGTTCCACCCGAGCATGATGAACGTATTGAAGGGATTGCTTGGGTTTAACAACGCCACCGGTTCGCCCTTCGCAATCAATCCTTACCCATACTTTGCGTACAAGAGCGATCCGAACAGGCCTGAGAACTTAGCGTTTTGTCTCTTTCAACCAAACTCAGGCAGATTTGATTCGAACACACAAATCAAGTACATGAACATGTTCGATGCTCAGGTTGATGCAGTTCGTTCTGCTTTGAATTCCATGGGGTTTAAGAACGTGGAGATTGTGGTTGCAGAGACTGGATGGCCGTACAGGGGAGACGGAGATGAGGTTGGTCCAAGTCTTGAGAATGCCAAGGCTTATAACGGTAACTTGATCGCTCACCTTCGTTCCAAGGTTGGGACCCCATTGACGCCGGGGAAATCAGTAGATACGTATATATTTGCACTCTATGACGAGGACTTGAAGCCTGGGCCTACTTCTGAGCGCGCCTTTGGGCTTTTTAAACCGGATCTATCCATGACCTACGACGTTGGGCTCGCCAAGCAGGATAACCAGGTAAAATTCCCCAAAAAAAAAAAGAATTAATTAATTCGTAAAAATGGAGCATCTCTTTTTCTACCAGTCACAGGTATTCTCCTATTGAATGCAGTCTTAAAGAGGATTCGAATATCGGTTTGCAACGTTGTAAGGGACCAGCCTCATCTTTTGTTTGTCATTAACATTTTGCTTTTTGGATGAAGGCTGCCAATAATACAAAGAAAGATGTATGGTGTCTGCCAAAACCAGGCGTATCGGACGCCCAACTTCAAGCAAATTTGGATTATGCGTGTGGACATGGGATTGATTGTGGCCCAATCCAATATGGTGGGGCCTGTTTTGAGCCCAACACAGTTCTATCACATGCGGCATATGCCATGAACCTCTACTACCAAACTTCTGGTCGATATCCTTGGAATTGTGATTTTTCCCATACCGCCGTGTTGTCATCTAGTAATCCCAGTAAGTTGGGTCCAACCAATCTAATTTCTGCACACTGTTTTTCTACAGCATAGTTACATGCTCATTGCGTGGATTAATCACTGCTTTCCCTTGGTTATGTTTATTTTGTAGGTTATAATAGCTGCGTTTATCCAGATGGAAGCATCTAAAAAGGAAGATTGCTTCCTTTTGAAATTTGAGAATAATGGGTGGTGTTATAAACATAAAAAATCATGAGATGTTTAATAAGAGAGAGAAACTGTAGAACGGTGCAGATAATTGGAGAGAAGAGAGATGAGTGGGAATATTTCTCATTCACTTTCAAAATCTCGAGCACATTATATATGCACTCTATGTACATGTACAAGTTTACTAAGTCTCTTACATGCCAAATGTGAAATATGAAAAAATAAGACATAAAATTCATAAATGTGAGTGGGTCTGGAATAAATTACAGAAATGGTGAAAGTTACACTCATTTGAGAATTTTGAAGTGGGGTGGGGGAAGGAATTGTTTGGTTTCTGCCAATGAAGGGAGATAGAAATATGTGGATGTATGTGTGTGTGTGTTCCTCGTCTAGTGTTGCTTTAACTTGTATATGATGTGTGTGAATTGTCCATGAGATTTTGCCAGTTAGTTTGATTTAACTTTCCATTATTGGCCCATATACATGAATTTGTTTGGTGATTGTATTCATTAAAATGATTTCAATTCAATGGCATGGTGTGTGTGTGAGAGAGAGATGTTAGTGGTTAATACTTACACCAGCGTGCCTCTTTCAAAACGTCTGTTTATTCGAAGTCAGGCATGCAAATTTAAAAATTTACCAAATAGTACAAAGAAAAATAATCTTTCAAGCAACTTGTTTGTGCACCACAAATATAAAAATTCACCAAGCTATACTTGTCAATGCTTCTATTCAATGCAAAAACAAAAAAAAAACAAAAAACGGAGAGAGATAAAAATAACACTTGTTTGTGTTTGAATTATAAAAGTCATGCAAATTAGTCTTATTTGAGCTTTGCCCACGAAACACATTTCAACTCGGGGGCAGAACCACATACCCCTGAACATAAAATATTTCATGCTCACGCAATTTTGAGCAGATAGTATACAGCATTTTTAAGCTGCATGATCATTCTAGAAACATTAATTCTGAGAAATGAGAGTTGCAAATTTGCTTATGTCTTATGATAAACTCACTTATGTCTCGTTGTAAATTCCCTTATGTCTTGTTGCGGATTTTCAACGATCCATAAGGATGTTTACAATTACACATAAGGGAATTAAGAACCCTCTTTTCTTACATTCCCAACCAAATTTTCTACTATAATTAGCAAATTTGCAAAATGACAGAAGGTAATTTACAATCAGACATAAAGGGAAATAACAACTCTCAGTTCTCATATTCTCAACCTAATTTACAATTACAATTAGGAACTTTACAACAACACAGAAGGAATTACAACAACATATAAAAGAATTAATAACTATCATTACCATACTTTCATCCTTATTTACAACAACATTAGCAAATTTGTAACCATACATAGGGGAATTTACAACTCCCTTATCTCTTGTTGCTAAATTGATAATTGTAGAAGTAAATTAGGTTGAGAATGTGAGAAATGAGAGTTGTTAATTCATTCATGTCTTATTCTAAATTTGCCCATCTCTCATTGTAAATTCTTTTATGCTTTGTTGTAAATTTCCTTATAACTTGTTGTAAATTTGCTTATTATTGTAAAGGTAAAATAGGCTGGGAATATGAGAAATGAAAGCTGTTAATTCACTTATGTCTTGTTGTAAATTTGCTTATGTCGTCTTGCAAATTCCTTGATGTCTTGTTGTAAATTGGGTTGAGATATGAGAAAAAGGAGTTGTTAATTCTCATACGTCATGTTGCAAATTTGCTTATGTCTTGTATATTTCCATATGTCTTATTGTATATTTGTTAATTGTAGTTCTAAATTACGTTCAGAATAATAAGAGTTGCTAATTCGCATATGCCTTCTTGTAAATTCCCTTATACCTCGTTCTAAATTCCCTTATGTTTTGTTGCGAATTTCCAACAAGAGATAAGGTAATTTACAACCAAACATAAGAGAATTTACAAAAAGACATAAGGAAATAACAATTCTATTTTCTCATATTCCCAACCTAATTTACTACTATAATTAGAATATTTAAAACACGACATAAAGTAGTTTACAACCAGACATGAGGGGAATAACAATTCTATTGTAGATTTCCTTATGTCATGTTGTATGTTTGTTCATGAGGGGAATAACAATTCTATTGTAGATTTCCTTATGTCATGTTGTATGTTTGTTAACTGTACTTGTAAATTACATATTGCGACTATGAGAAATAAGAATTGTTAATTTGCTTAAGTCTTTTATAAACTCGTTTATGTCTTGTTGTAAACTCCTTTATATAAACTTCGTGGTAAACTCCTTTATGTCTTACTGTAAATTTCCAATAAGATATAAGGTAATCTACAACCAGGCATAAGCGAATTTAGAATAAGACACAGGGAAAGCAACAATTCTATTTTCTCATACTCCCAACCTAATTTACTACTGTTGTTGGAATATATTCACCTTTGGTAGATTAGAACCCAAGCTCAATTCAAAAGGGGTTATCATGGAGAGACACATGTTTATAAAAAGAAATATCCATTTAAGGTTTAATAGTTATGTCTATTCTCATATATATTCATTCTTTTAAGAGTTACATCTATTCCTATATGATTATACGTACACTATATATATGACATGTGATTGATGGAATAAAAAATCTTAACAACACACACAATCCTCCCTCTTAAAGGTTATCTCAATAAAGTTCTCCTTTCTTTCTCTCTTTGATGTATTTACTGTGTAACGTGATCGAAGTCCACATCGGTGCTCCGGTTTCGTGTAGTACTTCAACGAGTCAGTCGAATTTTAAGTACACCCAAAATTCTTACATGGTATCAAAGCAATTAGTCTTCTTGAGGACTTTATCATTTGAATGTGTTATTGCCTTCTTTCTTCCCGTGTATGTGCCGTATATATTTTTGAGATACATATAAAGAATATAAACTCTTCTGTCATGATTCAATTTTAATCTGTGGACATTTCCAATGATATGCTTTCAATATTTGAGTGTCATTTCTGGTGTGTTCAATAGTCTTTGAATACGGCACCAAAGCTATATATATACACACACACTTTTGTTTTCGCATGCATGTTTCTAATAAGTTGGAAACTGGCTGTGTATATATAAATTTTTTCTGTACACACACACGCTTGGGTGTTCGAAACTATCTATTTATTTGTGTATGAAGGCTGTGATCATAAAATAATGTCTTTACTGTCCTCAATTTTTGAATTAATTCAATTTCTATATGATTATCTTAAGGATATATAATATATGCATTTCAATCCTTTTCACTGGATATTGGGTCCATGTCGACACTGTGTGTGTGTATTTTCCTTACGTTCTTGGTTCCATTAATGATATGGATGTTTCGACCTACAAAAAGTGACATAGATGCCTCTATCTTTTTTTTTTTTTGGATTGCCAGCTCTCGAACCCGCCCCTTGCAGTTTGCCTAGCCTTAAACCACAAAGGCACGAGGCAGCTAGGTAGATGCCTTTGTCTTTAGTTCTCGTGATTCCTTCATGTTCCTTATATGATAAATAATTTTTAAGTATGAGGAAATATATAGTAGAGAAAGTTTCTTCTTTTTGGAACTATAGAAATGAAAGATATAAATAGAGATACTAAAAAAACTGATTCTAAGATATTTATTTTTTTGGGACTGGATCATTTGAAAACAAATGCATCCAATCCAGAAATGTTAAAAAAATAAATAAATAAAAAGAAAATGTGGTGTTTTTCTACTGGGATGTATTGACTCTGGAAGAGTCGTGTTGGCGCTAGAGGAAACATTGAATTTTTGTTTCCTAATTTCTTTTTCAGAATTTTCTTGTCCTTTCTTATTCTAGGGGCACTTGAAGAAGCATTTGAGTTCCAATTGAGACTCAATTTATTTCTAAAAATCTATAAATTCATGATCTACATTTAGATATATAATATGTCTATTTAAAAAAAATGGATGTCTTTTTAGTGCTTTTATATTAATTTCTTTATATGTTTAAGAAAAAAAATTCTTAAGATATTTTTGCGATGGTTTATCTTATCTTTAATTGAGATAGATATTATTTAAATAAGTTTTAAAAGCACTGAATCAAAAGATTTTTTGTCTTTTGAACAATGTTTTTGTTGAAAAACTTGTTCCTAAACATGAACTTGATGCCTTCATAAAAGAAACAAGTTTTTTGCATAAAGCCTCTAAAGAATAATCTAAACATAAATAATTTAGAGAAATTGAGTCTCTGAGTAACGAATGAGATAAGGATTTTTCGATTGGAATATGAAATTTTAAGTGACAACCTCGAAGGATATCTTGATAGAAGTTCAAAATGGAAAGAATCCAAAGTAAGGTTATAATTTATCCTGAAATGGATGAGAAGAGCAAATGAAAGATAATTCAGAAGATAATTTTTAAGAGGAACTTTAATCTCTGTAATCTTAAGAAATTTAATTTAAGATTCAAATCTAGAGAAACCTTAATGAGGTAAAAGTGAAAGATTAAATATTGAGGAAGCAGTGTTCGATCAAAAGTAAAAGGAAATCTCAAATGGAGTTATTTTCTAATATCCAAACTCTAGAGCATTATGGAGTTTAAGGAAATATTGCTCCTCAAGTAAAGAGTGAAAGCCCATCTTAGAGAAGAACAAAATCTTAAGCCCAATTCAAACCCTAATACTTGAAATTATAAAAGGGTTGAGAGTAAATAATAAGATAAGGGATATAAAATTCTAGTAACTTTTGAAAAACAATAGTTGTTAAGAACCTATCAGACTAGGTTTGAGAAGCATGCAAACTTAACCCTTTTAGAGAATTTGTTTTGGTTAAAAAAAAAATTGTGTTGAATAATGAACTTGGATAAACTATTAAATTTCCCCGACTCATAGATAAGAGGTTAATAAGACACAATGAATATAATGTAATAAAGTCAAATACTCTTTAAGAGTGGGAGCTCTTGGAAAATGAGTCCTTCAATAACGTCATATGCTTTATCTAAGTAGGAGCTCTTAGAAAATTAGTCTTCTAAAAGTAATAATTGAGCATATTGTTTAAGGTACCTGTATGAATCTCTTGATAAATGATAATGACATAATCAAAATCTGTGTGATGGGAGGTACAATTGTATTCTCTTGATCATAAACCCAATGACATTATTATTTTTCTAGTCAGACATAATATAAGTACATGACGTTGTATACTTCAGTGTGTTATATTATTGATAAGTTATTGGATTAAATAAATCATGAATAGCAACCCTGTGTATGGGATAATTTGAGTGACTAAGCTAAGAGAGGCTGCCAAGAACATAATTTATAAATTTAACGAGGACAATCAAAATATCTAGTATTTATTAAAAATAATTTAATGTCAAGCCATTGACAAATAGTCATGGTAATGCTGAAGTTGAGATGTCAGCTTAGTATAGAAAAGATTACGAGACCTATATGACTTGATAAAAGAAACAAAATAATATGAATTTCCTTATAAAATTGTATAGTTGTGATTCAATCTTTCTTTCAATAATTTTTTTTGTTCGTATATTCTTTGTGCATGATTGCATTTATATTTCTTCTAATTTAAGTATTGACTTAAATATGTCTTACTAGTCAAAGACATATAATTTGCTTCTAGAAATAGCGTAACAAAAAATTTTCAGTAAGATACTAGAACCAAGTTTACATTGCAATTATTATAGGGTTAAAGATCTTTTTGTCCTGGAAGTATTGCATTAGGGGCTATTTTTCCCCAGAAGTTTCATATGGGGCAATTTTGCCCTGACCGTTATAGCATTTAAATTGACTATATTTAGGGGAAAATTTGCTCCAAAGTGAAAACTTTCAAGACAAATTTGCCCATGAGATAATGACAAAATTGCTTTGAAAGTTTCAACTTATGAGCAAATTTGCCCTAAAAGTTTTCACTTAGGAGCAAATTTGCCCCCTCAATTTGGTCAACTAAGGGTCAAACTTAACTGGAATAACAATCAGGGAGAAATTGCCCCACATTTGAAATTTTCAGGGCAAAATGACCTTTAACCCATTACTATATTTCATTGCATGTGGTCTTATGAGTTTGGGGGTAAGACACAGAGTTGGGTAAATTATTACCTTTGTTGATGATTTCTCATGTTGTGATTATTACTTGATTTTACACAAGTTTGAAAATTGTTGCTTTAGATAATACGTGAATGAAGTTCAAGAATAAATTAGATGAGAATTTTAAAGGTTCTGCGAATTGATCAAAGTAGTGAGCGTCTATTTTGACTAATTTCAATTAGCTCTGTGAAAAGAAATGGATAAATAAATAGTTAACTACCCGAGGAACTCCATCACTAAAAAGAAGTTTATAAAGGCATAATATAATGCTATTAGACATGGTTAAACATAGCTCATGCCAACCTATCAAATGTGAGTGAGAGAGTATTATCTAGTCCACCTTTGGTGGATTAACATACATCCTTAGTTTCATCAAGTCATGTGGACTTGAGTTTAACCATGTACCCTCCAAAGTGGTCATTGTCATATCCCATGAATGTTAGACTAAATGAAAGTCAAATTTGAGTTTTGATAAACCATAAGGTTCAGTTGTAGATTCCCATAGTGGTTGTAAGTGAGAGCTTATAAGGGTTACATTTTTCAAGTGTGAAAATGATGATAAAATTGTGATTAAAAATAATTGAAAGGTACCACATTTATTATGAATTAGTTTTCAAATAAGGGTGAAACTGATCACATTGTATCTCCTTGGAAGATACAAGGATAAGGCAGTACAGAATAGGCTGATAATCCTTAATTGTTTTTTAGAGTAGGAGTTGAGACCAAACAAAATAAATATGAAATGTAAAAAGCTCGTGTGAAAAGGGATAACTGAGAAAAATGTTAATGGTTATTCTAAAAGAGGATAATGAGTCATATTCTGTATAAAGTTGAGAATCAGTTGATCTACCGCCAAGTCAAAAGGGCTATTAGGAACTAGTGAGCTCTCTAGGATTAAGAGAAAAGTAGGCGGATTAGTTGGCATGCACAAGACTCATGGTTACAGAGGGGTATGCATAACAGGAAGGCATTTTTCTCATTTGTTGTGCATTTAAATTAGATTCAATATGTCAATAGTTAACCATTTAAATTTAAATTTACATCATGAGGATGTAAAAACTACACTTTGGGTCATGATCTGGATGAATAAATTTATATGTAGTGACTATTATATTTCACTAGAAGTAGTATTTGAAATTTCACATAGTGGTAACTTCATGTGTTTTTGTAGAAGTCCTTTTATAGATTGATGCAATAATTCATATAGTGATGTCTAATGATTTGAAAGAGCGGTAACCCAATGTGTTTTTCATATATAGTTGAATTTGGTCATAAATTTAAGTGAATGATATACTATTGGTCATACATAATTTGAATTTGGTAGTGCCTATTAAAGAATAGTGCTAGTAAAATTTGAAAAAGAAGTTCATGGGTAAGGCAGTTGGATTTGAGATCCAAAGAGATAGCTTAAGAAGACTCCTCTCTTCTGCAAGAGGATTACATTAAGAAGATTTTTAAGCGGTTCAAAATAAGTGAATGCAATCTCATAGATACCCCAGTGATTTTAGGAGTGAGTTTGAATCTTGATAAATTGTCTTGATTGAACCAACCAAGAAGATAATGGAAAAGAATGTCTATATAGATATTGTTAGCAGTGTGATGTATGCAATGATGTATACAAGACCATGCATATGCTTATGGTAGGACTTAAATTCGATACTAGTCTAACCATTTTGAGAGACATTAGATGGTTTCACAAAAATGTCATGAGATACTTATAAAGTATATTGATTATGCACATTCAAAGTATGTAATGTGGTAGTACAAGAGGCTATATGGCTAGTAATATTCAAAGAACACGTGAGATTTTGAAAGTAAATTCAAATCTAATGTCAAAGTATTGTGAGCACACATAATCATTACCTAAACAAAAGACTTTAAGCATAAGCAAAGGTATATAGCTATATGAGAGATGCTATAGCACATAAAATTGTTGTTGAACAACGTATTCATGTGCAAAGTCCCCTAACTAAGCCTAATGACTGAGGACATGTATGATAAATGAGAAACATGTTTTGTCCTTTAATATACATATGGTATGAAGTAATGATACTTCATTTTGGCTTTTAATGTGTGTGTAAGTATATAATATCTAGTATGTCGTATAGGTTGGAGCAGTCGGCTTTCTCACACAAGCGACTACCTTTGACATTAAGGATGAGTGTGTAAAGATGAGACAATTGTGTTCACAAACAAAGTAACAGGAGTGCTGATATGGTAGAGAAGAAACACAAACTATGTTGCCCTGACTTAAAGTGCAGTAAGTCGAGATGAGATCCTTGATTGTAAATATGGATCAAATTATGGATACCTATATCCATAATACTTGTTGCCAGACATCAAATTCTTCAAAATTGACGTCATGTAATGTGAGTGGAGTTGAGGAATTTGGATTTAGATACTGGGAGTGTCTAGACTTAAGTTTGTATAGTGTTAATGATAAAATCAAAATGACATGCGCTCTTAAAGTACAAGAGTAACATCATTGCATGTGATTCATATCACATGTACTAAAGAACTGCAAATGGGAAGCAAGTGAATGGATCCTTACTTCATTGTTGTGCGAGTCCTAGAAAGATTAACCCTTAAATGATGCCCTTTGACTTTGACATTATCATGGAAATATGATTTAACGTCTGCTACTTTAGCATTTTGTCCTATGATCATGACTTATGCGATATAAAGGCATTATGTTATGAAAGCGGTTGATTCATATCAAAGTGATATATGGGCAAAAGACAGAGTATTACATGAAATATACACACTTTTGCTGGTGTTTGAGACCGGTCCCTTATGATATTATTTTGTGATTTCATAAGTGTAGATACTATGCATATGAGAAAGACAATTTGAGTTTTATACTGACTTAAGAGGGATTAGATTGAGCATAAGTAAAGTGTATATCGGTAAATCTAAGACATCCAGGCATTATATCAATATAAAGCTGCACTAAAGGGTTGTCTTGTGCTGATCTCTATAAAAAGAGATTTCTAGTACAAAGCGCCCAAATGGAGATGTCATGTCCATGCGGTCACGGTAAAACACCTAATATAAAAGAAGTAAGAGAAAGAGACTTGGCCATTAACATTTAATTCACCAAGTGTGAGTGGGAGATGTTAGAATATATTAGTCCACCATTGGTGCATTAGGGCCCAAGCCCAATTCAAAATAAGCTATCACGGAGAGACACAGGTTCATAAAAAGAAATATCAATTTACGATTTAATAGTTATGTCTATTCTCATATACCTATTCGCTTAAAAGTTACATCTATTTCTATGTGACTATACGTACACTATATATAGGATGTGAGATTGATGGAATAAAAAATCTTAATAACACTCACAATCCTCCCTCTTAAAGGCTCTCTTTAATAAAGTTCTCTTCTATTCCTCTCTTTGGTATATTTGTTGTGTAACGTGATCGGGGTCTGCATCGATGCTCTGGTTTCGTGTTTCGTGTGGGTATTTCAGTGAGTCAGTCGGATTCCAAGTACGTCTAAAATTCTTACAACTATAATTTGGAAATTTACAACCACACATGAGGGAAATAACAACTCTCATTTCTCATATTCTCAACCTTATTTATAATTGCAATTATGAAATTTACAACAACGCATAAAGGAATTTACAACAATATATAAAAGAATCAATAACTCTTATTTCCCATATTGTCATCCTTTTTTACAATAATAACTAGCAAATTTCTAACAACGCATAAGGAAATTTACAACTCCCTTATCTCTTGTAAATTTGTTAATTGCAGAAGTAAATTAGGTTGAGAATGTGAGAAACGAGAGTAGCTAATTCCCTTTTGTCTTGTTCTAAATTTGCTCATGTCTCATTGTAAATAATCTTATGCTTTGTTGTAAATTTGCTCATGTCTTATTGTAAATTCCCTTATATCTTGTTGTAAATTTGTTGATTGTAAAAGTGAATTAGGATGTGAATATGATAAATGGATGCTGTTAATTCCCTTATGTCTTGTTGTAAATTCGTTTATGTCGTCTTGCAAATTCATTGATCTCTTGTTGTAAATTTGCTAATTGTAGTTGTAAATTGGGTTGGGGATTTGAAAAAAGGGAGTTGTTGATATTTCTCATATGTCATGCTGTAAATTTGCTTATGTCTTGTAGATTTCTTTATGTTTTGTTGTAGATTTATTAATTGTACTTGTAAATTACGTTCTGAATATGAGAAATAAGAGTTCTTAGTTCGCTTATGTTCTGTTGTAAACTAATTTATGTCTTGTTGTTAATTCCCTTACATATACCTCGTTGTAAATTCCGTAATTTCTCATAAGAAAATTAACAACTCCATTTTCTCATGTTCCCAGCATAATTTACCATTAGAATTAGCAAATTTACAACATGATAAAAGGTATTTTACAACTAGATATAAGAGAAATAACAACTCTCATTTCTCATATTCTCAACTTAATTTATAATCACAACTAGGAAATTTACAACAACGTGTGAAAGTATTATTAATAACTCTCATTTCTCATATTGTCAATCTTATTTACAATTACAATTACAATTACCAAATTTCTAACAACACATAAGGCAATTCGTATTAAATTTTCTCCTTCTTTTCCTTTTTTTCTAAAAATATAATTTGGCATCATGCCATTAATTAAAATTTAACCCCTTTTGTGTTAATACTCTACTCAAATAATTATACAGTAATTCCCAATTGAAATAAAATAATTTCAATAAACTTAACTCAATATTAATAAATATACACAACATTCACTTTTTAATCATATTTAATTATTCTCTTAATTTATGTTTCTGGATCTCAGATATTGCATTTGATCTACTTTAAACCTCAAATTATTCAATAAATCATTTCCCAATAATAGAAATAAAAATTGAGATTCCAGATCATCTCCCTTACTTTCCCATCACTTTCCTCTTCTTTACCCAAAACTCAAGTGTAAAAAAGAGGGAGGTTGGGCCTTTTTTTTCAAAAATAATATTCAACACCTTAAAATATTTTTTCAGTGCTGTCAAGTATCCTAAAATAATTTTTTGAGTATTCATCACCTTAAAATATTTTTCTAATTGCAACAAGCAGTCTAAACTTAAAATACAAAGTGTTAATGAAAATAATATTTTAGGGGATTAGATGCAAACAAATTATTTTAGGATACTAGGTGTTATTGAAAAAATTATTTAAGGTGCTGAGTGAACTAAATATTAATTTATGATACTGGATGTTGCAAAAAAAACTTATTTAGAGTGCAATTTGATAGACAATAGTTACAACTAAAAAAAATATTTAAGGGTGATCAGCGCATAAAAAATTATTTTAGGATATTGGGTGCTACTGAAAAAATACTTCAGATTACTTAATATTATTTTTTTAAAAAAAGGCCCAACCGATATTGAGTGTTACTGAAAATTTATTTTAGAGTGCATTTTACTAGACAATAGTTAAAACTGAAAAATTTTTTTAAGGGTGATCGGTGCATCAAAAATTATTTTGAGATACTGGGTGCCACTGAAAAAATACTTCATAGTGCTAAATATATTTTTTTAAAAAAAAAAGGGGGCCCAACTGATACTGGGTGTTACTGAGAAAATTACTTTAGAGTATAATTTGTTAGATAGTAGTTACAACTAAAAAAATATTTGAAGGTGATCGGTGCATCAAAAATTATTTTAAGATATTGGATGCTACTGAAAAAATACTTCAAAGTGCTGAATATTATTTTTGAAAAAAAAGGGTCCAACCTCCTTCTTTTTTACACCTAAAACGATGAGTTTTGAGTAAAAGAAAGCAAAGAGATGGAAAAATAAGAGAGAGATCCAGACTCGTTGCAAAGAATATCATAATCTTTCATTTCTCTATAACTTGTTACAAGTGTCACTTGAAAATTCTAGGTTTTGATTGAGACTTGTTACTCATATGGTTGAAATGCCACATAATTAATATAGTCATAAATCACTTCTTTGAATAAGAGTACATTTGGATATATTTTTCACTTTCAACTAAATTTTATGATTTAATAACTTCTATTTGGTTTTGACAAGTTAGAAGTGACTTATGATTATATTATAGGGAAAATGTCATTTAAATACCACATGAACTTATAAAACCTACAAAAATTTGTTAACACTTGAAAATGACATAAATGTGACAGGTATCAAATTGATATTTTAAAGTATTAATGCTTTTACCATTTTGCCTCTCAATTAAAAAGAAAAATAAAAGGTGCCTCTTGCTAGAGCACCACCGCAGGCCTTCCGGTTATGACCCTCTGGCTGCCTGAGCTCCGGCGTACGGGGCCTTTTATGGGGGGAATTCTTTTTAAAAAAAAAAGTTTCTAAAGGGGGCAAGAGATGAGATCAAACCCACCCCACCCCCCTTTGTAAAGGGGCTTGGTAGCCATTAGGCCATCAAGCTTCTTTGATACACACACACACATTAATACACACACACACACACATGTATAATATAAATGAAAGCATAATGGCTTTAACAAAATCAGTAATGGAAATGACAAAACCTGTAATGGTTTTAACAAAATGGATAACGGGAATGACAACTAGTGCATGACTTCCTCACTAAATGTGTGAAAGTGTTAGTCCAGAAGGAGGCTCTGACAAATTCACTAATGGAAATGACTAAACCCGTAATTTTTTTGACAAAATGGATAATGTGAATAACTAGTGCATGACCTCCTCACCAAATGTGTGAAAGTGTTGGTCCAGAGGGGGGCTTTAATAAAGTCACTAATGGGAATGACTAAACCCATGACAGATTTTGTCATTTTCATTACTAATTTTATTAAAGACATTATACCTTTATTTATATTATACATATATATATACATACATGTGTGTATTAATGTGTGTATATATCAAAAGAGTTTGATCGCCTAATGGCCACCAAGCCCCTTTGTAAAAGGGATGGGGTGCTCACCCCTTGCCCCCTTTAAAAACTGTTTTTTCTTAAAAAAAATAATCCCCCCCAAAAGAAGGCCCTCTACACCGAAGCTTCGGCGGCCTACTGCAGGAGCTCAAACCACCAGGCGGCCAACAGTGGTGCTCCAGCAAGAAGCACCTTTTATTTATTTTTTTAAATTGAGGGGTAAAATGATAAAAGTATCAACACTTTAAAATTATAATTTGATACATATCACCTTTTATGTCATTTTTAAGTAGTAACATACTTTTTTGAGTTTTATAAATTCATGTGGTATTTAAATAACATTTTCCTTATATTATATTATGTGGTATTTGATCTGTAAGAATATTGAAGAGTTGAAGTCAACCTTTATCAAAACCCATGTTTTTCAAGTGGGAGTTGTAACAAGTTATAGTGAGACGTATGACATGTTATTATAAGGTTATTTGAATGAGAATGAAAAACAAACAACGCCATGAATACGTACATTAATTCCAACGTTTTCTACTCAAAACGCCATATTTATCATTAACGGTTTCAAAGGCTGTTTCACCGAACCCATGTCTTATATCATCTTGTGACTAAGCTCATCTCTTTTCATCCATCGAAGCAGTTTAAACAGCGTCTGCCCAGTGCCTACAGGCAATTATTATATTACTCAGTAAGAAAATGAATGAATAATTATTTTATATGCAAAATTGTTAGTTAATATATTAATCATTTCAAATCCTCGAGACATTAACTATATATAAATACCTGACTCGCTTACAATCTGACGGTCTATTGAAGCAAAACTATTTTCTGCAAAGTCAACTAAACCAGTGATTAAAAAAAAGGGGGTTGCAAATTAAAATAAATAAGCAAATATGGTAAATCGGATCACAAATCAAGTAAGGATTAAGCTGAAACCGTGATTCTGGAGATATAAAATAGAAACTAATTAAGCAAGCAAAGTAGCTAGCCAGGGAAAGTTGAATTGTTTTGAATAGAATCACATGAGTAAAAATGAGGGAACCCAACCAATTTCATTAATCCGAAAGTGTGGAGATATCTCTATCAAATCAATGGAAATACACATTAGCCTAATTTCAGCGTGTTGATTTTGGATGTAATAATGTGGACAATGGTGTTCATAAGTCACGAACGAGACTTGACGTTGCTTTATTATTTTTTTTCAATAACAGAGAAATCCTTGTCATGTCTCCTCTTTTTCTCTTCTCCTCTTTTTCCTCTACTTTTCAGGTTTTCAACATCCTGTAGTCCTTTCGTGGAAACGAGGTTACGTTGTCCATTACAGCCTATTAGAATTATCCATTTGGGCTCCTGATCTTAATAATGACTTTTTAAAATTGTAATTTTTGAAGCGATTTAACTATTTTCTCAAGGATTTTTAGGTCAAGTTTTGGATGAAAAAGGTAACATGCACTACAAAAAAAAACACTTAATTTTCTAGCCGAGCAAATGCCACCAAAAATCCGTTGATCATTCTGTGGCAAAGTTTGCCATAGAATTAGTCACAGAAAAATATTTTATGACAAATTTTTTCAAAAATTCCGTGATAAATTTAATTGCCACAAAATTAGCCATTGAATCACGGAATTATTCTGTGGCTAGCTCTGTCAGAAATATTAAGAAATTATTATTTTTTATATACATACATACATATGTGTGTGTATTAATGTTAATTAAAAATAAAATTCGAATTCAGAAATTGGATAAAAATATGGGAGGATGTCAAAAAAATACCATTTAAACTTCAAAATCCCGTTAACAAATTCGTTAATGGGATTAACAAGAATGATAATGCAATTAACAAATCATTTTATTGTTAAATCACCTATTTGGGATTTTGAAGTTTAAATGGTATTTTTTTGGAATTCTCCCTAAAAATATAGTCATATGAAAATTTATTTAAGATGTAAAATTTTTTAATTTGAAATTAATTTATATTAAAAATTATAAGAATATATAAAAATATTTCATATTATTATTAAATTTATATTTATATTTTATAATAATATATATTTATGTATAAGAAATAAATATATATTCATAAATAATTGATTATATATAATAAGATATATATAATTGTGCAACAATAAAACACCACAGTATTCCAGCCCAACTGGTAAGGGATCGTATGCGTGCAGGCAAGGTCTTAGGTGTTACATTGCATTTTAAAATTAAAAAAATAAACAATAAGTTTCCGACGGAGTTGAATTCCTGAATTTCATGGTAAATTCTGTAAAAAAAGCAGTGCTTTTTGGAGTGATGATTGATTTCTCCATCCATTTAATGCGAGAAAGTGTACGTTAACGCTGGTAATTGTTAAAAATTATGGTAGAGAAAATTTCAATAAATTCCATTAACAATCACAGAAGCACCTAGTGCCTACGTATTAATGATATGGTCAATATACATTTTATCCATTTTGCTGACAACTCGGCAGTTCAGACGTAAATACATGCATGTATTGTTTTAAGCTATAGATATCTATAATAAGTGAAATATTATTCTTCAATGCCCCAATGGAGTGCATGCATGTGAGTCTAGGATTTTAACTTTATCTGTAAGCAATAATCTCTCAAGTTATCCATAGACACCATGCTTTATGCTTTAGTCTAATCTGCAACTCAGCAATAAATTCTAACTGACTTGTTCAATTACGCGTACAATTCTCTATTTAGTAGGTGAGGCCAAAAAATTAATATTGGGAATATTGCTTAAAAACCTCTCACTCGAAATCTTATTGCCTAAGGTATATAAGGACCTAGATCTTTAAGTGATTGTTTAAAACAACGATTGAAGTATTTAAAAATAGTTTTTCAATCATAATTTATAATATATGAAATCATTGTGTGAGAATAGTGTTATCTCGACTTACCTGTATAAGCACTTATAAAACTTTTATAAGCTCTTCCAGACAAGTTTTAAGTAGAAATAATTTTTTTGTAGTTGTTTAATATATCTTCAGCTACGCACATAATTGTATATGGTTCAAAAAGAGTTGTCCGGTTAAAGAAAAGTTGCACTTGTAAGTTTAAACAAATTTCAGGTACTTATATGAACAGTAAATTTTGTAATGGAAACATTTTAGCAATTTTCTCTTCTTCTTTTTTTACCCTATGAGCAAATTTTTGCATCTTCGTTCAACAACAATCAAGTACTTACACAACTCAAGTAACCTATAGATATAATACCTAAGTAGAGACTGCTGATAGTTAATCTTTAAAAATTCTCTAGTTATATTTGTTTTGAAACCTAAATATGTTTCTGATATGGATGATGGGTTAGTATTCCCTCGATTAATGTAATCCCGCCTTTGGAAGGATATATAGTTTTGGGGTTAGACATCTCGTTCTTGATCACTTGTGTTAGGAAATTGGTGATAGCTCTCAAATTGTGGTGGCCGGCCTTTGTAGTGTGTTAGCCACTTTTGTTGATGATAGTTGGTGATCTGTTGCTGTATGAGTAGGGATGTTGGAATGATAAATTAAGAGTGTGTTTGGAAAATTCTTAAAATCATAGGTTGTCACTAAAATCATGGTTTTGAGAAAAATTAGCCAAACACTTTTTTTTTTTGAAATCATGGTTTTGGAAAAAAAAAAAGCTTCTTTTTGTTGCTTTTTGTCTAAAGCCATGCCTTTTTTGTTTTAAAAAATGTCAAAAAATAATTTTTAAGTAGCATGCAGTATCCTAAAATAATTTTTAGTGCTTTTAATCATTTAAAATATTTTTTCAGTTGTACCCAGTGTGTTTACAGACTGATTGCAATTTTACCTTTAATTTATTTTTTCAGCTCTAAAAATTACTTTAAAGTATTGTTTCAGTTGTACCCAGTGTCATCCACTCTAAAATATTTTTCCAGAAGCACCTAATATTTTAAAGTAATTTTTGAAACTAAAAAAATAAATTAAGGGTAAAATTGCAATCAGTCTGCAAACATATTGGGTACAACTGAAAAAATATTTTAAAGAGTTAAAAGTACTAAAAATTATTTTAAAATATTGCATGTTACTTAAAAAATATTTTTTGATACTACATACGTCCAAGAAAATATTTCAAAATATTAAATACTATTTTTTTAGACAAAAAAAAAAGTTCAACTCCTTAAAACTACACCAAAACGGTGTAGTTTTAAGAAAATGACTGGTAGCTTTTTTTGGTTTGTCCAAAATATAATTTTATCCTTTATATGTAATTATTATAAAAGTTAATGTCATTTTTGGTAATTTAATCACTAAAATGGCATTGAAACCCTGTTGTTAGCACCAATGTGTCACTTGTTAGTGAAAGAAAGCCAATATCCAAAGGAGAAATGCAAAAACAGATTGTATTAAATGCACTGAAAAGGCTGCTCCTTGTATTAATTCTACATATGAACTATTGAATTACGAACTTTCATTATACAATTTATACACACACATATATATTTCTATGTATGTATGTTTTTTTAAATTTTTTTTTACCAATTTATTAATTTTTTGTTTTTATTATTCAATTTTATGTTAATCAAAATATAAAATATAATCTTATCCTTTATATGTAATTATTATAAAAGCTAATGTTCTTTTTGGCAATTTGATCACTAAAAAAGTAATTTCCAACCAAATACCCAATCACTCTTATTTTATTAAAATCATTTTTTTCCTATAATCTGTTCTTCTTATAATCTATTAAAAAAAACTATTTTTTCTAAAAACTATTTTCAAAAGTTATACCCAAATCCGTGTCGGGTGGTTTATAAGATACTTTCTACCCCATTTTTTCTTTTTGATTCTAGGGATAGTATTGCTTGGAGAGGGAACTATTTGGGTCAGTATAAGGTTGCTGATGGGTATGGCCAGCTTGTCACCAATTCACATTGGTCAGATGTTGATTTTTCTGCATGTTGGAAGAAAGTTAAGCGTTTACAGCTTATGCCTAGAGTGAGTTTGTTTCTGTGGTGCTTTTTGTGAAACTCTTTGCCTACTAGAGCTACTTCGTCTTCTCATCATTTGCAAGTGGATACTTTCTGTTTATTCTGCCCAACTGCTAATGAGTCCAGATTTCACCTATTTTTTCAGTGTCATTGGGCTAGAAGCATTTGTTTTTCATTTCCCTTTGGTTTATTCTCGGATCAGGTTCCTGAACTTAGACTTTCTGATTGGCTTCTTCATGCCTTGGAACAGAATACTGAGGCTATGGCGATCACAATCTGTTCCGTTTTGTATTACATCTGGTTCTTTGGTTAAAAAAACTTGCTACAAATGAGGATGTTCAACCTCAGGTGGTTATTAATATCATCTCTTCGGAAGTTCAGCATTCTCAAAGGATGTCCACTTGGCTTATGAAAAAGCCTTCCATACAACATTCGGCATCCTTCGCAACACAAGATCAGCAAGTCACTTGTTCCTCTGTTTCTTAGTTAATTCATATATCCAGGCGTCAAGATCCAGAGTATTGCTTCTTCGCTCACTACAGAGTAGTATTTTTTCCCATGGATCTATGTCTAGGCGATTTTCAATCATTGTTCCAAAAGGTCAGATTAAGTGGAATGTTCTCTTAAGTCATCTGAGAAAGATGCTTCTTTTCCTTCAACATCCTCTTCAGCACGGCATTGTGATTTATTCTGAGCATGTTGCTTTTAGCCAGGAAGGTGCTCGCCAAACAAATTCTGTTGCTGCCTTCCTCTCAACGGGTGCTGCAGGATTGTTTAATATTATTACGTTTGTTTTCTTCTTTTATGCTGCTTCAATTGTGTTTCCTCTTGTCCTACTCCTTTCATGTTTTTTATGTAATATACTTATTAAAAAAATATATAATCAATATAGCGGAAAATAACATGTCAATATATAATTACAGGGTGGAAATAAAATAACACGTTGATCATTAAAATTCGGCCATGTGTGCTTCAAAGAACGAAAACGAGGGACATAGAGGAAAATGTTGCACGGAGCCTATCCTGAGGCCTCAGCACCCAAACTCGATCGATCCCTTGGTTAGATATTCATGTAGAAAGCGAGAACAAGAAAGAAATCAAAGATTTGTAGAAAGGAAAAATATGGCGACGCGAGAGAGGGAAAGAGATCTAGAGCTCCTCATTCCTGTCTCAGGAATCTCTGAGATTGACATGGGATCCTCTAAATCATCCTCCCCTTCTTCTCCCACTATAATTTCCACACATCATCACTCCGGTCAAGAGGTTTTGTTCGTTTTCTCTTTTCGTTTTCCTCTCCCAACATTTCGGTCCACGCTTAATTTCCTTATATGATTTTGATTCCCTCGCTTACGTAGGCATTTTCCAAGGTAATTCGCAGCTGGGCCTCGAAGAAGTTCATGTCAGGATGGTATTTGCATTCTCTTTCTAGGGTACACTTTTAATTGACAATTTTGATATTTGCATACTTCGGCTGCTCAAACGGAAGTTTGGCGATGAGAATACAGATTTTATTGCAGAAAGAAAGAATGAAACACCTGCAATCTGATATCTAAAATGCTCCTAAATGTGTTTTTGTGTTTGAAATATTGTCTGTCATATTTTTCTTGAGAATTATTGCTTTCAATATGAACTCTCGCCTGAAGGGTAATGTGATGTGCAGTGTCATCCTCCTTCCTATGGCTATAACATTCTATATCACTTGGTTTTTTGTCCGCTTTGTGGATGGTTTCTTCTCCCCTATATATAATCATCTTGGGATCAATATTTTCGGTAAGTTAATGTTATCAATCATCTAGAGACTCATGCTTGTGCTATTAAACCATAACTACACAAACTATAAATCATTTTAACATGATCAAAATGATTACTGGCAGGTCTCGGATTTCTTACTTCCATCACTTTCATCTTCTTAGTTGGTGTTTTCATGTCCTCGTGGTTGGGAGCTTCTGTTCTCACCCTTGGAGAATGGTTCATCAAGAAAATGCCTCTTGTAAGCTACATATATTCTGCCTCAAAGCAAATAAGTACTGCAATATCCCCAGGTATGCCTGTCCCCACGTATTCTTCCATATGCCTCAATGCCTCGTTGGTATGGTCGAGGAAAAGGGGGAACAAGTTAAATTTAATGCATTAATTAACAAACACCACAGATCAAAATTCAAATGCTTTCAAGGAGGTTGCGATCATAAGGCATCCTCGTCTTGGTGAGTATGCACTAGGGTTCATTACTTCTTCAGTCATACTACAGAGGAACTCAGATGAAGAAGAGCTTTGTTGTGTTTATGTTCCTACCAATCACTTGTACCTTGGAGATATTTTTCTGGTCAGCCCAACTGATGTTTTGAGGCCAAATCTGTCGGTTCGAGAAGGGATAGGTATGAGCTCTTTCATCAAACAATGCAGAAAAATTATGACATGTGGTTCTTTAATTAATATCTAAGTGCTCATATGCTGTACAGAGATTGTTATATCTGGTGGCATGTCAATACCTCAAATATTGACTACCATGGGTGCTAAGGCTACTCTCGCAAGAATGGGTGTCTTTGCTGGATCAAAAGTATAATGGTATAATGGTATATATTTTGCACTGAAGGCATGTTTGTGTGCATTTAAATTAAACATTTTTCATTCAGTAATTAAGATTTCCTGCATGTCTTTTTCTTTCAGGCTTGCCTTGCAAAGTCCAGGATCGTGTAAGAGACATGTAGAAAGAGAAGCTTTGATTCATGATGCCCAATGGAGCAAGTTAGCAGGAGAAGCAGGCTGTTTAAAATGGATGTAAATTGGCCATTCCCCTCCATTTGTCCACCGCAGCCTTGAAATAAAAGGAAATACAATATAGACGCCATAAGGTTTTCCTGCAGTTATGGTTTTCTAATTCTCTTCTAAAGCACTATTACTTACACTAGCCACTAATTTTTTTTATTAGGTTCTCATTGTGTTTTTGCAGTAAAGATTTTTTTTTTTTTAGTTAGAGAGAGGGTGTAATGAAAAAGAAAAAAAAGAAAGCTAGAGTTTGCACTTTGTAGTGCTTGAAGCGTGGGTTCCATAAGCTTCCTATTTAGCCTCCTTAGACCTTGTGCTTTTCTTCTGAAATCATTTTGGATTCTAAATTTTCTTGGATTTGATCTGTTGCCAAAGAATTGTTGGATTAATAAGTGTAGAGGATTACTTTATGAAATTCTGAGGCTTGCTTTTCCTGGGTGAGAATTGGAAGCCCTGGGCAAGGTTGCCGTCGACCCTAAATTATTTGATGGGCTCAATGATGTGCACTCATCTGCTTGGGCTCAAAACTCCACTACCCTAGGACGGCACTGAGATTGAATCCAAATAACAGAATTGATCAGATCAGGATTCGGGGTACCATGACTTGAGCCCCTCGACGCTAGAAAGCTTAACAAGAAGTGCATTGACGAATGACGATTTTGATTCTTTGCAATTATAATTTTTTAATACGAAAATTTAACAAAAAATTAAAACGATCATAATTTTTCTCACTTTATTTTAATGATAGTAGCGAGATGAAGAGTTTATTGTCTAATTTATCCTAACAATGTAGCTTCGTCCAGCCGTAATTTTTTTTAAGAAAAAAATAATCATTTGTTCTTTTTTTATTCGATCCAACTCAGCTTGATCAAAACATAATCAATTTGTCTATCGAACTAATTGAATACCCATTACCCCACGATCAATTTTTGATCTAGCCACTAGGTCGAGCACGAACAGGTGGGAAGGGCCAATACATGATTTAAGGGTCTATTTGGTTCGACGGAGGGAAAGGAAGATGCGAGATTTTAATGTTACCTTATTTGGTTTGGGAGAGGAAGGGAGGGAAAATATTTTAATTTGGACGATTTTACACTTTTATATTAATTTTTTTAAAATTATGTACAATGTTTAATAAAATATATTATAAATATAAAATTATAATTTAATAATTATAAAAATTAAATAAATATAACTATAATTATACTAATAAATATCTAAAATTATATTATATGTTTTTATTTATCATATATATACAAATGACCAAGGGTATTTTTGTCCAATAAAAAATTAACATTCCCTCCAAATCCCTCCAATTTGGGGGGGGTTTTGAGAGGAGGGAAGATCAAATTTTAAAAAAATCCATCTCCCCTCCATCTTGCCAATCAAGGGGAGGGGACCAAAATCCCTCCCCTCCCCTCAAACCAAACATACCCCAAATGTCTCGAAAGGAAACTAAGTGGATGTTTGTTTCAACGTTTAACATGTCCTAAAAGCCTGATTGGAAGGTTAAGCCCGATTGGGACCATGTTTTTTTTCCAGTGTTTTGATTCCTTTGTCTTCATAAGGGCTTTTTACTGGAAGCATTGTCATCGGGCTTTTACTGTAAGCATTATACTTTTCCTTTATTTATTCGCTCACCTCTGTCGTGTTTAATCCCTTAGGTCCGCTGTTCTCGTGCTGTGATTTCTATCATCGCATCTTTCATTCACGTGGTCTCGGCTCCGCCATTCCCATCCTCTCAGCTCCAACGTCTCCGCTGTCCAGTTAATGCAGAAAGAGAAAGCTGATGAAGGTGATGATGCTTGCCATTGTCAATGCTGTGATTTATCTCCTCTGGTTTTATCATTAAAATCTCAAAACACCATGCTCTTTCAATATGGAATGGTTAAGGTTAGGCGTTCAACTCTCCTCTGGTTCATATAGTCAGCGAAAATAGGATCAGAGATATGAACGTTGTAGAAGCAGAGGGTGTCAACTGTTGGTGATGTACAGAGAAGAGGATGGCCGACGGTGTGGTTATGTAATCTCTTGCTTAGCTATGATCTCTGCTCTCTTTCTCTATCGTTGTTTCAAGAGTTCATCGGAAATGGGGCTGGAGATATCACCGGAAATGGGAACTTCCACCGGAAAAATGCAGAATCATGCTGAAATCACGTGGCATAGAGGAGTTATGGTTGCTAGACGCTGTAACATTGGTCTCCGATTTGGTTTGGTTGAGGTACTGAGAGTTACCAGAATTGGGCCCGAAAAATAGGGGCTGGAAGTGTTAGAGTGAGAAACGAGAGAGAGGAAGGGGCTAACGGTGAAGGTAGTTCTGCTCCTCTCTCTCTCTCTCTCGTTGAAGCTCTGTGGTTCCAAGAGGTCTGTATTGTAGCATGGTAGAAGAGGAATGAAACTCGCTGGGAATGGAGATTGAAGGACAGTGCTCATAACAGAGACACTGGCGATGGCATTGTAGTGAGTGAGAGAGAGAGGGGGAGAGAGGGAGTCGATGGTGATGAGATGACAGAAGGACGATGGTGAAGTTGAGAACAGAAGAAGGATGAGAAGTGATGATGATGATAAGCTTGAAGGTGACGGTGGTGTTGGTGGCTTATGCCATCGGTAATGGTGACTGGAGAGTGAAGTCGCCACCGGCAACAAGAATAAGAGAAATGAAGGAAGAAGATGAAATTCCAATGATGATGCTGGTTTCTAACGTGCAACAGAGGAAGTGGGGAAATAATAGAGAATAAGATACAGAAGGAATGGAGAAGGTGGAGGTTGTGGCTGATAGTGGTGACGGTGTAGTGGTGAAAACCGAAGGTGATGCGACGGTGAAGAAAGAATTGATGGTGAAGTTAAGACGATGATGGTAACGTTGAAGGAGAAAGAGAGAGGATAATGGTGATGTTGTCAGGTGGATAATTGACATTTAACTTCTGTTATTAAAAGTCTACAATTGCTCTAATTTTATTATTTTAGGGGTAAAATTGCACTAAAAAATAGTTCAGGGTGCTAATTGCACCTTTAAATATAGTTCAGGGTATTGATTGCACATTTACCCTTTAATATATCCTAAAATATAAATTTTTTTACTTTTACCCTTGTTGAGAAATGTATCTAATTGCATTGGGAATGTTATTTTAGAGAGAAAAAGGGGATATAATGAGTAGATAAAGTTATAAAATGAGTATTAATCACATGGGCAAAATATGAAAAGAGCATTAATTAAAAATGAAACACTTTGTTATAATTATTTGACAATACTACTATAGGGGATGATGGTTCTTTGGCAAATAATTATAGGACATTTTCGACTGATATGAATGCCATTCGTGACTTGATTATAGAGGTGGTAATTCTCGGGCTTGAAAGTCCGAGTCCGTTTATTATTTGGGCTCCGAGAGTTAAACGAGCCGACCCGTTTAAAAAAATAAAAAAACATTTTTTATATATTTTTCAAATAAGTTAGATCTCAATGTTTTCAGTTCTTAGTGATGTTGTGTTTAAAGACTTCATAATTTTTTTATTTAACACTTTTTCATATTATATCTATTTATGTTACTATTATTAAATTTAAAAAAATGTATTCATATGTTTTTTTGATGTAAGTAGACAAAAAAGAAGAAGGTAAAAACAAAATTGGTTTTGTAGCACGAATATATAAAAGAAAATAAGTGTGACATGAATGGATAAAAGAGAAAATGAGTAAAAAAAATTTTTAAAAAATAAACTTAAAAAAAATAAAAAAGGACCCGTTAGCCCGTCTAAACGGGCTCGGGCTGGCGAAATGCCAGCCCGTTTTCCCACCTCTACTTGATTAGAGACGCTATTATGCGGGACATTTGATTCTATTACACATGTAATATTTTCTGACCCAACTTATGTATCTTGGCACAAAATTATTTATGTCACATTTTTCCAATTCTTCCTAATATAAAATATCTTTTTTTTTACACACATATATTTCAAAAGCATTTATGCAATCTCTAATCCAAACAAGTTGTGACTTTTGAAAAAGCATTTATACAATCTCCAATCAAAACATAAATCAAATTACACAAACGCACTTTTCCATAAGTACGATTAAAAAAAAGTCATTTTACCTAGACACTATTTAGAGTGTGTTTGGATATGGAACAAAACCATGGTTTTGATAAAAAACATTCAAACACACTAATTTTTTGAAAACCTTGGTTTTCTTCCAAAATCATGGTTTTGAGAGAATCACCTATTTCATTGATTTTCATCCTTGTGGGACCCACATCCCTCTCTCTCATCTATCTTTTTCCCCCCCTGAAATTCCTATAAATTTAATTAAAAAAATTTAATGATAAATATTTAAAAAATTAAAAAATTTAGAAAATTAATTAAATTTTTTTATTTTTGACTATATTAAAAAAAATAGTTAAATTAACTAATATCACATATAAACAATTTTTTTATATTTATTAAGAAATTTAATGTTAAATATTAGATTAAGGTGAAAATTTAAAAACCAAGCTTTTCCTTAGGGACGTCTAGTACAAATAAGTTTTGGAAGGGACAAAAATAATAATGAATAATTAAAAATGGTGCAAATTTAACAGCGTTAAATTTGATCTAACGCTATTTGGAGTTTTATTCTCTTATTGTTAATAAAATATAACCTTATACTCTATATGTAATTATCACAAAAATTAATATCTTTTTTGGTAATTTGACCACTAAAAAAGTGATTCCCAACCTAATATTCAAACACTCATCTTATCAAAATCATTTTTTTACCCATAATCTATTAAAAAAAATCAAATTTTTTCACTTTTTATCCAAAAATTATTCTCAAAAGCTATTTGTAAACAGAGCCTTGTGACTACATGAGAAGTGAAGAAGCGGCAGAGGCCGAGATAAAAAAGAATATAAAAGATATTTTTCATTTTTTAATTCATTCATTCAATTGGTTTATTAAACAGATTCTTAACCCATATATATAACAGCAAGGGCAATAATGCCATTTGATCTTTTCCCTTCAACGATCGTCCATGACGAGGGGCAGGATCATCATAATACACTATCCAAATTGTAGCCGTCCGATCCTTCCACCTAGCTAGCTGCAACTATCTGAGATAAAACGACTTCAACCAGAGACGTTTTGGCCCGCTAGGTGGGGGTGGAGTCCCCGCCGCGAGATATCATGGAAAAGATGCGAGGAAAACCATCGGGGCACAAATCCTACCCACTAATAACTCGCGTCCAACACACGACAGTCAATAGGTTAGGAGCGTGTCTGTCACTTCAGATTTTATAGCGCGTGGATGATGTCCTCAATAATCAATAATCAAAGTAACTCGGCTAACCTGTTCAGGGGTCGGGCAACATATCCACTAACGTGAGCCCAAGGGTTGAATCGGGTTAACGTGTACACTGACATTTATCTTCCTGTGAGGCTTAACCTATATTCCCCACTGACCCTTCAGTCTGTTTTCTCTCACCTCGTTCAAGCGCAATCAAAAGCAAAGGGTTTTCCTTGCCTCGCTCGCTTTCTCGCCTCGTCCTCGCTATCATCCATGGCTGACCGTACCGCCTCTGATACTCGCCTCCACATCTCCGCCAATCCTCCATATCAGATCTCCAAAGGTACTTCATCTTCTTATTCTTCTTGCCTCCTATCCTTTGACCTATCATTTCCGTCGTAAACCCTAGCTCTCCTGAGCTACACGGGATATTCCTTTTCATTTGCTTCAGTTGATTTCCACAATGGAAATGCAGTTCATGTTTTTAAACTGAGTTTAGGGTTTTGCTTTATCTTTTAACTGTCATGTTTTTCAAATCCTTCTTTCCAATCCCAATTTATTTAGTTATCGGTCTGGATTTTGAATTCGAGAGGTTAGGCACATTGAGGAATTGGTCACCACCTGCGGGTTTACTTATCGCGCTGATTTGCTCTCCCCTTTTAGCTCGCATTTGAACTGGCAATTTCAAATTTTTAGGCGTCATTAATTTCTTTTCTCTCTCTTGTTTGCTCAATACTTTTTACTGTACATTGCTTCGCTCTTTCTGGTCCTTTTAATCATTTGGTGTCTAGACATATTCTGTGCTGAACGTCGCTGTTATTTTAAGTCATGGTGCTACTGTATTTTGTTTTGTTGTGTGTTGTTTTACAACTTCAAGTGAACAATGGAAGAAAATACACGTAATTTTGTGATGCCCATGAAGAAAATTTGTTTTAGGAACGATTGAGGCTAGACAAAATGTGTTCTTTGTTTGTGGAGGGAAAATGGCTTATTGCTTTATTTATTTATTTTTTGTTTGCCTTACATGCTTTTTATGTCATAAGTGAAACTTGAAACTTCACATCAATGGTTTTGCAATTACTTCAATTTACGTTGGCCAATTTGTGTGATTATTTTGGGTTTTAAGTTGATGAAGTTTTGATTGACTGAATCATCTAGCTCCTTGTGCAGATTTTCAGGGCCCTGACAATCCTATTCCTCTCTCTCCTCAGTGGCTTCTGCCAAAGCCTGGTGAGAGTAAATCTGGAACAGGAAGTGTGGTATGTTATAGCTGCATCTGTTATTTTATTATTTTCCCTACTTCCGGTTAGTGCATGTATACAAATATGATTTTTTTTGGCATGTTTATTTTATTAACTAGAATCCCCTTTGCATGAATAAATTATAGTTGCCTCAACAGTTCTTTTTCCATCTGTCCTCTTTTATGTTCCAGGAAAACCATGTGGTTCCGACTCCACCATATGACAATCACTCGGAGACTCTCAAGACCTCTGGAAATGGTGAGGATCTGCATGATGCCCATAAGAAAAAGGATGTTTTCAGGCCATCCATGCTTGATTCAGAAAGTGGTCGCGGTGACCGTTGGCGTGATGAAGAGAGAGACACGAAGTTCATTCGAAAGGACCGTTGGAGGGATGGAGACAAAGACCTTGGTGATGGTCGGCGGGGGGATCGATGGATTGAAAATATGCCCTCAAGGCACTTTGGAGAATCACGTCGTGGTATACCTGACAGACGGAATGATTCAAGCAACAGAGAAGCAAACTATGATCAACGGCGTGAAAGTAAGTGGAACACACGTTGGGGTCCTGATGATAAGGAGCCAGAAAGTTTGCGTGAAAAATATGGTGGTCCTAAGAAAGATGGTGACGTTCATATGGACAAAGGCTTGTCAAACATTTCCAATCATGGAAAGGATGAAAAGGAGGGGGATCATTATCGGCCGTGGAAGCCTAATTCCTCACAGAGTCGTGGAAGGGCAGAGCCACCCCATCACCAAAGCTCAACACCAAACAAACAAGTCCCTACGTTTTCTTATGGGCGGGGCCGTGTGGAGAATACGCCTCCTGTCTTTTCTCTTGGACGTGGTCGGGTTGGCCCTGGTGGTAGCCCTATGAATAGTATCTCTTCATATTCTCATTATCCTGGAACTAATGTGGATAAAATTGAAAATAGGCCTGGAGAGCCTGGTCTATTTATGTACAGCAGGACAAAGTTATTTGATGTGTACAGGGCAACTGACATGTACGCGACTAAAAGATTTGTTGATGAGTTTGTTCAAGTGCCTTATCTAACACAGGACGAACCTTTAGAGCCTCTAGCACTTTGTGCGCCAACTCTTGAGGAACAGGTAATTAGTATTTTTGTATTGTTCTTCTGGATGCCATTGCAGCTTTTGGTGGTTGATTAGATTGTGTTCTTGTGTGAGCAGGATACTTTAAAAGGTATTGACAAAGGGGAAATAATCAGTAGCGGTGCACCGCAGGTGTCCAAAGATGGATGGAATTCTGCTGATGGTGCACAGTCAAGACGAACAAAGCTTAGTGGTTCTCCTCTCCAAGGTATATTCAGAATAGAAGCCTGAAGATGGGTTTGGGTGTGGGCGAACTTCTCTTGGAATTGATTTGTTTAGCAGGCTCTCTTGATGATTATAAAGATGAAGGTTTTGATAATGTGAAAATGATTATATAAATTGCTTAGAATGATCTTCGAATCAAAAGCCAACACTAACACTAACACTTAGTTATAATTTATGAGTATGTTTATAGTGTCAAACGTAGTTTCTTAGTAATGAGCCCTATCCGTAATGTTTTGATGCATTGTCTATGTGGTCTTGTTTGATTTTCAGAAAAATAGTAGTAGATTGTCTTCATATTAGCATCTATCTAAGAATAGGTAATTTTTTATGACATAACAATATATAATTTTAATTTTATGGAATAGTTTATAGTTATTTACAAAGTTGCAACTTCCCTTTCTTTTTGTTAACTTTAAATTAACTTTTTTCTTAATACATATTCTCATTATATACGAGGAGCTAATTATCTTTTGTCATTTTTCTTATAAAACCAATTTTGACTTAATTTTGATCTAAATAGTTTTTATCACAAAGATTAAGATTAGACAGCTTTTTAATCTTTCCTTTTAGTAAATAGAAGCTAGAAAGTTAATTAATAACTTCACGACACTGCAGGGAAGTCTTGTACTCTGTTTATGCTTCTAATTTGTGTGACTAACAATTTTCTCCCTTCTACACTTCACAAGAAATAGTGTTTTTTTTATGCATCTTTTGAAGTTTTTCTATTTCTTGTTGTTGCAGACAAGATTGAAGATGTAGTTTCATTCAAGCTAGCTGATGAGGTGCCTAGTAATAGAGAATTAACCTTTGAAGATGGTTCTGTTAATCCTGCTGCTGCATTGCGAGCTACGCCACTAAGTGAGCATTCAAACACTCCTTTGCATCATATGCCTGGTGATCTTAAGTCAAGAAACTTAGATATGAGCTGGTCACATCAACCAAAGGAACCTTATGGTCAGTGGGAAAGTAATGTTAGTTATTTATCTGACACCAAAGATGTATCCAAGCGGCAAACAAATGAAGATCCCATAATTAAGAGGCAGCTCTCTGGCATTTTTGACAGTGGGTTTGAAGCACGGAGAGTTCTTCAGGCTCCTCCAGAAGAGTTATCTCTTTTCTATAAAGATCCTCGGGGTCAAATTCAGGGTCCTTTTAAAGGAGTTGATATTATTGGATGGTTTGAGGCTGGATATTTTGGCATTGACTTGCCTGTCCGTCTGGAAAATGCTGCAGCCGACTCACCTTGGTTGTCACTTGGTGATGCTATGCCACATCTGCGGGCTAAGGCCCGACCACCGCCAGGGTTTTCTGCACCAAAACCAAATGAGTATACAGATGCATCTGGTCGGCAGAATTCCAATGCCTTTGGAAATATGCACCCTGGCTTAAGTGAGATTGAAATGATGAGAAATGATTCTAGGAATAGGCAGAGCTCTGAAACAGAAGCGGAAAAAAGGTTTTTGGAGTCACTGATGTCTGGAAATAAGAACAGCCCCCCACTTGATGGTCAGACTTTGTCAGAAGGTTTGTCCTATTTTTTCTTTATTCTTAAGATTTTTTCCCTGTCCAATAATTTTGATACAAATATATCAGTGTATTGCCTTTGCCATCCATGGTTAATGGTTTATTGAGCAAATTGTATTATGCCTATGGATTTTGTGGCTTGACTTTATGAGGCTATTTTTACTCGCTTCTTTTTTATAATAATTCTGGTTATTTGGATCCATCAGGAGTAGATGCCGGAAACAACATGTTCATGCTGGCCAAGAGGATGGCACTTGACCGACAGAAGTCCATACCTAATGCTTACCAATATTGGCCGGGAAGAGATGTAGCTTCCCTAGTGTCAAAATCAGATGTTGTCCCAGATGCTTCTGCACCACCACATTCAAAACTCTTTGCTTCAGCAAGTGATAGTGGTCTTCAGCCTCGGTCCCAGAATGCTGACTTGATGTCAATCATCCAAGGACTGTCTGACAGGTCATCCACTGGGCTAAATACTGGTGTTGCTGGATGGTCAAATTATTCTGTGCAAGGTGGTTTGGATTCACTTCAGAATAAAATTGACTTACACCATGATCAAAACTTCCCTCAAGGGCCATTAGGATTTCAACAACAAAGGATACAAGCTCAAAACCAACTGCCTTTTAGCAACTTGGCAGCTCAAGCTGTAGATAACCCTTCTGGTGTTTTAACAGCGGAGAAACTACTTTCTTCTGGTTTGTCCCAGGATCCTCAAATGTTAAATATGTTGCAACAGCAATATTTGATGCAGTTGCATTCTCAGGCAGCTGTTCCGATGCAGCAATTGTCATTACTGGATAAATTATACTTGCTGAAGCAACAGCAGAAGCAGGAAGAGCAGCAGCAACTATTGAGGCAGCAGCAACTGCTTTCTCAGGTACTTCAGGAGCATCAGTCTCAACAGCGCTATGGTGATCCTTCTTATGCACAGCTGCAGGGAGGCGGAATACCAATGGGGAATTCGCGGGCCGATCCTTCTCAACTTCAGCTACCACAAGAGATTTTCCCAATTAGTTCACAAACACCAATTCCCAGCATGCAAGATACCCTCACTAAGACCTTGAGCATACCTGTGCAGGATACTAGTTATGGTGTAAGTAGTGAAGCTTCTGCTCCACCTATATCTCACCAAATATTTGGCAACATCACTCATCAGAATAGTTGGGGCCCTATTCTTCCTGAGCAGAGTAATGAGTTTCATCAGAAGGAACCATTACCTGTATCAACAATTGGAGAAAGTTCCATATTGCATGAAAATAGAATGAAAGAGGAGCATGTGCTGAAATCTCTTTCTATTTCTGACACTGCTGCTAAATCTCTGGAGCAGATTCCAGACAACACATGCAAAGCTGATGGTATTTTCTTGACTGCAACTTCTGAGTCTGCTGAGCATTCCATACCTGTGCAATCTGCTGCAGCTGATACTGGCAAGCCATCAGCTGGAACTTGTGGCGTTGAGTCTCCAGTAGCAAGTAATGTGGATGCTAATATGAAGATTGTATCAGATAGTGCACATGAAGAACAGCCTGCTGGAAGAGACAGGCCCAGTGATGAGCCCACTTCTGCGGATGTAAAAAATGTTGAACTACGGGAGCCGAAGAAGGCTTCTGAGAAGAAATCCAAGAAGCAGAAGTCTTCCAAATCCCAATCTTCTGATCTAGTCAAGGGATTGCCAAAGAATCCGCCTTTGGAGCAGTCAAAGCAATCAGAAACTCTAAAGTCAAATGCGGACATAAAGTTGGGAGAAGCCAGCAAGGGTGAGCCAGTTTATGAAACCAATTTGTCACCAGCAAGAGATAAGAGCAATAAATCTATAGCAGCTACTGAGTTGGCAGATCAAGATGCCAATGTTTTGTCTGCAACTGTTCCAGGAAGAATCACTGAAACTGTTGTTGAGAGTGACATGAAGGCAGTTAGTTCTGTTTCTGCCCAGAATACTGAAGTACCTGTGGGGCGAGCTTGGAAACCTGCTGTGGGTATCAAGGCAAAGTCTTTACTGGAAATTCAACAGGAAGAACAAAGAAAGGCACGAACTGAAACACTTGTTTCTGAAATTACTACTTCTGTCACCTCCATGAGTCTGTCAACTCCTTGGGCTGGGGTTGTGGCCAATCCAGATGCAGTAAAGGTATCCAATGAAAGTCAAAGAGAACTAGGCAATTCAGAATATTTAAGTAAGGCTGAAACTTCTCAAAATGGTAAGGGAAAGAAAAGCCAACTACATGATATATTGGCAGAAGAAGTTTTGAAGGAGTTTAGTGAAAGAGATGCTGAAATTCCAGACATGTCTTCCTCCCAAAATACATTGATTCATTCTGATTCAATAGATGATGACAACTTCATTGAAGCAAAAGACTGTAAAAGAAACCGGAAGAAGTCAACAAAATCAAAGGGTTCTGGGGCCAAGGTTTCAAACCCCATTTCATCTAGTGAAGGAGCTACTGGTACAAGTTCCATAGAGAAAGGTAAAAGCTCTCGCACTGTGCAGGTGGAGAAAGAAGTAGTGCCGGCCATCCCTGCAGGACCCTCTCTTGGAGATTTTGTTCCCTGGAAAGGCGAGCCTGTAAGCCCAACGCCATCTCCAGCGTGGTCTTCTGATGCTGGTCGGGTTTCTAAACCAACTTCGTTAAGGGACATTTTAAAGGAGCAGGAGAAAAAGGCTTCTGTGCAGCCTAGCCAATTACCTACTCCTCAGAAATCACATTCTGCGCAAGCAACTCGAGGTACTGGTTCATCATGGCCAATATCAGCGTCCTCTCCATCAAAAGCTTTATATCCAATACAGACGAGCTCACATTCTGCTTCTCAGTCAAAATATAAAGTGGATGATGACTTGTTCTGGGGTCCCATGGAGCAATCTAAGCAAGAAAATAAACAGTATGACTTGTCTCTATTTTGTGCCATTTTTGTTTACTTGATTTTGTTTATTCCATGCTTATATCTGTTTCCAAGTCTGCAGTAGGCTACATTATAATGGCTACTGTAACTTGCAAAACGGAACAGTTAAATATTTTGTTTATTTTAGTTGATACTGCCCTTTTTAATACGTGATTAGCACGCAATACATGAATTAGATACTGGTACATGATCATAAATGAAGATCTATTGGTAATAACACTCGTGACTTTTGAAGGAAGGGTTTTAATTTCTCATCAGAAGTAATCACAATAATAAATTATTAAATAACAGTCATTATCTTTGATTAAAGAGTAGTGGCAACCTCTAGAAACACTAGAAGGATGCAGGGTTTTCTGGACTTCCTTCATTATTATGCAAGAGTAGCAGTTTCACCTTCAAAGTGGAGCATTCAAATTTTAAAGTGACATGCCCAGTAGTAGTTCTTTCCATATACATCATGTTTTGGTGGACAAATTGAGAGTGAATGGATTGTAGCTGATTTGTTTTCTATCTATGAATGCAGGTCAGATTTCCCTCAGCTTGCAAGTGAGGGGAGCTTGGGATCTAGAAAGACTCCCATTAAAGGCAGCACACCTGGATCATTAAGCCGACAAAAATCAGTTAGTGGTAAACCAGCTGAGAGGTCTCTGTCTTCTTCCCCTGCATCATCTATGTCATTGCTGAAGTTGAAGATTGTAGCTGATTTGTTTGCTTGCTATGAATGCAGGTCAGATTTCCCTCAGCTTGCAAGTGAGGGGAGCTTGGGATCTAGAAAGACTCCCATTAAAGGCAGCACACCTGGATCATTAAGCCGACAAAAATCAGTTAGTGGTAAACCAGCTGAGAGGTCTCTGTCTTCTTCCCCTGCATCATCTATGTCATTGCTGAAGTTGAAAAAGGATGCCATAACTAAGCATTCTGGTAAAAATGAATTGCTCTTTCTTTTATCTTTTCAACATTGTTTAGTTCACTTGCCTGGAAGTTCTGCATCTAATTGCGTCCTTTATATTATCTATTTCATGATTGGCTTTTTTGTGATACACTAAAATTACTTCTTGACATGTACAGAGGCCATGGACTTCAGAGATTGGTGTGAGAACGAGTGTGTTAGGCTTGTTGGGACAAAAGGTACATTCCCTTTCAATTTTATCTTTGTTCTGGTCGATAAGTAAATTTGGATGTCTGTTCAGTTTTTGCGTAAATTCTTATTTTCTGAACAAGAGGAATTTTGTTGAGTGCCTTTTTTTGTCAGATTAGAAGGGGCACCTTGGATAAGGTTTAACATTACAAGAGTTTATCGATATTGGCCTATAATTAACGCTACATTGAATAGTGCAGCTCAGAGAATTTTATTTTTCAGTATGCTAAACTCAAAAGTGTACATGACCATTTAACTCTTGTATGACTTGCAGATACAAGTTTCCTTGAATTTTGCCTGAAGCAATCCAGATCAGAAGCCGAGATGCTTTTAGTAGAAAATCTTGGGTCCTATGACCCTGATCATGAATTTATTGATAAATTCTTAAATTACAAGGAGTTACTCCCATCTGATGTACTTGAAATAGCTTTTCAAAGTCGGAATGATCACAAAGTTCCTGGGCGTAGTGTTGGAGACATGAATCCCGGAAATGCAGACCTGAAGGACCTTGATGGATTCGGCCAGGACAGATCTTCAAAGGGCGGAGGAAAGAAGAAGGCTAAGAAAGGGAAAAAGGTCAGCCCTACAGTGTTAGGCTTTAACGTCGTAAGTAACAGAATCATGATGGGCGAGATCCAGACAGTAGAAGATTAATTTTAGCAGAGCTTATTGCCGGAGATATAATTACCTTTTGGTTGTACTTGGTAATCTGTAAATGATTTTTTCGGTTTAGGTTTTTTTTTTCTTTTTTGCCCCAACACCAGCAGCAGCAGCACTAGGTGGCTCTGCTCAAGCATTTTTGTCGACTAACTCCAGAATTTATTTTGACGTTTGAGGACGCCGAGTGAGCTATAATATTACATCTGGCTTACTGACTCCACTTACTAGTTTGCCGGTCCTATTTTATTATCCTATTGCTAGGAAGTTGTTAGTGGAACAAAATTTGTATAGATGAAAAATTTTAATACCTGGATTTACAATACCAAGGACCATTTGCGTTGGATGCGGCCAGAAGTCTATAAATTATCAAGGCTTATGTTACTCGAGTGCCTACGTTTTCATTTTGAAGTAGCGTCATTTTTGTAGAACAAAATATGCATATAACTAAAATCCAAGTACATCATTTGAAGCTCCCCAAACCCTTTTGTCATCCGTACACCGCAGGTTTGGCTGTGATTGGGCTTTATGTGATTAATATTTATAATTGGGAATCATAAAGTTGTGGTTTTAGAATTTTTTTTGGTCAGTTGAGATAAAATTCTTCGTTAATACTGAAAAGCTATTTTTTAACGTCTAATCTAAACGTACACTCTTAATGGTAAACTTCTTCAAGTTCCAAGTCCTATTAATCATTTCATCAACGTTGGTTAAAAATAAGGGCTCTTGACGTTTGTCTGGGTTTCCTACATAGGTTCCTTGAAGTCATTGACAAATTTAATATTCAGCCTTGCAATGCCGCTTCTTCCCTTTAATATAAAATACATTTATTTAATTTAAATAAAATAAGAAAGTTAGTTAAATTAGTTAATATTACATGTATTTTCAAAAAACATCATATTCATCTTTTTTAATTTTCTCTTTTCATCTTCTTCTTGATTATTGTTGAAAGAACATTAAGGGTAAATTAGAAAAAGATTGACAAATATAAAAATTATATCTTATATTTAAGACCGAAATTAACTCCTCAAATATGTCTTGTAGGAGCCGAGAGAGTACTAGTTTTTTAAATGATAGTACATTAATTGTATGATATGTGTTGGCTTGTATTGATTTTAAAAAAAAAATTCGAACGATCTTAACCCATTTGATTCAATTACATGTAATCCTAATGTAATAGTACGATTACAGCGTTTGATTATGCTTATGTAATGTAAAGAGGATTACATTTTATAATCCTGGTTACATCATTTGAGTAATTAGGATTACATTGTTAGGACTAATGAATAATGATTCATACATCCTGTAATCTAGTGAAAATGACACTATTGCCATTATAATTTTTTAAATTAATCAAAATGTACACCCATAAATACGGTTAAATATTAAATAATTTTAATTACCACCATCAAATATTAAAAAAATAATTAATAATATAGAAATTTAAGAAATATTCCCCCATTCAAAAATTTTAAAAAATTATATTCCATCATTAAAAAAAATATTAAAATATCTCATTAAATAATATTCTCATCATTAAATATTAAAAAATTAACATGAATCTAATTTATACACTGTATAATATTTTCATCATTAAATATTAAAAAATTACTATGAACTCACTGTGTAAACTGTATGTAAAGAAAAAAATTATCATAAACCCAATGTGTACATTACTATGTGTAGAAATTGATAATTTTATCACTTGTTATATTATTCTCATGTTCAATGTAATCCAACCAAACATTTTTATGTATACATATCATTTTTCCCTAATAACAAACCAAACAAATTATATAATCATTATTATATTACATTACATTACTTTCTATTACGTCAATCAAACCAAGTTAGAGGATGAGACGCAATAAAAAATGTATTATCAATATAAACCATGAAGTAAGTTTGGAGGCCAAATGTGCTGAGATAGTGAGGTAAAGGGAATATTTTGAAGCACGTGTGCTCCATAAATAATCTGATTCAGTCTGCTCAGGCTTGAGCATCAGAATTCAGTACTCTCAATTGTCAAAGTTACGGTGTTGTGAAGAAGATGAGTATTATTCCTTTTGTCTGGAATCGCCAGCGTTAAGATTTTCTAGGCTCTTCTCTGCCCCTTGCTTGATTTTTCTTGATGCCCTGCTATTCTGCAACATTGTCATGGTACTTTAATTAGTCATTGCCTGTTGGTAGATACGAGCAAATATTTTATAGATCGATGATGACTAAACAAGTAGAAAATGGCTCAGGCGCTTGTGCTTGAGAGAGAATCACAGTAAATTAGATTCAATCAAGAGTTCGTCAAATTCGCATCTTTAAAAGGGAGAATCATCAGAGTCAATCAAACAAAAGATCTCATTCGGCCAAAGATTCTTGAATTTGATGGCCATATTGATATATATATATTGAAAGAGCTCATATTCAATCTTTATTTCTGACATGAAGAAATTAGTAAAACTATATTTGACATATAGCTAAGGGACATGCAAAGTTTGTGTCCACTTGAAGGAATATGTGTGTGTGTGTGTGAATGTCACGAAGAATTTATCTTCCAAACTAGCTTACCGACCTTAGGCTGAAGAGGAGGAGGCTGCTCGGAATTTGAAGAGTGCAATGACATCTTTGCAATTTCGGAAACAGCATCTTCTCGTACGACACGAACTTCACTCGCCAATTGCTCGTAAGCAGCTTCAAATGCCTCCGACCAAAACCTCGGCAACCGATTGGCGGCGCTGTTAGTGTACACATCCCACATGCGCCTCACCATATTTTCCCTCTCCTCCAATTCCTGTTCCGTACAACAACATCCGATTCAGATTTCAGACATGCACGCTAATTACTAAAACAAATCAAACCAAATCAAAGTTGATTAAAATGCTGGAAGTACCAGGAGATCGACATCGTTAAGAATCCTAGAATCGGAGTCGTGGGGGAAACGAAGAATATTGGCCGCGGACAATTTGAGAGTGACGGAGCCGGTGAACATGGACCAGAGAGCTAGAAGAACGATGGCAGTTATGACCCACCAGAACCTGTAGTGTCTGTTGCCGCCGGCAACTGCATCTTCTGAGCTCTCTCTCTTTGTCATGACGGTTCTTGTGAAGATTGTTGGGGATGGATCTTCGTCCTTCATCCTACGTTGTGTCTATGTTTGTTCGTACGTTCAGCGAGTGAATTTAGGCGAGCTTCTTAGAGGGGGAGAGAAACCATGATTAAAGTGTCAAAGATCCTGAATATAGTCATGTGATGCGTTGCGACCCACCGCGTTAACAGGTTGGTAAGGGAGCATAGTGTTAATTTTATTTTATTTATAAAAAGTCTACCTCATGTATTACTAATATAGTAGTAGTGTTATTGTCAGCTCTGCTCAATTTGATTCAGTGTTCACACCAAATTCGGGGTAAAATACATTGACATTTTGACTCTGAATCACATGATGGAGGATTCTGTGTTTTTTCTATGGCTGCCGCTAGGCCACAATCAGACATATTTTACAAAGTCAAATGTTTTTTCTCCAAAACAGATCATCCTCCTCTTATTAGAAGTGATCATATTTGGTCGTTAGGGGAAAATAGGGAAATGAGATATCAGGAAAAAAAACCTTCAGAAATAATAAACAGATTTACTGTTTTTTTGGGAGTTCTCCCTCCTAATTTTATTTCTCTCTGATTTTCTCTTCATCTAGATATTGGGTAAATGCGAGCACAAGATACAAAATCATATGTTGACGTGGAGAAGCAATGTGTCAGGGTATCTCCCATCCTCTAGTGCAGCCATAACCATATAGTCACTCCGTACGAAATAAACATCACGGCCCATTGGTCTGAAGCGCATGAGGCCCATTTATAAAGTAGGCCCCCAATTTTGGGCCAACCTTTTATTCGCTCGAACGAGAAGGACGGAACCGGTAAAAAAGGGAAACGCGTGTTTCGATTGTAAAGCGATCTATCAAATTTCAGGATAAAAAAAAGATATATAGTTTGTTTGGAATAGTAATTGAGATTTTTAAAAAAAAAATTTCAATCATGATTTACAGTATATGAAGTAAGTATATGAGAAAAATCTTATTTCGATTTACATAAAAAATATTTATAAACTTATAAAAATTTATTCCAAACATAACAATATTTTTTGGTTAATCATGTAAAGCAACAAATGAGCTATTTGATGTGGATGAGTATGCAATCTTTGGGTATGGGTTGTACTTGTGAGTTTGGTCCGAGTCAAAGGATGAAACGTATGATTTGCCGTAATCAGCAGAATTGATTTATTGTTGCTGTTGGGAAATGCTTGTCTATACGTCCACGTGCAATCCGATCGAGAAATTGTGATGCCAGCTCTCTGAATGATTTCGTCGGATTGTGCATATCTGGACTGGGAACTCTGTTTAATAACAAAAAAGACCAAACCAATTCCTCAAAGAACAAAAGGCCAGAAAAAAATGATAAACAAGTGGGGGTGAGGTGGCAGATTCATTTTTTTGCGGTTGGGGAGATATGCGTTGTTGACCTCGTCAACTCATTCCAGGGCACTCTTTGTTTGTTCTGTCGATTGTGGCGTGGTCTCACATTTTCTTGGATGTCTCTTTATTGTAAGCAGCCTGAAAGGATTCACGATTATTGTGTCTCGATGATGGTTGAGAATGAGGTCACGTTGTAATTATTAATTGATGGGAATTGGCATTAACTCTGATATGGTGTGCTTTTAATGACGTGGTGTGCCTTGGACTATTGTCTTGATGATGGGAATTGGCATATTGTTTGGTTCAAAAAAGCTGGGAAGTTAATGAATCAAATAAAATTGAAGAAGGTAGACAAAAATTAAAAATCAAAGCATTGTAACTCTAAAATTAGCACTCACATTTTTATCACGAATGCATTGATGCTTAACTTTTTTCATGCATAAAAGTTTTGGAGTCTAGTCCTGTAGACTTATTAAGAGTAAGATGCACCTTCAAACTCAAACACATTTATACACTGCCCACCAACAACATTTTCACATTAGTATAAATCTGAATTAATGGTATTATGAACTATAAGCCAACTTTTGTAGTGACTCTACCGACTTTTACTTCCAGGCAATAATGTTTATTATTATTATTTTTTTTGGTGGTGTAAAACTCCATGTGATAATTATTCTCAACTAGAGCACACTTGACTCCAGGGTAAGGTGATTTCGGCTTGGGTTGCTGCTGCCTTAAAAAAAAAAAAAAAAGACCAGATCTACAAAGTCTATAACTTCAGGGGGCAGCTCTCACGTTCTATATTATACTGAATTGTATGGCAACTTAATTGGTTCATTATAGGCCTTTTGCTCTCTTTCATTTGTCTAAATTCAAAGCCATTTTCGTACAATACAAGCACTAAAAATTCCAGGTCCCTTTCGGGCATGAACCATATGCTCACTTGGATTAAGTAATCACTGGGTCCTACATTTATTTCTTTCTTCGCATATAGGCCGGCCTTTCTTTTCTTATATATACATTCTTCACCCAGGAGCAGCATATTCCACCATTCTCTCTTAGAGCAATTCCAATTAACGCAGGCTTCATTTCCAGAATGGCAAAACGCTTCAAACTCAATCTCCCAATCCCTTCGTTTCAACTGTGTCGCTCAAAAAAGCTTTCCAAATTCCCCGGAAATCCAGTTCCCGCTATTTACCGTCTTTCTCCGGTGAACCCCAAGGCACGTGATCTCGCCTACCCACACATGCCGGATCCCCCTCCCACTACACCCGAAAACCATGCCCGATCCAGACCCGTTTACTGTGAATCCAGATTCTGCAAAGTGAGCAGTGACAAGGGCAAGAAAGTAAAATCCGCTGGAAGCCGAAGAAATGTGACCACAAGCGTTTCGTCCAGGAGGAGTAACTTCCTCATGGACCAAGATGAAGAAAGCGAGAGTCTAATTTCTGGTCTGAACAGCTTCTCTGATGAGTTTGTTTTTCTCGAGGCTTTCCGTGAGAGAGAAACCAGCAGGCACGTAATTAGCAGCGCAGAGAAGGTTCAGAAACAAAGATTTCAACGATCCGAAATGACAAGGAAGAAGAAGACGGCGACGATGTCGGCGGCGGGATCAATGACGCGTTGTAAGGTGGAGGGAAAGGTGAAGGAGAGCTTCGCGGTGGTAAAGAAGTCGAAGGATCCGTACGAGGACTTCAAGAAATCGATGCTGGAGATGATCATGGAGATGGAAATGTTCGAGGCCAGCGACATGGAACAACTCTTACAGTCTTTTTTGTCGCTCAACTCGCGCCAGTATCATGGAGTAATAGCGCGAGCTTTCATGGAAATCTGGCAAGAACTATTCTCTGGACCTCGCGACGACGACGACGACAAGAAATATCCCCAAGATAGGTCTTGAAACCAAAATCCATGGTCATTCTTTTTTTCTTTTTCCACGTGCATGCATGTATACAAGGGATTTGGATTCTGGAGTGTATGGATTAGGATGCATGAGTTTCTTGAAGTGTGTTTTTATAAAAAGAAATCTTAAATAGGATTTTTTGTTGGTATGAAAAAATAAAATGATTTTTTATATAAAAAAAATAATAAAATTTTATCAGGTAGTAGACAAACGTGGTTCTCACAGAGATGATCCGCTCTCAGGATCGGATTACCAACAATTTTCTCTATTATTTTTTATCAATGGGATTGATTTGATTTTTTATTGTACATTTTTTCTTGTTAAATCAATATATAATATCTATGTTTTTAACATTCTATCTTAATTACCAAAAAAAAAGTAAAAGGGTAGTTGACACGATCGAACTGTATATTAGATCAATCTAAAAATACAAAATAAAATAAAAATAAATACAACTAATAATCTAATATACATAGAAAAGATTGGAGGTGAGAAATATCCAAAATTTCATGTTAGGCGTACTAGCTACAAAACCAACAAATAATACTCAAATGAATTACAGTGATCTTGAAATCAAATGACTCAACAGCAATGCAGCTCGGATGACAAGAAATAATGTTAGCTGAACTGGTCAAAAAGTTTGGTACGTATGTTTGCAATTGCGTCAATGTTTTTGTGACATGAATTGACTCGATGAGTATGTAATTCAGAACAGGGAGTGTAAAACTTAAGAATTAAAAGTTAAAATATATTTTTAATCTTTTAAATTTTATATAAAATATATTTTAATTTATTAATTTTATAAAATATAATTTTAATCTTATATTTTTAACATCATTAATATTATTAAATAAAAATGTTGATTGAACCAACTAAAATGATGACTGTGCAGAACTGACAAAGCATATTTAAATTTAAGAAAATTCTAAATAAATATCAAATCAACTTGCAAAACCCCAAAATATCTATTAACACTTTAAAAAGACTTAAATGTACCAAGTACCAAAGTGAAATTTTAAAGTTTTGACATTTTTACCATTTTACCCTTCACTTAAAAAAATATCCCTTACCATTTTAATAATAATATATAATATATTATAAAAACTGAAAATAACTTGGGGTTTAAATTTTAGAAATGACTGTTCAGTCCTTCAAATATCAAAAATGATAGTTTAGTCTTCAAATTTCATAAATGATAGTTTAGTTTCCAATTTCATAAATGACAGTTTAATCTTTTAAATTTCATAAATGACAGTTTAATCTTCTGAATTTTATAAATGACATTTTAGTCTTTCAAATTTCAAAACCAATTAAAATTTCAGTAATACCTTCATTAATTCAAATAAAGCTTTTCACCCACATTTAATCGGTTAAAAAGTTCTATATAGAATTATTTATAGATTAATTATATAGAAAATTTGTTATAAAATCTTATACCAACTAAATAAGAAAAATAAACCGATTAAAATTAACTATTAATTATTCTCTACATTTTTATAGCATTATATTAACAAAACTCAAGCTTGTCCAAAATGCTAATCTTAAAATATTTATCTAATCAGTACAATATTATCCTTATTAGAAAGAGAAAAATACATGGAATAATTTTCATGAAAAAAATTTGCTGAAAAAGAAGTTATTTTAGCTATCTAAATAATCTTATAAGATAAATAACTTACCTCAGAAAACCCAAACAAGCTCCTTATTCTCTTCTTGTTCTTTCTCTCTTTTATCACTCTTTTTCCTTAGGAAACCGCACCGCTTGTGCGGTTTTTAAAGAAGAAAAGAGAATACCCACTTTCTCATTAAAATAATGGGTGGGCAGCCCACGTGTTACCCACCTTATAATAGAGAATATATATATATATATATATATATATATATATATATATATATATATATATATTATATTACTATTATCTTTAAAAATAAGATTTGGATATTACAGTTATTATCTGTATCAATATTTTTCGTTAATAATATTAATGATGTTATAATAAAAGGATCAAAAATATATTTTTTAAAGTTAAAAAATTAAAAGTATATTTAATCTAAATTTTAAAAACTAAAAATATATTTTTGCAAAACAGTAATTTTGGCGGTTCAACCAGGACAGCGAAATCAATACCCTCCAAAATTCTCGGGCCGTGATCTCAAAGTTGGTTCGAATTTCGGAACCGGTCACCGAAAACAGAAAGGGAAAAATGAAATTAAAGTAAAAAATTATGCAAGCAGCGCCTTAACCCAAAATTCAAAAACATTTACCGCCATATTCCTTATACTAAAATTCACTAGATTCACTCCAAAAGTTTGCAGAGGCAAACTTGTTCTGCAATCGAAGCCAAAATTCAGATCACATATGGAGAGCGACGGCGATTTTGAGCTACGTCCCTCCTCTCCAGTGCAAGAACGAAGGTTGAAGCGTTTGAAGAAAGCAGTTAGAGTTCCTGAAGATCCCCGCCCTAATACGCCGGACTGTAACCCTTCTCCGCCTCCTGCTAATTCTCCTGAATCTGATGTCTCACACTCCGATGGCGCAAATGGCTTTGATTCTGAGGATCTTAATGTGGCAACTGCATCTTCCTTTGAGACTATTGGGGACGAAAATGGACCAAGCGCCGAGCGTGACGCTTCGGAAAGCGTCAAGGAAGATGGTTTGAGTGAGACGAGGGTTTCGGAATTTGATTCCGTGGCTGAGGATCTTGGAGGAAATGGCCGAGCTTGCTCAACGGAGGAGAAGGGGCTAGATGTCAAGGATCTTGAGACCAATGAAGTAGAGAAAAATCAACATAGCCTGGATACCTTTTCTGATAAGAGAAAGAGAAAGAAGAGCTCCGGCAGTGATAGAGGTGAGGAGAAAGTTAAAGATTCTACATCTAATAAAAAACGGGCTGAGAAGGTATGTATTTGGATTTGCCCACTTGGCTTCCTATTTTCGGAGCAAATATCTTTTATGTGGTCGTTATTTGATTTGCTAATTTGAAGCCCTTGATTTTCCAGGAAAGACAGGAAAACCTTAAAAAGCTTCGGGCTGAGTCTCAGAGACTTCTACGAGGTATGATTGCAATCTGGAGCTGTATTCATGGGCTAATAGTTACCCTCCAAGGGGTGTTTTAAGTAGTGTAATCTAACTTGCTTTGAAGTTTCTACTAACTCTATATTGCGTCATTATTTTTCTAGAAACTCGAGATGCAGCTTTTAAACCTATTCCCGGTGTTCAGAAGCCCATTTCATCATTATTGGATAAAATTCGGCAGCGAAAGCTGGACCTTTTTAAAAAGTAGGTGGATTTATTAGATTCTGTTTTAGTTCGGACTTTGATTGCCTTTTGCATTAGGCATTGTGCTTATGCATATATCGGTTGCAGATCCGTTTCTTCTATTGACGATAATGATGATGACTTCGTGAGGGAGGTCCAAGTGGATGAGGTATCTGGGCGTGCTTGTCTTGGGGATGAGATAGCTGATAAGGTTGAACATGATGAACGTCAAGAAACTTTTACTTGTCCTGCGGACACGACGACTAATTTAGACGCATCACAGTCAGGGGGATCAGGCGATGCTACAAATTCCTTTATTTGTGAAACTGAAGGCATTCCTTGTCCGATGGTTAGTTTCCATGCTCATTTAATTCGACCGAATATGTTAAGAACTGTTGAATATTGCTATGGTTCGGAAAACGGAATGCTGTCAAATATTTAAACTTCTTCAGGAGTCATGTGCATGCATAAGATATATAGTGAATACTGTCATTTAAATGTATAAGTCTTGAATTGACTTTGGGAATACATCTAATTATCAATCTTGCTGCCTGACTAAACTAATGTCCCTATTGAATCTCAGGTCATGGATTCAGAAGCTGATAATGTGCTTCGAGCTCCTATTAATGATACTCAGGTTTTAATGTCAGCTGTTTAAGATGTTACCTTCTACTATTAGATTTTTCGCACTGATTGCTTGTCTGTCTGCAATTTCTAGGAGCTCTATTATGATTCCCCAAGAAGTGACACCAAATATGAGGCCTTGAACGAAACGCCTGGTAGTCCTTTAGATGTTTCTGAACCACCAATCCCTTCTATGAACTTGCAACTCGATTCTGCTCCTTCTGATGATGTGTGAGTGCTTAAAAGTTTCTTTTCTTCCCTTGTGGTTTTTGAATTGGGTGTTACCGACAATTAATTACATTATAATTTTATTTAGTTTTCTGATCGCGATTTGCTTGGATACTGGTACTGGATTGTTTTGTATGGGACGTGCTTAGTTTAATAGTTGTTACTTGATGATATATACGTTTATTTAGAGATTAGATTAGCACAGGTGGAAATTTGCTGTTGGGAAATTTTTTTGCAATGATGCACAACAACAATGGCGTAACGTTGCAATGATGGCTAGCGCATACTTTAACAAATTAGTTATGCTCATTAAACTTGCCGAAATTAAGGAGATACTATCGTGTTTCCTGATTCTGGGAGTTAAATATGACAGGCTCTCCTGTTTTCTTTCAGCTCTTCTGATGAGGAAGACAACGAAAAGGAAAATATAGATCCGCATCCGCATCCATCAGCCAACTCTTCACCACCTTCAAGTGGTGACCCTGTTAAGGCTTTCGTTGATGAAGAAGCAGAAGAAGAGGATAATAGTGACAATGACCTCATGCGCTTCCAAGAAGATGAGGATGAGGATGAAGAAGATGATGCTGAGGAGCTTAATAACATGATAGCAACTGGATTTGAAGAAAATCTAATTGATAAGGAAAGACGTGACCAACTTCACCAGCAGTGGCTGGAGCAACAGGACGCAGCTGGAATGGATAATCTGCTGCAGAAACTTAATTGCGGTTCAAAATTGAGGGACACAACATCAATTGGTGAGGAAGAAGATGAGGAAAGCAATGAAACCGAAACCGAAAACGAATCAGAAGATGAAGAATATGTTGCTCAGCCAAATGCAGCACGAATCAATTTGGAAAAAGTGAGGCAGATGATTCCTCAGATGTTCTCAGATAAAGATGATGCATATGTATCATCCGACGATGAGGAAACAGTGAAGAGGCTACCTAAACGGTGCTTATCTGCCAAAATGGTGAGTTCATACTTCTCTGGAACCTTGTGGGGGTCTACTAAAGCAGAATAACTGTTTTTCTGACTTATAAATGTAGAACTTGCTGAGGTGTCTAACACATTTAAATCTTTGCATGTTGAGTACTTATGTTTTAATATTTATTTGTAATGAACTTTAATTGGTCAAGTAATATGGAACAGGTGGAGCAAACTACATTCTTGTCGCCGGCTGAGGATGAAAGTTGCAGGGAAGTTTTCAGTCTTATAAAGAAAATGAATACTGTGCCTGACACCAAGAGGAAAGGAAGGACACCCTGTAAGATGCCAATAATTTCACCAAACTTAGACTGCTAGATTTTGTTAGGATACTGATTGTTCCTCCTGTACCCTGCAGCCTTCTTTGATACTCCGCTCATTGGACAAAACATCAACGTATTATCAAAGGTGAGTTTGTTTTAATCCCTGGATGTTAGAAAATGAATTGCTACTTCATTTTATGCCAGCAATGAGAAAGTAATACTCCCTCAGTCTTATTTATAAGCAACTTTTTCTCTTATGTGATTGGTCCATTTTATAAGCAACTTTCACATTGTGTCTGAAAATGTAAACTTATTTTTCTTATTTTATCTTTATTAAATGCATATTATTTATAATAAATTATTACACACATCAAGAGTTATATTCAGGACAGAGAAAGAGAGAAAAAGAATTCACTAGGTGAATGAAGTCAACAAAGCATTAGAAAAATGTATTTTACTATATCTCATATTTGTTATACATTCTTTCTCTATTTTCATAAATAGAGGCATATATGAAAACAATATAGCATTTTTGACACACTTATTGTTTTTAACTAATAGTTTGTTTTGCGCAATAAAAAAAAATTATTTATAAATAAGATCGGAGAGAGTAGTTGTCTATTACTATATGGTACAAATAGGGCCTCTTGATCTCGAGATCAGAAGTTTTTACTGATTATTAATTGTAGGCATCTAAATTTCCATTTTGGTCCATATATCTATATCTTGTCTGCCACTTTGGTTACTGTTTTTAATAGCCATGCAGGTGTTGTGAGCTAAGTTTAGAATGCCATATCTGAACTTTCATCTTGTAAATATTGCAGTCATCTTTCCTAAATCGTGCTTCAACTCTTTCGTTGCCCTCTTCTCAAAAGCATGGACCAAACAGGGCTCGTTCTTTCATTTTTGGACGAGATGACAGCAATAGCAGGACTTCAATCTCTATGTCAAAGGACTCTTTGGATACGGTAATGACTATCTTGAATTGGAAGGTAGCACGCGTTGTATAACTTAAACATAAGTACTTGTCTAAACAAAAAATATTTTTTCACTACTTAATTCTCTTTATTATTTCCTCCAACTTAATAATTGAGTTCATTGAAGTATTACACCTGAGTAAAAGGTGAATAAAAGGATTTTGAAGTAACCAACCTTTCACATCCGAGATGTGTGGTATGGAGACGGTAGATATGGTGTTGGGAACTAGGAATCATAACAACCACATGACTGCTATGAAGTTTTTAGTCATCTTACTCTTCTATTCACTGCAAAAATCAAATGTGCATTATATTTCACTTCCGTCATTTATTCCTTGTGACTGTGGTGCCATTACTTATAATGTGCAACTTGCAGAATCATACGCAGCGTCAACTGCCAAAATCTGGTAGTGCCAAGTATCAAAGTAATACCCAGAATCGATATCATAACTCGAACTCCACATCTCAGAAGCCAGGTACTTGTCTTCTGGAGATATTAAGGAAATCTTCACGGCATGCTGAGCGACGTTTCCAGAATGACACAGTCCAGCAAACTGAATCAGTATTTGCTGCATTCAAGTTGGCAAAGAAGCCAATTCAGACAGAGGGAAGAGTGTGACGTACAGTGTGAAATTATGGGCTCTTTTAATATTGATTGAAATTTGGCGCCTCGCTTAGTTCAGTATTAGTGTTTTGTTTTTAAAATCAACTTTTACTTTGCCCCTATTTTTCATTTCATTTATATAATTTACTGGCAACAAAATAATAAAAAGTCCAGGTTGGACATTGATTGTCTCGCTACATTTTCTAGTATCACAAAATGTATTCAATAGGAAGTCGGTTTCAGTACTCATTATTGTAGTAATGAACATGAACATGAATTTGGATTAAGGGGCAAAAAAAAAAAAAAGAACATGAATTTGGATTGTCCGTATTATTTTTTTTTAACAATTTTAATATATCGTTATCTTAATATATATAGACTTTAAAATAAAGATGATTTTTTAGCTGCCGCCTTCAAATATTGTCCATATTAAAATTGTATTGTCAACATATAATATTATCTTTTTACAATTTTAACATCTTGTTATTTTGATATATATAGACTTTAAAATAATGATGATTTTTTAGCTGCCGCCTTCAAATCTTCTATTGCTCATACACGTTGCATGCTTCATTTAGCTGTCGTCACTACTTTACTACCTTCGAGTTCTTTGATTGTGAGAGGCATAATTAGTGAATAATTAAATTAGTCTAGGTTTTGTTAACACCCAGGTTATCACTGAAGAGTTGATCAGTTCTTGGCTAACTTCTGCAATTTAGATGTATAGTTGAAGAAATCAATAAATACGACTACTGATAAGTAATTAAATTTTGAAATTTTGAGGCTGTTTGATTTTAGGGAGAATTGCTAAAAACTACCATGCAAACAAATTAATTGTTAATTGCTATCATTGAACATGGTGGGTGATAAGTTGCACATGGGTGGATGATATTTTGCACACGAGGGATGGTGTTTGCACATTCGCAAGGATGAATTTTGCACATGTGGATGATGCTTGCACATAAAGGGTGCTTGTTTGCACCCGTGGTACCAATCAGCAAATAATTTCCTTTTAAGGTATTTTTAAGCCATTTTCCCTTTATTCTATTCTCTGTTTTTTATTTTTAAAAATAGTTTTATAAAACTGTTTTTGAAAACAAATTTTGAAAAAAAAAAAACTTGTTTGGATAATTGTTGTTGAAAACAAGTTTTTTTAAATAATTGATATTATTTTTTTACAATTACTTGATATATTATTATATTCATAAACTAGTTTAATCAATAACATTTTGACCATTTATAAGACAAAAAAGACATTCACAATAACACAAGTCATATTTACAAAACATGTAAAGAAATTTACAACATAAATAAGTGAAATGAAAAGAACACTAAAGGCATTTACAAGACAAAATTAATGCCTTCATAGTAATACGTGTACTATTTACAAGACATATAAGGACATCTACAAAATAAATAAACGCGTTTTAAGATAAATAAGTGAAATGATAAAAACATTTTAGGCATTTACAAAATAAAGAGAATTCACAATAACACTTTTGCTATTTACAAAGTACATGAGGACATTTACAAGATACGAATAAGAATTTACAAAACGAAGATCTCTATTTTACTTATATGACATGTTAAAATGAGGTGCAATGGACTTTCATTAACTCCCTCATAAGGGAAAAAGAGAAGATGCTAGAACTTACATGGTGGGGAAATGATGCAAAAGTTCGAAGAGGTAAAAAAAACCAACAGCTATGTTGGGGAAATAATTCCATGTTTCTTTTGGCCCGCCCTTCATCATCATATAACAACTTGCTTTTTGCAGAGAGTTTTGCACAGCCATCTTTAATACAAAATCCAAGATCAATACCAAGGCCTGTGAATCTCACGAGACCAAAAAGGCACAAACACCAAGGCTTGTGATAAAGAAGATATGAATAAACCGATCAAGTGGGCAGTGCAAAAGCACATTTTGAATACATTGTAGATGAAGCCAGTATATATATATATAGATCTCATCATTTAAACAAAAATAAACCAGGAACCAATTCTGACAAATCTACTCCAAACTATTAGGAAACATCAGGAATACAATATTGAGTAAAGGCGGACCCCAATGCCAAGTGGCTCCCGCACAATGCGAGTTCAGGGGAAGAAGACCGTATATGTACGCAGCCTTACCCTGACATATTGCCAAGAGACTGTTTCCAGGGCTCGATCCTTGGACCTGGGGGCGGAAAACCAGCGCACCCACCAGTTGTGCCAAGGCCTGCCTTCGAATACAATATTGAGTAATAGCAACAAATTTTCTAACACAAACCACTAGCATACATAGGCATTGGCAACATAGTTTTCAACAATATCTGTGGCACCCTACAAACTAGACCACAGTCAACATAAGACAAGCCTAAACAACAACCAGAAATTTAAAGAATTTTGCCTCAGGCAGTGGCAACTTGAACTATTTTTGACTTTGGAGGTAGAGGGTGCTTCTCAACGATCAGTGAGAACACCATTCTTGCATTTTGCATTGATGGCTGCCACATTGGCATTCTTCGACAACCAGAATTTCCTCAGTAACTTCTGAGGAACTCTCCTCTCCAACCTCATGTACTTGCGCACCCCTTTTCCCCATCTTCGTGTTTCCACTTCCCATTGCTTCGAACCACCAATATGTTCTCATCTACCATAGTCACCTACAAAGATTACACTCATTAATTTCTCCAACAAATAAGCTCATGCATGTCTGTACTTTCGGTTATGCTATCTTTCTGTCCAATTACACCACTTGAACAATTTGTGAAAGTACACCACTACCCCAGTCCTTGAAAGGTGTTATGTTCCAATGTTTAACTCCAAACATCTTTTTAAAACCCATCAATCTGCATCAAAATGTTAAATGATATATTTGTTATCTTTTACCTACTAAACTCATTAATCTGACATGCATATTAAATTCAATACTTGCTTCAGTATGTCGATCATTGTCAACAAAGCCATCGATCATGGAAGTCCAAGGCACCACATCTCTCTTAGACATTTCATCGAACACATCATGTGCAGCTCTCACTTCCCCAAACTCTGAATTCATATAAATCAATGAATTCCTAATATGCAAATCCGAACTCAAACCCATTTTAGTAATCAACCTATTGATCTGTTTCCCTTGAAGGTCGAGATTTAAACAGAAATAACAATTGAGCACAAAGGGGAAAGTAAACTTATCAGGTCCAGGCATGTTATGGGACGATCAATAGAGCAATGAGAGAGAGAGAGAGAGAGAGAGTTTATGAGGGATGGGTGGGATCAGAGCTCCAAAAGTAAGCTCGGATGATGATGTTGTATAAGTAATAGTTCAAGGAAGGGTTGGATTTGAGGATGAGATGAGCATAATTGAAAGGGATACCAAAGTGAATGAGCTGAAACAAGAATTGTGCAAAAATAAATTGTATGCCCAAAAATCCACTAAATCATACATATCAAGATTTAGTTTAAAAACCTAATTAGACAATGAGAGAGTAGAGGCTGTGTACTCATCGATTAAGGCCTGAGGAGGGAAGAAGGAGAAATTGGAGATGGCAACGGAGAGCACCAAACACAGAGGTAAAGGGGACGGCGAGCAAGGGTGTAAAGCTTAGGTGAATAGTCAAGCTCTTCCATGGCCGGCGTTTGTCGAGCAACCAGAGAAGAAAAAGGTCAGGCTCGAGGATAGGTTGCGATTTCTCAAAATCGAAAACAAGAAAAAAAAACAAGTTAAACTTGTTTTCTGTTTTTAGTTCTTAAAAACATATTCTTGGTTTTTCGTTTTTAAAAACAGTTTAGCAAAAACAAACTCTCAAATGTTATGAAAATATGTATAATAAGAGAGAATAACAGACTAAGAGAGAAATTTGAGAGAGAAATCAGAGGGAAATTTTCATTCAGTTATGTGTACAAAATTCTCAGACCAAGACTCATATTTATAGGCAAAAAAACGCGTATGAATAGTGAAATACACATATGAACAGTAACTGCTAAAGTAATGAACAATACTTTAATCATTGATGCATAGTGTCATATGATCTTATAGGTCTAGCTGACTGGGAGAGTAAATTGGCTTAGATGAGGGTTAATGGATATCCACATAATTAATATTCATAACACTCCCCCTTGGATGTCTATTATGAATGTGCCTCATTAAAAAATTTAACTAGGAAAAACCCAGTGTGATAAAAACCTAGCCAAAGAAAAGAGTACATCATTCATTGATACATTGTTCAATGCTGCCTCATTAAAAACATTTCTAGGAAAACCCAGTGGGACAAAACCTAGATAAGGGAAAAAGAGTACAACATGTATCGACTCCCCCTCTTAACAACATCAATTGATATCTCTGAATCTCCGAAGGCCAATGTCATAGACAAGTTTTTCAAAGATTGTACCTGGGAGTGATTTTGTGAATAAATCTGCTAAATTTTCATTCGAACAAATTTGCTGGACATCTATTTCACCATCCTTTTGAAAGTCATGAGTAAAGAAGAATTTTGGTGAAATATGCTTTGTTCTGTCTCCCTTGATATAGCCTTCTTCAAGTTGGATAATGCATGCAATATTATCCTCATATAGAATAGTTGGTGCCATTTTGCCTAAAGATAAATGACAAATTGTTCGTATATGATGTATTACTGACTTCAACCATACACATTCTCGACTTGCTTCATGCATTGCTAGAATTTCTGCATGGTTGGATGATATGGCTGATATAGTCTGTTTCATTGATCGCCATGAAATAGCTGTACCTCCACATGTGAACAAATAGCCTGTTTGTGATTTACCTTCGTGTGGATAAGATAAGAATCCAGTATCTGCATATCCTACCAGTTCATGCTTAGATACATTTGAGTAGTATAACCCCATGTCTATAATGCCTCTTAGGTAACGAAAAATATGTTTTATTCCATTTCAATGCCTTCATGTTGGTGAAGAACTATATCTTGCTAATAAATTAACAGCAAAGGAGATATCAGGACGTGTGTGATTAGTAAGATACATTAGTGCTCCAATAGCACTAAGATATGGTACTTCTGGACCAAGTAGTTTTTCATCACCTTCTTCGCTGATTACTCGCGGTCATAATGGATCTTTATCTGGCTTCAGAGACCTTACAATCATTGGTGTGCACAACAGATGAGACTTATCCATATAAAATCTCTTTAGGACCTTTTTTTGTATAAGTTTATTGATATACAAAGATCTCATTTTTGAGGTAGTCAATTTGTAATCAAAGACAGAATTTTGTTCTTCCCAAATCCTTAATCTCGAATTCTTTCTTTAAACAATTAATTGTCTTTTGAAGCTCTTCAAGAGTTCCAATAATGTTGATATCATCAACATAAACATCAATTATAACAAATTCACTGTTAGATCTTTTTATAAAAATAGATGGGCGTATTGTATCATTTTTGTATCCTTCTTTCAACATATATTCATTAAGACGATTATACCACATACGCCATGATTGCTTCAGGCCATACAAGGACTTATTTAACTTAATTGAATATTGTTCTCGAAAACTTGAATTAGATGCTTCTGACACCTTAAGTCCTTCAGGGACTTTCATATAAATATCATTATCAAGTGACCCATATAAATAGACAGTCACGACATCTATTAGATGCAGATCAAGCCCTTCTTTTACTGCTAGGCTAATTAAATAACGAAAAGTAGTTGCATCCACTACAGGTTAATATGTTTCTTCAAAATCAATGCCGGGTCTTTGTGTAAAGCCTTGGGCTACAAGACGTGCCTTATATCTTATTATTTCACCCTTTTCATTTCTATTTCGTACAAAAACCAATTTGTATCCAACTGGAATTACATCTTCAGGTGTAAGGACTACAGGTCCTAACACTTTTCGTTTTTCCAATGATTTCAATTATGCATTAATGTCATCTTTCCATAGGGACAAATATTTTCTTTGTTGGCACTCGCTAATGTATTTTGGCTTATAATCCTCAATATTATTTATTACATCATTTGCTATGTGATAAACAACAATGTCGTCAACGTTGACTTCATTTCGATCCCATCAGATTCCATTCATAATATAATTTATTGAGATCTCGTTATTTTCACATATATCAGGTACCTGGGTCTCTTCTGGGACTACAACATTCTCTTCTGGAGATATCTCTGTTAGAGATAATAATAACTCTTCAGGAGATGGCTTTTCTGGAACTGTTAAATTTTCTTGATTATCCTCAATTTGACCATCTATATTATTTGCTCCTTTTCTTTTTCGATGATTTCTATCTTTGAAACTGATGGGTCTGCCACGCTTCAGGCGTGGTTTAAATTCATTCATAGTAGATTGTTCTTCAGGGACATCAATTTTAAGAGGAGCATTAGCAGCTGGGACATGTGACTTTGTCACTTTCTTAGGGTCAGTAAATGCTTATGGCATTTGATTAGCTAAATTCTGTAAATGAATTATCTTTTGAACTTCCAGTTCACATTGATTTGTACGAGGATCAAAATGAGCCAATGATAATTCATTCCAGCTAATTTCCTTACTCAACTGCTTATTCTCTCCCCCTAATGTTGGGAAAATTGATTCATCAAAATGACAATTAGCAAATCGTGCAGTAAATAGATCTCCTGTAAATGGTTCTAAATATTTTATGATTGAAGGAGATTCATACCCAACATATATTCCCATCCTTCTTTGAGGACCCATTTTAGTGTATTGTGGTGGTGCTACTAGCACATATACCGCATACCCAAAAGTTCTTATATGAGAAATATTAGGTTTTTGACCAAAAACCATTTGTAAGGGGGAAATCTTTAAGTAACTTGTTGGCCTGATGCGAATTAACATTGATGCATGCAAAATGGCATGGCCCCAAGCAGAAATTGGGAGATTATATTTCATAAGTAAAGGTCTTGCAATTAGTTGCAACATTTTAATCAATGATTCTGCAAGTTCATTTTGCGTATGAACATGAGCTACATGATGTTCAATATCAATTCCAAGGGACATACAATATTCATTAAAAACTTTTGAAGTAAATTCACTAGCATTATCAAGACGTATTTTCTTGATAGGATAATTAGGGTAATGTGCTCTTAATCTAATCAATTGAGAGAGTAATTTCACAAACACCAGGTTGCAAGAAGATAATAAACACACATGTGATCATAGTTGATGCATCAATTAAAACCATATAGTACCTAAATGGTCCACATAATTGGTGTATTGGCCCATAAATATCTCCCTGTATTCGTTCTAAAAATGTGAGAGACCCACTTTCTACTTTGCTTGGTGAGGGGTGAATAATTAATTTTCCCTTGGAACATGCAGTACATGAGAAATCATGGGATTGTGGTATTTGTTTACACTTCAGGGTATGTTCACATGAATTCTCAATTATTTGTCGCATCATAATTGAACCGGGATGACCTAACCGGTTATGCCAAACATTAAATTCATTAGTAAACTTATGGTTTACATTAGTAGACTTCTGGTCTGTATTGGTGAATTTATGATTCTCAATAACATGTGTTTCAATTGTATATATAAATGTATAATATAAGCCAAAATAAAAAGCAGGACATTTTTCTAATATGCATTTTCTACCGGCAACTATTTTTGTAAGAACAAGATATTCTTCATTACTTTTAGTTGTTGTTTCTATATGATATCCATTTATGCGGATATCTTTAAAACTCAATAAGTTTCTTCCAGACTTGGTAGAATAAATTGCATTATCAATACATAATTTTGTTCCTTCAGATAACAAAATATTAGCTCTTCCAGAGCCTTCGATCAAATTTATACTACTAAATATAGTCTGAATGTTGGCTTTTTGCATTACCAATGAAGAAAAATATTTATCATTTCTGAATATGGTGTTGGTTGTTGCGCTATTAACGAGACATAAATCTTCAGGATTGATGCCAGTAAAGATAAATATATTCGATAAAAGTAACATAAAAGTTCAAATAGATAAATAAATATGCTAAGAAATCAGCAACATCCAAATGGGTAAAATCCATGTTTTCATACTCAGAATTCTCAACCTGATTCACATGATTTACTTCAGTTATTGATCATTTACCATTATTTTTTCACAATATTGCTACTGCAAGAGCAAATTGGATGTATCCATTTATACAAGCTTTTGGAAGGATGACCATCTTCTGGTGATCATACATTTATTTTAAATTGTTCCAAAGAACAAGTGGGTCTTTCATGGCCAAATATTGAATTTTGAGGCCTTTATGCAAATGGTGGTGTAAAAAAATTATGGATCAGACATTTAAGATAAATAGTTCTTTTTAATAATAACAAGAGCCATAAATTTATATATTACAAAATTTAACTTAGTTCATAATAATGTAATAAAAAGGGCATTCACAATATAATAACAGGAAATTCATAAAGGCAATAAATAATTCATAAAGTAAAATATTGCAACAAAAATTAAAAATTTATGGCTTCAGGCCAATTTGTATCATGGCTTCAGGCCAATTAATCTCATGATGAGAAATTAAATATATATGGCATCTGGCTATTTATCTTCAAGATAAATAAAAGTTATACATAGCTTCTGGCTGTGATATATATGGCTTCTAGTCATATAATAAGGAATCATATAGATATAGCTTCTGGCCATATAATAGGAGATCATAGGTATATAGCTTTTGGCCATATCATAAAAATCCAAATAATATGACTTCTGGTCATATAATTTATAGACTTGGATGTGTATGGCTTCTGGCCATAATAATAATAATAATATAAATGAATTCGTAAAAGATATATATGAGATATAACAACAATAGTGATCTCCAATCCTAGCCATGGAACCTGATGTTCATAACAATCGGTAAAGATATATTTCTTAATTCCAAATAGTGGCTTAGATTATCCCAGATCTATGAAATAAAGATATTATAAAATAAAATATAAATTATCAAAGAAACTATAAGAAGATCATACATTTGGCAGAGCTTCGTGCTGATAACGTGTTATGAAAATATATATAATAAGAGAGAATAAGAGACTAAGAAGAGAGAAATCAGAAGGAAATTCTCATTCAGTTATGTGTATATAATTCTCAAACCAATACTCCTATTTATAGGCAAAAAACACGTATGAATAGTGAAATACGCGTATGAACAATAACTGCTACAGTAATGAACAATACTTTAATCATTGATGAATAATGTCATCTGATCTTATAGGCCTAACTGACTGGGAGAGTAAATGGGCTTAGATAAGGGTTAATGAACATCCACATAATTAATATTCATAAAATCAAACAGATTTTTTTTTTAAAGTTTTTCAAAACAAAAAACAGTTTTTAAAAGTAGAATCAAATAGCCCCTTATCTTTCTTAATTTTATCTTCTTTTATTATTTCTTATACAACAATAAAATGGTCAAAGTACAAATCTTAAGTACAAGAAAGCAATAATTGAGATTCCAATTGAGCAATGAGCATTAGTAAGTAAAAATATTTTTCTGAAACGAATTAAGAGATTATTTTAAAACAATTTTAAGGCAATTTAAAATCATAGTCACTGTTTAATATGATTAAATATAAAAAAAGAGAGAGAATTGACCGACCTCTAAAGGTAAAGACATGCAAATATCCACTCTAATTTAAAATAATAAAATTACTTATACGTGTCTTGATTCTAGAGGATGGTTTGGGAAAACTAAATCCAGCCGACCTTACTAGAACATCATTTGATTTTCTTACCGTGGAAATAAATCGCTGAGCTATTTTGATTTTGGGAGGAAAAAGCGTTTGCTTGCCCTAATTTACCTCGTGGACCCAAAGTCAAGCTGGGAAAAGAAACCTCTTCGGACGCCCGGAAAACTCCCTCTCGAGATTCTTTAAATCTGGCACAGATTTAAGTCTCTTCATCCATTCCATTCCAGATCCAACTTCTTACCCTCTAAATACATCAGCGACTCGCGCCTCTCACTCATGGCTGCACACTGATACATAATTCTCCAAGTTTCTTCTTCAATGGCGTATTCTTCACAAGGCAAGTTCCTTCTGCTTATTTTATTGTTCTTGTTATCTTCTCTTCATGGTTCTACTGTCCTTGTAAAATCTGAATCTTGTTCAATACAATCCGAGCATGACCAAAATCCATGCCATGAAGCTATTTCTGAACCTGAAACCACAAATAATCCGAATCAAGAGATTTTGCTGAACAAGCTGGAGGAGTTAGTGATAAATCTTAGTGAAATAGTGACCAGATTAGAATCAAAGCTACCGGATCTCTCAAAGGCAGTTCTCGTGGACGAGAGATCGGCGCTTGAGAAGCTGGGTGGGTCTGCCGAAAGAAAGTACGGGAATAAAAGATCAAATAAAAAGGTTGAAGATGGGGAGTATGAGGGGAAAATTCGAGACGCAGAGAGAGCTCGAGGGGTTTCTGTAACGAAGTACTCTCCGTTTTGGTCCGAGAGGTTTCATTTTGTGTCGGCTGTGAAATTAGATTCAGATGCAACCTGTATAAATGTTTTGCCATTTCGGGACTATGAGGGTCTCACTAAGTATGTAGCTGTAGGGGATGAGAGAGGAAGAGTCTATGTATTCTTGAGAAATGGAGATGTTTTGCTGGAGTTCTACACCTCTATGGCGTCCCCCATTACGGCAATGGTTTCCTACACATCTGCTCGCAAAAATGAGAGCGTTTTTATAACAGGACACAGCAATGGCGCAATCTTGATTCATCGTATTTGGGAGGGGTCGAGTGGAGAAGATTGGAGTTCTCTTTACATGGAAAATGTTGGTAAAATGGTGTCTCCAGAAAGCGAGGAGGTTGGATTGCCTATAACCATTTTGCAAGTTCATTATGTTGGAAGGTTGAAATACATTTTATCAACTGATGGTACCGGGAAGATTAAAGTTTTTAGGGAAAATGGTACATTTCATGGTTCTGTCATGCCATCAAGTAAGCCACTAGCATTCTTGAAGCAAAGGCTTTTGTTTTTGACAGAAACTGGTGCGGGCTCATTGGATTTGAAGGGCATGAGAGTTAGAGAATCTGAATGCGAAGGGTTAAACCATTCCCTTGCTCGAAGTTATGTTTTTGATGCCACTGAGCGTTCTAAAGCATATGGGTTTACTTCTGAGGGTGATCTGGTTTATGTTCTGTTGCTAGGAGATGTAATGAACTTCAAATGCAGGGTTAGATACAAGAGGAAGTTTGATATGGAGGAGCCTCTGGCTTTCCAGGCTATTAAGGGGTATATGCTAGTCGTTAGCCCAGAAAAGGTTTTTGTGTATAATGTTTCATCTCAGCATTATGTAAGAGTCGGCGTGCCTCGGTTTCTTTTCTCAACAAGTCTTGATGAGATCAGATCATCATTTTTGAACTATCCAACCTCGAGTTTCAATGTGGAAAGAAGAGTAATACCCTTGATCGCTAGTGACCGTGAAAAGCTTGTCATCATTGGCCTTGGAGGTGGTTATGTTGGAATGTATCATTCTAATCTTCCTTTATTCAAAGGGGAATTCAATACCATATTCTGGACCAGCCCAGTTTTGTTTTTCATAATGTTTCTGTTTGGGGCGTGGCATTTTTTTGCAAAGAAGAAGGAAGCACTCACTTCTTGGGGACCAGATGACCCATTTACCTCTACATCAGCCACAACTAGTGCTCCAACCTTAGGATCAGGCACTGGAGATAGATCTTTTGTAGACTCTTCAAGAAATACAGAAATGATGGATCTTAGAAGCGGTGGTAGTCTTAGGGGTCCAACAAGAAGGTACGGGTCCCCTACAAGGTATCCTGGTGGCGCACAGAGTTCATATAGGCTGAGCGCAGCAGATCACAACTCAAGGTCTACTTCAGTTGATCCAGACTATCGATCAGCATCTGAGCTCAAATTCAGGGGCGCAGCCATGGATCCTCCTCCAGGTTTCCCAAAAAGAAGAGAGGGTCTCTTTGTAAGCAATCAAGGTGTAAATGATCGTAGTTGACTCGTAAGGTTAACTGCATGAGCTTCTAACTGGTATGACTCTCATATTTCCCTTTATTTTTCAACCCTAAGACGATCATTTGGCATCATCACCATGTCATTTGGTCTTCTCATCTTTCCAGTTTTCGGCCTGTTGCATAAATAAATAAATAAAGCTAAGCTAAGCTTTGCTTTTTTTTTTTTTACCCCTCACAACTCTCGTTTTGGATATTAAAGATGCACTGTTTGATTTTTAAAAGCCCAGGCTTTTTAAGAGCTAACTTGGGGATGATCTTCTTGGAAACCCTGATTAGTCTTTAGAGGTTTACTAGAATTAGGTTATTGTGAGTTGTTATTTTTTTAGGCGGGGGGGGGGGGGACCAAAATAAAACTTAAATGAATAAACGGATTTTTTTTTCCTCTTCAAATACAATTTTGCCAATGATGAGTATGCCGAGTAGTTAGTGAAATTAAGAGATAGATGAACGTAAATAAGGGGCCCTTAGGGCGCAATTCAAACTGCCCACCAAGGGCAAATTAGCATGAACGTAAATAAGGGCTTGGCTACCAGCAACTAGTGGTGAAGTGGTCACCCAATGGCCCTTAAGGTCATTGGCCCCCTGCATGGGTTCAAACCCGTGCCATGTTGTAACAAAAAAAAAAAAAGGGCTTGGCTAACCTAGTTACAAGTTAAAAGACAAAATTTGCCACAATGATAAATAAGGAGCTGAGAAGATAGTATCACATTGGATGAGTTTGAAGAAAGGGGGAAGAGGAGATTCCTAAGATGCAGAGGTCCAGGATTGAGACTGAGAAAGTTTTTAGGCGGCGGAGCTGAGAACAGACTTGGAGAGATACCAGAGTAAATGCTAGGATCTTGAGTTGCCAAGAGAATCAATGGACGACTTTTTTACGGCTTCCTCACAAACAAGAGATATAACCTACAATATGTACTGGTCTCAGATGCTCCCGCAAAAGAAAACACAAGTTGATTTCTTGATTTACGGCGACGGGCAGATGATCTGAGGAAGACAAACTATTCTCATCTTTTAGTTTTCTTTTTCTTCTTTGTCGGATTACATACTTTAATCTCTACTTATACAGTTATACCCACCTCACCTTGCGTTTACTAATTAGTAATTACTACTATTATCATGATGGGCAAAAAAAAAAAAAACTACTATCATCATCTTTAGGTTTTTTTGTCGGATTGAATATATTAAATTACTCCCTTCTTTGATCGGCCTAAACTCCTGATAATAATTTAAGAGAGTATCTATAGAACGCTATGCGTGAACATAAATGTGGCAATTCAAATTCTCTATACGCATTCTAACATGCCGGTGTGTCTAAACAATTTGCATTGTTGCAGGGACGTCCATGACCACCATCGGGGGGCGGTGATGAATAATGACTTATCAAGTCATTATCACTCCCGAAAATAAGTAGATAACCACGAATGCAAAAAGTGCGACCGTGAGTATAAATATGTTGAAAGGTAATAAAGAAGGGATGCAAAAATATGAACACGAGGCGTTTTAGAAAGTTTAATTCACGGACGATGTGTGAATCTCAATGCTCCTTTTGGTGCATCGTTTTATTTTTCCTGGAACTAGCCCAGACCCGAGGGATCCGCGGCTTGAGAGGCAGGATATTTATTAATGTGTTGTCATGTAAAAAATTACTTAGATTTAAAATATTTTGCATCTACCTCCCCAATTATTAATTGACAGAATATTATGTAACCACTTCTTCCATTATCTATTTTTTATAACCGTCTCTCGTTATTATATATATTTTTTATTTTAGTGTTTTGAGTTTGTCAACTTACTAATATATTAGTCAGGGAGACGCTTGCTGCTCTAGTTATATATAGTTAAGAGATATGCATCCCGCACACGCGGACGTGCATATAGACGGTTAATTATTTTCTTACTGAAATTAATATTGATGAAAGAGTAAGCGACTGGTGAAAATGATACGCATCTTATCTGCTTTTGTCCCAAATATGATTATCTACTGTACACATGTTCACACAACTGAAGACGATCAATGCAATCAAACAAAAAGGGGGGGAAAGTGGAGGCCGATCAATGATTTGGGGGGCCGAGGATTCCTACTAATGGCATGCAAATTCTAGAACTAACACTTGTAACCTAGGGGAGGCCAAACTGACAAATAAAATTATTTGTTTAGCTCTTGATGAAAAGAAACATGGTCTTTTATTTAACATCGGAAGAACACCAAGGCACACTTGTCCCCCTTAACTGTATTCCCAAAAAAAAAAAAAAAAAGACCGTAGGACAAAAAAAATAAAGAAATCCCTTGTTCGGGCCAGATCGGGATCTGGACCCTAACTTCACTCCGTTAGCTGAAGTCGTGCACGCAAGGGATACCATACACTCGCAGAAAAGAGTGCGAAAGGAAAGTGCATATTGCTAAATTTTGGAGCAGCTACATCGCCTTCTCCTCCTCCCGATAACTTTTCTCTGCCCCGTAAAAGCAAGCGATCATTCCTTTCCGGCCACTGCTATCAAATTGAGTGAAATCACAATCTTCGAAGCTGTAGTCTCCGTCTCACCGAGATGGACAATTCTGGTTAGTTATGCATATTGTGTACTCTCTCATTTCTTCTTATGGTCACGTCCATGCTTTGTTTCTATGTTAGCTCTTCCTTTCGGATTCTTTTTATGCTAGGAGGACAATTCGAATATCAGTTACAACTTATGTTTTCCAGTTTCGATTTTTTCAGCACTCCAATTTCCGTTTATTGTGTTGCTATTTCGTGTGCTTACACTAGTGTTTAGTCTTCGTTTTCCGCTTGTTCACTCCGTTTTCCTTTTTCCTTTTTCTTTTTTCTTATTATATGATGTTCTGAACGAGCGGAACTGATCTCTGACAGTTGTAATCTGTGAAGTCTGGGAAATAATTGTAATGGAATTGATAGGAAGTTTGAACTTCGAGTTCAACTTGGGGAGAATATTCTTGTTCCGTCAGCACCATTTGCGAGACGTGAATAAGCTGTATAGTTACATTTGAGAACCTTTTTGTTTTTTGAAAAATATTTCATGGTAATTACTTGATATCACTTGATTTGTAAATTGCGAATATGGAGTGATGCATGCGAGTGTTTTGGAGTCTAACGGCCTATATATTCTTCTTTATTGTGTGTGACATGAGTACAGGACTGGATATTTGTTTGTTGCGTATGACCTCTCTTTCTTTCCTTTTCCTTTATCTTTCTTCGCTCTGGGTTGGGCGTGAGTAGAACTGTTATAAGATGAGTTTCATGTGCCTCGTCCTCTTATGTCCATTGGATGGGTGCTATGCTTCATCTAGTTCAATGACACGATTTCCATGGAGGAAGTCCAAAGGCAGACATTTTAAATGTTTTTGTATCATTTGAATTTTCTGACAGCTTTTTGAGGAATTGATGATTGTAACATGTGAGACCATTTTTCTATTTGTAATTGCTACATTGATCTTGGACTGACACCTTTTCCATAAAATATTGATGCTCATGGCAGGAAATCCTCAAGATGTGACTGTGCCACCAGTTGAAGGTGTTGCTGGAGGAGGAACGGCTTATGGGTGGAATGATGGTGGTGCACAGGGTCTGAGTCTACGCAAGGGATCTATTGACCCCACAGAGATTCCGACTAGGGACATAGTAAATGTGTGGAGCATGCCAAGCACAGCAAATGCTGGATCACAAGATATGCCTAGGCATTTAGAGCCCGTCAGTCCTGTATCTTATTATTAGTGGCTTATGTTTATAATTTTCATGTGATAGTTTTATTTTTCCCTGTAGCTTGAAGTTTATATCATGCATGGACATAATATGCATAACCCCACTTGCAAGCGTGTCTCTAACATTACTTGTTTATATGAAATAGCTATATCGATGAATTTGTGAACAAGATTTGTTTCATGCTTAATCACATACAATAATTACTTCTGAGTCTACTTTTGTCTTTATACTTGTGTACGTTTCTCTTCTTCCCCTGAGTAGGTATATAATACGCATGCTTTTGGACAAATTCTTTTTTACTCCATTCCGTGAACAGTTAAACATTTAAGCCTATTACCCAAGTCAATAAATGAAATATGGTTTACACACTTTAATGTTTTGTGAAAAGAAATTATGGATTTGGGTGGATCATTTCTCCGTGGACTAACTAATACTGTTATCTTTGGGATCTTTAAAGTTGCTTGTACTCTATATTGAAGCCTTGAGATATTTATGTTGATTTATGATACTGATGCAAAGAAATTATGTTATTCCAATGCTGGCATTTGACTTAGTATTTGCTTTATGTTGAAGATAAATCTGCTGGCGGCTAGAAATGAGAGGGAGAGTGTTCAAATAGCTATTCGACCTAAGGTTTCTTGGGGTGGTACTGGTGGTGTTGGGGGAGTTGTGCAGGTTCAGTGCAGTGACCTATGCTCTGCTTCTGGTGACAGGTTGATGTATTTCTACAGAATATTGTATAGAATATATGGTTTACTTTGATTTGATGCTGACATCATTTTGGGCAGGTTGTTTGTTGGCCAGTCTTTAAAGTTGCGGCGAGTGGTGCCTATTTTAGGTGTACCTGATGCCCTTGTGCCAGTTGATCTTCCAGTCAGTCAAATAAGCCTTTATCCAGGGTACTTATCAGCGCAATATTTCTCCAAGTTTCCCCCCTCCAAAGTTCTAGTTGCACATAATGGTGGATGAATTACTTCTTCTGACCTCTCTTTTGTCACGTCTTCATTTCTGCAGGGAGACTTCTGTTCTTTGGCTATCGATTGATGTTCCAAGTGCTCAACCCCCCGGACATTATGAGGGGGAGATCATCATAACTGCTATGAAGGCAGATGAGTGAGTCCCCCCACTCTCACCCCTAAATGATTATTCACTCTTGATTTTGTATGTGACATTTCTATTCATAAGTTTCTATGGTTGGCTGTTATCAACCTTATCCAGATCTCCAGATCAAAGTATAGTCAAGGCCGAGAAACATCAGTTGTTTGAGGAGCTCAAGGGATGCCTTGGCATAGTTGAGCCCATTGATGGAAAACCATTGGATGAAGTGGTGGGTTGTTTTGTTTTGTTTTGTTTTCTTAAATACTCTCCGTAATTCCGATGCTCTTATTTAACCATGGTGTTATTATTGGCTGTTCATGTAAGCATCTATTTTTTAGGTACAAAGGGTGAAATCTGCAACTACATCTTTAAGAAGGATTCTTCTGTCTCCACTATTTTCTGAATTTTTTTCAGATAATGGATCAGTAGATATGATGGACGAGGATGCCATTTCAAGCCTCTCAGTACGGGTGAAGTTGAATATGACAGTTTGGGACTTTACACTTCCAGCAACTCCTTCACTCCCTGCTGTATTTGGTGTATCCTCCAGTCATTAAACGTCAGACAATAATTTTTTTTAATTAAAAAGATTTCAGAAAATATCAAGTGTCTGCGTTGTCTTAAATGGGCTATTATACTTATTGCTTACTTGTAGTTTTATTCCAAACAAACTCCGGAAAAGCTCTAGTTGCCTTAATTCAGTTATTACATGTTTGACTTATCCATGCATATTTAAGCTGGCTTACATGTTTGTGAAATTATTGAACATTATCTTACATGTATATTAGTTTCATTGACTGCACACTAGATATCTGATACCGTAATTGAGGATCGTTTTGGTGTTCAACATGGGACAACTGAGTGGTATGAAGCAATGGATAAACATTTCAAGTGGCTTCTTCAGTACAGAATTAGCCCCTATTTCTGCAGATGGGGTAATGGCATGCGTGTTTTGACATACACTTGTCCTTGGCCAGGTATTTTTATGAGAATTTAATCATGACTAATCAATTTTAAATCACTGTATAATAGCACTGCTGAATTTGTTCTCTTCCTGCTACTGTAGCGGACCATCCAAAATCAGATGAGTATTTTTCAGATCCACGGTTGGCAGCATATGCTGTACCTTATAGCCATGTAATCTCCAGGTATAGAGTCAGTTATCCCTGTTTGCTTCTGCCAAGCATATCAGTGATGAAAACTGATGAGTTTCAACCACCTGTTGGTGTGCCACAGTAATGATTCAGCGAAGGATTACTTGCAGAAACAAATTGATATCCTGAGAACAAAGAATCACTGGAGAAAAGCTTACTTTTACTTGTGGGATGAGGTAAAATCAGTGCTTGGCCATTTGTTCATGATAATCATCTCTACTCTAGGGTGACATCGTTTTGTGTTATCTACCTTTATTCTAAGTCTTAACTATCTACCTTTATTCTAAGTCTTAACTAAGGACATATTGGCTGCTAAGAAAATTTAGATATTTTTCCCCACTATATAGTCTTAGGTCAATTATTTTGCTTGCCCACCTGCTGAATGATTGATTTTATTATCTGGCTATGTTGTTTTTTGACTTTCCTAATGTTATGAATACTAGTTGGATGCATCTTATGGTGATCTTGATAAGTTCATTTACTTATATATTCGACAGCCACTGAACTTGGAACAATATGATTCTGTTCGCAATATGGCCTGTGAGATTCATTCTTATGCTCCAGAAGCTCGTGTTTTAACTACTTATTATTGTGGTATGTGCTTTCTGCCTAAAATAACTCTAACCTCTGCAGTCTGCATCCGTATGCGTAGTTTACATGTTATACACTCCCTTCTGTATGGTTTAAATTATCTACTATCAAGGCTGTGGCATTGGGTTATGTGTATATTGATTTTCATGTAATGACTGCAGATGTTGTTACATGGTTCTCATATCTAACTTTGATTTCTATAAGCCTTTATTAGCACTCTTTGGCCCAAGAGCTATGGACCTCTCAGTGAATCTTTTATAATATAGGATACTGTAGCCAAGTTTTTAATGAGGTTCATTAGATGGAGAAAATTCTAGAGACATATGTATGAGGCTGCGAGCCAAAGAATTGAGTTTTTATCAGAGAGATTGTGGCATGAGGAGAAAAATAGTTAGGCGAGTGCTGGGACCTGATGGCATATGTTTTATAACTCCTGATTGAGTGTGTCAATGAAAGTATGCGTCCTTTGATCCATCTTGGGAGAAACAACTATTGAGAGGATATGCAATAGGTTTGATGGACCAATAAGGATGGCCTTTTGTGATTCTTTTCAGTTTATCTCTGATAGTTGTGAGGCATGCCTCTGCAGCCAATTATGATTTCCCTTGGAGACACCATAAATTGAAAACTTAATTTCCTTGTCAGTTTTTTCCACTGACTTTTCAATTTTGATTTATGCAATTGATTGTCATTTTTTTATTATATATATTTTATTGGTGATTCTTATTTTATGTAGGACCAAATGATGCACCTCTCGCATCTACTCCATTTGAGGCTTTTGTAAAAGTCCCAAATTTCCTTCGTCCTCATAATCAAATTTATTGTACAAGGTACTGCTCTACATAAAGCATAACCAAAGATTTGGGCTATTTGCTATTCGCATTTCTGTGCCTGTTTTTGAGCTAGGCAATTATATCGGAAGATATAAGAGTGAGAACCAACATGTTTCTTGTCTTTCCCCCAGAAGCAGTGCTCTAGGACTTGGAACATTTGTCTCGGTATATGATATTGAAGCTTTTCATTAAGTTGTTTTGGGATTCCTCATCAAGATTTGATTTGATTTCTACGTTTTCTTATGAAACATGGGTACCTCTAGATTTAAGCCATACCCATAATAGGCATATTCCTGGCACCTGTACTTTTTTGCTTACTCCAAAATATTTATCAAGTAGTTTTTCCCTTTTAAAAAAGTTTAGCTTGGATACATATTGGGCAAATTTAGAAAGCGCCAATGAACTTCCAAATCTGGAAGATTTATAATTAACTTTTTTTTTAAAAAAAAAAGGTTATATAAACTTTGATATTTTGATTAGAAAATCTGGATTTCTAATTTGATTGTTTATTTATCAGAGGTTCATTTTCTAATTTCTTATAAAATACTTTTTCTATATAGTTTATAGTGCTTTTCACATACCTTATTAAAAAATAAAAAATTACTACATTCCTTACCCATGCTGAGCTCAGTACCCTTACTTGTGCAGTACGAATTTTTTTACATTTTCATTAATATTCTAAGGGTTAAGGTGCAAATTTGCCCCAGAAGTTTTCACTTAAGAGCAATGTTACGCTGAAAGCTTTTTTAGGTTCTATGTTGCCCCGAAAGTGTTAAAATGGAGCAATGTTGCCCCTCACTATTAAGGAGTTAACAGTTAACATCAATGTTTTAACGGTATAGGGCAATATTGCTACGTTTTGAAACTTCTGGGACAACTCAACGAAAACTTCTGGGGCAAATTTGCACATTAACTCATAATCTAAAGTACTCATAGAAGGTTGCATTGTGATTTAAGCTGAATAATTGTTGAGTCACTGAAACTTAAAATTTGTATGGTATACTATTTTTCAGGATCTCAGCTGATATTCTTCTCTTCAGATCTATGTCTTTGCATGAAAGGAAGTTGGTAGTTAGAGACCTGACGATATATTATTGCCAAACCCTATTAGAGGCATTTGAAATACAGGATGTTTTTCCAGTTACTGATACAATGACATTTCAAGTTCTTTAGGTGGTTATGCACACAGGAGATTCTGTTCTCCTGGTGATCGTTGATGAGGAGAACTTTTGAATGAAAATACGGACAAAAAGATTAGGGTGGAGTTTTTAGTTATAAGCTCATATATGAATGTTTTCTGTTGTCTGCGTAAGATCCATGTTAGCTTATTTGTTTAATGAATGGAAATGGTTATTGTTATTGAATTCAGAGCTTTATATTCTTGTTAATCCAGTGTCTCTTGGTTTTTTCTTACCTGAAAAACAGTTATAACATTGTGAACTTCTTGGCTGAATGACCATGTCATGAAATTCAGTTTCCTCTTCAACTTCTTTAGACCTCATCCATTTTTTCAATTGCTCTTGGCCAAGTTCTTTTCCTGATCCATACCCTAAAGGATGCATCATTTTGAACTTGATTTAATTGCTGGATGATCATACTTTTTCTTCACAGGATTATTCCTTACTCTAATTAAGTTTATTAGGATATTGAAATTTGTCTCTTTGCAGTGAATGGGTTCTGGGCAATCGAGAGGATCTGGTCAAGGATATTATTTCTGAGTTACAACCAGAGAATGGTGAGGTAATATTTGATTTGTTTAACTCTACGCTGTAATATTTTTTGGGGTACTTGATATCTGGAAAAGCAGGTAATATCATATTTTGATTTTTTTTTTTTCAATGTCAGAGTCCTTCCCTTTCTCTTACTCGTAACTTTCTTATGCATCCTTGCATCCAAACAGGTTGATTTATGAAAATTATATCAGGCACTTGGCAAAGATTTTGAGCATTTTGATTCATTTTCAACTCCTTTCTTTAATTAACAGTCAAAACTATTACATTGATGCAGATATAGTATGTCTCATTTTGACCTCTAGATTTTTCCAACTAATGATTTGTAATTGAGAACCAATGTAAGTGGCTGAGGGAGTTCACGGTTTACTCGGTGCCACGATGATTGATTGCATTGCTAATATTCATTCAGTAGGACTTCTATGTCAAGATGCTGAGAGTTTTTTTTTTTTTTTTTTTTGGGGTGTGTCAATTGAAATTTTTAGACTTGAGTAATGATTAAAGTTTAACAAGAGAAGATGCATAGTGGAATGTGCACATCTGTTGCATTGTTGTTTGCTTTAATGGGTCAAAGTGATTTTTTTCAGGAATGGTGGACGTATGTATGCATGGGACCATCAGATCCTCATCCTAATTGGCACCTTGGAATGCGAGGCACTCAACATCGTGCTGTCATGTGGCGAGTGTGGAAAGAGGGTGGCACAGGATTCTTGTACTGGGGTGCCAACTGCTATGAGAAGGCAACTACAGCCAGTGCAGAGGTGTTTATCTGCCCTGACTATGGTGTATCATTATTGGATTAGAGTATTCATCTATAAAAGGATTCTTTTTACTGATAGCCGATATATTTCTTGAGCACAGATAAAGTTCAGACACGGCCTTCCACCTGGAGATGGAGTTCTATACTACCCTGGTCAGGTGTTCTCATCTTCTAACGAACCGGTTGCTTCTCTAAGACTAGAGCGTCTACTTAGTGGCTTGCAGGTAAGAGCGATGTAATTTCTAAAAGTACTTAGCTAATTATACTGAATGTAATTGAACTTTTGCCGACTATCTTCTGTTATATAAATGCAATGTTTATTTTCATGGTTTGCTAGTGTTAGTTGTGCATAGTTGTTTAATATTCTGATGTCTCCATGTTGGCTTTATTGTGTGGATTTTTCTAGGACTATGAGTACCTGAAACTATACGCTGCCCGATATGGTAGAGATGAAGGGATTGCTCTCTTGGAGAGGACTGGTTTGTATTTTGGTCCTGAGCGTTACACATTTGAGCATATGCCAATCGATGCAATGAGAGGAGAGATATATAATGCTTGCCGTTCCTAAATTTTTGTATGGACGATGCCACGTTTCAAGTGGTCTCTTTGGCGGCAGCTGTCTGTATCCAGGCTCCAGTGTTCAACTTTCAAATGTCAATTGATGTAGTGCATAATTTTATCTGCGGGTTAGATACCAATGTGGCTATAGTATCCACTTGAAGCGTAGTTAGAACAGAGGGAAGCTTTCTCCTGTTTTTACCTGGAATAGTGAAATTGGCCCACAATGTCGATGAGCAACTGGAGTTAATTTTCGTTCAGGCGCATGTAAATATTTATCCGATGTAAAACCAATTGCAGAAAGTTAAAACAAACAGACACGTTGAAAAAGCAGTCATTTTATCTTTCAGCGTTGGCATGGAACATAGAAAGCCCGGGCAAACCATGATAATCTGAGGTTGCGTGCTAACACGCTGAATATGTAACAATTGGGGGCAATTTTAACTTTACCAGTTCATCTAGCTTTCAATAATATTGTTAGATATAGTTTTTATTTGTTCGTTTGGAATAGTAATTGGAGTTTTTAAAAGTAGTTTTTTAATCGTGATTTATAGAATATGAAGTAAATATGTAAGATGAGGGTTGTCTCGATTTACATATATAAATACTTATAAATTTTTTAAAAGTGATAACAAAAGTGATGATATCGTGGTTATCAGCAAGTTGGCGTTATTAGCTTAGAATGCCTATCCCACTCATGGGTAAACAGTTTTTTCAATAATACAAACCCAGAACGTATGCTCCTGAGTCTTCGAATTGTCCCCTCTCCGACCATTGCAGCCTTGTTTGACCTTCGGTGAGGGTTGCAAATCGTTTGCTACAAGTTTATGCGCCCACATTTTGCCAACAAGAAGGTTATTTTTTCATATGCAACTACAAGTGTGTGTGTGTGTTTGTTAGGTTTTGAAGTTTCGCTTGTCTTTATAATAAGTTTACATAAATTCAAAAATTTAATAAACCTTAGACGATATTATTATTATTTTGCTTTGAGGTTTTATTTTATTTCATACTATCTATAGAAGTATAAAACCACGTGATCCGTTTTTTAGGAGTTATTTCACCTTAGTTAAAAAAAATACTATGTCAACGATAATAAATTGACAATTTGATGCCCATTCTATTTACCTTTTTTCTTTTAAATTAAAAAGCTCAATACTAACAAGTGGAGATATTGTGATAAATTATGTATCGAAGGCAAGGTTATTAAACTCGGACTGGTCACTGAACTGGTCGGGGTATTGAATCAAAGGTTAATGGGTCAAACCGGAGTCAAACCGGGGCAAAATTGGTTAGAAATTGAATATTTTAGGCTTATTAATATGAAATTTTAAAAAAATAAAATAAAAAGAAATCACTTAAAAAAAAGGCCCCGAATCGGACCGGTTTCTTGCCCAGTTCACTGGTTTATGGGTCGAATTAACCGATCCGGTCGGGATTTAATAACAATGATTGAGGGACAAGGACTACTTTATTTTCAGTAATATTTGATATTTGACTTGATTTTTGATTTTTCATCCCAATGGCCAAATCCCCTAGGTTTAGGAACCCGGACTGGACCGGCCGGTCCGGCCTGAGAACCGATGACTCGGTGCCAAACCGGGATCAATTCAGTGACCGGTCCGGTTTGGTCCTTTTTTAAAAAAAAAATCAATTTTTTAAACTTTTTCTTAGAATTTTATATGAATAAATCTAAAATATTCAATTTCTCACCGGTGTGGCCTCCTGTTTAGCTTCAGTTTAACTCTGATCCGACCTACTAATCTTTAATCCAGTACCCCAACCAATTTAATGACCGGTCTAAATTTCAGAAGCTTCCAAATCCCATACTTTCGCGCCCGGTGAGCTTAGCCTTAGCTGCACAGCCCGCACTCGTTAGGCGCGGCTTGCGAGCCCTGCGGGGAAGCATCCAATTATTCGGTCCGTCTGGTCAAGGAAATCAACCGAGGCCCGAGGTTGACGCAAGTGTTTTACCAGTTATTGGACCCAAGAACTGAATAGAAATTTTCAGATTCTACTTAATGGTTTGTTTCGAAAACCACCAAACTGTGGTTTCAAACCACGATTTACATAAATCGAGATAAAACTCTTTTTATATACTTACCTCGTAAATCATAAAAATATTCTAAAAAACTAATACAAACACACACTTAGTGAGCGATTGGGTAATTCTCAAAATATGGTTTCATAAATTATTTAGCTCCTCTTCTCAAATTCACTTAGTTTGCGAATTACTGCTACTTTCTTTATCAGTTCACATCACATGCAATTCCATTTCCTTTCCTACTGGTCCCTGTTACCTGGCTGTCTCGATGGAAAGTTAGGGAGAGCAGAGAAGCTCGTGTCTTGTACCTACCTCCTTCAAGATTCATTTGCGGTCTGTTTCATTTACGCCTCCGATATTTAACCACTTACGGCCTTCCTCTGATTTCGCTTTACAATTAGGGTTTTCCTTTGCTCCAATTGTTCGGGAACGGTACGATTCTCCTGTTACCTGTTAATTTCTATCAATTTCTTTTTTCCTTTTTTCAATTAGTTGACTTTGATTTTTATTATTCTGTTGATACGTCTTGGTTCCACCCCGCTCCCGCGCCAAAAAAGAAAGGTTCATCATTTGGCGCTTCTCGACCAAAATTGGTGGTTATTTTTCTTATTTGCTGACAAAGGCTGCCATTATTTGTAATATGACTAACTTCTTAACGTATGCCAGGTCCCTGAGTAAGGGAAAATATCGAGCATTTCATGGGTTGCATTATACTGAATGAAGAAGTGTTGCGTAGGGAGTTATGAGATTGTCTCTGACATATGCTTGTGACCATCGTGTTGTGATATATTATAAAGTTGAAGAAAAGTATTTCTCGTATTAAAATGCTATCTGGTAACTTTTCAAGACTCAGAACTGCAGTCCAAAGATCGATTGTGGGGAGAGAGAGTGGAAATCAAGATTCTTTTGGAGTTTTGATTGGACAAGGGAAGTTGTGGTTTGGCGGCAGTTTAAGGTTATTTCATTTTTTAAGTGGCTCTTGTGCTGATTTCTGTGCAATTCTCCGTCCTGGTGTTGCTTTAGCTACCAGCTCTGAAATAGTTGACCAAAGAAGAACCTTGTCTTTAGTTGGCAGTCTATCTCGCACATTTTCCATCCCATCATTATCGGCGCCTTCGTTTCAGGTGTGTGGGTACCACATTGATTGTGCATTTCGTGAGTCCGCTCAATTTTCAGTCAGCAGGAATTGTAAGCTGGAATCAATGGCTATTCCCTTAGCTAGAGCAGTAGTTGGTGAATGCTATTTTGATAACCTAAAGTCAAAGAGCTGCCACCAGTCACTGTTAACAAGGAATGACAGTAATCTGTGGCTGGGCAGAGGTTTGGAGGATGGCAGAAAAGTGAGCATGAGATTGAAAAACCCTAAGCAACCAGACAGTCATGGCATTTATGGTTATTTCATATATAATGCGGCAAAAACTTGGCGGAGTTATAACCCTTGTGCAGATTCAGGGTCAAGAGACTTCCATAGCTCAACATCAACATGTTTCTCTGCTGGGCCTGTTCCTGATGTGCCTTTCGATTCTTCCGTCCGAGAAGAGCAGCTAACAAATTCTGTGGATTCATCTGATCAGTATGTTTTCTCCTGTTTAAGTTCGCCATCTTAAATCTTCTCTGCGATTAAATCAGTGACCTAATGACCTAATGACCATGATGCTTCTTGAAGTTTAACATGCATCCTACTTGTTACAATGAGTTCTTTTATCCAAAAGTAAAAACACGATGATAAACATTTCCATTGCTGTTAAATGTTTGCTCTTACAACTATAATAGACATTGATTTGTTATCTGAAGACCTTATGAATGTATCTGAGAGTGTAGATATGTGGAATGTGGGGATTTGACAAGTGCTGTTGTCGTTTCTAAAATATTTATGATACAATTCCCATATTGAATGAATGTCTCATTGGATTTTGTCATCATTAGTATGGTTTAAGTGTTGAAAATGGATGGTGATGAGGTTTCTTATCTTTAAAATATATAGTATTAAATTATTAATCAATTTTCAAGTTTATTAGCATCAAAATTTTATGTTGTAGCAATTTCCCTGCAGTAGTTTAATGATTTCCATGAGGATTACTTGAAACTGTGGGGTAAATAATTTCCATAGTACATTTATTAAATTTGGAACATGAATTCATTCATTTGAGACAAGATGATCAGTACTTTTAATCCCCCCCCCCCAAAAAAAAATCCTCATCAAAAGAATCTGTAAATGCATACTCACACAGTCCTTAATTGCTGAATTTCCCGTATGAGCGCAATCTTAATGCTAAAATGAGATAGTTGGATGATGACCACAGGAAAAGCCTTTCAGGCAAAATGTTTAAGTTAATTTCTGGATCATGTTACTTGCCTCATCCTGACAAAGAAGAAACTGGTGGAGAAGATGCCCATTTTATATGCAATGAGGAACAGGCGGTAGGGGTGGCAGATGGAGTTGGTGGATGGGCAGACCTTGGAATTGATGCTGGAAAGTACTCCCGTGAACTCATGTCGAATGCAGTGAATGCTATTAAGGAAGAACCCAAGGGTTCTATTGACCCAGCTAGGGTGCTGGAAAAAGCGCATTTAAGTACTAAAGCTAAGGGTTCCTCAACTGCCTGCATCATTGCACTTACTGAACAGGTATGCTACCTTTACCTTTATGCTGTCTTCTATAATGTACCTATAGTTTCAACCTTGCTACTGTCACACTAACTCTTGTGCTATGTGGTTCCTTATCATGTAACAGAGAGGACTGGTTTTACGACTTATAATCTTGAATCCATTATCAAAGTATTCTTGGTGCCATTTTGCTTATTGTTATGGAAATATTTTCAGCCTAGGCAGTATGTTACCCTGATTTGTAATCACTTACGTTAATGTATCACTAATGATTGAATGGGAAATAACTTGAAGAATAACTGAACAGGTAGAAAAATATTTATTGCTAGTAAAATAATTACATAGAAAAGCAAGGGTTATGTGATATTTATGTATATATGTTCAGTAACTTTCAGGGCCATGTTGTATTAGTCATTTTCTGCTCAATGTGTAGCCATGCTCTGTGTAGCTAAAAGTGCCCAATGCTATGTGTGAAATTTCAGTTGGTGAAATCACAAGTAGAAAGCTTCAGTAATGATTTTATCAATTTTAGAAATGGGGCTCTTCTCTAGAGAAATACAAATATGGCTAAAGTGCAAGAGTAGTTTATCTCTTCTAAAATTGAGCATTTTGTTTTTCAGCTTTACATATGCCTTGGTACTTCAGGATGAATTGTGACTTGACTTGGTTGTCTGCGTTGTTACTTTGGTTTGCCATTTGATAATCCTGAAGGAGATTTTTAATTTGTTGACTTCAATGTGCATCAATTGGTTCTTGTGTTAAATTTCGTAGGGACTTCATGCTATCAATTTGGGGGACAGTGGTTTTATGGTGGTCCGTGATGGTTGCACCATCTTCCGATCCCCAGTGCAGCAACATGGTTTCAATTTCACTTACCAACTGGAAAGTGGAACTAATGGTGACTTACCTAGTTCTGGTCAGGTATGGTTTTCTATGCTATGTTATAAGCCCTTAATTTTTTTTATTGTGGCTTCAACAAATGTCAGTGAGTGGTATTATGAGTTCATGATTCATATTATTGTTCTTGTGTATCTCCTTGCTATTGATATTTAATGGAAATGGTTGAAATTTTCCTTGAGTATTGTGTTTTGGATTGAAGTGGGGAACCAGTGGAGGCCAGGGGGATAAGGCTGATTGCTTCTCTTGCTAGTTCGCTTCCCCCACCAATAAACAGGCTATTATTGTGCTTCTCGACTTAGCCAAACCAAGACCTTACTAGAAGTTATGACAATTTGCGTTGAGCCTTGGTGGTTTCAATAATTTGTAATTAAATGAATTATCTACAATAAGATCATGTCTTGGTGACTAACCGTAGTTCATATTTTAAACATCTTGGTGTATCAGAGAGTATTCTCGAGTATTCTCAAATCATGCATTTCCGTCCTTTTAATTTTTTATTTTTTGGCTGGTGCAGTCTTAACCTTTAGTTGTGAGAACCAAGCATAAAATGAGGTTTTTTGTTTTGATAGTGTAGAATAATGATATTCTGTTAGTTTCTCCTATTGGATGATATGGTTTCACGTGTACGATTGGTTCTGGTTGAGTTGATATCAGGTGTTTGCCATACCTGTGGCTCCTGGAGATGTGATAATTGCTGGGACAGATGGGCTGTTTGACAATTTGTATAACAATGAGATAACAGCAGTGGTGGTGCATGCCATAAGAGCCGGCTTAAGTCCTCAAGTGACAGCTCAGAAGATAGCAGCATTGGCACGACAACGGGCTCAGGATAAAGATCGCCAGACTCCTTTCTCAACTGCTGCTCAAGATGCTGGTGTCCGTTACTATGGTGGCAAACTTGATGATACTACAGTAGTTGTTTCCTATATTAACTCCTCCGAAGATCCCTAACTCTTCCTCTCTTTCTTTCTTGTATATGACGCCCTTTTTTTGTTAGGACGACGCAAGTGTAGAAGATACAAGTCAATGGTGGGACGCTTGTTGCATTATTTACCAATTTTTGGGAGATAGAGACACAATCACAGTTAATTAAATATGGATTGTACTTGTAAAGGTTTTTTGTGAATGGGAACTCGTCGGCTTTGGCCAATGCTGCATTGCAGGGTATCTATTCGTCTCTTCTTTTTAGTTTGAATTAACTGAACCAACGCCCATTGTTTTATAATGTCAATATGTGCCCCCAGAATGCCGAAACTACTGAAGGGGTTGCTTTTGGGGAAACGGGGATTTGGAGAGGAAGCAACCCTAGTAGTGGCAAGAAAGCTAGGGACAACTGATTTAAGCTCCAGGCAGAACAAAATTAATCTCGGAAAATAAAAAATTTGATAACAAGCTATTAGGCTTTATCTATATGAACCAATTATTTCCATATACACTGTTATTAATATCCATTTTAAAATACTAAATAATACTATTATGAATCTAAACTAAAATTATATTGAAATTAAAAATTCACAATTTATCATCTTATAATTTTAATATCTCTAGTCTTGCATCTATAATTTGAATTTGATTTGTAAAATTTTATAATTAAATTAAGAAATTAAAAAATAAAAAAGATTAGATGGATTTGAAAAAATAAATAAATAAAAGGAGCTGGAAAAACTTGTACCCTGAGAATGCAAGCAAATCCAGCTCACCCCACTTAGTCCATAATCGATGGTGGGCCAGGAAGTTTTGAACGGGCTGCCTGCTGTCCTAGTTTTAAGAATAGGGGCATTTTTGTGATAAGTGGGCATTGCACGCATTTGGGCTTAAGAGTTAAGGCCCATATTCTTGTCTCAATTCTGATGTGAACGAACAGAACAAAAGACGAGAGAGCTGTTAATTTTTAAAATATATATATATAATCAAGAAGAGACAAACGACTTTGTCTAGCACCGACCGTAGACGACTTGAGAGTTGAGAGGGCAGCAGCCAGCGGTGTCAAGCACATACTAAGCTTCTGCCAAGGAAGAGAGTAGGATTCCTCATTCCCGCGAGTGAGTCAAACCCTTCTTAGATGTCGTAAGGGGGAATTGTGGTGCCCAGATTCTCTCACCACGCCCTCTTAAAGAAATTCAGATTGCCATGGCGGGTCGTAGAGATGCGTTGCTCGCCAGAGAGAAAGGCCAGTCTAATCTTGGATCTCGGATCGTTGTTGCCGTAGTTATAGGTGTTCTCCTTGGCTGCGTTTTCGCCTTCCTTTTACCTCATGGTTTCGTCAGCTCCAATCGTCTCTTCCATGATCGTCGAATGAAAATTCCCGATCTTCAGGTTTTTTTTTTCTTTTCTTTTTTAACTTTGAAACTATAATATACTGTTGTATTTTACTCGCCTCAACTAAATATTTGTTGTGGAGTCTTTTAAAACTTGTGTGTTTGATCTAAGAATTTATATACGTGGTTATTCAATGTGTGGTTTTCTTAGAACTATACTCGGTTTGTTAGCATCTTTCCCTTCATGCTGATATAACATTTTCAAATTTCATTTCCGCCGCGGATTCGATCGTTTTTAATTGAATCATCGCTACTAATTAAAGCCGCAGTTTCATTTAAGAGCATCTCCTCATGGCATGACCTGACCTGCTCAAGGATCTTGAGCCGCCATTCATGCCCGAATACCTTCCCTTCATATTAAGTTATTAACTACCTGTTATTGAATATTTTGTTCTACTATTACTGGTTATGCTTTTGGCTTCCTAATGAAATGAAATGAAAAGGGCATAGTCAGAAAGAGAATATATGTGTCTGTCCATGTAAATAAACTGCAAAAATGTTGGGAGAGTACATCTGATTCGTGTTCATTTCATGTTTAGTTTGGACCTAGGACTTGTCTTATCGGCGACCTTCATTTTTTTTTCCAAGGACGAGATTAATAAGACAGACCTTGTGCATGAGCCTCTTGGCCTACATTCCATAACAGTGCCCCACCTTTTGGCCTTCTCTATCTCTCTTAACTTTCTCCTTTATTTATTAGGTTGGTTCATCTACTTGTGAATCGACGGAGCATGTTAATGCACTAAAGGTAGATATTCTAACAGTGACAGAGAAGAATTCTGAGCTTAAGAAGCAGGTCAAAAGTCTAATGGAAAAACTGCGGCTAGCTGAGCAAGGAAAGGATCATGCTCAAGAACAGTTTGTTATGTTGGGTGAGAATCACAAGGCTGGGCCATTTGGCACTGTCAAGGGTCTGAGAACTAATCCATCTGTCATTCCTGATGAATCTGTGAATCCCAGGTTGGCAAAAATCTTGGAGGAAGTTGCTATTTATAAAGAACTTATAGTTGCATTAGCAAACTCTAATGTGAAAGAGATGTTAGAGGTCTGGTTTACAAACATCAAGAGAGTTGGCATACCCAATTATTTAGTAGTAGCCTTGGATGATACCATTGAAGAATTCTGCAAATCAAATGATGTCCCAGTCTATAGAAGAGATCCAGATGAAGGAATTGATACAGTTGCTAGGACAGGAGGTAACCATGCTGTCTCGGGGCTTAAATTTCGCATTCTTAGAGAATTTCTGCAGTTGGGTTACAGTGCCCTTCTTTCAGATGTTGACATTGTATACTTGCAGAACCCCTTTGACTATCTTTATCGAGATTCAGATGTGGAGTCTATGTCTGATGGTCACAATAATATGACAGCATATGGGTTCAATGATGTATTTGATGAGCCTGCGATGGGTTGGGCACGATATGCTCACACAATGAGAATATGGGTCTATAACTCTGGTTTCTTTTACATTAGGCCAACTCTTCCTTCAATTGAGCTTTTGGACCGTGTAGCCAACCGGCTTTCTCGGGAATCAAAATCATGGGACCAAGCTGTTTTTAATGAAGAGCTCTTCTTCCCTTCACATTCTGGATATAATGGGCTTCATGCTTCCAAAAGAACCATGGATATGTACCTCTTTATGAACAGCAAGGTTCTCTTTAAGACTGTTCGAAAGGATGTTAAACTTAAAAAACTGAAGCCAGTTATTGTACACATTAACTATCATCCTGATAAATTTGCTAGAATGAAGGCCGTAGTGGATTTCTATCTCAACGGGAAACAAGATGCATTGGAGCATTTCCCAGATGGTTCTGAGCGGTAGGAGTTTTCACCAAATTGTGGTTCTGACACGTGAAGGACTTGCATGTTGTAATTTACTGGACACAGGAGCATTCATAATAGTTCACCTGCCAGGACACGATTTGCATTTCCAATTTGTATCTCAAGTGCGAAGGACTTGGGTATGAACTTTCTTTGAACCCCCCCCCCCTGCCTGGGCTTATTGACTTGATACATTGGTCTTGTATATTCTCACGTTGAATGGAGTTTGTTATTTTTTTCTCTGGGAGGGGAGGGATAAGTGTTTGTTTAACTAACAATGACTGGACTGTTTAAAATGCATTAAGATTAACAAATATCTTGGAAGTAATGATGCCTCGTTGGCTCTGTTTTCAACTTCTCGTCTTTATGACTCAGATTGATTGGAGGAGTCCTTGAATTCTTCTTGCTCGCTCATTGTATGATTTGGCTCTCTCCTTTTCCTGCACCGCATGATCTCTTTTCTCTCGACTCTCGAGCTCTATTGGTCTGCTCCTACTGGAGAAGATTGCAAAGGTCTATTATTCGGAGAAATTACATCTTACGACCATAAAACAAATCAATTACAGTTTTGGATTTGATTAATGCTCAATCTAGTTTTTCGGTTGACATCTGTGAGACAAATCTAATCTAATTATTTTAATTTTACGCGATATTTGCTGATGGAATCCTTGCCACAGAAGCTTTGGCATCATAACTCAGAAATCAATGATAGGGGAGCGATTATGGTTGATAAGTGACGTGTTTGTCCAGTTCTTTTGTATCCAGGACAGATAATTTTTAGATACTTCCTTCAATCATAAATATAAGACAAATTAATTTGTGAAGACAAGGATTGAAGTTTTTTTATAAGCACAAAAAATTCTTCAATCAAACACAATTCTGTTTGAGGCATGATGAGTCATTTAAATTAGCCACCTCTCGGTGTTGGGAGTTGAATTTTGATTCGCTAAGGCGCAAGGACCAAGAGGCCCATTTGATTTTGAAGGCCGACGATACGTCTTAGCGATTGCATTGCCAAAAAATGTACAAGGCCGCAGCGTTTTGTCGTTTACCTTGCACGTTTAGGAAATGTTGTCGTTGGTTGCAGGAGCAAGGGACCCAGTTGTCTTAAGTTTTTCGCTTTCGATAGGGTAACGTCCCCAGTCGCATTCAGGTCTTCCCCGTGGGCTGTCTCATATTCCACGTTGAGCTGCCTAAAATCCCAGAGGCCACGCCCTCTCACTTATCAATTTCAATTATGTGATTGATTCCCTTTTGCCCTCCCAAAAAAGTTAACAAATCAAGTGGCCCTTTCACATTATTTCTGTCTCAGTTTGCTTGTGGATTTTATGAGGAAAGTTCAATTATGGTTGCTATCGAGTTTAGTTGTTATTATTAACCTCCTCACAGTTAGAATCTCTACTTTTGTCTCGCGATCACTTTTTACGTTGATGGGATATGTTTGTGTGTTCCGGCACCTTTATACCCGAGAATTCAACTGAGATTGAAGATTGGAACGAAAAGAAAAATGAAAGAAAAGGTTGAATCATCACTTTATCGTTTTAACCAAAAGAAAATAGTCCCGATTGGAGAAAAATCCATGATTCGCATGAAATCCTTTAAAGCTGTTGTTGTTGCATAGGCAAATGATGCCAATGAGCTGTCCATATTGCGTGAACGCACGTCCATGCTAAATATACACTTTTTTATCCGTAATTCAATATGGACGCACCCACGACCCGTTTCGATAATAGATATTGCTAAAATCGGCGAGGAAAATATATTATTTTCGTATTAAATATAAGATAGAGTTTGTTTTTTTAAAAGATTAAAATACTAAATAAATTATTTAATCATGTGATTATATATAGTTTATATGTTAGGTAAAATGGTTTAGAAAAAAATGATAAATATAAATATTTTAAAATAATTTAATTAGTTTTCTCAATATATCTAAAAAAATTAATTATATCATATATTTAGGACAAAAGGGAGTAGTTGACTCCCAAATTTCATGTTGGCCGTACTATAAACTATAATAGTTGAAAAGGATCAAATAACTAAAAGATACATTCGACCTACAATTTAAATTTTTAAGCGAAATTGTCTTTTCTAAGGTAAAAACAAGAATTTTTTTTAAATGGTGAGATCAACTAGGATTCCGGAGCCCCTCCTAAAATCCAAAATATAGAAAAAATATCCCGAGCATTTAATTAAGGGAAAATTATAATAAGGTCCCAAGTAAATAAAAATATGAAGAAATGGTCACAATGAGTTGTTAATGAAGATCCTCATGTTATTAATGGAGGATCATCATGTTGTCATTAACAACCCCTTGAGACCATTTCTTCATATTTTCATTTGCTTTGGACCTTATTGTAATTTTCCCTTTAATTAAAGGAAAATTTCAGAGAAATACAGTCAAAATTAAAAAATGATAAAATGGTATGGTCAATTCATCTAAAATTAGAGTAGCTGTAGGAATCTGGGATTTGAAATGTTGAGAGAAATTCGATAATGCTCTCAGTTTAGTGAGAGAAAAAAGAATAGAGGCAAGTCTCAAGTTAAATTGGTTGGCTGAAGAAGAAGTGAGAAACGACAAATCTAGGAAGGGAAGGGGGCGAAGGGCTCAATGTGGCAATTGGAAGGGAACGACGGTCTCTTGACTGAGCTTTGGCGACAAGTGGCGAAGTTGGAAGGTGGTAACTGAGAAATGAAAAACCTCGGAAAGGAAGAGGGCGAAGGGCTCGATACGACGATTGGAAGGGAACAACAGTCTTTTGACCGAGATTTGGCGGCGAGTGGCGGAGTTGGAAGGTGGTAACTGAGAAACAAGAAACCTCGGAGGGGAAGAGGGCGAAGGGCTCAGCGCAGTGATTGGAAAGGAACGATAGTCTTTTGATCGAGCTTCGGTGGCGTACGGCGGAGCTGGACACCATTCTATAGACTATCATGAGACAACATATAATAAACACAGCAAGTTGTGAAAGCAGAAAGTCATGTCGTTAATGTTGAATATTGTATTGTTAATATAGAGACATGTGTTGTTATTGAGCATTAAACTTGTTACTTTCCCAATTTGTTTCTACAAAAATGTTAAACAAAAAAGTTTAGTTGTTAATATAGAACCTGGTGTTGTTAATAAAGCGGTGTTTTTATTAGGCATCGAACTTGTTACTTTCCCAATTAGTTCCCACGAATATTTTAAACAAGAAAGTGCAGTCGTTAATATAAAACCTGGAGTTGTTAATAAAGCAAGATGTGTTTTTATTGCACATCCAATTCATTACTTTCTCATTATTCCTTATGAAGATATTAAACAAGGAAGTAAAGTCGTTAATGTAGAATTTTGTGTTGTTAATAAAGCGACAAGAGTTGTTATTGGCCATCTAACTTGATACTTTCCCATTTTTCCCTATGAAGATGTTAACCAACAAATCGTTATTGTAGAATCTGATGTTGTTAATAAGGCAATATGAGTTGTTATTGGCTATCCAACTTGATACTTTCCCTTTTTTTTCATATGAAGATGTTAAACAATGAAGTCAAGTCATTAATATGTAAAATATGATGTTGTTAATAAAGCGACAGGAGTTGCTATTAGCTATCTAACTTGATACTTTCTCATTTTTCCTTATGAAGATGTTAACCAAGGAAGTCAAGTCGTTAATATAGAATCTGATGTTGTTAATAAAGCGATAGGAGTTGTTATTGGCCATCCAACTTAATACTTTCCAATTTTTCCCTATGAAGATGTTAACTAAGGAAGTTAAGTCGTTAATGTAGAATCTGATGTTGTTAATAAAGCGACATGAGTTGTTATTGGCTATCCAACTTGATACTTTCCCATTTTTTCATATGAAGATGTTAAACAAGGAAGTCAAGTCTTTAATGTAGAATCTGATGTTGTTACGAAAGCGATAGGAGTTGTTATTGGCCACCCAACTTGGTACTTTCCAATTTTTTCCTATAAAGATGTTAACCAAGGAAGTAAAGTCGTTAATGTGAAATGGGTTGTTTAACATTTTCGTAGGAACAAATTGGGAAAGTAACAAGTTTGATGACCAATAATAACACATGTCTCTATATTAACAACATAATATTCAACATTAACGACATGGCTTTCTGCTTTCATAACTTGCTATATTTATCATATGATGTCTCATGAAAGTTTGTAAAATGGTGTCCATCTCAATCGCACGCCGCTGAAGCTCAGTTAAAATACTGTCACCGTCGTTCCCTTCTAATCGCCGTGCTGAGCCCTTCGCCCTCTTCCTCTCTGAGGTTTCTTGTTTCTCAGTTACTATCTTCCAACTCCGCCACTCGTCATCGAAGCTCGGTCAAGATACCGCCGTTCCCTTCCAATCACTGTGCCATACCTTTCACCCCCTTCCCCTCATAGGTTTGTCGTTTTCACTTCTTCTTCAGCCAACTGTTTAATTTTGGCCTTGCCTCTGTTCTTTTTATTAGTTCTCAAATATGTTTTGATGATAACAAATCTTGATAAACAATGAGTACTTTATGATTCAAGTCAATTAAGTAATTTTCTAACTGTTTAAAGAGTGTTTGATATAAACAAAATGATTTTAGAAAGAAACTTGAATCAGAAGACACTCATTTTTCAGTGATCTCAGATTATCACTCGAGTGATAGGTAATTCACTCAAGTAATGATCTTCAACTTTAAGTGGTTTTGCAAGTCACTCGCTAAAAATTAGAAAGTAAGGAAAAATCACTCGAGTGCCTAAGTCATCACTCGAGTGATTCCCCTTCACTAGCACAATCTCAGCAAGTCATTCACGAGGTATCTGAGAGTTGAGAAGAAAGGTTACTTTAGTGGATAAATGGTCACTCGAGTAACAAGAGATCACTTGCAAAGGTTCCTGCAAGTTACTCACGGGTAGCATGGAAGTTATATGGAAATTCACTCGAGTGGCAAGAGCTTACTCGAGTGACATGAGCTCACTTGCAGGATTTTCAAAAGTTATGAGAAAGCTCACTCAAGTGACAAGTGTTCACTCGAGTGGAAAGACATCACTTACAGGTTTCAAGAAGTCACTCGCAGGATCTCTGAAGGTTATGAAAAGCAACCACTTGAGTGGATAAGTGATTACTCAAGTGAAGTATGTCACTCTCAGATATTCTCCAAGTCACTCGTGGCAGATGAGCAAGTTACACAAGGAATTCACTTGAGTGACAAGCATTCACTCGAGTGACAAACATTCACTCTTCATCTGTATCTAAGTGACTCGCGATAGCTCAGGAAGTTAAAAGTAAAGATCACTCGAGTGAACTGATGCTACTCAAGTGATAACTTGCAACTCGTGATACCCTGCAAGTCACATTCAGAAAATTCAAGAGTGCATTATAGTTCCCACTCAAGTGATACACATTCACCCAAGCGAATAAGCTTTTACTCAAGTGAATCATCACTCACTCATGTGACATCTCATCGTCTTCTTCATAATCAACGTCTCTTTATCTCTAAATCTCTCTATTAATCTTATTAATTATTGATTATCACTTATATATTGTTTTAATATTACTAATCATACATGTGTATAAGTTTTAGAAGCTTGAACCATGAAACCAATTCAAAATTCCTTGAAAGCATGGTAGTTGTCAGAAACATTAAATGATCAACCATAAAACACAGAAGAATAACAGGAGGATTACGTTTGAGAATTTATGGCAGCAGAGACAAAAGCAACTTAATGCCGAAATCCTTCAACGGCTCCAAAGCCAATCCAACAGATAGTTCGAATGCTCACAACGGTTATTAATGAAACTCACCTACAAATATTCAAGCATTCAATACAGAAGGAACTAACGAAGCCAACAAGCATTGATACTTCATTTATTACTTAGTTCTCAGTAAAAATTCTCTGATATTTTTCTGTAGTCCTTAATTGATCATTTATTTGCTCTGTGAGAGAGTCTTTATCTAATATATCTTTCAAACTCTATAAAATCTTAAGGTAGTAAGACTTTGAGTGTGGTGGTTGAATTACAACGTGTAAATGGGAGTGAGTCCTAGAGAAGATCATTCATTGATTGATACGTTGTACTGAGGTACTAAGAACCTGTAGAATCTTGGAAGGATGGTGAGAACTCAGAGACGCTATGAGAACTGGACGTAGGTTATTGAGTTAAGACCGAACCAATATAGATTGTTGTGCATTCTACGATGATATCCCTCTTATTTTCATTTTCTATAGCTTTACTTAATCAAATTTGATTTAGTTTAAATTTTTGTATTCTACCTAATTCACCCCCCTCTTAGGTAAAAGTTGACACTAACATTTTTTTCTCTTAGTAAACTGGGGGCATTATCGACTTTCTCTCTACATTTCAAATCACATATACTTATGTCTACTCTGATTTGAGATTTTAAGAATTAATCACACTATTTTATTTTTTAAAAATTTTAATTGTATTTTTTTAAATTTTTTTCTTTAATTAATGGACGAAATCTGCTTAGAACACATAAATGCATGAAACACGCATTCATGATACAGAAAAGCGAACCGAAGGGTACCCGAGGAGAGATTTGGGAGCCAGAAGAGACTCATTGGTCAACACGATTTGTCCTATCTTCTCCATTTCTTCGCAGTTCACTTCTGTAGAAAAATAATCTATTAGTCGAATTCACTTCACTTTTTATCTTTTGATGGGAAAAAAATTTGTTTCCCTTCCGATTTTTGTTTTAGGGCGAATACGACCATTTTAATATGGGTTAAATGTTATTTTTATCTGAAAGTATATATATATATGGTCAATTTTATCTTAAAAATATTTTTGCGAGTAATTTTATTTTAAAAATTTTAATTTTAAAGTAATTTTGTCCTAACTGTTAATCCCGTTAAATTTGATCATTTTAATCAAACCAAGAATAAATTTGCTTCAGAGTAAAAACTTATAAGATAATTCTATCACTCATGTCACTTTTGTTAAGATGTATATTTACCCTGAAAATTTTAATATTAAAACAAATTTATCCTTAATTTAATCAATTAATGGTCAAATTTTATAGGATTACAAAATTAGTCTAAAATTGAAACCACCAAAATAAAATTATTCTAAAAAATACTTTTAAAATAAAATTAACCCCAAATAAATACTTTCACAGTAAAAATAACTTGGACCCTTTTAATAACTCACAGCAAATAGGAAGAAAGAATGGTGTCACTGCACATCACTGCTGTCCATATCTAGACGCTCTAGTCGCTCGTGTTCATCTTTTTTTTTATCTCCTTGCTTGTCTCTTCTCTCCTTGTTTCAGGCTTTAGCAGTGAGCGACACTGGGAGCGTCTTCTTCTTACTCTTGCTCTCCAAACATCCGTTGCTGGTCTTCTTCTGTCCTTTTCTGCCGTTCACTCGTCTCTCTTCATTCGCAGTTAGGAATTACTGTGTGATAAGTTACTCTCTCAGGTTTTAATTGTATTGTTGTAGCGGTGCTGCTGCTCTTGGACTCCCCAATGGCCATTCTCTTTCATTCTGTACTTGTGAGTTCCGTATTTCTTCTTGTGCTCTCTGTCTGCGTGTCCTCGCTGTTTTTCGCTTTGATTCATCTAAATTTAGTTTTGACTGGGTAGTTGCTTTCGCAGACCTAGCGGTTAAAATATGTCTCCGTGGTGTCTTTATTATTTTTCTTTTCTGCTTGCTCTCATTTGGCTTGAAAGAAGTAAGATATTTGGCAAAATACGATATCCGCTAGGGGCTTTGAGGCATTACGACTTTTTAAGACTGTTCGTTTCTTTTCTCGGCTACCAAACAAAGAAAACGCCTCTGTGGTTGGGGTTCTGTGATCACTGCGTTTATTCTATTATGTTCGATCTGTGTATGTATATACACGAGTATATCTTGAAAATTTATGCTGTTCCAAGCTAGATCTGAATTTGAATAGACCAGAGAATCTATGAAGCCAACTTTCTTCCTGTCAACCGGAGCTCTTCCTTCTTGGTTTGCTGAACGATGTTCTGCTTCCATTCCCCCCAACACACTCACCCTCGTTTAAAACATAAATGTGTCCTTTTTTCTTCGCTGCGTGTGAACTTCTACAGCTTATGCTTTTGTTGAAATGATTGTTGGAAACAGGTCCTTTGCTGGTTTTTCGTTTAGGAAAAATGAAATTGAGGTCTAAGAAAGGATGGAAGACTTTGGTACCTCTTCATTTGAAGGGTAAATCAGCAGTCAGTTTTTCTCTGTTCCCCAAAGTCAATTCAAATAGCTATGGTCCCGGCGAAACTCCAGTTTATTTGAATGTATATGACTTGACACCCTTGAATGGTTATATGTACTGGACTGGCCTGGGTATCTATCACTCTGGTGTTGAAGGTATGGCAAATCTTCTTTTTCTTGAATTTGATCTCTGTGCCTCAATCTAAGTTTAATATCTACAGTAACTTGGCTTCTGCACGCAAGTCCTTGGTTACTTATGATGGAGGAACAAGTTGCTCTTGTTAAAGGAAATTTCATTTTCCATCATAATTAGAAAGCGTTCGTAGGGGAGAGAAACTAAATTTAATCCTTGTATGTGACTTTATGTAAGCAATGGATTTTAAAATTATCTTATGGCTGGAGGAGGGTGCTTTTATGAAGCGTGTGAATGAATGTGGAACTGGCCTGGTGCTCTTGATCAGTGATGATTCTAGCAGGCATGTGATAATTTGCCTAATAATATTTTTGCAAGTAATTATATAAGAATGTTCCGAGTTATTTATGAAATCACTAAATTCTGTTTGTATGAGAATTATTTGACAGTCCAAGGGGGAAAGCTTGGTAACTGTTTGTAGTGTGAATAATATGAAATCAGTAAAGATTTTGGTTTAGTTTAGCATTATGATAGTTATATTCATTTGGAAATCATCTCCCTCCTCTAAACCCAATGTCAACAACTCAACATTAAGATTGTCTCGTTGTGTTGTTTCTTTTCTAATTTTAATTTGACACTGGTAACAACTAGAAGGCTCTCTAGGTGAGGAAACTGGGAGATGCAGCTGAGCACTTATGGAAATGTTCATCTCTTTTATAATTAGCTGACTTCCTTTTATGCTAGTTTACAAATACCCCAAACTTGATGCTTGGCGGGGCAAAAAAGAAGAACTGCTGCTTGGCTCCTTACCTTCTCATTGATCTTAGTTGTTGATTTTAAACTTTAAATGGGAGCTTGCCTTTTCTGATACGCCATTTGCACTTTACAGTATATGGTGTAGAATATGCATTTGGAGCTCATGACTATCCAACTAGCGGTGTCTTTGAGGTGGAACCTCGGCAATGCCCTGGATTCAAGTTCAGGAAGTCAATATTCATTGGAACCACCTGTTTGGATCCTGTGCAGGTCAGGGAGTTCATGGAACGTCAGTCAACAAACTACAATGGTGATACATATCACTTAATTGTGAAAAATTGCAACCATTTCTGCAAGGACATCTGTTACAAGCTAACAGGGAAGTCAATTCCAACATGGGTTAATCGACTGGCCAGACTAGGTATATCTTTGGTTCCTTTAACTTCCCATAACATGCTAAATCAGATGGAGGTTGATTTTCAAGATACAAAGTACAAGTTTACTCTAGATTTTGTTTTTGAGGATACTGTATCATCAAGAACTGAATTTGCGTAATTCTAGTCCTTAATACCCGTTTAGCCTGTTATTATATGATCTGGAATTCTTGATGAATTCTACATCATTAATATAGTTTCTGATGTAACTTAAGCAATATATTCCTTCTCCTTCATAAGGGGAGGAAAATTTGTTGATATATGACGTGTGCGACGGTCAAAATGTACTTTCAAGTTCGTGCGGCTTGTAGGTTACTAGGTCATGTCACTCATTAGATTTAATGGCAATGATGGGCTTCTCTGTAAGTTGCACATAATTAATATTCATCTTCGTTGAAACTGCGGCAGGTTCAGTTTGCAACTGCATTCTTCCAGAAGCACTCAGAATTTCTGTTGTGAGGCATGATCCTAATTTCCAGACTTGTGAGAGTGAAAAACGAAGGCTGAGAAGTGCCGTCAATTGCCTGTCCTCAATCTCAATGCGGCAAAAGCACTTATCAACGTCTTCACTGTTTCTACAGTCACCCCTGAAAGGCTGCTTATCGTCATGGGAATTTAGGAAGTCCATTAAAGAAAGGTAACAATCTATGCTAGAGAGGGTAAGATATGCGAATGTTTGATCAGGACCTGCCTCCTTACTACTGACTCAATCTTGAACATTGGAAATCTTTTGTAAGCAGCTTTTGCATTTCCCCTTGAGAACAACATCGCTTGAAGTTTTTTATTGTTTTTCTTTTTGGGCCTCATTTAATTTCTATGTTATAGAGATTGTGGTGTAAAGTCACCGTTATGGCCCCATCTGCTGTAAATCCAATTGAGAATCATCGTTTCGGAGGTGAAGAAGAAACTAAATTTATAGCGTCACCTCCGTCATCTGTATTTCTTTGTTGTAATATGCCGTATCTAAATTAAATTTCTTTTTGGAAGTATACGTGAAATGTTATTGCCATTAGCGAAGCTGCATTATTATAAATTATAAAGTAGTTTAAAAAAGAAGTTGCTATCATAGGGTGATTTATTATAAATTTTATTATATGTTGATATTGATGTGGGAATTCTATTAATACAAAATTTTGTTGGAGGTTTGGTGAATGTTGGATTCATTGAAATTTTGTTGGAGGCTGGCCTGTAAGCTAATGATTTCCAAACTGATGTTAATTCCTTTTTTTTTCCCCCATTAAAGGAAATTAGTAATATTAAAGGCAAATAAAGTACAATGTCTCATAACCAGGAACTAAACAAATCAGAGCAAGCATAGAGAAAGAGTAAATGCACAAACAACAGATTAGAGAAACAAGTATTTAAAAGATCTTTGTTACAATGATAAATGAAGTACATAGCTAAAACATCTTCTGCAGCATGCACCAAATAGGCATATAGCAGAAATGGAGGTCGAAATACCTAAATTAGAGGGTAAGACCCTTCCAATAAAGCTTGGGCAATTCACTCAGCTACCTAATCTACTTCTATATGAATACACTCGTAACAAGGGTTCCTAATCAGATTCCTTGAAACCAGGAAATACTCAAGGAGAACATTTGTCATAATATCAGAGAATGCACAATCAAATAGACAATAGGAAAAGAAAATACTACCCCAGCCCGAGTATGAGCAGTGAAGTCATACACACTGAACCGGCACATGTTTACCCTGACAATGATCAGTGTTGAGCAACATACTGAATAAGCACATGCTTAGCCAATAATGAACAACGCATAGAGATATTGAACAAATTCAAACTAATGATTCTCAATTATCTATCTATTGCATATTTTTTATATGGTTGATTAATAAAAAAACTTTACCACCCCACCACATACCAATACCCTTGACTAAGCATAACCAGTTTTTGGAGTGGTGTCAAAAGCCTTGTTTTTGGAGCTTGGATCAATCGTTCGTACTCTTTTCCCACCTAAAAGCATTTGACACCAATTCTATTCGGACAAATGCAGCTTGGAAAAGGGACTTTGATTTATACAACCCTCTGCTCAATGGAGAAATATAACGAAACACCCATTCATACAAAACTAACCAAATTACACTTAATGACAATAAGCAAGCTTTAGCAACAGTAAGCAAATCGGTCCGACCAAACACAAATCTCAATCCCAGACAGACATTAGTTGGGAAAATTGAAACCTTTGGCAACTCACTCACCTCAAGATCAAAGAATCAAACGATTGGTACCTTTGAACACATCTGTGACTTTGCCTTTATTTTCCTCAGAACAATTTCAAAACCCCAACTACTAGCCTCCTTTGAGATCATCCTTTCACTAGGTAGGAGCAAGATCCACCTTTTCGATATGTTCTTCGCCTGCGACGGCCATGGGGGAACCCATTGGAAATCATCATCGGAGGGACTCATAAAGGATTGAGGCCTAAACATTTTCTCGCAACCCTCCACACTACTTCTCCACTCGCTGCCGCCACCGGATTCACTCCCAGCCAGCACCTCCACCGGCCACTATATAAGGGGCCACTGAAGGACTCTACTAGAAGGGGGGAGAGCCTTATAGAGAGGGATAGAATCGACCCCCTAGCAGGGTCAAGCTGCATCTGGAGGAAGACGACACCCTCTTAAAGGAAAGAAATCCTAGTAGAGGGGGAAAAATCACACCGATGACGAACTAATCTTATCTCGACTCTGAAGATTTCCTCCTCTTAAACAAACTTCAAACAAACGTTAATTCCTATAATCATATTTTAGTGGTTCTTGGGGATTACTTTTTGTCCGGGACTTGAAAGTTTTGATATCAAGTTCTGATGTCCCTTGAGATCTGAAACTTGTTAAAGTCACGTGTACGCGTAGTTGGCTCACCAACATAGTTTGATAGGACTACATTGTGCTCGTTCATATATCTGACATTTAATTTTTGTACAAGAATATTCAACTAGACTATTTGAGGTTGTTAATGTTTGGAAATCGCAACTCCCTCTTTGGTACAGATCTAATTAGATGCGATATTCGAACTCGAGGGCTGAGTAGCTTTGGCAGCAAAGGTAATGATGAAATCAAAGGGGCAGAGGCCTCCCCGCTTGGTTTGTACTCCTTTAAGAGTCTGGGGATCAAAATGGACACTATGACTCAGTTTGGTATGTGGTACTAAATTTTGATGGACTGGGATTAGGACTTGGATTGTGATTGATACTTTAAAAATATGTTTGGTATGAAGTAATAGTTGGACGAAATAATTTTATTAATCTTATTTAATAAATAGTCACTAATTATGTCATTAGCGAGAAAAAAAAACAGAGAGAGTGATTATGCAAAGTTTTAAAACCCAGACCGATCGTTGAATCGGTCAGGGTACTGGGTTAAGGGTCAGTGGGTTAGATCGGAGTTATACCGGAGCTAAATCGGGGCCAAACCGATGAAAAAATTAAATATTTTAAGCTTATTAATATGAAATTCTAAAGAAAAATTTAAAAAAATTGATTTTTTTAAAAATGTAGTTGATTGGACCGGTTATACGGCGATTGGCCAGTTCCCGGTCCGGACCGGCCAGTCCGGGTTTCAGAACCTTATGATTATGTGAGAGTGATTGATTCTTGATTAAAATCAGGGGTTAATTTTGTCCAAAAAATATTTTAATCAAAGATATTTTTGTCTCTACAATTTTACAATCCAGGGATTAAAAACACAATACCAGGGGAGGTGGCTTTGCAGTAATCCCACTTTCATAGTACTCCAAATCCCTAGTTTTCTGTAATCCCTCATACCAAACGATATATTTTGACTCAATCCCTGATTTAATCACAGTCCCTACTCCACAATGCCTCATACCAAAAGGGCCTATGAATTTGTATAAGTGTTAAGGTGCGACCAGTAGTCTCACCTATTTTTTGAGGTGCAATCAACACCTTAAAATATTTATGGGTGCAATTTTACCCCAAACATTAAAAATGGGGCAATTATCACCCCCAAATAACAGACCCGGTAACCTCTGTTAGTTTACTATTCATCATCTTCATCGGATGCATGGTTCTTCTCTCCTCCCTCACTGAAACAGACCAAGAAAACGTCAGTTGGGTTTATCTCCCCTCAATGTTATCAGGGACTCTGCCTCTCAGTGGCCGACAGCTCCACAACAATATTGACAAACCCGATAGCTTCACCTTCTTTTCTTCAGCTGATTGGTGGCTGAGATTTTTTCCCGTATATGCTATGGGGACTCTCAACCGAGATCCCAACTCTGTTCTGGCCTCTTCCATAGATGATTCAGGTGGGGCTAACCTGATTTGGGATGCCGTCAGACAAGAAGCTAAGTTGGAGGCACACTAAAACTGGGCCTTTGTGCTTGCCTTTTCTTCTACTTAATTTCTATATGTTGGTTTCACTCTCTGATTCCTCTATTTTGTTGAAAATGGTTTTAAAATCAAAGGATTTGCTTGGACGTTGAACAAGCTGTGGTCTATTTTAGCGAGGGAGGAGAGAAGAACCCGGCGTCTAATAGTTGAGGGATAAAATTGTACCCATAAATATTTTAGAACGTTGAATACACTTTCAAAAATAATTCGAGGTGCTGGTTATATAAAAGTCATTGAGTAGTAAAGTAAATCCTTGGAAAAACCGAACAAATCAATGAGGGGTAAGGGAGAAAAAGATTGTTAATCCAAATTCAAAACTTTAATGCTTGGGGTGAAAAATAAATACATGCCGGGTTGTCTGGGTCCTCCATAAAATTTATAAACTGCAAGTACCAAGATTGATTTCTTTAGCACATTACAACTTAAAACCTAAACTTGTTCTCCGTAAGCATTACATCAAATAAACAGAATCAGCAATGGTATTCTGAACCAGCTCACACTGCAGAGGATTTCTTCACCGCCCATAAAAATTTATAAATAAATAAATGAAATAAATGAAAGGCCTATGCCCTGAAAATTGCACCAAAACCCAGAGCCAGTACCTATAATCAGACAAATATTATATGAATGCTGTTGCTTGTGCTGCACAGGATTTTCTATATTTTCTTAAATTTCTTCGTTTTTTTCCTGACAAGATAGAACCATGCAAGGAATATACAAACCCCCAATCCGAATTAGCAATTGCGTTACAAACCTGCAGGAACACGAAAGAGAAGATTCAGAACTATGCTTCATGGCCTTTCTAAGAACAGATGACATCGTTTTACCACAATGAAAAGTTGGCAATCACTCACATGACTCTTAAATTGGGTGCTTCAACTATAACCCCATATGATAAAGGTTATTTTGAAAAATAGGAAAAACACAAAGCAATTAAGACACTTCGGTGATCCCTGCTCAAACTATTTACAAGAAAATTGCCATTCTGAAGTTTAGGTGAATGTATTAAGAACTATAAACACACCGCGCATAAGCTGTCCATTCATGAGCAACTACTAAGTTTGAGACCAAGAAACTTGAAATACATATCATTACAGACCGGAGCCATGGAACAATCAATCGTCTTTCTGATGCAAAGCACTAGGCAGGTTATTATTACCATCCAGGGCAGCATGATATATCCGCTTTTCTGCTAGCCCAATATCTGAAAGTTTCAAGTCACCCTGCAAGCAGAAAATTTAATAAACTAGATCCAGTGAGTACCGACAATTAGCTCTATGCAGTAGCGCTATAAATAAGGCGCAAGTAGTCCCCTTTTTGAACAATCAGAACTTGACCTGATTTTAGAAGATCGTGATTAGATCCACATATATTTGGTAAAAAGAATAATCTTCTTCTTTGAGAATAATCAAAAAAGGAAAGTGTTCAATTGGAATATGAAAACGGGACTGAATTGGTCCTAGTTACTCTTCGGCACAGAGTGGAAGAATCAAATTATTACTATATTTTTTCCTTTTTCTACTTCTTCCAAGTGAGTTAGAATGAAAGAAGTCAATGAACAACTAGCTCCGCGAAAAATAACAGGAATAAAATTTTACAGAATATTACAAAGCGTGAGGAGTAAGATTTTCACTATCAGAAACCGGCAGTTGACACTGAGGAAAAGAATTGAGAAGAGCATCCCCACACCCCGTTAGCATTACGAAGGACCATGTGAAAAATAAAAAGAATGAAGAACAAGATAAACCGAATTACCATATAATCTAAATAATTTTAGAACAAGTCACATCCATGCAAAATACTCCCTCTGTCCCTCCATATAAAATCCTTTCAATTTCTATACATCCTTCTTAATTTTCCCATCCTCATCTTTTATCAGTCTAGTCCCCCTCCTTGTATACTTCTATTCCAGATTTACCACACATCAAAAAGTCAAATTCAACCAACCTAGTATCTGAACTGGTTAGGAATCCTTATAATGTGATCAGTGAGATGCAACCCAAAGAAGTAGATGTTATGCTAGAATTTATACAAATGTAGTATGATTAGCTTTCCAAATTTTTCATACCATATATTAGTCAACAAGAGTTGCATACCTCACTAGCCATCAACCTTCTAACATTATTAGCATATAGTTTGGGGTCATCCTTCTCTTGCTGTGAGGGGTAGTAAACAGGTAACTTTTTCACTTCCATATAATTTACAAACTGACAGAGAAGTAAAATTACATGGCGCACCTGCACGAAGAATATACGTTGAAGTTGCTGTAGAAAAGGAAAGACCTCAATCTAATTATCAACAAGACGTGAATGCAGAAAAGTCATTAGGTTTGATGCAAGAAAGCCTCTCTGTAATCCAACAGCGTAAATGAAGTATGACTTTTCAAGCAAGTACAAAGCAAAAGACTTTTTAAACTAATATTTCGTCTGCACCGGTGACTAGAAATTCCGAGTAGGTGAAAAGCAACTAGCCAACCACTGACTACCTCGCAAATATCAATCTCGAGATCAAACTTCAACTCGGATCAGGGTACAAAATTACTTCTCAGATTCAAGCCACAACTCTAGGGTCAAACCTAATATTCTTACCAGAACCGTGAAGCCTGGATGCCGGATACTACATTAGCTTCTATTGATAGAAATCATAGAAAAGCAGGAAAATTCTGATCATTGAATACTTGATAATTACTTACCCCAGAAATGGAATCCCAGGCCGGACTAAATCTCTGGTAAGGGTATCTTAAAATTACAGGAAGCACAGGTAAACCTGCCAAGAAACCACCAGTCTTGAATGGAAGGAGAAAGTCCCCATTTGTGGTTGTACCTTCTGCAGAATATCCGAAATCAGTAAAATAAAATAATTATGCTCTGAACTATACCAGATATAATAGAGATCACCTTGATGGTAGAAGGAAATATGATAGCACATGCAGCAGAACAATCAAGAAGCCAAATTTCAATATCAAAATATCTGGTCTAGATTTTGATATAGGAGTATTTAAAATCTTATAGCTTAATTATATCATAAATTCCTAATTATACGGTCAACCAGGGTTCTTTTAACTAATCATACGCTTTCTGTCTTCAAAATAATTTCGGTGCCTGGTCTTGAGACCTTCTTCCTAATTCAACAATATTCCAACTCAGTTTAGGTGATATAATTATATTTTGAAACCTGCATCCTAATTCAATAAATACATAGGTCATAGGATAAACACATGCAACAATCAGTATCATCGGATCCGTATTACAGAAAAGGCAGAAAATCAATTATAAGAGAAGGAGCAATATCTATCATTTTATACTAGTGCCAAAGACAGGTGCATAAAAGCAATGAATCACATGCAATATCAACATTTTGCTACAGAGAGAATCCCAGACCATAGAAGAATATGGTCACCTTGTCCAACTAACAGGATTAACTTACATGTAGCTAAAGTACAAATCAATAGACAATTCAAAGGGGACCATTTGATGATATCATAAAAACTAATATTTAAAAAATATACCATTCTTCCATATTCAAAACTACCGAGAAAGATAACATCATGGTGATAAGAAAAAGTAAATATAACTAACAAGAAGAAAAAAATCTAAAGGGTGGTAACCTGGAAATAGCATCATAATTGGAGCAGACTTGTTACAGTGAGCTTCTCGAATTCTTTCAGTGACAACACCTGCAGGAAAAAATTTTACAGGCACATTCACATAAGCTCCAGAGCATAACATATTGTATCGAACAATGTACGAGGACCCTAGTTTGATGGACTAATATGTGTGCATGTGCATGATGAAAATGACAACTTAGGCACCTCTAAATTCTAGATACGACAAATCACAAGGGCTTGAGAAAGTCTAGTTTCATTGATGTTATATATTACTCAATAGAAAAATGTCCAGGTTAAGGCTTGAGAAAGGCACAGGCAACAGCTAAAATCTGCTTCTATTTGAGAATTGTATTTAATCCTATATATACCAAGCCAATGCTTTTGGATAGGTGATTCTTAAGGAAAGAATTTAAGCATAGTTCCCTTTTCCATAATCTATACTCAAAGCCAATTCTAAGTTCTTTTCTATTTACCACATGAAATTCAGCCCAAAATGCTTCCAGATTCAATGAATATTTAAACTCAACAGTTATTGAGCTCATCCTACCGGCAATTGTTAAGTTAGGTTCTCAAGAAAGTATTCTCACATCTAAAAGCAATGTCTAGCCATTCATTGCAACCCTAATGTGATTCCAGAATATAAGTCGCGTGTGTTTTCATTGTCATCCAACCAAGAGAAAATCAAGAAGGTTCTTCGGTGAATGAAGACGCAAAAGGCCCCAAGCAATTAGTATGCCATTGAACATAAAGGCAAGAAATTCACACAATAGGAGAGTGGGAAGAAGATTAGGCATTTCCCTTTATGCACCTGACCTGAAACACCCTTGAAGTCTGAAGACTTTGACTCCCGCTGAACATAAACACAACCAAGGCACTTGCTGCCATAAAACATGCCATAATAAGCCCTGGTTATCAAATTATCTCACTGATAAAAGCATTCTCATTTGATAAATTATAAGTTCATCACAAATTGAAAAGGAGCTGATCAACCACGTCCAAAGAGCAGAAAGGAAGGAAAAGGACGGAAGTTCCCAATGATAGACATTCCAGTACATTAACCCAAGAGAACACATTAAGAAAGCCAACAGACCTGATAATACCGACTAGAGGAAGTTTAGCCACTGATCTCTTCAGCAATGAAATCCACAATTGAAATCAAAAGTTTAAAATGTATGTCAGAAATAATTCAAAATGTCAACAAAAACATGAAAAGGATAGATCAAAAACATAAATTGTTCCGAACATCACAAACCTTAGCAACAAAACTTGGGAAGGACGAAGACGAGTGATATAAAATATCCAAGTATGATAAATGATTAGATATTATTACACCAGGTGTTTCCATCCCTTCAGGTTGATGTTTGCCTTCCTTTTGAAAGAAAATGATGAATTAGGTCAAACTCATATATATATATATATATAGACACTGAAACAGAAAATCTTGCAAAGACAGTAAAGAAATAACATGATCAGAAGCTAATTATGCAATAAGAGCTGAAACGCATTCCGTTTGTCCCTCTAGGAAGGGAGAAAATGCACGGAGTCCATGTTTCCCAGTAAGTAAATTAGAAGCAAAAATAGCATCCTATAACCCAGCAAGTCTCGAAAACAAGAAGAGGAACAAAAATCTTCATCCCGTAGTCACGGTCCAAGTGTCAAAGGAACACAAAAATATAGGCATAATTTAGTTGTTGCATTGATTAGAGGCCCCAACACCTCTGCTAATGTGTCTGGATGAGTAAATGCTTGTTCCACGATGCATCAATATTTGTCATGGCGGCGTAGGTCCTCCCAGACAGATTAAGTTTAGATCATAACCGAAATCGTTCCAACATTGATTACATACAGGATATTAATATGGGAAGCGTGTGTCCAGAAAAAGATTAAACAGCAAGTAACGAGCGAGGTTTTCATGATATTCCTGAACCTAAGAAGGAAAAGCGTGAGGATGATTAATCTGAAGGCAAATTGCTGGAAACAAAGTACCTCAGTGGCAGGCTTGTCATCAGTATTCTGAAACTGGCAGGTCTCGCTTATCCAATAAAACCCAAGAACAAAAAGGATGATTCTGGACATGGTTTTCCCACTCTGAACAATCAGAGTCCTCCTCAACCCAGCCATGTGCGCATAATCTTCCTGTTCTTCATCCCGATTCGGGGCGGAGAATAGCGTGCAAATCCTACATATCAAGTAATAGGTGAATAACAGGGTGAAGCACAGGACCAGCCTTATTGGAACCAGCGTGACCAATGCCAAACCAAGCAAGACCTTCTCCCTTGTCGGCAACTCTCCGCGTCCCATGATTCCGTAGGCATCATATCTAACAAATGCAGCAAATTTCTTCTCAAAGTCCTCGAGGTGGGCGGAAGACACGTGGGAAGTTGGGTCCGACTTGAGAAGAGGACGGTCGTCCTTGGTAGAGGCCTCATCATGGACGTGGTCAGGATATGCTGAACTGTCGAGTTCAAGCGGATTCGAATTGAGGTCTTTGAGTTCGGTCTCCATAGCCGGAACCTCCTATTATAAGAGCAAGATCATCATATTGGGATGCTGAGTGAAGATCGGAAATGAAATTTCCTTTGGAGATGAATGGAGAGACGAAAGAAGAATAGCGCCAACTGCCAATGGCCCAATGCATCTGCCGCAGATCTCAGAGAAGCGCGTGCACCCGTCGTGATCGTTAAGGATGTTCCTGTGTGTTTTAGTACTTCACGAATAACACCAATCTTTTTCCAAGACAAGATTAGAAAGATTTTGCGCGGGTTAAATTTTTTACGGAATTAATATAGTACATAAAATTTAGAGAAAATCTCACAAAAAGAATTTTTAAAAATAAAAAAAAAAACAAAACAGTATTTCGAATATTCATAATATCATAGAGATATTAATATCTAATTTATTTTTTTAAAATTTAAAAAAATTACAAAAATACCTTTATATTTTTTTTTAAAAAAATTTACCCCACCCTTGCAAGAAGCCCTCGACCCCCTACTGCATCCGCCCTTGGAGGTAAAATAGACAAACCCCCAATGAAAGTCTATTCTTCGGCAACCTCTGGTGTGGAAGAAGAAGAAACAGTGCCTCAAAGCACAAACTTCAAAAGCAAGGTGGAAATGGAAGATTTGATGGAGGAAGTGGCAGATGATGAACTCAGGTTATTAGATTCGGTGTTAACGATTTCTTTAAAGGATTGGATGAACTTATTTGCCGTATCCTGCGGTGGCGGCGAAGATTGCTTCGCCAACCCCTTCTCTACTGGAATCAATACTTACTCTGCATATTGTCACTCAGAATGTATAAATTAGAACAAAGTCAAGTCAAAGTGGATCATGATGTGGAAACTACCAGGAATTCAATAGGTAAGAACTTTTATATGGCTCCTCTTTAAAGAATGATTAATCACAAATGTGGAGAGACATCGGAGAGGTATGACACAAGACCAGCAATGTTCTCTTTGTCAAAAGGGCACAGAAAATATATATTTGTCATGTTTTCAAGGATTGCCCGCTTGCAAATTTAGTTTGGAAAAAGATCCTCCCTTCTAACATGCGCATGGATTTATTCATCAGAAGTAATATCATTTCTTGATTGCTTGAAATTTTAAGGAGTCCAACAGCTAAAGAGTTTGGAAAATAGGACTATGTATCATTTGTTGGAAACTTTGAGAAACTTAAAATCAAATAATTTTTATTCAAGAATCATACATTGTTGACAGTATAATATCAGCAATTAGAGTTACAAATCATACTCTTAAAATTTCTTCACAGCTTATAGTCCCATGGATTTCTAATTTATAAATCATCTTTCTTTATGAGTTTTTTATATGATGGACTTAGTGTTCTTCATCGTCTTTTGTAATCAATAGCCATGGATATTGGTTTGGCCTAGGAGTCTATCATTCTAGTGATTGAACTGCACCAGTTTTGACAATACTATTGCACCAGTTTTGCTTTGCGCTTGATTGAGTTAGGTATTTTACTTGAGAAAAACACTTGAAACGCTATACAAGTAAAACCCTTATCAGAATTAGGAATTAATATCTAGCCATTGTAGGAGGTGGTAATTTTTGAATTAGAATTTATAAAAATTTTATCAAAACTTGTTAAAACTTTATATGAACTTGTAAAATCCTTATTAAAAGTGGGAATCAATACCTTGTCAGTATTTGTTACAATGACAAAGTATTGGTTCCCACTTCTTATAAGGGTTTCACAAATTCAGATAAGATTTTCACAAATTTCAATTCACAAATATTACTTACTGCAATGACAAGGTATTGATTCTCACTTCTTATAAGTGGTTCACAGGTTCAAATAAGGTTTTAACAAGTGCTGATAAGATTTTCACAAATTCCAATTCAAAAATCACCACTTGCTACAATGACAAGGTATTGATTCTTATTTCTTATAAGGGTTTCACAAGTTCAGATAAGGTTTTCATGAATTCCAATTCAAAAATCACCACTTGTTACAATGGCAAGGTATTGATTCCCACATCTTATAAGGGTTTCACAAGTTCAAATAAGGTTTAGATAAGTTCTCATAAGATTTTCATAAATTCCAATTCAAAAATCATCACTTGCTACATTGGCAAAGTGTTGATTCTCACTTCTGATTCCCACTTCTGATAATGGTTTTACAAGTTTAGATAAGGTTTTAATAATTTTTGTTAAGAAACTTACCACATTTCATTAAGTTTTAACATATTTCATTTACCAAGAAAAAAATCCATACTTCCATATTATTCACAAATTTTATTAAAACATTCTCCACATTTTATTAAGTTTTATCAACTTTTATTTATTAAGTAACAAATATATAACAACATTGAATCACGGGGAAGCATCTTGAAATAGCAAGATTGATCCAATGGAATCAAGGTATATGGCAAACCCCTCATCCTGACAAGTCACAACCCACAACCCACAGTCCTACGCCTATAGACACATCATCAAATGTTATGTTTTCATTTGAATCAATGTGAAACTCTAATATAAAACTCAAATCATATATGAAACTCTAATAGAAACACAACTTTCTAATAGAAAAAACGACACACTACTTGTTTCAATCAATAAGCATAATGAAATTGCACAAACCAACACATCATTCATCAAACAAATCAAAACCTACTAACCCAGGACCCAAAAAATTTCCAAAGGATTTTTTTCTTAAAAAATTGTTTTGATAAGCCCAGTCGCCTACTCATCCACAACCATGAATTGAATTTTTCTATACACCTAAGCCGAAGGTAACCATGGACTATGGTGCCACTGTTGAAGTAAGAGGCGAGAGAGGAAGGAGAGGACTACTCAAGTGATAAATATCAAGGGTAATAATAAGCACATATTTTATAATTAAATAAGTATAAATTCTAAGATACATTTGATTAAATGTAGTAATATTTTCCACTGATTTAATTGTTTTTTTTTATATTTTTCTATCATTTAATTAATTATAGGATAAAAGGATATTTTAATATAAATTATACTTATATCCTAATTTATTTTGCAGGAAATATTATAAGATTCAAGTAAAAAAAATATATCAATATAATATATCTACGTTATATGATAATCAATTAAAAAAAGATAAACAAAAATATTGTGATAGAGACGCACGCAGGGAGGCAATATATACCTATATATATGTTAAGTATAGCAAGAGGGAGGTGTGTTCTATTTTCGTGATGGGTGACAACAAGATAAAAGCTTTAATAAAAAGCAATTAAAGTCTGAAGATGTAGAAGAGCGACAACTCAGAAGAAAATTCGAAATTGAGTTTTTGTTTCTCATTTTTTTTCTCTTCCTTCTTTTTCTGTTTATATTTTCTCTGGTTAGCTATTATTTTAGTCATAATAATGTTTAGATTATATAACCAAACTTTGGTTTTGAATTATTTAGTTTGGTTATGAATTAGTTGATAATAATTTTTGTCGTTAATTGCTTTAATATTATATTTGTTGATTTAATTATGAGTTTGATTATCCTAAAACAAGAGGCATCTAATTGGGATTATTTTTGTATTCTAAAGAAGCCTAGACATAGGAAATTTAGACTAGACTTTTAATTGAATCATGTAGGATTAGATTTTCTGATTTAATTTGCTCATAGGATAGATATATACCTATTGGCCCTACATAATCTCATTAGGCTTGCACTTAAATTAATCCAATTAAGTACTAATTGTAACATCCCATATTTTTTAGAACTTAGAAAGCTAGTTGGAATTAAATATGTACAATATATACTGAATTATAAGGAATATCCTATGTTTTGAAATTTACTTTTAGCACTACTAAGGTATCAAAAAAAAAAGGAAAGAAAGAAAGAAAGAAAAAAGATTGTTGTACACAACATTAGATGAAATACCCCCATGGAATAATTGTTTTATATGAAAGTGTGTGTAAATATAAGTCTATCATTATTATTATTCATGGGCAAATAATGACTAGAAAATTTTTTAGGACTTAAAAGATTGAGGCATTCAGATATTGCCTATATTTTAATATTAGGATACAATTTAAATGAAAGTATTTAATTTTATTTTTATAAAACAACAGAAACATAATAAAAAATATATAAATAAGAATATAGGCCTTTTAATAACCCATTTGAGAAAAGCCCAATTGTAAAAGGTCCAGTTAAGAAAAAAAAAACCTACAATGTTCTTAACAGACTTCACGATTTGATTTCTCATTACTGCCTGTCACTTTCGCCATAACCCGCACATGCTCTATTCTCTTATCCTCTCCCTTTTCTTGTGTATTCCTTCATTCCTTTACATCTTGTCTTTTTAGAGTTGTTCGTCCTTTTCTTCACCACTTGTGCAGGCAAGACATATTTTCAAGACTCATCCTCTCTCTCTATCAATTACCACGTGAGCCATATTTACCTCTACATCAATACACACTCAGCCTTCCATGTGTATACAATTTCTTCATTCTTCCTTTTTTCCTTCCTCTCTCCCTCTCGTGTCAGTTACAGTGCACAATCACACCACATTCTTCAATAGTGCATTTAAAAGGTTGCTCAACAAGTCTTCCATCATATAAGGTAACTTTTAACTCAACAATAGCCTTCAATTTATATATAAATTATTTAAGTTTATAGTAGCTAACACACACACAGTCACGCACAGACACACGCATGTATATAATGTGTTGATTATTATAGGGTAGTTATAATGATCTAAGGTAGATTTTTAGTGGGTCGAGCAACTATAGAATAATTTTAAATAGTATATTAATATATATTTATTTATATGATGCTTGTAGGCTCTCAGAGATTTGGATTAACTTTTTGGTACTTATTTGTAAGCTTAGGAGTAATAGGCAACTCTGAATATTCTTCAATATATTTATAAATTGTGTATGTTAACAAACTTAGAACTGGAAAAAAAATGAATCTCTTATTAAGAATTACAAGCTACAATGGCATTACAACTATCAATCATTCTTATATGATACCATTATTAACCCTAAACCCTAGGGTTAATGAGAGGTGATGACCAAATTAACGTCCCTCAATCTTTGTGAGGATCCTACCATCATTCACACTTTGACACATACAATTAGACCTCTATTTATAGGGTCTTATAATGAGTAATTACCTCATTAAGGTCTTAACAAACTAATGAGGATTTCAACTAACTAATGACTTTATATCTCTAACATACCTCCTCAAATTGACAATTCTTATACTCATAAAAGTGTCAACTTGCCAATATAACAAATAGGATTTAGTAAAATGAGATTAAACTAATCATCTTGTTTTACAACACTTTTAGGAGACATCTTTCTCTTTGCCTTCATGGAGATAACTTCCTCTTGATCTTTGGAATATTGTTCTTCAACACTCCATTCTTCATATATTGTAAGAACATATTTGACTTTGATGAACCCATAATTTCTTCATTCACCTATTAACATAAAAATGTTCTTAACTTAGACCATTTTCTCCTTTTTCCAAGCTTTGACCGGGACAACCCAATAGCTTCCAATCAACACCGTTTTCACAAGTCTCAATGAAAAATGTACATGCCACATGCTTTTAAACTTTATTTTACTACATTTCTTGATTCATAGGTGATGATTTGATGTCATCCCCATAAATCTACTAAAAGAAAACTCTAATCAATCCATTTAGAAACTAGATCTAATGATGAAACACCAAAGAATGTTGAGTCTACCTCTGTAGCTACAGCCTTTGCTAAATATGACTTCCTTGTTCTAGTAGGACCATATAATAGAAATGCTCTCCATGGTTGTCTCTTCCCCGTAAAAATCAGAACTTGTTGCTTGAAGTAATACATCTTGTTCTTGGTAGACTGAGCCATGTTGTACCCACTTCTAAAATGCAAACAGAGACCAACCATTCATCAGGATCACCATTCCATTTACCAGAGATGTAGTTCCACCCCAAGCCAACAGAAGTGTCCACCTTGGTGGTAACCAGAAGACACAAGGAATTAAAGGATTCATAAATGGCTTTGGAGTAACTAAGCAGTGAACAAACATTAATTCTGAAACCAACCACAAGCTTCTTGAGAGGAATTTTGAAAATCTTGCCTTGCTAACATTCTCGCCGAAGCAGGAAATGAGCCATAAGCCAGAAAGATGTACAGCCAGATAGGAAATGAGCCATAAGCTTATTGAGGGGAATGTCATAAAACTTGCTTAGCCGATAATCTCGCCGGAGCAGGGAACGAAATCACGCCAATATTATCATTGAAAAATGTGCAACGATCAAATCAACAGGAAACAAAACCAGGGGATTTTGAGAGGAATTCTTGAAATCTTGCATCACCAATATTCTCACTGAAAAAAGAACTAGGTGCTTAAATCTTGAAATATTAAGATAAATCAAAGAATGAAGAGTAATCTTGCACAACAATTGAAAATGTAACTAAAAAGATTTGACAAGTATTGAAAAATCGCACCCCCATCTCACTAACGAAAACATAGAAAGCAAAATTGTAGACTTAGACGGCTTGTAAGGGCACTCGACGGTAAGTGAAACCATTGCTAGCTTCAACCCAGGCTTCGATGACAGCAAACGGAAGGATCGAAGAATCAATTTAGAGCTACAAAGTTAGGCAACGGTGCCTTTTGTGGCCAATGGAAAAATCTCCAAAAAGCAAGACGGCGACACTGTGGGCTGCGGCGGTGAAACAAGAACAACCTTGATAGGCTTCTTGATCATCTGGCCCAAAGATAACTTGAGCTCTGATACCATGTTAACAAACTCAGAATTGGAGAAAATATGAATCTCTTCTTGAGAATTACAAGCCACAATGGCATTACAACTATCAACCCTTCTTAGGTGATACTACTGTTAACCCTAAACCTTAGGATTAATGAAATGTGAGAACCAAGTTAGCCTCCCTCAACCTTAGAAATGATCCTACCATCCTTCACACTTTGACCCATACAATTAGACCTCTATTTATAGAGTCTTACAATGAGTAATTACCTCATTAAGGTCTTAACTAACTAATGAGGATTTCAACTAACTAATGACTTTATATCTCTAATAGTGTATGATTGTAAATATCATCTTGTATTAAAAAAAACAAAGGACTAAATTATATGTGTATGTGTATGTATTATAAATTCTTAGGTAAGTAATGTTACAAGTAGATTTCTTTATAACTCACTTTATTCACATAGTTAATAATTTAATTATAAGTAATGTATTGTTAGATTATTGTGTCTTTTTAGGCATGTTTGAATATGTGATGATATTTGATATGAATGGAAACATGATTTATTGTACCTTATCTTTTAATGATATTATATTTATTGGTATTTGAATATGACTGTCATGGCGGTTGCATTTGTGATGGGTTGGAGTAAAAAAAAATTTATATGGTAAGATCTTTTACCACGTGTAGAGTCGGGAAATGACGGGCTCGGCCCTTTAAGCCTTTTAAGTCAAGGGTTGGGTTTAAAACTTAGAGCCTCTAAAGGAAGTTATGCCTAAAAGGACCAGCCCTATATGGTTGAGGGCTTAAAAGGGTCAGCACGTTATTTTTATTTTATTTTTTTTACTTCCCCTTCCCTGCTGCCCAATTACCTTGCTTCCATAAGACTTAACCCTTAAACTGCCAAATTTCCTACAACATTTCACTCTCACTCTCAAACTCAATTAGACTCAATTGGTTTCACACTCTCACATACTCAATCTTATAGACTTAGCGATCGGCAGCAACTCGGTGCTCGCTCTGTTTGACTGTTCGTCCCCGTCCGTCTCGCATTGTGTCGAAGTAAAAAGTGGAAGCTCGTCTATTGTTGAATAAAGTTGAAGGTCGTAGCTCGCAGGCTCGCAATAGGTCCTTGTCTCGAAAGTACTAGTCTCGTAGCACGTCTGTGTCCGGTGTCTTGAAGGTCACAGGCTCGCAGCACACGCCGTCGCCGTGTCTCGCACTATCTTGACTCTCGAATAAGGTTCGATCTGATTGTTCTGTTTTTTTCTAAAATTTATTGATTTGGTGATTCTAGATTTTTGCTATAACCTGATTCTCGCATCATCTCACACTATACTCTATTTTTACCTGGTGATTCTAGTTTTTTATCTATTTTTTGCTTGGTGTATACTGTTCTGCCATTCTGGTTGTCCTCCATAAATCATGAATAACAGTAGGAAAACTGTTCAAAATTCAAGACATTAAGAGTCATATCTTACCAAGTTACCATCATAAGTTTATACCAAATCAACTCTCATCTTTTATAAATTTTGAAAATTATCTTTTTTTTTCCATGATATGAAAATTATCACGTTCATTATTATACTTTAAGAGTCATACTCATATCTTACCATTATAATTTTAAAATGAAATCTAGCTTGTATTATATAAAATTTGAATAAATATAACAAAAATTAAATCAGAACAAAGATTTAGAGACTTTTTTAGTAAAATGATTTATTATTAGTCTCCATAATTATAGTGGTGGGAATAAGAGCATGAATCTATAATTTTGTAATTAGGAAACCTAATAGAAGAAAATATCACATCTGCTGCTGAAATACAACCTTTAGCTAATAAAATTGTGCTGGTTACAATTTAGAGAACCTAACTTTAAAGAATTAGAAAATATATCAAAAGAAGAGAAACATTCAGTGTGAGAAACATAGCCAAAATCAGATACTTCTAAATTGAGATATCACACTACCGAATGCTATTAAGCTTCGCTTCATAGTAAAGCACAATCAAATTTCCTTGAAATTGATGATAGTGGCAAAGAAGATGAAAATGATAGTCGTCATATTCATATTGCTTAAAGTGTTTAGCTTCTTACTTTCTTATACTTTGTGAGACTATAAGTTATTTGTGGATACTATTTTATCTTTGATTATGAATTAATAACTATATTTGTTTATTGCATGAGGCGTGTAGTTAAATCTTATGAAAATGGCTCCCGGTCCTGCGGGCTAGCCCTGGCCCGCATGCTCTCAGGCTGGGTCTTGAAAATCAATAATTTTTCTTACTCTGGGCCTAAAAGGGCTGGCTCTTTTAGGCCCTAGCCCGTCAAGGGTCGTCCTTGATTTCCAGCTCTAACCACGTGGTATGTCATCACTCGATGCACAATGGATGGTACTTGTCAAGGCCCATTATTCCATATCTTTCTTTGGCCGGGATTGCATTGGAGTTCTGGGACATGTGATACCTCCTTAATTGTATTATTTTAAGGAAGGGAGTCATAATCCATACTTAAGCTCTACACTTTTGGCCGAGTGTATCTTAAGAACTGGTCAGCTTGGGACAATCCAGTCAAATTGATGACTTCTTATTGAACTATTGTTACCCTATGGCTCCAGTCAGTGATATAAGAATGGATGGTGATACAAGGGTGGTTGCTTCTTACATATTGCTAAAGTGTATATTACATGTTGTGATGAAAATATAAATTGACACAATGATGATTAAATTTTTAATTGTTTTGTATGAGAATTATATGGTACATACAAATATATATATGTACTCAGTTCTTTGTTTTAAATCATATATAATTTGCTTATGTACAGTAGAAACTTTCGGTAATTACTAAGACGTGGAATCTCATCCCTATATATTAACATTTTTTAGGTGATTGTTCTAGTATGGAGCAATGAAAGACACCTATAAAGTGAGCCTTGTAGGCTTTATTGGGCTCTTTGTGCACCTTTTTGCCACTTTATATTTAATTTCCATGACACTGGAATTAATTTTTCATCCTAAAATATTTTGGTTGATAAATGTTTTGTTTGGAACTAAACCCTTAAGCTAACATTTGAAAGTACTAAATAAGTGTTATTTAAGTTTTTTGTGAATTTGGGATTCAATCCCTAAGTCTATGAGTGATTTAACGAATTGAATGTTAAGTATATATATCATTTGGATGAGGTGTTACACTAATCACCTAAGACATTAGGGATTAACATAGTTGGAATGCCTTTTAGTTGATTGAAAGACACTCTTAGGTAAATAAGAGTCCTAGACTAGCAAATATAACTTTAAATGCAATTAATGGGAGAAATTAGACACTAAGAAGTAATCAAAGCTATAATAATCCAAGTCACCGCTTAAGATCTATAATCACCCTTAGCCTAAAACATAGTTAGATTTCATTTTCTTTTTTTTAGTTAGTTTTTATTCATATCTTGATTTAAATTGTGTTCATTCAACTTAAACAAAAGTATAAAGTCATTGCTCAACTGCATTGTTGGTGCCAAGTCCTCGTGGGTACGATATCTTACTCATTCTTTATTATTTGATGCGGCATGTGCACTTGCTGATTTTTTTTTGCTCTATGTTTTGCCCTTATCAGGTGACTAAGCTAAGCTAGAGATCAAGTGACAGTGATTGACGGGCAATTGAGTAGAGATCACAATCGAGAGAGCAAGAGTGACCGGACAATGAGTATGAGCGACGGTGTTGTAGCCTGTGGTGGTTATCGGATTTGAGTCAATCCATGAAAGTGATTAATAGAAAATGTGGGGGGGAATGAACAATATTGATAGAGTGAGGGGGGATGGATGGTGGAGAGCAGTGGTGGGATGGTCATAGAAGAATGAAAAAAATGAGAGGAAGATTTAGCCAAATGAGAGAGAGAGAGAGAAGTTGAGAGAACGAGGATAGTGAAGTATTAAAGGGCATTTTTGTCATTTCATGCTGAATTTTAAAATCCCAACTTGAGTACTCACACTTTAATAGCATTATGAATATTCAGAACATCTCTCTGTCTATTAGTATTTTCAAAGTTCTTTTAGTGACATTTTCCCTAAAATTTATTATAACTCATTACCTTTTACAGGACTAAGTATTCTTTTACTCTCTAACATCCTGAATATAAAATAGAATTGACTTTTTTTAAGTATTAAGAAAACTAATTAAATTACTTTAAAATATTCATATTTGTTATTTTTTTCTCCAAACTATTTTGCTTAACTTATGAATTGATATATAATCTAATAATACAAAACATATCATATGAACAAATAACTTATTTAACTTCCTTAATCTCTCCTAAAAAAGTCAACTCTATCTTATTCCCCCGGCCCTATTTATAAGGATTCAATAACCGAATTATGCGATTTAAGAAAACAGTTAAAGTTAGATAAAAATAGTAATTATGTCTGAAATAAACTTTATTTTTTAAGTATGCCCTTATTTATTAGGGGCAAGTAAGAGAGAAAAATAAAGTAAATATGAGTATCATCAACCTTTTAATTGATGCAAAACATATACTCCCTCTGGTACTAAATATAAGACACAATTGACATTTTTTGGAGAGGTTAAAGAAATTAAATAAGTTGTTTAATCATATTATATGTTGTGTATCATCATATTATTATACATTAGTTTATAAGTGAAGCAAATTGTTTGGAGAAAAAAATATAAATACTTTAAAGTAATTAAATTTGCTTTCTTGATTTCTTTAAAAAAAGTCAAATGAATCTTATATTTAGGACCGGAGGTAGTAATTGATGAGATATAAAAATGAAAAAAAAAACTTGTTAAATATCTAGACAATTCTTATCGATTTTTTTATAAAAAAGGATCAAGATAACTTAAAATTTATACTCTTATAAAAAAGATTAAAAAAATAGTATAACTTCACTAATAACATCAATATTACTAAATGGTAACATGTTTCTTTACATGTAGATTTGAATCTTGGTGTCTCTTTATGAGGAATTAGTACGTTTCGTAGGTCCAATCTATTGCAAACAAATGTACTCAGTGGTAACACACAAGCATACTCCAGAATTTAACAGATTTAGTTTGTAATATAAATTATGTAAACTGGATCTTAGATTAAAGATATGATGTAACATAATAAATAGTGCTCACTTTTACCTCAAAATAATCATTGCTTGTGGGAGGCGCCACACACAATTGGGCAATGGCAGTTTGGCACAAAATATGTTGCAGGGTGGGATGGGGATGCAAGCAGTTTCAGTGTGATCTGATTTCTATCAAACATGCGGTCGCCGCAGTTTCACCATCTTCGCGGCGGTGGGTATTGTGCGTCCACTTCGATGAGAGGCGTGTCAGCTTTGCTGTTTCATTCGGTCCAGGCTCATATTTTTCCAGTCCATGCATCTCCTTTTCATCTTTTGGGCCAATCAATTTTTATCTAAACACATACCAATCAAGAAATTATCATGTACAGTAATTAGAAGTATTATCGTGTTAAACACTTCAATTTATAATCTAAATTCCTAATCCTCCATATAATTATTTGCGTAAATATAAATAGATGCAACGATAATTTGAAATTTTGTTGGGATGGGTGGGAGGGAGTAGTACTCGTGATTAGATGCACCGGGTGGGAATAATGTTCAGTCTAAAGATAGCAAAAGGTGAGAGGTGGCCAGTCTGTTAATCAAGGTTTTTAAATCCAGATCGGACCGATCAATAAATCAGTTCAGTCCGTTATTTTAAAAAAATTAATTTTTTTTAAATTTTTTTTTAAAAAATTATGTTAATAAACATAAAATATTTAATTTGGTTCCGGTTTAACTCCAAGTTAACCAAGGTTATTAAACCCGTACTGGTCACTGAACCGATCATGGTACTAGGTTAAAGATCAGTGGGTCAAATCATATTTAAACCAGTAAGAAATTAAATATTTTAGGTTTACTAATATGAAATTAAAAAAAAAAAACTGACCGAACCGGACCAGTTTCCCGGCCAGTTCCTGGGCCGGACTAGTCCGGATTTAATGACAATGAGTTTAACTCTGATCTGATCTATTGACTCTTAATCCAATACTTCGACGGATTTAATAACCGATCCAGATTTCCAGACTATGGTGTTAATCCAGTTTCCTTTCACTGGCGGCCGTAGACAAACAAGAACTCTCTTGCGGCGCGTAATCTCTGTGCGTGGAAAATTACAGATCCCAGTGACGCTGATTTGTTATCCCGGTTATCAAACAAAGTGACGTTACATGTTTAATCCGGCCCAAAGGGGATCTGCGTTTCCGTTTGGATGTTATTTCACTTATATATAACAAAGTCCATGCATATCTGATCTTCCATATTCTCAAAAAGAAAAGGTGCACGCATGTCCTCTGTAACACATGCACAGAGTTTTACTCGTGTGATTCATTAAAACTTAACTTCATCTGATTGAGATCAGCAACCACTATTTTTTAATTTCTTCACCCCATTCTTTTCTTCCTATATATTTCGATGTCGTGTACGTATCAATTGTCACTGGATGGTCCTAAATTACTCAACATCTTTCATAGATGCTATTGCCATTTGGTATCTGATATAACCTATAAAACGCCTGTCTGCACGCAGTAAAAATTCTTAGGATTGTTACACCATATACATGAAGACAGAGTAAAAAGAAAAATAAATCTTATATATATATATGCACCTAACTTTATGCTTATCTTGGTCTCTTTCGATTAAATTTTTCTTATCACCAAGGAATGAAAATATAATACACACAACACACCTACTGGCGGGAGGCCTTGATGCGGCTGATCTAACGATCATCGGCTCAATCAATTAAGTTCTTTTAACTAATGTTGGACAACGAAACGCGAGTGCTGAGTTACACTCTGTTACCCGTCTATTCTTATTATCTGTCCTCGGTTTATTCAAGCACCAAAGCATGATCTCAGTAAAGTCTAAACGAAAATCATCCTCGGCCACTGCATGGACTAGTACTACTCTGTGTATGAGGCCTTCCACTGGTCAGCCAGAGCAACCAGCGATTCGTAAGAGGATCCGCCATTGCTTAACGTTTCAGAAGCTCTCTGTTTTAACTCTCTAGCCTTACGTCTAATGGCCTTCCCTTCTTCACCTTCTATTGTCATCCTCGCTGCTTTCTCTATCTCCTCCCTCCCAATTATGCCTCCACCACCCTCGCCTGCTCTAACCGCTATCCCAACTTGTTCCACCAGCGCCGTCGCGTTCATCCTCTGCTCCGCGTAAAGCGGCCACGCAATCATCGGCACTCCGTTCGCCACACTCTCAAGCGTCGAGTTCCACCCGCAGTGAGAAACGAAACCTCCGGTGGATGCATGACCTAAAATCTCCACCTGTGGACACCACGACGGCACCACCAACCCTCTTTCTCCGATCCTCTCCTCAAAACCCTCGGGCAAATACGATTTAGGATCCTCTGCATCACTTCCCGCGCTGAAAAACGACGCATTCGCAGTCACGTCGCTCGGTGTTCGAACCACCCAGATGAACCGTTGCTGACTCAATTCTAAACCCCAAGCCAACTCAATCACTTGTTCCCCACTCAGAGTGCCCCCGCTACCCAGTGCCACTAACAGAACCGACTCGGGAGGTTGCCTGTCAAGCCAAGCCACACACTCGGCTCCGGTTTCTTTGATGATCGGCCCGACCTGGTAAACCGGAGGAATTGGTATCTGTCGGTAGAATGGATGCTCTGTCAGAGCTGTGAGCGTGACGGGTTCGAGATCCACCCAGGTATTGAGTAAAATGCCGGCGGCCATGGGAAGGCGACTGAGGTGGTATAAATACCATTTGTATTCATCAATCTTGCGATTCCGGACCTGGTCTAGTAAGTCTCGGGTTCGGATGGGGGCGCAACCCGGGAGCTCAATGGGTTGAGGAAGGTCCACGAACTCTCCTTCAACCTCTCGATCAAGCTTGGGAAGAAACAAGGAGAAAGCAAGCAAGTGGGAAGAGGCGGTGAAAAATGTGAAGGTGGGGATTGAGAGCCGCTTGCAGACATCAAAAGCTTGGGTGCAAAAGAGATCAATGACGAGAGCTCGAGGCTTGGGGGTAAGTTCTAGAAGGCGTGTGTCCAAGCAGAGTAAGCTTTGCTGCACGATGACAGAGAGACGGGCGAGGACGGTGGTTTCGGGGGACACAAGGGTGGAGACGTCGGTGGGTGGGAGATCAATCACGTGGAGGTCGGGAGGGAGGCGAGGAGAGTGGAGGAGTTGGTTTTGAGCGGCGGAAGCTTCGGTGGTGATGTTGAGGAAGCTCACGCGAAAGCCGTGGTGGGTCACAAGGAGCAGAGCCAGCTCTAAGAGGGGTGTTACGTGACCCAAGCCGGGGCTTGGCAGAACCGCCACGTGCGGTTTCATGGCTTCTGAATGATTGGCCGGCACCGGCCCCGTTCCCATAATAATGGGACTTGCGAGAGCGAGATCACAAGAAGACGAGGGAGAGATTGCGAGGAGAGGTGTTTTCACTTTTAAAGTTTTAAGCGAGTGCTAACGTACATATACTGATACGATCAATATAAAGGGATTTACAGATGTGGAAGGACGATAGAGTGCCTCACGGCGGAATTTATTGAAGTCTTTTGAAATGTTGAAATACCCCTTTAATCCATGGTTTATTAAGTATAAATGAGTCAGCGGTGCTAGCCGATCCTAGCTCCGAGCTAGCTTTAGCGGAGGCACAGGTGGTGAAATGTTGGCAGGTTGTAGGGCGTGGGCTCACTCTTAAAACCTCTCTCACATATTCAATTTATATATCATAAATTATAAATTACGATAAAAAAATAATTTATACTGTTAATTTAAACATGCATGGAGACTATAATAAAGTGATGAAATTTATTAATTGGTAAATTGTTGATGTAAAACTTGGTTGTGATTTTGGGTTTGGTAAATTGTCAGCTGGCTTTCTAAAGTTAACGACTTCATTCGCATAATAAGAAGTGTTTGTTTTCGTCTGTTCCACCAGCGCGCAACAACTTTATTGGAATCAACTTCTTTTGGCAAATTCACTTACAGATAATCATAAGGTGTAAATTTCTTATAGCATAAGCAGAATTTGCTGTTATTATGCATTCTGTATCATGTACGAGTTTTTTTGTTATCATTTATTTGAATCGTGTTTATATAATAAATCTGATTTACGTAAATTGAGATAAATTTTTTTTACATATTTATCTCGTAGACCGTGAAAGCACTTTGTGGACCGTAAAAGCACCTCATAGACCGTAAAAGTTACCTCGTAGACCGTAAAAGTTACCTCATAGACTGTAAATTACAATTTATAAACACTTATAAAATTTTCATAAACTATTCCAAAGAGCCTCATAATCCTATCCGCACTTATATGTTATAGATATCTCTGATCTGAACAGTCAAAAGCTGATTAACTGGACAGCTGATGAATCGATTGCACGTCCATTTTTAAAGCGTTAATTGTTGCAGTATTTTGTGTGTGAGTGGAGAATTTTAGAAATTGTAAGAAATGATGAGATGTGGATTGAAGAGCGTAAAAAATATAACATGTATTGGGCCTATATATTATATCGAAATTAATTGAGACGGGAATTTCACGGTGATGACCTTTAATTCTATCATTAGTTGGTGAACTTTTCCTTTTAATTTTAATCTCAGGGAAAGGAACAGTTCGTAATTATACTTTGACTTTGATTATCCTGATCTGATTCTTGTTGGAGTGACTGTACTTTGCTACAAACACCCCGGTGGGTGGAATTAGCTGTCTTCATCCGGACAGTCTAAATTTAAATTTTTTATTTTTTAAAAAAATTATTTTAATATATTCAAAATTTAAAATAAGATAACATTTTAATTAATATATTTTTATTTAAAAATAATTCATTTTAAAAAATCAAATCTATATCATCCTGATTTTATCCGAACAATTTAGGTAGGAAAAACTTTCGCAGGAAACTGGATCCCTGGTGGGTTGGATGCACCATTAACGTAAGAAAAACTGGTCCTTTGAACTGGTGCACATATTGCACTATCTTTCCAACATCTTCATTTTGATATTTGCACTCCTCGACCTACTGCATTTTAATCTGTTGGTTTGAAATAGTGATGGGAGTTTTTAAAAGTAAATTTTAAAATATAATTTATAATATATAAGATAAATATATAAGATGAGTATTATCTCGACTTATATATATAAGTACTTATAAACCATTCAATCCAAACATAACTAATGTCTTGTACACTTGAATTGTAAGCAGTCTCACCCTCCCTAGCGAGAAAGGACACCAAGGCTCATATTTGATTTGTTGCTTTAATTCATGAAAAATAAATTTTTAAAAAATATATATATTCTCTGTATACTTTATTGATAAGTAATGGACTACAAAATTAATTGACGGGCATATTATAGGGATTACGAATTAACTTTTCAACCCACTACAAATGGCGTGGCGCAGCTTATATGTCCTGTCAGCATCATATTCTTTGTACAATCGCAGAACAGACCGTAGTAAATAGACGGCGCTGATCCTTCATACTTCTCTTTTAATGTTTTTATTCTGATTCCTATATCTATTACATATTATATATCAAATTCCTCAATTATGAGACATGCATCGAAATAATCATCTTGGAATCACACACTATTATAAGCATGGGTGCTTGGATAGTTTAAAATACTCCTCTCCTCGTCCGTATAAAATTTATTTAATTAATTTAATTAAATTAAAAAATTAGATAAATTTATTAATTATAATAAAAATGATATATATTTTTTAAAACATTCTAATAATATTGTTTAGACCATGTTTGATACGTGGCACTGAAATTCAATAGATTGTGATTGAGACTGATACTTGGATTAATGTTTTAAAAATGTGTTTGATACGAAATAATAATTAGAGAGACTAATTTTATTAATATTATTTAATAAATAGCCACTAATTATAAAAATACCTAAATACTCATACCATAAATCTCAAATTTAGTCTACACTTTAGCTAAGATGCAAACTTTGCCTTCACCATCCTTCATAGATAGTTTATGGAATTCGACATCCGTCACAGATGGGTCTTTGACTTTGACAGGTGGTACTAATAATATACTACTATTTTCCAAGACAAAGAGTTGTGATATGGATTTATCTATAATCATTTTCCAAGTTTGAACGAGGAGGTAATGAATTGTTGTTGACATCTTATTTCAAGGTTATATGAGAAATGTTTATAGTTATTGTACTGTATTTGTTTTCTTTCAATATTTTAATTTGTTCTTTAAAATAAAACTCTATTTTCTCTTTTAAATGCCTTTTATTTCTATGAGAAGTTTCTGCTATAATATATGAATTTTATAAATTTACTCATTTTTTTAAGGATATCGTTATAAAAAAAATGTTGAAATTTTCACATGATCTGGTGTTAAAGAATCTCAACAAATAGATGTTGGCAATAAAAAAAAGAGAGAGTGATTATGTGAGAGGGATGGTTTCAAGGTTAAAATCAATGGGTTATTTTTGTCCGAAAAGTATTTTAATCAAGGATATTTTTGTTTCTACAATTTTACAATCCAGGGATTGAAAACACAATATCAGGGGGAGGTAGCTTTATAGCAATTCCACTTTCGCGATACTCCAAATATCGGTTATTTATAGTCTCTCATACTAAATGATATATTCTGGTTCAATGTCTGATCCAATTCCAATTCCTACCCATCAATACTTCATACGAAACATGACCTTAATTCCCTGTATCATTCTTGTAACATTCTCATATTGAAAGAAGCATTAACAGGGGTCATTTTAGAAAAAAGTTGATGTGAATATAGGAAATAAGTATATATTAAACTCCTAAATTATGTCATATATATTAAAAACAGGATAAATAATATTATTGCATTTCATAAGATAAAAAAGTCTCGTATATTTATAGGAATAATCTGGCCTTTTTTTTACCATCTTACCGCCATGCTCATCAACCCCCTATGTAAAAACTTGAGTATCGTTCTATGGAATATTTTTTGTGAGGCCCATTTAGCTGCTCTTCTTCTGTTCGCTCCCAATGGATGCTCTGCTCGTTCCTTTTTAAGAAAATGGTGCGGACGCATAGAGATGCCAAAACAACTAAAAAAATGTGCCAAGTATAATATTTAAACAATAAAGTTGGGCTGCCCAATAAATAAATACTACTCTTTTAAATTTTAAATATAAGATTCGATTGATTTTTTTTAAAAAATTAAATTAAATTAATTTAAAATATTTATATTTATCATTTTTTCTTCAAACTAATTTATCTAACTTATAAACTGATATATTATTTAGTCAAATACAACATATGATATGATTAAGTAATTTAGTTATTTCCTTAATCTATTTAAAAAAAATTCAACTATATCTTATATTTATAACCGTATATAATAATATCTTGATAGAGTACAGTCTCTCTATGAGGGAATGAGCTATGGCGCTAAGCTCTGATCCAGGAGCAGCCGACTAGGTTACAGTGAACATTGTAAGAAAGATGAAAGATGGAACCCATTTCCGTGAGGTTTTGCCATTAAGCTAGCTTTAAGGCGGATAATAAATTGTGTGCCTGTTTGGGTTAGTGGTGGCTTTTTTTAATCTCATTTTTTACAAAAATCAGATTATAAATATGATTTATATTTGAATTGACGGTGGCATAAATGATTTTTTTTTTTGAAAAGTCAGACTTTTGAGCCTCTTCTCAAAAATTGCTTTTAGAAAAAAAAAACTTAATTATCAAAACGTCAACCTAAACACCCCAATTTTTAAAAAATAAGGAGTCACATGACTTTTTTTTTTTAAAAAAAAAAAACCTGCAATCCAAACAGGCACGAATGTTTGAATCTGTCACCCAACCGCGAAGGTATGTGTTGAGGTTGAAGATAATTGGGCTTCACTGTTCCCTTCTTTTTCTCGTTTTATGGGTTCTTCCACGGTCCAAATAAGCAATTAGGAATTGAGGCTCGACTTAAACTTTAGTTGACCAAAAATTTTGTGGACGTCACTGTTTTATCCGTGGGCTCTACGTATGTCTAGGTTTTAGCCAGTTTTGTTCCAGCTTCACTCCTGGTGTTAACGAGGTGGAATCATGTTCTGATTCTTGACTGTGATTTATTTTGTTTGGTAACAGACTTTTTTTGCTAAGAAGGGAAAAATATCAATCATAAACTATTTGTCAAAGAAAACTACTTTTAGGAGTTATATGCGTATGCCCCTCTCTTGCTAGATCTTGTCCGCTTTAATTTTAAAACATTCAAATTTCAAGTAGATAAAGGGGCTGTTTGTGATAGCTTTTTTGAATCGGGCTTATCATATAAGCCCGATTCACGTAAATCGAGATAAATCTCCTCCACATATTTATCTCGTAGACCGTGAAAGCACTTCGTAGACCGTAAAAGCACCTCGTAGACCGTAAAAGTTACCTCGTAAACCGTAAATTACAATTCATAAGCACTTATAAAATTTTCATAAGCTATTCCAAACAGCCTCAAACTTTACTCTAAAATTGTGTTTAGTTTTATATTAAAACCATCTTCTCCCACTAATTAATACTTCAATAGTTTGGTATTATAAAATTCCAATAATTGAATCACGTAATTCAAAAAAGTTATTAAAATTGATTAAAAATACTAAATGTATCCTAATTGTATTTTTTTATAGATTTATCCTTATCTATAACTGGAAAAATGAGTTCTTCTATTAGGATCTATTTGGTTTGAGGAGAGGGGAATTGAAGGGAGGAATTTTGGTCTCCTTTTTTTGATTGGTAAGATGAAGGGGAGAGAATTTTTTGAAATTTTCTCCTCCCCCAAATTGGAGGAATTTGAAGGGGGGGTTAAATTTTTTTTATTGGACAAAAATGCCCATTATATTTTATGATAACTCATAATTACCCTTGGCCATTTGTATATATATGATAAGTAAAACTATGTAATATAATTTTGGATATTTATTAGTATAATTATAGTTATATTTATTCAATTTTTATAATTATTAAATTATAATTTTATATTTATAATATATCTTATTAAACATTGTATATAATTTTTAAAAAATAAAATAAAAGGGTAAAACTATCTTTATTAAAATATTTTCCCTCCCTTCCCTCCGTTGAATCAAACAGACCCTCAGTGATCTAATTATATGTACTCTCTAGACCTTGTATTTATATCATTTTATTTTGTCTTGGATTAAAAAAAATGAAAAAAAAATGAGTGAGTGATAATGAGAAAAACGATACAAAAAAATTAATTAAGCATAAAACCAAAAGCATGCCTCATAAACAGGATAAAGGGAGTATGAGGGCCTGGTTTAGATTTTGGTTAGATCTTGTTGGTAGTGTAAATTACATTGTAAATAATGTTTTATATTAAGTATAAGAATAGGAGGGAGCATATTATTAAAATACTCCTATTTAATGTTCACTTCTCCCTAATTTTGTTGTGTGCGCGCAAGTGAAGAATAAGATATAAATTTGTGTCTATTTAGATTAACGGTAGAAACTGTTTTTTTATATAATTTATAATATACGAAGTAAGTATATTAGAGAAGTTTTATCTCAACTTATGTAAACAACTTCCTTAACATTATTTCAAATAGGCTACGAGCCTGTAATACATGCAAAATTGCAAAAGGTATTGACCCATAACAATTGAATATGTGCACAAATGGAGTGTAAGCGAGTAGATGGCCATGGTTACTTGTAATTTGCATGTCCAGTGCAGCGAGTGTGAGATCGAAGGAATTGTGTCATGAATTGATGCCCACGGCATATAATCAAATAATCGCAAGCGAAAAATATCCCATCACTAGAACAAGCAACAACTTATCAAAAGCCACCGAGTTTTGAGCTGCTGAAGGCAAGAAGAACAGGCGCCTGCAGCTGGAGATTTAAATAAACGAAGAAATGCAATGAAACAACCAGAGAGAGAGAACAGAGGGCCCAACAGTAACCAAATTGACAATTATCAGTTATTTTCCTCCAACCTGCACTTTTGTTTTGGTTCGTTCCTACCTCCTAGCAATTCATATTATGTCTGGCTTCAATTTACGCAGGGTTGCTGACCTTGATGCCGGTTTGGGAAAACGTTAAAATCCTACCCATCCCAACTTGTAATATAAGTAATCACAGTACTCCCAAACATCCAACGGTGGCGAATCAGCCTCATCCTATTTTATATTTTGCACGGCTCCGCTTACTTGGCACTGGCGGGAAATTCAGGTGCATCTCACTGGCGGGAGACGAAACATGAGAGTTGAGCGCGAAAGTGAGAGAATTCCTCACTTTTCCCTTTTCCATCCTCTAAAAAAGAAATATACGGAGTAATAATTTTAGAAAAAATTATATTCAGATCTCAAAAAAAAAATAAAAAATACAAAAATAGTCCCTTCAGACTACTCTATAATCTAAATACAAGTCATTAACAATTTGAAGAATATCATTAATAAATTTTTGGGGTGTTTTTTTATTTTGAAATTTAAAAAAATCATTTTTTTTATTTTTATTGTTGTTTGGTATCTGAATATAATTTTTTCATAATTTTATGAGATGCAGGATATGTTTAAGGAGGTGGGAGGCTATTTCGGTATTTTTATCCCAATGTTTAAAGAGGACAACACCGACGGTAGGTACAGCCCTCTGGGCAGGTGGGCCCCCTTCAATTACGGGGTGTCCGTTACGTTCTCCATTCCACGTTACTTGACATTGGGTGCATTTTCCTCCTGATTTACAAAACTGCCATTTTCTTGCAATAAATACCAATATTAAGTTATTGACACCAAACACTTTTTTGGTTAAAAAAAGCCGATCATAAACATCACTGGTGAATCATCCATAACTACCAGTATTCAATACTCAATTAATTTTTTACACACCATTCAAAATTTTATTTTGAAGTATAAAACCTATAATGATCGGAATTGTTTATTATAATTATATGGATTTTCATGTAACATGTTTATTTTTCCAAAGAAGTATGTGTGTATTTTCTTATGAAAAGTATGTGTTAATTTTGTACAAATATGAAATCGGTTAAAATGGTCAAATTTGAAAAGTATAAATAAAAATAAAACAGTATGTATCATTGTTCCAATGAGGACCGGACACACAAACATAATTTGTTGCTTCTGTCTAAAACATTAGGTAAGGTCGTTTATCAACAGATAATGGCACGTAATTTAATCAATTATTCAATCTGCCAGTCCCTATCTTTAGATAAAACAGGGACACAAAGAAAGCTTCAATCAATAATAAAGTTATTCCTCAAAACCTAGAACTACTATGTAACAAGAATATTAAAAATAAATAAATACCACTGCTATAGCTTCTTAATATAAAAAAATAAATAACCAATCTTCATATATTAAAAAAATTAGTTAAAATAGTCATTTTTAACTAAAATGAATTAATTTTCCTAAAATATTTTTTTTAATTATATACATTATTATGACCATGTAGTTGAAAATTCTTTTCACAAGTGCAATCAAAAAATTATAAATTTAAAATAGAATGTGAATTAATAATTTATATTTGAGACTAAAATGTATTTTGAATGAATAAATTAAATTCTAAAAAAAAGCATCAGCTTAACGTTTTAATTATTTGCAAAGGCGAATTTCGATTTCAATTTTGAGAAAGAGTTGAAAAGAAAAGAAATGGGGCAAAGGAGAGAGATGTAATTGGAGGAGAGGAGGGAAGTTAGGTTGGGGGGTTACCTTACCACATAGTCAAGAGGTCAAGCGCAGTGAGTCGTACAAAGGGGAAAAGAGAGGAGTGAGTGAGTGAGTGAGCAGCGAGAGAAACAGTATCCGATGCATTGCAATTGCATCAAGAGGTGGGCCTCTTATCTTTGACGTGGCTCTCATCCATTCGATCATTCCCTCTCTTCGGGATTCATACTAACTCACCAATTAACAATCCCACTCACTCTCACCCCCCTCTCTCACTGCCTGTGTTTTTCTCTCTGCAGAATTTCCCAAATTTCTCCCCTATCCTATCTCTTCCGCTCCTCAATTCCCTTTTTACTTTTATCAGTAATGCATGATCTTCTGCCCGAATGCCTATTTGATTTTTAATTTCACTTTTACTGGTTTTTCATTGGCGGAATTCCCTGTTTTGATTCCGGAAATGCTTCAAGCCATGGAAAGTTCCGTCAATGGTGGCTTCTCCCACTTGCAGAGCTATGGAGATAGCAGCGAAGAGGAGCTCTCTGTGCTTCCTCGTCATACCAAGGTGGTGGTTACCGGAAATAACCGTACTAAATCGGTGCTTGTTGGTCTCCAAGGAGTGGTTAAGAAGGCCGTAGGGCTAGGCGGTTGGCATTGGCTGGTAACTTTCTGCGCCAATTTGGATTACTTGGAAATTCCATTTTGGTATTTTTTATTTCCTGTTATTGAATTTCGCTTACAATGCAGTTTCCCTTCATTATATTCTCCTGGAATTTGTGTTTCCCCAGTTCAGTGGAAATGCTTCTGAGCAATGTTGGTCTATTTGGCTGTTCACTTGTTTTTATTCATTTCATCTTTGCTATCATTCCAATGGTTTCATTTGCTCGATCAAATTTATTACCGGGAAACTTCTATTCCCCCCCAGAAATTTATTATTTGAACTAATGCCAAATGTTTTAATCCACTTCGTTCCTTATCGGATGAAGTCTTGATAAAAACATTTCACAGATGGTTTGCGTATAAATTTTTTTTCCTGTATTGGGTGTTTTGTGATGTGATTGGAATAAACTCATTCATTCTTATAGATTTTGAGTTGTAATCCTAAGTCACTACATGTGGATATCCATTGCATATCTGAGTTGATCCGTGGATCTGATGTTTTAGCTGCTGCTTGACAACGATCAGTTTCTTTCTTGGGACTTTTGTATGCTCTGGCGTATCGAATGTAGTTAATTGATCTATCGGGAACTTAATTATAATGACGACTAGTGACATTTGTAGATTAACTGGGTATAGGTTTTCGATCAAAATGCGAGTAAAATACGACTTTGAAATTTTTCTTCGGTGATCTTGCTTGGGAATTTCTCTCTTTCAACTTTTACCCATCTAGCTGTTTGCTATTTTAGGTGTATGAATGTTGAATGAATTGCATAATTTATTGTGAAAGCTTATTTATTTTCGGTCGAGGAGGACGACTGTATGAGAAGCTATTTCCCTCTATTTTGCAAGTTTGCGACACATCTTACTGTTTCTACGTTTCTTTCCAATTTTCATGCTCAGGACATGAACAAGTTCATTGATTCTTCATGTTAATCATTTCCCATGGATTTAACACCCCCCCCCCAAAAAAAGGATTTGGTTTCTGGATAGTTATACACTCTGGTTGTCTGTAATTATGTTGCCATTGCCTGATTTCTGAAACAGAATCCTATGTATTATTTCTAGTGACAAAGGATTTTATTTACGGTCAGTTTTTTGTCTTGGCGTTGCTAGATTTAGTTTTGATGATTTTCTCATATTTTGCGTGCTATTTATACTATAGGTTCTTACAAACGGTATTGAAGTTAAGCTACAGAGGAATGCTCTTAGCGTGATAGAAGCACCTACAGGTGATGAGGAAGATGACGAACTTGAATTTGAAAACATGCGGTGGAATGGATCAGATATGGGTGAGTTTTATTAAGATGTGTTCTGTTGTCACTCCAAGTCTTGATATAGCTTTTTCACAATTTTGTGGGCATTAATATTGCCAAATGTTCTGAAGCTCCTAGTAATTTATTGCACGTTAAATGATTCTAGAGGGTTGATCCATTTGAAGTCTGTCTCACTATACGCTGACAAACTCATTAATTTGTTTCCTCCTAGTTCTAATTGCGCACTTTAATCTGAAGGCAGTGTGGTTAATCAATAATTCTATCGTATTTTAACAAGTAGCTTTTTTCTTTGGCTTCATGTCTCTGGTTTGGAAAAGTGATTGAGGTTGGTATATTGGATCCATTGTGTCTTCACCTTTTACTTTTGCTATTTCTAAAAGGTCTGGCGTCTTACTCCTTTATCGTTCCGACGGGCCCCACCATTATGTTTGATTTTCTATGTGCTGTATTTGATTTAATAGCATCGGACGACACTCAAAAGTCCCACAAATCGAGGCACAGGATGCAGAGATCATTGGGATCATCGCTCAAGCTTTCGAGCCGGTCCCTCTCTGGCGATTCACAGTGTAAGGGGTCCATCTCTACGCCTCAGGGGTCCATGGTATATCAACTTTTTTGGTTTCTTTTACTAATTATTTTGCCATCCACTTAGTAACTAGATTATTGATATATTTCCTCTGTTTACGTTTCTATTAAAAAAAAAAAATTATGCAGAAGGTTGACCTGAGCAAACTGGAGATGGCTGCATTATTGAGATATTGGCGACACTTTAATCTTGTAGGTTTCTCCCTACTTCTAGACCTGTCTCTTTTGTTTATGGTCTGTGTGAAGATGCTTATGCAGTGTAATCTTGCTGGCATCTAAAAATGTATTGGTAGGTGGATGCCGTTCCAAATCCATCAAAAGAGCAGCTAGTTGATGTTGTTCAAAGGCATTTCATGTCTCAGGTAGTTATTGTTCCTTCTCCGCGTTGCTAGTTATCACTTGAAATAATGTAATCTGAAATAAAACTTGTGTTTTTGTGAAGCAAATGGACGAGTTGCAGGTGATCATGGGATTTGTCCAAGCTGCAAAGAGGCTGAAAACTGTGTGCAAATGAGATGGAGATGAGTTAAATAAGGGACTTTATTGTTATATCACCTATGCTAACAAGAAACGGTACTCAAAATCCACTTGCCTTTGGATGTAACATAATTATCAGTGGGTTGTATGTATGGATCCCAACAAGTAGTAGGTTAATTATGAGTTATAGAGGCTCTTTCTTTTTTGGCAGCCTAGCTAATAGTTATGTAGATACACGTGACCCTTGCGACTTTCTCCTGGGCTCATTTTCTAGCTTCGTTAAAAGTATTGCTGACCTGGGAAGTGAGTTTCCTCAATGTATATATATTCTATATGATCCTATTGTCCTCGTTGTGCTTTCCTTCATTACTAATCGTTTTATCGCGTGGAGTGGTGATTGGCATTCTGGATTCAGTTTTTTTTTTTTAAAAAAAATATATTTTTGTGGTACATAATTTTGCAGAAAGCAGCCTTTGCCCTTTAACTTTGTTAATCCTTTTTGAACAGGTAATTTTCTGGTATTATGGACCTTTAAACCGGACAATTTATCAGCGACTTGACCTGCTTTAGGATTTAGGACTAGGGACTGGGGAATAACTAGTTTTTATGCTTTTTGGATTTTTTCCTTGATAGTTGACTGGAGAGTGGAGACAGCAAAAATGGAGGGCTGTGATACTGAATACCGCCTCTAAAATATAAGAGATAAATAGCTCCACCATAAAGATTTAGAAGCTGAAATATTTTACCACAAATGTAAGATCATTGTTTGATCCAATACTTAATCAGTTTTCCCAATTTAATGAGGGGCATTAATGAATAATCCTGTATGTTTAAAATTTGGACCAAAGCATGTTTTTAACAAATTTTTTAATATTAAAGGCAGGAGGCAGTAAAATTAAGGATGGAGAAATAAATGGGGCGAGACAGAAAGACCCACACAGCCTTGAAAAAGGAAAAAGAAAAGAAAAGAAAAAAAGATGGAGAAGGAGATAGGGGTGTAAAGTGATGGGCTAATGATAAGTCGTTGGAGGGAGCCGAGGCGGACCATTGGGTGAGGAAGCATCCTATGCCAGCCTTTCTTTTTAAATTAAAAAATGGTGGTGGAAAAACAGAGAAGGCATTATTAGTAGGAGTATTATTTGGTTGGTTTAAAGTTTAAAGTTTAAAGTTTAAACTAAACATAAGAATTGAAATGGTGGGGAATGGGATCAGATGCATGGCGGTGGTGTGGAAAATATCGGAGGGATGATGATGAGGATTGGAGGGAGAGTCAAAATCAAAGGATTTTAGGATCCAAGCGGGGCCCATTAACATCCCTCCTTTCTCCTTAGGCCGCATTCCAATCCCCACTCCTACTCCTACTCCTTTCTTTTTCTTCTATTTCTTTATTTGATTATTATTTATTAACACGCGTAATCACGACAGGCCGCAGGTGTGGACCACGTAACATAACATACGGATACGGTCCTACGTCCAACAAGGCAAAACGGCGCAGAAGCAGCTATGTTGCGCTCCCAAGTCACTTCAAATCAAATACCGTTTTGTGCTCTCCATTATTCCATTGAACCTGGGTTTCATGGCAACGCTTTTCCTTGGCGTCGTTATCTTTGAAGCATATTGAACACGTCATCTCCCCTGTTTTCCACGTTCAAAAACATTGATGGTGGATGAGAATGGGAAAATGTGAGTGGGTCGTTTCCTTTGCATCCATTTTTATTTTTTATTTTTGGGTCAAAATTTGATCAGTTATTAGAGGAGGACGAAGATGATGAAAGTGGCAGGTGACGGACTGACACTGCAAAATTTCAAAACCTGCCTCCACAAATCCGGAAATCCAAATTCAAAAGTTGGGTGAGGGTTTGGTATGCTTTCATTTGCTTTCTTAAATGTCTCTCTCTTCTTCACCTCTTTTATCATGCGTAACGCGATTGCTTCTTTGGTTTTTAAAACACGATTGGTCAATTTTTTGTTTGTTTCAATTTGTTTAACATACCGGTAGGTATATCTCACTTTTGAATGAAAAGTGTATGGTTGTTATATAACAATCAGAATCTATAAAATAATTTTTAATAATAAATTATGATATTTAAAATAAATATGTGTGATAAATTTTATTTTAATTTATTTAAATAAATATTTTTAAAAGTATTCAACTTGATGCCAGTAAGTACTTCAAGCTGCTTATCACTTTGGCTGTTGCGCGTTTGCACCCTTTCTCTCTCTTACTTTATCATTTTACAACCCACTATTCCAATGTTGGTCTTTTCTCTTCTTTTTTTGGCAAATGAATTATATTATCTATCATGTGCAAGTGTGGATTATTTTTTATTAAATGGGAATATGATATTTAAGTTAATTTTTTGGCCACCTTTACCCTTTAATAATTCTTCTAACCACATCTTTTTGTTAATTCTTATTCACTTTTCACTGCACAAAATTATTTATTTTATAAGTTTACGTTATTTTGAGTGAAAGATTGAAAATTTATTTAGATTGAATTCCCATTTAATATATATAATTAAGTGTATTTTAGTATTTAAAATTTTTAATAATACAATAGCTACTTTTATTTTTAAAATTTTAATTGTAATATTAAAGTTGAATTATAATTATAATTTTTATTATTTATGTTGAATTATATATATTTGTGTATATATATCAAAATCATGTCCATTTCATTCATTTTATATCAATACCTGTTTAAAGATGATAAGTTTTTTCCTTTAAATTATATAATTGTGTATGGTTAGCAAAAAAGAGAGAAAGAGAGAGAGAATGTATATATGTAGGGATCCTAATTAAAGGTGATAATTTTTTTCGTCATATTATATTATATGATATTATTTTTTTTCTAGTAAAAAATATGAGAAATTCAATTGATGAAAAAGACTTGATAAATCTTTATATTCAAACTATCTAGAAATTTGGCACTGGCACAAAGTACTCTGATTTATGTTCTTATCATTTAAATTTTCAATATATAATTATAATATATATGTATTATTTAATAAGATCCATATTTTTTAAGTCATTTTATATATAAACTTGCTTTTCAATATAATCATCCAATCAAGTTTTTAAAAATCAGATTGAAAAAAAAAGTCGCTTCTGTAATTTTCAATCCAAACATAAATCACATTATATAATCTGATTTTCACTTTATCTTAAGTTGTAAAAGTCATATTGAAGAAAAACCACTTTTGTCACCGCTATTCCAAGCACACTGTTTATAATAGCGATTGGAACCTCCAAAAGTGCTTTACAATCATGATTTACGGTATACGAGATAAATATGTAGAGGAGTTTTGTTTCAATTTAAGTAAATCACACTTATATCTATCAAGTTAAAAGTATGCATTTGATTTTCATAGCTTGCTCATTATTTCCTTCTACATCAAAAAAATTAAGAGAACATGACAGAAAAATACAATTTAAACTTTAAAATCCTGCTGATAAATACGTTAATGGTATTACCAAGAATAGTAATGTAATTGACAATTCATTTTATTGTTAAATCACCTATTTAAAATTTTAAAGTTTAAATGATATTTTTTTAAGATTTTCCCAAAAATTAATCACTTTTAACTTTAATTGACTCAACATTCCACCATGATAAAAAGGATACCAGCAACAAATATTTGTGATTTTTCCTGTGTACTAAAATTTAACTCTCAAACAAGAGGAAGTTTAAGGAAGGCCCAAGAAGAGCGAAGTGACAGGAGATCGATATTTTCTTCTTAACGAGAGAAAGATTTTATTATGAAGAAGAAATTGTCTGCAGAATTGACTTGGAAAACAATACATTCTTGAAGAATAATCAAATTGATCGATACAAGGAATACTCAAAATTTAAATTAAAATATTTCATCTTTACAATTTATTTTTTTTAAAAGGAATAAGCTATGATTAAAGCTCCCCACATCAACCAGACTCTGCCCCTATAAGTAAGAACAGAGGCATTGTGCAAACATTATACGTTTAAAAAAGAAAAGAAAATGAGGAATATGTTTGGAATGCGGATTGGAATAGTGTAGGCCTTGTTGATTTGCTGCAATTTATGTGCTCTTGCCTATTCATCCCCACATCTTCACTCGCGCCACAGATCCAAGACATTGCCACCGCCTCCTCCGCCTGCCGGGTGCCACCATACACCGCCACCGCCACCGCCAGCATGGTTCTACTTCTACTCACCGCCACCTCCTAGTCCCATGCACCCCCGTTCTCCAAAAATCCCGAGGCGTCGGCTACTTTGATCTTCGATGTTATTTAGCATTGTCTTCACAGCTTCGTGCCTTAGATTCTGTCAACTGCCTTATGTTTCTCCTCTATGATCTCTGCTTTATGTTATAATGCGTAACTTGTTCTTCACCTTTATATTGTTTCCAGATTTTGTATTAGGGAGCTACACGAGGGCTTCAAAAATCGTGTTCGTTTCATTTGAACACTATTTAATTAACTTGTAGGAACAAACTTTACCAAAGAATGTCAATGGTGGCAACGTTAACATATGCTGTTTTTGGTGTTTAGGAATTAAAACGTACTTGTTCTTGTTCCCAATATGCCCCATCAACCTGAAATCACCATTCTCATGGGCATACTGCTCATCACCAGCTCTCCTTTTTTCTGTTTGCCCGTCTAACTAAAACTCACGAACATACACATGCATGTTGGAATTATGTGTATCTTATTTCTTTCTTCTTTTCCCGCCATTTGAGACGATGGATATTGAATGAGTTTTCCCCCCTGATTTGACATATGTCGCTTTACAAGGATAATTGATATTAAAGTCTTGGTCAAGAGATTAGGGAAAGGCTTATCACTAGCTCTCCTTTCAATGAATTGAAAACCAATATAAGTTGAAGAAGCCTCACGGATTTGGATTAAATTCTCTACAATATCACTCCTTGACAGCTCTAGATGCAGTTATTGAATTCTAGCCATTGTTGATTTAATTCAGCAGTCCCGTTGCTAGTCACATGTTTGTTTTAAATGTTATTATTTGCATTTTTGTCATCATGAGTGTAGGTGAAGAAAGGATCATTTCACTTTATCAAAGGAAAAAAAAAAGGAAGTATGATATATTTCAATGCTACTTGGGGGTAAAAAAAAAAAAACAGAGGAAAGTTGGATTAGACCCAACATATGTAACAAAAGAAAAAAGACTCAAGACAGTACTTTTATATGGATTGGGTTCACACCATCAACTAAAAAAATGCACCCTTTTTTGTTTTTTTCAAGAAAGAGAGACACATGACAAGTTACAAATAGATGAATATGTCAAATGATCAGAATAGAATTGATGAGTAAATGCATGCGGGGTGCCACTTGATGACTACAGACAATCCAACTATATATCCGATTGCAGCCTTAGTTTATGGAGGTTTTACATTCCAGGAAAAAAAAAAAAAGCAAAAGCTTTTGTTTTGACTTTTTTTATGCGCACAAGTATACTTATATGGGAGTCAATCATGTTTTACACACTGTTGGATACTAAATATAAATACCTCTTTCAATATAGATTTGGACATTGATTCATCAAATTGTGAGTAACTAACCCGTTATGGTAGACCTAAGATGTGTTTTGACTTTTGAGGTGGATGGAAGGAAAGGAAATAATAAACTATATGACGGCAATGTTTCTGGCCATTAGATTGGGATGCAGGCTTGAAAGCCCAAAAATTTGGGAGGAACACGCTCCAATTGGGTCACAAGTAGGGCAGTAGAAAACAAATCATCCAAATCCTAAATCCTATATGTTCCGTTTTGGTTTTGATCATTTTATCGTGCAGGATTTTAAAAGATGAAAGATGGAAGACCAGTATTTAGATTTAAAAGTATGCGCACTGCCTATAAAGTTTCGTCGTTGGTATAAATCATTGACTCATTGTTAGTGGGAATGTACGATGGCTTATTACCCACCCTCTGATAATCATTCCCCTTTTCCATAATCACCTTCACATCTCTTTCTTTCGGCTGAAATATTCATTCTTCGCTCGTCAAATTTAGTCATATATTAGGAGGCGTAATCTGATACCTTTGAACATAAATTTTATGTATGAATTTTAAAGTAGTTATGATTTTGAAGGCGGTCTAAAATGAATATTGTGTGGGAACATTTTAAAATGAAGAAATGTGTTTGTTGAAAAGTAATATCTTTATAAATTAAGAAATTTATGTGAAGGATTGTATAGAGAATTATAACATTAAAGATTATCAAAGTCATGTCTTTTTAGTTTATAAAGACACCTATAAAAAACTGTGGTAATTATTATTTGGTGGAAGGTTATATTGGTTTTTAAAAAAACTCTATATATACTATAAAAGGTGTAACTGTGACATCCTAAAAAAAAGATGAAATAAAAAATAGTTAAATATTATATATATATATATAAAATAAAGTTGGTAGGGCCATACGACGCCTACCAACAATTAGACAAGGGGGTTGTCCCCATATCTTTTAAAAAAAAAATTGATGCCATTAGGTGCCAATTGATTGAGGAGAGGGTATTATAAATATCCCTCCCCTTTAACACTTCCGGCGTGAAGTGTTAAAGTAAGACAAAGGAAAGTGAGGTTATTCTAGGAGTATTTTTGGTTTTTTGAGGATCATTAAGGTACTCAAACTCTTTTTTAATTATAAAATTTCTCTTATGAAAAATGTTCTAAATAATTTTCTCTTTCCTATAAAAGTAATTTTATGCTAGTTAGAGAATATTTTTGGGATATGATTTTAGACAAGTTTTGAGTTTTGTCAATATAAAATGTAGAAATGTAGAGAATAATTAATAGTTAATTTTAACCAATTTAGATTTATTATTTAGTTGTCATGTGATTTTATAATTATTTTATTTTATAAATAGGATATAAATTAATCTCTATAAAGCGTTTTTACCGATAAAAATTAGTTTAAATATTTTATTTAGATTATTTGAGGTATTATTGAGGTTTTAATTGGTTTATTTTTATTAGATTTGAGCTATGTAAAAAATATAAATTAGGACTTACTATTTGAATTAGAATTTGATATGATTTTAATTATGTGGATATTTGAGGAGTTGTTTAATAATTGGATTATACCCATATAAATTATGAGAAAGAGATTTAATTATTTAGAAAGTTGATATGAGGGATTTTATAATTATAGGTATATTAAAGATTATTTAAGGATTTTTAGGAATCATTTGTGACCAATGATTTTTATTGAGTAATCTGGGTTTATGAGGAATGATCTATGATTAAGGATTTTTAAGAAAATTGAAATAATTGAGGATAATAGTTGTAGAGAAAATTTGGTTGTATGCGTTAAATTATGTAAATTAATTATTTTATTGTTACTTGTGGTTAATTGGTATCTACAATGATAATGTAGAGTTTTCTTGTAATCGGTGATTTGCATGGGTTTTACTATCCAAATTAAGGTTAAGCTTAGAATCGAGGTAATCAGGGTTAATTTATTTTATATGCTTGCTTTTTGACTGTAAGGTGTTTTATGAACCTTACTTTTATCTATATTATTTTTATGTGTTTCGTAAGATTTTGTTTATGTCTGAATATGAATTTACTTCAGTGAAGCAGTGTATTTTCCAATATATATATATATATATATAAGTGGAAATTGTTATTAAATTGTTACTGTTATGATGGATATGTTGTTTGAGATGAAATGTTGTAAAATAGTTGAATAAGAAATTATGACCTTGTTGATGTTTTGAAAATTTATATTAATTTATTATTTTTATATTACGAGATATGTAGAGTTGTGTGGAAGAGATATGGTGAAATGTGTGCCCATCGGCTCTCTCAATCCTGGCCCAGATTTTGAAGCTGAGTGTTTGGGCGGACACCTCCCTATTACGGTATATTGGTGGTGGCATGAGAGGGGGTAGTATTCTTGAAGTGACTAGTTAACCATTGTCCGGGTATACTAGCACTGATAGATTGTATCAATCCATAGGAGATAAGGAGGAGCAGGATGGATGAGTAGGGATGATTTTATTCATTGATTATATTATGTTAAGTTTTGAATTATGAGAATATTATTATTATTATTATTATTATGCTAGTTAAATCTGCTTCTCTGACTTACAATCTTTTCCTGCATATTTTGTAAATTGATTTTGGTTACTGAGACTTTATGTCTCACCCCGTCATTATAAATAATTTTTTAGGCGAGACCTCTAATCTGGCTAGAGGTTAAAGGAAGCAACCAGATGCATAGATGTTGTAAATCTTGTAGTCCTCTTTTGGTATTGGTGTTCTGTTAATTTTTATATTGTCATTATAGGGCCCACATGTTTTAAAAATGCTACATTTACTGTTTGGATATCTGTGTTGTAAATCATTTTGTGACCCATGAGTTAATTGTGATGTGATATCAGAATAATAAATTTATCTGCAGTGAGTTTGTGCCCTAAACTCCGTTATGTTGTGAAAGGGATTGTAGGCAAGTTTGTGTCCTAAACTATGATAAGTATTGGAAAAAAAATTTACTGATTTTGTAAAGCTGTAGTGGATGATCGCTGTTTGTGAGATAGGGTCGTTTCATTTTGGTATCAGAGCAATGCGTTTACGATTTTCCTGGTCCTATTATGCATTGCATTTAGAGTATGATAATATAGGATTTTACGCACCTTCTTCCGTTTTATGTTGTGTTTTGTTTATCATTTTTATTTTCCATCTTTGGGTGGTTTTTACCCATACGTGGGGAGAGATTGTGAATACTAGGCGTACAGACATCGGTGACAACAGCCAACAAGGCCAACAGAGACCCAATGAACCCCATAAGAATTTAGCTGAGGCTGAAATGTTGTGACATCTGTATGAATGGACCCTTGCGATAGAGGAACGATTGAGAAGGCTCGAGGAGGGCAGAGATAATGAAGGGCCGAGCGGAGAAAACAATGATAAGACCCAAAAGGTTGATGCTGAAACAGAGGAACAAAACAATGTCTATTTTGAAAAGCTAACTACATCCACCATACTCTGAGAAGGATGGGTCAGCAGAGCAAATGATAGCTCAAGATATGTTCATAGTATGGAAGCATTTAGATCGTTTTCATCCTGAGACATTCTCGGGAGGATCACCAACAGACGCTGAGAGTTGGATTGATATGCTGGAAATGCTATGTAAGTCAATTAGATGCGATAAATATCAAAAGATGATTGCTGTGAAAACTCTATTAAAGGGTGATTCGTTCGATTGGTGGAACACTGTAAAGCCTGCTGATGGGCATGAACTTGAGTAGGATGAGTTTAAAAGAATGTTCTTTGATTATTAATTTCCCATTGAGATGAGACATCAAAAGGAGGCTGAGTTTTTCATTCTTCGGCAAGGGGAGATGGATGAAAATACTTTTATTTCCTACGGAAAAAATTCCGTCTCAAATTGCAAGGGAATTTGCGACGGAAAAAATTCTATCGCAATTTGCCACAGAATTTCTGTGGCAAATTCCCTCGCAACTTGAGACCGAAATTTTTTTCTGTCGCAAACTTCCTCGCAATTTGAGACAAAATTTTTTCCGTCACAAATTTCGTAGGAAGTTGCCACGGAAAGTTCCATCTCAAATTGCGACGGAATTTTCATCATAAAATCCGTCACAATTTAAGACGGAAAGTCATAATCTGTCAAAAATCAATTTGTCAAGGCGCTATTTCTGATAGAATTTTTTCTGTCGGAAATTCCGTCGCAACATGGTTTGTGACGGAATTCTGTCGTAAAAAACCTTCGTTCCGTCGCAAATTCAGTTGGAAAATCCGTTAGAAATTAGCTATTTTTTTGTAGTGTTGGTTTGGTCGCCAGTTCGATGGTTCCCAGGCCAGACCGGTCGGTCTTGTCCGAGTTCACAAACCCTGATAAATACCATGCATCATCATTTTGTTTGAGACATATGAAATATCATAAATCACACAATAACAAGAGATCAAACTCATTGCCTTTGTCTTTGAGTGCACACAAAGATAAAGTCAAATTATCACTTTGTAAAGGTCATTGTTGTCTTTACTTAAGTATTAGGAGTGTAATCTATACTTATGGGTCTTCATTGTATCTTACATGAAATTTGTCCGTCAATCCAAATTGCACTCTATAAAATAGGTAAAAGTGGGAGCGAATTAAACCTGAAGGAAAGTTATGACTATACCTTGAAAACATTATACATTACTTTCTTCCTCATCTTTTATTATTGTGTTCCTGAGAGACCCAGCCCCTCAAATATATTGTAGTGTTCTTTGTATTTTTGTTTGACAGCAGGGTTAGTGGGGGTGAAGAAGGGAAAGTTTAAATGGAGAAGTGAGGATGACGAGAGTACAAAGTAGTGGGAGGAACTTCATACTTGTACGTTTGGGACACTACAACAATTTGAAGGGTTTAATAAGTTCACACGCTTTCTTCAACTTAGTATTGCCATACCACTGGATCAGCAATCCTCCGTGCAACGTCATTTTCACTCCATCCAAACTCCCTTGATTAATTGAGTAGTGATTCTCTTTTTTATTTAAAAACACGAAAAACACAAGTTTTCGTGTATTGAGGGATGCATGTGAGCCTTCTTTATTAATAAGGATAACAAAATGTTGCAGAGTTTCCACAATAAGAGGCACACATGTGCTGAATTATTTGGCAACTCTAATAAGACAGGGCAGTAGAGTTTAGTCATTATGTTGTAAGTGAGATGAAAGAGTTCACAAATGGGAGAGAGCACGCCTGATCTGCCCCACAATTTGCACATCGTTTTCAATTAACGTTGTTTTGTTCTCCTAGCTAGCTTTTCTCAGAGAGCTTGCGTTTTTGCACATCTTTTGAGTCTTCTCACGTAACCTAAATCCCAAGCCTACGGTTGATGTTGTTCATAACCTCTCTCTCTCTCTCTCTCTCTCTCTCTCTCTTGTGTAAAGAATGAGTATTACTCGTATCTTGCTAGTTAGGATCGCATAACTTGATTAATTTGTAGGTAAAGCAAAATCATAAATATGACGCGGGAGGAGCTTTTAGGGCCACTAGCTAGAATAATGACATGGCATCTATACGAGTGACTGGAGCTAGTTTTCGTGTTTTATGTCAGCAAATTCTGAAGACAAGAATATGAATAGAATATATATATATATATAGGATAAAAAACAATTAAGCTAGAGCGAGAAATGCAAATCATATATGGAATAATCCTAGAAAGTGTAGAAGTTGCAAATTGCAATAGGGGTGAATTTGGGTAGCGTGGAATACCATTAGATTCAGCACTGGGCATCCCACTGGTCAGCGCCTCAAAATATCAGCAATACCATCCCTTCCCATTCCTAATTACTATCATTACTTTCCATTCCGATTTACTCACATCTTTATATGTGTGTGTGTGTTAATACTGAGATATATATACAAGCACACACACACACACGTATATATATATAATATTTGAAACTGGAGTGTCCCATGTTAGCCATCTGTGAAACGCGAGGTTGACAAAAACCATTGAAACGAAAGAGGCATATATATGCATGCTGCTAGATTGTGGATGAAAAATTGGACTGCACTATTGTTAATTAACAGAGTGCTTTACTCCACCATTCATGTCAAGCCTGGCCTTTTTCTAGTCCACTAATGTCTGTGCTTAGGGAACTAATTTCTAAACCGTCTAGATCTCAATTAGATAGTTCAGATTTAATTTCTCTTTATTTTTTAAAAAAATTATTTTAATAAGTAGACACCAAAACCCTAAACTTCTAAGGTGTGGGGATTTTTTATCCCTTTTATTATGTTAAAATATATATTGACCAAGTAGGTGTAATTTGGCACTAAATTATAGGATCTAGCTATCGGTTATAGCCATTTTCTAACTTGAATTTTCCATATTGTGATATATAAATAAATAAAAAGAAACCAGAAAAGATTTGAGAAGGCTGTTATATATATGCATGAAATATAGTTAATTACGTACCGAAATAGATGGACATGTTTAGTTTGAACGTATTTGTGAAATTGAAGCGGAAGTTGACAGGTCGTAGGTAGGTAATTAACATTAAAATAATAATGAAATTTAGTAGGAAGGCAACATTCTGGGCATAAATATTAAATAATGAAGAAAGAGCAAATGAGGGTCCACTTCAGAGGCAAAATAAAGGACGACACGTACTCATGGGGCTTTGGTTTTTAGGTGACAATGAATCAGCATGTGTATGGAAAATGACTAGACTACAAATTGATGAGGGAAAAGAGAAGGATTGTGACAAAAATGGAGGAACGTAGTAGATTTCCACTAATGAGGACGATTCCCACTCCTAGTTTGTTGGAATCCTTATTAGCCGCCCCAGCTTTGCTTCTCTAATTCTTCTATTCAAATTTGGGTCAATAACAGTATGCACGCATCATTATTTTCTCTATCATCTCGATGCATGAATCTCTCTGCTAGTAAATATTCTATTGGCATATAAATAGACATGCATGGCCATGGTTGAATGTATTATATATTCCACACCTCTGATCTGGTTGCAAATATTAATTTCATCCTCCAACGAATTTTAACTGTTAGTTACCATTTAATTTGATGAGACAAAAAGGTAACAATCTTGTTGTTCTAGGTGAATGTTCAACCTACACGTATGGTTTGGTATATATCCAAAATGCATAAAAATGAATTAAAGGGTGGCAAGTTGTAGACGTGGACGCATTTAGGCTTTTCCTTACGCCTTCTGGCCGTCATGCTTCTTTTGATTCCGCCCCTTTGCCTTTCGCGGAGTCGGAAACTTTTGTCGATTAAAAGGACGTATACTGTATATATATATATATATATATATATATATCACGCATCCGAAATAATTGATTTAATTTGGTCTAATTAATTATCACGCCTCTTCCTATCCTTGTGCTATTACATACATACGAAACAATATATATGCATATATACATGTCAAAATGACAGTTAAATTGGAACTACGTATGTATGTATGTATGCGGTATATGTTTCGTATACATACCTGGTATATTTTCCAATCCGGCTCACTTTCTAGTTTCTCGAAGGAGAAAAGTTAGTCGATGGATCATAAACGAACCACAGGCGATGCTGAAGACATCAGCAAATATATATTAGTAATTATTTCGTGCATTATATTGGACGAATAAAAAGGAACTATATATACACTCAAAATAACAAGGGAGAGGAGCAGTGTCGAGTGAAGTGATGACACGTATGAAAGAGTGTGCAAGATTATTCTCTAGCGGCCACAGGCATCCCTGCAAATGCGGAGCCGTAAGTCGTCAGCCAGAGATCACAGATGCACCTTCCTCGTTCATGACCCCTTTCCCTCCTCCACTCATAAGTATCTACCACTGATTTAATTCGAAAGAATCCAAAAAGCCAATGCCCTTTCTTATCTCTCTTCCTCTTCCTCTTCCTCTTCCTATATATACCCCTCCATCACATTCCCTTTCTTTCCCCCCATACCCCATGGGCCTCTCGCCCATTCCTCACCTCACTATCATTATTCCTCCTCTCTCGCTTTTCAATGGCGTTTCGTAAATCCATCGCCAGCCGCCTCTTCCACTGCTGTAAAACCTTCACTCAATCGTCTGCTTCACATCACGCTGCTGCCATCCTCCCTCCCTCCCATGCTTCCAACACAAACCTCCTCCTTCTACAGCACCTCCCCTCCCCCTTTTACGGTCGACTTCTCAACCGCAGAGCCGTCTATCACTCTGGCCCCTCCTGCCTGCCCGAGTTCTTATCCCTCCCCCTCGGAGACAAGCTCAGGGAGAGGCTCAGAGCCCCCATTGGCATCAACGCACTCCGCCTCCGCCTCGATGGTCTCGCTCCTCCCCCGGTAACGGAGGAAGCCAACGTTCATTCGCCCTTCGGAATTACCATCAGTGATGCGAGGAAGATCCTGAAGCTATCGCGGGTGGAGAAATTGAAATCGAGGCTGAGAGATCTCCCGAGGACCTCCATCTCTCACTCCGAGTATATCCAGATCTGCGTCGATGCTTGCCAGAATCATGAAGAGGGCGACCAGTTGGCCAAGATGTTGGATGACTCCGGAAATGTCATCATTTTGGGAAACGTCGTCTTCCTGAGACCTCAACAGGTAATTACGCTGCCCTCCCCCCTGATCCTACTCGTTCTTTAATTCGTATTAACATTTCAGTAATATTTGTTTTCATGATTTTACAGGTGGCGGAGACCATGGAGAGCTTAATCGGAAAAACAATAGGTTTGCCAAATGACCCGAGAAGGAGGGAGCTGGAGGAAATGGAAAAGCAGAAGGCGATGATAGATGAGAAGGCTAAAGCGTTGGTGAGAGGCGAGCTTTATTGTGGACTGGGGTTGCTGGTGGTGCAGACACTGGCCTTCATCAGGCTTACGTTCTGGGAGCTTAATTGGGACGTAATGGAGCCCATATGCTTCTTCGTCACCTCCTTCCATTTCGCTCTGGCTTACCTCTTCTTCCTCAAAACCTCCACCGAGCCCTCCTTCCAGGGCTACTTCCTCCGCCGTTTCACCACCAAGCAACAACGCCTCATGAACACTTACCACTTCGACGCCCGCCGATACCACGAGCTCTGCTCCGCCTTTTATCCTAATCATCATCACCCTGTTTCAAAACCTCCCTACTTTTCCTCCTCCTTCACTCGCCCCGAGGCGACCATTTCTTAGTGGAAGGCTACTAGGTTTGAGAGGTGGTTACTGGTGAGGCCCAATATCCCCCGTTACATGAACTGCACACCATATATGAAATACTTGCACTTGACCGCGAAGAATTTGGAGTTGCATTGCCCAAAACTCATCATTTCATATCAAATTAAACGATGCACTTTCTATATATAGGAGTGATTGTTTTAATTTATGAGATAAATTACAATGACTGAGACGAGTGCCGGAGAGAAAACTCTGTATTTATACATGGAGAGGGCAGGGGATGAAGAATGGTTTTCTAGAAACTTTTTCTTGATACCCTGGATTTTCAGAAACTTTAACGATGCGATTCATTTAATACGAGTAATTTAAAACATGCATCATTTAAATCTTGACCGTTAGTTGACAATGACAGTGTTTCCTTTAATACGTAGTCAAGGTGGAGAAAAAGAACAAGCGAGAGATGAGTTGTTGAGATCAGCTTCACCATGAAACAATCACACACAATAAGAAATCAAGCAATAAAAGCAAGGCTAAAGCTCAAAAGAAACAGAGCAGCAGCAAGAATTGGGAGCCCGGTCCTGACGAGTAATGACTTAACATTTATCGTGAATTGATAAGCATTTCAAATCAAATCACCGTGCTCCGGCCAAACGGTAGGTGAGAAAAATATGATAATCTGAGTTAATGTCGTGGTCGTGGCGTTGTGTTACGAAACCCTTTGGTCTATTTTTCAAGAGATTAAACAGAGGATGAGTAACGCCGTAACGTTTCCTTTACACTGTTGGGATCGTGGGATGAATATTTCCCCGAATGCAAATACTACCACCTTTCCTTGCTACTTAATATAATATCAGGTTAAATGTTTTTTAAAAGTATTAAATAAGTTAAATAAATTATTTTAAAATATTTATATTTATTATTTTTATACTAAATTAATTTGTCTGACTTATAAACTGATACATTATCTAATATTAATACACAACATATGTTATAATTAACTAATTTACTTAGTTTCCTTAACCTCTAAAAAAAAATCGACGGGCTCTTATATTGACTACAGGATGTGGTGCTAAATTATTCAGGAAAAATAACATTTAGGTCCCAATTAAGAAAAATAATATCAAAAAAGTTTCAATATTTGTTAATGGTAACTTCTTCACATGTTAATGGTTACTCTTTTACTTATTATTGACAAATTATAGGATTTTTTTTAAATATTATTCCCCTTAATTATGACTTTACTGTCATTTTCCTAATTATTTAGAGCATGTTTGGGATGACGTTATGCCATCTCAAACATGGCTTTTTTTTAAAAAGTTCGGTGACAGCTGGTTTAAGGTGTTTGAGTTAGCATTTTGGCATATGAGCTTTCCCCCCCTCAAAAGCAGTTTTTGAGAAGAAGCTTAAAAGTCTAGCTTTTCCATAAAAAAACCATTTTTATTACCGTCAATCCAAACATAAATCACATTTATAATTTGACTTTTATCCTATCTGACTTTTGTAAAACTCAGATTAAAAAAAAATCATTTTTGTCACAGCTAACTCAAATAGACCCTTAGGCCCAGTTTGGTATATGGTACTGAATTTCGATGGATTAGAATTAGAATTGGGATTGAGACTAAGATTAATGCTTTAAAAACATGTTTGGTACAAAGTAATAGTTGAGAGGAATAATTTCATTATTCTTATTTAATAAATAGCTACGAATTATGAAAAAACTCAAATATTCATGTTCTTATTTCCGAGTTTTCATCTGTTCTATGTGCGTGTCGTTCTTGGGCTATGGCAAGATTAACATCTTCTCTGATCGGTGATTAGAGGGAAAACAAGTTGTGTAAAGGAATATTTGCGGTGTCGGGAATCATGGTCATGCTCGTCACCTATGTTGTTTTGCAAGTTTCTTCTATTGACATCATCATCATCATCTCCTCCTCCTCGATCTGCTTGCTTTTTTCTCATTCTGTAGGTTTAAGTTCACAAATCTGAATTATTTCACAGAAATGCTTGTTTCGCTTATTCCTTTGGATTCAAATCATAGTATTATACTCGATTACCAATTGGATTTGCTGATTCTAACGTCTCTCACATTGAATTTGGGTGTTTTTTAGTGCATTTTGTCTTAATCCAATAATTTAATGAATCGTATTGGTTATCCATCTATTTCGTATGCTAATGAGTGATTATGTTATTGGTGGAAAAAAAGTGATTATGTGAGAGAGATGGATTCTAGGTTAAAATCAGGGGGTTATTTTTGTTTGAAAAATATTTTAATCAATGATATTTTTATCTCTATAATTTTACAGTCTTAGGGATTGAAAACACAGTACTAGGGAGTAGATGACTTTGCAGCAATCCTACTTTCGTGATACTCTCAATCTCTGTTTATCTACAGTCCCTCATATCATACGATATATTCTGACCTAATCCCTAGTCTAATCATAATCCTTACCTCCAATACTTCGTACCAACCAGGGCCTTAGTGTTACTAGTAGGGATGTCCATGGACTAGACTGGACCAGGTTTGGCCTTAACCCGAGGTTTGATCCTGATAAGACCTCAGACTGGACAAATAAGCCCGAGGTCTGGTCTGGTCCAGCACTAACCTGATCTCGAGCTAAACAAGACCGGTCCAGTGGATTGCCTGGACTAGTCCAGACAGTCCAGTCCATGACCTGTTTGAATTTTGTTTTCTCCCCTTGCTTGGACTGACGCAGGGATAGTGGAATCCAAATGCAATATTTCAGAGGTTTCACCTAAAGGTTCAAATTAAACCTAATAAGACCATAATAATACTTATAATCAGGAAAAATACATCACAAAACATTAAAACCCAATCATAAATCCATAATAATATCCAACAAAATTGAATAAGAATAAAAAATAACAACATTCAAGTAACTTTAATACAATCCATAACAATTAATTAAACACATTAAACCTAACAAGTAACAACAAGTCTATGACATTACACAAGTTAAAAACAAATGATTCAGATCAAATTCTTTTTTCTTGAGCATTCATTGTCATTCATTTCTCTCATCCACCTGTAATGACACTTGATCCATCTAAAAAAAAATTGTTTGTGCTAAGAAATTAGTAATAATGAAATATATAAACTTGAATAATGAGCATAAAATTGGAAATATTATCTGGAATATTAACAACATTATCAGTCTCTTGAAAGTTGTCATATTCAATGAATATAGTAGCTAATTGTGAAATAGATTACTTAGCCAGTAGCTAATTTTGAACACAAATGAGAGCTTCAGTCATTTTAGGAGATAGATTACTCCTATAATCATCAACAACTCCTATATTCGACTTTTTGGACAAAAGAGCTATGAATATGTTTTTTGTGGACAAACAATATGTTGTCAAGAGGACTTTCCATTAACTTTGAAACGTTGGTATGTACAATTAGTCAAAAAAATTGAAGGATCGCGTGCTAGTTGGTTGAATCATATTCAGGCAGACTTGAAGAACTTGCTAAAGTTCATATAGTGATTTGCAATTCATTGATTCACTGAGATAGGTCAACTCATTCCTCTTCTCTGGTATAGAAAGGAAACCATAAAAGAAGCAAATTATAATAAAGATTAAAGAAGAAAACGCAACACGACCTAGGTTATTGGGTAGTGGGTATTGTATTACTTGAACCAAAATCACCACAATAAAATAAACAAAAAGAAGAATACACACACACACATATGGCACAACAAATCAAAAGAGATTAAGAGAATAAGAAAAAATAGAAGATTAATTTTTTTTTTGTTAAAAAAAAATAACTCAGCCAACTAAACCAACTTTTAGCATTCACCGTCTCTCTCTTTCTCGCTTCGTCGCTAGCTTTCGAATTATGCAGAGCCATATATTAGACGCAAGCAAAAAAAATATTTCTCGCTTTGTCGCTGGCTTTTGAGTTATGCAAACCAAACCAACTTTCAGATTATGCAGAGCAAAAAAAAAAAAAAACAAACGCAAGCATGAGATTTAGACAATACCGGTGATTGTAAGGAGAGGAGGAGAGGCGCCTGGATTTGGAATAGTCGAAGATGACGGAGGACTAAGGTCGATTGTCAAGACTACCATGAGTGTGAGACTGTGAGGTGTAAGCGGCTAAGTGCAGAGATAGAGAGATAAAGAGAGCAAAGTGGGCAAGGTCGAGGTGAGTGGCTAACCTAACTGGAGTGGAATGGGCGAGTAAGTGGCGGAGTGGGTAATTCAATTGGCCAATTGGGTATAAAAAAATTTATACAGGATATAAAAAAAAAACATCGGGTCAAACTGGACCAGACCAAGGGGTATGAGCCCTTGGCCTGATGTCCGGTCCAACTCGAGCAAACTAGTATGGTCTAGTTTATTCAAAGTGTCTTATATCAATTTTTTTTGTTACCTGACCGGGTCGGGTCGGTCTACCCATACCACAAGATTTTTTGGACATCACTACTTACTGGGTATCGAAGTTGTTGGTCATTTGCTATGTAAAATCAATATGCAGCGGGGCCATTCATGTCTTATGTAAGAGCTTATGACATTTTTTTTTCCTGGTTCGTGTTCATTTTGGGCTGGCCAGATGCTTTATAGGCATTTCCACAGCCTCTATACAACTATTACAGCCCACTATCTTTAACAAGGTTGAATCTCACAATTTTTTTTAAACAAATGAGGGCAGATGATCTCCCTGATAAACAGGAGGGGAACCGAGGACAAGTGGGTTAAGCCTCAGTAAGCTCGTTCTTGTCTCTGGAGATGCAGTGCCAATATCTGCATCAACACCAGGCTACATTTAGACGTGTCATGGTTGAGAAGCAGCATCCCCATTATTACATTCTTATCCCCCAATGCAAGGAGAACAAATGTTTTTAATATAAGACATATTTAAAAAATTGATATTGGTTCTAAATATAGAAAATATTTTTTTTCATTTTTTAATCTTTTTCTAATTCACCCTTATTTATGTTTACTCAATAATAATAAAAAAGAAGACGAAATGTGGAAATTAAAGAAGATGACTCGGAAAATTTAAAAAATGTATGTCATATTAACTAGTTTTCTCAATCTAATCAAATTATTTAAATAGGTATTATATTAAAGACAACAACACAATTTTATAGTTTTATTTAATTTACATAGACTAACATGGCTAGCTAGCTAAGAAATTTCCAGCACCACTACTCCAAAAATAGCACAAACGTAGCTTATATGTTCTTACCTCGTGTAGGCATCGCCCTTTCTATATAAATAAATATTCCCACCAATATCAGGCAATATTGTAAATAGATGTATGCACATTCTTGCATAAACTGCCCTCCTTCTCCCTTATATAGCACCGACCAAATTGAGTCTCCTTACACTTCCTTCTTAATCAACTCAGACTCGTATGCCTCATGTTCCTCACTAACATTATTAATAAGACAAGCCACTATTGCTGTAAATTTCGAAAGTGTTTCAAATCTCCCCTTTTTGGGCTCCATTTGGGACCACGCATTAGACGCCAGAGACGAATTGTAATATCAGTGTCTCCTCATCTCATCCCAATTGGTTAATCTTTTTCATGCATAGAAATTAAAAGCAGCAGTAGTGCCACTTCATAATTATTGAATAGTCGCACATGATGGAGTGATCCATGACCATGAATGCCTGTGAAGCTTTCAAAGTTGGGCTTTAATTTGGATTTACCCACACAAGAGCGGTGCTAATTCCCACTAAGAAAACCAAAGCACCTCCATTTCTTGTCTCACGTTTAACTGCATGAATTTTAACATTTATTTATATGAAATAGGGAATTGGTTTCCCTGCTCAACAGATTTAGATTTAGGTGGGCTTTAATTTATATTTACCCACACAAGAGCGATGCTAATTTCCACTTAAAAAACCAAAGCACCTCGACTTCCTATGTCACCTTGCATGAATTTTGACATTTATTTATATGAAATGGGGAATTGGATTCTGCTTAGCAGATTATCTAATTTACTGAGTAGGAAAAGTTAGGCGGATCTTTGTCATCAGATCTAATCTAGATGGTTTATATTTAATTTTTTAAAAAATATATAGATTTTTAAGAAACATATCTGGGTGTCTAAATTAGATCTGGCGTCCCAGATCTTCCTAACTCTCACTGCTCATATATGTTGAGGAAAACCTTGTCAATGAAATGGAGAGTAAAATTGATAGGTAGTATGTGACTCTTTATATTCCGTACCTTTTTTTTAGCACATTTTATATTAATATTGATGTTTGATGATTATGGACCAGCCTGATAAGGCTCTACCCTGGCGCCAAAATATTATCAGCTTTATTCAAACTTCCCTTTTCCTCTATTGGAAAGCCTTTTATGCATTTGTAAGGAGTCCAAAATAAAAGATGTGCTGAATAATTAATAGTAATCTTAGTTAATACAAATTTTTATGTTTTACAGTGTTGATTGTTGATTGATGATCTGTATTGATTTAAATCATCACCTAAGGGATTAATATGAAGAATAATGGATCCGAAACTTATTAGTTTGAGGGTGGTTGAAAAGGTAGTTTTGAAGTGTAGAGATATGTGATGCAAAGCTGGCGTGAAAGTGCAGTATGGCAAGTCACCTTATGTACACCAACCCAGAAGTAGGAGGAAGCAATACCAGATTAGGTTGATTTGCTTTTGGACGCAGGCAGCGAGTGGTAGGCAACCTAAAATATATAGTTAAGAGGCTGAAAATGAAGGTCAAACTAACATCAAGGGCAATAATGGCGGAAAGCTAATTTTAAACTAAAACTTCAACTAAAAGGGCTCTGAATATCTAATGATGTCCTTCACTTCAATCATCGTCGCTGCATCGAGACTCAGGGACCCACCCTCCTTCTCAGTTTTTTTCCCATCGTTTCTGGTCTCAACCTTGCATATAATTAACGCACCAAGACAAAAATCCGATGGCAATATATATATACTAGGATATTTCATCACCTAACTTTTCCCCTCTGTGTATACTTAGCTCTCTCTCTCTCTCTCTCACCTTCACCCATAAGATATATGGTGTCCTGGCCTGCTAGGACCCATGATGCTTCTTATTTTATTTCTTTATATATGTGTTTGTGCGTGTGTGTATTTTGGAATAAAAATGAAACTCTTCGTTGTGGCAAAATGGGGTATCATTCTGATATATTAAAAATGAAAGGTATCATTCTTCCACCCAAATTTCTCTTGGAGGAGTAGTTTTGGTGTTGTTGGGGCTCAAGTTGTTCGTGATGAGGATCTGATCAACTGCTCAACGTACTCATGATTGTTTCAAAGCAAGCCAAGAAAAATCATTACACTAATTAATTGCACCCTGTCTGCAGCATTATTAATACCACAATCAATAGAATTAGTTAGTTTGAAGGAAGAGTATGTTTAGGGTTTGGTATACAGCACGCGTCCAATTATTTATTTAGCAAGTAGCTCAGGATTTGGGCTGTGTCTGCTTATAACTCTCTCTTCTCTCTTTCAATTTCCATCTCAATAGGATAAAGTTTAGCCCAGACGAAAAATAATAATAAAGCGGGCTTGCTCACTTACTCTTGAAAACAAATTAGCCGGCCACGAACGATTCTAAAAAATAAATCGTTTAAATTAGCATATAGAACTGGTAAATAGTATTACCATAAGTTACTAGCTAGTATTAAATTGGCGGAGAAGACGCAACGGTAATCACAAAACAAAACCGATCAAATAATTAACAAGTGTATTAGAATATAATGGTGTGCATGTGTGGGACCTAAGCACATATATTAGGGGCCGTTTGGTGAACTTCCCAATGAAGTGAATGAGCTGTATCCTTATTACATTTCATTGGGGTAAACGTACGGATTATATATAGCTGTGGTATCTGGTATGAAACCTGATGATTAGTTTATTCTATAATATAATATGCATTAATTGTGATCAACTTGAGAGGGTTGGAAGGTCAGAGAAGCTTAATACTCGCAAGATAGGAATGTACAATAAAATACCATACCTAATCCTTACCATTCTTAAGCCGAGAGATATGCCCTTTTTTTTTGGTTGGGTCTTCTTTTGCTTGTGAGTGATGAATTCTATTTCCTTGCCTTGACCCGACCAGCTCCGTCCATCAAGAATTGTTTCTGTCCTCTCCTTTGTATCCATATTGTTTCCTTTCTAAGCTTCTCTTTCTTATCTTGCCCAAAGAGGAAGAGTTTCCTTGTTTACTGTCTTTTCCTTTAATAACAAAAGTGAGAATGAACTCTTCTGCTAGTCCACGTTTCCTCATTTTCCCTTGTGTTGTTTGGATTTATTGAACTCCAAAATAAAATAAATGGAAAGAAAAACCATTTTTCAGAATGGAGGATCAAGCTACCGACTTATCGTCAACCATTAAAAACAATAAAATTATGAAAAGGAAGAGGGGGAAAATGACAATTCATGTGAGGTATTTGACTCAAATTTGTGGAATATACACCTACTTGAGGGGGGTTTGATTAACTAATAAGGAAGGAACAAAAATAAAATATGCAAATATAGGGATTGGATTAGAACGAAAGGTGTGTGGTGAGTAGGACAGTTGAATGCATCATGAGTATGATAATTATATTATTATTTCATTTCATAAGGTGGGGGCCATCTTGTTATCATAATACTCGATCCATAAAACACTCCTTAATAATACGTATCCTCTGCTTTTTTCTTTTTCAAAAATTTTTTTGCCATATTTTTCTTTTTTAAAATGCTGCTTATACTATCCCAATTCACATCTCGTTGTTCACTGTTTGTCTTTTTTTCTTTTTTCCCCGGTTTGTCACTTATGTCTTACAGTTAATTCGGACAATGCGGAAATTGAAGGCAAAGGGCTGACCTTTCAAGTTTGCGTAACAAAAGATTTATGAGGTGCATTTGGAAGTTCCCCATTTTGGAGAAATTGCCTTTTAATTGTTACTTTGTCTGTGAGTTATTTTTTCAGCGTTCTTTTTTGTTTATGGGTAATATGTAATTTTCTTATCCAACAACGTTTGTTAGGCAATTTTTCCTTTGATTAAGAAAACATACCATTTTAATTAACCCCATGAAAATACTTGGTTTTTGTTCCAAATGGAATGGATTAGTGTCTGGATTTTAAAAAAATATAAGCGTATAGTTTTTCACTTTTTTATCCCGTAGGTCAGCGTCTTAATTCTAAGCTACTCGTACTGGCAGAGCCATAAAATAAGGAACATGGTTTTTCTTTTTCTCCTGGACCTTGAAAACAGGCGAAAAGGAAGAATTGTAAGTTGAAGAAGAATTCGTAATAATGTAAAGCAAAGGTCTACTTATACTTTACTGTGACTAATATAAGGGTTTGTTAACTTTTTTATTTAGAAATTTAGAAAATTAAATAAAGTATTTAATTATAATAAATTATTCATTAATTTATAAATTAAGAAAATTAATTTATAAAGAGAAATAAATATTTATACCTTAAGCTGACTTACTTAATCTTGTTAGTCAACTGATTTTTATATTATAAATTTATTTCTAAAATGCAACTGCCTGTACCATGCTTTGTCCAAATTCTTCAGTGGTGCTAAACACCCGCGAGTAATTTAGACATGATATTAGTTTCCTTTTTCATATTTGAATTCTTTCCCTATTCTTCACAAAAAAAAAAAAAATTAGAAGTTTTCATTAGGTAAGAAATTGGGTTTATAAATATATTAATTCACAAAAACTTAATTAAATGGTAAAATTTTTTACGCCTTAATATATATCACAATACACGTTATAAATTTATTTTTTCATTCAAAAAAATATTTTAAGCGTTATAAAAAATTTCTTCAGGCTAAGGGAAAAGTTATGTGCATAGCAGGATATTGATTTATTTCTTTTTTCGCAAGTTGAAAAGAAACGTAGAGAAGGATTAAAAAAGTGATCTTCGCCACCCACTCCACCCAATCCACACTGATTTGATTTTTTTTCATTACCTTCTCTCTTCTCCTCCTTACTGTCAGTGTCCTCTTTTCCCATGTCAGGGAGATCGGGAACTGCGAACTGTTGAATTTCGATATTCCTCCTCTACAAATTGAAAGCTCATCCCTTTGAGCCTGTCTCCTATAATAGCACTTTTCCTCTGAAAATCGAAGTCCTGCCTTTTCGCTTCTGTCTTGGAACATTGTTCACTCCTTTCTGATCAAATCCACTGTCGGCCCAAAGGGCCACACTTCAATTACTTGTTCTTTCGTATTGTTGTTCATACAAGACTTTCCAAAATGCGCGAGCGCCTGCGATTTTTCTTGGTCTTAAAGCAGATCGAAAAGTCGCCGGCGAATTGATGGAATCAATATCGTGGGTGTCACTGTTTTTCCCATTCCATGGAGGTATTGGTTCGGTGTAGTCCCTGCAGTCGGTCCAGATTTGATTGTACGCTTCGATTCGCCGTCGTCGTGTTCGGGGTAAGCTCTTCTACTCGATCAGTTGTTACTCCTTTTATTAAAATCAATTCTTTCAGTTCAACGTTGCTCAAATTTTTAGGGTTTTGGCATTTGTAGCGTTAATTAAGGTCAAAAGGAAGAAGAACAGTATGTTTTTTTGAGATTTTTTTTCTATAAATCGATGAAATATTTTTTACCCAATTTTTTTAATGGAAGGTTCTGAGAAAAATGTTTCTTACACTTCCCGGAAAGTTAGGGTTCGTTTCTGGGAGCAATGTTTGATTTGGAAAGTGCTGGGTTAGACACTGTTGTTTAATTTCGAAGATCCTGCTTTCTCTGATCTCCAGCTTCTTAACTCTCGCTTGGTACTCTCCAGATTTACATGAAACTATTCACTAGACTCTGGCATCTTATTTAGTATATCATATCTATCACTCATTTCTCTTTTGGTTTAAGCTTCATTGCATACCTTCTCACTAAATTTGGGGGAGCTTACATGGTTCTGAAGTTTCCCTTTTGACTTTGCAATCTTTACTGGCGTTAGATCTACCATTTACTGAAAGCTAGAAATAAAATTTTTATTTCTCAGTTTTCATTAAATACATTGCGGTGAAGTATTAAGATTGTTTGATTGGTTCAACTTGTTTAATATATATATCAGTGTCCTTCCTCTTACTGCTTCAGATTCTATTGATACTGGCATGGTCGGAGGCCACAAATGCAATACCTCAAGAGCACCAACTTCAACAAGGAGGCCTGGGAAGAAGAAGTGAGAACGTTGCATTGCACTCTTGTATCCATGATCAGATACTTGAACAGAGAAGGCGACCTGGTCGCAAGGTGTATTCCATTACCCCACAGGTTTATGATCCTGGCCTCCCAAAACCCCTTCAGCATAAAGGCAGGTCATTACTTGGAGTGTCAACATCATCAGGGCCTCAAAATGATGCAAAGCAACCCATTAGAATATATCTAAATTATGATGCTGTGGGCCACTCTCCTGAGAGAGATTGTCGAAAAGTTGGTGATATTGTCAAAGTGAGCATTTGATATGATTTTTCTCTCAAAATCTTCTGCTCTGCATATTATCTAGGTTCAGTGATGGTATTCTGCCTGTCATTATTTCTATTTTATTTGATCTTTGTTTCTCTATTAACAGCTTGGAGAGCCTTCAGTGACAGCCCCTCCTGGTTTCCCTACTTGTAATTCTCATGGCGATCCTCCAATTTTGGGGGATTGTTGGTACAACTGCACTGCAGAAGATATTTCAGGAGAGGACAAAAAACGTCGCCTTCGCAAGGTTCAATGCTTTTTTCAATGGTTTTTGCTTTGTTTCCTTGGTTGATGATAATCTTAGGAAAACAGTACAAGGTGTGTTTTTTTGCTTGTGGTGGTTAATTATAAGTTTTGGGCATGACATTGTTTTGTCTTTTTACACTTGTTTGCAATTGACTACAGGCATTGGGTCAGACAGCCAATTGGTTTAGGAGGGCATTGGCTGTCGAGCCTGTCAAGGGAAACTTACGATTAAGTGGATATTCTGCTTGTGGACAAGATGGAGGTGTGCAACTTCCTCGTGAATATGTCGAAGGTATAACTCAATTGTTGCACATCATTTGTGAATATAATAGTTTTTTTAATAATAATTCATGTCACATTTGTACCTGTGAATTTATTTACGAAATGTAAGGAATGATCTCTCTTTTCACTGTCCTCAGAGGGTGTATCTGATGCTGACTTGGTTCTTTTGGTGACTACAAGACCTACAACCGGGAATACACTTGCTTGGGCAGTGGCATGTGAAAGGGATCAATGGGGCCGTGCCATAGCTGGTAGCTTATCATTGGGAACATATGCTAGTTTGAATGTTCATCTTTAACTTTCATTTGAGAGGCTTCAGAACTGAATTTTTATCTTTGCAGGACATGTAAATGTTGCTCCTCGCCATTTGACAGCTGAGGCTGAGACTTTACTGTCAGCTACTTTGATACACGAGGTTGGTTTGGTTTATGCGTTTAATTGAAATTTTGGAAACATGGGAGACACTTTGCAACGGTGTTCATCATATATAATCTTTTTCAGGTTATGCATGTTCTTGGTTTTGACCCACATGCCTTTGCTCATTTTAGAGATGAACGGAAAAAACGTCGCAATCAGGTATATACTGCAATATGTGCTGTATAATAGTGCATGTTCTGTATGTTTGAATGTCAGTCCTGTGGTATAATTTTCTCTGTTATGGGATTTATTGCTAGTAGTAACTTTGTGCTAGCCAAGCAAAATATGTTGTAAATCAAGATTATCACAAACATTAATTGCATGATAAACTTATTTGATTTGTCTTTGAAATTAGTTTTGGATTTATAATTAATGATGATCAGAAAATCTTCCTTCCAGTTAATCCAGTGGCTTATTTTGTAACGGCATATGTTTTAAGTTTAGGACAGTTCTCCAATTGATACCTGTAGTATTTTTTTCTCTTGTTGCATCGTAATTGTATCGCAGCATTTGATCTGACACATTTTAGATGCTCATCATTATTTGGTTACTTTCCAGGTTACTGAACAGGTCGTGGATGAAAGACTTGGGAGGACGGTAACCCGTGTGGTTCTTCCTCGAGTTGTCATGTATTCGCGACATCACTATGGGGTATTTGCTTGGGAACCTATTCCTGTTTGTATAATACTTCAAGTTTTGCTCTGTCATATTGTGGCGTTATATAGTTTCAATAAGAGATTAACGATAGATTTGATGGCAGGCATTCTCTGAAAATTTTACTGGTTTAGAACTGGAAGATGGGGGAGGACGTGGTACTTCAGGTTTCTCTCTTTTCATTTTTTTCTATAAACAAATTAATCAATTTTTTTGGTACTATGCCTGCCTGCCTTTTCTTCCATCCCTCGCATTGTCCTTGAGAAATTCAAGCATGTCTATCTATATTTTCTAATTATTGAAGTTCATCAAAAGCTTTGGCATGCAATGCTTGATCCGTCCTACCTCAATATTCCGGTTGAGGATCACAAGGGATAAAGGAGTAGTGTCCGGTCAATGTTTTTAGAAAGTGTTAGGAATCTCAACTCTGGTGCTAATAATACAATGTATATTGCTTTATGTTTATACGTCTAATGGCTGAAAATTTATGTATCATTTGCCTAATAGAATAGGAAGTAGATTTCTCCCTTGCTTGGTTAGATTTATCTCATTTTACTGGCCTATCCTTATCCATGTCCACTTAGAATCTTGCAAGTGAACTACCAAAAAAAGTAAGCAACTATTGTATTTTAGACACCTTGTCTGACATCCTTGAGATTTGTTTATGCTAGCCACCAATGAAGTGATGGTTAATGTGAGTTATTGACTTGCAGGATCTCACTGGGAAAAAAGGCTTTTGATGAATGAGATTATGACTGGTTCTGTGGATACAAGATCTGTAGTTTCAAAAATGACACTTGCTCTCTTGGAAGATAGTGGATGGTACAAAGCAAATTATAGCATGGCAGATAATCTTGACTGGGGTCGCAACCAAGGTACTGAGTTTGTTACCTCCCCTTGCAATCTCTGGAAGGGGGCCTATCATTGCAACACAACGCAGTTGTCTGGTTGTACATATAATAGGGAGGCTGAAGGATACTGCCCAATTGTAACCTATAGTGGAGAACTTCCTCTATGGGCTCGATATTTTCGGCAAGCTAATAAAGGTGCGTTCTATGCTTTCTTCATGATAAGTCAATTCCTAATATTTGAATTCTAACATCTTGGGCCAGTTTTGTAAGTGTTGATGCTAGCTGTCAATCAACCATTATACCTTGTAGACTTGCATTCAATTGATATGTAGCTACGAGTTATAATGTCCTCCCTCAAAAAGTTTTCTTGGCATTGGTAAAATTGCAATTAGTAACTTCTTTAAGCATAAGCAATTCATGGTTTTCATGCTTATTATAAATTATTAAACACTATAGTCTCTTGGCTGTAGTAGTGTTTTTTCGATTTATTAAATCGTTTATTGCAGGTGGACAATCCTCATTGGCTGATTACTGCACTTATTTTGTTGCATACTCTGATGGATCATGCACAGACACCAGTAGTGCAAGGGTACCTGATAGAATGCTAGGTGAAGTCAGGGGAAGTAACTCTAGGTCAGATTTGTCACTATAAATTTTCACTCTAGCATTGATTTGCTTGGCTTTTCTGGGTTGCCTAAAGTGTGAGGGTCAATTTGTGCATTCTTCTAATGTAGGTGTATGGCCTCATCATTGGTACGAACCGGATTTGTACGGGGTTCTATGACCCAGGGAAATGGTTGTTATCAGCACAGGTGTATCAATAGTTCTTTAGAGGTATGCTGTATGGTTTATAGTGAGCTGTCAATAAGTGCTCCTTTTTGGCTAATGCTTTATTTGATCATATTTCTATCTAAAGTTTGGCAGCAGTCTGAATCGATATGCTTTTAATGATGGCATTTCTTGATAGTTTATTTCCTTGACATGCTAGCGATATGGACAGGCACCAAATACTAACAAATTTTTTATGTACTAACAGCAGATAATCTTTAGGCAGCTTCTTGTATTGACTCTATTTGTCTTCCAACAGAAGCATAACAAATAGTACACAAGAATAACACTATAATTTTGTTGGTATATATTCTTTTAATATGCTGCTTCCTGAACAAGGCAAGCATTGCATGCTTGCAAACCCTCAGTAGATGGTTAGATTTATTTCATTCTCTAGTTGAGCAACCACTTCTATAGGACAAATACTTGAACCAATTTGAGAAGGCCATAACTAGGACTTTTTTCTGTAACAGAATGATGGTTGTGCCTCCTTCCCATTTTTGATGAAATGATCATTGATTGTTAGTTTGATGTTACTTACAGGTTGCTGTGGATGGTATCTGGAAATCATGTCCTCGAACTGGTGGACCCATTCAGTTCGCTGGATTTAATGGTAATGATAAACTAATTTATTGATATATTTGTTTACACGGTGATGCCTGTTGATTAATAAGTTGACAACCTATCCTTTTATTAAATAGGTGAATTGATCTGCCCTGCATATCATGAGCTCTGTACCACAAACCCTATCGAGGTACCTGGGCAATGTCCCAGTTCTTGTAATTTCAATGGAGACTGTATTGATGGAAGGTGCCACTGCTTTCTAGGATTTCATGGTCATGATTGCAGCAGGCGTGAGTTCTCATTTCCCAATTTATATTTTCCCTTTATTATTTGTGTGTTCAACTTCTATGCCACCTTCTGTTTGGCTGAAGATTTTAGTTGTGCCCAATTGTGATTTGTTGTCAATAAAATTTTCCAGGCTCCTGCCCCAGGAATTGCAATGGCAAGGGCAAGTGCCTCTCCAATGGAATTTGTGAATGTAAAGATGGCTATACTGGCATTGACTGTTCTACCGGTATGTATACAAGTTACTCAGCCTTTTGATCTCCATTCTATGTAACCATTCCTTTATATTTTACAATTAATTTTCACCCAAATTATTCTTGTTAGAGATGTTCATTTAGGTGTTTGATCATTATTCTTTTTGTTCTGTTATGTTTGTGCTTGTTGGGGGTGTGGATAAGATTAGGAATTTGCTATAAACTTATGGCAGTTTTACCCCCTGTGAAGGACTATGGAGGATTTGTTTGGGCTTTGAAGTGTTTGAACATATATACTTGTCAGAAAATAGATTCCTTTTTTATACTTAAGCTTTTATAGTTTCTGTGATTCTGCAGAATTATTTTGTTCACAAGGACATATGAATTAAAGATTTAGATTTAGTCTTGCTTAATAATTCTTTACACTAGAAAACACATTACTTGAGTTTTCTTATAACAGTGAGATTATTGACTTATCCCCTGTATGAAATGCAGCTGTTTGTGATGAGCAATGCAGCCTCCATGGCGGGGTTTGTGATAACGGAGTTTGTGAATTCCGCTGTTCTGACTATGCGGGATACACATGCCAGAACAGCTCCATGCTCCTCTCCAGTTTGTCAGTTTGTAAAAATGTGCTGGGAAAGCATGTGTCTGGACAGCATTGTGCGCCTAGTGAACCGAGTATCCTGCAGCAGTTAGAAGAAGTAGTTGTCATGCCCAACTACCACCGACTATTTCCTGGTGGTGCTAGGAAATTATTTAACATATTTGGCAGCACTTACTGTGATGAGGCTGCTAAACAACTAGCCTGCTGGGTATGTTATCTTTTCAAATTCTGTTACTATGTTATCTGATTATGGGCCTGTTTATTTAAGCTTAAAAATAAGTGATTTGTAGTTTGTTAAAAAAATGATGTAATGTTCAGAAGCTGTTCAAAATAACTTCTCAAGATAATCAGAAATATGCATTTTTAATACACACACAATTTAAGCATTTTTAAAAACTAAAACATACTTGCTTGTATTCTCTTTGGTTGTGCTTAGACGAACAATTTATTTACGATCATGATTGCAGCTGGCAAGATCATTCCATTTCTTTCATTATACTGTTTCTACTAAGCAATGCGGCTCTTGAGAATGCTAGAAACATGAAGCTCTCCTATTTCATTTAAAGTGTTATAATTCCAATTATATATTTGTGCGAATAACTTGGTACTTGATCTTCAGATCTCAATTCAAAAGTGTGATAAAGATGGTGACAACCGGCTCAGGGTGTGCCATTCAGCGTGTCAGTCATATAATCTAGCGTGTGGAGCTTCACTTGACTGCTCTGACCAAACCTTGTTTAGCAGTGAAGAGGAAGGTAAGGGCCAGTGCACAGGCTCTGGCGAGATGAAAATGTCTTGGATTAATCGACTGCGAACTTCATTTTCTTTGAGGAACAATTCCTTGAAAGGAATTGCTGTAAAATATAGGCAACTTTAACATCAGTTCATTTTTCTCTCGGGGATTTTGGCTCGCAATTTTTCCAGGTTTGTTGTAGGGAAAAGGTGGCATGTAACTCCTTAGATTTAGTGGGTGCTTCCTCATCCAAAATTGTTTAGGAAAAACTGGATGAGGAGGATACAGTTTGGGCTTTCGAAGAGGAGAGCCTTTTGTAGAGAAAGTTGGAAATGTATGAAAAGAGAGTAGCTGAGAGGAACAAATATAATATTGAGTTGGTTGTCAAAAATTTGGCCGAAGGCCTCAAAAAAAGTCTGATGTTTCATCTCTTGTATATATTATTTGACGGATGTTTCCATTCAGATTCCCTCTGTAACTGCCATGTCCTATGCTTAAGGTTAACCAGAAGCACATTTCTCAACTAACTGTGGGGATCAGTGCACGTGCGCGTGAGGCTCTTGTTAGATTGGTTGATAGATTCATTTTCAGGTTTAATTGTACAAAATTTTGTTGGAATCTGTGAGTGAAATATGTGGAGCAAAAGAAAAGCAATCCTTGGGCGTGGAAGAAAGGGCCTGAATTGTGTGGGAAATAAATATTACTCTCTTCTGTATAGGAAAGAGAGGTGTAGTTGAGAGAGCGGGGGAGTTGGGATCATAATGATTCAGAGTGGCTTACGTAAAGGGTTCATGTCTGAACAAGTAATGTTGTGGGTTAAGGTGTAAAAATAGTAAAGAATTATTTTTTAAAGTGTATTCAATACAATTAATTATTTTAGGGTGTAAAAATAGATATTACGAATTTTTAGGGTGTAAAGATAGACACGAATTTTTTTTAGAGCAAAAATAACAATTTTTGCCTCCCTAAAATAGATAATGAAATTGTTATTTTTGTTCTAAAAAAAATTCATAATGTCTATTTTTATACCTTAAAAATTTATAATATCTATTTTTATACTATAAAATAGTTAGCTGTGTTGGGTATACTTTAAAAAATAATTTTTTTTGCTAAATCTGAACTTCTCATTGTTAGGTTATGTGAGAGTGAAAGCGAAATGGCGGGGACAAGAAGAGAAGTCAAGTACGAATGTATGGTATTCCCTTGCGAGTAAGATTTTGTTCATTCAAAATTTCCCCCAAACTGCATCTATACACTTTTTGCTTCACGTCACCATATTCCAAAAATCTTAATGCGTATTCGCACGCCATTATCATCTACGTTCTCTTCATTATCTCCTTTCCTTATCATTGTATATATCTAGACATAAATTATTATTTTTTTCATGAAAGACGAGCTTATACTCTTCAATTATAATTAAGACGTACATTACGTGAATTTCCTTATGATTTACCGATTATTGCTTCACCTATATATATTCACTAAAATTCTCTTGAACCTATCATCTATGTAATATAATGTAGTAAATTTTAAATACTTTTTTATAATATTAAATAAATAAATTTTTATTCTCAGCATGAAAAAGAAAGTGTTGGAACAAGACATTTTTTTGATTAAAAAAATTTAGCAAGAGAAACAAAAATGATCTATAAGTTTTAACCTTTGTCATTATAGCTCAAAATATATTCATAATAAAAAATTTGTACGATTATAACCATTTTGTGTTCCTAAAATAATAAAATGAATCTGACCATATTTCACAGCTTGTATAGGATATACCTCCATGTGTAAGGGTAATTAGGTCGATTATTCTCCAAGTAACTCAAGGACAAAAATCTCCCTATCAGCTAGAGAATCAGGAACTTGTACCTGCCTCCGTCGTCAACTCTCCTATATCAGTACCCACCATATATAAATATTCATCGATCAATAAACGAAAACTAGAATCAAAACAAAGAATCTTTCAATAATAATAGTAGTAGGAAACGAAACATACTAAATTTGCACCACCGCCATCAAGTAACACATAAATGGTATGACCCCAAATTATGACTATAATTAGTCATCACCTTCTTATACCTAATGTTCTTTACATAATTACTACAATGATTGAAATATATTATTATTGAACCAACACAATGCAATGCTCACTAGTGAAGTCATGTAATGCGGTCACTGCGAGGGGCAAAATGTGATGAGGTAATCGGAGCCGGAACACGTGCAAGTACTGGAAGCGTCGTCGTATGCGTAACTGTATGCGGTTGGGCAAGCTTGTTTGAACATCTCCGAGTACTGCGTGGACCCACATGTGGCCGGCGTGGAGTGATCGCCGGTGCAGCAGAACTCCGCCGTGTTAAACGCCGCGCAGGCGCTCTTGCACGCCACCACGGAAGCCCCATTCCTGACCTGCAACTCACTGGGGCAGCTGGCATTTAAATCCGCTACGCACCCCGCGTACTGGCAGTCACCGGTCCCCCCGGTTGACTTCACCCCTATTTTCACATTGTAGCCATCGACCAGGCTCACGTCGTAGAAATCCTTAGTATTGCTAGGCGTTCCGAGTGTGAACTCAGCGAGCGTGGCGGGAGGAGCGCCGCCACTGGTGCATTGGAGTCTACCACAGTCGCCAGTAGCGCATTGGCCGTTTCCGGAGGAATCAAAGTCGCAGGAGGTCCGGGCCCAGAAGCGTCCGGACCAACCAGATGGAGCAGTGAGTTGGCGAGAGGATTCAGGTGCTAAGGAGAATCCACCGTCGCCCAGAGTAGCCGCTCCGTTACCGGAAAGTGTGGCAGGCCATACTGTGTAGCTGCATCGATTTTCGATAGTGAACACCGTGGCTGAACCTATATTACAACCTGCAACTGCATCCACCGCAACACAAAATTCAATCGTAAAATGCACGAAACACTGTATATTTCGTCTTTATTACCGTAACAATACATGAATCTCTCCGTATCGTGCGTGCGGATTGGAAAATCGCATCGTATTTTAATGTTTAGATATTGTGCGTTAACAATGTGAACAACATACATGTCATATAAACCAATGCTTTAGAAGAAGTGAATTCAGTATGTAATAAAAATAAGAAAGGAGGGAAGCACCTGAGAGAAGAAGGAAGAACAGAAAGAGATGAGAAGGAAGAGCCATAGCGAGACAAAAAGGTTAGAGATGGGAAGGGAGGCAAGATCGTGACTCGTGAGGAAGTTACAACTTAGAAAGGGCTGTATTTATACTGTTTTAAGTGCCATTGTCCATTTTTATTATTCCGCATTTATGCTCCGGCAGAAGCTGCGCAATTTCCTATTAATGGCCCATAATATAATCCATCACGCTTTCTTAAAACTAATTTGTGATTATGCGAATTATATATACATCATATTAAAATCGGATAATTTAATTTTATAAATCATGTACTTGTTTGGAATAACAATTGGAGTCTTTAGAAATAATTTTTCAATTATGATTTACTGTATATAAGATATTGTAAAAATGAACAAGCGTTGGACCCTTGAGAAGTGAGAAAGCATGACTCCGATAGATGGCGTCCGTGCTTAACAAGTAGTTGTATCGTGGACTCTTTGGCAAAATCTATGCCAAGCAAAAACTAAATAACTTTGCAATTCTTTTTTTCCTTTAAAAAAAGAGTTGATGAAAGGAAAATACGGTTGAAGAAAGTGGGTATCGTGTTTTGAAAATGGGTAAGGAAAGCATGAAATAATGGGAGGGGTGTTTCTGGAAGAAAGGAAGATGGTGAACGAACCCGTCGGAGGCAACACTCCCACGTGCTAACAGCTATACGTCACACCGAACTACCATGCTCAGCTTCCCCATTAACTAATCACCCCAACATTCATAGACTATTACAATTTGGCAGCATATTCAACACTCGTTTTCATTCATTCCATTGCTAAAGTTAACACATTTAGCTCCTTTTCATTTGGTTATGGATGAACTACTACGATTTCATCCAAAGTATAAAACAATCAATGCAAACACGGGACCTGCATTCCCCATATAAGCAACGTGTCTCGCACGACAGCCCTGTAGTGACATTAAATAAATAATAAAATTAATCATCTTTCTGAAAAAAACATGATTCAGAGAGAAATTCTCTGGAGTCACCATTCTATGATAGACAACATAAATGAGATCAGACAGTGACATGATCAATTACTTTTTATCAAGCGTTCAGAGAGGCTAGTAATTCTGCAAATTGGCCTGCGCCTACCATGCTTCCCTCATGAACGTCTAGTTTATGGTAATAGCACTCCTCCTTTGAAATAATACTTTGTCCTAAATATAAGGTCTAATTAATTTTTTTAAAGTGATTAAGGTAACGAATTTACTTAGCTTTCTTAATCTCTTCAAAAAAATCAGTTATATCTCATATTTAGGGTTGGAAGTAGTATGTACCTGTATACTCCTACCAGATTGTTTTCTTGTTCATGTGGGCTAAATGTTAAAGCATTTGTATTATCTAAATAAATAAAATTCTTTCCAACAAAGAAAGACATCATTGCAAACGACATAATTTGCGTACCTAATATGAGCATCATGATGATAAGCATGGGATCCAGGGGGATTGTGGATATCGATAAGTTGGAATTGATTAACTCGTTTTTGGGGGAAAAATAGGGAAGTCAGCAATCAATTGTGAAAACAAATTAAATGATAGGCGGGAAAAGAAGATTGACACGGTGGTTCGTTCAAGCAAAACCTTGCCCGATTTAAATCTAATCCATTACTGACTAGAACACCCCATATGCCTGATTATCTATTGCGTCTGAGGTTGATCCAATTCTTTAATTACCATCATTTTTACCACACGGCTATAAATATACACGTCGTCATGCTATGCTGCAAGCGATAACCATGCAAGGGGATGAGTTGTTCAAACCACATCTGAGTAACAAAGTTAGGAATTCAACTTATGCGGTAAATGATGCCACCTAATTTGACCGCGAGGGTGCATGATTTAAGCATGCAGAGAAGCTAATCCCATTATTATCAGCATAATACCCACAAACCACACTACCTGTTATCGTTTTCCAAAATTAACATAATACCTCGCTGGTTGCCATGCAAATTAAAACAAGATTTATTGATCAATTTTCAGTGACTCACAGCAGATAGAACCCTATTTCTTTCAAACTTGAGCCCATGACAGCCAGGCCATGCTGATAAAACAAAGGACTCTGGGAATTAATCATACTAAAAAAATAATACTTGCAATTTTTTAGCCAAAGCCCATTGTAATGTTGGGGCTTTTACTCCAGGTGTTAAGTGTTAACCATTTAAATGTAATTTTATGAATACACATAATAGAAAAAAAATTATTGTCTTGAACAATTCAAGATCAGGTTCATCTTCATCCAGTATGTTTATTGCATTTATAAGTGCGATCATTATCCACTCTTTTGTTTCTTGCTGTAAAAGAGTGCATTAACATAGTCTGTAAGTGGCATCAATTTAAGTTTGAAACATGTAGCGATAGCAAGATATACACAAGACAGGCCTACATACACCCTGAACCAAATGAGAGAAAAAAATGTAAGATAGGTGAACACGGCAGTCAAAGAAACTACCACAGCAAAAGTAACCAGGCACTTGAACGTTGAAAGTTCCTTTTCATTTAGTTGGTTTGGGAATTGGCCTTTAATGTAGAAATCAGAAAGCAACTGGTCCTTGATCTGGAACGCATTCATTAGCCAAGAAGCAGCTTTTGTTTCAGAAGCTGGAATGTCATCGATAGGGATTCGCCGAACATCTATGTGCACTTCTGAAGGATCGATCCCGAAGACATTGTCCAGAAAAGAAGGACATTGATTCTTGTACGCAATGCTCACATCATATACTGCACATTATAAAGTTCATCAGACATAAAGAGATGAATCAGATGACAAGCAAAAAAAAAAAAAACAAAGAAAGAAAGAAAAGCAAAACCAGAGTCAATTGTTTTATAATTCTCATGTTGAAAGATAATCAAACATTATTTGGTGCAAAATGAAGACCTATGAACTGGTATCATATATTTGAACCAAAAAAAAAAAAAAAAAGTACTGGTATCACATTTTCCATGGGGAAGATGCGGAGGCACAAAATATCTATACTTGCTAAATCATATTTTTCAATATCAGGTTTATTGTCGTCCCAGACTAGTAGCAGGTTTAGCTACTTATGATCACACAAAATGCATGATTTTCTCAACTAGCCACTTTTATCAATTGATTGACAAACTGTCCTTGAAAATTCAGTAGCAGAATGAAAACCTGCATCCAGTGAGTCTCGTAGAACTTCCAGGCAAGCATAAAAACCTTTAGTTTTTGGAAGTAGCACGTTTTTTAGCACTGGTAGCCCAACTTCAGCTGCATAATTTTGACTCTTTTTGCTCTTCTCTTCGCTGCATAAAAAGCAATATCACATTTTTTCATTAGTTGAGTCGTATATTCATAGAGTATAAATTGAAGTCTATATTTTAGCGTTGCTATAGTCAAAATGGAACTTGACAACATAAATTCCTAGAAAATATAAGGCCTTCTTGAGTCATATTATCATCAAATCAAGGCGCAGGCACTTAGAAGTCAAAAGACAGTGAAAGGCAAGAGGAATGATGAGGCAGTACGTATAATCAGTCCCTTCGGGAAAAATTGCCAGCCACAAAGGATCTTGAGGGTTCTTAAATGTGGAAAGCGTCCTGACCAATATTGGCTCATCTATCTCCCATTTCCTCTCCACTGCAATGAACTCCAGAATGTGAAATCCCCAACCGAAGATAGGCAGCTTCATCAAGCTGCTCTTAAGAATGTATTTTATGTAGCCCAGACTTCCCTTTCGGAGTGCAAAATTCCACAAGTACATCCAATCAACCTCAGTTCTGTGATTTGCAATAAGTAAAACACGTTCCTTCATCGGAATACTATCTCCAGAAAAGATCACTTTAGTTCTGTTTATCTTTTCAAATAAAGAAGGCCATAGGGATAGCCAAAGCCCGAAGAGGAATGAAACGGCCTTCCTACTACAACGCATACTGAAAAGCCGCATTAACACAGCTGCCACAGGTGTAAAATAGGCTAAAAACATGAAAGCTGTGGAAATATACACCACTAAACATAACAAGCCCCTTAAAATCCTAATAGGGGTCAGAGGACGGTGCTTTAATATACAGTCAGATTTCAGAGGTCTGGAAACTTCCATCTTCTTCAAGGAACTGTTGGAAAACCTCCCTTCTGCAATAACGGGCTTTAATGTTATTTAAGACTTCCCAAACTTTTGGACAGAGAGAGGCAAGCATAACAACAATAGCATGAATAATAAACAATATTTATCTCCAACAAAATAAAGGGAAGTATATCATTTGTGTGGCAGTTTCGGAGGTCCAGAGGAAAGCAGTAATTAGAACATTCACTCTTGTATAGCTCTGCCGATCTGTTTAATGAGTGAGTTCATCTAATCACATGCTAGCTGAGTAAACAAAAAAAAAACGGGGGAAAATAAAATCTAGTTTTGCTACTCCAGCAAACTCTAATTATGGTTTCTGATGTCCTGGCTGTAAGGAACAAGATTTTAATTGGCTTCAGTTGTACGAATACCTTTAAATGCAAAATAGCAAATACATTGATGCAGGGTAAAATTCCGCCGGCAAAATGGTAGAAACTAGTTTAAGGTAAGCTCACTTCAGGAAGGATTTATTTTCAAAGTCTCAAATTTTCCCTTGTAAGCAAAGGCATAATAGCTGGTAAAAAATATCATATGCTGAAAAAAGCAGAAAACCACTAAAAATACAGAACCATTCAGATGAAAGACAATCACTGGATACGTGCCGGAATCTTGTAAACATTTGCCGCTCGGAAAACAAGAACGCTTATGGAATACGGAAACTTATATTTGGACGACCATAACAGCAGATCACCAATCTAATAAGTGCTCCAGAACAACTTCTCTGTCCAGTAGAGTCTACTGTACTATTACGTACGTCCACAACATTAAACCCAAAATATTGACGAAGACCCCACTCCCTTTCAGAGCAGGTCACGTCTTAAAATTTCATGCAATAAGCAGTAGCTATTGGAGAAATCTATGTTTCTCATCCAAAATCCCGAGGAAAAATGTTTAAGAAACTTAGGGGGTAATTACGAGGAAAGGCAACATTGTAAATCATGATTAAGGAGTCTAACAAAATTTTAGATTATCAAGTAATTCCTTTTTGGCCAAAGACAATGCACCGACACCACTACGTTTGGTATAAAAATAATGGATTCTTGAATTTTGGCCCCTAAGGCAACAGTGCTAATCAGAAAGAGTTAACTAATCAGGGTTCAAAATTCTAATTCCTTTCCCAATCTGACTTTTAAACTCGGCCGTCCCTTCCCCATAAATAAGGCAAATCTTTATAAATCTTTATCTTTAAAGTATGTAGTTTCAAGTGTCAACTGACATCTCTTCCTCAAATCGTAATATTCGGTCAATATAGACGGGCAAATACAGGGGAGTGACAAATCCAGTTTGAGTTGTGAAGACAACAAAGATATCTATTACTATCATTTCTCACCGACAGCAAACAAAATCAAAGAATGAAAAGAAAGAAGGAAAGAAAGAAAGAAACGAGAAAAGAATTTATCAAACTCGACGATTTCAACGAGATTTACCGATTAGACAATTTCTTAGATTGGAAAAGAATCAAGACCAGACAAAATAAATATGGAGTTAAATCAGAGCAAAGAAATAAGATGGAAAGGATTACCTGTAGCGAGCAAGAGCCGAAAAATAAAAAATGAGTTATCAAGCGAGATGGGAAGAATAATAGGCGCGTTCCTCGTTCTTGTTATCGTTATTGAGTATCAAGTAGACTTCCTCGGGGAAGAAAGAGAAGGAATGTTGGATCAATGAAACAGGAATTGTGAATCTGATTCAGGGATATTGTTTGGGGAGGAAGCAGAAGATGCGAGCGTTCGGGAACCGCACATCGTGATTGGTGAAGCTCGGAGGGAATGGATTTGTTTTGTACACTTTTGGAATGGATTTTCGATCGGCCCCAGGCAGGAGATAACTGCCGCCGCCGCTGCTTCGCGATCGTAATTATGCTTTATACATAACTTAAAAATATTTGGATAGAGTTTTCCAAGTCTACCAAATGAACAATTTTAAGGGAGCCGAGTTCTTAGATAATATCATAAACATAAATAACACGATAATCACAAATAAAGCCACGAAAAATAACATGAAGTATTTGTAATATTATTTTTTGTTTTTCTGCTTAAAACTACTTGTTTTTTAAAAAATATAGTAGAGGTTATGAATGAATGTTTGGCAAGTTATTTTGGAATGTATTCTGTAAATGGCATATAAACCATAAAGACTGCTTCTGTAGCATTCACGTTTGATAATGAGGCCCCATCAACCATTTTTCTCTATCAATAATTGGGTGAAAAGGGCCATTTTCCTTTTCTTACATTCAACTTTGACAAACACTTCATGGATTGCTTCCATCCTACGCTAATAATTTAAATGACTTGCACGTTGGATGCAGGAAAGCTATTTATTGACTGCCGGCACAACCATTCTCTTTCTTCTCCGCTTTCTGTTACTCTGAAACTGAGCTTCATTTCATATTGTAACATTCTAATTTTGATCTTTGAGGCTTACAATAAATAAACATGCTTTGGACTCTGTCATGATTTGTGTCAAATCGTGACAATTTTTAAAAGTTGACACGGTTTAGCAACTTGACTATGTCCAAATTAGCCTATCTAACTAGTAGTTGGTCTACTTAATGGCACTTTTTTTTTTACTTGATGGCACTTTACGTGAAGTGATTTGCATTATCACACGAATGAGTATTGGTGCTTCCACGAGATGGAGTTGATTGGGTTAAAATAAGGGTAGGTATGAGCTAATATTTTTTTTCTGACACTTTTTTTAAATAAAATTTTCATGACACCTTTTTGTTAGCACTTAACATATGGAGAGAATTCTGAATTCTGATATAGATAACAAATAATTTAAATATTTCTTCGCTTATCTTTAAATCTATGATGTGTAATTAGAAGAGTAGGTAACAAATAATTGTATTCAATTATTCAATCTAATAAAGCGATCATCTGCTGGAAGTAATAATTAAAAGGATTTTTATAAAGACCAAATCATGATGTTAAAATATAATTTAAGGAACTTTTTTTTTCCCACATACATTCCTGTCTCTAATATATTTGAATTATCTGGGGGCTGAGTTTGGTCTAAACACACAAGACCACGAGTTTAAATGTACTTTGGCCACACACAAAAAAGCATAAAATAGCTAATGCATTTTTCCGACCACCAAAATAGTTGATAATACTTTCTTTCTTTTTTGTTGACAAAACTAGTTGACAATGCTTGATGGGAAGAGTTTGACTCATAAGTTATAATACTCGTCCACCCAGTAATGCCTTATTTCTGTCTTTGTCTTGAAATACTGTGGAAAAAATTTTTATGCAATTAGTTTATACTTCTATCTCTGGTTTTAGATATATAACTCTAGTTTACGGTATAAATTGTACTATAACTATAAATTAGATTCTACATTTTAAACGAGAGGAGTATTTGTCATTAATAATAATATGACTCTTTTTTCTAGCTAAACACTCCCTCTATATGCTTCAAAATTGAAAATATGTTAGTCTTAAAATATAATTTCATTTTTAGTTTATCAAAGTATTTTATTGCACTATTTTCAACTTTACCCTTTGATTTTATTTGTTGCATTTATTATCACTCTCATCTATCCTCTATACAGATAAGGACATTGGTGAAAAAAATACATATTTAATATTTTTAACTAATTTTAATTGTTTTTTGATAACCACAAATTGATTATTTAAAGCTTATAATTTGCAACGGAGAGAGTGATTAATAGGACTCTGACTTATAAAATTGAAATCATTACTAATATATAGTTGGTCTTGTGATATATGATTTAATTTAATCTTTACATGTCTCAAATTTAAATCTAAAAAAAGATACTTATATCATGAGCGTCAAAAATCCTGAATTGAATACTAAATAATAATGTGATAAAAAAGTTGAAATCATCAAGCAAGTGTCAAAAGTCAAAGATAATCCGCTGCCAAATGGATAACGGTGGGCTAAAAAATAGTAGTAATATAGGGGAAAAATCAAAATGACCACTCTGAAACGGCAAACGATGCGTATGTTCGGGATGAGCCGCCACCAGTGCGTAGTCACCGCAAATGGCCATTCAAGGAAATAATCCCATCTGGAAACTTTTTCCAGACCCTTCCATACGCTAAGACTGGATCCAAAAAATTATTTGGAGGGTACAGTAATAGAAAATATTGGGCTTATTTGATTTTGTTTTTTAAAACATATTTTTTTATCAAAAAAAATTATTTAAAAAATTATTTTCAATAAATATTTTTTAAAAATATAAAAAATAAAATTTATTCTTAAAAACTAAAACACAAAAACAGTTTTTTAGTTTTTTTATTTATTTTTGTTTTACTATTTTTTTACTTTTTGAAGACACCACCTATACATTATCCACGGTATGTTACTTATGACGATTACCACACCGGCTGTTTTAAAAATAATTTTTTTAAAACAATCATCCAAACGGTTTTTTTTGTTTTTAAATTTTATTTTTAAAATAATTTTTAAAAAATATTTTTAGAACAAAAAACGAAAAACATAAACAAACATGCTTAATTTTTAAAAAATATTTTATTAAACTCATAATTTTGCATATTGAATATGTAAATAATAACTTATTTTATTTCACAACCCATTAATTTTATATAAATTAAAATATAAATAACAACTACTCCCTCAGGTCCTATTTATAAGAAAATTTCTCTCTCATGAGGCTGTTCCCTTTTATAAGCAACTTTCACTTTGTGTCTTAAAATATAAGCTCATTTTTCCTATTTTATCCTTATTAAATATATTATTTATAATTAATTATCACATATATCAAGACTTATATTTAGGAGAGAGAGGTAATTCAAAGATTGAGAAAATATATTTTATTATCTCTCATACTTTTTATACATTCTCTCTCTATTTCATAAATAAGGGCATATATAGAAAAAACATGACATTCTTGACACACTTATTACTTTTAACTATCAGTTCTTTTTGTGCAATTAAGGAGAAAGTTACTTATAAATAAAACCAGATTGAGTCTTTTATTTTAGATTGTGCTTACTGTTTGGGCTTTTCTACATGATCCTGTAAGAAGATCAGTGTTTTTATTTATCATTTTATCTTTGTTTGAATATTTTTTTCTTATATTATAGAAATCTCATTCCTATAGAGGAGAATAGTTTAGCAGATCATTTGGTTAAATTAGCTCATAACATTGTTGAAAATTTCATTATCTTTGATTAACCACCACCTACATATCAAGAGACAGTTAGATAAGTTTATTTGTATCTTTTGTTTTTTGAGATTGTGTTAATAGAATCCAGTTCTTCAATAAAAAAAAAAAAAAATTCTCCCAACATCTCGTCTAGCCTTGAGCTTGATAGCACCGACCACGACTGCAGGCTTGCTCCAACACTACTCTCTGAATATGTGTGTGTGTATATATTATTATTATTCAATATCTGGTTTAGGGTTGGTGATAATCTTTCCTAACATAAGTGTCTCCTTTATCTTCTAAGACTTAATCTCAAGATCTAAAAAAGATTTAAAATAACCTTATACGACTGGACCAACTTTATATTAATAACTTTTTTAACACTATCCCTCCGGTAGTCCTGTGAGTGAGGTGAGATATAGTTCAAAATAAAAATAACACGGTATATTTTATCTTCCCTAAAGTCAAAATTTGTTATGACTTGCTTTTGTAAAATTATTCATATTAATTGTATATGTTAAGGGCTCTTTTTATTCACATAATTGGAGGTAATGTAATAAAATGTATTATAATGAAATTGAATGTAATGTAACGATGACTATATAATTTATTTGGTTCTTCATTAGAGAAAGATGATATATATGAATAAAAATATTTGGTTGGATTACATAGAACATGAGAATATATGAAAATAATATAGTAAGGGATAAAATTAACCCTATCTACACATATAATAATGTACGTGTTAGGTTCATGATAATTTTTTTTTTATTTTGTATAATGTACACATTAGGTTTATAGTAATTTTTTAATATTTAATGATGAAAATATTATGGGTTCATGTTAATTTTTAATATCTAATGATAAAAATATTATTTAATGGGATATTTTAATATTTTTTAATAGCGGAATATATTTTTTTAAATTTTTTATGGGGGAATATTTCTTAAATTTTTATATTATTACTTAATTTTGTAATATTTAATGGTCCAAATTAAAATTATTTAATATTTAACAGCATTTATAGCGGGCACTTTGGTCAGTTTAAAAAATTATATTGGCAATAGTGTCATTTTCACCTGATTACAGAATGCATGCATCTCTATTCATTAGTCTTAGGAGTGTAATCTTGATTACATCAAATGATGTAATCAGGGTTATAAAATGTAATCCTTTTTATATTATATAAGCTCAACTAAACACTCTAATCCGTTTATTGCATCAGGATTATATGTAATATTCTCCATGGAATCGAGCCAAACGGGTTATAAGGATTTTTATTTATGGGTAATCATAATTAAAGATGATGTTGTAGGAAATGAACTCATACTTATTATACATAACTAACTAACTTAACCACTCTCCTTAATATTTACAAATTAGTTATTTATATCTTAGATTAAGGATATGTGGTAATAAGTTTAATTCTAGTGGTAGTTTTCTTTTTTCAAAAATATCTCACAAGTAACGTTGTTAAATTCACGAATTTAAATAAAATCGTATTGTGAACTTAGATAATAAACTCGTAAGAATTTACTTTTATTAATAAGTAGGTATTAATAGTGTATAATTAAATAATTAAAATAAAAAATGATGAGAATTTGATTTAACTATATTTTAAATCTAAATAAATGAAATGAAATTAATCAAAGTTCATAATTTATCATACCCAATAAAAATATTTCTATAAACTTTATATATAAAACCACTCATCATGATCAAACTGAAAAAGTTATAGCGGGTTTAAGAGTGAGTTAACATGATTTTATAAATTGAAAATGTAAAAATGGTAAACTAAATATGTAAACTTACAAGTTTAACTGAATTTACAACTATTATAAATTTAAGAGTGACTTAACATAATTTTTTAGCGAAATGTAAAAACAGTAAATTTATAAAGTCAATTTGTGATAACAAGAACAATGCTCCCATATCGGTGTAAGAGAATTCTTTATAGAAAAAAGATAGAAAAAAAATTTTAAAATTATAATTTTAAATTTAATTTATTATCAAAAATTGATAAGGGAATGACAAAAATTGATTGCTTATTATTTTTTAGAAAATCTCTGATCTAAAATTTTATAATTTTAAAGTTCTTTTTATATTTTTTTCATTTTCTTTTTTAACATTTTATGTTCTTATTTTTTTCTTTTTTATTACTATAACAGAGTATTTTCCCAACAAAAAAAAAAACCAATGGAGCATTTAATAGAAGATTCCAATTCCGCGTGCTTAGTTCTTCTTTGCCAAATTGTATTCTTTTCGTCATTTGGCCCAAAGCATCGATACGCCGATACTTTCTAGTTTTCGGGATCTATATTTCTGAGTTCCTTCAAGAATTCATCATTCTTTCCCGGAATCTGTCGATCACTCATTATTTCTGCAGATCGGTAACTACTGCTCTCTGAATCTGTTGATCTATTTATTTCGTATTATGTACGGTATTTTCAAACCCTGATTTCCTCCGGATCACTTTCGAACTGTCTCAAAAATGGCGTGTAATTGGCTATTACTATGAAACAAGATCTGAGGTTGTGCCTATTGAATTTGAGAGGGTTTTTTCTTTCTCTTCTCATATGGTCACTGGTTTTGCTGAATTAAATTAATGGCTTGTTTCTTGATATTATTGAATATTGAAATGTTTTCTGGATGATTGTGGGTATCCCGTGATGCGAACGAACTTCTACAACACCATATGGAGTTTCGTGCTTGATGAATTATGCCAATTGTAAATGTAACCATCATTGTTCTCATTTTATTTAATCCCCTTCTCGTGGGCCAGCGAACAAGAGTTCTTTGTTTGCACGGTTATCACCTATGAAAACCAATAGAAAAACTTTTGATCGGGACTCATTACCTAGGATTTCTTAAACTGGTTAGGTTTTCCCCGAATTATGTGTCTGTAGATTGTCGTAAGTAATGTGTTAGATGGGGCTTTTGCAGGTATCTGAAGGTTGGGACCCAATAGATGGCAAGCAGTTTTGGGGAATCAACGAGCAGATTACCTCCAAGCCCTTCCTACTCGAGCAACAATAGTAACAGCGATGCTGGCAATTTTGAATGCAACATTTGCTTTGACTTAGCACAAGACCCTATTATTACTTTATGTGGTCATCTTTTCTGTTGGCCTTGCCTTTACAAATGGCTTCACTTTCACTCACAGTCTCGAGAATGCCCAGTGTGCAAGGCTCTCATTGAGGAGGAGAAATTGGTCCCCTTATATGGGAGGGGTAAGTCCTCATCTGACCCAAGGTCGAGGTCTGTTCCTGGCATGAACATACCACATCGTCCATCAGGTCAGCGACCTGAAACTGCCCCACCGCCTGAATCAAACCACTTTCCTCAACATGGGTTTGGATTCATGGGTGGGTTGGGAGGCTTTGCTCCGATGGCAACAACAAGATTTGGGAATTTTACATTCTCCACAGGATTTGGTGGTTTTATTCCATCGTTGTTTAACTTTCAACTGCATGGATTTCATGATGGAGCTATGTATGGTAATCCAACTGGTTTTCACTACGGATTTCCTAATTCATTTCATGGCGGCCATGCTCATGGGTATTATCCTCGTCATCCAGGTCAAGGGCAACAAGATTATTATCTAAAGAGGATTCTTATACTTGTTGTTTTTTGTGTTTTTCTTGCTCTTATTTGGCAATAGATTGGATAAAGGTGAAGCTGCTAAGAAAAATGATGTTTGCCAAATTTAAAGTCATTGTAGATCTTCTGGTGCACTCTGTAACTAAGGAAATTGTTCATATTTTGCTTCATCAGTACTATTGTAGCCATCTCTGTGATTAGTTTCTGTTGATTGATTTTCATGTTTGCCATATACTAGATCTCATCTACAGAGAGAGCTAGACGTTAATTTGTTGATTATCATGGACACATGGTTATGTCCGCTTGAATGAGGGGAATAGAAATGATGGAGTTATTTACTTTCTCTTGCCATTATTTACTTGTGGGCTTGAAAGCTGAAGTTTGAAGTTTTCACCGTTGGAGAAGATGTCAATGTCTGAGCATTTGGTGATTACTGATTTGTCTTTTGGATTGGCTAGGGTCATGCATCGATAATCTTGATTCTTGAACATGGAAAACTAGTGGCACTTTTTTTTTCTATGCTAGGTGATCTTTCTTTTGATTATTTTTAATTCCTTAGGTATATATGGGGCATCCTCTCTGGTTTACGCTTCCTTAAAAGTCTATTATATATATATATATATATATATAACCTTGATGCCCTCGCTTGAGTGACAACCTAGCGTCACCCAAGTTGGCCATGTTAGGCGGAATTCCTAGGGACAACAGGATGTTAAGTATAAGCTTGATTTACGTAAATTGAGATAAAACTGTTTTACATATTTACCTCGTAAATCGTAAAAACTTCTTCGTATACCGTAAATCATGATTGGAAGTTCCAATTGCTATTCCAAACATTATAGTATTGAAGCTTGATATTTGAAGGTTCTGGCATGTTTATAGTATTAATAATGTTGGATGATGGAAACGGCATTGGTAAAATATAATTCAGATTTTATTTTTTGAAACATCACTGTTTATTTTATTTAATTTTTAATATATTAGGAGGGTTTGAATTGTATATACTATCTATCTTCCTTCACTTTTGCCACTTGAACTAACACTAAGGGACTGTATACCTCATCAGGAGCAATTACTTAACTTTCAGTTGATCTACTTAACTTTCAGTTGATCTTATAATTGGCCTTTGCCTTTTTGTGAATTGCCATCGTCCACACTCACTCCTCTTCTTCATTCTCTTTGCTGTTCTCATGCCTCCACCAATGAGCCGCAAAATTCAACTCCTGACCATAACTATGTCTGCTCCTACAAAGCCTTTCGTATTGCATCAATTTGCTTTTCAAGATCCTTCTACTTCAGGCAGGACCCCCCGGGGGCCCCCAACAATTATATGGTCTTTGTTGGTAAGGAGATGTTCTATTTCAATATGAGCTTGTTTGGAATAGCGGTTGAAAATTTTATAAGTGCTTATGAATTGTAATTCACGGAATACGAAGTAACTTTTACGGTCTACGAGGTAGTTTTTACGGTCTACGGGGTGCTTTCACGGTCTACGAGATAAATATGTGGAGGAGATTTATCTCGATTTACGTGAATCGGGCTTATATAATAAGTCCGATTCAAATAAGTGATAACAAACAAGCACTATGTTTTGTAACTTTAAAAAACAGTAATACTTTTTGAACAAATATATTATACAAAAAAAGTTAAATTGGTTATTAACAAGAAGAAATAATAGATGGAAGTTTCTGTAATATACATCAAATGTCAGAAGGGAGGCATCAGTTTTAAAATAAAAACCGTGTGAGGATTAATTTGCCGATGTTTTTATGACAAATTAGCAAAGTCAGTCCAATATCATGCTGGCAGGGGCTGTGAAAGACTCAAAAGTTTGTCTGTACATGGCAAGAAAAAGCTAATAACTAGGACTAGAAAATATCATGCTGGCAGTGACGCTGAAAGTCTCAAGAACGTGGAATGATTCAAATAAATGCAAGAGGCAAACTGCAAAGACTAAACCCTACCTAGCACTGGGTGAATGTTAATCTTAATCTTAATCTGCTTATATAATTGTTGGTGTGCTTAACGTGTACCAAAAGGATGTATAAAGCTACCTATTTATGACTTTAGTTCTCTTAAATTAAAATACTGCAAAAATAGAAGAGAGTGATACAAATAGTAAAAAGTAACAATTCATCTCAAGTAGCAGAGAAATTGAGAATGAAAGTTCCCTTGAGTAAAAGTAAGCGCTAGACTTTGCTTTTTTTTTTTTTTTTGGTTCAAACAACCTCTTTTATTTCTCCATTCTACTTCAATACTTAATAAACTTTAAACTGCAGAAAAGAGTCCATCATTAGAGAACTCCAAGATCATGTCTTAAATTTGTGATACCCAGTTGTTCCTCTTTTTTCAAATACATTGAGATACCGATAGGACATGAATCTTGATGTTTGATGTATAAGGGATTAGTCATTCTGCTAGACCCAGTTCTATAGATAAACACACAAAATTTGGTGGTGGACTGGATAAAATGCTTGCTGGATCTTTTTTTATTTTTTCTAAGTATAAATATCTTTTTATTAGAAGCAATCATATTTAAAGTGCTGTCAAACATTAAATTTTGACATCTCATCCAAAGAAATTCGAGCATGAGTTCGTCACGTTATAAAGGATTACTAGATTAATCCCTTCCACTAAACATAACACGCCAATTGGAACTAGTCAGCGGGGACTCAATATGTCCTTATCCAAGCCCACCGTGTGATATGGGCTTTTTTTTCTTTAATATAGTAATTTAATCTAGGTTTCATTCATAACCATAGGGTAGGCTGATGAAAATGCCGAGAAATTAAGCGTAAATTTGCCTTGCCTTGCTTGAAAGAGCGGAGACTAAGAGGCTATTTAGCATTGTTTTTATGAATCAGACTTATTATATAAGTCCGATTTACATAAATCGAGATAAATTTCTTCCACATATTTATCTCGTAGACCGTAAAAACACCTCGTAGACCGTAAAAGCTACTTTGTATTTCATAAATCACAATTCATAAGTACTTATGGAGCTTCCATAAACTATTCCAAACAGCCTTTAAATTACTCGAAACAATTACTCGAAACCCAACGAAACGAAGTCAAGTCCTTGCAGAGCAGAGAAGAGAGGTCGGTCTCCTCCGCAACTTCCTTGCAATTTACCTTACATTGTTCTCTCTATATTAATGAACCAAGATTATGCGTCCCCGTACTACCAAAACTGCCCTCTGTGCAGTCTCACAATCACGCCATGGCAACCACCATTGTTTCCAAGCCCTCCAAGAAGTTCTTCTCTAACAAAACCTTCAGGCTAATCACCTTCCCAAGATTCCTTCGTCCCTCTCCCAAATCATCAAATCCAAATGCCACCCCCCACGAAACGCCTTCCATTAGCACCACAACAGAACACGACGACGGTGATACGTTGGACCAGAAGGAGGAGGCGATGAGGCATGTTTTCGATCACTTCGACGTCGACAAGGATGGCAAGATTTCATGCGAGGAGCTCATGCAATACCTGGCATCGGCGGGCGAGTCGGTGACGCATAACGGAGCCAGAAGGGTGATCCGTGACTTCGATTCCAACGGCGACAATTTGTTGGAGTACGGGGACTTCGTGCGATTGTTAGAACAGAAAGACACTGATGAGTCGAGTTATGATGTTCTGAAGAGCGCCTTTCAGATGTTTGAGGTTAATAAGGGCTGTGGCTATATAACGCCCAAGGGTTTGCAGCAGATGTTGCGGCAATTGGGGGACTTGAAATCCCACGACGAGTGTGCCGCCATGATTCGAGTCTTTGATCTTGACGGCAATGGATCTCTTGATTTCGATGAATTCCAGCAAATGATGTCGTCTTCGTCTTCTTGATTATCTTTCTTTGATCTTTACGTCATTTTGTTTGTTTTACCTTCACAAACACTCTCTTTTGCAATATCCAGCATCCAAGAAGAGTGAGCCAAATCAATCTGAAACATACACTACCTTTCAGGCGGCTAGTCAAGGCTCTTTTGAATTGTAAAGACAATCAACGCAACAAGTTAAATAAATAAAATAGCGTGTTGCAGTTAATTTGGTGGCTGTAGTATCAACACAAGAAGTCAAGTCATTGTATAAGCCCGAGGGGCGACGCCGGCTGATATCTCATTGAAAGCAACACACATTGAGTATTTTGAAATAATGATTTTAACTTTGAAAGATGTTTTTTTTTAATTGTGATTTACAATATACGATAATAATTTTATCTTAATTTATATAAAAAAATATTTATAAAATAAGTTGTAACTCTTCAAACATTCCTATAATAACTAGTTTAACGCTCAATATATGACGTTTACGCATTGATTCGCTGAATTTGAGGTGAGGACACAAAATTCCTTAGGATCAATTACTTGGCCGTGTATATTTTCTTAAACTAGTTTGCTTTGCTTACAATATGATGATGTGCTGTGTTATAGTCTCTGGAGCCCAATAATAATGCTACCGTTCACTATTCAAACGTACGTGTAATGATCATTCTAGGTCTAAGATTCCCTTCGCCCACCTCAGTTACAAGGAAACTTAAAAACTGGGTCAAGTCAGAAATCACATTTGTATTTATCCAGATTTTAATTCAACTGACCCGACAAAGTTACGCCAAAATGTGGTATGTGGCCCCTACATTTTAGTATGTCTGCTCAATTTACATAAAAAATATTTATAAAACCCTGAAAATTACATCTACCTTCGTCACAGTTATATATTTAAACGGCGATGCCCTTCGCCTGGGAAGCTTCTCAGGAGCTGATACCGTGCTGGAATATGCAACGTAATTGATCACTCAAGAATAAAAGAGCGCTTTGATTTCTGCGTAGTTATACCCAAGCACCACGTTTTAATAAATTTTCAAGGAACTATGAAAACATATTGGTGACCTACAAAAGCTGAAATCCAACTACCATTGGCCACGTAAGATACATATTTCACGGTGGCAAATGAAGTTCTCCGATGCTTTTGTTCCTATTCCAAAACGAAAAGCCAAAGGGAAAAACGAAGCGTGTCTCGAAAGTGAACGCGCTCAAGATGTATCATTTCAATCTTGACAAAGTTACAAGGTTACTGTGAAAGTTATGGACTCTTGAAGAAAACAACCTCAAATGTCGTGGGAACTGGGAGTTGCATGACATAGGAAGGTGATTTTTCATTTTTCTTCTCCCAGGGTGTGGGGATCTGGGGGATGGTACACCGCTGCACTAGTTGTAATAAAGCTTTATTAGATCAGAGAAACAAACAAATCGTATGTATTTAATCAAATGATGTTCCCCATCAGTAACTACTAATTACAGTTACAAGTTCAAAAAATTCAATTAACCTATCAAAGCTATGCCTTGTAGCTTTAGCCTCAGTTTCTAATATCAAAAGGCCAAGCTTTATCCCTCTAAAGAATGAGAATCCGTGTGTAGCCAAGGTTAAAGGGGAAAATTCCCAGTCATCCAAATATGGTGAAGGGTGTTTTGGAGACCATACTTACGAACTGCCAGTTGGCCTGCCCTGAATCCATCACCATAAACGGGGGAAATGTCTGATTCGATCTGGTGCTTGAAAAATTCCCCAAGCTTCCGCTCAAATTGAGGTCTTTTGGCTTTCCTGGATGCATAAGATGAAGATGAGGATGAGGATGAGGATGCAGATGAAAGCTCAGACTCCAACCACATATGAGCCACAACCTGACAGATGCCTTCTTCAACATCTTGTCTGAGAGTCCGATAACCTTCATATATATACATTTGCAGCAAATAGCAAAACCATATTAGAAGGACTCCAAAAAAAAACACAGTTTGCCACTTTCAATGAGGCGTGTCTAAATGGTTGCATTCACGAAAATGAACACCAAAAGCAGAAAATTGCTAATAATTGAAGAGTACCTTTAAGTCGCAGCCATGCATGCATCATTTCATGAGCTAGGATTGATCCAGTAAGCAACCTGGAAAGGAAAAAAAAAAGAACAGCAATCGTGCATAAAATAGCTCATCAAACCAAAGGGGAGCAATAAAAACCTGGACAATTATACTTTTTCCTGAGGGGAAAAAAACAGTTTTCCTCCTAAAAGTGAACTGATGTATCCCAAAACCGAGGACAAACAAAGAAACATGAATATTCAATTAGCAAAAGGTCCTTTTTGTCATGCAGAAAAGTATATTCCCCACAGATACCAAAAGGTGAGAAAATGATAGTAAGTTACAATTTCACTGCTTCCAAGTTCAATTTTTCCAAGATTTATTTAAATTGCATAATAAGGACAACACAGGTTTTAAGTAAAACAAAACTTTAGTCTCACATATATTCTTGTACAGACTTTCTGCAATCACATATTCACCAACCTACCTACTTTCAAGTTTACCCAACAACTTCTTGTTTCCTTTGAAAATTTTCTGGTTGTCTTTTGGATTTGTTACTTTCAATTCATTTATCTGGTCATGGGCATCAATTGTGTCTCCTACTGATGCAAGTTATATTATAGACCCAATAGCATTAAATCTTACCTGGGAAGGCCATACAAAATGAGAATTGCTGTCACATCACAGCGTCGGGTCAGTTTGTAAGGTTGTGTTCTCATGTCTACAGCCCTATTGCCTGTTCCAATCCTAGGTCGCCTCAAGACCTGGTTAGGTTAGAATGCAATATACCATAAACATTTAGTCACTTGAGGTTCTTAACAAATTCTATTCATATTTAGAACAAAGAGCCCCAAATAAAGCTTAGCAGGAATTTACAGTGCTGATGTTCTGTTCTTCAGAAAGGCAGAGTCCCCTGGTCTCAGGCATGTGATAGTGGCCCTGGGTAAGATAAACAAATAACTAAGTGACTAACAAGTAACTACAAAAAAGGAAACATTTGATTGGACCAAGAACTAACTCTTCATCTTAAAAACTATTATGAACAAGGACAGGACGATGTCTTGCAATTGTTGACTTCAAAACAGAATCACAAGTCGTTTTCTTTTATCAGCACTTGATAAAACTATGAACATCAAATTATATTATTTAACATACTTTGAGCATAAAATATCTAGGTAGATAAAATTGAAGAGATAAAGCATTAGCAACTGTGAGTGACAAGAAGAGTGAGTTATTTTCATATTAATTCCTTGGGAAGATATCACCACCAGACACCAAAACACTGGTTCCTTGTACGTCCAACAACTGAATGACATTATGATATTATCAGGTAATGTTTTTGCTGCAACTTGGTAAAAAATGCATTTTCACTTACATTCTTCTCCCCCTCTCTTGCTTCATTCAGTGCTTGTCTTTCAACCAACAGCAATGGAACTTGTTGGTCCACTCTCATATGAAGACCTTCATAAAATTTTTGTATGTCTGAGTAAAGGGGTTGGCACTCGCTTGTATCCATGATAGCAGAATCCAGACATTCCAGGCATAGCTTTCGACCATCATTAAGAGCAATGTATCCTGTCTCTCGTGGCTGCATATGTTAAAGGAAATTTTATTAGCTGCGTTGTTTTCAGTTTAACCAAACAGGGTCATCCACCATTCCTTACGCCAGCCAATAAATGTTTGGTCAGATGAACATATTGAATTCAGACTGACCTCCATACGCTCGCAGCTGCAACAGCGTGGAGTGCCATCATGTTCATGAGAAGGGCAATATTTCTGGATCCAGAAAGGATGTGCTCTATATTCAATAAGACCAGCAGGGTTTGTTGGAATCTGACAAAAGGTATACATTTTCAATAATTAACAAAAGGAAAAGAAATATATGGCAGAATTCAACGGGTAAAGCAAATTAACTTGTTATGAGTACAATTCCAGCATATCAGAATACATAGAAAACGTGGTCATCAATTATAAAGCTTACTGATACAATGATCTGCTTGCCATAGCAGCAGGCATTAGAACACAAGACAAAGGTGAAAGAAACATAAAAAATTATACGTTCCAACTTCTAATCCCCGGAAAAAATATTGAAATTCCACATACTTCCATGTTTTATCCAAAATAGTGACAGACCAACCATTCAAGGTCAAGAACAGGCAAACAATCCACAACGCTAATTTTCTGGTAAATCAATTACCCAATGGCATTTGGCATAGACATAAGATGTATGATTTCAAAGTTCAATAAGCTTACATTCTAAATATGATATTTTGTTTTAATCGGTAATAGCACAATAATTTGTAGAGCCAAACCATTTGAGAAAACAGATATAAGTAGAATATAAATTAAGTCAAGGAAAAATACTTACAAAGTGCTTGCAGACATCACATTTTGGATGGTAGTTTTCTTTATAGCATGACTTATGATAAGGGTAATTCCCAGATGTGGAAAACTACAAAAGCAAGGATTGATGTAAGTGCTTATGGAATAAGAATAATGAAAAGGGAGAGCTTTGCCAGGCAACTTGAAAGTGACATACTTCATAATCAGAGATTGGGAGGTTGCAAGCACGGCATCGGAAGCATTCAGGATGCCAGAATGCACTCAAGCAATTTAGATATCGTCCATAACCAATCTCAGTATTACAACCAGCACAAATCCTATTAATAAATAAACAATTTTTAATATTGTCTGCATCGCAGGTATAATTGATCATATAACATTACATAAAAAGATAAATGATCTCTAAACAAAGTTGACCACTTTGAAGCTGTTCAGGAATAAAGGATTACATTATATCCCATGTTCTTCACTACTATTTCCCCACTTTTCTTGCTTTACAATGCAACGAATCAGCCTTCAATATGGTACAAGCACATAAGAATACATAGCACCGAGATTGTTCACAGTAGCACAATTCAGCAAGCCATGGGTGCATTCATCATTGTATTCTTTATACAATCCCCCAAAGATGAGATGAGATAAATACTCTCCATAGTCTACACCTAACGTCCTTGTTTGCCTAATAACCAAACCAAGGAAAACAGTAAATAGATTCTTACCTTTTCCATTTTTTTTTTTTAAAAAGGATTCTTATTCTATCTTTTTTTAGTGGTCAGTGATCGATTGAAGAGTGGAAGAATTAAGGCCAAACCTTGACCCCCGAGTCTCCTAAACGTCCTTAAAAACCTCATGTCTACATATTAGGCAACATGGAACAATAGGCTTGGGTTTGTCCATATAACCAAAATCGCCAAAACTACTAATTTGAATCTCGCCAACTTATGTACTTCTCATCTTTCTTATTACTTTAGATGTGGGACATCTTTTCTCTACCATTCCCCCACTTTTACAAGTTTAGTTTTCTATTTGCCAAGGTTTGTGTTTTGAGCCTTAGAGGCCTCAGGTCACAGCCAACATTTTTTTGCTCAGGTCTATCATTTTTCTAATAGAGTTCCTAATTCTTGTGGTCATTAGGCTTTGATACCGTGTTACTTTTTTATAGGCTTGGGCTTCTCCACGTGAACAAAATAGCTTAAGCAACTCAGTTAGGCTTTGTCTTTCTCATTAATAAAAAACCCAAGTTTCTGATCGTTAATATAATCCCATTTTAATAAAGATGTGCAAATGCATATTTTGATAGTATCTCAGCACTATTGAAACCAATCCTTAGTCAGCTGACACATCTTTGATAAAAAAACGCTAAATAGTATCAGTGAACATATGACCCATAGGATCAATCTATATATGTATATATATAAGAAAAAGTGGGAGCGATTAGAAAGGGAAAATGTCAACGACCAACTAAGTGAAATAAAATACATCAAAATAGAGAATTCCAAAGAATAAGCAGTAGCATAACATGCACCAGGGAAAAAAGGAGAATACTGACAGTCAGAACTTTTGACCACATGACAAATTTAAATGAAAAAAGTTCAGATAACTCACTTGTCAAGTCCATTTAAGTAGTCAAACTAAATAATAGTTATAAATATAATACCCCAATCAGACAATATTGTCATTCTTTCTCCAACTCATACCTGGACCCCATGGGGAAATACACAGGCATCGGTTGATACATATTTCCATTTCCATATCTGGGAGGAGAGTCAACATTTAGACTTTCTTGTATTGCTCTAGCAAGTTGTTCATCTTCTTCTAATAATGACTTGCGGTCTATATAGGACAAAAACTTGTTAATATAAGCATTTATACATTTGATCTTCAGAAAAACACAATTTAGAGCCTATAAAGCTGAAAAAGGAACACAAAAACTTGTGCAAATGATTGATTAATGTTTAATGCTTCTCAAGGGCATAGCAAAATAATTATACAAGAGAAAGCCAAATGATAGATGCGGATTTTACATCACAAGACCGTCAAATGTAGCATCCATTGTGCATTATTGAGAGACAATATGAACCAACGGACACTTTGAACCTAGAAAGCCAGATTATCAATTCAAGCAAAAACTAAATATCGTGATTTTTGGAACCAATTCCATAGAGAAAACTATAGCTTCAAACAAGCAGTCACCAAAATGATGTTTGCTGATAATTAAAAACAATATTCAAGAAAGTTTGAGCATCATTACATAAGTACGTAACAGAAACATCTTAGTAACTCAGAGAAAAACTAGCCCACAGAATATTGAATTTTGGAAACTGTAGAGGAACTTCGACATTTTAAGAAAAGATACAGGCATCATCCCGGGGTAAAATCCAGCAACCAATTACTAGTTCCTGGAGATGCCACATTCTAAAAAGAAAGACCACCAACTGGTCGCTGCCCTCATATGCGTATAAATATCTTCCAGTTTGCATTATATCCATCAGAAGTTGCCGCACTGGTCATTTATATTTACACAAACACACTCTCATACTAGTAGGCCCTTAAAATTCATGCAATCGCATTTAGAAGTTATATCGCTCACCATTTATGTTCTTTCTTCGCTGATTTTCCTCTGCAAGAGATAGTGCAATAGCACGATCTATATCTTCATTCTCATTCTCTGACCAGACATCCTGCATTCAAATTCCGGTTAACAAATCCAGACAACTTATCTAAAGTCTAAAATGGGGCTCTATAAATGAATGCAAGACAGTAGAATTTGAGGCATTTCTCAGTTCTTCAAATAACTATTGAAGATGTTAAATGAATTTGCCAAAAGGGAACAAAAAGAAAAGGGAAGTGAAGTGAAGTTAACAATTGCATTACCCCCGAAGTTGATGGTAAGTAATAATCTGTATCCTCCCTATAATTTGCATTATAATGCCCTTCCGAAATTTTATGGTCAGAGCCTTTAAAAATTTTGCTAAGCCAACCCATTCGGCGATTCCTATATGTTCATGGTATTGTTAATTTCTACCTGCAAATCAGACAACCACGTAATCGAACAAGGTTAGAGCTCTTGGTAATGCAAAACAAGAGCAAAAATTCCTACCATTGACTCCAGAGCAATAAAAGAAAACAAACACCAATAATAATCAATCTGATCAACATAATCATTTAATGCATCTAAATCAGGTTAAACTGCCGCCAGATAAGAATACAATAATACCTTTAAAAGGTATCAAAACAATCCAGAGGAATGGAACAAATACAACTGCATGCGAACCTCAATAAATAATTAAAACCTTTGAACTGCAGATGGTCCATAGAAGCAATGGGTATATCATAGATAAAAACAATTCATGAGAGAGAGAGAGATGAGCATAGATTCTTATTCTTCCAGCTCAATGTACCCATTTACTTCATGACATCTGACCTCCAATTACTGATTTGGAATAAACAGAGGGCAAGGTAGTGGAGGAGTGGCTCACCTCTTAATAAACAGAATCTACTGGTGCTCGAAGAACGAGTCAGAGACCCTAGCAGATTATTCGACCGCAAAAGAAACGACCACTGGGAAAAGATGTTATCTTGCGACGCACCTTTTCCCGTACCCTCTCTAAGCTTATGATATAATTCGCAAGTCAGAAAACTACTTTAACATCAATTTCTGCGTGCCTGCAAAAGAATCTATGAAAAAATCAAGTATGTCTAGAAACAAATGGGAACGAAAGAACTTTAGATCATTGACATCTGCAGGGATTCCAAGCAAACTTTATTTTTGAAAAAAAGAAAAAGAAAAACATATATATATTTGAACAGATATTATGACCAGAACTGCACGCAATTTCGAAAGTCAAACTAAAAGAAACGTAAAACATTGATCAAATAATTGTCATAACCCCCAAGGGGTTTGACGAAAAGATCATGGAATGCACTTGATATTGAGAATTTCTACCAGTTGGAAGGATTAAAAGGCATGTGGGGCCCCTTCTTAACTCTGCCTTAAGGAGACCCCAACGCCAAAAGTTTCTTTACGAAAGCTAAAATAAAGAACGAACAATACAAGAGTCCCGACTTGCTTTTTTATTTGTATTGGTTTGGGGCCGAAGCGAACATACGCGGTTCAAAGAGAGGTTTGATTTGATGTGAACGGTGAACGGTTCAAAAGTCCGAATTTTATAAAAGGAGAATATAATGAATAGCCTAGGCTTGCCAACCTATTAAAGCAAGAGTACAGGGCCAAGTAATCTAGCAAAACAAGACAGCTTATTCAGGTGCTCAGCCCCCACTATCGCCTAAAAATTTCGCCCGCCATAGTTTCAGGGATCTTAATAATTTATTTAATGAAAATAAGTTAGCGAAAATTTGGGGATTTATATCAATTAGACGTGGTATTGTTGATAAGCACGCTAGCTCCTTTTACCATCCCGTGGTTGCGTTTGCTTGTGTGTTGTTTCCTGATTTGTCGCAATTGTTGTTTGTGGGACTGGTTTTTTCAAAGTGACTGTTTTATAATGGCTGGCTTCTATTTGATGCTCGACTCGCCTTCCTTAAGAATGTGATCTGAATCATCTATTAAGTGAAATCAGCCTTTAAAAACAAAGCTTTATACGCCTTTCCATTTATTCACCATAAGAACTAACGGGAAAAAAGGGTACTCAGTCAAAACATATGGAGAGAAGCTAAACTGTTTCCTGATGATATGCACTGTATACTGAATAGAAAAAGGATCACTCATCTCGTAGCTCATTAATTAATATATATACTTAAAAACTTGTTATTTATGAATGTGCACCCTTACCTCCAAATAACTCAAAAGCCGATTTCTTGTAACTGTAAATTGATGTAAAACAGAGAGGGGAAGAGATAGAAAAGGGGAGAAAAGAGGAGGGAGGGAGTAGATCAAGCCCAAAACGATAACACTAATATAATATTTGAAAGGGTTAAAGTGTAAATTTAATAACTAAATTTTTTTTAAGGGGTGTCTGATATAAATAAGTTTTGAAAGGAGTAAAAATAATAATGAATAATTAAAAATTGTGTAAATTTAATAAAACCGTTAAATTACAATAAGATCTCAAACAAATGAAAATATGAAGAAATGGTCATAAGGGGTTGTTAATGACGATCATCATGTTGTTAATGGAAGATTCTTATGTTGTCATTAACAACCCCTTGGGACCATTTCTTCATATTTTCATTTACTTGAGACCTTATTGTAATTTTCCTAAAAGAAAATCTTTAACGGCATTAGTTCAAATTTAATGATTTTGTTAAATTTGCACCAGTTTTAATTGTTTATTGTCATTTTTTCCTATTCCAAAACTTATTTGTGTCAGACGCCCATAAGACAAAACTTCATTACTAGAGTTACACCTTAACCTTATATTCAATAATCTAAGTCTATTCTAAAAAATAAAAATCCTAAAACAGTAGTATTAATAATAACGGCTTAATTAAAGTCTTAAAAATAATAAAAATAATAATAAATCTAAATATCCTATAAATAACAATAGATAAAATAAAAGGAAAAAGATAAATAAATACAATGTGAACTTCTAAAACCCAGAAAAGTATGTTAACACTTACAAAAGATTGTATGGTCATCTGGTAGAAATCTGAAATTTTGAAGTTTGTGTGTTTTTATTAAAATACCCTCATCTCTCTTCTTTCCATTTCTCACTTCCTTCGCTCTTATATTTCTATTCTCTCTTCGCTCCCCACCTCTCTCTCTCTCTCAAACTTCATCAGAGAAGATAAAGCTCCTCCCTTATCAATGTTGATCCTTGCCAGCTCCTCCATCCTTCCTCTCTCTCATTCTGCACCGTTGAAGCTCCTCCCTCCAATACAGAGATTGCTCCCATCACCTTCCCCCTTGTCATCGCTGATACAGAGAGCAAGCCCCATTTTTGTGTGCTCTTCTTCAATAAAGTGAAAAAAACAAAAAACAAATGCTTTACAAATACAAAAAGCCAGCTGAGGAAGATAATAATGATGCTGAGGTGGTGTGTCCTTCCTTCTCTTCAAGCTCTTGCCTCTACTCCTTATAATTCCATTTAGCGCCTAAGCAACATTATTTACACTTATTTAAAGGATAAGGTAGTGACAGATTAAGCTGAGCATTCTTTTGGGAAATCAATCTAGTGTAACTATTTTCTCAAGCCATTATCTTTTTTCCATTTACTTGACAAAATTGAAATTGTGTTTTTGATAAAAAAAATCTGAGCTTTTAAATATAAGAAGCAAAATGATTCATTGTTCTTCCCTTCTCTACTGGTTTTAGTATTTGGTTCTTCAGAATTTCTGTTGTTGGTTTTGGTATTTGGTTCTCTGCAAGCAAAAAAATATCTTTTTGGTATTTGGTTTTGAAATTGAATTGCTTCTTACATGATTGATTAAAAGAGTAATGATTTTGACAAAATCCGTAATAGTTTTGACAAAATAAGTACTGACAATATGTATAAAAGGATTGAGAAAAAGTTTTAAGTTGTGATCAATAGAGTAATGTGATTGATGAAATGAATTGTGGTGTTGACAAAATCCGTAATATTTTTTATAAAATCAATCAGTACTGCCAAAATGTGTAAAATGATTCACAAAAAGTTTTTTGTTGTGACCAATTGAGTAATGAGATTAACTAAAAGAGTAATGTTTTTGACAAAATGCGTAATGGTTTTGACAAAATCAATAAGTACTGAAAATATGTGTAAAATAATTGAATAAGAGTTTTGGGTTGTGACCAATTGAGTAATGAAATTGACTAAAAGAGAAATGATTTTGACAAAATCCGTAATGGTTTTGACAAAATCAATAAGTACTTACAATATGTGTAAAAGAATTGAGTAAGAGTTTTGGGTTGTGACCAATTGAGTAATGAGATTGAGTACAAGAGTAATGGTTTTAACAAAATACGTAATGACTTTAACAAAATCCGTAAGTACTACAATATGTGTAAAATGATTGAGTAATGAGGCATTTTGGTCTTTTCTCCTAGACATGAAAAACTCATATTTTTCATCTCATCCACTCTCTGTCATTTGCATGTGTTAAGGGACTTTTCTTGGTTTTAAAAATTGAAATGGTATTTATTTGTCATTTACCTTAAAATAAAATAGAATAAAAATATCTACTTATCCATCGTTATCCTGTATTCCACCATTAAATCTAACCAAATTATAATACAAATCAGAACATTCATTAACCCGCCGTTTACAAATAGTCCTTGGACCATTTAAGAATTATATATTATAACCTTTTATATGGCCTCTAAAGTATTATGGTAATTTAGGACCTCTTGCAAGACATAGGATTCCCTAGGGACTGGTGTACGCTTCAGCAGTAGTAACCCACGGAAAAGGTTAGAAGATCCTTTGCAACAATGTTGTGTTGAATTCAGTTTCAATGGGATGCGAATGTAATCTACAAAGGAATTTATTTGATGAATTAGCATTAAGTAGCTGAAGAAGATGAAGAAAAGAGGCGATTCTTTCATTGGGGGCAAAGCCAAGTCAAGGAGATTTGTTTTTATTATTGGACTTTGGTTTCTATTTTTGAATTATCAAATCGTCAACGGTGAAGAACCAGCTTTCATTTGGACTTGGCTTGGCGCCACTATTGCCACTTCTTAATTTTGAAATTTTCTGCTTTAATATTAAAAAATTTGTCCAATATAATATAGGATTAAACTGAAAATTTAGCAATGAAATTATTTTCCTATGGGCACACAACACAACTAATTATTTGTGGGTGTAAAAGTAGACATTATCAAATTTTTTTGAATAGGATGGCAAGTTAAAAAACTTGATGAAAATTACATATGCTGAGCCTTTGATAGGGCCCGTTGACTATCCATCCAATCTTGAGCTAACTGATTATGACATAAGGGAGGAGGAGACGGTAAAACCACCATGTCAACGGCACTATCATTTGCCTATCGAGCGAGATGATCTGCACACTGTAACTTAGTTCTTAATGCATATCGAAGTTCAACATCCCATCTAGATAATAACATATTCCTAGTAGCCAGAATCTCCGGTTTGAGCGGGTGATTTGGTCCCCCATCCATCATAATCATACGATATACCTCCATAGAATCTGTGTACACACAAATCCTAGGAAGGCCTAATTGCTTAGCGAGCAAACAACCTGTCAGTAGAGCATGTACCTTAGCCGAAGTTAGATACTGAATACCCAACTTTTTCTAAAATCCGAGAATACATATCCCATGGCAATCTCGAATAACTCGACCACAAGAAGCCATCACAAACATATTCACTGAACCATCAACATCTAGTATGTATACCCCAGGGGGCAGAGGCTGCCATACGGAGTCCGCTACATCTTTAAACTGAAAGATCTGGTGCCGAAATTTACCTTGTGTTGAGGTCTCTATAAGTCGATATAGACTAATGTAGACAATCTCACTTAAACTTCGTCGTATTCCCTCCATGACACTAGAACACTTATTCTTCCACAAATGCCAGCAAACTAGACAGAAAAGTATAGACCAGCGCCATTTTGCAAACTTGTCCTTCCCAAAACCGCCTCTTATATTCTCCTTAAGCCACACCTGTAAGGAAGATCTAAAAAAAGACAATCGTTTATGAGGAGGAACAAAATTTTTCCATACATCCCTCACAATCTCACAGTCTCTCAAAATATGTAACATTGTTTCCTCATGCTGGCACTCAAAAGGACACTCCCCACTAAGAACAATCCCTCTCTCAGCACGCAATGAATTCGTAGGTAATCTCTCATAGGTCACTTGCCACAAAAAGAATTTGATTTTCTCTGAAATAGAAAGCTTCCACAACCTCTACCATAAGCCTGCTGCAGCATGCCTGGGGTGGTTAACAATCATATGGTATGCAGACCTAACACTGAACCTGTCATTTGATGCCTGACACTAGCGAAAACTATCAACCCCCACATTCATAGGAATCTTCGTACTCCCTATTATATTAATCACCCACTGAGGAAGGAATTGTTTCTATGCTTGAAAGTGCCAAGACCCATTTAGAATAACAAATGAACTCACTGTAGCCCCTGGATCAATATTCTACCAATTTTTGTATACAAATTGAATAAGAGGTTCTCCAAGCGGCGTCCATAAATCCCACCAGAAATTAGTAGTTCTACCATCTTTGACAGTCCAACCAATCTCCTGATAAAACCTCTCCCAAACTCTGCTAATACTTCACCAAACAAATGAGGCATTTCTTTTCCTACATGCCATGGGATATAACCCATCACCACATCTATATTTAGATCGAAGGCATTGTACTCACAAAGCATCCGGAGATGATAAAAGCCCCTAACATAGCTTCATTATATAAGCCAAGTTCTGGCTCCTCAAATCTTGTACACCTAAACCCCCTTATTATTTTCTTTCTTTATTTGATCATATCCTATTAAATGAAGCTTCTTCCCTTCTTGATTTTGATCCCATAAAAACTGTTTAGTATGTCTTTCCATTTCCCGTAGCACACCAATAGGTAACAACATGGTTTGCATCATATAACTAGGTATCGTAGAAAGAACTGACTTAATGAGAATAGTTCTCCCTGCCAAAGTTAAGAATCTCCTTTTCCCATAAGCCAGTTTGGACCACACTCATTATAGCAAAGGAAGATAAGTCATCTTAGTTCCTCGAGTATGCATTAGAGGCACTCTCAAGTACTTCCCTAAATCTGTTGTAATCCTAATTCCCAGCTGTTGACTAAGTGCTAACGCCCTGACAAAGTTGACATTCTTAGAGAAGCAGACTTTTGACTTTGACAAACTGATTTGATGTCCTGATATATCACAGAACCTCTTTATCACTCATTGCATAACATCCATTTTCTCAAATGAAGCTTCCCCAAACAACAGTAAATCATCCGCAAAAAACAAGTGTGTTAAGATAGGCCCGTGACTACTAAATTTTAAGCCTTTCCACCTCTTCCTCTTAACCTCTCCTGTTATCATATGTCCCAGATGTTCCATGCATAAGATTAAAAGATAAGGGCTCAAAGGATCCCCTTGTCTGATTCCCCGTGTAGGATTGAAACTATGTGAGCTTTTCCCATTCCAGAGCACCGTAGTAGATACTGTCATAGTACAAGTCATGATGAGGTTAATAAGCTCATCCTTGAAACCCACCCCTCGCAGTGTATGATACAAAAACTCCCAATCAAGTCTATCATAAGCTTTTTCCATGTCTACTTTAATCACTACATACCCTTTCTTCCTTCTTCTACTTCTCATGGTATAGATAGTGGTGCGAACCCACAAGGGAAGATCCCACGAACCCACAACCAATTCTGAGATATGCTCACCCCAAGAAAGCTAAACAAAGATCTACGATCCACTTGAACCCTTGAACACGAAAGAACAAGGACCCGAAGTGTTGGAAGACGCCACAAGGTTGATCAAGCCTTGATAAGTCTGTTAGTTCTAAGAAGAACCCTAGAGAGAATCCACTCTCAAAAAACAAAGTGCAGAAATGCAACTTTCATTCATATATCAAATCTCAAGTGTGTTACAAATGAAGAAGCATAAGGTATTTATAGATAAAAACTACCTAATTGTAATAATTGCAACTTAGAAAATTGCAACTACAAAGTCTAATACCATGTGCTAGGAAATCTAAAACCATATGCTAGGAAACTCAAATTTCTAATACAATGTTCTAGAAAACACAAAAGTCTAATATTGTGTGCTAGAGAACCCAAAAGTCAAATATGGCAACTTATTTAATAATTTCGCACAAATAAAATCCATAAAATATATTAAGTATGTAAAGCCCAAAATGTGCTTATTTAGGCCCAAATGAGTCCTCCTATGTGTAGTACTAGGTCCAAGCTCTTCAATTGCAAGATTTCAAGCCCAAAACTTGATCAATATCTCCATTTGCAGCCCAAATGAAGTTAGTGACGTTTTCAGCATTTTCGTCCAGCTTTGATCCGATTGCTAATTGCTTCGTCCAAGTTTCTTGCACAAGCCCATTTAATGCTTCCTTAGTTTTTTGAAGTTAAAGAGTTGTCACTTGAATATGAAGAGACAACTTGCTGATTCTGGATCGCATCAGATAGCCTCCTATGCTATTATAACATTATCACTACCTTGTCTTCCAGAAATAAAGCTATATTGTTAAGGTTGTATCAAGTATTGCATTGGACCCCTCAACCTATTAGCAATAATTTTCGTGATGATCTTGAAAATTACGTTACACAGTAAAATAGGTCTGAAGTCTTTAAACGTCACAGGATGATCCACCTTTAGAATAAGAACAATCTTAGTATGGTTGATAGCCCTGGAAACTTCTAGATTTTTCCATACATCAAACACCAAAGTACATACCTGGGTACCAATATGAGCCCATTGGGATTGAAAGAAATGGGCTGACAGTCCATCTAGCCTAGGAGCTTTGAACGCCCCCATTTGGAACGCCACATTCTTAATCTTTATCTCTACCACATCCCTATATATGGTAACCATATTAGCCTCGATAGTCCTTAGGAAATTAATTGTATCCTCACTTGCCTCCATCACGTCACTATCTTTCGTATATAATTTATGAAAGAAATCCCCAGCTATTCTACTCAATATTGACTCATCTGTGATCCATTGACCCATATCATCCTCGAGAGCATCTATCCTCTGTTGGTGACGCTTGATCACTGTAGAAGCATGGAAGAATCTAGTGTTTCGATCTCCTCAAACCAACCACTTGCAACGTGACTTTTGAAACCATATAAACTCTTCTTGAGCCACCAATTTATAATACTCTTGCCACAATTTCTTTTCAACCCTATAAAGACCAGTAGCTACCTTATTCCTTCGAATACAATCAATACCCTCTATTCTTCTCAAAATTGATCTCTTCTTTCGAGGAATACTACCCACAACCTCCTGATTCCATCTAGTAACCTCTTGCTCAAACCGCTTATATCCTTGGTACCAATCCACCCCTTCCCATGCCTTCTACACCACCTCACTAAATCCCTACTCCAGGTTCTAAGTAGCTTGGTACTTATGTGTTTGGTAGCTTCTGAAACCATGGTTTTAGAAGCTATTTTTCGTAAATCGAGATAAACTCCTCTCACATACTTACCTCATAAATCATAAAAGCTCTTTTCCAAAAGCTAATCCAAATACACACTTAAACTCTGATTTCATTAAGGGTTTATATCCTAGCCCGCCATCTTCCTCGACCACAATAACCTTATGATCCGACTTAAATTTTAACTTGTGACAGACACATCCTTGAGGATGTTTTAACATCCAACTAGTATTACCAAAGGCCCAATCTAATCGCTCCTTAACCCCCTATTTTTCCCAAGTGAATCTTTCCCCTACTACGGTAATTTGCAAAAAAACCCGACTAGGAGATACATGTAACAAAGCTGGACATAGATTGAGGCAACGGTGATGCCCCCCTATTTTGCTATCGGGTTCAAGAAGGCATTAAAATCTCCAAGAACTAACTATGCTCCATCAATAAAAGCTGCAATTTCCAAAATAGAATTTCACAAAGATTGATGGCAGGAAAAAGAAGGTTCTCCATAGACCACCGTAACAAAGCTAGTATCCCGAGACTTGACATCAAACACTTTACAGTGAATTAATTGGGTAGTAGAACTAACATAATCAAATTGAGCAACATTATTATTCCACAACACCCATACACCCCCAGCAAATCTAGAAGCTTCTAAATGAAGCCAATTAGTAAAACCCAACCTTCTAACTACCTGGTCAGCCTTAGCCCCACTAACACATGGTTCCAGCAAACATAACACATCAATATTGTAATCTTTTACCAAATTTTTTGTGATGTTAGGAAAAGATTGGTTCCCAGCACCACGACAATTCCAGGTTGCATAAATCATTATTACTAAAAAGAAAATAAAGAATTTGGACTTACTCCATATCTGGGACCACTTCTATCCGTGCAGATCCTTCTACATTCAATTGCCCCTCGATCATGTTGATCCACATCAGCAAATTCCAATATCAATTCTCCCGCCTTAGTAGGATCTTGTTTTGATAAAGAGCTATTGGGTAAATTATTAGCCTCGGCAAGTCTTTCACGGATCACAGCCCTACGTGTAACACAATCTGAGACACCCTCCACAACAATAATATTCCCTGATGAATTTTTCATTATTGCTCAACCCCACAGGAGAAGAGCCCATCTAGCTAACACATCAACCAACCACTACATTAACCCTTGAACTTTTAGCATTCTTGAACTTAATTTCCCTATCTAGTCCAATGTCATATTGGGCCCGTTCATATTGTTTTACCAAGCCCACGATTTGGGCCTTCTTTTCTTGCACGCCAATATAACTCTTTTCTTCCTTTTCTATTGATCTCCCCTCTGCACGTGGCATCATCTTTTTACCCTTCCCTTTTTTCGCCAAAAACACTTCCTCACCTGCCTTGTTTGACTTCTCCTGCCAGCTAGATCTGAAACGACACTGTCTCACAAACAGCGATAATCCACTACAGCTTTACAAAATCAGTGAATTTTTTTCCAATACTTATCAGAGTTTAGGACACAAACTTACCCACAAACCCTTTCACAACATATCAGAGTTTAGGGCACAAACTCACTGCAGATAAATTTATTATTCTGATATCATATCACAATTAACCCACAAGTCTTAAAAATTCACATAAAACAATTCCCAATACAACTGTGGTTGTGGGTCCATCAAAATATCAGAGTACGCAATATAAGGCCTCATGCCTATCAAGAGTTAAATATTTATCCCAAAACAGTTACTCAACAGTAAAAACAATGTGGCACTCCAGAAACATGAGGGCCCTATAATGGCAATATAGAAATTAATACAACACCAATACCAAAAGAGGCCTACAAGATTCTCAACGTCTATGCCTCTGGTTGCTTCCCTTGGCCTCTAGCCAGATTAGAGGTCTCGCCTAAAAAAATATTTATAATGACGGGGTGAGACATAAAGTCTCAGTAACCAAAATCAATTTACAAAATATGCAAGAAATGATTGTAAGTCAGAGAAGCATGTTTAACTGACATAATAATAATAATAATAATAATATTCTCATAATTCAAAACTTAACATAATATAATCAATGAATAAAATCATCCCCACTCATCCATCCTGCTCCTCCTTATCTCCTCTGGACTGGTACAACCTATCAGTGCTAGTATACCCGGCCAAAGGTTAGCTAGTCACTTCAAGAATATTTCCCCCTCCCATGCCACCACCAATATATCGTAACAGGGAGGTGTTCGCCCAAACACTCATCTCCAAAATCCGGGCCAGGATTGAGAGAGTCGATGAGCACACATTTCACCATATCTCTTCCACACAGCCCAACATATCCCGTAATATAAAAATAATAAATTAATATAACTTTTCAAAACATCAACAAGGTCATAATTTCTTATTCAATTCTTTTACAACATTTCATCTCAAACAACATATCCATCACAACAGTAACAATTTAATAACAATTTTCACTTATATATATATATATATATATATATATATATATATATAAAATACATTGCTTCATTGAAGTAAATTCATATTCATACATAAATAAAATCTTTCGAAAGCATACAAATAATATAGATAAAAGTAAGGTTTATAAAACACCTTACAATCCAAAGCAAGCATATAAAATAAATTAACCCCGGTTACCTCGATTCCAAGCTTAACCTTAATTTGGATAGTAAAACCCATGCAAATCACCGATCACAAGAAAACTCTACATTATCAATGTAGATACCAATTAACCACAAGTAACAATAAAATAATTAATTTACATAATTTAACGCCTACAACCAAATTTTCTCTACAACTATTTTCTTCAATTATTCCAACTTTCTTAAAAATCCTTAATCATAGATCATTCCTCATAAACCCAAATTACTCAATAAAAATCCTTAATCATAGATCATTCCTCATAAACCCAAATCACTCAATAAAAATCCTTGGTCACAAATGATTCCTAAAAATCCTTAAATAACCTTTAACATACCTATAATTACAAAATCTTCCATATCAACTTTTTGAATAATTAAATCTCTTTTTCATAATTTATATGGGTATAATCCAATTATTAAACAACTCCTCAAATCTCTACATAATTAAAATCATATCAAATTCCAATTTAAATATTAAATCCCAACTCATATTTTCCACATAGCTCAGGTCTAACAAAAATAAACTGATTAAAACATCAATAATACCTCCAATAATCAAAATAAATTATTTAAACAAGTTTTGATCGGTAAAAACGCCATATGGAAATTAAGTTATATCCTATTTATAAAATAAATTAATTATAAAATCACATAACAACCAAATAATAAATCTAAACTGGTTAAAGTTAACTATTAATTATTCTCTACATTTCTACAGTCTTATATTGACAAAACTCAAAACTTGCCTAAAATCATATCCCCATAATATTCTCTAATTAGTATAAAATCACTATCATAGGAAAGAGAAAATTATTTAGAATATATTTCATAAAAGAAACTTTGTGATTAGAAGAGAGTTTACGTATCTTATTGATCCTCAAATAACCAAAAATACTCTTATCAGGACCTCACCCTCTCTTCTCTTCACGAAACACTTCACCTGCGTGAAGTGTTTAGCTGAGGGGGTATTTATAATACCCCTCCCCTTCCTCTTCATGCTTTGGTGCCAATATTTTTTTTAATAATAAGGGGGGCCATCCCCCTTATCATCATTGTTGGTAGGTGCCGAAATGGTGCCTACCAACTTTGAAATATATATATATATATATATATATATATATATATATATATATATATATATATATTAGGATGTCATAAGATCGACTCTGCCTCATCCTTCCCAAGGAAGCCGCCTCCACCTCTCCTCTAGTCTGACAATGTTCTGCTTTTATTTCATCCTCACCATCACCTATTGTCTCTAAAACCTCAAAACTCATGGCCACTAGAACTTTCTCCTCCTTCCTAACAGGTTTGTTCCCTTTGCCTTGCTCATCAACTGAATTCATGGCCCTTTCCCTCCTCGACAATCGAGCCTTTCGATCCTTACCTACCAACATCCATTCCCTGAACTATTCCTCCGACTCCATCACGAACTTCCCTGGTGACACCTCTGACTGGGCTCCTACATGCTTTGACAACAAATCCCTCTTACCACCTTGAGTACCAACATCCGGCTTGTAGGAGTAGGGGAAATTTTCCTGGCCATGGCCATACTGGCTACAACAGAAGCAGATCACATTAAGACCCTCATAAACAACATTATAAGCTGTATTAGCCAACAGGACCCTCGATACCAGCCTCTTCCTTAAATCCAGTTCAACACAGATCCTCGCATATCGACCCTTTTCTACCCTGAACAAGTCATTGCTAGCCTCTGTTAAAGTATTCATATCCATTCTCAGCGTTCTTCCTATTCGGTTGACCAATTTGGTAAGAAAGATTCTATTATAATACTGTAATGGAATATGAGGAATTCTGACCCAGGTAACCACTCTCCCCAACTGATTACTGAAAGGATCAAAATAGCTGACTATTGTTGCACCATCACATAATGTTGTTGAACCACCCAAGGTCCCACATATAAAACTCATTTATACATATCAGTCCACCCCTATTTAGTAATAAACTTAACTACAAAATAGTTATTCTGAAGATCAATGAGCTCAAATTCCGCAAACCTCTAAATGCATCTCAGATGCTCCTTTAATGTATACACATTATATTTCTTCCCCAATATTGTAATGATGAGGGTTGCATTCCATGGTTTACACCACTCTACATATTCCTCAGGTTCAATAGGAACCACAGGATACTGAGTTATCATCTCCTTATACTCCTTAGACTAAGTCAGAAGCTCCTACTCTTTGTTAAAAACATCATATAATAATTCATCCTCTTCCATCTGACTCCCACCATTATCAACTCCATTAAATCAAAGTAGAGAATCTCTATATGATACTTGTGTAGCCAAAGGAACAATATCTATCTGACTCCCCCATCATTCTGGTTTATAATATCAGCTCCTTTAGCTTGACCATGAGAAAATGGTTCCTCCTCTATCTCATCATCCAGCACAGGTTCATTATTAGGCACATTCTTCATTTTCTTCTTACTGCCACAGACCGATGCATCAGATGGTCGGTCCGATGAAATTTTTCGGTGATTATGGTCATCCATTCTAGAGAAACCAAAGGCACAGATCCTAAGAGAGAGAAAACTCAGCACGCAATGAAAAAGATATTACATAATCAATTTTTTTGGGAGCATATATAGCAACACTATTAACTCTGATTAACTTCCTTTACTTTTTGCATCGTGGATCTAGCTAGTCTTCTCACTCTATTATTTTAATTTATTTTTAGAAATATATGTATTTTTTAATAGGAAAACATTATTTAAACCCATGGAAGCAATTTTATTTCAATAAACTCTTAAAAGATTCTGAAATTTCACTGCACCCCTGGGTCAAAATGAAATTAAGTTTTATCAATGAAAAGAAAATAAAGCCCTTACCTTATTTTATATATATATATATATATATATATATATATATATATATATATATATATATATAAGAGTATTTGCAAGATAAATAAAGGTATTCACAAGACAAATAAAGGGATTTAAAAGAATTCAGGGAATTAAACAAATTTTTACTACATAAATATAGGCATTTATAAGACAAATATGTGAATGACCAAAATTTTTGTCAATAAAAAGACAATAATACCCTTACTTAATTTTTTTTAAAAGAGCATTTACATGTTTACATGACAAATAAAGGCATTTATAAGATAAATAAATAGATTTGAAAGAATTCAGGGAGTTGAAAGAATCCAGGGAGTTAAAAAAGTGACTCCCTGGATTCATTTAAATCCCTTTATTTGTTTTATAAATTTTTTTATTTATCTTGTGAATAATATTGTTTGTCTTGTAAATGTTCTTATGGAAAAAAAATAAAGTAAGGGCATTATGGTTTTTTCACTAACAAAACTTAATTTCATTTTGTCCTAATGGTGCAGTGAAATCTTAGAATCTTTTAGGAGTTGACTGAAATAAAATTACTTCCTTGAGGTTTAAGTGATTTTTTTCTATTAAAAAGCACGTATTATTAAAAATATATTAAAATAATAGAGAGTGAGAAGACTGATGGAACTCACAGTGCAAAAAGTAACTGAAGTTAACCAAAGTTAATATCCTAAAAAAAATGATTATGCCTACTTTTACCCCCAGAAATAGTTAGTTTTGTTGGGTCCCCACACAAAAATAGTTGGTCGTTAAATTTACCACTTAATCCTTATATAACCAAAATTTGAGTTGTGACCAGCTAGCAAATGGAGGGAATCCTTGGGGAGTTGATCAATTTCAACATTGGTGGCTGTAGTTGGAACTAATTCAAGGTAATTGGCCAACCATTTTGAGCAAACTGCCAACAAGTCATAGGAAATTAAATAGTGGCACTTCAATATTTTGAAATTTGAATCTATCGTTTGCCAGCTCCAGCAACAAACAAACAAATGAACACTTTTTCATACTCTCTTTACTTTTTAAACTGTCAAATTTATACATTTAACAATTTCCGAGGGAGGAGAAAGATATATACCAATAATAATCAAAGAAGAAGAAGAAGATCAGAATGAGAAAATCGAGGGATTAAGGTACAAGTAGGTAGTGGGAAGGTAGCTAGGTTTGACGAAGTCTTAAGCAGAGTCGAGCCTTGACTGGCTTATGATCAGAACCGTTAATTTCATCCATTGATTCATACGAGTGTAATACTGCTTCCATGTTATCTGAGTCTTCTACCTTGAACAATATACGATCTGTCCAAGCTGGCACCCTCACCTGTATCCACACATACCCAATAACCAACACAAATTTAATTTTTATGCATACATGGCGAATAGACGTGGAGATCAATGGAATTGCATAGATATATACATACCTTATAACTGGTATCATAGTTGCTACTTCCTACATTATACTTGTAAGTTGGCCTGAAGGTCAATGTGCCCTCACAATAGCCATTGAAAATCTGTCCTCGTCCAGCCTCTTGTAAGAGCTGATCCTTGCCAAGCAGCTTCTGATATATCAATTGAAATATTAATGAATCAAGAAAGCTTTTGTTAGATTTGAAGTTGTGCAAAGTCTGAGTCTGAAATATACAAACCTTGTGGAGGTCCTTCTGTATCAGAGATCTGGCTGGGTAGGTATCAATGTCTTGTAGCCTGTAGTTGAGATCTCCCATCCAAACAGTGACGTGGGCAGGTCGGGCATATGGATTCCAGTTCTTGGAGAAGAGGGAGTGTGATATGTGCCTGCATTCTGAATTCCTTTCTTCCACTCTCCCTGCATGAGCTGCCCAATATACCAAACACACAAGTGATGAGTATGTAGTCACCCGCTCATGTAACCTTAATTTTGCGTGAATATGAATGGAATGCAAATTAACAAGGTTTATATATTTACCAGAGAGATGGCAACAAACGAACATCATCCTTATGGATTTGTAGTTGATCCAGATTGCCACTGCCCCTTTCTTCCTTCCTATTATTCCTCCCCACCCTCCAACTGATTGTTTGTCCACCTTCAATTCTGCATGTTTATATGTAACAGTGATAAATGATTAGATACATGTGTGTGTGTACGAGTCTCGTCCATACATACTCTTTTAGCCATGCATCAGGATAGAGAAGAAATTAAAGAACGAATTATTGGGTAACAAACCACACCTCTAATTAATGATCCTGCATTCTTGGGCCCGAACAGGTACAGCTGCAAAGACTGCATGATAACTTTGCCTATCAGGCTTCATTTCGGGCAGAAAAAAAAAGGGGAAAACTCTAATGAGTTTACTGAAGCAGGAAACAGAATTTAAAAGCCCAATTATAGTAAAGACAGAATTTGAAGTGTGTATTTTTATACATTTATTTGGTTTTGGACGTTGAAGGCCTTTTATTTTTGTTCAATCAAGCTGAAGTGCCTCAACTATTAGAGAATATGAGATTTTTTGTCATTATCCAGTGAATTAGATTACTTGTTAGACGTAATTATCTTAAAAGTCTAAAAGTGACAGCGTTGACTATTCAATCAGTCTAATCCCTGAAATGACATTCGAATGGACAATGCATGAACTCGTTTTGTTTAGAGAAACCAATTAGAAAAGATAAGATATACTTTAAAATTGGTACTTGCAAGCTGATGATAATTATATCTCAATTATATATGTGGTTATCAAAAGATAACATGGAAAGGGCTGTATCTGCAAAAGGTCATAACTAGATAAGGATTGGATCTTCCTCGTTGAATATATGTTAAGATTTTCAACAAAGAAATTGAGAAATGGGAAACGGAGAGAAAGTGATAGAAACAGACGAGGCCAAGCAGTTACATGTGAGTGTCAGCCAGAGCCGCTTTCAGCAGCTTTGCGACTTTGTTTCGTGGAGCCTCCTGCAAGCCAATGACTAGAAGATCATAGTCGCAGTTGTCGCCAAACATCTCTGCTAGATCCTCAGAGGTAACCTTCACAGCAAATAAAATGAACATTATGGCGAACTCATATTTCAATTGGAGGGACACATATAATAATTTATAACTTAAAATCATAATTTAATGGAGGCATTATTATACTGACTGAACCTGGCCATTCATGTTCCAAGTCACTAAGGAGATGCAGAGATCTGAACCGGTGGACGAGTTACAAGCTTTGTCCACGTCCACCGTTGTTATCCCTACGTGCGACGGGGAAGCTTGGTCATGAATGAAACCGACTGGCTCTCTTCTCATCCTCGTTTTCAGTCCACAAAATCTGACCCAAAGGAAAAAAAATCAGAAAAAATAACAGCTAAGCTAGCATGAGAGTCGAACAAAATGTTGCTAGCTAATAGATTTATCTAAATTTGTGCGTTTCAGTTCCATCTTCCATAGCCACACACGTCCATACCCTTTACCAGCTTGATTCCCCATTCTGCAAGTTGATCCCGATTATTAAGTATACGTGGCAAACGAAAACTGATGCTCTGATCTGATATATACTAGTAATTCCCAAAATAAGGGTGCAGAGACGAAGGCGATAATTTTTGGGCAATATATGGAGCAGTGAGAGAAGTCATTTAAGAGGATGGAGATGGGAAGATTTAAAAATGGTTGACTTTGCAGGCTCATAATTGTAAGGATATAGTATAAGGGATAGATGTATATGGCGGTGTAAGAAGGGAAGAGAAGTCAAACGTCTAAATATTTCGAAATGTGGAACTCGTATATTTTTCCTGAGGGGTTAGGTCGAGGCTGGTTGAAAATGGCGCAGATGAAGGAAGTTAAAACAAAGTTGAAAAGGACCATTGCAGAATATTGGCCTGTCCACACGCACCATGCAACTTACGTTAAGCAACTCTCTATCTCACTGCGTTTTTCAAAGGACTGCCGCTCAACATGTTAGGATTAGTTTTTGAAAAATAGTAAATATATTTGAAAAATTTTATCTTAACTTATGAAAAAGAGCTTTTAAAACTGCAATTTCGGTGTTACCTAAACACTCACTTAACAACATTTATAACTTATAAGTCTTCTTGTCCGTAAATCTTAAATGATACGCCTCATATCAAATTCTGTGTTGGGGGACAAAATATAAAGCACCTACTGAGTTTATATATTACTTCTTCCATTTTAAATGTGGAATCTAATTTATCATACAAATTACACTATAAACTAAATCCTAAACTTAAGACATAAGATAATTGGTATGTTTGGATAGCCTCCATAAGTGCTTTTCAATCGTAATTTACAGAATACGAGGTGGCTTTTACGGTCTACGAAATAAATATATGGATGAGTTTTATCTCGATTTACGTGAATCGGGCTTATACATAAACAAAAGCCCAACAATTTGTGTCAGATAAGAAAAAATTTGCATCAATGTAATTTAATATTAAAAAAAATGACAGATAGAATTTGATTGGGTTGTGTCAGATAAGAAGTGATGAGGGCAATTTTCATTCAAGTTTGATTGCACTTTGCTGCATTATCTCATCTCACTAATAATAGTTGGCCTAGTTTGGAATAGCTTTTTCTTATTTTATAAGTGTGATTTATGTAAGTCGAGACAAAACTTCTCTCACATTATTTACTCCGTATATTGTAAATCACGATTGAAAAACATTTTTAAAGTTTCCAATCGTTATTTCAAACATTCATATAGCATGTGAAAATCGAGTTCTGTTATTTCCAAACACCTAATAAAAATCTCTAGATCATGAACAAATCATGATTCAATGAGAATAATGAGATTTAAAAGCAAGGGATGAATCCCTTGAGATCTGCTAAAGCTGTAGAATATGAATGTTATAAATATAGGTGGTGTTTGGTCATGAAAGGAGAGGCTAAGAGAGGGGAGGGAAATTTTGTTTGGATTGGATTTAAGAAAAAAAAAGTTAAGAAGCGGGATAAAATAATTTTAATTAATTTTCTGTACTCTTTTATTCAGTCTTTCACTTAATAATTAAGGTAATTTTCTAATGGACTTAGTTATAAATTATTTTTATTTTATTTTAGTCATTGGTATGATTCTAGGTATGAATTAAGGTCCAGTTTGGTACGTGGCACTGAATTTTGATGGATTGAGATTGAGACCGGGATTATGATCGATACTTTAAAAATATGTTTAGTACGAAGTCATAATTAGAGGGAATAATTTTATTAATCTTATTTAATAAATAGCTAATAATTATGAAAAGACCCAAATACTCATACCCTAAGTCCCAAATTTAATCTACACTCTAAAGCTTAGATACAAACTCCACCATGGCGATGGCGCAACATGGTCCGTCTCTCAATCTTTGGGATGTCCTCTCCAAATCGAAACGCATCATCAACGCTCACTCTCGCCACTTCCTTGCTCTCTTCGTCGTCTTCCTCCTCCCATTTTCCTTCTCCCTCATCGTTTACCCCACCATCCATCACTTCCTCATTGATTCTTTCTCCGTCAACACTCATGTTTTCCTCTGATACACTGTTCATTTCCAAGCCCAACAACAACCGCCACCATCGCTCATTGACTATAAAACATAAAGCTTTTATCATTGTTTTAAACAAGAACAATTTTTTTTTGCGTTTCCATTAAGCCAACTGATGCTGGTCACATATCCTTTTCTCTTTCCTTTGATAACATTTCAACTTTGTAATTAAAGTATAAGTTTTCCTTGAATTAACTTGTATGAGGGGGTTATTTTTGTTTGAAAAATATTTTAATCAATGATATTTTTGTCTCTATAATTTTGAAGTTCAGGGATTGAAAACACAATACCAAGGGGGAGGTGGCTTTGCAGCAATCCCACTTTTGTGGTACTCTCAATCCCTATTATCTGTAATCCCTCATACCAAACGATATATTCTAGCTCAATCATTGATCCAATCTCAATCCTTACACCCCAATACTTTGTACCAAATAGAGCCTAAAGGCCCATTTGATTCAATCGCATTACATGCTTATAATGATAATCATGATTGCATTATCAAGATAAGAATGTATGATTGCTCTTTATCATGGTAATAGGGTTTATTATAGTAATAATGATTACCAAAAAATTAGTAATTCTCATTCATACCTCTTCCCCTATGAATACTCATTACCACCACATTATATGATTGAAAAAGTCTAATTTACTCTTTAGTTTCATTTGTATTTGTTTCACTTGTCTCATTTCACCTGTCACGCCACAACCGCCACCGCCACTACCTCCTTCTCCTCTACCTTCGTCGTTGGCACCCTATTCGCTACCGCAAGTGCATGGATCGCATTAAGTAATATAGTGGTAAGTAAAGATTATTCCCACGAGGACTATGACTAAAGCGAGCTAACCTATGAAATAATGTTCTTAATTAGGTTGAATGAAATCATTTGAATTTTAACAAGTTGCATAAAGATTTTTGATGAAAATAACAAACTATTTCTAAGGCTAACAATTACTAAGTAAAAATGAATTATTTGATTTCAAATATTAGATGAAGCCTAGGGTTATTTATCCCCTTTGTACTTCATAAAACTTGATGAATTTCCTCTCCATTAGTGTTTTCAATGATAATATGTATTAGTCCAAGGTTCAAAAACATTTGGTTACGCTTTCTCAAGTTAAAACCAAGTTTATATCCTCACTTAATATGCATAATCTCTTGCTACAATTAAGAGAGAATATTCATTTAGCAACAACCTCATTGACAATGCTAGGTTAATAACTATATCTCTATGTTACTAACAAATCATCCATTTAATACCTAAATTTCAAGTCTAGCATGATTTTACCCAAGTTCTACATATATATTAGCTTTCTCAAGTTAAATCCAAATGAACAATTCAATCTAAATGGTGGCCAAACATTTAGAAGCATTAAACAAAGAATAAAATCAACACATATATATCATTAACAACTAAAAGAGAGGAATAATCAAGTCTTAATCCAAACAAAAGCTCAAAATAACATTAGAGTGAAGAGTTTAGCTACTCATAATCATAAAATAGCTACAATTATATGAAATAATTACATCCATAATCATAATCTAGCAAAGAAAAGGAAGAAGAATGAGAAAAACTAAGATTTAAAGTCTGAAATGTCTTCCAATTTTCAACCCAAGGTTAAAACTCTCCAAGAAGCCAAAACACTAGCACCCAAAGCTCCAAAGAACTCTTGAAAACTGTAGAATCACATATTTTCGGCCTATCCCTTCCTTAAAAAGCCTCATCTTGCGTTTCAATAAGTAAAAGCAAGGTTGTACTGTTTGTCATGTGCTTTGACACACTGTAGTGTGCTGAAGCATATGCCACAGTAAGTTCTGATCTCCGTTGGCTTCAGCCAAGGGTCAAGTACTGAAGCATGTGACATAGTGAATTTTGACCCCGTCTGCTTCGGCACATACGTCATTGGTTGAAGCATATGACACAGTGAGTTTAGATCTCCATTTGTTTCAGCATACATATTGTTGGTTGAAGCCAACAACACAACACTTTCTCCTTGACTTTTCTCTTGATCTTTACTGCTATAAGTATTGTCCTTTTTGGCCTTCAAGGCTTCCCAATTTGCTGCCTCTATCCTCCTACAAAAGAGAGGATGCATTCTCATATTTTTCTTTAAATTAAAGCACAGAAATATATAGCTCTTACACAAGAATATCTTTAGCTTTAACTTGTTACTCTAATATGCACATTTCTTCTATTGACTCTTTTATATGCACAATTTGTACACAAAAGTAAGTAAAAAGAAAAGAAAATGTGTTAGAATGCTATTGATTTCTATGTATTAACACCCCCTGCCATTGCTGCCACAACCGTCACCTCCACAATTGTGGCCGCTGCCATTACCTCATCCTCCTTCTCCATTGCCGTCGTCGCCACTCCACATCACCACTGCCATACTACACCATCGCGATCACCCCTACCATTGTAATCACCGCCACTACCTCCACCGTGCCGTCACCACCCCTGCCACTGTTACCGCCACCTCGCCACCACTACCTCTTACTCCTACGCCACCACCATTACCCCACCATTTCCGTTACTACTACTACCTCATCCTCCTCCTCTACTGCCATTGCCGCCACCCCTTGCCGCCACCGCTACCTCCTCCTCTACCGGTGTTGCCACCGTTGTCATTGTCACCACCACCACTTCCTCCTCCACCCTTGTTGCCGCCACCTCTATTATTGCCTCCACTATTGCTACTATCTCCTCTTCCTTCACTATCGTCGCTGCTACTACGTCTACCGTTGCCGCCATTGTCATTACTAGCTCCTCCTCCACTGTTGTGGCTATTATCATCTGCCATCGCATTCACCACAACCATATTTTTGTTATTGTCACCTCTACCACCATAACATTGGACGATCCTCAACGAGATAGCGTGATGGTTATTATGAGACAACATAATGACTCTTAACTATTTTTTCTATAAAAATTATATTAAGGGTAAAATAGACGTTGTGTGATATATTAATTTAAAATAATTATTAAAAAATAACTCATTGCACATTGTTTAAAAATTGAACAAAACACTAGCCCTGTAATTAATATTTTATTGCATTATCATTACATCGCATTGCATTACACTATAGGGTATAATGAGATCGAACCAAACGTACCCTAACTTTTTCTTCTTATGCTCTATCAAATATATATCTCGATTATCTGATATAAGTAAAAATATTAACAGAATATCAACATATAGTTCGTTTAATGATATAAGGCCCTGCTAAATCTCTCGAGTCTAGAGTTCAAGTTCCATAAAAAACACCCTCTCTAGGAAGAGCAGCCATGAACTCTGAAACTAGAGCAACATCCCGGTTAGTACTGGGAAAACGGGCCAGCCCGGGCCCATCGGGCTGGCCCGTTGGGATAACGGGCTCAAGACCGTTTAGCCCGTTTATAAACGGGCTGGCATTTCGCCAGCCCGAGCCCGTTTAGACGGGCTAACGGGCCGGCCCGTTAGCCCGTCTTTTTTTATTTTTTTTTTAAGTTTATTTTTAAAAAATTTTTTTTACTCCCTTTCTCTTTTATCCATTCATGTCATACTTATTTTCTTTTATATATTGGTGTTACAAAACTAATTTTGTTCTTACCTTCTTTTTTTTATCTACTTACATCACAAAAACATATGAATACATTTTTTTAAAATTTAATAATAGTAAAATAAATAGATATAATATGAAAAAAGTGTCAAATAAAAAAAATTAGGAAGTCTTTAAATACAACATCACTAAGAACTAAAAACATTGAGATCTAACTTATTTGAAAAATATATAAAAAATATTTTTTATTTTTTTAAATAGTTAAACGGGCCGGCCCGTTTAACCAACGGGCTAGCCCGTTTAACTCTCGGGCTAAACGGGCTCGGACTTTCAAGCCCGAGCCCGTTTATTTGGCCGGGCTAACGGGCTCGAATTACCACCTATAATCCCGGTTCCACTCACACCAATACAAATTAAATTATAATGTATATTAACTTTTTATTGAAGTCATGGAACTCATATGTTATCATTAATATATATATATATATATATATATATATATATATAATGGTCATGCATGTTTTTTTTTATTACAAGTCATGCATGTTATTTATAAATCATTGTGAAAAATACGACTTTGTGATTTCTAAAATCAATACAAACAGTCAAATACAAAAAAAAAAATGCATTTCTTGTTGTCTCTGCTTTTTGTGCAGAAAAATAAAATATAGAAACAGCATCGCGGGCATGACCGCATGAAAAACATGACTACCTGTCTAACTTAATTTAAATTTAGAATATAAAATACTAAAAATTAATTAACGTGACTTAAACAGTATATTAGTTTATTTGGATTTGGGGATCTTTATATTACTCATCCGTTTGATATTATAAGGTCAATTTTATAGAGGATCGTGTTTTAATTTGTAATCAGGTAAATAATGTTTTAATTTGTAAGATCATACACACACTGAGTAATTAATAATGTCTTTTTATTAAGTAAAATATATAAATAGGCAATTTTTTTAAAAAAATTGGATAGTTAACTGAATGGTATATAATTGGATAGACGGGCGTTAGTTAAAATGGCGGTATGAAACTGAGGGAGTATTTTGTTGCTCGGGGCCAGGTTTGCGTTTTCTCGCACCTTTTTCTTAAGCTTGGGAAATTGGGCCGAGTCTGTCGGGCCGACTTTTTTAAAAAGGTCAGTCTTAGAGGGCCGACCCGTTAGGTCATTTAGTTTTATTTTTTGTTTTAATTTTACTATCCTTTTTGCTTATGCCTTTGCTGACTCCTCCCTAAGAACCTTAAAAATTAATAAATTTATATATGATGATAATTTACTAATTTTTGATATTTTTACCTTTTAAATAGAGTTTAATACTTAAAGTGAAGTACAATCAAAATTCCTTGAAATTGATGATAGTAGCGAAAAAGATGAAAACGATAGTTTTCATAATCATGTTACTTAGAATGTTTAGTTTTTTACCTTCTTATACTTTGTATGAGACTATGAATTACTTGTACACAATATTTTTTACCTTTGATTATGAATTAATAACTGTATTTATTTTATTGTATGAGGTGTGTAGACGTATAGTTAAATTATGTGAAAATGACTTCTAACCCTACGAGCCAACCCTGACTTTGATGCTTTTAGACCGGACTTTAAAAAATAGTAATTTTTTTTTTCCCCAGATTCTATAAAACCTGCCCTTTCATATCCTGACCCAGGGCTGGCCCCAAAGACAACAGTATCTCTGGTTCTCGGAGCTATGACTGAAATTCATGCTGGTGCCGAGGAACCCTAAAATTGACTGCCAGATTTTATTCGGAATCCGATCGGATCGGACTTTTCCACGCGTGTGATACAATTAGCCGGTGAGACGGCCCAGACTTAGTTCTGAAGTGTTTCGGAGGAAATCTGTGTTCTGACAGTTGCTAATCACTTGGCCGCTGGACATGGTAACTCCTGAACCTTTTCTTCGTTTGGAAGCATGCATTAGAATCCGAGTATTGTTGGACTTCAAATATTACCTAATAAAATTCATTATTCATAATACAGTCGTTATCGTGAGTAAATTAGTAAGTAATACCTCGGGATGACTTCAGATACGTTTGTTCGTCATTCTTCAGTATGTCTAAATATGATTAGAGGAAAAGTCCTTCTGTCTTGTGATGTTGTTTTATAGGTTTGTTCGATTGAGAAGATGGTTTAGGTCAAGCATAGGGGTGTTAACCTATTGTTTCCTCTTGGCTTCAAAATGTCCCAGCCTCAAGTCTTCAATGATATATCCACATTGGTTCTTCCTCATTACCTAAATGCTAGACTTGCATGTTACTACCTCCGGGCCTATTTATAAGTTGTTTTTCATAAATAGGCCCAGAGGTAGTATAAATAAAAAAAATGGTCTCGCATCGAACGCAAAACTTAAAAATAAACTAGAACTAGTTTAAACTTCTGATGATAGGAGTGATATTGGAATTTTGAAAATTGAGAAATAAAATCATGGATTTACAGAGACACACCTTTTCTCCTAATATCCTGTCAATTGTCGTTTCCCAATTACCTACCTTTCCATTTTCTCTCCTCCCAAGCACACCCTGAAGCAGAATGGAAAAGAAGTAATAGGTGTTTTGGTACTCCTCAAGCCACTTTGATGCAGTTGACTTTGACGTGGGGACAGTGTGGCTTTTGAGAAAGAGAAGTTTCTGCAATGGATGTGTTGCTCATACAAAATTTTAGCCATCTAAATTGAAAACATAAAAAATCCTTGTGATTACACTTTTGATTTAATTTACCAAAAAAGTTACACCAGCAAGCAGGGTAGGACACCTTTTTTTTGGCTGTTGTTTTAAAGTTTTTTGTGAACCCAAAACCCTTACTATGTGTCAGAATATGGAAAATAGAAATAGAAATTGGAGAAAACGGAAGAAAGATAAGAGAAAGAGTATGGTAGATGGGGAACTCTAGAACCAGAATCTGTAATCCTAGAGATTCTATGAATAGGAAGTTAGAAGAGAAAAGAGGAAAGAAGGGAAGAGAAAAGACGAGAAGCAAGAGTAGAGATAAGAGAGAAGAAGGGAGAGACTAGAACTAGAATCTGAGTTCTAGGGAAACAAAGGAGATAATTATCTGAATACTAACTGCATCCATATCTGTTAGCTTGCCTTTGTATTCCAAAAAAAAAAAAATGAAAAAAAAAGAGAGTACATGTTTGTTATTTATATCCTAATACACTAACTACAGATAACTACTCACATAAAACTGACATTATCTTAAAATAACTAACATAGGACACTTATAAAACTGACGACAACAACAACAACAAAGCCTTCATCCTACTAGATGGGTAAAATAACTAACATATGACACTTATAAAACTGACGACAACAACAACAACAAAGCCTTTATCCTATTAGATGGGGTCGGCTACATGGATCACACGGCGTCATTGTGCTCTGTCAAAAAATCATAGATTTTGATATATTATTAATTAAAAAGTCTCTCTCTATGACCTCATTGAGCGTTTGTTTTGGCCTTCCTTGACCTCGTCTAACAGGACTCCATACTGCTTGATCAACCCTTCTCATCGGAGCACTCAATGACCTTTGCTGAACATGTTCAAACCACTTCAAACGATTTTCTACCATTTTTGCTTTAATAGGGGTCACTCCAACTCGTTCGCGTATATGAGTATTACGAATCTTGTCTTTTCTTGTATGGTCACACATCCATCTCAACATCCTCATCTCAGCTACCCCCATTTTATGTTCACGTTGTCCCTTTAAAATCCAACATTCACTACCATATAACATTGCTGGTCTTATAGCAGTACGACTTAAAATAACTAATACAAATTCACATAATAGACATAAAACATATATTATAGTAATATCTAATTGCTGCGACTCTTCTTAGAATGAACCAGTATAGGCCACGGGTTCCTATCACTATGACTGTCCTTTAACTGAACAATCTTAAATTCTCTCCCATATATTACCTTCTAAATGTAGTAGTTCCCTAACATAAATAGTTTGTTTTCTAATTCGTTTTAATCTGTGTTTTATGTATACCAGAAGCAAAGAGGGCAACCACAGCCTCCTTTTCTAACAGACGTGGAGTCAGATAGATTAAGTTGCTTACCAGGCCATGTTATTGATCAGATTCTGTCACATTTGTCAATTCGGGAAGCAGTGAGGACTAGTGTTTTATCCAGGAAATGGAGGTACAAATGGTCTACTCTACCAAATCTTGTGTTTGATAACCAGTGTCTCACCATATCTTCCCAAGATCATTCAATTATCAAGAACAAGCTTGTGAGAATTGTTGATCATGTGCTTTTGCTTCACTCTGGTGCCATAAAGAAGTTTAAGCTCTCCCATCGTGATCTAATTGGTGTGACTGACATCGATCGTTGGACTCTTCATCTAACCAGAAGATCTATCAAAGAGCTTGTGCTGGAAATCTGGAAAGGGCATCGCTACAAGATGCCCTCTTGTTTATTTACTTGCCAAAGTTTAATTCATCTGGAATTATTTAACTGCTGGCTTAAGCCTCCATCAACAATTATGGGCTTCAGGAACTTGAAGAGTCTTGATCTACAGCATGTTATTATGGATCAAGATGTGTTTGAAAACTTGATATCTAACTGCCCACTGCTTGAACGTCTAACACTGATGAACTTTGATGGTTTCACTCATCTCAACATCGATGCACCGAATCTTCAGTCTTTTGACATTGGAGGCAAATTTGAGGATGTTAAATTTGAAAACACCTTCCATTTAGCTGTTGTATCCATTGGTTTGTATTTGAACCTTGAAAATGAGAAAAATAGATGGCAAGGAAGTTCTAGCAATTTGCTCAAGTTCTTTGTTCATTTACCTCATGTTAGAAGGTTGGAGGTTCAAAGCTATTTTTTAAAGGTATGATTCTTGTAACTCCTGGCACAGCAATGTCAAACTGAACTCATTTTTCTAATTCTGAGAAGCGAAGAAAAAAAGGTTGTTTTTGTTTTGAATTTAACATTCAGTGAAAAACTAGATTGTCAAAACTATAGTTTAACCCACTAGATTTGATGTCATCATGATATGTGATTGTAATAAATAAATGGGAATTAGTTTGGGTGTTAGTTGGGGTAGTTGTACGGACAGATGCTGTTGTCATTAATCTATAAAGGGGCATGGAGAAGTCATTTGTGGGAAGGCTTGACAGTTGATGAATTCAAGTTCTTTCCCTTGTTGCCTGTCTCTGCTGTTTCTCTCTCTCTGTTCTATTTTCCTCTCTGCACCCCCCAACTCCTCTATGAACAATTATCTATCACATCATGATTTATGTCTGCATTTTCCTAAGTGTAATAATACCTGTTTTTTTTTCTCCAGTATTTGGCAGTAGGAGTTGTGCCACTAAAGCTTCCTAGACCATGCGTAGATTTAACTTATCTTTCCATACGCATCAATTTCAATGATTCCAAGGAAATTTCAGCTGCTTTGTGCCTTTTAAGGAGTTCTCCGAATCTTCAAGAACTGGAGGTGTTGGTGAGTTTTTTCTGCAAATTATGATTCAGTGTCATTTGGTTCTGCTCACTGATATGAAGCTGCATATGTAGGTTATATCATTCATTAGCTTAATTTTGCAAAATACCCATCTTTGAGTTTTTTTGTTTCCTCTCCTCTTAAGTTTTGGGCTGGAGTTTTCTTTATTTTAACACTTGGACTGCATATAGGCTCGCACTGAGGAGGAACAGAGTACACTGGGAACACAGGCATATTGTTGGGAGGATGAGTATTGGAATTGCCCAGTGATGCAACTGCAATATGTTAGGATAGACGGTATCTCTGGCATCAAACCCGAACTAGATTTTATCAGCTTTCTGCTTTTATATTCTCTCGTTCTAGAACGGATGACTGTGAAGCCTACTTCTTCAAATGGAGGATCAGAGTTAATGAAAGAATTATTGCGGTTCAGGAGAGCATCTGGGCGAGCTGAAATTATATACCTGGATCCTTGATGCTATCATTGATGCTAGATTTTATGTGTACAAAATTCTCTCTCTTTCTATTTGAGCGGGCTTTTGAGCCGCGTGGTGAATATCCCATGGATCCTTACACTAACGCTGGATATTTTATCGTCGACTGTAAATAATTCTCTAGTAACAACTGTGCCTAGTATGGATAGCTTTTATAAGAGTTTTTTAAATAAATCGAACTAAAACTTCTTTATAAATAATGATTGAAAAGCTGCTTTTTAAAAGTTTTAATTGTAATTCTAAATAAGTTATTAAAATTTCAATTTCAATGTATTTTTGGTTTAGCATTTATAACCCCAAAAAGCTAGTTGAAGCCCAAAAATAAAGTTTGGATAAAAGTTAGAAGTAAATGGCTTTTTCTTTAAAAAAAAGAAAAAGAAAGAAAGAAATGGTTAGTTTATGTGCAGCAATTTACATTGAGGGCTGAGGCTAGGAATAAGTATTTACGCTTCCTAAGGGCTTGGACTCGTCTTAAATTGGGATTAATCTATAAGTTTGTTTGACATAGTTTAAAATTATTTTATAAATATGATTTATATAAGTTGAGATAAAACTCCTCTCACATACTTATCTCGTATACTATAAATCATGATTGAAAAGTACTTTTAAAGGTTCCAATCGCTATTTTAAATACTCACTAGAGTTTTGAAAATCGGATTGGCCGGTTTGAGCCGGAAACTGGGTAACTGGTGGTTCGACTGGTCTGGTCCAGTAGTTAATCCTGGTTCAACTGGGGTTTGACCGATTTTTTTTTTTAAAATATTTTATTAAGAATTTCATATAAATAACCCTGAAATTGTCACTTCATCACTGGTCTAATTTTGGGTTAGCTCCAGTTTAACTCCAATCTGACTCACTAACCCTTGACCTAATACCTTGACCGATTCAGTACCCAGTCTGAATTTCAAAACCTTGGATTAATCAATAGTGATAAATAGAGAATATAAATTGGTTCCCAAAATAAAAATATTTAATGTGTTTAGTGTAAACGGGCTAACTTTTGGTTGAGCAGTGATTTTTTAATCTTTAAAATCAGCAATAATTTCTTAGAAGTGTTTTAAATATAAAAAATTTTGTTATTGTTTCTTACTCAGCATTTTACAAGCAATGACGTATGCGTATTGCTATTTGTGTCTTTCATATATTTGCAAAATCTGCCCGTAAACTTTAACATTATTGAATAGAAAATTGTAGTTGCTAAATAAATGTATAGATTGAAAATGAATTGCATATAATTTGGGTGTCATCGAATCTAAAATGAGCAAGGATTCTTCATCAATCAAGAACGTAGGAATTAAATTTCTTTAGAGCATTTATTGCTCACTATAAAACATTAATATTTCCTTTCGTCTTCTATATAGGGCACGTCTCAAATGGATTGATGGTCTTCCCAAACATAAATTATTCGGCGGGTCATTAATTAATTCTTTTTTAAATATTATCCCTCTTAAAGTTTACTTAGAATGAGTCTGAAGTTTAATATATCCATTTTGAATGCTTTTTTTAAAAAAATATTCCGATATCTGGATTTTTTTTGGATCTCATTATTTGCTATATGACCAACCGACTAGTTTAGTTTGAGATTTTTGGATATCCCTCTCAGGTGTCTTCTATGATATTCGATTTCAAAACTGCTATATATTAGTAGACTAACTATATGCTGGTTGATTTTGTAAGCTCTTACATATGAGTAAAACTGTAAAAATCTTTTATTTTTAAATGAATTTAGTGAGTGAGGTAAGAAAACAAAGTTAATGAGTTAACAATTTCGGGATAGAAGTAACTGGGTGAGTGTTTTATTTTATTTTATTATTTTTGCCGTAGAAGAGATAATTCATTAACCAGAAAGATTGTTACTGAGCATCTACTAAACCTACACCACACTAATACATACATACAATATTCAATCCAAACAAAACTATTAAACCAGCACATCTCTCAGTCTGGGGCTCTCTGGATGGATCTCATCTCTTTCTCCAACAACCTCCTCAGCTGATCCAGCGGTCACATAACCCAATCGACTGGGCATGACCCCCTTAATGAAGCTTTAGCCAACTGGGTGAGTGTTTTAATATAACTATATCATTTTGTAGTAACATTTCCTTTTAGATTCTAAACATGTGAGAAATTGTAGTTGAGTGAATGAGTAGTTGACCCGAAAAAGATCTCATATCCGCCTCTGCTTTTGCGGTATATCAAAAACCCAGGGGGTAAATGAAAAATCCTTTCCAGCAGTGTTGGTTTTTACCTCAACGCCGTCTGCATAGTTCGTTGGAACGGTTGGTCTCCGAGTTCCCGTCCACATTTCACATTTCAGTCGGCCAAACCCACCTTTCAAACTTTTTTTTCTATTTTGTGGCAATGACCCACCCTTCAAACTCTGATTCCCATTTCCACTTCCCGGAGGCCACAGCTACCCTCTCCATTTAACGAACCCCTTTCCACGTAAAATATGTGGACACCGCAAAATCTCCTTCAGCTTCTCTAATGTTTTAGGCCATTCCAAAGTAGAACAAGTAAGTGGCCCTTGAAAAGTAAGTTAGGCCTATAGCAGAACGTAGCTATGGCAGTCGACACCCCACTACTGCAGGGCAACGCCGGTGCTGATGACATTCAGTGGGCAAAGCCAGAAGGGGTTTTCAGGAGATTCGCATCCGAGTCAAGGAAGCTGTGGCAGCTGGCTGGCCCCGCTATCTTCACCGCCATTTGTCAATACTCCCTTGGTGCTCTCACTCAGACATTTGCTGGTCAAGTTAGTGAGCTCGACCTCGCCGCCGTTTCCGTCGGAAACTCCGTCATCGCTGGCTTTGCCTTTGGCGTCATGGTACCTACTCTGTCCCTCTCACTCGTTTTTACCTTCTTCATCCTACTTGTCTGAAGGGACTGATTCTGATTAAGCTCAAAGAATTAGTGTTTCCATAATTCTCAATTTTCATGAACTCCTCCGAGCTACAAGTTTGAGTTGCACGCAAGATATCTCGTCTCGTCTTATAACAGCTCTAACATTTTCTTATTCAATTGGGGAGAACAGTTGGGTATGGGTAGTGCACTGGAGACGCTGTGTGGGCAAGCATACGGTGCAGGGCAGTACAGAATGTTAGGGGTGTACATGCAAAGATCGTGGATCATCCTGTTGACTACGGCCACGATCTTGGTACCTATTTATGTTTGGTCACCCCCCATATTGGAGCTCATTGGAGAGACTACCGAGATCTCCGAAGCTGCTGGTCAGTTTTATTCGTTTCAGTTCAGTTACTCATAAAAGCTCCAAGTTCGAATGAATTTGATTTATTATATTGTTTAGGAGTAATAACGACAAGGATTTCGAAAGAACATGATGGAATGGAATGTCACAGAAATTAATATTTTATTCTGTTTTCAAAAGATACAGATCATACGATTAACTAGTAAGAAGCTGTTTTTTTTATTAAGAAAATAAGATCATCATATGTACTCTGACGTTTGTTTTAAGTATCATCAGAAGTATTTTTTTAATTTATGACTTTTACTTTGTTGGTGTAGGCAAGTTTGCTCTGTGGATGCTCCCACAGTTGTATGCCTATGCTCTGAATTTCCCAATCCAAAAATTCTTACAGTCACAGAGGAAAGTGTTTGTAATGGCATGGATATCAGCAGTTGTTCTGGTGCTTCACACATTTTTTAGTTGGTTACTCATATTGAAGGTTGGGTGGGGGCTAACCGGAGCAGCAATTGTTCTTAACTCATCTTGGTGGCTCATTGTCATCGGCCAATCGTTGTACATTTTCATCACCACATCTGACGGCGCTTGGAGTGGATTCTCCTGGCTAGCTTTTTCAGACTTGTTTGGCTTTGTCAAACTTTCTCTGGCTTCAGCTGTCATGCTATGGTATGTCTCTTTCACTTCATACTCCAATCTTCCATTTGTTTTCAATTTCTTGGGATTATGATGACTAAGGAGGTTGCCTAAATGGGATCGCAGCTTGGAGTTTTGGTACTTGATGATACTAGTGGTCATAGTTGGGCGTTTGAAAGACCCTCTGATACCTGTTGATGCCATATCTATCTGGTAATTAATTGCTTACTCCCCTCCTCCATTATGTTGGTGTGCTTGGCATAACTTTCATTTTATGTTCTGTCATGTTTGCAATTAGAAAACAAACTTATCAAACCATTGCCCTGCTCATATCTGATCACTAACAGCTTTCTCTCATCATAATTGCAGCATGAATTTAAATGGCTGGGATGCTATGATTGCGATTGGGTTCAATGCGGCCATAAGGTGATCTTTTGTTTGTGCTTTTGTTTCATGTGGTGATCATGACATTCTAAATTTCTTGCTAACATGTGGTCTCAGCAGCTATACAAGTTTGGCTATTTAAGATAACATATAATTGATTATATTTGTTCAACAGTGTGAGAGTTTCAAATGAACTTGGAGCTGGTAATTTCAGTGCTGCCAAATTTGCGGTGCTAGTGGTTTCCATCACATCCGTGTCCATAGGAGTTGTTGCCATGGTAGTTGTGCTTGCAACGAGGGATTACTTTCCTTACCTGTTTACAAGCAGTGCTTCAGTTGCCAAGGAAACAACCAAGCTTGCTAGCTTACTCGCCATCACAGTACTTCTTAACAGTCTCCAGCCTGTCTTATCTGGTTTGCCCCAAAAAACATAGAACTCACTCATGTTTACTAGTGACATTTATTCTAATGATGATGGTTTACCCACTCATGTTTCTGTTCTTACTTGTTAGGTGTTGCTGTTGGAGCTGGCTGGCAAGCTATTGTGGCATACATCAACATTGCATGCTATTACCTTGTTGGATTACCAGCAGGAATAGTCTTGGGATTTGTTTTTAGTTTCGGAGCTGAGGTGAGATACGATTTTATGTACCTGATATGCTTAGGATAGGTATCATATATGACACATGGAAGAGGTTCTGTAAGCAGTAATGTTGGTCTTAGTATGCAATATTTAGTAAGTACCGTGAGAGTATTCTTTAATTCTTACTCTTGATATGTACAAACTTTGGATTCAGGGTATCTGGTCAGGAATGATAGGAGGCATAGTTCTGCAGACTATAATCCTTATAGTTATCACTTCAATAACCAACTGGAGAAGAGAAGTGAGTTTTATTCTTTTCTCCTTTCTAGTCAGTAAATTCTTTGTGTGATTTTAAATTTGTTACTCATGAATTGTACAGGCTGAAGAAGCTGAGAGCCGCGTCAAGAAATGGGGCGGATCAATTGCTTCCGAGTTTCGTGTTGATTAATGACGACTCTGAGGATTGTGAAATGAGTCACAGTTACTGAGAGATTTTGAGAATGTCATTAATTATATTGCTCTGAGAAAGCATAACAATCTTAGGAGAAGTATAAATCCTGTCGTAGAATCTCTTAGGATGTAATTTGGTTCAGATATGTCTGGAGAATGGAGGGGTAGATGTTTTGTTTTTATATTATTTAACACTTGAATAATTGTTGAACTTGTCGATCGGTGTACGACTTTAATGCATCTTCAACAAAGACCAGTTCATTTAAAGGTTGAATTTGTTGATTGTATTGGCCTACTTTTCATATGCCTCGTATGAAAGATCGTTGCAGAGAGTTGTAGCTGGGAACACGCCTTGGCCACATTGGTTATTGCCACTCAAAGGACCTTTCTAAGAACATCCACCAGGTTTTGTTTTTGGATGTATAATTATAAAAATTGAAGTTTTGATTAGACCCACATAATAAAGAGACGCCTTTTTCATACAAGTGGTTTGATAAAGAGCAGTGAAGCAGCCTGGTTTGTAGGGAATTGGCTTAAGAGTAGTTAGTAACTAACGGTCGTTGGGTGATCCGCTTTGCTTATCGGAGTTATTTTTTAGTTGTGCCTAATCGATCATAGTTGGAAGTACATTCTTTTGTCCTTTTATCAATAATTTTCATTCTTTAAAAATTGTATATTTTTATTAAGACATTGATAACGTTTATAATTAATATATATTAATATCAATGATTACTGCTAGAAAAAATTGATTTTTTAGTTCCTAAAATATACATTCATTTTTAAATTACTCTGTATAATTTGATATATTTCTAGATAATTTTTGAAGTTATACTCCTAAAATATATCATATATTAAGGATATGAGGGAGTATAATATAAACATTCAAGAGTTGTTAACTATAATAGTATAACATAATCGGCCTGACGTCTTTTAAAAAATAAAAATGTCTCAAGTATTGGCTGCTACCGTTATAAGCTTAGGTTTGATCAATTTTAATGAAATGATAATTGGTTGGTATAGAATCTTCTTTTATTTATCCATGTTCTATAATAACTAATAAGTGATCACTGAACCCCTCATTTGTTATTTAGGGAGGAGAAAGCAGAGTGAGCTGTATGTAACCAGACACATACGAGGCGATAAAATAGCGATATTGGACATCTTGTGCTTGTCTTCTGCTTATAAAATAGTAATGCTTTATTATAGTTATAGCTCCTGCTACGTCAGCATCATCAAACTCCGGTCACCCATTCTTCAAAGCTTCGTCCTTCTTTCTACAGTCGACACTAGCTCATACTTTTTTTTTTTCTTAAAAAAAAGAGAAGAAATAGAGGACATGCATTAACAATAAGAAATTACAAACGATTTAACTCGCAATCTTTAATGCGTAGAAAAGTTTTTAAAACCATAAGAATATTGAGGTAATGTAAGGCCAGGGGATTGGAAATAAAATAAATTTAAAGAATAGGGGGCGATTTGAAGATAAAGGTAAAATATGAGGTTTAAAATATCATTTTCCCCTTGCTGCTATAATAAAGAGTATTGTTGTGTGTACCCGGGTAAGAAAAGGAAAAAGGGGGAAAAACTCGTTATCCCCTCCCGCTGGCTCCTCCTTGGCTATCCACCTGAGCTTCGATTGCGAGAGATTGCGTTAGGGCAGTGAAGTAGCTCAACAAAATGGCACTTTCCATATCTTCCCTTACAGCTTCCTTCTCATCTCTTTCGTTCTCCTCCCATATTTCCCAGAAACCGCACAGCCTCTCTTTTGGAAGAACCCAATCCACCTCAATCTCCCACCTGTCCCGAATCCCCTCGCTGGTTGCATCCGCCGCTGTCGCATCTCCGGAGGAATTGGAAACGGCTGACTTGAAGAAATACGTAAAATCGAGGCTTCCCGGGGGTTTCGCTGCTCAAACAATCATAGCCACTGGTCGCCGAAAAAGCGCCATTGCTCGGGTTGTTCTCCAGGAAGGAACTGGCAAATTCATTATCAATTACCGTGACGCTAAGGTCTCATCCCCTGTATTTATGCAATACGTACATTTAATTCCCACCCGCCGCTTGTTTGATAGTTTTAATAGTGAGAAAAGTTTTGTCCTGAGTTTTCTAATTGAGTGGCAGCTTCTGCATTCTATCGTTTTTAACAGCTGTTTTCAATCCTTTGCTCAATAGCAATTTCCTATGTCTTGTGTGTTCTCAATTGTTCTATCTGTTCAGCCTGAGATGCTTTTAAGTACCAGAGCCCGAGACCAAGATGGCAAGTTTTCATGGGATGTTTTGACATAATATGTTTTCTGAATGCGGGTGTTTGTGTAAGTAAAGAATAGCTTTCAAGTACTTGCCGGACACCTTTTACATTGTAGCTACTGCTCTTATTTTTTTAAAAGTCACTGATAGTAACAAAAACAGAAGTGTCTGGGCTTCAAGATACATTTACGCATGGAAGATGCTTAGGTCAATCCTTTACTAGAGGACTTTGTGGTCAATATGAGGTAGAACTGGTGGAAACGGAGGAAGGAAGAATGCAATCTACATGCCTTTTTTTAGAGTAACTTCCCAAAATTTGTTGTCATACATCTGTTAATCAATGGTTGATATTTGTTTCAATCCAGAGTGTTAAACAGGTAGGCATATTGTGTTGAGTTATAATATAAGTCTTTGTGATATAGAGATGGCGACAGGATGAATAATAACCAATTGATTGAAATTTCCCCGGACAAACTTTGTGAGCGAAGGGTTATCACTAACAAGGGATTGAACCTTGTAATCACATGGTAAAACCTCTCATATTACCTTTCTTGAGCATGAAGATAAAAATGCTTGAGTTGGAATCAGAAAACAATACAGATATTTGTGACCTGACAAGGACATTGTATTCTTGCTTTGTTCTGCCTATTGGGTTTTATATTTAGCGCGGGCATCTGCTTGTCAAATTTGTATGTTTCTCTTTCGGTCTTCTCATGTGGTTTATTGACTTTTCTTTGCTCAGGAATATCTTCAGGGAAATCCATTGTGGCTTCAATACATTAGGGTCCCATTAATAACTTTGGGATATGAGAATAGTTATGATGTATTTGTGAAAGCTGAGGGCGGGGGCCTCTCTGGTCAGGCTCAAGCAATATCCCTTGGCATTGCTCGGGCCTTGCTAAAGGTGAGTGAAGATCACAGATCGCCTCTGAGGCAGGAAGGACTCTTGACCAGAGATTCAAGAGTGGTTGAGAGGAAGAAAGCTGGTCTGAAGAAAGCTCGTAAAGCTCCCCAGTTTTCAAAACGTTAAGGTTGAAAGTTGACATGTGTAGTTTGTCTCCCATGTTCTGGAGTTTGACTGTATTTGAAGGTATCAATTGGTTTTCCCGTGTAGGCTTCTTTTTAGAAACGGTATGAGACAGGGATGGCCGGATGGAGAATCTGAACAGAGTAAAGTAGAGAAAAACTAAGATTTCAAAGTATTAATTTGTTACTCCTCTATTCTTGATTTGGTAAATACAACATTAGCTTGTTATTTTTACTGCTCGCAGGTTTGTTTATGATTTCTCTGCAGTCTTCATTCTTTTGCATGTGTATTGATTCCTGTCGTTAGCATCGAGTTTCTTCTTTAACTTTTGGTATGCAGCAGGTTATTCAACAGATATGTGCAAAATTTCTGAATATCTGCAATGACTGTGTATAATATGAATAAACGTTGTTTTGTGAAGTTGGTGTTTTGACTTTTGTTAACTTCTTGTATCAATCGCAAGTTTTTTTCCTGGAATCTGTTATTCTGTATCTCAGGCAAAAGGATATGCGGGTTACCTGTGAATAATGATGGTACATATGATAAATACTTTAAATACATTACTTAATATAATATATATTTATTTAATATGATTAGATTAAGGAAATTGATTAAGTTAGTTAATATGACATGTATTTTCTAAAACACTTTTGTCACATTCTTTAATTTTTTCATTCCTTCTTCTCCTTGATTATTATTAGGGGGCATCAATATAGATAAATTAGAAAAATATTGATAAATATGAAAATTGTCTTGTATTTAGAATCAAAATTAACTTTCCAAATATATCTTATATTAAAAATCGGAAGAGTAATATCCTTATCACGTCCAACGATCATGTGCTACAAACAATATTCGTAGTTATACTATTTTCTTCTTGCAATATTATTTAGATCATAAAATCATAAATAATTTATCAGTGTTCCTAAATATCTCCTTATGTTGCAAACAATATTTGTGTACTTCTCCACTTAGAAAGATTGTATATCTGGAATCATTTCATTTTAATTATAATTAAAAGCAACAACTCAAACCTCTCATACTGAATAAATATTTCAGAATGAAGAAATCACTACATAATCTCAACAGTAATATATCCTTCCATGCTTGCCCTCATATGATACATTGAAATTTCATAACAGATGCAAACTTTTAAGACCCACTTTTACTTTTATGCACAATTATTTGAATTCATCTTTACTTCTCACTCTTGATAATGCAGTGTATAATTAAAGAAACATTTTATTGCATGAAATAGTTTAAGAAACACAGGCTTTAACTCCGTTGCATGAAATGATATTTGTCTCTTAACCAAGAATAATGATAATTTAAAATGATAAAAATAGATAGATAGATTTAAAGTGATAATTTTAAACTAAAAACCAATAGGGTGAACTTCAATTTAAAATGATAATTTAAAACAACGCATCATGTATTATTCACTCCATTGCATGAAATAGTGATTTATTGATCCAAACATATGACAGAAAACAACATGACAGCATATTTTATTCAGAAGGTATTAGGTGACAACACATGAAGTGAGTTATTCTAAATACAAGATATAAAAGCGGTGAAAAAATGAGATAGGCAGCATATATACATAACACAAGAATTTGTTCAAAAGCTGGATATGATTCTATATTTCACCAATTTGTGCAAGTCAAACAGATGAATAAATTGTTCAGACCACCTTGCTGCATATTGAATGAATCAGTAAAACACTATTAAGAGGTAGGTACAGGCTTACTCTGTAAAATTACAGACTTGCCTTTTAAATTTTTGGGCGCGTCCTTCAACTCTCTGTATATACCTAGATGCAGCAAGAGGTAGGTAGTATGCTTTGTTCAGCTACCCACAAGTAAAGTTCCCATCACTTTCACTTGCACAGTCTATCCATATCCTCTGTAGACTTCAACAGCTGTTCTTCACATATTTTGCTACCTTTTAACCTAGTCAAATTTCAGCTACATGTCCCTATAGCCGTCAATACCTCACTTGAAGACAAAAACGTTTTAGATGCTAAAGTTGACTATGTAAAGAAGTAGACGGCTGTGGTAGACAGGTCTTTCTTTTTTTTTTTTTTTTTGGTGTGTGATAAAAGGGGGCTATGCTCAATAAATTAATCAGAAATTCTACGAGGGAATGTGCGTCCCTCACTATCATCCTTCAGAAGTCCTTCAACCAGGCTCAGTGGTCGTGTCCACACCGTTTTTTGATCAGAGAGTTTCATAATGAGATCCGTTAGTGCATCTGCCATGCGATTATCTTCACGATATACATGGTTTATGTGGACTTGTTAATCCTTTCTCAATAAATTTCTGATGATTCTAAGCTGAGCTTGAAACCGTGTGTTGATAGAGCATTGATTAATGGCTTCCACTATCTTTTTTGCATCACTTTCAAACTCAACAAGTCTAAATCCCAAATCCCAGCATAAAATCAACCCCTCAGCTATGGCACACGCTTTAGTTGCATCAGAAACAACTTCATTAAGTTTTATCGAGAAGCCTCCAAGCCATTCCCCTTTATCTCCCCTTATGACTCCCCACAACCTACTCCTGCATGCATAGACCATTTGCCATCTACGTTAAGTTTATATCATCCCCTTCAAGATAGGTGCCATGCGACCATAACTATTCTTTCAACAGATGGTTGCAGATTATCCCCTTCCCATTTCTTTTTGTAATAACAGTGATATTTTATGATACATTCTGTTGCATTATAAGGTACACATTCCTCCTGTTTAAGGGTCTTAGCATTTCTCCATTTCCACAAGTGCCAACATCCAACTGTAAAGATTTCGGGCCAATGGCACTCCTCCACCAATTTGCTTGAACTCAACAGATTGGTTTTCAGCCAATTTTCCAAATTTACTAGGAAGAATTCATTCCAGCTCCCCCTCAGTACCAGGCTTTTCCAGAGAGACGCTGCAGCAGGACAATCCCTTAGCACATGTGTTTAGTCTTCTACCTTGAGTCTACACACCTCACACGTGCTATCTATGTCACTCCATAAACTCATGAGTCTTCTAGTAGGGAGTCTTTTAAGCATAGTAAGCCACATAAAAATTCTGATTCTTTCTGGTACTTGCATTTGCCAAATTTGTTTCCACTTGGTACTGCTATGCCCACTTGTTTCATTGAGGAGCCATTTGTACGTGCTAGCAATCGTGAAATCACCACTAGCGTACAGTTTCCAAACCAAACGATCAGGTTCTCCTGTCTCCACTTCAATCTCATGCTGTTCTTTATATTTATCATGCCACTTAGTTACTTCTTTCTAGAGCTTTGAGTCTCCACTTTTAGCTACCATTGAATCCTCTAATCTTTCTCCTCTTCCGTACTTTCCATGTAGGACTTAAACCCAAAGGCTTTCAGGTTCATTGTTCATACGCCAGAGTAGTTTCATTAAAAAAACATCATTCATTAAATGAAGGGATTTTATGCCCACTTCCCCATGTTGCTTCGTGTGGCATAGTTGTTGCCATGCAATTGCATGTCTCTTCCTTGCTCCTTCTTTATCCCCCCAGATAAAGTTTCTTTGCACCCTTTCTATGTCATCAATTACTCCTTGAGGCAATATATCATGTTGTATTAGATATAAAGCCATAGCACTAGTAACTGACTTGACTAAGGTAATCCTTCCAGCTAGTGATATAGATGCTTTCCATCCATTCAATCTCTTCCTTACTCTTTCTACAAATAGTCTTGTACTTTTCTCTCCTTCGTTTAGGAAAGGAAATGTCAGCTCATAGATATCTCCTAAGCTCTTAGACTTGCTTGAATCCACTCCTTGCACATATCTCCCTTTTGACATGTTGACTTACATTCAGAAAGAAGTAGATGTGGGATTTTTCTCCATTGATTTTGTGTCTCGACATGTCTCCAAACTCCTGCAAACATTGTTTAATCATATTAATTTGGTTAATATTCGCCTCTGCGAAAAGAACAAGATCGTCAACAAACATCATAAGGAAAATATGTAGGCCTTTTCTTTCCGCTCTCATACCTCTCCATTTTTTCTCTCGCACTCTATCTAGAATCATATGAATGAGTTTTTCCATTCCAGGCACAAAAAGATATAGGGAGATGAGATCCCCTTGCCTTAGTCTTCGGGAAGTGCAAAAATCCTCCAATTTATTCCCATTCCACATAATGTTGGTTATAGAATGTTTGATGCAACTCATTATTATGTCAATAATTGGTTCAGGGTAGTTAATTTCTCTTAATACTTGCTCTATATAGTTCCAGCTTATACGATCATAAGCTTTTTTCATATCTATTTTGATTGCCATGAATCCCTTCTTTCCTCTCTTCTTTCTCATTAAGTGGATAATTTCATTCACAATGATAACATTATCGTGAATATGCCGACCTAGGACGAAGCTGACTTACTAAGGTGACACTAGCTTGGTCATGATGATTTTAAGGCGTTTGACAAGACTTTTAGAAAGACACTTATACACCATATTGCACAGATAAATAGGTCTCAATTGGTTCACCTTTTCTGGGCAATCTATATTCGGAATTAAGGTAATGGTTGTCTTGTTGGCCTCTCTAATTCTCTGTGGGTTATGCCACATTTCTTGCATAGAATTTATCACAGTCCCTTATGACATCCCAATTTCTTTGGAAAAATATAGCAAGGAATCCATCCAGTCCTAGCGCTTTTAAACTTCCTATATCAAACATGGATTTTTTAATTTCAGCTTCAGTGATATCCCTACTGATGTTATCCCATTCGTCCTCTGTGATGACAGGCCAAGTATGAGCTATGTGAATCTAGGTTCTAGAGTAATCTTCTTTACTCAACAAATTTTTTAAGAAAGCATTCACCAGCTCCCCCACTTCTTTATCCCTTTCTATCCACACATCTTGAGTGTTTTTCAGCATCTTCACTCTTTCTTTTTTCTCCTTCTAACTGTAGTTTTAGTGTGGTAGTATGAAGTGTTCCTATCTCCATCATTTAGCCATTGTGTTCTTGCTTTTTAAAACCATAATATCTCTTCTCTGTCCAGTATTTCCAGGAGTTCTTCATGTAATCTCTATTCAAGATCTTTCAAATATGGGTTATATAATTCTTGTAGTACTTTTTGAATACATTTTAGCCGTCTCAGCAGTGCTTGCTTTTGTTTCTTAATATTGCAGAAGGCCATATGGTTCCATTGCACAAGATGTGTCTTAAACTTTTCCAACTCCAACCAAGTCTTTTCATTCGCTTGCCAATTTTGTCTCAAAGTGTTCCTGAAGTCATGATGTTTTAACCAGGCAGCCTCAAACCTGAAAGGGCGATTTCTTTGAGAGCTTTGATGTTTACACAATGAAATAAGCAATGGGTGATGATCAGATTGCACCCGTTGTCCCACTCTGACTGAAGCATAACTAAATTCCTTTCTCCATGCTATGTTACACAGTCCTCTATCTAGTTTCTTGTATAATCGATTTGCAATTGAGTGATTGGACCCCTCCAGGTATATTTTGGTCCTTCTGAACCCAAGTCTATCAGTTGGCTTTTATTGATGTTTTCTTAGAACTTTTGGCATCTCTTTTCATTTACTATTGCTCCTCCTCTTTGCTCATCAGCACTTTTAATGTCATTAAAGTCGCCAGCTAACGTCCATGGAAGTGTGGTATTTCTTGAGATTTTCCATATTGCTTCCCACATTAATTTCCTTTCACCTTCTCGGGGACTACTATATGTTGCAGTGAAACACCATGTCCGTATCCCTAACCCTTTAACAAGACAATGGATAAATTGCCTTTATTGTTCAAAAACAGTGATGGAGATGTTATCACTATTCCACAGTATCCATATTCCGCCTGACAAGCCTCTAGCTTCTTCAATTACTTGATATTGGAAACCCAGTCTCTGAATTATCTTCTGTGCATTTAAACTACGACATCTTGTTTCTACCAACACCACCACGTCAGGTTTATTCACTCTTTTTAATTCTTTCAGAGCCAAGGTAAATGACTTACCAGCAACTCCTCTTACATTCCATACTACTATCATTAAAAATAAGTAGGAGGAAATATAACTCAGGAAGAACAATTCAAGATCTCATTACCTGGACATCACCATATGGTGCTTCCAAGTTGTTGTTAGCTCCAATCTGGTCCCTTACTAGTTTCTCCACCGCAGAGAGGTGCATATACTAAATTGGGTCTGTGAGATCCAGCGGTATATCTTTGTCAACCATCAAATCCACACCTGGAGTATTTTCGTCCAAGCTTCTCTCATCATTTTCTCTAATTTGGGCTTCCATATTTTGATGTGGCCTAATGCAATTATTTCCTATATGGCCCATTTGTTTCCCCTCTTTATCCACTATTATATTTCTTTTTTGCTCGACTTGTTTCCCTCTTACTTGACCCAGTATTGTTCCACACCCGTCCCTTTTTAGTAACTTCTGGTCTCCTTTTTCTTCAATCTCCTTTTGACTTTTTGTTTTTTATCTAAACCGTGCGGTTCATTCTGCCTCCTACCCTCCTCCTCTGTAGCTTTCTTTATGACTTCTCTTGGTTTCTCCAAGTCCCCTGTTCTTTTCTCTATACTTTTCTTTCCCATCCTTACCGCCTCTGTTCCTTCAGTACCATTTTTTGGCTTAGGTAGGATATGGGTTCTCTCTGCTTTTTTATTACTGACATTTGAAATCTCCTTCAATGGGACTCGGATGTCAGCTTCTACATCCTCTTTTCCTCCCATGTCAACATCATTTGCTAAGACCGCGAATCACGAGGCGCTAGGTGTCTTTTCCTTCCTGTCCACCCTACTGGCTCCTTCACCACCTCTTCCATCACAAGAGTAGGTACGATGATTTCTCCTCGGGTCTTAGACGACCATCCAACCACCATAGACTTGGTCAACTTATTTTTTCGTTTGGGTGACCGGAGATACTTCTTTGTTCACAACCATACCCTCTGGTTTTGACCCAGTTTGTCCTTCCCCCACTACTTGGTCTCTTGCTAGCTTGAGAGAGCAATATTCAGAAGCATGACTGAACTTACCACATGAGAAACAAATCGAATGAAGGCCTTCATATTAGTATAGAATCCAAACACTCAATGTTTATTTCACTTCTCTGATGTGTTTTTACAATGATATTGGGCACCTATTTATACTACTAAATCACTCATTAAAATAAGGAAAAATAATACAAGAGTCAAAGAACACTGCCACCAACTCCTCTGCCGACCACCAACCCTCCAGTTGAAACTTGCCGACGTTTTCCATTGCATTCACACTAGCTAACACTTTATTTCATATTCTGTTTCATTCTCCCGGGGTTGGACAGGACTCGTCCTCGAGTCAAAATCAGCATCATCGTCAAGATACAGAAATAGATCGGCAACATTAAAAGTGGCTAGAACAATGTAGGCACCAGTCAATTCCACTTTGTAGACATTGTTGTTAATCTTCTGGACAATCTTGAATGGACCTCTAACTCGTGGAGACAATTTGGCATTTAGATGCTCTAGGAATCGCAAATGAATCCAAATTAAATCTCCCACATTAAATATTCGCTGCTTTCGTTGCTTGTCCCTTTGTGCCTTGGGTTTCTGTTTCTGAATCCTATCACGGACCGACTCATATAGTTTCTTGATTATTTTGGCCTGTTGGTCTGCATCTACGTTGTAATACTGCTTGTCAAGTGGCAACCCAGGTGGTATCTTATCAGCTAGCACATCTGAAAATTCGGATAGTAATGATGTAGCTCCCTGCGGTGGTTCAAATTTGGTCACCTCACTTCCTGTATTAAGTCATTAAAGCTCATAAGGATGCGGATGTTCAAGCATTGACAACTTCAATTTTTGCACCATGTAGTCAGACACTACATTTTCACAACTTTCATTATCAATATTGTAAACTTTTTCCTGGGAAGTACAATGAGTGTGAAAAATATTACAGCATAGCCAAGGTTCTTCCTCAATCACAACTGTGTCCAAATTTTGTTTAATCATCAAAAGCTCTTCCTGATCTGGCGGCGTATCCTCCTTATCATAGACTGGCACACCTTCATAAAGATAAGTCTCCTCATCATCCGCTTGATCGGTGGACATAACTTCCTCATCATATATTGGCTCGTCATCATAAAGGTAAATCTCCTCATCATTCGCTTGATCGACGGGCGCAACTTCCTCATCGTATAATGACTCGTTTTCATAAAGGTAAATTTCTCCATCATCCGCTTCAAATGCTTTATTACAAGTTTTTAATAAAACTCGCTGAACAGCTACCTTAACCTCCAGCTCTCGCAATCGGCGTTTCATCTCTTCCATCTCAACCTTGAGCATGTTTTTATGTCTTGGAGGCATTTTGTACTGATTTAGGGGTAGAATTTGTGTTTCTAGGAAGGAAAGGTAAAAATGTAATTTTTGAAAAAAATTTGGTCAAATTATAATTTTAGAAAGTTTTGGGGACAAAACTGTAATTATAGAAAAAATTTTGAGGCAAAAAATGTAATTTTAGAAAAGTTTTGGGGACAAAACTATAATTATAGAAATTTTTGGGGCTTAAATTGTAATTTTAGAAAAGTTTAGGAAAAACTGTAATTACAGAAATTTTTAGTGCGAAAATGTAATTTTGGTAAAAATTGGGCCAAAACGTACAATTTCTGAAAGCTTTGGGTCGAAACCGTAATTTTAACCAAAATCTGGGGTAAAATTGTAATTTCTGAAAGTGCAGCTGACTGGTCGGTTGATGTGACACTAAGGACACGTGGCAGCCTCTGATTGGGATGATGTAGCGTTGACTGTACAGCTGTCGATGACGTGGGATGCTGACGTGGCGTCGTCTTTAACCCCCAAACTCCAGTGACGATGGGAAGTTTTCCAGTGAACTTTCCAGCAAACTTGTGGCGGCTCGTGGTGGCCGTTTTCGACGATTTCCGGCACTTTTCTAAGGTTTTGTGACCTTTTGAACACGATGGCAGGGTCTGTTTTCCCGAAAAATGATCGGAGATAGGACTTTCGAAGATAGCTGAATTTTCCAGTGATCGGAAACTTCGAATCCTTCGTTCTCCGTTGATTTTTTTGACGATTCCCTCCTCAGGAACCCTTTGCTCTAATACCAAACTGGTATAGAATTCAAACACTCAATGTTTATTTCACTTCTTCGATGTGTTTTTACATTAATATTGGGCACCTATTTATACTACTAAATCATAATATAAGAGTCAAAGAACACTCTCACCAACTCCTCTACCGACCACCAACCCTCCAGCTGAAGCTTGCCGACGTTTTCTGTTGCATTCACACTAACTAACACTCTGATTCATATTCTGTTTCAGATATTCAATCTTGCTTGTTCCCATCTACTGTATAGAAAGGTAGAAGAGGTTTATTCAAGCCCACTTCCATACACATTCTTGCATACATGGTTCTAGACTTCTAGCTCTATATAATGTCATCTCATCCACCCTAATAGCTCTTCCAATCTTATTACTATGAGTGTAAAAGAACTTCCTGTCATAATAGTCTCCTGCTAAACCAGCAACCGAACCCACCAAGCCACGCTCTGGATCTTTTCATTCCAAGGATTAAAATTACGCTTCCAAGTTTGAACTGTGAGGTAATGATTTTGAATGGTCCAGGGACCCCCATCCAAAGCAAAAAAATAATCCTCAGCGTCTTGAAAAGTTGCAATGATAAACCCATTACTATGTCTGAAAGGTCAACCTTGCCCACCTTTCCCCATAGCATTTGAACTTTTCTTCTCATTTGCATAAATCCTATTGTGCCTCCCAGGAGTTTGATGATGATCAGAGATTTTGACCAGCGTTTCTCGAGTCTTCTCTTTTCCTCCTCTGAAAATTCAATTTGCGGTCCCATGTGAGTGTCAATAACTTTCACCCCTTGCATCATCTCCCTTTCATCTCTAGTATAGAGATTTCCATCCCAAGGTTTATCACTCTTGTCAGCAACCTCTTGTTTTTTCTCCTCAGGTGATTTTGGTTTAAGAACGTCTCTATAGGACAGTGTAGCAGTGGGATTTTGTTGTATGTTATCAGCTTCCTCTAGCATCCAGTCTTCTTCTCTCTGCGCTAACGACTCCTTGCCTGTGAAGGAACCTTCCACTCTTGGAGCTTTCCCATTAGTTTCACCATTTTCCTGTTCTTTCTCTTCTTGGCACAATCCGACGGTTTCCGGCACCAGTATCCTATCATCCTTAATCTCATTTGCGCTTGGAATCAGAATAGTATCTTCACCGGTCTTCTCCTGATCGGCTTGAGCTCGATCAGGTGGAAGCTTCCGGGAAGTACCCTCACTGGGTATCATCGGAGAACGATCCCTCTCTCTGCTTCTTTCACGCTCTCTCTCTCTCTCTCTCTCATCGATCTTTTTGACTCGGTTCTTTTTTTTAGACAGGTCTTTTTATAAGCAATGCATTGGGCAAAATGAAACAATGTTAACTTCAAAATGTTTGAGATTATATATATATATATATATATTAAAGTCCTTCGCGGTCATACTCTTATCAAATTATAATAGGTCCCTTTGTTAGAATAAAACTTCAAGTATATCTGAACTATTTGAGTTTTGAACCTTCTGATGAGATGTGCGTCAGTTTTTCGATTGATGACCATTTACGTTGAGACTCCTAATTAATGGCCAAGATGATCTGTTTTTTTTATTCAAGAAGTTAAAAGTTTGCGCACCTAACTCAATTCTGTATTATGTCCCCTTCCTTGTTGTTATTACCCTTAAGTTTTGCCATTATAAAACATAACTAATGGTCATGATGTTTAGGGATCTAAATTTATGATTTGCTACAGTTTCTAGTAGCCTTCTGGTACTCAAAACAAATGACTTGTCGATACATATTACAGTTTGATCATATCTTCAATAAGTTTTTAAATTCCGCTGAGCACTGATTAATAGTAGTCATTTTTCAGTGATATGATCGAACTGTGGCATAATCATTGAAGGACGCGCCACTTCCTAACTTGCGAAGTATACGGTTAATATTGATGGATTTAGTTTCGAATTTATGACTTTGTTTATCGTTTCAAATTTCTAATAATGTTTTACGTTTACCTCTTCCATTCACTCAATGTGTTGCAATATCTTTGTCTCTCAACATCTTCTCCAGTCAATAGTCTTTTAATATGGAATATGAAATTAACAATTTAACATGATATTGAGTCAAATTAAATCACTAAAACAAAGAACTTCAATCCAGCCGGAGTTACATAACTAGGAAATAAACGGGCAAACAGAGACAGTGCAGAAAGGAAACAAAATTAAAACCTAATCCTACTTCCCTGTGGAACAAAATCACAGCCAACATCTAGCAGAGGACTCAAAATTACTTCTCTCTAAGGCAGTCTTCTCGATCAATTGAACGGCAAGCTTGTCCCAGAAAATGACAGAGGTGAAACTTGATTCATCTTTGACTATGTAATGCAGCTTTATCCTGTATCTTATTCCCCTGCATAGCATAAGTACAATTAGATTTGCACAACTCCATAAGGAAAAAGTCAAGAGAGTGAATACATGATGTACTATATATTGAGTAATACAACACACCTCAGCATCTACCAAAAGCAAGGAGACACATAAAAGCTCAGTAGAAGCAGCCTACTAGTAAACATTCCATTTCCTAAAAAACTCTCAAAACTATATTATTCCACATATCAGTGCCATCATGCAGCTCCTTAAGTATTGAAGTGGTAGACATAGTGGATATGGCAACAGTAAGATACTTGGAGAGACTATATAAATATGAAGTTACTAAGAAGATGATTCCAGGAACTTAAATGCTTCATGAATAGATCGCAAGACACTTATAGAGAGGATTTGAAAATTTTGAACAGGAAACGCTAAATCGTCTTTCAATGGTGGGTCGGACCTTGGCAGGAAAATTTCGTTGATGCAGCCAAGGACGACAGATTAGTGTTGAATCCCCAGAAGTGTTAACCTAAGCGTGGATTTACTATATCCTTAAAGAGAGTAGGTCTTTATACTGAATATTGTTTGGCACAGCCGAAAGTAGCTTCAACATATGGGAGGAAGGGAAAAAATAAAACAAAATTGCGAAGGTATAGGTAGCAGCGAGAATTCCAGCTATTAAAGGATAAGAAAAGTCAGGTGTTTGACTACTGAAATAGAAAATGTAATAGGAACAAACCATTTGAATAGTCGCATCAATAGCCTGGTTATAGAGCACAACTTCTACAGAAAAAATTCCTGCTTGATGGTGTAAGTAAGTGAATGAAGCAGATGTTAGACAACAACTTTATGAGCAAAATCAACACAGTAACCACATAAGTGAAAAGGCAGTGGACAACGACAGCTGGTATTATTATCCCAAGGATGTGAGTTGAAAGCAAACTTTCATGAAAGGTTGTGAATCTTGAAAATCATCGAGATATGTGTCTTACCAAACCTGTTAAGCTTAAAGAGGAGAATTTGTTTTATAAGTGCCTCAAGATTTCTTACACCATGCAAAGTTGTTTAAGGACGGATATAACATGGACGACTAATTCCCATTAGTTCTTTTAGGAAGATTTGCTCAACTTCCATCAGGGATATCAGGTTCAATATCAAAGGTTGTGGCATCACTGTAAGAAGAGGCAGTGGGACAGCCTATAGGAAAACGGAAAAGAGGCATATCAATTAGAGAACAGCATAACTTGTCTCTGCCAAGATATCAAACAAAGTTCTCATGCTCAAATTGACTAAAGATATACTTTCTGAAAGACAGGCCATAAAAGTATTCCATTCAACCAAATTTTCTCGTGAAAACATATAATAAATAAATAAATAAAGATGAAGCCATATAACCTCATTAGAAAACTGAGCCCTCAGCCCCTCACACCTGCCGATGCTAGGAAGTGCTTTTATTTTTCTTGGGTTCTTTATCTAAGCTAAAACACTCCATTTAGGGTAAGAAAGAATCCATCACTCCATGAAAAGAAAAATGCATGTATTACTCATAGTCAAAACAAAGCACAATAAAAACCAATAATGGAGAACCAACACAACGCTTTATGACCACATTAATGACCTCTAAGCACGAGAAAGTAATGATGTAGTGTGTGTTTAGGATGGTGTTTAGGAATTTTTCTTGGTAAAAATGGCTTTTCTAGTTTTTTGGCTTTTTTTTTTTTTTTTTGTATGTTTGGTATTGGGACTCAATAAATGCTTCACCCATGAAAGTTCAGATTGAGCTTAAGCAACTTTTTGTTGTTTTTCCAATCGCTACTTTTTTAAACTGAAGAGAGAGAAGAAATATTACGGGCCTGTGAGGGTTTTGAGGTAGGAGTAAAACGTGACACCTATTTGAATAAAGTCTTCTTGTATTTTCATAATTTTCACAATAATAAATTAATTATTTTTATTTTTAAATGTTTTCTTAAAATTATCACATTAGATACATATAATATAAAAACATATTATTTAATAAGATTTATGTCCTATTTAGTCATTTTACATCTAAATTTGCTTTTATTACTTTAATCATCCATCATGTTACAATTTGTTCTTTTACATCTTAAAATTATCACACACATATCTATTTAACAAAATTTATTTTTTTCAGTCATTTTACATCTAAACGTACTTTTCAAAATAATCATCCAAATAAATATCAGTTTCAAAAAAGCTACTTATGCTACGGTCAATCCAAACATAAATCACATCATACAATCTGAATTTTGTCCAACCTTAAATTTAAAAAAATTAAATTGCAAAAAAGCCACGTTTATCGCCGTTATTTCCAAACACACCCAACATTTATGATAACCAAATAAAGATGCAATACGAGAAAATATTTGGATGTAGATTAAAGTGATAAATTTTGAGGACAAAAATCTTTTTAGGATGGAAGAATTGTAACATCTTTATTCTGTTATATTTAATTTTATCAAAAACTTTAAGTTTATATCATTTCTAATTTATTTGTATTTGTATTATAATTTTATTATGTATTTTACCATTAAAAAAATTTTGAAGTTAATTTTTTCACTTTTCATAATTTTTAAAATTTTTTCTCTTAAATATCACAAAAGTCACTTATGTAAAAGCTAAGCCAAACACATTTTCACTCTCATAAAAGCATGTATTCAATCAACAATCCAAACATAAAAATCATATTACACAATCTGATATTTACTCAGTCTTACTTTTATATAAGTCAGATTATAAATAAGTCACTTTTCTCACCGTTATCCCAAAGACATCCGTAGAGTAATGCATAATATATTTTCTTTGCCATCTGTTAACTAAATTCAAATTGACCTCCAATCGAAGCCATGGGTATATTGTTGCAGATTGAACATCCATCTGAAGATCTAGCGCATCCCATGAGTATATCATATCATAAATTTTTGTCACAGTCATCAAAAGGTTGAGGTCAAACAAATCACTGTATATGCATGTAGTAAATTTTAGAACGACGAGTTCTAATTTTTACTTTTGTCAAAATCAGTATGATGCACCTCAAATATGAAAAATGACTTTCATGCAGGTAAAAAGTTACCTTGTGCTTCGGAAAATAAGAAAAGAAAGAAGGGGAGAGAGCAGAAACGGAGGCAGTTTGCAAACCTTCTTAGCATTATGGAAAGAATAGTTCTATTTCTAAAAAAGGACCAGAAAACATCGATGGCTAGAGCAAGATCTGTTCACATCGTCTTCGTCGTTACTTCTTCAAAATAGAGCGCAGAGAAAATCTGACGGAGGCCAGCTGGAAATTGGAGAAACTAAATGAGAAACTGAGATTGAAGTAAAAATGATGAAGTGATAATGAAAAGAAGAAAACTACCATCGCATACAAACAATCGATTATACACAGTTTTTACCTGGATTGCGAAGATGAAGGCGATTGGGGGGTTAAAGGGCTTCTGTAAGAGGCCTTGGTCGTAAATCGAGATAAAACTCTTCTCATATATTTACTTCGTATCTCGTATACCGTAATTCATGATTAAAAAATACTTTTAAAGATTTCAACCGTTATTTCAAACAACTACTTACAAAAATGCTTGACAACCAACGCACTTGTGGGGCTCCCAAGTGCCCGATGGTGGGTGCCTGAGAGATGTTAAATATGGCATTCAAATTTTGAAATTCTAATTAAGGTGACACAGATGAGGCCTGGGGAAAGATTGAGGGGTTGGCTTCTCAGCTTCTCTTGTCTGCCACTATCATTCGCTGCCTATCTATTATTTTAAGAAGAATTTGTTTGGAATAGTTATTAGAGTTTTTAAAAATAACTTTTTAATAATAATTTGCATAATATGAGATAAGTATGTGAAATGAGTGTTATCTCGACTTGTATATATAAGTATTAATAAACCTTTGAAAAGCTATCACAAACTAACTATAAATGACCGTGTTTTAATTTGAATGAGTGGGAATGACTAATGAGACACCAGTATAAAAAAAAAACAAACAAACAAGAAGAAGAAGAAGGAAAAGGAACATTGATGACGTAAAGCCTAAGGTTCATTGATTTTGGATATTTTTGGCGTAAACAATATAAAACTGTATTTATAAGGTAAATAATAAATAATTTATATTTTTATAAGGTTTATATATATATATATAAATAAACAATTTTTGTACAATTTTATCCTTATTTTTTTAGAAGCAATTTTACCATTGTACTTTTAAAAACAATGCAATTTTAATCTTGCATTTAGTATTTTAAAATATTTTTTATAAAAATTTACTCTTAAAGAATTTTCTTATTTAATTTTTAATCACTCTTTTTTCATATTTTTAGTACTCCAATCACGAATGTAAAATTGCTTCTTAAAAAATGAGGGTTTGAAATGAATTATCTATTACATTTTTAAGGATTATACTTAATTCAAATTTTTTATATCCATTATATCAAGTTCTCCAGTTATATGTGGCTATATGTCATATTTTTAAAAAATAGATTTATAATTTAATAATATTATTTTAAAAATAGGATACATGACTACATGATATTAAAGAATTTGACATAATAGATATCAGAAACTTAACCTGAGTATATCCCTATTTTTAATACTCATATGCAATGTGTTCAATGGTCATCTTAGATACTTTTTACCTAATCTTCTATGTTTTCATGCTAAAATATTAAAAATAGACGTTATTTCTTATTTATCACATTATATTTTTTAGCCAAAAATTATCCAAGGCCAATGACAATTATCCAAGTGCTGGGCTTCATCAATGCTAGTTTCCTTTTTTTTTTACCCTTTCACTTGTGCTGCGTGACTTGCGCCTCATTCCCCACTCATTCAAATTAGTGAATGTTTGGCAATCAATTAAAAATGTGATTTTTTTTAATAAAATCATGATTTTGTGAAAAAAATTGTTAAATATCTTAAAAAATAAGAGAAGTGCTTTTTTATTCCAAAACTATGATTTTGGATCTAAAATCATGATTAGAAAAAAACTAAAAAAATAAAAATTTCCTCTTTCTCTTCTCTCTCTCTCTCTCCTGATTTCCCTTTTTTCTCTTTTTTTTTTCTGTAATTCTGCTTGAGTTTATTGCATGGCTTTTTTTTTAACAGTTGGACAATTTATATATATATATGTTTGATCTATTTTTTTATATTACATAATTGAATAATGTTATAATTTTAATTTTGTAGATAAATTTATTTCACTTTTAGTTTTTATTATAAAATTTAATGTGAAATAATACATAAAATATAATATTATCCTTTATATATAATTATCACAAAAGCTAATGTCTTTTTTGGTAATTTGACCATTAAAAAGTGATTCTCAACATAATACCCAAACACTCTTATTTTATCAAAATCATTTTTTTCCATAATCTATGCTGCTCATAATCTATGAAAAAAATCATTTTTTTCATTTTTTCTCCAAATATTATTCTAAAAAATTAATCCAAACATTCTCTTAAAACATAGCATTTTAAAGCAAGGATTGGCAGTGAATAGTAGTGACAACAGAGAGAAGCCAAACCCAAGATTGAAAAATAAGAATCAATGTAATCAGACCCGGACTGGATCAGCCGGTAGACCGGTCTGATCCGGTCTAATTTTTTTTAAAATTTCATATTAATAATTCTAAAATTTTCAATTTCTCACCGATTTAATCCCATGTTAGCTTTGATTTAACTCTAATTTAATTCAGTAACTTTTAAATTAATACTCTAATCGATTCAGTAACCGATACGGATTTAATTATCTTGAGAAGAATAATAAGGGATAGCTTATAAGTGCGATTGAAAAGTACTTATAAATATTTTTACGTAAATTGAAATAAAATCAATCTCACATATTTACCTCATATATTATAAATTATGATTAAAAAACACTTTTAAAGTTTTAATCGTTATTCTAAACACTAAACATATAAAGTAAGAGGGCAAATATTAAATCGGGCTTATTATATAAGCCCGATTTACGTAAATCGAGATAAATCTCCTCCACATATTTACCTCGTAGACCGTAAAAGCTACTTCGTATTCCGTGAATCACGATTTATAAGCACTTATGGAGCTTCCATAAGCTAATCCAAACGAACTGATATTTTTCAACTGGGAGACGGCTTGCACAAAGCCCTATACGTGTGGAAACGAGCCTGTGAATAGTGATTTGAATCTTGCCAAGATACACCGTTTTTGTATGGTTTAAGTGAACAGTAATTGTATATATCTATACGTGTGGAAATGAGCCTGTCAACAGTAATTATATGCTTAATTACTATAACGATTGGATATTTCAAAATCATTTTTTTAATCGTGATTTACAATATGTGAAAGAAATTTTATCTCAATTTATATAAAAAATATTTATAAGCTAAAAATAAACTATTCCAAACAAACACATTGATGATCACCATGATTAAATTTTAGAGGAGAGTATGTGTCATTTGTTTTAATTATATCTTAATACAATTTTGCCATTCAATTTTTTAAAATTCAATAATTTACTCTGGAAAATCACAAGAAATTGAAATGTTCCATATTGGTTAAAATTAATTGTTGAAAATTATATTATATGTAATATCCTTCTTTTTATTTTTAAGATATAATTATAATTTAGAAATAATTATGAATTTAATAATAATTTTTAGAATAAAAAAATGAGGGATTTGATTAAAATGTATTTAAAAATTATTATTATTTTAAAAAATAATATAATAATAACAATAAAATATAAAAAAACAAAAAAGATGGGAGCCTCATTGAAAATGGAAGTACCATCAAAAAAATAAAAAATAAAAAAATCAAAAGTCACGTCACTTTTTGGTGGTAGGACGAAGATAGGTTTTATATAATGGGAAAATTATAATAAGGTCTCAATTAAATAAAAATATGAAAAAATAGTTAAAGGGGTTGTTAATGACGATCATCATATTGTTAATAGGGGATCCTCATATTATCATTAATAACCCTTTATAACTATTTTTTTATATTTTTATTTGCTTGAGACCTTATTATAATTTTCCTTTATATAATCTCAAACCTCTCGTTCACTTCATTGGCAAAAACAAAAATCTCTCATTCACGTGGTGAAGGGGAGATTTTGGAAAATGAGAGTCATAATATTTTAATTTTTTTAATTAAAAAAATATTTAAATTTTTTAATTATAAATTTTTTAATAAAAATATTTTACACAATTTTATCTTTCCTATGATAGTAATTTTTTTTCTAGTTAAAGAATATTTTAAGGATATGCTTTTAAGTAAGTTTTGAGTTTTGTCAATATATGACTATAGAAATATAGAAAATAATTAATAGTTAATTTTAACCGATTTAGATTTATTATGTGATTGTTATGTGATTTTATAATTAATTTATTTTATAAAAAGGTCATAAATTAGTTTTATAAGGTATTTTTACCGATTAAAATTTGTTTAAGTAATTTATTTGGATTATTTGAGGTATTATTGAGATTTTAATTGGTTTATTTTTATTAGATTTAAACTATGTGAAAATATGAGTTATGACTTAATATTTAAATTAGAGTTTAATATGATTTTAATGATGTGGAAAATTGAGGAGTTGTTTAATAATTGGATTATCCCCATATAAATTAGGAAAAAAAAGATTTAATTGGTTTAGAAGGTGGATATTGATGATTTTATGATTATAGGTATGTTAAAGATGAAACTTTAATTTGTAAAATTAAGTGGTTGATGTGAGAGAATGGTATAAAAATTATTTAAGGATTTTAAGGAGTGATTTAGGGTCATGAGAAATGATCTATAACTAAGAATTTTAAGGAAATTAGAATAATTAAGGATAATGTTTATGGAGAAAATTGGATTTTCAGGAGTTGATTACATAGATTATTTATTTTATTGTTGTTTGTGATTAATTGGTATTTACATTAATAATGTAGATTTTTCTTATGATCGGTGTTTGTTCTTGTTTTACTACTTAAGTTAAGGTTAAGCTTAGAGTTGAGGTAATTGAGATTAATTTATTTTATATGCTTGCTTTGGATTGTAAGGTATTTGTTTGAACCTTACTTTCATCAACATTACTTGTATGTGTTTTGAAATATTATGTTTATATTTGAATATGAACTTAGTTCAATAAAGCAGTGTATTTTCCAACTTGTATATATGAGTGTAAATTATTAATAAATTGTTACTATTGTGATAGTTATGTTGTATGGGATTGAATGTTGTGTAAGAGATAATAATCTTATAAATGTTTTAAAAAACTATATTAATTTATTTTTTTTATGTTTTAGATATGTTGGGTTGTGTGGAAGATATATGGTGAAATTGTGCACATCGGCTCTCTTATTCCTAGCCCGAATTTTGAGTTTGAGTGTTTTGGACGGACACCTCCCTGTTACGGTATATCAATGGTGGCATAGGAGGGGACAATATTATTGAGGTGACTAGCTAACCTTTGGTCGAGTATACTAACATTGATAGGTTGTACCATGTCCAAAAGATATAAGGAGGAACAGGATGAATGAGTGTGGATTGTTTTCAATGTTGAAAGTATTATATAATAATTAATTATTGAGAATATTATTATTATATTAGTTAAACATGATTCTCTGACTTACAATCATTTCTTATATATTTTGTGAATTGCAAGGTTATCAGACCCGGACTGGTCACTGAACCGGTCAGGGTACTGGGTCAAGGGTCAGTAGGTCAGATCGGAGTCAAACCGGGGCTAAACCGGTGAAAAATTAAAATTTTTAGGCTTATTAGTATGAAATTCTAAAGGAAAAATAAAAAAATTATTATTATTTTAAATAAAAAAATTGACCCGGACCGGTTTACCGGTTCCCGGTATGGACCCGCCAGTCCGGTCTAGGTCTGATAACCCTGGTGAATTGATTTTGATTTCTGAAATTTTATGTCTCACCCTATCATTGTAAATATTTTTTCAGGTGAAACCTCTAACTTGACTAGAGGCCAAGGGAAGCAGTCAGAGGCATAGGTGTCGAGAACCTTGTAGACCTTTTTTAGTATTAGTATTGTATTAATTTTTATATTGTCATTATAGGGCCCTCATATTTTTGGAATATCATACTTACTGTTTAGATAACTGCTTAACATTTATTAGGCCTAAGGCCTTATTTTATGTACTCTAATATTTTGGTGGACCCACAACCACATCTGCGTTGGAAATTATTTTGTGTGGATTTTAAGACTCGTTGGTTATGATTTTCTCCTGTTTGTGATATGTGATCAGAGTAATAAATTTCTCTGTAGTGGGTTTGTCGGCAGGTTTTAACCTTAAACTCCGATATGTCTTGAATAAAAAAAAATAGCTTTCAATTATCACTAATTAATCAATTTTTCTAAAAACTATATTAGATAATAGTTGTTTTGAGAAAGGATCCTTTTTTGATACTCCATTCAGTTCTTTTATAAGCATATATTAATAATTTTATGTAAATTAATGAAGTTAATTGAAATTAATAATTTTTTCTTGAAAAATTTAAAATTATTTTTAATAAAAGTCATTAGTTGGTAGCGCTTGTTTAATTAGCTAAGGGTACTAGATGGAAAAAAAATTAATTTTTTAGATGGGCTCAATAGTGAGTAGCTCACCATTGAGTGTATTTTTCCTATATATTGTCAAATTTGAAAGTTTAGATTTAATGGGCTCAAAAGTGAGTAGTTCACGCCTGGGCTAGGCCTAATGTATGAAGCACAATAATAGTACTAGGCCGAAGTTGTTTTTGAGAGTGGCCCAAATCATACAAGAGACAGAGGGTGTACGGGTAGGGGGTGATTTCTTTCTCCAGCTGCCCTTGCACTTCTCAACCCAACCCCGTGTGCCTTTTCTCTGTTCTTTTCTTTTCTTTTTCAGTTTTTTGAAAATTAAGATTTTATGTTTTTAATTATAAAGGATAATTTCTTTTACAAAAAAATAGTAACTAATTCACCTTTCATTTTGTTAGTCCTAGTGGCGCGTTATAAAAAAATTCATTAGTACTTATTTAAAATAGCGATTGAAATCTTCAAAAACAGTTTTTCAATCATGATTTATAATATACAAAGTAAGCATGTGAGAAGAATATTGTCTTGACTTTCGTACACAAATATTTTTACTATTAGTCATTGTTTTAACTTTGCGTTTATAATTGGTATTTGCAGGTTGGGGCATACCTTTAGCTTCTCTCATCCAATTAGAATACGTATAAGTATAGGATTCGAAATAAGGCATATCTTTTTAAACAAAAAAAGAAAAGAAATAAGGCATATTTTTTTATAGTACTGACTTCATATGCTGTTTTCATTTATATTACTATAAATTAAGATTAAAAAATTTGAAGAAGTTTTATTTTAGTCTACTTGACATATGATTATTATTTTTTTGTTCAACCACATATGATTATTTTTTTAAACTTTAGAATGTTCATTAATAATATGAATCATTATATTAAGTGATATAGTAAAATCGCATATGCTGTTATAAAAATATGGGTTAAGGTGCAATTTTAATAATAAAATTTTATTCAAAGGGCGTTGGACACACAAAAAAATTATAATGAACAAAAATAACAAAAAATAATTAAAAAATGAGAAAATTTAACAAAATCATTAAATTTGATTTATCATTATTAGGGATTTTCTTCTCTTATAATTTAATTCGGTTAGATCAAATTTAATAATTTTATTAAATTTAAATCATTTTTAATCGTTTATTATTATTTTTATTCCTTTTAAAATTTATTTGTGTTTTTATCACTACACTTTAATCCTTAAAATATGCAAGAAGTTAAAGTACTGTCTGTGTGGGAGAGTGTGAGTGAATGACTTTCTAAAAAGAAAGTACAAAAGCTTCATATACACACACATGGACTTGATTTCCTACGGGAAAAAAAATCGTTGCTCTGCTACCTCTCCCTGTCATCCGAAACCGTAGGCGTAGCCACAACAAAGTTACGACTTAGGAGGATGCATTTCATAAATTAAAAAAATAATAAAAGAAAGAAAAATGCAAACATAGAGAATGTTTGTTTTTAGACAAAAGTAAATACAATAATAATTCTATAACTTAAATATTCATCATGCAATTTCGGTCCAAAAGAAAATATTCATCATGCAATTCTAGGTCACGTGGTTTGCCACGTTAGGTGGATAACTCCTACAATGTATGCCAAGAAATTCGTTTTCACTCTTTCGGGATGGATGGTTGGGAGTATATGAAATAATTTAGTTATATATACATACTGTAGTTATACTGTTATAATATAAGAAGCTTTTTTTTTTCCAGCGAGAGTGGCCATCAGAAATTCAGAAGCTTGTTTGCATGGTTGTTTATAATAAATATCAAGTTAAACAAATCTTTATAATTTCCCCCGAAAAATAATCTGGCCAAATGTAAAGGAACAAAGATGCAAGTGTGACCGTTTTTGTTGCATGTTTACTCCAAAGAAGGGAACGTGGCGTGCGGCAACCAGAGTAAGGCCTTGAGATCATCGATCAGAGCAAATGGCGAAATCGAGCGCAGACGATGCTGAACTCCGTCAAGCTTGCCAGGCTGCGGTTGATCATGACGACCACAAACACAAGGTGGTTATGTCCATTCGTGTTGCCAAGAGTCGCGGAATTTGGGGGAAATCCGGCATGCTCGGCGTCGGCGGCCGTCAAGGAATGGCCAAGCCCAGGGTTCTCGCTCTCTGCAGTACGTCGTCGTTCTTCCCTTTTCTTTTCTTTATTTGGCCATCACTGCTTCCTTTTTTTTTTTTATGGTAGAATCCAGGCGGTTTTTTCTAACAGATAACTACAGACTAATCCTCCCGAGATTTCTAAAAATCATAGAAGTGGAATTTATCTCTTGCAACAAAGTTTTTTTTCACCCACATGATTTGGGTTGAATCCAGAACATCATGTTTAAGAAATTAAACACTTCTTCCCTTTTCAATACATGCTTACTTAGCTGCATTATATTAATTGCAACGTTGTAAAGTAATTAATACTCCAGACACATGGATAGTTCGAACCACCTAACCATTTTAAGGAAATATATGTCAAGTTCTCAACTAAGAAAAATAACGAGGGTGTTTGGAATAGTGATTTGAATCACTAAAAGTGTTTTTCAACTGGGATTTATGGTATACGAGATAGCTTTTACGGTCTATGAAGTAAATATGTAGAGAAGTTTTGTCTCGATTTATGTAAATCAGGCTTATATATAAGTATAAGCTAAACTAAATATCCTCAATATTAAAGAAGTCTTCTAACTTATTAATGACAACTGAAAGAGCCATCATTTATTTAAGTTATCATTAGAGCGGTAGAGCCATCATTTATAAATAAAAGAACCATCGTTGATAAGTATTAGAACTTTTCTGATATTATTTTTTTTAATTGGGATCTTGGAAGTGATTTTCCCCTTTAGCATTATAAGCCGGATCAGATCATGATGATGATTAACTTCCCTTCTGCCGCCAACTTTTCCTCATAACTGTAGTTATTTCTGTAACGGTACTTAAATTCTGCCTTTGAAGTATTGTTATTGACATCTCGCTATTTCATGCAGTCAAAGCGAAAGGTCAGAGGACAAAAGCTTTTCTTCGAGTCTTAAAGTACTCCAATGGAGGAGTTCTTGAGGTAACTTTCTCCTACCCACTTATTATTGACATACCACACACCTCCCATCTCCCCTTCTCAATTTACAATGATCAATAAAGTTGGAAAATGTGCACTTTCCTTCCTTATTATAAGGAACAGATAAAATGAAATTAAACTACTTGATGCTTGACGGTACTGAAGTATAGAAGATTTGGTCGAAGATACTAAAATTTTTTGTGGTTGTAGTGTGCAAAACCATACAAGTTGAAACACCTCTCAAAGATGGAACTTGTAACAGCTGACCCCAGTGGATGTACGTTTACGCTGGTAATGGTCTCTTCTTTCATTCTATGAGCTGCACAGCTATTGTGCAGCAGAGAGGATCTTCTGTCTGCGTTTTATGGACAGAGTTCTCAGTTGTGGCGCTGAAGCAAAATGGAGAAGCAATAATCTTATCCTGTTTTGAAGTTTGTTCTCATCTTTTTCTATCATACATTTATTAAGATGGTGGATTTGCATCTTTTAGGTATTTGATAATAACATCAGAAGCCATTCTGGGGCTCCTGCTCAGTGGACAATGCGCAATGTTGATGACAGGTTTTATCATTGAGAGAAAAGTATAATCTCAAAAATTCAAAATTTTGTAGTAAAATTTGATGTTTGGACAAAAAATTCTTATCATTGTCCGTTACTTTTCTTGTAGGAACCGCATCCTAATGCATATCTTAACTATATGCAAAGATGTACTGGCTCGCCTTCCTAAAGTTGTTGGTCTAGATATTGTGGAGATGGCTCTCTGGGCTAAGGTGTGAATGATGGTGTTATATGGTTACATTCAAGTAAAAATTATAGACCATTAATCTTTTTTTTTTCTGTTTACCTTTTGTTCAAAACAAATGTGAAATAGGAGAACACACCCGCAGTTGCTGCTCAAGCCCAAGCTCATGCAAACCCAGAAGATGGTGGTCTTGTTGAATATGATGTGACTGAGACAGAACTGAAAGTCAATGTAGAGAAGGAACTTGTTTCCCAGGCAGAAGAAGAGGACATGAAGGTCCTTCTCGAAACGTAGGCGCTATTGCTCTCAATCTTTAATGGCATTCTTAAAATATGATATTAAATATATGTGATGATTGTGAGTTCGAATAAACTTTGAGTGGTGATCTCTATTTTACACATGGAAACTAAACTGCATTTTGAGCTTCCCACTGATTTTGTTTTTTGTGCCTTTGTAAATATATCTGAATAAGCAGTTATGCCATGATGGGTACTGGCGAAGCAGAGGCGTTTTCTGAAAGGCTGAAGAGAGAGCTTCAGGCTCTGGAAGCAGCAAATGTGCATGCCCTCTTAGAAAGTGAACCTCTGGTAGATGAGGTATAACTGTTCTTAAGACCAACCTCTTTATCTAATTTAACCTGTGAAACTTCTAACTCACATTGAGATTCTAAGCTTTGATTGTATATCATCATTGTCACTTTCTTCACCCACCATAACCTGCTTTCGTGATTCACCATTTTTTTTCTCAATTCTAGTTCATTTCACATTAGGAGATTGAAATAATTTTTGCCTTGCAGGTTTTGCAAGGGCTTGAAGCAGCAGCAAATTGTGTGGAAGACATGGATGAATGGTTGTGCATTTTCAATGTGAAATTAAGGCACATGAGGGAGGATATTGAATCAGTAGGGACTTTTACATTTCATGTTTAATTTGCTTAGCACAATTTGATTAGCGGTGTTATAGAAATGCCTGCTACAATCATAGAGAACAACACTAGTTCTTGTGCATACTCTAAAACAAGGGTGGAGGTAGATATTTTTTTTAGTGTAGGAGTAGAAACTTTCAATAATTTTTTAAAAAATAAATAGAATTATATTCTATATACAGGAGAAAAAGACAATATATTGAATTATAATTAGAAAAGTTAACAGTGCGCCAAAGTGCATGGTTTATGCTATGCCATGACGTACAACGTGAATGGGAACAATCATATTTCCTTAATAAAACTTTATTTAATTTGTCACATTGGCTAACGTTCTATGAAATTCTTAATTAGTTTCATGTTAAAAAATATTCGATTTGTTGATAATTTTATGACAATGATTATATAAAGCAATTTATCCAAAGGTGGACCAAACGGGCAATTTTAAAAATATTAAACAACTAAAGAGGAAATAATAAATAAACAAAGACAATGGTGGACCAAATGATCTTCACTCTGTCATTTTACTCTCTTATAATGTAGAAGTGTTAGGAGAAACCGTTCTACTTTCCAATTCCTTAAACTTGGTTAAGAATAAAATGTAGACAGTGTATCTAGAAGCTTTTATCTTTTCTAAATTTATTGTTTTTAAGGACTTAGAATAGTTAGAATAACTGGTTCATAAACTGTAAGTAATTATCAATTATTTTATTTTTTTAAAGTTGACATAAATTAACCAAATATGTAACTTGTCAATCCACCACTTAAAACCAAGAGAAATATGGTTATAAAGGATAATTAAAAGCTGAAGAAAAATATGTTAATGTAGGCATAGATAGATGTTTTTAACTTGATCATGACTGGAAACCTAATAGGCGGCCAATCTTGTGCTGCAGGAGTTCCTTTCTGCTTAAATCGAGACTTTTAAATGTTACTTCTCCAAGTATTGTAGTATTGTAGCCAATATAATTCTCATAAAAATTCTGAATTTTCTATTGTACAGATAGAAACACGCAACAACAAGTTGGAAATGCAATCAGTAAACAACAGAGTTCTTATTGAGCAAGTTGATAAGCTTCTTGAGAATTTGCGTGTCCCTCCTGAGGTATACCTTTATTGGGAGAATTAAATGCCATGGTCAGAATTTGACAATTATACTGAAGCTTAGTATTAATTTCAATATTCCATTGGGTTCAGCTTGCAGCTAGTCTGACAGGAGGTTCATTTGATGAGGCACGTGTGCATCGGACTGTGGAAGCATGTGAGAGGCTGGTGGATGTCTTGCCTAGGCTCCAAGTGCCAAACATAGATCCTGCATTTGCAAATATGAGAGCTGTATGTTCTCTATGCCTTGCTTGTTTGACTTTTGAGAACCACCTCGTAACCTATTTATGTCACATGGCAACCTTGTTTTTGCTGGTTAGAAAGGCATTAAAAGAAATTCAACTGGTTGGATAGGTAATGCCTGAGAGTTCTCCTGTGAATCTTAAATCACTAGGCAAATACAGTTTGTCTGCTGAGAGTTCAATTGTATATAATTTGATATCTAAGGTGACAATTATGAATTCTACCCATTACTTTTGACTGTTTTGATTGGTAGGAAAGTCTCTGTATGAGATTTATATTGTGAATTCGAACTCGTAATGCACATAGAGTACCTGTGCTTATGGCTAATACTCAATACTGCATGTGTGCATGGGATCAGAAAGCGTGTGTGTGTGTTTTTGTTTTTGTTTTTTTTTTTGTTTACAGAAAGTTGCTTGTTTGAACTTTGGTTCCGGCTATCCATACAGGTTAGAGACAGGCGTGCGGAACTTGAAAACTTAAAAAGTACTTTTGTCAGGAGAGCTTCTGATTTCTTAACAAATTATTTTGAAACTTTGGTGGATTTCATGATTAATGATACATACAATTCCCAGGTATTTTCCGTTCAGGTTCTTAAAAGAATTATAAACTTCAAAAAGCCTAGGTCTTGTAATCATCACTTTGTGTGCTTGCTTTAAACAGAAAGGACGGTTGAAGAAGCCAGATCATGCTGAGTTACGGTGCAGATACAGGACATATCCCCGCCTTCTGCAACTTTTAAATGTTAAATTTTGGAAAACTTGACAATTTGTTTCTGATTTCTGAATGTTTTGTTTTGAGCACATATAATTGGTGCTTCATTTTCTGGTTTATCCCCAAATTATTCTTATTTTCACTTGCAGGGTCTCGATAAAAATTGCTTACGTACATTAAGGAAAGCGTACTGCCGTTCTCTCAACTTGCTTCTCAGAAATGAGGTCTGAGATTACAAACTATTGATACTCCACATTAGTGTTATTTGTTCTTTATTCTTCTGGTGTTTGAATTACTTTTATGAATTACTTCATCTCAATAAGAACTGAGAAATCATTTTTATATTGTTGGCAGTTGGCACAGAGAAGCAGATTTTATATCCAATTAAGTAACTTGTGTACTTATTTAATGCTGGTTAACGATTTCCTAACTATCTTCAAGGAGACAGAATATAAGATTGAACTTGTTTAGGGTTGGTCAACCATTTCCCAAAATTAAGCTAATTCAAATTGTGCAGGTTGTATCTCATTAACAATTATAATATTTAGTTGCCTAAGCGTAACATAGTGGACTATTCATGGACACAATCAATATGGGGAAAGAAATTACTCGTATATTCTTGGCGTTTTAACTAGAATCTTGCTTACTTGGCATTACCTTGAACTGGACTGTTTGTCCTCCAAGGAAACATAACTCAGACAGGAAAATGAAATTGCAGGCTTGAAGTTGTGTATATTATTGTGGAGAAAAGAGGGGGGGGGGGAGATGAAGGACCGTGCAAAATATATTACTGATAGAATAAAGTTTAATGCATGCATACAAGCTGAAACCTCAGTGAAAATTATTGTAAACCTTTCCTAATCCTTTTGTACTTGTTAACAGATATCATTTGCTTTTTATCAGAAAATCACATTATCTTTATTCTAACTTATCAGAGATAATTGTTAATTATTTCCTTAATAATGAGATTTCAATGTGGGTCCAACTCTCCCGAGAGACCTCGAGCCTAGAGGGAGGTCTGAGGGTGTCCTTTTTTTTTCCCCATTTCATTGTTAGTCTTGTTTGAATGGAGATGATTTTGCTGTTATTTTTAATTAACCAGGAGAGATTTGCAATTACTTGCTTGCCAGCTTCGGTTTTTAGACATGCTGGCCTGAATTATTGAAGTAAATCCTTTGTCTATTAATACCTCTTGTCTTTGATAGATCTAGTTTGTAGTGCCATTGCAACTAAATCTTATATTAAGGATAGGAGGTAGTATATGATAGCCCTTTTAAATCTTCTTAGCTCAGCAACTCTTGTTTGCAGTTAGGTATTGCCTAAAGAATTCGTGCCATGCCTATTGTTTGAATACTATGACCTGTCCATTAATATACTGACGTTGCCTTGAGAAAGTGTGCATATGGAGGTCTTGAGTTTCTTGCCTCCTTGTGCAGGCCCGTGAGTTTTCGGATGAACTTCGTGCTAGCACTAAAGCACCTAAAAATCCAACTGTTTGGCTTGAAGGTATCATAGGTTCAGGTCAGAATGCAAATACTGTTGACACTTCTTCACTTTCTGAGGCTTATGAAAAGATGCTTGCAGTTTTTGTCCCACTTCTGGTAGATGAGGTGAAATTCTTCCCTATTTATTAACTTTTGATGTTTCTTAATTTATCCAAATTAAAAAATAAAAAAAATCCTCATGGCTTAAATTGCAGAGCTCTTTTTTTGCTGCCTTCATGTGTTTCGAAGTTCCCACAGTGGCTCCTCCTCCTCCAGGAGGCACTATTAATGGTGATGAAGATGGATATGATGACGACGATTCTGAAGCCAACGATGATGATTTGGGGATTATGAACATTGACGAGAATGATAGCAAATCCGGTGCTTGTTATGCTGCTTTCCAACAATAACCTTTTCTTCTGGCACCATCTAGTTATCCAGAATTTCACAATTGGCTTAATTTTACAGGCATTAATCCTGCGGAGCTTGCATCTTTAAATGAGTTCCTTCAGGATATGCTTGATGGAATCCAGGTATGCCTAGAAATTTCTCAGTACTGCTTTCAATGTATGGCCGAGCTTCTGATATTTATGAGATGAAATGATAAGGTTCTGTGAGGAGGTTGTCTCAAGCAATCCCCTCAATAGCATTTTGAATAATGACACCTAGTTAGTTGTGCGCTAACAACTTAAGTTGGAAGCAACTTGATGTAGTTGCCACCGACATCCTTGGCAAGAGAATGAATAAACTTCCAGGTTTAAAGTAACCAACTTCCAGAATGATCTAACCCTAGTATCAAGGCAGCCTGTAAAGCTATGCAGATTGCAGTCTGCATCCTGGACCTACAAAGACGAAGTGAAGACTAGTTTTAACTTTAAACCCATCTGCTGTTTTTTTTTTTTTTTTTTTGTTGAAGATAGAACATGAACTTTCTGCTGTATTTTCTTGGACTGATAGCTACAAATTGTTTCTCAGGGTTGGGCACCCTTCAGTGATTTGCAGGATCAAAAGATCATACATTTTATTGACATCAAGCTACTTACTGGTTTCAGGAAGACTTCTATGTTATAGTAGATTGGGCATACAAAATTGATCCCTTGCGCTGCATATCAATGCACGGAATAACAGAGCGCTTTCTCTCTGATCAGAAAGCTGATGCAGCAGGATTTGTTAGTCTTGTGCTTGGTGACCTAGAGTCTTACATATCCATGCAGTTCATTCGTGTATGTGATAAAAACATTAACAAGAACTTCCTTGAACCAAATACATTTCTGAAGGCGATGTTGCCAAACCATTTGTTTTAATTCAACATCTTATTGTATAGTTTGTAGATGAAGCTTGCCATCAGATTGAAAGATATGAGCGCACTGGGCGCCAAACGGGTGTCTTGGGTTATATTCCCAGGTGAAATGGATCCTCACTCTCTACTTCTTTTTAATACCCACTCTTCTGTGAACCATATTCATTTGATTTGTCCTAGTTCTGAAAATGCAATGCTTTCGCAGCTATAAAGATGGTTTTTCCCACTTAAGCATAAAAAAGGTTGCTCAAAAATCACATAACAGTTAATGTTATGGGTCTTGGGTCTTAGAGTTTTAAACGCCTAATACTCAATGGGTTGTACCTGATATTTTCGAAAGTCTAATTTTCTTATACCTGACAGTAGTTGGATGAAACTTGTAACTGTTGTTGTGATTGATTTTGTTCATCCTGACTAAACAAACGCTATACAGTTCATGTATCCCTATAACTCAGTTTCATGGTTGGCCTAAGATGATCTTTATTTTGATGGTTAAATTATGGCCTTTTTGTAAGGGAAAAATATTTTCTGTCTAAAAGATACAGTCGTTACATATCATTGTTCTCGGCTTGTACATGATACGATTCATATCTCGAGTCTTTTTTCATGATGAGCGTCAATTATATATTTTCTTACCCACTCTTTCATAGATTTGCAACCCTTGCAACGCGGATGGAGCAATACATTCAAGGGCAGTCAAGGGATTTGGTTGATCAAGCATATATGAAATTTGTCAGTACTTTTCATCATACACTTGCATGTTTTCTAATTTTTCAGTGTCACTTGCAATTTATTTAGGAACATCCTACATAAGCGTTTCTTTTAAACAATTTCCTTTCAAAGATAAAATATAAGAGTTTTCAATTATTAGAGTTTCATTCAATGTGGGCTTCTTAATTCGTATATAACAGAGGATCGAGTTGACAGTGATTTTTTTTTTTTTTTTAGTTCTAGATATGCATTAGTGCATGGATTGTAATTTAATATGCTCTAGTAACTAGAGATAATAATGCATGTTAGGTCTGCAATGAACTTTCGAGATATTAAGACCTTGTGACTTTTCCCTCATGGACTGTTTTTGTCATCACATATATTTGCGCATGTGAGGAGCAGCCTTTAATTGATATATAGTCTCAACTTTTTTCAATTATGCTTCCTGCTTTTCAACAGCCTTTAGCCTTTTTTAACCCTGTTAATTTTCAACATATTGTAACTGCTTTTGCTATATTGTTGTTTGCTGGCTGAATGGCTGCCTGACAGGTTAGCATAATGTTTGTGACGTTAGAAAAAATTTCACAACAAACAGATCAAAAGGAAATTTTTCTTTTAGAGAACTATGCAGCATTTCAAAATAGGTTGGCTCTTGTCTTGTGTAGGTCAAGCTGATATTCCAAAGAAAGACACTTGCACTTTTTTAACTCGCTATTTTGTTGATTTTGCTCAGCTTGTATGACCTCGCTAACGTTGTTCCCACTCTGGCAAAGTTTTACCATCAGGCCAGTGAATCCTATGAACAAGCCTGCACGCGCCATATAAGCATGCTTATTTACTATGTAATATATATATTCTCTCTCTCTCTCATCCTCCGATCAAGCATAATGTGTTGAACTTTACTAATTATCCTTCTTTTTCCTTGGGAAGCAATTTGATCGTCTTTTCCAGTTTGCTAAAAGGATTGAGGACTTGATGTCCACTATCGCACCTGAAGAGGCAAGTGTGTTGATTTCTTTGCAAAATTTGATTATTCTTTGTAGATTTTCGTTATGTAACTCCTCCACTTGGCTAGAATTATTTCATGATTATATATACATATTTGTTGTTGTGCATCAATTTCAGATTCATTACCAGGTCGGGATGTCAAAAGGGGATCTTAGGAAGGTGTTAAAAAACAGCTTAACAGGGGTAGGGTGATGCATATTTTTTCACTTAGAATATGTCTTGTCGTAAGTGTTAAACGTATCTTGGCTATCATGTCTTTAGCAGGTTGATAAGTCTTTTTATGCCATGCATAAGAAACTACAGAAGAACTTGACTTCAGAGGAACTGTTACCTTCCTTGTGGGATAAATGCAAGGTATGTTTGTTATGAGCTCATTTGGCCAATCAGTTACCTCCTCCTTTTTAAGAGAATCAAGCAAGCGATAACCCCAAAAAAAAAAAAAAAAGAGACTCTGGTAAATTGATATATTCGAACTGAAGGAGTAAGTTTGATCAAGAGCATAGTGCACAACTAGTACAGATAAACTAACTGTTAAAGAAAAGCAATGGATAATAACATGATGCTATCTGATTGTTTTGTCCAGAGGGACTTTGTGAATAAGTATCAAAGTTTTGTCCAGCTCGTCGCCAGGACCTACCCGACGGAGAATGTACCTTCTGTAGATGAAATCAAAGACATTTTAGCAGGGCTTTAAAAAATTCATTTTCATATATTCCTTTATTTTGCTTGATATATATTGCCATCGCCATTCTTTTCAAATTCTGCCTATTGAATTTAGTGACTCAGGTATGTATGAGACAAGTCTTTCTATCAAAACGACTTTCTTTAAATTATATACCTTCTTAATGTTCAAGTAATCAATGTGAGATTTTTTTTTTATGTGTTCTAATACTGTCAAGTGCATTTATTGTATACGTTAATTTTTTTTTTTTTTTGAGAACTTCATTTGTAAGTTCTTAACAGCAGTTTCATGGTTTCTTTGTTTGGATTGGATCGGGAGTTGTAAAAAAACTGAAATCAAAATAAAGATATATCACAATGTGTGAGAATCATACGTATTTTCTAATAACATCCCATGTGATTAAACGATGACATGTACAAAACTACAAATCCAATCAATGAATTGGGTCTCTAGTTTTTCTTCCTTTTCGTATGAAACAATGAATGAATTGGGTCTCATTGGATATCTATCTAACCATATCCTGCTCATTGGGGAAAAGAAAAAGAAAATCTTTCGCAATTAAAAAGCTGGCCCCATCGGTCGAACTCCAATTTTTGGGTGAGGTTTATAGAGGCTGAACTCCATAGACGTCGTCATTATCGGTGCAGTCGGGAGAGCAGAAAAATGGAAGCCGAAGATGTGAATATTGCTGCTGCGAAGCACGCAAGATCCAATCCCGTGACCAGAGGAACGTCCTTCAACTTATCCACTACTCCCACCTGAAGAATCAGCATCACTGCATGCCCAATTTTCGACTTTGCCTCTCCAATTGATTTTATTCCTACCCATCTCGGTGTTGACTGAAATGAAAAACCGCCATGCATCGGCCGTTCAGGTCAGTTTTTTACAGTCGAAATGGTAAATGGATATGTCCAAGATTGAGTTGATATGATAAAATAGATAATGAAATGTTGGTGCACTGACCTGAGTGTCCGGTCCAGGAAGCCATGGCTGCTGTTCAGTCTTGGATCCAACAAACATGACGTACAAACCCACCCCAAAAATGAGCATGCCAGTTCCTACCAGGAACATATCTGCCCAACAATTATGAAAACAAAAGGCTAACGATGTCATGATCTGTTTTAAGGGCGTGCAGGTGGAGGAAGAAGAAGGAGAGGGAGCACCATGCAAACTTACCTATGGCTTCGATTAGTAGTTTGGCGACATATCCTTGATCCAACCTGTTTGACCAGATGTGAAAACATTGTGCGTATGACTGTATTACAAGCGAACAACCCTGCATCAAGTTTAGCAATGCATGCATGCGACATATTATATATTAGTCAAAGTGAAAATGACAAGACAGGGTAACTAAAAAAATGAGAAAGGGAATTATATATAGCTGAATGAATGAGATGACCTCAATGAAACATAATAGGGAAGCGAGTAGAGATCCTAACACGGCAAACAATGTTAAAAATCGGCAATCAACGATGGCCTGCAGGTGTGGGTAACGCTAAAGATGATGAGGATGTGAAATGATGGGTAAGCAGAAATTAATGGAGGAATATATGTAATAGAGAGACAGACAGACAGACCTTTTGGATGAGCATCTGGGGGTGTGGATTGGAAGAAGGATTAGGTTTGAGAGAGTTGAGAAGACGCCCAAAAGTGGAAGTGAAGGCGGAGAATGGTGACGGAGGAAGCAGAGGTTGAGGTTGGGATGTGAGTGGTGAATGCTTGAGACTAGTGGCCTTGTGGCTTTGGTACAATCGGCGACTTGAAGAAGAAGAAGAGAAGAGGTGGATGGGGGAAGCACAGGGCGGGCGAAGCATTCTGGCGATTGCCATTGTCGAGTCCATCGAATTGAAGGAGGAGGCATTGTGTGTTTTATGGGCGGAGGACAAGATTCTGAGGCTTTTGGACTGTTGCTGCAATAGCCGCCACGTGTCAACCGTGTGGACCCTCCCGGACTTTTACTTTTAATTGGCCGCCACGCCGTCAATTGCTGAACCAACACGACTACCGTATGGATCGTTCGTTTCCCATATACCTTCAACTTACCTTCTCTCCTGCTTTGGGTCCCACCATTCCTTGTTCCTACCTGCTCTCCTCCTTTCTTCCCAACTTCCCGACTTCTCTCTCTTTTCAAAATTCGCATTTTGATTCTTGATTCCCAGTGTTGAATGGAATATACTCCTTACATTTTATACCAACGGTATTTATTATACAATCATGCATAATTACAATTAACTAATAACATTTACTCTGAAACTTCTATATACGGCTCCTCATAGTTTGTGCTTTTCTCAGATCTGGTGGCCCTCCGTGCAGCGGACGAGAATGAATCTGGCTTCATTATAAAATCTGAATGCAATTTGAATTTGTAGCATTCTAAAGGTCCTCTTTAATTGGCTTTATCCCGAAAAGAGAAGTCATCTTTGTTTGATTTTGTTCGCCCATATCTAATTAGACTATGAGAAATACGTGGTTCACAGTTCAACGGAAGAGAATAGTGCCAGTTTCGAACAGGTGACTTGTGATTGGCGAGACTAAATTGCTCTCACCATCAAGCCAAAATGTTGAACGGCACGTGGTTCCCAATTCATATTTTGTAACGAGGAAACAGTACAAATTCCATTGTCTTAATGGACATTATGGGTTACACGACTTCTAGAAGATGCATAAAAGCGGCACATTATGAATTGTATCTTGGAGATATATAAAGTCATTAATTAGTTAGTTAAGATATTAATAAGGTAGTTAATTATTATAAGATCCTATAAATATAAGTCTAATTGTATAGATCAAAATGTGTAAAGGATGATGGATCCTCACCTAAAATGAGAGAAATTAACTTGGTCATCATCTCCCATTAATTATAGAGTTTAGAGTTAATAATAGAATAACTCAAAAAGGGTTTGTTGTAATACTATTGTGGTATGTAATTTTCAAGAAGATATTAGAATATTTCTCCAAATTATGGGTTTATTAATAGGTTACACCCATTGCCTTTTTTTTTCTCTTTTTTTAAACACGAGACTTTAATTAAAGCCATGTTAAAAAAATAATACTAAGTGTATGTTTGGAAAATTATAAAATCGTAGTTTTAGAAGCTTTTTTTTTAATAAATTGAGACAAAATTTATCTTACATACTTACTTTATAAATTATAAAAGCTATTATTCAAAAATTAATCCAAACATAACCTAAAGTCAAGTGAGAAAGCAATTCTCACACCCAACAAGATTAAAAGTCCTAATATACTTATACACCTTCTGTCTTTAATATAATATTTTGTTTGCAATGTGTCTGACATGATATTGTTTTCTGGATGTGCTTGATTGACAAACCAGTCATCACAATTATTTACTTACATAAACATAGTCAAAAGATCAAATTTTCCAATCTTTCTCGTGCCAACTAACGAGGGGACGATTCTAGAGCATATTGTTGTGAGTTAGACTAGAGAGTGAGAGCCTCAGTCGACGAGATGCAATAAAGATTGAGACCTTCACAAAATTTCAAAAGCCCCAAAAGCTCGACTTTGTATCAGGACAATGTGCATCTCCTATTCAATTCAATTCACATGTGTATCAAAAAAAAAAAAAAAAAAATTCAATTCACATGTTGAAATCCAAGAGACGTGAATCCTTCTATGCAATTCACATGTTGATCACTTATAAGACCGTCCCAAGATCCCTCTGCATCTCCTATTGCCTTTTTTTTTTTTTTTTGAGGGAAAACATTTCTATTACCGTTTTTTTGTTCATATTTTACTATTTATTTTTAAAAAAACGATATAACTGTCTCAATTAAGAAAAATAATATTAGAAAATTCTCATAACTTATAATGATAGCTTATTCACTTGTTATTGATAAATTATAAGATATTTTTTGTATTATTATTTTTTAATTTGGACCTCATTATTTTCCCTTTATTTTTTTGGGTACAACGTATTTTATCATTTAATATTGATTGATTGATGATCGTGATGTTTGGACCCAACGACTACGAGCAAAATATGGGTTAAAAGGCCATGAATTGGCCCATTACATTATTCCCCGTCCTAGACCACGAGCCAGCAGATACTATCTCATGGATTTTTTAACCTGAATCCGTTGAGGGCTAAAAGAAGACGAGCGGAAATCAGCCTTAAATTGAAACTTGGAAGGCATTAGATGGAAGGCAAAACTATTGTTGGGAGGACTTTAACCTCAACATTTTGAGTTTGATAGAAATTAGACTCAAATCTAAAATAATTTAGGGATGCTATGGGTTCATAAAAAAAAAATTGGAAGGCAAAACTTAAAAAAGGATAATTCTGACATAATACATAAGTTTTGCTTTCGCTTTAATATGTGTCTTTTTTTTTTCACGAGAACAAGTAAATAATGAAAGCAAATCAAAGGGTATTTGGTCTAGTAGTGAATCGACTAAACTAACATGTAGGTGAATTGAGTTCAAATCTCATCTTGTTCAAAAATATTCTGAGAAGGGGCATTATGGTCTTAAAGTTTAAATTAAGATTAGTCGATTACTTGGATTCTTAATAATATAACAAAAAAAAAATGTCAGACATCAGGTGACCAAAAGTTTTATGAAAAATGGGACAGAGAAAGCATTTTGGTTATTAATAATTATAGGAGTTGTTCTAGCAGGAGCTCCTTCACTGAAAATCAACACCGCAGTCACATGTACAAGAATGAAAGATGAAGAAGAGCGGGAACGAAGAAACTTTAGTGAGTGTTTGGAAAATTTGGAAATCATGGTTTCAGAAGCTATTTTTTATAAGTGAGATAAAATTTTTCTCATATATTTATTTCGTAAATTTTAAAAGCTATTATCTAAAAGTTAATCCAAACACACACTTAATTTGTGTTTGGTTGGACAATTAGAAGACCCAAAAATACTTATGCACATAATGTTATGTTTGGAATAGCTTTTTATGAGCTATAAGTGATTTTCACATAAGTCGCTATAACATTCCGTTTATATACTTATCTCGTATATCATAAATCATGATTAAAATACTGATTTTGAAAATTACAGCCACTAATTAAAAAAAACAATTAGTGGTTGTTAGAAGGAGGCGGTTTTAAGGCACTAATTACACAAGTTGTTCCTAGTATAATATTAGTGGCAGGCACGAGAGTCATGTTTGGTGAGGGGCTTGGGTCTCGTTTAAATCATTAAATGTGAAACATGTAAAACGGGTCATTTGGTCAAAAGTCAGCAGTCAAGGCTCCTGAATGAATCAGCCATTTTTAATACTATGCTTAATTAAGAGCCATATCTTTTTGGCGATTAATTTGTTTGGAATATGATTGAAAACTTTAAAAATAGTTTTTATTTGTGATTTATAATAAATATATAAAAAAATTTTTGTCTCAATTTACATAAAAAAAATACTTATAAACTATTTATAAACTAATCCAACCATGTTTAATAATAGCAGTAAACGTTGGAAGTAGGGGAACGTATGATTCATGAACATTCCTTTTTTCATGGAGGTTGCGTCTTTATTTTCTGCTACTCATATTGTCCGACCGTCTGAACTGAGACGTGGCCATGGCTTCTTGTTTCACTTTTATTTCATGAGAATCGGATCAGAGTGCCATTTTTGACTATTTGACCCGGTATTGTGAGGGGGATAACTGGTCAAAAATGGGTCTAGTCGCTCCCAAATTTTTGATTAAAATTAATTAATATTTTGAAGTTATGATTTATGCATTTTGGTACCTAATCAGCATTGAAAATAAAGTGTAACAGATAAATATGAAAAATACATATAGCACGTTTTAAAACTGAAAATTATAAAATAAATATGTACATTTTCAATAAATAGTAGACTTTATTATTGTGTAGACTTATTTTTATAGCGTATAATAAATATTGAATAGAAATAAAATTAAAAAATTATTTAATTGTATTATATAGTTATAAGAGGATCAAATGAGTATTCATTAATTTCTAAGTATATAATATTCCTCCACCTCTTTTTTTTTTTTGTTATGCATTTATTATATTTATTTTTTTGGGAAAAATTAATATTTAATTTTTACTATTAATGATTTTCTTACCATTTTAAAAAAATGAAAATATTTTTATAAAAAATTAATTGCATTATCATTTCACAAACTATTTCCATAATTTCAGAATCCTATTTAAGATGCATTTATTATTTTTATACTACTTAAATAATACTCAAACTCTTAATATAAGATATAGTTAGTTTTTTTTAGAGATTTTAAGGAAACTAAGTCAGTTATATTAAAATATTTATATTTATTATTTTTCTCAACCCTAATTTATATGATTTATAAATTGATATATAATCCAATAATACACTATATATGTTATAATTAAATAATTTCTTTAATTTTTTTAAAAAAAGTAAACTGATTTTTATAACACTTATTAAATAACAAATGAAAGGAATTAATGGTTTTAAAAACAAAAGATAATTGAAAGTAGTTAGATTAACGGGTAAAAGTTGTTTTCACAATATAATTTATGATGTACAAGATAAGTATGTTTGAAAATTTTTATCTTAACCCGACTCAAGTAAACATACTTCATTAACCATAACTCGACTTAGAGTGTATTTGGTTTGAGGGAAGGGAAGGGGAGCCGAAATTTTGTGTTAAATTCACTTCCCTCCCTATATTTTATGTTAAGGATCTTCTTCCCTTCTCCTCTTTAACAAATCAAATAAAATAGCATCACTTCCCCTCCTTTCAAACCAAAATCACCTTTAGCGTATGTTTGGATTAACTTTTAAAGAATAACTTTTATATAAAAGAGGATGTTTGGAATAGCGGTTATAACTTTCAATTGTGCTTTTCAATCGTGATTTACGGTATACAAGGTAGCTTTTATGGTCTACGAGGTAAATATGTGGATGAGTTTTATCTCAATTTACGTAAATCGGGCTTATACATAAGTATAAACCCAACCAAACATCCTCTCGAGGTAAATATGAGAAAGAAATTTTATCTCAGTTTAAGGGCCTCTTTGGAATCTCATTGGGGAGGGAAAAAAAATTCATTTGGAGGGTAAAAACTCATTTGACATATGCAAACACGTTTGTGAACACATTAATTTTCACTGGGTTTTTAGAAAAAAAACTACTTTTTTTAGAAGCTTATTGAAGTAGTTTTTGACTTTTTTTCTTTAGGTTTAGAAAAAAAAGCAACTTTTCCTACTGCCGATCCAAATATAAATCATATTAACAATATAACTTGTTTTCTATTTATCTTCTATAAAAACTAAATTCATTTTTTTAATGTATTCCAAACCGGCACTAAAAAAAAAAAAGCTTATAAAACTTTAGTCACTGTCGCCCTGTCGCTAAGGTCTCTGTCCGTGGAGAGAAGGAAGGAGAGTGTGACTAGGTGAACGTAGGCATAGGCACTACAGCAACCACCTCGTCTTTTGCAACTGTAACATATTTAATGTTGTTTGTTTTATGTTATGTTTATTTATAAATCTGATTTACTTAAATTGAGATAAAACTCTTTTTTATATTTATTTTATAGATCATAAAAACTACTTTGTAGACCATAAAAACTATATCGTATACTGTAAATCATGATTGAAAAACACTTTTCATGGTTTCAATCGTTATTCTAAACACTTATTAATAGTATGTTTGGAATAGCGATTGAAACTTCCAATCGTATTTTTCAATCATGATTTAGGGTATACGAGATAAGGTAAGCACGTGAGAAAAATTTTATCTCGATTTATGTAAAAAATACTTATAAAATAATTAACTGTTGATCCAAATATCCTTATTTAAAATAATTATTAGAGATTTTATAATCGATTGTTTAATAATAATTTACGTTATATAAAATAAATATGTTAGTAAAATTTTATTTTAATTTATATAAAAATATATTTATAAATTAAAAATAAACTATTCTAAACAAACTTTGAGAACGTGTTGTGGTTTGCTGGAGGGGCCTCCCCTCTTTCCTCAAACAATTTCAACTACTTGGAATCCTTCAACATGTCTCCCTTCCCCTTAATTCGTATGGAAGGTGCCGTGTGTGCATGACGCTCTCACATCACCACATCACCACAGGCACCAGTCCACCGCCATTTCAATCATTAACCTCCCACCTCCATCCCCTATTTCTCCTCTTCTCACTCCCACTGCTACGGTGACTATGACGCAATCCACAGTGGAGAATATAAAACTATAGAGTTTGTTTGGAATAACGGTTAAAAATTTCATAAGTGCTTATGAATTATAATTCACGGAATATGAAGTAACTTTTACAGTCTACGAGGTAGCTTTTATGGTCTACGAGGTGCTTTCACGATCTACGAGATAAATATATGGAAGAGATTTATCTCGATTTACGTAAATCGGGCTTATATAATAAGCCCGATTCAAATAAGTGAAAACAAACAAGCACATATACAATCCACAGCAGCTACAATCTTTGTTTAAAATAACAATTAGAGTTTTTTAAAAAAACTTTTAATTGTTATTTTTAGTATATAATGTAAATATGTGATAGGAGTGTTGTATCGATTTATATGTATAAGTACTTATAAACTTTTCAAAAGCTTTCCCAATCAAGTATTAATTGTCAAAACAATACTCATCTCATATACTTAACTTATATTCCATAAATCACGATTAAAAAATTTATTTTTAAAAACTTCAATCACTATTATAAATAAATTCTGCATTTATGAATTTTTCTTTTATATATTAAATCTAGATCATTAATATCTTAATCTAATAATCAGATTAAAAAAATAAAAAAGTGAGAGAGGAAAAGTAGTAGGATTGGAAGTAGGGAGCTGTAAAATATAGAAAGTGAGTTGGGATACACAATCCGGGAAGAAACAGGAGAAGGAAGGCGTAGGACGATGGAGCGAAAAACAATGATGCACACATTTTCACGACTCAGAGTCAGACTCGTGTTTCAGTATTGAAAGCAGAAGAGCCAGAGCCCACCACACACTTCCGGATCCCCTTTTTTTTCCTCACATTTTCTCAATTTAATCTAGATTGTTAAATTAACATCACAACAGTTAAAAAAAATTTTATTATAAAATATTATTTTTATAACATATTAAATCTAAATCGTTAAAATTTTAATTCAACAGTTCATATTAAAAAAAAAAAAAGAAAACCAGGTGCCCACAACCCACCCGCTATAAATATTAAATAATCACCCCTCCTTTCCCTCATTTTTCTGTTCCCTTCCCTACCCCATTCCTCACTCTTCCCATTTATTTTATAATCAGCACTCCCCCACCAAACCCCTTCTCTCTTTCTCTGAAGTCCTCATATCCATTATTTGAATTTAATTCCCGTCTTCCCCACTCAATGGCTTCCTCCTCCCTCTCCCCATTTCTCCATCTTCATTCTCCTCCCTCCTCCATATCACCCCATCGCTCCTCTCCCCCTCCCTTTTTCCTCCGTCCCATCCGAGCCTCCGCCTCCGTTCCCCCACCGTCGGTGGCTGCTCATGACTCCCCCAACTTCCCTCTCCGCAAAATCCCCGGTGACTATGGCATCCCCTTCATTGGTCCCTACAAGGACCGCCTTGACTACTTCTACAACCAAGGTCGCGATGAGTACTTCAAATCACGCATCCACAAGTATCAGTCAACGGTGTTTCGCACCAATATGCCCCCCGGACCCATGATTGCTCCTAACCCCCAGGTCGTCGTGTTGCTCGACGGCAAGAGTTTCCCCGTCCTCTTTGATCTCACCAAAGTTGACAAGAGGGATCTCTTCACCGGCACTTACGTGCCTTCCCTCGAACTCACCGGCGGCTACCGAGTCCTCTCCTATCTCGACCCCTCCGAGCCCAAACACGGCCTGCTCAAGCTCCTCATGTTCTTCCTCCTCAAGTCTCGCCGCGATCACGTCATCCCCGAGTTCCATTCCTGCTACACCGCCCTCTTCGACACCTTAGAGAATGAGCTATCCGCCAAAGGGAAGGCAAATTTCGGAGACGCACACGATCAGGCCGCCTTTAACTTTCTGGCCCGCGCTCTTTACGGGTCGAATCCCGCGGACACCAAACTGGGACTCGACGGCCCGAAGCTCGTTCAGAAATGGGTGCTGTTCCAGATCAGTCCTATTCTGAGCCTGGGCCTCCCCAAACTCATCGAAGATTCTATATTCCACAGCATTCGTCTGCCGCCGTTCTTGGTGAAAGCCGATTACCAGAGGCTGTACGATTTCTTCTACGATTCATCCGGGTTCGTGCTGGACGAAGCAGAGCAGATGGGAGTGTCGAGAGAAGAAGCCTGCCACAACCTCCTATTCGCCACGTGCTTCAATTCCTTTGGAGGAATGAAGCTCTTCTTCCCGAACGTAATGAAGTGGATCGGAAGAGCAGGGGTGAAACTGCACACGCAGCTGGCGGAGGAGATTCGATCGGCGGTGAGATCGGAGGGCGGACAGGTGACGATGAAAGCGATGGAACAGATGCCATTAATGAAATCGGTGGTGTACGAAACGTTCAGGATGGATCCGCCGGTGTCGTTGCAATACGGGAGAGCAAAGCGAGACTTGGTGATAGAGAACCACGAGAACAGATTCCAAGTGAAAGAAGGGGAGATATTATTCGGGTATCAACCATTCGCAACCAAGGATCCCAAGATATTCGAGAGGGCCGAAGAGTTCGTAGGGGACAGGTTTTTAGGGGAGGGGGAGAAATTGCTGAAGCACGTACTGTGGTCGAATGGGCCGGAGACAGAATCTCCGACGGTGGGGAACAAACAATGTGCGGGGAAGGATTTTGTAACGTTGGTGTCGAGACTACTGGTGGTGGAGCTGTTCCTCCGGTATGATTCGTTCGATATCCAGGCGGGAAAGTCGGCCTTGGGTTCCTCCATAACCGTCACATCTCTCAAGAGAGCGAGCTTCTAGGCGCAGCCTGGCTGGGCTCACCATCCGGTATGCACCGCGGCCACCTTCAGAGTAAATTGTATCATATGGCTAGACCCTTAGTTTTCTGTACGTATTTTTCCCCAGGTACGAGATAAACAATTGTATTATTCATGATTAGTTATAAATATAGATTTATTCATGATTAATTATAAACATAGATTTAATTTAATGTGATTTTTTTCACAATAGATTATGATACTAACTTTTTTTTTATTTGAAAAAAGGTATAGTTACTTGTAATGAATTGATCGCACTTTGTAAAAGTAGCATGGCCTTTGTGTTCAGGCCATTCCCCTGTCCCCGAATCCGCATTGTGATATATTTTTATTTAGTTAGATTAAATTTTATATTGTATTTTAAAATATTTTTGGAATTTAGTATCTAAATTAATTAATTTTTAATATATCCCGCATTTAGAAGAGAGTGAGTGGGATAGAATATGTGATCGCTTTCCATAAAGTGCGCGATGAATGATGATATGTAAAAGGATGGCTCATGCTCACTCACATGCCAATGGCTGTTGGCCATTATTTATATAAAACGTAGAATTGTTAATGGCTAGTGCATTGTTTCTTTATTTATATAAAACGTAGAATTGTTAATTCATTTGAATCCCAAATCATTCACGTTCATCTGTTCTGGCGGAATCTTTTCAGCAGGCCTCTCTCCCCCCTCTCTTAAAACATAGAGTTTACATTTTCCCGTTTTCAAATATTATCACACACATCAAAAAAATAATTAGAGAAAGAGAAGATGAAAAAGTAAATAAATAGTTGTCCACCCATAAGCTCACCTTCACCCTTGACTCCTTGAGATTAACTTATGATCCTGCTCTGTTTCGCAGGTAAAGGCCCTGAAATATGAGATTCCGGTTAAATCTTGAATCCCAAATGTTGCCACTAAATTCCCTCAATCAATTACATTTATGCAGTGCAGCTGCTGGCAATGCAAGTCACCTTCACGACCTCATTCGGCTTATTCCCATTGGATAAGGTAAAGCCGAAACCCTTTTAGTTCATTGATAGGGATGCTTTCCACGTATCCATCACTGCACATTCCTGGCCTATTCAAGTATCCATTATTTTGTTCTGCTCAGAATTAATCCTCCTCCTCTTCTTGTCGACTTGGTCAATAATATTCCACCACAAATTATTTATAAGGATATTTCATTTCCTTATATTATTTAAGGTTTTATAGTATATACACACGGGTAAAGCCGAGCAAGTTCTTCCCTTATATTTGAATATTCATGATTCCGGAATATTCGTTTGAATATTTGGTGAGTGATTGGCTTTCATGCTGGACACTATCAACTTAAATAGCCGATCATCTTGCTTAAACAAGTCAGCACATCAGGACCTATATATATCCTAAAAGCTCTTTAATGTAGAAATACCGGGGACCACCAAGGCTGTGCTTCCCTGCCTGTGAGTGTGAGGTCACCCGAATGATTTAGATTTACTCAACAAACTATTTGATGAAGGAGAGCTTTGTTCACTCAGCCAAAAGTCTGGGTCTTGCACTGAGACCGGAGAACAGTTCTGGGGCCTTTCAACTGAGTTTAACGCGGCAGACTCAGTCTGCAACTTGACAACCCCTTTACCCTCCGGTCCCGCCTTCTTTTCTTTCACACTTAGAGGTTTCTCACTCTCATCAGAGGAAGGAGGAGAAGAAGACAACTCTGTTGAGACTATACGGTTGCTGTCTTCAAAGGTTGTCCACCTGCTCAGTCTTATCTGCTCAAGCTCAGCAGCAACTTCTGTCATGGAAGGCCTCATGTCCCTGTGGAATGCTAGGCATCGAAATGCTAGCTCAGCCACCTTGTGTACGGAGAAATGGGTCCAATAATCTATATGTGCTTCGAGAAATGGATCTATTATCTCATCCAAGAGCCCCTTCCCAATCCTGTCCGTAGCAAAAGAAGCCAAATTCACTGCACTCTGAGGACGAGTAAAGTCCACCACTTTCAATCCTGTTATGATCTCAACAAGAACGACACCAAAGCTGTAAACGTCACTTTTATCGGAAAGGTGAAAATCCTGATGGTACTGTGGATCAACATAGCCAGGCGTTCCTTGTGGGGCAGTTGAGATGTGAGATATTTCTGTCATCCCAGGTCTGGAAAGACCAAAATCTGCAACTTTAGATCTAAAATTGTTGTCTAACAAGATGTTGCTCGACTTGATGTCTCTGTGGTAAATGGGGGGATTGATGGCAGAGTGGAGATGTGCTATGGCTTGTGCTGTTTCAGCAGCAATAGTGAGTCGAACCGGCCATGGAAGTCCCATCCCTTTCTCCCTTAACAGATGTTGGTTCAACGTTCCATTGGGCATGAACTCATAGACAAGGATTTGTTCTCCATATTCGAGAGAGCAACCCAGAAGGCGGACTAGATTGGGATGGCTCACAGAGGAAATGAGCTTAATCTCGTTCATTACTTTCTCGATACTGTCAGTGTCTCTGTATTTGATCCTCTTAATGGCAACCCATTCGTCATTGTGAAGTTTTCCAGCGTAAACAGTCCCATATGCCCCTGTTCCAAGCCTCTGTTTCTCTGAGAAGTTATTTGTGGCTCTCTCAATGTCTTTGTAGGTATAAATAGGAACGCTGTAATTGCTGGTAGCTTCAGTCAAGCGCCTTTTTGTGCTCTTTGTGACTCTTAATTTGGAGCGCCGACGAAAGAAACAACATATTAGACCGAAACCGATCATTAATAAAGCTCCAAAGAACATCCCTGCACAACAAGTTATCATAGTCACATAAAATGCTAGGTTGCATGCAGAGCACCAGAACTTGGTCTCGGCTGTTGATTTACTTATTCCTTGATGCCTAGAATGAAACCATACGAACTTCATGTGCTATATGTCTGTCATTATCGGCTAATTTGCATTTAATTTTAAGCTAGTAGATTTTTTTTTCCCCAGTTTCTTTAAAGACGGACCTCTTCAGCAAAGTATACGGTCCCTAATAAGTCACTTTATTTTCAACACATGGAATAGAAAAACTAACCTCCAATTAAGACAACAAATCTGGTTGTCCCTCCACATTGGCCAGACATGTACCTTGCTGGGTTGCAGGATGAAGAGGCTGCTCGGTTACATGCCCAAATTTACGAAAAAGCAATTAGTAGGGCATATATTTTGAGGCAAAAGAAGGCAGCATAATTTGCAGCAAGTATATATATTTCAACATTAGTCCATCAAACTTCAATCAAGAATAAAAAATTCGATGATTTGACGCAATTTGAGCACAGTCTAGAACTTTGATTTATCAAGCTGTCGTGACGAGGTTAGTCTTTCTACCTCACGCTGTTAGTAAATGTTACTCCATGAGGCTTGAGTCAGGGGGCAGGATTATAACATGTCCCAAAACAAGAACAAATCAAAGAATCAATTAGAGTATATGCTGGCCCGCATTGAGATGCTCCCCGACCTAGGTGGTATCCTAAAGAACAATACAAGAGAGATGAAAAAGAACATGGTTGGACCAAATTATGGAAATAAGCCTTGACCAGAAGGCTAACTGAGTAATGAGGTTGACTTCAGAATGCCCTTAATCAGGGGTTGGACTGATCAATTGTGGGGCCATTCATGTTTCAAGGCCATTATGACGCATCTTCCTCGTCCCATTTGAATTGTTGTCCCTCGCCCCCTCCCTCTTACCCCAAAACAAATTAAAGCATCCGGATAAATTGGCTCTACTCGTCAAAAATTAACCTGTGTGTCCCACTCCTACCTGCCCTTAATCTCTCTCTCCCTTTCCTATTCTTCAAATTAATATTATTAATAAGAGTTAGATCTAGAGTGCGTTATCCTCCCGTCTATATCAATGAGCCTGCTGACATTGCTCTAGCGTATAAATTATTTCCAATGAAGAAAGAGTAGATTAAAACATTTTAATTTTGAAGAATCAAATTAAATAAAATAATCTATCCGTGTCAATCATGTTGGCAAAATAGAATATGAGAATTAAAATTAAAATTAAATATTAAAGTTGGTAGACTATATGGTATAGACTCGATGAAAACTTGGAATGATGGTTGAGGAAAACGCCATTTGATCAACCGTGGTCAACAAACGGGGCTCCTCTGTGTTCACTTAATTATGGCGATCATTGCGCTAAAAAGTCAATCCACAATTATACCACGTCCAGTTAAAAATATTTTCATCAATCAGTACTGACCTTTCCGGCAACCATTCCCGGCCAAATACCCGTCTCCCGTGAATCCTTCCCTGCAACGGCACCGATACCCGGGCTTCTTATCAACCGGAGATTTTAGTCTCGTACAGTTGGCGTGTCTGGAACATTGGCACTCTCCTTCCAGCCACCACCCGAGCTCGATCGTCTCAACCTCCAAGGACACCGCGGTCTCCGCACTATTATCCGAACTGTTCCTTAATTCCTCGGCCGCTATCGACGACATGAGGTACCGACAGCGTTTGTTCGTTAAATTCTGGAGATTCATAAAATCAACGGTAGAGTTTTCGTAATAGCAGCTCAAATGGCCGCCGCCGGGGCTGCAGTTTTCCGACTCGAAGTGAGTCTGCACCATGGTCGCCGGTATGACGCAGGGGGAGACCGTTTCTCTGCAATTCTGCAAAAGGATGGCGTTTCGCGACGTGGGCGCGTAACTACGGCCGAAGAGCTGATGGAAGGTGCGAAACGGACGGTTGCATTGGGACTTGACGCCGACGATTATGGTGTCAGAGTTAATAGAATACACGGGGTAATCTCCGATGAGGATTCTGCCAGAAGGGGTGCAGTTGAGTCGGATGGAGCAGCCGGAAGAGAAGCCAAATACGTGAGGGAGGTTTCGGGGGGAGTGTTGCGGAGGGCATGTTTGCCGGCAGTGAGGGCGGTTCGATTGGGCGGTGATCAGGGGAAGGAGAAAGAGAACCAAAAGGAAGAGAAGCGAGTGCTTTATGATCATGGATGTGGGAGAGATGAGAGATCATGTAAAGAAGAAGATATTAAAGGAAAAAAGAGACGATCATTGAAGTTACAGTGGAAGTATTGGGATGATCGAAGCGGCAGGTGAAGCAGGGGAAAGCATCACTGGTCAATAATGAAGAGGGCGCTCCAGTTTAGGAGACGTTGGGGTTGGAGTGTGGAGTGTGGAAATGGCGTCTTTGTTAGATGAGACAACACATAAGGTTGTGAACAAGACTGCGCGAGCCAGAGTGGGGGACGTTTCTCGTTTTCACACATATTTTATTTTTGGTCCAGTTCATTATACTCGCTTGGTCGTATTTGTAATGAATTTTTTTTTAATGAGTTTGTTTGTAATCACTTATCTAAATCGGGTTTATATAATAAATCTAATTCACGTAAATCGAGATAAATCTTATCTATATATTTATCTCGTAGACCGTGAAAGTACTTCGTAGACCGTGAAAGCACCTCGTATACCGTAAAAGCTACCTCGTAGACCGTAAAAGTTACCTCGTAGACAATAAATTACAATTTATAAGCACTTATGAAATTTTCATAAGCTATTCCAAACAGCCTCAATTATGTAAAATGAACTAGTAATTAAAAATAATAATTATGTAAAAAGTGTCATGTTTTTTTTATATATGCTTCTATTTATGAAAATAAAGAGAATGTATAAAAAATATAATAGATAATAAAATACATTTCCCAATAATTTGTTGACTTCATTCATCTAGTGAGTTATCCCCCTCTCCTGAATATAACTCTTGATGTGTGTGATAATTAATTATAAATAATATGTATTTAATAATGGTAAAATAGAAAAAATGAGTTTATATTTTTAGACACAAAGTGAAAGTTACTTATAAAAGAGACCAGCCCCATAAGAGAGAAAATTGCTTATAAATAGGACCAAATAGAGTATCTATCTGTGTGTGTTTTAATTAGTTATTGGTGAATAATTTATACAATTTATTTTTTCTTATTTTTTTTATAAAGCATCAACTAACAAGTGTATTTAGTTTTTTTTATAAGGCATTTACTTATTTTTAAAGAATATTAAATATTTTTTATGTATGCCCGTAATTAATAAAGATAATAGGTGAGAGTAATAATTAGTATGATATTAGAGTTTAGTGCAATTAGTATGGGTAATATTGAAAATCATTTAAATTTTATGATAAATTTAATAACTTTCACTATTTTTATTGGTTTGTGAAAATTGTTAGTTAATACCTTATAATAAAAACTAAAAAAATTATAAGATAAATATGAGAAATAAATTTTATCTCAATTTAAAAAAAAAATAAAACCGCACTTAACCAAAACATAACTTTATCTTCTTTTCATGCACGGTTTTTTTTTTTTTAATAAAAAAGGGGAAAGGGTTATGACTTGTGAATGGATGGACAATTGGACATTTCCTTGAAATATCAATCACGGGGGAGGTCCTATTCAAACCGATGGATTTGGAGCCTGATGTTGATCCTGCTGGTTGACAATCAAGTTGGATCACCCTTTTCATCTACCACTAGAATTCTGGTCCAACCCGACCCATATATTAGGTGTGGATCGCATACCACTCAAATTTTATTTATAAATTTTAATTAACTAATTTTCACATATTAAAAAATTAAATAAAAAAAGATAAAGGGAGTTAGTTAAATCATTAATTATGAATTAAATTTATAGTTTTATCTTTATTTATGAATGGTTCTAAGTGTCAAATTCTTGTTATTTAATTTATTGTAATTAATGGAGGTAAAACTATAAAAATTGCATTTATTACTTTAAAAATAGGTTTATGAGAAAGACAAAATTCTTTCATGAAAAAGCTAAGGACTTATGAATATCCAGAGTGGTAGTAAGTACTTCATCCAATCCTTTTTATAAGAGCTCAAAATTTAAATTGTCTTGATCTTTTTTAAAGAGCCCGATAAAAATTGTCTCAACATTTAATGAATTTTTTTTTTCAATTTATACCTCTCATTAAGATATATATATATTATTGACTAAAGGGTTATTGATATTTATGTTTATTTTATTTTTTCTCTCTTATTTATACTTATAAATAAGTTATATTTAAAAAATATTATTTTTAATTAATTTTAATCCTTCTAAGTGGGATGTTAAAAAAATAATGAGGAAGCATGAAAGATAGATGAGGACGGAGGCAGCATGCATGGGCCCACATCCCCTTCGGGGGGCTATAAAGCGAGGAGGATGGGGAAAAGGTGCCCATACGTAGATTACATGTGTAGTACGAGGCATCACGCATATGCTATAAAAACATGAGAGAAAGAACACTTTGTTTCCTGCTAATTTACCACAATGGAAGGCGGTGAACATAATCAAAGAGTTTTGTTGCGGGGGACTTTTGAATTTCACTCCCACTCATCATCACTTGTCCCATATTCGTAACGTTTAATCTCCATTGCCACCTAACCCATAAACCTATATTCAAACTTCACATCAACACGCAAACGTGTGTTCATTCAATCTAATGGATGTATTATTTTCTTTCCAAATTATGGTTGACCATCTAACGGGTGTGGGGGCTGCTTTTACATTGTGTGTGTGTGTGTATGCGACAACCAAAGTGAAGTAGCTTCATCTCCAATTAGCCTCCATGCCTTAGACTATGAATATAATATTCTCTCTGGTTGACCTCCCTCTAGTTGAGTTGAGTCATCTCTGACACATATAATGTATAAAAGAGGAACTGCAAATACGGAGCTTGTCCTCAACTTCAAATGCCAGATATATAGTTGCTCAGTTCAATTTCCACTCAACTGAAATATTCACACCACTTTAACTCCCATATTCTACTACGTACCATGAACATCTCGTGACCCTAAATTGAATTCTAGTTATAGCTGGCAGCCACTCCTTTTACCCCCTCTCCCTTTATTTTAGTATTCATTATGTCGCATTCAACGCCTCACCTTTTCTTTTTTTTCTTTTTAATTTGGGTTGATTAAACTCTCTTAAGCTTCAACTAGACTTGAATAAATTTGACCCAAAACAATACTCCCTCCAGTGGGAAATTTGTCGGTTCGTTCAAATGATCCCTCCTTTCCTTTCGAAACTTAAATCCCACTTTGACCATCCTCTTTTATGAGTCCCAGCCGCTTTATGTCCTCCTTTTTTCCCTTTGACATGATTGGGCAGATTATCACCATACACAAGATATTGAGTTTTCATCCTCAAACTTATTTATCCCAGATAAAAAAAAAATCTATTAAATCTTTAAGCTTCCAAATAAGAATTCAAAAATCTGAAATAAAAGTTTAACATAACCAAGGTGTCTGTCCTCCCCCAGGCTGAGATCCATTTGTATGGAGTATAATTGAAAGCTCATATGACGACGTTTTTCACATGATTTTTGTACTCCTTTTCATGCTTATCGTATACAAATCACACAATCATCAGAACCATTTTTTTCCCAGAGAGTTCTGCGACCACTTTTTTGCCATCCATCTTTGCGGTTCCTTCTTCTTTTTCAAAAGGTTTTGACGAGTTCTTTTTTTTTTCCCTTCTTTCTCGGGACAAGGTTTGGATGGGTTCTATGTAGGGCTGTACATGAAACCCGATAATCCGGTGAATCCAATCCAGTCCGAACCTACCCGGTCTAACAACAACAACAAAAAAGAGTATGATTAAATTCGGGCCAGACCGTGTCTGACCCGAATACCAGACAGAACCGGATTCCGGGTAAGTGCTCTAGACTGATTAACCTGGTCCTACCCGGTAATATAGATTTTTTTTAACATATAAATGTAAAAAGTAGTCAATATGTAATTATACCCATAGTCCCATGTCATTATGATTAATTATAACTATGGTCTCATGACTCCTCCTTCCTCCTTCATCATTCTTCCATTCCTTCTTTCATTCAACTCACAATGCCTCCTCCCATTCAAGATCCGGCGCCTCCTCCTTCCTCCTTCTTCCATTCAAGATCCGACGCCTCCTCCTTCCTCCTTCAAAATTTGGTGTCGGCCTCCTCCTTCCTCCTTCTTCCATTCAAGATCTGACGCCTCCTCCTTCCTCCTTCCTCCTTCAAGATCTGGTGTCGGCCTCCTCCTTCCTCCTTCTTCCATTCAGGATCTGACGCCTCCTCCTTCCTCCTTCAAGATCTGGTGTTGGCCTCCTCCTTCCTCCTTCTTCCATTCAAGATCTGGCACCTCCACCTTCTTCCTTCTTCAGTCATGATTCGACACCTCCATTTTCAGCCTCCTTCAAAATTTTTAACTCCTTCAAATATTACCCCCTTAATATAAAATAAGACACATGACAAGACAACTAACCCGGTCTTGTCTTGTCTAGTCTGCCCAACCTGATGGATGGCGGGTTATCCGTTGGGCTGGACCGGGCTCCAGGTTAGAATAACCAGTCCGAAGACCAAATCGGACCAGACTTTGGGTTACTACCATACCTGGCCCGATTTGGTTCATGTACAACCCTAGTTCTATGGAAGAAAGATTATGGGGGAGCAAGTAGCTAGCAAGGAGAAACGGAATTGAGTGACGAACTAAGGTTCGAATCTCTGTATTAAGAAGTATCTATGTTTAGTGTTCGACAGTGTCTCAAATAAGATTATTTTTAATAGGAGGATACTCATACTAGGGGAAAAAGTAGCTAGCTGAGGAGACTAGTCCTCTTTCACTACTACAAAAGAGGCCTTTAATGGCGCACCTCTAATAACGCTTCTTTAAAGCAACACTATAGATAATTAATTTCTCTTAAAAAAAATAGAAGCTACGACGCTTTTTATTATAAGCGTCATAGCTTAGTGTTAGTCTTTTATGACACTTTCTTTAAAAAAATAAAAAATTAAGTGCTAACTATGACGCTTTGTAGCAAAGCGTCATAACTGGTGGTAAGCCTTAGATGACGCTTCCCCAGGACAACGCTGTCCAAGGTTTTAACATTACTTTTTTTAATTTTATTAGTAATAATATATATACTTACATTATTATTCACGTTTAAGTTTTTATATATTTACTTTATGTTTAGATTTAATTCATTACTCATAATATGTGTGTGTGTGGTTATAATTAGGTCACTTTTATATAAGTTGCACTCAGAGCCTTGAGATCAATTAAGTACACTCAAGCATGCACTCAAATATGTACGAAATATATATAAATATGCTAGTGCGAGTGTAAATTCACTAATAATTAACTTAATAGTGTAACTTTATACACACACACACATCCAAAGTACCAACAATAGTAATAGGAATAATCTGCACACACACAAAAAGTCATAAGGAAAAAAAATATACACCTTAGTCGGCGCTTTCTTGAAAAACTCTTGATAAGATCCTTAAAATCTGTAAAATAAAAAAAAGAACTGTCTTAACCAATGCTTAAGATGAAGCGCTGGTTAAAACAAAAAAAAATTAATAATAAAGTTTATTGTCTTAACCGATTTAGGCAATTGCCTAAAGGCAATTATATATATATATATATATATATAATATTATATTACATTTAACGTAAAATTTATTTATTTGCCGCCGTTAGAAAGTATTGCTTTTTAATTTAAGGCCACAGTAGTAATAGGAATAATTTGTAAAAAAAAATTATAAGGAAAAAAAATACACACCTTAGTCGTGCTTTCTTAAAAAAACGCCTAATAAGATCCTTAAAACCTGTTAAAAAAAAGAACTACCTTAACTGGCGCTTTAGATGAAGCGCCGGTTAAGGCCTTAACCGGCGCTTATCTAAAGCGCCGGTTTAGACAATTGCCTTGGCCGCACGACCAAGGAAATTATATATATATATATATATATTATTGCCTTTAAAGCAATATATATTTATTTTCCACCGTTGAAAATTATTACTTTTCAATTTAAGGCCATTGCTTTTATATTTGTTTGTTTAATTATTGAAAGCTACGACGCTTGTTTAGAAAAGCGCTAAAGTTTCTCTAGACTTTGTATGCCACTTACACATTAAGCGCCATATAAGGTTTTATTTTAACTTTTCACCAGCCCGCCATTATCATCTTCTTTGCGCGCCTTCTAGCTCCCAATTTCCTAGAACTCCATTGCTCCATCATCATGTTTTATCGCTTCATTTCTCACTTTATTGTCTTGGACCCCATTTCCTACAAAGCTTAGTCTCTACGTATTTTTTCTTATTGTCTCATCCTCCTATAAAAGCCCCTTAGCTTGTAAGTATTTTTTTTATATACAGAAGCTTAAATCCATGTTTTATTCTTCTTTTTTTAGTTAAAATCTGTCATGAATCTTATATGTATACTTAATTTTTTTTCCAAGTATTTATTGAAAGTTTCAGCCCTGCCTTCTTAAACTTCCTATAGATTGTAAGTTTTTAAATTTTGAGCTTATAAATATAATAATACTAGTTTAGTCATCTGTAGAACTACGACATGTATCAATAACGCGTGTGGCTCAATTTTAAGCAATTTAAATGTTGGAGTTCTTTCATGCTTGATAGATGAAGAAGAGAATTCAATATTACAAAGGATATCTGCAAGTTTAATGATGGATTTAGACTGTAAATACAGATCTACTATTCCATGAGGGGAAAAAATTACAAAAATTTTTCCTTTTTAAAAAAATAAAGACCTTCTATGACGCTTTCTTAGAGAAGCGTCATAGGAGGTGTATGACCTCTTATGGCGCTTCCCCCAGGGAAGTGCCGTAGGAGGTTCACACTTCCTACTGCGCTTCTCACAGAAGTGTTGTAGGAAGTGTATATTATTTTAAAAAAAAAACTACGACGCTTTTAGAAATTCAAGAAGTGCCGTATGTTATTTTTATGGCACTGGAAGTTACGGCGTTTCCCAAGTGTCATAATATTTGTAAAAATAAATGTCGTCTATAGTGTTTTTTGTAGTAGTGTTTGTGTTAGAATAAATTATACTTTACAACAAAATATATATCAAATACAGCATAAAGTATTTTACAAATGTAGCACAAGACTTCAGAAGATACCTCTTGTCATAACTAATCTTTGTTCCTGAGAGAAAGTTCACGAACACTAAAAGCAATATTGCAAAATAGAATATGTCAGAAGGTAGATTGTCATGTGACTCTTCTAACTGACTGTAAGCCATTGTCAGTAAGGAAACCTCAGAGAGCAATTAGGTTTTTCTTGTATGTTCTATTTAGACAGCCGTAAAATTTAATTGTCTATTTCACCATAAGAAAAAATACATAAATAGTCAGTCAACTGATTACCCTAATCTTGAAGTTGGGACTGAATCTGACTTACGGACCACACTCAGGATATTTTAATTAATAACCTAATTAATAATAACTAATTAATTATATTATAATAAATTAAAATATCTCACAACCTTGGGCATAGGTTTTTTTTTTTTTAAAAAAAATGAAATGGAAGCTTAGGCGAGTCGAGTTGAAAACAGTATTGCTGTGTGAGAAAAAGAAAAGTGAGACCCAAGAACGATTAGATGTGGGCCTCCGAACTATATATTTTTGGCCCATGAGAACTGCTGCTAGAGCTTCTCGAACCGCCAAAAATACAACAGGACTGTATGCTCCGGAGTTTGGGGAGTGGTCCTTCTCAAACCCGATGGTTTTTCCTAACCAACGTATTTTTCTGTGTCTCCAGTTCCCATTTCTGCTAGTTATTTTTTCCCTATTCCCACGTCTAAATTACTGTAATCTCATAGCCAGCGATATGAAACGAATTGATGGTAAAGGAGAGAACTTGTAATATAAGCACGAAATTGATTGGAGGGAAAAATAACAAAAAAGAAATACAATTCATCAGGTCCCTTTCAGTTAGATGAATGCCAGCAAACGAACTATATATCATATATACAACCATCATTTAAAGTCTGAAAACAACAGCAACTACTACCACCACCACCAGCAGTCCTAGTTAATAAAACAGCAAAGCAGAGTAAATATCAACTAACTCCTCCATCTTGTACGTACAGACAACACTCCATCAGCAACATCCCTTCTGTGTCTTCTATCTACCAGTCAGTTGAATAAGGCAGCTGGGAATTGGTGATGGTAAACCAAAACAGGAAAAGGTGAATTAGTGCTAGGCAAGTTAGAAGAAAGTGAAATGATCGTGAAAGGAGGAATTGTTGGACTTGGAGAAAGGAGAGGTGACCAGGGATTGGAGGGCGGCTGTGAACTTGTTGATTCTCTTTCTCTGACGAATACGTTTTAGGATTACCTGTTTCTCCATTCCCATTTTGCCCCCACCGTTTATCTGCAATTCCCTCGTCTCCTCCTCCACCCTCTCCTCTACGTTTTGAAGCTTCACGGCCTTTGAATTCCCTGACATGTTTCCCTCATCAAATGGTTCATGTGAGAGTAAACGCTTTAGGTGATATGTCCCTTATTTATAAGCCTAATCATAATGGGTCGGTGCCATCCCAACTTGATGTTCGAGGCTCCATCCCTTTTTTTAAAAAAAAAATCAGGTGACATCGATCTCATGGTTAGACGTTGGCCGGTTATATATTTATATTTGCGTGCACGCACACACAAATGTTTCTCTGGGGCTTGTTGCGTTTGACACCACATCAACCCAATCAGATTCCGTCCTATCCTATCCCCTACATCTCTTTAATTTGCATGCATTTGTTTGCTTTTCCTATATTTGATTCTATCCGTTGCCGCCTTCGTTTCATATATTCCTGAACTTTATACTCAGTTTTTTTTAATAAATAATTTTTATTTTTATTACATAAAATGAACTTATGGTTAAGATTAATTAAAAATAAAAAATATGTTAAAAATATCATATTTCTTTTAAATATGTATTTATTTATAAAAAGAGTATAGGAGAGAGAATAGGTAACAAATATGAGAGAGTATGAGTATAAAATATAAAAAAGAATGTGTAATAAATGAATAGATAAAAAAAATAGTGGTGAATGGGAGATAATAAATATAAATATATGTATTTAATAGAAATAGAGAAGAAGAAAAAAAGTTTAACTTTTATGTTGAAGAAGAAAAAATTATTTATACAAATGACCGAAGACATTATATACACAAACGAACACTACGGTCATTTTTGAAAGGATAGACACCTTTTCTCCAACGGAACATAGATCCCGCTGCTGCAGGATCCATGCCAATAAATCATTATTCTTTATTATTGTACTTTAAAAATTCTGAAGCACACAGGGAACTGTCCAAAGTAAAATATAAGTCTGTCTAAAGATCCAAAACGAAAATAAAGAAATAATAATTTCTCATAGGCTCTGGCTAAATTCCACACATACAACATGTCCCCACAATAAGCTAAGCGAAAAAAAAAATCCATATATCGTATATCGCACGTGCATGTCATGTCACTGCACGTGCGATATACGATATATCGAACCTCCATGAATTGATAGTCTTACATGTTGCCAAACACCTAATTATTCCGAAGAGATGACACAAACACTTTAACTAAATTTATATGGGGTTAAGGGGGGTAATTTTGTCCCAAAACTATAAAAAATAGAATAATTTTGTTCTGACCCATTCTCATTAATTTTAACAGTTAGTTAATCAAATATGTTGATTTAACAATTCATATGTTATCCATATAATTAAAGTGTAAATTTGTTCTAAAAGTTTTAAATATAACTTTGAAAAAAATGAAATAGATGACATATAAATTTCTTATGCAAATTTGTATCTTAACAAAAATGAGGATGACTTGGTTAAGTAATGATTTAAATTAACTAGGATAATGATTAGGTAAAATTGCTCAATTTTTTACATTTCTGATACAAAATTGCCTCCAAAAAACTTTCAAGACAAAATTATTTTTCAGAGAAAACTTTTAAGGTGAAATTGTCATTTAACCAAATTTATTTATATGTATATTTGTTTACAATAATAATTATAATTAACTACGAAATATTTACAAATTAAAAAACAAATTAGCCAAAGAGTCATATAACTAGGAATAGCTACCCCTGCCACCAAATAAGCAAATTAGGAGTAGATCGAAAGCAGTCCAACTATATAGTCATAGATATAGCAGCATGAACGAAGGCCATCTATATCAGTTTCTGTGCGAGTGGTAAAGACCAGATAAGTCGCAGTCGTTGGCCACGGGAGGCTTTTCTCAATCAGTAACCAGAGTCATTGCATCTTTATAATTTTCCACGCGATGGGGACGCCGTTGAATATTTTGTACAGAAGACAAACACGGTGCACACATATTTCCACTCGCGTTCGTGTTCATGATTCATGGGATAGACTAATCAAACTTATCTTTTGATTTGATGTTTGCCCAATTACAGCTTCTCGTTTCCTACTACCGACTCCGTCTACTTGTTCTCGTCGCACCATTTTAATTTGACGTTTCGAACACGATGTCTTGAATCTTTTTTAATGGTTCTTCTTTTCTTTTCTAAATGATATCTCCAATATCGAATATTGCTCTACAAATAAGCTAGCCATTTAATGCTAAACTGATCTAAAAATAAGCTATAGTATTTTTTACTCTCTAATTAATATTTGTGTACTTGAGAGAGTTTTTGTATTATAACTTTACATTATGTGTGGATTTTACAGAGGCAACGACACCGCTCCCGATGTGATGGATTCCACTGGAAATTAGAAAAAATAAATATAAGTTGTCTGTTGAAGATGACTTGGCAAAAATATTGAAGGCATTATGCTCGTAAATATGTTACTCTAGTTCTTCATGGGGATCGGAGTCGGAGAATAATAAATCAATGTCAATTTCAATATTTTATTCCTTTAGTCGAATATGATTTTTGACATGAATAACTATGGTATGTTATTTAGTTAAATTTCAAGCAAATGTAAGTGCAGTTGCTTCAAAATTTCAATGATTATCAAGACAAAATAAAATACTCCCAACCATTAGTATATGTTTTTTTTTTTAAAGAAAAAAAGCACTGGATTAGAATGGATTGAAGTTAACGACCACTACGACGCAACTTTTTGATGATAGGCTGATGAAGACCTAACGCAAGATGGTTCTTATTTATAAATAATTTTTTTTATAAGGTTAGTCCTTTTTATAAGTAAATTTTATTTTATGATTAAAAATATAAACTCATTTTTCCTATTTTACCCTTATTAAATATATATTATTTATAATTAATTATCACACACACACCAATAGTTATATTCATGAGGAAGAGATAACTCACTATGTAAATGAAGTCAACAAAACATTGGGAAAACATATTTTACTATCTCTCATACATTTTATACATTCTCTCTATGTTTTCATAAATATAGGTATATATGAAAAAACATGGTATTTTTTATACACCTATTACTTTTAACTGCCAGTTTGTTTTACGCAATTAAGAAGAAAGTTGCTTATAAATCTGAAGCATCCACAATACTCTATACAGTCTTTAATATATGATCTATTTATGGAGTTTTTCTTGATCATAAATATAAAACTAATTTTTTATATTTATCAATATTTTCTTAATGTTACCGCCATTAATTGATGCTTTCTCGATAGAGGTGGAAATCAAGGCCGGCCCTTGACGGGCCAGAGCCTAAAAGGGCCAACCCTACAGGGTCCAGAGAAAGAAAAATTGTTGTTTTTCAAAGCCCGGCCCGAAAGCATCAGGGCCAGAAGTCATTTTCACAATATTTAACTATACATTTACATACCTCATGCAATAAAATAAATGCAATTACTAATTCATAATCAAAGGTAAAAAATATTGTGTGCAAGTAATTCATAGTCTCATACAAAGCATAAAAAGTAAAAAAGCTAAACACTCTAAGCAATATGATTATGACAACTATCGTTTTCATCTTCTGCACTACTATCATCAATTTCAAAGAATTTTGATTGTACTTCGCTTTAAGTAGTAGACTCTGCTTTAGTGGTAAAAATATCAAGAATTAGTAAATTAACATCATATGTAAATTTAGCAATTTTAAGGTTCTTAAGGAGGAGTCAGCAAGGGCATGAGTAGGAGGGGTAATGAAATTAAAACAAAAAATAAAGCTAAAGTGCCTAATGGGCCGGCCCTACAGGGCCTTCGACTCTCCAAGGTTGGCCCGACTTCCTTTTGAAGCTCTATTTTTCAAACCCGGCCCGTGATTTAAAAGGGTCAGCCCGACGGGCTCGGCCCGATTTCTCGGCTCTATCGCTCGACAATAGTTAATAAAGAGAAATATAGAAAGAATTAAAGAAGATGATTATAATGTTTTAGAAAATATATATTATATTAATTAATTTAAATAATTTTTTTAATCTAATCAAATTAAATAAATAAATTTTATATTAAAAAAAAATGGAGACAGTGATGGGCTTCATGACTATTAGTTGAGGTAGAAGCGGTTTAAGCTAAGGCGGAGAGAAAGGGAAGTGGAAGGACACCATAAAACATCCTAAGGTGCTAGAATATCATCGTTTAATTAAACTAAAAAGTAAAAATAGATTTTTGATTAATTACATGAGGCAGAAACCATGACTTATACATAACACACACAACACATTAATTTCAACTTTTGCAGGCAATATAAACACAGAATATGTTACCCTAGCTATTCGAAGCATACGGGGAAAAAAGTGGGAGAAAATAGACGTGAAAAAATACTAGAAAGTAAAGCTTAAAATAGTAAAAAAATTTACTATTTTTAAAAGTTTTCTCTCTGAAGTATTCTTTTCTCCTATTTTTTTTTCTAAATTCAAATGTAAGGTAAATTCAGAGGAAAAGAGAAGGTGACAAGCGAGGTGTGAGTAAAACTGGAAGCGGGGCGGTTTTCATGTGAGTGAGTCCGAAGGTGGCGGACATATCAACCGCCGCATCGGAAGGGGTGGTGACATCAAATGCTTGTAAAAGACCGGCGAGGGCAAGGTGTGTCATTTGGAGCCCAAACATGATCCCAGGACACACCCTTCTTCCAGCCCCAAACGGAATCAGCTCAAAATTTTGACCCTTCACGTCAACCTCCTTGTGCCTCCTCATCAAGAACCTTTCCGGCTTAAACTCCGACGCCTCCGACCACACCCCTTCGTCCCTTTGCAACTTCCATATGTTCAATATCAAGCGTGTGCCTGCTTCTATACGGTACCCTCCTAAAGTGCAGTCTTCTGTGAATTCTCGTGGACCCGATAGTGGCGCAGCTGGGTATAATCGTAGTGTCTCTTTTATTACTGCTTGAAGATACTCTAATTTGCTTATATCTGTTTCGTTCACCAGCCTCTCTTTTCCCACCTTCTCGTCTAACTCATCCTGGACTTTCTTCAACACATCGCGATGATTCAGTAATAATGAGAGCCCCCAAGTCATAGTGACCGATGTGGTATCTGTTGCCCCTGCCATTATTGTCTGCATGCATGCGATATACATAACATGAACTTAATAATATAATAATCTATCGAAACGTATTAAATGATGAATTGAATTAGCCAAAATATTAATCATTACCGAGCAAGTGGCTTTGATAACAGTATCAGCATCGTGGCCAGCAAGATCAGAGCTGTCAACTATGGACAACATGACATCGATGAAGTGCTGCTCTGTTTTAGGCACACCAGAGGCTCTCTGTTGACGATTTTCCTCTAACCACTGACACATAATCATGTCCATTTCTTTGGCTGCTCTTTTCATATCCTTTACGTGACCTCCGATATCGAGCCACCCCAGAAATGGAATCGCGTCTCCCGGTACGAACAGTCCCGACAAACGGAGAAACTCCCTGAACACCTTCTGAAGCCGCCTCATCTCTTTCCCCCAGTATCTCTTTCCGGTGATCATTCTCAGAATCACGTTCAGATTTGTATCTCCAAACCATCGTTTCATCTCCACCAAAACAGTGCCGGAGTCTTCGTCTCTTTCGTTGGTCCATAATTTGTGAATCTCTTTCAACGACCGATGTACTTCTGCATCTCTGATACATCGAAACATGTCAAAGCGGCGAGTGGAGAGTAACTCGGATGCCGTGATCTTTCGCATTTCTCGCCAGAAAGAACCATAAGGGCAGAACCCAAAGCTAGCATAGTCGTATCCAAAGATCTTAGCAGCTGTGAACTTGGGACGAGAGGAGACGATGACATCATGGGTGGTGAAGCACTCCTTGGCCACCTCCCAACTGCTGACCACGACGGCTTTTTGGATCCCAATTCGGATGCCAAAAATTGGTCCATACTCATCAGCCAAATCTCCTAAGGTTACATGAGGCTGCCCAGAAGCACCTAAGATGGGAAGATGACCGATCAGAGGCCACCCGCCTGCAGCTTCTGGTGGCTTTCGATGAGGATACCTCCTCCTCAACAAATAGTAGGAAATGAACGCTAAGGCGATCATTCCGGCAATGGCTGCATCAAGATAGTGAAGCATCACAGTCATGGCGATATGAGCGATCCGTCAGTGGTATCTTTATTTGAGTTGATGAATTGTATTTGATTTGGGTACTGCTGTATGTATACTAACTTACCAAGTGTCACAGTGGTTTATCATCAACACAAGTACCTGGCAAGGTGTAATCAGATAACCACTCTTGTGACTTTGGATTCTTGTGGGCTAAAGTCCACGTCTGTCGTTTTCCTCATGACTTGTCAAAAGCATCCAATTAATTGAATCAGCATTAACTTGTTCATGCGACCAAAATCTCACCATTCTTTGCGTTCTTATCCTGCTTGTCAGTTCCCCATCTTTCTTTTTGGCGCCGTCAGATTTGGAAATATCTAGTGGGATTATTTAGTCAATCACTTCTTATATTAGATTGATTTATTAGTTTAAACTGGTTTAAGACACGCGCAATGCACGGATACATAAGTTTTAGATTAAAAGATGTAGTATGTTAATAATTTAATATTTTGTATATAAAATAACAAACCCAAACCCAACATTTATTTATATAATCTAGGATAAAATGTTGTAGAAAACCTCCTTATAAACTATATTAGAAGTTTGACTTATTAGTTTTCTTTCTGCATCTAAAATAAGAATCTTCAATCATTCTTTTCATTTCACACTTGAGACTGTAACATATAACTGACCATGTGTGAAGACTGGACGTGGTAGATATAATCCAAGATTAACTAAGCTCTGACCTTGGCTCTTATTAATTGTCATGGCAAATGCAAGCATAACTGTAAATTGTCGCCTGCACAAGGTAAATGGAAAAGTCGAATTTGAAGGTGTGATGGTGATTTGTGGAATGAGCACATTGTTGATATATTGTTAGCTTCAATGACATGTTTTTTCTAATATTGTGACAATCAATCGAGTTCTATTGTATAGTCCAATGGATTTATCAATGTTCCTTATTAATATAATGGGGGCACCCACCTTCGGTCGGAGCTCATGTTTTGGAAGACTTGACATAGAGATTGAGTTCAATAACTCAACTGAGTGCATATCTACAATAGAGCTAAAGGCACCATCCTGTTTAGATACACTATCAGCACTTAAATAAATCTAAGGATTGGTTGATTGCTTGAACTATATTATGAGATTGAGTTCAATAACTTAACTGAGTTTTAACCATACACCAATTAGTTCATACATGATCGATTGCTTGAACTGCATCATACAACATCATAAAAGGAGTGGGAGCCATCATCAAAGGTTGGAAAGTGGAAATGTGGATATAGAATGATTAACAACATCAATAAGGGCATCAATTTACAAGGGATGGAGAACAGAAGCGCATAAACTTGTGATGGCGAAAATTTCAGCTAGTGTGCAGGGGCAAGAACTAACCAAATGTTCAAATGGTGAAAACTGGCATGGAGAAGGCGCTAAAATGAAAGGATTAGTAACAGTCATTGTGAATTACTGGAATCTTATCGGCATAGTGGAGAATACAAACTATCGGAGGGAACTAACCTCCAATAACAAAGCGAAAGGCAGCTACCTCTGTAGCTGATCACCGTATCCATAACAAAACCAAAACCATTTCTTCCATCAAATAAGATCGTTGGAGATCCATAAAAGAGAGATTAATTTGAAAAGATGAAAGCAAAAGAAAAAAAGAAAAGGCATCGTGCACATAGGTAAAGGTGTGAAAGGATGGCTCTGAATGTGCCTGACAGGGACAACTATAGTTGGTGTGGCGTGAACGCCTCCCTTTCATTTTCTTTGCTATTTATTTTTTCAACTTTCAATGCCTTGAAAGTTGTAGAATCATTGGATATGTGGACGCGAGGCATTTATTGTGTGAGAAGCAATAACCTCATATGTTATTATTGTTTAACATATTTTAAGTATATAAAATTATAGATCAACAAATTTATTATTTATTTAAATCAAAATTTCCTTTTTCATCTATCTTCAAAGTAGTGAAATTATATTCATCAAAATATTATATTTAACTACTTATATTGATATATTATTTTATATGTGTGTGTGCGCGCGCAATTAACTTTTTTATGAAATTTATATTTAATTATTAACTATCAGGAGGAAAGCTTCAAATTTTTAAATTTAAATTTAAAAATAGAGTTTAAGGATTAACTATTAGGAGCAAATCTTAAAATTTTCGCAATTGTTTATTCTTAAATGAGGAAATGGTTGGTTCCTCAATTTTCTCTTAGCTAGTTTAATCTTAAATTTAAAAATTATGTTAATAACATGTTTTACATAGATTGATGATATCTTAATTTAATATATTATTGATTACTCGTGATTTTTAGATAATCTTAAGATATATTTTAATATATTTGGGATTCATCTAGGTTAAATTAAAGGGATTTGAGTGAGATTTTGATAAGATATCAATTTAGAGAGATTTCATTATAAATATCAAATTTTAAGATAAAAATAATGATTTTGATATTAAAGATAAAAATAAGGGAAAATGGCTCAAAAATACCTTACAAGGAAATTATTTGTTGATTGGTACCACGTGTGCAAACAAGCACCCCTTATGTGCAAGCATCATCCACATGTGCAAAATTCATCCCTACGAATGTGCAAACATCATCCCTCATGTGCAAAATATCATTCACCCGTATGCAGCATATCACCCACCATGTGCAATGGTAGCAATCAACAATTAATTTTCTTGCAAGATAGTTTTTAGCAATTCTCCCTAAAAATAATGATATTAATAATAAATATAATAATTTAAGATAAAAAAGAAAATATATTTCATTTATTATTATTATTATCATTATCTTTATTTATTATCATCATTATCATTATCTATTTTTTATCTTTTTGTTTGATTTTATTTTGCTAGAAAGATATTGAATGAGGATCTAGGAACATGTCCTATATATAGGGGTTAAGCTTCTTCAGGAAAGAGGAGAATCATTCGAATACAGAGAGCATCAGAGCTGAGGGCTAGAGAAAGAAGATTGGGCAATTGGAGAGCAAAAGCTTGAAGATTTAAAGAGATTTGGAACTTTAATTTCGGTTCTTTCATTTTCTTTTTTTCTCCTTTACCTAGCTTTGGTTATGAACCGAATTATCATCTCTAGTTTTTGTTTGATTTTGTCTATAAGTTGCTAAATTTCATATTCTATGATTGCTTTGAACTATTAGATTGATTAAGACTTTGATTTCTATCTTTTATTGATTAATGAAATTTATGTGTTGATTTTATTTCGTGCTTAATACTTCTGGGTAATTGGCCACCACTTAGATTGTTGGGATCAATTGAGTGATGCTTGAGAAAACTAATTTAATTATAGAACTTAGATAAAATCATGCTAGACTTGAAGTTTAGGGATTAAATGGATGGTTTGTTAATAGAAAATAGATATATCTATTAGCCTAGCATTGTCTAATTGAGGTTAGATCTTAGTGAGTATTTTCGTTAACTAAGACAAGAGATTGCACATGTTAATTGAAAATATAAAATTGGTTTTGACTTGATAAAGCTTTATCAATTAATTTGAACATCTGATAAGCACATGTTTTCATTATCAATTTAAGATTTAAGTTAGTCTTATGAAGTCCAATAGGGATAAGTAATCTTAGGTTCCTCCCGTATTGAAGTTCTCAAATAAATTTTCTTTTAATAAATTAATTTTTAAATATAAAATTTCTTTTAAATTACTCTCACTCAACCTAATTAAGAACATAAATGTGATAATTAACTCATTTTTGCCTTAGTCCTCGTGGGAACGATATTATTATACTACTTATGATGATCCGTGCGCTTGCGGTTATGCTAGACGCCTAACAATTATATTCTTAAATGAGGAGATTTGTTGGTGTAATTTTTATTTTTAAATGAGGAAATCAGTTAGTTCCCTGATTTTCTCTTAGCTACTTTAAATTTAAATTTGGAAATTAAATTAAAATTAAAAAATAACCTTTACAGATTAACCAATAAAAAAACTAGGAGATTTTTAGTAGGCAATATTGGAACGTGGGTATTGGTATTATGGTAGTTATTATCTGGAGGAATTTTTAAAATTTTTAAAGAGAGTTTTAAGGATAAAGTGGTGCACTATGATGCATGCTTTCAATTCTACTTTTAAGAATATAATACATGTTACCTCTCAAATACATATTTCACACTTTTAACCTTTACTTCTCAAGTATATAAAATTGAAGTTTTTTTTTTCATGTTATTATTTATTTGGATACGGGAACCAAGGTTATCAAGATTCATGATCAATTTTATGGAATATGTTACTGTTATTTTTATATAAAAAAAATCAAAGGTTTGTACCTATTGGTATTTTAAAAGCAAATAACACTTTAGGGGAAAAAAGATTTTCATTAGAATAAGTGAGAGGAAATCTAGGATAATCATAGAAGTAAAAGGAAATTACTAAATAAATTTGGACAAAATAAAAAAAAACAGACAAAGGGGGCTCTTTAAAGTTGTGTTGCACTAGATACAACCTAATTTATGTGTGCGCACGATTCTTTCAAAATCATCGATGTTGCACAATTCCTGCAATTCCGCCTTGTATCACTCTTGGAATCACAAAAGATACATATATAAGTAAGATGCAGAAGTAAATTTGTATCTTTTAATTTTCGCCTGTTTTTAAATGGAATCATAGGATACGACTTGAGATTAGCGATATTTTAACTACCATGTGGTTTTTTTTTAAGAAAAAGTTTAATTGGCCTATAATCTGTTTATAACCATATCAAAATATTTCTATTTGACTAAAAGAATTGTAGTTCAATTTGGTTCGTTCATTGTAATTTTGATCAGTTTTCAACCCTTAGTGGACGCCCTCACTTGTGCAGCTGTGTTTAGCAGTCTAAAGCTCTGTTTGTGTTAGCGGTGAGAGGAGGGAAACGCACGATGAGAGAGAATAAGCACGGTGAGAGAAATTTGTAATGTTTGGGAAAGCGTTGGATTTCATTGGGCTTTAGGTTTACAATCAGCTTTTTGAAGAAGCCCACTTTTCCTACTTTTTCTCCACGGTGAAGGTGTCACGGTGAAGCGGAGGTTAGCTTCAGTCACTCCCTTGATGCCATTTGAGTGTCTTCCCTCCTAAATTATTATCCTCAGCTACTCCATGTCCGAAACCGTTACAACTCAGCTGACTCACAAAGCCTTGATTGACAGCTTCTTCAACCTTGGGTCTTCAACACACCGTCAGCGTCGTTGAATGGTAAGGGTCGTCAGAGGTGGCAAGTCAAGGTCGTCGTTGGTGGGTTGGTCCAAGTTGAGGTCGTTAGTCTTTCATTGATGAATGCAATGAAGCTTTGCTCTGTTTTCATTCCTTGTTCGGGTCTCTATTCCAAGAAAGAAGAAGAAGCTTTGGTCAAATTAGGATTTGACCAGGGACTTAATTGAAAACTTCACAAGTTCTCAAGGAGGGATTAAAATGCAAATCTTTGAAATATTTGAAGGGAACTATAATTTCTGTAACATATGGGTCCTTTTTTGTGATTTCCCCGATCCTCTTTCTTCCCTCACTTGTAATTTCCATAAATTGTAGGGGCATTTTCTATAATTTTCTCCAGTCCTCAAAATATTAATTTTGACCCTCCAAAATTTCCAATTTCTTATTAAGCACCTACAATGCAAAATTAAGAACAAGGTAGCATCAAAAGTTCAAGAGATCATTTGTATGAATAATTAACAAATTTTGACCATTTTACCCCTGATTATAATTAATTCAGTATGAATGTCCCTGACTTAAGTTAATGTTTAATAATATAATAATATCCCAAAAAATGCATTAAAATCCCAATTTAATAATGAAATATCATATAAAAATATGGTTCAATCATCGTGCTTCTCTTTGCTCTCCCTTCTTTAACACAAATGAATCATGTTGTGACAGAATCAGAGACCAACTTATTAGGAATAAATGATCCAATAATGATTTTCTTCATATATGCATTATAATTTAAATACAATTTTATCTATTTTTAATTAAGTATTTTAGTGTATTTTTATTTTTTAAAATAATAATTAAACTTTTTTTATTTTATCAGATTTTATTTATATCTTTTCACTTCAATTATCACTATATATATATATATATATATATATATATATATATATATATATATATATATTATATGTGTGTATAGTATTCAATAAGATTCATGTCATTTTTAGTCATTTTCTATCTAAACGGGCTTTTCAAATATTAATCCAAACATATTTAAGGTTAGAAAAAAAAACAACTTCTACCACTGTCAATCCGAACATAAATTATATTTATAATTTGATTTTTATCCTATATGATTTTTAAAAAAATTAGATTATAAAAAAAACTATTTCTTAACCATGATTCCAAACGGACACTAACTCCTTGTAAGTTATCACTCCCTTTCTTCACAATTTTATACCGTGTCTACAAGATTAAGGGTGATGATTTTATTTATTTTCATTTTTTTACGACAAAAATGAGAAATGACTTTCCCAAGCGATCTTACTCTCTCTCTTTATATTTCTCGTTACAGATGGCTACAACATAACGAAAATCAACTTGAAGGCTGCGAATGCGATGACATCAGTTGCACGGGTCTTATTGGATGTGCTTGTTTTAGTCTCTGACTCTACAATATAATTATTTGATAAATATATATTTTATAATTAAATAGATATAGATTTTATGGTATAATTTATTAAATTTATTGATATTTTATACTAATTTAATTATATTTTATATATTTTTTATCTTTAAGTAAGTTTAGGATAAAAGAAAATTTTGATATAAAATATACTTATATTCTATTTTATTGTGTAGGAGATATTATATGAGAAAAAGATAAAAAAAATCAAATTAAATAAAAAAATATCAACGAGGACCACAGAGCAATCCATGGGGCCACGGCAATTAAAGGAGAGGCAACATTCCATCGTGAGCCGGCAGCAATGATCTAGTGTGTGTTTGGGAGCCATTAAAAAAAGTGCTTTTTTTAGAAAACCATGGTTTCAGTAAAAATCACCCAAACACCCATAAAAATCTTATAATCCCGTTTAAAAAGCAAACCATGGTTTGGGGTACCAAACCATGGTTTTCAAAAAAGCTGAAGGGTGTGTGCGTTGAAACCGATTATTACCGTTGGGGGTAATAATTTCTTCTCTCTCCTTTTCTCCTTTGTCTGTACCTGTGTTGCAGAGATTCCCTGTCTTTACCACAGCTATACATTTACCACAGCTCCATTTATCTTCCACAGCTGCCCACCTGCGATTTCTCATTCTCCTCCGTCACCTGCGATTTCTCCTTTTCTCGGTGATAGTCTCACCAGAGCGGTTGCCGTCAGATTCCCACCTGCCCACATCTTCCAGCTTCCAGCTTCTCGGCTCTTCCCCGTCTCCACCATAACTCGCTTGCCGTCAGATTCCGCCGGCGTTGCCTTAACTCCTCCAGAACCGTCGGTAAGTGAACGAAGATTCGTTGCCTTTTTCCAATTTCCCTTTTCTGAAATTTCTACACAGATCTGGTGAGCTAGTCGAGCATCGTTTCAGATGTGGTGAGGATCGTGGCTTCATCTTTCCGTTTTTGATATTCTCCTCCTGATTTCCGTTCTCATTCGCCAAGCTCAGAGCAAGCTCCAGGTTTACATAAGGTCCACCTCCAGCTCTCCTCTTCCCCGTCGCCGGCGATCTGCTTCTCTGGTTTGTCATTTTGATCTTTCTTGCATTTTTTTCTTTTTATGGTTTGTTGCACATATTTCTGTTTGCTCTGTGATCTTTATAAGCCCTGAAATCAGTATATAAAGAACTACTAGATCCATTATCTTAAGCCTCTCTAGCTGGGGATTTCGATTTGTGATTTGCTCACTATTAACTGTCAGCTTAGCATCATTTCTTGTGCCCACTGCCCATCGAAAATCATCCCAAGTTTGCTCAAAATCATGTTAGTTCCAAAAATCAACCCTGATAGCCCATCGAAAATCATCCCAACTAGCTCAAAGTCATACCTGTATGACACTAGTTTGGAGGACGTAAATGGGGTTATACCCCACACACACACACATTCATCATCTAGCTAGAACATGGTTTTAACAGTTTGAAAGAAGCATATATAAGATGGATATATATCTGTGTCAGAGAGATTTCTCAAAGCAGTAACATTCATCTGGAATGAGCAATTTCAGATTCTGCAGCAATCCAAAAGATATTTAGCTCTGCATGATGATATGCATATGCATATATATTCATCCTTATTATGTTCTCATCAGAAGGAAAACTGGTTAGGCGTGTGTGTGTGTGAAGAAGATCATTTATTGTCCAAAAATCATTTAGCATTTGATGAAATCTATTATTGTTATTATTCCAATATGGCCCACCTGGATCCCATCATGTTAGGGATAATATATTAGTTAGTATACATACTATTAATTAATTAAAAGTTGTTTAAAGGTTGAGGAGCCTAAAATTTTGTCATATATTGTTGTCAAGCTACTAGCTAGCTAGTCTCTCTCTTTTCGGTGGTTAGTGGTATTAGTTACAAACAACATTAAACAAGTGTTTCATAAAAGATAAAAAGGTGAGCACATGATGTACATTCATATTCAATTTAGTGTTTCATTAATAGTTGGAAGTGGCATGCAAGACCTGCAGTACTATATATAATAATATATCAATCTTTTGCCTTGTGATGTATGGGCATTTGAATTGATTATTACTTGCTTATAATCAATAAAGCATGCATTGTATTACATGTCTGGGCAAAGATGAGCGTGCGTGCTTGTCCTTGTTTTGTTGCTCATGTGTGTATGTGTTTTCACTTTCATTTTGGCCATTGAATGAAAACATGGCTATTCATTGTATTACTTTAACAACACCAACATAATTATTTTGATGAATGTAACATGGTTCTAGTAATTTTGTTCTCCAATGATTTTAAAGGAGAACCTCTTTCATTTTGCTTTGTTCAACATAACTCCCCTATCTCTTGTTTCCCCTATTAAAAATCGCCCAATCTGTGTCATTAGTGCAAAAAAAAACGACATGAGTAAGGATAAGGTGAAAGCTAGTTGGGATGAGAGTAGCACAAAAATCTTCATTGATTTGTGCTTGGAACAAGTTCAAAAAGGTTCTCACCGTAACACAAGCTTCAGTAAGGATGGGTGGAAAGCTATTTCGGATGGCTTCACTGTTAAGACAGGCAGGATGTACGAGAGGGGTCAATTTAAAAATAAGTATGACGCCCTTAGGAAGGAGTGGCAACTGTGGGACAGGTTGCTACGTGAGACGGGGGCGGGATGGGATAGCATCAACAACACTATTATGGCCAATCCTGACTGGTGGGACAAAAAAATATCGGTTAGTAACTTATTAATATGAGTGTAGTTGACGCTTTAATTCTGATGTGATTTTGTATAAGAAATGTTATAACTTCATTGCTGTATGTACAGGAAGTTCCAGGGTATGAGAAATTTAGAGCTAGAGGTCTACAACACCAAGAAGAACTAACCCATTTATTTTCCAATGTTGCGGCTACGGGCACACTGAGTTGGGCACCTTCATCGATGTCGCTTCCTGTTGAGCCTATCCCTACTGAGGGTTTCGAAGAAGGTTCAGGGGATAGCGATGAAGTATTGGGGTCACCAACTGGGTTGAGCGGTGACTTGAATTCCTTTAATTTCATTAACAATAGTGGAGGTAGTGCGGGAACCAGTAGCAAAGGCAAGGGATCCTCAACCGGTGATAGAGGAACTAGTTTATTGGGGGTGAGGAAGAGGGGTGCGTCAACAAAAAAGAAAGGGCAAAACTCTACGAAAATAGCCGAGGCCTTACTGAAGATGGTTGAAGCAAATGAGAATGATGTCGAAGCTTCACGCACGGAGAGGATGGCCGCAGAAGCTCGCGGGTATGAGTTTTCAATAGCCGGAGTGATGAGTCATCTCAATCAAATACCGGAGATTGTGAATGATACTGACTTTTATGCCAGATGTGCCCACCTCCTAATGAGAGACCTAGCAGCACGGGAAATGTATGTTGCAGTAAAGAATATAAAGGAGAACCTTATTTACTTTCTAAGGCGTGAGTGTTATGGAAATGAGTGAGAATTGTGTTAAGGGATGGGGGTTGTTTCTTAATGTAATGTATTTCGGATGGATTTTTATGTGTATGGCTTTAATTACTCTGTACTTTTATATGTGTACGTTCTTACATTAATGTGATGTTGGTGCATTTGAATTACTTAATAATTACATCTTTAATGACTTAATAATGACTTATGTGTATGTTCACAAGGAGAAACAGGTATGGACCAGACAATCACACTACTGGATGAGCGTAGGAAGCGGCGGATGCGAACAGTCCGGAAAGTTGTCGCACTTGTAGGAGCATATGCTTGCCTTTATTTATGTAAACAACCGAGACATACAAGTGAGTTCACAGGCGCTGCATGGGTCCGTGATGTCTTACGCGGTAATTCTGACCGGTGTTACGATATGTTTAGAATGAAACTTAATGTATTTCATGAACTGTGTTGTGAATTGCAACGACATGGTCTGAGAGAGTTTCGCAATGTTGGTATTCATGAGATGGTTGCGATTTTCTTGAACACTGTTGGGTTTGCGTTGTCGAGTAGGCTTCAACAAGAAAGATTTCAGCGCTCTGGTGAGACTATTCACAGGGCAATGCATTCTGTGTTAAATGCATGTTGCCGCCTTGCAATAGACAACATCAAACCATTAGATGATAAATTTGAGAGCATTCATTCAAAGATACAACTCAGCAATAGGTATTGGCCTTTTTTTAAAAATGCTATCGGAGCAATTGATGGCACACACATTCCATGCAAAGTCAAAGCAAGAGAGAAAACAAAATATATAAACAGAAAAGGATTTGCCTCGCAAAACGTGATGGCGGTTTGTGACTGGGACATGTGTTTTACCTTTGTATTGGCTGGGTGGGAAGGTTCGGCACATGATGCTCGCTTATTTGATCATGCAGTGACAACGCCGGCGATGCATTTTCCACATCCACCTACAGGTATGATTATAATGCATACAATCTTATTATTATTAACTCCAAATACTTGTATTTACATTAATCATATATTTGAACAGGTAAATATTATTTGGTGGATGCCGGTTACCCAACCCCGACTGGGTACCTTGGCCCATATAGAAGCGAGCGTTACCATCTCCCTGACTTTCGTAGGTCATCCAGGCTTGAAAATGGGAATGAGACCTTCAATTACTTGCATTCAAGTCTTCGGTGCACAATAGAAAGAACTTTTGGTGTTTGGAAGAACAAGTTCGCAATTTTAAAAGACATGCATAGCTACAAGTTCCCGACACAGGTTAAAATTGTTTGTGCCACGATGGCTATACACAATTTCATTAGAAGATCATCCATTTCTGACCCTGACTTCGAACACCATGACCGGGAGGATCTTGTGTGTGGTGACGATGACGATAATGATGATGCTGCACAATCATCAACAGTATCTTCTTTAATTGGATCTTCCTCAGACATGGCTTCTCTTCGTGATTCTATAAGAGATCAAATCTTGTATTACACGCAAGACCGTTAGTCATGTACTGTTTTCACTGTTTCAACGTACTTTGTTACGTAGTGAACTATCACTTTATATCTACTTTGATGTTCTGAATTATTGACAAACTATTAAATGTTAATGTATTTGTTTCATGATGAATTTGAGGCTTGAAAATGTTATTACGACTAATATATTACTTGTCAGTGAAAGAAAGACAATGTCTAAAGGAGAAAGGCAAAAATATATTGTATTAACTGCATTGAAAGCGCGACTATTTATATTATTTTGAGATGTTAACTATTGAATTATGAAATTTCAATGTACAATTTATTAATATATATATTTCTATGTATGTATGTACAATTTTTTTTTTGGCACAATTTATCATTTTTTCGGACAAATTTAAAGAGTTTTTGGTATTTATTGTTTCAATTTTATGTTAATAAACCCTAAAATATAATCTACTATTTTATATGTAATTATGATAAATTATTTTTTACAATTTATTATATATATATATATATATATATATATATATATATATATATTAATTATACATTTTTAGATAATTTTATTACATTTTTTTGTATTTATTATGAAATTTACTACTATATAATATATAAAATATAATATTATCCTTTCTATGTAATTATCCAAAAAGTTAATGTCCTTTTCAGTAATTTGACCATGAAAAAAGCTATTCTGATCATATTATCCAAACACTCTCATTTTATCAAAATCACTTTTTTCTCATAATCTATTCTCCATAATCTATTCTCAAAAATCACTTTTTTTCACTTTTTCTTCATAAGCTATTCTCAGAAGCTGTTTCCAAACACACCCCTAATATAGGGATATAGTTGAGAAGGGATAAGGACGTGGGGTCCACGAAAGGAAGAGGATAAAAGTAAAAGAAAATTACTGAAAGATAGTTTAAAGAGGCTGTTTGGATTAACTTATGGAAGTTCTATAAGTGCTTATAAATTGTGATTTACGGAATATGAAGTAGCTTTTACGGTCTACGAGGTGCTTTTACGGTCTATGAGATAAATATGTGGAGGAGATTTGTCTCGATTTATGTGAATCGGGCTTATATAATAAGCCCGATCTAGAAAAACTTTACCAAACAACTCCTTTTAAAATAAAAAAAATGTTTCACTCTAGAAGTGAGTTATTGATAAATTTAAAGTTCTATTAATAAGTTCTTAAGATTATTTTTTCATTTTGAGATTTTAAAGAATCATTTTTTATTTTATCTTTTGTTTAAGACCTAATTATAATTTTCCAAAAAAAAAATACTGCCAAGATTCGCACATGGAGGTAGCAAAAGGATATGACATATGTTTTGAAGGAAAAAAAAAAGAAAAGAAAAGAGACTTGTTTGGTTTAAATCATGTTTATCCATAAGCTCGATTTACGTAAATCGAGATAAATATTATCCACATATTTACTTCGTATACCTTAAAAGCTACTTCGTATTCCATAAATCACCATTGAAAAGCATTTATGGAGGTTATCTAAACATGCTATTAAACGTGTATTGCAAGCAAGCCTAAAGAGCAAGTTCTGAAACTTAGACCAATCATTAAATAGGTTGGAGTATTGGGTTAAGGATTAATAGGTTAGTTTGGATTCAAATTAAGGTCAAACAGATGAGAAATTAAATATTTTAGACCTATTAATATAAAATTTTTAAAAAAAATTAAAAAAAATATATTTTTTTAAAAATAAAATAAAAATATCCACTCGTTTTATCAGCCAATTCAGTCCGGGTTTCAGAATCTGACCTGAGAGGAAGATCTATAATAAAGGGAGAGGGTAGCGAGCAGAGGATGTAACACAACGACAGAGAAAAAAAGCCAGAGAAGGGAGCAGCACCGAAGTTGAAGAAGCAGAGGAGGCAGTAGTTGAGTTCTCCTCCTTGGGCGACCTTTATTGTAGAAATTTGAATAGATTTGATTTCTTCTCTTCTTTCTCTTTATTCTTTGAATCTGAATATTATTTTGCTATTACGGATTTTGTTTTAGCCATGAGTGGCTAATTTTTTTTTAGAAATAGGGAAATTATGAACTTATTAGTGAACTATATTTTATATCCATTATTTATTAGTTATGATTTATGTTAATTTTAGTTATTTAATCTTGTTTTGATATGTATGTTGGTTAATTGACTATCATTAAATGTAAATTTGAGCATTAGGATTTACCTTGATGAAATGGATTTTAATTAGGCTTTGAGATTAAGTAATATGGGATTAGATTACAATTTAATTTGCGATTAGGGTAGAGTGATAGACATATACCTAATAGCCCCATATAATTGATCGTTGAAGAGTGTGTTTGAGTTATTTTACCTCTTGAGTAATTAAGTCAGACATAACAATTTATATTTAAGAAATGATTGTAAGTAGACCGACACACATTTATAGCTATTAATACTCGAGATTAATAAAATTAATATTTTAAACTAACCAATTAAGTGGAAATAAGATTTGGAAAGCTAGTTAAGAATTAATGATTCTAGGTTGTGTTTGACATTGATAGTTTTTATTATTTAATTTTTTTTAATTTACTTATAATTAGATTCGTTTAACTTAAAAAAATTGAGATTTTAATACCTAAAAATTAATTAATTCATTTCTCATAGAATAATATTCCATTGATCACTTTATTACTAGGCACCATCATGTAGGTACGGAGCGCATCAAGTTTTTGGTCTAACTTCTCTGTTTGGAGATATATTATGGTGAACTAATGTATATATCCTCCGTCGTTAAAAAAAAAAATGCAAAAAGGAATAGAAGCTGAACATGCTACAAGTTCAATTAATTTTTCATTAAAATTCCTTCGAGTACTGGTTATTACATTGATTTCTTCATGGTTTCGTTCCCTATTCCTGGTTTTACGTAAACACTTCATTGACACATATCAAAGCCAGTAGAGTCTAGTTTTCTGTAGCAGAATTTTTCCCTGCTTGTGGCACACGCATTAAGCTAATTTGCCTGACCTTGTCCTCTTGCACTTTGCACCTCTCCCTGTATGCTTATCATTTACTAACTGCTCTATAATTCCAACTTCACACCCTACTAACACTATTACAAAATTAAATAATAACAATAATAATAAAGTCTTTATCCTATTAGGTGGGGTCGGCTACATAGATTGCACGACGTCATTGTGCTCTATCAAAGACCATAGATTTCGATATATTATTGATTAAAAGGCCTCTCTCAATGACCTCATTGAGCGTTCGTTTCGGTCTTCCTCGACCTCGACTACAAAATTAAAGAACAGTGACACATTTTTTAATGGAATTTAAAAAAAGAAGTCACATCTTCTTCTAAATTTTTTTTCAAATTTCTTTTTTCAAAAATTGGCATATTGTGATATTTTTTAAGGAAACACCACAACTGCTTGAGGGTCTTATAAACCAAACACCACTTAAAATGTTTTTTTTAAAAAAATTGAAGTAGCAATTGTGGCACTTGTTTAAGGAAGTGCCACAACTGCTACATAATTTATGCGGTAGCTTAGGAAGCGCCACACAAATTTTTTTTTTTAAAATTTTTTTGAAACATTTCTCTCTCCCGTGATCTCCTTCCATTACCTTTATCCTCTTGGTCCCCACTCCTCATCCAACACGTGTCATCACTTCTTATCCTCTTAATCCTCATATTTTCTCATTCTCCTCTTTTTGTCACTCATCAATGTCTCTACTTCGATCGGCACTTTTTCTTTATTTTTTTATTCCATCACTTTTCACATTTTCTCCTCCTCCTCATTTGATTTTCGACACTTCCTCCTCATTTCTTTGGTCTTATTTTTGCACCAGACGGACCCCACTACTCTTCCCTTTTGATCCTATTTTATCCTCTTTATAGTTTTATTTCGTTTGGTAAGTATGTACCCACTCACTTTTTTTTGATATTTTAAAGCTACGTATACCGCATTATCTTCTTAACCACCCTGTTTCTTTCTTTCTTTATCTTTAAACATGCATGTAACTTTGTCTTTCTCTTTTTTCTTTATTAATTTTTTTTAGGTGTTGTGCTTGAGGTTTTAACTCACTCTATTTAAGCTTTCTGTATACTGTAATTTTTTTTGGGCTTACAAATCTAATTTTATTAGTAGTTAATAATTTAATTTATTCTATATATTTTATATTAATTTATTATGAAATCTGAAAAAATTATTCTCATTTTTATATGCTGAAAAATAAATGAGATAAAATTAAAAGTTATTATATATAGGTTGTATGTGAAGATATATAGTAGTTATAATTTTTAGTTGTTGTAGTAAATTTTAACATTGGTGAGTTGCATAAGTAAAATAATTATTTATTTTTAATATTTATATTTTACTTAGGAGTGATTTTGTTAATTAGTTATTTATTAATTTATATCATTTTAAAGTTATTTGATTGTGGTTTGTTTTTCTTCATTTTGTTGTAAATATGGAAACGTGTTTAAAGTGTGTTATCAACTATAATTATGGGGTTGTAAAATAAAAATAAAAAAAAATATTTTTTAAAAAAATAATACTTCGTGTGGCACAAGAGGCAAAATTTTTTAAAAAAAATATAGAGACTTCCAGAGGAAGTGCTTTTTTTAATATATGTGTGTGTGTTGTGGCGCTTCCAAACGTCGCAATTTCTTTTAGTAGCGATGAGATATATAACTTTTCTTAAGTGTGTACAATTAGTTTAAAAATAAGCGTCATAACTGTCATTCTTTATAATAGTGTCATGTCTCATTCCCATGATTGCTCCTTTTCCTTTCTATGACTTATCACTCCTCCTTTAGTTACACACACATTTAAAATAATAATTATAATTCGCTATGAAATCTATATCAATTAAAAAAAATAAGGGTTAAGAGGCATCTCTACCCTTAAAGTTTATACCAAGGGACAATTTTTCTTCAGAAGTGTAAAAAGTGAGTAATTTTGTACTGACCATTATTCTAATTAAATTTAACTGTTAGTTGACCAAATATATTGAGATAACAGTTCACATGTGTCATCTATATTATTTTTGTTAAGGTGCAAATTTACTTTAAATCTAATTTTAATAAAAAGATGAAGTAAATGACGTATTGACTTTCGGTGCAAATTTAAACTTTAACAAAAATAATGTAAATAATATGTGGACTATCAGCTTAACATATTTAATTAACTAATAATTAAAATAAATTAGGATAATGATCAAAATAAAATTGATCTATTTTTTACATTTTCTTAGCAAAATTGCCGATTAATGCAGAAAAAACAAATTAGTCAAAGAATCATATAACATACAGGTCTTTTATTTCTTAAATCAACACGGCACGCACAATACTTTAAAAAACACACCTACTTTATTTTAGGGTAAATGTGCAATTTTAACAATAATATTTTATGTCAGGGGCGTCTAGCACCATTAAGTTTTTAAGGGTGTAAAAATATACATAAATATTATAAATTAGGGCAATTTGACCAAAACCGTTAACTTGAACAAAACGGATGTTTTATGTGGGTCCCAACATGATTTTTTAGTGCAATTTTAACAATAATGTTTTATATCAGTGGCATATAACACCATTAAGTTTTTAATGGTGCAAAAATACACATAACATTATAAATTGGGGTAATTTTATCAAACCTATTAACTTGAACAAAACAAACGTTATATGTGGGTCCCAACGTGATTTTTTTAATCGATATTTTTTAAAAACTTTTAAAAATTATTGATTATACACACTTTCTCTTCCTCCAATCCAATCAGGCAATTCTTCTCTTCTTCAATCTTAAACCCCTATCTCACCCTATTATCTTTCACTTTCTCTACCACCACCTCCTTATTCACATTTGATGTGAATCATTCCTCAACCTCGTTTCAAACAGAGGTCTCAAATTAAATCCAAACATTGAGATACTGATATTATATCAAATCTACTCTAAGAACTTATAATCGTGCATGCCCATCTTCTTGCACATCACCGGTATGCTATGGTAGTTGAACGGTAGATATCCGGAGAGCATGTAGAGGGGAGTAGAAGCAAGAAGCAGTAAAATCACTATATGGGACCCACACGTAACATCTGTTTGCTTACCGTTAATAGTTAATAGGTTTGGTAAAATTGCCTCAATTTATAATGTTTATTTGTATTTTAGCACCCTTAAAAACTTAATTGTGTTAGATGCCCCTGGCATTAAACATTGTTGTTAAAATTGTACCAAAAAAATTACGTTGGGACCCACATATAACGTTCATTTTGTTCAAGTTAATGCTTTTGGTCAAATTGCCCCCATTTCTAATATTTATGTATATTTTTACACCCTTAAAAATTTAATGATATTAAACGTCTCTGACATAAAACATTATTATTAAAATTACGCCTTTACCCTCTATTTTATAGCACACTAAAGAGATCAGTACAGCGACACATGACATGATATGGCTTCACGAAATCTGGCTGGACTTGGTCAAATTTATTTAGTCAACATGAAATTTCAAGTCCCTCGCGTGTCTTGCTCACAAAGCATCATAAAGGTTGGAAGAAAGACGGGGTCGGATGAGAGCCTCGAGAGGAGTAGCCTTCATGGTTGTGAGTCCAAAAACTTCAGCCATATCAATGGGCTCATCAGTTGGCTTTGAGAATTCAAACGAGTGCAGGAACGTGGCCAAAGTTAGATGAATGGTTTGAAGACCAAACGATATTCCTGGGCATATTCTTCTGCCACTCCCAAATGGAAGAAACTCATAATGATGCCCTCTCACATCAACATCTTTATGGGTTGTGAGAAATCTCTCCGGCTTGAACTCCAAGGGCTCTGACCAAATAGTGGGATCTGTTTGAAGCTTCCACAAATTGGTAATGAGTCGCGTTCCCTTTCTAACAAGATAGCCCCCCACGGTGCAATCCTCTGTGAATTCACGGAGCCCTGAAAGAGACGCTGGTGGGTGCAATCTTAGTGTCTCTTTCACTATGGCCTGAAGATATACCAACTGACTTATGTCTGATTCTTTTACGGTTCTTTCTTTTCCAACTTGCATGTCCAATTCTTTCTGTGCTTCTCTCAGAGCATGGGGGTTGTTTAACAAACGCGACACTGCCCATGTCAGGGTCACTGTGGTTGTATCAACCCCTCCAGCAATTAATATCTACAAAATGACAAATTCTCGTTACAACTTATACTAAATTTATATTGTTGATCCCAACTGCAAAATGACACGCAAGTACTGCAACATTTATATACATACCAATGTGGTAGCTTTGTTGATTGTATCGGCATCATATCCTCCCAGCTGTGAGTCACCAAGAAAAGAGAGCGTGACGTCCATGAAATCTTCGTCCCCTTTATGGTCGCCGGAGGCTCTCTTGCGGCGGTGCTCTTCTAGCCACTCTTCTAAAATGGTGTCGAGCTCCTTGGCAGTTTTCTTCATGGCCTTTTCATGTCCATCTAAATCCAGCCACCGGAGATAAGGAATAGCATCCCCTAACACGAACACGCCCATCAGACGAACGAACTCCCTCAAAGTCTTCAGAAACCGTAAAGCCTCCTCCTCATTGACCTCAGCTCTCCCGCCAAAATATCGCTTCCCCGCCATCGTTCTAAGAATCTCGTTCATAGTCAATTCCCCGAAACACCGACTCAGATCCACTAAAACGTGGCCCGACTCGTTCTTTTTCTGAGTCCAGAGTTGAAACAGCCCTTTGACGCAAGAATCAACCTCGGAGACTCGCACGTGACTCAATTGCTGGATTCTGCGATTAGAGAGCAACTCGAGAGTAGCGAACTTGCGAATCTCACGCCAATAAGGACCATAAGGTGAGAAAAGGAACATGGCTTGGTTGTAGCTGAAATTATCAAGAGCCACAAGGTTAGGGCGCGAGGATATGGCTAAGTCGTTGGTAGTGTAGCATTCCTTAGCCATTTCCCAGTTGCTGACCACCAGGGCACGTCGAGAGCCAAGCTTGACGGTGAAGATGGGTCCGTACTTGTCGGCCAGAGCACCCAGAGAGTAATGGGGTATGTTTGAACCGCTTAACAATGGAAGGTGGCCAATTATGGGCCAGCTACCACCTGCCACAGGAGCCTCTCTCTTCTCATGAGATTTGGAACTCCTTGTCAGAAAGATTCCTACTAGCAGCAGAGAAAGCAGGGCAACGACACTGGTGTGAACATCTAAGCAACTCAGAACTGAGCCCATATTGGGGTTGTGCTCTGTTTTGTTTTGTGCTCCAATGGTGATAGATGATCCTTATATATTGGCTTTCATGGATATCGGCGTAAGACTTTTCTGAGGCTCAAATAGCCGATTTTGAAAGTTGACTGCTTGTCATCATTCTTCGCAAGTAACTACTGCACAGTTGGCACTTGCATTATTGCCTCCTACTCATATCTCTACTGTACGATTTTTTACGCCGCCGGTCAGTTGTTGACAGTTATCAATTTGGGAATGAATGTGATTTCTTTTTTGACATTAGTCGATTATCCTTTTGTTCGCTGTGAAAGAAATTAAAGGGGACGATGTATCCAATTTCCTTGGATATTTGAGATAGTGATCGGATACTTTTAAACTAATTTTTTAATTTTTAATTGTGATTTATCATATACTATATAAATATATATATGTATAAATTTTATTTTGATTTATATAAAAAATACTTATAAATTAACTGTTTGACATTGTTTTATGAATCGGGTTTATTATATAAGCCCGATTCACATAAATCGAGATAAATCTCTTTCACATATTTATTTCGTAGACCGTAAAAGCTACCTCATAGACCGTAAAAATTATTTCATATTCCGTGAACCACAATTCATAAGCACTTATGGGGTTTCTATAAATTATTCCAAACCACGTGTAAAAATAAATTACCTCAAACACACCCTTAATTGATTGAATAATCAAAACAAGATAAAAATCCCACCAGATTCATTCTCCCATCGGTTCCTTTCTCTAGTAGGACACGAATCGGATTTCGCTTTCTCCGATAATCAGTACAAGAAGATATTGCCGGATCACATATGAAATACCCTTTTCTCTCCCTGTCATTTTCACAATTTATGTCATTGGATTAAGATTTTCGTTATTATAAAATTATTAAAGAAATGTAAGGGAGATGTGAGGTAAGGAAAATGATGGAAGTAAGATCCGTGGAGATGTATATTCTGCGTAAGGGGTCTAATGTCCAACCCTCTCATATCTTTTATAATATCTCAGCCTTTTAAATATTTTTTTTAACTTTTTTATTAAATTCAATATAAAATGAGTGATATTTTCATATTTTAAAGACATAAAATGGTGCAAATTAAATTTTTTTATGATTTTCTAAAACAACAAAAAGTGTCAAATTTTAAGGTTTATTTTTTAAAATTGTTAAAAAAATCAAAATTACATTATTTTTATATAAAATATCACTAATTTTATATAGAATCCCATAATTAATATATATATATAAAATAGTAGCTATCGGACTAATTTTTTTAGGAAAAATTATAATAAGGTTCCAAGTAAATAAAAATATGAAGAAATAGTCCCAATGAGTTGTTAATGACGATTCTCATATTATTAATGGAGGATCCTCATATTGTTATTAACAACCTCTTGAAATTATTTTTTTATATTTTTATTTACTTATTACCTTATTGTAATTCTCCCATTTTTTTATTATAACACAGACCCCTTTTCAAGGATGTTATCCTCTCCGTTTTCATTTTTCTGCCCAATCTTTTTGAATCGTACTGCTCTGACTCGGTGGTAAAATTCCCTTCTGAGTTCTGACTGCCCCAAATCATTTTTCTTTCGTGTTAATGGCCGCCATATTTGAATTAGACCTTTCAGTAGTATTGACACCTGTTTAAAAATGATCGGTGAAAGATTTTTCTTATTTAAGAAACTAAACCTTTCATTGTCGGTGTGTTAACCAGTACAATTCCAAAAATATCTTCTTTCTTTTCGGCCTCAAAATTCTATGAATTTGGTGGAATTTTTTTCTTTCTTTTTTTAATTTCCATTTTGGAATACATAAGATATCTTTGCTGAGAAATATCTTACGGAGTCCTTCACTTTGACAAATATCTTTGCTGAGATATGCTTGTGAGCAACGTGAATTGAATACCACGTGGATGGTTTTTGGGTCGTAACTCGTGAGGGAAACTGAACTGCTGTAAAAATTAGAAACAAACGGGAAAAAATAGTGCAGATTAAAAACAAGCCTTGCAGAACAACACTGTCCTCTGAAAAGAGCCGAAAAAAACAGGTAGAACTGAATCTGGTAGAATTATACATATTGTAACTGAAACATTAAACTGCTGGAGAAATTAAAGTGATGAAAATTGAAAAGGAAGAAGATGCAAGAATACAAGTGACGACAAAACTCTTATTTGTTTAAACATTGCCCATGACTGCACTAAAGTCGATCAATAGTGATAAAGATGGGGAGGAAGGCGGGGAGCAAGCAGAAGCTTTAAGGGAGTGGCCTTAGGAATGGTTAAACCAGGGCTCTCAGTCATGTCAACGGCCTCATCTGAAGGAGTTGCAAATTCAAAAGCTTGAAGCAGACGAGAAAGTGTCAAGTGAAGCACTTGGAGTGCAAATGACATGCCGGGACACGACCTTCTTCCTGATCCAAATGGAATCAGTTCAAAGTTTTGGCCCCTAACATCAGCTGCTTGTCCTGTCAGAAATCTCTCTGGTTTAAAACCACATGGATCTTCCCAAATCCTAGGATCCCTATGTATCTTCCATAAGTTAACCACCAAGCGCGTGCCTGCTGGCACATGATAACCACTCACATTACAATCTTCTATAGCTTCCCTTGGTCCTAATAGTGGACCTGCAGGGTACAGGCGCAGTGTCTCCTTAATAATGGCCTGAATATATGGAAGCTTTCCGACGTCTGACTCCTCAACTCGCCGGTCCTTTCCTACGTTCAGGTCCAATTCTTCTTGTGCCTTCTTCAATACATGGCGGTTGTTGAGCAGTAAAGAGATGGCCCACGTAAGCGTGCCTGCCGTAGTATCACTGCCACCTAGAATAAGAGCCTGCATGACATATACACATTTAATTATAATATAATGTCACATTATAATATTGCATGCGAGAAAATAAAAAAGGGAATTTCAGTTAAGTCACACACGAGTACAACACTAAATTTATTTTAGTCAACTCTATAATATTTTGGAATTTCACTACAGACCTAAGGATTAAAATAAAAATAAATTTTATAGGTAAGAAAACGATTATACCCCTTTACTTTTTTTTTTTTAAAAAAAGGATTGATCATAGCCATCTTGGACTTAACTAAAATTCTTTCAAAAAAATATAAAAAATTAATTAATTTCCCACGTACCAGGCAGGTAGATTTGATGCTTGTGTCCGAATCGTATTGAAAATTTGAGAGGTGGCCTTGTTCTTGTAGAGACAACATGACATGAATGAAGTCTTGTGCACCCTCTGCAACTTGAGACTCATCACCACCACTACCACGAGCTCTATGCTTCCGATGCTCATCTAGCCAGCTTTCAAGGATGTCGTCTAAGTCCTTGGCTGTCTTCTTCATGGCCTTCTCGTGGCCCCCAACGTCCAACCATCCCAGAAACGGAATGCCGTCGGAAACCACGAAAACGCCGATCAGATGAAAGAATTGGCTGATCGCCTTCTGGCAACGCCTCGCCTCTTCATTTTCTTCTTCGCCACCCTTCGCAGACGCGCCAAAATAACGCTTTCCCGCCACCATCCTAACCACCATATTCAGCATCAAGTCCTCTAGCCATCGGTTCAGTTCAACAAGCACCGAGCCGGACCCACTTTGGAGCCACATGTTGTAAAGGTCCCTTATGCCCATGTCAATCTCAGACAGTCTGACGTGCTTGAGCATTTCGAGCCGGCGGTTCGAGAGAAGTTCGAGAGTGGCGAGCTTTCTCATTTCACGCCAGAAGGGGCTGTAAGGTGCAAAACCGAAGACGGCGTAGTTGTAGCCCATATGCCTGGCGGCGACGGTGGTGGGACGGGAAGCTAGTGCTCTGTCATTGGTGGTGAAGCATTCTTTTGCGACTTCCCAGCTGCTCACCACAAATGCTCTGCGGCTACCCAGCCAGATGTTGAAAGCTGGCCCATATTCATCAGCCATTGTTGCAAGTGTTCGATACAGAAGCTTGTTCTTTCCACTTAGAAGATGAAGGTGACCCATGATTGGCCAGCCTCCTGCCACCGTTGGAGCCTCTTCCCTCTCACTGTATCCATTACTTTTTGCATTATTTTTCTTTCTCACAGTTATGGCACAGTACAGGAACAAGAGTGGCACAAAAATGGCGACGATTGTTAATTGCAAAGCCGGGGTCATTGTTGTGAATTTGATCCTTGGATGTCACAAGATGGTGAATGGTGTTGGTTGATTTATAATGCAGATCAATGCCATGAAGCATGCATGCAGGAACTTTAGAAATAATTTCCTGCCTGGCTGCACCTTGCCTATATACATTCTTCAACAGAGGATGATGTATATAAAAAATAATTAAATAAAAACAACCTCATGCTGTACGATGTAAGATGCATTTGAAAAAATAAATAAATAAATATATATATATACTTGTGTGTTTTCTCTGAATAAATTACATATGTCAACCGGGGACTTTAGAATTTTTGTCAACGCTCAAAATTGCATTGATCACGCCACTTTATCCAGTGTGGTTGTTGGGAACGCGAATACGATTGCGGTTCCTGCAGGCTGCAGCATGGGTGGAAAGATTACAACAATTTGGTACGGAGTATTTCTTATTTATATCTGAACTCTGTGAATCAAAATTCATACTTTTTAAATGCTTACACTGAGATTTTGCTTTTTACCTGAAGCTTACAGTAGTGAGATTTAATCCTAGACTTGAAAACTTAATTAATTCCTATCACATCGTTTTTTTCATTTTAGAAATAAAAGGGCCTACTAAATTGTACGCATGTATACCTAATCCCACCAACCTTCGACATAAAATTTTGATTTGAATCCTGCATATGTACATATACAGTGCCGCGAGAGGGACGCCAAAGAATGCCAGGACGTGATATTTATTGTACTTATATGTGTGTGTACTATCAGGCTGTTTGGAATAGCTTATAAAAGTTTCATAAGTGCTTATAAATTATGATTCACGGAATACGAAGTAACTTTTACGGTCTACGAGGTAAATATGTGGAGGAGATTTATCTCGATTTATATAAATCGGGCTTATATAATAAACCCGATTCATAAAAGCAATGTCAAACAGCCTCTATATAATGCGCGCACACCAATTTTTTCAATATATATAATGTTAATGGAAAACGAGCAGGTAGAGAAACATAAAAAAAAAAGGCGGTTATATATATATAATGGATAATTAATTTTCAAGTCTTTATAATTTCAACCAATCCTTAATTATTAGATATCTATAGTTTTTTTTCCTTTTTATTAATTCTAATAAGGTTTTTGTAGTTGTTTTTCTTTTTATCATGTCCTTATTGTTTCATTTGATTTTTAATTAGGTCCTTGTAGGTCTTTTAATTTTAATTTATTAATTAAGTGAAAATTAAATAAATGAAAAATATTAAAATATAATTTTCTAATAGAAAAATTTTAATTCATACTTATATAATTAGAAAAATGATCAATATAATTAATTAGTAATTATTAATTAAATAATTATAATCCTATTCTATTTTTATAAAATTTTATAATTATAAAAATAAATAAACATTAGAATTAAAAAATAAATAATATAAATATATGTTCGATTAAAAAATTAAGAATAATATTAAAATAATTCATAAAAAAGAGTGTTAAATTACTTAGAGATAACGAGGTTTCCCTATTATGAGCCTTCATTCCAGCGAATTGGAATTGTTGGTTGCTACCTAGTAGTTGTGGATTAATAAAGAAAAAAAGAGTGTTAAATTAAAATTATTATAATAATTTATTATTTATAGAATATTATTATTATTTTAGTAATATTATATTATATATTTATAAAATAATATTATTAGAATCTATTGAATAAATAATAAAAAACTACATGAACTTGATTAAAAATCATGTAAAACTGTAAGGAGTTAATTAAGAAAGACTACAAGTACTTTATAAAAAAAATAAAAATATAAAAACTTAATAAAAAATTATATAAAACTATAAAAACTTGCAGATTAATCATCCGTATATAAATATATATTTGCGGGGTGTGGACCGGGCTAAGTTGGAGAATGGTGAAAGTGGAGGCGCGGCCCACAGAGAAATGGACAACGGAATTAAAACGTATGCTACACGGAGAATAGATAGGGAACTGTGAGATGTACGACAACGAAAACGGATTGTCTTCCCTCCCCAAATATGGAAGTATGCGTTGGGGAACTCATGTTTTTTCTTTGTCAATATATAAAGTATTGTCCATGGACATGCACAGACTTCTCTTAAACTTTGTGTCTCATTCTGATCCAATCAAATATAATATCTTGTATATAGACAACAAGCATATATCCAACCATATGCGGTTTTAGAAAGATTCCTTCCTCTGAATATAAATTCCTTTTATTTTTTTTGTGGTGGAGAGTTAGTCATTATTTTAAATAAATTCAAAATAATTTATCTGTTAATTCCAACGAATTAGATTTATTTAGAATAATTCTTCGTTTTTACAGAAAATTTTTGGACGGTCCAAATAATATAAGTTGGACAATCAAAGTCAATTAAAAAATGTGTTATTTTCTTATAAATGCATTAAAGAACCTATATCCATCTGTTTCACATAATCATGCCAAGTTATTATAGAGTAATTGAGATTAAGCCAACAAACAAAATCACAGACAAGAGGGGACTAAATAATTTTCGCTGGAAGATTTGTCAGTTTAATGTCACTGTTCTTTCCTTTTGGCCAAAAGTTTTTATCTTTTGCTGAAACCTTCATTAGGAGATCAAATCTCTCGAATATATATATATATAGTAGGACTTGAATCTTAACCCACCTGTCCAGTATCATGTCAGCTGGTTGCAATATTCGAATATATGGGTCCTCTTCTGCCCGATTACAAACCAACCATGGTCCATGGCCTGAAAGGAACCCTTATAAAATCATTGAGTCTTACACTGCACTCTGATAATGACATCAAAGACATTGTCCTCAAATTCTTGGACACAAGCATATGTTTCGTAGCAAAATCTTATCTCTTTATTTCCTCCTCCACTTTTTTCCATACCAAAAAAAAAAAAAAACTCAGAAAGACCTATATCATGGATTGGAACAAAATCGAGAATATTATTGATCATTACTACTAAATTCACGTGCTCCACTCTTCGCTTGCTGCGTTAATAATATCCATATCATGCAATTAAGAACGTTCATGACTGGGAAATTAAAGGGTTAGTGTTGTTAGCTAGTGGACAACACTTGAGAGAAGAGTTATAACTCTGATTAGAGTCTGTATTGCCAACTGGGTCGTCCGAGTGTGAATTCGAGGTCAAGCATCAAATCCGAACGTGACAAATTGCTACAATCCAACCTCTCCTTCACGCAATTCCACAGCCCTCTATTAGCTCCATCCACCTATTGAAAACATAATTAGTTATACACTTTAGAATATACAGTCCATAATATGAAATTACATGACCATATATATAAATATGTGTGTGTGTTGTGCACTGCAAGCTCAGCATGGTCCAGCTCTCGATGTCTACCTTTGTTTCCTTTGTCTTGAGATCATGAGAATGAGTCAAATCATCAATTTGGGGGGTTTGTCTACTGTCATTTGTATTTGTATCCATTGACGATTGCCATGATGCTCTGTGTGTGTATAGTAAGAGAAGAATAATTAGCATTAATGTAATAAACACTTCTCTACAGTTATAACTTTCAACTAAAGCGCATAAGTCTAATATACCCATATATGAATGAGTATGGCAAAATTAATTTTTTTTATCATCAGTATTTATGTCCAAAAGTTCCCCAAAATTGTCAAGAAGTTCAAGGTGATGAGATGTTTAATTTGCTCAACTTGCAAACTACTACTACTTAATTATAAATGTTGCATAAAAAACATGAGAACAAAAAAGCTAGCTAGCTAGGGAACAATTTACGATAAATGAATACTCATTGATTTCCATGAACAATAATTAAGACATGCCAATTCCTTTTAGAGTTGATCAATTATTAAGCACAAAACGTCATTTTTGACATTATATCGAGATTTGCAAACGCATCAAACAATGCAATGATGGTTGGGATCAATATATCCGTTGACCATATTAAATGGATAGGTGTTGCTTAGGGGGAACGACGACACGTAGTAATGTAGTATATATAAAACCATGATTCGCATTCCAAGAAAAAAGTATAGGTTTAGTTGGTCAAAATGCGCAATGAAACTCGTAATCAGGAAAAGTAAACAAAACCCCAAGACATATACGAAAGAAGTATTTATAACGGGCACGCCAGAATTAGACAAAAACTCAATATATACTAGTAGTTCACATTTTCGGAGCGAGAGAAAACAAATTAAAGTGTTTTTAAAATAAATTATTCACGGGGATATTGATCAGATCATCACCTGAGGGATTTCTGGAGCGATTGTGGTGATGATAAACGGGCTCCCTCACAGCCTGAAGCTCCAAGCACATCCACATTGTTCTCCGGCCTTCGGTTCAAACTCATATCTGCCTGCCCATGACCTGCAAATATTCATCACCCATTACATTTAGACCACTGATCTTGCTTTTTCAGACACCGCCTTAATTATTCACATCAGGACTATGGTTTTACTGTGTACATCATCATAGAGCTTCTGATATCACACTGGAATCACCAAAGATCTCAAACAAAGAAAATAATACTGTAGTACCTAGGTGAAACTTCGAGGAGAAAAACAAATTTACCTGTCCCTTTGTCGGTGCTCTTCACTGTTCTGTACATCTGCACGAACACATCTACCCTCATGACATATATAAATGAGAAGAAAAGCCCACAGAACTTTTCCCAAAGTAAAAAGAACGTAGTACAACTGAACTGCAATGACTAAAAGACGATGATCAACTGAAAAAATTACTCGGAAATTCGTAACCCCACCTGCAAGTGACTCTTGACGTGGGCTAAGGTTAGATCCTTAACACTCATCAACTCTAATACCGACTTTGGAGTAGCCCCTGCCAGCGACAAAACAACAAAAAATTAGAGCTTTTTCCACGAGAAATTACAGATTGAAAAGTAGGGGTTAATTATCAATCCAATCAAAGTATATGATTTAATTACTTTCATGACCGCCAAGGAGCTGGACAGCACGAACAAACTGGGCGTGGAGAGTTGTGGTCCATCTCATTCTAGGAGCTCTAACGCTTCTTTTGGCACCATTAATGACTCTTGCATTTCGTTTAAAGCTCCTGCCATAAATATGGGGTTGGTGGTTGTGGAAGTGATGAGGATTAACGTTCCTTGTGAGTGCCTGTAAAAGATGGGGATGATTTATCAAATCAGGGGTTCCTAAGGCAAGGCTCAACGTGGGCTCAGGATGGCCAAGGTGATGAAGAAAGCTATTCTCATGGCTAAAGTCACTTCCAGCACTGCTACCAGAATCAGAGGTTGAGCATATATCATTGTAAAGTGTTTTGCTCCTAACCTCTTTGGCCTCCCATTCTGAAATACATGGTGGGCTTATGTTTAAGGATAGGTCTGGCAAGCTTGTCAAGCTTCGAATTACAGGATGAGATGTGGTGAACATGGTAGAGCTTTGGGCCAATTATTACAGAAGCAGTGGCTTTAGGCAAAGTAGAAAAGAAAAGGGAAAAGAATGAGAGTTGTGGTGGAAAAGGATCTATCTGTGACAGCAAGAGGAACGAAGAATCTGAAGAAGGAGGTGATGAACTGTGATTAAATCATGAATGCCTTATGATTTGCATCGGTTTTCGAGGAGGGTGGGTAGGCTTTTAGTAGGGATGTCACTAGGTAGAAGGAAGGTGAGGGAAATTCTAATGCAGAGATGGAGTAATTGCAGAGAGATTACTGCCCACGAGTCAGAGAAAAGAAGCAGGAAAAGTAGAAAAAGAAGAGAGCTTTTCAGGGAAGGTGGTTTGAATGAAAAGTCTATGGAAAAGGGTGGGTACTTATTAATGGGAGCTGAGGGCTTAGTCTGTCATCACACAGGAGAGGAGAGGAGAGAGAAGGGAAAGTTTTAAGGGTCGTCCGGATCCATTATCTGTCCAAGAATACTAATATAGGGAAGATAATAAAAATCCGAGTATTTAGTTATTTATTGTTATAATTTCATAAATCTCAGGGACTAAAAATAAGATAAGAGAGAGAGAAAAGTGGGAGGGGAATTGAAGGCAACTTCATGAAAATCGAGGGGCAGCTGAATAGCGAAATAACGTGAGTCTGCAAAGGAATGGTTGGGAATGGAGAAAAAAACAAAATGGGAACTGTTCAATGGAATATTGGGATGGGAATTGAGTCTGTGCGTGCTTACGTTGATGGATGGAGACGCATAATAATTCCCCTGCTCTTTTTGTTTGTATCACAGTTTCAAGTGATCTCTCTTTAATGCCTTTTTCTTCAACTGGAATATTCCCTCATTTTTTCATTACCCAACGAGGACTGACTGGCGCGAGCTCAAACATCTATCCCTGTTCTGTTCTTGGCTAGATTTATGCATCTGTTCCATGCTGACGTGGCTCATCACCTCTCTTCATTTCACCATCTTTGACCAACTCTCATTTACTTCAGCTTTATTTTTATTTTTTACAATCCCCCATAAACTGTGCAAATAGGGAAAACTGGAGTCAAATTTAACGGTGGTGATGAGTCAGCAGGCTAACATGTCCAACTCTTAACCCAAGTGTCAAACTGAAGAAATCAAAGCCAGCTCTCAAGGAATATAATCTGTTGATATATAAAAATTTAGTTTCAACCAGTGTGAGGTCTTTGGTAGGCACACATGGTAAGGAATCGCCAAGAAACATCGAGCTGTTCACGTGCGAAGCGAAGATCATATCAAACTAAAATTGATGTCGTCGTGAAAAATGAGATTTAAAAACAAGACAAATGTTAGTGCATTTATGTCCTCTGAGTGGCCACTATAGACCGATCAGACCACCCACATGCCATTTGCTCTCTGGCCCAACTGGCCGGGCCGGCGCCCCTGCCTCTGAATGAAGGCGGCGCGTGAGAAGGAATCCATGCGGCAACGGCTAGTAATTGTCCGCTCCGTGACGAAACCGATTTGCTCTCGCCAATATTCCCTCTCCGTGTCCAAATATCCCATGTCGAAACGCTCGAGTGGGGAAAAAGAATAATACCAAATTGATCGGCGTCAACCAGGCTTGCCTCACGTGACTTATGGGCGTGACCTTTTTCCCTTTTTCCTTTTGTATGTATTCTCCCCACAACACACCCTATTAAATTAATTAAACAAACGAGAGAGGCTTCGTTTGCATGCATTGTTATGTTTAATTTAATGAACCAGCTCCCACCCCTATGCCTCCTCCCTCTTTGTTTTATTCCAAGTTGGTTTTGTCGGTTTAGTCGCTCATTAAATGTGACAACAATGTCACTGGCTAGCAATATCTTAATCATTTGTTTATCCTTTTGGAAGCCCCGGTCAGCGCCTGATGCGCTCTAGATTCTCCTGCAAATCAACTTTTTTTATTAACCTTTCCTTTTTAACAAATCAAGCCTCAAATTATTCCCTCGTTCCATTATATTGTTGTTTTGGACTATATTGCACAATTAATTAACTTGTGATCGGCTTTTCTTTCCGGTCAACATGTCGTTCCATCCCTCACTTGCAGTGTTGTCAAATGCGTTGGTTCTACTCCATATTCCTTGTATTTGTCTCAAGATCGAATCAATCTCTCTCTCTCTCATCTTTTCTTATTCTTCTTATTAGTCAATTTCCTATGAATTTTGTTGGGAAATGGACTTATCCGGCTCAAATCCATTGGCCTTGGGGTCAAAATAAAATATTCAATTTTATAGGACATTTGTTGACAATATTTTGAGACATTTATTAGTAATATTCTTCAAATATTTGAAACAAATGGAACGAACGGTTTTTACCGTAACAATTGGTGGGAACAACTAACATATATGTGGGCTGTGTGTGATTAGTGCACTTCCTCCTTTCAAAAACTGAACACACTGTGAGAAAAAACTTTCAGAAAGATTTTTCTGTCCTTCCTTTAGTGCCATTTACTGTGTATCATAGCCAAACTCCGACATGATATGGTTCGTGTAAGTATCTTGAGAGTATAAAACTACACTCTAAGTATGCCCAAAATTTTATATTGATATCAGAGCATTGTTTATTGTCTATCTTGACTCTTGAGGCTGAATTGCTTCTGCTGAACCTTTTTTATGAGTAAAAAAAAAATTCATTGTCTCTGTTCACTATGTTTCATGAGATATATTTTTTCTTTTGTATATTGAACATATAATTTTCATTCGTATATATATTTTTCTGTATGAGATATGTTCATTACGACGGACGGTGGATGTTCTATTTCTTTTCTTCGTTTTTTCTCTACGCAATGAGATCAATTTTAAAGCCTAAATGTCTCATTTTCAGATTACCCAATTTAATTTAGTTTCATTTTTCCGTTGGTTTCTCTCAAGATCGTGTTCAACCTTTGGGTTCCTTTAATCCAGAGTCTAGTTATATGTATTATGAGGCCTTTAAATACACTTATACATTCAAAACATGGCAGTTGCACCCTTTCTCAATAATATATTAATTAACTATACGTATTATTTGTCAAATATCATGCTTTTATATTATTCTGTAGTATATAACTTTCATAAATACATCCCTATATATGATCTAACAGTGTAATTATAAAATTTAAAATTACTCAATAACTCATAATTAAATACAAATGGCCAAATTACTCGGTTCAAAAAAATATATTATTGATAAGCCCTGCCGTATAATTTGGCTTCTTGCATAATTTATATATGAATAGAGATTTATATATTAGGTATAATGAAGCAGTACGAAATTAACTTTGAATTAGTGCACCTCCAGCAAGAACGTGATGTTAAAGCTACACATTGGATGGGATTGTAAGTTGGTAATAATTAAGTATATATGTTATATATCATTGACCATTGGATGCTTGTGTTTTACTGTGACTGGCGATATATGATTCTGGTTCATATGCACATTGCCCTCCTTTGAATTATCACTTCCAGCTTGCCAGGCAGGTGCAGCGGTGCACCACTACTAGCACAGTCTGATGATATATGCCATGACTTAGCTTGCTTTTCAAAAGTATATATGGCATCCATCTGAGAGTGTAACTAAAATTGAATTTTGACAATCAGGTGATCTGAAATATATATTACCAAGGATTTTTAAACATAATAAAGTACTCGGGTAGCTTTAAAAAAGTCAATATATCAGAGAGGTATGAAATCTCATGGACGATGTAAATAATAAAAAGGCAACTTTTGAAAAGTGAAGAAATCAAAGACATCGAGGAGGATAGGTGAAACTTGGGGTTTGAAAAATATACATGTATGAAGTTGGATTAGGTAAGAAGGGCTGCACCTAGATGGGAACAAAAGTTTGAAAGGGGAAACTATCTATATAGGGCGTCAATAATATATAATAAGAATTTGATGAGCAGGGCGCGGAGATAATGTTGAGATTTGAGACACAGTGAAAGTGGGTGGTGGTGATTAATTATTCTAATGAAAGCAGTACTCGAGATTTGAGCAGGCATTCATATATCTATATAAAATGGAAACGCCTTGTAGGAAATGAGGTAATAAAAGAAAAAGAGGAGCAGAAGAATATTAGGTTCGTCATATATATATATTGGGGACGGAGATAGATGAGAATGATGAATAGAGACGCATGAGCATGTGTTAGCTTCGGTATTAGAGTTTGAGCTTCAATTCTCCCATCAGCTTTGGGTGCCAGCGAAACGACAAAAAGGCAAAGCAAGGAATCACCCGAATCAACGCCGTTTAGGCTGATGTGCTCTGCGCCACGACATTCATTGTCACGCACATGTATTTATTCTATACCATTAATTAATTATAAAAGTAAAAACTCGATCCATCGATCGCTTCCAGCACTAATTATTATTATTATTACTGTCGGTTAATATATGCCGCGCGCTGTGGTGTTTGCTATTGATAGCTAGCTTGTTAACCAAAGTAGAATCGAAATCACCAATATCTGCTGCCTTTCTGTAAAGTGTGCGTGGCAGCTTTTAGACAACGTACACAACCAGGGCGGGCAATCTTTACTCAACTTTTAATCATGAGATAATAATGATACGTCTAATTAATATATATGACTTCACAACCAGGGCAGGCAATGTTTACTCAACACAAGAAGCAGGTTACGTTGCACGGCTTCCAAAGCATCATATAACAAGAATGAATTGATGAGAACAAGCACGTAGTCTCTAATCTATTATTAAATGGATGACAATTTGATATTTGAGAACTTGTTGTATATATCACACAGGGTCAGAGTCTTGTATATGAATCTGATGGGAACAAAAGAAAGTGCACAGGCAAAGTGCATATATATATATAGAGGAGCATCTGGTTGGTGTCAGAAAAGAGTACCACGCACTCTTATCACTACACAGATCATCATGTGCCTTCGTTCAGTTTTTGTTGTTGTACATTTCACTCTGATTTCCCCCACTTCTCTACTATGATTCCAATCATGCCCCCTCCCAAAACCCACCTCATCAACCGCCACCCTATAAATACTTGCCATGTAATTGTCTGTTAGCCAATTAACTCCACCCAAACATTTGACTACTTGTAGTTTCACACACACATGTCCCATATAACAGCATTACGCGCGCACGTAACAATGTAAATTCTCATCTCTTCGTTTATGTTGATGATCTGACTAATTCTGTCATTTCTAGAGGGGTAATGGCTTTTTTTGGAGGGGGGCTTAACTACTAATCAAGTTATCAATCAGAAAAATTAAACCGTGAAAGTTGAAATAGAACTATACACATACGTACATACATATATACATCCTTTGACAGTTTGACGTCGAGCACAAAACACATTATTTTATTGTTATGCATCCTTTTTTTTTTTGTGTGTGTGGCGCAGTTCATTCTTCACTAGTACATGTATGCAATTAAACTAATAAGATGTGACCAGTTATAAAAATTCCAGGAAGGTCGGATAGAAAAGTTAAGAAGAGGGCAAGAGAATTGTCGTCCTTCTTGTTTGACTTTGGCGACGTGACTGGTGCCTGCCTGCTCATATTGTAGAGTTCCTGCCTTTATAGAATAACTCGATGAGAAGGTAATTTAATTTAGTGTTGATGATCGAGAAGCATAGAAGAGGACAGATAATAAAGATATATTTGCCGCACTACATTGAGTCGTAGCTGGTACGGTACATAGGGCATTTGGGCAAGGAGTCCCTCCACTTGATAATTTTTGTCTTTCTGACTAAGAGAGATAATTAAGAAAAACAAACAGGAGAAGTCATATGATAATATGCACGACTTTAACTATCAATTTACTCCCACCGATCACTAATTCTTTGTTGAAGACATGAAAACATTGGGCAGCGGCTGGGTGATGTGCTTTTATCCTACTGCTCTTTGCTGTTCTTTCAGGGATCTTTCCTAAATGTATTTTTATGATTCTTTGAATCATTATATTCTATAAACATTTTGATATTTTATAAGAAAAAAATAAAACTTTTTTAAATTTTTTATAATTTTTTAAAGATTTATGAATTTAAAAGTGTGTGGTTTTTTTTATTTAAAATCTTAAATTTTTTAAAAATTATAAAAATTTAAAAACAATTTTATTTTTTATCCATAAAGTATCAAAATATCGTACATTTAATGTAGAATATAATAATTTAAAGAATAATAAAAAATATATTTAAAAATATTTTCAAAATAAAAAGGTAGTAGGAGGGACAATAGGAAAAACACATGGCCCACCCATGCCCGAAAACATTGACACCAAGGCTGGCCTGGAATTTTAAATTTTAAATTTTTTTTCATAAGTCCATGTTTTCTCATCGAGTTTTTTATTTGAGCGTCCAGAACTTGTGTGTACTACTTTTGATCAACGTAATATTTAAATAGTATGATATTAAAAGTGATAAACATCCGATTTTATGGTCCTGTTTGATGTGAAGGATTTGTAAGGAATGAGAGGGATTTGTTCCCCTTCGATTATTTTGACTTAAAAAAAATATATAAGTATAACAATAAAAATGCATGGTGTTGTTGTAAATAGTGTCTGAGTCATGATTTTAGAAGTCCTGTTTAGCAGATCTAATGTGCGAGTTAAATCATGAAATTTGATAGTGTTAAAGGATACATCCACTTATTTAGAATGAGTCTTATTTCATAATTTTTGGATATGTATACAAAAAGATACGAGTTTTTAATAATGACCCAGAAATCTGTTAAAAGTTGCAAAACTATCCTGTCTAGATTTGAAAACTAGGTGTTTGGACCAAATAGGACAAAAATGAATTTGGGTCTTATTTTTCTATTAAAGAGATTTTTAAGAGCTAAAAATAGAGTTTTGGAGATATATTGAATTAGAAGTTTCAAGAAAATTCATTATCTCCCTATACTTAATTTTAGAAAAATAATTTTCAGTTTATAGTTTAATTAAGGGTATTTTTGGATCATATGTGACTCTTAAATAGTTAAAATGTTCTGATAATAGATCTTAGAGAGTGGTGTTATATTTCTGGTATAGTCAACATTTTCTTAATAGCACGAGTCCCACGTTAATGAAGTGTATGTTTGGATTAGCGGTGAAAAAATGGTTTTTTTTAATGTGGTTTTTGTAGAAGTCAATTTGAAAAAAAGTCATGTTGTAAATGTGATTTGTGTTTGGATTGACAGTGAGAAAAGTGACTTTTTTTTCTAAACCTAATCAAAAAAAGTCAAAAGCTACTTCAATGAGCTTCTAAAAAAAAAGCTTTTTTTTTAAAACCCAGTGAAAGCTAATGTGTTCACAAACTTATTTACATATGCTAAATAGATTTTTACCCTCCAAATAAACTTCTAACCCCTCCTAACGTGTTTCCAAACAGACCCGAACTTAAAATTCAAATGAGTGTGTCCAGCCACCACCAGATGATGGTCCCTTTCAACAGCACGCATACAATCCACTGTACCCAGCTCCCCTCAAGGCAGTTTCATCAACTTCTATTATTTAGCCTTTGGAAAATTATCGCCACCAGAATTTCAAAGTTTATGCCTTTATTCCTATAAATTTTCACCACAATAAAAATACTAACTAATTATTCTTTTATTAACATTTATTTTCAATTTTGCCCAATAAATTCAAACTGACTTCTTAATGGGTTTCCTAAACCCAAAACATCAAGCCCACGTTTTAATTTTCCCCAATTTTGAGAAGACCCCAGGTCTGCTAAGCCTAAATAAAAAATAAAAACCATAGTTTTAGAAGCCCAAAACCCATGACCCGTTTTATATGGGCTGACAGTCTCAAGTTTATGGCCTTATTAGCAATCTAATCTTTTTTTCTTGTTTTTGTCCAAATCATTATCCAGAAATTCAAGGTAAACTTTTTTAGCTTTTTTTTAAATAAAAATAAAATTCCAGAAAAATATGCTGGAAAATAGAAAATGATAAATCAGAGTTTTGAATTTACAAAATCACATGTCATTATGATGTCAGTACAGTGGAGAAATCTGGGATTATAAAATCTCAACGAAAAGACGGCATATGTCCTTAAGCCCTTCATCTTCATCTCCCTCTATCTCAACTCGGAATAACACATGTTTCTTTATTAACAACACCATATTTTACATTAACAACTCCACTTTCTTGTTTCACTACTTCGTATCTAAAAAATCAACACATTCTCAGGGATAAGTTTGAAATTGAGATACGAAGTTGTGAAACAATGAAGTGGAGTTGTTAATGTAAAATATGGTGTTGCTAATAAAGAGATATGTATTATTATTGGCTCTAAAAGTTGTTAATTTCAAATTTATCCCTGACATGTGTTGGTTTTTGAGATACAAAATTGTGAAATAAGAAAGTGCAGTTAATGTAAAATATGGTGTTGTTCATAAAGAGACATGTGTTATTATTGGCCTTGAAACTTAATAATTTCAAACTTATCCATGCCATGCGTTAGTTTTTGAGATACGAAGTTGTGAAACAAGAAAGTGAGTTTGTTAATGTAAAATATGATGTTATTAATATAGAGACATGTGTTATTATTAACTCCTGAAACTTGTTAATTTCAAACTTATCCCTGAGATATATTGGTTTTTGAGATATGAAATTGTGAAATAAGAAAGTGAAGTTGTGAATGTAAAATATGATGTTATTAATATAGAGACATATGTTGTTATTGGCCCCTAAAATTTGTGAATTTCAAACTTATCTTTGACATATGTTGATTTTTGTGATACAAAGCTGTGAAAAAAGAAAGTGAAGTTGTTAATATAAAATATGATGTTATTAATAAAGAAAGTGTTTTTATTCCGAATTGAGAGAGAGAGAGAAGAAGATGAAGGGCGCAAGGGTAGGGGCATCCTTTTGTCGAGATTTCATAATTACAGACTCTTCTACTGTACTGACATTATATTGACATTAGATTTTGTAAATTTGAAGCTCTGATTTGTTTTTTTTTATATTACAGTGTATTTTTCTGAAATTTTTCTAATTTTAAAACTAATTTATTAATGAGTTTTAAGGGAAGTCAATTATTACGTCATCAGTTCCAGCGACCAGCGCGGTGGATTCACTGGATTGAAATCGTAAGGTGAGCCGAGGCTTTCGTTGCTGTGCTTAAAGTGGAACTGTGTCCTGCCGCTGTCGTGCAGGCGTTGATCGGCAACAGGGAAGAATGACCTTGTTTCATTTTTTCAATTGTGCTATTCTTACCTTCGGCCCCCACGCCGTTTACTATTCTGCTACTCCCTTGTAAGTCTCTTCCTCTTAGATCTATCTCCTTACCTCCTTCCTTCCTTCCTTTTTCTCCTTCAATCCCTACTCTGATTTTATGCCTTTTTGTCTCCCCATTTTTTTTTTGATTTCTTGATTTATTTTTTTAAGATGCAAATTTGTACCCATCGATCCTCTGACAATTTGTACAAGTTTGCCCTATCGTCCTTCTTTTTCCCGGTGAATTACTGCCATTTTTTCCTTCTTATTGCCCTAGATGAACCTTTTTTGGTTAGTGTAGCTGCTTATGAATAGAATATCCAAACTCACCGATGATATCATCTGAGAAGTTAATTTTTCAAATTGGTTCTCGCGCACGAACTGCAGATGGCATTCCATGTGTGAAACAGACCATTAAATGACCTGGCTATGTTGATGATCTATATGTTGTTCATTATCCAATGAGTTTGTTGCTTAGTCTCTGAAGTTTTTTTTTGTTTTGTTTTGTTTTTATAACTCAAACCGAAAGTTGGACAACCTAGTTCTGTTGAAAACCTGATTGAAATTTAATGTATCATTGCTTTCAAATATCCAATACTCTTCCGAAGTCGCTCCTACTATGTGAACAAGGCCTCATAGGTGTAATCAATAGCATGAATCTAGTTACACATTTTTTGAGTTGAAGCATCTCAGAATTATTTACACTCTTTTTTGGGTGCAAAGTAAAAAATAGTTACTGCGTTTTGTTTACTTGATCATTGATAATTTTACATGTGCAGATCTGAATATGACACGCTTGGTACTTCTATCAAAGCAGCTGTTGTTTATCTCGCGACAGCATTAGTTAAGGTTGGGAAACGTACTGAATTTTCTATTGTTTGTATCAGACAAATATTTGCACGAAGTAAGATGATCTTTTCTTTTGTTTGGTCTATACCGGCAGCTTGTTTGCCTGGCAACTTTTCTCAAGGTATCTGAGAGTGATAGCTTTGATCCTTATCAGGTATGTTTCTACATCGTGTTGTCTATTTATGTATGCATTTAGGCATTTGTACTTTTACATAGGGCACCTAGATGTAAGCTTACAATTTTTCTTTGAATCATTAGAAATTAAGACAACCATTTGTCCCATGGGTGCCAATGTGAATATAATTTACTTGGACACATAACCTTCTTTTCTCAATGACCTCTTTGACTCTAACATGGTGCACTTTCTTCCATTTTTCTCTCACTCACCCTCCCTTTACCAACTGACTATCTTTCATTCTCCATCGTGTTAGTGCATAACATATGTTCTATCTTCAATATGTTGTGAAGCTGTGCCACTTGTTTACTTTTACAAGTAGGTACTGGATACAGTTGCACGCGTATTTAATTATAAAAAAAAAGGAAGGAATCTTATGCAAAAATGAGGTTGTCCGGTACCTTTTAAACTAGACTTTATTATCAAAGGACTAGAGTCTGTGTAGTCTATGACACACAACATACATATAACATAGTAATCAACGGCTATTTGGTTATCATCTGAAGTCCTTTGATATTCTCCAGGGCTTCAATTAGTATCTTAGGAGGAGTTCCTTCCTCCTTTTGTAACGTCTATTATTTTACTGTAATGATAACTCAACAATTTCTATTTCTATATTTTTACTTCTCTAAGTAGGGACATAAAAGTTGATTTTTATATTCAAAATCTCCTGTTTCATTTTATTTTCCTTTCCTTGTACCAAATGGCCAAGTTATTTAGAATCACTGTCTTTAGCTTTTGAAGTTATTGTGCCCTTCTAACACCTTTATAATGATTAAGGAGTGATAAACAATGGCTTTTTTTCCTCTTCCAGGAATGTCTTAAGGCATTAATAGGCTTCATAGATGTTGCTGGGCTTTATTTTGCCTTGACCCAGTTGACGCACAGGAACATCTCTCAAAATCATAAATTCCAAGCAGTTGGCCTTGGTGAGTGTGACAGAGCATGACATTATATATGATGAAAAAGATGTCTTTTTTATTCATCTCTTGAGGAAGTGCACTGATTCTTCTATATGAGTGTTTGTTAAACACTAAAACCGTGGTTTCAGAAGCCATTTTCCATAAATTGAGACAAAACTTATTTCACATACTTACATCGTAAATTGTAAAAGTTATTCTCCAAAAGTTAATCTAAACACACACACGTCTCAAATTGATCTCTTGTGGCAGGATGGGCGTTTGCTGATTCTGTACTGCATAGATTGGCACCCCTCTGGGTGGGCGCAAGAGGACTAGAGTTTACTTGGGATTACATACTGCAAGGCCTAGAGGCTAATGCAAACCTGGTACCTTCATTGACTCGTGTTAGCTTCTTCTTCTTATTATTATTGTTGTTATTATTATTTAAAAAAAAGGAGTTCTAATGCACATGTTCTGGCTGCTGGCTGCCGAGCAGGCAGTGCTTAAGTTAAAGAATTTGACAAGTAACATAGTCTGTGAGAATTTGGAAAACAACATGTGGGCCCTGTGCATTATTGTGTGATCATGTATTGGTTGAAATGACAGAACTGTAGGTCATTTGCTACAGGCAAAAATACTTCCTTCTTATTCGCAATTTTGTAATTCATAATTGTTTAAACAGAGTTTCTGCTCTTGTAATCTTACAGGTGTTGAGCATATCTCTTGCTGCACTAGGATCTTTGATGTGGCTCCGAAAAAATAAACCCAAGACTCTGATTCCCATAATATACATGTGTGCAGGGATTGTAGCAACCATGCCATCCATCACGAGGTATTTCCTGTCTCACTACTGTTTGGATAACAAGTTTTTGTTCCAAATTTAATTTTAGCAGTGCACGTTAGTTTTCTGTAAATACCTGTTTTAAATCAAAAACTGAGCATAGGACCTTTCATTGAACATAAGCCCTCTCACTTTCTCTGATATTGACATTATCCGTAAATCTCCATAATTAGCTTATCTCCTCCCTTGTATAAAGTTGATTAGATATGATGACCAATCATAAAACATCTAGGATGTGTTGATTGGATACCTCGAAGTCATAAAGTTGAGTCTCAATCCTCAGTGTACGCTCTTTTATGATCATTATATTAGAGCATTTTTTGGCCTTGATCCATTATAGTGCCGTCTAAACTCTTCCTTGTGCAGCTATCTGAGGCGAGGCTTGGGGTGGCACTTACCGAAGGTCGTGGGGTTTGAACTCTTCACATCTTTGGTAATGGCTATTTTAAGTTGGCAGCTGTTTGCTGCATGTCAGAGGCCTTCAGCGTAAGAACCTATCATGACTAGAATCAGAGAAACGCCATTCAGATAATTGTTAAGCCGTGCTTAACTTATTTCCAGCCATCTTGTTGATCCAACCTCTTCTCCAGATGGTAGCTGCCCTGCTTTTTAATTTAAATTGTTCTAACTTTAGATGTATCAATTACAATTTCTTGATATATTTGATTATAAGAGCAGAGTCATGTGTTCCTTGTGAGAAGTTAAATGAAAATTCAGGAGTTTTGTGAATCTGGAATTCTGCTGTGAATTGCTTAGGGAGATAGGGTTTGAGGCGTCAACCTCATTGATCCCGATGAAATTGATTTTTGAAAGAAGGGTTAAAGCCATTTTCGCCCTAAAAGTATACCCGTAGGGTTAATTTTGCCTTGGAAGTATTTTTGAAAGCAATTTTGCCCCTGATGTTTCAATTTTAGAGCAATTTTGTCCTGATCGTTAATCCCGTTAAGTTTGACTATTAGTTGACCAAACCAGGGGCAAATTTGCTTCGAAGTCAAAACTTTCAGGATAATTTTGTCGTTAATGTCACTTTTGTTAAGGTGTAAAAGTGGAAGTTTTCATTTTAGAGTAAATTTGCCCCTTGTTTGGTCAACTAACGGTCAAACTTAATGAGGTTAATTGTTAGGGTAAAATTACTCTAAAATTGAAACTTCAGGGGCAAAATTGATCTCCGGTAAATATTTTAGGACAAAAATAACTTTTAACTCATGATAGAATCTTGTTTCCTCGTTATCTTTTGGTATGAGTTGAGACGTTATGGGACGCATTGCAGTTTGCACGGGGACGGGAGAGTCCCTCCTCTCTTCACTTTCCCATTTGATGATGCACAGTGACTTCATCTCACTAAAGCACGAGGCGTATGCAACCCCACGAGTTGAAGCCTCTCAAAGACAGAAAATGCATTGGCTTTTATATATAAGACCCATTTATTTTGTACAAAGCCTGTCTTGAAGTGATCAAATAATGAATTTAAAAAATTGAATTATTATTAATCCATGTTTACTCTTAATTATCTAAAGATCATCACATTGTCAACATCAATACCCCCAACCCAACATAAAACGTCAGATTGGCGAACAGCCCAGATTGGGAATGGGGCAACCGTAGAGAGACCTCATAGTAACAAAATTTAAATGATCGAACGGCATCCCTGCTCGCTAAAATTTTTTGTACTGTAAGAACCACACAAAATCATTCAACCACTAACACAAGATAAACCCTCGTTGTCACAAAATTTAAATGTTTTACTTTCTTTTTTTTCCAGACAACACTACATAACCATGAACTTTTTTGAACGATTTTTTTTTTTTGCCAGAAACAACATGAATAGTATTAAAATCAAACAAGTTACAATATCCCATAGGTTACAGCAGACAACCACACTGAATGAGAAAGAAAACAAGTTGCAAACAACAAAAACACTGACTGAAAAAGTAAACCCCAAAATCTAACTAACAAACTAAAGAAACAAATATATAAGAATTCTTCAATACAGCTAGAACACAATACTAAAGATGAGACATCATCTACTCCATTCATGAAATAGTCCTACATTTGGGAGAAAGGTAGATATGTCTGATCACAATGAAAAGACTCTTCCAATGAAGCTTTGGTAATCCTTCCAACCACAAAATCTGCTTCTCTGGGAACGCACCTACAAGAGAGGTTCCTAATCAAATTCTTTGACACAACAATGTACTCAAGGAGAACATCATTCAACCTATTATCAGAGAATGCACAATCAAATAGACAATAAGAAAAAGAAACCCAACTCCAGTTTGAGGATGAGCAGTAATGCCATACACACTGAACAAACTCATGTCTAGTCCTATAATGAATAGTGTTGATCAGTACACTGAACAGGAACCAGTTGAGCCAATAATGAACAGCGCATACAATCATACTCATACTAATTAGGCCCAGATATATGATATTCAATTGCCTATCAATTGCACATTTCTGAGCCAAAATACCCACAAAACACATTACATCTCTACCACATTCAGCGACCTTTGCCTACACAGCACTAAATTTTGGATTTGTCATAAAACCTCTGTTTCTGGGACTTAGGTTAGTTAATCCATCTCTTTCCCATCAATAATCCTTCCATAACACTACTAGCAGAATCAAGACAAATTGGGTATGGTATTTAGACTTATAATACACATAGACCAGTAAAGAACTATAATAAACCATCTAATCAATGAGACTAAACAAGCTACACTAGGGGTATGTTTGGTATGATGGAATTGAGGGGTATGTAATTGAAATTTGATATCAATTCCATGCCTAAGTTTGTTTGGTATGATGGAATTGAAAATTTTTGCAATTCCATGTGGAAGCCAAATCTTTCTAATTCCATCAAATTGGCTTCCGCCTAAAAAGCAAAGATTTGCAATTCCATGTACCTAAATCTAGGTTAGGGTACTGGGTCAAGAGTTAGTGGGTCAGATCGGAGTCAAACCGAAGCTAAACCAGGGCCAAACCGGTGAGAAATTGAATATTTTAGGCTTATTAATATGAATTTTTTTAAAAAAAATAAAAATAATTTTTTATATAAAAAAACCGAACTGGAGCGGTCAAGGTACTAGGTCAAAGGTTAGTGGGTCAGACTGGATCTAAATCAGGGCTAAACCGGTGAGAAATTGAATATTTTAGTCTTATTAATATGATTTTTTTTAAAAAAAATAAAAATCATTTTTTATTACAAAAAAATCGGTCCGGTCCGAGTTTAGTAACAATTGTTTTATCTCATTTCACTTTCTTAGGTTAGCATATTGGTAATTTTCCATTTTAAATATAAATATTAAATAAAAATAATATTTGAATTCCATGTACATACCAAACACGCTTTTAAACCACATTTCCATTTCCATTTCCATATCCATATTCATTTCCATTTCCATATCCATCAAAACCAATTCCAAGATACCAAATGGGCCCTAGGTGTCAATTCCTCTAAATAATCGTACGAAGAAAAACCAACACCTAAAGAGGCTATTCTATCAATAGCAAATCTCAATCTCAGTAAGACATCTTTAGGAAAAGACCGAATCCTTAACAAGCCACTCACCTCAGGAGCCAAAGATCGCAAAAGTAATACATTTAACCTCATTTGTTATGCTACCGTTTGATTTCCTCAGAGCAACTGAAAAACCCCAACTCTCATTTATCCATTGATTCTTCATCACCTTATCTTCCCTTGAGAGACTACCGGCAGAAAAACCCTTCGACTCCCTGGCACGAGCTTGTTTGACCTTTGAACTCCAAAGTCTTGCACGCCACATCTTTGCCACCGATTGGTCCCCATCTGTCGGACAGCCCCAACTCTCGCCCCTCAAATCCTCCATCTTTATCATCCTTGCATTAGAAGAGAGGGAGCCATTGATTCGACTTGCCCAGCCACCTTAGAGGCCATGGGGGCACCTATCGGAGGTCATCCTTGAATGGTGTCAAAGGCGTCCAAAGCTTGAACTCCTCGTATCCATCCACCCAACAAATCCACACGTTGCTGTCATGGGACTCGCTCCCAATCTGCACATCCTCTGCCACAACAGAAGGACCCAGCCAATAAACTCCACCAGAAGGGGAGAGAAAGCTCTACCAAGAAGAAAGAGCGGTTGCCGCTCAAACAACGATGGACTACATCTCATCGGCACGCTCATCCTAGCGGAGGGAAAGTTTTCACACACTGGCAAATTCTGAGGAAATGCAAGCATCCCCTTTACTTTCGAACAAATTTTCCATTTCATAGTTAACAAACCCCTAAAAAAAATTATACACGGTCTAGTCGTTCCCGATCATACTAGTAAAACTTGAACATGGTCAGCGGCCGAAAGATTACCATTTATTAAAAAAAAAATCCTGGGGGGTGATTTACCATTTAGCCTACAATACAACAGTACATTAGTGCACATGAGTGTCATTTTATTAAAAAAAAAAAACAGTACATCCGCGAGATTTAAGGACAGGCTTCCCATGTTTGGATGCCATTTGGGCCTCGTTTTCCTCCAACAGGATTCACTTTACCCAGAGGAGTGACCTCCTCAACAACTCTGAATATCGTCACATCCATGATCAATGGCTTACTTTGACCTACTAGTTCAAACACGCAAACATCAAACTCTTCAAGGTTATTGTCTACAGCGAACTGTTTCCACCCACCAGTCAGTCCTCCAGTTCGACGACCATGCTCAAAGCTGTATTTGGCACGCCATTCATTCCCTCCCATGCGCAATATCACATCTTCAGAGTGAGGAGACAGATGTTCCGCTAACCACTTGCTAGGGATTGACTGGCACGCCACAACAAACAAGAATGCAGTTTATAAAATGCCAGCACCAACACCAAACATAATGAATACAATGCCACGGAAATTACATGAACAATGCTTTAGAATATCCTAAGAAGGAAATTAAGGTTATAAAGCAACAGATTACCGTATAGAATCTCTTGTATACATGTGTGGGACGCATGATGATGTAGAAACCATTGTCAGTACACGCTGCCTGAGCTAATTGGAGGGCCATCGTCTTCTCATCTTCTGTGACAGGCCTTCTGTTTGAAATATACAATGTTTCATTCGCCTTACTTCTGCTCGCAGATATGGGTTCGGCATCTAATCATATTCATTAACCAGCATTATCAGGACCAAAATCAGAATTTACATCAAATACTGATTCCAATAAAATTGAAACTTATTTCTCTCCCTCCGTCTTTCTGGAGAGAGGGGGTGCTTCTATTTGTTTGTTATTCTGACTATGCAGGAAGGGCAGTTGGCTATTTTCTTCCATCACATCTCTCTTGAGAGAGAGTTATTTTCTTGGCCACTATGAGGGTTTCACTGAGTGGCATTTTTAAGGGTAAGAGTATCCCTTGCCCCTTGGGGATATGCAAGGAGATTGGAACACGCTTTTGAACTGATGAATTTGCTATTTTATACGTTTTTTTCACAACTGATAATGAGTTTGTAATTTGTATTTCTTTATCTTGGGAAGACTTATTGTTCTAGGCTTTTTATATTCCTCTTTTCTTCAATAAATTCTTGTCTCTTCCATGAGAACATGTTGGAGATTTTATTAAGCAAACCAAAAAAAAAAAAAAGATAGAAGAACAGCAAAAAGGCTTAGGCCCTGCGCCATATTAAGTGAAAGTATTACCAGCAATCAAGTCAGCGATGCCCCCACGTGCCTTAGACCCTCTGGTTCCTCCTCTCCGCTTAGTTTGGACATCTGTTGCGGCCATTGGAATTGTTCTCACAGGGGAGGCAAATTCCACATCAGCATCGCATGCCTCCTTACTACTAATTTCAGCGGGGACAATGGCTGGCACTCCGATGCTCTCAGAACGCACAATCTTCTCAGGTGAAGCATGTTCAGCACGAACATTAGAAGGGAAATTGAATTCTTCCAAACGGTTATATCTGATTCTCTTATTTGTATGTCCACATTTCCTTACAAAATAAGAAGCAGCCTTCTCACAGGAACTCCCCTGGCCAAATATTAGAACTTCAAACTGTGATTCGTTATTGTACTTGAAGACCAGCAGATCATTCTCTTCCAAACAGTGATCTTTAACAAATTGTTGCCAGCCATGCGTGAAGTGCAAGGTATCATTTCTGGTTGTCAATCCAACACTCCACACATCGCCACCAGGACCTTTCAGAATCACATTATCTGGCAATTTCTTCCTCAAATTATCTGAAAAACTTTTGGGCAGTGCCTGCAGTTTTTATTCAGTACAATTTAATTCACACATTTGTGAAAGGATACAACATGCTGTCGGGAAGAATTTACAGAACATATTTCTGATTACAAGTGGGACTAAATCGTGACTGTATCAAATCAGAAGATACCATGAAGTTTTTTAAGCAACTGAAGCAAGTAATTATCAGAAAACCGGCCGCTAGACACTTTCCCACATGATTGAAGTAATGGGACCAGTGTGTGTGTGTGTGTAATAGGACCAATGTGTGTGTGTGTGTGTGTGTGTGTGTGTCCATTAGCTTTCTCCACACTTAACTATCTCTTACAGCTCCTCTTCCCACATTATAGTCTGCAGTGATATCTATGAAAGTGGGGACTACAAAAATGAACCAACAAAGGTAGAGAAACCGTGGACTCTTCGAGCAGTAAGGATTCACGACTCACGAGATAACAATTGGTCTTAAGATCACAATTTCAAAATAATAAGTAGGTTAAAAAAGTAGAAAAAGAAAAATAAGAGGGCAAATCGACATACTGCAAGGGGGCCAAACAAAAGGAAGGTGATATCGGAACCCTTGGAAGGTATAATAAGGATCAGAAGAAAGCAAACAGAGGGAGCGGGCACTGGAATTGCATGTAATGAAATCTGAGTTGTCGAGTTGGTGGGTGAATTAAGTGATCGGCGACAGAAAAGAAGAGGAAGAGGAAGAGGAAGAGAGACTTACAAGCTGTCGATCAAATCCCTTGGGAAGAAAGTGGGCAAAATGGACAAATTGGAAACGGGACCAGTAAATGTCGTCTACCCATGATCTACAGCTTTGACAATTTTCTCCCATTTCAACTGACCCAGATTGCGCAGGGTAAGGATCGGCCTCGAGACTTGAGAGTCGAAGCCTCTTGCCAGCTCCAGTAATTCACTACCTACGCTGAAAAAATCACCCAGCCCCTTTTATTAAGTGCATGATTATCTTCCCGACCGTTTTACGGGTTTTATTTGATTATCTAATCTACTTATCTTCTTTCTTTCTTTCTTTTTTGTTCGAAGATCGTCTTATCTTCAAAACTCGAAAAATAACAAAACGGGTTCATAGATTAAAAAAAAACGTCAAACAGTCTTAATCCTGGTGGGTGTTTAGATTAGTTTTTAAAAAATAATTTTTATGAGATAAATATATAAAAAAAGAAATTATTTCAGTTTAAAACAAAAATTTCTAAAATCATGATTTCTTTGCTTCTCTAACAGTTACTTAAAATATATTAAATATTAAATAACACGGTATACTCGGACATCGTGTAATAATTAACTTATATTTCCTCAATTTCTTGTAAAGGCAATTTTTAGAGGGTTTGGGTATTCTTGTTTATTGTGAAACATTTTGTAAAATTTAAATTGTAGTTAATATATTTTCGTAAAAATATGCGCTAAAAAGGTATTACTAATTAATTAAGTTAGAAAGTTTGCGTAAAAAACTACGAGTACTATTTAATAAAGGGTAATTGAGAAAAAATAAGATAATTTTAGAAATATTGATTATAGTTGACATTGGTTTAACTTGTATTTATTTATAAGTCTGATTTATATAAATCGAGACAAAACTATTCAACATATTTACTTTGTATATTGTAAAATCTATCTTATATACTATAAAATTTATTTAATATATCATAAATTATAATTAAAAATAACTTTTAAAAATTTCAATCGTTATTTTAAACACCCTCATAATTTAGCTAAGATAAATAATTGTCTCGTCGGAATTTTTCGGTTTAGGGGTGGCTGTGTGGGCCCACTTCTCTCAGTTTGTAACCCTCCCGTTCCAGTGGGCATGATCGCAAGCTATCTGAGCGCTGTTTCCCTCCCCTGCATGCGTCTCAGTCATGAGTGACGTGAGATGCTCTCACTAAATTAAAAAATTTACATTTACGATTTATTATTTTAATAATTTATTGGATTGAGCATTCACATTGAAGTTTCTTTATGTACAACATAATCAGAGTATTTACAATTTTTACTTCTATTTTTAAATTTGAATCTTTCAAATCCAACATGTTTGGAATCTTATCTGGATAAAAAAAAATCTATTTAGAATCTATAAACTCATTTGAGTTAAAGTTCAATGTTTAAAAACCCATTAAATATTAATGGACTTTAACTTAAAAAGTAGTTTTTTTATAAACTACCACATATAGCTTTTGGTCCCAACTTCTCATCACTTTTTTTAATTTGCATCACTTTTTATTTTAGGAAAAATGATATTAAAAAGATCAATTTAATAAGTATTAAGTACAAATTTTTTTTGGTTAAAAATGAGTTACAAACATAAGAGTTTTAGTTGCAATAGAGACTCATAAGACAAAATTTTTTGGGATGTAACTGTAGTTAAATTTAACTTTTAGGAATAAAATGTAATTTTTTTTCTTTTGTTATTTTTTAAGAAAAAAATCATCCTTACCCTCATCACACATGAATCATATTCATGACATGATCAAAGACGAACTTGTTAGACGTAAACAAACTTGATAGGGGTAAATGATCCAATTATGATTCACTTCATGTATAAGATTCTGATTGAAATATATATTTATTCTTTCTAAATCAAGTGTTTCAGTGTATTTTTCTTTTTTTCAATAATTATTTAAATTTTTTAACATCAATTATAATAATATATACACAAACAATAGGTACATAGTATTAAATAAGGTTCATACCCTTTTCAGTCATTTCTTATTCATACAAGCTTTTCAAATACTAATATAAACAGGTTCCTTAAAAAAAAGCTACTTCTCCAACCGCCAATCCAAACACAAATCACATTTACAATCTGACTTTTTTTCAAACGAGCTTTTGCAAAAAACCCATTAAAAAAAAGTCACTTCCCCACCGAATTCCCTAAAATCTATTTATTTTTTAACAAGTTTCAAAAACAATAAATTTAATGTAGACTACACAAATTAAAATGGACAGCAGAGTGAGAAAAGGAAGAAGAAACTTTTTGACAAGACATTATATATTTCTGCCCAATCAAATTAAATTAAAATAAAGTGCTGACTGAACCACATCATTTTTCAGACATTGAAGAATTAGTAAAAAATTAATACATACATGATGACGATAATGAGAAAATTAAAACTAAAATGTTAAATAATAAAAAAGTTAAAAAGATGAGAAGATACCGGATTTTTTTTTTTTTTTGGCCTGAAGATACCGGATTAAAATTTAATCATATATACAAACATATACGAATTCTAGGAAAATAATAAGAAATGCACGAGGCCATCAAATTAGCCTAGTGCTGCAAGCAAGCCAATCTTTTGAAGCTCTTCCCAGCTCCCCATAGTAACATAATCTGATCAAACTTCCTGCGAAAGAATGATTTAATCCTTCATTGGTCTGCTAGGAAACAACTTTTTTTCTCATTTCTCAGGCTACGTGGCCAAGTACAGGTACAAAAGGTTTAATAACCCAACTTATCCATAGATACCTCATCTAGCATGAGGATGAAGATCCCAACAGGTTCCACCATGGCTGCCATTACAACTTTAGAAGGCAACAACTAGATGATTAATCCCCGATTGTTTTCACAAAAAAAGAATGAGCACAGATGAATGGGCCTAACAATGACAAATATCGTAAGAGGCCAAACTTCATAATTTACACTATACTAATATATCATGAGTCTCCTGGCAATAGGTGACAACCTTTTTCTTTTTGAAAGGGAGTGTATTTCCGTTTGTGGGTTGGGGGAGGGGGATCATTCATGGATCGATTAAAGGCATAAAACATGTCCATTGAAGATTGATTCATTTGTCTCACAAGCATGAGTGTTTACTGGTAGTTGGAAGTCATGGAACTAAAGCTAATCTATTAGATTTTGGTTCCCTGTTCTGTTGGTCAAGCCCTTCCTTACCAATCCCAGAAATATAAACTTGCATTTCATACGGAGCAACAAGTTCGAAAATGCATGTGTCTCCAAAATTGATGTCATTATCACGGACAAAGGCCATCCATCCCCCACAAAAGGTGTGCACTGCTCTGCCTTTTGTGTCTGGAACAGAGTTCACAGTCCAACATTCACCTCTTAAATTACGAAGCACAACTTCTGTTTTGTAGGATGGGAGATGCGCTGCAGAGAATTGATATGGGATTTTCTACAATGTGAGGGAAAAAATATCCAGTGGATTAGAATTGATGTTAGGAAACACGAATTACTAAAAGGAATGTGGACATAAACAAGACATAACTTCTAATGACTCACCAAAGTGTATGATCCACTGACATTGAACTTTTTCATGACTTTTACAAAACTAGGAAATGAGGAAGTGAAGGCCTGAGCAGCTCTTTGTTCATCAAGTGCAAACAGCATTCTCAAACCGGCTTTAGCCTGTGAGCTTAGCTCATCTTCAGTTCGACGCCTTCTCTGAACAGCTGTCTTTGTTTACAGTTAAAAGCATGAAAATGGTCACAATTTGGATAATACATTCTTTTATAGATTAAAGATATACAACATCTATCTTTCTTCAGTAATTATCACCCGAAAAGATTCCATTTTGAATTGATAAAGTAATTTCCTTTTTTTTTTTTTTTGGCCGAACACAAAAAAAGTGGCTAGCAGAAACGTAAAGCTATCAAATTATATTGAATTAGAATCTGATTGCATAGCCTAGTTAAGAAATAGATAGGAACCTCACCCAACTTATTATGGGCAGTTTTTGACTGAGGGCATATCCCTGTCTTCTTAGAAACCTTTGACACTCTGGCAGGTTTAGACAAAACAACATCTTGACCCATCCTTGACCGCTTTTTATCAGATAGATCAACATTTCCATTGCAATTTGGATTGACTTTGGCCTTGATCGGCATATATTGAGAACTTCTATGGGAATTGATGGAATGTCCTGTAAGAGGCCTACTACAAGCTACTTTTCCAACCTGACAGTCTATCCCATCTTTTCCTACTCCAACAACGCGGACACGTAATTCACACTCATGCACAAGTTCAAAAATGCAGATATCCCCAACCTTAATGTTATTGTCACGAACAAAAGCCATCCATCCACCACAGAGAGTGTGACTCGTATTTACTCTTGTTGTTGGCACAGAATTAACAGTCCAACGCTCTCCTTTGATATTATGAAGGATGATCTTTATCTTGCAGTTTGGAAGATGTTCCATTGAAAATTGATACGGGATATTCTGTATTATACCACTCAAATTCAGAAATTGTGTAGGCATGTCTATGGATATGGATATGCATATGCATACATATATATTTGGGTTTGGGGGGGGGGGACTTTGTCACAATCATATTTTCAAGTGTGATGACCTTGTGCACGGAAGATGTGATCAAACTGAAAAAGTGAATTGCAACAGAAGGGCAGCACTACATGATAAAATAAAACTATACGGAAAGTAAAATAAAAACCAAAAAGGGAATAACACACCAGAGTATATGAACCATTAATGTTGAAGCTTTTCATGATTCTCACAAAATACGGGAGAGGTGAAGTAAACAATTGAGCTACTCTTTTCTCATCGTATGATGATAACTTTGACAGACAAACTCTACTATGCATGTATTGATCATCTTCTTTCCCACTTCCAATCTGCATAGCAGCCTCTGTATTGAATTTAACAATCAAATCAAGCAGCATATTAAGATTTACTGGATTGCTTTTCCTCATGATCCAACTTGAACAATAAATAGGTATATGCTAAGTAATAAACATGGTATTTGGAATGAATAAATATGCATTTCTGACTACGGTGAGCTTACTGTGCATGTTTATTTCAAGACTTGATTTTGATATACAAATAATGATACTGACCTTGTTTGTGAGACACAAAATGCGATTGATTAAATCAACAGTTTTACCTTCACATTCATTGCTATATTCCATTTGAGAAGGCACAGCAACATCACTAGCTGGGCATCTAAGTTGTGCATCTTCTTTGGAGGATTCTCCTTTTTCTCTGAATGTATTAATCGGTTTTACCCACTCAAGCAAGGATAAATCTTTACTAACTATACTTGTCTTGAGTTCCTGGTTCTCAAAGGAAGTCTCTTTCATTTTCTTCAGCAAGCCTTCAGCAGCAACATTCAAAGAACAATTCTCCTCCCTATTTCTTTTATGTGCATTAATATGATCGAGGTCACATGAATTTTGACTGCATTTAGATAAAAATGCTGCTTCTTTCTCACATGCTCTTTGATCAAAAACTAGCACAGTGAAGTGCAAGTGACCTTCATATCTGAAAACCAAAAGATCACCAACTTCTATAAAATGATCTTCCAAAAAAGTTAGCCATCCATGATGGAAGAATAGATCATTCCCCTCCTTAACCAATTGAACACGCCAAGTATTTCCGCTAGGACCTGTCAATGAGACTAAACCAGACGTCCTGCCTTCCATACAATGGCTGAATCCAGCAGGAATTCTCTGCAGCAGCAGAGTGTTCTTTTTTTCATAACCGATAGAATTCCAAGATGCATGCAATCTAGATACATTGGCAACCAAGAAAGACAACAATTCCATGGCCAAATTATACACTAGGCAACAGTTTCAACTTTCAGGCGTTCCTCAAACCTTAGAAGGCACTTTGAAATTAGATGACCAGAAATGGTTCACAAAATGATTATGTAGGAAAATTTAAGGCGCCCATTAATTCCGACAATCAGCCCTGTGCAAATCCTAAGGCGTTTGGTTTCAAAGCTTCATTTTCTAAAAAATTTCTATGCATGAAATTGAAAAGAAGATATATATATCCACAGAACAGTGCAGTTCAATCTGTCACTGGTATGGACAGAGACACAGATGTGACATATATCTTTACAAGGAATGATCTCTCCTTGAAAGCAATGACAACAAACGATAGCAATAAGGAATATTTAGATAAATTTCATTCATGTTTATTTGAAGAAGAAACTCAATCCTTATCCTGCCATTGTAACTACCAAAAGAAAACGAACTTGATCACAAACCTGACGACAAAATGATAAATCCTTACAATAATAAGGGAAGATTGAAACTGAGCTTAAAAAGCATATAACAACGATAAACATATGACAGGACTACAGTATCCGGTCTTACATATAGCACACATAATCGGTATTCACGTTATTCAGATTGGACATTCAAGCTCGAGCTCAATCTCATTTAAGGGGCAAAAAAATTTATTTAATATTTTAACATCACAGTGGCCCCATGGATGATGGAAAAGAAAAGGAACACCACGTCGCAAAGAAAGATAAAAATGTTTAAAAGGGGAAGAAGACTTTAAATACCAGTCTCTCGGAGCTCGATGTGGAGGAATAAAGCTCATAGAAGTGAGGCCTCCTCAAATTTAAGTTCGCCTCACAGCCACTGCATGCCATTAAGCTTGTTTTCCCTCTATATTAGAGATTACTTTTCGAGTACCCGCTCTCTGACGACCAAGCAGCATCTGAAATTCATAACAAGATAATGATCAGTAGGAAAAGCAAAAGGGAGATTCTAAAACATAGATAGATAGAGAAACCTAAGATTTGGGGAAGGCAGAGAAAAGGAAAACACCTAGGGGATTTCAAGGCAGAGAAGAAAGAATTTGCAAAACCCCTCGGGGAAGATGGTTTCGGCAAATCTTGCCAGCGTCCTTAATTGGGGCGAGTTGAGTTGAGTTGAGTTGAGCCGAGCCAGGCAGGTTAGTCCCGGTTAGTTTGTGCTCTCTCTCGCTCTCACATGGTAAAAACGGCGCCGTTCAAATGCAACAATAATGCCCCCGAAGAGACTCTGAAGGAATTGGAGGCGATGAAGGTTGTGGTGGAAGTGATATTTAAAGTGAGTTTGGTATAACTATAGAAGTAAGATGTTTGTTTGAATCAGGTTTATATATAAGTCTGATTTATTTAAATTGAGATAAACATACTTCACATATTTACTTCGTAGACGTAAAGTTACCTCGTAGACCGTAAAAGCTATATCGTATTCCGTAAATCACGATTGAAAAGCACTTATGGAGTCTATCAAAACATGCTAATAATTTTTATTTGAAATATATACTAATAATATAAAATACTAAAATACCCTTAAGTGAGAAAAAAATCTCTACTACCAAAAACCAACAAATTGAACCTCCATTGCCACCGGCAAAAAATGCATTCACAACCAATATTCATCAGAAATTGTCCACCATCGTTGCTGGAGAAATTACATTAAAATCAATAGAAATCAATCTAAATGATAGAGTACATAAAAACAATCCAAACAATATCATTCATCCATTGAAACAAGAAAAAAAAACAAAATAAAGAAGGATTCAGAATTGAGGTGTTGTCGAAGAAGAGGAGGAGTGAGTTATCGTCGGAGAAGATGAGGATGAAGAAGAGCTTCAGCCAAATCTCTCATCGCAACTTGAATAGTGACATCTCCCCATCGTCGCTACAGATCTAAAGTCATCGTCTCCTCTTCTTAGATTTGAATTGCACCCTCATTGTATGCTTTTCTATAGCTAGATCTCCATCCTCATTGAGATAGAAGAGATGGATATAGAGATTGAAGCTTACAAAGATTGAAGAATAAAACAGTGGCCGATGAAAATTGTCCAGAACTAAACAAGTAAGAAATTCTTACATATTGTCGAAAAGGGAATCGAGAATGGAGAGTTGGCCATAGTCATCGTTGTCCTTCTTGTAGCTCATTCACTTATTGCCATCGTCCTTGTCATTGTGCCTTATTGTTGTTGTGCCTCATCGTCACTCTACTCATTGTCGTCGTAAGAGAGGGAGAGAGGCTTGCCGTAGTCGTAAAAGAGGGAGGAGGTTGTCGAGTCAGGAAGTGAAGAAAGATGAAGTAGGGTTTTGTGGGCACAATTATCAATTGGTAAAATGTATGAGGGTATAATGGTCAACAATTTTCACTTTTATGAAACACACCCCACTTTTATAGGTATATCTAAGGAAGTGATCTCCATCATTTTGATGAAAGAAAGTTTCATCATAGAAGTAGATTCCAACCTACCAAACAATCCAATTTTAAAATTCTACTTTTACTTCCACTTCCAGAGTTCAACTCCAATGTAACAATCATTGACATTCTAGCCTTCTACCGAGTGTCACGTGTAACATTGCCCTTCCACATGGTTGACTTTAATTTCAATCAAGTAGAGTGTGGGTTTAATTTCGAGTTAAGGAAATATTAAAATCATGATTTTGTTAAAAACAAATATTCTAACTATATGTTTTTTCAGGGCAAAAAAAAAAACTACACTCAATCCTTAATATAAAACATATTTATCTAATATGATTATATTAAGAAAGTTAGTTAATATGATATATATTTTTTAAAACATTTTAGTCATTCCTTAATTCCCTTTCCCCCCCTCTTCCTTAATTATTATTAAGGTTATTAAACCCGGACCGGTCACTGAACCGGTCGAGGTACTGGGTTAAGGGTCAGTGGGTCAGACCGAAGTCAAATTGGAGCTAACCCGGGGCTAAACCGGTGAGAAGTTGAATATTTTAAATTTATTAATATGAAATTCTAAATAAAAAATAAAAAAAATCAATTTTTTAAAATAAAAAATAAAAAAGGTGACCCGGACCAGTTCACCGGACTGGTGTACTTGCCAGTTCCCGGTCCGGTCCGGGTCTAAGAATACTGATTATTGTTGAGGGAGCATTAATAGGATAAATTAGAAAAATATTGATAAATAAAAAATTATGATTTATATTCAAAATCAATATCAACTTCTTAAATATATGTTATCTTAAAACAGTACTCATATGACTTAATATTTTCATGAGCAAATGTACCCTCCTAATAGAAATAAATATTACAGTTGTAAGGATTTTATCATTTCTTCGTCAGGTTGTGATCAAGATTTCATATACTGTCAAAGGCAAATAACTATATGGCTGTTATAAAAATAAATTTTTTTAATATAAAACAAAAAGTGGGTAGTTTGAATTGGTGTAGGATCCGACCCAGCCCACTGTCGATAGTCATGGTAAGGGCCTTATGGCTCCAAGGAAACAAATGGTTGGAGCCCGTGCAGGAGACTTTCAGTTTCCGAGACCTGTTTCAGTTGCCATTTTTCACTTGGGAAATATGGGCCGGGATGTGGAGTACGTTGTCAGCATTTGCAAAAAATAAAAAATAAAAACCAAATAACTTCACAGCTGCTTTTTATTAGTTGGTGCTATATTTAGTCTTTGTATTGATACGTATATTTTTGACCCTTTTTTTGGCTGAAATTTGGGACTGCCAGTAAAATAGTACAATACGAAGTCTGGATTGAATCACTTGTTTTGGAAATTCTTGTTCAACATAATTTATACTTATATACAAAATATTACATTAAAATTCTTACAATATACATTTTAATTAATGCAAATCCAATCCTGTCAATTAGACTGCAATTGCTCGGATTATCATGCATGTAAACAAATATCCTTCCACAATAAAGCCGGGTCATTAGCGTGCTACTATTTTACTAGTACCCATACATGCTTATATTTTTATCAGTTAAGCTTACATTTCTGTATCAATTATATTGTTAGAATTTGGATTAAAAGTGAAATATAACTTGCGGTCAACGTATAGCTGGATCAGTTGACTTGGAGGCACGAATAGGAGGGAAAATGTCCAAAATATGGAGCATCTATAATTAGAGATGCTACATATAACTCAATAGGTGGAGAATCTTGTGGCACCTGTACATTGACAAATAGGGGTGCTGCTTAGAAAATTCCGGAGAATCACTCTTCCGCCGCTTAACGCGTCAATATAATAATGTCTCCCTTCTTAAACGAGTCTCGTAAGTTGCCTTGGGCCTTCCTAAGGGGGGCGACGCTCTTTATGATCATTCCTTTTTTCCCTTCTTAAAATGCAGGTCTCGAGTTGCTTCCCATTTATATTGTTTCTGGTTGTATTTACATCCTTGGCAAATGCTCTTTCTAATGTTGACGCCTCCTTTATTGCTCGTCGGCAATTGTTAACACTACGTGAGAATGAAGACTTGCCTGATAATTACGTAGAGACCTATAAAACACAACTAACTTTTCCCAATACTAGACTCAAGAGTGCTTATATTGCACTTCAAGCATGGAAATCGGCAATGTATTCGGACCCTTTTCAGACCACCAAGAATTGGGTGGGACCAGATGTTTGTTCCTATAATGGGATTTTTTGTGCCCCGGCGTTGGACGATCCAAACACCACCGTTGTGGCCGGCATTGATCTTAATCGGGCAGACATCGCGGGCTTTATTCCCGCCGAATTTGGTTTGATGACCGACCTTGCTTTAATTCACATCAACTCAAACAGGTTTTGTGGGATTCTTCCCAAGTCTTTCTCCAAGTTGAGGCTTTTGTTTGAGTTGGATATCAGCAATAACCGCTTTGTTGGCCTGTTTCCGGAGTGTATTCTGCCACTTCTGGATCTTAAGTACATTGACCTTAGATACAATAACTTTGAAGGTCAACTTCCTCCGGAGCTTTTCAACAAGCCTGTCGATGCTATATTTTTGAACAACAATCGGTTTACATCCACAATTCCTGAAAATCTCGGGAATTCTTCGGCCTCCGTGATAGTGTTTGCCAACAACAACTTTGAAGGTTGTATTCCTAAAAGCATAGGTAAAATGGGAGCAACATTGAATGAGATTGTGTTTGCCAACAACAATCTCACTGGCTGCCTGCCAATGGAAATTGGAAAGCTTGCAAGTGTGACAGTTTTTGATGTGAGCAAAAATGTGTTTGGTGGCATCTTGCCCAAGTCCTATGACGGACTCAAAAGGGCAGAAGTGATATCAATTGCCCACAACAAATTCACTGGTTTTGTCCCACAAAGCATATGTAGCTTGCCTAGCTTGGTAAATTTCACATTTGTAGATAACTATTTTAATGGTGAGGAGCAAGGTTGTGCAGCTTCTTCTAGAAAGAATGTTGTGTTTGATGATGCTGGCAACTGCTTGCCAAACAAGTCAAATCAAAAGGAAACAAGTGTTTGCTCTGTTGTGACAAGCAAGCCTGTTGATTGTAGTAAGCAACAATGTGGTCATCCATCCTCAGGTTCAAAACCACAACCACCTAAAGAGGAACCTGCTAAACCAAAACCAAAACCACAACCACCTAAAGAGGAACAACCTAAATCTCATGCACCGCCACATCAAACTCCTGAAACACTTCATCCCCAACCACCAAAAGAGGAAAGTCCTAAACCTCAACCTCCGCAACATAGCCCTAAATCTCCACCGACCCAATCTCACTCAACACCCCAACCATCTCCTGATCCTTTTGACATAAATCCTAAACACCCACGTCGACCCAGCTTTCCACCGACTCAATCTCCCTCATCACCGGCCTACTCTTCTCCGCCGACACCTATCCATTCTACACCATCAGTTTACTCTCCCCCACTGACTCAATCTCCCTCGCATCCGACTTACTCTCCACTTCCACCCCCTGTCCACTCTCCACCCCCACCAGTTTACTCACCACCACTACCTCCTATCAACTCTCCACCTCCACCATCTCACTCTTCCCCGCCTCTGATCTACTCTCCACATCCCCCATCTCCCGCCTTTTCACCTCCACCCCTAATTCATTCTCCTTCGCCTCCTATCTTTTCACCCCCGCCACTAGTACATTCTTCTCCCCTTCCAGCACATTCTCCTCCGCCTCCTGTCTTTTCACCCCCACCCCCAGTTCATTCTCCTCCCCCTCCTGTATTTTCACCCCCGCGTCATTCTCCTCCGCCTCCTATATTTTCACCTCCCCCTCCAGTACATTCCCCTCCGCCCCCTATCCATTCTCCTCCACCCCCAGTTTTCTCCCCACCCCCACCTATCCATTCTCCTCCACCACCTATCTCCTCTCCCCCTCTACCTACTCAATCCCCATCACCTGTTTCTCCTCCCCTATCAACACCTCCTCCAGAAGATGACATTATTCTTCCTCCAATTTTTGGTGCTTCGTATGCATCACCGCCTCCACCGCTCATCTCTGGCTACTGAATGATATCTAATCAATTTCTTTGTTAGATATGCAATCTTAAAACTTGTAGTCACCTTATATGCATTAATTGGTCTTCTCATGTTATTGCAACACATGTCAAGTGGCTATACAAATTGTAAGAAGAGTTGTTGTAACAATACATTATATGCTTTTCCCAATTTATGTTCATTAGCTTCTCGTATATTTACATTTCCTTATGACTGCTCAATCTAGTTTATTATTTATTAGTTTTGAAGTTATATCTATTACATGTAATCATCTTTTATGTTTAGTGTTGTAAAAAAGTACTAATTAGTAGGTATTGGTTAATGTCAACTCAAGATTCATTTGTTGAGCTCAAGATAAATCATGAAATGCTCAAGGGAACAAGTGTTTAGGATAGATGTGAGTCTGGGGGAAATGATGTGGCTTTTTGTGAGTTGATAAATCAAAAGCAACGTACAATGATATTCAATTATTCCTTTCTAGCTTGAAACTTAAAAGCTAAAAACATGTAGATACTATAATCTCAAGAATTCAATAAGCTATTGAATGAGACTTTTTGGTGAATAATATTTCTAAAGAGCGAGCTGGTGATTGAAAAAAATGGTGTGACGTGATTTATATAACTAAACATATCCAATGACAAATCCATTAACTAAGAAAAATAGGAGAGAGGGGGATTCAAACCCTTTATAATTTTTTGTTTCAAACTATGCTAGTTTTCCAGTTTGCAGCTATCAACCTCTCAATCATCTCTCTAAAAAAATTATTTCTATTTTATGGTTATTCCACCAAATAGAAAATGTCCATATAAGATGGGGTTAAGCTCATTGTTGTTGTCGTATGTGTAAGAATTAGTGGGTTCTGTTTTTCTGTCTATTGTATTTGTGGGCCGTATGTATTGGATTGGGCCCTTAGTTCTATTAGCTTTAGTGTAAGTTGATTTAGGTGTGGACTAGTTGTGTATAAATATATGAACAAGTGTAGTGAATTGTGTTGTTGGTTTATTCAACTTTGTATATTTCTCTTATTAATAAAAGTACAGTTTTGACCAGTATTTTATCACATGGTACTAGAGCCTGTGAATATTTTGGGCATGAACTATTGTAGCCCATCGTTTGTTGATTTTACACCGTCTAATTCTTTACTTTCATCCTAGTCCATTCTTTCAATTTTTGCCCAGTCAAGGCTCCACCGTACGCAACAGCGTCATTGCAAATTGTCAGCAGCTAGAATCTTCTTGTTCATTCTTCAATTCATGCTCTCCGTCTGCACATTTGCCATTTCCCTTCTGCTTCTCTCAAGAACCCTAAACCAACCTTTGCTTAGATTGTTGTCGTGGCTTCTCCCTTTCATTGATTTCCAACTCCCAACTTCTCTCAGGATGTCTCTTATTCCCCGTCGCAACATCTATTTCCTTTCTCACCACGGCAGGGGTTTAAGCAGCGGTGGCGGCCTTGATTTAAACGGTGGCGAACTATCTTTTAACAGCTTGCTTTTCTTACACTTGTCTGAAACACAGGGAAGCACCATCATCCCTAAAATTCTTATGGGTAGCAAAAATTATACCATCTGGAGCAAAGCGATGAAGATTACCTTAAGAGGTAAGAATAAGTTGGGCTTTGTAGACGGTTCCTGTACTAAAGAAACTTAAGAAACGCATCTCCATAAACAATGGGAAAGATGCAACGATGTGGTGTTATCATAGATTTTAAATTCTGTTTCAAAAGAACTCACCAATAGAATGGTCTTATGTGAAAATGCACATATGGTGTGACAGGACCTCAAAGAGCAGTTCGATAAAGTCACTGGGTCATGGATTTTTGCCCTCCATCATGAAATAGGTTAATTGAAATAAGAGTCCTCATTTGTATCTAGCTATTTCACCAAGTTAAAAGAATTACGGGATGGGCAATCTTCATTGGTACCAATTCCATCTTGTTGCTATGAAACGTCCAAGACTTATGCGGACCTAGTTCAACAACAGAAACTTTTGTAGTTCCTAATGGGTCTCAATGACTCATATAATCAAGCATGTAGCCAGATTCTGTTAATGATGCCTTTGCCTACGTGAATCAAGCGTATGCCATGATCTCTAAGGACGAATCACAGAGATCAATTTTTGTCTCTATACAAGTTTCCCTTGTGGAAGGGATTGCTTTGGTAGCCTGTGGTAGAGGGTGTGGTAAAGGAAGAGGCCGTGGTAATGGATCTCCTTTGGAATGCATATTCTGCTCTAAGAAAGGTCACACTTGAGACCATTGTTATCAACTTGTTGGATATCCTTCAGATTCTAGAGGCAACAAGCCGAAAGAAAATCAGACCAGTGGTGCCAATGCCCTGAATAGTAAATATAGCAAAGGAAGGTGAAGATTCTCCTTATATGGTCAACATAATTACACCCAGCCTCACACAAGAACAATATGATCAATTCCTGGAACTGTTGCGCAAGGATTCAGAACAAAATGTTCATGTACTCACTGGTAGTATAGGTTTGAATGATTCTAATGTTTCTAATAAAATATGCACATATTGGGTAATTGACTCTGGGGCTACTACACACCTTGTTAGTAATCTATCACTTTTGGATAGTTATAAAAAATATTCAAGGCCAACTAAGACTATTAAAATACTAGATGGGGATCGGATGCACATAACATATATAGGCAAAATTAAATTTTTAGATGACTTTCAACTTGATAATGTGCTTCATGCTCCTCGGCTCACATTTAACTTAATATCAGTCCTTAGAATCACCAAGGACTAGCACTGTATGGTCACATTTTTTCCTAATTATTGTCTTATACAGGGCCTTCAGGGTAGTAGAATGAAAGCGACTGGTAGGCTTATAAATGGCCTTTACTTACTGCAATTTGACAAACAATTGACAGTTCTGAATTGTACTAACAATGATTTTAGAAAACATGCTTATAATGACATGTGGTTGCTTCATAAAAGTCTAGAACACACACCTTGATCTGTAATGAAATACCTTGATATCATAAAGGAAAAATTTGTCTCGATAAATAAAATGTGTGACATTTGTGTTCAATCTAAGCAAACCAAATTGCCTTTTTCTCCTAGTTGCATTAAGACTAAGGGATGTTCTGATTTATTGCATATGGATGTGTGGGGCCATATAGGACACCCACACATCAAGATCATCAATATTTTTTGACAATAGTCGATGATTACTCACGTGCAACTTGGATATTCCTTATACAAAGTAAAATTGAAACTACCATGCATATAAAAAACTTTGTTGTTTATGTTTTGACACAATTTGATAAGAGAGTAAAAAGGATAAGAAGTGATAATGATAGTGAATTTATTAATCATAATCTTAGATCTTATTTTTCAAAACAAGGGATTATACATGAAACCTCTTGTGCTTATACACCTGAACAAAATGAGATTGCTGAAAGAAAACATAGAACCCTCATTCAGGTCTCAAGAGGTTTGATGTTACAGTCTAATATTCCTATTACTTATTGGGGGGAATGTGTTAAAACTATTGTGCATTTGATAAATCAAATTCCTTCCACAGTACTAGGCCATAAGACCCCCTTTGAGGTTGTATATGGTCATCCAATAGATTACTCACATTTAAGAATTTTTAGTTCATTAGCATTTGCCACATATATGAATCCTAATGATAAATTTCACCCTAGATCATTGCCTTGTGTGGTTTTAGGCTATCAAAATAATCAGAAAGGATATGTCCTTCTTGATTTACATACTAAAAGAATTTTTATAAGTAGACATGTAACTTTCTTTGAACATAGATTTCCTTTTAAAGACAGCAAGGGTATTGATCAAGGGGGAGCTCTAAGTAGAGACTTGAGAGACATATTTTACTTTAAGCCTGAGGAGGATTCTGTATAGAATCTTCCCTTACAACACCAACAGTTGGCGGCTGATAAATCCAGAATCACAGAATCTGTTAGGCAACATGATGTGTTACCAAATATAGTTGATGGAAATCATACTATGAAACTGACAGAACTGGATATTGGTGCAGACCCTCTAGGGAAAGGAGGGCACCAATGTGGGCCAAGGATTATATATGTACAGTTCTATCCTCAACTAGTTCTACTAACAATGGTAAGCAAAAGGTAAATTGTCGTTACCCTATTGAAAATTTCATTACATACGATTATATATCTTTTGCCTTGTTGTGTTTTCTATGATGTATTGATACTTCTCATGAACCCACTTCATATGTTGAAGCTGTTAAAGATAGTAAGTAGGTAGAGGCCATGAGATTAAAAATAGAGGCTTTGGAAACTAATGAAACATAGGAAGTTGTGCCACTTCCAAAAGGTAAAAAGGCTACAGGGTGCAAATATGTATATAAAATAAAATATAAACATGATGGTAATATAGAAAAAATACAAGGCTAGGTTAGTAGCTAAAAGATACACACATCGAGAGGGCATAGATTATCATGAAACTTTTTCTCCTGTAGTGAAAATGGTAACGGTAAGAATTATTCTCAAAATGGCAGTATTGCATAATTGGAATATTTTTCAAATGGATGTACATAATGTTTTCTTGTAGGGTGACCTTAATGAGGAAATCTATATGACTATGCCTCCAGGTTTCGAAAGTAAAGGGGAGCAGATGGTATGTAAGCTAAGGAAGTCACTGTATGGCCTTAAATAAGCTTCTAGATAGTAGAACAAAAAGCTTACACATGTGCTGATTAGTGGAGGGTTTAAGTAAAGTAGACATGATTATTCCATGTTTACTAAAAGATTTGATTGTTATTTGATAATTGTGTTAGTGTATGTTGACGATCTATTGATTACAGATAGCTCGGATACTAAGATACAAGAAATAAAAGAGTTTCTTCACAGTAATTTCAAAATCAAGGATCTAGGAATGATGAGATATTTTCTAGGCATAAAGATGGCTAGATCTGAAAAGGGTCTTGTCATGACACAAAGAAAGTATATACTTGATTTACTTTCAGATGCAGGACTTACAGGTTGTAAGCCGCTTACAGTACCAATGGAACAGAATTTAAAATCAGTGGCATTTGAAAAAGGGAAAGATAATGATGAGTTTTTGCTTAGAGATCCTGAAAGATATCGTAGGCTGGTTGGACGATTAATATATTTGACTGTTACTAGGCTTGATATCTCATATTCTGTGCAGGCATGGATTTAGTTCATGCAGAATCCGACAAAGAGTCATATGGCAGCTGTTGTAGTGGTCTTAAGATATTTTAAGCAGAGTCCAGGGCTTAGTGTTTTGATAAAGACTAAAGGTGACCTCACTTTAAAGGCTTATTGTGACTTAGAGGGTTGCCTGCAAAACAACAAGGAGGTCTGTAACATGTTATCTTCTCAAATTGGGAGAGTTACTTGTTATGTGAAAGTCCAAGAAATAAGTACAGTCTCTAGATCATCGGCAGAAGCGGAATATCTTTCAATAGGTTCAGCAGTGTTAGAGATTGTTTGGGTGGTTGGTCTCTTGAAGGGTTTAGGAGTCAATTAGCCAAGGCTTATAGAGATCTATTGTGATAGTCATGCTGCAATACATATTGCGTCTAATCCTGTGTTTCACGAGCGAACGAATCATATTGAAATAGACTTGCACTTCATACGAGAAAAGTTGCAGCATTGACTAATTAGCCTTCAAAATGTCAGAACAGGGTCTCAGAAAGCTGATATACTTACTAAAGTTGTAAGAAGAGACACACTAGTTTGGATCCTTGGCAAGCTGGAAGCTGTTAATATCTTTTGCCCCCATCTTGAGGGGGAGTGTAAGAATTAGTGGGTTATGTTTTTCTATCTATTGTATGTGTGGGCCGTGTGTATTAGATTGAGCCCTTGGCTCTATTAGCTTGTCTTTAGTGTAAGTCGGTTTAGTTGTTGACTGGTTGTTAGCTTGTTTGGAAACTCTGTTTCCAATCGGGCTTATTTTATAAGCCCGATTTACTTAAATCTCCACCACATATTTACCTCGTAGACCGTAAAAATAACCTCGTAAACCGTAAAAGTTACTTCGTATTCAGTGAATCACGATTTATAAGCACTTATGGAGCTTCCATAAGCTAATCCAAACGAGCTATGTGTATAAATATATAAACAAGTGTAATAGATTGTGTTGTTGGTATATTCAACTCTATATATTTCTCTAATTAATAAAAGTACAGTTTTAACCAGCGTTTTATCACAGTATGACCTCAAAACAAAACTTAAAATTCTCTGCTCTAATTTAGTTGCTTGCCTTTTAAAATATGTGGTGAACAATGCGATCTCAGCCTAATTTTTTAAGTGACCTTTTCTGACTGTTTGACTGACAGCGTAGGTGAACCCCTTGCTGCATTCACATAATTTTCTGAGTAGATAATTAGACACCACTCTTCAATAATTAACTGTTAAATCACACGCAACCAATAATTATAAAGTTTTTTTTTTTAGGCCAGTACTAATTATAGAGTTTACATAACATTTTAAAAGTAAGGTTTTTCATAAACTTGGAAGGCGAGCAATAATTGGATTTGCTTCTATTTCCAAGTGGTCCTCAAGTTCCCAATATGCTCTATGCCATTTCTCTTGGTCTTTGCTTTTATTGGTTTTACTGTTGTCTAAGCTATCTATGGAATTATAGGATTGAGGCTTTTTTAGTCTTATTTAGGTGGGTTCAGTAATTAGTTACCAATGAAACGGAAATACACTGCTTCAATCTGGTAAGAATAAGATGATCATTGCATATCTTATTAATTCAATATTAATGATTATCGTGTTTCACTCCATTGTCCCATCTTCATTATTGGCCTAACACAGGCAGGGATCGTAGTATTTCTAATTGGTAAGAGATGATCCAGTTTAGATGGGACTCAATTATTGGCCACCGAGAGATTGCATAGCCGGGACAAGATAAGTCAAGCAAAACATGATTCTAGACATCGTCCTACCCATTTCATATTATTTATTGGGAGAATTGCTAAAAAAATACTTTGGAAGTAAATTAATTGTTTATTGCTATCATTGTATACGGTGGGTGGTATGTTGCACACGGGTGGATGATATTTTGCACACAAGGGATGGTGTTTGTACTTTCGCAGGGATGCTTTTTGCACATGTGGATGCTGATTGCATATAATGGATGCTTGCTTGCACATTGGTACCATTTAGCAATTAATTTACTTAAAATATATTTTTTAACCATTTTCCCTTATTTATTTATAAAAAATGATTTTTTTGGTTTCATAAAACCCAATGTATTGAATTTTATTTTACTTATTGTTAATTTTAAAGTCTGAAAATATATTGAATTACGAGTGTATTTATTTTAAAATGATTAATGACACTTTTAAAAAAACAGTAGATTAATTGTATAAAATATAATGTTATTTAACTATTATTCTGTCAGTCTTTATAAAAATTGTTGTGAGAAGTGATACAAGATACTACCTTTTGTCCTTAATATAAGATTTATTTAGAGAGTTGATTTTAGTATTAAATATAAGATATATCTTTTATATTTGTCAATCTTTTCTTAATTTACTTTTATTGATATTCCCTTGATAATTATTAAGAAAATAAGAAATAAAAAAATTAAGAAGTATTTTAAAAAATACAAGTTATATTAATAAATTTAATTAATATTTTTAATTTAATTAAATTAATACATGAAGGAGGGTGTACATAAAGAATAGACAAGGAATGTGAACATATGAAGACGGTGAGAGAAAAGGATCGACAGCAAAACTGATATGCAGACAACAATCCTGCCTGATCTAATCTTTGATTCTTTGTCGGTTGCCATGGCTATTCTTGCTCTCTGCTTGAGGCCAAAAGTGGAATCTCCCTCCGGTGCGCATCCCACCATCATCACAGCGAGGAATCTTTCACGTCCAAAGCACATTTCATTACCCCCTCCGCTAATGAGGGATATATATTTTTTAATTAAACCATTATTTATTACAAAAAAAATATAAGATATAATGAGTATAAATTTATTACAGGTAAATAATAAGTGACATAAATTAAATGGGATAAAAATAAAAATAAAAATTTAAAATTTCAGTAAAAACACTTGTTCATTATATTTAGGGTTATTCCTATGGAAGTGATTGTCAACTTAAGTATTCGCCTACACATTTTATGTTAGTCGTTAATGCTATGAATAAATTAATTTGAACCACACAAGCGTTCCATGACATTACCTGCTGCTACTTATCAAGATTAGACTCAAGTCACTCAACAAATCATCACTCAAATAATTATTGGAATATTAATTAAAAACTTTAACCTGAAGAAAGAAAAAATAAATAAATGTATGATTTAAAAAATACATATAGAATTTGTATTCAATGGTTTGTATTTTAGAAATATATTAAACAACGAAAGTAATAGAGCCCAATAAATTGAGATAAATATTCCCTCACAAATTTATTAAAATTTTGTTTGAAATCATGATTATATTTTAAAAAATATATTTACGTAAATCGAGATAAAACTCATCAAACCTATTTATTTCATATATCATAAATTACGATTAAAAAGTTCATTTTAAAGGTTTCAATTTTAAATAAACACTTTTATATTATAAATCATAATTAAAAAAATATTTTAAATATCTTAATCATTATTCTAAATAAGTATATCATTATTCTAAATAAGTATTTAATATGACTAAAATTTTGGTAAAAAAGGATATCGGGAAAATATTTTATCGTTGGGCATGTCCGGGAAACAAGCATCAGGATTAACGAGATCACGAGCAAGCATGGGGAAAATGCACATTGAGTATTTTACTTGAAAAAGGAAAAAGAAGAAAGGCATAACTGTCCCAAGCACCACGCTAATGTAGCTATGATTAATGCAAAATCAGACTTTCCTTTTCCTTCTCTTCTATTTGGATCTCTCTGCTATCGGTAACCCCTCTGTCTGCTTATAAACTTTCGAGACCTTACTTCTTCCGTGTGCTTTCTAATTTCTACTCTCAACTTTCTTCACTACGACGTACCGGTAAGCATTTTTTTTTTTTTAGCATCTTCTCCAATATTATCCTTCCTTCCTTCTCAGATTTGGGCATTTTCTTTCTTTAGAAAATAATAACGATACTAGTTTTTGCCGATTGTAGTTGCAGATACCAAGAGAAAATCAAATCCACAACACAATACAATTGCCCCAAGTTAATATGAGCACGTGCTACTCATGTAGTGGACCGTCTCATTTATCATTTAATTTTATGAAAAAAAAACTGGCGACACTAATGCAACTTGTATGTGGAGTGAGTGTATCTGCTACTGGTATAAATCCAAGCCTCCCACTGCTCCGTGCTCACTCATTCTACGTGAGAGAGAGCGAATATCCGTGTCTATCAGAGCGATGGCTTCACAAATTGTTCCCACAGAAACCTTGCCCTTCACTGTTGCGTTGGGTGGTTTTTCTCTCCTTTTGTTGATCTTCTTCCTTGGGAAAATCAACAGCTTCTTCAAGAGCAGGAACTCTAAGCTTCCTCCAGTGCCAGGTATTACTGTTCCTACTTAATTATTTTTCGGATTCGAGTACTTTTGGATTTACCCAACCTGCTCAAATTTATCAATTGATCAGAATATCAAGGCCATAATTATATTATCATGTTCTATAAATGATGCATGCCTTCGCTTGAAATGATGAATGGTGGAATTGGGTGAAATAATTGTGGCAGAGGTTAAAGGACGACTACCACTGATCGGGAATCTGCTGCAGCTGAAGGAGAAGAAACCATACAAGACGTTCACACAGTGGGCTGAGAAATATGGACCCGTTTATTCCGTCCAAATCGGTGCCTCCACTCTTATCGTTCTGAACACCGCCGATGTGGCCAAGGAGGTTTGTTTACCCTTTATAATCTATATCATGTATCAGTTTGTCAGTTGAATTTACCATATCAGTTATCGAAAACCTTTTACTTTTTTAAAAGGAAAAAATGAAAAACTGGTTAAGTGGCCTCTGATTTTTATGATGGTTGCAGGCGATGGTGACCAGATTCTCCTCTATTTCATCAAGGAAGCTGTCAAAAGCGCTAACAATTCTGACTTCAAATAAATGCATGGTTGCTATGAGTGACTACACTGATTTTCATAGAATGGTTAAAAAACTTATTCTTGCAAACTTACTGGGGGCAAATGCACAGGTTGGTTGAAGTAACTTTCTGGTTACCTTGACTGTTTGAGGACGCCTAATTCTTTTTCTGTGATTGTTAAAGAAGTCATGAGATCTATTTGTTGTTGTTGTTGTCATCGTTGTGCCCCAATTTTCAGAAACAACACCGCAGTCACAAAGAAGCCATGATGGACAACATGTCAAAGCGGTTGAACGAACATGTGAAGGCCTCCCCCAATCAAGCTGTAAATTTTAGGGATATATTTGCGCCTCAACTTTTTGGACTCGCTCTAAAGCTAGTAAGTTTACATTTTATATTACTACTATTTTTATGAATATAGAGTGACAATTAGTAGACTTATCATGATGAAATTTGAAGGTCATGGGAGAGGTTGTAAAAGCAATTTATGTGGAGGAGCTTGGCGAGACCATAACAAAAGATGAGCTGTACAAGAGTTTGGTACTTGACTTCATGGAGGGTGCAATTGAGGTGGATTGGCGTGATTTCTTCCCTCATCTCAAATGGATTCCAAATAAAAGCATGGAGAAAAAAATTAATGGAATCCATTTGCGCAGAAAAGCTCTTATGAGGGCATTGATTGAGAAGCAGAAGAAGCGAATTGCATCTGGAATGGTGGGTTTGCTTTATAGTGTCTTACAACTTTGTGTAAAAAAATTATAATGGTGGGTATCCTAATTCCTTTCTCATTGAATGTATTAGGAATTAAATTGTTATATCGACTATATGTTATCATCACCGGAATCAAAAGAATTGACTGAAGACCAAATTATGATGCTGCTATGGGAGCCCATTATTGAGACATCAGATACGACGTTAGTAACTTCAGAATGGGCTATCTATGAACTTGCAAAGGACAAAAATCGACAGGTTCATTTGTTCTGTGTTTTATTTCATTATCATAGAATATACCAAACCAAACATGTGAATGTTCGCTCAAATGACATTGTATTTGGATTACAGGAGCGACTGTATCAGGAACTCCAAAATATTTGTGAACCTAATAAGCTCACGGAAGAACATTTATCAAAGCTCCCGTATTTAGGGGCTATCTTCCATGAAACCTTAAGGAAGCATAGTCCTGTTCCAATTATCCCTCTGAGATACGTCCATGAAGACACCCAATTGGGAGGATATCACATTCCGGCTGGAAGCGAGGTGAATTGATCTTTCAAACTTGATTACTTTTCTGAAGTTTGTGTGTAGTGATGGGATGACTAATCTTGACAATATGGTGATGAATGCAGATAACAGTGAATATATATGGATGTAACATGGATAAGAACAAGTGGGAGGATCCTTTGGAGTGGAAGCCAGAGAGATTTCTGGATGAGAGATATGACAATGCGGATTTATACAAGACGATGGCGTTTGGAGGAGGAAAGAGGGTGTGTGCTGGCTCTCTGCAGGCCGCCTCAATAGCTTGTGTTGCAATTGGTAGGTTCGTCCAGGAGTTTGAGTGGGAGCTCGGTGAAGGCGAGGAAGACAATGTGGATACTGTAGGCCTCACCACACACAAGCGCCACCCCCTCCACGTGAAAATCAAGCTCAGAAGAAGTTAATGGGGAAGAATCACTGACGCCCCGTAATTGCTCTAAGTTTCATCACTGAATGTACATGTGTGGGTCCGTCTCTCTGTTTTTTTGCCAGAAACTGAATTTGTCTCTAAGACATGCGAAATTTATATGGCAGATTTAGCAGAAATCCCTATTTCCTAGTTCCTATTCCTAGTTTTATATAAATATGATTAATACATTTTGGGTGTGTATGTGTGGGCGTTTAGGCCCTGGTTAAGCCCGATTGAAAATGCTTAAGCTCAATTGATACTGTGTAAGTGTTTGGTTGGGCGTTAAATGTAGTCAGCTTATGTGATCTTAAGCTACTTTTTGAAAAAGCTCCCCCCACCAGCTTTGAGCTTATAGAGAATTTATTACTGTTAAGTCATAAATGATGTCTGACCTAGGATTCTTTCATTTCTCTCTCTTCTCTTCTCTTATATTCTTCGTCGCTGAGAGTGGGTCTGTGGCTGAAGAACCTGAAAAAATCCCGCCACTGTCGCTGCTCGTCTTCCGTCTCTTGACCGTCATTTAAACGCAACTTGCAGCTGGATCGTGACTTATCTTCAGCCGTCAGCTGTGGGCAGTGGTTGGCGGTGGTCGTGATCGGCCCTTTCCGTGTGTTTCGTCGTTGCTCAGAGTGTTGCTCTGTTTCTGACGAGGCTTGTGGACTCCGACGGGAAGGTTCCCAATCTGACGGTGGTCGATCTGTGCGTGGTTGGCAGTTTCAGTGACTTTGAATTTTTCTTCGTCCCTTGTTTCTCAAATCAACTGGTTTCACCCCCCATCACACTATTCATTTATCCCTTATCTCCTGTCTTTTCTGCTCCGTTATCATCATTCAACTCCTTTCTTTCTCTCCAATTTTCCCGTGTCCTCTCATTACCATTTCCGTTTAGAAAAGGTAGGTGGAATGGTAGTATTAATGAAGATTAATGGTGAGGCAGAGAGCTAAAGCTATGGTTGTCAGTGTCGTGCTTGGACATTACTAATTTACTTAATTTGGGAAAGTAACGAAAGGCGAATATGTTGCTCTGGTAACTCTTTATTTGGCATCACACTGTTTTGCTTATATCGGTGGTCACTAAATGCCGCTATTAAGAATACGAGGTTCTCAATTCTTTTAGCCCCAACTTCCAACTCCCAACTTGCAACCCTAGGGGTGATTCAACTGTACTGCGGTAAGTTTATTTGTTGAATTGATTGAAGAAAGGTGAGTTCCGGGTATTCTACAGAATATTCATCCAACCTAAGCATGCGACTGCCTTTAAAAAGATGATAAAAGAATAAATTAGGTTATTGGATGCTCTTTATTACCATAAATGTTTGAAATAAAAAATTATATTTGGTACAAAAGTCACTTGTAAAAAAGCCTAACCAAACATCTGTTTATTTTCACAAAAGCACTTATCCAATCGTTTATCCAAATATAAATCAATTACACAATTTGACTTTTATCCGATCTGACTTTTTCACAAGTCAGATTGCAATAAGCTACTTTTCCCACCACCACTGTTCCAAACACACCCAACTATGCTCTAATAAGGAAGTGTGTAGTGGAAAAATCTCTGAAATATTGTAAAGGAATTGAAAGTTTGTCAGGGGATTAAAATTTAAAACAAAATAATTTTTGTGTTTTGCTAACTACTAGCAGTAAGTTTTTTTTTAATACTAAAATTTTAGGAAAGGGGTTAGATTCACCCACGATCTAAGAGCAGGGCGAGATCTCCCTTCCTCCTAGGTCATACCAATGTTGGATAGAGGAGCCGTCAATTACCCTCAGGCGTTTATTTAAATACCTAAAAGTTAGGATGCCTACTCAAACACCGCAACGGAGATTAAACCTTCTCTCTATTAGTGAGAAGGTGCGGTCCGTGAAACCCACAGACCATGAAAAAACTACTAGTAGGAAGTGACTGAAACCGGTGAAAGGTATTATGACCCACAGGTGCTTTCAATTTTCAACTACCTTTTAAACTATGCCTTTTGCATTGCCCGCTAAAATTGAATAATCTTTGGTTATTTTTTGTTAATCGTTGGTCATGATTGATAGTGACTAACTATATTGATATTCAACAGAATGGAGATGGACCCTGCTTCCAAATTTTATGCAGTATGATTTATTTTGAACTTTTTTTATAGTTAGCTAGGATTTATTCTAATTAGTTCTTATAATATAGTAGTTAGTAGACATTATAAGGCATGTAATCGGAAGTCTCATGCACTTAACTCTTGTATTCAAATGATTCCAGTCCGATGCTGAGTTAATAATGAGCTAGGATAAAAAAGGGAGTATTACAAGATTATGTCAGAAGCATTTTTCTCATGGATATAACAATGAGAATGAGAATGATAATCTTTTGCTTCACTGGGCGGGGAAAAACTATTAAAATAATTTACGTCGTACCAATGAATATGTTTATATCAGACCATATGGGAAACGAAAATTAAGGTGATAACTTGTATAATGATGTGTTTAAATTATAATAAAGATTCTAATTTAATTGGAAGATTAACATTATTATTTAAAGGTTATTTTAGATATAATTTTGTTAAAATAATAAATAATTAATTCTACTATCAATCATTCACTCGCGCCAAGCCACAGGCGATGTTTGCAGGGTCATGTGACTCTGACGTTTGAACTCTGGAGAGCAGAGGGAGTCGGAACAAATTCGTGTGAGAAGGACAAAGAAAAGACAAGAATGTGGATGGAAGGGATTGGTTTTAATTTCCATTTATGACCTTGACTGCGACAACAAACAAAGATGGCAATGGAGTTTGATGGGTCAGTAGGTCACAAATTGAAAAGGATGTTTAGGATAAATTCTATATCAAGTTTGATGGGTCAGTGGGTCACAAAGATGACAATGGAGTTTGACGAGTAAGCGAAGTTGGTGATATTTGGACTCACAATTCTATAACTACAAGTGAGCCCTATTTTTAACTGGATTAAATTTTGTTGATCATTTAATTCATATTTTTTTTTAATTTTTATTATAAGATACAAATTATCACTTATTACAAATCAATAAAAATATTAAAGTTAGTCGTAAAATTCAAATAATTTTTAATATTATTTTTACTAACTACGTTAAACTCAAATATTATATTAATTATTATTCTATCTCATTATCTTTATTAAGTATGTGCAAACATAAAAAGATAAATTAAATGCTCCTTAAAAATTTATAAGTACTTTATAAAAAAATAATTTTTAGTTAGTGTGATGTAAAGATAAATTAAACACTTGTTTTCTTATTAAAATCTTGAGTATAACAAACTCAAGCCCAACCTATATCATTTTCCATTGGTGATTTGTCCTTTATCATGTATATCTTAAAAGAGATTGATCTTTTTCATTGGATTAAGTTATGGGAGAATGCCAAAAAAATATCATTTAAACTTCAAAATTCCGTTAACAAGTTCGGTAATGGGATTAACAAGAATGATAATGCAATTAACAAATTATTTTATTGTTAAATCACCTATTTGGGATTTTGAAGTTTAAATGGTATTTTTTTGGAATTCTCCCTTAAGTTATTTGATTATCAAATTATTTTAATATTAGGGTTAAATGATTATTTTGTCTTATAAGTTGTTATGGAGGGGTAATTTTGCCCCGAAAATTTTTTAGCAAGCAATTTTACCCTTTAAGTGTCAAATCTAGAGCAATTTTGCCTGATTATTATCCCATTTAAGTTTAACTATTAGTTGACTAAATAAGCTAAGCTATCAATCCATTTGTTGTCCACACCATTTTTGTTTTGAGTTTAGGCACAAATTTCCCTCGAAAGTTTTTACTCAAGAGCATTATTGCTTTGAAAGTTTTTAAGTCGTAATAACTTCAACATGACCATTATTCAGGTTAAGATATCTGTTAATTGACCAAATATACTTATGGCAAGTTCATATGTCATCCACTTCATTTTTTTAAAGTTAGATTTAAAAATAAATAATTTTTATATAAAAAAAATGCATCCCACCTCAAAGATTATACACAATCAAAGAGGTTAAAACATATTGTGCGGTGAAGAGAAAATCAAAGAGGTACTTGCCTATCTAGGCATCGTGAGGATAAGGTAGCAGAGAGTTTTCGATGGTCATGTTCTCGACAATCTTCTTTAGTGTGTTATTTATCTAGTGATTGAATCTTTTTCTTTATTACTTTCTAACGGATATGAGCTCCTTCTCCATATATAATTTCTTCTTCATCGTTGTTCACGCTACTAGCTTAACATATTCGGTAAACTAACAATCAAACTTAACATAAATAACTGTCAGGGGGACATTGCTATAATTTGGAAACTTCCGGGGAAGCATTGCTCCTAAGTAAAAACTTCCAACGTAAATTTACACTTTAACAAAATTGACGTCGATAATACGTGAACTGTCAGCTCAACATATTTGATTAACTAACGGTTAAATTTAAATAGGATAACAACCAAAACAAAATTGCTCCAGATTTGACACTTCTGGGGAAAAATCACCTCCTATAAAATTTTCAAAGTAAAATTGCTCCTCTGTGGCAACTTCCGAGGCTAAATAACCCTTTAACCCTTAATATTATTTGTTAATTAATAAATAATATCCCTACTAAAATTACAATACCGAGTACTTATATTATTATTATTTTGTGATTCTATAATTAACAAAACAAATTATGCAGTTTTTTTTCTCATAATTTAAAAAAAGTGATGCTAAAAATTACACTTTTTTTGTTTGATTTTTAAAATGCATGCAAATATTTATTGCAAAACGGTTGTTAACCTGTTTCATATATATCTTAAAAGAATGTGTATCATTTAAATCTAGATTAAGGTGTAAATTTGTCTTGGTTTGACAAAAAAAAATTATCTTGAAAGTTTTCACTGAGGAGTAATGTTACCTTGAAAGTTTTTTTAGGTTCAATATTATCCCAAAAGTGTTAAAATTGAGTAATGTTGTGATTTTCCGTGAAAAAGATAACTATCAACGTCAAAATTTTTAATAGTCAACATTAGTTTTTTAACGGCATGGGGTAACATTGCTATGTTTTGAAACTTTCAGGTTGACGTTGAACCTGAAAAAACTTCAAAGGTAACATTGCACTTCAGTAAAAACTTCATGACAAATCTACACTTTAGCCATTTAAATCTCACTATCGATATACAGATTTCGTTAAGGACTAATTTATAAATATTTTCATGTGTTCATTGGGTTATGGAACCTAATTCAATTTACTCAAACTTGCATATATAAGTAAAAACTCGGAATGCATTTTACTCTCGATTTGGATTAGTAGTAGAAGCTGCTTTTCTAATGTGATTTCCAGTATACGAGGTAAATTTGTGAGATGAGATTTGTCTCGACTTGCGTGAATGGACTTTTCTACCACCAACTCAAACAGACCATTAGTTTAATCTTTATCCAACCCCGAGAATTCAAGTGATTAGTCTCGTGGTAAAAAAAGTGATTAGTCAAAATTAATGATTTTTAGGGCATTTTATTGCTTTACATTTATACCTAAGAATTCAGATTATCCACATTTACTAGGGAGAAATGTTCAAAGTACACTGAATGTACATATACTATGATGCATTCATACAGGTTGTTGTGAATGCACCTTGTGCAGAAACATCTGATTCTGTTTATTATCATGGCATTGATTGAAATAAAAATAGGGACATGCATGTGGCCATATTTGTAGCAACATTTAATGCTTCAGTTTTTCCTTCTGCTTACCTGCAAATTAGTATTAGCCGTCAGTAAATATCATCAAAAGAAACCAAATGAAAGCAAAATCCATAATACAAAAAAATTGCGCCAGCAATTATAGATGCGTGGCCGATGCGGGATGCAGGGTACTGAACTTTTTTTTTTCTTAAATTAAGGCAGTTAAATTTATGAGTTTAAATAAATTTGTGATAAAATGTAAATTCGAATCGTGAACTCAATCATAAATTTGTAAGATTTTATTTTTATTAATAAATAGATGTTAAAAGTATATAATAAAATAATAAAAATAACAATAATTTAATTTAAATATAAATAATTAAAATTAAATTTTACAGTTTATCATATTCAACAAAGAAATTTTTATGAAGTTTATATATAAAGTCATTTAATATTATTAAAACAAACAAACTAATACGATTTTAAAAGTGAGTTAAACACAATTTTGTATAATAAAAACATACAAAAATACAATAAACTCCGTGTGTAAACTCACTGAGTTTAATCGATTTTATAGCTATCAACATAAATTTAATTACAAACTGACACGATTCTATAAATTAGAAACATAAAACCAATAAATTTGAAGAGTCAACTCACGAGATTCACAAATGCTTTACATTAATTAACTCTGGACCAAAAAATATTTAACTTCAAATAACATGTACAGGGGGCCAGTTTATGTGCTATAAATACAAGTCTCCCATTAGACTCTACTCATTCTGGGTAAGAAATAGTGCGAATATCTATCTGATAGATCAATGGCTTCAGTGAGAGACATCCTTGAACTTGCTCCTAGAGAGCCTTTTGCATTCGCTGTGGCGCTGGGTGGTCTTTCTCTGCTACTTATCTTCTTCCTTGGAAAAGTCAACAGCTTCTCCAAGATCAGGCATTCTAATCTTCCTACAGTACCAGGTATATTACTGTTTCTGGTTAATTCTTTTGCGGGTGAAAGTTCTTTGATTTCTAAACCTTGAACCTCTAACTACGTGTTTGTTTGTTATCATTTATTTGAATCATAAGCCCGATTCACGTAAATCGAGACAAATCTCCTCCACATATTTATCTCGTAGACCGTGAAAGCACCTCGTAGACCGTAAAAGCTACCTCGTAGACCGTAAAAGTTACTTCGTATTCCGTGAATTACAATTTATAAGCACTTATAAAATTTTCAACCACTATTCCAAACAAGCTCTCCTCACCCAACTCGCTCAAATGTAATAACTGATAAAGTGAAAAGAATATCGAAGAAATTAACACTATTGCCATGTTCTATTATTTTGTCCACAAATAATGTCATTGCATGAAATTATTAATGGTGGATTTGGGTGAAATAATTGTGGCAGAGGTTGGAGGACGACTACCACTGCTCGGGAATCTGCTGCAACTGAAGGACAAGAAACCTTATAAGACGTTCACACAGTGGGCTGAGCAATATGGACCCATTTATTCCGTCCGAACTGGTGCCTCCACTATTGTTGTTCTCAACACCACCGATCTGGCCAAGGAGGTTTGTTTGCCCTTTATAATCTATATCATTTTTTTTATACCAGAAAGTTCAGGGGAGTTGGGTATCGGACTTATCAGAGTCAAAACATGCTTTTAGGTTAAAAGAGGGCTTACAAAAATATCTACAGATGGCCAACTAACAAAGTTATGAGATTTTAACCCACAACCTTATAGTGATGAACTAACCCATTTACCAATTGAACCAATCTTTATTGATATAATCTATACCAGTTAGTAGGAAGTTCTATTTCTTTTTACAATTAGCTGCCGAAACCTTGTGCAGACATAGGAATAACGCTGTTCATTCTACCTCAGTGTTGTCTGTGCGATTTTAAAAGAAAAAAGAAAAAAGAAAAATTGGTTGAATGGCCTCTGCATTTTATGGTTCTTACAGGCGATGGTGACCAGATATTCCTCCATTTCAGCAAAGAAGTTGTCCAGTGCGCTCAAGGTTCTGACTTATGATAAATGCATGGTTGCTATGAGTGACTATGATGATTTTCACAAAATGATCAAAAGACATATTCTTACGAACGTTCTTGGGGCGAATGCACAGGTTGGTCACAGTAACTTTCAGGTTGCCTTGTTCAATGTTTGAGCTCGCGTAATTGCTTGCTAAAGAAGTCATTAGATATATTTGTTGTTGTTATTCCCCCCCCCCCAAAATTTTCAGAAACTACATCGTGGCCACAAAGAAGACATGATGGACAACATGTCAAAACGGTTGAATGAACATGTGAAGATCTCCCCTAATGAAGCTGTAAATTTCAGGGATATATTTGTGCCTGAACTTTTTGGACTCTCTCTAAAGCTAGTAAGTTCTTGTATCAGTATTTTTCTCAGTATAAAGTGATGATTAGTAAACTAAGCATGATGAAATATGCAGGTTATGGGAGAGGATGTAAATGCCATTTACGTTGAAGAGCTTGGCAAGACCTTGACAAAAGATGATATATATAAGATTCTAGTACTTGACTTGATGGAGGGCGCACTTGAGGTGGATTGGCGTGATTTCTTCCCCTATCTCAAATGGATTCCAAACAAAAGCTTAGAGGAAAAAATTCGCGGACTTGATTTTCGCAGAAAAGTTGTTATGAGGGCATTGATGGACAAGCAGATTAAACGAATTCAATCTGGAATGGTTGGTTTACCTTAGAGTATCACTAATTCACTACATCTTTGTGCAAAAATAATATGATGGCGCGTGTCCTAATTCCTCTCTCATTGAATGTTACAGGAAGTAAACTGTTATATTGACCATCTGTTTTCATCGTCGGAACTAACCGAAAACCAAATTCTCATTCTGCTTTGGGAAACCATTATTGAGACATCAGATACCACATTAGTGACTTCAGAATGGGCGATGTATGAACTCGCCAAGAACAAAAGCCAGCAGGTTTATTTGTTTCTCAATTTTTTTTTTTTGTTGGTTTTCAAATAATATATTGATCTGTGAATATTCACTCAATTTGCACTGTATGTGAATTACAGGAGCAACTGTATCAGGAACTACAAAATGTCTGTGGACATGACAAGGTCACTGAAGAACATTTATCAAAGCTGTCATATTTAGGGGCTGTTTTCCATGAAACCTTAAGGAGGCATAGTCCCGTCGCAATTGTCCCTCTGAGATATGTCCACGAAGACACTCAATTGGGAGGACATCATATTCCTGCAGGAATGGAGGTGACTTAATAATCTTTTGAATTCAATTACTTTTCTATGGTTTATGTGTAGTGACGGCATGACCAATAGTGACAATAAGGTGATGAACACAGATAGCAGTGAACATATATGGATGTAACATGGACAAGAACAAGTGGGAGGATCCTTTAGAGTGGAAACCGGAGAGATTTCTGGATGAGAAATATGACAATGCGGATTTGTACAAGACATCGGCATTTGGAGGAGGAAAGAGGGTGTGCTCTGGCTCTCTTATGGCATATTTAGTAGCTTCCGTTGCAATTGGTAGATTTGTTCAGGAGTTTGAGTGGGAGCTCGGTGAAGGCGAGGAAGACAACGTGGATACTGTGGGCCTCACCACACACAAGCTCCATCCCCTGCATCTGAAGATCAAGCCTAGAAATTAATGGGGACGATTTGTAATGCTGCATCAACTCTATGCATCACCAGTGCATTTGATCATGTGGCAGAGAGTCCCAGTTCTAGTTGAATAAAAGTACGAGTAATATAATACTCTATTCTCTAATAAGCTGGCATTTTCATTATTGCTTGTTTTCTATTCTCTGCCTGCATATGTTGCTATTATCCTTCAATGTAATACAAATAATTGTGTGGGTTTGAGTTACTGCGCATTTCTAACTACTTTCTATAGCGATAAATAATTTATTTTTTCATGAAGCCCGCACTTGTCCATAGCCTATTACTTGGAAGAAACTCAAAATTTGATGAGTATTATTGTTACTGTGTTTGTGGTCAATCATGCCACCCTGTGACATGATGAACAGAGCATGGAAGCACCGCACTGTAAGTACATGCTTGCTTGCTCTGCAAGTATCCGCTGGTGCCTCCCTGCTTGGTCCATCATATGTTGCAACGACTGCATCTTGGAAACTATTTACATCCAATTTGTTTACTTCAATGATATTCTGTATGTACGCTTCATTACTGGTTCCCTTTATCTTACTTATTCTATAGATTAATCGAGTGACTAGAGGGTTGACAGAAGCTGTCAGATTCTAAAATTACTTAGATCCCAACATATATCTAATATCTCTCGTGCTTCTTGAATTATAGTGTGTTTGGATGATAAAAATAAACCATGGTTTGAGCTTCAAACCATGTTTTAGATAAAAATCATCCAAACATAAGCAAATCTCTTATAATCCCGTTTCAAACTAAAACCATGGTTTCCACAATTAAAATTATGGTTTTGGACAATCCGCTAAACACCTACTTTAGCTTATTTTTCCGACCGTTGAGAGTAATTATTACTCTCTCTCTCCTCTGCCATGTCCTTCATTTACTTTATTCCCTTCCCCTTGTCCAGCGTCTGTTCTGTGTCTCTTCTCTGTGTCGTCCAATCTCTAGCGTCTCTTCTCCGTGTCTCGTCCCTTCTCCAGCATCTCTAAGCTCCAGCGTCTCCTATCTCCAGCTCATGTCTCCGATCTCCAATCTCCAGCTCTGAAGCTCTCGTCTCAAGCTCCAGGTCTGGTCCATCTCCACTCTCGCCCACAATATGAGTTCCCTTTCTTGTCTTCCCCGTGGCCAACGTCGGATCAGAACCAAGAAGCCGGAGGAGCCGTCTGTGTTCGGAATCTCGTCTTCCCCGGGGCCTAGCTCAGATCAGAACCAAGAAACTTTCGGAGGCTTCGACTGTGTTCGGAATCTCTCCACAAATTTACAGAAAAAATGAAATTTACCAATAAAGAAGAGGGATTCTACAGCATTTCACTTTACGCAGAACAAACTAACAAGTATGGGTCCTAATCAATGCTTACCTGTAATTCTTTCTTGTCGAAGAATCTCGCCACACATGCTCTTACTGTCGCTTTCTCCATCCTCCCTGATTCGATTTCTTAGTCCTTCTCGGTTGCTCAGTCACAAACACTACCTCCCTCCTCGCCTCACATGCCCTTCGTCTTGTTCTTAATTTCTCTTGTGCGTGCTTTAAATTTCGATTGTGTTTCTCATGCCCTTCATTGATTTTGTGCCTTTCCTTTTCTTTTCCTCAATTTCCATATCCATTTTCCGCTTTTTTAACATTTTCAAAAAAGCAACTTGACATTTTTCAGGTTTTTTCTATTTTTATTTTTTTTCATTTTTTTTCCACCTTGCATTTTTTTCATATGGGGACTGCCACATTCGACATTACTTATCCGCCTCACCATCCACATCACAATTTTCGGTCAAACTTTTTGTAAGAAAAGCAATTGAAAGGAGTGAAAACTTCAAACTAATAACAATTGGGAAGTTACAAGTATATAGATATGTCATGATGTTTGTTTGGATTATCAGTGAAGAAGTGATTTTTATTTTTAATGTGGTTTTTATAAAAGTCAGATTAAAAAAATTATATTATAAATGATTTTTGAATATATATATATATATATATATATATATATATATATCAGTTTGATCTTCTTTTTTATATTAGATAATTGATTAATGTTATAATTTTCAATTTTTTAGATAAATTTATGTCATTTTTTATATTTATTATGAAATTTACTATTAAATAATACATAAAATATAATATTATCAATTATATGTAATTATCATAAAAACTAATGTCCTTTTCAGTAATTTGACCATAAAAAAAGTTATTCTGATCATAATATCCAAACACTCTCATTTTATTAAAATCACTTTTTTTCATAATCTATTCTACTAAAATCTTTTTTTTTTTCATAAACTATTTTCAAAAATTAATTCCAAACACACCTTATAGTTATATACCTTTCATAATTGCGTTCGGCAATAGATATAAATATAATTGTCACTAATCACTCTCATAGCAGCATCATTATTACGTTTTCCTTGGCCCATGTTTGGTCGTACCTAAAATTATTATAAAAAATTTAATCAATAGTCCATTTGTATTCGGGAAGGAAAGTCAAAGCAACATCAGCAACGAAAGCGTCTTACACAGTGGCCGTTCATATCACGGACGATTTCTTTTTACTTGAATTGAAGTCTGTCATACATATTAAAGCATACAGGAAAGAGCTGACACATACCAGAAATAACCAAAACTGCATAATAAGGTGATACAGGTAGCAATTACATGAACGTTTTTGGAGGTTCAACTAGCTAGGTTTGAAGAATTTCAAATTGAGCCCATTAGTGACTATGCTCCAAATACCTCCAATGGTAAAGGCCAAGCTAAAAGCAACTCCCAGCCAACCCAGAATCCAGTTGAAGTACCAATTGAAGCTGTATTTGGTGGGCTGCTTTATGAGAACCCACATGAAGCATGGATACGCAAAAGTCACCGGAAGAGTGAGTCCTCCCATTAAACCGGCGAGGCTTGAGAGAAAGGGAAGTGCCACTCCTATGAAGAAGGACACAAATCCAAAGAAAACTCGGAAGCCTGACCTCACCCATATTGAACAGGGACGGTTAGTTCTGCTGGTGTACCCTGCTTCAAAACTATCAAAAGCTGGCATTGAGTATATCTGGAAACTGGTCAAGCAGCTAAACACAACAAGAAGGAAGCTCAAGGCGAGAATCCCTCTTGAAATGTCATGGCTGTGAAATGCATATAAAGCTGCCAGAATCCCTCCTTGAGGCATCTGTTATAACCAGCCGCACAAATGACAACTAATGTTAAATTCAACCCTGCCTGATTAACGAATACAAGGCATCAAATACTAAGAAATTAATCTAGAAAACTCTTACCATGTTCCCGTACGCCCAAAAACCTCCAACCGCAACAGGGAAGAGGCACATTGCGATGAAGAAATATGCAACCTTGGCGCCTTTCCACATTGGCACATGAGCAGGGTGCTTAAAAGTCGACGGCATTGTTGCCTGAAATTAAGAAGTTAACCATGCGTAAACCTTGGAGCTACTTTTAAAAGGTGAAAGTAGAGAAACGTGATTAGTGTACCTGAATTTCTAGGACCAAATTATGGCCCCTGAAAGCAAAAGCTATGATTCCGAGTGCATTCATGACAGAGAAAACAGAGGCAGAAGAAGACGGCAATGACAGAGGTGCGTAGGAGATGGAGGGTGGCCTTTGTTGGCTAACAGAGAGAATCCAAACCATGGTGGAGTAAGTAATGGCCGTGACAGCCCCTACAAGCGAAAGTCCTGCGATTGAATTGAGATTTGGCAGCTGAGAGAGAACAATGGACAGAGAAGTGAAGACCAAGTACCACTCAACCGTGGTTAGAGGATTGGAGGTGCACGTAGGACCACAAACTATTTGGAAAAACAATTTCATGGTCTCCCCGCCGAACAGAATTAAAGCCGTTCCTGTTCCTGCCGACAAATAAACTGTAGGAAACAGAGATAGCCACACGCCTAATCTTTCCCCTGCAGCAAATCACATAGAGGTTAGGAAAAGAAGTAGATGGCATATATTGGTTTTAACTTAATTATAACTTACCGAATGCTGCCTGGGCCAGTTCCACATATCTGTTGTATCTTTTCCCAGGAACTGCTTCGTGTAGTTGAACCAGAATCCATAGTGTGTATAGTTGCCAACAATATGCTATAATCAAGGAAATGATTCCCCAACTCCTGTAGAATAGATATATATGTTCTCATTAACCTATAATCCGTACGAATCGGTCCAAGAATCCAATTGGACAGATTTTCTTATTGCTGAGACCATTAAAGAAATCACTGGTCGTGAAGTGTCTAGGAGAAGATGTCTACGGATTTCGAAAGAAAGAATTTGGACAGTATTACCGGTGGACCCTATGAGGGATGATACTATGTGATCCTATTTCCTTGAAAACAATCTATGCTTTGGAAAAAGTGAAAGCTAAAGCACCAAAAGATTGCCTCAGGCGTGCTTCGAAATCCTTCAAGCTATCATATCTCATGAGTATGTGAGGCTAAAGGGAGACAAAGTTTCAGAGCATAACGAAAAATAAAGTTTATATCATGGACAGAAGGAACTAGTAACAGTGACTCATATAATAATTAAAGCAACTTAATAAAACAAACGCACCTCGTATTTTAAAATTTTAAACGGTGATTTATTATTATTTTTTTTTTTAAAAAAAGGGATAGAAGAGGAGTGAGGGAAGAATGTACCAGCCAAGATAAACGAAGGAAATGGGCAAAAGCAAGGCCTGGAAGCCAACACCGGCATTGAGGTTGTGAAACGCGGCGTAGTAAGCATTTCCGTTGCGAGACTCAGTGATGGGAAGCCATGCGTCTTGAGGGTTGAGCTTGGTGAGGTGGCCCACCTCCTCCAAGTAACCCTTCATGTTGATCAGAACCCTCTTCATGGGCGTTCCGATGGGGCTCAGGAACCTCGGCGATATGAACGACGTCGGAGTCCATGCGTTGGACGACTTCGCCTCCTTCGAACCCTGTCTCGGCGACCTCTGCCCCGACGGCGTCTGTATCTCGGGCGTCGACACTCTCGGAGTCGCCGGTATCGATATCAGCTCAGTCTCCGGTCTCTCCTCCATGTCGATCTCGCTGACCCAAACAGAGTTGGCAGCTGCCAGTGTCTCTTTGTCTCTAACTAGTATAATAGTAGCTATTATATATAAGAGGAATGATGAGAGCACAATCATGAACAGGGGGCTACTTTTGTTGCTTTGAATAAAAAGCAAGGAAGGAAATAAGACTTTATTAAAGAAATGCTTTTGATGGTTTGGAGCCAGGGAGGGACGGGCGGCAAGAAAAAGGATCCAATAACTGTAAATTATGTGCCGTCTTCTTTTATCTATGTTTTTTTTTTTTGGCCTAAACTATATATGTGCCATCTTCGAAGCGTGAAAGTTTGTACATTTAGCAGGCACCATTCAGATTTGTTGAATATTGTGTGAAAACCTCGTAGTGGTCGGAGCGGTTGTGTGTTTGAAGCCTATGTTGAGTGCTTTGAAGACAAAGCAGGGTGTGAGTGAGAAGTGATGGAGAAGAGCCCTTTATTTGATCATATTGAATCTGTAGTGTTTATAGTTTGAAATATCTATTGTTAGGGGGGAAATAGTATTATGGGTAGGCATATAAAGTTGAAAATCAATCTGTTATATATTGTATGTATTATTGCGGTCAAAATGTAGGAAATACGAACAAAATTAATTGAGGGGAGGGATGGAGACATGGTTGGAGGGGTCGAAGAGGCATGATATGAGGTGGGGTCCAAGGCGTGGGTGTTGCTCCTTTGAAGGCACGCGGTCAAAGTCAAATAGGGACGTCGAGAAATGTTAAGCTTGAAATATGTTGGTTTAGTTTGGATTTTGGAATGAAGCTGGATAAGTGTGGCAGTCTGGGAGATACGAGTGATTCTGAATATGATCCTTTCCTTCAAAGGATTAATTAAAAAGATGGTGGGAGAGGGGGAGGACATGGATGGATGAGGGCCCACCCCTTCTCCTCATATTCATGCGCGTGATTTATTTTAAACTTGAGAGTGCAAGTGCAAACATGCTCAACAACACTAGGCTCAGGAGACATCCTCATTCCCAATTAATTATTTCTTCCCCCCCCCCCCCTCATCATTCTCTCTTTTCTCCTTCATTTTTTCAAAACATGCCCCACACACACACACGGACGGCCCATATTCCTCATATTTTCTGCCGAAAGAACCAAAAAAGGCCCCCCACGGCGCCCATTCAAGAACAAAAACAAAAGAAACATTTTTGTCAGTTGGGCTGGACTAAGTTGACAAATGAGTGTGTGGTCTGTGGAGGGATGTGTGATTGAAGTTTGAGGCCCATTCTTCTGGGTTGTGGCTATGCGTGAGAGAAAGTAATGGCCAGGAATCTTCTTGCCATTCAGATTACAGGCTGCCTTGTCTTCGCATCTTATACCCTTGCCTGCCTCCATGCTTGTTTTTCATCTTTTTGGTGTTATTCCCTTCCATTCATGTGCTCCACCTTTAAAACCTTTAAAACTTAACTGCGAATTTCTTATAATTGGAAGAAACAAAATCATCATTGTTTAATTACTTGCATGTCTTCCTTACATTTCTCCAAATCAATTTAGTTTTTGTTTTTATCAAATTAATATTAAATATAAAAAAAAATTATTTATCTCCAAAGAATCCAAACAAATTCGTTTTCTTATGTTCAATTTGTCGTTCGTCCAAATTTCCTTTCCATTTTTGTTTCGGTGCCTCTTGGCCTGATGCAGATTCGGAAATCTGGCTGCACTAGTCGTAGTACTGGCTTCTGAAGAGGGCTCCGGAGTCGCTTTCGTCTCTTCTGAAAACGCAACCGCGTCTTTTTCCCGGGCCTGCGATCCTCTCCCGTCCCAAATGTCTCCGATTCATTGCTAGGGTTTTGCTAATCTTACTTCTTACTCTACCAAACTGCTCTCTCTCCAATCTTCATCAACTTACTAAGTTCTTCAGAGATGGCCATCTGGGTTACTTTTAGCTATTCTGGTTATATCGCCCGCAGCTTGGTTTCGTCGGCCGCTGTTCGAGTCACCTCTACCCCATGCTTCCAGCAATGCTGGACCCGGTCTCACATATTCTCTCCAGGCCAACAGAAGCATGATGTTGATTCCTCCCCCCCTTGCGGCGTGCGTAGTTACCATTCCGATTTCAGGCGCCTCAATTCCAATTGCTGCGCTGAGAATTCAGCATCTACGTATACGACCCTCGCAGCGGGAATTCTGGGTGATAATTCTAAAAACCCGCTCGTTTCGGGTTTGATTATGGTTATGAGTTCAACTGTTGGTGTACCTGGTTCATGTGGTTTGGGTGCGGCTGTTTGCGGTATTTCCCCGTGGAAAACCACTTCAATTATACCCTTTCTACAGGGATCGAAGTGGCTCCCCTGTAACCAGTCGACTCCCTCTATCACAAGTTGTGTGGTGGATAAAAGCGGGACACATGGCTTTGGCGGAGAAGATAACGAGAAGTCGGGGTACAGTTCCAAGGATATTGAGAAGATAAGCTGGCTTTCGCGCCTTTTACGACTCTGTTCAGAGGATGCGAAAGCTGTGTTTACTGCCGCTACTGTTAGTATTCTCTTCCGATCGTTCTTGGCTGAACCGAGATCGATTCCCTCGTCCTCAATGTACCCAACTCTGAATGTAGGTGACCGTATTTTGGCGGAGAAGGTTGGTACCCTTGGAGAATTCTTGCCCTTCACAAATTTAGATGGTATTTTTAGTCTTTGTTTTATTTTAGGAAAGTATGTATTATCTGCCCCAGTATGGCGAGAATATTGGTTTCTAATTTGCATATGAATGCCTTGAAGTGAATTGCTGAGTTCAGAGATGCTGCAGCAAATATCACTATATCGACCTTACCTTTTTCTTCCGCTCTTAATCATTACACTTCTCCTCGCTCATAGAAATGATATTTAATATGGACCCCAATCCAGTTGGTGTGAATTCTGGTCACTGTTATTACAATTAAAAATGTCATGAAACGACGAAGCTCTAATGTTGAAGCTATTGTTAGCATATAAAAATCACCTTTTATCCTACCAAAAAAAAAAAAAATTCCCAATTCTCTTCCATGCACTAAGAAGCAATTCCCTTGTCCTGTATGTCTCCTTGAGTTCCATCGAAAGGTTAATGTTGCTTTCCTATTGCCCATAGCTGGAAAGTAGGTGATCTGGTTGATTCGGGAATATAGCACATTATGTTTACTTAGTAAATGTTCCTATTTTGCCTCAGCTTTTTATATACTGATTGCTACGAGTAATTGTGAATGACGTAACAGGTTTCCTTCTTCTTTAGAAGGCCTGATGTTTCAGATATAGTAATTTTTAAGGCGCCTCCTATTTTGCAGGTATCATATACCTATTCAGGAATGTATTGCTTCTCTTGCTTTTCTGTTGGTTTAATCTATACTAAGGCGTAGTAATAATGTTTACTTTTTTAAACATATGGGGCTTTGTAGGAAATCGGCTATGGTTCAGGTGATGTATTTATAAAAAGAATTGTGGCGAAGGCTGGGGACCGTGTTGAGGTAAGCTTTTAACATTGATTAAAGGATGGCATTTGGTTCAAGGCTTCTTTAGCTACTATGCTTGCTTCTTTTTAAAACCATAGCATCCTGATTGTTAACTTGTATGCTTTCTGGATTTTTTGGTAGGTTGTTGATGGAAAGTTACTGGTGAATGGTATTGCTCAAGAAGAAGAATTCATTTTGGAGCCACCCACTTACGAGATGGATCCGCTGGTAAAGCCTCAAAAAACATTATTACATATGTAAATTTTATTTTCCCTGTTTGACTCAAGAACCAAACGAATCATTTAAGAAGAAGCATAAAACAACATTTTAACTTAAATTAAACTTCTTTGGTTCATGAAACTCAGTTTGCCAAGTCAACTGAGTTGGCATGCAAACAACAGCAGAGCTGGCTTGGTTCTTTGCCAGGCTAACTTGCAATGAGATTTCGTTGGTTGATCCTGCCATTGGCAATGTGTTTAGGCGTTTTTTCCTTGATTGTTTTGGTTGCAGGTTGTGCCTGATGGTTATGTCTTTGTGATGGGAGACAATCGCAACAACAGCTTTGATTCGCATAACTGGTAAAAACAAATTCTTCTCTCATTACTAATGTTCTTATTGTTTCTTGTTGGAAGACATTGATCTGGGAGGGATGGAAGATCCATTTTGGCCCATCCGTGGATGCTGTTCTTCATAGAAGGTCATGCTTATGCTACCAGAAATCCGTTTTAGAATTGTGCGCGTGTGGGTATGTATGGGGACGCAGCTCCTGTTTGAGGATTAAGATCTCTGATGTTTGTTTTCTGTGTGTGTGATAGGGGTCCGCTACCTATCAAGGACATTGTTGGCAGATCCATGTTTCGGTACTGGCCTCCATCCAAAGTATCCGAGACTTGCAAACTGACCCCTGCAAATAATTGTGTGGCAATATCTTGATGGGTTCGCGCTTTATTGTCCCAGACTATGCTGTCCACTTTCAAAAACGCAGGGCGTGAAGATCTTGTTCACTCTTGAGTATTTGAGAGCGAGGTCTTCAGTGGGGAAAAAACAAAGAAAGATGTAGAAGAAAGAAAATAACAGAATTTTTTGTTTTCCTTTTTCGGCTCTGGAAAGAAAGCTCCAAGATGGTGCTACTCATGCTAGATTTGTTTTGCATGTGCCTCATCATTGTGCTAATGCCTGCGCCTGCCCCTAAGGTCGACAATGAAGCTTCCTCTATTGTTCGGCCGAATTGAAAGGGGGGGAAAATCTTCCACCACTATGAATATGTATGTATGTACAGATGGATATCTATAGCAAAGTCGTGAAATACTGGGATTTATTTATTTTCTTGGTCATTACAATTTTTTTATTTTTATTCTTGCAATATTTGTATTAGATATAAAAACTAATTTCCCATAATATGAAAATTTTGTTTTCAAAGGATTTGCTACTAGAGTTCTTGTGAAATATTTGGTACATGTTTGTTCCGAAATTATTCTCCTTCAGCCCCCCCCCCCCCCCTCAAGGCCTCAACAAACCCCACAGCATGTTAAGAATTTATTTTGGGCTCCCTCCATATGGATCAATTTCAGGCCCAACAAAAAAGAATACCGAATCGCTGTTGTTTCATTCTCTTCTCCTGTATGGTACCTTATTCTGAATCAATCATGGATCGTATAATTATTCTGTGGGCCAGCAAGAGAAAACATATCGTATGAAAATGTGGGCCCGTAGATCACGTGGCTTCCACATGCTGGCACCATATTTAAAATGTTATGACCGTTGCCCGTCGGCAGTCCACATCTGCATCCCCTTATCTATCTGTCACCTTCCTCTTTGCAAAATTACCAATAACGCCACCTCTCCATTTCTAATTTATATATATAGCTTCAATGCAATGCAAGTGACTTGTATGTAGAAAGGAATGAAGCAGTAGAAGTTGAGAGAACTTGGGTTGAAGTAAATGGTGGTCTGGAAAAGAATATATGGCGGGGCCTGTGTCAGTGTGAGTGTGGGGGCTGGTGGTAATGGTATAACTTGCACTTTAATGATGAGATTTAAACCTTTGGTCTTTTTTAGCTGAGGCATCATTGCCTGCTTCCAATGCAGCTTATCTCTTTTCGGATATCATAAAACCCCACCCTTCTAATGGAAAAAAAAAAAACCCACCCTTCTCTCTCTCTCTCTGTTTTTGTTAGTAAGGAGGAGAGGAGAGTGTAGTTAGCGAGGCAAAATGTGAATGTGGTTTCCCTTTTATTTCACGCCAAAAAGTAAAGGCGAGCATTGATGATGAAAGCTTTGAAATTTTGTTGATGGGCGGTGTACGTGATGATTGGCCATGTCTGTGTGTATTCATTTGATTGTGATTAGTTTGCTATCTTGCTTCATTTGACATCACAAGTGTTTCCATAAACCAAGATTCAGATTAGAACGCAATTTATGTGGGCCCCAACCCCACTCTGCTAATTATTTTGCTACAAGCTTTCGTTTGTGGATAAACTTAAACTCACAACATATATCCAAGTGCTGGTCATTACGTACTACATTCCCCCCCCCTTTCAAATGGCATGCCGAAGCTTAAAGATTCAAAATTATACTATCATAGAGTAACTATATAGGGGTGTTTGGATCAGCGGCCACTTATTTTATAAATATTTTTTACATAAGTCGAAACAAAACTCCTCTCATATATCTACCTCGTATACCGTAAATCACAATTGAAAAGCATTATTGAATATTCCAATCGTTATTCTAAACACCCACTATTCAAGAAGAGTTAACCACACTCTACCATGCACAAATCCCTCTGAACTATGTCAGTACAATCTGGTGGCACATCATGCAACAAAATAAGTTGATTAGTTCCTGCATGAGCATCTCTTGCCAATTGATCAGCACATGCAATGATCTCTCTCCTAGCATAAGCTAGTTCCACATGCCAATTTCCATATATAACCTGCCTTGCCTCTTCAATTTCTCGCCTAAAGGGATGGCTCACTCTACTGTTTCGTATCAGTGTCTAAATGGCGTCAAGAGAGTCAGAAAAAACATGTACATCCTTAAAGTTCGTAAGCTTACATAATTCTAAAACTTGTTTTAATTGCTATAATTTCAACAGCTGCAATTGGGTAAGTGTCAAGTGACTTCTTGAATCCCATGATCTAACAACCAAATTCATCTCTAATCACTCCTCCACATGCAACTTGATCAGATCTCTTACTGATGCATCCATATCAAATCTAACTATACCTTTTTTTGGGGGGGGGGGGAAGTTGTTTGATCCTAAATTCTTGAGAGCAATATGTGGTTGTATGTTCCACTTGTAACCTCCTCCATCAAATGAAAAAGTCATTGATGATGAACCACTTCATTTGAAGACAATGTAGAGGCTTCAAGTGTCTATGTACAACAAGCTTTCCATATTAACCAGCAAGCATACCTAAAAAATTTTGTCCAAGGCCAACGAGAAAATCTCCTTTGTGCAGGGTTATATGTTGCATTCCAATTTAGCCAATATTACAAATCACAAGAAAAGAAAGCAGTATAATTGTTAGGATAAATAAGTTGCTTCTACTCTTCTGCCACTCTCTTACAGCCTCTGTAACATCCTTATTTTTATTTTTAGAATATAATTATAATTTAAAGATAATTATGAATTCAGTAGTAATTTTTGGAATAAAAAGAAAAAATGGATTTGATTAAAATATGTTAAGAAAATAAAAAAATAATAATATAACAAAAAAAGTCAAAAAGGGTGGCGCAAAAAAAAAAGGGGGCACTGCCGCCCTTTTTCATAAAAAATAATTAATAATTTAAAAGTCACACCACCGAAGGGAGGGGGTTATATAAACCCCATCCCTCCTTCACTTAGTCTCATTGATGAAGTGGAAATTTTAGAGGAAGAGAGTTGTAAAGTCCCAATTTTTGTAACTTTAGAGATCAATAAGGTATTCAAATTCTCTTCTAATCACAAAACTTCTTTTATGAAAAATGTTCTAAATAATTTTCTCTTTCCTGTGATAGTAATTTTATGCTAGTTAAAGAATATTTTGGAGATATAATTTTAGGCAAGTTTTGAGTTTTGTCAATATATAACTATAGAAATGTAGAGAATAATTAATAGTTAATTTTAATTAGTTTAGATTTATTATTTGGTTGTTATATGATTTTATTTTTTATAAACAGGTCATAAATTAGTTTCTATGAGGTGTTTTTATCGATTAAAATTTGTTTAAATAATTTATTTGTATTATTGAAAATACTATTGATGTTCTAATCGGTTTATTTTTGTTAGATTTAAGTTATGTGAAAATATGAGTTAGGAATTAATATTTAAATTAGAGTTTGATATGATTTTAATTATATGGAGATTTGAAGAGTTGTTTAATAATTGGATTATACTCATATAAATTAGGAAAAACGAGATTTAATTGGTCTAGAAGGTTGATATTGATGATTTTTTTGACTATAGGTATGTTAAAGGTGAAACTTTAATTTATAAAATTAAATGGTTGACGTGAGAGAATGATATAAATGTTATTTAAATATTTTAATGAGTGATTTGAGCTTATGAGAAATGATCTATGACTAAGAATTTTAATAAAATTGACATAATTAAGGGCATTGGTTGTAGAGAAAATCAGGTTTTCAAGAGTTAAATTATGTAAATTATTTATTTTATTGTTGCTTGTGGTTAATTGATATACACATTGATAATGTAGAGTTTTCTTGTGATCGATGATTGCTCGTATTTTACCACTCAAGTTAAGGTTAAACTTAGAGTTGAGGTAACTGGAATTAATTTATTTTATGTGCTTACTTTAGACTGTAAGATGTTTTCTGAACCTTACTTCCATCTATACTACTTATATATGTTTTGAAATATTATATTTATATTTGAATATGAACTTAGTTCAGTGAAGCAGTGTATTTTCCAACTTGTATATATGAGCGTAGATTTTTATTAAGATTGTTACGGTTGTGATGGTTATGCTGTTTGGAATAGAATGTTGTATGAAAAATGATAATCTTGTAAATGTTTTTTTAAAACTATATTAATTTATTGTTTTTATGTTATGGCCTATGGGATATGTTGGATTGTGTGGAAGAGGTATGGTGAAATTGTGCCCATTGGCTCTCTCATTCCTGACCCAGATTTTGAGTTGGGTGTTTTGGATGGACACCTCCCTGCTATGGTATAACAATGGTGGCATGGGAAGGAGCAATATTCTTGAGGTAACTAGCTAATCTTTGGCCGGGTATATTAGCATTGATAGGCTATACCATGTCCAGAAACTAGAAGGAAGAACATGATGGATGAGTAGGGATCGTTTTAATTGTTGATCATATTATATAAAGTTTAATTAATGAGAATATTATTGTTATGTTAATTAAACCTGTTTTTTCTGATTTACAATCATTTCCTGCATATTTTGTAAATTGATTTTGGTTACTGAGACTTTATGTCTCACCCCGTTATTGTAAATAATTCTTTCAGGTGAGACTTCTAACTCGATTAGAGGTCGAGAGAAGCAACCAGAGGCATAGGCGTTCAAAATCTTGTAAGCCTCTTTTGGTATTAGTGTTGTATTAACTTATATATTATCATTATAAGGCCCTCATATTTTTGAAATATCACATTCATTGTTTAGATAACTGTTTAACCCTTGCTAAACTTGATACCTTATTTTATGTACTCTAACATTTTGGTGGACCCACAACCACATCTGTATTGCAAAATTGTTTTGTGTGGATTTTAACATTCACGGGCTATGATTTTCTCCTGTTTGTTATGTGTGATCAGAGTAATGAATTTTTCTGTAGTGAGTTTGTGGGCGAGTTTTTGTGCCTTAAACTCCGTTATGTCTTGAATAAAAAAAATAGATTTCAGTTATCACTGATTAATCGAGTTTTGTAAAATCATATTGGATAATAATTGTTTATGAGAAAGGGTCTTTTCAGTCTCTCAATATGTGTATTACACTCTCTTCTCCCTCATATGCAAATGGACACTCTCCTAAAATTGCAATTCCTCTCTTAGCTCTTAGTGAATTGTAATTAGCCTCTCATGGTTAATTTACTAAAGGAATAATTTGACTTTTTTAGGCTATTGCCAGCGCCATAATTTCTGCCAAATCGGGTTACTAACAATATTCCTCAATTAAGACGGAAGTTTGTAGGTTGATTTAGCTGAGAAAATACCATCAGATGCGATACTCCAGTAAAAGACGTCATCCCTTTCATTTGATAAGGGTTTGACTTTGGAAAGAATATTTATAACCCAAGCGGGAAAGAAACTTCTCCGCTTATTTAAATCTCAATTACCATTTGGAAGTGTAAAGCTAGCTATTGTATCATTGAAGTTGATTGCATCCTGATTATGTGATAAATATTGAAGCAATGGTTCTTCCAATAGAAACCAAAGATCTTTCCAAAAATAAGTTGATTATCTGGTATTAATTTTCCTTCCTACTCCTTTTATAAATTAATCCCAAACGCTTGTTATGGCTTTCCAAGTTTGAGAATATGTCCTTTATCTTGTTACTTCATGAACCAATCTATCTCCACACTTATATTTAGCCCGCAAACATTTAACCCAAAGAGCTTTTGACTTCATTGCCAAACCCCAACACAACTTCATAATGAAAGCTTTGTTTTGGTTCTCTAGATTTTTTATGCCTAATACACCAGCTTTCTTTTGTTCCATATTTTTTTGCCATGAAATAAGATGCGATTTTTTCACAGATTCATCTTAACACCATAAAAAATTCCTTTTAACCTTCTCAATTTCTTGAATCAATCTCTTTGGAAGTAGAGTTGATTGCATCAGGTAAGAAGTAAGAGAAACAATCACTACTTTTGTAAGAACTATTCTGCCTACCATGGTTAAAATTTTTCCTTTTCAAGATGAAAGTCTTGATCTAACCTTCTTTGTAATATAACCAAATGTCTCTTTGGTAACTCTTGAGAGGATAAGGGGTAAATCAAGGTATTTTCCCATATCTGATATAATTCCAATTCCCAATCTTCAACACAATTGCATCCCAAGATTGAAATCTATCTTTCTTGAAAAAAAGGCTTTTGATTTATGAAAATTTATCTTACGCCCTAATACTTCACAAAACCTGCTCATGACTTGCTTGATGATATTAATTGGTATAATAGAATCTATGTGATGTATATAGTCCCTCACTAGACATTTTTAAAGGCTTCCACTTATTTTACCTGTATTCTTCTTTAATTAGATGACTCAACCTTTCCATACAAAACATAAAGAGATATGGACTCGGGATCCCCTTGACGGACCCATCTAGATGGTGAAAAAGTGTTACCTCCATTTCTATTCCAAAATACTTTCATAAAAGTTGAGCTCACACACATCATGATAATTTTGATCAAACCATTTTTAAGTCCAATGGTATAAAGTATTGATTGAAAAGAACCTCAATCCAGACTATCATAACCTTTCTCTATATCAGCCTTTAACTGCCACATATTTACTATGATTCACTTGCCGCATGTATGGATACTCTCATTTTCTCAATACCAACAAAATTTAGTTTTGTTAATTGAATGCTTTGAAAGTATTACAATCAACGCCCTTAGTAAAAAGTCATTAACTAGGGCCTCGCCTTATTAATTTGTGATAATTTATTTTTGCCCGATATTAATTTGTGATAATTGAATGAAGGGGAAATGAAAAGGGTATATTAATTATCTAATTCTCTCATGTTTTTAAATTAAAGAAGAGTTTAAATATTATGATGGTAAATGCATGAGGACGGAAGGAGTAATCATTTATAGTACTCTATTTGATCTTATTTATAAGTAACTTTCTTTTTTATTGCGCAAAATGAATTGATAGTTAAAAGCAATAAATGTATCAAAAATGCCATATTTTTTCTATATATGCCCCTATTTATGAAAACAGAGAGAGAATGTATAAAAAGTATGAGAAATTGTAAAATACGTTTTTCCCATACTTTATTGACATCATTCACCTAGTGAACTCTCCCCCCTCTAAATATAACTCTTGGTATGTGTGATAATTAATTATAAATAATATGTATTTAATAAGAGTAAAATAAAAAAAAGAGTTAACATTTTCAGACACAAAGTAAATGTTGCTTATAAAAAATACCAGCTTTATAAAAAAAAGTTATTTGTAAATAGAATCGAAGGGAGTAATCAACTATTTCTCTAAAGTCATGCTGCTATGGAGGGAGTTGTGGTTCATGCATGCACAATAATACATCACTAATACTCGCATTTATGGTTACATTACATTAAATGTGTTAACAAGTTACTCCTTCTATCATATTTATAAGTAACTTTTTTTTTATTACGTAAAACAAATTAGTAGTCAAAAGTAATAAGGGTGTCAAAAATGTCATGTTTTTATATATGCCCCTATTTATGAAAATAGAGAGAGAATGTATAAAAAAATATGAGAGATAATAAAATACGTTTCTCAATGCTTTGTTGACTTCATTCATCTAGTGAATTCTCTCTATTTCCTAAATATAACTCATAGTGTGTGTGATAATTAATTATAAATAATATGTATTTAATAAGGGTAAAATAAAAAAAATGAGTTTATATTTTCAGACACAAAGTGAAAGTTTTTTATAAAAGGGACCATCCCCATGAAAAAGAAAATTACTTATAAATAAAACCGGAGGGAGTATAAAACAGTAAGCACAATTTTTTCTTATACCAGGCAATACATAAAAAAAAATCTAATTGTACAATAAAACTAGTTCAAGATTAATATATAAGAAATTTGAAAAGTTAAAATTTACAAAATGTGTGTTTATATAAACAAATTATATGGAGTATAAAATAGGAGTTTAAGATTTCTGTAGTCTTTTTATTTTTTATTTTTTTAAAAAAAGAAAGTTAGAGGGCCTCGAAAACTGCAAGAAACAGAGACTGAATATCCACGCGTTCAACACATCTTCAAAACTCAAAAGTGTAAATGCATCTCACAACAAGACAAACATAACGTAATCCCCCCAACATCGCTTTCTTTCATACTTGCTTTCTCAGCATTTTACGCGAAAAAACATCAGATTATTCCTCAACTCTTCCTCCCTCCCTCCTCTTTAATTTATTTAATCACTCTGTTAAGAGGGTACTTACTAAAGGCCTTCCTTCCCTGGGTTGGTGCTTTCCCTGAGACCCCAAGAAGAATCGGGAAAATCTCTAGTTCCATTGGCAAGCGAACAAGTTTCAGATCAAGGATTTTGTGAAATGGGTGAAACCGAGCACCACCATCCCCCGCCGCCAGTACAGACGCCTCCGCCTGGACCGCCGCCGCCAAATTTCTCACTTTCGAGGGGGCCCACCTGGACACCCGCCGAACAACTCCTCCAGCTTCACTACTGCATCCATTCCAATCCTTCCTGGCGTTAGTATCCCTCTTTCTCTGATTCTGCTCTCCTTGCTTTGTTCATTTTCCCTTTGGAAGTTCTTTTATTCTTGCCAAAAAGCTATAAAGGTCTTTGTGATGTTAAAAGGAGTCGGATTTTTTTTTTGAAAATAAAAAATTAAAAATTGCAACTCAGCTCCATGTCTCTCCCTACGTTTGTGGCTGAAGAGGGAGGATATGGCTTCTTCTGGATTTCTTTTTCATACTTAAAATTTCTCTAGTGACTTCATTCTGATCGCTTTTTGCTGCCTTTTCTTGTCTGATTCTCCGTAAAGTTCCCCTTTTCCCCTTATTAATTGTGCGGATTGCGTCAATGAATCCAACTATTATTAACTCTTGAGTGATTCGGTATGTGTAAGAATTATATAAATTTCATTTCGATTTCTTTAATTGTTGTTTCTCCAGCTTACGCTATTTTCTTCTTAGTCCTAGCCCATTGGTCGACTGATACCTTTCTGAATCTGTCCACTATTTTGGCAGCGGTGGCTTGTCTACTGGCTTTTCAGCACTACATCGTGATGCTTGGAACTACAGTTCTGATTGCAACCACCTTAGTGCCTCTAATGGGTGGGAGCCATGTAAGTATGGACCCAGTATCGTTATTATTTCATACTATCATTAACCAACAAACAAGCTTAGCTTTGTTCTTCTTATAGCATACTAAAACAGTTGGTCTTCCTGAGCAGGGTGACAAAGCTCGGGTGATTCAAACATTGTTATTTATGTCTGGCGTGAACACTTTACTTCAGACGTGGTTTGGGTCAAGGCTTCCAGTAGTAATGGGTTCTTCAATAGCCTTTTTTATCCCAGTGATGTCCATTATAAATGATTACAGTGATCGCAATTTCCCATCTGAGCATGAGGTTCGTATACGTCACATAGTTTGTCCCTTCAAAAACTTTAGTGGTTATGACATTGGAAATTTAACTATTCTTTCAATAACTTATATTGGTGTTGAAGCTCTATATGAGTATATGTAATTATGATGGTATTTGTAGAGGTTTACCTACACAATCAGGACAGTTCAAGGCTCCCTGATTGTTTCTTCTTTCATCAACATCATCCTTGGGTATGGTAGGGCATGGGGAAATTTAACAAGGTAAATTAACCTCAATCTTCCATATTGATTTGCTTTTGATGTTTTCTTGCCCCCTCAAATTCTATGCAGTCCGTTTAAAAGCGGCGAGAAATGTTGCAGCTTTAGTTTATTCTTTGTTTTATAATTCTTTGTGGTTCTTTTTAAACCAGATTCTTTAGCCCAGTAGTCATTGTACCGGTGGTTTGTGTGGTAGGTCTTGGTTTGTTCATGAGGGGCTTCCCACTGGTAAATATCCCTAATGCACTTTCGACTTTGAAAATATTGTTATTCATAATAGAAGATAAAAGGATAAAGTGTTAACGGTGTAACTTATTCTCTTAAATGCAGCTTGCAAATTGTGTGGAGATTGGATTACCTATGCTCATTCTACTGGTCATAGTCCAGCAGGTTTATTATCTCTTTTCTCACTAGAAATGTTATGCTCTCACTCCCCTTTGGAACTGCAAATCTTTAGCACCTTCCCTCAAGGGTCTGGGGACTTGCTTAATTTTGACATTCAAGGGGTGGCTTTACCCTGTTTTGTGTAATATTTGGATGACTTTTTGATGTTACATGGCTGCTAGCCCCTTCTTGATATAAAATGAAAATTTCAGACTTCTATCCTTTGCTATGTGACAAGACCTTTAATCTGATTCTGCAGTATTTGAGGCGCATGGTTCATCATCCTGCTGCACGGCATGTGCTTGAGAGGTTTGCTTTACTTATGTGCATTGGCGTAATCTGGGCTTTTGCTGCAATTCTCACTGTGGCTGGTGCATACAATAATTCTAAAGAACGGACCCAAACAAGTTGCCGCACAGATCGTTCCTACCTCATGTCATCTGCTCCTTGGTATGTTCAGACAGTGGCACTCTTATTAATTTATTTGGAGTTTGAATGCTTTCCCGGAAATTTGTAATCGCTCATATGTTGATTTTTAATTATAGGATTAAAGTTCCATATCCATTTCAATGGGGTACCCCCATATTCAGCGCTAGTCATGTCTTTGGGATGATGGGGGCAGCACTTGTCACTTCTGCAGAGGTCTAGCAACTGCAACTTTATTTTTTCATCCATTTCGGAATTGTTACAGCTTCACTCTCTTGGAAGTGTTAATTATTTACATCATCTGAATTTTTCAAGCCAGTTTCATATAACTGATATTATAATATGCTTGAGTTTCCTCTGTTGATGAAGTTTTAAATCCTTCAATGCAGTCAACTGGGACATACTTTGCGGCAGCCAGGCTTTCTGGTGCTACACCCCCTCCTGCACATGTCCTCAGCCGAAGCATTGGGCTACAGGTGAAGTACCAGTCATTATGCTTCTTAATGATCAATTTAATTTGATTATTCTTTGGCTCCTCACTGGAACCTGGTATATTTAGACCAGTTATAATTATAGTTACGAACTATTATTTTTTACCTCCTATATACAGGGTTTTGGCATGCTGCTTGAAGGCATATTTGGTTCTGTTGTCAGTACTACTGCATCTGTGTAAGCAAAACTGATCCGATAATCACTTGTGTCCCAACTCTCGCATGATTACTCAAAAGTTTTGGATGCCTTGACTGTAGGCTTGTAGCCTATAGTGGCTGACTTACTGTGCTAAATATATTTTATTTATATTGGTGCTTCATTTGCAATTCATATTACTAGTAACAGGTTTTTAAAAAATTAGAAAGATGTCTGTGATTGTCTAATTCTTCTTAATGAACATGTTATGAGTAGGTATATATTTGATTATGCTCTTTTCTAGCGATTTTCATTACTGTTGTTATTTGAAATCTTAGGTTTGGGTTCCAGCCTGTGCTTTACCTTGATAGGGAGGATTATTAATTTTGACCTAAATATGAGAGTTCTCTTTTATTCATTATGCTAGTAAATATTAGTTTTGTTCTGACTAACGTGATTGGTATCTCAGGGAGAATGTTGGCCTACTCGGGTTAACACAAATAGGGAGCAGAAGAGTAGTACAGATGTCATGTGGTTTTATGATCTTCTTCTCTATTTTTGGTAATATATTTCACCTTAAACCAGATGAAAGTGCCTATTCTTTTTATACATTTTATGTGAGATTAAGTTACCATTTCTCTTTCAGGTAAATTTGGAGCCTTTTTTGCATCAATTCCTCTGCCAATATTTGCTGCTATATACTGTGTTTTATTAGGAATCGTAGGTATGCTTCGCTGTTATCATGCAAGTTGTCAGTAGTTTGATTTTAAATAACAATAATCGGAGTGACAACATTTGCTTCTTTTTTTGCAGCCGCTGTTGGGATCTCATTTATACAGTTTGCCAATAACAACTCCATGAGAAATCTCTATGTTTTGGGTTTATCTCTCTTCCTAGGAATCTCAATTCCTCAATATTTTCTTGCCAACACAACTCCTGATGGTCGTGGTCCGGCCAGAACTAATGCTGGTTGGGTAAGTCACTTACAAGGTTTCTTAGTTATTGATTCCTTCTAATAAAACATGTCTTATTCTGATGTGATTGTGTTACAACAGTTCAATGATATTCTGAACACCATATTCTCTTCCCCTCCAACTGTGGCAATAATCGTTGGAACACTTCTTGACAACACACTCGACGCAAAGCGTACGGCTAATGACAGAGGAATTCCATGGTGGGTTCCTTTCCAAGCCAAGAGGGGAGATGGAAGGAACGAAGAATTTTACAGTTATCCTCTCAGGATAAATGAATGGATACCTTCCAGATTCCTTTGAAATATGCATTTTTCAGGCTTGTTTCTGGGTCTCTGCTGTGATCAAATTTTCCTTAAATTTTCATGATCGTGTAAAATATATAGACAGAATGTCACCATTTTGACACGCGACCTGATTTTACCTTGTATAAATAGATTCATGTGACATGGTAATTTCTCTTTCAACAAGGGTGCCCCTAAATGCGAGAGTTCAATCAAACAATGTGTAAATACTGCTTAAGATGATCCCAATATGGCTGGTTATATATCATGCTTGTGCAAAAAAACATGAAATACTATGATGCTCTGCATTGGGTCCAAATTACATGCCTAGCGAATCTATGTGCTTAGAAGTTCATTCCCTAAAATGATGTTGTTCCATTTTGGGATGAGCTGAGCACAATTCAATCCGCTCTGCTTTTGAAGACGTTACGTGAGTTTTATTCTTGGCGCTAACAAAGAGGCATGCTTCAAATGGCGACCAGCAGTTAGATTCAAGTGAAGTGTTTGTTTGGGATTATATTAGGATTTTTAAAAGTGTTTATTCATATAAATTAAGATAATTTTTTTTATCATATATTTATTTTATATATTATAAATTATAATTAAAAAGCTGTAAGCGCTGAAATAGGATCATGCATGTGTTGGGATAACATTAGACGGTGTCTCCTTTTTTTTTAAGGAAAATCCCTAGAGAACGGTGGTCACTGGTCAAGCCTTGGTTGTTGGACAAATGAATATTCTCCTTCAGCTATGGAGCAAGAGGTGTTGGGTAGTATTGTCTTTTAATATTGGTTTTTATTTAAAAAAAATTGAAAACGCATACAAAGTAAAAGTCATGCAAAACAAAATAATGGAACACCGTGATGTGTGAAAGGTTTCGTCACCATGGGTTGGTCGCGGATAAAAATCTAAGCACTGTTCTCATAATTGAGGAAGAAAAACCAGCAAGTAATGAAGACACCACTCTTATAGCAATTTTCGACCGTCAGATCCAGATGTCCTTCTCCATTTTGTGCAAACGTCACGCCGTGGATGGTGTTGTTATTTAATTTTTTTTTAAAAAAAATATATGTAAATATATATATTACTTGACTCGATATATAAATATACGTTAGTTATTTGCATCTAAGTCTACTAAAATAAACGATTTTCGCCCAGAAGAAGTGAAAATATACCATGTTCCATGATGAGTAAAGTAAATTCGTCCGGAACAAACTGTACAAGAGAAATACGCCTGAAAACGGAAGGGACTTCGGTGATGAAAAGATTTTCGATTTCAGTTCATGTGGGATTTTTTTAAAAAAAGAAATTGGATGGCAGGTGGCAGAGTTCATATTAGAAGATTGATCTATACATTTATAATTTATTATAAATACATATACTCCAAAAGTGGAGAGGATAATAACGAAAGGCATTGACCAAAAGGCTAGATAGGCGACTGAGGAAGCTTCCCAGTAATCCGAGAGCCTCAAAACTGTGCGGAGAGTGGCCCGTGCGTCGCTTTCGCTTTCGTTTTCCTCAGCTTCTCTTCTCTTAACGCGTTTTCTTGTGACGAAAAGAGGAACCAGAAGGCCCTGCTAGTGGAGGCATGTATCATCATGCCCCACAAGATTCCAAAATTTTCGTCCTAACCCTTGGAATTTAAGTAGAATACCACTTCTGCAAATTTTTCTAACCACTCTTTCTAGCCGCCTTGTTTTATTAATTTATATGTTATGTTTTAGTATTTCTGACATATGCTGATAATTAGTTAAATAGCAATATCTTCTTTTGAATTCCGAACTCCTTACGCAATAGATAACGACAATGTATAAAAAAAAAAAAATTTAAAAAAAATTCATTATGGACAGACGGCTTTTTAGTAGAGGAGTTAGTTCCGTCTTTTACCAATCTAACAACCTTTGCCAAGTCCTGCTGCTGTGCTGCACCAAAAGATTCTCCAGAACTCGGCATTTAAAACTAAAAGAAGCCAGAGTGAACATTGATGCAGGTTATGGTAGTATTTCAGGCACTTTAGACAAAAACAGAGTTCTCTGTTGCTGGGACAAACGTGGTAAATTATTGGCGAAGTTAACTGCTATATCAAAAGTCGTCTACGGACAAATTACAAATATTTACAAGGAACTAGGCATCACGGTTTGAACATGAAACGGTCTGAGAACTTCACCTTTCATTAAGCCAATCCAGGTCGTAACACTGTTCTGATACTTGAACACAAACATCTGGCTTGGCCCTCTCAACATCTCTCCACATCCCAGACACCTCCTCATCACAAATCACAAGTCGCAGTGATTTCAATGACGTTGTGGACTTTGGTAAAACCCTAATTGAAGAGCACTCCCTCATGTCTATCTTCTCCATGTTTACTAGTTTTCCTATCTCCACTGGAACACGCCCAAGATTAACACATTGAGATATATCCATGTACTTGAGTCTGCTAAGCTCGCCGATGCTGGGAGGAAGTGCTTCCAGAGCCGGACATGCATATAATCGCAGGATCTCCAGAGATCGTAGCTTTCCAAGCTCATCAGGCAATCGGACTAAATTGTGGCAGTTGGTGACACTTAGATTCTGAAGTGATACCATCCCGCAAATGCTTGGGGAAAGCTCAGTTAAATTGTCACAGTGATCAAGTGTCAGCTCTGAGAGGTTTGGGAAGAACTCAGATAAATCTGTCATTCCCCCATCCACATCGTCATTTATCTTACATAGCACTACAAATAATTTGCGCAACCTTATTAAGGGAAAGTCTGAAAATTGAGGGATTGCAACTTTTTCAAGCCAGAGGCTCCTTAAGGAACCCAGATGCTCAAAAACGTGAAAATTGTGAATGGTAGCGTATGATGCACTGTAATTTATCAATATCAATGCCCTTAAATTTGGCATTCTACCAATGAAGGGAGGTAAGAAGAATTCACTCGCGGAGAAGTTCATGATCAGCACTTCAACCTTGGGAAATTCCATTCTTAACCAATCCGCTTCTTTCATTTCACCTGCAAAAGTGAAATCCATTGCAAATTCAATCAGAGATGTTTCTCCCCCCTTTTGGGAGAGGGATTGATAGGTTCATGGAGAAATAGATATACCGGTGTGAATTGAAACAATCTGAGCCTCAAATGGTCGATCTTTGTATCTGGACCATTCCTTGGGGACTCCATTCTCTCTTTTTGGCATGACTAGCCGCCGGCGCTCATTGATGCTCTCACGACTGCTCCAATTAAGAGCTACGTCTCTCAATACATCGTGTTGAGTGACAAAGATCTCAAAGCAACTGCTATACATACTTCCCGCACTGATACATTGAAATATTTTTTAAAAAAAAATTGTTGTTAGAACAAAGCAGATTATGAAACCAACAGGATTAAAATGGTTTCAATTATTTACCGTGCCTCTTGCACCAAGGTGAGAAGATTCTTGTTTGAGAGCTCAATGACAATAGCAAAAGCTTCGGACTCATCAATATCATGGATTTCAACCCACATATTGATGAGTACTTCGAGGGGAATCTTCTTGTCTTCTGGAAAAGAACACAGATCCAGGAAGCATTCCTTGATCTTCGCGGGCAGATAATTGATGCTGATCGCCATTCTTTCAATTAGATTGATTTCATATGATTCCCCTATGCTTTGGCCTTGGGATAGCCTGTTTTTCACACCTGCCCAAAACATCTCAGACTGATCTCGCAAGGAAGCTCCAATGACTTTAAGGGCTAATGGAAGTCTTCCACACTCGGTCACTACCTGGTTGCAAAAACACACGATAAGTAACATAATATTTTAGGTTTAGGAAGAGCATTCAGTGCGAAGAGATAGAGTTCACCGGTACCTGCTTGACCAAATTCCCATTTGCAGCAAAAGGGATTGACTTCTGTCCAAAGGCATGGTGACAGAACAGAGATAGGGCATCCTCTTCGCTCAACAGTTCAACCTTGTAGCTCGCAGAAAAAATTGTCGGGAAGTTGAATCTTGAGACCACTAGGAATTTACAACCAGGTATCCTCCAGACAAGCTGTTCTAAAACAGAGAGCGACCACACATCATCGAGAACTATCAGGATTCGTGTTTCGGTTTTGCATTCAAATTGCGGCTTCCACTGTGGAATCACATAATTAGGATTCAAATGTTCATTGCCCATAATAAATCCCCATATTTTGGCTCTCAGCTGCTCCACGTTTGGAGACTGAGACACTGTCAGGAACAAGATTCTCTCCTTGAAATGACCTGGAAAAAAAACTGATTGTTAAGCGATTCTGGCCACTTCCATAACAGATCATTTCAAAAGCAAAAAGCCAATGATGATTCAGATCTAATATTATAAATTTCATAACAAGAACAAACGACTAAGAGATACCATTCAATATCAAACTATAATATATAGCACCGCCCTTAGCCTCACATAGCAAAATGATCAAATTCTCACCTTATGTCCTCGTTCAAAAAAGATAAGGTATATTTAAAGCCAAAACAAGCTGTTGTCCTATTTTGGCTCCGCGAAACGGTAAAGATTACGAGAGCAACTTTGATGACACAGAAGTTTACCAAATAATGTAACACAGAATTGCTACGTGAGGAGAGCATTAATATAAAGAAAAGGATAATGGAGTTGCAAGAAACTGGTGCTTACGTCGAACATGATCATCTCTGCAGATCTCTCTAGCCAGAGTAGTCTTGCCCGATCCTCCAATGCCCCAAATGCCTACAACGGGCAAATCCAGTCTTCCAACAATCAATTCCTTAACCTTCTTCTTCCCCAAATCCAAACCAATTCTAAAGCTCCCAGAATTACCGTCCACTCTCTCATCCTCTTCCATACTTCTAACGGCCTCCTCCATCCACCCTCCACCGCCAACGCCAATCTTGATGGCTCCGAAGTACTTCTCCAGCCGGCGATCCAACAAATCGAAGCGCTCGGTCATCTCGAAGCGGGTGTGGTGGATATCGGCCAAGATGTGTGCCTGCATAGGACCATTAAGGAACCTAGAGACGTTCTTCTCGAGCTTCTCCATCTTCTTGGCCAGCTGCAAGTTCTTGTAGACGTTCCAGCGGCTGGAGGAGAGAACCTTGTGGGAAAGCTCGACGCCAGAATGGAGCATCTCCGAGATGCGGTCGAGCTGAGATTGGCGGAAGGCGGAGAGCTCAACGCCAGAGTATTTGATTTCTTGGATGACGGGGAGGAGTTGCTTGATGTAGGTTTGTAGCTGGTCGGCACTTGATTTGCAGAGCAGTGACTTGCGAGATATGTCTATGAGCAGTTTCATCAGTTCCGTGGCGATTTCGCCAGCGAAGAAGTCCGTCACTGCCATTTTCTTCCAACGCCACTACGGCTTGTTCGGCCTCCCCTCCAGTTCTCTCCTCTCTTATATAATCATGTAGCTATCTAATTTTCCAATCTAATCTATGAGCTTGGCTCCAAACTCCCAACACTTCACTGTTTTACTTGATCCTTTTCAATGGACTAAAATGCCTGTGTGATTACTTTTTTGGTTTGTTATTCCTCTTCTCTTACCTAAATAGTGAGGGGGGGGGTTCCTGTGGCCTACTACTTTGAAAATATCAATCTGATTAGAATATTTAAAAAAACTAATGAAATTAGTATGGCCAGTCTATATATATTTTTTATGATTTTTTAGGAACAAACTATAGCTTATACCATAATCATATAAAGTTTGTTTTTTATCGAATTTATTGCCTACATTTTTTCAAAAAAAAATATTTTTTAAATTTTTTCACCAATATAAACATTGGAATTCTGTTAGACATGAAAGATGACAAGTAACTTGATATATTGTGCTATATTTAAAAATAAATATAATTTCCAAATTATTTTTGAATTGTTACTCCTCTGCTTCATCGCATGGGAGAAAAATCGCTACAACTAATAATGTAAAAAATATATATAACTTGCGCAGTGCAAATTAATAAAAAAAAAATTAGGGCAATTAGTCATGATAAATTTAATTTATAATTTCAACTTAGGTAAAATTCAGTTTGAATCCTTATCTTTCAGTCTTTAACAATTTAAATTGTCAGACCATACTATACATTTTAGAAAATAAAACTCTAACTAAATTATAGTTGTTTTTCAAACATTAGCAACCAATGTTTTAAATAATATTAAAACTATCGGGATAAAGTTGCATCAAGTATAAAACTAAATCAAAATTATAACAATCAAATGATTAATATCCCTCAATTTTATAGTATGTATTAATCCCTTCATCGTTTAAGAAAAATACATATAGGCCCCAACTAAGTAAGATGATTGTTCTACTTAAAATATTCTTAATTTTGATTTGTTACTTACAAACTGGCTGGAGAATATGTGCAAAAGCACACACTATGAGTTGTGAATTTATATATTTTACTCGTAAATATCTGAAGAGGACTTGAAAAAAAAAAAGGGACTGGTTAAACCTTAAACCACATGATTATGCAAAAAGCTAGCTTTGTTATCTCTCTGTCCTTTACAAGTGTTAACAGATTTTTTGAGATTTTAGTAATTAAAATGGTATTTATATATCTTTTCCTCTAAAAATTAAGCAAAAATTAGAATGAAGGACTTATAAGAAAATATATTTATTGATTAGGACCATAAAAATTATAATTGTTTAGAATGATCAAATACAAAAATTTAAAATTTAAAATACTAAAATACCCCAAACAAAATCTTTTACATTCCCTCCTACATTCTCTCACAATCTATTTTTAAAACTAATGCAAAATTTTAAATTTCACTAAATTAAACAAAAGTTTTCTCAATTTTCATTTTTTACAACTTGCATAGATATCTATGAAAAAAAATTACACATTTTTTTATTTTATAAAAATTTAAAATTTTTAAAAATAAAAAATACATAATTTTAACAAAACTTGAGATATTTTATAATTTATTATATATGTTATACCAAAAAAATTTATAGGATTTGTTTTCATTTTAGAAGAAAATTTATGCATGTTAAGAAAATTCATTTAATGTTAATAAAATTTTAAAAAAATAAGAATAATTCATTATATCTAATTAATTAAATGATATATTCATATACTCATTAAATAAATATGGAACTTGGTGAAAAAAACATTAAAAAAATGAGTTCAATCATTGTTAATTAAATATTGTATTGATTACATGAATATGAAACTTGGTGGAAAAAAAAAGATAAGATAATTATGGGGGGTTTTAGTTTTGATTTTAGTTATTTTTTAATTAAATACAAGAGATAATTGAGGAAGTTGAGTTAGGGGTAATTTAATAATTTAAAATTTATATTATGATATTTGAATTTTCTAAGTAATTATAATTTTTATGGTCTTTTTATAATAAATATGATTTTCTCTTAGTTCTTTATTTTAATTTTTTCAAAAAATATTCACCCCCTTGAAATTTGTGCTGAGTGTTATTATATTTCAAAAACCAAGGGTGTGTTTGGTTAGAGGAGAGAGGAGAGCAAATTTTGAAATAAATTCCCTTTCCTCCTTTTATTTTATGTTAAGGATCCCCTCCCCTCCCCTCCTCCCTCCAATAAACTAAATAAGGTAATATACCCTCCCCTTCCCTCCCCTCAAACTAAACACACCCTAACGATCTGTTTATGTTAGTGTTAAAAAAACATATTCTCACAATCACACTGTAAAACAACTTCCACCATTAATTCAAATAGAGATTAATTAATGGTGTGTTTGAAATAGTGATTGGAACCTCTAAAAATGCTTTTCAATCATGATTTACGGTATACGAAGTAGTTTTTACGGTCTACGAGGTAAATATGTAGAGAAGTTTTATCTTAATTTACGTAAATCGGACTTATATATAAATATAAAATAAACCAAACATACCATTAAATTGACGTGAATATAAACTCTCACATGCATGTTAATTAAACTGATTTTTTTTGTAGAGTTATGAGATAAAAATACTCATATCCTTTTGTGAAATATGCATCCAACACCAAATTTTTTTTTAGAACATAAATACCATCAATATTTAAAAAGAGGGCTAAATTGCAGCCTCCCCTCGTGTGACCATAATGTGCGTATGCTAGTTGAATGCGGTGGGACCCACTTTTATTATTTTCCTTCTCTTCCCGAGCAGAGGTAGAATAATAACCCAGAAGCTAGTTCATTTGCCTTTGGACCATGGAAACGTTTGTAGCAGAAGGAGGCATGGGTGATGGTGAACATGTATCATTAGGTAGGAGAAAAGAGGAGGGAGAGAAAGAATTGCTGGGAGCGACAAGCTTGACATGATTCTGGACGAAATAGATGATGTCGTTATAGAGTTTTTTCAAGTGGGCCAGCTGAGACATGAGCATGTTGTTGCTTCTTCTCCAGTCTTCTTTATTCCACCATTCACCATCATCTTCTTTCTCTCACCACTACCACTGGAAACCACAGAGAAGAAGCATTGCAGTAACATTATACCACCATTGCAACTGCTTTCCTTTGTTTTGATTTTCAACACCATTGGCAACATCACCACCGAGCTCTCTCTACCACCATCTCCCATCACCATCACCATCTTCACCTTTCTTTCTTTTTCTCCTTCAACGTTACTATCATTATCTTTATCTCACCACCACATTTCCTTCATCATTTACCACCATCACATACTGCCTTTTCTATCTTTCTCCTTCAACGTTACCAACCATCATCTTAACTTCACCACCGTTACATCACCTTTGGTTTTCACCGTTACACTGTCACCACCAATTTCACCTTCTTTCACCATACACTCTCCACCGTCTCTCTGTTATTCATGTCCGTTGGAACCCCACCGCCTCCATTAATCATTACCTTCATTTTTTCTTCTTCCTCTCACCAATTCACCTCTGCTGGGGAAGAGAAACTAGAACTACTATATTCCACTACCACCATCACGGTCATTTCCTTCTATAATCCCATCATCACCATAAGTCCCTTTTATTTCAGATCACCAAGAAACCACCGACCCCCACTTCTGGCGAGCCTTCTGTTACCAGAGTAGGTTTTCCCTCGCCAGCATCATCACTGTCCCTTCCTCAACTCACCACAGTCCCTCCTTCGTTCTCCATCAAGCACTATCGCCAGCCTTGGTTGTAAGTTCCGGCAAGATTCTGCAAATTCCGGCCCCTATTTGCGGCGACAACTTGAACCAGAGGAGAGTTGAACAACCAACCTCCATCTTTCCAGATTGAAAAAGCACGGTGTGGAGATTTTGATGATAAAAACCAGAGAAGAAGAGAAGAGAGAAATCATGACGTTGGTAGAGCAGAGTTCCAGAATGCATGGCAGAGGAAGAGAAGGAAAATAATAAAAGTGGTCCCACTGCGTTCAACTAACAGACGTTATTAGCTGCAATTTAGCCCTTTTTTAAAATATTGATGGGCTGTATGATCCAATTTTTTTGTGGGATGAACATTTCACAAAATGATATGGGCATTTTTTCCCATTACCCTTTGACTTGGGACGTGGGCACGTGGCGGATCCTAGTTTATGTAATCATTATTTCTCGTCCCAGAGTCTCCTACGAAGTTGACGAGTGGAAAATACTGCACACTTCTTTAGAAAATACTGCACACTTTTTTTTTTCTTGGTCGATACTCCACACTTCTTTAAAAAGTGTCCAGAATTTTAAAGTCGTGAATAAAAAAGTGTTAATTAAAAAAAGCGCAGTATGAAAAAATTATATTGAATGCATATAAATATTACAAGTATAATAATATCCAGGCCCTCCGCTTATAGTCAAATATTTTTTATTTTGTGCCCCGTGATCTCCAAAATGCACAAATTCATACATTTTGTTAGCCAATATAAATTGATACATCTGAGGAAACTAATTTAATCTTTTCGATGTGTACACTAGTTAATTACACGTAATGATAGCTAGCTATAACTCAACCGATGCTTTTTAGCAAGTATTTTGTAGGCAAAATGACATGAAGATCGATATAGAACTACCGCACTATAGTTTGTTTGGGTGAGTTTATATTTATGTATAAGTCAGATTCACATAAATCAAGATAAAACTCTTTCATATATTTACTTCGTAGACCGTAAAAATTATCTCATAGATCGTAAAAATTACCTCGTATTCTAATTACGATTGAAAAACACTTATAAAAGTTATCCAAACATACTATCACGCTGTCCAGCATATTGGATCAACCGGATCAAGCATATTCGTATGTCCGGAGCAAAGCAAGCTTTCATATGTCTTGCGGACAAATCTAAATCCAGGTGATGAAGAGTTGCTTCATAACTGTAAAATCGGAAGTTCAAATATGGATGTAAAGACGCTGATAATTGGTAGCCTATAATAAATTCACCAAATCAAACTCACATAAATTCATTTGTATAAAAAGCTATTGCATTTTCTTTATTCAGCAGTTCTCTCTCATTTTTTTTCATGGCAGTTGAATAACATGATTCTCACTTCTCTTCCAACAAACAGGACCAGTTACTAAAACTGGGATGATGCCATAAATCGGTGAGCATATATCATCATACATGTTACAAAACTATTAATTAAGTCTGGTTTGTTCTGATTTAAAGGGTCGGTTTATGTTGAAAACATCTTCATAATATAATGTGATGTTCATAGTCTTCTAAGGGTGATTTTTTATATCCTTTTGTATTTTTTAATGTGATGCATTCACATACTGCACAGCCTCTATACCAACTAACGTAACTACAAATGGTGCCCTCTTAATTTTTTATATATACATTTAAAGTAGGAACACAATCAATATTCGAAGAATTACATTTGGCTGTGATTTTGAGAAAAAAATAATCATTTGTTAATTAATTTTGCGAAAAGATCCTTCGTTGTAAATTTTATACATTTGAAGTTTTTATTTTTTTTCTTAATATTTCATCCTTTTTCTATCCGCCGTTAATATTGACACTAATAATTACAATTAGAAATATGTATAAATTTATGATGACGCATGCCTGTGGCAGATAACTGGATAAATCGTTAATGGGATTGCCATTTTTTTCACCAAATTGAGTGCGCCCGCCAAGTTCTATTATATTGAAGGTGAAACTCCACTTTGGCCATAAAGAGAAGCGCATATTCCAAATAATCAAACAAGAAAAACGAGCGAACGGAAGATCCGTCATCATAATATATATATATATATATATATATATATATATATATATATATATATATATATTAAAAGGTCTACATAACTCGGCAGAAAAATGGGGAAACAAGAGGAACAGAGCTCACCATCTATGATCTATCTATAAATACAATAGAAAGGAGTTAAAGTTAGTAGCATTTAAACTATTTGATTTTTATTTCGGGATTTGTTATTATGAACTTAATCTAATCAGGTTTATTATATAAGCCCGATTTATATAAATCGAGATAAATTTCATCCACATATTTACCTCGTAAACGTAAAAACTACCTCGTAAATCATAAAAGTTACTTCATATTTCGTAAACCATGATTTATAGACATTTATAGAACTTTCACGGACTAATAACAAGGTCAAGTGGAGAAAGCAATTCAGCGCAGCTAATTACATACAGAGCCAATCATACAGAATAGGGGGTGAGATCCTGTGATTTGTGTCGGATCAGCGGAGAATATAATCATCGACGAAAGTATGAGGCAAAATATTAAAACATGGAACAAAGAAAAAGTAGAATAAAATAAAAGGGGAATCATCCTATTTATGCACTATCTCCATTGTTAATTCGGGTGGGAGCTCGGGCAACGTCAAGGCTGGGGACTGGGGTGGTTGACTCGTTGAATGACCATTTTACCCCGCCGGCCAGGGAATACTACAAAAAAAAAAAACGTTGGATGAATGAATATGATAAGACGGCGACGGCCCCACATAAGTTAGAAAGAAAGGGTGGGGATCGTGGCAAAGATTTCGGGTCAGAAAGCTGACAGATGCGGTGCACCTATCCCTACACATTAGGTTTGGTTAGCACCCTTTGGTCAGCATCCTTTACTTTTATTTTTTATTTTGATTCTATTTATAAATAATTTTTTTAAATTATATAAAATAAATTGATAATTAAAAATAGTAAATATGTCAAAAATATTATATTTTTTTATATATGTCCTTATTTATAAAAATAGAAAAAAAATATAAAATATATAAGAGATAATAAAATAAAAATACATTTCTCAATGTTTTATTAACTTCATTCACATAGTGAATTCTCTCTCTCTTCTGAATATAATTCTTAATGTGTGTGATAATTAATTATAAATAATATGTATTTAATAAAGGTAAAATAGAAAAAATGAGTTTATATTTTCAGACACAAAGTGAGAGTTGCTTATTATAAAAGGGACTAACCCTATGAGAGAGAAGGTTGTTTATAAAAGGGACTAACCATATGAAAGAGAAAATTGCGTATAAATAGGATCAGAAGAAGTATCGTTCTCTTTTTATCCTCTTTCCTCATTACTCATTTTAGTCTTTAGATTAAAATTTGAACAGTTTAGATTTAATGTTTATAAAAATAGTTAAAAAATATCAAATTATTGAAAAATAATTAAATAAATTCAAAAATACTAAATTTTAGTTATGATAATTTAAATATATAATAAAAAAATATTTAAAAATAATATTTTTATGAAACATTAAATCTGAATCACTCAAATTTTAATATAAAAACTGAGATAAATAATTAAAAAAATGTTAAAAGTAGAGGAGCATAACCAATCCTATAAATTAAATATTCACTCCTCTTGACCGGAACCAAGTCATGGTCTGCACTGCGCAACAAAATTAGGAATGATCACAGCACGAGCAAAGCTTTTTTTTTTCTTCTTTTTTTGCCAAGCACAAGCAAAGCTATAGCTTAAATTCCAATCACAGTGGAACAAATGGGGAAAGGACAAAGCCCTGAGGCACTGTCACTGTCTTTTGTTTCATTAATCTAAAGTTGCAGCGCAAGCTGGCAATGTATGACTCCATGTTGTCGTTTTTTTCACCTCTTCCCCAGCTAATTAAACCCGTCCGGTTATTAAATCGGTCCCTAGACATCAATCTAGTTCATTATTTTAAAAAAAAAAAACTGATTTTTTTTAAAATTTTATATTAATAATATTAAAATCTTCATTTTTTTACCAGTTTAATTTTAAATTAGCTCTGATTTAATTCTGAGCTGACTTACTGACTCTTAACCTAATATCTCAATCGATTTAGTGGCTGGTCCAACTTTAATAACCTTGTTACCAACTTTCACTACATCATACCCATCTCAATCCACCGCATATTTAGAAATTAACTTTTACAATTTACAAAGTAAATATGTGAGAGAAATTTTTTATCGATTTACAAAAAAAGTTTTTGAAACTATAATTTTGTTGTTTTCCAAACAAGCACTATTTCTAAACAATGCTCAGCAACTCGAAATCTGTTGCTCTATCACTAACAAGCATAATTAACAAATGTGTGAAATATCATGTAATCCTGGTATTAATAGATATCATTTTGTCTTATTTAAGAAAGGGTTAAAGGTATTTTTTTTACTCCGAACATATATTTTAGGGGCAATTTTGCCTTGAAAATTTTATATTTGGGATAATTTCACCCTGACCGTTATCGCGGTTAAGTTGACCGTTAGTTGACCATATTTAGGGCAAAATTTGCTTTAAAGGGAAAACTTTCAGGACAAATTTACCCTGAGATATCGACAAAATTGCCTTGAAAATTTCAACTTATAAGCCAATTTGCTATGAAAGTTTTTATTTAGGAGCAAATTCGTCACTCAATTTGGTCAACTAACGGTCAAACTTAATTAGAATAACGGTCACGGCGAAATTGTCATACATTTGAAACTTTCCGGACAGAATTTCTTCCAAACTGATATTTTTTGGATAAAATTGGCCTTTAACTCTTTAAAAAAAAGCACAAATGTGCGAAGTAAAGGACACACGAGTTTGGTTAGAATGCTTTGGGAGGCAAGTGCCATAAAAATCAAGTAGAATTACTCCCTCCGATTTTATTTATAAGCAATTTTTACCTTTATTGCGTAAAACGAACTGATAGTTAAAAGTAATAAGTGTGTCAAAAATGTCATCATTTTTTCTAGATATGTCCTTATTTATGAAAATAGAGAGAGAATGTATAAAAAGTATGAGAGATCGTAAAATATGTTTTCCCAATATTTTATTGACTTCATTCACTTAGTGAGTTATTCCTCCCTCCCTCCCTCCTGATATAATTATTGGTGTGTTTGATAATTAATTATAAATAATATGTATTGAGTAATGGTAAGATAGTAAAAATGAGTTTACATTTGCAGACAGAAATTGAAAATTGCTTATAAAAGAAACCAACCCCGTGTGAGAGAAAATTGTTTATAAATAGGATTGGAGAGAGTAAAAAGCATGGTATTAGGGCCATTGATTCTTGAATATTTCTTGATCTGGTCTTTAATATAAGTTATATTTATTTAAATATATTAGATTGAGGAAGTCAATTAAGTTAGTTAATATGATATGTATTTTTTAAAACACTATAATCATATTTCTTAATTCCCTCATTCTATTTCCTCCTTGATTATTGTGTAAGGAATGTCAACAGAGGTAAATTAGAAAAAGATTAACAAATATAAAAGAGTTAATGTAATAACTTTTGATTCTTGAAGTTTGGCCCAATTTTGGTTTTGGACCCTCAAATTTACTCCATTTATAACTGTTGGTCCCTCAAGTTTAGAGGTGGTAATTTGGGAGCCCGTTAGCCCAGCCAAATAAATGGGCTCGGGCTTGAAAGTCCCGAGCCCGTTTATTATTCCCGAGAGTTAAACAGGCCGGCCCGTTTAACTATTTAAAAAAAATAAAAAAAATATATTTTTTAAATAAGTTAGATCTCAATGTTTTCAATTCTTAGTGATGTTGTGTTTAAAGACTTCCTAATTTTTTTTATTTGACACTTTTTTCATATTATATCTATTTATTTTACTATTATTAAATTTTAAAAAAATGTATTCATATGTTTTTGTGATGTAAGTAGACAAAAAAAAAGAAGGTAAGAATAAAATTGGTTTTGTAGCACGAATATATAAAAGAAAATAAGTGTAACATTAATGGATAAAAGAGAAAGGGAGTAAATTTTTTTTTTAAAAATAAACTTAAAAAAAAATAAAAAAGACGGGCTAACGGGCTCGGGCTGGCGAAATGCCAACCCGTTTATAAACGGGCTAAACGGTCTTGAGCCCGTTTAGCCCGTTTGCCCAACGGGCCAGCCCGATGGGCCCGGGCTGGCCCGTTTTCCCACCACTACTCAAGTTGGAAAAGGATCTGATAACTTGAGGGACGACATTTATAAACGGAATAAACTTGAGAGATCAAAACTACCGATTTCAAACTTGAGGGACCAAAATCAAAATCGGGCTAAACTTCAGGGACCAAAACCATCGATTTCAAATTTGAAGGACCAAAACCAAAATCGGGCTAAACTTCAGGGACTAATAGTTATATTAACCCAATATAAAAATATGTCTTATATTTAAAATTAAGATTAACTTTCTAAATATGCCATATACACTCTCCGGTCCACAATATAGAACACTTCAACTAATTCACAGGAAACAAAAAATGATAATTAACTCAATAAATATGTCATAAATTGAAATTTTTTCCACTTTTACCCTTATTAAAAAATGTATTTAAAAAGCTAATGAGTAAGCAAATTAGAAATGGGTATTAATTATATGGATAAAACAAAAAAATAAGTATTAATTATTTTATAAATGATTTATATTATACATCAAATTATTTTTTATAAGTGTTCTGTATTATGAATAAGATGGAGTATAAAAGAATTGAATCGGATACTGATTACTGGTTGGTTTTGTTTTTACGCTGACGCTGGGCTCAGTCTTAGTCTCAGTAATTATTAGAGGGCCTAGTTCGTTAAGCTAGGCCCTTAGGCTTCAGACATTTATGGGCTAAAATATTGACTTGCTTTGAACTGTCGCCGGTAACTATCACATTCTTTTAGGCCTCCAATACGTATCCCAATATCACTTTTAAATATACCACTCTTTCTTTTCCTGCAAAAGTTTGATTTTATTGTGTAGAAAAAAATATTAATTTTCCTTTTTCTTAATACAAAGATAAATTTTTAGTTTAATACTCCCTGCCCACTCATCATAGATGTATGAGCTAATTCTGAGATTTGTTTGGGTTATGACTTATGAATACAAGACCTTGATGAAACTCAAATAAATAGTGTTTTTATATAGGGTTAAGGTTTATTTTTATTTTTTTAAAAAAAAGCAATTTTATTTTAAAAGTTTTTTTTGGTTGTAATGTTACTTAAAAAGTGTCAATAGTAGAGCAAATCTGCAATTTTAACTCATCAGCCATATCACTTCCTCCGTCCCTCCTCCCTACCATCAGCTGCCTCTTCATCCTTCTTCTTCAGCTGGCCTCAACAAACCCAGAAATCAAACGATATTTCTTTAAAAAATAGTAATAAAAGAATAATTGAAAACCATAAATTGGAGGAAGATGATGGAACCAACAAAAAGATTAGACTTTTGAAGATTAAACCCAACCAATATCGACTGAACATCAATGGTTTCAGAGTCAACCTGACACATCACAAACTGAAGATGTTGAATCAACAAATTGGAGCTAAAATTTATAACTACAAACTTATATAAAATTCAAACAAAAAATTCCCAGTTACCAGAAAAATCTGAAATAATAAAAAAGAGAATCCAGAAGAGGAGAGAGAAGTCGTACAAGAGGAATGAAGAAGCTTGTTGATGGAGGTGAATCTTTGGCGGCGAATCTTCGACACACAAAACATCGGAGCAGAAGGTCGTTGTTGGAGGTGGATGTTTAATGGAGCTCTCGTCTTCTACTACGTGGTCGCCGGAATGAAGAACCAGAAAAGAGAAGGTCGGCGCCGGATGGGAGCAATGTCAAATCTACAACTTAAGAGTGGCTGGAAGAAAAAACCATCGAGAGAGGAAGAAGAAACCTCCATTGAGAGATATCCACAAAGGATATGCGATTTTTCACCTCCTTTCCCTTCCTCTTCACCGTTCCATTACCCCACCCACCGTCGTCGTCATCAGTTCTCATCTGTGGTGTGGATGCATGGAGAATGTGTTGCGGTAACTCCTAAATCCTAAATTCTCACACAACGTAGCGGATATCTCAGCTCCTCCTAGTGCTATGACACCCAGTTAGCGGCAAGACCTGCAAATGACCAAGATTATTTAAGTGGTGTCTGGGGATACGATTTTTAAGAGTTATTCCATAATTATCAACAAATAAGAAGAATTTTTCTTTAAGTTTAAACGAACCGTTTTTATAAAATAGGTGGAGCAAAACTATAAAAGATAATAGAACTTATAAGGTATAAAAATATGTTAGAGAAAAAAGAGATGTTCCAAAGTTTTAGAGCAAAGTGTATCTAAACTTCTTCCGGAGACCTCTTTATATAGGCCAAGGATAAGAGACATTAGAAGCATTTTAATGTTGAGAGGATATTTGGAACAGTGGTAGGAACTTCCAATCATGTTTTTCAATCGTGATTTATGGTATACGAGATAGTTTTTATGGTCTATGAGGTAAATATGTAGAAGAATTTTATCTCGATTTACGTAAATCGGGTTTATGCATTCTGAAGTCACTATAAAATTAAACATTTAACAACATAGAGCAAAACTTGTAGAAGCATTGAGACATTTTAATCAAATCAGTTTTAAAACGTTGTGGTTTTAATATGCTTTAAGGCCATTGTAATAATCATAGTAGCAATGAAGAATAACGAAATCCGTTCATGACGCTAAGGACCTGTTTGCTATGAGGTATTAGATTTTGATGAATTGGGATTGAGATTGGGGTTAAAGGTTTAAAATTACGTTAGGTATCCGGTAATATTTAATTGGAATACTTGAATTGATTTTATTTTATAATCCTCCAAAAATTATGAAAAGACTAAAATATCCTTATTATTAAAAAAATAACAAAAAATAAAATCCCGGGATTTAGGTTAAAATTGATAGAAGGCATTTACATCTAAAAAATATTATAAACAAGAATATTTTTGCCTATGATATTTACAGTCCCGGGATTGAAAACGCAATACTGGGGGATGTGACTTTGCAGTAATCCCACTTTCGTTGTACTCCCAATCCCTGGTTATTCGTAGTCCTTCATACCAAATGATATATTATAACCTAATTCCTGATTCAATTCCAATTCCAATTCCTACCCCAATATTTCATACCAAACTGAGCCTAAATGTCTCCAACGTCCAGTTTTTATATTTTTAAAGTTAGTATATGAATAGCATTAAAACAATTATATAATTCCTTTCATGAAATTCAAGAACAGCAACGTATCCAATGGCCAGATGTCATGAAAATACTAGCAAAAAGACTTTTTCCAAGTGAGCCATTTAGTTAAAAATTAAATATGATTTTTTCAAAAAGTCTCTCATAAAAATACCCAATCCATTTTTCACTTGCATATAGGAGAAATTGTTGGATTTCTATATGGCTTGTCATTGTGCTAGTTCACTCATTTTTTTAACCCCCAACAATCCTAAGTAAAGTGAGATTTGTTCCTTATGACACACCCATTCATTATTTCTGATAAAATATAGATCAGTGAAAAATAAGGGATTAAGATTGGATTTTTAAAGATCTTAAAAGGAGGTTTATGAAATGGGAAACATGAAATCAAAGGTTAGTGACTGCGATTCATATAGAAAGTGGGTTTCTTTATGCTAATCGAGTTGATGGATACTAATGGTGTCTAATAGATATCAAAGAAAGGGGAGGGAGAGGAGAAAGATAATGAAAGGTAGAGAGAATTGAATAGACCAATTGAGTAATTCTTAGGCCTTGATGCTCTATATATAGTAAAGAATCCATAACAGAATTAGTTGCAGGGAAATATAAACCATATACGTGGTAAGAGAGAAAATCATACCAGCTGACACATAATTGAAAACAAATATCTACAGAAGGCTAATGCTAATTACACTTGTGAATTTGCTAATTACTCATTAGTTCTAACACTCCCTCTCAAACGAGAGAGTATGGGACACATACCAAGTTTGCTTCGTGCACGATGAATTGGATTTGACGCAAGAGTTTGTGCACTTAAGTTATCACACCATATAATAGAAGGTCTTTTTAGAAATAAACCAGGTTTAGTTATTAAAGAACATAACCACTTTAATTCAGTAGCTCCATCAGTAAGCGCTCTATACTTAGATTCAGAACTTGCTCTTGACACGACTCTTTGCTTCCTAGAAGCCCAAGAAACAAGAGTTCCACCCAAGTATACACAAAAACCAGCCATAGACCTTCAATCATCTAGATCAGTGGCCCAATATGCATCATGTAACACCTCAAACCAAATAACTGAAAACTTAACCAAAGTATTTGACATATCATCAATAAGGATGTTTAACATCCAAATCATCAAAATACAAAATCAGTTCAAATAACCCACATCACAGTGTTAAATCAAATTCTCAAAATATTTTAGCAAAACAAAATAAAATGCGGAAGTTTTATGGTCATAGAAAATAACAACAACATAGCATGTGCTTTAGGAGCATAAGAAAGCCTTCAAGGCTTACTTCGTAAGTGCATTCCCTTGCTCCCTACTAGAACAATCACCTGAAAATTGTTAATATAAATGATGAGATTTCACGTCTCAGTAATTACTGAACATGTCTACCATACACAAGCAAACCACATATGATAAAAAGAACAAACTGATTATGTATATATTTATATATACCACAATGTTCATACAAGACAATTACTAATTTAATCATTATTATGTCAATATACATTTTCATCACAACAAGTAATATAAAATTATGCAATATGTAAGATGCAACCTCCCTTATATCACCGTTCATCCTTATACTGCTGACTAGAGCCATAGGCTAATACATAGTCCAACAAAAACTCATCCATTTAACTGGCTTGTCCCAAGCTCACCAGTTCTTAAGATACACCCGGCCAAAGGTGAAAAGCTTAAGTTTGGACTATGACTCCCCTCCTTAAAAAAAACACAATTAAGAACGTGTCACATGTCCACAGCTCCAATGCAATCCGGGCCAAAGGAAAACATGGAAGAAGGGGCCCTGACAAGTATCATCCACTGTGCACCGAGTGATAACATACCACGTGATAAAAGATCTCAATATACAAATTCCTCTTTACTCCAATCCATCATAGATGCAACTGTCATGACAATTATTTTTAAATAATCAATAATATAATTAAAAGACAATGTACAATAAATCATGCTTCCATTCATATAAAATATCATCATATATTCAAAAATGCCAAAAAAAAATACATTAATTACAATTAAATTATTAAATACGTGAATAAAATTAGTTATAGAGAAATTTACTTGTAACATTACTTATTTGAGAATTTACAATACATACACACATATATATAATTCAGTCCATTTTTTTATATAAAAAAAACAGTCATTCACAATCACACATAATTCTTAAGTATATGGAAAAATTTTCAGAGTTACTTTCTACTTTATAGCTTATAGGTAAGCACACAAGAGTTACTCCCAAACATTTAATGAGAGTCTACATGATTACAAATATAAATATATAATTAAAAACTTATTTTAGAGTTGCTTTAAAGATGCTCTAGATACTAACTACCATATAAAACTAGTATTCAAAACACCCATTAGCTCCCATGAATTAAACTGTTTTTATCATGGTGCAGTATTATTTGGAAATATAAAATTGCTTAACAAAGGCTCAAGATTATATAAGAGATCACGGAAGTAGTGTATATATGTATGTTTATATACTCATACAGAAGATAGGACGATGGAAATAAAGGTGGGGTCTTGAAAATGCGATATTTATATAGACACATAAAAATCTAAAACAACACGTGATATATGGACATATTATGGAAAAGAAAGGTTAAACACAAAAAGGGAAGGAAATGGAAAAGGAGAAAAAAAAATGAAAGGACTGGGATGCGTTGAAAAATGAGATTAAAGAAAAAGAAAAGAAAAACATATATATTTATATATGCGCGCATGTGGTCATGTGATGGAAAGAGGAATGGTAAAAGCATTGAATGGGTTTGTTTATATATATATATATATATAAAGTGTAAACAGATTCATTGCTGGATAATGTAGTAGAAGGGACAAGTAAAAATGAGAATCTTTTTACAAACGCACAAGAATCTAGATGGAGTTTTTTTTAGGAGCTTATTTGGAATCTTATTTCCTCCTTAAAAAAGCTCATTAAATATGTAAAAGCCTATTTGCGTTAAAAACAAGTGTTTGAAATCTTATTGAAAAGCAATAGGTTTTACATGTAGAAGCTCTTTTTTTCACAAGCTCTCACACGCAGCTTTTTGAAAGAGTTTCTTATTAATTCTCATGAATTCCGACCGTTGCTGACATTAAATGCATTTTAAAATCCCCAGCTACCCAGCATCTACACACACAGCGTGTTTAATATCCATCTCTCGACACACACTGAATCCATTTCCTTCTGAACCCATCAACCCTGTTAACCATTTCCTTCTCAGCCCTTGAGTGTCGCGAAGGTCGAAGTAGCTCACCGGCGGTGTCTGGAACCGAAGTTTAAGCCGTGCTTCATTGAGTCGTCCTCAGATACGGTGTATGGAAGCACCGACTGAGTACCGTTAATTGTGGGTGTCGTTGGCCGCAGAAGAAGTCGCCAGCGGTGAGTGGATCTAAATGCTTCTTCCCTATTTGTTTGGTAGATCTGTCGACGCCGCCCTCTGAGCAGAGCACATTTCTTCCTTTCTTCCCAGATCTGACCGACAAGGTAAGGATCTGCTGTTCGTTCGGTATATCGTTGATTGATTTGCTCTCCTATCTCTGTTTTATTGGTCGATGGTTAGAAATTAATGATGAGAACATTAAATCAAACTGGCTGAATTAGCTAGATATTTGTAGAGCCCGAATTAGCTTAGCTCTATGTTTTCATCGGACATTTGGCCACAATTTGTAGTTCTGTATACTCTCCTTGCTGTAAGTCCCAATCAACTTTGGCTTCCAGATGTTCAATCAGTTCTTGGTTTGTTGGATCGAATTTAACTCCTGCTGGTAGACCCACCCTATCCTGATGATATGATCAACAACACACACACATAGATATTCAAAATCATTCAAAAAGCAACAAATTAAGCACAAAACTCACTTTAATAATAATAGTACCATATGATTCTTCGTTGATATAGATAAAGAAGCGAGCTTGTGGTTGAAGGGAAGAATAATAATTAATAATTAAAAATAATAAGAAGAAGAAATGAAAGAATAGTTACAGGTTTGGACTGAAACTTGTGTCCGCAAGCAGGACACTGCTTGGATCCATACAACTGATGCTCTTCCAGCTTGGCGTCTATCATATCACTGCTCTTCTTCTTCTTCAGATTGTTCATCATCCTTCGCTTACCATCTCCCACTTATTTTTCTCTCTCTTCTTTCTTCAGATCATATCTTCACCACTACTGCGAATTCCACATAACTTAATCTAAACACATCAATATATGTGTATATATATACATATGCCCACCGGTGTCTTCTGGGTTTATGGGCTATTAGTTTATATCAAGAAATACATATGCTAATTCAACTAATATGATGTGTTGTGATTTGATTCAGAAACTAGACATATCCCCACCAAATCAATAAACAGAAGGAGAAGGAGGAGGAGAGGGTGATGATTTATGAACTGAAACTGACTCTGATTATTGTTAACTATTATAAGAAGCATGAGAGAATAGAGAGGAGATGGAAATATTTTACCTAAGAGGATTAGAGAGAGAGAGAGAGAGAGAGAGGAAACTGTGTGTAGTAGTGAGAGTAAGAGAGGGATGAGGTATAAACCAGCAAGAAGTAGCAGCTAGCAATGTGGTGGCTACAAGTGTGAATATTAAGGTCTCAATTTCATCATGTAGCTTTCTTATTAATGTTTGCTGAGATATTGAATTTTTTTCAACATGGTGGTGGCTATAAGTGTTATGTATCATATTTAATATTTATTTTAATTTGCACCTGGGCCATTTGTTTTTGTTTAATGTTCAAATGTTGGCATATAAATATGAACAAGGGAAAGGATAAAGCATCGTGAGATGTAAGTTCTACTGCGATTTTCATTGACCTGTGCATTGAGCAAATATACAACAATGAACGGCAAGGATCTGCATTCACGAAGGATGGGTGGAAACACATTGTGGCCGGGTTTAATGAAAAAATTGGAAAGTCGTATGACAAGAAATAATTGAAAAATCGGTTAGATAGCTTGAAGATACAATAGAAGGTGTGGGACAAGTTGTTCTCAAAAGAGATTGGTATATCGTATGACCCTGCAAGGCATATGGTGAATGTCGATGATGACTGGTGAGAGAAGAAAATAAAGGTAACAAAATTGTGATTGTTTTTATTATCATTATGATTTGTGATATCAATATTGTTGTTTTTGTTGTTGTTGTTGTTATTATTATTATTATTATTTTAGATGTGTCATTAATTTTTGTAATTGTATGTATTCAGGAGAATCCGGAGTATGCGAAGTATAGATACAAAGGGATCATGTTTGTGAGAGAATTAGACATCCTATTTAAGGGTGTGATGGCATCAGGAGAAAAATGTTTACACCGATTTTTACACAGCAGATGTCACAGGGTGGCGATGATGACGATGTGTATAGACCCACAATGGACCTAGAAGAAGGTTCAGGAGATAGTGAGGAAGATCTTGGATCTCCTACTATTAGAGATAGTGTGGGAGTGACAACTGATCTTGAAGGAATTAACTTGACAACAAATACTCCACCTAATGCTTCAGAAGTAAGCGGGAGGAGAAAAAGGGCTAAATGGTTAAGTCAAGGATTAAGGAAAAAAATCACAAACTCGAAAACAATAGTAGATGCAATTAATAGAATAGATGATGCATCTGAGGATAAAGTAGAAGCATTAAAAAAGCTTTCAACGACTGATCTACAAATGAGCGATGTCGTCAAAGAATTACGGATCATTCCAGAAGTTGCTACAGACAGGGACTTCTGTATCCGCTGTTGTAACATGATGATGCACCCTATTGCTTGCAACATGTATGTTGGGCTAAAGGATGATAAAGAGCTCTTGCTAGAATGGTTGCGCCTACATGCCTACAGTACCCTTGAATTTCAGAAACCCCTACCAACGCGCTGAACTCTAATTTATGTAGTTGTTAAAACTTCGTTATGTATAACTTACTTATTTCAGAGGATGAAACTTTATTTTATATCACTCGTAAATGTTATTAACCTCTGCTATATGACATTGAATTTCTATTTGCACAGTGTTAAACTTTTACTTGTTTTCATAAAATCCTGGCATAGGTTGCATCGTTAATGGCAAGTTCAAGTGGAACGGAGGAAGCAGGATCGTCTCGTGCAGATAGAAGGAAATAACTCATATCCATAATAGATCAAGAGATAACGGAGGATGAGTAGGTGACTGCCTTGATAGCTCAATATGTCATGCCACATGTTTGCAAAGAACCACATAGAACTAGTAAGCAAACAGGTGCACAGTGGGTGCAAGAGGTACTTGAAGGCCATGATACAGTTTGCCCTGAGAATTTCTGCGTGGAAAAACATGTCTTCCATATCTTATGCTCCAAATTGGTACAACATGGGTTACGGACGACTAGGTACATTGGAATACAAGAAATGGTTTCCATGTTCCTATATACAATCGAACATGCACAAGGAAACATAATCTTACAAGACCGATTTCAACATTCTAGAGAAACTGTCCACAGGATCTTCCACATGGTTTTAGATGCTTGTGTGAACCTATCGGCAGAAATGATCAAACCGCTTGATCCCAACTTTCGTGATTGTCACCCAAAAATCTCCAGTAATCGGCGATATTTCCCATTTTTCAAGGATGCAATAGGAGCAATTGATGGAACTTATAGTAAGTGTGTGGTTAGCCAGTCTGAGCAAGACAAATATATCGGCAGAAAAGGATATCCAACACAAAACATTATGGTTGTATGTGATTGTGACATGTGCTTCACTTTTGTGTTGGCAAGGTGGGAGGGAACCACACATGATGCTTGTATCTTCCAAACTGCTATCTCTACTCCATCTATGAAATTCCCCCATCCACCTGAAGGTATATCTTCAACACTTTCTAGTTGTGTGGTTTTTTTTTCGTTCGCTATAATTTTACTAAGTTAAACAAAATTGTGTATTTACCAGGAAAATATTATTTGGTCGATGCTGGCTATCCAACACCAATTGGATATCTTGGTCCGTATAGACGTGAACGTTATCATATTCCAGAGTTTAGGCGACAATATGGATTTACAAGTGAGAAGGAGATGTTCAATTATTATCATTCAAGCTTGAGGACCACTATCGAAAGGACATTTGGAGTATGGAAGAATAGATTTCAACTCTTGGGGGAAATGAAGTCATATAGCTTTGAAACACAAGTCTGCATTGTTTGTGCAACAATGAGGATACATAATCTTAGCCGTAGAAATTCCCAAACAGATAGGGATTTTCAACAAGCTGAAAGCAGAAATGTAAGTATTGAAGGTAATAATGATCCGGTTGATGCTACATATACATCAACTATTCGTAGATTATCTTCAACACACATGAATCATGTTCGTGACATGATCAGAGATGAACTTGCTAGGAGTAGGCGTAGATGATCCAATTATGATCCAATTCATGCATCACATTCTGATTGAAATATATATTTATCCTTTTTTAATTAATTGCTTTAGTGTATTTTTCTTGTTTTTCAATAATTATTAAAAAAATTTCATTTTTAAAAATTTTATTCACATTTTTTAACATCAATTATAATAATATGTACACAAACAATATATATGTAGTATTCAACAATGTTCACGCCTTTTTCATTCATTTTTTATCCAAACGGTCTTTTCAAAAGCTAATCCAAACAGGTTTTACTTTTAAAAAAGTCACTTCTCCCACCGCCAATCCAAACACAAATCACATTTACAATCTGACTTTTTTTTTCAAACGGGCTTCTGCAAAAGCCCCATTATAAAAAAAAATAATTTTTTCACCGGGTTCCCAAACACGCTAATAGAAAGAAAAAGATGAAAAAAATAATGTGGGGTTAGAGAAGTTGCATTGAAGGAAAAGTTGCAGATCAACACAAGAGTAGATAATACGTGGGTCAAGCAACGTCTTTCAATTCCATATCTACAGTAATCTACCTACAGTAGCTTTTCAATTGTGAGAGAAAACTAACAAATATAGTTTATAACTTAGACAAAGGAAAGAACCGACAATAAGTGATAGAAAGAAAAGACATTTATCATTCTATTATAGATATGAGAGGGTGAACATGAATAGTAAAAATGAAGAAAAGGGAACCTAATGGTTGTTTGAAAGTTGTGGTGCCTAGGGATTTACAGGGTAGGTGGGATAGAGTATTTATAGGAAAGATGCTAGGGTTATTTCTATTAAAATAATATTTTTTTAAAAAATTAATAAAATAACAATATTAGTAATATTTTGACAGAATTTTTGTTTTATATTATTTATTCTAATATTAAGATAATACATACCCATATATTTAAATAATTATTTTAAGGAGGTATTTCATTTGTGTGTGTGTATTTTATTTAATAATATTTAAAATTTGATGCTTCTTTTAACTTGTTAATTTATTATATTCTTTTTGACTAAATAAAATTTAAGCTACAATTAACTATAAACCCCAAAAATTTAGGAATGTTACACATCAGTAAAGGCCATTAACTGAAGAGATCTAAAAGGTTTAAGATGTCAAGCATAATGATAAGTAGCTTCAAAATACCTAAAGATACCTTTCACCCTTTCAAAATTAACATCGATAGGACAAGACAAAAATTGACTTAGTTTATTTACTGAATAAGCAATGTCAGGTCTAGTGGTGGTCACATATTGCAAAGAACCTATAGCTTTTGGGTACAAGGAAGGATCAGACATAGGTGTACCATCAACAACAGAAAATTGTCATCCTGTTATCATAGGTGTAGGAACAAGAGCACTATTAAACATATTGAACTTTTTCAACAAATCCATTATATATTTCCCCTGATTGAGATAGAGTCTTGATTCATCTATATAAATCTCTAAACCAAGGAAATAATAGAGAGGCCCCATGTCCTTTAGAGAGAAAGCATCATTTAACTATATTATAAATTTTCTGATAAAATTAGAATTATTTCCTATAACTAGTATGTCATCAACATATATTAAAATTAACACAATGAGAGATCGAGTCTTGAAAAAGAATAAAGAGATATCATTCTTAGAATTTTGAAATACCGACTGAGTTAATATATATCTAAGTCGATCAAACCAAGCACGTGTGCTTGTTTAAGACTATAAATTGCTTTAACCAATTTACACACATTAGTAGGTTTCTGAGGATCATAAAAGCCTTCAGGTTAACACATATACACATCTTAGAGATAACCATTTAGAAAAGCATTATTAACATCGAGTTGTCTAATTTCCCAATGAAAAGTAACAGCAAGGGTTAGAATTAATCTTACTGTAGTTGACTTTATGACCGGACTAAATGTCTCAAAATAATCCACTCCAGCAGCTTGTTAGAAACCCTTTGCAACAAGAAGACGTGCTTTGTGTTTAAGAATTGACTCATAAGCACGAAATTTGGTTTTGAAAATCCAGCAGCAATCTACTAGCTTATGTGTTCTGTTATATGGCACTAGAATCCAGTTTTTATTTCTGGTCAGAGCATCATATTCCTCTTTCATTGCATACCGCTACTGTGGAGAAGAAATAGCTTCAACAATGGTATGGGGTTCACTGGCCTGAGACAACAACGTTGATGTTTCAGATTTAAGTAATCCGACAAAGGGATAGCGAGGTTTGGTGATGCCAACTTTTGCCTAAGTTATCATGTGGTGACTATTTGCAAGGGTTTGTGCTAAAGCTGGGGATGAAGCCTGGGCCTCAGTTTGGGAAGAAGCTGAAGAGGACGAGCCTTCATCAAGTGACAAAGCTGGATTTGGTAAGGATCCAATAGACCCTGAGTTTGGACCTCCACCAGAGGATAATAATGGACTTGATGGAAGTGAAGCCTGATCACGAGAATTGTCCACAGAAAAGGATGAGCCTGAAGGTGTATTAATAAGTAACGAAATGACAGTATTATCTAAGACAGATGTTGAAGTTCTACAATTGAAAAATCCTGAAACACAAGGGAAAACAGAAATATTAAAAACCACATGCCTAGAAATATATATTCAGCCAGCTGGGCTGAGGCATTTGTAACCTTTTTGCTAAGAGGCTGGCCCAAGAAAAACACATTGTTGACTGTGATATTGAAGCTTATGAACATTGTAGGGCCTTAAGCATGGATAACAAGCATACCCAAATAGCTTCACATTATGATAATCAGTCTCAGTATGAAAAAGACAAAACAGAGGTGATACACTACCAATAGTAGATGTTGGAAGACGATTTATTAAGTATAATGCCATTTAAAATGCTTCTGTCCAATATGCCAATAGCATCCTTGCTTGAGCTAATAATGTTAAACTTATTTCCACTATATAACGCTGTTTGCGCTTAGCTCTTCCATTTTGAGATGAGGTATAAGGACATGTATAACACATTAAAATACCAGCAACATTTGCAATAGGCACAAAAGGCTTATACTCAACTCCATTGTTACATTGAATAGACATAATTGTAGTATTAAATTGATTTTCAGCATAATGACCAAAATGATTAAAAGCATTGATAGCTTTACCCTTGTGTTTAAGAGGATATAACCAAGTATATCCACTATATTCATCAACAAAATGAATATAATATTTATGTCCATGGGCTGATTGAATTGGTGAGGGTCCTAATATATTAGTATAAACAAGTTCAACAGGTTAAGAGGCTTAAGACAAAGATTTAGGAAATTGTAATTTCTTTGATTTGCCACACTGACAAGATGCACAAACAAAAATTTCACTAATTTTGATATCAACATTACAACTCTGTAAAATTTGTTTCAAAACTTTATTATTTGAATGCCCCAACTTGTAGTGCCATTGTAATAGCTCATCATCATCCTTCTTAAAAGCAGTTGCCATATTGGCTTAAGTAGATGAGACCACCTTACTTATGGGATATAGACCTTGCCTTGGTGCTCCCTTCATTAACAACCGCCCTGTTTCCTTTTCCCTCACAACACAACCATCATTAGTAAATGTAATAGCCACTGGATTATCCTCAACAAGCCTATTAACTCTTAGGAGATTTTTAGTTGCGGATGGTACCCATAAAGCTTTCTTAAGTTTGAGATTAGAATCAGAACAAGAAACAGAGGTAGAACCTATGCCATGAATTTGTGTCTTATTACCAGTGCATGTGTATAAAAAGGTTTTACTTGCTAGAGTAGTTGAATCAAGCTGAGTTGGATTTAGGGTCACGTGATGACTTACCCCATTATCCATACACCAGTCAGGGTCAGCTATAACATATGGGTTTGCATAATAAGCTTATGTTGAAAAATTCTGAGATGCAAAGCCGCGAGAGTAATTGTAATCTTGGCATTGATAGCAGATGTCAATAAAATGACATAACGCTCACAGTATTCACAGTAAGGACGACCACCACTGCCTGTATTTGAACCACGACGATAACCATATCTACCACCTCTAGGGTATCGGCTAAGAGAACCACAAGAGCTTCTTTAAGATCCACGAACCAAAGTAGAGTTTCGGTAAGTCAAAAAATGTCTTTCAGAAGCAGAGGAGCCACTAGCTACTACATTTGCCAACAGTTGAATAGACTGAGACGCAAACTGATTAAGCTGTTTAAGACGACTCTCGAAAGCCAGTAATGAAGCTTGGGCTTCAACCCATGACAGACTAACTTGATCTATTAGTTTAACCACAATAGCATTGTATTCCGCATCCAAACCATTAAGTGTGTGAAGGATTAATTCATCAGTCGAGATCGGCGCTCCAGCAAGCGCAAGTTGATTTGCTATAGTCTTCATTTTGGCCAGGTATTCATCCATCCTCAGAATTTTTCCTAGTTTGGTGAAGTTTAGATTGATAGAACATAACTCGTGGCTTTGAAATGGCACAAGTAAGAGCCCGAGCACCAGTCCATAGCTCAAGTGTAGTGCGACAATGAAGCAATTGAGCACCGATTTCTTGTGTCATGGTATTACAAAGCCATCCAACAAGCATTCGATCCACATTACTTGAACTATGGGTTAGGAAGAACCTTCGATGATCCTGAAACAGAGCATGTTTGCGACGGAACAGAACCAGTGCCATTAGTGCTGGTAAATGGGCGAGCCTGAGCTCGTCGGGTTAATGGGCTGGCATTTTGCCAGCCTAAGCTCGTTTTGACGGGCTAGCCCGTCTTTTTTTTAAAAAAAATTAAGTTTTATAAAAATTTTTTTAACTCTATTTCTCTTTCATCTACTCATATCACACTTATTTTTTTATATACATTTGTGCTAGGAAATCAATTTCATTCTTATTTTCTTTTTTTTTTCATCTACTCACATCACAAAAACATATAAACTCATCTTTTTTAAATTTAATAATAGTAAAATAAATAAATAAAATATGAAAAAAAGTGTCAAATAAAAAAAATGAGGAAGTCGTTAAACACAACATCACTGAGAATTGAAAAACACTGAGATCTGACTTATCTGAAAAAAATAAGAATTTTTTTAAATAGTTAAACGGGCCGGTTTGTTTAACTCTCTCGGCCCGTTTAGCCCGAATAATAAACGGGCTTGGATCTCTAGGCCCAATCCCGTTTATTTTACCTAGCGTTAGCCCGGCCTATATTACTGTATTAAGTGCCATTGATATGGGTTTGAAAACTATTTCTTTTAATAAGAGGAAGCACTACTGGTTCCATACCAGAAAATTAGTCCTATCCAACTTGATGGACATGGTTTGGTTGGAAGAATGAAAAAGAGAATAAGACTTGACAATGGAAGAGGACACAACTTCGTCTGAAGTTTGAGATGAAAGTAATATGACGGAGAACCAAAAAAAAAAAAGAACCCTCTGAATTTTAGGGGTGGAAACAGGCCAGGCTTGAGCCTTAACAGGCTAGGCCTGTTTTGCAACTAAATGGCCTGAGTCTGGCCTGTAGCTTGTAAGAGGCCTTTTTTCAGGCCTGAGCCTGGCCTGTGGCCTGTTAAGAAGGCCTGAAATTAAAAAAAAAATCTAAACAGGCTAACAGGCCACAGGCTTCACAATATATATACTTCAAACAGGCCAAAAATAGGCTCAATTATATAAATTACTATTAATAATCCAATATGCATAATAAAATATGAAATCAAATACAATATAATAATGTTTAGTACAAGTTCACCATGTCTCGATACATCAAATTTTCAATACAATTTCTTCTTCTCCTTCGAAAACCTTGAAAAAAATTAATCAAATATATAGTATTAGAATATAACACAATTTAACAAGATGTATAAAAAATGACATTATTTTAATAATGAAAAATTTATACCTTTTGTTTCTTCTTTAGACCGTACTTGTTGCGAAGCCAATCCCCACCACAAATGAGTGCTTCAATCGATTTTTCATTCAATTTAGAACGATATTCATCAATAACTCTACCTCCAGCACTGAATGTGGACTCGGATGCCACGGTTGAGATTGGAATAGCTAGTATGTCAGCAGCCATCTTGGATAAAATCTTATACTTGAAACTATTATTTTTCCACCATTCCAGTGCACTAAAAGAGTTAGAATTGCCATCAGGAATATAAACACCCTCCTCAAGATAAACCTCCAATTCTGATTTCATAGGGGGAATTGCTTGCTTTTCACGAACAATATTCATGATTTGATCAAATCCAGTAATTATAGAAGAACTAAGCACATTAGGAGAAGAGTTGTTGCCACCATTATCAACTTCATTACTTGGTTCTCCCTTATACGCAACAACATAGTCATCATGTATTGAGTATAAAGCTTTAACCACTTTATCTATATTCTCAGAAACAACATAATCAGGCTTGTAAATCAAAGGAAAGCAATAGTTAATAACATATAATTTGCACCTGGGATCCAGGATACTAGCAAGAGCCATTACCATATTGCATTCCCCCCAATATTTGTCAAATTTCTCTTTCATTGAGGCTGCCATTTCTACTATAAAGAAATCATCATCTTCTAAGGCATTATCAATTACTTGTTTCACTCTCCAAACTTCAGGAAGGTACAAATTTGCAGTAGGATACTCACTACCTGATATGACATGAGTGGCTAGATTGAACACTTCTAGAAGTTTGCAAATCTTCTCAACCTTCTTCCAATCCTCTTCTGATGGTGCATAGTTGTAATGTGGTTCTCTTTCCTTATAATCGGGAAAGACAACCTTGAACTTCAAAGCAGTAGATAACATCCTATATGTAGAATTCCACCTAGTAGGACAATCAAGAATGAGCTTCTTTTCCTTCAATCGTTTCTGTTCGACAATATCACAGAATGCTTTCAGCCTTGAATCATTGTAGTTGATATATTTCACACTCTCACGGACATTATTTATAATGTCCTTAATTCTACCAAGGCCATTTTGCACCAACAAGTTTAATATATGCACACAACATCTAACGTGAAACAAGTTACCACCTAAAGGCAATGAACTACTGAGTGATAAGGTGTCTCGAAGAGCCCTTAAACAAGAATCATTATAAGAAGCATTATCAACTGACACAGAAAACACTTTGTTTTCAATTCCCCAAGCCTTTAAACACTTGAAAATAGCATCAGCCACATCAATTCCTCGTCTAGGGGCAGGAACTTTGACAAAACTCAAAACCCTCTTTTGAAGATTCCACCCTGCATCAATGAAATGCCCAGTGATAACCATGTATTCAGTCACTTGATGACTTGATTTTCACATATCTGTAGTCAAACTAATCTTGCTCACACCTTGTAATAAGGCCTTCAATTGTTTCTTCTCTGCTTCATATATAGCCAAACAATCACTTCTTGCTGTCTTACGAGAAAATTTCTGAAATTCAGAATTAGCATATTGAAAGCCCCACATCCAAACTTCATCCTCAACAATATTAAATGGATGCTCATGTACCATGATTGCAATAGCAATTATTTCTCTCATCTTCTCATTGGAATATCTGGCACCCGATGCTAAAAATGGATTAATACTTAAACTGGACGGTTGAAATGGAATGGTGGACTGCTTATTTTTTGCAGCAATATGCAGCTTCCTTGAATCACAAGATTTGATATGTCTCCATAGATGGGAAGTGCTAGCTCCCTTCCCTGAGTATGAAAATAAACTTTTGCAATACTTGCATTTAGCTTTGAGCCCATCACTACTTTCAACTTGATCAAAATCATCCCAAATAGGTGACGTTTTTCGCCTCTTCTTCTTAATGATATAATCATCGCCAATGCCATCACAATCATTTTTCTCATTGGTTTGTTCACTAGTTTGTTGGCTTGAATCTGTTGGTGCTTGTTGATGGACATCAATAGCATTAGGAGGAATTGAACTAGATGACATTGTTTCACTTTCAAATGGAGATGACATTAATTAGAACTGAAACATAAAAGGAAACAAACAAGTAGAAGAGTCCATTAACCAAGCAGCAAGCAGAAAAGGAAACAAACAAGCAGGCACAACAACTTTCCAAAAGGTTACAATTCACACACAACTATAGAGAAACACACTGTCTCAACACAGCTGCGTTACAGATATGATGAATAGACCGTAATTGAAGTAAAGGAAACCTTCAACCTTTACTTCCGGTAATCAAAGTAATTGAGGAGGTTCCAGAAAGATGGATTTATGTTGATAAAACCATCGAAAATCTAACCACTACTCTTGAAACCTTCAACCAAAAGATAGAAGTAATCACTCAGTCATCAAAGGCATCGCTTTCTGAGTGGCAGCAGGAGCAGGACTTCCGGTCAGAAATTGAAGGGATGGTGATCAACAATTGTATCCGGAGTTTGCAGGAAGAGTTTGAAGGGAAATTACTGGACCAAAATGCTCAAGTTTGTAACTCTGAAAAAGGAAATTGGTTTCACAAACTTGATGAGATCTCAAGTCTGCGTCAGGAATTGGAGGTTTTTTCCAGATGAATTGATCAGTCATTATGATTCCAAGATAACTGAGATGAAAAGAAACCATGAGTCTGAAGTCCAAAAGATTACTGAAGAGAAGATCCATCTGAGGGGAACACTTTATAAAGAAAAAGGCTCTTCATTACCATTGAAGAAGGATAAGGAGTTGGAAATGTTGAGGAAAAAAATTCCTGACTTCATTACAAAATTAGATACGGTTTTTGTTGGAAATGAGAAACTGCACCCATTTAGTGAAAAAATTGAGTCTGTTAACAGTTTAAAGGATAAGATGGGGTCACTACATACTGAAAATCACCAACTGAGGGACATGCTTATGGATAAGAAAAAGGAAATTAGACGCATTGCTGAAGCTGCTCATGATGCTCAACCTTCTAGCAGATATACTTAGAAATATGATAAAAATATTTCTCATAATGCTCTTCTAGCAGATATGATGAGTTACAGATATGATGAGTTACTTAGAAATGAGTATTTCTAGAAGAGACATACTTGTTGCAGCGTGAGCTTCCAGAGTCCAGCTGGGTGAGAACAGCTTCCAGTAGTGGACAATACTTGGGTGTCGCCGTGTCGGTACTTGTCGGAAGGAGGGAGATCAGAAGTGAGATCCAGCAGCTGGAGAGAACAGCTGGGTGTCGTCGTGTCGGAAGGAGGGAGATCGAAAGTGAGATCCAGCAGCAGCCGCCGCCAGCAGGCCACACACTCACACGCAGATGGGGAGACCGGAGAGAGACGGAGATCAGTTAGTAGCAGCTGGAGTTGGGACTCGGGCGACTGCAGACTGGTGAGACGGAGAATCTGAGTGAGGTCTGAGTGTGAGTGACTGCCTGGTGACCGTGAGACGGAGAATCTGAGTGAGGTCTGAGTGACTGCCTGGTAAGTGGTAACTGGTAAGGACTGAAGTCGTCGCCCGTCGGAGATGAGTTAGTAGCAGGCAGCAGCTGGAGTTGGGTGAGACCGTGTCCGTGAGAGTCTGAGAGCGAGTCGGCCGCCTGGTAGTGGTATAGTGGTATTGTGATTTGTGAGTGATTTATGGATTTGAGGTTGGGTAATGGGATGTAGGGTTTGAGATTTGGGATGTGGGAAGGAGGTAAGATTGTATGATATATTTTTTTAATTATTTAACAGGCTCAGGTCGGCCTGACAGGCCTGTTAGCAGGCCTGAGCCTGGCCTTTAATGTGAAACAGGCCTCTAAATAGGCCTAGGCCTGGCCTTTTAGCCTGACAGGCCAGGCCGGAAACAGGCCAGGCCGCAGGCCCCTGACAGGCCGCCTGGCCTGTTTCCACCCCTACCTCTGATACGAAGAAAGATAATGAAAGGCAAAGAGAATTGAATAGGCCAAGTGAGTAATTGCCTTAGGCCTTGATGCTCTATATATAGTAAAGAATCCATAACAGAATTGGTTACTGGGAAATATAAACCATACACATGGTGAGAGAGAAAATCATACTAGCTGGCACACAATCTACAACATGAATTTACTAATTACTCATTAGTTCTAACAACAGGGTCAAAGATGAAGAAAAGAAGGGAGTTAGAACAATTTTCAGAAGTTGATTTGGATGATGAGGACAATTTTCAGAAGTTGATTTGGATGATGAGGTGTGTGGGTGAGGTGATATTTTAAATGACCAATGGGAGTGACACATGTTTTTGATGGTCAAAATTAATAGTTGCTAATAGTTGGGGCAACATTGCTTCACTTTTGACACTTCTGGGATAACATTGCACCTAAAAAAACTTTTAGAACAAAATTGCTTTTTTTGAAAAAATTTCGAGACAAAAATAGACGTTAACCGTTTTATTTATTTAATTAAGTATGAAATGATCCGTGCAATATACAAATATCGGCATTTGTTTCTGGCAAGGTGTGACAGGATAATTTCCAACAGGCCAACAATGTGAGACATGAACGGGAGAGTGTAGACAAAAGTTCTTTTGGCTTCCCATAAACCTTGGCGCACACAGTACGAGCATATTGAAAAATGTAAGCAAACAGCTCATTTCTTAGACGAGGCAGAACCAGGAACGAAAAGAATCCTCGAATTCAACGTCGGAGGAGGCCCAGACTCAAACGCCTGTGACTCAACATGAGGCCCTTCCCCTTCTTTCTCAACGCTCAACGGAGCATTCAATTCATAAGGGATGTTTTTCTCTGCCGCCAACTTCTTCCTTAGAGTGTCACCAACTCCCTATGCGATATTTGTGGAGCCTGAGGCAGCATGATCAGCAGGGTCAGCCTACTAATGACCTAGTCCGTCAACCTTGTGACGTATTCTCTCCCTATCCTCATCTGTAGTAATCACTTAATTACTACTAATTCATTTAATAATATCTTGGTTTTAATGTTGGTGGCCCCGTTTTCTTGCTCCTCTCTCCGTGCGTCACGTATGATTGCATTGAAAAAATGTGAAACGGTGGGTCGTGTTTCCGACTCCAAGCCGTCCAACTGTCCAAGCAACCTTCTCCTTTATGAGATAAGGTGTGGAGTTAGGCTTGAGATGGGAAGACCGGCTCCTCAACCCAAACAAAACACCTCAAAAGTCATTACTGTTGACCATTAAATAAATATTCAATTATTCCAGACACAGCCCTTTTGAATTGGAAATTATAGACACACAGTTATTACCTCAAGGCCAAGAAATAGCCGAGGTGTTTCGTGTTGTTTCCCTTCTGGTCTTGCTTCTCCCTCCCATGGCCTCGACTTGGCAATATTTTGCTTCTTCTCCCACTCTTCCATGACGACTCCCACCATTCACCCCATTTCCCGACCTCAAATGCCTTCGTCTCGCAAATCATCTTCTTCTCCAACTCCTATCCCCTCCACGCCTTCATCTATTTATCCTTCTGACCTCAAACAAACTGACGTCGATGCCTCTGGCAATGCCGCCTGTTTCGTTCACAGCACGGAGCAATTGACTCCCGGCCGCCGCCGCCTTACTCGAGCCAGGAAGCTTCGCTACCTCTCCGACCATGATGTTGGCTTGCACCTCACTGACGATTCTTTGCTCCTGCCTTCCCCTCCGTCCTCTCGCAAGAGTCGCTCATCGGGTGGTTCTGAACACTGGTCCTCCTCCGCTGTGCCTCAACCCCTGCCGCTTCCCGATTCGCCGTTGACTCGCCGACCGGAGTCAACCGGTTCTAATACCGGACAGTCCCATCTCGGATCGCCTTCCGTAGACCATCCGGGATTTGCTTTCGGGAGGTAGCAGTCATTCATGGTCATTATTTGTAGTATTAAAATTAGTGCTAGACTTGTAGGGTTATCCTGGATTATCATTTAATTCTTCTCCAACACCTCGAGTGAGTTTTTCGCGAAGAAGGTGAAATTTTGTACGAACTAGGAAGTAGAACTAGATATCTCAAACTGAAAAGGAAAGAAAGTGGCCTTATCCGTTTACTCTAATCATATCTCTGACCCCCTTTATTGTATGAAACTGAATTTTTCAACCTTTTGCTTAGTTTTAATTTAAGCGAAGATTATATTATTTTGTACTTTCTGTACAATGTTTTACTTGTTTTTCTCCATCAAAGGAATTAACTAATAGTTTAGCATCAATTGATGCATTAATTAGTCAGCATGTTGATTCTTTGCGGTGCTTTTTCTTTCCTTTCAAAATCATCAGGAAGACGGTGGATCAAGATGCATTCATAAACATGAAGTCTTGGAGTAATATGGATAGATCTTGTGATCCAACCACTGCAAACTCGAAGTTTCATTTGAGAGTAAACATCCCGGTTGCCAGTTTCTTGACAGGTACTTTCTCCATTCTTGTTGCATCTCAAAATGTTGAATATGGATGATCCTTTTCCTGAACATGTTGCTTCTAATGCAGGTCATAGTTCGTGTAAAGATCGAGCAATCTCTCATGATACTGACTCTGAAAATATTTATGACTCAAGAAGGCGTGTGGCCATAAAGAGTGCCCCAACAAGTGTTTTTTCCAGTCCTGTTACAAGTCCACGCAGATCAAGCAATGTAGATTTCACTGATCATTTCTTTAGTACTCAAGAATATCTTGACAACCCCGTTGTTCATCTTACGAAAGTGTCTCCACACTTGACTGTTCAAAGTCCAGGCCATTCTTCCCTCCGTAGCCCAGGGTGCCGTAGTCCTTTCCTCAATCTCAAAATCCAAGATAATAGATTTCATTCCAGGGCGTGGCCAGAAAATAACCATGTTGACGCACATCCTTTGCCTCTCCCTCTTCCTCCTGGAGCTTCACCACCAGCACCATCATTTGTGCAGTGTCAATCGAGTCCCATGCATCACTCATTTGAAGGTCAATTTTCAATGAAAGGTCAATGGCAGAAAGGAAAACTTATTGGACGGGGCACTTTTGGAAGTGTTTATCATGCAACAAACCTGTATGTAATTTGTTCTATTATTATGTTTGCTAGTGTCTGCTAAATGGCTCTCATTTGCTTTAGATGAAATTTTTGTTGTTTACTCATGTGTTTTCTCATTCACCTAAAAGAGAGACCGGTGCTTCATGCGCAATGAAGGAGGTGGATCTCATTCCAGATGACCCTAACTCTGCCAACTGTATAAAGCAACTAGAGCAGGTTATTCTCCACGTCTTCTAATTTATTTTTTACAGAAACATGACTCCCATTATTGGAGAGAAGAATATATACAACTTTTTTTGTTTTTGTTTTGGCTTCCAATTGACATTTATTGGAATTCAAGAATTATATTGAAGATCAACTATTCCAAGAGCCGAAGAATTGGGTGGAAAGACTGTTTGGTCATAATGGATTAATAACTATAAAAAAATGATCATTGCAGGTTAACTGCCTATGTGATTAGTAAGTTGCATTAACTAATGTCAGAATTGTCCATGATCATTTGCACACAGTTTTATGAGCAAGTAGGAGCTCCTAAAGTTTAATATTTTAGTCTCGTTTATAATCTTGTCATTTGCATCAATTCTTTTTCATTTTCCATCTTGTCCTAGATTCTTCTGTGTTAATATACTGTAGTTATCACTGTCCTGATAAATAGTATGAAAGATCAGATATTTGCTGTTTGCTTAAAGAAAGGAAGAACTCACCAAGTAGAAGCTAGATTGCTAAATTTTTAGCACGTGTATGCTGTAGTATTATCAATCTCCTTTTTTTAAGGCGTGTATACATGCATAAAATAGGTTCACAAGATGAACGTTAGTGCCAATATCTGTTTTTTTTTTTACTAATATAGAAACTAATACTTTTGCAACCAATTGCACTTTCAATTCAAGTTGCACATACATACACAGTTTTTATTAGCCTTAGCCCAGGATTTGCTTTCTCAGTAGTGTAGGAGCTTAATAATTGCAATCAATTGCACTGTTAATAGAGTTTATATGGAAGTTTGAATTCTTGTAATTTTTTCTTGTGTGTGTAATTTTTTCTTCTTCCCTGTTCCATAATATCTTTAACATTTGCCCATAGGAAGGTATTTAGGCTTTTGTTTTATTTCTCATTGTTTCAGGAAATCAAGATTCTTCATCAACTACACCATCCAAATATTGTGGAGTATTATGGCAGTGAAATAGTGAGTTTTTCATTGGCTCTTTTTTTCACATATACTAATATAGCCTAATTAAAAGCTTACAAGCGCTTGCGGTTGGAATAAGATGTAAAATTTTTATACCTTTTTGTTTGCAGATTGGTAATCACTTGTGCATATATATGGAGTATGTTCATCCAGGGTCAGTTGATAAATTTGTGCGGGCAAACGGTGAAGCGATGACAGAGTCTGTGGTTCGCAATTTTACAAGGCATATTCTCTCAGGGTTGGCTTACCTCCACAGTACCAAAACTATCCACAGGTGACTGATGCTCGATGGAAGGAATTAGCATAACTGATTAAACTCTCTGAATGGTTACCAATTTGTTCCTGAGGTCTATTATTTGATATGAGGAACATGCCAATGCTGGGGAAAACAGTAAAAATCTAACCCTTAAAAATATATCATGTGTTTGTGAATGAATTGGCATTTCCACCAATATATATATATATATATTATGCAGAACTTGTTCTCTTGTTTAGTGTAGCTAGTTTCTGGAAAAGGGCATTCTTCTGTTTGGATTTCTCAACAACAAAGTGTATTTGGCATTGCTGTATTTTGCTGATGTTTAGTAGAGTGGATGATTTTTCTCCTCAGGGACATCAAAGGAGCAAACTTACTTGTTGATGCATCAGGCACTGTCAAGCTTGCTGATTTTGGAATGGCAAAAGCTGTGAGTGTTCTAGACTGACTTGTTCTAAACTCATTTCAACTATGTTTGCACACATGTGTACTGGTATATATGGGCAAGTAGATGGTCTTTCAATGCAGACATAATCTTTTAACTTGTAGATGTTATTTTTTCTTTATCAGCTGTTTATATTAGATTTTTATTTAAGGCAGCATCCTCTTTTGTGTCTTTCCCACAGTCTTTATATCTGATTAATTTGCTCTTTCCAGCTAACAGGGAAATCATATGAACTTTCTTTAAAGGGCAGTCCATACTGGATGGCTCCTGAGGTATTTTATTGCTTGTATTATATAAATTTTGTCTTATATGGCTGAGGCATGTCCTTACTTACCCTGATTTGTCCGTCAAAGGTCATGAAGGCTGCGATGATAAAAGATGACAATCCTGACCTTGCCTATGCTGTTGATATCTGGAGCTTAGGTTGTACTATCATAGAGATGCTAACGGGTAAACCTCCCTGGAGTGACTTTGAAGGGGTCAGTACCTTAGCACCTTATTATTCTTGTTCAATTCATCTGTAATAAAGTATAGTGCGTATTTGTTTTGTAGGTTTACTAGAATATCGATAAATTTGATCGTATCCATATCTAGGCTAAGAGGGCAGTATTAATGCTATATATTTAATTTCCTCTTGCTTTATGGATTAAGGCTACATTAAGTTGACTAGAATCGTAGTTCAAAAACAATGCTTTCTAAGCAATGATTTTTCTTCTCTCTCAATGGTCTTCACCTTCTAGGCAAATTGAATTTATTCTATTGTTATTATTATAAAGGTAAATTTTACCGTTGGGTGGTCAGTCTTTGTTTAAACCATTTAGTAGGTTTGGCTATCTCTCATGGCTTATGAGCAATTTGAGTGCCCTTCTGATATTCGGATTCTAGTAGTCTATTTACTTTTATATTGTGTACTAGTTGATTTAATGATCTAGCTGTATTATGCATATCAGCCTCAAGCCATGTTCAAGGTACTGCACAATTCGCCATCGATACCTGAAACACTATCTTCAGCAGGAAGGGATTTTCTTCAGAAATGTTTTGAAAGGGATCCTGCAAATCGGCCATCTGCAGCTAGGCTTCTTGAGCACGCCTTTGTACTAAATTTGCCTGATCAAGATGCTTTAGCTCGCCCACAATTATATCCTAGAGAAAACCCTGAAGTAAGTGCTAATTATATTCGCTTTACTTCATCATAATTGACCATGTACATGGTTCATGGGGTCACAATGAATTATATCCCACCCTTTCTTGGGATGAACGCAGAGGGAGGGGGGAAAAAAAGATGTGGCATGTGAGGTGCCCCCTGAGGAAGACATGACTAACCGATATGTCGTCAAATTGTTTGTGCTTTGTAGGATAATTCACGTAGTCCCAAAGACACTCCTACGCATAAACGTGATGTAATTCGAGCCTCTATAGGTGCACGGTTCATCAACAAAATCCAGAAATTAATCGGGTAATATTTTGTCTCAACCATGAACATTATACGTCACGGTTGATCATATGGTTCGGGGTGCTTGATTGGGGTTCTTTCTCGTTTTGTTCTGATTTTGACAGTGATTCTTCCCAACAATATAATGCTGAGGATTCTAGATATTCTACGTCCCATCATCCTCCTTACTCTCTGCCACAAGTTAAAATTCCTCAGTCGTCCTTGAAACCAGCTGCCCTCAATTACGCTTCTGCTTCAAAATCCAGCAACATGCCCATTGCTGTAAAGAGAGTCATCACGCACCTTTGAATCGAAGATTCTTCCTTGCTGATTCCAAGTGTCTTCGGAAGCTTATTTTCCTTCACTGGAGGCTGGGACCTACAAGCTGCTCGTTCATGATCACAAATATATCAAATCTCAAGGGGCAATAGAAAGCGAGAAATTTACATTGACTTGTACCAATAAAAAAGGGGCGCAAGATGCCCCTCAATTTTGGGGCTCTCCCCAATGTCTTTTTTCATGATTCTGTTTTATCATTGGCTTCCACAATGAGTCAATAACATTTTGATATTATATGGGTGAAAATGGAGCAATTTTTTTAATTATTTTTTAAAGATTTGATACTCTAAATTAAAAAGAAATTATATAATTTTAGGGTATTAAATCTTTAAAAATAATAAAAAATTAAAAAATGTACCATTTGTTGTCCATATGATGTTAAAATATTACTCATTTTAGATAGAAACTAATGATAAAAATAACTATAAAAAAAATATTTAGGAAGGCTCCAAAATTGTGGGGCAGGTGTGGGCGTAGCTAGGGTGGGGGTAGTAGACACCCCAATCCTTAAAAAAAGGTTTGTACATAGCAAGGCTCTGACCTTGACTACAATTTTAACGTGTAATTATTCTTTATTTAGGCTGATTTAGTTTCCCGCAGACTTAAGTTTGTGGGAAATACTTACATATTTTATGAGCGTCATCTTATCTGTATTCTAGCTAATAAAAATATAACAACTTATTTTATTTTAATCTTACATGGTAGATGAGTTATTTGTAGAAATTTAAATTTTATGAATTTTAAGAAACAACTTATGGGAGGGAATTGTGCCTTTTGTTTTTCTAAATTATGAAATTCATGTTTTTCAAAATTATAAAAGTTGAATTTCTCCAAATGATTTATCTATCATATATGTCATGTAGGATTAAAATAAGATGAGTTGTTATATTATAATTAATCAAAATATAGATGAAATGACGTTTCTGAAATATGCAAGTATTTCTTTAAGTTTGTTGGTTAAACTTGTGCTGGCTTTTACGTGTATTTTCGTACTATAGTGTTGGCTTTTAGGTGTATTTTCATACTATATGTAATTTTAATCTATTTAAACTTTATATAAATTCAACACAAGTTATAATTCATCTCCATTAAACTATGAACAACACTTAAGATACTATATTTAATCAAAATTCAATGAAAAAAGTCCTATTGTTGAAAATCTTGTTGGTGGACGATTTAAAAATATCTATGTAAGCGTTTTTTAAACCTGAAGGTATATTTTAATTTTAATAAACTTTCTAGATTTAACTCATCTAAACTTTTTTTTAATAAAAAAAAGGTCAGTGAAATAATTCAATTAATTTGTATGAGCTAAATATAAGATAGTTTTATCTTGTAAAATGTAAAATGTTTATTTTAATTTTTAAGTGTCTCAAACAAGCACTTATTTTAAAAATAAAAATAAAAACAGAAAGGAAGGAGGCGAGGCCGCCAAACGGAGGAGTGGTATGGTAGGGCAGCATAAGGGCCCATTTGGTACGTAAAAAAGGTGGGAATGAGACAGAATATGATCAAGTTTTTTATTGGGAACATAATTTTGGCTCAATCTTTTAGGGAATTTAAGTTTCCAGGCCCACCAATGTTCTTTTAAAGGTGAGAAGATGAGATCCTATAAAAATTAGTGGGAACCTAAGTTCCTTCATGGGAAGGAAGATCCGAAAAATAAACCCCTGAAAAATTTAAATTAAAAGGCGGGGAATCTTGAAATTTGTTTATCACATTCAAATTTTCTCCCGCCTTTTTATTTAAATTTTCCAGGATTCACGCCTTACAAATTCAAATTTCATCAATAAATTTGAATTTTTTAATAAATTTGAATTTTTTAATAAATTTGAATTTTTTAATAAATTTGAATTTATTCTATAAAAAAATGAATTTAATTAATAAATATAATAAATTTTTTATTTATTTAAATTGTAATTTATATTTTATTCATTTTATTTAATTTTAAATTATTATACTACTAATTATTTAATGTATGAATTGAAATATAAATTTGATTAATATATAATTATTAATTTATTTTAAGGGTAAAATAGGTATTTCTCTCTTTTTTTCCCCAAATTCCACCCTAAATTTTCTTTATACTAAACAACCCATCTTCTATCACCCCTTACAATTTTACCCTTCCTTGCATTCTTTTCTTAAATTTTTCTCATACCAAATGGATCCTAAGTGCCCAAGCGAGCGATCCAGACCGAGACTGATTTACTTTGCCAACTGGACTTTCTTTTATTTTTTTAATAAATTATTTTCTTATTTGATAAATGAGCTGGCCTTTCTTTCTCATTGGTTTAGTACCAACTAATATATTTTTTTCTAAGAAAATTTTCATATCCCATAAGTTTAAAGTAATGTTCAGTATCTTTTATCCAAAAAAAAAAAGGTAATGTTCAGTATCAAGTAATGTTTTTTAAAGTAATGTCATATTCCATAAATTTGATCTTTGAAGAGAAAATGCTTCAACTATGAATATAGTATTTTTTTTCCCAACAATATTGTAGTCGTTTTTATAAAATATATTATAGGCCTTATTTTCTGTATTCTTTAAAAATTATTTTAATTTTAGTAAATTAAATTAAATATAATTTTTTTAAAAAAATATTATTCATGTTCTATAAATAGCATAATTTTGTAAATTTTACATGTTAAATTAATATTAATGATTGATCCTTTAAATCATATTCGCAATTCTAGATTCTAATTACTTAAAATCATCCTCTATGGCCTTGTTTGGTACGAGGCACTGGATATTGATTAATTGAGATTGAGGCTGGTATTGGGATTGAGACTGATACGGGACTGGGTGTAATGACACTTTCTCACAAACAACAATTATCCACATTTATACAAAATCAGTGATAATAATTTTTTTTTCAATACATATCAAAGTTCAATCCAATACATATCAGAGTTTAGTACACAAACTCGCCCACAAACTCTTCCACAACATATCGGAGTTTAGGGAACAAACTCGCCCACAAGCTCACTGCAGATAAATTTATTATTCTGATATCACATCACAATTAACCCATGGGTCACAAAAAGATTTCCAACACAATTATCCAAATAGTAAATGTGGCATTTTAAAAACATGTGGGTCCTATAATGACAATATATAAATTTATACAACACCAATACCAAAAGAGGCCTACAAGATTCTCAACGTCTATGCCTCTGGTTGCTTCCCTTGGCCTCTATCCAGATTAGAGGTATTGCCTGAAATATTATTTAAATGACGGGGTGAGACATAAAGTCTCAGTAACCATAATTAATTTACAAAATATGCAGGAAAAGATTGTAAGTCAGAGAAGCAGATTTAACTGACATAATAATAATAATAATATTCTCATAATTTAACATTTAACATGATATAATCAATAAATAAAACCATCCCCACTCATCCATCCTGCTCCTCCTTATCTCCTCTGGACTGGTACAGCCTATCAGTGCTAGTATACCCGGCCAAAGGTTAGCTAGTCACATCAAGAATACTGCCCCCTCCCATGCTACCACCGATATACCGTAATAGGGAGGTGTCCGCCCAAACACTCAGCTCCAAAATCCGGGCCAAGATTGAGAGAGCCGATGGGCACACAATTCACCATATCTCTTCCACACAACCCAACATATCCCGTAATATAAAAATAATAAATTAATACAGCTTTCGAAAACAATTACGAGAATTCTAAATTCTTATACAACATTCATCTCAAACAACATATCCACCATAACAGTAACAATTCAATAATAATTTGAAAAATACACTGCTTCACTGAAATAAATTCATAGTCAAACATAAATATAATCTTGCAAAACACATACAAGTAATATAGATAAAAGTAAGGTTTATAAAATACCTTACATTCCAAAACAAGCATATAAAATAAATTAACCCCAGTTACCTCGATTCCAAGCTTAATCTTAATTTGGATAGTAAAACCCGTGCAATCACCGATCACAAGAAAAATCTACATTATTAATGTAGATACCAATTAACCAAAAATAACAATAAAATAATTAATTTACATAATTTAACTCCTACAACCCAATTTTCTCTACAACTATTATCCTCATTTATTTCAATTTCCTTAAAAAAAATCCTTAAATAACCTTTAATATACCAATAATACAAAATCCTCAATATCAACTTTCTAAATAATTAAATCTCTCTTTCATAATTTATATGGATATAATATAATTATTAAACAATTCCTCAAATATCCACATAATTAAAATCATATCAAATTATAATTCAAATATTAAGTCCTAATTTATATTTTTCACATAACTCAGATCTAACAAAAATAAACCGATTAAAACCTCAATAATACCTCCAATAATCCAAATAAAATATTTAAACTAATTTTTATCGGTAAAAACGCCCAATAGGGATTAATTTAAACCCTATTTATAACAAAAATTAATTATAAAATCACATGACCACTAAATAATAAATCTAAACCGATTAAAATAAACTATTAATTATTCTCTACATTTCTACAGTCTTATATTGATAAAACTCAAAACTTGCCTAAAATCATATCCCCAAAATATTCTCTAACTAGCATAAAATTACTATCATATGAAAGAGAAAATTATTTAGAACATTTTTCATAAAAGAAACTTTATAATTAGAAGAGAGTTTGTGTACCTTATTGATCCCCGAAGAACTGAAAATACCCTTATCAGAACCTCACTCTCTCTTCTTTTCCTGAAACACTTCACTTACGTGAAGTGTTTAGCTAAGGGGGTATTTATAATACCCCCTCTGCTGCTGAATTTGTTGCTTTGGCGCCTGATGCGCCAAAGCAACACATATATATATATATATCTTTGACAAAAGGGGGTTTCCCCCTTTTGTCAATGGTAGGCGCCGATTTCGGCGCCTACCTTTATATATATATATATATATATATATATATATATATTATTATATTATATAATATAATATTATTATATTATATTATTATTTTAATAAATTATTATTTTATTAATTATAATTTTTTTTTTAAAGAATGTCACACTGGGATTGAGGAATTAAAATTATGTTTGGTATGCAGTGATATTTAATGGAATACTTGAATTGATTTTATTTTATAATCCTCCATAAATTATGAAAATGTTAAAATATCTGTATTATTAAAAAATAACAAAAAACAAAGTCTTGGGATTCAGGTTAAAATTAATAGAGGGCATTTATGTCCACAAAATATTATAAATAAGGATATTTTTGTCTCTGATATTTGCAATCCAGGGATTGAAAATGCAATAACAGGGGGGAGGTGGCTTTGCAGCAATCCCTCTTTCGTGGTACTCCCAATCCCTAGTTATCCATAGTCCCTCATACCAAACGATATATTTTAGCCTAATCCCTATCCTTACCCCCTAGTGCTTCGTACCAAATAGGGCCTATGTTTACCATAAATTTATAAATATATAATTTTTTCATAAATATCAATTAAATTCTTATAAAAATTTCGAAAACCATCCCTAAATTTAAGAATTATAAATATAAGAAAATTAAAGATATAATTCACCAAAAAAACTAAGTAAGGTGGGCTTTGGCCCATTGAAACATAGTGCCTCTCTAACTCGTATTGCGCTTTAGCCCATAAACTGACTCGGTTCAGTGGGGTGGTGGTCCAGTGAGTTTTGCCTCCATCATTAAAATTTTCGAAGATATATCTGCGATCTCGCTGCTACTCGATGCGAACTAGCGAAGTTTACTACTTTTTGTGATTTTTCGTTCCTTTATTTTCCCACCTGAAATTTTGCGGGGAACAACTTACTTTACTCGACAGAAGTGTGTTCGCGAATTTAAGTTCAGCAGATGGGGGCGGAGCCTCAGTTTCATAGAAGCTTAATCAATAGGATCTACACTCCGTTGGCTGATGACATTAATTTCGCGGTCCCTATTTCCTCCTCGAGGAGCAGGGAACTTGAACTGGTTTGGTTCTTTCTTTCAATTCCTCAATTTTATTGTTTGGCCGCTGTAGATTCTTAATTGCCGTGATTTCATGGTTCTTGAATTTCCAAGGCTCATTATATGTTTATTTGTTTCTGATACTTCATTAAATGTGTTATTTTCCTACACCTTATTTTTAAATCCATCACAGGTTCGGGGCGTTTTACGAATGTTACAAGGTTTTTCTGGCTCCCTGTTCTTTTGGGACCATGTTGGAAAAAATTTTCGTGTAAAAAATGGAATATACCTGACTCATCTGTCTCAGACAAGTCTTCACTCCCTTCTTAATCAATTTATTCATGCGGCAACATGTTTGCAATTGGTGGAGATCACAATCAACAAAGTTGAAACTTCTGTCCCGAAACCTCCTCCCACTTTAAAGGCGTTTGTGTGCTCGGCTTCGACCTGGCTTAAGGTTTGTAAACGACACTATGGGGATGCTCTTCAATAAGTGCTACTTTCTGTCCTTTTTCCTGAAGAAAAAAAAAAAATTTGTGTCAAGCAGCGGTTGCGGAATATTGCCTTGAAGGAGGAAGTAGCCATGAGCAATACTAATGGCACAACCATCCCAACCTTATTAGGCCTGGCAAGTTCTTTATCAAGGTTTGTATTTGTTAAATTTCTAAACTCTAAGAACTAGGATTGTGTTTGTATATATGCTAGCTTGTACTTTGTGCCATCATCTTCCTGGAGTTTTTGAGCTCTGTTACTCAAGGTATTCATCATGTTTTCTTGGTGATTGAAACCCTCCTCTCCTCCGGGATGCAGAGGGCGGCGAAAAAGGCAATTTTTTTTTTTCAAGGTTTACAGTGTTGTATCTTTCCTTATAAGTTTCAAATGTAACCTACTAGTTTATGGTATCTGATGGCCATTTATTGATTTTAGTCTCTGCTCAGGTGCTGAGTACCTGTTGCAAATAATACGTGGGACGATCCCCTCAATATATTTTGAGATTGGTGCATCCATTCCAGCAGCTGAGTTGGCTGTTCATGTACTCGATTATCTTTACGAGAAGCTTGATGAAATTTGTCTACTGCAAGGTGGTGAGGTCGTGACTAATTGTCCAGCAGCACATTACATATTTATTGAAGTATTTCTCCTAGTTCATCCTGTCATATGAAATTATGTTGATCTCAGGAGGAAGCTTATCATATGGTGCTTTATATGTTTGTTGGAAGCTTATTGCCATATATTGAGGGCCTTGATTCCTGGCTTTTTGAAGGAACACTTGATGATCCATCTAATGAGGTAATCATTATTGAATTTCCTAATTTACTATCCTAGAGAGAAAAGAAGTTTAACCCAATTTTTTAATACTGAAAGCCTTCACAAAAATAATTCATATATAAAGTTTAAATTTAAGCAACTAGTGTGTCCTTGAACCGATGTTGAATTTCAATATATGTGGTCTTGGAAATACTTTCATACCTAAAGTAACCAGTAATGATGGAGCGATTTCTGCTGCTACAGTTTTCTAGTAATGCTTGCTGTTTGGATGCTGTGTTGATACTTGGTCTCATTGTCTCTTCAGATGTTCTTTTTTGCCAGCAAAGATGTCTCAGTTGATGAGGCTGAGTTTTGGGAGAAGAGCTATTTACTGAGGCTGTTGCAGCATAGCAAGCTAGACGTTGAGTACTCTACAATAAATTCTTCTAGTGATTCTATGCCAGCACCAAGTGACAGGAAGGAAATGGGAAGGAGGGATTCTGTTTCTTTGTCTGGCACAGTCAAAGGAAAAGACCATAGCATCAGAAACCATCAAGCTTGCCCCTTTTTTATGAAGGATTTAGCAAAGTCAATAGTTTCTGCTGGAAAGTCATTGCAGCTGATGCGGCATGTTCCTATGAATTCCTTGGCAGTCTATAGTAAAGGAAGTGATTGTCAGATTAAAAGTACTAGAGATCTAGACAGTGATTTGTATGGCTCTCACTGTATTTCTGGGCTAACCTTGTCAGAAGTGTTTTGTGTATCCCTGGCAGGACTTATTGGTGATGGTGACCATATCTGTAAGTACTTTTTGCAAGATGACTGGTACAAATATGATGCTGTGTCTTCCTTTGCATCTTATGCAAGTGAGGAAGATGCAGAAAATGACAGTAGTGAGAATTCACCTGTATTGCCATACTTGGAGAAAATTTGGTACAAGTTCTTGCTTGATACATTATTGCAGAAAAAATCAGCTGTTTCTAATCTGAAACAGAAAAACATAAATGATATTCTCATAAAAGACCAAGGAGGGGCTAGAGATCTTGAGCATGAAATGATTCTCTGGAGATCATGCATAGAAAATGCAGTGATCACTCCATGTCGAACAATCCTTGGAAAGAATAGGGCTACCTGGAAAACATTGAACTTATCTCGAAATTTCTACCTGCCTGCCTTAAATGATGAGATTCTGAGAAAGGCTGTATTTGATGGAGATACTAAAGCATTTTCTGATAGTGAAGGAACAAACTATACTTTTGGTTTTCAGTTTGGTGAACCTGAATATCTTCGTTCGCAGGATGAAAGAAAACTATTGGAAATGTTGTTTCCATTTCCCACCCTCCTGCCTTCATTTCAGGTACTGCTATTTCCTAGTAGGTAGTTCTCTGGCCAGCTTTATATGTAGGTTTTGTGGCACAGACTGAACTTGTTTGGTTTTTGAACAGGATGACCTTCCCGTATCAGAGCTCTTACCTTTCCAAAGAAACAGCACTCTTCCATCTAGAGTTCTTCTCTGGATGCAAAATATTGACCTGCAAACTACTCCACTTCCTCTGGTTATTATGCATCACTGTCTAACAACCTACATTCAAAAGCAGGTAAATTTAATTAAAATAGTTGGTAAATCCAAAGTGACCTTACTATGATAATGCTCTGCATAATAACCCCTTTTGATCATACAGGTGGATTTTGTTGGAAGGTATATATTATTAAAGTTAATGGATGAATGGAGATTGATGGATGAACTTGCAGTTCTGCGTGCTATTTACTTATTAGGCTCAGGTACTTGTTAATTGATGTAAAATTTTAAACTAGTTGCTGTTTATTGTGTATTAAATTGAATTTTCAGTCTGTTTTATGTTTGGTTGAAGTCTCATCAATTTTTCTGTCTTCTGTGCTGATACCTTGCATGAATAGGTGACCTGCTGCAACACTTTTTGACTGTCATTTTCAATAAACTGGATAAAGGAGAAACGTGGGATGATGATTTTGAGTTAAACACAATTTTACAGGTATATTTTTCTTTTAGAAAATTGAAACAAGTGGGTTCTAAATCATGGAGGGGAAAAGCGGACCTGAAGTTGTGTCTCAAAAGTCACTTAGTAAAGACTTTGAGAAAGGACAATGGGCATGTAGAATTGTGGGCGATATATTTTACACCTGTTTGTCCAAATGGTAAATAGTGAACAAATCGTTGATAATCTGTGACATGGCTTGTCCTGTATTTGATGAAGAAATTGCCAATATTGCCTTTGCATGGACCAAGGAGCTATCTAAAACTACTTGAATTTTTTATTCCTTTTATTTTGCTATATAAAGAATCCTTCCTTGAATATCAAATACAGGAATCAATTAGAAATTCTGCTGATTGCATGCTGTTAAGCGCTCCAGATTCATTGGTAGTATCAATAACAAAATATATCAGTGTTGACAGTGACGAGCAACCAGCCACAGTTAGTGTTTCAACTCCCCATAATAGTCATGCTCCTAGCTTTGGAATCGATGGCCTTGATATGCTGAAATTCACATATAAGGTTAGCTTTTAGCCTCTTTAATTTTTTAAACTGACTATTGTTCATTACTGTCATGAATTTCAACTTCAAAATGACTAAATAATGAATTTAGGGTATATTGCTATTGGCAGGTCCCTTGGCCTCTTGAACTCATTGCCAATACAGAGGCAATTAAGAAGTATAACCAGGTATCTGGCTTTCCTTTTTATCCTTTTAACAGTTCAAATTACTGGTTTTGTGCTTGCACTCTGGTTGGTTCTTCATATCTTAATTTGATCCCCCTCCCCCCTTTTTTGATTCAAATTTAGGTGATGCGGTTTTTGTTGAAAGTCAAGCGAGCAAAATTTGTACTTGATAAAGTGCGACGATGGATGTGGAAGGTAATTCTATACAGTTCTTCCCTCTTATCCACAGTTTCATCATGTTTTCCTCGGATAAATCTTTCTTGAGGACGACATTTTATTTTGTGTTTGACTAAATTTTGGACACCACTGATAGGATCTGGGTTAAGAAGAGAAATTCTACTGAAGATACTAATGCTCGAATCTGAAAACACTACTAGCTCTAATAAACCAAGGAGAATTTCCAAATACTGGTTCAAACAAGTCTCAAGCCTGCCACGTAATGCATTATGACTGTTAGCATCTGCATCTAAATTACAGCATAATAATTAATCATAAATTACCACAATAACTGTTAGAAACTTCTTTTATTGGCTTAAAGGTAACCATTCCTATTTCCCCGCTTCGACACTCGCTGCTTTTTCCTAGATTCCCACTACTTGCTTCCATCATTGCTCTCTTTCATCCTCTACTGAAAGTGGTCAAGAGTCGTGGGGTTCTATCACCATCTGTGGTGTGGTGTATGAAACTTTTTGTGACCCGGTCTTGTTTTCACATTTTGCAGGGCAGGGGATCTGCAACAAACAACAGCAAACGTCATTGGTTGGTGGAGCAGAAACTCCTCCAGTTTGTGGATGCTTTTCATCAATATGTGATGGATCGAGTAAGAAACTTACCTGCTTGTACAGTTTTTAAGATAATTGGAAAGATGGGTTGCTTACAAAGAAGACTTGTATGCAAATTGCAAAGAACATGTCTTTCTACTTAATCCTTGTACGCTATTCTTGAACTGGTGGCATTTGTTATGCATGTGTTTGCTCATAAACTACTTGTTAACAGAACATGTGCGTCTTACTTGTCAATACACCTTCTATGCAGGTATATCACAGTGCATGGCGGGAACTATGTGAAGGTATGACGGCAGCCAAATCTCTGGATGAAGTCATTGAAGTGCACGAGGCTTACATGTTGTCAATTCAGCGGCAGTGTTTTGTGGTTCCTGATAAGCTGGTAATTTTTTGTATCTCCTTCCTTTTGGCGTTCATTTTATCCGTAAATGGACGGATTGAGTCTTGATTGGTATAATTTATTTACATCGGTCATTTATGAATGTAGTGGGCTCTGATTGCCAGCCGCATCAACAGCATCCTTGGCTTAGCTTTAGATTTTTATAACATTCAACAAACCCTAGGCAGTGGTGGAGCTGTTTCTGCAATCAAGGCAAGGTGTGAGATGGAAGTGGACCGGATAGAGAAACAGTTTGAGGATTGCATTGCTTTCCTACTCAGGGTAAAGCCGATTTACTTGAATACTGTAATTGCTCCGTCTTAGCTATGAATAAAACATGGATTTCTTGTGCTCAGTTTGATGTGTCTGCAACACATGTTCATTTGCATGCAATTGCTCACTAGCAACTACATTCAACGGAGAAAACTTTTTGAGGGTGGTGGGAACTTACAATCATACACCTCGAGTTTATTGATTCTGCAGAGACGTGTTGTTTGTCTGCCTAACAAATAATTTTAAAACTCGATGCTCTATAATAGTACCAATTGTGGAATTGAAGTATTGGCTTCATTTCGTTGAGGTAGCATTACATTTTTACTTGGAAATTGGAAATTCATGTCTATGGAGTATAAAACATCAGCTTAAGTAGTCCTCCAGTGTTAATAATATAATTCCTATCCTGGCGTTGCAGGTCTTATCTTTCAAACTAAATGTGGGGAACTTTCCTCATTTGGCTGATTTAGTCACGAGAATTAACTACAACTATTTCTACATGTCTGCTACTGGAAATTTGAGGACTGGCTCCAGCTCTGGTAGTGTTACTTCAAGATTAGGGAAGGCCTCGGAGAGAAATTGATTTAATTTGGGCTGCCATGATACTTCCCTGAATATGATTAGAGGCCTACGCTTGCTTTTATGTTGTACATTATTTTGAGAAAATCCTCGTTCTGCTTGTTCCTTCAGCGTCTTTTTCTTTATTGGGTGTAAATTCCTTCATCATCTTTAGTGAACAAAGAAGTCGAAGGCGCCATCATCTTTATTTTGTTTCTTTAATAGAAACATATTCATATCACTTTTTTTCCCCAAAAAAATTGTCGTAAATGTTAATAATAATTGGAATGATAACGTGTTCATTATTTAAAAGCTGACATAGTACATATTAAAGAATAAAAATCTATATACCAAATATTAAGAAGTTTGTCACTAATACATTCAGGTGAAAAAGTTTATCACTAATAATATTTTTTTTTCAAGATATACGAAACTCATGTCAAAAGTTTCTGGTATAAATTTTCGTCTTTTTAATATAACATATATTTGATTTTTTTAGAGAGATTAAGAAAATTAAATAAATTATTTTAAAATATTGATATTTATCTTTTTTTTAATACTAAATTAATTCGTCTGACTTATAAACTGATATATAATCAAATAATATAATATTTCCAATCCTTTTTATAAGTCATTTTCTCTCTCTTGGGGTTAGTCTTTCTTATAAGCAATTTTCTCCTTTTGTCATAAAAGTCAGACTACTTTTTCCTTTTCTACCTCTATTAAATACACATATTTATATTTATTATCTCAATTTCTCTTTCATCTACTTATTTATTATACATTTTCTTCCGTATTTTATACTCATACTCTCTGATATTTGTTATTCATTTTCTCCTATGCTCTTTTTATAAATAGGGGCATATTTAAAAGAACCATAACATTTTTAACACATTTATTATTTTTAATTAATCTTAACCGTCAGTTCGTTTTGTGCAATAAAAATAATAAATTACTTATAAAAAGAATGGGAGGAATATAAACAAACAGAGGGAAAATGATTGAAAAATACCTTCTAAGCAAATTAATTGCTAAATGGTACCAATGTACAAGCAAGCATCCGTCATGTGCAATCATCTTCTATGTGTGTAAAAAGCATTCTTGCGAAAGTGCAAACACTATTCTTCGTATGCAAAATATCATCATTCGTGTGTAAGATATTATCCACAGTGTATAATAATAATAATTAATAACTAATTTACTATTTTTTTACCATTCTCCCCGTTACATTTGATCTTTCTAGCGAAAAAAAAAACAGGAGTATTATCGCTGGTTATTCTTTAAAAGGGTGCTGAGTGTTTTTCTCCTCCTTCAATCTTCCTTGCCAGCGATCAAGTCTAACTGCCGAACATCGGTTGACCGCGGAACATGCTATGCAATAGAGCCCTCACCAACCCAGAAATACGTGTCTTGTCTTCTGGACTCTGGAGGCCTTCATAGTTCCGTTTTGTGGATAACTGCCGAACTTAGGACCATAACTCACTCTTGCCTTCTAGATTTTCGTCTCCAACCCATTTGGGTTTATTTTATTGCTTATGATGAATGACCTAATCATCTATTCACTAAAATTCAACCGCACCCATGTTGAAAATGTGGCTTTGTTTGAGATTCTGCAGTGTCCCAGTTCAACCCCACTAATTAACAGGCGATGTGCGACTTTCCAATATATATGTATATTTATATAAGCCCCTTATCTCCGTAACTAACCACCACAGCATCTCATACCGGTTTTATTAACATTGATCGAAACGGAGGAGGAAATCAGAAGACGGGAGGAGATGAAGACGAGTGTGACGATCGGAGTAGTTTTGTTGGCAGTGATCGCTTGCTTTGCGACAAATGGAATGGGCCAAGGCAGAAGCATTTTGGTCGGAGACTCCCAAGGATGGCGTGCCGGCACTAACTACACCGACTGGGCCATCCAAAATAGCCCCTTCTACATTAACGATTCACTCGGTCTCTGTTCTCTACTCTCTACCAATCCATCACGTTAAACTTAGTTCACTTCATAATTCGCACATCCCATATTGGATTTTGTTATGCTTATATTGTGTGAGTTTGGTTGCAGTGTTCAAGTATCCTCCGCCGGGGAAATTGAATGTGTCTCCGAGTGTGTTCTTAATGCCGGACTTATGGAGCTTCACGACGTGCGACTTCAACACGGCGAAGCTGGTGGGAAACCCAACGGAGGGAAGTGGGGAGGGTTTTGAGGTTCAGCTGAATCGGCGGCAGCCTTACTACTTCGCTTCTGCCGATGGCAATGGCTACGACTGCATTGCCGGTCTCACCAAGTTCGTGGCTATTCCCATGAATTAGCCTTCCTCTCTTGGCTTTTCGTTTCCCAGTGACATCTTTTACTATGTAGTGTGTACTATATCCATATTGATTCCAATAAGTTTCGTCTCACCCATCGTGTGTGTTGGTGGATTTTACTTCAGTTGCTTTTGCCAAGCATGCTTCGTTTGTCTGTGTACCCAAACTATCTATTCCTCTTCCTTCAATTATGAAACTATGAATCACTAGAGATATATAATAGTAGCATTGACAGATGATGCTTATGCTGCAATGATCTGATTGTTGCTACCTCCCCAAACGCAGGACTGGTTTGTAACCTGTGATACAAATTAGGTCATACATTTAATTTAATATTGGAATATTGAGACCAAAAGGCGGTGTTAAACACTCCATCCGCCGGGCCATGATAAGTTTTTAGTAATTCTTACTATGATCTTTTATATTTCACTTATAGTCTCATTCATCAGTATTATACTTACCAATAGGATTTAGTTTAGTAAAAAAGGCAAGTCCCTTCTTTTATTTATTTTTTTTAAAAAAAGATTAGTCTCTTATAACGTAACTAACTGATATTTAATTAAAAAATTTAAATTTAAAAATTAAGTTAATTGGGTTGTACCAAATCCAAAAAAAAAAAAGTATAGATAATGAATTAAAACCAAATCAAAACTGGATGACTCAACAAATTAATTTTTCCTTTTATTTTTATCAAACTCCATACCCGCGAGAGATAATCGAGATCTATTTTTATTGATTTTTTTAATATCATACTTACTATTCAAGAATGATAGCGAGAGAAAATTCAACATGAAAAATGACGCGTATGTGATATATATATTATTGTTATGAAATAAAAGGATACTAGTATAAAAGATGAAAAAAAAATCAAATTAGGCTATATAACAGGTCAAAAAAATTAGGCTATATACATTGAATAATTACTTTTTTGTCAATCAACTAAATTAATGATAGTAATTTTTTAAAAAAAGAAGTATAAAATAGCAATTCTACGATCTGCATTCCCAACATATTGAAAGCATAAATCTTCTATCGTTGTATAAACTGAGAATTAATGCTGTTATTATGTAATTTATAATCCTGTTGATATTACCATTTAATCATTTCCTAAACCAAAAATATTATTCCACGCTTTCCTTATATACAATGCATCACTTATATTGCACTATTTATTGATCGGTTTTTTTTAATGCATATTGAAGGTAAATGGAAGTTAAATTAACATAAAACATAATAAAGATAAGAAAAATAGCCAAACAGTATTTCACTCGCTAATTGAATTCTATTTCTTATGTCATTATTATTATATTATTACAATTAATTTTTATGCCCTATCATTTTTTTTTCATTTATTCATTTCAATTCACACTTGTCCTCATTTGTACGGTGTACTTGAATGTCATTTTGAATCAAATTTACAGTATTTAGCGAATTATTCTCCCATGGAGTCCACTGACATCGAAAATCAGTGCACTTCAGCAAGAAATAGATTCAGCAGGTAATATAGTTTGTTTGGATCAGCGCTTTAAATATTTATAAGTGTTTATGTATGTAAATTAAGACATCATTCATCTCACATACTTACCTTATATAAAATAAATTATGATTAAAAAGTTACTTTTAAAAACTCAAATCACTATTCCAAACAAACACAACAGATTTAGGATACGTTGATTAACAAAAATATTTTAAATTCTTATTACAGGGTAATAAGTGATAAATTTAACTCTATTCACCACTCATAATAATTAGAAAATTTTTTAGAAAATTACCTTCAAAATTTAAAAAACTCAAATTAATTATTTGATTGTAAAAATGATTGATAAATTACTCATCAAGTATACTTAACACTCAATCCACATCAACCATACACTCCGTCTCTCCTCTCTCTTCTCTAGCAACCCATCACATTGATTAATTATATATATTGAGTTTGGTTCCGGTGTTCAAGTATCCTACGCCGGAGAAATCGAGTGCGGCTCCGAGCGTGTACTTAATGCCGGACCTGTGGAGCTTCACGACGTGCGACTTCAAGACGGCGAAGTTGGTGGGAAGCGGGGAGGGTTTTGAAGTTCAGCTGAATCGCCGGCAGAGCCTTACTACTTTGGAAATATTCCATCTAGTGACAAATATTTGCAGACAAGGGCAGCTAGAGTAAAGTAGCGGGCGGTTTAGCCATACTTAACACTGCAAGTTGAGGTGACGGAATTTGAATTGAGAAGACTATAATATGACTGAATTACTACACAGGCATATGTAAGTGCATAACAAAGAGGACAAGAGAAACTCACTTCCGGTTTTGAATTTGAGACCCTCCCAAATATTTATTAGCAAATGCATGCAAATGAAACTCAGAAGAGGGAAACTCAGTTTACTAGCTAGCAATACAAGGATTAGGATATAGAAAACATAAATGAATTGGATCTAGCTAGTGAACTCTAACAAAGAAGATACTCAACTCAGGACCTTGGGCGTCATCAGGATTAATCATGTAGAAAGCTTCGGAATCCTTGGAACCAACCACCCTCTCAAATCTGGCCCTCATGTACGTGATTTCGCCGTCCCCACTCTGTTCAGAGCTCTGAAAAACCCCTGCTCCCATGGACACGCCTCTCAAATGCTGCATCACATTCGCCTCCTCCTCGTTCATCTGCTTCCTCCTTATAGAGTACCCCACTTTTCTTCCATTGCAATACACTCCCCACACAAACTCCTCCAACAACTTCTTCCTCTGCGTCTTGGTCTCGCTCTCCAGCGCAATCCTCACCATATCGGAGGCCATCTCTTTGTTCAGAGCACTGGTCAGCATGGGCAGCTCTATGAAGAACATGGGCATGCTATAGGGATCCTCTTGTATCGCCAGGCTGACTCTGCCCTTGCGGTGGCCGAAGATGGTGGCGGTGGTGGAATTGTCCTTCAGCATAGGCTTGCGGGGTCTGCCCAAAAGCGCCACCATCTTGCAGCCGGAGGTCAGCATAGGGAAGAGCTTCAAAACTTTGAGGACGGAGAATCTGCTGCTTCTCTTGTTGTTGTTTTTCTTATTATTATTACTATGATCACCTGAGGCGGAGGTGTGGCGGAGCAGGTACGCTATTCCTGGGGTTTCCATGGGGTTGCAGCTGGGACTGGACCGCACGGACGGCATTCTGGCATATTAAGGTTACAATCATATATGTTGGACTTGGGAGATATATATAAATAGCTGTCTGTCACTGACACAGCTCATAAAATAGACAGGGTTCTAGCTAGCAAGCTAAGGCGGATCACAAGTGAAAGAAAAACAGGGATCAAAATGTTGATGATGTGACCAAGTTTGTGAAATGGACGAGAGGAGGAGGGGTGTTGAATGTGATAAGATTAGGGGAGGCTAGCTGGACCACAGGTTTATGGTGATAGTGATTAGTGAAGAGAGAAACTGGCTTAGAGGAAAAAGAGAGAGGGGCGAGTGGGAAGGGGCATGTGCGTGTCTGATGATTAGATATGATATGAGACAGCGTCGACGTCAGTTGCTTTATGCTTTTTTCCAAAACCCTTTGCTCTCATTATTTGATGAGATGCAGCCCACTCTTCCCCCAAACATTTCATCCCCTCCTTTTTCATTTGCTTCTCTTGATAGTCTTTTTTTTCAACAGAACTTCTCTTGATAGTCTTTAATTACCTGTCTGCCTCCCCTTTTTAATTTGTCAGATCATATGTCCTTTTCATGATCCCTTTGATATTGTCCTCCTTCATTATTAAGCTCCCCATTTTTCCCCCTCTTTAATTATTCATCTTGCATGCATATATATATATATATATAAATAATGTTTGGAATAGTAATTAGAAGTTTTGTGCTTGTTTGTTTGAGCTTATTTGAATCGGGCTTATTATATAAGCCCGATTCACGTAAATCGAGATAAATCTCCTTCACATATTTATCTCGTAGACCGTGAAAGCACTTCGTAGACCGTAAAAACTACCCCGTAGACCGTAAAAGTTACTTCGTATTCCGTGAATTACAATTCATAAACACGATTGAAATTTTCAACTGCTGTTCCAAACAAGCACTTTATAAGTGCTTTTCAATCGTGATTTACAGTCTACGATAGAATTTTTATAGTCTACGAGGTAGCTTTTACAGTCTACGAAGTGCTTTTACGGTCTACGAGGTAAATATGTGGAGGAGATTTATCTCGATTTATATGAATCGAACTTATATAATAAGCCCGATTAACTCAAAGTGAATCCAAACAAGCTATATATATATATATATATATATATATATATATATATATATATATATATATATATATATATACGACTTATGTACACCTGCAGCATGCATGCCGCACCTTGATGAACATAATATCTAGCACAGTATTATACATGGGAGAGAACATAACTAAAAATGACACAGCAGGTAGAAATATAATAGAATTTGTAGTATTATTTGTTCATGCTCACCAATAATGTCTGCAGCAACGCAACTGCCTTCGCTGTCCCAAGTGGGACATTTCTGCACCATTATGAAAGGAAGACCCAGACAGTATATATCTGTAGTACCATGATAGTTTGATTCCAGCGGCAATTTTCTTTTTTTTTGAAAAAAAAAATAATAATTATCTCTCCCCTTCTCCTCCTCTTGTCACAATATGCTCACCAATTTTCCAGATTCCACTCCATAGGATTTGATGAATATTATAGGCCACCATTTTTTCATTGGTTGCCCCTCAAAATTGGGCTAAATTATGATATTATTAAATAACGATGAATATAGAAGGAGGAGGATAAAGCGGGGCCTGGAAATAATTGAGGCAGTGATGGGATGGATGATTGATTGTATTCAATCTCTACCATGCTTTTACATGTTTAATGTGACAGCCTGATAAACTGCTCGATGCTTGTGGCTCTTAAGGGAGGATATATACGTAACACAAGGCACTGTTGGATCTTAAACAGCGCTTTGTTTTCTGGAGGGTGCGAGAAACTCATATCAGCAGACAGTGATTTATTCTTTATAAAGATATTGGATAACGATGATGTGGTGGTTTCTGGCAAAGTTTACTCAAAGGTGAATGGACTGCACTTGCCTGCTTTATTATTATTTTTTAAAAAAGAAAAGACAAAATGATATATTAAAAATTATAAAAAGTTACATTGTCCAAGGGATTGAGGGATGGGGAACATACGTTCAAACCTATAAAAAGCAGTAATATCAATCATTTTACAAGAGATATAGTTAAATGACAGTAATATCAATCATTTTACAACAGATATGGTTAAATGGCCTTTAAAAAGATTTGATATCTGATTTAATGCCCTCTCTTGATGAATCCTACAAAAAAGAGAGATTAATTGCATATCGCTGAACACATAATATGTCCAAAACACACATATCTCGGTCCAGAAGACCAGATTGGTTTATCCAACACAACAAAGCTCTCAAGCATCCAAGAATAGAATCTGAACCTTTTATCCTCACTCTTTTCCATGCAAACACCTGTAAGGGAAGATCATAAAGACAGATATAACCATAACATAATGTGATCCTGAAGCTTTCAATTTACGAAGGATAATTCCCCACTGTCTCATGGAAGGCTGATGGGTAGGCAAGAAAAGAGATACATGGATGGCTGTGTTTGCAGAATTCATGAAAGCAAGGAATGAAAAACAAAGACAGTCGAAGATTTCTTTGACTACCATATCTGGAGGGGAGACTTTACCCTGATGTAGTGTAATGTTTCCCTTGTGCCATAGGGTATTGACAAGAGTAATTATGCCTTTCATAAGATTAGAGAACCCATCAGAATGAAGTTTCAAGAGTATATCTTTTAACCATCTAAGAGTATGGTTAAAGAGATATTTGCTGGGCATAGAGAGAAACATGCAAACCAGATAGCTCTAGAGTACGAGCATTTGAACAGGATATGCTCTAAAGTCTATTCCTAAGAACAACCAAACAGACATTTATGATTGACATTCATATGATGAATCCTAAGGATGGTAGGGCTGAATGAAACGATTTCCACATGAGAAGTAAGGATTTGTAAAGAAGAGATATGGACCAAAGAAATTTCCAACAGGGATAAAAAAACACCTGAGTTGCCATATGTGAAAGAAAGGTAGTATTTAAAACCATCTTTAACTAAATATTCACTAGAAGAATGATTAGACTAAATAAGCTTATCCCTTTAAGATAAGAAAGAGATTGGAGTTTGAAAAATCTTCTTAGCAACCTAATGATACTACAAGATCAATATTTCATTGTATCAGATTCCATGAGAAGTATGCATTAATAGGTCAGCCAAATATCTAATATTAAGATTTGCAGCTTGCCCAGATTGCATAGGCCACCACAAAGAATGGGAAATGGGAATCAAGCACCAACACCAACTTGCCATTTAGTTTTGCTAAGAAGATAAGGCGCACACTCCATAATTCCTTTCTAGATCCATGATGAATTGTACATCTTTTTAATAATATTATCCTGAGACCAATCAAAATATTTTACTTTCAAAGTAGAGCCTAATAAGGATGAATAATTCAAGGAGATGATTCTCAAAAAAATCTTAGCCAGCAAGGCCTATTGACAGCTTTTGTTGGCCAATTCCCAGACCACCTTGGTTGACTTGACTGGAAGAAAAATGGTGTTTTTATTAAGCAAATGAATTTGGTTTTTGTCATCAACATTTCCCCAAAAAATATTTAATACACCTAGCATCAATTTTGTCACAAATCCAATCAGGAAGCTTCACACATGAGAGAACATGTAAATTTGCCGCAGACACCACAGATCTGATTAAGGATAAACGATTTACTTTAGATAAAAGCCTAGATTTTCCAGGCAGAAGTTCTCCTATCAATGGACTTACTGATAGATTGCGTACTTATCCCTTCCTAGATCAATTCATGTATCAAGATATTTCCCAAGTTTTGACGAAAAATGAATTCCCAATCTTTAAGAGAAGGAAAGCTTTTGCGAATAGGAAACATTAGGACTAAAAATGAGGTTAGGTTTTGATCTGTTAATCTCTTATCCAGACTACAAGCAGTATTTATCTAAAACACTTTGAACAACATTGAAATCTTATTCTAAACTTTCAAAGAAAAAAATTGAATCATCGGCATGGAGAAGATGCGAAATTCCACATGCTGCTCAGGACACTTTAATGCTCTTCCATCATTATTTGCGTCTGCTTGATGAATTAGACAAGACACGCTAATTTTTTAACTTCAACTCATGTCAATCGCTCAACAAATTCTGGCCAAACACACTTCATTTGTTACCTGAAATATCAAACAAATGTAATGCCGCCATCACCTTCTGGAGATTGTAGCATCATGTTCGCAAGATGTTTACACATTCAAAATAACAAACGACTCTTCTAGCTACACACGATTAGCTGTTTAAACTAATAAATCACCTAGTAGGGTCAGGGAGGATGATATTGTTCACAAATTTGGTTTCTTTCGGAACACTATTTTTTCCCCCTTGCCCATTGGACCTTAAAACCAATTTGCATTTCTGAGTTGTGTCCCCCATGGCTCAAATGTATCTGGAATAGGCTAGCTCCCATTGGAGGTGTTTATGTCCATGACAGGAGCTTTATAAATTCTTATCTGTTGGCCCATCAATCTATTTGCATATCATAATGGGTTCAGAAGAGATATTTTGTGCCGTACCCAAAAAACGAATAAGAAACAATTTCGTGAATCGGCCCAAGTATGAGAACCTCTTGGGCAAGAGGCAACGCATTGCTTAAAATAATAACAATAGTAAAAAAGACTAATAAAAATCTGACACAATTGATAGATGGTTAAGTTCGTTAAACATGATTTCCTTAAAAGAATGAGTTTCTAGCTATTGGGAGAGGGATAACGTCTGAATTCTACTAAAGAAAAATGATACTCAGTATTTTATATCATTTAAAACTGTCAATTGGAAATTTAAACCATTTTTATTTTATTTCGATCCCAATGTACCGTAGGCTCGTAGCAGCTGCCGCTTCTAGAAGTTGACACTTGCCTAACGGCAAGGATACGTGACACTTAAATGGCAGTACTTGCATGGTCCCTAACAAATATAAATAGCATATATATAACGAATTTCCCTTTCATTCTTGGCAATATATTCTCCACTGCCAGCCGGCACTGCAATTATTAAACATTAGTTGATCGTTATATAAAAAAAATAGTGATCTCAGGGAGGGGGGAAAAAGACAACCTGTCTTGTATCATCTTATCTTATCAAACAATTTTTTTCCCAGCGTAAGCGACCTCTTCTATGGTCTTTGTGCATATCCACCCATATGAAATATTAAGCCAAAATATTATTCAATATTCAGGATGACATAGACCCTCCGTTATCCTTCAGTTTTCGTTCTTCGTTATTTTATTTTAAAAACCTTGTTTTCTTAGTCTCTGCCCCTTGCATTGACAAATGACAATACAACTCAATAGGGATTGGGGTCGGTGCATGTGAAGAACCACAAATGTAGACAAGAGTATTTAGACTTGTACTAGAGAGAGAGAGAGAAAAAGAGGCAAGGGCTATGTACAAAATTGAACGAGTTCACGAAGGGGGTTGGAAAGGATGAATTATCGAGGGTGAGATCCCAAGCCGGCAAGCCTGCCCAAAATGCCCTGTTTATAGGGCAAGAAAGTTTTCTTCTTCAAATCCTGCGACTGGGCTTTCTTGACGGCGTAGTGAAATTCATGGGGCGAAGTGGGACCCCTTCTTGACGACCCAGTGGGGCTGTCTATTGTTGAGGACTTGACATCTTCAGGCTTCTTATACAAAGCAGAGTATTTCCTCAGCGGATCTTTGCCGGAGCCTCGCCCTTCGGAGGCGCTCCGGAACAACAATAAATCTCTCAATTTCCATTTTCTGGTGCTCTTGGACGACGATGAAGATTCCTCTCTCGTGCCTTGATGTTGTTGATGCTGTGCCCGTCGCTGTTTATCTTCTTCGTCCCATGTATGCTGCGAAACCCTGTATGGAGAGAGAGACCTGGTGCCTCTCCGACCTGAATTCGATGGTAATAGCGCCGCCGGAGTCGAGTCTCTTCCTCGTCTCTCTTCCGGCGGCTCTCTGATTTGTGTCTGAGATAAGACGTGGTCAACACCTTTGTCATCCCTGTTAGACACAAGTGGGCTTTTTGTGAGAGATGTGAACGGGTCAGCCTTCAGGGTCTTGATCTTGCCGCCATCAAACAGCTCATCGGCTGTAAGAGACGCCGTATCGGAATCCTGACTAACAAAGAAGGCAAAATCATCGTCGCTGTCCTTGTCGTTGTTGTGGGCTTTTTGGATGGAAGAAGCGGCAGACTGAGCATCGTTAACAGTGAGGAAATAGTCGAAATCAGAATAAAAGAGAGGAATTCTAGAGGGGCTTGAGGGAAGGCTGGAGTAATATTGAGCAAAATGTGGAGGCGGAGACAGGTTGCCGGGGAGCTCATTAGAAACCATCACTTCCATTTTTAGGAGAGAATGTTTATGCTTCGTGTTTGTGGTGGGAAGCAAAATATTTTGGAGGAGAGATGTGAACATTTATAAGGGAGGTGCGTACGCGGGGTGGGGGAGGCAGGGACGAAGCATCCATCCAATTAAATAAAATACTACGAATGATCATTGACGTTAGGATTTTAGTTTCATGCCCTTCCTGTTTGTCTTATGTCGTACTAATAAATAATTAATCCCCGCTACTGCATTTAACAATGGCGTCAGGCACAGGATGTTTATTTATTTATTTTTTTCCTTGGCCAATACGTGAGGCAGAGGGTTGACGAGGACGAATTCAACTAAATGAATTTTTCAAGTAATTTTAATACTCCACACCCGGTACTTCTAGAGGATTTTGATGTCGTCGTGGGCTCATCGCACGCTAGAAAAGAGAATGGATAATGCTTTGAGAAATACTATCGATGGATTAAAGATATCGATTGTTCAAAAGTGTTTCTTTTATCATAAAATGGGTTAAACTTGATTTCTCTTTAAGTCTGGCATAATATAAAGGTAAATTATTCAAAACTGGTTTTATAATACTAATAGAGTGCTGTGTTAAATATTTGATGATGAAGCCTAGCCCGCCCCACTTTTGTGTTTTGAACTTTTAACCTTAAAATTGGGTTTTGGATGGAGCCTCCGGCCTAGTTTGAGTCAAGTCAGAGTCTTCCAAGATCGAAGAATTTGGATCAGCGCAGATCATTTGGACTTTCTATCACAGCGGTGAGCCCAAAAGTGGCAGGCAGAGAAGCTTAAGGCCGACGAATGTCACACACAAAATCCTTACTAGAATTAATAAGTTGTTGGTAAATATGGTAAACGACCTCATCTTTATAAGATGAAGAATATAAGTTTGAATCTTGGGACGTATACGTATTAGGAGAGGCGAAAATTCTTTATATTCTAAATTTCGATCTAAATCTCAAAAAGGAAACCCTTCGTATTATTAAAAAAGAAAAAAAAATCCTTACCTTGGTTTGTTTGGTGATCAAGAAAAACACACACACAATACTACCCACCCCCTAAATTACTCTTTTCCCATTTCGTTGTTTAGATTAATTCTGTTCCATGCATCAAACAAGCCCTTAACCTCCCTTTTATTCAATTCCGCCTTTTTCTGACATTTATTCAATTTCAATTTAAATTTACTCAATGCAAGTTGTTTTTTTGTTTAATGAAAATAAGTTCCATCCTAAACCAAAGTTGACCAAATAATGAATATAGTGAAAGCTAAATGAAAAACATATTCACATAAGAGATAGAGATGCAAGGCATATGATCAAATGTAAGGAGAGAAACACTTTTGACTTTCAGACGTTGACTCTAACTTGCAGGAGTTCTCGAAATCAGTTCTCCAGCTTCACAACAACGAAAGTCGATCACTTTTTGATCTAATATCAACAGATCAATCTGGTGGACAAGGGTTGCCTGGTCGGGTGAAACTTTTTATCCCGGACAAGAGACAAAACCAATATCACTTGGCTTGATTAGTCTATGCAACTACTCACCAAGCTTGGTTAAGGATGATTCAAGATGAAACTGCCGAGGTTATTACATAAAAAAAAATGGGAGGACCAGATTGTGACTGACATGGACAGATCAATGGGCTTCTTATCAGCAACACAAAGAAAGGGCATATGCCCCCACCCTCACCTCACCGCGTGAATGTCAATAATGACCAGAGAAATTCGCGTAGGTCTTGCCTCGAGTGTTGGTTGTATAGTATTTTTGGAACTTTCTGCGCCCTTGGCATTAACTGTACTAATGCTCGATGTAGATCTGTATCAATCTATTGTACACACCGTAATCAGAGTTCAGTTCAACTCAACACCAGTCTCATGCAGAATGAGATCTTCACAAGGGGACCATTTAATCTTTCAAGTGATATCACGATTCCTGAGCACCCATATGCTACAACATGGAGGTCCCCAGTTCAGATTCCAATATTGGAACGAAATAGACAGGGTCTTGTGAAGGATTCGATTTATACAATTCTATATTTCTTAGATCATACGGTGATGACTTAGCTTTCTTTATTCTACTCAGCGGAGGGAGAATGGAAGGATGATCATTTACATTCTTTATTCGTATAATATACAAGATTGAAATCGCTGAGGCCTGATGAGATGAACAAGATCATGTACAGAAAACAGAAGCAAAATCATGCGCATATCAGGTATCTAAAAGTAAACTCATAAGGCAGGATTTGTACAAATTGAGAGAGGGGCTCGGTTTTTCTCTTATCGAGGAAATTAATGGCTTCTTTCCCAAGTTCACTTGGCAACTGAAGGCAAATCCAATCCAACAACGACTCCAAGTCTTTTGCAAAGTCCAGCAAATACCAACTCAGCAGTTTTGGGATTGCAAACTTGGATGTCGAAATTCCAATAGCTGCCTGTAAATACTCTCTTTTTGCCACTTCCAATTCGTTCTCAACTTGGGATGCCGAGTACACTCTCACCTTCACATCACACATACTTCACAAATCAGCAACGGCACAGACACAAAATTCAAACCATGAAATTGATGAACTTATTGAGAAGACTTCATAAACTACATAGTTATAAACTTACTGCAGGAGAAGACCAAGTACCACAGGAGAGTGCAAAAGTGACCAGGGGCTCTGACAATTCCAGTCCAAATGTGCTCCTTGCTGTCATTTCATGATACTTATTCGCTCCCTTGGAAAATGCCTATTTTGGTATTTGTTGGTAAGAAGCTTGTTGAATATTATATGCCTACCCACATGGAAGCTAGCTAGAGATGGATTGACCAGGACTTACCAATTTCCAGTGATAAGGAAGCCTCAGGATGCAATGTTCTATGGTGGCTGCGCTTAGCATATATCCGCCCACATTTATTGTCGCCTTAGTAACCAAAAAAAAAAAAAATCACATAGATTATTGATTCTCCAGTGCACTCGTGCTATATGTAATGATATTATCACAAAGAAAAGAAAAAAGAAAAATTCCCAAGTGGTCCTTGTACCTTCCGCATCAGCGCAACCGCCGTTTCTGGACTCTCTGGGACGCCATTTTCTATGAATGCCTGAAGCAGAGTGGAACTTTTATTCTTTAAACTCTGTCCTTTATATATTAATATATTAAGAGAATACAGTGTACCATCTGAAATAAATTATTATTAAAAAAGATAAAAATTTAGATTTAGGTAATGCTCAATGACACTGATAACTGATGTACCTAACTGACTTACATTCATCATACAGGAATTATAAATGTTGATCCAGAATGCAAGCTTCTCCTGGTAGTTGAGGTTCTCCAGGCTGACAGAGCCAAGTTTCCGAAGAAGAAGCCTGCAAATTTTGGGAAATTATATTGCTCAATCTTATAATTGACATGCAAAAGCAAAGCTTATAAAAAACAGTGATAAGTAGTCTAGTTTGAATTGAACTATGGGCACAAGAAGAAAATAAGGTAGTTTGATCGAACAAGACATACTTCAATCGACTTAGTAAAAACAGAGAATTTGCGGTTCTTGTTGGATTGAAAGATTTAGCTTCAATTGCACATAATTGCTTGTAAGGACCAACATCCCTCTTTCCAAATTCACAACAGATACCATAAGGATCCCAAGGTTCTGCTCCTTCAACAGAGTTAGGAGGTTTCAGATCCCTTAAGGATGTATTATCATCTGCAGGCCCAGTATTCTTCACTGAACTCATTCTCAAGAGAATGCTTGATAAACACTTCACAATATTTTCGGATATTGCATTCGGGTTTTCATCCCCAGGTGGTTTTTCACTTGCACTCGGATTTCTGATTTCTGCAATTGCCTCTTCGTTCCTCCCTTCCTCTGGCTGCACAATTAGAAAGAGAAAACTCACATTTTTCCTTTGCTTCAAAAGTTTACTTTAACCTATTTCTATCACGCGGCTGAAAATGATTTCTATGCATACCTGCCTCATTGAAAGAACTCTATCTTTCCGCTCTGATTTATTGTGAATGGGAAGTTTTGCAATTGCAGTCTTCTGGACTGGACGTTTCGATTTATTGCTGCTTTTGGAAGAATTAGAACGAGATTGGTTTTCTTTTCCGTGTTTATCGCCTACCCAGACAATTAAGAAGCACAATCCAACAGCATCACATTCTCTGAAACTGTACCTCAAGATATTTATGCCCAAAACAGAAACTGTGAAACAAGATGCTCACCGGGAAGTGTTATAACAGAATTCGTTGTTGTTTGGGAAAAAGACTTTAATTTGTTAGGCTCGAGACTTCCAGTTAAATTTGCATTGTTAGAATGAGTTAAATGCTCCATTTTTCTTCTAGAACATGACATGAGCACAGCTTCCTCGTACATGTCCTGTCTCAAATCCACGACCTGCTCTTCAAGCCTTACGATTTCCTCTTCCAGAACCGCCACTTCCGCCAGCAACGCTAGTATCTACATATTTGAAAATTCCAATCAGCATTCAAATTTCTGCCACTCCTCTTTCATTCTCAAGACTTCCCAAAGTTAATAATTTAGTTATTTATGTCATGCTTATTGACCAATAATAAGGAGTTGTTCCTTTTTCTAAAAGCTGCGTTCAATTAATGTTCAGAGCAGGACCGAACAAGAAATCATCAATAGAAAAGGAGAGATATTTACTGACGTAAGGGGGCAGAAAAGGAGGAAGACGAGGCAGAGCTCCCAAAGGCCGGTTTAAAGCCCTCTTCAATGCCCTGTGGATGTTCTCTTCATGCCTGAGCTTCTTCTTCAACTTATCAACCTGAATGACGGAGAATTCAGCACCGTTATTGATCGAAGACAAGGAAAAATAGAACCCAGAAAAATAATCGCATAAGGGGAAAAAAGTGGATACATCTTGTTGCAGAGCCATTTTTCTATCTCTGCTTGATGCTTTTCCACCTTTAGCTGCTCTTCCCTGCATCTCTGCCTGCAGTAACACAAACAACAAAGATTAAACAATGGGAACCAGAAAGATTTCAAATCTTGAGACTTGGTGACAGAGTTGTTACTGTTTTCCTGTAGGGCAGACAGGCCTATCATCATACACTTAAAAACACGACTATTTCTTTATGAGAATTTCTTGGATCTTTCGGGAATTCTGTGGCCATCGAACTCGAAGCCATATTTTGCAATTACTCATGATATACAAAAATAATTTAATAATGAAGAACTCCATGGAATTGGAAGCTGTTCTAAGTATAGGAACGAAATGCAGAATCAGCAAACTTATGATTACTTTTTCATGTGTCATAGGAGCTTTGGCAGGGTGAAGTCGTGTCCTGACTCTGGTATTCATGGTTTCCAATTTAATAGTAATCTGCAGCGACCATGTAAACAGAAACGTCAACTTGGTATGCAGGGAGCATTCATTTGTATTAGAACAGGTTCATTAAAAGAAGAATTGGCTGGTTGATTTATATAAAGATCGAACCTGTGGATCAGTTATGAAACAGCATACTGAAATACAATTGCGATTAGTCAGAGTTCCGAAAACCAAATATATGGCGATGACAGTTTGAGGAGAGTTGAGGAAGGCAGATAGTAATGCCCAGAAGCACGAGAGAAGAAGATAGTGGAGGCGTGGGGGGTTGAATACACGGTGATGGCCTTATTAATGGCTTGACTCAGAAGAGTAGTGAATATAAAAAAAGAGGGTCAGACGGAGAGAGATGGACAAACTCAACAAGACAATTTGCGCGTCCGATTTGCAAGCTCACGATACGACCGTACGCAACCACGTAGTTGCATTTGGGTTTCGTGGGCATTTTATTATTATTCTTTTAAAAAATCAAATCAAACTTGTTAAAGATAAGAAGAAGATCCTCTGAATTAAACAGCCTAGGCGGGGCTGGCGGTGGCGGGCAGTACTTCTATAAATTTCATTTTTTTAAAAAAAGAAAACAGGGGTTGGGTTCATTTGTTTTTTTCCCGCTACCTCTTTCTTGTTTTAGTTGAATTGCCATTAAATATTAAGTTTATACATGAGTGTGCTTCTAATAAAAAAAGAGAAAACTTGGAAGCCAGGGGGAAAAAAAAGAGCAGAATGATCAGTGTTTGACTATGAAAGCAATTAAGCAATATCCAAAATTTAATGAGTGGATCCAAGATTTCGTTTCTTTACTTTGAGTCATGAATCGCTTGGATGGTTTTTGTCGGTGGTTGTGTTAGATTAGATTCTTGTTACGCAACAGAGTAAGGTTAAGATTTTAGGGGTTGTTCACTGTTCTCTCTACGCAAAAGGCTGCACTAATCGCACATGCTTTGTGCCTTCTGAACCCTTTCATGTTTGGCCAAACTGAGCCATTTCCATTATTAATATGTGGAAATATAAGGGCGAAATATTTTTAAAAAAAATTTGAAAATGTCAACAGATAAAAAGGTGTTCCAAATATTTATAATATCATAGAAATATTAAGATAAATTAAGTACAAAGAGGAAGATGCAATTTTACAAGTTTTGATAAAATTTTTCTTAGGTTTAGTTAAGATTTTTCCAATTTTTCGTAAGAATTTTACAAGTTGCAAATCAAAATTCACAAGATTTGATAAGAGTTTCACAAATTCAGATAAAATTTTCATAATTAATTTCATTAAAGTGAAAATTAAATTTCAAGGGGCAATTCTGTTATTTTTTTTATTTAAAAAAAAATAAATCAGACTTTAATACATTTTTAATATTATGAATATTCGAAACATATTTTTAACTTTTACATTTTTTAAGTTGATTTGCTTTAGTTTCACTTTTTTTTAATAAAAATATAGAGAGACAGATCGACTAAAACCTGCCCAACCATTTGAATTGAACTGTATGATATTATTTAAAATTTATCAATAGCATAATTTATCATAATTGTTTTTTTATAATTGATATTGATGACAAGGTGAAAGAGATGACAATATACATGGAACCAAAGAATAAACAGCTAGCAAGTGATCGTGATGGGCATGCAATTTTATATGCAATATAATGATATTACGTGTGTTGTTTTGATCTAAAAAATTATTTAAAAAACTTATGGCCCATCGATGATTTCATCATTAGAGCTTCACCACTGCATTCTAAATTTTTAATCAAGAACAGTTTTTTTGGACGATTTATCGAAGGGTTCAGGGTTTAATTATGATCAAAACTTTCAGAATAAATCTGAATGTGAGAGTGAATATGGGATGAGTCTGCACTCTGCATCCTATACTCAAGGATTTCAAAATTAAAAATAAATTACATCCCCGGCCCGTCTACAATGACGTGACACTGGAACCAAATCAGACATTGACTCTTGACGTGGATAATTAAAGTTTAGCTTTCAAAGGAAAGCATAATTTATCAATCGTCCCCCTAATCTTTGCTAAAGAAACTCGCCATATGCCTTTAAAGACCTTGAAAGCTCCTTTTCTTTACGGGGGTATTCTTTTTATTTATTTTTTTACCTTATGTGGATTCGATCTTGCAACCATCAAATGAGGCATGTTTTAGCGGCCATAATATCTTGTGCGAGTCAATATTATTTTGGTATTAATTTCTTCCCCTGCATCCTCTCCTTAATGCCTCTAAATGACGATTTATCATACGAGCTAGCTGTAAAAAATCGCAAGCTAAGCATGCATCATGCACTGAAGTATAATAAAAAGTTCTCTTTTCCTCTGCTGCCACTATTAATACACTCGTATACGTGGTAAATCCGTCAAAGTGAAACTAAAGCAAATCCTAGAAAGATTTGATTAATTATGGTCCACAGGAAGTCAATATCCCATTTATATGGCACTACTGGGTAAAGGTTATATTGTGGGGTTAATGGAAAGCACAGTAAAAATGGGCTTTGTGCTGGAAAAGCATACTTGAGCAGAATCTCTTCTGGATGGTGAGCTAGCCAGCGTCCCTCTGTCTCGTCTGTTTCAATACAGAACAAGACACACTCAGACCCACCATTATCACCCATCCACTTTTCGTCTTTTCACGTACCTTCACTGACCACTGCTTCTAAATGCGCTGAAATAATTCAGAATCTAGAAAATAATGATTTTCAACTTTCAATCACCGTATAACTTAACCTTGATGGATGTACAGTACAGAAAATACAAAGTCCTGGCCTTGAAAATGGGAAGTTATTCAAAGAAAATTGCCAAATGTCAAGAAATATACTCCTGGTATCTGGCAAGGCAGGCTAGTAGGCAAAAACACGATATTTTCAGCTAAGTTTCCTTGGTTGGTGCCTGGTGCTCCGGATTCCATCGCATGTACAAAGACATGCGACATATTATTCCTTAGCTTATTCATCCACACCTCTTCCACATAGAAAGAACCGTTTTATTTAGCTTTTATCATACGTTGCTTTTCAGTGTGGGGACATGTTCGATGATGGAGTGAAGTTGGGATCGTCGTGCCTCCCAAATCATTGTCCTTACTCTTATCCAGGGTCATCACATTCTCTTTTATTCTCTCTCTCTTTATCTCTCTTATTTTATTTTTATGATTTGAGTCATGGCCAACTTGATTAAACTTCAACTGTACGTCTTCCCTTTCCTATGTATTTTACAGCAAATTAAATTAAAGTGCAACAACTTATCATTTTACACTCATGCATGACCAATTAGCACATGCTCAGCCACCCTCTCTATTCATTCAATCAATACTGTACATATAATAGTGCAGTGACCACAGAAAACTTAGCTCGCCCACTCCTTCCACAAAGGTCAAAGGGAAGGAGAGTGGGGCCCAGTTGGTGGTACTACGTTTGGAAGCTGGCGACTCTGCTCTGCTGCGTCCATGGCCATGGGTTTCTGGGCTCTCAGTCACTCACTTTAGATACTTGTCATAAACAGGACTTTTCCTGCTGCTGCTGGCAAAAGGTGAAAAGTAGCTGCATGCTTAGTAACCAGATGCTTTTGTCATCTTACTTTTACTTTGATGTTGCAATAAAATTTGCAATTTTGTCCTCTGACCCATCTGCCAAAACTACGATTATTTGAGGAAATTAACAAACTGAAAAAAAGGTAGAGAACATTTTCGTTGAGGTCGATTCCCACATTTGGAGCTACCAATCGTATAGTTAGTGAGTGAACGGCCAGCTGGACCCTTGACATGGAGTATGTCTTGTATTTGAAAGACACGACACGGTGGAAGCTAATGGATGAGATTAAGACAGGTTACCTTCCGATGGCTACTAAAGCAAATCAAGAAAGAACATCGGAATGGGAGAGAACTGAGAAGTGAACATGAAGCTGTGAAAGGAGGAGATGGATTACAGACTGTAAAATGAGACGGGCCAAGGAAATAGAAAAGGAAAAGAGATTTAATAACTGGGGTGGAATCTGAAACCAATTGTTGTCGGCATGCATTTGGACTCACCTTCGGCTTTGCCACTTCTGACTTGGAAACTTTGATGCTCCGTTTTGGCGCTTTCTGCTTTACATTAATGTATTAAAGCTGGGCAAGCAAACTCCTATAGTGGCGAGCGTGGCCCGAAATACGACTTTCCGGAATTCTGCCGATATGCTCTCTCCCAAATGATCATACGGCTCAGCTTTAATAGAATCATGACACCAGGCATCAGAATTTTTTCCCAAAAAGAAAAAAAAGAAAAATAAAGGCGTCATGACGAGTTTGAATGGCGTTATACTAGTATGAATACACAAAAACATAATGCATTTAAATATCGGGTCGAGACTCGGGAGTCCAGTTCATTGATAGTGGGCTGCTACCCAATTTATCTTTTGGACCAACTAGTATCAAACTCTTTAGTTGGGGGCCAAGTATCCAAGCGCTGGAACAAAGAGTGCCACGAGCAAATCCGAATATGTATGGCCCAAGTAATACTGAAGTTGCAAATCCAAAAAGCATATGCCTGCTGAGTGCTGACTGAGTAGTGGGAAGAGCTTAGCATAAAGCCCACACACGAGGAGTTGGAGAAGTGGAATGGGCCAAGGAAGAAGTGAAAATTAAATGGACATGATGACCATCATTGCTAAGCAGAGTCTAAGAAAGTAGCAGAAAATAAAAAAGTAGCTCATGATTATATTAGGGCCCTTGTGCAGAATGATGTATTAGGACCTTTATCCCCTCCTTGAATATAGCATGTGGTTATAAAAAATCTTTCCTTGTGATATTTTGGAGTCATCCGGAATTCTGCCTTTTCCTCCCTGAAATTCTTCTCCTTCTGTTGTCTTTTTTTTTCTGGCTGCTTCCTTTACGTTCTTTATACTGTATAATTGAGACTGAGATTTTGTATTTGTTGATCGGTTATTCTGAGTTGACAAGTTGCAATACAATCATTACACTTTCATTTTGCATTTGAAGGCTGGTGTGACGTGTCTACATCATATATATATATATATATAGCATACTGTTTATATTATGAATGGTTCATGAATAACTTGATATAGATAATATTAATTATACTGATATTGATGTTTATATCCTGCATGCGAATATGCTGATTTAATTCAATACCGCATTCTCATTCCTTTAGATATATTCTTTGGTACTCATTTTTTTTTAAAAATAGTTTACCAATTTAAGTCTACATGTCTTACACAATAAAAATGCTTTTTCAACATTGATGCTGTCTATATGAGTCTCCGATTGGAAATGTACAAATATTGTTGCTGGTAAAGACAAAACACTCCTGTGGGAATCGTTCATATATAGTTATTTCTTTTCCAGATTTTGTTCAAGGTTCCTCGGTCTTCTAATTAAGTTGCCGATCAGTTCATCATATGATCCAATATTCTTCTGACAAGGGAATACACCCGTCAGGGTACAGGATTTGATTTTTCCAGAAACTCTTACTCCCTCTTAATGTTAGGATATTTTAAAAAATATATATTATATTAACTAATTTAACTAATTTTTTAATCTAATCAAATTAGATAAATATATCTTATACACTAGAAAGTATAATTTATTTTTGGAACGTGAAGGAGTTGGTTAGATTTGCCATAACCTACTTTATTTTCTTTTATATAATGACTCAGTATGATCAATTATCACCGTTGCAATAAGAGCCGAGTGACGAGATTATAAATACCATGCACCAAGGTACCACCAAGTCCTGATCTTGCCTTCACTCTTTTCTTTTTGCCGATCTCATAACTAGCTTAGATTTTGAGTATACACAACAATCATTAATTATTAAGTGGAGCCATCGCTGGACCCGTACAAGTTTTATATATATATATATATATATATATATATATATATATATATATAATTTATTCTTCAGACTAGGTAAATCATCTGTCATGGGAATAATTTATGCCTACATATATAACTCATTCACAAATAATTAATATATATATATATATATATGTATATATATTCTTCAGACTAGGTAAATCATCTGTCATGGGAATAATTGATACCTACATATATAACTCATTCACAAATAATTAATTAATATCACGACTTGACATAAGTTGTCTTTTACTGTAGACAGTGGTATGTATTGTGCTATAGATAGTATAGAATTAGGAACAAGAGAGAAGGTGTGCAGTTTTCAGCTTTTAGTTAAGCGGCCCCATGAATGTAGTTGCCAAATCAAAGTCACGCCAAATTTATTATTACCAATGTCATGATGAAATGTCAACAATAATATTTAGCGAAAGATATATATATAAACCCATGAAAAGTAGCTAGAGGGATATACAGCTATCCTCATATGCGAGCATGCCGTATATACAGTGAGGAAGGGAGGGGTGATTTACAAAACATACACACACGTACAATAAAGATAAAGGAATAATAATACACCAAGCACGGACTACGTACGTACAGGTTGGACGAGATATATAGACGTGATGTGCCTAATGCTCTTTAAAGTAACTTAAGTACATAAAAATAATAATTACTATATATATATAACAATCGCGCAAATATATGAGCGGCTGTGCATCCCATTAATGGACAGCGTCACCTACTAGGTCCTTGGGGAAGGCTGGCCATGTCCGGCACCGGGACTGTGACCTGGATCCGTTGGTCGGAAATCATCGACCCATGTCTGAAGCCCATCATTATCATTGGTCGCAGGTTCAGAAGCAACTGCGGCCATTTCTTTCACGTTGTTTTTGTAGGTTGTCACGTGCTCATTCTTCTCCTGTGGTTTCAGTGGCCTTCCTACAACAGATAAAATTGCATGAGAAAACACTAAGGCTAGGAGGAAGACAGCAACACATGCAAGCTTCGAGTTGGCCATTATAATCCTAAGAGAGTGGTAATTAATATCTTAGGGACTTAGTTTGAGAGGGAGAGGATGTATATGTGAAGAAGAAGAAGGGAGGGTTGGTTGCAAAATATTGAATGTGCGGGGGGGTTATATATAGCCAGAGAGGGGTTGACACCTGGGTAGTGCTAATTATTTATTTTTCTAAATTACAATGAAAATGTGGGAAGAAAAACTAAAGGGGGAAGGTGGAATAATGTAAAATATTGTATGATGATGCTTCCCCTCAAAAGATTCCGTTTGGCGGGGTTGGCAAGGGCAAGAGTATCTTCTACTACTTGTAGTGTGTTAGTTGATCAATCTGTACAAATTAACCCTGTTTCTGCATGTTCCATGCAACATATTTGGGTTGAGAGGCTAGCTGGAACATCCTGATTCAACAAGATTCAACAATAGTGCGGTACAAACCCCACCCACTACACCATAGCCTCAGCCCTGATAAAGACGTTTTTGGTACAAACCCAATTTTTGACTTTGGGGAGTATTTGGGTGGCAACTCTAGCCAGATTCCCAGCATCAAAGTTATTGGAAGCAACTATATATTACTGGAATATTTTAAAATGAAGATACGTGTGTTTGATAAAAATGTCATGTCTTTATAAATTAAGAAATTTATGTAAGATGGTTTTATAGGGAGTTACAATACTAAAGTTTATCAAGATTATATCTATTTAGTTTTTAGAGACATATAAAAGATTATGACCAAAAGTTCTGGGTGAAAAGTTATATTGATTTTTAAGAATAAAATCCTAATAAAAATATAACTCTTCATGAAATAATTATTTTAATTAAAAAATCATTGGTTATTTAAGTTATATTGGTTCATGAATTTAATACTTGGTTATGACTTTTAATTAAAGAGTTACTGCTTGAAGAGACACCATTTCAAGACATCATTTCATTTGTGACATATAGAACACACAAAAGAAATCACAACAACAATAAGAGATCAAACTTTATTGCCCTTGTTCTTAGCTTGAGTGTTGGAAGTGTAATCCATACTCAAAGATATTTATTCTATCTTGTAGGAAATCTGTCCGTCAGTCCAAATTGAACCCTATTAGATACAAATAGGTGGAAGCGAATTAAGTCTAAAGAAGAGTAATGCTCACACCTTAAAAATATTATACACACTGCTTTCTTTTTCATCTCTTTTTCTTATAGTTATCAGTGATCCAGTCCCTCCAATATATATATATATATATCACGCATCCTTCTTATACTTAACGCGTATTACCATTGGCGCAATAATGAAGAAAGATTTCAAGTGTCCTAGTTAAACATGAACTTTAATTTGACCCTATTGATTCACTTGGTTGGAAACAGTCTGATTCTGATTCTATGTATAGTGGGGCTTACTATACCAACACTACAATTTGTCCACTTTTCCACAACTACAAACAAAATATAACTACAACTGATATTTAGCACACATCCTCTGCCAAGGTGTTGCAAGTATCAGCCACTACATATTATTAACGGCACGCCAATTGGATATTAATTAATGAGTTTTAACTATAGATTATAGTATTGTTAAATGCAGAGATTCTTTTTGTAAATTAAACTTTGGAAATCAATGGTTTACGTCATGCAGTTTGATGAGCGTTTCCACACACACATATATATATATGGTGCCCTGTATTATTTTACAGCTAGTTTGAGTGTTGGATTTATTTAGGTCATCATGTATGTTGGTGCAATATATATATCATATTTGCAGCCTACCGATTTCCACCATTATTGACCACATTATATCATTGAACCAGGGAATTCTGATGAAATGGGTATCCTTCCTGCCCCATTCGACTATACTTATTATATAAGGTCGTACTGTAATTATGAGGAGAATCAAGTGCAAGATTCGTAGGGTCTCTTTTTTGTTTTTTTTGAGGTACTGAAAATCGGAACGGACATTGAACTGATCGAGTCATTGGATTAAGGGTCAATAGTTCAGGCTCGAAGTCAATTTGGGGATCAGACCGGGGTCAATTAAAAAAAAATAATATAAATGTTCATACATACCATTTAAAAAATTGTATGAGAGTTTTTTTTCAACAAATATATAGTTCAATATAACTTCATAAACCTAATACCCACAAAAAATATTATTAAATACATAAAGATTTTTCTCCAACCAATGCCAAAAATATTCTACAATCCTTTTAAAGCTCCTTAAGAATCAAAATATTTTAGGAAAATAATTTTTTCTTAAAAAAAACCAAAATAATGTCATTTGGAGTATAAAAAAGTGAAAAAAATATGGCAACCTAGGTCTCCCTGGTTCGCACCGAGTCAGACCAGGTTAAATCGGGTCGATCGAACTGGTTTTCTCCACTTCTCCAGACATGACTACCGGCCGGTCCGGTCTAATTTTTCAAACCTTTTTTTTTTCGATAAAGGACTTCTTTGCAGGACTCTGAAACTTTGGAGAGCAAGTTTTTAGTGGAACACTTCAATTGGCACCAGATAGTCCAACGCAGACATGGAAGTGCTAGATGTTCCAGCAAGTTATATCAAGGTAATGAAAATCGGACTAAATACTGAATTAGTCGAGGTATTGGATTAAGGGTCTATAGTTTAGACTATGGTCAATTAACACACACACACATAATTTAAATATTCATACATACTATTCAAAAAATTATATAAGAATTTTTTTCCCCAACCAACAGTTCAATATAACCTTCTAAACCTAATATACACAAAAATATCATTAAGTATGTAAAGATTTTTTTCCAACCAATGTCAAAAATATTCTACAATCTTTTTAAAGCTCTTTGCAAATAAAAAAAAATTCAGAGAAATAATTAAATAAAATAGTCAAAACAACATCATTTAGAGCATAAAATTTTTTTACAAAAAATTAGGGTTATCCGTGACTAGGCCGGGTCACCTCGGATCAACTGGGTCAGTTCTTCTCGATTTTCCTCTACTTAACCGAACTGGTTAAGCGTACGGTTTACCGATTTCTGGTTTGAACTGACCGGTCCGATCCAATCCGATTTTCAAACCATGAGCTATATACATGTGTATATGCAGAAAATTAAAGGTTTTCCCTTCCTTCCTTTTTCTTCAAATTCTAAACTGGGTCCTCATTTTGATTACATGGAAACAGTGGAACAGAGGGATCTGCTAGAGATTTTGCCCGCCTCAATGTCTAGATATGTTACTAAAAGTGCAAGTGATGTGGACCAAATGCGCACTAAAACCTGAATGCCATTGCTAGTAAAAGAAAGGTGCACAAGCCTCTGAGCCCCACTTAGTCAAATGAATGTGATCATGATGGTTTTCAACTTTCAATTTCCATCAAGGGGTCACTCCACTCGGCATTGAAGCAGCTTTTTTGGGAGGCTATTGAATTTTAGTTTTCTGGGGCTGGCTCCTCAAGTTGGGGAAGTTCCACCCAATGCAACTGATGGACCCCGTTAAATGCCTCACTACAATGACCCATCACTTCATATCTTTTTTATGAAACGTATTTCAATGAACACTCCAGTACGTTCAAGTAATAATCGTCGATGAACACTATATGCATCTATTATTCTACTCTCACGTCTACTTATAAGATATATTTATGAAGTTGATTTTAGTTCTAAGTATAAAATATATTTTTCATATTTATTAATTTTTTTTCTAATTTATCCTTTTCAACGTTCCCTCAACAATAATTAAAGAAGAGAACGAATATGAAAATTATGTATGATGATTATAATATTTTAGAAAATACATATCATATTAATTAATTTAACTAATTTTTTTTAATCTAATCAAATTAAATAAAAATATTTTATATTAAGAACTGAATAGAGTGTTAATTAATTAGTTCATTCTATTATTGGTAGAACAAACGATGAATACTTATGGAAGGGAACCAATACCGGATGGATTAATTTGACACGTTTTCCTGTATATTATGTAAATTTATATGATTTATGATTTTTTGAACAGTGAGGTTTATCATAAATTTTATATTGATATGTTGATCGATTAATTAATAACAATATTAATTAATACATGAAAAATTTCGATAATCTTTATAAAGATCCAAGTGAAAAGACAAGGGTGAAAAGAAACGTAGGCTGTGATCCAGAGTTTGAACCCTGTAATGAAAAAAAATCTTCCAAGTCTACGTAATTTCCACTTATTGATATTGAGATGTTTTTAACCTAAATTTCCAGCAATAAATTATCAAGATCACATGGATCTTTACAAAGATTATTGAAAGAAATATCACAACGTGCATACATGTTTTTACTTTTAGGTCCTAAGTCACAACATCCAAGAAGGACACACCCAATTTTTTTCGGTCACTACGACAAAAAAAGATCGTCTGAATTATGAACAGTATTTTTAAAACTTCAAGTCTGAGGAAGAAAAGCAGAGACTAGGGCCATAACAGAACAGTTTTTTGTTTTTTTGACCAGCAAGAGAACGATATCATAAAGTTTAAATTCTGATCGTCGGCCATGTTTTGATCATTTAGGCCTCATCTTTAATGGGCTGACCCAAGTCCCAAACACAGAACGGGCCCATAGGCGTTGGATGGGATGGCCGGTGGGAAATTTTCAATCCTGGATCCTCAAGTAATTCAACGTAGGTACGCGACTCCGCGTCGATGTCAGTTGCGTAATGTTGCGACTAACTTCTTTCCTCATTCTGCGGTTTGTAAAAGTAATGGGTTGGCCCTGGTTCTAATTCAAAAAGAATATGCCGTTGTTATGATCCTCACAGACATTCCCAGATACCAAGTCGGTTTGTTTCTTCGCATTTTACTTTCGTCCACATGCACGCTTTTTGGTTTCTTCATTCATTTCATCTCCCTTACTCTAAGATACCTTCTCTGTGAATTATGCGCCTTTCTTTTTCCAACATTGAAAACATCGCCTATGAATAATATAGCTGTGACTGCCGTGTGACATCGATATTTTCTCTCTGGTGTTTTTCTGTCTTTTATTTCTTGTTTTTTTTTTAAAATGATTGCTTGTTCTTGATTGAGCTTCTGCGTCCTGCAGCTTAACCGTATGTTGAAGACTTCATTTCTCAAGATAGTGCTTCGTTTGATTGCTTTTCTAAAACCATGTAGACGAAGACAAAGAGATTAGGGCTCCGGTTCATAACTAAATTTGGTTATCTGAACTGTATAATTATTTATCCAAATGCAACTGCTCAATATAACCCGAACTTGTAGTTTTCTTAACTCTGTCTTGCTCAATATAACCGGGTTCTTGAATAGCCAGTCCCATTGTTCTTTGCTTATTATGTTAACAATTAATTTCTTTTGCTGCTTTTGCACATTGAGATCGGAAGCTCCTTCAGTGCTATTTTCTTTCTTGCTTGAGCACTATCAGATTGTTACTAGTTTCGGTTGTTAGGTGTTGTTCTTTTCTTTGTCACACAACCATCCTTCGCTGTACAAAAGTAGTCATTATATGAAATGAAGTTATCAGCTCAGGCATAGGGTTGCTTTATGTAGAATTAAGGGATCGACATTGTAGTTGTAGGTGTGAATATTGAGTCATAAACTTCGTATGCGCAAACATGTCCGGATATAGAATTAATTTAAGTTGAAAAAGCAAAGAAAAGGCTAGCGAGAAAAATCAATCCTAATGTCAGATAAGGATTCTAGACAATTTTAATTCACAAAGGTAATCTATGGAAGAATATCGGCTCATTTGGTTAAGGACATAATCAAGACACCTTTCTCTTGTTCCTGTTGTCAACTTGTCGTCACTGTTGCTAGTCCTGTAACTTATTATATACTTTAGTGGATGTTTAATCCTGACTTCACTTTCCTTATTGGTAGTTTTTCTCTTGGCATTAGCGGTGATGCTATTGTTTTTAATAGTAATCTTATCATTATTGCATTTGCTTCATGTACAGGATTGTGGTGCCATTCTCTATGGTATTCTTGGCGTCCTGAAATACACTTTACAGTAAGAATTGTAAAAGACTTAGTCTACTTTTACCTCAGAATGAGTTTGGAGAAACAGTCTACTGGTCTTCTTGACACACTCAAAATGGAGAGGGTTAGAACTATTCTAACCCATACCTACCCTTATCCTCATGAGCATTCCCGCCATGCCATAATTGCTGTTGCCGTGGGTTGTCTCTTTTTCATCTCATCTGACAATATTCATACCCTTGTAGAAAAATTAGACAATAATGTTAAGTGGTGGTCCATGTATGCTTGTCTGTTTGGGTTCTTTTATTTCTTTTCATCCCCATTTATAGGGAAGACTATCAAACCAAGCTATTCAAATTTCAGTCGATGGTGAGTTTCTTTTCACCTAATATATGTAGCTGAATGCATTTTGAGGTTTCATCTAGTATCACTAGAAGAAAGAGTTAATTTGACCAGTGATCAATTTGTATAAACTTTTCAGGTACATAGCCTGGATTTTAGTGGCAGCTGTGTATCATCTTCCTAGCTTTCAGTCAATGGGCGTGGATTTGAGAATGAATCTATCTTTGTTTCTAACAATTTATCTCTCTTCTATCTTATTTCTACTTGTCTTCCACATTATATTCCTTGGCCTCTGGTATGTCGGCCTTGTTTCGCGTGTGGCTGGAAAAAGACCAGAGATCTTGACCATTCTTCAAAACTGTGCTGTAAGTTTGGAATTGAAGATGCTTTTCTTGTCTTTCCAAGACTCAATAATCTCCTAATGCCTTTTTTTTTATATTAGGTGCTTAGCGTGGCATGCTGTGTGTTTTATAGTCACTGTGGCAATCGTGCTATCTTGAGAAGAAGGCCCCTCGATCGAAGAAATTCTTATTGGTTTTCTTTTTGGAAGAAAGAAGAGAGAAATACATGGCTTGCAAAGTTCATACGGATGAATGAATTGAAGGATGAGGTCTGCTCATCCTGGTTTGCTCCCGTTGGGTCTGCAAGTGATTATCCTCTGTTGTCCAAGTGGGTTATTTATGGCGAGGTACTCATTATCACCATAGAAGTTATATAATCTGTTAAAATTTTGGCTTATATCTGAATCTGTTTCCATCCTATGAATCTTATCAATCTTATGCTGTTGTAACTCAATTCTTTTGGCTTTTTAGTTGGCCTGCAATGGATCGTGCCCTGATTCATCTGATGGAATTTCTCCCATCTACTCACTCTGGGCAACCTTTATTGGACTTTACATTGCAAATTATGTAGTTGAAAGATCAACAGGGTGAGTAGTTGTTTATATTGATTTTCTGTTGTCATAAATATTATCCGCTTGTTCATTTTTCCCTGGACTGAAGGTTAGTGCAATTATCATTGATCCAGTTTAAGGTTTAATTGATGCTAACTTGTCAGTTCTCTGATTAGTTGAAGGTTTGTGATGAGAAATTTATTTACACAAATCATGTTGTTCAGAAATCATGCTTTCCTATTTCATAGAATAGGCATGTTTTTTTTTTTTTTTTCTTTTCTGTATTTCACTTCAGATCCATGTTTTCATGTAATAATAAATATACATTAGGTGGGCTCTCTCTCACCCATTATCAGTTAAAGAATACGAGAAACTAAAGAAAAAGCAGATGAAGCCTAACTTTTTGGATATGGTTCCTTGGTACTCAGGGTATGTATCAACACCTATTACTTCTTATTTAGTTTTTTACTTATTTCTATTAGCTGAGATGACCCTGAATTAGTTGCTTACACTTACCTCTGGATAAAATGATGCAGAACATCGGCTGATTTATTTAAAACTGTCTTTGACCTCCTTGTATCAGTGACTGTCTTTGTTGGACGTTTCGACATGCGTATGATGCAGGTAGCATTCTTTATTTCCTCATCTGTTGTTCACTATTATGCCGTTATAATTTACATCTTGAGGTGCTTAAGCTACAGTATGTAATATTATATGAAATACAATTGTTTTTCCTCATACATTGTTCATAATTTAAAGCCATACTTGGATTTATTAGTGATTGGATCCTTTTAAGGAACTTTTCATCCGTTACACCAAATCTTCTGTCAAACTTCAATTCTCTTTAAAGAAAAATGTTTTCCATATTGTTTCCAATGACCCTGTATTTAGAATCTTATAAACATCAGGAACAGGATACCATGTTTAGAAAGGCCAAGCTGGATGAGTGTTCTTTCAAATCAATCAATAGATGGATTTCAAACATACAATATTAATTTTCATATATTTTACGAGGTAAATAATTTTTGTGTACCTTGTGTGTGCTTTCCATATACATTATTACATTCTGTGGTGAGGTGGCTGAATCGCACCTTTTATATTCAGGGGGTTTAAGTTTATGTATGGCGACTATTTATGTAAAAAGGCCTGTTTGTCTTTCCAATTGATGACCTTTTGTTCTCAGATTTGTATGAAGTTTTACTTTGTATTCATCCTTAGCTTTGTCAACAGAATATTATTTTGAGCTAGTCTTGTTTTCATCAACAGGCAGCAATGAGCAAGTTTAATGATGGAGATGGACAAGGTGATCTTTTATATGATCATTTTGCTGAAAAGGATGACTTTTGGTTTGACTTTATGGCTGATACTGGTGATGGTGGGAACTCATCTTATACCATTGCTCGGCTGCTTGCTCAACCTTCCATTCGTCTCAGGGAAGGTGATTCTGTGCTTACCCTACCCCGTGGAGACTTGCTACTTATTGGAGGCGATCTTGCGTAAGTTCACTTTTTATTTTTGTGGTGATGGTCACATGATTTAATTTGTTGTTACTTTTTGAACTTCCTGGCCACATTGACGAAACTCTGTAGTACATGGGAATTAGAAAATATATAGCTATAGAGAAGAGTTGGGGGAAATTAGTTAGAATTCTGTTTGAAGGCAGTAAGCATGTAATGGCTATGGGTGAATAATAGTGGACTCTAATGATGACTATCGGATTTTTGCATTCTCTACATACCACTCTGAGTCTTCACTCTTCAGTGTTTGAACCTTTATTGGAAAGGTTCATAACTAGCAGGTGATACAATATTCAGATTACCCAACAGCTTGAAAAGATTCAATATTCTAAAAATTATGTCTTGCTTTAGTAATGACATATAGTGTAGTAATTATTGAAGACAAGTATTATTATCATTTGATATTGCATTTCTGTTAAGGTTATAAGGGTAGGGTTATTTTTTACTCCTCGGTCCTCATTTTATTTTATTTTTTTCTGGGGAATTGGGAGTACTAAGAAACTGACGTCCTATCAGTATTTGGGAGTACTAAACTATGTGGAGTTGACTGTAGATCCAAGTTTCATAAGTTATTCGAGATCAGAAAGAATACCATGGTCTCAGTTCAATTCTCATGCAGACTTTAGTACTCCTGAATTTCATCCTAACTTTATTTCAAGGACCATGATTTTGCGATTGCCAAAACCACTGCCATGCCTTTGAAAGTTTCTGTACTCCGTAACTTCTGTGGCATAAATTAGCATGCTTATGTATTTATTTTCTGCAATAACTTTCCCTTCTTCTGTTATAGGTATCCTAATCCATCAGCATTCACTTATGAAAGGCGGCTTTTTGTTCCTTTTGAGTATGCTCTCCAACCCCCTCCATGGTATAAATCTGAGCAGATAGCTGTAAACAAGCCTGAGGTACCTAATGGGGCTGCATTGAAGCAGTACAATGGACCTCAGTGTTTTGTTATTCCCGGAAACCATGGTTAGTTTTAGCTCCCAGTTCAAACCCTACTAGATTGTATATTTGTCTTCAAGTAGTTTATGTTATAAATTATATTTTCCTTTTTTGTAGTTGCTGCTGTTATTTATTGAATGTTATGTATCTTTATCTCACAATACTGAACGCTATCTTTTGAGAAATACGAGTAGTGAAATTTTGTTTTTACCTTTACCCCCTATTTGGATGGAGAGAAAAAGAGGGAGGAAAGAAAACTAGGGAGGAAAATGGGGAGAGAATGGTGTTTTCCCCTGTTTGGATGAAGGAAGAAAAGTGAGATGAAAGGAAAATTGGGGAAAAAATGGGGTGTGAGACCCACATTGTTTTCTCTCCAACTTGTCTCCACATATGAAGAGAAAATGGGAACAAAACTCATTTTCCATTATTTTTCCTCACATGCATTAATAAAATTCATTAATAAATGCCATGCACACATGCATTTAAGAATATGTTTTTCTTTTTTCCGACTTTGTCCCTTATTTATTTATTTATGTCTTTTTATTATATTTAATTTTAAAACATTAGAAAATATTCAAAAAATTATCTACTTATTATTTTTTACCTTAAAAAATAATTTTTTTGTGATGTCAATTTCTCAAGATATTGTATTCCATTTTAACCCTTTCACTTTTTATTAATAATGTTACATAATGTATAATTTATTTATTTCCTATTATTATATTTAATTTAAAAAAATTATCCACTTTTCTTACCTTGAATTTTTTTTTAAAACTATTTGTTTTTAAAATATGTTAACATGAATATATATTGTACCGGATAATTTGGTTTTAAATTGCATGATGATGTTAATGTTAATATGATGTATTGTGATATTTAATTTGATATATTTTTATATAGAAGGGTATTTTAGTCATTCAGATGCTTATTTTCTTTCCTCTCTGTTTTCTCCCATCCATCCAAACAGCTGGGGTGATAACATTTTCTTCCTAATTTTCTCTCCTCTCATTTTCTTTCCTCTCTACTTTTCTTCCCTTCCAAACGGAGCATTAAGCTATTAATGTGCACTAACATTCCTTTTGTGATTCACAGATTGGTTTGATGGACTCCAGACCTTTATGAGGTATATATGTCATAAAAGTTGGTTAGGTGGGTGGTTTATGCCTCAGAAGAAGAGTTATTTTGCTTTGCAACTTCCTAAAGGATGGTGGATTTTTGGGCTTGATTTAGCTCTCCATGGTGATATTGATGTTTATCAATTCAAATTCTTTTCAGAACTGGTGAAGGAAAAGGTATATTCTTCTGTCTTTGGGATGATTTAGATTTGATGGTAGAAAACTGGAATATTCCCTATGGTCCTTAATATAAAACCCACTTTAATAAAGAAATTGAACTATAAAGTGGGTCCTACATTAAGGACCAGAGGTAGTACTTGGTAAAAGTAATCATGTGCAAAGTTTGGCTTTAAGAACTGGAGTTTTATATTGTCATCTGCTGCCTACTTGTTTAAGACGATTAAACTGTTAAAGATTTTATTTTATTGAATCGATTAAAAATGTCAGCATTTCAAGACTTAAGATTCAGTTGATTATGTGGTAATCTGATTATAAAATATTGATGTGAAATAAAAGCGTACAAGTATGAATTGACTTGTTATCACTTATCACATTTACCATGGAGAAAGAGTTCCTAATGGAACTTATCAAACTATTTTGGCATTATTTTCACTGATTTAATATTTAATAAATTCTTCTTTCTATGACTATCCCATCTAGTTGCTTTATTTCAGTTTAACTTGTTCTTTTTGAATCCCTGATTGGTGTTTGGTTAAAGCTGTGATTAGCATATTTTTATATGCTTCTTTATATTTATGTGACTGGATTGCACTTGCTTCCTCATTTTGTTATTTCCCACTGATTGAGCTTAAACCTCATGTGACCATGTTTAACCAAGGTTCAAGAGGATGACTCCGTGATCATTATAACGCATGAACCTAATTGGATTGTTGATTGGTATTGGAATGCTGTGTCTGGAAAGAATGTTTCGCACCTGATTTGTGACTATCTAAGAGGAAGATGTAAACTTCGAATGGCTGGGGACTTGCATCATTATATGCGTCATTCTCATGTAAAAGCAGATGGGCCAGTTCTTGTTCATCATCTACTCATAAACGGTTGTGGAGGAGCATTTCTGCACCCGACCCATGTTTTCAGTAAATTTAAAAAATTTCATGGAGTTTCCTATGAATGCAAGGCAGCATATCCATCCTTTGAAGATTCAAGCAGGGTATGTGGAACTTCAATGGTTGCTTATTTCCAAATTCTTAGTGGATCTTCTTTTTGACACATAATAGTACATGTTTATGATTTGGTGCAGATTGCATTAGGAAACATCCTTAAATTTCGAAAGAAGAACTGGCAATTTGATTTTATTGGCGGCATTATATATTTTGTTCTGGTCTTTTCAATGTTTCCACAAGTGAGTTTCTACAATTCTTTGTTACTTCTAGATCTATCCTACTTTCCTTCCAAATTTGCCATTTCTGTCTTCCTTTCACCTTGTAATATGTAAGCAGAGTTTCACATATTTCTTATTTGACAAGTTGATTCAAGTAAGGTGTGAATATTCTCTTGTACTTGTTTTCTAGTGTAAGCTGAATCACATCCTGCAAGATGATTCATTCTCTGGTCAATTGAGGAGTTTCTTTGGCACAGCATGGAATGGATTTATATACATGTTGGAGCATTCGTATGTGTCCTTAGCTGGAGCTATACTACTGCTAATCACAGCATACTCTTTTGTTCCATCCAAGCTGTCACGGAAGAAACGAGCAGTAGTTGGAATTCTTCATGTTTCTGCTCACCTCACAGCAGCAATGATTCTTATGCTGCTTCTAGAACTAGGTATTGAGACATGTATCCGGCATAAACTACTGGCAACTTCAGGTTAGCTTTCAGGTTCTCTTCTTGTTAGATGAATTGCATTGGTGTAACCTTTTATACTGCCTAAATCTTATGATAATATATTGATGTGTGTGTGTGTATCTTTTTCCCCAAAATAGATGAAGATGTGATGTGTTTTTTCAATAACAGATGCTCAGTAACCTGGCTTTGATTTATAGATATGAAAATGGGGGAAAACCAATGCTTTTGCAAAGTAGGATTCTGACTTTGTCACAATATTTAGGGGTAATATCATATGAGAAAATTTTTGTGTAAACTAGGTTATCACACTTTATATCAGTGGTATAGATCAGTGGAAAGTGAGCACTTTCCCGATCCTACTGGTCTTCGGGCTCGAATTGAACAATGGACATTTGGACTTTATCCAGCATGCATCAAGTATTTAATGTCAGCATTTGATATTCCAGAGGTAAGAGTGTTTTCTCTTCCAGAAGTTTCATCCTTCCTTTCATCCTGGGTAATTTTAATTGAAGGAGAATATTCTCAGGTCATGGCTGTTACGAGAAACAATATTTGCAAGAACGGAATGGAGTCTCTCTCTCGAGGGTGTGCAGTGATATATTATGCATCCGTTTTTCTTTCTTTTTGGGTCTTTTCAACCCCTGTTGTTTCCCTTGTGTTTGGATGCTACCTGTACATTTGCATCAACTGGCTTCACATACACTTTGATGAAGCCTTCTCGTCTCTTCGAATAGCTAATTACAAAGCATTCACACGATTTCACATTAAATCTGATGGTGATCTCGAAGTTTTCACTCTGGCTGTTGATAAGGTAAGAATCATTATTCACCAAATTACTGATTCACATAAGCCATAAGGTGAGATGTTGAGGTGCTTCCTTATGGTGAGGTACCACGCAGTAATGGGGTGTTCTTCCTTCATTTTGAGACAAAACTCCATTATTTTGAAGATGTGCAATAATTTGAAGAAGAAAACTTGGCCCGCACTCTTTACTTGATATTTTCTTGATATGTTACTCCATTTTTCAAAGAGTTGGTTGTTAATAGAGCAGAATGACATAATGTGATCCATGTAGCCAATCTCACTTAGTTGGATAAGGCTTGTTATTGTTGTATCCCCCTCCCCAAAACAAAAGAAAGCAAATAAATAAATGGAAAATAAAGGAACTGAATTCAGTAGGAGATGTTTGAGGGTCAAATAATTATTGGCTTTTCTATATATGGTTATCGAGACCACTTTATGTCATTTGATATAGTTATAGCTAGGTTTATGAACTAATCGCAGCTTCTGAGAATCGTGACTGCTCTCCGCTGAAATCGATGTTTTATTATAATAATCTAGTTCTTGGCTGGGGTTGTATTGCTGGGTTATCTTGGGTTTTACATCACAGTTCTAACACATTAGTCATGCATGCAGGTCCCAAAGGAGTGGAAGCTTGACCCTGACTGGGAAGGGGAGCAGAAAAATCCTCAACAGATGAGCCATTTGAGAAGGTTTCCCAGCAAATGGAGGGCAGCAACAGCCCACCAAGATCCAATACATACTGTTAGAATTGTGGACCGTTTTGTTATTGAACGAACAGATAAGAATGATGTAGCATCGCCAAACAGGCCAATTCATTGATATGGTTCTCATACCTGTAACATTAGTTAGGAAGCAATTGTAAGGGAAGAAAATAGTTACTGCAGCGTGATCTAAGCGCGACACTAGTGCAATTTTGTTGTTCGAATTCGGCTGTCCCCAGAAAAGCAAATTTAAGTTGGGCGAAAGTAGAATGATAAAATGGGATAGCCAAGGCCGGAAAGTCTGTCCGGCGGGATAGGATCGATCTGAATTTATATGTATATAAATGGGCTGGATTTGGGTTTTTCTTCAGGCTCGACTTGAGCCTTGTTCACGTCCGGCCTGGGGTTGTGTATAATCTTAGCTCAACCTTATCGACATGTAAGAATGTTTAAATCGTTTTGATTTTATTATTATTTCATTAAATTTAATAATTATTGTGGGCAAAAAAAAAAAAATAATTATTTCGAATAAAATAAAGGGAAAATTAATGGTCTGAATCTTATAGTTTACGCAGGCTTGCACTATCATCCCATGCTTTTAATTTTTAAATCACTTCCTATAGTTTGCTCCATTATACAACCTTCATCCATAATTAACATTTAGTATGGACGTAGATTCGCGTGGTTATAGGCAACTTTGTTGGGGACTGAACCCACTGAAGAATGCAGCACCATGAGCGTGCGCTTCTTGGCTATCCGTTTATCTCTTGTCGCACGGGGAAGGGATGGTAGGTTTAATACTTTTTCGAAGTTATTGGTCACAATTTTCTACATGGCACTAGGGATTAAACGTCAGCCGCTTGAGCAATATACTACTCCCTTTTCCTTTATAAAATGAACACACGAACTGAAATGAGGCAGACTTGATTCAATAATTGCAAGTTGTTCATTCTTTCCTTCTCTGGATCAATGATGGGAATGAAATTAGAATTGGATCCTTTGCTTGTCTCAAAAGGGTAGGGTGACCATCTCAAAACAAAGGATTTTTTTTTTTTAACAGAAATCTCAAAACAAAGGATTGATAGATTAAAACATGATGCTTTTGATTTTTATTTTTTTTTCATCCCACCAACAAAGTCCTTACATGATAATCAGATTTGAACTCACAATGTTGTAAATGAGCTAACTCCTTAGATCAACTTTTATTAGCTAATACCTATTATTTTATCAACAATCAACAAGCTAATGATAAAAACAAGTCCTTGTAGAAAAACACCCACCAAACCAAAAAAAATTGAAGTGGGCAGGCAATCGTTTGCCTCCTAGTAGCTTGAAGTTGTGCTCAGAGAGAGATTTAAATAAACAAGACTCTACTGCTAGAAATTTAAACGCTAGGATTAACTTGAAAGTTCAAATATTGGATAAATAAATAGTCTTATAACTAGTGGCAGAGTCTTGCTTATTTACAGAGTACATTAAACCATGAGTGGCAATGGTGTAGGTTTTTTTTATTTTGGTTTTTGACAAAATTTGCTCTATTAGTCTGACTGGACTGGAGAAAGCTCTGGTAAGACGTCCCTTTCAGTGCTTGCTTCACTTGGTCCCAATTTTCAGTTTGTTTAAATAAGAGGGCCGCATGTATCTTCACCTGGAGGATCTGCAGATCACTATATGGCAACCTAAGAAATTCTTGAACATCCTTTAGTTTCTGTGGCAGAGCATAGGAAAGACTGGCATTAACATTAGCAATTAACAAGTGCCATGGTAGTAAAGTTTAAGCCATGAATGTGGTAGCACGTGTCATCCATACAGTACGGTTGTGGACATGATCTTCGTAGCAGAGAACAATGTGACCAACGGCTTTTGCAGCTGTCTCCTCTGTTTGCTTCAGCTCTGGTATCAGTGAAGAGACAATGATTCGAGGTTTGTACTTGCCAAGGACCTTAGCCTGCAGTTACATAATCCATTTTAAGAACGAACATGCTAATAGATTCACACGACACACACACACACACATATATAGAGAGAGAGACCTCCTTTTTGGTAGTGCACATGAGACTTGTGGGTTCCATTCAGTGGCTTTGTGTCTTTGTCGTGGATATTGGCGAGCACAGACACCAGTCTTCGCAGCAAGTTCCTTCTAAACAGAAATATTAAGGAAACTCGTCTTGTGTTGAAGTATTCTTCTATCTGTTGGTGATATTCCATCAAAACCCTGCAATATATTTGAAAGCGTCATAACAATATGTGCAGAACACAATTCATAATTTAGATTCGCAAAAACTAAAGAATGAATGGGGAATCCGCCTGATTAAGCATCCACTTGAAGCCATCAGCAGCAGAGCACTCATTCTTGGAAGGACTGGTGAACCAATCAAGATTATACACTTTATCCATTATGTTCAAAATGCAAGTGATGTTTTGCCTTCTTTTGCCTATTGAGAGCACTTCTCCATTGGAGCTTATATTAATGTGACTATTTAGCAAAGTCTCAAACCATGCGCTCCCAGATCTTTGCATCGAAATAATGGTGAAGAACCGAACGAGATTGCAAGCACACTCCTCTCTGCGCATTCATCATTAATAACGCCGAAATCTAAAGTTAAGTAAACTGAAGCCACGTCGATTCTGTTTGAGGATATACCTGCTAAATGTCTCGGGTTGTGGATAATGCAAGTATGGGATTTCCGATGCTTGGATGCCAGAAGAGCTACATGAGCGTTTGGCCCCTTTGATTTCAACTAAGATGCTATTTGTAGTTGTGCCAATAGTTTTTTGCCCTACATAAATTTAGCAAATGCATACTGCAATAAACGAAGTGATCACTAAAATTGCTAACCTTACGTTAATGGATATTTCTTCACCGATTTTATGTCCCCTGACTCCTGTCAATGCAGAGTTACGAGGTGTGTCACACACACACATATATAATGAGAGAGAACTAGGAGTTGAGGAATCTGATGTAGCACAACGTAGAGTAAGCTTGACAAGGATAGCGGAGAAACAATGTGAAAACAGAGATCGCCGGACAATACATTGGTATACATTTAAGATATCCATAAGATGGGGTAGGGATCCAAGGGGCAAGGAAATAATTGTTAAATGGAAATGTTGTTTTTATTTAAGTATTCTTTTAGCGTTGAGAAATATATGGCGAAGAAAGGGTTTCTGGCTTCCTCTTGAAAAATTCATGTCGGTTTCTGTGTGTAGCACTAGAAATGTATTTATTCATCAGAGGATTATGAAACACATGAGTACAAAAATCGGATTGGACTGACCAGTAGGTTTGGTTTAGCTATTGAATCGTGAGGGTGTTGAATTGTGTGAATCAGTTAAAACCGGTGGTTTGGCTGGTTGGACCAAGTTACATTTTTTGGTTCTTCTAACTACTATCTCGCGTTATTTTTTAGGGGAAAATGAAAAGTTGATTACCAAGATGAAGAAAAAAGTAGGTAAAAAAAGAATATGATAAAAAAATTATTTAAAATGATATGATAATTATAAGAAAGGAGATATCATTGCATAAGTATATGCATCATAACTTATACTAATATATTTTAAGCATTTTTTTCTAAAGATCTTTATTTTTATCTATAGAAGTTTAAAAATATATTAATATACATATTGCCATTTATTTTTTATTATCATTTAAAATTTAATTTATTTTATGATTTTTGTTTTTATTAGTTTATCTAAAATATTAATTTTTACATTTGAATTCATTTATATTATTTTAATATAACTGGTCTAACCCGAGTTAACCCCGATCCGACCTGTTGACCATTGAATCACTGCTTCAACCGGTTTAATACCCGGTCCGATTTTTTTATCGTTGATGAAACATCAATTGCAATTATCACTAACATTTTCCTTTTCTTTTATTTTTTTATGTGGCCAAATGCCCTAAACAAAAATGAAAAAAGTGAAACCAATCATCCACTCGCGCGTTTCATCTGCAACCTTTACACCTCTAATGAAAAAAATGAGAACGAAACTAGCGGGGTGGAAGAGAAAGAGCTTGAGCATGGCAGGCTGTACCACTCTCCTACCATATGCAAACTATGTTATTACCAAAAGGAATCATCAAGGAGCTTGAGAAGCATAGTAGAGATTTTCTTTGGAGTGATGATCATCATCAAAAGAAAATCCACTTGGCACCTTAGGAACTAGTCTTCAAAAACAAGAAGCTAGGCGGTCTGGGAATCAAAGATTTGGCCAAACAGAATGAAGCATTCATAATGAAGCTATGCTAGAATATTGTTAATAACCGAGAAGCTATTTGGGTGAAGGTCCTTCAAGCCAAATATAAGTGTGGGGCAGAGGTGATAATGAAGGTTAAAAAAAATACAAGAATGCATCCTTGACTTGGAGAGGAATTTGTGATGTTTGGGAGAAAGCTAAGAAGGGAATTAGAATTCAGATTGGTAATGGACATATTGCCAATTTTTGGACAAATAATTGGTCGGAGCTAAATATACGCCTTATTGACCTCGTTCAAGGGTATGAACAATTCGTGAATCAACTGGAGAAGGTTATTGACTATGTCACCTCGTGGGGAGAATGAGATAGGGAAAAGCTTGGTCTATAGTTCCATTCTGACACTATTGCTACATCATGAGTGCTCACCCTCGTGAGGAGAGAGGAGAGGATAAAATCACTTGGATTCCCTCAACTGATGGATGTTTTCTATAAAATCTGCCTAAAATTTCCTTTTTGCAAGTAATCATCAGCTAGGGGATAGTTTTTGGAAGAAATTATGGAAGTGGAAGATCCCAGAAAAGATAAAGTCCTTCATGTGGCTATTTGCTCATGATAGGACTCTTACGGCTCTATTCTGAATGCGGAGGGGATCAATGAAGATGTGAGTTGCCCTTTCAACTGTGATGGACAAGAGGACAACATGCATTTGTTAAGGGATTATTGCAATGCTAAAGAAAGATGGAGATCGGTAGTCAATCTCTTGCACCGGAATGTATTCTTCGACCTTAGAGGAAAGGATTGGCTAAGATGGAACTTGGCAAAAGAAGCTGGACAAGAATTTACAAAAAAGATCAAGTAGGCTACATTGTTTGACTATATATGTTGGGATATATAGATATCGAGATGTAATAAATTGTTTAGGAGAAAAATGTCTTCTGAGAATGTTAATGCTCACTCTAGCTTCTTCAGAGCTTGTTGGGATCAAGATATGTTATCTCAATATTCTTTCTATAACCATCACCATTAGAAGGAACACGGAAATATCAACATCTCGACAGGTTTTGTTAGGCTAGAAATAGATGCATCGGTCTTACCTTCAAGAAGAAGTGGATATGGTGGGGTAATCAAAGGTGCACAAGAGGAGTGGCTATGTGGATACGTCTGCAAGCTGACTTCGATCTCAATAGCTATAGTTGAGGTTCTAGGCATAATTTATGGATTACATTTATGCAGAGCTCGTGGTTATAGAAAGTTCAAAGTTGTCTTAGACTATACTAAGTCTATCAACCTTATTCCTAGAGGATGTGAATCAAACCATCATTTTAAGGATATCATTGATGATGTTAGACTTCTCATACATGGAGATTGACATGTTGTAATTCAACATGTCTCTAGAGAGACTATTACTATAGCGAACAAATTGACTAAACTAACTCATAATCTTATAGATAACTTTTGTATCATTGATCAACTGTCACCTCTTGATTAAGAGGTGGAAATTGATTAGGGATTTAGCATTTAGGCTTTAGTTGTTGCTTAGTAGTTGTATGGCTATAATTATTGCTGTCAAGTAATAGTATCCAGATTTTCATGAAAAAAATAAATAAATAAACCAGTCATATAAGGAGTTAAGGACTAGAAAGCCTTCTCCACGCCTGTCTCTTTTCGCACTTGATTAATTCAGTGACTAAGGAAATCCAGACGTTGTTTGGCAAACTCGCATCTTGAGTTGAGAAGCTTAGCATTTAGAGAAAGACCTTTTCAAAAAATGCGTTGACTTTTTTCATTGAAAATTAATTTTTGAACCCAAATTTTTTTTTTCAAAGTTTTCTTCACTTGGAAACATAATTATCGACTAAACAGAGTACCAGCGACTTGATTTAACGTGCCCCGCAAATAGGGACTTAGTGCCTTCTTATTGTTTTGATAGTTACAATTTTGGTAGGCAACATCATCTCCAACATCTTGCCTAGGCTACGAATTCAAAATACCTTGAATCATCTTGCCGGATGGTGAAAATCAAAGGGTTTAGTGCATAAATAGATGCGGAGAACGCATGAGATATGAATATATATTCGTGCAACACTAGTTTCTGATTATGTACAAAGGACACTAATCAATAATTACAACCCCGTGAGGCAAGCTCATTGCTCTCCTGCAACAGACAAAGGAAAGATTGAGTGAGGAATAGAAAAATGTACGAGTTAGGCAAAGTCGAAGGTCAAGAAAAGTTGAGTAATTTTTTCTTTTACCGTCGAATATGGATATCCGATTCGTTAGACAATGCAGAAACCAAGTTGAACTCCTATGATGCAAGCGGTTTCGCTGGCATGTGGCAAATAAAACCATGCCTGAACTCCTAGCTTCTGTACATGGATACATGCATAATTGTCCCAATCTAGCAGAATCGCCTCAACTATAAGCTGTTAATTTCCGTATGAACTCTAATGTCTCCGTATAAGAAGGGTCTGCGCGGCTCAATGGTTTGCAAGAATTTATATGATCAGTAGACTCCAATACCTGTTTCAAGAATTCAAAATACATGAAGGAAGGAAAGAAACCATTTAACAACCATACCAAAACAGAAATTGACGCAAATGCAGTCAATTGTTGCAGCCAAGTAACAAAAATACATGAAAACATAGGAGATGCAAAAGAACATCCAGTTGCGGGATAACTTGCTTCAGTCAGGGAACACATAACTTTGCCCACACCATTCTGATAGCTTTCTTATACTTTATGTCGTCCTCTTTTTTTCTTTACACATACCACATAAATTACCCCCCCGGGTGGTCATCCTTTATGCCACTCTAATCCTATAGCTTTAACATCTTACAGCAGTTACATCACAAGTGTTAAGAACCAAATTTAATATTATTTTCTTGGTGCCACTGATAGATGGCCAAGTAAATATGGAGAACCCCCTTGGAAACCAACTTGCAAGGGGGAAAAACCAGGCCACTTGTACCACTTGAATTACTTGTGCCTATTCAGAGTGGGACTCTATCATAGGGTTGCCCCTGAAGAGCATACACTCTCACTGTGACTATCAGGTTGCATCCTTTGCAGGCAGTCCTTTAGATAGAGCTTCATCCATGTTTATACTAATTGATAGAGATTTAAATAACATTTGGACCCACCCCTAAAAATCAACTTGTAAAGAACAAGAATCATGTCATTTAAGCAATTCATATAAACAACTCCATCAATCTTTCAAATAGGTTAAGATGAGAAAATACACAAAATTAACTAAACTATCAATGTCATATGAACAAGATTTATGAACTCAAGACATGACACTACCGTGAGGGAATGCCATTAACACATGCACTCTATTTTTCCATAAAGTGAGAATAACATGCGACTTATTTAGATATACTGTTTATTTTCTTTATATTGTCAACTGTAAAGTGAGAATATACTATACTCACCACAAGTTCGCCAAATCCAGGATATGCAGATTCTATTGATACAATTTCCATTCTTAAGGCCCATCCACCATAACCTTCAACTATCGGAGTTACTGTGGTCTGCAAAACAACAATCACTGACTAAATAATCACAAATAAACCAAAGGCCTTGTAGCCTAATGGTATGGGTACTCCCCTATCAGTGGGAGATCATGGATTCGATCTTGACTCTTGCAATTCAAACCATCAATGTCTACCCTTATATTTCAAAATAATAATAATAATCACAAATAAATCGCAAAACCAATTGAACTTAACAGAGGATCACCTCACAAAAGCTGAGAACATCAAGCACCCCTTTCTTATGAAGGCAACGGATATAATCATTTAGCTCTATTAATTTCAAAGACCCACTTCTCAGCTCCCCTATCTATGAATGAAGCATTATAAAACAATAAAAAAAAAAAAGTCTTTCATATACAGAAATTAGTTAGATGGGAAAAAAATCAAATAGTTAAATTCATCATTAACAGTACTATGAGATCTACACTAACCGTTGGTGCAGGGCGAAGCACAAGGCCTATTCTCCAAGGCATATCTGCAAGTTTGCTACCAAAATGTGGGCAGCTATAAAAAACCTATATCCAAAATAAGCAAAAACAAAAAGAACCACACTAAGACCTAAAAATATTGAGAACAAAAAAAAATATTTTTTTTTTACTTCAGAAGTTAAAACATACTATTCCTATAGTATTTTTTACAAGGTTATCAAAACCTTCTTCCTTTGCTTTATATAGAATCTGCTTCACAACCAAGCCCCCCATGCTGCAAACAATGGAAAACCACTGATTATTAAGCCATGAAGTATGCATGCAAAATATACAACATTGGTTATGTTTGATTAAACAGATAACTAGGTCAACATGCTTAAAAACATAAGTAACATCATTGAATAACAATTTATATAAGAAAATAGTTAAAAGAATAATTTTTTCCAGAAGTAACCTAGGGTGGAAGTATATAATATATGTTAGCAAAGACTTATAAGTATTAAACAGTCTTGATGCCAGACAGTTTGTTGGATGAATATCCCATGAAATATGACCGCATGGAATATTAATCCTAGTTCCAGCAACCATACTAACCTGTGAGTCACGAAAACAACAGGCCGATCCCCAATTCCTGCCGCAACAAGCTTCTCCAACAGCATAGAGCTAACTTCCTGCAAATTTTGGTAAACAGACTAGTGAAATACTGAAATTAGATGCTAACTATATAATAAGCCCCATGTATTGCACGGAGTCTAATGTGAGCCACACAGTTCAATGTTGATGAATAGTGCAACTTTCTATAAATTTTATTATATATATTGATGGTAATCAAAGCAACAATTAAAGTGAAGGCTTAAGAGCAGCCAATGCAGGGTAAATACAGGAAGACAGCCTACTATATATGTACTGCACGGGATCGTAAGGCTTGGCTTTGACTTTCAGAGATTGGGAGTTGAGATAATGCACAGAAAGGTTTGGCCAAAGTGATTGTTCCTAGAGACACAAGCTTTTATGGGTAAAACTGAAAAAAGGATGAGCATTTCAATAACTGTGACAGGTAGAACAGATGTGATTATTCAATAACAAATAACCACAATTTTTGCCAGAAAAAAGAATTAATTTGACACAGCTTCAGCTTCCAAAGAGTGCAAGAGAAAGAATTAGGACCAAGTATTAACTATATTTTTTGGTAGCAAAGGCATGTAATAAACTCAGCAAGTCTTCAAAATGTGAGTTCATTTTAAGCCCAGGTTATGTAAGTAGTAACGTTGACTGCGTCACTTCTGCAATCTAAAATTATTATTTAACTATCATGACTCCCATACACACAGAGAGATACCACTGTTGTGATTACAAGTCAGGGTGTTTGAAATTGCAGATCATAAATTATATGACATTTAAAAGGAAATTTCTTACAGTGCCTATCAAGGCTAATAACTCCGCCTATGTTTATAGCCGGTCCCAAGCCCGGGTAAAGGAGGAGGGTTGTGTTAGGCCCCGACAACCAACGTAAAACCCTGTCGAATCTTTATGAACATGGATCAACGAAGAAATTGTGCTAATGCTAGGTCGTTGCCTGTAAGTAACGCGCTGTATGGCTCGAGTACAGTGAGAAGTGAGCGAGAGCCACTGCATCGTCGCCCGAATGTAGTGTTAAATGAGCAAGGGCTACCGCTTTCTTCTGAACGGAGGCGGCTAAAAAAGCTAGTTCATGAAAACAAGATCAGATTTGGCACTTGGAACATTGGGACTTTGAGCGGCAAATCTTGGGAGGTGGTGGGAGTAATGAAGGATCGTAAGATTAATATCCTGTGTCTTCAGGAAACTAAATGGTCAGGAGAAAGGTCTAGAGAAATTAACGGTTTTAAGCTTTGGTATACAGGAAAGGTCAATGGGCGGAATGGTGTTGGTATCATTGCTGACAAGGAATGGAGGAAGTATGTGGTGGACGTTAAAAGGATTGAGGACAGAATTATTTCCTTAAGAATGATTGTTGGAAAGGATACTATTAACATTATCAGTGCGTATGCACCTCAAGTAGGGGCATAAGTACTTCTTAAGGAAAAATTCTGGGAAGATTTGGAGGGACTAATTCAAAGTATCCCACTAACTGAAAAGATTTTTATTGGAGGAGATCTTAATGGGCGTGTTGGTAAGGAGGCAGGACCTCATGCAAGAGCGCATGGTGGTTTTGGATTTGGGTTGCTCAATAATGAAGGTCAATCTATTATTGATTTCTCCCTCGCATATGATCTCAAGATTGTCAACACTTGTTTTAAGAAGCGAGAGGAGCATTTAATAACATACAAGAGTGGAGTCGCAAGGTCACAGATCGACTTCTTCTTGGTAAGGAATTCTGATAGACGATTTTGTACTAACTGTAAAGTGATCCCTGGGGATGGCGTGACAGCACAACATAGGGTTCTGGTCCTTGATGTGAATATTAAGTATGTAAAACAAAAATGCCAGCAAGTTTTAAACCCAAGGGTCAGGTGGTGGCAATTGAAAGGGGGGAAAATGAGATTTTTAAGAGAACTCTCTTGGAGGAGGGAGAGGGGGAGTTGCAAAGAAATCTTAATATCATGTGGGAGAATATGTCTAAAAAGGTCCAGCAAGTTGCTAAAGCAATTCTGGGAGAATCAAAAGGTCTTGGTCAACAAGATAAGGAGACTTGGTGATGGGATGAGACTGTTCAAGAGAAAACCAAGCATAAGAAAGATTGTTTTAAAGCCATACACTTATGTAATATTGCTAAAAATTGGGAAAAATATCGTATGGCTAAAAAAGAGACTAAAAATGCAGTGAGTAAAACTCGTGATAAAGCAGATGAAGAGTTTTATAAGGAGTTAGGGACAAAGGCAGGAGAGCGTAAGATTTACAAGATCGCAAAGAACAAGGAGAGAAAATCAAGAGACTTGAACCAAGTGAGGTGTATAAAGGATGAAGAAGGAAAATTTTTGGTTACTGATGGAGATATTAAGGATAGGTGGGAAGCCTACTTTTATAATTTGTTTAATGATGGTGGAGAAGGGTCGCATTGTGACTTGGAAGATTTGACAACTCGAGAAGGTGACCTCAATTTTTCATTTTATCGCAGGATTCGAATTAGCGAGGTTAAAGAAGCTCTTAAGAAGATGGAAACTGGTAAAGCTGTCGAACTTGATGGTATTCCAATTAAAGTTTGGAAATGTTTGGGCGAGGAGGGTGTGTCGTGGCTCACAAAATTATTTAATGAGATCTTACGAACCAAGAAAATGCTAGATGAGTGGAGGAAAAGTACTTTGGTTCCTATTTATAAGAATAAATGAGATATTCAGAATTGCGCAAACTATAGAGGAATTAAGCTAATGAGCCATACAATGAAATTGTGGGAAAAAATGATTGAATATAGGTTGAGGTTGAAGACTGATGTTACTGAAAACCAATTTGGATTCATGTCAGGAAGGTCTACAACAGAAGCGATTTATTTATTAAGGGGGATAATGGAAAAGTATAGGAGGAAGATAAGAGATTTACACATGGTCTTCATTGATTAGGAGAAAGCTTATGACCGGGTGCCAAAAGATGTGTTTTGGAAAGCCTTGGAAAAGAAGGGGGTGAGGGTTGCATATATCAAAGCCATTCAAGATATGTATGCGGGGGTTACAACCAATGTTAGAACGTCTGGAGGTGTTACAAATGACTTCCCTATAAGGATTGGACTACATCAGAGATCAGCTTTAAGTCCTTATTTGTTTAACCTAGTGATAGACGTCCTAATTGAACCTATAAAAGAGGAGATCCCTAAATGCATGCTTTTTGCGGATGATATAGTGCTATTGGCTGAATCTAGGGAAGAAATTAACTCCAAACTTGAGATATGGAGGCGGACTTTGGAATTGAGAGGTTTTCGTCTTAGTAGGAGCAAAACTGAATATATGCATTGCAAATTTGATAAGAGACAAAGTCAAAGTGAAGTGGAAGTTAAATTGGGTGGGCAAGTCATCCCGCAAGTGACAAAATTTAGATATTTGGGATCAATTATACAACAAGATGGTGAGGTGGATGGAGACGTCAATCACAGAATTCAAGCCGGATGGTATAAATGAAGAAAAGCTACGGGAGTTATTTGTGATCGTAAAGTACCTAATAAGGTAAAAGGAAAATTCTACCGCACTGCTTAAGACCAGCAATGCTATATGGTAGTGAATGTTGGGCTTTAAAGGGATATCATGAACATAAAATGGAGGTAGCTGAGATGAGGATGTTAAAATGGATGCGTGGCCATACAAGAAAGGACAAGATTCGTAATACTCATATACGTGATCGTGTTGGAGTAGCCCCTATTGAAGAAAAAATGGTAGAAAATTGTTTGAGATGGTTTGAACATGTTCAGCGAAGGCCATTGAGTGTTCCGGTGAGAAGGGTTGATCAAGCAATATGGAGTCCTGTCAAACGAGGTCGAGGAAAACCGAAACGAACTGTCAATGGGGTCATTGAGAGAGACCTTTTAATTAATAATATATCGAAATCTATGGTCTTTGATAGAACACAATGGCGTCGTGCGATCCATGTAGCCGACCCCACCTAGTGGGATAAAGGCTTTGTTGTTGTTTGCCTATCAAGGCTAATAGAAAATGAAAACCCTAACATAAGATTGTAAATAGCCAAATATAGATATATGCATATGCAAGGCGAAGAAAATCTAACCTGAAGTGGCAGGCTAGCTCCAGACCACTGTGTGAGATTAGTCTGCATAGATGATTTATTTGAATAATAATCAGTAAGGTGATCACACCACAAGAAATACTCTACAAAAGCTGAGAAAGTGAATAGGAAATAAACATCTAAAATTATAAGGCAAAAATTTGACATTTTCAATAAAGCAAACCTTGTACTTTAGGGTAAACATGCGAGCCCTAGGAAAATCACTGGAAAGCCATTCACCAGGCCAGAAGGTTCCAAGCTTTCCTGACTCTTGATCAATCTTCTCCACCAAGGTAGACTGAGTTGAGGATTTGTCCTCAGCTATGCGCCAACTTTTGAAAGGTCCACCACGGAGGCCATGGACAAAAATAACATCTATTGAAGGCAACTTTGCATCTGCGCTGCTTATGGATGAATTAATAGAATTAATGCAGCTACCATCATTTGGTTGTTGGGTTCCAGCCCCATTATCAAAAGTAGCCATAGATATGTCCTTTGAGACTGCATATTCTTGATCTATTTCTTTGGGGCATTTCCAGATAGGAAGATGAGGATTTATTAAGAATATCATGTCATCAAAGCGGGGGCACATGTTCTTATTAGTTAGTACACCAGAGTCAGATGAGGTTCTACTTCCAGTTTTCTCATCATACTGGTAATTGCAAAATACATTAAGGAGTGCTGCCCTAGCATAACTTTGAATCTTAAGGTCCTGACAACCAGGAATTTTACCATTAGCACAATCGTCAAGCCATTTACACCAAATTCCATCAGCTATGATGATCTTCTGGACTTTGGGAAGGTTTGAGAGGATAGTCAATAACCGAGCTGCATGCCTGCGGATATGAGCTGTAGGTGGAACTCGAACACTAGATGAATCATCTATATCTGATATAGATGGTTCATCATCAATATTTGAATTCCGCTCATGCCCCTCATGAGCTCTAGATGCATTATATGCCTCATTAGCAGCTAGCTTCTCATAATCATCGCTTAACAAAAGGCGCCTTAGCAAACACAAAATACCCAAATCAACAATCATGTCTTGATGTTGAAAGTCTTCAGCACAAACTTCAGTTAAAGCTTTAATTCCTTTTAGGGTTGCCAAGGCAGAATTTGCAGCATCTAATTTTGGCAGGCTATCTTTCTTTAATTTTTTAAATAGTCCCAAGAATGGATCCAGAGAAAGAAAATCAGCCAGTGGTAATGGTTCCAAAGAATCAGAAGCAGTTGGTTCCATTTGTTTAGCTGCTAGATTAACGACAGCACTAGCTAACTGATTTGCTACTTGTGCAGCAGAAGCAGCATTTGAGTTATAGATCAAAGTCTGCAAAATTTGGTTACCTCAAACTTATCAATATAGCTAGAAAAGGTATTTAACTGCGGACTTGGAGTTTCAACAATAAAACTTGATAACTATATGAACTGAGAACTGTATTTTCACCTCATCACTAATCAGATGAAAGAGGGAGAAAAAGATGATGCATACCTTGACATTATCACTTTTGGGACTAGTGCCTTTATCATTAGGTTTCTTTATAGAACTTTGGACTTCACTTAGCAACAATGCTAACCATCCTTGAGAAACTGGTACAGACAATGGTCCATAATCTTCAAGGATCTGAGAGAGAATCTTTATAGCTGAAGATCGCATTGCATCAGAAGAAAATTTTCCAAAAACCCATGGAAGAAGAATTCCTGACCACTTTTGCCCATCTTGAAGGGACAAATGCAGTTCTTCTGTGCAAAGAAGTTCTAATGCCTTTGCTATTGCTTCTTGAACCTGTGTATGCTCTGTTGTCTGCTTGGCAATGCTTCTCAGTGTGTTGAGACCCTTTTCCATCACTGTATTCCGGGCCTCATGATTCCTCTCAACAGATAACAGAAAGGCAGACAAAGCAACCTGAGCCAAGTAAATATCTTCACGCTTACATGCCTCAGATATAGTAGAAAGAAGCCTGGAACTCAAATCAGAAGCAAAATCATTCAAAGGCATTTTGCGATCCTCCAATAGTGATTGTGCCACCAAACTTGCATGCCATCTCACAGATCTCTCAGGGATCATCAAAGCGGACATGATAGCATATCCATCTTTATCCAGTTCTTGAATATGAGATCTATTTACCTGTGATGCCATAGCCCAATTTGCCAATGCCCACGTGGCAAAAGGAACAGCAACGTGTTCCCAGTGCAAATCATCCCAGAGACCAGGAACAACAGCAGAAGGCATATTCGCATGTCCAAGCAAATCATCATTCTTACTTTGTAACACAAGAGTTTCAGGAGCATGATGCTTTACTGGCTCTGCCTGACTATAATTAGTGTTATCCAATTCTGTCAGCCAGCTGGTTCTTGAAAGCCCTAAAACTGTAGTACCTTCAAGTATTTTGATTCCAACACCTTTCCTCCCTATTCCACCATCTTCATCACCTTCACTCCCACTTGGCTCATCCAAGTGCAAACAACCTTCCTCAACTACCTGTAAGGCAACTAGAATATCTCTGCTATCGGCATTTCCTGGCAAAGGTGGCTTAAAAGATATTTCTTCAACATTGTCACAGCTGGCAGTAACAATATCCATAATGGCAGTCACAAGCATGCTCCTACCTTTCAAAGAATCAGAAATATCAAACGAACTCCGCCTTGAAAGCTGCTCCACAAAAAATTGCATCATGTAGCCAATACCAAAACCAAAATAGAAAGTATCAACAATATTATGAGAGAAGTTTGCATTAAACTAATAAATCTACAGTAGCCAGAGCATAAATATAGCACAATGATCAAGGGTTATGTGTCTAAGAGAAACTAATATCCTTACCCTCAGCGAGGGACATTATAGTAAGTACATGACAGTTACAAGCCCATATCATAAGCGCCCTGTGCGATGCGCAATAAACTCAAAACACTTTCTGATAAAATCAATGGATTGCTCACTTAGCCTATGCCAGTCATAAACTACGTGTTAATATTAATGATTGACACGAAGATTACAATCCAAAACTATAATGAAGATGGAAAGCTACCTTCTTTAATCGCCGAGGATGACAAGAACAAATAAACTTTAGAAGATTTGGAATGGCACGAGGCCGCCCAAGTACAAAAGCACATACATTGGGATCGGCAATCAAGTAAGCAAGCGCTCTCGCAGATTCTGCCTGAGTGCCACCGCCATCCTTGGCAACGGCCACCGAATCCAGCAACCAATCCACCACGGCGCCGCCACCAGCCCCGACGATCGCAGCCCTGCGACTGGAATTTGCGGCGGCAATGTCAGCAAGCAACGCGGCGACACGAATTTCGAAACCAGAACGAACTTCATGATTGGCCGAAGACAACACCGAGGTCAATGACTGCCAGAGGACGGAAGCAGCCACACTCGTGCGTTTGATGTGACGGAAAATCTTGTTGAAAGAGTCACCGGACTTGTGTACGGCGTGTTCTAGGCCAGCAAGGAGAGGATTGGAGGGTATATCGTCGGATTGCTTTTGATTATGGTAATCAGAAGAAAGATAGGCGATGGAGGCAAATAAAGCGGAAACCACAGTAGCAGAGACAGCAATCAGGGAACTGCGAGAGAATGATGAAGTCGGAGCCGATGAGAGAGCGCCAGGGAGATGGTCGTGTGAAACTGGCGGGGGAACAATTGGGAGATTCGCAGCATTGTGAGATGGATTGATGAGTTTTTTGGAAAAAGAAGACGACGAAGCAGAGATGATGCGATGATGATGAAAGCGGAGATGGCAGCGTCGAATTCTAAGCCCAAAACGATGCATTGTTACACTTTAGCAAATTATTATTGTTATTTATCCGCATTTCCCGATGCTTGAAGAAAATTGGGTGCGTCTTGACTCTGAGTTTTGCAGACAATGTTTCAGAAAACACGGGCGCCGATGGCGGGAGTAGCTGGGGTGAGATTGAGGATCTATATCTATATATAAGGAGTTTTGGGATCCACATTTCCGCACATTTCTGCTCATCAAAAACATGAGCGACGGCGTGCTCATCACTTCAATTTTAGGTGATTCAATTTTTTTTTAATTATTTGTATGTATTATTATTTATTTAAATATATAATATACTACACTATTAAATATTTTTGTCACTTAATATTTTAAATTAATTAATTTCTCATTTTATATTTAAAAATATTTTTCCTATAATATCAGGATCATGAAATATTTTTTCAATAACACCTAATATTTAAAATATTTTTTAACACCCAACGTCTTAAATTAATTAATTTTTAGTGTATGAAAAAAAATTTTAGAAAAAATTAAAAAAAACCCCAAAATTGCGGACATGAGTGCTCATCTTTTTTATGAGTAGGGAACGTGGATCCATCTCATCACCTTAATTTTTTTAAAAAAAATACTCTATGTACTAAAAATTAATTAGCTTAAGATACTGAATGTTAAAAAAAATATTTTAGATATTAGGTGTTACTGAAAAAATATTTCAGGATCTTGGTGTTGCAAGAAAAATATTTCTGAATGTAGACCTAAAAATTAATTAATTTGAGATATTGGGTGACAAAAATATTTTAAAGTGTAGTGTATAATTTAATGTTTGTTTGGAATAGCGATTAAGCCTTCAAAAACAGTTTTTCAATCGTGATTCAAGGTATATGAGGTAAGTATGTAATATAAGTTTTATCTCAACTTACATGAATAAACACTTTGAATGTTTTAAAAACTACCTCAAACAAACCCATAATCTAAATAAATAAAAATATATTAAAAAAATGGGTTGAACTCAAAATTAGGATTACTAGCATGCCTGCTCAGGAATGCGGACCCGGAGATTTGCCATGAGAATATCCGAAGAACAATGCTTTCATTTCCATCAGTTTAGTTTCGTGTTCTAGAATTTAGACTTCCAGACTTGCCGTTGGGCTGGCTCACCCAGCTTTTTTAATACTTTCTTGGGCCTTAGTGGCTTTTTCTTTGGGCTAACAATTGTAGCCTGCGCATTCTAAGCATATGAAAATGAGGCCGAAATACCTGTGATCCATGACCCATTCTTTCCCCTGTTCCAACAAGCAAGCCCCCTTTCTTTCCCACTTATGACACTGAGCCCAATGCTTCCCCGATCTAATTCTTGTGGACAGAAATGGAACTAAAGAATAATAGGGATTAAATCTAGATGAAAGGGTTAGTTCCTCACAATATGATAAATTTAGAAAAAATATTTGAATTTTTGTTAGAAGAGGTAGTTACATTTAGTATACAGTGCCTTAAATAAAATTACCTTTAATAGGAGTATACCAATTCCTAACAAAAGAAAAAAAAACAAAGAAAGAAAGAAATGGAACTGGAGAAAAGGATGGCTAAAAAATCATCCAATGCTTCCACGATCTGATTAATAGGTATTCGTCTAGAAAAAGGCCTGTAACTAGTAATACTACTCCCTCAGTTTAACTGAATTATGTAGATTAAACATTAGTTAAAATTGGGTGAAAATAATAAATATGTAAAAAATACAACTTATTTTTTTTTAAAAAGCATCCTTATTTATAAAGAAGATGGGTGGGAGAGAAAATAAATGGAAAAGTTGGTGAGAAAGAATGAGTGAGAACAAATGTGGAAAAAGATATATAATTAATTAAGAGTAAAAGTAAAAAAAAATACATTAAATATTTAAACGCCTCCAAATAATATCTTATAAAAAGTAACTTCCTTATTCATAAACAATAGTATCTTATAATTAAAAACAAACATAGGGAATATTTTTAAACATTGTGTTGCCACCGAATCTAATCATTTTATTCTAAATTGTTGTTTCTACAGCGGAATAGCGGTAGGTAAAATGACTTTTTTCAATCGGACTTATGAAAAAATGTGATTGATATAAGTGTGTTTGTATAATTTGATTTTATGTTTGGATTGGAAATTGCATAAGTGCTTTTCTAAAAGTCACAACTTGTTTGGATTAGAGATTGTATAAGTGCTTTTAAGATATATGTGTGTAAAAAAAAGATATTTTATATTAGGAAGAAGTGGAAAAATGTAACATAAATAATTTTGTGTCAAGATACAAAAGTTGGGTCAAAAAATATTACATAAGTAATAGAATCAGATGTCCCGCACAATAGCGTCTCTAATCAAGTCATGAATGACATTCATATCAGTCGAAGATGTCTCAGAATTATTTACCAACAAACCTTCATCCTCTATAGTAGTATTGTCCAAGAATTATAAAAAAGTGTTTCATTTTTAATTAATGCTCTTTTCATATTTTGTCCCTGTGATTAATACTTATTTTATAACTTTACCCATTCATTATATCCCATTTTTCTCTCTAAAATAACATTCTCAATGCAATTAAACACATTTCTCAATAAGGGTAAAGGTGAAAAAATTAATATTTTAGAATATATTAAAGGGTAAAGGTGCAATCAGTACCTTAAATTATAGTACAATTTTACTTTAAAGTAATAAAATTATAACAATTGTGGACTTTTAATAATAGAAGTGAAATATCCATTACCAGCTGGCAACATCACCATTGTCCTCTCTCTTTCTCCTTCAACTTTACCATCATCATCTTAACTTTACCATCAATTTTTTCTTCACCGTTGCATCACCTTCGGTTTTCACCGTTACACCGTCACCACCATCAGCCACAACCTCCACCTTCTCTATTCCTTTTGTATCTTATTCTTTGTTCTTTCCCCACTTCCTCTGTTTCATCATCCTAACTTCATCTTCTTCCTTCCTTTCTCTTCTTCTTGTCGCCAACAGCGACTTCACTCTTCAACCACCATTGCCGATGGCATAAGCCACCAACACCACGGTCACCTTCAAGCTTATCATCATCACCACTCCTCATCCTTCTTATGTTCTCAACTTTACTATCGTCCTTCTGTCATCTCATCACCATCGACTTCCTCTCTCTCTCTCTCTATATATATATATATCTCACTACAGTGCTATCGCCAGCGTCTCTGTTCTGAGCACCATCCTTCAACCTCCATTCCCAACGAGTTTCCTTCCTCCTCTACCATACTGCAATATAGACCTCCTGGAACCACAGAGCTTCAATGAGAGAGAGGAGCAGAACTACCTTCACCGTCAGCCCATTCCTCTTCCCCGTTTCTTACTCTAACACTTCCGGCCCCCATTTTTCGGGCCCAATTATGATAACTCTTAGTACCTCAACCAAACCAGATCGGAGACCAATGTTACAAAGTCTAGCAACCATAACTCCTCCATGCCACATGATTTCAGCGTGATTCTGCCTTTTTCTGGTAGAAGTTCCCATTTTCGATGATATCTCCGACCCCCATTTCTGGTGAACTCTTGAAACAGCGATAGAGAAAGAAAGTAGAGATCATAGCTGAGCAAGAGATTACATAACCACATCGTCGGCCATCCTCTTCTCTGTACATCACCAGCAGTTAACACCCTCTGCTTCCACAATGTTCATATCTCCAGCCCCATTTCCGCCAACTATATGAACCAAAGGAGAGTTGAACGCCTAACCTCCACCATTCCAGATTGAAAGAGCACGGTGCTTTGAGATTTTAATGATAAAACAAGAGGAGAACCCTCTGCTTCCACAATGTTCATATCTCCGGCCCCATTTTCGCCAACTATATGAACCAGCGGAGAGTTGAACGCCTAACCTCTACCATTCCAGATTGAAAGAGCATGGTGTTTTGAGATTTTAATGATAAAACCAGAGGAGAAGAGAGGAGAGAAATCACAGCGTTGACAGTGACAAGCATCATCACCTTCATCAGCGTTCTCTTTCTGCGTTCACTGGACTGCGGAGACGCTGGAGCTGAGAGGATGGGAATGGCGGAGCTAAGACCATGGGAATGAAAGCTGTGATGATCGAGCTCACAGCACGGGAGCGGAGGACCTAAGGGATTACACACGACATAGGTGAGGGAATAAATAAAGGAAAAGCATAATTAGCTCGTTTGGATTAGCTTATGAAAGCTCCATAAGTGCTTATAAATCGTGATTTACGGAATACGAAATTGCTTTTACGGTCTACGAGGTACTTTTACGGTCTACGAGGTAAATATGTGGAGGAGATTTATCTCGATTTACGTAAATCGGGCTTATATAATAAGCCCGATGTAAATAAGCTCAGGCAAACAAGTTAAATGCTTACAGTATAAGCCCGATAACAATGCTAACAGTAAAAGCCCTTATGAAGACAAAGGAATCCAAACACTAAAAAAAAAGGTCTCAATCGGGCTTAACCTTCCTATTGGGCTTTTAGGACATGTTAAACGCTGAAACAAACATCCTCAATAACGATGATTAATCATTAAAGGAAAAAGTTCACAAAAATTTCATATTTAGAATTACATCATGTAGTTGGGGGGCACAAGAGATGTAAAACTTTCCTATCACTTGCAAGAATCTATGAGAAAATAAATAAATAAATATATTACAGAAATTAAATAGCACAAGAGACATCAAAATTATTATCTTGAAAAACCCCTCAATTCAAAGGTTAAAACCACGGGTTCAAACCAATAAAAATATGATCTACTATAATTAAAATACAGTATAAAAGAGTCTCAACCAAATGTAGAAACATGTGCAAACAATTAAAGCTACAAGCTTACAATAAATAACAAAGCAACTGAAAATACTAAAAAAAATGTTTTTGACTATGAATACATTTTCTCTCACACCAGGCCTCCAAACAACAATCTCACAATTAAAAACAGCGAACCATATGGTCTAAACCTCCTGACTAAATTTCAGTTTTGTCTAACGGCTAGCCAACAAATGCACAGAATTTGATTTACCGATACTGACATGTGAATCTATGTTTTTCTCTTACATGATTATATAATTAAACCTCTTCAGCCACTCTGTCGTACCCGACCTCATTAGCCTATCTAGCCTTAACGAAAAATCTAATAAACCCCTTCTCCACTTAAATGAGACATAATAGGCCTTAAATTAAGAAACTCTGAGAGTACATTTTTTCTCGCAAAAAACAATCAGGAAACTTTCTTTTTTTATTCTCTCACTCTTTTCCTTCTTTCCTATTTTTTTCTTTCCTTTCCTTTAGTTTCTTTTCATAAATAAAAAACACATAAAATAGGAAATATATAAAATTAAAAATTCAAACATGTGGGATTTTCTCCATATAGAAAGGGAGTCCAAAACCCAACACAGGCTCCCTAGATCCTCTCGTCATGTAGGGGTGGGAATAGGCTAGACTCTTATCAGGCAGTCTACGGCTTGATCTGATCAGGGCCTGACTTGCTTAACAAAGAGGTCAGGTAAAATTTATTTAGAGGCCTAAATATGTAAATAGATTAGGCCTATTTTATGAAGGTCTGGCCTGTAAGCCTTCTGGCCTAATCTGTTTACACATTTTAAATATAATTTCATTTATATTATATATATGTGTGTTATATTTATATCATTTTTTTATTTAATTTAAAAAATAATTATTAAATTCCCATAGTGGGTTCGTTTTCTATAATTTAAAACTCAAATAATAGCATTTTAAATTATTTTTTATTTAGATTTATTAAATTATAGGAATTAAATTTTATTTAAATAACATTGCAAGCTTTAAATTATAGGTCTTTGAGCCTATTTAAAACCATTAAGGCCTAATTTTTTTAAGCCTATTTAAAGCCCTACAAAATAAGTAGGCATTTAAAAATGCTCAGGTCTGACCAAGCCTTTTTAAGGTTTAGGATTGAGCCTAAAAAAAAATTTGTTTACAAGCCTAGACTTAGGATCAGGCTCTAAACATATGTTACAGGCTTAGGCCTATTTAGCCAAAGCCTAACTTAGTTTGTTCTTTTTCCACCCCTACGAGGTCATGCTCTTATTTAATGTGCTCTACTTATATGTTGGTCTATTTAGTCAATTGCATTAAATATTGAGAAAAATTAACTTTAATTCCTATAATTTTGACTCAATACAATTAAGCCCCTATAATTTTGACTCACTGCAATTTAGCCCTTGAAATTTGACTTACTGCAACTTAGTCCTATATTTTTTTATCATTTTATAAGTTAGTCACTCACCATCATTAAAAAAAAAAAATCAGATAGATCACAATATTCTTTCTGTTCACATTAATTATATATTAGGGTTAAAGGGCATTTTTGCCCCAAAAGCTTTCACTGAGGGGCACTTTTGTCCCAAAAGTTTTTTCGGGGGGCAATTTTATCCTAGAAGTGTTAAAAAGGAGCAATTTTGCCCTGATTATTATCCCAGTTAATTTGATCGTTAGTTGACCAAATATGTTAAGCTGACCAGTCTACATGTCATCCACGTCACTTTCGTTAATGTACAAATTTGCCCCAAAAGTTTTAAATATAACTTTGAAAAAAGATGAAGTAGATGTAATATGAACTTCCGGGGTAAATTCGCACCTTAATAAAAATGACGTAGATGACATGTAGATTATCAATTCAGCATATTTGATCAACTAATGGTCAAAATTAATTGGGATAACGTTCAGGGCAAAATTGCTCCATTTTCGACACTTCAGGGGCAAAATTGGCCCCTGAAAAAATTTTGGGACAAAATTGCTCTTCGGCAAAAAATTTTGAGACAAAATTACCCTTAACCCTATAGATTATACAACTTACATAATTGTCTTACCAACTGACTTTATAAAAGAATATTATTTCAAGGTTTTTTTTACTGTGAATCACGTTAACTCGTCCCAGCTGGATGTTATATTAGCCCACATTTTATATTTACACACGCGCGCACTTATATATAACGTGACAATAATTATCTTTTGTATGCATAACAAGTTAAGTTGGATCAGACATTATCTTTGGCTCGACAAAAACAAAACAAAAAATCAGACGTTCTCATGATTTTGACACGCTATCCCTAACGTGCATAAAATATTATGTATATTTGTTGGAATGCCACACGAATCATGTTTTTAATAAAAAAAGCAGGAGATTCACCATTACCGTGACAATTATTTTATATACATAATAAAGGTAATTATAACCCATCAAGGAAGTTGGAAACATTATTATGGTGAAAAATAAATAAATATGCTGATTAGATGGCTCATCAAATTTACTATAAATTTGCATATATATCACCGCCAAATTTCTTAATTAACACCTCCTTTTATTTATAATGGGGGGATGTCTTAACTAGCTACTGGTTTGATTTTATTGTTTTTTCCTTCGGTATAGTTTTATCTTGACCTTATATTAAAACAAACAATGATAATTATAATCATATCACACATTGATGTGATTTTGACATTAGGCAATATCCATAAAATTTTTAGTATACTTTTTTTCAACGCCTCGTGACTCGTGATTTGAATAGAAAAAAATCGGAGTTTACACTCTTCAATATATCACATATGGAAATGTATTAAACTCATTGAATTAGATTTAGACGGGTCTCGCGTTTCATATGTAAATTATATTACTCCTAAACTGTCCAAAGCCGAATTGTTTCTCCAGTCAAGAATAAAAAAGCATAATTGTTTCTAGTGGAAGATCAACAGCAGAATCTTCATAATAATTGCTCCAGTTTAATTAATAAATCTCAAAAGTAGATGCTATTATCAAGTGAGGATGAATTATAATCCAAACATGCATCCATGGTTGTGTATTTATTTTAATTAGGTTACTAGTATTGTCGATTCATATAATTTAATTGAATTTTGATTTTAATTCAAATAGTTTCAAATGGTGGTTTAAGTCTGTATAGTTTTATAAAAACTTGATCTAAGTTTAATAGCATTAACACGGTTAAGTATTGGAATCAAAGCTAGCTATGAGATGTGTTGATTTCTATGCTTTTAATGAGTTTCGGTTTTGATTTATATGATTTTTTGTTTTTATCCCTATACTGTTTAGGAATTTTGATCTCGGTCCATTTATTTAATTAAAGGCGTTGGCTTTTGAGTTTAGATCAAGTTCGTTTGAAAACTATAAGGAAACTACATATTAAATTAAAATCAAAATTCAATTAAACTATAAATTGCCACAGTAGTGTTAACCCCTATTTAATTTATTCACGTTAGGTGAAGTCATTTTCAGCGGAGAACCATCGTCTCACAAATCATTTAAATGCCAGAGTAATGCTACAAGCTATTTATTGTTGACCATACCAGACGTGAACGTCCAAATAAAAATATCCCGTGGCAATATGCCATTAAAGTTATTGCCCCGATTACACTAGCTAGGGGTCACGTCTCTTTCTTTAGCAATTCCCAACAGAATTAATATTATCATTCTACAATATCGCATTACCTTTTATTCGTATTGATGCATCACGGAGATAGATATGTGATTGAATTAATTATTTCGGGAGAAAGTCAGAAACAATTAGCATGCGCTCATCATATTATGTATATATAAAGGCGTTTGGATAAACTAATTCGGGAATTTGGACAACTATCACGGAAGGTTGAAATTTTAACCAAAGGCGCAATAGTAATTTTCCCTTAATTATTCCGAGCGACACATTCGTTCGCCGTCATCGCCCGCCCCACTCAGGAACCTTTGAGAGAAAAAAATATATCATCACCGAGGATGTCCAACTAATAGCGAATTCATATATTAATAAATTAATACTCAAATATTAATAAATTACAGGCACGGGTTACATGCTGTATATTGATCATGAATTGGGAAAAGGAATACACATATATTAGTAACGTGTATGAACAGGCAATATATGAACCAGAGTGCATGGAGATGGAGTTTAATACGAGCGAACATTCATGACCTGTAAATTTTTTATGATTAATAATGGTCTCTTTTTTGGCTCAAAGTCGATAGCAATATCTACTTTCCCATGGCGTATCCAACAAAATAAAATTGGTAACATGTTATGGGACGACGTTAGAACCAATTGGAACGTGCGTCGTCATATATATGCATGCATCTGAAACGAACAAATCAAAACCAGAAGTGCTTGGAGAAGATTTGTCAACGCGACCACCCAGCGCGTAAGTAATAAATTCTAGGGACAGGGTCAACAACAATATCGCTCTCGTTCAACTCGAACCAGGTCTGGTCTTCAGAGAAGACTAGTCCATGGCCATCCTCAATCACTAATCTCGTTCGTTGGGTCTCCAGGAAACGGGGAATGACTGGGAGTATAAAAAAAGAACACTGTTTGATGGGCAGAGAATATTCAAAGCCCGCGGGGCCTGGACGTGGACGTAGCTGAGTCTCAAAGTTCTCATAGACTAAGCTATGAGATTCAGTTGGACTCATTCTATACTTTTACAATTCCCATGCTCACCTCCGTCATCGGTATTTCCATGAACATTCCTCTTCTTGATAATTGAATATCACATATCCCACTATAAAGAGGACGTTAAGCAGGGTAATTCATCATACAACCAAAATCTGAATCTTGCACTTGCTTTGCGCCCTTGCCCTAAAGTTTATATAGCTGCCTTAATTACTGTATATCTCCTAGCTCCCACATTTTCCTTTTACCATTCCTTTCCACATAATTAATTAACACGCACCTAGAGAGATCCATTAAAGTATATATGGAGAGAACAAAGTCTTCCCTTCTTCAGATTCAAGCCCCAACCTATGGAAACCTAATCACCATTCTCAGCATCGATGGAGGTGGCATTAGGGGCATCATTCCCGCCACCATTCTCGAATTCCTTGAATCTCAACTCCAGGTATAAATCTACCTACGTACATGCATACATATATATATGGATACACTTGGGACGCACAGTTCAATTTGTTGTGCTGATCTCTTGCATGCATGCGATCTCTCTCTGTTTTTTTTTTAATTAGAGGGGCATGCGCAAATATGTCTCCTTGCTGTTAATTATATCAAATACATTAATTTACTAAACTATATGATATTAGGAATGAATTAATAACAGTTGATGTAAAAATTAATAATTATTTTAACCGTAATTTGGACGGCCGGGCATGCAGGAACTGGATGGTGAAGAAGCAAGGCTGGCAGACTACTTTGACGTGATTGCAGGAACCAGCACGGGGGGTCTCGTAACCTCCATGCTCACTGTTCCAAACCAACAGAAGCGACCACTTTTTGCTGCCAAGGACATCAAGCCCTTTTACCTCGACCACTGTCCAAAGATATTCCCACAAAAGTATATGATTTCTCTTTTTAGTTTAAACTAATGAAACTTAAGAGCCTAAATATAATGATTTGTTTCTGGTATCTAACCTATTGTTACGAACGAATTTCCAGATTCCCATTTGGAGCAATAGGAAAATTGTTCAGATCAATGGCTGGTCCCAAGTACGACGGCGAATACCTTCATGAGGTAGTGAGAGAGAAGTTGGGAGAGACTCGGTTGCACGAGACACTCACCAACGTTGTCATCCCAACCTTCGACATAAAGGCGATGCAGCCAACCATATTCTCATCTTATCAGCTCAACAAGTCTCCTTGTTTGGACGCTCGACTCTCTGACATTTGCATCAGCACCTCTGCTGCGCCTACTTATCTTCCTGGTTACTACTTCAAGAACCAAGATGCCCAAGGCAACGTCCGTGAATTCAACCTTATTGATGGCGGCGTTTGTGCAAATAATCCTGTAAGTTAAAATCCTAATTATAAGTCTAAATTACCTAACTCACGTATTTGAAGAGAAGTTAGTTAACTTAATAAATAATGACTAAAATGATAATTTTTTTCAATTTTACCCTTATTTATAAATGAGTATTCTAGCTTTATTATTCTAAAAATAGACTTATAATAAAGATAAAATCTTTTTTCTCAAATTGAAATTATAAATAGGACAAGAGAGTGGTAATCTTCACAAACAATGTTAAACTATTGTTTTTAATGATGATTGCTTAATTAATTAACTTTTGATTCTTCAATGTTGCAGACTTTAGTGGCCTTGAACCAAGTAACGCAGCAGGTCATCAATGAAAATCCAGACTTCTTCTCCATCAGGCCCATGGATTACGCTCGCTTCCTCATAATCTCTATAGGCACAGGCACAGCCAAGAATGAGCAAAAGTTCGAAGCAAAAATGGCTGCCAAATGGGGACTGTTGGATTGGTTAACCCACGGTGGTTCTACTCCTTTGATCGACGTGTTTTCCCAATCCAGTGCTGATCTCGTCGATTTCCATTTAGCCACCGTTACCCAAGCCCTTCATTCCCAGGATAATTACCTTAGGATACAGGTATATATATCCCTTATATTATGATATGTAATATTGCCTATCTGTGCATTAATTATGTGGGGATAAAATTTAACGATTCCGTGCTGGTGACGGCAAAATGCAGGATGATACATTGATGGGTACAGTTTCTTCGGTTGATGTTTCTACCAAAGAGAATTTGGAAAAACTGTGCCAAACTGGCGAAGAGCTGTTGAAGAAACCAGTCTCCAGAGTCAATTTAGATACGGGCCTGTGTGAACCCGTCGAAAATGGAGGGACCAATGAGGATGCCCTTAAAAAGTAAGACTAATATACCTCAAGAACCTATTGCACGCTAGTAAAGCGATTAAATTTACTAAGATTAAATAATTGAAAATCCTCATTAACTGTTTGGGTATCTTTTGCAGATTTGCCAAAATGCTTTCCCAAGAAAGAAGATGGCGGGAAATGAAATCTCCACATACCAACAAGCTGGCAGCAAGACCGAATAGCTTGTCTATATAGTTTCCGCTTTAGTCACCGGCCACCAGAATTATTTGATTATTTCTCATTTTATTCTGTAATAAAATTAGACTATTTCATTCATTCTTTAATTTATTTGATTTCCCTGTCAATTGTAAGTCTGTTGAAGAAGGTATAAGCCTGTATTTTTCCTTCATCCTTGTTGTACTTAACTAATTGTCTCTCAATAAAAGCATAAATTGATACATGCATGTTTAAAGGTTTTTTTTCATTAAAATATAAATTAAATAATTTTATATGGTTTTCAATATTATTGATTTTGTCAGCTTTGAAGTCTAGTTAATTTATAAGAACTTGAACGACCCGGGCACATTCCCTTCAAATGGAGTCCACAAAAATTTTGAGAGACTTAACTTATAAGGGCAAGTTTATCTTTCTCAAATTTATTTAGGTCATACGAATCAAGTAATGATTTATACACAATGGAAAAATTGTGAATGATGAAAAGGGATTAATTGCAAGATTGCATATTGCACTGGTCTATTTAGAGCAATATACTAGAAAATCAGGGACCCCCGAGTCAAGAAATAAAATAATTACTCGATGATAACTGGGTTGCATGTAACTTTATACATACTCCCTCCGATCCTTTTTATAAGTAATTTTATCTCTCTTGGGGTTGGTCTTTTTATAAGCAACTTGTTCTCTTTATGTCTCAAAATTTAAACTATTTTTTTATTTTCTACCCCATATTAAATACACATCTTTGTATTAATTATCCCCCACTCATCACTAATTTTTTTTTCATTTATTCATTTATTACACATTCTCTCTCGTATTTTATACTCATACGCTCTCATATTTGTTACGCATTCTCTCTCCTATGCTCTTTTCATAAATAGAGGCATATTTAAAAGAAATATGATATTTTTGACACATTTATTATTTTCAACTAATCTTAATCGCCAGTTCGTTTTACGCAATAAAGATAAAACTTGCTTATAAAAATGACCGGAGGGAGTATCAACTCAAGGGAAAATCATGGTCCCACTAGGCAAGAAATAGGAATACTAAGGGCCCGTTTGGATATAAAAAAGTTGGAAAGGAATGGAAGAGAAAAGAAAAGAATGGAAAATAATGTAAAATATTTTGCCATATAGATGTTTGGTTGCACTAAAAAAGAAAATGGGTTGATATAGGGAAATTTTTGTTTGGTTTGAAGAAAATGAGATATGAAAATAAGCCAAAAGAAGATTTTACTCTGTGTAAAAATATTATTTAAATGTCTATGGGACCCACTCATCTTTTTATATCATATCCAATATCACATCAAGGGGTTTTTGTGTATGTTAACCTTATGAAATTCCTGTCAAATTGGCACATTTACCTTTATTTTTTCATATATTTTGGATGAATTCATAGATAATTGAGGATAAATGTGTAAAGGAAATGTGCTCAGGGATATTGGTGATAAAAAGATATAAATTCTCTGTTTAAGTCCCAAATTTCTGCTAGATTTCATCAGCACTGTTTTTATAGATTTTATTGTGTTGATAAGTTAACATTTGAGCCACAAAGGAGCCATTTGAAGCACTAATCAATGACTAAGAAGTAGGAAAGAAGCTTAGGAAGTCAAAGCACCATGGAAAAGTAAGAAAGGGATAAAGACAAGCCAAAATTCTCTTGGCCACGGCCAAGCCATCTCTAAATCCTTGACCACGGCCAACTCAGGTCAGAAATATTTTGGCCGTGGCCAAATCCCTTCCATAAACATTTTGGCAGCAGCCAAGAAACCTTTGGCCGCAACCAAGGCCCGAAAATTGCGACTACACGGTTTGATGTCATAATGAATTCTAGAGCTTATAAATACTGGAACCTCGAGCTAGAGAGGCATTCTGGACTGTGGAGGCGACTTTGGAGCCTGGCTCTACTAGGGTTTGGAGCTTGGAGGTGGAGATTAAGTTAGAATTGAAGATTTGAAGAGATTTAAACTTCTCCTTTTGGTTTTTCCTCTCCTCCATCTATTATCATTTCCTTATGTTCTGCTATATTTATGGTTTATCCCCATTCTCTCATAGGTTTTCTGAACATGTGTAGCTAGATCTTTGATGTTGGATTATTTTGAACCCTTGTATGGATTAAGTACTCATTTCCCCTTTATGTCTGTGATTAATGGTTAGATTTTGCTGATTTTACTCTGTGCTTAATGCTTCTTGTTGGTTGGCCACCGATGAGATTTTTGGGTTCACTTGGTTGATTCCTGAAAGGGCTAGATTGAGTGTAAAATATGAGTTTAATCATGTGAGAACTTAAAATTCATGAGTAAAGTAGATAGTTTTGTCAATGAGGTAGAGATACATTTATTGACCTCACCTAACCATATAGGTTCTGCAATGAAAACTGGGTTTAATTAATCAATTAAGAGATTAATGAATTAAATAAGCTAAACACCTATTTGGAGACTTGAGAGAGCACTTATAGGTAATTGAGTGACCTTGGTTAGCATAACATTTCATTAAGAAGCTCATGTTGTGGGGATTTGAATGAGTACTTTTAAAATACAAGGGGGATAAATAATCCTAACTCCCATTGTATCTTTTAAGTCTATGAATCACTTGTTTTTACTTTCTTTTTAATTTCTAAATTAGCTTATCTTCACCTGTGATAATTGTGTAACTTAAATTAGGCGAAAGTGTGATAATTGATACTTGATAGGGTTTTAGAACCAAATCTTCATAGGAATGATATTTTACTTATCACTTTATTACTGCCGCGACCCGTGCACTTGCGGTGACGAACAAGTTTTTGGGTCTTTAGGCATTTTCTCTCTCCCCACTTGAAAAATGGTTCCCACCAATTTTGGTGGAAACCCATTTTCAATCACATGGTTAAAAATTGGTGGGACTAGGAAAATATTTTCCAACGGAAACACAAAAACAAAATGACAATTCATAACGGTGCATTTGTAGCGGTTATTATAACCGCTACTAATGTGAGTATTTATAGTGTTTTGCTTAAATCGCTACATATTTGCAATGGTATGCCTCGCATCAAGTGGCGAGAGAGTTAGGGGACGGATTTTATAGCGGTTTACAAGGTATAACCACTACAAACTTTGGCACTAAATTTGTCACGGTTTATTTGTAGCGGTTAGTATATATTAACCATTATAAATAAGGCGCCAGCTGGCACGGATATTGTGGCGGTTAGTTTGTAATGATTTTTGTGACAGTAACTACTACAGAATGCAAAATGCTACCATTTATAGTGGTTATAGCTTATAACCGCTATAGAATACAAAGGTTTTGTAGGTTTACAGCAGTTATAGCTTATAACTGCAACATGTTTGTAGCGGTTATAGCTTGTAACTGCTACAAAGTTTCACGTTATCCAAGGTGAGTTTGTTCTTTTTGTAGCAGTTGAGGTAGCAGTTTCTTTTAAAACTGCTATAAATCCGAGCGCTATAAAAGCACCATTCCCCCTTATTTCCTTATTTTGGCAATTTGAATTTTCATGCGCCTTTTGAGATTTGCCTTGAGATTTGAGGTTATGTTGAAGCATTTTACAGAGTTTGCCAATCAAGGTTAGTTAAGTTAAGTCCTTTATTTCATTTTTTTTCCTATTATTCTATTATTTTGATATAAATATTTCCATTTTTTGCAGTTATATATTATGACTTCCGAGCGAGACAAGGGGTGAGGGAAGGAGGATAAACTTCCTCCCAAACCTATTATGTGGGGGAGCGACAATAGAGGGGGTGGTGGCAGAGGGCATCAAAGAGGTAGGCACATCCCTATACTATCACAGGAGGCGACCGTGCCACAGCAGCCACAAGAGGTAGCCCCACAATAGCCCTTGCAGACGCCCCTCCAGGAGACGGGCCCATAGCAGATGACCGCTCTAGAGCTTCCTGTTCAGCTCGAGGGGGAGATCAGTCTCAGTAATTATGACGAGAATTAGGAATTTGACTTCCAGATTCCTATCAGAGACATGGAGCAGTTCTTGGATGAGGAGGAGGCGTGGGACCAGAACAACCCACAACGATCATCTTCCCAGTCGACTAAGTTTTAGGTACAGGTCCAAGGTAAATGTAATTTTTTATTTAATAAATGTAATATTTAAATTTGAATGTGAATTTAAATTTAACTAACGTATGTGGTAAATTGTGCAGATGAGCAGGGGAACATTTTCCACGAGGAGGCTGGACATGGCAAGTCTCAATATCATGGACTAGAGACTACGTGTGATAGTTTCGTGGAATGAGGCCACGAACCAGCCGATCAAGAACGAAGTCACCTCTTCAACCACTACCTGAACGAACTAGGTTCGAATTGGATGCGGTTTGCCATCCACTTCAAGACGTGGAAGAATGTTCCCAAGGGGCCAAAGGATCTAGCATGGGACAAGGCCGTGAAGGTAATTAATAGTATTTAATTATATTATATATTTTGCACTTAATTGTATCTAAATTATTATTTATTAATTGTATCATTTATAAGTAATTATATTTAATTATTATTTATTCAATTGTGTTACAAGATAGGTTTGTTGTCCGAGACAACAGGAAGATGTACACGCTGATAAAGATGGGGGACGGCTGGAGGAACAAGAGGAATCGTCTCTTCCACAGTATGAATAAGGATGTGATGATACCTCTGTAGCAGCTAATCGACAATGTCTCGGACGGTGTCCCACCAAACGACTGAGCGAGTTTTGTCCAGTATAGGAGGAGCATAGAGGGGCAGGTAATTTATTTATAATTATAATTTTAAAAATTATAATTTTCATAATTTTTATGTTTTTAATAATTATAATTGTTTTATCTTTTTTTAATACTTTTAATATTTTTTTATGTAGGCTCTTTCTTAGAGGAATACCAGGTGCCGAGGGCAGCAGAGAATCCACTGCACTGCAGGATTGAAGACATTTACTGTGACTTATAGCGAGCAGGTAATTTTTTACAATGTCAATTATTGTTAGCTGGTTATTTCATATTATAAATTTAGTGTTTTATTGTTCATAATACTAATTTAATGTTTTAATTGTTTTAAGAGATGAAGGTTCAGCAGGAGAACCACTAGACGGACTACGGAGAGTTATTCAATATTACTCATAGACACTGTGACAGGACTCCAACCTCTCAGTAGGCAGAGGAGGCCATTTGTAAGAGAATTTATTATTTTATAATAGTAATTTATTATTCTATTGTTTATAAAAACTACTTTATTGTGAATAATAATAATAATTTATTTTTTTATAAAATGGCAGGAGTGAATGCGGCAATCACAGGCTGAGCTGCGAGAGACCCAGACCCAGGAGTCATAAGGGTCTGTGGACCCTACTGTACCATTAAAAGCTGGTGTGGGCCTAATTGAGCACCCTGTACATATGAGGGGTATGGGGATAGGTACTAGACCTAGCATGGTCTACGACAGGAGCAGTGCCTCTGAGGCTGGCAGCTCTCGAGCACAAACGTACGGGGTCAGACGTCTAAGGGAGGAGTCTATTAGCGAGCTCTATTCAGAGGTTGCCAAAGCACATGCTTTGATGGCCCATCAGATGCAGCAGATGCAGGAGCAGACCGATTTCTACTACACTCAACATACGTAGTGGTAGGATATCACAAACTATATGTTGTCTAGGTTGTGCAGAGTCGCTTGTTCCCTAACAAGGAGCATTTACAGGTCCCCATCCCTAGGTTCATCGTCCAGCCACCTCCTATTATCGATGATGATGGTGTTGTTGACTCTGCTTAGTGCCGTGATCTTGCCCCCGTAAGGGAGGACCTGATGATCAGCGCCATGAGCCTATCACTCCTGAGAGAGGACCTAATCATCAGTCTCTGAATAACTAGTTTATGTTTTTAGTTAGCTTTTTAGGAAAATTATATTTTTATTTCTAACATCTGTAAAAAAATTTGGACATTTATATTTTCATTAATGTTAAATTTTTGTTTCGTTTAGCACTCACAAAAAAAAATTGAAAATAAATAAATAAATAAAAATTCATTTATAACAGTTTTTATCACTAGTGCAGGAAATACTTTTTACATATGACGAAAAAGACTTTTTACACTTGACATACAACAGGTGTAGAAAGTCAAGTCTGGACTTTCTAGACGTGTTGTAAGACAAAATGTGTAAAAAGTGAGACTTTTTACACCTGTTATCTCACAACAGGTGTAGAAAGTGAGACTTTCTACACCTCTCCTTATTCGTCAAGTGTATAAACTCATTTTTTGAAAAAAAAAATATTTATTTATTATGCTACAAGCCCGTTTACATGATAATAAACAACCAAATACATGATAAATAAAAACAATTACAACAAAACTAATATAAAATATCAAATTTATTGTAAATTCCAATCCAAAATATTAATAACAAAACATGTTATTAACATAACATGTTTGACATTACACTCATAAGTGAAAGTGATATCATTTTCTGTCAATACATGTGTTGCAGATTACAGGCCAGCTTATGACTAATGTGGTACAGTCGCTAATACCACTTGTGAGGAACACAAATGCAGCTTCATTTGCTTCCCCAAATTAAAACTTCAGGGACAATACAACCATCAAGTCCAGTCCATTAGTGAAGTACCAGAGCCAGAAGCAGATGCATGTGCTTGTTTTGTTCCTGGCTACAATAATATATGGACAGATGATTCAAATATGTGTGTAAATCATAATCATTTGCATTCTTCAAGCACATTTTTTTTGATTCCAGAACCCTTATTATTATTGTTGTTGTTGTTGTTTTTTAATGAATTGTTCCATTGTCCCCCCCCCCCCACACACACACACACAGTCCATGAATACCATGGTAAAATTGCTTAATTTGATATAAGGAATTAACTCAGCTGTGAGGTAACAAAATAATGAAGTGTAGGAAATGAGTCAGTGCAAATCAATTTTGACGGAGATGAAAGAAGGAAGTGAGAGAGTTGAGTCAAACCAACATATTTGTGTCTGGTTGTGAAAGGTGATATGTAGTGGAATCACTTTTGAATTAAAGAAAAGTGAAGGGGACAAAGGAATATAGTTGAGGGTTTTGGATCCCTTGCATGGGGCTGAAGGCGAGTGATGAGCTAAAAAGCACAAGAGAGGATCAATTCCAACAAGTCATATATATCAATATGGTTGTTTTCGTGATAAGTATCATATACCCATAAATTTAACAAAATCAAGGCAAGTCAAGGATATGATAAGTATGAAAAAAACAGTAGCTTAGGAGGAACCTAAACTAGTATATTCAATTGACCATTGTCAATATGTACTAATAAACACAAGTTGACTAATAAGTTTAATTGCTCAAATTCATATTTTTCTAGATTTTCATGATAAAGTTAGATGAAGGGATGTTAAATAAAGAAATTTTAGCTAAAAGGTAAAATCCCCTTCAGTTTTTCCTCCTACAGTATCTATATCAATTGAAATTTCAAACTCATCCTCACAAGCATACGAATCCCGTATTCCAGCTAGCATATAGGGCTGGCTGTCCATAAATATCACAGCCAGCCTCCAGGGTTAGTCTGTAGCATGTCATCAATATGGAAAGAGCAAAGTCATCCGTTGAACAAATCCAGCCCCCAACTTATGGCGACTTTGTAACCATTCTCAGCATCGATGGCGGTGGTATTAGGGGTATAATCCCCGCCACTATTCTCGCTTTCCTCGAATCTAAACTCCAGGTACGTCCATAGAAGTATGATTCCTCTCAAATACTTTCAACTTTTCTATAAAGCATTAGTTTCTTCAGTAATAAAGAGTGTAAATACATACCATTAAAGGGATGTGAATCTTAGCTAGTATTCACCTAGCTAGTCCTATAACAGGCTCGCGCGCTCACAGATATATAATTAATTAAGCTTGATGTTGACCTACGTATATACAGGAGCTGGATGGGGAGGAAGCAAGACTTGCAGACTATTTCGATGTGATCGCAGGAACAAGCACGGGCGGTCTCGTAACGGCCATGTTAACTGCTCCGGATGAAAACAATCGCCCAGTTTTTGCTGCTAAAGATATCAAACCCTTTTATCTGGAGCACTGCCCAAAAATTTTCCCTCAGCACAGGTGTGACGAACGAGCTGCATATTCATATGCTTCTGTTTGAAGTAATTTTGGCTGCTAAATTATTTTTTGTATAATATATAATTGAGAAATTGATTGGAATTTCGAATTAATTTGGGCATAGGCCTGTGTGCGACGGTGGTGGCAAATGTAATCAGATCACTGGGTGGACCAAAATATGATGGAAAATATCTTCACTGGATCGTTGGAGAGAAGCTGGGAGAAACTCGTTTGCATCAGACACTCACCAACGTTGTCATTCCCACCTTCGATATCAAGAACCTGCAGCCAACAATTTTTTCTTCTTATCAGGTCTGTCTGTATCTTCCTCAAATTGGGTAAGGGACTTAAAGTCCTTAACTTCTTTTTCCCCGGACGTACGTATAGGGGTAATTTAATAATTTCATAGGTCAAGTCTGCTAGCTGCGACGACCTCTAAATTTTCGGAAGCGATTGCTCTTAGCTACTAAGTTGAGTTTAGATTAGCGATGATAGTAGTAATTTTTTTAATTTGATTTTTGTAAATATAAGATCAGGTAAAAATTAAATTATGTAACGTAAATTTTATGTTTCGATTGGCTTTTAAAAAAGACAGTTTGATAAATTAAAATTTATTTAGATAATTAAAAATGACATGAATTTAATAAAAATAAAAATAATTAATGTGTTATTGAGAGAAATTTGAAAATACCAAGTTACTTAAATTTTAGAAAAAATTGAAGAAAAATCCCTCCTACAAAATTTAATCGGTAAGAATGGCCTCAATCATAGTATCTTATATATATAAACTTATAAGGTTATGTATGCCAATTAAATTTCTAATTGAGTAGTTTTTCCTCATTTGCTTTAAATTTTATTATTTATTTTCATTAGGAGATAAGAGTGGAAAACAATCATTATTAATGTTTAAGTAGACTTATGTAATTATGACCAAAATTTTTATCTACAAACTGATTATAATAAGGATTAGAATATTATTTTAATAAAAAAATGTGGGACCCAATAAAAATTTAATCCTTTTCTCCATGATATAAATTTCTCGATAGAAATCCCGAAAGCAGACTTCTCTTTTAAAAGTTGAATTGAAAAAAAAAAAAAAAAAACTAAACCAAACCTTTGCAATCATACAATCGCACTTTTTCCTGCGCGCCCTGCCGAACACACACTTATCTGATCAACACTTAGGATTCACCGGCTTTTGTGTTAGCCAGAAATCCTTTCGAAATCTTCAGAAGTCATAGGAGAAAAGTACGATTTTCTTGAAAAGAAGATTAACAATGAAGGGCTAAAAAGATTTCAAATGGGGATACAGATCAAGAGGTCTCCTTGCCTTAACGCAAGACTTGCTGACATATGCATCAGCACATCGGCGGCGCCTACGTATCTTCCGGCCCACCACTTCAAGAACCAAGACTCCACTGGCAATGAACGTGAATTCAACCTTATCGACGGTGGCGTAGCTGCAAATAATCCGGTACACCACATTAATCAATATCCAAATTTGATGCTTATTCAATTATGTGCGTGTGGATTATTTATCATTTCTATAGGGACTGATTGGGGCACAAATATTGCTTGTTCCTTTTGGGTGCAGACACTAGTGGCTATGAACCAAATAACGAAACAGATAATGGACGAGAATCCTGACTTCTACTCAATAAAGCCTTTGGAAATTAGGCGCTTCCTAATAATCTCATTAGGTACGGGCACGCCCAAGAATGATCAAAGATTCACCGCACAACTAGCAGCCAAGTGGGGCCTACTGGATTGGCTTTCCCATGGGGGATCTACTCCTTTGGTGATGTGTTCACTCAGTCAAGTGCTGATATGGTTGATTTCCATGTAGCCACTGTCACTCAAGCACTCCAATGTGAAGATCATTACCTTCGAATACAGGTCATTTCCTTTCTCATTTTAGAGAAAATTATATGGCAAAATTAGCACGAGTAAATTGGTAATAAAATCGGAAGATCCAATTAAATTTGTTGAATGCAACCATATATATTTATATATGCAGGATGATACACTGACGGGTACGGATTCTTCGGTTGATATTGCGACGAAAGAGAACTTGCAGAAGGTGGAACAAATTGGGGAGAGGCTGTTGAAGAACACCGTCTCTAGGGTGAACTTAGAAACTGGTCAGTTTGAGGCAGTAGAGAACGGGGGGACCAACAAGGAAGCTCTCGTTAGGTAAGGCAAATTATTAATTATGTGTGTGAACAGGTCAATTAAGGGCTTTATATAGATAGTAGTATCACTACTTTCTGATTTTACTTATATTAATCCCTCAGGTTTGCGAAAAAACTTTCCGATGAGAGGAGACTCCGAGAAATGAAATCTCCACACACCAACAAGCTGGCCTTGCACAGCGGCGCCAATCGCATAATAATCTGACGTGTCCATCTCTATCAGTTTGTGTTCAGATTCTAATTAATTTCCGGATCATCCATAAAATGAGGGATTTCATGTCTTTAATTATATTTCTCCTTAATTCTCTAATGATTTGCTCAAGTTAAAAAAATAATCCTTAATTATTAGCATCTCATCTTCACATGCAACGCGCGGTTGTTCTTTGATTGAAAGTTTAATCAGATGCCGGCACTGAATGAATACTATATATTAATTGGGATGATTTTTGTGCTTCTTCAATTTATTATTGTCGGGTAAGACTAATGAATTTTAAATCACATCGTTGAATAAAAAGTCCCCATACTCTATGGGTGCTTGAATATGTGTTGTCCCTTCTCTTGATTATATATAAATGTGGAATTAGGGTTCTTGAACTCAGATTAAACCGGCAGGTTTGATGACCGGACCGGTTCAGTATTTTTTTTTTACTTTTTTTTTTCAGAATTTCATATTTATAAGTCTAAAATATTTAATTTCTCACCAATTTGGCTCCGGTTTGACTCTGATATGACTCACTGACCATTGACCCAATACCCCAACTAATTTAGTGACCAGTCTGATTTTCAAAACCTTACCCGAAATACTAACGGTGGAGAAAATTCTCCTGTACTATTTGGTTCTTATCTCGTGGTGTCGAATCACTTAATTAGACAACTTGCCCAAACAAATATGATACGAATGGTTGGTGAATTTAATTAGGTTCAACAACTTTTCTGCCTTCACTTGGATCATAGAGACTGGATGGAACGCGGCTTTGATAATTAGTATGGTTGGTTCAGTAATTGGGTCAGTTATAAGTATTTATGTACGTAAGTTGAGATAACACTACTCTCACATATTTATCTTATAAACCCTAAATCACGATTAAAAAAACTATTTTTAAATACTCCAATCGTTATTACAAACCACCTTATTATATATCCGGAGGGAGGCCAATTGCGTGGCTTGGCATAATGCATGCGTGGCTCACTTTTGTGATGAACAACGATCTGTTTTCAATGTTGTTTTCTGACTTTGGTTTTCTCATCTAATTAGAGCCTTGAACCCACGTTTTCCCCCCTCAATTTTGGTCCTATATATGCTACCTGTCAAGGTTTTATAATTGGTTCATTGCAAAACAGAATGGACATGTATATAGGGGATGAAATAAATTAAAAGTTACAATTAACATATATCACTAATTTCTTTATTTGTATTTATTATTCAATTTTTTATTCATATTTTTTTGGAAAACAAGGACATAAGAATTATTTTTTATCTTTAAAATTATGTCTTCAATTATTTATTTTACTTTATTATTTCTCTATTCCGTGTAGAATATTCAATGGACAACGAACAAATGTTAATAGTATCATTTATGATGTACACTCTTGCGTACACGTCTTGCTTAAAAATGGTATGCATGCTCCATATTAAATGATAAAAAAACGAAGAAATTACGTTTTGCGTTCTCAAAAAAAGATTATTCACGTTTTGATAATCTTTATAACAGTATATTATTGTGTGGAACTATATATGTTTGAATATTGAACGTATACGGCAAAAGTTATAAACTGCCAAAAAAAGTGGATGGTATGTACAAAAGTTCCCTGACTAAAATACTCTAACCATCCTCCTATTTTGTCTAAATTATATAGACCTTCCCTCTATTTTAAAAATATACACTTAAGTCCAAACAGTTAACTCCGTTAAGAATATTCTAAAAAGATTTTAAGAATATATTTTTAATTAAAATTTATATAAAAATAAAATTTATTTATTATTTTCCCCTTAATACTAAATCCCTAGTTTTACTTGAGAGTTTGTAGACTTCCCCAAGAAAAAACACAAGCCGCAAGAATAGCTATGGAGAAGATAACTGCAACAGATCATGAAAACGAAAAGGTACAAAGCTTATCAAATTTTCATTCAACCCTATTAAAGAATGTATATCGCATATTCCATAGTGTTTTATTTTTCATAAAACGAAGCCCTAGGTTTGATATATGAATAGCCTTTTATTCCTCGTAAAACGAAGCAGTGGATACTGATAGCATATTCATGGTCTTTTATTCCTCATTCAAACCCATTAAGTGTCACATGAAAAATGCATTGATAGTGGTTTTTTTTTCCCTTTTTTTTTGAAAAATTTTTGTTCTTTGATTGGGATTATCGATTCAATTATATATAGAAGAACAATTAGTGATGAGCTGCATTGAAATAATTGATGAGAGTTAGGTTGCAATATACACATAATCTGTATCGATAAATCATAGAACACTAGTCTACCAAAAATTGTTTTTACAAAAATTTTATGTCACCATAAAATATGATGTTGGCACTCTATTTTGATTTTAATTTTAAAATTTTTCAACCTTGCAGGATAATATTATTCTTGTTGAAGATATTGATAATTGTGATAAAAGTGAACCTCCTTTTGATAAATTATATATTGATACTGAAGAAGAGGATTATGATGATAATGAAGTAGAAGAATTTGGACAAGGAGAAAGGATTGATGATGATTCTATTTTAAATGATGTAGAAGATAATGAAGGTAGTGAATCTGAAATTGAGATTGAAGGTAGTGAAAATTCTGCAAGTGGTAGTGATGTGGAAAAGCCTGAAATTCTTGACATTGTTAAGAATATCAAGGGAAAAAGATCTGATTACGATGCTAATGGTAAAGTGCATTTGGAAAAAGACATGTTGTTTATCAATGTGAATGAGTTTAGGAATGCTTTAAGGGATTATGTAATCCAAGAAAATTTTGACATAATTAGAATAAAAAATGAAAAAGCAAGAGTAACTGCTATTTGTGCTTTAGATGGTTGTCCTTGGAGAATTTATGCTTCTCCTACCCCAGATGATGTGACTTTTATGATAAAGACATACAAACAAATGCACACTTGTATTAGGCTAACTAATCAACCCAATGTCACATCTACTTGGATAGCAGATAAATTGAAAGGATCTTTGAATGCTGATCCTAACATGAGCTATGAATTAATGGACAATGAATTGACTACCAAATATGGAGTTAAGGCTCATCGAATGCAATTATATAGGGCAAGAAAAAAAGGAAGAGAAGAATGTGAAGGTTCTCATGCTGCAAGTTACAAGAAGATACCAAAATATGCGGAGTTATTGTTGGAAAAAAAAATAGGGGAAGTTTAGTGAAGTTAAGTTACCATGAAAGGTTAGCATTTGAAGAAAGTCCTATTTTTAAGAGAATTTTTGTATGCTTGGTTGCTTGCAGAGATGGCTTTCTGAAAGGTTGTAGCCCATATTTTGGTTTAGATGGTTGCCACTTGAAAGGTCCATATGGAGGTGTTTTGCTATGTGCAGTTTCCATGGATGCAAATAATGGGTTATTTCCATTAGCATATGCAGTAGTTGAAGTAGAGTGTAAGGAATCTTGGAGATTTTTCTTGGAATATTTGAATGATGCGATAGGAGACAATCATTATATAATTATGAGCGGTAGGCAAAAGATAATAGTTTTTATTTACAAACCTTATATATATATATATATATATATATATATATATATATATATATATATATATATATATTGGTTTTTATATATTATGACTTGATGTTTATGTGATTTTTTTTTGTTGATGTAGGGATTGACACAAGCTCTTGTTGATTTTTTTCCCAACTCATGGCATAGATATTGTGGTAGGCATTTATTTAATAATTTCAAGGCTAAATTTCCATTGTTAATCTTAAAAGGAAACTTTTTTTAATGGCTGTTAAGGCTTCAAATGAATTTATTTTCAAGAAGGCAATGGAAAAAAATAAAAAGACATGAAGATAAGGCATACCACTATTTGATGTCTATCCCCTTACATACTTGGACTCGGCATGCATTTCATGAAAGTTGCAAAAGTCTACATGTCACTAGTAATGCTTGTGAATCTTTCAATCAGTGGATTAATAACCTGAGAAATATGAACATATTGAATTTATTAGATAGGTTAAGGTCAAAAATAATGATGATATTTTACAAAAAGTTTCATTCTACTACATCTTGGCAACAAAATATTGGTGCAAGAATTGTGAATGAAATAAACAAGATCATAAGGGATGGAAGACATTGTAAAGTAAAGATGGCTGGCAATAATATATTTGAAGTATGTGATGGATTTACAAGATTTCCTGTGAACTTAAATGCCCATACTTGTGAATGCAAAGTATGGCAACTTAGTGGACTACCTTGTAAACATGGTGCTGCTGCCATTGCATATATGAGAGCAAAAGTAGAAGACTATTGTGATGCTTATTATAGCAAAACAAATTACATGGCCACATATTCTGGTACAATTAGCCCTTTACCAGATTTAAGTACGTTAGAAGAAATAGATGTTCTTCTACCCCCATTACGCAGACTTCCAAGAAGGCCTAGAGTTAGTAGAAAAAAGGAAAAAGATGAAGTTGCACCATCAAATGTAAGACAAAGATTGTCGACTGTCAAATGTGCTAACTGTGAAGGGTTAGGACACAATAAAAAGAGTTGTCAAAGAGCTCATGTTAAAGTTAAGAGAAGTAGATAGGTAATATATTACCTTAATTTTTGTCAATAACTGCATATAATATTTTCCATTTTTATTTAATCTTTTTTCTTTACAGGAAGGTTTAACAAGTGCATCACAAACTTCAGTTAAAGAAGTAACTCAAGAGCATACTTCAGTGCAAGCAAGAGCAAAGTCAAAAATCGAAGCTAGACGAACAAAGAAGGTATGTGTCAATTTGCTACATTTAATGTCTTTTGTTAAATATTTTGTAGTATTTCCATTTACTCTTTTTTTTTATGAAGATGATCAGGTTAGGCAATGCTTCTAACAATCCTCATTCAAATACCTTTCCAACGTCTCCTGTTGCTCCTTCAAAATAGGATTAAAATCATGCTTTGTTGTTTTTTCTTTGTAATAGCATCAAATTTATTGGATGTTATATAGAAACTTACACACATGGTTGGTGCATTTATTTTGTCTTGCATATTTTGACTAAAATTGTTTTAAAGAATTCAAGAGTGTTGTATCTGTTCCTTAATTTCTATTTTTATCTTTACAAGTAGTTATTTGTTTGATGATTTTAGCATTGGTTAATGTAAATATCACAAACGTTGAATATTAAAGCAAACTTTTAAATAAAAATGGGCTTGATCAAATGTGTTTATAAATATTTGTGAAAAAATATTAAATTATAAATTTAAATGACACATACAATCTAAAACTTATATAGTTTATTATATTTGATAAAAATAAATGTTTAATATATATTTTAACTCAAAATGAATTTACAATATCCACATTAATAAATTTTTTAACAAATTAGAAAGTTAGAGAATCTATTAGAATAAATTTTTATTAGCTCCTATATATATATATATATATATATATATATATATATATATATATATAATATTCTAATATTGAAGAGGGGCATTTTGGTCAAAAAAAATTTCAAAAGTCAAACTTAATGGTCAACTAATGATTTGAGTGGATGGAAATATAATCTCAAAATATAAGGAAGGTTTGTGTAATATACATTTTAGTTTTAAAGGAGATTTATATAGGTTTCTAAAATAGAGGGAAAGTCTGTGTAATTAAGACAAAATAGAGAGGATGTTATAATATTTTACTCAAGTTTCTTTCAAGGTGCCTGGGATATCCAATACAATGCACCTCAATTTCCAGACAAGGCCAAGTTTTACATTGTTATTTTAATAAAGTAGGATATGTAGGATCTTATGACTTGAATTTAAATTTTAAATTTAGTATTTAAATTTGAATTTTACATTTTTATTTTATTTTTTCCGAAGCTCTATGAGTTAGTGTTATCAATTGTAATTCACCTTAAATGATTAATTAGAATAGATGATTGACACGTGCTTCTCCTTTTAATATTCTCTCCTCCCATAACTCGTCTAAATCCCCCTACATTTTGCCATCCTCCCTCCTCTAGTCTCTCTCTCCTCTCCCTCTCTTCTCTCCCTCTCTTCCTATTCCCCTTTCGTTCTGCATCAGTTGCACGTGCAAATCGCTCTCCATTCTCTCTTTTCCCCCCATGTTCTGTGCCTGTCACTTTCAAAGGTTTCCGTCTATCAAGAAATTATAGTGTCCGCAAACGAATATGCATCACACTACGAGATTTTTCCCCATCTCAACGATTATTTAAAAAAAAAAATTGATGATTCCAAAAAATAAGATTTTAGTTTCTCCACCAAAAGTATAATTTTTCTATTAGAATTTTAGGGGGGGGGGGAGTATAATATTAGTGATAAGAATAACTAAGTCACGCATAAAACTCGATACAAATTATAATATTACAGACTTGAGAAAATTTTATATTTAGAGAAAACATTATATTATGCTGTTGGGAAAGGCACAGAAAATGTTAAATCTTCCTATTACTTACAAAAACCTATGAAAAAATAAATAAATAATATATATGGTAGAAATTAAATGACACAATAAACACTATAATTATTAACGTGGAAACCCTCTCAATTCAAGGGTTAAACTTAAAACTATGGGTTCAAACCAATGAAAATATGATATATCCACTATGTTCAAAATAGGGTGTAAGAGAGTTTCAACTAAGTGTACAAACACGTATAAACAACCAAAGCTGTAAACTTACAATAGAGAACAAACCAGTTAAAAATACCAGAAAAATGTTATTAACCATGAACGCATTTTCTCTCATACCAGGCCTCCAAACAACGATCCCACTGTTGAAAATGGTGAACCATATATATGGTCTAAACATGCTGAGCAAATTTCAGTTTAATCCAACAGTCAATGAATGCACAAAATTTGATTTACTGATACTAACTTGTGAAGCTGCGTTTTTCTCTCATATTGTTGTATAATTAGACCTCTCCAGCCACTTCGCCCTACCCAGCCTCATTAGCCTATCTGGCCTCGACAAAAAATCTAATAAGCCCCCTCTCTATTTAAACAAGTGAGACACAATGGACCTCAAATTAAGAACTATGAAAGCACATTCTTTTCCCACTAAGAACAACCAGGAAACTTTTTTCATTTTTACATTCTCTTACTCTTTTCCTTTTCTCCTATCTTTTTCTTTTCTTTTCCTTTAGTTTCTTTTCATAAATAGAAAATATGTAAAATAAAAAATATATAAAATTAAAAATTCAAACGTGGGATTTTCACCAGATAAGAAGAGAGCCCAAAAGCCAACACAAAGCTCCCTAGATCCTCCTGATATTGTCTGATTTAATGTGATCTACTTATATGTTGGTCTATTCAGTCATTTGCATTAAATATTGGGAAAAATTAACTTTAGCTCCTCCAATTTTGTCTCAATGTAATTAAGTACCAAGAGTTTCGACTCACTGCAGCTTTGTCTCTGAACTTTGACTCATTGTAGTTTGGTCCCTATATTTTTTATCATTTTATAATTTAGTCACTCACCATTGATAAGTAATATATTTACATATTTATTTTCCTTTATGTGATGATTTTGGGGACAATATTGGAGTTTAATATAATGAATTTGAGTGTAATGGATAAATAAATAATGATTTTCTTCTGACAGGCTATACAACACCGTATTAAGCAGATATTAAGAAAAGCGTTGAAAAATGCTGTAGCAAAATAATGTCCATACAGTACTGTAGCAGATACGGCACTGTAGCAAAATATACTATAGAAGATACGGTACTATAGCGGGGATCACTGTTACGTGACTATAGTGGGTACTATAGCGGTCGGTGGTTTAGATGTGGGACGGTTCAGTGCGGTTATTGTAGCAGATATGACACTGTAGCAAATCACTGTAGAAAATTAATGTAGCACCCGAAAATTCAAGCTTATAAATAGAGCTTCTAAGCATCCTAAAATGAGGAGGAAGGAAGAGAGAGAGAGAGTTTCTAATTTAGAGAGAGATTTGTTATTTTAGAATTTTTTTTTTTTACATTTTTTTTACTTCTTGCATGCCTCCTACATGGATGGTTTTACCTCCTATATGGAAGGCCTAAGTAGTCCTCCTTTATGGATGGTATAGGTTGCCACCTACATGAAATGTTTTATCTCCTATATGATAGGCTAGATTTTCCATTTTCATGCATCTATTAGTTATATTTTTATGTTTTTGTAATTAATTTTTATGCAATATTTATGATGTTTGTAATTTATTTTGGTTTTGTTTTTAATTTTATCATGAGCTAAATTTTCCTTTTCCTAGGGTGATGATGTAGCTTACTAATGACGGATTGAATCTTAACTTATTAAATCTAGTTTTAATTTTTCCTTCATGATTGAGTTTTAAATATTGTTCTTAATGCTTTCAATTGATTGTCCACCTTTTGAATGATTTTAATATGCATGTTGAGAATGGAAGGAGATGCATGTGTGTGGATCCTATAATTAAAACCATAATTTGCATATAAAATAGGAATATATTCATATGGGTTGTGTAGTTTTAATGAGTTCCATAAATCTTAATGCATGATTAATTGCTTAAATTCATATAGGAATATATTAAGTTAGCAATTAATTATAGAATTACTTGACCTTAGAAGGGACTAGTAATTAAATTAGAGAAACTCGACTATCAATCATGTAGAATAAATTGGACCAGAATAGATAAGTGATTCAATCCAGAATTTGTTAAGTGAAATTTAATCCCTAGGGTTTTTTCTTATATTTGTCTTCATATCACTTGTATTCATATTTCATCATTTTTATCTTACAATCTCAATCACAACTAATCGACTGGCTGGATAGTATTAAGATTTTCAATTTTGGTATTTAGTGATCAATTCTCGTGGGAACGATACTCTATTCACTTCTATATCACTTGTTTACGACAGTGTACATTTAAACTTTCTAAATACACCATCCTATACTCGTAACAACCATCATAAAAAAAAAATCAGATAGATCCTGATATTCTTTCTGTTCACATTATTTATATATTACCCCAGTTGCATAATTGTATGTCTTACCAACCCACTTTGTAAAAAAATATTATTTCAGGTGTTTTTTTTTTTTACTGTGAATCACGTTACCTCTTCCCAGGATGTTATATGAGACCATATTTTATATTTATACACGCTCGCACTTATATAAACGTGACAATAATTATCTTTTGTATGCATAACAAGTTAAGTTAGATCAGACATTATATCTTTGGCTGGCCCCAAAAAAAAAAAAAAAAAATCGGACGTTGTCATGATTTTGACCCCCATCCCTAATGTGCATAAAATATTAAGTATATCTGTTGGAATGCCACACGAATCATGTTTTGAATAAAAAAGCAGGAGATTCACCATTACAGTGACAATTATTTTATATACATAATAAAGGTAATTATAACCCATCAAGGAAGTTGGAAACATTATTATGGTGAAAAACAAATAAATATGCTGATTAGATGGCACATCAAAATTTACTATAAATATGTCTACAAAACACAAAGATCAAACATAAAACTACTAAAAACGACACTAAAAACACTAAAAATAAATAATAATAATAATAATAATAATAATAATAATAAAAGATATGCTTACAAAGAAGGCTTGATATAAAAAGATCAATTTGGTTCAAGTTTAGGGGGAGTATGTTTCATGAGAAAAGAAAGAAAGCCTTTAAATCTCTATCATCTATCTTAAGGTATTTGATTGATTATCCTTTACCTTTTCTTTTGAAAACCTCTACCCCTAGCCCCATTACAAGCTAAGAAAAGTCCCTTTGATTTTTAAGTTAAGTGGAGTGAATTAGAAGAAAAGAGGAAGGAATTAGGGGATGATAAAGTTATTGGTTTGAATATTGGTATATGATTTGAAGTGTTGCCACTACTACAAAAATTAGATTTAATAACACACATTTTGTAGCGCTTATTTGAAAAAGTGCCACAGCTTTAACTAATTTGTTTGATCTAATTTTTTTGTTTGGTATTAACAATAGGTGGCGCTTATTTACATAAGCGTCACAGCTAGTTTGTGATATTAGGTGGCACTTTCCTAATTAAGCGCCACCTAATGTATTTTGCAAAAAAAAAATTAAAAGAAGCTGTGACACTTATTTAAATAAGCGTCACTCAATAGTTTTTTCTATTTTTCAATTTATTTAAAATTTTTGCTTATCGAAATGAAAATTATACACGCGGGTGTTGATTATAAAAATTAAAATATATAATAAAGTTACAAATGATAAATATTAATACCATATACAACTAATTTGAATAAACATATATTAGATATATTATATTAATTAATCAACATAAATGAATAATACAAATTTTTTAATTAATAATTTAATAATATATATAATTGATATGTATAAACATATCTTGGGTGGCGCTTATATCAATAAGCGCGACCCAAAATACACCAAAACTATATTATATTATTTAATAAATTAATAATATGATTATATATATATATATATATATATATATATATATATATATATATATATATATATATATGAATTAATAAAACAAAAATTATGTGTATACTGAAAATTATAAAAATGACATTGGGTTATTAATAATATGATTATTTAAATATATAATTATTAATATATTAATTAGTATATGGAAAATAAAAAATGATTAATATATTATTATTTTATTTATTTGTTATATGATTATATAATAATATATTTATTAATATATTAATTAGTACATGTAAAATAAAAAAACAATACATTGGGTGGCGCTTATTGGTAAAAGCGCCACCCAATGTCATTTTATTATTATTATTTAATTTATTAATAATTTGATTATTAAAACAATATAATTATTAATATAATAATTAATCTATATAAAAAAAATACGTTGGGTAGCACTTATTCGTAAAAGCGCCACCCAATGTCCTTTTATTAATATTTTATTTATTAATAATATTATCCTTATAAAATATAATTATTAATATAATAATTAATCTATGTAAAAAAAATACATTGGGTGGCGCTTATGGGTAAAAGCGCCACCCAATTTCATTTTATTATTATTTTATTTATTAATAATATGTTTATAAAGCAATATGATTATTAATTATTAATATATTAATTATTATATGAAAAAAAGTACATTAGGTGGCGCCTAGTAGTAAAAGCGCCACCCAATGTCATTTTATTATTATTTTATTTATAAAAAAATTTATAAAATTTGAAATTTAAAAAATTATTTTTAAATTGACCTTGGGTGGTGCTTTTTTGAAAAAGTGCTACCCAAGTGTACAAAAAAATTTAAAACTTTTTCAATTAAAAAAATAATTTTTTTATTTATTTTAAATATAAGGTGGCGCTTATGGCAGAAAGTGCGGCATCAGCTGTGGCGCTTTTTTGGAAAAGTGTCACCCTTGGTTTATTCAATTAAAAAAAATACTTATTGTGGTGCTTTTTATGGAGCGCAACAGCTAGTTTTAGTGGCGTTCCAATATGTGGCGTTTGTTAAGTGCCACTAATATTGTTTTTATAAGCTTCACAGCTTCTTCTTTTTGTAATAGTGTGCTTTGAACTTTGACTAGTGTAAAATGAATGAATGTTGACTCCATTCACACACTCACGCTTGAGAATTCTTGAAAAACATGTTTTAAATCTATGAAGCTTTCATCTTTACATATTGTATTCGTTTCTTGTTTAATATAATTACTTGAGCAGATGATGAGGATAATGTGTTCATACATAAATGATGAGCAATTGATTCACTTAGTGAGGATATATATCTTTGCTTGAGGACAGACAAAAGCTTAAGTTTGGGAGTGTGTTAACACATAGAAATTGATAATATTCTAACATATTTTCTTCTCTTTTCACTTACTTTTGTGTAAAAATTGTGCATATAAAAAGAGTCAATAGAAGAAAAATGTGCATATTAGAGTAACAAGTCAAAGTTGAGGTTATTCTTTTCTAAACCTATATATTTGTGTGTTTTAATTCAAAGAAAAAAAATGACAATGCATCCTCTCTTTTATAGGAGGATAGAAACAAATTGGGAAGCTTTTGAAGGATTAAAAAATAATGCTTATAGTAGTAAAGATCAAAGAAAACTCAAGGAGGAAGTAATGTATTGTTGGCTTCAACCAACAACACATATGCTGAAGCAAATGGAGATCTAAACTCACTGTGTGATATGCTTAAGCCAATGATGTGTGTGCTGAAGCAGACGGGGTCAGAATTCACTGTGTCATGTGCTTCAGTACTTGACCCTTGGCTGAAGCCAACGGAGATCAGAACTTACTATGGCATATGCTTCCGTACACGACAGTATGCCGAAGCACATGACGAACAGTACAACCTTGTGTTTTACTTGCTGAAACGCTTGAGGAGGCTTTTTAAGGAAGGGATAGGCCAAAAATAGGTCATTCTATAGTTTTCAAGTGTTCTTTAGAGTTTTGGGTGCTAGGGTTTTAGTTTTTTGGAGAGTTTTTAACCTTGAGTTGAAGATTGGAAGACATTTAGGGCTTCAAATCTTGGTTTTTCTGATTCTTTTTCCCTTTCTTTGCTAGATTATAATTATGACTGTTATTATTTTATATAGTTGTAGCTATTTTATGATTATGAGTAGCTAAACTCTTCACTCTAGGGTTATTTTGAGCCTTTGTATGGATTAAAACTTGATTATTCATCTCTTTTAGTTGTTAATGACATATTTGTGTTGATTTTATCCTTTGCTTAATGCTTCTAAATGTTTGGCCACCATTTAGATTGAATTGTTCATTTGGATTTGACTTAAGAAAACTTATCTATATGTAAAACTTGGATAAAAATCATGCTAGACTTGAAGTTTATGTATTAAATGGATGGTTTGTTAGTAACATAGTGATATTGTTATTAACCTAGCATTGTCATTGAGGTTGTTGTGAAATGAATATTCTCTCGTAATTGTAGAAAGAGATTGTGCATATTAAGTGAGGATATAAATTTGGATTTGACTTGAGAAAGCGTAACCAAATGCTTTTGAACCTTGAACTAACACATATTATCATTGAAAACACTAATGGAGAGAAAATTTATCAAGTTTATGAAGTACAAAGGGAATAAATAATCCTAGGCTTCATTCAATATTTGAAATAAAAGAATTCGTTTTTACTTAGTAATTGTTAGCTTTAAAAATAGTTTATTATTTTCATCAAAAGTCTTTATGCAACTTGTTAAAATTCAAATGATTTCATTCAACCTAATTAAGAACATTATTTCATTGGTTAACTCACTTTAGTCATAATCTTCATGAGAACGATATTTACTTGTCACTTTATTACTTGACACGATATATCCGTACACTTGCACAATATATATCACCGCCAAATTTCTTAATTAACACCTCCTTTTATTTAGAATGTGGAGATGACTTAACTAGCTACTGATTTGATTTGATTTTTTTTCCTTTGTTATAGTTTTATCTTGACCTTATATTAAAACAAACAATGATAATTATAATCATATCCCACATTGATGTGATTTTGACATTAGGCAATAGCCATAAAATTTGAAGTATACTACTTTTTTTCAACGCCTCGTGACTCATGATTTGAATGGAAAAAATTTGGAGTTTACACTCTTCAATATATCACTTATGGAGATGTAATAAACTCATTGAATTAGATTTAGACGGGTCTCGCGTTTCATATGTAAATTGTATTACTCCTAAATTGTCAAAAGCCTAATTGTTTCTCAAGTCAAGAATAAAAAAGCATAATTGTTTCTAGTGGAAGATCAACAGCACAATCTTCATAATAATTGCTCGAGTTTAATTAATAAATCTCAAAAGTAGATGCTATTATCAAGTGAGAATTAATTATAATCCAAACAAGTTTTTTCTTTTTTATGGTCGCTGGGCATCAAACCAAGGCTTGCTCACCTCTTCTTTATCTTAAATTAATAAACCATCATTCTCAGTTATATTAATAAAAAATAATGTTTTTCTGATTTATAATTTTTAAATCATTGGAAGAGACGTATTCGGCTGTGTACGTCAACAGCGTCACAGTGAACAAAATAAATAAAACCCACGATTTTTTCAATAGAAACGGAAAGCATAGAAACAACAAAAGAAGCAAAGAAAATCCGCAATTGAATTTCATGTTTAGTAGTCATTATTCTAATTCAAGGTGATAATCTAATTGAAATGCGAACGTGTTACAACTAGTAATAAAAAATGTTGTGCGATGTGTTCTTCGGTGCTATCCGTTGTTCACCAATGAATTACGCTCATAATTAATCAAGCATTGGAGGAGACAACATTACACATCATATTAAAAAAATTATGAAATAAAATAACTTAAAAGGCAATGAAAATACATAGAGTATGTTTTCCAATTAAGATTTCTAATGAGGTCGTTTCTATAAATATTTAAATGTAAATTTAAATTATTAAATATATCTTAAATTGACAAATTTTTCTAAATTTACCCTTGTTGAAAAATTATTTCACTATACATTTACTAATTCTCGTCTCACTCTCCTTTTTCTCAATTTCAACAAGAATTAAAAAAGAATAAAATTAGAAAATAGTAATTAACAACCTTTATATAACTCTTTTTTTAATGGGTTTTGCTCAATAAGTTTTTAAAATTAAATAAGGTTCTAATGAGATGCATAGTTAATCACAAATTAGTATTCAAGAAAGAATATAATGTCATGAGTATAAAATACATACATTTTAATGCATGGATGGCTATTATCCCATGCCATACATATCATTACAAAATTTTTCATAAGTTACATGCACAACTCTCCCACAATTCATGCACATGGGAATTAATAAATAAAGCATGTTAAAAATGTGAGGTGAGTAGAAATAGGTAAATAGGACAGCGATGGCCACCTCGTGAAGATAATCTATATTCAACAAGGTAATAATGAAATGGAGTGTTGTGCATAATTTTACTATATCGGAGGCTTATAAATAGTCGTAGGAACTGGAGGATCAAAGCCATAGAGGCTGCATTTTCTCCTTAACATCATTATTAGAGCTAGCGTTTCTAAGTGTATACTTTTATTTTGTTATTTTTTTCTACTCTCTCTCTTAGCCTTTCAAGCTTGATGGAAGCCGGCAAGACCGAACTGCCTCCGAGCACTGGAAAATTAGTCACGGTGCTTAGCATAGACGGGGGTGGCATTAGGGGAATTATTCCCGGAATTATTCTCGCCTTCCTTGAATCAGAGCTTCAGGCATGTCCATGCAAATTAACCAAACATATTAATATTGAACTCATATCATGGCTATCAATTTATTTATATTATCGTGGTTGATATATGCAGAAGCTGGACGGTGAGGATGCAAGATTGGTGGATTATTTTGATGTAATAGCAGGAACAAGTACCGGTGGCTTATTGACTGCAATGGTGACTGCCCCCAACGAAAAGAACCGACCCTTATACGCCGCCAAAGAAATCAAGGACTTCTATCTTGAGCATGGCCCAAAAATCTTCCCCCAGCATTCGTTAGTATTAATTACTTTTAACCGTTACCACATTCAGCGATGGAGTAATAATATTCTTGTTTCTTCATCATAACTATAATTAATGCTAGCGCCCAAATTTGCAGTCGCCTTCTCTCCGACTTGGTGAAGCTGGGCAAAACCCTATCAGGACCAAAGTATGACGGCAAGTATTTACATGGCCTTCTCAGGGAAAAACTCAAAAACACGAAATTGAACCAGACACTCACAAATGTGGTCATCCCCACCTTTGACATAAAGCTCGTTCAACCCGCCATCTTTTCCAGCTTCAAGGTTTGACCCTTTTGATTCTCTTGCGCCCCTTACGTTATAATTAAGATTTTTGTAAAGAGATTAAGGAAGTTAAATAAGTTAATTAATCATAACATATGTCATGTATTATTTGATTATATATTAATTTATAAATAAGATAAATTAATTTAAAACAAAAAAAATAAATATAAATACTTTAAAATAATTTATTTAGCTTCCTTAATCTTTCTAAAAAATTTGATTAGATGTTATATGAAGGACCATATCTCCGATTCTTGAAGTAATTAGATTGTGTTTGTATTTGTGGATCGGAATAGGTGAAGGTGAGGCCGGATTTAGATGCCTTGATGTCAGACATATGCATAGGGACATCTGCAGCACCCACGTATCTTCCAGCTCACTATTTTGAGACCAAGGACGATGAAAACAAAGTTCTCAGGGGGTTTAACCTTATTGATGGCGGCGTTGCTGCAAATAACCCGGTAGGTAGTCAAACAGATGACCTGTCGAAAACTAATATTAGCCCTTGATGGATAAGTAATTAATTACTTGGTTTAATGATTTGGTTGCAGACTCTGGTGGCGATGGCGGAAGTGACGAACAAAATAAGCGCAGATGAGAGGAAAGAGTATGGAGTAGCACCGACGCAATATGACAGGTTTCTGGTCATATCGTTGGGAACAGGGAATCACAAACAGGAATATCGATACACAGCACCGGAGGCAGCTAAGTGGGGCATCCTAAGTTGGCTGTCCAGCAACGGATCCAACCCCTTGATTGATTGCTTTGGCCAAGCAAGTGCTGACATGGTTGACTTCCACCTTGCCTCTCTTCTCCGAGCTCACTTCTCCGAACAAAACTATCTCCGCATCCAGGTTCTTAATTCTATTCATTCATTAATTCATAACTACGTACGAGTATATTATATTGCTCATCAAATAACATTATTCATTAATAACTTTTTGTGTCGGGTCGAAAATTGCAGGATGATACTTTAACGGGCGACTTGGCCTCAGTGGATGTGACCACCGACGAGAATTTGAAGGGTCTCGTCAAAGTTGGTGAAGATTTATTGAACAAATCAGTTTCTAGGGTTAACCTGCAAACAGGAACCTTCCAAGTTGCTGGCCAAGAGACTAACGGCGAGACCCTCAAAAGGTAATTAAATAGTATTAATTAACGGATGTACCTACCCAAAAAAATTATAAATTTATTTTCATTTCACATTTTGTGGTAATTATCCTAGAAAACTAATATAGTACATCAGATTCATTATTAATGTAACTTGTGGTATTATTTGTAATTTATAATCAATATTACATATCATTATAAATTTTATATTTAAAAATATTAAAGATTAAAGATGTGAACTAATGATGCGATTAAAACTGTTGTAGGTTTGCGAAACAACTATCTGAAGAGAGGTGGCTTCGTAAATCAAGAGCCGAGGGGAAAGCTTAGAGATCCAATAAACTATCAGCAACTGATTCACATGGGTGTCTTGTACGTGATCGATGTTTGTGTTAAATAAATGACAAGCAGTCAAATTAAGATGCAGTAGCTACGTGTAAAATGTTTATTGGTTAAAATAAGTTCAGCCGAACCTGATATCGCCGAGTATGATTAAAAGATTCATATTGTAGCCGTTGGCATTGCTAATCTACTACGTACCTTTATAAAATACTTTTAATCTTCTTCGAATAAATATGCGGCTACTCATAACTTAATACATTCTTGAAACCTAAGATGAATCAGAGGCAAGGCAAGAAATAAAATATTTAATGCACCATGCGAATCTGAAATTGAAAAGAATCATGAAACATGAAAAAGCAACATTTCTAAAACAAGTTATATGAGATAGAGCGAGTATAAAGTTGCTTTTGTGATGTGGCTACTAGATCTCTTTCAATTTCGATGTTTCAATTCGGGAGCACATTTTTTGCTCATTACCCTGATAAGCAAAAATGCTCTCATCACTCACCTACACCGTTACACCTACACCGTTACAGTGGTTTTGGATGATTCAGATTTAATTTAATTTAATGTTTATATTTTAAATAAATTTTTATTTTAATATGTGTAAAATTAAAGTTAAATATAATCTTATAACTATCACTTTTCATAAAAAAGAATTTATCATTTAAAAAATTTTAAATTTGAACCATTTAGATTAAATTTAAATGGTTGAGATGTTATCACAGTGATGAGCACAGAATGAGGACCCGTTTCAATTTATAAGATGTTTTCTAAACAACTTGTAAATGTCAATAAACCTCATCAAATATAATTGGGTTAATATGCAAATTTATCTTAAAAGTTTTTACTGAAAAACAATGTTGCTCTAAAAATTTTGTGGGGTTTAAAGTCACCTTAGAAGTTTTAAAACATAATAATATTATCCCTACCATTAAAAATAGCATTTACTATTAAAAAATTGATGTTGAAAATTTATAGGGTAAATTAGCTATACTTTAGCACTTCCAGGGGCAACATTATATTGAACCTAAAAATTTTTTTGAGGTAACATCGCTCTTTAGGAAAACGTATAGGGCAAATTTGCAGCTTAAACCAATATGATTATAAACCTTTTTTTCCCAAAAAAAGAAGTGTAAATTTTCAAAATGCCCTTCATTTAACACTAACCTAAATAACTCACGCTTTAATTAATGAGTGTTGTATGTTTTTGGAATAAATCTAATGATGGACTTTTACTTTCTCCAAAACATCTTACATTATGAAACATAAAACAGCTCCCAAAAAAAAAACATTTTATGAATCGAAGGAGGGAGTACTATAGCTAGAGTCTCAGTCATGATGTAATGAATCTTTTTTTAAAAAAAAAAAAATTCACGTACGGATACAATAATAAAAACTTATTATAATTAAATTACTAAATTTTTAATTATATTTTTTAGAAAAATATATAAAAGGGTTAAGGGGGCCAAAAAAAATTTTGAAGCAATTTTATTCCGGGAGTGTAAAAAATAGAGTAATTTTGACTTGACCGTTATCCCAGTAATTTTTGACTGTTAGTTGACAAAATATGCTGAACTCGCAGTCCATCATTTTTATTATAGTACAAATTTACTCTGAAAAGTCCATATGTCATCAACTTTTTTTAAAAAATTAGATTTAAAATAAAATACGATATGCGCATATATTTGGTCGCTTTGAATATTTTTATTTACATGATGGTGACTTAACTATAATGAATGGTAAGATAATGTCCTTTTCCGCATATACGTGCATGATGGTATATACATGCATGTTTAGCTAATTGCGAAACTATGGTTTTAGGAGGTTTTTTTTTTTTAAAGTTGAAATATAATTTTTTATATATATTTATTTTATAAATTATAAAAATTATTTTTAAAAAACTAATCCAAACAAAACAAACAAGTAATAAAGATTTGACATTGAGAATCAACCAAAACAAAACGAACAAAATAGCTGAGTAGTTTGTTTTCATGATCCATTATTGACATGACTTACAAGTCTCTCTCAGCCCACTAATTGCAATGTATATTACCAAAAATTGGCAAATCGGAAGTCAAATTTGGCGTTTATTGCTCAATGACAAAATCTTAGCCTCCGCCCGATATTAAGACCAGTTCTACAATTCCGTGGACAATACTCCATATCTTCCAAGATATAGTAGTTTTTTTAAATGAGCTTATCCTCAATGAAGTTCTTCTTTGAATTTGTTTTAATAATAAATGTATTTTTTTATTTTACCTTCAATTAACTATTATACTATATACATTTTCTTTCATAATTTTCTTATTATTACTTTTTCTCTCACCCATTCATACTTAGAGAAATTTTTTTAAAAAAAATAAATTTCTCACATAATTATTATATTTAACTGTTTTTTTAAAATCCCACGATTCAATTAAAAAACTCTTATATACAGTGATACTACTGAAGTATCAAGTAGACCAGTACATACACGACTCCAATCGGCAATTGGGAGGTCTGTCTTTATAGGAATGGCCCACTAATTATAATAATGTTATAACCACGTGAAAACCACACACACACGTGTTAAATATACATTGTTGCTTATAATAATGCACGCGTAATGTTAATTAACATACACGAGGAAAGTTCATATATATATAAAGCGAAGTTGAAGATTTTCATTTATGTTAATCTAAAAATCAAATTAAAGCATTCAAATAAAGTTGCCCAACATATAATGGACAGTATATATACTTGGCCAACCAGTTCAAAGCATGACATTGCTTACCTTCTATTAGTTGAATCACGCGGTTCAATAAAATGAGTGGTTTTTCACCTAAAATATGAAATCAAAGATGATGCTCTTCAATAAATAATTAAAGGTTATTAAGCTATAGAAGAGGTTTTTCAAAAATATATAGTAATGGATTAATATTTCATTGAATTTTGTGAAAAGTTTTATATTATGTACAGTATTTTTTTAAAAAAAAAGATCTTGTATTATTGAGATAAAAGGAAGTATGTCTACTTGTCTCATTTTCCTCTTTCTCTTTTTATTTTCAAAATCTTATAACCACCGTTATCATATTGAAATTATAGGCAGTTCATCATATTTAATATTTTGTAAAATTATTATTTTAAAATACATAAATAAATTTAATTTTTTAAAATTTAATATACACAATTCATACTGCAACACATACAAAAATTTTTAAAATTTAATTTTTGAAATATTATAATAATAGTTTCATAAAATATACAATATATAACATCCATTTTTTTTTATCTAGATGGTGAGATGGGATTATGAGAAAAAAATGAGAGAAAAAAAAGATTATGGGAGAATCCTCTTCCATTGTTATATATAATAAGAATAGCCAAACCAATCTAATTAATACTCCCTATTTTTATTTATAAGATCTCCTTTAAAAGTTTTCATGTTATTTCATTTCTAATTAATAAATACTTCATAATTCTGAAGCATTGATTATGTTTTTCCAAATATATACCCGTTTATAATTATAACTCTTTCTCTCTCTTTTTTGAAGAGGTGGGTGGGACTGTGCTATAGAAGTTAAAAACTTTAATAAAAGATAATTTTCAAATGTTATGACAATTGTTTCTTTAAATTTGCGGGATTTAATTAAAAGGGTCGTATAAATAGCTAGTGTCAGAACAAGTACAATTTAATATTCCTTTCATTCATATCTGTAAAAAAGAATAATTGCTTGATATAAATAAAAAATAAAAAAATTCTAAATAAATACAATTTGAATTTATAAAACTCCAAAAAGTCTATTAACACATAGAAATGACACAAAAGTGATAGACATCAAATTGATATTTTAAAATGTTGATAATTTTACAATTATGCCCCTTAATTTTTTAAATAAAAAAGGTTCCCTCGCTGAGATCTCAAGCCAGCCGGTCGTTGGAGCTCTGACGCCAGGGTCTATTTTTTGGGGTTGGAGTTAAATTTTTTTTTAAATGTATGTAAAGGGGTAAGGGGTGGGATTCAAACCCACCCCTCCATTTTGCTAAAGGGGATTTGGTGGCCCCTTTTGTTATATACATTGGGGTATGTGTGTGAAATATAAATAAAGGGATAATGATATTGACAAAATAAGTAATGAAAATGACTAAATATGTAATGGTATTGACTTAAGGCATAATTATATTGACTAAATGAGTAATGACATTGATTAAAGACGTAATGATATTCATTTAAGGTATAAATAAACTGACTAAAGATGTAATGGTTAGGCATAGGCAAAAACCTGGTGGTTCAGTCCATACTCATCCCTAATAATGATATTGACTAAACGATTAATGATATTAACTAAATGTGTAATGATATTGACTAAAAGCGTAATTATATTGATTAAATGAGTAATGATATTCATTAAAGTCTTAAAAAAATTGACTAAAGACATAATGATATTGACTAAATGGATATTTGAAATCATGAAAGGCGTAATTGTATTGACTAAATGAGAAAAAGTATTGACTAAAGGTGTAAACGTACCTACTTAATGAGTAAATACCTTTAGTCAATATTATTACTCATTTAGTTAATTGCAATACGTCTTTAGTCAATCTCATTACTCATTTAGCCAATATCATTACGCCTTTAGTCAATCTCATTACTCATTTAACCAATATCATTGCCTTTAGTCAATTTATTTATGCCTTTAATGAATATCATTACTCATTTAGTCAATATCATTACCCCTTTAGTCAATCTCATTATTCATTTAGCCAATACCATTATTAAGGACGAGCATGGACCGGACTATTGAGTTTTTGCCTACGTCTAACCATTTTTGTTAGTTTATTTACACCTTAAATGAATATCACTACACATTTAATCAATATCATTACTCATTTAGTCAATACAATTATATTTCTAATCAATACCAGTATGTACTTAGTCATTTTTACTACTTATTTTGTTAATATCATCATTATGCCTTTATTTATATTATACATGTGTGTGTGTGTCTATATATATATATATATTTATATATATAACAAAAGGGCTTTGGTAGCCCAATGACCACCAAGAACCCAACCCTTACCCCTTTGCTTACATTAAAAAAAAAAATTAACTTCAGTCCTTAAAAAAAGGCCCCTAGTGCCAGAGCTCTGGCAGAAGGGGCATTGGTGGCTCAATGGCTACCTAGTCCCTTTGGCAAAATGATGAGGTGGGTTAGAATCCCACCCATTACCCCTTTACTTACATTTACATAAAAAAGAAAAAAAATTAACCCCACCCCCCAATAAAAGCCCTTGGCACCAAAGCTCCAGAGGCTAGTGGCTGGAGTTCGGGTCATCATAGGGAGCAGGCCAGCCATAACTGGAGCTCCGGGCAGCAGCAGCGCTCCAGCAATGACACCTTTTCTCTTGTTTTTTTTAATTTAAAAAATGAGGGGTATAATGGTATAATTATCAATATTTCAAAATCCTAATTTGATCCATGTCACCTTTATGTCATTTCTATGTGTTAATAGCCTTTTTAGGGTTTCATAAATTCAAATGGTATTTATTTAAAATTTTTCCAATAAAAAGACCTATTAACATTACTAAGAGTTTTTAGATTGTTAATAAAATTACCGTATGCTTTTAAAATTAAGCTCATTAATTAAGTTGCAATTCCATCTTAATTTTTTTTTCTTTTTATCGCTTTCTCAATCGTAATTTTTTGATCATTTGATGACAGGAGGAAAACATAAAAAATATTCCATATTCTCTGATTTTTTTTAAATGACTTATATTTTAAATATTTAAAATTTTCTAGAACTTAAGTTACATGCATACTGCCCACACAAACATATATCATATATGGGCATGGACACACGCACGCACACGTGTGTAAGTAAAAGGAGGTAGCAATTCTCAAGTCACGATCATTCCATTTCCAGACGAAACATGGCATAAACAATGCAAATTTCCAAGATTGATCGTATACATTATTGAGCTCTCTTGGACTTTTCTATCTTTCAAATTTTTTGCATTAATTAATGGTAACGTAGTGGATCAATTGAATAATAATTAGTTCAAAATTAAAGGCAGAGGGGTAGCCATCATTGTAATAATCTGGATTAATTGTATAGACGAGCAATTCTTAACTGCCTCCACTAAATGTTAACATCAGTTTCACACTTTAATTTCACAAAGTTGACGGAGTAGCTTCAATTATGAAGCCCGATTAATCATGGAGTAGTATAAATAAATTAATGAAATTTAAAAGCGTTCGTAAGTGCACAAAAGCATAATAACCTTAGTATGATAAGACTCGGTATATATTAAGGAGAAGGTCAATAACATACAGTCGTAATTTGAGCCTGAAAAATATGTCGCTTTAAACTAATTCATCCATTTATTTATTTCTCTTAACATAGTGCCCAAAAAAATAAAGACATTCACGCCCCACTTCTATTTTTTAAGAAAGCCGATCGTGTATCACCAAATATCTTGTTCAGCAAGCATATAAAACCATGATGCCAGGGAAAATATTAGGCTGTGCGGAGCTTAATTGCTCAATCATGGTATATATACTAATTAAATACTTCCCATTACGAACAAAATAAAATTAGTTAGTCGTTATTGTGCGTTAGAAATAGCCAAACCAACACCCTTTTCGTATACCGACAAAAAAGAAAGGAAGGACAAAGAGAAAGAGAAGAAAGGAATTAGAGAGGCAGAGCCAATAAACCGATGACAACAGGAACGTGGGTCGGATACATGCAACAAGTTTTAACAAACCAGAAGTGAGAAGGAGTGAGTCAACTCGAGCATTGGCGCGTGGGGATTATTCTAGGATGAGAATGACTTTGCATGTGGGGCTAACTTAAACCTCGTCTTTAGATAAAACTTGCTACCATCCCTAATCACTAATTTAATATAAGACGCAGCCACATAGTCGTTCATTGGGCCTTCACTTAAAGGCCTAAAAAGGACTATCCAGACACGACTCCTAAGAATATTCAAAACATGCGACTTTAATTTACATGGATATGCATCTGAATTTTCATATACTGGAGTGTCATAATTTGACACATTCTACACGCTTACCATTCCCATTCTTCTCTTACCATTTCCTCCTCTTAATTTGAATTCTGCACGATTCATTCCCACATCATCTTTAAATAGGACTTTGAGCTCATGCAACCAAGCAACAAACACCAGAATCTTCATTCCCTTTGGCAAATTTAACTCCTCTTCGATCGAGACTTAACCAAAATCTTAAATAGCTGCCCTACCATCTGCTTGCATTGCTCCCACATTTTCTTTGGCATTCATTTTAGTATAAGCTCGCACTTGCTTTCCATTTTGCACCTACTTATCCATAACTATGGAGAGAACAAAGTCATCACTTCTTCAAATTCAACCTCCAACATACGGAAACCTGATCACAATTCTCAGCATTGATGGAGGTGGTATTAGGGGAATCATCCCCGCCACCATTCTCGAATTCCTCGAATCTCAACTCCAGGTATAAATCTACATATACATACACACTTGGAACGCACATGCACGTTAATTTGCTGTGGCGTCTCTATCATACATGTGTGGTCAGGCATGAATATCATATTGGGTCGCAGCACACCGTTCGTTTTTTGTGTAGAAAAATAAAATTACTTTAATGTCACTGCACGTACACATACATGGCAAATATATGAATTTTCTACACAAATAAATGCTATGGATTTGAAAGTTCATGAATGAATGAAACCTATTACTTATAAGAATCTGAACATGCATGTAGGATCTGGATGGTGAAGAAGCAAGGCTCGCAGACTACTTTGACGTGATTGCAGGAACCAGCACGGGGGGTCTCGTAACTGCAATGCTTACCGCTCCAAATGAAAAGAAGCGACCGCTTTTTTCTGCCAAGGACATCAAGCCCTTTTACCTCGACCACTGTCCCATGATATTCCCACAAAAGTATGTACATACATACATACATATATACAAAAACACATATAAACTATAATATCTCCTCGATCCTGTTTAAACTTTAAACATACTTGTTGGTCTGGTCCTTATGGATGAGTGTACTTGCAGATCATTCCCATTCGGACCCATTGGAAGATTGTTCAGAGCAATGGCTGGTCCAAAGTACGACGGCGAATACCTTCATCGGGTGGTTAGACAGAAGCTGGGAGAAATTCGGTTGCACGAGACACTCACCAACGTTGTCATCCCTACCTTTGACATAAAGGCGATGCAGCCAATCATATTCTCATCTTATCAGCTCAAGAAGTCGCCTTGTTTGGACGCTCGACTCTCTGACATATGCATCAGCACCTCTGCTGCCCCCACTTATCTTCCAGGCCATCACTTCAAGAACCAAGATTCCGAAGGCAACGTCCACGAATTCAATCTTATTGACGGCGGTGTTTCTGCAAATAATCCCGTATGTTGTGTTAATTAATTAATCTTCACGAATGACGTGAAACTTTATACCATATGATGAGGGTGACAGCTTCTCCACTTGTGGGATAAGCTAAAGCTGCTTGCATTTATACCTCCCCAGACCTTATTTGGTGGAAAACTTGTGCACTAAAGCTCCTTTTTATATATCCGTGATTAAATTTCATTTTCCCGTGATGATGCAGACTTTGGTTGCGTTGAACCAAGTAACGAAGCAGGTCATTAATGAAGATCCCGATTTTTTTCCCATCAAGCCCATGGATTATGGTCGCTTCCTCATAATCTCAATAGGAACAGGCACAGCAAAGAATGAGCAAAAGTTCAATGCAAAAATTGCTGCCAAATGGGGACTGTTGGACTGGTTAACTCAGGGTGGCTCTACTCCTTTGATCGAAGTGTTTTCCCAATCCAGTGCTGATCTCGTCGATTTCCATTTAGCCACCGTCACTCAAGCCCTTCATTCGCAGGATAATTACCTTAGGATACAGGTATATGTCTCCCTGGTATATATATTTAATTACCTGGGAATTAATTAATGTGAGCATAAAATTTTAAAAATATATATTTGGATATGAATATTGGTTTATCTCTTGTTGGTTGGGACAAAATGCAGGATGACTCGTTGACTGGTGCGGTTTCTTCGGTTGATATTTCAACAAAAGCAAATTTGGAAAAGCTGGGCCGAACAGGCGAAGAGCTATTGAAGAAACCGGTTTCTAGGGTCAACTTGGAGACTGGTCTGTTTGAACCCGTTGAAAATGGAGGGAGCAATGAGGATGCTCTCAAAAAGTACGATATATATCTTAGACTCTTAATACAACTATAGAATTCATTATTGCAGGACAAAAAAATTACATAGACTCAAATAATCTAAAATCTGTATTAATTATCGGGATGTCTTTCGCAGGTTTGCAAAAATACTTTCTCAAGAAAGGAGGCTGCGGGAAATGAGATCCCCACATGGTGCCAACACCATCAAGACAGCAAGGCCCGATAGTTTGTCGATCTAGTTACGATAATAATTAATAATAAGATTATTTCCCATTGTTCTGTAATAAAATTAGTTTATTTCATTCCTTATTTGTTTATTTTAATTACCTGACCATTGTGATAATCATGAACAAATAAAAAGGTGCAAGTCTGCCGTTCCCCCGCATTTCATGTACGTACGGGTGCATAGTGATTGTCATATTCAATAAAAGCATAAATAAGTGTGCTTAAAGATTTCACCGATATAAACTTAATTATATCATTGATACATGTCAACGGATGTATAAATTCGATTACCAATTCTCTGATTGAAAAAATAAGTTACCTTTGCATAACTATATCATTAGGAGGAAAAGGAACTAAAAATGTGAGAATTGACTCTAAAATTAACCCGAGCTTCTCTTATTTAAAGAGAGGATATGTTATTAATATGGTAAAAGATGAAATTAGTTTTCTTGTCGTGTTAAAAATATGATGAGTACCAGAACCTCAAGCATGCCCTACATATTCATTTATATCGTCATTTTCTGCTGAAACTCCCTCCATTATAATACCCGGTGTAGGTGAGAGTGGCTTGTTTGGTTGATTCACGTAAATCGAGATAAAACTCCTTCACATATTTATTTCGTATACCGTAAAAGCTACATCGTAAACTGTAAAAGCTACCTTATATTCTGTAAATTACGATTAAAAGGTACTTATAAAAACTATCCATACCTAAACGTACTTATGTGCCCACTATCTTGTTGGGTTACGTGGCACTTATAGCCAATACGTTACATCATCTTAAACACATACATTAATAATAATTAGGTGGATGACGGTAGACAATATGGGCTGGTAACATGCATCCATGGTTGTGTATTTATTTTAATTAGGTTAATAGAATTGTTCGTCCTTATAATTTGATTGAATTTTGATTTTAATTCAGGTAGTTTCAAATGGTGGTTTTAAATACTTATAGATTCATAAGAACTTTATTTAAGTTTAATAGTGTTAACAACGTTAAGTACTGGAATCAAAGTTAACTACGGAATGTGTTAGTCTTTATACTTTTAATGAGTTTTGATTTTGGTTTCTATGATTTTTTTGTTTTTATCCCTATACTTTTTAGGAATTTTAGTTTTGGTCCATTTATTTAAAGGCGTTGACTTTTGGGTTTAGATCAAATTCTTCTGAAAATTATAGGGAAACTACGTATAAAATCAAAATCAAAATTCAATTAAATTATAAACGGCTAAAGTAGTGTTAACCCTATTTAATTTATTCACGTTAGGTGAAGTCCCTTTCAGCGGAGAACCATCGTCCCTCAAATCTTTTAAATGCCAGAGTAATGCTATAAGCTATTTATTGTTGACTATATATACCACATGTGTACGTTCAAATAAAAATACCCCGTGGCAATATGCCATGAAAGTTATTGCCCCGTATACACTAACTAGGGGCCAAGTCTCTTTCCTTAACAATTCCCAACAGAATTAATATTATCATTCTACAATATCGCATTACTTTTTAATTCGTTTTGATGCATCACGGACATAGATATGTGATTGAATTAATTATTTCGGGCAAAAGTCAGAAACAATTAGCATGCGCTCATCATATTATGTATATATAAAGGCGTTTGGATAAACTAATTCGGAAATTTGGACAACTATCACGAAAGGCTGAAATTTTAACCAAAGGCGCAATCGTTTTAATGATATTACAATATCAAGGTTTAGGAGGAGAACACAACAGTGGCGGAATTAACCTTAGAAATGAAAATCGATCACAATTTCAGAAGCATCGCAATTCTTTTTCCTCGATCGATTCATACATCTTTATGTCTCAACTGAGTCCTACCACGCCATCCTATTTGTTTATTCTTAATTTGTATTTTCGTTCTATCCCTAAATACATGTCATGTTCTAGATTTTAAGATATACTGTAATTATTACCCCTCTGTCCCTATTTACAAAGTCCTATTTTTTAAATTGGCCTATCTCATTTTCTAAGGTGCTTTTTTTTTAGTTTTTTGAACATTAAATATATTTTTACTAATATTACCCCCTAATTAATTTTTCCATACACATTTTTTCATCATTTTTCTCACTGTTGCCATTCCTAGACGAAACATAATCGCCCACTCTTATCTATTGCAGCTTTTCACTCTTTCATCATTAATTTTGTGGTTGGTATGCATCAATGAATGCCAACGAGTATTTGACTGTCACACCAGCCTTATTAATTATTCCGATCGACACATTCGTTCGTCCCCATCGCCCGCCCCACTCAGGAACCTTTGAGAGAAAAAAATATAATGAAAATTACACTTTAGTCTCAAACAACTAAAATATAAAAAAATGGTCCATCAAAATCGTAAAATGAAAAATTGGTTCTAAAGAGTTGTTAATGAAGCTTCTCAAGTTGTCAATTAACTTGAGGGACTCCAGTGACAACTATTTGAGACTAATTTTGTATTTTGTGATTTTGAGGGACCATTTCTTTATTTTTTTTTTGTTTGGGATCTTAATATAATTTTCCTAAAAATATATGACTTCATCGTGATGTCCCGCTCACAGAGAATTCATATATTAATAAATTAATACTCAAATATTAATAAATTACAAGCACGTGTTATATGCTGTATATTGATAATGAATTGGGAAAAGAAATACACATATAATAGTAACGTGTATGAACAGGCAATATATGAACCAGAGTGCATCGAGATGGAGTTTAATACGAGCGAACATTCATGACCTGTAAATTTTTATGATTAATAATGGTCTCTTTTTTGGCTCAAAGTCGATAGCAATATCTACTTTCCCATGGCGTATCCAACAAAATAAAATTGGTAACATGTTATGGGACGACGTTAGAACCAATTGGAACGTGCGTCGTCATATATATGCATGCATCTGAAACGAACAAATCAAAACCAGAAGTGCTTGGAGAAGATTTGTCAACGCGACCACCCAGCGCGTAAGTAATAAATTCTAGGGACAGGGTCAACAACAATATCGCTCTCGTTCAACTCGAACCAGGTCTGGTCTTCAGAGAAGACTAGTCCATGGCCATCCTCAATCACTAATCTCGTTCGTTGGGTCTCCAGGAAACGGGGAATGACTGGGAGTATAAAAAAAGAACACTGTTTGATGGGCAGAGAATATTCAAAGCCCGCGGGGCCTGGACGTGGACGTAGCTGAGTCTCAAAGTTCTCATAGACTAAGCTATGAGATTCAGTTGGACTCATTCTATACTTTTACAATTCCCATGCTCACCTCCGTCATCGGTATTTCCATGAACATTCCTCTTCTTGATAATTGAATATCACATATCCCACTATAAAGAGGACGTTAAGCAGGGTAATTCATCATACAACCAAAATCTGAATCTTGCACTTGCTTTGCGCCCTTGCCCTAAAGTTTATATAGCTGCCTTAATTACTGTATATCTCCTAGCTCCCACATTTTCCTTTTACCATTCCTTTCCACATAATTAATTAACACGCACCTAGAGAGATCCATTAAAGTATATATGGAGAGAACAAAGTCTTCCCTTCTTCAGATTCAAGCCCCAACCTATGGAAACCTAATCACCATTCTCAGCATCGATGGAGGTGGCATTAGGGGCATCATTCCCGCCACCATTCTCGAATTCCTTGAATCTCAACTCCAGGTATAAATCTACCTACGTACATGCATACATATATATATGGATACACTTGGGACGCACAGTTCAATTTGTTGTGCTGATCTCTTGCATGCATGCGATCTCTCTCTGTTTTTTTTAATTAGAGGGGCATGCGCAAATATGTCTCCTTGCTGTTAATTATATCAAATACATTAATTTACTAAACTATATGATATTAGGAATGAATTAATAACAGTTGATGTAAAAATTAATAATTATTTTAACCGTAATTTGGACGGCCGGGCATGCAGGAACTGGATGGTGAAGAAGCAAGGCTGGCAGACTACTTTGACGTGATTGCAGGAACCAGCACGGGGGGTCTCGTAACCTCCATGCTCACTGTTCCAAACCAACAGAAGCGACCACTTTTTGCTGCCAAGGACATCAAGCCCTTTTACCTCGACCACTGTCCAAAGATATTCCCACAAAAGTATATGATTTCTCTTTTTAGTTTAAACTAATGAAACTTAAGAGCCTAAATATAATGATTTGTTTCTGGTATCTAACCTATTGTTACGAACGAATTTCCAGATTCCCATTTGGAGCAATAGGAAAATTGTTCAGATCAATGGCTGGTCCCAAGTACGACGGCGAATACCTTCATGAGGTAGTGAGAGAGAAGTTGGGAGAGACTCGGTTGCACGAGACACTCACCAACGTTGTCATCCCAACCTTCGACATAAAGGCGATGCAGCCAACCATATTCTCATCTTATCAGCTCAACAAGTCTCCTTGTTTGGACGCTCGACTCTCTGACATTTGCATCAGCACCTCTGCTGCGCCTACTTATCTTCCTGGTTACTACTTCAAGAACCAAGATGCCCAAGGCAACGTCCGTGAATTCAACCTTATTGATGGCGGCGTTTGTGCAAATAATCCTGTAAGTTAAAATCCTAATTATAAGTCTAAATTACCTAACTCACGTATTTGAAGAGAAGTTAGTTAACTTAATAAATAATGACTAAAATGATAATTTTTTTCAATTTTACCCTTATTTATAAATGAGTATTCTAGCTTTATTATTCTAAAAATAGACTTATAATAAAGATAAAATCTTTTTTCTCAAATTGAAATTATAAATAGGACAAGAGAGTGGTAATCTTCACAAACAATGTTAAACTATTGTTTTTAATGATGATTGCTTAATTAATTAACTTTTGATTCTTCAATGTTGCAGACTTTAGTGGCCTTGAACCAAGTAACGCAGCAGGTCATCAATGAAAATCCAGACTTCTTCTCCATCAGGCCCATGGATTACGCTCGCTTCCTCATAATCTCTATAGGCACAGGCACAGCCAAGAATGAGCAAAAGTTCGAAGCAAAAATGGCTGCCAAATGGGGACTGTTGGATTGGTTAACCCACGGTGGTTCTACTCCTTTGATCGACGTGTTTTCCCAATCCAGTGCTGATCTCGTCGATTTCCATTTAGCCACCGTTACCCAAGCCCTTCATTCCCAGGATAATTACCTTAGGATACAGGTATATATATCCCTTATATTATGATATGTAATATTGCCTATCTGTGCATTAATTATGTGGGGATAAAATTTAACGATTCCGTGCTGGTGACGGCAAAATGCAGGATGATACATTGATGGGTACAGTTTCTTCGGTTGATGTTTCTACCAAAGAGAATTTGGAAAAACTGTGCCAAACTGGCGAAGAGCTGTTGAAGAAACCAGTCTCCAGAGTCAATTTAGATACGGGCCTGTGTGAACCCGTCGAAAATGGAGGGACCAATGAGGATGCCCTTAAAAAGTAAGACTAATATACCTCAAGAACCTATTGCACGCTAGTAAAGCGATTAAATTTACTAAGATTAAATAATTGAAAATCCTCATTAACTGTTTGGGTATCTTTTGCAGATTTGCCAAAATGCTTTCCCAAGAAAGAAGATGGCGGGAAATGAAATCTCCACATACCAACAAGCTGGCAGCAAGACCGAATAGCTTGTCTATATAGTTTCCGCTTTAGTCACCGGCCACCAGAATTATTTGATTATTTCTCATTTTATTCTGTAATAAAATTAGACTATTTCATTCATTCTTTAATTTATTTGATTTCCCTGTCAATTGTAAGTCTGTTGAAGAAGGTATAAGCTTGTATTTTTCCTTCATCCTTGTTGTACTTAACTAATTGTCTCTCAATAAAAGCATAAATTGATACATGCATGTTTAAAGGTTTTTTTTTCATTAAAATATAAATTAAATAAATTTATATGGTTTTCAATATTATTGATTTTGTCAGCTTTGAAGTCTAGTTAATTTATAAGAACTTGAACGACCCGGGCACATTCCCTTCAAATGGAGTCCCACAAAAATTTTGAGAGACTTAACTTATAGGGCAAGTTTATCTTTCTCAAATTTATTTAGGTCATACGAATCAAGTAATGATTTATACACAATGGAAAAATTGTGAATGATGAAAAGGGATTAATTGCAAGATTGCATATTGCACTGGTCTATTTAGAGCAATATACTAGAAAATCAGGGACCCCCGAGTCAAGAAATAAAATAATTACTCGATGATAACTGGGTTGCATGTAACTTCACACATATCAACTCAATGGAAAATCATGGTCCCACTAGGCAAGAAATAGGAATACTAATATTTGGCTGCTTTTTCGAAATCACTTGAAGTCATGAAAAATTTTGTGGACACTTCCCGTGGTCGACTTTTAAATGAATCTGTCATCACACAAGTGTATCTGGGTCCATATGGTGGGAGAGGGAAATAACGGGCATCATTTGTAATTAAACACAGTTAGAGTAAACTAGGAAAATTATGCAGCCGCTGACTCCGTCCAAGCTTTCTATCATTTGCAGTATCTATATCAATTGAAATTTCAAACTCATCCTCACAAGCATACGAATCCCGTATTCCAGCTAGCATATAGGGCTGGCTGTCCATAAATATCACAGCCAGCCTCCAGGGTTAGTCTGTAGCATGTCATCAATATGGAAAGAGCAAAGTCATCCGTTGAACAAATCCAGCCCCCAACTTATGGCGACTTTGTAACCATTCTCAGCATCGATGGCGGTGGTATTAGGGGTATAATCCCCGCCACTATTCTCGCTTTCCTCGAATCTAAACTCCAGGTACGTCCATAGAAGTATGATTCCTCTCAAATACTTTCAACTTTTCTATAAAGCATTAGTTTCTTCAGTAATAAAGAGTGTAAATACATACCATTAAAGGGATGTGAATCTTAGCTAGTATTCACCTAGCTAGTCCTATAACAGGCTCGCGCGCTCACAGATATATAATTAATTAAGCTTGATGTTGACCTACGTATATACAGGAGCTGGATGGGGAGGAAGCAAGACTTGCAGACTATTTCGATGTGATCGCAGGAACAAGCACGGGCGGTCTCGTAACGGCCATGTTAACTGCTCCGGATGAAAACAATCGCCCAGTTTTTGCTGCTAAAGATATCAAACCCTTTTATCTGGAGCACTGCCCAAAAATTTTCCCTCAGCACAGGTGTGACGAACGAGCTGCATATTCATATGCTTCTGTTTGAAGTAATTTTGGCTGCTAAATTATTTTTTGTATAATATATAATTGAGAAATTGATTGGAATTTCGAATTAATTTGGGCATAGGCCTGTGTGCGACGGTGGTGGCAAATGTAATCAGATCACTGGGTGGACCAAAATATGATGGAAAATATCTTCACTGGATCGTTGGAGAGAAGCTGGGAGAAACTCGTTTGCATCAGACACTCACCAACGTTGTCATTCCCACCTTCGATATCAAGAACCTGCAGCCAACAATTTTTTCTTCTTATCAGGTCTGTCTGTATCTTCCTCAAATTGGGTAAGGGACTTAAAAGTACTTAACTTCTTTTCCCCCGGACGTACGTATAGGGGTGATTTAATAATTTCATAAGGTCAAGTCTACTACCTGCGACGACCTTTAAATTTTTGAAAGCGATTTGTCACGGCTTTAAAGTCTGGCGCAGCTTACAATGCTTGTGTGGCGTCCCGAGGGTACCACTTCCCTCAGCGATCAGCTTTATCAGATACGGTGCCAACTGGTTTCGCCCTGCCATGGGCTCATCAAAGAGACGGCATTAGCCACCGACCAGTTGAATCCTTAGATTGACTCCAGCCCCCTCACAGTGAGACCTTAGCGTATAAGGAGAACAACGCCCAAATACTAATGTCGTCTTCCCATCACCCAATGTCAAGACCAGATGGCCCGTCTTTTATTTGGTCTTATACGGTCACGCCAAACAGGTCGTGACATTCTCCCCCACCCAACATCTAGCACGCCCTCATGCTAGGGGAGAGAAGGACTCTGCCCAAGGATCCACCTCAAACCAACCGATGTGAGACTTGCCAGGGTCTTTACCACTCTTATCCCTGACAAGCTCCCCTACCCAACTAGACGATGCCCTCCATCACCGAGTAGAGGTCCATCTCATTCCATCCACGGGAGGCTACCACACCGAGCGTAGATCGATGTAGGCTCTGATACCACTTTATCACAGGTTTAAAGTCCGGCGCAGCTTACAGCGCACATGCGGTGTCTCGAGGGTACCGCTTCCCTCAGCGACCAGCCTAACCAGATATGGTGCCAACTGGTTTCGTCCTGCCATAGGCTTATCAGGGGGACCACATTAGCCCCTGACCAGTTTAATCCTTAGATTGACTTCATCCCCTTCACAGTGAAACCATAGCGTCTAAAGAGAACAACGCCCAAATACTAATGTCGCCCTCCCATCACCCAATGGCAAGACCAGATGGCCCGTCTTTTATTTGGTCTTACACGGTCACGCCAAACAGGTCGTGACAGATTGCTCTTAGCCACGCATCCCCGTGTCAACCTCTAAATTCTAACTGGATCCATATAGTGTAAGGTGTGTTTAGAATAGTGATAGTAGAAGTAATTTTTTTTAATTTGATTTTTGTAAATATAAGATAAGGTAAAAATTAGATTATGTAACATGAATTTTATGTTTCAATTGACTTTTAAAAAATCAGTTTGATAAATTAAAACTTGTTTAGATGATTAAAAATGACGTGAATTTAATAAAAATAAAAATAATTAATGTATTATTGAGAGAAATTTGAAAATACCAAGTTACTTAATTTTGAGAGAAAATTGAAGAAAAATCCCTCCTACAAAATTTAATTGGTAAAAATTGCCTCAATCATAGTATCTTATATATATAAACTTATAAGGTTATGTACGCCAATTAAATTTCTAATTGAGTAGTTTTTCCTGATTTTCTTTAAATTTTAGTATTTATTTTCATTAGGAGATAAGAGTGGAAAACAATCATTATTAATCTTTAAGTAAACTTATATAATTATGACTAAAATTTTTATCTACAAATTGACTTATAATAAGGATTAGAATATTATTTTAATAAAAAAATGTGGGACCCAATAAAAATTTAATTTTTCTCTCCATGATATAAATTTCTCGATAGAAATCCCGAAAGCAGACTTCTCTTTTAAAAGTTGAATTGAAAGGAAAAAAAAAAAAAAAAAAGCTAAACCAAACCTTTGCAATTATACAATCGCACTTTTTCCTGCGCGCCCTGCCGAACACACACTTATCTGATCAACACTTAGGATTCACCGGCTTTTGTGGTAGCCAGAAATCCTTTCGAAATCTTCAGAAGTCATAGGAGAAAAGTACGATTTTCTTGAAAAGAAGATTAACAATGAAGGGCTAAAAAGATTTCAAATGGGGATACAGATCAAGAGGTCTCCTTGCCTTAACGCAAGACTTGCTGACATATGCATCAGCACATCGGCGGCGCCTACGTATCTTCCGGCCCACCACTTCAAGAACCAAGACTCCACTGGCAATGAACGTGAATTCAACCTTATCGACGGTGGCGTAGCTGCAAATAATCCGGTACACCACATTAATCAATATCCAAATTTGATGCTTATTCAATTATGTGCGTGTGGATTATTTATCATTTCTATAGGGACTGATTGGGGCACAAATATTGCTTGTTCCTTTTGGGTGCAGACACTAGTGGCTATGAACCAAATAACGAAACAGATAATGGACGAGAATCCTGACTTCTACTCAATAAAGCCTTTGGAAATTAGGCGCTTCCTAATAATCTCATTAGGTACGGGCACGCCCAAGAATGATCAAAGATTCACCGCACAACTAGCAGCCAAGTGGGGCCTACTGGATTGGCTTTCCCATGGGGGCTCTACTCCTTTGGTGGATGTGTTCACTCAGTCAAGTGCTGATATGGTTGATTTCCATGTAGCCACTGTCACTCAAGCACTCCAATGTGAAGATCATTACCTCCGAATACAGGTCATTTCATTTCTAATTTTAGAGAAAATTATATGGCAAAATTAGCACGAGTAAATTGGTAATAAAATCGGAAGATCCAATTAAATTTGTTGAATGCAACCATATATATTTATATATGCAGGATGATACACTGACGAGTACGGATTCTTCGGTTGATATTGCGACGAAAGAGAACTTGCAGAAGGTGGAACAAATTGGGGAGAGGCTGTTGAAGAACACCGTCTCTAGGGTGAACTTAGAAACTGGTCAGTTTGAAGCAGTAGAGAACGGGGGGACCAACAAGGAAGCTCTCGTTAGGTAAGGCAAATTATTAATTATGTGTGAGAACAGGTCAATTAAGGGCTTTATATAGACAGTAGTATCACTACTTTCTGATTTTACTTATATATTAATCCCTCAGGTTTGCGAAAAAACTTTCCGATGAGATGAGACTCCGAGAAATGAAATCTCCACACACCAACAAGCTGGCCTTGCACAGCGGCGCCAATCGCATAGTAATCTGACGTGTCCATCTCTATCAGTTTGTGTTCAGATTCTAATTAATTTCTTGATCATCCATAAAATGAGGGATTTCATGTCTTTAGTTATATTTCTCCTTAATTCTCTAATGATTTGCTCAAGTTAAAAAAATAATCCTTAATTATTAGCATCTCATCTTCACATGCAACGCGCGGTTGTTCTTTGATTGAAAGTTTAATCAGATGCCAGCACTGAATGAATACTATATATTAATTGGGATGATTTTTGTGCTTCTTCAATTTATTTATTTATTATTGTCGGGTAAGACTAATGAATTTTAAATCATATCGTTGAATAAAAAGTCCCCATACTCTATGGGTGCTTGAATATGTGTTGTCCCTTCTCTTTATTATATATAAACGTGAAATACTAACGGTGAAGAAAATTCTCCTGTACTGTTTGGTTCTTATCTCGTGGTGTCGAATCACTTAATTAGACAACTTGCACAAACAAATATCATACACATGGTTGGTGAATTTAATTACGTTCAACAACTATTTTGCTGCCTTCACTTGGATAATAGAGACCGGACTTTGATAATTATTATGGTGGATGATTTATAAATATTTATGTACGTAAGTCGAGATAACACTCCTCTCACATACTTATCTCATATATCATAAATTATAATTAAAAAATTACTTTTAAAGATTTTAATAACTATTCCAAACCAACATATTATATATCGGGAGGGAGGCCAATTGCGTGGCTTGGCATAATGCATGCGTTAGACAACTTGCACAAACAAATATCATACAAATGGTTGGTGAATTTAATTAGGTTCAACTACTTTTCTGCCTTCACTTGGATCATAGAGACTGGACAGAACCGGTTTTGATAATTAGTATGGTTGGCTTGGCGATTGGATGATTTATAAGTATTTATACACGTAAGTTGAGACAAAACTCATCTCACATATTTATCTCATATACTGTAAATGATGATTGAAAAGCTGCTTTTGAATACTCCAATCGTTATTCCAACGAGCCTATTATATATCCGGAGGGAGGCCAATTGCGTGGCTTGGCATAATGCATGCGTGGCACACTTTTGTGATGAACAACGATCTGTTTTCAATGTTGTTTTCTGACTTGGTTTTCTCATCCAATTAGAGCCTTGAACCCACGTTTTTTCTCCTCAAGTTTTTTCCTGTATATGCTACTCGTCAAGGTTTTGTAATTGGTTTATTGCAAAACAGAATGGACATGTATATAGGGGATGAAATAAATTAAAAGTTATAATTAACATCACTAATTTCTTTATTTGTATTTTTTATTCAATTTTTTTTTGGAAAACAAGGACATAAGAATTATTTTTTATCTTTAAAATTATGTCTTCAATTATTTATTTTACTTTATTATTTCTTTATTCCGTGTAGAATATTCAATGGACAAAGTACAAATAATGTTAATAGTATCATTATAATGTACACACTCTTGCGTACACGTCTTGCTTAAAAATGGTATAAAAACCGAAGAAATCACGTTTTGCGTTCTCAAAAAAAGATTATTCACGTTTTTATAGTCTTTATAACAGTATATTGTGTAGAACTAGATATGTTTGAATATTCAACGTATATAGCTAGTGTTATGAACTGCAAAAAAAATAAGTTGATGGCTGGACACCATCCATTCGAACAAAGGTTTCTTTCAAGATATAGTGCAATTAGTATTAGAAACTACTTTTTCAAATGTGATTTATGATGTATGAGGTAAGAATGTGAGAAAAGTTTTATCTCGACTTACGTAAACTTATATTTTAAACATTAACTCAAACATGCCCATAAATGCAGCCTGAACAAGATGGATGAAGCAAAAGTTTTATTTGCATGCAGGAGGTGGTTTCGCATCTCGCTGTTTGACTTACTCTAGAAACCGACAATTTTTTTTCTAGTTATTAAGGCCACATAACAACCATTCCACGTGCAGAGCTGAACAATGAATAAGACATCGACGCGGGTCATAGCAAACACAGCTGAAATAATTAAGTTTGAAACCCCTCCTCTTGGGGATTGGCTTGGCATTCTGCATATATATATGCACATATGTCCTTCTTTCTCTTCCTGGCGCATAATTAACTACTCTAGGATTTCGGATTCGTTCAGTTTTGCCTTTAGCTTCATTGTTTGATTTGAAAATATTTGAAGCACATGATGGGATTAGAAAAGAACAGATCCATAGTGCCCCAGAAGTTTGGGAAGCTAATAACAGTTCTTAGCATTGACGGAGGCGGTATAAGGGGACTCATTCCTGGGGTTATACTTGCTTTCCTTGAATCCGAGCTTCAGGTAGCTTCTATACTTCCTTCACAAGGTTCTGTATTTCATTTGAGTATATAACTAATGCTGGTTCAGTGAAATGTTGGAGGAGTGGAAAGCATGTCAATTTTTCATTAATTGTTTCACATGATTATAAACTAACTACACAACTAGCAAGTCCATGTACTCTAGAGAAAACATCTGACTCCTTCATACTTCCTACTCTATTCATTGATCTTTGCAACAAGTAGATATATCACGTGCATGGTAGTTTCATTATATTGGCTATATATATATATATATATGGTGCAGAAATTGGACGACGAAGATGCAAGACTGGCGGACTAGTTTGATGTGATTGCAGGAACAAGCACAGGCGGCTTGGTGACTGCCATGTTAACTGTGCCAAATGAAAAGAACCGACCATTATATGCAGCCAGAGACATCAAGAAGTTTTACCTTCACCATAGCCCAAAAATCTTCCCACAAAACAAGTAAGCTCAATATAAGCCACAAATTCGCCATTAACAAATTAAATGTTCATGAATCTGATCACCAAAACAATATTGTAACATTGATATATGTGGCAAACAGACACAAATTATTTGGTCATGCTGTAAGGGCCGTGAAGGCTCTAATTGGACCACAGTACGACGGAAAGTATTTACATCGCCTTGTCAAGGCAAACCTAGGTGACAGAAAACTGAACCAGACACTAACAAATGTTGTGATCCCAACCTTTGACATCAAGAACCTGCAGCCAACCATCTTTTCTAGTTTTCGGGTAATTAATTAGCATCTTGGTCTTTCCTTCTTGTTCTGTGCCTTTTCTATCTGAAAATGAAGCTGATGTCTAAATTCAAGAATGATCTCATCGCGTGCTTAAACGTAACCCAGGTGAAGCAAAATCCAAGCTTAAACGCCATGCTCTCGGATGTATGCATTGCAACTTCAGCAGCTCCGACCTATCTTCCAGCTCATTATTTTCAAACAAAGGACGCCAAAGGCAAAGTGATGAGAGAGTTCAACCTCATTGACGGAGGAGTTGCCGCAAATAATCCGGTACGCATATATATGGTAAAACTTAATTTCAAATAATATAAATATGTCGTTGATCTCACTGGCAAAATGGAAACTAACACAACTAAGATATATATCGATCGTGCATATGGGTAATTGCAGGCACTAGTTGCTATCGGTGAAGTGACAAGGGAAATCATTGAAAGTAGCCCAGACTTCGTTCCCACAAGACCTTTGGAATATGACCGATTCTTGGTGATATCTTTAGGAACCGGGTACAACAAAACGCGTAAGTACAGGGCGGATGAAGCAGCTAAGTGGGGTATCTTGGGATGGTTAACCAGTAACGGTTCTACCTCTTTGGTTGACGTCTTCAATCAGGCTGGTGCTGATATGGTTGGCTTGCATCTCTCCATTGTTTTTAAAGCCCTCTCCTCCCAGAAAACTTATCTCCGAATTCAGGTCCTCCAAGTTCCTATATGTATGCAGTTTTCTCGTACGTGGGTGAATGAATTCACTAAAACGGTCTGCTGTGTGATTGCAGGATGATACGTTGCATGGAAAAATATCTTCGGTCGATGTAGCCTCGCGGGAAAATTTGAATGATCTGGTTAAAGATTGGAGACAGTTTGTTAAGAAAACCTGTTTCTCGGGTTAACTTGGATACCGGTGTTTATCAACCTTGCAGCCATGAGACCAACGCAGAGGCTCTGAAAAGGTATATACGCTTGAAAGCCAATGATAAAAAAAAGCTGTACAAATTAAATTTGTTGAATTGTACTAAATTATCTTGTGACGGCCTTGCTAATCATCAGTAGTTAATGCTGTTGCATGCGTAGGTTTGCGAAATTACTATCCCAGGAGAAGCGGTTCAGGGAATCTAATTCTAAGATGCCAAATGGAAATATTGCGGATAATTAAGGCCTAACGTCGATTAAGCAAACTGATTCCAACTATGCATATTTAATTTCCTGTTCTTAATTTTACAAGCAGATGCACGTTCACAAGCAGTCAAGCAAGTCAACCTTAGCTCCTTGATTTTGTCTTCGACCCTTTTGTTTTCAAGCCGGAACAGAGGGTTGCTGGTGGAGTATGGGAGAAGAATTAGTTATAATTTTATTATTATTAATTAGGTTATCGATTAGGAATATTTATCCAGTATTTATAGTATCTCAACAAATTAAAGTAGAATATCTAGAATCTTATAATTTGAATTTAAATTTTAAATTTAGAATTTAGATTTAAATTTTATATTGTTATTTCCTGAGCGTTATCAATTGTAATCTATCTTAAATGATTAGAATAGGATTGTGACTTGTGAGTTTGTGACCTCCTCACCTGAATATTCTCTCCTCCCTTCATTCGTCCTCCCTCTCTTCTCTCTCCCTCTCTTCTCTCCCTCTCTTCCTATTCCCCTCTTGTTATGCATCAGTTGCATGTGCAAATCGCTTTCCATCCTCTCTTTTTTTCCCTTGTTATGTGCCTGTCATTGGGACAGAATGATAATGAAAATGATGGCAGTGTTCGGTAATACACGTTGGCCTTGCTTTTTATCTTATCTTATTTCCTCTGTCTGCCATTGCTTTCTGTTTTTATTTTCTTTGTGTTTTTCCATTCTGTACAAGAGCTCCTAAAACTAGTATAAATAGAAGTCTAGTGTGCTTGTAATCCATCGAAGAGTTGAATAAGAATTTGTTTAAGAGTGTTTCTATACTATTTGGTATCAAAGAGATGTCCCAAAGGGAGGAGAACGCCAAAAATCAACAGAGAAAGGCACTGTGCATTTTTCAGAAGACGGAAAATTTCAGGTACCTTCTCCAGTCATTTTCTAGTGAAATAAACTTCACCAACGTTCTTAGGAGGCCAGAAAACGGTAAACAGAGGTCGGACGCCACCAAAAAGATCCTGCACGCACCACCATGCGCCTTGCCATAGAAACACGCGCCGTCACTTGAGTTCATGCGCCGGCTACGCGCTTCTGGAGGTTGAAGACGAGCCATGTCAGCCATAGCTGCACAACACTACGTCACCCAATAAGAAACTGCCCGTGTCCTGAACACCACGTCACCCCCAACCAGTCAGCGGCCCACGTCATCCCACACGCCATCTCCAAGTCATCAGTCAACGCTAGTTCACTCAATCAGAGCCTGCCACATGTTATTTCTACCACGTCACTTCTGACCAGTCAGTTGAACTTTTTGAAATTGCAATTTTGCCCCATAATTTTGGTAAAAATTACAGTTTAACCCTAAACTTTCAAAAATTCTTTTTTTAGCCCAAATTTTTGCGAAAAGTACATTTGGGCCCAAACTTTCTGTAATTACAGTTTTTCCCCCAAAAATTTACAGAAATTACATTTGCTGCCTCTAAAACTTTCTAAATTCACTATTTTACCCCTAAACTTTACCAAAACTACATTTCTATCCTAAAACTTTCTAAAATTTTCAATTTAACCCCTAAACTTTGTCCAAATTATATTTTTGCCTCAAAAACTTTCCGTAATCAGAAGTTGACCCCGAATTTTTCCAAAATTCTCATTTTACCCTTTTCTTCCCAAAAATACCCAAAATGCCTCCAAGACGTAAGAACATGCTCGAAGTTGATATGGAAGAGATGAGGCATCGTTTACGGGAGCTGGAAGCTACCATAGAAGTTTAGCGAGCCTTACTCGAAAACCGTAATGAACAACCTGAAGCTGATTCTAGCAGCGGCGGTTCATCTTCCTTTGGCTACCACTAACCTCCTCAACAATAGCCTTTCCACTCTAACGATATCAAGGTAGATATTCCTGAATTTGAGGGAAGACAACAGCCTGATGAGTTTATTGATTGGCTTCAAACGGTAGAACAAGTCTTTGAATACAAGGATATTGGATGAATAAAAGGTCAAAATTGTAGCTTTGAAACTTAAGAAACATGCTTCTATTTGGTGGGAAAATCTTAAGCGAAGGCGAGCTAGAGAAGGCAAGCGTAAAATTACAACCTGAGAGAAAATGAGACGCCAGCTCACCAGTAAGTTCCTACCAGAACAAAACCACCAGGAGAAATTTATTCAGCTACAGAATATTCGACAGTGCTCATTGTCGGTGGAAGAATATTCTAGAGAATTTGAACAGCTCATGATGAAGTGTGACATCCAGGAGAAGGAGGAGCTGACAATCGCTCGGTACCTTGCAAGCTTAAACCCCGACATCAGTCGTATTGTCCAGCTTCAACAATATTGGACCTTAGATGATGTAATTCGTCTAGCCATCTAGGTTGAAAAGCAGACGCCCAAAGTGCCCTTGTTTCAACCTTCTTCTTCTATGAGTTTTTCTGACAACCGTGAGATACAGTTGCAGCAGTCTAAGCCACAGGCTAACACCACAAGCATGCCACCACCCAGAGTTAACAAGGAATCTGGCTCTAAAGCACCCAAATGCTTTAAATGTCAAGGATTCGATCATATTGCTGCAGATTGTCCCAATCGAAGGGTTGTTACCATCAGGGAAGGGCCACCACATGAATCACCAAATGAGAAGACTGCCTTTTTTGAAGGTGACCCAATCTACGATGAGGAGGTTACCCCTCCAGATCAAGGAGAGCTTTTGATGATTAGACAAAGTCTGCACACAGCTGTGGATAAGGAGGAACCTTGGCTACGGCACAATATCTTTCACACTCGTTGCAAATCCCAGGGAAAAGTTTACAATGTCATCATTGATAATGGAAGTTGTGAAAATGTTGTGTCTAATTACATGGTGCAGAAATTGCAGTTGCCTACGCATGATCATCCGCATCCTTACAAGCTTCACTGGCTTAATATTGAAAGCGAGGTAAATGTCTCTAAGCAATGCCTCATTAATTTCTCTATTGGGAACAAGTATCGAGATAAAGCCCTATGTGATGTTGTTCCCATGGATGCATGCCACCTGCTTTTGGGTAGACCTTGGCAATATGATCGATGCGCTCTATATAATGTTCACACAAATACATATTACTTCCAGCAAAAGGATGGTGAGAAAATTCAGCTCGCACCCTTACCACCTGATAAATCCAAGCCACTGGTGTCTCTAATCGAGAAGTCAAGACCAAAGATGATGAAATTCAAACCCCAGATAATGAGTCATATTTTGATGCTCGAGACAAATGGCAAGTCTGCCACACCACTAGGAGTCATGCCCTTACTGTCCAAATTTACAGTTAAAGAGATACCACCCAGGTTGCCACCTAACAAGCAATATTACAGCACCGACGCCGACCCAGGAGCCAAAGAAATCAAGAAATTGGGAGTCTCTGCTACTTTCAACGTAGCTAACTTATCTCCCTATATTGATGATAATGATGCTAATTTTGACTTGAGGACGAGTTTCATCCAACCCAGGGAGAATGGGACAAAATGATGATGAATGATGGCAGTGTTCGGTGATACACGTTGGCTGACAGTGTTTATTTGCTTTATTCCATTGCTTTTTATCTTATCTTATCTCCTCTGTCTGCCATTGCTTTCTGTTTTTATTTTCTTTGTGTTTTTTCAGTCTGTACAAGAGCTCCTAAAACTAGTATAAATAGGAGTCAAGTGTGCTTGTAATCCATCGAAGAGTTGAATAAGAATTTGTTTCAGAGTGTTTCTGTACCAGTCACTTTCAGAGGTTTCCATGTATCTGATATATGGTGTCCACAACGAATATACATCACACTACGGTATTCTTTCCCTTCACAACGATCATTTTAAAAAAGACATCGATGATTCCAAAAAATAAATTTTTAATTTCTCCACCAAAAGTATAATATTAGAATTTTAATTATGAGAAAGAGGGGGAAGTATAATATTAGTGATAATAATAACTATGTCACGCTTTACAAACTTGTGAATAATAATTTTTTGAAAAGCCTACCTAAAACAACAATTTGAGAAAACATCATGGAGAAGATCAAAAATAATATATTAACTACATAATAGCAATATGCTCTTACAAACTATAAACCACTTGGATTTAGCATTGATCATCCCTCACTTAAGGATGATTAACAACTAATCCTAACTATAGTTATCTAGGAGGGGATTTCCCTCTCTAGAGTGAAACTCACATTAACCTCTCTCTTTTAATATGATATGGATTTCACTATTCTATACACTAAACACATTAACCATGACCCTTTATATAGATTAGAGTCTCAACTAACTAACTACTAATTCCACCTTAATATCTCTAACAGATATATCATAAATGTTGTAACCTGTATGAACTTTCATTTTATTAAATAATGGTAGTTAAAAGTCAATATCAACCAAATATATAAGTTTGTGGATTTGGTGATCTATCACCAAAAAAAATGATATGGTGATGCCATGAAGATCCATTAAAATTAAATTAACACTATTTATAAAAAAATTAAATTAACACTACTATGTTAGATGTGTGTACGTATTAACATTATATATATCAGCCAAATATATAGTGACAATATATATAAATATATACATGTATATTATCCTAGAATATGTAGAAAGCCATATTTCTTTAACCCATGATTGCATAATACCCTCTCCTTTTTTCATGCAACTGGCGAGTGGTGAGAAAATAGTCTAATTTTTTTTAAAGAGCACAGTTAAAAAATTAAACTGAGTAAAAAAAAAATAAAATCAATAATTACATAAAAAAACGGCATTGTATTTTTTTTTTCCTGATGACAATAAAGAGCGTCTCTCAAAATATATAGTTTGGCTCAGTGTGGGTGACTTATAAGTGTTTATACACATAAATTAAGATAACATTCCTTTTACATACTTATTTCGTATACCGTAAATCACGATTGAAAAGCTATTTTTAAAGACTCCAATCATTATTTCAAAAAAGCCTTAGTCATCAGACGTTATTATTTTTGTTTTAATTCGAGTAACAACTATATTATGCCTGCACTTCTCCCTTCGGTCTAAAAAATATTATCCATATTTCTGGTCAATTATTTATCCTTATTTTTAATTATAATCCTATATGTGACTAAAAAGGAAAATTCTTATACTATCAAATATTTAAAACATCATTTCCGAAAGTGCTATCATGATCTAACACGGATAAAAAATATCTGAAGTACTGATAGTGAAATTCTGAGCTAACAAAATTAATAATTAATGAGCACATCTTCGTAAGGGCTGAAAGCATTAGAATCGAATTAACGACCAATTAATTTTACGTTATGAGCATACGATTTCCTCTAACTGTCTTTGTCCAATTTAAAAAAAAAAAATCTGGCCATCTATACTTGACGTTTATTATTTATAGTCGCTCGTTGGGTCTCCACAAAATTAAACGGAGAATGAGTTGGAATATTTAAAAAAACACTGCTTGGGCAGAGAACATTCAACGCCGCCGGGCTGGATGTAGATGTGGGATGAGTTGGAAAAGGCCAGGTACGGTGTGAAATAGTTGTATTCGTTTCTGTTGTTATATGAGAAGAAAATTAGAGTGCGGAAATAATATCACGAGGGAAAATTCTCTAAAAAATAGTATTTTATGTATAAGATCTATTTTAATAAAAAAATTAAATTATAAAGTGGATATTATATTAATATCGTTTTACTATTATGGAATGTAATGCAATAAATAGAGTGAGAATTGTGAATCTGAATTCCTTAAATAAAACATGTATAAGTGAGCATATTTATATATACAAGTGTGTATCTTCCTGATTAATGTTATAATATGTTTCTTATCGTTACGATATGATTTTCTAATAGTATTGATATACAATCCTTGATTTCGTGGGATATGATTTTAACACTCCCCCTCAAGTTGGAGCATATGTATTAGTCATGTCCAACTTGTTACAAAGATACCCAACATGTGTCATATTTAAGGTTTTCATCAGAAGATCTGCTAGTTGGTTGTTCGATCGCATGTGTTATGTAGATACAACATTCTCTTTAATCTTATCACAAATAAAATGACAGTCGATTTCAATATGTTTTGTATGCTCATGGAATAAAGAGTTCGATGCTAGGTGTAATGCCGCCTTATTGTCACACCATAGCTTTGCAGGCAAGGCCAATTTCCTTCATGAGCTGAAAGACCCACACAATTTTCTGTACTGATTGGGACATTGCTCTATATTCTGCCTATGTACTAGATTTGGATACAACACCTTGCTTCTTACTTTTCCAAGATATCACATTTCCACCAACAAATACACAGTATCCCGTAGTGGATCATCGAAATACACTATTAGAAGAATCATGCCTACATCTGACTGCTGGTAGAACATATAAAGTGATGACACTTGCTTTGGCTTAATCCAAATTTCTTGATCACACCACAAAATCTATCAAACCAGGTTGGGGGCTTTGCTTTAGACTGTATAACGACTTCTAGAGGTAGCACACCTTCCTATGCTCCCCCTGAGCAACAAACCCAAGTGGTTGCTCCACATAGACTTCCTCAAGGAGATCACCATACATAAAGGTATTCTTGGCTTCAAGCTGATGCAGATCCTAACTATAGGTGGCAGCCAAAGAGACAAGGAGGCGAACTGAAGTTAACTTAGCCACCAAGGAGAAAGTCTCCGAATAATCAAGACCATAAGTCTGAGCATAACATTTGGCAACCAGCAGACCTTTCAGCTGTTCTAAGGAACCATCAGTGTTAGTCTTAACAATAAACACCCATTTATATCTAATAGCCTTCTTTCCATAAGGTGAATAAACAAGAGTCTAGGTACCAACCTTTTTTAAGGCCATCATTTCTTCTTCTATCGCTGCATGCCAACCAGGGTGAGCTAAGGTTTGGTGAAGGGTGGTAGGGATGGAGATGGAATCAAGGGCGGCAACAAGGGAAGAGGAAGTAGGGGAAAAATTATGGTAGGATACAAAGGAGGAGATATGATAGGCACAGTCAACAACATATCTTTTGGGAAGGCAATGGGTGCGAGTACCTTTTCTAAGAGTAATGGGCAGTCTTCAGATGGGTCAACAGGAGGATCAGGCATTACGGAATTAGAAGTAAGAGAAGTAAGGACAAGAATAGCAAAATCACGGGAAGCAGGAGCAGGTGAGTCATGAACGGAATCAGTTGCTGAGGTTAGCACTGGCGAAGGCAGAACATTGGCCACATTAACACCATTGATTATAGCATGGTCTAAAACAGCTGCTTGTACTGGTAAGATACGAACTCGATAGACCAAGACATCATCAGGCTTAATAACTGGGGAGGGAGACTTAGACAATACCGAAGACTTGAAGAAAGAATAGGACTCATGAAAGGACACATAAGTGGATACAAGGTAACGATGGAGATCAGGAGAGTAACACATATAACCTTTCTAGACTCGAGAATAACCAAGAAAGACACATTTTAAGGACTTAGGATTGAATTAACTGACTCTAGGATGAATATCCCGAACAAAGTACACACAACCAAATTTTTTGGATCAACAAGAAACAACTTAGTGTTGGGGAACAAAAGGGAATATGAATGTCACCACTAAGAACATTCAAAGGCATGCGGTTAATTAGAAAACATGCAGTAGACACAGTATCGGCTCATAATGGTTTAGGAATACAAGAGTGAAACATGAGAGCTCGGGAAGTTTCTAATAGATGACGGATTTTTCTTTCAGCAACACCATTTTGAGCAAGTGTATCAACACAAGAAGATTGATGAAGGATGCCATGGTGATGCATATAAGCTGTGAATTGGGCAGAAAAATATTCTTTCGCATTATCACTTCAATGGATTTTCACAGGAGTACTAAACTGAGTGATAATTTCGGTACAAAAATTATGAAAATGAGAAAATAATTTAGAACATTGTTTCATTAAGTAAAGCCAAGTTACCCGAGAATAATCATCAACAAATGTGACAAAGTATCACAAACCAGCCTGAGATGCAACTAAACAAGGACCACAAACATCAAAATGAACTAACTCAAAGGGGGATGCAACTCGTTTATTGACTCGAGGTTCCAAATGAACATGATGGTGTTTGAAAAATTGACATGACTCACAATCTAAAGCAGACACAGAAGAAAACTGAGGATACAACCTCTTTAAGGACGAAAGTGACACATGACCAAGACGACAATGAACTTCAAAAGAAGACGACCCACCAGAACAAGCAATGGAACGTGGCACCTGATCATCAAGGATGTAATGCCCACCAGATTCATAGCCTCTACCAATAATCTACTTCGTTGAAAGATCCTGAATCAAACAATGGTCAAGGAATAGTGAGATAAAATAGTTTTAATGACGAGTCAATTTTTTATGAGATAGAAGATTAAACGTAAAATCAGGAACATTGAGGACAAAAGATAATGAAATGGATAGAGTTGGTTGAATAGTGCTTGATCCAAGTACACGGACAGGGGAACCGTTGACAACAAATATGGAAGATGGGTGGCACAAGGGGCATACGATGAAAATAAATGATAGTTACCTGTAATGTGGTCGGCGGCGCCAAAATCGATGACCCACTTCGTGGAAGTAGTAGCAAGGCCAAATGATGAATTACCTGTAGCAAAAGCCCCTGTAGATGATGGACCAGAATCAGACTGATAAGATGTCTATGTAATACGAGCAAAACCACGATGCTGATCACACTACTGCTTATTCTACAATTTACAACAATTCCACTTAATATGACTATGTTCCTTACAATAATTGTAGATAATACTACCAGAAGTCACATTCGGAGCATTAGTGCCCTGTTTAGAGCCATAATTCTTTTTTTCAAAGGGGGTTACGCCCAACCAGAGCACTAGCATTCAAATCTCCAGACGAACGAACCAAACTATCAGCATGAAGGACTCGTAAGAATACATCTTTAAGAGATGGAAACTTCTGACTAGACAAAATCTGAGATCGGATGGTGTCATAAGACGGGTTAAGAGCTTCAAGGAAACTGATGATTGTAACATCCTTATTTTTTATTTCTAGGATATAATTATAATTTAAAGAAAATTATTTATAAAAAATGAATTTAGTAGGTAATTTTTTGGGATAAAAAGAAATCAGGGATCAGGTTAAAAATATGTTAAAAAATTTTAAAAATGAATATATAATCAAATAATAATAATAATTTTTAACAAAAGGTGGCTCCGCAATATTGAAATTAAGGGGGCTAGCTTTCGATGCCACACCCCTTAAATTAAAAAAATAAAAGAATTGGTGCCATTAGGCTCCAAATGCAGGAGGATGGGGTATTATAAATACCCCTCTATAACCACCTCACTGCGTGAAGTGTGGTGTAGAGAGGTGGAGAGTAAGGACACTGGTAGGAGTATTTTTTATTCTTTGAGGATCAATAAGGTACGCAAATTTTCTTCTAATCACAAAATGTTTTCCATGAAAAATGTTCTAAATAATTTTTTCTTTCTTATGATAATAATTTTATACTGATTAATGAAAATTTTAATATTAAGATTTTGGGAAAAATTGAGTTTTGTCAATATAAGACTATAAGAATGTAGATGATGATTAATAGTTAATTTTAATTGATTTAATTTTATTATTTAGTTGGTATAAGATTTTATAATAATTTTTTTATATAACCAATCTATAAATAATTCTATATTAGACTTTTTAACCGATTAAATTTAGATTAAATAATTTATTTGGGATATTGAATGTATTATTGTAATTCTAATCAGTTTAGTTTTGTAGATTTTGTGTTACATGAAATTATAAATTATAACTTGATATTAGAAATTAGAGTTTGATATGATTTTAATTATATAGAGACTTCAATATTATTTAATAATTAGGTTATGCTCATATGAGTTAGAAAAGAGATTGGATTAATGTAGGATGTTGATATTGATAATTTTATGACCCTTGAATCAATTTTATGACCCTTGAAGTTAAGGTCATTAGATAATTACTATTGTTAAATATTTTATTGAGTAAAATAGAGTTAAGAAATTTTAGAAATTTTTATTTGAGGAATAGATAAATTATTGTTATTTTTCTATGAAGATTAAAGTGAGCTAATTATGGGAATTATTTTGCATTGTTAGCAATTATTATTAATTTTATTAACATATAATTATATATTTATTGTAGAGTGAATTTGGCTTGTTGAACTTGAATTCTCTCAAGTTTAGTTGTCAAAAACTTGAGGTAACCACTTTTTAATTTATATTGTATACTTGTTGATGTGATTATAAGTATATGTTGGTATTTTTAATTGTTATAAATATGTTATAGTATTTTATATATGAAAAATGTACAATGACAATATAAATTGTATTTTTAATAAACTTTTTAGTTAAGTGGACCTGAATAATTTTGAACGATTGATGATGTATAGCACTGAATATGAAATATATATAAATTATTGATATTTATGGTGTTAAGATGTTGAATGTGGTAAGTTATGATTGGAGGAGGTTTGGCTCTTTTATACCACGTGGTATAGCCACCACTGTGCGCACAGTGGATGACTTTGACATTCTCAGGGCTCTTGGCATCACCCTTTTCTTTGGTCGGGTTAAGGGTCAGCTTAAGGAACAGGTGACACATTTCCATGTTCGATGGAAAGGGAACCCATTGTCTGATATGAGTTCTGCAGCCTTTGGTCTGGCTACACCTCAATATTGGAGAGCTTAAATTAGTGTAGTTTTGTCAAAAGACTAAACTTATTATATGTTGTAACCAATAGGTTATGTCAACGGTTGAAGATGTTATAAGGATAGTTGAAGGAGCTTTATACACATTAAATTGTTTTATTATAAAACTAATATTTTTGGAAGATTATACTTTACATATATTTATATTTTTCCCGCTTAACTATCTTGTAATCATTCCATGCATACTTGTTAAAATAGAAGTGATTACTGGGTCTATGTGACTCATCCTGTTAACTTATTATTATTTTTTTAGGTGAGAGTTCAGACGGTGCTATTATAGGAAAGATGCACGAGGCTTGATTTGATATCAATTTGTATGTCTTATTTAGTTACATGAGCATAATATATATTGCCAAACTTAAGGGCCTTTTAAGTATTCGTTTCATATGTTGAATACTCCGCTGCATATTAGGATTTGAACTGTGGACGGAACTCTTTGATATATTGTTTATGTAATATTAATTAATGTTTTGATAGAATGATAAATTTTGAGGTAATTTAAGGAGGTTGTTACAATGATAGCCTAAAACTCTAGATTCTTAATACGGGTCTGAAGATCCGCCTCCTGAGATATAAGTACCTTCATCTCTTTATACAACCTCTTAAAGTCCAAGAAGAAATCCTTCAAGAAACAATAGAATATTTTACAGACTTTGTGAATTCGGGTAAAATTTCTTTTACCAAAGAACATAAATTCAAGATAATTCATAATTCCTTTCACAGTGTTGCAGTAACTGACAGAAGACAGAATACGTGGTTCAATAGAGTTCTGAATTTGGAAAAAGAGACGAGCATATGCTTTAGTCCAAGCCAAACTTTTCTCATTATCACCAGAAAGGGGATTCTAAGTTAAATGGGCTTCCTTCTCAATACCCAAAAGATAAACCCTAATAGTTTTGTTCTAATCATTATAGTTTGTCCAGTTCAATTTTGAATCAGTAATCTTAGCAGACACGGGCAGCATATCAGATGTCTTAAATTCAGCCATGAAAGAGAAACCAAAGAATCACAATAACAAGACAATAAGCACGTTCAAGAGAGGAACCAACAATCAATAGAAACACCAAACAACGAGCACAATCCCTAACCACACCAAAGTCCAAAACTTGTACAAGTCAAAGGCAAATAATAGTTTCAGAATCAGAAAACCCACACCGGATGAATAGTGCCACATGAATAATGGCGCATGAACAGCCGAATGAACAGTACCACGGGAGAAGCAAACACGAACAGTAAAAGGCAGTAGAGAGTTGAACTGAAAAAGCCTAGAATAAGTCTCTGATACCATGTAATGCAATAAACAAAGAAGAAATTGTGAATCTGAATTCCTTGAATAAAATAGATACAAGTGATCTTATTTATATATACAAGTGTGTATCTTCCTAATTAATGTTATGATATGTTTCCTACCGTTACGATATGATTTTCTAATAATATTAATATATAATCCTTAATTTCGTGGGATATGATTAACATGGAAAATTTTCCTTACTAATATTCTCTTTCCCTTATTTTTCTCCCACTTTTTCAACCCATCCCAACATAGAGTAAGAAAAAAAACTAGAATAATGATTAAGGCTAGTGCTAAAATTATTTTCCTTTTGTAGCTGTTACACTTTTCATGTATAAAAAAATGGCTAATAAATATTTTTACAACACCCTTGCAAAATAATTCCCTAACAGTGAGGGACCAATTACATAAAGGAGAATCGGGACGAAGTAGCTTTGATTTTGAATGAAAAACATATACAATTGGAAAGCACAAGACACATGAAAAAAAAAAATATTAGATGGACACGGATAAGGACGACTGGAAATAAGAAAGCAGGGAGTTCAGGCGAGCACGAAATACTCTCCATCTCCATATTCAGAGTATTAGAACGACGGCTAAGGCGGCAACCACAGTGCCAGCTGTCAAAAGCCGGTATTCGGAGGGTGAAATGACAGAGACGGAGATACCATAGGTAATGGAAATGGCACCGATGGCCAAGTTCAATTCCAATCTGCGAGTGAGGCCACTAGTGAGGTCCTCTATCGTGCCCATAAAGAACAGAAATCCTAGCGTGTTCCCAAATATGAACACGATGAAGAAATTCTTATGTTTGGTGACCAATATAGATACCCCAGCAACCTTTTTTATTTCGGTAACTGGCCCAGCTGGATGATGTACGGTGGTTTGGGCGGCGGAGGAAGGTACCCTGGCAACAACGTGGACGGTGTCGGGGCCATCTTCCTGCCAGAGACCACCGGGGGGATTATACGCTGCCTGATATGTGGCAGCTGCCAAGAGCACGGCGACGGTGAGCAGGGCAGTCCGTACACTGAAATTGATCTCTTCTGCTTCCTCGTTCACTCGTGGTTGATCTTGTGCGGCTTGTGTACTCTGAGGATTTGGGCTCTGATCAACAGACACGTTGTGATTGTGGTAATTTAACTCATTTGAAGCATGCAGTCTCTTGATCCCGAGCACTCCTGGTTGATCTGGAGCACGCAGCTTCTTCTGTACTATGAGGATTTGGATTCTCATCAACAAGTATGGTGTGATTCTGGTTATTTCTATCATTTGAAGCATGCATGCCCACGTTCTCTTGGTTCACCAAAATTCCTGTTGAATCAGTAATAATAACTGATAACTCTAAGAGGGGGGGGGGATTGTTAATTAATTACCCTATGTATCTTGCATGGCTTGCTTATATTTGATTAATTAATGAGGTTGTTCGTGATGCAGATGATAGGCCTATAAGCCTATTTATTTAATTTGATTAGATTAAGTAAGTTAGTAAAGTTGATTAATATGATATCTGTTTTTCTAAAACATTCAAATCATCTTCCTTAATTTATTCCACCCTCTCTTACTTAATTATCATTAAGAGAATATCTATAGGGATATATTAAAAATAAATAAATAAATATGATAAATAAGTATTTGTACTACATGATTAAGATCAACTCCTATTAGATCCCAAGTTAAGGAGCAAAGGGAGTATTCATCAAATTGATACGGTGTGTGTGTGTGTGTGAGAGAGAGAGAGAGATTCACCATACCTCTGAGAAGCACTTGAATCTTGCATCTTGGTCCTTTAACCAGTATTGTTGAGGCCAGACTTGATTGGACCGTCTAATCAAGTACCACCCATTTTTGAGTGTTGGTCCGCTTTAGGGGTAAGATGGTTCAAGTCACCGAGGATTCAGCCGAAAACCAGCCAGAAGGGAACAATGGGGAACAAAGGGCAGGTTGAGGAGAGCCGGCCGGGTCAAAAATTGAAGCATGCCAAAACAGAAAGGGAAAGGAAGAGAGGAAGAGATAGAATAGGAGGGGAGGATGGCAAGAAAAGGAAGTACTTGCTCTTGTGTGCCTAAGAAGATGTTCTGAAAATTTGGATGAAGTTATGAAGTAAGAACGAGAAGGGAGGAAACAAGAAAGATGAAGGACCAGAAGGAAAGAAATTAGAGAGAAGAATAAAAAGGAAGGAGAAAGATGAAGTACCAGAAGAAGAGAAAATTTGAATGAAGCAGAAGAAGGCAGAGAAAAGAGAGGTTGTTTCGGTCTTGATCCTTTTCGAACAGGAAAAGGGAAAATTTATGGAAAATTAGTGAGAGGGGGTCGTTAATTTACTTTATAGACAAGTAAGAACGAAAGAGTTGGGTAGTTTAATTAGGGCCTACGATGGACTAAGCGTGACCTCTCTGTATCCAATTTGTTTTATTATTTGACCTTGGTTTTTAATTTAATATTTTGTCCTCCAATTGTTTAGGGCATGTTTGGTATGATGGAATTGGGGGTATGGAATTGGAATTGGAAATCAATTCCATGCTTAAGTTTGTTTGGTATGATGGAATTGGAAATTTTTGCAATTCCATGTGGAAGCCAAATCTCTCCAATTCCATCAAATTGGCTTCCACCTAAAAAGCAAAGATTTGCAATTCCATGTACCTAAATCTAGGTCAGGGTACTGGGTTAAGGGTTAGTGGGTCAGATCGGAGTTAAACCGAAGCTAAATCAGGGCCAAACCGGTGAAAAATTGAATATTTTAGGCTTATTAATATGAAATTTCTTTTTTTAAAAAAATAAAAATAATTTTTTATTAAAAAAAACCTAACTGGAGCAGTCAAAGTACTAGGTCAAAGGTTAGTGGGTCAGACTGGAGCTAAATCAGGGTTAAACCGGTGAGAAATTGAATATTTTAGTCTTATTAATATGAATTTTTTTTAAAAAAAATAAAAATAATTTTTTATTAAAAAAAAATCTGTCCGGTCCGGGTTTAGTAACAATGGTTTTATCTCATTCCACTTTCTTAGATTAGCATATTGGTAGTTTTACATTTTAAATATAAATATTAAATAAAAATAATATTTGAATTCCATGTACATACCAAACACACTTTTAAACCACATTTCCATTTCCATATCCATATCCATTTCCATTTCCATTTCCATATCCATATCCATCAAAACCAATTCCAGTGTACCAAACGGGCCCTTAGTCTTCTCAACCTTCACTTTATAAGTTGGTTAATTTACTTTATAAATATATTCTTTTCTCATTATACGGCAACTCGCTCTATAAGCAACTTGTTAAGGTCTCGTTTGGTTACAACACAGAGTGGACATGCATATAGGAAAGAAACAGCAGTTGTAACATCACTTCTTTTATTTATTTGTAATTATTATTTAATTATTTTTTTAAACAAGGATATAATTATTATTTTTTATCTTCAAAATTATGTCTTCATTTAATTGGTCTATTTTTTTAATTCTGCGTGTAGAATTAATGGACAACAAATATTATTATGATTTATGATATACGCTCCAGCAGCAAACAGCAGGTCTTGCATATATAAAGAGGGTAAATATGCCCAATATTAAAGTAACAAACAAAAAACGAAGAAAACACGTTTTGTTATAATCTCTATAATTGCATAGTGTTTGTAAGTAGTAAGGTGTGTTTGAAAATTCAACAAACCAGTGTCATAAACTGCAAAAAAGGGGATGGTACGTAAAAAAAGTGTCTTTCAAGATCTAAATGCAATCTGGGAAGTCCAGTGTACACACTAGAGTTTCCGGGAAAAAGGCAATGTTTTGTTTGCATGTAGGATGGGGATTCGCATAATATGGCTATTTAACTTGACCTTCAAACCGACAATTTTATCTAGTGAAGGCCACATAATTACTGTTCCGCGTGAAGCGGACGAATAGGACATCCCTGGAGGCGGCCCACACATATATAACAGGTCCTTTAGCTTCATTGTCCATCTGCAAATATTAACTTGAAGCACATGGGATTAGAAAATAACAGATCCTTACCGCCCCACCATATGTTTGGCAGGCTAATTACGGTGCTTTCTTATATATTAATAATGCTGGTTGTGAGTGAAATGTTAGAGGTGTAGCTAGCAAGGCCAGCCATGTACTTCAGACAAAATATCTTACTGCTTCATATACCTTGTCACTTTTTCTTTTTTTCTTTGTTTTTTGGCCTCAAGACGTTTTTTAATTTTCAGGAGATTTGAATTTCTCGGCCAATTATTTTGAGCGCGCGCGCGCACACATGACTTGCAGAGAATGTGTCATCATCCGCAGGCACCACGTTTTCTTTTTTGGATCTACAATTCATTCAAACTTCAAACTAAAACACACAGGGGTTTACCTGCGAACAAAGTTGTACAAAAACTTGGTTGAAATATTAAATTTCAAAAACTGCAACACTTAATGATAGAATTACAAGCACCATATGTCTAGGAGAAACGAAGAACAACAGGACATGGAACATGGGCTGAAAAAAACAAGAAGAAGAAGAAGAAGGAGCAACAATTGACTTAATCAGCTATGTGGACTGTGACAGTCAAAGATGAGAGAATCAAATTGGAATTAACGAGTGAAGTGGAGGTCACCTTAATTATTAAAGTTGGAGGCATTAAGACGGGGTCTCAGTAGAGAGCTACCCCGCCAGAGCGTGGCAATGGCGATTAGGGTTTCGTGGTCTTCACGTCACGGTCTTCGGGGGAATGAGATGCTGCCCACTGAAGCGCATCCCAGGAGGCCAGGAGTTTTCATATAACCTAAAATACATATAGAAAGCCATATTCTTCGACTCATGATTAAATATTACCCTCACCATTTTTTCAAATTTTTTTTATATATAAGGCATTTCATTGAATTTTAAGTGTACTGTAATCAATAATACTCTTTAACGTAAAATAATGCTCCCAATTTTTAACTCGAGGGACGTCTTTATTATGCCTCCCTTTCTCTTTCTGGCCTAAAAATATTATTGCTACTACTTTTGGCTAATTATTTATGAGAAAATAATGATAAAAAAATAATTTTAAAATTGCAAAATCCCAAGTCAGATTTATTATTAAGAATTGATAAGGTAATGAAAAATTTGATAAGCAATTTATAATTAATTTTATAGGAAATACTTGATTTAGAATTAATATTTGATTTAGAATTTTATAATTTTAAAATTCTTTTTCTTTCATTTTATTTTGAAAAAATTTCCCATAAATACATTTTGAACAATTTAATTGCCAAATGCTATATGGGAAGATCTTTTACACTTAACTAAAGATATTTTGCATACAACGGAAGATGTTTTGCATATAAGAGAAGATTGTTTGCACTTTCATAAAAAAGATTTTTTAATACAAGGAAGATTGTTTGTACACAACAGAAGATCTTATGAACATATGGAAGATTATTTGCACATCATGTAGTATTTGATAATTAATTTATTTAAAAGGTTTATTATTAATTTTCCCATTTATTTTTTCATTATCCTTATTTTTAATCAGCGGTAGCTAAATGACAAATTCTTGTACTATCAGAAATCTCAAAACACAATTTCCCAAAGCACAGTCATGACCTAACACAGGCGAAAAATATCTGATGCGACAAACAACAGGGACACGTGGCATCCATTTGAAATTCTTTTTTTTATAAGAAAGTTTAGTTATCTGCGTACAAATCATTCGTCAATAAAATACTCACATCGAAATGGTGAGATATAAATTCATAATTTTATGGGTTAAGAGTCAATTCTTTAATATTAACCTTTAATTTGTCGGTCATCTATTTGAAATTCTGAACTATGAAGATGGAGGATGATGACAGTTGTATCTACTTAGTTTGAGTTATGAAATTCAGTTTCTACTCAACAATGAGGGGCTGTTTGTGATAACTTTTTTGAATCGGGCTTATCATATAAGCCCGATTCATGTAAATCGAGATAAATCTCCTCCACATATTTATCTCGTAGACCGTGAAAGCACCTCGTAGACCGTAAAAGCACCTCGTAGACCGTAAAAGCTACCTCGTAGACCGTAAAAGTTACCTCGTAGACCGTAAATTACAATTCATAAGCACTTATAAAATTTTCATAAGCTATTCCAAACAGCCTCTGAATTCCACACTAACAAAACTAATTAGTAATTGCAAAAGTCTTGTAGAGAAATATAATATTGATCACCCGAGAGAATTGATTCTTATTGGAGAAAATCTTTTAAAAAGAATTTCAAAAATGTGAACTTCAAAAATATAAAAAAATAAATAGGTGTAATGAATATACATATTCTTAAATGGATGTTAATACCTTATGGGTCTTTTTAAAAATTAAAATGAAATTACAAAATTGTCCACACTACTCTCTCTAATTTCTTTCAATCCCTCTCACGATCGTTTGGATTAGCTTATGGAAGCTTCATAAGTGCTTATAAATCGTGATTCACGGAATACGAAGTAGCTTTTACGGTATACGAGATGCTTTTATGGTCTACGAGGTAAATATGTGGAGGAGATTTATCTCGATATATGTAAATCGGGCTTATATAATAAGCCTGATTTACGACCGCTCAACCAAACGAGCTAATATATATCTGTCATAGCCCAAAAAAACATTGAAGAAGACAATGGCCACCGTCACAAGTATGAAATTTACACCTATGTCCTTCGTTTCTTCTTTATTTTGATTCTCTTCACTCTTCAATTGCCACACAACTAGATCTTACTCACCTTTGCTTCTTCCTCTTCATCTAGCAATAGCTGCTACCATGGAGTGTTGATCCAACTGTGCCAGTATAGACGAGGAAATGGCGAAGTAGGTTCTAATGAGGACGTAGGATAGATCTAAGGGCAAAACGAAGTCAAAGAGCTCTTCTGCTATTGATGGTGGACTCAAGGGAGACTTCGCAGATGCAGAAGAGATTTCAGAGGATGGATTGGAATGTTATCGAAGCTATAGCGTTATTTAAGAACTCACTCAATCTGGATTCTGCAATTGGGACTCAGCACCTCCTTCAAAGGTGGATAATTCTCGAAAAGTTGTGTGGGGAAGTGCCGTACGGAATCTCACTCAGCTTTATCCACACACACTAGAGCCGGTAATACGGGCCCAACCCGCGAGCCCGCGGGTTAGGACAGGGTTTCCCAACCAGCAAAAATGTGGGCCGCGTGGCCCGCGGGTTAATGCGGGCTAGCCCGCGGGTTAGCGGGTTGGCCCGTAATTTTTTTTTTTTACATATTATAATTTTACAAAACCTATAATTTGTCACTTCCCATTTTGATACATCTCAATCCAAATAGAAAAAATCTTAACATTTTCACTTCTTCTTTAAACAAAATTATTATATATTGGTTGTTTGAGGATGATTTTATGTTTTTTATGTATAAATTTTGATAGATTTAATAACTTTATCTCTTGAATAATGGATTATATTTTTAAATGTTTATAAGGGGAATAATTATTGCTAGGAAGATAAATTTAATAACTCACATATATGTATATTGTATTTTCGACCGTCTTAAAAAATATAAAAATTATTTTTTTAAAAAAAAAATGCGGGCACATGGGCTAGCCTGCAACCCGCACACTGCGGGTTAGGGTTGGCATTTTGCCAGCCCGCAAAAGTGCGGGCCGCACGAGCCCGCACCGTACGGCTCGCGGGTTGATACGGGCCAACCCGTAACCCGTGGGTTGGCCCGTTTTACCGGCTCTAACACACATAGCCAATTGCTAAAGAAAGCTTGTAGGATTTCTGTCGCATTGTGTGTGGATTCAACTACTTTACATTCCCTTCCGTGGTTAGACACACTCTTGCGTAGCCTTGTGAAATTCTTTGGTCAACTTGTGAAAATCTTATCCGAACTCTAAAACTCTTTTTAGAATTGAATTTTGATTTGTAAGTTGTAAGATTTTTATGAAAATTTATGAAAACCTTATTCAAACTTGTGAACTCTTTACCACAGCTTGTGAAACCCTTATCAGAATTGAATTTTGATTTGCACGTTGTTAAGACCTAATTTGAACTTGTAAAATTTTTCCAAAATTTGTGAAAACCTTATCTAAACTTGTGAAACCTCTATTAGAACTTGTAAAAACCCTTATCAAATCTTGTGAATTTTGATTTGCAACTTATGAAAATTCTTTATGGAAGTTGTGAAATTCTTTTCAAAACTTGTGAAAATCTTATCCGAACTTGTGAAACCTCTATTCAAACATGTGAAAACCCTTATCAAATCTTATAAATTTTGATTTGCAACTAGTGAAATTCTTTTAAGAACTTGTAAAAACTTTATTCGAATTTGTGAAATCTTTATCAAATATTGTGAATTTTGATTTTTAACTTGTGAAATTCTTTAAGTTGTGAAATTCTTTTGAGAATTTGTAAAAACCTTATCCGAACTTATGAAACCTCTATCAAAATTTGTGAAAATTTGCAACTTGTGAGATCACAAGTCGAAAGAATCATCTTCTTGAAAATCTAGATCTTCTTCAGGGATTGTGTCATGCTTAGGAGTACCAGAAGACATCCGAGGGAATTTCAAAAGTAAAGGTACCACTTCTACCCATATTTTCATGCCCCTTCTTCTTCTTTTCCTTTTTCTTAGGCCGCCATTGCCATTGTTGGAGGAGGTTATCTCACTAATGCAAAAATCGCTTTTTAGATCGGGTGAAAATAAATTTTTAGACTTGTTCTAAAACAGGTCTAGATACAGCCAGTCTAAAATGTCTGATACTTTTTAGAAAAAGTCACCTTTTAGACTGGTTCTAATTACAATTGTTCTAAAAAATGACATTTTAAAAAAAAATAAATAAGGCCTTTTTTTGTATCGTAGATTATTTTAAAAAATAAGCTCCAATACAAAAAAATGCTTTATAATTTTTTTCATTACATAAATTATGGGTGAGCTATAAAAACCACCTTATTCCTGAAAATAAACAAATAAAATAAGAAGAAAGTATAAAGTAATAATTTATCTGACTTTGTAAGAAATATACAACTATATGTACATCTATACAAATGAAGACATAATTCATGTCATTCACAGTCTTGCTTCAAGGAAAGAAAAACTAAATTCAAGAAAAACTTCATAATATCCTTGTGACTAATATTCAGTGTTTGTAAACCCGGATGGGACCAACCAGTCCAGCCCGTGAACCGGCGAACTGGCCGGTTCGGTGACCAGTCTGGTTCACCATTTTTTTTATTTTTTTTAAAAATCATTTTTTTATGTTTCTTTAGAATTTCATATTAATAAGTCTAAAATATTCAATTTCTCACCGGTTTAGTCCCGGTTTAGCTCCTGTTTGACTCCGATCTAACCCACTGACCCTTGACCCAGTACCCTGACCGGTTCAATGACCGGTTCGGTTTTCAGAACCTTGCTAATATTCCAATAACCTTAAAAGAAATCATTCAGAAACACATTAGGACCCTGAAACTTCAATTGGATACATATCAGGCTAAAACAACAAACACAAGTAGTACAAATTGCACAATGCACAATATAGTAATATACTAAATCCAAGGAAAAGTGGAAGTTTGCAGAGATTGTTTAACTCTGCTTGTTAATACACATCAAAATAATAGTTAAGCAAAGATAGTTTCAACATAAGAAAAGAAAAAAAAATGTTGCGATCTAACACACCGAATCCGTTGTTCGCTTCCGCAAGTGCACGGGTCGCGTCAAATAATAGAGTGATAAGTAAAGATCGTTCCCATGAAGACTATGACAAAAATGAGCTAACTAATGCAACTATATTATTAACTAGGTTGAATCGAATCATTTGAAGTGATTAAGGTAAATGAAGATTATTAATGAAAACAATAAAGCAAACAGTGAGAACTGGGAAATTGGGTTTGGTTTCAAAAGGTTATAAGCTTAGGATTACTTTTTCCCCATTGTATTTCATAAAACTATGCAATTATCCATTTATGTTGGTTAAATGAGTTTATATGCTAGTCAAATGTTCTAAATCATCAACCAAGCTCTCTCAAGTCAAGATTGATTTTTAATCTTCATTAAAAATATTCAATCTCTTGTTTATAATTAATGAAAATCATCTTTCCAACACAATTCTTCAATAGACTATGCTAAGTTGTTAGATATATCTCTATTCTAACAACAAACCATCCATTTAATCCTAAACTTCAAGTCTAACATGATTTTTCTTAAGTTATACAATCAAAATAGCTCTCTCAAGCATCTTCCAATTGAACTACTTTATTCATGTGATGATCAAGCACAAGAAAGCATTAAGTACAAAGAAAAATCATCATATATACTCAATAACCAACAAAAGTAATATAATCTAATAGTTTAAATCCATACAATGGGTAAAAAGTAATCCTAAATGAAAGTCTTTAGCTACTCATAATCTTTAAATACCAAGAGTTCAGCTTAACAAAGTAACTCATATCAGCAAATGAAAGAAAAGGGAAGGAGAATGATAATAACCACTAATTTTAGCTTCAATCTTCCTTAAAAATCCAACCTAAGGCTTCTAATATTCAAAATACTCATTTCCTAAGCTCTCCCTTGCGTGCTCTGACGTTTCCCAATGCTCATATTATGTTTTTCGGCGCCTCCCTCTAGGTTAAGTAGTGTTTTTTTGCTTCTGATATCAAAACGCGCAACTGTACTTTTCACGACTGGCTATGGCAAGTCTGTCAACTTGCCGTAGCCAGTTACACAGAGAGCAGATTTCTCTTTAGATTCTTGACTTGCTAGGGCAAGTCTGTCAACTTGCCGTGGCCAGTTAACCAAAGAGCAAAACAGGGATGACTTGCCACCGCAAGTGTGTTCAACTTGCCAAGGCCAGTTACACAGAGAGCAGGACATGGATTTCTTGCCACGACCAGTTAGTCAACTTGCTGAAGCCAGTTGTTCAAACTCCTTCTAACTTGACAATGCTTCACTTCCTTCTTTTTGGGTTCTTGTAGGGCTTCAAAACTTGTCTCCATCTTTCTACAAAAGAGGGATGATTTATAAATTCTCAATTGAATCACAAACTATATAGGATGTAACTATAATATCTTTGACTTTTACATGATAATTTGATATGCACATTTTCTTCTATACACTTTTTTCTATGCACATTTTGAACCCAAAAATAAGTAAAAAGAGAAGAAAATGTGTTGGAATGTTATGAATTTCTAAGAGTTAACATTCATCCATTTAAATGTTGCAATCTAACGCACCGAATCCGTCCATTTAAATGTTGTGAAACTGTCTTTTCTTATAATTATAAAATTACCACCAGTCATACTTTTAGACCTTATCAGCAATAACCTGTCTAAATGTTACTATTTAAAATGACTATTTTGTACTAGTGTCTCAACTGTAGTTGCTAGGCCCTCCTAGCATGGGACCCAAAGAAGAAGGAAGAGATAGGGAATAAAAGAAAGAAAAAAATGAGATTTAATAAGGGCATTTGTGTCATTTCGATAAATCAAGTACTAACACTTTTTTAGAATTACGAATATTCAAAATACATTTTTATCTTTTTAGATTTGTAAAGTTTTTTATTAGTGATTTTCCGTTATTATTGATGAAGATGAGTACATTTATAGCCTCAGCCTAATAACACGCGTAGACTCTTGTGAGCCGTAATCTAACTGACTTAATGACTCGGCTAACTGTATATGGTTAGAGTACAACAGACTCTGTTAACCATATGTGGTTATGATGAAACAGAATATTACTAACACTAATTTTTTGTGGGTAGAAGACCACAGTAATTACTCTAACAGTAATTACTCATGTGCACATCTTTGTTCATGGGCCGAAAACTTCAAATGGGCCACCTTTCCCATTTTTTTTAATATGGCCATCTTTGCCCTTTTTTAAAAAAAAAATTCTGGCCATCTATACTGGACGTTTACTGGGTTCTCTGCCATTACCGCCTTCGGAGAAATCTTGCTTCGAAAGAAAGAATATGTCAGGTAGGGAGAGGCTTCAAAGGATGCTCGCAGGTGCAGGAGGCTCGTCGGAGCGTCGGCCCAATGATTGGCCCCCCCCTGACTCGGCTGAGCAGGTTTATATCTCGTCTCTGGCCCTTCTCAAAATGCTTAAACACGGTATGCTCTTATTGGCTTATTTAGTTCTTTGATTCCCATTGAATGTAGTTGAACATAGACGAAGTTGAGGATTCTGACTTCGGATAGCTTCTTCTTTCAATTCCAGTAATGTTAGGGGTCCATGTTTTTTGATTTTTCTTGGTTATTATACGTTACCGATTTGAAACCTGAAGTGGGTGCATCAATGATCGGTTGCTTTTATTTAATTCCTTCCATATGGTCTTTTGAATCCATCTGCTGAAGTTTCACTTTTGTTATCAGAGAGAAATATCAGAGTTGAGTAAAACATGCTAGGGTACATTATTTCCAATAATTTTGGCTGCAATGAAAATTACAGGAAGGGCTGGTGTTCCAATGGAAGTGATGGGCTTGATGTTGGGAGATTTTGTGGATGAGTACAGTGTCCGCATCGTAGATGTTTTTGCGATGCCACAGAGTGGTACTGGCGTTAGTGTTGAAGCCGTGGATCATGTTTTTCAGACTAACATGCTCGGTATGCTGAAACAGACTGGAAGGTATTTTTGTTTCCCTTTGATTTGTTGAAATCTGTGTTCATTTATGAGATTTTGAATCTACTTCTGCGACTTTTATTGCACTTCAATTTTGTTCCGGGAAGTTATGGCAAAGACCATATCAATTACTGGCTACCTGCCCCGAATTATTTAAGCATTTCTTCTGTTCCAGTCTCCTTTTCCGTGTTAAAAATTTTCTTATGCTTTCCCTTCATAATCTTTTGCTCATTCTTATCCTTAACTTTGGAGAATTAGGCTCGAAGTTCCTGGCAACAACACAAAGATGATTGCTATACTTAACATTTTTTAATCTTGCCCTTTATTTCTAAATCCACCAATTAAAGTTGCAACAGTATAAGTGAACACTCACTTTTTTCCTCTTATTGTTCTGTACTAGCATTGCACTAGATGCAAGTCAAGTTATATCAGTTAATAAAACTGACGCTATGTTGCAGACCAGAGTTGGTTGTGGGGTGGTATCATTCCCATCCTGGATTTGGCTGTTGGCTTTCTGCAGTGGACATAAATACACAACAGGTTACGACTTCCTTTTCATTGTATTCTATGGACGACTCTGGAGTCTGGAGTGATAGAATGAACAGTTACATTCGAATTAAAACTCTTAAAGCAACTTAACTTGCATAATTTTGATTGACAAAGAATGTTGTAATTATAAATAAGCTGCAAGAACGAGGCATGGATATATTTGTTTGGGACAACCAACATACTTAGCAAACTGAGATATGAAAACTCTTGTATAGCTCTGCTGTTTTCAGAAACTTATGCACAATCTACTTCCATGCTTTATCTAATACAGAGTTTTGAGGCTTTAAATCAACGTGCTGTGGCTGTGGTGGTTGATCCTATTCAGAGTGTTAAAGGCAAGGTGGTGATTGACGCTTTTAGGCTTATCAATCCACAAACTATGGTGCTGGGTCAGGAACCACGACAAACAACATCTAACCTTGGTCATCTTAATAGGCCATCTATACAAGTGAGTTTTATGCAAACACTCTTCAATAGCAGCACTTCTACACCACTACTTTCTTTTTCTTTTTCGCCTTTTAATATTTGACTCTCTAATGACTTATTGTTCCCCCTTCTAGGCTTTGATCCATGGCTTGAACCGACATTATTATTCCATAGCAATCAATTACAGAAAAAATGAGTTTGAAGAGAAGATGTTGCTTAACCTTCACAAGAAGAAATGGACTGATGGTTTGACACTCATGCATTTTGATTCACATTCCAATACTAATGAACAGACAGTCCAGGTAAGTTAAGATTTGTTTGAAATTAGAGATTATCCTTTTATTTCTGATCCTTTTTGCTCTTCTCCCTGCTTTGGCCCTTTTTCCTGTTTCTATTACTTTTTTCTCATTTTGAATGTGAGTGCATGCTTGAGACTGCACTAAGGCGTATATAGGCTTGACCGCTCTATGCATGTCTTGGATATTTTCCTAGGTGTCTTGTTTAAACCTAAACTACCTACGTCCCCCTCCCTGTTGTGTGGTTCAGCAATTAGTATATATGTCAGTACTCAATCAGATTTTCCTAATAGGTGGTCATAGGATCATTTGGAAAAATACAATTATTTGCTTTCTGTTATGTTACCTGCTGGCTTTTATCGTCTTCATCTCTGCCAATTGATGTGGATAAGGACGGAGAGCTGTGTAATTTTTCATTTATTGGATTCTTTTAATGTTGGCTGAAAGCTGGGGCATATTTTTTTACTACGCATTGTTAATTTCCTATTCCTGGCCGTTAATCATACTTTTTCATGTTTTGGGTAATGCAGGAGATGCTGAATTTAGCGGTCAAGTACAACAAGGCCGTGCAAGAGGAGAATGAGCTCCCTCCAGAAAAGCTTGCAATTGCTAAGGTGGGAAGGCAAGATGCTAAGAAGCACCTGGAAGAGCACGTTTCCAATTTGATGTCTTCTAACATTGTTCAGACTTTGGGAATGATGCTAGATTCTGTTGTATTTTAGAGTTACGGCCGTACAATAACCTTGTCGATCATGTTAGAGATATTTTGTGATCAATTTTTTCCTTCCCCCCCCCCCCTTCCTTTTCTCTGCTCTTTTTTCTTGCCAAGTGTGTTAATCTTTTTTTCTTTTTGGCCTCGAAGTGTTTTTTCAGGAGATTGAATAGTTATTTTGGGCATGAATGACTTGCTGAATCTCGTCATCCGGTGCTACCTTTTCTTTTTTTTGGATATACAATTCAAACTTCAAACTAAATCACTCAAGACTCGCGAACAAAGTTGTACGAACCTGGTTGAAACGTCAAAATTCATTTCTGCAACTTAGTTATAGAACATGCAACGTGGCCCCTGAGGAAAAAAACAAGTCGGATATGGACCCACAATTGGAAGGACATAAAACAAAAATGAGAAAAGTCAAAGAAGAGAAGATCAAATTAGCGAGTGAAGTCGGTGCGATCTTATTGCGGTGGTAGACTGTGAGACAGGGATCCTAGTAGAGAAGTATGCATCGCATCAAGAGCTTCACTGCTCATTAATGAAAGAAGCAAGCCGTTTAATTAAGGTCTTGGCCTTGTCGCAATTAGGGTTGAAGATATGAAACACGTGATCCTCCCCTTCAGTCTCTAGGAGCTCCGCCCTTCCCTTCCATCCACTGTTGGACAAATTTTTATAATAAAGCTTCCCTCTCTCCACCAATATGTCTTTCTCCGCCACCGTGACCACCACCTTACTGCAAGCCAACCCCTCCAGAGCCGGAGCTTCCTCCACAAACGGGTTTATCAGCGGATCGTCGTTCCCTTTCTCCGACGGACACACAAAATCCCACCAATTGTCCACCATTTGCTTCCTCGCTGTATCTGTAATCTCCACTCCAATCGGCTCCTTCCCCCAGAAATAAGGATTCACCATAACGAGACCTGAAACCTTGAAATCCTTTGTAGCGACAGGGTCCGGGTGCGAGGCATGCAACCTCAAGGCTAGGAAGTGTGATATATTGGCGCCGGCGCTATCACCTCCCAAGAACACCCTGTCAAAATCAACGTTGTTCTTGATCCAGCTTTCATGGTCTTCACGGTCTTGGGTGGCATGAGACGCTACCCACCGAAGAGAGTCCCAGGAGTCTTCATGCGCCGCTGGAAGAGGATGCTCTGGCGCTAATCTATAGTTGACAGACACAGCAATGAGGTTAGCCTCCGCCACGAGGTTGTTGAGGGAGTTATGGTAAACAGGATCAGCGGCGGAAGAAATGATAAAGGCGCCACCGTGATAGTAGAGGAGTAAAGGAAGCTTCTGATGAGGAGTTTCGGCGGCGGAGTTGGGACAATAAATCCTGGCGGTCACACCGGTTTCGGGTATGATGACGATGTCTTTGGATATAACATTGGTGTGAGGATCCAAGCCCGGAGGGGCAACTTGGCTGCCGGCTATTCTCTCGACGGTGCCGTCCTTGTGTACTCGAAGGTAAGGAGGAACATCCATCGAGATTTCTGGGTTGCCAGAATCCATTTGGCAGTACTGCGGAGTCTGGACGAGAGAGACAAAGAAACAAAGCCAATTAAGAGCGGCGATAGGAAAGCACTTTCCGTATGCGCGGTATGAGATTTCCCACTCTTAAAAAGACATCAATGAACCAACGGGTTGGTCCGGTGAGCGGATCGGTTCTGTTTAAGTAAGGTCTTGAATTCGAACCTTGGATATGTTTAAAATCTCTATTGGGAGACTTACCCATCATATAGACGCACCATGCTGGTCAGATCTAAATTAGTCAGCGTCAATGCCTTTATGGATGGCTGCAAAATTGGTTGCTCCTAGCTTGCTGCTGAGTTATGACCAGCAATATTTCTTTTCTCCAGTGAACGTCATGTCACAAGTATTTTTTTTTTTTTTTGCATTTACCATCTGGAACGTTGACTTACTAAAAAAATGTATTAAAAATATGACAAAACATGAGGTCGTGATTCGTGAACTATCTATTTCATTCAGGTCAAAAAAAAAAAAAAAATCCATTATATCCTTGTCCCCCAAAAAATATCGACTATCGATTAGTTCAGCAAATTGCGAGTAGCTTTAATTAAATTAACAAAACTCGAGAAAAATGGTGAATTTGATTACTTTTTTTCTTCCTTTAGACGATAGCGGAATTTTTTTTTTTCTAAAAGCAAGTTGAAATAATCAATTTTTCAGGTTGTACTCAATGAATCACTTAAGGTTAACAATTTGTGCTAGTTGCGGTTCTATCTAAATATTTGAAATAATTGATTGGAATCTTTAAAAATATTTTTTTAATTATGATTTATAATATATGAGGTAACTTTTATAGTCTACAATGTAAATATGTGGAGAAATTTTGTCTTGATTTACATAAATCAGGCTTATATATAAGTATAAGTTAAACCAAACATCCTCTAAAACAAACAAGTTAGAAGCGCATCTTTTCTGTTCTTTAATTTGTAGTTTTATTATTTTTGTGGTCTCGTTATTATTATTGTTAATAGAAAAATGGAACGTGGGGGAACAGAAGAATTTTATACGTCCTTGTATTTATAATTTATTATGTAATCGACGGCCAACAAAAAAACAACAGAATTAAGATAATGGAAACCGTTTTTTTTTAACAGAAAGATAACGGAAACCGTTGATGAGTAGGCAGAGACGACTTTGCAGACAGATACATCAGGTTGGCAATAATAAATAAATTTTTTTTTTCAAAGAAAAAGGAGCGTGCGTGGAAGCAAAGTGAAGTGCATTATGTTGCGGTTGAATGATTATTATGCACGAATCATATTAATACTTTCAAATGAGAAAGAATGGAAACAGAATTTGGTTAATTACTTGTTTAATCAATGGAAATAGTTGTTTAATAGATTGAAATCGCACCGCCTCTGCCGCGTGCTTTTCATCTGATCCAAGGTAGGCCCAGAGGAAAAGCTGTACATTTGAACTCTGAGCTGGATGACGACACAAGCAAGCGTTCCTGAATGGATTAGCGATTTAGTAATTGAGTTTTTTTTAAACTGTTTTTGAGAAGAAACTTAAAAATCTGACTTTTAAAAAAAATACTTATGTCACTATCAATCTAAACATAAATCATATTTACAATCTGATTTTATCTTATTAAACTTTTGAAAAATCAGATTAAAAAAAGTAATTTCTACCCTCTTAACCCCAAACAGACCCTAATAATCCCATATTATAAGCTTCTTTTCAGCCGCCACTGTCTATCAACAACATATATGACCAGAGAGTAAAGTAGTACAAAATAAGTAAATTGTTCGAAGTCAAAGGAAAGGAGGCACGTCGACCAAGAAAAAAAAAAAAAAGGAAAGGAGGCATATCTCTGTTGAAGAAGTCGGCCAAGCATTGGATCAGAGCTTGAGCCTTGTTGGGGCCCAGATTTTGCAAATGGAAACAATGGTCCTCCTCTTGGGTCTCATGGATCTCCACTACCCCGAGCCACCCGCTCCGACTCAGTGCGTTGTAGTAGAGCCACCCCCTCTCCTTCAGTATGTCTTTCTCCGCCACGCACACCGACACTCTTCCACAACCCAACCACGCCAAGATGGGGGATCCTTCCGCCACCGGGTTAACCAGTGGGTCGTCCTGGTCCGGCGCGGACGGGTAAATATATGGCCAAGGGGAGGAGAGAAGGAGACCGCCGCCGTGGAAGTAGAGAAGTAGAGGGAGCTTGCGGTTGCGGGGAGTGTGTTGGGGGAGGAAGAGACGGGCAGAGATGTTGGATTGAGGGAGGAGGGTGACGTCCTTGGAGGAAACGACGGCGTTTGAGGAGGGGGAAGGAGAAGTGGAAGAGGTGGAGTGCATGATGGGAGATAAGGTTGGAGCAAGAGTAATGTTTCAGGGGATAATGTTAGTGTGCAAGACTCGGACTCGGAGGCTGCAAATGAGGGTAGGCAGACGATGATGATTGAGTGGAGGTTGGGGGGTGGATAATGTTACGTGGCCATCTTTTCATTTCATCAAATATTTCTTCTGCGGCTACGAAGATGTAATTTTCAATGGTACACTCCCAATTATTGCTCCTCACTCTAGAAAGTAAATGCACTTCCCTCCATCTCACTCTCGTGTGTCTCCTTCCAAACTGCTCTTCGCTTTTTTCCTCCTCCTCTCTGTGTTTCTCTGTGTTTCTTCCTCTCATTTGCCTCTTCACCTAGCAACATACTGATGCCCTTGTCTGCTTCTCAAAAATGGCCATGAAAAGAACCCAATTTGAGAAATAAGAGACGAGTTGTTGAGAAGGAGAATGTGATTAACCCATTAAAGGTTGGGATCATATGTTTTCGGGTTTAAAAAAACTGTATGAATATAGGTCGGTATTTAGCCAACCCAACCTATAACCACTGTGATTAGCTGATTGGCCCGTTCAGCCCATATTATTTTTTAAAAAACTTTTTGTTCTGCATTTTTTTAAAAAAAAATTAAACATTATACAAAAAATATTTTTTCTATAAACAATAAACAATAAACCATAAAAAAATAAAAATATTTTATAAATTAAGCATTCATCACAAGTCCACACATGACAAAATAAACATAAATCAACAAGCCATCAAGAAAACTTAAAAATAATCAATAATTAGTTAATATTAATGGTGTTCGAATTCAAAGTATTATGTGAAGCTGTAAGATTTTTTGACCTTGATCACTTTACTTTTTTACAGGTAAATCTGCCACTACCACAGATAATAAAACAAAGTGAAAGATAATATTATGCTAATTTTAAATAAATGAGTAAATAACAATGAGATATGAGTCATGATTATATGAGAGTGAGGCTGTGAGAGACTGAGATCTAAGAGTCTTGAGTATCTGAAACTGAGGAATGACCTACGACATTAATTTGATAGTAGGCTAGGTGAGACTAAGAGTCTGAGATTGATTTAGACTTTTGGGTTTGGAACTTGATTTACATTTTAAGAAAATATGGGCCAATCCGTCAACTCAGTGGTCCAACCCGTTGTGGGTTAGGCCTATATGGGTTCAAGCCATCAAAATCGCTCCCAAATGATCCTATTTTTGCAGAACCTAAACCACTCATTTTTTAAGGTTAGACGGGTTCAGCCCATGATCTAATTAAACCCATATTACTAGCTCTAGTTTCGTATTAGATTTTCTGTTTTTTTTAATGAATGGCACGTATGAGAATTTTTCACTTTCATGCTTGTGGTTATTGGAATTTCCTGCCTTATTTTCCTTTACAAGAAAGTAGCCATGATTCTGCATGCATCGGGGGGTTTAAACTGCTGAGGATGTGAAGATGCAACGCAGGCAGAAGCAACCCATATTTAGCTTCCGAGATAATATGGGTTTCCTGCTTATCCTTTTGGACGGGTAGAGGAAGCCTATCCCATCTCAACAGTGTAGATTATTTTTTTTTATTGGTGATTTTTTTAAAAAAAATTAGAAATATATCATAGAAAATAGGAAATGACAAATCAGTACTTCGAAATTGCAAAATCACATATCAATATGGTGAATGAATTTGAGATTATGAAATTTCAGTAAAAAGATACCTTACCTTTCAGCTCTCCCTCTTTCGCAGCTCGAAATAACAACTCCGGTCTCTTTAATAACAATATCGTATTCTACATTAACAACTTCACTTTCTTCTTTCATAACTTCGTATCTCAAGGTAGTCGAGTTGCTAATGTAAAATATAATGTTGTTAATAAAGAGAAATGTGTTGTTATTGGCCTCTGAAACAAGAAAGTGAAGTTGTTAATATAAAATATGGTGTTATTAATGTAAAGACTGGTGTTGTTATTGACTTTCGAAATTTATGAATTTTTAATTTTTGAAAGAAGAAAGTGAAGTTGTTAATGTATAATACGATATTGTTAATAAAGAGCACAGTGTTGTTATTTTAAGTTGAAAGAAAGGAAGAGCTGAATGGCAGGAGCGTCTTTTTGCCGAAATTTCAAAATCTCAGATTCCTCCACCGTACTGACATGGAATTTCGCAGCACAGATTTGTCTTCTCCTATTTTTAGCTGTATTTTTCTGAATTTTTAAGTAAAAAAAAATTATTTTTAAAAAATATTAATTAAAAAATCATTTAATTTTATATTTTTTATCTATTAAAATATTTTTTTTAAAGTTAAATCTCAACAGTCTAAAATTAACTCTCTAAATAATAGACAGGAAAACTGATTATCATGGTTTAGAGGGCCTAACGGCGTCACATAAAAATGTTATCCAAACGAACAATAAATTAGATCAGATTTTGGGCCTTAAGTTTGGTTCAACAGAAATCCAAACACAACCCTACTAGGCACACGGGTCAGTCCTTATTTATATGTTCTAATTGTTATAATGTTTAATGAGTTATTTTTTAACGAATCATTCTTCTCAAATTTAAATATCATAAGAGGTTTTGTTTTTAATCTACACCCCACTCAGTGCTTATTGGAATTGATTTCCCTGCAAGGCAACTTCTTATGGAGAGTTTGGCATATGTAAACTGTTAAATTTGATATAGACAATCTAAATCTAATTTTTTTAAATTTTTTTTAAAAATATTTTAATAAACATGTAATTTAAAATAAAGATAGTTTTTTAATTATTATATATTTAAAAAATATTTTTTTAATTATTATATATTTAAAAAATATTTTTTTATTTAAACAATTATCATTTTAAAAAACTCAAGATTTAGACTCTTCAGATCAAATATGGATGACACAAGTCTGCTTAAGTGCTTAGTAGGAAAGCATGCCCATCTTTGTTATACTATTATTTGAGTTTTATAAAAAAGTTACACAAATAAATGAATAATTATGGTGTAATTTAAGCGAGAGGTAGCAATTTACTACTTTCCCTGTTATAGAAAAAAACTGAGAGTGAACGAGAGTCTGCTCGGTTTACTGGTCGCGATCAACCCTCTCAGTTCCGTCTGGCTGCTTGGTGGAAAGAAAGATGGGAAAAGGGGTGGCTCTCAGATCACTTTTCCGATCACTATCTTCCGGATCTTATCGTTTCTCTGCCAACAATAACCATATCCTCCGCACCAGCCATACTCACCATCGCGATTATTTGGCCGTTCGTACCCTTTTTAACCTATCGCCCTCTCATGTCTCTTCTTCTGCCGATCGTGTCCCTACAGGTACTCTCTTCATCGTTCAGTATTTTGATTTCTATGCAAATTTTTCCTTCGCTTTTTTGATATTCTACAGCTCTTGCTGAAATGAGTTGTTGTTTTGGAATGGAATTGAATCTACTATCAGGACGGTAATCCCTTTTCTAAAAGAACTTACTGAAGATGAAATTTGTCAACAAATTTACATTTTTCACAGCAGGAGGGGGATTCAGGAAGCCATATATTCCCCCCTTCTAATCGATTGAATTTCTTACGACAAACAAAAATGATTCTGGCTTCCTTTACACTGTATGATGATATCTGATTGGTTATTTAATATCCTGACGCGGTGCTTACAAACGAATAACATCTTAAAATCCACATTATATATGTTTTTTTTCCTTAGAGTATTATTTATAATTTCCTCATGCGTTCATGTCATGCAATTATACTTCTCGCCTTGAGTAGGATAGCTTCTTTGTTTCCATGACCTTGTCATATAATTCCAGAATTGAAGCTTTTGATATAAGATTGTTTGGGTCTAGATTGCTTTTGAAGAAGGAGAAGAGAGAGGGAGGGAGTGAACGAGCTTTCATATTTCTTATAATCAGAAAGAAGCTTGTGTTCTTCCTTTTTCTGATGAAGTAGGAATTCTGTTTTGACTTTTGGGTTTATAATCTGACGATACCCGAAGCAATAAGTCAACAGTTTCTTTCAGCGACTTTTTCAGGGCATTGTCCCTAGTTGGCTGTAGGCCCAAAAAATTGTAACTAGTTTTTTAGCGGGAAATTTTACCCATTCTTACAACTGTTGTGCTTGCTTTCTTGGCCGTGCTGAAGAAAGCAAATTATCATATTTGTGTTATTGGTCATCATTCGTGAAAGAGTAAGAGAATATACATCATAATGTGAGGATGCAAATTGAACAGATTGGTTTCTAAAGTTCTTTCATTTACAAAAGAAGTTAGGGAGTGAAGTCATAGCTACAAAACCTGGCATCTGCATGCATGTGACTTGTAGATTTCTTGGTAAACTTGAGAGGTGGCTATTATTTGTTGAATTGGATATGTGCAAAAACAACTGCAGAATGCAGGTCTCCTCTATCAATAGGCTTAGGAAGTGTGCGGTTTTATAGCGAACATGTAACACACATGCCTGAAATTAAAGACCCTAAGCTACAAAATGCCTTCAAGGATTTGATGGCAGTAAACTGGGATGAACTCCCCCATGCTGTCATTTATGATGTGAAGACTGCACTAACTGGAAATACTGATGACAAACCTGGCAAGGAAGTAGTCGAAAATGTTTTCCGTGCTGCAGAAGCCATTGAAGAGTTTAGTGGTATACTAGTGACCTTAAAAATGGAAATTGATGACAGCATTGGGTTAAGTGGCGAGGTATGTAAGTTCATGTTCCTGCAATGTTACACACATTTGCATTAACTTCCCCTTCTTCCATGGTGTTAGTCTGAAATTTTAATAATCATTTTAGGATGCTAAGCCTGCACCTGATCATATAAAGAATGCACTTCAAACTGTTTTTGACCGTTACACCACTTATTTGAATTCATTTGGGCCGGATGAAAGCTACCTGCGGAAGAAGGTGGAGACAGAACTAGGCACAAAGATGATACACTTGAAAATGAGGTGCAGTGGCCTTGATTCTGGGTGGGGAAAGGTATCTTCATTTCTTTCCCACTGCATGTGCACTATTGTCACTTGTGATGATGTTTCTAATTTAGCCGGCACTACTACAAGATTGATGGTTTTTCGTTCTCCTTGAAATATGATCTCTTTGGCCCTCCTTTATTTATCTTTTAATAGATATATGTTATCATTCTTCTACTTTAGGAACGATTGCAGATTTCAATAATCTGTCTAATGCTGGGTTTTCATTGCAGGTTTCTGTTCTTGGAACTTCTGGACTTGCAGGTTCATATGTTGAACAAAGAGCATAGAAACAGCCCATGTCATTGTCTGTTTTAAATTATGCTTTTGCATTTCTGCAGACGGCGCGATGCGCTTTCTCCTGAACATTATTGTTGAGATTCTTGTGGCATGCAAATAAGGGCGCATTTATGTTAATTTTAACGGATGATGCCAAAGCAACATATCCTCGCAATGGTTTTTTAAGTAATCCTTCAGCGATGTGATGTTTCAGTTTGACTTGTTATTTTTCCCCGTAATGTAACCATATTATAGTACTTGACAGAATGATTTGCATGGATATTCATTCGTCTATAAGCATAGATGCTATGGAAGATAGCCCGTGGTGTTCGTATTTGAATTGTAAAGACGTGTGTCTGGGACAATTCAGTGGAATCCTCTCCCTTCAGATGGAAATCTGTGCGCTTGATTTTTAGGCCTTCCCACATAGCTATGCATGAGCTTGTGAAACACGATAAGCACCCATTGGCCATTAGAGGAGACTGCATGCCTTACGCTTGCGGTGACTCATGGGTTCCATTGGGCCATGAACACGTGGTGAAAGTTACAGTTTCGACCATCTTGGCCGCCGATAATTTTGATCTGTAATGGCATGGTTTGTTGGCTGCCCTTATCAGAGAGAAGAATTTGCATTAAGTTGTGTTCCAAAAAAGAACACTTCCATTTTCAGACGGGTGCCACCAAACGAATACAAAAATGCTTATTTTTCTGTTGGAGTTATTTGGAGCAAAATTTGTTCATCATGCGCATCGTCTTGAAATTGACTCCTATGCATTTTGAATTCAAAATTGACTCTCATGGAAGAGATTCCGATAGCTCAAACGCCATAAAGTCTTCCTGAATCTCTGTCTCTTTGGGTTCAAAATTTATACGTCTCATATCCACCCTCTTATTATTATTATTATTTTCGTTTGTTTTTCTTTTCTCCAGCATTGTTTATTTGCATTTAGCAAGATTCTCTCTAATAGTCTAATTTACTCCGTCGTGCCGTGTTAGTGTGGGCGACAAATTAATATAAGCCCCCCTACTATAACAAATTAGATTTTCCTTTCTCCTCATAAAATTGGATTAACTTCCTATTAGAAGGCAATTTGGTGTCCTGACTAGGCAATAAAAATAAAATTTCACAGTCCCATTCCTGGACGCTTAAGGAGGACTCGCCAAGGTTCCTGTATGGATGTGCATTCTCAAGGTTCTTTGGAGCAAGACTGTCATTTCTTGACATTTTCACGTACAGCTAAACCCAAATTTTCGCTTTTAGTACTGTATTCTTGTTGTTATACTCGAAAATAAAGGTACTTATTTTGTATTTTTAACTCAAGTCAGAGAGAACATACGAACTTTATCTTCTACTTCATAAGCCTTGAACGTCAAGTAGTTAAGCAAACGCATATCTCACAATATATTCTTTTATTATATGGACGGTGGGAGGGAAGTGACATATATAGTCATAAACCATCATACAACCTTGAGCTGATTAAAGCACTCAGATCATTTATCCAAGTTTGAGTAGAAACTTGTGGGGCTCTACCCAGTATTCCTCATGACAGGACAGCTTGAAACAGCATCTTCATCAGAGACAGGGCCCTTGGAGAGAGGTCCAAGCAGTTCGGCCGGATCGTAAAAGAACTCCACCTTCACTACTTTCTCATACTCGTCTAGCTGCAACCACAAACAGATATTACTAAAACAGAAGAAACATAATGGTCACTTTGGTTTTCTAGCTTAGGGTAAAGCTAATTACCGTGAAAATGCCCATTCCATATAACTCAATCTTTTCTCCAGTTGGGGCATGGCCTTTGAAAGGACCCTCCATGTAACCCCAGTGCCTGAACTTGAAAACAATCACAGGCGGTCCACTATACGCCTGGACAATCTCCAGAGCAAACCCTCTTGGGAAAGTAGTCGTAAAAGCCTTGTGAATTGACTCTGCTGTTTCTTCATCTGGATTGTATAACTTGAATTTGTCTGGCACGTAGGTCTGCGGTAGCGGGTTATATCCTCCATCAGGCTTGATGAAGTCTTCATAATTTACAGGCTTCCTTCCTGTGAATGGTGATTAGTCAAAAATAAGCTTGCTTCACAACTACATATTGAATTTAGATCCCCGAGTTGACAGTTATAGAATACTGCTGATATGTTAGTTATGCGATGTTACCGTTTAGGCTGAAAGTACATTTCTCTGGGTCCATTGATAGGTACTGGCTCGGATCTGCCTTGTGGAAAAGTTCCATTTCCCAATTCTTTAGGAGAGTCTGCACCTTCTCCTCCATCGAACCCGGAGGCCATACCTCCCAAAAAAAAAAAAAAAACATGATGCATAAGATTGATATAAAAAAAATTACTATTCCTAGCTGATGTATTTGCTCTAACTGGACACACAGAGAGAGAAGAGACAGAGACCTTGGTTCTGCCTTCTTCAAAGAGCTTGTTGACAACATCATAATTAGGAGGGGCACCAAATTTCCATTTGGTGTTCTTCTCTGCATCTCCATGCAAGAAAGTGCGGTAATTGTCCCCCATAACTTCACGCCAGAGTGAGTTATGTGCGACTTAAAGTTCAGGTTTTATAATGTCCTCCCTCCGTGGAATTGATTGAAAATTGAATTTGCCTGGCCAGAATCCTAATTCCGAAATATAAAAGCAAACAATAATTTTTTAATTGAAGATTGGGGCAATGATAGAGTTTTAGTTTAGGTGGTTCTCTGACTTGGTCAAATAAATGACAGAGCAAGAACTTATTTTATCAAGTGATGGTGAGAATCCTTAACATCACAAATGACAAGATTTTATCGTGCGAATGTGTGTAGTTTATAAAAAATCTTACTATTCACAAATTGCGCAGACTTTTTCTCGATATGAAACTCATGACAAATAAAATAATCCACTGATATCATGAGACGGAATAGCAAAATGTTATAAATTGGAAAATATCATCCGTGACCGTCATCTATGAAGAGGACAATGACATGATGGGCCAAGAGATTAGGACTTTAAAAAAAAAAACCGAAAGAGAACATGTAAAAGATATAAATAGGATATTTGTTTGTTGTGAGAATCGCATAAAAACACAAGCAATATAATCATTCAACTGATATGATATTATCAATCTTCACTCAGGAGCAATATGAGAAGCTGATGGAATTTTTGAAGAAAGATCCAGAACAAAGCATTAACGTTTATGCACTTATCGGTACAGGTTTGACCCACACTTTTGTTCATCATGCATGTGTCAATTGGGTTATTGATTCAGGGGCTAATACACATTTGGTAGGAGATTTATCTTAATTAAGTCCATATAGGACATATAATGGACCTAATAAAAAAAAATTAAAATACCAAATGGAGATAAAGTCCCAATTACCCATGTAGGAAATGTGAAATTTTATGACAAATTTCAATTACAAAATATTTTGTTTGCTCCTAAACTAAAGTTCAATATGATATATGTCTCTCGCCTAACTAATGAACAGCATTGCATGGTCACATTTTTTCCCTAACTATATGCAGGGCCTTCCATCTGGGAAGAGGAAAGTGACTAGTAGATTAATATATGGCATTTATATTCTGCAACATGATCATAGAATGCATCTTGATATCGCCAATTTTGATCATAAGAATAGTTGATTACATGATGTACATGACGCATGGAGATTGCATAGTAGGCTTGGACATGCCCCACTTTCTATTTTGAAACACTTAGATATTGTACAAGAGAAAGATGCTATCAGGTATAAACAATGCGGCATTTGTATTCAGTCCAAACAAACCAAACTGCCCTTTAATTATAGTTGCATAAAATCTGTTTCTTGCTTTAAGCTGCTCCACATAGATGTGTAGGGACCTTATCAGACATCCTCACATTAAGTACATCAATTCTTTCTTACCATTGTAGATGATTTCTCCTGTGCAAACTGGATTTTTCTCATGAAGCATAAAACTAAAACTTTTACTCACATTAAAAACTTTATTGCTTATGTTTTTACCCAATTCTCTATTTTTGTTAAAAGGGTACTTGGTGATAACGGGATTGAGTTTATCAACCACACCGTTCAAACATTCTTTCTCGAAAAGGGTATTATCTATGAGACCTCTTGCCCATACACTCTCAAGCAAAATGGGATTGTAGAGAGGAAGCATAGAACTCTCATGCAAGTTGATAGGAGTCTTATCCTTCAGTCTCATGTCCTCATTCAGTTTTAAGGTGAATGCGTCAAACTGTTGCCTATGTAGTTAATCGAGTGCCATCTAAGGTTTTGATCTATAAGAGACCATTTTGAAAAGATTTATGGGAAGCCCCCAGACTATTCTGTTTTGAAAACATTTGGTAGCTTGGCATAGTGTCATGGGCTTGGAGTCTGGCGCAGCTTACAATGCCCGTGCGACGTCCCGAGGGTACCACTTCCCTCAGCGACCAGTCTTACCAGATACAGTGCCAACTGGTTTCGCCCTGCCATGGGCTCATCAGGGGGACAATATTAGCCCCTAACCAGTTGAATCCTTAGATTGACTTCAGCCTGCCTAAAGAGAACAACGCTCAAACACTAATGTCGCCCTCCCATCACCCAATGACAAGACTAGATGACCCGTCTTTTATTGGTCTAACACGGTCACGCCAAATAAGGTCGTGACATTCTCCCCCACCCAAAATCTAGCACGCCTTCATGCTACGGGAGAGAAGGACACTACCCAAGGATCCACCTTGAACTAGTCGGTATGGGACTTGCCAGGGTTGTGACTTTACCCACCCCGATTCCATCCACCAGGGCTTGATATGCTCCCCACCCAACCAAGCGATGCCCCATCGCCAAGTAGGGGTCCACCCCCATGCTATTTAAGGGGGGCCACCACACCGAGCTTTGGAGTGAGGATGACTCTGATACCACTTTGTCACGGGCTTGGAGTCTGGCGCAACTTACAACGCCCGTGCGGCATCCTGAGGGTACCACTTCCCTCAGCGACCAGCCTTACTAGATACGGTGCCAACTGGTTTCATCATGCCATGGGCTCATTAGGGGGACAACATTAGCCCTCGACCAGTTGAATCCTTAAATTGACTTCAGCTCGCCTACGAAGAACAACGCTCAAACACTAATGTTGTCCTCCCATCACCCAATGACAAAACCAGATGGCCCGTCTTTTATTAGTCTAACACGGTCACGCCAAACAAGGTCGTGACAATAGGCTACTGATTTGAATGTTTCTGACAAGCTACAGCCTTGATCATCTCCTTATGTTTTCCTTGGTTACCCAAGTCATTAAAAGGAGTTTGTTTTGTTTAATTGAAAACAAAAACTATTTTGATAAGTAGGCATGTCACCTTTATTGAGGATTCTTTTCCCTTCAAAGATAACATACCTTCTTACCAAGGGGGAGAAACACAAAAGTTAATAAATATGTTTTTATTTGATGATCCTCCCTCTAATAGAACAAACCACTTGCATGATGACCATCCCTTTAAGAAGCCCAATGAGTGCCGAGACATGGAACCTAATCCTTGCGATGAAAATAACATGAGGGAACCACAAACATTACCTCGGCCCAATAGTAGGTCTAATAAAGATCGGCAACCTCCTATTTGGGAAAATGACTATGTTTATGTTTTGATTGCATGGAATCAGGGATTAGAGAGCAAAAAAAACAGGAAGTGTTTATATCCTATTGAAAACTACATGTCTTGTCAAAATGTATCCGTCCCATCTTTGTTCCCCATGCAATATAGATTTTGTTTCTAAGCCGAATACTTATAAGGAAGCTGTGAAAGATCATGAGTGGCGTGGAGGCCATGAACTTAGAAATTAGAGCTTTGGAAAACAATAAGACATAGGAGATAATGCCTCTCACAAAAGTGAAACAATCGATTGGATGCAAATTGGTCTATAAAATTAAATATAAATCTAATGGGACAATAGATAGATATAAAGTGTGAACACCTATTTTGTACGAGCCCCACTGAAAATAATTAAAAAAACCCTCCTTAATTCTTACACATCTAAATTAATAAGCAAATGATATTGAAGATAATTAGATTATAATTGAAATTTGAGAAAAGATCATCAATAATGATGATCTTCTTGCAATTAAGGTTTGTAATAAATATCAACAATTTTCAATATAATTCATTCCACTGATGTTGATTGATATTCGGATTAGGAAATTTTGTGTGGAGTCATTTTAAATGAGGAAAAAAATAGAAATTAAAAAATATAAAATATCTCTCATTTATATTGATAGGTTTAATTAGGAAATTACTTGTGGGAAAAATGTAAAAAATTTAAAATGAAAATACAAAAAAATATGTCTCATTTATTGTGATAAGGTTAAATTAGGAAATTACTTGTGGAAAAATAATAAAAAAATTAAAAACTAAAACTAAAAAAAATCTCTTATTAATGGTGATTGGGTCAAGTTAGGAAGTTTTATCAAACAAAAAAAATAAAATAAAAACAAAAATTAAGAAAAAAGATGCATTTATGAGGAAAACCTTACTTTGAGTCTATACATAAGAAAGTAAGGGTTAAAGCAAGACACACAAAAATTAGAAGAGAAAAGTCACAAGAAAATGGGGAGAGAGAAAATGTAAGGAATGGTTAGAGGTGCTTAAGGAAAGTAAAATCAATTATTCATCTTTGGTTTTATCTTGTTTTTTCTCATATCCTTAAGGAAAGCTTATATTCTTATAGTCGAGTGTCACATATATGATACTTCAACACCAATGGTTATATGGTAGATTCAAATATAATGATGATTGATTCATTTTCCTTCTCTATTCTATTTTTCTTTTCTATATCCAAAGAAAGCTTATATCTGTATGGTTACATTGTTGTCACATATATGAGCCTCAACACCAATGATTAAAGGGTGGAACCTAACATGTATAAGTTAATCTTTTTCTTGGCCTTATTTTATTTGTTTTCTTACTTTGATTTTTGTTCTTCCTTCTCCTCCTTTTCACCTCTATATCTTTTTCCTTTCCTTTTCTTTTTTTCTGTATTTTGAAATTGGCCATACAAGTACTTTGATTGTGTGACTCATGATCTTCTTGTTGGACTGTGCGTTCATTTGTGAATATTGGCATGGCATGAACATGTTTGACCCTTCTCATTGATTGCAATATGAGCTATTAAACCACAACTTGCATTGCCTTAATTTTTTAAGACAGTATGCTTCTATGTGTGGAAATCTCGTTACTACATGAGTACATGATACTTGGTTGACACCATGGGTTTGGAAGATGTTTGGCAGACTAGACTTGACTAGTAATATAAGCTCACTCAACTATTATCTTTTACTTTGATATATGTTATAATTTATCATGAGTGAAAGTGATTTTGTTGGTTTTTATGGGAATCAAATTATAGCATGTCTCTTCTAGATGAGAAAGATGATTTTGAATACATGTTTTCATAAATGAAAATAAAATGGAAAAGATATCTTTTATTAAAAATAAATAAAATTGATTTTAAGGGGTTTATGCCATGTGAGGTTTTTAAAACCTTCTCAGATAAAAATCAATTATTCTTCAGTGTAATATTATGAGAATCTTCTCAGGAATTTTTCCATGTGAGGTTTTTAAAACATTCTCAGATAAAAATCAATTATTCTTCAGTGTAATATTATGGGAATCTCCTTAGGAATTTTGGTTCAAGAGCCTTTCAAAAATATTTCTTTTCTTCAAATAAAAATATAAGAGTTGCTTTCATAAATAAAAAACACAAACCAACAAGAAAATAAAATATTTTCTTAAATAAATTAAATAACATTTTCCTAAAAGACACCAATCCATTGACACACATTTCTATCCTAAACTGTGTGGGCTTTGATCCCTCTAAAAGGTACGTAGGCCTTGGTTTTCTTCTTAGGTCAAATCCAATTTTTCAAATAAATATTGTTCCCTTTATTGTCCCTTTGTTTTCATTTTTGTAAATAAACATTTTTTATTTAGTTTTCATTTTATTTCTTTTTATAAATATCTTTTTATTTCTTTTTTGGGTAATTATAATAAAATTAAAGGTCATATTTATTTTTAAATAATTAACTTAGGGTAATCGTTCTCATAAACGGGTGTTGTAGGGTGCCTAATACTTTCCCCACACACAATCAACTCCTAGATCATAACTGATTTTTGAAGACCATTTCTCACTTTTCCAAAAAGGCATCCTATTTTAAAATTTTGGTTGTGGCTCCATATTTTCCAAATTTCGGGCGCTATATAAAGTTAGGCTTGTAGCTAAAGGATACACACAAAAAGAAGACATATATTACATGAAACCTTTTCCTCGGTGGTTAAAATGCTAACTGTTAGACTTGATCTCAAATTAGTTATTGTAAATGGTTGGAACTTGTATCAAATGGATGTAGATAATGCTCTCTTACAGGGAGATTTAAAAGAGGAAATCTACATGACCATTCCCCAAGATTTTGAAGGTAAGGGGGAGGGTATGGTGTGTAGACTCCAAAAGTCTTTATATAGGCTAAAGCAAGTGTCTAGACAATGGAATATTAAATTGTCTAAAGTGTTGATTTGTGGAGGTTTTAAACAGAGTAAGCATAATTACTCTCTATTTGTTAAAAACTTTGATGACAGTATTGTGCCGGTACTTGTGTATGTGGATGAAATGATAATTACTGGCTTATCTATAAGATAGATTTATTCAGAGCTTGTGGTCTTCTCTTCCTTGTCACCCAACAAAACAGCTTTAAGCCTTTAATCAAGGAAAAAGAAACAACCTCGAAGAGTTTGAGGCGTCCAAGATGGACTTGGATTCCTTCCTTTTCCTTTACTCTCCTCTTCCTTTTTTTTTTTAATCTGAATCGTTGGATTAAGATCTCAACGATTCATATTTTTTATTTATTATAAAAATAATGTTTATTATTATAAAAAATACTATTATTATTATTATTATTATATTTTAATAATATATTATTAGATTAAAAAAAAAGTAAAAGAAAAGGATGAAATCCAAATCCGTCCAAGATTCAAGAGCCATCGCATATATGGTTAACAGGTTTAATCATCTGGCTTTGCTTGGTGCATCATAGTACATAGTAGCATGGCGTCTTTCTTCTCTCTTTCCTCAACACCTTCAGTTATTTTGTCCCAAAGACAAACTCGTATTTGATTTTGCAGATATCACTCCCATTTTTTAAAAGTAGCTATGTCCCTCCCCACATGCGTGCCCGGAGCAAGATCAAGACTCTGGTTTGCCCAGGCATCAGCAACCTTGTTGCTTTAATTTCTCTCCATACATGTTATGCTTATCAGGTTTCAATTTTGATTATACAACCAGGGCTCGCTCGGAAGAACAAAGGACGTCATTAAGAAGATTCACTGTGTTTTAGATTTTCTTAATTCAAAATTTAAATGCATTGGGTCAACAATTTTTGTCTCCACACACACTCTTTAAGTCTGTGTGTAATGTAATTGTCTGTTTTAAATTATGCTTTTGCATATCTGCAGACGGTGCTTTGTGTTTCTTTCCTGAACATTATTGTTGAGTTTCTTATGGCATGCAAATGGGGGCGCATTTTTTAACGAATGATGCCAAAGCAACATATCTTCGCAATGGTTTTTTTAGTAATCCTTCAGCGATGTGTTATTTCAGTTTGACTTATTAATTTTTCCCCACAAGGTAACAATATTATAGTAGTAGTACTTGACAGAATGATTTGCATGGATGTTCATTCGTCTATAAGCATAGATGCTGTGGAAGATTACGGCAAAAAATAAAAAAGATGCTGTGGAAAATAGTCCGCGGTGTTAGTATTTGAATATGTTGAGCTGATAGTCTACATATTATCTATGTTATTTTTGTTAATGTGTAAATTTATACTGAAAATTCATATATCATCTACTTTATTTTTTTTCAAAGCTACATTTAAAATTTTTGGGGTAAATTTGCACCTTAACAAAAATGATGTGGATAATATGTAGACTATCATCTCAGTATATTTAGTCAACTAACAGTCAAAATTAATTAGAATAATGATTAGGATAAAATTGCTTTTAAAAAAAATCTCCAAAATAAAATTGCCTTTGATGAAAATTCCCAGAACAAAAATACCTCCTAACCCATTGAAATATATTGAAGCATGATAAGCAGTAAGCACCCATTAGATGAGACCATGCCTTGCGCTTGCGGTGACTCATGGACCATACCATTGTGGTGGTGAAAGTTACAGTTTCGGCCATCTTCGCCGCCAATAATTTCGATCTGTAATGGCATGGTTTGTTGGCTGCCCTTATCAGAGAGGAGAAATTATATATTAATCAAGTTGTATTCCAAAAAGGAATACTTTCATTTTCAGATGCAACCCATAAGACATGCGGTATGAGTTTGTATGGCACGTATTTTTATTGTTGGTAAGATGTCAACCTTAACTTGTAGTTGTAAGTTTGTAACATCCTAATTTTTATTTTTAAGATATAATTATAATTTAGAGAAAATTAATATTTTTAGTAGGTAATTTTAGGATTAAAAAAAATATATATATAAATAAATAAATTTTTTTAAAAAAATTATTAATTAAAAAAAATATTATTTTATAATATAATATAATATTATTAAATAATATAATATTATTATATAATATAATATATTATATTATTAAAATAATATATATATTATATATATATAAAACGTGGGGGGCGGCGCCCCACTTTTGAAATTTGTGTTGTGGCACCGATATTAAAATAATAATAATAAAAAAATATACTATTGTTTAGTTAGGTAGGGGAGGTATTATAAATACCTTCCATTCTCACACACACTTCACGCAAATTCTATGTGAAGTGTTGTGTCATAGGGTGACAGGCAAGATTCTGATAGGAGTATTTTCATTCTTCAGGGATCAATAAGGTACTCAAAATCTCTTCTAATTATTAAACTTCTTTTATGAAATATTTTCTAAATAATTTTCTCTTTCTTATGATATTAATTTTATACTGATTAGAGAATATTTTAGGATTAGGATTTTAGACAAGTTTGAGTTTTGTCAGTATATGGCTATAAGAATATAGTTGATAATTAATAGTTAATTTTAATCGGTTTATTTTTGTTATTTAGTTGATATAAGATTTTATAATGAATTTTCTATATAATCAAATTATACATAATGTTATTTTGGACTTTTAAACCGATTAAATTTAGATTAAATAATTTATTTGTGTTAATGGAGATATTATTGAAATTTTAGTTGGTATAGTTTAAAATCTGAAGGACTAAACTGTCATTTATGAAATTCGTAGGATTAAACTGTCATTTATGAAATTCGAAGGACTAAACTGTCATTTTATAATTTAAACCCTAAATTATTATTTTTCAGTTTTTATAGGATATTATTATTAGAATTTGTAAATAAGTTATAATTTTGACTTTTTAGAAAATTATTAACGGGTAGTAAATTGATTGTGATAGATTGATTTTGGCGTGTGTTTGAGCTCTTGGATTTGGAACAGTGTGATAATAATTAGCTTTGGCGAGAGGTAACCACTTTCCACTTATTATGTGTGTTGGTGTGTGTTTGTGAGTATTTGTAAAATGATTATGGGATTGAAAATTATATATGGATATCATAGATTATTTCAATGAGTAATATTGAGGAGTATTTTGTTATACACTTGCTTTGTGGAACCATGTGATTTAAATTATAAGATGTATTTGTATATTTTGAATATCATCATATGTGTATGGAAATCTTGAGAAAATTCCTATTGAGCTATTTATTGATACATATTGGGTTGAGATGAAGAAAGTTATTTTTACCACGTGGTATAGCCTCCATTGGTGCACGATGGTTGGCTTTATATTGTCCCACCAGTTCAATGAGGGACTGTCCCACTAGTTCAATGAGGGACTGCGACACCCCACTAGTTCAATGAGGGGAAAGACCCATGGTCTGGAAACATGCTCTGTGGATTTTGGCCAATCCTCATCATGTGACCGGAGAGCTCTTTGAGTGGCCAGTAACATGGATATTAACTTTGCCCATGGGTCTAGTTGGCGGAAATAAGGAGGTTCGGTTGGATTGATGAGAGGCACTTGGGAATTGTGATATGAGATTTGAGATATAATATTATCATTTCTGATAAGAGATTTGTGTACAAAACAATGATATTAGATTTTTAATATTTTATTATATAAACTGTTCCACTTGGCACCTCATGAATACATGTCAGCATGTGTAATGAGTTGGAAAGCTGGTTACTGAGGCTTTTGTCTCACCCCGTTGATTTAACATTTTTTTCAGGATCGTGATCATGGATATCTTTCCATATCTTATTGATAGCTAGTTCTTCTGGAGTTGGTTGTGATGATCCCTCTCCTCCAGTACATTTTACAGGGCTCTCATGATTAGTTGAGCCAACTTGTTCATGTCTCTTTGATGCCTCAATACTGGGTTCAGGAATCTTATGATCCTTCGACTTGGATGTACTTCCTTCCTCTCTTAACTTCTTTCGAAAATCTTCCTCGAATTGCTGAAACCTTGCATCCATAGCTGTCAGTATTGCATTTTTGAATTGATCCAACATAGTCTCATTCTCTTGAGACAATTGCGGCTCAGCAACATTTGGAAGTGGATTAGCATTAGAAACAGTCTTTCTCGTGTTTACCATTTTCTCTCCACCTAAGGATGAAACCCATCAACAATTAAGGATAAAACTCAAAACAACACAAAAACACAGGGAGGTTATGTGTGAAAGAGTATATTGCCACTATATGCAATGCATCATAGATTGCAGGACCAAAGCTCTGATACCAAATTGTAAGATCCTCTCCTTATTTCCATAATATTAACTATTATTTCTCAAAAACTAATCATAATAGAGATAATGTCTCACAAATTACTAAATAATATAATATTCAATTCATGATACAGTAATCCAAAGTATGCAGACAAATCAGAGTTTATAGGATGTAGGCCCTATGAGTGGCAATATATATCAATTCAACACATAATAAACCACAAGAGGCCATAGAGATATATCTATGCCTCAGGAGCTCCTCCCGACATTCCAGCACGGAAACTATCACCTGAAAAAAATGTTAAATCAACGGGGTGAGACAAAAGCCTCAGTAACCAGCTTTCCAACTCATTACACATGCTGACATGTATTCATGAGGTGCCAAGTGGAACAGTTTATATAATAAAATATTAAAAATCTAATATCATTGTTTTGTACACAAATCTCTTATCAGAAATGATAATATTATATCTCAAATCTCATATCACAATTCCCAAGTGCCTCCCATCAATCCAACCGAACCTCCTTATTTCCGCCGACTAGACCCATGGGCTAAGTTAATATCCATGTTACAGCGGCGCAAGTGGTTACCAGGTTGCTCTTAAGGCTCGTACTTACCCCCAGGTAGTGTCCTCGAGACCTGGGGAGGCTCGCTTCGGCGATAATTCCGCAGGGGGCGGAGTGAGCCTGGGATTGCGAGTAAAGACGCAAGTCCCCGGTCAGTGATGAACCCGGCTGAGTAAAGACAGTCCGGGAGAAGCTGTGCCGTTACAAAGTTGGCCGGTCAGTTCTTTTTTAGGACAATATTTTTTCATGTTTTCTCAAATCAGCTAAAAGTCCAAGACACATATATACAAGTCATCAAATTTTCCTTCTTAATATCAATCATTTCACTTATAAAAATTTAAAAACATAATTCATAATTCAAGTGATAAAGTTATTAAATTTGTTAAAGTTTACAGAAAAAAATATCAAATTATTCTCAAACAATCAAAATATAATAATTTAGTCTAATGAAAGAGGAAAGAGACTGAGATTTTTCTCTCTTTAGGATTGGAAGGTACCAAGTGGGAGTGTGGGGATTACAGATTTTGTAAAATTATCATATTTTTTTAAAACAAAAAATGTGCAGGCAACCCATGGGCCACTCGGGTGGGGCCTATGCGGCCATCACTTTTGCGGGCTGAGAAATTCCTAACTCTAACCCTGTCAAAACCCGTAAGGTACGGGTTGAACTCATATTACTGGCTCTAGTGCCATCAAACAAATACAAAATATGTTATTTTTCTATTGAATGATGTGTTTGGATTAGCGGTGGCAAAAATGTTGTTTTTTCAATCTGATTTGTGCATACATAAGGTAGGGTAAAAGTTAGATTTTGTGATGTGATTTATGTTTGAATTGATTTTTCATAAAGTTAGTTTGATGAACTGGAAATTGTTTGGAGGATTAATGCAAAAATAAGTTTGAATACAAACTGGTTAAAAAGAATATGAATTTAATAAAATATTTAATTTATTATTAGATTTTTAAAAAAAAACTAAATTACTTAAAATTTAGGAAAAATTAAAGAAAATTCACTTTTTAAAATTCCCCCCTACACCTTTTTAAAAATTTAATTAGTGAGAATGTGCTCAATCAAAGTACTTTCATTCATATCATATTATTATTTTCATGTCTTAGTTTTGAGCTATTATTTTCATTAGAAAAAAAAATTATCAGATTATTCACATTAATTAAATTTCTAATGGAGTTTTTCCCTATTTTCGTTAAATTTTATTATTTATTTTTCTTTAGATACTTCCATGAATAAGAGTAAAATTAGAAAACAATGATTATTAACCTTTAAGTTGGTTTATATAATTAGGACCAAAATTTTCATCTACAAGTAAACTCATGATAAAGACCAAAATGTTACTTTAATAAAAGAATTTGGGACCTATTATTTTTTTCTTTATGAAATATTTAATTTCTTCTCTTTCCGTTATTGAAATTTTTTCTCTCCCTGGAAAAGTAAAAAAACAAGAAATTTTGGTTTATGGTTTAAAACAGATTTTTTTCTTCAAAAGTTTGATTTAAAAAATGTTGATCCAAATATGCTAAAAAGCAACTTTTCCAAACGTGATCCAACTACACCCGAAGTTATTTGGAGCAAAATTGCTCATAATGTGCATGAAATTGACACCTACGCATTTTGGGTTCGAAATTGGCTCTCATGGAAGAGATTCCGATAGCTCAAACGCCATTTTATCTTCCAGAATCTGTGTCTCTTTGGGTTCAAAATTTTTACGTCTCATATCCACCCTCTTATTCTGTTTGTTTGTTTGTTTTCTTTTCTTTTCTCCAGCATCCTTTATTTGCATGTAGCAAAATCCTGTCTAATAATCTAATTTACCCCGTCATCTTGTGTTGGTAACTTAGCATAGGCAAGAATTTAATATGAGACCCCCCACTCCTCACAAATTAGATTTTCCTTTCTCCTCATGAAATTAGATTAACTCCCTATTAGAAGGCAATTTGCTGTCCTGACTAGTACTACTAAGCGATAAAAAAAAATTTCACAGTTCCATTCCTGGACGCTTAAGGATGACTAGCTAAGGTTCCTGTATGGATTTGCATTCTTAAGGTTCTTTGAAGCGAGAATTATATTTTTAGACATTTTCACGTAAAGCTAACTCCGAATTCTCGCTTTTAGTATTTCTCTTGTTATTCTCGAAGACAAAGGTACTTACTTTGCTTTTACTCAGGTCAAAGTGAACCTCTGTACTTTATGTTCTCCTACTCACAACTCACTGTAGTATTTAGAATTCTATAAATCTCAAGTTGTATTAAAAATTGGTGTAAAAGATAGGGATATGTTGATATATTTTATTTATATATGATCTTACGATTTTAAGAGTGATACAAATCAGAGTTGCAGGAATTGCGTAACACAAACGATTTCGATGAATACACAAATCTATTTAGACTTGACGTGCTCTAATTTTAAAAAAATTTCGTTCTCTTTTTTTTATTTTGTCTAAATTTATTCAGAAATTTCCTTTTGTTTATATTATTACCCTTAATTATATATCACTTATTTCAATAAAAACCCTATTTTTTATTTTTTTTTCTTGAAGTGTTATTTTCCCTTAAAATACTAATATATACAAACTTTGAATGTTCTCATGTGTAAGAATTATATTAATATCATTTTAAAAATTGATTTTCGATAATTGATTTCAAAAATATGTCTTCCGAATCACAATTCGTGCCTCCGATTTAAAAAACTTGCTCCCACTTCATAAGCATTAAATGTCAACTAGTTAAGCAAAGGCATATCTCACAGCATGTTCTTTATTGTACTGGACCAGTGGGAGGGAAGTTGCATATAACCCTGAACTGTTTAAAGCACTCAGATCATTTATTCAAGTTTGAGTATAAACTTGTGGAACTCTACCCGGTATTCCTCATGACAGGACAGCTTGAAACAGCATCTTCATCGCAGACAGGGCCCTTCGAGAGAGGTCCAAGCAGTTCGGCAGGATCATAAAAGAACTCCACCTTCACTACTTTCTCATCCTCGTCCAACTGCAACCACAAACAGATTTTACTAAAACAGAACAAACATATTAGTCACTCTGTTTTTCAGCTTGGCGTAAAGCTAATTACCGTGAAAATGCCTATTCCATACAATTCAATCTTTTCTCCAGTTGGGGCATGACCTTTGAAAGGACCCTCCATGTAACCCCAGTGCCTGAACTTGAAAACAATCACAGGCGGTCCACTATACGCCTGGACAATCTCCAGAGCAAACCCTCTTGGGAAAGTAGTCGTAAAAGCCTTGTGAGACGACTCTGCTGTTTCTTCATCAGGATTGTATAGCTTGAATTTGTCTGGCATGGAGGTCTGCAGTAGCGGATTATACCCTCCACCAAGCTTGATTAAATCTTCAAAAGTTACAGGCTTCCTTCCTGTGAGTGGTGATCACTCAAAAGTAAGTTTGCTTCACAACAACATATTGAATTTAAATCCTCGAGTTTACAGTTATAGTATGGTGCTGATTTGTTAGTCATGGGATGTTACCGTTTAGGCTGAAAGTATATTTCTGTGTGTCCATTGATCTGTACTGGCTGGGATCTGCCTTGTGGAAAAGTTCCATTTCCCAATTCTTTAGGAGAGTCTGCACCCTCTCCTCCATCGAACCCGGAGGCCATACCTTCCAGCAAAAGCATAATACATAAGATTGATATGAACAGACTCATTATTCTTATGAACTAGACACACAGAGAGAAGAGAGACAGACCTTGGTTCTGCCTTCTTCAAAGAGCTTGTTGACAACATCATAATTAGGAGGGGCACCAAATCTCCATTTGGTGTTCTTCTCTGCATCTCCATGAAAGAAAGTGCGGTAATTGTCCCCCATAACTTCACGCCAGAGTGAGCTATGTGCCACTTATAGTTCAGGTTTTATAATGTCCCCCCCTCCGTGGAATTTCTCCAATCCAGGAATGCAAATTGAATTTGCCCGACCAGATCCTAACTCCAAAATTTAAAAGTAAACAATAATTTTTGAATTGAAAACTGAGGCAAGGATAGAGTTTTAGTTTAGGTGGTTCTTTGACTTGGTCAAATAAATGACAGAGTAAGCACTTATTTTATCAAGTATGGTGAGAACCCTTAACATCACAAATGACAAAATTTTATCCATTCGAATGTGTGTGGTTTATGAAAAAATCTTCTCGATATTCTGCTGATGACAAGATAAGATAATAAAAAAACATATGGGAGAATAATAATAAATCCTGATTTGATGGGACAGAATAGCCACATGATGAGCCAAGAGATAAGGCCTTGGCAAGAAAACAGAACCAAAAGAGAACAGCTTTGATCAAGTAAAAAGAAACAACCTAGAAGAGCTTGAGTCGACCAAGATTCGAGAGCCATCGCATATTGCAGTAACAGGTTTAATCATTTGGTTTTGCTTGATGCATCACAGTGGCATAGCGTCTTTCTCCTCTCTTTCCTCAACACCTTCATTTATTTTGTCCCAAAGACAAACTCATGATTTTGCAGACATCATTCCCATTTTAAAAACTAGCTATGTCCCTCCCCACATGGGTGCCCAGAGCCAGATCAAGACTCAGGTTTGCCCAAGCATCAGAAACCTTGTTGCTTTAATTTCTCTCCATACATACGTTGCTTATCAAGCTTCAGTTTTGATGATACAACTAGGGCTTGCTCGGAAGAACAAAGAACGACGTCATTGAGAAGATTCACTTGGATTTTCTTAGTTCAAAATTTAAAAGCATTGGGTCCACAATTTTTGTCTTCACGCATACAGTAATAACCTATTTAAAATTCCATTTGTCATCTAAAAAAGTTCATTTAGCATGTAAAAACTTATTTATTTTAAAAATTAGTATTTAAAAAATCATTAAAAAGCGATGAGCTTTTAGATATAAAAAAGTTTTTTTTAAAAGCTATCACACACAGCTTTTAAAAAAAACAACTTCTCCCACTGTCAATCCAAACACAAATCACATTTTCAATCTGACTTTTTTTCAATTGAGTTTTTGTAAAAGCCTCATTAAAAAAAAAGTCACTTTTACACCGAATTCTCAAACCCTAAGTCTGTGTAATGTGATTTTTCCCTTTTGTATTTTGTTTCATATTCCAGCATTAAGTTCCAGTGAGTCACTATAACGTTTGAAAAGGGACAATCAACTTATTTTTTATTTATTTTTTTGCCGGAGGGACAATCAAAATTTTGAAAACACGTTACCTCTGGATTTTCTTTTTTGCCAAGTCTAAATCATATAAATCATGTCAAGGATTATACGGGAACAAACTGGTTAGGTTTCATGGAAGGTGCATAAGAATTTTTTTCTTAAAAAAAAAAAGAACTTTGCTACTTCATTCAAGAAATTGTATTTCACTCGACAAGCCGTGCTAGACGAATTTGTCAAACCAAATCCTGATTCAAAATTTAGAAAAAAAAAATGAGTGAAACAAGAAAATTACTCTTTTAATTTCCCATTTTACCCTGATTTCCTTTTTGGTGATATAAAGCTCTATGTAATAAAAGCATGATCTTGTTTCACTCATGTATGGGTGCCCTTTTAAAATCTGCATAATGGAAAAAAGGTTGTCTCACTAATGTTTCTATAATTCAAAAATAAGTTGAAAGAAGGCGATCAAATCATACAAATTGAAGTTGTGTACTACTTGATTACTATTTGGGTGAGTTCAAAGCTAGTTGACCAGAATAAATGAAGTAAAATAAAGTGTTCAAAGCTCCAGGTAGTGGCTTCAATAGCAATTTGGAAGAGAATTATAATAGGCGGACTGGGGATGGGTGAAGAGGACTTTGTGTGGTGGGCTGTGTAGATTCAGAATTTCTTAGGTTACACTAATGCTTTCATTTTTTGTTGCCATATAAATGAATTAAATATTACTCCTCTAGGGTAAGAGTTAATTTGGAGTACAATTTACGCTACAAATTAAATTTTGTATATAGGAGGGAGGGTAGTATCAATATATCCAAAAAAGGAATAGCACAATAAGCCGTTACGTTGGCCCAATTCTGTGTACTAATGTCTCACGCATTACTGTTTATAACTACAGTAACGGTTTCAATTGACAAGCCGTTTATCTTTTTATTGGCTTCGTTACAAACAGACAAGATATAAACGGTGACGCTCACATGTCACTTCATAAACTTATATTCAGTATTCAATTCTTTGACATTTGCTAGCAGTGGTTGAACCTCTTACTTACCCAACACATTCAGTCTGAGTTTTGGTCTAAAATTGCTTGGAGTCGGTGAAGATCTTACTGTCTCAAAGATATCGCCTTTACTCTATCTTTATCTACTCTGTGCATCTGTAAGTCTGAGCTTGCGATCAAGTTTTGTCTTCACCGACATAGATGTCTTTCTTCCAGCCACTGCAAAACTGTTGTGGACTGAAGACCAAGCCATCATATGGGTAAGTAACAATCCCAGTGCATTTAAAACTTCTTCGCCGACATAGATGTCTTTCTTTCACAAGCTTTTGTTGTTCCCATCATCTTATGATGTTTGTTCTTTATGTCCATAACCAGGGAATGGTTCTGCACAACCTAAGACTTGATGTTGTAGCTCCTCACAAGATAAAGGCCACAATTTTGGTCAAGGTTGATCGGGAGTTTTGGAGGACAAGCTTTGAGCTGAATGGCACAGACTGTGGTTATCCGAGGAAGATCATTTCTATTGATTATATTGTCTTCGATGAAAAGGTACTTCTTCATGTTCATATATTACGTTCTTTTCCAGTTGCAACTTGATCAAGTCTAATGTTTTTGTTCTTTATGCATGTTGAACAGGGGAATCGCATGTTAATGAGGCTAGGTGATGATAAGGTTATGGACCAGTTCTCTAACCTACTTAAGGAGAGTCGAGAGTTTTTAGTTCAAGATTTCATGGTGATATGCTGTGGTGAAGGCATCCACGACAACTTCCTTATCAAACTGATGCTGACATCAAAGGTAGTGGAATGTCGAGCTTTGTTGCCTAAGCACTGTTTCAAGCTTTTGGATATTATTGATCTGGAAGAGCAGTGACGTCAACATTCCATGGTTACAGGTGAAGGTTTCTGAGGCTTTTTTGCGGTCCGCTTTGTCAATGTCATTTATGCTTTTGTTTGTTCTCTTCCAGATGTTATGGGGTTCCTTTCTAGCATTGGTCCTTTGAGAAAAGTTAGGTTCAAGGGAATGATGACATATGAGCTTCAATTCGTGGTTGCAGATAGATGGTAAAATATGTGTCAATCATTCAAACTCAAGTTTTTTTTTTTTTTTTGCTACCAGAAATTTTTATTCCTTATAGTTTTTGGTGGCAGGGGGAATCGTTTGACTGTTGTTCTTCATGCTGAGTCAGCCAAGGAAGCAAGGAAGGACTTTGAGGTTATTTCTCAACTTTTCAACTTGATTCTCATTGTGCAGTTTGGGTTGATCAAGAGAGGACATGGTATGTAATAACTAAACTAGATATGTTTTTTCTGTGCCATGCAAGTATTTTCTTGATTTGGTGATACCATGCTATTACAGGGAAAGTGACAATGGTAAACTATTGTTTTGCAACAAGGGTTTTTTTGAACCCAAGATTCAATGAGATTCTTCCGTTGAGGGCTTTGCTACTGTCAAAGAGGCATATCAAGAAAGTGTAGGAGCTAGATCATTATGGTCGAAGGTCATTCTCTTTTAGTATATATATGGTCTTGCATGACCTTATTTTGAAGAGTTATGTGTATCCCAATATCAAAATAGGAACAATCCTGATATTACTTACCAATTAAGTAGTTTGTAGGATGTCACTTATTGGTATTTGATTTTGGTCAGTACCATATCCTATCTCAATGAAATAGTGTAAGGCCATTTGATCAAGGCTAATAGGAAAAAAATGAAAGATTATTTCAGTGTGGAGGCTTACAATTATGTTAAAATATGGTACTTACCAAAAGGTATTTAAACTCATGTTGTTATCAACTCAAAAATGAGTTATACATATTGCAGAATGCAACTTACAACCACTTGATTGTTGTATATTATGGAGGTCCACACTATATTATTAATCTTATTAGCGAATAATTAATTACTTAGTTTTAAGAATCAAGCATATTGGTATTTTCTTTTAGTTAGTACTTAGCACACTCACAAAGAAAATGGTAAAGGGAGATTGATTAAAGGTTAAGGAAAAAAAACCTATTTTGATTACAATAGGCATTTGTACAATGAGTTTAAAATATGTTACTAGCCAAAGGGCATTTTAGTAAACTGAACAATAACAAAATGAAGGTCTTTTGTTTTAAATCTTGGATTCAATGGGTTTCCATCAATAGGCTTTTAAACTCATACGTTGTTTCCATTTTCTCAAAATAAACTAAGGATAAAGTATATTCAATGATGACCAGTCAGTTTGCTAGCATCTGTCATTTCCAAGGTATTGCAATCACTGAAAGCTCGGTGGAGCAAGTAAATCTTTATACCCTATCTAAGGTAAACTTAAATTCCTGTCAATCAAGGTTTCATAATCAAGGTTTTACCACTAATCTGTTGTAAAGATTTCATAATGTGTACAATCTGTCCTTAGGGGGTAGTATGTGACTATGATGGCTAATGAAGTGTTACATAACTCCACGTGTGAGTGGGGATGAAAGATTACATGCCCTTCAACTGTTCTAACTGTCTGCTGACATGTTTTAAATACTTAATGCGTATTACCAATTGTAGGTCTTCACATTCTGAGTAGTTTTATTAGCCAATAATTAATTAAGTAGTTTTAATGCGTATTAGTTTCGGAAGCTATAAGTGGTTTAATGCCTATTACCATGCTGCTTTTTTCACTTATTGGTATTTTTTTTAGTACTTAGGAGACACTCTCAAAGAAAATGGTACATGGCATTTGCTTACAGGTCAAGGAAAAAAATCAATTGTAACATCAATCCGCAGATGTACAATGAGTTTAAAATATGTTATTAATCACAAGGCATTTCTACAAAATGGATAGTAACATAATCAAGGTTTTCTGCTACTAATCTTGGATTCAATGGGTTTCCATCAATATGCTTTGAAACCCATATGTTGATCCTATTTTCTCAGCATGAAGTATTGCAATCCCTGAAATATCGGGGAGCTATATAATCCTTTGTACCTTCTATTAGGTAAACTTAAATGTATGTCAATGTAAAATTCTTTCCTTAAAACAATAATTAACCAAAGGTTTAATAAAACCATTTTCCAAAACATTCTCATATACCCAGTTGGGCTTTGAACTTCACCAGATTCAACATAACTATTTACTAACCAGTTCAAACTCTTTAACTGAATAATATGTCATCATATATTAAAATATTCATATCATACCAAATTGTGGATCCACAAGTTCAAAACACGTCATAAGGCTTTTAGGCCATCCAACTGTTAGGAATTGTGTCCTAGGAGTCAATCATTGTACTTTAAACATTATTGTTATTTAAGAATTTCTTCATTTTGTTATCATATCATTTGCATGTTTATTATGATAATTGTATCATTGGATGAACTATAAAGATTATCCTAAATGTCCCTGGTCGGTTATCTATGCGAGAGCAAAGATGAAATAAGACCAGTATGACTTTGATGAGGTATGGAGATATGAATCAAAGTCTTAAACACTTGTAGGAGTACAAGGTGTTAGACCGACCCGCTATGAGAAAGCTGCATGGATTAAGTCATAAGCTTATCTCATATATATAATCACGTCACAGTGCCCTCTGACCTGAGATCATCATAGATTCCTGCATGAGAGTTACTAAGTTTTGACCTAGTCAAAAGTCACCTTTGACCGGGTGATGATAAAGGCTACAATCGGGCTTAAGAGTTTTCATGAAGAGGAATGTGAATGGTCAAGATGGAATTTATCTCTCACATTAGTGAGAGATATTACTGGGCCCCTCGATGAGTAAGTCTGAGAAATGTATGGCCATACTGTAATGGGAAGGAGTTTCATTTCTAATTTTTGGCTACTCAAGAATCAAGAAAGTGATGGTCAGGAACAGGAGGATGACACTGTTCATGCCTCATCCTTGACCAAAATATCGTGTGACAAAAAGGGACGTGACATGGTTGTATAATAGGTTGCATCGTATCATCGATCCTTACATGAATTGGGTGGTCGTAATATTTTGCTAGAGGCCGCTTGGGACTTGTGGGCTATTACAGTATTGGCCCACTGCCAACTTCATGTAGGCCTATAGGGTTGCACACAAAAATAACCCAACAAGAGCTGTAATATCAAGATTCATTGAATCTAAGATGTGTCTAAGATTCAATGAATATAATATTTAATCTAGGGAGGATGGATTATATATATATATATATATATATAATAAAAATTTGAAATAATAATAATATTGTATGTATAGATAATAATAATATTATTGTATAGTGTTAGTTTTATATTTAATTTATTTAATAAATTAAATAACTAAAACTAATAGAGATATCGTATCTCAGATTTAATTTATAAAGATAAATTAAATCTATTGGCTCTTTATTTAGATTAAATAAATATGATAAAATTAAATCTGTTTGACAGATTTAATTAAATCATATTTAATTTAAATTTTAAAATTAATTCAGATTAATTTTGAAAAACCTAATACGGCCCACAAAAAGTTATAAAAATTCGAAGGGCTAGAGAACCCTGGGCTGTACAGATATTTTGAGAGAGCTGCAAGAAACCCTAGAAAGGATTAGAGGTGCTAGCACGCTGCCGTGTTGAGTCTTGTTCGTGTGGATACCAGTAGAGGGAGGCGATCAGAAGTGTTGACTCCTAGAGATCGAAAGCGCCAAAATCACAAAGGTACTATTCTTATTACTCAGTCTAAATGCCGTTGATAGATCCGATGTTCGGGATTTGAAAATTTTAAACCGTTAATTTCTTTCGCTGTGTGTATGAATTCCAGCACCAACATCATTAAGAGTAATTAAAAATATATAGTTAATGTATCAAATCTCCAAAATATATTAGAGTATGCAGATGAGCCCTAACGTGGCAATATACAATAATCCAACACATATATTAAAAAGTTGGAAGCACTACTCTTAAGCTTACGGAGTCTTCCCTGATAGACCCGCACGATAACTATCACCTAGAAAAATGTTGAATCAACGGGGTGAGACAAAAGCCTAAGTAATCAACAATCCATCTCATCGGGCATACAAGTAAGTGCCCGTGAGGCGCCAAGTGGGACGGTTATAAAAACATAACAATATTAAAATATCACTTGTCTATATGTATACATAATAATTCACAATATCATAATCTCATTCTCATACTTATCACATATGTATACAAGAATTTATTCTCTGTTCTCCCTTATTTTCTCTCTGCCTTCTTTCCTCTGATTGAACCCATGGGCTAGTACTCGCCCATATGACTGGTAACTTAACTCAACAAGCTTACTGATCAAGTGATATAGATCGGCCAAAGTCCACAGAACACAAAATCGGACCATGTGTTCCCCCTCTAAATACATTAGTGGGGTGTCAAGGCTCTACTAAAAACAAATGGGCCAAAGGACTAACCTGTATACACCTGAAAGTCCACCACTTTATTTCCTCTTTTGTACAAGAATTCATCCCATTATTTTCTCTTTAAGTAACCTCTCATTAAATCCACATCCACCATCCCCTCTCATATCAATATGACATGTCATTATAAATTCACAATTATTAAATGATCTTTCCAATCTCATAAATAAATACCAATCATGTAATATAATATTACTAGTCATTTTCTAGATGAAAATAAGTCACACAAAACGATTTCATTAACATATTTTCCAAAATCCACATCACATATCAACAACCAAGTTTATAAATCTATATAATTAAAAATCTCTCACAGACATCATACAAGCATGCACAATAAAAGGAAAGTGGTTACCTCTCGCCAACTAATTATTATCACACTGCTCCTAATCCAAAAGCTCAAACACATGCCAAAATCAATCTACCATAATCAATTTACTATCCATTAATAACTTTCCAAGACTCCACATAATCAAAATTATAACTTCTATACAAATTTTAATAATAATATATTATAAAAACTGAAAATAACAGTTTGGGGTTTAAATTTTAAAAATGACCGTTTAGTCTTTCAAATATCATAAATGAAATTTTAGTCCTACCAATTTTAGAAATGATAGTTTAGTCCTAAAAAGTTTAAAATAACAGTTTAGTCCTATGAATTTCTTAAACAACAGTTTAGACCTTTGAATTTCATAAATAACAATTTAGTCCTACAAATTTTAGAAATGATAGTTTAGTTATACAAATTTCAAAACTAAACCGATTAAAATTTTAGTAATATCTTTATTAACTCAATAAAATTTTTAACCTACATTTAATCAGTTAAAAAGTCCTATATATAATTATTTATAGACTGATTATATAGAAAATTCATTATAAAATTTTATACTAACTAAATAACAAAAGTAACCTAATTAAAATTAACTATTAATTATCCTCTACATTCTTATAGACATGTACTGATAAAACTCAAACTTACCCAAAATGTTAATCCTAAAATATTCTCTATTCAACATGAAATTACTATCATTAGAAAGAGAAAATTATTTAGAATATTTTTCATGAAGGAAGTTTTATGATTAGAAGAGAGTTTAAGTACCTTATTGATCCCCGAAGAATAAAAAATACTCCTATGAGTATCCTCACTCTCTGTGTCTCTCCTTCACACTTCACAGCACGAAGTATTTATAGGAGGGGGTATTTATAATACTCCCCTCCAGTAGCAATTGGCGCTTAATGTCGCCAATTGATTATTTATTTATTAAACATTAAGGGGTTGGTACCGCTAATCCCTTTAATGTCAAAGTTGGTGGCGCCAAGCGCGCCACCATCTTTGATTATATATATATTATTATCAATTTATTATATTATATTATTAAAAATGATTTTTAATTTAAATATTTTTTATAATATATATATATATATATATATATATATATATATATATATATATCAAATTCCTATTTTCATTTTATCCTAAAAATTACTTACTAAAATAATTATCTCTAAATTATAATTATATCTTAGAAATAAAAATAAGGATGTTACAGTCAATCCATGTGTTATAATCAAGGTCTAACCACTGATGTGTTTTGAATGCAGCACATTGTGCACGATCTGACCATTAAGGGTAGTATAAGACTGTGATGGCTAATGAAGTAGGTGTTACATATCTGCACATGTGAGTGTGGATGAACAATTACATGCCCATAAACTATTCCAAGTCTCTGCCGACATGTTCTAAATGCCTAATGCCTTATACATACTGCTCATAATATCTGTTACGACCATAACATATCTTGGGAAAATACACTATATTAAATGCCTAATGTATAATACCTATATCATAATACATAGATGTGAAATAAAATAATGTGAGTGTGATCAAGTGGATGTCTTTGTTGGGTCTGTCCTTTTATATAATTTTGATTTGGTTTTACGTTTTAGCACCATAGACTAGATTAGTGTATGCTTATATAGTGATTTAACTTCTTGAGGCCAATGGCAGGGAGGAGGTATTCCATGATCAAGGATATTGATGATAGTACTGATATATGGAGGATTGTTGTACGAGTACTGAGGCAGTAGAATAGTTATTAGAAAGACTCGCCAACACAGTTATTTGCTATATGTTTCCTTTTGGTGGATCAAGAGGTCAGTAGGTTAACTTAACTTTCCTACATAACTTAGCTTGGATGTGTATGGTGACACCGGAGTTTCAATTCTTGCATGTGTGTCTGTAGGGTAACAAGCTTTAATAATGAACAAATATATGTTCAAGCAGTATAAGAAAGACCCTGTTGAAGCCATTCCTAATTTATTGCAAATCTGGAGGTCATACTTAATGGGAAAGATTATAAAGCTGCTAAGCATAAGTTTAAGTTGCTTTTTAATTCAGCCACTTATGTAAAAGAGGAAGAGCCTGCTGCGATTCCTCTTTCTTTTTTAAGTTTCTTTCCCATTAAAGACATTCTGTGCTAAACTATGGAAAACCGTATGATGTATTTATTTGGTGAGTTCTCTCTTTTCCTCCATTGTTTATCTCACTTCATTCCCTATTAACCTTAGATATTCTCATTCAGATGTTATTGGCTTTGTGGTAAGCATTGACCCTTTGGAGGAATACCATTTAGGAGATGATATTAAAAGTAAGATGCGGCTGATATTGAGTGATAAGAGGTACATTGACTATGTTTTAACTACATTTTCTTTGGTTTATGAATAGTTTAATACATTATAATTAAATTAGATACTATATGTATGGCATGTAGAATATTGTCTAGATGGTGTTATACGATGAATGTGCTTTAAATATCTCTATGAATGACTTCAATGTTATACAAAAGCCTATAGTGTTGGTTTCTCAACTTGTAAGGGTTGGCTTTGACGAAAGGGGTTAGTCTGTTGTTAGCTTTGGTAAAAATTAATTAAACTCAGTTATGTTCATTTTTTCTGTTATTTATTGTCATGATGGTTATGGACCCTCGATCAAGTTCTATATATCATGTTTAAGGTATATCGGAGGTTTACAACTCTTTCCTTGCAACTAAGATCCACTTGAATGGGAAGTTCGCTGAGGTTAAACAATTTCTTGCAAGGTACAAAAAATTAATAATGTAATAGGCCTTTTGTGTGCATTCAAATTTTTAGTTTTTGGCATGGGTTTAGTGCTCACTTTCTTTTCATCTACCCACAATGTTTAAAACTTGCACCTATAAAGGTCTAATTCTAGCATTGAAAGCATCCTAAGGAACACACCTAGAGTCAAAGTTTCTGACATCTCTCACCAGGAAGTTGTGTGTTCCAGACTGCATTTATTCAATGTTTACTTAATGGGTTATGTCCACTAAGTGAAATACAATTGTGTGCATGAAAAATATTTTGGTGTTTTTTTGTCAATTTAAGAAATTTGAAACTCGTCATGGCTGGGTGTATGAAGGGTGTGTAAGGTATGGCATTAAGCCCAAAGTTGTTAATGGATCACCTTTATGTCTAAGCAATTACTGTAAGGAGAAACCCTATAGTGTCCAATTAAGGTATGGTGTTTTTTTAAGTATCTTAAGGGTTAGTTATGCTTACTGTTTTAGGAAAAGGAATAGATCATAGTCATTTCGGTTTTTGTAGGCTAAGATTTAATTATCTGATTGGTGATGATTCTAGAATTGCATCAGTTGTCTTTTTTGACAAGCATGCATCTGAGCTTATAAAGAAAAGTGAGGCTTAGTTAAAAGCTAATATTCTTGAAGTATGATTATGCATATTTCTTTTTCATGACAATCAATATGTTGTAGTCATATTTTGACTTCACTCATCATGTTTAAAAATAGGAGGCAATCAATTATGAGTTTCCCAGTGAAATAAACAGCTTGACTAGGAAGAAAATGATTCTTAAGATGAAGTTGAACAAGTACAACAAAGAGCACCCAAACTCAAGTGTATCAGTTGCAACATATGCTGAGTGTGTTGACCTTATCAATGAGTTTAATGAAGCTGCCTTTAAGGTTCAGTGCCACTGATTCAACATTAGTTTGCTATACCATTCTACTATATCATAATGTACTCACTTTTGTTTCATTTGAATGTTTATTAGGTGGCACAACCAAGTGGTTCAGCCAATGATGAGGAAATATTTCATTTTTATGAGTAATGTCATTGTCGAAGATAAGGGCATACTAGATACTGATTCATGCATTACACTCTCTCAAACTTTCCCCACTATGGAGCTAGATGGAGTTTTTGTTCCTGATGTCATGCCTGTAGTTCCTTTGAAAGGGAAGATGAAGGTTATTTCGAATAAACCTCATGGTCAGGGTTCAAAGGCTATTGCATTTGGCCCAGAATCTCTAGCAAAATCATCTTCAAAATCGTTGAATTTAATTAAACAAGAGAAGAATTAAGTAGAAAAAATAACTTCAATTCAGTATTTTAAGTAGTTGTTTCATCTCTCCTTTGTATTGCTCAACTTTTTTGGTGATCATGTTCTTCCAATCTCTTTATCTATGTGGTTAGTGTAACATGCCTCTTCTTTAGGACAACAATAGTCTTTTTGTTTATCTAGTGTTTTTGTAACAACTCTTAAATGGATATTCTATCATGTAAGCATTTTTGTTATGAATGATATTAAGCTATAAGAAGGGGCCTATAATTTTTACAGGTCTAATGAATTCCTTACTATATGAGTATGACAAAGTAATGTCATTGTTGTCAAATACTTACATTATGTTAGGGGAAGTTATTTTTAAAATACGTTGAGTGTATTCAAGAGTATGCCAGAATGTTTTAAAATACTTATATCTTACTCTCCTTGATTTAATAGGATAACAAAATAAGGTAGAAGCTATATACTACAAGTTCACAAGTTATATGATGCAATTTTATGACTTTTGTTCCTTTAAGTAAACAGATATATGCCTTCTCAAGTAAATAAGTTCTACAATTGTAGCTTGAAATTAGTTTTCTACTAGGTATGCAGTAGGTATACTCAAAATCTTTTGAAGCATATAGTATCTTTGGGAAATTTTGAACTAACATATTTTAAAATGTGTTGCAGATATGTTTCATAGTGGTACATTTTCATTGGTTTTGTTGCCTAAGTAGCTTCTACATATTGTAGACTGGATAGACATGGTGTTATATGTCAAAGTGTACTTATATCTTACTCTCTATGATTTAATAGGATTTTGAATGACTAGTAGGAAAAACTTTTCTTTTTCCCCAGTGGATATTGTTGTACTTAGAGATTGCAACATAAACCTGCAAATGAAGTTCTGTTAAATTTAGAAGCATGCTACTTTATATCTATTTTGGAGGTCCATAACTTCTGAGTAGATCTTCAATGATATGTGTTAAGCCATAAATACACAAAGGGATAATATATTAACTATGATGCATTAAAGTAATGGAACAAAGCTTTTATGTTGAATAATATCAAAGGTATAAACTTCTTGACAAAGCTTTTATATTCATTATGTTGAATTTCAAACTCATGGTATTTACATACCAAAATATGTACACAGTTGATTACTCTGGACACATTTACAATGACTTTAAAATATGGTACTAACATCAAGGCATTCCATCAATTTGAAGAATAACAAAATGAAGGTTCTCTGCTATTAATATTGGATTTAATGGGCTTCCATCTAAGGGCTTCTAAACTCATATGTATATCCTATTTTCTCTCAATGAACTAAGATAAAACTAGATTCAATGAAGGGGTTATTTTCTCTCAAAGAACTCACAGGTATAATTAACTGCTTAGCATATTTTGTTCTAATCCCTTAAATCTAGCTAGAGTATGTAGTTCTTCCTCATTTCACTGAGCACAACTTAATTTCCTGTTAACTAAGGTGTCATAATCAAGGTTTGTCTATCGGTCTTTAATTGCATCATATGTCATAAACTATATTGACAACTACTCTGACCAATATGACTTCCAGTATCCTCTGTGTCCACTCTGAATGAAATGACTATATGTTTGGTATGAGGTCAGCTGGATAAGTCAAGTTGTAGATATATTCTTTAAGGATTATAATATTATTTTGGAAGATAAATACAAACATCATTCAGTAATTTCTACACTCAAGGATTTTTGAACGGCATATGATTTCTGAAGGAGATTTCCTGAGATGTCAAGGTCTGCCATTATATTCAACACTCATTTCTGTCTCAGCATGGTAGAAAAATCTTCAAGTCTTAAAGTACAATGTAACTCTTCAACATATATTCTGTTGTTAGTCTGGTATACCTGTTCTTATGAAATATATAATCATACTTGGTAATATGTGCATGTTTTTACTTCCTTTTAATAATGGTGGATTTGGGTAATTCATGTGGAATTATCTTCAAACATGTTTTGCTTCATATTTTATCATTATAAGTAGTTTAATACATGGGAGAAGAGGGTGTTGTTCCATTTTCTCACAGTGTATGATTCTCGAATTGTTGTACATAACATAATCATGCTATATGACCTCATTGATATTTCCATCTCAATCAAGTGTAAACATAATGAATAAATGACATTCAACCATATTCGGATTGATCTCTGTAATTCACTATGCTTCAGTTACTGGCAAACTCGAGTTCTCATCAGAAACTCGAGTTAGTATGAAGGAATATTTTGTGTACAAGTTGATGGCTAGAGATGATGAAGTCTCTGTTGTTTTGCATGCTAGGAGACTATTTCAGCAATATATGGTTGATGCATACATAATGATTGAGGCTCAAAGGTTGTTATGGGTTAGGACATGTCAAAAAAAACTTCGTGCGAACATATACTAAGGTTTGTTCGATGCTTTATTCAGTGGGGAGAGAAGTGCGTCAGCTACCGGGAAATGAAATGTACTGCCTTCATCATTTACAGGTGAAGCATGTTACATGATCCATGCTTATCAAGATGCCATGACAATATGTAGATTTGTTGGGTTTCTAGATTTATTCATAACGTTTACATGCAATCCACCGTAGCCTGATATATCAAGATACTATCAAAGTAGTTCTCTGTCGGCTACAAACAGGGTTGATATATAGTCTAGGATTTTCAGACTCAAACTGAGGGATTTAATAAAGGTCATTAAGAAAAATAAGATATTTAGGAACGTTCGTACAGGTAAATATTACTCATAGATTTAATCTTTAAGCTGCACTTTATATCAATGACATATTGTTTCAAGAAGTAATTAAGGTTTATTTTTTGTTGTGTTGGTTAACTACATAAGTTTATACTATTGAATTTCAAAAAAGAGGTCTGCCCCATGTACACATCCTTATATGGCTTGCAGAACATGACAAAATTAAAGATCCTATTGACATAGACAAAATTATATTTACTGAAATCCCAGATGTAGAGTCCAATCCTCAGTTGTATGAGCTGGTATAAAAATTCATGGTGCATTCTCCTTGTGCGCATCTCAATCCTAAAGTGCAATGTATGGTGGATAAGAAATGCAAGAAGTTTTTTCCCAAGAGATTTAATAAAGAAACAAATGTTGATCAAGAAGGTTTTCCTACATACAAAAGAAGAGATTATGGCAAGTATGTTGAAGTGAAAGACATTCTATTGGATAACAGGTTTGTAGTGCCATATAATCCTACATTGTTGTCTATGTTTCATGCTCATATCATGTTAAAAAATGTAATCAGTCAACTGCAATCAAGTACCTATTCAAGTATATTAGTAAAGGGAATGATCGTGTCATAGCCTCAATTTATGATGGTGACCAAAATGGGAATTATGACAGATCGTTAGATGAGATTCAATAATATTATAATTTTTGTTACATCTCTTCATGTGAGGTAGCTTGACGTATATTTGATTTTGATATCTATAATAGGTTCTCACTAGTGGAGAGGTTAAGTTTCCATCTGTTAAACCAATAATGTGTCATCTATTATAACACTGATGATGTGGCTAAGATTCTAGACAAGCTAAGGGTATGTGATTCTATGTTCCTTTCTTGGATGAAACAAAACAAAGATGAAGATTTTGCAAAAACACTTTATTATTTTGAATTCCCTCAATATTATGTGTATCATCGGAGGCAACGAATCTATAAGAAAAGGAAAAGAGGATTTGCAATTGGAAACTTACTCATACTTCACCTTCATCTGGAGAACTATATTACCTCAAGATCTTATTAACTAAATTAAAAGGACCATAATCTTATGAAGCTATTAGGACAACTGATGGTGTCGAACATCCAATATATTGTGCTGCATGTATTGCACGAGAATTGTTAGATAATGACGCTCAATTGATTTCTACTTTGAAGGAAGCTTTGTAGTGGGCAATAGGTCGTTTACTACGTAGTATGTTTGTAAGCATGTTATTATGTAGCTTCCTAAGTGGGCCTAAGGTTGTTTAGAAGGAGACTTCTCAAATTCTGTCTGAAGATTTATTATACATCCCACATCATGACCCTATGTCATCAAGTATGTTTATATTCATTAGAGTTTTTTTATTAACCATTTTTTATTCGTGTTTTCTTTATTGTATGTTTCCACTTATGTAGGTATTAATATATTAGCATCAAAGAAAGAGGAAGCTGCTCTTAATGAGATTGAAAGTATGTTGCAGCTAAATAGAAAGAGTATTTCAAATTTCCCTTCCCTCCCAGTGCCATCATCAGTCAGTCATGTTAATGTTAGTAATCATTTGATTCATCAGGAATTAAGCTATGACAAAGTTGATCTGGGCAGGCAGTCAGTAGAAATAATCAAGTCATTGAATTCGGAGCAGAAATTTATTTTTGACTCAGTAATGTTTACACTAAATTCTGGTGCTAGTGGTTTTTTATTTGTGTATGGTTATGGAGGAACTAGCAAAACCTTTCTATAGAGTGTGTTTACTTCACATCTTCGAAAGGTGAAATCGTGTTGAAAATTGCTTCAAGCAGTATAGCAGTGATGTTGCTATAGTCCGGAAGGATAACTCACTCAAGGTTTGCAATACCGATCACAATGAATGAAGATTCTATATGCAATATCAAATAAAATTCTAACTTAGCTGAATTGATTAAGTCCACTAAATTGATTATATGGGATGAAGCACTGATGGTTCAACATTTTTTGTTTTGAAGCATTTAACAGGACTTTAAAGGATATTATGCGTTGCAACAAAACCATTTGGTGGGAAGGCTATCTTGATAGGTGGTGACTTCCACCAACTGCTACCTGTTATTCCAAAGGGATCTAGAGCTACTATAGTGAATGCTTGTATTACTTCATCACATTTGTGGGATTCATGTATAATTTCTTACCTCTCAAAAAAATATGAGACTCACCTGCATTGAATCAAGATAATCACAAATTACAAGTGTTCTCGGAATGGCTTCTTGCTCTAGGTGATGGTAAATTAGGTTTGCCACACGATGGGATTGCAGAGGTTGAGATTCCTGAGGAATTTCTTATTTAGAATTATGAGGATCCAATGCATGCTATTGTGTCAGTGACATACCCAGACTTGTTGGAAAATTTAAGTCATTCAGATTACTACAACATCCAAGCCATTTTATGCCCTACGATCGAGAGTGTAAACCATGTAAATGAGTACATGTGCTCTTTATTGCCTGGTAAATTGATAGAGTATCATAGTTGTGATACTATTTATAAGTTATCTCAAGAGGTTGATGGATTTAAAAATTTGTACACAATGAAGTTTTTGAATTTGATTAATTATTCAGGTTTGCCTAGGCATAGTCTTAATCTTAAGGTTGGAGTATCAGTAATGTTATTAAGGAATATAGACCAATTTATTAGGTTATGTAATGGTACCAGGTTACGTATCACACTTCTTGGGAAAAATGTTATTGAAGCAATTACATTAAATGGGTCGAACCCGAATCAAAAGATTTTAATTCATAGAATAGATATGAATCATTTAGACGATAGTCTTCCTTTTTGGATGAAGAGAAGGAAGTTTACTATTGTTTTGTCTTTTACAATGACAATTAACAAGATTCAAGGCCAATCTCTGCAAAATGTTTGATTATATATGTTAATGCCAATATTCACACATGGCCAATTATATGTTGTCTTATCGAGAGTTAAGAATATTGAAGGTTTAAAAATTCTTATACATCATGGGACTAATCATCAAAAAAATACAACAACCAATGTGGTTTACAGGGAGATATTCAGAAAGATAGAGCAATATTCATTAGATGATCTAGCCACATATCAAATTTAGAACTTTTTTTTGTGTTGTGGTGTAAACTTTTTGTTGTTTTACATTTTTTTTAGTTGATGCAGTAGTTGTAAAATACATGAGGTTGATAGGCTTTCTTATATGTTTGCTGCGAGCATGTTTTTGGTGGCCGATTGAATTTTGTGGGGAATTTTTATCCCCTTTTTTTGTATGCTTAATGTTTTACTTTTTGTAGATGACTATCTGAATTATATGGATGATGTGTTGTAATATAATGTTGTTAGTAACCGATAAAAGGATGTTGCATTTCATTTTATTAATTGTGTTGATCACATTGGATGAGTGGAAGGTCAGTATGTGTTTATATGTAATGTGGTTAATGCACCCGCGCAAAACGCGGGGGAATTTGTGCTTGTTTTAAAGAAGGGTGGCATGTTAAAGAAGGAGAAATTATCAATGAACCTGATTTACCACGTTATTTGTTGTATAATCTATTAAAATATAGCAACTCATGAATTGATTTGACATCTTTTAAATATTATCTGGTATATTAATAAAATTAAAAAACTTCACAACATTTACTTTTTCATTATTTATGAAATCTTAATTAAGGAATTTATTTTCTTAAGAAAAATAAAAATGTAAATTATATGAGTAGTCTATTAGAATTAATATTAATTAAATCATTATATTTTAATTAGTTTGATCATAAATAACCTCACAAATCAAATTCATACCAAAATTTATCTTTAAAGAAACGAACAGGCACATGTCATATTTGTCATGCCTTGGATCCAAATCCACGTCCTCCCATGTTTGCCACCCTTGCACGTAAGGTACCTGTATTTTTATTTTTGTAATCGGTCCTTTATACTACTCGTATCAAACAACCAAATCCCCCCATGTGGTCCATAAACAATTACAAATAAAAATTCCATGCCTCCTAACCATTTTTATTTTTGTTTCTTTGATCTGAAAGGAGATGGAGGAATGAAGCCAAGTGGAGAACAAATAGCGATGAATTTTAATATCTGCAGCATAAAATTTAATTTTCCCTTTTTAAAAAAGGCAAGAGGATGGTTTCACGAGGGGTTTGCAGTTAGCATTTTAATTGTATGATTAATTTCGTGCCCCAAAATTGGCCAGCTAATCCATCGTCCGCATCTCCCACCCTAACCTAACCAATCTTCTTAATAATTGTTTAACATATTAGGTTAGGTGTGCTGCAGCTCTATCACCAAAATTAAGTGCTTATGACATACTTAGCTTATAATGATAATTACGTAACCCATTATCATTGTTCAATTATCATCGACGCGTCCCTTTGACTCATAACTACTGATGTTTTTTTTTATAACTACTGCCGATATTGCTGGTCCACATTTTGTGGCAGAAAAAATTATCCTTAATACACTGTTTATAATTTTGTGAGCATAATTTCACAGTAAATAATTCAAAATTTTGGCAGAAAAATAAATAATTCAAGAATCCAAAAAAAAAAAAACTAAACTCGCTCATTAGGGATTGGAGATGCGCATTTATTCTCAACAACCATATACGAAAAAAATATACAGACCAATTCCGCTACAAATGTTTTTTAAATATAAATGAATTAAAGATGAAACTCTTGACTGCGTCTGCTTAAAAAATATCAAGGGAAAGCTTGCTATGATTGGCGTATTTTTTTGACAATTGGGTTTGCCCTTCCTTACGCTAATCTTGTAACTCTTTTCTCAGTTAAGATTTAGAAGAGGAAGTAAGTTTTATCTGTCTTTTATAGAAAAGTATAATTCAACGGGAGAAGAATCCATTATATCAATAAATTAGGTGGCGACGGGCGGCTGAGGCGAACAACATCATGTAATAAACTCCTCTGACCGTTTTCTCAATTCTTACCGACTCCGTCTTTTTAGCACACTATTTTGCGCTCGTCTCTGCTCTCGTCGACCGCCATTCTAGTTGATCGTAGTTTAGGGTTCTTTTCTTTCTTCAGTCCAGCTACTGCATCGAGTTGATTTTAAATTTCCTTTTGCTGCCTTCCGAAGATGCTTTGACTTCTTCTGAATCGCAAATCAGTGTAGATCACTGCTCTCCAACACACTTATCCATATTATCTACTGGTCTTTATCTAATCGCAACCCAAATTGTAGTACGCTCTTCTTGTTAATTTCACGTGGGTTTTAATTCTGCATTCCGTTTATTGTCTCGTAGATCAAATTCGGATGTCACCTTCCCACTGCTTTGGCTGAAACAGAGATGAGAGGATCCTCCCCAAACATCATAGAGCCCCGGCACCGGCCGTCGGCCTCAACTAAGTTAGTCACACTTATCTTTCTCCACTGCATTGATATTTGTCGTCCCGTGTTTTTTTCTTTTTCCTCGCTGTATTTAATTTCTGAAGTATTAAGTCGTCCTTCATAACAAAGTTAAAGCAAGAGAACAGCCGTGACTTGTGTTTCAGTTTATGGGTCTACGGTTCAGGTGCTACATTTATAATATTTCTGATTGTTGGCTGGTCTTCGATTCGGGATGCCTTTGTACGGGAATCAGTTGTCGAAATATTGCATCTTAGCTCCCCTATGTTTTAGCGTAAATTCTTCTGGGATGAAATTGTAGGACGTATTACATACCACATCTTTAACACGAGGCGGGTTCTATGCTTGGAAGTTTGGAAAAAGTGGGTTGGAAAGATATCCCCATGTTTTAGCATAAATAATTCAATAGCTGATTTTAACATTTTTTTGGGGACTAGAGGTTTTTTGCACTAATGCACTTCTGCTGAATTATGTGCCGCTGAGGATAATTCTGTACTGTGATGTAAAAGAATTACTTTCCCGCAGTCACTGCCCACTAAGATTGGACCATTCTCTCAATGCTTATTTTTTTCTTTCTTCTGTTGAACTGTTGTTGTTCCCTTTATTTCTTCCTAGGATACCTTTCTCTCTCTTTCTCTTCTGCATGCACAAAAACATTAATTTTTTTCTTGATTGGTGCAGTGAAGATACTAACATGAGAAGATCTCAAAGAAGTAGATACTTCAAAGATGTTGAGAAGGCATTACATGCCCCATTTCAGGATAGGAGTATAAATTGCAAGCCCAACTGGAAAGTGGTTATGGTTGTTATTTTATTAGGAACTCTTGTCACAATTTTCCATCCTCCAGCAATTTATAACACTGATCCTCTGTCAAACTCCATGGCAAGGTATGTGTGATTTTTCCCAACCGTGCTTTGACATTTCATTGCATCGTCATATTTTAAGCTCTAGTTCTTTCCTGCTACCATGTGTCTTCCTTGCTGATCCTGGACATTTCTGGATTGGGGGAGTGTGCTCACCTCCTTCTTGTCCGAAACTTTAATACTCAGTTATTGCATCTATATATGAACCAATAATTTATAATGATTCATTTACTTTACCTGGGTATTTTAAGTTAAAGACTCTAAGTCCTCTCTTTTTTCCCATCCTCTTTGCAGTTTACAATGACAATTGATGCCTTTCAATCAGGAAAAAAAATAATTGATATGCATATTCATGTGTTTCTTTTATTATGTTATTGAGGAAAGTTTTGCTGTCACAGACCAACTTTTGTTGACAAATGGAAAAGAGAGTTTGACACTACTGATCAGCGTTATGCTTCTCTTCTAAATGTTGCGTGGGGCCAAATATCAAAAGTTCTTGCAAAATTAACAGATGTGAACACATATCAGGGAGTTGGTTTGTTAAACTTCAATGAAAGTGAGATTGACCAGTGGAACCAGCTAATACCAGATGCTGAGCACATAGTCCTGCATCTGAACCCTGCTTCAAGCAACATAACATGGGAAGTCTTGTACCCTGAATGGATAGATGAAGAAGAAGAATTTGAAGTTCCTGTTTGTCCTACGCTGCCAAAAATTCAAGTGCCTGGAAAACCAAGGCTCGATCTTGTTGCTGTCAAGCTTCCCTGCAACAAGTCAGGGACATGGTCAAGAGATGTGGCTCGTTTGCACCTGCAGCTTGAGGCAGCAAGGCTTGCAGCCTCTTCCAAAGGGCATCATCCAGTTCGTGTGCTTTTTGTCACTGACTGCTTCCCTACCCCAAATCTCTTTACATGCAAGGAACTCATTCAACGAGTAGGTAATGCATGGCTTTATGAACCTAAGCTGCATACGCTAAGGGCTAAGCTACAGCTGCCAGTTGGATCATGCGAACTATCAGTTCCTCTTACTGCAAAAGGTCCGTTTTAAATCATTTTCTTGTGCTTCTGTACTTTGCTTGTGCGTTCTTACTCCCCCTCTGCCTCTCAAAAAAAGAAGATTGCATCTTCTTTTCTGAGCAACACCTGCTAAATTTATGGTGGAAGTATACTGGATCATCTTCTGCTATTGAATAAAAATTAAAATCAGGACCATGATGAATTCATATTTGGAGTTAGGGGACATGTCCCATGGGCCAGTATAATTCAAATGTTTCAAGGTCATGTTATACTTTCTGAACAAATTTGATGCTTAATGTCTAAGGAAGCAATGGATTTCTGTTCGTTGAATCTGATCATCTGGTGTATATCCATCTTTGATCTCTAATTTCATGTAGTGCGTTGATGAATTAAAATCTTGATGTGCCATTTGGAACAAAAGATGACCAGGATAGCTTTTGAAAGTACATAATTATGTTGAGTTTTAAATTTTACAAGGTTTTCTTGATATTTTGATGGGAGACTAACTTATTTTTAAATTCTAATAGAAAATTTTTACTCGGAAAGAGCACACCGAGAGGCTTATGCAACCATCCTGCATTCTGCACATGTATATGTTTGTGGAGCCATCGTTGCTGCTCAGAGTATTCGCATGGCTGGTTCAACAAGAGATCTTGTGATTTTAGTAGATGAGTCAATTAGCGACTATCATAGGGGGGGCTTAGAGGCTGCTGGATGGAAGATTCATACTATCAAAAGAATCAGGAACCCAAAAGCTGAGCCAGAGGCATACAATGAGTGGAATTATAGCAAATTCCGCCTTTGGCAGCTAACAGAATATGACAAAATTATTTTCATTGATGCCGACCTGCTTATACTGAGAAATATCGATTTCCTCTTCGAGATGCCTGAGATATCAGCCATAGGAAATAATGCCACCCTTTTCAACTCAGGAGTAATGGTAATTGAACCATCGCATTGTACATTTCAATTGCTGATGGATCACATTAATGAGATTGTCTCCTACAATGGTGGGGACCAGGGGTATCTGAATGAAATATTCACATGGTGGCATCGGATTCCAAGACACATGAACTTTTTGAAGCACTTCTGGGAAGGTGATGAGGAGGAGAAAAAAGAGATGAAAACTCGTCTCTTTGGAGCTGATCCTCCCATTCTTTATGTCCTCCATTATCTGGGTAATAAACCCTGGATTTGCTTCCGAGATTATGACTGCAACTGGAATGTGGACATTCTGCAGGAGTTTGCCAGTGATGTGGCTCATGCGACATGGTGGAAGGTGCATGATGCCATGCCAGAGAAGTTACAGAAGTTCTGTTTGCTTAGGTCCAAGCAGAAGGCACAACTAGAGTGGGATCGTAGACAAGCAGAGAAAGGCAACTATACTGATGGACACTGGAAAATTAAGATAAAAGACCAGCGTTTGAAAACGTGCTTTGAGGATTTCTGCTACTGGGAGAGCATGTTATGGCACTGGGGCGAAAAGAATTGGACAGATAATTCTATTGCTACAAATTCACCACCTGCAATCACTACCAAATCTCTCTCTTCCTCATAAATTTATTATTTTTCATGCTTCCGTAGTCCTCGTAACTTATAGTGCAACTTGCAAAATTTGCCCTCTTCTGCTGCTCTGTAACTAAGTCAAAATTTTCCATTAATTGCATTTACCAAGTTTCCCCGTTCTTTTAAACTGAGTTACATCATTTTTATGGACATTTCTTAATTGTGCGGGCTATGCGGCTTCGAACGATAATTTTTTTTGTTTATTTCCGTGGGGTTTAATTCATACCATTTTCGGGTTTGGATTGGCACCTCGGGCAGAATATTTCTTAGTTTTCCTGACATGATCATATCAGACATTTCTTTTGCATCAATCCTTCTTGTTCATGCATGTATTATCTTTTTCTTTATTAGCAAGCAAAGAGGTCCTATGCCAAAAAAAAAAAATGAGGTCCTAAGCATACTAGCATACCAAATGGGACATCGCGTAGAAGTAATTCCTCGTTATTTGATCGGGCTTATTACAGAGGAAGGCATGGACTAGAAGCAAATTCCTCATAGATCTAGCCCAAATAATGGTGAAGTAAACGTTAATCTTATTTTAAGATTTGTTCGGGGGTTTTTGGCCCAAGCAAAAGGGATTCAGCCGCAGTTTCTCATGGGCAACATTTGGGCTTGCTTTTGTTATTTTGGGTTATATGCGTTTTGAGAAGTTGGTAAAGATCGGGTTTTTATTTTTCAAGGAACCTTGAATATTTGGTGGTTTTGTTAACCTGGCGTTTTGTATGTTTTGAGGGTTGAGCCGTTTAAGTGCCCGTTAGGATTGACAATATAAATTGTTTTTTTAATATGATTTATGGTATATAAAGTAAATTTGTAATAGGAGTTTTATCTTGACTTACATGAACGGCTTCTTTACCACTAACTCAAACAGGCCCTAAATCGGACTTGGCATATAAATTATTTACAATAATTTTATAGAGAATCAAAAATGGTTGGCTAAAGTATTTTGGGAATTTTAGAGGGGATCTCAGATTTGTCTTTAAATTTTTGTAGACTGGTAAACACTAGTCAAGTTTGTGACACTTATGTGAGTGTTTAGATAACATTGAAACTGCGGTTTCAGAAATTTTTTTTATAAGTAAAGATAAAATTTTTTTCATATATAAATTATAAAAGCTATTATTTAAGAACTAATCCAAACACCAACTTATGATTTCCAAATTCCAATTCTCCTGGCTTATTCAAGGGCTGCACTAAATCAACGAGACCTTGTTTTTGTTTTTTTGTGGGCTTTAGAATAAAGTGTCAATTCCATGCATAAGAGTCAAATCCTTTGCCTACTTCTTCATGATGATTATAGTCCGCAGGTGACCTTGAAGGGCACGATGAAATCATGGGCAACTTGCTTTGGTCCAATGGAGCTGCGCTCGTGATTTCAATATTCTCAAGGGCTTCGCTGCTCTGTCCCCTCTTTTCCGGCTTCTAATTTTGCTTTTAGTGGAAACCGATGTACTTGGGGCCTGTGGGCTCCACCAAGTTAGAAAGAGAAACGTCCCCAATTCCTTTTACTCTCCTTTTAAAACTAACCACCAACCGAGGAGGATGGGTCAAATCAAGTACTGGAAACCGATCAGACACCGAACAAGTCATGACACTGAATTAAGTTTCAGTGATGTTAGATCTTTAGATCGGGTTAATTAATATATATATATATATTAAATATTCATCCATATTATTTAAAAAATTATGTGAGAGTTTTCTTTCAACAAATAATCTAATATAGTCTTCTGAATCTAATACTCACAAAAATATCATTAAATACAAGTATGTTTAGATTAGTTTATAAGTAGCTTATAAATATTTTTTTTACGCAAATTGAAATAAAAATTTTCTCGCATACTTACCTCGTATACTATAAATCATGATTGAAAAGCTTCTTTTGAATGCTGCAATCGTTATTCCAAACAAACACTATATAAAGATTTTTCTCTAACCAATGCCAAAAGTATTTAATAATCCTTTTAAAGCTTTTTGCAAATAAAAAACTTTAGAAAAATAATTTAAAAAAAACAAAACGATATGGTTTGGAGTATAAAAAAATAAAATAAATAAATAAATAGGGCAATCTGTGACTATGTCGGGTCACCCTGAGTCATCCAGTTTCTGTCAACCCGATTCTCTACCTTCAACGAACTGGATTAGCGGCCAGTTCACCTATTTTCGATCTGAACTATATGTATGTGTGTGTAAGCCAGTCCGGTTTTTAATCATTGGGTCAAATAAAAGGGATTAATTACTTATAATGTGATGAATTAATATTTGAATTCATGTTTTCAGAAGTGTCTATATTTAATACCCTGCAATACTTTAAACATAATTACTTCTAATAAAAAATATTTTTTCCTGCCCCAAAAAAAAAACTAACACGCATGACCTACTCACCCCATTTACCTTTAGGCTTTAGCTAGTGCCCCTTGGGGTAAAATAGGAAACTCACTTCTGTTTACTCTCCTCAGCCGTCCCTCACTAACTCTGATTGCGGACCCAGTTTCCTTGAATAAGAGATTTTTTGTTATTTGGACGGTTGAAATTTGATTTTTTTAAATTAGTTATTTTTAAATAAAAAATTATTTTTTTAAAAAAAATTAATTAAAAAATTATTTTTATTTTAAATTATATATCCATTAAAATAATTTTTTAAAAAAAATTAAATCTAAACCATTTAAATTTCATCAAACTGACAAAACGGAATTATGAGGTGGCTTTGTGGACTCATTCCACAATTCCAAACACTGATGATCAAACTGCATTTTGACTTTTGTCAACTTTTCAATAATTATCTTATCACCTTTGAAATCTAACTTGGGTTTTTCCATCAGAAGTTTCATGTTGTTTTTTTCGACAAAAAACAAGTGAGTAATTTTGCCGAAGCTGCTTGCTCCTCTAGGTATAAGTGATACTGCCCCAGGTACAGCCAATCCATTGGCCCTAATATGCCAACTTTCTAGTTTCTAACATCTCTCTTCTCGGGATATTTCTATCATCGATTTTTTTTAGGCATATTCTATGTACTTCAGATCTTGAGGTCGGAATGTACCTTTCTGTTAAAGGAACCCAGGATTCACGTGCCCCGCCTAACAGAATCTGTTTATAAAAGATATAATATCATAATCTCGTCCAATTATATTTTATTTTGAAATAAAGGTATACTGTTTTGCAGGCAGGAACGGCGTTGGAGTTACTGGTATATTAAGCCGAGGATAGTGAGGGAATACGGATAAGGGGCGGGTTTTGATTTGCGAAGGTTTTGGAATTCTCGAAATGGGTAGGTGTTGGTTGGTTGGGATTTTGATTGTTTTGGCCAATGCGTGGCCCTTGGCCCAAGGGTACCCCTCGGAAGATCTGGTGGTGAGTCTCCCTGGTCAACCCAAGGTTGGGTTTAGGCAGTATGCTGGGTACGTTGATGTAGATGTTAGCCATGGAAGGAGTTTGTTCTACTACTTTGTGGAGGCTGATAAGGACGCCGACCTGAAGCCCCTTACTCTCTGGCTCAATGGAGGTTCGTAACCGCCTTCCCCTCGAACTCAATCGCAGTGTCTTGTTTAGAGTTACCTTTTTCACTCTTCTTTTGTTCTTTTTAGGTGTACGATTGTTTATTCTATTAGTTTATTTGTCTTTCAACTGAGTTTATGCCAATTTTTTTGCTCCCTCGTCCCTACCAGTTCGGGTTTTGAATTGCATTACTGGATAGAAAATCCTGTTTGCTCGCACCGCGATTACGGTTATTGGGTTTTATGCAGATCCTGTGGATCAAAGATTTTGAAATGACCTTTGTTTGCGGTCTATTACTCTATTGTTTCACTTGTGCACTGCATTTGCTCATCGAAAAAGAGCACTATTTCGAGATGTCATAACGGCTACATCAAATCAATCTGTAGAGATTCTTTCTTTTGAAGATTATGTTGTCCCGCCCTGTTTGTGGAAAGTGGAAACATAATTGCCGAATTATAAAACCAAAAAAAAAAAAAAACCGCTGGATGGATGGGATTTCTTGTTTTCTTTTGGTGAATTAGTTCATTTGTCTCGTCTACTACTAGAATTTTCGGAATCCAGATTGTCTTCAACATCGCGTACGAGTGAAGTTTTAAGGATTCGTATTTGGCTCACTTCCCTGCTTTCTACGATTGCTTGTTTCAGGTCCGGGATGTTCCTCCATCGGAGGAGGTGCCTTCACTGAATTGGGACCCTTCTATCCTCAAGGTGATGGCCGTGGTCTCCGAAGAAATACAATGTCTTGGAATAGAGGTACGCTGCTTAACAAAACGACCTTCACTTGAATTTGCCTTTTGATATCCGCATGTTTGGCTCCAAATTTATCCCTAACTTCCTGTCTTTCACAGCATCTAACCTCTTGTTTGTGGAGTCACCCGCCGGCGTTGGGTGGTCATACTCGAATACAACTTCAGATTATACCTGCGGAGATGCTTCCTCCGGTAAACATTATGCTTATTTTTGTTTCTTGTAGCGTCGTGTCTTTCCTTCTCTTTTTACAGACTCAACTACATATGCTGATTTTTAATACAGTCAATTCAGAATTTAGTGACCCAAAATACAGGACTATTAGAATCTGTTTTTGAATACTTTTGTCTGAGAATTTACTTGATGCTTGGATTCCCCTGCAGCCAATGACATGTATTTATTCATGTTGAAATGGTACGAGAAATTTCCTACATTCAGAACAAGGGAGCTGTTCCTTACTGGAGAAAGCTATGCAGGTCCAACAACAATTCCTTACTAAGTTCCAATTCTTTTCGTTTATCGAAACGTGTGGAATTTCAAATGCAAATCTCGTGTTTCAAAATATTCCAAACATTGGCTGATGTGATTCGACTGAGTTTAAAGTCTAGAATCTCCATTAGCGTCCTTTTTTTAGATATATCATCTTCAAATGCTCCAAGAGATATGTATTTATCCATGAGGCAAATTTTTGTTTTGTCGGTCTATTAGATAGCCCCGTCTCCATAATAATTTTGTCCCTTGCTTCTGTTAACTTTGTCTGTTATTCAGGACATTACATACCACAGTTGGCTAATGCTCTGCTGAACCATAACGAAGCCTCAGGTGACTTCAAAATCAATATTAAAGGAGTTGCTGTAAGATCCCATGTTCATCTTCCTTTGCTAATTTATATTTCCTTCATTTGAAATGGTCCTTGTTGTGCTGTTGAACTCTGAAAATTCGTCTTATATTTTTCCCTGCTTAGATTGGAAACCCACTGCTGAGACTTGATCGGGACATTCCATCAACATATGAATTCTTCTGGTCGCACGGAATGATTTCTGATGAAATAGGCCTTGCCATTACAAATGGGTGCGATTTTGACGATTATACCTATGCAAGTCCTCACAATGTGTCGGATTCTTGCAATCGTGCTATATGGGAGGCAAATCGCATAGTTGGGGATTACATCAACAACTATGATGTGATTCTGGATGTTTGCTATCCATCCATAGTTGAACAAGAGCTGAGATTAAAAAAGATGGTAACTCTCGTCCTGTTTTTCTTTTCTCTTTGATGCTTTCCAACGCATTCATGTGCCCTACTCTTTTATATGCAGGCTACCAAAATGAGTTTGGGCGTAGATGTTTGTATGTCCTATGAAAGACGCTTTTACTTCAATCTTCCTGAGGTTCAGAAGGCCCTCCATGCTAATCGAACCAATCTCCTATATTCCTGGTCTATGTGTAGCAGGCAAGTATTGTGTAATATACCCTACTTTCATGAAACTACCTGAAAAATGTGGGTACTGATATTTCACTGCGTCTCAATGGACAGCATTTTAAATTATAGTGACACTGATGGGAACATCAATATCCTTCCGATTCTCAAGAGGATCGTTGAAAATAAAATCCCAGTTTGGGTTTTCAGGTAAATATACAAAACACACAGTAGTCCCTTCATGCGCTCAAAGGTCACTGCCTATTATCTGATATATATATATATTATTTGTAAGTAACTAATGAAATATGAGCTGATGGCAGTGGAGACCAAGATTCAGTGGTGCCATTACTGGGTTCTCGAACACTGGTTCGTGAACTAGCCCATGACCTGAAGTTGGGCGTGACGGTTCCATACGGAGCATGGTTCCACAAAGGGCAGGTACTTGAAATATTTGTGTAGTGTGTAAGTTGCAGAGTTATTAATTTGTTGCATGTTGCTTGAACTGAAGAGGGTTGGTGGTGGGTACGTAGGTGGGAGGTTGGGCAACAGAGTATGGAAACTTGTTGACATTTGCGACGGTGAGAGGGGCTGCTCACATGGTGCCTTACGCACAGCCTTCGAGATCTCTCCATCTTTTCAGTTCATTTGTGCGTGGCCGCCGCTTGCCCAACACCACTCGTCCTTCCATTGATGACTGACTCGCAATTTCTTCCAGGCAAAATACAAAATATTCCTAATCAATTCCATCTTTTTCATATTCTTTATTGCAAAAAACAAAATCCAATTAGCTAATTTAATTTAGGTCCTTTTCAAATTTATATAGCTGTCATGCAGGCAAATTAATTAAATCGTGTGTGATATGTTTTTAATTTTTATTCTCCTTTATTAATTGATTTCAAATGATGACTTTGTGTTTCCTGTTTGCATCAACTGAATTACAAATTAGTCGGATTTATAGTTTTTTTTCTTTTATTTATTTAATAATTCCTTGTTCATCCCCGAATGAACTAACGTTTATAATAAAACTTACAAGTAATATCATTATTGTCGTGCAGGCAAAAAAAATAGAAGAAAATCATTATTGTCGTATTTCTGAATCCACAACGTTAACGTGTGCTTTGATTGTCTTGATATTAGGCAACGTTAGGTTTGCTTTCTAGCGTGATGCCTGATTGCTTGTTTGGTAAAGTTTGGTTTATTTTATAAGTCTGATTCATATAAATTGAGGTAAAACTTTTTTATATATTTATCTCATAGATCATAAAAATTATTTCATAAACCATAAAAACTACTTTGTATATCGTAAATCACGATTGGAGTTTCATTCGTAATTCCAAACATACTTGTGTGTAAGAGGTTGAAAGGCTTTTCACCTTTTTCTTTTTATTTATTTAATAATAAACGTGGTCCTTCCATTAAATTTATAATAATATCTACTACTGATTCCGGGTTATATTTATTCTGGCCTTAAATATAAAAAGTTAGTTTAAGTAGTTTATTCTAATTCTAAATCATGGCCAAAAAAAATAAACACCAAGCGACGTTAGCACGGGATATCGGTAGAATAATCTATAAAAATGATGGCAAAAAAAAATTTTTTTTTTTAATAAGTAACCTCTTTTGTGATTACGTAAAACGAATTAATAATTAAGATTATTTAAAAATAATATATATATATATATATATATATATATATATATATATATATATTATAAATGTACCTTTATTTAGAAAAAGAGATAGTAGAGAGAAATGAGCAAAAAATGAGTATAAAATAGTAGAGGATGAGTAAAAATATAAGAGGATGAGTAATAAATTATTAAATAAAAAAGAATCAGTGGTAAGTGGAGAATAATTAATATAAAGTAGTTTAAATTTTGAGACATAAGAAAAAAGTTACTTATATTAAGAACCAATTTTAAAAAAGAGAAAATTACTTATAAAAAGAATGTGAATGATTAGTTTATTTTAGTTCTATGAAAAAATTGATTATTTGTAAGAAAATAATGTGCAAAAAAAAATTTTGTAAAATTTTATTAATTATTTAAAAATTTTAATTACAATTTATTTTGTTTTTTCCCTTTAATTATTTATAAAAAAATTTTACCTTACTTTTTAGAAAAAGTGTCGAATTTCAGAAATATCTTATGAATATATGAAATGTTATCTATGAACAAGCAGTTAGACGCCCCCCGAGGGCGCCCAACAGATAGGTAGTTTTATACCTAGTCACTTGTAAATTTATGGGAAATCACTCGTGTGTGTATTGGTCCTTGAAATTTAAATGATGATCCATTTTAGTTCTTTAATTTTAAAAAATTTGTTTTTATTCCTTTTAAGTTAATACTATTAATTTCACCAACGGAAAATATTGAGTCTAACAAATTTAAAATGCAAACATGTCTAAATTTTAATTATTTAATATAATTATTTTTACATTTTAATTTTGAAATCAACCTTTTGGAAATATATATTAGCTTTTTAAATTTGCTAGCTCAACATTTTCGGAGAGTGAAGCAAACTGTGTTAATTTAAAAGGACTAAAATTATACTTTTAAAATTTAAAGAACTAAAATAAAACACCGCCTAAATTTAAGGGACCAATCGTATATTTTAACCTATAATTTATATTTGGATTGACTTTTAAAAAAGTCAGTTTAGATATAAAATGACTAAAAAGACATGAGTTGAATAAAAACAAAAACAATTAATATAATAATGGGAACCTTTTAAAAATACTAAATTACTTAAATTTAAAGAAAAATTGGAGAAAATCCCCCTTTAAAAATTTAATTGGTGATAATGACCTCAATTAGGGTACTGTCATTCTCTGTATTATAAAGTTATTCATGCGAATTAAATTTCTAATAGGGGTGAGTTTTTCCTTATTTACCTTAATTTTTATTATTTATTTTTTTAGATACTTTCATAGATAAGGATAAAATTGAAAAACAATTATTATTAACCTTTAAATAAACTTATATAATAAGGATCAAAATTTTCTTTTAGAATCGTAACAGGGACCATAATACTATTTTAACAAAAGAATGTGAGACTCAATATCTTTTCTTGACAAGGTATTTAATTTCTTCTCTTTCCATAATAAATGCTAAGAATATTTTATTTTTTACTGTGAGTGGTTACAAGGTTGTTAAGTATATACAATTAGTGACTTGAATATGCCTATAAATTGGTGTGAGTTTGACTATTAGTTTTTTAGAAAAATAAAGGTTTGATGGCCTGGTTGGTCATTCTGTAAGAATTATCTATGTTCAATTAATATATAGGGTTGGTTTTTTTTTTTGCATGGTACCAGAGCCCCAAGTTGGGGATTAGATCAAGTTTTTGGGCCCAACTCTGTTCTGTCAAGACTCTTTGTTCTATCAAGACTCTCTAAGTTGGATCAAGAGTTTCTTGTGTCAAACTCGATCCAGAGAAATCAAACCCGACTTCGACTCTGAGAAGAAGGGCATACTTCTAGGTTTTTCTTTTCTGACATTCTTTTTTTCACTTTCCACGGCAAAGCTACTGGAAGCATTGCGAGCTGTTCAAGGCCAAAATCGGAAGCTCGCCGTCTTTAAAGATCGCCATCCTTGTCATTACAGTTGTCAGAGTCAAAACTTGTCATGTTCGTTATTGTAGTTAGAAGCAAGATCAACATTCTAGTAGCTCCTCAAGGTCAAAATTGGAGTTCGCCGTCTTTGTTGTTATAGATGTCAAAATTAGAGCTCGACTTGTCTGTTGTTGTAGTTGTTAGAAGCAAGATCGATGATCTTGTCCCTTTTTTTATCAAGAAAGTTGAATTGTAGGTTGATGTGTTTATCATTAAGGTTAGGTTTTTTGAAGCAAGATCGACGATCTTGTGTCTTCTTCACTAATTCCCTCCCAAGATTTGTTTGTTCCACCAAGATATTGTCTGGTTGCCATCCCCCATTTTCAAGGTTTGATGAGATTCTTGGTCATTTGGGTTACTTTAATTACTGAATTCTTCTTCTACACCGAGTTTCTTTAATCATAAATAAGAAAAGACGAAGTGACCTCCTCATCTGCACCTTCAACCATTGATTTTTCTCATCCATTGTATCTACACAATTCCGACACACAAGCCACGACCCTGGTTACTCAAGTTCTACGTGGATTCGAAAATTACGAAGTTTGGTCAAGGTCCATGCGTATTGCTCTTTTAGCCAAGAACAAGCTAGGGATTACTTATAGGACTTATACCCATGAAGAGCAATCTCCATCCCTACGAGATTTATAGGATTGATAACTCTGTAATTCTATCCTGGATGATTAACTCTGTAGACAAGCAAATCGCCACAGGGATTGTATTTTCTAATAGTGCTCTTTTTGTTTGGCTAGAAATAAATGAACAATTTCACAAGGCAGATGGGACAAGAATTTTCTCGCTACATAAGGTGATTGGTGGTTTAACTCAAGGTGCTACGAATGTCTCTAAATATTTCATCAAATTGAAGAACCTCTGTGATACGTATGATTCACTGGTTCCATTCCATTCATGTCAGTGTTCATCCACACAAGAATACACTAAAGTAATCTAATGACAACAAATTATGTGATTCCTTGTGGGACTCAATGATAGGCACAATTATGCCAGAACCTAAATTTTGCTTCAAAGTCCCCTTCCAACGCTTAATCAAGTGTACTCCATTGTCTCTCATGATGAATCACAGAGGTTGGCATCATATAATTCAACTAGATTGATTGAGGGTGTCATTATGGTTGCTAGGAGCGAGTGCACTAACAGAGGAAGAGGATGAGGATCGAGGAAGGTCGTCATATGATCAGTGCTCATATTGCCATTGATGAGGCCATAAACGAGAAAACTGCAACCAGTTGGTTGGTTTCCCCACAACTTTAAAAGGGAAATCACCACAATAACTTTTACTTAACGGCCTCTCTGTGGGATCGTTCACTTCTCAAATTCGACAAAGTGCAACTCCTGACACAACCACCAATAAGCTCCCCATTACTAAGGAGCAATATGATCAAATTCTCTAGATTCTCAAGCAAAAGCATAATAATATAGCCATCGATGCAATTGACCACCTTGAGGAGAGCGTTTCAGGTTAGATCAATGCTTTACCTCCTTCTATGTCTAAATTACATTGGATTATTGACTCTGGTGCAACGTGTCATATGGCTAGTAGTCTGCATATGTTAGATTCAATTAAAGACTATTTAGGACCATCGAAGAAAACTAAATGCCCAATTGTGAGCAAATGCATGTGACACATACTGAAATTATTAAGCTCTCTCATGATATTGTATTAACCAATGTGTTTTATGTTCCTGGCTGATGCTTTAATATAATTTCAGTATCTAGACTTTTCTCATGATATGCAATCTGTCATACTGTTTTATCCTAAAGTTTGTATAATGCAAGAAATCTCTAATAGGAGGACTAGGTCAATTGGTCGAATGCATAATGGCCTGTAGCTAGTTGACAAACCTAAGGCGTCATACATACTTTTGAATGCTAAACAAACTCAATCAACTGAGCAGGCCCAAGTTATTCGGCATCAACGTCTAGGACATATTTCTTTAGACAAACTAAGATGTTTAGATTTGATTAAAGCTGATTCCCCTATTTCTAGTATTAGTAAATGTGATGTATGTGCTCATGCTAAACAAACTAGATTACCCTTTCCTTCTAATGATTCAAAGGTGTAACGTTGTTTTGCACTTGTTCATGTTGACATATGAGGCCCTTATAGATGGCCTACCTATAAAGGTCATAGATTTTTTCTTACTATTGTTGATGATATCTCTTGTTATGTCTGGATTTTCTTGATGATCAATAAAAGTGACACTTCTCAACACCTGAAAAGTTTTGTTACTTATGTACATACTCAATTTTTTGTTTCCATAAAATCTGTGTAGTGACAATAGAGTTGAATTTACTAATGCTGATCTTAAACAATTCTTTAATGATCATGGTATTCTTTATCAACTTTCTTGCCCTTATACACCTTAATAAAATAGAGTAGTAGAACGTAAATATTGCCACCTCTTGGAGGTTGCTTGTTGCCTTCTCTTTCACTTTGGAGTGCCACTTCCATTTTAGAGAGAGGCCGTGAAAATTGCTGCCTATTTGATTAATGCATGCTTTCTCCATATTTAAAGCATCAAACTCCCTTTGATATTCTATTTGGTTCTTCTTCTGACTTGTCTTTTTCAAAGGTCTTTGGTTGTTTAGCTTTTGCCATAACTTCACCGGTTCATAACAACTTTCAATCTAGGGTTGAATCATGTATCTTTTTTAGGTATCCCTCTAATTAAAAAGGGTATTTGCTTTATAATATTCATACCAAATCATTTTACATCTCTAAACATGTTTTCTTTCATGAAACTCATTTTTCCTTTAAAGACATGTTTGGCATCAATCAATAGGGGGTTCCAATCATTCTAATGTTGTGATTGACCCTTTTAAGTATGAAACAGAAGCTTTCAACCCCATTCCTATCCCACAAGGATATGATCTAAATGCAACATTATATGGGTATGATCCAAATGCAGCATTAGATGAGAATCCTCAACTAAATACAAGAAATAATAACAATAGAGATATACACACAGAACCTAATGTGCCTAGATCCATTCGTAAGAGAAAAACTCTATCATGGCTCAAGGACTATGCATGTGGAGGTGATCTCTCATACAAGGCATTGGTAGGTTATGTGTGAAATGTTGATTGCAACAATATCATAGAGGCAAGTAAACGAAAGGTAAAATATCCTATTCAATCTTATTTGTCTTATTCTAATATGTTACCTGAGTAGAAAGTTGTCTTGTTGTCTAGTATTGATGCTAATGTTGAACCAAGTGGTTTCGAAGAAACAACAAAGGATCCTAAATGGGTTGATGCAATAAAGGCCAAAATTAAAGCACTAGAAGAGAACAACACATGGAAACTTTTAGAGCTCCCTAAAGGCATAGGTTGTAAATAGGTCTATAAGGTAATATATAGGTAATGTTGAGAGATATAAGGCAATGTTAGTTGCTAAGGGATAAATTATTTTGAGACATTCTCCTCTGTTATCAAAATGACAAAATTAAGAATAATACTTACCATTACTACAATAAATTATTGGGAATTATTTCAAATGGATGTATACAATACTTTTCTTCAAGGTGATTTAAATGAACATATATACATGAGAGTTCCTCAAGGATTTGGTAATCCTGAAAATAAAGTTTGCAAACTTACAAAATCCTTGTATGGGCTCAAGCAAGCATCGCGGTAATGGAATACTAAGCTTACTCAAGCATTAATAGAGGGGGGTTTAGGCAGAGTAAATATGATTAATCTTTGTTCATTAGAAAATCTAGTACTGAAACTATTTTTGTCTTAACATATATTGATGATTTGGTGATCATAGGAGATAATGCACAACGAATTAACAAGGTTAAGGATACACAATAAATTTAGAATTAAAGACCTAGGTTAGCTTAAATATTTTCTTAGAATAGAGGTGGTGAAAACTAATGAAGGTATAATCCTCAATCAAAGAAAATATGCACTTGACATGATTTCTTATATGAATTTTAGTGCAGCAATGCCTCTTTTAGTGCCAACTGAGCCAAATTATAAATTGAGAATTGATCCTAAAAAGGAGGAAAATGATCTAAAGCTGCAAGAGCCAATTGTCTACAGGAGATTGATAGGTAAGTTATCTTATTTAAGAATAACCATACCTAATATAAGCTTTATTGTGCAGGGCTTAAGTCAATACTTGCAAACACCAAGAAGGTCGCACATTCAAGCTGCACAAAAGGTGGTTAGATATCTAAAAACAACATCGGGCCTAGGGATCTTGCTCTCGGCAACTAGAGATAGCTAGCTATAATGCTATGTAGACTCAGACTAGGGGACGTGTCCAGATACTAAGAGATCGGTGAAAGAATATGTAGTCAAGTTTGGAGGATCCCTAATCTCCTGGAAATCCAAGAAACAAAACCATCTCCAAATCCTCTGCTAAAACCGAATATAGAGCACTAGGAGCTATCGTATTAGAAGTAGTGTGGACTAGGAGGCTACTGGCAAATCTACATGTGAAGAGACTAAAGCCTGTACAAGTTTTCTATGATAGCAAATCTGTCATCCATATTGCCACAAATCTAGTTTTCTATGAAAGAACCAAACACATCGAAATAAATTGCACTTTACAAGAGAGAAGCTGCAACAAAGACTTATTACTCTAGAGCATGTGAGAAGTAAGGAATAGCAAGCAGATATATTCACTAAGGGTTTTGGCAAGGAAAGTCATGAGAGACTTATGGGCAAGTTAGGAACTATTAATGTGTATAGCCCCCAACTTGAGGGGTGTTAAGAATATTGTATTATTTGTTGTGAGTGGTTACAGGGTTGTTAAGTAGATACAATTAGTGACTTGAATATGTTTATATATAGGTATGGGCTTGACTGTTAGTTCTTTTTTTTTTAGAGAAATAAGGTGTGATGGCCCGTTTGGTCATCCTATAAGAATTCTCTATATTTAGTTAATATACAATGTTGGTTTTCTTTACAATAAAAACTTCTTCAATCTTTATGATGAAAAAACTAAAGCATGAAAATTTAGCTTATGATTTGAAGCAATTTTTTCTTAAAATATCCAATTGAAAAAAGAAGTTGATCCATCACAAAAAGCCACATAATGGCTTTTGAGAATTGAGATGCATGTTTAGTGCTCTCAGCTTGATCCCACATACACCCATATAACTCGTTTGGATGAGCTTTTATGAATTGGGATTATATAATGCATGTTTAGTGCTCCCAGCTTGATCCCACATACACCTATAGTCGCATGAACTTATGCATCATCTCCCAATAAATCATAAAAGTCAATTATAAAAGGAAATATGTCTGTTCGAAATATAGATAATTAGATGCCATGAATTATAATCAGTGTCTTCATAATATGAACAATAGTATTTTTTATATTTATTTGCTTAAGATGCATTTGATATGGTAACTTGATTTGTAAGAGTGTCGTGATGTAGTTATGCTAACAATCCTTATTTAGAATAGTAATTGAAGTCTTTAAAATAGATTTTCAATCGTAATTTATAATATATGTGGTAAATATATGAAAGTAGTTTTATGTAAAAAAAAAACCTTAAAAATTCTTTAAAAATTTATCCAAACATGTTTAATTAACGGATCAAGGAAAAACTTATCCAAACAAACTTAATTGACGGCTTCACGAACAAAATTTATGTAAGAAAAAATAACAAAAGACAGCTAACAAACTGCAGAAAACGTGGCAAGCTCAATAAAACAATTAATTAAAAACGCTCACAGAACCAGTTTAAAATCCACAGGAATCCCAATTCCTTTTGTGTCCTCCAATTCAATGCTCCCCAAAACCACTGCACCCGTTGTTTTGTCTAAATCCACCAATTCCTCGCTCCTGACCTCCACTTGCAAGATTTTTCCTCATTTGTACTTACGAAAATAACCTTCCTTCAAAACATCATGCAACCCAAACAAATTGGCAAATATGAGGAAATAGTATTCGCATTCTTCAAAGCTTCAGCCAACTAACTCCTAAGTTTAAGAAATGGCATTCACGAAATTATTCCTCAAACGAAGGCCCATTCAGTTTCCATCTCATATAAAATCACTCCTCAACTCCCAGTAACATTCCACGAGAAGCAATCACCACTGTCCTGACGCACGAATCAGGTGTCAACCATGCAGAGTTGCTGCAACCTCACCCCCCAACCATGGGCCCCGACCAGCCTATATCGCACAAACCGCCATCCCCGATTACCGACCCACGCCATCAGTATCCGGTTACCACCGTCGATCTCCGCCGTGGCCGCCCCGGTCAAAAATCGAAAGGCCCACTCAATGCCGCCGGAGAAGGCCGAAGTGTTCAAATCCCTGGAACGCTGGGCTTCGGAGGGGCTTCTGCCGCTGCTGAAGCCGGTGGAGCAGAGTTGGCAGCCACAGAATTTCGTGCCCGACTCATCGTTGCCGTTCGATGAATTCATAGATCAAGTGAAGGCACTGCGAGATCGGACGGCCGAGCTCCCTGATGAGTACTTCGTGGTACTTGTGGGTGATATGATCACGGAGGATGCACTGCCTACCTATCAGAGCATGATAAACAACCTGGATGCGGTCGGGGACGAGTCCGGAGCAAGCCCGGATCCATGGGCCGTTTGGACCCGTTCTTGGACGGCGGAGGAGAATAGGCATGGGGATTTACTGAGAACATATCTCTATCTATCCGGTCGGGTTGATATGCACATGGTCGAAAAAACTGTACAGTATTTGATAGGAGCCGGAATGGTAAGAACTCCTGTTTCTTCTCTTTCCTTTTTGGTGGTAGTGTTGATAATTGATTAGAAGCATTTGACTTGAATTTTTTAAGTATTCGTATCAGTGGAAAGATTTACTTATTAATGTCAAAATGAAAAGAAAGAATTAAAACATCTTAAAATGGCATAACCAGCAGATTGTGTTATTAACCTTATATGTTAACACTGAAATATATATAATACAATTGGTTTTTTCTATATTCATTCATATTGTGTGGAGATTTTAAGGTTATATATGAATATTATATGTTAACATTGGGGGTAATTTCTTTTAAAATAGATTGATAGAGAATAATAAATAAATGGCAGGATCCGGGTACGGAAAACAACCCATATCTGGGATTCGTGTACACGTCGTTTCAAGAGCGAGCCACATTTGTGTCACACGGCAACACGGCTCGGTTAGCGAAGGAGGGGGGAGATCCGGTGCTGGCGCGCATATGTGGCACCATCGCAGCAGACGAGAAACGCCACGAAAATGCTTACGCGAGAATCGTCGAGAAGCTGCTGGAAGTGGACCCCACTGGAGCAATGCTGGCCATCGCAGACATGATGCACAAGAAGATCACCATGCCGGCCCATTTGATGTACGACGGGCAGGACCCGCGCCTGTTCGAGCATTTCTCTGGGGTGGCACAGCGGATGGGGGTGTACACGGCGAACGACTACGCGGACATATTGGAGTTTCTGATCGGACGATGGGGGTTGGAGAAGCTGGAAGGGCTGACGGGCGAAGGTAGGCGTGCACGGGATTTCGTGTGTGGACTAGCACCGAGGATTAGGAAGTTGCAAGAGCGAGCCGATGAGCGAGCGCGCAAGATGGGGCCTCATGGCGTCAAATTCAGCTGGATCTTCAACAAAGAGGTGGCCTTGACCATGTGACAATCAGTATAGTTGGTCATTGCCGCCAAGAAAACTGTGTTTGGTGTGCCATACAAGGAATGCCTTTTTTTTTTTTTTTGTAAGTTTTCGACGGAATGAATGCCAAATAGCTAGGTTTTCGGTACCTTTACTTTCGCTTTCCAACACTTTGATGCTTTTAGTTGCTGCCTCAGCGAATTTGGATCCCGGCTAATTAAAAAAGAAGAATGAAATTAAAGAAACAAATTTAAACTGGGGTATAAAAACAGTGAAACTGAATGGCACATGAGTTGAGAAATTTTATATCGATTTGCATATACTGGCTTTTTCACTATTAACCATACCGATTCTAAAAGCACAGCTCAACTAAAGAGAAATTCTAAATGTTTAGTAAAAGAAATTTTTATGTCACTCGCATCCAACTTGTAGAGTGAAACCAAGAGGCTGGTCCAAAAAAAGAGGAAAAAAAAGAAAAACCAATAAGATTGGAGAAAAAAGAAAAACTAAAAAGATTTATGTTTGTTTAGGATAACCTATAAATTTTTAAAAGTGTTTATTTATATAAATTAAAATAAAAATTATCTCATATATTTATTTTATATACTATAAATTATTATTAAAAAATTATTTTTAAAAATTTCAATTATTATTTTAAACAACACACCTAACCAATCCAAGGTCTAGCGGTTGCGGCCGAGCGCCGATGAGAAGCACCGCAGTTATCTTAAGGGAGAGTAATGTAGGCCCCAACGGACCGCACTTTTGTGATTAAGCGTTCTTCATCTGACGGTGTATATGGCTGGCTAGCGTCGGTCGACGATAATCACTAGCCACGAGAGGCAGCCCCATGCAATAAGGTCGCCTGCCTCCGCAAACAAACTTATCTGCCCCTGGTTGCTTTTTTGGGCAAACATTGGTTTGATAAGATTGGTACGACCATTTTGCCACCAAAAAAAAGAAAAAAGAAAAAAGATTGGTACGACCACAGTCCCCAAGTATAAAATTGCGTGTAGCATTTAGTTTAGAGTTATATATTTGCCAAATATAGTAAATTATACTCTTCATATTCAGATTCTAAATATAAGTTATGATTGATTTTTTTAAAATATTAAAAAAATTAAATAATTTATTTAATCATATCATATATTATATATTCTTAGATTATATATCAGTTTATAAGTTAGGTAAAATAGTCGGGAGAAAAATAACAAACATAAATATTTTAAAGTAATTTAATTAAATTTTTTAATATCTTTAAAAAAACATTTATTTCATATTTAAGACTGAAGGGAAGAAAGTATCAATCAATAATAATTGGGTTATTAATAACTTAATACACGAGACTCAATCGGGATTGGGGTTTTAACTTCTCGATTTACAATGTATGAAAATGATTACATAGTAAAACTTACTTCTATATTTAAAAGAATTGGAAAAAAATAGAAAGAATTTTGAAATTATAAAATTTTAAATAAGATTTGTTACCAATAATTGATAAGACAAAGATGAAATTTGATAAGAAATTTATAATTTATTTTTTAGAAAATCTTTAATTTAGAATTTTGGAATTTTAAATTTTTTTTTTCTGTATTTTTCAAAAAAGAAAAAATCTTCATGCTCCAGGACTCATTAATATTTAAACTGAAATTTTTAGGCGAACGTGGTCCACCACGTAATATACGGTCTGGCTAATGTAAAATGGACAAATTACACTGTAGTCCACTGCTAACTCAATTTTTTTAATGTTTCAAATCATGCTGGAATAGGTTTTTGTTTGTAAGGGTGTGGCTGAAGAAGAAATAATGAAGAACTGTCTTTTTGGTTTGTGAGAGTGGAGGGGATGTGAGAAATTTTAATATTATCTTGTTTGGGATGATTAGAAGGAATGGAGGGAATAATTTTAATGTTATCTTGTTTGGTTTAAAAGGAGAAAAAAATTATTTTTATATAAACAGCTTTACTCTTATATTATAAGTGATTTTTTTCAAATTATATTAAACGTATAATAAATTTTAAATATAAATAAAATTTTTATGACCTAAATTATAATCAAATGTAATTAAATGCCAACCACATAGCATCTCAAAAAATATGGAGCATGACAAAGAGTTTTATTCTGAAATTCATTAAAGTGTTTTAAAGTTTTATTGATAAATAATATTCTATAATCATGTACAGATTTTAAAAAATCAGAGGAAAATTCAGCGATTAGCATATCTTTGAGGTTGTAACTTATAAGTTGCAACTTGCAAGTGAAACAAAAAAAAGGACATATGTTTAAGTATAGAAAAAATAAATAAATAATTCTTAAAAAAATAAAGACTAATTATAAATTTATATACGTAAACACTTACCGAAAAAAGTATATAAATATATAAAATTATTTTACTTTAGTGACTACCCAGATCTAGTCCAGAGAAAAAAAAAATCTAATAATAAAAAAGAAAAAGCGAAAAGCGAAAAGATCTTAGATTTGACCTTATATAATAAAGAAATGAAAAAAAAAATTGAAATTAATTGGTGATTAATCTGAAAGAAAATAATGGGTTTGGAAAACAAAAGCAGAGGAGGATATAGATCAATGGGTGCTTGACTCATGCTCTCACCAACAAAGCACAAAAAAGGAATAAGGAATAAAAGGGAATAAGGGCAATTTTGGGTTATCACAGTAATGCTATGGGTATTTTAATTCAAATATACTAATATTTTCACTCTCCACTCTAAATTCCTCCAGGGGACGTTTTGAGGGGAGGGAACAAAAATTTCAAAAAATTTTTCATCCCCTCAAACTAAACAAAGCCTAAATTTCAAAAATTAGATATAAAAAAATATTAATGGGCAAAATGCGCATGTATTTTTTTTAAATGGGCACCCAGCATCAAATACTTTTATTAGATGTAAAAATGCCTATGAACTTCTTAAAATGAGGCAAAATATCTATACCGTTAATGAGTACAAATATCTGTTTTGTGGAACCCACATTATTATTTTGAGGTGCAAAAGTACCCATAAACTTTTTTGTTGTTGTAAAAATGCACATAAACTTCTCAAAATGGGGTAAAAATGCACACATCATTAATTGATACAAACTTCTATTTTCTAGAATCTATATTATTATTTTTAATGATTATTTAATTTTAAACAAAACTCCACCCTCTCTCTCTCTCTCCTCCACCTTTCTTCCTCTGATCTCCTATAAGACCTTCCTAACTTCAATGATTCACTCTTCGTTGCTCTCAAACTCTCCACCAAGTTTTAGGCTTCTAGTGTACATTCAGTGAAAGAACCAATGTGATGATCATAAGCCCAAGGGAGAGCACATCTCAAAAAACTAGCCTATTGGGAGGGAGAACCCCTTAAACTTGTAAACTATACTCTACTAGTGCGATTTCCCGATGTAGGTCTCATAACACCATACAACAATTTTTTTCATTTGAATTCAAATAATCAAACTCTTAAAGATATTGACAACAGGTAACGTGACTCTGATGGGTGATTTACGGTCAATGACTTTGGGGCTACTTTCTTTTGATACTCTATTAGCTTGACTAAATGAAGAAGTAAGGTTATTCTCTATAGGATTAGACCTAAGTTGGCAAAGAAGCATGAGATAAAGAGAGATGACGCTCCATGGAGAGATTGAAAGTGATGAAGAGTAAATCGTCAAGGGAGTGTCTTACAAGAAATCAGAGGAAAAGGGGTAGGGAAGAGAGAGAGGGTGGAGAGTTTTTTTTAAAAAAATTAAATAATCATTAAAAATAATAATATGGATCCTACAAAACAGAAGTTTGTACCAGTTAATTGTGTGTGCATTTTTGCCCCATTTTGAGAAGTTCATGGGCATTTTTATACCTCAAAAAATAATAATGTGAGTCACACAAAACAAACAGTTGTACCCATTAATGGTGTGGGCATTTTCGCCTTATTATGAAAAGTTCATATGCATTTTTGCAACCTACAAAAGTATTTGGTGTTGGGTGTTCATTTGAAAAAAAAAACACATAAACATTTTTATCCCTTAACCATATAAAAAATGTAGTAAATGATAAGAGAGGAAAAATTAGTATGGAGAGAGAAAACAAACGGGGAGGGGGAGTAATTAATGCATTTGAAACATTAAAAAAGGAAAAAGAAAAATTTTAGTAAGTTCTATTGATAGTAAATTAATTTAAGTCAACCTTTAAAACTTTATAAAATTTCACTGCATCCCTTGATCAAAATGAAATTAATTTTTTAATGTGAAAAGATAATGATGCCCTTGCTCTATTTGTATTGTAAATTGTCTTATTTGTTTTGTGAATTTTCATATTTGTCTTGTAAATTTTCAAAATGTTTTTAACTACCTAGGTTCTTTTGGATCCCTTTATTTGTCTTGTAAATATCTTTATTTATTTTATAAATGCCCTTATTTATTTTGTAAATACTCTTCTGAAAAAATAAAAGAAGGGGGTTATTATCTTTTCACTAAAAAAAATTAATTTTATTTTAACCATGAGGTGCAATAAAGTTTCAAAATGTTTTAGAATTGATTGAAATTAATTTATTATCAAAAGGGCTGACTGAAATTTTGCCTTAAAAAAATTGTGCTAGGAGTAGGCCCATAGTGTGACTTATCCATTTTACATTGGTTCGACCATATATTACGTGGTGATCCAAGTTCACCTAAAATTTTTTCATATATATATATATATAAGATAAATGTATAAAAGATATAATTATTCATACTTATATTTATGAATAATTTCAGTTTAATCGATCTTCCGAGGTAAAAGGGGAAAACAATGGATCTCTTCGAACTTGTTTCTTTTTGTCTAGAAAACAAACTAGTGTCCTCAACTTGACTTTGCAGGTTATTCCATGCACTGGAACTACCTGTATTGACCAACAAGGTGATGAATGATGTACTGAAAAGTTTAGATATGTCTTCATACAAAGCTGGTCTATTTATATAGAGAGAGGGGCCTGCATGAATATATATATATATATATATATATAACATGCATACACCCTTCTCTTTTTACGTCAGCAGAATAACTTTTGAAAAATCACATCAATAGTTTAAAATTATAAAAAAGATTAAACTCACGACTTCTCATTTAAAGGAAAACTCGATATCATTAGATTATGAGACTTTTGATCCATGGTAATATTCTCAGTACATTGTGCATAGTACTAGGATATATTTTTCCTCATTAAGTATATTATCATACAAGAATAACAAATCTTCTTTGATAGATACTTGGTTGAATTAAATGTTTGGTAAATATTTTTAAACAGACATACACCTTTCTCTTCTTACGTAAGTAGAATAACTTTTGAAAAATCGCATCAATAGCTTAAAATTACAAAAAAGATTAAACTCACGACTTCCCAGAAATTCTATATCATTAGGTTACGAGACTTTTTTATCCATGACAATTTTTTCAATACATTGTGTATAGTACTAGCGTATATTTTTCCTCATTAAGTATATTATCATACAAGAATAACAAATCTTGATTGGTAAATACCTGGATGAATTAAATGGATGTAAAAGTACAAAAGAGAGAGAAAAACTTGGAGAGAGAGGCTCTGAGTTTTTTTACCGTTGGCATCTGTAACGGTCGTTTCTGACACTAACAGTCTGTTGCTTCTCCAGCGAGCTGGCCTTCGATGGTTGCTGCTCTTTGCAGTGTTGCCATTGTCATCGAAGTGAGAAGATCAAAGGTGACTAGCTGGATTTTGTTGCTGCTGGATCTGTTCATCGGAGAAGGTCTATTATTTGATTCTTCGTATTGTGTCAGTGTGATCTATTTCTCCTGGCTTCCGATGTCCGTGTGCGCTCTAGCATAACTCGTCTCACCATGGTCTTCTCCGTTCAGGTAAATTTCCTCTATCTGTTGTTCCTGGAGTCTTCCTCTGCAGCAATCAATTCTGCAGTTCTTCATCGTTGCTGCCGCAGTTCTGCTGTTAGTTGGCGAGCGTCTTGTTCTCAGAGCTTGGAGGTTTCCAACACGTTTCTGCTACCAGGGTCTAGGTTTAGCCTCCAAGTTTCCATCTTTAACAGAGTTAGCTACTTAATATCTTTCAGTTGTATTTGTTGTATCTTTCAGTTGTAACAGAAATTGGTTTAGTTTATTTAGTAATAGACGTTATGTAAGTAGCACTGAACTGTATATATATGTGTTGCGTGTACAATTTCAGATTAAGAAATAATATTCAGAATTCCTCTCAATTGTTTTAATCTTGCCTCTACCAATGCTCCTCTGTTTTGTTTTCGGATAAGAACTCTCTGTCATATGTAAATCCAAACATATGGCTCTGACGGACATTACGACAGAGAATGAGGGGAAAGGAACAGACAAAGGTGAGCGACTAAGCAGGGTAAGGAAGAAGGTGCGAAAAGGAAATCTCGATGATGATCTTAGTGAGCAAGAAAGGGATATTCGAGACCAGGAGGGACTGTTGTTCAAGGAAAAATTACTCAGCAATGATTCTGTGCAGGTGTCAAAAGATGACAGGGGAAGCAGGGTCTTTGATGACGCCTAAATAAAGTATATCGCAGGTTTGAAAAGTTTCTTTTATCAAGACTCGGGCAATAGGAGTGAGGAGGAGGATCAAGATGATGAAGATTATCCGACTCTGAAGGTAACTCAGGAGGAATACGAACTTTGGTGAGCGCCATGAAGGAAGTCTCTTATCATCAAATTGTTAGGGAAAATAATCCCTATCTAGGCAATGAGGACTTCGTTAGTGAGAATCTGAAAAACTAGTAAGCCTTTTACCACAAGAGATACAGACAACGACTTCTTTGTGGCATCTTTCAAAGATGAATCCGACATGAATCAGATATACCAGGAAGGACTATGGATGATTGCAGAAAGATATCTTGTAGTGCAATGATGGAGGCCAAACTTCGATCCATGGAGTGCGTACGTCCAAAGGAAAATAGCAGTGTGGATTGGAATTACCCTACTACCACTTGAGTTCTTCAATTTAGCAAGTTTTAAGCGTATCAGATCCCTCGTTGGTAAATCTCTAAAGATCGACCATGTGACGCATGCAAGTGAAAGAGGACGATATGCTCGCATTTGTGTGGAGATTGACCTTAAGAAAAAATTGAAGTCAGCTATTAAAATATTTGGTCGTCGGCACTGCGTGGAGTACGAAGGCCTCCACCTCATATGCTTTGAGTGTGGAAAATTTGAGCACCATAAAGAAGTCTGTCCTAAAAAGGTGATTTCATGCATAGCTATGGAAAAAAGCGACGTTCTTAAGTCAAGACAGAGTCCACCACTCTCTAAGGTAACCCAGGAAGAAATGTAACATCCGACAAAGGCATAGCAACTCCTACAGTTCCGGTACTGGAAAGCCATAAAAAAGGATCATATGATGATGTGGAGGAGAAGGGTACGAGAGCTGCCGAAAATCCACTAGAAAAGGAAGGCCTAAGTGCTTGGAATCTGGTGTAACGGCACATGTAATATAAAAATGGCAATCCCACAAAGAGTGAATCGGGGAACTTAAATGGGGAAGGTAAATCAAGAAGCGAAAGCAAGGATAGATCTTCATGTGAAGAATGGAGAGAGAGAATTGTGGAAAAGGAAAATGAGATTAATCATCATAGTGATATATGCAAAATAACGCAGAGAATGGTTAAAAAATCCAAACATATCTAGGCCAAGATAAGCTCCTCCAAGACGCCAGTGAAGGATCATATTATAAAATCAAGGTAGGTCCCAGTAACAGGCAATCTATCAAGCACGAGTAGCGGATCTAACATGAAAGGGGATGGTGTTTTTAAGGCTGGACCTGGGTGGAGTGGGCCTGGCTATTCAGAGGCCCGTGACAAGGAGAGTCACTTCCTACAATCTGTAAACCCATTTCAGGTTCTCAATTCGGATGGTGTAGATTAGTGCATAAAGGGTTTAGTTAACCATTATACTCAAATGGGCAAGCTTTATGCTAGAGGTAAGCTGGATGACCAGGAACCAAGGAATACGGACGAGATTAATTATGACAAGGCTACTCTCCAACAGATTGAGGAAAATATGACAATAGAAGGAGGAAGCAATCTCTCAATATGCTCTCTTGGTAACAATATATGGGGACCTATAAGTAAAGCATCCCTCAGTAATGGTGCTCCATGAATTGTTTATTTTGGAATTGTCGAGGAAAGGGTTCTAAAGCACTGCCTGGGCTCATCAAAGAATTATGGAAAAGGTATTCGTTTGATTTTGTTGCATTACTAGAAACTAAAGCTAACCTCTCTCAAGCCTAGGATCGCTGCAGGAAAATGGGTTTTAAGAATTTTATAGCGGTAGAAGCGAATGGCCGTCGGGGTAGCATACTGGTTGCCTGGAAAGACTCTGATTTTAATGTCACCATCATTGATAAATTTGACCAGTTTATTCATGTGTTAATTCAAAAGGGTGCAAAAAAATTTTATGTCACATTTGTCTATATGCTAGTACGAATTGAAATTGCTGACGACTATTATGGAGCATTTTGAATAATCTTTGTCTAGAAAATAGGTTACCGTGGATAATCGGAGGAGATTTTAATACAACCTTATTTCAACACTAAAGACGCTCAAGTGCTTCATCTCCTACTCAAGTAGATAAAGACTTTGGTCGCTGGTTTAAGAACTTGGAGCTTCATGATATGAGATGTAGTAGTCCATTTTATACGTGGCATAGGGAGGGGTGTGAAAGCAGGATTGATTGAGTTTTGGTAAATAGTAAATATATGGAGACTTATCATGACGCATGTGTAAAACACCTTCCATGGTTTAAATCGGATAACTATCATGTATTGTTTCTTTCTATAATCAAAGCTCAACAAGGACGATGTGAACGACCGTTCTATGTTGTAGTATCGTAGGTGCTTCATGATGATTTTTCTCGTATGGTGAAGGATACTTGGGATGTTACTGCCCTATGGGAGGAGAATGTGGGAAAGTTTACTAGAGATGTCGGGGACTGATGCTTTAATGTGTTTGGGCATTTCATACGTCAAAAAAGAAGAATCATAGGCCGTCTTGAAGGCATCACTAAGTCTAATAGTAATCTGGATTTTTCTTCTGATATGAATCGGCTCCAAATTCAACTTTGGTTGGAGTTAGAACAAGTCCTAATCCAGGAGGATCTACTTTGGGCACAGAAAGCAAAATGTAAATGGTATGCTATGGGGGACAGAAATACAAAATACTACTATGCCCGAGCGAATAATAGAAGGAAAAGAAACAAAATTGAGGCCGTTATGAAAGAGACAGGGGAATGGACAGATACCGCTGAGGAAATTAAAAGTCTAGCCACTGATTTCTTTTTAAAATTATTCAGTTAAGAAAATAATTAGAATGGCCCTATGAGTAGTACTTTCTCTTACCCAATAGTGGAACAATAGGCCATGATAAGATTAAATAGTATGATTACTAATGAAAAGATTAAATCTTGTATATTTAGTATGGGTGCTCTAAAATCTTCGGGATTATATGGGTTGAACGCATTGTTTTTCCAAAGCCAATAGGAGACTCTAGCCCTGTCGGTGACCAAACTGGTTCAAAAAACTTTTGAGGAGCCAAAAACAATTCGAGACATCAATCAGACTTTCATCGTGCTTATTTCGAAAAGGGAGTACCCTGAAACTATTCGAGATTTTCACCCAATTAGCTTTTGTAATGTTGTTTATAAAATTATTACTAAAATCATATCTAATATGATTAAATGTTTCCTCCCACAGGTTATATCGCCAAATCAATGTAGCTTTGTACCGGGAAGGAATAGTTCAGACAATATTATTGTGGCACAAGAGGTGATTCACTCCATAAGGAATATAAAGGGGAAGAAAGGTTTTATGGCGATTAAAATAGACTTAGAGAAGGCTTATGACCGTATAAGATAGGACTTCATCATGTCGTGTCTTGACAAGCCTAAGCTCTCCCAACACCTACAGGATGTGATCAGGATGTGTATTTCTTCACCTACTATGCAGATTCTTTAGGAAGAAAGTAAAGCAAATGTGTTTTCCCCCTCGAGCAGTCTAAGGCAAGGAGACCCTATATCACATATTTATTTGTGATAATCATGGAAAAGCTAGGTCACATCATACAAGAAGCTGTTACCGCTAATCAATGGAAGCCAATTCAGCTAGGTAAGAATGGGCCTCCTATCACTTACTTATTTTTTGCTGATGATCTTTTGTTTTTTACAAAGGCTAATATGGACCAGGTGGATACGGTTAAGGGATGCCTTGACCGATTCTGTAGTGCTTCGGGGCAGAAGGTTGATCCATCTAAAATAAGGGTCTTCTTCTCCAGTAACATGAATCACACAAGGGTGGCCCAGATGTGTGATGCCCTCGATTTTCAAAGCACAACTGACTTTGAAAAGTATCTCGGCGTTCCACTCCATCATCAGAGAGTTACCGTAGGAACTTACCAATTCTTAATTGATAAAGTGACGAATCGACTTAACAGTTGATAGATTTTAAGGAATTCGTTTGTAGGGCGGGACACATTCATCAAGTCTGTTATAGCAGTCATGCCTAGCTACACCATGCAAACAGTGAATATACCAGTACTAGTATGTGACTCTATTGAGAAACAATTATGAAACTTTCTTTGGGGCTTATCAGAAGAAAGAAGAAGAATTCACCTAGTATCTTGGAACAAGGTATGTGCAGAAAAACAACATGGCGGTTTAGGTATGAGGCATATCAAGCAATAAAGCCGAGCTTTCATGATGAAACTTGGTTGGAGACTCATAACAGATAGAGATTCTTTGTGGGTTAAAGTTATCAAAGGAAAATATGGGTGTGGCAATGACCTAATCCCGCAGATAAACCCAAGAAGAGTAGGCTTAAACACATGCAGTGGCATTAAGAACTCTTGGGGTAAGGTCTTATAAGGGATCCAACTAGCACGGATGAATGATGGAACGATTGCGATGAGATGGAAATGGGAAAAACATGGGAACTTTGCTATTCGTTTTGCATATAGGTCCCTTTCTCCTTATCATACAAGACCACCTGGCTCATGGAGAAATTTATGGAAATTAAAAATTTGACAGAGATGCAAAACCTTTGCATGGTTAATGCTACAAGAAAGGCTCATCACCAATAACTTCAAACATGGCATGAACCTACATGTTAATGGCATATGTTACAGATGTCAAAGTGAAGTGGAAGATGAGCTTCAAGCTTTAAGGGATTGCAGAGAGATTAAATCTTGGTGGGGAAGTTTAATTTTAGCCCATAAACAAAGTTTTTCTCGGGTAATGCCAAAGAATGGTTTCAGTTTAACATGAGATATAGATCATGGACGGAGAAAGAGTCATTAAAGAACCTGTTCTCAATTATTTGTTGGCTGATTTGGCAAGCACGTAATGATCAAGTACATATGGGGAAACAAATAGACCTTGGCCAACTATATGCAAGGGCTAAAGTAATTCTGGGTTGTATGGGCAAAATACAACAGAAGCTTTGGTCCGTCAACATTACAGGTGTCCCATGTATAGGACATAACGAGGGGCTTGAAGATGCTTTGCAGATTGTCCTAATTCAGGTGAACAGAGCCTACTCCCAAAATAACACTAAAGTTGCATGTGGAGGTGTCATTTTGGACACGACGGGGTCTATCTTGGAAGGATTTAGATGCCAATTGAATTTTGGAGATGCACTAACATCAGAGCTTTTAGGTGTCCTCCTTAGGCTTAGGAGAGCATGAGATAGAAGACATTGGTTAGTCCGGATAAAAACAGATTCTTAAGAGACCATCGAGTTAATCCATAATGAAATTTCAAAACTACATGAAGATCGGATTTTAGCATTGAAAGTTGTGGAGATGTTGCATCTGTAATGATTGACATCCATAAGCTATATACACCAAAAGAACAACGTAAAGGTAGATCATCTGGCTAAAATGGCACTCAACGACGTCTCAGGTCTCCTAAAGGATGAGCAATTTGTAGTAGATTTTATTTTCCATTCCTTCTTATAAAAAAATGGATGGAAAACAAAAGTAGACCCCCCATTCGTGACCTATGAAGATTTATATATATTACGTTTTATATATTCCATTGATGATGCATTGATAAAATATTGACTCCATTCCGATAAGACATTCAACTTTCGGAAAACTCGACATGATTAAGAACTCCGGGTGGAGTGTGGGTACAACACAAGTCACCAAAAGATGAATCCGATAAACAAAATCACTACAAACTCTCCCATTCACACTGCAGACAATATTCCCATAATCCCATAAGAGGATTATATCTTCAAATTTTATTCTAACACACACAAAACGGCTTCTCCCGGCAGAGAGACTATTCCGGCGTTCATGAGCTCACTCTTGCATACGGATGATGCACCTGATTGACTGCCCTTTCAGCATATAATCAAAGGCCTTGTTTATTTCTGAGAACGTCACTGTGTGCGTGATGAACTTCTCCAGTTCCAGCTCCTGCAACAAGTGTGTATATATATGACTTCATAATCTTGGCCCTTTTCAGAGGATGAAGATCGTACCATTTGCATTTAAACTTACCCCTTTCATGTACTTCTCCACAACATTAGGAAGATCAGTGCGGGGCTTATAGTTGCCATAGAAAGTGCCCTTCAAAGTCCTCTCATTCAATAAATTCATAGGATGAGTTTTGAATGCGTCATCTTTGCTTGGAACGCCCACAAGTACAGCCACACCCCAGCCCTGACAAGAACGAACCATTTCAAATTAATGAAAGGCTGAATATAATGCTATGATAACTGTAAGAGATCAACCATGGGGATTCTGAGTGAGTACATCGTGAACACATTCGAATGCTGAGATCATGGCTTGTATGCTTCCGGTGCATTCAACAGCACGGTCTACTCCCCCATTGGTCATTTCAGCTATTACCTGGTTCGCCATTCAATTCAATGTCTCAGTCATTAAGTTAAAACATAACAAGAAACACGAAACACAGTCAACTTCACGTCAAACTGCCTGTAAACTAACCTCTTGAACAGGTTTGTCGTGTTCTTTTGGGTTCACGAAGTCAGTGACCCCAAATTTCTTGGCTGCCAACAACCCAAACGGAGGCTCTCATCAATAGGTAAATAGCAACGACGAATTCTTGTAAACATCTAAAATGGGAAAAATTCTACCTTCCTCAAATCGGCTGCTAACTAGATCCACCCCAATAATTTTTGATGCACCAGAAATCCTTGCCCCTTCACAAGCCTGAAATTCAAAATACAAACAAAAGCAGGAATCAGTAAACCCTCGATTATTTTCTGACGAATTGCAGCATAAGAGAGAGAGAGGGAGGGAGGGAATAATTGGGAAAATGACATACAGCAAGGCCAACAGCTCCCAGTCCAAAGACTGCAACAGTAGAGCCAGGCTTTGGTTTTGCAACGTTAACAGTAGCGCCAAGACCTACAGGCATCAATGAAAAATTATGTTCAAAAACAGAACCACCTAGCTAGTTTGCTAGTTTTTACAACATCATGGGATTTTCCAAACCTGTGCATATTCCGCAACTGAGAATACAAACTTTGTCAAGTGGAGCAGCAGGGTTGATCTTGGCAACACATCCGGCATGAACAACAGTGTACTCACTAAATGTGGAGGTTCCAACAAAGTGGTAAATGGGCTGTCCGTTTTTGGAGAACCTGGTCTTGCCATCGTTGAGCATAACACCCCTGTCAGTGTTAATCCTAAGAAGGTCGCACATGTTGCTCTCCTCTGACTTACAATGTGGACATTCCCCACATTCTCCTGTGAATACAGGTAGGGCATGGTCTCCTGGTTTCAGATGAGTCACACCGTCGCCAACGCTCTCCACAACTCTGTACAACATTGCCATAATTTAATTATAAGCAATCTGCAATGGAATGTGTCAACCAAATGATTTAAATCTTGTTTCTTATCCTCTATTTCTGTTTCTCTAACTTGAAAGAATATGAAGAACTAGTTACTCGTAAAATGGCACATTCTAGATTTTAGGACTAGAGGACTTGATAGAGAGCAATCCATGTCACAAACTCAGAAATCAAAACCAAACCAATAGATCGTACTTTAGTAAATAAGCAGTGAAAAAAACTGTGAACTATTTTTACAAAAGAAAGTTTTGATCTTCGGGCAATATTTACGAAAGAAACGTACCCTCCAGCTTCATGACCAAATATACGAGGAAACAATGGAGCCTGGCCCTGAAATGAGGAAAAACCAAAAGCATCTTCAGATTAGGCTTACAAAATGAATGGAAGAGGATGATTCTGGGCCACGGTATCCAACGACAAAAAATAGATTTCCCGGGTGTAGAATATCATTCAAAAGTTGGAAGATAAAACAGGGGATGATATGTGGCAAGTTGAAAAGGAAATATCAAGGCTTAGGTCCATGAACCTAAATTATCTCGTATGTTCAGAGAATCAAAGTTCCTAACATTGTAAATATTATAATGGTACGCGATAATTGTTGAAGGTCTATACAGTAGTAATTCCATATTGTAACTGCCAGAATGATAGGGATTGTATGAAACACTAGTTCATAACAGAAATAGCAGCTATCTTAATTACTGAAAGGTAGCTTTCCAAGCTCAATGTACGTTAAAAATGAAGATATTTCTTTTGATACTGCAAATGACCATAAAATATGAGGTCGTTTATAATAAATAAACGAATCAATTTTATCGCTCAGAATAACATTTTTTTGATAAAAACTGGGATGAACTAAAATTTATAAATCAGTACCAATAGTATATAAAATATATGTATAAGAACGAATTATGATAAATCATTAAAAATTCCTTATTTTTGAATGACAACAGCAATAGAGACAGTTTTTTTTTTTTTTTGGCCAAAGCAATAGAGACAGTTTAAGAACAATATTTGAACAAATACACGAGCCAGTAAGAATTCAGAAATGCTATGAAGTTATTATAACATAGTAATAATTAGTTAGGCTTGAGTCCTCTGGGGAAACCAATGAAGAAAATGCAAGTGAAATAAATAAATTACCTTGGCCTCCCAGAAGTAAACATCAGTGTGGCAAAGAGAGGTAAAAAGGATCTTCAAACGCACTTCACCAGCCTGTGGCGGTGCGACCTCTACTTCTTCAATGGAGAGAGGCTTGCCGGCCTCCCATGCCACAGCAGCTACATTTTCCAGAATATTAATTCAATTAACAACACCACCCCATCACTTGCAAAACCAACAACACCGCAAAACCCATAATCCAGAAGATGAAAACAAATACATTCCTCCAGGGCATGCATTCAGATAACTTGCTCGAATAACAATCGACAGTCAAAACTCTACCGATTCAAAAGGATCCCAAAAAAATCATTATAGGAAAAGGCAACACCGGTGAGGTTGCCGAACATTCAATATTGGGGAGACACGTGAAGTAATAGAAAAAACTGAGACCTACAACACGCAGTCCAATGGAGCCACTAGAGGAATCAAGGTTGCAGGCAATGAATAAATAGGAGATGAGAGAATAGAGATCAGGCCTTAAAATAAATCAGAAACAAGGAGAGAAAGAAAGGAGGGCAGGGGCAAAAGATGAATGAAAGGGAAGATCAAGAAACAAGGAATGTAAGGAGGGTATACCTTTGCACTTGATGACTTGACCAGCAGTGCTCGACATGGCTACAGAGGGGGAAGAGAAATGAAAGGATCGATGAAAAGTGAAAAACAAAGGGTTGGGGAAGAAAGGGGAGTGAAGGAGGATATTTATCGTGGGTGGGGAATGGACGAGAATAACAGTGGGCAGGCTACCGAGGCCAGTGGGAGAGAGAAATCCAGGGGGCGCCGTGGATTCACAAGAGCGCGCCACGCAATTCTCCGCGGTATAGCGCGACGCCCTTCCCGTGCACCAGCCGGTTGTCTCGACACCCTCACTTTTCTCCCTTTTTTTTTTTTTTTTTACCCTGGCTTTATTTAAAGGAAAAACATAGAGAGAACCTTAGAATACAACTCATTAATTATTTTAATTACTTCCACATAAATGTATCAGAGACAAATTGGTCCGACCCGATAATTTTGATTCCTTTTCAAATTGGACTGAGAAGAGACAACCTAATGAAGGCGGTCGGTAGAAGATACTTTTGTAATATTTTTTTTTTATATCTCTTCTTCATCTTTAGATTAAAAAATAAATTATTTAAATTTAATATTTTTTAAAATTATTATTATAATATTTTATAATTTAATTTTAAAAATTTTATTTATATTTCAGTTATGACTTATGTAAATCAAATTTTAACAGTTTAAATTTATTTATTTATATTTAAAATAAAAATTTTATAAAATATGAAATCTTAACCCATCTTTTTTTTTATTTTGGGGTTGGAGATGATATCCTAAAAAAAAAAAAGGAGACAAAAGATTTTAAGAAAACCTAAACCCAACTAATGTCATGCCTGAATCTTACTCTCTTGGTCGTTTCTATTACCTTTAAATAAAAACAGTATATTAAAAAAAAGAATTAATATATTGTTGGTTTAATAATGTAGGGTTCTGTTAGATCTTTTTAGTTTTCTAATTTGAGTATGATAAGATACACTTATATTAGAAAAAACAACAGATAAACATAAAGTAGATATCAGATGATATATAAAAGACTAATATGATGTTTGGAATAACGGTGGGAATTTTCTATCGTGGTTTTCAATTGTGATTTACGGTATACGAAGTAGCTTTTACAATTTATGAAATAACTTTTACAGTCTACGAGATAAATATATGGAGGAGTTTTATCTCAATTTACTTGAATTTGGATTATGTTCAACCAAACATCCTCTTAAAAACATTTTAGTAAAAGATGAAGTATAAAAATAAAAGATAAAGAAAATATTAATTTATTTGACAAATATTAATAATCTTAATTATGAGACTCTAAATAATTGTGTACATCAGTCCTTAAACATCTGACGAGTTTCCTTAAAAGTATACTACTTTCTTGAAAGTATACTACTCCTTGAAGAGGACGAAAAGGAATGACCACGTGTCAAGACCAGAACGACAATTCCGCCGAAACTTGCAAAATTTCGAATGCGGTTGCGGCGTAAATTTAGTATGTTGGGATTGTCTTTATGAATAATTTTTAATCGTGATTTATAGAATATGAAGTAGTTTTTACAGTTTATAAAATAATTTTATAGTCTATAAAATAAATATATGGAGGAGATTTATCTTAATTTATATAAATCAGGCTTATATATAAACTCGATTCAAACCAAACAAACGGTAAATTTTATCTTGAATATGGTTGTGGATGCCATTTTATGTGTGGATCCGAGGTGCACCCAATGATAATTTTTTTTAAATAGTAATTGGAATATTTAAATATAATTTTTTTAATCATGATTTACGCTAATAAAATAAATATATGAGAGGAGTATTATCTCAATTTATATATATAAACACTTTTGGAGCTCTAAAAACCATCCCAAACATAACAAAAATTACGTATTCTCTCAATTTTTCAAAACCCTGCAAACAATCAAAACATGCACAATATGCATGCATGTATGTACAAGGATTAAGGGGTAATTTTGTTCTGTATGTTTTTACTGGGGGCAATTTTATTCCAAAAATATCAAAAAATAAGCAATTTTACTCTAATCGTTAACTCAGTTAATTTTGACAGTCAATTGATTAAATATGTTGAGCTGATAGTCTATATATCATTCACATCATTTTTATTAAGATGTAAATTTACCTCAAAATTTTTAGATCAAACTTTAAAAATAAATAAAGTAGATGATGTATGGAATTTTGAATAAATTTATAGATTAATAAAAATGAAATAAATAACATGTAGATTACCGGCTCAATATATTTGTTGATATCAAATTTCAAAACATATGACATGTTTGGGATGGCTTTAAATTTTAAACAGATGCATCTCAAAAGAAATGATCCACTCTAGCTTTTATATTTTCATAGCACGTTTTGAGGCTCAAAATGCGAGTACAAACATACATATAATTGCTGAAAACTTTCAGTGGCTGAAATGCATTAAGTAATTCGTTCACACCGTTGCGTGATGAAAGTTTAACTGCTAAATCTCAAGCATAAAGCAACAAAAAAATCTTACGCCATGTATGTTAGAATTTCATAATTTCATGCAACCTGATTGTGCTAATTTGTCTTTCTTATGACCTCAGTTCAATTCCTACTTAAATAAGCCCAGTTTTATTCCTTTTGCGGGTTGACGGGCTCATTGGCCCAAATTGGACGATGGACCCAAACGAGTGTCCCCAATTAGAATTAGAAGTCTAACTCGTAATCCGAACTTCCGAAGATAAAACTACTGGTTTTGGGGTGGATAAATTATATAGAATCTAAATCTATGTTGTCTCTATAGGTAAGGACGGTATAATGTATGAAAAAATCGAAGGAATATAATCCTAGTTTTTTGTTTTTCCTTTTTAAAATTTCATGATACATTTTTTAAAGGCTGGGTAATATTTTTATATATGAGGATATTTTGGTGGAATAAATAGATTTAACTCAAACCATGAAAAAAAAGCTCAAAAAATAATAATAATTATAGATTAGGCATATATAATGTCAAGTATTTAAAACTTTTTTTATCAATTATCCATACAACGTTAGAATGAATCATGATGATCATCATCCACAATAAAATATTATTAATGTTCCTTTAATTATATATTGCATAAAGGATGGATTGAAATATTTGTGCATAAAAGTAAAAGTGGTTCTCAAAAATTCTGCATCTCGTGAAATTTTAATGTATCATGTGAGGATAAGCATGCAAATAAGAATATACTGTTTGGATGGTATAGTGATTTTTTGAAATGTCTTTGATTATGGGATATTTATTCAATATGATAGGTGTGAGGTGTTTTTTGTTGGAATTAAAATGAAATGACTTTAAATTTACAATCTTCCTGGGCGGGAAGCCGGAAGGCACATAGATATTTTTACAATACAAGAAGACAATTAGAAATGCTGACGCACAATCCTGTTGAATTGTATTAATTACAAGATTTTATGAATAATAATTTATCCTTTCTAATTAGAAATTATGATTTAGGTGTAATTATTTATGGTTCAGATAAAATAGTATAACTAATAAAGTATAAAATAAAAATATATATATATCAACATGAAAAAACTTCCCTTACAACAAACGGGACTCGTTCTCTCTCTATCGATAGGTGTAGAACATACTCGTAAAAACAATAAAGTGTGGAGAATTTATATGCATGGTTTTATCCTATTAAAGTTGATCGAAAACGGAAAAACGTAGGGAAAACATAAAAAAAGACGATGATAGATATTGATGGATGGAAATAATATTAATATATGTATTGGAAGAATAGAAAAAGTAATATGTACGCCTGATTTAAATTCTTCCCCTGCAAGAGATACAAATATATCAACTTGAAAAGCATCCAATGTCCCCCCCCCCCTCTCATAGTAAATCAGTAAATCGAAGCATTTGCAAACTGTATAACAGGAATCATGTATTATACTCTGCCTGTGTAATGCATGAAAGTTATCGCCTAATTACGTATAATAACAAAAGTAAAATAAAATTCCTAAAAGAATATATGGAAAAACTTTTATGAAACATGCATGATGAACTGAAATTCAAAAGGTTTTTTCTAAGACAACTTACAAGCAATTGAATTTTCGATGGGTAATTTGTTGAAACTAATTAATTCTTAGGGATATTTAACTTTTCATGTAAGCCTCATGTCAGTGGTAATATGCAACCGACCAGTTACAATTTTCTTATTGGATTTTATGTGCAGAACAGGAATCTGATCAGGAGTACCCTTATTTTCTTTCTTTCAAAAGCAGAGGCCGTTCTACTCCTCTGGTCTTATTTATAAGTATTTTTTTTATGGGATTGATCCTTTTTATAAATAACTTTCACTTTGTGTCTGAAAATGTAAGCTTCTTTTTCCTATTTTACCTTTATTAAATACATATTATTTATAATTGGTTGGAACATACACCAAAAGTTATATTTATAAGAGAGAGAGATAGAACTTATTAAGTGAATGAAGTCGACAAAGTATTGGAAAAACGTATTTTACTATCTCTCATAATTTTTATACATTTTCTTTGTTTTCATAAATAAAGACATATATAAAAAAATATGACATTTTTGACACACTTATTGTTTTTAACTACCAGTTCGTTTTGCGCAATCAAGGAGAAAGTTTCTTATAAATAGGACTGGAGGGAGTATATATCAAGGAACAAAAAACCGGACCGGTCAATGAACCGGTCACAGCACTGGTTTAAGGGTTAATGGTTCAACCGGGGTCGAACCGGTGGTCAAACCGGTCATATTAAAATATTATAATTTATTAGTGGTAAAAATCTTTAGGTAAAAAATGCTTAAAATATATTAGTATTAGTTATGATGCCTATATTTATATAATGACATCTCTTTTCCTATAATTAATTAATTATTATATCCTCTAAAAATCATTTTTTTTAGATTTATTCTTTTTTTACTTACTTTTCTCTTCATTTTGGTCTTCAAACTTTCATTTTTCCCTAAAAAATAATGTCCAATAGTAGATAGAAGAATAAAAAAATATATTTTATAAAAAAAAAAAAAAGGAAAACCGGTCAAACCGGTCGAACCACCGGTTGGACCGGTTCTGACCGATTCACCGGTTTTGCTATGAACCGGACCGGTTGAACCGGCCGGTCCGGTCCGGTTTTTTTTTCAATGGTATATATCAAGGAACAAAAAATTGGACCGGTCAAGGCATAGGTTCAAGAGTCAATGGATCAACTTGGGTCTAACCGGTCATATCAAAATATTATAATTTATTAGTGGTAATATATATATTAATATATTTTTAAATTTTTATAGATGAAAATGAAGATATTTAGAAAAAAATGCTTAAAATCTATTAGTATTAGTTATGATGTCTATACTTATGCAATAATATCTCTTTTTCTATAATTATTATATCCTTCAAATTTTTCTTTTTAGATTTGTTATTTATTTACCTACTTTCTCTTCATCTTGATTTTTAAACTTTGATTTTTTCTAAAAAATAGCGTGAGATAGTAGTTAGAAGAATAAAAAAAATATATTTCATAAAAAAATTAAAACGCAACTGGTCTAACCATCGATTTTACCGGTTTTTATCGATTTATAGATTGATGTCTAACCTAAACCGGACTATTAACCAGGTTCAAATGGCAGTACGATATTTTCTTGATTGGAATATATATGCATTGAAAGAAGCAAGGAACAGAAGTTTGGTTTTTGATTTTTCATGTCATTGTTCCTTTTTATTGTTTCGGAGAAAACATGTGGTGTAGTGAGCAGAGCAAAAAGAAAATGTAGGAGAAACCTGCAAGTAGAAAGCAGCCAAGCAGGTGAGGGCGCATAATAATGAATAATAATGATGCTACATTTTGGCTTTCGGCTGCCACTAATATATGTGAAAATCTAAGAACCCTCATGCGTGCGTCATCTTGTCACATCCTCTTTTGATGCCTACTGTTGGACTCTTCCAAAGTCAACCTTCTCCGCCGGTGGTTATTACCATAATGGAAACCCTCAAATCATGGGCCATCATTAAGTGGTGGTGGCCGGCCGGTGTGGCCAGACACAATTATAGAGCCAACTATAAAGCCTTTTTGGGTATTGCTTTCCTCAGCTCCTAGCTAGCTAATTAATCCCCTAGCCTTATTATTATGCCCTGCTGCTCCTTCCTCTTTATTCTAACTTCATCCGCCCAAACAAAAAAATTGCATGCTATGACTTTCCTTCGAGCTCTAGTCTGCGTCCTTCAGGAGAATCAGAGGCCGAGAAAGATGTAATACAACAGTGTTACGGGCAAAGAAACTAACATGCCAAAGATGACCCTGCAGGAAGAAGGGGGGAAAAAGATTATTTAAGATTTGCGAATTGGTTCCATAACTAATGAACAGAGTTATGCAGTTGCACGCACACAAATCCTTCCGTCCAGTGTAAATAACCCTAGCCTTTTTGACTTTAACTAGAAATCAACAAGTAGCAAGTTCCGTGGCCTATATAGGATTTTTTATAACGATGAACGTAGAAGGGCTTGCGAGATGCCATGAGAAAAGTGTTGTAAATTTTGAACAGTAAAAACTTTTGCATCCAAATAATAGGTGTACAAGTAAAAGAGAGCGAGGGGCTCAAAAAATGCACGACATTGATCACAACAAATTCATCAACAAAAGGTAAATGGATTTTCGTGCCTTTTAGAGTTCATAATCTCGTGTATGCGTTTGCGAATTATATGCCTTCTATTTGTCAATGATGATATTAACACGCTCGCTTCACACAGATTCGGCAGCCCAGAGCCGAATCACAATAGTCATTTCATATATATTCCGTGGACGGATTAAGAGGTCTAGAAAGCTGGGAGTCTCTATCATAAGTATATTTTATCATCGAAAGTTCCGTTATCTGGGGCTCTCATCTTTAATTTCCATATTAGATAAACAGTGTCCACAAAGAGCATCTGTGAATGGGTGCGCGCACCAACACACAAATGTTGACTTGTAGTCCCTGAGGCAATTATGTACTCTAAAAACAGTAGTATTAAATTGGAACGTTTAATCGATATAATTTAGGAAAATAAGTTTATCGGGAAAAAGAGGCCAGTGGTATATTAGTCATGTCATCTCACAGGTATAGAAACTCACCCAGTGCTCAAGATATCAGGGTGGAGTCCATATTCTCTTGCAAACACAAATGGAACGATGCCTTGAGGCAGAGCAGCCTGAGGAGGAAATGAAGCCAAAGTAAATAAGATTTGGAAGACGACATATCATATAGTGTTTATCAACAGACTTCAATTGGTGCAAGCTAAGGATATATGTAAGGACAAATTAAAGGTGACCTGGACGATGGCAGTATGGAGTTTGGGTGGTGTCAATCCGACGGCAATGGAAGCTGCAGACATTACCAGCGGCCCTCCGATGAAGCGGATTCCCATTGCCATTGCCGCTCGTTTAGCGCCGCACGCTATAACCCTTGGCTGAAGCGCCATGAACAGCCCTGCACCCACATATTTAATCTCTCTGTATGCATATATTCATGATTTATGGGAAATAGTTTTGGTAATTCAATTACCTAAGCTGAACATAGCCATCCCAAGGCCCGCGTCCGAAATTATTTGGATGGACGATTTGACCAAACTAGGCATTCCCACGTTCCATCTGTAATAATAATATAACGATAATGCATGTATTCATTTAATTAATTAAATTATGAGACATATATACATATGGTACGCCCTCATGCTTGCCTTTTGTTATAGTACTATTGATACTAATAATTGTTAGGTGGCACATACTTGAAGGAGATGAGAGACCAGAGAAGGCCCAGCGCACTAGAATATGTATTAGGGTTACGGGACAGTTTCCTCCCAACCACTGCCAGTATGAGCCTCGTCATCACCAGCGTCCCCGGCATTCCTTGGGCTTCTTTGGGCCCGCCCGCTTCTTCCTCCGTCGCCATTTTTGTGCAGTCTCTAAAGCTCATCTCCTTCTCTGTAATACACACACACACACGTACATGATCATGTCAATACTAGCTAGTAATATTAAACAATCTTCTGCCATATTGTTGTTTGTAAATAAATTAATTAAGGAAGATTTTATATTAAACAATATAAAATCCAGGCTTCCTATGATTCGGTGTGGAAATTCTACGCCATTCACCCCACCTTTCCCCTCGCTTCATCATATCACACGTGCTCCTTTCCAATCATGACCGCCATCCATTGTGCTCCTCACTAACCCAATCTGCCCAACTTTCGCATCCAAAAGTAAATTATTCTCCTCCCATATTCTTCACCTTCATTCATTTTATATATTCATTGTCTAATTTGTCGACTGGCTAGTGCTTTGTATCGCTACTATAGAGGATATTAATACAAGTCATAATCCTTTTAGACCCTTTTTATACGTAGAGAAAAACATCTTATCGTACAATAAATAGTAGTAGTAATTAAGCGCTCATTCAATATTGCTTAATTAACCAAATCATGTGGAGGTGCACACGAAATGTTTCAAAGTTCGACATGCTTTTGACAGCCAACAAAGCGCGTATTGGTCTTCCCATGACCAGATAACGACTACGTATACTCACAGGACAACTTTATACACTACTTCGCATATGCCATAGAACCGCCCATACCTGACGTCGATCCAGTAATGTCTTTGCATCCTTGTCTATCTCCCTCCTCATATTTTCCTGGCGGCGACTCGCACACCACCCTCGGCCCTGCTGAAAATGCCACTGGTGATTGCCGGCATATCCTCCCACCGGAAATCGGGGACTTTGCCCATACCGGCGGGCTCAACGTCGCCGCCGCATCCTCCAATTCGTTAAAATTTGACCGCCGTGGCGTCGGCTGGAGCGAGTAAGCATCCGACGAGGCGTACCCGGACAGCCGAGGGCTGGTGGACGACAGGTACCCGAATCCCAGATCGCCATGCCCAAAAACAATATCATGACCAACTCCAGCCGCCGTTGCCTCAGAAACAGCGCCGTGAAACTCATGCAGCTGAAGTGGCGTGTGGACGGAAAATATATCCGCATTGGACAGGTTGGAGGGCCTGGGTGTGAGGCCCATCGACGAAGATAACACGGAGTCAGGGGCCGACGACGTGGACCGTCGGATCCGGACACGGATACGCCCATGGTTGTCGGTTTCGGACTCGGTTCGAAGCGGCATGTCGCGACCATCGAGGGATATGACGTCACCGTCGATCTCAAATTGGGTTATAGAAGCAGCCATAGGGCCAGGAAAGTGGGTGTGGATCAAAAGGGTCGCAGCTCTGTATTCAAACAAAAACAGCAGTAGAGTGTACCTGAAAGGCATTAGATCGTACTTTTAAACAACATATTATGCATGGTTGCACCAAACGATGAGTAGCTATATATGTGCCGGTTTAGGCGATAAATAAAATAAAGGGAATAATAATTAAGGTACCATATGATGCATTGAAGGACGACAAGCTGAACCATGAGGGACTGGGTGAAGGGACCGTACATGGCTTGGAGCAGAGGGATGCCCATGACGAGAGTGTTGGGCAGAGTAGAGAGGGAGAAGAGGGTGATGAGCCACTCCAAGGAGCCGCCGGAGAAGAAGATGGCCCACAGAGAGAGGAAGAGGAGGACCATGAGCTTGGAGATGGTGTCGGCTATGATGAATTTGGAGTCCATTTGGTAGGGGTTGTTGTCTGAGATGAAGTGGAAGGAGAGCACGGGGACGGCGAAGACCGCCACGAAGCGGTTGATGCCGGAACATTGGTCGGGGGTGAAGACCTTGCACCACTTAACAGAAGCGTAGGCCAAGAGCATTGCAGAGTATAGGGGAACCATCGCGCACATGACGTGGTAGAAATCTTCTGCTGTTATCATTTTTGGGGCTTCGCTGCAGGAGGACGACGAGTGAAGAAGAAGGTGAATCAAAGGCTCTCTCTATATAAAGGGCTTGTTTGCGTGCTTAGCTGTCAGGGGATTAATGAATACCACTAGGTGCCTTTTAGGAAAGCTAAAAGGGAGAAAAATTAGTATACGATACGTGACATGCCCAATAAATTTCAATCTGCAAAAGGGTATCAGGACTGTGAATATGCGTAAATTTCTCCTTTCTTTGCTACTAAAACGAATAAAGATACATTCTCCCGGATTCTATCTTCTTCCTTCTTCTTTTTTTTTTTATAAATAAAACTGTTGAAATCCGTTTTCACTCCGCCAATAGATTTTTATTTTTTTTTCCGTATTTTAATTTTGCGTCGTATTGATCAATTATCAGAGCACAAGAGAGAGTGTACGTGTTCCGAAATGGAGACGTTATATATGAAGTAAGGAAAATCTTTGTTTTCCGTGGCCTTATGTTTCTAAGAATCGGCTTGATCTTCATGTTCGAGTTTGAAAGTTGGAACCGCCGGAACTAGTTCTCAATTTTGGTAAATTAACTACAACAAAAACCTTACTGACAATTATAAAATATTCAATATCCAATATATATACTGTTCTATATATAGTTTGACCGCTGCTTCGCTGGTTATTCAACTGAAACACTCGAGATTAGACACACACACAAACGATAGACAACAAGTGGAGGCAAAATCTGTAATGGTTGCAGCGTGCAGTTTCTGAGACATTGTTACGGGGAAAAAAGGTGAATGTTAGTGTGCGCAAAGTGTGGGAGCAGTTTCCAAGGATGCTTTGCTTCGAACATAGATACAATGCATGAAGATTCAACTTTTTTTGTGGATTTGCGTGTAGCTTTTTAATACAAATAGATTGGAGGTGAAATCAAATCATATCAAAGCGGACATGGATGCTGCTACATGTGTATGGATTTGGCGGAGTAGAGAAGCTGGTTGTTGTTTAGGAGTAGCATGCATGAGGAGAGAGAGTAGGCATAAGGGAGTGTCAGGGGAAACGGGAGGCAAAACTTGTCGCATATTGGAGAGTATGGACAGAGTGATGGTGAAACGACGTGGCGTGTGAGGGTGACGTTGGGAAGAATAGACATAGCCACAGTACAGCGACAGAGAGTGCATGCATTGCCTCGTCCCCATCACTGCACTCTGTTTTCCTCTGCTTCCCATCTCTCCCCCGTACTCTGCCACCTCATGTCCCCCTCCTCCCGCTTCTCATCTATTTCTTCTACTCAAGTCCTTTACTTTTTTCGGTCAAATTTTACTCTCTTCTCCAATAACCATTTCCCTTTTTCTTTTGGTCTTAAAACATAGTTTTAGGGATTCAAAAAGTCATAACCAAACAGACACACTGACGCGCACTCTCTCAGTATCACTACAAATTTGATGAAACACCTTTGGGTCTAGTAGTATTAAGATGTACTTTTGTGACACTGGGTTTAGGGTTCAATTCGATCCCTAACTTGTGGCTGCATGGGAGGGCAGCTAAACTGGCTTTCCAGCATTCAAGTTTATTTTTTCCCCATTTACTGCACTACCGCAGCATGCACGAGTTTTCTGCATTTTCCAAAGGGTAAATTCAGCAGCCTATGAACTAGTAGTATTATTTTACTTTTATACTCTCCTTCACTTTTGAGGTGTATGCTGGAGAACTAGGCGACTCCCGATTTATTCATGCGTAGCAAAGTGTTTAGAATATATAGCATATTTCTTTATTTTGTCTACATAAGAAATTAAAGGCGCTTATGGGTGTATGGTTCAGAATGGGCAAAAGAACGAGAGGCAATTGCACCACTCACCTCTAAATCATTGAATTTTTATGTCTTTGTGAGCGTTTAAAATACATATATCCACGATTACTCCAACAAAACGAGCCTTTGGACCTTCTCGCTGAGCTTTTCCATTCCTGGCTTGAAGCCTTGATGCGGGCTTTTCTCTTGGTCTCAGGGCCCAGGCCTAAAGGATCTGTATGTTTAGGAGGCTAAATAAACTTGGGCTTTAACATGACTGCTATTCAAGTTTCTTTTCTTTTCTTTTTTATGTCTGAAACCGGACGCCCTATATGTGTATTTTATATGATTTTGCAGTCATGGAAAGCCACACTTTATGGTGCAGTTTATTTGGAGTTCCAACTTCCAAGCAAATTTATAGGTGTAAATCTAGTTTATAATATTATATGAATTTTACGTGACAAAATGATAGAAAATAATTTTTAGCATGACTTATATGTAACATTGACAAATTATGAAACAATAATTTTGTTTTCCACAGAGGGATTCAATATTTCACATTTTCACTCCGTGGCGCAAAGCTTCCTTGGACACGAGGCTTTTTCGTCCTTGGACACAAATACTAGTGTGGGCATTTTGTCAGAGGCTTTCTTAGGGACAAACTCTAGTCTATAGTCTTTCTTTAAAGGGTTTCTTAGGGATGGACGCTAGTCTATCTACGTTCTTTCACCTTGTCGACATGGTGCTGAATTTCTACACTAGAGGCAATAATGTATAGGGGACCGTATTCTAATTTTTGTGACTCCTGAATTTTTAACTTACATTTATGCATCAGTAAGTTTCTCTATCAAGTGGAATGCCAAGAGGGCAACGCTGCCCACCATGCTTGGATGAGGCCTTAGCCTTTTCATATGTTATCTCCATGTTCTTGGTCATTGATACCATCCTAGCTGAACTTGTTGGCCTGGGTCGATGGCAGCAGAGGAGCAATGTGTAATTCAGGGCTTCTCTGTGATTTGGGAGTGTACATAATGAACTCCCCGGTACAGAGCTCTTCATATTCTTTCATTTTTGGTCATTGCAAAAGCTCACTTAATGAGAATCCAAAGTTGTTATATTTATCATTTATCCTCATCTTTCACCTAAACAGACAATTTGTCATCCATTTGGAACAGGCTTGTCATGGGACACAAGGAATATAAAGCTCCAATCTCCCTGGCACATGCCCCTTCAGCAGAAAAGCAACAAGCCCTTTTCTTTTCTACCATATGCCCACCATAATCCTTTTTTTAAAAAAAAAAAAAAAGAAAAACTATTCCCTGCCCCACTCACCAGCATTCTAGTTTGTTGTACCTTTCACTCCGTCATTTGGTAGTGGAGGCAAAGGCTACCATCTCCTGCTTCGAACGAAAGCCCCAGATTCTCCCCGCCAAATCAACGATGAACAATAGTTGCCCGCAATCCCAACTATAAAGCTGCCTGCAATATAATATCCACTTAGCAAGTAAAATCTTTCCTATCCTACATATATCCTTATTCTTCTTTGTTTGAGCTTTTACTGGCTGGTCACGCTACCTCAAAGCAACATTCTGGTTCTCTGTCCATTTATATTTAATATATATATATATATATATATATATATATATATATATATATATATATATTTAGCGATGAATTTCTTCCTATAATGCAGGTCGGGAATCGACAATCAACTACATAATGGGGGTGCAGTAACTCGGTTGAAATTCACAGCTGATGTGATGTATAAAGTTCAAGTCGCCGTAATGGCACAGATCATGGAATCCATGACGAGATGTCACTAATATATTCTGCTATCTGATTTTCTACAACTCCTATCTCGATCGTGGCAACAGTAATCCTTTGGTAGTTTGCAACCACACATTGCCTTCGAAACAGTATCTGCAGGAACACAACCAATCAATTCCAGAAACGTGAAGGAGGCATTAACATATTCGCGTGGAAGAAGTTAAAAGCCCTCTCTGTTTCCAAAATATAGTGCGTAGGCCCTGTTTGGTAGAATATTGTTCTATATGGCAATTATGTCTGTTTGCGGCCCAACCTCCCCCTACATATTCTTGAGACCCTGAGCTGGAAGCTCCACACTAGGAATAACGTCAAAAGCTTAATAATTGATAGCGGTGTTAGCTTGTGTGAGTCTATAGACTACCACAAAAAACACAGATCGTTGAACTTGCTTCAGCCAACGGCTTATTATTGGAAAAATAGAAAGGGACAAGACACATATGGGCCAGAATGATGCATGTATGGAACTAATAATGATGCTTCTATGATGGGTAATAGGTTCTACTGAGATAAAATACTTGACCATACAATAAGAGAGTGAAACCTGTGGGAAGAAGGACTGTGATTCAGATTCTACTTTCAAATTAGGCGTTGTAATAATAAGACGTAGGTGTTGGCGTTAAAAGCTCACTTTCAATGGAGACGTGAAAAAGCTGATAATCAGGAAGGCAAAGAAAGAATCTTGTTGCTGGGGAAGCTAAGGTTGGCAATTTTGTTTTGTTGCATGAGTAGCCAAATTGAGTAATCCACAAGTAGCGTCCTGTGGAGGCAAAATCATGTCTTGATGCGTTTCTTGATGGGTTTGATGGATTCTTATATATAATTAACACAAAAGGAGACCATATGTGGCTCCAAATCCAAACTAGAATGATTAAAGCTCATCTGCAGTAGAACACATGTAGTAGTTGAAACAGAGTGTAAAAAGGGATACTGATTAAGGGCTGCGATTGTGTTTACACGTACGAGAAGGGAAAACCATACTGGTGGGCAATATTGCTGGTAAAAGGTGGGCAGTTCTTTCCCTCATTGCTTTTATTTTAATGATAAGTTGGCATCCATACTCACTTCAAGCGCTGTGCTTCCACTGATATAATTTCTTTCTATTCATTAAATGGCCTAATCCCTTTATTAAGCTAATTTAACTAACTAATTCCTGCACGCTTCACCCATCCCTTATTTAATCACTAATTATGTTCGTGTCGAATATTTCCATGAGAAAAACACAGCTACAAGTATTTTCAAACATCACTTTCCCTGGTGAGCCAATTAATTACATGCTTGCAATCGATTTGAAATTGTTTTTACTTTTATTTTTAATAATTCATGTCATTGTACAGATAAACTTTTTTAAAGAAGAAAATATAATTGTGATATTTGGGGTTAAATAAAATTGATGACACCGCATTTTGGCAAATGATTATAAGATCTGGCAAAAAAAAATAATTATAATTATAAGATCCAGGATGGACTATAAATTGGAGATGATGAGATCATAGGAGGATACAATGGGCAGTTACTTTGTTATTCTTGCCTGCTTTAACTTCATTATAATGTTTATATTTCCTCATGATAAATATTGATTCTTAGTCTCTTACAGATATATCTTTTAAAAGAAGAGTAATATTTTAGTTCAAAGAGTAATACTTACTTGGTTCCAAGTCAGTTTTTAAAGAATTGGATATTTTTAGGAAAGGCTATATGAAACAGTAAAAAAAATTGAAACTTGAGAAACTAAATTAGGCGACTTAAACTCTAAATACCGAGTTTCAACAGAATTAAATTTTTTTGGCAAAAAAAAAACAGAATTAAAATTAAAAGCTGTATAAAAAATAATATATTAAAAATGAAAGAATTGTTATAAAAATATCGATGATAAGAGAAAATAAGAGATAAAGAAGATAAAAATTCAGGAGAGAAAATAAAGAAAAATTTTCATTCACTTGTATATCATTAATATCTGACCCAAGGTCTCTATTTATAGGAATAAAAACGCATATAAACAGTGTAACATCCTTATTTTATTAGCATTTAGAATTAGTTGTAATTTATATTTTATATAGTCAAAGGGTTAAAATAATTAATAATTTAAAAGAAGTATCAAGGTCTGAACATATATTAAAAAAATTATAAAAATAAAATGCCTCTTTAAAATAAATATTTTAAGTTTATGGGCATGTGTGTGGAAAGATATATATATTATCATTGGAATAAGTAATATAAAAAAAATGCTACTAACATTCTAAATATTACTTTTACTGTTTTATTATTATTATTATTTAGAAATATTATTTTAATAAGAGAAGTTAAACCCTAGATTTACCTTTATATAATGGACATGTTTGGATTCTCATTAAAGAACTAAAAAAGCCCATTAGACATACAAAAGCCTATTTATTTTAAATATTAGTGTTTGAGAACTTATTAAAAATCAATGTGCTTTTATATCAAAAGAACTTTTTTTACAAAGTTATCAGTTGGAGCTTTTTTTCAGTTTTTTTCCAGTTTCTCATCAATGCACGCATTTTAATGACATTTTAATTATCTAGCTACCGTACACAGACGCGTTCCTGTTTACTCGACACACACATATACGCTTCTCTGCCCAAACCATTTGACAATTTTAAAATTTTTTCAATTATTAAACTTTTTTCAATTTTAAAATTTTTTTCAATTATTCTCTCCTCAATAATTATTAAAAAAATTCAATTTTAAAAATTTTATTTAAATTTTTTAACATCAATTATAATAAATATGTACACAAACAATATATATATATATAGTATTCAACAATGTTCATACCATTTTCAGTCATTTTTCATTCAAATGGGCTTTTCAAAAACTAATCCAAACAGGTTCTATTTTTTTTTAAAAAAAGTCACTTCTCCACCGTCAATTCAAACACAAATCACATTTACAATCTGACTTTTTCTTAAAAAGATTTCTATAAAAACTCCATTAAAAAAAATTACTTTTTCACCGAATCCCGAACACACAAAAGTGCATTTTTTTCATCTTTCATTTCTCTATTGATCTACTCCGTCCTACTACTATTAACATACTGAGACTACTATTATTTTAATATATTGAGAACATGTATTTTCAAGTTTTTCTTTTCTTGCTCTCTTTCATCAATATTTTATACTGTGTTAAGTCTCGTCATACCAACTCTTTCATTCTCTTTTATTGTGCGTGGGTACATCTCCATTTTTTTTCATATACCAACTCTCCCCTTCTCCTACTGTTCCTCTCTCTCTCTCTCTCTCTCTCTCTCTCTATATATATATATATATATCTTTATGGGTATATATTTTCCTTAAACTTTTTCTTTCCTTGTTTTTTCTTCTCTTTCATCATTTGCTTGATTGGGTTGGTGTGTGAATTTGATTTTTTTTTATTATTTATCCTCCATTCGCTTTTTTTAAACGAACAGATGCGTGGGTGAATGAACATCTATAGCTTTATATTTTTTTTAACCTAAATCTCCAATAACTCTCATATGAATTGAGTGCACAAGTGTAGTGTATATCTATTTATAAATTTTTATTTTATTTTCCACATAAACCCAACAACTCCCATATGAGTGTAAATGCGCATGTATTGGGGGTCTAGTTATTTCTCTTTCCCTTCCCTAATCCTGCCTTACCGTTGAACCTTAACCTCTCTCCTTTTTTCTTAATTATTTTAAATTGTTTGGGTGGCTGTTAAAAGAATGACGAATTCATTTTTGTCAAAAAAAAAAAAAAATTACGCATGTGGGATCCCCAACCAACAAAGCTCTTATTCCTCTTTGCATCCTGTGTCACCATATATCTTTAAAAACATTTACATATGTCACTTATATATGTAAAATCTGTTTCCTTCTATAAAAATAAAATTATTTTTCAAATAATACTGTTTCTAAATAAAACTGTGGAAACTTAGGTATGCGTATAATATCAGTCATATAGGGTAGATGTAAATGTTTAGAGTATTTTAATCCAACTCTAGAGTAGTTTTGAGAAATATACTAATAGATATTTATGTTTGTGATTTTATAGACTCTCATTGAGAGTTTTGAAGTAACTCTTATATGATTGCTTGTGTGGTAGGGAGTAACAGGTAACTCTGAATATTATTTTATATATTTGTGGAGTGTGTATGATTGTAAATGACTATTTTTTTTATTAAAAAAATGGACTGAATTATATGTACATGTGTATATATTGTAAATCTCCACCTAGTGGAATAAAGGCTTTGTTGTTGTTGTTATTGTTATTATGTTTATATTGTAAATTCTCAAATAAATAATGTTATAAGTAAATTTCTCTATAACTCATTTTTATTCAAATATTTAATAATTTAACTATAGTTAATGTATTGATGGATTATTATTTCCTTTTTTAGCATGTTTGAATATGTGATGATATTTTATACGAATGGAAGCATAATTTATTGTACTTTATCTTTCAATTATATCATTGATAATTAAAAATAATTGTCATAGCGGTTGCATTTATAATGGATTGGAGTAAAAAGGAATTTGTATGTTGAGAACTTTTACCACGTGATATGCAATCACCCGGTGCACAGTAGATGACACTTTTCAGGGCCCCTTCTTCCATGTTTTCCTTTGACTGGGATTGCATTAGAGCTAAGTTGTGTTCTTTTAAGGAGGGGTGTTACGAGTGTAGGATGATGTATTTTAGAAAGTGCAAGTGTACATTGTTGTAAACAAATAATGTAGAAATAGAGTATCGTTCCTACGAGGATTGATTACTAAGTACCAAAATTAGTAATTTTAATTCTATTTAGTCGATCGATTAGTTGATGGTCGAGAATACAAAATAAAAATGATTAAATGTGAATGCAATTGATGTGAAGACAGATATGAGAAAAAACCCTAAGGATTAGATTTCACTTAACAAATTTCGGATTGAATCACTATCAATTCTAGTTCAATTTATTCCATATGATTGATAGTCGAGTTTCCCTAATTTAATTACCAGCCTCTTTCAAGGTGAAATCATTCTATAATTAATTGTTAACCCAATATATTCCTATATGAATTTAAGCAATTAATCATGCATTAAGATTTATGGAACTCATTAAGACTACACAACCCATATGAATATATTCTTATTTCATATACAAATTATGGTTTTAATTATAGGATCCACACAAATGCATATCCTTCCGGTCTCAACATGCATATTAAAATCATCCAAAATGTGGCCAATCAATTGAAAGCATTAAGAACAATAATTAAAACTCAATCATGAAGGAAAAATCAAAATTAAATTTAATAAGTTAAGATTTAATCCATCATTAGTAAGCTACGTCATTACCCTAAGAAAAATGGAAATTAGCTTATGATGAAATTAAAAACGAAACCAAAATAAATTAAAAACATAATAAACCATGCATAAAAAATTAATTACAAAAACATAAAAATACAACTACAAGATGCATAAAAATGTAAAAATCTAGCCTTCCTAGAAGGTAAAACCTTCCATGTAAGTGGCAACCTATACCATCCATAAAGGAGGACTACATAAGCTTTCCATATAGAAGGTAAAACCAACCATGTAGGAGGCATGCAAAAAATAATAAAATGTAAGAAATAAATTCTAAGATAAATACTCTCTCTCTAAATTGAAATTCTCTCTATCTTCCTTTATTTCTTCCTTCTCCATTTTAGGATGCCAATAATCTCTATTTATAACCTTTATTTTTATGTGCTACATTAACTTTTGCTATAGTACTACAGTAACTTTATTATAGTGAACCACACTGCTAGGGTAACCCGACCACCCACTCGGAACCGCCCTACTCGGTACAGGAACCGACTACAGTGAACTGTCCCACGTTTGCTACAGTATATTTGCTAAAGTACGTATTGCTATAGTCATCCCTTCAAATTCCTTTTTAATATCTTCTTAATATGGTGTTGTACGGGGCTGTCAAAAGAAAATCATTATTTATTTATCAATTATACTCAAATTCATTACATTAAGCTCAAAATATCATCTACAAAATCATCATATAAGGGAAAATAAATATGTAAATATTTTACTTATCAAGGGGAGCCATAGTCTAGACTTAAGCTCTACACCTTTGGCTAAGTGTATCTTAAGAACTAGTAAGTTTGGGACAATCCAGTCAAATGGACGGGTTTTCTGTTGGATTATGTGTTAGCCTATGACTCCAGTCAGCAATATAAGAATGGATGGATGGATGGTGGCATAAAGAATGTTGCATCTTGCATATTGCATAATTTTATATTAATTGTTGTGATAAAAATCAGGGTTATTAAACCCAGACCGGACCGGCCGGTACGACCCAGAAACCGGCGACCCGAGCAGGAAACTGGTCCGGTCCGGGTAGTGAACCGGTCCTTTTTTTTTTATAAAATCAATTTTTTAAAAAAATTTCTTTATAATTTCATATTAATAAGCCTAAAATCTTCATTTTCTCATCGGTTTGGTCCTGGGTTAGCTCCGGTCTGACCCACTGACCCTTAACCCAGTACCCCAACCGGTTCACTGACCGGTTCCGGTTTAATAACCTTGATAAAAATACAAATTTACATAATGATGATTAAATTAGTAATTGTCTTGCATGAGGATTTTGGTACATACAAATATATACATAATTAGTTCTTTTTTTTTATCATATGTGGTTTGCTTGTATACGATAAAAATTTTCAGTAGTTACTGAGATGTTGAATGCCATCCTTTATATTAACATTTTTTAGGTGATTGTTCTAGTATGGAGCAAGGAAGGCATCTATGGAGTGAATTTTGAAGGTTTTCTTTTACTTTTAGAGCACATGTTATGTTATAGTTATTTGCCATGACTTTAAAACTTCCGCATTTTATTTTGTTTTACTAAAATATTTTAAGAATTTGATTTAACACTATGATGTGGGTTTTAATTGAACTGATTTTATATTTTGATGATTAAGATGTCATACAACCTTATTGGTGATATGTCAAATACTTTGGTTAAATATTTGGTTGTTTGGTTTGAGGTATAACTTCCATGTATGCTACAGTACTGCACAGTAAACTTGTGGTGCTACAGTGATGCACAGTAACATAGCTACAGTACGAACAATAAACTCATGACGTTACAATGTTGCACAGTAAAACAACTACAGTATACCTGATATTATAGATCAAGTTGACTGGAAGAGTAAGTTGGCCTGGATATGAGTCAATGGACATCCACATAATTAATATTCATAATATTCCCCCTTAGATGTCCATTATGAATGTGCATCATTATAAACTTTAACTAGGAAAAATCTAGTGGGATAAAAACCTAGTCAAAGAAAAGAGTACATCATTCATTGATACATTGTCTAGTGCTACCTCATTAAAAACCTTTCCAGAAAAACCCAGTGGGACAAAACCAATATAAGAGAAAAAGAGTACAGCGTGTATCGACTCCCCTTCTTGACAACATCAGTTGATATCTCTAAGTCTCCGAAGACTAATGTCATGGACAAGGTTTTCAAAGATTGTACTTGGAAGTGACTTGGTGAATAAATATGCTAGATTTTCACTTAAACTGATTTGCTAGATATCTATTTACCATCCTTTTGAAGGTCACAAGTGAAGAATAATTTTGGTGAAATATGCTTCGTCCTCTCTCCCTTGATATAGTCTTCTTCAAGTTAGGTAATACATGCAGTATTATCCTCATATAGAACTGTTGGTACCATTTTTCCTAGAGATAAATGTCAAGTTATTCGTATATAATGTATCACTGACCTTAACTATACATATTCTCGACTTTTTTCATGTATTGTTAGAATTTTTGCATGGTTAGATGATGTGGCTAATATAGTTTGTTTCATAGATCGCCATAAAATAGCTGTACCTATACATGTAAATAGATAGTCCGTTTGTGATTTATCATCATATGGATAAGATAAAAATCAAGTATCTACATAACCAACCAGTTCATGCTTAGATACATTTGAGTAGTATTACCTCATGTCCATAGTATCTCTGAAGTAACGAAGAATGTGTTTTACTCCATTGTAATGCCTTTATGTTGGTGAATAACTATATCTTGCTAATAAATTAACACTAAAGGATATATCAGCACGTGTGTGATTAGCAAGATACGTTAGTGCTCTAATAGTACTAAGGTATTGTACTTCTGAACCAATTAGTTTTTCATCACTTTCTTTGCTAATTACTCAAGGTCGGAATGAATATTTATCTGCTTCCAAAAACCTTACAATCATTGGGGTACATAATGGATGAGATTTATCCATATAAAATCACTCTAGGACATTTCTTGTATAAGTTTCTTGATATACAAAGATCCTATTTTTTAGGTATCGATCTGTAATCCAAAATAGAATTTTTTTCTTCCTAAGTCTTTTATTTTGAATTCTTTCTTCAAACAATTAATTGCCTTTTAAAGCTCTTCAGGAGTTCCAATGATGTTGATATCATTAATATAAACAGCAATTATAGCAAATTCAATTCTAGATCTTTTTCATAAAGATGCATTGGCATATCAAATCATTTTTGTATCATTCTTTCAACAGATATTCATTAAGACGATTATATCACATGCGCCCTGATTACTTCAAGTCATACAGAGACTTATTTAACTTAATTGAGTATTGTTCTCGAGAACTTGAATTGGATGCTTCTGGCACCTTAAGTCCTTCAGGGACTTTTGTTAGAACTGGCTAACACTCAAGAGGGGGTGAATTGGATGTGCGATAAGAAATTAAAAACTTTCAAATCCTTTTTGCATCTTATTAACTTAGTATGTATCATAAGAAACTATTTAAAACATATATGTTGGAAACGTAAAATCTTATGGAAGAGAAGATGCAAACTATGATTTATTCTGGTTCGGTCCAATCCACTATGACCTACGTCCAATTCTCAGGTTCTTCCTAAAATTTCAATCCATTGTGTCCTTCAAGTTTAACTGGTACTTGAGAACCGTTACAATTCCACAAGTTTAGCCGGGTACTTGTGAAGCCTATTACAAATCCCTTATGAAGTTACTCTCCCTTACACACTGTAAGGTTCACTCCTCCTTACGATAAGTTTTACGAGCAGAGCAATCCCAACGACCTTTCTCTTTTGCTTACCCGTGCAAGTCTTATGAGCAGTAATGTTCTCTCCTGCTTACACCACTGTAAGTCTTATGAGTAGTAACGTTCTCTACTGCTTTAACCTTATAAGTCTTACGAGCAGAAAGTCTAACCGAAGATCCCCTCTTCAGCTTCCCCGTAAGGAAATCAGTCATTTTAAGATCTATCTACCTTAAGATCAACTCAAAAATATGATTGTAAGTGTTTATAAGCTCTCTCACTGAGTAGATAAAATATTCACTGAAGTACAATACAAATAATCACTCTTTCAAAGGAAAGTAATATAGAAACTATAGAATAACAGAGTGTTCGGCTCAAAGTAGATGACTCATAATATTCTCATGTTAGCGTCGTCGCTCTGTTCGCTGTATAACTTCGACTTTGAAGGCTCTTATATTTATAGTTGAGTCGCAATAGCCGTTGTAAGCATTCCAATATATCCGTTATAGGCACACTACTTCTTCTGACCATTTTCCACATTTGAAAAACTAGCTGTTATTAGTGGATGGATGTTACGCTCCGTAAAATGACTTTTCTTCTCATTGCATGATCTCTTCATTGTTTTCCTGAAAATATACTTAGAATACTAATATAATGAAGGGTAATCATATAGATAACAAATCAATAAACAACAGATGATTATCATGCAATTTGATCTCATCACTTGAGTAATCAAAGGCCATCACTCGAGTGATCCCTTCTAAAATCTAGCAGATAGTTCAAACTCTTTTCTTATCACATTACTCTAGTGATCCAGGGCTATCACTCGAGTTATCACTCGAGTGATCCCTTTAAAATTATGCCAGAGAGTTTTACCTGATAAAATGACTCTATGCACAGTGCTTTACTCGAGTGCTCAGTTGAGTGTTCCATAGTCAATACTCGAGTGATCACTTAAGTGACCCATTTCAAAATTTGGTAGAGAGTCGTTTCTAAATTTTAACAAAGAACCTTACCTCATTACTTGAGTGGGCACTTAAGTAATGAAGGGCATCACTTGAGTGATCCCTTCCAAAATCAGGCAAAGATTTCTGGCCACTATTCTAACTTCATCACTCGAGTGACTCCTTTTAGAATCAGTCAGACAACTTCATTGATTCACTAATGCTCTGCACACTTGAATAAACTTGTTAAATCATTCAAAAGCCTTTAGTTTATCATTGAATCATCCTTTAAATATTTTGTTATCATCAAAACATAGGATCTAACATTTTCCCCTTTTTTGATGATGACAAAACATGTTGGTTTATGAAATACTCATTTTAAAGTGATTTTGTCATCCAATTCAAATACCATGATTCAATTGAAAGTTTTAACATTGCATAAAACCAATATTGCTTTGATAAATCAGGAATTTAGCATTTAACCACATATAGAAGCAATAACCAAGATGTTGTACAAAAAGTACCATGATTTTTCAGAAATTGCATAACTCAAACATGATTGCATATCTTAAACATGGATAACATAAACATGTTCAAAGTGACATAGAATGCTCCCAAAGTCCCTGTACACCCATATGCACCCCAATGCTATATATCTACATTATGCCAAATCATAAAATCATTAAGCAAGTCTTCTCCTTCTTTTTGACATCATAAAAAAGGGTGAATCAGTCGAGAGAGGTAGAGTTGGATCTAGATGGCTTAGCGACGGAAATAGGTGTGATGTAAAGAGGTGAGGCTCCGGTGTCATGGGTGTCACCTTGCTGAGCAGAGAAGATAGGTGATGATTGATTTGGCTAAGGGAGGTTCACAAGAGGAATCTGGAGTGGGTCATCTGGAGATGGTGTAAATATAGGAGGATGATATGGTAGTAACGGTGGTGAAGGCTGTGAAGTGACCACTATTGTCTCATGTTAGCAGATGAATGATGTGAATGGTCACTTGAGGAGTGGTGTGAGTGGTGAGAGGGTGACTGAAAGAGAGGCTCAATGCCTGCAAGTGAGGCAATAGGTATGGGCACTGAGGTAGGTTGGACTGACACATCTAGAGTGATATCTTCTTAGATGATGATGGGTCAGTCATAGAGAAGAGAACGTTGGTTGGTGTGGTCTGAGGTATAGTAGAAGCAGGTATAAAGGTGGGAATAGGCTCAGGGACCGGGGCAGAAGTAGGTATAGATGGACTAGAGGTAGAGGTTCCATGAACGAAAGTATCCACCTTATCGTGTAAAGACCTCAGGAGATTCCCAATATCCTGCATAGCCCTGGTCTGGGCCTACTGCTGTGCCAACATTGCCTCATTATGCTGAGTTATGTAATCCACCATCTGTTCTATCTTAAAGTGTATGTATGTGATGAGTTCAGCATTAGTATTATCAATGTCCACATGAAAACCTTCAAGTACCTCCTTCAATAAATAATTCATAAAGTAAGATATTACAATAAAATGAAAACTTTATGGCTTTGGGCCATTTAGTTCTCATGATGAGAAATTAAATCTATATGGTTTCTAGCCATTTATCTTCAGAATAAATAAAAGTTGAATATGACTTCCGTCTATACAATAAGATAGAAAATGAAAGTTACATGACTTCTAGCCATATAATCTTAAAATAAGAGTCAAAGAAATATGGCTTCCGGCCATATAATTTAGAAATAGGAAAATAAAGGAAATATGACTTCTAGCCATACAAGAAGATGAAAAAGGATATGACTTCTGGCCATATAATAGGGAATCAATATAACAGGGGATCAAATGAATATTGCTTCTGGCCATATTATATCAAAATAAGAAATCAAAGCGATATGACTTCTAATCATATAATTTTAGAATATGAAATCAGAGGTGTATGGCCTTTGGCCATACTAATAATAATATAAAAGAACTTGTAAAGGATATAGATATGATATAAAAACAATAATAATCTCCAATATGAGCCATGGAACCCGATGTTTATAATAATCGGTAAAAGTATCTCTCTAATTCCATATAGTGGGTCAGATTATCTCAGATCTATCAAATAAAGATAATGTAAAATAAGGTAGATGAAATCGTCAAAGAAACGATGAGAAGATCATACCTTCATTAGAGCTTTGTGCTGATAACGTGTTATAAAAATATCAATGATAAGAGAGAGCAAGAGATAAAGAAAATAGAAATTCAAGAGAAAAAATAGAGAGAAATTTTCATTCACTTGCATATCATTAATACTTGTCTAAGGTCTCTATTTATAGGAATAAAAACACGTATGAACAATAACTTTCGCGTATGCTATAGTACTGCATAGTAACATCTATCGTATGAACAGTAAACTCATGATGCTATAATGTTGCACAGTAAAACAACTATAATAATGTTTGATTTTATATATCAAGTTGACTGAAAGAGCAAATTGGCCTGGATATGAGTTAATGGACATCCATATAATTAATATTCATAACAAGGACAAGATGATAAACTTTTGCTTGCATCCCTCAATATACTCTCTCTTATCCTCATTTCAAGTCATTTAAGTGCCTTTTGTTTTCATTTTTCAGAAATACTTTTATGACGTTCAAAATGAGTATATGAAAAGAATTTTATCTCAACCTGTTGAAAGCGTTTAAAAAATGCTTTTTTTTTTTGCATTTCTCAAGAAAGCACCAAGTAATTTGCAAGTAATAATTAAAAATATTAAATTTATCATAAAATTCAAGTGATTTTCAATTATCTATACTATTCTTATTAACATGCAAAACTTCTACATCATATCACAATTTCTCTTATCTCTGACTACCTTTGTGAAATTTTATATATATGTATATATATATATATATATATATATTTAATGCTCATTGAAACTATCAAAACGTTATATAAAAAAGATAAAAAATACCTTATCAAAGATATTTTATAAAAGGTGTCCAAAGATAATCATTTTTATTTAAAAATTCTAAGTGATTAATTCGTTGCAGCTCGTTGATGTGTTTAGTATCACTTGCTTAATTAGCAATTGCCAGTATTTTTCGGATGTCTGTTTTTTGAGTGAGTTTTTGGGAGATGTTTGATTTTTATTGTTGGGCATGCATAAATGCAAAGCGATTGTTGTGATGCATGGCATTGCGTTGGCTCAGTCCTTGAACTGTGAAGGTTGATGGATTCAGATCCTCTGCCACAAGAAGTTGGTCAACCCTCTTTCCAAGCCAGAGCCACAATACGGTCTCTGCCTCTGGGCGTACATTACATTACGTGGGCTACAATATCCAAGCTGTTCGATAATCCAAAGGCCACCTAATTAGCATAAATGGTGGCCCCCTGATTAATCTAACGGTTCATATATGTCCATTAGAATGCAGGTAGAGACAAGATACCAACCAGTACTGGAGAGGAGAGGATCAGGATTCAGGGGCGAAGCCTCATAATACTATTTACTTCCCGTGCCTCACTCACTGAACTCTGCTTTCAGCTTCTTGTACAATTCGGATACTCCAAAGGTCCAACACAACTGCAGAAGCTCCATGTCTGGCCCTGGCCGTTACAAATTCGTATTAGCTTCTCTCAGTTTTTTCTCAAGGCTCAACATTTGAAGGAATGGGATTTAACATTTTATTAGATAACTTTTTTTATATTTTGTTCTTAATTATAGCTCTGGATTCTGGACTTTTTTTTTTTATAGAGTTTTCACAATTTGAATTTATTTATTCTCAAAATTCGGAATCTCTCGTTATTCTCAAAATAATCTGTGTATATAATATAAAAATTCGGATAAATTTTTTTTATACAAATAGATCTCAGAGAAATTATTAGTGATAAATAATTTTCTTGAAATTAAAAAAAAAAACAAAAAACAAAATCCTGGGAGAAAACATGGGGACCTACCCATACCCTTTACCCACCGCCCACGAGGGTAAAAGGTTCGGGCCTTTGAATTCCACGGATAAGATCAATCGCCAATCCACTAGAACGAATTTACATGCAATGTATGCCATCTTGTGATTATTTCATTTCCTATATAAACACCCACTCACCCTAATCTCCTCTCATTCCTTCCTGTTGCTATTTCTGAAGAAACAAGCTCAGCATTCTTTCTTCACTCTTTCATCTCCAGTCATCATGAAGGACATTGCGCATTTTTTGTTCGGCATATTTGGTGCGTTTTATTTTTCATCATTCTCTCCCTCTCTCATTCTTACTTGCCGGCCTCTTCTTAATTCTCTCTCATTCTTCTTGTTTCATTTTAATTTGGTCCAGGAAATGCTTCTGCTCTCTTCCTCTTCTTGGCTCCACTGTACGCATCTCACCCTCTTTCTTTACACATGTTACTGCTATATACCATGATGTGAAGCTTTCTGTTCTTTATTCTTTAATTATGCCTGCGTCTCAACACCATTCGCCATGTTTAAACCCTCTTCTTTCTCTTTCTTTCTGCTTATGCATATAAAATTGCCATTTGTGAGAAATTTTGGAATCGCAGGATCACATTCAGGAGAATCGTCAAGAACAAATCGACGGAGAAGTTCTCGGGAGTTCCTTACGTCATGACTCTGCTCAACAACTTCCTTTCTGCTTGGTAACCTTCTCGATCCTTCCTTTCTCCTTTCCACCACCCAAGATCTCCACTTAAACTGAATCACGTGTTCCACTCTCTTTCATGTTTAAGATGGCATTCTCGTCATTTCGCCTTCGTACCTGGAAATTCAGTTAATAAAATGATCATCTATTTCTCAATACTGGCCAACAAACAAAACAACATCCGTGCATCGTTTCTATATTTTTCCATGTCAGATGAAAAGAGGGGAAAAAAATAAAGAAAAAGAACTTAAATGGATTGATTGGCTCTAGCTATTTTAATTTGAAGTTGTTTAATCCCTCGTGATGGGCACTCACAAAATCTCAGGTATGGCCTACCGTTTGTTTCGCCACACAACATACTGGTCACAACCATCAACGGCACTGGGGCCGTGATTGAAACCATATACGTCTTGATCTTCGTCATTTTCGCACCCAAGAGAGAGAGGACTAAGATTCTTGGGCTATTGGCGCTGATTCTCACGGTCTTCGCCGCCGTGGCGCTCATCTCCCTGCTTGCCGTGCACGGCAACCCCAGAAAGGTGTTCTGCGGCCTAGCCGCCTCCATATTCTCAATCGTCATGTACGGATCCCCCCTCTCCGTCATGGTAAGTTAAGCAGTAAGAATTATGTTTTAATAATCAAATGGAAACGCATCATGGGAGGGTGGCTCAGTGGGCATTGAATGAATGAATGCAGAGGATGGTGATCAGAACAAAGAGCGTGGAGTTCATGCCCTTCTTCTTGTCGTTGTTCGTGTTCCTGTGTGGTACTTCCTGGTTCATCTTCGGGCTGCTGGGCCGCGACCCATTTATTGCAGTAAGTACAAGGGGCTGTGCAGTTGGTTTAAAATGACTAACAGACAAAGCAACTTTTAAGTAGATCAGGGGATAGAGATTGAGAGGGATGGCATCCGTTGTTTGCAGGTACCGAACGGTGTGGGTTCGGCGCTGGGGGCCACGCAGCTGATACTGTACGTGATCTACCGAGACAGCAAAAGCAGCTCCAACAAGGACACCAAAGCCATTCAATTTGATGATCAGGATTCTCTGGAGATGGGCGCCGCAAAACCCCATCCCACTACTCAAGATGCAATTATTACTACTCAGTCCTAATAATGCAGTCTCGCATGGACACGTGCCCGCCTGGGACACGTGTTAGCTCTCTCTTCCTTCTCTGAACGCTGCCTGTTATAATGTTACCCATAAGCCTGAACCTGAATTCCGTTTGCTTCTTAACTGTTGTTCCATCTCTCTGGTTGAAGCGCCACCAGAAAGATGCGTGTAATTTCCTAATTGATTCCATCGGGACTGCAAAAAATCCCTCAAAATTACTATCCATATCCATAATCATAATAATAGTCTAATAGTGAAACTGTGCAAAAAGGTGTGTAGACCATCTTGCAATATTGGACAGGGTGTTAGGGGGTCCATAATGAGTGGGGACCCAATGTTTTGTTAATGCGTCTCACGTACCGATAGCACGTTATATATGGACGTGCATTGTTTCGCTTGGATGGGAAGTACAGCGTAGCCGGGGTGGGAAGCATCTAACGAAATTTAAAACACACAATATCACAAGAACAAACGCTGATAATCGCCCGTAATCCCATCACTTCTTCTGTTTACGCCATATTTTTACTTGGTGGGGTGGAAAAGGCATGGATCGAGGAGCGAACCAAAAGTTTTATTATTATTATTATAAAGGGCATACATTTCAGTCTTCATTCCTTATTAGGAAATCATAAGCTCTACAACTTTCTTGTTTATATCTACCATATGCCAAATTCCAAGTTGAAAACTTGCCGGCCACTACTTCGTACTTGTATGATTACTTGTGTCATTCTGGCTTTATTTATTTTCACGGCTTTCCTTCTCATATATGTGTACCAAATACTATATGGAGATCAAGTATTTTCTTTATTTTTCTATATATGCTCGCCAAATATTTTCTTTCATGCCCATTCCCATTCCATTCCTTTCTTCATTTCACTTTGCATTCCTTTCAACAAACCTTCCAACACACCAAACAGTTCGTTAGTCTCTGTTAAGCAAGTATTATTGAAACTTTTGGCTGGAAGGCTGATGTTTCTGTCTTGATCAATCACTTTCCATGAAATGAATACATATGTTTTTATGTGTATTACAGAGTATGAGATTAGTTGTACTCTGTCTGTAAAATCAGAAGTGAGTGTCCACTCCATACATTATGTAAGTTATACATCTTGTGATGAATAGGTACCCAGACAAGAGCATTAATGGTCATATGTGTGTGTGTGGGGGGTTTTTTTTTTTTTTTTGGAGTAATGTATGGTCTTGTTTAAGGTTGTCAAACTCATGAGTTTAAGTTAATTCGTGATAGTGATGTAAACTCGAATCGTAAACTCGTAAGAGTTTATTTTTATCATTAAATATCTATTAATAGTGTATAATTGAATAATTAAAATATGAAAAATGACAACAACTTGATTTAAATGTATTTTAAATCTAAATAATTAAAATTAAATCCATTAACATTTATAATTTGTTATATTTAATAAAGAAATTTCTATAAAATTCATATATAAAGTTGCTGAATATGATTAAATCGAAAAAAGTTAACATGAGTTTAAGAGTAAGTTAACATGATTTTATAAGTTATAAACATAAAAATGGTAAGTTCGATATGTAAACCTATGAGTTTGACCGAGTTTACAACTAACACGAATTTACTTAAAACTCAACTCAATTTAGTAAGTAGAAACGTAATAACAGTAAACTTAAAAAGTGAGTTTCTAGTTTTACAACAATAGGGTTGTTTGTTCTGTTTATTAGGGTCACGGATATGAGATCAGTGCTTGATCATATCTTTTGTAGATTTGGTTAGGAGTAAATCAATAGGCCGCTGATTTCATCCACATACACATACATGTGTGCGTGGGGGTCTGAATTGGGCTTCTTATTTTTGTTTTTGATCCATTGGTTTATGCATTTTGGGTTGAAGTGTTGAACATTACAGTGATACAAACATAGCAAAATCATCGAACTCCATAGCTTTTGCGTATTAAAGAGTGGGCCAGTCCAGTCCACGGGAATCTAGTCTGGTAGCTAGCTGTATTGAAACGCTACGTCGCTAGCTTTGTTTGATATGATTGTTTGTTCAGAAATCACAAATTAATGTAGACAGGGGAATATTAGCTAGAGTATCATTTGATCTTGAGATCAGGGAACATGTGTGTCGGTGCTCGTCGTTGTGCCTTTAAATTTATGAGTTTACATCTTTTTTTGGAGTTATTGATGAATTTCTTACGGTAAATTGAATAAAGCTAAGGCATCAAAATAAGAAAGGAGAAAGTATATTATAGGGGAAAGAAGAGAGAGCGAACCCATATTGTCGAGTCCCTACAACAAAACTAGTTTGGCTGTTAAGTTTTCTCAAATAATTTTTACGTTTCCCTTTGAATTATAGTTCTTTTGTTCCCAAGCCAGTGAAATGAGCGCTGAGTGTTGTTAATTACTAGTAGAATTTAGAAGTTGAAAATGGTGGGACAGTGACTGTGATCGATCATACATAACGAAACTGGAAAGAGAGAAAAAGAAAGTGATGAGACTGGTTAAGATGGGATTATTAGGAATAGGAGGAGGAGGAAGCGCTTCATTTAGGGAGGGGGCTGAGCCAATTGTTGAAGGGCAGCTGCAGCGAGTAGCTTCACTCCATGTTCTGGATCTTCTGCTTCTTCCTCAACCTGCGCACCTCCTGCTGTTTTCTTGTTATTAGTATTATTTTTGGCCTCCTCTTCCTGGTTATTGAAGATGTATACTCTTGCAGCTGCGGCCTGCACGTATAAATTAAATGGACATATATTAGATAAAGGAGATCAGGGAATGAAGAAAGCTGAATGATTAGAGACGAATGAAGGTGACCCTTAAGAAGTGTAGCTTCTGCTGGGTGATAGTTGTGGAACTATGTCGGCGTTCAAACCTTGCGGGTCGCCTGCTTAGTGCCATTATATTTAATATAATCACAAACTTGTTCTTAATATATTGGGAATGAAGTTGAAGTTATGGTGTGGCACACGAAATGCACGTGATGGGAGAGCCAGCTTTGAAAGCAAGCTAATAGGGCATGCATAGAAATCTGGAAAAGTGACGGCGGACGTCCACAGTGTTGGTGTAGCCAGGCTGTGAAGGAACCAAAGCTTCTCACGCAATGCAGCCATTCTTCTTCAAACGAAACTTGCCACTTTTGTAGGTCCCATCAACTTTGTCTCTCTATTCCCCACATGAATTCAGCATTCTCAAGTCTCAACCCAAACGTTAAGTGCTCCCCTCACGCTTTCCATATTCATGTCTCACTCAGCTTCTTATTACTAGTATACCTCACCTGTAACTCATTACATTTTCTAAAGTTACTTTTATTTTTAAAAAAATTCTCTACATTTTCTAATAACAAGAATTAAATAAGGATAAAATTAGAAAATACTAATGACCAAAAATTTTCCCTACCAATGACTTGCATTGTAACTGGAACTAGATCAGTGGTATGTATAACTCCTTCATTCTTATCTGTCCGTCCCCTTCTATTTAACTTCAATTTCAGCAAAAATAGCTACGTCTCGTGTATCACTGTGTCTCCACATCAGAAGGCTGTTTCATCAGCCTCACCAGTTTGTATATTCCCTTTTTCCTCCTTAGCCGTATGTATGTATGTATGTATGGATTTAAGAATTTTAATGTTAGATTTTGTGGAGTTTCTGTTCTTTGTTGAATTAATTTCCTTGACTGATCATATCTTCCGGGAAAACCAGTAGATGCGCTCGCTTCTAACTTGTAGTATAATATGACAAAGTAGGAGTTCAAAAGTTGTTGAGTTTTAAGGAAATGTTAATGTAGTTCAAAGTTTAGCACATGTGATTTCTTTATTTTTAAAATTCAAGAATATTCATACCAAAGATATTATTAAAAAATACTGATTGCCTCACTGTTTTTTGCAAAATAACTTATGAATAAAACTATGAAATGCTTTTAAATATGGCTTATAAATGAGAAGGAAGTAAGGAGTGTAAACTAATACTCTTTATATATGTCCGTCTCAAAATATAAGCTAATATAAGCTTTATTTTAGATTTATATATCAAGATATTTAATTATTTATTACATTTATTTCAATTTACCCCTTAGGTATATTTATTATCTCTCTTACTTATTAATAAGGACATAGTTAGAAAAAAAAATTTATTATTTTTAATTAATTTTTTTTAAAAAAAAGCAATTGGATTACTATTTGAAGCTTATAATTAGACATGGAGGGAGTTAAATAATAACTGATCACAAGTCAACATTCTCGTGTCGTGACCACGGTTAAACTACAAGAGTGTCTTTGTCGGAAATGAATTTAAAATGAATGGAACGCCAAGTATTTGAAGAATGCTTTCAAAGTAGCTGCTGCGCCTACAACACCTTACATTAAATGCATTTATAGTGCATGTCGAAGTCAAAGAAGAGAAGAGTAATCGAACGAGGAAGAGATTAAATGAGCAACAATAAAAATAAACAGAGGTTCAACCAGAACATTCAACACAGTTGCAGGACCTAATAATAATGATGATGGACTGCTTCAAATATATTAGGGGGCAAAAGGAAAAAGCATGTTGGATAAAATTAAAAAAGAAAAAGAAAACCACACGAGTACAGAAACCCCTCACGTTCACGCTGGCCAGCAACCTGAACATACAAAATTCTAAGCTTCATCTCCGTCGGACGCCACAACTTCCTCTGCTACGTGCTTGGGGATTGTCACTGGGGCCAAACCCTGCAGACCAAGCGGCATGATGTGATCAGCGCGTAAGCTTTCCATAATCTGATAAAGAAATTAAAAGGGTTCAAATATGTGATGTTCCCTTGTTGCGATTAGACGTGATGTGAGAATGTGAGAATGTATAATACCGCCAGGAATATTTGGAGGGCTTCCTCTTTGGTGTGAGTGTTTAAGATTTGGACAGCAGCCTCCTGCAAGAAGTAGAAAGAGAGAGTGAAGTGAAGGAGAAGGAAAGGGAAAAGGAAAAGGAAGGAAGAGGGGAGAAATGAAATGAGACCCTGGCAAGCTTCATTTCATGCTCAAGCAACGTCTTTGGCTCGGAATCAATGGAAGGCTTCCTTTCGAGGGAGGGGGAAGGGGCGTCCATGGGGAATTGAGGAGGGTGAGTTCATGGCCTCTTCTGAGAAATTAAATAGAGTTTGTGACAAAGTGGCATCTTTGACTGCCATAATGAAGCCTGAAGACGGAACAGCTGTGTTCTCAACTCAACAGTGAACGTGGCAGCCATGGCCGAGAAGACACAGAACCCCTTCTCCAAATGGCATTCCAACACATGAATTACACACACACTACGCCCCCTCTCTCTTCTCCTTCTTTTAATCTTTTCTTTCGTGTGGGTCCCATTTCGTCCGTTATTTTCCATTGATGTTTAAAAAGGGAAAGAGCGCCTACCTAGGCCTATCTCATGCTCATCAACCAAAACAAAACAAAAATTGAAAATGACAGATAATAGAATAAAAAAATGCATCACATGCCCTTCACTAGAAATTGAACCAAATGCAAAAATCCTTCTCAACTGTGAAGAATATCCCTCACATATCTCCATGTTCCCCCGACCTGTGTCTGTCTAAATGCTTTGAATAGTCTTCAATTTGATTGTAAACACTAAACAGTCTCCAATAGTAGACGCATTTGCAGGTAGGTGTTGAGCTTATTTGCCTTCTGCTTGCGGTGAGAGGACGATCAATTATTGTATACTCCTACACCATCCTATAGCGTCAAAAAACAAATTTCTAAGCATATACCCTAGCCCACATATTTCACATTTATAATAGAATTCACCTCTCTTTTTTTAATTTCATCCTTCTTTTTCTCTCCTTATGAATGAATATATCTTTCAGCTTCTTAACTCTTTCATGAACTGCTTTAACTCTGTCTCCCTAGTTTTTTATTATTATTTTTCCTTCATTAGCTTATGCCTTTTAAATTTTAAAAATTATAATAAATAAACGAATTAACAAAGCCAAACATTCATGCAAATTTTCAATAAATGCATATATATATATATAGCTATAAGAAAGATTTTGAAAAAAAAAATAGAGAAGGAAAACTAAAACCTTCCGTAATTTATGTTGCTTTCAATGGTTAACTCCAACATGTTTTCAACGGTAACATATTGTCTTTGATACTAATATAAACTTCAATAAAACTATGCAGGTGCTATAAAATATTAAAAAATTGAAAAGCACGATTCTCAATTTTTAAAATCTATGAAATTCATAATAGGTTTATATTTTTTTTATTCATCTTTACCAAATTCTATAACCAATTATGTCAAAGAAAGAAAGAAAAAATTGATGAAAATTTAGGTAGAAAGAGAGAGAAAGAATAAAATTAAAGTTGGGAGATAAATATTAGAACAATCAGTAAAAAAATGCGAGCTTTTCTGATTAAGAATCTGTTGATTATCTATAGCACATATAATGCGGAGAAAATTGGTTTAGCCTCTTTTTTCCTTCTCATCACTATGGATTATAATTTTAACAGATCAGATTTAATAAATTATAATTTATAATTATAATTTTATATGAAATTATATAAAAATATAAAATAAAATTTCCAATGTGATACTCTCGTTTTAACGATTGAAGCCTTTAAAAAAAGCTTTTCAATCACAATTTACAGTATACAAAGTAAATATATGAGCAAATTTTTGTCTCAATTTATATAAATAAGCATTTTAAGAGTCCCAATCATGATCTCAAACAAATATAATCTCAAAGGCCAAAATCAATCATATAGTGATAGTGCCCAAACCTGCCTCCTTTTACCAATATTCCACCATAACCATATTTTTTAATTCTCTCATTCTTTCTCCCCTTTAATTACTGTTAATGGAGTATCAATAAAGTCAGAAAAAAATTAATAAATATAAAAATTATGTTTTATACTTAAGCCCAAAATAAACTCCTAAATATATCTAATATTATGAAGAGGAGGGAGTATTATTTAAAGAAAATCACCAAGTTTTTGAGGAAAGAATATAAACACTAAAAAAACATACAAGTGATCAGCATAAAAATGTACAGTACTTATCATAGCATAAACTCACTTATTGTGAGAATTTTGAGTAATTATGCTCTTTCCTTAAAACCTTGTGATTTTCGCTATTATTTATTGCCTGGTCGTGTGGCTAGCAGCCCTATTCAAATGCCACGCATCTCTTTGGGCAGAAAGCGTCGGTAGGTTTCTTACACTTTACCCTCAATAGTCAATACACACTACACTCTGGTGATGTTTTGGCAACAAGCAGCGGCATCATGTTAGAGAAAATATCTCTCTCTCTGGGCACGCTTTTCTCTTTTTCTTTTCTTTTTTTTGGGTTTTGAGGGGGCCGGGTTGCTCCTCCACGATTCGTCAAAGTTGGCCTTAGTATATATGTACCAAAAACACTGGCCTTAGTATAGGCAACTCACTATATAAAGAAAAGAAAGAAAAAGAAAAACTATGTATTGCGAATACCTGGAACGTCACACCAACAGAGAACACTCAAAAAGAATAATCCTTCAAATCAGATTTTGAGTCATTCAGATCCATGTCAGCCATGCAGTCTTCCTCACTAAGGGGAGGGAGTTGCCTGGTCTTGCGCTTCATATTGTGTTTGTGCCACTCGCTCTTATGGTGTTCCCTATACAGCTTAGGATTTTCAAAAGAAGCATTGCATGTGTTGCACTTGTTTTGCTTTTGTTGTTCCTCACTAGGTCCGCTCTTGGTAGAAATTGTCTGCTTCTGAAGTTTTTCATTCAGTTCGAGAATAGGATCACGAGTGTCACTGGGCAACGGAGCAGGCAGATCCTCATGATCATTGTATTGATCCACATGGGTATCACCATCCACATAAAGGGAGTGTGCAAGAACTTCAAACCTTCCATGTATGTTGTTCATAACAAAGTCATGGCACTCTTTATATAGACTAGGTTCCAATTCAAATACCTGCAACCCAATCAAAGATGCATAAATATCCATACCCAATCAGTAACGATACAGAGATATTCATCCATACAGTCCACCCAAGCACACCTTTAGCAAAGATCTTATATTTTCACAGTCAATGTCAAACAATGGTTTGCATTTAGCAACTGAAAAGGATACAAATTTTTTCAGCCATCAATAAATTAGAGCGGGCGAGTCAAATAGATGCAGAGTAAATGAAGAAATTCCTAAATCATCATAGATTGATGGGTCTACCATCTAGTGCAACAACTATATCATAAAATCTGTATGTTAATTTTATCCCTTGGCTTACACGTTAAAGAAGGCTGTATGCAACAGCAGTCACATGCCAGATTTCAACAAAATAAACTTTGCATACTACTTATTCATGTTGTTTCTAGATTTTAAAGGTGAAATGAAATTTAACAAGTAAAAAGGTAAGCTTGGCAGAAAAACCATTGCAGTTGAGATGAAATATGGATTCAAATCAAGTACAGAACTTCCGTGCAAAATCTATAGGAATTTGAACTTACAACAGACAACTGACTAGCAGATGCTTCTTTGGAAATGATGCTGGCCTTCCAAGCATTCAGCTTATCTAGCAGTAAATGCACTTCCTCCTCTGGAGGAGCAACTCGAATTCTTAGCGGACACCGTTTGATTGGGAAGTGCCTTTGAAGCTCTTGAATAACTTCCAGAGCCTTTATATAGATTTTTAAGAGTGACACTTCAGTTATAACAGATGAAATAAAAAGGCTTATATATAAATGAATAGAACTCGAACTTAATCAACGGTTTAGATCGTTAATTAGGACAGGGGAACATAATATCAACAATGGTGTTTATGACTTAAAATTTAAAATCTCTGGCCACAGAGTAAACTGTTCTTTCATAGAATAATCAATATTTGCGACAAGATCAACTTAGAATGCATTCATAGTTCACACTATTATGGAATAACTTCACAACTGTTATGCACCATAAAAGGCGGACCCCAGTGCCAAGCGGCTCCCGCACAATACGGGGGAAGAAGACCCTATATATACGCAGCCTTACCCTGACATATTGTCAATGGGATGTTTCCAGGGCTTGAACCTTGGACCTGGGGGCGGAAAGCCAGCACACCCACCAGTTGCGCCAAGGCCCGCCTTCAACTGTTATGCACCATATGCCTTTAAAAATAATTAAGAAAAAATAAAGCAAATTGACCTGCTTCTTTGAACTGCTGCTTGGGTCAACAGCAAAATGTATTTCGCGCATCAGTCTTTCAATCATATTGATTGTGTAAGGACGTTGAGTTTCAGGATTGTATGTCTTTTGCATAACAATGGTTGCAATATCCCTGAACTGATTTGAAAGAATAGATTCCCTCTCTTTCCCAGCAACCTGAAGCTCTCCTTTCTGTAAAATCTGTAAAGTGAAGAGAACAAAATTATGTAACAACCAGAGGTGAACTAAATTTATTTTTAAATAGACTTTTACAAACCTCCAAACATATCTTTGTCTGATCATCAGTCCCAAAGGCGGCAACCAAATCCTTTGACTTTGCTAGAACTCCTTTTGAAACATTTGAATAAACAGTGTGCGACTGCAATACTTCATCCAAATCTTTCTCCCTGTTCCAAAGTCATTTCAGTTGAATGATGTCAAAAACACAAATTACATTAACTAAAATTATGAAAATACATCACAGCTTTTTCACGTTCAATAGTGAAACACTGTCTCCAAATTAACAACAGCATTAATATGTTCAAACTATGAAGAAAAAAAAGTATTAATATGTTCAACAGTAGACACAAGGATGCTTGGTTATGCAGGGAACACAAAGAAGCAACATGGATGGACTTATATTCCTAACGACAGGGCTCACAATGAAGATTATGATTATCTTGAAAGAGAAAATAACATCAAATGACATTTAACGCGACTAAATAATGCATTCCTTGAACCTGCCACAGAAAAATGACAAGTAAATCCCCTCAGATTCGATCAAAACAGAATTAGAATACTGAATAAATTAGTTCATACTAAGAGCTTATTACGCTCATCGTCTGGCAGAAAGACAGTGGAGAGCATAAGGATTCAAAGTGTAATATAAGCAAAGAAACGCCCTAATTATTGTCCTCGAAAGTTATAAACCAATAAATCAAAAACCATTTGCAAGTTGTAAAGATTATTGTTCTCCTTAACTTCCTGAGGATAGGACGGAGCATAAGTCGGAACCAGAAAATCTTGCTCATTCCAATCCGAGGCTAAGGTTTAGAAAGAGGAAAGAGAGTGAAGCTTACACGCCAGAACGCCAAGAGAGGACTGTGTTTGGATAGCAAGCGATCTCGAAGCGATTTCCATGCTTCTTCAGACGCACCACCGCTACGTTGGTCAACCTCTTCTGCCCTATCGGCTGCACGAGCGTCCTCGACATCTCTCTCCCTGTTCTTCCACGGCCTTCTTCCTGAGTTCACAAATACCAGTACTTTTCATTTCGATTTTAATTTTGAACCCTCCCCCTTTTCGTACTCTCTCGATCTTCTTTTCCTGTTATTTCCTTATTCCTTCTCGAGGTCCAATCCAAAGCATATGCTCTTGTTTGGGCTCAAGCCCATGCCTTGGACTAATTTTTCCCCACTCTGCTTTCAGGTCCCTCGTGAATTTTGGGCTTCAAGCTTTCAACTAAGTCAGCTCGGATCCACTTACTTATACTCCTCTTTTTTCCTCATTCTTAGGAAATAATAATATTTCAGATACAATCAATAGGTGTTGATTTATGTATATAAAAAAAAGGTCTTTATTTGGTGAAATGATTTTTGACAACTCAAGCAAAAGGTTTTAAGTTTGAGCTCATCTGAATGTAATAAGATAGGCATGTAAAAATAATAATATTTCATGTAATAATTTTGTGGTGAGACATGAGATTTAGATGAATTAGTTTATAGTTAGGGTTTGTGTTTCAAAATTGAACATCTTAATAATGCAATACGAGAGGCTCATTCTTACCTATAAGCCTTTTTCTGGGAGATGTGTGACTGTTTGAATTAGCGATAAAAATAACTTTTCCAATGTGATTTATGATATACAGGATAAGCATGTAAGAGAAGTTTTATCTCAGTTTGTATAGATATACTTCTTAAATGCTAACACAAGCAAGCTATTAGCAGTTAGGGAGTGGAGATGCCAGAGCTGGAGCTCAGAGCGACGACTTTGGCATTGAATTTTGAATCATCAATTTGACAAGTAGTTGTTGCAAATATGTTATCAGTCTTGGGACCTTTGCCATTGAAAATGTAAAAAATTAGTATTGTTATGAGAACAAAAGCATTTTCATCATCTCACCCAGTCACCCTGACCTTCGTGTTATTGATCTCTTGATTCAGATACCCCAGAAAAATCAGAATGATCCATTTTTCAAGTAGTTGTCATTCATAAAAAAAAAAGGAAACCATGGGCTATTCGTCTTTGTCGGGATTATTTATGTTGAACTAAGGCAGTGTTTGGAAACACGTTTCAGTTGGTTAAACGTGGGGTTTATAAAAAAAGCCCAGTAGAATTTGAAGCCCACTGTTTGGAAATACGTTCACAACACCCGTGCTTTTAATATAACCGTTGCTTATTTTCAAAGCCCAAAAGTATTGCTTTGGACTGCACCGTGACGTGATTTCACCTCAGCGCTCAGCTCGTCCTCCATTCTCGCTCTCAGCTGCTTCCTTCTCCTCGCAAGAAACATGCTCCAGTGCTCCCTTATTGGTACTGGCTTCAACGGTTGACGGCAACTTCAGTAGATCGCAGGTGAGACGTCGGCGGTTTCACGGAGGTGGCGCGACGGCGTTGGTCTGGGTTTCTTTCTCTGGCCATTGATGCAAAATTTCTCAGCTCCTACACTGGTAAGTGGCAACGGCGTGCTCTCCTCCTTGCATGTCGGTGGTTTCAGTCAGTTGAGGTTGAATCTGGTTGGATTGCGTCGGCGGTTGGTGGCGGCGACGTCGTGGTTGGCAGATCTATATGTTCTTCACGATTTCATCATCCTTTGTCAGCTGGGGTTGCCTTGTGTTGGGCGGATCTGTGGTTGGGTAGGTGGATCTGTGGTCGCCGGAAAATTCAAACTCGCCGGACCGTTCAGGTGGATCTCCTCCTTGTTTGCTTTTTTTCTTGGTTTCCGGTGGTTTTGGTGGCGTCACACATATTTTCCTCCCGTCTGCTGTCACCCTTATGTCCCGTTGCAGAGAGGTCACTGTTGCACAGTGACACGCGGTGGCCGGAGTTACTGTAGCTGAGATAACTGAAGCTGTTGTGTTCTCCTTTTGCCTTAAAGTCTCTGTTTTTGTGCTTGTTTTCGCTGTGTGTTTTGTTCTCATTAATACCCTGTTCTTGTTTGCTGAAAATACGTGGGGAAGAACCATGATCATCGTGTTTCTGCTGATCTTGCCTGACATTTCGTTTGGCTCACATTGCATCTGCTGATCTTGCCTCATATTTCTGTTGATCTTGTTCTTATAATGGTCATTGTAGGTGATAGTAGGCATGAATCAATTAACTGAACTAATCAATTCCCTTGTTGGAAAAATATGAATATCTGTGTATAATGTGTAGCTGTAAAAAACGACGCCCTGTTGCTCTTGTTTTTTATATCAACGCATTTTTGTTCTTCCTTTCTTGTGCTTGTAACTCTGTTGACCCGAATGGGGAAAAAGAAAATCATGTGTATATACTTAAGATAGATTCATTGTAATTAATGTTAATATTATACCAATAATGAAGCTGTATATATTAAAGGGATAATATACATTAATAAAGAATTATAGGCTTCTTCCATTATTTCACAAGTGAAAATTTTATATGTCTGTTTATTTAAAAAGAAAGTAAAACACGAAAAGAAAACAATAGTTGACTAAAATAAATGAAAGCAAAAGGATGTATTAGACAAATACATCTTAAAAGTAAAATGCACCTAACTTTTATGGATTTCTCTCTATTATTCGATTGGGTGAATGCAATAACAAAAGGCTTATGAATTAAGTTTGCCACTTAAACCATTACCTGTCCACATGGCCGAAAAGATAGGGGATAATTGCTTGTACTCGTACAATTTTTATATTTGGTCTGTCAATAATAAATTATTTTCATGTTATTCTGTTTAATAACTGATTAAATTAACAATAAAGGTTATAATTTCAAATTACTTTACACTATATTTCTATTTTATTTGATGGATTTTGATTTTGATTTGAATTTAATGACAATTTTTTCATGTACACTCCATCCGGTCCATTTGAATTGGAATTTGTATTTAACTTGGTTATATATGTAATCTCATCAAAATATAGATATGTTTTATGATTATAGATATGTTTTTGGGGTTTAACTTATTATGCCATTAATTGCGATTAAACTTTAATTGATTAGTTTAAATAACATAGTCTGAACTTGTTAATAGTTGACATAACAGTATGAACAAGGACAAAAGTAAGGCAACGTGGGATGTAAGTACCACGGGGGTTTTCATACACGAATGCCTTGATCAAATATACAAGAAAGAACGACTAGGATCATCATTTACAAAGGATGGGTGGAAGAACATAATGCGCGCATTTAATGACAAAACAGGACGATCATATGACAAGAAGCAATTGAAAAATAGGCTAGATAGCCTAAGGAAAGAATGGAAGGTGTGGGATAAGTTATTCTCCAGAGAGACGAGTATATCTTTTAACGCTGCGAAGAATAGGGTGGAAGCAGACGACGAGTGGTGGGAAAGAAAAATATCGGTATTAACTCCTTATCATTGTTGCTATTATTGTTATCATTATTGTTGTTGTTGTTGTTGTTAAATGTATTGTTATTACTATTATCCATACAGGAGAATGGAGAGTACGCCAAGTTTAGGTACAAAGGCCTCATGTTTGCAAAAGAATTGGAGATTCTTTTTAAGGATGTTATGGCATCGGGAGACAGAATGTTTGCCCCGGGTTCTACACAGCGGATGTCACTAGCTGAGGAAGAGGACGACGATGACGTCTACCGACCCACAATAGACCTAGAAGAAGGTTCAGGAGATAGTGAGGAAGACCTTGTACCTCCTAGTACTGGCACTAGTATGGGAGTGGCAGCTGGTTTGGAGGGAATTACGTTGACAACAAACCCTCCACCTAGTGTTTCGGGAGGCAGTGAAAAGAGAAAGAGAGCTGAAGGGTCGGGCAAATCAAGAAAGAAAAAAACCACATCCACTCAAGCAATTATAGATGCAGTTAGTAGGATAGCTGACGCATCTGAAGATAGAACAAATGCTCTGAAAAAGATCGTAACAAATGATCTACAAGTGAGCGACGTTGTGAAAGAATTACTGAGCATTCCAGAAGTTGCAAGTGATAGGGACTTTCGCCGTCGATGTTGTAACATGATGATGCACCAAATTGCTCGTGACATGTACGCTGGGCTGAAAGGAGATAAAGATGCTTTGCTAGATTGGTTGCGCGAACATGCTTACAATACCCATGAATTTCAAAAACCCCCGGCTCGCTGAACTTTACTTTATGTCTCTTTTCTGAACTTTGTTATGTATAATTTAAACAAACCATTAGGCCATTTTATGTGAACTGTGAACGTTACTAGCTATAAGTATATGACTATGATTTGCAATTTGCACATTTTTAGAATTGTATTTGATTTCATACAGTCCTGCTACTTGCACAGGTTACATCGTTTATGGCAAGTTCGAGTCGTGACGATATTCTTGATGGAACCGAGGAAGTAGGATCATCTCGTGTAGATAGAAGGTCCCGAGTTATTTCCCTTTTAAATCAAGATATCATAGAGTATGAGCAGGTGGCTGCGTTAATGGCTCAATATGTTGCGCCTTATGTTTGCAAAGAACCCTGTAGAACTAGTAAGCAAACAGGTGCAAAATGGGTGTAAGAGGTATTGGAAGGCAACGATAGAGTTTGCCGTGAGAATTTCCGAGTAGAAAAGCATATCTTTCATCTCTTGTGCTCAAAATTGACAGAACATGGGTTACGGAGGACTAGGTATGTTGGAATCGAAGAAATGGTAGCCATGTTCCTATATACAGTTGGACATGCACAAGGAAATAGAATCATACAAGAACGATTTCAACATTCTGGAGAAACTGTCCACAGGATCTTCCATAGGGTTTTAGCGGCGTGTGTGAACCTATCTGCAGAAATTATCAAATCACTTGATCCTGAGTTCCGTGATTGTCACCCAAAAATATTAAATGCTCGCCAATATTACCCATATTTCAAGGATGCAATAGGAGCAATTGATGGAACTCATATCAAATGTGTGGTCTACGAGTCTGAAAAAGATAAATATATTGGCAGAAAGGGATACCCGACACAGAATATCATGGCCGTATGTGATTGGGATATGTGCTTTACTTTTGTGTTGGCAGGGTGGGAGGGAACTGCACATGATGCTCGGATCTTCCAAACTGCTATTTCTACTCCAGCTATGAATTTCCCACATCCACCTGAAGGTATCTCTTCAACACCTGAACTTACATTGTACTGTAGTTTTTTTTATTGTTTTTGTCACATTCGCTATCATTTTATGGTGTTAAACAATATTGTGTATTTGTTAGGAAAATATTATTTGGTCGACGCTGGCTACCCGACACCAATCAGATATCTTGGTCCATATAGACATCAGCGTTATCACATTCCATATTTTAGGCGACACCAAGGATACATAACTCTGAACGAGATGTTTAACTATTATCATTCAAGCTTGAGGACCACTATCGAAAGGACGTTTGGAGTATGAAAGAATAGATTTCAGCTCTTGGGGGAAATGAAGTCATTTAGCTTCGAAACACAAGTCCACATTGTTTGTGCAATAATGGCTATCCATAATCTTATCCGTAGAAATTCCCAAACAGATGTGGATTTTCAATAAGCTGAAACACATAATGGATTTATTGAAGATCATAATGATCCAGTTGATGTAACATCTACATCAACTATCCGTAGATTATCTTCAACACACATGAATGATGTTCGTGACAGGATCAAAAACCAATTGGTTGCGAGTAGATAATCTTATTATGATACACTTCATGTATGTCATTCATATTGAAATATGTATGTCTCCTTTTTTTAATTAAGTATTTCAGTGTATTTTTCTTGTCTTTCAATAATAATTGAAATTTTTTTAATTTATAAAATTTTATTTAAATTTTTCACATCAATTATAACAATTTATATGTGTATGTGTAATATTCAATAAGGTTTATACCATTTTTAGTCATTTGTCACTCAAACGGGTTTTTCAAACGCTAAGCCAAACGGATTCAAGGTTAGAAAAAAGTCACTTTTGTCACCGCTAATCCAAACACAAATCACATTTACAATCTCACTTTTTTTTCAAACTCACTTCTTTAAAAGTCAGATTGAAAAAAAAAGTTACTTTTCCACCGCTAATCCAAACATACACTAAATCTATGTATAGTGTAAAAAGGAAACGTAAATAATGTAACTTATGCTCTACTTTTCAGGATTTTCATAACCTAAGCCATACGCTCGTCAGCCTAGACAGTACGACAGACGGGTAGTAGGACCAGTAGAATACTAGAATTAGAAGAAAAAACAAGATAATCTGACCATTTTTACCTTAACCAATGATCCTCAATGTGGCGCGTTTCGCAAAAGCAATTACTGCGACAGCAGAAATTTCGCGGTGGGTTGAGTTATAATTACTTTTCTCAGGCCAAACAAATATTACTCTGTATATAATTAGTCACTCGTTTGACATTTAAAATTTTAAATAGCAATTTTTTTTAGAAAAAAAAAAGAATAATTTTAGTTCTGCGGCATTAGTGAAACGGCAACCAAGGACGTTCAACTTCCGCGTCCATTATCCCTGTAAATTTGATTTTCGGCTAAAGTGAAAGTAGTAGTCGGAAAGGCAAATCATGCTAACATAGAAACCAAGAATAACAGTTTTACGTTGTCAGATAACTCCTCATGAAGAAGTCAAGCGTTCATATATAACATAAATTTCCATATTAACTTTAAGATTTAGTGTCAGTGACTCAAATATACACCTAGACAAACCGTGGACATTCAGAATAAACAAGCAACACTACATTCTCGCCCCCAGTGTCCCTCCTAGCAACAGAAGAATGAATCTGGTCACCTCCAAGCTGAAGCAACAATCAAGTTCTTGTCCTCCCACCCAAAATGAAGTGCACCCATCACGTCCTTCATCTTGTACCTGTCACAATACTGCTTAATGAGTTCCTTAATTGCGTCAGTCACATTGGCACTCATTGGGGATGTAGTGAAGCCCGCCATTTTCATCCTTGCCCTCCATTTTCCAGCCACTTCATAACGTTCAATCCTATCCTCACCTTCGCATGCAACGATATTGACAATGTCTCTTGCTAGGCATTGCCTTTCAACATTCATCCTGTCCTGACTATCTCTAGGAAGAGTTGCGTCCAGCGATTCAAACACAGCTGAGTAGTAACTGTAGGCTTCAACAAATCTTGGGAAAAATGGAAGCGTATTGGTGTTCATATCTTGTTCAACAATGGTGACGAGTTTTGGATTCAGGCTCTTAACCATGCGAAGAAGTTGGTCCCGTTCATTTACTGTTGAAACACTCTCATCTAGCATGTGATGAAGCTGGAATGCAAAATTCACCACAAGTGCTTCCCCAGGACGACAATCAAGCATCGATGGAGTGACAAGCGAAGACCTTGATGGCACTGCTTGAAATTCAAACGGCAATCCAAGTATTTCTGCCAGTTTTTCAAGTCTTTGTCCAATGATTTTTAGGCCTCCAACAGACCGCTGGACAGACTCAGGATCATCAACCCCAGTCAATCTCACATGTGGTGGCTTACCTGGCCTTGAAGCAAGTGCTTGTATCAGAGTTATGTATTGATTCCCTTGGTTGATGTCAAAATCTATTATATGAACCTTCTTTTCACCTTGAACTGCCTCTGTAATTGCACCATTTGCGGCAATAAATCCAAATTTAAAACATGGGCAAACCTCAAACAAAATTTGCATAGCTGCCAGTCGGTCTGATGAAGGAGGTTCCTTGCACTTCAGTGCTTTGTAAATACTGCTGCCAGATTCAGCCATTCGAGCTGCAAGTCCTTCCACCATATAGGCCGCAATCCTCTGGGGAGGATCCCCCTGAATTGATACCATCTGCCGGAGTTCATTTATCATAGATGACACTTCCTTTACATTTCCTTCTGAAATCACACGGGCACACTCCAACAGCAATTGCTTTGGGGTCCGAGGAGAGATGCTGCTGATGCTACTATGGTTAGAATCTGAGGGTGAAGACGCTTTTGGTGAGCCATGGTGCAGTATATTCTGAATGGGTTCAGCCCACTCAGCATCAATATCCATGCTCTGAAAAGTCCCAAGGATGAACTCCTCCTCATAATCATCATTGTTATCACCAAGCAGAATCCTCTCAAATTCTTGGAGTTTTAGTTTCAGTTGATCATCAAAGTCAAGCGGATCTGGGCTTCCATTTTCCAAGAAGTCTGATCCAAAGTTGGGCTGACAGGCATCACCACGTCTCATAGACATGAAAGAAATATCGAATGGGTTGTTAGTAACCACAGAAGCTCCTGAACTAGCTCCAACCAGATAGGAAGAGCTATCAGGCAGGGAGTTTCCTGAGATGCTGGAAGTAGAAGTCTCTATCAGTTCTTCAGTTGGTGAATCATGGAAGTACTTCTCATAGCTCTCACTGGAGTAAGATTCTGTTATGTACATGTTTCTGTGCTTATCAGGACCAAAAATTTGGGAGGGAAAGCCAGGACTAACATCAGTTCCCTTGATTGAGTAGAGCTTGGCATTTGTATAAGGTGCAGCAGGCAACTCCGCAGATCTAACTAATGACATGGCTCACCTTTTTTTCAATCAGCTCACATAGAATTCCAGCCTGTACCCAAGATATTACATAAATCAGTCAATAACATGCTATTAAATTCTGAAATCCTAAAGTATTGAAATTTATCTACCTTTTTTCACCTTAGGAAAAAGTAAGCCAGGCCAAACCACTTGCCAACAGAATCTTGTTGAACCTTCAAGAAAGCCTGCATTCGGATGATAGAGACAAATGAAGAAAAAGAAAAAGAATTTATAAGACGTTTCATTCAGAACTGAACTATATACACAAGACACCACTAGATACACACTAGTGAGTTCATTAAGTTCAGCAACAGGTAAACACCACTCCATAGATCAACTCTAATAAAAGTATCACAGGTAAAATGCAATATGAAAGTATTACAGTTTCTCATGCATCAACTGGCAGACCAATAGAAATTATTAAGGACCTTGGTGTCTCACAGCATATATCCTTAGCCAAAAGCAGCCTCTACTTACAGATGCATCATTAAATAGGAATATAACAAATTGCTCTGGAAGCCAAAATTCTCGGTTGAATCTATAAATCCCAAGACATTGACCTTAAGCCTCTTAAATCAGAGCATAAGCTAATTATCTGAAGATTGTTGAACCATGGGCTGTCTAGCAAAAAAATTGAGGACTCTATGAGGCTGTTAAACCATTTGCTCCTCTCATAAAATATAGCAGCCATAGGCAAAAGCTACGCTAACATGAAATTCCTATTCGAAAAAGCGAGTTGGGAAGTTAAGGATTGGAGCTCAACCAAGAACAGAGGTTCTGCTATGGATTACCTAGGAAAAAGTGATCCTGAACAAGACACTCTAGGGTTTGGATAAGATCTATTGCTTTCGCTTGTCCTTAGTAGGGAGCATCGACGGGCTAAAATCCACTACGAAGAAGTAGCATTAAAATTGTAACAAACTACTCCCTGCCAAAAAAAAAAAAAAAACTTTCTTGTTTGAAATTCCACCCAAAGGAAGAACACCAAGTGCAGAAACAGAAAATGTCAAACAAATCCCTTTGGAGTGAACACTTTCTTAGAACGACGAATTCTAACAAACACCGAGAAGGCAGGAGGAGAAATCAAAGTCCCATTTCTCTCCTCTTCCTTTTGTCGCTATAATCACTAGAATGATCACCGTCTTTGGATGATTGGCAGTCAATTACAAAGAAATAGGAACATCCAAAATATCTGTAACAGAACTTCGAGCATAAAAATTTTTTAAAATGAATTTAGTTCTTGAACAAAATCTCTGCAACACAACCATACCTGATACGATTAGAAAGCAAGGAGACGAGAGACCACGTCAATCGTCATATTCTGTGAGTAAGGGACACGAGAAAATGAAGATGGAGCTCAGAATTGTTTCCGAAGAAAGGAGAAAGTTTAGGTTTTTGACCAAGAAGCAGGGAGATTGTAACCAAGCCCAAAGACAAGACTCCTTCTCTCTCTGTGACTCCTTATTTATTTTAAAAAATTATGTTTCGATTATAAGAAAGCAGGTAGGCTGGAAGCAACAATTTAGAGGGTTATAAAAAATTAACAGGATCGGGGATGAGAACGAATTTTGAGAATTGACACAGAGAAGCTAAAAAAAAAGAACAGGAGATTAGTTAAGGGAGATTTTAAAAAGAAAATCAATGATAGAATATGAACAGATGGATATTCCGATGACCGTCTGTTAAAAAGCAATCATGACGAAAATTCCAACTTCTGGAATCCGATAATCAGTGGTAAGAAAGTGGGGGAAACTCACCAAAGACCCACCAACCAGAATTAAAAGAAACTTTTCAACGATTACCGCAATCAATAGTTTATCATTTCTCTGTGCATTTATCTTACTTTTTCCTATTTTCTTTGCATGTTTGATTGTTTGCCCATACCAACTCGGTTGACTAAACCAGGCATTATCGCATACGCGTAATGGATTGGAGGAGACACTTCACGCGTCCAACGTCTTTTATTTATTTATTTATTCTTAACCCTAATACTTGCACTGAATCTAGTTTTATGTAATTTTAACGAAATAATCTTCAAATAAACTGTCATTTCAAATATATCGTGGCATTTCATTGGCAGGATGACGATTTATGATTCATTTTTCACAGATAAAATCATAAAAAGTAGAAAGATGGCAATAAAAAAATCGAAGCATACGGAATTTATACTTTATACTCAACTTAAATCCCACGATTTAAAATTAGGTAAATGTTTATTTGGAATAGTTTTTGATATTTTAAAAATATTTATTTATTTAAATTAAAATAATTTTTTTTTATATATTTATTTTATATATTATAAATCATGATTAAAAAATTATTTTTTAAAACTCCAATTTCAAAAATATTAAACGAGACGTGGAATCGGGCAGCATCAGAAATGAACAAGAGTTTCAATGGGTGGTGAAAATGGGACGTCAAACTGTACAGCAAATGCTGACGTATGAACCACGTCAGGAAGAGGAGTGAAGGGGGAAGGCTGTGGGCGTGGAATAGGGGTGACTTACAAAATTCAAAAAGGATGAAAATAAATAAATAAATTAAATGAACATATGAAAAGGGGAGAGTGGATCGTTTTGGACAGGGTCAACGTTGTATATCATGGCTCAGACCTTACTTGGTACACCAATATTGGTAGACAATGGGGACGATTTTCTTCAGCCGCGTAAGAAAGTCAGAAAAGAGCCTTCAAAAATGGTGAAATGACACGCTTACCCCGCCCCCGGCTCCCATAATTCCTTCTCGGAAAACGACCTCATTCCATTTTAATATTTTTTTTTTATTGCAACGACATGAGTCGAACAGGAGGGTTGTCTAAAAAGCACTTAATGACCATCATGCCATCAACACTGGTCCATTCCATTTTATTCGGCAAAGGTGAAAACTACGGGCTCTCAAACTAGCCACCGTATATACAAGAAAACAGTAACATATATTAAAAATATAACGTTGTGGAGGGGAGGACAAGTGTGTCCAATGGCTACACAGTTCCCAGTGTGAAATGAATCTTAACATGTCATTACGTGGTGGAAATTGGAGGCCTGGCTGGTCCAAGAGGTTAAAATCCACACAACTCTTGATAATTTCTTTCACAATTATCATAATCCATATATCCCCTTATCCAAACGGTTCAAGTGTCCATCAGATTAGCTTTGGAATATGGCACCATCAAACCGTTGACACCCTTGAAACCCTCCACTCACTACGAGATCTCCACCCTAGTTTCTTTTTAATATAATGCCCATGTTGCATTATTTAACTACATATAGAAAAGCATCTTCTTTATCGTTTCGTCCATTTTGGTCCGCTCATTCTTGTGTTAATAATGAAGTGGGTTATTTAATGAAATGATAGAGGACATATGTTCCAATAGTGGTGAAGTGATGGATGGATTGTTTACAATTACATCTTCAGGCGTTGATGCCAACTATATATGTAACAAGACAACAGGGGAGATTAGGCGCATTTATGCAGGAAATTAAAATTCCAAGGAGATGGGGAAATGATGGTGGTGAATCAATTTCATATACCTCTCTCTGTGTGTGTAAACTACTGAGAAAAAACGACATGGCTGTGAACTAATTAATTAATTGTGGTGTTGGTGGGTTTGATTAATAGGAGAGAATATATTGTATAATACTATAAAATAATGGATTTGGGCGGAAGGGAGAGTTTGGTTGGGAAGGTATAATATATAATATTGGATGGATATGTGTGGGACGACCACAGATAAATAGAAGTGGAGACGCGGTTTTGGGCAAAGTAAACAAAAGAAAAACAACAGAGGAGGGGTCAAACTATGAAGTGTGGATTATGCAGAAAAATGAACCCATTTCATAATTTCATATGATGAGAGAGTCGCAAACCTTGAGCAGGCGCCCCCCGTTAATTAGATGCCCATCTCTGTTTTACATTATGGCTTGGCCTCGTGCAGTTCAGGGCTATATTTATAAACAACAATACAAACTAATGAATGACCAGCACAAATAAACAGTATAATACAATGATTATTTTAGAGAAGATGATGAGGACAACATATGACAATAAAAGTATAAAGTATTTGCAGTTTAACAACGAATATTTGAGCTACGTGAATCATATATATCACGACACTGCGGTCCATTGTTAACAAACACGTGAATAATTTTAAAAGGAAAAAAAATAAAGAAATAATATAAAGTACGTATCTGCATTGAAAAAAAGGTAAATAATGAACTTGACTCTCGAAATATGTGATATTTCTTCCCATCATTGTAACTCATTGAACATATGATTTATATTTGGTCTAATGATTATGGTTGATTATGGATCAGATCGGGTTTGACTTCAACCTGAGGTCTGGTCTGGATAATACCTTAGGCTAAACAAGTCATCAGCTCGAGGTCTAATCTAATCCAGCACTAATTTGAGTTTGGGCTGAACTAGACCGGTCTAGTGGACTGTCTGGACTGTCCAGGATCTTTTAGGTGTTTTTCTTCTTCTAATTTTTGCCTTCTTTAGGAGGCAATATTTGAACCTAACCATAACAATACATACAATTATATAAGACTTATCACAAAACATTACAACCCAATCATAAATCCATAATAATCTCCAAAAACATTCAACAACAATAAAAAGCAACAACATTCAAGTTACTTTAATACAATCCACATAAACACATTAAACCTAACAATCCATAACAATCAATTAAAGACATTAAACCTAACAAGTAAACAACAAGTCTATCATATTACACTCAAATGAAAAACAAATGTTTGAGATCTAATTTTTTTTCTTGAGCATCCATTGTCATTCATTTGTCTCCTCCACCTTCAATGATACTTGATCCATCTAAAAATAAATAAATTTTATGTTTTAAGAAATTAGTAATAATGAAATATGTAAACTTGAATAATGAGCATATAATTGAAAATATTACCTAGAATATTAACAATATTATTAGTCTCTTAAAAGTTGTCATATTCAGTCAACATAGTAGCCAATTCTAAGATAGATTGCTTAGCAAGCAGCCAATTTTTGGCATAAATAAGTGCTTCATTCATTTTAAGATAAAGATTACTCCTATAATCATCAATAAGTAAGTATACATCAATTAAGGAAAAAACAAAGCCCAAAAAAAGCTTCTTACGTTTATTGTGCAAGAACTCCAAAAAGTATGAAGTATTGGTAACTCAGAAAAGGATATACCTGCTACTGCTTTGTATTAAAAGATGCATTTCCAAGAAATGAACAAACCCAAATTCTAATCACAAAATTAGTTCGCACTAACAAATCCTTGAAAGCAACACAAATCAGCCTCGTTTGACCAGTCATGAAACCAATACTCATAGAAAAATTGTGATGGGGAAACGTGTGCTAACAAGCAAAGAAAAATTGAATTGTAAAAAATGCTTGACTTGAATAGCCAATATCAGAGTGATATCGATTCAAATTCTAAGGCTATTGATTTGAATCACTATTAAATGATCAGTTATATGGCTTTTAGGAATCATGAAACCAGATGAGTTCCTTTCATTATATATAACATATGCCCCAGAAAAACCTTTTAGAAGAAATATATATGTTCATTTAATTTTACCTCGTTAGAAGAAGAAACTAAAACAATATAAGGTTAAGCTAAAACATATGCCCCAAAAAAACCTTTTAAAACAATAGAGAAATAGCAGCAGCCAAAAAGAAGAAGAAGCTAAAATAGCAGCATGCAACAGATTCACCTCGCTAGACAGCGACGGAGACAGAGACTGGAGAGGCGGAGACGCATGACAGAGACACGACAAAGGGGATTGATTCACCTCACCGCTAGATGGCGACGGAGACCTAGGGTTCTTCTCTTCTAGTCTTCCACTCTCACTTGGTTTGAAGTCGTAAAGGTGGAGATGCACGAAGTGATTGTGTGACTGTGAACTGTGAAGTGAAGTTTGAACGAGCTATCCGCTAAATGAACAATGTGAGACTGTGAGTGAGGGCTTGTTGAGGGGTGTCTAGTCCATGTAAGTGGTGGAGTAAAAAAAAAAACTCTACTTAGGCAGATTGGACCAGACCAAGGGTCTAAGGCCTTAGTCCGAAGTCCAGTCCAGCTCGAGAAGACTAGTTTGATTTGGTTTGCCTGAAAATGCTTCGAGCCAATTTTTTTTCACTAAACTAGGTTACTTGGACCACTGGGTTTTTTTCTCATCCCTACTGGTGACTATGCTTCTTCTTTGACTGCCGAGTGCGCAAGTCCTATAACAGAGGATGAGGGATGGGTCGGTGACTAAGTGGCCCAATTCTAATCTCTCCTTAAACAATATAAAGGGAGGAAAAAAATACCATTGACAAAAGCCACTTAATATAATAAAAAAACACCAATCATCAATCTTAGTCACACGAAAGCTCTCATATAAATAAGAGGTTTATAGGTTAATTCCACTTACAATCTCAGTGTATTAGCTTTTGCCTCTTTGATTAAAATATATATATATATATATATACTTAGAAGCCTAGCATAGGAAGAGACTTTTTTCGACGTTAATACTCAAGTATATTTGAAGTTAGATGATGATGGTGATGATAGTAAATAAACCAGTAAGAAGAAATATTTTCTTTTTGGGGTTGACGCCATAGAAAGGAAACGTTTAGAGCTGATCACAGCCTCACAGGGTGCAGATGGGCCTAGAGTTTTGATAAAAAAATCGTAAGCCAGTGGCGAGGCCCAACACATATCAACTTCAAAACGTAGCTTAGGATTTCACTAGGCCTATATTCTTCGTTTACGGACTCATGTATGCATATTGCATACCCTCCTAAAAATGCTTGTATTAGGATTAACTAAACGTAATAACCCACAAAAATATAACAAAACTAAACCTAGATATCATAGCAAGCCTAAAAAAATTCAAAAATCTCTGTACTTTGAAATGTCCATGCACTTTACTTATACACACACATATATATATATAAATGAATTTTTATAATTATTAGACACTCAAAAAGTAATTTCTACATTTGGTTTAAAAACTATTTTTTAAATTGCATACACACACCCATACCTTTTTTATAAGGGGAAAAATTCAATTCACCAAGCTATCAAAGTCTTAACAGTTCACAAAATTGTTATTATAGTTCACACTTGACATTAACAGCATCAAGCTTACGGTGATTTATTTGGTGTAGTTGAGAATGATTAGAGATGACAAACACTCTTAATTAGCAGAAATCAAATAAAGGGAAGGTTTTGGCTATTCTGTAGGGGCATGATTAAACGAAGCGACGAGGTGGGTAATTAATGGCTCTTAATTAAACGAGGAAATAGTCTTTGATTATAATCATCATCAAATTAACCAAGCACTGATTAAGATCATGGTCTGAGCATCAATGATATTCCAGCGCAAGAATTTATGTCATCGTATAATGGCAGGAAGGTAGAATGTGTCATTCCATTATTGTCATGTAATAAGCGTCCCAATTCCTTCAAATGGGAATTGACAGATATCTATCAGAACATACAAAATCAGAAGCAATATGCATGATTATTCATGATAGGCCTCATTATATATAATAGAACTGTGATGACTTTCACATAAGCTAATCATAAAAGCAATACTATCCCTAGCTAAGCTCAGCTCAATCGATGTGTGGGCAATGCTTATTGGTTCGGGTTTGGTTGCTGGGCTTCTTAATTTGTGCTAATTAATCAAAGCCCATAATCATGAATGCATAAAACTCTAGAGTATTTATGAGGAGGACAAAATTGGCTAGAACACTCCGAACTAAATAATTAGTGGAAGGAATTTAATGGTTAATAATCAATTAAAGGGTGGAGTGGGTGAAGTGTCGTTATCCGGAGGCACCATCTAATGACATTAGGAGGCATATCGCCGCGCTGAATGGGGAACGTAGCTGTTGGTTGAGACTACGAGACAAGACAACATAGAAAGCCACTATAATCCCCAACGAATTGAACAGTCTAAACACAACCAAGGGCGTACGAAATTAATTAGACATAATATGGACGTTCCAAAACATAAAATAACAATAGTAAACACGATATATATTTTACTCGGGTTTTATTGATGTTAGTTTTGAGAGATGACGAGGGAAAAAGAATTGCGAGTCTAATTCACAAATTTATATATCCTTCTGGGTTACTTCACCACTTGTCGGAGTTTACACGTTTAGTCTTTGCAAATTTGAACTTTCAAATTTCCTTCATTCCTTTTTCCGTCGCAAGACCGCTGGAAAAAATGGGAATAAATAAATTAAGTATTTATTTGAACAATCCCAGCAAGAAAGCAAGTGAACAATAGGTTGATCAAAACAACGGGAATTTGAAGAGAAGCTTCAAATGTTTGTCTTCATTTTCAGGCTTTCAGCCATCCCACCGACACGATCAGGTGGCATGTGCATGTACTACTAATCACTAAGAAAGGATAAATTTGTAGGTAATTAAATATTGATCCCTTGTATACTGTAGTCAAGCTATGCTAAATGTCGATAAAAATTAATGAATAAAGTGAATTGGCCTGGCTAGCTGGTTACGCAAGTGCAATATGCTTTTTACAAAATTTAGATAAAGGCCGCAGCATATAATTAAGGCGTAACAATATGCATTGGGTATGTATAAAAATGGGGTGAATTATATGTGAAAATGGAATAAATTAAAGTATGCGTAAAGAAGGGTTGTAATATTAATATGAATATTGTAGAGAGAGAGAGAGAGAGAGTCAAAGTAGTTTGTTGAATTTGAGGGGCTGTTGATGTCAAATTACGGTGTGGGTGATGATGATGAAAGGGGCAGGTTGCTTAGGTTACGTGGGAATGTGTGAGAAAAAGGTATATTATGGTTTTCATATAAAGACATTTGAAGAAGCGAGAGAAATGGATATTTGCCTGTGCAAGTAACTGAAATGCTCTGACCACAACTTTGAAAGCTATTTCAAAACCTACTGTTTATTCTTCCTCCTCACACATTCACACGTCCACGCAGAGGCAAAACTCTTGGGGAGAAAGTGAAGTATCATATTTTTTAACTGTCTACTTCTTTGGCATATTTAGCTTGAACCACGTATAAAATGGCACATTTCGTGACTGATATCATATAACAATGTTACTTACTAAGGCGACTTCCTAAACTTCTCTATTGAAAATATGGCTGCTCTGTCTTACAGAATATTACTAGTTTTATTACTACAGATTTATGTATTTATAACGCCTAATATATAACGATTACAATTAATAAACGTCATGTATGTCGAGGTGGAGGTCATGCAATGATACTTAACGCTTAAACATAACGATTAATTATGCGCACCGTCATATATTGCGAGGTGGAATTCGTGAAAAGACAAATGTAACGGTTGTAGCTAGCAACCGTAATTTACTCTGTGACAAAAATGATGGTTCTTAAGAAAAAATCGTCATGCAACACTTACAAACGATTCGTCTTCCAAACACTTATATCAGCGAAGACAAAACATAACGGTCTTAAGAAACAACCGTCATCTAATTCTTTCATAACCATTTGTAACATTCGACTCTTCAATGTTATAACTCATCATAACACTTCATAATCCCGTTAGACCTTCATAAGTCATAATCCTTTACAATTCGTTAGACCTCTATTTAAACTCATCTATTCCTTATGATTCTTACTACTTTTCTTTATCGGTCTTCTTCTTCTCTCCTTCATTATGTTAAGATCCTAGAGAACTCCGCCGCCACTTCCATCCCCTCCTTCACTACCTCCTCCTCCTCAAGGCTTGTTGGTAGCAACAAATGACTCAAGTATTGAGGATCCTAACTATGTCACCCCTTTCGCCGTAGCCAACTCCTCTGCCCCCTCTGCCAATCCATCTATTGCGCCGAATGGTGAGATAACACAAGGGAAAATAGCACTAGGAAAGGATCTTGTTGTCATGAAGGAGGTACATAAAGCAAATTAAGAGAGAGATGAGGAAACTTATTGTAGATATAACAAGAAAGGTTAAATTTTGAAATATGACATTTTCATAATTTGTGAGATTTCACAATTTATCCTTTCTTGTTCCACCTCACAGTAAGTTTTCTCCTCTCTCTCGTAATTTGCTTTGGACCTCTTTTATGACAATAAGACCCTTCACCAGTATTCTTTTCACTTATGTCATATCGTCAATCAACGCAATAGATGGATTGTCGGAGAGGAAAGAGGTGCCAGCTACAATGGAGGAGGAGACGTGGTTAGGATCCTTAGTACTTGAGATACATAATGATTATTAAATAAAACCCATCACTTAATAAAAGTCCAAGCAAATAAATAACGATGGTAATTAGTAACCAACATATTTTGTCTCACAAGAACGATAGTTGTTAACCAAAAATCGTTATGAAACAACAAATACCAGATGGTTTGAAACCTTTCCCCTTCCGCACACTAATGATAATACTCTAACCCGACCTTCATTTCCCTCCTCCGATGATGAGGATGAGGATGAGGAAGAGGAAGAGGAGGATGTGTCTTCTTCCTCACCCTCATCCTCATTATTATTATCGGAAGAGGGAGATGAAGTTAAAAATTAATAGTCTATCATTATTAATTAAGAAACGTAAAGTACTTTTGCCAGCATACTTAATGGTTATAAGTTAATATTGTGATTGATTATGTAATTAACAGTAGTCACCAATAAATTTTAAAAAATTGTTAAATACATAACGGTTATTAAGAATTAATGCCATTTTTAGAATATAATGATCTTTAATACTAAAAAGCGTGACGGCTCGATAATCCATAAAACCCTCTCTATATAAATGCTCGAAAACAGAACTTTAATTCTATGTACTTCCATTTTAACTTCTCAAAGCCAACTTCTGATTCAACAAAACATCATGGACAAATGCAAGAAAACTTCTTATTCATCATCTGAAAAAAAACAACCGAAAGATGAACTCCCTCTGCCAACAAGCATTGAAAGTTTCGTCCACACAACCCATGAGCTTTATCATATGATCCAAATTTACTTATGAGAGCAAGGATGTATAGACCAGTCCTTGAAGGAACTAACCTCTCATTCGCTTTTTGAACCTGAAGGTGGACAAGTTATTAAAGAATGAAGAATCTGATGATGCATTAGATTCTTAAAAAATTTCTAACTTTTTATTTTTAATTTGTTTATTTACTTTTTCTTTTTTTGTTGTAAAATGGTGGTTGTATAATCAACCACCAAAATTTCAAAAAAAAAGAAGGTATATACACTATGGCTATTAAGTAACAATCATTACTTATTAGAATAATATGCAAATATATAATGGTTGTACTTTGCAACCATTTTTTTACAGTTCTTACGGTAAACTGTCATGAAACATTAGATGAACATACAAACGATTTGTTTTTCAATTTCATATGAGAAAAACAACATAAAAATTTCTCTTAAATAATTGTCAACTAAACCGTCCAAACCTTTCCCCTTTCTCATGCTCATAATGAGAATATATACTATGTCCTTCTTTATTCTTTGATGATCAGCACCAGAACCAAGTACCCTTTCATTACTCATCACTCCGCGCGACTGCACCTCTTTAACTTCCAATGTGTGCAATGATAGTCCAAACCCATAACTCTCAATCTATATAAACTCTCAATTTCCTCATGTTTATCGTTCTTCTATGTTCTTTCAATTACCAAGATGAAACGTCATGCTGAAGAATTGCTAGAAAATCCACCGCATCCTCCTCCTCCTCTACCTCCTTGCCCTCATCCACAACCTCCACCACCTCCTTCTTCCCATTCTCCTCTTCCACAACCACCGCCTCCACCTCAAGTAGAGATAATGGTACAGCATGTAGAATGCATTGACCATGCAGTAAGAAGGCTGGTCGGATATTTGTCGAGTATGAACAGAAAAGCCAATCTCATTCTTGATGAGTAGGAGATTGGCCACCATGACCTTGACATACTCCCAGATGATTCAAGCCACTCCTCTGGTGGCAAGTAGCATGATGATGTATGGTTTGCTGCAAATTTACGAAACTTCTGATTCATTCAAATTGAACGAAATAAAAGTTCATAAATTTGCAACAAACCTCATATAATCTGTTAGGCGACTAGTCATCAAAGGATGATATTTTTTGGTTTTATTTTTATAAAATACAAAAATGTAATTATCTGGGCACTAGCTGCCCAAAAAAAAAGACACCTCATGGTTATTAACTAATAACTGTGATATATGTATTTGTTAGAATAATAACATAACTCATGGTTATTAGCAAAGAATTATAATAAATATAAACGACTAAATAATAGTTTTATTTATAAAACTTTAATGTAAAATCTTTGGCACGACAACCTACCCAAAAAACTATACCCTTTAGATCTCTTCTATCTAAGCGTCTAAAACAAAACATACATAATATTTAGTCTGTTTGAACGAAACCCTCCAAAATCATAACCTTAATACTCTTGTTATTTTTTTTTCAGCTGTCGAGAATCGTTTCTGTCGAGCCCCATCATAAAAAGATTTTATCTTACTTCTCAGCAACAACAACGCTAGTCAATGACTTCACACTTATCTTAGCGACTGTCGAATGAGTTACTTTCGCTTATCCTAACTCGTGTTTTCATCATCATGAGCCTTAGCTTGGTTGCATTCTTTTAGTGCTCTATTCTCCTTATTCGATTGAGGCACCTTTGTGAAATCACGATGCAATAAAGCATTTAAAGTGAAATTACTTTGCTTTTGTGAAGTCATATTTTTTTTGTAAAACCTATTATTACTCTTATCAAATATTCATTTCCTGTTACAAGAAGCTGTCAACACACTGCTTTGACTTAAGGTTCTTATTTTATTGATATTTTTTGAAGTAACTTCTCGACACATTGCTAAGGAAAATACATCTCATTTTTTAGAAGTATCTATATATCCAGAAGTTACTTCAAAAAGTTCAATAGATGTGATGAATAAACTAGTTCAAGTGTACCGATGAGACATACATGAACAAGTTTTGTGAAAAAACTAGTTTAGATGTACCGAAAGTTATTCACGAACAAGTTATGTGAATAAACTAGTTTAGATGATATATTGAATTTATTGTTGTGAAGTTATGTTTTTTTTTTTGAAATCCCATATTGCTTTGACTAAAGGTTCCTCTCATTTTTTTCTATTGAGCAAATGACACCAAGTTAAAAGCTATGAAGTTCAATATTGTAATCAGTTATAGAATCTTCAATGTGAGAATTTCTGAGCTATTTGGTCTTGTCTCTATATATATAATAGAGTAATACTTCTAACATCGAGTAGCCATGCAATTTAGATAGATTAATATTTTTAGGCATAGTGGCTAGAATCAATCGAACTGCTGATCTATATATATAATAATGTAAGTATTCACCTATACCTTGTGTCTCTTTAGCGATTAAGCTTTGAAAGCAAAGGAATATGGAAAAAAACAAATTACCTACTACTACAGAAAATACATATTACTACCCTAAAAGACATCCCTTTTTAAAAATGGGAAATAAAAAATAGACGGAGTGATACTTTTGTAATTCCAAAAGGCAATTTTGAACTTTAAGCGTCTCTATTCAAATTGGACCGTGTAAGGGAACTTTAGGCGTCCCAAAATATAATTGGGACTCCTAAACCTTCCCTTTAGGCGTCAAAAGCCCAATGAATTTGAACCATTTAGGCGTCCCTATTTTTAATAGGGACGCTTGAAGTTGAATGTTTTGAGTTTAGATGTCCCTATTTTAAAATAGGGATGCCTAAACATTTAAAATAGAATTAAAAATTAAAAGGAATTTATTACTTTACTATATATTATATTTTTATTAATTATATTATTTTATAGGTAAAAATTAAAATACACTTAAATAATAAAAAAATGGGTAAGAGAAAACTCAATGCATGTCAACCTTTGACTAACATGTATTGGGCAAGACGCATGTCAGCCTATGCATGTCAGTCATAGGCTGACATGCTAAGGGAATAGGCGTCTCTAATACAAATTAGGGACGCCTATAGAAAAAGCATAAGGGAATAGGCGTCCTTATTTTGAATAGGGACGCCTATTCCCTTGCTTCAAGCAAAAGAATACGTCCCTATTTAATAGGGACGCCTATTCTTCACTTTTGAATATAATAGGGACGCATATTCTTTTATTTTTCAAATTAGATGCTAGCTAGCTCTCAGTGTGGCCTTTTCTGAACAGAACTGTCACTCTTCCATGTGCTTTCCTCTCTCTCGGCATCTTCATTTTATCTCTTCTCCATCTCTATTCACTTAAAACTTTGTTGTCTTCTTTTTTCTCCATCTCTCATTCACTTAAAATTTCAAACTCGGCGATCTTCTTCTTTCTCTGTCTCACATTCTTAAGCCATCTAAATCTGTAACCGTTAGCGGCATCGGCAAATTCTGTGTGAGAACAAGGAAAGAGATTCACCACCATAGGTTGCTTAGCTTTCTTGATCTACATCCACAGGTTAGCTTGTGTTAGCTTCCTCTCACTTTCTTGTTGTTTTTTTTTTGTCAAAAAGCTTGCTCATTTTCAAACTTCTGAATATTTCTATGACTTTTCCTGTTTGCTTCTTTTAATTTTCCTTTTTGTTTGAGGATGGGCTCATTGACATGTGTGAGTGTACTTCAAAACATCCAAAATACATATTCAGTTCGTTGTGAGATGCTTGAAAAGATTAAAAATTATCGCCATAACATATGTCTTCTTGTGAAGAAAATAATAGAGATTTATATATAGAATGAATGAGAATAAACTTTTTATCCTTTTTTATATATATCTTACTCTACATTATAGGCATCCCCAAGGCCATTGGGGACACCTCAAGTGGTAACTTCAGGCGTCCCTAAAATAGGGACGCATAAAGTCTTTGTTTACTACGTCCCTCTAATAGGCGTCCCACCGTAAAGGGACGTTAAAAGTCTCAAAATAGGGACGTTAAAACCCCTTTTTGTAGTAGTGACCTTATTAGAAAGGGTGCAGGGGTTATGCAAGCCTTTAAGTTAAAGGGTTTGCATACCCCTCCGCTCTTTTTGATAGGGATATATATTTTTTCCTCATAATCCTTTGCTATATAAGGGTTAATTCTTGTGAAGAGACACAATTATATATAAGTCATTAGTTACATTATCACTTATATACGTTAACGGTTGCCATTGATTCTCCCTGCAAAGTTTGAAATATCTTGATCCATGCCAAATTGTATAGCCACACGATATCAAAGGTACTGTTGTTCTATTATATATAGAGATGGGGTTAATAGCTTAGAAATTCTTACTTGAAAAGACTTATATCCATACATCATGGTTATTATATAAAAACCGTCATATATTATAAATGTTCATGGTTCTTTTTTATAAACCATTATTCATGTACTTATTTCATAACAGTTGTCTACGTGAGACTGTTATTAAGTTTATTAAAAGTCACGATCCTTATATACAAATCGTTATGTATATTACTAAATAAATAAAGATTGTAAAATGAGTCTGTTATGTATGCAAGTAGTGCCATATATTATGACGATTGTTTACTTGTGCCCGTTAATTATTATCATAGTAATGGATAGATCACGACCTCATCAAACCTTAATACATAATGGGTGTTACACTACAAAAAAATAGCGAATTAGCGACGGAATTTAGCGACGGAATTTCCGTCACTAATCAACTTAGAGATGGAAATTAGTGACGGATTAGAGACGGAACAATATTAGCGACGGAATTAGCGACGGAATTTGTTCCGTCGCTAAAAAGGCCGTTACTAATTGATTAGTGACGGAATTTTGTATTCCGTCGCTAATTAGAGACGGAATTTAGGGACGAAATTTTTCCGTCTCTAATTAGCGACGGATTTTCCGTCGCTAAATTCTGTCTCTAAATTAGAGACGGAATTTTTCCGTCTCTAATTAGCGACGGATTTTCCGTCGCTAAATTCCGTCTCTAAATTAGTGACGGAATTAACTAATTAGAGACGGAAAATTTCGTCTCTAATCCGTCGCTAATTATTTTTTTTATATATAATTTAAATTGCCACATGTCTACAACACGAGCCTCCACATGTTCCTCACCGGCGGCCGCCACGTGTACCAATCAGCCACCGCCACGTGTCACCCTCCACCGTGCGCAACGTGTCACCCTCCACCTCGCGCCACGTGTCACAAGTCACAAATTGGTTGCATTTTATGACTAAGTTAGGATTCGAAGCCATGACCTCTCACGCGCGTGCTAGTGCCTTTGCCAGTTGAGCTAAGAAGAACCTGTGAAAGTTAAATGCAAAATCATATATATATATAAACATAGACACACACATTCACACATACGTACGTACGTACGTACATTCATACATACATACATAATATATATATATATATATATATATATATATCACTTACAAGCAAAAATAGAAATACATAATTTTATATATTATTGAATATTTTAATTTAGTTTTCTTATTTTATTTTATGTAAATATTCTACCTAAATTTTTATTATTAATATCTTTTATTATTTATTATATTTTATATTTTATCTTTTTGTTTTTATTTATAAAATTTTCATTTTATTTGTTTATAATATATTATATTATAATTTTAATTTCAAAAATAAATATGAATTAATAATTTTTATTTATTTATTTTAATATTATATTATTAATTTAAAATAATTTAAAATTTAAATTATTTTAAAAATTATAATTTTGAAAAAAAAATCGAATTATTAAAAAATTTAACTATTAGAGACGGAATTAGCGACGGAAATTCCGTCGCTAATTAGAGACGGAAATTCCGTCGCTAATTAGAGACGGAAAAATTCCGTCTCTAAATTCCGTCGCTAATTTTTAGTGACGGAATGTAATTCCGTCGCTAATCCGTCTCTAATTAGCGACGGAAAAATTCCGTCGCTAATATTTAGAGACGGAATTTAGTGACGGAAATTCCGTCGCTAATTAGAGACGGAAAAATTCCGTCTCTAAATTCCGTCGCTAATTTTTAGTGACGGAAATTAGTGACGGAATTTAGCGACGGAATGTAATTCCGTCGCTACTCCGTCTCTAATTTAGAGACGGAAAAATTCCGTCTCTAAATTCCGTCGCTAATTTTAGTGACGGAATTTGTGAGGGATTAGTGACGGAATAAAATTCCGTCGCTAAATTCCGTCGCTAATCCTGTATTTTTTTGTAGTGTTATATTATACCTGTTACAATGGATTCAGAAAAAATAACAGCTTGGAACCGTAATATATCTACCCAAAGAATTTTTATAGCGCTTGCATGTATATCAATTCAAAATCATGATATATAACAGTTAATAACCGTCATATATATATCACGATTTCTATAGTAGGATTTCTTTCTTTGCCCACAGTAGACAGTGCCAAGTTCTACCTTGTTTAAGAATTTTACTGCCTCAAACTATAGGACAGAGTATACTAGCTAGATAGGAGTAGGTGCGTCATATAAAACAAAGTAATATTCTGATGCAACTTAGCTTGAGGTCAGGTCCATCCTCAAGTTGCTTCAAACATTCCTGTGACAGGGGCCACACTTGCATAGAGAAATTGGGCACGAACGCCTAATAAAAGACCAATCAATGACTCTTAGCTTATGGCCTCATTTAAAAAGGCAAAAATTACAAAATTAAATAGAAAAAATTGACTTAAATAACATAAATGGATTCTAAGTGGGTTGATCTTTGAGTAATGGCGCCTTTTGTAACTTAGAGCAAGTATTCTTTAAATTTATTAGGACTCTTCAAGTAATATTTATGCTCATCGTTTTCCTTCCTACATGTTGAGGGTATGTATTTTGACCTAAATTTGCATGATCATAGTCCAATTTTCCTCATTTATTAGAGCCAATCTTCAATATAGTGATCTAGACTCCCAATACATATTGTAGCCTCTTAAATAAGAACCGCCTCACCTGGGCTTTCCTCCATTTGAATGACTTGGCCTTGGCCCACTTGATGACATGGCATGCCACATAAGATTATGGGCGTCATATTAGATGCTACATATGCTGCCATGTATGACTTGATCATCATGTTGGATGCCAGGTTGAATAGCATCAAGGATACCACATCGAACGCCAACTCATGAGACGCCACATAGGATCACATTCATTTGGACTGTTAGCTAAATTAACCTTAGTATTGATCCTCTTTAGTGTCATACTTATAAAACTAGTGGAGGAAAACTATATTTCAAGTAAGCGAAAATTTGTCGCCTTTTGATACCTTTTTAGTACTCCTTTTTGTAATGGATTTAATTAAGATTCTATTTCATCCATATCAGAATAATTGAACTCCGGGGTTTAGCTGAAGTCATTTTCAAATTTGAGACACCACCTCACCTCAACTTGGCCTATTTCCTCTCTTGGAACTTTACTTCGTTAAGCAATATTGCTCCTTGCACACCATTAATTACATAGACAGTTCATCTTATTTTCAACCGTAATCAGTTTGATAATCTCGGTCACCAGAATAATCAACCTCTGAGATGCCTCCAAAGATTGGTTAATTTTTATTTATTTATTTATTTATGCATTTAAGATTGCATGCATCAAAAGCAATGGTTAAGAATTAGTATATATCCGACAGACTTCAGGTGAGGCATGGAAGAATGCTATTGGTGAACAAGGCCAGTAAGATGGTCAGACTTCAAAGTGGAAATTTGAAGACCCTACGTGGAAAATCGAATATAAGACTTCAAATTAAAGGGGATTATTTCTGATTACGCAGCTATAAGTTATAGCAAGTCAGCAACTAATTTTTGCAGTTAACTGGACCTAGTCTTCCTGACCTGGCCGCGTGCTATTGATCAATTCAAATCGTGACAAAAGGAAGACCAAAATCGACATACGTATTCTAGAAATGAATTAGTGTATGTTTGAAGCTCAGTTTTACTATCCCTGCTGGACAATTATGTACTTTCATTTGTATTTTTGTGGACTACGTCGTTCCAATCAGAGCCATCCAAGAAATAGTTAATTGGACGAATAGTAAGACTGCCATTTATGCTCAACGCTTAACCAATACGAATTCAAATAGGGTTTTACATAAATAAAACTAAGCTTTCGCTTGTCTTTCGGGCTCTAATTAATATTTTTAATTAAAACTATCGCATTTGTTTCAATTGAGGACCTACGTGTACGCTTATATTTGGTTTAATTTGCTCGACGAATATAAACAAATCGAAGCCATGTCATTTTTTTTTTTTGGTGGCCAGGTGTGGTTTGAGATTCAGATACACTCAAAATGTAATGTTGAGATATAATATACAACGGATAATACCGATTGTATTAGACCACAATATAATATTACGAACGTTGTTATTAGATGGTACAAACATCACAGCTTGATGAATGCGCATTTCTCCCAGAAACGGTCGGCACGTACGTTCTATCAAATTTAATATATCCACATTCGTGGTTGGATGGGCGGTCCATTATTCCTAAGAATTTTTGCCGATTTACGGTTTGGCTGATTAATTTCAATGTTAATTCGTGCAAACTTTTATGCTTTAGAAGGGAAGGTAACCAGCCAGTAAATATTGATCTTATTAGTAAACAGGTTATCTCATAATCATAAGGTTATAAATTCAAATCTCACTAATATCAAAACTTTGTTGGTGGCCGCTACACATCATAATAATATATTTACTTCATTGTGTCTGTGTGTTATACTGTTCTATTTGACTTGCCATCTGCATGGAATTGAAGTATGGAAAACAAAGGCAGACGGTTTAGGAGTACTTTTCTTGATGATATTGTACTTCCACGGCATTTGAATTAAACCTTAAGACTAAACTGATCATGACACTTCTTTCAGTTCCTTGCCCTTCAAAATAAGACAAAAATCTTATTGGTTCAACAAAATAAACAAACATCATATTAATTTAACTTCCTACATATTACGTACGTGCAATATCCATGGGATAGCAAATCTAGCTGCAAACATAAAACATATTATAAAACAAAATTAGCATTAGAAATTTTTTTCCTAATATTCAGATATCAGACGCTGTTTTAAAAATTACGAATATTTTAGTCCTTACAACATCATTTCACTCAATTTATAGTCAGATCTTTATGGTTTAAATGCTTTTAATCAGGTCCCGCCTTGGAGATTTAACCATTAAGAACGTTGGTCTCTAGCCATCAACACAATTTATTTTCTCGATCAACATAGTGTTGATATTGTTGTTGTTGTCGATGATGATGTAGATATGGGTGTTACTAGGCTCGAGCACAGCATAAGGCAATTATGGAAAAGGGAATTGGGAATTATAGGTGGCGAGGCCAAAGTCAGTTCCACAATTCTTCTCTCCGTGGACTTGAAAGCAGCCATGGTAAATTGGTAAACTTCATATCGTCAATATACTCAAATAGAACATGCTTTAATTTTGTTTAGAGTGGTGCTTGTTGTTCCATGCATTTACGACGTGGGACTGAACTTCGTAATTAAGCACAATATTCCTCTGACCATATTAAGGGATGCTTTTGAAGCTCATCAATGTTAGCATTGATTATTAACATACGCAAACATATATACAGGCTTATCAATTTGTTTTATCATTTCCACTTCGGGTTGGAATTCGACGTCAAATGATCCTATGTTACTAAAAGGGGAAAAGAAGTTCAACTAATTGATGGTGAATACTCTCTCCACTAATAATCAGAGTGAATAATGAGGAATTATTGTAAGTAATTCTAAATCTACCGCACAAAATAGGCAAAAACAGATGAAAGTGACGCACACCATAATTATGAATATATTTCTAGAAAATAACATGGTTATAATTAAACATGAAATAAAATTAGCAATTATGCAACAACCATCGCATTGCTTAGGAACCGCTTCATTTAATGAAGATCACAATGATAGCATGTGTGTTCTAATGTTTAAGGAATTGGGTGTACAATGTGACTTAATAATGAAAGATGTTGGAATATTGAAATAATTGACGAGTCTTGGATCAAGGAGAGATGTCCCTTTAGTAAAAACTATACGGTAACCAAACAAATGGATTTGATATAACGTGGTACCATGGTCTTAATTAGAATAGTTGGGAGGGTTGAAAACAAACAGAATAAGTAAAGCAAGGAATCCGATAAGGAAGTTGCAAGGTCCAATAATGACATAACAAGAAGGTGATTATAATATTAATTGTAGCTACAAGTATACACAATATATACATGTAGATATATGGGGGCAATATATATCGTGTAAAGCCAACAAAAGTGACTTCCCATCTCACAACCCTAGTTAACCAACCCCCTCCCGTCTCCTCCACTTTCTTATATATCTTCTTCTCGACTTCTCTCCCTGGTGTGCTTGACCCTCAAGAATTGTTGCAGCAAATTGGAGGCCTCCACATACAATACCCAACACTTTCTGCCATGGAAGATTCTAATTTTGTGGCAACTGCTTCATCAGCCGGCGATCAGGACTCTAAGACTTGTCCTCGCGGTCACTGGCGGCCCGCCGAGGATGAAAAACTCCGGCAACTTGTCGAACAGTATGGTGCTCAGAACTGGAATTCAATTGCTGAGAAGCTCCAAGGAAGATCAGGTAATTCATTAATTGAGCTGGATTGAATTTCTTTAATTTCTCCCTCGAAATGAAAAAACAAAAAAAATCATATTTTTCTTCGAGGACTTTTGATTTAATATTATTGCACTAGCTAACTTGAGCATGATATTATTGAGAATATGTTGAAATCTGAAGGATTATATTGATGCATAGAAAAAATAAGAGTCTCTGAAATATTATTAACTAAACAATCTGAAATATCTCGTCTTGAAGCATTACTCAACTCGATATACTGTATATGGGTAGCATACACACACACATATATGTGTGTGTGCGAAAATTATGCCCATAATTAGCCTATATATATAAGTTACATGATCGTATTGATTAATTTTGTTTTGGGATATTCCGGATTGCAGGGAAAAGTTGCAGATTAAGGTGGTTTAATCAGCTTGATCCGAGGATTAACAGGAGGCCATTTACAGAAGAAGAGGAAGAAAGGTTACTGGCAGCTCATCGCATTCATGGGAACAAGTGGGCTCTGATAGCGAGGCTTTTTCCTGGTCGAACTGATAACGCCGTGAAGAATCACTGGCATGTTATTATGGCGCGAAGGCAAAGAGAGCAGTCCAAGCAGTTAAGTGGCAAGAGAGTCTTCCAAGATGTTTACAATAATGATTCTTGGAGTAACACTTCCTCTTCTAATAAAAGATCAAAATCTCAGGATATTTTCAGTTCCCAAACGTTCTTTGACTTCAGGAACATGGATCATAAAAGTAGAATCATCGCAGAATATTCTCCCTCCATCTCTTTGGCTTCTTGGAACTTCGCATCCATGGCGAAACAAGGAAAAGACAGTACTACTAATTACATCAACCCCTGCTTTAACATTTACTTCTCAGAATGTTCAAAAGGTTCGGATAGATATCTTTACAGAATTTATCCAAATTCTGCATCATCGTACGGCAGCATTCTACCAAACTACAGGAAGCTTAATAATGTTCCAGCTGGTCCTTACGGATCATCAGTCTTATGTTGTGATGGTGGTGATGATGATCAGAGGAATAGGACAATAAATAAGGACTTGACGCATCTATTTGACATCTCACCCACATTTGCAAAGAAGGAGCAAGAGCAAGCAGACAATCACAGAGAAGTTCCCTTCATTGATTTTTTGGGCGTGGGTGTGTCATCGTCGTGACAAAGAGTGAAGTATTTATTTAACTTCATATTATACGTATGACTAGTTTAGCTCATCACTAGCTAGTTTTCGTATCTCCGACATGAAGTAATTAGCACCAAGAGTCTCTTAATATATAGGTAAATTATGCGCAAGGGATTGTGTGTTGGCTTTTCAATTAAGTATGGCAGGTTGCTCATCATAGTTTCCTTTCGGTATTGTAATTAGAGTGAACGAGAATCGAGCTTTCTTGTCCTTATGAAATATGCGAGATATATATATATATATATATATATATATATATATATATATATATATATATATATATTGATCTTTTATAGGTTCTGTTTTAAGGAATACAATTTTGAATATGGCTCAAGGACATAGTACTTTGACACACAGTCGCATATTCACTTGTACTTGATTCATAACTCTATGTAGAGGAGTGAAGGTTTGTAGATTTTGATTGAATTCTTTGATTTCTCTATTGTGCCAGTTAATTCTTACAAGGTGCATCAATCTAGTCTGCCACATTAATGTGCGTAGGACATCACCTCATTAAACCTTATGACATGTTTGCCGACAGTCCCTGCGATCTAACAAAAATTATTCTGTGTAAACAAATTCATAAAAATATTGAAGGATACAAATATATCTATGACATGTTCTAGCATTAAAGTGTTGATACCGCAAGCATTTAAAATCTTCAACTTTTGTTCATTATAGTATATTACACTAATTACTTGGAAGGCTGTCAGTTGTGAGTAGCGTTTAGTTAAAATTAACTAGGAATAATAATTAGTGAATAGCATACACGTGAATTATTCTTTCCAAAATAAAAAATTTGAATTTGTTGTTTTCCTTTTTATATGTGAATGCGCATGTGTGAAGTGCAAAAATTAACGAACAGATACGATATAATGTATTCTATTAACATAAATTAAATTGGGCAAAACAATATTTGGTGGAATGGTGCCCCAACATTTGACCCGAGCACGAGCCATCTTTTGTTCGGGGCATAACAAATTAAGTACGTGCATTCTACATTCTGATGCAAATGGACGTCGCTGACTCGTTGGAATCAAACCATTATGTCATAATTAACAACATATCTAGTCGATCGGACGCATGCCAAATTTCCAATAAATTTACCGAAATGTCGTCGGAGTATAATGTGTGAATGAAAACATCGTGGAGGAGGGCGATTGGAATATAAGCAACCATTTTGATTTTCACTTTTAATTTCTCTGGAAAATGTGAAGCGACAAATTCATAGATTTTGAAAATTAAATTAATTTCTTTTCAAATTTAATTTCTGCCGAGAGAACACTCAATAATATACGGTCAACAATACGTATACATTGAAGTGATTTTTAATTTATTCTCGTATTCAATAAGAAGCCCTGTTAATGCTTGTCCACTTCTAACTCTCGAGATTTTTTTTTCATTTTTTAATTTAAGCCATTTTAAACCTATATGCCTATATCATTATTAATATAGAATTTTTATTTTCTAAGCTTGCTATGTAATTAAAGCCAGATAGAAAAAAAAATTGACATGCCCATGAATATTATAAAATAGAACAACTAGCTAGAAAAGTAAAATGTCTGGAGGAGAGATAAAGATAAAAGAATGAGAGAACTTTCTTAATTTATTTTCTTGTATCACCCTACAGATGATGGCATACCTTGTTTATAGGGACGGTCTTATATATAGGTTACACTCATGTTAGATGACAGATAGTGGATAGTAAAATTCATGAGTATACGAGTTAGAGTTGAGTTTCTCCCTCTCCAATCATTTTCATAAGAATTTTTTTTAAATTGTGCAAAATAAACTAACAGTTAAGATTAGTTAAAACAATAAATGTGTCAAAAATATTATGTTTTTTCTAAATATGCCCATCTTTATAAAAAAAAGTATACAAAATAGAATTGGTAATCAAAAATACTAGTATATGAGAGAGAATGAGTAATAAATGATTGAATGAAAGAAAATTATTGGTGAGTGGGGGATAATTAATATAAATTTATATGTTTAATAGGAGTAGAAAAGGAAAATGCAGTTTAAATTTTGAGACACAAAAATATAGTTGCTTATATTAAAGACCAAGTTTATGAAAGAGAAATTACTTATCAAAAGGAACAAATGAAGAGGAGGGAGTATAAGATTAATGAGATAGTAGAGTAGCAGTGAGAGTTACATGAGAAAGGATGAAGAGAAGGAGGGAGATAATATTATATAAACAAGGGTAGCTAGTTGACCGACTTGGTAATCAATGGTAGTGTTTAATTTGCCGTTAATTTAGTTAGAGTTCACTTTTATTTCCTTGTTTTTCCCCCTTTGTCTGATTTTGGTATTTATGTTTTCTGCTGCTTCTTGTGCTCAATGTCTAGTTATATAGTTTGTTTTTAGTTATGTTCTGTTGGGGTTTGAAGTGTTGTCAAGGTAAAGAATATTTTTAGAGAATAAGTATTAGAATCAAAATCCTGTTGGCTATTGAATTACAAATTTAATGATTTTGTAGTTGGGAATGAAAATTCAGTATTCGTTCGACATTTTCATAATCTCTTCCTAACAATTCTCATGCTCAGTATGCACGATGACATTAACGCAATAATAATATAATATTGCTTAAATAATTAATTGGATACACACGGAACCAACTTCTCTGCAGAATGTAGCGGTATTCGTTGCATCATAGGTTTGTATATACAGCCACCCGCCATATTTGACGTCCCAGGATTCAGAACAGATCAAAAGTTAGACACGCTTTTGACTCGCTGTATCATTTGCTTCATCCTACAATTTGGAAATATGACCAAATCTCACACATAATATAAACCTTCATATATCAATCTCCTGTAAACGTATATAATTCAATAATTATATATATATATATATATATATATGATGACATATATCCGTGAGCCAAATACTATTTATATGCGCTGTTGCCATGACTCATGTCCTGCAAAATCCTTTTTCTTAAATGTTAAAGTCAATGGCGCCTTCTTCTGAGGAGTCTGAACACACACACACATATTATTGAGACAGTTAGCAAAAGATCTCAGTGGAATTAAACAATAATTTACGGATCCTAGGAAGGAGTATCAATGTGCGGGCCCCGCCACTGATATCCATGCCTCAAGTTCAGTGCTGTATGTTGGTAGTTTCTGGTGACTTGAAGTTGTGGTTCATCTTAATCCCTCGAGTGGTGGTTACAACAGAGCTATCACTTCAGCAGTGGTAAGCGACTTCCCCCCCCCCCCCAAAAAAAAAAAAAAGGTCAATGTAAAATTCTTCCCTTTTGACTCCACAAAAGAAGAAGAAGAAGAAGTAATTTTATAAAAAGAAAAAACTCAAAAAGATAACAAAATTACGTGTCCCCTTGACTCGACCTGTGGGATGTCCTGTCAGCGGCCTCCTTGGAGATATTGCTCCATAACCACATGCGGCACTTAATTAAATTAATTTCTATTGGCCCTTTTGAGAAATTGAATAGCAAAGATAATTTCCGCCCACGCATAATAGAGAATCAGATATGTATGTGTCTATGGTCAAAAAGTTTTGGATACATATTTAATGTATCCTTGTTCACACTTCACAATGGTACCTAATGAAGCTGTCTTTTTTTTTTTTTTTTTTATACATGATGAAGCTGTCTTCTTCCTTCCTCTTCAAGTTCTTTGAAAGTAAGAGATCATTATCTCAGCGTTCTCACCTGTCAGGACCTCATTCTGAAAGAACGACCAGCATTTCGACCTAGTTTGGACTCAATGCCCGGCCCATTCAGCCCACAATGAACATATGGGTTCAGATGTCCAAAATTGCAATCCATTTTAAGTGGGCCACCATTGGTTTGACGTCCTCAACTCATGCGCCAAGTGGGCTGTACTGTTTAACCCGGATTCGAGTCATGTCCTTGTTTTATTATTAGCTATGCCCTCGTATATTTTTTCATCAATAAATTATTTTTATATAATTATGTAGTAGACTGTCAATCATTTAATTTTGGGTTAAAACTTAAAAACGTCAATAAGATAATAATGATTTATTATTTAAAGGGAATTTGTGGGGCCGGGCATTTTTGTTTCTTTTTAACTTTGATTATGAGGTCGTTTGAATTGGGATGTACTCATGCTCATTATATATGAATCGAAGTGTCTCTGTATATAGCAAACAGCCCAGAAATCGAAGAGGCAAGTGGTGTCTAATCGAGTTTCGCGGGTGGGCTACCAGCTTTATAATGGAGCTGTGAAGTCAACCGTGGTCGTTGATTGTGCCAACACTTTAATCATATCCACTCCCCAAATCCCTCAATTACGCCCCTAAATTCATGCTACTTCCCAAATATTATTTGATTATTTCCTTCTTTAGTCACTCCCACCAACCCTCTGCACAACAACACCAAGCACTAGGCTCTCTCCTCTATCAACTTGCTCATTTTTTAATACCTGGTACTTATCAATTATCACGACGCGAATATCGCCACCACATGATCGATCTTGCTTTATTTTGTTTTATCCTTATTCTGTGGTTTCAACTTTCAACCACGTCGTGACCCCACCCGTCCTCTTTATAAGCTTGCATTTGCCCTGCAATCAAACCTGTGAGATCGCTCTGCTATAGCTACTGTTGAAGGAGGCGAGAGAGTGAGAGAGGATGTGGAGGGGAAGAGGCAGTGCAGCTCTGACTCTGGTGACGTGGGTGGCGCTACTGTGCGTGTTGGTTCAGCTGGAACCGGCAAATGCGGCGACTTACACGGTGGGAGGCCCTGGAGGGTGGGGTTTCAACTCCGTTACTTGGCCCAAAGGCAAGAGATTCCGAGCCGGCGATGTCCTCGGTGAGTACTTGTGTGTCTCCCTCATCCCTGTATGTTAGTTACTGTTAATTACATGCAGTTGAGGAATGATGGCAGTGTTCAACTACGACGCGACGATGCACAATGTGGTGGCGGTGAACGGGAACGGGTACAAGAGCTGCAGCGCTCCGGCGGGTGCCAAAGTGCTGAGCTCAGGGAAGGACCAGATAAGGCTAGCACGAGGCCAGAACTACTTCATTTGCGGCAATCCTGGCCACTGCCAATCCGGCATGAAGCTTGCTATTAACGCACTGTGATAATGTTTCTGTTGGTGTGTAAGTGTGCAAATATGTGAGTGCTGTAAGCCTCTAACATAATAACGTTCTGCGACAAATGAGCTGCCTAGTTAATTATGCGAAGTTTGTTTGTTTGTGTTTGTCACTGTCAGTGATGCATATTATCGGGCAAGGGAGGGTTGGTCCATATCCAAGTCCTTATATATACATATGAGAATAAAATTAATACGCTGATCACCACCTGTGCTTTCGCTTCACCCGACGACTTCAAACTTAACATCTCTAACCTATGCCATTGAGAGCCATATCCTAATCCTAAGTTTCTGTTTGGAAATAACTTCTGAGAATTTTTTATGAAGAAAAAATAACAAAAAGTGATTTTTGAGAATAGATTATGGAGAATAGATTATGAGAAAAAAGTGATTTTGATAAAATGAGTGTTTTATTATAATCAGAATAGCTTTTTTTCATGGTCAAATTACTGAAAAAGACATTAATTTTTTTGATAATTACATAGAAAGGATAATATTATATTTTATATATTATATAATAGTAAATTTTATAATAAATATAAAAAAAATGTAATAAAATTATCTAAAAATGTATAATTAATATATATATTATAATAAATTGTAAAAAAATAATTTTTCATAATTAGATTATATTTTAGGTATTATTAACATAAAATTGAAACAATAAATACAAAAAACTCTTTAAATTTTTCCGGAAAAATGATAAATTATGAAAAAAAAATTAATTGTACATACATACATAGAAATATATATATTAATAAATTGTATATTGAAAGTTCATAATTCAATAGTTAACATCTAAAAATAATATAAATAACCGCTCTTTCAATGCAGTTAATACAATCTGTTTTTGCCTTTCTCCTTTAGACATTGTATTTCTTTCACTAACAAGTAATATATTGGTCGTAACAACATTTTAAAGCCTCAAATTCATCATGAAACAAATACATTAACATTTAATAGTTTGTCAATAATTCAGAACATCAAAGTAGATATAAAATGATAGTTCACTAAGTAACAAAGTACGTTGAAACAGTGAAAACAGTACATGACTAACAGTCTTGCGTGTAATACAAGATTTGATCTCTTATAGAATCACGAAGAGAAGTCATGTCTCAGGAAGATCTAATTAAAGAAGATATTGTTGATGATTGTGCAGCATCATCATTATCGTCATCGTCACCACACACAATATCCTCCCGGTCATGGTGTTCGAAGTCAGGGTCAGAAATGGATGATCTTCTAATGACATTGTGTATAGCCATCGTGGCACAAATAATTTTAACCTGTGTCGGGAACTTGTAGCTATGCATGTCTTTTAAAATTGCGAACTTGTTCTTCCAAACACTAAAAGTTCTTTCTATTGTGCACCGAAGACTTGAATGCAAGTAATTGAAGGTCTCATTCGCATTTTCAAGCCTAGATGACCTATGAAAGTCAGGGAGATGGTAACGCTCGCGTCTATATGGGCCAAGGTACCCAGTCGGGGTTGGGTAACCGGTATCCACCAAATAATATTTACCTATTCAAATGTATGATTAAAGTGAATACAAGTATTTGGAGTTAATAATAATAAGATTGTATGAATTATAATCATACCTGTAGGTGGATGTGGAAAATGCATCGCCGGCGTTGTCACTGCATGATCAAATAAGCGAGCATCATGTGCCGAACCTTCCCACCCAGCCAATACAAAGGTAAAACACATGTCTCAGTCACAAACCGCCATCACGTTTTGCGAGGCAAATCCTTTTCTGTTTATATATTTTGTTTTCTCTCTTGCTTTGACTTTGCATGGAATGTGTATGCCATCAATTGCTCCGATAGCATTTTAAAAAAAAGGCCAATACCTATTGCTGAGTTGTATCTTTGAATGAATGCTCTCAAATTTATCATCTAAGGGTTTGATGTTGTCTATTGCAAGGCGGCAACATGCATTTAACACATAATGCATTGCCCTGTGAATAGTCTCACCAGAGCGCTGAAATCTTTCTTGTTGAAGCCTGCTCAACAACGCAAACCCAACAGTATTCAAGAAAATCGCAACCATCTCATGAATACCAACATTGCGAAACTCTCTCAGACCATGTCGTTGCAATTCACAACATAGTTCATGAAATACATTAAGTTTCATTCTAAAAATATCGTAACAACGGTCAGAATTACCGCGTAAGACATCACGGACCCATGCAGCGCCTGTGAACTCACTTGTATGTCGCGGTTGTTTACATAAATAAAGGCAAGCATATGCTCCTACAAGTGCGACAACTTTCCGGACTGTTCGCATCCGCCGCTTCCTACGCTCATCCAGTAGTGTGATTGTCTGGTCCATACCTGTTTCTCCTTGTGAACATACACATAAGTCATTATGAAGTCATTAAAGATGTAATTATTAAGTAATTCAAATGCACCAACATCACATTAATGTAATAACGTACACATATAAAAGTACAGAGTAATTAAAGCCATACACATAAAAATCCATCTGAAATACATTACATTAAGAAACAACCCCCATCCCTTAACACAATTCTCACTCATTTCCATAACACTCACGCCTTAGAAAGTAAAGAAGGTTCTCCTTTATATTCTTTACTGCAGCATACATTTCCCGTGTAGGTGGGTCTCTCATTAGGAGGTGGGCACATCTGGCATAAAAGTCAGTATCATTCACAATCTCCGGTATTTGATTGAGATGACTCATCACTCCGGCTATTGAAACCTCATACGATCGAGCTTCGGCGGCCATCCTATTCGTGCGTGAAGCTTCCACATCATTCTCATTTGCTTCAACCATCTTCATTAAGGCCTCGGCTATTTTCGCAGAGTTTTGCCCTTTCTTTTTTGTTGACGCACCCCTCTTCCTCACCCCCAATAAACTAGTTCCTCTATCACCGGTTGAGGATCCCTTGCCTTTGCTACTGGTTCTCGCACTACCTCCACTATTGCTAATAAAACTAAACGAATTCAATTCACCGCTCAATCCAGTTGGTGACCCCAATACTTCATCGCTATCCCCTGAACCTTCTTCCATACCCTCAGTAGGGATAGGCTCAATAGGAAGCGACATCGATGAAGGTGCCCAACTCTGTGTACCCGTAGCCGCAACATTGGAAAATAACTGGGTTAGTTCTTCTTGGTGTTGTAGACCTCTAGCTCTAAATTTCTCATACCCTGGAACTTCCTGTACATACAGCAATAAAGTTATAACATTTCTTATACAAAATCACATCAGAATGAAAGCGTCAACTACACTCATATTAATAAGTTACTAACTGCTATTTTTTGTCCCACCAGTCAGGATTAGCCATAATAGTGTTGTTGATGCTATTCCATCCCGCCCCCGTCTCACGTAGCAACCTGTCCCACAATTGCCACTCCTTCCTAAGGGCGTCATACTTATTTTTAAATTGACCCCTCTCGTACATCCTGCCTGTCTTAACAGTGAAGCCATCCAAAATAGCTTTCCACCCATCCTTACTGAAGCTTGTGTTTCGGCGGGAACCTTTTTTAACTTGTTCCAAGCACAAATCCATGAAGATTTTTGTGCTACTCGCATCCCAACTAGTTTTCACCTTATCCTTACTCATGTCGTTTTTTTTTGCACTAATGACACAGATTGGACGATTTTTAATAGGGGAAACAAGAGATAAGGGAGTTATGTTGAACAAAGCAAAATGAAAGAGGTTCTCCTTTAAAATCATTGGAGAACAAAATTACAGGAAGCATGTTACATACAACTAAAAAAGGAACATATTGGGGGAATTTTAAGCTTAGAGTTAGATGGGATAAAACAAAAGGACCTAACCAATGAGCAACGTACAATGACATAACACAAAATAATTCTGTTGGTATTGTTCAAATAATCCACCCTAGACAAAACCTATTCTTAATTGATTATAAGCTTTTATCCACACAAGACAAAATGTTACCCACTTTGTTATTCATATACTCTAATCCAATGGGGAAATTAAATAAATCATTGGAGGTTGGGGAGTCTAAATGTCAATGAATTAGGGCCTAATTTTAAGGCCACCACTTGATTAGTGGGGTCCCAACTAACATGATAGTTGAAGGGAAAAATCTTTCAAATTTGAATTAAGTCAAATGCTTTGTATTTTCATGTTGCAATGGTCCTGTATAGTTAGGAAAAAAATAAACTTTCCTGAGGTTTATTTCTTTCCCATTCCAAATTTCTGATTGACACCAAAGAACATAAAAAACACAGAAACAGTAAACACAAACAACCACACAGTTATGACAACAAACCAACTGAATTACAAGCAATTACAGGAACCATAACCAGAGCAAGGCCACTACAGGTAGCATAAGCAGAGCAAGGCTCTACATTCAGCAAGCAAAAAAGCAGAATACCAAAGGCAAAATTAAAAAGGTAGAATTTTACATGAAGCAAGGCAATACAATCACAGGGTCGGCAACTACATAGGCACTCACAGAAGATGGCCATATGCTTCAGTCATGGCCAATCAAAATTGTTAATCACCAGGATATAAACATCAGCAACACCATCAGTATATTCTATAATCAGCCGATCAAAAGTCCAAATGCAAGAAAGATAAAAATGACAAACCAGAGAAGGAGCTTGACACGAGAGCTTATCGCCGGTGACGGGGAAGAGGAGAGCTGGAGGTGGACCTTATGTAATCTTGCTCTGAGCTTGGCGACGGAGAACGGAAATCAGGAGGAGAATAATGAAAACGAAAAGATGAAGCCTACGATCCTCACGGTGGAGCTGCGGGGTTCTGGTTAGAGGTGGGAAAACGGGCCAGCCCGAGCCTATCGAGCTGGACCGTTGGGCTAACGGGCGAAACGGGCCCAAGCCCGTTTATAAACGGGCTAGCATTTCGCCAGCCCGTTAGCCCGTCCTTTTTATTTTATTTTTTAAGTTTATTTTTTTAAAAAATTTTTTACTCATTTTCTCTTTTATCCATTCATGTCACACTTATTTTCTTTTATATATTTTTGCTACAAAACCAATTTTGTTCTTACCTTCTTTTTTTTGTCTACTTACATCAAAAAAACATATGAATACATTTTTTTTAAAATTTAATAATAGTAAAATAAATAGATATAATATGAAAAAAGTGTCAAATAAAAAAATTAGGAAGTCTTTAAACACAACATCACTAAGAACTGAAAACATTGAGATCTAACTTATTTGAAACATATATAAAAAATGTTTTTTTATTTTTTTAAACGGGTTAAACGGGCCGGCCCGTTTAACTCTCGGGCTAAACGAGCCTGGCCCGTTTAGCCCGAATAATAAACGGGCTCGGACTTTCAAGCCTGAGCCCGTTTATTTGGCCGGGCTAACGAGCCGAGCCCGTTAGCCCAGCCCAAATTACCACCTCTAGTTCTGGTGTTGATTGACGACAGGGAAGACAAGGGAAAGGGAATCTGGCGGCCAGCTTCGTGAATCTCTTACCTTGCGAATGCTTCGTGCCTCTTCCTCCAACTGAATTTCATAGAGTCAAACTAGAAATACGGTAAATCTTCTTTTATTATGATAATCCAAAGAGACTGAACAACAAGATCATCGCAGAGTCAGACCGAAAACAAACCTGAAACAATGCTCGACTTGCTCACCAGTACAAATTTCAAAGAGAAAAACTAGAAATGCAGCGATTCATGGATTGTACTGCGGTAATGAAATTAAACAGAGAAAGCAGATCAATAGTGGCCGAAGAAAGAAGGCTAACTGAATATTCTTCTTACTCGTCTTGCTCTCCAAATCTGTGTAGAAATTTCAGAAAGTGAAATTGGAAAAAGGCAACGATTCTTCGTTCAATTACCGAGGGTTCTGGAGGAGTTAGGAACTATAAGGCAAGGGAAAGGGAATCTGACGGCCAGCAGGTTTTGGTGGAGACGGAGAAGAGCTGAGAAGAAAAATGGAAGCTGGAAAATGGAAGAGAAATCGCAGCTGGAAGAGAAAAAATGGAAGCTGGAAGAGAGGAGGGAGCTGGTAATGAAATGGAAGCTGGAACAGAAATCGACGAAGGGACAGGGAATCTCTGCAACACAAGTGCAGATAAAGGAGAGAGACGAAATTATTACCCCCACAACGGTAATAATCAAACCCGATGCATATGAATCTCAGCTTTTTGGAAACCATGGTTTGGGAACCCCAAACCATGGTTTCATCTCTAAACGGGATTGTGGGATTTTTATGAGTGTTTAGCAAATTTTTGCTGAAACCATGGTTTTCTTAAAAAATCACTTTTTTTTGTGGATGACAAACACACACTAAGTCTCCATTATTAAATGCCATTAGGAGCCAATTTCTCTTATATTACTGCATTTCTTTTGAACTCAAGCTAGAGTCGCCCAGTTTTTCTTTTCTTATGTTTTCCCTACTAATTAAGGACAGGTATTAATTCAGTTATAAGTAAACTTGAAAATTATTCACGGATCGCCAGCGAGCATTTTCATTTTTAGGATAAGCCAGTACCAACTACCAACTTCAATATAATGATGCTGGAGCCCTTTTTCCCAATTAAAAAAAAGGGGAAAAAGAGAGATTGATGGAGTAGTGGAGAGCAGTCAGGCACACCTCTTCCCCCCCCCCCCCCAAATAAATATAAAAACACAAGCATGGAGCCAATTAATGTTAAACAGACTTTTTATTTAGGAGTAAATAAATTAATAGAGTGGAATAACAGCAGCCAAACGGGCGGGCCAACACAATGTGATGGGCCCATCCCACAGCATCCTTGGCAAGGTTAAAAAAATACTTAATCAAGTTTTTTATATTCATTTTATTAAATTTTTTAATAACATATGATCATGGTTCTTATTTTTAAATTTGATCAAGTTTTTTATATCTATTTTATTAAATTTTTTAATAACATATGATTATGTATCTTATTTTTAAATTTTTATTATTTATTATAAACTTATATGAGAAAAATATGACAAATAATCATATATAATTAAAGAATTTAATATAATAAAAATAAGGAATTTGATGTAAATATGATTCAAATTGATGAAAGGTAAAGTGGGACAGTGAGATCAATATGAAGAGGGATATACATTCATCATCGTGTCCTTCACAGCTCGCATGTAATTTTTCCCTCATTCAAATTATAAATTTTATTCACAAGTTATCAAGGGAGTTTATTTTTTTATTTAAATTTGAATTGAATTTTAAAATTGTCATATAAAATTTTGTTCCAATGAATATACTTCTCTATAATTTTTTAGGTCACTGTTTGTCCCGCACACTGTGTGGAAAAGAATTCGATTGTTATAAACATTTAATAGCTAGATTTAAAGATTTAATAACACATTTCATCACATGATTGCCAGAAACAAGAATTTTAAATTCTAAATAAAATAACACACACACACACACAATTAGATAGCATAATACTATTTGCTTGAAGATTGAGAACCAAATGAGCTATATGACTGGTGATGTGGTACACAACCGTTGGCCCAAAAAGAATAACTCGAGGTCCATTACGCTATCTGAACCTAGAAGGACATTCGTTATTTATCCAACGGAAAAAGATTGGGTTGGGCCATATTCTTAAGAAGCTTTAACAGTTAGGTCGCTTTATTCAAGCACCCAAAAAAAAAAGAAAAAAAAAGTCATTTACAGCGACTAATAAGAAATAGGAAATTTCTCAGAAGGGAGGCGAATAGAGATAGACATTGGTATTGAAGCGTTGACCAGGTGGATGAAAGCATGAAACCCAAGCTTGTTAATTTATAGTACTATTTTCAATAACAACAATAATATAATATTGGCCTGTGAATAACGACGGCCTTTTTGACCAAAAAATAATAATAATAATAATAACGACGGCTTAAACTTTTGAATAGTCAGAGGCTTCTCATCGCCTCCACGGGAACGACCTTGCCATAATTGCCCCTTTCTCATTATTTAGTTTATTTAGAATTTAAATTTTTAAAAACAATTTTTTAATTATAATTTATAAAATACGATATAAATGTGTAAAAAAATGGTTATCTTGATTTAGGTACAAAACACTTATAAACTAAACAAAATTCAACCAAACATATGAATTATTTCCCATATACTCCTCCTCTGTTCGTTCTTGTTTCTCTCTCACTGCACCTACGAAACATTCTATACAACAGTGTGACGGGGTTTAACAAAGAGCACAACTTTTATATACATACACCATATGTGCTGATGATTAATCTTATTTATAAAATGAAACTATTTCTAAATTATGAAAATTGCTGTTTTTCTGGATGGGCCTCCTTTGGTTTTGTCTCTTTGTATTGCCATGTTTCCTTGGAGTATTTTGAGGAAATGTAGTAACGCAGACTACTAAAATAAACAAAACAAAACAAAAAAGGTATGATTTCAGCTTTCGTGTGGGTGAACCCTCTTCATTTCGAAAATTGTATACCCAACTGTTCTTTCTCAAGATCGTATGCATGAAGAGTCGCTCTTTACTTAACAATGAAGTAATAAAACAGTTGATATAGAAAATACTCCATATATAGCGCAATCAGAAAATTGCCCAACAAGAATTATTATCAAGTTCTGAAACTCAAACGGGTTATTAAATCGGTTGGGATATTTGGTCAAAGGTTAGTGAGTCAGATTAGAGTCAAACCGGTAATAAATTAAATATTTTAGTCTTATTAATATAAAATTTTAAAAATAAATTTAAAAATAAATTTTTCAAAAAAAAATATTAGACCAGACCTATTTACCGATGGTCCGATCCGATTTCAAAACTTGAATTATTATCCACCTCGTTACATATAGTCAAATGTAGTGGGCCCAAATGACATTTTCAGCCTAATATGCACCATGTAAGCCGTTTTCCAGAAGCATTAGAATCATTCAAGGTATAACATAATTGAAACAGTTCTTCCATTGAAAATATGGATGCAACTTTCACTGCAAGTACTTGATGTTTACAAACCGATTGATTATTGGGAAAATTCTATTAAAATATTAAATAAATTTTTTTAACTCATAAAAGTCCATTATAAGTTTGAAATGACAAATAAGAGTTTTGAGGGAATCTGGGATTAGCAATTTTAAGGATAAAGACCAAAATGCCCTTCACACTAATACTCTCACACTCTTACCCAAATGAAACATATTCTCTACACTCTGCTCTCCGTCGAATTCATCCTCTCCGTTTGGCAATTGTCTTGTACTTCCATTGCTGTCGGTGGGAGCTTTTGGTCGAAAGCTCGTCCTCCTAGCGTCCGTGACCAAAATCATCTCCCTCCAATATTACTTTTATCTCATTATTCTCAGGTCTCAGTCCAAAATCTGGGTTCTCTGTCGTTCTCGGCTTCTCAAATAAAATAACACCAAAATCCTCTCGTTCCTGGCTTCTCCGATTCTCCCTTCTCCCGACAATCGGCACTCAGCAGCTCACATATTTTTTGTTAGAAGGGTTATGACATATAGGATGCCCTTTCTGTAAATACTATATAGGGAAAATAATATTTTCTATAGTGAGAATGATAAGAAAATATTAGGTGTGGTTAGAAATGAAATGATCATTTCTCACAACAAGTATCATCCAATACAATTATACAAAATCATTATTATTATTTTTCAATACTTATCAGAGTTTATGACACAAACTCGCCCACAAACCCTTTCACAACATATCGAAGTTTAGGGCACAAACTCACTACAAATAAATTTATTATTCTGATACCACATCACAATTAACCCATAGGTCACAAAATGATTTCTAACATAGATATTCAAACAGTAAATATGACATTTTAAAAACATGTGGGCCTTATAATGACAATATAGAAATTAACACAAACTAATACCAAAAGAGGCCTACAAGATTCTCAACGTCTATGCCTCTGGTTGCTTCCCTTGGCCTCTAGCCAGATTAGAGGTCTCACCTGAAAAATTATTTATAATGACGGGGTGAGACATAAAGTCTCAGTAACCAAAATCAATTTACAAAATATGTAGAAAAAGATTGTAAGTCAGAGAAGCAGGTTTAACTAGCATGATAATAATAATAATAATAATAATAATAATATTCTCATAATTCAAAACTTAATGCTAATATACCCGGCCAAATGTTAGCTAGTCACATCAAGAATATTGCCCATTCTCATGCCACCACCAATATACCGTAACATGGAGGTGTCCACCCAAACACTCAGCTCCAAAATCTGGGCCAGGATTGAGAGAGCCGATGGGCACACAATTCACCATATCTCTTCCACACAACCCAACATATCCCGTAATATAAAAATAATAAATTAATACAGCTTTCAAAAACAATTACGAGAATTCTAAATTCTTATACAACATTCCATCTCAAACAACATATCCATCATAACAATAAAAATTTAATAATAATTTCCACTTATATATGTAAATTAGAAAATATACTGCTTCACTGAAATAAATTCATATTCATACATAAATATAATCTTGCAAAACACATACAAGTAATATAGATAAAAGTAAGGTTTAAAACACCTTACAGTCCAAAACAAACATATAAAATAAATTAACCCTGATTACTTCGATTCCAAGCTTAACCTTAATTTGGATAGTAAAACCCGTGCAAATCACCGATCACAAGAAAACTCTACATTATCAATGTGGATACCAATTAACCACAAGTAACAATAAAATAATTAATTTACATAATTTAACGCCTACAACCAAATTTTCTCTACAACTATTATCCTCAATTATTCCAATTTCTTTAAAAATCCTTAATCATAGATCATTCCTCATAAACCCAAAGCACTCATTAAAATCCTTAAATAACCTTTAACATACTCATAATTACAAAATCCTTAATATCAACTTTCTAAATAATTTAATCTCCTTTTTCATAATTTATATGGGTATAATCTAATTATTAAATAACTCCTCAAATCTCTACATAATTAAAATCACATCAAATTCTAATTTAAATATTAAGTCCTAATTCATATTTTCCACATAACTCAGATCTAACAAAAATAAACCGATTAAAACCTCAATAATACCTCCAATAATCCAAATAAATTATTTAAACAAATTTTGATCGATAAAAACACTCTATAGAGATTAATTTATATCCTATTTATAAAATTAATTAATTATAAAATCACATGACAACTAAATAATAAATCTGAACCGGTTAAAATTAATTAGTAATTATTCTCTACATTTCTACAGTCTTATATTGACAAAACTTAAAACTTGCCTAAAATCATATCCCAAAAATATTCTCTAACTAGCATAAAATTACTATCATAGAAAAGATAAAATTATTTAGAATATATTGCATAAAAGAAACTTTGTAATTAGAAGAGAGTTTGAGTACCTTATTGATCCTCGAATAACCGAAAATACCCTTATCAGGACCTCACTCTCTCTTCTCTTCACAAACACTTCACCTGCGCGAAGTGTTTAGCTAAGGGGGTATTTATAATACCTCCTCCCCTGCTGTTCATATTGCTTTTGCGCCTGATGACGCCAAAGCAATATATTATATATATTTTTTAAATGATAAAGGGGCCACCCCCTTATCATCATGAAGCGCCTACCAACTTTGAGATTTTTTTATTTTAATATATTTTAATATAATATAATATAATATTATTATATTATATTATTATTTAATTATTTTTATTTTTAAGGATGTCACAAGAATCGTAATGTTCACTTGTCATGTGACTATGTATATGGTAGTTACTGTAATGCACAATTTGGTTTTGGTAAATCTCAATATTATACTTGTTATTACCATTACTACTTTTGTTAATGATTACACTTTATTGTAAGTTATGTGTACAAGGAGGAACAACTTCTTTTGAGGTCAAGACTTGTATGTCGTAGGTGTAGGTGGAATGAGTAATGTGAACATGTTATTTGCCTATATATGTCTCAGTCGTTGTCTGGATGGATCTAGTTTTCGTAAATCTCAATATTGTACTCGTCATTATCATTACTACTTTTGTTAATGGTTACATCTGATTGTTAGCACCTATATAACTGAGGGACATGTTATTTATTTTGCCTTCAAGACTTGTTTGCATTAGGTTTAGTTGGAATGACTAATGTTGACAAGCCATCTGACCATTTGCGCAATAGTTGATGTCATTAATATTTGTGGTTATTTTCCAACATCATCACTGAACTTGTGATTCCCATTATGTATCTCGTCAAAACCATTAACACTTTTGTTATTCTCATTACTGAATTTGTTAGAGGTCACCCCTTTGGGGCAACATCTTCACACATGTCTGAATTAAACATGCACTTGTTGTCATTCCCATTATGCATCTCGTCAAAACCATTAACACTTTTGTTATTCACATTACTAAATTTGTTAGAGGCCACCCCTTTGGGGCAATATATTCACAAATGCCTGAATCAGACAAGCACTTGTTGTCATTCTCATTATACATCTCTTCAAACCTATTAAGACTTTTGTTATTCTCATTACTGAATTTGTCAGAAGCCATCCCTTTGGGCAACATCAACATACCATTGAATCATACATGAACTTGTTATTATTCCCATTATGCATGCCATCAAACCCATTAACACTTTTGTTTTTCCAATTACTCAATTGGTGTGAGTCCATCAATCGTGACCATACCTTTTACACAATTCATCAGAAGTCATTCAGTATTTGTCATTCCCATTATGAATTTTATCAACATCATTAAAAATCTAGTCAACACCATTACAATTTGTTAGCAAGTCATTCACTAACATTACATCACAAAAGACCACACCTATGTTAATCTCTGTACATTATATTATTTCCTCTCCTCCTCAGTCAAACTCCTCCACGCCTTTGACAAGTTTAGTAATGGTAATGACAAGTGCAATAATGCCGTTGACAAAAAACCAGAAATGTTCATAACAACAACTATTATTGAAATGGTCAAATGGTTTATAAACATTACTCATTCCACGTACACCTAATGCATACAAGTCATCCATCCTAAAGATCATGGTACTGCCCATATACATTACTTACAATAAATTGTCACCATTTACAAAAATAGTAATGGTAATAACAAGTACATTATTGGCATTTACAAGAAACCAAATTTTACATGACAGCAAGTATAATACACATAGTTAAATCACAAGTAAACATTATGATTCCACATTCACCTACTGTTTTCTTGTCATTCCCACAATAGAACATGTTCTTCATGCGACTATGTCAACCCCTTTCGAATTGAACCCACAATTGCCGATAAGCGCATTTTGGGGACAATGTCAGGGTGAGAGAGTTTGACCAATAACAAGTTAGAGGTTTGACACAGGAGGAAAGACTGAATCCCAATGTTTAAGGTCTGTATCGAGCTGAGACAAAGAAGACAGATTTCGGCAAAGTAGATCAGCCACTCTCGAGGATGAAAACGAGCTGGGAGAACGAAGATAAGCTGAGAAAGATTGGGCCCACAATTGCCAACAAGTGTGTTTTGGGGACGATGTTGATGTAAGCAGGTTTGAGCAATAGCAAGCTGGAGATTCCACACTGAAGGAGAGAACGAAGACTCATATTTCAGCTACATCATTCAATTCTGTTTTCTTTAAATGATCTTAAGGGCATTTTGGTCCTTTTGTCAAAACATGCAAAATCCAGATTCCTACCTTATTCCTTCTCTGTCTTTTTTAAGTTTTAATGGTATTTTCGGGGTATTAAAAGTTTATGTGGTATATATAGGTCGTTTTCCCTTGATTATTCTCTTTCCAAAAAAAAAAAACCAATTCAACGACGAAAGCTAAACAAACAAGAATAAATTGAAAATATTTAATTCTTTTCGAAACCAGTTAAAATTCTGTTATTTTATTGAAAAATTGGACACACGAGATATGCAGAAGGCTTTGAAAGAGTTTCTTTTCCAAACGAGCCATTGACTTTTGACTTTTCGTGTTTGAAAAAAAAACGAAGAAGAAAGAAAGAAGGGTAGTTTGGGCATTGGAGATTAGCATTAGAAAATCCAAGCTCCAATTCCAATTCCAATTGAACCTCCGGTCTATGCTGGGAGTTGACAAATCCTGTTGCCCCGTCCTCATTAGCAACCTTATCTTCTCTCACCCCTCCATCGGAATCTCCCATCGCTGCAACCATGGACAGAGAACAGGAAGAGATGCAGTTTCTGGGCCTCGTCGGAGTGTTCACAGAATCCATCAAGATCATATCATCATGGCGAAAGATCTTCACCCACATCACCCTCACCCTCATCCTCCCTCTCTCCTTCATCTACCTCCTCCACATAGAACTCACCAGCCTCCTCCTCCGCAAAATCTTCTACAACGCCCAACAAATGAGCGTCACTCCTCTTGGCTCTCCCCGCTACGAGAAGCTCTCCGATCTCATCTCCTCCGAGTGGGCCACCTTCTGGCTCTTCAAGATCATCTACTTCACCCTCGTCCTCATCTTCTCTCTCCTCTCTACCTCCGCCGTCGTCTACACCATCGCCTCCCTCTACACTGCCAGAGACATCACTTTCCGTAGAGTCATGAGCGTCGTCCCCAAAGTGTGGAAACGCCTCATGCTCACTTTCCTCTGCGTCTTCGCCGCCTTTATTGCTTATCACATCTTCGCTTTCTTTGTTGGATTCGTATGGGCAGTTACCATCGGAATCAGAAACGGAGGGTTTGCCATCCTCGTGATCCTAATCATTTTGTTTTTCGCGGGGTTTGTGTATTTGACTATAATCTGGCAGATAGCCAGTGTGGTGACGGTGTTGGAGGAGTCGTATGGGATTCGGGCCATGATGAAGAGCAGGGAACTGATAAAGGGAAAGATGGGAATGGCCATAGTGATATTCTTGATGCTCAACGTTACGTTTATATTAATTCAGGTTTTGTTCAAGGTGGTGGTGGTGCACGGATGGAGGTTGGGCTCCCTGGACAGAACAGCTTATGCGATACTGTGTTTCTTGTTGTTGTCTGTGTTTTTCCTGTTCGGACTCGTCATCCAAACGGTGCTCTATTTTGTGTGCAAATCGTATCACCATGAGAATATCGACAAGTCGGCTTTATCGGATCACCTGGAAGCCTTTTTATTAGGAGAGTATGTTCCGTTGAAGGCCAGAGATGTTCAGCTGGAGCAACACCATGTTTGATCTGACCCATATACCTATTCTATATATATATGTATGCTTGTTTGTATATCTATCATCAGGTGCGTGTAGTTTCTCAGTTTGTGCCCTTAAAACTCAGCTCTTGGTGTATGTCCTGTCTACTCCTAGCTATGTTCGGACCCAATATATTTTTCTTTGGAAGACGTTTTACGAATTCCCCATTCATTTTCTCCAACAGTACTGTATTGTTTCTCACAGTTAATAACGGTGTAAAATAATAACAATTGTGGCAATTCATTAAATCATTATTAGTTATAAATAATACGGCCCGGCGACTGAGTTTATTTTGATGCGTGATATATATCCACGTAATCAGACATTACTCTATAACAAAAGATCTTAGAGAAGCTGTATTAATATATGAGAAATAAAAAATATATCAGAGTAACTAGCATGACGTGTCTATGAGCATGACAACGATTATAAATTTTTTAAAAATTAAAAGAGGGGAGGATAGTTCAACGGGGAGTATATGAGAAATTTCAATATTATATATGTTAGGTGGCTTGGAAAAGAACGAGAGGGAACATACTATAAGAAACTGAGTGTCGTGACCCTGTCAATAATTCGAGTTTTTCAATTAAATTTCAGAAAACACAAAATAGTTACATTCCAATTCATCCTTCACTTCACTTTTTTATAAGTGTCATTTTATAACCAACAAGCTGTTGATTGAGATGATAAGTGATCTCTCTTATATTTGAAAAAGATATAATTGTTTTAATTATAAAAAGCTCACATATTAGAAAAAGTGAACCACTTAGTAAGAAAAGTAAAAAAAATTTACATTCCAAGTAAAATAATATTGGATGCACAAGGAAGAAACACACCAGCCAAATATAAATTGTGTGCGCTATTGCTTCCTTCGACTCTGGCTTGACTTGGTTTTTTTTTTTTTTTAATTCAAGTGATATCTCACAACTGATACCAAAAACTAATTCTCCTAAGATATAAAGATCATTGACATGAGATTTACCTTTCCACACAAAGCCTTTTTCATATACACAGCTTGATTCAAATCAGGATATCAGATTTAAGAGACATAACCATCAACTAATTATGCCGGAATTTTGTTGGTTGCCGCAATTTTGAAGTATATGAACGTCTCTTCACCCTCACCTAACCAAAATAGACACATAGACCGTCTTGGGCTTATGGCTATTAATTAGTGCCCATGGCTCATTCACATCCATTTGTCATGTGTGTAACGCGCGACTGACATGTCAAGAGCAAGGAAGGAATGCAGCTCTCCGCCAGAGCAAGTAATTCAGGGATTCACATTCTGATCAGAAAGATGAACAGGGAATGCTTATCATCGGAGTTTTTTTAATTTAATTTTTTAAAAAAAATATTTTATACACTAAAAATTAATTAGTCTAAGATACTGAGTATTAGGAAAATATTTCATATATTAGGTCCTACTGGAAAAATGTTTCAGGACGTAGGAAAAATATTTCTAAATGCAGGGCTATAAATTAATTAACTTGAAATACATGGTGAAAAAAATATTTTAGAGAACAGTATACAATTTAATTCAAATAAATAAGAATGCAAAAAATAAAAAATAAAAAAATGAATCCATCCTAAAATTGCGGTAATGAGCAAATCTTGTTCATCATTTTTATGAACAGAGAACATAGATCCGTAATTTAGAAATTTTATGGCTCTTTTTAATACCTCTTGAATATTTACAATTGGCAAGATCTTTCATACAATTTTTCAACCTCTTATCCGGTGTTTATCACTTCTCTACCTAGTTGTAATATTCGCAATGCTCTTAAATTCAAAGAAAATGGAAGACTATTCATACTCAGGCCGTTCATCACCCACCTAACTCACTACTCCTTTTTTTCTTTTTTTGGTTTTATTTTTTATTGGTGTCATGTCTTCTTTTCCCCCTCGCCGGCATTCTTATTCACAATTTGATACTGTCTAGTTATTTAGACTGAAGTTTTATTTATTTTTTTCACTAAATATCGGTCCTATTTCAAATTACAAGGTATATTTATTTCTTATTTTTAATAATATGTCAATTAGATAGATGGGATTAAATAAAGGGTATTAAATACAGTGGTATTAAATGGAAGACAGAGTGAAATATAAGAAATATTTCATACACATCACATACGCTACGTACCGTGGCTTTGCATTGCTTATATCACATGATAATAAAACTCAAAATACAATATCGCCGTACGTATTTAGTTTGAGAAAGGGAGATATGCAACCTGAGTATGTGTTCTCTCCTTACCGAATTATCTTGTGTGTGGTGGAGGACTTCACTTTCCGTGCGCTGCACTCAATCTCTCTCACACACACACACACACACATCTTATGGTGTTGTGTGCAGCATAAAACCCAAGCACATAAATTAGCTTTTGATATCCACATGAAAAAGGGACTGGCTTCACTCTTTTGATATTTCTATGCGCTGCCCAAAACATTGCTGCTGCTTTTCATGTAAAATAATTGGTGCTGATTATCTCCTTTTTTTTTATGTTTACCATTATTTATGGCAAGAAAATTAGTTTTTCATCACTTTTAAAAGTTCACATTACTATTCAATTATTCATGATTTCTATGTTTCAGAAACGTAATAAATATTTTTACTGTAACAGGCTAACGCAAACTTGGTTCTATGGTGTAGTGGTTAGCACTCTGGACTTTGAATCCAGCGACCTGGGTTCGACTCCCGGTAGGACCTTTTGCAATTTTGCCCAAAGCTTTTATGAAAAATCAAGAATCAAGAAACAAGAGCTAAAACAACATTATGAGGCCTAAAAAAGAAAAAGAAACCCAACAAATCACACAATAACATAACAGTTGTCAGTTGCCACCCCACAAAGAATATGATTAGGCTGCTAGCAAATAGAAAGAGAAATCCATTGGCAAGCATGATAGCCTACACAGATGGGCCAAGACCCACAGCAGCTCTGCTGTGTGGAAAAGTGGCAGTTAAAATACCGCGAAAAAGCGGTTTCCCCGAATTAGAATATTTGTAAGCAGCTCTGGAAAGTGGAAAGGCCAGGTCAAGCTCGTGGGACTCTCTTTATTCATATTCATCTCTTCCCTTCTCCTCTTCACTCTCCATCTCTTCCTCTCAGTTTTGAGTTCTGATCCAATATGGTGAAGGACACTGAGTATTATGAAATCCTGGGGGTTACTCCCTCTGCTTCCGAGGTCGAAATTCGAAAGGCTTATTACCACAAGGTTTGGATCTCCTCTCTTCTCTTTCCTTCCTCTTTTCCTGCCATTCTTCCCTCTGCTTCATTTCCCAAGTTCACTACTCATACACTGAGCATTTTAATTAGGAGGGTTTGCTCTTTGAATTTAAGAAATCACACTGTGTGTTGTTACTGCTTCAGGCAATGCGAGTTCATCCGGATAAGAACCCAAACGATCCTCAGGCTGCCCAAAAATTTCAGGCAAGTTTGTTCCTTCAAACTTCCCATTTGCTGATTTTATAAGTGATAACCTGTGCAGGAAGTAACGGACATGCCCTTCTGGTGTACGTTGGCAGGTTTTGGGCGAAGCTTATCAAATTTTAAGCGATCCAGTGCAGAGGAACGCATACAATCAAAATGGAAAACATTCTGTCTCTAGGTACAGATGATGCTATGTTAAACTTCTTCTCTAGCTTAGCTTTAGATGGTACGAATTAGAATATTCTAGTAATCTGTTGATTGAAAGTGGACAACTTTTGCTTTGGACTTTGTTAACTTTGCTGCGCATCACGCCCTCATAAATAATAGCGTTGCAATACAGAGCCATGATAGGCCTCTTATTTAATACAACTACTTTTATAAAATTCGAAGAATTATTACAGATCATTATGGCTTAGCTAAGAAGTAATTTACTCTTTTCATACTCAAAAAAGAAGCAAAGAGGAAAATATTTTTCAAAATGAATATAAGATGTTTGGTAAAAAGTATTAAAATGTATCAGAATGATAAGATCATCTATTTATAGACACTCTTTTTATTGTCCTTAATCATTATATTCCTAGGAGATGTCTTCTTTTATTTATTTATTTTTTTTTTGCGGGGTGCCGGAAAGTTAACGGTTTCTTTTACAGGGAAACTATGCTTGATCCGATGGCTGTCTTTGCCCTGCTTTTTGGAAGTGAATTATTTGAAGACTACGTAGGGCATCTATCTGCAGCATCAATGACTTATTCTGAAATGGCTGATGAAAATGAATATCCGGATCAAATACATGAAAAGTTGAAGGCAAGTATGTTTGTCAATTCTTTGTGTGCAACAGCAATACAACAACAGTAACATCCTTAACAATTGTATTTCATCATTTAGTGATATTTATTCTATCAACATTAGAAGTAGATAAAATGTAATTTTAGAGATGAGATGACGATGACATTTCATGTTAGTTATGTTTTATATCATGAATTTGAGTAAATAACAGGTAATCTCATTTGGCTTATATAGTGCATGTGTGATTTGCATCACTCTGATGTAGGCTGTCCAAAGAGAAAGGGAAGAAAAACTAGCGAGTTTTTTAAAAGACTTTCTTGATCAATATGTCCGTGGTGATGAAAAGGGGTTCTTGGAGCGAGCAGAATCTGAAGCCAAACGACTTTCTAATGCAGGTTAATTAAACCTTCAGCTATCTATTCCTTTTAACAAAGGGCCTAGTGAAAGTTTTCAGAATAACATGCCGTTGATAAATAAGTGACACAAACAAAAGTCATGTCATAAGAAACTTCTTGCTTAATTAAGTATGAAATAGTTTGTTGAAGTCATATCATTGCAATTTTGCAAAACTTACTTCATACCATGTCATTCTGTGAGCACATTAAATGGTATAACAAAAAGTTTACATTGATTTCACACCTAGACTTAAAAAGCTTACATTGACTTTGAATGTAGATTTTGGACTTGATATGTTACACACCATCGGCTATATTTATTCAAGCCAGGCAGCACTAGAATTAGGGAAAAAAGCCATCTATCTTGGAGTGCCTTTTTTGGCTGAATGGGTTCGACACAAAGGACATTTCTGGAAATCACAATTCACTGCTGCTAAAGGTATACTTAAAAGGTCATTCTGAGTTAACTTGTTGCGCCTTCCTTGAACACCAATGATCTCTTTTCAAAATTTTTGTTTTAGATCGATATCTAATTTGGTTGGGCTAAAATATTTAGGCGCATTTCAGCTGCTTCAGCTTCAAGAAGAGATGCACAAGCAATTTAAAATGGATGGCAGTGGCCCTGAAAATGATGTTGAATCTCATATTCGCCTTAATAAGGATACACTCATGAATTCTGTATGGAAGTTGAATGTAGTAGACATAGAAGTGACCCTGGTGCATGTCTGTCAAATGGTGAGTTCATGACTACCTCGAACTATCTCTGATAGCTGTCTCTGATAGTGCTTGTAGTTGGCTGTGTAACTGGTTTTTGCTTTCCATCTTACATGTCTATTATCCTGATGATGAGGAATTGTTAGTGATTAGAGACAGTTATGCCTGGATGCTATTTGATGAAGTGATGCTTGTGGATATTAATTGGTCGTATTTGTCAACTTATTTGGGATCAAAAGAAATGAAAAGGGAAGGAGATTTTTATCCAGTTTTCAAAATATTGTTGCAGGTCCTAAGGGAAAATAACGTTAAGAGAGAAGAACTCAAAGCCCGTGCTAACGCTCTCAAGGTTCTTGGGAAGTTATTTCAGGTGAATAAGTTAGCCACTGATCATCCTATATTACTGTTTAATCAGAGGCTACAAGCACAACGTACCCTGAATTCTGAATAAATACTACAGTATTATGTGGGTAAAAACAAGCCATCATTGAGGTTGGTGAGAATGTTGGTTTTTTGGATCAGGAAAAGAATTCAAGAGGAGGAGGAGGATCAAAGAAGAAAATAGCGGCAGATTCAGAGGATGAAGGAAGCAGTTCAGATTCTTCAGAGGACGATGAATCGCCGAGAGCAGTTTCCTATCGGACGCCCTTTTTCACTCAGGTAACGTCATAATCATAGAATTAGTTAAATCAACATAGATCGCATGCATTCGCATATTAGTCGTAGAAACTGTGATTAAGCAAGCAGGGGTGCATGTTGTGTTTGTGCAGGGTATAGGTAGGCTGTTCAAATGCCTGTGTAATCCAGCATTTGATGTGGACGACGAAGAGATAGTTTACAGAAGCAAATGATGCATTGAAGCACACATTCAGCCGTTATCAACAAACATGGCGCTTGCTTGTGGTTGAAGGATATATATGCCTCTTGTTCCCTGTTAACAAGTAGCTTGGGAAGACGATGGTATATATAGGTGCAAACCATGAACAATCATGTTTTGTTCTATTTACTACGCACCACTGTCCACCAACAACTGTTTGTCATTCAAACTTCTCATTGGCTGTGCCGCTTTCTTTTTTAATCTCTTGGGTTGGAATTCGTATTCCACAACAACTTCTCTTTGGGCTCGCTTTTGAAAGGTCCAAAACTATACAGTGTACACAATTAATATATTTCAAAATTATTAATAACTGTTAATCTCGATCTTTTTACCCGAATGAATTAAGAACTACCATTCACACCTGCTCCTGCCTTTTAGGAAAGGGTAATGATTGCATTAATACTTGGGTCCCCCATGTTGTTGACCTCAAGTTCTTGACTTTCCACTCTCCTAATCCAATTCATCCCCTACAGGTAGAAATTTCAGGATGCTACATTTAATAAATGTATTTTCAAATATTGAAATGGTGATGACCACACTAGTCTCAAACGTGCCCCTCTACTTCGAACATAACCTTAAAAATTGTGCAGAATAAAAGGAGTAGAGAATAGTGGGGCAGCTTCATATTGAAAGGGAACAATCAGAGGAGCCCACAGGGTTAAGTAAGCAGCGGGCCTGTGCATGATGCAATGGAACACGCTAGAATAATGAAGCACATCGCATCTTCCTACCTCGACTCAACAAACACACACATGTGCATGCAAGTCAAGTCTTGTGTGTCGCTCTCACTCCACGCAAAACGGAGAGCCCCGCTTCAAAAACATACAAGCATCAATCGTCAATGGACTTTTCTCAGCCCACAAGCCATCGCAAGATATATATATAAATTTTTTAAACTTCTTGATTAAAAAATTCCCTTTGAATTTTCGTCATTATTTTTAAAAGTATATTTTAGAGTTTCAATTAGCCTTCCAGAACAGTGCCCAACCCCTCTTCGGCCTCTAAAAAATAAAATTCCTCTCCACCGTTCTCGACTCCACAAACCACAAATATTTTATTCCTTTATGTTTTAGCTAGCTAGGATATCACATCGTCGGACAACTCAAGAAAAGCAAACCCAGAAGTCCAGAACAGAACATAAAGAAACCATCCTGTAATATAACAACACATTTCAATTCAATCTTCGTATCTAATGGTGAAAAAATAACCACCCCCAACCCAACCCAACCCAACCCATCAAAAAGAAGACGACGACGACGACTCTTTAGAAGTCTGTTTTAATCTGTACCTTTCGATTTGATGCAAAAGTCTCAATCTTCACATATAATCCGGAGTCAGGAAACTCATGGTATAAAAATTACAGCTGTTGTACATGAAGACAAAAAGGGTGCTTACAACAAACCGAATGTCACAGAAGCTAAGTCAACACATAGATATGTACGTACACAAGCAGAACGGTTGGTTGTACTTTGTCCTTACCCTTATTGGGGTGGATGGCCGGCACAGGCACAAGCACAGTGCACGGACATCAAGCTGAGACAGCCACTCATGATGAGGGAGTGCCTGCCGGAGCATGTGTGCAGAGCCGGGAAGGAGTCGCACACCGCCTGAACCGCCGAGGGTGTGAGTGCTGTGCACTGGCTTATGTTCAGAGTCCTCAGCCCATCCTCCTCGTTCCCCCCTCCTTTCACAGATCTCCACGCCCTGTGCTTCACTTTGCTCTCTGCCAACGAATGCATCGACCTGTCTGTGATGTTTTGGCAGTAGTACAGCCCCAGAGACCTCAGATGAGGGCACCTGTTTGCCAGTGCAACCACACTATCATCTGCAAAATCATTCACAAGTCAGACATCGAAGCTTCATAATGCAACCCAGCCCATATAGTGTCATCTTACCTGTTATACAGATACAACCACACAGGTCCAGTGTCCTAAGATCAGGGCACCCGTGGGCTAAACTCATCACTCCAACATCACCCACTTTTTCGCACCATCCTAGGTTCAAGGACTGCAACTCATTGCAGTAGCGTCCAATTGCCTGTATTTTGCTTATGGCATTGGGTTACAATTCGGTTTCTTGAATGGTGATGAAAAGCAATTTGTATCACAAATAAAAGGTACCTGCAATGCGGTGTCAGATGCAGCTTTCACACATCCACAGAGATTTAGGACTCTCAATTTTCTGCAGAAACTGGCAAGGTAACCCAGAGCAATGTCACTAAATGCTGAACACCCACTGATATTCAGTTTTGTGAGATCGGGGCAACCACGGGCTAAGGAATACAGCGAACGATCGGTCAGCTTGAAACTTTTGCTCAGGTCCAGGATCTGCAGGCCACGACAGCAATTTGCAATGGTCTCAACAGCAGTATCCTCTAGCTGGGGCTTCTCTTGACGAAGGATTAGAGTTTGCAATTTTGTGAACTTAGGAGCAAGAAATAGCACCAAATTATTCATGTTCTTGCTGCACCTGATGACACAAGTTACATAACTCTTTATTGCCATGTAAGACATTTTAAGACCTGCAAATGAAAATCTATATCATGCTGTCTTGCTATTGCTTATTGCAACTCATAGGTGTGACAAAATGCGTATCTTATGAACATATGCCTTGAGGTTCGGATATCTTGCTGGTACATATGCTTCTAGGAACACACAGCGGACTGACTTCAAAGAATCAGTTTGCTGACCTTAAAGCCTAACAGATTTCTGGGGGAAACTCTCTACACCTCACAGAAATAAATTTGAGATGTAGAGCACACCAAAGCAGGTAGGAATAATACACCTAGTTACTTCACTCAGTGAGTTGAAGGTCCTCGTTCAACCCCATAATAGCTTACTCCTCAGAAGAAAAATCGCAGCCCATTCTTAAAGGGTTGAAGACATGCCAGTTCTTAACAACATGCCTTTCGCACTTCGCAATTAAGCAATTCAGAAAGAAGACTAATCAATTACTGAAGTTCACAAAAGAAATCACCACAAAATATCTCCAACTAGAGTGGAATAGGGAGGATGAAAGCATCCCTCTCCTTCTTTCTCCCTGCAATCAAAGAATAGCTTTAAAGAGAGCAACGCATAGAAGGGAAAAAGGAGTACCATGAGAGTGATAAACGCGTAAGGCCAAAGCAAATAGCTTCTCTCCACCCACGACATACACCAGAAGCTGCGATCACCGTCTGATCATCCCCAAGGCCCAGTATTTGCATCAAAAGTTCCACTGGAATATCTTTCCATTCTGAATTCGACCCACCCTCCATTTTCAATCCTTTGCCACCTTTATCGCCGCCGGCAACCATCATCAGCTTCTCAAAGCACGAGTTCAAGTCCTCCGTCCTCAACTTCTCCCTTCCCACCATTTCTTTCCCGGTCCGAACCACACCGTCCTTCAATCTCCTCACTTCCTTGTTTCTACAACCACAGAGAACATCAGAAAGTCAGAATTCAGAAAAGAGAAAGAAATAAGAATGAAGCGATTTCCAAGCCTTGTTTTCTCAGAAAACTGCGCGTACTGAGAGACAGATACAACAAAACAAGACAATCATGCCAAGGGCACGGGTAATAGGCAGGGGAACCCCAAGATAAATTATATAGTTTGAAGCAAAGGAGTGTGCACATTACAGAAGTAGCCACACCTTATTTCTGAATTAGAAAAATCGAATCTAGATCACTGAATGATAATCAGATGACCCTTCTTTTCAGAATAAGAACCCTTTCATCAATTTTGAAATGCATACAGAAACGAATGAAGGGGCTCAGCCCCTCAAGTCAACTTAGAAAGAATCGAAGTGAGAACATAGTTGCGCAAAAATAATAGTTGTAATTAAAACACATTTATTAATCAATAAGGCGATGCCGCGAAGAGGCAGCCACGCATTTGAAATCAAAGTAAGGAGGCTGCAAAGCATGAAGCTTTACCATGCTTTACCAGGAGAATCAGGTGAGAGACGGAAGAAAATACGAAAAGACAGAGCAGTGGATGAAAGGGGCAATGATCATTACCGACTTGAACTGGGACAAATACGCAAGAGGGGCTTGTATTGAGAGGAGTATGGTGTATGTGGGCAAAAGTGAAGAGTGTGGAAGGAGGAAGAAAGGAACCAAAGAAGGCCCCTAAATAGGGAAGAGGATGGAGGAGGGAGGAAGCCACGCATGCAATGCCACGTGTTGGTGATGTGACCCGTGAAGTAGGTCCCAGTTAAATTTTATATAGAATTTAAATAATATAATATAAAAAAAGGAGTAAAGAAAATAGAGGTGAAAAAACGGAAATATGGATGATGGATGATTGAGGGAGGAGCCATGTAGAAAACGGAAACCGCAACTCAATTACTCGAGAGGGACCCAGTTTTCGCGCCCACTGCCCACTGGGGTGATCCCCAGTCTATCATCCAGTGTTCGGCAAAAATCGAATTTTGTCCGTTCGATTCGGTTCGTTTAATAACCAGATTAACCAAACTTTTTATTATATTATCTATAATAGATTCTATAAAAAGATTACTTTTAGATTTAGAGAGAAAATATATACAATAAATTAAATAGATATTAAATATTTATAAATTTAATCTAATATAATTCAAAATCCACGCCTCTTTAAATATAACACATACATTTATTAAATAATATCTATTAAATATAAATATAGTATAAATATTTTTATTTTAATAAGATTATTTTTCAAATAACCCAATAGAGCATCAGAAACTGGAATTTTCAAATAAAAAAAAAGAATCTTTAATAAAAAACTGAATTGAGTTTGGTTGAATTTAATTTTCTATTTCAATTCTAATTAATTTGCTCACCCGGAGTGATCACGATTTTAGGATTTGCACCACAAAATATATTTTCATCGGTTTAGATTTATAATTTTTAATTGAAAATTATTAAAAAAATTTTGAAAACCGACATTTAAAATATTATTTTTCTTTTAGATTTTTTCTATTAAAATAATATTTTTAAAATTTTAAAAATTACATTTAATTTAAACGGTTTAGATTCATCCCTCAAAATTTGGGAATGGCTGGCTCATGGATTCTAAGTGTGTATTTGGATTAGCGCTGAAAAAGTAGTTTTTTTTTTCAATCTGATTTTCATAGAAGTCAGATTAAAAAAAATTAGATTGTAAATGTGATTTGTCTTTAGATTGACGGTGACAGAATTTGATTTTTTTTTAATCTTGAACTTGTTTGGATTAGCGTTTAAAAAGCTTGTTTAAATAAAAAATGACTGAAAATGGTATGAATCATATTGAATATTATATATATATATATATATTATAATTGATATAAAAAAAGTAAATTAATTTTTTAAAAAATAAAAAAATTCAGTTAAAAGAGGAAGGAGAGTGTTTACATTTACCATAGAAAGCATTTCGTTTCAACACATAAAGTTCAATTAATAGATTTCGTCGTGTTGTATACTGTGTGTGTGTCAGCGTCTCGTTTTTAGAGAGATTCGAAATAAATGCCTAACGGTCAGCGTCTTGTTTCTGCTAAAATTACTTCAACAAACTTTTAGAAAAAATAATTTTTTTTTGTTAAGTACAATAGATACTATTATATTCCCAAACATATATGCAGTGCCTAAATAGGCTTTTACCCTCCTACTATACTTTTTTGGCTAGTAGAAACGTTCCCCAAACAAACCTTAAGATGTTTGATTTCACTTCAAATAATTAATTTTATGTTTCATGAAACAATACACCTATTACTTATTTATTTCATAAAGTATAAAATTAATTGAGAAAATTATAATAAAGTCATAAATAAATAAAAATATGAAGAAATTGTCTCAAGGAGTTGTTAATGACAATATGAAGATCGTCATTAATAACTCATTGAGACCATTTCTTTATATTTTTTATTTATTTGAGACCTTATTATAATTTTCCTAAATTAATTTGCTATCACTAATCTAAATGGATACAGAAAGATCCCATGATAAACGTATGGACTCACTCCTGTTGCCATTCGAAACTGTCAAGAAGAATTGAATTGTTTTTCTTGAGACAATAATGTAATAATTATTTTATTTTATAAACCACAAAATTAATTATTTACCATCAAATCAAACAAGGAATCAAATATTACAACTCCGTGTGATTGGATACTCTCCAAAATAAGGAAATCAAGGTTGTGGGGAAATAATCCAAATACACTGGTATATTTGGATAACCTCCATAAATACTTTTAAATCGTGATTTATAAAATACGAGGTAATTTTGATGGTCTATAAGGTAACTTTACAGTCTACGAAATAAATATATGAAGGAGATTTATCTCAGTTTACGTAAATTGGACTTATACATAAACCCGATTCAAATAAACACAAGATCTTTCTATGAAAATCATGATCTTGATTTAAACCACCCAAATACTGTCTTTTCTTCCCAATCTATGTTTCACAAGTTATTCTACAAACACTGATCCATGGTTTGTAATAACTTTTTGGAAGTGTTTTTATGTAACATGAAGTAAAATATGTGATAAAAATCTTGTTTGGTGAAAGCAGTTGTTTTCAAGTGCTTATTGGCTTCCAAACAAACCCTTGAGCGAGTCTCTTGTGAGTAACTTGGCCATCTCTATACTTTTATTGTTTGAATGGGGAAGCTTGATTGCGCTCCCTCAAAGTCACATCCAGGCTTCCACCTCTGTCATGAACTCATGTCACTTTTAAATTCTTTTGCGATCAAATCCCCATAATTCGCTTACTCTACTGTCCAAGGTTTAAAAAGTAAATAAATAAAAACCAGTGTGGGTGAGCCCGTGACCTTTCTGGTTGTTACTCCGCTGAGCTCAACCAGCTAGCTGCCGATCCAACCTATGATATAGCTTGATAAGTTTTTTGCAAGTCTATTACGTTTTAGTTATAAATTAAATATACAAGTTTATTCATATAATTTTTCTACTACATTTAAAATATTTACTCACTTTCTACTCACGTCCCACCTTTCAAGTTAAATCTAATCGAAACTGCTAAGAATTATTGTTAGTATGAGTGGGAACCTTAGGATTATATTATCAAATAGACTCAATAATTATTAAGGGTAAAATTTCATACGAGGATCATAATAGCAAATTAATTTTCATTAGCTTCTAAAGAAATATGAAATTTTCATAGTGAAATTAATTTGTGAAGTTAAAAGATAAAAACAACTATTTCAAAATTAAAAGATAAACAACCTGATTTGTAAGTGGTAAATATATCATGAACTAGTGGAATAATCTTATGAACAAGTGAAACTAATTTCTTAATAAAAACACATTAAAGCATGATCAAGTTGAATTATATTTTCAAGTACCAAATACATCATGAGCATACAAAATATTATATGAATCAATGGAATTCCACTTTTTTTACCTAACATCATCCTGAAATGACATGACTATTCACTTATTCATGATGTATTTACTATTTATAAATAGAATTTGATTTGACCATACTCTGATTTTTTTTGTTAAGAACTTAATTTCATTTATTCATTAGAGTATTTTACTTATTCATAATGTCTTCACCACTTGCAAAGTAAATTATTTCTCTTTTGATTTTTGGAAGCTATTTTTTCCATTTTACTTTACTAACTAACCTCACTTACAAGATGCAGTGAACTTTTAGATCATTATAGTACTATTTTGAAATAGTGATTAAAATTTTTAAAAATAATTTTTTAATCGTGATTTGTGGTATATAAGGTAAATATGTGAGAAGAATATTATCTCAACTAATATACATAAATACTTATAAATCTTTTATAAATGATACCAATCATACACCTAGTCTCGGAAACTATTTTGCTACGATATTCCTTATATGAAAATTTCCCATACTTAAATTTTATCTAACCATATTTAAAACTGCGGAGGAGGAAACCTTCATAGATATTTAATTATTTATTTATCAAATAAATAAGAAAAGTGGTCACATCAAATATGAGTGACAAAGTGGAGAGATATACCTAATTATAGGCAGGGCAATCAGATCGTGCGAAGTCATCGAGGGATAAAAAGATTAGAAGATAAACATACGGCCCCTATCAATCAAATATGACAGCTTGTTGACGCGGAGCGTTTTGTTTTGATAAATTTACAGTTAAGTTTCAAACAATTTTTTTTTAAATCTTAAAATAAAAAAATAGTTCTCCACAATTTCAAAAAAATCATTAACAAGTTAAAGATTCTATTAATAAGTTTTTAAGATTATTTTTTATTTTAAGATTTTAAAAGATTTCTTTTTTTTTTAAATTGACTGTATTTTTTTTTGGCCCCAACCATACTCCACTGTCATCACATCAACGTCAATTCCTTTCAGATAGCAAACAAGATGATATCATTCATGGACCATCCCCTGTACACCTCATATTAAAACCAATGGGATCCTATGACCGTGCGGTGTCTTACGAGATAGACTAAAGATCTCAAACTCAGTGCTTGCATGAGAGAATATTTTTTTATTTGTTTATATTTTTAAGATAAAATTATTTTATTTTTTATAAATAAAATGCAAAACTAATTCTCCATTGTTAATCTAAATAGGCAACAAAAATAAAACTTTATCTCATTAGATAGGGTTAAATGCATGAATTGCATGATCAAACGTTGACGTTTCTATAACCTTATTTAGTGTTCACTCTGTCCATATATTTTCAAAAGACTTTATGGTCTTTGATCGATCATTCTTAATAACACATCCAATACATGTACAAACTAATTCAAATGATTTTTTTATCTTTAATAAATGTCACTCCAACTCGTTCACGTTCATAATTATTACAAATATTATTTTTTTTCTCATATAATCATACACATATCTCATCATCTCCATCTCGACTATCAAGGCCCCTTCTTCCATGTTTTTCTTTGATCGGGATTGTATTGGAGTTGTGAGACATGTGACACCTCCTTAATTGTGTTCTTGTAAGGGGGAGCCGTAGTTCAAACTTAATCTCTACACCTTTGACTAGGTGTATCTTAATAACTGATGAGCTTGGGACAATTAAGTCAAATGGATATGTTTCTGTTTGACTATGTATTAGCCTATAGCTTCAATTAGCAGTATAAGGATGGACGGTGATATAAGGGAAGTTGCATCTTGCATATCGCATAATTATATATTACTCATTGTGACAAAAATACCTATTGACATAATGATGATTAAATTAGTAATTGTCTTCTATAAATATTATGGCACATACAAATATATACATAAATCAGTTCCTTCTTTTTATCATATGTGATTTGCTTATGTATGGTAACAATTTTCAGTAGTTATTGAGACGTAAAATCTCATCCCTTATATTAACAATTTTCAGGTGATTATTTTAGTAGGGAGCAAGAGAAGACACCTACGGAGTGAGACTTGAAGGCTCTCTTATGCTCCTAAAGCACATGTTATGTTGTTGTTATTTGCCATGACCCTAATATTTCTGCATTTTATTTTGTTTTACTGAGATATTTTAAGAATTTGGTTTAACACTGTGATCTGTGTTTTATTTGAACTGATTTTGTATTTTAATGATTTGGATGTTGAACATCCTTATTGGTGATATGTCAAATACTTTGGTTAAGTATTTGTTTATTTGGCTTGAGGTGTTACACAACTAGCTAGGGATATCTTCTTTGATAAACTCAGTTATAATGTTTACTATTAGGTTAAACAAATAAAGATCCAAAGATGATATCTAATATAGGTCTTTTCCTTACAGCTAGGGAGGTCTTTTATATTATCTCTAGACGTTATAACACTAATTGTTACCCTCTTATATATATATATATATATATATATATATATATATATATATATATATATATGTATGTATGTATATGTACCAATGAATAAAAAATCAGACCGGGTAATGAACCGGTCACGACACAGATTCAAAGGTTAATGGGTCAATCGGTGGTTGGACTGATCATATTAAAATATGATAATTTATTAGTGGTAATATATATATTAATATATTTATAAACTTCTATAGATAGATAAAAATGAAGATCTTTAGAAAAAAATGCTTAAAATCTATTAATATTAGTTATGACGTCTATACTTATGCAATGATATCTTCTTTTCTATAATTATTATATCATTTTAAATAAATTTTTTTCATCATTATCTTCTTTTTTTTAGACTTGTTATTTATTTATCTACTTTTCTCTTCAACGTAGTCTTCAAACTTTCACTTTCCCCTAAAAAATAGCGCGAGATAATAATTAGAAAAATAAACAAATGTATTTCATAAAAAAATATTAAAAAATGAGACCAGCCCAACTAGTTAAACCATCGTTTTTACTGGTTCAAACCAATTCACGGGCCAATGTCTGAATCAGATCAGACTACTTACCAATTCTTCAATCGGATTTTTTATTCAATGGTATAAACCAAATGACTTTAATATTGCAACAATAATCTCTTTCTTCTCCAAACACTTCCTGACGTCCATATCTCAGTTTGCATTATACGTTTTTTCCAGGTCAGCGAAAACTATATACAAGTTTCTTAATTAAAATAGGCATTTCGACAAATAAGGAGGGTTAATATTTAGTCTTATCTAGAAGGTAGAAAGAATTTTTTTTTATCCGATGGTATTTTTCATTTATTAATTATTATGGTGTTGATTTAAAATATTTTGACGTAAATTACATTGAATATGGAGAAAATAAAAAAAATTAAATTTTAAGATAAAATTAATAATTTTTTTTTATAAGCATAATAAGAAAAGTATGCATGTATGGTGGGGTATAAAGCATTGTAATACAACCCGCACGGACCGGTTGGTAAACCAATATAGTATTTTATATTTTTATATTTTTTTAAATTTTATATTAATAATTTTAAAATTTTTTATTTTTTATTATTTTAATTTTAAATTAACCTGGATTTAATTCCAATCTGAACTGAGTAACACCCACCTGATTCAATAACGGATTCGAATTTAATTTCCTGGCTACGGAAAGGCCATGGGTGGCGGATGCATTTGGTTTGAATCTGTTATGCTTGCATGTCATTCCATTCTGCCTTTGTTGCTGTGGGGACCACCATACAGATTGGACGATGAATCCCTTTGTCTCCACCCCAAATTTCCTTTTCTTCCCCAATTAACTCAGCTAAAATTCACCAACTATCATCCCTCGTTATCTTATCTTTACTCCCTCCTCCTTATCTTTTTTTTTTAATAGAAAATAAAAAATTAAATTAAATCAACTAAAGTTTACACATTACGTATAAATAAATATTTCCTCAAGCCTCCTTTGAATCCTTCATCAAATCTTAATATCACCTGATAATATATTTGCTTTATTTTTTGATTTTTCTACGGTTAATGTTAGGGTTCCAAAAACTATATTTTAATTTATACTTTCCTTAGGTTTAATTCTTAATTAAATATCCAACTTCACTCCAATTATTACTTAACTACTACATCTTGTTCAATCATTTTATCTTCTTCAATATAGAAGGTATTCTTTTCCTTTTTGTAGGATATTTTAACAATAATTAAAATTTTCTCACGTATCTAATAAGATTAGCTAGTGGGAGGGAATATAAATTAACATGACGTTAGAAAGTTTAGTGTGATTATGTGGGTAATATTGAAAATTATTTAAATTTTATGAAAAATTTAATAATTTTAACTATTTTTATTGATATGCATAAATTAATTAAAAATAACTTGTAACACCAGAAGGAGTTCAATGATTTAATTACCAATGTCTATTATATATAGTGTCATGGAGACTAACCTAAATGCTTGTCATTTGTAAGTCCTTCCTAACCACGTCTTTTATATTAGTCACATCCTAGGATAATAGTTTTAATCCCAAATACAAATGATTTTTGTCAATGACTCTGTTACGTTATATTAATTATTTTATTTCATTTACGTCATTGATATGATATATGATTAAGGTAATTAACATGATATTGGGATTTTATCTTAACCTGCGCAATGTAATTGATTATAAATGAGACAAGGTACAAGACAAATTAACCGATTGCAATAATTCTCAAGGGAAAAAAAATTTTATAATTAATATGCCCGTATGAAGATTTTCATTACCTTAAATATAAATAGGCTTACATGCATGTATTTGTGAAGGGACAAGGTGGTTGGCGCCTAATATTTGCTCAGCATGATCATGATCAAGATTGGGCGGGGGAGGTTAAAAACGGGCATCGAAACCAAAACGGACAAGCAGGTGGGCATCTCTCTTTAATAAGTGATTCGTTAATTGAGGCCCTTCATTAATTATAGACTAACGTAATGATCATGATGCTCCACTTATTACTCCTTCCCTTCGTCCCTTATTATAAAAAATAAATAAATCAATTGCCGGGTTATTAGAAAACGGTTAAAAGTAATACTCTCTCTGTTCTTTAATATAAGACTTAGTTAACTTTTTTTTTCAGAGGTTAATGAAATTAAATAAGTATGTTTATGATAACATATATTATGTATCATTTGATTTCATATAATTTTTTAAGTCAAATAAATTAGTTTGGTATAACAAAGATAAATATAAATATTTTAAATTAAAGTAATTTAATTAATTTTTATAACTTAATCTTTTAAAAAAATCAACTGACTGATGGATGTAGCAGACATATAAGAAACATTATATACTTTCAAATATACCCTTATTTATAAATAAATAAATGAGGGTGAGAAAGAATATGAGAGAGAATACCAATGAAAAAAGATAATGAAAGATAGTATATTAATTAAGCTGAAGAAGAGTAAAAATACATTTAATATTTAGACAAAGCTGAGCATTCTCTTGTAAGAGGGCATGGGTCCATTCAAAAATTTAGATAAGAGATTGACTGATGGAGTATATTATTCACTATTAGTGAGTGTTTGGGTAACTTTAAAATCATAGTTTTCATAAGCTATTCTCCATAAGTCGAGACAAAACTCTTCTTACATATTTATTAAATCGTAAAAATTATTATCCAAGATTTAATCTAAACCCACACTTATTTTCACTTTTCAGCTCTCTTCTTGAGCTGTGGAGTGGACCTTCCCAAAACGCATAATTCAGACTTACTCCTCTTTAATTCGTTTCTATTTTGGACTCGATCGGCATCCCATTTAATTTTCTGAAACCAAACAGCACAAGATTTTTTGGACAAAAGGTAATTAATTAATCTGATCAAATTTTAATGATTTAGATTCTTCATTTGTAAAAAAACTGTAAATTAAAATCCACCAAGAAAATCTGATTCAGACGGTTCAAAACCATCATAAAGATGCAGGGAAGAGAATGCAATTGGGAAAAAAGTTGAACTCGGTGGAGAATGAGTAGCTTCAAACTTTTGTCACTACAGGCTTCCTGTTCTTGATGTGCGGCTTCCTTTTAATTTTTATGCATTTTACAACATCTCATGATATCTTTATGGCTACGTAGGAGATGCCTCGCTCTGAATGTTGGGCTAGTTCTCGTCTGGATACATTCTATCAAAAATAAAGGTGGACGTGCAGATATTTCATGGGAGCTAGCAATAATTGAGCAGACGCACTGGTTCTCCACTACTCCAATAACATGATTAAGGTAATCAGTACGTTATTATTTATTTTTCAGATCACTATAAATTAATGTACTCTTAAGTTGGTGTTTGATCAACACTTGTCACCGACCGTTAATGTACTGTTAAGTGGATTCAATTATGTTGTACTATCAGAAAGACAATCTGATCCGAAGGAGGCAATAAAGAAATTAAAAATCTCTAAGCAATTAATGGAGATTTACAAGGAAATAAATAAATAAATGCGCGTTTGTGTCATGTTTGTTAGGGTTGCATGCATGTGTCACTGGACAACTTCTCCTTTAGTTTTCTCCAGAAATAGTTTGATACAATGATCTCAAATAATGGATACAATGGAGGTAGCAATAAAGTTCTAGTTTTCTTGTTATGCTGAGTTTCTTGCACAACTTGAACTTGGTGGAGGATAGCCTCAGACTTTTAGCACTGGCTTTCTGTTTATGTGTGGCTTCTTTTTATTTTTTGTGCACTGCTTTTCGTCTTGTTATAACTTTGTGGCTGCGTAGGACATGCCTCTCAGATCTGAATGTTGGCCTAGTTCTCGTCTCGATACATTCTACCAAAACTACAAGTAGATGTGCTGATATTTCTTGGGAGCAATGATTGAACGGCAGCTGGTTGTCCGTGCCGCTCCGTCCATGATTTTTGAGGGTATGTTTGGATTAACGGTGATATAAATGATTTTTTTTAATATGACTTTTACAAAAGTTAGATTATAAATAAGATTTGTGTTTGAATTTGCAGTAATAGAAGTGATTTTTTTCTAACCTTAAATCTGTTTGGATTATTATTTGAAAAGTTAGTTTAGATGAAAAAATGAGGATATTCTATTAAGGATTAATTTATGAAATTAGAAATGACCCAATACCAATTTAGAAAATTTAGAAAAAGTTAATAATTTTATTATTAGGACCCGAAAATTGGTATTAAAGTAAAGATAAACTAAATTATAAAATCCCCGAAATTTAAGGAATTATAAATTAGACAAAAAAAAAATTTTAGAGCCTAATATGTATGATTAATAGGATAAAATACTTCGGTCACAGCCACCCACCACCATAGAAGCACTTTGGAGGCTAGAATTTTTGGCTTCAAATTAGAAAGAGCTTTTTTTGGTTAAGGCCATCTACACAAAAGCGTTGTCAAACAGTCTACAATTTATCTACCAGATTTTTATATCAGAAGGAGCTTTTTTTTCGACTTCCAACGCGTTGCCAAACAAGCACTGAATAGTTGGGCTAGATTTTGTCTAGATTCATACCAAATATGTTAAAAAAATTAGTTTGGTTAATTATTTATAATAAATATACATTGTTTTTCCTAAAACTTCTTATTTAGTCATACGCATTAGAATTACCCCTTGATAAATTGGAAACACCTTAGCATGTGTAATCAATAAAAATGTTTCGGAGAGAAAATTATAAATTTGGGAGACAAAGTATATTGAGGTCTTATATTAAGAACTGAAATAAACTCTTTGTTTAGCCCTTACTTCTCCGGTCATTAGTATAAGACATATTTAGGTAGTTAATCTTAATCTTATATATAAGATATAGTTTTCATATTTGTTAAATTTTTTCTAATTTACCCCTATTGGTACCCTTTCAATAATAATTAAGGAGGGGAGGGAAAAAGGGCATTGAGGAAGATAATTATGATGTTTTAGAAAATAAATGACATATTAACTAACTTTTTAAATTTAACCTGATGAAATAAATATATCTTAAATTAAAGACTTAAAAGTATAATGAAGAACGAGGGAGTATATGACAAGGACAATTTGATTTGGAGGAGGGAACGATAAACAAATTAAGAAAGCACGAATCTCAAAACAATTACGTACTGAAGATCTGCGACAAAAAATTAAACGCGCATTAAACCATGGTTGGTGGCGGACATGAGCAAACATGGCAAACAAGACGACAGCAACGACTGCTTCCTTTTTCTAAGCTCTCTTCAGATTCTTTAGAAACATGGGGAAACGACACCTATCTAAGGGCATCTATGTCATGTTTGTTACGGCGTCACTCGGCAATGCTCGATTTTGCGTTGTCTCCAGAAGCAGTTTGATCAAATGATCCCAAACAATGGATTCAATGGAGGTTGCATTCTCTTTGAACTTCATCCCTCCACAATTGTATATTTCCTTCACCCTCAGGAGCGGCTCGGAGTGATTGATGCTGTAGCTAATTTTGTGTTTCTTTTCATGCTCAGTTTTTTGCACAATTTTTTGGCTTTGTTGACTGTCGAGCATCTTAATCAGTCAGTTTAAACCATCATTAAACATTAAATATGGACATCTCTCTAGATAAAAATTCACACTTTAGACTTTGATTGCAATGTTATGATATGAGGAACCAACCCCCTTTATTAGACCCAATCGCATGAGTTAATGGAGATTTGGCCATTTGGGGTTGAGGCGCAATAAAAGAAAGACTAAAAATTGGGGTATTTAGAAACTTGTTTTATCACTACGATCCATCCTATTGTTAGTGATATGAATTGCAAGTTATTTGTTGTATTGGGCCGAGCCCACTAAGTACAACTGCTTCAGTTGAGGTCCAGTTGATATAACTTATGTGACCGGTCATGGTAACATGACTAAGTTTAGTGCTAGTTTGGGAAACTTTTAAACTATAATTTTATTAATTTTTTTATAAGTTAAAATAAAATTCTTTTTATATATTTATTTTATAAATCATAAAAACATGTTTAAAAAATTAAAATAGACAGACACACGGATAAAGTCTGAGTTTGGTCTCCATTTTCACTTAAGCTCCATTTTCTTCTTCATTTGATGCATAGCCTAATTTCAAAAGCATATTTTGCCGATTGGGGGGCTGAACCACGGATTATGTAACTAAAGTGACAACTTTTTTATTTTTTCAAGAGTAAAGGGATAAAAATGCTCTTATATTTTTTAGAGAAGGGCACCAAATATCAAATTTTTTTATTGGGAGCATAAATGCCCATCAACATTTAAAAAGGGAGCTAAAATGCCTATCAATCTGCCACATTATCATTTTTTTGGGGGAAAATAACCATTTTGTCCTACAATTTTGTGAAATTTTACAATTTTACCCTTAACAATTGTGTGAAACTTTTAAATTAGTAAATGACCTCCAAAAATTTTGAAATTTTTCAGAATAAAAGTAGACATGATAAGCTTTAATTTGATAGGTCAAATGGAATTTTATTTGGTCAAAATGACCATTTTGCCCTTACAATTTTCACAATACTTGAAAATTTGGCAGATTTATCACTAAACTTTAAAAATTCATATATAATTGTATAGAAATCCAATTGGGGTGGTTCCAAAGCCTATATGACCCTTATTAAGTCTAATTTTATGGAAAAATATAAATTTTAGCCAATAAGAACCTCAAAATTCCCAAAATTTTTATTTTTGAAATCTGCTTCAGAAAAATGTTAAATTCGCTGGGCAAAATTCAAAAATTCATTTCTCCTTGTTAAATTCGCTGGGCACAAGTTGAAGTTGTTATCAATGTGATTTCCTGTTGAGACAGTCAGATTGTGTGACACTTTTAAATTAGTAATGACCTCCAAAAAATCGGAAATTTTTCAGAATAAAAGTAGACATGATGAGCTTTAATTTAATAGGTCATGAAATTTTTGCAGTTGTATACAATGAGAAATGAATTTTTCAATTTTTTCTAGCGAATTTAACATTTTTCTGGAGCAGACTTTAAAAATAAAAATTCTGGGAATTTTGAGGCTCCTATTGGCTAAAATTTATATTTTTCCATAAAACTACACTTAATAAGGGTCACATAGGCTTTGAAACCACCCCAATTGAATATCTATACAATTAGATATAAATTTTTAAAGTTTGGTGACAAATCTGCCAATTTTTCAAGTATTGCGAAAATTGTAAGGGCAAAATGGTCATTTTGACCAAATAAAATTCCATTTGACCTATCAAATTAAAGCTTATCATGTCTACTTTTTATTCTGAAAAATTTCAGAATTTTTGGAGGTCATTTATTAATTTAAAAGTGTCACACAATCTGACTGCCTCAACATGAAATCACATTGGCAACAACTTCAACTTGTGCCCAGCGAATTTAACAAGGAGAAATGAATTTTTGAATTTTGTCCAGTGAATTTAACATTTTTCTGGAGAAGACTTTAAAAATAAAAATTTTGGGAATTTTGAGGCTTCTATTAGCTAAAATTTATATTTTTCCATAAAACTACACTTAATAAGGGTCACATAGGCTTTGGAACCACCCCAATTGGATATCTATACAATTAGATATAAATTTTTAAAGTTTGGTGACAAATCTGCCAATTTTTCAAGTATTGCGAAAATTGTAAGGGCAAAATGGTCATTTTGACCAAATAAAATTCCATTTGACCTATCAAATTAAAGCTTATCATGTCTACTTTTATTCTAAAAAATTTCAAAATTTTTGGAGGTCATTTACTAATTTAAAAGTGTCACACAATTGTTAATGATAAAATTGTAAAATTTCACAAAATTATAGGACAAAATGGTTATTTCCCAAAAAAAATGATGACATGACAAATAGATAGATATTTTAGCCCCTTTTTAAATATTAATGGGTATTTATACTTCCAATAAAAAAATTTCATACTGGGCATCCCTCTCTAAAAATATAAGGACATTTTTACTCCTTTACCCCTTTTTTCAATAGAGAAAGCAGGGGAAAAAAAGTTGCGCTCAACTTTGCAAGCCCCATGTGCTGGGCTGCCTTCACCTCAACCGACCTAGCTTGCTTTTTCCTGGGGGAGGTATTGAGTTTCTTTCTTCTTCTTCTTCTTCTTCTTCTCGTACATAATGCTTTAGGAATTGAAAAACAGTATCTTTTTAAACCTGGATCATGGAGACTTCGCCAGTTCTACACAGGATTCTGACTCAGAAGAAATTCTTCTTCGTAATGAAAGTTTTCTTGCAGCTTCCCCCCCCCCCCAAAAAGCGTATACAGTATTCCTAAGTAGGATTTTGCCTCTGATCTTCTATTGAGCCACTAAAGAATGTTTTCATGCAGAAGTTTATCAAACACAAAGTTGAAGAGAGTTGTAATATTGTAATGGCTAACAAAAGGGGAAAATACGTTAGGTAAAAGGCGAACATGAATTTTTTTTTTTTTTTGGAGACGAGAACGGAGATGAGATATAAAGCAGCAGAAATGAAAGATGGGTCAAGTACGGAGGCCTGAGTTACAACAAACAAAAGCATTGATTGATCAATCTTTACAGAAAGTGGCATAGTGATATCTGGAAAATTGACACATAACACTTGAGTGATTGTTCAGGATACATTACATAGTGATTATGCGTGGGGCAAGCAAGAAGCAGGCGAAGAGTGTCTCAATTCAAGAACCTTTCCAGCCAATTGCCAAAGAAGAATCCCGTTTTAGCCCATCCTCTGTGGTTCTCGGGCTCTTTGGCCTTTCCTCCCGGAATCTTCTTCACATCGATCATCATGCTTTCGCCTATCTCCTTCCTAACAGCTTCTATAGCCTTGGTGTCCACTGGATTCCCAGAAGCATCTCTCACATAAAACACGTTTACTGCCTTCTCCCCCACCGTAGACACTCCTGCCCTGCACACTGTCAGTCCATTCTCCCTCAGAATCCTCGTCACTTCTGATAGCAAACCCACTCTATCCTTTGCGCACAGCTCCAGGCTCACTCCCTGCCTCCATTATTCACACTCATCATTTGTCACAACATGACCGTCACTGAACAATCCAGGTCAATTATAAATTTGACATCAATTACCTCGCTTACTCTTCTCTGAATAGCAGCTTCAATACATTTGATGACTCTTTCTTTCTCTCCCTCGGTATCAAGTGTGCACCCATCCATGTGCCGGATAAAGTACTCCTACAGAGTAACAAGTATTTCCCGGTCCAGTTACTCCAATAAAATCTTACCCATCTGCCTAGACAAGGTAAAGAGTAATAGGTTGCAGCATATATAAGAATATTTGTAGTATACCTGGGATGCATAAGGGGCATCTGATGAAATTGTGGCGTGGAAAACAACATATTGCATGTCAGTGAGGGTGCAAACAATGTCAAACATCAGTTTGGCTCGATCTTTGCACCTGACATTAACAGCTGAGTACCCTTTCTCTTTACAATGCTCTATTGTGATTTGTGGCCTGAAAGAGGGAGGATAACTAACGTCCGTTGTCACCACGGCACATTCGTAGTCACGATCAGCAAACAGCATCTGGTGGAGCCGCCGATCCATATGGGTGAAACCCAAGGTGAAACTGGTGCGAGCCACTTTGTCATCATCCTCACATCCACGCAGGATATGGTTGAGCTGCTCCTCCATGAGGGACAGTCTGTTAGGAGCGTCCGCTGATCGGCTAGTAGCATCATTGACATAAAGAACACAAGCTATTCGCCTATTATGAGTCCAGACCTCAGCTGCAACCACATTAATGTGGAGACTGGCAATCACAGCTGAGATCTCAGATAAGAGACCAGGGCGGTCTCTGCCAATGAGCTCAATAGCAGTATGATCACCAATCGAATGCACGCCAACCTGTTTGCCGGGCCAATTCTTCGCCACCTCGTTGCTCTGGCCCTTGGGTCCTAGAGCCTATTGGAAGAAAAACTGTTAAGAAGCAGCTCTTAGTACTTGATATGCTCAGTTTAATTATGAGTGCTCACTAGCATGGAAATCTGATTACTAACTTCTTCCACAGCAGCAGTTGCAGCACTTCTCACAGAGTATATATTTTATGAGTAATATCAGTATAAGATTTCCTTTAAGAAAAAAAAAACTTGGAAAAATAACAAGAAAAATGTTATTGTATATCAACGCATTACTTCGATAAATTTGAATTTTTCAAGTGATTATATCACTATCATGCTTGGGAGTAGTGGAAGAAATCATTGCATAAACACACAAGAGAAAGAGAGAGGTGGACCTTCTCTATGAAATTAATGGTTTTGCTGTCTGTTATCTTCTTTCCCTGCTGATCCGTGACGTGAAATACTGTTTATGAAACAGGTCAGACACGTTAATTATCTGATTCAGGAGGGGAGGGCTTGGGTGTGTAAAATTGAAGCTTACCATCCATGAACCATCCACCATCAGAAGATATGTAAGCTTTGGTGATTTCGAGGTCAAGGTCAGTGAGACTTTGTACAACCTCCAGCAGAATTCCTGGTTTGTTAACACTATCAACCTGTATATTTAAAGTATTAAATCTTTAAAAAATCATAAAAATTGAAAATAATACTGTTTTTTATCCATAAGATATCAAAATATCACTTATTTTATGTAGAATCTAATGATAAATATATATATATATATATATATATATATATATATATATATATATTTATTTATTTGAGAGGAGGGATTTTTGGAGGAGGCAGCACCCACCCCCACCCTAGTTTACAAAGCTGGAATTTAAAATCCATTCCTAACCACAAGAAGAAACGGCCAAAAATGCTCCGGAGGATCACGAGTGATTCTTTCAAGATTAATGATGAAAAAGATGATTTTGTGAAGACGAAGAGGGTGTTGAACTTTAACATGCGCAACTTCTTCTAAGGACAGGAAAACTTCTTTTCTCCATGTAGTGAATGCTGTTTTAGCAGGATTTCAATCAGTTCAATTAGATTTCTGTTCAAAATTACTCCTGCTGCTACTCTATATGAAGTATGAACTTTGATAAATGAAAATAAAAGAAACTATTGCTAAAAGGACCATATCTAAAAGACAGATTAATCATATGCAGTGCAGAAAGTAGTATTATTCACAATAGGACAAGTTAATAATGGAAGAAAATAAAAACCGTGGGGTCAATTACATCACAATAAGGCCATGAAAATGCTTAAATAAGGAATCTGAGAAATTATACCTTGATTAGGGTACAGTCATGACAAGTAGCGTTGTCCACAGAGACCCTGAAACAGCAAGCAGATATGGCCATCAACAAGTCACTTCTTTCATGGTATTAGAAATCCCATCATAAACCCCAATTCCGCTACTTGTTCAACCCCTGACTCCATTTGGGATTCTATTGGTAACCTCTTCCTCCCAAGAAAGCTGGTTCATATCAATATCAATATGATAGTTCTTCTAAGCTTTTACCAAAGTGTTCTTTTTTTTTTTTCCTTTTCTATTCTTTTACGGCTCAATTAATTCAGCAAGTTGGCAGTGACAGTGCCAAAACTCATTTAACATTCATGAATATTACCATTTGATGCTCTTCCCTAAACAGGCTATTTAACCAGCAGTCTTATTTTAAAAAAAAAAAACAATATAAAGTGCAGGAAAATAAAAGTGAACCTTGGGGGATTGATTTTGTTGCTGAAATTCTCATACTCAGGATCAAAATATGGCCAACAAACTGTAGCCATGTAAAATTTAATTTCTTCTCCTAACAAGAAGCCTCGCTCTCCCTGCATCAAAGTGCAAAATTGTAGTCTGGTTAGAAGAGAAAAAAGAGCCATTATTGTCCAATCCTAATCTCTAGATGTTACATTACACTGCATGAGTGAGGTGTGCTAGAAGAACCAAAAGAGAAAATATAACACAAAACCAATTATTTCTGCACTGAATGGTACAGTGAAGAGAATAATACTGAGGCATATTAGCATGTGTATTCTTTTTGACCAGATGTTCTCATGTGAGTTGGAGTTGAAGTTTTGCCATTTGATTGGAATGAGGTTCCAAAAAGCAATAATTCGGTATCATGAACGTGTGACTGTGAGCAAAAGAGAGAGAAGACAGTGTGTGTGTTTGCCAAGGAGGACTTCGCGCCGAGTGGCTGAATCTCAGCAACCGGAACGTATACAATTAACTGGAACACGATAGGTTATGTTAGTGTGGCTTCAGAGATCCTTTTCTTTTTCTCTGACGGGATGAAGGCAGAGTGAGGGAGGAGAGATGTGGAGGATCAGAGAAGAACCTCGACACTGAAGAGTCATCTGCTTCTTGCTTTGCGCGGTTTGAAGCCCAGATTTGTTTTCATCTTCGATTATTGCCATCGTCGTTCTCATTCTCGATTTCTTCCCATTAGAAAAGATACTTCCGATGAAACTTGGATCTCCTGTAATGTGCATTTGTTTTTGGTCGTCGAATTAACACGAGTTATAAACGCGACACGTGTCGCCTCGCATTGGGTGCGAGGATTCACTGATCGGACGGAATCCGAATCAGTATCTCCCTTGTTAACTAGGGAATCTGCCTTTCTTCTGGGCCTTGGAACGTGATTTTAAGAAAAAGGTTGTAAATAGAGAACGTGGCTGCCGAGTGCAGTGGATTAGGAAATGCGTGGTGTGAGAAGGAGACAGAAAGAAGAATAAAGTATAGTACCCCAAGAATCATGGCATCACCCCTTGAAAGGAGACATTTTCGGTGTTAAAATTCAGAGTGGTACAAGAGTGTAGAAATAGCAAAGCTTCCCCCCTTTTCTTTCAAACTTGGGAAAAAAGCATCATCAAGATTTCCAATAAGATGGAGAATTAGCTTCCGACAGAAAGAAATTTCAAGTCCTCGTAGAAGGAAGGGGATGTGTGTTGGAACTTGCGAATCGTTCTAATTTCTAAAGCACCCGTAAACTCGTAGAGGGTAACTGAGAATCTCACTAGACCGACCAGAAAGTTGTCTGATGTGACGTAAAGACTAATGATTCCAACTTTTTACAGAATTCTTCGGGGTTCTTTGTTAGAGGACTTCATAATCACACACGTTCCATCCAAGAGGGCGTGGCCATCATCACCCAATTGTCTCCAAATAATAATTTCAAGATTTGGAAATCTCACCACCAAAGCACCACCCCATCCTTGATTACTAAACCAACGCCCCATGTTTTGTGTCCACTGTACGGCAACGATACTCACTAAACTCAATCGATTTTCTCATCAAATAACAGATCTAAATATGCTTTCATCCATCAAAAACAGCTTTGTACTAATTAAGGCAGATATATATTTGCTGAAGATAAAAACATTAGTTAGATCAGCATGGTCTGGGGGGGGTAGCGTGCATGAAGTTTATGGATGACAAAACTTGCTATATAAATTTTACATTCTATATTAATATGAAAGTCATGCCAAGAATATTTACACATAAATTATAGTATAACGAACCATTGAAACAAATATAATTTCAACTCAATTTAAATAGCTGGTATCATCTAAAGGCCGTAGGGTAGCAGAGGACAGAAACATGGATCATGAAGCATAAATATGTGGAGGGTAGATTAGTGATGAAAGAGGGAGAGGATGGTGGGGTAAGGCAGAGAAAATAGGAAGGTGTCTCTAAGAAATCCAAAGATAGAAGAAGGTGCAGGAGGAGGCAGCGAATGGGAGACAAGACATTGAAGATGAGGTTATATATAAAGCAAACGCCGAAGCAGAGGAGCTTATATGAAAGATGAGGGAGATGTATAGGAAAATAAACAAAACCAGAGATAAATATGAGGGATACCTTGGAATCCGAAAATGAAGAAGAAGATAAGCTCTCTACCTCACCCAAATTACACCTTTACATGCTGAACACAGAGAGATAGATATATAAATATGCATGCAGGTATCCCCTGTATCTGTATATACAGAGAGAGAGAGAGAGGTAGAACCTGCGTAAACAGGGGGGGCTTTCGACGTTGGAATCCCACTCAACTCAGCCCACTTCCAATCTCTGTGTGACCAAAATATAAGAAATGGAAAAGCAACTTTTTGTGGAAGGGTGGGTAATGGGGGGCGTGAAGCGATTGAGAGAAAAGAAGGTTAAGGGGAAGCTTATGCATATAAATAAAGAATTTTGGGTTTGTGGCAGTGGAAAATGACATTGACGACCCCACCTGTACGTTGCCTTTTCACTATGGAGCCTTCCCCTTTTTATCAACATTCTTTACTGTGGAAAAATAACTGTCATCAAGATTGCAAGTTTACAACTCATCATATCAATTCCATCTGGCCGAGTTATAATTAAAAAAAGTGTCAATTATATTCGGTTGTATTCAATGAATCATCAAATATACATATCTCTCTAATAACTATTCTCCCAAGCCCCTCCTGTATTCAATCAATTAATTAAGGGAGAATGTAATTCCCACTTGTAATCTTTAATGGGAAAGAAGAAGAAGGAATCACTTAATTTAAGAAGGAATCAGGATGAAAATATTGGAAAGCCACATATGTTGGTGGCTTAAGAATCACATGGCTTGAGGTTTCATAATCTGTAATAAGATTCACCCATTCACTTACTCATAATTATTTCATTCGATTATTGATATCACCTCTTGCTATTTCTTCTGAAACGTCCCTTTAGAATCATGTGATTAATAAATTATTGACCCTTCATTTGATAGAATACCCACAAAGTCAAACCTCATGCAGCCTTATTTTGCTGTTTATACGTAGACATTGTTTGTGATCATGAATGATGAGTACTTTCCCATCGCATCTTCTTTAATGCGTGGCTATTTTTCATGGACGACATGCAAGAATTAAACAAGTCGGATTCCTTTCTTTACCTAATCAGGTTTAGAATCTTATTAGTTAGACTAATTAGTTCTATATAGAACATTTTTTCTTTCATTTTTTTGGTTTAAATCTCTACCACTAGCTACGCCATTTCAACTTTGCATTGAGAGTAGAGAGTTGTAAATCTGTGGATGGCATAATAATCACGGACGAGATCTGTGTTGAAGTGTGGTTTAATTGGATTGCGGTAATTCAGTAAACATAATTAAGTTGTTAATTAAGGGGACACGTCCATGAAGAAGGAAGGAAAGGAGAAGAGGACAATAATGAAATATTGCGTATCCTTGGATGATGGCAATTGGACGGGGTAATTCCACCACACATCGTCCCACATCGCTATCGCACCAGCACTCCCACCCCCTTATTACTAAACTTCAAAATCAAGTTCGTCTTTTATTCCTCTTTCACTTCCGTATTTCTTCTAAACTCTTGTTCTTGTTGCTGCATGCCTACCTTCTTATTTCTGTCTATGTTCATTCTCTACATGTTTATTAAACTAGACTCTGATGAGTATCGTGTTTAGTATAGAGTTTTCGGGTGAGCCGTATTATTATTATTTAAATATATTTTATATTGCATACTAATATGGATAGGTAGGTGGATTAGTGTATATACGTATTGGCGTGCCCCTCACTACTCTCCCCTCCTTTCGCTTTCTAGATATCGTTTTCAATTTGATGAGTTGTACTGTTTGTCTTTATTTTTGGACAGAGAAAGAGCAAAGCATGCATGATTAGTCGCCACCAATGACAAAAGTTCTGGTTCAGAAGCTCATCAATGCCCTGTCCTTTTTCACACAACACAAGAAGAGAGGGAAAGGGGTTTCAATTATTTGCCCCTAAGCTCTCAAAACTTACAAGACATGGTGGGTTGATAATAGAGAAGAGGTCATTTCAAAGCTTGTAGGCTTGTGGGGGAGTTGGGTGAGAACTGATACTGTTGTGAGCATATGGAAGAAGGATAGAGCCAAAAGTAGCCAAAGAGAGTGTTTTGGTGGGTTCGTGGCATAAATTGGCGAGTGCGTCACTATCTTCAGAATCTCAGAATTAGATTTTGACGATTGGAGTTATACAAATCCCTCATGATTCCCTTTGCATATGATGTTATGATATGCTCAACTTGTCATCACTTCTGGCCTTACTGTGCACCCTCCACAACTTATACCTTCTTTTTCTGCCCCACCGAAAATAAATAAATAAATAATTAGAGATTTTTTCCCCCTATATGCCAAGGACTCTCCACATGGCACATGCCGTTAAACATGATTAATAAATAAACCCCCATTAGTTTAAATGATTCACCCGTTAGTTTATATAATTAAGTGATCCTACCACCATGGGCGGTGGCAATCGTATGTCCTCACAGCACTTCAGAGCACAAGTGACTTGAAATATAATAATAAATGTTCATTGCATTTGTGTATATGTATATGTAACTCTTGAGATTCTCATAAACATTGAGCATCTTCCTAATCCAGAATGGGAGAAACTGAAACTAAGATTGTGGAAAGGACAGAACCCACAAATATTGGCCGAAATTCAATATTTGTGAAAAGCCAAAATTTTTAATTTCTTCACTTGAAACAGCCTGGTTCAAATTTATCTCTCATAATGGCCAGGTGGACAGGTTCTCCCTCAAGAAGTCGCACAACCTGAATCAACAGAAGTCGTGAATTAAAAATTTGATTTAGAAGCGAAAAGATGTGCAGCTAGTGACATGTGACTAGTTTGACACAAAAGAAGAGAAAATAAGCTTCCATTAGCCTCAAACAACAGAAATGTTCCCACTGAATCATGTTCTAAGTCGAGCTGGCAATTTGGCAACCCATGGTAAACGCATCCAACCAAAAGAAAAGGGTAATTAAAAAAGTGCAATTACCTCTCCCATGGAAGGTCTCCTCGCGGGGTTTCTTTGGACACAAAAGTATGCTGCTTTGGCCATGACGTATAATTCATCTGTGTCATATGATTCCCCAAGACGAGGGTCAACGAGTTCACTGAAAGCCAACTTCTCAATCAATGGCTCCGCCTAAGATTCCCACCACCATATAATATAATATAATATAATATGATCAAGCTTAATTAATGAGCAGAGGTGGAATAACTAGGATGGGAAAAACATGAATCCACTGAGAAAGTGGACGAGGTTCTCAATATATCAAATTGAAGAAACGGATGACAGAGCATACCCACTGTCGGAGAGAGATTTGTGGGAGATGATTGTCATTGACCACCTTACGTCCTGATATCAATTGTAACAGCACAACACCGTACGCATACACATCTGTCCGCACTGAAACAATCCCATCCTCTGCATACTCTGGAGCAAGGTATCTGCAGCATGAACACAAAAGTGCCTGCTTATACACACACACACATGATCGTTTCTGTTTCATAAACTTGGAACCACAAAGCTTTTATATAATTTGGCATGCAAAGCTAAAACAGATTCTCACCCCAATGTGCCCATTATCCTTGTTCGCAGAGTCTCATCATCCATCTCCCATTTAGCCAGACCAAAATCACCTAGCTGCATTCACATGACCACATTCATCATTGACTCCATTTTTATATAATTAGTGTTTTGTTGGTGAACTCGCACTATTGAGATATGAAAGACTAGGCATTTGGTGCATTTCCCGTGTTAAATAAAGTAAACCCCTTACAAAGGGGAGTGGAGGGTTCTAATCTCCACAAGGCCGGTATGGCCTCCTTTTCGACTTAGAAAATATGAAAGACTAACATGCATATGGCAACAACAATTAAACTGATCAAGGTTCCGGAGTAAACGGGAATGGAAATATATGGATCTCATCATCATTTACTGAAATTGTGGCACGTCGTCGATTATATTTTTATACCATGGGAACAAAGTCATGAGTAAGAAGTATATTGCTTGGTCGCATATCTCGGTGAATTATTGGACCTCCACGGCATTCCTCGTGCAGAAAACGCAATCCCTTTGCAGTTCCAATGGCAACGCCATATCTTTGGTGCCACTCCAGAACTTCTGCGTTTTTATCTACAATATAAATGGTTCCCCATTATTTTGGGAGAAAAATCCATATGGCTGTATTGATTTGTACGAAGGGGTTTGAAAATGAATTGACACCATGTGCTTACCATACAGATGCCAGTGAAGAGATTTATTGCAAATATATTCGTACACCAGAATATTTTGCCTTTCCTTGCAACAGTAACCTAGCAGCATCACTATGTTCTTGTGTCGCGCAAAACTTAAGACATAAATCTCAGAATTGAACTCAGAAAACCCTTGTCTGCTTTCTTCTTTTCTCACCTTGGCTGCAATTTGCTGTCCGTTTCTAAGCACACCCTTGTATACATGACCATATCCACCTTCACCCAACAAGTTATCATTTGAAAAATTGTTTGTTGCCTTCTGTATGTCAGAATAGCTGAACCTCATTGATTCCTTCGCGCACAATTCCGTCCTTATCCCACAACCAGCACAAAGAATTGGAAAATCTGAAGATTTCGGAAGAAGCCCATATTTATTTTGCTTGGATTCACCTTTGGGGCTTATACCTGGTAAGACAATAAAAATTCTTATTTATAACTATCACTATGAACTTGTTCATATAGAAAATCGTTATGACAAAAAGTGAACTTTTAACTCTACCCCATGGAACTTCAGACCTGATTTTTCTTGCTTAGAAGAAGATCCGAAGTGTGATGAAGAAATGTTGTCCCGTGAGCTGCTAGCATTTGAATGTTTTGCAAGGACCTCGAGAAAATCAGAGGTACCATGAAGGACAGAATGCTGGGGGTCTTCAAAATTATGAGCATCTGATAGCGAAACAACACGGGACAGAGAATAGACAGGCTTGTGATCTGTGAAATCTGCTTCACGCGAATGGTGAGATCTCCAAGTCTCCACAGTGAAATCATCCCTAGCTAATGCAACCTTACACGGGATCTTGTTCAAATGATATCTCAGATCTCGTCGAAGATGTCTGTTCAATTATCATGGTAAGATAGCTCAAATGTGAAACTAATCAGTCGAATGTAAGAGGAAGTTTTCATTTACATGTGCTGGATAAAAACTAATACCTATCCAGTATTATCCAATCTGCATTATAGTGCGCAATCTCTTGTAAAATAACCAGTTTAACTGGAAAACCTGCAGCGACTTTGACTTCAATGCTGACCTGAAATAAACCAAAACTGATCAGATGCTTACTGGAATCCATTTGCTCAAGTGATGTTTATTACAAACAAGGCAAAGCAAAGCACCACTTGCATGTGGGAATTTAAATGTTGGATGAGGCTGCAGATAGGTAAGGTCGTGGTAAACTTTGGTATGATGAAGAATATAATATAATTAGGAAGGAAAGGAAATTATAGGGCAGGATATTAGCAATCCCTCCTTAATGAAAAGTATATATAGATAGTAGTGTTGAATTATTTTTCTTACTTTTGTTTTCCTGAATGAAACAAGATGTGAGAAGGGAAACAGCATATAAAAGCAATAGTGGACTATATGAATGATTAAAGCATATCTTAGCGAGCCACATGTATTTGTGCATAGTTTAATATAAATCACATGATTCATGACTTGCAAGAAGTGTGGCTCTGTATAAAACTGGTGGAAGTTCGTGTATATATTACCCCCTCCTTTTGGCAAACTTGGAAAGTTGGCAAAAGCATGCTTGCATAGGCTTCCACTTTCCTCCTAACCTCGTCCTCCATTGCACGCAAGTTAGTGCCAGCAAAAGACTCGGGGCATGCTAACGTCTGGTATCCCACTGTTAAGATTTAATCCAAAGGAAGCAGAACACGAGAGACCACATGTGTATATTTAGTCATTCGGTAGCAATGGGAATAGTTGAATTTGTAAAACTCAAATTCTAATTAATTAAAAACGCACTTCCAGCATGCATGGGCGATCACAATTCACAATTAAGTTATATATATAAATATATATTTAATACTTACTGGGATGAGGCACCTTATACAGAAGGCCGAGCACAAGCAGTTTGTGACCCGCACTGAGAATGCCACTCTTATTTCGAACGTTATCAACCATGAGCTTGATGTCGTTCTCACTTCGATCTTTGGTGGCATCCCATGCAATGACGACATAAGAATGTGTGTCTGGGCTCTCCATATTCAATCAAAACCCAGAATGTGTATGTTTCCTCCGAATTCTGTAACTTCTTCTTAAAGGAAGGTAGGTGACATGATATGGAAGACACAGACAAACTTGTCTAAAGATTCCAGAGCAGAAGCTTCGTTTTCCTCTATCCTCTCTCGCTCTCGACCAGTTGATTGAACCGACCGTCCAGAACATTCGAATGACATATTCTCAGGATATTCTTCGTTAGCAGATATGGCGGGAAATCTGCCGTCTTCCATTGTGCCGATTGGGAAGAGTACATGAGGGCTAGGAGACAAATCCCATTTTAAGACTCAGCCAAGCGCATTCCTCCAATTCCAAATATCCCAGATTCCCTGTTTTTCAATTTTCAGTATGAAACTGTTTCATCTCTCGTTGCCCCAGCTACTTCACATCGCTTTATAAGAACATGTCGTAGTATTTGTGCCGTGTGAAGACTTGACCACGGTGAAAAAAGTCCTAGTAAAAAATTTGCCTATCCTAGGCCTTGTTCCCTGGCCAGCCTTGAAGAAAATCCTCGAATTTTAAACCAGAATAAAACCCAGTTTGACATTTTTTGCAGTGAAAATGACAATATATTAATAACCATAATTTTTGTCGTCAATATGAAGTCAATCACTCGCAAATTCTTAGGAAACAACAACTTAAAGACATGCATAATCTTGATATAGATGGATACTGTGATAAACAGATCGATGCAAAGAGACCTGTTGAAGCGAATAACCCAGTCAACAAATATTGACTGGGGGGCAATCTATTTATAAGTTATGATACATAGGCCTTCACTCAGATCCACTTCCAGGCCCAAAGTACAATACACAAAGCCCAATATGAAGCAAAATATGATTCAATGGATCTGTATAAATAAACTGATGAGCACGCACACTGGGTCCTTTCTATCCTTATTTGATTTCTGAATTGGTAAGATTTACGAAGTAAAACACGGAAGGGTATAGTCTCCGGGATGGTTCTCAATGGTTTCTCCAAGTTGTCTCTCTTGCACATAAAGGTTCGGCGATACTTGATCATACACATCGTTGAAAAGCTCCTCCAGAGCAGGCTTCTTTGTTTTCTCTGCAGCTTGAATCGCTTGCACTAACTGTAGAAAAATCGTAAAAATCATACATGACCTATTAAAAAAATTACCAGCCAGGTTCAGCAGAGAACATTGATGAATTCTAAAACTGACCTCCTTCTTGACACTTTGCCGAAGCTTTAGTTCATCCTCGTCACCCCACCAACCGTTGCTTTCTACCCATCTCTTGAATCTATTTACAGGGTTTCGTGCCTTTTTCCAATACTCAATCTCATCAATTGGCCGATACCTGGTCGAGTCGTCCGATGTTGAGTGGTGTCCTGCTCTGTACGTGAGTGCCTGAAATTTCACTAACCCAGAAAAATTGTCACATCAAAGACAAAGGTCCGAGGTTCTATTACTACGAGAGGGCGTTCAGTCACACCTCAATTAAAACTGGTCTACTTTCATTCACAGCCATTTCACGAGCTGTATGAACTGCACTATAAATAGCAAGTGCATCATTTCCATCAATTCCGATACTCCGAACCCCGTAGGCTCGACCTTTAACTACAACACCATCACCTTTGAAACAAGAGAGGAATACACATAAGTTTCCAAGAGTCCCAATATCAGAAATTTATCTGGAAGGCTGGAGATTGAAGCAGTTAGATATCTAATGGGGAATAAAAAAAGAATACTTCGAAACTGTTCTTCTATGGGGTTACTGATGGCCCATCCATTGTTGCGACAGATAAATATAACAGGAGCCTCCATCACTGCTGCAAAATTCATACCGGCATGGAAATCTCCCTGCAATGTTTGATGAGGTTAGACAGATAGCAATTTCGAAAAAGACATTATTGAACAGCAACCTCACTGGAGCCGCCATCCCCGAAGTAAGTGACAGCACATGCATTCCCCCCCCCCCCCATTTTAAAGGCATAGCCAACGCCCGCCGCTTGAGGAACCTGTGTTCTGTTTTTGAAAAATTCAACAAGGGCTTTGTTTTCAAAGTTCATGCTATATACCTATAAGATGGCCTATGATTAAAATTTGCATTACAATGTGTTTATATACATATATCTTACGCAATGGGGGATGAGACAGTGAAGTAATTGTGCTTGTTAGATACATAGTGCACAGGCATCGGCTTTCCTTTTCCATAGTCAGCTTCGTTTGCCATTTGCAAACTGTGGTTCTCAAGTACTTCTAAAATAAAATAGAAATTTCAATAAGAATCTGTATAACTATAAATGATATAATCTGTAAATACAGAATAGTTATGTATACTATAGAAAAACTCACAAGACTGCCGAAATGATAATGATTTTTTGATAAAATCCGAGCTTGTTCCCTCTATACGGATGCTCAAGGTTTAGCTACCGGGAATTGATCAGATATCAGATGGGACTCGACTCTTGCGTGCGAGCAACTGGACGCATCAGAATCATTTAATCTCACACACGCAGACCAGACCGGCGACCAACCGAATCAGGCCGGCCGGACGGCGCCAGCGCGCGCGTGTGTGGTGAACCAAGGCCCATCTATGTCCTCACTCCTCCACAAAAGTGAATTGGCCCAAGGGCTTATTTTAGAAGTGAGAAGTTGAGTCTTATATACACTCTTATTTCTCTTGATTTATCCAATGTGAGACTTTTATCCACACACTATTTTCTCCCTCCTTTTCCCTCTTCTCTTTCAACCTACTTCTTATTCATAACCCATGGAATTTAACTTCAAAATTCCAACACAAACTCTAACAGTGTAAAGCCCCGCCACAAAAGAGTACCTGGCTCTCGGTACTAGCAACACAAAGAATGTCCACAAATTCATAACAGGACTTGCAGTCAAATAGCTCAATTTGGTGGAAGTGAAGATTGTTATGGAATAGAAAGTGCAGCTGCAGAAGCAATGGTAATTGCTTCTTCTCCCATTGACGTCATGTAGAAGGAGGTTCTTCCTTGCCTCTGTGCTTCGTAGAAACATTGTCCATGATTTGAAGAGTGACCATGTCAGAGTACATCTTTACAGCCATCTCCTTGCTCACCTATTGAAGCCATGGTCAATATATTACTCAAACTATCAGTAATGTGTAAGAGCAAGACGAAAGACGCAGACTTTGGTTTTTGAGATTACCTGTACGTAGTTGCTGTATGGAATGGGCACTCCATTGTCACCAAGAACTCGGTAACAGGGCACTCGTTTCTCAGCAGACTCGGGAATGAATCTCATTTCTGAAGTGAATGCAACTTTGCCTCCGGGAAAATCAATGGCCTCATCAAGCTGTTCAATCAAGTCTCTTGTAGTTTAATAGCATTTTCAAAGTGCAAGACTTTAAACTGAACAGTTAGTCTCTAGTGTCAAGCAATTAGAGGGTAATGATATAGTTTAAAAGATGATGGCTTAAGAGGATCTAGTTAAAGTTTCAGGATATGGTGATGGATAGATAAGATGATATAAGAACAATTCCAACTTCTTTACTTTCATGTTTGAAGGTTCGAAGTCTCTTGATCCATTTCGTTGTCCATCAGTTTCTCTCATCCCAATTAAAAATGTTTAAAAAACAGAACAAATTATTATGTTGATATTTGAAATGTGATTGTTTCTCCTCTTTTTGATTATCCTCTAAATTTCATTTCTCCATAATTTTTTTTCCAAATAATTATGTTTTTAAACGATTTAATTAAGAATTTGTTAAGATGAACTAGTTCTATGTTTATAAAAATTTTGATAGAATTTTATGTTAGCTATCAACTACCTAACACAACCTTTTTTCTTTGTCCTAAACTTGGGATAGGCTATAACACAAGATTTAGCTTTTTATAAAATTAAATATTAATAATGTCATATCATTTATGTAGCCAAATCCAACAAATAAAATAAAATGTTGTTGTTGTTATAGTACGTCCAAATAGTTAGGGAAATAAATTTAAAAAGTTATAGTCTAAAGATAAAAAAGACTTGTGAAGACTAAACTTGAGTGTAATTCTTTATAAGTTTATTTATGAAATTTTAAAAAATATAGTCTAAAAATATAAAGATGAATCAAATTTAAAATATGTCTTTTTGATATATTTATAGTGCGATTATAGTGAATTTAAGCTATTCATGTAATTGTTGTCGAAGTTCCAGATCGAAATATGATTGGTAACAGGCTCTTTTTTGGGGAAGAAAAAAGAATGGAAAGAAAAAGCTTGGTGGAGATGTAGAATTAAACCAAACAGATTTTTTTATATATTACCCTGAGTATAATTAATTATAATATATGAATATGCATTGGCAAAAAAAAAAAACATAATCTATGAATATGATGGTACACATTTTATAATATTGATGATATGTTTGACTTTCACAGACTTGGTACCTGGCACATGGAGGTGAAGCTTTGGCTCAGATCATTGATTAATTTAATATATTAATTCTCGATTGGACATTACCACTATGTTTTTTTTATTGTGAATATACTTTTAGACGAAATTTTTATCCTAAATATTAGTCCACTTATGTTTAACATTTTCTAATTCTATTCTTATTTAATTCTTGTTGGAAAAGGAAAAAGAAAGAAAAGATTTAAGAATAAGGTTATCAAATTTGCGAATTTAAACTAAATTCGTGAAAGTGACATAAACTTGTATCGTGAACTCAAACCGTAAATTCGTAAGAGTTTATGGTTATAATTAAGTAGGTATTTATAGTGTGTAATTAAATAATTAAAATATAAAAATAATAAAAATTTGATTTAAATATATTTTAAATCTAAATAATTGAAATAAAATACATCAACATTCATAATTTATTGTACTTAACAAAGAAATTTATACAAAATTTTTTATATAAAGCCATTGAGCGTGATTAAATCGAAAAAATTAACAAAAGTTTATGAATGAGTTGACACAATTTTGTAAGTTAGAATAGTAAAAACGGTGAACTTAGTATGTAAACTCGTGAGTTTATCTAATTTACAGCTAGAATAAGTTTATCAATGATTTGACTCGATTTTGTAAAATAGAAGCGTAACAATGGTAAACTCAAAAAATCGACCTGCGAGTTTGAAAACAATGTGTGATAATGATTTGTAAATATAGAAAAAGAGAAATTTATTAAGGGTAAATTTAAAAAACTTTAAGTATATTTAATGACTTGACTAACCATTCTTATTATGTTAGAATTAGTTAAAATAAATTTATAATAAGTACCTTGAAAGACCAGATCAAATTATTATTTTTTTTAAGAAAAAAAAACCTTAAAATGTTGATCCATCTATTCCCTTTACAAAGGTGGGGACCTGGATTTGAAGATACGCAACCAGACCCATATTATGCATGTTTGTTGCAGCGATTCTTGAGCCCAATCGTGCGATTGGAGGCCCAATCGCATGATTGGGTGTAACCCATAAAAAGCTTGATGTTTGTTACAACGTTCCCCTGATCTCACTTATACACACAATCGCACGACAGACTATAAGCTCCATATAGGAGCTTTTCCCTTCAACTTTTTAATCATCAGCGAATTAATAGACCGTTAGATGCATTTATTTGATAGTTTAATTTATTTACCAACACAACTTGTACTTGTCTTGTCCTCTTGCTCCATGCGAATCTTTGTTTGAAACCCCAGCTCTCTCTCTTCCTTCAATCAATCTCTTCCGGAACCTTCAGCTCCCAAGCACGTGAAGGTCTCTTCCTCTAAGCTTCAGCTCCCCTGCTCGCGGTGGCAGTAAACAGCATGTGTGCTTTCGACGTTGCCTTTAACTTGTGGATTCAGCGTGGTTTTTTAGCTCCATCGGTGGGATTAGAGTTTGGTGTGGGTCTGCCGTTCTTTTCAGCCTTCGTCAGAGTCTGATAAACAATTGCAGGCTGGCAGGTTGCGTCAACGTCCAACAACGTCTGTGGATTCGGTTTCCAACAGCCTTCAGAAGTGGGTGGCAGATCTATGCAACTTAGAGCTCTATTTATGCTTGTGAGGACCGTTGTCTCATTCTCTGGTGGAACCTTGTGCTCTGTCCGATCTCCTCAACAAGGACTGTGATCTCTTATCCTCTTAAGGTAAGATCATTAACCAACCAAACTTCCTTGTTAGCCTTCACCGTCATTGGGGTTCTGTGGTACTCTGTGTTTGTCATTCATTGTGGTTCTGTGGTACTCTGTGTTTGTCATTCATTGTGGTTCTGTAAGACTTGTAAAAAATTTTTGAGCAAGATTTATTCTGAGGCCCAGAAAGAGAGGCTGATGATGAAGAAGAATGGCAACCCCCTTGGCTGTGTTAGTTTATAGGTAGGATGACTTAGTTATGAGTTAGACTCATAGAAATCATTTTTCAAATAGAGTGAAAAAAATAAGAATTGAATTTAAACGGAGTTAAAAGTTTACGGATTTAGCTGTGGCAAGTCTTGACTAACCAAGTTATAAGTGGCTTGATAGTTAAAAGACTAAAAAATTAATTTATCAATAAAATTCATACCATTCATCTGAGTGTATCTTGTTCCAGGTCCATTGTTTTTATAATTCAAACAATTTAATGGAAATAATTTGTATATGGCCAAAATGAAGTAGGGTATCTACGTACGTAATTACTCATTACCAAGACGGGAAATTGGTTCAAAAAGATGTACATGCGTGAATGTGATTAAGGGTTAAGGTGCAAAAATGAACATGTGTTTTTATCAAAAGTGCACCTAACACCAAATACTTTTTTTAGGGGTAAAAGTGACTATATGGTTACAGAATTGGGGCAAAAGTCACATATCCCGTTAAAGGTGCTTGACGTCCGTTAAGTTGATAACATGTTAGCTGATATGGCAATTGAATATGACAAGTGGGTAATGACATTGCTGACAAGGAAGGGAATTTGAAAATGAATATTTGTGGAAAAAATTTATTATAATTATAAATATATTATAACATATTTTTTCTGAAAATCGACAGATTTAGGGATAGAAAAGTTGAGAGATTAGGTTTTCTTGAGAGTGGTAAGTCAGAGACGATAGCGAGAGTCATCGACATAATCTTTGATTGCGGAGTAAAAAAATGGATTGAGGAGTAAAAAAATGCTGCACGAGAGTGGGGAATCAAGAAACTGTGGAGAGGAAAAGTGGAGTTGCATGTGATTTGAGAACTTCGGTTGGAACAAGTCAGCGAAGAAGGGACAAAAAGGGATTCTAGGTAAGCTTTGATTGGGACCCATAAATTTAATTTTCTTTGGGTTGTAGTGAAATCCAATGGAAGACCCTAGTTGATTTTGTCTTTTACGGTGATAATGAACTGTAATGTCATCAAAAGGCAAGGAGATAGTGGTAATCGAAAAGGAAGAGAACATCGAAGAGAATCGTAAAAGGTTGGTACAAAATGTTCTTGAACTTTATGAATTAGCAAAGAAGGGGTGGGAAGAGACTAAGGCAAGGTTACATGGGGGGCATAACTCTGTGGTAGATAGCATTTTATATACTCTACGAGATAGGGAAAATGAAAATCATAAGGGAACAGTTGAGGAAACAGAAAGAGGGAATGAAGAAAATAACATAAGAGAAAATGAGCAAGAAGTCATTGATGAGATTGAAGTGTTAGAAGGGTATGATGACATTGATATTGAGGATATACTTGTGAGTGAGGAAGACGTAGAGGGATCTAGTAATGTAGTTAATGAAGGGAAACAAAAAGTTACTAGTTTAGATGGAGATGATTTTGAGGATAAGGAAGATAGTAGTTGTAGTGATGAAGATGATAGTAGGTTTGAGGATGATGACAGTGATGATGGCACTTATACGGGGAAAAGTTCAAGTGCTGATACAGAATAAAGTGTCTTTGATGAATTTGAAGCTGGGGAGCTGGGTGTGGATAATGAGAGTGATCCTGAGGACTCTAAGTTGATCCCTATAAGTGGTGATGGGTCTTCAAAAGAGGTAACAACCATTAATGAAGCTAAAGCCGCAGGCACCGAGCCTTTTTTTACGATTGGAATGACATATGAGGACAAAAAGGAGCTTAAGAAGGCCATAGATAAGTATGCTATCACCTGTGGAGTTAACCTTAAAATAGTCCGAAGTGATAAGAAGACAATGAAAGTAGTATGTGAAGAAGGATGCCCATTTACACTGTATGCATCTACATTTGGGTTAAATGTAGGGTTCCAGGTGAAGACTCTGTATTATGAGCATTCGTGTGCTCGTGTGTACAAGAACCCAAGAGCCTCTAGTAGGTGGTTGGAGGAGCATTTTAAGGAGAAAGTGCAAGAATCTCCTCAATTTAAGACAAGTGAGATGAAGAAGGATGTGCAGAGGGAATTAATGGTGAATGTAAGCATACATAAATGTAAGAGAGCAAAGAGGAAGATTATGCAAGAAATGGAAGGCAGTTTTAAAGATGAATTTGGCAAGTTAGAGGCCTATTGCAATGAGTTAAAAATATCGAACCCTTGTTCAAATGTGAGTATTGAGCAGTGCATAGGCATTGGAACAAGGAAGAAGAGTATTCAAAAGGATGTACTTATGTTTTAATGCTTCTAAGGTATTTTTAATTATTAAATTTGTTGTTAAGCTTTAAATGTGTATTTAGCATTCTGAAATTTAATTGTGTGGTGAATTTGTAGGTTGGGTGGAAAAAAGGATGTAGGCCGTTGATTGGTGTAAATGGCACATTCTTAAAAGGCAAATATAGAGGCATATTGTTGACAGCCGTGGAAATGGATGGTAATGATTCATTATACCCTTTGGCTTTTGGTTTGGTTGAGAAGGAAAATGCTCTTCACTGGACTTGGTTTATATAATGGTTGCACAAGTCTCTAGACCTAGGCACTGGTGATACTGTTACCATCATGTCTGATATGCAAAAGGTAATTCCAGTTTCTTGCTATTTTGTTGGAAGTAGTTTGTTGTTGTTACTATTTTATACTGTTAATTTAATTCAGGATGTTATCACACACTTCTCCATTAAAAAACTCATTTGTATTTTTTTCCTGGAAATTACACACACACACACACAAATAATAAAATATTGCTCTTGTTTAACTATTCATGTCTCCTTCCGCGTTGTTGGAAGTCTTTGGTAGCTATGAACCTTCTTAGATACCAAGGCTATTTAGTGCTTTGTTTTGTAGTTTTTCATGTGTTATTTTCCGTTATAGTTTGTTTTGTTTATTTGCTTTGTTAGTTTGTTGTTGCTATTTTGTTACGGTACAACATGAATGGGGTCCAATGGGGACTTTTCAGTAAAATCTGCTTATAGGGCCACAAAATCCCTTAAGTAGGATGATGCTGAAGGCAAATGGAAGAAAGCTTGGAAGCTACCTATAGATGAGTGTATTAGAATGTTTATTTGGCTGCTTCTTAAAGGGAAATTACTGACAAACTCTGAAAGGCAACTAAGAGGCATATCTTAGGACCCTCATTGCTCACTTTGCACTAGCCAACTCCGTTTGGAAGAAAATTCTTCCACAAGACATCTGTGGTGAACGAAATTTCATCATGAGTAACTAACCATCTCTCAAACAACAATTTGGATATTACCTGGCATATTGGATTTTGCATCACACTACAGAAACTTTGGGAAACTAGGAATTGACACATTTTTGTACATGAAACTTTTACTATTGAGGATATATTAGAACATATTAGATCCACACATGAGTTTTCCTCTTCTTTCTTGATGTAAATTAGAGTTACTTTTCCTTTGTACATATTTTATGAGTAATGGAATTTCCCTTCTAACGATAAAAAAGAGAGTCCATTTTTTTGTATAAAAAATCCATTGTTTTGTTGTGCAGGAATATGGTTTTGTATCTTCTCAGAGTGTTATGTTGTTTTACTGAAATTATTGTATTATATAGTGTTCCATTTTTGGTTATTTGTGTTACTGAAATTGCTGTATAGGAAAGATGGTTTTAAGGTTATTTGTATATTTCACAAGAGTATCTCAAAATTTTATTTGTTGTCTATGTAAGGGACTGTTGAATGTAGTTAGTGACGTGCTTCCAAAGGCTGAGCCTAGACTTTGTGCAGGCCACATCTACGCTAACTGAAGCAAGAAATGGAGAGGGAATGAGTTGAAGAAAAAATTCTTCTCATGTGCGTGGAGTACATATGAAGAGCAATTCAAAGACAATCTGACATGTATGGGTTTGTTGAAGGAAGATGCAGCTAAAGATGCTGTGACTTACAATGTTAATGCTTGGGTTCGAGCTTATTTCACTAGTAGATGCAAGTCTTGGGTAGTTGACAACAACATGAGTGAGTCATTTAATGCTTGGATAGATGAGTGTAGATTCCTTCTCATCATTAGAATGTTTGACGGCATTAGACTAAAGATGATGGTAAAGTGGGCTGATAGTGAGCCAAATGTGCGCAATTAGAAAGGTGAGTTCAGCCCTAAATGTATTGATCTGTTTGAGGCTAATAGGTACCTTGCAAATAAATGTAGAGTGTTTTTCAATGGGGACGAGTGTTATAAGGTTGTCGAGGGGCAAGATAGACACTATGTATGGCTACTAAGAAGAATGTGTACATGTAGAGCCTGAGACTTAACAAGAATACCTTGTCAACAGTGCCATGTATCACGCTCAAATAGATCCCAAAACCGAAATCTTAGACTACTATCACAAGGACACCTATCTAGCTACCTATAGAACAAAACTGCAGCCTGTGAGGGGGAAGAAATTCTGGGACACTGATACTTTCCTCCCCATGCAGCCTCCACCAATTGCTAACTTACCTGGAAGACCTCAAAAGAAAAGAACCAGAACTGAGGAAGCACAAAGGAGGCGGAAGAAATGTGTTCATGGCCACAACATAAGTGGACCAAGTGGAACAACACCTTTGGGTCAGCATCAACAACCTCAACTTGAAAGATTGACTCGGTATGGTAAGAGTCACAAGTGCAGTGTATGCAATAAAGAGGGACACAATAAATCTACATGTCAAGAAGTAGTTGATTCTCATGTTATTACCTACTTTAGTTTCGTTCAACCTATCTAATTCAGTTTATTTTTTGTAATTCCTCAGGAATCTTCTGCTGCCATAAATAAGAACAAAAAAAATCTACAAGGCAGTCCTCTCAACAACCCTGTGAAGCCACATCACAATCCTCTCAACAGCCCCCCAACAAACCCAACTCACCCAAGAGGAACTTAACAAGAGTCAATCTTCTGTCCTTACACCTAATGCCAGCTAATCATCACCAAGATTGCGCTCTCACAAGTCACAGTTTGAAGTTGGGATGGGGATAAGATTTTAGGAGACCACAAACCGTATTGTATACAATGTTAGTATGGAACTATCACTATCGTGTCATTTATGTTTTCCTCAACATTTAACTTGTTTTAATTGTTTTCCTCAACATTTAACTTGTTTTCATTGTTTTCTTGCAGCCGGTGGTTATTGACGAGGGCACAGGAAATGAGGATATGCATCCTTATGCTGAACCACAAAAGAAGTTCCCTATCCCGAATGAAAAGAAATTGAGAATGTCCAGGGGATGTAAGTCTACCGCACTTACAGGTACAAGATCAATTCAGTTCAATCCTCAACTATCCAATATGGCTGCACCTTCAGACTTACCATATCAACCTCTGGGTTCGTAATGGAGGACAACCTTGTGTCACAGGCTCACAACTGTTAACACAAAGATAGAGGCAAATTCAGAAGAACAAAGACAAAGCAAAGAAGCCTACTATATAGTGATATATGTCTTATGTTTCATTTTGGTAGAGGCCAAACACTTTGTTATCATGGGGTCTTTTGATATATTTTATGTGTATATTTTGATAGAGGCAAAACACATTAGGTGTCATCATGGCTTTGTCTATCTGTCTATCACCTAATGCTTTTGGCATATTTTTTGTAATACATTTTTCCACCTAATGCTTTTGGCATATTTTTGGTAATACATTTTGCCACCTAATGCTTTTGGCATATCTTTGGTAAAATATTTTGTCACCTAATGCTTTTGGCATACTTTTGTCTACCACTTTGATGTAAAGTGCACTCTACCACTTTATATATCAGTATTTTTAATTTACACAGGTTGTTAAACTTTCTTTTTCTTCATGGGAACACTAGTAACTATGAAAATTTTCCCTACAACAAAGTGAGGAAGAATGTAATTTATTATTATTGTTAGGGTTTAGCAAATCAAGATTGACTATAGTAAGTTGCTACTTATATATATTGATAGGTGGGGGTAAAATTGTTTTGCTTGTTATATAGTAGAAAGTACTCTTCCAACCAAATAAATCATTTAAACAATACAAATTAAATATTTGTAATTAAGGTAGCAAATAGCAATCTCTTCAGGTCATTCAGGATAACTTGCAATACTTATTTTTCCTTTTTTTATCCGATCTTGTTAATCAATTAATTAAGATAAGAAGTTTTTCTTTTCCATAAAAGTGTTAAGGGTAAGTGTTAATTAAATGAGATTTGAATTTGATCATCAGCCATACTTTTCCCAAAATGAATGGCCAAGTTCAAAGTAAAGGACAATAAGTGAATACAACCAATCCCTCTTGTCCCCACATCCCTCTTTCTCTCTGCATCCTTAATAACAGTAATAACAACACATAAAAATTGAATGTCAATGACCTACAGACTCCATCCTTTCTTCCTTTCGAATACTTCATAACAAACTTAGATGCAACAATATAATAATTCAAGGAACCATCCCCTTACCAATGTGCGTTTTTTCATAAGCCACAACCAAATACATTACAATCATTAACAATATTACTCTCCCTCACAAGATCAAATACATGCCGGATTTAAACATACATTACAACTAACCACAACCAAGTTAGTAACAATGTTGCCAATGCAAGTCTGAACTTCCACTGCCACTTCCTTACTTCACTTTCTCTAACTTCATGTCCCACTTTCAGCTTTCTCACCTCACCTTTAATGGCAACCAGCTCTTCGTACAACCTCGTATGATCATTCCCTCTTCTAAGCTTGTTGTTTTATTCATATAAGTTATCTATGTCATTGAGTAAATCTTTGATCACTGCAGTTTCCCTTTCCCCAAACTCAACATCGTGCCATTTGAAAAAACCACAGCCTCCATCCTATGAAATTTTATCAACATCTTTTACAAAAAAACACAAACCCAACCATTGGATATCATTCGAAATCTACTTAATCTTACCTGGTAGTAATTGCGACACCCATAAAACCTCCTACCTGGGTTAGCTTCTGACCACGACGTCCACTGGGGAGCCACCAAATTGTGATAGCAGTACCGATTCCGACCACCATATTGTTCCTCGTGACTAGGTTATCTCAAAAACACCACACTTCTTTTACCTCTCCCTGTCGTCGACGTTGAAGATGAGGCAATGGAGCTTCCTCTTGGCTTCTCGTTTCTCATTTTTCCTGGACCAATTCCTCCTTCTTTGCTTCTTGATTGCCAACAATCAAGGTTGGGGGGCCTGAGGTTGTTGAGGGTTTCAAACAAGAGCCACATCTTCAATTGACTAAGAAAATAAATCATACTTGGAGATCACATCTAGCATGCATGTCATCAACTTAACGGACGTCAAGCACCTTTAACGGGATATGTGACTTTAACCCTAATTTTGTAACCACATAGTCACTTTTGCCAAAAAAAAAAAACATTTGGTGTTAGACGCACTTTTAATAAAAACACATGTGCATTTTTGCAGCTTATCCTTGTGATTAATTACCAGTTGTTTTTATTGTAATTTTATTATGTATTTTACCATTATCAAATTTTCAAAGTTAATTTTTTTATTTTTCATAATTTGTAAAATTATTTCTCTTAAATATCATAAAAGCCACTTATACAAAAGCCAAACCAAACACATTTTCACTTTTATAAAAAATTTATCCAATCATCAATCCAAATATAAATCACTTAACACAATTTAACTTTTATCCAATCTGACTTTTCCATAAATCAGATTGTAAATAAGTCACTTTTCTCACCACTATTCCAAACACACCCATTATCTCACCATATCCAAAAAACTGATTCCAATCTTTGGCGTAAGTAAATACAAATAAATATAGGGGAAAGTTAGTAATAACAAAAATTTATACAGTAACAGATAATAATACAGAAGTAGTCATATATATCTTGTGACACGATCTATTTTTCTGAGTAAAAAGAGTTAACAGTTACCTGAGTGTTGTCGTCTTCAGCGACGAAGGGTTGTTGGAGTTGGACCTGAGCTTTGGTGGATTCATGACGAGGGGAAAAGTATGGTCGAGCTTCTATTTCCCTACGACGGTGGTGCTCTGTCTCGGCACCCAACAAGTGAAATCGCCGACGATGAGGAAGAGTGAGTAAGAGCAAGCAAGGCCGTCCTCTTAATTAAGAAGGCTCTCAAATTACGGTTCTGCATCTTCCTGGTAACAGGGTGGCCATTGGAATCACCAGCAAACAGAGATAAGAGAGGACGACGACGGAGAACCGCTTCTTTTACACGTACCTCATGACATGCTCATTATATTGTGTTGGTATTCTTCCGTTCTATTTTGTGAATCATAAATTTGTGATATTTAATAATAAATAATTTTGGATTTTGGTAATTAAGAATAACGTTTCCATTATATATTATCTGCCTTCGCGTTAAAAAAAAAACATGAGACCCTGCGAGTTAGAATAGATTGAATGATTTTCAAAATGCATAGAAACTTTGATGCCATCTAAAGATTCCGTTTATATTCTAAGAAGTTCATTTTGGAACAACTTTCCTACTTATTGATGTTATTATCAAGAGTAACTATATGATCTAATTAATTAATTTACAAAAATTAAAAAATTGCTAAGTTAGTTACCCTTGCTACTATCATGTGCGAAAATTGTACGTGTGTCACTTTTCCCAAGACCAATTGGCCACGTAAATACAAATCGATCATCCACGACATTTGTGTGGTTTATGTGGGATTGATAGCTAGAGAAATTAAAGGCTAAGCAATAAGATTGATAAATCTTCTTTTCAGAAAAAGCAGTGTTATAGAACACTGTTAGTATGATTAGCTACCACTAAAACATTGGTCATGAGAAACTACATACCAGTTTTCAACAATAAGAAAAAGAATGAGAAGCATCCAGAGTGTGACTTTTTTTTTTAAACTAACATATTTTTTTTAAGAGACTAAGGAAGATAATTAAATTATATTAAAATATTTATCATTCTTATTTAAAATAAGATACTTGACTTATAATTTAAAATATAATTTAATGATGCACAATTTATACTATGATAAAATAGTCATTCTTAATTAATTTTTCAGTTATAGACTCAAATAATCGGTGATATTTATTATTTGACCCATCAGCAAATTAAAAACACTCCTTTAACGTCCGCTGACCGCACGCTGAATTTTATCACAATGATTTTATCTTTAAGTCTTAAAATTTTAATTCTCAAAATAGATCGTTCCATTTTCGTTTAATCAATATAATGGGAACATAATTTGTGAGAAAGAATGTCTCCATTGATGATTTTCTTCATTTTCTCTCTATTAGACATCTTCACTGTTAAATCAAATTTCAATGATTGAGAATTAATGCTATATGAAAATATTGATGCAACATTAAATATAACATCAAATCTCAACCATTAAAACAATTTAATAGTGTAAACATTTAATGGAGAAAAATTGAAAGAAAAATTAATAGAGACATTATTTTTTACAGAACTCGGTATACTTACAATTGGAGCCCCACATATTAAATAATATTGCCTCATGTTCTAAATATAAGATACAGTAGTTATTTTTTTAGAAATATTGAAAAAACTAATTAAATCATTTTAAATTATCTATATTTATTTTTTCATAAAAAACTAATTTTTTTGACTTTAATTGACTAATGATATATAATACATCATGGAAGTAAGTAATTTATTTAACTTATTTAATCTAAAAAAATAAAAGTTGATTGGATTTTATATTTAGAACTCGATGGAGTAAGCATGCAATAGGGATCATTCGTTGGGAATTGGGAGGGATATTGTATGAAGTAAAGGCACGATGCTTGTTTATCCATATTTAATTTATCAATTGGTAAGATTTACAGAGGAACATCGGAAGGGTAGTCTCCTGGATGGTTCTTAATGGTTTCTCTCAGTTGTCTCTCCTGCCCCTCAAGATTCGGCGGTACTTGATCATACACATCTTTGAAAAACTCCTCCAACGCAGGTTTCTGCGCTTTCTCTGCAACTTGAATCGCTTGCACTAACTGTATAAAAATAGTAAAACTCATATCAAAACCAAACAAAAAAACAGTCAGGTTTATCAGAGAAAATGGATAATTTTGAAAACTAACCTCCTTCTTGACACTTTGTCGAAGCTTCAGTTCATCCTCGTCGACCCACCATCCGTTGCTTTCTACCCATCTCTTGAATCTATTTACAGGGTTTCGTGCCATTTTCCAATACTCAATCTCATCAATTGACCGATACTTGGTTGAGTCGTCTGATGTTGAGTGGTGTCCTGCTCTGTACGTGAGTGCCTGAAATTTCATCAACCCAGAAAAACTAGCACATCAAAGACAAAGGCATGAGGTTCTATCAGTACGAGGTAGAGTTCTAGTCACACCTCAATTAAAACTGGTCTATTTTCATTCACAGCCATTTCACGAGCAGTGCAAACTGCACTATAAACAGCAAGGGCATCATTCCCATCAACTCTGATGCTCCGAATCCCATAGGCTCGACCTTTAACTACAACACCATCACCTTTAAAACAAGAGAGGAATACCCATAAGTTTCCGAGAGTCCCAATATCATAAATTGGCTTGGGAAGCTAGAGTTTGGAGCAGTTAGATATCAAATGGGGAATAAAAAAGAGTACTTCGAAACTGTTCTTCTATGGGGGTACTGATGGCCCATCCATTGTTGCGACAGATAAATATAACAGGAGCCTCCATCACTGCTGCAAAATTCATACCGGCATGGAAATCTCCCTGCAACGTTTGATGAGGTTAGAAAGAGCAATGAGCTAGCAATTTCGAAAAAGACATTATTGAACAACAACCTCACTGGAGCCGCCATCCCCAAAGTAAGTGACAGCGCATGCTTTTTTCCCCTCCATTTTAAGGGCATAGGCAACGCCTGCTGCTTGAGGAAGCTGTGTTCTGTTTTTGGCAATATCAACAGTCTTTTTTCAAAGTTCACGTGAGCTACCTATAAGATGGCCTATGATTAAAATTTTCATTACAACGTGTTTATATACGTATATCTTACGCAATGGGGGATGAGATAGTGAAGTAATTGTGCTTGTTAGATCCATAGTGTATAGGCATCTGCTTTCCTTTTCCAAAATCAGCTTCGTTTCCCATTAACTGGTTTGCAAACTCCTGCAGTGTAAAGCCACGCCACAGCAAAACTCCTGGCTCTCGGTACTAGCAACACAAAGAATGTCCACAAATTCAAGCTCAAATTATAAACTAACCCATCAGCTAACTATGAATTCATAATAGGACTTGCAGTCAATGTACTCTAATAGCGGAATTTGTGTCAGAGATTGAGTTGACAATGGTAGTGAAGATTGTTATCCAACCTGAGGCAATATAACATCATCAGCAGAAAGTGCAGCTGCAGAAGCAATATTAACCGCTTCTTCTCCCATTGAGGTGAGGTAGAAGGAGATTCTTCCTTGCCTCTGGACTTCGTAAAATACATTGTCCATGGTTTGAAGAGTGACCATATCAGAGTACATCTTTACAGCCATCTCCTTGCTCACCTGTTGAAGCCGTGTTCAGTACATTGCTCAAACTATCAGTTGTGTGGAGGAGCAGGACGAAAGACACAGACTTTGGTTGCTAAGATTACCTGAACATAGTTGCTGTATGGCATGGGTACTCCATCGTCATCAAGAACTCGATAACAGGGCACTCGTTTCTCAGCAGACCCGGGAATGAATCTCATTTCAGAAGTGAATGCAACTTTACCTCCAGGAAAGTCAATGGCCTCATATAACTGTTCACTCAAAACTCTTTGTTAAGATCAATGTAGTTTAATTGCATTTTCAAAGTGCCAGACTGTAAACTGAACTGTTAGTCTCTAATGTCAGCAATTAGAGGGCAGCAGTGTCGTTTAATTTGGTCAATAGTTTAACTTCTTTCAAGACTTGGAGTGAACAGGATTTTCGCCTTTCCCAGTTGATGCGTTTTCTTAATTCAAACTTGTGTATCATTTAAGATGATAGCCGAAGAGGATCTAGTTGAAGTTTGATGATTAATAGATAAGAACAATATCAATCTCTTCAGTTTCACGTTTTGAGTTTCGATTTCTCTTGACCCTTTTCGCTGTCCATGAGTTTCTCTTTTACCAATTGAAAGACAATTTATTCTTTACTTTAAAATGCTCGGACTATGGAATAATTAAGGAGCAGGGTTTCTTCCTTGCCTGTAGTTGTAGTGAAGACTGGACTTGAGTGTAACTCTTTGCATGTTTCATTCAGAAAAAATCTATCTGTAAGGACCTATATTTTTACTCAAATTTTAATTTAATACCTATGATGTGTTTTTTCTTTTAATTAAATCATTTAGTTTTGTTCGTTAGCTACTGTAACTTTGTTCTATTAACCTTATTAGCTCATGTACAAGAGTTAATTGTAACAACAAAGTAAAATTAAAGCCTTTAATTAAGGGGGGGAAAAACTGGTACCAAATTAAAAATTGAGTGAAAGGTATAAGTACCTTTCAATAGGTTTTTCCTTTGATTTAATTATGTCATTTAAAAGAAATTGTTTAAATATGTAAAGAAAAATCAATTTTATTGTAATTTTTTATATATTTAAAGTATGGCTGTAGTGAATTTAATTTGTGCTATTCATGAAATCGTTGTAAAATTTCTAGATCAAAGGATGACAGCGAGTAACAGAGTAACAGACTCTTTTTTTCGGGAGGAGGAGAAAAAGAAAGGTAACAAAAACTTGATGTAAACTGTCAAGTTATACGAACTTCATAAAAAAATAGAATTAAACCAAACAGATTTTTTTTATTACGCTAAATTAAAAATAAATACAATAAATCTATGACTATCGGGGCATATATTTTATAGTGATGATATGTTTGACTTTCACAGACTCGGTACTTGGGCGGCACATGAAGGTGAAGCTCTGGTTCATTAATTTAATATAGTAATCCCATATCTAAGGATTAGAAGAAATCAAATCCGCAACATGCTGAGTTGTCCTATCTTCTCCCTCCAACTTTGATCCGTAAAATACTATTTACCATCGATATCGGCATCATTATAATGATTTTCTTTAAAAAAAGAAATCTTGAAAATGTTGATCCATCTCATCCCTTTTCAAAGCAGTTGACCGGAATTTGAAGATACGCGGCGAAAACCATATTATGTCACCATACCGAAAAGTTATTCAGAATCTTTTTGAGTTGCATATTGAAATAATTACAGGGGGAGTTAGTAATTAAAAACATCAGAGACAGTAATAGTTTTAATGCTTGAAAAGGGATCCAATTAGCAGAAGATCAGAGGAATATGTTGTTGATGAAAGGATCAGGGGAAGGAATTTGGCTACAATTATCGAAATGGAGAGGTGAGTGGTTTTCCGGGATAAGCCTTCTGTCAGTTACGAATCCATCGTACCAAGCCTTGTGAATTAAATTATTCAGAATAGATGAACGCTAACAGATTATGGCGAAGCAGAGTAAAAAGAGGGAGGGGTTAACAATTACATACCTGAGTGTCGTCGTCTTCAGCGAGATGGGGTTGTTGGAGTTGGATCTGAGCTTTGGTGGATTCATGGCGCCTGAAGGGGAAAAGTGCGGCCAAGCTACTATTACCCTGCGACGGACGTGCGCTGTCACGGCACCCGACATGTGATGCCGCCGAGGAAGAAGAAGTAGGAGAGTGAGTAAGAGCAGCAAGCGAGGCCGTCCTTTTGAGAAGGTTTTGAATTACGGTTCTGGGTCTTCCCAGTAACAGGGTCGCCATTGCAGTTACCGGCTAACAGAAATTAAAGGCAGAGATGAGAGAGGCCGCCGGAGAAATGATTCCTTACACGCCACTCATGCGCATTATAAGGATCCAGCTCCCCTCCACTGCTTTTCCTATGACTTTCCATACCCAAAACTACACCGTTTTACCAACTACACCGTTTTGGGTAAAATGGTAGGAGTGATCCAATTTTTTTTTAAATATTATTTAAAATTTAATTTTTTTAAAAAAAATTAATATTTTAAAATAATTTTTTATACACTATGTAGTATAAAACAATTTTTTCGATAGTAACTAGTATTTGACAAAATGTATCATTAGCTATTTTAGTTACAACAAGAAGGAGTGATCTAGTTTTTTTTGGTAAAATAATATTCAGGGTGCTAAAGTATTTTTTGATAACAGCCAATATTCTAAAATAATTTTTTATATACTATATAGTTTAAAATATTTTTTTAGTAGCACCCAATATCTAACAAGTTGCATCTTGAAATATTTTTTCAGTATCATTTTATATCCTAAACTTAATTTGAGCGCATCCATCACCCATAATCCTAAATTTAGGGTGTTTATTGCAACAAGAAAAATATTTTAGAGACTGATTTATGGTGCTTAATACGATTTAGCGGCTCCTCGTTATAACTAAAATAGTTAAGGATACAGTTTACTATATACTAGTTGCTACCGGAAAAATTATTTTATGCTATATAATATATAAAAAATTATTTTAGAATATTGACTACTACTAAAAAAAATACTTCAAGACCCTGAATATTATTTTTTAAAAAATTAGATCACTCCTCCCATTTTACCCAAACGATCTAATTTTAAGTATAGAAGTACTCAAGGGCGAGTAAAGCAATGGAGGGGAGCTGGATCCGCATTATAATGCGTTATGGCTTGGATTCTTCCATTATTTTCCCCGTTTCCCCCGTCGACGTGGACAATGTTTAACATATTCAAAAAGGGTGATGGAGTAATTTTGCCTTTGGAAGGCGTCACCTAACTGGTAATTTTACTTTGAAAATATAAAAAATTAAGCGATTTTATTTTTAACATTATCCTATTTAATTTTAATTATTAGTTACTAAATATGCTGAACTAACCATTTACATATCATCCACATTATTTTTGTTAAAATGTTAATTTACCTATAAATTTAAAGTCTAACTTAAAAAAAAAAGAATGAAATAGATGACACATAGACTTTCAAGGTAAATTTACACATTAACAAAAATGACATGAATTCCATATAGACCGTCAGATAGTATATTTAATCAACTACCGGTCAAAATCAACTGAAATAACGGTTAAGACAAAATTACTCCATTTTTTACACTTTCAAGATAAAATTTACCAACAACCGTATAACAAAATAATTCCAAGTAATTTTTGTTATAAAACAACAAGTATTTTAATTTAGTTGCGGAAAAAGAAATCTAATCTAAATGTTTTCCCGGACGGGAGTCTAATTTAAACGGTGCTTTGGGGTTAAGCAGTTTCTTTATATGGAGAATTACAACCACGTCTTAAAAGGGATTTAATTGCCAAAATATTTTTTAATGACGAATGAGTATTATAAAACTGTTGTTATTTCAAACTCATCCTTACATGTTTGTTAGTTCAAGTTAATGGCTACGTGATATTCTGTTTTTAATGGGCCGTGGGAATTTGTATGCATCGATAAGTGAGGACAATTGTGTGGATTATGTGTTAGGGTTGATTGAGAAAGTTTTAACGAAGAGATTGATTGACAAATTCTGTTTTCCAGAATTTAAAGCATAAAAAAGTAGAGGAAGGAGGATGGTAGGGATAAGGAGGAGTGGGTGTTTGTTGGGCGAAAGGAAGAGGAGCTTTCCAGCATCAGTGCCTATCCCAAAGGAAGATAAATACGACACCGCTTTCTGAAACCAAAAGGCGAAAAAACAAAGTGAGATACAAAAAAGGGCGTGATATTTAAGATCGTCGACAAAGCATGGTTGGCACTTGGCAGAATTTCGCTTCCTTCCCAGTTCCCACTCCCCTCTCATCCAACCTCTGCTCCACCCAGTTCACTTTTTTCTTTTTAATTAAATAAAGTAGCCTAAAATATTTATATTTATAGTTTTTCTTTCCAATTAATTTGAGTGACTTATAACCTTTTAATATAATGAAACATAATATATATTATGATAAAGTAATATACTTAATTTTTTTAATTTTTTTTAAAAAATATAAAATCCTATATTTAGAAGTAGTTCTTGAGCTTTAATAATTTGAAATTATTTATTTATACAATTTAATATTATGATAATTGATGATATATTAAGTCTCAATTATTGAAGTTGAAATATAAATGATAAGAGTGCGAGAGGACAGGAGGGATTGGAAGGAGGACAGACGCTTTGTGTGGGCTTACTGCCCACTTAGGTTAACAGTGAATAGTTGATTTTACATTTACTAAATAAATGTGTTAGAAAAACACTTTTTTAAACTAATTCATGTGCCACTTAATTATTTATGTGTTTGTTTGAAATAGTGATTGGAGTATTTAAAAATAATTTTTAATTATGATTTACGAAATACGAAGTAAATATATGAGAGAAGAGTTGTTTCAACTTACATATATATACACTTATAAACCCCTTAAAAACTAATCCACAAATGCGATTAAATAGAGTCATGGCCTAATGTGATTTTCAGGGCTGGGCGTGGAATAGTAGATGTGAGAGTGGGATGCGTGTCTTCCAATCTTCTATAACCCCACTCTACACGGCTTTCAACATCTTCATAGGCCTTTTCGCATGGAAAAGACAACAGTTATCCTTACCTCCTCTATATTCTTTCTCTATTTGATCTATCCACTCCATCCACTATTGTTGCCGCCGCCCCGGGGGGGATGGAGAGGTTTGAATTTTGTCCTTATATTGTAAGGGTATGTTGATCATTGTATATTAATGGACTTTGGTGAAAAAATATCTATGCATTTTTTTCATATATGTGTCTAATATCATATATATTATTTAGATATAAAAATACCTATAAACTTTACTTATTGTGATAAAAATATTAGCTCCATCAACTAATGCAAAAGTCTGTTAACTTTTGGCTTTGTGGAAACCACACTAATTATTTTTATGGCTAAGGTGCAAATTTACCCATGAATTTTTTACAAAAGTACACTTGACAGTCTAACACCATAAATTTTTTTAGATGTAAAAATATCTATGAACTTTTTAAAGGGTGAAAAAACCATTTTCATTATCTACATTAAACATCCATCACTTTTTATTTTTGTAGGCCCTTATATGTCTAAGTTAAGGATGATCATAGACCAGACCAGACCAGACTGGGTTAGAGGCTAGCCCGAGGTCTAGTCTGGTTAAGACCTCTGGCTGAAAACTGCAGCCTGAGATCTAGTTTGGTCGGTAACAACCCGAATTCGGGTCAGACTAGACTTTATCCACCAGACTGATGGACTGGTCTGGGTAGTCCAATATATCTAATTTTTTTTAAGTTCATACAAGCTGAAGAATAGGAAGAAGAATTGTACGAAAAAGAAGAAGAAGAAAACAATGATGAGATAGACACTTGATTAAACAAAAAAAACTGAAGAAAATCAAAAGAAAATAAGAAATTATTCCTCATCAGCATCTCCTTCTAGATTAAGCCAAAAAAAAATTATTCTGACTGAAAAAATAAAAACTAGAGGAATGAAAAATAAAGGGAGGGATGCCGATTGAGAAGAGAATCAGAGGGAGCATCTGTAGTGACTCCAAGAGAAGGACCGGTAGCAACACAAGACTAGAGGGATTGACGCCAAGAGGAGGTCCAACAACAATACAGAACTAGATGACACTGAGAGGAGGACCATCGGGATCGACGCCAAGATGAGTGATTAGCAATGGGGTTTCCATGCGATTAAGGAGAGTCAAACATGAGAACAACAGTACCACGAGATTGAGGGTAAGGGAAGCAAGGATGAAGCGAGATTGAAGGCAAAGAGGCGAGGATTAAGCGAGATTTTTTATGGTGAGGGAGGTGAGATTAATGAAGTGGGTCATGTGAGTAAGCAGAAGGTTTCAGACCAATAAAAAAAAGTGAGGGTGGATTTAAGTGCAGGCCCACTCAATTTTTTTTAAAATAAAAAATAAATGATTCGGACTAAACCAGACTAGACCATGTAGATTGAGAACCTAGTCTTGAACCCAGTCTTGCCTGAGTAGTTGGTTTGGTCTGGTCTAATCCTTTTGTGTTATAAGGCTGCTTTTCATCAGACCGAGTCACCTCAAGTCAGACTGAGTTACCTGGATTACCGGGTTTTTTGCTTATCCCTAGTCTAAGTGTCAGCCTTTAGGAATTTTTGTGTTGAGTCACCGTGGTCAACTTCTATACCTTTGTTTTACTTTAGGTTAAGGCTCCTTAAAGAAGGTCCTTCATATGCCAAAGCTCGTCTTTGTTTCTCTTAGTTCGGTCTCTCTCTCTCACTCTCTTTACCCCCCAATCCTTCTCTACAGGCTTGTAATAATAGTATTTTGCCCCCTAATCATTCGTTTCTCCTAAGCCCTGTAAGCTTCTTATCTCTTCTTTGTTTTGAAAAATATATCTAGTTTGATAGATTTGTAGGTGAAAAAGAGAGTGAAAGAGAAAGGAGAGGGAGTGAGTGGGCGCCGGTGGAAAAAGAGATGGAAGAGAGGGGGGGAAGGTAGGAAAGAGAGAGAGTTGACCACGGTAACTCGGTACATAGATTTCTAAAGGTTGACAATTGGACATACATGAGACCCATAAAAATAAAACATTTGACTTTCCTAAAGTCATTTCTTCTTCTTCTTCCTACCCTTTTTGTCTTTCTTCTTGAATTCCTTTTCGCTTTTTATAAATATGGTTCCTTCTTTATTTCCATTATTTTTGGATTTCTTTCCCTTCTTAAAATTGGGTTTTGTACTAGAAGGACTTGCACCCTCAGTGTAATAGGCATGACTAAAGGATTTGTATGCCTCCAAGCGTTTATTCTCAAGTTCCAGGTGTTTGGCCACATCATTGAAATTCTTGATGTTTTCATTATGTGTTCGATTGACCTTCATGTGTTCCTAGTTAGATGGCAATGATCTTATCACTTCCTGAACTTGTTGTTCATTAAACAAGGTATGCCTAGCTTCTTTTAATTCTCTAATCATATTTGCCATCTCTTTTAGATGTTGTTTCATGGAAGGATTTGGCCTAAGCTTAAATGTGTCAAACTTAATAGTTAACCGTCTAAGCTTAGTGGTGGACATGCCACCAAACCTGTCTTTTAGTGTTGCCCATATGACTTGCGATGTGTTATTTTTATTATATTCGCACATGAAGTCATCGATCATTGTACTTAGTAATGTAATTCTTGCAATGTTATTCTTCTTTTTCCAAGCCTCATAGACCTCTTGGTCTCTCCTATGTTTGGCTGTATTCCCAGCAGCAAGTTGCACTACAACCATTGTCAGAGGCTCAATTGCCTTTTGTTCTTCCAAAATATTTTGCACCTTTTGACGCCAGATATCCCAATTATCACCATTTAATTTGTCCCATTTATTTAACTCAACAATGATATTCTTAGCTGTCATATTCGATTCTGTAACAAATCCATTTCACATTTATCACGTCTATCCAAAAAAATCGAACTATAGGACATTTCATATATAGCACAACATAGTATACAATGTCTTGTACTTATATTATTCTTAACCAGAAAAAAATAATACTATTAAATTCATGATCAGGAATATACGTTTGTATATCTCATAACACAAATATTAATAACATTACTAGACTCTATCAATAATTATATAAATACTTTTACAATTCTAATTTTTTTAAAAAATATCGTCTTCTAAAAACTCCCACTTATTAAAAACATATAATTATCGAATAATCAAAAAATTAACTAAAACATGATTCATCTTAGCATCAAAGTAAAATAATCTATTTACAATAAAATATATTTGTAACACATTCAAACATGAAAAGAAGCAATTTGAAACTAACAAATAAATTTTAAAAGTTGCAAAATGGTTTAAAACGTTAATAAATACATTTAAAAAATCATAAATAAATATCAAATGGTATTCAAAATATTGAAACAGAGACATTATAATCGAAATCTGGAACCATTTTATAAACAAATATATATAGAAAAAAATTGATTAATACATGACTCACAAGACTTCATAAGAGCATGGATAGAAAACAACTAAAATCCATAGCGCATGGATAGAAAATAACTAAAATCCATCCCGTTTAATCCCTCACCAGTTTTCTTTTTAAATAAAAAAAAACCAAGTTTTTCTTTTTATTCCAAAAAAGAAAACTTTAAACACATCACAATTTAAAAAACTTGAATACACAGTAAAAGAAACTATCCATGCGTAAGAGTAATATGAATCATAATATTCTGTAGGCCAAGACACTGTTCGGATCCAAAAACAGTTTTTTTTTTAATTATTATTAAGCAAAACATACCATTTTGCTTGAGTATGGAGGAGGTGCCGTACGTTTTGCTCAAAATGGATTCATGTTTGAATGAAGGACCACTCGTCGTTTGGTTCTTCCTCCTCCTCCAGTCGGGTGGATGTTAGAATCATGAGAATGCGTTATTATATTTATTTACAAGCAGGAGAAAAAACCCATACGCAGTGGAAACTAAACTAAATATCAAGATGCATGCATATTTATCCAGGAGCAAAACGCATATGGGGATAATGCAAGTATTAAGATCATAACATCATAATATTATGATATTGAGATTATAATATTATATATATTATCATAATCCTATAAAATATTGTTTTGATATCATGCAAGAATATTCAGCCGTACCTAAAATGCGACCGTTAAACTTTAATGCCCACACTTAATTGGATCACAGTGATGGAAACGATTATGACGTACGACAAATACACCACAATACAGAAAGAAGAAGAGATAAAATATAGTAGAATTATTATGGATCAATATACTAGAACTTATGTATTTCAGATTATGCGTTTCAACTGAACCCTTTACACTTATTTATAGAGTTCTTTTTATCCCTTCTTTTCTACCAATGTGTCCTTTCTTCAAAAAATAATATATATTTCTGATGGAGAGACATAGCATATCGGTGAAACATTATCTCCCAAAAAGTTATAATGTATCGATTAAAATATGACTCTTAATAATTAAAAATATCATATATATATCAATCCAAACTTTTATATTATTTATATTATTAAGATAACACCTTAAAGTTATGCCTAATCCATTAAAAATAGACCAGTCTATTTTCCAACAGATGTGAAAGCTAAACAATACTCAACAGCTGCCATCAATTCCTTGAGAACCGCAAACGTCGTCGTCTCATATTTGATGTGAGTATTTCACAATCCTCCGCTCTCTAGCTAATGTTCTATCATGATGCATGTCAGGCCTCACATCTCAGTTCTATGTATCTCTGCATTGCCAAATATTTTTTATTCAGACTAATATATGAGATAATTTCTTTATTTTTATAAAGATTATTGCTTTTATATTTAACAACAAAAAACATATTTTCTTATGTCAGTCAAATAATCTTAATTACATAAATGTAGAGCTTCCTAACCGATACATCAATAAAATGGTAGGCTCAAAACACTAAAATAACAAAAAAAATATAACTACATAAAATTTGAGCAGTAAGCATCTCTCTGGCTGACACATCAACAAAATGGTAGGTTTAAAATACTAAAAAAAAAACAAAAAGATAATAATAAGAGGCGGTTATGAAAGAAAGATAAAGGAGAATGTAGTTACACAACATTTTGTAAATTAATAATGGGGGAGGTAGGTATAAAATATTTAGTAAATATTTAATTTAATATTTTGATTATTCTCTTAAAGATCTTTAAAAGGAACGAATATATATACTAAAAAAAAGAAGATCTAACTACATAAAAGTAGAGCAGTAAGTGTCTCCCTAATCGACATATCAGCAAAATAGGAGGCTCAAAACACTAAAATAAAATAATAATAATAATAATAATAATGAGAGGCAGTTATAAAAGACAGATAAAGGGAAATGTAGTTGCACAATATTTTGTAAATTAACAACGGGGAGGCAGGTACAAAATATTTAGTAAATATTTAATTTGATATTTTGATTATTCCCTTAGAGATAATTAAAAGGAACAAATAGAATGCTATAATTATAAATATAAAAATGTCCAAATGAGCAAATTTAGGATACCTACTCAATAGAAAATATAGGGATTTCAATAAATTAATTAAGACTTTTTTTATAGATCAGTTTCCAGTATTTTATGCATATGTTAAGAAATGAAGGTCAAAATTGTTATAGGATCACCTTTCCAAATATGCAAATGGAAGTCAAAATATAATACAACATAAATATAAACATGCCTAAATGTGTGAATTTAGGATATGTATTCTCATATATTTATTTTGTATATCGTAAATCACATTTTAAAAACAGTTTCTACTATTAATCCAAACGTTGAGAGCGTAGTATTGTAGATATCACACAACTCATGACTAATTATAAGCTGTTGCGGACAAGTTTACTGCTGGCATTTGGCCACAGCATATGTGTGGCTAGTTGAAAGAAATTTTAATTCCTACATATTTTTTAAAAACCAGTATTAAATCACCGGCGAGGGAAATGCTTAACTGAAATGTGACCCGGACCCAATGTGGAGGAGGAGAAAGAAAACTCGAGCGTATTCATTAACTTTATAAACCCGAATCAAATTTTATTGATTTGGGCGGATAGAGGTCCCTCCAGTCTGCACAGGCATTGTAGTGTGGACGCAGAAACCCGTTCAGGCATTATACTCCTTGGGATTCCTTTTCCTATGGGCTATCCAACTGGCCTGAATCTCTACAGGTAGCTTCATGGGCCTTTAGTGGGCTTTATCTAAGACAAAGCCGTTTTCATTCACGACGCAATCCGTTTTATTAATCAGCCCCTTTCAATGAGCCAGATGAAACCACGTCATGAGTTACGTGACAGACGAGGGAAATGGGCGGAGAGGGGGGCACGGCTCATGAGTCATGAATCATATAACACAATTTTGAAATTTGGCGGTTTGCTTAGAGAAGAAAATGACAACCACGTCTTATTTTATATATACACGTTATTGGATGATTTCCGTATACTATTTGAACTGAATTAGCAATAACGCAGCCCCAAGGAATACCAATACAAATGAATAGGCCTTGGCACATGGACGGTGACGACGATCATGTGGTGGAACTTGAAAGAGACGCGATCAGCTGCTTTTAAAGGGAAGACGACATGAGAGAGAGGGAGAGTATACAGGAATTAAAGTAACGTTGACCTGAAAGAGTAGTGCTGCCGTGCTGGCATTAAAAAAAAAAAAGAAAGAGAGAAAGACTCGACGCTCCCAGCAGCGTGTCTTTATTTTCTTTTCTATTTACTTTTTGTTGAGAATATCTAAGGTTAAGATTTTATAATATTTAAATATTATCATTATAATAAAAATATATTATAATAATTTTTAATTATTGGAAGTTAATTTAATATTAGACACTCTTAATGAAAAATAAATAGTGAGGAAAATCAATAAAAACTCTCAATAACAAGGGAAATAAATGTTTTCATTGATCGCCCTCTCTATTTTCTCTATATTTAAGGTATTCAATTAATTTTTAATGATTAAAATTTAATCTATATAAAAATATTATTATCAATTAAATATAATAAAAATATACCATAATAAATATAATAAATCTTGACCATTAAAATTAAAACTTAATCTAACATCAGATATATTAAAAAAATAGAAAAAATGATAAATAAAGACATCCCAAACAACTATCAAAGTGAGGCGATTAACAGGAAGATCCTATTTTCGCAGAGGACAAAAAAAGAAGGAAACCGCAAAAGATCATGTCAAAAACCGACTAGATTTAGATTTAGAGCTTGTTTGTTATCACTTATTTGAATCGGGTTTATTATATAAGTCCGATTTATGTAAATCGAGACAAATCTCCTCCACAAATTTATCTCGTAGACCGTGAAAGCACTTCATAAACCGTAAAAACACCTCGTAGATCGTAAAAGCTACCTCGTAGACCGTAAAAGTTACTTCGTATTCTGTGAATTACAATTCATAAGTACTTATGAAATTTTCAATCACTATTTCAAACAAACACTTATACTAATACTCTAATTAGGGGTCCCTCAGGCCTCAGCGAGCAAGCTAAGCGTTTGGCAGAGGACGCCATTACTTAATTATGCCCAAAACTACCGCGGGCTCATTTTTCTAGGACATCATCCACCGTTGGCTTATGGACGACGAATTTTCAGATACACGTGTCATTTGTTCGGCTCCACACTTCCCACCACATCCCCACCTTCTAACCATTATATCCACTTTTTTTTTTTTCTGTGACCTGAATTTCACCTTAAAAAATTTCATACTTTTACTCGTTTTCTGCTTTTTTAAAAAAGAAATTTAGAGACTGTTTGGATTAACTTATGAAAGTTCTATAAATGCTTATGAATTGTGATTCATGGAATACGAAGTAATTTTTACGGTCTACGAGGTGCTTTTACGGTCTACGAGGTGCTTTTACGATCTACGAGATAAATATGTAGAAGAGATTTATTTCGATTTATGTGAATCGGACTTATATAATAAGCCTGATTTAGAAAAGCTTTACCAAACAACCCCTTAGTATTGATGCTTTCATATGCGCTCCCTACTTATAGCTACCACAAATTCGTAAAACATTAAAAGATGCATGCTTCTAGAGAAAATAGAAAAAAAGGGGCATCCAGATGGAAAAAGATAATTTAATTTTAATAACTGGACATGCGAATCTCAAATATTAACACACTTAGAAAAGAATCAGAAGAAACTTTGAGGAGAACTCAACTTTCATCAAGTCTCTATGGAGTATGGACATGCAAAACGGGTCTTTTTGTTGTGAAAAAAAAAAATCAATCATGAAACTATTCAGAGGAGGAAATATTAGAAAAACGCAGAGCAAGTGCAGTAGAGTAGAATATAGGCTATGGGGTGCTGATAGAGGTGCATGGCTGCATGATGGGCTGAGGGATTATTAGTATTGCCTGTACAATCTATGTTGTGTCGTTAATACTTTGTATTATTATAAAGGAAGTGAAAAAGAAGAGAGATACGTAGCAGGGAAGGCTACGACGATTGTGCGTTAAGGGATTGCATAGAAAGACAACATGATTCATTCCTATTTACTTTCAAGAGCCACATGAGGCAGAGACAAGTTATATATATATATATATTCATTCCCTTTTTGTTTGAGGTGGGCCTCTCCCCTCTCATACTTGCCTACACTGTTCTGCACTGCAGGCTCAAATAACTCCAACAACCCACTTACCCCATCTAAAAAACAGTAAGAAAAGAAAACCAACAGCCTCAATGCCTCATTCTCGGAGCGCCAATGCCAATATCCTCTTTAATCATGTTACTGCTGCGGTATATGTTGTTGTTCATTGGCTTCAGAAAAAAGAAAAAAGAAAAAAGAAGGAGCTCACTAATTACAAGGCTTTTCTTCTTCCATGTTGATCCCTCCCATTGGGTGCGTCGTTAATGTCTCATGATGTGTTACGGTCCATTTCAAATTCAAGCAAAGTCGACCCCGTAACAGGATAACACTGCTGCCACTTAAAGACAAAAGACAAAGCGCGAGGATTTGTGGCAAGCCTTGTCCCTACCTCCCAACGCCATCTAGAATCCCTTGACTTTTACGACCCCCCCCCATCTCTTTCCCCCCTTTCAAAACTTACTTACCAATAAATTCTTATGTCACTTTCCTCCTCAACATATATTACCCTTTGTATTTCCCCCTCCTCCGTCTCCGCAAACCCACGAAATGGCCCTCCTTGACCTACCCAGAGGCCAATCCACACTTTCTTTTCCATTAACTCACAGTCATGGCTGCCAAAATACCAGGAATGATCCTCAAGCACGACTGGGAATGGAATCGAAGGACGCGGGGGGTGATTCTGGTATTTGCTCGCCGCCTTTGTGGAGGACTAGTCCGCCCAGGAGCCCCCAGCAGCGCAAGAACTACTATCGGAGCCTGTCCCCTGCTTCCAGAACCCAGGCCGTTGCCAGAGGCCAACAGGAACTCATGGATATGGTTCGGAATATGCCCGAATGCACCTACGAGCTTTCTCTTAAAGATCTCGTCGAGAGACCCTGGGACGGAAATACCCCACACGACCGGGATTTCAACACCAAACATGGCCGCAAAAGGGAAAATAGTACCAGGAAGGTGAAGAAAGGCGGTAACATGGATGGTGGAGGCTTCTATCTCAAGATGATGTTCCCTACTTCTTTGGGATCTAAGAATAACAAGAAGAATGAAACGTCGGCCAATGGTGCTTCTAAGGTCTCTCCGAGGCATTCGCTCTCTGACGGATCCGTGAAGGGCACTGATAAGGACTGGTGGAAGAAGAGCCTTTCAGCTTCAGAAAAGAGTGACAGTGGTGTGTCCACCATCAACAGTGGAAGCATGAAAAGCTCCGCCAGTAGCAGCAGCAGAAATAACAGCAGGTTTGTTCAAATTTTAACCCACTGTAGTATTAACATCAAGGATGCAGAATATCTCTCAATTGTTCATGGAGATTTGAATTCGTCATTCTTTATTTTTTAATTCATTGACAATAAATGCCAGGTTAGACAAAACACTCTTATTGAGTGCACACTAAACACAGGGATGTGGTATCTTTAACCTTGTTATGCGTATATAGTTTCTTATCACTGTGACTGGAGCCTTTTTTTTTTTTAAAAAAAATAATCCTTATAGAATATTCAGCTGTTTACTACTTTACCCTTGACGGTATGTTCTGTTAAATATGAACAGAAAATTTTACAGGTGTCTCTGTTATAGCGATGGATCGTGTTTAGGGCTCTAACTTGGTGACAGAGTCAAAGATAAAAAGTGAAAGCATGCAGGATTGTCGGGCGGAGTGGCTTTGCTTTAACGTCTTATAACACTGTGTAGTCACGGTTAAAGGGGTTGGTGTGTTCAATTAATAAAGTGCTTGTGTGTTACTTTTTAGTTTTTACGGACTTGTCTTCAATCAAATCCCGCTTTTGGGTTTGTGGGATTTTAAGAAAAGAGGGGTTTAAGCTCACCCCTTGGACTATGAAGCCGACACTGTCTAGAAAGTCGAACACACATGAACCTTTTACAGCTAGACCTTGTTCCTTAGCTAAATGCAATTTTGGCTGTTTGCTAATCTCATTAACCACTTCACAGGCCCCCAAATGAAAGGGAAAAAAAAGAAGAAAACTGGGTCATAAATTATTGAGCTGGTGGGGTGGGACTCAGCACATTAAATGCAATATTATCTTCACGTGCTGGTTATCATTAGTTGCTAAATTCTAGTGTTCATGTGTTGGATGTGATGCAGGCATGAGAGCAGTGGTGATGGTTGCTGGCCTTTCCTTTCCTTCATTCGCAAACCCAAAAGCCTAACACAACAGAAATCTTAGGCGCCTCCGATGTTAGCCGAACCAGAAAATACTTATGTTGTCTTGTAATTACGTACAGTTTTCTGACATGCAAAGAAGGAGTGGCTGACACCAGACATAGGCAGAAGGATCAAGTATGGAATTGGAGGTCCAAGCGTGTGTGGATATATATATTATATACTGGGTTTGATCATATTTGTCTTCTTCGAAACCTCTGCCCTTTTCAAGGAACCAGAGAAGAGAATCCTGTAATTCTGGTGACCTGCAAAACTATGACTATGAGGCGTCCGTATAACGACATCCAAATATTGGAGCTTGTCTGTATAATGCGACAAAATACTTATTCCGGTCAGCTTAAGTTTTGTATCAGATTGGGACCAATGCCTGATCTTACAGTATTTTTGTTTTGGCCTGAGATCTTATAGTTATTTTTAATTAACATTTATTTATTTTTTGTTTGACTTAAAATCTCGGAGAGATAATGTTTTTGATTTGTGGCTAGGAATAGTTTATGCAATGCTTTTAAAATTAAAATTTAATTTAGGGGAAAACGTGGATAGCCTTATGATCTAGTTGCTCCTTGCACCATGGGCTGCAACAAGTCTATATAAACCTTGCGAGATTTATCGTCTCCTAGGTTTTTGGACTGCACATGAATATGTCGCGAGTCTCCATTAGTGTTTTCCTCCTTCGTTCAAACGGCCCTTAAATATAAATAATTAAAAAACACGTTGGTTAAAAAAAGAAGTCAATGAATGATGCTATTTTCTTTGATTAAACTGTATATAGCTAGAAAGTGATAAGAAAAATAGTAATGAAGTATAGATTTGTTGCTAGTTCTGGCCAAAAAATAGAAAGAAAAAAATTGGTGGTGGTTACATGCAAAGCTGACTTGGCTGCCGTGAATTATTTTGGACAGATTATTATTATTATTATTATTAATTGGTATCAGCCAAAATAGACAGCATGAAATCCAATATCAAAATGAACGTAAGTGGCTAGAAAATCCACCAGCCAATGCTTGCTTTCTTTCTTTCTTTGTTTTTCTAAGGCACAAGTATCCTCCTGTTTAAGGCATTAATGAATATTAAATGGGAACATCTCTCCGAATTAAAGCGTTGATTCGTTACATTATAATAAAAAACTAGTCCTTCTGCGTAGACTCACCAATGCTTTCTCATCAGTTCATGAGGTCTTAAAGTAATGGCACTTCTCATATTAGTTACCTTCCTAACTCGTCAATCTTGCACTGAGCTCAGAGCCTTTGGCCCGTTCACGTACCCGCCTTCTCCGCCTCTCCTACTCAACACGCCAAATATAGGAAACACTCTCACACGTTCAATTCTGGGTCGCCAATTTCCATATTCTACTCCATCCACCATTTTCTACATCACCCATCTCATATTGCAATGATTCATATGCAGATCTAACCCTTAAATTTCCATCATAATATCTATGTCAGTAGCATTCAGCAACCGCCAATTTCAACAACGGTACTATTTTCGGGGAGGCCCCTTTTAATTAAATCCCACTTCCATTTCCTTCCCTAGTTTCAGCAGCTCCCGTGAAGATTAAACTGAAAACGCAACTCCTTTATCATAAAACAAAATATAATTTCAATAGCTTGGAAATAGGCTGCTTCCACAGGTCCCCCGCGTTCCGGCTTTCACTCCCGTGATGAAACATTAAACATTAGACGAAATAAGTAAATGAGCACTCTTTTGGCAAAGGCTATGGCTCTATTTCCACCCACCAACTGAATCCAAAATGGGAAACCTTTAAAATACCGTGAACAATTCCGTAAACAACATTCACCGTAATGTTAATGCTATAACAACCATGCACCAAACCTCCTATTCAAGAATTAGTCTTTCCCTCTTCCATTTTTGGCTCATACATACAAAGATTTTCAGATTCACTTCCTGTTATTCTGACTCTGTTGCGCGGTTCTTGACAGGTACCTTTTCTGATTTTTGTTTATGTCGTGGTCACGTCAACCCAAGTCCAGTAGAATTGGAATTCCTATGATTTGATGTTCCTATACCTCTTTTCTAATTTAGCCCCTGATCGTTGTTGGCCTTTAATTCACCTCTGATGTTCTTATATTCTCCCCTTATTTTCAAGGTATTCTCTCCCCTTCTAATTGTTTGCTTTCTTGTTTGCTTCGCAATCTGGAGCCGCGTTCACGACGTATATAGAATATATATTTCTTTATCCTTTCAAATTGGAACTTACTTTTTCAATCCACAGGCATAATCTTATTACTTGGCTCAATATTTTCAGGTTATTATATATCTTAATTTATTTATTGGGAGAATCACTCTATGTCCCAAAAAGTTTCAGAATAAGAAAACAATACCATGTTTCAATGCAAGAAATACAACAGATTATTTCTTCATTGAGACATTAAAGTGATTCCCCCTTGTTTATTTTAGTGAGTTGATAAAAATTTTCTGGTGACAATTACCTAATCGAGTTGATCATTTAGATTTTAGTTAGAATTCATGTCTGTGAGGGCGAACTCTTTTCTCCTTCTCTTTAGTGTATATTTCATTATTTCTTTTGCTCTTTGAACTTTCACCTTTTAAAGTCTATATTGTTAGGTAGTGTTTTTATTTTTAATGCTCGTCCAAAAGAAAAGTTGCGTTTTCTAATGGTGCACTCTACAGTTTCTGTATTGCTTTGGCCTTTGGCCTCATATTGTCTTGTTAATCTTTTCTTGCTCTTAAACATTGAAGTTTTCTTACCAGAGTCAGTGAAAAATGGCAAATAACGCAGCAACCTGCGTGGAAAGGGCAACTAGCGACTTGCTGATAGGCCCAGACTGGGCAGTTAACATAGAATTGTGTGACATCATTAATACCGACCCCAGGTATCTTTCTTCTTAGTGCCTGTCTAGTTTGACGGTAAAAGCTGCTTTTCTGACGTGATTTACGGTGTATGAGATAAGTAAGTGAAAAAAGTTTTACCTCGACTTGCGTGAACGTACTTCTCCAACGCTAACCAAACATGCCCTTATTACCACATAAATGGATGGCAACTTGTCATTTAGTTTTGACGAAGCAGTTGTTTAGTCCTTATCGTGAATCCCTTAAATTACACTGTCACTAATTTAAACTAAATTTGCAGGCAAGCAAAGGATGCAATAAATATACTAAAGAAGCGCTTAAACAATAAGAATTCCCAAGTCCAACTTCTGGCCCTTTTTGTTAGTAATTTCTTTTCTTTTCTATGTGCTCTGGATAATTACTGAGTTTTAATATATTGTTGCATGAAGCCTATAACTTATCTATCACGGATGTTTTACATTGGACTATTTGATGTAGGCATTAGAGACGCTTAGTAAAAATTGTGGTGAAAATGTATTCCATATCATTCAGCAGGATATCTTGCAGGAAATGGTCAAGATAGTGAAGAAGAAGAAGAAGGTGCATAATATTTATTTATACTGAATTTTCTTCTGTAATCCACTTACCTCAGTCAGTGCTACATTCTAATAATTTCAATGTACAGCCAGCCTTAAATGTGAGGGAAAAGATACTGATATTAATTAATACATGGCAAGAAGCTTTGGGGGGTCGAACTGGAAGATATCCCCAGTATTATGCAGCATATAATGTATTAAAGGTAATTTCTTCTGTATCCTGAGCGTATAAATCAAAACCTCCTGTCAAAACTATGTAGCATTAAGTTGTTTCTGTTTGGTAACGATACGTCAATATTTTTGTTTCTGCATGTGGTGTTCTAATGATTTACAGTCTGCTGGAGTTGAATTTCCACCTCAAGAAGAGAATAGTGTACCATTTTTCACTCCTCCTCCAACCCAGCGAACTGTTGACTCTACTGCACAATATGATGATGCTGGTGTCCAGGTTTCTCTTCAGTCAGATGCTTCTGGCCTCAGGTAATCTTAATAGCATGACATTTTGGATGCTTTAACTTTCTTATAAATTTTTAATCGCAAGGGATTCACTATCTTGAGGCATGTTGATGTTTAATTATGTAAGAAACACAAATGGTGATAGTTTATTGGAGTTTTTCCTCTTACAGCTGTACAGGGGGATGCGATAATTTTTTTTTCTTTCTCCCGCTGATACTCTTTTGTTTTTAGGCCTCTTTTATTTCTGGTTGTTCTTGTTCTAGGAGGAATTTTGTTTCTCCTCTTTGCTTACCTTCTTATTTATTAAAAATAAATGGTAGTTTGTGTTATATTTATGCCTCGCTAAATTTGTTAATAATCAGTTGGCCAGATATTCAAAATACTCGAGGACTAGTGGACATATTGACAGAAATGCTCAATGCCTTGGGTCCTAATAATCCTGAGGTGAAAAGAATATATTCTTCTCTGTTTCTTTCCACCTTCATTCTGGAACTTCTATTCAGTTTGCTTGTTATTAAACTATGCTTCAACATGGAAGTTGCCGCTTTCTCTTTATTTGCCTTTTTTTTTTTTTTTGTAATTTAGAAAGACGAACACTAACAGTTTTGAGGTTACAAGCAAATGTTTCTCATCCTTGTTTTAAGATTGTGCTTTAAAGTTTACCATGTTGTATCAAGCATAAGTGCACAACATCAAGATGCTTATGGTTCGGTCCGAGACTCGAAATTTTGGTGGGGCTTAGCATTTGTTGCAAGGGCTGAACTAACACAATTTGGAAGTCTACTGTTTTTGCAGGCTAAATATTAATTTTATTTTAATTCACAAAACAGTCATGGGAACATGTCAATCAATAATGGTTTTCACAACAGTTTTGATAACATATGGCAGGGTGTAAAGCAAGAAGTGATTGTTGATCTTGTTGATCAATGCCTTGATTATCAAAAACGTGTCATGGCTCTTGTGAACAATACATCGTAAGATATATATTTCAAGAATTTTGACTGAGCCCTCTTTCCAGTTCCAATGCGTAATTAAGAAGAATGACACTTACTTGTGTTTCACTTTCAGGGATGAGAAGCTTTTAGGTGTAGTGCTGGCATTGAACGACAGCCTGCAGCGAGTTCTTCGTCAACATGATGACATTGCAAAAGGGACAACTCCTAATAAAGGAGAAGGAACATCAGTTCTTCCAGTTTTGCCACTTGTGAACGTAAACCAGGAGGATGATGAATCAGAAGATGATGTTGGCCAACTAGCCCACCGGTGACCACAAATTTCTTCATTATTATATGCTGAATCTTGCCAGAAATTGCTTTATGAGACCACAAATTTCTCTTAACATCTCATCATTTTAAGTAATGGTGTATATAACCATGATTTCAGGTCATCAAGAAATACTCATGCACAGAGCCAGAAGCCAGCCAATGACAAGACATTGCCGGTGAGAGTAAGTCCACTTCTTCCCCCTCCACCGGCCCCAAGGAAGCCGGTCTTCCATGACTCTGGGATGGTTGACTATCTAAGCGGTGATGCATACAGACCAGATGGTTCCTCTGTGTTCAAAGATTTTGACACACAGCCTGTGTTTGATGAAGAACCATCTTCCGTAAGCAAATCTTCAGAAAGCATTCCTCCACCACCACCTTCAAGCTATGATCAGAGACAAAACCTGCTTGACCATCAAGGTTCCTCCTATGACAGTTTGCTTGGACAAACACAGAATCTGTCTCTCAATGAATCTACCCCAACCAATAAACAGAAGCCATAACATGCCAGTTTCAAGGATCTAATGGACTTCACAAAATCCAAAAGCTCATCCCCTTCCTCTCCTGGTAGGCAATTTTGAATGATGCTCTTCAGGTTTTGCTTCAGATTATCGAGCTGACCATTTTATGGTTGTTATTGTCCATGTGTACTTAGTCTGCTCATTCAAATTCATATATTCATGCCTATTACTTGTATTGAATTTGGTGGCTTGCTGTCAATAATATTGGATTATTTTTATTAATGGTCTCTGATCTTTATGATAGTGAGTTCTCAATGCGCCAGTGATGTTAAATATCACCTTGAACAGTTAGTGCTAGTTGTCAGGAGGCTAGTGAACCCACTATTAGCATATCTTAAAATTGTTGTCAACAAAGTAAGTTGCTTCTGATTGAGCTGTGACTTAAATGTTTATTGTAAAATTTGCTTTATCAGCTCGCCTTGACTGAAAAATAGAATAGTTCTTCTGGGGAATCCCCGGAATTATTATACGTTATTGTGTTTAACTCGAAGGCTATAATGAAATTGACATTAACATTCCATTTTGTAGAATCAAGCCAACTAGTTGTAGTTCTCTAGGCTGACTTAACGGCACGTGTTTAAGAGAACAAAACTACCTAATATTTCTCGCCTTTTTGATGTTGAGTTCGTTTTGGTGAAGAAACCCACACCAAAAAATATACTTGTAATTTCAGTGAGTTTCTGATTCCCGATCGCAAAGTTGTAATTTGATAGGGATTAGAGTAGTGATTTAAGTTGGTTTGACTACATTTATTATTATACGCTTTAATTGTTGAATTCCAACAAGAATATATAAAAGGGTTAAGATGTAAAAATAATAATGAACTATTTTTCGAAGTGCACCTAATACAACTAACTATTTTAGGGTATAAAAGTAGATATTATGAAATTTTTTGGAGGAAAAATAGCAATTTTTGCATTCAAAATAGAAAACGAAATTGCTATTTTTACTTCAAAAAAAATTCATAATGTATACTTTTGCACCTTAAAATTTCATAATGTCTATTTTTGTATCCTAAAATAATTAATTGTGTTGGGTGCACTTTAGAAAATAATTCTTTACTAAATCTACAAAGTAACCTTATATAAAATGGAGGAAAAGGAAAATGTATTGAGAAAAGAGAAATAATACGGCGTGGTGGTGGGGACATGACGGCAGTTTAAGAAAGATGAGACCCTGCCTACCACTTACACCTTCCAACTACGCTACTAATTACTACCTTAATAGCTTTAACTTAATCCCTCCCTCTTTACAGTTTCTTAATTCAGTGCCTTCCAATTTAGCTACACATTGACGGAATGACGGGCATGCATGGCCCCAACCCCTTTTTATATCCAATTCTTCACTGTTTCTGCTTAATGTTCATTTTTAACAAAATTAGTTTCTGTGGACTATAATTCAATAGGACCAATTCTGAATTTGTACTTTGGTGTTATCAATCCAAATTGTTTTGACCATTCTGTTGCTTACAATATGCATCTCTCTGTTTAGCTATTTCAAGCTTTTTTTTTTTGGCAAAAAAAAAGTTGAACATATTAAAGTTTAGAGGGACAGAACCACTATGCTATTGTTATAGAGTAGATTAGCCACTAACTCAAATATAGAGTTCTTGAACCACCCTAATGCAATACCTACATTAGTTGTGTATTTCTTTAAGACTTTTCATGCATATTTTCTGAAGAAGTGCTCATCTTTTTAACCAATAAAAAAGAGAAGGATGTCTATAAACAGTGTGCTTTTCATCTTTTTTTATTCCAAGCAAATCATATCTACATTCCACTGCCACCATGGAAGACATTATCTTTCTCTAGTTAATACATTCCCCTGTTGGGAAAGCAGCCTACAAAAGTATCCATATGCCTTTTCCCTGTTTAGCTTTTGAACCTTATGAAACTAATTGAAAAAGATCACTTTCCTCGTGTTTGCATGATTGGGATTCAAAACCAATTAACTATATAAAAAGATACTAGCGACAAGATGGCTCGAATCAATGCTTCATTTGAGTTATAATGCTATGCCTAAAACAAAATATACGGCTTACCAAGCTAACAAATGTTACCGATTCTTCAAGAGACAGGAAGAACCTTTAACACAATGTTAGTACTGATTTTTGATACACTTTGAAACAAGTCTGAAGACCAAGATATCGTTTCAGACACACGGTGAATTAAATAATAGTATCCAACTAATGAACGAGAGGGGGGTCCGGAGAGAGAATTTAAAAAATATTGATGTAATTCCTCACACATGCACACTCAGAATCTAGAAGGGCAATAGACAATGAGAGCAACAACGTGGATTGCTTAACGGTTTAACATTATCAAATACCTTATTGTCTGCCATTCACGCATCTTTCCTCAAACAAACAAAGTTGGCAGCCTCCTTATATTACTGAACATGTTTCCTCCCACAGACTCTAATAAAGTTCCTCTTTTTCGAAGCTAAAGCAAAGAGGGCTCTTTCTGCAAATTCTTGGTGTAGAAACAGAAGCAGCATACCTCAGTTTCTGCTTCTTCATCATCATCATGTTAGGCTCTTGGAGGCACCACTGCTTGCTCTTCACTCTGCTTGTCTTTGTGGTTCTATCAGAAGGATCAAGATTGCCCAAGGAATTCTGGGAACAGATGCTGCCTAAGAAGCTACCTGCTCCTTCCTCTTCTCCGTCCAGAGGCACCAATTCTGTCTCAGACTCATCGTCTTCCACAGCCTTCAAAACTGATCATACTCTTACTTCATCAGATGGAAAGGTCTAGTGTTGCAATTCTGGCTCTGGTGTTATATGCAGCACTCTCTAACTGTACAAATTGCAGTCTCAACTCAGAGCTGAAGTTTTGTCAATCTGTCCCTAAGCCTAAGATTCGTCTGACAAGCCGCTCATAGACAGAATCAAACCTTGAAGATTGATTCATCTTGGTCTGACGATAATTTTTAGAGTTTCTTGTAAAGGTAATTGAGTATCTAGTTATCATTATTGGACAGCAAAAATATATCAATAAGAACAATTTTAGTTGAATAGATATGGTGGCGGGAGAGTAATATATTATGATTCCCGAGAAACATTTCAACACTTCACTACACGCCAGCTCGCTGTATATGTTTCATGCAACATTCAAGTCTTCAGTTATATTTTTCCTCATTAATATCTTATATAAAGCTCATGGCTTCTCAATTTTCGGGGTCAGTGTTCATGTACCGCCAATGGCTTTGCATAAAAAATTTTGAACCAGCTTTTAATTTCCTATTGTACAATTCTGAAGTTTGCCCTGAAAACCTCAAACAGCATCTTGTTTGTTCCTTTGATATCGATTGCGATGTTACATTTTCATCGTTCTCGCTATGACTTCCGCTATGAGCGCTGAATGATCCCATATAACTTTTAAGACTTTTCAATCTTGAAGAGAATAAAATCTCCAATCTGTTGCATGGCCAGAGAAACATACAGTAAACCTCATTTCTATGCACAAATGACCAAAGTTATGCATAGTTGAAAAGGAGAAAGACTCCAAGCTCCCAGTTTCTGCACAACATAATACCTCTTGCCGCATAAATTTCAAGATTAAAACTGTTTTATTCATGTAATTTTCAGTCAATCTTCTGCTTGCTTTTGTTTGTGTCGATTCTAAAAATTGAACATGCTATTCCAATCCATTCAATGTAAAATACGATGAAAAAACTGCTCATGTGTAGTTCAGTAACTTGAAGACATTTTTATATGCCTCCTGGTTGATAAGAAAGCAAGTATATGATTTTGGACAGTTTTCAGTGATGCAGGTTTCAAAATGCTGACTAGAAAAGTTTATCAATCTTGCAGCACACGTGCAATTACTATCACTCGGCATAAGAGCACTTGTAATGACATAAAAAATGATGATTCTTGTGGATTCAATGTTTTTCCCTCTGTTATTAGGTATCCTGATTAATCGTTGCTTCAGTTTGCTCCGTTAAGAATTGTCCATCATTGGACTCTTGCTTCTCCTGTTAAAGGAACAAGGTTAAAGATCTTTCGACCTTTAAATCCTTTGCAATAAGATGCTAATTAAATTAACCATAAAATAAAAGATCCTTGTGAGAAGAGCAAAAGAAGGAAACCATAGAATTAAGAAAATATCAGCAGTTGCTGATATAGTATAACTATATACAACTCTAAACATGCATATACTAATTGGTTTGTATATTAAAAATTGATTCACAGAAAAACTGCTAGATTAACGGAAACGAAAGTATAGTGCTTCAGCAAACAGAAAAATCAGCGTCCACTTTGCATCTCAAGTGCAAGTTGGTTCCGTAAGCTTTCAAACCCCACGGAATTGCTAGTACTGCCTTCAATACCATATGTTGGAGCAAGCAAGTATTCAGCTTCCTCAGAATTTAAATATTTTCCATCCCATGGATGTTTTTCCATAGCTATCAGACCTTCTAGCTCGATTGATACTTCCTTCATGGTTGGCCTATCTTCCCCCTTTACTCTTACACATCTGCTCGCCAATACAGCAACTTCCTTAAGTTGCCCTGCTTTTTTCTCATCCAACACTCTACTATCTAGAATCTCAAGCAGACGTTCTTTCTTCACTGAGGAAACAAAGTACATAGCTAAATTTCTGTCTTCTTCTGGCCGGTTCACTTCAACCACCTTCTTTCCAGTCAACAACTCCATAAGCACCACTCCAAAGCTATAAACATCGCTTTTCTCAGTTAACTGGCTGGTTTGTAGGTACTCAGGGTCCAAGTACCCCAGTGTCCCTTGCACAAGTGTAGTGATTTCAGCCTGGTCTAGAGGAACCAACCTAGAGGCTCCAAAATCAGATACCTTTGCTGTATAATTGTGATCCAAGAGTATGTTGGTAGATTTTATATCCCTGTGGATGATTGGAATAGAAGCTGAAGAATGAAGGTACGATATGGCTCCAGCAGTTTCAGCAGCTATCCTTAACCGAGTATCCCATGGAAGACATGTTGTCGTCATTGATGGGTCTATATGGTGGAGCAGAGTATTATTAGGGACAAACTCATAAACTAGCAGTGGAACTTCAGTTTCCAAACAACAACCCAGAAGCTTGACCACATTCCTGTGGTTGATTTGTGATAGTACAAGCACTTCGTTGATGAAATCTTTGACTTGGCTTTGCTCTGCTATTCTGGACTTCTTAATGGCGACCACTCTTTTATCTGGTAATGTTCCTTTGTAAACTGTTCCTTGGCCTCCACGCCCAAGAATTTTGCTTTCATGGAAGTTATCTGTGGCTTCTTTTAGCTCCTCTTCGGTAAATAGCTTTGCCATTTCATTGTAACCATGTCGCTCGGAAAGTTGTTCCTGAAGCATGAGACCACCGTTTTTCTCGAAGAACTTATTTCTGATGTTTACGAGCTTTCTTTTCCTTCCTACCCAACATAAGGAGGATACGACAATTCCAAGAACCATGAGGAATACGCTGATGCCTACCAGTTAATCACAATCGGTATGTCATTCCAAGTAGCACAATACCAATGGACACAGAAATTTACGATTACAAAAAGATAAGTAAAACTGAATAACTACAGTTTCAATCACAAAATAGCAGCGGAAATTGTTAAACAGACGCTGTAGTACCAGAAAGACATGCAAAAGAGAAAGTGATAGCTAGAGACAGAGGGTTTTTTTTTTTTTTTTTTGGAAAGAATGTAGAATGTTTTTATTTTGACGTTCATAAGACCCGTTGATTGATTGCCTACAGATTTTAATGTCGCAAAAGAGATTGATTATTTAATGGTGGCAACCAAAGATGCATGTGAACTCACCTAAAGCAACTTCAGTGATCGGGACATCATTGGATTTATCCACTAAAACGCATCCTGTTCCGTTCTTGAAACCGTTGCCTTCGTATCCCGGTAGGCAAGAACAATTGTAGGTGCCGTTCAAATTGTGGCATGTTTGACTGCAGAGATTTAATGTGCTATTGCTGCACTCGTCGATGTCTGCAAGTTTGTAGGCGTGAAAAATTGGTGATTAAGGAAATGAACAAGGAACATCTAAACTCTGATTTCTGATAAGAGTGATAACATGGAGGAGGAAAAATCAACCTTGGCAACCATCAGAACCAGACAGGTAAGGATTCCCTCGAAACCCTTCATTGCATCTGCAGAGGTAGCCGGGCGTATTTTGTGAATCCACGCAGAAGCTATTGTCCATGCAAGCATAGCTGCTTCTATTCTTGATTGCTTCGGAGCAATTCGCATCCCAAATAGCCCAATCAACGATCATGGGAAAATCTCTTATGCCTCGCAGACCGAAGAGATCTAGAGAAGAGAAATTGAAAGCACCGTCTTCGACCACGAAAGCATAGCTGCAAGGATTGAAGTTCAACACTCGAGAGTGGTTATGATAGCTGGATATGCTGATATTGTAACCCATGTTGCCTGTGGGAAAACCGGTCTGGCAGCAGCCAATTCCAGAGCAACTTCCATTGACAATGTCTGCGACGTCACTGCAAGTGGAGGTACAGCCAGTGGAGAACCTTCTTCCCCAGAAATCATCAATGAAAGCGTAGGTGTCGCAGCCAATGACCGTGAACTTGTTCTCCGTGTTGGATATAGCGAAGCGACTGAGTCGAAAGGTTATGAAGTTCCGGCTTGCAGGGGGAACGTAACAAGCCCAGCCAACCCAGCCGGAGAGGCGTAACTGACCATCGAGAGAGATGTGCAATACTTGAATGTTGCCAGTGGAGTAATTTGCTATTGGTTTAGCAGAGAAGGTGTCGCAGGATATGAAGAAATTTTCATCTCTATAGCACCCCTCTCTTGTACCGAATGGGTACGGGATGTTAAGATCGCCGCACGCGCCGTTGCAACCGGGTTTGGCTTGACCCGCAACCGATGTAATAGTTGCTGCTGCAACCATGAACAAACTCAACGTGATTACACCACTTAACTTCATAACTACGTGCCAAATCACGGTATTGATCTTCACTTGTTTCGCCATCTCCAGTTTTAAGGACATGGACTATAAGAGATGCAGGTATGGCTTTATGACGACGCCTCGCTTGAACATTTTATATCCTATGAGAGGTTTTCATTGACATGTCTTGCTGTTGACCTTATACCCCTGCAAAGTCTTTTTTTTTTTTCCTGGCCTGCAAAGTCTTTTTTTTTCCTGGCCTGCAAAGTCTTTCTTAGCATGGTTTCTTTCACCGTATAGCATGTTTAAGTTGACATTTAAAAAGTTTATTTAGGAGATATAACTCCTTTCACATATTTATTTCGTATATTATAAATTATATTGGAAAAACAGTTTCTACCACTAATCTAAAGAGGCATTTCTTTAGTTGTATGTCATGTTCCAATAACATCATTTTCCAAATTGCTTAAAAAAAATTAAATTCACAGTAGCATCTGGCAAATCAACGGGCCGTGAAAAAAAAACAAAGAAAAATTATTATAGTGTCACAAGAAAAGGATGTATACATTAAAATTTTTAGTTATTACATTTCTTTACATATGCATCATAGTAATTTTCTCAAGAAAAAAACAACGAAGGAAGAAGAATTCAAAAAATGAATGTGAATATGATTTGTTCAATAGTAAACAATTTTCAATTTATATAGGATATTAGCCATCATCATATACGTGTTTTATAATGACGATGTCATTTTATGAAAATGGTTTAAATTCACGTGGATGAGTATGCCATTTTCTCTTATTATACAAGAAGCCCGGAAAGTGAAAATAAAAAATAGGTCTAAACTTTTGTTGTCCTTCGCACCGAAAAGGTCAGCTATATTGAAAAAATTGTTTAAAAGCAATTAGGCTGCTTCTCAGACGGATTGCTGAGAGTGAGACAAATCAATCCAGATACTTGCCTCACTCTGGTTCAACTTGGACACTCGATTGAATTTTAGCCTCCACCCCCCCCCCCAAAAAAAAAAAAAAAAAAAAACCCCACAAATCCTCATATGCTTCTTGAGAAATCTTTCTCACTTTGAAGTCATCCAGATCAAATGACTATTGCGGTCATAGCACAAGTAGTAGTAGTAGTAGGCATGGACATGTGCGTCTTTCGTGCTGGGTGTGAGTCTGTGGTGGATTTGGGTGTTTGGGTTACCATGCGTGGGCCAGGTGAATGAATGGGCACAATTAGAACGGGATGGTTTCAAAGCCCAGTCAGCTTGGTTCGGGTTCAATCCACTGTCTTACACGCACATGGATCCTTGTTGGCAATGATTGTCTTGTGTCGTGCTGGTTTTGTTTGTTCTCACGTGCGTTATTCCGCCCGCACCTTTTTCTTTATTGTATTTGGCATGTTAGGTGGCGACGATGCATTGATCTTTTCTTTTCTTTTTTTTCATTTAGAAAACCACAACTCAGTTACTCAGGTGAGCAACACCTTTCCTTGTGCCATTCGAATTCATTTTCGTGAAATAAAATAAACTTGTCCTTACAAGATTAAAAAGGAACTGATTCAATATTAGCACAAAAAAATAATTTAATCATCTAGTTACTATAGTCTATATTCGGCACAACTCAATTAAATCAAATGTGAATTTTTTATATATATAATATTTATTCTATCACAAGTCCTTACTATTTTTGTTATTTTAAAATATGTTTATTCTAATTTAATTGGACAAAAATACATTAAGTATATAACACTAACTACTAAAGTCTTTCCATTGTCTGATGCCTTTATTGTATTATTTCCATATTATATAATATATTTAAGCTATTGTCATTAGTAATAAATTACTGTGTCAAACATCTAATTTGACTATTTTTTTTAAACAGTTTTAAATTTATAACATATTTAAAATTTTTACCTAATTTCAATAATATTTTCCTTTTAATAAATTTTTTTTTTTTTTTTGCTTCAGCAGTCTAACTATTTATTCTTATAAGAAATAACAGAAGAATATGATGTGTGATCTGAACATTTACTTGCACGATTTATAATATTTAAGCTATTGTCATTAGTAGGACTCATTCAGCCCCATTAGAAACTGAATCAGCCTTTGCTCTTGATGAATCTTGGAGTATTCCACAGCTATGTTACACTTACAGTTTAGAGTAGGAACAAGGGCACCATATTCATCCCACAACTCTTTGAGCTTTGTGTAATATACCGAAACTGAAATATTCCCTTGGCTGAGAGAATTAATGTCTCTATGAATTAAGTAAATTTTAGCTCCATCTATTTTGTCAAAGCGTTCTTTTAAGTCTAGCCATACTAAATGGGAATTAAGAGAGAAAGCCAGCCCACTAGCAATTTGTTTATCTACTGAATTGACTAACTCAGAAAGAATCAGAGTTACAGCGATCCCAGATTACCTTGAGGTGTTCCTCTTGCCTCTCTCTAACGCAGGATCCATCAACGAACCCCAGTTTGTTTTTGCCATGAAAGGCAAGCTTCATAGCCCTGCTCCAAGTGGGATAGTTGTCGACTCTTGTTAACACTTGGGAAACAAGAGTTGATGCTTTGGTGTCAGCCGAATGTAAGAAGAGCGGATGATTAAAATCAAGAGGTTGAGATTTGTTTTCTTCTAAGGCCATAATAAAGAGAAATCACGGCAACTGGTTGCAACAGTACAAATATGGAGAGAAATGTAATCCCAAGAATACTTCAAAGGGACGAATAATAGAGTGCAACAGAAGTAAACAGAGTTGAAAATACACCTAGAATCATAATACTCTGTCTCCAGTCAAATTCACACAGAAAGAAGAGGCAAACAAAAAGAAACTTGATCTGGACAAGACTTGAACTAGAAAGAACCGTCAATTGACAACTAGAAATCGAAGGCGAAAGTAAGAAAATTCTATGAACCTGAAAGCCAATCCGGAGAAGACGAGGACTTTGAAATACTCTTGCGCTGCGGCTGAAGGGAAATCACGAGCACCAAGATGATCAACACCAAGAGAATCAATAACACTTCTGGACCAAAGATTTGGCACCGTTAGACCAGAAAACCGATGACCAAGAAGTAGCGAAGGAGATATCCATGATAATTCGGCGCCTTCAGACCAGGAAACCGCCGATCAAGAAGCAACGGAGGAGATGTGCATGAGAATCCGGCGCCGTCAAACCAAGAAACCGCCGATCAAGAAGCAGCGGAGTAGATACCCAAGAAAATTTCCTTTTCTTCCGTGAAACCAAGAAATCGCCATGGAACGAAAAGAGAACACATTGGGGCAGGTTTTTGAAAATTGCCAGAGAATGGAAGAGAGCCCAGGAATAGATCGGGTATCCATGAAGAAAATACAATATGGGTCTCTTGACTCGAATCAATACTTCAGCTAACCCGTTGCTTTGGTACCATGTTAAAACTAAGAGACCCAAACAAATAAACAAAGTGAATATTTTTACTGAGTGAAGAATCCAACAACAAAACAATAAGCACTAGACCTTTTTATATACAAGTCATGGCCCTATGCAAATAACAAAAAATAATAGGAACAATACTGTCTAACTAAATTAGTCATTAATTAACTGGGCTAAGTACTTAGGCCTAGACCCTTTGAGGCCCACTACATACACTGCTAAGAAATAAAAAACGTAGGCAAGGTGATTACTATTAAACAAACGGTCATTTCTGTCACTTTCTTGCGTTTCAGCGACCTCCGAAATCGAATCAACATCGTCTTCTTTTATCATTCCTAACGATCGAAGAGCTTCCGATTTGGAAAACCCACCACTGAGGAGGCGAAAGGCTCGGGGCTTCTGAAAGTAAAACTTATGCATTTTGCAAATAAGAGTTTGGCTATTCAAGTTCTAGCTAATGCCTGACTCATAATTTTCAAACATCAACCCGTGAATGGAAATTTCCGACGAAATACGTGAGCAGATACAAATTAGTTATTTAAATTTGACAAGATCCTTGTATGCTCTGTTTTTCCACTCTCTCATGAGACACACTTGGTTTGATCAATTTGACGTCGTGAATATAATTCCGTTATTCCCATCGACAGTAACCTTCTGATACCAAATTTAATGTGATTTTCTTTCATTTCGTCAGTATAGACTCCAGTTTCGCAATCAGAGTAAGTGTAAAATAATGGCTCTCTATTCAAATTGAAACATATATATATATATATATATATATATATATATATATATATAAAGCCCAGAGTGATCGATGCATACGGAAACCGGAAACTTTTTTTTTCTTTACCAACATGGAAACATGAAGATAGAGGTGTGAGTGACATAATATAAAACGTGGAATTACATTACGACGATCAGAAACAGAGGTTTTGCTGAAAACGAAATCCCAGTGATGAAACTTCGTCGGTCGTCGTGAAAGACAGTGCGCTTCTCGCGGTTCAATCATGGTGCGTAGTAGGATTTATGCGCTTGGTGTCTTTGGCCCGAGAAGCAGCGAGCAAAGGAGTAGCGATGTCGGAACCGATGTGGAGGCCGTCGGAAGAGGTCCCCTGAGAGGAGAACGAGCGAGCAAAAAAATCGAGCACAGTCTCATACATGATTCTCTTAACTGACTTTCTGGGAGCAGGAATCACCGATGCTTTGGTCTTGAACTCGCGAGCTTCTGATTTGGCTGTTTTGTCCATTCTCGATCTGCTTTGAGCTTCGTCTTCTTCTCCGATCTTCACCGGCCCGGCTGCCCTACCTGCGTCTGGTCCCGGACCTCCTTTATATGCAAACGAAGAATGACAGAGGACCAAGTGCCACACTTTTAAGGAAAAGGATGCTGAACTCTCCTTGACAAGAAGGCGCCATTTATATGGACCCCACCTCATGAAGGGACCGCCACCTCACAATATTTCTGGTCGTCGCATTGGTCAAACTTGATTATCATCTCTTCATTTCTTTTCACACCACACTATCCACACCTTTTGGTTTCTTACAAATCAATCTCACTGGGAGTCTTTCATTTTCTTCACTGGTGTTGGTGATGTAAGACTGGTGTTGGTGATGTAAGATGTGGGAAAAGTCCCACATCCAAAAATTGTGAGGGAGGGTGGCTCATTTTTTAGTATAAATAGGAGGCCCTCCTCCATCCTTTAAATCATCCTTTTAATTTATCTTCTTCTTTTTATAAGGCATTTTGTATTTCCTTCTCTTTTATAGTATTTCACTTATAAATTTTTAGAGTGAAATTAGATTCCGGTATTTTCCTTATTGTTATCTTATTTATTGTTTATTAGCTGTTATTAGATATAGTAGTTGTGATTTATTATATTATTAAATTACTTCTAGAAACTTTGTTTTCTAGTATTGTGATTTTTTAGTATAATTGGTTACGCTCTATATATCCCGCTTCCGCAACAATTGGTATCAAAGCTAAGGTTCTGTTTGAGTATGCTCTGTGGTTGCAGTATAATCTGAACTTCCACATCAGAAAAGAATTACCTTGAGGTTTTGCATTTGTAGCTATTAAATAATATTTGAAGCAGAAATGGAGGACAAAAAGATTGAAGAATCCACATCAAGTGTCAACAATTCGTCGTCGGCATCTTCGCTTCTGAAGAGAATTATGCCCAATGCGAAGTTTGCAGTTGAAATTTTTGACGGATCAGGACATTTTGGGATGTGGCTGAGCGAGGTTCTTGATGTCCTTCTTACACAACAATTAGATTTTGTTCTTGAAGAAAAGAAACCAGATAAAATGGGGGAGGAAGATTGGAGGATCATCAATCGTGTTGCTTGTGGTACTATTCGATCGTTTCTTTCCAAAGAACAGAAGTATTCATACACAAAGGAAACTTCTGCTTGTAGATTGTGGAAGGCATTAGAGGATAAATTCCTGAAGAAAAGCAATCAGAATAAGCTTCACATGAAGAAAAGATTGTTTCGCTTCACTTATGTTCCTGGTACCACAATGAATGATAATGTCACCAGCTTCAACAAGTTGGTAACAGATTTGCAGAATTTGGACGTGACTTTTGAAGATGAAGATCTGACATTGATGTTGTTGGGATCATTTCTTGATGAGTACGAGCACCTGAAGACTACTCTAATTCATGGAAAAGAGGAAGTATCTCTCAGAGATGTTTGTTCTGCGCTATACAGCTATGAACAAAGAAAGAGGGATAAACAAAGAGGTGGAGAAGCAGAAGCACTAGTCACAAGAGGGCGTGTTGAAAATCAATCGAGATCAAGGAAAGGGAGATCCAAATCAAGGTCTAGACCTAGTAAGGATGAATGTGCCTTTTGTCGAGAAAATGGTCACTGGAAAAAGGATTGTCCAAAGTTGAAAAACAAAGCCAAGCAGAATAATGGGAAGGCTGCTATGGATTCAAATGTAGCTGATTGTGATGATGAAAATTCATATTTTTCATTATCTACAACGACGTTGTCAAAATCGTCAGGCGTATGGTTGTTGGATTCAGCTTGTAGTCATCATATGTGTCCCAACCGAGATTGGTTCACTGATTTCCAAGAAGGAGGATGTGAAGTTGTCCACACAGCAGATAACACTTCACTTACCGCATATGGCATTAGTTCAGTTCGATTGAGGAACCATGACAGATTGATCAGAAAATTGATAGATGTTCGATATGTACCAGATTTGAAGAAAAATCTCATTTCTGTGGGAACTCTAGATTCAAAGGGGTTCAAGATCACTGCAAAAAGTGGAGTGATGAAGATAATTTCTGGTGCACTGGTGGTAATAAAGGGTATTCGGAAGAGCAATAATACGTATCACTATCAAGGTAGTACGGTTATTGGAATAGCAGCAGTGACATCCAGTGATGAGAATGAGGTAGAAGCAACAAGGTTGTGGCATATGCGCTTGGGACATGCTGGAGGAAAATCCTTAAAAACTCTTTTAGATCAAGGGTTGTTAAAATGATTAAAGTATTGCAATTTGGAGTTTTGTGAGCACTGTGTGAAGGGGAAGCAGACAAGGGTTAAGTTCGGAACAGCTATCCATAATACAAAATGTATTTTGGATTATGTTCACTCTGATGTTTGGGGACCTTCCAAAACACCATCATTGAGAGAAAAACATTATTTTATAACATTTGTTGATGATTTTTCCCGAAGATTTTGGGTGTATACGATGAAGACTAAGGATGAAGTATTGAGAATTTTTCTCAAATGGAAGGCGATGATAGAAACACAAACAGGCAGGAGGATCAAATGTCTTCGTACAGATAACGGAGGAGAATACATGAATGATCCTTTCCAGAAGATTTGTGAAGATGATGGCATCGTCAGACACTTCACCGTCAGAAATACACCACAGCAGAATGAAGTGGCAGAACGCATGAACCGGACTTTGCTGGAGAAGGTTTGGTGTATGTTGTCCAATACTGGCTTGGGCAAAGAATTTTGGGCTGAGGCAATTACATATGCGAGCCACCTCATTAATCGTTTACCATCTACTGCTATTGGTGGTAAAACACCGTTGGAACAATGGTATGGTAAACCTGCTACAGATTATGATTATTTGCATGTATTTGGCTCAATTGCATACTATCATGTGAAATAATCAAAATTGGATCCGAGAGCAAAGAAAGCTATTTTCTTAGGGATCACTTCTGGAGTCAAAGGATATCGTTTATGGTATCCAGAGACAAAGAAGATTGTATTTAGTAGGGATGTTACCTTTGATAAATCTGTCATGGTAAGAAAGGTAGCAACTGAATATACCCAACAAGGTGATAGTGTTTCAAAGCAGGTGGAGTTTGAAGGAAAGATGATTTTTCCAGTATAAGGAGCAAACGGGGAAATAAGACAAGACTTTTCTAAGGTAGAAGAAGAGCCAGTTGATAGGGAGGTTTCGACTCATGGACCTCAACAGCAACGTGAATCAATAGCAACCAGCAAGCCAAAACGAACAATAATAAAGCTTACTCGTTTTGAAGACATGGTGGCTTGTGCAACCTCAATTGAAGCTGATGACATTCCTTCAACTTATAAATGGGCTATCCAGAGCTCAGAAAAGTAAAAGTGGAGGAATTCCATGAATGAAGAAATGCAGTCACTTCATCAGAATGGTACGTGGAAATTGGCCAAACTCCCCAAGGGTAAGAAAGCAGTTGGTTGCAAATAGGTATATGCAAAGAAAGAAGGATTTCCTAACCAAGGTGATGTGCGCCACAAAGCAAGATTGGTAGCTAAAGGCTATGCTCAGAAAGAGGAAATTGATTACAATGAGGTATTTTCTCCGGTTGTGAAACATTCCTCTATTAGAATTTTGTTGGCTTTGGTAGCACAGTTAGATTTGGAACTAGTTCAGATGGATGTAAAAACTGCATTTTTAAATGGAGACTTGGAGGAGGAAATCTATATGACTCAGCCGGAAGGATTCAGAGTTGCTGGAAAGGAGAATATGGTGTGTAAACTTGAAAAATCGTTATACGGATTGAAACAATCTTCGAGGCAATGGTATAAACGATTTGACAAGTTTATGTTGTGACATAAGTACAGAAGAAGTAGATACGATCATTGTGTCTATTTGCGGAAGCTTGAAGATGGATCAATTATATATCTCCTTTTATATGTCGATGATATGTTGATTGCTTCAAAAAATCATGCAGAAATTGAGAAGCTGAAGGTTCAACTAAAAGGGGAATTTGAGATGAAGGATCTAGGCGAGGCAAGGAAAATTCTCGGTATGGAGATAACAAAAGATAGAGAATCAAAGAAACTCTTTTTATCTCAAAATGAGTATTTGAAGAGGGTGTTAAATCGTTTTGGTATGAATGAGAGAACGAAGTCGGTTAGCACTCCACTCGCCCCTCATTTTAAGCTCAGTGCTGATATGTCGCCAAAGGATGAAGATAAACGAGAGTATATGTCAAGGGTACCATATGCAAATGTCGTTGGTAGCTTGATGTATGCAATGGTTTGTACAAGACCTGACATTTCACAAGCTGTTAGAGTTGTGAGTAGGTATATGCATGATCCAGGGAAGGAGCATTGGCAAGCTGTGAAATGGATTCTACGGTATATTTGTAAACTGTAGATGTTGGATTGGTTTTTGAGCAGGAAGGTGATCGATCTTTAGTTGGGTATTGTGACTCAGATTTTGCAGGTGATTTGGACAAGCGAAGGTTAACTAATGGTTATGTGTTTACTTTTGCAAGAGCACCAGTTAGTTGGAAGTCAACTTTGCAATCAACAGTTGCTTTGTCTACCACAGAGGCAGAGTACATGGCAATTACAGAGGTTGTAAAGGAAGCAATTTGGCTTCAAGGATTGCTTGGAGAACTTGGTGTTGGTCAAGAAAGCATCATTGTTTATTGTGACAGTCAGAGTGCTATTCAATTAGCAAAGAACCAAGTTTACCATGCAAGGACGAAACACATTGATGTTTGATATCACTTCATACGAGAAATTTTGGAAGAAGGTGGAGTCATGAAACAGAAGATACGGACAACTGAAAATCCTGCTGATATGCTGACAAAGGTTGTGACTTCTGTCAAATTTCAACATTGTTTGGATTTGATCAACATTGTTGAACATTGATTGTTGAATTGTAAGCATAAAATTGTAATTAGAAAAAAATTAGGAATGTGGGAATTTTTCCAAGGTGGAGATTTGTAAGATGTGGGAAAAGTCCCACATCGAAAAATTGTGAGGGAGGGGCGGTCATTTTTGAATATAAATAGGAGGCCCCCTCCCTCCTTTAAATCATCCCTTCAACTTGCATTCTTCCTTCTATAAGGCATTTTGTATTTCATTCTCTCTTATAATATTTCAGTTATAAATTTTTAGAGTGAAATTAGATTCTGATATTTTCCTTATTGTTGTCTTATTTATTATTTATTAGCTGCTATTAGATATAGTAGTTGTGATTTATTATATTATTAAATTAGTTCTAAAAACTTTGTTTTCTAGTATTGTGATTTTTTAGTATAATCGGTTACGCTCTATATATCCCGCTTCCGTAATAGGTGATCCAGTATCACTGCGCTTTATTCCTTTCACGTGTGTGATTCCATTATTTATTTCTCAAAGTCACAATGATAGAAGCATAACAATTAATTACAGGACTAACCTTGCCTGGTAACGAATTAAAATTGTTTTACTTACTTTCTATGGAAGCACACATGGGATTAAGGAGGGAAGGGTCCTGTAGTGATATGGGGCATACGGAAGGAGGGAACTATGCATGACTGACTTTTAAATACATCCTAGTCGATCGTAAATTACGTTACAAAAAGCAGTTTTTACCGAGACACTTGTATGTTCATGCTTCCTCGCTGTGTGGGCTAGAGAGGGCCCCACTGTGCCACGGAGAGAGGCAGGGAGAGCATGGCGGCGGCGGCTGAGATTTTATCGAATCCTATTTCATCAACAATTTTAGTATCCCAGCGTGTGGAAGAAGTTCCCAAATTAAAGATAACCCAATTGACTGATAATCAGCTAGTTTAGTGCATGGTGGTGGTTTAATGTGCAGATATAAGTGTTGGCCTAATATAGATACCACATCAAAGTGCTACTTCTTGAAGTAATCAAACATGCACACAAAATTGAATAGTGGAACACAGTCATTGACTCTCTGTTATTATAGAGGATATATTTTCATGGAGACGTTATGTTGAGCTGAAGTTAGCAGTGCCCATGGCCAGCTTAATTTTTATATAAATACATATGCGTGCACTTCTCCAGTAATTAAGTTACTAAGTGAAGTAAATTTATCAGGGAGATGAAAAAAAGTACTTCATTCAATCTTTTTTATAAGTAATTTTTATTCTTATTCTGTAAAATGAATTAGCGGTTAAGATTAATTAAAAACAATAAATATGTAAAAAATGTCATAGTTCTTCTAAATATACATCTATTTATGAAATAAGCATATCAGAGAGTATGAATATAAAATATGAGATAGAATGTGTAATAAATTATTAAATGAAAGAGAATTAGTAGTGAGTGGGGATAATTAATATAAATATATCTATTTAATAAGGGTAGAAAAGAAAAAAAAATAGTTTAAATTTTGAAACATAAGAAAAAAGTTACTTATAAAAAAACTAATCTTAAAAAAAATTACTTATAAAAAAAGATCAACGGAGTATGTCTTAATATTTGCATCTGATTTGATTCCTTCAGATAGCTTACTGCTTACATATAAAAGTATAAAACCTTATTTAGAATACGCATGAAAAAAACCTTGTTTAGGATAATTGAATTTAACTAATTTAAAAAAGTTGAGGATTAGTAAATACTATATTGACATTAATTTTAATTTCTCCCGCGGTTGAAGAAGATAAAAGGACGTACCACAGTCTCTAATTAATTACATGCCCTTTTTGTTGGTCAACATAGGCGGCCGGCAAAAAGGCCATTTTTATTCCCCAAGCCATGTCAAAGCACACATTAATTTAAATTTTTTTTAATTAGTTAAATGTTGTTATTATAATCATATATGTTTAAATTAACAGTAAAAATTATTTTTCTAATATAATTTATAGTATATAAAATAAATTTATAAGAAAATTTTTATTTTGATTTACATCAATATATTTTTCTAACACACCAATTCAAACAGACACATAGTAATTCTCTAATACCCTATGTTTTCAATTTTTTTTGCGCTCAATTTTGTTGTTACTATTGCCGTGGTTTGATAGTTGAGATAAGTATTTAACTTAAAAAAGAGCGATTTCAGTACTGCTATAAATACATTTATATATTTTTTTTTTTTTTTGCCGGACACCTATATCTGGAGTAACAATGTAAAATTTCATAATAAATTTAAAGGACTAGTCAGCGAACTCATTTAAATGGATATAAAAATAAAAGACTCAGCAAAAAAAAAAAATTAACAAAGAGACGAAGTACTATAGAGTAACTATGTAGATGTTATAGGCCCCTAAAGATTGAGATATTAAGATAATGTTTGGAATAGTGATTGAAACTTTTAATTATATTTTTTAATCGTGATTTACGGTATACGAGGTAACTTTTACGGTATAAAATTTTCTAGTACTCATCTTTAACTTAGGCTTCTTCTTCTTGTTTTTTTTTTTGGACAGAAGTATTCATTTTGTAGTAAATAAAGCAAATTCAAAAGCTGGCTCCATTTTAGTTTTGGGTTTCACCGTACAAATTGAATTTTCTTCTCCCTTGCTGAATTACAGTCCTGCCCGTCTAAACAGCACTGATTAAAAAGCACCATTTTTTTTTACAAGTCACTTATATTAAAAAATATTATTTTAAAATATAAGTATAATAAATAGACTTTTGACAATTTTATCCTTCATTACTAATAGGAGAGAAAAATGTAAATACAGAGAAATAAAAGAAAGTGAGAAAATATGTGCACCCTTCATAAATAAAGGTAAATATGAAAAAAAAATTATCTATTTAATAATTTTCTCGTTTTGTGAGAATGATGTACAAATGACTTATATAGCGTAGCAAGCTATATATGGGGTGTAGTTACAATATAGAGTGATTCTTTTTTATTTAAAAAAACCCTTGAATTGTGGATATTTTGTCTATAGTATAAAGTTTGTTGGGCTTGTGATGAGCCTTTGATGATTCAAAATTCTTTAGTGTGTTGATATCCCCCCATGAGAAGAAAGGTCTCGGAAGGACATTGAGGCTCATTTGAAGCCAGAGAAAGCGAGCAGGGGAAAGAGGTTTGGTAAAGATGTTCGCAAGTTGGTCATGAGACGAGACAATGGCAATGTGAAGTTGCTTAGAGGTGACTCATTCACACACAAAATGATAGTCAAGGGAGATGTGTTTAGCACGAGAGTGGAAGACTGGATTTGCAGCCAGATAGGTAGCACCTAAATTGTCACAATAGAACAGTTGTGCTTGCAATAAGGAGATATGAAAGTTCACCAAGAAGATTTTGGATCCAGCTAAAATCACTGGTAGTATTGGCCAAGGACTTGTATTCGGCTTCAATGCTGGAACGAGAGACTGTAGGTTGTTTCTTGGAGCTCTAGGATATGACATTCGAGCCAAAGAATATCACAAAACCACCAATAGAGCGACAATCAACAGGGCAGCCACCCCAATCAACATCAAAGAAGGCTTCAAAGGATGAGGGAGTCTAAAAATAAGCAGCAGCTGAGAAGAGATTTGTGGATGTGGAGCCTTTAATCTGAAGACCATAGTAATAAGTGCCACAGAGATATCACAAAATGCGTTTAACAGCAGACCATTGATACTCTTTTGGATCATACATGAATTGACATACCCTATTAACAGCGAATGAGATATTAGGTTAGGTGAATGAGAGATATTGGAGGCTTCCAAAAATACTGATATAAAGAAGGATCAAAGAATGAGGAGCTAAGATTAGTGATTTTGGCATTGGAGGCCATAGAGTGAGCATTAAGCATGTTGGTGTGTTGGAGCAAATCCAGTATGTACTAACGTTGAGAGAGAAGTGACCCATCATTGGTGCGATGAGCCTCAACGCTTAAAAAATAGTGTAAAGATCCCAAATCTTTGATAGGAAAAGAGGTACTCAATGTTGAAATAAGGCCTTGGATGGCCGAAGGAGAGGACTCGGTGATGATTATGTCATCAACATAAATAAGAACATAAATTTGATAATGAAAGGAGTATAGGATAAAGAGAGAGGGATCAGATCTGCAAGTTGTGAAGCCAAGTTGGAGAAGGGCAGAGCTCAGGTAGGAGAACCATGCCTGAGGAGCCTGCTTGAGTCCATACAAGGAGTGATGAGCTTGCAGACATAGTGGGGATAGTTAGGTAAACAAAGCCAGGGGTTGAGACATAAAAACATCATCAAGGGAGCCGTATAAAAATGAATTTAGGACATCAATTTGCTGAATAAGCCAGTTTCTAGAAACAATAATAGAGAGTAAGAGACGTACAGTGACCTGTTTAACAACTGGAGATAAGGTCTCAGAGTAGTCAATGGCATGTTGTTGGTAGAAGCCTTTTGCGACAAGGCGAGCTTTGAGGTTATCAACATTATCGGAGGATGCATACTTGACACGAAAGAGCCACTTACAGCTGACAAGGTTCTGAGATGGGTGAAGGGGAACCAAAGTCCAAGTGTGAGTGTCAAGAAGGGCCTTGAATTCTTCGGTCATGGCATGACGCGAAGCAGAGAATTTGAGAGCATCAGTGATTGTAATTGGGGTAGAAATCGAGGAGGAGGAGAAGGCTAGAAAGGTACGAGGTAGGGGCCAGGGAATAGTCCCATCAATGCGGGTTTTGGGCTTGGAGATGTGTGCTCGAGAACGAGTGACCATTGGATAGGGAAGGCATGGTTGATGTGGCAAAGAAGGGAGGGACTGGGAAGAGGTTGCAGGTGAAGGGTTTGGGGAAAGGTGAGGAGGGGAGGACAAAGAGGAAGAAAGTGACATGTCTGGAGAAGGTAGTTGGGTTAGGGGAGAGGGAGTTGGGTTTGGGCTGGTAGTTGAGCTTGGAGCAGAGGGGGTGAATAGGAGTATAGTGAGATTAGGGAATGGTGGACTTGGGTTAGGTGGGCCTCGATCAGATTATAAGGGAAATTGGGTTTCATCAAATCTAACATCATAGGAGGTATAAAGGCGGCCTGTTTGAAGATTGAGATAGAGATGGCCATGGTGATTTGGGCTATAACCGAGGAAGAAACAGGGGCTGGATCTTGGTTCTAATTTATGTTTGGCATAGGGGTGTAAATAAGGCCAACATGCAGAGCTAAATACTTTGAGAAAGCCATAGTTGGGCTTAGTGTGAAATAAGAGCTCAAATAGACTGGCATATACCAAGGTGCTAATGAGGACCCGATTTAGAAGGTACATTACGATGGGGACAAAACTCAACTTCATAACCAAGGAGTTTGCATAGTTGACATTTTTTAGAGGTAGGGTGGGGGAAGTTGCGGCCACCATTACTATAAGAGTCATAGGAGGTATAACAACCACTATATCTACGACCATAGTTGCCTCATGTCCAGAAGACAACTGTCCTCTTCCTCTTGCTCTATTGGAGTTAAAATCGTAAATACTGGTTTCATAAGTGGGTGTAAGAGAAGTCTATTAGATGAGATAATAGTGTTTGCAGTTACTTGAGTGATTTGGGTACCTTGGTTCTAATATTGTCGAGCTTTATAGGTGAGGAGGTGGCTCAGAATTTCTTCAACAATTAAGATTTATTTTCTAGTGGTGAGAGAGGTTACAATAGAATCAAAGTCTGAGCCAAGTCCTCTAAGAAAATAGATGTTGAAATCCATATCTGAGACATGATTTCCTATTGCAGCAAGGGAATTAGCAATAAGAGTAGCTCATTGGAAGTATTTAGAGATAGCCTCGCCTCCCTTTTTTAGGTGAGCAAGTTATTGATAGAGTTAAAGCAACTTTGCTTGGGATTGATAAGTAAAGCAAGTTTCGAGTGCATGCCACATAGCACTTAATGTTTTGTGCCTTGTCACCTGGCTGATTAATTTTTTTGAGAGAGAGGATATAAGAATAGAGAGAATGGCTTGATCTTGCTTAAACCATGTGTGAAATTCAGGGTTTGGTGTTCCATCAGGGAGTTTGTTAGGAGGAGGAGGTTTGGAGCCATCAATATAAAAGAAATATCGCTGGCCATAGAGGTAAGGAAGCATCTGGGTTTTCCATATAACGTAGTTATCTGGGGTGAGTTTTACAATGATGAAATGAGAGGGATTAGATGGAAGGGAGGGTGCTGGGTTGGCGAGTCTGGAGGATGAGTTAGGTGGGGTGGTAGAAGGGGGAGTGGATGAAGAGCCTTGGGATTGTTCCGTCATTTCTGACTTACAGATGCTCTGATACCATTTTAAAATTCAGAATAATAGAAAAAATGAAAAAGGCAGAAGGCTAATGTAATTGTTTTTATATATTCATCTTCATTTATTTATGAATAGTGTTTATACAACATATATATAGACTTGAGTGTTTAACTCTAGAACATTCCTTTATGTTTAGCTATACACATCTGCTAAGTAGTCTTGGGCTTTAGACTTTGTGGATTGGGCTTGTGATGGGCCTTTGATTATTAAGAATTCTTTAGTGTGTTGACAGTCTAAAGCTTTTTTAAACCCTTTATGTTTCTTTTTCTTGGTCAAATAAACAGCTCTTGTAATGAAAAGATAAACTGCACGAATAATTTCCAATCAAATAGATAATTTTTTTTTAGATGGCAAGTTACACAACTTGATTAGAATTATACATTATTACCCTCTAATAAGGCCTTCTGACTATCTAGCCAATCTAGTTGTAATCTATTCCAACAAAAGGAAGGATTATGTGACAATACCCACATGTCCCCAACATTATTATATGTCTCTTTGGCAGGCGATCTGCACACTGCAAAGCACTTTGTGATGCATATCTGAGCTAAACATTCCATCCTGAGAAGAGCATGTTACGAGTTGCCAAAATCTCTTATTTAAGCAGATGATTTGGTCCTCCATCCATCATAATTAACATATAGGCCTCCAGAGAATTCGTGTATACACAAACACGAGGAACACCTAATTGTTTAGCTAGCGAGCAACCTGTCAGTAACGCATGTGTCTCTACTAAAGTTGGAGACTAAAGACATAACTTCTTCTGAAATCCCATAATCCACCTTCCTTTATAGTCACGAATAACACCTCCAGAAGAAGCCATCCCAAGAGCATTCACCGAGTCATCAACGTCAAATCTGAAAAATCCAGAAGATGGAGATTGTCACACGGAATCTGGTATCTCCTCAAACTGAAAGATCTGATGCCTGAATTTTCCTTGAGCTGACGTCTCTATTAGCTGATACAAACTAGCATGAAAAATATCATAGGAACTTTGTTGTACTCCTTCCATGACACCATAACACCTATTCTTCCACAAATGCCAGCAAACTAGACTAAAGAGTGTAGACCAACGCCATTGAGCAAATTTATCTTTCCCAAACCTATCTGTCATATTCTCTTGAAGCCACACCTGCAAAGAAGATATAAAGAAAGACAATCGCTTAAAAGGAGAAACAAGAAATTTCTATACATCCCTTGCAATCTCACAATCTCTCAATATATGGAGCACTGTTTCCTTACATTGACACTCAAATAGACACAACCCACTAAATGCAATTTCTCGCTCAGCACAAACTGAGTTCATGGGTAATTTCTCATGGGACACTTGCCACATAAAAAACTTGATTTTCTCCAGAATAGATAGTTTCCATAAACTTGTTGTAGTATGGCGTGGGTGATTAACAATCATATGATAAAGCAGACCTAACACTGAACCTTTCATCTGATACTGGACACCAACGAAAGCTATCCGCCTCCCCACTTACAGGGATTTTCATACTTCCCGTTATACTAATCACCCATTGAGGAAGAAATTGTTCCCATGCCTGAAGGTTCCAAGAACCATCTGGTAGGACAAAGGAGGTCACTGTAGCCCCTGGGTCAATATTCTGACATTTCTTACACGTAAACTGTATGAGAGGTTCCCTAAGCGGAGACCATAAATCCCACCATAAATTAGTAGTTCTACCATCCCTTACAATCCTACTAACCCCTTGATAAAATCTCTCCCACACACTCGTGATACTTCTCCAAACAATTGAGGAATTACTTTTCTTGTAAACCATAGGATATAACCCATCACCACACCCATACTTGGCTCGGAGATATTGTACCCACAGAGTATCTAGAGATGCCAACAAGCCCCTAGCATAAATTCATTGTATAGGCTAGATTTTGACTTCTGAGATCCCGTATACCTAAACCTCCGTAATTTTTCTCTTCCTTTATTTTATCCCATACTATTGGATGAAGCATCTTCTTATCCAGATGTTGATCCTATAAGAACCTTCTGCTATGTCTCTCCATCTTGCATAATACACCTTTAGGTAATAACATAGTTTGCATCATGTAACTAGGTAACGCTAACAGAATTGACTTAATTAAAATAGTTCTCCCTGTTATAGTTAAAAATCTCCCTTTCCAAGAAGCAAGCTTAAATCGCATTCGTTGAATCAAAGGAAGATAAGCCATCTTGGTAACCCGAGTATGCATAATTGGCACTTTAAGTACTTTTCTGGATCAGCAGTAATCTCGATCCCCAGTTGTTGACTGAGAGCTAATACCCTGACAAAGTTGACATTTTTCAAAAAATGCGCTTTAGATTTAGACAAACTGATTCTATGTCCTGATATGACACAGAACTTATTCATCACTTGCTTCATAACATCTATCTGCCCAGACGAAGCCTCCCCAAATAACATCAAGTCATTTGCAAAGAACATATGTGTTAAGATAGGCCATTGATTACCAAATTTTAAGCCTTTCCACCTCTTTCTCCGAGTCTCTTTTGTTATCATATGTCCCACGCATTCCATACATAGAATAAACAGGTATGGACTCAAAGGATCCCCTTGCATTAGACCCCGTAAAGGTCGGAAACTATAAGCTCCTCTCCCATTCCATAACACCATGGTAGATATTGTCGTAGTACATGCCATGATGAGATTAATAAACTCATCCTTGAATCCCACCTCTCTCAATGTATGATGCAAAAATCCCCAGTAAAGTTTATCATAGGATTTTTCCATATCCACTTTAATCACCACATATATTTTCTTCCTCCTCTTACCTCTTATGGTATGAATAACTTCCTGTGCTATTATGATATTATCACTAGCTTGCCTCCCCGTTATAAAACTACACTGATGGGGTTGTATCAAGTATTGCATTGGGCCCCTCAACCTGTTGGTAATAATTTTTGTTATTATCTTGAAAATTACATTACATAACAAAATAGGCCTGAAATACTTGAGGGTTACCGGCTTGTCAACCTTTGGGATTAAAATGATCTTCGTATGATTAATATCCCATACATGCTCTGGATTTCTCCACACATCAAACACTAGTGCACACACCTAGGAACCAATATGAGCCCATTGAGATTGGAAGAAGTGGGCTGACAATCCATCTGACTCAGGTGCTTTAAAAGCACCCATCTGAAAAGAAGCATTCCTAACCTCTGTCTCTGTCACATATCTATGTATAATATCTATATCAACCTTTGTAATCACGGGAAACCTTATTGTATCCTCACCTGCCTCCACCACATTATTATCCTTTGTATATAACTGTTGAAAGAACTCCCCGGCCATTCTTCTTAAAGTTACCTCATCTATAATCCAATGACCCTATTCATCTTAAAGAGCGTCTATCCTCTGTTGACAACGCCGAATCACTGCAAACGCATGAAAAAACCTGGTATTCCGTTCAACCCACTCCAACTACTTACAACGTGACTTCTGAAACCATAACAACTCCTCTTGCGCCACCATTTTATAATATTCTTGCCACAACTTCTTTTCCAACTTGAACAGACCCATAGCTATCTTATTTCTTCTAGAACGATCTATACCCTCTAACCTCCGCAAAATTGATTTCTTCTTCCAAGGAATACTGCCCACAAACTCCCTATTCTATCTAGTAACCTCATCCTTAAACCGCTCATATCCTCAATACCAATCCATACCTTCCCATGATCTCTACACCACCTCACTAAACCCTGGTTCCAGGTTCCAAGCAGCTTGGTATTTAAAAACTGGTAACCTGGATAAATTATTCCCCGCCACACTATTTTCCTCAACCACAATAACCCTATGATATGACTTGAATTTTAACTTGTGACAGACCCGACCTTGAGGGTGCCTTAACATCCAAGTAAAATTCCTAAAAGCCCAATCCAGTCTCTCTTTAACCCCCTGTTTTTCCAATGTGAATCTCTCTCCTACCACCGTGAGTTCCAGAAGACTCGATTGGGAAATACAAGCAGCAAACCTAGACATAGATTGAGGCACTGGCGGCGCTCCCCCAATTTTATTAGATGAGTTCATGTATGCATTAAAATCCCTAAAAACTAACTATGCTCCTTCTATGTACCCTCTAATATCCAAAATAGAATTCCATAAAGATTGCCTATGCGCAAAAGAAGGCTCTCCATATACAACCGTGACATAAGTAGCCTCTCTAGTATAAATATCAACTACCCTATAATGAATTAATTGGGTAGTAGAATTAACAAAATCAACTTTAGCAACCGTATCATTCCACAACACCCACACTCCCCCAGCAAATCAAGAAGCCTATAAACGAAGCCAATTAGTAAATCCCATCCTTCGAACTACTTGATCTGCCTTAGTCCTACTAACACGTGGTTCCTAGAAACACAGCACATCAATACTGTATTCTTTAACTACATTGTTCATGATGTTAGGAAAAGAACGTTTCCCAACACCACAACAATTCCAAGATGCATAAATCATTACTATTAAAAATAAAATATAAATTGAAAACTTACTCCACATCCTGGATCGCTTCTGGCCATGTAGAACGTCCCAACAAGTCAATTTCCCTCCGATCAGTTTGATCCTAATCAGTAATTCCCAGCATCAACTCTCCTACCACAGCAGAGTCCTATTTTGATGATGAATTATTAGACAAATTATTATCCTTGGCAAGCCTTTCACGGATCACAACTCCCAGATTAGGATTATCTAAAACACCTCCCTCTAAGTCTTCATTAGGTAAGGAAATTTTATTACCGGTCAGTCCCACAGGAGATGAGCCCACCTAATTAATACACCCACTAATTACTACATTAACCCTTGCTCCTTTATTATTCTTGGCCTTATTTCCCATGACAATTTCCTTAGCCTTATTGAACTTTGTATTATAATGTTTTCACTTTCACACATTGGAACCACAATTTATAAGCATCAGCAGCATGCAATGATCATATCAATATAGCAGCATACAACACCAATAATATACATACTCTAGTAATTAGTTGACGTGCTTGAATAGTAGTGATGTTTCTTTATTTAGGATCAGGCAAGCCCACGTGACCTTTCCCATAGGATTTGGGAACCTCATATGACTATTCCCGTGCTCCCTTAGCGTCACTGAGGAAGTTGCCAGGCCTTTGCCTTCACTTTGTTACGTCATCCCTGTGCTCAGAATGCTTTCAACTTGGAGCTACTACCTACTATTTTCTATAAAACTCTATTTGTTTTTAATATAAGGTATATTTAAAGAATTGCTTTTAATTATTATAAGATATAATTTTTATATTTGTCAGTATTTTCCTCCTAATTTTCCCCCACTAAAACTCCATCAACAATAATTAAGGAGGAAAGCGAATGGAGGATTAATAGTTAACTATGGTGTTTTTAAATAATAAATATCATATTAACTAACACAACTAATTTTCTTAATTTAATCAAATTAAATAAATATGTTTTATACTAAGTACTAAAAGAAGTATATGAAATAAATGCTCTCATTGTCTCTTTAAGTCAATATAAAAAAAATCGGACTGGACCGGCCGATTCAACCGGTGACCGGTCGGTGGTCCGGTCCGGTTGATGGTTTGAACCGGTGAACCGTTCGAACCAGTTAAACCGATGGTTCGACCGGTCCACCCGGTTTGCCTCTTTTTTTTTAAATACATTTTTTTATTCCTCTAACTACTATTTTGCACTATTTTTTTAGGGAAAAATGAAAGTTAAAAGACCAAAATGAAGAGAAAAGTAGGTAAAAAAAGAAAACATATAAAACATATAAAATTTTGAGGGGATATAATAATTAATTAATTATAAAAAATGAGGTATGTTTGGTTTGAGGGGAATGAGAGGGATTTTGCTCCCTCTTTGATTGGTAATATAAAAAATATAAGAGGGGGAATTTTTTGAAAATTTTCCCCTTTTCCCTCAAAACAACCCCCCAAATTAGAGCGATTTTAAGGGGAATGGTGATATTTTGCTATGTGAAGACTATTATACACATACTTATTTTTATTATTCCCAAACCGTCTCTCCCTCATCTCTCTTTCTCCTAATATTTAAAAATTGTATAAGATAAGGGTAAAGATGTCATAAATAAATAAAAAATTCAATATCCTCTAGTTAAGTTAGGATATAAAAATTTTATTTATATTTAAAATTTATTATACATTTAATAGAGTTTGGAAAATATCACTTATAAGATAATGGTAAAGTTGTCTATGTGAAAATAATTTATCTCCCCTCCCCTCCTAAAACAAATAAGGTAACATTAAAATCCCTCTCATTCCCTCCCATGTAATCAACTTAAACAAAGTAATATTAAAATCTCTCCCCTCCATTTAAAATCTCTCCCCTTCCCCCCCCCCCGGGGCACCGCTTGTTCGAACAAATCCTAAGGGTTTGTTTGGTTCGACGGAGGGGAGGGGAGGGGAATGGAGAAATTTTAATATTACCTTATTTGGGTTGATAAGAAGGAAGGGGAGGGGAGGAATTTTAATATTACCTTGTTTGGTTCAGGAGGGGAGGGGAGGGGAGGGAAATTATTTTTGTGTGGACAATCTTACCCTTATTTTATTTAAATTATTTTTATCAAAATTTAAGTTATTTTTGCAAACTTTGTAGGATGTTTTATAAAATATAATGATAAATGAAATTTAATATATAAAATAATAATTTTATAATTAATCAAAATTAAAAACTACAAGAAGAAAAAGGAATCAATCAAACCTTTGAGCCCCTCCCTCTATTTTCAGTGCATCAGGTTGGACTAGGAAAGAAAATCAAGAAAGACGTTTTCGGGGAAAAAAATAGAGGTCAGGGGCTCATGTTAGAGGTAAGCCACTTATAATTGCAGTAGATGACTAAATGGGTGGCGATGAGATTCACAACGAAACTCAACTCCTCGCTGCTGCTTCTCATTCTTGTGTTGACGAGGTCGAAAATATGAGAGCAGTTTTGGGGTGAGATCAACATCCGGAGGTTGTAGGGAAGGTGAGCTATGAGAGATGTTTTAGGAGGAAGAAAAAAAAAAGGGGGAGGGTGATTTGTAAAAATCAAAGATAATTATGGATAAAAATGTTATAACAAAGTAAAAAATTGTCCCTCCCCTCTAAATCCCCTTAATTTAGAGGGGAAGGGTTTTAAAGGGAGGGAGGAAATTTTTTTAAAATTTTCCTCTTCTCTCATATTTTTTATACTACCAATCAAGGAGAGGGAGTAACATACCTCCCATTCCCATTACCCTCTCCTACCCCAAATCAATTAGATCATTTAAGGGCACCATGGAGCGGAAGGCTCCAAGCGATGATATCAAGGTTGAATCCAGAGTCGTGACTAAATGAGGTTTTTTTTTTTTTTTTTTTATACCCCGGAAAGCAGAGTGACTAAATGTGTTATTAGCTTGGTTTTTTAACAATTTCTGGGTAAATTGAGTGTTACACGGTAATAATGAACATAATTTATATATAAACACACACACATACATATATATATATATATATATATATATGTGTGTGTGTGTGTGGGGTTCAAAAGTCAAAAAGATTTTTTCGTCTGGCCTGGGAGCCCTTTGACGTTGAAGAGAAATGGAAAGTTGGAAACCACAGGGATTGCCGATTGATGTTTTAATTGGAAGGTTATTGTGGCGTTTACCAATAATTAATGGAAGATTGAGTGTGAAGAAATTAAAGGTGATGGGGCGAGTGGCAGCATCTTCTCACTCTCCCTTGCCAGCGAGTGATGTCCAAATCAGTCAAACCACATCTTTACTTTTTCAATAGCGTCTTATTTTATTGTGATGTTTAAAATAGTGATTAGAATCTTTAATGGTATTTTTTAATCATGATTTATGATACAATATAATTTTTATAATCTATAAAATAATTTTTATAGTTTACAAAGAAAATATATAAAAGAGTTTTATCTCAATTTATATAAATCAAACCTATACATAAACATATATCTTCTCACTTCAAATATCACATCACAACCAGGGCCCCTTGCTATTTTATTCAATTGACTAAACAGTGACACAAGTCTTCCGCTATTATACATTACTACAAATTTAAATTCAACTTGATATCACAATTCTTAAATTAATTATGTTTCGGTAAAATTATTTAAAAATAATTGTAGATGAATTATTGTTTTTTCTTTTTGAAAATTTAACTCTTGCATTTAGAATTCTATTTAATTTTTTTAAATGGCTATATTTAAACTGTCTAATTTAAATACGTCAACACATGTATACATTCAAAAATGACATGTGCTGGTGAACATAATGACTGGGATTCATAAAGAGGACCCGAATTTTTTAAGCCGCTACAACGGTGAATTACGTCGCTCAATATATAATATAGTCAATATTTTTTAGATTTTAATGATAAATTGATTAAATTCACTAGAATGAGATTATTAGATGATGGACTTTATTATGTTCTGTAATAAGTGTAAAAATAATGTAACCTACACATAATGTAGAGGTTCTAACGAGCTACATTATTATTTTATTATTATTGTTATTATTATTATTATTTTACGGGAAACAAGCTACATCATCCTTTATAAATTATAAATAATACAGTCTTTTCAGACTCCATGCAATGCTTATACTGTAAGTAGGGTTGTCCATGGACCGGACCGGACCGGGTTGGACCTCAACCCGAGGTCTGGTCCTTATAGGACCTCGGGCTGGACAAGTCAGCCCGAGGTCCGGTCTGGTCCAGCACCAGCCTGAGCTCGGGCTGGACCAGACCGGTCCAGTGGACTGCCTGGACCAGTCCAGGACCTATTTTAATTTAGTTCTCCCTCTTGTTTTGATTGATGCAAGGAGCTAGGGACAGTGGAAAAATGCATAATAATACTAATAATTGGGAAAAATATATCACAAAATATTAAAACTCATTCATAAATCCATAATAATCTCCAACAACATTGAACATGAATAAAAAACAACAACATTCAAGTTACTTTAATACAATCCATAACAATCAATTAAACACATTAAATCTAATAATTATAAAAAAATTATTTGAGTTTTGAAAATTAAAAAAATTATACAAGATATTTTTTTTAAAAAAAATCGGGTCGGACCGGACTAGACCGAAGGGTCTGGACCCTTGACCCGATGTCCGGTCCGACCCGATCAGTCTGGTCCGGTCCGGTCTGTTTAAACTGTCTCGGACTGATTTTTTGTCTTCTGGACCGGGTCGGGTCAGACCGGGTCGGACCGGACCAACCAGACCAACTGTTTTTTGGACATCCCTAACTGTAAGTTATGACCCACTGGCTGAGGATAAAAAACAGGGAATAAATTTAATTTCTCCACATTTTAATACAAACTAAACCGAACCCCATATGCGAGTGCGACGGACATGTGAAAAATTTATAAAAGAGACACGAATTTGAAGAACAAACAGTAACTATACATAGCAACTGCTGCAAATTTTATGCAGCACATAAATACAACCACTTCTCCTGTAAGATAAGAAAAACGTAAGTTTATACAACTCAGGTTTATTTTCAATTATATCAAATAAGTGGATTCTTAATTTATAGATAACTTTAAATAAAAATGGTAAGATTTATTTACAATTTTATTAATAGATAAAAAAATAATTATTTTGATTTAATTGAAACAAAAATCTGTTAAGTATAAAAATAATGTTACAATTTTTTTTTAAGGCTGGGTCGTGTCAAAAGATAAAAATAAAGCCCAAATACCTACTTGGGGTATATTTCTTAAGAGTTCAGAACCAAAAGGAAGGTAGTGAGAATATCGGTCTGGGTTGCTAAAACCGGAATAGGCCCATCAAGTTTCAATTTTTGGGCCAACGGCCTAGCAAGATTCAAGATTTTTAGGCGCAACACACTGGGGATTAAGGAAATGAACAAGGAACATCTAAACTCTAATTTCTGATAAGAGTGATAACATGGAGGAGGAAAAATCAACCTTGGCAACCATCAGAACCAGACAGGTAAGGATTCCCTCGAAACCCTTCATTGCATCTGCAGAGGTAACCGGGCGTATTTTGTGAATCCACGCAGAAGCTATTGTCCATGCAAGCATAGCTGCTTCTATATATTCTTGATTGCTTCGAAGCGATTGCATCCCAAATATATAGCCCGATCAACGATTATGGGAAAATCTCTTATGCCTCACAGATTGAAGAGATCTAGAGAAGAGAAATTGAAAGCACCGTCTTCGACCACGAAAGTATAGCTGCAAGCTAAGGATTGAAGTTCAACACTCGAGAGTGGTTGTGAAAGCTGTATATGCTGATATTGTAACCCATGTTTCCTGTGGGAAAACCGGTCTGGCAGCAGCTAATTCAAGAGCAACTTCCATTGACAATGTCTGCGACGTCACTGCAAGTGAAAGCGTCGGTGTCGCAGCCAATGACCGTGAACTTGTTCTCCGTGTTGGATATAGCAAAGCGACTGAGTCGAAAGGTTATGAAGTTCCGGCTAGCAGAGGGAAGGTAACAATCCCAGCCAACCCAATCGGAGAGGCGTAACTGACCATCGAGAGAGACGTGCAACACTTGAATGTTACCGTTGGAGTAATTTGTTATTGGTTTGGCGGAGAAGGTGTCGCAGGATATGAAGAAATTTTCATCTCTATACTGAATGGGTACGGGATGTTAAGGTCGCCGCACACGCCGTTGCAACCGGGTTTGGCCTGGCCCGCAGCCAATGTAACAGTTGCTGCTGCAACCATGAGCAAGCTTATTGTGATTACACCACTTAAACTTCATAACTACGTGCCAAATCAGGGTATTGGTCTTCACTCATTTCTCCATCTCCAGTTTTAAGGACATAGACTATTAAGAGAAGCAGGCATGGCTTTATTACGACGCCTCACTTGAACATTTTATCTCCTATGAGAGCTTTTCATTGACATATCTTGCTGCAAAGTCTTTCTTTTTATGCTTTCTTTGACACATTCTTTGGCCATATGTCATGTCCCAATAACATCGTTTTTTCAACTGCTTAAAATTTTTTAATTCACAGCAGCATCTCCCAAATCAAGGGGCCATGAAAAAAAACAAAGAAAAATTGTTATAGAGTTACAAGAAAAGAATGTATACATTAAAATATTTCACAACAAGTGAATACTATGTAATAACAAATTTTAGAGCAGGAAATACCATGAAAAATACGTTACGAATTTATTATTGATACTCTTTAGTCTTTACATTCCTTCACTAATCCCATTGTCTATTGCATGATATTTATTATTGTATTATTTCGATTACTTTCCTATTACTTATATAAAAATATTTAAGCTAGTGTCATTAGTAATAAATTACCACATCTAATATGAGGGGGACTATTTTTTCAAACAGTTTTAAATTTATAACATATTTAAAAAGTGTAACTAATTTTAATAACATTTTTCTTTTAATAATATAAATACTATTTTTTTGGTCCAATAATATAATTATTTATTTATTATAAAAAAATAACAGAAGAATATGCTGCATGTGTTATATGAACATTAACTTGCACGATTTAGCATATATTCCAAAGGAAAATTATTATAAATACTATATTAGTTTGATATTCGCTAAAGTCCGTATTAGTGAAGCTGAAAAAGAGTGGATAGGGTTGAAGGTAAAAATGAAAAGGAGAAAAGGAAATGGCGACAATCTGAAGGAAAGCATGCGCACTACTGCATGTCTCTGCATCCAAAAATGAACATAACCCTCAACTTGCACTTAAATGTTGGACCCCATCCCCTTTCAAGCTCTCTTTTAATTTTATTTTATTTTTGGTGAATGCTCTCAATTAAATATTATTTTACCCCCATTATGTATTGTTAAGGTCAATCATTTTTTTCCAAGTCAAATAACAGATTGAACGTAAAGAGATTCAGCTCTCTGTTTTTATTTAAATAATAATAATAATAATAGAGATTCGGCTCCCTTTTTATTATATATATTGTTCACAAGAAAAAGGGCAAGGTATAACTTCTAACAATTGGGGTTACGTAAATCCAGAGTCATAATCGTTCGAATTTTTTTCTCACAAAAAGAAAAAAAAAACACACATAGGGAGCTGGCAATACGTCCATCTTCTTTGGGGTAAGGTTATTATTAAAAAAAGTAGGCATTAGGCAAGGTGATAATTATTTAACAAACGGGGTCATTTCAGTCATTTTCCAGTTTTTCTGCCACCACCGTAATTGAATCCACATATCGTCTTCTTCTATCATTCCGGTTTGGAAAACCCAGCACTGAGAGGGCGAAAGGCTTGGGACTTGTGAAAGTAAAACTAATGCATTTTGCGAATAAACGTTAGGTTATTCAAGTTCTAGATAATATCCTACTCATACTTTTAATTAAATCACCAACTCGTGTTTGGAGATTTCCGATGAAGTACATGAGCATACACTAATTAGTTATTTGAATTAGACAAGATCCTTGTATGCTCTGTTTATCCACTCTCCCATGAGTCACATTTGGTTTGATCAATTTGACGTCGTGAATATTCCGTTATTCCCATCGACAGTAACCTTCTGGTTAAACATTCTTTATTGCGCCCCAAATTGAATGGGATTTTCTTTCATTTCGTCAGTATAGACTCCAGTTTCGCAATCAGAGTAAGTTTAAAATAATGGCTCTCTATTCAAATTGAAACATACATATAAAGCCCAAAGTGATCGATGCATACGGAAACCCTTTTTTTTTTTTTTACCAACATGGAAACATGAAGATATATGCGTGAAGGACATAATATAAAACGTGGAATTACATTACGACGATCAGAAACAGAGGTTTTGCTGAAAACGAAATCCCAGTGATGAAACTTCGTCGGTCGTCGTGAAAGACAGTGCGCTTCTCGCATTTCAATCATGGTGCGTAGTAGGATTTATGCGCTTGGTGTCTTTGGCCCGAGAAGCAGCGAGCAAAGGAGTAGCGATGTCGGAACCGATGTGGAGGCCGTCGGAAGAGGTCCCCTGAGAGGAGAACGAGCGAGCAAAAAAATCGAGCACAGTCTCATACATGATTCTCTTAACTGACTTTCTGGGAGCAGGAATCACCGATGCCTTCGTCTTGAACTCGCGAGCTTCTGATTTGGCTGTTTTGTCCATCCTCGATCGGTTTTGAGCTTCGTGTTCTTCTCCGATCTTCACCCGCCCGGCTGCCCCACCTGCGTCTGGTCCCGGACTTGTTTTATATGAAAACGAAGAATGGCGGAGGACCAAGGGCCACATACACTTTTAAGGAAAAAGATACTGAACTCTCCTCGAAAAAAGGCACCATTTATATGGACCCCACCTTATGAAAGGACGCCTCCTCACAATATTTCTGGGTAGCGCATTGTTCAAACTTGATAAATATATGATCTTCCTTTTCACACCACACCACCCCCACCTTTTGTTTTCTTGCTAGTACGTCCATCTCACTGTGAGTGTCTTATAATATATGATCCAGTCTCACTCACTGCACTTTGTTCCTTTGACGTGCGCGATTCCTTCATTTACTTCTCATCAAGTCACAATGATAAACGCATAACAATTAATAACAGGACTAACCTTGCCTGGTAACGAATTAAAATTGTTTTACTTAACTTTCCAGGGTAGCACATATTATGAAGTTGGAGGTCGTGTAGAGATGTGGTGCATATGGAAGGAGGGAACTCTATCTGACTGGCTTTTGACACATTCGTGCTTGAGACGGAGAATGATGCCTCACTGTGTTGGCTAGAGAGGGCCCCACTATGCCCCGCAGAGAGGCGGCTAATATCCTGTCGAATCCTATTTCATTAACAATTTTAGCATTTCAGCGTGTGGAAGAAGTTCCCAAAGATTGCCCAATTGACTAATGATCAACTAGTTTAGTGCGTGGTGGTGGTTTAACGTGCAGATATAAGTGTTGGCCTGATAAATATAGCGTTTATCATTTCTGAATCAATGTATTACTCTCTCATTCCAGACAAAGGTTATCCTATTATGTAAGAAAAAAATTAATGTTTCAGACATCAGTATTTTATATTAAAAATCAATTTCATGTATCAGATTCGTCAAATGAAACATGCTATATATATCATCTTCCAACCACCAAGAGGAATAATAGCATGTTTGGAAACTCTATTTAGAATCGGGCTTATTTTATAAGCTTGATTTATATAAATCGAGATAAATCTCCTCTACATATTTACCTCGTAGACCGTAAAAATAACCTCGTAAAGCGTAAAAGTTACTTCATATTCCGTGAATCACAATTTATAAGCACTTATAGAGCTTTCATAAACTAATTCAAACAAGTTATTAGCTGATACCTACAGTTTATCGCAATTAGTCTGTCTTTCCAAGTAGCACAACTCATTAAATTTTTTATTTTTTATTTTTTGGCCCAGAGCACAACTCATTAAGTTGAATCACGGGTAACGTTAATATACAATTTAGTTTTGTAATTAAGGTCTTTAATTTTAGAATTAAAAAAACAAAAATTTGTGTGAATCATATGAACGGGTCATTCTAATGCTATTTTGTAATAGCTTTTTATAAGTTTATAAGTGATTTTTACGAAAATCGAGATAAAACCCCTCTCATATACTTACCTCGTATACTGTAAGTCACGATTGAAAAATTATTTTTGAATATTTCAATCGCTATTCCAAACAAATTTAGGGATATGGTGTTTAAATAAACTTTAACTCCTTTAAAAAGTATAACAGTAACTATAAATTATATTTTAAAATAAAAATAACCATAAATAATATAAAAGAGGATAAAAGTAACTATAATGTTAATAATCTATTAACGCTCGTTACTGTGAAATTTTTAATGAAAATTAAGGTGTTAAAATAACTACTAACTTATATTAAAGATGTAAAAGTAATCATAAATTTTTTTAGATGCAAAAGTAACTGAAAGATGACTTCTTAAATATTAATTTATAAATTTTTACTTAGTTTTTGTATTATGGGTGTTTTATCAATTTGAGGATTCAAATGAAAAAAGTCAAGGAGAAATTTATGAATTATATTCAAGAAGTCACTTTTTTTTTTATTCTAGCGAGAATGACCAAAGAAAAGAAACTTGTCACCCTAACTTCAAAAACTAAAATCCTAAATATGAATTACTAGCTTTTAAAGTACCGTCATTGCAAATGTTGAAAAAATCTTATAACAAGTCATAAGAAGATTATAAGGGAGAATATTTTAGAGGAAAACTAGGAGGCAATGGAATACCATATATACATATGGCAGGGTTAGAAAAATTCATGTCACTTTTGGTTATCTCATAATTAAAATCCACTATGACTCCAATTTGCACAAGTAACAAAAAAATTTATGAATTAATGTTCAAGAAGTCGCATTTTAATTACTTTTGCATCCAAAAAAATGTATGGCTACTTTTACACTTTTATACAAGTTGACGATTATTTTAGCACTTTAACCTTTTCATTAAAAATCTCACCGTAACAAACGTTAACGTTATGATTATTTTTACTCTCTTTTATAATGTGTATGCTTATTTTTACTCCAAAAAATAATTTATGGTCACTGTTACACTTTTTAAAAAAGTTAAAAGTTATTTAAAAACATTAACCCTATTCATTATCTTGTTTTTTAACTTTATTGTATTTGGCATATTAAGCCGTCAAGCTGCACTAGTCATTTTTTAAGTGTTTGTTTGTGATAGTTTTTGAATCCTAAAATTGCTTATTTACATAAGTCAAGACACAAATTTTCTCACATATTTACATCATATACCATAAATCATGATTAAAATATTATTTTTAAAGGCTCAAATCATTATTCCAAACAAACACATTTTTATTAGAAAAACACAACTCTTGTCGTTGGGCCTTTCAATTCATTTTCGTTTCCGTTATTCAACTTTGAAATAAAATACTCTAATTAATAGTAAAAAATTAATCATAGTTCATATATTTTTTTTATAAAGAGTTTTTTTTTTGCCAACTTATAGAGTTGTTATAGCTTTGACTCATAAAATTCAATGATGAAATTTTAACTCGGGAAATTCAATTAAATCAGATGTAAATTTTTTATACATTATTTATTCTATAACAAGCCCTCATAATTAAATTTTAAAATCTACTTATTCTTATTTGATTGGACAAGAGTATATATTAAGTATATAAAGTGAAGTACTAAAGTCTTTCCATCATTATCTAATGCATTTATTGTATTGTTTTCATTATTTCCTATTAATCATATAAAAAAAATTAAGCTAGTGCCATTAATAATATATTAGTGTCTCGGACACTTAATATGACTATTCAACAATCAATTTTAAATCTATTACATATTTAAGAGGGAAAAAAAAAGAAAATACCACTTAAAATTTAAAATCTTAAATCAATTTTATTGTTTACAAGAGTATATGTGTTAACTAGACTTAAATATTATTTTTTTTACTATTTTTACTTTAATAAATTTAACTAATTTTAATAATTTGACTATTTATTTCTTGTAAAAAATAAAAGAAAAATATATATGTTGTACGGTCACAACTCACCAACATTTTTTTGATTCAAGAGTTTCAATATTGTATTTGTGATAGCTTTTAGACCCCTCAAAAGTATAATTGAGGGGACAAAAGTTAGATTGGGTGCTTTTAGCTTTTTTTTTTCACATGTTTAGGATAGCCTTTTTTTTATTTGGCTTTCAAAAAAAAAAGCTTAAGCCATGAGCCAAAATTTTTTACTTTTGTTTTTTCCACCAGGAGAAAGAAAGCAGTTTATAAAAGAAAGATTTTGGTCTCACTTTTTTTTAATTGAAATACTATTATGATCCTTGTTATAAATTCTTATAGATGAAATTTTTTTGTCCTAACTATAAATTCACTTAAAAATTAATAATCATTGTTTACCATTTTTATCCTTATTTAATTCTCATTAGAAATAGAGAAATGTGAGAAAGATATTAGAGAATTAGTTAAAATAAACTTATAATAAAAATCAGAGTAGTGCATTTTTATTATAGTACTCTGATTTAGGTCTATGAGAAATTTAGGGAGTGTTTAGGCGAGCTTTTTGTTCTCCTTAAGCCCGATTACACTAGCAAAAGCCCAATTCAAATGCAGTCATGTACAAACTGGTGTTTGTGTGGGCTTATTTCAAAAGAGCTTATGTTAAAATAAGTAACTTTAAACAAAAGCCCTCCCTTTCAGCTTTTAGCAATTGGACTTATGTATTTTTCGATCGTTAAATGTAATTATTTCTTCCACCAACCTAATATTCTTCTCTCTCTCTCTCCTCCATTTGACATATGTGCGTCTTCTCCATCCATCTCCCATTCTCACAAGATTCTCTGGCCATTCTGCATCTCCGACATGCCCTCCATCCATCTCACTTGAGCTCGTGTGTCCGACCGTCGGCTCTCTCTTCCCTCCGTCTACGGCCAAACTGAAACCTGAAGAGCGACCGTTTGACATCTCTGCCTCTCCTCCATCCATCTCGCCAATCGCTCTTCAGTCGGACATCTCTTCCCTCTCCTCTATCCATCTCACTTGAGCTCGTTTGTCCTAATCTCGGCCCTCTCTTCACCTTGGATCTAAAGAGCGTCTCATCTTCACCTTGGATCTGTCAAACAGTGATTCGGCGTCTCCGATCTGTGTTCCCCTCCGATCCTTGACGTGAGCTGTTCAACCGTGCTTTCCTCAACACTGGCGATCTCTTCAAGCTCTTCAAGCTTCTCTCTCGCTGTCGATCTCCTCTCCACCGGTGTTATCTGCAACGTGGTAAGGTTAAAACTTTCATTTCTCCAAGTCCAACACCGATCTTGTGTCCCAGTTACATTTGTTCCTCTGCTTTGCCAACCGGTGTGGTCTGCACCATTGCCTCTAGTTTGTCTCTACTAAAGGAACCAAACGTTGCTTACTATGTTTTGTGGCTACTATGGTTTGTCTGCACTGTTGCCTCTGGTTTGTCCCAGTTACATTTTTTTTACTATGGATCATATGATATATGATATGTTACTGTGCTTTGACGATGTTGCCTGGTCAGCTGAGAACGTGGCTTGTTGTGAAGCTTTTGATTTGGTCATTAATCTTCGAATAGAAAAGACGTTTGGAGTGTGGAACAATAGGTTCGAAATCTTACAAAACATGCGCAAGTACAACTTCGCACACAAGCCCGCATTATCTGTGTAACAATAGCTATACATAATTTCATTTGAAGAAATTCACAAACTGATGTGGACTTTAGGGATGCAGAAAATGTGAATATAATTGATGTAAATAATAGTCAAGATCAAGAGCCCTTGTCGACAAATGATCATCGGATATCTTCAACCCAAATAAATCATGTTCGTGATGCCATCGAGGACCTAATTGTACGAGACCTTTGATATGACTAGTTCTGTTATATTTGAATGTATCAAAAACTTTAACTTTGTATAATCTCTAATTTATTTGCATTTTCATTGTAATTTAATTATCTATGTTACTATTGCCAAATGTGATTAAATATATTGTTTTCACTTTTTGTATATTTTACAATTTTTTATTTTAAATATCACAAAAATCACTTATGCAAAAATCAAACCAAACACATTTCACTTTTATAAAAGAACTTATCCACTTGCCAATCCAAACATAAATCACTTAACACAATTCGACTTTTACCCAATCTGACTTTTCCATAAGTCAAATTGCAAACAAGCACGATTACCCACTGTTATTCCAAACACACCCTTAATTAGTAAGAATTGCTTGATAAATTTCCAAATTATGCTCTAATGGTCGGTTTGGACTATATTGGAAATGGAAATAAGATTCACGTCCATTTAAATTGTTTTTTATTTATTTATTTTTTCAAACTAATCATTCAAACAAATTTTAATTTTAGAAAAGTCACTTATACTACCATCAATCTAAATATAGATTATATTACATAATTTGACTTTTAACAAATTTTAAATTTATAAAAATCAAATTATAAAAAAAGTCACTTTTATCCCCACTGTTATAAAAACAACCTGATTTGTAAGAACGTCAGGGTTGTAGTTGAAGGAGAGCAATCGCACTACTATTATTGCATCCATATATGAACATAACCCTCACCTTGGATCGGACGCTGGAACCCATCCCCTTTCAAGCTCTCTTTTAGATATTTCTTTTTTGGTGAATTCTTTTCATTAAATAGTACCGGCCCATTGCGTATTGTTTGTAAGTAGGTCAACGAGTTTTTCCCAGGCTAATTCCTGCTCCGCTTTTCCATCAAATAATAGTAGATTGAATGTAATGAGATTCAGCTCTTTATTCATTATATAATATTATTCACAATAGAAAGGGCAAGGGTATATAGCTTCTAACAAAATGGTGCCCCCTTTCATGTAGTATTACGTAAATCCATTTTTATATGGATTGAATGTTTTCTTAAAAAAAAAAGAAAGGGAGCTTAGATATGAAATATGATGGCATGTCTATCAAAAGGGGAACGAGTTTGTGGATGTGCACAGAGAGTTACTTCCATTTAGACTGTGCAGAGAGAGTTATTTTCATTTAGACTGTCTATATTTTATCTGAATTATTCAGATTTTATTTTTTATTTTTAAAAAAAATTATTTTAATAGGTACATAATTTAAAATAAAGATAATCTCTACATTAATATTTTTTTAAAAAATAATTTTTATTTAAAAATTACTAATTTAAAAAAATTAAATCTAAATAGTTGATATCCCATTTAAACTAGATATGGACGATTGAGTTAGAAAAAGCTTTCCCTCTCATGCTAGGATAAACAGAAAACTGGGTCCATCAAAAGTGTAGGTAAGGGGATTATTGTTTATTAGAGAACAAATGGGGTCATTTCAGTCATTTTCCACCGTTTCAGCAACACCGAAATCGAATCAACATCGTCTTTCTTCTTCTGTCATTTCTAACGATGGAGGAGTTTCCAGTTTGGGAAACCCAGCACTGAGGAGTTGGGACTTGTGAAAGTAAGATTAATGAATTTTGCAAATAAACGTTAGGTTATTCATATTCTAGCTAATGCCCCACTCATACTTCTACTCTATCTTTGGACGAAGAGGGGGGAAAAAATAGGTGAAGAGAAATCTAGGAGGGAAACTCCACATAATAATATTTTTGTAACCATTTTTTAAAGTTTTTCTTCCTAATATCTCTTCCCTGTTTTCCCCATTTCTCTCTCCATCCAAACATATAATTGAAGCATTAACCCGTGACTGGAAATTTCCGACGAAATACATGAGCATATGCTACTTAGTTATTTCAATCCAACAAGATTCTTGAATGCTCTGTTTTTCTACTCTTCCATGCGATACACTTTGTTTGATCAATTTGACATCATCGATATTCCGTTATTCCCACAGATTAAACTTCTGGCAAACATTCCATATTGGACCCCAAAATTCAGTGGGATTTTCTTTCATTTCGTCAGTATAGAGTCTAGTTTTGCAATCAGAATAAGTGTAAAATATTGGCTCACTCCATTCAAATTGAAACATATAAATCCCAAAGTGATGCACACGGAAGCCGGAAACATTTTTTTTTTTTAATCAACATAGAAACCGGAAGATAGAGGCGTGAATGACATAATATAAAACGTGGAATTAAATTACGATGATCAGAAACAGAGGTTTTGCGGAAAATTAAAATCCCAGTGATAACCTTGTTGGTCACTGTGTCTGGGTTCAATTCTGGGGCGTAGTAGGATATATGCGCTTGATGTTTCTGGCCCCAGATGCTGCGGACGCAGGAGTAGCTGCGCCGGAACCGTCGTGGAGGCCGTCGGAAGAGTTCCCCTGAGAGGAAAACGAGCGACCGAAAAAATCGACCAATGTCTCAAACATGATTATCTTAACTGACTTTCTGGAAGCAGGAATCACCGATGCTCTAGTGTGGAACTTGCGAGCCTCTGATTTGGCTGTTTTGTCCATCCTCGATCGGCTTTGAGTTTCGTCCTCTTCTCCGATCTTCACCTGTCCAGGACTTTCTTTATATGCTAACGAATGACGGAGGACCTCGGGCCCACACTTTTTTTTTTTGGTTGGTTAAGGAAAACGATTCTGAATTATCCTCGAGAACAGGTTGCCATATGGACCCCACCCCCCGCTTCTGGGTAACGCAGTGTTCAGACTTAATAAAATAATAATCTTCCTTGTCACACTCCCCCGCCCACGCCTTTCGTTTACTTGCAAATCAATCTGACTGTGTGGGTCTTTCTTTTTATCTCGATTTCTTACCTGGTCTTGGTTGGTGATCCAGTCTCACTGCGCTTTATTCCTCTCACTTGTGCGATTCCTTCATTTATTTCTCAAATCACAATGATAGACCGCATCATAACAATTAATTACAAGACTAGCCTTGCCTTATAGCGAATTAAAGAGAGGTCCTGTAGAGTAGCACATATGGGATTAGGAAGGAAGTGAGAGGTCCTGTAGAGATGTTGTGTATATGGGCTGAAGAGAAGAAACCATATATAGGAGGAAGGAACTCTATAATATATGATTGTCTTTTGATACGTTCGTGCCTGAGAGTTGAGATGAAGAGTGATATATGGCCTCATTGTGTTGGCTGCAGAGGGCCCCACTATGCCAAGTGGAAAGGCAGGTGGAGGATGGTGGCGGCTGAGAATCTATTGAATCCTATTTCATTAATATTTTTAGTATCACTGCGTGTGGAAGAAGTTTTCAAAGATTTCTCAATCGACTAATTAACTAGTTTAGTCACTTTAGTGTGTGGTGGTGGTTTAATCTGCAGAATTAAGTGTTGGTTTAATTGGTTAGCTTCACTATAAAGAAGGACTTGAAAATTTTTCCTAATAAAGATCATTGCTGAATCAATTTACTATCTCATTCCGGCGGACGAATTAAGGTCATTTTGTGTATGAAAAAAGTAATATTTTAGACAACTCCTAATGTATTTCATATTAAAAACCAAACAAAAATTCTGAAAATATTTTTACAGTAAATAAATAAATAAGGGAGCAATCTTGGAAAAATTGTAAGACTTGCCAAAAAAAAAACAACAACAAATGTGGTGCACAAATTTGTCCTTGAAACGAATTATGCCGTGCGATGTTCTTTCTCTGGGGATTTAATTTCGTGTATCAGATTCATCCAATGAAACATGCTATATATGATATTTTTTGGTTAATGTCAAGGTGCTGCTTCTTAAATTAAAGTAATCAAAAGCTTATAATGGAATGGCGGAATGCAGTCTTTCTTGCAGTATCATACGGAGACATTATGTTGAGCTGAAGTTCGTAGCTAGTGCAAATGGCAGCCTTGAGTAATTAAGTTACTAAGTGAAGTAAATATTTACTAAATCACACTGTAGCGAGGGAGATGGTGAAAGAAGTGTCTATATTAGCATCTGATTGGATTCACTGCTTACCAGATAAAACCTTATTTAGGATCGTTGATTTTAACTAATTTTTTAAAAAGGTTGAGGATTAGCACATGCTAAACGATAATGATTTTAATTTCTCCCTCGGTTGAGGAAGAAGACATGCAGTCTCTGCCATTTGGCCTTTTTATTGGTCAACCTTGGCGGCCGGCAAAAAGGCCATTTTCATTCGTCAAGCCATGTCAGAGCATATACTAGTTAAAGTACTTCTCCTCGAGAAAACATAAATCTCTTTTTTTTTTTTAATAAACATAAAATAATTCTCTAATCGCCTTATATTTTCGATAGGTTTGGCGTTTGAGATAAGTATTTAACTTAAAAAAATGCGATCTCAGTACTATGAATACACCCATATCTATGTATAAATGCATAGAATTCCGCAATAAATTTCAAAAAAGGGGCGAAGTGCTGTAACTAACTAATTATAGATGCTCTTGGCCCCAAAAAGGTTGAGACATTTTAAATAGGATTTGAAGTGGGACCCCGTACGGGTCAGAAGCTGGGAGTTTTCTGCTCCACTGTAATTTTGGATTTCATACAAAATGAATTGAATTTTCGTCTCTTTTTTGTGCTGAGTTTGAATTCCAGTCTTGGCCGTCTAAACATTTTGTCTACCCCATTGCCAAGGCAGTACTAATTAGATAAGCTAGATATGGAGTGGCCTGTTCTTAATTTTTATTTTTCAAATGAATGAAAAGCTCTCAGTGAGATCTTTTGTTTTTTTGTTTTTAAATAGGTTTATCCTTTTTTATAAAATACTTTTTAATTTTATTTTAATAATAAATATACTTTTATCTATTTTGCCTTCATTCTCTCCCATAATTTATTTACCTATATTTTCTTTCTTCATTTTCTCTTTCTCTCTTACTCATTCATAAATAGAAGCATCTTTTAAAAAAATATATATATTTTTTCTGTATATCTATTACTTTTAATTAATTTTGACTGTTTTCTAAAATTCCGTGATTATATTAAAATGACCCTATATATAGCAACATGAGTAATCTATAGAGGTAATTTGCAATTCAGGAGATAAATGGATGGTTTTGACTTTCACATTAGAACCACAATATAAGCATCAGCATCATGCAATAATGATATCAATATGACTCCTATAACATTATACCACTAAATCATTCTAATTTTATTTATAAGTTTATTTTAATTAAATCTTATATATAAAGAAGATGTAGTTAACTCAATGATTATGAGGTAAATTTTTAATTATGCCCTTATTTATGAATGATATTTTTTAACTATTTCTTCTCTATCTATCTTTAAATTATTTTTTTATTGGTACAGTAAATTAGGGCACAATTATCACAATCTTATTTATTACACTGAATCTGAACTTATAAATATGATCAAATTTTTTAGTAAAAAAGAACTTATAAATAAAATAAAAATGATAGTAGTAAATTGTAGAGTAATTACTAATTAGTTGACGTGCTTGAATAGTATTGTGTTGATGCTTCTTCATTTAGTCATGCAAGCCCACGTGACCTTTCCAATATGAATGAGAACCTTAGATGACTGTTCCCGCTCTCCCTTGCGATGAGGAAGTTGCTGGGACTTTGCCTTCAGGTTACGTGATGCTTATGTATGCTCATACAATTAATGTTTTAATTTCGGAGCTATTACTGATCGAGCAACTGTCACACATACACATATCTGCCATCATTGTCTCTTTAAGCTGATCATTGTTGGATTCTAAATAGTAAATACAAGTACTTGTAATTTATTTAACATGATTATTTTTAATATGCCAATATTTTTTCCTTTTTCATTCAGGTCTGTCATGTTTATTAAATTAAATAAAAACACTTACTCTAATGACCTAACTCCCCCCTTTTTGAATAGCATTAGCCACGGTGTTGTTGTTTTTTTTTTTTTTTTTAAATTTTCAACTGTCATTTCTGTCTCATGTATGAGCGAAAAATCTATTTTTCACTAAGAATTTGAGGGATGATATAGAAGTTCAATTCAGGAGCGACTAAAAATGTTATTAGCTTGTTTTTTTAAACAATTTCTGAGCAAAATGTACTACGCAGTAATAATGAATACAGTGTGTGTGGAGTAGTTGCAGCAAAATCCAGCAAGTCAAAGGGAGGGGTTAAAATGTGATGGGGATGAGCTTAAAAGTCAAAAAGATTTTTACTTCTGTCATGAGAGCTCTCGGACGTTGAAGAGAAATGAAAACCCCAAAGGGATTGCAAATTGATGGTTTGAAGGTTATCGTGGCATTTAGTACCAATAATTAATGGAAGATTGATTGAGAAGAAATTAAAGATGGTTAAACCCAATCAGGATGCTGGTCATCAGTGAGTGACGTCCAAATCAGTCAAACCATATCTTTACTTTCATGGTTACCCTCCCAATTGAGATTTGAACCTAACATCTAAAGAAATCTGACAGAACCTTACACTAGTGACCAATTCTATAACTCTATGGTGGTAATCTTTTTAATGCTTTTGTATTCCTTACTATATTTTTTTTTATGGTTGGGTTATGTTAAGAGATAAAAATAAAGCCCAAATACCTACTTCGGAGACCCAAAAGGAAGGTAGCCAGTATGTCGGTCTCGGTTGCTAAAACCCTAGTAGGCCCACCAAGCTTCAATTTTTGGGCCAATGTGATCGAAAGATGCAAGATCTTGTAAAGCACCGAGGAGCGAGGGGAGGATCGGAGGAAGACGAGAAGAATCGGAACAAAGAGGGAAATGAAAGTCACGTGGAAGAACAGCAAGAAACGCTGTTTGCCGGCGGTGCCCAACTTCAGTAACCTTCCTTTTGAGCATCAAGAGGAGGACGCGACTCCTCATCAAGACCGTGCTCGTTTGCCGAACCATAAAGACGCCGAAATCGGTGCTCGTAACTCTGACCAATCCGTAGACCAAGATAGCTCCCACCACTCCGACTTATCTGAAGCAAGACGTCTGGCCAAACAATTTCAAGCTCAGGGAGACAAGCTTGCTGAGGTATTATACCACTACCCACATCTCGCGGTTCATTTTTTCTTTTGTTGAGTGCGAGGGAGAGAATTGTTCTTGTAGCCGCGATATTTCTCTGCGGTGTGTTCCAGGGTAGCGTTTAATTTGGTGGTTGTTTACTGATTCCAAGTGGTGATCACTATTAAAAATCTCTTTGCATTACGAATAACGCATTTTTGTCGCGTAAAATATAAAATGCTTAATTTACGTGAACAATATTTTGAGATAAAAATGCTCGTTGTTTTGTTGTTCGAATGTTAAGTGATTTTCTATAGGCTGCTTCTTTTTATTGTTATTGATTCTCTTATATTTTGCAGCCTATTTTTCTGCAATATTCATCTGTCAATTTCTGTAACTTTTCTGTTCAGCTCTGAGATATCTTTAATGACTTTAGCAATGGCAAGCAATTGTTTCTTGGAGTTAAAATTATGTCTTTTTACTTATACCGTACCCTTTCACGCAGGATGGGAAGTACGGGGAAGCGTTAGGTAAATGGGAGTCTGCTCTGTCATTGACACCCGAAATTGCGGTTTTACATGAACAGAAGGCCCAAGTTCTACTGGAAATTGGAGATGCTTGGAATGCTTTGAAGGCTGCAATGCGTGTGTCCCTGCTCTTTATTCTTAATCTTGTGGATTTTAACTGTACGTAATTATATCCTGAATTCCAAGATTCAATAAAGTAATTGAACAGTTTCTGCTACAATTAATCTTTTTTTGGTGTGTTAAGTCCTATAAACTTAATAGAAAGCTCTTCTGGACTGAGATCAGAAACTTTTCCATCTGTAATTTTAATTACCTTTTGGAGTTCGGAGGCCACATGTTTTGGCACATATATATTTAATCGGCATCATTGCATTATTGACTTATATATGCTTTGGCTCAATATGCTCATTCACTGCTTCTATATGGCAGGAGCTACGGAATTGCAGCCATCATGGGCTGAGGTATGATGTTAGTTACATTAGTAGTGAATATTGCTAATCTTGTAAAATATTAGTACATTATTGTTTTCTTAGGAAGGTCCCAATGTGTCTCTATGAATAGCTTATAATTTTTTTGGGCCATAGTTATCTAAACTACTTCTATTTGTACTTTTGGCTTAGAATCTTATGTCTTAAAGCTTTATATTGGGTTTCTGGCATTTGAAAGATATGACAGAAACTTCTCAACCGTAAGCGGCTCTGATATTGTTCTATGTAATATATATGGTCAATTTGATTAATAAAGTCTGGTTTTCGTATTATGAGGCTCAAATTCTTTCATATTGCAATATGGAGTAATCATTGGTTATTTGGCTCGCTCATGAAGTCCTACTCTGGTTTGCTATTAAGCCATTTCTGCTCAGGGTATAATGGCTGCCCTTGGTTTATATCTTTTATCTTTGATATTTTGTCATTTTGTTTTGTATTAGAAAACAAAATCATCATTGAATTGTAATTGTTGGACCTTTGAAAGCTTTCGTCTGTTGTCTAGATTGAAATATTGATGCTTAAGATTATCTGTTATTGGTTGATCATGGATTACATATAGTCACTCTGTCTGGTGTGATGTTTGTCTTTTTCTAAGCTTTAACTCTTATTCATATACAACTCGATCTCTTCAGGCATGGGTCACACTTGGCAGGGCACAGCTAAATTTTGGCGAGCCTGACTGTGCTATTGAGAGCTTTGACAGGGCCATATCTATCAAGGTGAATCTTTAAGAATATATCTTGGTTTTTGGTTTTAATGTTGCTAAAATGAAATCTTATCATGCTGGTGAATAATGTGATATGGAAGGTAGAATTTAAACAGCCATAAGGTTGATTGACTCATGGTTGATATCATTCCAATGTGATTTCCAGTTGGAGACATTAATTATTTAACAGTTTAATTAAATGATAATTTTTTTGAAGAAGCAAGATTTCAATGAATCCCACGTTTGAGAAACCTATTCGTTCTTTGTTGATCAGGATTTCCATTTTAAATAGAAGTCCTTAGTTTTGTTGTTATTGAGTTTGGCTCTTATCCCAGGTGAAGGTATGTATCCATTTTAAATATTACTAATGCATCTTTGCATTTCTTTTTCACTCTGATATCTCATGAAGTGTATTGGCATGTGCAGCCTGATTGGACGGATGCTCAAGAAGACAGAAAAACTGCATCACATCTCGTAAAGAAGAGAAAGCAACTCCACTCTACAGGCTTGAGTAATACTAAAAATCGTTATGCAGTAGGTGATAAAGATGAAAGCGCCTGACCTGAAGGGGAAGACTTGATCACAGAGTTCATTGGCATGAACAGGTCTTGTCAATAGTCATAGTTAAGCTTGATGTAACACTGATGACTGATGGAAGGTTCTTGGACATCCTCTATATAGGAAGCAGAGGCTGCAACTACACCACCTGTATTTGACAGTTTCATAATAAATTACTTGGCGAGTAAATATTTGGGTCAGTGCCATCGTTGAGAAACAGTTTTCTGGACATGAAATTTCCTTTTCTTTTGGTACAAGTTGATGTTAATATAACCATGATGCGACAGTTCATTATAAGTTACTCCTCTAGTCCTAAATGTAGTATTTTGTTTGTAGTGCAATTACGTACTACATTTAGGATAGGCAGAAGGGTAATCTAATCTACATGGAGTAGGAAAAGATTCAGGACGGATCACCAATCAAAATTTGCTACTTCAAGTCTTACTAGGTGTCTGGTGGTGACTCATAAATGGTAGGAGCATGAATGCCAACTGTGGGCTTTATACTTCACAATCAAGAGCAACAAGAGACAAAAGGGAGTTTATAAAGGTAGTAATTAAAGATGTTAAACCCACGAGTTTAAGTAAATTCAGAATAAGGATGCAAACTTGTAATAGAAACTTGGATGGTAAAAGTTTACCTCCATTATTAAATAATTACTAAAATATACAATTATATAATTAATTAAAAATATTATATAATAGTCAATGGAAATATAATAGAAAATACACTAATGTAAAATGAATTCTCATTTACATTTGACAATTCCCTCAACATAAAAATTTCAATTAATTTCAACATAAAGTTATTGAACATCACACACACATGCATGTATATACAAGTTTAGTCTATTGGCGTCATTCAATTACATTTTTCTATTTTGCAATAGCCTTTTCAATTACTGAAATTGACCAAAAAATATAAAGCATTATTAATAATTCTAGGATTAGTAAGTTTTTGCCATAGCTTTAAGTTGGTTAAAAACTTAGGAAATGGTAGGATTTTGAAAAGTTGAAGAGGGAGAAATAACTTGTTAATTTATTTGGTTTCTGAAAGACCGATCATTATTTTATCATTTTGAGCTCTATAATTTATTTATTTATTATTATTATTATTTTGGGGATAAATTCTTAGCTCTATATGAATAGAGCTAGTTTCACATACCGAAGATTGAGGGAATGCTTGCGGAATACCCAGTCCCAATGCAATGCCTTTCATGTGAGGAATATTACGGCCTAGGAGATGTCGGCACCTGCAAAGAGTGCTACAAAGAAGCCAACGAGACTAAGGAGGAGCTCAAGACTGAGATCGACTCCTTGAAGGCCAAAGTTGCCTTCCTCAGCCTCTTGTCTCCTGTTGATAACCATAATCCCTTCGATACTGACGTTATTTTGGTTCCCTCCGATGAGAGTTCTGATCTACCCTCCCTGACTGTTCCGGCTCACAAGGTTGTTCTGGTCAGTATCTCCTTAATAAGTTCTTTTACAGACTTGTCCGTTAAACTTACTTTCCTTCACTGCTGTTTCGATTTAACATATGGCAACCCCACCGTGGATGAGGCGAAATTTGGATTTTGACTGCCAATAATGCTACTAAATTTTGATTCGAATCTTTAAAGAAAAAGGGATTTTATTGATACGATCATTTGGCGCATGGATTCTCGTGTTTTGTCCGGTGAAATTGTTATGCTACTTTTGCTTATTCACTAGAGGGGCGGGAGTTTTCTCTTCTTACGAGTAAGCCGCGGCTTGTGGGGTTTCAGCATTGATATTAGTGAACAATAAAATATGCCTTTTATCGTTTACGTGTTAATGTTCTCAACAAGGGTACTCAGACGATTATAATCTGATCTGTTACTAAGAGCGAGTTAATAATATGCTTGGATCACTGTATTCTCTAGATTGAGCCTCGTAGAAGATTTGTTATCATGTACTCTTGGGAAGTTATTCTTGCCAAAGGTTTCATCGCTTTCTGCTCTGCTGTTAGAAGCACTCACATCTGACTATTTGTGAATAACGTGGTGCGGTTTTTTAAAATAATCAATTTTCACTTGCGCTTAGGCAAGCGCTTTGATCTTTGGCACTAGGAGAATTACACACATTTTGAGAATTTATTTCACTTGCACATTTTGAGTGTGCCTCGTTGTTGTAAAAATGAGGGAGGAAAATAAAGCAGCATAAAACAAGAAGATATTAATACATCCTTCATGTTTGTTTTTCCCTTCTGGTTTATTTATCACCAAAGAATTTTAAAAACTCACTATGCTTGCTCTTTGTATATTTTAATACCTTTGAAGTCTGTTAGACAAACCAGCAAATTTTCATATCTTATAGCATATGAATAATGCTTAGAGGGGGCAATAACTATCAGAGAACTGGTAGCAAGATTTTCATCAGAGCGTGCATATATTCTTATATGTTATAATTGCCCTGTCAGCGGTCAAGTATGACTTATTGGTTGGACATTAATGATTAAACATCATTTTCAGTTTCTTTGGAGTAGCAAGTTGCTAGAATGACAGTTCTTTCTTCCACATCTGGCTTCCTTTCTTCTTTTCAACTTTCCTTGGGGAATTCTGGTGATGGACTCTCATTTGACTATATGATATGCGCATCTGATGGCCAAAAACATATGAGATGCACATCTAAATCAGTCCATTATTTTATGTACTGACTCATGCATGGGTCGTATATCAGTGCGTGTGTATTCATCATGGTTCATTTTCTTAGTGCCAAGCCTCTGTTTAAAAAAAGTGACAAAGGAATAAGACTAGATACGCGGTTTACATCTCATAATCTCTTCTCTTTATCTATCTCCAAATGCACTATATACCTTCACTTTGTAAAAGTCTGGGTTGCTTTATCTGTAACCAAAGGGACATGCACTCAAATTATAACTTGTAATCATGTTTATAACCTTTTCCTTGTTCATTTTGGGTGTAAGATGAACCAAAAAAACTAAAGTTGCCGAGTTATTGATAGGGACGGATATCTTGCTTTTTCTCTCTCTCTCTATTCATACTGAACTTGATGCTATCTTGTTAATACTATGTGAGTAGGCGAGTCGGTCCCCGGTGTTCAGAGCAATGCTTGAAAATGATATGGAGGAAAGACGAAGTGGTACCATAAAGATTAGTGGTGTATCATACGATGCTCTTCGTGCCTTCGTTGATTATTTATACACTGCAGAAGCATGCCTTGATGATCAAATGGCCTGTGATCTGTTAGTTTTAGCTGAAAAGTATCAGGTGAAGCATCTCAAGGCATGTTGTGAAAAATATCTGATGGCTCGATTGAACTGGGAAAAAGCAGTCGCGAATTATGCCTTTGCTCACCAATACAATGCCAAACAATTGCTAGATGCGGCCTTGGCATTAATCACAGACAACATGGACAAGCTTTCTAAGCATGAGGAGTATGAGGATCTGGTGGAGAGTAACCCTCGGATTGTGGTTGAAATCTATGAAGCCTATCTCTCAAAACAGGTTAATACCGCAGCCAGAAAGAAATCTTCAAATAAGAAATAGCAAAAAGGCACGAGGAACTAATGGAGTCAATGTTGTGTATGTTCTTCAAGTTGGATATTCTTGACCGGCAATTATCTTGGGATGTTATTTCTTGTTTAGATCAATAAAATGTTGAAATGAGAAAAGAATGTTTAGCAAATATTTACAAGGAGAATTACTATAAGATCTCAAGAAATTGATTTAATCACCTAAAAGCCTAATAACAACGGAAGAACATTCAATGCGTAATTGTTATTGGATTCTATCAATTTTTATATGAAATTCTTGTTCTAATAACAGCTCTGAAAGCAAAATTAAAAACTACGACTGAGTATGCATTTTCCAAATTGGACCAAACTCCATTAATTTTAATGCAAGGTTGAATTTGAATCGGCCACCTTCGAAACTCTCAATGATCCGCAAAAACTGTAATCACAAAAGCTTTACTACTAAAACCAAACCTCTTGCCAGTTTGTGCATGGAAACCTTGACCTCATTTCCAAGCTAGCATCAAAAGAATGACCCAAAAAGGTGGGAAAAAATGGGAAAGCACATCTTAACAAGACCCTCGCGACAGGGATTCCAGATTGTTGCTAAGTAATGAAATGGCTTTTGAAGGGAGATGCACCAATGCCTAGTTGCAGCCTACTTCTGGCGCACCATGAGATTTCAGACAGCTATAGCTATCATATTCTTTTGTATCAACATTTATATGATTCATATTGAAACAATTAAGCTGTGTCAAAAGCGCTTCTCAGATCTTAATATCTTCCAGCTAGCATAGGGACCTTCCCCCACATCTTCCCGGAAATTCACCCAACCCATGGCATTTGCGATTTCTTCAACTTCACTAATAACATATAAGGAGTCCCGTATATACACACGCCCACCAGGTCTTAACAACCGATCCATCTCCAACATGATAGTTGATATATTGCACCTTTTCCTGAGACACGTGAATATTTCAAACCCCTACAATGGTGGTTGTATAAAATACAAATGTATCAACAAGGAAAAAGCGCGGGATAAAAGCATGGACAAAGCGACATACCTCTTTTTCTCAGCAGAGAAAAGACCCGCTGCATGCAGCAGATCATACGTTCTTGGATATGTGTCAAACGGTTCGCACCTACCAATATAGTAAAACAACAACAACAATAATAAAGCAGGATAGATCCCACAATATAAAAGTCACCAAACACTAGATGCCATAAAATATCTGGCACTAAATTTTGACAATCGTATCCTTTATTTTATTTTTAATTATGGCATTAGGCTGCGCAAAAACTACTATTAATTGACTATCTTCAAAATGCTTTTCTGAACAGTCTCCAAGACTACTTTTGTGGAATCGGATCATTGTTCTAACCAGTTCCACAGAAATCAAGGCCTATAGAATTTAAATGCCAATATAAGACGATATTTTCAACTTTAGTACAGGTTGCAAACTTGCATGACATGACAAAGTAAATCTACAATCGGAATTTAAGCAACCAAACAAAATCAGAAACACAAATCTCATACCAATCATGAACTACTCCTATCAGTCCACGGTCATATACAACAGGCAAGGTGTTGAATTCACTAACAGGAACAACGTTCATAACCCAACAATCAATCTGAACATCATGCAGAGCTGCTGCAAAGCTGTTATTGTCAAAAGAAAGTGGCTCATCAAACACATAAGGATAGATGCACGCTTAGGTTATCATTCTACAAAAAATTCATCACTGATAAATGACATGTACACAAAACAAAATCAAGGGCTTATTCCATACCCGCCAAAACCTGCCCTCAAGTCCATAACATTTCTTAGGTTGTACTCCTTCCAATGGTAGGCTCCAACATAGCTATCTATAATTTCCTTCCAATATTTTGATTCAGCCTTGAAGAGTTCCTTCCTGGAGATATGGGCATCCATTTTAATGCTCTGAAGCCGATCTGGTGGTTGATGAAGGCGTGCAGGCCACTCAGAAACACTGGCTCCATAAGCACTACTAGGTAATCTAGAGATGCATGCCTTAAGGTCAGTATACCTGCAAAATCTTTCGGGCTATCATGAGTTTTGATACTCATTCATCAAATGTAACTCTGCCTAAAATTTTTAGCAAGTTAATTACTCGCAGTATTCCAGATGATCTATAAATAAGATTTATGCTTCCATTGACCTAGATACCAATTAAGTTTTAATCCGAGTGTTCATAATGCTTTGCATTTTTCTCTCAACGAGTAATAACATAATTTAAATTTCATAGTTTTCTTGTCTTGTTTATATATAAAGAATCCAACTATAAAGTCCAAATTGATATAAATCCATCATAATTAAATTTCAAAAAACTTATTGGAGAGGGCATTTAATCTTTAACACCTTCACTCTATTGCCATTATATTCCAGTTAAAGCATCACAAGGACCAAAAATAACAAATAAGCTGCTTAAACCTCAGAATGAAACACTATGTTTGAAGTTTGTGACATACCAAACTTCATCTGGATTATCATTGGAGTTACAAATTGGAGGCTGCATATCAATGTCACGACTAAGGTAGCAGCTATTGTTCACTGGTTTCTGCCATATAGCAATATATCCTTCCTTTCTCACAAGTTCCCAGCAAATGTGAGCAGTTAGGTTCTCCATTTCTGTTAAGCAATCAATTCAAAAAGCATTATTTCCTACCAATGTTTATGATCAAAGTCCAGAAAAGATGAAGCTAAATATTTGATGATATAAATATTCGAGTCATTTAAAAATATTTTGGACCTCTAAGATCTAGAGTTATCATATAGAAGTAGGAAGACTCTCAAGAGAGCAGCATTGAGTCATTGAATAAAAAAGTTGATCAGTGAAGATACCTTTCCATTGATCCTGGAGGATCTCTTCATGTTTGTAAACAGGTTGTGCTGCCCAAACAAAGTATCCACCTGCCCTCAGCAGCCTGTCAGCCTCCAGAAGCAAGATTCCATCTTTATGAAAAGCCAAGGAAAAATGGGATATCAGTGCAAAGAACTATAGGTCTATAGCCATCAAGTTGATTATAAATACATCCCTCCTTCTGTGTGTGCGTGTGTTGGTTGGGTGGGGGGATTTAAAATAGCATTCTATAGAAGGTGTTAAATTTTTCACAGATGTTTCGGTCATCTCAATAGGACATTTTTCTTTGGGAAAACATGGTGAACACCAAGAAACTCAGTTCTAAATAGCTTAATTTCCTTTTCAGCATTGGAGGTGCAGGATTAAAGGGTTAAGTGGAATATAGCAAACGAGGAAAAGTAATACCATCACGTGTCCAATTGATTCTGCATCTTGAACAATGAATCAGGTCAAAAGCCTGGCTAGGGAACGGCAAGCGATGAGTAGAAAAAACTGCTACCATGGCAGGAACACCACGCTCTAGAGCAAACTGAATCTGGTTTTCGTGAACATCTTTTGGTGCTATTGAAAGAGTATTGACATTACGTTGCATCAAATAAGCACCAAAACTTGCCACTCCACAGCCAATGTCCAAAGCAACTCGAGTGTTGTAACCAAATGCAATGTCAGGAACCATCTACATATTCATTTCAAAAATGGTCAGTGTTGCGCTGATGCAATTTATCAAAAACATATCTTAATAAAAATTGACACCAACCGCAGAAATCTGATCCAGGTATTTATCCGCACCATGAATAAATTGTGTTCCACCGCCAGGAAAAACAAATTTATCCTTTTTTATAGATATCCAATTTTGGCCACCTTTGTCTTCAACAAGACGTGAATGAGGTACATTAGCAAACCAGACCTGTCATTACATATAAAGTAACTTGAAGACTTCTCTTCCCAAACAGAATTGGTGAAAGAGTCACAATGTGCACTGATGAAACAAATGCATCTACTGAAATATGATTATAAGTATGTTTACATGAACACCAAAAGGAACAGAGTTTAAATTTGAAAATCAACAAGTTAACCATTGAACCGTGACTTTAAATTCACAAGACATGAAATGGAGAATATGCTTTTCTAGAATATGTTAACGATGTAGATTTAGAAAATTCAATGCCCCCGTTAACCATCTTAGATGCCTAACTGTACAGGGACCATCAACTATTGAGAGATTATCTATATTTTAGGTTATCAACCAATCCAACTGACTGGCTACGGCTCATTTATCATCTCAAGCATAAGCTCCACTTCTATAAGAAATTGAGGCCAACATTGTAAAACAAGAAAATAGGCAGTTAATATCCGAACACTCCGTCTGTGTTTCTTCATCAGTTGCAATATCAACCCTTCACCAACTGAAGTTAACCCATTCATCTGATCAAGTCCAACACTGTATCTAAAGAGTCCACTTCAAAGTTTCAGCACATCTCAAAGACTTCTGATTTTTACTCTAACATGTTAAAAATAAGTCCAGTAAAGCCTCAAACAGGAGCAAAAGAAGACCCTTTTGCAGTCCCTGGGTCAGATAGATAGTTGTCTATCTTGATGGACGCATCGACCATCGTAACAATCATCTAACGAAAAAATGTGAACAAGTTCAGAAACAACATCGCACATCATGCAAGTAAGATCACACTTAAACATCGCAAAAGTCAAAACAGAGAAACTGATAAACTTACACAGTTCCAACTCGAAAAGTACCTCATCTCTGCTCTTTGGCCATGGTATTGGACTCTTGTACCCTTTCGGCCTTCGCACCAAGCAATTAAGCCCCTTGCCTTCCTCGGGACAATGCCGCTCGTACTTTTCACCCCTCTGGCTTGAATTCAGCCTCTTTATCCATTCCTCATTGTCCAAGCAAGGTATGTAATCAGTCATGCTTGGGTCACAAACCTTGAACCTCTCAATCCTAACTATGCCGTCACTTTCCCCCTCTTTCTCCGCTCGTATCTCGCTCAAATTACCCAATTCCTGCATCAAACTAGCATCAAGCTCTCCAATTTTGAAGTCATCTGACATCACACCCTTGTCGTCCACAACGCCCATCCTCTCCACAGGCGGCAGCGGAGGCACCACGAATACTTTCTGGCGAGGCGGCGGAACTGGAGATCGGTCCGGCGATGAAACGGTAGATGAAGAATTGTCGCCGGAAGCGGAGCCGGAGAAGAATGTGCGGGAGGAGTAAGTGAAAGAGTAATGGTTTAAAACGAAAATGAGGGAAAAAGAGAAGAGAAGAAACGCCGTAAGCTTAACGAAAGAAGAGGTTTTAAGGAGATCAACGGGTAACACGCCCAAGAATTTCATGGTCACCCTAGCAGGAGAGCCAGTGGGAGAAAATCGTGGGCTACACTATGAACGCTGATTTATCAGGTCTGAGGCAAGTGAGGGAACATAACGAACGGAATTCGAGAGAATGAAGATGACGGTGGGAAGGGTGTTGTTCGTAACAAGGCAAGACGACGTGAAGGAGCATATGGAAGAGAATAGATCATGGATTTGGGTGACAAGTACAGTACGTGTGAGTGTCCCAAGCAGAAAAGAATCAGCACAATATTATATATTATTCTTAAATATGATTTTTTTTCTTGGTCGAAATTCTTAAGTAGTGTATGAATCAGCAGGCATGTGTTTCGCGGCTATTTGACGTAAATGTTGAACGGCTTTCTATTTGTTTGGGAATAGGGTGCAAAAGTAATTTTTTTTAATATGATTTTTATGAAAGTTAAATAAAAAAAAATCATATTATTAATGTGATTTGTATTTATATTAGTAGGAGGAGAAATGATTTTTTTTTAAACCCAATGAAATAAAAGTCATAAGCTACTTTAATGAGTTTCTAAAAAAATATTTTTTTTTTCTAAAAGCCCATTAAAAATTAATATATTCATAAATATGTCCGCAGATGTCAAATGTACTTTTACTCTCTAAATAAACTTTTCCCCCTCCCTAATAAAACCCCAAACAGACCCTTTGTAGTATTGGATGTTGGAGCTGGGCCGTCGGGGTGGCTGGTATGAGCGCGCTTCTAGAATACTATTCATCTCTTTTATTTTTTCCAATTATTCATTTCATTTTATGAACGACAATTTTTAATGAAAATTATAGTAGAAATAAAAATAAGAACAAATTAATTTTTAAAAAAATAAAAGAAAAAAGACACTTAAATATCATTTGAAATTCAAAATTTCAAATTGGTTCTATTGGCAATAATAGTAATGGAATTGATAAAAAGAGTATAACAATTAATAACTTAGATTTTTAGAAAATAACTGATTTAAAATTTTGAAATTCAAGTGTTATTTAAGTGGAATTCTCCTAAAAATAAATAGATGAATGGGATTGTTAGAATTTATTATAAAGATCAATGTGATTAAAATCAAATCAGACCAGCCAGTTCAATTATAAAAATTGTCGAATTGGTCATCTAACCGATATGGCTTGACTGACTCCATCGGTTTAATATTTATTAAGATTTTTATGATTTTAAAAATTTATATCTAATTCAACATATTTCCAAAAATTACAACTTAGGATTCTATGAAAAGTTTGAGATATATACTTTTTAGTACAAAAAAAATCACTCAAAAATATTATCATTTGATCCTAAAAAATTATCAAGTTCTAAAAAATATTATCGTTCAAGTTCACTTAATAACCGATTTGGCTCTAGTTTAACTCCGATATGACCCACTAACCTTTGATCCAATACTCTGGCCAGTTTAGTGACTAGTCCGAATTTAATTACCTTGATAAATATACTACTAAATATTCTCACATTAATGAAGGGATTTGATATAATATGCTAATGAGAATTTATGGATAAAAATATAATCTTTGGTTTATCAAGTTTTTCTTCATTTTAGTTTTGGTATCTAAAATTTCAAATCATCGATTTTAATTCCTCAAGTTTTATTTTATTTAAAAGATCGATCTCTATAACTCAATAAAAATTTGGACCATCTTATCCTTAAAAAGACCAAAACTATTGGTTTGGAACTTAAACTAAAACCAAAATGAGGGTAAATTTGGGGGAACAAAGATGGTATTAACCCAATTTTTTTTCTTTTTTAATTACAAATACTAAAAAAATTATGCTTTCTGTTTGTTATTATAAATATTTTTAACTAATTAATCAATACATACACTGCAATTATAATAATATATTGGAGGATTGTAGCCCAAATGACAACAAACATAACCTCTTGTACAGGATGGGTGGGTGAAGTGTTTAAATTTACACTTCATTATTATTCATAAATCTCTAGTGAACAAGTAAATATGGTAAAATTCAATGTATATAAAATTTGTAATTAAAAATGGTTCATGCATCTCACTAAAAATTATTATATCATACAGGGTGACAATATATTTTATTGCATAAATACAATCTCTAGTCCTTTTTTCCCCCACCAACAACTAGAAAGTTGCATTCACTGAAAGGCAGCTCCCAGATATCAGAGAATAAGCGAACAGAGTCCAAATTACAAAACAAAAACAGAAGACGCAAAACAAGGGACATGACACAGCAGTATAGCACACTGCAATCTGGAAAGTAAGACTAACAATTGAAAAAACAAGCAGCAACACACAAAAATTAGCGCAAGCCTTCTGTGTCCTTTTGGTCCTATACCCAAAAATCAAAAGAACAATGTACATCAACAAGAGAGCACAGCGGTTCCATTCCAGTCCCCTCTATAATATAATTACCCATCTTCTTTGGAAGTTGCAAACTCACAGGGATACATGAGTTTGATAGCACTGCTGATCATTGCTTAATGATATCTGGTACTACATTCTGTTCTTAATATAAGACCCACTCAACAACAAAGTGGATCTTATTGTAAGGAATGGATGGAGCATTGTATATGCAGGAAATAAAAAGTTCACGGAAGCTTTCTTTTGTCGCCTGCATTATATTTTAACAAGAGAACATGATGACGTGCGTCTAGTAATTAATCCTATACTAGTTCTGGATGATATATATACACAAACACACGAAAGGTGAAGACGACCTAAGTTCTACGTTATAAAGCAAAGGCTGAAGAGGAGGCTTGAAAAATGTGGAGCATGATATAGAAGCAGAGAGAATAAGAACAGAAGGATATGGTTAAAGTAATAAAAAGAAATCAAGGGATGGTAAGCAGCATCATGTTCTTAAATTCCTGGAAATCAAGGAGGCCATCAGAATTGGAGTCATAAACGCCGATCATGGAGGCGCAATCTCTGCAGCTCTTGGGATCCCACAAGCCAAGCCTCTTGAGCACACTCTCCACCTCTAGGCTGCTGATGAATCCATCTCCGTCCATGTCAAACACCTCGAACGCCTTCACCAGCTCTCTCTCTTCTTCTTGACCTCCTCTGCTCTCTCCACTGCTATTACTGCTCCTCGACATGGACTCGCAAAACGTCAAGAACTCATCCAAGTTAAGGCTCTTCTTCCCCACAAGAGACTCAACCTCCTCTGCTTCAAAACCGAAACCTATATTCTCCATTAGTCTCTTCAGGTTTTCAAGGCTAACATAACCATCCCCCTTCTTGTCTAGCTTCTCAAAAATCCTCTGCAAGTCACTCCGGCTTAGGGAACACATAATATATAAAGTGGGGATTGATCTTTGAATCTTGAATATGATTATATATATGACCCCCTAGTTATGAACCGATATACATATATATACACATGGATTTATGTTTCGTGCCAAGCTATGTGGGGATTATATATAGGAATTAGAGAGGCGCCCAACTCTATCACGGAAACTGAGGTCGGTGATACAGTACGTACGAGAAAGTACAAGAGGAAGGCCAGATTAAATTGATGTGGATGAAGACGTTCGATGCAGGTACCAGGAAGTTTCGCGGGGCATTTCTTTGAAAGCAGCTCTTTTGATAATTCCGAGGTTTGTGGTGGAGGTTTCTTCTTCATTTCCTTCCATGCTCAAGGTATTGGGTGGCATTATATTTTTGTATGGAGAGGTCAAAGTATTTAGTGATTTTTGATAATTGACCAACCAATTGGTATAAGTATTAATTTCAGCTATATTCAAACTGCGTGTTGAGAGCGTGTGTGGGTCTTTTTCTCAGGGAACACGTGTCAGGACTATATTTGGTGAGGGACCGTAATGAGGACAGATGATTCATTTTTAATTACAGTAGTTATTTTATCATGATGGGTCTCCTTAATTTATGCCTCGTGACGGCGGGACGGATAACACATCAGACGTCCTTTGGTACGGGATTGCTGATGTGGCAATACGTCACTTCCGTTTCCCTTCTTGATGCCGCGTCAGCTTGAGCCGCCAAATAACTTGCAAGTCTTTTTATTTTGGATCCCATTTTTTATTGGGAAAGAAAATGACAGTTACGTCCTAAAGAGATAATTGATGATTTGATTTCCTGGATCTTCTGAAACTGAGTTGCTAATATTCACTTTAAAAGTGTTAGAATAGGGGGATTATTGGTTTTATACAGGTAATGTATCCAGCACTTTAAAATATTTTTTTAAAAATATCCATCCATTTAAAATATTTGATACATCTAATATTTTAAAATATTTTTTTTATGCATCTAATAACATAAAATATTTTTTGGTGCATGTAACACAAGGCACAAAAAGGTGCTGAACACATCTTAAAAAATAATAATTCAAAATGTCAAATACACCATAAAATATTTTAGAGTTAAGGACGCCCCTAAAAAATTACTTCAAAATGTTAAACATGCCTTCACCCTTTTAGATATAAACTCAATACAATTCCTCTTACCATTGCAGAACTTAGTGGCATTCTTTATAATCTGAATTTATGTTAGTCCAGAGGTTTTAGGAAAATTGCTTTGTATTCCAATTGTTAAGTTGCTTACCAGAGGTGGTGATATTAATCGCTCATTTAGAGATATTATTATTGATGACAGTTAGACAACTATGCATAGAGATCGACAGATGTATGTAAATCATAAGCAGAGAGAAGCAGCGAAGCACTTGTATTATTGGTGGACTATTTAGCTAGGTCCTCCAACATCATGGAGGAAACTCTTTGTATCCTCATCACTTTCTCCCCATTAGGCAACAGGTGTTGTACGTTGGTGAGGCACCCTCACTACTAAGGAATTATAATATTTTATTAAAAAAGAAAAATAAAGAGTATTATACAATTGCCAATTGCCACTGTCCCAGAAAATGATTTTCTTTTTCTTTTTTAAGTGATGAACCCAACGAAGGCTTCGTCAGCACTGGGAATACATTATTACGAAAGAGTAGAAAGAATAACGAATAATGCCCAGAAGGCCCAAACTTGAAGTGATTCAGCTTCAAGGCGTCAAGGAGAATTTGCCAGGCTCCGAGTATTTCTTCTCCAACTGCTCAATCTTGTTCATCTTAAAACCTCTGATTCTTAGTACCTCAGGCTCCGACGTATCTTTGAAGTCAACAGTTTCAAGGGTCCACCCCTTGTTTTGCACCGAACCACCCACTTTTACCTATTTAACCATATAAATACAATCATTCCAAAATCTAAATCCATTTTTTTAAAAAAAAAAGAAAGTAAAAACTCATCATGAGTATATGAAGTTCCGTTGGAACTGAATCACAAGGCACCTATTAGTTATTAGTACAACAGTTGATGGGGATTTTCTAAATTAAATTAGCATTCCTTGGTTGTCAAGCAAGTTGGGAATCTTTTTAAGATGGTTAGGTTTCTACGTCCTTTGGGTTCTCAATCTATGTTATGGAGTTGAGATTACCATTGAGATCTCTCTCATTTTCTTCCTACGTGTCTGTCCCTCAATGGTCTTTTGAACAAAAAAATTAAGCAAAATTTTAAACTATTTACTTAATAACCTAAGCAATGTATGATTTGGAATTTAACAAAATTCTCTCATATATTGTGTATTTCATTATTTTTTTTCAGACAATCTGACTGTCAAATCTAGTTATTATTCCTCCCTAGCAGCCAATATGGATCTTGGGAAACTTTCAAAACACACAATGAAGCAGGTTTGTTCAGACATACCTCGGTATCATCAACAGCATCAACAATTAAAGTCCCGTCTAAGGACATATTCTCAAGAAAGATATTTTGACCCTTTATGGCCAACGTAGACCTCTGAGATATTGAGGAATTTCCACTGATTTTGCTCTTGATCTGAGACAAGGTCAGACCCCATTTTGGCTTCCATACAATACGGGGCCACACTTCAACCTCTTGCCCATTGAAAACCTGCAACACTGGATCTGGTACCTTGACACCAGCCTGGCAGAAATAAGAATTTAAAGAGAATTGGTTATACTGGATTTGACTTTTAGCGGTGGAAATATTAGCAGTTCTACAAAGAAGAAAAACATTTGCATATTCCACTCTTAAACTCATGAAGTTTATTCGTACTCTATTCCCACAAAAATGCAAAGGAATTTCACGAGTCATATACTCACTGTTTATAGTTATATTATTGATCAATAAAAAATTGAATGTTCACTTAAACTTTATTGAGTGAAAACCAAGTGTGCTCCTAATAGTGCTTCAAGAGAATGAGTTGAGAGAACTTGAAGAAAATAGAAATGCAAAACCAAATGCACTACAAGTTCTTCAGTAATGAGATTGAGAAAATATTTTGGAAGTCAGGTGTCATATTTTACCTTCTAGTATAAACCATTAAGTAGGAAAGCAACATCTATGCATCATGGAATTGAAAACATAATGATAGAAGGAGCATATTACCTTTTTAAGGACGAGGCTGTTAGCACGATAGATGGCCATTTCTCCAGAGGTTGCACTATGATATGGATTTCCCCTCGGTACCTTCAGTCAAATTAAAATATCAGAAATCATTCCCTCATTGAAAACTTTTTGGCAATTAATTATATAAAAATTTTCCACCATCCAACAAGTATTTTATTTCCAAAGCTCCCAACTTAGACTGAACTGTTGACTAATTCTTTGAATTCTATCCTCAATCAAATGCTATATATAATTAACTATGAAATAAATCATAGCAGACTTTTAAACTTTCCCTTTTATTATTTATTCTACCGGGTGTTTCTTCATCTATGAGTTTTAGATGTCCTGCATTACTTCTCAGAGAAAGCAGCATAAGGTCAAGCCCTGCAATAGCTGTGCATTAATTTAAACTGTACCTTAGCAGCATCTTCAGGGTTGTTCTTTACAGGTGCATAGGCGAGCCATGTATCCATTACCTGCATATTTACAATGGATCCAATAAGTTAGTACCATGCATGACTACCAAAACATCTCCTAATGGCATCTCTACAAACTGAAAAATTATTTACCGTGAATCCAACCCTGGCAGACGGTGGCAACGTTTTTGGATAGTCTTGCATCATACATTCAAGCCGAGTCGATGACTTAAATGATGTCTTGCTGGAATCCTTATACCTGCAGTTGAAAAATGTTGGTTTGATGATATGATATTGCAGAGTAAGTGAAAAATTAAAATTGAATCACAATCCATTAAAATTGTTGTAAAATAATAATAAAGCATAATGAGTATACGAAGATGTACTTTGGGTTAACAAACTCCGTTATGGCACCTCCAGTCTGTGTGAGCTCTTCAATGTAAGAATCAAGTTCCAAAATTAACTGTTAAAATAACATAAGGTGTTATGCATGAATAAAGCAGCTGGACCGAATAATAATAATAATAACCACAATAACAACAACAAAAAACCAATAAAATCATAATTGTTGTTTTTCTGCTCTTCTTTTCCCCCTGATTTGGGAAGTGGGGCAGTTCACAGTTCCAAGTCACATGATACTGTCTTAGGAGGCAGATCACATTGCACAAATCCATATAATCTCAACATAAATGACAAACTTACACCAAATTTAGATTTCAATTTCATAGTCTACCAGATATATCAAATGAAACAAGTGAAAGAAGAAATCAGCCTGATATTTCAAGTATTGCAAAACATAAATTATGAACAGAATGCTCACAAGTCAAACAATATGTTAAGCTAAAAATGCAGTTAGATGAGTACAATTGACTTAGATCAGCCGTAGTTAAATGAAAAAGGGGGGCATAGGGGAATTCATGAGATTACCTGGTTTATGTTTCCTGGAAAGGGTGAGAAGCCTGTCTCACAATTGACATCACCATCAGGGAAACCAGTTGCCCTAAGGAGTGGATCTAGCTGATTGTATTCCACATTTATCACCATTGTCCTCCCTGGGAGAGAAATGGCATATTTAAATTATTAATAATCAATGTTAAAGCTAGTGTCATCAGCAAGGTCCACTTGAAAAGAAGATTGTACAGTGTTGGTCCAGATGCAACTTTTCAATTAAAAACCACACAAAAACGATTCTTCCTTGGTCAAGAAATGAAAACAATCACCATGACTTTTCTTAGAATAATAGTGAATAAAAAATTAAGAGTTACCATCAGCGTGAGTGAGTCTGGTAATTCCTCCAATAGCTTCTTTTGCTTTTCGAGGTACAGCAAGAGAGTTAACATGGTACTGTTTGGAAGCACTGACTCCTATTGCAGCTGGAACTGCCTGTACCCTCAAAATGCTAGTAAATTAATATTCAGATCATATTAATAAGCAAACCAGGAAATTGTAACTGAATGGAATGTGAAGACAACAAACCTTGAACAAAAGTCCATTTGTATCTTGGAAAAAGAGAACCCATTTCAAACCAGCATCACGCCTGACAAATGCAGGTGACAATATAAACTTAAAAAAGAGTATCACTAAAAGACAATTACCACAGCCCTTCATTTTTGTATGAATCCTAGACAACAGCCCACCAATTTAGAAACATGGTAAAGTATCATCAAACATTCCTAGTCATGTAAAACAACAATATCATGATCCCAATTGTACTCAAAACACACTGAAATTGCCTAGACAGAAGAAGAGACAAAATCTACTTGTGAATCAACTGATACGTTTTCTAATTTTTGAGACATAGCTCAGTTAATTTAAATATGGAAGTATAAATGAAAATGGAGACACAAAATGAGAGACCACTAAAGTATGTGCAATCATACCATAATTTCAGAATACCACTGGAATAAAGAAGTGCATGAACGTCGCCATGGCCATGAGGTTTTGTCTACAAAGAAAGAAATCCTTAATCAATCTCACTTTCTTTGAAGATACTACATCCGAGGTTTACATAATACAACTCATTGCCCTAAACTTCAGTCATACAATCATCATTGTACCCCAGGCAACATTACCTGAATTCTGTATTTGTTTTTTGAATCCACTGCAAGTCTTGCATCATTATCATCTAAGCATGCTACTTTTTCCTGAAATGTGATTTGTATCAAAACCATTTGACTAAACCATTTTAAAGAGATATTACACTTTCCATTAGGTATCTAAAGCCATACCTGCTTTAAAAGTGTCACTTGTGTAGGTTGCATACCAAAGTAGGAATTTGATTCCAAAAGCTTTAAGGTACGCTCATGTGTGTCGTCAGATGTCATAATAACTAAAGGAATCTGTACCTGGCTTTCACCTATAGATTGAAAAGAAAAACATTACTACAAAGGACTATTGAATATAGTAATTGAAGTTAATAACCACGTGATGGTGCGGCACAACAAATGGTCACACCTTTCTTCATAGAAATATAACAATAAGAGGAGGTATATGACTCTACAACTCTGTTTCCTGATGAAAGAAAGGGCTAACCTTGTGAAAGTTTACAGCTGGCTTCTTGAAGAGCCAATATAGATTCAATGTAATGCTGTAAAAAGCATGTTCCAGTGGTGGTTTCAACAGGAAGAGCAACCTGCAAGATGGAGAGGCAATGGTTGAGAATCAGAAATAATTCTAAGCAAAAAATAGTCGACTTTATATGCTTTAGTTTTGCATAAAACATGCATGGAAAAGTATTATTGGAAGGTAATAAGCCCATCATGGTCTACAGGACCCAGAAAAGAAGATAATACGATCAGAAATTAGAAGGCAGGTGATTTTCATTCTAGGGGCAAAGAATACTGCCAAAGCTATGAAAATTATTAAACCATTCGCCTTAGTAAGAAGTTACATCAATCAGGGGCCAATGGGCAACGAAGGTCGGGTGAAAAAATTACAGAGCAAAGGTGCTGGTAATATTGCATCATGAGTCATAATACTGGAGTATTGAATAGAATTGATGTTTTGAGACTGAGTTCATTAGGTATGCACACATAGCTTAGGTTCCATTAGTCCTTATATATAGAGCGAGAAGGCATACCTTAATTCCATTGTATCCAAGACGCTCCCCAAGGCCACCTGCCACAAGAACAAATGCAGCTCTCCTGGCTTCCTTTACCCCTGTTTCCTCAAAATTGATGAAGTTCTCATCAGCAAATGTCAAAGTCTCACCAGTTGGAACCTGCAAAATCATTATCAAACAGCCTTTACGTATTTAGGCATAGGATCCATGTACATTCCAAGAATTCCAATTGCACATTTGTAAGTATGCCATGTTGATGGCATGAAAACAAAATCTTATATATACAATTGTGTTTACCTTAGTTCTCCACATTGTAAGGAATTAGCTTCTTCAGCTAGACCCAAGCCCTCTTAGTTATATACACAATTTTAAAAAGAAAAGAAAAATGGATATAATAGCCCATTCAGCATTTGTTTAATATCAGTAGATCAAACTATTAGAACGGCATGCAATGCAATATAGACTTTATGGAAATAGATAGTTTTCACTCACACAAGGTGTGAAGCCATCATATGGGTTCTTTCCAGCTTTTGAATCAGCCAAGAGTCTTCTAGCGTTTTTAACATATGATGCCAGACCACCAGGATAGCTTGAATTCAGTCGTGCCACCTACAAAAAAAATGTAACTTAGGTAGAGAAACACGCAAAAAAAGCATGGTCAATCCAATATCTGCTCAGAGGATAAAGGATTTCTTTCTGGACTGATACATTTTGTGAAGGGGCACGGAGATGTATAGTTGAATTTTACTATTTTTATGTCAGTAACCCTTTTTCTGGAATACTTAAAATGGTTACCCCGGAAGGATGGTAAATTGCCATTCAATCGTGGCAAGCCAACTGAGCTCACAATTTTTTTTTTAAGGTGTGTGAGGTTTTCACCCAAGTTGAATTATGAAACGCACAAGTATCTTCTGGCGATCAAGAAGACGTACCTGCTCAAAAAATCCTTTCTTTTGGTCATCATCGACGCCTGGCTCTGCCCAATGTTCAAAAAGATGACTTTGGCCCTCCTCCAGCAACATCTTAGCAAGTTCAACCTGGGTCCGCGAATCAAAACCATCCCGCAGGAAAAAAATAAAACCGAAAATCAAAGAAGCCAAGGCATGCATGATACCTGTTCCGGCGACAGAAGGTGAAGATTCTTCTGGAGATTTGGAGCAGAAGAAGCGAATTCGCAATTTATTCCGAGCTTGGAGAGCTTCTCAGTGGTGGAATCGAGTGTGGAAGCCATTGAATGAAAACGAGAGTACTGAGATCGCAGAGGTGAAGGATGGTCAATTCAATTCAAGATCGATTATGTATGAGAAAAGCTAACGACGGTGGATGCATAACTAAAACGGACAAAACTAGTCCCGCTGGAACCCACGCTTCTGGATTTACGTATGGCTCTCTCTTGAGTTTTTTTTTTTTTTTAACCATTTACAACTGGAGTGACAGGGATCTGATGCAGATTAAATAGAACTTAATTTTATCGGTTTCAAAAAATAATAAATTGAATCTATATCCAAAAATATGAGAAATACTGTTGTGTTGTAAATATAAGATCTGATTTGACTTTTTCTCTTTTAGAAAGATTAAAGAAGTTATTTAATCATATTATTTACTATATATGATAAAATTATATATTAATTTATAAGATAGACAAATTAATTTAAAAAATGATAAATATAAATACTTTAAAATAATTAAATTAAATTTTTTAATCTCTCTAAAAAAAATCAACTCATTGAGGTAGTAAAATGTTTTTTTTTTATGCAAGATATAATATTATCGTTTACTTGACATGATCTCGTCCCTACAATTTTTTTTTTCCTTTACTGGCGAAAAATGTTATCATTTGCATGACAATAATGTAATGTAATTTTATCATATTGGGCGATTCTTAATTCTAAGAATATTCTATTGTGGGGGAGGATAATATTCTATTGTTGTATAGATGTCAATCCAGATATAAAAATGTCCATATATTTTTAATAAATGTGCATCACACATCATATATATTTTTTTAATGAAAAGATACACACCAACACTTATTTATATGTCAATCCATCCTTTTTCCATTTTCTTTCATCTCTATCTATTATCTTTCCATTTACTCACCCTTCTTCTCTCTCTTTACCTCTCTAGCTCTCTCGTTTGATGCCACCAAGTTATTGTTGTGGTTTTTCCTTTAGTTGGTGCATGATTATTATTGAATTGAACTTACATGATATGATTTTGTTGGTAGAAGGAGGGAGACGCTTCTCTTCACGCATATAAGTCAATAATTTTAGAAATCAGGGATCTTCTAAATCAAGATTGGGATTTCCATTTTTTAAGCTAAAAATGTGGTAAACCATCTTATTCACTAGGCTCTAAAATCAAAACATGGTTTGAAAGTGATATCGACTACCGGTGATGATTTACAAGCTCTAATGCAAGCTGATTGTAATGACCTAGGCATGTACGGTGGTTAGAGTTTATTACCTTCAAATACTTTAAAAAAAAATTAATTGTAAGAGACATTATCTAGGTTTTTTTTTATAGTGTTAATAGGCTAAAAATATCTTCTTTACTTTTTCCCTCAATTCGCGAACGGGGAAATGAATCAATTAATTGTTTGGAATAGCGGTTGAAAATTTTATAAGTGCTTATGAATTGTAATTCACGGAATACAAAGTAACTTTTACGGTCTACGAGGAGCTTTTACGGTCTACGAGGTGCTTTCACAATCTACGAGATAAATATGTGGAGAAGATTTGTCTCGATTTACGTGAATCGGGCTTATATAATAAGCCCGATTCAAGATCGCTCAACCAAACAAGCACTAAGTGTTATCAAGCATGTACAGTGTACCTTCAATATGGCATTTTTTTCTCTTTTTGGTAAAGTTAGTGTATATTTTTGCACCTAAAAAATGTATATGGTGTCAAGTTCCCATTTAGAAAAAGTATATGGACCTTTTTGTACCTTAACCCTAATTAGTAGGGGCCCACAAAACCAAAAATTAACGGACATTTGACTTGGTTAATGGAGTTGACATTTTTGCCCATCTAAAGATGTTCATAGACATTTTTGCACCCAAATAATATACATAGTAGCAAACACGGCTTTTCTACTCATATACGATAAACAGTAAAAACAAGATACCAAAATGCTACACCGTGGAAAATATTTACCCAAATACTACATCTAAAATCGTTCTTTTGCATTTATAAAGAAATCATTTTTCGCGTGAACAATTTCAATACGATGTGACATTTTTTAAATATTAAAATAAACTGAAGTCGTTCTTACAAAGAACGATTTTAGAAACCGTTCTTGGCATGAACGATTTTAGTACGATATGATATTATTTTAAATATTAAAGCAAAATATAAGGAATATATTATTCTACGTACATATTCCTCCTCTTTCCCAATGTGTCATCTCTTCCATTATATCTAACTTTTTCCCTAACTCGTGAATATACACTGTAGAGGGCCTTATAAATTTTATTGAATGCTACTCTTTTATTCTTGTCCATCTTCATCTTTTCCTCAATTTTCTTCGTAGCTCCTTGTTCTCTCCCCTCTCTTCTCTTACTTGCTTAATTTTTTTCCTCATCCACATCCTTCATATTTTTCCTTGCTGATCTGTGGTTGGTCACTTACATAAGACTTTTTCCTTATTCTTGTTGTGGATAAGTTGTTTTTGTAATTTTATTTATTAATATGATAGTTTGTAATATATAATTTGAAGTTGGTTATATTACCGGTGATAACTATTAAATTTATCATTTCTTATTTTTAGGTGGTCAGTGGTGGATTCAACAATTTAGAAAATCAAAAAGTAATAGTTAACTATTATTTTTTCTCACTACCCTTATTAACTACACTTATTAAATATGATGGGCAGACATGGGAAAATAAATTGAATGCTCCTACCAACCAGGTTTTGCTTGTAGCCAGGTTTTTTTATTTTATACTACCAACCTTAAAGTTTTTGGGTAAGTTAGTGTTTTGGCAAATAATACAAATGTATGCAAAATAGGTTTCTCAAAATAAAAATATATTTATTAATATCATAAAACAAGATTTATAAGATAGTCCTTATAGTTAAAATAAGAGGCACATGTTTTGATTTTCCAAATTGTTGAATCCACCACTGACCACCTAAAAATAAGAAATGGTAAATTTAATAGTTATCAACGGTAATATAATCAAATTCAAATTACATATTACAAACTACCATATTAATAAATAAAACTATAGAAACAACTTACCCACAACAAGAATAAGAAAAAAGTCTGATGTAAGTGACCAACCACAGATTAGCAAGGCAAAATATGAAGTATGTGGATAATTGAGCAAGAGAAGAGAGGGGAGAGAACAAGGAGCTACGGAGAAAATTGAGAAAAAGATGAAGATGGACGAGAATGAAAGAGTAGCATTTAGCAAAATTTATAAGGCCCCTTGCACTATATATTCACGAGTTAGGGGAATAATTAGATATAATGGAAGAGATGACGCATTGGGAAAGATGAGGAATCTATAATATATTCCTTACATTTTATTTTAATATTTAAAAAATGTCACATCGTACTGAAATCGTTTACGCCAAGAACGATTTCTAAAATTGTTATTCGTAAGAACGACTTCAATTTATTTTAATATTTAAAAAATATCACATCGTATTAAAATCGTTCACTCGAATAATGACTTCTTTATAAATACAAAATCTGTCTTGCGAAGAACGATTTTAGGTGTAGTATTCCGGTAAATATTTCCCACGGTGTAGCATTTTATTTTATTTTTTTACTATTTGTCATATATTAGTAAAAAAGGCTAGCAAACACTAACGGAAAAAGTGCATTGATATTCTTGCACCTTAAACCCCATTATCAATAAATAAGTGATTTAGGGTTTTATGAAAAAGCAATATTCAAGACATCTTCAATAAAAATTTATTTATTAGCTTCAGATAAGAAAATTAAAAACAGTTAGACTCCCGATATTTTATTTAATATTGATATAATTAAAAGATTTTATATTTACAAGCTTGACTTGCAAATTAAGTAACTTGATTTGTAAATATGAAAGTTTAATTTTTAAACATTAAATATTTTAATGGAAAATCCCGTTGCCTAAATTTTAATTTAGGTAACTTAATTTAACAAATTATATATTAGGTTATGCATTAGAATTAGGGATTTAAAATTTGGGTCAAATTACCTCCATATTCCTTTATTATAAAACAACAAAATTAAAAATATAACCCTATTATTTACCCTATTGATTAGCTCTATGGGAAGTATTGTACAACATAGCACTATTTGTTCCTACTTCTTTCTAAATATATTAACTTTGCAGGCGATTATAAATGAAATATATACCATCAGGTTTGTTGTTGTTATTTCAATAAAAAAAAAAAGTATGCACAATATTTTTTTATACAATGTTCGGTTTTATTTAATAATGATTAGAATAAATTGAAATTTATTGTAACTATTTGTGTGGAGATCTATTACCTTCTTTTGATATTTATATTTCTATTTAAAATTTTATGATATGAGTTTAAATTTTGAATCCTATATATATATATATATATATATATATATATATATCCATGATTTTTTTTTATAAAAAGGGAAAATGTCATATAAAGATATTCATGAAACACATTGTAGTATATATATATATATATCCATGATTTTTTTTTATAAAAAGGGAAAATGTCATATAAAGATATTCATGAAACACATTGTAGTATATATATATATATATATATCCATGATTTTTTTTTATAAAAAGGGAAAATGTCATATAAAGATATTCATGAAACACATTGTAGTACACAAGAATTCATCTCTTTCAATTATATATACTTATACTTTCCTATAAAACCAAATATTGTATAAAAAAAAGTAATATTTAGCATAATTAATGTTTGAAAATAAGTCAGAACACAAAGTCGTACATTACTTCCCAAAAAATTAATTGATAGAGTAAATAATAGGGTCATGTTTTCAAATTTGATATTTTAATGATTAAAAGATATGGAGGTAATTAGACCCAAATTTTAAATCTCTAATTATGACACATAACACATAACTTGATATATAATTTAAGTTCCGTGACCTAAATATTTTTCATATTTTAAAATCCCTTAAACCTGAAATTTATAGATAATTTTCCCTAAAAAGTTTGTAAGTGATTTTTAAAGCAAGAAAGCACTTTTGGGCAAAAGTTTAGTGGAAGAAATAATGGAATAAGCATATGCTAGTGGGAAGAGTATATTCCATGCTAACAATCGTCCGCATTCATCATTTCTAACTCCATCATTCATAATGCTGACAAAATCAAGAGTCTTACTTGTGTGAATCCAAATTGAACCCACAGGATAAAATTTTACTTATGTTTACCCTTTCACCAACGGAACATTGAAAATAAAACGAAAAACTCGAGTCTGCAGGTTCAGTTTACATATGGGCACGTCACTTGTGTTCATTTCCAAGGCCTAAACATCTGCCAAGCAGATTTTTTTTTTTCCTTGGCATGGGCCGCGGGCCTTTTACTCAGCAATTAGCATAGTAATACGACAGATTACGTGTGATATATTGAACAGAGAACCCTCCCTCCTTGCGAGTGGGATTTTTAGATGAAAGGTTGTAACTCGATTGACCAAAAAACAAAATAGAAAAAGGCGAATGAAACATGCAGTTCAGGGAAGAAAAGTCAGAATTGCTTATATTGGAGCATGTCATTTATATTATACTCATGTTGCTGTACAGTGTAAACACATACAAGTGCCGGGTGTAGAGCATTGAAAACCAACCAGGCATATAAATTAAGAAAGAAAAATATTACCTTAAAAAATAGCCACCCTGCCACTTATCTGGCTGGGGGCTGTCAGACAGGAGATGCCTCCGCCCTAAATATCCTTTTTCATTATCAGAACAGGCCTAATGAGTTCATCCTCATCATCCAATACTATATCTACAGGTTCACTATCACACAATGTTGATTGCTCGCTTGCTTGTTCGGCTAGTTCTGCACCATCTTCATCGTCGACGTCGAGACTGATATAGTCAGCAAGTTCTCCTTCAAGGTCATTCTTACTCTGCTCCCCTTGCCTTGGAGCCGCAACCATCGTCCCAGGTTCAGAAACATCAATCCTTAACGAACCAAAGTATCTCCTCCTTTTACAGTTCCTCTGATCTACCGATCTCCTCCGTTTCTTTCCCTTGCCTTGTTTTTGGGGGTGATGAAGTTTGCATTTGGTCCCTTGGGTGCAGATTCCTGTTGCTTCAAAAGTAGGACAAACATAGGTGTGCTTCTTCCGACACTGTGAGACCACATAAATAACACAATTTTAATGCAAGATCACTTGTATATGGGGCAGGAATCAGATGCCTTAGGGGCAGAGTTCCGACAAATCTAGAGTTTCCTAGAGTAAAGAAATTATCAATTATAAATTATAGACACGAATGAATCGTCCACACAATCTTGAACTGCAGGCAAAACTGAACTTCATTCCTATGGTGTCGCACTCAACTAGGCTGAAATTCAGTTTATAAACAAAACACAATAATCCCCATGACAATGTCAAATCACCAAACTGGAATTACAAAATCTATTTCCTTAAAGATGCTAGAAAAATGAAACATTTGCATGTAAAGTGATTGATATTCGAGATTTCAGTGAAAATAGAGGAAGTTCAACATTCACATTATCCACTAATTCTAATAAAAATTTAACATGATAACTTAAGTACCTCATTGCCATCGGCACAATATCCCCGGAGAAATCCTTCGCAAACAGATGCTTTAGGGTTCACATTAACATGTCTATAGGGGCAATTTCTGTTTGTGCATAAACCTGCCATGCAACTTGTCAGTATAGTAATTTCATATTAATCACTCAAAGAAAAAACTTTCTTCAATGCACCTTGCAAAAAATAAGAGCAATCAGGCATTCTCTCGGGAATAATCTGCAAGGAAAAACAACACAAAAGAAAACAAACAAAAAATTAAATATCAACTCTAGACAGACAGATCAGTAAATGCAGCAGACCACATTCAGTCTCTTGGACTTGATATATGACAGAACCTTGTGAGTCAATTTGCAGATGGGAGTGGAACATAAACCATTCAGAAACTTAGTACAGACAGCAATTTTTGAGGGATCGTGAATATAGGGACACTTCCTGTCATCCTTGTTACATTCCCCGAATCTAGTAAAGAATTGACAATACTTCTGCTTTCGAGCCAATCGTTGTCTTGCTGTGTGTAAACTCCATCTAATTTTTTCATTAGCCAATAAACGGGTTCGCTTCTTTGGGTCTCTGATAAGCTGATGGCCATTGCCAATTCGAACATATCTGTGAATGTTGAAAGTTATGATTTATACACACAAAAACGTAAAGATTAATGAAACCGTAAAAGGCTATTACCAACTGATTAAAATCCATAAAGAAATTAAAACAAATATAATAAAGCACATACTCATCATTTCCAATCACCAATCTCCTTGGTATGTATGAACTTTTCAAATGCAAACCTGAACGGAGTGAAGCAGAGGCCAGGGACTCATCATCTACAAGGAGCATTATGTTTTATTAGTCCCCATTAAAATTGCCTTTCTTCTTACACTAAAGGAAGAATGCCTTTCTTCGGAGAGAAATAGAGCTAAATATTCCATACAATATGGTGACAGAAAAAAGAACTAAGGAAAATAAAATGGAAAACATTACAAGTTCAAACAATGTTATTTTTCTGAGAATATTACCACCAGAGACCAACCCAAAAAAAAATACAAGAACTAATAACTATAATGCCACTATATGCTGATGCTGATGCTTATCAAAATAATTGTGCCTCCAGATCAACACTTGCCATTGGCACATCTTAAAGTTACTAAAATCGTTTGTCCCAGAAAAAAATGTATTTATTTAGGTAATCATGACACAATAAGAAAAGCAGTGAATATAAGAGGTGAAAGGCATGCAACATCCAATAAATAAATTAAGGTATAAAGGGTTGATCACCTGAAATCCTTTGAAGTGTCCTCCCTGAAGAGTCCATTCTGTAACGAACTGGCCCAATACGAAAGATACGTTCTCCTAATTGACCACCACTTTTAAAGTCAGAGAGACAGAGAGAATAAAGAGCACGCTATTTTAAAAAGGTGAACACTCATAACATGCATCACAGAAAACATGAAATTCTTGTGGAAAGAATGATTTCCCTACTCTTTGCCCGAGAACTGATACTAGCAACATCTGTCCGTTCCCTCTTTTTCTTCTCCACAGCAGCAACTGCAAGTGTGGCTTCCTGTAATGATCATGATAATTGTAAGAAGAAAAATCTATTTTTCTTGGAAAAGCTATACCTAAATTACAAGGTAAATCTCAATCGGAAAAACTCAATATATCATATGTATAAAAGCTAAACTAACCTCGTTAGCTTTCTTTGAAGACTTCTCAATTGATTTTGACCATTTTAGACTATATCCACCAAGGCCTACCACCTTGGATTTCCGAAGGGAAAATCCATGGGTTGACCTAGTATAAACAGTATCCCTCTTTCTCGAGAGAACCAATTTCTTGCTGAAAGAAAAACAGTAATTGACTGTTGCAATTGACCATGGCTGAGGCAAACAACGCAGCACAACATAAAAATAAATAAAATCAGCAAATATAGAGGAAGAAACATCACAATTACCTGATCGCAGATAATGAATTGGCATTGGAGCTCAAAGCAGGACTATAAATGAAACTCCTTAAATATGTTGCTCTTTTCCATGGAAACAAGTAAGGCAGAAGCTTCTGATGATGCAGAGAGTCATTGTCCTTTCTGGATGAACTTGCACCACAGAGTGTCCACACCAATGAGGCTCTCAAAGGTTTGCATGACCTTCCAACAACTGCATGAGAAGTCTCAGGTCAATTGTTTATCTAAATACTATTAAAGAAAACAGGAACTAATAAATGGAGATGCACTACAAATTCCTGATGCCTCAGCAGAAAGAAATTAAAGAATGGTGGCTGAGAATGACAGAAAACATTAGCAACATGACTCCATTCTAGTTCAGCGAACAAATACAAAAATGGAAAAAAGAAAGGGGGGAAAAAGAAATTTGAGAATTACTGAGGCTTCAAAACCCATATAGAACTGAAAAGCTGATATTTCAAAGAACGTGGAATCCTAATCTGAGCAGACAATCTAAGACCAAAAGAACATGAAACCTAAGATATATCGAGCGTGGGTGTATTATTGACTACCGCACAGCCCAGGACAGCAAAGAGCAAACAATCTACTGTTGGATCTAAGCTATAAACCACAGAATTTCTCAATCATATCTACTACAGCCACAAACACAGAAGAATATTCAGTTCAAGTTACATTCCCTATGCTGGGATTACATGAGCACTGAGATTAATTAATTTGGCAATTTGATGAGTAATTCATACATACCCTTCAGTGACCGCCTCTTACCAAACCTCCTGTTGCAGCTAGCCTCACGGGCCCTGTGCCCATCAGAGTTTACAGTGGGCATTGCAACTGTCTGGTTGATATGACTTTCAAATGTAGTCCTAACTAACTGATTTTTGCTCCTCTTGTAGTACCCATCAGAAGAGGCCATCTGGACATTATCATCAGTAGCAGCAGAAAGTTCACAAGAATTGGAAGTTGCAACCAACTGATTTGATTTGCGCTTTACATAGACTATTCTCTTCGAATTCAAAGACACATTCTCATCATGTGCTTCAACTTGACTTTCCACATTGTTTGATGGAGCAGTTAGATTTTCAACAGTTTTATCCAAGTTAAGTGCATCATCAGCAGAGTTTGGAGCATCACAAGGCTCTGTAAAGTTTCTAGGTTCAGATTCAGATGCACTATCACGGAAAGCATTGGAACGGGGTTCTATTAATGGGGAAGATTTATTTTCCTCACACGCTGTTGCCATATGATCAGGTAATTTAGCGTCAACAGGTAGCGGAGGTGTTCTTTGCCTCTCCAGAGGAGCGTATGTCAATCCTGTTTTCAAGAGATTGGCGTGATTTGAGATTTCAACCATAATTTCAGATCCAGTGCTCTTTTGAAATTCTTCAAACCCCAAAGAAGACTGATTAGCTGAGGATTGTGGTGAAGCAGAAACAGAAGTATGATTCCTTACAATACTGTTGTTACCTTTACGAATGTAAGAAGTATTTTGAAAGTTCCCTTTCTTTTCTGAAATTGACCTTCTGGTAGGCACAGATCCTGCCGAAGGCTTGTTTCCTGGTAGAGAACCAGAATTATTACCTGTACGATGCCATGTTCGAAGATTTGAAACCTGGGTTGAATATGCAGATGTCTTTGACTTGGGAAAATTTAAGTAGGATCGGCCTTGGAAAGTAGTAGGAATGGCAGAACCCAAGTGATTTTTGCCACAACTTAACTCTGAACAAGAAGAATTCAGTCCTTGAGTCATAACTTTGGAATCAACTTGCAAAGGTTGAGGCATCATCTTCCCTGTAATCAAGTTATCATGTCTGGTTGCAGGACTTAATTTTACATTCTTTTTTGTAGTATACTGTGAATATGATGTAGAAGCCAATAAGTCACAATCCTGTTCAACCTTAGATATGCTATCCGCATTATCTTCATCTCCATGAATGCTTTCATTTTGGATTGCTTGACAATCTGAAGTCCTACTATCAAGTATGTCAGGCATGGTCCCCGGAGAAAGTATATCTGATACTGTACTGCAGTCACTTGTTGTTACAGCCTCAGTATCAGCTGGGAAGGACAGATATTGATGTTCAAGAGGTGAATCATCCTTTGTTTGAGGATCACTGGATTCCAAATCAGTACTTGGAGATCTTTTTACAAATTCTCTGGACTCACATTTTTCAATATCCTGCATATCAATCCTCTCTATCTCAGTGTTTCCAGAAACCAGAATGTCTTTCTGAATGTTGTTTATAGGCACAACTGGAAGAGAATTTTCTTTCTGCTCATTTTCCAGCACTGGAAACTGATTGGTTGAAAAAGTCAAATCCCCAAGTGAATGACAGTTGATGGCTGGGTGCTGCAATTGGGAGCATTCAAACTTTGTAATATTTGTATTTGCGTCCACAGACTCAACAGATCCTCCAGACGAACTATTGATGTACAATTTCGCACTACTCTCAGGATAAGCCAGGGATAGAGAAGCAGAAGGTTTAACCATGCTTGAAAGTGCATCCGCTTCCTGGTGTGTGTTGTTATCACTAATACTAATAGGAACTTGTGCACAAGATGTGGCAACCACAATTGCATCAGAAAGTTCAGCTTGCAATGAATTGACATTCATGTGACTAGTAGTGACTTCATTTATTCTAGACCATGGTGAAGCCCTATCTGCACTGTTACTGCCGCTATTTCCAAAGTAAACTTGGGTCTCTGAAACCTCCCCTTTCCCATCTAAAACAGTAATCTCACCTGTAATGGATGGTAAGCAAATATCTGAGCTTTGAACATATGGATTTAAAACTTCTGACACACTTGAATCCTTCAACAGACTTAAGGTTGTATGCACATTTGCAAGGCTAACTGTATGTATAGGGTCTGGAGATATGCTCCCAGTATCTGAACTTGAAAAATTTAGATGTGTCTCAACTTTTCTTTTTTTAGACATATTTGTATCTCCTTCAGCAAACCTAACCAAAAAATTAGCATTTGGAGACTGTTCTGTGGTACAATTCTCAGGAGATGCATTGACATCAACAGGGGATGCCTCCTTTCCAGAATCTTTAACAATAACACAATGGGGAACCATGATATTCTCTTCTGAATTAATGCGGCTGTTGTCAGAAAGATGCATGGGTACTCTTGCATTTTTTGGGCATTCTTGACCATCTGAAATCCTAGTTTCCGCAGAACTAGAAAGACTAAACATTCCACAGTTTGGTACAGGGGAGCAAGTCTCTGGGTTTTCTTCCAAAATAATACTGTCAGATAATGGTAGGGCTTTAGTTTTGCAATCTACCTTGCCATCATTTCCAAAGTCAGAAACTGTAATGTTCTTTTGTGCATTACCAGTAAGATCATTAGAATACAAGCAATCCAGACTAACATTGGCAGAATTACATGTGTTTATAACATCTGTGTTTATTACACTCTCACCCGATGTTGACAGTCTACTGTTCTTATCATCTTCTACCTGAAACTGATCATCTAAATATTGTACATTTGAATACTGCTGAGGTGATAGGGCCACTTCATTCTGACAAAGTTGAATATTAACATCATCCTTGTTACTAATATCAGCAAATGTAATTCCATTCGGTGACTTAGCCTTAGAAGCCTCATCAGTACTTAGAATACTATGCAAGCCATGGACAAAATCATCTGCATTCGGACAATCAGAATCATTCTTTTCATCTTCAATGCTAAAAGCACCCAATGAGGAATTAGAAATGTTTTCACTTCTTTCAATTCTATCTACTTGCCCTATAACAGGGTTATCATCAGCCTCATGCTTTTGTGAACTGGTATGTGACCCTGTACTAAGCAAAGGTACATCTTCCTTACTATTATCAGGCAGCAATTGTCCTTCCTCTGGGGAGGACAGCAAATTATCTGGCAAGGACACCATGTCGACAGCAGTGATTTTCTCATTTAAAGAAGTTTTATCAGATTCAGATGTAGATGAAGGACCAATGCGATCAGCTTTCACAGTTCCATTAGACATATTTGATGACATGGAACTTGAGACATTTAAATTAGGATTCAAAGTAACTTTCTTCACCACTTTCTTTACAATTTTTTTCTTCTTGGAAACCCTGGGAGCAACCCTTGGAGATGTTTTAACAGAGCAAGGGTTGGTAATTTCATGAGAAACAATTCCCTTCGGGGTTTGAGCACCCACATTTTTCACATGACAATTAGTAGCTACACTAGCACAAAGCTGAGAACAACTATCAGAGACCTTCTTCTGTAAGTTAAGTTCCTTGTTGGAACTAGGGATGAGATTCACCTTGCAAGGTGAGCCAACTAAGTTTACAGCAGCCATAGATGGTTTGGCAGGTTTTAAATCAGGAGAATCGCTGTCAGAGGCCAAACCGTTTTTCCCCTTTTCTGCAGGAGCAACATCTGTATCAGAAACAGAGGTGATATCTACATCAGAAACTGCAGAACTTGAAGGTGCCACAATGGCCTTAGCCACCAGAGAATTTGATTTAAAAGAAATATCAAGCTCAACAGGACTTCTTTCTCTCTCTTCTGCTTTGACCCCAAAACCTGAATATTCAAATTGATCTTTGCCTCTAAAGGAACTAGAGCTTGAGTCATCACCATAACTGGTATATTGTAACTGTTCAATCTCACGGTTCTTGTGATTTGGTTTTACCATTTGAATTCTAAGAAGTGCGCTCTTTTTCTGAATTTGCTTCTTTGGAGCACGACTAAATTCATGACCAGATTCTCTGTTTCCTCTATTATTATATCTACCCAATTCCGAACCATAATACTTCCCGGACGTTACCCTAATACCATCGCCACCATTCTCGTTGTTTCCCAATTCAAAAGATGAATTATGTGGGTCTCTGGAGCCCTTCCTATCATTTACCCACCTCTTGCTATCACCAAGCCCATCTCTTCTAGTACCCCTAGATATTTCATTGTCCCGTTCCAAGCCGTAAAGCACATAATCCCCATTATTCGAGTCAAGATCCCTTGATAATGTACTCTGACTAGACATGATTCCGAAGTCTCCAGAAGATGCGTTAAGATTTGATCCAAAATCCCTGCGGCGAAGGTATTTCTCATCACCTCTACCCCATGCAAACTCTTCTCTGGTCTTGGCTTCGTACCCATCAATGTGATCAACTCTTCCCCTAGAGTTGCCCTCTGAATTACACCTAACTCTATCAGTTGGCGGATACGGCGGCGCTATTTTGTGATTCAATGGGCGCTGATGATGCAATTCCCGGTCGAAGTCTAAGGGAGGGTAAGGCCTCGACGGCCGATTATCTGACAAAACCCTCGGTGGGTTCCAACCACCGATGCGGTTATCGGTACTGCGATAGTCGAAATCAGGGAGACTTTGGCGAGGACGATCATTCTCAATAATCATCCGATTTGAAACCCTCTGCGAGTGCGTAAAATCATGAGGGTGGCTAGCAGATACGGCGCGATCCTCTTCAACTGGACGGTGGGCATAGTTCGGGCCGTTGAAAGAAAACTGGGATTGATGAGGAGGATTATATGGGGGAGGATGCGATGGGGGAGGGGTGCGGATGTTTCGAAAGGAAAGAGACGGAGGAGGGGGTAGGGGTGGAAGAGTTGGTGCCGACGGCGGCGGTGGAAGGTGGTGAGGACGGAAACGGGGATCTTCTGGGAACTGTGAGTGGCGCGGGTGATGAGGGGGAAGAGGAGCGTACCTTGCATGCTGGTGCTGGTTATGGGAATGGGAGGGATGATCCATGGATGGAACCCAGAGAGAATTGGAGATCTAAGCTTCCACTGTGTGCTTTGTAGGACTCGTTCCTCTTGGGAATCTGCAGGCGGAGCGATGCAAGTAAACTAGTTTTGGTGAATGCTAATGAGGTAGCCGCGTTTGACTTGGAATCATCGTTTCTCAGCTTATTTCATCAACCGCAGGCAGGCCGTGAATCCGGATAATATGCAATCCTGATTGCGTGGCCCATATCAAAACAAAATTTAAATTAAAAGATAAATTCCAATTTAGAGAATAAATTGTCCTAGAAGGATAAAAGATAAATATTCGTGTTATACACTAATACTTGATAGTTGATATAAAATTTTCTGGTGGATGAAATAAATATACAATTTAAAATGTCTATTTATTTAATATAGCGAGAATCCTATATAAATCTAATTAAAATATCAAAATCTAATAAATTATTGATGAGGTGGAGGCTTGATAAGGGATTTTTGAATGTTATTAAAAGATTATAACCTCTCCTATAATTAAAAGAGAAAAGTGAAGATAGATGTAACCAATTTTTTATTATTTCAATGGGATTTAAGAATTTTCTCTTCATTTTAGTTTGACCGTCTGCTTTATGATTTATTTTTTTATAAACCAAACAAATACTTATCTATATATATGCCATATAAATTTTTTAAAAAAACTGTACTATTTATCAAAATAAATTTATTTAAATTTATATATATCCTATATGATCGCAACAAATATTTTTGTTCAGTAAAAATATTATATGAATATAAGAATATATATCTATATGTACAAAATAACTTTTTAAAAAAAATTGTACTAATTATTGATATAAAATTATTCAAATTTGTATATATTCTATATAGTTGCAATAAATATTTTTGTCCAACCAAGATATTATATAAATATAAGAATATAATGGATGGATTCATTATTCTATTTCATCAAAAATCTTCTCATGTGGTGGTTGAGGAATTTCATTTGTTTTATTTAACATTCACCGTATATTAGAAGATAAAGAGATATGTTATCCTTTTTTCTAAACGGAAATTAATAAATATTGACGTGCATGTTCTATTTTTAATCACATATTAAATTATAAAGTAAATTTTGTTGGTTTTTAATTAATACACTAATAATCATAACTAAAAAAGAGAGATCAAAGAGATAATTGAATTAGCCCACAGAGGTTATTTGGAAAAGAATAAATGACTTTGAGAAAACAATGTAGTAATTTAATAACATTCAGAAATTCCTAATTAAGCCTTAGAGTCTAATCAAGAATTTGTTGAAAGTAAAAATTTAAATTTAAATTTTGGTATTTCAACTAGATTTATACATGATTTACCCTTTAATATATTTCTATATTGAAAATTTATTTAATATATTTTACATCTTAAAAATGTATTACAAAAATGATGCAATTTAAATTTAAATATATTCATGTTACAGTTATGGGAGTGGATATACAATATTCTTACGAAAAAAAGGTAATCAATTGAAAATGTCTATTTATTATATTTCAAAGTTTTAAATTGCATCATAAATATGATTCAATCTAAATTTACTAATACTTATCTGTCAAATTTTTTTGGCCTGGACTTATCTGTCAAATCTGATCTTCAAATCTATCAAATTTCTTTTTTCTAATGAAATAGTCAAGGAAAAAAAATCATGTATCTTTTTTTTTTTTTTTTTGCCAGAATATATCATTTTTTAATGTTGTAACCTAGTTCCAATACATTTTCCCATATTTTAATGATAGTTACGCATTTTAATTAGAAAAACTGTAATTTTATATTTTTTTGTGTTAGCTGCAATAAAACTATAAGCACGCTAATGTTTGGATTTTTTTAAGGTTAAATTATATAAAATTTCTGAAATTTTAGATCAGTTACATGTAATTCCCCAACATTTTTAAAGTTAAATTTTAACCCCCACCTTTTATTTTTTAACTATTAACTCTCCGTCGTTAAGTGATTGTTATTTTTTTAACAGAAAATGCCACGTCAGATAATGAAATGACACGTGGCATGGTATCTTATATATATTACTAATTTCATAAAACCCCCTGAACTTTGAACGGTTTGCAGAGAACCCCCAACCTTTGCTCAATTACAAGTAACTCCCTGACATTTCAAAATTTAAATTTAATTCCCTTCAAAATTTGATTTATAATATTAAACCATATTATGTTACTTTTTGTCATTTTAATAATTTTTTTACTATCATTTATAAATTAAAATGGTTTTCTTGTATGGCAAAGACTAAAAGAATAATACTTAAAGAATATAAAAAAAAAGGTCATCATTTATATAACATTTACTTATTTTCTTGAGACAATTGAGTATTAATAGTATAAATATATTATTATTAGTGTTAAATATATTCTTGAGACGATTGAATGTTGATAGTTTCAATATTACTGTACATTTGTGTTAGAAAATAACTTTTGCCCTCATTAATTTTTTATTAGTAATGCATGTTTTTTCTTGAATAAGAGGTTTGACATTTATTTTTATATTTTTTAAAATATTATTCTTCTAGTTTTTACCATACAAAAGAACTACTACTATTTTAATTAATAAATGATAGTAAAAAATTTAATAAGTTTATTAAAATGATAAAAGTAACAACATGAGGTTTAATGTAACGACCCTTTCTCACAAACAGCAATTATCCACATATATACAAAATCAGTGATAATTTTTTTTTCCCAATACATATCAGAGTTCAGGACACAAACTCGCCCACAAACTCACTGCAGATAAATTTATTATTCTGATATCACATCACAATTAACCCATGGGTCACAAAATGATTTCCAACATAGATATCCAAACAGTAATTATGGCATTTTAAAAACATGTGGGCCCTATAATGGCAATATAGAAATTAATACAACACCAATACCAAAAGAGGCCTACAAGAATTCTCAACGTCTATGCCTCTGGTTGCTTCCCTTGGCCTCTATCCAGATTAGAGGTATTGCCTAAAAAATTATTTATAATGACGGGGTGAGACATAAAGTCTCAGTAACCAAAATCAATTTACAAAATATGCAGGAAAAGATTGTAAGTCAGAGAAGCAGGTTTAACTGACATAATAATAGTAATAATAATATTCTCATAATTTAACATTTAACATGATATAATCAATAAATAAAACCATCCCCACTCATCCATCATACTCCTCCTTATCACCTCTGGACTGGTACAGCCTATCAGTGCTAGTATACCCGGCCAAAGGTTAGCTAGTCACATCAAGAATACTGCCCCCTCCCATGTCACCACCAATATACCGTAACAGGGAGGTGTTCGCCTAAACACTCAGCTCCAAAATCCGGGCCAGGATTGAGAGAGCCGATGGGCACACAATTCACCATATCTCTTCCACACAACCCAACAAATCTCACAATATAAAAATAATAAATTAATACAGCTTTCGAAAACAATTTCGAGAATTCTAAATTCTTATACAACATTCCATTTCAAACAACATATTCACCATAACAGTAACGATTTAATAATAATTTCCACTTATATATGTAAATTAGAAAATACACTGCTTCACTGAAATAAATTCATATTCAAACATAAATATAATCTTGCAAAGCACATACAACTAATATATATAAAAGTAAGGTTTACAAAATACCTTACAGTCCAAAATAAGCATATAAAATAAATTAACCCCGGTTACCTCGATTCCAAGCTTAATCTTAATTTGGATAGTAAAACCCGTGCAATCACCGATCACAAGAAAAATCTACATTATTAATGTAGATACCAATTAACCAAAAATAACAATAAAATAACTAATTTACATAATTTAACTCCTACAACCCAATTTTCTCTACAACTATTATCCTCATTTATTCTAATTTCCTTAAAAAATGCTTAAATAACCTTTAATATACCAATAATATAAAATCCTTAATATCAACTTTCTAAATAATTAAATCTCTTTTTCATAATTTATATGGATTTAATATAATTATTGAACAATTCCTCAGATATCCACATAATTAAAATCATATCAAATTAAAATTCAAATATTAAGTCCTAATTTATATTTTTCACATAACTCAGATCCAACAAAAATAACCCGATTAAAACCTCAATAATACCTCCAATAATCCAAATAAAATATTTAAACTAATTTTTATCGGTAAAAACGCCTTATAGGGATTAATTTATACCCTATTTATAAAAGAAATTAATTATAAAATCACATGACCACTAAATAATAAATCTAAACCGATTAAAATAAACTATTAATTATTCTCTACATTTCTATAGTCTTATATTGATAAAACTCAAAACTTGCCTAAAATCATATCCCCAAAATATTCTCTAACTAGCATAAAATTACTATAATATGAAAGAGAAAATTATTTAGAACATTTTTCATAAAAGAAACTTTATGATTAGAAGAGAGTTTGTGTACCTTATTGATCCCCGAAGAACTGAAAATACCCTTATCAGAACCTCATTCTCTCTTATTTTCCTGAAACACTTCACTTACGTGAAGTGTTTAGTTGAATGGTATTTATAATACCCCTCCCCTTTCTACTTTGGCGCCTGAGGCGCCAAAGCAATCTATAATTTTAATTTTTTTATTTTATAATATAAGATAAGGGGGGTTCACCTCCCCCTTATCAATCAAGTTGGTAGGTGCCTTTCGGCGCCTACCAACTTTAAAATTTTTTATTATTATAATTTAATATTATTATATTATTATATAATATAATATTATTTTAATAAATTATTATTTTATAATTACAATTTTTTTTAGAATGTCACATTTAATATTATAAATCAAAAATTTAAGAGAATTAAATTTAAATTTTGAAATGTCAAGAGGTTACTTGTAATTGATTAAAGTTCAGGGAGTTATTTGAAATTGTTTAAAGTATAGGGGGCTTTATGAAATTAATAATTTGCATAGGATGCCATGCAACGTATTATTTCATCATTTGATGTGACAATTTCCATTAAAAAAATAACGGTGACTAAACAGTAGAGGATTAAGAGTTAAAAAAAATGAAAAGTGAGAGGGTTAAATTCAAACTTTAAAATATCAAAGGTTATATACAATTAACCCAAAATTTAGGGGATTTTGTATATTTAATTTTTTTTTTTCTTATTTCAATTATGTTTTCACTTGCTTTGGGAATATTTTCTTTTTCATATATACTGTCTTCATGGATCCTTTTAAGAAAAAGCTATATTAATACATTGACATTATGCTCTACTCGACACGCATATGGTATCTTTGCATCGTATGTCACATCAAATAACTTCATAACCGTGACGATGATGTGGTTCACATTTTGTGTGATCATCCAGCCACATGAGATTATATGGTGGCTAAGGGAGGAAAATCAAACTTTCCCTTTTGCTTTTATATTAAAAAAGGTTATATATATTACTTCAGAAAAGTTCAACACTACGGGCATAGCATCGGGAATGACTTATCAAATTTTAAATCGTGAGTACCAAATGAAAATTCGGGTGAACCATGGAACCAATTATTAATTTTCCCAAAACACAAGCTTATCATCACACACAAAATTGCTCTTAGCCTTATTGATCAGCATATACGATACAACTAATTCATCTTTGAGACGTTTGCCACTACAACTTTATCTGATACAGATGAAGTATGAAAACTGATGCAATTTCCAGTAGATTACGACCGAAAGGAAAATAGCCCAAAATTATAGACTAACTTTCCTGACTATTAAGGGAAGGAGGAGGGCACACTAACAACCTCCCATCCTAAACCCACTTATGAAATCCAATTGAGGATGCAAAGTAAATTTTTAACTACAATTCCATCAGTTAAGAGGACAGAGTTTCTTGTGGCAATTTGCCAGTAATTTTGGTCAATCAAAGCTTGATGAGCGGCTCCACCTGCCTTTCAAGTAGTCCTCTAACGACACATTTTGCTCAATACTGCAAATGGAGAGTGAGTCATCCTCCACATCAAGGAATGCTAGATTGAGATGTGACTGTAAATTGGAAGGTGGGCAAGCTTCATCATCGTTCGTTTCTATTGCCTTAGAAGTGTCCGCTTCTAACCTTGCCCACCTAAGTACATCACCATCACCTTGAAGGAGCTTTGTAATCTGCGGTCCAATAACGTATATAATGAATTTTATTGCACCGACAGCCAGTGAGAATATTACACAGCGTTCAAACAAGAGCATAAAGACAATGAATCAGATATGCATATTGCATTCGTAGAACCGCATTATGCAGGAAAAGCAAGATAAATAAAGTCAGGTCGTTTTCCTGCAAAAAAGAAGTGGGGGGAAAGGTCCCCATCGGATCGGATCACTTACAAGGCTCATTTGAGGCCTAGCTCTTGGAGCACGTCTGATGCAAAGCGAGGCTGCCAAGACCATCCTTTCCATCTGGTCCTGATCGTAGTTACTACCCAGACTTGGATCTAATAATTGTGCAACTTTTCCACTATTCAGAATTGGAGTTGCCTGAAGAATGATTTAAGGGGAAAAAATTATTGGACCACAACATATGATAAAGAAATAAAGGAGCAGAGGCTAAAATTAGGATTGCATAGACATACCCACATGACGAGACTCTCTTGACCTTTAGGATAATCACCACTTATGGGCTTTCTTCCAGTTAGGAGCTCAAGGAGCACGACTCCAAATGCGTAGACATCAATCTTAGCATTTACTTTGCCATACATGAAATACTCTGGAGCCAAGTAGCTACAAAAACAAGTGAACTCAAAAGTTTAGGACCACTTAGCTTCAAGAGTACTTTCTCCCCAGGGCAAGTAATAAATTTATGGATAAGATAAAGTATGTAGGAGTTGAAAGTACAAACCCAAAGGTCCCAGCAACGTCTGTGCAAGTTATATGAGATGATGACACTGATGCCCATTTAGCAAGCCCGAAATCAGATAGCTGCAGAAAATTAAGCCGAAAAGATTGAAGATTCACCCCTGCAAGCAATTAAAAATTTCGGGGAATCAATCAACTAGAAGGAAAAATACCTGGGGTTCAAAATCCTCAGACAATAATACATTTGATGACTTTACGTCTCTGTGAATCACACGTCGAGCATCTCTATTATGCAGATAATCTAGAGCCTCAGCTACACCAACTGCCACCTTATACCTCTCGGTCCAACCAAACACAAGTGCATTTTTCTTGCTCCCTATTTTGACACGAACAAAAAGATGTAAATAAGAAGCTAACAAGACCGTGAAATGTAATTAGAAATGGGCGATGTTGTACCATGAATAATCTCTTCAAGGCTTCCTCTTGATAAGAAATCATACACCAAAAGAAGATTGCCATCCTCAATGCAGAATCCCAGGAGAGAAATAATGTTTTTGTGGTGCAAGGTAGTGATAATTTCTATTTCCAAGAGAAACTCCTTTAAAACATCATCAGAGGGCTTTAAGATCTTCACTGCTAGCTCCTTGCCATCAGGAAGATAGCCTCTATAAACCTGACTACTTCCTCCTTCCCCGATCAAATTTTCTGAAATCATAAAAGTAATAACTTTAAAAAAAAAAATTTTTGACAAATTGAACTTCAAGAGTCAAATTAACTTTATAGCATACCAGGCGAGAAATTTGACGTAGCCAGAAAAAGTTCTTGGTACTGAAACAATCTGCAGGTTGATGAGTATTTCTCAGGAAGACCTTCCAATTCTTTAGGAACTTTCCTTGAATTATGGTCAGGAGAAGAGGCAATCCCTATTTGAGCATTTACGGGAACAATAGCACCACTCTCGCTATCTAAAGCCAAAGATTGATGATGATCTGGAACAGAACTGGCTGGTCTGTGAACATGATCCCCAGCATGCGAAAGGTTTCTACTCGGCAACTGCATTGCCCACTGAACCACTGAGATCTGGCGCACCAATGACCGGACAGGAGATTGCCGGCCTGATGAAATTGTCCTGTGTAGTAGAGGCCAACCAGGTTTTAGTTCAGGCGATTTTCTGGCAGAAAGAACGCTAGCACTTGATGCTGCCTTAGTCGTCTGTACAGGCACTATAGACATAGAATTCTCTTTGTCATTACCACCAGAAGACTCTTCTGCAGCTTGGTTGCAAGCAGAATTTGGCAATGCATATGCTGGACCACAAAGCGAGCAGCTTCGTTTCTGAACGGTTTCTGTAGAATCAATAAAGGCCTTGGCTAAGCTATTATCCGAAGTTTTGCTAGTGCCATTGTCAAGTATTCCCGTGTTGTCATCATTTAGTACTTTGGAACTAGAACTGAATGGCCGGTGAATCGAAGCAAGCAAACCATTTCTGCCACGACAATCAATTCCTGCAACAATTTGATGAGTGAGAATTCTAAAGTATTCATGAGAGTCAAAACGCTCTGAAATATGAAAAACTAGAAACCTCGCAAGTCAAGAGGAGCTGCTGATGAGCCTTCTCTCTTGAATACAACTTTTCCATTATTGACAGCAATAACCCAGCAGTCCTTGGATAGCTTCTTGGCACAGTACTTAGCTACGGAGGTAGATGTTCGCAATTTATGAAGGACTTGAGCAGTTCCCACTAAAATATGAGTTGCAGAATAGGCGTTTGCTTCTCGAACTAAGATTTTCCGGACTGACGAGCCTCTGCAGATCTTGAGTTTGAGATCCACCTGTATCATTGCCACAAAAATCCCATTTGATATTTAACGTTTGGTGATAGCAAACTAAATTTTCTATCATTTTGAACTAAGATATACCCTGAAATTAGATAAGATGGCCCCTCGTTTACAAGAGTATGCAAAAAAGAAGAGGAGGTTTTGCTAGACTCAAGAATAAGCATTTCGCAGGGAGCTATCGAATTACGTTTTAGCCGAAGAAAAAAGCCTGTATATGAATAAGAAGATTTAGCAAGAATAAAAGAACTAATGGGAATCAAACCTGTTTCAAATTGCAAAAGCCTTCGTAAACAGCAAGAACGGAGTCAAATGCCGTGACCAGCGAAAGAAGCGACGCCTTCCCGTCTCGGTTCACAATTTCTATACAAAATCCACATCGGCAAAACCAGTCAAATCCAATCCAATTCAATTCACGAAAGCCAGAAGCAAGAAACCGAAAAGAACAAATGCTCGAACCAAAAATCCTGAGTCGCACGCAAATTCACTTACCATCGTCCCCAAGAACATGAAGAGCAACCACAATATCACCAGGCTGAGCAACCTTAACCAAAGCCCATGTGAGCAACTCCCTGCTGGGAGAATCCAACTTCACTCCCACCAACACCGTCCGGCCACCTGATTTCCCATCGCTGCCTTCTCCAGCTAGGCCCGCTTTTAGCATTTTCATATCACGGGTCAGTTTCAGCAATCGCGTCAAACTCCGTGGTATCTGTCGTTTTGTTGCCGGTGATTAGAGTTCGTACGCAGAGCAAGGCTCATCATACATGAACCTCGACGACTTACGAATGGGGTAGAGAGAAAGGTTTGGCTTCAATTCAATTCAACCGTCTTTGTGCCTAAAATCGCTCTTTGAGCCTCGAGATCGCACACTCGCACCACACTATAAACAGAACGGGAATTATAGGCTACAGCCACAACAACTACACAGAGCCTACTTTGATGAAGTCGTTTTAACATGCTTGGCAAGAACCTCACAGATTTTCGATGCCCCATGAGTCCATGACTTAACTACTGGGCCCCTCCTAGGCGAGACATCAATACAAATAATTTTAAATTATGCGTGGAAATCGTATTCAAAATTTTCATGGCCGCATTTTTCGATTCTTTTTATGAAAAATAATGCATTAGAAGTCACTAGCTAGTATAATTTTGATACATGTAATTATAATCAGGGGTGATTAATATAATATAATCGGTTATGAGGTCAACGTGAAGCAGATTAGTTTGGAGATCAGATTATATTAGTAAAATGACTCGAGTGCGCGAAAATAGGTAAATGTGGCTATCAGGACAGAGGAAAAGGCGAAATATTCATGAGGCAAAACTGTGGCTATTTATATCGAAATAATTTTATTGTCCTTTTCATAAAATGACATCACACTACATTTTAACTTGCTTCGTTTTCAATCTTTACATAATATCTTTCTATTTTATGCATGGAATTAATTAATAGACATTTCCATTTTTAATCATCTGATTATATTGCATTAATCACAAACTACTTATTATGAGTAAGCAATCCGATGGATTGATGGATACGAACAAAGATGAACTTATTTTGCACGTATAATCCTAATTTTTATTTTGGCCTAACGTTTAATGCAAAAGTAGTTAAAAGACAATGAACATCACAAGCAAGACAAGGTCTTTGCTAGGAAAGGGATGCTTAACTCATCAATTGTAACAACTTAAACTCTACTCAGTATAATTTTTATTAGTATCATTATATTTTATATTTTATGCCATTTTTCGCTATTCAGTGAACAGAATCAATTTTTGATGGTGTACATAGGATATTATTAATTTATTAACGACCATGAGCTCAGCTGCTCAGGGTAACTTGAGAGTTCAGTTTCTAAAAAAAAAAAAATTGACCAACAAAAAAGCAGTACTAGTATTAAATTGAAGCCGCCTAACTTCCATTTAAATTAAATGATGATAAGGTGTGCAAGAAGAGGAACATGATAAATTATTAATTGCTCAATTATTTGATTGTAAAATAAAAGGGTGGGATCAAAATTCATAGGGTTGGACGGTGGGGGATAATTCATAATTGGACGTCGATCATCTTCGACCTTTTAAATTTATTTTTTAATTATATACATAAGAGTTTATTTTTCGATCAAGTCCTTTCAATTTTATTACTGCATCAGGTAACAAAATCTTCACAACTTAGACCCTTCTACTCTCCTGTTGCCACGTGGAGTACTGAGTTATCACGTGAATCATAATTAAAGCTCGTCCACGTGTCAACAGTAATGCTTATTGTGTCCCACATGGCCGCTCGCATGTTTCAACAGTCACTCAACTCAAATATTAGTTTTAGTACATTACAAACAATTCGACTCAATTGTTTTGTCTATTTTCTTTTTAATATTATTTTACAATATTATTTGTGTGTTTAACGTAAGACTTAGTTAATTAATTCAGATATTGAAAAAATTAAATTAATTAATTAATTATGCATGTTCTCTTTAAAATATTTATGTGTGTCGTTATATTATATAACATTTTATAAGTCAGCCAATATTATTTAGAAAAAATATGATAAATATATATATGTGCTTTAAAATAATTTACTTAGCTTCCTTAATTTTTTTAAATTAATTAAATATATTTTATATTAAAAATCAAATATAATATAATTTTTTAAGGTAACTGCTACTACTATTTATGATTTATAATTTGGGGTATGATGTCTCAACAAAGAAATTTAATCACAAAATAATCTCAATACAAACTAGCAATAAGTGAGTAACGTGTTATGATAAAAAAAGGTATATTTTTTTATTATTTTTATTAACTATAATTACTAAAAAATAATCGTACAATTCCGTCATCATATAACTAAACTGTTACTAATTAATTAATTAACGACGTAATTCCATCACTAATTAAATTAACGATAGAATTTTGTTACTGAATTCTGTCACTAAAAAACTATTTGTTAAGTAAAATCAGTTAATTTTCATCAAAATTGGCAAAATCATTACTTAATTTATATGTATAATGTTAACACGTGTTTTTAACATGTTTTTTTCCAATATTTTCTATTTGTACGACGCTGTAAATAATTCGCGGACTTAAACAATGTTATACTAGGTTGCATGGGTTTAACAGTCGGCAACTAATAAATTATAATTTTTAGGCCTTTTAACGCTATTTATGCATCAATAATAAAATTAATATGTGATTTATTCAATATTTTCGCAGATTTTATTGAAAAATATATAAAAAAATATCCATCTATGTTGAAAGCACAGGCAGGGATGGAAAGAAAGAATCGGTTTGATTCTCTGGATGCCATATTGGTTAAAAAATGGTTTAGGTTCCCTGGATGCCACACACAGGTTAAAAAATGTTTAGGTGGAGTATCATGTAGTAGTATTATATCGTGTTATTTTCAGCTGTATTCCTCACATAACCTGCATCCAATATCTTGCATTATTTTTTTTTAAATATTGTCAGCACTGTAAATTTTTTTTTAATAATACATCCAACCTTAAAATATAAATAACATTGAGGTGCCATATATAACTGAAAAAAGTAATGTAAGAGGTGTTGAATGCCCCATCAATAATATTACTGCAGGATGTTACTGGCTACAACTTTACCCAAAATGTTTTGCCCCATGATGGATTGGAATCCGGACTATCTATTATTTTAGAAGAGCGGCTTTAGTTATTGTTTCCCGTGTCATATTTAAACGATTGTATGATTTTTTAATGTTGGATTTGTTTGGATTAACGTTTGAAAAAGTCGTTTAGATAGAAAATAACTGAAAAATGCATAAACTTTATTGGATACTACATATATATTGTTATAATTGATGTTAAAAAATATAAATAAATTTTTTTAAAATAAAAAATTCAATAAAAAAGCTCAAAAGTCAATTGATAGAAGCTCAAGAATTAAAAAAACGAACTTAAAGAAAAAAATTCTTTTTTATTAAAAGTCTATTATTAACTAATGATTTTATAAATATTTTTTACTATAGTAAAAAAACTTAGGGAGAATTCTAAAAAAATACCATTTAAACTTCAAAATTCCAAATAGGTGATTTAACAATAAAATGATTTGTTAATTGCATTACCATTCTTATTAATCTCATTACCGAACTTGTTAATGAGATTTTGAAGTTTAAAGGGTATTTTTTTGGCATTCTCCCAAAAACTTATAAAATTAAATGAATTTTTTTAACTCATGAAAGAATTTACAAACAGGCTTCAATAAGTCATCACGGAGGCACAGTAGAGCAAGTACTATTACTTACCTATGACCTATCATTACATCAACAACATCAAGATATCTAGATAATTAAAGAACAAATACCATTGGATGAAAAAGGCCATCATGTTCTGGGGAACTGCAACTACTTTGTTGTGGGATGTAATATTCTCAAGAAATCAAGAACAGCGTACAGTGTGGTATGATAATCAGGGTATATTTTGACCATGTCACCCCTTCATGAATGGATATTTACTCCACTAACTAGACTTGGAATCTTGCATTTGCAACTACAAGCATTACGGGATGCCATGGCGTTCATCCTCAAATAGCATCAACTAAACTATCCGAATAGTTTTCTTACACATTGTAAGTTTGTTAAGCAATCCCATATATTTATGATAAGAGGATTTACCTGCATAGTGGCTCTACGATAATGGTTTGTTTATTAAAATTAAATGTAAGAAGAAATAAACAATAACCGTGATTTAAATATTATACCAAAAGGGCCAAGTTTGAGGCTGTAGATATATCCCCCCTTAGTGGAGTATAGTGTGTGTGTTGAAGTGTGACTGTATGAGCGGCATGGCATAACAAAAGTGAAAGTGATTATTGAACAAACAGTTAGGAATGAGAGCAACACTCACTCACTGTCGGTGGCATCTTTCTCGTGCCTTTTGTGGAAATATCCCCTTTCCCTCTCTAGCTACTAATCCACCCTTTATTATTCTCAAAAACAAAGATCCTAACAGTTCAGCTCCAAATTAAATGAATTCCACATATTTGCCTGTCCCCATAGAATCTTGTCCATTGCATAGTGCCGCTCAAGAAAAGACTTGGCAAAAAATCCCATGTTGTCCGCGGTGAAGTGCTGTGAGAAAAATATAGACTTGTCCAGTTATTTATAACAGGGTATCTACTACTTTACAAATCAATACTTACCCTGTTAGAACTAAATATACTATCTATGATTACTTTTATGAATGTATAATAGAGGATCCAAATGCGTTAAGTTGAAACGGTGGTGGGTGATCACATGGGTGGGAAGCCAGTGAAGGTCCACTGGGAAACCAGGATTTGGTTTGATATGGAGATTATATATTATTTTGGAAGGATATACATGCATAGGGTAGGGGTTAGATTTAGATGGGATAAAGGGTTGAAAATAGGAAGGGAAGGTACATAATAATATTTGTGGGGTTGAGGAGTGAAGGAACCCCCCATGTGACCTAACATGCTCTCTCTCTGTCCCTTCCCCCACATTAATTAAAAATATTTCACTTTCTTTCTTTTTTAGTTTTCATAATTTCATTTTCAAGCCCCTCACGTGAAAATCTCCCCATCTTCTCACGTTGGATCATGTCCTCCATTTTCCCCCTTTCACATCAACCCCCACCGCCCTTTGTCCTGCCACAAGTTCGAATTTTTAAAATCATATTTATTGAAATAAATGAAAATCTTTTACTTTCTAATTATAATAAACCTTGATCATATCAAAAAACAAATCTCATACACAAACCTACTATTACTCTATTATTCTTTTGCAATAAATACCTACTAATTATAATAAATACTGTATTTTAATTCTTATCTCGTTGATGAAAATTCTCTTTAAATATCAAATGATTTGAGAGATGAGGAATACTAAAATCCGGATCATCCACATATAATTTTATTCGGTCTAATTTTTTTTTTACTTTTCATTTTCATAAAAATTGTTTCAACGTGCAATACAAAATAAAAGTAAAGAAAATTTTGTTAATAGTCTGTTTCAAAAATGTTTTCCTTTAAAAATTATCCTTTGGAAATTTTAAATGGAAGCCTTTAAAATCGTATTTCATACATATCTCATTGTAGCCATAAACACCATCGTCCCCGTAGCATCGAAACTTAAGAAAAAAAGTAACAAGTTTTCAAATAAATACACCCACCGTCAATTCTTTCGTTTTGCACTTTTGCCCTTTTTGTTGGTCGAAACACTTTTGCCCCTTTCAAAAGCTGAAGTTTGACACACGACTCCAAATTATGACCATATCTATATGGTATTTTGGAATTTATTTTATAGATATGGATATAAAAATGAAAATATAATTTAAAAATGTGTTGGATATGTATATATAATTTAAATATTATTTTTAAAATATAAAATTATCAATATGCCAACCTAAAAAGGTGGGATGAGATAAAATCATTGTTATTAAACCTGGACCGGGCCAACCTGTCTGGCCCGGGAACCGGCCGAGAAATTAGTCTGGTTCGTTTTTTTTTAAATTTCATTTATTTATAAAAAATTCTTTAAAAAAAATCATATTAATAAATTAATTGGAATAATAATCAAAATAAAATTAATTATTTTTTACATTTGTGGGACAAAATTATTCATAAATGAAAACTTCCGAAATAAAAAAACCCTTTAACCCATGTTAAAATGAATATGCGAGAAAAAAAGTGTGGTGGTTCAAACGAAGGCAGAGTTGAGATGCAGGAATAGTGGCATGAAACATGGCTTCCAAGACCCAAGAATATGATGAAGGAGACGTGAGGAGGAAACAAACAATTAATGGGGCAATGAAAATCTGCCTAATCCCAGGCCACCAGCTAGCTATGGAGGCTGCGTTACGTGCGTGTGACGATTACTATTATGTGGACTTTCTCACCCTCTCTTCCTTGCATTACCCTTCATCAGTGGCCGTTAAATTGGGGTTTGGCATCTCAAAACGACACATTACCCTAAAGCCAAGCCATTCTACTATAATTAAACCCCCACCCTTCTCATTATTTATTTATTTCAAACTAACCCCACACTTCCTTTATTTTTTATTTTTGTTCATGACGACGAAACTTTGCTTCTCACCTGGTGGCGCGGGCTTCCTTTATTTTTATGATAAGACAGATAATCCAGGTTGCCATTTTGTACTCTGCTTAATTAATTATGATTAAATAATCTCACTCATCATACATATTCTCTACTAGCTAGTATTTCATCAAATCCAAGGTCTTCATTTACTTTGTTCAACAACTCGGAAACATGATCTGGACTATCCTTCTATCAGTGCGTACTCACCAAGTTGAGATGCACATTAATCATACTCACTCTACTTTTTTTTATTATTATAAGGTAGTAACTAATAATTCTTAAAAATTAATAAAAATAGTTAAAATTATTAATTTTTTTTAAAATTTAAGTAATTTTTAATTTTATCTCTGATAATTACACTAAACTTTAATATCATATTAATTATTACTCTCACCCACTATCCTTATCGATTATGGGTATACATAAAAAAAATATTTAATACTCTTTAGAAATAAGTAAATGTCTTATAAAAAAGATCAAATATATTTATTAGTTGATATCTTATAATAAAAATAAGATATAATATCTTGATAATAATGCACGACATCCCATCAACCTATATGTCTTTGCATAAAGGGGGGGGGGAGAGGAAGCTTCCCAATGTATCAGACATAAGGAACCTTCCGTATTACCCTCGACAACCTTGTTTATTTCTTCTCATGAGCATTCATGGTACAGTCAAAAACCTCTCGTGAATTCGGCCGTACGTGCATTATATATATGTAACATACCTTGCAGTGAACAGTTTGTGACTTTGTGGAGTTGAGGTGGATACGGACTCCCCCCCCCCCAATTTATAATGGTCAAACGTCATTTAAGGGTATTACTGTCAATAATTTAGCATGAATTTTAAGAAACAATTTTTTTCAAAAAAATCATTTAATTTAAAACAAGCTCTCTGAGAATATGTTCACTTTTTGTTGCAATGCGCCAGTCACATACCTAGCTGATGATTTGATTGGGCGAAGAGTGACATATTTGGCAGTACAGATTTAATTTGATTTAAAAATTTATAGAAATTAGGGTTTCAGACAAAGAAAATATGATAAGAAATGCAAATTCCAGATCAACAATCAGCAGGCTAAGCTAAAGACAAAATAGGAAAAGCAGGCAAGCACTAGTATTAAAGCAGACAATTGTAAGGTCGCTAGCGTTAATTAATTATGGTAGAATGAAGTCCAGAGAAATGAAGCTTAGTAGATATTATGCAATTGGCAAACGTGACAAATCAAATGTGGTCTATTAAGAGTAACGATTTAATAAGTTAGTTGGTGGATGGCTATACCTCAATTTCGTTAATCTTTCACTCCCTTCCCTTGCATGTGAGGTGTTGGGCATTTTCAGACCTACTTCTTTTACCTACCTTTCATCATCCCTCGCTGCTCAGATGACTTTCTTAATTATACGCTAAAAAAGGTTTTTTTTAAAAAAAAAATAGATACATATGAGAAATTATTCTTATTTGTATTACCGAGATATTATGATAGGTTCAAGGATTTTCTTGGAGATATAGAGGGAAAGTTTTGATTCATTTATTAGAATTCGTTATTTGTATCAGTTTATATATCATGATTTTAAGGTCCAGACCGAACACGATAGAGATGTTTTATTTGGACAAAAGAGTTGATTAACCAATGAGGTTTTAATAAGGGCGATAGTTTCAATAATCATTAATCTTTAAATTTTGTCCAAAACTGAAAATCAAAATAACTGCAATTTTAATTATAAAATACACGACTCTGAGTGACAAAAATTAAAACTATTGAACATTAACAAGCAATGATTTTTTGAAATCATTTCATATTTAATTTAAAATTACCCTAGTTTTAACATGAGTTTTTTGTTATGTAAAACATAAGACAAATCGAGTATCACTTGAAAAAAAAAAAAATGCATGACAAAGATACGCCTTAAAGATAGTGTTTCCGTTTACTTTGGGCTTTGGGTCCACTTACATTTCGGGCAATGGTCAATATGTGGGCTTATAAAGCCCACTAGAGAGACCATAAGAGAAATATTTGTTCTTCCAATCGAGTAGGGTTTGACTTTCATTATGGTCCACTTATATGTTGTCCAAATATCAATATGCGGGCTTCTTGAAACCCACTGCAGAAGCAAGTAACATTACTATAAATTTGGATCTCTCTCCGGGCTTCACGTTTACTCTATGGTTAGATGGAGAAAAAAAAATTACTGGCAAAAAAAGAAAGATGGAGAAAAAAATTAGGAGGAAAGAATATTAGAAGGAAAAAAAAATACATTTTTAATCATTTTTAAAAGGTTTTCTTCTTAGTATTAGTTCCCTCACCATAGTTTTCCTTCTTAGTATTGTCCACGACGAAGAAGCCAAGTCTTAGACACGCTTGGATTGAAATGATTGACATGGAGATGGAAGATACGCGATAATTTTAGGTAGCAGTCTTAATCAGGCCAAGTCATCATAAACCAATCGTTCAATATAAAAGAATTCCATTTAAATATAAAAATACTAAAATAAATTCCTTTGGTACTGGCAAGAAAAAAAAAACTAAAATAAAATTCCTTCGGGCTTTCAAGAAGTGCTCACCCACAATACTGGCATACTCTGAGTAAAGATGCAATTTGGGGAGTATTAATGAAGACTACCTTGGGAGTCAAAATATGACGTAACAAGTCTATATTATTACCAAAAATTAAAAAATAAAAGAAATGGTAAGTTACAGAGGAGAGCGAGTGCCCCTGTACCCGTTTACGAGTGGCGGTTGGGTAGATGGAATCTTCTCTCTCGCTGTCCCAAATTGTCGCATTCTATTTCGTGCTCACTTTCTACTCTCTTGCACTCTCAACCTTTCTGGCCACCATTCGCCTTTCTTCGCTTTTCGTTTTGCCAGCGCCTCCCTTTTTTTCCCTTAATTTGTCTCCGAAAGCTCTTTCGCTAACAGTTTTGTTTCAACTATTTCTCTCGTGTCTGGCCGGAGTTCTTCTTATTTCTTCGTTGATTCTCTTCGTTTCCTGGTTCGTTTTGATTTGTGAACTTGCTTGGCATGCTTTTCACTCTTAATATTTTGTGCTTCTGTTTTTTTTGCCCAAGGTTATCGATTTTCATATCTTCCTGATCGTGTTTTGCTGGTTTACAAGTTTTTGCCGCAATTGACTATTTTCCGCGTGATCAAGTGAATTGATTAGTTTGTTTTTTGAAGTTATTTCAAGCGCTTGAAAGAGTATTATGCTGTTATTGCAATTCATTTGGATTAAATAATATCTTATTCATCAAATTACGCATGTTCTTTCTTTCCTGGATTGATTCCTGATCGATCATCAAGTTATGGTTGGTTGATTCGCTTAATCTTCATCTTTGCCTGATTGAAGCCTTCTTGTTGTCCTGAATCCTAACGAGCACATGCATATGGTAGTCTCTATGTTACATGCACCGGAGAAATTTTAGGCGATCCCCTTATTTACAGAGTAGTAAGTATTGCAACTTGATAGACTTGGGAGAAAAAGTTCTCAAAGATATGTTTCCTCCAACCCTTTTCCTATATTAACTTTAGTTTTGACTTGGTTTGGAAGCTTTCATCACCATTTAGCTGGCTATTGGTATCAGTATTTTTTTCCTATTAACTTTTGGCCCCGACTGGAATTTGAACCCGGACCCCTCAGCCCCTGAAGACGACGTTTGTGATATTGAGTCAACGCTAATTGGTTTCTGCACCAAGTGATAATTGCCGTGACTAGAGAAAGCTGTTTATTTATTTTATTTTATTTTTGGCCTAGGTCTCGCCCCGTTTAATCTGATATTGTTTAGTGCTCTGGTTTTTGCTGTATTCATAAGCTCCTGTGGAAGAAATTGAGTTATTTTATATGATGGTTCTTAATAAAAATTTGGAAATGTTTACTTTTCAGATAAGACTTCAATGCTATCTCTGCCTTCTGTGTGATCTTGGGAGTTGGTGCTGGTGCAACTTCGCTTGATATTTAGCAGTAAATGCAACAACATTCTTAGAGCTGATAACAGAATGCATTTATATCATCATCCTTTTGATTTGAACAGCCAGAAGGTGAGGCTCGCATTGGAAGAGAAAGGCATTGATTATACGTCTCACCATGTCAATCCCATTACAGGCAAGAATTTGGATGCCATATTCTTCCAGATGAATCCTAGTGGAAGGCTACCCGTTTTCCAAAATGGTTCCCACATCCTTTACGAGACTATCGATATAATCCAGTATGCTCTTTCCTCTCAATTTGACATATATTCTTTTATCCTTGACTTGAATAGATTTATAAAAAGGACTTTAATTGTTTTTTTTAAAGAGCTATTTGGTATCTGAAAATTAAGAAAAGAAATAGGTTAAAACTTCATTGCTGACAGATATACACTGTCAACATATTCATTCATCTTGACTCTTCAAAACCTTTCCCTTTAGGCAGTATACACTTAAGAAAATGGACAACTTTGTATTATTTCTCCATAAAATTTAATCGTTGAGCCCTCTGTTCACCCTAGGTGAACAATATATTAAATTTTCTTTTGCTCACAAATGCATTGATAACAACGAAAGGTTTCGAATGCCGTTGGCTTTTCAGGTACATAGAAAGAATTGCTAAGGTTTCCTCTGGCGCTGAGGGTATCAATGTTAGTGGGAGGGAAGTTGTTGAATGGATGAGAAAGATACAAGAGTGGGATTCCAAGTTTTTTTCACTCTCCCATATACCAGATAAATATCGCATCTATAGCTCCAAGTTTATAAGGCGGGTGTTGATTGCTCGAATGTCTGATTCCCCCGAGCTAGCTGGAGCTTACCACAGGAAGTTGAGAGAAGCTTATCAGACTGAAGAAAAATTAAAAGATCCTGATGTGTTGAGGAGGAGCAAGGAGCACTTGGTTATGCTTCTTGATGAAGTGGAGAGGCAGCTTAGTGTAACGCCTTATTTAGCAGGTCAAGATTTCACCATGGCCGATGTGATGCTCATTCCTGTGTTGGCTCGTTTGGTGCTCTTGGATTTAGAACATGACTACATAGCTGACAGGCCAAACACTGCAGAGTACTGGCTGTTGGTTCAGCAGAGGCCTAGCTATAAAAGAGTGATTGGCAAGTATTTTGATGGTTGGAGAAAGCACAAAACGTTATTGAAAACGTGGTGCTGTGTTCGCGTTAGAAGCTTGCTAAAGAAATACTAGTGAAGTACATGTATATTGCTCGGTTGGCTGAATAAATGAATATAGCCTTTTGTATATTTTAGGAAAAAGGAGTATTCACAATATTTTTTTTTTGTGCCTCATAGTCATACGTGATTACGTGAAGGTAACCTGTCTACCTTGGGTGTGGAAAAGGATTAGTAGTTTTTTTTTTTTTTCGAATTTGTTCCAGAATGAGATGAGGGAGAAATTAAAGGATTTGTGGTCTGGCTAAGGCCTAGTGATTGCCATTGTTATCCTTGAACAGAGAGTAAAGATAAAGCAAATTTGTGTTTGTAATGAATTAACAATTTCTTCTCCATGAATTGTTTGTCTCATGTTTACTGTTAATTTTAGTTCGCCTTTTCTTAAGGCACCTGTTTCTTGTATAGACAACAAATTCACATTTTCTTCTTGATGATCAGAACCCATTATCAACTTTGCGTAATCCTTTTTCGATGAAGAATTATACTAAATAAAAATTACGGCATCTAGGTTTTTGGTGTGTATGGAAATTATTAATTTTCTTCTTGATTACCCAAACCCATTAGCTTTTCAAAAGCCACCTTTTATACAAGCTTGTGATGGTTCTGTCAGCACTCTTAAGGGTGTGTTTGTTTTGAGGGGAGGGTACGTTAACTTATTTGGTTTGTCAGAAAGAGGGGAAGGGAGTGGATTTTAATATAAAATAAAGGGAGATGAGGGAATTTAATTCAAAATTTCCCCTCCCCTCCAACCAAGCACACCCTAAAAGAATGATTTTTTTTTTGGCATGAATGATGGTATAGGAAGCTTGCCACATACATACATACATATCTTTAGTTTAATATAAGATCCACTGTAATGAAAAAATTGAGCTAGGAAATGAATCTTATATCAAGGATAGAAAATTAACCCCCCCCAAAAGGGAAACAAAAAACCTGTTTGAACCTATTCTCACCAAATTTCAGCTTTAATTAAAATGAGCAGCCAAATTGCAGGAGGATAACCAATGTTAAGTGACAAATACAAGCCTTTCAAATATCTCCCCTAAGGCATACTCTTGTAGCATATTCCAAAACGAATAGTAGTACTCTATTAATTTGGTTGAGCCGAAACTTTGAATTGATTTTCAAACAACGTAAATTTGAATCTGATGATGTGTCAAAACGAGAAAAATTATGTTTGAGATGGCTTTCAAAAAGCTTATAAATGTTTTTCATGTAAATCGAGACAAAACTCACACCTCGTATATCGTAAATTATGATGAAAAAACTGCTTTTGAAGGCTCTAATCACTATTCCAAACAAATATACAATAGATAAGGAAACAGAGAGTTAATCAAGAAACTAACTAGTCTTGCAGATTTCGGAGTGAACTAAGGTTCATATGCACGCATCTCCATCCGATCATCACGGATCCTGTACACAAATCTAATCGAACACACTAACATTAACAGAAGGGTCTTTGGTCCATACAGCTTCATCTCTTCAGATGAGTGTTCCGCCATTGAATTACTTTGATATTTGTGGGCGCATGAGTCATTTTGACGGAGATAATAAACAATTATTTTTCAATGGATCCATGAAAATTGAATGATAAAAATTTCGATTTCTCAAAACATCGTGATCCAGATTGTGAAAATCCAGATTGTGAAAATCAAGGTCTTCAAGATCCAGCTCTGGTAATGAATTCGAGGTACCAAGGACCTTTCTGTTAATAATTTAAGGTAATATACTTCCTAACTAAACTACTAATTTAGTTCTTGTATCTATAATCATTTAATAATTTTAATCCTCCCAACATACAAAACGTATTAGTAATTAAAAAATAAAAATTTGATAACACGCTAATCCTTGTAAGCATGTTAAAACTTAAAACCATCAAACAGATAAAAGTTGTCCGATTATGCAGTTTTTTTTTTCCCCAACCCAACCAAGTTCTCCCTGCCATTTATTTCTTTGTTCAAATTCCAGATTGCATCAAGCTTCCAACGAAGCAAAAGTATACAAAATAAGCACTGAAGCAAATATTCAAACACACTGTCGCAAGGGCAGAAGAGGTAAAGACAAATACCCAATCAGGGAAAAGAAATTCAACAATTTGCACAACAGCAAGGGAAAATGCCATTTGATACATTTAAGCAAGACGCGTTAGAATTTGAGACATATAACACCTAATCAAATGGGGCTACGTGTGTTTGCCCACCACCAAAACCTTAGTTTCAGAAACCCTTTTTCACAAATTTAGACAAAAATCTTCTTACATACTTCGTAAATCGTAAAAGTTATTCTCTAAAAACTAATCCAAACACACACTAACCTCATATGCAAGCCTGCCAATCATCATATCTTTAAGAAATATAAATCAACACGTCATCAATAATTTTTTGGAAAAATCACACCAAGTGGGACTTTTCATATATTATTTTTCTCAACTGGGACCTTGGTGTGATTTTCCCTAATTTTTTTGGCAATAAAGAGCACATGAGTCATTTGAGAAGATATTATAAAGGGTGACCCAGTATACAAGACTCCCACTAAGTGAGGTATGCGAAGGGTTAGATGTACATAGACTGTTTACTGGATTTAAACCTGTAACCTATAGATCACATAGCAACAACATTTACTGTTGCTCCAAGCCTCACCCTCTTTATTTGAGATGTCATATTGTCAAATAAACGATGGTAGATATAATCTCTCATTCATTATCCCCTTCAATGCTGAGTAGGTTTTTTAGGTTAGAGAGTTATTTTAATATATGAAAACAGATATTACTATCCATATTTCACCGATACAGTTGTTCACTGGCACGCCATATTCCCAGAAATCATTTGTGAAGAGAAACACCTACCTCGTGAAGATTTGGTACGACCAATATTCAAACAGCAGAAGGCGGAATGGCATAAACTTCCTTCAGGGATGGAGCTTTTGACTAAGCAGAATTCTGAAATTGAACCAAATTTTCATTGAATTGGAACAAATGAATTGACAATATATCAATGTATAATGAAGGGGGGGAATCCCTGTGATGAATGATGTTTTTGCTGTTGAGAATGTTATAAAACATTATTGTCACCTTCCTCTGCTCTACATATTACATCCTCTAAAGAAAATGCAACTTTTGACTCACTTGGTTCATCTCCTACACTTACACTACATATACCTCCAGCAGTGTAATTCCCATTAGATCCCCATGCATTCCTCCTGAACCAGGGTCGATGTATTTTTGAATTATTCCATTTTTGCTGCCTAAAGTACTTCCTTCCTAAATCACAAGAGGAACCTTTCAAACGTTTATAAAGTTGTTTATCATCTTCATGTGGAAGGTCAATGTCTTTAGGGCTAGTGTCAGTTGTGCTTGGAGTAATATCATCAGAGCAACAACCAACTGGACCATTCATATCCCGTTGCTGAACTTCAACAGGCTTATTTACAGCTGCTGCATTAGTAGAGCTAGAAGGTTGACAATCTTTATTATCCTGCGGATAGCAGGGCAATGGAGGAAATGGGCTGAAAGGCACGCCTGGAGCAGTGAGGCAACTCCCCGATATTTCAGCATGGGGTGTGCCAAACTGCTGGACAAAAGATAATGGCATTCCGTACGAGACAGGCATGCAAGAATTAAATTTCTGCTTTGGATGTCCAATTACTGTATCTGGGGGGCACTCAGAATTGCTCACATTTTGCAAAGCAAGATCAACAGGGTGAGGCAAAGCATTTGAAGAAGGCAATTGAGGTTGAACAGGACATGAAAAACCCGGGGGGAAATCCTCATTAATGTTTTGACTTCCATCGAAAGAGTCAATAGCTGCATCAGCATGCATTGATAGCCCAGAATCAACATTTTGTTTCTTAGATGGACTAGATGGTGAATTTGAAATGGTTTCTGCAGGTTGATCCCATCTGCTCTTACGCTTGCGCCTTTTTGTCCCATTAACTTTACCACCGTCTAAAGACAGTGCAGAGCAGTCCTCCTGGACACCAGCATCTACCGAAGTTGTCACAAGTTTTGATTGCTGGACACAATCTATAGCTTCTGTGGATCTAACATCTAGCTCCCGCCTATGGTTCTGTGATGCTGAAAATCTATTGCAGTTAAAATTCCTTTGAGATTCTCCCTTACAATCATCTCGGTCCCCATAGCCATGTCTTCTGAAAGGTTTACGAATCCATCTGTCCCGAAAGCTTCGAGCAATTTGATGGACCTAAATGTGCAAGAGACAGACACACAACCTGACTAAGCTTGTATGGAAATAAAGCATATATGAACAATTGGTGTAACACATACCTGTTTGTCATCATGCTCCGTCAGAGACAACATAGACTCCCTAAAGCTGCAGACAGGACCAACTATGTTGAGAACAGCAACAATATGCTAAAAAATCTCAATTTTGAAAGCCTTTGACTCCAAAATCAAGTTTCAAAAACAGCTGGACATGGAATAATATACATTTCCACTAACAACCAAAATAAATTACATCAATTTATATCTTATAGGTGTTGTCTGAGGAGAACACAAAAAGTAAATTTGTATAATGTTCTAGGTCCTTGGCTAGTCCACAATATCTATCAGGTCATAATGCATGAAAGTGAGCTAAAATGCAAGGATAGTTTAAGTAATCATCAACTCAAACTATATTTTTAATTGTCAGAATTGAGCTAAACAAAAAACTATTCCATCTATTAACCCCAACTTTTGAATTTCTTTCCGACTAATGGAAGAGGAAAGTACGGATTTAATACCGTTTCATGCTTCGTATTAATTCACAACATTTTTTCTTTCTTTTTCTGCTAGTTTAGTCATTCATAATATTTAAAACAGATCACTTTTTTTTTAAAAAAGGAGTAAATTATACTACTCTCCTCTGAAGTTTGGCCAAATTACCTAAATACCCTTCTCGTTTACACTAGGCTCCCTAACATTTGATATTATATTGCAGAGACCCCCCTCCAATTCACTTTCAATAAAAAAATTTACCTTTCTAGACAAATGAGATTGATTTTAATCTTGTATGATATAGAAAGACTGTTAAGTCAATGTTGAACTCTAAAATGAGACTGTATTCTTAATACAAGATAGAGTTAGGTGACCTCGTATTTTTTCCCCCAACGAAAATCATGTGGTGTAAAAACTTAACTTCATTCACAGAAAATAAATTGAAAGAGAGCCAAGCACAAGTTTTTGAAACGATAGAGGTATTGGGTATTTAGCCAAACCTCAAGGAAGGCTCTTATAATTTGCACAAAAAAGGGTCATATCTTGACAACTTTGTCATCTAATTAAATTCAGCTACATTACACAACAAAATTTTATTCAAGTTAACCAACTTTCCTACAACAAATCTGGTAAAACTTGAAAAAATCTGGCAAAGATGACATTTTCTAACCTCTCCATTCCATGACAAGGGGGGCCGCCATTAATGTGTTCAAATGTCAAAATCTTGCTTGCTGCTAGATACTCTAAGACCTGGAAGAAAATAAGGTTGATTCAAGAAAAAAATCCTGTATGATCTTTGCTCACTTCCCCCAAGGAAAATGAGGAAAAAAGATAATGACATATAAAGTGAATAAGTGGAATAAATTAGCCAACATCTAAAAGGAAAAATAGGATTTAGAAAGCTACCGGCTATCAGTTTATTGATAGGTATGGCGAAGTCACATGTATCCACCTAACTAGTAACTAGTAGATTAACCTTCCTAAATCCTAACCTCCAAAGTCAATAGGATATTGACAGATAAATATCAAAATATTTCAGCTTAAGCTATTATCTAAAACAACTAGGTTTCGGAAAATATCTTTGTGCTTTTTATGGGCAAAACTAAACGCATGATACTAAACTATAACAACTTCAGCAAATTCAATGCTGTGATTAAAAGAATGTCATTCTTCAATGAAGCTATCATTATATATTTGAGATGATGGATTCTTTCAACAACAACAACAAAGCCTAATCCCATTATGTGATAATGGATTCTTTCGACAACTCTAAGAATTGGAACATAACACTTGGAATTACTGAACAACTTTCCTCTTCTTAAAAACTAAATAAAAGACCAAGAAGGAAAAAACCCCTAATATTCTCCAAATTTCCCTCCAAAATATCAGAAACTTAAAATATTAATGCTCATCATGACTCTTACAAGACAACCTTAGTTCAGGCAGAAATTATTCACTCAATTCATTATTGGTATTATTGTAAAGAAAATAATTCAATGACCTGCAGTAGCTTAGTAGAGTAATGAATTTAAATACACTTAACCTCTAAGGTGAGTGCAGATAACTATTATGATAATACAATAGTATTTTTCACTCTAAATCACCTTAAGAAGCTTCCGTAGTATGGGAGTTTTCTTGAAATCTCGTCTGTACTGCTTCATAATGTTATGCAACATCTGCAGACCTGAAAGACAAAGATTTAGTCACCCTTTGCAATAATTAAACCCAAAGCCCGCCCAGCATGAAGGATTGGTTTAGAACATTTCATTGATATCCAGCAAGTATATCTTACCATTCTTGTTAATTATATCATTCAGCACTGCTCTAGATTTTGTTTTCAGAAGGGCACCAAGGATCATGGAAAGATCTCGATTGCTGCAAGCAAAGTTTACATTCTTTTACAAACTGTTTACATGTCCGTATAGCACAAATAAGTCTCAACATATGATAAACGAAAAAGAATAAAGCTAAGGACCTTTGAATTGCTTCGCCATTATTCCTATCATCTGATGCCACAGTGAGAAGCAGAAGCTTTAAGTAGCCTTTGGTTGCATCCTGTTATATAAAAAAAATGTGAAAAACCGATTTTATTTATAAAGCTGCCAAGGTGGCAAAGTATAACTCGAAAATAAGGGGAGTTTAGACCAAATCTCAAGATCAAAGAAAGAGATGGCACACTATGTTATCATATGATAATATCTATGCAATATATTAGGTTAAAAAAAAGTTAATTACCCTAAAAAATATTATGGAGTAGAGGTTGAAGATTCTTACTTCCTAAGATAACTAAGCCAAATTTAACTGCAGGAAAGAACATTGAAACATGTATGCATGCAAAAGCTTCCAAATACAAATACCTAATTACAAAACATTATGTTGCTTGGATGACCAATAATAAATTTACTTACCTTTCTTTTGCTTATTCCTCCTTCTCCATCTTCATCTAACAACTCCTTAAGTTTCTCCTGAACTGCAGGTATTGAGAAGCATTAGCCACTCGGCAAAGTTCTCATCACAATAACCATTTTGGAAACTACCAAAATAAATAAGACAAACCTGCTTCAAAACGGCCATTGGAAGAACCTTCCACCACCTTTTTAGGTTTGATTGGTGCTGCCTGCAATCTGTTGGCTGTTACCGCAGCTTTGAGGCCATTTGAATGATTAGCATGAACCTTTCCCTTTTTAACTGAACCATTTGCTCGAGAAGTTTTCACAAGCAGATGAGTTTTTGGAAAACCAGGCCTATCTTCAACTGTTTCAGACTTGGATTCCCTTTTATTCTTAATCAAATTTGATATCACTTTACTAATAGGTGTGGCAGAAGCCTCCATTCTTTGGATGGAAGAAATATCATCAGGAAGCTCTGATTTCAACACATGTTGTACATCAGGCATTGATTTACTCACTGCATCCCCCATTTGTGGAGAAATTTCTTCCACGTCAGATAATGGCAATTTGCCCATGGAATCTTCCTCATCTAATGGGCAGTGCAACGGTGGAATAGCAGGAGATGGGTTTATAGAGTTCTCTTTCTCCTGATTATTACCTGGAACTTGAGAACTTCTGGACTTATCAACTAGACTTGTGTCTTTTGACAAATTCCTTTCAGCCTGCATAACATCAGATTCAGGCATACTGCCTTCAATTTCACCATCTTCAGTAAGCATAACTGGTTCTGGAAATTCTTCATCTGAATCGCCTTGTACAATGACTTCAGCATTAAGTGGATCACCACCACCTATATAACCACGACATAGAGGTGAACCACAATAACATTTTTTGGCAGCAGCACCAAAAACCCTTACATAGTTGTAATCAAATGTCACCTCTTCACCCTGGGGACCATGGATGACAATAAGTTTAGCTGGACAGAATTAACATTTCACATGCTCATAGCCAAGGGCATACAAAGCAGCTATGTACATATTACAATGAGAGAGTATGACTTCCAAGCACTAAATAAAAACACTAACACCACAAAACCCCCCCCCAAAAAAAAAATAATAATATATATATATATATATATATATATATATATATATATTATATATATGTTTTTATAGAGGTCATAATATTGAAAGGGATGCATGAACAATGCTAAAGGGATGCATCTGACTCTACAAATGACTAATCTAAGCATGAACCATGCAATTTTTTCAAGATTTTCAGATTCAGTGGTCAAATCTTACAATCTTATGTTCCTAGCAGGATTCATTGATCCTAACCAGATTGTTTTCCTCCTTATAATAGGATCTCATGGGTTGGGTTTCTCTCCTTTTCCTCTCTCATTTTATTCTCATAATGTCATCTTCACCCTTAGATCATGAAATGGATGGTTTAGATTTAATATTCAGGAAAATGGCTGTTTTCCTCCTCATAATAGGATTTAACAGCATTAAGAAATCCTGGAAGGGTTCTTTTTCTTGCATGCCAGAACTGCAGGTCCAGGCATGTAAAACCCAAAGCAACACCCTCTCTTTTACCCAAAATCACAACCAACTTAAAACAGCCATAAGAATTTATACAACACACAGATTCTAGAGCTAGTCAGTTCAACCAAGAAAGATAGACATAAAAGAGTACAACTTGTAAGCACACCTGTTTTATATCCCTCAACGCAAAAAGTCCAATACAGATTTCACCATTCACCATCCACTGTCCAACATGAGAAAAAGAAAAAGGGTTGAGTGATGCACAAGCAAAGGAAAAAATAATGGTATTAATTAAATAGTAATAATTATTCTAGATCCAGCACTGAGATAGATGGTGTATTCACCTTTTCTGTACGGCAATTAGGATCACAACTATGATTAATGAAACGTCCCAAGTTTCCTTTTGCACTTGCATCTATCACCTGAAAATATACAAATGTGAATAGGAATTAATCACAGAATCATTGTGTTATTTCAGCAATGTATAGCTCAATAGGTGCTCTGTTCTGATAGAGTTTATGAGTTTTCCATCATTACATAACTCCCATCGTAAATCAGTGCTTCATATCTTAGAATTAAAACTACAAACAACAGTTCAACTGAAATAGTTATATGTTAAGTTTATACCTCGCTGCCATTTAAGGTCATGAAGTAGAAATGCCGATGACCCTTGAAAGCATACTCTCTTTGCCGTGCCTCATAAGCATGCATATCAAGCACCTGGTTAAATGATAATTATATAAATTATAGATAGAGATCAATTACGTGTTCATGCAACACATCAATGTTTCATACACAAAACTACACCCACATCAATGCACCTAAAAATGAATAACAGGGTTGATCCCAGCAGTAAAAGAAACAACGTACTCCAATAAAAAAATACAACCAGCTTACCCTTTTTCCATCTTTAACAAGCAATATAAGTTTATTGGGTAGTTCTTTTACCCTAGAAGAGCCAAATTAAACCATAAATCATCAAGTTGAGTGGTTAAAATAAATAAATGGATCAAACTCGATCCATCCACCTCCATCACTATGATTAATGTAATAAAAGGAAGCAGTCAGCCTGTTCTCTGTCTATGATTGAACGCAAATAATCTTTCCTATGGGGTCCTGAACAGGAGATAAACACTTCTTGTGTTTTGGAGCTCAGGTAGAAGCATATTTTTCTTTTTGTGGCTATTTAGTACCATTCAAAATGCAAAACCAATTCTACAAAAGGAAGCAGGTCAAACTAAATTTCCCTTATCTCCTGGGAGCAAATGGTACTGATCGACACAAACCATATCAACCTAACCTGCATTATCTGCTAACACGTGAAATGATTTACAGCATTGAGCCCAGAGGCAACAAAGAAACAAAGGGGTGGAAGATCTACAACTGACATCTATGAAGGAAGATATGAAAAGAGAGAAGGAATTAGGAAGGCAGATCCAACTTGACCGCATCCATGACTTGGGCAAAATCATGCTAATTCTTACTTAAACATAAAAAACAAAAACATAGCACACAACCATCAAAATGGTTCCAAACTTATGTAATTCAGCTTCAGAAAGTACCTCACTACCAAAGAATCAATAGAATAAGGGGAGAACACAAAGAAGAAGACAAAGTCTTGTTCAACTTACCTCCCCAACATATTCAATAAGAAACTTCCCTTTAGATATATCCTCAATTGCCTTCAACCCGTAACCTTTTTTCCCACATTTAAACCAGGTCAAGCAGGCATACTTGCGTTGCTGGAACTGAAATAAAAAATTTGAACTGTAATGATCTCCTTTACACCAAATGGCAGTACAAAGAATCTTTGCAGCAGAAGAATACATAGTTTACATGCCTGCTGATTTGAACAAAGATCCCCACATGGGCAGGTTCCTTGAACACATTCAATGTTGAGCATCCGATTTAGGCATTCATCCCCACAACCAAACCTACCTTCTGACGTTGGTTTACAATGGCAAACCATTATCTGATACAAGTTCAACAGCACAATGAGTAAGGCATATTAAATTTTGTCTCTAAATTTACAAATTTCACAAGCTATCAAATAATTTACAAAATTTACAAGCTTAATTGAAACTTCAGGGCTACCCAACCATGATTAAACAGGCAACTTAATCAAGAGAAAACTAAAAACGTATTAGTATTGACTACTGACGAGTGAGAAAAATGGGGGGAGAAAAAAAAAACTATGCATCAACTTGATTGATGCTTCATGCTAGGCAATTAAACATGTGGTTCCTTCCCCTTTACATGATAAAAAATAAAAGAAGGTATGATCAACAGTATATTCAATCCCCAACAGATCACCCTTATGTATAAAAGGGTAAGCAGTTCAAATCTTAGGCACATCTTCTTCATGTCAGCCAAATCTGATTCAACTGTACAATGATAACATTTTCACTGTATTTTTATGAGCAAAATATTTATTAAAAGAACAGAAAAATATAAAAACAGTGTATTAACTCTCTTCCCTACCCTTTCAATTATAAAACTTACTGGGCTTGGACTCATCACATAGGAATTTGATAGAGCCCAAACACAATAGTAGATATTGAACACTGAATTTATATTAAATATCAAAATATTCTTCCCCTCAAGTCTCAATGGGATGCATGGGAGTTAAAATATAAGAAAACTTGCACAAAACTCACACAGAAGATAAAAAGGAGACACAATAAAACAGAAAATGATGAAGAAGTTGATCTTCCAGCAACCCCAACCTGACCTTTGAGAGGCCAGAACTCTCCTCACCACTCTCAATTTCAACAGGACAGAACTTCCCCTCTCTGAACCAAAGGGAAGAATTAAAGATCCAAAAAGTTACAAAAGACACTACCCTACTGCTAGCTGCACCTAAAGCCTACCCATACAGCAATTCTCTTCCGTTGCTGCTAGGAACCATGGGGTAATCTTCTAAACCAGCAGCATTGCCCCCTTCTACCTGTTTCTTCCTTTCCTCCTATAGGTCTTAGAAAACTCAGTAACTCTATCAGAATGTGTAAATATGAAAACAGTTTAACTCACTGACCCTCCAATGTATCCAAATATGCACCATATCCGAGTAAGAAACTGAGCTATAAACAGAGCTGTAATATCCTTGCCCACTGAGGATCATGGCATAGGATAAATTACAATGCTTACAGTGAGTAGAAGAAGAATTCAAGAGACCAGAGACTCTCCAATATGCCAAATGATTTTTCCTCCTCTCTTTTCTTTGTTCAAAGACAAAACCTTTCCTCCTGGTCCTTTGTGATACATCATCTCTCTCTCTCTCTCTCTCTCTCTGTGCATAGAGCACCCGATATCTTGAACCTATCTCACTTCAACTAGATAATTTAGTGTGGGTCCAGACTAGTCCTGAACAAGCCAGGTAAGAACACAAATGGAGGCAAAGCTCTACCAAGTATTCAATACTGCTGCATTCTCAAGACTCGAACTGGAGACCATGCGGTAAGTGATACCTCTTTCTTCCAAGTTAAATTTCTTGTATTAACAATTGCCAAAAGAAATTCCTTCTATCACCCAAAAATACAATAGTGCGAGTTGTAGAGCCAGGCAATAATATTCAGGTTAGTGCTGGTGAGCAACCAGCGGCAAACTGATTCAGCTCAACATATAAAATGTGAAATAGAAAAAGAAATAGAACCATTTCGAACCTCATCAATAGTCTGCATTTTGCCGCTGCGGTGCAGAAACTCATTAGTAAGAATATGGGTAAAAGTTGACTCCTGGTGAACTGGGGAAAAATATCAAAAGAAATACACATCAGGAAAATAGTAAAATTAACGAGTCAGGATGAAATGACATGCCAAAAACAGCCTAGCTATAAGCTTTAATTTCTAATTTACCACCTAACCAGTATTAAATACCTGTTGGGTGTTGATATTCCAACTTCTTATAATTTTTACAGCCTTCATGAGCATCTTCATCACCTGATGCGTCTGATAATCCCAATTCCGCATTGATCTCTGCATTCGACTTTTCTTGGGGGATTGAGCAATCAGAAAAGGCTTTATCATTGCTATCCTTACAGGTCCTAAAAGAAAATCATACACGAACAATGCCAATTATTTTACAAAATTAGGAAAGTAATTGCGTAAATACAACATACAAGTAATAAATTAAGAGGATAACATAACTACATCTATCAAGATCACAATGAATAATAGAATGAAAATGTTTTAACTTGTAACAAGAAGCTCAAAAATAATACTCAAGTTACCTGGTCAACTAATCGCAAACCAATAAAGAATCAATCTCCAAACAATGATAAAATAGGCATAGGTTTCTAGTGGTCAGAAATTTGAAAGGATTTATTTTACACTTTTTATAATTTATTCTGTGACTTTATTTTATTGAATTTATTACGCTTTCTTTTATCAAAATTGCTTCCTTATTATGCTTTCTGTTACTTTAAGTTATTGCGTCTTGTGCTTCCTAGCAAATGGTCCTACGTCATTCTCTTTTGTCAGACTTGATGATTTGAATATTTAGAGATGTTATTATTTATTTCTCCCTCCTTCTTCCCTTCCCCTTTTGTCTTTCAAATTCTCCTTTCTCCTTCCCCTCCCCCTTTCTTTCTTGTCCTACATCATCTAGAAATTACAGGTCAAGACAACATCACCTGATTTTATAGTTAACTCTTTTATTTTATAAATAAAATCTCACCAGAAAGAGGGAAAAAGAATGCAAGGAAAGACAAAAAAATCCTCCAAAACCACATAATATAGTCAGAAATAGGTTAAAGCAAACATGATATCTAAGTGAGCTTTTGCAATGCAATATGACAATCCAACACTTTGCCTTCTTGTAGAGAGATAATTAATCAAATCATCAATACTTTATTCCTTCAGTCAGAGAGAAGAGGAGATCACAACTATCAAAAAAACCACATAGAGATTTCACACCAAACATTCAAGTAATTCTTCATGAGTACCATCAACCCTTACATTGGACTGAACAACTTGCCCTTTATTATCAGATACTGTATCATCAACAAAACTGGCATGAAGTTTTTCATTTAATTGAGTCAACTGACAAATATATTCTTATCCCATATTCAAACATCCAGCTTCTACGCATGGGCCATGCAAAAGAAAAGTGTGAACTAAAAAATTGGGATACCAGGTGCACTTTGTTTCTTCAATTAGATCCGCGAGCTCAACAGGAATACGCCGCCACTTGTGACAATCATCACAGCGCACCCATGCATTATGAGGTGATGGATGCTGCTGCTCCAAACCAGTACCAACTGCCATGTCCAAATTGGATCCATTTACTGATACTTTGTTGTCACCAGCATTCATTTTTTGAATATCATCCAATTGATAACTTCCATCAACATGTTCTGTGACATATAAGAAAACTTCTTGCATTTTAATTGCTCAAACCAAATGGCAGACTAAATTCAAAAAAATTAAGATCAGTAAAATTTAGACAAACATGAAGGACTTGAAGTTCTGTAAAAGAACTAACCAAAATGCAGATAAGAATAGCACAACACTTTCAAATTCCATTTGATGTTCTCAGAAACCTACCTGCATGCAGACAATCTTCTGCTTCAGAGATAACTTTTGCAGAGACAGCTTTTCCCTTGACTTCACTCTTCTTAATAGGTTTGAGCTGTTTCTCCCTACGTCTGCTGCCAGTCTTTTTCAGGCTCATTGAGTCAGAAGCTTTTGATTTGGGGGTGATGATTTTACAAGATGTAAGACTTTTAGGAAGTTTACGACCTGAGGATCTTGCTGAAGGCAGCAAATTATCAATTCCCTGGGATTCCAAAAGCTCATAATTGTCATTTGGGCTGCAAGTAGTCTCAACTTTCATGCTACTTTTGACTTTCAAAGCCTCAGTGGAGTCTTCAAGTTCAATCTCTCCAGATGGGGGCAATGATTCACTGGATAATTCTTTATGGCATATTGAGTAGCTCACAGTATTTATACCAGTGGAAGTATGCAAACTCATGGAGCAAACCACATCATTGGAATTCTTTTTACGTCCATGACTCTTTGATTGCTTAGTTTTGCTTTTCCTTGGAGGCCCTTTTGAGCCATCTTCTACAATAGAACTACTTGAAGAAGTAACTTTGTCTTTCTTCTTCCTTCTCCTGCAACCAGATACCCCTCCAAAAGAATCAGACACTTTAGAAGAACCAAGAAAAGCATCATGCAACCCTTGTTGATGTCTTTCTCCAACATGGACTTCAGGAATTGAATTTATAACTTCTGAATCAGGCGAAGTTCCAGGATCCATCCCCTTATCATTAACAGTCTCTCTCAACGTTTCAATCATCCTCTCTGGAGGAATCATATGACATGCTTCCTCTGCAACCTCATTTGACTTTTCTGTTGTTGCAGCAGCTTCTAAGTGGTGATTTGCCATTTGTCCATTCAGATAAAGAGCATCCTCATCCAGGTTGTTTGTCAAAGATTCAGACTTCCCTTCTGCAACCTCTTCTGAACATTTATCTCCAGCACTTCTGTTTTTTTCTTGAAAGCCTGAACCAGGGCCCACATTAGAAGCAGAACATACACTGTTCATAACCTCGGGAACCAAGACATCTGAACAACTTAAATGAACTTCTTTCCCCAGCTTAATCTTCAGACGAACACGAGTAGTTGAAGCACAGCATTTCTTCATTGAACTCAATGAGCTAGAAATAGAACCATTCTTGTTTCTCGTGCCACTTTTAAAGGCACCTCCCACCCTCCCCAATCCTTGACACATAACTTCATCAACTCCAAGCTCATTATCTTGTTCAAAAAACTTATTAATGTTTCCTACCAATCCCCAGATAGAAGAACGAGCTGGTTTAGAGAAACAGCTCCTTTTCTTTCTAGCAGCCTCCAAGATTATCTTCATATCCCCACCTAGGAGTGGCACACAGGTTTTGTTCTTGCATTTCCTTGAAGCCCTTTTGGTCTGCGCCTTATGACCAGATTTACTTCTTCGACTATTCCTTCGAATAGGCAAGGATGCATTACCAGAATAATTGCTTTCAGAGGTACAATCAACTTGTATAATATCTTTCCTAATACTGTCTGCCTCTCCAGAATCGCCCACAAGGCCACTATTGGTGGAACCATTGGCCTCCTTGAGAAGATCAGATACGTCCTTTGGAGAGCTAATACTGATATGGTCAACAGAAGGAAGATCTGATTCAGGAGGAAACGTTTTTCTCAGGGTACAGTTGGCATCTGTTGTTGAGGAACTTTCATTTAACTTACATGCGTTGTCATCTTGTGGCATATTATTCTTCATTTCAACATTTATTTCAGTCATAACATCAGTATTTTTTCCCATAATTTTCACATCTTCTGCATCAAAATCATTATTAATATTATCAATCCCCTTCTCTGAGTGAGTAGCCTCGCCAGGTGAATAAGCTACAGGCAAACTCCCCAAGATCCTTTGATGGCCTTGTGAGGAAAATGCTTGGACATGTGCATCAATGATACTTTCTTTATCAACAAAATCTTCACAAGGACTATTCTCATCACCACTATCTTTCTGATCATGCAGCTGATCACTTGTGGCCTCTGCTTCAGTATATATAACATCTGTCGGTACTTCACTGTCCTGTGAATGAGTCTGCTTGCAGGCACCTGCTTCAGTCCCACAAATCAAATCACCTCCTTTCACGCCCTTCAACAATGGATTAGCATTCCTCATTGTATCCTCTTGTTTGCTTTGCTGGTGGCAATAAACTACAAAGCCTGTTGGTAAACCAGCATCATTTTCACCTTCCATGAGTGCTAAAGAAACTCCAGCAGAGTGGAATATGTTGCTCTTCTCATCCTTGTGCCCATCCTGATGAACACAATCCTTAGGAGAACCAGTGGTCGGTATGAAGTCTGATGGCGTTTTGAGGCCATCTTTGGCACAATGTTTTCCTTCTGAGACCAACCTGACAATCTCTATATTAGAAAGTTTAATTTGCGCACATAATACACTTGGACAAGTCTGGCTATCACTCTCTGAGGTTTTCTTCAAAAGTGACAATTCAGTTTCACTCTTATTCACTGTCAACAATGAATCTTCCGACATCTCAGAAACATCAATAGGGCTTGCAGGCCCTGTATGGACCTCTCTCGATGAATTCATACAACCTTCCATCATGTTGGAGTGCTCAACATTAGAGTCCAACTCATTGCAAGTTACTACTCGACAGGACTGTTGTAAAATATCAGTATTTTCACTTTTGTTCTCCATCAACAATGAATCTCTGATTACCTCTGGAGTATCAATGGAGCTTGCCACCTCTCTAGTTGAATTCATACAACCTTCCATCAGGTTGGAGTGCTCAACATTAGAGTCCAACGCATTGCTAGTAGCTACTAGACAGGACTGTTGTAAAATATCAGTATTTTCACTTTTGTTCTCGATCAATGAATTTCTGGTTATCTCTGAAGCATCAATGGGGCTTGCAGGCCCAGAGCGGACCTCTCTAGACAAATTCACACAACCTTCCATCATATTGGAGTGATCAACATTAGGGTCCAACACATTGCAAGTTACTACTGGACAGAACTCTTCTAGCGTACCAGTATTTTCATTTTTATCCACCACCACCAATGAATCTTTGGGCACCTCTGTAACACCAACGGGGCTTGCAGACCCTGTGTGGACCTCTCTAGATGAATTCATACAACATTCCATCATATCGGAATGCTCAACATTAGAGTCCAGCACATTGCTAGTAACTATTGGACAGGACCGTTGTAAATTGTCAGTATATTCACTTTTGTCCGCCATCAACAATAAATCTCTGGACATCTCTGGAACACCAATGGAGCTTGAAGACCCGGTGTGGACCTCTCCGGACGAATCCATACAACCTTCCATCATCATATTGGAGTGCTCAACATTAGAGTCCACCGCATTGCAAGTTACTACTGTACATGAGCATTGTAACCTCTCAGTACTTTCATTTTTGTTCACCATCGACGATGAATCTCTGGACATCTCTGGAACATCAATGGTGCTTGCAGAGCCAGTGTGGACCTCTCTAGACGAATTCATACATCCCTCCATCGTATGGGAGCGCTGGACATTAGAGTCCAATGCATTGCAAGTTACTACTGGACAGGACCGCTGCAAAGGAATAGACTGCGATGGAAATTCTGCGCATGATTGCTGTTCAATAACAGACCCGCTTGAGGCGTCATCTAGTATACTTGATTTCCCACACGAGCCCATCTCAATTTGAATAAATCATTCTAATCTAGCAGACTACCATTAACCTGTCGCTGGATAACAAAACACCTCGTCAGAATTGTATTTCTGAAAAGAGGAAATCACTAAACCGTGTACAATGTATTACACTAAATCCATCGAAATATCCTTAAAACGGCTTTCATTCACCCCTACCCTCATTAAAGCAAGAATTATTATCACTACCTGAATCGAAGCTCTCAGAAAAATGAGAGCCCAGAGAGAAAACCCTAAAAATATGCATTCTCCGGAGGCTCTCTGCACCCGGGAAAAAAAACATATAAATATGTAATAAAAAAACCATACATTTAGAATTCCGCTACGGAATGAAAACAGAACCATGAGTTCCCGATATGCACAATTGTGAAGAAAACATTGTGAAAATTAAAAAAGGAAAAGGAAATGCCTTGACAAGGAATAAAAACAAAAATCGGATAGCAAGTAGATTACATGGAAGAAGTAAATAACAGCCCAGGATGTTAGATTGTGCTTTCCAGCAATTGTGTTAAAAAAATTATATTTCTCTCTCTGGGTAGGGAAGAGAGGGGAAGTTGGGTCAGCGACGCGCGCGCAGAGAGAAAGAGAGAGTTGGTGTCGTCAACAAAACGAAGTCTAGAAAGAGAGAGAGCCAAAAAAGGAAGGGAGAAGGTGGCTCCAACCGGAGACGGCGTTTATCAATTCTAGGTTGATTAGTCCGTTTTACCCTACTCGCATCTTGCCGGGGGGAGAGTTTCCTCGCTTTAGTTCTTCGTAGAACACATGTCCAAACTTCAAAGGCATTTTGGCCAATGAAAATTCTCCATCATTATTCATTACGCAGCAGAATCCTATTATTTTTAATTGATAATTTATATTTATCATTATAATTAATTGGGATACTTTTGTGCTAGTCTGCTGCACGCCAAGATTTTCTCCATGCTCTCCCTCTGAACAATTTTATTATTTTTCTTACCTTCATGGACAATTTTATTGTTATGGTATTTGGTTTTAGGCTCCCTCCGTCTAATTCCTGTTTAATTAGCTTTTATTGTGTATAGCTTCAGATAAAATTGTGACTGAACTTGAAGGCAGGCAAAGATCTACAAAATGTCAGTCAAGATAAGAAAATATTTATTCCCAGTGTCGTGTAATAACTCAAAAAATGCGCCATGTTCTATATGTGGGAACAAATATATTGGTTGCGTGCAATTGAAAGTGCAATTAAAAAATGCTCTTTTTGCCAAATTTAAAAAATGCATAATTAGATGATAATAAATATATGTCGCATATAATTGCCATTAAACGTTAGTTTAAAGTAGATTTAGGAATTTTCTGAAAAAAGAAAGTTGCTTTAAACAATGAGCTTATGGTTCATCTGATATAAAAAAGAAAATAAAAGTTTGAATTTCAATAATTGCATTTGTTGGGAGAAATGAAAACTCTTTTATGCTCTAAGCCTCAACTCGAAAGGGATTATAGCCCAAGGAATAAAAAATCGAACCAGGCAATGAACCGGTCATAACACTGGTTTAAGGGTCAATTGTTTAACCCGGGTCGGACCGGTGGTCAAACCGGTCATATTAAAATATTACAATTTATTAGTGGCAATATATATATTAATATATTTTTAAATTTCCATAGATAAAAATAAATATATTTAGACAAAAAATGTTTAAAATCTATTAGTATTAGTTATAGTGCCTATATTTATGTAATGACATCTCCTTCCCTATAATTAATTAATTATTATATCCTCTCAAAATCTTTTTTTTAAGATTTGTTCTTTCTTTATCTATTTTCTCTTCTTCTTGGTCTTCAAACTTTCATTTTTCCCTAAAAAATAATGCAAAATAGTAGTTAGAGGAATAAAAAAAATGTATTTAAAAAAAAGAAGAGGCAAACCGGGTGGACCGGTCGAACCGCTGGTTTTAACCGGTTCACCGGTTTTTTCAGCAACTGGACCGGATCACCGGCCGGTCCGGTCCGGTTTTTTTTCAATGTTATAGCCTTAATCAAATCAAATAAAAATAAAGTTCATTTACAACTTAGTCCATAAAAGTCAAATTCAAGCACAGTCGGGGTTGAGTCGAACGTAACTCCTCCAAAGGTTTAAACTAGAGCCTTTATATTTAAAGACCTATTTAATTCAAGAGTTTAACAGAGGTGAGGAGAAATTTTTATGAGTTTAATTTGGAAAAAAAATGCAAGTAGATTTAAAAAAATTAATTAGGATAAATTAAATAAAAGCTTTTTAACCTTGCCTCCCTCATAAGTGAATTCATTAAAAAAAACTTCTTATTCCCTCCATTCTCCTCATATCAAATAGATTCTGAAAGCTTGTTTGTTTTAGCTTTTTAGAAATACTTTTATGATTTACAAAATAAGTATGTAAGATGACTTTTGTCCTGATCTAAAAAAATACATAAAAAGGTGATTTTATAAGTTTCCTAAACAAGCATTAAGTGGTTCAGGCCAATTCAGGTTCTATTTGGGAACGTGTCCAGTGGGCAAAAAATCCCAGTTAGAGCACCCAAACGGCCAAAAGCCTATTTAGCTTTTGCAGAATACGTTTGGAAACACGGTAGCATTTACTGGGCTTAAATAAAAAAAAGGAGCTTTTCATATAAGCTCATTGAAGTAGCTTCTGGCGTCGGGTTAAAAGCAGCTTTAGACCGTTAGAGCGCATTTATTACACATTCAAACCTCTCTCCTTCCTCTCAGCTCCTCCCTTGCTTAGGAAACCGTGAATGGTCAAAGCCGGAGAGCATTCTTCTATCGTCATCGTTGGATCTTTAACATAGGTTGCCGGCGTTGAGTGGAAGGGGTCGTCAGAGGTTCCAAATCAAGGTTGCCGTCGGTGGGTTGGTCCAAACTTGAGAGCGACGTTGTTCTCTTTAGTCGTCCCTTGTTTATCATTGCACGCAAGGACGACGTGAGTGACGTTGAGTCTCAATTTCGTCAAAAGTAGGAAGAAGGCAGCAGCGGTCGATGGGTCCCCCTTGAGAGGTTGGCATTGTGTATCCCCTGATCCTCCGTTGTTGGTCCAACAGCTTGTCCTTGCAGTTGATTGGGTGGATCTGTTGGTCGGTGTAGTCATCAGTCGTCGATGGATCTAGTGTGGTGGTTGGATCTCCTTCTCTGTGGTATGCTCTGCTCTACTCTGTTCTCTGTCATGCTTGAAATCTCCAGGCTTGCAAAAAGTTGCTTCGGGTATGGAAGATCTAGCAGCTTGTTTCTTATATATTGGGGCTGTTGATTTCTGTTTCTTATATATAACTCTTGTGTTCCAACATGATTGAGGCTTGCTTCCCCTCCTCTGGTCATTGTTGATTTGTGTTTCTTATGTATAATGCTAGATGTTATTCTAATTAAGTGGAAATGATCATTTGTTTTTCTGTCTATAGACCTGAAAATTTAAAAGATCATTACTGTTACGTCTTCTCCTTTTTATCATTTTAACTCTAATCGCAGAAGGTTGAAAAGAACAGATATATATTTAAAGTTAAAGAAGATTAACTATAATTAAAGATTCTAATGGTAGAGTTAAGAATTTTTTCGGTAAAGATCATCAACAAAATTTGGACCCATTCCTTAGTGTCCTTTTTTCCACCACATTCCCCGCTTCTTGCGCTTCATCATTATGTACTTCATTATCTTTTTTATCCCTTTTTCAATTCTTTTTCTTTTACTTTTTTCCTGTTCTTTTTTTTCTCCCTTGGAAACTATTAAAAGAGATTTATTCCTCCTATCAAACTATTTATTTCATAAGTAACATTAAATTATTACTTTTTGGTTTCTTTAATCTCTGCTTTTTGTTAAGTAAAGCAAGTTATTTGTCTTCTAATATTAGAAGCACTTGAATACTTGTGAGTGGTACTCGAGTACGAAGTGTCATTGAGTACTCAAGTATCTCTAGAACTTACAAGAGTACCTAATTTTATTATATATATTAAATAATAAGCTACTAATTTTAAATAAACTCCTCAAGTCCCAATATGTATATATAAAGCGAGCTATCGGGCTATATAATGTTGGTCATTCTTGATATTTCTTGTCTTCTTTTTTTTGTCGGGGGTGGAAATCAATTGGTGAGGAACCTTCAAAAAATATATATGAGATAGTCTGAGGCTCTTAATGGCTGAAAATATTGTGTCTTTAGGATCTTATGTGTGAATATGTTTGATATTAATCTGAATCAATCTATTTATTATTACTTCTTGAAAAGGTAAACGTGCTAATTATCTCTATTGGCCTGCAATCGTTGTATTTTTTCTAGTCTCTTGTCTTCCTATACCCATTATTTGAATTATTTAACTTTTCATATTAGAGTTGGTGCCTATATCATTCCTTAAAACCCAGTCCTTCACATTAGAAGTCCTCTTAACTTTAGCATAAAGGGTGAGGCTTTATTTATCCTTTCCAGTTAATTCATTTTTCTCATATCACTTAGGCATAAATGGATAACGTGGAAAAAAATTTGTGTGTACAAAAATTCATCTCTTGTTGGATGGCTTCATTTTATAATGTGAAGAACTTGTTAAGTATAAATAGTATAATGAGTTTTTACCCTACGTATGGTGGCTATAAGTGTTATGTATCATACTGAATTTGTATTATAATTTTCACTTGGGTTACTTGTTTATATTTACTGGTAAATTGTTGGCATAGACATATGAACAAGGAAAAAGGTAAACAATCGTGGGATGTAAGTTCCACTGTGATTTTCATTGATCTATGCTTTGAGCAAATATACAAGAAAGAACGTCTAGGATCTGCATTCATAAAGGATGGGTGGAAGAACATTTTTTCCGCATTTAATGAAAAAACAAGAAAGTCGTATAACAAGAAACAACTGAAAAATCGGTTATATAGCTTGAAGAAAGAATAGAGGGCGTGTGACAAGTTGTTCTAAAAAAAGACTAGTATATCTTTTGACTCTGTAAGGAATGTGGTGGTTGCAGAAGATGAGTGATGAGAAAGGAAAATAAAGGTAAAAATTGTTATTGTTTTTATTATTATTATTTGTTATATCACTATTATTACTATTATCAGTATTATTATTATTTGTGATATTATTATCATTATTATTTGTAGGGTTACTATAATTTTTTGGCCTGGAAGTTTAGCCCAATTTTAGTTTTGGTCTCTCAAGTTTGAAATTGGTGGTTTTAGTCCTTAAAGTTTGGCCCGATTTTGGTTTTGGTCCCTCAAGTTTGAAATCGGTGGTTTTGGTCCTTGAAGTTTGGCCCGATTTTAATTTTGGCCTCTCAAGTTTACTCCATTTATAACTATTGATCCCTCAAGTTTAGGGTAACACATTAAGTTCTTTTCAAACTTGAGGGACCAAAATCAAAATCGGGCCAAACTTTAAGGACTAAAAGTTATATTAACCCTTATTTGTATTATTATTATTATAGATAAGTTGTTAATTTTTGTAAATTTTATGCATTTAGGATAATTCAGACTACACAAATTATAGATACAAAGGCCTCATGTTTGCCAAAGAATTAGACATCTTATTTAAGGATGTAATGGAATTTGGAGAAAAAATGTCCATACCATCTTCTACATAGCATATGACATTGGGTGATAACAAAGACGATGTATATCGACCCACAATGGACCTAGAAGATGGTTCAGGAAATAGTGAGGAAGATCTTATAGGTCCTTCGACTGGAGGTACTGCGGGAGTGTTAACTGATTTAGAAGGAATAACTTTGACAATAAACACTCCACCAACTGCACCTAAAGCTTCGGGAAGCAGTGGGAAGAGAAAGAGGGTTGAAGGGTCAAAAAAAGCAAAAAAGAAAAAAAACACCAACATCGAGGGTAATAGCAGGTGTGATCAGTAAGATAGCTATGGCATCTCAGGATAGAGCATATGCCCTAAAAAAGATCTCTACGAATGATGCACAAGTGGTCGATGTCGTAGCTGAATTACTGACCACTCTTGAAGTTAATGATGACGAAGACTTTTCTTTCCGATGTTGCAATATGATGATGCATCAAATTTCTCGCAACATATTTCTTGGAATAAAAGTAAATAAATGTACCTTGCTAAAGTATTGTGGCACCATGCTTATAACAGCCCGCATCTTCAGATTGCCTCTAATCATTGAGCACCTTTTTATGTCACTTTTGAAAACTTTTGAAAATGTGTAATTATAACAACACGCCTGCCGTTTTGTATGTTATGGTAGTACTTACTTTTGTTAGACAACGTAATTCTATTTTATGCCAGTTGTGAATATTACCAACTTTTGCTATATGATGTGAAATTACTTGCTCATTTTATCAATTGTGTTTGATTTCATATAATCTTCGCAATCACACAGGTTACATCGTCTATGGCAAGTTTGAGGGGTGAGGATACTTCAGAGGGAACGGAGGAAGCAAGATCGTCTTATGCAGATAGAAGGTCCTAACTCATATCACTTATAGATCAAGAGATGACAGAGTATGAGTAGGTGGGTGCCTTTGTAACATCCTTGAATTTTTGGGGTTTATAGTTAATTGCAACTTAAGTTTTATTTAGTAAAAAAGAATATAATAAATTAACAAGTTAAAAGAAACATCAAGTTTAAAATATTATTAAATAAAAAAAATATATATACAAATGAAATACCTCCTTAAAATAATTATTTAAATATATGTGTATGTATTATCTTAATATTATAATAAATAATATAAAACAAAAATTCTGCCAAAATATTATTAACATTATTATTTTTCAAAAAAATTATATATTATTTTAATAGGAGTAACCCTAACATATCTCTTATAAATACCATATCTTCTCATCCTTTAAGATCCCTAGGTGCCACACCTCTACAGTGGCTCTCAGGTATCACTTATTTCTCTTTGGCTCCACTTGTCTATTCCTCTATGTCTTCATCACTCTGATTTTTATTGTTCATCATTTCCTTCTTTCCATGTTGTAAGCTTTCATGTCTTATATTTACTCTCCCTCACATCCCACTATCACATTATTATTGTAGCTGTGAATTTCAAATTTAGCTTCTTAACCACACCTTTACTCCTGTGTTGTGCATGGGTGGATTTTCCCCCCTTTTACACCATTCCTTTTTCTTTAGATATGATAGTGTGTGTGTATTGTCTTAATAACCCAAATTACTCTTCTGAGTATGTATATTCCCATTTTTTTTATCATTTAAAACTTTATTATCTTGACATGTGTTTGATTATTATATACATATTTGTCTCTCTTCCCAACAAATCTGACCACGTCTATTACTCCCTCATTGTACGTATGTCAATTAATGCATTTTTCTAACTTACTTCCTTCCATTATCAAGTGATTGAAGCTATATAAATATATGATTTGTTAATTGTTATGATTATTTCATCTTTTGGCATCAAGCACGTGAATCTAATAACAATAATAATAATAATAATAATAATAATAATAATAATAATAATAATAATCATTCTTTTGTTTATTACTTCACTTCCGAACTTGAGATTTGTTTTGTTTTGAGTGAAAGACTTAAGTTTTTATATAAACCCACACACACACATATATCACTGAAGATCTACCTAAAACAAAAAGGGAGCCTATGAGAGCTGGTATGTAAATAATATTAGTGTTAGAGGGTAGTTTTAAGGTATTAGAATAACTTTAGAGTAATTTTAATTAATATATTAATAGATATTTCTGTGTAATTTTATAGATTCTCATTGAGAGCTTTGGAGTGGCTCTTTGTGTAATTACCTGTAAGCTAAAGAGTAACAGGTAACTCTGAATATTCTTTCATATACTTGTAAATTGTGTATGATTGTGAATGACTATTTTTTTATTATTTAAAAAAAAATTGGACTGAATTATATGTATATGTGTATATATTGTAAATTCTCAAATAAGTAATGTTACAAGTAAATTTCTCTATAACTTAGTTTTATTCTAATATTTAATAATTTAATTATAGTTAATGTATTGATATATTATTATTTCCTTTTTAGCATATTTGAATATATGATAATATTTTATATGAATGGAAGCATGATTTATTGTACCTTGTCTTTTAATTATATTGTTGGTGATTAAAAATAACTGTCATGATGGGTGCATTTGTGATGGGTTAGAGTAAGGATGAATTTGTATGCTGAGATATTTTACCACGTGGTATATCATTACTCGGTGCATAGTGGATGACACTTGTCAGGGCCCCTTCTTCCATTTTTCCTTTGGCTGAGATTGCATTGGAGCTATGGGACATGTGACACCTCCTTTGTTGTGTTCCTTTGAGGAAGGGAGCCATAGTCCAGACTTAAGCTCTACACATTTGGCCGAGTGTATCTTAAGAATCGGTGAGCTTGGGATAATCCAGTCAAATGGATGGGTTTCTGTTGGACTATGTGTTAGCCTATGACTCCAGTTAGCGGTATAAGGATGGACAGTGATATAAGGGAGGTTGCATATTGCATAATTATATATTACTTGTTATGATGAAAATACATATTGACATAATGATGATTAAATTAGTAATTGTCTTCTATGAGGATTATGGTACATAGAAATATACACATAATCAGTTCCTTCTTTTTATCATATATGGTTTGCTTGTGTACGATAGAAATTTTTAGTAGTTATTGAGACGTGGAATCTCATCCCTTATATTAACAATTTTTAGGTGATTGTTTTAGTAGGGAACAAGTGAAGGCACCTACAGAGTGAGCCTTGAAGGCTCTCTTATGCTCTTAGAGCATATGTTATGTTGTTGTTATTTTACATGATCCTAGAACTTCTGCATTTTATTTTGTTTTGCTTAAATATTTTGAGAATTTGGTTTAACACTGTGATGTGAGTTTTATTTGAACTGATTTTGTATTTTGATAATTTAGATATTAAATATCGTTATTAGTGATATGTCAAATACTTTGGTTAAGTATTTTTTTATTTGACTTGAGGTGTTACAACCTTAATGGCTCAATATCTCATACCTTATGTTTGCAATGAGCCATGCATAACTAGTAAGCAAACAGGTGCAAAGTGGGTGAAAGAGGTGTTAGAAGGCCATGATAGAGTTTGCCCTAAGAATTTTTGAGTAAAAAAACATATCTTCCATCTCTTGTGCTCCAAATTGGTAGAACATGACTTATGGAGGACTAGGTGCATTGGAATTGAATAAATGGTTGTCATGTTCTTATATACACTTGAACATGCACAAGGAAATAGAATCATACAGGAACGATTTCAACATTCAAGGGAAACTGTCAGTAGGATCTTCCACATGGTTTTAAATGCTTGTGTGAAGTGATCGGCAAAAATTATCAAACCGCTTAATCATGAGTTCCGTCAATGTCACCCAAAAATCTGCAACGATCAGCGATATTACTCATATTTTAAGGATGCAATAGGAGCAATTGATGGAACTCATATCAGGTGTGTGGTCAGTCAATTTAAGCAAGACAAATATATCAGAAGAAATGGATATCTAACATAGAATATCATAGTCGTATGTGATTGAGACATGTGCTTCACTTTTATGTTGGAAGGATGGGAGGGAACTGCACATGATGCTCGTATCTTCCAAACTACTATCTCTACTCCATCTATGAAGTTCTCTCATCCACCTCAAGGTATCTCTTCAACACCTGCACCTATATTGTGTGTTTGTTTTTTTCTCACATTCGCTATAATTTTACAGTGTTAAAAAAATTGTGTATTTATTAAGAAAATATTATTTGGCCGATGCTGGCTACTCAATACCAATCCGATATCTTAGTTCGTATAGACGTGAGCGTTATCACATTCCAGACTTCAGGCGACAACATAGATTTGTAAATCCGAACAAGATGTTCAATTATTATCATTTAAACTTGAGGACCACTATAGAAATGACGTTTGGAGTATGGAAGAATATGTTTCAACTCTGGGGGAAATAAAGTCATATAGCCTTGAAACACAAGTCCACATAGGTTGTGCAATAATGGCTATACATAATCTTATTTGGAGAAATTCCCAAGCATATATGGATTTTCAAGAAGCTGAACGAGGAAATATACGTGATGAAGGTAATAATAATCCAGTTGATGTAGCATCCACGTCAACTATCCGTAGATTATCTTCAACACAAATGAATTATGTTCGTGATACAATCAGATACAAACTTATTAAGAGTAGATGATTCAATAATAATCCATTTAATGTACGCATTATAATATAAATATAAATTTATTCATTTTTAATTAAGTACTTTAGTGCATTTTTGTAAATAATAATTGAACTTTTTTTTATTATATCAAATTTTATTTACATTTTTTCACTTTAATTATCACAATATATACAAATAATACACACACACACACACATATATAGCAGTATTCAATAAGATTTATGCCATTTTCTATCTAAATAGGCTTTTCAAACACTAATATAAATAGGTTTAAGGTTAGAAAAAAAGTCACTTATGCCACCACTAATCCAAACACAAATCACATTTACAATCTGACTTTTCCAAAAAATCATATTGGAAAAAAAGCTACTTCTCCACTGTTAATCCAAACAGGCACCCAGCTGACACGACACGAGCACCTACACGTTATAAATAAGCATTTTTTTAACTTCATGGCTTTGCATGAGGTCTTGCATAATAATATATGCAAGTAATTACTTTTGTAGTCTCTATTAGGCATGTTTATGGTAAGGGATGAGAATGGCACGGTGCTATTCCACATCCTATCCCCAAAAAGAACACGGCATAGATGGGACAACAAATTTGTCCCAGGTCTTATCCAAGTCGGGGGGATCAAGCTGGGAAAGGAATAGAAATTGAATGTCTTGTTTTTTTTTCCAAGGATCTAGACCTACTAATAGATTCTTTTCTCTTTTTTTTTAGACTTGTAGGGACTAAAATGTATAGTTATAGTTAGACGCTAGACTTAGATGAAGAAAAATATATACTCCTCTAATTCTTAATATAAAACATAATTGAGAAGTTTATCTTGGTCCTAAATATAAAATATAGTTTTCGTATTTATCGATATTTTCCTAATTTACCCTCATTGATACTCCATTAACAATAATATAGGAGACGAGGGAATGAGATAATTAAAAGAGATAAGTAGGGTGTTATAGATAATAGATGTCATATTAACTAATTTAACTAACTTTCTTAATCTAATAAAATTAGATAAATGTATCTTATATCAAGGAATGAGGGAGTAACATAAATATGTTATCATTTTTACAGCAAAAACATAATAAAAAATGAAATAATCAAAGCTTGAACATGATAAGAGCCATGATGATAAATGAATAAAATAAAGTTTGCACCTAATAGCAAATGAAAAATAAAACTTCAACCTAATGAGAGCCATGATCATAAGTGGGAAAAAAACTTGAACCTGACTGCAATGCAAGAAATCAAAAACTAAAGATTCAAAAGGAATATAACTTGAATTTAAATTATAATCCTTGAAATCAAAATGAATTAAGTTTATTAGTACACACTCAACACTAATGTAAAGTCTAAACAATATTATTGCTTTGATTGTTCTTTTACTTATATATTTCTAATCCATATAAAAACACATTAGTTACATCTTTAATAAAAATATTATATATTTTGGTAAAAATTAAAACATTAGATACACTAAACTAATAACGATATAATTCCTTCTGCATTAGTCATCATATAGATCTCAGCTAATATCTATATAGATTAGAAAATAAAATAAAATTTATAAATAAGCGGGAAATTTTTTTAAAAAAATATCCATCACCGGACAAAAAGCCCATCCCACCTTTTTGCTATCTTGATCTTTTTGGGATGGTTTCATCCCATCTCAAAATGACTAGGATCGAAACAAGATGGCCGGATAGAATCAAACATCCCTAATCTCTATTGGAAAAAAAATTAGTTCCACTCACACCTCTAAAACTCTTAACTCTTCTATTTAATAGTTACAACCAACTCCGCCAAAAAATTAAAAGATGTTGAATTTAATTATTTTGTAAAAGCTAGTATATTGGGTATGTTTCATTTAGAAAATTGCAGTTAGTTACAATTATTGAAATATTTTATTATTTTGCAATTTTCAAAATTTATGATATTCCCGCACCTCTCTGCTTATTAAAAAGTATTCAGTGATTTTTATATTTTGTGCTATCCTTGCATATCTCAATGTTTTCATAAATATTATGGGGTTAAGGTGCTTAAATGACTATAAACTTTTGTGAAAAGTGCAACTTTATCCTGGAACTATTTTTTGGTCTAAAAGTAACCACAAAACAATATAAAAAGGAGCAAAAGGTATGATGGCGTTAAACCAAACAAACGTCCATTATTTTCTTTTAAAATTGGTGACTAGGACGATGATGTGGACGTTGAGCCGTTAATAGATGTATGTGTGGCAGTTGACACAGCTGACAAACAGAGAATGAGGTAGATGCTGAAAAGGGGCGAACCCTGATATGAGAAATCAGAGCACAACTAGAGAGGAAATTTGAGAGGGAATCTGAGCGAATGAAGAACTGGATGCGATTGTGTGAGTGTGCAACAAAGAAGGAATCGATTTAAGCAAAGTTGGAGAACAACGACAAGGATGCGATTATGCGACAGTGAAGTATTGTATGGTTTGATCGAGGGAGACAACAAAAAAGAAAGATTCTTATTCGACAAAGGTCCATCGAATTTGCAATAAGAAGGAATCCAAGGTAAGCTTCATCTGAGACCCATAAACAGTTTTTATATTGTGTGCATAGTAAAATCCCTCTGAAGCCCTTGGTTTATTTTCACATATTGTTCCTGTAGAATTAATAGCATTAGTTGTCGACAAAACTGTCATATTGGAAAAGGAAAATACCCAAGAGCCCCTATAACAGAAGGGAGATGGGTCAGTAGATAAGGTTAACCATGTATGCGTTTTGCTTAGAAATAGTTGGGAACAAGAAGGTGGTATACCCAAAATTGAAATTGAGAAAGATAGTGGGATGGGTACACAAGAAGTAATTAAGGATGTTGAAGGGCTAAATGTGTTTGATGACATAGATGTAGATGAATTTGATGAGATTAAGTATCTAGGTATTGAAGGCATTGATTTCAATTATGTTCCCGAATGGCATAGAGATTAAGGCAGAAGTGATATTAGTGATGATATTGATGATACTGGGTGACATAATGGGAAACGTAAATTGTGTGGGAAGCCTGAGGATGTTTATGAGGAAGAGGATGCTAGTAGCGATAATAAAAGCTATGTGGCTGATAGTATGGGATTGGATACAGAAGAGAGTGTTGATTATGATGTTGAAGTGTATGGTGAGGATGAAGGAAGTGACCCTGAGGATGATGATTTGCCATTGAAATATGATAATAAGCCTCCAAAAGAGGTTACTTGTGTTGGTGAAGGATCGGCTAACAAGCCATTGTTAATGCTTAGCATGACATTTGTGGATAAACAAGAGCTAAAGAGCATATTGGATAGGTATGGGGTAGAGAATGGTATTAACCTAAGAGTTGTTAGAAGTACTAAGAGTTTAATGAGAGTGGTATGTGATGAGGGATGCCTATTTGTCTTATTCACCTCTAGGGATGGGTCAAACATAAGGTTTAAGATAAAGACTTTATGGAATGAACATAGGTATGTTAGATTCTATAAGAATAAAAGAGCATCTGCCAAGTGGTTAGCTTCTCAGATTAAGGAGAAGGTGCAAGAGGCTCCCAAGTTGAAGATTTTTTAGATGAGGAAGGAGATTGAGAGAGAGTTTAAGGTCCATGTAAGTTCACACAAGTACAATGCAAAACATGGAAGGGAGCTTCAAGGATGAATTCGGGAAGTTAGAGGCGTATTGTAGTGAACTTAAAATTTCAAACCCTGGTTCAGATGTTAGTGTTGAATTGAGCAATGAGGCACTAGAGAATGGGAGACGTGTTTTTATAAGGATGTATCTCTGTCTTCATGCTTTGAAGGTAAGATAAATCTATAATTTTAATTTTGTTTTCATGGTTTCCAATGTTTACTGTATTGTAATTCATTTTATGTGAAGTAGGTTGGGTGGAGATAAGGATGCAGGTCGCTTATTGGAGTAGATAACATATTTTTGAAAAGGAAAGCAAAAGGAATTTTGCTAACAGCCGTAGGTATTGATGCAAATAACTCACTTTACCCTTTGGCTTTTGGTTTGACTCAAAAGGGAGAATAGGTTGCATTGGACTTGGTTCCTACAATGGCTGTAACGCTCGTTGGACTTGCATGAAGGTGACACAATTACCTTAAATGTCTGATATGCAAAAAGGTGAGAAACAAATATACATATGTGGTCTTGTTATTATGTAAGCTTTGTAAGCTGAACTTTAATGCCAAACCTGTTGAACCTGTTATTACGTTAAACTTGGTTTCTTTTGATTATGTTGGTGAACTTGCCCCTTTTTACTTTATATATGTATTTCATTTTATGTATTTCATTGTTCTCCAATTCAGCAAGCTTATTCTTCAAATATTTGAAATTCTTAAAAGTATTAGTGTACTCTGCTAGCAACACTTTCTCTTTATCCTAAAGTCCATCCATACATAATTTCTGTCAGTTTGGTTCATCTTCTTGTGATTTTGGATACTCTTGAGCTTCAAATGTGAGAGAATTCTCTATATCCAATGAATTCGACTTAAAGCTTGATATCTTAATACATATTTTTTTGTATATAGTGCTAGTTCAATATATGCTTAATACATACTCGAGTACCTCTATAAAAGTACTCGAGTACCGTCATTTTATTTTAAAACTCTTTTTTATAGGAACAATTTATCAAACACGCACGCACCCTAACCCTGATGCACCCCGCCACTGGTCTGCTTGATCATTCTTTTTCTCTTTCTCTGACCCTCATGCCCTCGCCCTTTCACACTCTCACCCTATCCCACTCTCTCGTTCTCGTCTCTCAGTCTCTCACTCTTACTCTCGCCCTCTCTTATCTCGCGGTCTCGGTCTCTCACTATCTCAGAATGGTGGAACCCTAAAATAGCGACCTTACCTCAGCCTCGCTCCTCGAGGCCTGACTCTTTAGATTTCCTTATCATCTCAACGTCCTCACCGGCACTCCTCCTCACCCCTCCCCAAATCTTCATCTTCACTGCTCTTCAAGCTTTGACAACTTCTTGCTCGAGGTATAGGGATCTCTTTATTAATTTGATTGTGATTAAGAATGATGTCTGACCCATGGGATCTTCTCTAAATTGATGCACCACATACTATTCTCATTATTAACTAAACAACAAGCTGTTTTCGTCAATAGAGCGTCATTCATTATTTGTGTTGTCGCTATTATTTGATATGTGTGCTCGTATGTATGTATATGTATATATGCATATCTTCCTTTGGTGAGATATGTCAAGCTGTGAGTAAAGCTATGTTGTAAATAAGTGTAACTGTTTTTTTTGTAAGGGATTATGTTAAGCTGTGAGTGAAGTTCTACCACAAGCCGAGCACCGGCTGTGTGTAAGGCATATTTATGCCAATTTGAGCAAAAAGTGGAGAGGTAATGAGATGAAGAATAAGTTCTTTTCATGTGCTTAGAGTACTTTCGAAGAACAATTCCAAGATAATTTGAAAGCACTTGAACGATTAAGTAAAGAAGCGGCTACAATGGCAACATTATATTATCCAAAAGCATGGTTAAGGGCTTACTTTTCAAATAGGTCCAAGTCATGGATGGTAGATAACAATATTAGTGAGTCATTGAAAGCATGGATTGATGAGTATATGTTTCTTCCTGTAGTTATAATGTTTGATAGTATAAGGATTATGATGATAGATAAATGGGCAGATAGTGAGAACAATGTGAGGAGCTGGAATATTGATTATAGTCCTAAATGTATGGACATGTTTGAGGTGAATAGGTATCTAGCTATTAATTGTAAAGTTTAATATAATGGAGATGACAGATATGAGGTTAGTGAGAGCCAAGATAGTCATTTGGTTTTTCTTAACAAGAACATGTATACTTGTAGGGCATGAGACTTGACAGGAATCCTATGCCAACAAGCTATATGTGCCATATACCATGCTAAAGTTGATCCAATAACTCAAATTTCTCATTACCACCATAAAGAAACATATCTTGCTAGTTATAGAACAAAACTGCAGCCAGTAAGGGTGAAGCAGCTCTAGGACACTGAAAAATTCCTCCCTATATAACCCCTACCCTACCTACTTTACTAGGAAGACCGCCTACGAAATGGGTTAGAACTAAAGAAGCACATCGGAGGAAGAATGTTGTCTTAGGGCAGAATGCCTATCGAACAGACCAATATATAGCACTTGCACAACGGCCTCCTTAAGGGGTAAAATTAAGCAAGGTAAGAAAGAGGATGAAACGCTCAATTTTTCATCAAGAAGGTCATAACAAGGCTACATGTAAAGAGTTAATTGTTATTCTTATCATTGTTCTTATTATTTTTGTAACTGTGCTATTTTTCTAATGATTAAGTTCTCATCTTTGTAGGCACCATCAACAAGCACTTCTCGACAACCCAGGAAGAAGAAATCTCAAGAGCCAGTAGCATCCTCACAGTCTTCTTAAGAGTTACCACCACCCACATAGTCCTCATAAGAGGCACCTTTACCATCACAGTCCTCTGAACAACCCCCATATACAAGAAAAGGAGTTGTTTGAAGCAAAAAATGTGTGTGCAATCCTACAAGGCCATGTGGGATGGGCATATGAGTTGATCAAGATAGCAGAATAACTGTGTATAATGTACATATGATATTCTTGCATGTTACGAGTGTAGGATGATGTATTTAGAAAATGCAAGTATACACTGTCGTAATCAAGTAATATAGAAGTGAGTAAAGTATCGTTCCCACGAGGATTGATCACTAAGTACCAAAATTGGTAATTTTAATTCTATTTAGTCGGTTGATTAGTTGTGATTGAGATTGCAAGATACAAATGATGAAATATGAATACAAGTGATATAAAGACAAATATGAGAAAAAGCCCTAGGGATTAGATTTCACTTAAATTCTGGATTGAATCACTTATCTATTCTAGTCCAATTTATTCCACATGATTGATAGTCGAGTTTCCCTATTTTAATTACTAGCCTCTTCCAAGGTCAAGTAATTCTATAATTAATTATTAACCCAATATATTCCTATATGAATTTAAGCAATCAATCATGCATTAAGATTTATGGAACTCAATTAAGACTACACAACCCATATGAATATATTCTTATTTCATATGCAAATTATGGTTTTAATTATAGGATACACACATATGTATCTCCTTCCGGTCTCAACATGCACATTGAAATCATAAAAAAGGTGGCCAATCAATTGTAAGCATTAAGAGCAATAATTAAAACTCAATCATGAAGAAAAAATTAAAACTAGATTTAATAAGTAAGATTCAATCCATCATTAGTAAGCTACGTCATCACCCCAGGAAAAGAAAAATTTAGCTCATGATAAAATTAAAAACAAAACCAAAATAAATTACAAACATCATAAATATTGCATAAAAATTAATTACAAAAACATAAAAATACAACTACAAGATGCATGAAAATGGAAAATCTAGCCTACTAGATAGGAGGTAAAACCATCAATGTAGGAGGCATGCAAGAAGTAAAAAAAATGCAAGAAATTAATTCTAAAAATAACAACTCTCTCTCTAAAATAGAAACTCTCTCTCTCTCTTCCTTCCTCTTCCTTTTAGGGTGCCAATAAACTCTATTTATAGGCTTCATTTTCGGACTGCTACAATATTTTTCTACAGTGATTTTGCTATAGTGAACCGACCACCCACTTTGCTACAGTGAACCGGCTGCTACAGGAACCACACCAAACCGCCCCACGTCTACACACACCGACAGCTACAGTACAATACAGTAGTCCATTACAGTACCCCTGCTACAGTCCTACAGTGATTTTGCTATAGTGAACAGTGCACAATGTAAAATCCTTTCCTTAATACTGTAAAATCCTATTATTATAACTCAATTCTCCAAAAGTCTACCATGGTAGAAACTATTAACCATAGAAAATAAAACTCATTTTCCTTGCTAAATAGTATCTCATCTGATATTAAAATATCCTTATCAAATCAAATTGTGGATCCACAAGTTTAGAACACATCATAAGCCATACAGGCCTTCTAACATCATCAGAAGCAATTAAAAATATATAGATAATATATCAAGTTCTCAGAAATAGATCAGAGTATGCAAGATGAGCCCTAATGTGGCATTATACAATAATCCAACATATATTAAAAAGATGGAAGCACTACTTTTATCAGAAGTAGTTTAAGCTTATGGAGTCTTCCCTGATGGACCCGCACGATAACTATCACCTTGAAAAATGTTAAATCAACGGGGTGAGACAAAAGCCTCAGTCACCAACAATCCATCTCATCGGGCATACAAATATGTGCCCGTAAGGTGCCAAGTGGGACAGTTATAAAAGTATAACATTATTAAAATATCACTTGTCCATACGAATAATTTCATAATAATTCACAATATCATATTCTCATTCTCATATTTACCATATAAGTGTACAAGAGTCAATACATAATAATTTATTTTCTTTCCTCCCTTATTTCCTCTACACCTTATTTCCTCTGACTGAACCCATGGGCTAGTACTCATCCACATGACTGGTAGCTAACTCAACAAGCTCACCGATCAAGTGATATGGATAGGCCAAAATCCACAGAGCACAAGACCGGACCATGGGTTCCCCTTCTAAATATATTAGTGGGGTGTCATAGCCCTATGGAATACAAATGGGCCAAAGGACTAACCAGTGTACACCTGGACGTCCACCACCTTATTTCCTCTTTTGTACAAGAATTCACCCCCTTATTTCCTCTTTGAGTAACCTCCCATTAATTCCACATCCACCATCCCTATCTTATCATATTATGTGATTATGACATGTCCTTATCATTTCATAATTATCAAAAAGGATCTTTCAAATCTCATAAATAAATACCAACTCATATAATATAATATTGCTAGTCATTTTCTCCATGAAAATAAGTCCCACAAGACAATTTCATTAACCACATATTTTCCAAAACCACATCACATATCAATAGCCAAATTTATAAATCTGCATAATTAAAATCACTCACAAACATCATACAAGTATGCACAACAAGAGGAAAGTGGCTACCTCTCGCCAAAGCTATTTATTACCACGCTGCTCCTAATCCAAGAGCTCAAGTAAATGCGAAAATCAATCTACCATAATCAATTTACTACCCATTAATAACTCTCCAAAATTCCACATAATCAAAATTATAACTTATATACAAATTTTTAATAATAATATATAATATATTCTAAGAACTGAAAAATAACAGTTTGGGTTTAAATTTTAGAAATGATCGTTCAGTCCTTCAAATATCGAAAATGACAGTTTAGTCCTCCGAATTTCATAAATGACATATTAGTCCTTCGAATTTCATAAATGACAGTTTAGTCCTCCGAAATTCATAAATGACAGTTTAATCCTCCAAATTTCAAAACTAAACCAATTAAAATTTCAGTAATACTTTCATTCATTCAAATAAAGCTTTTAACCCACATTTAATCGGTTAAAAAGTCCTATATAGAATTATTCATAGACTAATTATATAGAAAATTCGTTATAAAATCTTATACCAACTAAATAAGAAAAATAAACCGATTAAAATTAGCTATTAATTATTCTCTACATTTTTATAGCCTTATACTAACAAAACTCAAACTTGTCCAAAATGCTAATCTTAAAATATTATCTAATCAGTATAAAATTAATATCATAAGAAATAGAAAATCATTTAGAAAATATTTCATAAAAGAAGTTTTATAATAAGAAGAGATTTTGAGTACCTTATTGATCTCTCTAAAACTGCAAAAGCTAACTCGTAACCCCTTCTTTCCAAAATAAACTCCAATTCATCGTGAGATGAAATGGAGAATTGGGAGGGGTATATATACCCCTCCATTCATGTGGTAGGTGGCTTGCCACCTACCACATTCAATTAATAATTGGGGGTGGCCGCCACCCCCAATTCTCTAAAATGGCGCAGCCTTTATATATATATATATAATATTTTATATTATATATTATAATAATAATATAAGATTTTATTATTTTATTTTATTTTTTTGTTTTTTTATTATTATTATATTATATTTTATTTTTTAAAAAAAACAGGATGTTACACACAATAAATAGTCTGCATGAATAGTACTTCCCCTTAAATGCCTTCTTTAATTCTTCTTAATGCGGTACTGTCCATGGCTGCAAGAAAATCATTATTGATTTATTAATTATACCCAAATTGATTACATTCAGCTGAAATATAGTCCACAAAATCATCATATAAGGGAAAAAATATGCAAATATTTTACTTATCATTGCATTTATTGTATAAATGATATGGACTGTTAGTAACGTTAATTTCATTACTTGTGCAGCCTGGTCTCACTTCAGAGGTAGTTATTAAAGAGGGTTTTACACAAGAGCACATGCATCGCTATGCTGACCCTCAAATTAAATTTCCTATACCTAATGAAAAGGAAATAAGGAAATGTGGGGCTCCTAACTCAATAGCAGTTGAGGGTTCAAGAAGGATTAGATTCCACAATGAAGGCTCAAATATGTTTGTAATTCCCTATACACCTCCAGGTCTGTAGTGGAGAGGCCTTCCTTGTATCATGACCTCTCAATTATTGGCTCAAAGGCACAGCATGATGGCAAACATGAAGAACAAGGGAAAGAAGTCTAGCACATAGGATAATTAAGTCTTTTGATATGTAATCAGTGGGTGATTGTTTTGGTAACTTATTATGTATAATTTAATGGCATATGGACCATTTAGGTGAATTGATACTTTTGGCAACTTTTTGTATATAGTTTTGCCATTGTGACCTTTTATATCAACTTCTTAGCTATTGAGGTTCTTTATATTTTGTCTCCACTTAATGGCATTGTGACTATTTCAATTATATTTTGTCTCTTGGCTATTGGCATTTTGACTGTTAATTTATGCCATTGGTTACAATTTGTTTGAACTTAATGGCATCGTGACCATTCATTTATGCCATTGGTTACAATATGCATTCTTCCTTTAAATAGATACATGAAGAGCAGATGGATAAACAATACTTTCATCAATGAACTTGGAATATAGGTTCATACAGTTTATTGTACACTGTTTTTGCGACATTTTGTTCTTCCTTTTAAAGTAAATCATTCAAATATCATATAATCATTTAATATATACCTTATTTCTCTAATTTCTTTTCAAATTCACTTGCTTGATTCATGCTGCTGTAATCATACATAAGTGCTTGAAGTAATATATAACTATTTCCAATTTAAAGAACACTAAATTAAGTTCTACAAGTTCTAATCTCTCCTACATATCTCCAATAATAAACCAAACACAACCCTCTTAAGTCACACTGAAACATTAATGCTTCATGTACACAATAAACAACCACACCTAAGTCAACAATAAAGTTCCTATTGCAACTTTATACTTTAGCTCCCAATTCCTTCGTTCTCTTTCATTTATCTCATGCATGGTTTTTAGCTTTAACACCTCACTGTGAATTATTCCAACCTCACCACAGCACCTGTCGGCCTCCATCCCTCTTCGAAGTTTCATATTCTCGTCATGAAGCTTGTCTATATCATCAAGTAGCTCCTTTATCACAACATTTGCCTTCTCACTAAAGTTGTTGTCATGCCACGCAAAGTACCTACAACCCCCATCCTAAAAATTCGCATAAAAAAACGAACAAATTCAGTGACCCCAAACAATCGATCATGCTCGGAACTATAGACTATGCTCGGAATGCAACAAATCTTACCTGAAAATACTTTTGACAGCCATAAAACCTCCTCCCTGGGTTCCCTTTACTCCAAGACGTCCATCGGAGTGCCATCAACTTATGGTGGCGGTACCTCCTCCCACATTCATATTCGTCCTTATGATTGTCGTGCCTAATCAAAGCCACCCTTCTTTTGCTTCTTCCCATCGTTGAATTAGAGGATGACACCATCTACCTTCTTCCTCAGTTGCTTTATCGCTGCTTCTGCGACGTTCTTTTTCACCTTTGCTGTTGAGCTCTTTGACCATGGAAAATGAGTTTGGTCAGGACAGGGAAGGGGTCCCATTGATTGTCTTTTTTTTTTCCTACCCCACCTGCCACATCAACTCATTCATTAAATGCCAAGTAGACTTTATCTGTACCAATTTTGAAAGAAAATAACGGACGTTTGATTGGTTTAATGTCGTCATGCCTTTTGCTCATTTTTATATTGTTTGTGGTTACTTTTGGACTAAAAAATAGTTCCTGATTAAAGTTGCACTTTTCTCAAAAGTTTATGGTCATTTAAGTACCTTAACCTAATATTATATAGGAATGAGTCATTAACTTTAACTACATGATAAAGATAAATGTAGAAATTTACTTATAAACTCTTGTTCACATGTGCCAAATACCATATTTTTTTTACAAAGGGGTAAAAGTACATGAAAAATTTTTAAAATGATGCAAAAATGTTATGACCTTAAGTCAAAGTAGTGTTAATCGTTTAACAATTATCAATAAAATGGTGAAAATATACACATGAAGTTTTAAAAATGGTGTAAAAATGTCACTATAATGATGACAATTAGTAACCGTATAACAAACAATATCCTCCTACATCGCACAACATTTTTGCCCCCTGCATTGTCCACGATTATGAGGTCTTTTGTATGATACAATGGTTGCATCTCCTCAGCACCAAAGCCATTCCTCATTTAGTTGACTCATCCACTGTCCTTTCTTTCATTTCTCAGTCGTTAGTGATCTTGCCTTAGAGTTAAAACTGTGTTAAGGACACTGTTATTATAAATTATTGTGTTCGAGTTCTTTGACAATATTCATCCACGACGAATAAATTGAAGAAAAAGCATATTATAGAAGACTCATGATGGCAAACAATGATGTTAAAAGTAGAAAGCCATGCATCGCATGTGGGGATGATCTATTAAATGGTCAACGTTTGTTTGACTGTGACATTTTTTTTTTGTTATTTTAGAAATTTTATGTGTACTTTTATATATTTTTGTTTGTTAAACTATTCATGTTAGTTACTTAACTGTCACATCAATATTTTGTATCATTTTAAATATTCCATATACTTTAACACCTGATAAAAGTTTATAGTGTTTCGCACATTGAACAAAAGTTTACTTTAACCCAGCAAAAAATATATAACCTCAGGTTATTTTATGTGATGTTTTTTGTCATTTTAGAATTTAGATAACATAAATGAGTGATTTTTATTGGGTTTAAGGTGCATATTTAGTAAAAAGCTATTTTTCAAAATGCATCCAACACAACTAACTATTTTAAAATGCAAAAATAGACATTATGAACTTTTTTTAAAACAAAAATAACAATTTTATTATCTATTTTAGGTGTAAAAATTGTTATTTTTGCTCTAAAAAAATTTCATAATGTCTACTTTTACACCTTAAAAATTTATAATGTTTACTTTTACACCCAAAATAATTAATTATATTTGATATACTTTAAAAAATAGTTCATTGTTTTTATTTTATGTCAACATGAGTGGCTGCCGTACAAATTCCTGCCGCGGGGTCGGGGGCTAGTGACCGCTTCTCTCCTCCAGCTCCAGGAATCCAAGCTCCCAGCAGAAGGTTTGGAACGAAACTGGGCCCAAATTATACCCGACCCGATATTCTTTTCTTCCCTCGTTTTCTCGGGAAAGAGAGCAAGGAAATTCTTACGATGAAGTCGAATTTCAGTTAAAACCATTCAGGTTTCTTTTTTCGTTTTTTTCCTCCTTTTATGTAATTTCTGTGTTTTGAATCCCGCGCAATTTCTTCCTCCCGGCTACTCAGCCAATTTCCTATTCTGTCCAGGGCAGATTGTTTCTGCTGTGGTTCCTCATACCCTAATTTTTGAATCTTTGTATCAAGGCCCGACAATTTGCGACGATACCAGTCCTTCTGGATGGAGGAAGAGAAGGTCCCTCTAGTTGGAGATGGCGGCGATTCGTCGAGGACTTCTTCCTCTTTTGTGAAAAAGGGAGACCGCCAAATGTTCACGGTGGAGCTCCGGCCCGCAGAGACCACTATAGTATCGTGGAAGAAGCTGATGAAAGACTCCAGCAAGGCTAATGGATCCACTTTGGCTCCCGAACTCCTACCTGCTGCACACCCCGCCCTGGAGTCCAGAATTGCTCCCGTGAGACATCTTAACTACCCAGTCATTACGTGTGCACCTTCTAGATTTATCTACAAAGGCTGGGTTTTTCCGAAGTTCTAAATACATTGTTGATAACCATAGGCTGCATCTTTTTATTTTGTGCATTTTCTCAAGTATGCGTGGTACTGAGCACGATCTTGTTCAGTGAGTCGTGGGTGTGGCTTTTCGTTATTTAGTTAGCGATATGAAACTATTTCCCGCGCATGGGAGTTTAATTCAGGAATACTGATGATTAATTAAAATTAAACGGGCTTTATAGTAATCTGAAAAATCTTCTCCTAGTATTTATTTTTTATTAAGAAAAATTAATAATTTTGAATTTTGTGCATATTCTAGTTAATTCATATTCGCCGATCAAGAAAAAGTTAATACATATTCTACTGCAATATTGTTCAGTTGTGAGATGAAATAACCTGTATGCGACTCGATGTTTTTAGTTATGCAACTAGTTTCATGGGCGAGGCTCTGGACTTTTCAAAATAATGTGTGGAAATTATGCTCTTTATTCCATCTTGCAATTTGCATTGTCACGTGGTTTAGTTGCATGGGCGAGGCTCTGGACTTTTCAAAATAATGTAGGGTTTTTCTTTTTAGTAAAGACCTGATATTCTTTTTCATGTTCTTGGTGTGATGCAAGTTCATGCTTGTCTTCCCTTTGCATTTCTAGATTTTTCTGGGCAGACTTTTCTAGCTAGATCAGTGGATGCAACTGGGTCATCTATGATCTACTAAGCCTTGCTTCGTTAAGATCTTGAGCATTGTGCATTGTAGTATTTTCTAGTTACTCTATGTAAACTTGTAAATATCCTGCCTTGTGCTTGTATTTGGATCATACTCTAGTCTTTTGATGCTATGGGTGTCCTTATTTTGATTTTTATTTTCATACGTGTTGCATGGATCATATGTTTGAAATATTTTTAGACAAATAACACGGAATTTTATGAAATATTGTAATACATTGATTCAAGATAATCAAGGAATGGATTAAAAATAGCCTGCCATATCTAAGTGTATGTCTTATTATTCACCTGGGAACTTGTCTTCCTTTGTAAATTCCAGCTTAATGTCTTGTTGAAATTGTAAGTGGTGGCATGCTTTATTTCGTTTCTTACAAACCTCTACTCATCTTTTTAAGGGACAACCTACTGAAAATGAAGCAAAAGATGGCGCTTTTCCACATCGGTTCAGTGCTGTAATAGAGAAAATTGAACGCCTTTACATGGTATGTATATATTTCCTACCAGGATTGTTACGCTCAGCTCTCTATCAACATCATTTAGTTTTAACACAGATTTATATATGCGCATTTAAGCTTTATAATTATAAATTTGGTAATAATGGGAACTAATTAATTCAGGGCAAGGATAGCAGTGATGATGAAGATCTACTTGACATTCCAGACGATGATCAATATGATACAGAAGACTCTTTCATTGATGATGCTGAGCTGGTAGGTATCTTTTTGCTTGTTTGGATCACTTTTGGACACCTCAAAAGTGCTTATTTACGCAAATCGAGATAAACCTCTTTTAGCACACTTACCTCGTATACTGTAAATCACAATTAAAAAGCTGCTTTTGAAGGCTCCAATCGCTATTACAAATAAGCACTTTGTATATTGTTTTGGTTCATGTATGTGTTGACCTTTGATAACTGACAGGAACTATATTCTTCTATATATTTGGAATTTTGAATCATCTCCTACTTTGTATATTCTTCTCTATTTTAGAAATTTGGTGATATATTAGGAATTTTGTGCAGGATGAATATTTTGAAGTTGATAATTCTGCAATCAAACATGGTGGTTTCTTTGTGAACCGGGGGAAGTTGGAACGCATGTAAGTTTTATTTTTAATGGTGTTTGAAATTTATGAAAATGTCTATTAATTGCGAGAGTAGAGTTTAGGATCAAGGTTGTTGTTGTTCAGACTGTGATGTCCAAGCTGGTAGATTAGCTTTGCACCTTTTCATCTGTTTTATTTTTTCCCCTTTTATATTTTTAAATTATTAAACATTAACTAAGTCTGTTTGATCATGTATATCTATATATCTATTAAGTTTCATACAAGTGCACTATTCATAAGTCATGAACAATGTCTCTTCTCTACTTTTTTTACTGTTTGAATTTCTATTTCGAATCTGACTTAAAATTTTGTTCAAATCAATTTATCTTTTATCAAAAATAATTCTATCGGGTTATTATTTATCCCGTGCATTGCATGGGGAAAAATCCATTTTGTTGAAAAGAGTAATGATGATTGCAATGCTAGCCTATCCGTGACCTTAGAGAGTTAGAGAGAAACTGAGTCGAACATAAAATTAGCTTGTTGATGTTTTTTAAAAGGTCTTCTTGCATCCATTTACATCTGTCATTTTTTTATCAAAAGATTGTGATTGTATGAGATCATATAAAGTTTGCTGTCAGAAGTCAGTCATTACTGTCTGTCAAGCAGGATATTGAGTGCTTCTCTTATATTGTATGATCTTTCTTCTCTCTAGTAATTTTTTTACAAAATAAATAAAATATTTGGTTGTCAGCTTCAAATTGATCCAGTTTCACTATTACCAGAAACGAGCCTCTGGTATTACCAAACCAGCAGCCAAAGAAAAGGCGGAGAAAAGATATATTGAAGAATCCCGGTGAAAGTTATGATGGCCATGAATCAAATAAACATGGAAGAGTGGGCAAGACTGCAGCTGGAAAGGCAGCATCATTACCAGTGAAAAAGACGTTGAATTCCTCACAGAACTTACCTGTATCTATTGAACATTATGATGACTTGAAATTTCAGAATCAATTGGTATCCTGTTCAAAAAAGAATATTGCTGATACCAAACCTGTATCAGATCCTGCAGTCTCTTTGAATGCATCAAATGATAATACTCCTCCAATAGTAATAGAAGCAAAAGATATTGATAAGCAGAATATAGGAAATCTTCAGTCCAGGAATTCAAATGACAAATGCAAAGATTCCAACGGATCTTTTGATGCATGTCAAAAGAAATACCATGAAAAAAGTTCCTATGCACATTCCAAATCCCAACCTGGAAGACCTACAAGCAGTATTGACGGTGTGGAAAACAGAGTTCAGTCAAAAGAGAAAAATGGCGTCTGTGAACTGCCAGATCTTAACTTGGCTGAAGGAAGGACTAACATGCAGGCAACGGTGAGTTTATTTCTTTTGCTTTTCTGTTGTCCCTTTTTTTTGGGTCTGATTTCTCCTCTTTACTTTCAATCTTTTGTAGACGGGAGATTTTTGGGGATAACCAGATTATTTTGTATGTTTTTTTTATTTCTAAGATTTCACTAGAATTGAAGGAAGCGCATCTAATAATGCCGAGAGACAAGTGTCCCCAAAGGAAGGGGGAAAATCCTCTGCAGTGCTTCCATTGATTCATTTCTGCTGCTAAATGAATTGGTGCTTCTCAAGCTATAAGCATCTCATTGTGCCAGCAGGAACTGCCCTCCAAATAAGTATGCTTGTTTGGGCACCAGTTTCTTTTGCCAGTAAAAGATCAAAACTACACTGAAGCATTACATGCTTTACCCAGTCAATGTGAGCTTTGAATTCCAATACAATTGAGCTAAAGAACAAGGCAAAAGGAAATGGAAGTCTCCTTGTCATTCGTGCATCTATAACAAGAAGTGAAAATCATATGGAAGTTATCATGTGGATTTTAGACATGGATTGTTAATTCTATGGCTATTTAGCTTCTACCCTCTCACTTAATTTGTTATCTTGGCTGCCACAACTCATGGGCATACTCCATCAACTAAAATATTGGCTATTCAAACTAAGTGATAGTAGCATGCTTGTGGCAATTTTCTTCAGAGAAATTGGAAGGAAAATTATAACAGAATAAGGCATCTTTTTGGTGGCTTCTTGATGACCTAGTATGATAGAAATGTTTCATCTTCTTAATTTTTGTGCCCATGTGACCACTGATGATGAAATCTGTGATAATTGAGTTCTGCTATTATTCTTGCAACTTTTTTCTTAAGGGCAGAGATACAAGTATTAGTATAAGATCTATTATGCTTGTGGTTGTCCCTCATTTGTTCAAATGTTTTGCAGAAATTGCCATACACGCACAAGAAAGAAGGTACTAGTGTTAGGCCAAAAACCTCAATGCTTGAAAAGGCTATTAGAGAGTTAGAGAAGATGGTTGCAGAATGTAAGACATTGTGAATCCGGCAATTCTCAGAGATATGAATTGTGGGGAGTTTTATGCAAATGCTAATTTATTTTTGTGTTAATATTACAGCAAGGCCACCTGCAACGGAAAACCAAGAGGCTGATACCACGTCCCAGGCAGTCAAAAGGAGATTGCCTAGAGAAATAAAGCTAAAGCTTTCTAAAGTTGCTAGATTAGCGGTACATGCAAATACTAATTTCAAGGAACTTCTAATATTTTTTTTTTATCAACTGATTTGCAAATTAATTGGACATCTTTGTTATTTCAGTCATTTTAGCTCATTTTTGTCGAAATCCTTATCCTTCAACATATATACTTCATTTTTTTACATCAATATCAATCATTCTGTTCCAAGAGAAAAGACTCTATGCATCTTGAGATGTGCACAATGTTATATTCTATTGTTTCTTGACGGTTTTAAATAATTTGATATTAACTTTGCTTTGTGCTGCAGCAGTCAAGCCATGGGAAAGTATCAAAGGAGTTAATTAATCGTCTTATGGGTATTCTTGGGCACTTGATTCAGCTCAGAACATTAAAGGTATTTCAGCCTGTTGAATATATACGAATGATCCTTCAGCATCCGTTGCTCCATTTTATGATTTAACTGGAACTTGGTGTATTTCCAAGTTGATTTTTGTTGGGGTTAATGTTGGCAATATTTATTTTGGTGCTGCAATTCCACAGAATAGTTGATGATTGATCCCTCAAATTTTCTAAACATCACTACCTGATGCAACGGCCAATACACAATTTCTGATTTATCCAAAATCTGGTCATAAAACAGACCTATTCCCAATGTACATTAAGGACCTCTGCAGACCGGAGTTTGTTACTTTGCTGCAGTGTGATGACTTCACTACTTGACCAACTTATGGCCCTATGCACCTCCCAAGCTGACTCAGCCTCGTACTACCATCCTATCTAGTACCTCTTTATAAATGACATACGTGATAGCAATAGAACTGAAACTCATAAAAACATTTACAAACTGCAATTCCCACACGTCACTATCATTTATCAAACCCTATGGTTAATTGAAGTGCCATTTTTCTTGAAGTCAGCCAACTACCCTTGCTTTTGCGCTAGTTGTCGCAAGTTTAATGATTAGGCATGCTTTGATAACACTGTAGTTATGCATGTGACTGGGTCACTTTCATAGGTAAAGCAGAACGCTGTTATCTGTTTAAAAGAAGAGTGGATTGTGTATTATTTATACTTGCAATCTACAGTGTGCATGTTACATTCAACATTTAGATTGTACTACTGTAAGAACTTCTGAATAGATTGCCTTCCCTTCCCTTCCCTTCCCCCCTTTCTGACTTCCGTTTGAGTATTTTAACATGATGTGGTTATGACTACTCATTTTTAAATGACAGAAATTTGCCAATATTAATGGGAATGCAAACTGTTTTATGCCTTTCTCTTGTGGAGTACCCATCCCTGCCGTTAGTGGCTTATTATATATAACCTAGGCTTAATAATTTTGCAACATTTTGTTTTCTTTGTCCATATTTATTGTTGTAAAGTATATTTTGGTTTCCCTGATACCTGAAATTACTTGTCCTGTCATGCAATGTCTTCCTGCTACAGAGACACCTAAAAATCATGATCAGTATGGGTCTGTCAGCAAAGCAAGAGAAAGATGCTAGGTTTCAAAGCATAAAGAAGGAGGTTGTCGAGATGATCAGGGTGCAGGCCCCATCTCTGGAACCCAAGGTATACATTCCTTTTATTTTCACTCTCAGCATGGTGAGCTTACAATGGCTCTTCTAAGGTGCTCCTTTATTCTCTCATTAGTTGATTCTCACTTTACTACTTCACCACCAGTATCATCATCATTTTGTTTCCAATTCTCCCATCAAGTGTTTCTTTTCGTTCTCATCAATTGGGTGTGCAGCGTGAACCCATATTTGCACTGACCACTTTGGTAATCAAGGTTCAAGGCATGCTTGCAGATGGATTATTTTCCTGATTTGTTTTTTTCCTTATGGTTTGATTTGTCTTGATTGCAGTCCTAAATTTGATCGTGTGTGGTTTTTTTCCCCCTCCCCTGGTGCTTGGTTTGCACCTTGATGATCCTTTTACAATCCTATTTGAGATTCATCATGCATTAAAGGGTTTTTTTGGGCATTTCAGCAACAGCTACAAGCCTCAGCTTCCAGTGACTTTAGAGAATTTGGCCCTGATGGAAAAGCATCAGAGAAAAGGATGGATGCTGCATTGGAGGACAAGATTTGTGATCTCTACGACCTTTTTGTTGATGTACTGAAGTTTTGGTTTTAAATACTTATTTTCAAAAAAAATTTGGTGGTGGAAAGACTCTTTAATAAATTTTTTTTTTTTTTTTTTGCATTTGTTCTAGGGATTGGATGATGATGCAGGCCCACAAATTCGAAAGTTGTATGCTGAGGTGCTGTTTTTCATTAAAGATTATTCGGTTGTGTGCTGTGTATATGTGGGATTGCATAATGATGCTAAGGACCAGAAACTTGATCACCTTTTTTCTTTTGTGGTTCTTCGCTTCTCTCTGTTTTGGTATCATCTCCTCGTTGCATCCTAATATTAGTTGAAACTAAAAAATTGATTGCATCTAAAATGATGGCATGCACTACGCCATCTAAACCTCTCGTCCCTTCAAGGCATTGAAGTTAGACCTTGTATTGATTGATGGTCTGGCCTCCCGATTTAATGTTTTCTTCCCCTAGAATCAGTTATGTGTTTAAGGAGTATTTCTGCTGGTTAATTGTATTGAAATATTGTTACATGATAGAGCACAATGACGTTGTGTGATCCATGTAGTTGACTCTACCTCGGGCTTTGTTGTTGTCGTTGTTATATTTTTACATGTACTGTCAGTCATGTGGGGCAGCTCTTTATATCTTGTGCTATTTTCTTTTCTTTAACACTTCATCTCTTGTTCCTTGTTCAGCTTGCGGAATTGTGGCCAAGTGGTTATATGGACAACCGAGGAATTAAAAAAGCAATCTGCAGGGCAAAAGAGAGGCGCAAAGCATTGTATACGAGACACAAGGCATGCTTTAATTACCTTTCAATGGGCTTTATTTTCAGTGCCCCCTCCAAACCATTCATATTATTACAAGATAACTTCATTGTTTTGTTTGCACAAGAATAAGCATCTCACATTCTGCAACCATTTTTAGTTGATTTCCCTCATTGATTTGCTTGGTAGGATGATGAAAAAGTTAAGAGTAGAAAGACGTTGGCATCTCAGCAGGAGACTGTTCGATTTGATCCTAGTTCAGTTGCTTCCCAACAGAACATGCGGGAGAGATTAGCACCAGAATCTAGCACTCATGCGTTTACTTCGGTGAACAAGCCAGTTTCTAATACAATTAACACGGTTGGGGTCTCCAGTTCGTTAGTGAATGGTCCAAAACCGGAGAAAGTGAAGGGAAGTTCAATCAATCTGGAAGATGTAAGGGTTGCAGATGGTGTTTTAACAAGGAAGGTGAAGAAGAAACCAGAGCTGGAATTTGAAGGAACTGAGTCTCGTCCTGAGAAGCTTGCTTCTGTGCAAGGAGAAGAGAGGTCCAAGTCTTCAAAGCAGTCTGCAAATCTTTTCCACAAGTCAAATACACAGCCAACGTCACTTCCCGGTCTTGAACAGTCTAGTTAACATAGTATCAGTATCGGCAACGTAGATTTATCGCGGTTTCCTTTGGTTATACTCATATTTTCTCCCTACAATCCCCCATTCTGAAATTGAATTCTGGCTACTAATTGTTGCCATTTTTGTAATTAAATGTTCTGGCAAGGCCTTTAGAAATATAAGATTTGTTGGTGATATAAAGCAGCAGGCTGGGTTATCGCCCCACACCGCCCCTCCTTACGACCATGAACTACAGTCAGTGTGTCTTTGTTAAAACGCAGTTTGTTGGATATTTTCGCTCACTGCATACCTGCAAAATGGGAGATAGGAATAGATTGCTTGTAAAATTTACCATATTAAAATAAGATTTTTTTAAACAAAAATTCAATTATTTAATTAATTATTTTAAAATTATACCCACATGTTAAAATAAAAATTTATATTGATAAATTAAAAAAAATTCATTGACATGAAAAGATAAAATGAATTAAATAACAAATTTTATAAAAAATTAGTTGAAAATTTTTAAATACATTTATATAAATAATGCGACTTTAAATTTAAAAAATATAATAAGATTGATATCAATTAATATTAGTTTTACGAGTGAGAGGGGGAAAATAGGACATACATCAAGAAGGAGGTGGGAGGATAAGTCACGGCAATGTGAACGTCATGGAAACCAGAAATGATGCGTCGAGCACCAAATCCTTAACAATATTGATGCAAATCCAATATCCCCCGCCTGTTTCCCCTAACCGCCGCATTTTCTCGCCATCCAAACAACACAACAGCCCCATAGAAATCCCGCGACAAATAATAATAATAATTACAGAAATTATAGAAAGTATCCTGGCTCCTTCGTAAGCTCCAATGCTGGCATGTCTCTGCACGTGCCATATGGCATTCTCCGTCGACATGAGTCTGCCCACCTCTCCGGCGATCCGGGTACTTTCACCTTCCTACCTCTGTTTCTTTAAGCCTTCCTCGTGCTCAGGCAATGGCAGAGCCTTCGGTCTTGGGTTGGGACTCGGGCTCGAGTGGCAGAGGAAAAAGGGAAGGCTAAGGCGGGGGCTCAAGTTCGTTGTCAAAGCAGAGCTTTCGAAGTCGTTTTCTTTGAATTTCGGATTGGACTCTCAGGTCATTTGCTTCACTTCCACCTGTTTTGCTAAGCTCGTCTCTGTTGAATGGATGATTTGTTTGTTTGAAGTTGCTAGTTTGCTAGTTTTTTCGAAGACTGCTACTCGAGTTCAGTCCATTATAACTAAACCCAATTATAAAATTAAAAACTGGCGTGTTACTGTTTCGAGATAATAAAATTTTATTGGTATTGTGACTGATTCAATTATTTTTCTTTGCCGTCGGTTGATTTCTATAACTATATTCTAATTTGCGGGCACAGACCATTTGATTTAACCCTGGTCTTCATATAATACGAAGAGGACCTTGGCGGTAGGGTATTTAATTACTGGAATGAATTTGAACTTGCTGAAGTGATTATTTTCAAATTGTGAAATTTCATTAACTTGCGTTGTGTTCTCATTGCATCCATGTCACCTGGGAATTTCAGAATCTTTTTCCCCCCATTTATGTCTGCATTTTCTTTTCTACTTTGAAATTAATCATTCTCTAGACTATGTGCGTATTTATTTGGCTTCTTTAGCATTCACGCACATGAGAAATTTATTTTACTTTTCCTTCCTTCCAGATACTTCTGAAGCGTAATTCACATCTTCCTCCTAAGTTATTTTTTCAGATCTGTACTTTGACATCTCTGCATTTTGATTGTCTTTTTCATTCCTTAAATTCCCTTACAGAATGTGTCCTTTGTCAACCCTGATGCATTAAGTTGATGCAGCGATTGTTTGCATTGTCCGCTCTATGAGCAAATATCTAGCCTATAGCTGAATAATTCTAAAATTTCGAATACCTGATTAAAAGATGAGTTTCTTTTTTTCTTTTTCTGTATGTGATTTATTGCACTTTATTGCTCAGAGTCTAATTTGACAATTGACTCATGCAGAAGATTGAAACCATACAGTTACTTTCTTCTTTAAAGTAATTTTTTACTTCATTATTTTCAGAATGTGAATTCCTTCCAATCCCTTGATCCATCACGGCTGTCTTGGATTGGTCCAATTCCGGGTGATATTGCTGAAATTGAGGCATATTGTAGGATATTTAGGACCGCTGAAAGGCTTCACTCGGCATTAATGGATGCTTTGTGCAATCCATTTACTGGTGAATGCAGTGTCTCATATGATGTCCCATCAGATGAGAAACCACAACTTGAAGATAAAATAGTCTCTGTTCTGGGATGTATGGTATCCCTTATGAATAAAGGTAGGGAGGATATTCTTTCTGGAAGATCCTCAGTCATGAATTCCTTTCGCACTGTACATGTTAGCACAATGGAGGATAATCTCCCCCCACTTGCCGTTTTTAGGAGTGAGATGAAAAGGTGTTGTGAGAGCTTGCATGTAGCTCTTCAGAACTATTTGACATCTGATGATGATCGAAGCATAAATGTCTGGAGAAAACTTCAGAAACTGAAGAATGTCTGCTATGATTCAGGTTTTCCTCGTAAAGAGCATTATCCTTGCCATACTTTATTTGCAAATTGGAGTCCTGTTTATTTTTCAACTTCTACAGAGAACACAGGATATAAAGATTCTGAGGCAGTTTTTTGGACAGGAGGCCAGGTAACAGAAGAAGGCCTAAACTGGTTACTAGGAAACGGATATAAAACTATTATAGATCTCAGAGCAGAAATTGTAAAAGACAATTTCTATCAAGCAGCCATTGATGATGTTATTGCCTTTGGGAAAATTGAGTTGGTCAAAATCCCAGTTGAAGTTAGGACTGCCCCTACAATGGAACAGGTTGAGAGGTTTGCATCTTATGTTTCTGATGGCAGCAAAAGGCCCATCTATCTTCACAGCAACGAAGGAGTTTGGAGAACATCTGCTATGGTTTCCAGGTGGAGGCAATACATTGCTCGCTCTGCATCACAGTTAGTTTCTAATCAAGTAGTTATTTCCAATGACATGGTTTCATTCTATACAAAGGGATCGAGAAAACCTCAGGATTATTTGATGGGTTCAAAGGGATCCTTGCTAGAAAAGGATACCAATTCTTTGCAAGAGAATCTGGGTGTAGCTCGTGGTTCTGTAGGAACATTGGATAAAAGTGCCTCCCCTAAGAAGGGTAACAAAAAGACACAAGGTGATGGGGCTTTTAATGGATCTGTTTCTGGAGATAAGACTCTATCAGAAACCCTTTCTACTTCTAATGGGGCAGGATCTTTTCCTAGTTTCTCCCACATGGCAAACCCTTTAAAAGCTCAAGTTCCTCCTTGTGATATCTTTTCCAAAAGGGAAATGTCCGACTTTATTGGAAATAGGAAGATCTCACCACCTTCTTATTTCAGATATCAGATTAGAGGAATGGAAAGCTTACAACATTCAAGAAACAGGCATATTTTTCAGGGAGACATGATGATCAGCAATGTTGATAAGCGTTTGCCTAAACTTGTGGACTCAGGAAGCTCCAATGGGTCTGCTTATTTGGATTATCATTCTGGAGAGGCAGAAGTTATGATTAATGGGAATACAAACTTAGGGAGTGGAAGTACTTCTAGTTCTGTTCGGACAGAAACAAATGGATCTAGTGAAAGTAAGACATGTCCCATGCTCAAAACCAATGTCTCCACCACTATGACCAGAGGTAGTGATCATGTCACTACTAAATCTCAGAAGGTTGGAGAGAGCACTGCTGAGGCTAGGTTAACCTTAGGTGAAGATTCAGAACCCATTGAGGGTGAAATGTGTGCATCTTCAACAGGTGTTGTTAGGGTGCAGTCCAGGAAGAAGGCAGAAATGTTCTTAGTACGAACAGATGGTTACTCATGTACGAGAGAAAAGGTGACTGAATCTTCTTTGGCTTTCACTCACCCTAGCACCCAGCAGCAGATGCTTATGTGGAAATCTGCACCAAAAACTGTATTATTGTTGAAAAAACTGGGAGAAGAATTGATGGAAGAAGCAAAAGAGGTAATGATCCTTTTCATGGACCGTGTGATTGATATTCAGATTTCCCAATGGTTCAGCTGGAGAATCAAATATTTTTTAGTCTTGTGATTGCATTTCCCTGTTGTCATTAATGTGTTTGTGAAATGTGCTGTTCAAGGATTTTTTGCAGATTTTGCCACTCGTTCAAAATTTTTAGCTACTCAAGGATTTAAATTTGTTTTTTTAATTACGAATATGAGCTTGTTCTATCTTCAAAAATTAATTTTATATTTATCAAATTTGTTATTTCTTAATCTGGTATGCAATTAATAGTCTGTTATCTTTTTCTTTTTCCTGACGTCTAGCTATATTATCTGGATTGAGTGAAATTGCTTGTCCTAACAAAAAAGGTGTTTTTAAAACTGTTCTTCACTAAATCCATTCTTAGTACAATTTCTGTAACTAATCTGCAGGTGGCCTCTTTCTTATATCACCAAGAAAAAATGAATGTTGTTGTGGAACCTGATGTGCATGACATATTTGCTAGAATTCCAGGGTTTGGATTTGTCCAAACTTTTTATATTCAAGATACCAGGTACTGGAGTTTGTGAGCTGGAATACAATAACTTGACAGTATTTTCTGATATGGTTGTCCATTGAAAAGCCATGTTAAATGCCTTTGACTCAGTGATCTACATGAGAAAGTAGACTTTGTGGCGTGCTTGGGGGGAGATGGTGTTATACTGCACGCTTCAAATCTGTTTGGAGGAGCTGTCCCCCCTGTTGTTTCATTCAACCTTGGCTCTCTTGGTTTTCTAACATCTCATAATGTAAGCTTTTGTAAATCCCTAGTTTGTTTTGGAATAAAAGCAATATAGGCAGCTCTTGGGTCATTTGTTTAATTTACATGCTGTTCTCTTTATAGTTTGATGACTACAAGAAGGACTTACGGCAAGTTATTCATGGAAATACTACACGAGATGGTGTGTATATCACTCTCAGAATGCGTCTCCGATGTGAAATTTTTCGCAAGGGTAAAGCTGTGCCAGGGAAAGTATTTGATGTTCTGAATGAGGTTGTCATTGATCGCGGTTCTAATCCATACCTTTCGAAAATTGAATGCTATGAGCATGATCGACTTATAACCAAGGTGAATTTCCCTCATGCGCTCAACTTATATATAGCATATACTTTCTGTGATGAGCACCATTGGTATCTTAAATTTCATATCTCTAAATACGCACATGAAACACTGTAAACCCATCTGAGGGATAATTACCCTGTCCTTCAGGTACAAGGTGATGGAGTCATTGTGGCCACCCCAACAGGAAGTACCGCCTATTCTACAGCTGCTGGAGGTTCTATGGTAAAGCTTGTGCTTTACCTTTTTTCATAGTTCTATAGATTTTGTACCTGTTAAAGTTAAGACAACTGAATAAGGCTGCTTATGGTTTAATGATATTTAAAAAAAAAATCATAAACAGACGTTCACTTAAAGTATCAAAAGCGTAGACAGTTAGGAAGGCAGATTGAAACGGCCCAAACAATGTACCCCAAAGTTGCCATGCTACCTCGCAGTGCAAAAAGATATGGCTATTTATTTCTAAACTTTTATGCACATGATCTGTGACTACTGACTGACCATTAGTGTCAGTCCCATTGAGCGCCACAATCTGAAAGGCTTTTGAGTGAAATTTTTCAAAAGCTGAAATTTGAAGAGGACTTGACACAAGAAATTGATTTTAATGAATATTTTACTTATTTTTACTGATATTTTTGCCAATATTTTGAAAGCCTTGCAGTGATGTTTTTCAAATATGGTTTTGTGAGCTTTTTTATTTATTTAGGGTTAAGGTGTAATTTTAACAACCAAATTTTTTCTGAGTAGCGCTTGGCACAAATAAGTTTTGAAAGGGGTAAAAATAATAATAAACAATTTAAAAGGGTGAAAATTCATCTAAACCGTTAAATTTGATCAAACGACGTTAAATTATAAGAGAAGAAAACCCCTAACAGCGTTTGGGAAAATTTAACGGTTTTGTTGAATTTGTATCCTTCTAAATTGTTTATTGTTATTTTTGCCCCTTCTAAAACTTATTTTTACCAGACACCCTTCAGAAAAAAACTTGATTATTAAAATTACACCTTGACCCATTTATTTATGCTTGCTTTATTTCCCTCTTTGCGAAAGACATTCTCATTTCAAAGAGTTCTCCTTCCCATTAAAGAGGCATCATATTGACAGTACTTTCATAGGCCTCATGCCAAAAAAAAAAAAAAAATGAAAGAAAAGAGATATTTGTTGGCTAGGCAACGCTTCCCGTTGTAATTAGATACATCATGTGGCTTTGAGTGAACATTTGTAGAACGAAGCAAGTTCCTGAAAAGATGCAATCAAGTTCATTCTCTTTTTTCCACTTGGGGATGGTTGATACAAGCTAATATTCGAAGTGGCGCTATCCTAGGGTTTAACTTTGTATAGTGACCTCTATCTCCCCTGGTATATTTTTTAAGATATAATTTATTCAATTCAATTTCATAAACAAGCTTCTTCTAGTTCAATGGTAAATTTCTCTGGTATGTAATAGATGATCCTTTGGCCTGTCCTCTTTAACTGTTTTCCTTGTTGATTTAATCTAATGATCAAGAAAACTTCAGGTCCATCCAAATGTGCCCTGCATGTTGTTTACACCTATATGTCCACATTCACTTTCATTTAGACCAGTCATTCTTCCGGATTCTGCTCGGCTTGAATTAAAGGTGAGCATTCTTTATTTGGTAAAAACATCATATCGGAGGTCTACTTTAAAACTCAATTCTGTTATTTCTTTGTTCATAATGCGTCTCCTATGTCAAAATAAGTTTCCATTTTTAAGATGTACTAAGTTGTTTCAGGCATGTGTCATCAAAGCTATGTGGTGAACAAAGGCATAAAGATAATTACAAGTGTTTTGTGATTTAGAATTAGCGGTTAAGGTGTAATTTGATCATTTATGCTTTAGTAATTACTTGTTAGGATGTGAGATAATTGGGTTTTATAATTCACAGATCCCAGAAGATGCAAGAAGTAATGCATGGGTTTCATTTGATGGGAAGAGAAGGCAGCAACTTTCAAGAGGAGATTCCGTCTGTATATATATGAGTCAGCATCCTCTTCCGACTGTCAACAAGTTTGACCAAACAGGGGACTGGTTTCATAGCTTGATTCGTTGCCTGAATTGGAACGAAAGGCTTGATCAAAAGGCGCTGTAAGCTCTGAAGGTGAAGAACATGTATGTATTAGCCTCTGGAAAAAAGACTCTGGGCTATTTTATTTACTGTACAGATTGTACATTGAGATTACACAACATTGTAATAGTGAAAATACCAGTTTCTTACGTTGGCTTCCCTGGTAAAGATGGGGTTTGCCACTGATTTCAATATAGAATCATACCGACAAATGTTGTTAAATACAAAAAGTTTTGGAAATCTTGGAAGCGCAGCATTAGTGTATTTGATAAGTCGGACAATTATTTGTTAGACTTGCGTTTTTCTCCTCCCTTTATTCGCAATTTTTTATTGGCCTGTGTTTTGACAGGCAAGCCTATAATAGTTCTGTTCTATCTATTTTAATAAAAAAAATTGAACTACAAATTAAATCAAATTAAATCTTATGTGAAGAACTGGGAGGAGTATTTTGTTGTTCATCATCATTTAAGTTAAGGATTGGTAATGTTACGTGTCACTTCTGTTATACTGTTGTTAGAGAGTTTTCCATTTATTATTAGTCAGTTCTACCCAGATAGAAGCCTAAATATGAGAGGCTATTTAAAGTTTTAAACTGAGGTTCGTTGAATAAAGGAGGAACTAGTTCTCTCTCGTTTCTCTCTCTCTCTCACTCATTGGCCCATAACAGGTAAGTTGTTGGATCTCTGAACATGCTGAGCTATTTAGCTGTCTGCTGAAGAAGCATAGGTGTTGACTGGGCATTTCAACCCACGATGATGCTTTGCCAGTCGAAAAAGAAAAATATTTAAGGTTTTTTTAGTGTGCATTTGGATTCACGGTAAAAATTATTTTTTTAATATAATTTACAATATATAAAATAAATTTATGAGATAAATTTTATCAGCATAAACGAACTTCTTTATTACCAATTCAAACATACCTTAGGCATTCACTGGCAACATGAGGTGTAAATATTATAGTAGGAAGACTCGATTTTAAACCAAGGAGTACGGGTAATATGCTTGTGAACAAACAACACAATCACTGGCCCAACTGTAAACAAGGAAAAGCGAGGAAATTTCTGATAATAACATTTCATATCATAGAGTAAAGGATACACATGAATTTTCATTGTCATGTTGAAAATACTAGTAAATTATGAAAGAGAAGATAAACATTAATAATTTTTTGATACAGATAAACATTGATATTAATACACACTATCATTGTTTATTCCGTTCCTTACATTCGCAACCCAAGTAGCAAACCCGACTAACCTTTTCCACCCATTTCTTCATAATTATATCACAAGGACCAATGAACCCAAATGAAGATAAAAACGAAAAATATATGTAAAGAAAATCAGAAGTATAAGCATTTTAAGTACATAAGAGTGATTCTTTTTTTTTTTTTTTTCCCTCACACAGACACAGCTCTAACGGCTTCAAACCTGGGCTCTTTGGCGAGGAACTTTTGCTGAGCATAGACAGACATGTAGTCCCCAAATACAAATTTAGGGTAAGCACAATCCACTTGTTCGCTTTCTTTCTCCAGCAATTGCGGTGCAGGGCTTATGGTGGCTTGCAGCAACGGATTGTAGAAGGAAGCGATCGATCTTCTGTTTCCATCCGGCGTGGCTAAAACCCTATGCCAGCAACTCTTATACCGACCATTGCTCAGCACCTCGATCTGATCGCCAATGTTGATGACTATGGCGTTTTTCAGTGGCTGAACGTCAATCCATTGGCCGTCTTTGAGCATTTGAAGGCCGCCCACCTGATCGTCTTGGAACAGTAGGATGACGCCTCCGGCGTCCGTGTGAGCTCGGAGGCCGTAAACTAGCTCTGGATTGGGGCATGGTGGATAGTGGCTTACCTTGGTTCCGAAGAAGGTGTTGTCTCCATCTCCTCCATTGAATGCCTTCTTGATGTATCCTTTTGGTAATCCTAAGTTCTCATCCATTACTTCCATCACTTTGTCTGCCAATTTCTTTAGTTCACTTCGATATTCTGCCATGGTTTCCCTGTCATACATATCCATGTGAGCATGGACCAGTTAAGCTTATACACTGAAAACATGTTTAGATTACGAATGAACTGAAATCTGATTAACTATTTACAGTTTGCTTCAAGTTACATGGGAATAGTTTCTCTTCGTCAAGAAGAGAAAATGAGAGTTATTTACATGAAATGTTGGTTCAGATGAGAAACTGCATGGTCATTTTGGAAGGTCATTGATTTTTATACCTGAATCCAGCTGCTATTTCAGGCCATTCATTATCGTCCAGGAGAGTGAAGACATCTTCCCAGTCCACGCTCTCAGACTTCTCACCACTCTTGTTTTCAACCAATTTGTTGAGCAGATTCACCGAGGTTGAGTTCTTGAAATTTTCCTCTCTTTCCAGCTTATAGCCCTCAGAGCACACCACCTTCACCCTCTCCAGAAGCTCCTCAGGAATACCATGGTTGATCAACTGCAAAACTGTGTAATTAATTTTCTGGCGTGCGTAGTAGAATAGCCACTAAGAAAACGCACAAATATGAAGGACGACATGCATATTCCGAATTTAAAGGTAAACTACCTACCTGGAAAAAACCCCATTCTTCAAATCCATTAGCGAGCTGAGCCATGGTTTTTGCCCTCTCTTCCCCATTGAGCTTTGAGAAATCGATCACAGGAATGGCCATTATTATTTCAGTGAGAGTAACAGAGTAGCAATATATAGGAAGAGAGATTATATTTTAGTGGCTTGTTGATGAAAGGAAGCTGGAGAGCTTGGAGATAGTTAATTAGGTAGGTTGTTCAGTTGTGAATGATTAAAGAGGCTGGCTTGGCAGGTATTTATAGCAGAAGTCTCCCGCCAACTTGGATGTCAAAGCCATATGATATGATATTATTGGTTGCCTCTTCAAAGAAATCGGCCGTTACCGTCACATCAGGGGACGGTGACACTTTTTCCATAAATGAATAAAAAAACGAGAGTCAATTCGATCTGAGAGATACTGCTTTTAGGTTGTAGCCGACAGGCCCAGGCTCTCTCTTTTCAGGTGATGCATATCATTCATTAGTTTATTCACACTTCATACATCCTCACTTGGTGATTGATTATTGATGACATTGACTAATGATATGGCACCAGGAGTAGATTATAATTAGATAGTTAAAAGGGAAAATCTCAGAAAAATATGGATTAAAAAATAGAGAAGATAAATCAGTACAGTAAATTTGTCAAATCTTAAATCAGTTAGGTGTTAGCACGGATAAGAAACTTGGGATTTTAAAATTTGAGCAAAAAGACAATTTTGCCTTTTAGCTCTCCCTCCCTCTCAGCTCGAAATAATAACACCGGGCTCTTAATTAATAATATCGGGCTCTTGATTAACAACATCGTAATCTAAAATATAATGTTATTAATATAGAAAAAAATATTGTTATTGGTCCCTAAAACTTGTAAATTTCAAATTTATCCCTGAAATTGTTAATGAAGAAAACGGTGTTGTTAATTAAGAGTCGTGTGTTATTATTCTGAATTGAAAGAGAGTGAAAGCTGAAGGGAAAAATTATCTTTTCTCTGAAATTTCAAAATTTTAGATTCCTTATTCGTACTGACATCTAACTGATTTGAGATTTAGTAAATTCGTTATATTGATTTTTCCTTTCCCATTTTTTGTTGCATTTTTTTAAAATTTTCCCTAGTTAAAATCTTATTGTTTCAGAGAATAAATATTTTTAATTTTTTTCCATTCATAGTTCAAATTTATTTTGATAAAAGGATCTCACATGCTGCTTTTAAGAAGGTTTCATGTAATATTTGAATGTGGAAGGTGTTTTATTTTATTTTTATTTGTTTGTTTTTCATGAACTGTTTCTATGGAGTAGTTTTATTTAAAATGACCCCTTTTTGTGTGGAGTAGGATTTGAACCCAAGACACATATTACCTCAACTTTTTAATATAAGAGTATGTTGATTTTTTTTTGTGAGAGATTAATAAAATTAATTAAATTACATTAAAGTATTTATATTTATCATTCTTTTTTAAAATAATTTACTTGATGTATAATATATATATTTTGATTAAATAGTTTAATTATTTTTTTTCTTTTTTTTAAATATCTAACTTTTAATATTAAGAATAGGAGGGAGTATTTTAGTTGAATAAAAAGCCTTTGTAGATGCTTGTAACACAAGAAGAATTGAAGTACGTGCGGCCCATCTTCCATATGCTGAAAATCTCCTCCTCCTTACACTTTAGGGTTTGAACCTATATATGACTTATCTTTAATGCCAAATTTTAGATAAAGTACTTATATTCCTTGTAGCGCAAATGCCAACACCACCATAGTTGGAACATACATCAGAGAATTTAGATGATGGAGCTGACTATGCCAACAGCTTATGACAAGCAAACAATATTTCCGAAAAATCTTTAATTGCAAAATTTATTGCTGAAAGGCGCCAAAAAACTTAAGCTTTTGAATGGGTACAATTCATCTTTAACTAAGTGTAACTCTTTTTTAGTTATATACTGTTTTGATCTTATTTATAAAAATTCAATAATCGAATTAGACAGTTTAATAAATTGACTAAAATTAATTAAAAATAATACTTAATATAAGATATATTTAAAGAGTTGGTCTTGGTCTTAAATATAAAACAAAACTTTTATATTTGTCAATATTTTCTTAATTTACCTTTATGGATGTTCCCTTAATAATAATTAGAGAGGAGAGGGAATGATGAAATCAAGAAAGATGACTAGGGTATTTTAGAAAATACATATGATATTAACTAATTTAACTAACTTCATTAATCTTATTAAATTAGATAAATATGTCTTATATTAAGGACTAGAGAGAGTAAGAACTTTGAAATAAACTTTTTTTTAAGTATACCCTCATTTTATAAAGGGGTAAATTAGATAGAGAAATAAAGTAATTAAATATAAGTATCACCAACTTTTAATTAATGTGATATCTATAATTAATGAAGGGGAAAATGAAAAAACTTACTATTAAATGTTCATACAGTTTTTGTCGGGCTCTTATAAAAAATAATAAAACAATTTAAATGTTGAACTCTTATAAAAAAGATTAAAAGAAATACATCATATCTTCAATTGTGTGTAGCATCTTCAGTTACGTAGAAATAACTTTTATTTTGCATATAGTTAAAAATAAATTACACAGCTGAAAAATAGGTATACTTGCTGAAGATAGGTTGCATGTGTGTTCTTAAACAGATTTTAAATATATTTGGACAATAAATTTTATATGGGGGATTTTTCAGCAACTTTTTAATAAAATAAATCCCCACGCACATACATAAATGAACACATGGGTTCGCTAATTTAAGCAAATCATTCACTAATATAGAGATTAAATCAATAGTTTAAGTTGATTAGCTGACGAGGAAACCTATAGGATTAATTAGTTTTTGCTTTCTAGACTCTGACTGACGGTAATTTTGCTTAAAGTACAAACTACGCGCTCACATTGCTTTGTACTCCTCCTAATTAACTTTTACACACGGCTTCTTGCATCTTGACAATTGTCATCAATCATTTAATAAGGAAAAAACAAAGAAAAAGTTGACACTCAAATTTGCAGGCGTAGTATTAGGTTAAGGTTAGCTAAGGCACGGTCAATACATAAAAAATGTAGTAAATTGCTTTCGGATTCCTTTAATTTCACATTGTCAACTTCTCAAAATTGACATTAATAATTTTAACTTTATTCAATCGCATTAAAAGATTTGACATCATGTGCAACGACAAATCATTAGTCATAATCAGAATGATCTGTAATTCATAAGTAGCAAGAGTAGTGAGTTAATTAAGCAATTTGATTTGATTCTCTTTGTCCGAATGTTAGGTTGCATTTTCTGAGGAAGGAGACGATAATGAAGATCTAAAACTAACAACATTAACTCATCAATGGCTGTACCTGTAGTTCTTTAAGATCTCATTGTCAAGATTAAACATTATTAATGCATAAATTATGTGTTTTGTGATTGCATGTACTACTGGCACTCGCATGCATGCTTCTTTAATTTGATACGCAATTAATATAAATAATACGTATGGTTTGAGCTCTCGATCGATCGGCCATGACGTATATATATATACATGGATTTCTATATTGAATTAGTTTAATTTGCTGCATTATTATATGAAGACAAATTTATTGTTCAGTGCAGCGCTGGCGTTATGATCACGAACTTCAATAATTGGTACTTGTTTATTAGCCCCTTTCTCTTTTTAATTTGATTTCTTATGTAGCGTAGATCCCTGGCTCTGTTAATTTTTATTTTAAAGGTTTGTGAATTTCCTATCCTCACTTTGACAAAATTATTTATATAATTAGTGCATGTAGCTTGGTGGGGATGGATAATCAATACAATAATTTTTTTTACAGATATATTATACTATTTTCAATCCTAAATATAAAATCTAATTGATTTTTTTAAGAGATTAAGGAAGTTAAATTAGTTACTTAATCATATCAAATGATGTATATGATTAAATTATATATTATTTTATAAGTTAGACAAATTAGTTTGAAGGAAAAATAATAAATATAAATATTTTAAAGTAATTTAATTAACTTTCTTAATTTCTTCTAAAAAGTCAATTAGATATTTATATTTAGGACCGGAGATAGTATTTGTTTTACAATCTTAGAATATAATTTTTTTATCAGTATCTTTCAATATAAATTTTAGAATTGATCCGATGTCTTTTCGCATAGCTCGTAAATAGTATAATTTAGGAATGATATGAAATGTTTGTTTTTTCAAGTTGGTCGCTTGATAATCGATTCTGGCCATGAATAATATAAAATTTGATTGAAAAATTAAAGTCCTGATCATATTATATTCATAACCTATTTATAAATTATAATCAATGCTGGATTATTTTTCAAACCCGGGGAATATTACACAAGAAAATTGTGTAGTTTTAGATATAATATAACACACACACACACACCTATCTTTTCCACAATGCTATTATATATTGTAATTACAGCAATACGATATGGTGATACATTCCCCCATGACAAGGGAGTAGTAAGTGGAGCCAAATTCATGCATGAGAATGCTTAATTACTGAACCTTTGCCTTTAAAAAAAATGATGATGATTCCCTTCAATTAATGCCTTGTACTTTAAGAAGTGTGTCACTGTAATTTTAATTTAGTGATGTTAAGTTCTTTACGAAGAATAAGAGCAACACATGGGCGCTGAGTCGACAATGTTCTCTCATCAAAAACCTATCCTCGACAACTGCAGAATTGGTCTATGGTGCCCTCTACAAAGATTTCATTTCTTTCTATTTTCTTAGGAAATATTATAGTATTACCTCATGTCCTTCATATAAGATATAAGGGTTCTTTTTTTTTTTTTTTGCTAATGTCCTTTATATAAGGATTAGTTTATTAATTTAAGTAAATTAAGGTAATTAGTTAAGTTAATAATTTATAATAAATATATGTTGATTTTTCTAAAATATTATATATTTCATTATAACTACATTTGATATAAATTTTTTAATGTGCACAGTTAGTAAGAATGTTTTAAATTGAAGTGTCATATTTAGAACCAAGTCCGATTTCTAACTAATTTTTATATTAAAAACTGATAGTAGCATTCAATATTCATCATCTCATCAATATAATATTGTGTTACGTACGTCTTGTGGGGTGGTCGTTATTGCCCACCTTTTTAGCTGCTGATGTTTCGTTTTTGTTTGAGACAGAGATCCACAGGTTTGAGCTACTTGCCATTTAATTTCATTACCTCAATTCATTTGCTTACTGCTTCGTAACTCCAACGTTCTGTAGTTATATTCTCCTCCTTAACTCGATCAAGGTCAAATCATCTGCATAATCAAAATCTTTTATTTTCATTTGATGTTGCTGGTTTAACCTTTTTACAAAATATACTTACCGCTCGTATATACTAATCTCAATTCATGGGGTCATTATCACATAAGCATTTGTTTTACCATTTCCGTGCCGACATGTTATCCATGATTTTTTTTTCAGTTGTCCAAACAATTCTCCAAACCAAATAATTATCTTGGTACCGTTTGGTCCGTTAATTTCTCACTTAAAATTAACACTGCGTTTTTTATGCTAATTACTTGTTTGGGTCATATTTGAGCATTTTTTTGGGTTTAGTGAGTGTTTGGGAAACACCCAAACCGCGATTTCAGAAACTATTTTTCGCAAACTGAAATAAAATTTCTCTCAAATACTTATCTTATAAATCATAAAAACTATTCTCCAAAAACTAATTCAAACATAAACTTAATTGGGGCAACTCTTCTAAATACATTTGTTGCATTCATACGAACTCAACTCAAAACCTTATAGCTTAAGTAACCAAATTCTCATAGTCATTAAAATTAGATTGGACTGCCCAGCTTGTTAGAGCCAAAAATTGGCGAACCAATCACCTTATCTAGTCCGGCTGGTTTGACTGGTTCAATATTTTTTATTTAAAAAATATTTTCCTTTGATTTTTATTTTATTTTATTCAGAATTCAATAACCTTAAAATCTTCACTTCCTCACTAATCTAACTCAGGGTCAACTCCGGTTTAACTTCAATATAATCTACTGACCTTTGACTCAATACCTCAATCGATTCAGTAGCCGGTCCGATTTTAATAACCTTACAAATTCCCTTTTACTAAAACTATGCATGTTGATAACAAATTGTGCACCTTAATAACTAGAGCTGTAAGAAAATGGTGCTAAAGCCTATAGCTTACTATTTTTTTTTCATACACCGGAAAGCAGCCTATAGCTTACAACTACCTAGCGCTAATGTAGTCCATACAGCTAAAATCATTTTAATTTTTATATTTTTATACTTAATAAATATATGGATGAAATGATATTTTAATGAACAAATTAAATTACTAAAAAAGGACTTTAAAAATGCTAAAGGATAACAAAGTGTTTCAAATATTCATAATACTATAAAGGTGTGAGGGTTTAATTTGTCTTTTTTAAAATTAAATAGAAATGACAGAAATGTTTCCTATAGGTTTAAAAAACACACTCCTATTTTTTATAAGGTTCTAACAAGTTCTGATAAGATTTTTACAAATTTCAATTTAAAATTCACCACTTGCTATAATGGTAATGTATTGATTCTCACTTCTAATAAATGTTTCACAAGTTCAGATTGGTTTTAGTAAGTTCTGATAATTTTATACAATAACAAATAGTGATTTTTGAATTAGAGTTTATGAAAATCTTATAAAAACTTGTTAAAACTCTTATAAAAAATGGGAGCATGTTTTTTAAACTCAAAGAGATATTTTTGTCATTTCTATTTAATTTTAAAAAGAACAAATCAGGCCTTCACACATCTCTCGTATTATAAATATTCAGAATATATTTTTGTTCTTTAACATTTGAGATTTTTTTTTTTCAAGAATTTTTCCTATTTTAATGGTAAGTGATTGCCGTGAGCTGTAGAATTCAATGGATACGTTCAGTGCATTCTGCCTTTAAATCAGGGTTCAAGATGCAATCACCCCCACCCCCATTTAATTCATTTTTTATTTCGTTGTGTCCGCTCTATGCGGAAAGGGAAAAAACGTCAACTATACCTTCAAATCATTGAATGTCAAAAGCACAATAAGATTTCAGGTCACAAAAAACACAATACAGTAAGTTTTTTAAATCATTATAACCAAGTGTTTCATGATAAAAAAAGGGGTTAAATTAAAGTATTACTTAATGTTATGTTCGCATTGCAAAATTTAAATACAGAAATACTATCTGAGGTTATATTTTAATTTTTTATAAATTAAATTAACTTTTTACATCAAATGCGTTTCTTTTCAGCTTAAAGTTGTCTTCTTTTTTAGTTAAAAGAAACGATATTTGCAGTTTCCTATCACATAAAAATGATTTTTGTTGACATTAAATTAGGAATAAGAGAGTTTGTGGGATCAAATAACTAACAGTACCTGAAAACCGAATATAGTTGTTCGTGAATGTCCCTCTTGTGGGGCACCCTATGTGTCTCTTTCTTGATGTTGTGGCAATTCCCTTTGTTTATCATTAATAAAAACTCATATTTTATCCTCACTCCATGTGACTCCACAATGCCTTATTTGAGGTATTACGTGAGGACCTTTCTATGCCGAAATATGAGGACTTCATTAATGAAAAAACAAATATTATAATTTTTTAAATTGCCGTGTTGTATGATTAATGACAACCTTAAGAATTTAACTCGGCAAAAACTATCATAAAAAAATACTAGTTTATAATGACAACTTCACTTCAATTGGTTTCTTTTTGTGTGAAGACAACATTAAGAAATATGAAGCTTGATTTCTCAACAAATGGTACATCCTTTTGTCTTGAATATTTATTAATTTGCATGAGGTATGCATAGATTTACAGTTAATTTGATTAAAATTAAGAAAAAAAGTGACTTTGATTGATTAAATATAAGGGAATTGTTGGGATAAAGATGACGAGGTGTGTTGAAAATAATTTATTTCTATCTTATATTTTAATAAGCTAGTTAGATGTTTCCCATGTTACTCCTCCCAAAATAAAACTATTTTCAAGTCAAAGGTTCCTTCAATTCCTCCCTCACTATTTGTGACTTTGTGATTTTTTTTAATTGCTGCTTCTGATTTTAAAAAGCAATAAGCGATTGCGATTTATATCATATAATAAGTGATGATGAGGACAAGAAGCTAAAACCATTGTTTTAATAATACTAGGGCATTTTCACGTAAAAAATAATAATACTAGGCCATTTTCAACGTTGATGAGATAAGACTACGTGTATGTATATATGCATATATCTCAAAGGCACAAAGTACATAGAAGCAAAGCTATAAACTATAAAGGCTTCTTTAATTGGAAGTGATATGATGTTCACAATAGAAAATGTCAGACTGATATATAATAAAAAATTAGCTGCCATTTCAAATTAAGAATCATTAGGAGAAGTTTATGTTATGTTACAGTGTTGGCTTCAGTCCGCTTAAAATCTAAAATCTGCGGTAAAAACTCATAATTGCACTACTACAAAAAGTAGTTATAACGACATTTATTTACATTTGTTTTTAAAAAATAATAGTTAAAAAGGAGGCGGTGACATTTTTAAAATTTTGTTTTAGAGCTTGTTTGGAATAGCGGTTGAAAATTTCATAAGTGTTTATAAATTGTAATTCACGGAATACAAAGTAACTTTTACGGTCTACGAGGTGCTTTCATGGTCTACGAGATAAATATGTGGAGGAGATTTGTCTCAATTTACGTGAATCAGACTTATATAATAAGCCCGATTCAAGATCGCTCTACCAAACAGGCACTTAATTGTCAACAACTGTTTTTATAAACCAGTCGTTAAAACATACTTTCAACGACTATTATTAACAAACAGTCGTTGAAAGTTAAGCCAAAAATATAAAAAAAAAATTATTTTAGAGAATCAACGACTGTTTTTAAAAAACAGTCGTTGAATATTAACACAACATATACTAAGGCATAATTGGCTGGAGCATTTAATTGGTTTTTATCTAAGTGATCACGTGTTCAAGCCTTTCTTATTGTCTTTGTTTATAATTGTTAGATTTATAACGATTGTTTTACTTAAAGCAGTCGTTGAATCTTGAGCAAAATCATATAATGACGCATCTGGCTAAAGGCTTTGTTAAATTTGCATGAGGTTGAGACTTCGATCCCTAACTTATCCCTTTTTTTTTGCTATATGAGTAACAACGACTGTTTTATAAAAAACAGTCGTTAAATGTCAATCAGGCATTATTGCATAGTTGGTAAGAGCTTTTCTTAGTTTCTAAAAACAGTCGTTGTAAGTCATCACTCAAAACATATAACGACTGTTTTCAAAAAACAGTCCTTGTAAGTCAAGACTTACACGACTGTTTTTTGAAAACAGTCGTCTATTTTGAAATTTTCCACAACACTTGCATACATATCCCCCTGAAAACAGTCGTCTAAAGGTCATAAAAATGATAATTAAAAGTGCCTTTTGTAGTAGTGTTGACACACAGTTCAGACCAGGAACCAAATTACTGTTTTTTAAAATAAATGTTATTAAATAAACTTATGACAAATATATACACATATATCAATATACAACGTTATTAGTATCGGACGAATCGCGATTCGAATCTCATGAATTAATCTGAAAGTTGCGTCTAATGATGTGAATCGGTGATGGGTCTCGTTTTGGCACTGTATGGCGCGATTCTCGTCAGAATCGCGATTCCAACGAGAATCAGACAACTATGGAGATAGAAGGTCGCACATAGATCTAGGTCGAATTTGAGCACGACTCGATTCCCCCTCCCCCTTTTTTCTGCATTTTTTTATTTCCCTCTGTTTTTATTTCCACTTGCACAGAGCCACAGACCCGCTTGTCAACATTTTTTGGTTTTTTGGCCTATTGTTTTCTTTCCAGTCCAGCTTCTTTCCTTTTTTTTTTTTTTAATATTCTCCTTTTTTACTTTGAGAACAAAATAAAACATTAAAACACCCTAAATTGAAGAAATCAAATTAAATAGGATTACGTTTTTTAAGAAAAAAGATTATATATAGATTATTATATATAAAATATCTAAATCTAGTATTTATAATGAATTCATGATATTTGATATATTTCAACAGAATTTTGTTTAGACTAAGTGACTTCTATAATTTATGGGATCTAGGTATATATTATTTCTTTAATTTAATTAATTAATTAATCGTATTGTGAAGAAAAAATATTCTATATATTTTCTTTTATCAAATCAAGATATTATGTCTTACATTTATATCATTATAAATAATTAATCATAAATCTTACGTTTTAATTCACGATTATAAAAATAGCTTTTTTAATTTATAGCTCATATCCCCAATTTGATAACCATATCAATATATACTAAAAAGTAATAGGTAATAAGCCTGTGCTTTTTGTTATCTCATGTGACACTGTTTACAACAACAGTAACGGCTATATTGCCAAGCTGTTTAATTAGCCATTGGCTTGATTCCGGTTCAACCAAAAATTAACAGTAATTCATTGCACCAAAACTATTGTGAGACAACGTTACTTCTTATCTGCTTTTTCCATGGTCAGGCATTCAGTAGGAGTAGTTGAAGCATTAACTAAACCAGAGGAAGAAGAAGAGAAAATGACCGTCAAATTCTGTCGCCTGTAAAGAAGAAGAAGAAGAAGAAGATTGATTTCAATAATTTAGGCAGCAACAGAAACATGGATTCAATTAATAAATATAGGCAGGGTCAGAATCTAAGAGATTGGAGAAAGGGGAAAGAATAAAGGTAGCGACCAGGAGCGGAGAAAAACTAGAGGATGAGAGCGCAGATAAAGATGAGGAGGGGGATGACGTGGATTGCATTCTGAGCAGATCTAAGACGAGAGAGCTGCTTCTGAGCAACATGGGAGCGGGGATCGTATGTGGGGAGGTCTTGGTTGTCGTCAACTATGGCTCTGAAACTCGGATACACCGATGAGGATGACGAGTGTGAGACTCCGCCTGCGCACCCCAATCTGTTCATCTTTTTCGGTGACAGTGATCGCAAGCCAGCTATGCCAGGATTCTCAGTATTGAATGCTTTTTTTAGTCCAAATTTGTTTTTCTTTTCTTTCCTTCTTTTTTTTTTTTTTTGAAATAAAAAATATGAACAAGTCCAACTTAGAGGGCTCCTCTGTTTTCAATCGGGTAGAGATCCAAAAGATGATGATGTTATGTGGCCCCAATGAAAGCCAACGGTAAAATCAGCTGATGCCTGATGATCTTCCCTACTAAACCCAAAACAAACATCTCATTGAAAATTATGAACAATATATCATGTCAGAATCAAGTAACTCTCAAATTACCCAATTAATATCTCTATTATAATTAGTAACTTGCAACTTCAGCTGCATGCCAATGTATCTAACCACTTAGACATTATACTAGCCTGAAATGCATGACTAACAATTATAGGCAGATCTGGGTCTGATTAGCCACAATTGTACAACATAATTTTTCTTTTTAATGATAACAGAGCTGAAATGGATAGCTTAAAATAATAGGGAGGTCTGACTCTGAAACTTCTTCCATAAAATAGCTTGCCTCAACACTTTTACAAGGCAGGTTTCTTGGTCCTCATCTTGCATTTTATCCATATATATTTCTATACATGAGCTACCAGGGATTAAACGCATACTCAACGCTTGCAAGCACGTAAGCTCTGGCTTAGGATTACCACTAAGATTGTGACTCAATAGCATACAGTCCTTATCATGCATCAAATTTGTTATTATCAAGGGCTGATTTTTTCGAAGAGCATGCTCAGTTAAATTTGTTATTATTACCACTAAGATTGTGACTCAATAACATACTTTGTGTAGGTTTTGTATTCGAAGTAGACACGTAGGAGGTAGGACCCTTATCAATTAAATAGGTTATGCAATTGTAGGGGTAAATTATTTTTTTAATTGGTCTGCAGTAGATGTACTCATAGTAATTTTTAAATCATGTAGTATCTTCGTAAAAATCTTTGCATCTAATGTCAAGTTATGGTGTTGCAGATCTGTTTGTCTATGAAAGATAGGTATACTCGTATGTTTGCACTGTTACTGAAATGACTATATGAAATATATTAGGTATACAGTGGATGTGATGGTGGAGATATATTGTTTAAGGATTATAACAATATTTTGCAGGATGGCTTCGGCAGTGTTGGAAGATTTATTACAGTTTCTCATCTTAAAAGAGGATATGATGAAGCATTTGTCATTGTCCTGTTTCATCATTGTTGGTGTCTGAAGATACTCATGAATTGGTGATCCTGAGTTTCAAGTTTCTACCTTTCATAATCAGCACTCAGGTCTGGACCAGATTGTTGGAACAATCATATTCAGTACATATTGAACTTATATGCTGCATTTTCACTGGTATGAATGTTCTATATGCAGTATTACTTATCTACTAGCGCCATTATTTCATTTTTCTGTGAGGAAACTGTTTGTGGTAGGATTTTCCCATCTTCAAATATGTTGTATGTTCACATAGTGAGTTGATTCGTTTACTGTAGTTAATAAATTGGCTGCCTTTAAATTTTGCTCTTCTTCAAATATGCTGTATGTTTACAAATTTTGCTGGTGGAAATATAGTTGAGTTCTTTTCAAACTTGTATTGATTCATACTTAGTGCTGATGTAAAGGTTAAAAATTTTGAAATCCAGCATATGATCTTTGGTACCAGAAATATGTTCAGGTAAATAGATATACAACTTCATGCTTTTCACTAAATATCATGCTTTTCCCTAGAGATAACGATTGTAATAAACTCGGAAAAAAAACTTTCACGGTACTTGAAAATTTCCCTTTCTTATTCTTAAATTATGGTACTTAGATAAACAATTTATGCTGGAAATATCTGTCATAACGAATAAAATAAGACACAAACCTACGGTGTCAAATTTTATAAGTGGCCTCACTTGATTAGTCCAAGGTAAATAGATTGGTACATACAAGTTTCGCTCTATTTGAATCTATTCCTTATGTTCACTATTACAAGGACATTACTATCATTCGCATAATTAATGTGTTTTAGCCGCAATCACATTCCTTAGATCTGGTACAGTAACTTTTGTTCTCTTTCTTTTTCTTTCTTCAAGAACAAACCATAGATTCCTTCGTTTCAAGAATAGCAAATTGTGTCCCTATCTTCTGACCTCAAGAATGCCAGAACCATTGAATGCTTTTCTCATTAACTTCTAATGCCGTAGTCTGCTCCTTAGTAAAAATGGTCACTTGCATTCTTAAGAAGCTAATGATATGCAAAATTACAAGATAATCTTTTAAAATCTTTACTGTAGTCATAACCCTTCGTTACTTTTAGAATGTTATATTTCGTTCAAAAAAGAAAATTGATTTATGAACTCATCAATATATACTAAAGAGTAATATTAATGACATAATATCATTGTATATTAAAAGTATATTCAATGTTATGAACACAAATATAAGTACTGGAATAATGTCTCATATGTTCATAGTGGTCACAAATTATTTGCAGGAATGTACTGACTTCAACTACCAAAGGCATGGATATCTTTTTTTTAGGTTTTGTATTCGAAGTAGGCATATAGAACCCTTATCAATTAAATAGGTTATGCAATTGTATGGGTAAATTAGTTTTTTAATAGGTCTGCAGTAGGTGTACTCATAGTAATTTTTTTAAATCATGTAGTATTTTCGTAAAAATCTTTGCATCTAATGTCAAGTTATGGTGTTGCAAATCTGTTTGTCTATAAAAGATAGGCATACTCATATGTTTGCACTGTTTCTGAAATGACCATATGAAATATATTAGGTATGCAGTGGATGTGATGGTGGATGGCTTTAGTAGTGTTGGAAGATTTATTACAGTTTCTCATCTTAAAGGCGGATATGATGAAGCATTTTTCATTGTTCTGTTCGTTTCATCATTGGTGGTGTCTGAAGATGCTCATGAATTGGTGATCCTGAGTTTCAAGTTTCTGCCTTTCATAATCAATACTCAGGTCTGAATCAAATTGTTGGAACAATCATATTCAGTAGTCTTCTTTATTTATTTATTTTTTTGGCCAATCTAGTGAAAGGATTTTGTTGTCATATTAGCAGCAATCTTGAATGTTGACATAGTGAGTTGATTAGTTGACTGTGGTTAATAAATTCCCAGATAGATATGCAGTGAATTCTCTTTCATTTCTTCTTCATCACTATCTTATCCTACTTCTAGATTTTTTTCCCATCACGTTATGTCTTTCTCAAATTAGTGGACATGGGTCCTAAATTTAAATTGCTCGGGTATGAAGTCATTTGACAGATCCATATGTTTCATGCAATGTTATGCAGATGTTTTGTTGAATTTGTTTCCCCTTTCTTTTTCCTTTAGCTGTGCCTGAACTTGCTACCCAACTTTGTTGTTCCTGAACACATGTCTGTTGCTGGGTTTTGTTCCCTTTTTGTTGTGGATGCATGTTATGTTCTTTGTAACAATGCAAATGAGTTTTTGTGGTGCATGAATTGTAATGCAATTATGTTGTCAAGCAGAGCCACCTATGTTCCAGGTTTTTTTTTTTTTGGTTAATGACATTGGACAAGTGGTATGTTATTGGATATTTAGATATAAAGTAATTGTTGCGGGATTTTGTGTATGTAGCTTGTTTGAATTAGTTTATGGAAGTTCCATAAATACTTATAAATTGTGATTTACGGAATACGAAGTAACTTTTACGGTTTACGAGGTTGCTTTTACGGTCTATGAGGTAAATATGTGGAGGAGGTTTATCTCGATTTACGTAAATCGAGCTTATAAAATAAGCCCGATTATAAATAGAGTTTCCAAACATGCTATAATAAGTGCAGATACTGACATCCTGATGTTATAATCGGATCGAACCCATGCCCTTTACAAAGAAACTTTCCATGGTCTGAACTACAAAACCATTAAATTGAACTTGTGATATTTTATTACAAATTTAAAATAGGACTCTGCAATTTTCTTGGCCCGTCTTTTCCATATCCAGAATTATTACCTTTCTTGACTTGAAATCAAATGCTGAGCTTAATGTCACTCAAAAAACCTAAGGAGGCCCGAATTGTAATGTGCCCATAGTCACCCATTTGAGAGTTCAAGTGGCTAATTGCGGAAGCAACGTTATCGCTAAAAATCCTACAGCAGCTGAGTAAACATGTATTCACAAATTCTAATGCTAGAAATGACATGATGTATATGTTGCTCACTTGGTATTGAAATTTTTAGATTAGTGTATTCCTTATTTGGAATAAAGTAATTATCCCTAAAATAAATCAGCATGATGACTGGAGTCCCGTGTCTGGTTTGATATAAGGGTTAAGGGCTAAATTTGTTTCGGGAACTGTCACCGAGGGACAATTTTACCTTGAAAAACTTTTGGGGAGTAATTTTGTCTTACTGTTATCCCAATTAACTTTAGATATTAGTTGATCAAATGTGTTGAGCTAATAATTTATGTTATTTACGTCATTTTTATTAAAATGTATATTTGTCATGAAAGTTTTAAAATGACAGATGTGGCAAAATTGTTTTTTTTTGTTAAGGTACAAATTTATCTTGAAAGTCTTAACAAAAATTAAAGTGGATGATATATAGACTGTCAACTCAGCATATTTAGCTAACTAATGATCAAAATTAATTGCAATAACGGTTAGGACAAAATTGCTTTCTTTTTAACACTTTTGTGACAAAATTGTCCTTTGGTGACAACTTCTGAGGTAAAGTTGCCCTTCACCTTTGATATAATAGGTTCTGACTGTTTCTGTTTATTTTAACATTTTAAAAGTATTTTTATGATTTATAAAATAAATATATAAAAGAAGTTTTATCTCAATTTAAAAAAAAACTTTAGAAATAATGATTTAAGTGTGTGTTTGGAATTAGTTTTTGAGAATAGTTTTTATAATTTACGAGGTAAGTATGTGAGATGAGTTTTATCTCAATTTACGTAAATCATAATTTAAAACCATGACTTGAAAGTCTTACAAACAAACACTAAAGATTTCCCAACCTGACACATATTGTGGTGTAGGCCTGGAGAATTCTAATAGGTGGAACGGATTCCAAGGGCCTATTATATTTGTATGGGCCTTTGTCGTCAATGTTTTGTAAACCGAATTCCCAATCTCCTCCCGTCGGACTAAAAGAAAGCCCATCATATTTCACCAAACGACATAAAAAGTTTTTATTATGTTGAAATGGTTAATTCATGTTTAGAGCCAGCTTTCTCAATATCCCAGACTGACCTCAGCCTTACGGAACATGCTGTGCGGTACCCAACGACCGATCCCAAAAGGATAAAATTTGAGTTATAGCGTGGCCCAGTAATCTCATCCACTCATGGAATTCGTTTTCCATTTTTAAGGTGATTGATATTTGTCACTGAAACTTATGCTCTGTTTGGATGGGAAGAAAGCGTGAGAGGAAGGAAAATAGGAGAAAAGAAAATGAAAAGAAGAGAAAACTAGAAAGAAAATTTTATCACCCTCCTATTTGAATGTATGAGAAAAAATATAAAGAAAAAAAAATAAGTAAATATTTAAATGATTAAAATATCCTTATCTTTATACTAAAATGAATCATATTTAAATTTAAAATTAAATATCACAAGGAAGCATCATATTAATATTAACATAAACAAATAATTTAAAATCAAATTATTTAGCACAAGGAAAACTTACTCAATGAGAGTTACGGATTTAATCTTAAATCATGATTTTGAGAAAAAAATAATGTGGTTAAGTAAAAATAAATATAAATATTTAAATTAGTTTCTCACAACATATACTTATATATATATTATAGGACATAATTTATAATTTTAAATACTTTTTAGACCAATATATGAATTTATGAGCAAGTAAGAATTTAATACAATAATTTAAAAAAGAGAGAGTAAAGGAGCTAATAAAAAAACTTAAATTAATATTTATAAAATAAAAAGCGATGAGGAGCTTTCAAATACTTTTTTTTTTCCGGTAGCTTCAGTTACTAATTAAAAGCCACGCCCATTAATTTTATTAATTTTTCAGGGAAAAAAAGCACCCAGAATCTGAAAAAAAAAAAAAACCCCAGACCGTCCTTGTAGTGAGAAAGAGAGAGAGGGAAAAAAAAAATGTTTCTCACTCCAAATCTTTCCACATGTGAAAAGAAGAGTTTCCCCCCACATCCTACTTGCTACCGAACTTTTCTTTTCTCTTTCTTTTCCTCCCTCGTCTAAATAGAAAAATCCATTTCTCTTCTCTGTTTTTTTCTCTAGTTTTTTTTCCTCCTTTATTTTCTCTCAATCCAATCAGAGGTTATCCTCAAAAAATGGGAGATATCAGGATTGCACTAAATCTATCAATTTTAAAGAAAAAATGAATGCAGAATCCTTTTTTACCCATACAGAATTCCAGATTCATGAATTTAGACATTTATGCGATTCTCAGGTCATAATTTAACCAGTACTACAATGCCCCTTCACTGTAATTAGAGGTAGTAATATGGGTTAGGACCACGGGTCGAGCCCGTCCAATCCGTAAATATGAATGGTTTGAGTTCTGAAAAATTGGGACCATTTGGGAGCGGTTCTTTTGGGCCCAAACCCGTATGGTCCTAACCCATGATGGTTTGGACCATCGGGTTGGTGGGTTGGCCCATATTTTTTTTATTTTATTTTTTTATGTTGTGAACTCGAATGAATAAGGGTGAAGGGCCAAATAAAACTCAATCCAATTTTCGTAGGTAGCCTTATAGTTCTAGGTCATTTATCATTGTTTATTGATGCTTTGGGACTTGGGGTTGCGACTTGCGAGTTCGAGACATGGTATTTGTATACTCCTCAAGTCCTTATCTCCTCCTCTAAACCAAACAGACCAAAAAGTTTAGTTTCTCTCTCTCTCTCTTCGTGCTCCAATAGTCCAATCTTCGATCTCTCTCTCAGTGCCTTAGTCCCTCGCTCTCTTCTTGCTCAATTCAGCACCTTAGTCCTCTGAACCAAACAGAACAAACCCGGCTCGTTTTCCTTGTATTTCAAAGACAGCGTCTGATATTTTAAGCATTCCAATAATCACAGTGGCTAGTGAATCAGCTTTTATTATTGGTTCACGAGTTCTCACAAAGTATAGAAGTTCTCTTTTTCCTAATAATGTTCAAGTCCTTATCTGTACGCGTAATTTGATGCTTAGTTTCCCAGTGGAAAATGATATTGATGATGGTAATATATTTATATTTACTCATTGTTATTTACTTCGTTATTTAAAATTAACATAATATTATCTTTCACTTTGTTTTATTATCTATGATAGTGAGAGATTTACCTGTGGAAAAACAAATTGATCGAGCTCAACAAAATCTTACAGCTGCAAACAATGCTTCAAATTCGAATACTATTAATATTAAATAATTATTAATTATTTTAAATTCTACTTAGTATTGATGGCTTTTGGATTTATGTTTCTTTTGTTATATGTGGACTTATGTTTAATGTTTATTTTTTTAACGAATTTTTAATTTATTTATAGTTTATGTTTGTAGAAAAAATAATTTTAGTATATTATGAAAATTTTTTTTTAAAAAATATGGGTTGGGCGGGCCAATCCACCAACCTAGTGGTTATGAATTGGGTTGGCTAAATACCAACTCATATTAATATGATTTTTTTAGGCATAAACCCATATAGTCTCAACCCACAATAGATTAGCCCAAATCCAATGGGTTGAACCATATTACCATCTCTAACTGAAATACAGCAGGTTAAAGAATTTAAAAAAAAACTAAAAATTACGTAATTCAACACCCACAAATGAATTGCTCCAAGAATCGGATCATCATTCACGACATCTATGGGTCAAGTAGGTCCCACCAATACTCAAATATCTGCTCTCATGCCTCCCGTTTGATGACACGTAGCATATCGAATACGGGTGGGACCCATTTTCTTCTTTTTCCGATTCGCTTCGCTTCCCCCACATTGTTGCTCAAAACCTCAAAATCCACTCCGAGAGACTGAACTTGGGGAATCGTTGAAACCATGAAAGCTCCTAAATCATCATCTCTTTGCCTTTTACTTCTTTTCCTAATATTACGATCCTCTGCAACTCTAACTGCGGACCAAGACCCTTCCAGTGGCACCAGCATCATCTTCACTACACTCGGCAGGTCTTTCTACGCCTTCGACATTTACTCTCTCCCTATTCTCCACCGACCCAAACCTAACCACGAAATTCGAATTACCGATGGCCGCTCCGTCAATTTCAATGGCCAATTCCTTTCTCCGTCTTCTTACTCCGTCCTTCTCTCCCTATTGCCCAATCATACTTCCATTCGACTCCGGCCCGACCCGCCTTCCCTGAACCTCGTCTATGTCACCGAAAGAGTTGATGGCATCTCTAGCATATACTACGACGCCATCCACTACAAGGATGCTGGATATATAAGACGAAGATCGGCCCTTGAATTCGTCGCAGATAGAATTCAAGTCCCTCTGCTGGCCAATGACCTGAGCGAGAATCGAGTTTCCATGAAAGATAAGCCCACTTTGACCGGAGAGTATTTGGTGTATGTATCGACCCACGAGAATTCGGGCGTGCCTAGGGCCAGCTGGGCTGCGGTTTATTCGACCCACTTGAAATCTGGTTCGACTCGGAGACTCACCCCTTACGGGGTCGCAGATTTCAGTCCATCAGTTTCACCGTCTGGGATTTTCACCGCAGTAGCTTCCTACAGTAAGAAAGGTTGGGCAGGCGAGGTGGAGGATCTCACTACGGATATCTACGTTTTCTTGACTCGGGATGGAACTCAACGAGTTAAGGTGGTTGAACACGGAGGTTGGCCGAGCTGGGTGGACGATCGTACTATTTACTTTCATCGGAGGGGCGATGATCAGTGGTGGAGTGTGTATCGAGTAATTTTACCTTCTGAAGGTCCGATTTCAACTGATTCTGTGAAGGTTGAACGGGTCACCCCACCGGGTATCCACGCTTTCACCCCCGCTACCTCACCAGGAAACAAGGATTTCATAGCAGTGGCAACCAGAAGACCAGGCTCCAGCTATCGGCACATCGAGTTGTTTGACCTGGTTAAGAACGAGTTCAGGGAACTGACTCGTTTGGTCTCTCCCCATGCCCACCACCTTAACCCGTTTATTTCGCCCGATGCTTCGAGGGTCGGGTACCATAAGTGCAGAGGAGAGCCCAGTGGGCAAGATAGTCCCCAGTTCTTGTTAGAGAATGTCCGAAGTCCGATGCCTGGTCTCACTCTTTTCCGGTTCACCGGTTCATTTCCGGTCTTCTCGCCATCGGGTGATAGAATAGCTTACGTTGATATGCCTGGGGTTTATGTTGTAAATCGGGACGGCTTGAACAGGCGTAAGGTTTCCGATGCAATGGCCTTCTCGACCTCGTGGGACCCGGTTCGTCCAGGAATAATCTACACAGCCACTGGACCAACATTTGCGTCTGAGAGCTCGCAAGTTGACGTCATCTCCATCAACGTTGATGATTTTGATCAGCAAAGTCCCAAGAGATTGACCCTCGACGGCAAAAACAACGCTTTCCCCTCAGCCTCACCCGATGGTAAATGGATCGTGTTCCGATCGGGTCGATCGGGACATAAGAATCTGTACATCATGGACGCCGTTGATGGAGAGAGGAGCGGGCTTCAGAGGCTAACGGAAGGTCCATGGACGGACACGATGTGCAATTGGTCACCAGATGGTGACTGGATCGCTTTTGCATCGGACCGAGACAACCCAGGAAGTGGGAGCTTCGAGCTGTACCTGATCCACCCGAATGGAACCGGACTGAGGAAGCTGATTCAAAGCGGGTCGGGAGGGAGGACGAACCACCCGTATTTCAGCCCGGATGGGAAGAGTATAGTGTTCACGTCTGATTATTCGGGCATATCAGCGGAGCCAATCTCAAACCCACACCATTACCAGCCATACGGTGAGATTCATACCATAAAATTGGACGGGTCGGGTATAAAGAGACTGACCCATAATTCATATGAGGATGGGACCCCAGCTTGGTCCCCCAAGTATATTCCTCCGACCAATGTGGAGAAGCCAAAGCGAGGACATTACTGCTCATTTGAAGATTGCCATTGGCTCAATAACTTCCCAAACAAGCATTTTGGGGGAGGCCGCTGCTGCTAAGACTCAGTGTGGTGTTTAGGTAATGGTCCTTCTTGCTGTAAATTACCAGTTACTGTATGATAGTGGGTTAATATAAATTTAGAAGCTTTTTAATTTTTTGGTCATGTAAACTACCAGCCTGCCTTCTTGAACTACTGTTGTTTCAGTATTTGATGAAACTCTCTTTCTTCTCTTCTAACGAGTATTGCATCGACGGTTTTCGTATAACAGTAAAAATGAAAGGGTTACTTAAAAAAGCACATTCAATTAAGATAAAAAAAATTTCAGATACTTGCTTACTTTATCAAACAGCTTCTACCATTATTCTAAATATATACTTAGATGATGGATTGGATGGTGCGTTATGTGCTCATAAATTATAATAATAGGGTTAACCCGAAATTTTTTCTAAGGGGCAATCAGTATTTAAAGTATTTTAGAGTGTAATTTTGATATTAAAATATTAAAAGGGTGCAATCTCCCCATGCGAACAGAACTATTAATGTCCGTTTGGCACCTTTTTTCCCCCCTTCGCCGTCTTCTTCTCTTTGGGTGACGAAAGCGACGGATGATTGAAGAAGAGGCGTGGAGGACATTGTGGTTGACGATGAGTTTGACAGCAGTGGTCGGCGAACTCAAAGCTAGAGGCTGAAGATGGAGATGGCGAAGAACTAAGGCACTGACCATTACTGAACACGAAGAAGGGTCGGTAGAGGAGTTGGAGCAATGAGCTACGGCCTCGAAATAGATGAATCAGAAAGCTTCATCATCTGAGTCTCCCTCTCTCCGTCTGCGGCTTCGTCTCCATTAAGTCCCCGACGCAGCTTCTGCAATTTGTGGCTTACGGCTTCTCTCTTCTCCCTCTGTCAAGTGCAACTCCTTTCCTCTCTTTTTTTTTTGCCTTTAGCCACCTTCAAACCTTTCCCACTTGAAAAATACTCCAAGGATAAAAGATTAGCGCTATTAGTGATCTAATGGGCATGAGGCTGAACTGGCAATTTTAATATGATCACTAATAATTATAAATCTTGTTGCCATACACATCTTTTAAGACATTTTGAAATGATTCAGTGTGAGAAGAAGAGGCCTAATTAGTTCGCTCATTTCTAACTCTGACTTTTGTTCCATATGATATTATTGCTGAGAACTACATACATCAAAAACGAAAGCAAACTTATTTTAGATCTGCCACTATTTAAGATCGATCAGTTCCTTATTTTAGCCGCTTTGAGTTCCCCCATCTTCGACCTGGCAAAGAGAAGAAGACGGCGAAGGACAAAAAAATAAGGGTGCCAAACGGACGTCAGTGGTTCTATCAGTGTGCAGTGGTTCTGTTAGTGTTGGGTGAGATTGCTCCATTTTTAATACTTTAGAACTAAAATTGCATCTTAAAAATACTTCAGGTGCTCATTGCAACTTAATCCTAAATATTAATACATGGTTGCTTCATGAAGTGTTTATTTTGCTCGGTAGATTTTACGGGGAATCAACAGAATCCCCAGTACATTAACATTAGCTCTTCTACAAAAAAGACAGATTCATTATACACGGTAGATGGATGGGGTGAAGGAAAGAAGAATCCTACACTGACGCTTAGTCTAGTAGTCATATCAAGCTTCTAAGCCTATCCAATAGAGGATTGGACAATTAGCGGGGGGATTCCTCTGTGCTCAGTTTTGGAAAAATTCTTGAGGTATTGATGACCGAATGTACTTCTTAGCCACATATTTGTACTGAAACATGAGTGAGAAATACGAGCAAGATATCAGTCAAACAGATTATTATAATGTAGTAAATGAACTGGAAAGCATGCGAGTAAGAATTGCACCTTGTGCTGACTGTATTTCTCTCGGATTGCAGGTAAATTAGAAGTGAGGGTGTTGCAACACAGACGATGCAGATCCCTGACGCAGTCGCACAAATCAGAAGGCTGGTAAAGTGTATAATGTTGCAACGTGGAATTCTGTTACAAACAGAAACAATAAGTTAAGGTGTATAATGTGATCCAAGAACATATCTAGGTCATGACGGAAGGCAATACATACCCAGGGCTTGGTTGAAGGGAAGAGTATGTATTTGGCGAGGAAAATTGCAGAAGCAGCTATCAGTGAGGGGGCATAACAAAGCATGCTATACTCCAAGAGAGACAGTTCGGCTATGTAGTTGGCCAAGCACTCTAATTGCAATGATGGGACCTGAGAAATCACCAACCAATCCTAAGCATAAGAATACTAATGTTGTTGAAGATTGTATACTAAGCATTAGTTAAATTGAGATATTCATTGAGAAATGCAGCATTGTACCTCATTCACTCCTTGTGCTGCGCGAACGAATCGTCTGAAGGCATATCACCAAGCAAAATGTATTAGTTTAGCACTGTCAGACAGCAAAAAAACTCTGTATGATGCTCATTGACTACCTCTTACCTCAAGAAACATTTAATTGTTGGGGCTGTCATTTCGAACTTGAGAAAATTCAACACAGCAGATTCCATTTGCAAAACCTGTATGGCCGATATGTTTCAGGGGTAAGTACGAACTATTAAGTAACTGAAAATATGATACCAAAAAAAACAAAAAACGAATTGAACCACGAACCTCATCCTTGAAGTATGTGTTATCAGTGATATAACAAAATTCTTCCACTTGAGGCGCGCAAATCTCCTCGTACTTACTGTCAAAAATAATAAAAACATCTAGTTACCACGTGTCTATTCCCATCAAACAGGCAACTCATAAGATGGAGTATATATTATTAGGATCCCTTACGAGGCAATCATCATGCAGGCAACTCCAAGTAATTGTAATTTTTGCCTGTTCATGGCATTCCCTGACAGATACCGATCTATGTAGTTCACTGTCAAATACAATGTATCAGGCACAAGCCTGTACTCTTCAGCCACCTGCAGTTCAAACAACCCGTTTAGCATTTACGAACCTATTACATGGATCGGCTAATTTGAAATACCAATTTGCTTCAGTAGTCTAAGTTGTGGAATAGAGGCTGGTCAATAATTTTATTTTTATATAGCTTTCACAAAACACGTCAGTGTAGACAAAAATTACCTCTACAAGCCAGTCAATCAATATAGCACGCATGCTGGGATTTATGTCCTTTTGAACTCTATCCATGTAATCTGTAGAAGGCCTTTTCTTTGCCTATTTGAAGAAATCAGGGGGGGGGGGGGAAGAGCAAAAGACGAAGATCAGAATACTGGAGACAGAATTATTGAGTAACTGTATTCTATTTAAGAACCTTAAAACAGAACAGAAATCATTGTTTGATTAGGGAAAAAGAAATTAACCTCAGATGCACGCAAATGCTTGTAGATGTCACAAGCAAAGGTCGCACAGAGCTGTGGATCCATGTAATTATTATCGATATTAGCAATTTTGTCTTCTCTCTCCAACTCAACAAGTATGTCTCTGCTACAAATGTTGCCTGTGAATGAAACAAAAACACTGCATCAGGTTGTGTAAAGGAAAAGCCAGCGAGACTATTGGCAATGAGAAGAAAACAAAAGGCAAAATTGCATCAACATTAAACCTGTTGTTCTATCTGTATTATCAGAGATGTTCAGAATGTTCAGCGTCTTTCTACCAATAGAGTCAACAGCTGAAAAATCGTTATTGTCCATGTATTCAACTTCAGGACTGTTGAATGAATCGCAAGTAGACATAGTCTCATCCATTGAGACAGACATCCCATCTGATTTACTAGGAGAAACATCCATGATGCTTGTAAGGGGGACAGTGGAATTGGAAACTGCAGGAGCAGCTTCAGGATTTTGTGGAGCAAAAGCAACCTCAGGAAAATCAATGGCACTTGATTTTGCATCCAAATTGGTAGAAACTGGAACAGTGAAAGCTGTGACTGTAGGAGCAGCTTCATTTTTGTGTGTGAATGAACTAGCCTTGGGGAAAACAACTGCACTTGGTTTAACATTCGATGGGGTGAGTTCCTTGTTTGTCTTGGCGATTTTAGTTGCACCAGGTACCTTGCAAGACAAAAACCCAGCTTTTTACTACGGGGAAAAAGAAAAAACACAAGAAAGTAACCACCATACTTATGCAGCAGCAGCTTTAATGTTCGGACAGCTTTAATGGCAATTAATGAAAAAGAAGGAATCTTTGCAACGAAGAGTCAATTAGGACTGTGTTTTGAATTCAAATTTCAAGCAAGAGCGAAGCAGCTGAAAGCCGGGGGGGGGACTCTCCATGACTATATTACTCTACTGATCTGGAACGTTGGAATATTAATTAATTACTTTTTTTTTGCCCGTAATTAATTACTTAATTAAATAAGGCTGCAATTATAATCACTATTTGACAGTATATATTTCAAACTCAAATTAAATTAAATTATAATGTTAGTTTTGGCACTTGGCACTATATATAAAATAAAATTATAAATATAAACATAAAATGTATAATAAAACGTATGATTTAATTATGGATTATTCACTAATCTTGAATGGTTCTTGGAGATAAAATGATTTTCTTATAATCGACCCGGATTTCTTGGCGCCGAAAGTTCCTAAACCAGGGGAATTCCCATTACAGGAATAAAATGAATGAATAACAAAATCATTAGTTTCAAAATAAATGAAATCCACTAAGGATCTGAGATTCATGCAAATGCCAGCTGATCTGGACTGAAAAGGAATGACTGGGAATTATGATATTTGACATTGACATTAAACGGTGAAAGGACAGACGAAGAAGAAATGTTTCGCAGACTTCTTTCTCACGCATTTTTTGCAGGCAATTTAACAAGTTAAAACAAAACATAAATACCAGAGTCGATGATGGCAGAGGGTTTCGCGAGGCATTGTGAGACACATTTTTTAGATTGGTCACGTTAGCGAGAGGCGCTCTCTTCTTAGCCATGTGAGGAGGCAGGGACGTAGGCTTCCCCGCATTCTCCGACGATGACGACGCATGCCGTTTCGCCAACGACGACGTTGTGGAGGAAGAAAACGACGAACGACGATTCTGGTTTGACATTGTGATTTAAAAAATCAAACCCTAGTAGCAGTTTTTAAATGCGAATTTAAAATGACGCTTTCTTTGCGTTTCTCTTTGCTTTCTTGTAGACTTCTATCTTGGCTCTACAAGAAGGCAATCTCAGCCCCAGGTTCAGTTCACTGAGAAAGAAGAGGGGAAATGGGGAGAAAATGAGAGAGAAAGAAAGAAAGCCTAAAGAAGAGAGGTTTCAGGCGAGTAATATAGATAGAGCCATAAAGAAAGTCTTTTATGCTTTGAAAGATTGTTTGAAATTCTTGTGGAGAAGACGAGAGAAATATGAAGAGCATGAGGGGGCGTTTCCTTCCTATGAGTGTGTGCCCGAATTGAGTAATAAATAAATAATTTAATTAAACGTTTATTACATATTGAGGCGGGGAAAAGGAGTTAGTTTGAAATGGGGAGGTATCTGGGCCGTTGATTGGGCTCGGTGATCGTTAGGAGCGGGGATCTTAGGTGGGGCCCACTTGCCCCGGTTTCAAACTGGGTACGGACAACGTCCACGGACCATGCAATAATGCCAACAAAGCACCAAATGTTCCTGATGAGTCTGTTTTTCTTCCACGGTTCTTTGCAATCTGATTGGCCTGTGACTTGGCTCAAATTGACAGCGCTGTGAGTGAATGCTTGGCTGCGGGTCTTTGTATTTTATTAGTCGCGTGTCTAGAGTTTGAATTCGAATTTAAACGGTCACTGGATTTGTCGTTACTCGTTACCCGTTACCCACACAGTGCACGCACCCCTAAGTCCCTAACCGGTTGAGTCCTGTACAATACCCACTGTAGTACTTTTTTGATTGGTTGGCTTTAAAAATATGAATTTGAATTAAATAGCTCTTTTTTTTTTTTTGCCTTCATAAATATCTCAATATTAAATACTTTGAGGTGCATAAATTTAAATTAGTTGAGTGCTGAGCGATATAAAATAAAATTGAACTACAAAAAAGTTTGACCTTATTATGCCACAAGGAAATTTGGCCTGACTGAGCAAAAAAAGGAGACATTAAAGTGGGTAGAATAATTTAAAATAAGAGAAATTTTCTGAATTGGATGATTAAGTGTGTGTTTGGGAAATTTTTTAAAGAGTTTATAAGTAGTTATATATGTAAGTTAAGACAACACTTATCTTATATATAATTATCTCGTATACTACAAATCATGATCAAAAACTTATTTTTAAAAACTCAAAATCGTTATTTCAAATCTAAATTCAAAAGGAAAGAGTTGGAGATTTTTTTTGCCTATGGTAATCACAAAAAGCTAACAAGGCTCGGTGAATTATTGAATAAATTGATAAGGTAATAGCTCACTTACCAAAAACTAGTGCATGATTTTACGGGCTTATTTGTTTGAAATAGTGATTAGAATCTGTAAAAATAATTTTTTAATCATGATTTATGATATACGAAATAAGTATATGAGAGAAGTTTTATCTTAACTTACGTAAATAAACATTTTTAGAGATTCCAAAAATAATCCCACACAAGCATGAAGTGGAGATTGCATACACAAATGTGGTTAATTATATGCAACCCACATTTACCTTATTACAAGGATGTTTGATTTAGTTTATTTTTATATATAAATTTAATTTACGTAAATCGATACAAAATTCTTCTATATATTTATCTTATAGACCATAAAAACTATCTCATATACTGTAAATTATGATTAAAAAACACTTTTAAAGATTTCATTCTTTATTTCAATCATCTTCTATATTTTCTAATGACTTTCGAATTTCAAACCAAGTTGTAAATAAAGTGATTTTTGTTTTAGGTAGTAGCGTCTTGCCAGATCAGTAGATCACGGAATTTCAGAGAATATATTTAAAAATCCACAGGGTACTGCCAGCACAGGCTTTTTGGAGCATATCATCATGCCCAATTCTGTAAAGGAAAGTTGTATGTCCATATTTTTTTAATCAAATTTGTGTATGACCATATTTTGAATCATCTTCATAATCATTATAAATAATTAAATTATGGTGGGTGGTTTCTAAAATTACACTGAGATCAAAAAATGAAGAAATAGATTGTATTTTCCATAATTTATAAATAGAGTTTTGTATTACATGTAATCTTATACTTTTTTTGGTGATAAAATATAATCTATACTTTGACGAACAAATATGAGTATGTACATTTGGCACACGTGATATTACATTAGATGCGGGAAATTTTAAAATCTGACGACGTAGAGATATATAGTGCATAATTATATATATTTAATAAATTAACACATAATAAATAGGAAAATTAAAAATGATGTTGTTTCTCCAACAAAATTATAGATATGTGATATGTGAGCGGAGGGTCCATATTACATACTCAATACATTTATGAACTTAGTTAGGAACTCATCCTACAAAACGATGCCATTTGGCTTCTTTTTTAAACAAAACAAAAACATTGTTTTTGTGCGATGAGCTTATAGGCTCATAAATGAACCGATCAAGTAATGCGGACTCCAGCGGTCACACAGTGATCACCTCACTCTTGGTGCAACCATTGAATTTCTACTTTTACTTTTAGCTAATTTAAAGTCTGTCTGATAAAACAGTGAAAAAATATATTCACGCAAGTTAAGATAAAGTTTTTTTTATAAATTTATATCGTATACCGTAAATCATGTTAAAAAAAACAGCTTCTAATATTAATTTAAACAAGCACTGCCATGAGTCTGGGGCATTATAGATGACATACTAATCCGATTTTGGTTTGATTCATTATACAACTAAAAGAAATGTGTCCTCCCTCGATTGGATGGAGGTGCTTGGTTATGCACATCTGTCATCAAAGTCGGAAATAAATGAATGGGAAGGAGGCACGCCAGAGATTACCGCAGGAGGAGGATGTGGAAGGTGCTAAAAATGATAATCCTTTGGAATTATGGTCTCCTCCTGATAAATATTGCCTCTGAATTCTGATACTAATTACGGGGACCGTTGTTAAATAGTACTTCGCCGTTCTTGATGAATGGTAGTAGGTAATATTTTAAAAGTCCCATAAGAAATGGAGCTGAAAAAGTTAACGGGACATGGTTCAAATAGTTGTAATGGGATATGGTTCAAATAGTTGTAATAGTTAAGCTATTCAGTTGGATCGGTGATATAATAATTAAATTTTAAATAAATAAACACACATATATAATTAGTTTTTAGTCTAATTTCATAGAAAGTTAACAAAGTCATAAAAACCTATTTATAAAAGAGCATTAAATCAACTATCAACCTACCAAAATGCACTAACAATAATGATTTCATGACTTGTCAAATATTGGTGGTTCTTGATTGATCTAAGCATGAGTTTCTTTGAAATGTATTTAGACCATAAATGTCATCATCTTCTTGAAGAAATGACCCAAAATCAAGACCTTCAACTTAATCCCAATGCTTCTAATTCCATCCTTAGCTTTAAGTAGATCTGGGAAAAAGGGCCGGCCCTTCACGGGCCAAGGCCTTTAGGCTCAGCTAAAGAAAAACAATCATTTTTCGAAGTCTAACCCATGAGCATAAAGGTCAGAGCCGACCCTACAAGGCCAAAGTTATTTTAATAATTTTTACTATTTTTTTACTATTTTAAAAAAAATTATAACAATGAAAGTCCTAATTTAAAATATAAATATTGTCAAAATTAGGGTATAAACGGTATACATCATGCAACAAACAAACACAATAATTAAGTTATAATCAAAGGTAAACTATTGTTCACATAACACAATTATAAATAATTAATGATAAGACTTAACAAAATTAAAAATACTTCTTATAAATATGTCTTGAAAAGTATAAATAGTTAACAAAATAAACTACACAATATATAAACAAAACAATAACTAGAAAATAAGTCAAAAAATATAAAATTGGTAAGAACACTTATGAAATAAGAAATATCTTTTGTAGGTTTTTAATATTTAGGATTCTTAATACAAGATATTTTCTTATGAAACTTAATTCTAAAAAAGATAATAACAACTAAATATTTACATCATCATTAATAAAGTATAAAAAATAAATAATATTATTATCATATAAATAATTTTAAATATATATAGGTATAAAAAGGTCAACCATTTTAAGCCATTTTTTACTTTTAAGGCCAAAAACTTAAGTCCGCTTCTTACAAATTTAGAGCCTGAATGAAACCAGCCTGTTTTCCTTTTCCTGGCTTTAGTTTAAGATGAACCTCATTGTCTTGTTCTTCAAATCCGCTTCTTACAAATTTAGAGCCTGAATGAAACCAGCCTGTTTTCCTTTTCCTGGCTTTAGTTTAAGATGAACCTCATTGTCTTGTTCTTCAAATCTGCTTCTTACAGATTTAGAGCCTGAATGAAACCAGCCTGTTTTCCTTTTCCTGGCTTTAGTTTAAGATGAACCTCATTGTCTTGTTCTTCAAAAGTATTTTTATAATATATATATAAAGTAATATGTATAAAATTTATATGCCATTTTTTTATTTATTTTTGCAGCATCAAATTTTAAAAAATATTTGCAGCAAAAAAAAAATTCCCCATGTTTATTGGGCCAGACGATTTTTGAAAAATCGGTTCGGGTTTTGGCCTAACAACGGTTGGTGGCCCAAAAATTAATAAATGACTCCCCAAAAAAACAGTCAAATGCACATGTCTACCCCGCCTCAGTGATCGATTGACAGTCCAACCGTTCGGTCCTCTAAACAGTGGTAGTAGGCATTATTGATATTATAAAAAAAAAAGGTTAAATTATACACAACCCCCCTGAACTTTGGGTTAGTTATATATAACTATCTTGACATTTTAAAGTTTAAATTTAACACCCCGATCTTTTATTTTTTAACTATTTACCCCCTGTCGTTAAGTAACCGTAATGTTTTTAACGGAAAATGTCATGTCAAATTATAAAATGCTACGTGGCATCCTGTGTAAATTACTAATTTTATAAAATTCCCTTGAACTTTGAACAGTTGCAAATAACCCCCTTAAACTTTGATCAATTATAAATAACCCCTTGACATTTTAAAATTTAAATTTAATTTCCTTAAAATTTTGGTTTATAAGATTAAACCACATGTCGTTACTTTCTACCATTTTAATAAATTTACTAAAATGTTTATTATCATTTATCAATTAGAATAGTTATGGTAAAAAAATAAGAGAATAATATTTAGAAAAATGTAAAATAAACATTGAGCCTTTAATTAAAAAAATATGCATTACTAATAAAAAATTAATGAGGGTAAGAATTATCCTCTTACAAAAATGTAATATTTAAACTATCAATACTAAATAATTTCAAGAATATATTTAACACAAATGATGACAATTTTATACTATCAATGCTCAATTAACCCAATAAAATAAGCAAATGTTATATAAATGATAACATTTTTATTTTAATATTTTTTAAATATTATTCTTCTAGCTTTTTTCATACAAAATAAACTATTTTAATTGAAAAATGAGAATAAAAAAACTTAATAAATTTATTAAAATGATTAAAGTAACAACATGATGTTTATTTATTACAAATCAAAATTTTAAGGGATTTAAGTTTAAATTTTGAAATGTCAAGAGAGTTATTTGTAACTAATAAAAGTTCAAAGGGTTATCTGCAACTATTCAAAATTTAAGGAGGTTTTATGAACTTAGTAATTTACATATGAGGCCACATAAGATTATACGTGTCATCTTATAATCTGACGTGACAATTTCCGTTATAAAAATAATAATCATTTGACGGAAGAGGGTTAATAGTTAAAAACTGGAAGGTTATGGGGTTAAATTTAAATTTTAAAATATCAGGAGGTTATATGTAACTGACCTAAAGTTCAGGAGAGTTTTGTTAGCCTAAAAAAAATATGTATCCCAGATTCATCACTCACAAGGAAGTGTCATTTTTTTTTTTGGCAAAGATACTTCTATAAATCATAAAACAAGTAACAAACAGAAAGTCTAGGAAAAAGAGTGAAGGATGAAAAACAAAGAAAATAACAAGGCAAACAATTGTCTTTCTGCAACCTGGAGCAGAAGTATCAGCCTTAAAAGTTTAGAGCTTTCAAAGCATCAACAGTCACAATAGGAACCAAAGAACCAAAGAAAGTGATGGTTGAGGCAGCCACACTGAAAATAAAGACTAATAGGAAAATCCAACCTTTGACGCAAAAATCTCAATGATTTCGAGAATGATATCGCATCAGCAGGCAATCAGATTCAAAAACAATGTCTCTTCCCAGGTCAAAAACAACCTATTAGAATTTAAAGCATACCAGTCAGTTTCCATGAAAAGTAACGAAAACAACAATAAATGAAAGAGGTATACGATTGAAAAAGAAAATTATAACCCACATCTTTGCCCCATATCTTGATCAAGCCGCTCTGCCCTGTGATTAAGATCGGAAGCAGAAAAGTTTATTTATGTTATGAGAATGTCCCCAATAATATGTGGTTAGACAGCTTGATTATTAAATGTCCGTTGCTGGTCTAGTCAACAGCCAATCTCATCCATAACATGAAAATGGGTAAAAGCAATGAACACATAAAATGCTGCTACTAGGCGCCATGAGTGTCATTACGAGGTGAGAGCATGCGTTTAAGACAAAGAGCACTTGGATTTTCAAATATGAGTAGCGCCTATAGTGCTTCTCCTCTGAATAATTGCACGTGGGTCCATGGTGTGCCCTTTGATGATGCTCATAAATATACACCTACGTACAAAGCCATGACAAATGGAAAAATTAGCGCCCTTTAACTAAGGTGCGCTCGCTTTCTCATTTCTATTCCTCTCAATAAGACAACAAACAAACGTGGTGGAATCATCATCTTAAAAGACGTTTTCATCTAAAACTTATTCCCAAAAAGTCTAACCAGGCCAAACTTAGTCGCATACTCACATGGTATGTGGCATAACAAACAGAAAAGTCATACTTCATCAACAGACTTGGACCCACTCACCTTCACTAATCCATGCCTTTGATCTCGCCGTTACCAACCTTGTCACTCTCATCCCCATTCCATATAAATTCATTCACGTTCTCATTTGGAAACCCTGAGACGCCAAAATTTTCCCACTCTGTTTTTTCAATAATTGCTCCAAGCCAACAACAATGGTTGTGGATGATTCTTTCAAGAAGCCAGGAGCTGTACCGTTCAAATGGGAGGTAAAACCTGGAGTTCCCAGAGCTCAGCAAAACCACCATCACCAGAAACCTGTGCCGCCGTCGCCGTCGAGGGCACTGTCATTTGATCATCGCCGGTCATCGGAAATGAATTCACCCAAGTTGAGGCCGCCACCGGCAGGGTACTACATGTTTTCTCCGGTGGCGCCCCGGGCCAAGTCGTTCCGGTCTAGTCCACGGATTCGGTCTGAGCGGTGGCGGTTTGAGAGGCCCCTTCTGGCCCAACCCGAGAGTGTGTCGACCGGCTGTTTCTTGTCGCCTTTGCTTAGGCGAATGACAAGCAGAAAGAAACTTCAGAAGCGTGTGTCTCAGTCCGATTATTCAACGGATCTCGAGGCATCCCTCTCGCCGTTCCATGACTCAAGGACGTCATGCTCGTCGTCTCGGTCGACCTTATCGTCTCCGCAACCCGGGAGCGCACCAGAATGGGCATGGGCCGGATATGGTCTTTTTTGAAAAACTCTTCAACTCCAAGGCCTTAAAGCCTTGTACCTTATAGCGTCTAATTTGAGACTTAGTTTCGTTTATGTATTTGTTTTTTTAAAAAACAATATAGAGAGGCTTACAGCCTTACTTTGCTTTTCATCACCAACATCTAATAGGAAAATTACTAAATTCCCGTTGATGTGTTGAGTCTAATGAATTAGGTTAATCCTTCACAATATATTAAATTAAAATTTAAATCTCTATTATAAGAGGCGTCTACATTTAGTGCTAAAAAAGCCTTAAACAGATCTAACATAGTTGGTAAGACATGAAGCTTATATGTCTCCTCATCCTGGTTCGATCCCGGCCCGCACCCTGTAGGGTGCTTATCAAAAAAAAAAAATGTTTTGAACAGAATTAACTTTAACAATAAGATTCATGTGCCTATTAAAAAAAAAAGTTAATGTCTAAATTCTAAAGAGTCTTGTTGAGCTTCTTTTTGTGTCTTTTGGAGTTTTGTTTATGCCCATAAGTATTTCTATGCATATAATATAGACACATGATTGCAATTAAAACATAGACACATGATTTAATTTGAATATTTGTTTTATTTGTTACAAATTACAATCAGACACCATATCTAGAGTTGCATAGAAAGAAAGGAAAAGAATTTAATTTAGTCACAATAAGTTTTCCCTTGTTCATGAAATTTAGAGAAAGCTGAAGGTACCGAGAAAATTATTTTCGAACTTAGTTAATAACTTAACATATAAATTCACATAACAATAATAAATCAAACAAAAACAATGATAAGATCCTTGGCAATATTTGAAGATGGGGTTACTGGCCTTGAGGCTTGGTAAGACAGTAGTCCAGCCCCAACATATAACATGTTTGGAAACAAAGCGGGCCCTTTAACCTGTCTAGTTACGAAATCAAACTTTTTGTATTTCTTCTTTTTTTGAAAAACATAAGCATTATTTTACATGTATTATTATTTCTTCGTTTGGATTAGCTTATGAAAACTCCATAAGTGCTTATAAATCGTGATTTACGGAATACGAAGTAACTTTTACGGTTTACGAGGTTGCTTTTACGGTCTACGAGGTAAATATGTGGAGGAGATTTATCTCGATTTACATTACAAATTAATGTTTTCTACTGGGAGGGTGTCACTACTTTGAATATAATTGTTTTTAACAAGAGAATATAAGGGCCTAGCAAACAAAAGAAGAATAAAAAGAATCACCTTTTGGAGAGTCCAATAAATATTAATCTAATTGGTAAGGAATAAGTTTGTAACTTACAAGTTTGTGAATTTAAATATTAATACTGATATAAGGATATTGTTGATAGATAATTAATAAGCATTCTTTAAATCTAGAGTAATGTATTCGGGGTGTGCAAACTCATGCAGCTTAACTTTTATTTCACGAGGAAAAAAATTATTCGGCCGAGAATAGGTGGCTGAACTTCACTGGGTCTCCCAAGAGGCCGAGACGACAACATGGACGCTCATTCGCTGGGCTCAACGATCACTATCTGAGGCTCCAAGGTCTGAATATTTAATTAAAGGATCACAGGTCACGTAAGATGACTAGGTGGTCTCTTTGTTTGATGCATGCTTACATACTGGCTTCCACTCTATAAGTAAATTTTTTTTTAAGTTGGTTATTTTTATAAGAAATTTTTTTATATCTTAAATTTTTTTTTATTCTTATTAAATACACATCTCTATATTAATTATTTTTCACTTATCATCAATTCTCTTTCATTTACTTATTTATTATATATTGTTTCTCATATTTTATACTCACACTCTCTCATATTTATTACACATTCTCTCAATCGTGCTATTTTATAAATAAGGATATATTTAAACAAAATATATTTTTAACACCTTTATTGATTCTAACTAATCTTAACCATCAGTTCGTTTTACGTAATTAAAATAAAAATTATTTGTTCTAAGGATTGTAGGAGTATTTTGTTTGTCATTAAATGCCTGCTTGCCTATTGTGCGCGCAAAGACGCATGTTGCTGCATTCCACTATCTAACAAATTTCATATGAAAGTTAGTTTAATTAATATTTTAAAAGTACAGATAGACCCACAGTTATCATTCTTTTTTTGGCCAGACCCACGGTTATCATTATCCTTACGTCTACAACCTAATTTCATCACTAATTCAATACATAAAATTAGTAAATTTAATCTCTTAAAATCTAACCTATATCATTTATAATTACAATTTATAAAAAATAAATAAATTTAGGGCATATAAACACAAATTAAAACTAAATAGGTAGGTGGAAGCGACAATAAGTCTCAGTAAAATTTGTGTTACAGATGAGGAGAAGCAATTAAGGGCATATACTTTTGTGGGAATAAAAGCCAGGGCTAAAGGGCACACAAAGTGCTCCTTCCAATATTTAATATAGGACATATGAGTATCTATATAATTTGATTAAATTAAGAAAGTTAATTCAATTAGTTATATAATATGTTTTTTCTAAAACACCCAACTTATCTTTCTTAATTCTTTCATTCACCATCCTCCCTAATTATTGTTGTAAGAGTATTAATTAGGACACATTACGAAAATATTGACAAATATAAAAACTATCTTATATTTAGAATCAAGATTAACCCCTTAAATATATCTTATATTAAATATTAGAGGGAATATTATAAAATCTCCATGCAAACTTTGTGCAATATCACGTAATAATATCATAGCAAATACATAATATTCAAATTTCATGGACTAAAAATTTGTGTTAGAAGTATTAGTTTTCAAATATTAGCGATAAATAATAATATGTATACAACAAACGTTATGTTGGCACCCAAAAAAATTTTATTCTGACTGCTCACATGTAAATTATGACTTACAACTTGTATGATAAAGAATCAAGAATGTCTATCTAATACATGTTTATATATAAATGTACTTCATCTGTGTCTTTGTTTCTTATATTTGTCGCTTTGTTAAGAGAATGGAAAGGATATTGCAAATTAGATGTGTATCAGTCTATTATGTGAGGCGAAAGAAGAATAAACTCAAGATTAGTAGAAGCACTGATAATAAGGTGAGCAAACTGAATTATAAAAAGCCAAAAAGGGCAATTTGGATTAGCTTGTAAAAAATAATTAGGTAAATACATAAAAATAGTTTTATTTCGATTTATTGAAAAAGATTTCTGAACCGGATTGAGTGTCCAAACATTCTCTAAGTCGGACAGTAAACATGTAAATACACCACACTTGTGTGTGTATATACATAGCTCATTGTCCATTGAATCCACAAACACGCCCTGTAGTAAGCGATCAGTAAGAGTGAGAGAGATGGAGAGGCAGCGTGAGAGAGATGGTGAAGCAGCTATCTCATCGAGGGTCGTTGAATTTGTAAGCAATTGTATAGCACCAGCACCTAATGTTGATGCTGCTTTCTCCACTCTCAAGCTCTCTCTTCCTCACTCTTTTTCTATATTTAGTATATATTATGATCAGGCTAAGTAGTTCAAGCTAATATTACTTCTTTTGGAACTCACAATGAAATACAGAAACGGTGGAGGGACTATCTATCCTATGCTGGTCCTGGTTTTGTGGTTTCCATGGCTTACCTTGATCCTGGAAACTGTAACTCCCTCTGTCTCTCTGAGTGTGTGTGTGTGTTTTATAATGTATGTAACTATTTGTATGTTTGTTTGTTGTAATATGGTGGAAACTGATATGCAAGCTGGAGCCAACCACAGATATGAGGTAGATCATACGAGCAACAAAACTAACGATGCAATTAATTACGAACAATTAAATTCTGCAGAAGGAAAAACAACAAGAGAAGGACAAGTTTTTAGATTGAAAATCTTTCATTGTTTTTGTCCTTGTTTTCCATGTATAAAACTTGATCAAGAGGGGTGTCCTGTTATTGCCTTGTGCAGCTGCTACGGGTGATACTTACTGGGCTAATTTTTGCTCTCATTATTCAGTCATTGGCGGCAAATCTTGGAGTAACAACCGGTAATGAACAACCACAAACATAATTTCATCACATGAGACGATCGTCCAACTTTTACATAAATATAATTGTTCTGTTCTTGGGAATGAATCGGCAGGGAAGCACCTTTCAGAGTTATGTAAAGTGGAGTACCCTTCACTAGTGAAGTACTGCTTATGGTTGCTGGCTGAGATTTCTGTCATAGCAGCTGATATAGCCGAAGGTATGTTTCTAATACTTTGTTTTTCCAAATTTGTTCTCTTTAATTGCTTCTAAATAAATCAAACACCAAAACAAGATTCATTTTATATTACTCTTAAGCTAGATATCCTTGTTTATGAAACTTTTGTTCAGTTGTTGGCACAGCCTTTGCAGTCAACATACTGTTCCACATCCCACTGTGGGCAGGAGTTCTCTTGACCGGCTTCTCCACTCTTTTGCTTCTTGGTCTTCAGAGATTTGGCGTATTTCACTCAACTTTTTCCTCTGAATCAAGGATTTCATTAGACATTTGATTCACCATCTGCCATTTGTTAATGTTACTTGCATTTGGAGTAACCGCTTCTGTTATTTAGTGGCTTTTTGTTTCTGTTTCTGTTTGTGGATGAGCAGGTTAGGAAGCTGGAGTTGCTAGTATCAATTCTAGTATTTATAATGGGAGGATGCTTCTTTGTGGAAATGGGCTATGTAAAGCCATCAGCTTCTGATCTGTTGAAAGGAATGTTTGTCCCAAAACTAAGTGGTCAAGGAACCACTGCCGATGCCACTGCCCTTTTCGGAGCACTCATCATGCCGTACTCTTCTTGAAAACTTCCATTTACCATTTTTGAGAGTTTTCCCTTTATATTCTTCTTCCCCTAATTTTCTCTCTCCATCTAAACATAAGATTAATCTTATCATAGAATTTTGAAAATTTTTAATCACAGGTGTTAACTTTCTACTAAAGTGTCATTTTACTTTGGTTTATGATAAATTGTAGGCACAACCTCTTTCTGCACTCAGCTCTGGTTCTTTCTAAAAAAGTACCCACCTCTATCTGCGGCATCAATGTAAGCCAACACGGAACAAGCTTAAAGAATGAGCAGGGAGAGCTCCTCCCATCTAGACGGTCCAGATAGGATCTGGACGGTCCATATTTAATCTTTTTTTACTTTTTATTTTTTTGAAAAAATTATTTTAATATGTATATAATATAAAATAAAGATAATCTCTTAGCTAATACTTTTTCAAAAATGATTTTTTTATTTAAAATAACTAATTTAAAAAAAATCAAATCTAGACTGTTCAGATCCCATCTGGATGGTCTAGATGGGAAAAACTGGGATGAGCAGGAAAACTAGGTCCAAGCCAACACATCTTCATTTGTTTGTTTGGTACTTCCTCTAATGCTTAATATATGATTCGGCTGACTTTTTTAGAAAGATTAAAGAAACTTAATTACTCACAGTATATGTTGTGTTATGATTATATTATATATCAGTTTATAAATAAGACAAATTAATATGTGTGTGTTTGGAATTAGTTTTTGAGAATAATTTTTATGATTTATGAGATAATTATGTAAGAGAAATTTTATCTCAATTTACACAAACTATGGTTTGGAAGCGTCTCAAAAACACACACTTAAAGAAAGACAACAAATATAAATACTTTAAAGTCACATGTTATATCATACTTTTCACTTCACCGTGCAGGACGCATGCAGATACTTTCTAATAGAAAGTGGGTTTGCTCTGTTTGTAGCATTTCTAATAAACGTAGCAATAGTTTCAGTATCAGGCACGATATGCTCTGCAAATAATCTTTCTGCTCAAGATACAGAAAGATGCGACGATCTCTCCCTTAATTCTGCGTCTTTTCTTCTCAAGGTTGTTGTTACTTTATTTAACGTACACAATAAGCTGTTATAACATGAAAATCAATCTCGATCTTGGTGTTGTTTAATGGTTACAGAATGTGTTGGGAAAGTCCAGCTCAACAGTTTATGCCATAGCACTTCTGGCCTCTGGGCAAAGCTCAACTATCACTGGCACCTATGCAGGGCAGTACATCATGCAGGTATATCATAAGCAAACACTTGAACTCTCTTGTAACAAAAGATTTGAAGAACAAGTCAACCAAATCAAATGTATAAACCAGCTGATGATGTTTGGCCTCGTAGGGATTCTTGGAATTGAGGATGAAAAAATGGATGAGGAATTTGATGACTAGGAGTGTTGCCATAATACCTAGTCTTGTTGTTGCTGTTATTAACGGACCTTCGGGTGCAAGCCGCCTTATTATAATTGCCTCGGTAGCTATTTCTTTATATATATAATTCCTTTTGTTTTCCCTTTTCTTTTCAAAAGTAATCACAAAAATGGTTTTTTGCAGATGATACTTTCGTTTGAGCTGCCATTTGCTTTGATTCCACTGCTCAAGTTTAGCAGCAGCAGCCCCAAGATGGGACCTCACAAGAATTCTATAATTGTGAGTTATATTCTCTTGTCCAAAGCTAGGCTGTACCCACAACATTTTAATTTATTGACAAATTTTTTTTGTTGCAGATCATTGTGATTTCATGGATCCTAGGATTGGGAATCATTGGCATAAACGTGTACTACCTAAGCACAGGTTTTGTGGATTGGTTAATTCACAGCAGCCTACCAAAAGTGGCAAACGTGTTCATTGGGATCATAGTATTCCCTCTTATGGCCATTTATGTTGCTGCTGTTATCTACCTCACCTTCAGAAAAGACACAGTCAAAACATTCACTGATACTCTGAACGATTCTCAAGTGCCAACCCACATGGAATTGGGTCCAATTGCTTTTAGAGAAGATTTAAGGGACATCCAACTTCCACATTAGGAGCCACAAAAAAGCAAGAGGGTGTTTTCGTCTTTCCAATAATGTGTTTATCATGATGCAGCTTTCAGTTTAAAAATGTAAATTCTGTGTACATTTTTATTTAAGAATATTGACATGTGGTATTCCATGAATACAATGATTTGTCTTATGTTTTCTTTTTCCTCTTTTGATTTACTACCTTCGATTCTTAATATAAGAGTCAATTAGCTTTTTTTGAAGATACTCTGTGTTAAGAAAGCTAAATAAATTACTTAATCATAACATATATTGTATATCGATCATTAGATGATATATCAGTTTATAAGATAGACAAATTAGTTTAATGATGAATTATAAATATAAATACTTAGTTGTATCTTATTTAAGGACTAGAGGGAGTACTGCTTTAGGCAAGGAGCACATTGAAGATCATTTTCCAGCTCGAAAATTGCCACCCAAATCCCAACGATGAAACTAGATAGAGAAATGAAACAACCACACCCTCAAGCCTGGAAGAAGAATAAGTCAGTATCCAAAATTATTGTTCTGGTTCATGACAGTATATGTCAGTATCCACAATTATTAAGTCGCAGAGTATTTCGGTAATAAAAACAAGAGATGCAGAATATTAGGTTAGAGTGGATGTATAGGTCAGTATGGCAATTTAGGAAGAAGACGATAGCTAACCTGATATTTGGTGTTCTGCATATAGATGTTGAACACTTTAAAATCGCCCTTTTTGGCATAGAAGATTCAGAGAAACGAGTAACTTTCTCTTGTTAATCAAAAGAACATACTCTCTTTTGATTAGGTCAGCATCCATATATGTAAAGAATACCAAATATATTAGGACAACTTATACATATCTTCTGTCCAAATTACTATATTGACGCGCATGCCTACCTAGTCTCAATTATCGTTTGAGGCTTTGAGCAGGTTAGGCTACAAATATGTTGTTTCCAAGAAAAACTTATTGGGCTATTGTTTGCACTAATTATTCTGTCATTGGGTGATACTCGTGATTAGTTTTTAATGGAAGCCTGTGCAGTTGTTGGCTCTGGTTTTGCGCTCAACATGATGCTGTCGGACTCTCTTGCATCTTGGTCTCCGGAGAAAAAAACTTCAGAAGCACGTCGCTCAGAATGGGCATGGGTAGAGCCGGGAAATCGGGCTGGCCCGACTTTTAAGTCTTTTTAAATCACGGGCCAGGCTTGAAAAATGAAGCTTCAAAAGGAAGTCGGGCCTAAAAGGGCCAGCCCTGCAGGGCCGAGGGCCAGCCCGTTAGGCACTTTAACTTTGTTTTTTGTTTTAATTTTACTACCATTCCTACTCGTACCCTTGCTGACTGACTCCTCCCTAAGAACATTAAAAATTGTTAAATTTACATATGATGGTAATTTACTAATTCTTGATATTTTTACCCCTTAAACAGAGTCTATTACTTAAAGTGAAGTACAATCAAAATTCATTGAAATTGATTATACAACGAAAAAGATGAAAATGATAGTTTTCATAATCATGTTGCTTAGAGTTTTTAGCTTTTTGCCTTCTTATACTTTATATGAGACTATGAATTACTTGTACACAATATTTTTTTACCTTTGATTATGAATTAATAATTGTATTTATTTTATTGCATGAGGTGTGTAGACATATAGTTAAATTTTGTGAAAATGACTCCTGGCCCTGCGAGCCGGCCCTGGCCCTGATGCTTTCAGGTCGGGTTTTAAAAAACAGCAATTTTTCTTTCCCCGAGCCCTGTAGGGCCGGCCCTTTTAGTCTCTGGCCCGTCAAGGGCCGGCCCTGATTCCCAGCTCTAGGCCGAATATGGTCTTTTTTGAAAACTCTTGCCGCTCCAAAGCCTTGTATCTTATAGTGTCTATTTGAGACTCAAAGATTTTTTATGGAGTTATTTTAAAGACTTATAAGTATTTATTTACGAAAGTTAAGAAAATACTCATCTTATATATTTACCATATATTTCGTAAATAACGATTGAAAAACCATTTTTAAAGATTCCAATCACTATTCCAAACGAGCACTTAGTCTTATTTGTGTATTTGTTTTTTGAAAAACAACAGAGAGGCTTACAGCCTTACTGCTAATAGGAAAATTGCCAAATGTCGGTTGATGTCTATTGGATTGAGTCTAATGAAATGAGTTAATCCTTTCACAATATGTTAAATCAAAGTTTAAATCTATATTAGAAGAGATGTCTACATTTAATACTAATAATGTCTTGAACAAAATCATCTCTAACAATAAGATATATGTGCCTACTAAAAAATAAAAAGTTGATGTCTAAACTCTAAAGAGTCTTGCTGAGCTTCTTTTTGTGTTTTTTTGGAGTTTTGTTTATGCTTGTACATATTTCTATGCATTTCATATGGACATAGGATTGCAATTAAAATGTAAATCATGATTTAATTTGAATATCTGTTTTATTTGTTATAACTTACAAATTACGATTAGACAGAGTCTGAGAGTTGCGTAAAAAAGAAGGAAAAGACTTTTAATTTAGTTACGAGAAGTTTTCCCTTATTTATCAAATTTAGAGAAAGCTGAAGATACTGAGAAAATTATTTTCAAACTCAGTTAACAACTTAACATATAAATCCACATAACAATAATAAATCAAACAAAAATAATGATAAGATCCTTGGCAATAAGTTGAAGATAGTCTTACCGGCCTTAAGGCTTGTTAAGACAGTAGTCCAGCCCCAACATATACCATGTTTGGAAACAAGCTGGCCCATTAACCTGTCTAGTTACAAAATCAAACTTCTTGCATTTTTTGTTTTAAAAAAGATAAGAATTATTTTACAGAATAGATTCAGAATCTCCTGAAGAGACTAATAGGGTTAATCCAACAGAAGGGCTTAGTTTCTTATAACACTGCGAACTAATGTTTCTTATTGAGAGATGTGACACATTTCAATACCCGACATGACAGTACTTTAAATATAATTGTTTATAATAAAAGGATATAAGTGCTAAGCAAACACAAAAAAAAAAAAGAAGAATCTTTTAGAGAAGTTAATAAATGTTGGTCTAATTGATAAGCAATAAACTCGTAACCAACAAAGTTATGAATTCAAATATTAATAATGACGTAAGGATTTTATTGATAAAAGATCTATAAACATTCTATAAGTATGAGTTACGGGCATGCCAAACTCAAACAACTAAACTTTTATTTCACCAGGAAAAAAAAAATTTTGGCAGAGAATAGGTGGCTGAATTTCACTGGATCTCCCAAGGGCCTTGACGCCAACATGGACGCTCATTCGCTGGGCTCAGCCATCACTGTCTGAGGCTTCATGATCTGAATATTTAATTAAAGTATCATAACCACTGTGATCAAATTCGATCGATCCGGTCTGAAAACTGACGAATTGATTGAAAAATCGGTTTGGTCTAGGCATTGATCTGCTATATTTTAAAAATAATAATAATTTTTTTTTTAAAATTTTATATTAATAAATATGAAATTCTTATTTTTTTTATCAATTTAGTCTCAGGTTAATTCCAGTCTGACCCACTAACTTTTGTCCCAATACTCTACCAATTCAACAACCAATCTAAATTTAATTAGCTAGATGATAACTCAGTCCCGGTCACGAAGGATGACTTTGTGGGTGGTCTCTTTGTTTAATGCCTGCTTATGTATTTTGTTTGATATTTAATGCCTGCTTACGTATTTTGTTTGATATTGAATGCCTTCTTACCTATTGTGCGTGTCAAGACTCAAGAGACATGTTGTTGCATCACCCTATGTAACAAATGTCATATGAAAGCTAGTTTAATTAATATTTTAAAAGTACAGATGTCAGTTATCATCATCCTTACGCTACGGCTACAACCTAATTTCATTATTAATTTCATGTATAAAAATAAATAAATTTAAATTCTTAAAATTTAATCTATATAATTCATAATTATATTATAATTTATAAAAAAAGATAAATTTTAATTTATAAAATATTATAACAATAATTTTATATTAAATCTAAATTATTTATTTTATGATGTAAAAGTGAAAATAAGATAGTGAGAAGATAATAATAAAAAAAAGACAATGAAAGTATCCACTCTTCTCAGGAATCATATGACGGCATGGCTTCTTTGACTCCTTTTTTTTCCTAATGTTTTTAAGGAAAAATCTTGTTTGATTTGTTCTTAAAAAATGTTTCTATTCTTTTTTATTTGTAAAAAAAAATAAGAATAACTTGGAGTTATTATTATTTCTCCTTCAGTTTTCTATTTTTGTTTTCATCATAACTCCCATCAGCAGCAATAGAACATCGCCCACCGTGATCATCTCGATGGCCAATCGCCACCGTCCATCGTCAGCCGTCATCGACTGCCACTTTCAAAATAAATTATTCAAACAGTTTTTGTTTTAAAAATAATTTCTCAAATTTTATTCTGAAAAATATTTTCTCAAAATTGTTCTAAGAACGTTAAAAAAAAAAAACCAAACAAACAAGCAATTTTCATATATAAAATACATTCTCGATGTTTTTAAATATATTTTACCTATCCCTATATTTAATACAAAGACGAACTTTTTTAGTTAGTTGGTTAAAGATAGAGATATGATTATGTGTTTGGATTAATTTTTAAAAAATAGTTTTTATAATTTATGAAATAAGTATGTGAAATAAATTTTATCTTAATTTATGAGAAATAACTTTTGAAATTATTGTTTGGGACTTACCCAAACACTCATTTACTTATACGTTTAGATTAATTTTTAAATAATAATTTTTATAATTTATAAAATAAATATATGAAATGAGTTTTATTTCAATTGATAAAATAGTTTAGGAAATCGCAGTTTAGATGTTTTAAAGACACTTACACTAATTAAATGATGAACTAAGATTATGCTTGACTGGTAGAACTTGACTTTTTGCAAAGATACACCGTACCCCTACGGACCGTACAACCAACCAATTTTGCAGGCATAGACAATAGACATTAATATTAAGATGACCGTACCATTACCTTCCATCTTATAATATGGTATGATTGTGTTGTGTTTGTGTTTGAAGGTGGTGGGTGTCCTGAAAATTAGATGTTTCGAACATACTTTTATAGAAATAGATGTTTGACTTAAAGCAACTAGAATAACGCGAGAAGGAGAATAAACAAATAGAAGGATAAGTGAACCTCCATTCTTTCTGACATATTTTTTATTTTATGGTGACGTTTATTCATTTAATTTTGAATACGGGAGAGTTTTAGATAAATATCATATCAAATTTTAAAATCCTTAAAGGTATGTTAATATTTGTAAAGGGCATAAAGTAATAGAGATTAAATTAGGATTTTAAAATATTGATGAATTTATCATTATATCATCAGTTTTTAAATAAATAAAAACAAAATATCAACAATTGTCGTCAGAAAAAATGGAGGTCCAGTGATAGTGGTAGTGCTTGAGATGGTGAAAACGCGGGGTGGTGGTGATAAATGGAGAGAACGACGATGGTATCTTCCCCCCTCCCCTCTTTCTTTATGTACATGTGTCCAAAATAAAAATGAGAATCATTTGAAGGAGGAAAGAATTTGTTAGGTGTTGTGGGTTCTGAGAGGTTGCGTTAGGAGAGAAGATTTATGCAGCTCGGAAAAGAGTTTGGTTGAGGATATTGGAGAAAGCCAGGAGACTAAGAAAGAAAAAGGTGAACAATAATGAGACTGACAAAATGAGTAATGAGTTTGACACAAATGTTGGTGAATCCTGACGTGCATGTTTTAATTAGCAAACGCTTTTGTTAAGACCATTATAATTTTTGTCAAAATTATTACTAAACTTGTCAATCCCACTACAAATTTTGGTGAAATACCACAAATATTGGTGAATCTTGATTTACATGTTTTCATCAGCAAACTCTTTTGTCAAAACCTTTATAATTATTGTCAAAACTATTACTAAACTTGTCAATCTCATTACAAATTTTGTGAAAATTTTACATTTAGTTAATGCCATATCAAGGTTTACAGTAGAAGACAATAAACAACAATAAGATTGACAGAATGAGTAATGAGATTGACAAAATCCGTAAGTATTGACAATATGTGTAAAATGATTGATACCAATTAAATAATGAGATTGACACAAATGTTGGTGAATCCTAACTTACATGTTTTCATCAGCAAATGCTTTTGTCAAAATCATTACAATTTTTGTCAAAATCATTATTAAACTTGTCAATCATATTACGAATTTTGGTGAAATGCCACAAATATTGGTGAATCCTGACTTACATATTTTCATCAGCAAAACTCTTTTGTCAAAATATTTACAATTATTGTTAAATCATTATTAAACTTATCAATCCTATTATAAATTTTGTGAAACCATTTTACATTTAGTTAATACCATATCAAAATTCATAAGTTTAGCACGGGATGAGCTTGGAAGAGCTCAGAGTCAACAACCACTCCTTCACCTTCCTCCACCTTCGCCTCTCTTCCTCGTCAAGGACAACTTTCATCTTCACCGTCTCTAGCAAGCTTCGACCACCACTCCGCCATAACCACCAACAATATCATGATTTCAACCATTGCTAGCGAATGCAACATGCGCTTGTGGGGGGGCCGGCAATGGTGAGGTCAAAAGGCTTTGTGCAATTTATTGACAAAGGCAAGGAGAGAGATCCTCTAGAGAGAAAACAAAGAGAATAAGAGAAAGGATAGTTCTGTCTTTTACTTTAAACATTCAAAATCCAGATTCCTACCTAAACACTTCTTTATCCTTTTCTTTATTCAATTGACATTTTTGGGTTTTTAGAGTTCAAGAAGTATTTTATTGTCATTTTCCCTTTGAATATAGCCTATTGTGTTTTTTTTAATTCATTTTTCTCAATCCAGACTTATTTAGAACAATTGTTTTAATTAATGATCTAACGGCGGGATGATGATATAGGGAGGTATAGATTGAGAATTTAAAACACTCTAACCATCTTCATTAATTACCTCATTTTCTCTTCTCATTGATTATTGTTAAAAGAGTATAAATAGGGGTAAATCAGAAAAATATTGATAAATATAAAAATTATATTATATATTTAGGATTAAGATCAACTTGACCAATATATCAAAAATAAATAAATAAATTGAGTCGAGCCGCATTCTGATTTTTTTAGTGCACCAAATTAGCTCAGAGAGTGCTTTCAAATGGTTTGAAAATTAAACAGCTGAAGTGGATATCTAAGTTTAAAGTTGACTTGAGAACAAGCGTATATATAATAAAGTTCCAATGTTTATATGTGGTCCTACCCAGTCAGTTTCGTCTTATGCATTCAAACGATAACATGTTCACCTACCTGCTCTTGAGCATGGGATGCTGTTTTCGACAACATTTGGCTGTTGCAGAAGAGGATAGAGAATGTAGGGCAAATAACCACAAATTAAAACTAAATAGGTAGATGGAAGCGACAATAAGTAGAGAGTCAAATTGATATTACAGATAAGGAGAAAATTAAGGGCATATACTCATGTGGGAGTAAAAGCAAGGGCTAAAGGGTATATGAAGTACTCATTCCCATCCTTTGTATAAGACATATGCGTATTTGTCTAATTTGATTAAATTGAGGAAGTTAGTTCAATTAATAAATATAATATGTTTTTTTTAAAACACCCTACTCATTTTCCTTAAGTCTCTCATTCACTCTCTTTTTTAATTATTATTGTAGGAGTATTAATTAGGGCACATTAAAAAATGTTAACAAATACAAAAACTATGTATTATATTTAAAATCAAGATAAACCCCTTAAACATGTCTTATATTAAGGAGGGAGGGAATATTGTAAAATCTACGTCTGAATTTTGTGTAATATCCGTGTAATATCATAGCAAATACATAATATTCAAATTTCATGGAGTAAAACGTTGTGTTAGAAGTAATAGCTTTCAAATATTAGGGATAAATAATAATATGTATATAACAAACATTATGTTGGCAACCACAAAATTTGTATTCTGATTGCTCACATGTAAATTATGACTTACAACTTGTATGATAAAGAATCAAGAATGTTTATCTAATCCATTTTTATATATAAATGTGCTATACCTGTGTCTTTGTTTCTTATATTTGTTCTTTTGTTAACAGAATGGAAAGGATATTGCATATTACATGTGTATCAGTCTATTAGGTGAGGCGAAAGAAGAATAAACTCAAGATTAGTAAGAGCACTGATAATAAGGTGAAGTAAACTGAATTATAAAAAGCCCAAATGGTCAACTAGAACTAATAACTAAGTCTGACAGTAAACATGTAAATTCACCACACTTGTGTATATATATATACATAGCTCACTGTTCATTGAATCCACAAACACGCACTGTAATAAGCCATCAGTAAGAGTGAGAATGAGAGAGATGGAAAGGCATCGTGAGCAAGATAGTGAAGCAGCCATCTCATCGAGGGCCGTTGAATTTGGAAGCAATCGTATAGCACCAGCACCTAATGTTCATGCTGCTGTCTCCACTCACAAGGTCTCTCTTCCTCGCTCTTTTTCTATATTTAGTATATATTATGATCAGGCAAAGTAGTTCAAGCTAATACTTCTTCTCTTGGATCTCACAATGAAATACAGAAACCTGGGTGGAGGGACTTTCTATCCTATGTTGGTCCTGGTTTTCTGGTTTCCATGGCCTACCTTGATCCTGGAAACTGTAACTCCCTCTCTCTCTCTGAGTGTCTATGTGTGTGTGTTTTTTATAATGTATGTAACTATTTGTATGTTTGTTTTTTGTAATATAGTGGAAACTGATATGCAAGCTGGAGCCAACCACAGATATGAGGTAGATCATACGAGCAACAAAACTAACGATGCAATTAATTACGAACAATTAAATTCTGCAGAAGGAAAAACAACAAAAGAAGGACAAGTTTTTAGATTGAAAACCCTTCATTGTTTTTGTCCTTGTTTTCCATGTATAAAACTTGATCAAGAGGGGTGTCCTGTTATTGCCTTGTGCAGCTGCTATGGGTGATACTTGTTGGGCTACTTTTTGCTCTCATTATTCAGTCATTGGCGGCAAATCTTGGAGTAACAACCGGTAATGAACAACCACAAACATGATTTCATCACATGAGACGATCGTCCAACTTTTGCATAAATATAATTGTTCTGTTCTTGGGAATGAATCGGCAGGGAAGCACCTTTCAGAGTTATGTAAAGTGGAGTACCCTTCACTAGTGAACTACTGCTTATGGTTGCTGGCTGAGATTTCTGTCATAGCAGCTGATATAGCCGAAGGTATGTTTCTAATACTTTGTTTTCCCAAACTCTGTTCTCTTTAATTGCTTCTAAATAAATCAAACTCCAAAACAAGATTCTTTTGTTTTACTCTAAGCCAAACATCCTTTTGCAGTTGTTGGCACAGCCTTTGCACTCAACATACTGTTCCACATCCCACTATGGGCAGGAGTTATCTTGACCGGCTTCTCCACTCTTTTGCTTCTTGGTCTCCAGAGATTTGGCGTATTTCACTCAACTTTTTCCTCTGAATCAAGCATTTCATTGGACATTTGATTCATCATCTGCTATTTGTTCATGCTACTTGCATTTGAAGTAACCGCTTCTGTTATTTAGTGGCTTTTTGTTTCTGTTTCTGTTTGCGGATGAGCAGGTTAGGAAGCTGGAGTTGCTGATATCAATTCTAGTATTTGTAATGGCAGGATGCTTCTTTGTGGAAATGGGCTATGTAAAGCCATCAGCTTCTGATCTGTTGAAAGGAATGTTTATCCCAAAACTAGATGGTCATGGAGCCACTGCTGATGCCATTGCCCTATTCGGAGCACTCATCATGCCGTACTCTTCCTTCTTCTCCTTCACCCTACCTTTGGATGGAGACAAAAGTGAGGGAAAAATAGGAGAAAGAAAATACTAGGAATAAAAACTTCCATTTACCAGTTTTGATAGTTTTTCCTCCTAGCATTCTTTCTCCTCTAATTTTCACTCCATCTAAACATAAGGTTATTCGTATCACGGTACTTGAAAATTTTAAATCACAAGTGTTAATTTTCTAATAAAGTGCCATTTTATTTTGGTTTCTAATAAATTGCAGGCACAACCTCTTTCTCCACTCTGCTCTTGTGCTCTCTAGAAAAGTACCTATCTCTGTCCGTGGCATCAATGTAAGTCAACACATTTTTATTTGTTTGTTTGGTACTTCCTTTAATTCTTAATATATGATTTGTTTGAATTTTTTAGAAAGATTAAAGAAGCTTAATTACTCAAAACATATGTTGTGTTATAATTATATTATATATCAGATTATAAGTAAGACAAATTAATTTGAAGAAAGACAACAAATATAAATTGTTTAAGCTCACTTGTTATATCATACTTTTCACTTCACCGTGCAGGACGCATGCAGATACTTTCTAATAGAAAGTGGGTTTGCTCTGTTTGTAGCATTTCTAATAAACGTAGCAATAGTTTCAGTATCAGGCACGATATGCTCTGCAAATAATCTTTCTGCTCAAGATACAGAAAGATGCGACGATCTCTCCCTTAAATCTGCATCTTTTCTTCTCAAGGTTGTAGTTACTTTATTTAACGTACACCATAAGCTGTTATAACATGAAAATCAATCTCGATCTTGGTGTTGTTTAATGGTTACAGAATGTGTTGGGAAAGTCCAGCTCAACAGTTTATGCCATAGCACTTCTGGCCTCTGGGCAAAGCTCAACTATCACTGGCACCTATGCAGGGCAGTACATCATGCAGGTATATCATAAGCAAACACTTGAACTCTCTTGTAACAAAAGATTTGAAGAACAAGTCAACCAAATCAAATGTATAAACCAGCTGATGATGTTTGGCCTCGTAGGGATTCTTGGAATTGAGGATGAAAAAATGGATGAGGAATTTGATGACTAGGAGTGTTGCCATAATACCTAGTCTTGTTGTTGCTGTTATTAACGGACCTTCGGGTGCAAGCCGCCTTATTATAATTGCCTCGGTAGCTATTTCTTTATATATATATATATATATAATTCCTTTTGTTTTCCCTTTTCTTTTCAAAAGAATCACAAAAATGGTTTTTTGCAGATGATACTTTCGTTTGAGCTGCCATTTGCTTTGATTCCACTGCTCAAGTTTAGCAGCAGCAGCCCCAAGATGGGACCTCACAAGAATTCTATAATTGTGAGTTATATTCTCTTGTCCAAAGCTAGGCTGTACCCACAACATTTTAATTTATTGACAAATTTTTTTTGTTGCAGATCATTGTGATTTCATGGATCCTAGGATTGGGAATCATTGGCATAAACGTGTACTACCTAAGCACAGGTTTTGTGGATTGGTTAATTCACAGCAGCCTACCAAAAGTGGCAAACGTGTTCATTGGGATCATAGTATTCCCTCTTATGGCCATTTATGTTGCTGCTGTTATCTACCTCACCTTCAGAAAAGACACAGTCAAAACATTCACTGATACTCTGAACGATTCTCAAGTGCCAACCCACATGGAATTGGGTCCAATTGCTTTTAGAGAAGATTTAAGGGACATCCAACTTCCACATTAGGAGCCACAAAAAAGCAAGAGGGTGTTTTCTTCTTTCCAACAATGTGTTTATCATAATGCAGCTTTCAGTTTAAAAGTGCAAATTCTGTGTACACTTTTATTTAAGAATCTTGACATGTTATATTTGATAAATACAATGATTTGTCTTATGTTCCCCTTCCTCTTCCTCTTCTGATTTACTACATCTGATTCTTAATATAAGAGTCAGTTGACTTTTTTTTTTAAGATGCTCCGTATTAAAAAATCTAAATAAATCACTTAATCATAACATATGTTGTGTATCATTAGATGATATATCAGTTTACAAGATAGATAAATTAGTTTGATGATTAACGATAAATATAAATACTTAATTTTAACTTATTTAAGGACCATAGGAGTACTGCTTTGGGCAAGGAACACATTGAAATCATTTTCCAACTCGAAAATTGCCACCCAAGTCCCAACGGCGAAACTAAATAGAGAAATGAAACAACCACACCCTCAAGCCTGGAAGAAGAATATGTCAGTATCCAAAATTATTGTTCTGGTTCATGACAGTATATGTCAGTATCCGCAATTATTAAGTCGCAGAGTATTTCTGTAATAAAAACAAGAGATGCAGAATATTAGGTTAGAGTGGATGTATACGTCAGTATGGCAATTTAGGAAGAAGACGATAGCTAACCTGATATTTGGTGTTCTGCATATAGATGTTGAGCACTTTACTTTTTAGAATAGAAGATTCAGAGAAACGAGTAACTTTCTCTTCTTAATCCAAAGGACATACTCTCTTTTGATTAGGTCAGCATCCATATATGTAAAGAATACCAAATATATTAGGTCAGCTTATACATATCTTTTGTCCAAATTACTATATTGACGTGCATGCCTAGCTAGTCTCAATTATTTATACAGGAAAATAAAAGCTAACATGAGGTGGAGTATAAGATGAGGATTTGAATAAAAAGGTAGGGAAATTATCTGTGGTGAACGTGGAGTCAGTATACCAGTCAAGCTGTAACTTTCACCACCACAATGATGATGATGATGAAAGAAGTAATTGAAATATTGCAAGCATGTATGCAAAACATTAAAATATACAGAAAATATATTGTATGAAAAGAATCAAGAACAGACACAGGATGTTGGGACAAAAGACTAGCTCAAATGGTAATCAAGCGGCGTAGAACTTGTAAACATATATTTGTCACTTTGCGAAAAGTGGGGAATAGATTTTCACATCAGTCATCAGAATCACGTAAGGAAAGAGAATAAAGCTTAAAAACTGTTGAAAATAACGCACTTGGAACGTGTAAAGTAGCATCATGAAGGTGAAGTAAACTGATTAATAAGAAAAATGGAAACATGATATTGAGATATAAGATATATAAAGACACGACTCTTGTACTACATTGTGTATTGTTCATCGAATCCACACGCACGCACAGTAATTAGTATTAGGCAGTAATTAGTGAGAGAAAGAGAAGTGAGAAGCATGCGTAAGCAAGATATATAGTGAAGCAGCAATGTATAGCAGCCCACAATGAGACACCATGATAGTTCCAGTTCAACCTCTGCTATCACTGGCACCTTTGCAGGGCAGTAGTACATGAAATATTATGGAAAAAATGAAGGATCATGTATTATTTACAAAAGCACAACATGCTCATAAAAAAACTGTAATACACTTTGGTTATCACTAATCTACCCTCACTTGAGAGATGACCCTACTTGGGGACTTGAGAGAGACTCAAATTATCCCCTCTCTTAACCTGGTGAGGATTTCATTATCCTAACATACCCAACACATTCCATTAGGCCCCTTTATATAGAACCTATATATCTCAACTAGCTAATGACACTTTTAGCCTTTCTAACAATTACAATGGGTTGGGATAGAGAGGAAGGAATCAGAGAACTCAAACAAAATCAAATTCCTCCTACTTACGTAATGTTAAGCTGACACAATCACGATATGCTTAATGAAACAGTCAGAGACTCAAGCCTGGAAACCATCGTGCTCTTCCCTTTTTATTGTTCACCCAAAATTATTTTTCATCTTTTGTTATTCTGGTTCATGACAGTATATGTCACTATTGAGGCGCAGAATATTTCGGTATAAAAAGACAAAAGATCCAGAAACTTAGGCAAGAGTGGAGGTTTATGTCAGTATAGCAATTTAGTCAGAGGAATAGCAAGATTAATATTTGGTGTTCTGTATTGTATATATGTATAGAATCCCAAATATATTAATGAAGCCTAACCTTGTCTAGACTTACTTATCAGATATATAAATACATGACTCTTGTGCTACATTGTGTATTGTTCATTGAATCCATACGCGCACGGTAATTACTAATTAGCCAGTGGTAAGTGAGAAAAAGAGATGTGGGAAGCATGCGTGAGAAAGATAGTGAAGCAGTGATTGAGAGGGAGCTGATTGGATCTAGCTACCTAGTTTGAGGGGTAGCAGACTAGTAGCTTCATCCAGCACCTAATATTACTCTTACATTTTTTTTTTCTCTTTTTTGGGACATAAACAAATACAGAAAACTGGGTGGAGGAAGTTTCTGTCCTGGTTTCTCTATTCTTGTCTCTCTCTTCAATGATTGGGCAGCTAACTGTTTGTTGTCATAATCGCAGTGAAAACTGATCTGCAAGCTAGAGCAAACCACGGATATGAGGTAGAGGATACAATTATTTACAAATCTTCAGATTCTGCAGGAAAACACAAGAGAAGAGAAGGAGAAGGAATCTTGATTGAAAGCCATTTATCATTTTCTCTGTCTCTCTGACTGAATAGGATACAAATATGTTGTTTTCAAGAACAACTTATTGGGCTATTGTTTGCACTCATTATTCAGTCACTGGGTGATAGCCATGATTAGTTTTTAATGGAAGCTTGTGAAGTTGCTGGCACAGCTTTTGCGCTCAGCATGATGCTGTCCCACTCTCTTGCATCTTGGTCTCCAGAGAATGGTTGAGGCTTTGAGCAGGTTAGGAAGTTGGAAGTGCTGATATTTGTAATGGCGGGATGGTTCTCTGGGGAGATGAGCTTCTCAAGTGTTGAAGGGAATGTTTTGTGTCAACCTAGTGCTCTGATTATGTAAACCAACCCTCATTTTGAAGTTGAGCAGGTCCAGTTCAACCGTTTATACCATAGCACTTCTGGCCTCTGGACGCCCTCCCCCAAACTAATATATTTTGTTCTTCTTGAAATCAAACCCAAGGCCCCCTCATAATTTTACAAACATTTTTTGCGGATGGTCCTTTCTTTCCAACTTCCGTTTGTTAAAAATTTGAGAAAATTACGTTTAGATCCTGAATAAAAAAATATATAAAAAAATGATCACTTAAAATTATATTGAAGTCTGTGAAACTTTTTTACAATAAATTTTAAATGTCAAATACTTATAGATTTGATAATGGACGCTTATAAACTTGTTAATAGACACCCCTAAACTTATTAACGAAATTGAAATTTATTGTAAAAAAAAAAAATCCCACAGAACTTAAATACAGCTTTAAGATTTCAATGAACTATTTTTTCATATTTTCTCTTATCTGGGAGTTAACTGCAATTGTCCTTAAAAATTTGCTTGCAATTAACGTGGACCATTGTGGAGTCTCCCAAAGATGGCAAACGTATTCCGTGGGATCATGGTATTTACGTTCTTGCCATCATTATCTACCTCGCCTTCAAAAGACACAAAACGACCCTGTAGTAGTTCCAACCCACATGGAGGATTTGGAAGATTTAGAAGTTAATTATATTTGTTACCAACGGGGGAAAAAGTTGTTGATTATAGACAAGACTGAAGGATTAACAGAACAATAATAACGCTCCTGACATTCCGTAGTCAATGAATTGGCTCATCTCTTATAATACAATTAATTTGACGGTTATCTTTTCCCACCCTTTTTTAAATCCTTCTTAATCACCCTTTTGGACAAGGAATCCATTGAACATTATCAGCCAGAGATGTGAAGATAACAACGAAATAATTTACTAGATTGTACAACATCAAGGCAATTGATACAATTAGTAACCACGGCTTGATCATGATTCTCGCAATCCGAGCTGTTAACTGTCATTGTGTATGCTAACTGAACAGGATTCAAATTCTCATCCTAAAAATGCAGAACCTCAACGGGGAAAACTAGAACTTTTGGGAATATTAAACGCCGCTTATTTCCCTCAAGCAAGGGTTGCTTAATCAACTGCAACCAATTAGAGGCTCCAAAAACTAGAAACAATAACTCACTTGACTCGTCACCTAATTTCCTCGTCAATGCTGAAAGCAATGACCAAATAAATCTACACCACAGAAGCACCGAAACTTGCATCTAATTCCCTAATTAACCTAAACCAGAGTTAGTACCTGATACAGGCCTCAACAATGGATGATTGGTAGAAGGCTGCACATTACCAGGGACTTTAAACATGGGATTTGGTGAAGTTGATTGTGGTTGTTGTATCATAGACAGTGGCAGTCTTTGCCCTAACCCACCAAACATGGAAGGCCGTGGGACAAAGGACATGTGTGGATGAACTGGTTGGCCACTTGGGTACCCTGAGACACTAGGCTGTGAAGGAGATCCAAAGGCCATTTGTGGTCTACTGTTGCCATTATTGTTGCTGACTGTGGAAGGACCAACACCGGGTGTGTTTGTGGCTACACTAGATCCAAGCCATGATGATAAAAGACGGGAACGTTCCGCAGCAAGCCTTTGTCTTGTCTTCTCCATTTGGTCACATTCTTTCATCAATTGCGTTTCAATTTCAGCAAACTGCTTGAGCTTCAATTCCAATCTTTTCAGCTGTCAATAATAGCAAGCCACCAAGAATATTAACCTCAGAAAGATTGTAGCATTATGAGCCTGATATTTAACGTTCCCTCAACAGTTTCATTTACCTGTGTTGCGTCTACTTGTGCATGCATGTGCGTTCAGATTGAAAGTGGGCAGAGGAGAGAAGGAATACAGCTAAAAAGAGAATTGTAAAGTCAAGAAGCAGCTATACCTGATGGTTTATAATATTAGCACAATGCCTCTGAATTTCTCTTTCTTCATGATCTGCAAACAGTTTAGCTTTCATTGCTGCAGCAGACAAGCCTGCCTTAGCAGCATCTTTAACTTTCTCAGCAGATAGAGGGATGGCCTCACCCTCATTTGGACCCTGTGAACCAAGGGCTTTTGCCTCGTCCTCTGAAATAATAAGAATTTTTTTAGAGTACTGAAGAATGTGTCCTACTAGAGATTGGGTCATCATATTGATACATAAGTTAAAGATAAAGGAAAACACCAACCCTTACCATCTTGCTGATTTGGGTTTGCAACTTCTCCAAGAAGACCGCCATCTTTACTATGTGTGCCTTCCAAGTTCATCCTTTAAGAGTAGATATAAATCTCAATTTTGTGTACACAAGTCATAAACAAAGTGACAAACCTAACAACTCAACTATAGCTTAAACCTCCCCTCTCTACAACAGTTCTAAGACCATGACATAACAACTTAACATCTAATCACAGCAAGAACACCGATTAGAAAATCATTTAGAGATGGTTATTGACATGGCACCAGTTCCTAACCAAGTGATCACAAGTTCAATCCAAGTTGACCACTCAAATTGAATTACAACAATGGATGGTGGGCCTGTGCTTTTTCATGCTACAAGGCCAAAGAGCTTTAGCATGAATAGGTTATATATTGGAGATATTAATAGAATTGTTCATGGGCCTTCTCCTAAGCACCTGCATTAGATATACCTCTTCTCTGTGCACAGTGAAGAAGGGTGACTTGGGACTATAGTAACTACAAATAACCAATCCATGACAATTAAACTCACCTGTTACTAAGCCCGGGTGCTTCCTTCTGTGACATACTACCAGAATTATTCTCTGACAATTCTGCTAATGCTGCATGTGCACAAGCAGCAGCTACTCTAGGTCCAATAGCAGAGGCCAAAAAGGCAACCTGTGAGTTCCATCAACACCAGATGTATAAGAATCCAAGCAAGCAAGAGAATTTCAGAATCTAAGCGATAGCCCACTTTGTTGTGAAATTCTTATACTCTACAAAGTTTCTATTCAACAGGCATATCCTATTTCATGATTTTTACAAGCCTACTAATCAAGCATTATTCCAAAATGTAGAGATTCAAATTAGTATAATCTTGGGTCTGAGTACGCCCATCTTTGTTTTTGTTAAACAGGCATGATTTTCAAAAAGGTGCTCCTCCAAAAAAGGAGCAACATTATATGATGCATTCACTGTGACCAATAAATACATCCTAGCCCTATATCTATATGCATGTTTCAAGTGAATTCTTCTAAAAAATCACAAAATTAATGCATATAATTATTAATTATCAGTCACCTACCAGAGCCATAACAGGATTTTCAGAATTTGAAAAAGGGAGCCTGCTGTTGGGATCAATGCTCTGAGTCGGTCCTGCAGAATCATGGATACAAAATCAAAACCATATGACAGCGAGTAAAAGGTTTAAATGCAAAAGTGAGCAAGACCTGCTAAATCTGCATCAAAATTTGAATGCGGTCTTTCACAATCATTGCCATGTGACATATTTGATGACAATGACATTCTAGGAACATTGATATTTTCCAATTTTCCATCTTCCATGGGTAGACGGAGAAAATGGAGAATACATTGTGCTTTTGACTTGGTACCAACATGCTCAGCAATTTCATTCCAATTCTCATTGTAAATCTCCATTGCCTCAAGCAGCAGCAAGGTTTCTTGATCAGTCCAACTATCCCCATCTAGATCACCATAATCTCTTGTTGAATCAACTCTTATAAAATCTATACTTGAATGACCGGCGACAAATCTCCCATCATGGAAACAATCAATGCAGAGAAGAATATCAGCCTGCAATATGAGATGTAAATTATATAGCACGATAAAGATGTTCTAAGGCATTTTTCAGTCTACTTTATTTACGGGCCTCATTGTTCAGTCTAAGACAAACAATGCAATGGGTTTAGAGGAAGATTATTAACAAGCCTTAATACAATCAACCCCTATCACTCCCTTGCAACTCAGGAATCATTGTCAGTTGTAGATTTCATTTCAGTTACAGACACACGGTCCACTCGGGTTTGGATGAGACAGATTTCATGACTGAAGAGCAACACTAACAAACTGCAAGGGTTTCAGCTACATGTTGACATCATGCCATCAGAGAGCCATTGATGTATGATATAAAAGAATATAAGCAACAGAACAAGTTCTTAAGCAACTGATAATAAATGAACTATAGTTACTTAATGGAATTGGCAGGAAGAAACTTCCAAATGCGTGCAATAAGATTCCAAGTTAAATGATTTTTGAAAAGAAGTAAGCGTTCAAGGGAGAAGTTAAGCAAGTAGCATGATGCATGCTGCCACCATAATTTTGAACAGAGAACCTGGGAAAGGTATTTTTCCATACTTCTGGGAATAGATAACAAAGCCACAGTTGTTTCCAGCATCTTGACTAGATTAATTTATATAATTGTTTTGTTTTCTCAGCCCCTGCTCCTTGAAAAAAAGAATACAAAAACTTTAAGATATTTCTTCTTTAATGCCTTCAAATCTTTAAACTTGCAATCTTGTATTAATCGCATTTATAATGATTGTCTGAACTTTAAAATGTGGCAACTAAAGCACTACTAACAAAGCAACATTTAGGTCATTTAAGTGTAATGTACAGATCTGAGTAAACTTTACTTAATGCATAAGCTTAGGAAAAGACTAGTTAGCCATATCTGCATGAGTGAATGACACCCAGATTCACAAAAATTTTATTTTTACAAGATTTTGAGTACCCAAAACAAAAGGCAATAGTTGCAATCTTTTCTAGATAGATGCTCTCTCATTACTAATGACTAGCCAACAAACTAAAAACTATAAGCCAGTGTACCTCTTTTTGTGACTGATAGAAAACAGCAGGAAGAGAACGAGAACAACAATTGCAATGATTTTCAGATAGATGCTCTCTTATTCTTTCCTCCAAATCAGAAATACCAGCATTCTGAGTCGTCAATGAAGAATAAACTTCATCTGCTTTGAGTTTACACTTCGGCCTGTCGAATTTGATCAAACCATCTATAGATTTTAAGGCATCTGATGGCACACGAATCTCACCGCTTGCCTCATCCTTCAGGTAACACTCATCATTCCGAGCCTCATGACTTGGTACCTGAGCACAGTAGTTGATGATTCCCCAATGATCGAGAAACCGGAAAATTCGAGTTAAATCTTCATTATCAACCCCAACTAACAATCCTTGGCAATCAGAAATTGTAATCCTCTTCCCCAGGTCTTCCATGTATCTTGCAACTATATAATTTCTACATTCCATGTACTTCTCTGGGGTATGATCCGGTGATTTTCCGGAGAAAAAACGTGGCACCACTTGTCTCTCAAGCCGATGCACTGTAGCTGGTGAAAACCATTCTGTTCATTAAAAAAAACCGATTAAAAATAGGTTAATGTGCATAATTGGAAATTGTATCTTAGAATCTCAAACTATTCCACTCCACCCACCTGAAAATCACAAATGAAGGCCAACGGGTTCATTAAATCATGTAATTTTCTATTAAAGAGTGAAATAACTTCCTCCAGAATTTAAACTATCTCAGAAAGGAGATGTCATTCCGTTTAATGGGAATACAGAAATAAATAAAAAAAGACTTGCATATTAAAACGTCACACGTGATTTTTATTTTTCTATAGCATATAGGTTTATATCAAACTGAAAGCGGGAACAGAGGAGACAGACTTTCACGGAGTCCTACTTATATCACATAATATATATACTCTAAGGTCAGCCCCGTTTATGCTCTGGCCTACAGGAAACTATGGAAAATTGCCCCGTGTATATATTATAAATTAGATGTGCACGCTTCAATTTTTATTGCGTTGCTGTATCGTGTCAGTACTCATACTTCCTAGAAAAGAGATGATTACTAAAAAAGAACACAGAGAGAAGAGAAAACGATGAAACTACGGGCTGATTGACAGCAGTATTTATAGTTGTGTGGAGCTCAGAGATAGATAGCGTACTAATAAAGTAAACCAACAACAAGTAAAGCAAATTAATAGAGAGTGGGGACCTGAATGCATTGGAACTACCAGAACCCTACTCCCAAACCGCTTGACAACACCACGGCCTTCCAGTACGGGAGGTGGGGTGATCACATAAGCCGAATTACGGTCCTGATCCAAAGCTGAACTATCGGCGGGCACGGTGGAAAGCGCCTGAAGCTGCCCGTGTGACACATTCTCCAAAAATGGAGAATTCTGCAACTGGCCCTTGTTGTCTCCAGACTCATTGGCACGCTCCAGAGCGACAATTGCTGTGACGGATGCGTGAGGGCGATTGACAGTGCGCTTGATCACTCTAGGGAACTGAGAAATTTGGACTCCATCGTCGGACAAAACCTCGATCTCGAGCTGCGCTTGAGAATTAGAACCGGATTGGGGATTAGGGTGTTGGGTTTGGTCCTCGGAATCATCCTGTCGCTCGAGGTGGTCGTCCTCGCCATTGGGGTCATCGTCGTCGTCCTCCTCGTCCTCGTGCTTCTGTTGCCGCCGGCTGATTTGGGGTTCTCTCTTGCGCTTCCGCCATTTGGTTCGGTTGTCTGGTTTAAAAATCACAAAATACCAAACATGAGTGGGAAATTGTGAACAAAATATTCAAAATCAGATCAAAATACACCCAAAAAAATCAAGCAGGTGGCTTGCATATCGTAAACGAAAAGAAAAGAAGCGACGATTTAGAGGGAGAAAGAATTTAGGTTTGTGTGAGAGATACCAGAAGGGGAAGCTGGCATGGTAAGAAGGAGAGGTTTAAGAGAGGGAGGGAGGGAGGGAGGGAGGGAAATTTGATTGTGGGGTCGTTGATTGGCGCAAAGGGTGTGTGGAATTGGGAAGAGGGGGCAGAGAGAGAGAGAGAAGGGATCTCTCCCAGTGAGTGCTCTCTGGTCTCCGCTTTGGCCTTTGGTTTTGGCTCTTTGGCATACGGCGCAACATGTAAATATATTGTCCTTTGCTTTTCTTCCTCATAGATGTAACAGGAATGTGAGAGTAAAATTCTGGTGAGCCTGCCTCCGTCCTCTCGTGAGCCAGACGCTGCGTTCTTATTTGTCAGTGATTTACACGCGCTTCTTTAGCTGAACAAGAGTCTTTTTTTAGTTCATATTATTTTTTCCAAGTCTCTGCATATTTTAGGCGACCCAACGGGTAAGAAATCCACCCTCTCTTTTTGGGGGAAGAAAAAATATATAATCGTTTTTAAAGTCAAAACACTGTTCCAGCATTTCCTCACGTTTTCGCGGCAGTGAAGAAAAAAATAAAATATATTTTGGCAGGAAAAAAAAAAAAAGAACAGATGCTGTCCATAAACTAAATTATTAACAAATTATCCATTATAAAAAAGAAATTATTTCAAGGATTTACTACCGTAAATAGTTATAATTAACATTATCTCATTTTCCTAGTAAATCACTAACCTATGATTCGGTTTTATCATTTTATTTCACTCTAAATATGTTCTCCTTTTAAAACATATCAAGATGGTATTATTAATGTTTGTTTGGAATAACGATTGAAATATTTAAAAGTATTTTTTCAATCATAATTTATGATATATATAAAATAAATATGTAAGAGAAATGTTGTCTCAACTTGAGTGCATTAATATTTTTAGGGTCTTAAAAGCCATCCTAAACACAACTTTAGTTAGTGATTATTTTTTTTATTTTTTAAATTTTTTTTGTTAATTGCAATGTGCAAGGAATGTATAGAATAGACGGCCTTCTGTCAAGGGGTTGTGCTATAATATCTTTAGGATTGGTTCACCGAAAATTTGTGTTTTGGCCAAAAGGGAGGAGTAGATGGTTCAGCGTTCAATTTATTGTTTTTTTTTTAAATGACCAGCGTTAAAGAAAAAATTAAGAGTGAGTGGATTGACCAGGTATGGTCTGGGAATAAGATAAGATTGGAGGTCAAGAAGAGTAGAATTTACAGTGGCACTACCTCCATAATTATAAAAAATAGTTCAAAGCCTATTGCAAAATGTGGTGGTCATAGTAATTGCTCTCCAACCCTACTGGGCGTCATATTTTGACTATATTATCTCCTTATCCTGTTATCTCGCTTGAGAAGTTGAGATACTATTAGCTTGACAAATTCAATCCCTGCCCCCTACCATGGCCCGAACCTTACCATCCAATATATATTTCCAGATTTCTCTTTTGCCCCCACCAAAAAAAAAATGTCTTAACCAAAAGTAACGCTGTCTAAAATTATGAATACTTTCACATGTATACATATTATGCATACATATTCAATAAGTTAATTTAAATTATCTATTAAATTAACAAGTACAAAATTGTAAAAAGTGTTCATAATAGTTATAATTTATCTTGTATTTTTTTTAAAAAAATATTAATAGACGCCTGATCATCTAATTTTACACAAGCTTTTAGCTTGGTTAATTAAGTTTATAAATTGCTGTTTTAATTTTTTAATCCTCGCACTAGAAAATACCGACATTGCAAATTCAAAAAAAAACATTCTCAAGTGTTAACATATTAAATTTAATTTTAAAAAATAAAAATATCAGGAGTTATGAATATCTGGATTTCTAATTTTCAAGGGAAGATAAACGTAGAGGGAGAGGTTTTTTTTGTTTTTTGTTTTTTAACCTAAAGAGGGAGAGCTTGTTCCGACCATAAAGGCCATCAAGAAAACATCCCTGGCCTTATAATTGAACCAAATTAACAAATGGGCTTTAGGGCCCATTTTGTCTTCTTAATTCTATGATCTTGTAATATTTTTTCCCCTCAAAGGACAGGGACAAAAAACCCGTGAACCCGACCCACCACGAGATTTCACTCCCTCTCTGGTTTCAGCCCGCGGCTCCATCCGGAGAGCTGCGACGACGCTGACGGTGTTCGTTGAAGTGCATCGTACTCCGCCGATGCACTCATTGAATCTGGCTCAGGTCATGAAAAGAACAAGGTCCACCTCATCCTCAAGAGTTTCTGCCTCATCAAAATCGCCGTCACTTCCTTCGACGCCTCCAACCCCACAGACCCTGCACGAAACCCGCCACTCAAAGCCCGCCTCCGTCTCCTTATACTATCGCTCCAGAAAAGCAAAACTCATCATCGATTCTATCAATGATTCTTCAAAATCCCACCCTGCGAAGTGGTTTCCGCTCAATCTTTCTCAGCAAGAGCTCTGCTTGCCTCTCACTTTTCCCACTGGCCAAACCTTCCGATGGAAGAAGACCGGACCTTCACAGTACACGGGCGTCGTTGGGTCTCACCTTATATCTCTCAAGCACGTCGAAAACGGCGACGTTTGTTATTATCTTCACCAAACTGACTGTGAGATTGATGCGAGGACGGCTTTGCTTGATTTTCTAAATGCCCGTGTTTCTCTCGTTGATGTATGGAAGGAGTTTTTGGCTTCGGATGCCAGGTTTGCCGAGTTAGCATGCCATTTGGGGGGTGCCCGAGTGCTTAGGCAGGACCCACTTGAGTGTCTGATTCAGTTTCTGTGTTCTTCTAATAACAATATTCACAGAATTACCAAGATGGTGGATTATATTTCATCTTTGGGAAATTATTTGGGCACTGTTGGAGGTTTTAAATTCCATACTTTCCCCACTATGAAGCAGCTGTCTTTAATTTCAGAGGAGGAACTTAGAAATGCATGTTTTGGTTACAGGTTGGACACCATATTCTCTGCTATTTTAAATCAAAGTCTGAAATGTGTTATGTGACCTTATTGTTTTGTTTTCGTGCATAGTGTAGCAAAATCTGTAATCGTGCCCATGCGTTGGGTCTTAGAGATATTGGCTTCAGAAATCATTTATAGCACTCCAAATATGAAAGCCAAATGAGCCGGGTCTAAGATGCCAAAATGCCTGGAAGTTTTCTTTTAAGCTCTATGTTCCTTTGAAGTTTATGTTTCAAAAAGAAAAGCATTTTTCTTTTCGCTCTAATAAAAAGGCACGAGCGAATTTGTAATGGGAATATTTCTGACAAATATATCATTGATGAGAAGGATAAATCACGGAAATGTGGGCTAAAGCTAACCTCTTTGCAGTTTCACAGTCACACTATTTAAAGATGCCTGATAATGGCATTAATAAACCCGGTTTCTCTTCACTACTTTGAAGTTAAAGCCTTCTTGTTGATACTCATAAGTTAGCGCCCACTGCCAATACTTGCCATGTTTAGGTTGCAACTTGCAAGTGCTTATTAGATTGAAATTTCGATTTTAAAATCTGGAAAGGGATATTGATGGTTATGTAAAATCTTCCATGTGACATGAAGCATCCTGATCTTAAGCCGAAACCTTTGTATGAAGACAAAAACCTCCTTTTCAATATCAATCCGAACTATCTTTCTTAAAATATTTTCGTCTTGGACTGTGTCAGTTTCTTGATGCATCCACGCTGGCATTTTTGCGTTGCTTATTTTCCTTAAGACGGCTGATTCCAGTCTTTGTTTGGGCATGATGATTGTCTTTAAACGTGGAGTTGTGGACCGAACTATAATCCATATATGCGTGATTGTTACACCTTGTGCTGTCTTTTTAGTGATTACTCAATTTGAATTTAGCATGTTCAGTGTATATCATGTACATACCTTCCTCAGGTATTCATGTCACTGACATAATAACTTTGTCCCTGAAGATATGAACATTTTGTTTAATTATAAATGTCACAGGGCCAAATATATAACTGGCACAGTAAATTCTTTGCAAGCAAAATCTGATGGAGGGGAGGAATGGCTTAAATCTCTTCGTACATTGGATCTTCAAGAAGTTATAGATGCCCTTTGCACATTACCTGGAGTGGGTCCTAAGGTGGCCGCTTGCATAGCTCTCTTTTCACTTGATCAGCATCATGCCATCCCTGTTGACACACATGTGTGGCGGGTACAATCTTAATCTTTTGTGCTTCCTTCTTGTATCAACTCTAATCTTTCATTTTTCTTTTGAGTGTATTAATGAGTAATAATCTGTATGTATTATCATTTTGGACTCTGGGTAAGATTGCAACAAAGTACCTCTTACCCGAGCTTGCAGGTTCCCGACTGACTCCAAAGCTTAGCAGTCGTGTTGCAGAGGCATTTGTAAGCAAATATGGTAAATATGCTGGATGGGCTCAAACACTGCTCTTCATAGCTGAATTACCTTCACAAAAGGCCCTCTTACCTCCTCAATTGCGGACTGTTGAACAGAGCAAGCATCCAGTAGAAGACAGTGAAATAGAAATAGGTAAAGAGAAACAACTTTAGTCTGCCAATCTTGATCTCATACATTAGGCATTCAACATTCAGCCATTTGGCTTCCGGGACAGCGGTTATTTAAAATATTTACCTTTTCTTTTCTAGTGTGAGATCAACAGATGGTACAGCTCTCTGGAAGTAAATGTAAGAGACCTGAGGTAAGACAAGCCGCCTACAATAATGTACGGGATAGAATTACCCTGCTGGGTGGGGCACCGTGTCCAAACAGCTAATTGCAGGTTATTCATTATGCTATTTAAATATTATTTGGCTGGCCTTCAGTGCAGTATCTTGCATTTTACATTCTTTGAATAGATTGTAATCATTAATTTGTATTTTTACTGCTCATTATGAAGGACAAAAAGGTAAAGTTTACATGTTTCTCGTTGTCTCCATCTTGCTGTCCTCTGGTTCAGAATTTAGTGGCAAAAGGAAAGAGGATTTTACTTCAATTTTGTTATAAAGGGAGCATGAGACTCATATTTCTGCACTTGTATATTTGTTAAATGATGAACATGGATATAGAAAAAGGATCCCCCTATCATGTGCTTTCTGATGAGGAAAGTAGATGTGGAATTTATTCAAATATTCAATCAATTTGATATTTTCAATCCATCCCAAGAACTTAGGTGCAGCAGGGTGATATGTAGAGTTTGTCCTCTATTGACTAGTGCATCAAAACATGAGAATATACACCAAGCAAGAACGGACTTCCCATGGGGAGAGTTGTGGCGCAACCTCATGAACACGATTGACAAGAATTGCTGCTATTCATATTTAGCGATTCTGTTATTGTTTACCTGAAAGTGTACTATATATAGCCAGATGTACCTCCGGCTGTACTGAACTTGGAGATTTATGCATGTGAGATTATACTTAGAGTATCCCTTGAAGAAAGATTTCATTTTTTTTGTTAAACAGTATCGTGTGTTTTCCTTCAACCACTTTCTAACAATCACTTACATGCTAAGAGACCAGCAAGGGAAACTGATATGAAGTGATGTTTCCATATGGTGGGTGAAATAGCTTCGGCGTTTTGCGATGAACAAGGAAAATGTATGCGATTTTTAAAGCTCAAGTTTCATACTTGAGAAAAGGATCAAGAAGCCTTCAAAAAAGTTTAATGTTTCTGATCTTGCATGTCAATTTTAGGGCTCTAGTGAATTTGGATAATAATTGTGGTCGAAATAAAGTTTTGCTGGTTCTATATTTCTCAGATTCCTTCTTGTTCCCACCATCTACGTGACGATATCGGCGGCTCATGAGATCAATGGTCAGTAATTGGACCCTTGGAGCCTATTCGGTTCAATTGAGAAGAGCAGGAGATAAATTTTTAACAAAGATAGCCCAAACAACTGCGAACAATTTTTTCTTAAAAAGACAGAAGAAATTAACAAAATGAAATTTGGCCAAACCACTCTTCGTAGAATTTTTATTGGCCAATTTCAAAGTAGCTATATCATCAATTTTGGTGGGCAAAAAAAGAAGTTACATGTGACATGATTTATTTTCTGACATGCGTGTGAATTCTGAACAGAAACTCCCAAATGATTGCCATCGCCTTCTCCTCATCTGTTGTTCGAATTGAACAAGAAATTGGTTGACCCTACTCTTCAACCTAAAACCCTGATAATAAACCTCTTATTTTAGTTTTTTCGTCAGATCACATTGTCTGGTGCCATAATATTTGTGATGCACTTCTTCACTGTGGAGCTAATTTTGATCTAATAAAGTAAATCTACTGGCGGATAGTTAGCGTTCATAAAGCTTTTCTCTAATAAAAGAGAGGGAATACTAGGGAAAAAAACTTCTATAAATAACAAAAAAAATTACTATTTTTAAGAGTTTTCTCTTTTATTATTTTTCCTCCATCCAAATATAAAATAAGTATCAATCGGATAATGAGTCATCGTGCTCTTGGAAATGATTTCATATTAAGCTACTCCAGCTATAAAATAAGGAAAAATTGAAAATAAAAGGAGGAAGAAATCCCTATATATGAAATGTTAAAAATAGGAAGAAACAAAAGACGAGTGGTTCCCCCCCCCCCCAATTTTGCCAATTACTTTGCTTTTTGTTTGTCGTTCAACTTGAGCAGTGCATTGAAACAAGCTCTTGGTCTCACTCTTGTAATTGATCAAAGTTACAGGCACTGGAATCAAATCTGTGATTCTGGAAATCATGGTCTGAATTCTAGAAATCCTTTGCTTAGCTTCGGGCTTCGGCAATAATGTCGGTAGACTTTACAGCTCTCCAGTTGATTTCCTTTCCGGGAAGTCTTGCAGATATCACCAATTCCTTTCATCAAATATATAACCTCATCACACAACTCTCTATACTCAGACATGCGCATTATATTGTAATTTTAATAAATGGAGTAGCCTAAGCGTGCATATTTTGGCAGTTTGAAGTTGAATACGCCCTACTAATTAAGTCAGTTATCAACCAATATGTGCACAAACGAGTAGTTTTTTTTTTTTTTTTTGGGGCAAATCTCACTTGTAACGTGTCTTTACATGATTGTTTCTAAAAACCCATATTTAACAATACTAGATCCAGACATGAATATAAAATTCAATTAATTTTTTTGGGAGATTAAAAAGATTAATTAAATTATTTTAAAGTATTTATATTTATCGTTTTCCCTCCAAATTAATTTGTTTGACTTATAAACTAATATATAATTTAATCATATACAACATATAATATGATTTAATAATTTATTTAGCTTTCTTGATCTCTAAAAAAAATGAACTTGATCTTGTATTATGACATCTTGTATGGTACATCCAAAATTTTTGCATTGCCAATTTGCTGAAGCTGGCCTTGGCATTCGTTCTGCTTTACATTGATGAGTGCTTTTGTTTTTAATTTCTCTTTAAACTCTTGGGTGATTTCGACATGGATATGTATATACAGAAAATGAGCATATAATTTTCTCTTTCTTATGTTTCTTTGTGATTTGTTCCTATCTTGCAGAAACTATGGGCATGCTTTGGGTGGACCACTTGCAGACCTATATGGACATGCTTCTCTTGTTGGTTCCAATGCACTTTCTTGTGTGTTAAGTTTCGCAACCTTCAAAAAGGTGAAGCAAGATTCATGAAAAGCGAAAGGTTTTACGGTACAAGTGAACAATATTACAGTGACAAAAGCCTTTAATAGAAGTGAACAGATCATTTTCGCGCACTTTACAGACTCCTTAAGGCCCAGAAAGTAGAAATCATCATGCCCGACTTAAATTCAATTGAGATTATATTAGCGGTGACTCCGAGGTGATTAGGGAATCGCATTAGCGAGAATCTCAATGAGGAATGCCAGACATTGCAGAACAGTACATGACCTTAAGGTTGTTCGGACATCTAAGTTTGTAATGAATAAAGGCCACAAAACTAAGGAGAGGAACTCAAAAGGCACAAGAAGCACTTCTAGGATTTTCCAAGATCCTAATAAGATTTGTAACGTGTCATCTATATGAATCGAGAATCTTGGGGACTTTTGAAAAAAGAACCGAATCTCAGAGAAATCTGAGAGCACTGTTAAGATATCACTCTTGTTTTTGGGTCCATACCATACTAGTACATATACCACTAACCTCCAAATCGGCCTGACGCGCATGTGGTCACCTGCAACTTGCAAAAGGCCACCTCCTATGTTAGGCCATTGGCCCATAAATGCTTGGTCTCTGTTTTTTTGGAGGCTGTCCCATTGCAACTTGCATGCAACCTACCCTTTCTATTCTGTGTTGTAGTCTAGTGTCGGCACTCTACTTTCCAACGTAGGAACAGTTTAAAACTACTTCATGGGTACAATGAAACCAATATTCAATCCATCCCATCACTCTGTGTGTGTGTGTTAATAGACAGAGCTAGCAGATCAAACAAACGGTCGACTCACGTGGCTTAGAAGAAAACTATACAGATTTTACAGTACTCACTCACTCCAAAAATGTAAAATCTTTTGGTTACTGGTCCATCTTTTTCAAAGGAATATAACTTGAACAAATGGGTCTGACGTGTATCTGCTTCACATTATGGAAAAAATCCATTGAGGTGTGGCCTTCCAGGTGGATTTAGCTAAGATTGGTTGACAAACATGTGTCTTTAATTCTCTCGTCAACCCTTATATATGCGTGACTTGAAGATAGTCTAATTTTGACAATTAAGGATCGAGATAAATATAAAGAAAATTATCTCTCCAATTTCAATTTATTGACACAGAAAATAAGCAAACAAACCGAGTCAGCAATGAAGATAAGGTTGAGGGCTATTGATTATTGGTAGCATTAGCCTTATCTTCAAGTCTATCCTCTCGAGCGCGGTAGAATTCAGTGGTTACCTTAATGTGAAAGTCATGACATGTCATCAGCTGAATAATAAAAGATATATTTTTGTTCGTTCCTATGGAGTGCGAACGGATTAGTGTTTACTTTATTTTAATGGGTGGCTAAAAAGGGTCATCTCACGAAAAGACAAAAATATGTCACATTAATTAATTATTTGATTCGCTACAATGAAGGGAGTTAGGCACGCGAGCATCCATTATTTTATTTATACCACAAATATATAGACGGCTGATAATCAACACCAAGTTCAAAAGTCGCCACCATTTTTATGAAATGACTAATTATTTATTACTGTGGATTATTATGTGTAGGACTAACTAATTATCAACGTTGAATTGGGTGAACTACAAAAAAAAACACTAGTGAAAACAATGGAGACTTTTTCGGCGGCCAGCTAGCATCTTTTGTGGGGTTTTTTGTTTTACTAAACTCCCCGAAGAAATTACGGCAGGTTATATAATTAAAAAGATGAAATCTTGCGGCCACACTTCCCTTCTTTTTCAAGTTGTATGTGTGTGTGTATAGGACCAAGAGAAATTAGAACGTGTTCATTTCACCTGGACAAGTTTTGGAGCCTAGGAAAATTAATTGAAATGTGACTTGGACGATGAAACTTTCATTTGAAAGGTCAAGCCCACCCACTTACCCGCCTTTAAGGGTAAGATTTGGTTTTGTAGGGTCTCCCTCTCTCTATATTTCAATATATATTCATCCCTTTTTAAGAATCTTAATATTTTGGTTCATTCGTCTTATAATGAATTCCACTTATTTTAGGACCGTCAATTCAATTCAAGATGCTTATCCTCAATTAACAAATCATTTTCATTTCTAGGTTTAGATAAACATTCCTATACTGCATTGGAACATTGAGGTGTATACATATAATACAGTAAAGAGAGAATAAAGTAAAATAAACAGTAAATCTATCTATAGTAAAACCAAGGTTATTAAACCGGAACCGATCAGTGAACCGGTCGGGGTACTGGGTTAAGGTTCAGTGGTTCAGGTCGAAGTCAAACTGGAGCAAACCCGGGACCAAACCGGTGAGAAAATGAAGATTTTAGGCTTATTAATATGAAATTATAAAAAAAAATTTTAAAAAAAAATTGATTTTATAAATTTAAAAAAAAGGACCGATTCACTACTCGGACTAGACCGATTTCTTGCCCGGGTTGCCAGTTTTCGAGCCGGTCCGGCCCGGGTTTAATAACCTTAAGTAAAATTATAGCGTCAATCTATTCATCACCATCTCAATTTAAATATTTTGTTTTGCATGATTTATATTTTTTATTCTTGTTATGATAACCTTAAAATGAAAACATATAGTGTATGTCAAATACAGTCTGTTGTAAAATATATTCATATATGTGGGGTGTGTCAAAGAAACTAATCACACATTGATTAGGAATAAGAGAGTATAAGCTTATATTTATATATATATATATATATATATATATATATATATATATATCATCATATTATATTGGCTGGTAAAGAGGCCTAGAGGAATGGTGAACTTGCGCTAACAACAACGGGTGATCCAAAGGCAAACACAGCACCCCTTGCGGGAATAAATACTTAATACCGGCACTTTTTGTAAAAATATTTTGTTCCCCGCAATAATACTTTAAAATAATAATTTATTTGGCTTTACTGAAACAGTCTCCATATTTTTAAACAGACCCTTCATGACTGAAAGTTGTCAATCGTCGGGCGCTTCCCCAAACACTCTCTCCTTTGTTAGCGTATAGACCTATCTTTTGGGTGGTGTTTGTTCGGTCTCAAGGGACGCATTATCCAGATTATCTTGCTTCAGTTGGCTATTCATGAACTATGCCTATAAAAGGGGAATAGATAAAGTGTTCAAGACCTACATATGATCTCTCATTCTTTACATAATTTTTTCTCATTGTGATTATAATTATCTTTCGCTAGTTCTACCGCCTTAACTTGTTCAAGAATGGTTTATTTAATTATCGGGAGTACCGTTTCTTTTCTTCCAATAGTCACAAAATAACTTTATAAGATAGTATCATTTGACGCGACTCAGATCATCCATATTTTTCGTTTTTTCATATTGCTTGTGAACTACAACATAGTATTTTAAGTTTAAATAAAAAAGAAAATTAAAAAAGTAGTCTTTTACTCATAGTAAAGAGATTAAAAACAATCAATTAATACTATCCCAATTTTAAATATAGGATTAACTTGTAGTGCAAATCTTATATTTAAGATTGGAGGAGTATTAATTATAACTAGATATGAGTTGAACGAACATGTTGCTACAGGCAGGTCAATGGCCTAATTGCCGACAAAAAACAACGTGATAATGGTCTTACTAGTAGAACTTCGCATCGGCCAGACTTGATTCAGGGGTTGATCATGGAAATTTATTTTGGCAAGATGAGTTGGATTCTTCTGGAAAATAATAAAGTTTGGAAATATTATTTTAAGAAAATAAATAAATGAGCGGTCCATGCTAGCCAATAATCAAACGTATTTAGGGATATGGAAGGCTTGCATGGCCATGTGCATAGGCTACTTGTTCAGAACTAGGCTGTTGGCCACCCTATGCATGCTTAATTAATTTCCTTCCCAACCCCATTTTATTTACATTTGGAGATCGCACTCCTTTTATTTTCTTCTTTTCCTTCTAAACCTCATTATTGTCTCTTACGGTTTGTTTGTAATCGAAAGAGACTAGGGAAAGAATACGTATTATAAGTTATGATTAGGCCGTATATATATGTTTATATATAAAACAATTACAATCGGCGGATGCATCTCAGCTTCAAGTGAATCCAAAGAGATGACCAAAACTTTTCTGAAGAAGAGTGATATGCAATCTCTTAAAAAGTTTATAATTTTTAATTACAATATTATAATTAATAACTATTTAATATAACGTGCGGATATTATTTGTCATGTTCTGATAAAATAATCGATGATATGTAAATTCATATATGCTTAGTTATACTCTCCCTTAACCGATTCATAACTAGTGAGGTCGAGTTGAATTTATTAGTAATCAAGCCAATCCCTCCATTAAAAAAATGGTGACAAATGAATTTATTGATTTTTTAATTAATTAAGCAGCATTCAATAAAGCATTTTTAAAGTAGTACTCATTATCTTAAAATATTTTCTAAGGAAATTTTGTCCTTAAAACATTTTTTAGCATGGGCATCCTAAATTAAAATTAGGAAATTGAATGCTAGTGAAAATAATATTTTACAGTAATGGATGAAACAAAAATTAACTTAGGATATTAAATTCTATTTAATCAATAATTTAAAATAATGAATGTTGCTTAACTTTTTACAATGACATTATTGAATAAATCAACCAAATCTTTAAAAATATTTTTAAAGACTAGTTACTACCGAAGCCGATATCAATGGGAAGCAGTCTTTGTAATTATCTCAGCTAAAACATGCAAATATATCGACTTTTCCTACTACTATTAGCCTGAAGGTATACCATTATCACGTATATATACTACTTGAGGTGTTGTACTATTTGTTTAATTTTATTAAAAGAAACGGGGAAGGGATCTTTTGGGGAAGTGATGTTCCAAAGGATTGAAGGCGTGAGTGTAAAGTTCGAGAAATGTCGATACGGCGGGTGACGTGGGGAGAACTCACAATATGGTCCCGAAGATAATGGCCACGTGGTGGAGTATAAGAGGACTGTGAGGCTAGGTCGTAGACTCTAGTAGTACCCGTACCCACAATGCCGCCACCGATCACCGAAAGTGAGACTTCCCGGTCGCCACCGTTCGACTCGACGCTTGTCCTCTTTTCCCTCTTCACCCTCTCATGACTAAGCAATTTTATCCCATCCCACCCCACCCAAAAAGAGAAACACCCAAAATAAAAGAAAAAGTGGCCGATCGTGCTGACTAATATTAATTAAATTAAAAAAAATTAATTAAGAAAATACGGGGGAGGTTGGGGTGGGAGCTTACCTGGTAACTTCCTAAGTGATGTCCGTTTGACATTTTCACACGTGCATGTCAATTTCCAGCATCCCCCAACCCCCAACGTTGAATCCAGTCTTTTCTGGAGGCGGCCTCCTAACCCCACCATTTAATACCCTCCGTAATCACCGGCAACCCCGTTTCTTTTTCTTCTTTTTTTTAAATTAAATACCTTCATCATTGTTGAATTATTTTTCATTTTTATCCTCTCATCATCATCATCATCAGTAATTTAATAAGTGCTTTTCTCGATTTATGCATATCATCCTTAACAGGGGCAGGGACCTTGCCAATGTTCTCAGTTTCAGTATTATAAAATCTGAATTTGACTGGCTGGTTTAGACTGAAAATTGGTCAATTGGTACGGTTTAGAAATCGTTCCGTGGTTTTTTTAAAAAGAATATTTTTTTTATTTTTTTAGAATTTTATATTATTAAACCTAAAATCTTTAATTTTTTGCCGGTTTAGTTCTAGATTGATTATGATCAAATCCACTTAGTCTTAATCTAATACCCCAATCGATTTAATACTCTATCCGAAATTTTAGAACCTTGCTCAGTATTGCTCTAATTAACAAGTGCTTTTATAGAGAAAAAAGAGACGAAAGATGAGCAGCACCGAAAAGAATAGTGCATAAAGAGAAATAATACTGCTAGTACTATTTTTAAAAAAAAAAAAACCAGAAAATACTACTACTATTTGGATTTTGGAAGGGGGCTCCTAGTACTAGGGCTGAGCCCGCCATACATAATAAAAGCGAGAGTGTCCCAGAGCACCCTGAGGTCAGGTGGGGCCCGATGCTTTTGAAAGCAACAAATGATAAATCACGCGGAATGATGATGATCCAACGCAAGTGGATATCTGACTAACGTGTCGGTATGTGCGCCGTTGGATCTGTGGGGATTGATGTGCCAGAGAGCGCGAATCCACGGTCCGACTGCATGCGAAACCCGAGGGTACCGGTCTGGACCGACTGACACCCCAGTCCAAAACTAGTGTCGTAAGCAGTGACCAAATCACTTCATGTGGGTTATCGACACGCACGCACCCCACTTCCTTGCTTGACACGTGTCCAGACGCGTCAGCGCACACAGCCTCCCGCTCTCTTCCACACACACAACCACCACTCCCAGAAAAATGTTATCGCCCACGTGTCTTCTAGAAAGCTCTGCCTTCTCCCGCCACGTGTCCCCCCTGAGGCCTATAAATACAAGCCTCTCCCTTGAGTTTGAAGTTTCAAGCGCCGCCATTGTTCTCCATATCTAGAGAGGAACCGAGCGAGCAAGAAGAAATCGTTAGCAGTTAGCTTTAGCTCTTATTGTTACCATTATCATTTTTATTATTTAGGGAAAATTTTCAAAATCAAAGGCCAAAATTGTAAAATGGCATCTGCAGATCTGCAGCTACCTCCCGGCTTCCGATTCCACCCGACGGATGAGGAGCTGGTGATGCACTATCTCTGTCGTAAATGTGCATCGCAGCAAATAGCTGTTCCGATCATTGCAGAAATCGATCTTTACAAGTATGATCCTTGGGACCTTCCTGGTAATAAATCTTTTGCCTTCCTTCTTTTTTCGTGTTCCCCTGGTTTAGCTCTGCCAAATTCTGGTTTAGTTCATAAGGATTTAATGTTGATTTTATTACAGGCCTGGCTCTGTATGGTGAGAAGGAGTGGTATTTCTTCTCGCCGAGAGACCGCAAATATCCGAACGGTTCGAGGCCGAACCGAGCCGCGGGGACCGGCTACTGGAAGGCAACCGGAGCGGATAAGCCCATCGGCCATCCCAAACCGGTTGGGATCAAGAAAGCTTTGGTGTTTTATGCCGGAAAAGCGCCCAAAGGCGAGAAAACGAATTGGATCATGCATGAGTACCGTCTCGCAGATGTGGATCGCTCTGCTCGCAAAAAGAATAGCTTAAGGGTATATTTTCGATCACACCTTGTTGTTCAATTATTTTAATTCGAATTAGGTGTAGATGACACATTTCGATTGTGATGCACGAGATTTGTCAATGTGCGACTGCAATGAAATGACTATTAGCCCGGAGAAAAATTTGTCTTGGACATTTGGGTCCCCCTGAAAAATTTGGCGGCCGCACAGAACGCCTTCATTTATTTAATGAAAACGATATGAAATGGCCGGTGCAGATGTCATCTCACAGTAGAATATTGGACCGTTACTTGTCAAAGTCATTAATCGCCTTCAACCTTTTGATGTTGCTCGCTGATTCAGCGCACACCTCTCATGCATCCAATCAAAGTCCTCTAAGGACATGAACAATAATTTAGTGGAAAGTTTAGCCCCTCTATTATTGTTTTCTATTTATGGAAAAGATTCCTTCTTATCTTTTGAAGACAATGAAATATATGAGACCTTTTGAACGCTATGATTGATCCTACGGTTCTTCTTTTGCAGCTTGATGACTGGGTGCTTTGCCGTATCTACAACAAGAAAGGGGCCATTGATAAGCAACCGCGTGCCCATGATGTGAGCCGGATAACGGCTGAGTCATCGGAAATCGAGGACAAGAAGCCGCTGCATTTGACCCGGGGCGGCGCACTTCCTCCTCCGCTGCCACCGGCTCAAGCGCCGTCGGCGGTCACCGATTACATGTATTTTGACAATTCGGATTCAATCCCAAAGCTGCACACGGATTCGAGCTGTTCGGAGCAAGTGGTGTCGCCGGAGCTCGCTAGTGAGGTGCAGAGTGAGCCCAAGTGGAATGAATGGGAGAAGAACCTTGATTTTTCGTATAATTACATAGATGCCACTCTGGGCAATAATGGTTTCGGATCGCAGTTTCCGAGCGGTGGTCAGATGTCGCCGTTACAGGATATGTTCATGTACCTGCAGAAGCCCTTCTGAAGTGGTGAAGATGGGAATTGAAGCATCGGCGGACACGTGGGCAGTGTCTGGATCGCACGGCAGCACGAGACAGAAGGTCTATGAGTGTGCCTGTGCGTGAGCATAGACGAACTATTTTAGGCGGGGCCGATCAAAATAATTGGTGCTGGGCATGCACTTGTTTGGAGGACATATATGATATATCTTAAACTGTGCACACTTCCGATTTTGGGCGTCCGATTGATTGGTGAGGATGATCCAAGGGTGAAATTTGCACTTCTCTTTGCTTTAGGATTAGTATGTGTACAGCTTGTGGATAAGTGCGTGTTGTTATGTGATGGAAGGTAGCTCGTTAATTTGAGCCTTCTAATATTTGTAGTTGGTATTTCATTCAATGGGCAGTAGCTATTTTTTATTTTCAAAATCTTATTATTTATCATTCATTTTGCAGTCTCAAGAGATTGATGATGATTTGTTCTCAGTATTTTTTTTTTTTCAATTTGTTGGCAATGAGTAGGGAAAAAGAAAGGACCCCCAAAAGAAGAGGGCAGAGAGAATAGTCGTTAATATTCTTTAAAGAATCTGTGAGCACATAGAATTGGTGAGACAAATTAAATGAGGTTTGACCAAAAAAAATTATTTGATGTATAGTCGAAAAAATCCAACTTGTTTAAAAATTAAAACGAATATAAGGAAGGATGTTGAGATAAAAGTCAAGACAATTTTTTTTAAATGAAAATCAAAGTTGAAATCAAGACAGACATATTATTATATTCATTACTTTCAATTAAGCACGTCCATTACGAGAAATATGGTGATGGGCCGAGATTTTGTAATAAATGTTTTGTGCGGGCTTTGACGTCAGTCATGGGCCCTGATCTTCTGAGGGACTTTGTTTAGAAAGCCCACGTCTTCTCATATGGTTTTTTAAAAGGGGAAAATAATTGCCGACATGAAATGATGCGACCAAAAGTTGTGCAGTTGGTCCAATAGTTTCGTCGTAGTTGATAGTGTAAGGTAAAGTTTCCGTAAAATAACATGTGGAATAGTCCATGATTACATGGTTGAAGTAAAAAATGTAGTGCTTTTACACGAAGACCACAGGTGGGTGAATTTCATTAGAAATAAAAATATGAGACTATTTCACCACCGAGGCTAGTTGGGGGCAATAGCGTGAGTCTGCTGATTAATAATTGACCTCTTTTTAATTAAATAGTAACATTTTATTGATGTCGTTGTCGTTTTTATTAACGCCCATCTTCGGTTTTCATTCTGTGTGGGAAACCTTTCGAAGTGACTTAATGATTTTATATTTTTATTGGAAATTTTCCTATCCATAAATACAGTAGCATTTTTCAATTGAAGAGTGAAAAAAAAAACAAAAATCCGTTCTTTCAATAGAATAACCCAAAAACAAAACATATCCATATAATTTAATTAGATATATATTACTCAAAAACATATTGTTTTAATTAGAATTCATAAAGCATTGGTAGCCTTTTCTATAAGTAAAAAATTATTGCCATCGATCCAGGGGACAAAAATGTATTTTGGGGTTAAACGCCTTGGAGGGACAAAAATAATTACGGCGATGTTGAATATTTAAATAAAAAATGAACTGTTAAATAGTTACCAAAAAGGTTTTTCAATAACACAATCATGAATTCACGATCTTACACGTTACCCCTACCAAAAGAAGGTGACCAGTAGAAAGCATTTCCCAGATTCAGCCTTCACCTGTCATTATTAATGTTTAAGAAAATTAGGTGAACAGATATAATTTATTCATGTACCAATTGGTTTAATTAACTGTAATTACTAATTAGTGCAAGCAATCCTTTTTCATCTACACACAATCTTGTATCCTTTCAAATACTGAGAATGTCAGACCTTCACTTTGCACGATAACTACGAAACCCGTGCCCAACTAAAGGAATGAAAAGAGTTAAGCAATTGACCAACCCCTTAAACAGGTGATTAAGAAATCTATTTAACTTGTAATCCTAAGCAAAGCATTACATTTATTTATTAAAAAAATACTACGTCCGAAAAAAAAATGTGTGTCTGGATGACCGTTTGGCATAATGAAAATATGTGGATGGAAAAAGGAAAATGACTATTTTTTTTCCCTTAGGTTGAGTCGTTTGATATGCTGAAATTAAAAGCTACTACTATTTTATGGTACAAGATCTTTGTATACTCCCTCTTTTGCTTAATATAAAGCACATTTGGTGATTGGTCTTGGTCCTAATTAAATATAAGATAAAATTTCATATTTATTAATATTTTTTTAATTTATCTCTATTGATACTTCCTCAATAATAATTAAAGGAGAGATGGAATGAGAAAATTAAAGAAAGTTACCAGAGTATTTTAGAAAATATGTTATATTAACTAATTTAACCAACAGTTTAAATTTAATTAAATTAAGTAAATATATATTATATTAAAAATGAGATGATTATACAGTATATACGGTAAATTTCATTCCTTCCACTTTTGATGAAAAGCAATTTTCCTAAGGTTCTGAAACCCGAACCGGGTACTGAATCTGTCGAGGTACTAGGTCAAGGGTCAGTGGGTCAGATGGAGTCAAACCAGGCCAAACCGGTAAGAAATTAAATATTTTAGGCTTATTAATATAAACTTTCAAAAGAAAAATAAAAAAATTTGATTGAGTGTAAAAGTAAAACTGTGAAATATGAATGAAGTCATGAATAATTAAGTGTTTTGATTCACTGATCAGAGGCACAGAGCTTGAAGGAAATTAAAGTTTAAATGTAAAAAAAAAAAAAAAAAAGTTAACCCAGGTCAACCCGCCCGGGTTAAGCCAGGTTTACCGGTTGGTTGACCCTGGGTCAACCCGTAACCCTGAGTTAACTAACAAACTAAACTGATTTTTAGATTGGTTCATCGGTTTCTGATCCGAGCTGGTCGGCTTGGTTCGGATTTCAAAACAGTGAATTTTCCTATTTAGTAAATTTGGGAAAACCCCTTCATCCAATCTCTTCATCATTGTGTGAGGGGTACTTAAGGTATTTTTTTATTTTTATACTTTATTATTATTTTTCCTTAATCATCATTTTCAATTCATTTTTATTTTATTTACATATCAAATGCATATGTGGCTGTAAATTTTTCAGTCCTTTTCATTCATTTCATCTTCATCGAAATACATTTTGTATACTAAACAGGCCCTAAGATATTTGTTTTAATAATCTGTATTCAAATTCTATTGATACGTACAGTCAACATGAATAATTTTTAAAAAAGTATAAGTTTAAAAGACAAAATAAAAGGTATCCACAAAATCAAAGTAAACGAGTATTAAATACAATAGGGTACACATAACACAAGAGTGTATACTAAGACTCATAGGAAATATCTATCAAATGAGAACAAAGAAGAGAGTGAAGAAATTGAGATCCGATACACAAGTGAGGTGAGATTCAGATACATGAGTGAGGTACCACCACCGAATAGGAAGAGAGTAATGGCGATTGGGTGTGGGGGTAAAAGGGTTGAAGAAGCGGTGAATGATATACTCCCCTGTCTATAAAATATACAGGACACTTCACTTGTATTATGAAAAATAAAAAATAATAATTAAGTTATTTAATATGTTATAAAATATTTTTTTAAAGAAATACGTTTAGTTATATTAGAAGTGTTATTTGTGAAAGAGGGAAGAGATATAATAAGTAGATAAAGTTAAAGAGTGATAATTAATCATATAAATAAATTAAAATAAAAATAATTTATATTTTAAACCATGTTTTTTTTAAAGGTGCCATGTGCTGTAGACATGAGGGGTATAAAACATAATAAAAGGGATGGGGCAGGGAATAATAAAGAGTGAAGAGGACTGGACTGAGGGCACAGGGAGCAGAGAGAGATTCTGAGGGATCCCTAGAAATTGACGCGTGCTGTCACATTTTATGAACCTTTTTACTCTCTCTGTTTCTCTGTCTTCTCTCCTCTCTTTCCAAATTCATTCAATTCACTCTTTTATCAAGAGTCCGACCAGCGAGGGTTTGGAAAATGTCCAATCTCTGATTTTAATTTTTTTTTATAAATTGAAATAATTTTTTATATATATATTTATCTCATAAATTATAAAAATTATTTTTAAAATCTAATTGAAACCGTACACTAAATTCAGCTCAATCCAACTCAGATTGCTCTTTTAAAGGGATTGGGGTTTCCCAATGAGGAGGTTATCTTGTCTTTGTCAGATTCATTATCTCCGCACCTATTTATAAAAAAATAAATAATTAGTGATTTTAATGAAATAACTACAACTGATACATTTAGACAAAGATATATAAAATATACACAATCAATGAATCAAATCTGCCTCCCTGCATCTCTTTATTTAAAGCGATGACTGTATGATTGTAGAGGATCCGTTTGCTTTTAGTTGGAGAGAAGGGTGCAAATTCTAAAATGAGTCGCAGGGTTCAGTCATCAGTGATTATTAATAATGTAGCTTCTTGTTCCCTCCCTTGAAATTCAATAACGAAATTTATGCATAATTTTTTTATTATTTTTAATGAAAATAAATTAGTTCATTATATGATCTGTGTCTTCCTCGGATCCGAGTGAATGTGGCGGGGCATCGTTCTCTGTTCAATCCCACGCAAACTGTCATGAGCTATGATTGGGAAAAAAGGCTTTCTTCTACCCAATAAGTTTTGGCATCTACTGCATAATAATCTACTATTAATTAATTAATTAATGAGTTAAGTTACATTCATTGGCATGAAATAATTTTAAGGTACATCTTACGTACTGAAATATTTTTTTTAAGTAAGTCCCGTGATGTAAAGTATATTTTTTAGAGTATTCAGCTTCCTAAATTTTTTTTGCATGTGTGTTTATAGCATCTTAAAACATTTTTTGTTGCCTATGTTGTTACGTCATAAAGTCATTAATTATTTTAAATTTTTATTCCATCGTGTGTACAAAAATACATCCTAGGATTGGTAGGTTGTTAGTTATGACCGATGTCAGCGATCCTTGATAAATGAAGCAATAAAGCTTTTGTGGCTTTGATAGATGAAGCAACCTTTATTTATATATATATATATTATCTAAGTATAAGGTGTAAATTTAGTAACAAAGTTTTATTTAAGAGGTGGCGAGTATAATTAAATTTTAAAATGGATAAAAATAACAATAAACAATTAAAAATGATGTAAATTTAATAAAACCGTTAAATATAATATAATGCCATTAGTTGGAGCTTTCTACATTTTGAAATTGGCACTCCACCAATAAAGCTTTTGTGGCCTTGACCAATGAAGCAATATTTTTTTTATATTATATAGGGTTAAGATATAAATTTAATAATAAAGTTTTATCCAATGGGCGTCCAACATAAATAAGTTTTGGAAGGAATAAAAATAACAATGAACAATTAAAAATGGTGTAAATTTAACAAAACCGTTAAATCTGACTTAACGACGTTAAATTATAAGAGAATAAAACATCTAACGGCATCAGGTCAAATTTAACAATTTTATTAAATTTACACCCTTTTTAATTGTTCATTATTATTTTTACCCCTTCTAAAATTTATTTATGTTACACGCCATTAGATAAATCTTTATTATTAAATTTACACCTTATTTCTATTATCTATATATCGAGGTTTTAGATCAATATTGGTATGTTTGGATAGTCTTCATAAGTGATTTTCAATCGTTATTTACGGAATACGATGTAGCTTTTATGATCTACGAGGTACCTTTTACAGTCTACAAAGTAAATATGTGGATGAGTTTTATCTCGATTTACGTGAATCGGGCCCCAACCAAACAACCCTTTTTCCATAGGCTGGCAAACAAACCGTCACATCAGTATAGTCAATTTATAATTAGTCGCATTATTCACAAACGGGTTAAGGTGCAGATTTAGTAAAAAATTATTTATTGAAGTGCACCCAACACAACTAACTATTTTAGAGTGTAAAAATAGACATTATGAATTTTTAGGGTGCAAAATTAAATATTATGAATTTTTTTGGAGTAAAAATAGCAATTTCGTTATTTATTTTGTAGTGCAAAAATTACTATTTTTGCTCCCAAAAAAATTCATAATGTTTACTTTTGCACCATAAAAATTCATAATATATATTTTTACATCCTAAAATAATTAATTATATTGAATACACTTTAAAAAATAATTAATTACTATTTTTACACCTTAATCCAATTCACAAAACGACTAGTATGACTTTTATTTTGTGAGGATATGTGGATGCATATAACCATACGTATATGAGAAATGTAATTAAAATAATGATTTGTGGGGTTCGTTCTTTTTTTTTTTTTTTGTAACCTGCTCTCATTTGTGGAAGGTTTGATTTTATCATACGAGTAATATTTTTTTTAATTTTAAATATAAGATAAAGTTGATTTTTTAAAAAATATTAAAAAATTAATTATATTATTTAAAATATTTATATTTATTATTTTTTCTCCAAACTATTTTGTCTAACTTATAAATGGATATACAATTTAAGAATACATACAACATATGACATGATTAAATAATTTTTTTAATATTTTAAAAAAATCAATTAGATTTTATATTTAAATAAAAAAAAAACTTAAGATGCTAATGTGTTGATGTAAGAAAGAGACGGACTATATAGATGTTTAATTCATTGGATCGGGAGACGTGCGGGTGTATATATATTCATATGCTCCCCTTGTTCTGTTTTTTTATTTTTATTCAAGGTGCTCGAGGCAATTACAATTTTTGCACAACATTTTATTATCAACATTTAAAATAAATAAATGAGCTGAATATATTGTAATAAAGCACAAAAAAGCTCCATTCTTTTGAAGATTATGAATCCAAACTACTAGTTTTAGTTATATAATTACAAAATTTGCACAACATCTTATTATCAACATTTAAAATAAATAAATGAGCTGGATTTATTGTAATAAAGCACAATAAAGCTCCATTCTTTTGAAGATTATGAATCCAAACTACTAGTTTTAGTTATATATATATATATCAAGGGGTGAAGGTAAAAAACCCCAATTGGTTGCCATGTGCCAGTAATTCTTAGTGGTGAATAATGAGCAAACAACAATCCTAATTAATTATATATATAAGGAACATATTTAGAAGGATATGGTAGCTACGAACTTCTTCTGATTTCAACCGAGGCATCATAGTTTTTTGGGACATTCCAGCTTAATTTCTCCCTTGTACTATATGTTTTCGTATGCTTCCAATTTTTCTGACTCATCACATTTTGTTAATTATTAAGATCGCATCTTCCCTAATATTATATTGATCCTCGTCGTGTTTGAATCATTATATTTGGAACCATACATCTAATAAATAAATGTACACCACTACTATTTGGATGCTTGTACTCAAATCATTACATATATTCCCTATCAATATAATTAGTTTTAAATATTTGCCCCCACTATTTAAACCTACCTACTTAAATCATTTTGAAAGTGTTTAAGACGTCTTTTTTTTTAAAAAAAGTAAAAAATAAAAAAAGTTGCATTTTTATAATTTTGGGTAAGAATTGAGTAAATTTAAACGTTTTTTTTAAAGAGATGTCTAAAATTTAAAAAAAAATTAAAAGAATTTTTATTTCTTACTTTATACTTCCCTTTTTAAAAAATGGAAGTATAAAGTAAAAAAAAATTTTAAAACTTGACGTTCTTTTTTTTAAAATGGGACGTCTAAAGTCTAATTTTAGATATCCATTTTTCAATTTTTTTTTTACTTTAGACGTCCAAAATTCAAAAAGTAACGTATATCAGTTAAACTAATACTAACATTACTCTCTCTAAGGTTATGCCTACTTTCGCAAGCTAGCTTCCTCGATTCAAATTTTAAAACTCTCATTTTCTCTTGAAGCTCTTTTTTCCACCACTATCTTGAAGTTCATTTTTCACCATCACTCTCTCTCTCTCTCACTCCCTCTCACTATCATTGCTCTTTTTTAAGGTTGTCCATCTCTCTCTCCACCACCGTCTTCCTCTCTCCCTCTCCATTATTGAAGCTCGTCGCCATTGTCCTTCCTCAATATTTGATGCTGTTGGTTCCTCATCTCTCCCTCTCCCGCCATTGGCTTCCCTCCTCTCTCTTTTACCGTGGCCAAAAGGTATGGATAATTACTTTTACTTTTTATGGGCTAAGTTTTGAACTATAATTATTGTATATGTATTTTGTTGTGATGAGATTTAGATTTATCTTCATTATAGATTCATTTTGATTTATCGTTCTTCACCGATATTAATCTGTAAGGACATTTGTAAAGACATTTTGGTTTATGAAGAACTGTTCGATCTTGTGTAGTGAAAAATATAAACGATTTTTTTTAAAAAAAACTTTAGATGTCTCTTTTTTAATGGACGCCGTATCCTGAATTTTTTACGTCCCTAGCATAGGCGTCCCATTATTTTTAAATCGTTGAAAGGGCTAAAAAAGAGACATTAAAAATGTTTTCTGTAATAATGATATTCATTTTTGTTTTAATTCGGGAGAAGCATTTTAGCTGAGAGAACTTATTAGCAAGCAGCAACTACCGTCGTCTTCGACTTGTCTGTTGTAACAAATGACAGTGTAATTTATTTAAAAATAGATCGTATTGTTTTTTTAAATAAAAAAATAGAGAGAAAAAGCTTTACTTTGGTGTGATATAACACACACATATGTGTTCATTTAGAACAGTGATTAAAGTCTTTAAAAATAACTTTTTAATTATAATTTGCAGTATATAAAGTATTTGAGAGAAGTGTTGTATCGACTTATATGTATAAGCACTTAAAAGCTATTCAAAAACTCATCCAAACAAGCTTATAGCTGACTGCCGACACTGTAAGAAATTTACAAACAATAAAATTATGACTTAATCGATTATTGTTATCATCATTTTTGTGCCATATATGTACGATAATCATAATCGTATATGTTTATGGGTTTCAAAAAGAAAAAACTACCGTTACTTACTCCCCAGTTATTCCTTCACGTGTGTGAAGCATATCCGCATTCTTAACTAATTTAAAATTAAATATTATCAAGTTCGTGAGAAAGAATTCTCCCACAATAATTTTAATTTCCGCCGACAGAATTCGAATTTCTTAATTTTGATTTTGAAGATGTATAATATATTTGCTACAAAATATGTATATTTATTTTTATGGGTATTACGTAAGCTTGATTATAATAAAACCATGGAATTAAAATAGGGAAAATGGCTGTGAGGTTCCAAAGGAGCCAATTAATATCAAAGAAGTCTCAAAGCAAAATCCTCCAACAGAAAAGTCCCTGAAATGAATTCTCAATGGCAAAAGACCAATATGCCCTTATTGTTTAAACAAAAATCATGGTTGAAATTTGAAAATGTTGGAAAGGCAGTAGTGTTCGGTTCTGTGCATCCCGTCCGTTCTCCCGCCCGTTTGAAGCCCCACTGTCGCCGAAGGCATCACTCGTCTGAAGCCATCCACCTCCGAAGCCTCCCAGTGACTCCTCCAAAGACGTCGTTCCTTCGAAGTTGTAGATGGTCCGAAACCCCACAACGAGTCCGACAAAGCCCTCGAAAGCGTCGCAGTGACTCCTCCAAATACGCTGTGTTTTCGAAGCCGTAGATCGTCCGAAGCCCGACAACGAGTCCGACGAAGCCCTCGCTCCTGCAAAGCCATCGTTTGTGGTGAGCATCCTTTTCTCTATTTAATGCAATGGATATTCATATTACAGCCACAACAGCACCCACACGATTTATTTAGATTCACTTAGGAATGCTTTTTTTTACTATTTTTCTATTGTAATTTGTTATTTAGGGTTCATTTAGGCTGCCGTTGTCAATTAATGGGAATTAGTTATTTGTATGGTCGATCTAGGTTTTCTCTCTTCGGTAGTGCCTCTTTTTGTGAAGTCGAATACCTATATGCACGTTAAAGTACGAATTCACAATTTGAATTTGTTTAACCCCCTAATAGTGATTTTTGAAACACCATACTAATGAGGAATTAGATTGAAAGCTTAGGTATAAAATGTTTATCGTTTAGCCTGCTGAAGTTTCATGTGATATGATTGAGCGATTTTTGGAATATTATAAGTCAAATGAGAAGTCATGGATGTGGGAATCTATTGCTATTTGTTGTGAGAAATTAATGTGCATGCAAGTTTGCTGCTTACTTTAAGGGTTCTGGGTATCATGCTTGTAGAAATTTGGATGAACTAGAAGCAACTTCGTTAAGGTAATACTTTGTGTACGAACTTGTGGATTTGAGTCAAGGATGAAGTGAAACTAGCATTTAGGAATTTATAGTTATAGCATTCATACCTATTTACAACAGTTTCTAAGACTGATTCTGATGCTTAGCTATAGAGTATGATATTATACTTATGCAGAAAAAATTGTTACCTAATTCTGCAAACATAACTCTCTGTTCCTTATCCTTCCTTCTTTGTGTGTAATGCATTTGTTAATGTCTATAATGTGTTTTAAATGTGCTTCTTCAGATTATTAAGGTAAAAAAATTTGGACTATGAACTTTTGAAATTTGGATTTTTTTGACTGTGGAGTGGGAAAAAAAGTCAGAAATAATAACTGAGTTACAGGTAAAAAACCAAATGGTGGAGAGTACAAAAAGGGTAGAGCAGGAGGGAGAGAGGCGGCCAAAGGTGTCTGGGTATACATTATTCACTCAAGACTATTATGAGAAGAAGAATAATAATAATGAGGAGATAAAGTCATTCATGGAGGAGAGTAAGTCACTGAAACAAGGTTGGAATGCTTTAAAAGATGATGAGAAGGAGAAATACAGGATGAAGGCGAAGGAAGTAAGAAGTAATGCGAAAGGGACGAAATATGTGCTTCCATTCTTGACTCGATGTGCCCCTAAGCAGTTTATGGACGTTTGCAAAAGTTTGAAAGATAGACAAGATAGGATGGATCGACTTAAAAAAATAGGTTTCGATAAGCTGGTTAATATATGCTGCTCTCAAATTCCCCGAGATTTATGTGGTAAATTTATGGTTTCATTTGACCCTCCGAAAAACAATGTTTCGATTCGAGGGAGGTCGCTTCACATACGTAAGGAAGATGTAAAAGATTTTATGGGATTACCTTGTGAGGGGAGGGACATTGAGAAGAAGCTGAAGAAGGAAGATGGAGCATTTAAGGCAATGAAGTCATTGTATGGGAGAGTGCCATACAAGACGATAGCAAAATGGCTGATTGAGAGAGAGGATGATCCTGATTTTGAATTCTTGTTTGTTATGTATGCATTGGGAACCCTCTTGTGTCCTGAAGCGGGTATTAAAGTAAGTAACCATGTGCTGAAGGTGATGGTGGCAACAAAGGGAGCCTTTAATGAGTATGATTGGTCCAGCCTTGTGTTGAACGAACTATCCAATTCAATTGCGCAGTATAAGAACAAAGTCAGGAAAGGGAAAGCTTCTGAAAAAATCAATATAGGAGGTTGTATATATTTTCTAATGGTAAGTGCAATTGTTATTCATGTAACCTGAGTTGTAAATAAGTGCACTGCATGTTGCAACTTCCTGCTGATAAGTTGTTATTTGTTTTTGTTGTGCAGATTTATTGCTTGCAACATTTTCCCCTTGGTCCATTACAGGCCTCTACAGTACATGATGCGATGGCATATTGGAATGATAATAATGTCAAGAGTAGAGTGCAAATTGAGAAGGAAAGCAATCAAGGGATGCTGCATTCTGTCGTTAGTTTACCTATGCCTTTGTCTTCCAATTTGGATTTAGAAGCAGTGTTAACTCACCTGGTAAGTGTTAAATTTGGTTGCATGCCTGCCAATATATCGAATTTAATCAGTGATCAATTTTTGGTTCATAATTTGCAGGAAATAAAAGCCACATATGACAGATTGATGTTAAGGGTCATACGTATAGTTCAAGAGGAACTCGCGTCCCTTTAGTCAAGGCTGTTTGGGGGGGGTTAAAACTGATGAAGGGGAACATGAACAACCTTTATCATCAACTGAACATGAGGGGTCAGACACAGAAAAAGAAGAGGATCATGAAGTTGGGGGGCAAAAACTGATGAAGGTGGAGCTATACACAAGACGAAGTGGAAGAAGAACTACAGGAGTTGGAGGAGGGAAAAGTGAAGGGATTGAAGGTCAGGACAAAGATGACTCCGCTGCATCTGAATCAAAAGAGGAGGAAGAATTACAATTGCGGAAATCGACAAGGGTTAAAAAACTAGCAATTGTCTCCCTGTGGGTGACAACCATGGGTAAGAAGAGACTAAAAGATGAGAAAGAGAAGGAAGCTTTATATAACTTATGCACAGCAAGATGTAGTAAAGAGGAGGGCGATGAGTAAGTCATTCTATTTGTTCTTCCTATAAGCAAATTATTGCATGAAAACTGACTTGTTATGCTTGTTTTGTTATTAAAGAGTTCGTAGCTATGTATGACTATTTTCTCACCTGAGGTGAACTATATTGTCTGCGTCTAAGGGGATGGATAAATAATAGGGTAAGACTCATAATTTAATATTACTCATACTTAGTTATGCTATTCCTGTTAGTTTTAGACATTAACGTAATTGTCGACAGTTCATGTCAATGGTATCCAAGACATTGGTGGGGGATGAATTACAGCATTCTGGCCGCGTAAGGAGACATATATTTTCTTTAGAGTTGATGGAAAAAATGTGTTATGATCCGAAGAAGTGGTCTTGGGAAGCGCATGAAGCAGAGATCCTGCCCATACATATTGGTTATAACATTGGTGATTGCGTTTTTATTTTTGCCCTGGTCTTGCGCCTCGATCACTGGTTTTGTTATGTTTTAGACATGAAGACAATGTGTTTCTATGTGCTGGACTCATTAGTAGACCACCTGACATATGAAAGGCTGCAGAAGGAGGAAGGTGAATTGAAAGGGGTTGAGCAGGGCAAGAAGGGCAGGAAGATGCTGAGTCGAAAGAAACAAGAAGAGTTACGCAGGAAGGAAAGATTGGCAAGCCAGTATGTAAGCACTAATCCTTGACTATATACTTTGTGTTGTGAATTGTGCATGTTGTTGTAAAAAGTTGTTGTGAAGTTGTCATTGAAGTTTTCTATGATCACTATTGTGTGTTGTTCATGCAGAGAGATTGCATAGTTGACATAGTTCGAAGGGTTAAACCTGAACTATTTGCCGATCAAACAAAAATACCAAAGGAAATTTCATGGGCAAAAGTGCATATGCAATGTGATACGTAAGTATTTGTTTAGTCTTTGTGTGTTATGAGTTTGGTGTTTGTTTATGTGGTATGTATTGGTTGTCTTTTAAAAGATGAGTACTATACATGTGGAATTTTGTTTGCATGGATTCTTGTGGAGTATATGTGCTACCATGGTTACACGGGTGGGACGGGTCAACACGTGACAAACAGGGGTAAACCATGCCTAAGTTATCCCATGAAGAAATCCGTCAGACGAAGGTCGACTGCTTATGGTGGCTTGTGACACATCCGAGGAACAACCATGCGCAAAGGGTGCTAGCAATTATAGCTCCCAACCAACCAAGCAAGAGGAAAAAAGAGACATAGGAGTAGTTTAGTTCAGTTATATGTTTAGTTATTTGGTACACAATCCATACTGACATGTTCAAATGTAATTTGCCAAGTCAATGGCATTTTGAAGGAAACGCTTCCTGAGTGACTGCCTAGTTATGACTACATTATAAATGCATCAGGTATTTCAAATTGAATGACTGCCTAGTTCAGCTACTCTTTAGTCTTTTTGTGAAGTATATAGTTGATTCACACAGCTGCATAGTTGTTGCCATTTTCCTTGTTGCGATCTTATTGAGCAGCTTTTAACAACTATTTTTAGCATTTTTTACAACATCATCAGTCTCTATGTGGTTAGGTGGCAATAAACAGTTCAAAGATGGCTTTTCGTTAGTTCACAACTTGAACATTTTTTACAACCTTTTTCACTTTGCACGCGTACAATCAGCTGAAGTAGTACGGAATTGCTGTACCTTGTGTTTACAACGTCCTGAGTGTGTTTTAACAACATCAACATCTTTATTTACAACCTTATGAGTTTAAACGTTTAATATCAGAGGGACCAAGTGAGAATTGCGTGGGTGGGGTGTAACATCCTCATTTTTATTTTTAGGATATAATTATAATTATCATTTTTATTAGGTAATTTTTAGTACTAAAAATAAATAATTAAAAATAATAATAATAATAATAATTAAAAAAATATTATTTTTATAATATAATATTATTAAATAATATAATATAATATTAATATAATATTATTATATAATATATTATATTATATTATTAAAATAATAATATATATATATAAAACGTGGGGGGCGGCGCCCCCCACTTTTGAAAAGAAAGTGTGGCACCGTAAGGTGCCACACATTGAAAAAAAAAAATATAATAAAAAAATTATTTAGGTAGGTAGGGGAGGTATTATAAATACCTCCCATTCTCACACACACTTCACGTAAATTCTGCGTGAAGTGTTGTGTAATAGGGTGACGGGCAAGGCTCTGATAGGAGTATTTTCATTCTTCGGGGATCAATAAGGTACTCAAAATCTCTTCTAATCATAAAACTTATTTTATGAAATATTTTCTAAATAATTTTCTCTTTCTTATGATATTAATTTTATACTGATTAGAGAATATTTTATGATTAGAATTTTGGACAAGTTTGAGTTTTGTCAGTATATGACTATAAGAATATAGTTAATAATTAATAGTTAATTTTAATCGGTTTATTTTTGTTATTTAGTTTATATAAGATTTTATAATGAATTTTCTATATAATCAAATTATAAATAATGTTATTTTGGACTTTTAAACCGATTAAATTTAGATTAAATAATTTATTTGTGTTAATGGATATATTATTGAAATTTTAATTGGTATAGTTTAAAATCTGAAGGACTAAACTGTCATTTTATAATTTAAACCCTAAATTATTATTTTCAGTTTTTATAGGATATTATTATTAGAATTAGTAAATAATTTATAATTTTTAGTTTTTAGAAAATTATTAACGGGTAGTAATTTGATTGTGATAGATTGATTTTGGCGTGTGTTTGAGCTCTTGGATTTGGAACAGTGTGATAATAGTTAGCTTTGGCGAGAGGTAACCACTTTCCACTTATTATGTGTGTTGGTGTGTGTTTGTGAGTATTTGTAAAATGATTATGGGATTGAAAATTATATATGGATATCATAGATTATTTCAATGAGTAATATTGAGGAGTATTTTGTTATACACTTGCTTTGTGGAACCATGTGATTTAAATTATAAGATGTATTTGTATATTTTGAATATCATCATATGTGTATGGAAATCTTGAGAAAATTCCTATTGAGCTATTTATTGATATTTATTGGGTTGTTTGGTTTGGGTTGAGATGGAGAAAGTTATTTTTACCACGTGGTATAGCCTCCATTGGTGCACGATGGTTGGCTTTTTATTGTCCCACCAGTTCAATGAGGGACTGTCCCACTAGTTCAATGAGGGACTGCGACACCCCACCAGTTCAATGAGGGGAAAGACCCATGGTCTGGAAACATGCTCTGTGGATTTTGGCCAATCCTCATCATGTGACCGGAGAGCTCTTTGAGTAGCCAGTAACATGGATATTAACTTAGCCCATGGGTCTAGTCGGCGGAAATAAGGCGGTTCGGATGGATTGATGGGAGGCATTTGGGAATTGTGATATGAGATTTGAGATATAATATTATAATTTTTGACATGAGATTTGTGTACAAAACAATGATATTATATTTTAATATTTTATTATATAAACTGTTCCACTTGGCACCTCATGAATACATGTCAGCATGTGTAATGAGTTGGAAAGCTGGTTACTGAGGCTTTTGTCTCACCCCGTTGATTTAACATTTTTCAGGTGATAGTTTCCGTGCTGGAATGTCGGGAGGAGCTCCTGAGGCATAGATATATCTCTATGGCCTCTTGTGGTTTATTATGTGTTGAATTGATATATATTGCCACTCATAGGGCCTATATCCTATAAACTCTGATTTGTCTGCATACTTTGGATTACTGTATCATGGATTGAATATTATATTATTTAATAATTTGTGAGACATTATCTCTATTGTGATTAGTTTTTGAGAAATAATAGTTAATATTTTGGAATTAAGGAGAGAACCTTACAATTTGGTATCAGAGCTTTGGTCCTGCAATCTATGATGCATTGCATATAGTGGCAATATACTCTTTCACACATAACCTCCCTATGTTTTTGTGTTGTTTTGGGTTTTATCCTTAATTGTTGATGGGTTTCATCCTTAGGTGGGAAGAAAATGGTAAACACGAGAAAGACTGTTTCTAATGCTAATCCACTTCCAAATGCTGCTGAGCCACAATTGTCTCAAGAGAATGAGACTATGTTGGATCGATTCAAAAATGCAATACTGACAGCTATGGATGCAAAGTTTCAGCAGTTCGAGGAAGATCTTCGAAAGAAGTTAAGAGAGGAAGGAAGTATCTCAAAGTCGAAGGATCATGAGATTCCTGAACCCAGTATAGAGGCATCAAAGAGACATGAACAAGTTGGCTCAACTAATCATGAGAGCCCTGTAAAATATACTAGAGGAGAGGGATCATCACAACCAACTCCAGAAGAACTAGCTATCAATAAGATATGGAAAGATATCCATGATCACGACCCTGAAAAATTTTATGGAGATTTAAATCCTTTAAAGGCTGAAGCCTGGATCGAGGGTTTGGAAACCATCTTTCGAGCTGTTGTTTGTAACGAGTATCAGAAGGCTAGAGTGGCCATTATTCTGCTGAGGGATCGTGCTCAGAGATGGTGGCAAAGCACAGGTGGTTTAGATGACTCAAAGACAACCTGGACAGAGTTCAAGACTAAGTTCTTCGATCATTATTTCCCTCCAGCATTAAGATATGAGAAGGAGACAGCATTCTATGCTCTTCGACAGGATGACATGCACGAGGATGAATTTATTGCAACTTTCATCGATCTGTCTAGATATGTGACCTACCTACAACAGAAAGATGACCCAGAATGGAAATCTCGTCAATTGATGATCAGGGCTAGACCAGAGCTAAAGCCTCTTGTGCCAATGCACGATATCAAGAATTTTGAGGAAACTTGCACCAACTTGAGGATAGCTGCACGCATGAAACGTGAAATTGAGGCTGCTAAACACCGAGACAATCAAGGCAGGTTTTCTACTTTTAGTAGACCTAACTAGGCCATCTGGGTTCCATCCTGGGAATGCAGGAAACTTCGGTAGGAAGAATCAAGGGCAAAGGAGTGGACCTCGGCAGAGTAATTTTCAGAGTAACTTTCAGAGGAAACCAGGTCAGAGGAACCATGCTGGAGTAAGCCAACAATCTTGCCGTGAACCTGCAATGTCTGCTCCTAGAGTGAATGGTCCTTGCCCTAAATGTGGGAGGGCTCATGCTGGCCAATGTTGGCAGTGTTATCAATGTCAAAAGTTTGGTCATACCGCCCGATATTGTCCAGAGAGGCAGCAGCAACAGACCAACCAAAGTGGTCGTTCCACTATTCCTGGCAGGGTGTATGCCATGACTCAAGAGGAGGCTGGAACATCTCCTAATGTTATCAGAGGTACTATTTCTCTTCAGGGTCATGACATTATTGCATTGTTTGACTCGGGTGCTACACATTCATTCATATCTTTTGATTGTGCTAAGAAGTATAATTTCCCTATATCTGTTCTACCATATGATATGAGAATTTCTACCCCTGCTGGAGTTGTGGTGATGACTGCACATGCTTGTGTGGGTAATATTCTTCAGTTTGAAAATCGAGAGTCTATTGTGGATTTAGTGTGTTTGCCGCTAAAAGGGATAGATGTTATTATTGGTATGGATTGGCTAGTGGATAATGACGCCGTACTTCATTGTAAGAAGAAGGTGGTCACTTACGCCATAAATACCATATCCGTAGAAACCCCTACAATCCCTATGCTATTATCGACAGCTAAAGTAGATAAGTGTATTAGAAAGGGTTGTCAAGCCTATGTAGTTTTCTTTTCTGTTAGTGTCGATAAAGAAGTAGGGATTGATCATATCGATGTAGTAAGAGAATATCCTGAGGTGTTTCCAGATGAGATATCAGGGCTGCCTCCAGAACGGGAGGTTGAGTTCTCTATTGATTTAGTACCAGGTACGACGCCAATTTCTAAGGTTCCTTATCGGATGTCGCCATCAGAGTTGGCAGAGTTGAAGAAACAACTAGAAGAGCTGCTCGAGAAAGGTTTCATTAGACCAAGTGTCTCTCCCTGGGGTTCGCCAGTATTGTTCGTCAAGAAGAAGGATGGAAGTATGCGGTTGTGCATCGACTACAGACAGTTGAATAAGGTTACCATTAAGAATAAATATCCGTTGCCTAGGATTGATGATTTACTAGATCAGCTCAAGGGAGCCACAATGTTCTCTAAGATTGATTTGAGATCAGGTTATCATCAGCTTAGAGTTAGAGCTGAGGACATCCCTAAGACTGCTTTTCGAACTCGTTATGGGCACTATGAATTTTTGGTTATGCCTTTCGGGTTGACCAATGCTCCGGCTGTTTTTATGGATTATATGAACCGGATTTTTATGCCATATTTGGATCAATTTATTGTAGTCTTCATTGATGACATTCTCATTTATTCTAAGAATGAGGAGGAGCATCGAGAACATCTTCATATTGCATTACGTATACTAAAAGACCATCAGTTGTATGCTAAGTTAAGTAAGTGTGAGTTTTGGCTCAGGGAAGTGAATTTCCTTGGCCATGTGGTGTCTGCTGAAGGGGTAGCTGTTGATCCGAGTAAAGTGGATGCCGTGTTGAAATGGGAACCTCCAAAGTCGGTGACTGAAGTGAGAAGTTTTCTAGGATTGGCTGGTTACTACAGGAGATTTATTAAAGGATTTTCTCAAATTGCCATGTCTTTGACCAAATTGACCAAGAAAGATCAACCGTTTATATGGTCTGACAAGTGTGAAGCGGCTTTTCAAGAGTTAAAAGCAAAATTGACTACCGCCCCTGTACTTACCCTTCCTGATCCCTGTCGTCCATACATATTGTATACGGACGCTTCCCTTAAGGGTTTGGGTTGTGTGTTAATGCAAGAAGATAAGGTAGTCGCATATGCTTCAAGACAATTAAGGCCTCATGAGCAGAATTATCCTACTCATGACCTAGAATTGACAGCTGTGGTATTTGCCTTGAAGATTTGGAGGCATTATTTGTATGGATCTCAGTTTGAAGTATTCTGTGATCATAAGAGTCTAAAGTATTTGGTAGATCAGAAGGAGCTAAATAACAGGCAGCGCCGGTGGATGGAATTTTTGAAGGATTATGACTTTGAGTTAAAGTATCATCCCGGCAAGGCTAATGTTGTTGCAGACGCTTTGAGTCGAAAGTCGATACACTTGTTTCACATGAGCTTAGAAGAGCAGAGTTGGCTAAATGGATTAAGAGACATCCATGCAGTTCCAGATCAAAGAAGAGCTACTTTAAATGCAGTTCTTGGTGAATATGGGTTTTATCAGAACCTAAGAGACGCCCAGATGAAAGATGATCAGTTAAGTAGAATTCGAGAGGAATTAGAACATGGTGAAGTTCCAGATTACGACTTTGGGAATGCGGAAATTTTGAGATACAAGAAAAGAATTTGTGTTCCCAACAATGACGAGATCAAGAAAACCATTTTGGAAGAAGCTCATCGGAGCAAATACGCCATGCATCCAGGAATCACCAAGATGTATAATGATTTGAAGCAACAGTATTGGTGGCCGAAGATGAAGAGAGACGTGACTGACTTTGTTTTGAAGTGTTTGACGTGTCAGAAGGTCAAGATCGAGCATCAAAAACCACCAGGATTACTTCAAAATTTGGATATCCCTAAATGGAAATGGGATAGCATTTCTATGGACTTCATCATGGGTTTACCATTAATCCGAGCCAGTTATGATGCTATTTGGGTTATTGTAGACCGATTAACCAAGTCGGCACACTTTTTACCGATTAAAGCGGACTATTCTTTAGAGAAATTAGCCGAGGTATATATTAAAGAGATTGTTCGTATGCATGGAGTGCCAGAAAGTATCATATCAGATCGTGATCCAAGGTTCACTTCGAACTTTTGGAAGTCCTTACAGGAGGCCATGGGTACGAAGTTAAAGTATAGTACCGCTTATCATCCTCAGACAGACGGTCAAACAGAGAGGACTATTCAGACACTTGAGGACATGTTAAGAGCTTGCGCCATCGAGCTCCCAGGTAGTTGGGACAAGCACTTACCATTGGCAGAATTTGCATACAATAATAGCTACCACTCCAGTATTCAGATGGCACCTTTTGAAGCTTTATATGGGCGAAAGTGCAGATCGCCGTTGTGTTGGACGGAATTAAGTGAAAGAACCATTATCGGACCAGATCTGGTAGATCAAACATCACAAAAGATTGAAATGATACGAAAGAAATTGTTGACCGCTCAGAGCCGACAAAAGAGTTATGCGGATCGTCGAAGGAGACCATTGGAATTTAGTGTGGGAGATCATGTTTTCTTAAAGGTTTCACCTGTTACGGGTATTGGAAGGTCAATTAAGGCGAAGAAGTTGACTCCCCGGTTCATTGGGCCATATGAGATTTTGGAGCGGTTTGGGCCGGTTGCTTATCGAATTGCCTTACCTCCGCACTTGTCTAATGTGCATGACGTGTTCCATGTGTCACAGTTGAAGAAATATCATCCAGATCCGTCCCACATCATTGAACCTGAGGAAGTTGAGTTGAGAGAAAACTTAACTTATATAGCAGAACCAGAGAAAATTTTGGATGTCCAAGACAAACAACTGCGGAGAAAGACCATACGGCTAGTAAAAGTCTTCTGGAAGGGTATGACACCTGGAGATGTGACTTGGGAGACAGAGGAAAGAATGCGTCGAGATTTTCCTAATTTATTTGCCTAAGTTGTGATTGTCGTTGTCTTGATTGAATTATTGTATTTTGATTGTATTTTTATTTCCCACTTGAATCGAATTTTGGGGACAAAATTCTATTTAGGTGGGGAGAATTGTAACATCCTCATTTTTATTTTTAGGATATAATTATAATTATCATTTTTATTAGGTAATTTTTAGTACTAAAAATAAATAATTAAAAATAATAATAATAATAATTAAAAAAATATTATTTTTATAATATAATATTATTAAATAATATAATATAATATTAATATAATATTATTATATAATATATTATATTATATTATTAAAATAATAATATATATATATAAAACGTGGGGGGCGGCGCCCCCCACTTTTGAAAAGAAAGTGTGGCACCGTAAGGTGCCACACATTGAAAAAAAAAATATAATAAAAAAATTATTTAGGTAGGTAGGGGAGGTATTATAAATACCTCCCATTCTCACACACACTTCACGTAAATTCTGCGTGAAGTGTTGTGTAATAGGGTGACGGGCAAGGCTCTGATAGGAGTATTTTCATTCTTCGGGGATCAATAAGGTACTCAAAATCTCTTCTAATCATAAAACTTATTTTATGAAATATTTTCTAAATAATTTTCTCTTTCTTATGATATTCATTTTATACTGATTAGAGAATATTTTATGATTAGAATTTTGGACAAGTTTGAGTTTTGTCAGTATATGACTATAAGAATATAGTTAATAATTAATAGTTAATTTTAATCGGTTTATTTTTGTTATTTAGTTTATATAAGATTTTATAATGAATTTTCTATATAATCAAATTATAAATAATGTTATTTTGGACTTTTAAACCGATTAAATTTAGATTAAATAATTTATTTGTGTTAATGGATATATTATTGAAATTTTAATTGGTATAGTTTAAAATCTGAAGGACTAAACTGTCATTTTATAATTTAAACCCTAAATTATTATTTTCAGTTTTTATAGGATATTATTATTAGAATTAGTAAATAATTTATAATTTTTAGTTTTTAGAAAATTATTAACGGGTAGTAATTTGATTGTGATAGATTGATTTTGGCGTGTGTTTGAGCTCTTGGATTTGGAACAGTGTGATAATAGTTAGCTTTGGCGAGAGGTAACCACTTTCCACTTATTATGTGTGTTGGTGTGTGTTTGTGAGTATTTGTAAAATGATTATGGGATTGAAAATTATATATGGATATCATAGATTATTTCAATGAGTAATATTGAGGAGTATTTTGTTATACACTTGCTTTGTGGAACCATGTGATTTAAATTATAAGATGTATTTGTATATTTTGAATATCATCATATGTGTATGGAAATCTTGAGAAAATTCCTATTGAGCTATTTATTGATATTTATTGGGTTGTTTGGTTTGGGTTGAGATGGAGAAAGTTATTTTTACCACGTGGTATAGCCTCCATTGGTGCACGATGGTTGGCTTTTTATTGTCCCACCAGTTCAATGAGGGACTGTCCCACTAGTTCAATGAGGGACTGCGACACCCCACCAGTTCAATGAGGGGAAAGACCCATGGTCTGGAAACATGCTCTGTGGATTTTGGCCAATCCTCATCATGTGACCGGAGAGCTCTTTGAGTAGCCAGTAACATGGATATTAACTTAGCCCATGGGTCTAGTCGGCGGAAATAAGGCGGTTCGGATGGATTGATGGGAGGCATTTGGGAATTGTGATATGAGATTTGAGATATAATATTATAATTTTTGACATGAGATTTGTGTACAAAACAATGATATTATATTTTAATATTTTATTATATAAACTGTTCCACTTGGCACCTCATGAATACATGTCAGCATGTGTAATGAGTTGGAAAGCTGGTTACTGAGGCTTTTGTCTCACCCCGTTGATTTAACATTTTTCAGGTGATAGTTTCCGTGCTGGAATGTCGGGAGGAGCTCCTGAGGCATAGATATATCTCTATGGCCTCTTGTGGTTTATTATGTGTTGAATTGATATATATTGCCACTCATAGGGCCTATATCCTATAAACTCTGATTTGTCTGCATACTTTGGATTACTGTATCATGGATTGAATATTATATTATTTAATAATTTGTGAGACATTATCTCTATTGTGATTAGTTTTTGAGAAATAATAGTTAATATTTTGGAATTAAGGAGAGAACCTTACATGGGGTTTACAACTTTATTAGCCAGTGTTAACAACTTGTAAAGCCTCATTTACAACCTTTTGAGTTTACATGGTTACCATCAAGTTAGTTTGTACGGAAATGGCGGATGCTGTGTTTACAACTTCCTGGGTGCGTTTTAACAACATAAACAGCTTTATTTACAACCTTATGAGTTTGCATGCTTACCATCAAAGGGACCAAGTGAGAATTGCGTGGGCAGGGTTTACAACTTCATCAGCCAGTGTTAACAACTTATAAAACCTCATTTACAACCTTTTGAGATTGCATGGTTACCATCAAGTTAGTTTGTACGGAAGTGGCGGACGCTGTGTTTACAACTTCCTGAGTGTGTTTTAACAATATAAACAGCTTTATTTACAACCTTATGAGTTTGCATGCTTACCATCAAAGGGACCAAGTAAGAATTGCGTGGGCGTCATCCAGTGTTAACAACTTGTAAAGCCTCATTTACAACCTTCTGAGTTTGCATGGTTACCATCAAGTTAGTTTGTACGGAAGTGGCGGACGTTGTGTTTACAACTTCCTGAGTGCGTTTTAACAACATAAACAGCTTTATTTACAACCTTATGAGTTTGCATGCTTACCATCAGAGGGACCAAGTGAGAATTGCGTGGGCGGGGTTTACAACTTTATCAGCCAATGTTAACAACTTGTAAAGCCTCATTTACAACCTTTTGAGTTTGCATGGTTACCTTCAAGTTAGTTTGTACGGAAGTTGCGGACGTTGTTTTTACAACTTCCTGATTGTGTTTTAACAACATAAACAGCTTTATTTACAACCTTATGAGTTTGCATGCTTACCATCAGAGGGACCAAGTGAGAATTGCGTGGGCGGGGTTTACAACTTCATCAGCCAGTGTAAACAACTTGTAAAACCTCATTTACAACCTTTTGAGTTTGCATGGTTACCATCAATTTAGTTTGTACGGAAGTTGCGGACGCTGTGTTTACAACTTCCTGATTGCGTTTTAACAACATAAACAGCTTTATTTACAACCTTATGAGTTTGCATGCTTACCATCAGAGGGACCAAGTGAGAATTGCGTGGGCGGGGTTTACAACTTCATCAGCCAGTGTAAACAACTTGTAAAGCCTCATTTACAACCTTTTGAGTTTGCATGGTTACCATCAATTTAGTTTGTACGGAAGTTGCGGACGCTGTGTTTACAACTTCCTTAGTGCGTTTTAATAACATCAATAGCTTTATTTACAACCTTATGAGTTTGCATGCTTACCATGACCGGCACAAATCTGGAACTGGCGTACCCTGTGTTTACAACTTCCTGAGTGAGGTATAACAACGTTGACAGCTTTATTTACAACCTAATGAGTTTATGTGTTTAAGATCACATGGACCAACTGAGGAATGGCGTGTGCTGGGTTTACAACTTCATGAGCCTGTTGTAACAACATTGGAACCTTTATTTACATGTTTCCATGTTGTAGCATCAGATGAAGTAATACTGAATTGGATTATTCTGTGTTTACAACTGCCTTAGTGTGTTTGAACAACATTGGAACCTTTATTTACAACGTATTCAGTTTCCATGCTTAACATCAAATGAACTAATGCAGAATTAGCTTATGCTGTATTTACAACTTCATGAGTCCATTATAACAACTTCAAAGGCTTTATTAACAACCTTTTTGGTTTTCTATGGTTCACGTCAGATGAACTAATCAGTAAGATTACAACTTCCAAGTCACATGTACAGCTTATTCAGTACATTAAGATGAGATAAAGTAAGTAAAAAATGCCATTGTCATTTTTTACAACTTATTCAGTTTGGTGTAATAACATTTTTTTGTCACATTCATAACATCATGCATCTTCTTGGCCCATGGCGTCAGCTGACATGACATCAACCATTTCAAAGTCATATGGTTTTGTTCTTTACAACAGCTTCTGCATATCTTCTTGGCCCATGGCATCACCAGCTGTTCTTTAGAACAGCTGTGCATATTTTGAGGATACTGACTCATACTTTGACAAGTCGTAGTGCATATTTTCACAAACAGTTCAGTCTTATTAACAACAATATTTGGGACAAACCCAGCTTGGTTTCACAACTGAATGCATCAATTATAACAAGTGCTCCAATTATAACCATATTGTCAGTACAACATATCAGTGGATAAAAAATATTAAGTTGCATGGCTAAGTGGCATTATTTCCCACCTACTCATTTAACTTAATATCATATCATTTCTAACTAAGTACACTAACCTGTGGACCCATCGAAAAACCAAAAGGGGTCACACCAACTCACTAATCCCTGATCTATATACACAATCACTTAAAAGTAACTATCAAATTCATGTCTAGGTATGTACACCTACAACTTATCTTGGATTTGGGTTTTTGCAAGTCTTCACCGTGTGTCCAGCCTCATTACATCTCCCATAATGATAAAGTTTCTTGTTTTGAAACTGAGATTCCCTTCTTTTCCTTTTGGGTCTCCCTGCTTGCCTTGTAGTAATTGGAGGGTCCAAGAATGTCTGTGTTAGCATTTGTGTGACTGTCGAACAGTTAGCACGTGGGCAATCATGCGTTGCAACTGGCCTCATGGTGTTGGCATATATTTTTTCCTGTGACGATTGTTTCAGGTAGTCATCAACAAACGTGTACACATTACCATTAAGCAGCTTAATAGCTGCGCATGCATGTGCACAAGGTACTCCACTCATCTGCCATGCTAAACACATGCATTCTTTGGCACCAATATCTACATTGACATAAATTATGCCATCACCACATCTAGTTTGAACCGAAAACTGGTAGTCTCCATAATATTGTGCTTCCATATTTTCAGCAAATTTAACTTGCTGATTCAGTTTATGTTCGATATTATGTCCCACACCATTTTTCCAATTGGTCATTGCCATCTTACTTGCAACCAATTTTCGTGCCAATTTATCTCTATGATCATGGATTAAAACAGAAACGATGTGCTTCCTCTCTTTCAACATCCACGCGTTGAAGGACTCCGCAATATTAGTGGTTATGTTATCTCACCTCTTGAACGGAAACTTGCTAAGAGCCCAGCGGTCGACATCACCATTACTCTCCACCCATTGCGCCAATTGTGGATTAAACAATCTTAGCTTCCCCATTGCATTAGTAAAGTCCTCATCTAGCTGTGCATATGCAATTGCATCAAGGAGACTAAGTGCAGTCTCCTTGCTATTCCCTGAATTTTTTTTCCGACCTCTATTGATCTTAAGGAACTCTGCACTATAATTTTCCTTCACATGCCGGTAGCAAAAAGCGTGCCTGTCATTGCCAAATATTTCTTTTACAGCACTAATAATGGCATTATTCCTATCTGACACAATTGTAATCATCCTTGATCTTGTTATCTCTTTCACATTGAATAAAAACCAAGCCCATTCATCATACGTCTCACCGCTAACAATGGCATATGCAAAGGGAAACATATCATTGTCTGCATCATATGCACAAACTGACAACATTGTGCCCTTATAAGGGCTGCTAAGATGACATCCATCTATATATAGTATAGGTCGGCAACCATCCCTAAAACCTTTAACCGAGCAACCATAAGCAATGAATACCCTCTCAAATATATTGTTAGATGACCCTTCCCATTTAGCCACAGTGTCTGGATCACTTTCTACGACTTTTTCACATATCCAAGGAATTACCATGTAAGAGTCCTCTACTCGCCCATGTATTTGCCTCATTGCTCTTTCTTTTGCCCTATACGCTTGAGTGTAGTTCAGTCGCACCCCATACTCTCTGTAAAAATCCCCACGAATTTCATTAGCACTTTTGTCAACATTGGTCCTCAAACTATTCACTACAATTGATGATGTCAAGGTGGCCCTGGGTGGATGACAAACAATTAGGCTGTCTTGTGCATGGTGGATGCGTTCACTTTTGTACGTTCTGATAGTTAGAAACTCCGTATCTTGATGTTCTCCAGATGAATAGGCTCCCATGTACCACGGACAACCATCAACCTTGCACTTCACAATTATCTTATGTTGATTGTTCTTCACAAATTGATATGAAAACTTGTGTGAAATGCTGTATTTATATAGCGTTTGCCGAAGAGTCACTGCATTTGCAAAAATTTTTCCTTCTCCAATAATCAAATCCTTCCATTTCCTATGATTCATTTCCAGTCTATGTGTTGGCACCAGTTGAGTGCAGCATGCCAATGATGGGACCTCTTCACTTTCATTTAACGAAGGAGGTGGAGACATAGACAACCGACCTGCAACTTCAAACCATTGATCAATCCTGCAAGAAATAACAAGTTAGAGAGCTACAAATGACAATGTCTGCGCTATCATTCACAACTTATCTACCAACAAGTTACTTTTCTTAAGACTACTCACACTTCTTCCTCTTCCCTTTCATCATTTGTTGTTCCTTCTATACCCGCATTGTGGCAATCCTCTTCCACGTACACATGACCATAATCTTCATTAAACTTTATTAAATGTTCCACCCCTTCATTGTCTACAAGCTCCACATAAGTTTATGTATCAAGGGCAACTTTAAATTTCAAACAAAAGTCATTACTTTCTGTTCCAATTATAGATGAAACGATTTTACGCAACGTCTCATACGTTGTGCCTTCCTTTATGCATCTTGTTCTTACCACACCCCCAACATATTGCATTTCATCTTCTCTACCATTTTAAAACTTCCCTCCCACATGAAAGAAACATAATAGATTCTTCCCCGAACAACTTCCCATCTTTTATGACAATATGAAACACAACCTGCGTATTAACAATTGCATCACCAACAATAATAACTATGAAAGATAATATCAACTCACAATTTTCTTATCACAAAAACCATCATCATATTCATTCAATCCAACCTAAAACTGATCAATTCCTCTGTTACATATCCCAAAACCATATCAATCTGTCAGTTATCTTTCTGAAACACAGCATATGTGCTGTAATAACAACAACAACAGCTAACTTTACAACTCCTACATCACATATTAACAACAATATTTTTAATATCATTTCAACGTTTTGTGATGAATCAACCACACCACATTCAACTATTTCAATTACAAACAACTCAAAACCTCTGTAACCAACTACAAAAATAGAGCACATTAACATCCTCATTACCCAATCATATTAAAAACCGCAACTTCAATGATCACGTTCATATTTTTAGCAAAATTTTAGCATTACTAATATATCTCCTACCACATAGTTCAATATTCACCAAAAGTTCCAACCTTTGATTACCCAATACAAAATAAAAAAAACAGAATTTCTTCTCTTTACTGTTCAGTAGCTATAAAATTCGATGACAATAACACAAGCTCAAACCTTTTTAGTTTGATGTCATCACCATACTTCAACTCTTCAACCTTGCCGCTCAACCAACGTCGCCTTGCTTGTGTGCTTTCTCTTTCGCGTGGACTTTCTGAACGTGGAGTTTTTCTGTCATTAATAATCCGACAGAAATGTGGAGTACTTCATTTATGGGTTTTCCTTCCTTTTTTTAATTAGGGGCATGTTGGGGGATTTTGCTTTGGGACTTCTTTGATATTAATTGGCTCCCTTGGGACCTCGCAGCTATTTTCCCATTAAAATATCAGTAAAGTCAAGTCTGTGATTTAATTTGACGACAATATCTGTTAATTTAGATGCAGGATATATATTATTTTAATACATTTCGAATATGACATTAATCATGTTTTAAAGCAGCTGTTTAGATTAGCTTGTGAAAGCTCCATAAGTGCTTATGAATTGTGATTCACGGAATACGAAGTAACTTTTACGGTCTACGAGGTGCTTTTACGGTCTACGAGATAAATATGTAGAGGATATTTATCTCGATTTACGTAAATTGGGCTTATATAATAAACCCGATCCATAAAAGTTGTCCCAAACAGCCTAGTGGGTTGTTGTCGAGCTGTGGACATACAATAATAAGATCAAGAATGTAAAACTATAAGAACAAGACACGAAACTTGAAGTGTGTAGGCTCGAATGATCTCATTTGCCGGGGGGATCGTCAATAATGATTCAGCTGCTGAAACTTGGACCACAATTTTGGTATAGATTTACTATTTATAACTATAAATATAAATAATATGATTTTTAAGTTCTGTGAAATATCAAAAAGATCATCCGATTGGAACAGTTTTTTTTAAAAAAATTTAGATTCAGATCTAAAATGAAAAATTCACAGCATATAGTAATAAGTAGCATTGACCAATAAAGAAGAAAATCCAACTCTGCTCTTATAGTGTTAGTGTTCGCTTGGATTAGTAATGGAGAAGTAGTTTTTTTTGCAATCTGATTTTTATAAAAGTTAGATTGTAAATGTAATTTGTGTTTGGATTGGCGATGGCGGAAATGATTTTTTTTTTAACTTTAGACCTGTCTGGATTATTGTTTGAAAAACCCGTTTAGATAAAAAATGACTGAAAATGACATGAATTTTATTGAATACTCATATACATGTTAGAACTGGCTGACACCCAAGAGGGGGGTGAATTGGGTGTGTGATAAGAAAGTATGATCTTTTAAAATCTTTTCGCAACTTATCAAATCAATACATGTGGAAGTATAGAAACATAAGCTGATATGTAAATCATATATGCTGGAAATGTAAAAGCTTAGGGAAGAGAATATGCAAACTGTGATTTATCCTGGTTCGGTCCAATCCACGATGACCTACGTCCAGTCCCCAGGCTCCTCCTGAGATTTCCAATCCACTATATTCTTATTTAACTGGGCACAAGAAAAGCCTCTACAAATTCACAAGAGTAACTCCCCCTTACACACTGTAAGGTTTACTCCTTCTTACAGCAAGTCGAGCAAAGCAATCCCAAAGACCTTTCTCTCCTGCTTACCCGTGCAAGTCTTATGAGCAGCAACGTTCTCTCCTGCTTACACCACTATAAGTCTTACGAGCAGCAACGTTCTCTACTGCTTGCACCTTGTAAGTCTTATAGGCAGAAACTCTTAATGGCGATTCACTCTACAACTTCCACTGTAAGGTAATCAACCCTCTCAAGGTCCCTCTACCTTGAGTTCAATACAGAAATATATTTGTAAGGATTTACAAACTCTCTCACAGAGTAGATAGGATACTCACTGAAGTATAATACAAATATTCACTCTCTCAAATATACATAATATAGAAAATGAAATAGAGTAAAGAGTGGTCGGAGGTAGAAGACTTAGAATATCAGCATGTTCATGTTCTCAGTGTATTGCCTGCTTTCTGTGTTTGAATCCTCTCCTATTTATAGCTGAGTTGTGGAAGATGACCGTTGTAAACATCCATCCGTTAGAGTCTGTTGATTCATTTGACCGTTGAACCCATTTGGATATTTTCCTGTTGTAATCCCATCTGATGCTTAGACAGACACTACTTCATCTTCGGTTGGAGTCCCTTTGCTTTGCACGGTCGTTGAGTGTATTTAAATATTTTCCCGTTGATCGTGCTCTGACACATGCTTCAGCGTTTCTTACAGTTTGCCCATTGGTCTAACAGATGCAATAGTATTTGTCTTCCGTTACTTATGAATTTTTCTGCCGCCCACGAATAGTTGTCGTTTGAATGGAGAGTTCAGTTACTTGTCATGTGCGTGTTGGTGGAGTACAGCTGTAATACACTTTGAATATAACCGTTAGAAGATATTTGTATCTCAACAGACTTATATGATTCACTGGAAGCGTTTTCTGAAAAGCAGTAATAAGACCATTGGGAGTGATCTTGTTTTCGCAACTGAGTAGTAAAATGATATACCATATGATTTTGAAAGCTATTTGGATAAATCAGTAATAATTGAGTTTCACTAGCAAAATCAATTGTCGTTTGATGAAGTTAAAAGCAAATGAATCAAAGTCAATGTAGGAAGATGTATACTTGAACAAATCATTATATGAGAAGATGTAAAATCACTAGAAGTGTCATTGGAAGTGATTTTGAAAACTTTGAAAACTTCTGAGAGTGATTGTTGGTTCACTGGAAGTGATATTGAAAATTTCATATTTCACTCGAGTGAATTTGGGATCACTGGAAGTGATTTTGTAAACAATGATTTCTTCTTGGAGTGATTTCCAATTCACTGGAAGTGATTTGTAACTTTGCAAATATCACTCGAGTGATTCAAGATCACTGGAAGTGATTTGAGAATTTTGGCGGATCACTCGAGTGATCTCAGCTTCACTGGAAGTGTTATGTAAAATAGTAGATTTTTCTTGAAGTGAAATCCTAATTACTGGAAGTGATTTGCTTCATCACTCGAGTGATTTACAATCACTGGAAGTGATTTGGCGCATCACTCGAGTGAATGAGAATCACTGGAAGTGAATAGCAAAACCGTGGGAATTTCTGGAAGTGAAAACAAAATCACTGGAAGTGATTAGCCTGATCACTCGAGTGATTCACAATCACTGGAAGTGATTTGGCGGATCACTCGAGTGATTCAGAATCACTGGAAGTGAATTTCAAAACAGTGAATTTTTCTTGCAGTGATTTCGCGATCACTGGAAGTGAAATTGTGGATCACTCGAATGATTTCCCATATCACTCGAGTGATCTGTAATTTTCCGCAATCACTCGAGTGATTTCAGCGATCACTCGAGTGATCTTGAATATCACTCGAGTGATTACAAATCACTCGAGTGATTACAAATCACTCGAGTGATCTGTTGTCCAGATCACTTCAGCTGTGTTTCTAATTCTTCAGCAAACAGGAGTAACTTTCCAGATGCCATAACTCTTTGAATATGGCTCCAAAAATTCTGTATTATATATCAATGGAACGCTCTTGAGGTCTAGTTTCATATGGCACCGGTTTCAGCTCAATTGGATCTGTGGTTTGAGAGTTATAGCCAAAATACCCAGTCTGTTCCAGAAAGTGACGCTGATATGAATCCCAAATTCAAACACTGATATCTCCCTCATATGATCTCCTTTGATGTTTTTTTTGGTGTCAAAATGACGCATTGGGAGTCTAGTTTCATATGCAACTGATTTGGTCTTAATTGGATTTGTATTGAGAGAGTTATGATCAAATAACCAGACCTCGCTCAGCTGGACGAAGAACAGGGCATGAAAATCACTCGAGTGATCTGTGAATCACTGCAAGTGATTTTCACTGTTCCGAAAATCACTCGAGTGATTCTCAACATCACTCGAGTGATTTCCAAAATCACTCGATTGCTACAGTGATGCTACAGTGAAAATGCTACAGTAACCGTATGCTACCGTTCTGCTGCTACAGTACCATATGCTACAGTACTACTGCTACAGTACCCGTGGGGCTTGAAATTTGCTATTTTTCATTGATTCTTGCAAGTTCTTCATTCCTCAATTTATTTCTTTCATTGCTTGACTAATCTACAATATATGCAATATCAAATAGTTAGTCAATGTATTAGAAAAGTATACTATGCAAACTTTGGCTTTCATAATATTTGATATATATATTTGACATCATCAAAACTAATCATATCTAACAATACATACATACATACATATAAACATACACACACATATATATATATAGTGATAATTGAAATACAAAAAATATAAATAAAATTTGATAAAATAAAAAAATTTCAATTATTATTAAAAAAGAAAAGAAAAGATCCCTACAATGGTCAAAATTTGTTAATTACTCATATAAATGGTCTCTTGAACTTTTAATGCTACTTTATGATTAATCTTGCATTGTATGTGTTTAATAAGAAATTGAAGATTTTAGAGGGTTATAATTAATATTTTGAGGATTAGAGAAAATTACATAAAAGGTCCCCTATAATTTTGGAAATTACAAGTGAATAAAGAAAAGGGACCTAAAAAATCACAGAAAATGACCCAATTGTTTGGAAATTGCAGTTCTTCTGTACAAATATTTCAAAATTTTTCAATTTAATCCCTTCTCGAGAACTTTTAAAATTTGCAATTAAGTCCCTAGTCAAATCCTAATTTGACCAAAGCTTCTTCTTCTTTCTTGAAATAGAGAACCCTGAACCAGGAATGAAAATAGAGCAGGACTTCATTCCAAGACCTTCATTGCATTCATCGACGAAAGGCTAATGACCACTCAAGATCGCCATTCAAGACAACAGATGGCAGAGCTGGGACAAGGACCACCCACGATGGTGATGGTTCTAACGTCGAGATGGCACATATAGCTCCAATTAACTCTAGGGGAAGAGCGGCCTCAAAGCAAGGACACATATCACAACAAAAGTTGTAAACCATGACAGGTAACAAAGAAAATAATTGCTCCAACAGTCTTTTAATCTCTGTAATGAATGCTTTGCTAGCAGTAAAGAGAAGTCATAAGCTAATATTATGGGCTTCTAGCAAACACAGCGGTGAAGTCAGAAGTGCAGTGACAGCCAACGTGAACCCAAACACCAACCGATTAGCCTATTGTACTTTTTTTATCTTAACAAGCGGTAACCCCCCACCACTTTCCCAAACATACCCTTATACTTATAGTGCTTCAGACTATCAGTGTTTTAGTTTTAAATAAAGGGACAAGGTGCTAGGCGCATCAAATATTTTAAAGTATTTTGTGGTACATCCAGTAGTTTAAAGTATTTTTGTAGGTATGTCTAACATCTTAAAATATATTTTTATGTATTTAGTATTTTAAAATATTTTTTTATGTGTGTTTAGCACCTCTTTTTTGTATGCATTCAGCATCAAAATAGAAAAAATAATATTTTAGAATGCCAGACATATATAAAAAATACTGCAAAGTGGTGGATATAACACAAAAAGAAAACATTTCAGGCTATAAATAAATTGGAAAAAAAGGGAAACTTGTATTTAAGTCTTATATAAAAGAAAATACAATAAAATGATCATTTCAAATTTTAAAATTATATTTAAATCTTATGAGATTTTTTTACAATAAATTCTAATTCTACTGATAAGTCTATGAGTATTCACTAACAAATTTATAGACGTTTATACTGACAAGTCTATAAGTATCCATTAATAAGTCCATAGATATTTGACAATTGAAATTTATTGAAAAAAATTCTTATAAGAATTTTAATACAATTTTAAGATTTAGAAGAACATTTTTATTATATTTTTTTATCCAAATTTAAATATAATTTTCTAAAAAAAAATGGAGGCGATTGTACTTTAGTAGAGGAGGACACACAATTACCAAGGGAATAGTGTATGAAGGTTGACGAGTGAGGATTGAACAGAAAGCTATTGAAAGCGGTGGAATACGATATTTTAAATTATAATTTAAATAAATTAAGATAAAAATCCTCCCACGTATCTATCAACATACATTTATTTGTATGTTTCCGCTCAAGGAATACCCATTTTCTGTTATCCATGAAAAAGCATATGACTCGCTGCTGATAAAAGTAAACGAGTATATTTACTGTGACAGTACCTAGTAGAGACCAAAATTGGTCATCCCCAGAAGTACCAGTACAGTAAAAAGACAATAGTCCCGAGGGACCAACAAAGAAAATTAGAAATATTATCACCCAATTAACGTCTTCACTATTCCCGTCCCTCCTTCAATTCCGACCCTCCACTGAGATTAAAAAAAAAAAAATCACCCCAAAAAGAAAAAAGCTTTTTTTTTCTCCTTAAATTAAAATTTTTATTTTAAAAGGGACGAGGAAAGGAACAGAGAACGGAAAAAACAAAATAACGCGCACACACATGAAAAGGAAACAAAAAGACCCCAAGTCCCCAACGCTCTCTCTCTCTCTCTCCCCTCCCTCCTCCATCGCTCCCTCCCCTCCCCATTTCACTCTGTCTCCATGTCTAGTACCTTCGTTTCTTCATCCATTGACGTTGCTGTCATTCAGGTCCTTCTCAGGTACTGAATTCCTATGTCTCACTTCCCTATTCTTATGATTCCCTCTCTTAAATTCTTCTGCCCCCACTTTCCCTTAGTCTTTCAACTCGAATTTGGCTTTTCTCCACCCCCTAGTTCATTCACTTCTCTTTTGATCTGTCTTTGGTGACCTACTTCTCTCTCTCTCTCTCTCTCACACACACACACACACACACAAACTCCTCACCTTCTTCTTTTACTGCTTCTCTCTTACTTCTTTCGTTCCCTGCTCTTTTCTCCTATTGAGCTTGCGTGAAGATCTGAGTTCGATTCAGTATTTGATCCGTTGGTTTTCCTTTTCTGTTCCTCACAGCGGTGGAAGCTCACTGTAGCTTCGCAGCTTAAACAAAATCGGACGGGAAATGGCGCTGAATTGAGGTGTTCTGCTGGAGAATGAGGCTTCGGAGCTAGTTATAAGGAGGGAATTCTTCGGCATTTGCATTTTGGCGAGGTAGCTTCTCTAGCAGGACTTCCAGTTTTGATTTTTCCTTAATTTTATACTTTCCGTTTTTGCGTGATTTGCGATGTCGCATTTAATTACGAGGCCTTCTACTGTTATGTCTGGTTTATACTTGCGCATCACGGTTTTAATTCGAGATGAGCATCTCCAGGTAATGTGACCTCTGGATTGTGGTGTTGTAGCATGCACTGCTCGTAAATTTCCTGTTGAATCACTCATCAAATCGACTACTTACCGTATGTTGTGGGTGGTATTACTCTGGGACTCAATGATCATATTGCAATTGATGGAGTAGGATTGGGTTAACCAAGTAGCTCCCTCTCTTCTTCTTCTAACATGAATGCGATAAATTTCTAATCTTGTTGGCTCTGCTTGGAAATGGTCCTTGCGAACTATTATTTAACGAAAACTTAAAGAATAGAAGAAATAAACGCATGTCTTTTGACATCTCTATGCATACCCCTCTCTCTCTCTCTCTCTCACACACACACACACACACACAGAGGGAAAGACATTGGTTCGGTTTTTTAATGGTTCAGATTTTCATTCCAATTTTCAGGCACCCTTGAAGGAGTGCTTAGGCGGAATATCAGAGCAGATGTCAAAGTCTACATCTCCGGAACCGCCACGGTCCATTTATTCTTCATCTTGGACTAGGTCAATATTTATTTTCGTAATCCTTAGCAACTATTTTGTTTGTGGAAGTTATGCATGAGCTTTAAACTTCTCGTACCAGGAATTTGTTTATGATCTGTTCGGATTTCTTTTTAATGTTTAATTGAAGATCAACAAGGCTGGGATGAGTTAGCCTTGGCATCCATAATTTCTGGATGTGAAAGTACTAACAAGAGATGAAAATACCCTTTTCATCCAGGGAAACTAAAGCGGCCGAAGAAATGGATGATCCGGAATCTACAATGACTACAGTGGCTAATTTTGTGGAGCAACTGCATGCCAACTTGTCATCACCACTTGAGAAGGAATTCATCACAGCACGTCTGCTAGGCATTGCCAGGACAAGAAAGGATGCTAGAACACTTATTGGTTCTCATGCCCAAGCAATGCCATTGTTCATAAGCATTCTCAGAAATGGAACGCCTGTGGCAAAAGTTAATGTTGCTGCCACTCTGAGTGTCCTGTGCAAAGACGAGGATTTGAGGTTGAAAGTACTTCTTGGTGGTTGTATTCCACCTTTACTGTCACTTTTGAAGTCTGAAACCAAAGAGGCAAGGAAGGCTGCAGCTGAAGCAATATATGAAGTTTCCTCTGGTGGCCTTTCAGATGATCACGTTGGCATGAAAATTTTTGTCACAGAGGGTGTAGTTCCAACTTTATGGGATCAACTAAATCCAAAGAACAAGCAAGACAAAGTTGTGGAGGGTTTCATTACCGGGGCATTGAGAAATCTGTGTGGCGACAGAGACAGATACTGGAAAGCAACATTGGAAGCAGGGAGTGTGGATATTACTGTAGGGCTCTTGTCATCAAACAATGCTGTTGCTCAGTCAAACGCAGCTTCTCTGCTTGCACGACTGGTACTGGCTTTCAGTGATAGCATCCCCAAAGTAATAGAATCTGGTGCAGTCAATGCTTTACTTCGGCTTGTTGGTCAGAAAAATGATATTTCTGTCCGAGCTAGTGCTGCTGATGCTCTAGAGGCCCTTTCATCAAAGTCAACTAAGGCAAAGAAAGCCATTGTCAGTGCAGATGGTGTTCCAATTCTCATTGGGGCTATAGTTGCTCCTTCTAAAGAGTGTATGCAAGGAAATGGCCAGGATCTGCAGGAGCATGCAACTCAAGCTTTGGCAAATATTTGTGGTGGCATGTCTTCTTTAATACTATATCTCGGAGAACTCTCCCATTCTCCTCGCCTAGCTGCACCAGTTGGTGATATAATTGGAGCTCTTGCTTATACACTGATGGTGTTTGAGGACAAACATGATGTTGATGGAGAGCATTTCGATGCAACTCAAATTGAGGATATTCTTGTGACACTATTAAAGCCTCGAGATAACAAGTTGATTCAAGAGAGAGTATTAGAGGCCATGGCTAGTCTATATGGAAACATCTATCTCTCGAAATGGCTTGAGCATGCAGATTCAAAAAAGTTTCTTATTGGACTTATTACCATGGCTGCTGCTGATGTGCAGGACTATCTCATACTCTCCTTGACAAGCTTGTGCTGTGATAGGGTAGGAATATGGGAGGCCATAAACAGAAGAGAAGGCATCCAGTTACTTATCTCAATGCTGGGACTATCCAGTGAGCAGCATCAAGAGCATGCAGTTCAGTTGCTATCAATTTTAATTGACCAGATTGAAGACAGCAAATGGGCAATCACTGCTGCTGGAGGAATTCCTCAATTGGTTCAGTTATTAGAGACAGGATCGCAGAAGGCTAGAGAGGAAGCTGCTCATATTCTGTGGAACCTGTGCTGTCACAGTGAAGATATTCGTGCATGTGTTGAAAGTGCAGGGGCCATACCAGCATTCTTATGGCTTTTAAAGATTGGTGGACCAAGAGGACAAGAAGCTTCTGCCATGGCACTCATTAAGCTTGTGCGAATAGCTGATTCTGCTACCATTAATCAATTATTGGCATTGCTTCTTGGGGACACTCCAGGCTCAAAGGTCCATATAATTCGAGTCTTAGGTCATGTACTTACTATGGCTTCACAGATGGACCTCCTGCAGATGGGTTCTGCGGCTAATAAGGGGTTGAAATCTCTAGTTCAGGTTCTCAACTTATCAGACGAGGAAAGCCAGGAACATGTGGCTTCTGTCCTAGCTGATTTATTCAGTGCAAGACAAGGCATTTGTGATAGCCTCCTTGCTACTGATGAAATTGTGCTTCCTTGCATGAAGCTTTTGACTAGCAAAAATCAAGTTGTTGCAACTCAGTCAGCTCGAGCATTGGGTGCTCTGTCTCGTCCAACACACAGCAGATCTGCCAATAAGATGCCTTATATTGGAGAGGAGGATGTCAAGCCACTAATTAAATTGGCTAAAACTTCCTCTATTGATGCTGCTGAAACTGCAGTTGCTGCACTGGCCAATCTTCTCTTTGATACCTCTATTGCTGCTGAAGCTTTGGCAGGAGATCTTGTTTCATCTTTAACTAGAGTTCTGGCAGAAGGAACTTTGGAAGGTAAACAAAATGTATCACGAGCACTTCATCAGTTACTGAAGCATTTTCCTGTTGGTGATGTTCTCAAGGGAGATGCTGAGTACCGTTTCACTGTTCTTGCACTTGTTGGTTCCTTGAGTGCTATGAATATGGATGGAACTGATGCTTCTGATGCTTTAGAAGTAGTTGCACTGCTAGCCCGGACAAAACAGGGTGACAATTTCACTTGCACTCTGTGGTCTGCATTTGCAGAAACACCATCCAATTTAGAACCTCTTGTACACTGCCTGGCTGAGGGGCCTCCCCAAGTGCAGGATAAGGCAATTGAAATTCTGTCTAGACTTTGTGGTGATCAATTAGTTGTTCTTGGGGATTCGTTGGCTGCTATGTCTAGATCCATTAGTTCAATAGCTGATAGAATGATGAACTCCTCCAGTTTAGAAGTCAAAGTTGGAGGGGCTTCCTTACTTATTTGTGCTGCAAAGGAGCATAAAGAGCAGTCAATGGATGTACTTGACACTTCTGGGCATCTAAAATCATTAATATATACTTTAGTAGATATGCTGAAGCAGAAATCTAGCTGTTCATTAGAGGTTGAAGGACAAACTTCTAGAAATTTTATGGTGAAGAGTGTATTTCAGGAAGTTGATCTTGATACTCCTGATCTAGCCAAAGTCTCGGGTGTTACTGTTGCCTTGTGGTTACTCTCGATTATTGCTTCTTCCAATGTAAAGAACAAACTTGCAATTATGGAAGCTGGTGGACTTGAGTCTCTCTCTGAAAAGCTTGCACACCATACTTCCAATCCACAGGTATGCAAATTTGAGCTTTCAAAATTCAAGTTCCATTAAATTTTAGTATAGTTATTTTTCCCTTTCTGCTTTTTTCTTCTGGGCAATCTTTTTGATGTCCTACTGTTTCACGGACATAAAGTTTTACTGCTTGAATGCTGATATACTAATATGTAGGAAGACATTATGCCCAACACACAAGTTTCTATGTAAGCATTTGCTGCTTTATGTGTGCTTGAAAGTGTCTATTTGCCTTGGAACAAAATGCAGAAACTTGAAGGATGTAGGACTCTGAATTTTTGTGTCAAATATTGAGTAGTGTTAGACAAAGAAATAAAATTTGGGAAAGAAGAGCAAAGAAATAAATTTGTCCAGGTAGTGAAGTGAAAGCTAAGGTACTTGACAATGACTGTTGCTTATGAGGAGCTGAAGCATGATCAGTGAAGAGTCAACACTCTAATGGCTCAAGTAAAGCAACATCTGTTCTTCAAAAAAATAGTTTAGTTCGTATATTTGACTATTCTTGCAGCTCTACATACTGAAGGCATATTTTTTTGTCTTATTTTTGCATGAAAAAGGTTTTGGGTGATGAATAATATAACTTGTTTTATTGACAGGCAGAATTTGAGGATACTGAAGGAATATGGATAAGTGCCTTGCTCCTGGCCATTTTGTTTCAAGATGGAAACGTTGTTCTATCTCCAGTAACAATGCACATTTTACCTTCTCTCACTCATTTACTACGATCTGAAGAAGTGGCATATAAATATTTTTCTGCCCAGGCTATGGCTAGTCTTGTTTGTAATGGTGATAAGGGAATAGCTCTTACTGTTGCAAACTCTGGTGCCGTTGCTGGATTGATTTCTATGATTGGCTACATGGAGTCAGATATGCTAAACATTATTGCTTCATCAGATGAATTTTCACTGGTGCGAAATCCTGATCAAGTAGTTTTGAATCATCTTTTTAAAATTGAAGATATAAGATTGGGGTCTACTGCACGAAAATCTATACCTCTCCTGGTGGATCTATTGAGACCAATTCCAGAAAGGCCTAGTGCTCCACCAGTTGCTGTTAAACTCTTGACATGCATTGCAGATGGAAGTGATGCAAACAAAATAATCATGGCTGAAGCAGGCGCTTTGGAAGCTTTGACAAAATACCTGTCTTTGAGCCCTCAAGACTCAACTGAGGCCAGTATTTCTGAGTTATTAAGAATACTATTTTGCAATTCTGACCTTATTAAACACGAAGCATCATCAAGTTCCCTGAACCAACTCATTGCTGTTTTGCGTCTTGGATCAAGAAATGCTAGATATAGTGCAGCAAGAGCACTTTATGAACTTTTTGATGCCGAGAGTATTAGAAGCTCAGAATTAGCTAAACAGGCCATTCAGCCTCTGGTTGACATGCTTAATACAACATCAGGTAGCGAGCAGGAGGCTGCTCTAATTGCATTAATCAAATTAACATCTGGAAATTCTTCAAAAGCATCCTTTTTTGCTGATGTAGAAGGGAACCCACTTCAGAGTTTATACCAGATATTGTCTTCCGCTCCATCCTTGGAACTAAAGAGCAATGCTGCGCAACTTTGCTTTGCCCTTTTTGCTAGCGGGAAGATTAGAGCTGACCCACTTGCCTCAGAATTCATAGAACCCCTTGTTTCACTGGTACAGTCTGATTCTGGTCCGGCAATAGAAGCTGGGATTTTTGCTTTTGAGAGATTATTGGAAGATGAACAACATGCAGAGCTTGCAGTAGCCCACAATGTTGTGGATCTCCTTGTTAGTTTGGTTGTGGGTTCCAACTATCAGCTGATTGAGGCTACCATATCTGCTCTCATCAAATTGGGCAAAGATAGGACGCCATGCAAACTAGACATGGTTAAAGCTGGCATTCTTGATAATTGTCTGAAGTTACTCGAATTTGCACCTAGCTCACTGTGCTCCACAATCGCTGAACTATTCCGCATTTTGACAAATAGTAGTGCAATTGCGAGAAGTTCAGCAGCTGCAGAAATTGTTGAACCCCTTTTTCAAGTTTTGCTCCGTCTAGATTTTGACTTGTGGGGACAGCATAGTGCCTTACAAGCTCTTGTAAATATATTGGAGAAGCCACAAAGTCTTTCAACCTTAAAACTAACTCCTAGCCAAGTTATTGAGCCCTTAATCTCATTCCTGGAATCACCATCCCAAGCCATTCAGCAGCTTGGCACTGAACTGTTGTCTCATCTTCTTGCACAAGAACATTTCCAGCAAGATATTAAAACAAAGAATGCTGTTGTTCCTCTTGTTCAACTTGCAGGGATTGGAATACTGAACTTACAGCAAACTGCAATAAAAGCACTGGAGAAAATCTCCAAAAGATGGCCAAAAGCCGTTGCTGATGCGGGAGGAATTTTTGAGCTTGCAAAGGTTATTATTCAAGATGATCCTCAGCCACCACGTGCACTCTGGGAATCAGCTGCTTTGGTTCTTTCTAATGTACTATGTTTCAATGCTGATTATTATTTTAAAGTTCCTGTGGTAGTTCTTGTAAAACTGTTGCACTCAACAGTTGAGAGTACCATTAGCGTGGCTCTTAATGGCCTAATGATTCATGAAAGAAGTGATGCTTCAAGCGCTGAACAGATGATGGAAGCTGAAGCTATAGATGTTCTGTTAGACCTTTTAAGATCTCATCATTGTGAAGAAGCATCTGGCAGATTACTTGAAGCTCTATTCAACAATGTGAAAATAAGAGAGATGAAGGCATCTAAGTATGCAATAGCACCGTTATCTCAATATCTGTTAGATCCGCAGACCAGATCACCATCTACCAAGCTTCTTGTTGCTTTAGCTTTGGGAAATATTTCCCAGCATGAAGGACATGCTAGAGCTGGTGGTTCTGTTTCTGCTTGTCGTGCTTTGGTAAGTTTACTTGAGGATCAGCCAACTGAAGAAATGGTGATGGTTGCTATTTGTGCGTTGCAAAACTTGGTCATGAACAGCAGGACTAATAGGCGAGCTGTTGCAGAAGCTGGTGGTATACTGGTGATTCAGGAATTACTGCTGTCTACAAATCCAGATGTTGCAGGACAAGCAGCATTGCTGATCCGATTTTTATTTTCTACTCACACGCTACAAGAATACGTGTCAAATGAGCTGATCAGATCTCTGACAGGTAGGTTAATTTTGCCATGCTTGTCAATAGTACAAGCAAATCAATCGTGTGCTTTTATATGTTGTCAAATTTTCTTTAACTTGTAAGTGTTAGTAATTTGTTTAAGGATGCTGTTGTAAAAAGGACGGACTCCCTAGCAAATTACTATTAAAGTGTTTCTTGCTTACGGTTAGGGAGACTACTGTATCTTCTTTCCCTGAAATTCCCTGTAGGGTTCAAGACTTTGCTTAATTTTATTCTTTCTGCCAAGTCTTTACTTCTCACTTGTTTTGATTCTAGATTAACTCTAGCAAAATGGGTGATGGGTCAAAATTTTCTCGTGATTAGCATCAAATCAATTACTTTTCTTGCCATTATTCTCCCCCTTTTTTCTAATATAAATCCTTGATCTATATGCATATTAGGAAATATAAATTATCACTTATCATGAAGTGGATAATGTTTTTCTTGTTTTGTTTTATTATTGAGGAACTATGTATTTTTTCTGGTTTAGTGAAAGGAAATATGTGCATAGTATTCTGTCGTTCCTTGGTTGTGCAGAATATGTAATAGCTTGACATTGGTTATGCAGCTGCACTGGAAAGAGAGTTGTGGTCAACTGCCACAATCAATGAAGAGGTTTTGAAAACTCTGCATGTCATATTCACAAACTTCCCTAAGCTCCATGTGTCTGAAGCAGCAACTCTTTGCATTCCTCATTTGGTAGGGGCGCTCAAATCTGGTAGTGAAGTGGCTCAAGACTCTGTACTAGACACCTTGTGCTTGCTAAGACATTCTTGGTCAACCATGCCATTAGATGTATCGAAATCTCAGGCTATGATCGCTGCTGAAGCCATTCCCATCCTGCAAATGCTCATGAAAACCTGTCCCCCAAATTTCCATGAGAGAGCAGATAGTCTTCTGCATTGCTTACCAGGTTGTTTGACTGTCACCATTAAGCGTGGAAACAACCTCAAGCAAGCTATGGGAAGTACAAATGCTTATTGCCAGTTAACAATAGGCAATGGTCCTCCTAAACTAACCAAGGTAAGTGATCCTTCTAAATAATAAAGTAGATGACTGCAAACGTGCAACTGCAAGGGCACCAGCTAGTATCTTTCTGTCCTGCGTATTTGGTTGAAGTTCCTTAATTTTTATAGGAAGCTGGAAGTATAAATAATTTTTTCTTTGCAATCTATTAGTCTTTTGTTTTTAACAATCACAAACCCTACTTTTTGTTCCTAGTCAATCCACAATACCTCTGTAGTTTCAAAACATTTTATTTGAAATCACTAATCATCTTTAGGTGCAATGCACAATATGGCTTTTCTTTGTAAGTTTCAATTTTCTGGTTACCTTTAAAGATTATACAGCTACCATTTGTAATGTGTTTCTGTTAGGTTGTGAGTCACAGTATTTCGCCAGAATGGAAAGAAGGATTCACGTGGGCATTTGATGTACCTCCAAAGGGCCAGAAGTTGTACATCGTATGCAAAAGCAAGAATACTTTTGGCAAGGTAACTTGTATTTCTTCTTCAAGCTACTTCTCACTCTCTGCATGTCAATGTCTACCTGTTCTTCTGAAAAAATAAATTATATTCCCTGGCAATTCTTACTATGCTTGCTGGTTGTAGGACCTTTTTTTTTGCCATAAATGACCATATACTTGTTAATTCTCTGTTATTTGCCTTTGAGGGAGGCACACTTTTTGAGTTCACTGACGGGAACTATGCTTAATTTGCTCCAGGCAACTCTTGGAAGAGTTACTATACAAATTGATAAAGTGGTAAACGAGGGAGTTTACAGTGGAATTTTCAGTCTTAATCACGATAGAAACAAAGATGGTTCTTCCCGAACTCTTGAAATTGAGATTATATGGTCCAACAGGATCTCTGATGATGACCTTTGAATACTCAGATTCAGGCTGCAGCTCTGAAGGGATACAAGTGAAATCGGTTTTGCTTGTAATATGTTGGAAGTCCAGTTTGGCAGTCTGGCAGATCAGGTTTCTTGAGTTGCAAACTGTAAATTAGTCTTGAAATTTTTTGAGAGTCAAGAGTTTGGAAAGGAGGCTATCCCACGAAGTGGGAATTTAAATATGGTTAAATTGTACAGGTCAGTCAATAGGAATTAGCTGCTTCATAAAGCAGAGGCAGAAATCGCTTTACAAGTTAAAAAGCTATAAAAGGCATTACTTTTATTTTTTAAAAAACTGTCAAGCGGTTACTTTTTATGCTTGCAGCCACGGTATGGTTAAATGGTATGACCAGATATGCCATGTCCACTGTATCACGAACAAGCTCCTTTCTACATATTTACTAATTCACATTCTCAACACACTAAGGTACAGGCTGATCTTTCTTTTGGTTCTATATAAGGTCTTATGTTTTACTTTCCTACGTCAAAAATTTAACTGACCGACCTGATTTATTTTTCATATACAAGGAAGGTCTTATGGTTTCTTTCCATGCATGAAATATTCTCAGCATCAATATTCAATTAGACAGTTATCTAATTAAATGTCTGATTAAATACTTGAAGTTTAAAACTTGCAATATGCATGTAAGGCTGGGTTTGATATCTACAAAAGAATAATTTTGTTACATAAAATATACGATTGTTATGATATTTTATTATTGTTATCCAGTAATAATCTTCTTTTATTGCCTTTTAATTTAAAAGTATGATAGATGTTGTTTAAATAAAACTTGTATTTTATTTTATTTCCTTGGTAGAAGTGGATTATATCACACAGCTACCATTTATCATATGGGCATTCGCCGTAAAATATTTTCACAATATGGGGCCAGTTACCAAAAAAAAAAAAAAACAAACATCCCCCAAGAAGTCTGGACCCACAGTGTCAATACAGGAAAGCCGTATGCGCAGCCACATAACATGGATGATCTTAGGCTTATCACTTGGGAAGCCTATCACAGTTTGCGGGAATCCATCCAATCTGCCTTTTCTCGTTGTCATAAATCACCAGTTTATCTTGTAAAAATATGTCTGTTCAAACCCATTAAAAAAATAGCAAGGCAATATAAGTATCATATGATTAAATCAGAACCAGAGAGAAAAGGGAATTTCTTCCTTACCTCCAATGATGTTAAGATTTCCCAGTCCAGCTCCAGAGCCATTAAGAATTCCCAAGCAGACATTGCCATATTTCTGAAAAAGAACACATCCCTCTAAGAAATTTTGATTTCATTTGTTAAGATTCCCTTGGGAGAGGACTAGAAATTGAGTAGCTCACAGTAAGAATGAGATAAGATGATGGTGGCAATTGCAGCTGTACGTTCTTTGTCCTTGTGAAGCTCAGTGTTAAGGGCCTAAAAAAGTTGGCCACATCTCTTAAAGATTTGAATGGCTTTGTACCTTTCCAGCAAACTGGAAGGGACGGATCTGCTGTTGCTCTGCTCAGTTGCTTCCCCTTCAGATCATCAACTATCTGAACAAACACTCAAAAAACGATCAGTACCTGAAGAAGCTGTATAAATTCTCTGAAGAAAAAATGAATAAAATGTGGGCCCTTCTCACCGTATTAACAATGGCTTGATAAGCATTGGAATTGAAGTATGTGTAGGAGCTTCCACTGTCAAAGATAACCTGAACGCCCGTCACAGAAGTTGGCTTTGCGTTGAAAAGCAGATTCGCTGGTCCAGAGACGTAGTGTTTTCTGAAGCCATGATGGTTACGTAATTTCTCATTAGTTGACAACTAAAACTCTCTTTTGCTTGTACATACAGAGATAGCTTCAATGTTCAGAACTTACATAGACGAACCAGGCAAGATTGGGGTCCAAGAAACCCCAGAGGAGGGAACGAGATGATCTCCAAAAAATAAAAAACCTCCGCCACGACCACTTAGACAGTGGCCCACCACATTACGAATGAGACCCATAGATGTAAGCTGTGACAAAAGACCTGACTTGCCATTTCCAAGACCTAGCACTCCTGCAGTAGATGGTGGCGATGTTGGACCAGAATAGGTTTGATCGTACCCACACCTATATATGCAAGTTTGTGAGAATGCAAAGTGAAGCAGTGTGATTTTTGAAAATGACAGAAACAGCTATGAATATATCATCACAGACCCGAAAGCCACCCGGGGACCGAGAACCGACCCATTGGTGAGCCGGAGAGGAACAAAGTCTCGGACCAGCACACCCATTGATGAGCCGTGGTCTGCATACTCAACCTCATAGTCGCATTGGTCATTGGGGGATTGACAGTGATGGCTCGGCGATGACTGAACTCCACCACACAACGGGTCCCCACAAGGAACAAGGTTCTTGTTCGGCTTATACTGCTGACTCGGAGGCTGTACACACGCACGCACGCACCATTCATGAATTCATATTGTCCCATCTTTGATTTGGATTATCGTAATCGAAGATTGGTTGATTACTGAGCTTACCTTGGTGCAACCTTTACACGGTGCGTTGCACTGTACCCAGGTGAGGTCGCTGCCTGAGTCAATGTCAAGGTCGTAAGCTTTTGGGGGATTGCCAATGTTCAGGGAAACTGAGTAATACCTGCACACAGAGAAACAGTCTCTCATGTTTTTATCTACCAATATTATGATTCAAATTTCACTATACAAATGAATTCATTTATGGAGTCTCAACTGCTATGAGGAAAATTGTTCTTTGAGATTCATCGGCCACAGAGAAATTCCATATAAACCAATATAACTCTGAAATTTCCTCATGGCTCTGATTAATGCATAGATATACAAGAGCTAGCGAGAAATAAACCTGAGAAGCCCTCAAGAAGGAGAATGATGGGGCAGAGAATTCAAGGATCAAGATGAAATTTAAAGCAGACATACCCGAGGGGATACACGTTCCCTTGAACCGGTAAAACAACGGAGGAGCCAATGCGATTATTAGAAATTAATGGTTGTGGCTTCTTCTTGGTGAGACTGGGCAGATTGACATCGGAGAAACAGAGGGGGAGAATAGCAGAAAATCCCAGAAAGAATATGAGAGTCGTTGCGATTCCCCTGCATTTCACGTCCATCATCACCACCATGAACGAGATATCGCTGCTTCTGGAGGATTGAGTATGGACGACGAAATAAAACAGGGAAAGAGGGAATCAGGACTCTGAAGGCCGACGCAGAGAGGGCGTAGATGGCAGCGTCCCCAGAGCCTGGTTTTGATCTAAGTGGACCCAACTTGGAGTTTTGAATGACTACCAACCCCGGATTTTTGAGTTCTTACTGGGGACGGTGACGGAGACTTTTTAGACTTGAGAGAAATCCATCACATTCACATTCACAGGGTACTTAAGAATATTATTACATGAAAGGACAGTCGAAAATCGGACGTTTCCGAGAAAAGCCCATTGACTAAGTGTCTGTTTGGGAATCAGTTGAAAAATTGGTTTTTTTTTTTTAATAGAGTTTTTACAGAAGTTTATTTTAAAAAAAGTTAGATTGTAAATGTGATTTGTGTTTGGATTGGTGGTGGGAGAAGTGGCTTTTCTCAAAATAAAACATGTTTGGATTAGCTTTTGAAAAGCCCATTTAGATGAAAAATGACTAAAAAGGACATGAACATTGTTGAATACTACATATACATATATATTGTTTGTGTACATATTGTTATAATTGATATTAAAAAATGTAAATAAAATTTTTAAAAATGAAAAAATTTAATAATTATTGAAAAACAAGAAAAATACATTAAAACACTTAATTAAAAAAAGATAAATATATATTTCAATCAAAATGTGATACATGAATTGGATCAGAATGTAATATATTTCAATTCTATAATTTTGATTAAATTATAATTTAGTGTATTTATTTTAATAATTAATTGAAATATTAATTTATATATTAGATCAAAATATGTGTCCCATGTAAACTTTCTAACAAAGCAAAAATACCAATTCTATGGGTCTCACTTAATGAGAATTGATGAGAAGCTCTTTCAAAAAGCTACAAGTTTGAGCTTGTGAAAAAAAGAGCTTCTACATATAAAGCTCATTATTCCTCAATGATTTGTCAAACACTTGTTTTAAATGCAAATGAGTTTTTACATATTTAATGAGCTTTTTTAGAGAGGAAATGAGTTCCCAAACAGGCTCTAAATGAGCGTCACAGGAATTTGAAGTTTCCAAGAAAGAGTGCAATGACCGAGTCGCCCTTCTGCGGCTTAGCCTATGTTTGGCTCAACAGTGGAGGGTTTGAGAAGGGTTTTGTTTCACCTTATTTAGATTGACAAAAAGATAAGGGAGAAGGGGGATTTTGACATTACCTTGTTTGGTATAGAAGTGGAGAGTAGAGAAACAATTTTATATAGACAACTTTACCATTTTGTATTTTATAACTTTCTAACATATTTAATAAAATATAATTATAAATGGTATTCAATACATAAAATTATAATTTTATAATTATAAAAATTAAATAAATATAATTATTGATGACATTTACTATGTAAAATTATAATTTTATAATTATAAAAATTAATAAATATTATTATAAATGACATTTACTATATAAAATTATAATTTTGTAATTAAATAATGAGAAAGGTATTGTGAGAATATTTTAAAATGGTATGGACATATTAGTCAATTTAAGTTCAAACATTAACATTTCCCTTCAAATTCCCCCAATTTTGGAGGGAAAGGTTAGGAGGGGAGGGGATGGAGAATTTTAGAAAATTTTCCTCCTCTCCTAAAATTTTTAATTATCCAAACAAGGGGAGGGGAGGAAAATCCCCCCATTCCCCTCCCCTCTCCTCATACCAAACACACCCTTAATGTTCAAAGAGTAGTTGACGTAAATTTAGATAAAATTATTTTTAAATGTTCTGTATATTGTAAATCACGTTGAAAAAACAATTTTATCGTTAATTCAAACAGATACGACGTATGCCTGATTAATTGATCTTGTAAAAACATGTTTACATGAATTAAAATAAAATTCTTTTTATATACTTTATAAATCACAGTTAAAAAAAAAAATTCTACTGCTAATTAATTCAGACAGGCATATCATTTATCCTCAGCAACCAACGAACCCTGCTTCAGACCGGCCCCTTGCTTCCCACTCAAATCATATTCTACATTGATTGCTCCAGTCGTAACCACTATACATGGCCTACATTGTTTTGGTTTCCACTGGCTTGACATAGATATTTGCAACTGTGACTGCAAAACACTAAATTTGAGCACATCTAAAATCTTAAACTGAGATTTATCACATTGTGAGTCCTTTCTATTAGACTCAATCCCATTAATAATGAAAAATTAAGTTGGGAAAAAAGTTGGCAAGAATAACCTGGGTAATGAAATGAACAGTAAATCTTAATGAAAATTCAAGATGCAAGTAAGCATTTTAGCAAAATAAGAAATGTCGGTGTGGAGATTTACATATCATATTATATTTTTTAAGTGACGAACAACACAACCCAGTTCCATTTGGAATATGGATGATAAATTAGTAATTAATTTAGTTCCTCTCAACCCAGACGGGTTGGCGTAAGTGATAAGGGGCTTGTGTTATCTTAAGGACTCTAATCTCAAGTTCAATCTTTGAGACAGCGTGTATGGAAAAAATTTGCTTGGGAGAGTTACCCCCATCTTGGGCCCGACAGTACTCGAAGGATTAGTCATCAGGTTTGCTCCGATGGATATCCTGCATAGCCAAAAAAAAAAAAAAAGTTCCTCTCATACTTCACTGGACAAAAGTTCACAACATAGAATAGCTAGTGGACTATATTCAGGCCCAAATGGGGCATCAATGATTGGGCCTGAATGAAGCGATCATTACCGACGAAGATACAGAATTGATACAGACCACCGTTTTTTAGGGCCTTTTATGGAAAATTTGGGGACGACAAGTATAACCTAAAAGCATTAAAAATTGGAAAAACCACTTATAGGTCTCAAGGACAATATATATATATATAAACAAAGTCCCAATGCAAATCCCAAAATCAAAAAAGCCCTTAGAGATTTTTGTGTGATTTATTGTCAAAGTGAAATGACTAACTTACCCTTTAGGAATAAAAAAGGACAAGTCACAAGAGGAAAATGGATAGCGTGTCTTTCTCATTAATGAGAGAGTCAACAGATTGTATAAAAAAAAAGAAAGAGAAAACGGAGGAAAGCTACGGTGGTTGTAGCTACATATTGAAGAGATTAAGTGTGGTATTCATGTCCTGGATAAATATTAGACTTTGCAACCTTCATCTACTGTCAAAAAGCTTGAGCAGTGCTTACAATTTTTTTTTTTCGCTGTGAATGTTGGTTGTATTGAAATTGAGAAGTTGGTCAAAGGTTGGAGTTTGAGTTCAATAGTTGACTATGTGCTATGAGGTAGATAAGTAATACTAAGATTTTACTAAAGATATGATCTTGAGCATTAAAGTTGGGTTTTCATCATGGTTGGGTTATGTGAATTTTATTAGGATTTTATTATGCTTTGTTTTTAGGCAAGGTTATAAAGGAAGTGCTCTGTTTTAAGCGGGAATTGTTGAATATGATGGTGGTTTGTTTGCTAATAAAACACTGATATGATATTAAAAAAATGTTGTTAATACGTGTAGTTGTAATTGTTAATACATAACCTGTGCTCTGTTTTTGGGCAATAAAATAGAGGGACTGCTCTGTTAATACAGTCCCTTGATGCATTAATATAATATTTGTAGATCTTGTAGATGACGAAGGGGTAGATCATTTAATAAAATTCAAAGTTACCCTTAATATATCAAAATAGACATAATATGTTGTTAAAATTCTGATTATATGATGTCAAAGTAGGGACTTGTGAAATTTCTTAAGTCCTCTTGCAATTTCAATTCAATTGTATAAATGACTAATGCAGTTGTAAAAATAGGCAGAAGAAGTTTTTAAAAACCAAATAACAAGCTGTGGCAGGTGGGAGTTGTCATGTTCTAAACCCCTCCAGGAATAACTCATGCAGTTGTTAATATGACTCATGAAGTTGTAAAATAAGGCTGAATAAATTGTTAAATGACAAATAACCAGTTATGACTGGTGGGAGTTGTCAAGTTTTAAACCCCTCCAGGAACAACTCATGCAGTTGTTAATATAACTCATGAAGTTGTAAAACAAGACTAAAGAAGTTTTTAAACAACAAATAACCAGTTGTGATTGATGGGAGTTGTCAAGTTCTACACCCCTCCACAAATAACTCATGAAGTTGTAAAACAAGGTTGAAAAAGTTGTTAAAACACAAATCAGCAATTGTGACATACCCTATAGAAATAACTCAAGCAGTTGTAACTATGACTCAGGAAGTTGTAAAACAAGGTTGAAGAAGTGGTTAAAACACAAATCAGCTATTGTGACAGACCCTCTGGAAAGAACTCAAATAGTTGTAACTATGACTCAAAGTTATAAAACAAGGTTGAAGAAGTTGTTAAAACACAAATTTGCTGTTGTGACAGAACCTACAGGAATAACTCAAGCAGTTGTAATTATGACTCATAAAGTTGTAAAACAACGTTGATGAACTTGTTAAAACACAAATTAGCTCTTGTGACAGACCCTGCAGGAATAAGTCAAGCATTTGTAACTATAATTTATGCATTTGTAAAACAACGCTGAAGAATTTGTTAAAATCAAACTTGGTGTTGTATAGTTTGTCATAACTTCACACATACAATAGCAGTTGAATAAGTTGTCAAAATGAAGACATATCATTGGCTTTCTAGGGATGTAACGTTGGCAAAATACATAATTACATAACATAAAGCCTAAACCCTACATAACTATTGCTACGTCTCTTTCTTCCTCTTACTCTAGTAGTTGCCAGCTATAATTGACAGCATATTTTACGCATATATGCTTTTCTCATGTGTCACCAGCTACCATAAGTAATTGACATTCATCTGCTATATTTCATCATATAATAACTTAGGCATGGTATAACCCTCTTTGTCATGTGTAGAGGCATCCCATCCGTATATCCATATAACAATGATAGAACATGAATACCCCAAAAATCCCTGTAAAGAAATTGTCACATATACAGTTGTCCACTTAAAAAACCCAATGATGAAATAAAAAAAAAAATCAACAAATACTAACGTATCACATTGGACATGCATTTTTGCCTAGTTCACTTTGTTAGGTATTTCTTTTCCTTTAGGAAATAGTTTGGGTTTAACTCTTCGAAGTATGTCAAGGATGTAATCTCTCTGCATAAACAAAGGACATATATCATTACAGCATCAACATAACAAGTACAACTTAATAGCGGCCATTAACAACTTCCTATGTGCAATTGACAACACAATGCATATAGTTAAGTAATTGGTGCTTACACAAAGGCTTGCCAACCTTATCCTACAAAAGCAAATTACAGGTTCATTAAATGAGGCAAAGGCTGAAGAACCAATGGAGACTAAAAATGTTATAAAGCAAGCTAAAGCATCAGGCTTCTATAAAGCAAACCAAGGTTCTAAAACCCGGATTGGTCATTGACCCGTCGGGGTACTGGGTCAAGAGTCAGTGAGTCAAATCTAAATCAAATCATAGCTAAACCGGTGAGAAATTGAATATTTTATACTTATTAATATAAAAATTTAAATAAAAATTAAAAAAATTGATTTTTTTTTAATACCGGATCGGACCAAACTGATTTACCACCGGGTTGGCCATTTATAGGCTAGACTGGGCGGTCCGATTTAGGTTTCAAAACCTAGAAGCAAACATTGACCTTACCGCACAAAACAACCTTACCTTATTACACCTGAGCATTTGGCTTTGGTGCCACCACAAGTCCAAATAAACCCACATACCGAAAAAGTAGAAACACAACCAAAATTTATGCTTAATCATTTCACCAGAACCTTTTCCATCAATTTTCAAAGAATACCCAATTACCCCAACCAAACACCATATGAACCAAACACTAACTCCAAAAGCACCAAAAGAATGGAAGACATCACCAATAGAAAAAATTAATCATTTAATAGCCTTACCAAGAACATCAGTCAATTTAATCAGAGAAAAGTGCAGATTAAAAGTGACGAAGGCTAGGGTTTCGGAGGAGCGACGGACTAAGGAAGGACTTTAGGGCTTCAGAGGAGCGACTGACGAATAGACGAGCGAAGGACAAAAAACGTAAGGAAATTAAAAAAAAAAAACCTTATCCTCATCCAATATTTTGAAGACACACTGTTTTAAATTCTAAAGGTAATATAGTTATTTTACATTGACAATTAATCACATAAAAGTTCCTAGGGACCTTTTTGATTTTGGAATTTATATTGGGACTTTATTGTAATTTTTTTTAATTAATTCTTGGGACCTGTCTTTAATTTTTCCTTAAAAATTATCCTAACTAATCGGGTAATGTAAAATAAATATACTATTACAACATTTTTATGGCCTGATACCAGTACTACATTTTAACTGCTACCAGGAAACACATTTTTATTTAAAATATAACATGAAAATAGTATCTTGAATATCACTCCGGCGCCTAACCTGCAGGTGCGCCTAACCTGCAGGTGCGCCTAAACCAGCCCTGCATGGCTCTGTTCGTATCATGCTCTACAATCAGTATCATCACTTGTTACTTTAAAAACTTGCACTAGTAGCACATATATTTCCGGGTTATTATTACTATTATTTTAAAGGGAAATGTGCATGCAATTAATGGAAGTTATGCATGTTAAGTGGTTGGCTTTATCCTAATAATTGATGTTGCCAAAATAAGGCATGTTGTTGGATTGTTGACGATGCGTTGTGGTTGGGAATTTTCAGTATTTGCGTCTCCCTCAGCCGGAGATCGCCCTGTTTCTCGTCTCATGGTGGCCGTCTCTCCCATAACCTCCTCTCGTGACCTCAACAGAACCAGATCATACAAATCCCTCTTCCGAGAATGGTTTAGCTGTAATAAGAAGCCCTCGTACCGAATCCCATCTCCCGATCATCACGTATTCATGAAATTCTCTATTCTCATTATTTTGCTCCCTCAAAATGTTCTTCTTTATTCATACCATATTATCATGATTCCTGACTCAGGTCTCTGTTCAAGAAGGAAACCCAGAGGAGATCACGAGCACCACGAATGTTGCGATTCAATGCTTCAGATCTTGCGATGCCAGTTTTCTGAGAGGCGTTAATAACAAGGCTACGAGTCCTAGAGGTAAATTATTTAGGCATAAAAGCCTCGATAAGTGCTTTGCTTCCATCTCTGCTCTCTCCAAGAAGGTGACCGGAAAGAGTCGCACCGCAACGACGTCGTCGTCGCCGCTTCCTCAGATCAACGTCAAGATCAAGGAGAAAGAGAGCAATGATTCAGTGCACAACAATCCCTCTACACCCAGAAGCGCTCGTCGCATTATGTATTCTAACTCATCTGGTATGCTCAAACCCCCACCAATCGAACAAGACCTCGAATGCACCCTCGAAGATTTGTGCTTTGGATGCAAGAAAAAGATAAACCTCACCAGACACGTCCCCTCACATCCTGGGTTCGTTTTTCATCGCTACCAAAAAAACAGTTAATCAGCCACGGAATTAATTAGTAACAATCCATTTGACGACAAAATCGTACAATTCCAAGGCGAATCCACTGTTTTTTTGTATCCATATTTTTTTTATTTTAACTTGAGTGTAGCTAGTTACGATGCTTTCTAATCGTGGGCAGGGAGACCGTGGATGAAGAGGATGAGGGGGAAGCGTTAACGATAAATGTAAAGCCAGGGTGGAGGAAAGGGACGAAGATAAAATTTGAAGGAAAAGCGAATGATACACTTGGAGCATACGAAGAAGACGTAATTTATTGCATATCAGAGAAAAAGCACGAGTTGTTTTCCAGAGAAGGAGATGATTTGGAGCTAAGTCTGGAGATTCCTTTGGTGAAGGCTCTCACTGGCTCTCCAATTTCAGTCCCTCTGTTGGGGGGTCAACACATGGATTTGACAATGGATGATCAAATTGTGTACCCGGGCTTTCAGAAGATACTCACTGGCTTGGGCATGCCGATGTCACGTGATCCTGAAAAGCGAGGGGACTTGAGAATTACATTTCTTGTACAGTTTCCCACACAGCTCACTCATGATCAACGGTCCCAGGTTGTTGGTCTTTTACAAAATAATCTGGTTGATTAAGGACTTTTCTGGTGATTTTTCTCGTCCATGTATGTTTGAGAGATGCCTTTTTCTTCAAGTAAAATAGAGTTTCAGATGGAGATTCATAGTGCAGATAGACTGCAAAGAGACATACATACTCCATGTAAAATTTCATAGGGCAAATAGTATATATAAAGGGTAAATTGAAGGATATATACCTATAATAATCCTGAGAGAATGACAAAATAAAAATATTTTCTTCATCGTTAGTATCTCAGTAGTTTGCAGAGCCACTTTGTAGCTTGGTTACATTTTTACGAAGAAGAATGATTAGCTGCAAAATTCATTGCTTTCTTTTTGCCCCTACAGGTTTTCTGCCTTTGCATGCTCTTATTCCCCCTTATCACAATAATTATGATAGAACGTTGTCGATAAATTTTTAATATAAGATATAATTGATTTTTTTATAAAAATAAATAAATAAATTTAAAATATTGATATTTATCTTTTTTTATTATTAAATTAATTTTTCTAACATATGAATTAATATATAATCAAATAATATATAATATATGTCATGATTAAATAATTTATTTAGTTTTCTTAATCTTTAAAAAAATTAACTATATCTTATATTAAAAATCAGATGAGTACTACACATCACTAAAAATGTTTATTTTATAATCACCTTCTTGTGTTAAGACTTAAGAGTAAATAATGTTATCTGATTAATGATTTTTTTTTTCTCCAATGGGATGTCCGCACCTGATGAGGCGAGGTGTAATTATTTTAATAATATCTTACACGGGATTCCTCCTCCTAAAATTAATTAAGCTGCTAACCAACTACTCCAGCTTTAAAAAAACCAGCGCATTATTGCTTGGAGCCAAAGAAAGGAACAGGAAATCAGCTCACCTTTTTTAAGTGGAATTGATAAAATTTCCACAGGTGAGTTTGACCATGACGTTAGTGATGATCGCGGATCACACTCGCGCTTCTCCTTAAGTTGCCCGTAAGATTCCTTTCCCATTAGTGCGGCACAACTATCTCCACATACCTTTTTGGATATCACCCTCGTATACTTTTTAAAGCTCTTTTACACTGCTCATAAAAAAACACACTCTATCCCTTATCGCTGATGATTTCATGTAAAAATAATTAATTAACAGGATGTTTTCTAATTTCAATACAAATAAAATAAAGAAATAAAAATGTAGTCAACGTATGATGTAGAAGGGACAAAAACCCAGACCAAGGTGATGGTAGGTAGGTTGCTTGAAGCATCCAGTGTAGGTGTCTATATCTATGTGTGAGCAAGCGCTGAAGTGGGATCATTGTTCATGGTCTATATATATGTGCTTGTTTGTTTGAGCTTATTTGAATCGGGCTTATTATATAAGTCTGATTTATGTAAATCGAGATAAATCTCATCCACATATTTATCTCGTAGACCGTGAAAGCACTTCGTAGACTGTAAAAGCACCCCGTAGACCGTAAAAACTACCTCGTAAACCGTAAAAGTTACTTCGTATTCCGTAAATTACAATTTATAAGCACGATTGAAATTTTCAACCGCTGTTCCAAACATACACATAGACTTTTGATTTTGGGGTATAGTGGCAGCGTCGTATTGGCAGATCATAAATCCAACACGAACCATATAGAAGCCCGTCCCACCAAATGGCCGAGCGTGTGTCACTCACACTTTCACTGCCTTTACCATCCTCGCAGCCCTCCCCGAGAATGGCCGCTTTTGGTGGCGCCGCCGCCTACTCTTGCTTCTTCTCCTCCGCATCCAGAGCCTCCCTTTCCCTTACTGCTTCTTCTCATTCACCTTCCCTCTTCTCTTCCTCATCCTCCTCCAATGGCCTGAGATCCTTACCTCGCATTTCCCATCTCTTTCTCCATCAGGTTTCATTTCTTTCTATTCGGTGTGCTTCTGTGAGATTTTTTTGTTCTCTTCTGTAGCATGAGTTTTCGATTGTTTTTTTAAACAATCACTCTCGATTTTCAGCGAAGAGCTGAGGTTCGTGTATCGAGCGGACGATTCAGCACAGTCTCTGCGACCAAGTCGTTTGCATCTGATCCCGATCAACTGAAGAGCGCTAAAGAGGATATTAAGCAGATTCTCAGGACTAAATTCTGCCATCCGATACTGGTAATATTTAGACATTGTTGACAATTTTCTGTTGCCAACGCTTTGTGGAAGGCTATAACTATTAGTGCCAGTATACTCGCACTAGTTCATCATTCTCTCTTCTATACCTTCTATAAGGCTTTTGAACTTGTGTTGTATGCGATAGTTGGACGGATATAGATGTTGAAATCTCAGTGATATAACTCTTGTGCCAGAGGCTTTTTTTTCTTAAAAAAGATATCTAAATTAATCATTATCATCCATTTAAAATTTACAAGTTTCGTGTATGGAATTTGTGATGGCATTTAGGACTGACTTATTATTTAAATGCTTACGTTACAACATTTAGCAATTAGCACCACAGATGCCTCACCTGCGAAACGGGATAATGGATTTTTACTTTGTATTCAAGGTCTGAGACTTCGATGCTGCAGTTAGATTTCCGCCTTTTGCAGTTTATGATCATTCCTCAGTACCTGTTGCATACTACAGAAATTTACTTCAAATCTGTGTTACTTCAGTGTGAAATTATTTCTCTTATACTTGAAGTTTCAGCTTATGCCTTATGGACAACTGTCATATTTTTAGTATTGTCCATGCATCAAAATCACAATTTATGTTGCTTTATGTTATATAGATTCGCTTGGGATGGCATGATGCTGGTACTTATAATAAGAATATTGAGGAGTGGCCTCAGAGAGGAGGAGCTAATGGTAGCCTGAGATTTGAAGTTGAACTTAAACATGCAGCCAATGCTGGTAATGTTATATTATATGCTGATTGTTTGTGTTTGGTTGATAGTAGCGTTGCCTGATGGAGTTTTCACTTCAGGACTTGTAAATGCATTGAATCTTCTCAAGCCAATCAAAGACAAGTACTCTGGTGTGACATATGCAGATTTATTTCAGTTGGCTAGTGCTACTGCTGTAGAGGTTGTACTTGTTGTTCTACTTCAAGTTTGACTATGGTCATTTTAAATTAATTGAAAAACATGGATTGATCAATTCCTTGTATGCTCAGGAGGCTGGAGGCCCAAAAATCCCTATGAAGTATGGAAGAGTGGACGTTTCTGGACCTGAAGAATGCCCTGAAGAAGGGAGGCTTCCTGGTAAGGTTTACTATATCTTAGTTTCACCTTTGTTTAATCACTTTTTCCTACTTTGAGGTCTGTGGACCAACTTATTGTGGGAAATTTTCTTTGTTTAGATGCTGGTCCCCCTTCACCTGCTGATCATCTACGGCAAGTGTTCTACAGGATGGGATTAAATGACAAGGTGATTTCTATAATTTCAGTTAAATTAGTGTTTTAGATGTTTGTGATATGCCTGTGTTGTTAATGATCAAGTTTCTGCATCTGAAGGAAATAGTTGCATTATCTGGTGCGCACACAATGGGGAGGTCTCGACCAGAACGTAGTGGGTGGGGCAAGCCTGAGACTAAGTATACGGTACATTATCAGCCTTTTTACTCCACTAGTTGAGGCTCGTGTCTGTGGAAGTATATGCCTTTGGACTTGCACTCCATATTCTACAACTGCGCCATTATTATATGAAGACCAAATTTTCATGTGAAGTTTGATGTCCCTATGTTGGTTTTTTCCCTCCTCGAACATTCAGTTCATTTATGATTAGAGTTGCTCGCTTATCCCATAATCCTTACAATTAGGCTTCTCGCATAATCTTGTGAATACAAATCTGGCGAGTGAACTAGTGGTTTCTACCAAGCACCAAGAATAACAATAGTCTGAACTCCTTGAGAGTGGTCACTATTTTTGAAAAAATGGTTAAGTTTTGGACTCACTACATAATAAATCTTTCGCCATGGAATTGCATTCTTAGGGGGTGGTTGTAGGATTGAAAGTTCTTTTATTTATGCCCTTCATGATAGAAATTTACTTACAACCTAAAAGCAAAGTTACTTTCTGAAGACGCTTTCCAAGAAACTTCAAACCAATTCCTGTTTGAATTTAAGCTTTCAGGCACTATCAAATTATAAGTGCATCATCTTTAGTCTGAATTTGAGCTACTATGTTCTTGTCGCATAAACGAAATATATCATACTATTTGAGTATATAAAATATGACGAGTGGTTTTAGTTGAGATTTTTATCTGAATCTCCTATGCTACAAGTTCATAAAATAGAATCATACAGGCTGCGAACTTTTTTTCACTGTCCCTTTTTATTGTTGGTATTCTGTAACCGCCTTTAATTGTAAAGACCTGCCTAGTTTGTGCAATCATTCCTAAAGTTGGATTATTTGCTAACTATCAACTAATTAAAAATTTCATTTGCACTTTCTCTTTGTCAACAGAAAGAAGGGCCGGGAGCCCCTGGTGGGCAATCTTGGACATTGCAATGGCTGAAGTTTGATAACTCTTACTTCAAGGTCAGGAATGATTATGCTGTTGTGTTTTCATAACAATAGCAGGGGCAGAAGGGGAAAGGGGGTTAAGGGTTCATGATAGGCTTTTGTAACTTTTTTGCTTTTTTAGGAACAAGGTTTTGTAACTGTTGTTAATATGTATAGGATATCGAAGAAAAAAGGGATGAGGATCTATTGGTCTTGCCAACCGATGCTGTTCTCTTTGAGGATCCATCATTCAAGGTAAAGTGGTTTTACATTCATGGCTCAGTTATGTCTACAATTTGGCATTAAACTTCGATATATATGCAGGTCTATGCTGAAAAGTATGCTGCAGATCTGGAGGCATTCTTTAAAGATTATGCTGAAGCCCATGCCAAACTCAGTAACCTTGGAGCCAAATTTGATCCTCCAGAGGTCTGTTCATGCTGTTACTGTTTTGTGATTATTGACTCAAATAAAAATGAATATACTTATATAACCAAGCAACATGCTCCATTAAGTGGCTTGCATAACTCATGTTACCTTTATGCTACTTGTGCGCGCGCGCGTGCCTAGAGTAAATAACTAGACATTAGTCCAAGTGATCTAACAAGAGTTTTGTCTGCTCGTGGTCTCCAGGGCATTGTGATTGATGTATCTTCTTGAAGCAGTCAAGTACTGGCCTGGAAAGGTTGCAATATTACACCACTTATCAATTCTTAGTGCTCATTTTTTTTAATAATTGTAGAAATTTTTTAAGTTTTCCTCTATGAAAGACTTGACAGAGGAAATCATAAGTTGGCATATTCACTGCCTTTCTTTTTCTTATTCGTTGCAGGAGTAAAAGCAAGAGTCATGTTTTCTTGAGCTGATGTGTGGTGTAATAATACAAGTAATGAAGCTATTTTCAAATCCTGTGATCTCCCAAGTAGAAGTTGGTAGTCTCTTCAGGAAACGAATAAAAATTTGTAGTGTGCTTGTTTGAATTGCAGAGAAGCGGTCAGAGGTTATGAAGCGAAATATTTATAGGCTGAGCATGTAGCAATTAGTGGAAACCCAGATAAGCAATTATAGGCAAACTGTTTTCCGAATGTTTATGATGGTCATTGCTGTTTTGGCATTTTTACATCCGCAATTTCTTCCCCGGGTTCTCTGTAACTGCTTTGTCTTGTGACCTTGCGTGTTCTAATTTTGGTCAAGTTAGCAAGTCTCTTGTGATCCTATAAAATTCTGAAATCGTTTGAACACAGTTGATAGACATGTAGGGGGGGGGGACACGGGAAAAAGAGACATGGCCATGCTAACATCCAGAACCTCTTAACTGGTGAATTTATCCTGTATTTAAAAACTGTTCAATCTGCGGCTTTTAACTAGTTTTTCCCCCGGCGAACTATTTGAGGTAAACCATAATTTCTATTTGCAATCTATCTCTGTAATTTTATTGCAGAACCATTGAATATCTAGTATAGAGAATCCTTAATTGCAAAAGTAAAATATCGAAATGCAGAAATGAACAAATCTGTCACAGCAGATTGATACTAATAACAGAAATGATAGAGGGAACTAGAAGATAATCAAAAATACAAGAAGGAAGGGTATTCAGAGAGAACTTTTCCCGAAATCATGCTTGCCCTTCTCTCCTTACTTCCCGACCCTTTATGTTGCATTTTCCCTCACCTTCCATGTGGACCTGTTAATTCGGTTACTCTTACGTGGCATCAGAGGCATATCTTCTTTGGATATGCCCTCCTCATTTGGACTGCTAGTAGCTTGGGCCTTTAATACTTCATCGTTTCTAGGCCCATTCATAACAATACTCCCCTATCGACCTTGACCTTGTCCTCAAAGTCAAATGCAGGATAAAGAGACCGGAAGGAATCAAGATCTTCCTATATAGGATGTTTTAAACCTTCAATTGGACCTAAATTTGAGTGACTAAAGTGTCTCGTATCTTCACTGTTTGAGTAAGCAAAATTTTAAGGGGCTGAAGAATGGGTCCAGAGAGATCAGTCATAGCTGGTGGGGTCTTCATAACATTTCTTAAGTAGAGAAACATGGAAGACTGGGTGGATGTGAGCCTCAGAAGGTAATTGCAACAGATAAGCAACTGAACCAATTCGTGAAATAATATGATAAGGACCGAAATACTATAAAGAAAGTTTACGAGGAGGATGATCTCGTAAAGATTGCTGACGATACGGTTGGAGCTTGACAAATACATAGTCACCCACTACAAAGGCCATCTCAATCCGATTTTTATCAGCATAAAACTTCATGCGAGTGTGAGCTTTCATCAAATTATTCTATAACTGAACAAGTAAAGCATCTCGCTTAGCAAGCTGTTCCCGTACTAACATAGGAACATCCATCGATTGGTCAAACCAAATGAGTTTAAGGGGTTATCGGCCAAACAAGACTTTGTAGGGGGTCATGCATATATAAGTATGAAAGGATGTATTATAGTAGAACTAGGCCCAGGGAAAAAATTTAGCCCACAAACGAGGGTGGTGATGAACATAACACATCAAATACATTTCCAAGCATCGATTTAAGGTCTCGGTTTGTCCATCACTTTATCGATTTAAGGTCTCGGTTTGTCCATCACTTTTGAAGGTGATAAGATGAACTCATACATAAGGAAGTACCCTAACACTTAAACAAGTATTTCCAAAAAGAACTAGTAAAGATTCAATTGCGATCCGAAACAATAGAGCGAGGTATCCCATATAAACCAACAATATGATGAACAAAAATTTCAGCAACATATTCAACAATATAATTGGATTTTGAGGGCAGAAAATGTGCAAATCTAGACAAACGGTTAACTACTATAAAGATAACAGTATACCTTGTAGAATTGGGTAAACCAGTGATAAAATCCATAGCAATATCTTCCCAAACCTGAGAAGGAAGAGGAAGAGGTTACAGAAGCTCATATGGCAATTGCTGAATCGATTTAGCCTGCTAACAAATATTGCAGCGTTGAATGAACTGCTTAATATCATGTCGCATGTTGTGCCAGCAAAATTCAGCAGCAATTCGAGCATGAGTGTGTATTGTACTCGCATGTCCCCCAATTTTAGAATAATGAAACTCAGATAAAATAAGCTGCAGAAGCTCCTTATTGTCATAAGGCAAAACTAAGCCCTGTTTAAAAAATAATCATCCCTAATGAATATTATAGTTTGGATAAGCAACTAGATTTTGTTGTACTTTATCCTGTAGTTCCAGTAATTCAATATAGGCATTAATAGCTTCTTGAATTCGATTAAAGAAATCATTTGTGACAAAGGTAACAGCTATAAATGAACGAGAAAGAGCATCAGTCGTGACATTAGATTTGCAAGACTTATATTCAATTTGAAAGTCATAACAAGTAATTTTGGTAACCATGCCTCCTGTTCTGGGGTTTGAATGACTTGGTTAGCCAAGTGACGTAGACTCTGCTAGTCAATCTTTATAGTAAAGGGATGGCCCACCAAATAATGCCGAAATTTGGAGATATCCTCAGTTAAGGCATATAACTCATGGACAAAGGCAGAACGAGTTTGCATTCTCAGAGATAATTTCTTCGAGAAATAAGCAATGGGGTGATGATTCTAACTTAAAACAGCACTAATACCATAATCGGAAGCATCAACCTCGATGATAAATGGATGAGAAAAATCTGGCATAGAAAACACAGGGGTAGTCATTAAAGCTTGTTTCAAATTTGTAAAAGCTACTTGAGCAGTAGGATACTATCAGAAAGAATCCTTTAGTAATAAGTTAGTCAAGGGTGTGGCAATGGTTGCATAATTCTTGGATGAATGAAACTGTCGGAACTTCCACCATCCACTAGAATATGAACAGTAATGCCATGAATAAAGCCAAAAAAGCGAATAGTAGAACGGTTAGAAGACCCATGAAATGCGTAGAACGAGAAATAAGGAACACCCAAGTCTGACAATACTAAAGGTAGAGATTTGTCCAATGTAAGATCTGTATAAGGTAGGACTTCTTGACATGGATCTGCATCATCAACTTGGAGCAAGAGAAAATGACGATTATGGCACTTATGATTCCAAAATAAACTTCTCATCACAATTGTAACAAAGCCCTTTATCTCGTCGTAGTTGCATCTCAACCGCTGTGAGCTTCTTTATTTGCACTATTGGTCAGAATGGAGGTTTGGGTAATATGCCAGCTGAGGATTTCAAACTCGCTGAGGGTGAAGTAGGAGAAATCAATGAGACCGATTTAGACAAGACCAAAGAAGCAGATGATGAAACCAAGCTAATCGGATCTTTAGGACCCGACCCGATTAAGGTAGATCGTTCATTAAAAAAGCGGGCCAAAGAAGCAGCCCGTTGCAACGTTAATGGCTCTTAGGCAATAACTTCACTTTAAAGGTCTTGTATGAGGCCACTTAAAAAACAGTCCCTTAAGGCATCCTCCGATAGGCCTTCAACTCTGTTTGCCATCACCATGAACTCGGTATGGTGATTGAGAGCAGAGCCCGTTTGGGCCAACTTGAACAGCTTGATCCGTGGATCGTCAAAATGAGAAGGCCCAAAATGTTGTTCAAGTGCTATAGCAAGAACACACCAAGTCAGAATCTGAGAGGTGCGTTGCAGTAACTGAAACCATGGAACCACAAAACCATCAAAATAGACCGATGCAACGGTGATGCGTTGATCATCTGGAATTTGATAGAATGAAAAGTATTGCTCCGCATGAAATAACTAGCAGAGAGTATTAGTGCCATCGAACCTAGGTAAATTAAGTTTAATTTGTTTCCTAAAAGGCAAGGAACCGCCATAAGAAACACCCGACGAAGGAGATGGAGTATTGGGATGAGTCGCTTGAGTCCAAGATTCAAAGCCCCTGGTAAGAGCATCGACTGATCGAGACAAAGTGGCTAAAGAATGCTCTAAGCTTTGCATACGCGTATTATTAGCAGTTAAGGTGTATTCAAAGGTCATCATACGCATGTTAGTAGCCTCAGCTAATTTCTAAATCTCAGCATTCATAGTCTGAAAATGTGTACTCTCAATCATGGTCCTGAATATAAAATATTTTTTCATTTTTTTCTTATGTGTATCTTTTTTATCCAAATGAGTTTGCATAATTTATGAATTGATATATAATATAATATTATAAAAAAATGTTTTAGAAAGATGATGTTATAAATATTATAATTAAATAATTTATTTAACTTCTTTAATCTCTTAAAATTAAATAAATGTGTGTTACATAAATGACATAGGCAATTAGTCCTCAAAAGGGAAATGGTCATATAGATCATTTGAATGCTGACAGATTGAAATGGTCCACATTGGGTTAGTTAGAAATGGAAATTCTTAAAATAATTTGCAGTCTATTTGTAGCTTTCTTTTTTCGGTTGACTTGTTTGGTGTCTAACTCCACCCTGATGCGACAATGTATTGGGGCGTTTGGTTGTATTTTTTGAGCCATATCTTCCTAAATTTAGGACGGCATGTAGTATTTTGGTTACTATGGCTTATTCTCAGGTTATTTTTCCTTCAAAATCGGCAAATACTTGAGAAGAATTGTAGTGTATTTTTTAATATCGAGTTCTCTTTCTCTTTCTTTTTTTTTATTGGAGTATCAAAACAAGGGGACAACACGGGATGTTTGCTCCTTTTGATATATATGTACATATTGCTACTTTGAAGTCTGAATTCGACTTTCGGTTTTAGGCTTATAGGTAAAAAGTTGGGGTTAAGAATGGGATAAAAACAGGTAAATCGTTTAGGCCAACCAAATTATGGCCAGCTACTTTGTTTTGTCATTTTAAGTCAGAACCCCTTAGTCCATTCAATGAACCGTTGAACTGCCTGTAGGTTAAATATTATTGCCATTACTTTATGTGGATGGTTTTGGTTAGTTGGAGAGATAATCCACGGGAAAACCTTTCCTTTTTCTATGGAGTGGGGCATCCAGAAACGAGTGTATCAGTAAGTTGAAGCTTGTAAAGATTTGGATATTGAAGGTTTTAAAACATCGGAACTGAACCACGCGCATGGCCAATGATCTACCCGTGTTTGACATTGTTCTGGGGCCTCGATCATTTTTGTTGCGTGATATTTATATAATATTATAATAAAAAATTCAGGTTGAAGGATCCGTATTGACCACGAAGACATGGGAAGGCAACGCATAACGCCTGAATCCATGTGTTGGAAAAACCAGCGAATAAGTCGGGAAACGCGACATTCATTCACCAAAACATACATTTTGTCAAAGGAAAAAAATAGTTGTTCATGTTTGTATTATCGATGACATATATTGGGCTGCATTTTCCTAGAGAACATAAACTAATGTAGAATTGTAGATATACACCCTTCCCAATTTTTACGGCAAAATGACCCCATTTTTCGTTTGTATCGCCACTCACCAGAAAGTGTAAAGTTGGCGAAAGTCAGGGTTTGGTCCCCATATTGGAAGCATGTGTAGAAGGTTGTGATCTTATCTTTGACATTTGTAGAATGCTTTTGGCTGTTGATGAATGATGAAGATTCTCACTTTTGCCTTGTTTCCTTTACCTTGAACTTTTCTATGGTAAAAGCAAGTGCAAAGCTCCTTACCCTTTTATCCCACTCACTATTATATTTATTATTTGAACTATAGGGTATGGTTAACTTTTTTTTTATATAGAAAAATTAAATAAATTACATGCAAGGACTTCCCACTTTTTTCCCTTCACCATCATGTGAATAAAGCAAACTCCGTGGAAAAAAATTAAAAAAAAGAAAGAAAGGAGGAGATATAGAGACGTGATATGATTGAGCACAATATGAAAATACAACAAGTCAGTGATTTTACAGCATAGTAGTATGGAATCTACTTAGAATGAGATATGACATACATGTTCAATCTCACCTTAAATCTCAGGTTGTTAGTGTATGTCTATCTGATTTAGTAAAAAATCACAACAAGTAATGACAAATGAAAATTCATAATTTGTGGCTTCATTACCCTTTTCGTATCATCCTGCCGCAATGTTTATCCTTCCACGCTATTGTCAAAGTTAACCCCATGATTAAAAAAGCTTTCAAAGGTGGGGAGAGAGAGAAAGTAAATATGATTAACATAGTAAAATATGGGGTAAGGGGCAGAAAAAAAAAAGTAATGCATTTTCTTGGTAGAATACCATGATGACACCTTTGATAAGTGATGATATTTGTTTTGATTTGATTCCCATTTACTGGGTATTAGTGATAAACGATTCTCTCTTAGAGCTTGTTTGGAATAGCGGTTGAAAATTTCATAAGTGCTTATGAATTGTAATTCACGGAATACGAAGTAATTTTTACGGTCTACGAGGTAGCTTTTACGGTCTACGAGGTGCTTTCACGGTTTATGAGATAAATATGTAAAGGAGATTTATCTCGATTTACGTGAATCGGACTTATATAATAAGTCTGATTTAAATAAGTGATAACAAACAAGCACTTAGTGGGCTCGAATTGAAACTGCTCTGTCTTACATTTCAAAAGCTTGATTCTTCTGTACCGACAAAAAAACAAAAAACAAAAAAAAAAGAAGAAGAAGAAGAAAAAGCTTGATTCTTCACCACTTCAACATCTCATCTCTATACTTAGTGTTTATTTGGAATAGTAATTAGAGTCTTTAAAAGTAAATTTTTAATAATATTTATAATATACGAGATAAGTATGTAAAAAATTATTGTTTTGACTTACTTATATAAATACTTATAACCTCTTTACAAACTTTACCAAATACATACTTATAAACTAAACTAACTTTTCAATTGCTTTTACATACTTTCTTTTTTTTCCTTTTTCCTTTTTCCTTTCAACGTACATCGTCTTATGTGAGTAAAAAAACTTGATAAGAAAAGGTCTAGACTGCCTTCGACGTGGATTGCCACGTCAAAAGCTAAATACACTTAGCTATTTTTTTTTTTTTTTGTGTGTGTGTGTATGGATACAACCAATGCACGTAAAAATCACAATTTGAAACAAAAGTTAGAAGCCCCAAAATAGCCACGACAAATGTTGTAGCATTAGTTGAAAAAACGCTTTCGAAATTGCTTGCGGGGCCCTCAAAAGTCAAAGCACTTCAGTTGTTTCAATTATCGCCAATGAGAATTGGATTCTATTTCCACGTTAGGTTGTTGACAATGGAGGCTCAAAATAGTCATGAATTTGAACTCCAACTTTAAGACCTTGCCTTTCGTCTTAGCAAGAGGAGGCTATATTTTGAAACTTTATTTTGAATGGTATGAAATTTGAACTTTCGAATCTCATATGCACAATTTTCTCAATCTGATCTACACAAACATCTCAATATTCTCTTTACACAAGAAACCTCGTCCCTAAACCTTTGCAAATATGTCGACTACACAAATGTTGCATTTAGACCTTAGCCTCGTTGGTGAGTCTGAGAAATAATTGTATAAAAATTAGTGTTTTGTTTGGGATCACTTTTAAGATCTTTAAAAATATTTATTTATATAATTTAAGATAAAATTTCTTTTATATATTTATCTCGTATGTTATAAATTATGATTAAAAAACTATTTTTAAAGACTATAATTGGTATTTTAAACAAATGGTTAATTAGAAGGAAGAAATGGTTGATTAAATTGATGATTACCTTTGTTTTCCTGGTGGGGGGTTTACGGTGAAAAGCAGGGTTGAGAGAAATTAATTAGATGTGAAAACTTAGATTCAGCAAATTTGTCTGCGTGTGCATTAGGTCTCATTAGGGATTTTGTTTTAGAGAGGACAAAGCTCTCTTACTACATCAAACACCAAATGCATATAATTATAATAATCCTTCCAGAGAAGTGAGATTGCGCTTTCTGAGTATGGCTCTTCCATCATCATCATTAGACGATGACGTTTCTGCCCCACCCCGTCTCCTTTTTTTACTGCTTTGCCCTTCTCCCTCTTTTTTCACTTTTTTTTTTCCTTTTTCGCCCCTTCAATTGATTATATTGCCAGCTATTTAATAATAACAAATAACCATTTTCACTGACAGCGAAATGGATTAAAAAAAAAAATTTAGTACTGATGGTGTCGGCTCTTTGTTGACATGAAAACGAAATAATCTAGTTCGTTTCTTAAAACATCCTATTCCATTCCAAAATACTCCCTCCCTCCGTTTCTTTTTAAAAGAATATTTAATCAAATCTCGTGATTTAAGACATTATTTGAGAACAATAAACTTGTTAAAATTGTAATTTTTTTATTAAAATGCTCTTATTTACAAGGAGATAGGAAATAAGAGAAGGAATAAATAAATTACTCCCTCCGTCCCCATATATAAACTTGATCTAACTGTTTTTTGTTTATCAATAAAGTAGTTAAACACAATAAATATATAAGCAATATATTTTTCTCAGTTATGCCTTTATGTATAAAAAGGATAAGTGAGAGAGATAATAAATAAGAAAAAATATGAGAAAGAATATATGGGGAAAAGAACGTGAGAGTGCAATTCATTCATTAGTAAAAAAAATATGTAAAAAAGTAAGGGTAAATATATACAGTCAATAAGGATAAAATTAAAAAAAAATATTAAATTTTGAGACAAAACTGAAATCAAGCTTATATTTAGAGGCAAAGAAGTATTGTAATAAAGATGACCGAGAGAGAGAGTGTGTGTGTAACGGAATGATACTCTAGACCTTTTGGGGCTCGAAAATTTATTATATTTTGACATTAAATAGGTTAATTAAATAAAGACAAAATAAAAAAGTAACTAGTAAAAAATAAGAATGTTTCTTATAAAAAGAAACTGGGTATATGTGACAGTTGTTTCTTATAAAAATGAATGGAGCCAGTATAAAACTTTGGCAAAATCACTTTTTCAAGGTCTTGTATAAAAAAAAAGGGAAAATCCTAAAAAAATACTGCTTAAACTTTAAAATCCTAAATTGGTTTTATTGACAATAAGAATAATGAGATTTATTAAAAGAATAATGTGATTGACAATTTATGTTTTTGTTAAATCACTGATTTGAGACTTTAAAGTTCAAGTGCTATTTTCTTAGAATTTTCTCAAAAAATAATCAAAAAAAAGTTCAATAATAGGTGAGCAGCATGCAATAACAAGTTTTAAAATACTCCTCATGTCCTTAATATAACACATATTTAGAAAGTTAATGTTGGTCCTAAATATAATATAATATTTTCATATTTATCATTTTTTTCCCTAATTTACCCCTACCAATGCTTCCTCAATAATAATCAGGGAGGAAAGGGAATAAGGGAATTAAGAAAGGTGACTATGGTGTTTTAAAATATATATATAAATATATCTTATATTAAATATAAGAAAAGTAAAAAATGGTAACAGATTTTTGTTATTCACCTATTGTTGAGATTCTTTTTGGCAATTTTTTTTTTGAGACCTCATAATTTTCCTTATAATTCAGCAGAACTTGTATTATTTGTAAATAGTGGTGAATATATTTTGATGCTGTATAGGTATAACAAGTGAAAGGCTCGCTTAGTTACACAATTATTATGATTTTGTAAATCACTAATGTGTTTGGAAAATCACCAAACCGTGGTTTCAAACCACGGTTTACGTAAATCGAGATAAAACTCTTCTCACATACTTACTTCGTAAATCGTAAAAGCTATTCTCAAAAGCTAATCCAAACTAAATCTAATATTACGTAAACAATTGTTAATCAATAGTTTACCCCGTGCTTCGTGGCCCGTAGTCAATCTATTCCAAGGTTATTAAATCTGAACCGGTCATTGAACCGATCGAGGTATTGGATTAAAGGTCAGTAGGTCAGACCGGAGCTAACACGGGGCTAAACCGGTGAGGAGTTGAATATTTTAGACTTATTAATATGAAATTCTAAAAAAAATCAAATTTTTTTTAAAAAAAGGTGACCCGGCGGTTCACCGGTTTCCTGTCCGGTCCGGGTCTGAGAACACTGATCTATTCTTTTTGGAGTTCTTTTAAGCCAAGGCCTTTTTTATTAAAGCAATAAATATTTGTATTTATTTAAAATAATGATTGGAATCTTTAAAAAAAAAGTTTTTCAATTGTGATTTATGGTATACGAGATAAGTATGTAAGATGAATGTTATCTCAATTTACGCATATAAACATTTTTAAGATCCTCAATAATGATCCCAAACATATACGTATGTGATATGTGTTTTATCTCAATTTACATACATAAACACTTTTAAAATCCTTAATAATAATTTCAAACATGTACTGTGTCGTTGTCAACATGACAACATCAAATGTATGGTATGTTTGGATAGCCTCCAAAAATGTTTTTTAATTGTGATTTATGGAATACGAAGTAGCTTTCACAGTATACAACGTAAATATATAGAAGAATTTTATTTCGATTTACTTGAATCGGGCTTATGCATAAGCATAAACTCAACCAAACAAGCCTGTAAAATTTATAGTATCCATAGGCTCATTTAACATTGATTAAAGTATTGGAAAAAAAAAAGTTGATTAAACAAATTAAGAGATCAAAACGGGAGTAGTTATTTTTTTTCTGCCAACAATAATAGTAGTTAATCTGCAGTCTTAATCACAATAATTTTAAGATTATCAATCCAAAATACCAATAATCACATGTTGTCCCCCCTTCCCACCTAATCTATCAATTCCGTAACATTTATAACTAACACTTCCGTACAATGACTAATATTGTAAGGATAAAACTAATCAAAAAATTGGCAAATGCCTAGAAGACATTTCTTAAACCATGTTTAGCAAGCAAGCTGGTTGACGGTGGCATGGGTAAATCACGTCAAAATAAATTTTTTCTCCCCCATTCTCAAACATAAGATTTTTAAACCAGTAATTCATAAAATTAAAATAGCTAATGCTAATTAATATGTAAAATTTCAGGTAAAAAAATAATGATTTTTTCCCAAAAATACTCCTATCATTTAATGATTATAATTTAATAGCGATAAACAAATAGAGTCGGGAATCAGGGCCGACTCTTGATGGGCTAGGGCCTAAAAGGGTCAGCCTTACAAGGATCGATAAAAAAAAATCTGTTTTTTAAAGCACGGCCAGAAAGCATGCTAGCCAGGGCCAGCCCGTAGGGCTGGAAAGTATTTTCATAAGATTTAACTATACGTCCACAAGCCTCATACAATAAAACAAATACAGTTACTAATTCATAATTAAAGGTAAAAAATATTGTTTACAAGTAACTCGTAGTCTCACACAAAGCATAAGAAGACAAAAGCTAAACACTCTAAGCAACATGATTATGACGACTATCATTTTCATCTTTTTTGCTACTATAATCAATTTCAAGGAAATTTGATTGTACTTCACTTTAAGTAGTAGACTCTGTTTAATGGGTAAAAATATAAAGAATTAGTAAATTACCATCATATGTAGATTTGACAATTTTAAAGTTTTTAGGGAGGAGTTAGCAAGGGTACAGGCAAGAGGGGCAGGCGAATTAAAAAAGAAAAAAAAAGCTAAATGGCCTAACGGGCCGGCCCTACAAGACTGGTTCTTTTAGGCCCGACTTCCTTTTGAAACTCCATTTTTTAAGTCCGACCTGTGATTTAAAAGAGCTTAAACGAGCCGGCCCAACATGCTTGACCTGATTTCCCAACTCTATAAACAAATATAAAAACATCCAAATAAATAAGGATATTATGAGAGAAAAAATTACCCTTCTAATAAACATAGGACATTAATCCATTTAATAACTATAGCACATATTAGAAATTTTTTATCAGGAATGACTCCAACACAAATAATTAAAAAATTTATTTTAGAGAAATCAATACTCCTCAGGTCCAAATCCTAAACCAATGATGGAATTTTTTTGTGTGCTAATTATAAATTATCTCGTTAAATTTTTAATATGAACTACGAACCTATTTGATTCAACCCTATTGTATGTATGTAATGGTAATAATGATTGCATTACTAAAAGAATAGTGTTTTGTTGCTTTTTAGCATGATAATAGGGTTTATCATGGTAATGATGATTACCAAAAAATTGGTAATCCTTATTCACACCCCTTTATGAATTCTCATTACCACCACATTACATGGTTTAAAAAAATTTAATTACCTTTTAGTTTTACTTCTCTTTATTTTACTTATATTTTTTCACTTAGCCATATCATATCACAATCACTATTACCACTACCTCCTCCTCCTCCACTGCTAGCAACTCCACCTACCGCTGCCACTACTACCTCCTCCTCCACCCCTCGGGGCCGCCGCCACTACCTCCTCCTCCCTTACTGCTGCCACTATCACTACTACCTTCTCCTCCACCACTGCCGCCCCCTCGCCACTACCACCACTACTTCAAACAAAACACTAGCCTTGTAATTAATATTATATTACATTATTATTATATCGCATTGCACTACGTTGCAGGGTGTAACAAGATCGAACGAAACGTGTCCTAATTGGTCTTCTCTTCATTCCTATGGTATATATTGTTATTTTATTGGAAGATGTATCTATGTATTAAATATAGATAAATTTCAAAATTTGTCAAATTTTGAAATAGAATTGATGAGCTTTAAGAATTTTTTATTATGGTAAAACTTGTTGGAAGTGACATATAATTAAAATTGAAGGAGTTAATTTTTATAAGAAAATAATTTAAATATTTTTAATTTCTATAAATTAGTTGTTTCAATTTTTATATTAAAAATGAGGAGAATGAATTAATGAGTTATAAATAATAAATTTCAAATAACGAGACTTATTGTTAAATAAAAAAATATTTTATTAGAAAAAGACTTGACTCGGGACACTTTAAGTTTTTTTGAGAGGCGTGTGTCTCACTCAATAACCTCAGCAGGGCTGCCTAATGGTAGTACGAGTTGGAGGGTCGTCGCGGGAGCAATTATGAACTTGGTTGTCTCGTTGTCCCTGTTTCCTGAATACATTTAACATTTATAGTTTCTACTAGCGGAATGCAGAAAATTTAATAAATTTTAAAATTTAAGATTATTTGGTAGGAGTATTAAGTTTACAAATTTTATCGTCAGACAGTAAATGAGTCATGATCTTAAAAACTTGAAATGCAATTGCAGTTCTTAGTAATTTGGGCTCAGTTTTTTTCATGCCGTTATTCCCTTTTGTATCTTGTTCAAAATTTTTGGATGTTTTATAAAATATTTTTACATGCACGTATAATGATTTTTCTTTCAATACCTAATAAATGATTTTATCATGGTCATCGTAAAATATTTAATGGGTGCATTTCTGAAAGAAGAAAAAACATTTACCTGCCATAAACTCTTTTCTTCTCCATGATCTTATATTAGTAATAGCCAGATGTAATATTATATTTGACAATGAAAGGTATCATTGTTTTAAAATTAAGTTTACGGAATTTAAATCTCATCAATATAAAAACTTTGTTATAAGGTGATTTATAAGTATCTTTATAAATGTTCTTTGAATTTAGAGACATGTCTCAACCTTGATGAGTTCTCAAGGTCCATTTCATTTAAATTTTTTTGTTAAAAAAAATTACACTAACGGGCTATCAAATATAATTTTCATTTTCACCCCCTCTCATTCATGCAGTCTCACCTTTATTACAATAACACGTGCAGTTCTTGAATTTTTTTTTTTCAATAAGTAGTTCAAACTATTCAAACTAAGAGCATGGGAGAAAAACATTTTCACATAAGTTGAGATAAAATAATTTTTATAAATTTACTTTATATACTATAAATTATATTAAAAAATAGCTTCACCGCTAATTCAAACAGACACTAACTAGTTTGTTTTGTCACGAAATCAATATGGTTTGTCTTTCTTATCCCTTTATTTTTTTTTTAAACGTAATTCTGCACGCCATTCTTTTACTTGCGAAATATTGTCATAGTTGTAGCAAATGATCTCATGAAATAACAATGTAGTCATATATAGCTTCTGTGTGCCATTCTTTATTGAACGTTAATACAAGCTGCCAATAACATGATCAAATTATTAAAATTTCACTTAACGTATTTATCAATTGGCGGGATATGTCGGCCATAACAGAAATAGCGGGATATACAATTATTACCATTTCGTGCTCTTTTTCCTGAATATATAATTTTCCCATCTGCGGGGAACAAAAGGTCCCTAATGCATTTTGCTTACAGTGATTAATTACAATGGATCAAATTCACAATTCTGCCCTCACAACGCAACAAATTTTTATTAGGAAAGATGTCTACATTTAATACCAAAAAGTGCCTTAAATATTATTACCTCTAATAGATATATATGCTTATAAAATAAAATTACAGATCCATCAATTATAAAGAAGATTACTAAATATATTGTTCATATAACACAAATCTATTAGCTCATGAATACCTAATTTTACATTAAGTAAACCTACCATTAAAAAGATATTTTATATTATTTTTCACTCAAATAAAATAAATTTATAAATAGAATAATAAACACTCCACCTAATCTTTAATATAAGATATATTTATTTAATTTGATTAAATTAATAAAATTTGTTAAATTAGTTAATATGACATGTATTTTCTAAAACATCTAGATATGTTCCTTAATTCCACAATTTCCTCTCTTCCTTTATTATGGTTCAGAAGGCATCAATAAGGTAAATTAGGAAATAAATTGAAAAATATGAAAGCTATATCTTATATTTAGGATCAAACTCAACTCTCCAAGGGCTTGCTTGATTTGATCCTATACACCTTACAGTGTAGTGCAATATGATGCAGTGGTTATGCAATGTAATATTAATTACATGGCTAGTGTTTGATTTGATTTTTAAATAAGGTGTAGTGAGTTAATATTTTAACAACTATTTAAAATTAATATACTACACAAAGTCTATCTACCTTTAATATAATATTTGTAAAAAAAAACAGTTAAGAGCTATCGTGCTGCCTCATCATAATTGTCACGCTATCTCACCGAGGATTGTTCGATGGTGATGGTTGTGGTGGTAGTGGAGGATAATAACGATGTTGTGGCAGTGCTGATGGTAGGTGGTGACAGCGACAACAATAGCGAAGAAGGCAGTGGTTGTGATGGAGGCAAAAAAGGAGAAGGTAGTGGCAATGGCGGTGGAGGAGGAAGTCGTGGTGGCCGGCAGCGCCGGGGGGATAAAGGAGGAGGAGATAGTTATGGTGGCGGTTGTGGCATGATGTTACAAGTAAAATGAGATAAGTGAAACAAAGACATGAGAAACTAAAAGGTAAATTAGCCGTTTTTAACCTTGCAATTAGATGTTAATAAGGATTCACAGGAAGATGTATAATTGAGGATTACCCATTTTTTGATAATTACCATTACCATGGTAAATCTGATTACCATACTAAAAAGCAACCAAACAATTTTCTTTTAGTAATGCAATCATGATTATTATTGTAGGCATACAATAGAGTTAAACCAAACGGGCTCTAAATATGTTTTATATTAAAAACCAAAAAGAGTATTTATTATTAGTATCCTTACATTACAAATAAAATATTTGTAAATTTCTTGGTTAGACATATTATTTTGGAAAAAAATCCAGAAAAATGCAGGAGAAAATAGGAAATCCCAAATCAGTATAGTGAATTTGACAAATCTCAAATCAGTCAGGTGTCAGTACGGATGAAGAATATGAGATTTTGAAATTTGGGTGAAAGACAATTTTGCCATTCAGCTCTCCCTCTATCCAGCTCGGAATAACAAACAGGCTCATGATTAACAATACGGGGGTCTTGATTAACGACACTATAATCTAAAATACGGTGTTGTTAACTAAGAGCCCGGTATTGTTATTGGTCCTGAAACTTGTAAATTTCAAATTTATCCCTGGAGTTGTTAATAGAAAAGATGATGTTGCTAATAAAGAGTCTGGTGTTGTTATTTCGAACTAAGGAGGAGAGCTGAAAGACAAAATTGTCTTTTCACCGAAATTTCAAAATTCCAGATTCCTCGTTCGTACTGACACTTGACTGATTTAAAATTTGTTAAATTCCATGTACTGATTCAAGATTTCGTATTTTCTACTGCATTTTCCCCTTGTATTTTTGTTTTCCTATTATAACATAGGATTCCATTTTCCAAGCATGCATTTATTAGGGTCCCTTTCCACCAAGAAAAGATTGGAAAGGAATAGAATATAAAAGGAAATAATGGAAAGGAAGGAAAATATTAAAAAAAAATTAGTTGATAGGAAAATTTCTGTTTGGTTTGAAAAAAATAAAGTAAGAAAATAAGCTAAAAAACTGTTTTACCTTACGTAAAAATATTATTTAAATATTCATGGGATCCGTTAACATTTTTATATCATATCTAATGTCATATCAAGAGATTTTTGTGTCTTTTAACGTTTTTCCTCCTCACTTAAAAATTGATTCTCATAAAAAATTTGGTGCGAACCTATTTTTAATCACATGGTTAGAAATTAATAGATCCAAAAAAAATATTTTCTAATAAAAATGACGACCCAAACGGCCACCATTTATAGGAAAATCCAATTTTCTCTTACCCGTCTTCCTTGAACCAAACGGATCCTTATCATACGACAGTTCAAGTTAAAGAGGCAGTCCTCCCAAGAAAATGCCCAGGGCTACGATAGGGTAAAACCTGGATAAAATATGGCGTCATGGTTTGAAAATGCAAGCCGAGTGGGACCCCGTTTCATGGAGGGGTATTTGACGTCATTTTGCTAGGGGGAATATCCACGTGGAGTGAGAGTAACGGGGCTTATTGGAGTAGTGTAGGCGTGAACGCACCCAAGCAAAGAGAATTTTCAAATGGAAAGAGAGAGAGAGTCGAAAAGGCTGAGAAGGGTAATAATGAAAGGGTCCGTTACCAATGGCGGGTTCCGCGAGCCCTCTGCTTCTTCTGCAACTCTGCAACTCTCAGATCTAAAACCACCACCCAACACAATAACAAAGCAAAAAGTTACAGATCCCTAACCTCACCGATCTCCATGCCAGTTTCTTCTATTTTTTATTTCATATCATCTTCTCCACCTCCTTGAAATTCAGTAATTTACTTCTGTCTGTCTCTCTCTCTCGTAACTTGGCTGATTGGATTGGAAATGATCCTCCTTTTCTCATTATCTTCCCCGTATCTCGTGGACGGTCATCATTCAGCCCCGTCCATCTCAACGGTCTGATTTCTCTCATCTATTTCACTCATTTCCGTGCCTATATCATTCTATAATTAATTCATATACACCCAGAGGCTGAGAAACGTACAGTGGAGTGTATAGACATATAGTAAGATACTGTAAGTGAGCCCAACCCAAGCATGTATTCATATGCTGCGCAGTGCTTGCTCCGCCTGTGTTTCTTTCCATTATTGCCCGCTTCCCATCTCTGTCAATATCACTTTTTCCGGCTGACGGGATTAGTTTTGGATATGGATTTGCTCGCGACGCTTCGTCGGCCTCTGCATTTGTACGGCCGGGTATGGAGACAATGAGTGAGTGCGAAGCTTTCTTCCATAACCCAGGTCGTCGTTTTGGGTCTCTTGGGTGGTTGTTGCTTCTGACATGGGCTGCGGAGCCTCCAAGGTTGACGATTTGCCGGTGGTGAGCCTCTGCAGAAAACGGAAGGAGTTCCTCAAAGCTGCATCGGAGCAACGATATGCTCTTGCTGCAGCCCACGTCGCATATTTTCAGTCCCTTAAAGACATTGGAGGCGCCCTTCGCAAATTTGTTGATGAAGAGCTTGTGCTTGGTACCGGGTCTTCATCCCCTAGCTCTCCGGTTCTGACATTGCCCTCTGACGAAGGTAAAGGAAACAGGACCAAATTGAAGAAAAAGAACCCAAATTCATCTTCTTCAACTTCGATTTCACATTCGGCTCTCGATAATTCTCCTGGGCAAGAAGAGGTAGAGGATTCTCACTTAAATTTGTCGTCTGGTTCTGATTCCGATTCCGACTTAGATTCTTCCTCTGGTCACATTCACATTGAGGAGGATAGCCACGTTCACATTGAAGAAAGCCCTGAGGGTGAACAGGGAGGACCTTCGTACGCGGCTTATTCTCCTCCCCAGAATTGGAGCTATTCTGGGCCAAATACCCACGCTTACTACATGAAAAGGTCTGCGTCTCCTGGAAAGTCAGTAGTGTATGAAGAGCCAGAGAGTTATGTAGCAACATCTGGGCAATGGTCTGATCCATCTTATAGATACCCCGGTGCTTACGGGAATGCTGGTTTCTTCGGTTTTCAGATGGGTTCACCGCCGCGAGGAGATTATCCGTACAACAATCGGCCAGGTCCCTCCTCACCCGCTCCTCCTCCTCCGGCTCCACCTTCACCTCCTGTGGTGTCCTCTTGGGATTTTCTAAACGTGTTTGATACTTACGATAATGGTTACCCGGGTTACTATCCGCAGAGCAGATACGGGTTTGGTTCATCTACAAGCAGTCCTGATTCGAAGGAAGTGAGGGAGAGGGAAGGAATTCCAGAGTTGGAAGATGAAACCGAGCAAGAAGTGGTGAAAGATGTGGTCAAAGAGAAGAAAAAATTTAGCAAGGACAGAGAACAAGTTAGAGATACAGATTTTGACGAAGGCACTTCAAAGGCTGTGCCGTTACAAAGCAGCAGTGAGGGAAGTTCCAAGACGGTACCATTCCATGGCAGTGATAGTTCATTGTCAGCTCATGAAAGAGAAATTAAGCGCAGTCCTGATAGTGATACAATTGTTTCTAAAAGCTCTCCAGAAAAGCAGGTGAGGAAAAAAGGGGTGAGTTTTGAGGTAGATGATGCACCTGTGACAGCGGCGGATGGTGAGTCTTCCAAGCTCAGTAGCTTAACAACTCTGTCTGCTCATGGTACAAGGGATCTTCGAGAGGTTGTTGAGGAAATCAAACATGAATTTGAGACTGCATCTGGTTATGGAAAAGAGGTTGCATTGCTGCTGGAGGTTGGTAAACCGCCATATCGGTCTAGAGGTGCTGGATTTAAAGGTATGAACAAGATCTATATCTTTTCTGTATTCTTGTAAAGCGATGCCTTGCCCCTTTCACCTTTCATTTTGGAATGTTTTACCTCTCAGATATATATTTGAATGTGTAATGCGCTCTGTAGCTGAGACATCATATGAGACACTTCTCGACCTGCTTACCTATTCTAAAGTTTACTTGCATTTTTGGCTTGATTTTTCTTGGCTTCATCAACATGCTTATAGCTTTACTAGAATTATCAAGAACATTGCAGTGCAATAAATAAGCGATTGACATGAGTTTTGAGTGTTAGCTAACACAAACTGCCATATCTTGAATGAAATCCCAATATAAACACATAAATCTATAGAAAGTTGCACTATTCATATTTCATTCCTTAAACTCTCTGCAATGTATGGGGCTCAGATTTAGTCAAACAGAAGTAAGGAGAAGACGAATACTTCATATTATGGATCAAGTTTTTGTGAAAATGCATTGTATGAAAACTTCCGAGGCAGATTGTGATTAAGCATGAGTTTTACAGAAAGGTGTATTTTAATTTCCTGTGTTACTTATTATGTGGGATAAGATCTGATTTAGCATCCGTTATATTTGGTTAGTTCCTTTTGCAATAACCACTTTCTTCTTCCTTCCGAAACACGTTATCTGGAAAGTACTGATAGTCTATATCATATCGTATGATGATTTAACAACCAATTTGAATGGTTGTAGCACGTATATTTTTTCATTGGTATCTTGAGTGTTTACAATCCATTGACTTAGCCTCCAATGTTTTGTATTTTGTTTTTTCATTTTCCTTGGTGAGGGTATCATTCATCTTCTCTACTTTTGAAACTTCACAATGTGAGTTAGAAACATTAGCTGCTGATCATGACAATGGTGTATGATGTGTTTACTAATATAATGTCCTTTGTGGTTTTGTGCAGTTATCTTTTCCAGGATTTTATATATGGTAGCACCTTCCAAGTTAGCCGCAAATCCTCCATCCAGACCATCAATACACTTATCTTCTAGGGCAATGAAATTGGCAAAAGATTATTGCGAGGAACCTGGGAAAGATTTCAAAACTGCTCCTGGAAACCTTTCATCTACCTTGGAGAAACTTTATGCATGGGAAAAGAAATTACATAAAGAAGTTAAGGTATGATTTAGTATTGATATTATTTTGAAAAAATTTTATTCTTTAACTAGTTCAAAAAGTTGTGCTTTCTTGGAGCTACTAATGTCCATCTGAATTGATTTGCTATAAACTTAATATGTAAGAACTAGGGACAAAAGCTTTCAATATGTTCCAATGCTATAATTGCCTCTTTGTACTTGTGTAGTATTGGAAAGAATGTCGAAAGATATGATCTAAATCCATTTGACCTAAAGTTGGAATTAGACTTTGTCAATTTCAGTTTGTTCTTCAATGTTCATATGTTTGAACTGGCCTCAGGATGAGGAGAAGCTACGGGTTGATTATGAAAAACAGTGCAAGAGACTGAAAAGATTGGATGATCGAGGAGCTGAATCCAGTAAAATTGATGCTGCTGAGGCATCAATTAGAAAATTGCACACAAAAATCAATATTTGTATCAGAAGTGTTGATGCTATATCGAGTAGGATCCATAAATTGAGGGATGAAGAATTGCAGCCTCAACTTTCAGAGTTGATTCAAGGGTATCAAATTACTTCATTTATTGGCCATGCCTATGCTTATCTATAAGTGCTTCTTGATAATTTTTTTTCTGTTTCCAATAATAAAAGAAGATTCTAAGGTCAATTTGTGTGGTTGTATCATGCGTTTTGATAGTAGATTGAAAGGGTAAATATGTTTTTCATATTTTCTTAAGAGCATCAAATTTTAATTTGACATCATAGTTGACATTCATTTAAATTTGAGGTCTAACAATTTGGATGAGATTGCATGTTATAAATGCTGTTGAAGTTTTTTAATTTTACAAACTTATGTTCCTGACCTCAACTGTTTAGGATTTTGTATCTTTTACTTTCTATTATGATGCATACATCTTGTGAAGTGATCGAGTTCTTATTGACTGCATCTACATTATAATCATTGTCCTTTATGAACTGGGTAGGGAAAAATTACTAGTTTTGCGTTTTCAAATATTTGCAATGTTTTTTCTCTTGTGTTGGTTGTCAGAAGTGTTTTACCATAATTGGAAGCCTGTAATTGGAATGTTTTTCTCTTTTGTTATTCTATATATGATGAATATCCTATTTGGTTGGCAGATTGATTAGAATGTGGAAATTCATGCTCAAGTGCCACCAAAAACAGTTCCAAGCAATCATGGAGAGTAAAACTCGGTCTATTAAGATGAACACTGCCTTGCAAAGAGATGCAAGTCTGAAGGCTACCATAGAACTTGAAATGGAGCTCCTTAATTGGTGCAATCAATTCAACAATTGGGTTAAGACTCAAAAGTCCTATGTTCAAAACCTAAATGAATGGCTCATGAGGTGCATTCTTCAGGAGCCTGAAGAAACTGCTGATGGTATTGCTCCTTTCTCTCCAAGTCGAATTGGCGCTCCGCCAGTTTTCATTATTTGCAATGATTGGTGTCAAGCAATGGCGAGAATTTCAGAAAAAGGCGTGGCAGATGCGATGAGCGAATTTGCTCAGAAACTGCATGAACTTTGGGAAAGGCAGGATGAGGAGCAACGCCAAAGGGTCAAAGCAGAGTTTCTCACAAAAGACTTTGAGAAGCGGCTTAGAACTTTGCGCATGAATATGGGAGAATTAGTGCATGAACGTGAAACAATTCCGGACAAAACTGCATTATCACAGGCTCCCTCTGACAGTGGTGTTTCACCACTAGATGATCTAAAAGTAGATTTAGATTCTATTAGAAAGAGATTGCATGAAGAGAGAGCTAGACATAAAGAAGCTATTAAGCTGGTTCATCATGCAGCTTCTAATAGTCTAGTTTCAGGTTTGGTTCCTATTTTCAAGACATTGGAAAATTTCACTTCAGAAGTGGTAGCAGTTCACGAGCAAGTCAGACTTCAAAACACTGGTAACTCAGAAATCCCTGCTAGTTGATGGGTTTATTGTGGGAGGTTCAGAAAAACTAATGAAAAGTTTTGCAGCTAGATTTATTTTTCCTTAGAAATGTCTCTTGAAAGGCCTTCAAGAGGTTTTGCTTGGAACAAGTTTCTGCAGTGAGGGTTTGGTGTCCAATCATGTTGAATTCTTATCTCCTGTAGCACGCGTTCTATGGTTAGTGAGAAAATATGTACAGAAAAATTCATTTATTTATTGGTTGATTGGTTGTAGTGAGACTGTATATGATGTCTGCATATGGGTAGGAACAGGACCAGAACAGGGGTCTTAGCAATGTTTTAACAATGATTATAGTTAGTCTATGCTCTATTCTCATGGCAAATGAAAGCTATATTATATTTTCCTGCATCCCTTGATGTCTTAGTGACCTGGTTCTGCTCATTCTCGAGAAAGTTGAGATGCTGTGTTGAAGCTTATCTGGTGCTCACGGATTTGAGGTGCTCAGGAAGGCTCTGGTTTTTACTTCTACTGTGTGAACGCATATTTACCGGTACAATACCTCTCATCAGCTTCGGGAGTAAAAAATAAAACAAAAAGAAAACGCATTAGATCAAAGAATAATTCATGCTCCTGCAGGCTAACACTATTAGTAGAGCTGGGAATCAGGGCCGGTCCGGCCCTACAGGGCTGACCCTTGACGGGTCAGGGTCTAAAAGGGCCGGCCCTACAGGGCCTGAGGTAAGAAAAATTTCCGTTTTTCAAAACCCGGCCCGAGAGCATGAGGGCCAGGGCCGACCCGCAGGGCCTAAAGCTATTTACACAAGATTTAACTACACGTCTACACGCTTCATGCAATAAAACAAATACTGTTACTAATTCATATTCAAAGGTAAAAAATAGTATCCACAAATAATTCACAATCTGCACAAAAGTATAAGAAGGCAATAAGTTAAATACTCTAAGCAACATGAGTATGACGACTATCATTTTCATCTTCTTCATCACTATCATCAATTTCAAGAAAATTTGATTGTGCTTCATTTTGAGTAGTAGGCTCTACTTGAGGGTAAAAATATCAAGAATTTCTTCTCCCAAATCATGAATATATTCATAATCTTTATCTACAACAAAGAATAATCTAAAATGAAAAATAACTCTATAAAAAACATAAAATACAAATAAATTAGTAAATTACCATCATATGTGAAACTTTAGAGTAAATAAGAAATATCTAACGTATTTTTCTTATAAAATAAGAAATATCTTTTATAAATTTTTTATTTTTATGATTCTTAATACAAAATATTCTTATGAAACTTAATTTTAAAAAAGATAATAACAACTAAATATTTTCAACATCATTAACAAAATATAAAATATTAATAATATTATTATCATATAAATAATTTTAAAAAATAAAAAATATATCAGGGCCTAAAGGGCCGACCCTTGGCCCTACAGGGCTGGCCCTTTTAGGTCCGCGTTCACTTTTTAAGCAAAATTCTCAAGCCCGGCCCTTGTAAATTTAGGGCCTAAACGGGCTGGCCCGACGGGCTCGGCCCGTTTTCCCGGCTCTAATATTAGCACCTGAAGATTGAAATTTATCAACATGGTTCATTGCTAATGGGCTTGTGGTGCGAACCCACAAGGGAAGATCCCACGAACCCACAACCAATTCTGAGATATGCTCACCCCAAGAAAGCTAAACAAAGATGTACGATCCACTTGAACCCTTGAACACGAAAGAACAAGGACCCGAAGTGTTGGAAGACGCCACAAGGTTGATCAAGCCTTGATAAGTCTGTTAGTTCTAAGAAGAACCCTAGAGAGAATCCACTCTCAAGAAACAAAGTACATAAATGCAACTTTCATTCATATATCAAATCTCCAGTGTGTCTTACAAATGAAGAAGCACAAGGTATTTATAGATAAAAACTACCTAATTGTAATAATTGCAACTACAAAGTCTAATACCATGTGCTAGGAAATCCAAAACCATGTGCTAGGAAACTCAAATTTCTAATACAATGTTCTAGAAAACACAAAAGTCTAATATGGTGTGCTAGAGAACCCAAAAGTCAAATATGACAACTTATTTAATAATTTCGCACAAATAAAATCCATAAAATATATTAAGCATGTAAAGCCCAAAATGTGCTTATTTAGGCCCAAATGAGTCCTCCTATGTGTAGTACTAGGTCCAAGCTCTTCAATTGCAAGACTTCAAGCCCAAAACTTGATCAATATCTCCATTTGCAGCCCAAATGAAGTTAGTGACGTTTTCAGCATTTTCGTCCAGCTTTGATCCGATTGCTAATTGCTTCGTCCAAGTTTCTTGCACAAGCCCATTTAATGCTTCCTTAGTTTTTGAAGTTAAAGAGTTGTCACTTGAATATGAAGAGACAACTTGCTGATTCTGGATCGCATCATTCCCTCTCTCCTCAAAAGGATTCGTCCTCGAATCTCCACTTGAATATGAAGAGACAACTTGTTGATTCTGGATCGCATAATTCCCTCTCTCCTCAAAAGGATTCGTCCTCGAATCTCCACTTGAATATGAAGAGACAACTTGTTGATTCTGGATCGCATCATTCCCTCTCTCCTCAAAAGGATTCGTCCTCGAATCTCCACCTGGATCAAATGGACATAAATTAGCCATATTTAAAGTAGCACTAGCATTATACTCACTAATCATGTAAGCATTATCATTGAGTCTTTCAAGCACTGGAAATGAATTATCTCCTCTTGGAGCTAATTTAGACTTCTTATGAGCTAAAAAGATTTCTTTTATCATATGCACCCTATCTCCATATTCAAAACAAACACCGCTTCTTTGTATGTTGCCTTTGGATGCAAAATGCTCAATTTCATAAGGAAGAAATAATTCAGTAAATCTAATGTCACTTGCATACAATTTCATGAAATATTCAAATTCAAGCAACTTAGTATTTAGAGAAGGAAGAACACTATACCTTTTTGTCAATACTTCAACAACAACATTCTCTTTACCTCTCTTATATATGGTGACATATGGAAATGTCTCAATAAATTTCAGCCAACTTGCATGTCTCTTGTTAAGCTTATCTTGACCAAACAAATACACATGACAAAGAAAATCAATGTTTTCCATGCAACAATCAGAATTTTCCATGCTTGAAAACAATTGTTCTTTTCTCAAAACTTCAAGCACATATTGCAGAGGATTCACATGCTTTTCAAGATTGTTACTACAAATCAGAGTATCTTCAAAACAAGATGCAACATGCATATAAGAACTCCTACAAATAGCAAAACCCATGTGATCATGAAAATTCAAGGTCTGGAGTTCAAGGCATCTAGAGGGCAATAAGTTATCAAGAATATCAAACTTTAGAGAACCAGAATGTTTTTCACTGTCACTCGAAGGAGATGAAGGTTCAATGCTTCTTGAAGATAAGAATCCATTGAGTGGCTTCTTAGGAATCAAATCCAAAAATTCCTGCAACACAACAAAATCACAAGGCAAATAATGATTAAGATCATTAGTAACCAAAGAAATACCCTTGCAGTCACTCTTAACCTCACTTTTCTCATAACTCTTTTCATCTTTCTTTTCACTCAATTCTTTACACTCATTTTTACTCTCTTTATTTTGACAACACTCTATGCTCTCAATGTCTTTTTCTCTCTCAAACTGAACTTTTCTCTCAAGAATAGTTTCACAAAAATCACTCTCACTCATATTTTCACTTTTCTTTTCATGATTGAGAGGAACTTCTTCAACCACAAGATTGGTACTTGGAATATGAAGGTCTTCTTCACACTTCTCAGCTTGATTTTCAACATCTTCCTCCTTGGCTGGCTCTAACTCGTCTTTAGGAACTGTAACAATCAAGCTTTCAATCTCCTTTGCAATGGAGCTACTTTCTGAACATCTTTGTTGCTTGATCTTTTGCTCATACTCAACAACAAATTGAACCAACATATCAATGTCCAAGAAGGTTAGGGTCTTTGCAAAACAAGCTAATTCAGGATTAAGCCCATTTACAAAACGATCTTTAGTAGCTTTTGAATTTTCTTTCACTCCAGCTCTAATCAAAGCTAATTCAATCTCTTGAAAATATTGATCAACACTCATGGAGCCTTGTTTCAATTTTTGCAGCTTTCTTTGGAATTCTCTTTTTGATATGGAGTTGTGACTAGACATCCATTGGTCGTTTTCAGCACTTAACTTATGGAATCCTTTTAATAAAGATTGAAGATGTCTTTGAATTTCTTTTTCATCATGCATATTGATGATACCTGAAATGTTAGATTTAGAGAAAAAGGGACCTCACCACTCTACTCACGTGTTTCACTCAAACAAGTTTTATTATCACTCGTGTTTCACTTAAATTTGGCTTTTAAATTGATGTATGGACTCTTGCCTTTTTCCACTCTTAGATTCCTCTTGAGGCTCTTTAAAGAACTAAGCAATTCATAATTAAAGCAATCTCAATTTGCAGAATGTTCAACACTTAGAAATGTTCAATTGACACATATTGAAAAGGTTCAGTCAATTTCCGGATATCAAGATAGATGCTTGCATAGAACACATTCAACACATCAATTGGAACTTTCTCTTCTTTTTTTTTTGTATATATTTTTTTTTGTCTTTTTTTGTCTCTCTTTTTTTTTTATTGAAACTTAAAGAGAATATACAGAATCTATCACAAACTACAACACAAGCAATCTGAACCCAGAAATTCCAGAAAGCGTCTGAATTGTAAAGACTACAAATCACTGTGGAAATTTCAGATTTGGATGCAATCAAAACGAGCAGAAATAAGAGATTCTGAACAATAGAAATGACCTATTTAATGATGGAAATCATGAAGAGAAAGTGGTCGAACAAGGACAGAATATTTAGGGACGTTCTGGAAAAACGAAGATGAACAGTCACAGAAAATTTCTAGAAACACAATGGATTAAAATGAACAGAACTCACAAATGACAAATCAGATTGGAATGATTCCAAACCGAGATGAAAGTAGAGATATTGAACTATGAAAATGACTCACTAAATATTGAAAAACATAAACAAACGCTTGACAAACAGAAGCTATAATTTCAGACACGAACACAAATGAGCAGACGAAAAGACACAAGAACAACACAAAACTTAAAACGAAAATGGAAACAAAGAACAGAAAGATATGACCTGAGTTTAGATCCGAAGCTCTGATACCAAGATGGTGCGAACCCACAAGGGAAGATCCCACGAACCCACAACCAATTCTGAGATATGCTCACCCCAAGAAAGCTAAACAAAGATGTACGATCCACTTGAACCCTTGAACACGAAAGAACAAGGACCCGAAGTGTTGGAAGACGCCACAAGGTTGATCAAGTCTTGATAAGTCTGTTAGTTCTAAGAAGAACCCTAGAGAGAATCCACTCTCAAGAAACAAAGTGCAGAAATGCAACTTTCATTCATATATCAAATCTCCAGTGTGTCTTACAAATGAAGAAGCACAAGGTATTTATAGATAAAAACTACCTAATTGTAATAATTGCAACTTAGAAAATTGCAACTACAAAGTCTAATACCATGTGCTAGGAAACTCAAATTTCTAATACAATGTTCTAGAAAACACAAAAGTCTAATATGGTGTGCTAGAGAACCCAAAAGTCAAATATGACAACTTATTTAATAATTTCGCACAAATAAAATCCATAAAATATATTAAGCATGTAAAGCCCAAAATGTGCTTATTTAGGCCCAAATGAGTCCTCCTATGTGTAGTACTAGGTCCAAGCTCTTCAATAGCAAGACTTCAAGCCCAAAACTTGATCAATATCTCCATTTGCAGCCCAAATGAAGTTAGTGACGTTTTCAGCATTTTCGTCCAGCTTTGATCCGATTGCTAATTGCTTCGTCCAAGTTTCTTGCACAAGCCCATTTAATGCTTCCTTAGTTTTTGAAGTTAAAGAGTTGTCACTTGAATATGAAGAGACAACTTGTTGATTCTGGATCGCATCAGCTTGGCTTCTCCATTTCCGATTCCAATATCACATTTAATGTTTCTTAGAGCTTGTTTGGCATTGCTTTTATGAATCGGGTTTATTATATAAGCCCGATTTACATAAATTGAGATAAATCTCATTCACATATTTATCTCGTAGACCGTAAAAGTTACTTCATATTCCGTGAATCACAATTTATAAGCACTTATGGAACTTCTATAAGCTAATCCAAACAAACTCTTAGTGTCTCAAATAAGATAAGGATGTCATGCCTAACAAAGGAAAAAGAAAGAATCTGGACTTCTAGAGCCACTGTTGTGAAACTATAATGCAAAATTACTGGTTTAACGGAATAGGAGGAGGCTCACTAACTCAGTACCAAAAAAACGGAATTGGCTGGCGTCATTTGCAAAGGACGTCCGCTGCATCACTTTTTCTCTAAACTACACTGTTTTGGTGTAGTTTGGAGAAATGGGGATAAATTTTTTTATTTAAAAAATTATATCTAATATTTTAAAATATTTTTTCAGTTGTACCCGGTGTGTTAGCAGACTGATTGCAATTTTACCAATAATTTATTTTTTCAGCTCTAAAAATTACTTTAAAATATTTTAAGAGTAAAATTGCAATCAGTCTCCTAAAAAATTAGTATCTAGTATTTTAAAATATTTTGTTAGACATATCTAGTATTTTAAAATATTTTTTAAAGTAGCATATAGTATCCTAATGTAATTTGTAGTATTTAAATTTTTAAAATATTTTTTCAGTTGTACCCAATGTGTTAGCAGACTGATTGTAATTTTACTCTTAAAATATTTTAAAGTAATTTTTGAAGCTGAAAAAATAAATTATTGGTAAAATTACAATCAATCTGCTAACACATTGGGTACAACTAAAAAATATTTTAAATAATTAAAAATATTAAAAATTATTTTAGGATACTATATGCTACTTAAAAAATATTTTAAGATACTAAATACATCTATAAAAATATTTTAAAATATTAGGTAATAATAAAATTTATCCCCATTTCTCCAAATTACACAAAAACAGTGTAATTTAGAGAAAAAGTGATACAACGGACGTCAAAGGCGCCGGCCAATTCCAAAAAAAAAAGAGTGTCGCTGGTTCAGCCCACTCTACTCAACCACGTGTATTCATTCGGGCAAATTCGCTGGCCAACCCGCTCATTCAGGCAAATTACGATTTTGGTATTTCACGCTCATTGTTTTCTTTTTGTGCCCCTAATTTCAAGAGCACTTGCGAAGTTTTCAACTCTGATGAGTCTGATCCCTCCAAGTCTCCAACAAAGAAGAAAAACAATGAGGTCCTATTCTTTTTCTTTTTAATTTGATTGATGGTGATTCACAAGTGACAATGATCTATTACCTGTTCTCTTTCTTTTTTGTTACGACTCACTGCTTTTTTTTCTTAAGAGGAGTCTGGGATATATCATATAATGCAAAAAATTCATCTGGAGTCAATAACGTGTATAGGCAAGAATATGTGTATTTTACTATTTAAAAATGTCGACTTGATCTATTATCAGAAGACCAAATACACGGGCAGCAAAAGTCTTTTATATCGTACAATAATAACTTAGCTTTCTTTATATTTGATCTGATCTAATGACACACGAAAAGCTATGACAGTGAGGTGAATGGGAAATCATAAAGGGTCGTTTTAATACGCTGGAATTATTTTGATGAAAATGGACATGGATATGAAATTAGAAATAGATATGGATATGAAATTGGAAATGAGGTTTAAAAGTGTGTTTGGTATGTACATGGAATTCAGATATTATTTTTATTTACTATTTATATTTTAAATGTGAAATTATTAATATGTCATTATCTAAAAAAACCTAACAAGTATCTCAAACATCAAAATATTTTTTTTTATTATTATAATTAATTTTTTAATATATTTTAACTAGATCCCCCTTTTCTTTTTATTAAAAAATTACCTACTAATTTCATTTTTTATAAATAATTAATTCAAAATTATAATTCAAAATTATAATTATAATTATTACCTACTTGTGTGGCTTCGCTGGAGAGAAGGAAAGAAGATAACAGTGGTTCATGGTGTAGGCTATGGTTGTCTTCTTCCTCCTCCCTTTCACTGTTCAGAATCATCCCAAGTTCCAACTGATTCTAATTTTCTTCCAGCAATCCAAGCTCTCTCTCTCACACGGTGTGGTCTTACGGTGGTGGACGGTATGCTTTTATTTTGGTTTCCCGTCAATCTCCGTGGCAGCCTCTGCGAAAACTCCTAGCTCCTCCACGGTGAGGATGAAAGGAGGTCGCCGGCGACAGTATGGTGAAGCTGAAGGCAGCTGGCGACACAAAGAAAAAATGGAAGGTGAAGGAAGGAAGGAAGGAGTTGGCTGATGGTCTCATTCTGATATGCTCAACGTGCTCTGTTTTATAGAAGAAAAAAAATATGAAAGTGATGATGATAAGATTATAATGGTGATGATGATGCCCCACGTTCAGCTCTTTCTTCACGCCAAAGGTCACTGATGTGAGTTGCTCTTCCACGTTCAGCTCTTACCGGTGGGTGTTGTCACTAGGTCACCGGAGGTCACAATCAAAGGGAGGTATATGCTGGTATGGCTTGAAGCATGGAAAAAAGGGCACAGGTAAAAGTGAAATCTACCTACATGGAATTGGAAATCTGAGCTTTTTGGGTGAAATTGATCTTAGTGGAATTGGTCTAAATTGGGTTCCATGTGGAAATGAAATTTTCTCAAATTTCACCATACCAAACATGCTAAAAGGATGGAATTGGCCTCCATTTCCATCTCCATGGACTCAATTCTTACATATCAAACATGCCCAAAATTGTAGTTTTAGAAGTTATTTTTAATAAGTTAAAATAAAATTTCTATTATATATTTATTTCATAAATGGTAAAATTTTTTTTTAAAAAAGCTAATTCAAATGGACACTATGTCATAGATCTCAAGTATATGAATCGGGATGAAAGGGCAATTTTCCCTAAAAGTGTAAAAAATAAATAATTTTATCCTGACTGATATCTTAGTTAATTTTAACTATTAGTTGATTAAATATACTGAGTTGATTGTTTATATGTCATCCATATTATTTTTGTTAAGGTGTAAATTTGTATCGAAAGTCCATATGTTATTTATTTCATCTTTTTTTAAAGTTAGATTTAAAACTTTCGGAGTATAGTTGCACCATAACAAAAAAAAAAAGTGGATGACATGTGGACAGCCAGCTCAGCATATTTGATCAACTAATGATTAAAATTAACTAAAATAACAATTAGAGTAATATTACTTCATTTTTTATATTTTCGGGGATAAAATTACCTCTAGAAAAACTTTTAAGACAAAATTACATAAAAACTTCTAAAACAAAAACGCCTACGGATTTTCATCCCACGTTATCAAATGAATTAAAGCCAAACTCATGAAATACAGAGGAAAAATGGATGACTTCCTGTTTTAGACTCAAAAAAAAGGAGGAAAATATTAAAAGGAAAAATGCGGCGAAAATTTCACCCACGAAAAAATGGTGCGGGTAAACATTTAAAAACAACAGAAAAGCCATAAGTGTGACTAGACTCCTCGAATCACGGCGTGCCACGTAAGACAGAGGGCCAATGTGGTGCAAGGGCATTCGCCCTCCACTCCACTCCACCCGTCTGATCCGATCCATCACAGCCCATGGATCTAAAATATCTGAATTCTCAAAAAAGATGCTCACGTGTCTCCGCTCTGTTGGTCTCGTTCCCGCAACCTACTGTACTGCGTTTTCTCTTTAAAACCCAACAGTGCAGAACGTCTTCCTGAAACCCATCCAAAACGCAGCCTTTCAACAAGAGTCTAGTGACAATGGCGGATAGGGTTTCTCGCTGCTTGTTTTTCGTGTTCGTTCTTTCATTCCTCGTATCTTTGCCCATCCAGATCTCTGCCGACGAGGCCGAAGGCAAGGAATTCGTGCTCACCTTGGATCACACCAACTTCTCTGACACTATCAACAAGCACAATTTCATTGTGGTCGAGTTCTACGCACCCTGGTATGAATAGGTGTTTTTCCTTCGCTTTTCTGTTTGATTTCGAAGATCTGTCTCATTTTATGAATCTCTTATTGGAGAGTTTTATGGTTTTGTCTGATTTTCGTACCTTACGCTGGTTTACGGTTTTTTCCGGTTTGTTCTGATTTTAATTATCAAATTTAGCGAAATCCTTGTGCGATTTGTCCAATATTTGTTTTAGGCTTTTAGCTGATGATTTTGACTACTTCTTTCTTGGGAGTTTGACACAACTCTGCACCGAGAAGTGTCCTAATCTCGAAATCCATTCTCTTAGAGAGCTTAAAAGCGACAGTGAGTTTTATACTGGATGTAAAGAAGTGTAATGCCCTACTTTCTGAGAACGATCGGATCAGACTCACTTTTGGCGATCCAATCATATTTTCACGATTCTCTCTCTTTTAAATTAGCATGCATTTTCTATGGCTCATAAATAAAATAGAATGCATTTTCACGATTCTCTTTCTCTTTTTTAGGTGTGGCCACTGTAAGAAACTTGCCCCAGAGGTAATATTATTTCCTTTTTCTTTAGATATAACCTCAATTTAGATCATGCAAGTACTGATTTTCTTTCATATTTTGTTTATGCAGTATGAGAAAGCTGCTTCCATCCTAAGTAGTCATGATCCTCCAGTTGTATTGGCTAAAGTCGATGCCAATGAAGAGAAAAACAAAGATCTTGCAACACAATTTGATATTAGGGGATTCCCAACAGTTAAGATTCTGAGGAATGGGGGAAAGGATGTTCAAGAATACAAAGGTCCTCGGGAGGCAGATGGCATTGTTGAGTATCTAAAGAAACAAAGTGGTCCTGCATCAAGCGAAATTAAGTCTGCTGATGATGCAACTTCTTTTATCGGAGATGATAAAGTTGTTATTGTAAGTGTTATATCACTGTTTGTTTGATGCCATTGTTTCATTATCAACTTTAGTTGACATTTTAAGTTGCCTCCCAATGATTACAGGTTGGTATTTTCCTAAAATTTTCTGGGGAGGAGTTTAAGAACTTCACTGCCTTAGCAGAAAAATTGCGGGCTGACTATGACTTTGCCCACACCTTGGATGCCAAATACCTTCCTCGTGGAGAATCATCTGTAAATGGGCCTATAGTTAGACTATTCAAACCTTTTGACGAGCTTTTTGTTGATTTTCAGGTATTGATCTTAGTTGATATATTATTTCAACCATATCTAATGTGTTATTGTGAATAATTGACATGCTTTTTTTTGGCTACTATAGGATTTCCATGTGGAAGCTCTTGAGAAGTTTGTTGAAGAAACTAGTATCCCTATTGTGACGGTCTTTAACAATGACCCAGGCAACCACCCTTACGTCGTAAAATTCTTTAATAGTCCAAATGCTAAGGTAATGTACTATCTGTGATTTCTGCATTTTCAACGACAGCAGAGGATTCTTCATACGATGAATTTGATTAATCTATTGCAAAATAAGTGTATATGATTAATCGATTGCAAAATGAGTGTATTATGTTCTATTATTCATACTTATCACTACGCTTTTATACAATTGTAGGCTATGCTCTTTGTCAACTTCACTACTGAAGCTGCTGATTCTCTCAAATCAAAATACCGTGAAGCTGCTGAGCAACACAGGCAAGATGGAATAAGCTTTTTGGTGGGAGATGTTGAGGCTAGTCAAGGTGCCTTCCAGGTTGGTATCCTATTATTTACATCCTGATATTGTTCGCTTAACATCAATTTCTGACACAATCTGGTTGGTCATGGCAGTATTTTGGACTTAAGGAAGAACAAGTGCCTTTAATTATCATACAGCACAGTGATGGAAAGAAGTTTTTGAAACCGAATGTAGAGCCTGACCACGTTTCAGCTTGGTTGAAAGATTACAAGGTTATTATTTTATTTATTTATCTCCTTTCTATCTTAGTAACTTCACGGCTGTTGGATTATATAGTTTTAGTTAACTCTTCATTGAGTGCATCTTTCTGTGTACTTTAAATTTCAGGATGGTAAGGTCCAGCCCTATAAGAAGTCTGAACCTATTCCCGAGGTTAACAATGAGCCTGTTAAAGTGGTTGTAGCTGACAGTCTTGATGAGATCGTTTTCAACTCAAAGAAGAATGGTTTGTTTTTTGGCTTCTATGTATTACTATTATTATTATTCCTAATGATCTAATAGGCTTCTCTTCTCTTGAATCGAATACATAATTTCCAAAGGAAAACATTAAATACCATGTCTCACATAATATTTTGTACTTTGAATTCCGGTATGTCAAGATTTAAACGTAGTCTTTTTTTCCTTGGGTTGAAATGTTTGTTTCCAATTATATATGCTTTAATTTTACTGCTGAAATCCTTGACTATGTGGAGTTGGAATCTTGTTGTAACCAGCCATTGCCCCTATATATTTATTTGTTTTGTTTGTCTTCTTGATTTATGTGGCTCACTTGATTTTGGATTAAAATGTGATATTTTTGGACCAAATAAAAAAGCCCCTCAAGAGGTTACTAACAATGCTGGATATTTGAACACCAGTGAGTAAGTAAATCCCTTCAGCCTTGTTTTAGTAAAAAGGCCAAGCTAAAGCATGCTTTTCTCCCATAATGTGCCGGAATTTTGATTTTGTGCTATTATTATGTTGCTAATTGGTCTGGTGATCATGCTTCATATTTTCTTTGGGACCGATTTGGGAAAGATGTCTTAAATTTATGTTATGGAAGTTAATTTTTTGTACTGATTAGTTTGCAATGTTTTGCATTTATGATTCATTAGAGCAGTCATTTCTCATGCTTTCAGCTTATTAGTTGTTGGATCTCATTGATGAGACTAATTTGGACAACTACTTTGCAGTTTTGCTGGAATTTTATGCACCTTGGTGCGGACATTGCAAAAAGTTGGCTCCCATATTAGATGAAGTTGCAGTCTCATTTCAAAATGATGATAATGTTGTTATTGCAAAACTGGTAAGATAGTGATAGTCACCTTTTGCTGCAGGCCTTACTCTCTTCTATCATTAATGCTATATTTTCTTTGTTTTTAGGGTGAAAAGCAGGGCTTTTTTATTTTTTATTTTTATTTTCAGAATCTAAGCTTGTCAATAACTATATTACATGAAGTTTAAAATGTAAAAGCATTTCTCTATCTGAAAGCTGTAGACCTAAACTCCCATTCTCATTTAACATGGGCGTGTTTTGTGTTCACCCCCCCCCCCCCCCCGCCAAAAAAAAAGTGGTTGGTTTGTTACATTTTAAAATTGAGGTCCTCTAAGTGTTAATTAGAACTCAGTTCAGGGAGGCAAAATGGATTTCTCCCTTATTTCTATCAGCATTTTTAACAAATTGGTGTGAGCAGCATAATAATAGCTAATTCTGAAAACGATCGTTTATATAATAACAAGATAACAGTAACGATGACTGTTGGCAGAATTCAAAGAAATGCACTTTTATGCATTTACCGATGTTATTTATTGTTTGTGTAACTTTCTTATTTGTGTCAATCCCAGGATGCAACTGCAAATGATATACCAAGTGAGACCTTTGATGTGCAAGGTTATCCAACTTTGTACTTCAGGTCATCCAGTGGAAAGATATCACAGTATGATGGCAATAGGACCAAGGAGGACATGATAGATTTCATTGAGAAGAACCGCGATAAATCTGATGATAAGCCTTCTCCGCAAGAATCTCAAACAAAAGATGAGCCAGCAAAGGATGAGCTTTGACATGGTAAGATATCTGTATTGAACTTTGGATGTAGTCTTGCTCTGATAATGTTTGTGGCTGAATTACAAGAAAGATAAGTTATTTTGAAAGATTCTTCATAATATAATGCCAGCTGTCCCCGTTTTGCAGGATAGTGGCTGATATTGCTCTCAGAGGATAGAGGATGGAGAAAATGGCAGTCACATTTTAGGGCGTTTCATGTCTTTGTAGCTTTTGCATTAAACATGTTAATGAAACCCGGTGCCTATCTCCATATGCCTGCCGAAAACCTTGTCGGTTTTCTGTGATCAAGCATGTTTTGGAGAAAAGCGGGAGATTTTTTGGTATGGATGGGAGTATCTCTGGGTTGTGTAGTTTAAACTTAATAAAATTTATGGCTTCTGTAATTTTGACCCGAATTAAGTTATAATGTCGTTATATCGATCGAGTCTGCAGTATCTCTGGATATCCTAAAGATTCTACTTGTTACGATCTGATCAGTCATCAGTAACTGGACCGTAGAATATCCAAAAGAGGTTAAATTTTCCGTTAAACCAAATATGAACACTTGGGATGACGTAGTTCCATTAGTACCATTGTTCAATGTCCGTATACGTGGGGCTGTCTTTCGCGGCAGTAGACTTGTTAAAACGGCGATGGTACATTCAGAAAGTTATGCGGGAAAGCACGTCCCAGGAGTCATACTTTTCAAAACATGGGAGTTACAATGGAAGCAGTAAATTATCGGAACCCGGAAGTGGGGGAGGGACAACTACAATTTCTATGTTGGAAAACTGAGTTTCATAATTTAAATTCAATTTTCTTTGGAAGTACATATTAATCTATGCTATTATGAGGATGTTATTGCAGTGGGTAGAGAACGAAACCAACTCGGTAGATTATCATTGTTACCTGGAGTTTTGTACCCAGGCAAAACGCTGAAGAAATGGACACGGAGAAATGTTACATGTGACCATCGTAGCATGATGTGCTATGGGAGTGTGGTTATGAGCCATAGAGGAGTAATGTTAATGATATTCAAAATTAGTCGAATTTATGAATTGTAAACTCTGAAAATGTGTCCAGTTAACTAAATACATGTGATGGAGTCGTGAAGGGTTTGATCACCTCAAGCCTCAGCTGTGCCTCATCTCACGCTGGACCAGATCTGTGAATTATTTCTACTTACTTCAACTTGGCATGATATATTCGTCCAAAAAAAAAAAAAAACCTTGGGATGATATGGCATGTCCCTGTTTCAGATAACTAAGAAAATAGTGAAATTTCATGAGGTCAGTTTCGACTTCATAATAATAGCTACTTTCGAGTTTGGCAATGATTTCTCCTTTTTTTGAATCCAAGTTCGGGAGTGTGACTGTGGAGCCCACGGAATGAGTTTATGGTATTAAGATTCGAGATCATATAGATAGATCAATTACTTTGTCCGGCTTAACGTTGCTTATGGTCCACTGCCTGCGTATAAAACAACTCTGCACAGGCTGCCACTCCATTGAAATGGACTCAACATGAACATCAAAACGACAGCTCTCTGAGAATTGAGAAGTGATAACTTCTAAGAGTCCGTGAACACCATGAAGGAATAGAAGCTGAGCAGTGAATTGTTCAATACTGCAAGCTAAAACTGATTGGTCGGTTAATTTTTCGTTCGTCTTAGAACTTGAGATGTTTTAAGAAAATATGAAAGCAAATTAAAGAACTTGCATGTCCTAAATCGAATAGGGACATTGGTTCTTTTTTTTTTTTTTTGACACAATTGGTTCTTAACGCACTCTTTTTACAAATCGATTATTAACCATTTATTGAATTTCAGGATGAATTCATATTACCTAAGTTGTTATATAGACCGGTATATCAAGTGAGCATTTTGGAAAGAAAGAAAAAAGTTTTAGTGTGACGAATTGTGCTTGCCTCTCATGAATATTAAAATCATGAAAAATATTGCTAAAAAAGTAATTTGTTATCTAAAGGGTTAAATGTCATTTTTGTTCCGGAAGTACTAGCTTATGGGCAATTTTGATCTAGAAGTTTCAAATGTGGGACAATTTCGCCCTGATTGTTATCACAATTAAGTTGATCGTTAGTTGACTAAATTTAGGAGAAAATTTGCTCCAAAGTGAAAACTTCTAGGGCAAATTTGCCCCTAAGATAACAACAAAATTGTCTTGAAAGTTTCAACTGAGGAAAAAATTTGCCTTAAAGTTTTCATTTAGAAGCAAATGTACCTAGAAATTTGGTCAACCAACAGTTAAACTTAATTAGGATAAAGGTTAGGGCGAAATTGCTCCACATTTAAAACTTTCGAAGCAAACTTGTCCCAAATGAAACTTTCGAAGCAAAATTACTTCTGAGCCAATACTTCCAAGACAAAAATGGCCTTTATCACTTAAATTCGACATCATTTTAAGTTACAATACATATGAGTATACTTTTGATTGTTAGTTATTTATAAGACTTATTTTCTAGTTCTGTTTTTTTTATTAAAATAAATCTTACATTGAAAGCCGGATAGAGTATTATTTAAGAAGACCTTTTCCTTTCTTTTGTTCTTGGGTGAGGATATATTCCTCGTATTAGATTGTGAAAAGAGGGAAGAATATGATGGCGAAATATGAGAAGGAAGGGATATACACGAGTTCGAGTAGCTTTGACACTAGACACTAAATATCACTAGAGAGAGAGAGGCACTAGGAAAATGAAAGCGAAAACCATATCATAATAATTGTAGGGTGCATGAAGGAAGCACACGGCTATATTATTTTACACGACCGCCAAGCCCTTGAATTTGGGTCTGGATCTGTCAGAAGGCTGAGGAGACATGGCCTTCCTTTTGGTAATACAAGCGTTGTTATTACTGTTGGGATTGCAGTCATTGTCGGTTGCTGCATCACTGTTCCCAGATTCTTGTTCGCTTGATGAATTATTATCATCCTCATTATTATTATTATTCTTATTGTTATGGTTCTCGTGGGATTTGGATTTCACAAGGTACGGCTGAAGCTTCTTCAGGTCTGATAACTTCAGTGGCTTCAGTAGAAACTCCTCTGCTCCTCCTTCCATGCACCTTTACATATATATATCCACATAAATCAATACAGTATCATTTTATTGTCTTCTTAGTTCAAATTAATTCAACATCTTGCCCAGAATCTTTCTTAACGGGTTTGTTCTTCTTTCATTTCAGAAACGAAAAGGAAACTTACATGCTGATTCTGGATGGTACATTCTCTGATGACATGATCACCACTGGTACGTGTTTCCAGGAAGATCCCTGCAGCTATATATAAGCCACGTCAATTTTTTTTCCCAAAAAAAAAAAGCAGATGAAACCCCAATAAAAACAGAAAATTAAAGCACGAAATTAATATGGACTTTATTTTGATTTTCCTTGATATTTTTCTCTCCTAATATAGTACAATGAACCTGCAGCATAAGAACAAACCCTTGAGGGAAGGGAATGTATGTTGAGCATGATTTCAGCGTGGTTTTTCATAAGATATGCACAATTATATATTTTAATTATAATAATTGAACAGATTTTGTTTTTAAAAAGGGGAGTGGAGAAAAAAAAGACGGAATTTAGGGTGAGATGTCGGGAAATAATGAGAGGATGTTGACCTTGACTCGTTTAAGCAAATCATAGCCACTCATCCCAGGCATGCAGTAGTCCGTCATGATCAAATTCACTTTCATTGCCTGCATTTCAACTCAACATTCAACAGTTCATTGTTACTATTTCGGGTTATTTTATATATTATCTGCAACTAAAGTCACGTACTGAAAAGCAAGTTAAATGGACGATTGATAGACTAGCTAGCTAGCAAAAGAGACGATCCACAGTGAATTTCTCGCGATCAAAATGCTGAATCAAACTATAACGACTGAAGATGTATAACCTACGCACAGTTCCCTAGAATTTTCACGAAAAAAGAAAAGGAAATCTATCGATCTCTCGTAAATGGTTTTTCTCCGACCAATTAATTATGCTTGACATTTCTCCAAAGCATTCATCACCATCTTATCTCACTTGCGTGGAGTGTATGCATATATCAGGGTTATGATTTTTTTTAGATGCACTTAATTTAACTCTTTGATGTATGGTGAGAAGAATTCTAGTTCTGACATAGGGTTCATGTATGATTCGTAATTTGAATCAGTACAGTTGTTAAGAAATAATTATTATATTCTCATATTATTATTATATTTTGAAAAGTAACTAATTGGCATTAATTTAACATTGAATGAGTTGAAGGATATTCCTGATTAATTCCCACCTCTTCATCTACTCACTTTATTCATATGTTTTGTTTATGCATCGGACAAGATAGGCTTGCGGCAATCGTATATACTCGTGTGATTTATTATTAAAAATGCATGGGGCAAAAAAACTGAATCAGAAGCATGAAACTAAGGGGAAAAAATGAATTTTCTTAAGAAAATATATAAAATGAAAACATTATGTTAACAGCAGAAGATACGGAGATTGAAATCCAGTACACAAACTGAAAAATGAAGTAAACAAACTCAAGCACAGCCGAGAAGAAGAGAAGCCAGGAAGATATGAGAAAGATGGCGAATGATTACCTCTTGTTGGGGTGAATGGGGAGAAGAAGGTGATGATTCTGAAGAAGCTGAAGAAGCGTTATCAAGGTCATCAAGAAGACCAAGATATTTCAAAGCCTTGTCGCCGGAGTCCACACTCGTCACTGCATAAATCAAAACAGCTTCAAATTCCAGAAGGAGAAATCAAAATTAAAGTAAAATTTAAAACAGCTTCAGATTGCAGAAGGTAATTAAGGTACCTTTGCAAGAAGAGAGGTGAAGGAGCTTCTCGAGAAGCTTGCGGTCGATGAGACTATCGTCGACGGCTAAGACATGGAAATGTTGCAGATCTTCTTCCCTATGCAGCTTAACACTATCCTCATCAACAACATCAGATTGGGACTCCATCTTCATTGTCAGCGTTAAGGAATTCTCGGTTACAGTCGCCACTGTCTGCGTCTGCATACAGGCACACAGAGAATCCATATATATAAGATGGGGAGATCAATTGTGTGTGTGTATGTATGAATTGGGAAGCAGAGAGGGAGAGAGAGAGAGAAGGCATGCGGTTGTGAAGTAGCTTTTTAATTATAAGTAGGAGGGAAGGTGGGGGTGCATGAAATGAGAGAAACTGTATGTGTGGAGGCACAGTGAGTGGTGTATGTGGCAGTGTGTGTATGTGCGCTTTCTTCTTTCAATTCATGCCTTCAAATCTCTCCCTAGATTCTCTCTACCGCATTGGTACAACACCCCCCCCCTTTTCTTTTCTCATTTTCTTATTCCCATTTTTCACGTCCTCTTTTCATTTTCACTCCCTATAATTATATTCGCCTCTCTTGATATTCGTTTTGATGAGCACACGTTTACTACTATGAGAAAAAGCCATATATGAGGCTTTGTTGAGATTCAATATGTATTCATACTTCCTTCTAAACAGGATTTGAACCTTAGTTTATGACTAGCTCTTTTTGTTAAAACCATTCAATTATATTGATTCAACTCTCTCAATACTCTGTTTTCTTTATCTTCCATATGTGTGTGTATTATTGTCTATTATAACGTATAATTTTTGTGGCTGGATTTTCTTTTTCCATTGAGCTTGCCCCAGTAAATTAAAATGCACGCTTTGCACAGTACAGCTTTTTATATGTCTATCATTGAAATAAAATTGCAAGACTTTGATACATCTAAAAGAAAGCCTCACCTTATCCTACTGTATATAAGTCGCCGAGGAATAAACAGAATGTATCTGTAATGTCATTAATTATGATTATATATGATCTTATAGCGTAGACCCTATTAATTATTGAGTGTGGACGTCTATATGTTCACATGTTCAAGCCTATCCTAGATGTGTGTGTGTGTGAATCAGTGAAAGCGTGTGCCTTACGAGAAGAAAATTAGTCTTATCCCATTCCTACACTAATGCGGTGATTAGGTATTTTCTCTCACAAAGTAATTACATACTGTGCAGCTGAACAAAGCTTTATATATATATACCTGGAAATGAAGACTGTACTGAAGTGAAATTCACGGAGTGATGAAAACCAAACCATATGGCCTGCAGTTTATGTTGAAAGAACCACGGAAACAAACAGCGAATTATATAAAATAATTAGGCAGGTAAACCAAAGTATGAATTATTTAATGGAATGTGTTTGAGAGGGCCAATGAAAATGGTACATAACGCAGCGTTTGAGGCGTGTGTATAAAGGAGAACATTAATGAGAAAGGAGGAGGAAAGTGGTTAAGGGTGATGGTGTTTCAATTTGAACCCAAAATTACGCAAACAACAATAACCAAATCTGGATGAGATCTCACCCAACATATCACATTAAAGGACGTTCTTACCTGAATTTGGACGCAATGTTGACAATATACCCCTACACCTCACCTATAAAAGCAGTGAATAAGATATTAAAGTAAACCAAGACCTTTCCGGTCAATGCACGAACATATATAAACTCAACTAACAACGTAACAGGATTATCAATTAATTAATACCCATGATTAACTATTCCTTTGTTCGGGTAAACGCTTCACAAAACGCTAATTAATTAACTCCATGATTAAGATTTAAGAGCTGAGAAGGGAAAGGAGAACCATGGATTCAACACAGGGCTGGACCACAGTGTAGGAATGTCATGTAGCACTGCAATAATCATAATAATGTACAGGTGAATCAGTGGAGATATATATGAAGAAGATATGGGCACCAACCGGTAAAGCTTTCATAACAGGGAAGGAGACAAGAAAGGAAATGAATAAAGGTTGTTGCTGGGACCAACAAGGGGAGGCCCCACCAAGTATATATGAAAATCTTGAGTGGGGTCCTTGCAGATATAATCTTTGGTGGGCCCCCCTTCCTGTTCTGCTCTCAGATCTCCCGAATTTCGAATCTGGTTCCATCGAGGGTGTCCAAAGCACAAAAAATTTCCCTTTGTGGTCAGAATTCGGATTGTTCAAAATCCTTCTGTTCATACATTTTTTTCACACTCGAGTGGGGGGCCCAGTTATTGTCTGCCACGTGGTTCTCTTTCCCGTGTGTAGACTCCATCATACGCCTGACCGCGAGGACACTCTTGTAACGTGGTCGCACATGAACCGTCAGATCACATCACTCTCATGTACCATGATATTTACCCCCCTCTTTTTTTTAATTATTCCCTCCCTCTTCATATGTTTCCTTGCTTTTAACAACCTTTTTTTTTTCCTGGGTAGTTCGATTAAATTCTCCCCCTCACCTTCCTTCCTTTTGCTTGTGTTCTCTTCTGTTGGGACAATTCATCAGTGTGTTTTATGATACCCTGCATGCCACGCGGCGCACAAAAGAGAAGAGAAAGTAATAAAATATACTATATTTATGTAGCCTAATTATTCGATATCGGTGAGAAAGTAGCCAGTATGACACATATACTCCTTCTAGTTCTAATGATTTAATAAATAAATTATTTAAATTTAAAAAAATAATTAAAATTAATTAAAAATAATAAATATGTCTGAGATAAATATTTATTTTTAAATATGTCTTTATTTATGAGGGACAATTAAAAAAGAGAAATAAAGTAAATATGAGCATCATCAATATTTTAATCAATGCAATACATATAATTAATGAGGGTTAATAAAAAAACTTATTAAATGTTTAAATAATTCTTATCAGATTCTTATAAAAAGGATTAAAAAAATTTAAATTTTAGATTGGTATAAAAAAACAGGAAAGAGTATTATTTTATTCGGTTGGTTGAGGAGGAAATTACTTGAAAAATAAGGTTATATATGACTGTTTTAGATAGCAGAACTCGGCTTTCATTCCCCTCCAGTGGCAGTGAAAGATATGCACATGCATGTCAATCATTTCCTTAAAATTAATTTGATGTGTGTGTGTGTGTATGGAGGTTGGAAAAGCTCGAGAGGTAAGCGATTAATGATCAGACGTCCAAATCACGTCTAGCAGTATAAATTAATCTATGAGCATATATAAATACAAAGCAGGAGAAGCGCAGCATGCAAGGAGACAAAAACAATAATTAAACATCCACTGTATGATTCCTTTCATGATATGAATCTATTCATGCTTCCAAGAAAATAATGTTAATAGCGGTGATTGTTGATATTTTGAAAAAAAAAATAAAAACACGTTATTATAATGCCTTTTGAATCATAATTGGTCGGGTGAAGAAAATTAAATTTGCCGGTCTATCCTTTACTTGTATTCGATTTCTTTATTTATAATATATCGATGCATATAGCTTTATGTGACTAGATTCTTGGACAATCCTCCTTCCTCTATAAAATAAGTGTAATATCATATCCTCGATATCCTAAGTTCTTGGATTAGTCTCCGTGTCATGAAGCTCATTATCTTGAGATCTTGTTCACCTATACATGCCTCTATATATATATATATATAGACACACACATAAATGCAACTCAACCTCATGTTTCCAGATGTCCTTGTCATTAATTAATCAATTTGTTCGTATGCCAAATGAATGCACAAATTGTCAAACCTGTTTATTTCAAACTACTAGACGTTTTAATTCGGTGCATACGACCCGTTTTGTTTATTAAAGTATACTAGACTCAACCCATTCCCAACTAATTTTACCGCTCCTGCATATTTATTTATATATAATGGTTTTTAACCGTTAAATATTTTAATATTAAATATTTATATATAATAATTTTTAACTGTTAAATATTGAGCACTATATTTTATGATTTTTTAAACACAAGCATTATATATAAAAGACTATATTTAACGGTTGTAAGATAATGATCATTAAATATAGCATTCTACATTTAGCATTTTTTTAGTAACAATAATTATATATTTTTACAATACTTAACGGTTAAATGATAAACGGTAAAATATTTATAACCATATGAAAGGGTTTGTTTGATGGTTATATTTAAAAATCATTATATATTTAGAATATATGACAGTTATTGGCGAATGATCGTTAAATACTTGTGACAAATTTTTTAAAAAAATTTAGGAGCTCATTTTCTATCAGTCCCCTATAAAATAACCCACATAAACAACATATATACACTAAACACCCAAACAAATCCAATCCTGACTAGATGTATCAAAATATACATATACAGAATAATAAACAATGAGTGAAAAATCGGACCAAACTGGCCGGTCAGACCGGAAAACTGGTCCCAGGTTCGATCCAATTCATGCATTAAACAGAGAATTGGTTCGAACCGGTAAAAACCGGTGGTTGGACCAATCAACTTTTTTACCTTTTTTTTGTGAAATACATTTTTTTATTCATATAATTACTATCTTGTGCTATTTTTGAGGGAAAAAATAAAAGTTTGAAGACGAAGATGAAGAGAAAAGTAGGTAAAGAAAGAAAAATCTAAAAAAAAAAGAAGACTTTGAGGGGATATAATAATTAATTAATTATAGGAAATGAGATATCATTGCATAAGTATAGGCACCATAACTAATACTAATAAATTTTAAGCAATTTTTTATAAAGATCGTCATTTTTATTTATAGAAGTTTAAAAATATATTAATATATATATTATCACTAATAAATTGTAATATTTTAATATGACCGGTCCGACCCTGATTGACCTATTGACCTTTGAACCTGTGCCGTAACTCGTTCATTTCCCAGTCCATTTTTTTGTTCCTTGATAATAAATAATCGAATTTTATCTATAAAATAATTATGGATACATCAAAGCTAAGACAAAGGAATATACATATGATCAAGTGTTCTTTTTTCTTTTCATAGTCTTAGTAATTTTAATGCTCTTTTTAGTTACAATTGTTTCCTTTAATTTGTGAAGCAACTTCCCCATTTTTGATATCCAAATTCCTTCATTGTGGTCATGCCTAACATACAAATTAAAGAATCTTCCTCATTGAATTGTGTTTCAAGTGACAACCTTTGGAAAGGATCATCCTCCTTAAATTCACCTCCCACATCCTCATTTATTTTGTCTGACAGCAAAACAATAGGTCATTTTTTATTAGCAGGATCAAGTACATAGAACACTTGTTTAGCTTGAGAAGCCAAAATAAAAAGATTTTATTTATACCCTTAATTACTTGTTCAAATTCAACTATATCAACCCTAATTCATCCACTTTCAAAACATTACTATTGTTAGCCTACTTGCATATGAAAACTGGAACATGAAATCCTACGTAATCCAACTCACAAATGTGCTTAACCACGCCAAAGTATGATTTATTGATGACGTAGCTTGAGAAAGAAAGCACATGTTTGTTCGTACCACGCGCCAAGAACATTACTTTCTCCTAAATTGAATTATGATCAACATTGTACTTATCATCCACGTGATGCTTCAACTATACTGTGAATTGTTTATTATGTTTCTGGGCATACCAACTCTATACTCTTTATGGGATTTTCTCTCATAAGCTCATCCATATGAATACTTACATACTCATCAATCTCTTTAGAGTTGTGAAGTACATATATGTGTGCTTGTTCCCAGTGTTGGTTTGGGATAGTGATAACCTTCTTTCCCATCAACTCTTGTCCAGATGTCCTTCCTTCATGCCGAGACACTAGAAAGCCAATATCAAATGCATCTGTATAGAATTTAGCCGCCTATTCACAAATATACCATTCAACAATGCAATTCTCTAGTCGGCTCTGGTTTTTCACATGCCCTTTCGATCAAGTCATTCATCCTGTACTTGACTGGGTATGTCCATCTTATATAGAATGTGCCACATAGTTGTACCTCTCTATCCAAGGGAATAGTTAGGTACACCATTATATTAAATAAAGCTGATCGAAAAAACATCTTCAGCTCACATAAAGTAGTCATGATTCGGGTTTGTAGCATCGGCAATTTCCTGGGGTTAATCACCTACTGCACAGTGACTTGAAGAAGAAACAGAGCTTCGTGGTCGTAGCTCGTACCTTATCAGGTAAAATATTTCATATTACTATTGGAATAAAGTTTTCCATCAACATATGACAATCGTGTTATTTCAGACCCTTCAACTTCAAATCCTTCATTGACATAAGATTGCTAATGTTTGACGAGTACCCCTTTAGCACTTTCATGGAAGTAAGAAACTCACAAAAAATTCTTTTTTCTTATTTACATAGTGTGAAAGCCGTTGGGCGAATGAATGTACAATATCCTCTATCTTTTGATGCCAATTCCTCCCTTATTCTTATCGCAACCACGTCTAATCTTGCATTTATGCTATCCTTTGTCTTCCTAAGAATATGGATTAACGTTCTAAAAAGACTCTCACACACTTTTTTCTCAATGTGCATGATATCAAGAAAATGTTTAACATTAAAGAAACCTCGATATGGAAAATTTAAGAAAATAGACATTTTCTTTCACTTGTGTGTCCCAACATATTTCCTAAATGACTTCCCAAATTTACAGTATGTATGTTTCATTTTTTTCAAAAACATCCTCACCAGTCAAAGGTTCAAGTGCCATCTTTTCATCTGATTCTCCATTAAAGTATTTTCTCATACGGCGATACGGATGACCATTTTGCGACCTCTGCGATGTCCCACATAGGAATTCTTCATACCATGCTTACATGATCGACTATGTACCCTTTTCACAAATCAAGTATCCAAGTTTGCCTTTAATGATGTACCATAACAAATTATAGTATGCAGGAAAGTCATTGAGTATGCCAAATTAACATCATGGCCTTCATATTGAATATTTCTTTCTGGCGAGCATCATATACAGCCTCCGTCTTAGCCCATAACTTCTTCAAGTCATCAATTAGTGGCGTAACGTATACATCTATGTCATTCCCTAGTTACTTTGGCCATAAGATTGGAATTGATAACATCATGTACTTCCGTTTCATCGAGAGCCATTGAGTGAGGTTATATATAAACAACATAACTGGCTATATACTATGGGTACTGATATGCATCCCAAATGGGTTCATGACATCAGTAGCCAATGATAGGTGGAGGTTTCTTGTTTCTTCATCAAATTCAAGATACTCAAAGTCAAACTTACTCTATTCCACAGAGTCGACAGGATGTCAAAGAATGCCATATTGAATCCTTTCATCCGCATGCCAACTTAAATTTTTTGCATAAATTGCATTGCTATCTAAGTGTATAAATCTAGGTAAAATTGGAAAAAATACTATAACGCATTCTTTGGAATCTTCCCATTCGTTTGATAGCTTAAGGAAAAACAAAAAAAGACACTTAGTTGATGATTCATATTCTTTTTTGAACAGAATACAATAGTTGGTGCAAGCATGTATCTTTTCGTAATTCAAGCCAGGGTTATGCATCACTTGTTTTGCATCATAATTCTTGGTATTGGCATATCATTTCCTGGTGGTAGGATTCTTCTTAAAGGCATAAGCAATTCTGTGAAGCCTAAGCCATTCAACCTATATTTTGAATTCCAGTTGTACAAATTCAACACTAGATAATAATGTAAACTTAGTACAATTCTCATGCATTAGCTTCTCTCTATTGCTCTTCATCCTCTCAAATTTTTCTGGGCATTCACTGAATTCCGCTTTAATTGCATTAGCTATATCTTGAAGACAATCGGCCTCAAATGTACTTGTATTAAAGTTAGGTGATTCACACTTTTCCAAATTCGGCTGACTAGCACTACTGCTGTAACATCCTCCTTAAATTACCTCAAAATCCATCATTTCGTCAAGAAATGAAATAATATTATATAAATATCATATCAAATGCTCCATCCAAATATCACATAAACAATATAACAAGTGCTCCGTCCACAGTACATATTCTAATATGCAGCGAATTATTAAATATATGCCATGATTGCCCAAAAAGGCCCTTAAGTTTGACAATATACATTATACTCATAAAACTAAACGAGACATACAATTTGATATCAAATCAAGCCTCATTCGCTTCCCCCTTGGCACCACCGTTTGGACTTTCGCCTAAAAATAATAAATTGATGGGATGAGTCATATAGACCCAGTAACCACTTCCATTTTAACAGATATGCAGGGAATGATTACAAGATAGTTAAGCGGGCAATATAAATAATATAAAATATAATCTTTCAAATCAACATTGTTATTTCAAAAGAAAAAATGAATATGTACTCCCTCAACCATCCTTATAACCTTCTTAACCGCTGACAGAACCCATGGACTACATCACATAACATGTTTAGTTTCTTTAACAAAACTGCACCAAGCTCACTGATAATGAGGTGTACCCCGACCAAAGGCTACAGAGCTCATATCAGATCATGGGTTCCCTTTCCGTTGAACATGGAAAGGTGTCACCTGTCCCTTGAACTGACCCTTATCCCGGCCAAAGGAAAATAGTGATACCAAGGGCCCTGACAATGCCAAAGCCATCCACTGTGCGCTCAGTGGGGCTATACCACGTGGTATAAAAGAACCAAACCTCCTCCAATCACACCTCACCACATTCAATATCTCAACATCACCATCATCAATAATTTATTTATATGTATCATAATCAATACTATACATCATCAACCATTCCAAAACATTCAGGCCCACTTAACTAAAATTTACTAAAAACATAATTCATACTATGATTGTACATTTTATATATAAAATACTATAACATATTTATAGCAATTAAAAATACTAACATATGCTTATAATCACATCAACAAGCATACAAGATAAATTGAAAAGTAGTTACCTCAAGTTCTTGACAACTAGAGAGAATTCAAGTTCAACAAGCCAAATTCATTCTACAATAAATATATAATTATAGGTTAATAAGACTAATAATACTTGCTAACTAAACTAATCCCCATAATTAACTCACTTAAGAAAAATAACAATAATTGATTTATTCCTCAATAAAATTTTCTAACATTTCATTAACTCTATTTTACTCACTAAAATCATTATTGATAGTAAATATCTAATTACCTTAATATCAATATCCTAGATTAATTAAACCTCTCTTCTAATTTATATGAGCATAACCTAATTGTTAAATAATATTAACATCTCCACATATATTAAAATCATATCAAACTTTAATTTCTAATATCAAATTATGATATATGATTTTATAACACAAAATCTACAAAACTAAACCGATTATAACTACAATAATATCTCCAATAATCCAAATAAATTATTTAATCTAGATTTAATTGGTTAAAAAGTCTAATATAGAATTATTTATAAATTAGTTATATATAAAAATTTATTATAAAATCTTATAATAATTAAATAACAAAAGTAAACTGATCAAAATTAACTATAAATTCTCCTCAATATTTCTATAGTCTTATATTGACAAAACTTAATTTTGTCTAAAATCCAAATCTTAAAATTTTCTCTAATCAACACAAATTTACTATCATAAGAAAGAGAAAATTATTTAAAACACTTTTCATAAAAAAATATCATGATTAGAAGAGAATTTGAGTACCTTATTGATCCCCGAAGAATCAAAATACTCCTATTAGTACTTTCACTGTCTGCGTTTCTCCTCCTCACCTCATCGTACCAAAGGCTTACGAGGAGGGGTATTTATAATACCCCTCCACCACCAGCAATTGGCGCCTTAGGCGCCAATTGATTGAATTTATTAATGGGGGTTGGCACCGCCACCCCTATTTAATCAATAATGGCGCAGCCTTTTGACTATATATATATATATATATAATATTATATTATATATTAATAATAATATAATATTAGTTTATTTTATTTTTTATTTTTTAAAAAAAATCAAGATGTTACAACTGCCCGCATGCTTCTCCCCATGTTTTGTCCAACAAGTATAAGTCTAATCAATTCCATATATCACTAAGTGTCACTACTACAAGATATAGATGTTACTACCCTAAAAGACGTCTGTTTTTTAAAAAGGAAAGTAAAAAATAATGGCAATGTCATTTGTATAATTTAAGGTGGGAATTTTGTAATATTAGGTAGCTTTAGGCATCCCAAATTTAAATTATTATGCCTAAAGTACCATGTGAGGCATCCTAAGTCAAATTAGGATGCCTAAAGTTACCCTTTAGGGGTCCTAATTAAAATTTGGGACAACTAAAGCAAAGTTACCCTTTAGACGTCCCAATTAAAATTTGAGATGCTTAAAGGCTCCCCAATGCATGTGAGCATGTCAGTTCATGCACGCCCTCCAAAGAGCTTACTTGCTAGCTCTTCTCTTCACCACTCTCATTCTCTTCTCTTTCTCCGTCGTACCCTCTCTTTATCACTATCATTCTCTTCTCTTTCTCCATCTTGGCTACTCTCTTCATCACTCTTATTCTCTTTCACCGTCACTTCTCTCTCACTCTCACCACCGTCGTCCTCCTTCTTACCACCATGGTCGTCTCTCCTCAGTGTCACACTAACACCGAACTCCTCCCTTACTGCCTCTCCTTCTACACTGTCGGCTACAAGTTTATCCTCGAAGAATGCCCGCTAAAGCTTAACTAGCAATCATTAAAAGATAACAGAAAGAGGTGGAGCTTTATTTGCATCCACAAGTTATCTTGAGAGTGAACTTTGCTTTCTTAAACAGTCATGAGATTAGGTGTTTAGAGATCAACACTGAGTTAGTAAAGAACTTAGAATCACTAAAGTGCTGCTTTCTTCATTTCCAAAGGATTTAAACTGTGTTATCCTTTTAAGAGCTATTGAACTCGAGAGGCTTCTATATGGATTATCTGAAAAGCCTGCTGTTTTGAAGGTACTGCTTGTTCTATCCTTTTATTTCTTATTTTCCTGCATTGAATGTTACATTTTCTTGTGAATTTCATTAATCAGAACCTCTCCCCTTGCTTGCAAGATTTTTTCTGTTCATATAGGTCATTTTACTAATTTGCTTGGGTTATTTTTCTTTACTGACTGAATCTTTTTATCATCATTATTATTATTCTCATTAAGGTTTTTAACTTGGATGGAACTTTTGGAATTGCATATCTTAAATTGAATTGTTAATTAATTCATTTACTTAATTGATTATCTTAGCTTATTTTTCAATTTGCATATTTTTGGTGATGGAGTTACCTACTTACACGAAGATATTAATTTGATCTGAGACCTTTTGACTGGACATCTTTTTCAACACATATATCGGTAAAGTTTATTTTTATTAGTTAGTAGTTGTGTAGATAACTTTTTGACACTTTGTGATGATTATTGTACATAGTATTAGTAGGAGTTAACACTTTAATTAGCTAGTGCTGAATGTTTCCATACTATTTGTAAGGACATTTTAGTTTATGAAGAATTGTTCAATGATGTTTCTGTAGGGTTTAATTGTTGGCAGTGCAAAATATGAACAAAAGTTTTTTAAGGAAAAAATCTTTCAACATCCGTAAAAAAAGGGACATCGTAAGTGATTTATGGAGTCCCTTTTTGAAAAAGGGAAGCCGTAAGTCACTTACGGCGTCCCTTTTTTTACAGACATTGTTTACAAATTTTACTATGTCGCTTACATAAGCATCCTCTAATAAAAGGACGTAGAAAGGGCCTAAAAATGGACATTAAAAAATGCTTTCTGTAGTAGTATGTGAATCACAAGTGTCTGGATCTACCAAGGTTTTGAAACCCAGACCGGGCACTAAACCGGTCCGGGTACTGGGTCAAGGGTTAGTAGGTCAGATCAGAGTCAAACCAGGACCAAACCAGTAAGAAATTAAATATTTTAAGCATATTAATATGAAATTCTAAAAAAAATAAAAAAAAATTGATTGAGTGTGAAAGTGAAATTGTGAAATGTGAATGAAGTCATAAAAAATTAAGTAATTTGATTCACTAATAAGAGGCATGGAGTTCGACTGGAACTGAAGTTTAAATGTAAAAAAAAATAATTAACCCTATTCAACTCAATCGAGTCAGGCCGGGTTTACCAGGTTGACCCCAGGTCAACCTATAATGTCGGGTTAACCAACAAACAGGGCCGGTTTACCGGTTTTCGATCTGGGCCGGTCAGTCCGGTCCGGGTTCCAAAACAGTGGGATCTACACACTTCACAATGCCAAACTTGACTCAAAGACAAATAACGAAACCGCAACAGTTGACATTATTATGAATCGCAAACCTTATAAAATCCTCCATCACATCCCAATACTCCTTTGATAGACATCCATTCTTTATTTGTAATCTCCATCTAAAGCATAAATAAAAATACAATCTTTACATAATCTCTACCCAAATCAATACTAACAAATTACAACTTTAGTAATAACAAACACTTAAAATCACTCAAAAAACAATATTTACATACTCTTTACCCAAATCAATACTAACAAATAACAAAAAACACTTAAAACCATTAAAAAAACAATCTTTATATACTCTTTATCCAAATCAATATCCAAAAAATGAGCTGAAAAACCGCTATAGAAGACAAACTCAACTAAACTCACATTTAGTAAGAAGAGAGAAGATCTTAAATACCTAATCCACAAACCCTAGCTAGAAGAAGAAACCAACCCAGACGTCACTTGTGGGAGCACCCACAAACCCAGAAAAAACTCCAAAACTCATAAACCCATGAAACCCACGAACAATGAATGACAAAGGAGAGCTACGACGGAGGAGATCGAAGGGAGCAAAACCACCAAGAGAGCAATGGAGGTGAGTGAAATGGTGGTAGAGGAGCCGAAATGGAGTCGTCAAAGTTGTAGAAGTGAGCTTTCTGTAACTTTGTAAGTTTCAAATGTCAAATAAAAATGGGTTTGGGAGGCGTTTTTAAAAGAATATACTTAATGATTGTTATTAAAGAACTGTCAAATATATTATATATGACAGTTTTTAAACAATCGTCAAATATACATCACTTATATTTGACAGTTTTTCACAAACAACAGTCTAATAAAATATACCATTATTTTTTAAAAAACTAAATTGATATATAACGGTTGGACTATAAAACCGTTAAATATGTTCTCATATATTTAACTGTTGTTTTAAAAAAAAAACCGTTATATGTGTGATTCTTCTATACTAATGGGTGCTGTTTTCCATGGTTGCCCACATGACTACTTATAAGTTATGTACTACTAGTGTTATTCTAATTTTAAATGTAAAATCTAGTTTGTAACATATACTCACAGGCATTTAAGATTCTTCAAAATTACTGGCAATTTTTGCCACAATGAGAAGATTAAAAGAGGGAATTTACGAGCTCAATGTAACTAGTGTATAATATCTCTATTCCTTGTATTTTTTTATTTTACAAAAAAAAATATCAAAATGTTCTAGAAAATCAATAACAGAGATTCGGAAGAAGAATAGGGTATATTGAAAAAACAAATCTTAGCAACTTTGTCCAGGCCGAACAGATATATCCGAATTAGTATTAAATTATGCAATATATGTACTATGGTCATGGATGCATGCAAGTATATCCGAATTAGTATTAAATTATGCAATATATGTACTATGGATGCATGCAAGTTGCGAGGGTCAATACATGAGTCAGGGCTCTGCACTCAAAATGCATCTTGGGCAGATACGTACACTTCTCCCAGAGCAATTAATCAGCTAATTATTATTTTAATAATATTGTTGACTTGCTCGCATCAAATTTATTGTAGGGCGGCCAAATTTAGAAGAAAAAATGAAAGTGAAAATAGGTCACGCCCCCTTTCACAACTTAACCTAATGTTCTATTTTTAATTAAGAAATAAATTAAAATTAGAGTCCCTTCTAACATTTTCACAGGATCTATATATATATATAGTCGAGCTCTCGTTTTCTTTTCAAGAAATGAACGTAATTTAGGTGCACCTTTTTTTTTTAATCGAATTCTTGCCAACAAATATGATTTGATTTTGATATATTGTAAAGTCCACTCCTAAAAAATGTATAAAGTTCAAATTTTTCTTAAATTATAAAATAAAACTGACGAAAAAGAGAGCGCAAAGCAGTAAGCTTCATTAGTTCGCGGGGTCCCGGCAGGCTCTGACTGGCTTGGACATGGATATAAATATTTGATAGCGTTGTAATAACTAATTTTGAAAGAAACTGATTGATGAACAATAGAGATGTAGATTTTGGATTTTGATAACAAATTTGTTGTATTTTTACTGTTGATAATGTTTAAAATTAATATATAATATCAAGTAACTAGTTACAATGATATAATAACTAATATTACAAATTATACCAGCTTAATCCCTATTTTAATTTTTAATGCAAAAGAGGGGTGGTGGGGATTTATTTGAAGGGTTGCTGACTGCTTGATGAAATAGGAATAATTCTCTGTATTTTTTAAAAGCTTAATATTATTAAAGAACTACAAACAATATACCTCTGTGCTGTGAATTTTTCTCCAAAAAGTAATCAATGGGATCGTTAATCTCTCTCATTCAATTAACCCCGCACACTTAGACACACTTATATGTACAAATACTATTAACAAGAGGAAATTAGGATGAAAATGAGGAAATGTGATTCCCAGAATATTATTGTGTTCAAAACTTTGAAAAGCCTGTGAGTTTGAAGAACATAGCCATATACCTACAGAAAATTAAAGAGACTTTACTTCCAAGAGAGTAAAGTGTGTTGCTTGGCGATGGCGTGACATAAAGATCATAAAGTAAAAGATGAAAATAAAAGTTAAAAAGATAAAACAAACATAAATATGGATCAACCATCAATAATGGGTCCCGTTTCATGAACTAATCTCATGACCTCCGAATTTGTCAACATTCGGATATCCAAACGCTTGTATCATACACTGCAAATAAACTAATTAAACCATGTTTCATTATTCAATTGTGTTGGATTTTTCTAGCCTCACGGGGGCAAGTCAAAAGTGACTAGATAAAAATGTATTTGTTCAGTGGTTAATGTGGCGCATATGGTTCACTAGTATAGCAGAATGAATAAAAATGATTTTGGTCGTTAGAGTTTGTTACTAAAGTTTGATATTTGAGTCTGCATGGGTTCAAAAACTACTACCATTGAAAAATTTAAAGAGGAACTTTTTTTAAGAGGAATGAAATGATACGTCCTTGGTTTGATGAAGGGTGGAGCTTTTGACACTTACGGTCTGTTTGATTGGAGGGGAGGTGATGGGAAGAATGAAAAATGAGCCACTCTCTTTATTTGGTATGAAAAGTTGGAGGAGAGGGGAGCCATATGAGGGGCTCCAAATCCCTCCCCTCCACTCCATTTTGTTCCCTCTAAATTGGGGGGATTTGGAGGGAACAAAATATTTGACTGTTTTGCCCCCAAGACTTTTTCATATTTCCAATTATACCTTTAAGCAAAAAATAAAAACACACACTCACAGAGTTCTGACCTCGTCTCTCATAGCTTATGTGATGCTTCTTTTGCACAAAATTATAATCTCATTCTTTTTACCAATAATTATTTTAGTAATTCCAACCGTGTAAATTAAAATAAATTTGTGTCCGCTTGGTAAAATAAATTTGAATTTTGATAATTTATTTGATTTACATTGAGGTGTAAACTAATTTAAATAAATTTTATTTCAAAAAAATTAATTTAAATTATTCATATAAGCATAAAAAATGTAAGCTAACATATAAGGGTAAAATGGTAAATTAGTTATTATCTCCCCACCCCTCCCCTCCCTCCAATCAAACTAAATAAGGTGACCCCCTCCCATCCCCTCCCTTTAAACCAAACAGGCCCTTAGCATTGAATTCATTCTAAGGTTTTGTATCAGAGTCTGCACTAATTTGAATCTCATCCCATGGACCAGTGCCTCCATTTTGAAGCATAGAAATTGCTGGTTTAGTATGACTTTGCCCACACCTTAGGTGCTAATTAACTTTGTCGTGTAGAATCATCTGTAAATGGAGCCGTAGTTAGATTATTCAAACATTTTGACAAGTTTTTTTTTTTGGGTTGATTTTCAGGTATTGATCTTAGCTCACATATTGTTTTGACTACATCTAGTGTGTTATTGTGAACAATTGGCATGGTTTTTTTCACAATGGTAGTATTTCCATGTGAAAGGCCTTGATAGTTTGTTAAAGAAACCAACATATCCTATTATGACGGTGTTAGAGTTTGTTAAAGAAACAAAGGTTAACACTTATTTCTAAAATTTTGTATCAGAGAGCTTGCACGAGTCTAAATCTCACCCTATAGCGAATGCCTGCATTTTGAAGTGTAGAAATTGTGGGTTGACTATGACTTTACCCACACCTTGGATGCTAAATACCTTTCTCGTGGAGAATCATCCGTAAATGAACTCTTAGTTAAATTATTCAAACCTTTCGACGAGCTTTTTGTAGATTTCCATGTATTGATCTTATTGTTTTGACTATATCTAATATGATATTGCGAATAATTGGTGTGGTCTTCTTTCACGACGATAAATTTTTCATGTAAAAGGTTTAGAGAATTTTGTTGAAGAAAACATCATCCCTATTATAATGGTACCCAAGCAATCACCCTTACATACCATAAAATTCTTTAATAGTCCCCATGCTAATGTAATATACTATCCAAATTATTGCTGGCAAAAAAAAAAAAACAATCCAAATTAAAATGATGAATGCATTTTCAACTATGCATCCTACGTACGATGGACTTGATCAATATATTACCTTGGTTTTATGTGCTATAAATCCTCCCTCCATCATTTTGCAAAATCAGTGTATTATGTTCTATTATTCGTACTTATCACTACACTCTTATAAAATTGTAGGCTACGCTATCTGTCAACTTCACTACTCTCAAATCGAATTAATTTATGCTCTAAAAACTATACTAAGACTAAAGACGGAGAAACGAGAAGAAAGTTGAAATCTGCTCTGGCATGTGAAATTAATCTCGGTAAGTATAGGGAGCAACTTCTAGAGTGCTTCCTCTGACTCATGCTATTGGATGAAGTGGGATCAAATAAAAGTATATATTATATAATAATAGTAGATGAGTCAAAATTCCAAACCACTCGAAAAAGAAAAGGGACTGGGGATGAACAGGAAGAATCAGAAAAAGGTATAAAGAAACTTTTGCTTTTTATGAGAAATTAGGATCTTCTTCGAATCCGTGATTGGTTTCAACTGATCATCACAGTGTGGTTACATCCCAATGATGGCCTTAAGCATCCACCATTTTCAAGGGTCAAAATCCACGAGTCTTAGACCGACCCCACTTCAATAATCTTCAATCTTCAATTAAATCCCTTGGCTTTGACTAATTCCAAACACCCTCATTATCCGATCCACATTTTTTCCTTTTGGGACCAAATTACTGAATTCATCTTGAAGCGTTTCAAGCCTGGACCTGGATTTACATCCTTGTAATAATGTTTAACATTTGATACATTTTAGTGTCCGTTCCGTTACCTAAATGAGCCCACAACCGAAGGAATAGAAAAAGAGGAATGATAATTCATTTAAAAAAGAAAAAAAAAATTAGACATCCAATACCCACATCATGCATATTATTTTGGAAAAATTTTAAAGGACGGATAAATTATACAAATTTTAAATTGAGTCATGGAACTTAACAAATCCAAAATCAGGTGAAGCGTCTTAAAGTAGGATTTCATAATTTGATAACTTTACCTTCATGCCCTCTTTTGATCCTCTCTCCTCGTAACTGTGTCTATCTTCTACCAATGGAGAAAGCGAATTGAAACCAAATAAACAAAAAGAATAATTGTCATCTATTTCTTAAGCTTCCAAGCCCAACCAATAAAAGTGGTCCATGTCATCCCTGACCCCGCTACGGCGTTTTCTCTGTTCTGTCTCTGACCTCTGTGATATGCATAATTGACGATCTTCTATCCCTATGAGAATTGAATTCACCAAAATGAAACTTTTGAGGAACATGGTTGTCGTCAAAGCATGCTAAAATGAGGTTTATTTGAACTAGTTTCTGAAACAAGGGGGAGGGGAGAGATGAGAATATATGTGTGAAAGAGGAAGAGAGTGAGGGTAGATATAGGAAACAATTAACAATGAGAAGGAAGAGAGTTCCAGTGACTTCGGACGCTCACTGCATTATTAATAATGTTAAATAATTTATTATATAGAGAGAAAGATATATGTATTAAATTAAAAATTGAGAAAAAGTAAAAATAACTAAAATAGTTTTGCCTATTTTATTTATAAAATGTTATGAACTTCTCAATTTGATCTCCATTATTCACTTTTCTCGACAAATAGGGAAATTACGAAATTATCAAAACCCTCCTTTTCAATCGGTCTAGCTGGAGCAGTTGGGCAAGCCGTTAGAACTATTGGTGGGCTACATCTCACCCACCTTAAGAAATATGATTTTGAGCCCGGTCCAACTGACCCTGTCGAGGCGGGGCGTTGGGAAGTTGGACCCAACTGGTCAACCTCGGCCTGCGTCTCAATCCGGAATCATCTGGTTCCTTCACCTCTCTTCTTATTGGACAACTATATTCCTCCTCAATCCGATAAGGCTCTCTTCATTGATTTGCTCAATTCGCCTTCTCTGCATCAAGGTAGGATTCTTTTACACTGCACTTTCTTCGCATCCTCAGACTTGTGAAACCATACTTAATTTCTGAAAACTACTCCCGCTTGTAAATTAGGCCATCGAACACGGTGTGTGATTGAAATCTAATTGTTCGTTCCTACTTTTTGTTTTCTTTGGTTATAATAGCTGAACGAAATGTGCAAGTTACTGGAGCTGATATGAATGTGTATGGTACAGAATTTTGGAGCTCCTAACTGTTCCCAAGCAATTCAATGGCTTCGACCATGGCTAATGCGCCCATTACTGTCAGACCAGTAAAGAGTTTGGATTGCCAGAATTACGTTGGTCTTAAAGCACCCACAAATTTTAAGCTCAACATTGCCCGCACTGCAGGGAAGTCTCAATGTTCACGCCTTTTTGTTGTAAGATCAAGTGAGAGCCAAAACGTTTCCGGGACGACAAAGAAGTTGGGACTGAGCGATGCAGAATGTGAAGCTGCAGTTGTGGCAGGAAATGTTCCAGAGGCGCCTCCAGTGCCGCCTAAACCAGCATCCCCAGCTGGAACTCCGGTGGTCCCTTCTCTGGTAAGTATAGATTTCAACTGAATTGTCATTTGAATACTAAGACAGATACAAGCTTTCATAATTATTTCCATAAAAGAAATGAGGCATATTAGATTGTTTTTGCTTCTGCACATTTATGGTCATTAGTACATCTTGCTCAGAAATAATTGTTTTGTCCCAGCCACTTCAAAGGCGTCCTCGTCGTAATCGCAGGTCTGCATCACTCAGAGCTGCTTTTCAGGAAACTAATATATCACCTGCTAATTTCGTGTATCCACTCTTCATTCATGAAGGTTGGTTTACTTAGACACTTTCAACTTATTTGTAATCTAATTATGCATATTGTTATTTTGTTGTGAGCATATACTACGCCCATGCTCTTTTGATTTGGATGAAGAACTTGTGAACTTGCAGGTGAGGAGGATGCACCAATAGGGGCTATGCCAGGATGCTATAGGCTGGGGTGGAGACATGGACTTATGGAAGAGGTTTTAATCTGTTACTGATTCTGTTCATACCCAGCTATGTATCTTTGGTCAAAAGCATTATCACTTCAAGCAACACTTCATGATTACAGACTTCGCCCTAGAAACTTAATGGGTTAGGATTTTGAAATTGTAATAGAATCAGTCTCATGTTAATCTGCGCCAAAACCATTCTTATAACAGTAGTAAAGGAGGAGGTAGGGGGATTGGGTTCCATAATTGATAAAAAAAACATGTTTATTGTGGAGACGCTGTATGGTCATTGAGATTTTGACACTCTTAGCCATAAGTATATTTGCAAGAACCTTTACCCTTGACTATATTGTTTCCTTCTTTCCTTCATGGCACGTCTTTGATAAATAGGATATTTGTAGCTTCTTCTGGCTGGTAAAGAATAATTTCTTTTGCTCATAAAATTGTCTTTATCTCTCAAGAATTGACTGGCTGATATTATCTGTAGATGTTCATTTATAATTTGTATATTTGATTATTATAGTTGGTCATAATATAGGAGGCGTGCATTGAAAATCATTTCCCCCCAATATTCCCAATCTTCACGGCTGATATTTATGTCACCCTAGTTATTTCTTGTATTAGGTTAAGTTCTCACCTCTCAGTAAACATTTTGTGTTCTAGGTGGCCAAGGCAAGGGATGTTGGTGTTAATAGCATTGTGCTCTTCCCCAAAGTTCCTGATGCTCTGAAGGTTCTACTCTCACTGCTTGTCAATGTAACCTTTCTATAGTATGACCTTAATTTAGAATAACACCCTTCATCCTTTAGTCTCCAACAGGAGATGAAGCGTACAATGACAACGGTTTAGTTCCTCGAGCAATACGTTTTCTAAAGGATAAATACCCTGATCTTGTAAGTAAAAATGCCTTCCTTTCTCTGGGGACAATCTATCGCAGTGCCTGTAGAATTGTAAGTCACCATCCTTTTTGACATGGTCTTTCTTCAGGTTATCTATACAGATGTTGCATTAGATCCTTATTCTTCTGATGGGCATGATGGTATAGTCAGAGAAGATGGTAAGTTGTCAAATCTGTCTATATTTCTCTGTGGTCTGAATTCATGTTAGAAAGTGCAGAAAAAAACGTTGTCTAAAGATTCTCTGAATCAACTTTGAAATTTGTGGCGCAACTTTAATAGGTAGAAGGCTATTAGCCATTCTTCAATATTTGAGGCTTTTCTTGGTTACTGTTATTAAGCACAATTGTAATTTATACCCTTAATATTTTGTAGGAGTTATTATGAATGATGAGACAGTTCATCAATTATGTAAACAAGCTGTAGCCCAGGTAATCTGATTCCATGTGTTAAATTTAATTTTCAGCCATAGCCATGTCTATAATATGTTGGTGACCTCCACTATTGCCTCCAAAACTTCATTCAACTTTGCATAGAATTTCATCACTTATTCACTGCTCATTTAATTGAGCATACTGGCTCATAGCTAATTTTAGGTTATTAAAGTTAAATTGTTTATGAATCAGATTTCAATGAATTTAATGGAAGTAATGGGGTCTCAATTTTATAGAAAGAAAAATTTTCATCGCATGTTACTACTGGGATCACAAATTCCATGGTTTCGTTTTTGGTCTTCAATATCAGCTACTAGCTTTATTTTTTATTATTTTTTTGGCAGCAGCTTCATATAGATATTTTTTTTTTCCGGATTTTTACTTTGTTGCTTTTACAAAAAGGCCCGAGCTGGAGCTGATGTAGTCAGTCCTAGTGATATGATGGATGGTCGTGTAGGAGCACTGCGGGCAGCTCTTGATGCTGAAGGATTTCAGCATGTTTCTATAATGTCTTATACAGCAAAGTAAATTGTGTAACGTGATTTTTTTTCTTTTGCCAGAAAACATGATTGTTTCCCTTATTCCTCTCATTTTATGTTTATGCCAGTTTGCATTGGAAGATTGCTAAGGTTATTGTCAGTAGTGGAGATATAGGCATAAATGTAAATTTTGCGAAGGAGAAGCTGTTGGATAGAATAAACATTTTGAAATTGGGTGGGGAATACTTTTTTCATTAACCTGTTCATCAATACAAGTCTGAGAATATGTCTATAAAGGATCTAATTTTGGTCTCTACCAACTATTTGTTAAGGCTTGGGGCATGACAAGTTGGCATTGATTAGTTGTATGTGTAGCTATTCCATTGTACACAAGTTGGTTTCCTTCTCTGACCTATACATTCAAACTGTGTAAGGACTTTTAGCAGCCTTGGTACTATAGCACATAGCATTTCTAACTTGAGACATACAGTTTCACTATGCCATCTCCCCACACCACTCTTGCTTGCTAATAGTCACTGGTTACCAACTTCCTCTTTAAAAATTCAGTTGTTTATGAATAAAATCTTATCTGGCAAATATATATATATATATATATATATATATATATGAAAAAGTTGGCTTTAGCTTATTTTGTTCTTAGCTCTTCTTATCCGCCATATAACTCATCATGCTGAAGCTCTTTTGTACTGGTGCAACAGGTATGCCAGCTCATTTTATGGTCCTTTTAGAGAAGCACTGGACTCTAACCCCCGGTTTGGGGATAAAAAGACGTATGTACACATGTTTTGTTTAACTTAAACTTTCAATCATATATCCTAGTACATTGTTGATGCTGACTTCGCCTATAAACTTGGCTGGCCAACATGAAGTTATCAGATGAATCCCGCAAATTACAGAGAGGCTTTAACTGAGATGAGGGAAGATGAATCTGAGGGAGCAGATATTCTCTTGGTTGGTTGATTTATCCATCTATCTATGTAACTTGTCTCATATCGTTTTTGCAATTTAATCTCTCAAACTCGAAAAACAAAATGGATCTGTAGGTGAAGCCTGGTCTTCCTTATTTGGATATCATAAGGTTGCTGAGGGATAATTCTCCTTTGCCAATTGCAGCTTATCAGGTTCTTCTCTGACTCATTCTAGGTCCAAATAAGAAATTTTCTGACCAATGCTGTAATAAACTTACTAAAGGTGACGGAAATCTTTTTGGTAAAGAAAGCAGGTGCATAAATTACAAAGCCTTTACATACATACATACATACATACATACATACATGTGGATAATTAAACACGTTATCATGTTTGTTCTTGGAAATGGAAGAACCTCTTCATAACTTTTTATGTAAAGAAAACAAGACATGATTAGATAACAAAAGAATGCTTGGTTTTCTCCTCCTTCGCATCCCACAAGTTGTTTGAATTTCGTTTATTTCATTGCGAAGGTTTCTGGTGAGTACTCAATGATAAAAGCTGGCGCTGCACTGAAAATGATTGATGAAGAAAGAGTTATGATGGAATCGTTGTTATGCCTCCGACGGGCTGGCGCTGATATCATCCTCACATATTTTGCTCTGCAAGCAGCTAGATGCTTGTGTGGAGAGAAGAGGTAGAAGTTCTCTAAATTTACAGGACACTGTCCATTGTGGAAGACTGAAAAGCTTGAAGCATTTGAATTGGATGGTGCATCAAATTGTGGTGTATCTGGTCAGTAAAGAAGTGCATCTTTGGTAGTAAATCCCTAGATCCAATCAGGCCTTCCTCCTTAGAGAGAATGCAGTTTGTATTTGTAATGTTAAACAAATGTTAAGTGGAGGAGGGGGCTCGAGGCTTTCCTGTTGTAGTCAATTGCCATCAGTATAGACGGGAACCATGTTTTGTGAAAGTGGATCTTGCATGATTTTATTTTTTATTTTTTTGTAATTTTTTATTTGTTTGCTTCTTTTAACATTTAGTTTGACTTTACTTGAGTAGCCAACATTCGCGGTAGTACAGTATGGGGAGCTAGTTTCTCATGGTCTTCTACGTGGAGATTAAACTTTTCCGTGTATAAGCGTGTCATTCGTATATCGCATTCCCAGTCATACTAGGGTGGTGTTGTGTCTATTTAGAAGGTTCGTGAGATGAGTTTTTTTTTTTTTTAAAGGCTCTACTACTGTGTTTATAAGAGATTCGATAGGGTTTTATGTTGACTGTTGGGGCCTAACATAACCCTCCTCCTTTACTCAGGCTTGACCGGCTATAAATATAGAGAGAGACTTTTTAATTAATAATATATCGAAATTTATGATTTTTGACATAACATAATAGCGTCGTATGATCATGTAGCCGACCCCATATAGTAGGATAAAAATTTTATTGTTGTTGTTGTTGTTGTTGTAAGGTTCTACTACAGTGTGGTAATGGCCTTTCCGACATCAGATTAATTTCAGAAGGACGAAGCTCAATCGACATTACAAGGATACGATAAAACGAACCTCCTTATTACTCTATATTTATAGACATCTGACTCCGAAACTAGACAAACGCTGACGTTGAGGTTTTTGGTTTTGGAACACAATAACTCAGATTGGGGTGATCGATGGGCCTACCTACCCTCCATATGGGAAAAAAAAAAAAGGCTTCACAACCTTTAACTAAAGCCAACAGAAAGAGGGCATATTTTGTACAAGTAGAGGAACACATTGGTGCTGTGGACATCAACCTTGTTCAAGGAGGTACCTCTCTGCAATGGCGGCGTGGGTGGCGGCACCTATGGGAAGAACATCCTCGTCGATCATGAAATACGGGGAGTGTCCTGTGTGAGTAGATCCCAACGTTTCGTTCCTAATTCCAATGTAGAAGAAAGCTGCCGGAACCACCTGTGAATAAAACGAGAAGTCTTCGGCACCCATCATCGGCGGAACTTCCCTGAAATTCGATGCACCCAGCAAATCCATGGACACCTTCTTTACATGTTCGTACATTCGATCATCATTTACTGTGGGCGGATAAATGGTGTATTCCTTCTCAAAGAAGTCCACTTCTGCCGAACATCTGTATACACTCGCCTGTTCCACAATGACCTGTTGCACACAATGCATTTTCAATTCGATCACTGATTTTATGTCTAGAGTCTAGACATGTTCATATATTTCTTTCTTTCACACAAATTCTTTTAGTTTTCTACATCAGAAGCACAAACAATTTCATATTGGGGAGGCTGACCTGCTCTATCCTCTCAAGAAGCTTGTAAAAGCTGGCGTTGGAGTAAGCTCTGAAGGTTCCACCTAGGACCACCGTGTCCGGTATCATGTCAAGATTGTCGCCTCCATTGAATGAAGTGACAGAGACAACCTGAATTATTCATTAAAACGCTAAAATTGTTCAAGAGGAACAGGCATAGACACAAAGTATCAAGGTATGTGTACACACACACAAACACAAGGTGAGACCTGTGAGTCCAATGGATTGGCTTCGCGAGAGACAATACCCTGTAAGCTGGTGACTATGGCGGAAGCGGCCAAAACAGGATCAACAGAGCGGTGTGGGTTGTGAGCCCTAGCTTTCTTCCCACTAATCACTGCCCTGAAAAATCCACAGCCAGCAAGTAGAGGTCCAGGCCTCGATCCAATTATAGCCGTTGGATGTTCATGCGACACATGAACTGCGAATATAGCCTCCACATCCTCTAAGGCACCATCTTGTATCATTCTCTTTGCTCCATTGCCTGCTTCCTCCGCTGGCTGGAATATGAGCATTACAGTTCCCTGTCATGGATACACAACAGTGACCACAACACAAGTTAGAACAAGTACGTTCGGCCCCTTTGGTGCTAAGCTTAATTGGACGTGATGAATAAACAAAGAGTATACACCTAAAATCTGCCATATGCTAGTAACAAGTCTGTTGTAAGAACTTGGAAAAGATAAGATTTTGATTCTGATAGAAGACAATGCAGAAATTAAATAATCATATGATTTTGCTTTTGAAATAATTCCACCTTCCGATGCCCCGGCACTGGCTGCCATTTAAATAACGAGGATTCAGGAGGAGAGGCATCTAAAAAAAGTAAAAAACTGAATTTGTTCCCTAGCAGTGGTTCTCAACGGACAGAAAAGTGATAGATGCTTGTTATACAACTTTTTACTGGTCCCGTTCTCTGAGATTCCTTTCTCTTTAATGAGAAAGAAAAAGCTCCTGAGCAATAATATATTGAATCACGTGTTGTGGCCAATACAACACAAAGCGAGCGAGCATTATTAGGGGCTTCTTCCACCATTAGTTTTTAAAGCTAGTACCTATAATATTTCAGAACAAGTTCTCTATCGCACAGTAAAAGCGGCAGATGCTATTCCCTCCTACGAATTTAATGGTTTTTTAAAGCTTGAAATTAAAACCAATGAACCAGGTCAAAAAAAAAAAAAACTAAAACCAATGAATAATATTTAACTGGCAATAGCATAATAATGTTAATGGCTATGGCATCTACATGCTACCGTATAATTCTTTCACTCGGCGTCCACATAAAGATCTAGGATAAGTTCAATTTTTTATTAATTAAGATTTTCTTTTATGCACATAAATCAGAAAAATCAGTTTACCATGGTAGGAATCACTTATTTAGGAATTTCAAATTCTGGAGGTATTTAATAGAATTTTTCCATATAATTTAGCTATATTTTTTTTTTCCTATTTATCATTAACTACATTTTGTTGACTCATTTGCACACCTGCAGAGCAGTACTTGAAAATTAAATTTTCTATCTGCATAAAGTTGGTCTAATGGTGTAAAACCTCATTATATCCTTTTGAGTTTCAAATTTGAATCTTATAAGAGAGATTTGTGTTGGGAATGGCAGTCACAAACTCTAAACTAAATACAGGATGATAATATCAAAAATTAAATTAAATTTTCAAACCGACAAGAGGGCAAGGAACATTATGTACTTTTGTAGTAATAAAAAGGATAATTTGTCAGTAGTCATCAAAACTCTTTATCGCCCTCGTCATGACGAAAATGCACCGCGTGCATGTGAGAGAGGGAGGGTTTTCAATCACATTATTGAAAATAATTAGGTGCTCATATTGCATCTATAACCTTAAGGATTGATCCCGTAAAACTACATTGTTTTGATGAATAAGCACATAAGCTCATGAATAAGCAGTGCACCTAATGTGCTACATGGCATATATATATATATATACACATATATATATATATACACACACATATATATATATATATATACACACACATATATATATATATATATTTGAGTACGCATATATTTGGGTCTCACATTAGTTTTTATTTATGTTGGTTTTGATTTATTTATTTATTAATGAGATAATTAAACTGATAAAGATGCGACAAAATATGCCCCTAGCCGGTTGTCAAGCTCAAAACAGGCTAGACAATCCACCATACGTATATAGTAGTTGAGTTAGCACAAATCAACATTAAAAAAAATAACAAATCGATGATCACATGATCTGCTCAACAAGAAATCTGAAAGGAGATGCTCTACCATTTTCATTCACATATAATTGAAGGATCCTTTTAAAAAAATATTATAACAATTTCAAGCAATATATATACCAGATGGTATGGCAATATATATATTATATTTCTGTTGGATGAAATAGATAAAATAAATGTGAATTTTGAAGATGAAACTCTTTATGTTTGGCATGAGGGAAATGGAGGGGAAGCGAGGAAGAGGAAAATTTTTATGAATAGGATTTGAAAAATTTAGAAAAATGGGGTTATAAAATTTTAATACAAATGAGATGTAAAATAAAAGAGTATAAAAAATTAATTAAAAACTTTCAACCCCATTTTTCTAATTTTTTAAAATCCAATCCATATAAATTTTCACTCCCCTCCATTTCCCTCCAAATCCTTCATTCCAAACAAGCCCTAATATTTTGTGAGTCGGTACCATAAATTGCTAGAAAGTTTGGATTAAGGAAATTAATGGGTTAATATAACTTTTGGTCCCTGAATTTTGACTCAATTTTGGTTTTGGTCCCTCAAGTTTGAAATCGATAGTTTTGGTCCTTAAAGTTTAGACCGATTTTGATTTTGGTCCCTCAAATTTGAAAATGACTTAATATGTTACCCTAAACTTGATGGACCAATAGTTATAATGTGGTAAACTTGAGGGACCAAAACCACCGATTTCAAACTTGAGAGGCCAGAACCAGAATCGGGCCAACTTTCAGAGACTAAAACCACCGATTTCAAATTTAAGGGACCAAAACCAAAATCAGACTAAATTTCAGAGACCAAAAAATATATTAACCCGAAATTAATTTCGGGGGGAAACAGCTAGCGGATGGTACAACACACTATGATGTTGGTAGAAGGTAGTAATCGTTAACCTAGTATAAAGAGATTAAGAGAGCAGCAGGGAAGAAAGACTTTGAAAAGAAGTTGATAACAATGAATTGACCAAACACCTATAAAATATATATAGGGGTGAGCAAAACACCCACGACCCGCTTGTTTGCTATGATCCCCAGGGTTTTTGCTCGTTTGGGCTCGCCTAGAATTTGGCACATAACAGGTACGAGTTGCTTGTGTCCCTAAACGGGGGCGGGTAATTGGTGTACCCACACGGCACTTGTACCCGTACCGTTACCTGTTTAAGAACTCATTTTTTTGTCTTAAAACTAGAAATTAGATCATGTGTCCGTTAGCTCACACATGACTCACCAGGCAGTCACGAGTGCTCGACAGCACAACACTCTGTCACTCCCTCACCAGTCACTCAATTATGCCTCAAAGTCTTAGATGGTCAAACCTCAATCCTTCCTTCCCCAGCATGCAATGCGAACGCTCCCCGCCCTAGCCCTTGGCCCCTTGCCATTGGTTTCTCCAAACCCTCCCCTCGATTGGAGGTTGCTCTCGCCTCTCAGCCAGACGGCTAGTCAGCCTCTCAATCACCATCATCTATTGAACTCCACACCGACAGTGAAGGTGAGCAATTGAACTTAGGTCTTGTCGTTCTCTAGGCCTGTTGCCGTGTGTCAAGTCATGACTACCAGCAAAGCTAATCACTCCGTCACTCCTCAGTTCTTAAGGCTGTAGATTTGCTTTTTTTTTTCTTAAGGCTACAGATGGATCCTTGGTCCTTAATGTTGTAGATCTGCTAGCTCCTAGTGTTAGATTGATGCTTCTTACGGACTTCCTAAAATTTGTTGGAATTAGTGTTTTATAATTTATTGGAACAGCCTATCCCCTTTGCTACAACTTTGTAGCATTTTAATCTCCTTTTCATTGAACTTTTTGCTCACATATTCACAATATGTGTGTGTTCAAGGCTAGAGCGACTGGCAGGAGAAAAAAAAATCAGGGTCTTAAACGGATTCTCGTTACTTGTTTAAGAAAACATGTTTAACCCGTACTCGTTTAAATACGGATTAAAAAGGGTACTCCATGAGTACGGCGCAACCCATACCCATGAATAATAAAATGGGCGGGTGGAGGGTGCACCCCGGGTCTGCCCCGCTTGCCTGTTGTACACCCTTAGATATACATAAAAAAATAAATAAACATGATAATCAATAAAAAAAAAAAGGAAGATCTATAAATTTGTGAAAATTAATGAGAGAACCGAATAAAAGAAAATTAAGAATCAAAAGCGACATTTGTCCATCAAATCAAAATATATTTTAAATCGACAAGTAAGACTGTAATAAAGTTGGATGAATAGAAAAGAGGATGACCACACAGTACCGCATATTCTGGGACAGATATATGGGATAGGACTATAGGGTATTTGAATCCCGCAATTTGTGCTGTTTTCAAAGTCAAAGTTTTGGTGGAGGAACGGCGGGCACGAGCATTTCCAAAATTCAACACTCAAGGTGAGAGAACGTTCTTTTTTGTCCTTTAAAAAATTAAAAAGAAATTACCCCAGAAAAGGCAAAATATCCGATGAATCATGGTAATATGACCCACAATTACAAGGTAAGCCTGAGAAGCTACCCCATCCTGGGTACTTTAGGTGAACCAGTATCATCGATGGAAATTTTAGCCCACACTATCTAGCAGTTTGGCTCACAGAAATGGAGATCCGCCAACATATGTGATCCTTGCATGTCGTACAGAAAACTTACTAATTATGTATGGATACTTTTACTAATGAGTGATTTAATTACCTTAAAATTTTCGAGTGTGAATAACTTGTGGGAATCTTTTTATGATATTGTGGAGTGACATACTGATTAAGAAAATGATAATTGAACAAGGTAATAGATGCTCAATATAATTAATGCAGTGATTAAGGAGATGAGTGTAAAAGAAGAGGGTGAGAAGTGGGGGCAAGAGAGAGGAATTAGGAGGAGATGATATGGAAAGAATAAAACCTTTAATAAATGCTCACGAGTCTTCAAGATCTTGGCAGCACCCATCAGCATGGCCACATGGGCGTCGTGCCCACAAGCATGCATTCTGCCGGCTACTTTGGATTTGTACTCCCATTCAACCGCTTCCTACACCATCATATCCCCACACAAATATTACTTAACCTACTTTCACTTTTCTTCTTCATTTTCATCCTCTACCAAATTTTACTATCTCCTCATAACAACACACCACACTTCTTTACTCCCCCCACCATATCAGTAATTCTATGCTTATATTCCATATATAATCTTACTTCTTCACACTTACAAATTATACCATCTCATCCCCAAAAAAAAAAACTCACATTATCATAAAAATTATTTATTTTATTTTGTCTTCAAAGTACATAATCAAGTACGTCATTTTATAGGATGTCTGACACATATCTGACAGAATATGAGACAGGCAATCTATGTGTCTGATGACTAAATAACAAATCAGGATTGACTAAGAATAAATATTCCATATCAGGATAAGATCAGATATGATAGTTTATCTTATAAAATATTTATGTTTAAGTAAATCAAGCGCCTTAAAAGTAGTGCGTCTGATAATTACTTATATCATTATTTTTTAGATTAAATTAAAAAAATCATAATTATTTTATAATTTACAAATTACATTGTGAAAAAATTAAAGAGTACGGGGGGAAATCATTTGAACATCACAAGGAGACCACCGTAGGAGATGAACTAATCAAAGTACGGCGGAACGAACCTGAATAGGGAGCGCATCCATGTCAGCTCTGATCGCAACAAACGGTGGTTCCCCGGTGCCGATCCAGGCTCGAATTCCGGTCTTGGCCAGAGGATATCGATAACTAACTTGCATCAGATCTAGTTCCTCCCTTATCAAACGGCTCGTCTCGTACTCTTCAAAAGCCAGCTCCGGATTCTCGTGGATCCTCCTCCTCACGCGTCTCAACCACTCTCCCATCTCCGGCCGCCGCGCTATGCTCAGCACCGCCTCCGAGCACTCCTTACTCCACACCAAACAATCCTCCTCCGCCGCGGTTGCTCGGCCCGTCTGGTTCTTGCAGGTCGCGGAGGACATGGAAGTCGTCGCCTCGTCGTCTTCCGGATCGTAACATCTTCGGTCGGCGATGAAGGCGCCGTCGTAAGCGGAAGAACTGAAGGATATGGGCTGGGCTAGTGAGGCTGCTGAGTCTCTGGGAATCAAAACGTATAATAAGAACAAAATCGCCGTTGAAAAGGAATATTTCCGAGTATTCATCTGGCTGGGAAGCGGAGCGTGAGAGGGCAAAACCATTGCAGAAAAGGTGAGCACAAGAGGAGAGGGAGAGGATGAATGATCATGTGAAGACCTTGGAATTTAAACACGTGAGGATAATATAATGACAAGATTGCGGGGCTTTTGTTATTTTATTATTATTGTTATTATTACCCTATTTTTTTGTAAGAAAATATAATTTAAAAAAAAAAAAAAGTAGAATTGTTGGTTTTGTAGAGAGGAGAGGAGGGAAATCAATTAGAGCACGTGGGTAGAACGAGAGCCAGTAATGGCAGGAGCAGTCTGAATCGCGAGGGGCCCCACCACAGTCCAGAACAACTTTCAATGAAGGCTTTTTTTGGCCAAAAAATTTTCATGAAATTGAAACCATCGTATTTGACGCTGTACACACAGTCACACACAGCCTCTTCTCATCCGTTTTTCTTGTATTGGTTGTTGGGAGAGTTTTTGGGACTTTTAAAAATATTTATTTATATAAATTAAAATAAAATTTCTTTATATATTTATTTTATATATTATAAATTAAAATAAAAAATTTAATTTTAAAAACTCTTATGCATATTTTAAATAAGCACTTAATCTCACCGTTTCTTGTAGTCTGCATAGGCTCTAGGGATTTGGGGTTTTGAAATTTGAAGGCAACTTTTCCCCCATTTTCTCATGAAATTACCGCTTGTAATTTTTTTTAATAGAAGGATGCGTGAAAAATGAAGCTTGTGTCTCGAGTCTTTTAAGAAGGTGGCTCTATACTCTGCATGCAAAATGTTCCTGATGCCAATTTAACATCTAATGATTAGCCTCCATTAAGAAGGAATAAAAAGTAACAGTTAACTTAAGAAATAAAAAGTAACAGTTAACTTGCGTATTAGGAGTTAGCGAATTTGTCTGGTGTGCCTATTGAAATATTTATAATCTTGAGATAATGGTCGCTATTGATTTGGTGCAACGCTTCTGTAAAATCGCTAAAGCTAATAATTTTATGATAACCATGATACCAAGATAGAGTCCTTCCCATTATTTCCGCCGGGATGCCACTTGTGAATTTCATGGTTTGGTTATTGACATCAATTTAGCTGGCCATAAAATAAGCTTGCCAAAGTTGCGCCTTCTGAGATTTACTATACATTCACGGCCTTGTATTTTCCAATTCTTGTTTCTTGAGCTGAATTGGACTGTTAAACTTCTGTTTAGATCTATGTTAATCCATACTTACTCTCTCCCTGAATATGTCGTCGCCTTTTTTTTTTTTTTTTAGTGATTTGCTTTTGGTTATATACTCTATATAAGTTATAACAACACATCCATTTTATTTTTTTGTATTAAATCTTTCTTTCACCCAAATGCTCCCAATCAACGTTCAATCTTTCCCAACAGAAAATTATTAATTTAATAAAAAACAGGACAGATACTTGACAATTTTATCATAAGTGACTAATTTAAAATTATTATATACCAAATGTCATATAAAGTTTAAAATTTTTCAAAAAATAAAAGTGATTAAATTAAGCGGAAGGCGCCCCATCTTAGGTAAGCTTGAAAAATCAAACCCAAAAGTTAGCCAAAGAAAAATTAAAGCTGAGACTGGAACTGACTTGAAATAAGAATAATTACAATTAACATTTACCTTAAATCGCATATCACTGATTAAAAAATGATAAAAAATATTTTTATTAGTTATTTATATTTTCAATTTCAATATCGTGCTGTACTTTAAAAATTAAAAGAGACCCCTATTTCTTATATAAAATATACACTGCACAATATAAAAAGGTATTTTCTAGAGTGAATGTTTGCTACCTAACTTATGGCGAGATTCCCTTGAAAGGAGGGAATCAGTTGCATTAAAATATTAAATAAAGATTTTACAAGTACGAATACTAACATGCATGCCAGTAAATTATTATAAATTGAGTGAATGTTTGTAGTAATTTTTAAAGAATGATTTTTATGATTTATGGGATAAGCATGTAAAAAAAATTTTATTTTGATTTATGAAAAAAAATTTCTAAAATTATAATTTGATGGTTTTCTAAACATACGTACACCGAGGTCTTTAGAAAGTGCTTCCTTTTTTCCTTATAAATAACGTTGCTTTGGTGAAAAGAATTACTGTAATTTTATAAATCTTATATCATGAGGGTAAATCAATTATTATTAATTGATTCTTATATGGAACAAATAGTTTGACAAGTACAGTTTTGTTTTTGGGACAGCATATTTTGTCTGAGTCATTATATTTAAAATACTTATTTTCTTCCGAATCATAATTTGCTGTCCGAACGAGGCAATGGCTTTCACGCACGTGGAATCATGTTAGTGTTTAATTCAAATGATTTTAGCATTTAAAAGTAATTTTTTAAAATTGATTTACAGTATATAAGATAAATATGTGATATGAATTTTGTCTCAATTTATGTTAATAAGCACTTTTGAGAACCTTAAAGGCCTATTTGAGAAAGCGGTAGAAAAATATATTCATAAAAGTCAAGATAAATCTCCTCACATCAATTTATCTTGTATATCATAAATCTCGTTAAACAAATAACTTCTACCATTAATACAAACCAACACTAAATCTCATACCAAACAAACACTAACTCACGGCCCAAAAGATACATGACTGACACACAAGCCGGTTATATAAAATATAATCATGTCCCACGAGTTAGCATCTTAGCTGTATGCAAATAATAAACTTCTTTTTTTTCCCAGAAAAAATAATAAACTTCAAAAAGTGTATAATAACCCCTCGGGGTTTAAATTTTGACAAAAAGCTCGCCAGAACTTTTTTGAGTTTATGCAAATGCCAGTTTTATTGTTCATTATTTTGCTCTACCAGTAATTTGATTTTTTGTGTAAATAATAATTAATTTCTCAAATTAAGTTAAACGTATGTAAATGATTGTCCTAAACTTTAAATTATGTGAGAGTAAATTATTAGTCATGTTATATCACTTCGTGAAATAAGAAATAAATTAGTTGTAGAAGAGTTATTTGTATAAATATAAATTCATATGATTCATTGGAGCGTTAAAGATCAAAAGGTTATCTATTTATTTTAATATAGCAAACATTTTAAAGTGTCATGCATATATAGAATAAATAATTTTTTTGCCCGATGCGTTCCATTATAAATTTATTTTCCTATTAATTGTTTTTATTTATTTTCTAAATTATTAGATGCTGAAATCTTTTCAAACCAACCAACTTACCTCAATCATGGCTGGTGGATGGCAGCGTTATTCTCAAATTTCAATAGAAAAGGGAACGATTCTCGCACGTAATATAAAAATTGAGTTATATTTTTTAACTAGATAACACAATACTCATGAGAAGAAGAGATAATAACAAGATTTAAAATATGCTTATCATTTTATTTTAAAAATAACAGACAAAAACATAGACTTTAATTCGTCTCTTCCATCAGTAATTTTCACCATACATAAGATTACAACTATTGCCTATTAAGGGAAAGTGGGAATTCAAACCAGTTACCGCTTGATAAAAATCATAAATTCAATATCACATCCAGTATAGATGTTATTATCAAAAATACATTATGGCATGCACGAGTCTAAAAAAATTGTAAATACATTTTATTGGAAAGTTTAAAATACTTTAACATTTACAAACATAAATGTTTTATGACGTTAAAATATGTGTATTTCTCTTTTTTTTTTTTTTTATATATAGACAGCCTGATTATGGTAAGGAAATAGCTACAGTTTTATGATATTTTAGTGGAGGAAAATCATATTGGAGGGCCTGCAAATGGGTGATGATTGTGCTAAATAAGACGCTATATATATCCATTGACACTTAGGTTTGAAGTGGAGTTAATTTACGATAATGGTCAAATCACAGGTTGGATCATTTGTGTTTATCCATTTAACACGGAGACAAATACATGTGGAGGATGCATGTTTAATGATGATTAAGGAGTAGTGATAATGTATGTTGACTAAGCTCAAAAGGGCTAAACTAATGGGGTAACATCACGATAATGGAGTTTATATATTAAACCTAACAATGTCATGGAGCAGCAGGAATCAGCCAATAATGAAGGAATTGGTGCTTAAAAATCGAGAGCCCCATCAGACTTCAACACCATTCTTACACGTCTCTTAGTGTCTGCACATTTAAATAATGTCCCAAACATGACTTTATTCGGTGGTGCCACACGGTGCACCATCGCACAAAGGGCTACTATTTTTAAGCCTACTGAATAAGAAAAATAAAGTGAATTAATCAAAATTTTGTACCTAAAATCAAACTATGTGCCCATCGGCTTTTTTTTTTTTTTTTTTACCAGCAGTTAAATCTTATATTTACGAATGAAAAAGGAAACTTGAACTTGATTAGTTGTTGATTATTGGAAACTTTTATGCGATCATACAGCAGGAAACATCATATCACTCATCAGTCTATAATTTCACTTATTACAGAATATGACATGGTAGTATAGATCTACAACATGTTGAACTGCAAAGATAAAGCTGAAAAAGAATATATGTTATCATCGACGGCAAAATCACAATCCCCTGTTCAGTGAAAATAAACATGTGAATAATCATGGATGACGCTTCCTTCCGTCACATCACAGATGTATATAGTTTGGGCGGGGTGTTTAATGTGTTTTTCCTGCTGTCCCTTAATTTTTGTGACATTATTTAATGTATTTTTATGGTTATTGGAATAATTATATTCTATATAAATTATGTAATATTTTGATATATTATGGATAAAAAAATAGAATTTTTTAAAAAATTTTATGATTTTTTAAAGATTTAAGAGTTCAAACTGTGTGGTTTCTTTTTTATTTATAGTTTTAAATTTTTAAAAAATCATAAAAAATTTAAAAAAATTCTATTATTTATTTATAAAATATTAAAATATCACATATTTTATGTATAATCTAATTATATAAAGAACAAAAAAAATTTTTTAAGAAAATCTTTAAAATTAAGAAACAACAGAAAAGGCACATCAGACACCCCTACACGATTTGGCATCTACAGTGTTTGTCTGACAGTGAAGCAAGCAGGTGGGGATAAATAAATAAATGATCGGATTAGGGGATTTGATGGAGGCATGAACCAGAAGAAGGGTAGCTGGTATATATATATGGCATGGATTACCTTAAAAATGTCGATGGGTCAGGGAGACAAGGAAGAAAGAAAGAAAGAGGGAAATAATGGATTAAAAATGAGGCTGCTTTTGATTGACTGGGATGAAGACGTGTCAAAACAAATAAATATAATAATGGAAAAGCCAGGCTTATTAGTCCTCTGAATATTTATAGATATATGGTAGATGGATGATGATGCAGGGATTACTACGCCATCTAATTGAAAATGACTCCCAATTAACCTCCTGGACCCCCACCTATGCGGGCGCCTTACTCTTCACTCTCACTATTCACCCATCTCCATCCCCTGTACTCACCCGTCTCACTACCCCACAGGTGCACTATCATGTTTATTTTATTGGGCTAACTTGCCATTCTCCGATAATCAAGTTTTGATATAGATACTATTTTTTAGAAATGATCTAATTATAACAACTTCGTTAAATTTATTCAAATATCTGTTACAAACTTAGAGGAAAAACAATTGGACCCCGCTTCAAAAAACAAACATAAGTTTGAATCAATTTAATGGAGTTCCTTAAATTACATCATTTTTAAAAGATTATATTTATTTTTATACAATTCAAAACTTAATTATATTAAATGCTTATGATGAAAATTTGCATTTTTAAAAGTTCCCTTTAACCCTATTTTGTTTGGAATTATTTATCTTGAAAATAATATGTCATCTGTAAACATCCAAACATAAGAAAAAAATGTTGAAACCTTAATTATTTGTTAATATTTTAATTTTCTTGAAATTTCAAAAGATATGTTGTTTAATTTCAATAACATGTCCCTCATTTTTAAAAAATAATTAATATAATGTCTCCTCACTTTGAATCATCATTTTTTATTCACAGATCTAGCTAATTGCTAAAAAATATTTCCTTCAATATTTAATATAAAACATATTTACTTAACTTAATTAAATTTAAAAAATTCTTTAAATTAGTTAATATGATATATATTTTCTAAGAAGGTTAAGAAGCAATTTCGTCTCAAAAGTTTTCACGGAAAAGTAATTTTACTTGGAAAATTTTTTAAAGGACAATTTTATTTTAGAAGTATCAAATCTAATATAATTTTACCTCAATTTAATAGATTTAGATAGTTAACGATTAATTGACCCAATTGTTGAGTGGGTTAACCACTTCACCTATTAAGCCACATTAGCATTATCATCATCCTCTTCCTCTGGTCATCACCTAGAGGCACAGACTCAGCGTCCCGATCAGAACCAGCCGTGTCAAACTTTCCTCAAGAATTCCATCATAGGGATGGTGCCGAGAGAAGGAAACTACGTACAAGACACCATGGCTCTCTAATCAATCGAAAACTGGTCAACCCCTCCCTCGTCTTTGCTTCTTCACCTACTCAACAATTGAATGGCTTAGAGATTAGAGCTAAAGGTATGGCAGGTCTTGGTGGGGCTTGTAGTTCATTATCATCTTAGATTTTCGATTCAGTCAACACCCAGAGAAAAATCACTGTTTGCCTCTCTTCTTTATCTATCTGGGGTTGTATTATTCGGCGAATACTCATATGAATCTCAGCCTGAAGGTAAAATTCTCAGATCTCTCACATTCACCCCCTCTTTACCAACCAAAAGGGATAGTTCATCGTGCCTCAGAGGTTAAAATTAAAGAGCACTCTTGACTTTCTTGGGCGTCTCCGATGACTAGTCTCTTAGCTTGCTTTGCTTGTCGAAGTCCACGTGAGAGAGAAAAACCAGAGGTTTTGAAGTGAAGGAAAGGAATATATAAATGATGTTTGGATCAACGGGGAATTTTTTTATAATTGTTTTTTAGGTAAGTCAAGATAAAATTTCTCTCACATATTTATCTTGTATATCATAAATTATAATTAAAAAATATTTTTAAAGATTACAACCGTTATTTTAAATAACTACTAAAAAAATTAAAAAGGGATGTGAATTATGACGAGAAATCTAATTCTAAAATGGAGGGCAGTTGGGGATTTGACAAAGCTTGGGATTTGCAGGGGAAGACACATGCTATATTTGGTATCATTTATAGAGCCCTCAGAAATATTTATGCAAATAAGTTGAGATAACATTTCTCTTATATATTTATCTTATATATCATAAATTATGATTAAAAAGCTGCTTTTAGGGCTTGTTTAAGTTCAAAGGGAGGGAATGGAGAGGAGGGAATGAATGAGAGTCACCTTGTTCGGTTTGATTGGAGGGAGGGGAGGGGATGGAAGATAATAACTAATTTATCATTTTACCCTTATATGTTGACTTACATTTTTATGCTTATATAAATAATTTAAATTAATTTTTTTTGAAATGAAATTTATTTAAATTAGTTTACACCTCAATATAAATCAAATAAATTATCAAAATTCAAATTTGTTTTACCAAGAGGAAACAAATTTATTTTAATTCACACTGTTGGAATTATTAAAATAATTATTAATAAAAAAATGAGATTATAATTTTATGCAAAAGAAGCATCACAGAAGCTATGAGAGACCAGGTCAGAACTTTGTGAGTGCGTTTTTTTATTTTTTACTCAAGAGTAGTACTGAAAATATGAAAAAGTCTTGAGAATAAAATAGTCAATTTTTTGCTTCCATTTAAATCCCTCCAATTTGGAGGGAACAGAATGGAGGGGAGGGGAGGGATTTAGAGCCCCTCATGTGGCTCCCCTCCCCTCCAACTTTTTTATACCAAATAAAGGGAGTGATTCATTTTTATCCTCTACTCTCCTCTCTAACCAAACAGAACCTTAAAAATTTCAATCGCTATTCTAAATAATTGACATAATTAATTAATTGTTAATGGGATAACTTGCTGGGGAAGGTCATGTTGTTGCCGCGTTGGATAAGGCTTTACTTGTTGGTCTCAATCTCATGTCGGCCAGATTCGTATTCTTACGTCAGTCTCGTCTCACCAATTATGCAATTCTCTCTAACAAAGCGATGAAGGAAGGAAAAAGATTGATCAAGGGAAAAATGCGACCAGCCCTAGTGCGAACGGAGTTTCTCACGGTGATGACGGGAAGGAGAGGATGATGATAATCCTGATTTGGCATAACAGGTGGAGTAATATATATGGTTACTATCCTACACCTACACGGCTAAGCTACCTCTCAACTAATTGTTGGCCGTTTAACTCTGTTGAATATTGGTAAAATTACTCTAAATTTAATATTTGTAAGATACAATTTCCCTCTAAAAATTTTAAGGTTAAAATTGTCACTTGTGAAAATTTTTTAAGTAAAATTGTCTTTTAACCTTTTCTAAAATATTATAATCATTTTTTTAAAATCCCTCATTCTCTTTTCTTTTTAATTACTGTTGATGCAACATTAATAGGGATAAATATAAAAAATAATGATAAATATATAAATCATATTTATATAAAGGATAAATATCAAATTATTAAATATGTCTTATATTAAAGATACTAGAGAGCAACAACTATAACAGAATAATTAATTTCAAATAAAAATAATAAAAATCAACAGCAGAGGACATGGCATTTGGATCCCGCCGCTCACGCCCATCTCCTCCTTGGTTTTTTGCCAACTCACCCCTCTCATCTACTAGTCGAAGATTTGTTAAGGGCAATTCGTGATATGTCAATTAAATAATGTAAGGAATGTCTTTAAATTATTGAGTTCAAAAGGCTAACAGAAATTATAAATCGTTTAGAAAAAAAGATTAAAAAAAGCGAGAGGGATGCGCAAGATATTACTCCATCTGTTTTCCTTTATGGAGCAGTTATAATTAACTTCTCCAGGCTTACTAATTACTGCACCGGATCTCCTTCAATGACCAGATCAGTACTCTGATTTAAATAATAAGCTCCGTTGATATATATATAAATAAAAAATATTGTGATTTATGGGTGTTTTAATCTAGATTATAAGTGAATGAGAGGTTTAATAATTAATTACTGTATTATGGAGGATGGATGAAGGAGGAATGAGAGAGGGAAAGACATTATTGTCAACGTCAGAGTGGTTGAATGTTTTTGTTTGAAAACTAATATTTTTGGTGTGAAAGGAAATGTCACTCTCGTCCTTCCACTCCACGGCCCCGGAGGACGAAAGAGTGCAGGCACTGCTTTCAAAGCATAAAATTCATGACAACGAGTATGACTCGGCAACCCTCTTAACAATGAAATCCCCTCTTGCCCCCTCTTAATTACTCACACAGCAACCACACGGACTTTTACTTTCCCTCGCAAAAAAGCCATATTATTTACAATGTATTGAAAACCATATGAGATTGACCGATGAATCGATCGTGAGTCTGATCTTATTTAATGCAGAAAATTAGGGTTGATTTGGTGCGAATCGGGATGACCTATCTAATTAAGGGTTATCTTTTTTTTTTGACTTTTTTATATTTTAAACCACGTTGTTTGGACTTTTCTTTTTTAAAAAATATTTTTTTAATATTTTTGACATTAATTGAAAATATTTAATTAGATCATTTATTAAAAAAAACTATTATATAAATTTTTAAATAATATATATGGATATTTAAATTAATTATATATATATAATTAACCCCGAATTAATCCTAATTTAAACTACTTATCATTAACCTAATATCTCAATAGTCCAATTTTCAATCCAATTTTCAGTACACTGATTTCTCAGTGGCAGTCTTTCAATTTTCTTTGGATTCCTTTCCCATGAGTCATGATCTTTCCCATGAAAAGGACCACTTCTCATGCGCTTTAATTTCTTTCCTTCCCTTTTTTTAATCTTTATTGCACTTAACTTTTCCATGAAACTAGCTATGGCCTGTACTCTTCTTTCCTGAGATGCCCAAAAAGTTATCAGAAAGTGAGTCCTGACACAATGCCTATAAATGGATAAAACAATGTACTATTATGCAATATCAAAGGCCACCTCTTACACGCATCTCTATGACATAAATTAACCAACGCAGGATGAGTAGCTATGAATCATGATGTTCCGTTTCTCGGTAAATAGCCGGTTAGAGGCAGCAGAAAAGCACGTTGCAATCTGCTATGGAAATAATTTTTTTTTTTAAAAAAAGAAATAAACACTAAAAACATCAAGTTACAAGCATTATCAAATGTACCGCTCTCACTTATACAAAGCCTTAGGCCTGAAAGATTTGTTAATCCGTTAAAGAAGCTGCATATGAGAGTAAGCCTTGGCAGGTTAATTGTGTGAGACATGAATGCCCTTGTATCTATATATTTCATTTGGCAATATTCTTTTGGCTTCTATTTTAAAAGGAACGTATTTTGAGACATATAATAATTATAAAACTATAAATGTCAGTGTGAACAGAATCAGAGTAAACGATGCTTCTGAATTGGCTCTCGTTTTGGAGGGACCACAGTGAAAACTTAATTACGTTTAAGGATGACAAATTGATGAAATTATAAAGAAGAACCAAAGTCCTTATCTGGGAGAAAATAAAATCCATGCATACAGAAATGGCCTCAGATTAATTCAGCCAGACTAAATGATTCACACTAAATTACTGTTCAATCTATCAAGAAACTGGAGTATTATTTTTAATTATACAAATTTATTTGTGATGACAGAAACACACACAAACTGAATAACTGAGTACTCTTGCCTACGACTCCACGCTATTACCCGATATTTTGAATGAATGGGCTCATTTTCCGTTTATTTTTTGGGCCAATCATGGGCCCATTTCATGAAGTTCAAGCTCGGATTCATTTTCACTTGGCTTAGTAGAACAATGCTGTGATACATATAAGTGACCGTTAACAAAGGATATGGCATGGATATTTGTAAGGTCATATCCATTGTTTTTCAATACAAGACATTTTACGAAATTTAATAAAATATTTATGATTTATCTTCAAAAATATTATTTTCATTTTCACACTTAGTTTAAATAATATCTTTAATCTGATTAAATTTAATTTTAACAGTTAAATTTTTAACATTTTAAAAGTTTTAATGAGATTTCCTAATTTTTTAAAAATAGTTCATAGAGTTCTTTTGAAACGAAGAGTAGTGATCCGAAAAAATTGTAAATAAATGAAGGCCAGGGTTCACATTTTTTTCTCATCCCATTGACGTGCTTTTTGGGTTGTGAAACATGTGATAAGATTTAGTCTATCCAAATTAAATTTAGTCGTGTTAGATTAAAATCTTAAACTATCATTTTTACATAATAAATCTATTTTTTTAAAAAAAAGATACAGTTATATTTTTTTATTTTAGGTTATGTTTTTATTAAAATAAAAATATGAAAATTAACTTAAATTCAATTAAAACTTTTAAAATCAATCTAAAATTAGTGCATGTTTGGTATTACTTATGAAAGGTTTATAAATATTTATATAAGTTGAGATAATACTCCTCTTATATACTTACCTCATATACTGTAAATCATTATTAAAAGTTAATTTTACACACTTAAATCATTATTCTAAATTAACACTAAATAGTATCCTATGATGCTCTTGATGAGCATGAAATGTAGTGCGAGGAGGATAGTACTGTAGTTTAGTGCATCGGGGGTCGGATAACTTAAAAAGGACAGATGTACTTTTTTTTTTTGCCACGAAAAGGACAGATGTACTTGAGAAAGAAAGAAAGAATAATTAGAGGATGTTTGGAATATGGTTGAAACTTCCAATCATGCTTTTGAATCGTGATTTATGAATCGGGCTTATACTACCAAACAACCTTTTAAAGATATATTAAAAAAAATAAAGAATTACAAAAAAGAAAGGTAAAGTTTTATACAAGGAACAAAAAATCGGACCGAGCAATGAACCGGTCGCGGCACAAGTTTAAAGGTTAATAGTTCAACCGGAGTCAAACATGTGGTCGAACAGATTATGTTAAAATATTATAATTTAATTGACAATAAAAAAATAACCATAATTCATAATTTATAAGTCATTACTAACAAGAAGTTAGTTCTTCAAAGTTTAATCAAAATCCATAACTAACATCAAAATATAGTTAAAATATGACAATATCAATTATCATTCATCAAACAACCAAGAGGCAAGAACCAATATCAGAATAGTCAAAAGACAGCGATTTTAATTATCAAGCCCTACAACTCATCAATGGGATCTATTGGAGATGAGTCATTAGGAGGTGAATTTGGGAAAGGGTGAGAGGTAACAATATCATTAGGAAAAGCAGGGGATTAGGAACATCCATATCTTCGTCACCTATGCATATACACGACAATAATATCAATGGTTATGTGTAACACATAATTATATGGATGGATAATAAATTAGTAAAAGAATATTAACAGCACATATAAACATTCATTAACCCTATCTAGAGTAGATGAATGTGCAATGCATTCACTACCAAGAAGTCCTTCAAGATTTTCTACATCTTCATTATTAAATTCTGGAATGGGATCTTCTTCAGTCACCCAAAAATCCACCTCATCAATAGACTTGTAGTCGATAGGATCATAACTTGTCTGCTTTTTCTTCAATTCAGTCTTTCAAATTTCAATGACATATAATTTTAGTTAAAACTTTTAAATACATCCATTTTATAGTGAAGAACAACATTTTTCATAATATCTAAAGTTACATATGCTTTAATTGCAAGTTATAATTAGTGTAAACTAAATCATTCAGCCTTTGATGCTCCAATCTATTTCTTCTTTTTATATGGATGCGCTCAAATAAGCTACAATTTCTCTAGCAACCAGAAGAAGCAGATGTTTGGCTAAGAATATGAATTGCAACATGTTGCAATTCTGGTACTGAATAACCATACTACATCCACCATTCATTTACAAAATAAAACATGTACAAAATATTAGTTGTAATCAATTAATATGTTAATTAAACATTAAACAATAAAGATAAATACTTAGTTACTTACAATGATATAGTTTTTCAGCTCCCTTTTTTATATGTCTCTCGGCTGAAAGATTCTTTTCCTTCAAGATACAATGTGACTTGCTTCATTATCTTGAAGCAATCAACATTTTCATCTGAGTTAGCCCCTACCACATCAATCAAAGCTTGCATTAGCCCTCCCTTATGAACAAAGTTTGGACCTGTTGGGAATCGTACACGCAGCGGAAAAATTAACCCTTTAAAACCTCGATTCCCAATCGTGGATCTATCAAAGACGTCTAAATCGAGTAGTTAGAATAGTACCTTTATGTTTCTCGTGCTTTCGATCTATAGGAGTCAACACCTCTTGTCGCCTCCCTCTACCGGTATCCATATGAACAAGACCCAATTCGGCAGCGTGCTAGCGCCTCCAAGATGTCTCTCTAGGGTTTCTTGCGGCTCTCCAAGTTCTTCGTACGGCCTTGGGTTCTCTAGCCCTTCAAATTTTTTTATATCTGATGTGTGCCGTATTTGAATTTCAAATTAATCTTAATTAATTTGAAATTCAAATTAAATCAAATAAATCTGATTTAAATCTGTCAAACAGATTTAATTTATCATATTCATTTAATTTAATTAAAGAGCCAATAGATTTAATTTATCTTTATAAATTAAATCTAAGATATGATATCTTTATTAGCTTTAATTATTTAATTTATCAAATAAATTAAATATAAAACTAACATCTTATAATAATATTATAATCTATATATATTATTATTATATTTTTTTTCGAATTTATATATATATATATATATATATATATATATATAATTCATCAACCCTAGGTCAAATATTATATTCATTGAATCTTAGACACATCTTAGATTCAATGAATCTGGACATCATAGCTCGTGTTGGGCTATTCTTGTGTGCGACCCTGTAGGCCCACATGAAGTTGGCAGTGGGCCAAAACTATTCTAGCCCACAAGTCGCAAGCGGCCTCTAGCAAGACATTGCGACTACCCAATTCATATGAGGATCGATGATACGATGCAACCTTTTATACAACCATGTCACGTCCCTTTTTGTCACACGATATTTTGGTCAAGGATGAGGCATGGACAACGTCATCCTCCTGTTCCTGACCATCACTTTCCCGATTCCTGAGTAGCCTGAAATTAGAAATGGAAACTCCTTCCCATTACAGTATGGCCATACATTTCTCAGACTCACTCATCGAGGGGCCCAGTAATATCTCTCACTAATGTGAGGGACAAATTCCATCTTGATCACTCACATTCCTCTTTATGAAAACTCCTAAGCCCGATTATAGCCTTTATCATCACCCGGTCAAGGGTGACTTTTGACTAGGTCAAAACTTAGCAAGTTTCATGCAGGAATCTATGATGATCTCAGGTCAGAGGGCTCTGCGACATGATTATATGTATGAGATAAGCTTATGACTTAATCCATGCAACTTTCTCATAGCGGGTCGGTCCAGCACCTTATACTCCTATAAGTGCCTAAGACATTGATTTGTATCTCTATACCTCATCAAAGTCATACTGGTCTTATTTCATCTTTGCTTCCGCATAGATAATTGACCAGGGACATTTAGGATAATCTTTATAGTTCATCCAAGGATACAATTATCATAGCAAACATGCAAATGATATGATAACAATAAGGAGAAATTCTTAAATAACAATAATGTTTAAGGTACAATGATTGGCCCTTAGGGCACAATTTCCAACAGGACCATATACGAATACTGTGTTCAACAAATAGGAAGATGGAGATCAGTCTTGAAATATTTATCCCATCTCGTTTTAATGATACTTGTGTAAGGTTTGTAGATATCTTTATTCCTCTTGAACATCTCCTTAATTCCACTTTTTGCCCTTTGCATGCCTTTATAAACATATGGCGGTGAAGGCTTCCCATCTGAGTCAACAATTCTCAACAATTTTATCAGAGGAGTTACAATCTTCACAATTTGGTAGCATTCATTCCAAAATCGGCTATCTAATATGATTGCACTAAAAATTTTTCTGGGAGTAGTCCTAGATAGCTTATGGTCCACAAAGTGTTTATCAACAACAAGGACTTGCAAGTCATGCTTGTGCATATATATGTTGTGCAATGTAATAAAGGTAGTGGCAAATCTTGTAGCACAAGGACACAAAATTTCTTTCCAACCCGACCTTTTCCTCAGCCAATACAAGAATATCATATGATTGTAGGCAAATACCGTTATCTTTGATGCCTTTACTGCAATGTCTGACACATAAGGCATGCTTGAAATGTCTTTCAATACAATATTTAAATAATGAGCAGCACAAGGAGACCAATAAATATTTTTATATTTCTCCTTGATCAATATTTCACATGCCACGTAATTGACAACATTGTCAGTCACCACATGAACAATATTGTTGGAACCGACCTACTCAATCACTTTAGAAAACAATGTGAATAAAGTTTTAGCATCTTTTACTAAATCTGATGCATCAACAGACTTAATAAATACCATTCCGTGGGTAGAATAGACTAAGAAGTTTATCAAAGTCCGTTGTCTAACATTAGTCCATCCATCCGCCATAAGTATGCATCATTTTTTCTTCTATTTCTCTCTATGACTGTCAACAAGTAACTGACATTCATTTTTTCATACTCTCAGCAAGTTGGTTTTAAAGTCATATGCACCAGGGGCTTTAAACCCAGGCCCTATAGAACACATCTAATCCACGGTTCTTTGGAATAAAGGGCACTCCAATACTTTAAATAGAATGCAATTTACTATAACCCATTTAGCAATAAGCATCTTCACATTGTGTTGTGCTTCTTTAGAAGCTAAGGCACTCTTGATGGATGGTTGAGCTCTAGGAGTTGTCCTATGAGCAAAATATTTAACCACTGAAACAGGAGCTTTCCTCTTTTTAGCTCCACTATCAACCTCCTCCTCTTCAATTTCCTCTTCTCTTAAATCTTCAATTGCCTTTTTCTTTGAAGTTTCTTTCAAAGACTTTGCAATCCGATGACGTACATCAGCTGGAACTTTTTGACAAGAAGCAATTTGACCTACAACACCAGCAAGATGTTGCTTCATCCTGTTTATGCCACATTCTTTATAACTATTACCACAGTGAAGACATGTGTATACATTTTGTGTCCCCTCTTTCTTGTAGGTAATATGTGCCCATGCTGGGTCAGTTTTGGTACGAATATATGACGCAGGATTAGGAGTAGAATTAGTATTGGAAGTGGGAGTGGGAGTAGGAGTGGGAGTGGGAGATTCATTGGCAATAGGAGGAGTGACATTCTCATTTCCGGAACGCAATGCATCCATCATTGCAAAAATTGAAGCAATATGCAGATGAAGCTTCTTTATTTAATTACAATTACTTAAGCCAATTGTCAGAACTCAAAACAGAACCATAAATAGAAGCATAAATACAAGAAAACTAAATGTTGGGAATCAAAATCACATAAACAAGCTAAAACAAGCTCACATAACTCTTCAGGTCAAAACCATCCAGGTTAGTTTTGTTTTTCAATCAAAGGATCTAGGTCAGTTAATTTTTAAAACAAGGGAGAGAGACACAACAGAATATTTAAATTAAATAACCATTATTTTACATTATCATTTCTTCTACTACCTTTTTATAAACCACGTGGAGAACACAAAACTCTCACTTCTAATTCCTAATTTTTCCTTCCAATATACTAACCAAAATCCCCTCAATTCAACCAAAAAACACATGATTAAATCATTGTATGACAATACAATTGGTGAGATCATTATATTCCTACGTGTTATATACAAACTCTACCTCTAAATCCTCCCAATTAAATAATGTATTTGAGTAAAACTACACCCGGTGAACGTAAATATAGTCTCATTAACTCATTCAAACACATATTAATCAGTAGAAACATGATAAAATTCGAAACCCACACAAACTATAACACATTTAATTCACCAGCCATAACACATTTAAAAGGACATATCAAGCATCCATTGTGCTCCTTTGTATTTATGTTCAGCACAGAGCCACAGAGACATGAATACATGGTTAAAAACTTAAAATATGAAGAAAAGAACCAGAACCCTCTCCCTTAAAAATTTTTTTTAATACTAAAACATGAACCAGAACCCAAGTTCTTTCAAATGCAGAACCCACGTTTTCTAATGCTGAAATAAGAACCAGGACCCACATTTTTTAATACTGAAACATGGTTAAACAACAATTAAATACTTCATACCAAAAGTAGAAGGAAGACGGTGAAACACACAGAGGTACCCAAATGCCGAAACGCTCAAATTCTTCAGCAAGAGGTCTGATTCGCGATCCCCAAACTCCGAAATGCTAAAATGGTTCTGGTTCTGATTCGTGAGCTTAAGGGTTATGATTCGCTAGCTTAGGGGTTCTGATTCGTGAGCTTAGGGATTCTCAGGTTCTGATTTTGTGATTCGCGAGCTCACCGTAGTGCTGAAGGGAAAATGGCTGAAATGGGTCGGGTCAGGTGCTAAAGTGCCTAACCTAAAAGCCCTAAAACGTCGTTGTTTTAGGGCTTTAAAAAAAAGTTACCCAACTCAGCCAACCTGCGCGACCCACCGAGTTGAGACCAGGTTTTATGAGTCAACCCGGTGAAACCGGTTTTCACCAGGTTGACTCTTCAATTGGTTTTATCCCTTAACCGGACCAGGCTGATGGCCGGTTGACCGGTTTTTCGGTCTGACTGGCCAGTCGGGTCCGGTTTTTTTTCTCAATGGTTTTATATAAATCTACCTAAAATAGGAAAATTCTAAATAAAGTTGGTAAATTTGAAAAATCTTTAATTGGGTCATTTATCTAATTTAGGATTTTAAAATTTGGGTAAAATGACTTTAATGTCATCTCCTCTCACCTTTTAAAAGAGTTTTATTGCTCTATAAATTTATTTTTTTCTATATAAAAAAATTGATATATAACTAAATAAAATATGATTTGCTAAATCAAAAGAATTTTTTTGCTCTAAAATGATCATCAAGAATAATTTCAGCAAACAATAAAAAATGTAACACATACCATCTCAGTACCATTGATGTCAATTAAATAATTTTTAATTTTCCTGACGTGTAAATTTGATATACTTTTAAAGATATTTTAAACAAAAATATTTTAAATGCACTTAAAATTTCATATAATGCTTTATATATTGAAATATAGAACTTTCCAAAAAAAGTATAGATATGAAACAAACATAGTGAAATTTATACTTAATATATTTATTAAAAGAATATTTTTAGAGTGACATATATTATAGTTTTTTTTGAGAAAAAGACATAAAAAGAACTTTAAAATTGTAAAATCTCAAATTAGTTTTGTTACCAAGAGTTGATAAGGGAATGACAAAATTTGATAAACAATTCACAACTCATTTTTTGAAAAATCCTTAATTTAAAATTTTACAATTTGAAAGTTTTGTTTTTGTCTTTTTTTCTAGTTTTTTCTTAGGAAAAAAATTGTTCATGTTAATAAAATGAACTCCTTATTTTAAAACATAGTACATTTTTCCTTATGATGATAATTAATATATTTAAAATATAGATGAATCATATTTTATTTTATTAAATATTAATGTTGATATACACACACAAATAAGTTAAAGAGTAAAGAGGAGAGGGCATTAAAGCCAAAATAACTAAATTTTAAAATCTAAAATTGGGTTTATGACTTAATGATTTACTGAATTTACCCACCTGCTTTAGAATTTTCCTATTTTAAATATCTTTATATAGGATTTTCCCAAAAAGACATACTCCCACAAGTCTTAAATATAAAATACAATTGACTTTTTTTAGAAAAATTAAATAAGCTAAATAAATTAATTAATCATATTATATATTATATATCTTTAGATTATATAACAATTTATCAATTAAATAAAATAATTTTTTAAAAAATAATAAATATAAATATTTTAAAATAACTTAATTAATTCACTTAATATCTTTAAAAAAACAATCCACATTTAGTGCTTGTTTGTTATCACTTTTATGAATCGGATTTATTATATAAGCCCGATTCACGTAAATCAAGACAAATCTCCTCCACATATTTATTTCGTAGACCGTAAAAGCACCTCGTAGACTGTAAAAGCTACCTCGTAGACCGTAAAAGTTACTTCGTATTCCGTGAATTACAATTCATAAGCACTTATGAAATTTTCAATTGCTATTCTAAACAAGGTCTTAGCTGCTCTGTACTGAGCACGGGAGGGAGTAATGAAATAGAAAACGCCCCTCACGTATGAAGGCCGGTGGTGATAAACCAGAATTAACCACAAAGGGCAAACCAAGTCAAAACGAATTACGCACACACCAACGCTGCACCTGCGGTAGTTGATTTCTTACCTCTTTCTTTTTGGTGGAAATCTTTAGCATTTGGCGATTACCCAAAGTCAGCTTCCGAAAACTTAGTAGACATGGCGGATTCAAGGGTGGAGACCATATCAAGACTAGCACAATGGAAAATTGATAACTTCGGACCTTGCTCCTACAAGAAATCCGATCCTTTCAAAGTCGGAATCTGGAACTGGTATTCCTCTCTCTCCCTCTTCCTCCGCCCCCAGTACCTAAATTATGCGTAATTGAGCTTGAAACATGTTCGATTGGCATCTCCAGGTATTTTTCTATAGAGAGGAATAGGTACCTGTACATACATCTATTTCCTGAGCCTTCCCGGGCTTCTAAGGAACATCCACCAATTGCTCGATTCATTCTTCGAGTTTCTAATACCGGCTCTTCCCGCAGATTCTACATTTCTCCTGGTATCTATCGACGCTTGACTCTACTTTTTATGATCATTGAAGATATTGGGCATTTCTGAATCGGAGTGTCATGTGTCTAAAATTTGGGAACTATCTGACTTTGATAGAAGCAGCATGGAAAACACTATTTTTTCCCCTGTGCCTTGGGAGGTTGGGAGAATGGTGTGCGATGTTGGTCTTTTTCTTCTTATCCTTCTTTTGCAGACTGAGTTAGTTTTGACAAATTTGTGCCTTACAGCAGTGGAAGTGTGTTCTGTTTTACTTTCTCCTTGGATACACGTTTGATTCAACATACAATTATTTTGAAGTTAAATTAAAATCCTGCTATGGCTCTTGGAAACAAGACGTGAGTTCTTGACTAATGGTCAAGCCACTAGTTGACCGGCACATAAGTAGTACATCTTTATCTATAATCTTGGTTGCCAGAAGTTCCCAACTTCAACCTGAAAACTTCTGAAGTGCTTAAATGAGCGGAAGCCATAGATCGTAACATTGGTTTAATTTAATGACTAAAGATTCAACTCTATTTTTTATAGCTTTTTAATTCTATTATCTTTCTCTTGCTTCCTGGAATTTGTCTTGCAGTTGTTTTCCCAACGTTTGGCTCTTGACCTTTTGTTCCCCGTTGTTAAGACTTATATGAAGCATTGAGGTTTGTAATTTCAAATTATTCAAGTGGGTAGCATAGAACAATTAGTTTCTTTCATCTAAATCAAAATGAGCCTTCATTTTGTTAATAATGTCCACAAAAGAACGATGCAGTTAAACCTTTGCTTTGCCTATTTTTGACCTATCAAGACACAGCAATTGGCATTCAACAACGTTGAAAATACAATCAAATGTAGCACTTCTGGATTATATTGTCTAATGCTGACACAGTTTGCGTCTTCACTTATATGTGCTTGCACTGCCACAGTTCATGAACGACTGCTTAGAACATGTGACGATTTTGTCTGGCCCGTGGATACTACATTTGTTGGTCGTTTCATTATTGATGTTGAATTCCTTGACCTGAAGATCTGTCCTCTGAATGTAAGTGTCCGTGCTTATAAATTTATTAATATAAAAGTGATGTAAGGGAAACTGTTTTTAAAGAAATGTGACAGCCGTTGTTCTTTCTAACTATCTTCTTATTTAGTCAAGACGCATAAAATATAACTTATGGCTACTCTTCTGAAACCTAAATGAGTTTTAAGTCTTGCTTCTTGACTATTTATAATCCTTGCAACTCAGGGTGGAGAAGCTAGTTCTATATGGCCGTCTGATGGAAAATTGCAATCTGTTGCTGCGCAAAGTGCCCTCCAATGCCTCTCTCGCATGCTTGACGAGGGCATACATGCTGATCTGACCATTAACACTGCAGATGGTACATTGAGAGCTCACAAGGCAGTTTTATCTGCAAGTTCTCCTGTGTTTCAGAGCATGTTTCACCACAACCTGAAGGAAAAAGAATCATCCACGATCCACATTGAAGACATCTCACTAGAATCTTGCATGGCTCTTCTGAGTTACTTGTATGGCACAATAAAGCAAGAAGATTTCTGGAAGCACCGGCTCGAGTTGCTTGGAGCAGCCAATAAATATGACATTACTGGTCTTAAAGATACCTGTGAGGAAAGCTTATTGGAAGATCTTAACTCAGGAAATGTCCTTGAGAGGCTACACGAGGCATGGCTTTATCAGCTGCCCAAGTTGAAGAAAGGGTGCTTGACCTTCCTATTTGATTTTGGTAAGATATATGACGTACGAGAAGAAATAAATAACTTCTTCAGACATGCTGATAGGGAGCTGATGATCGAGATGTTTCAGGAGGTGCTTACAATTTGGAAACCATTATAGAACATATAGGTTACCAAAATCATTGTATAACCTTTATACGTACTTACCTATGTACAACTATGTTGAGGATCTATAGATCGCTGTATTACTTTATAGATAATGCTCAACACTTGCCTGATTTACCAGTTATTGAAACGGCAAATGAGGTGTTTATTGAACTGGACCAGATAGATTCAACCTTCTTGGAGGCAGTTGTCCCTTGTCTATATCAACAGATTGTTTAGAAGTTCTGGGAGATAAGGATGTTTGGTCAACGTCAGTTGTACTTTTTGCCTTCCAACAGCCTATCATTCACCAATGCTTCATGTCAGCTAGTTTATCTAAAGGAGTGGAAACCCTTGCTTCAGATATATGAACCTGTTGTTCAATTTGTTACATAACTATGGCCATAGGTTAAAAATTCATGAGCAATTTCACAGCTGGTAAGTTGAATGAAAGACATCATCTCAGTTTCAAGTTGTTCTGGTTAGTCTATGGCTGCTAACGATCTATACCTGTTCATGTGCTTGTGCTAATTCTTCCTGCAAATCTGCTAACCCTTTTTTCATGGGCAATTGGCTTAAGCACATCTTGACAAGCCCGCCAATCACAGTACTGAATATCATATCTAGCTAGCCACTTCTAGGGGCTTGATATAAACACTCCTTTTAGTCCTTAATACAAAAATCAATTGATTTTATTTGGAGAGATTATAAAAATAAAATAGATTATATTAAAATATTTATATTTATTATTTTTTTTCAAATTAATTTACTTAACTTATAAATATTATAAGATATAATTTAATGATACACATTATATATTATAATTACTCATTAATCTCTCAAAAAAAAAAAAAAAATAACTGGTTCTTATATTAAAAATTAAATATAATATATTCAAAACTTCCCATTACACCAAAGGATTTCGGTTTTTCGATTCTTTACGTCTTCTTGTCTGGACCTCTTCAAATACAACAGATACTCTAGATTTTTCTTTCAAACCCTGAAATTAATCATGCCCACCAAAATTTAAACGTTAAGGAATATGTTCCTTGTGGTTTGGAAGAACCGGAAAATGTAACCGACGAAAAAGATATCATGGATATTATATTAACTATCGGAGCTAGTATATCATTTTGTCTAATTAAAAGAACAAGTATTATTGATTTGGGCTTGATACACTAAGGTTAAATTAAATAGCATGCTTCACTAAATCAGATATTGACTCTCACCTTTGTGTTTTGGTCACACTTCTTATAAAAATAAAAGGAGAAACTACTCCTTACAATAGATTTAGGCGTCTTTTCCTCGTTCTTCCCAACCTTTGGACTATGTAACTACTCTTAGAATTATTGATACCACGTTTTACCCTTAATATAAAAACTAATGGACTAATATGAAGAGATTAAGGAAAATAAATAAATTACTTAATTAATTATAATATATGTTATATGATCTATTTGAAATACTTATATATATTATATATCAGTTTATAAGTTAGAAAAATTTATTATTAGAAAAATGATAAATATAAATATTTTAAAATAATTTTATTAATTTTTTAAAAATTAATAAATTAGATATTATATTAAAGGGTGGGAGTAGCATATCGTTTCCCTTTCTTTATAAAAAACGGACGCTTCCCTGGCCCCTAAAAAAAAAAAAAAATAGCTTGCTTCAGATCACAACATTTCCCATCTGCCCTGTTTGACTGTTTCTCAATATGATTGAAACAGTGCTTTTTTGTTATAACTTATTTAAATTATGTTTATTATATAAACTCGAATTACGTAAATCGAGATAAATCTCTTCTACATATTTATCTCGTAGACTGTGAAAGCACCTCGTAGACTGTAAAAACTACTTCGTAAATCGTAAAAATTACTTCGTATTTCGTGAATTACAATTCATAAGCACTTATGAAATTTTTAACCGTTATTCTAAACAAACTCATAATAAAAATAATTTTCCCTTCAAAATGTTTGGTCTTCAATAGTCCTCGTTCTGGCGCGTGCTACGTCATCCGCTCAATTTCCACATCCTTCTCTTCCTCTCCCCTTCTCTCTTCCTCCTAAATTCTCCCGGGAAAGGCGCGAACTAATCTCATCCTGGTCGTCATGGCGTCAGGTATGATGACACCTGAAGTTAAACCTCCTTACTTCGATCATGGTGTTCATTTTTTGTGTCTTTCACTCTTTCCTGCTTCGATGTATAACTTTTGCGATGGACAGAAATTGAATTTCACGAAAATAAAGATAAATTCTCGAGCTGAATACGCATTCAGTGCAATTTTTTTGCGTTGAGGGGGGCACTCTAAATTTCGTTTGCTATTATCCATGTATATTTGATTAGTTAGTTCTATTTGGACGAATTTTTAACATTAGTTCGATTGGCGTCGTTATATTCTGAATTGCAGGAATTTCACAACGACTGCCTCGCCGATTGAAGTGTATCTTCGTTGATTCACAAAATTTGTTAGTTTTACCGTGATAAGATATCACTTCTCAAGTATTTGGATAAATTTAAGTAGTAAAAAAGGCCCAAGAAGATGGGTATCAATATCATGCCTTGATGGATAAGATCACTTTTTGTCTCGGGATCTTTTTTTTTTTTTTAAAAATAAATTAGTGGTAGCTGCACTTAATTAATACTAGTACTATAGGGTGCCCTGGTTACTAGCAACCGATAACAATGAGTGTAATGGACTCATAATGATAAGAAAACGCACAACGTCATGACGAAGACCAATTACTCAAAAGACTTTGTTTATATTAGGTGATGATTGGCATAGGCATCATGCGTATAATCACAAGTTCAATTCTAATCATGCAAACATTAAGGCTTGTCGAATTCCTGCACTATTTTTATTAACATTCATTCATCTCTAATATCTCTATGTCATGCAGATTTTGCACCAACAGTTCCCCCAGAACTTGAATCTGTTTTAAGGTTGAAGACTGTTGAATACTTTGTTACGAGGAGGCCCTGGCTTGGTATGTGTCCTGTACCCATGTTGACACTTCTTGTGCTCTCTCTTGCTGCACTTGTCTGGTTCAAGTTCATTCTTATTTTTTATGGGCATTCTGTTTCAGATCTTTATGGCGTAAACGTGAGACCTGTTGCACCAGTTGGAAGTGCAAGTAGAAAGCCTTATGTGGATTCTGCACTTATACATCGTTGCTTACCTGATGAGATGCTCTCTGAGGTATTTCATAAGAAGAAAACAAGTTCTAGTTTCCGTCATCACCAAAAAATTTCAATGGGTGAATTTTATCTGATAACTTCTCAACACCTTTAAATGCTGAATCGACATACTTTATGCCTCTGCCATCTGTTGCCATAATGGAATGAAACAATCTGCTTCTTTTGTTTGCTTTAGTTTCATTTTATCTTTACTTGAACTTGTGTGGTGATGTTATACTCTTGACTCTGATAGAGAGCAGGAAGGGGTACCATGCTTTGTGTGGAACTTACTAAATGTACTGATGGGCCATGTGATAAGAGACCGATTCAGAAGAATAATAGAAAATTAATTAGTTACTTTATTTAATCAATTTTTATAATTAATTGTTTAATTTATCTTGAACATTTAAATCAGTTTATCTAGAATTAGAGGTTCTTTTCCTTTATTTTCCTTACCATCTTTTGAGCTTCCCATCGCCGTGTTTCTAGAATTATGTAGAACTTCTTTAAACAAAAGTCAACAACTTTTTGGGAAAAAGCTGTGTACGTTTGTTGAAATGTTCATCTCTCTAACCTGGGAAATAGAGCATTTTCCACTCCTACGTTCTTAAATTTGTGTACTTATTTTAGACCAAATAAAAGTGGCATGAAAATACTTTTTGATAACTAGGTAGTGCTTCTTGCATCAGCTTCAATCCTTGAGTTGTTGTTAGAAGAAACTGTTCTTAAAATAGGCCCTTTTATTTTCAATTTGTTTGAAACATGTATCCATGACACCTTAGGATTTTCCAGTGATTTCTGAACAAATCAGAGTGAGAATTTATTGATAGAAAGTTATGTAGCCGTGCACTAGTAAAAAACCCTGATGCAACTACACACACACATATTTATTCTTACCAAGGTCTTCGCACGAATGAGTCCGTATGACTTGGGGAGGGCATCTTGTGTCTGTCGAAAATGGTGGTACACAATTCGCAACCCTGTATACTGGCGCAATGCTTGCTTGAAGGCTTGGCAGGTAAACTCAGTATAGGAGTTACCTTTTACATCTCACTGCATGTCAATTGGTAGTTTTTAAACTTGGAGCCACTTATATGAAGATGTCTGGAGCGATAGAAAACTACAAGATCTTGCATTCAAAGTATGAGAGTTCATGGCGGAAAATGTGGCTCTTACGACCAAGGTTGCGAACTGATGGTAAAATCAGCTATCTTTTATTTCATAATCTTATTTTGTGCTTCTTACATTAAACAGTGGTATGAGTAGGCTCAATTTAATTCCGTGTAATCTCAAGGAAAAAGAAGATTCTTGATTTTACCCCCTTCGACCCTTTCTTGTCGGCAACTTCTCATTGAACCCTCATCTCAGGTCTTTATGTTAGTAGGAATACTTACATTCGAGTTGGAGTGGCAGAGTGGAAGACCACTAATCCTGTCCATGTGGTACGGATTTTTATATACTGATGATTTTACATTTTCTTTATATAGTGTTTCTCCTACTTTTGTGGGCATCCTTTTTTCATTTGCCATCAACTATTTTGACTGTTCATAGATTTAAGAGTGTGTTCCTGTAGTAAAATGCATGTGGTGCTGTCCATGATCTTAAACAATTGGAGAATTTAATGTTGCTTGCGAGAAAACTTTCTAAATGAGGTTTACAATGAGCCTTAGAACAACTGCTGTAACTCTCTTCAGTTCACTGCATAACTTCTGGTTAATTTGGTAGCTCTGGTGTTATTCACTTTTAAAGTTTTTCCCTGTAAGATAAAACGAGATAAGATGCAACGAAACTCAAAAGGCAAACTTAGTAGCAAACTGTAGTTCCATGTACCCTCAGGATAGCTACAAGGTAATAGTTCCCTGATAAGAATTCTAGAAAGATAGTTTGATGGTCTGCCGACTTTAAGTGGAAATTATATACTAATATTTAACTTGTCTGTGGTTAATTATCAGTGATGTTCTTTTTTTGCCTTAGATTATCAGTGATGTTCTAAAAGTATGATAATTTTGTAAAAGGAAAAAATTTATGAATTCACTATGTGCCAGATTGATCCTTGTGACTGGTATTTCTTTTGGCTCTATGCATGTGTTAATGTGTGATTAATAAGAAGAAATGAATCTGCAAAATTTCTATGGACCCTTTTGAAGTTTTTCTCTTCAGAATGACTCTAATGTATATGCAGTATGCACAATAATTTATAATTATACAAAATATTAATATAGCTTTGCATTGGCAATCTCTTAGTACTTTTTGTTGAATATATATAAAAAGTAACTTTTTCCTCCTTCATTCTTGTGTAGGTCTGCTATTTTCGGTACATGAGGTTTTTTCCTTCTGGGCGATTTCTTTATAAGGTTATAGTTCTGTGCATACTTGATGCGTTTTTAAATACATTTATTGTTCTTGTACCTTATTGTCTAATTCTATGCGGTGCAGAATTCTTCTGAAAAAATTAAGAAAGTTGTAAAGTGCATGAACTTTCGATCTTCTAAAGCAGACTGTGTCTTTGGTGGCCACTACACATTGTCAGATGACAAGGTTAGGTTAAAACATTCAACAAATTAATTAATTGGACCTTATTCCTTATTTCTCCTGTAAAATTCATCAACAGGAAATTTTTTAACTGACATTTCCTTTCTAGGAATGGTATGCATATTGATTATATTTCTTTATGCGGCTGCTGCTGTATTTCTAATTAAACTATCATTGCAGGTTGAAGCAGCTGTCTTGTATACAGGCAGGTGGCCTACTGTGTTGAGAATCCGGTTAAGGTAGTTCAATATGTGTGGCTTATTGCACTCTGAATCGTATATATTATTATTGAGAAGGAATATATACCGGAAGGGCCAGAATCAGATTTGGCCAAACTACAGACGAGAAATCGGGAAGGATAATAACTAATTAATCCTATAGAATTGTATTCCTAAAAATCAGGGATATATACAATATAGAATAATTCCAAATAATTATGCATTTGGGACAACACCCCCTCAAGTTGGATCATAAGTGTTCATCATGTCCAATTTGCTTATACAACTTTCAAAATTTCTTCTTGCAAGACCGTTAGTGAATATATCAGCTGGTTGCTGTCTTGTAGGCACATAGATCAAACACATGTTCCCATTTACAACACACTGATGTAGTGTTTGTCAATCTCAACATGTTTAACCCTATCATACTGAACAGGATCCAAGACCATGTTTGGAGCAGCTTTGTTGTCACAATATAGCTTGATACTCTGTTGAGATATGTAATTCTTCGAGAACTCGATTAAGCCATTGCCCTTCCACAATTCCTTTAACTAATGATCTCACTTCAGCTTCTGCACTACTCTTTAGGACGACTTTCTGCTTTTTACTCTTCCAAGTATCTAAATTCCCAAATACCAACGTGCAATAGCCAGATGTTGATCTCCAGCCCTATTTGCATCTATGTAGGCTTCAATAAGGGAATTATCATACTTTCTGAAATGTGAAAATCCTTCATTTATGGGAATGTATAGCAGTAACCCAATGTACTACAAACTAACGGAATGGAGACGCTTTTCCCATGCTTCAGATGGCCCGTTTCCAGGAACCAAACTAGGCCCTTAGTTCATGTTCATTCTTTGCTTGTGGAGCTTTTTTCAATGCTTAGAAATACCCAACTTCCAAAACTAGCATCTCTGGATGTATGCGCCTGGCCAAAATACAAAAGAAGTTATCTGAATATATGATTTACTTGCTTTAGAGAAAGAGAAGAATGTTATAGTTTGTTAGAGTTTTTATCATGCTTTAAATTACATTTTTTAAGAAAAATTTGAATTTGTTGACAGATTATGAATTTTTTTCTCTAGTACTCTGTTAGGCTTTTTATATGGATCTGCTTTTGGTACAGGTTGAGAGGGACAACTGCTGGAGCTAATAATAGGATGGACTTGATCTCACTTGTCACTAGTGGTGTAAGTAATAGTGAGGCTAGTGGAACTGAGGAAGACATTCTTGGAGTTGTCGGGGGATGGCAGGATGATGAAACACACAACCCAGATGTGCCGGCAGTCTCGCATAAGAGGGGCATGACACCCTTTGTTTTTGTTCCATTTGATGAGGTGTGTGATAAACCCTAAACCCTCCAAAAAAAAAAAAAAAAAATCATGGGGTAGAATGTGGGTTTTCATGGTTCAGCAACTTAATTCGAGCGATACAAAATTATTGGGCCGTGGGTGTCAACAGGCGCCACACTTTTATTTTCTGTTGGCTGATTCCCATCCCCTTTTGCCTAATGCTACGAGTTTTTCTTTCACTCTACTTTTTACGTTTTTCTAGGATTTTAGTGTTAATTAATTATCTATGTACGAGCATTTAACGTGGATGACAAATCTATGTTCGATAATAGATATTGCCCCCCCTAAATTTTTGCTGCTTGGTGTATAGGTAGAGACGTCAGTGTTCAATCTGCCTCTGGAGAAGATGGATTATTTTGTACCTGGTTGACTATGGCCTTGGAACAATTCTGGATTATATGTGAATAATTCTGTTGATTCCAGTATAAGGTAATCCGAATTTGTGCATTTTTACATATGGATGACCATGGTATGATGATATCGATGCCCACTTGAAGCTGCGGAGTTGTTTTCAATTTCATTTTGATTGTAATTTATATGCACGATGCTATATTGTGAATTTACTTACAGGATAGACCCGTATAGCTATAGCTAAGATCAAGATCTGGATTCTGGAGGGAGTCGTTGCCGTAGCGAACCTTTTTTAAATATTAAGATAGTTTGTTTGAATTGGACAAGTTTCATGACAAGTGTAATCTAAATATCTGAAACGATCAAGTGATCTCTATGTATATGCTGTCATTTTCGCAAGTGATTCAAAATTTTCTGCATCATAAGAATTCTTACATGGACATATGGCGATGACTATAAGTTATTAGCTTCTGCTAAACGATTCGTCAAAAATTATATGCTCGTTATACACCATCATTATCAAAGATTAAGGAGAAGCATATTTTGGCTGATATATCGCCACCGCTAAGCCCCCACCAGTATTTGTTTTGCAAGAGATGAGCATCATGAAAGATAAAGTAGGTATGACACTTCTAACACATCAAGAAATTTGCAAATTCACAATACGACATGGACAAGTACATCACCGACTGTTTGGTCGTTTATAGGAATATTTTAAATGTTTCAGAAAACTCCAGAATAGCGAAACTTCAACATCAATCCGTCGAAATGAACAGTTCCGCAAGAAAATACAACATAGGAAAGGGGAATTGAGAGCTAAAATAAATGAAATCACGGCAAAAAGCTTGGCTCAAACAACTCCAAATACATAAAATTTTGACTATGATCTACAAGAATTTATCCTCCCAACTAATCAGCACGAGATTGGCCTGCTCGGGATGAGAGAATGATACCCACGATGAGGCCATAGAGAGCAAGAGCTTCAGCAAAGATCAATATAAGAATCATACCAACAAACAACTTTGGCTGCTGGGCGTTTGCCCTGAAAAATACACAAAGCCAAAAAATATTAAAAAAGGGAACTAACAGTACCTTGCAGTCAGTAGTAACATATTATATAGCATAAATTCGTCGATAAAATGGTATAAGAAGCTGAACACAACCACACACATCACAAATAATATGGGCACAAGAAGGTAAGAACAAGATATAAGCACATTAAATTTAGCCTAAATACAGCTAAACAACTCAAACTCAAGTAATAAATAAGCACAAAGAAACCAAAATGCTTGCGAAGAAATTTATTTCCAATCACTACTGATATCAAATAAAACACCTTAAGATTGAGAGGCATTGTTCACAACCTATGAATCGAACGACTTGCTGTTAGTTTTTTTACATTGACTCCTAGGAGAATAATCGTTAATGTGAAAATATACAACAGAACTAAGATTAACATAGCGATAGTTAAGTGGATAATTGAAAAGAGTGTGTCTTCGAGAACAAAAAATTTCGAGGGTTAAATATACTTTGCTAAATCATCATTAGTAATCTCCGTTTCCTACACAATTTGGATGCACAATTGATCCCACCCAATACCACAAGGGATGCCAAAGCAGGCACGTAAGGAAACTGCTTATCCCAGACAAGAACCTTCAAAGATGACCCATTCATACCCAGCTAACTTACTGTTCAATTTCACACAGCGCACAGGCTCTATTTGACTCGAGCAATAAATATGCATTTAATTTTACTATTGGATCACCCCGCTTAGTATCCAGGCACTGTCCCTAGTCTACCCTAGAAGTAAATATAAACTTACAGAGTAAAATGTATAGAAAAACAAACATACCGAACTCCAGCATCACCAACAATTCCAATTGCCATTCCAGCAGAGAGTCCAGCAAGGCCACAAGAAAGGCCAGATGACAAGTGGGCATACCCATCAAAGAGATAGTATGACTTAGCCTTGGGGTTTATTCCAGTACTAATAATAACAGCTATAATTAGTCCATAAATACCCAGCACTCCAGCCATAACCACGGGAACAATAGATTTCATGACCAGCTCAGGCCGCATAACTCCCATGGAAGCCACGCCTACTCCACTCTTTGCAGTTCCATAAGCAGCTCCCATACCTGAGATTAACAAACAAAATAGTCGCGATGACACTTTTTATCAAACTAGCAAGAAAATACAGGGGAAAAAACACATATTCAAAAGAAAGATCAATAAGAATCCTTGTAAGAATTCTAAGCCGACTTATCGGTAAAAAGAGAGATAGAGAGAGAGAGAGAGAGGGGAAGAAGAAAACAAAATGAACAAGACATGGAAGAAACAGGGGAGTTACAGGAGAAGACGAGGGCAGCAGCGGCTCCGAGGAAACCGAAGAAAGGGGCAGTTTCGTCACCGCTGAAACCTGCCATCTCACACAGACTTCTTGCTTCTCCTTCTCTTTGGAATGGTAGATGAAGATGAAAGAGATCGGATCAGAGTAAATGATTCAATGTCCAATAATGGATTTCTACGTTTTGATCACGGCCATGGTCATGGATCAGGGCACAGTGGCGGAATTACAATACTATCCTTTCGCTGCCCTTCTGGAATATCGTAACAAAGTAATGCAGCGTTGTCTCCTTGCTTGTTTGGATTAGTTGGATCTTGCATGGGTTTGGTCCCAAAAAATATTGTTTGCATGAATGGGTTCAGTTTCTGTTTCTTTTCGGGGGCAGAGTCCGGCCTTTTTCAAAATGTGCCCTTTTTTGGTGTTAAAAGGGACATAAAAGGATAAAACAATGTGAAATTACAAGCAGTATTGAATCTACACCCTTCCACTTACGAGAGTATTCAACTATTCATACCACTAGGACCATTATTCATCTAAATCTATACAAATTTTCGATGGGATTTTTTGTTAATGAAAGTAACAGTTTGGAGTAAAGGGCTAAAAAGGAATCAACTGTGAGCCCAAACAAGGTTTGAAACGGACAAGATTCTCTTGCCTTTATTAAAATTGTAATTCCAAATGAATGATAAACTTCGAAATATCATTGAATGCCATGTTACATCATCCAAGAGCTGCATTTGATACAATATGGGGTTAAACCACCAGAGGAGAAGGTGGAGATATCAAAATGATAAAATGTACAGGAAAACAATGGATTTCACACTGTACACAAAAATAATAAAAGTGTACAGCTTCCGTTGATTGACAAAGAAGATTCCGATCATTTCAATAGCTCTCCCATGGCCTTTCAGGTGTGTCTTAAGGAACCGACGCAAGGTTAACTGCCAGTGGGCACGTTTATTTGCAAGAAAGTCCGAGAGGCAAAGTATAAATCCAGGTTGTCCCCAAAAAGCATCACTAACTCTAACTGTGAAGTTGTCATGAATGAATTCTATTTGCTGAAGGGTAGCTGCTTAGCTCCTCGCTCCAAGGCATCTCTCCATAGCCTGTATCTTACCCCGAGCTTGTCGTATGATACCGGGAAGTTCCAGACATTAGCACCTTTGTTCATCCGTTCCTGCTGCCCTTCCACTAGGCGTAGATCCTCATTTAAAACCTTTCATATGCCAAAATCACCCCCCACCAATAAGCGAAGTTGAATATGAAAGAGAAGAACCTCTTCATGTTAAATGAAACAGACCAGTATGCAACATAATAGTATAAATTCACATCTTGAAATGTAATAAATTGATATGCGGGCATCGATATACCCGGTTCATTATAGCATGTTACATTTTTTTTTTTGGGGTATAATTCTTAGTGCTTTTTGCATTTTCTTCAAGCTTAAATGTTTTTATAATATATAAAAGGATATCCATTTTAATCATCACTAAATCCTTCTACCCTTTATCTGCTTCCCCAGTTCAAACATGAATAATTATGCATTAAACAAACACTCTACCTGTTGTGCAAAATGTCTCCATAGATATTGCATAAAAGGCACGTGCTTAAGCAGAGGAGCAAAATCCAGAGACATTCTGTATAATAATCTTGTTTTATCCTTTGATGATGGTAAGCAGACATGAAGTTGGTGCAGGTGTGTGGCACACTGCTTGGTGCTCTGTCCCTCCAGTTTCCCAGGTTTTGAAATTCCGATAGTTGATAGAACCATACAAGGCGGTCCAAATTCCATATCAATTGGATAAGGGTCCCAGTACCCTTTTAAGCCAGACGCTGGAGTTAAGAATTTTACCAAGCTGCAAGTTCAATTACACAAAAGGGGGCCAAGTTACTTTGGATTCATTTCATAAGATGAGGCTTCTATTTATACTGGTTTAGTCATTCATAATACAAGACGATGAAGCCAATATGGGATGCTTATTAATTTAGGATTAGGGATTAAAAAAATAAGAGAATCAATTACATTCTAACATATAATTGTCCAAAGCACGGTAGTAATTGCATAATAAACTGTCCATGTGAAGAATAAAAATTAATTAACCTGCATCACTGGGATTATGAATTGAATGATGCAAACCTTGTTAATTTACAGGAAATAATAATATTTGTATAAAAAAGGGATCAGAAATTTTACAATCTATTCATAATGAATTCAACTGTCACTTCCCTAAAAGGTACTTGGGCCACTTCATCTCTTGGATTCTGCACCTTCTTACCATTTTTAAGTGACAAATTAATTTTAGATTTAACAGTATGAACCGAAACAAACCTGGGAACACTCCATCCCTTAGCAAAAGTTGAAGTGTGAGTAAAAGGAGCATGTGCAAGGTCCAAAAGGTTGTCCAGAAGTAATCCATGTTCTATAGGAAGTTCCATCACAATCTGTCACATCCAAAGAGGCACCATCTAATTACTTCTCTTACAAATTCATGTGATGAAAAATCAATGCTTCCTGCATTCCTTACATAACAAAGGTAGAATGATAATATTCACAAGGTACCTCTGCATGTACTTCAAACCCCGATGGAGGTAGTAATGATGGAAGTGTGGATCTTGGAGGGTCACTGCCAGGCCAAATCCAGATCATCCCCTCTTGCTCAAAACATGGCAATGATTTGATCTTAACATTTAACTGTTGAGTGGATGGCATTTTCTCACATTTTCCATCAGTCGAATACTCCCAGCCTGATATTCACCCATATGATAAGTTTAGAGTTTCTATGCATGTGCAAGCGCAAGTCTGGTGATGTTATATATTAATACTTGAATAAGACACAAACACAACAACAACAACAGCAACAGCAACGGCCTTATCTCATTAGATGTGATTGGCTATATGGACTGTATGACACTATTGTGCTCTATCAACAACCCACTTTTTAGATATACTTGAATAAGTGGATATATGAGAAATATTGATAGGATGTAATTAGGATACAATGGACTTGTGCACAGAAGAAAGAGAAAATTGTGTCATAATTTGTTTCAATCTTTGCTTACCATGATAGGGGCATTGGATACGACCCTCACTGACAGAACCAAGGTGTAGGGGGCATGCTCTGTGTGCACAGGTATTCTGGACGCATCCAGGTTTCCCATCTTTCCCTCTAAAGATAACCCATGGTTCATCAAAACATTCAATTGGGATCTGAAACAGAAAATTAGTCATGCATTCGTGAATCATGAGAATTTATATTCAATTCAGACACTAGAGTCACTAGGGAAAGAAAAAAAATGGGAAGAAGAAGTTTGAAGAAAAGATTAAAGAGGTAAATTAAAATAAGAGGTGAAATAGAGATCATAAGTTCAGCTACAAGCTATGCCAAACATTTATCCTTTTTATGATGTTAGTTCCTCAAAGACAATGTTCCACCACCCATCATTGTAGTTTCCAGTTAATCCGAATTGATGGAAGAAGACAAATACTATAAGTAAATGATATAAAAAGCATTAATGATACAAGTCCAATGTCTTACCATACTGTCATCTTTCAGGTCATTGGAGAAAGCAACAGGGTACCAGAAATTCTTCAGTTGGGGATGGTAGGATTGAACTGGACCTGATACATTCAAGCTTCTCCGAGGCAGTTTTCCTTTGATAGCAAGAGATTGCGCTGAAGAATTGAAAGATAAGGACGCTTGGTCAACTTCGATCGTACATTTGCCTTGTAAAAGCCTATCATTCACCAATTCTTCCATGTGAGCTAGTTTATCTAAAGCAGTGGAAACCCTTGCTTCAGATATATGAACCTGTTTTGTTCAATAAGTTACAGAAATATGGTCACAGCTTAAAAATTCATAAGCAATTTCACACCTGGTAAGTTGAATGATAGACATCTCAATTTCAAGTTGTACTATTTACTTTACTGCTGCTAATTATCTATACCTGTCTATGTGCTTGTGCTAATTCTTCCTGCAAATCTGCTAACTCTTTTTTCATGGTGCCAATGGACTTATAATCACGAGCTAGAGGATTGAGGACGTCAACCACCTAAACCATTTTTACATAAAAAAACGAATCATATGAAATGAAATAAGTGTGTTTAAACAATAAATATATTATTCTGACATCCAAAGGCCAAGTTCATCATAAAGATTCAACTTCAAAGCCATTGAACCTCAATCAAAATATACCAATGTTTGTTAAAATATCAAACATTTTTTAAAAAATGAATCGTACCGATCAAAATCAGTCAATACCTTTTCATGGAGGAGCATAATGGTAAGAACATCCTGACGAGCCCGCCAATCACAGTACTGAAGATCATATCTAGCCACTTCAAGGGCTTGATATATATCCAAAAACTTTCCTTTATATTGAGGGACTTTAGATCTTGGATCCTCTACATCAAAGAGCGCACCCCATGCATTCTTCTTACTAAGACCCTCCTCAAACACAGCGAATACTCTAAATCTTCCTTTTAAACCCTGAAACTCATCATGCCATCCAAAATGTAATCTCTAAGAACTCTATATATTCGTTGAGGTCTGGAAGAAGAAGAAAATGTAGCCTACAAAATAGAAAATTATGGGCACTGGAACCCACAGCAACCACTAACTGGTCATATCTAAAATGGTAATCAACCTCAGATGAATAAAGTACTGGAACCCACAGGAAATGAATTAATATGATGCTGAGCATGATATTGTCTGCCACAGCTAAACTCAGATGACAACCATCTATACCATAAATTTATCTCGAAAAAATTTAGCCTCATGAAACAGAGAAGAAACCAGTTTGAATTCGTGTAAATTATGTTGTGATAAAACAAGTTTCGCTCAGAATTTAGCAGGAAACCAATAACTTCAGCAGTAAAACAAAGAGCAACGTGAATCCGCAAGCCCTAAAGTACAGCTGAAATCCAGCTTAATGTTATTTTAACTTGGTTCTCGTTCAAAAACAGCATAGAAGGCCATAGTGGCTAACAAAGAGATGAAACGCGCACCTTTTTAGGATCAAGCTTGCATGATCTACTGAAAGAAATGGGCAGAGAGAGAGCTACCGCGGTTGCTACGGCGTTCATGGCGGTGCGAAGCTGGCAGAATAGAGAGAGCTAGGAGAAAGATTAGTGAAAGAGTATGAACTTAGAGATTTTGTTGATAAGAGGCTGGCGTATCACGCGATCTCGGCTGGCCTTCTGAGGGACGCCACGTGGACTCATGGCCTGAGCACGTGGCAGCTCCATCCTCCACATGTTCTTCGGGGTCCTGACAGACACTAGTAGCGGTGGGGCCCCTACATCCTGCCAGCTCGGACAGAGGAAGATATCTTCTCTATCCTTGGCGCGCTGGGTCGTTTGTCATTTTGTGGAACTTTGTGCTTGGGAAAAGCTTTGGGACGATCGCGTGTTGGTTTTGGGGGCATTAGGGGATATTGAAAAAAAAAATCAAAATGGAAAGGCATATGAGCCCTTCCCCTCTTATGTAAGTTATTTATAAGAATAAGTTTGATGATTAATCTCTAATGTATTATTAGATTTGAAATGAGAATAATCCTTTCAAATAAATTTTTATCTAAAATTAAGACACTTAAAAAATCACAAACTTCTTATCACTTGCATGAAGACACATGAGCCTTGCAATTATTAGTTACTATTGTATTAGGACTCCATAGCCCTTGGACCGGTCGCACTGGAGCTTTTTGTTTGTATAATGGAAGCCTATATGCACATCTATCCACTTGTATTTTATCATCGGATGCTACGACAAATCCACAAAAATTCGTAATTCACCGATTACGTTACAGTTCTATGTGTCTCAAATCTACGGTCCTATCTAGTTGCAAAAGTTGCTTAGTGAGAAGAGGTTTGAGGAATATGGTCACTCACATTTTTCTCGCATTAATAGTTGACAAATGTAGCGGAAAAAAAGATGAATGGGTATTTTTATTAAAGTAGCAATGTTTTATATATTATTCCACACAAAAGAATCATTCATAAAAATTACTTAGCAATTGTGCTATTTACGGGTGGCAAATGATTTTAGTTTATTTCTTAAATTTGTGTACATATCAAGACTTACACGTAGTTGTCATAAGTTTTTCTAGCTTGTTTTCGTTCATCATTTATGATGCTTTAGGGCTTCTTTGATGGTCACACTTGTCATTTTAAGAGCCCTTTTTTTAAGGGGGGAAAACTAGGTTCACTTAAACTTTTGAGTTGCTTAATTATAGTATTTGGAAACTGAAGTTGGAAACCTGACCTGCATGTTAAAATGCATGGCCGTTGCGCCAACAAAATTTGAGTTGCTTATAGTATTTGGAAAATGGATGCTTGACATTAACAACCCTTTTGTTCCACCTTACCCTTATTCGATGCAACATTGCCTCGTACGGTCTTCCTCAGTAGCAATACAATATAGCAGGGGCATCGAGTGTGTGTGTGTAAAATAATATATATATTCACATGCCCGTCTTTACACGCATTTGCCATTCAAATACGGGGGTTAGAATCTTTGATCTCCCACCAAATGGGAAGATAGCCTTGTTACCAAGGTAACTCAGGGCATCAAATGCTTTTTTATTTTTTTTGGTATAATAAGGGGCTAAATGCCCATCTATTGTATATTCCTCAAATTGTTCTTAGGTAAGAGACACCCAAAATATCCCTGTACAATATATGACCTATACCCTTAAAAGAAACAGAAAAGTCAGCAAAATCAAAACTACAAGATAAACTATAGTTAGCCATCCAGTCAGCAGCACTATTCCCTTCCCTATACACATGGCCCACTTTTACTTGCCAGTCCCTTTTAATTTCTTTAGAGATAAGACTCAAAATCTGAAACTTATCAGAATATACCTCTACAGCTTCCTGCAACATATTAACAACAAAAGTAGAGTCTCCTTCAATTAGCAGCTTCTCCACACCTATTCTCTTTGCCACTCTAATGCCCTGATAGGTACCCCCATAGTTTTGCAATGAAGGTCAAACAATGACCCAGCTTCTTCACATATCCTTTGAGTCTTTCCCCTCTGCATCTCTCAAAAGACCACTGCAACCAGCCTTACCATCCCCCTTTACAGCTCCATCAAAATTCAGCTTCACCCACCCTTCATCTGGACATCTCTGATCCACTTGACATCAATTGTCCTTCTACACCTGCCATGAACATCAAGCTTCTTTGTTAAATGATTCAATTCCCATACGTACCTGAAGATAATGTGTTCCAGGTTACTAGGCAAAACAAACCCTTCTTCAAAGAGAGCCTTATTCCTCTAATGCCGCAACCACCAACATGTAATCCTAAAGATCATATCCCATCCCTCCTTACTACTAAGATAAGATTTTTTAGGAACCATTCCTTTATCTGCCCTTGAAAGAAATTACTCGTTACTTCACTTCTTCCTAATGCCCACCAAACCTTCCTGGCCTCCTCACAATCCTATAAAACATGCATTACATCCTCATCCCCAACACCACACCTACCACAAACTGCCATTAAGCTCATCATATTACTTCTTCTTTTGGTTGTAAGTAAGCAATCATGGATTGCCCTCTACATAAATACCTGAATCCTCCTTGGCCCTTTCCATTTCCACACTTTCCTCCAAATAGTATCCTCACAAGCTCTTACACAACCCTGCAATATTTTGTACATCCCTGCAACACTATAATCTAGTCCTTCCCTACATCTCTATTTAATCCTATTGACACTTCCAACCTCAACACTGAGTTTCAGTAAATCCTCTTCACTAAGATAATCCTTAAGGAAACATAATTCCCATTCTCCCTTCTCATTCAGCATATCAACCACTCTACATTCCAGCAACCTCCCTTGAGGTTTAACTACACACTAATCATACAAACAACTATCATTATTCAACCAAACATCCTTCCAAAATTGTACATCCTTCCCCTCCTTCACCTCCCATGCCCACACATTTGATAATCTATGGCTATAACTTAGTTTATCCTTTCCACAACCTCGAATCAGAATCCTTGGCCTTACAACCAACCAAAAAATTTTGCCCCCTCTCATATTTCCCTTTCAAAACCTGGGAACAAAGACTTTTCGGTTTCGCTAACATGTTCCAAGCCACTTTACCCACTAATGCATTATTTATATTTCTCATATCTCTTAAGCTAAAACCTCCAGCTTCCTTCGGTAAGCACAACGTTTTCCATCCAATCGCATGAACTCTCCTCTTTTCCTTCGAAGTCCCCCAAATGAAATTTCTTTGCATAGCCTAATCATTACAAATATTGGCTGGTATCTGCATATATTGCATCGAATGAACTGCTACTTGAGAAGTAACAGCCTAAACAAGTGTCAAACGACTAGCTAAGGATAAATATTGAGCTTTCCAACCATTCAATCTATTCTGCATTTTGTGCAGTAAAAATTGGAAGTTACCCCTTGAGTATCTACCATGAACAATTTGGGCCTCAAGATATCTACCAATTTCTTCCTTCCTATGAAACCTACACACATCACAAATCTGCTTCTGCAAGCCTCTCCCCACATTCTTTGAAAAACAGATACCCGTCTTCTGTTTATTAACCTTTTGCCCTGGCATATTGCTAAACACATCTAGTACATCTAATACATTACATATTTGCTCAACATTTGCTTCACAAAAAAGCAGTAAATTATCAGCAAACATTAGATAAGAAATTTCCACCACTTCCTACCAATCCTCACGGGCTTCCATCTACTCTCTCGAACAGAATTAGCTATTAAATAAGAAAGCTTATCCATTCCTAACACAAACAGATAAGGAGATAAGGGATCCCTTTGTCTTATACCCCTATCCGGTAAAAACTCATCCCCCTTGCTTCCATTCCACAACACCGACATTGCCACATAAGACATACAATGTTTCACAATATTGATAATTCCATCAGGAATACCAATTTCACTTAACACAGACAGAATAAAACTCTAATTCATGATATCATAAGCTTTCTCAAGATCAATTTTAACAACAATGTTATCTTGAATGCTTCTCCTAGGAACAAAGCTAGCTTGAAAAGGTGACACAAGCTTGTTCATCACCTTCTTCAATCGTTGCACAATAATCTTCGTAATACCTTTGTAAATGACATTACAAAGGGAAATAGGTCTGAAATGAGCTACCACTTTTGGCGTATCAACTTTTGGAACCATTATTAACAATGTTTTATTCACCTCCTATACCTGCATGAATCCTTCCAAACTTCCTTCACAAATTGAATCACATTCCCCCCAATCATATCCCAGTTATGTTGATAAAATAAATCAGGGAAGCCATCTTCCCCCGGGGCCTTATAGCTTCCAATATCAAAGAAAGCCCTTCTAATCTCCTCATCCTGAAGGGGTCTTCCAATTCTTACTAGTTTTCACTCCTAATCTTTTCCTAATCCATGTTCGGTCACATGCCAGATTCGGTTAGTTTCCTCTTCACTAAATAACTTCTCATAAAAGTCTTGAACCAGCTTACTTACCTGCTTGTCTTCTAAAAGCCATATTCCCTCATCATTCTTTAACATCCTTACCTTATTCATTCTCCTTCTAATTAGTGTTTTAGTGTGATAGTATTTGGTATTCCTCTCACCATGAGCCATCCATTGCCCTCTTGACTTTTGGCACCATATCAATTCTTCTTGTAACAAAGTATCATTCAGCTCATTATTCAATTCCCTTTCCAACTACACTAAGAAAGGATTTGTGTATCTCTCCTTATTACATTGGATTCAAAAAAGTCTCCGTTTTAGTCTTCTAATACGGTTCTCAATCTTCCTAAACACCTCTCTATTCCATTCCCTTAGCGATTGTTTTAAAGCTTCTAAAGCTTCATATACCTCAATCTACCTCTTCCAATTAAAATCCAAGAAGTCCCTGAAGTCCTCATGTAACAACCAAGTAGCTTCAAATCTAAATGGCCTCTCCACATTCCTTCCTAACCTTACAGGCTTCGTATCCACAAGTAAAGGATGGTGATTTGAATTTGTTCGCAACAAAACTTGAATCTCAGCCTCATCAAACATATGCTTCCAAGTAACATTACACAATCTTCGGTCTAATCTCTTGAATATCTGATCGAAACCATCCTATTTTGGCCCGCTCCATGTGAAGAAAGGACCCTTAGCACCCAAATCCACAAACCCTCCCTCACTTATCCAATTCTAAAACTGAATACAGTGAGTTAAATTCACTTCCACTCCCCCTTGCTATTCAAATGGGGATGAGATCTTATTGAAGTCTCCTATAATCAACCACCCTCCACCATTATCTCGCCTATTTTGTTTAGCTCATCCCATAAAACCTACCTTCTAGCCCTTATCAGGCATGCACAAACAGTCGTAAAGAACCATTTAACCCCTTCTTGGTATATCTGACTCATGTTTCCTAATCTTTTCAACCACCACTTCTCATTCCCTCCATATCACCCATATCCCTCCAGCAAACCCCTGTGCCTCATCTACAATTGCATTCTTGAAACCCAACCGTCTAATGGTCTTCTTTGCATTCACACCACTAATCCAAGGTTCCAATAAGACAACCACTTCATGTTTCTACTCCCTACACATACTTTGAAACGCTACTCGAAATCCCTTACTCGTCGCACCCTTGCAATTCCAAACAATTAGCTTCATTACAACACCCAATTACAAGGACTCAACTTTTATAAGCCTTAATAGGCCTATCTAATTGCTTGGACACCACTACATCCCCTCCATTCATCATATCCACATCCCCACTCAATGCAACTTCACCTCTTGGGTCCATATCCATAGCATGATCTACAACATTCAAACCTCCTCTACTTCCAGTATTCATATCAGCATAAAGACCAACCTTCTATAAGTGAAGCAGGCCTTCCCTTTTATTACTACCTTGCACACTAGCAAACCCAAGTCTTAAGATAACATTTCCACTAACTTTACCCTCCATGGATCTCCTTTGAAATACTTCTTTTGTCACTCCCATGGAACTTCCCCCTCCACCACCACTTACCACTTCATTGTTAATACTAGGTTGCCTCACCAACATCTTATCCTTCCTTATACTAGCCCCACCTGCCTGCCTTACGCCCCTTCTACTAGTACTGCCTTCCTCCCCACTGTTATTACCCTCCATCTTACTTACATATGAAATATCCTCTAAACGCCCCCGTTTCCCTCGGACTTCTCCTTCCTCTTGATCCCTTAGAATTTCAAACCTACTTACCTCCAATCTCCACCCTCTATTACTTCTATTCTCTCTCACTCTCCTTGGCTTACGCACCACTTTCCAAGGGCTCACTTCCTCCTCCTTTATTGTTTCCTTGTCCTCCCTTCCCCCTTACTTATTCTACATAACCTTCATTCCAGCAGCTTGTTTCATTCTCAAATAATCAACACATGTTTCTCTCAAGTGACCAAATCGACCACAGTGCAAGCATAACATATGCATACTTTCATACTCAATAATCTTCCTACTACCATCAATACTATATCCAGGTAAAAGAGGCTTAGATAGGTCCAATTCTACACATAACCTTACGAATTTTCCCCTACCCCTCAACGCTGTCAGTTCATCCACTTTAATGGCTTTCCTAATTGTGTTACCTAAATTATACATAAATTTCTTATCATAGTAAGTAGCGGTATATCTGGGAGCCTAACCCAAGCAATCACCCTATCAATTACTTCAGAATTATGATTAAAATTCGATCTCAACCTTATAACATTTAAGTAACAGTCCTAAATAACCTATGGACCTTCAGTCAAGGCTCTCTCATAATCATCCTGACTTTTAAACTTGACCATAAAGAAATCATCTACCAAATCAGTCTCACGTATCTGACCTCTCCAAGCCTACATTAAGTTCAGAGATCTTACCAGAGAGCCAAGCAAATCTCCCTGCCAAGTAGCTTCACCACCAGAGTTTTCCTGAATGGTTTCAGCAATCTCTCCTTCTCTTCTTTATCTAGTATAAATTTTGGGAATCTCTGGTCCGAGTGGTCAATAGACACTCCTCTCAGTGGTTCCCACATAACTTCAAATCATGTCAGTGATCCTTCCAGTACTGTCTCTTTCCCATCTTTGTCCTCTTTCTTTTCAAAATCAACCTCACTAATCCTTGCAACCGCGAGCATAGAAGCAAGGATTCACTCTTTAATCTCCGTCGCAGTGGGCGACGGAGAGCACAGAAGTTCCGGCTACTAATGGTGGCGAAGCCAGTAAAAACAAACGAGCCCTAGCAGAACGAGCGATTATATAGCTTGTTAGAGTTTTAATGTATCCCCTCTAATTATTTGCATTGGGCATCAAATGATTTTTAATTGGAAAGTCTTGTAAAGTCATCATTTTTTATAGGGATAATTGCTAAAAAAAACCTTGCAAGCAAATTAATTGCTCATTGCTACCATTGCACACGGTGGGTAGTATGTTGCACACGGGCGGATGATATGTTGCATACAAGGGATGGTGTTTGCACTTTCGCAGGGATGCTTTTTGCACATATAGATGCTGATTGCACATGATGGATGATTGCTTGCACATTGGTACCATTTAGCAATTAATTTGCTTAAATGATATTTTTTAACCATTTTCCCTTTTTTATACTGTTTTTCATATTTATTAAATTTCATTTTTTAAACATATAGACAAATATTTATATATTTTTTATTCAACATATTAAATTTTACATATAAAATGTTCTACATAAGTAAACTCATAATTTTTAATAGCTATGCATTTAAAATTATTTTTGATTTATATCATCAAATTATAATAACTATAAGGTGAGTATTATTTTGGGCCCTCTTACACCTCTCTCTCTCTCTACACACACACACACACACATACATATTTTGGGCCCTTCTACTTAGGTGTGTGTGTATTATTCTTTTTAAGGACCATCCTCATAAGTGCACCTTGTCCTATATGTGTTGCGCATATATATGTGTTTGTACATCCAAATTTATGAACTTTTTATCTAATAGATATACCTTCTATTTATTTGTAGGCGCATAAGTTCTTTCAAAAACGTTTTTCTTCACTGTTTGAAGTCCAAATTGATATAAGAATAGTAATTTATATATTTATATATGTAAACTGTAAATTATATAGAGGTTAATATGAATAGATTTTTACCGTATGTTTTGATTAAGTCTTTATTGGGTCGTTTAGGCTTTAGAGTAATTTTAGAGTAGTTTTAGAGTATATTTAGAGCACCTCTAAGAGTAATACATTAATAGATATTCATGTTTAATGTTTGTAGACTCTCATTGAGAACTTCGGAGTAACTCTTGTATGATTACCTATAAGCTAGGGAGTATATGTAACTCTGAATATTCTCCCCTATACTTATTAATTATGTATGATTGTAAATGACTACCTTTTATAAAAAAAAGGGTTAAGGTGCAATTTTAGCAACAAAGTTTTACCCGATAGGCGTCTGGTACAAATAAGTTTTGGAAGGGGCAAAAATAACAACTAACAATTAAAAAAGGAGAAAATTTAACAAAATCGTTAAATTTGATCTAACACCGTTAAGGGTTTTCTTCTCTTGTAATTTAATGTTATTAGGTTAAATTTAACGGTTTTGTTAAATTTACCCCCTTTTTAATTGTTTGTTGTTATTTTTGCTTATTCCAAAACTTTTTTGTGCCAGACTCCCCTCAGATAAAACTTTGTTGTTAAAATTGTACCTTAATCCAAAAAAAAATAGACTGAACTATATGTATATGTGTATGTATTGTAAATTCCTTTATAACTAACTTTATTCACATAATTAATAATTTAATTATAATTGATGTATTGTTGGATTATTGTTTTCTTTTAAGCATGCTTGAACATGTGATGATATTTGATATGAGTAGAAGCATGATTTATTATACCTTATCTTTTAATAATATTATATTTATTGGTGATTGAATATAACTGTCATAGCGGTTGCATTTGTGATGGGTTGGAGTACTGATGAAATTGTATGGTAAGATCTTTTTCCCCATGGTATGCCATCACTCGATGCACAGTGGATGTCACTTATCAGGGCCCATTCTTCCATGTCTTCCTTTAGTCGGGATTGCATTGGAACTGTTGGACATGTGACACCTCCTTAGTTGTGTTTTTTTAGAAGGGGAGCATAGTCCAGACTTAAGCTTTATACCTTTGGCTAAGTGTACTTTTAAAATTGGTGAGCTTAGGACAATCCAATCAAATGGATGGGTTTCTATTAGACTATGTATTAGCTTATGGCTTCAGTCGGCGGTATAAGGATTGACAGTGATATAAAGATGGTTGCATATTGCATAATTGTATATTACATGTTGTGATGAAAATATAGATCAGTATAATGATGATTAAAGTTACAATTGTTTTGTATAAGGGTTATGGTACATGTAAATATATGTGTGTCTGTGTATGTGTATGTGTAATAAGTTATTTATTTAAATCATATACAATTTACTTGTGTACTGTATAAACTTTCAGTAGTTACTGAGACGTGGAATCTTATCCCTTATATTAACATTTTTCATATGAATATTATAATAAGAAGTAAGGGAATGCACATGTGGAGTGAGCCTTAAAGGCTCTATCGTATTCTTGAAGCACATATTATGCTATTTTATATTTGATTGCCCTGATGCTACGATTATTTTTGTTATAAAATCCTTTGATCAATAATTTTTTTTAAGAAAAATTAAATCTTTCAAAGAATATTTAGAATTATTTGATAAGTGTCTTTTGGACTTGTATATTAAGCATATGGGTTTATAAGAATGAGATATTGCATCATACATCTCCCTTCTCTAATACCATGTGCACATTTTTCCTCCCTCCCTCCCATGTAGTTTGCTGGGAGACGGTTGGAAGGAGAAAAGGTGTGCACGTGATATCAAAGGAGAGGGTTGGAGGGAGAAAAGGTACATACATGGTATCAGATGAGAGGCATGTGATGAGGCAACGTGGATAATAAGGGAGCTAAACGAACTCTGAAAAGAAGTGGGAGCATGTGGTGATGCGTTGGAAGAAGGGTAAATATTGACAACAAATGTGAAAGCTAACAATTAGCACGCTGATACTATATCAAAAACAAAAATGAGAGAACAAAATTTTGCAGAAAAATATTGTGTATTTTAGAATGATATGGAACATGAGAAGTGCCTCTTAGTAAAGTAACTTTCATATGTGACTCACGTGTAGCCCTTGTCAGCCTGATAAAAGTGAAAAAAATTCAATTTATGACATATTTAATAAGTTAACCGTCACTTCTTGTTTTTGGTGAATTAGCTACAATGCCGTATATTATGAATAAGAGGGAGTATTATCAACTAGTAAGAAAACATGCCCTAATCATGATAACTTTGAAACACATTGGAATAACAGATCGAAAACTAGCTAGAGATTATAATTAAAAAATCTACCCACAGAGTCTTATCGAAAATGAGATCAAATTTCCTTCTAATCACTTGTCTACAATGTTAGATTTTTAAAATAAAAAATAAAGACAATCTTACCACTATCACTTCTCATAAAAATGAATATATTATTTAAAAAATCACAATTAAAAATTTTAAATTTGGATCATTTAGATTAAATTTAAATGGTTATGATCTTATCACAGTGATGACCAAATGTGGACCCTATTAAAAACTTTGACAAACGACAATCTATTGGAGCAAACAAATTATTAAAGGAAACGAAGAAGAAATTAATTAATAAAATAATCTTGAAAGTAAGGTTAACAAAGGAAACAGATGGAGACAGATGACTGGCATACTGACAAGGAGATGGAGAGTTGATAGGAGTATCCACTTTTAATTCGAAGGAACCTTCTATTTCAAGAGTTTACAGTACAACTTGGAAATTTGCTCCACATATGAGAGAGTGTGTAAGTTTTATTTGGGTTCTTCGAATTTTGCCAAGACAACAAATCAATACTATTCGAAAATTCCATCCAGCTGAACTGCTTCCCATTCAAATCAACAAAGAATTCATAGATCTATCTGGTACCATACCTTGTCTCCTCAACATTCAACTCATAAATTCTTGCATCCTCTAAATTTCAACCCTTAATGCAATCTAACATCCTGATATCAATGAAACAATGAGAAGTGTTTAAATGAAAACATATACATATATAACAAAGAATCAGATATAGAGAGTTAACGATAAAAAAGAAACAAAAGAATTAGATAAATTAAGATAGGTCTTTATAAATTAAAGAAATAGGCAGATAATAAAGGCGCCATGTGTCTGCAGCATGTAGGTGAGATTTGCAGATAGTGAAAAAGGTAATGGTGCGTGCGTACCTACAACATTATTGTTATTGTCTTTATTTCTGCCATCATGCACTGAAAAAGGTAATGGTGCGTGCGTACCTACAACATTATTGTTATTGTCTTTATTTCTGCCATCATGCACCTCCCATCTCTGTTAACATGTCGCACTTTCTCTCCCTCCCTCCCACATGGTATCAGAGGAGAGGGTGGGAGGGAGAAAATGTGAACACGTGGTATTAGAAGGGAGGCATGTGATGGGGCAGTGTGGATAAGAAGGGAGCTAGACGGACTATGAAAGGAAGATCACGTGCGTGGCGTGTCGGACAAAGGGAAAATAGTGAGAGCAAATGTGAAAGCTAACAATTAGGACTCTGATACCATACCAGAAACAAAAACGAGAGAAATAAATTTTGTTGAAAAATATTGTGTATTTTAGAATGAGATGGAATACGAGAAGCGCCTCTTAGTGATGTGACTTTCATATGTGACCTACATGTAACACTTCCCAACCTGGTAAAAGTGGGAAATTTTTTTTTAATTTATGACATATCTAATAAGTTAATTGTCACTTCTTGTTTTCTGTGAATTAGTTACAATGTCCTATATTATGGATAAGAGGAAGTATTATCAACAAGTAGAGAAAAGATATCCTAATCACGATAACTTTGAAACACTTTGGAATAACATCCAAAACTAGAGATTATAATTAAAGTGCTACTCACATAGTCTTATCGAAAATGAGATCAAATTTCCTCCTTGTCTCATCAATTTGATAAGCAAAAATGTGCCCATCACTCGTTTACAACATTAGATTTGTAAAATTAAAAATAAAGACAATCTTACCACTATCATTTCTCATCAAAATGAATGTATCATTTATAAAATCACAATGTAAATTAAAAATTTTAAATTTGGACCATTAAAATTAAATTTAAATGATTGAGATCTTACCATAATGATGATCGAATGTGGATCCTATCAAAAACTTTGATGGACGACAATCTCTTCGAGCAAGCAAATTATTAAAGAAAACCAAGAAGAAATTAAAAAATCAAATAATCTTGAAAGCAAGGTTAGTAAAGGAAACAAACAGACCGGCATTAAATTTTTTTCAAGACAACAAATTGATACTGTCCAAAAATTCCATCTAGCCGAATTGCTTCCCGTTCAAATCTACAGAGAATTCATAGATTTAGCGGGTGCCATACCTTGCTAGCTTCCTCAACGTTCAACCCATATATTCTTGCATCCTCTAAATTCCAGCCCTTAATGCAATCTAAAATATACTGATATCGATAAAACAACGAGAAGTGTTTACATAAAAATATATACATATATAGCAAAGAATACGGATAAAGAAGAAACAAAAGAATCAAATAAATTAAGATAGGTTGTTATAAATTGAAGAAATAGACAGATAGTGGTGCTTGCATACCTGCAACATGTAGGTGAGATTTGCCAATTCAGATGGCAGAAAAGTGGATCCAAAACGTAAAGCGTAGTCGATCTGGAAATTAGTGAAGAGAATCCTATCTAGTCTTCCCAACGAACACAGGCGATACACTACTGTAAGAAAGAGAAAGAGATTCCCAAAATCTCTTCAGCTTGGGTTTCTTATCGTCTTATAACAGAATATGCAAGCATCTATTTATTTATGGCGGCAAGATGCCACCTCATCAGGTGCATACACAGCTTCAACTTGGGTTTGTGATCGTCTTGTGACCGAATATGCAAACATGCAACCTATTTATTTATGGCGGCAAGATGCCAATATGAACACGTGATTATATAGTCCATTCTCCATTATTCTTTTGTTTTAATGCAATATTTTTTTAATGATGTCCATTAGATGGGAATCATGGGATATGCCACGTCCAATGTCAAGTGGGAATACAAAAAGTCGGTTTAATTTACTAGTTTAAGGGAGTAAATTAAATTAATTATTAATAGGCTTTTTGAAAAAACTTATATGATTGGAAAATTTAATTCTGTTGGTTTCATAATCTGCTTTAATTTATTACTCTCACCGTTTCTATTTATAAGCAACTTTTACTTTGTGTCTGAAAATATAAGCTATTTTTCTTATTTTACCCTAATTAAATACATATTATTTATAATTACTTATCACACATACCAAGAGTTATATTCATGAGAGAGAGAACTCACTAGGTGAATAAAGTCAACAAAACATTGGGAAAACATATTTTACTATCTCTCATATATATTTTTTATACATTCTCTATCTGTTTTCATAAATAGGGGTATATATAGAAAAAATATGGCATTTTTGACACATTTATTGCTTTTAACTACCAGTTTGTTTTATGCAATCAAGGAGACAATTGCTTATAAATAGGATCGGAGAGAGTATAACATTTGAGGCTCATATTGTTTCAATAATTCACAGTGGTGTGTGTATATATATATATACGTGTTTCTCCATGGATCTATCAATCCCCTGTTGGAAGGGTTAGATTCCCGAGGAGGATAAGAAAAAGAGATGAATAAGTAAGTAGTTGATAATGTTTTCAAGGCATGAATAATATTTTTCTTTTGGCTTAATTTTTCTCACCTATACCTATCTTATAGTGTGCAATTTGGATTGACGGGTGAATTTCCTACAGGATACAATGAAGATCTTTGAGTATGGATGACACCCCTAACACTCAAGTCAAGACAACAATGATTTTTATAAAGTGATAATTTGATTTTATATTTGTGTGCACTTAAGGAAAGAGACAATGAATTTGATCTTTTGTCGTTGTGTGATTTATGATGTGTGTTGTTGTATTGTATGTCACAAATAAAATGATGGTGTCAGATATTTGTAAATCATGAAGTATGTCTTGAAGTGAAACCTCTTGAAACAACATTACTTCAATTAAAAGTCATAACTATATGTTAGATTCATAAACACTCATGAACCAACATAAATAACTAATGTTTATTTAAAATAACTCTTCCATAAAAGGTTATACCTTTATAGTATGTAGGGTTTTCTTAAAAACAACACAACATTCCACTAAATAGTAGTTACCACATCTTTGCATAGGTGTCTTTAGAAACTAAAAGGATATAAACTTGGTGAGCTTTAGTATTATAACTCTCTACACAACCTTTCACATAAATTTCTTAATTTATAAGGATATAACTTTCCAACAAACACATCTCTTCATTGTAAAATATTCCAACAATCCCTTACCATTTTAAAATGATCACAAACTCTCATCACTTCAGAAATCTCATTTTGTTAGTAAATATATCTCGAGGATTTAAACATTTACTCAAACAAGACATGGTCTCACTCATCCGAGATAATATGGAAGACTAAATTTTGAACTAATTATCCTATATGAACAGGTGTGCATAAATTATACATAGGAACTCAGGTCATTGTACGCCATTTTGAATGACACATTTATTTATGGCTTTGCATCCTTATCCTTTTCATTGAGAACTTTTCAGAGTTAAACCCTTTGATTCTTAGAAGTGGCCTCACTTCATTCTCATATAAGTAGACTAGCTTGCCCAAATTATGTATTTATAGTCCCCTGCAAGATAAATGACAATGGGGATGGGAGAATAGACAGATTTGTCTGAGGTCTTCCCAAACCTTTCAGAGCCCGCACTAGATCACTATGTGATAATTTAACTGAGCTTTCCACAAGCATTTGCAGGAGGATGGAATCACTTCAGAATCCAAGTCTCACCCACTGCCACAATTATATTGGTGAGACTTGAATTTCTAATAAAACATAGTATATAGCAGCAAATATTGGCAGAGGAATCGATGCAAATTAAAAAGGCTCCAAATTTACCTGAAAGAGATATGTGGTAACTTGATCGCACATAAAATGCATAAAAAGAATAAGCACTTTCATCTGGTTTAAGGTGAAATATATTACCAAAAATAGAGAAGATCATAAAACCACATGATATTGTACTACTCTTCTGCTCCCTGTTTGTGTTAACCCGAGTAGGCCAACATTATCCCTGCAATACCGATCATGTTAGTCAGAATAAAATTTTTTGATGATGTCTATTTACTGGCATAATGAATAAAAGAGAACTCTCATATTTAGGTCAAAACTAATAATAAGTTAAAGCACAGGCGGGAGCCAAAATCTAAGATTTCAATAATAGCAACCGCAATCATGAAAATGGCTGCAGAAGAGCATAATCAAATTATATACCTACCTTTAACATGTTCATTAAGAAGAATTAGACAATTACAAGCATCTTTCTTAGTTCGTATAAACCCGTTACTAGCAATATGAAGTACCAATACAAAATAAAAAAATATTTAGTACAATAAGTGAGTCACTATAGGCCACATCCAAGGCATCCAAAACTTTTTGAGTAATGACGCTAGAGTGGGGACACAAGTAAGTGATTCTTGGAACATTTTTCCTTACACGGATGCAGTAGTACGAACAACAGAACCAAATATGCCTTCAAGCAGCATGCCAAAACACTGTATTTTAGGAGGGGGAAAAATAATAGTTAGTAACTAGGATTATAACCGGTCTGAATATACCAGATTCTTGTGGGAAGCCGAAGAAGGGGCTAGCAGCCATGTTACATCAAAAAGTCATCCGAACATTACACAAAACAGGGTAGAGCCACCCCTTGAATGACAAAATTAATCAAAGTCCCCATACGCTTGAGGGAATGAGCTAAAGATTTGCAGTTCCAAAGGGGAGTGAGATCATAACATTTCTAATGAGATAAGAGATGATGAACCTGCTGGATTATGACCAGTAGGATGAGCATAGGTAATCCAAGCTCCACACAATTTGCAAGCTGCATTTAAGAGGATGAGTTACGCAGTTAACACTTTTATCTTTTTATCTTCTATTATGAACAACAATGTATTCAAACTAGTAAGTGTATTAGGCACATTTAGCAGTGGAAAGCCCCTCATGAACAAACCACCTACCACACAAACCACCGGTACAATGAATATTGGGCTAAAGAATCTGATTGAAAAAGAAGAACCACAAAGAATAAACTAAAGCTGCAACGTTTGTCACGGCTTTTTTCCTTTTTTCCTTTTTGAATATAAACTGAATTCATTCCTGCAGCAAGAAACTATGTACAAGATCTACATCCTCTAATCTCCTTCATCATCCTCCACAAATTATTCAACTTGTAGGGGTTGATCAAGGATGCAAAAGTTACTTGTCAAGCTATGAGCAAGTTTAGCAAGATAATCTGCGTACGTAAGCCTATTCCTACTCCTATGGTAAACTTCAATATGCCAGTCTCTATGTATCCATTGTCTGGCTTCAGCTGCTACATCATAGAAAGGCTGTCACTGCTTTTAAGATATAAACAACGGACTGCATAGAACTTGAAGGGGCCAAAAAAACAAGCAAATTAATATGGAAGATTGAGATTAATTTACCTTGTTAAATTTCCCCATGCCTTATACTAAACCCAAAGATGATGTTGATGAAAGAAGAAAAATGCAGGGAGCCTTGAATTTTCATAATTGTGTGGGTAAACCTCTGCAAATAACATTATAATTTCATATATTTATTAAAATATAAAGTCCCATGTTGATTAATGTAAAGATTAATGAAAGGCATATAACAATCATACAAGTCCTATCAAATTAATTTAAGTTATTTTGATAAAAAGATAAGCCTAATGTATACCTAATTCATTAATTCATTAAATCCAACATGTTATCAAAGCTATTGGACAAGGAAAAAAAATAGAAAAATAATATTGAGGACATAATTAAGGCGACTTAAAAAAGTAACATGTTTCAAACAGAATTGCTAATACTAGTACATCTGAGAATTTTTAATTGGTTAGTTTAAATAGCCTCGGACTGTGGAACAAAGGAGTATCCCGGACCTACACTGAGGTATTGACGGCGATTCTCAAATATCGTAGAACAGAATGGGATACGATGAGATAGAATGCAATAGAAACAAAGACACGGGAAACGGGAAACGAGTTACCTACTCTTAACTGTCAAAGCGAACCCTTTCATTCCAAATTCTTTAATTCGAAATGAATCAAATCTCCCCAAGTAGGATTCGAACCTACAACCAGTCAATTAACAGCCGACCACTCTATCACTAAGCTACTGAGGAACAACGGGAAATTAAATCTCATAGAGATCAATTCCCATTCTCATCCCATGACCAATATGAGCTCGAAGTTTCCTTTGTAACTCGCGGAACTTCTTCGTAGTGGCTCCGTTCCATGCCTCGTTTCATAGGGAACCTCAAAGTGGCTCTATTTCATTATAGTCCATCCATATACTAATTCCATTCATTTAATATCCCTTTCTTTGGTGTCATTGAGATAAGAGATGTCGTTTCTAGTCTATATGTTTCTATTTCTATATATATGGAAAGTTTCAAAATTATCATATAATAATCTAGAAATCACAATAGAAAAGAAAAGAAAAATTCATATAATAATCTAGAAATCACAATAGAAAAGAAAAAAAAAGAATTATCATATAATAATCTAGAAATCACAATCAAAAAGGAAAAAAAATGGAGGTTCGTGATGATTTTAAAGTGTTTTATACTAGATAATCTAGTATCCTTATGTATGAAGATAATTAATTCGATCGTTGTAGTCGGACTCTATTATGGATTTCTAACCATATTCTCCATAGGCCCCTCTTATCTCTTCCTTCTCCGAGCTTGGGTTATGGAAGAAGGAACCAAGAAGAAAGTATCAGCAACAACTAGTTTTATTATGGGACAGCTCATGATGTTCGTATCGATCTATTATGCGCCCTTGCATCTAGCATTGGGTAGACCTCATACAATAACTGTTATAGCTCTACCCTATCTTTTATTTCATTTTTTTTTCTGCAATTGCAATAATCACAAACATCTTTTGAATTATGGATCCACTAAACCAAATTCAATGTGTAATTTTAGCATTCAAAGGATATTCCTGAATAATCTTATTTTTCAGTTATTGAACCTTTTCATTTTACTAAGTTCAATGTTAATCAGATTAGTCAACATTTATATGTTTCGATGAAACAACCAATTCTTATTTCTAACAAGTAGTTTTGTTGGTTAGTTAATTGGTCACATTTTATTCATGAAATGGGTTGGATTGGTATTAGTCTGGATACAGATATTGATATTAGTCTGGATATAGAAAAATAATTTTATTAAATCTAATGTACTTATTCGATCTAATAAGTACATTATGTCAGAATTTAGAAATTGGATGTCTTGAATCTTTATTATTATTTTTTATTTCCTCAATATACTATTTAGGGAGAACACCACTACCTGTTTTTATTTTCAATAAAAAAACTGTTAGAAATTCAAGAAAGAGGTGAAATTGATAAAAAAGAAAAAATAGGTGTAGCAAGAACTTCCAAAACGAAGTTAACTAAACAAGAACAAAAAAAATCCAACCCATAATATCTTTATGCTTCTCTTTTTTTGAAGGAAAGAGAGAATTCATACAAAATTAATGAAAGAGAGGAGAAAGATAAAGATATCTTTCAATTGGAAAAACATTTTGTAAGGATGATTTTCGATTATAGACGATTCCATCGTCCTTTGCGATATATAAAAAAATGATCGATTTGAAAATGCTGTAAGAAATGAAATGTCACAATTCTTTTTTCATATATCTCAAAGCGATGGAAAAGAAAGAATATCTTTTACGTATCCATCTAGTTTATCAACTTTTCTTGAAACGATGCAAAGAAAGACATCTCTCTTCACAACAGAAAAACTCTCCTATGATGAATTGGATAATTATTGGAGTTTGATTAATGAACAAAAAAGAAACCACCTAAGTAATCAATTTCTAAATAGGGCCGAAGCTCTAGATAAGGAATTATTTGCTTTGGATGTACTCGAAAAAAAGATTAGATTATGTAATGATGAGACTAAAAAATACTTACCTAAAATATATGATCCTTTATTGAACGGACCCTATCGCGGACGAATCAAAAAAAGTTTTTTATTCTCAATCAAGAATAAAACTTACACAAAAAACTACATTTTGATAAATAAGATTCACGCCATCCTTCTTAATTCTAATACTGATTATCCAGATTTTGAACAGAAAATAGATAGATTTGATAAAAAAAATCATTATCAAATTAAATTTGTTTTTTTTAACTTGATCAGTTAATTTTCTAGAAAATCAGTATCCAATTTCAATTTTAAAGGACTTTATTTATTTCGAGAACATGAAAAGATGGATTCCGAAGCTAAAAAAAATGAAATTTTTATTTGACGCAATTATAACTAATGCAAACGATAAAACAATTATAAATAGAAAAGAATGTATTGGAATAAAAGAAAGCAATAAAAAAGTTCCTCGATGGTCATACAAATTCATTGACGAAGAAGAATACCTGGAAAGTAATGGTAAAAGAGAAGATTATGAGATTTGTTCAAGAAAACCCAAGCCACCTATAGTAATTTATACTGATACTGATAACTCAAAGAATGTCGATGCTTATATGTATCCCAATGATACTGATAATTCTGATGGAAAAGAAGAATTTGCTTTAATAGAGTATTCACAACCATTGGATTTTAGCCGAGACATAATCAAAGGATCTTGATGCGTTCAAAGACGTAAAACTGTTAATTGGAAAATCCTTCAAGTAAGTCCACATTCTCCTCTTTTTTTGGACAAAATTGACAAATCTTCTTTCTTTTTTCTTTTAAGATTTTTGAGCCAATGAAAATCTTTTTTCTAAATTGGATGTGAAAAAATAAAAATACAGAATCGACAATTTCAGATTATACAGAAGAAAATAAAAATAAAAAAGAGATTAAGAAAAAAGAGGAAGCGGAGTGAATGGAAATAGCGGAAGCTTGGGAAAACACTCAAAATGCTCAAGCAATAAGAGGTCTTTTATTAGTAACCCACTCGATTATTAGAAAATATATTCTATTACCCTCATTAATAATAACTAAAAATATCGTTCATATATTCGATAGAAAAAAGGGAATAATGTGTATTTTTTGTTGAGGATTTCCTAGAAAAAATCGTCGTATCTTTCTCCGATTCCTTATAAAAGACATTCAGTCCATCAGAATAGAAATTAAAAAGGGTATTTATACTCGTCGTGTCCTTTATATGGAAATCATAGGACAGGGGGTCATTCCCTTGACTCGTACTGATGAGAATTTGACTCTATGAGAAATTGAACAAAAAGCGGCAGAATTGGTCTATTTCTTGCATGTACCAATTGAAGTATTTAAAAAAAATGAAATGAATGCTTTTTTAAAAAAAAGGAAAAAATCTTGAATTTTTTTTGATATTTTGGTAGTTGATAGAAAGGGTGTTTTTTTGTTCCGAAACCCAACTAATATTCATTACTTGAAGTGCTCTTTCATGCATTCATCGAAAGGGGCAATTGCGTTGAATTTTAGCAATTAATATCTTTGGAAACAATATTTTTTCTTCATTCAAATTGGAAGCATACTATTTCTTTTTCTTATTATATCTGTGTATTATTTCTAAATTCAAGAACTAATTCCCACAGTGCACAAATAAAAAAATGTGAGAATAGAGCTTGTCTATGACTTGTAATAAAACTTTGCGATGCTTGTGACTAAAAAACTAAAAAAAAAAAAAGGTACAAGCTCATAAAAGCATGGTTTAGGAATCCAGACTAGACCGGCTGACCCGGTGGTCAAACCGGGCCGGTAAAAAAAGTCAATTTTAAAAAAAAATTAAAATTTTATATAAATAAACCTAAAATATTCAATTTCTCATCGGTTTGGCCCCAATTTAGCTTCAGTTTGACTCTGATCTAATCCATTGACCCTTAATGCAATACCCTAATCAAGTGACCAATTCAATCTAGTGAATCCGAGGTGATGTTGAGGTTTGCATTATTTCGGTAGTTTCTCATCTATTCTCTTCGAAACAATTGCAAGTTGCAACTTGTAATCAGAAGAATCAATTTCAGCCATAAAGTCAAAACGTCAAATATGAACTATATGGCTTCGTGTTTATTGTTGGAAGCGCCAATCTCAGAATAATACTTCTCCGAGCTTATCGGACGCTTTTTTATAGGGTTAAAGTTACTGGTTCTCCACAACAAAGAGCGACCCAAACAAAGTCATGGACGGCAGTAGCACTAGCGGAGATCGCAGCAATATTGTTGGTGGTTTCTTCTATGCAACCCTGCTTCTTTGGTTAGGCTCTGTTTGGTATTACATACTATTCAACAATCGCATTGACCTTCTCTTCATCATCGCCGGTTCTCTCTTCTACCAAGCAGCTAATTGGGTCATACGACTCGTCTTCTCTCGAGACCCTCTTTTCGTTAACACCTCCGTCTCTCTTCTCCATTCCACAACCACTTCGGCTTCAGGTTCCCTTTTTTCGTTTATTTCCGAAAATTTTCTCGCTTCGGGCGTCAAGTTGCATTTTTTTTTTTGTAAATTAATTCAAAAAATATTTGCAATTTATCAGGTAGGTGTTAGACTACTAAATAATTTTATGAGGTTATGTATTTAAACCACTAAATTGTGCAGACAGTGTCATGCCCTAGATTTTGTGCGATGGTGTAGGCAGTGTTGCAATTAACTGGAAACAGTAACAAATGTTAAAAGTGATCATAGTATGTTGTAAGCGTCTTTGCTTGTGAATTTGTTGAAGAAAAAGCAATGTTAAAGAGTTATAGGATTAATGTCAACGATTAAGAATACTCTTACATGGAGATTTTGCTGTTTGCTGTCTTCTGCAGTGATATTTGTATTGCTTAGACAATGGTTAAAGAATGGGTCAAATGGAATGTTTGAGCACTCACGGTTGGTTGAGGGTACATGGCCGTGGGCTTATGAAGCATTGTGTTTGTCATGTGGTTACTTTGCATATGACCAGTGGGATATGCTACGTTACCACTTATATAGTGGTTGGATCCCTTCAATCCTGGTACATCATGTGGTTCTCCTCCTATGCTTTACCCTTGCCCTATATCGAAATATCACCATCAACTACCTCATTCTCACCCTTATCTGCGAGGTATGCCTCAGTTATTTCAAAGTTCTTCTCTATGTTTTTGCCCTATATAAATTGTCTTGTTTTAAGCGATAATGGTTATTTTATTTCCATGTCAAAACCATATGTTTAAAGTATGGAGGACTTTTTGGGTTGTGCAGCTGCATTCAATCTTTCTGCATGTGAGAAAAGTGAGGCGGATGGCTGGTTTTAGGGATGTGAAAAGCAAAATTGTTAAAGTGGAATGGTTTCTTAATTGGGGAACCTTCTTTGTGGCAAGGCTTGCTTCTCACATTCTGATCACAGCCAAGCTCATAAAAGATGCTCACAAATTTGGAAGGGGCGTGGAGCTACCATTGGCTCTGTTTGGCATGGCTGGCATGAATTTTCTGAATATTGGTCTTGGTATTGATCTTTTCAATGCTTTCAAGAGAGAGAGAAAGGTTCAGAGGACTAATCGTCGTGAATGAGAGTGAAGCGGGAGAACTAATGCTGTCTAATTTGGATCATTTGCCATTTGTTTTGTTTTTGTGAGAACTTTACAAAAAAAATATAGCAGATGAAGATTTCTTCAGCTTTACAATTATTTCGGATCGGCTTCTAAAATTTCCCTGTTGCCAAAATTTTGTCCAATTCAGTGTCATATTATCCGACTTCCCAAAAACAGTTAGGTCCCACCGGGAGTCGAACCCAGGTCGCTGGATTCAAAGTCCAGAGTGCTAACCACTACACCATGGAACCGATGGTTAGATAGTCCAATAAAAACCTTTTTAATTCATTAATGTGTCATTTTCCTCCAAGTGATGCACATGATTATTCAAGTACATTTTAGTAAAAATATCGTCAATTTGCATGGGACTGCTGAGAAATGCACGCGCAAATGGATAGCACAAATGCGTGCGTGTTTTTCTTTTGAAACCAGTACCCGGAGTGTGTAGACTGGATATATGTTGCCCAGAAAGAAATGTATAAACAAATTCACTATAATACTCGTGGGTGTTTGTATGGTTTTCCCCCAGTTTCAGACTTTCAGCAAGTGAATTCACTATTATTAGATTAATTTTTCCCTCCAGATTCATCATTTTACAAGATATTTAGTGCTTGTTTGTTTGAGCTTATTTGAATCGGGTTTATTATATAAGCCCGATTCACGTAAATCGAGATAAATCTCTTCCACATATTTATCTCGTAGACCGTGAAAGCACCTCGTAGACCGTAAAAACACCTCGTAGACCGTAAAAGTTACCTCGTAGACCGTAAAAATTACTTCGTATTCCGTGAATTACAATTCATAAGCACGATTGAAATTTTCGACCGCTGTTCCAAACAAGCACTAAATATAACTAATTAAGCACGTGAGAAACACTCCTCTTTTCTTTCTCTTTTTTGTTTGTTTGTTTTTTGTTTTTTGTTTTTTTTTTTGCCATTGAGAAACACTCCTCTTTCGTTACAATCTCAATGAGAAATGAGAATTAAGCAATGTATTTTTCCCGTCAGCCTTCCAATTATTTAATTAAAACATAAAATCAAAAATCAATTAATATTTAACAAATTAGGGGGAAAACGTGCGCGCTCGTACTTGGTGAGTATGCTAAGCTCAGAGCAATGTGACCCAATATGCTAGGCAGGACTGGGCCGCCCACTGAGTCACCCATCTTCGTAAACACCCCTCCCAGAAAGGAAGGGTATATAACTAATTCCACAACTAAAGATGGGTTTGGCTTCCAATGAGGATGAAGCAGAGCTCCCTAAAATTAGGATATATAACTAATTCTTCAATACACAAATGAAGATTTTCGACAAATATCCTGAAAAGTTTGGCTTCCAAAGTTGGCATGGTCATCTGCAGAGAACTGGAACGTCAATACCTGACCAGCCACTCAATTAGAATTTCAGTTTAAATGTTCCAAGACAGAACACATACTAGCAAGCTTTTGAAATGAAATATTTTCCCCCCAACTAATGGAGTGTCATTAAATTTTCCTTTTTTTCTCTTTTTTCAATGAGAACTTAGATGCCTATTCTACACCACGATACATGAATGATATCCAATCTAGTTTGTATCTACCACACTAAATTTCTAGCCGAATTCCACTTTTTGTTCGAGAGAAAAATTTAGCAAAGCCATTTCGACTTCTCTCAGAACTGACATTTGGTAAACTGGCTGATGAGGTTGATAAAGATGAAGGCGGCGAGCCTTCACTTTTGTTCAATGACGGGCTAGAGCTCCCTTCTCCTACTTCCGATGAACTAGTTTCTCTTTTAGGTGAGAATGTATCATTCGAATGCAGCTTCCATGTCTCTCCACCAGCTCGAGCAACGAGTGATGGGCTTGCAGAGAACTCAGGAATGCTAGCAGTGTCAATGAGGAAATCTTCTAGTGTTGCCAGAGATTTCAACTGATTTCCCAAAGATGCGATTGTTTTCTGGCACTCAGCAAGCTTTCCTGCAGCTAAAGATAGGTCCTCCTGGCACAGAAAAGAGATAACAAGCATCAAATGGATGTTACTAGGTTGTAAATTACCTATTATTATATCATCCCAATCGTGTAAAGCAGGATAATTTCTTGAGTACCATGTTGTGTGTGAATATGTAAGGGCCAGCACTTGATTTCTACTTGTGAGATCTACATCAGATAACAGGTTGTAGAGATTGAATTTGACCATTGCATGCACATTCTTTATAAAGCATATAAAAATGTCAACGAAGACCAACCTGCTTTATCTTTTTTTCGCTGTATGTGCTAACCGCACACCTGAGGTTCTCTTGTTGCTTCTTCCTTTCCAGTTCTTCTTCTAATTGTTTATACTTAACAGCAATTTCAACTGACGTAGCCCTCTCCCTATCAACCTCTTCTTCTAATTGTTTACACTTAACAGAAATTTCAACTGACGTTGCCCTTTCCCTATCAATCTCTTCTTCTAATTGCTTACACTTAACAGCAATTTCAACTGACGTAGCCCTCTCCCTATCAACCTCTTCTTCTAAGGAGTCAAACTTAGCAAATATTTTCTGCGCCTCTTCCTCCATGCTAATGAGTTGATTTTCTATCATTTCCTTCGATTTGTAAGCAGCTTCTAGCTCGCTTTGCATCTCCTCCAATTTCATCTCTGCTTCCCTCAATTGAAGCTGCGATGCCTCAATACAGTCTTCACTCTTCATCAAAGCTATCTCCAGCTCTGCTTTCCTTGCTTCAGCCTTCTCCAACTTCTCTATTAGTTCAGACATTTGTTGACTCATATTTTCAAGCTCTGCTCTGAGGGAGCCTTCTTCGTAAAGGCACTGATTTGCAGCAACTGGTTCCTGGCAAGAACTCTCATTCTTAGTTTCAGACAATGAAGCAAGTTGTTCCATTTCAAGAAAATCATCCATAATATCAATTTTGACTGAACTGGATGAGGGTTGCCGGCACATTTCATTTTTGAACTGATCAAGCTCAGCAATTAGCGCAGATGCCCATGAGTCAGAACAGCTTGGCTCAGATTTGTTTGATTCTATGCCGTTTATCTTATGGAAATCAATATTCTCCACTGCATTAAGCTTCTCCCCACTATCGGATTGACTATCTGAGAGAGATTCCACACAAATTGAGGCTGAAGCAATGGATTTATGATCATTAACTGAGGATGTTCTATGGGACATGCTTTTCAATCTCCGGCACTCGGCCTCAAGCTTGGTTACTTTCTTTATGCTTTCCAAGTATTGTTTGCTAGCTGTCTCAGCTGCTTTAGTGCTCAAGTCCCTCTCAATTGTCCTGATTTTCAGCTCTTCAAGTTGAGCAATAAGATCATGCTTGAGATTCAAGTTCTCTTTCTCCAAATGTTCAACCTTTTGGCACAGATCATGATCAACTGTGACAAATCTGGCATAAGAAGCATATAATTTACTCTGGAGTTCAAGGAGCTGCTTCTCAAGTTTAAGTTTAGCTGATTCCAAGTCATGAGTTTTCTCTACTACAGCATCATGTATATTTTGTTCCTGTTCTTCTCTTGTCTGCCTTAACTGTCTAACACACTCTTTAAGTGCACCATCCAAATGGGAGACTCGATCTTCCAGTGCAGAATTCTTTAAAGCCGCTGCTTCTAGTTGCTTTTTCAAAATAGCCGCTTCATTTTCAGCCTTTTCCCAGCCTAAAGCATAGAATTAAATTAGAGGAATAACTTGAAAAAGAAAAATCAGAATCATATAACTTAATCATAATAAAATAATGCTAGGATTGGTGCTTGAGCCTTTAGATAGATTTCACATGCCCTGACCGATTCTGATATGCTATTAACATAATTTTAGTTTAAATTTTAATGTAGTTTTATCCTTTAATTTCTATAGCACCCACTAGTGGGGAAGAAACTCTTGTTTGCTTGTTCAATTAGCAGATGAATGAATTTTGACAAAGAACCACATCCTGTAATTCCATGACCAAGGATGAATAGAAGAGAAAAGCAATGTTAAAAAAATTTACCAATCATCAATGACATTAGCAGTACCTGCAATGGCTTCTTCGGCAACTTTGGCATGCTGTTTAACCAAATCTTCTTTGGCACTGACATTCACAAGCGCTGCAGATAGCTTCTCTGACAACTTCTTTAGACCATCATTGACATCATCTTCCTTTACATTTCTGAAATTGTCTTTAGAATCATTGACATCATCTTCTAATGAATCATCACTTGCATTGTCTGTAGCGGGTGTAGCTTTTGAGGCGACTTCAGATGCTTGTGCATCCATAGATAAACTATGGACAACATCCTCAGAACCAGCTTCTGCTTTTGAGGTGACAACAGGTGATTGATCGCTTCCATTAGGAGATTCCATCAAGGCATCCTGCTTCATAGATAAAAGATTAAATGCTAAGCTTCTTTTAGTTCAATACAGCAAAATGGCTGCTAAATGCTGAAATTAACAGTATCACAAACTAATCTCCCAAGAGTTTAACATATGATTTTTTATGCTCGATTCAAGACTAATATAAAGTAGAATAGCTTGTGATTTACGTTCATGAATGCAATCAGAGTTGTGGATCATTTGCAAACCAGCAGCTGAAAATTGCGCTGGAACAAATGATACCATATATGACTCACCAGGTATTATGGGTTACTCATAAATAGAGTAAAGGATGTCATAACCTAAAACTCGTGACGAGACTTTCCCATTAGATTCATGAATCATGAAACTATAATAAGTACCTGTTCATCGGAGGATCTCTCAGAGTGGGACGACACAGATCCTGATCCTTCAGAGCTGCCGGAGCTCTTCTCAGAAGATTTCCGCTTCCATGACCATCTCTTTTTCTCCATCACGGGTTTCAATAATCTCTACATTAGATTCCAAATTGCAGGCGTTTCATCTGCACACCTTAGACATTACACAAATGTTTAGAAGCTCATGGAAAACCCGTCGGCGCTCAAGAAAACAAGGGAAAAACTATGCCCTCGCCTTCACTTAAGAGAGCAGAATATCAAAAAAGACACTTCCTCGTTACCAGTCTCAGTCGCTTATACAGTAAAGATGGCTCAGCTTAACATTTTAGATCAGCTTTGTTTCTAGCCCATCTCATGCCAACTATAAAGACACAAGTTGCAAGAATAAAAAAAAAAGAAAGAAAGAAAGAAAAAAGGCCTTAGGATCAAGTGTTAAATGGAGGAGAAGAATTTCCGAAGCTCCATGAACATAACCTCCCCGCCAAAATTTCCTCAGAGGAAAAAATATATAAGAATTCCAATAACCACAACCAAATTTACAGGCATAGGTGATGAAACATTTTTTATTGCAGAGAATGGGACATCTCAAGCATATCGGAAACCCAGATGCAGAAAATCCCAAATATATGAGTAATTATCACAGCTATTCAGTACAATCACCTTAGCGCAGATGAAATACATGATAAAAACATTAGTTCATTTACGGTTGAGCATTTAAGGCGGAACACTGTAGAACAAACAAAAAGAGCAACTGACCTGTAGAGAGGAGACCAACCAAACCTGGGCCGCTGGGCGTGAGGTCAATAGGAAGGGTTAAGTTCAAAGTTGAGCGTGAAGAAGAAAAGATGGCGGAGGTAGAGAAAGGGAACAATGGAAGTAATTAATGATGACAATAAAATGGCGTTAAAAATGAATCGGCAAAATCTGTAGAATGTCAGTGGCATTCATATCAACACCTAAGAAAAGAAGCGGAAGGCAGGGAGCAGATATAAGATAACGGGGGTTTCTATTTCTTGTTTTTAGTTCCTCCCTTTTTTTCAAATACAAAAGAGATAATTACAACTTAGAACCAAACTTGAAGAATTTTAAAATAAGACGTTGATAGTAGTAGTATTGTATTTTAAAGTTAGGGTCAAGAAGTGAAATTTTGAGTATAAAAAAGGGAGGGCCATGTGAGAGTTCATGCAGTGGTACTGTGAAATTCAAGATGGTGCGACCACCAACACTTTTTTCAGCTTTTCAGGAAAAATGAATTTAAATTTATTTAGGTATCCCATAATTTGAAGTTGAGGGCAGCTCTTGTTCCCGCCCGGGGAAGGGGATTTCATTTGAGGATATTGATGACAGAGATGGCTCTCTTAAAATAGAGATGTCGTTCTTTATCATAATTTGCCTCCAACCTCTTCTTTTGTGTTTTTGTCGGTCCCGAGTTTTATTGGCTTTTCATGCCTCTGCTTTTAGTTACCATCCTTATTTAATTGGTCTGAAACAATTGTCTCATTTCCTTTTCAACATGCTTGTTCGTCTGAATGTTGCTTTAAGGATTTTAATATGCTCATTTTTCAAAAAAAAAAAAAATTCTTGTTTTGAATTTGAAATGATGCTCCAGTGCAGTGAAGGGCTGCTCGAGGGAACAAGGGGGAACCATAGAGAAGGCGTCGACATAACACGTAAGTATTGATCGCACCAATAATATTGAGAAAAATCTCTCCTTTTAGATTGGGTAGAAAAGGAGTTGTTCACTCTCGTATTGATTAACTGTTTGGTTGGTTTGACAAAATTTAACCCCTGAAATGTGATTCACCTTTATTTTATGCACAAATCTCAAATCATTTAGCAAGGAAAACCATAGTTAAACTCAGGATTTGGTTACGGTACGCTGCCAATCATTTTCATTAAAATTACACCGTTTTGGTGTAATTTTAATGGAAAATGGTTGATTTTTTTTTTAAATAATATATAATATTTTTAAATTTTTTGTGGACTTATCAATTTCTTAAAATATTTTTCAAATAGTGTGCAGTATCTTAAAATAATTTTTAGCGCTTTAAAATATTTTTTTAGTTGTACATAATATCTTAGGAGACTGACTACAATTTTACCGTTAATGTATTTTTATTAGTATTAATGAGCACCCAAACTTAAGATATTAGTTTATTGATTTCCATCCACTTTAAAAAATTTTCCAGTAGCACAAAATATTTTAAAGTAATTTTTAGAGTTGAAAAAAGGCATTAACGGTAAAATTGTAGTCAGTCTTCTAAGATACTAGGTACAACTAAAAAAATATTTTAAAGCGCTAAAAATTATTTTAAGATATTGCACACTACTTAAAAAATATTTTAAGATATTAATAAGTCCACAAAAATAATTAAAAATATTATATATTATTTAAAAAAAAACCAACCTCATTCCCATTAAAACTACACCAAAACGGTATAGTTTTAATGAAAAGAATTGCCAGCGGACCGTAGCCAAATCCTTAAACTCAGTCTCGTCTTATTCACAGGTAGGGATTTTTCCCCCATCTACAAGACATCTCATTAAAATTTTTATGTGAATATATATAATTTTATCCTTAATTTATTATTAAGTTGAGTTTGTTCTTATGCGGTAATTAAATATTAAATAAAAATAAAATTAGAAAATTATTAAATTTTAAAATTTTCATTAATATCTGTAAATTATACTGCGAGTGCTTTATAAATAAAAGTAAAGGAATGCTAACGTGCCCCCAAAAAAAAAAAAAAAAGTGTGCAAATGCATACAGTACTTATATCCACTTGTAATTCTAACGTGGTGATTTGTAAATTTACATGTAAAAATGACCAATGCAAAAATTATACGAATTCATGATGGCCACTAGGGAATTGATTAGTAATTTTAATAAAAAAATTATTTTATGATTGGATAACTCTGGCTGATGATAGATCAATTCTCGTCTAGCCAACCATCAGCAGTGGGTCAACGCCAGCTATTAAATTTCACATAAAAACTTAATTTTAGTGCATGTTTAGATCAGAGATAAATAATTGTTTTTTAATATGATTTTTGTAGAAGTCAGATTAAAAAAAGTCATTATAAATGTGATTTGTATTTGAATTGGTGGTGAGAGAAATAATTTTTTTTAAACCCAGTAAAAGAAAGTCAAAAGCTATTTCAATGAGCTTATAGGAAAAACAGTTTTTTTTTTAAACTCAGTGAATGCTATCGTGTTACAGGTCTACAGATGACAAATGAACTTTTACCCTCTAAATAAGTTTTTTCCTTCACTCCTAATGGATTCCCAAATAGGCCCTTAATCAAATCCCGTTAAGCATGAAAGCAAAACTTGAGTATGTTTATAATAGCGATTGGAACATCTAAAAGTGTTTTTCAATAGTGATTTACGGTATACGAGGTAGCTTTTACGGTCTATGAGGTAAACATGTGGAGGATTTTTATCTCGATTTACGTAAATTGGGGTTTATTTCTAATACTCCCTCCTGTCTTTAATATAAAAAATATTTAGAAAGTTAATATTAATTTTAAATATAATATATTATTTTTATTTTTATTAATTTTTTTCTTAATTTACCTCTATTGATATTTTTTCAATAATAATAAAAGAAGATAGTGAATGAGGGAATTAAAAAAAATGACTATAAAGTTTTAAAAAATATATGTTACATTAACTAACTTAACTAATATAATTAAATTAGATAAATATATCTTAAAGAAGAAGAGTAAGTTGTTTAATTTATTCATAATTTTATATTAGAAATAACATGGAACGCATGTGAGGGGACCATAATGTCTTTTCCTCTTTAGGCCAAAGGTGGATCATATCATGAGCAGTGGTGGTGGGCTGCTGGCATGGCTGATCACATTCGGGTACGATGGGGACGGTGACGGTGACGGTGACGACCCTTCATTTATTTGCTGCGGCCTGTGAGTCCGTGACTAACCCCACTGCTTCCCTACCACCTCATATTCCTCCTCCCCTCATCATCACCACTTCACCCTCATACTTCAGGGGATAAAAACGTCATTACAAAATGTTTAGTTTCTCATGTGTAACTAGCACAAGAGGATTTGAGAAATACTCCTATTAAGTTGTTTTCCAGATAATAGTGCCTCCGTGCCCCCCTTGAAGTTTTCCAATGCTCCTACGTGCTTCCTTTTATTCACTTCAGTCTGCCTCTGTCACGTGGCAGCATGGAGACACATTCTTCCATTGCAAGCAACTACTTTTAATTTATCTAACGTGGGTCTGTTACTCTCTTTGCCGTAAAAACAACGCATGCATTCCCAGCACCGTCACTTTTTTATACACAAGATCACCGAATGTGATGCCTAGATCAGATAACTTTTTAGTCAACATAACAACCCCGTTCTGCCCTCGCCAGAGGATAACTGGTGATTTGGGCCGAGCTTCTTGTTGGGCTTACTTCACTGAATATGGATCTGAAAGAACCCAGAGTATCATCCCATTTAGATACTTTTGTGCTGCTCAAAGAGAGATACTCTATCCAGAATCTAATCCCAGCCCTCTATAGGGACGTGTCAGCTCTGGATTTGTCATCTTCGGATGCGATAAGCCTTGTGTAGAGTGTAGTACGTGCCACTGTACATCTCCCACCAAACGGCTCATATCTACCGAGTTTATATTGTGAAATATGACCTGTGGGGGATTTTCATTTTCAAGCGATAGTGACCAGTGTCTTTTGTCTCAGAATGCCACCACTTGGCCATCTACACGTTCATCGCACAAACACAACATTTTTTTTTAATAAAATGAAAACAAAATAATTTCTAATTTCTATAATAAGAAAATAACTTGAATTAAATCAAACTTCGTCAGTGGGGAAAAAAAATAAAGGAAAGAATACAAACACAACCAGTCTCGCGGAGCTTGAACCAAAACAATGTGAGGGAAATGAGTGGCCTTAAAAAATTATGGCTTGTGAAACTAAGAAATCAACATATCATCACCGTAACCACACAAGCTAGGGGAACACGTGGTCACTTTGGTTGCCTGTCATTAACTCGTACACCACATCCACCCCTCTCTGAGATTTAGAAGAACAAATTCATTTTGGTTCATTCTATAACAATCACTTCCTTAGACATTGAATTTTGAAATTGAAAACATTTATTCTAGGTGGAGAGTGGGAGAGAGGCAAATAGGTGTTCGTTGTACTGAAGGAATGGCTCAAACATTGCTGCTCATGTCCAGTGTCGGCACTAATTATTCTGTAGACTGGAAAAGGGACTCATCCCCTCAACTTCAAAGGGAAAGACTAAGGCCTCAGTTTTCTCATCTCCTGTTCAACCCAACTTCCTCTATTTCCTTTTCCTCTTCATCCACTACACTTAAAACTTTCGCTCTCTTCAAATCCAAGACCAAAGCCCCTTCCAAGGTATTCTTTAAAAAAAAAATAAAAATTTTTACTGTATAATTTATCCATGGTGAGCATTCTGATGATTTTCACTTGTTTACAGGCTGTAAAGCCGAAGCCGAAGCCAAAGGTTGAAGATGGCATCTTTGGCACCTCTGGAGGATTTGGGTTCACCAAGGAAAATGAGCTCTTTGTGGGTCGTGTTGCCATGATTGGTTTTGCGGTAAGCAACACTTGAACTTGAGGTTTCTGTCAGCTTCAGCATGATATTTCTCTTTCCAAGCTAGCTTTTCAGTATAACTTAAAATATTGTTGTTTTCCCCCCTCATAAAATATTATTGTCACACTCGTTTAAGCAGCAACGGTTGATGAATCCTCAAACAGGACAGTATGCATCATTGATTTATGTGAATTGCAGGCATCAATATTAGGGGAAGCAATAACAGGGAAAGGTATTTTAGCACAGTTGAATCTGGAAACTGGAATTCCCATATACGAAGCAGAACCCCTTCTGCTTTTCTTCATCCTTTTCACCCTCCTAGGAGCCATTGGTGCTCTTGGTGACCGTGGTAAATTTGTGGATGATCCCCCTACTGGCATTGAAGGAGCTGTCATTCCGCCAGGCAAAGGCCTGAGATCAGCTCTGGGTCTCAAAGAAGGAGGCAAGTTCATGAATATTCAGAACCTGCTTTCTTTATAATTCAATTATTATATTATGAGGCTAATAAGTTGCTCTGTTTTTGGTGTCGCTAGGTCGTCTGTTTGGATTCACGAAAGCCAACGAGCTGTTTGTGGGAAGATTGGCTCAACTGGGTTTTGCATTTTCCTTGATCGGAGAAATCATCACCGGAAAAGGAGCTTTGGCTCAGCTCAACATCGAGACAGGGGTTCCGGTCAGCGAGATCGAGCCACTTGTGTTGTTCAACGTCCTGTTCTTCTTCGTGGCTGCTTTGAATCCTGGAACTGGTAAATTCGTCACAGATGAGGAAGATGAAGAGTAAAGGGGGAAAATCGATGCTGAGCTCGAGAAATCTTTATTCAACTTCTAAGATAAGTGAATTGGACTTGTGTAAAACATTGTTGTATATCCCTTTTTCTCTAATGTTCTCCGTTAAAATTGGATGAAAAATTTCAGTGAGATGAGGTTGAGTTCAACTTTGAGTTTTTGACAGTTTCGTTTCACCGTTGGGAGTGTGGTGTTGGTGTGATTTTGGTGCAGTAACTATGGGATGTATCTGTTATTCCCGAGTACTCATAAAGTAGAAAATTCAATAAGAATCTGTATAACTAAGATGGCGTAATTTATAAACACAAAACAATTATGTATACTGTATAAGAACTTACAAGACTGCCGAAAATAATAATAATAATGAACTTTAGAAAAATCCGAGCCCAACGTATGTTGTCTCCTTAAGACAATTTGTTCCCTCTATACGGATGCCCAAGGTTCTCGAACAATTGTCTCCCAGGATAGAACGGATTGCGTCTTCAGGATGATGGCACTATCAGTCTGAAGCCCGGACGAACACAATGATATTGCTTAAAGAACCGCACAGGTAGAGATGATTGCAGAATGCACTATGCAGTATATGAGAAGAGAGGAGTGTTTCGAGATTGAGAGTGATTTTTCCTGTCACTAGCACGTCCTATTTATAGTTGAAGGAAATTGATCAGATGGACTTGTCTCTTGAGGCGAACCAGTGCGTCGTGCGAATAGTCATACCGGAACGAAGTGAAAAGAAGCGAATGGTGACTCTTTGTTGGCGAACCGGTGTGTCGTACGAACAGACACATGGACGCTCCAGAAGACGCACCAGAATGGATACGCTGGTTCGGTCATTCGGTCACACACATTCGCACTATTTGGGAAATCACGAAGGGTTAAGAAGGAATTAAACACGATTATTCGGACAAATTAAAAAATAATTTAATAAAAAATTATTTTTAAATCTCACACACGCGCGACCGGACCGCGGCGGCGCGCGCGTGTGTGGTGGACCAAGGTTCATGTATGTGCTCACTCCTCCACAAAAGTGGATTGGCCCAAGGGCCCATTTTACAGGTGAGAATTTGAGCCTTATATACACTCTTAATTCTCTTCATTTGTTCAATGTGGGACTTTTATCCACACACTATTTTCTCCTTCCTTTTCCCTCTTTTCTTCCAACCTACTTCTTATTCATAACTCATGGAATTATTGTTTCTAAATTCCAACAATCCCCCACATGGATAAGAAGTTAGTCCATAATGATCAAATGCAAATGAACATGTATGCAAAGTACGATTCCTCTATGAGAAGCAACTGCATCGAGATAGGTAGGGGTCACCTTTGAACCTTCTCTAGTAAAAACCTATCGGATATACTCGGTCAATCGGTGGACGTGTTATCTTGAACCGTCAACCTTTAATGTATAACAAGACAATAGGAGTCACACAATTGCTCATCTAGCATCATTGGTTCTCATGTTGTGCCCATTTTGGCCCTGGACACCTGCCTGGTTCTGCGAGTGTTCTAGAGAATTGGCCGTTTTAAATTCTCGTAGAAGCGGCCCCACTTCACACTCACATAGGTGATTCCTTGCGATGTAAGTCAATATACATCATCTGAACACATCAGATTAAGAAACCATTAAAAGTCTAAATGCTTACCCTAATATATATGCACTGTTTTGTCATAGGAATGAGTATGAGTATAAAACTCCACAGTGTTTACAGTCTATCATTACTTAGTTGTCTCTTTGAACCTAGTTTGTGGGATCTCCACTCATCTAAGTAGAGTTACCGCAATGATCAACAATTTATCGGCCTTAAACTCATTCCTTTCGACAAATTTCTAATTAACTCTCTAGGAATTCCTTTAGTCAATGGATCCGCTATATTCTCTTTTGATTTCACATAATCAATTGAGATGATTCCATTAGAGAGTAATTGTCTAACGGTATCATGTCTACGACGTATATGTCTAGACTTACCATTATACATGACGTTCTTGGCCCTACCAATAGCTGCTTGACTATCACTGTGTATACACACTGCCGGTACCGGCTTTGGCCAACTAGGAGTGTCTTCAAGAAAATTACGAATCCACTCAGCTTCCTCACCAGCTTTATCTAAAGCAATAAATTCTGCTTCCATAGTTGATCTTGCAATACAAGTCTGTTTGGATGACTTCCAAGACACAGCACCCCCACCAAGGGTGAAAACATATCCACTTGTGGATCTTGTGTCATTAGAGCTGGTGATCCAATTTGCATCACAATACCCTTCTAGCACTGCAGGATACTTCTCGTAATGCAAAGCAAAATTTTGAGTGTGCTTTAAGTAACCCAAAACTCTTACCATAGCTTTCCAATGATACTCATTTGGATTACTAGTAAAGCGACTCAACATGCTTACAGCATAGGCAATATCAGGTCTAGTGCAGTTCATAACATACATAAGACTGCCTAGCACTTGAGCATATTCTTTTTGTTTTACAGCTTTGCTAGTATTTCTCAACAAACGAAAACTAGAGTCTATAGGGTTCTTCACAGGAACTATGTTTAAACTCTTGAATTTCTCTAGAATTTTATTAATATAATGTGCTTGAGACAAAGCCAACCCTTCAGATGTTCTATAGATTTTAATTCCCAAAATAACATCTGCTAGACCCATATCTTTCATGTCGAACTTACTTGTAAGTAATCGCTTAGTAGCTTTAATCATTTGATTATTACCACCCATTATCAACATGTCATCTACATAAAGACAGACTATTGCAAACCCATTTGTAGTATTTCGAATATAGACACATTTGTCACATTCATTAATGCTAAAGCCATTTGATAACATAACTTCATCGAATTTCGCATGCCATTGTTTCGGGGCTTGCTTAAGTCCATAAAGGGACTTTATCAATCGACATACTTTCCGTTCTTGTCCTGAGACAACAAATCCCTCAGGTTGTTCTATATAGATTTCTTCTTCTAAAACACCATTCAAGAAGGCTGTCTTCACATCCATTTGATGTATTTCTAACCCATTCAATGCTGCTAATGCAATTAACATCCTAATGGATGTAATCCTTGTGAAAGTAGTCTAGGCCTTCACGTTGTCTGTAGCCTTTTACTACCAACCTAGCTTTGTACTTATCAATAGTGCCATCCGCTTTCATCTTCTTTTTGAAGACCCACTTAGTTCCTAGAGGCTTATTGCCAAGAGGAAGGTCAACCAACTCCCAGGTATGGTTTGACAGAATGGATTCAACTTCACTATTGATAGCCTCTTCCCAGAATGGTGCTTCAGGAGAGCCCATAGCCTCTTCATATGTTCGAGGCTCATTTTCTAACAAAAAAGTCAGAAAATCAGGCCCAAAGGATGTGGCGATCCTTTGCCTTTTACTACGTCTAGGTTCCTCTTCAACAGAACCCTCATAAATTCTGTGGTAAACCGGACGTAATCAACATTGCATTCATCATTTCTTTCAATGTCCGATTTTTCCTTTCTGCAATCCCATTTGATTGCGGAGCATAAGGAGCAGTCGTCTGGTGTATAATACCAGATTCTATACAGAATTCTTCGAAAGGGCCATCATATTCTCCCCCACGATCGCTCCTTACTACTTTAATTTTCTTATTAAGTTGAGTTTCAACTTCATTTTTATATTGTTTAAAGGCAATAATAGCCTCGTCTTTACTATTAAGCAAATACACATAACAATATCTACTACAATCATCAATAAATGTAATAAAATATTTTTTGTTACCCCTAGATGGTACAGATTTCATATCACATATATCAGTATGTATTAAATCTAGTAATTCAGTTGATCTTTCAACAGGAGGAAATGGTAACTTAGAAAATTTTGATTCAATGCATACTTGACATTTATCATGATTTGAACAATCAACTTTAGGCAATAAGTCTGAATGAATTAAACTTTTAATTGATCTAAAATTAACATGTCCTAATCTTTGATGCCATAAATTAGAAGACTCAAGCACATAAACAGAAGCAATATTATTATTGATAACACCATCATTGGTTACAGTCATTACATTAAGTTTGAACAGGCCCTCACTAAGGTAACCTTTTCCTACATACATATCATTCTTAGAAAGTACAAACTTATCAGAAACAAATACAAGCTTAAAGCCATTCTTGATTAAGAGGGATCCGGACACTAAATTCTTACGAATATCAGGCACATGAAGCACATCATTAAGTGTCACGACTTTTCCAGAAGTCATCTTTAAGGCCACCTTACCAACACCTTCCACCTTTGAAGTAGAAGAATTACCCATATAAAGTTGTTCATCTTTTTCCGCAGGGGTGTAAGAAGAGAACATCCATCTGTTGGCACACACATGCCTAGTGGCACCAGTGTCCACCCACCACTCCTTAGTATTTCCAACCAAGTTACATTGCATCACAACAGCCGAAAGATTCATGTTTTCAATCATATCAGTAGTAGTTTCAACAATGTTGGCTTGACTGTTCTTCTTCTTTTTGTGGTCCTTTGCCTTCTTACAATCCTTAGCACGATGGCCAGGCTTCCCACAGTTATAACAATTACCTTTGAATTTATGGCCTTTGCTTTGGGCTTGCTTTGATGATCCCTCATTAGAGCGTTTCCGTTTCTTGGGCTTTGGACCATCTTCAACAATATTAGCCTTTGAAACTACAGGATTGCTGCCAAATTTCTTTTCAGAAATCTTGTTATCTTCTTCTATTCTCAATCTTATAATTAGATCTTCAAGTGACATCTCCTTGCGCTTATGTTTGAGATAATTCTTGAAATCCCTCCAAGATGGTGGCAATTTTTCTATAAATGCAGCAACTTGGAAAGACTCACTAAGAGACATCCCTTCGGCGTGAATTTCATGCACAATCAATTGAAGTTCTTCAACTTGACTTACCACAGATTTAGAGTCAAGCATTTTGAAGTCCAAAAATCTGCCAACTATAAATTTCTTTAAGCCAGCATCTTCAGTTTTGTACTTCTTGTCTAGACTTTCCCATAATTCTTTGGTTGTCTCCAAAGTACTATATACAGTATATAACGTATTGTCTAGACCATTGAGAATATAATTTCTGCATAGGAAATCAGAATGCTTCCAAGCATCAATTGCAGCAACCTTTTCCTTGTCTAATGGTTGTCCTTCTTCCAATTTCGGAGCTTCTTCAGTAATAAACCGTGCCAAGTTCAAGGTAGTTAAGTAGAAAAACATTTTCTGTTGCCATCTCTTGAAATCATTCCCATTGAACTTTTCAGGTTTCTCACCATGCATTGGAGCAGAACCAATTGGGTTCATCAAGTTTGTACTCGAACTTGCCATTTCTGTTACTCAAACAGAAACTTTGATTAATCACACAGATTAATCTAAGAACAATATAATAATCAAAATTAAAGATACTAAACACAGATTCAACACAATCAAGTGAAAAGCTACAATCACGTTTCTACTAGTACATGAAACCAGCTTTATTGATTATATCAATTGGCCAGGTAAGTGTGAATGAAGTGGGAGTCTCTCCGTGCTGTTGCAACGGTGACTAATTAAATAACCACTCACTTTCCTAGACACCAATGATATGAATTAACTTTAACTGATTCCAATGCCAATAGAACAAACCAATTACAAATTGTCTTAAGATTGTTATTCCCGAGTACTCATAAAGTAGAAAATTCAATAAGAATCTGTATAACTAAGATGGCGTAATTTATAAACACAAAACAATTATGTATACTGTATAAGAACTTACAAGACTGCCGAAAATAATAATAATAATGAACTTTAGAAAAATCCGAGCCCAACGTACGTTGTCTCCTTAAGACAATTTGTTCCCTCTATACGGATGCCCAAGGTTCTCGAACAATTGTCTCCCAGGATAGAACGGATTGCGTCTTCAGGATGATGGCACTATCAGTCTGAAGCCCGGACGAACACAATGATATTGCTTAAAGAACCGCACAGGTAGAGATGATTGCAGAATGCACTATGCAGTATATGAGAAGAGAGGAGTGTTTCGAGATTGAGAGTGATTTTTCCTGTCACTAGCACGTCCTATTTATAGTTGAAGGAAATTGATCAGATGGACTTGTCTCTTGAGGCGAACCAGTGCGTCGTGCGAATAGTCATACCGGAACGAAGTGAAAAGAAGCGAATGGTGACTCTTTGTTGGCGAACCGGTGTGTCGTACGAACAGACACATCAGAACATAGCAACCGGACGCTCCAGAAGACGCACCAGAATGGATACGCTGGTTCGGTCATTCGGTCACACACATTCGCACTATTTGGGAAATCACGAAGGGTTAAGAAGGAATTAAACACGATTATTCGGACAAATTAAAAAATAATTTAATAAAAAATTATTTTTAAATCTCACACACGCGCGACCGGACCGCGGCGGCGCGCGCGCGTGTGGTGGACCAAGGTTCATGTATGTGCTCACTCCTCCACAAAAGTGGATTGGCCCAAGGGCCCATTTTAGAGGTGAGAATTTGAGCCTTATATACACTCTTAATTCTCTTCATTTGTTCAATGTGGGACTTTTATCCACACACTATTTTCTCCTTCCTTTTCCCTCTTTTCTTCCAACCTACTTCTTATTTATAACTCATGGAATTATTGTTTCTAAATTCCAACAGTATCACGTGTCATGCTTTAGTGAGGGCAGGTCATGTGTAGGATTAGGATTATGAAAATGACGATCCGAGAGCACAAAAATGGACGCTGCGATGTTGATAACGCCTTGCATGAATCGCAAAGTGAATGGCCTGACCTACGATCACACACACACACACGCGTATGCGTTTGCGTACACAACTCGCGGCAATTTCGTCAGTTTATTAGTTTCTCCCCCCCCCCCTTCTCTCTTAATTAGTAAACAAAGGAACTGATTAAAAATGTTTTTATAGGAGAATATGGAGGGGAATAATATTTCATAAAATATATATTTTATTAATTTTTTTGGTATCAAGATGTTTGATCAGCTTGTCCTTCAAATCAAACTATTGGCGCCAACGCACAGTCACTGAATAGATTGTCCTCTCCGGGGCCAATATGAATCATATGATCTAAAAAGATTAGAACTCCAGCTACTTACAATTACGAATTACAATGACCAGTAGTGTTGTCGAGTATATTATAAACTGTATGAGTTCATTTTGCCCTTTTTTGTTCGTTTTTGGGCTGGCATTCTTTTTTTTAAAGACAATAATTTATTAAACACAACAATAAAACAATACATAATAAAACCACCAATCAATCATGGGTTACGACTAGATTGAGGGTTTAAAATCTAAACATAGAAACACATTACAATAACCAGACACAAGTATTGAAACAACTTTTGATATAAAGAGAAGACACAAGTAATGAAACAACTTTTGATATAAAGAGAAGATGAAGTTGCAATCAGAAAGCTCAAAAGATGGTCAATACTCGGACTAGTTGCAATACCACTAAACCAAACATTTATTGAAGTCCCAAAAAGTAAGAGTAGATGTTAGTACGACATTGAATTAACAAGGGATATAAAAAAAGGTCACTATAGACCACCGACTCACACCAGTGACCCACAACGTTGATAGCTCATGAACTATTGAAATGGTTCTTTTGAAGACCCTATTGAGAAATTGAAGAGGGCTTACCAGCCATGCATAGTTTTTGGGCTAGCATTCAATTTGCTTTGTGTGAAGATTTCTTTTATCAATTGGCCCAAGAAAACCAAAAACAGAGATATCTTTGATCCATTGTTTGGGGAGAACCTATCCAATGCTGCTTCAATTCTACTCTCTTCATTGCGAGACAATGTAGGTTTTCTCTGGCAAAAACCCAAATGAAACCAATGGACACAAACAGCACCCAATATCAGATGAGTACGTAGGCCGCTCATGTTTTGGGCCGAGTAGGAAATCTGAAGCCTCATATCTTATCTCGTCGCTGCACCATACAAGTCACTCACAATTTGACAACTGTTTTGGGCCGAGTAGGAAATCTGAAGCCTCATATCTTATCTCGTCGCTGCACCATACAAGTCACTCACAATTTGGGAGAAGATTATTCAAGCTTCTTGTAGTTTGCTATTCTTAAGGATTAAGAAATTCTTAGACTATTTATGGGACCTGCAGATTCTGTCTGAAGAGTGCTTGGGAATCATTTCCCCTTGATGTTTTTGTTATGTTTTAGGCCTTGAGCCATCTCATGTATCAAAAAAAAAAAAAAATTTGACAACTGTTTCTTGTCCACCCACACACAAGAAGACTGCATTCTTTACCAGGAATTTATCTCCGGCTTGCGAGTCTCTTTGAAAACCCCACACTTGCCCACTATAGATTTGCTTCCGAATACTGCAAAAAGTGTCATTTATCTTCACTCACCTCCACTAAGTTCACTGTTGTTTTTGCGCCAGCAAGGATTTCACTGATTTGGGTAACTGAGTAAAAAAGACGCAATTTTTTGTTTGGTGGGGTTGTGGTATATGTTGCTCTATATATGGCTTGCCTGGTATTGCTTGTATATATTAGGATCTGGGCAGAGCAATTAAGAGGTTTAATAGGAAAAGAATTAACGGACGTAAAATAAGGTGATTAAGGGAAAGCATTTGTGGTGGCCTCAATGGTTCATAAATGCCTGAATTTTCTCCTGTGAGTTAAAAATATGATCAGTTATGCAGGTTGCGTGTAATTTTGTAGTCTCCACCCTGAACAGTAGTTAACGATGTCAGATATGAACTTAGGGGGTACTGTTATGAAACTTTGATGGCTTTCTATGAAGCCGTAGCGACTAGGTTTTCACAATCTGCTGCTATGCTACTACCTAAAACAACTCGACCGATATGCACAAAGAGAAAAAAACAAATTTTTACGGTGAAATCTTCGGGATCAATGAACATAAATTGATAATTATGAGTTGGGTTATGGTGAACGAACATGTTATAGATGCAGAACATTTTTATGCGCAGCGTTGTTTTCTGATTAAAAGCAGAAAAAACTGGAAATTCAATCGCATCTGGCTCAGTCATGTGAGATAATGAATTAAAGATGGAAAACGAAGAAGAAAATAAATTATATCAGGCTAGTTTTTCTAGTTTGGAATCAAATAAAAAGGAAATTAGGGAAAGAAGATAGAGCATTATGCATGGAAATAGGTTAGCCAGGGGTGGTCCCCTATATATATAGGCCCTAGCTAACTTAGGCAGCTATTAGGCTTCTGGGCTGGCGGTGCCCATTATCATTATAGATATATATATATAGTGATGGATACCTTCACCTTTCTCATGCAGCTTGCGCTTCACGAACATAAAATATAAAGTGTCACACTCAAAGGCTGTGTTGACCAACAATTCCATAGACCACTTGGTCCTCTTTCTCCTCTCTCTCTTCCAATCACATCTACTTTTTCCTGTGTAACGCACTCCACAGTGCCCTCCCAGAGGAGCACATGCAGGCTTTTTTAGGATAGCGCACACAATAAAAGACAGATACAGCGAATCAAATATTATTTTGCATTAATCGTGAAACCCTGATGTGCAATTCTATACATGATCAAATTTTTGATTCACTACTTGTACAGAGAAGAGAATTTTCAATAATGTAAATGCAGAAGATGATACGGTTGCTGCATCTGCGTGTCCTTCTTCTGATACAGTTGTTGATATTAGTTGGGTGGAGATTCGGCCATGTCTTGTCGTTTTCGTCTGCTCCGAATAAATCTTTTCTCTTTCACTATGGTCCTCCTTCTCTCTTGTTATTGCTCTCCAAATGGGCCTAGTTGGGTGGGACGACGCCATTAAAGCACCTCTATTCATATTCACTCATGCCCTGTGCCTTCCACGTGATGGCAACAATATAATTTTGATTCATCATCATTGAACTGATTAGCGATTTCTCTTTAGAACTATTCGAGTGATATATATATATATATATATATATATATATATATGAAATCTCAAATGAAGAATAAGACATTCTCTCGCTGAGACAGCTATAAGACAAGTCCTGTTTCCTACATTGTTTCCCATCAAGGAATAATACTCAAAATGCTTTGTTATACAGTATCTTATTTTTCAAGTATGAACCTTGAAGCCAAAGCAATTTCAACAACCATTTTACAGCCTGTACTATCTACAACAATGGGAGAAAAGGAGAAGAAAAGAATTACAAAGTACCCAAAGCATATAAAAGTTTTTCTTTTTTTCTCTCTTTTCTCTTTTTTGGCGAATTAAAGCGCACTTTTGAGGGAGCGAGAGAGTTATGTTGACTCTAGCATATATTGTGAACAGTATCTCTATAACTTTACAGTCACATTTAATTGGGCCTACCCCACAAAGGGAGGTATATAGTGCAGAAGAAAAGGGCTTTTTAGGCGGTGTTTCTTTTTCTTTATTCCATGGTCCTTCTCTTTGTTAGCGAAGTCCTCATCCAACCTTTTCTCACCTTCTTCGTCGCACCCTCCACGCTGCTTTTTGTTGTGGGTCTCTTCCATCTCATGAGATGGAATATGTGGCCAATCTTCTTTCGCCACCTAAGCATGTCACGTGACCTCCCATGCTCTATCACACTCTTTGTGGTCTCTGGAGGCACCTTGTTTTTAGATTCTCTAGTGTTGGTGGTGGTAGTGGTAGTACTGTTCTTTTCCCAAGAGGCCATCCCATTCTTTTCGAATTTGATTGATATGAACGACTCTGCAAAAGCTAATTTTTGAATGTCATTGTGGGTACCAAGAAGAAAAGAAAAGAAAAAGATAAAACTTGACGGAGAAGAGAGGAAAAAAGAAGTTTAACAGAGGAGTCTTGGATAAGTCTGCCTTTTGGTTTAGACTTTAAATCAAGCACTATAGTTGCACCTAACCACACTGTTCATGTTAGGTATATAAAAGATGATACAAAACGTATTCATTTGATATCTTAACTATATTGATTTGAACTTGAACATGGCAACACACAATTACACACCCATTCGTTCAAAGTCCGGCCAAAGGATAAAATAAAAAATGGGCAAAACAGGAAAAAAGGGCTTGTTTGAAGTTTAGACAAAAGAACAGTACATATAAATAAGATAGATATGATGAATAACAGTATAAATTAAATATTAACTCCCCAAAATATCCAGGATCTTACAATACAGTCAGTTGCGTACCATAATGTTCTTGGCATCTGAATCTCACATGCCACAACCACACAAAACAGAGAACAATGAATGAAAGTAAAACCTTCATTTCCTGTCTGTCTTACCAATCAATCCTATCTTAGCAGCTATGCATTTTTTGACCCTAATACTGTCATCACCACAACAATCTAATGTTGCACATAAAGACACACACGCACATGCGCACTAACTTAATTCTCCTCTAATAATATGACGGAAGCGATTTCAGAAAACACCAACCCCACCCCCACCCTCCATGATGGACATTCTTCTCTTAGAAAAAATTGGCAATAAAAATAAAGTTTAGTGTCTAAGAGAAGGTATTATTACCTTCTGGACCGGGAGAAGAATCATCATATTGATAGGTCCGAGATTTCCAGTGCTGGGAATCTGGACGGCTGAAAAGAGAACCAAAAGCAAAGATCTTGTGAATAGAAGAAGTCTGAGTCTTTCTGTGTGCTGAAGTTTGAAGCTTGCTTGCAGAGGTAGAGGGATTAAGGCCCTGTTTGGCAGCCAACACGAGAAGCCTCTCATTTAAGCATGAGGGACAAACCCCTACAACTACCTGTTTGGGGTGGAAGTAGCAGCATGATTTTTCATCTCTGTATCCATTTTTGTTCATGATATATGGTTCGCACAAGAAGGGAACAGGGTGAGGAGGAGGAGGAGGAAGAAGAAGAAGGATGTGAAGGGAAAAGGAAAACCCAATGCTGGGTAAAAAGGAGTGTACTCTTGAAAATATATATGGTGGGAAACCAAATGTAAGATCATGAGCAGGGCCCACCAAACATGACCATCTGAACAAAATGTAAAATGGACAATGGTTATGTCGGAGGAGTTAACATTTTGGGTTTGGTCTTTCATGTGTTGAGTCGAGTGTGCGTTTAAAATTGTTGAATGAAATTCAGCTTAGATAGAGTCCAAGAATACTTTTTATTGTTACAACTAAAAATAATATATATATATATATATATATATATATGTAATGTTGAGATTCTAGATGAATAAGAAAAGTTGGTTTCACTGACTGTATTCTAGGAGTTTCTTCTGTTCAACCTTTTACAATACCCTTTTGATTCTTTAGTCACAGTGACATATTTTCCCTTTGCAGCTCGAGATGATCTTACGCTATGATCTGGAGCTTGAAATTTAAATTTAAATTAATAAATTGAAGCTGTGAATATTGAAAGTTAATTTGGATTAGACTTTCTTAAAAGCTGTACATGTATATCAGTATTGTTTTTTAATGCTAGACGGGCACATTATCATTGAGTTCATGTATAGGAATGCTGAGTATATAAAAATATCGTGAATAAAAATAAAATTTTTTGATATACGTCAGGGTTCTGAGAAAATGGAGGGTCTGTGTATGACAAAATGTTAAGACAATAGTCAATAGATTAGTGATGAGGTTGACAAAAGGAAGCGGTGCTGAGAAATGAATGAGTATGTCAAAGTGGTTGTGAATTGGGGCCAATTGTAATAAATCCCACGCCTTTAGTTCGTTTCATTTGTATATTGGAAGGAAACATAATTACGCTGCCTAATGATATAAATGGAGTTAGAGAGCCTATCATTGTCCAAATCAAAGAAACACAAGTTTGCGTGGCAGATTAGATCATTTGAAAATATCTTGAATACAATAATATTGACCGCTTAAATTTAGTATAAGTAGTTTAATTTTTTTATAGTTTGATACTTTTTTTGTCTAGAAAATACATTACGACATAAATATGGTTATCTGTCTATTTTTTTAAAAAAAATAATTTCAATCGAAAAATAAACCAAAAAGAATCAGGACATGTAACAAATCCTCTATTTTGGTCGGAGTGACCAGTGGATAAGGTCAACATTTGCGACTACCCCCCTTGATTGAGTTTAGAAGGCACCATAAATGAAGAGGCAGCCCCGACTTAGAAAATGGTAGTGCACTCTTCACATTGTTAAGTTTTTAAAAGTAGTTTTTTAATCATGATTTATGATATATAAAATAAGTATGTAAGAAAAATGTTGTCTCAACTTTATATATAAACACTTATAAACCTTTTCAAAACTCATCCAAACAAAATTCTTGTGTACTTTTTCTTATATATTTAAAAAATAAAAATTGGGGAAGAGTGTCCCCAAATTTTTTTTATAAGAATGATCTAATAAATTTTTATATATAAAAAGTAACAATATTCTGCAAAGATTTTACACACAAAATGCCAATGCTGTGATTCAAATCCTTCTCACCAATAAAATTTTTGAATGTGAGATTTTTTTCCAAAATTTTCCAAATTTGTTTTAACAGATAGAGAAGCATGCATAACAACATACAATTCTATGTTGAGTAGGGATGGGGTCGGGAATTCTCGTCTTCATGTTCTTGCTCTTTCGCTTTTTTCAAGTGTGATAGATACGAGAGGATTATCAACAGTTCATGGAAATACTTCCTCTGCACTCCCAGCAATTTTTATTAAAAAAATTTTTGAAACAAAGATAAGGTAAAAAATAACGGAAAAGAAAAAAAAAATAAAGGAAGCTAACTATATATCTATAATTATTATATTAATAATTTATAATCTCTGGACCTGCATTCAAACTGTTTATTTTTTAAGTTTATGCTCATAATTATTTTACCTACCTGTATAACACAGGTATAGAATATTCTAATAAAAAAGAAGATTGAAACAAACATTCAATAAGATTATAATAAAACAACATCTATCAATTAATAATCTATCTAAAAATTTGATTTTTAGTAAAGCACAATGGTGTCATATAAAGTTATAAACTATATAATCGACCCCACATAATGTGATAGGCTTTATTGTTATTATACTATAGCACGGGTGGACTATCTTACTTTTAAAATATTTCTCTCGGCCCAGATTAGTCACAAATTGATCTTCAGAGAGGCAGGGGGAGAGTAAGGGAGAGGTTTCCCGGCTTACCTACCAAGTGAAAAATAAAGGAAGAAAAAGTACGCAATTCGTTTGCCCACGCACATTAATTCAAATATTCAATACTTGGCAAATACACAAAATATATAATTAGCGAATTGATAGACACGTTTAATTTTAAAATTCTGCGAACGTATGAATTGACTTGTAAACTAGATAATTAATGAGAGCCAAGACTACACGAGCTTAACAATTTTAGTGCCAAACTGTTAGTTTAGTTCACTCGAGTAAACTTGAGACGAAAACATGATCATATGATATCTCTATGCATGCAAATTCTCTGATAAGCCTCTACGCAGGACAGAGGTAACTAAACAAGAAGGGATACAAAAACCTTCTTCCCTGCTCCCTACCACTCTCATTCTTCCCTCTGAAGAAGAAAATGAAGGGGGCAAAGAGGGAAAAAAGGACAAATAAAACCAAAAGATCAGTTCATTGGAATGAAGAGGATAACTTCACCAGCTTATGAAGAATATAACTTATTCAGTTCCTCAGCGAATTCTTTTCTGATGGCTTCTCTTTTGATCTTGAGAGCTGCAGTCACTAGGCCAGACTCAGGAGTCCAAGGGTCAGAAAGCAGCTTAATTTTTCCAGGAATCTCAAATTTCTCCAAGCGAGCTTTCTTTGCTTCCTGCCAATTTGTTTCATGTTCATCATTAACAAGAAGAAAGGGCTTTTATGCACCATTTTTTTATAAGCAACCCCACTTGTTCCTAAGGAGTTATGGAAGCGCCAGGTTTCAATTTCTAGGAGCAAGGCAATCAGTTGGATCATTCTCATGAGATATTGAGAATATAACTATATTCTAGACTACAACTGAACCAAATAAATATCATGACTGTCAGTAGTTAGAGGAGACTGACAAAGATGTATACCTTTACAAGGGATGTTTGTACTTCCTGAACAGTTTCTTCTTTCCTGCACAATTCTGAGAAATCAGAGTAAGCAATTCCTTGCCTTGAAGCCCATTCTTCCACTGCAGACTGAGAAGCCACAACAAGCGCCACACAGTAACTATGAAAAGGATCAGCATACAACATAATATTGTCTACATAGGGGCTGACACTAAGAGCTGCCTCAACCTGCAATTTTAAAAAACAAAATAGTCAGGCGGAACTACTTGAAAATATTGCATTCCCCAACCAGTAACCATACCTTTCCTAGGGAGACATATTCACCATGTTGGAGTTTAACTATGTCCTTTTTACGATCAATAATCTCAAGGCAACCATCTGGATGGAGCCGCCCTATGTCACCAGTGTAGAACCATCTCATTCCTCTTTCATCAACCTTTACAACAAAAGAATATAAGATACAAAAGTAAATACACCTTACAAGAAGTAAACCACTTTACTAAGCAGACTATCCCAGCAATGGTGGAAAACCCAAAAAAAAAAAAAAAGGTGATAACCCATCCTTTCTCATCCCCAAGCAAAATGAAAACAGAACTTGAAATCATACCTTGTAAGACTCTCTTGTCTTTTCTTCATTTTTGAAGTATCCAAGAGTGACATTCGGACCGCCAATCACAATTTCACCACGGGGCATTGGTAAATCATCAGTCAAATATCCACCTTCAGGCCAATTGATTAGCTGAATCAAGAAAATTTAATGTTAACATAGAATAATATTTTCAATATGCAGTACAAAAAGTAAACCGTCATCACAAGATAATAATAGCTTAAAGACAACTTAATGTTGAAGTCTCTCATTGCCCCCCCCCCCCAAAAAAAAAAAACACTAAAAACCCTCTTTTATGTTTTGTTGTCATACTAACTAGTGAATCAATAATGATCCCAAATAAGACATGACATGAAATCTAAAGTTAAGGTTCCAAAAGGAATAGGGAAGATGGCTAGCTATTTTTATTCATTTTATTGGCTGACTGGGTTCAGATGAGATTTATACAAATATAAAAAAGACAGTTGATGCCCTTCTAGGCCCTCCAAGTGTTGCAGCTGCTTTTATAAAATATCGGCCAATGCTGTCAAACATGCAAAGAGCAATGAAATTTGAAAAAGGTCACAAGGGCACTCTTGAGAAAAACATTGATAGTTGGCCAAAAACATTCTGCAAAAGAAAATTGCCACATTGACACCTGATAAAGTAACTGATAAATTTGGAACAAATTTACTGTGAAGATGAATATCAACCAACTGTATTCTCACTGAAAAGAATGTGAAACAACATATAGAAGATCATATTGAATGGTTGCTAAGCATAATTTACATCAAATCTCAATGCCCAGTACCCCTTCCCATCATAGTTACCTTGATAAATGAGCAAGGAAGAGGCGGTCCCACACGACCAACCGATGTATCATCAAAATCGGAGAATGTCCCGCCAGCACAAGTTTCAGTGAGACCATACCCTTGACCAATTGGAGCACTGGAGAAATGCAATCCAATAAAAGATTGACAAAGGAAACAATAAAGGGAAGAAAAAAGCAAAAGAAGAAAAGAGCACATGATTGAATCTAATTCTATTTCCTTTGGCGAGATTAATCATGACCGATTTATAGATTTATATGAAGAAATGAGATCCAAGGGAAATTTTGAATTAATTGTTAACATCAGCTCAAGCCATATTGTGGCATCTTATTTACAGGTGAGAAAGGGACTGTTGCACTTGAACTTTTAGTACTATGCGTCTTATCTCACTGACTTCAGGTAACAATGCAATACCTCAACAGTACAAGATCAGCAAGTAAGGCATCTGTCCTTGTATGCAACTGCCCTATTGATATTGATTTGGAAACTAAACTAAAAATTTATATTGATAAAACATAATCATCAAGAGTTTTTCAGAACGGTCAATGTGGAACTGTTAATTCACTCTTAACTCTTAAGCAGTCATTTCAATTATATTGAAGACTTATCAGAGTTTGACAGTACTGACCCAAGACAAATATTGATGAATCTTTGGGTATCACCAGAAAGGGGAGCCCCACCAGATAGTATAAAACGGATTCGGCCACCAAGGATTGCTCTGACCTTTTTGAACACTAAAGCATCCCAGAGAGCCTTTTCCAAGCCCCAAGCCCCAAACCAGCTACCATTAATTGCATGCAACCTGCGTGAGTAGGCTAAATCAAACAAGTTCTTGGATAATCCTCCTGTTGCATTTACCTGCATTGTGAAGCTTGGTTACAGACTGAGATATAAAAGGAAGGATTTAGGAATAAGGCCAGTAACACATACACAGTACAGCTGATACATTATATGCAAACAAGCATTCAAATTCCAAAATTCATAGTACCTTCTTAAACACTCCATCACGAACCCGATCAAGAATTGCTGGTACAGCTGCCATTAAAGTCGGCATCAATACAGTGGCGTCCCCCTTTGTTCCCCTTTTTATCTTGCTTGATGTATCAGTTAGAGTCAAAGGAGATCCATATCCTATGGCACTTCCAACAGCTGCCATCAAATTCTAAAACAAGCAGTAAATTTTGTTACACAATGCAGTAGAGAAAAAGGGGGCCAGAAAAAAAGAAAAGAAGAGTGCCTCACAAATGGAGATATTTGTTAAATTTCCTCAATGGTATAGATAATTGTGGCTCATACCTCAGCGGCTAATTCAAGAATATGAGCCATTGGTAAGTATGCAAGGTAAATATCCTTTTTCCCAAGGTTAGGAACAATTGTCATGACAGCAGAGACTGTTGCCAAGACATTACCGTGTGTCATCATCACTCCCTATAACAAATAAAAAAAGAATAAAATAAAGAAATAATACTAATAATAATAATACAAGAATCTTAGTACATTTCAATTGTCAATAGAAATATTTTTTGACATACATTATATTATCGAAGGAAACACTGTAGATCAGGCTATGACCTTATCTATATTTATGATTAACAATATAGCGAAAGGGGAGGAAAAAAGAATGGGAAGAAACACTTAGTTTTACTCCTAACCTTGGGCAATCCTGTGCTTCCACTCGTGTACATTATAACTGCAACATCTGCTGGAAGAGGTAAATCAGCGTCCACTGGATTTTCTCTGCCTTGTCTCTCAACATTGGCAAAGGAAGTGATTATCCAGCCATGCTCATCAGGTAAGGAGTCAGAGGGGATATTGTCATCCATGCATATCACACGTTTAACTGTGTTAAGTTGTCCGCTTATGTGTACTAATTTCCTCAATTCTTTTTGCCCACAAATTACAGTCGTCACCTCTGTCTGTCCAAGATTTTTAATTTCATCATATAAACACAGGAACTAAAATGATTGTAAACATTTACCAAGTCCAATAGTTTATATCATACTTGGACCATGAAAGAATTCTAAAATGGCTAGATCATCTTTGATAGAACGGACAAAAAGAAGAAACGATACTGCCCTTCAAGGAAAATAAGAATAGATAACTGATAAATGCAAAAAATCAAAAGAGATAGAGAGTAGACCTCATTTAACGAATGACATAAAGCTTCATCTCCCAGTGATGCATATATAGTCACAACAGTAATATTGCGCCTAAAGCAACCCTGACAGGACAAAAGTAGAAAAGATCAACTATATTTTAGCAAAAAGTAGATAAGCAGAAGATAACAGTCTTGGAAAGTACGAACATATGTACGGAACACAGAAATGGGAAAAAATCTGAAGCGTTGACACGTAGCGTCGAATATGACGGCTACCTTTTTCATGTAACCGTACTTCTAACCTCATAGATGAACAAAATATACTAAACGGATCACATGTTTAATGGATCACAATTTCCAGACAACTCAAAATGTAACTAAGAGTAAAACTGAAGACATAAGGGGAAGAGGGAAAGATATTAGTGAGTGATTAAGACAAACACCTGTAATGCAATAAACCATTCTTCGCTTGTGTCAGCAAAGATTGCGGCTCGTTCTTCCCTTACATGCCCAATGTTAGCTAGACCCGAGGCAAAGTTACAGACAGCCTCGAATGTTTTCCCATATGTCAACCATTCATAGTCTCCTAATGACAGCTTCTCAAAAGACCTTCCATCTTCAGTTACCTCAACCTCCCTCGCGATCAATTTTCGAGTCCCAAGCAAAAATCTATCTCGATGCCTCTCACAAGCGTGCTCAAAAAGTTCAGCAAGAGTTGTTACACCTTCCCACGCCGTACTAACCGGCGAAGAAAATCGATGATTCCGAATAGCAAACCCAGGTTCACCACCAACATCAGCGGGGACACCGCGTATTTTCCTATTCTTGGAATTCCGAAGTAGTATCGTAATTAAAAGAGGAACAAGGACCCCAACGATGTAGGCACTCATTTCCAGGACGGAATGACGACTGTATACTATACCAACTCAATCCCTGACATTGAAAATGATATCAACATAAATTAAAACTTTCTTCATCAAGAACTTGAGCTAATTTCAAAAGGCATGCAGAGAACAATGACGACGCAACAAATATATATTGATAAGGTTACCAAGCAAAAGAGCTGGCAATTCCAAAGAAAGAAAAGAAAAGGCCATCATAAGCAAGCAAATTAGACATGCAGTTACTCTAACGAAATCGGTAAGAACAATAAAGCGGTATAGCCTAAAGAAAACAAGAAAAAAAAAAAAAGACGTAAGAATTCAAGACAGGAATCCAAAAAAGACCTTCTGTTTCTGATGAGAAGCATAGATAGGCAAGGTTGGAAAGTGCGGCAAGCAGCGGACGGATTGGGAAAGAAAGATCGGAAGAGAAGAGAGGGAGATCGGGGGTAAAACGAGGGGTTATATAACAGACACTAAGAATTTGAGGGAGGCGGAGAGATCGAGGGAGAAGGAGGTTGGAGTTTCAGAAGGAACAATTTACACGCCTCGCTGTAAGCCTGTAACTAGAGTGACGTGATTGTGAAGAAGCATACCTTTTTGCCAGCTGCCCAGGAAGGATGGCATCTGAATAACGGAAGTGGAGGAAATAAAAACAGAAAAAGATTAAAAAGGGATTGAAAGTTTTTGGGGCCACACACACGTGGCGGGGGCCGAAGAGATTAGGGTTTAACGCGGGCCGCGAAACCTGGGTTACGTAGGCATATGGATGGGGTGAATGAGGCCCATGTTGCATGGTGATTGTAACGTCATTCGTCGCTGTGATCTTGTTAGAAGGATTTCTTCTTAGGAAGTGGATGAAGGAAAAGGGCAAATAGGACCACAGGCCGATGCAGGAGACAGGAATTGGAGGCCCACCACAACATAATGATGAGCAGCCGCTCACCCACATCCACCTCCAACTGCAACGGTAATAACTATTAACTAGAAATCGCATCAACATTCAACAATGATCTGTCCTGTCTCCTGTCCGGAAAATGCAGTCACCCCGGAATACGTAACAAAATGCCACTGTCAAGCGATATATAACAAGCGTCCTATAACCCCACCATCACAGTTCATGAATTCCTTTTTAATTTTATCCACGCATTCATTACAATTCAATTTATTCCTTTTAGTTTCTTAACATCACGGTCTCAGCTCCTCACCAGTCCAATGCAGACTCTATCCTTAAATCCACGATTTCCTTCAACATCATCTCTTTTTTTCTTTCTTGTTCTTTTCGAATCGCAACCGGAAAGAAAAGTGAGCAAACGACAGCTAGCCACGTATTTTTCTTCTTCTTCCAAGACCAAGACGATGTCAAAAGCAGATGCTGTAAGAGAATTTAAATTGAAGAGAAAAATATTTTACAAGGCTGTGAAAATCATTGCAGTCGCAGCGCTATGCATACTAGAAGTAAAACTGCCAACTGCCTAGTTTGGCGCAGTACTTCCATTGAAATGGTCTTCTTGTTGCCCACGGCCTGGAGGCGCTGCCCCAGATAACATTTCCATCACAGACCTGAAAGCCCCCGACAATTCCTCGGGCATTTGGTTAAAGTTTAAATTGATATTGCTCCCGATTCTTATTTCAGGTTCATTAGATGAATTGGTATTGCTATCTTCTCCTTGCCGTTCCTGGGGATGCTGTCCTTGATGCGCATTGGCAGTGTTTCCGGCTATGTTCATAAACATGCTTGCAAGATCATTGGCATCAAACGGCATTGAGTTAAACGGCGGTGGGGCTGCATTACCTCTTGACCCTCGTTCAGACTGGTTATGAGACTCTTGAGATGATCTTGAGTTCTGCAAGGTAAAACGGAGCAAAAAAAAAAAAAAAAACAAAGATACACAAAAAAACAGGTCACCACCCCTCGGACACACTAGCAAATTTAGACGTTATTGCATTCCTACCAAACTCGTGTATGTAATTAACGCAGAAGGCAATAATTTCAGTCAAGTCACACATTGATAAAATCAACCGAGAATGGAAAATGGGAATCATAATCATTTCGATATCTAGGAGAAAATCATATAGCCATGATTTGGTTCTAATATATCATCTACAATTAATAATTAATTAATTAATTATTATTAATTTTTTTTTCCAAAAAAAAGCTTCTGGAAAAATCAAGAATAGACCATTCAACAATTACTAATGCCGCAACACATTCCTGAACTATATACAATACAGAATGCAAAATTAAGCCTAGGAATAGTTAATGAAGCACTAAAGAGGATAATACCTGACTGTGATCGGCACGATGTTGCTCTTCTATCAATTTTTGCTCAGCAACCTGTGGTCAATTAACACCATAATGAATAACAAGACAGAAGATAGTAAAGAAGAGTACTTTAGGCAAAAACTAATAAAGAAGAAATTAACTAACACACCCGTATATTTTCTTTAATCGACTCATTACTTGGATCCAATAGCATGGCTGCAGACATAAAACATCAAAATTAACAAAAACGCTAGGGTTATCATTTTAACAAGTATGGGGCCAGAATTCATGAAGCTGTAATAATGAATAACGGTTCATAGATTGAGATCCATCTTACTCTCTTATTTTTATTATTTTTTGGTTTACATCAGGAGGGTTTAACAATGGACATGTTCCTAAGAAGGTAGCAACTTAAATGGCCAAACTTATATCAACTAAGGATGAAAAGATCTCCTTCTGGGTTTGATTTGCAATAAGCATTGCTTGAGCATCTCAATCAATGTCCGTAGAAATAATAAATTTGTATGTATTGTAGATAGTCAAATATCAGGGGCTCTACCAATATCACAGCTTATGCAACCTTAATCGCAGGGATTAGAGGCTAACCATAGGCATTATTTTTTAATTCGTTTTCCAATTCTTGTGCCCCTAATCTCAACATATATTTTTTACTCTCCCAGTACAGCAGTATACATGCTAAAATATTGTTTTTGGTGCTACAAGTCCACAATGTTATATTTGTAACAGTCGATAGCAATAAATTTCCTGAAATCAATAGGTTCCTAGCAAGGTAAAGCGAGATAAAATATCATACCAACCTTTCCTAAAGCCACTGTTCTTGTGAGTCCAAAATAAATACATGGTATGGCTGACCAGGGAAAAGTAAAAAGACAGATAAAATATCATACCAACCTTTACTAAACCCTTTATCAATGGCATCTCTGTAATTTCCCTGAGCATAATATGCTAAACCCAGTCGGCTGTATGCCTTGCTATAGTTCGGGTCAATCTCGATAGATTTATGACAGTCTTGAATTGCTTCTGTATATTTGTGGATCTGAGTGTAAGCAGCTGCCCTGAACCATAACAACAACAAAATTACATTACATATTCAGTGTATTATGAAATACGGCCTTGAGGTTTTCTAAACCAAACAGCTATTGCACAAGAACAGAATTTCTTCCAAACCAGATAAAGAATGAAAGCTTTTTTTTTTTTTTTGGGTATAAAAGATCATGTAGATAGACAGAAAAAGAGTACAAATTGAGCAAAGGATACGGTATCTAACTCCAGAAAGGCAGAGGGAATAAACAGAAAAGAAAAAGTCCTTAATACGGCATAGACCTGAAATCCTTGCGTGTATCTGTGAAAGGTTCCCTTGTAGAGAGAATGATCAAAATACAGAAAAGGCTAAAAGGACAATGCCTGTCCTAAGTAATAGGATTGGGAAATGCTGAAATTATGAAGATGCTGGATTAGGAAACAATGTGATTATGTTGAAAGCAGACTGACGGCGAAAAGAAAGTAATATCAACAACAAAAGCAATATGCTAAGCTGAAGTTGTTATTGGTTAAACCCTAGTTAGGATAACTTTGTCAGGATAAATAGGTGATTTTGTTAGGATAACCCTAGTTATTGGTTAAAACTTAGCTAAACTTACTTAGAATAACACACAAATAAACATGTTGTATATCTTTTTCGCTGAGACAAATATGCATTGGGTGCTGTAATCCACTATAACAGCTTTACCCTCGTTCTTAATGGAAAAGTGTGTCTAAGTTAGTTGAGTTTTCATAATCTACTTGATATGCATTCTCCATGATAAGAGCAGCTTCTGCAAATTGTAGATGTATAACAATTCCGGGAAACATTTGATACTAGTTCAGGTAAGATAGCAGGCTTTTTTTTTTTAATATTTAAAATAAACAGAAATTGACCCCAATACAACCTAAATCCGATTCTTTGGATGCTTTAATATTCACTGAAAACTAAACATGATGGAAAAACAATAAGTGGAGACACTGAAGTATTTTTCAGGTAGCATCCATACTAAAATTCACATTCAGGAACTTAACATCTACAGAGGAAAAAGGTCCTATAGTTGAGAATTCAGGATAAGCCTCTTTACCTGTTGCAGTAGTAAACAGCATTCTCTTCACAAAGTGCAACTGCACAAGTATACAAATCAATCGCATCAGGGTATTTCTTTGATTGCACGGCCTTATTACCTGAAATTAAAACCAAAAATTAAATACCAAATCAGTCTGCAAAGATTAACCACTGGTTAGTTATTCTTTAACAATACTTCAGATGCTTTAATTTACATTGACTTTATCATCCCAATCAACAACCTGATATACAGACATTTTTTGGCCATAGACACAGATTGAAGACATATATTGGAAATGTGTTGCAACTTTTTTAATCTTAATAAGAAATTACCTTGTATGTCAATGGCAAGAAAGCGTTACAGATACAAATAACATTTTGTGCTTGTGCGAGTGTGCGTGAGAGAGAAAGAAGAGTAAATTTCATTTCATCCACACAAGGGAAAAAGTTGAATCCAGCTTCCCTGAGTCAAACTCTCTTATTATACCTTGTGATTTCAGTGATTCAGCCATGTTCTTCAAACTAAACTCCTGACACTCAGATCTTTCCATCTCCTACATAGCAGAGGAAATTCTCTAATAAGAATCAAATAGGCCAGAAGAAAGGACATAAAAGGAACCATATAATAAAAGATAACAAGCAGTAGTGAAATAATATAATAACCTGAATTCTATTGACTAAATATTATAAGGAATAAAAACATATCTCAGCGTAAAAAAGCCAAGTGCAGAACTAAGTTGCCACATAATTTGACTGTGCAGACATCAAATACAAGCAAAGGCAAGCATTACATAAACCATATTTAATGCCCAAGTGTAAACCCAATGTTAAAGTTGGTGGCATACTTATCTACCGTCTACAAGCAGTTATAAGCTAGAAATAGGTTTTGATGATTATATTCATTACTTAGAAGTTAGAACTCCTCGAATTATGAAAAACATTTATCCTTCTTTGTGGTCTATAACCATGAACACTGACTTCTCAGTTTTAAATCATTAATAATAATGGTACAACTTGATCACACTCTTAAACTACAATAGTTAGAGAGAAGTAAAATATTTATTACCGCCACTATTATTGCCATTACAAAATTAGAAAGATAATACATTCACGTGCATATACAAAGAAAAGAGGCGCAAAACATCCAAAGAACAAGAATACTTGGTTGACATAAGTGTTTTGGGCTTTAGATCTTTCAAATCATTCCCTAAACCTTAACATCAACATAATCCTATGGATATTCATGAAATAGTACGGCATACCGTTACAGCATCATTAAATATACGAGATGCTTTCTCCAGTTGCACTGGGTCATCAGTTCCATCAGGATTTGTCCTAAAGAAGTGGACTTTCTCCAGAGCATTAAAGAATTGCCCACACAGTTCATCTTTGGATACTCCTGTCAAAGGTTGAGAAAATATCTATGTAACTTTATTAGCTTTACACATTTTAAGTATATAGCCAGTAGTTCAATTCAATATTAAGAATGATAAATCCAAATCTCCATTAGGGTGAGATCTAAAACGAAGTGTAAGTGAACATTTTATTTAAGACTATCAGCAGTAAAATGAAACCCTCCATTTATAAATATTTACAAACCATTGTGGTGATTATACAGAAATCTGGACCAACATTAATGGACAACAGAAGCCACAGCAAAAAATCATGGGATAGCATGAACATAATCTGAACACATGATTTTAATGCCTTCTTTCATTTCCCATTTTCCCCTAGTCTAGTTATTTCTATTAAAGAATCCTCCTCTGTGGACTGAGTCAATGATCTACAATCATCCCAATGACAAAAAAGTAGGTTAGAAACATTGTGACCAGTTGCAACCCATAGCCTAAACAAATAAAAGCAAAAAACGAAGGGAGATAATGGCAGGCGCAAAGTAACTGTCTCCAATACAGAGACGGCTAAAAGAATTACGTATTGCGCCTTCGTAAGTCTGAACCAAAGAGCTTGTCTAAGTTACAATAGATAATAATAGAAGTGTGTGCATCAGAAAGAATAAATTTTCACTGCAAGAAATTTTCTCTTATTGGGACCACCACTCATTTGAAAACATACTCTAATTAAATGGATGAGCATAATAAATAATATATGATATAGAGGAAAAGATTAACCTACCAAATGTGTGAGACCTTCGAGTCCAATCTTCATCCTAATAAATTACACATTGTTTAACACAATCAGAACCAAAAGCCAAAGTTTCACCGACACGCATTGTGATGTCTTGCAAAGGAAAATTAAAAGTTATTGAGATGACATACAGTTCCTTACTAATTCACAAAACCTTTTGAAAAAACAATAAAAATTTAAATTGCTCAACTGGCTTTGAAGGTTACCAACCAATTTGGTACTCTAATAGTCAAAAAGCATATAGAGCTATAAACTACAGGCCCTATCAGTAGAATGGAACGCTAGACGGTAAAGTTCACAGACTCAAGACCCAGACAATAGAAAGAAAAGCTCACTGATATAGTTAGTAATTCCAATGTGTTTTCTATTTGCAAAATTCCTTTTTGAGCGAAGCCTTCCCACCTAAAGGACAACCCTATTTCCGTGAGCATGCTCTCTCGCCAGTTAATTAGCGATCTTGCAATACAACTGCCATATGTCAACACCCATAACTACCACGATAACTGTTCATAATATATTTCAACACAAGACGATGCATGAATATCATTACCCTAAATTTCCCATCCAACAGAAAATAACAAAAACTGTGAAGTGTGGAGAAATAGGAATAATACTTTATAAATGGATAACTAAATGTGAAGTGCTGATCAATCAACTGAAGTTTCATGCCTACAATGAACACCCAGTCCACTCATGCTTTCAAGAGGGGTGTGGGAAGGATTTCTGAAAAGAATAAATCAGCATAACCAAAATAAAAACGTATCGACGAAAAATAACCGGGGATTTCCGTGCCTCAGAATGTTTTTGTCTATGATCAGCATTGTGGGCAGTGAATGAACCCGATGCATCCATGTCATCTGGTTGTTCACCAACATCTGACTGACTAGCTTCGCATTGCTTGCTAGATTCAAGGGACTTGAATATGTCGACCAAAGAAACAGATTTTGCATGAACATCTGTCGGAGATGTGTTAAGCTTAAACACCTCTGTCAAACACTCCCTAGCAACTTCAAGCCCTTCTACATCAGAGCCAGGGGCCGGTTCAACTGTTCCACATGAAGCCAACTATCAAAAGAGAAAACGAGCAACCAAATTTGAAAGCAAATGACAGGTTTTTTCCCTTATGAAAAGAGAATACAATATCAACTTTTCCACTTGGGTAAACTATCAGTAAAGCAACGACGCCAACGCACAAACTTTGAACGGAAAGATGGTTAGAAAGCAAGGGCGGAAAGTGAATACCTGAGTTGAGGAAGTCTAAGAAAGCACGAACTATGCTACGAGAAAGGGGGGAATCGGTGGTGAGATGCGCCATTTTGAGAGGGGTGAGGAAAGGGCCAAAAATGCTAGATGATCATCTTTTTAAGGAAAGATCTCCATCTCCTTCAGATCATTTGAAAAAGTTCGCAGGCCCGGGTAGTCATCAGCCTGCGCCAGTACTGTAACCCGGTTGAAGCCGCCAACCAGGTTAAATGGGCTTCCGCTAACCCATTATAGGCCGCGGGTTAAACCACCACAGGTTTTTGGCTATAGGTTAAATGCTAGTTAGGTGAGTTTTTTTTTTTTTTTTGATTACGTAGGGTATGCACCGGAATGAGCTAGATGACTAATTTGGGAAGATAGCGCAACCATCCCAAATGAATTTTTTCTATACACGTTATCCCAATGATCGAACCCGAGATTAGAATACTTAAGTGAACGCAAGCCCCTTACTATTTGTATCAACCCACATTCATTGCTAGTTAGGTGAGTTAAAAGGATTAAAATCCTACAAACAAAGGTGAAGATACTGGAAACTGTAGAGGATGTTGTTGCCTAATCTCATTAAAAGAAACTCCAAATAACTTCAGTCTGACCCGCTTTTAACTGTTTTTGTTTTTGTTTTATTTGATACTAAGTTGGTTGTTTAAAAAAGTTGCCTCATAGATATCATGTTTAAGCATTATTCTTGCATACATTGACTAGTGGTTATAAATTACTTCATAAATAATATGTTAAATAACAACCAAAATTTATTTGCAATTTAATATACAATATTTTAATAGATAAAATAAAATATGTATTAATTTTTTAAACGTCGTTCAATCAAGATTCAATTTATAAACCTTGAACACCTATTTTAACCGGTTCGATAACTTAATGGATTATCAAAACATTGATTATGAGCCAACAGCTTTGGTTATGTTAAATTACTCCTAGCATCAATATACGTTCTGGCATAATTATGTATGTACTTATTTCATGTTGATGGATGTTGAGTGAAAATAATCAATTTGTTTGGAATAGTTTTTGGGATTCTCAGTTCTTATTTACGTAAGTCGAGACAAAACTCCTCTCGTACTTACCTAGTTATCTCGTATACCGTAAATCATGATTGAAAAACTAATTTTAAAGATTACAATCGTTATTCCAAACAAGTACAATATCTCTCCAATTATACAACTATCGGTTGGCCCAAGCGGAAAAAACAAGAGGCTTACAATAATATTTTGTAAAGTTAAGGTGCAATTTTAACAATAAAGCTTTGTCCAAAGAACATTTGCCATCAATATGATTCACAAGGGGCAAAAATAATAATGATCAATTAAAAAGAGTATAAATTTAACAAAACAGTTAAATTTTACTTAATCCTGTTAGATAATTTTTTCTATTATAATTTAATAGTATTAGATCAAATTTAACAGTTTTATTAAATTTACACCAGTTTTAACTGTTCATTGTTATTTTTACTCATTCCTATACTTATTTGTGACCCAGACATCCCTTGAGAAAAATTTAGTTGTTAAATTTTCTTGTTAACCTTATTTTAAAACCCAAATTTCCACGCACGTTCCACTTTCATTTTCAATTACATTTCCTTCAAAATGTCTTCGACATCAAATGAGGCGCTAGTCACCTACACGATAGACCATTATAAAACGTGTGAAATTAATAGTAGCATTTCCAAGGAATGTGTAACAAGACGCATTCATTATAGCGAGCAACATAAAGCTCTTGCTGCGTCAGCTACTAAAGGGTAACTAACCTAAGTAATTTGAAAGCCTCTCATATTAACAGGGCAGGCGATCATAATTTACAGAACTCAATGAGTCTTGAGAGTTGAAACGGAACTAATTACTGTCAACATACGTTAAATAAGTCGCCAAAGACAACTTCAAAAATCGTAGTCCATCCTTTTTCGTCTTGACCGGGATACCTGCAAATAATAATAGATTTCAAGCAGAGCCAACATCCGAGAAAGTGAAGGCAGACAAGCGTCCTCGCGGGTTAAGATTTCCATGAAAGCACAGGTTTTACTAGAGGCAATGTAAAGATACCAAGGGAGTCGTAGCCTTTTCATTTGTATTTACAACTTCTGATTCTGAAGTCCCATTAGATCTTCCCCTTCTATTCTCATTTGCTGCGAAAAGACATTTCAGCATAATTACAACAATTTCAGGATGATTTAAAAAAACTGAGGGGAAAAGAGGAATCTAATTTGATTTGATTTACTTTTGTATAACATTAACAAGAAAAAAATACAGAAGAAAAAACTAGGGCAATACCAGAGAGCTATCTTTCAGGATCAGAACAAATACATTGGATGACCAAAGGGATAAATAAAACTAGACCCACCCTTCCAAGTTCGCAGCCCTTTACAATTACGATGTCAACATGAACTCTACGATCTGATACTAAAGTAAATATGCATATACATATCCATGTGCATGAATGAAGGCCTCTCGTGATCTTCATGGAAGTAAAATCGATACATCTTCACTTTCTAGGAACTTATGCATCTGCACTTAACATGATGTTTTTGATTATATTTCTTCCTAAAGTAGAGGATATCACGATAATATGAAAATTGCAATCATTCCAGCTAATATTAAGTGGTGCTAATCTCTTTTGCTTTAGAAGGTAGACACTAACAACTTGAGTTTACAAACAAGATTGAATCCATAACCTCATTTATATGAAAACTTTCATGCTACTAAATTATAAGGCTATTAACAAGTGATGTTAAAATCATTTTGCTACATTACCCACCATTTTCTTGGTTAAGTGATGTTCCCTTGTTGGTTATTTTGCTTCCTGTTGTTGCCTTAGTTTTCTTTAGCCCACCAAGGTAAGAATGTTTCTCGGGGTCACTGCAAAATGAAATAGGCATTCCAATGTAAAACAGGCAACAAGAAAAAAAAGAAAAGAATGACATGCTAAAATAGGACATAGTGATGAAAAATGTCAAGACTTCATAGCAAAAAGCCTCAAGGGATAATAATAATTTAAAAAAATTAAAAAAAATTAAAAATCTCGTCAAATGGCGCCACTGGCGCAACAGTGCGGATAAATGAGAACAGTAGTACTATAGAGCTATAGGCTACCGCAAAATGTTATTTAGCATCCAGACTTCAATGAGGAGGCAAAATAAACACTATGAGGATACATTCACAGAATAAGCATTACGAGAATACTCTGACTTGTAGCTCTTTCATAAAAAAGAACAAATTGACTAGGAAGTAAATGTCCAGAAACTCAACTCACCAGTGCCATAAGTGACATTGATTTGAAAGGTCTGCCAGTACATCTTCCTTCTAAGAAAAATTGCCAATGTCATTCAGTTGTTTCGATAAATGAATACCTTCAATAGGCACAGTAATATTGAAAGGGATAGAAATTTCCACTCGGAAAAAAAAGAATTTGTGGGGCTGGGGGAATAGAGACCAAATCTCAGACCGAGACGTTCTTTAAAGATGATGGTGAAGGTGCATTTGGAAGTATAAGATGAGGTAGTTTTGAAAATACCAACATATACTAATTAAATATAGAATATCTTATAATGAACGACAATTCCTACTAAAATAAAAATAGATAATGAACATCTATGATATATAATAAATCAAAATAGAACTATAAGTCTCATATTCTAATCTTAAATTTCATATAACTTCAATAAAGGTAGCCGCAATGATATATCATATAAAATAAATTTAATTTCAAATCTCAAAGATCAAGTTATAAAAGTTTGTAAGCAAAATTATAATTTACCCAATATGTATTGAAATCAAACTTTTCAAAAAAAAAAAAAATTATATGAGAGTACTTATTTTGAAACATCCAAAAACTGTACGATATACACTAGTATGGATACAAGTCAAATTTAAAAGTACACATGCTCAAACAAGGGATAGAGGAAGTCAACATAGCCGTTTTTGCGGCCGCCAGCCTAATTTTCCATCAATTGAAACATTTCCAGTAAAACACGAATGTCACAAAATATTATTCATTGATTTAACTTTTTGACATTTGAATGAATTTCCAACAAACCTTTGTGCCACAAGAATCATTGAGGTCGGTTCTGGGGCGCTTGGAAGGTTGAGCAGCATTTCTTCCGCTTCTCACAGCATTCTCTATCAAAGAAGCAGCGATCCTTTTTGACTTTCGGGTTGAAACATGCGATTCAACCAGAGAACTCACACAGGAGGAATGTTGGTTCCCTTCCAGCGTTCTTTCACAAGGTTCAGATGTAATATTCTGTTGCCTATGAATAGTGGAACACTCATGCAAACCAACTGGCCCGGAGTTAGTGGAAGACACAGAATTTTCCATCCTTTTCCCTGAAGGGATATTAGGCCTTACGGATTTCACATGTGTCGTTTCCCTCCATAACAAATCATCTGGTTTGCTAGATGCCAAATTGGATGTAATGTATGTGTTAAGATTGCACTTTGGAACATCCTCTTGACACTTGCGACCATTTTTAAGAGTTCTAAGAGGCTGATAACAGGGAGAAAAAAGAACACATGAAAATTATGTTTAGAAAAAAAAAGGAGGAATATTTGAGGCCTCTGGCAGCCACGTGAAAAATACCTTTTGAACACATGCCTGAGGGACGAATGATCTAAGTTTTTGCAAGACGCCACTCAGAAAGCATTCATCAAAATAGGACTTTCTGGGATTAGCCTGCAGTTCACAAATAAAACAAATGAAAACTTGCAATAAAAGTCACATAAATAAACCTGCATAAAGAGCACAAGAATGTTACAATGTCATGCAATTCTTTTTTTGTGCAACAAAGACAAGCCCACCAGAAAACTTACATTGTTCTTGGCAAAACTCATTTTATATAACGATGAAGGCAGCAAAATTTGTCCTGGGGCTTGTGATGCAGAAATTTCACCGTGTTTTAGTGCATTTAAAATAAATATGCCAATGTCAGCCAGCATATGCAGCTTCTGCAATAGTATGAACCACAATAAGCATACAACACAGCTGAGATAGGATCAATTAATGGGGAAAATATTAAAAATATTTTACAGTAGTCATCTGCACATCGACAGCATCCTCAGCTTTTCTGATAGCTCGTAAAATACTAAACAGATATAATACAGCATCATTTACAAGGTCCTGGCCTCCACCGACAATACTTGAATTGACTAATGCCTGCATAAAAATATAGAGTGGACTGCAAAGGAGCAGATTCCATGTATCACCAACTTTTGGACTAACATTAATGTGCCATAGTTAGCACAACTGAAATGCAACATGATAAAGGATGCATTACCTACAAATGTCAGCAAACAATTGTTCATCTTGACAGCCTTCAGATGGAAAGCCAGTATCACGAGAAAGTACATGAATCAGAAAGACTACAACGTATGCTGGATAACAAAAAATTGCTCCTTGCACAGAAGAAATTTGCTGCGTACGAGCTACTATACTGTAATCCTTGATAAATTCTGCCAAAAATTTAGTTTTCTGAAATGAGCAGCATTAACAGCATGATTAGTAAAACATAACATAAAAAGTTAGTTCACAAAAAATTCAGCAGGAAAGACAGGACAATAACAAACAAGTTGGGAATTCTTTTCCTAAAATTATGATGGGGAAATAAAAATCCATATTCGTCGTATTCAAGAATGTTTTTTTAGCCCAACTATGAAAGAAACTTTAAAAACTTTATAATTGTTTATTCCTCTATTACCTTCTAGACATTTATCTAAGGTTAAAACATTATTATTCTGAATAAATACAACAAAAAACAAGTATGAAATGTACTTCAATTTTGCTTGCTCCCCAAGAGAGAAACTTTTACTTCCTTTTGGCACAATAAATAAACATGTAAATTTAGATATAACTGAAAAATGAAATGGAAAGTTATGATGAACTCTGGCATAATAAGACATGTTGGGGAAATACAAATTTGGACAATAACTTTCAAATGCATCAACAACCAATGGAGCGCAGACACAACATGCAAAAAGTGAGAAACACCCCCCAACAAAGCAAAGCATGAATGTCAAAAAAAATCTATTGATGAACATGACAGAGCTTATGGTTGTACTAAAAAGAGTAAAAAGCTGTCAAAACAGACTCGAGTACATTAGGATTAAGGCGATTAAAATTTGTCCACTAAAAATGGTAAGAGGAGAATGAGATAAACTAAGTTCAAATATAGCACTTTAAAATCATAAGGCAAAGGCAACATCAAATGTAAAAGCGCATGAAATGTAGGGCTTATGTTCCGGGGCGGTGCTCTGCTGTTTACTCCATTTAAAATCATTAAGACAAGAAAATCCAAGTCGCCATTAGCTAAAAATTTACAGAAAAAGATAATCATTTACAAAGTCAAAGGCAAACGTACATGACATTGAAGATCCTCAATCCCTTCCATCACGGCCAATGGAAAAGCGCATGCATATCTAATCGGTAGCCTACGCTCCTTCAACATTTTATGTATTTTATTTAGAAATGATCTCCTAATAGAAGATGACGGGTCCTGTAATATGAAAGAGGACCATTAAAAACTGACACAATCAGCTATGGTAATGAAATAGAATGAACCAATCAATGAACAATTAATAGTAAAAGGTTGAGCCCCAAAAAGAATAATGAATGGGCATCAAAACGAATTGCAGATGTTTGCTTCCTTCAAACGAAAAACTCAAACTTTTTTTAGTTGGTAAAAAGAAATTTTCAAACGCTTTACTGTTCTGCAAACTTCGTAACTTACATTTCCGGGGTTTCCCTATTTCTAAAGTTTGAATTTGAAGGAATAAATATTTAAAAAATATTGTAACAAATTATAAGTTACAAAAGAAAAGACTAACCAGAACAGAGTAAATTAAGGAATAAATCCATAATAATAATTGTTTAAAAAATATAAATTAAAAAATGTACTATCTCCCATCCTAAATGTGGACCTAGTGTAGGACAGGAGGAGTAATTACTGAAAAAGCGGCGTGGATTTTAAAAGTAATACCCAAATTGATAGAAACGACGGCAAGGATATTTCAAAAAATTCTTAGCAGTAGTGGTAAAATACAGCTTGAAATTAAAGATGAAAATAAAAATTGGTACATAAAATTTCTCTCTGACACAACAAATGCATTTTGTGATCCTACTCGAAACTACCACGCCGATAATCATTTGCTGACATCACAAATTTCAAAACTCAAAAATTGCTTCAACATATACTGTATAACATTTACAATTTATCCCTCTAAGCATTTCAAATTAACCTATAATTACTATTGTGATTAGTCCTATCTCCCTCTACTTTTTTACCAGCTGATTTAAGTGAAATGCAGTCGAATGAACACACCTTTGCAATCAAAATAGTGAAGCGAAAAATCTCGGGAGAAATGTGCCGATCCCACCTCCTAGACAGCCGCAGAATTGACTTTGCAGCAGCTAATCTGATACAAGGCCCATCACTTTCACTACAAACATGTTTGTCAGGCAAAATTAATTAATTAAGTTTCGAGGTGCAAATTCAAACAATTGGCACGCCAACACACACAGAAAATCAACCAGACAATTTTTCACAGATATTTCGCAAGATCGTTTTGTTCCCTGTTTGTTATCCAGTTTGTAGGGTGATATTATTCACAATTTGATACCTTAATCTGGTCCCTGAAGTCCCTGAACTCAAAGGAAACAGACATCTAATTGTTAATCATTTTACAACTCTCAACAATAACATATCTTACTAACCCAATGGAATAGTTGTAACTAAGGAATAAAAAAATGGACCAGCTAATAAAACCGTCATAGCACAGGTTTAAGGGTCAATAGGTCAACCGGGGTCGGACCGGTCATATTATAATATTACAATTTATTAGTGACAATATATATATTAATATATTTTCAAATTTCTAAGATAAAAATGAAGATCTTTAGAAAAAATATGCTTAAAATCTATTAGTATTAGTTAGGGTGTCTATACTTTATCTCCTTTCCTATAACTAATTAATTATTATATCCCTCAAAATCTTTTTTTTAGATTTGTTCTTTCTTTACTTACTTTTCTCTTCATCTTGATCTTCAAACTCTCATTTTTTCCTAAAAAATAGTGCAAAATAGTAGTTAGAAGAATAAAAAAAATGTATTTCATAAAAAAAAATTAAAAATTAAAAATCAGACCGGTTGAACCACCGGTTTTCACCGTTCAAACCGGTTCGACCGATCTAATACATGAACCGGACCGGACCACCGACCAGTCACCAGTTCAACCAATCGAACCAGCCGGTCTAGTCCGGTTTTTTGTTCCATGGTTGTAACGCAATATGTCTTATCATATAATCGGTGATCTCCGGTACATCTGAACCTGAAACTCCGTTCTCAACTCAACACAACGGACACACCTACACGCAAACCCACAACCAGGTAAAGACAAGTAGACAGACAGAAACACATATAATCTCCTTTGGTCTGGACTCCAAGGCTTGGCATGATGGCAGATTCACATACAAAAAATGTAAAATTTGAATCAGTACACATACAATTAGACGCTTCTTTTACACACATTGTGAAACAGAGTATGAAGGAAAGAGCAAATGCCGGCCAGTGTGAATGGAAAATGTCGGCAAACGTCGGCTGAGGGGTTGGTGGCAGTGTTTGTTGACCCTTATGTTATTTTAATAAGCATTTTTTTTCTTCTTTTAAGTAGTATAAATAGGTGTTAGAAGTAGGATTGTAAACACATCGAAGAAGTTAAATAAACATTGAGTATTTGGATTCTATACCAGTTTGGTATCAGAGCAAAGGGTTCTTGAGGAGGGAATCGTCAGAAAAATCAACGGAGAACGAAGGATTCGAAGTTTCCGGTCATCGGAAAATTCAGCCATCTTCGAAAGTCCTATCTCTGGTCATTTTTCGGGAAAACAGACCCCGTCATCGTGTTCAGAAGGCCGGAAAACCTTAGAAAAGTGCCAGACATTGTCGAAAACAGCCACCATGAGCCGCCACAAGTTCACCGGAAAACTTCTCGTCGTCGCCGAAATTTGGAGGTTGAAGACGACGCCACATCAGCGACAGCTATACAGTCAACGCTACATCATCCCAATCAAAAGCTGCCACATGTACTTAGTACCACATCAACCAACCAGTCAACTGCACTTTCAGAAATTGCTATTTTGCCCCCGTTTTTGGTTAAAATTATGATTTATGACCCCAAATCTTTCAAAAATTGTACGTTTTGCCCAAATTTTTGCCCAAATTACAGTTTCGCGCCAAAACTTTCTATAATTACAGTGTTGCCCCAAAACTTTCTGGAATTACAATTTGACCCAAAGTTTTTGCCAAAATTACATTTTTACCTTTCCTTCCCAAAAGCACTAATCATATCCCTATATCTTTCCGCCTTGTACCTAATAACTATGTATTTTAAGCCCTAACTTTACAAATATAGCCCCAAAATGCCTCTAAGACACAGGAACACGCACGAGATTGAGATGGAAGAAATGAGACAGCAGCTACAGGAGCTGGAAGCTACTATAGAAATGCAGCAAGCTTTGCTAGAAACTAGCAGAGAACCCTCGGAAGGCGATTTGGATAGCAGTAGTTCGCCATCCACTGATTATCGCCGCCATCCTCGACAAGCATCATTCCGCCCTAATGTCATTAAGGTGGATGTGCCCGAATTTGAAGGAAGGCTCCAGCCAGACGAATTCATTGATTGGCTTTAAACTGTCAAACGAGTTTTCGAATACAAGGAGATTCCAGATGAACAGAAGGTTAAAATTGTCGTCATCAAGCTAAAGAAACATGTTTCCATATGGTGGGAAAAGGCGTGAAAGAGAAGGAAAAGGCAAGATCAGAACGTGGGACAAGATGCGACGAGAGCTCTCACGTAAGTTTCTTCCTGAAAATTATTATCAAGATAACTTTCTTCAATTACATAATCTTCACCAAAAGTCTATGTCTGTGGAAGAATATACTAGGGAATTTGAAAAGCTCATGATAAAGTGTGATATCCAAGAAAAGGAGGAGCAAACAATAGCTCGTTATCTTGAAGGGTTGAATACCAACATTGTCCATCCAATGCAGCTCCAACAATATTGGACTCTGGATGACGTTATCCGTCTAGCCATTCGTATCGAGAAGCAAATGGCCAAGAGGCTTTCTTTTCAACCTCCTTCCTCTTTTCAGCCTCCTTCCTCTTCTAAGCCTTCTTCCTCCAGGAATTATTCTGATAACCACAAGACACAGTTACAGCAGTCTAGCTCTTCAAGCAAGCCTACACCAAAGACTGCCAAGGAATTTAGCTCCAAGACAATCAAGTGCATCAAATGCCAAGGGTTCGGTCATATCGCTTCAGAGTGTCCTAACCGCAAAGTTGTTACCATTCTTGAAGGAGAAGCATCTGCAGTATCTGAAGAAAAGGAGCCCCTGCCTGCCAGAGAACTAGTGTTTGATGAGGAACCAATTTTTGATGAAGAAGTCACTCTTGCTGATCACAGTGAAACACTTATGATTAGAAGAAGCCTACATACAACAATAGCGAAGGAAGAGCCTTGGCTACGTCACAACATTTTTCATACTCGTTGCATTGCTCAAGGTAAAGTCTGTGACGTCATCATTGACAACGGAAGTTGTGAAAATGTAGTCTCTCACTACATGGTAGAAAAGTTGCAATTGCCAACTCACAACCATACGTAACCTTACAAGCTCTAATGGCTTAACAAAGAAAGCGAGGTAAAAGTTTCTAAACAATGCCTTGTTACCTTTTCTATTAGTAAAAAGTATCACGATGAAGTTTGGTGTGATGTTGTTCCTATGGATGCATGTCATCTTCTGCTGGGGAGGCCTTGGCAATATGATCGGCATGCTCTGTATGACGGTCATGCCAACACATATTCCTTCCAAAAGGATGGTGTAAAGATTCAGCTTGCACCCTTACCACCAGACGAACAAAACAAAGGCAAAACGGCGTCCAAACCGTTGGTATCTCTAGTCGAGAAATCCCAATTAAAAGTGACCAAATCAGAAGGCCAAGTCCTAGGTCTAGTTCTATTGCTCGAGGCAAATAACGAAACTTCTATTCCACTAGAGGTTCAATTATTGTTAGCTGAGTTTCCTGATGTGATCCCAGATGACATTCCGCCAGGATTACCACCTATGCGGGACATTCAACATGCGATGGATTTCATTCCAAGAGCAGTAATTCCTAACAAGCCAGCTTACAGGATGAGTCCCCAAGAACATGTTGAAGTTCAACATCAGGTTGAAGAATTACTAAAGAAGGGATTGATCCGTGAAAGTATTAGCCCTTGTGCCGTACCTATACTTCTAGTACCCAAGAAGGATGGAAGCTGGAGAATGTGCATAGATTGTCGTGCAGTCAACAAGATCACAATTAAGTATCGGTTTCCGATACCTAGGCTCGATGACATGCTCGACCAATTATATGGCTCCACAATTTTTTCCAAGATTGATCTTCGTAGTGGATACCATCAAATCCGAATTCGTCCCGAAGATGAATGGAAGACCGCTTTCAAAACCAAAGATGGGTTGTATGAATGGAATGTGATGCCATTTGGATTATCAAATGCTCCTAGTACATTTATGCGATTGATGAACCAGGTGCTTCGCCCTTTTATTGGCAAGTTTGTTGTTGTTTACTTTGATGACATTCTTATCTACAGCAAAAGTCTAGCAGATCACTTAGAGCACTTACGATAAGTGATGCAAGCTCTTTGTGAGCAAAAACTTTATGCTAATTTGAAGAAGTGCACTTTCTTGACAAGTGAAGTCATTTTTTTGGGCTATATTATCACTGCAGAAGGTATACGGGTTAACCCAAGCAAAATTAAAGCCATTAACAATTGGCCAATTCCGCAATCTATCCAAGAAGTTAGAAGTTTTCATGGATTAGCTTCCTTTTATAGGAGGTTCATTCGAAACTTTAGTTCCATTGCTGCACCCCTTACGGATTGCATCAAGGGAGACAGGTTCCAATGGACAGAGAAGGCTCAAAAAAGTTTTGAAGAACTGAAGAAACGCTTGACAGAAACTCCTCTGTTAGCACTTCCTAATTTTGACCAAGTGTTTGAGGTCAGTTGTGATGCTTCTAACACTAGAATTGGTGCTGTTCTAAGTCAAGAAGGCCATCCAATTGCTTTCTTTAGTGAGAAGCTTAATGATGCTAAGCTCAATATTCTACCTATGACAAACAATTCTATGCCATTGTCCGAGCTTTGCAACATTGGAGCCACTATTTGTTACATAAGGAGTTTATCCTCTATTCTGACCATGAATCACTCAAGCATTTAAATTCTCAACAAAAGATCAATCGAAGGCATGCCGCTTGGAGTGAAATGTTGCAGACCTATCCGTTTTTACTCAAGCATAAGGCTGGTGTCCTAAATTCAGTAGCTGATGCACTTAGTCGTCGACATGCTCTATTAACGACTATGCAAGCCAAAGTAATAGGCTTTGAAACTATAAAAGAGTTGTATCAAGATGATCCTGATTTCCAAGGTGCCTGGACTGAATCTCAGCCATTTCAGCAGTATTACAGGGAAGAAGGATTTTTATTTAAAGGAAAAACTTTTTGCATTCCTCGTTGCTCACTACGTGAGGCTATAATTTGGGAAGCCCATAATGGGGGATTAGCTGGTCATTTCGGTAGAGACAAAACTGTGGCCCTAGTAAAGGAGAGCTTCTATTGGCTAAAGCTTGAACGAGATGTGAACAAACATATCCAAAGATGCAGAACATGTAATCTGGCTAAATCCAAAAGCCAAAATACCGGGTTGTATATGCCGTTGCCAGTGCCTAAGGCACCTTGGGAGGATGTGAGTATGGATTTTGTCCTTAGGTTACCTCGGACCCAGAGACAAAAGGATTCTATAATGGTGGTTGTTGACCGTTTTTCAAAAATGGCTCACTTTATCCCTTGCCAAAAGACTAATGATGCGGTTCAAGTTGCAGACTTATACTTTAAGGAGATTGTTCGTCTTCATGGCATTCCCAAAACTATCACTTCTGATAGAGATATCAAGTTTGTAAGCCACTTTTGGAGGACTTTATGGAAAAAGATGGGAACTAAGCTTCAGTTTAGTAGTGCTAGTCATCCTCAAACTGATGGCCAAACAGAGGTTGTTAACAAGATTCTTGGAAATCTATTACGCAGCTTTGTTGGAAAGAACTTGAAGCAGTGGGATCTTATTGTTCCTCAAATTGAATTTGCTTATAATAATTCAGTCAATCAAGCAACCGGAAAGTGTCCCTTTGAAGTCGTTTATGGCACTCGACCCCTCAATCCATTAGACCTTATTCCTTCACCAGACAAGCATTATTACAGTGAAGGTGCAGACCAAAGAGCTAAAGAAATTAAGAAGCTACATGACCAGGTTTGTGATAGGATTCAAAAGCAGAATGTGAAACTCAAGGCACAACGAGACAAGCATCGCAGGCAGCAAGTCTTTAATGTAGGAGATTTGGTCTGGATACATTTGCGAAAAGAACGGTTTCCAAAGCAACCAAATGCCAAGTTATCTCCTCGAGCTGATGGTCCATTCAAGATTGTGCAGAAAATTAACAACAATGCTTACAAAGTGGAATTACCTGGTGCTTACGGTATTTCAGCCACTTTCAATGTTGCGGATCTATCTCCATATCTTGACGATGGTGTTGATTCTGACTCGAGGACGAGTCATGTCCAACCCCGGGAGAATGAAACAGAGTATGAATGAAAATGAAACAGAGTATGAAGGAAAGAGCAAATGTCGGCCAGTATGAATGGAAAACGTCGGCTAAAGGGTTGGTGGTCGACAGAGGAGTTGGTGGCAGTGTTTGTTGACCCTTATGTTATTTTAATAAGCATTTTTTTCTTCTCTTGAGTAGTATAAATAGGTGTTAGAAGTAGGATTGTAAAAACATCAAAGAAGTGAAATAAACATTAAGTATTTGGATTCTATACCACATTGAAAACTCGAACACCATTAACAACTTCATTGAAAAGGAAGCACTAAACATACAAAGGATATGCAACATTCATTCTAGAATATAATTCTGCACGAAGCTGCTGACTCTTCTGTAGTTCACAGAAAAAGTAAGGCATGATATTAACATTCCAAAAAGAGGCAAGCGAATATGATGTAAACATATTAGACAAGACCATGTCTATGATTTAGCCATGATCCACCCAGATTTTTCAAACCATATGTCAACCAGAAAGACTCATTTGGCATTTTATGTGCCCATATGTCACATTTCCAGGTATTCGGTTAATTATCAGTTTGATAAGGACAAAAAGAAAAAATATTTACCTGTTTTAAGGGTGCATTCCTTATTATTATTTTATTTATTAAGCCTATTGTACATAAGTTAAATCCACTTAGGCACTTAGCTCTAGGGGTATTAGTGAAAATTCTCTTATTCCTTGAACCTATAAATATGGGATCTCCACGTTTGTAGATGCATCAGATTCCTATTGACGAGAAGATTAAACCCTCTTCTTCCGTTTGATGTCAAGTAAGAACATTTGCAACTTGAGCATACAAAGAATTTAGGCAAAAAAGGGAAGAAAAGACAATTAGTTTAGCAGCCATACCTAGAATTCAAACCGACAAAGTGATCACTCTGCTGCAACATTCTAAACAAAATGTCCAACAAACCAATAATATTCCGTCTCGCACAGTTCCCTTGCCCTGGCAGATAACTCTTTACTAGCGCTTTTAGCCCATAAATCTGCATTAGTACGTGTTAGAATGATTGCATGCCCATTGCGAAGGATAACATCGAAATTTGTTTGAGCTCCCTCAGATTTTATCATCTAAAATGTTTAAAAAGACTTATCATTGAGAAAGAAAAGCAGTTACAAGTTGAAAATTGTCTTATATATACATGTAGACAGATGTACTTTTATATAATCAATAAGAGCCCAGTTTTTGTATATCATTACTTATGCAAGAATTGAGATCATAATAATGTCCCAACTTCCAAACTTTGCACAGGAAGTTGTGATAACATGCAAAAATAAATAAACAAAGAAGTATCAAATACAAGTCCTAGAGGAGACACTCGTATTGAGAAGAACAACCACGAACCTCAAAACGAATACAAGATAATAATATCAAAAATAAAAATAAGCGAAGGTTGAAAAATGAAAATTGCATAAGTTATTAATTAATTGACCAGGCTCATGGGCCCCATAAAATTAAATTAAACCAAAAATACATAAAATATAATGGAAAGAAAAGGCCAAAATACAAAGTCTAATACAAGTCAAATATATCAAATTAGAACGCTATTTGTAAGTCAAATTCACAAAGCGGCTTCCAACATAAGTTCAAACACGCACATTTATATGTCTAGTTTCCTCTAGATATATAAAATCTAAGTTATAAATAATGCGACTTATTTCAATGTCCAGGTAAAACACGGAACCACATTTTTGTTTATATGTATAGATATAGCTAGATAAAGATTATTAATTATCAATGTTGAATTTGAAATCTATAGTCATACTATTTACAAATGGGAACAACCTAACGTATTCTTTTTTTTTTCTTTGGACCTTGCAGCCTAACGTAATCTTGAGTCTTCATGGAATGCAAGGACCCACCTAATTTCAGCAACAAACTAAAACGTCATTAATGTGACATCACGGCACTATTTCTTTGTACTTTTTGACATCTGTGCAGCTTTATTGGAATTACTGAATTCCCCCTCGGTCTAAATATAAAACAGTTGATTTTTTTAAAAAAATTAATTAAATTATTTTAAAATATTTATATTTGTCATTTGTTTTTCAAACTATTTTGTCTAACTTATAAACTGCTATATAATCTAAGAATACATATCATATTATATAATTAAATAACTTATTTAGCTTCTTTAATCTCTCTAAAAAAATCAATTCTATCTTATATTTAAGACCTACTATATTCAAATGCAGTATCTGATTCCCCATTCTCACCTTCAATTGGCAGGATGATGCATTGTGAACGTCATCCCAGGGCTCCGCCTAAGCAAAGAAATAACCAGCCTGTCAGAGAAACCCCACCGCATCCCGGCATACTAAAATTAAACGAGCAAGAACTTTTTTTTTTTTTAAATGGGTTAAACGAGCAAGAACTTGATAACGTTGATTTTACTTGAATAATCCTCTGAGAAACATATGATGTAATTTCCTCATCTCGAGTATCAAAAGCTCCTGACATAGAGTATTGTGCAATGCATCCCAAAGACTGCAAAACTGTTGGAACATTGCGCTGGCTATAAAGAGAAACAGCAAGTTCCTGCACAGCAAGAGAGACAGAGATCAAGGCAACGTTCACTACTAAGAAGAGTCCGTATAAAATATAAACACAAGGTTATGCTTGCCATAAGCTCCATCAAGCATGACAAAGTATTGACAAACATGATCTTCTAAATGAGCCAAGTATATGAAGTTACTTTCATGCTTTGCCTAACATGTAGCAACATTGGAAGAGAGAGCAACACATATAAGCACTGTTTTTTTGGCCATTTATATATAAGCATTTTGTATCAATTATTTTTGCCTCGCTTTAAAAATGACATAATTACCAGATCCTCTTCCTTGTGATGAAAGAATTCACGAAACTCCCCTTAAAATTAGAAAAGGTACATCTAAATTCATTTTACCCAGAATATCTTCAATTAATTAAAGTGATAAGTGATAGTTAAAAAGGACAATTTTCAGAAATTCGAACAATTGAAAGACAATAATTAATAATATCAAATTTAAACAATAATATTTAATAAATATACATTTGATCGACATTACACTGCAACCAAGCTAAAAGTAAGCAAAATATTAGTGTAAATTAAGGTAACTGCTACAAGCACAAAATAATAATAATAATAACAATAATGAGAAACATCTTTTTTATAAGTTAAATTTTTAAAGGAAAAAATAATAATTTTACAGTTCACGATGTTTCAATCAAGATAACTTACATATGAATTTTTTTTTTTTTTTTTTGGAAGAAAGACAATTCTATATTATAAGTAAAATGTTTTAACTGCAATATCAGAAGCTAAATAGAAAGGAATGAGAAAGGACATGAATTATTTTGAAATAGTTATTTTCTCGCTTAAAAAATATAAAAATAAGAGGATTCGCATCCCGTCAAATAATGCTACCTCGTGTAGATCTGAGAAAAATGATTGGTCAGAACTCAAAGTAGCCATTGCCGAGATCGCAAATTTAGCCTGTGTGCGAGTTCCCTCCAGGCACAATCTTTGAAGAAATGGGTAAATATCACTGTAAACCAAAAACAAAATGAGGCTAAACAAAAACGGAAATCAAACATTCAAACATTTGAAAGGAAACTATCGTGAAGAACTTGGGTGGAACTGGCCCACGATTTTCATAGTATTTAAGCCTTTTTTATGGTATTCCCCTTTTGTTTCCAATGGACGAATTTCAACTACTACTGCTTACTACATTTTTTGCTGGGCTGCAAATCAAATCGAGTCCGAGGTCATTACTCATCTAGGTACTAATCTCCAAAACCCACGATTGATTATTACGAAACAATGAAAAAAGGGCAACTAATGGTGAATTTGGTTAAACCGTAGATTTTATGATGCCTGCCAGAAACATGGGTCTGACATCTATACGAACACAAAGCGGTAGAGGTGACCTGAGTTTGATCGAAATGTGAGAGCCCGCTTTTGCTAAAACCTCAATCAGCCTGTCACTAACTGCGCTCTTCTGCTCCAACAGCATTTGGAACTGCTTTTCAGAGTCTTTCAGGATTGCTGGAAAAGTTCTCGTAATGGCCTAGTTGAAGTAAATTGACAGAACGATTTATCAGATGGAATCCACATCAAGCAATAGTTTTGCAATGACGTGAGTAGTATAGTTTGGTCGACTTCTCAACAAAGGCATACTACAAAATACAAATAATAGTCACATTAACAGTTAACATCCAGAATGTCCTCAACTCTTATACTTACAGGTGTAAAACTTTCTCGTTTTCAGTGCTATTATTTCAACAGCAAAGGTTCGACAATGATAAGTGTTATATATATATATATATATATATATATCAAAACCATTCGTGGACCTTCCCTTGATTTGTTTTTTTAATAAAAACCTCGACAAACAGATGGTCAAAATTACCATCTCCAAGTCCACAAAAGAAAGAAAAAAACGATTTCCCGTCATGATTAATCTTAGATTGAAGTAATTCATCTCGTAATGATTAATCGTTAAAAACAGATACATCAAATTTGGTGTTGAGCGAGCATTATACATTGTCTAGTGCCTACTTTTCTTTTGTGCCTTGAAGTCAAAAGGTTCCCCGCACCAAAAAAGAAATGCCAAGAATGCACCATAAATATCCATTGAGTAGTAAGATCTGTTACCAGGAGAAGCTTTATAGAAGAATCCTTCAAGCGCTTGCTTCCGACTGTGGAATTGGAAAGATAATCTAAAATGTAATGTACGTGCTCTGAGCTGAAAATGTTGTACGAACATTTAGAGAAGAGTGAGCGTAGAAACTCAAAATATGGATTGCTCTCCCCAACCATTTTCATAAGCTTATCCTGAGAGAAAACAAAATAGGGGGGGTCACATAAAATCAGAAACAATGGACAAGCATACAGAGATGAGTTGCATCCCTTACTATACGATAAATATGAAAGATCTTACAGGATAACATCAAAACCCCACATCAGATTTCCTCATCGGAAAGAGTTACGTATCCTAAAAGTGAACTATCATATATATTCATTAGTTTCTCGTGGTGTTAGAGTATATATATAAAGTCAAAGTTCATGCAACACATGCCTAAACCACTTTCAATAACATCAAAGTTGTTACGAGACGCCTGATCTATAATGAGTAATCCAACCTGCTACTTGAATTATTTAACTGCATTGATTTTCCCGCCTCAGTAGATGGCTACATTTCCAGATCAGAATAAAAAAATTTAAAAAAAAAAAAACTTAGACAAAGTCATTTATCTGCCTTCCAAGTTATATGGAAGAATTATAGGCCGTGTGCCAGGAATGAGGAACAGAATGTGCATGGTGCATACTTCGTCACACAAGAAAAGGGAACAGGTTCAAATAAAGCCAAAATGGTTAATACGTGATCATGAACACCACTACCCCGACTACCCCAACAAAAAAGAAAGGAAAAAAAACATACTTGGATGATTTTTCTGGTTGTAAAAGTTTGCTCCTCCAATAACTGTTCGAGTGAGTTAAATAGATTATTATCTTTAAGCTGGTTTACTTTAAGTAACCACTCTTCTGCTTTAGGAGGATCTGGAAAAAATGAGGCAATTTTTGTGAACATATTTGCAGTAGCTGTCTGTAAATCTTCGGACCAATTTTCCTGAAAAGCAAATATAAACTCCATTATTTCCCAACTATCAAATCAAAGCACAAAGATAATATTCGCAACTTGCGAAAACCAAATTATTTCGTACAGATATATTATTATTTTCAGAAATAAGTACGAGATTACGCAGCATGCACAAAGAAACTCCCTTCGTTGATTGGTAAGAAGTTTATGAAGAAAATAATGCCACCAAAGAGGAAAATGTGCTTGTGTGTGTTTTTGTTTTTTTTTTTTTTTTTTTTTTTTTGGTTTGGGGGGGCATGTGAAGGGAAAACCGAGAACAAAAGAATTTAAAAGCATCTTCAAAATTTAGGAAAATTACTGAATCATCAAAAGAAATCAAGTAAACAAGATAATGATTTTTTTTTTTCCAGAAAGAAAGAATCTTAGCACACTATCTTATTAAGATACATCAAACAATCACTGAGCTATGCTTTTCAACTTCCACCCACAGTTTCTGTCCAGCTTCAACAATCAAACAATCACCTAGAAGCTTCCATGGGAAACCAGATAGCATTCTTAAATCTTAATGTTTGCTGTGTATCAGTTCTTATTTTCATGAAAGGCCAACTTTAAAACAGTGCATAGTTGTTCAAGAAACAGAAAATGGCATACATAGAATCTAAACACTGAAAAGACTTCACCATCTTAGATATTACTAAGTTGATGAAAAGGCTTCACCAAGTTATGATTTAAAAAACTCGATTTTGGTACCTTCAATTGCTTCCGCAAAGCCATATAGTTTTTAACCTCATGTTGCAACCTGAAAACAGGAATGATTTGTAATAAATAATCCACTAATTTCCTTTCATCATATTTATAGCATTTCAATACCACTACCTTTTCTTCTGAGATAAAATAGTATGTAATGCCTTTTCGTGAAGAGGACTGAAAAAAGAAAATATGTGTATCCAGTGATTTGTCCTTTCCTCAATGGAGAGATGCTCTGGAAATAAATCATCGGCAAGAACTAATTCCATGTTGTGTGAACTGAAATAAATTTTAACATAAATTAAATATTATCAAGTCTTATATCTTAGAAAGAACTCTTGCTTTGCTTCAACTAGCTATACAGAGTAGATGACCTGACCTGAACTCCTTACAATCTTTATCAAAGCAAAGCATCAAAATTTTACACGGAATCTCTTCAAAGTGATCACAAGCTGTCATGCTGCCTTCACAGCACTTCTTGCAGTAATCTTGATATACTTCCATAAGCTTTTGCAAGGCCCTCTTTCTAACAGATATCTGAAAAGATTAGAAAAACTAATAAAGAGAAAGAAGAGAAGGGATATATTAGGAGAAAGATATTTTAAATCACAAGAATTCTATTGTGTCCCACAGTAGGAAAAAGCACCAAAAGCACATGCCTTTTTATCCCGAATTCTTTCAGTGACTTGAGATATTAGTTTGGATGGTGCGAGTTGTAGGTTTGACTTGGAAAGATCACAGGCAACAAGAATTGCCTGCATTCTTACCCTGTCATCAAAGTCTAGTAATCGATCTTCAATAGCACCTGCTCAATTTAGAGGATGCCATGAGTCACTTGCAAGAAATCATGAGGGATTGTGAATCAGGAGGCAAGCAGCATACTAAAAATAAAAGAATTATCCCAATGACAAGAATAAGTGCTGAGAAGCTTACGGATGATTTGATGAATTTCTCTCCCTGATGTATTTGCCACATAAATAGCTTTAGCACATTGCAAGGCACTAATTCTAACGTCCACAGACTTATCAGAAAATCTATTCAAAAATTCCATAAAAAGATCATGATATTTCTGCGCAGCATGATGTTCTGGAAGTGCAAAAAGCTTGCCAACCAAATTAACAGCTTTTATCCGAACATCAACCTGATCAGCCTGTGAACAGGATCTCAAATTTAATAAATGTGAGAAGAGATATATTCCTAAAAGAAAATATCAATTTCAATCTATAAAGGAGAAAGAAAATGCACCAATAACTCTCCAATCAAGCTTGGGATGACAGCAAGAAGCATCTCAGGAGCACATTGGAATATTTTAAATATAATTTCATGGTAAAATTCTTTCAGCCCAGAGCTTACAGCATTCCTGTCATTTATACAAGAAGTTAAAAACCAACAAACAAGGGGCTTCAGCTCTTTCTCATCTGCACAACTGATGATTGATGCAGCTAGTTGAGAAGCAGCACAGGTTGCATCCTGTAATTCATTCAGAACCGCTAAGTGGACTTTTAAGCCAGTACAGTTTTCTTTGATAGAAAAACACACATAACAGTGTTATTCCAAATAATAAACGTAAGATGTAATGAATCTATCTTGATCAAACAAGCTTCTAATAAGACAAATGTGAAAAGACGGAAGTGTCAGCCTCTACGTAGAATAAGCACTGCAACAATTTTACTTCGTTCAGTATTCAATTTTTGCGGATATCACAAGCAACTAGACTGTTGGCCCATGCTTCGCACAAAGTCTAAGGTAAACTGCACTATGACTTGTGAATGGTGCAACAACAGCAACAAGCCTTATCCCACTATAACAATAAATAGTGCAACTTCCTATAAATTTATATGAAATATTGATACATGGATATATAGATGCTTATTAGTGAAAGGAAATTGAGGGTAATCATCAAAAATTGTCACATACAGAAATAAAAGGAGGCCTTACTTTTCTGCCCTTTATAAGATTTTGTAATATCACTTCCAAGAGTTTCAGAGAAGCTCCTGCGTTTAATATATCTATCATTATAGAAGATATAGCATTGGTCAAACTCGCATGGTCGTCATCTCTGAAAAAAAAAATGGGGGGGAAAAGAGATTAAACGTCCTGTGTCATTATTGCCAATAAAAATTATACTGAAAAAATAGGGGACTGGCTACTCTACCAAAAGTAACAACAACAATCAAGTACAATCAAGTAATACATTGCCTCAAAAAACTGTTGTCTACGTCTATCACTTAATAACATGATTAGGGCTGATGGAAAACATACAAAGAAATGAATGAAAGCTTAAAATAGTTAAACCTACTATGAATATCACAGAATTTGAGAGGTTTCTATTTCTGTGGGAATCAATACAACATAACCTAAAGAAATTACAACACAAGCATATTTCTTAAATACAAAAAATTGGAGACAATTGCCAAAGGTTTTAGTTATAAAAAATCATCACATAGGTGTATTTTCAATTACATAAACAGAGACTTCTTAAGTCCTTATGAGTTAATATGAGTAGTTAAAACGCAGGACTAATGAATATGTCCAATCGAATAACAATCACAGAAACAAAGGAAAACCTTTTTTTGCAACAGAAGAGTAGGGGGAGGAATTGACCTTACAACAGAGAAGAAAATTTTGAACATCTCGATAACCAAATCTTCAGAGTCAATATCCAGCATTATCAAACAGCATTTTAACTGAGCCACAGTTTCCAGTATCTTCACCCTTTTTGAAAAGAATGGACTCGAGGTATCAGCTAGCTCCGCAAACGTACTAACGATAAGTTTAAATACACCCTGAATTAAAAGAATGTCTCTCAAATTAACATAGAAGTGGACATAGTACAGGCAAGCTAAAAAAACTTCCAGTTATATTGTGTATGATGTGTACCTTTAAATCTTTGTCCTCAAAAGGAGGTTCTGGTGCCCTGACCCTAAAAATTTCAGCGACACATATAGCAACTAGAAGTCTGACATCTTTATCTGCATGTTGAAGCAGATCACTAGCGATCACATGCTCCAGGGTCTTCAAGGAAGCTACTCGATTTTGGGCAGCTTCTTGCTTTCTGAGAGCTTCCTCCTCATTATTAGCTTGTGCTTCATTAGAGGCTTCAATAAGGGATAACTGTTTTAACTTAGACAAAGCACTTACAGCTTGCTGCAGAAGAGTTAATAATAATATGATCACAGTTAGCATCCCAGAATATTAGATTGACAATTGCAGGATTAAGTAAATGAACTTAACAAAGATAACCTTGAAGCAAATGATAAGTCAAAACAACAGAATTGCAGCAAACTATTCAAGTGTTAGAAATGACCATGAACAGCACAACTTAAATGTAGAATATGCACCTCTCCAGCCCCCACTCCCCAGAGAGAGCCAGACAACACCAACAAGTTGTAAATCACTCGATTAATTATAATCACTTGCGAACTGAGACTGAAATTCAACCGATTCCTTTTGGTATCATGTGGAGACGGCAGATGCAAGAGAACCAACATTATATTAAATGGTCGCGCTCTTTGGCCATGGGCAGGATGCAGAGACAACATGATGAACGCCAAAACACAACGTAAATGGGCTAAATGGAAGGAGAATACAGACACAGTTATATTCATCTCGATAGGTGTTCTACTTCGACGAATTAGGGGGCCTGAAAATTAGAGTCCCCACAGGGATTCACTTCCCACTTTCTATGAAAAGCATGGAGCGTAAATTTATAGGTCCAACTTGTAAAGCCTACTATGAACTCGCAAATGAGCGGGCGCAATTCGGCATGCAGAGAAACTGGAGGAAAGTAGTGAAACACAAACAGCACGTTTATTTTTGAACCCAATTAACTTAATTACTCGTTAAAAAATAATGCAGACTGCAAGCTAACTTCCTTCTCTAAATTCATCAATATCTACAATTAGCATTATCACAAAAAATAAAACTAAGAACACTTTCATACTAGTCCGACAATGTGAGCCATATTAGTGAAGCTTTAAAAAAGGCGGAAAGTTGTCATGAGATGGTCCGGTTGCTGAAAACAAAACCTGAGAAGGAGCGGAGGGAGGGAGGTAACGCTTACTCGTAGGGATTTGACAATGAAATCCTTGGTAGGACGACTTCGCTGGCCGAGACGAGCTCCGACTTCGGATATGAGTTGCAGCGCGGACGCATCCATGGAAGCGGCAACGAGCAGTTAACCAAAATCGGATAATTTGGGGTCAGCGTGAGTGTGAGGCATGTGAAGATCGACGAAAGAAAGAGAAGCACAGTTTATGCTTTTGTTTTGTTTTCGAGTGCTCAAGTCTCCCGCCTCCTTGCATCACGTGATTTTTACGCGCCTCTATTTGGGCTATTTTTGGCGGTCCATATCCTCTAGCTTAAAAAAAAGTACAATCGTTATGGAGGCTCGTGTTAATTTTTGAAATTCCGATTCTGCTGATCCCCCAAGTTTCAGAGGATATGGGCCTCTTTGGATTGATACTCTTGTAATTAATTATTAAGCACTAAAATCATGGTGCTTCACTAAAAAATTACTGAGAACAAAAATCATAATTTTTTTAAAGCTGATCTTTTAAGCAGATCTGAGAAGAGAGAAGCAAATAGTATATATACGTCAGGTGTCAGGCTGAGAAATTTTTCATATGAAGGTAAAATTTGCCCTTCATTTATTATTGCTTTGTTGCATACACTTTATTTTCATATATAGCATGATGTATATTAAATATAAGTAAAATTTGAAAGTTATTGAAGTTTAAGATAAAGTTGATGAACTTTAAAGGTTTTTCTTAATTTATATAAAACATACAGAAAGTAATTTATAAAAAAATATATAGTAACAGGAAGTAGAGTAGAGTAGAATTAATATAGAGTGGATTTAATTGTGTAAAGCTCCATTAAATCCCTCTAGATCTTGAGTTCGAGTTCTATAGGATATACTTGTGTTGGGAGGGACAACTATGACCACGAACCGATTATCAAATGATAATATAAAAAAAGTAGAGTGGGGTAGGCATTATGTATTTACAATGTTTATAAATCAAAACTCTCATACTCATAAAGAATATTATTTCCTACTGCTCTTATGTTGGTATTGATAGATATGTCGATGATTCCATACATAAATATTAGTTCAGAATCGTTCCCAGAAACTTGGAGGCAGTTCAGAACCAGGAACTACCCCCCAACAAGTAACTTCATTAGTACAAGGAACTAAGGAGATGTTAATAGTTACTGAGTGATACAGATGAGATATACATTAAGTTAATCTTCTCATGTGTGCCTTGTGATGCGGTGAGTGGTGACTAAGGGCAACTAAAGAAGTTCTAAGCTAGAAGCCAAAAGTTCTTCTGCCACTTTGTACTGATTAGGTACCCATTGGTGCCTTGGCTTCGCTTCCTCACTCCTATTGTCAAGCACTCTACATCGTGGATGCAATGTTCCACAAACTCCTCTGTGCTGCTGTTTCCGCACAGGCTGGCACAAAAAAAAATAGCGGAACATTAAAAACATAACTGTTTACACAAATACGATTGCTTATTGCTTATTAGTTTAAAAAAGGTCACTTTAGGGCTGAAAATTAAGAGAGAGGATGCATGACCGAAGTCTAACCAGTTGAACAGAAGAGATGGCTTTTTTTGGCCCAGTACTAAGACCGACACCTCCAGCTTCTTCACCTGGCTCATCACTGTGATCAATTTTGGTCCTTCAACTACGAGTGCCTCCACTTCCACCTATGTCACACACACGCATAACAAACATAAGATCCCATTAGTGAATGGGGTAGGGAACCAGGGGACAAAGAGGACAACTTGAAAGGAAAAAGCTGACGCAGTTGTACAATTCCCATGATTTCCCTCTGAAAATTAAACGTCAAGAGAAGGGATTAATTCTGAAGAAAAGGTGGGAAAAAATTTTTTTGTCATAAGAAATAAATTATATCAGAAAAGGAACTCCAGCTTCTTTCTGTCTCCACTATCACTGAATTACCATAGAACAACTAGAATCTAGATCTATCTTTCCAACGCAATAACCATCCCTGGCCTCTTTCCCTTCTTATATACCCTCAAGATTCGAAGAGAAGAGTGATTACAAAAAACGAGCCAGAGCAGACAAATTGAAACAAACATACCTCAGGTCTACAATCTTTACAGATAGAGCGAAGATAATTGAGGAGATAGGTGGAATAAGAAGAATGAGAAGGCGTGTGTGGAGGGACGACGTGAAGCAGAGTAAGCAAGTCAGCCTTATTAGCAACATGGGTGAGTGCCCAAATGAGTGCATGTTTGGAATCCGACGAGTGATCCACCAACACCATCACTCTCTTTCTCGCCGCCGCCGTATTATTATTGCCCTCGCTTCCACGTAGTTGATTCAGGCTCGCCTCCATGCTCATCCCTCCATTGCCTCCGCCATGCTTGTTTTTCCCAGCACTCCATCTGTTCGACGTCGATTTCCAAGCCTCTTTCGCACTCACCTGTTTCAAGAACGATCCTGAACTCGCCATTATATTCTCTCTCGCGAAAACCACCACCACCCCTGTTTTCTTCTAATGAAACTGTAATGTGCAATTATCACCGATCGAGAAACGAGAGATTTTTTTTTTTGGGGGGGGGGATGAAGGGGTTTGCAGTGGAGGGTTGGAGGCTGAAGCGTTCTCTGCGCAGTTTTAAAGTGTCAACTGTCACGGGAATCTCTGGCCTAACGCGGCAACAAAAGTTAATATCTTTGGGGGGGGAAAACTTATGTAATTATTAAAATTGGTTCACAGCAGAAATGTTAGTATCTTGTGATAAAATATTTTCCATAACGAGAATATTATAGTAATAGTAAAAAAACCGCTATCATTAGTTTTGATGATGAGGTTGGAGATCTTTGGTGCGATATCTTTTGTCTAAATTAAGAACTGAGTCTTTTTATCATCATTAGTATAATCTGAAAATTTGCAATATTAGTTAGTAACATTAAAAACAAAATTACCCATCACATTTGATGAGTTAGTTGCTTTCATAATTGTTTCATATAAAGTAGTTCGTTTTTTTAGAAGGGCACAATTATGTGACCTGTGCGGGGACCCCCATCTATAAATGTGGAATGGTGTGATGATGGTACGTGGCTATGTGCACGTCATGGCAGCTTTAAACCAGCAAAGTGATCTTACTAAAACATCAAGTTGGGAAGTATTGGTTCATTAATCTTAATAAAAGATCAGATCAGGTTGGAAATAATAAATATTACGACTTCAGACCCCAGTAGGAAGCTGAAGTGGGTTCATCTCACCTTCTAAATAAAATGAGATTATTATAGAGATCTGAGCTGATTGGGATTGGAGGTCATTTATGAGGCGTAATTGGAGCTTGACATGGCATGGAGAGATTCTGGTGAAATGTATAAAATAGCCAAGCGTAAAATATAATAATCAAGAGATTCAGAAAATTATTAGATTTCCTCTTACCCCAGATTCATCCCTCTCATCTCTCCTTGTAATATTATCATTTGCTTATGCTTTATCAAGTTAGTTAGTGTTTGTTTTAATAGTAATTAGAATTTTAAAAACAATTTTTCAATCGTGATTTACAATATATGAGGTAAGTATGTAAAAGAAATTTTATCTTAACTTACATGAATAAATACTTTTATATTCTAAAAGTGATCCAAAAAGTAGTCTTTGATACTAAGGAAGATGCGAGCGAATAACTCAGACAATAAAATATTGAGGCCAACACTTTTTTACGAGAAAAGACGAACCCAAACAAAAAATAATAATGGTCGTGTAATCCTCATTCACTGATGGCCTGTCAGGTGCACCGTCATTAAAGAATCCTTGAAAATATTTGGCTTCTTTGAGTAAGATCTATATAATACGAGTGGGAGAGAGAATTAAAATGACCCGTAAGTGGCTTAGGTAAATGAATAGTTAATGATTACATGCGTGTAACGGAGAGGGAACATGATGCAGGCACAATGCTCTTAAACGGGAACTGATCTGAACTATGAATGTGAATTGGCACTTTAAAAGGGCACAGTGAGAAGGATGGGAGGGATTATAGGAAAGGAAAGGAAAGGAAAAGGGCCATAAAGACAAATGAAATGGACAGTGAACATATGATGACAAGTACGCACGTAGTGAAGCGGATTTGATTGCAAGCTAGAAGACGAAACATTGTCTCATTCCTGGCGTGGGGCTCAGGGACTGTGTCTCCCCCCAATAATTAAAAAATAAACCAAATAAAATAAGAGGCTCTCTCATGTTGTGTTGTGTTCTACATATGCTTTAAGAAAAAGTGTAATCATTCACACGGTGGATAATAGAGTTGTGAGTGAAATTTGTGGTTACTATTTAGAGGCAGGGGCATGCTGAGTGGGGCGTGAAGGGCAGTGTTTGAAAAGCAGAAGAAAGTTTAACAGCAAAAGTTGGATTGGATGGTTCTGACGGGAAACATTGGCGTCCCTCTTTGGTAGATTCATTTGTCCCCCGAAAAAAAAAAAAGATTCAGCCAAACAGACATGACTCATACAAAACACTAGTCGCAGTTAATTATAAACCTCACACCATATTTCCATATGTTTTTCATGAATGTCTTCCATATTTGCTGGCCATTCGATCTGTAAATTAGAGGTGCTAAGAAATTTTTTTGTGATTATAAAACAAATTAGACCAGAGTATGGCTACAACAAGAGAGCTTATGATCCCTTGTAATTTCCAGGCATGGGGTATGAGGCTTGGTTATAAGTATAACAAGCATAAGCAGCAACACCAATATACCATACATACATGAATAGACTTGTACGGCGTTCAGCTTCTCTCCATTGAATTCTCATCCATTGCCTCTCCCTTACAAAAAAAAGGGTGCCGTTTTTAGTGTTGAAATTAGAGCTCTCTCCCCAACTCAATCCCTAACTCAATTAAACAACCGTTTTTTGGTTAAGCAGTGGGGCCCACTCATCACATCCCCATAAAATGTTTCAATTGCAATTTTGACCCATCTTTCTAGCCTCCATTCGTAACACACAAAGAAAAAAAAAGTTATGGGGATTTTAACATTTTTTTATGGAACAGACTTAAAAAATAAAAATTTTGAAAATTTTGAGGTTTCTATTGGCTAAAATTTATATTTTTTTTTCAAGTATTGCAAAAATTGTAAGGGCAAAATGGTCATTTTGACAAAATAAAATTCCATTTGACCAATCAAATTAAATCTTATCATGTCTACTTTTATTCTGAAAAATTTCAAAATTTTTGGAGGTCATTTACTAATTTAAAAGTGTCACACAATTGCTAAGGGTAAAATTGTAAAAGTGTAGAGCAAAATGGTTATTTTCCTCAAACAAAATGATGATGTGGCAGACGGATGGACATTTTAGTTCTCTTTTTAAATGTTGATGGGCATTTATACTCCCAATAAAAAAATTTAGTGCTAGATGCCATTTAAAAAAAAACACATGGACAATTTTACCCCATAACCCTTTTTTTCTTTTTGTGTTACCAATGGAAGCTAGGAGGAAAGGTGGGTTAAAATTACAATTGAAATATTTTATGGGGATATGTTGAGTGGGCCCCACTACTTAGCCAAAAAACGATTATTTTATTGAGTTGGGGAGGGAGCTCTAATTTCAACACTAAAAACGGCATCGTTTTTTTTTTTGTAAGGCAGAGGCAATAGATAGGAATTCAATGGAGAGAAGCTAAACGCGACTTGCACGGGTAATTAGAGAGCAAGAAAGGAACAAATCAGTGTTAGCAGGGAGTGCCTTCTCATGTGAATTGGGCTGGGCCTGTCTTCCCATCTGAATTGGGCTGGGCCGTGCTCATAATATAATAGCTATCTCACATCACCCAATAATGGCCGCATTTCAAGCACATATGGCATGGATAGTAATAGTATATATACAGTATTTTTTAAAAAAATAATGAAAATAGGACACAAGGACCAACCATCCCGCAAGGCACTAATGTCGGGAAACTCCAAGATCGAGAATCCACTTTTATACCGCTTCTGCTCCATGCTGTCATTTGCTGGTTCTCGCTCCCTCGCTGCACCCTTCTCTTCAAACTTGTTCTTTTTCCCTCTAACCTCCCCTTGGCTTCGACTTCTGGGCAGGGGTCTGAACAAACCCTAGACTAAAACCCTTCTCTTGACGTGTCCTTTTTGTTTGGTTGGAGGGGAGGTGGAGTTTTATATTTTATTTTTTTCCCCTCTCTCTTTATTTTACATTAAGATCCCCCTCCTTCCATTCTATTCTGACAAACCAAACATCCTCCTCTTCCTTTCTCTCAAACCAAACACACCTGTTAAGTAGAGAATCCCGTTGTTTATGTTCAGACTCTACCTCCTTATACTTCTCTCGCCATATCTAACCTCCTCTTCTTAGGAATATCCCTCACCACTACTTAGGCCTTACTCTACTCAGTAAAGTAAACCTCCCCTGAACCCACTAGTTCCTTTTTGAGGTCGCAAGTAAGCTCATTCTTGCGTGAGTGAATACAAGCTTCATTTAGCCTCTTCCAACGATATTCGACTCTGCAAAAAGAGTTTCTAAGGATTGGACCTGGCAGTAAAAAGCTACAGCCACAATGCCGCTTCAGAAGCCCATTTTGGGAAGCTCTTTCCTTTTGTTACTTTTACAGGTCTTCATCAAAGTTGCTATCGTGAGCTCCAAATCTACAATCGAGCCTTGCTCAAACTCCGATTCCTGTAATGCGCTCCTCGGCTACACTGTGTACACTGACCTAAAGGTCTCTGAGGTGGCTTCCCTTTTTCAAATCGACCCCATTGCTATTCTCACCGCCAATGCCGTCGACATTTCGTACCCTGACGTAGAGCACCACATTCTTCCCTCCCAGCTCTTCCTTAAAATCCCCATTAACTGTTCCTGCGTTGACGGAATTCGTAAATCGGTGTCGACCCATTACAGAACTCGGCCCTCTGACACTCTTCCATCGATTGCAGACTCTATATATGGCGGTCTGGTTTCTGCTGACCAGCTTAGGGAGGCAAACTCCTTAACCGACCCTTCAGTATTGGATGTGGGTCAGAGCCTTGTGGTGCCTCTTCCATGCACTTGCTTCAATGGGACCGATAACTCTTTGCCTGCAATTTACCTGTCATACGTGGTGCAGCCCATCGACACTTTGGCTGCGATTGCTGCCAGGTATTCCACCACTCTTACCGATTTGATGGATGTTAATGCCTTGGGGAGTACGACTATCAGCGATGGCGATATTCTTGCTATTCCTATCCCAGGTAATGAATGGATTTTTGTCATTTCTATGAACTCTTAATGGGTTTTCTTGATCAAGCTTACGCATTTTTTCTTGGTATGTCATCATTGTTATTAATTGATGCTCATACTTATATTGCTTTCGTATTGTGATATCGCTTTTCGATTGAGAAATATAATGACAATCAACTCGAGTGATTGACAATTTTGTTCGTTATTATTGCTTCAATGTCTAGTGTATTTTAATGAAATTTTTGTTTTTTAACCCCTTAATATGTTTCTCATTTCACAGCTTGCGCGTCAAATTTTCCAAATTATTCCGCTGATTATGGTTTGCTTGTCCCAAATGGAAGTTATGCGATTACAGCGAGCCACTGTATGCAGTGTAGTTGCGGACCACGAAATCTAAAGTACTAAGCAACCTTTCTTTTTCTATTTCTTCTATTGTTTCTCCAATTATAAAGGGCGGATCCCTATTATTTCTAGTTTTCTATGGAGGAAAGTCTGTTGCTATACTTGCTAACCTTGGGTTTATTTATCTCTACAGTTTGTACTGTATGCCTGCTTCTTTGGCCGTTTCTTGTTCCAGCATGCAATGTAAAAACAGCAACCTTATGGTTGGAAATCTTACAGCACAGCAAAGTAGTGCTGGCTGCAATGTTACTTCTTGTGATTATGACGGTTTTGTTAATGGCACAATAGCAACAACGTATGTTTAGCCTATACTTGCCGGTTCTTTTATACTGAGTCATTGAAAAATTTTCTCTTTAGCTTAATTTACTTGTGAATTTTGATCTTATTTAATGTTCTATGCCACCGTGCAGGTTATCCACTTCTCTTCAGCCTCGATGCCCAGGTTAGAGTCAACTAGTTGTTCATACTTTATATATGTTGATTCTGAAACCTAAATGCATGTTAGGGATGTAATGCTATCTCCCCTGGCTTTATGGCCTAGCAGTTCACTGGCATACTGCTAATGCTTTTCGCTCTAACTTTTGTTTGAATCATTCCTAAAAAGCCAAGTGGGGCTAAGCCTATGAATTGTTTGCAGTTTTGAGCGTCGTTATTTCTCTGCTGTGTCCATGGGACGTGTTTCTTAAATGATTTCAATGCTAGGAGAAAGAATTTTGTTAAGCACCAGGAAAGAAGGAGAATGCTCAAATTCTTCATATTCCACTTATATTTCCCTCCATTCCTTTTGGGATATTAGGTTTTTGAGCTTCAATCCACAGTCTTCTCGCTGGGCTGGTTTGGCAGTTAACATGAGACTTGTAGGATTATGTAGGTCTATTCAGTGCCACAATGGCATTATTAGGATTTGCAGTGACAGACTTCAAAGAAAAATAGGTTGAATGTTTATGAATTTGTAAATACAGAGAAGCACATTGACAATGTCCATCTGTTGAGTGTCTTCAATGTGTTATTCCCATCATAGCTCAACTCTCATCTCTAATGTTTAAACATAGGTTTGATTTTATTTAGTGTGACGATATGATGCATATGAAAGTGATGCCATAAAGCATAAGTAAAAAAGGATGCTTCCTGTTCCTTGTCTGTTCTTTGCTTTCTGACCGTGTTTCAAATAAATTCTTCAGGGCCACAGAAATTTCCCCCGCTTGTAGCGCCGCCTACAACTGTTACCAAGATTTCAGAATTTGCACCATCACCATCACCTCAGTCATATCCAGGTGGTCCAATGAACCCCAAATCATCAGTGGTGCCTTCCACCGGGTCAGTTCCTGGATTCACCCCTGCAAATGGGCCAGCCAGTGGCCTGCTGTCTGGTGCTTCTGCTGCAAGCTCCTTGATGAATCCTATGCTCACTTTGACAAATGCACTTGTGTTATTGTTTGTCAAGTTGTTGATCTCTGTAGCATTGTAATCTCTTCAATTTTGAGGCATGGTGGGTTTTGTTTTGCCCATTGTTGGTCACGGTGCTGCTATGTATTGTAGTTACTACTGTTCATTTGTGCCGTTTAACTGAATCAAGGATCTGGAAAACCACGAGCTTTTAGATTCCATTGACAACTTGGCCTTCTATGAACTAGGTTTAGTAATTCTGTGTATAATCCATCATCAATGTTCTACTGTTCTTGGTAACTTGATGATAGCTGGTAATTTAATTTATTTTCTATGTTCTGCCCAATGTTAGACAACCTTTGATCTTTCAAATGGAGAAATTCTATGGCATAATCCAGACTTGGAGGCGAGACTACAAGATATGACCCTGAATTTCTCCTAGTCTTGTGAGTCTTAATTGGCCGAACTGATGTCATCTTACGCTTCGAGAAATCTTCTACTGAAATGGAAGAGGATCTATTGCCAAAGGGAATATAGCTCGGACATTTTCTCTTCCTTTGTGATTCTCTCGTACTGCATGTTGTGTATCTTAGAGGATCCATTGGTGGGATGAATTATCCAATCCACACACATTTTGCCTTCTATCTCTACAGATTGCGAGATTATCTATAAAAATTAAGTGTCCTTAATTCTGATGATGGTTATATGAGAATGTGAAAAAATATTAATAGTAGTAGTAGAGAATCAAGATTGGGTACAAATAGCTACACCTCTAAAGCACATTAAATTATAGATTGGAGTCATTGGACAGAATCTACTCTGTCAAGAAGGGACCAACAGGCTAACACATTAAATTTTCGAACAATACAGAGATCAGCTCTGAAACTGAAACAATTTTACAGTAGTAATATGAACAACGGTTTAAAAAATTACGGCGGCGCCTATGGTCTTGTGCCATAAAGTAAAAGTTTGTAAGTTGATAAAAGAAGGTTTAAGTACGCTTAGCACCTTAATAATATGGGTTAATCAGCCCTGAATTCACGGCCCGCTGTGTCAGGCTAAAAAAAATCACGTTAAAATAGGCTGACATTTAGCCAACCTAACTCGTAACTTGTGGGTTGACAAGTTAGCCTGCCCAACCAATTTTCTTTTATTTTTTTAAATTTTTTTTCATACTACATTTTTTAAACAATATAATGAAATATTTTTTCTACTAATCTAAACCATAATAAATTTAAAATACATTACAAAATCATAAAGTGATAATAAAACATCAAATTCAAAATTTCAAACATTACAAATTAAGCATGCATCATAATTCCACACATCACAAACTAAACATAAATCCAAAATCATTCATTGACATTCAATACAATCAACAATTAGTTAATATTAATGGTGTTTGAATTTGAAACATGATGTGAAGCGGTAAGTTTTTTAGAATTTTCAATATTAATGTTTTACACTTTTAAAGAATTTCAGAAAAAAAAAGGCTAACCCACTAACTCGGCAGGTTAACCCGTCGTAGGTTCGAGTTAGATGGGTTCGAGTCAAAAAGACTTGCATCAAAATAGTCCCAGTTTTTGATAACCCAACCCACTAAGTATTATAGGTTGGGTTGGTTCAGCCCACGAATTCAACTACGGACTCTACCTCAAAGTATATTTAGTACTCTAAAGTGTTTTTAATACAGTTTCAACCTACTAATTTTTTTGGTACAATTTTGTCCAACACTAAGACAAGTTTAATTTTGAGTGTTAAAACGTTAAATAGATAAAGTTTTGACTAAAAATTATTCAGACTGCATTTGAGGAGGAATGACAATCTATTTTTTATTGAATTTTTCCCCTCAACACATAACATAAATTCATCACATAAACAGCCGCACGAAGAAGGGAATACGGATTCCTCAGACGAGCACAAATCAAAGTGGTTAGCTCAAGGACCTATCTCTATAGTGGCGTGGGAGAAATAAAATCACTGGTAGGTTGTCCTCCTCTGCCTACCGCTTTCAATAGTTCCCCTTTGAAACCCTTGCTTTATTTGGTTAGGAACATTATTTTAGAACCCAGATCGGATCGGAAACTGACGAACCGGCCGAAAAACTGGTCCGGTTTGTTGATTAACCCTGGGTTACGGGTTGACCCGGGTCAAACCAGTAAACCCGCCCTGACTTGGCCAAGTTAACTTGGATTAACCCCTTTGTTTTACATGCAAACTTCAGTTAACGTCGAGCTCGGTGCCTCTGATTAGTGAATCAAATCACTTAATTGTTTATGACTTCATTCATATTTCACAGTTTCACTTTCACACTCAATCAATTTTTTATTTATCTTTTGGAATTTCATATTAATAAGCTTAAAATATTTAATTTATCACCGGTTTGACCTCGGTTTAGCTCGGGTTTTACTTCGATCTGACCCACTGACCTTTGACCTAGTACCCCGATTGGTTCAGTACCCAGTTCGAATTTCAGAACCTTGGTTAGGTCTTATTTGGTTGAGGGGGTTTTGGAGGGGAGGGGAAGTGAGGTTAAAAATGTTGCCTTCTTCTACTCCCCTCCCCTCCAAAATTTGGGGTTTTTTTAGGAGAGAGAAACATCATATCCCACTTTAACTAAAATGATCATGCCTATTTTAGAATATTTCAAGTTTACCCCTCTTATTTAAAGCCTTTTTTTTTCTCTTCACTCTCTTCAGAAAAATTATCCTCCATCTCTCCGCAACATTTTCTTTTCCTTATTTTTCACTTTAAAATATTATTATTTATTTAATTTTTCACATAGATTTAAGTATACCTAATTTAATTTAAAGCTAAGATATTTGTAATGAAACCCCCTAAATCATGAACCAAATTTATATCTTATTAAAATCTCCCATAAATTTTTTTATTTTAGCATTGATGACACCTGACTATGTCAAAACATATCTCAAATCTATTGAAAATAAGGAGTTATTTAAAGCATATTAAAATATTTTATCATATTAAAATTAATGAGATAATATGTAAAAATCAATAAAATATCCTTTCAAATGTATATAATTTTTTAATCACATATACATGGGATCATAGGTTTTTGATATTTATAAATTAAAAAATAAAAGAAGAAGGAAATATATAGATAAAAAGAAAATGATATATTTGTTTACTTATAATTAGCTCCCCTCATCTACCATTCTGAACCAAACAAGAAATCAAACATCCCCTCTCATCTTCTTGAACAAAACAAAGCTCATAATCTCCTTTAACCTAACTTTAATAAATCTCACATAACCTAACATCCGGTAAACCAAACACACCTAGGGGTTTTTTTAAGGTTAAGTTAGAATAGGTGAGGGTTAGAAATTAAAATACATGTTTAGTTGGAAGGAGGGGAGGTGAGGGGTTGGAAAAATTTTTGTCATGCAGAGAAAGAGAGAGACGTGAGTGAGAGCTGAATTTCTCGCCGGAAATAAGCAAGAAGGAAGGTTGGATTTCCACAAGCAACCACATATTCTAATATAGGTGAGTTTCATACACCCTTATCTTGCTTTTTTTGTTGGATTTGAGGCTGTTTTCGGTGGTTTTGGATTGCTGGAATTAAGAAAATTCGCAGGAAAGTTTCTGCAACAAAAACCAATAATTATGTGACCATTTTACATGGGATTTTTGATCTCTTTGCTTTTGTAATCACGTCCCTAAACACAAGAAACATGTTTAAGAGTATGTAGAGTCGAAATCTTCGAGATTTGAGTGAAAAACCATGGTTGCATGTGAGTTTTTTCAACTCTATTTTGGTCGCCGGAAAACAAGATTTCTACTGGAAAGTTACAGAAGCTCTAGCAGAAGATATAGATGGATTTTTCATCTATTTATTTTTGTTATGGAAATTTTAGGATGCATAGTAGACAATAGAATCAAGAAGAGCACAATTTGGATCGAAAATGAATGAGTTATTGATTTTTGAAATCAGACTATCAAAACTGACGTTTTTCAGAGTCAGTCAGTTTCGTGTAGCATTATGACCAACCAAATAATATCCAATATTTATGAATATTTACAAAAAAGTTAGTATACATCTCAAGCTTTAAAATGAGTGGTAGAATGCATCATTTTGATATCTATAGAGGGAGTTATAATTTTCGAAAGTTGGGTTTAGAAACAGGTGCAATCCTGGAAGTCCATATTCTGGCAGTTGGTTTCGTGGTGTTTTTGAGTAATAAAATATTGTCCAATGACCATGAAACTTTCCATAATGAAAGTACATATTCTAAGCTTTAATTTGATATATAATTTTTAATATTTGGATCCGTCTACTTAGAGATATGAATTTGTGAAGTTAGTTGCTGCTAGACTATGTTTATGGAAATCAGATTGGTTTTCATGTGATTTTGGAAAACCAAAACTTAACTAAAAATTATAAAACTTTCCAGATTTAAAGAAGACATCCAAAGCTTTAATATGATATATGGATCACAATTTTTGGACGAGTATATTAGGAGATATGGATTTTTAAAGTTATGCTCTGTTTTTGGAGAGTAATCTGGAATAGTTATATTTCATAAAATTCTGGGAGCAATATGGTGAAAATGGGTATATTTTGATATTTTTCTATGAAAATATATTTCAAGAGCTTCATTTAGGCTTTGGACCCAGTCAATTTGGAATTTTCTAGAATTAGTTATGATTTTTCAAAGTTGACTGAAAAATCTACCAATTTTCTGAAAAATAGAAAAATTGTACTATGCAAAATTATATAGTGTAGAAGCCACTGAAACTGAGATAACCAGCAGAATATGATTAAAGCCAGTAGTAATACAAGTAATAACTATTACTTGTTAATTTTAATTTATAGGATTTGTAATAGCCCTAGCCGGAGAAAAAGTTTTGGATAAACAGTTGGACCGAAAAAAGACTCAGGTAGTAACTATTTCTCTCATACACTATGTGATTATTTATATGTTGTGTATGCCATTTTCTGTAACATGACAGTGCCTGGGGCACAACACGCGAATAAGACAGGGTCTAAACATGTCGTTTGACCATGGACACGAGTTAAGCCGAGGTTGCAAACAGCCGTTTGGCCTTGGACAGTATGCATACAACACGAGTTAATATTTTACATATCATGGTGCATTGCATATTTATTTATCGCATTTTATATGATTGATTGTATGTTACTACTGAGATTCATTCGAATCTCACCCCTTTTTCAACATTTAAAACATTACAGCAGAAGGTAGCGGCTCTAAGGGCAAAACTGTAATTACCGGTGACTAAAGTCCAGTTCAAATAAGATTGCAGCTGGTTATCTTTGGTTCCAAATTTTATTATTATTGGTCTTTGCATATATTTTTCAAATCCTATGAGATTTCCTGTAATGTAAACAAACACTTATTATCAGTATATTTCTGTTATTTCTATATGCCTATGAACTATGCATTTAATATTATGTGAATATTGAATTGTTAAGGGGTTTGACAATTCTCCTCCCCTCCTCTCTCAATCCTTCAATCCTTCAAATTATTTGGGTTTTTTTTTGGCGCAGAGAAATTTTATGTGTCATTCTGACCGAATTGCCATGGAATTTTGTTGATAATCCAAAGCCATCCCTGTAAATTTGAAAATTTGTTCGTTTGATTTTTAGTATTTCTCTGGGCTGAATATGCAGCGTTTTTTATAGAAAGAAAAGAAATTTGAATATGTTTTATTAGCAATCTAGTTGTCTGAGTACAGGAAGGAAGCATATGCTTGACGGTAGGAAATAATTTTGGGTGTGCATTAAACTAAAATAACAGTAGAAAGGAATCATTATTAATCTGCTGCAACGGTTTAATAATTTTTGAGTTTGGGAGACCAACTGAGCAATAATTAACTTCTGTTCTTAACATCCCAATCTTTGATATGTAAGTATTATCAATTTTTTGTTCCAAGAGATTTATGAAAACTCTGTACCATATATACTCGACTTTTCCCATCCTAGCTTGTACGGTGTCCCTAGAAGGAAAGCATTGTTGTCTGAGGACTTTATGACTACCTTCGTGACTTTGAGGAAGTTTCAATGAGTTTGATGTTTGTATGTCCATGATTGTAGCTATTCAGAAAGCTTTACAATAAGTTTGAAGCGTGTATGCCCGTCGTTTTTTCTGATCTTCGTAAGTTTAAAACTTTTAATTATAAGCTTTTTATCCGTGTTAAGTGGTATATTTTTAATATAAAGAAAAAAAATATTTATCTATTTATAATTAACTCCTCACTTATTTTTTTTAACTAAATAAGAAACCAATCATACCCTCCCTTCTTTTTAATCAAACAAATAAAGCTTCTAACTTTCTCTAATTTAGTTTTACCTCACTTTAACCTCACCTCAACTCCGTTAAACCAAACTATATTCTCCGTTGATAACACGCCATTGATACGCGTACAACCCTCTCAACGTTGCTATATTCTGCTGAGAAGAAAATCTGGACCGTCCGTGGTTGTTGCTTCCGAGAGATATCGCCGTCCATTCCTACCCCATTTTAATTTAACTCAGCCCCTGCTTCCCTTACTCCATTTTTCATCGCAGACCAGCCTCGTCGTCGGGCATTACTTGGTGGTCTCCTCCGGCGGGCTTTACCATTACAGTCCTGGCCGTGCGTATGTGTGGGCCCACAGAGGGTAAGCTGTAGAGAATCTGAACGCATATCTGCAGGACCAAAAACATCCACTTGAGAGAGCGGTCCTAAATCCCTAGGACAAGGAGGTTACATGAAAGCCCCACATTCCCACCATCTTCGTCTCCAATTCCCGCTAAATATATAACAACTGGAATATTATTAAAGGGCTTCCTCCTCACTCACATCACATCTCAGCCAGCCATGACTTCGGCACCTTCAAAGCTCTATGCAGGTTCCTCCCTTACACTCTGTCATATTCATAATAGTTACTCTTACCTATTCCTCCATTGATCTCTTTTCTATCTTTGACTGCGTCTTTTACAGATGATGTTAGCCTTCTGGTGGTCTCATTGGACACAAATCCTTTCTTTTGGAGCACATTTTCTCTCCCATTTTCCGAGTTCATTTCACATGTAATAATCTCTATCTCAGTAACAGAAGTTTTCCAAGTTCACGCTTCATTAACCCTAGTCCTCAATTTTTGTGCCAAAAGAATTTGTACACAGAAAATAAAATCACCATTCCGATTCTTATTTGAAAATTGTTTTCCCCCAGGTACTTGCGTTTTTGAATTCAATCTTACTTCTCAGTCAACTTAACCAAATTGTTGTTATTGCCACCGGATGCAACTCATGTAGCTACATATACGATTCATCTTCAGACAGTAACCAAAGTTCGGAAGCTGTAGGAATGCCTGCGCTTTATTCTAACTTGTTGCAGAAATTAGAGGAATTTGTCGCAAAGGACGAGCAATTGGGCAAGGCCCAAACTCCAGGAGCCATTGCATCTTCACTGCTATCAGGATCGCTGTCTATGGCTCTTTGTTGTATCCTATTGTGGCTAATTAATATTCGGATCTTGCCAGCGTGCGCGCGTGTGTGTTTCTTCAACTTTTGACGAACGAATGTGGAAAACACCCTATTTTGAACATCATGCTTTCATATTCATCGCTACACTGCTTAATCATTGCTACCTTTGAGAGGAAATTCCTGGCACAGTGAAATTATATTTTGCATTGGACTTGTTTGGCCTCATTTGCTACTCAGATATACAGAGGATTTTTCGCTCGGGACCACTGCATCCTCAACCTAGGGTATGTATAATCTATATTCATGTCCAACAATGAATATTTTGTTAGGTGTTTTTTTTTCTTTTTTTGCCAAATTTGTTAGGTGATTATTTAATAAAAAAACCAAAATTTGGATATGGTAAGTTGCTAGAATTGGTTCTGTAAGTCAAAATGTCAAATATGATGAAAATCTTCTTCTGTATCAATGGTTGTTTTGTGGATTGAAATTAGATCAATTTTTCTCTTTTAATTTGTGCAACATAGTACAGATTACCTAGTATGATCAAAATATCTTTATATTACAAACTTATGTTTGGAGTAAGATGTAAGTAGGTAAAAATTTTAACCTTACTTGTGTGTTCCATGTTATAACAGTCATTGGTCATTACAACAGCCTTTGACTTGTAGTCTTAAGTTGTTAGATTCAAGGATAAGTTTTGAGTAGAATTGAGGAAACGGAGGGTGATATGATATTGTAATAAGGATATTTTTGAATGTTAGTTAGTTTAGTTAATTAGACGAGCGGGATTATGCATTAGTGGCACTAGCTGTTTAAGAGCGGTATTAGCCAAACATGGTCTTAACCGTGTCTAATTACTAATATACCCCTGATTAGTGTAATATTAGGACTATACTGATTCGTTAGTTTGCTGCTTATATATATGGCAGTCTACCTATTGTACAGAACAGATTTTGGCACTGTGAATCAAACCTGTACTATTCAGATCTCTCATTCCTCTCTCTACTCTCTCCTACTTCTTCTTCTTCAACCTTCTAATCTTCTTCTATTCTGACCTAATTCCTAATTCATAAACATTCATATTACAAACCTTTATCAGAGGGGTAGTTCTTCAGGGCTTTTAACTATACGCTATACTTAAGAAAAACTCAATGCAATAAAAATGAACCTAAAATAGATCATTTTTGCCAAAAAAAGAACATGACTTTAGCAGTCATGTGGTAAAAATTTAAAAGAGGCATTGTTTTAAAATTATTCTGTCGTCAATAATTTTTTATCATTGTATTTCATCTCAATGGCTCGATATATTTACTTTTGTGTTTACTGTGGAGGCAGATTTTATGTTTGCAAGGATCTCCGGACGGACCAGAACAGTATGTTCGTAATGATCTTTACTTTTTATATACCCCTATTTGATTGATACTTTATTCCGGACTACATTTTAAATCTGTTTCAGGTATGTGGCAGTCATGAATGCCATATTCTCTGCACAGCGTTCTACGGTATGTGTCCAATTTCTAATAAACGTCTTGTCCTCTTCATTCTTAATTGGTTCAGACCTTGGCCTTCTCCTGACCTACACAATGCTATAAATAGTCACTTTAACTAAATAATTAATTAATAATTGTTTTATATATACCATGAGGCACTTTGAAGTGAGATGATTGATTTGGGAACAGAGGTTAATGAAAAAGCTGTATACCAATTTTTAACAATGTATAAGTGGTGATGCCATTGATGCAAAGCCAATTTTGCTTAAAAAAAAAATCATGTAAATAGGATTGTAATTTATTGATGGGAAAACTGAAACATGAAACATGACATTGGTTTGTTGAGGATCCCACACTTGATCTAGGCAATTGAATGAATATGTTAAGGAATAATAATAAGAATAAGAGAGTTGTTTAGTCATTTAGTTACTTAAAATAACCATTAGGGGGTAGGTGTGTGTGAGATAATATAAATAGGTTAGCCTATTCAATTGTAATCTCAGACTTGTCGGACTTGATATGGATTAGTTCCAGTTTCTATTTTCTGCCTCTCTTCTCTTCTGTTTCTCTCTAATCCCTCTCTGTTTCTCTCTTATCCTTTCCCTCCCTCCCTCTCACTCTCTCTCTCATCCCAATACCATAACAGAATAGGTGTGAAAGGGGGTTTGGTATGGCTTGCCTAACTCAGCAAAATAGATGGGTTGAATTGTAATATAATCCATTTGGAACTGGGTATTTTATGATTCTTTGTTTAACTTGTAGGTTATGGGGTTTCAAAATGCGGTACACAAGTATGTTCTGGCATAAAACCATGAAATTTGTGATTTTAATTTTGTTACATGTTTTAGTTTGTTCATTGTGGACTATTTTTAGGTACTGTTTCTGAACCTTTAGTAATTTTTTTTATAGGATTATATGATCCAATGTGTAAAACCTACAAATTTGCCAAAAGTGAACGGGGTTGGTAATTCATGGACCTATATAAAAGTGTCAACCTTGCCTAATTGAATTTCTTGGCCATGCTGAGTGAGTTGGGTTAGCCTTTATTGACATTTTTTATACATTTGTTGAATGTACTTTTTAAAGTGAGACCTTAGACGTTATCTGCATGCTTATCTACTGTCCTTATCATGTATTTTCCTTGAAGTTTAAGTAATATCCACTTCTAATACATATTATGGATTTCTTGAGCCCCAGAAATATTGACTGTTTGATTAATATTTTTTCTGTGTAGGTTCCCATAGATTCTTGTTATATAGGATCTAACAATTCTGCATTCCTTCAACAGGTAGTTCAAGCAACTATATTGAATAATTTGATATTGCCGATAATGTAACAATCTAACAATAAATTACTGGCTATTAATTTTTATGATGTTACAAATAACAGGCTTCATACATAACTGGTGGCATATATTACCGGCCTCCTCAATTGGATGGTCTTTTTCAATATCTCTCAGTAAGCTGTTCTCCTTGTTGGTCATTTTGAACCAATGGTGTGACTTAAATAGGTCACTAATTTGCTTTTGCAGTATACTCTATATTAGCAGTTCCAGTGTAATTTAGATTTCTTAAAACCTTTTTTTTGTTATACAGGGCTTTTTCTTATATATTTTAGATTTTCATTTAATTCTTCCTTTAATTTCTTCTGCAAACATGTCAGATATTCATCTCATCATTACTGTCAGATGTATTCCTTTGAGTTTTGAATAAAATTGTTTTGTCCTTGTTTTAATTTTGACAATAACTTAACCTTGTTAATGCAGATGGTGTTTGCAACTGATTTACATTCTCGTGCATTTCTACGTCTTCCTAAATCTGTTGGTGTGGATTTTCGTGCTTCGTAAGATTCCTCTCCTATTTATATCCTACATTCTCCCTGTGTTTCTGTGATTGCTAGAATCATACAGATTGCAACCTCGGTATTTCCAATTTTCTTACTTGACTAGTCTAGGTTTTTCCTTCTCCAAATGATGGCTGGACAGTATCTGCTATTGTGAAATTATTCTAGGTTGCTTCTGAATTAAATTATGGAGAAGATGGAGATATCTGACTTTACATTGCCCAGTTCCTTCTTCCAAAAAAATGATATTTTCTCTTTCAAGGCTTCCCCCCAAGCTGATTAGATAACCCAGGCTAACCATTATGGCCAACGCTGTGTGTGTGTACGCTAATGTTATAAATGCGTGAGATATTAAAGTATCCTTCACAGGCCATTTGTTTTTTCTTAGAAACACATGTGGGGTAGGAACTAATGGGTATTCAAGTGGAATGGAGAACTTTCTCCTGAAACTAGTTATTGAAGCAGGAAAAACAACATCTTAAATACCTCCGCTGAGCATGACGTACAGCTTAATATGGGACTTTGGAATCCTATATTATCTTAATCTCTATCAATTGGCCCTCTTGGTGATCTAATGTCATGATGGTTGCACTTTACAACACTTCATTTGGTGACACTTCATGCGACTTCTTTGTTAGTCAAAACCTTCCTTTAGCTAGAAATAAGAACCCTTTGTAGGTTCTTTGTAGGTAGCCCTTTTCAAGAGGCTAATTACTAATTTTGATACCAATTGATGAGTGCTCAAGTGAAATGGGGGAATCCACTTCTAAAAGCCAGCTATTGAGGTGCAAAACCAACCTACATTCCATTGAGCATTTCATACTACTTAATATGGGACTTAGGTATCTCATGCTACCTCAGTCTCTATCATAAACCTAACTTTTGAATTTATTCTTTAAGAATTTCTCAGCTGACCATTGAATTGCTCGCTGTAGTAGATTGTGTAATTTTAGGTGGATTGATACATGTGCTTTTACGAGAAACTCTTTAGAAGAGTAATTTTAATTTGTGACAATGAGATTGACGCCTTGAAAATCGTGTGAAAATTGCAGGTGCTTCTGCCATAAGCAAACAATTGATATGGGTTATGTATGCTCTGTATGCTTATCCATATTCTGTGAGCATCATCAGAAGTGTTCAACCTGTGGGTAAGTACCTAATGCCTTATATGCATGTTATACATAGAATTGGTGAATGCTTTGACACTTTGCGAACATATTATACCATCCTTTATCTCTTTGACAACCTTGAAACTATATGTTTTCTGCAGGTCTGTATTTGGTCAGTCGCAATCAGCAGCCAATCGATAAAGAAAAGCTTCAGATGCATGATTCTATGATTTATTTTTGTGCATCCATCACAAAGGCTAATAGGTTAAGGTGCTTTACCGTACCCTTGTAGTGTAATGAAATGATTGGCATTTTGTCGTTAACCACTTCATCCTGCTCTTAGAAGCGTCTTTTCTTGGTAGGAACTTGAAATTTGTTATGGAGATCATTTTAGATCTACTAAGTTTTGGGATTTGGATCATGGATTAGTAGATTCACAGGATCTCTTGCAATGGGACTTGGATACGATGTCTTCTATTGGAATGCTGTCATTCGTTTCAGAAGCTTTCATTTGACTTGTGTTTAGTTTTGCTTTTGAATGGTTGAGGCAGGATTTTCGTTTGATAGGCCAGTTCTTGAGGTGAACTATATATTGTATCTTAGTGGTGCTTGTGCCGTGTTGGAGAAAGATTGTGGAGTTACGTTATTACACCCGCACGGGGTTCATATTCCAAGTTCTGTTATACGCACTTTGAAGATCCAGTGGTTGAACTGAATGACTCGTGGCTTTTTTTTTTTTTTTTTTTGGGGGGGGGGGGGGTGGGGGGGATTATTCAGTGACTGCATGGGGAGCTATGTAGCCGGAACTTGATTAAATGCGGCAGGCGGTTATAATGCAATGGGCATTAAGAAAAAGAACTACTAATAATTTTCTCAAGGTTGGTGTATGAGTAGTCATTTTTTTCTAAAATAAAATGAAAAATCCTTTTTTTTTTTTGGTTCTCCCATAAGAAAGTTGCTTCCATGCTACGCCGAAGCTGTTGGACTGCTCATGGATAATTTTCTAGTCCACTTGGCGTCTAGATGATTCGGTCTTTTCTCACAACGGTGATAAAATGACCAAGCTTTTTTCTCATGAAGAAGTATGGTGGTCTATTGTTTTGGCCATAAAAGTAGGATTTTGTTTAAGCACTTAATGTGTGTGGTCTAAATTAGATATTAATCATTACCAAAAAAATAAATTACTTATTCCTTGTGATATAGGTGTAACTTGTCTTTCACGTGTGCCACATTATCCTAGCTTAGATTTGCATTATGCAAATAAACTATAAAGTGATAAGCAATTATGCATCTGCAACAAAAAATGACACTTTTCTATGTCGACCTTCACATAATAAGTCTGACTTGTAGGGTTTAAATCAGATTTAATTAGGTTGGGATCTCGTTTCCTTGCCTATGTTTTAATCAGGTTTAATTAGCGTGCTTTCACCTTTTGTTATTATCAACAAAGGTATGATTCATAGAAAACTGTAGAATTGAGGGGTAATACCATCAAAACAAAGGGACACTGACATTCAAAAAAGTCGGCAGGTACTTCTTCCAATGGATTGCAACAAGGTGACCCAAAGGGTGACAATTATTGGCGGGGAATGTGGAAGTTGACTTAACGAGTAAACAAGTACAATCAACAGGAGTCCTTGGAGATGCACGTCCCACAGATAAAGTAAAAGGTGCACTCCAGTCTCCAGATCCAGATAGCTCTATTTGAATCACAATAACATAATAAAGCACACCATATCTATAAATCTTTAAATATTTATTATTATTTGATTAACTTGATTTGAGTGGGTTTTGTGTCCTGCTCCAGGTGCTGTATGATCGGGAGCAGTTGCGAGGCATCCGTATGTGATTCTGTTGATTATAGAGCTATCTGGATTCTTTCATTACAGTTTACACTTTTACGGGCGTAATGGAAATGCCGACACAATGTCCATTCATAATTCCAATATATGGCAGATAAGCCAAAATAGCTCACGGCGACTTGCATTTAGGATATCAATGATGGAATTCCCTCTTACGAATCGAATCTTTACTCAAGCATAAATTTGTAGTTAAGAAAGCAAGTATGAAGAAGACAGTGCCTAGAGAACAAAAACAGACACAAATGCTCTGCTGCATTATTCTTAACTTCAGAAACATCCAAAACAAAGTTCAAGAAAAACAGGAAACCAAAAAAGTACAGGTTAGGAGGGCACTGAGATATTCGTACTTCACTGCACAAACTCTTCCTCACCACTCGTTGCCGGGAAATTTATGACCATAGCTATAATTCCTAAAGGATTTTCTTCAAGATTTTGCTGCCGATCCCTTCATCATATCAGCGGGAACATTCATCTCAATGCTCTCAAAATTGCCTGGCATTCCAGACTTAGAGCCGTCTTTAATTGGCAATTCATGGCCATCACCTATCTCTGTTTGTGTTGTGTTCAGAGGGTCTTTGCTTTTCCCCCATACCACAGTGTAAAGTCCCGAGACAATGAGAATTGCTCCAATTATACTGCAATATACACATGAATGAGTTTACTTTTAGACAGAACTGCAAAAGTGACCATTATGTGTATGTGCTGTGTATTATAATACACATACCTTCCAACATAAATTTGCTCAGATAAAATAATGGTGCCCAAAGCAGCGGTGATAATCATACACAGAGGGCTGAAAGAAGTCACAAAAACGGGCCCGCGTTCTCTGGTCACAAATCCCTGAATGTAGTATGCCATTCCAGAGCACACAATTCCCTGATAATAATTGTCACCAATTCATTCATGTCAGAACATTATTGGGTTTTGATTTTGAGTTAACTGAGATAAAAAGTGGAGTAAGAAACAAAGGACTCACAGAATAAACACAAGCGAGGAGCCTAGAATCCCAGCCTAATGCCCAAACTGACATGTCTCGTTCCATGATAAGGGAAGCGATTGCACTCTCAAAGACACCCGTCAAGCAAATCCAAGCGGTGAGGGACAACTCTGCCGGGTACTTCTTCAACGTGAAGTTCTGCATTAAAAATGATGAGCCCCAAATCCCATTAATTAATTTCATGAATATTCAAAACTTAATCACTTTAATATATATATATAAAGGGGACTCACTTGCACGATAAAGAAGCTAGCCCAACCCCCACAACTAGCTATGAGCATTAGGGTTCCAAGCAACCAGTGCTGTTGAGAAGGCGAGGATGAAGAGCCCTCGTGATGGCTTGATGCTGATGATTCCTTCATTATGTGAAGTGCTGATCCTTTGTACAAAGTCATAACCATGGCTCCTGACACTGTAATCACTGTGCCAACCACCTTCGCTATGCTCGGTAATTTTCGCAAGTTCAACTTCTCTAACCTGGTTCAATACATAAATATACAGTATATTTATTATTGGTCTTGTTTTCGCAAGTTCAACTTCTCTAACCTGGTTCAATACATAAATATACAGTATATTTATTACTGGTCTTGTTAGAATTTGAAGTGTTGAAGTAGTGGGAAACAAGAGCCCCTTGAATATTTAGTTTTGGTCGTATTGATTCATTGGAGTAATAATCAAATCGCTTTGCCTATAATTATATGGTGAAGTGGTCTTTTTTTTCACCTACCTGAAAATGAGTGCCATTATAAAAGTAATGGCTGGAAGGACATTGACGGTGGCTGAAGCAAACGTAGTTGAGGTGTACTGCATCCCCATGTTGTACAAGTTCTGATCAAGTACTGGCCTGTAATTCATTAGTGAGATTACTAGTAAATAATTGGCATATGCTTATGTAAACCTCATCCTAAGATTTTGAGAATCAAAGATAATATTATTTTCTGCTTTATGATAATATCAGATACTAAATAGAGCGTAGCTGCCATTAGCTACAGGCATCAACCAGCTGGCCTTTTTATACGGACCATGCATGTGTCTTAGCAACGTGCTTCTGTGTGCGCTTTCCATAGCTAGATTTGATTGATATACCTAGGGATAATTCGATTAAATGCTCTTATTATTAACTTTTAGACAGAAAAAATTTGCGTATAAACTTTATTATTCTTTTTCCGGCCATTTATAGTAATTAATAATTATTCCACAACAAAAAAACTCGATCTCTCAAGCTCTCCATAAGTAAATATTACAAGACAAGAAATAATATTGGTGGGAGGTTAGAAATGGGGGTTTGAGTCATCACGCTACGTATAGTATGTATAGTATGTTTTCTTTAATAAATATGCACCAAAGTAATTATAAATTTTGTTTACAGCATTACTAAGAATTTATTTTCTTTCACTCCCCCATCCTAACTAAATATAAGAGGTAGAGATCTTTATTTTTATTCTAAATATAAGGTATTAATCCATATTTTTTTTAATCAAGTTTTTAATTTTCTTAAACATTTTCTAAATTATTCCTATTAATTGTACATGCATATTAAAGAAATTTTTCATCACCAAGGAGTAATATTCGATGTAAATGATTAAAAATAATATTTTAATAAAATCAAAATATTTTTTTATATATAACTAAATTAGTTTTCTTATATAAATTAATTATCTAGTTAATATGTTTAGTACCGTGGGTGTAAAAAGTAAAATGAAGGAAAGAATGATGTAGGGGTTGTTATTCGGGAAAGAGGACATCTCCCTTAACCTTTCTTTTCATTTCAGCTCCACTTATTTTGTTTGTCTGTTGGATTGACTTCTAATAGTTGAGATTTTATACTATACTAAAAATATTATTGTAAAATTAAATATGAAATAATAATAATATTTTTATAAAAAAAATCTCAACTATTAAAAATCAATCTAATGATAAAAAAATTAAATGGAAAGAATGAGAAGACAAGGGTTAATAGAGACACTCTTTTCCACTTCATTAAATGAAGATGATTAATATTAGAAAGGCACAAGCTTATAGGGTGTGCATGCATGCATTTGGAGGTTGTATTAGCTGCGCAGGAGGAAGGAAGAGAGCTTTGAGAAAGAGCAAATTAAAGTTAGTTAATTAGAAAGAAGTGAGATGCTTTGAAGCTAAGAGGGCTTACTCAAGAAAACCAAGCACCAGTATCCTCAAGAATACGGGAAGAGTCATTTTGGGCCTCGTTTTTCTGCAATAATAATGAACAAATTAAAACTCATTTAAACTCATACAAAAGTGAAGAAAGTGATGACACAAAACTCATGGCACAGAGAGAGAGAGTAGCCACCTTTCGAGGAAGAAGGCAAAAGGGGCAATGACGAGAAAGGCAATAATATGACGATAGACAGAGAGAATCCAGTGGCTCAAGCCATGGCTGAAAGAAACCATAGTGATAATATACATGCCAGCATACCCAAACTGAAGCGATACCATTGCCAGGTACGGCTTCACCTTCCCCAACCCATTGCTTATCTTCTCTATCACACTTGCCTCTCCCATTACTTCTGATCTCTCTCTCTCTCTCTCTCTCTATCTGTTTCTACTCTCTTGTATGCCCTTTCACTTGTGACTAACTCACGCTCCAATGCCTCCTTCTTATAGGCCCCGATCGACTTACAAACGTACTCAACTTTAAGAAAAAAAATATTAAATTATTCTCTCTTCATATGTATAAAAGTTTTGCACAACACCTGCACTTGTCATTGCCATTCTCTCTCTCTCTCTCCATTTAACAGATATTCCCTTATCCGTTCATATACTCCGTACAGTTGCTACAATATAATCCTTGATGTCATCATCGTAACAAAAGTTATTATAGGGGATCTCTCTCTCTCTCTCTCTCTCTGTTATATATATGCCTGCATTAACCTCTGTGAATAATAAACCTAGTCGTCCTCTTTTATTTATTATGATCTCTCTCTACCCCTCTTTTACTTACCAATTAATTAATGTTTATTTAACAGAAGTGGGACGTTCAATTCGATTCACCGGAAATGGGGTGAAAAGTGCTGTGTCATGACCCATTACTCACATATGTGCATTTAAGCTAAAAGTGGGTGCTATGTAAGAGAGCACGCCGTTTCACAAATAATGCAAAAGAATTTAATTAAACAGGCAATCTACTCACCTAATCTGATCTGTCTCCAATTACACACACACATATCATGTAGGGCTTTCACTTGAATTAGAGCATGACAAAATATGTATGCATTCTAATTTTGATAAGAGATAAGTTAGCGTCAAATTGGAGGTTAAAAATCCAATAATTCTACAAATAACAAAATTTAGAAATTTGAGCTTGATTATACAAAAAGATAGTGAAATTAGTGAAAAATTTAATCATATACTCTCTCCGGTCTTTTTTATAAATAATTTTTTTATTGCGTAAAACGAGCTGACGGTTATGAATAGTTAAAAATAATAAATGTGTCAAAAATGTCATATCTTTTTCAACTATGCCCCTATTTATATATGAAAGAGAATGAGTAGAAAATATATAAAAAAGGTAATAAATGATTAATAAAAGAGAACTAGTGGTAAGTGAGTGATAATTAATATAAAATTATGTATTTAATAGGGATAGAAAAGGAAAATATAGTTTAAATTTTAAGACACAAAAAGAAAGTTACTTATAAAAAGAACCTGATGAAGTAATTCAGTTGGGTATTATAAGTTAAATTGAGAAAGATTATTAGAGTTATTTGTAATCAGAAGATACTTAATAAAGTAAAAGGAGTTTAACAATACTACTGTAAGACTCACAATACTATATAATAGTGAATATTGAGATTTAAAGGGATAACATCAACATAAATTAGGAATGATTGAAATGAAGATGTTGAGATAAATATATGATCATACTAGAAAAGATAAGATTCATAATGTACATATATAAGAAATTAAAGAATTGGGGTGATATATATTAAAAAAATGATAAAAAATCATTTAAGGTGATTCAAACACACACAAAGAAGGCTATCTATATATGCAGCCGATCCAGATAGTGGGAGATAAGGCTTATTGTTGTTATATATATGACTTATTTGCAATGAAGTTTAAGACATAGTTCAGGTTTCCCCCCACAATCATATATATGCTTTAATTAGTTGACACGATTATAATGTAAGAGAAAATTATTTTCTTGAATCAATAAAATATTCTTTATAATTTGAGCTAAAGTGGTAGCAAAAGATCATGGGATTTTGACTCTAATAATAATGCATAATTAATATAAACTCAACGTGCAACTTGCAAGAAAAATAATTGAAGTTTATTTTAATTACTTAGTTAATTCAATACAGATCATCCGAAATCCGATTATTTAACACTACTAAATTAGTGCGAATGACGCGGGAAGTAATTAATATCTAAACATACCGCTCAAGTTAAACGTCAAAACTCCAAAGCATCTCAATCATTTAATATTGAATTAAATCTTGTTAAGGTTGCTCACTTTGATTGCATGTTAGATTGTGCTTAATTAAGTCCTCAGATCCAATCTACCGATGGAAATCTGGATAGCTTTCCAATCATCCGCCTAGTCAAATAAAACAGAAAATAATTAGATGGTGTATTGTATAGATGGAAAATTGATGTTACTTGGCATGAAAATTCCTTCGGGAAGACACTAAATTCCATTAAAACTTAGTTACGTATTGGATTGAAATTAAATTGAATGGAGAGCTTTATCCTGGCGTGGGGGGGATGGAGTTAATACATAAATGGATGTTTGTTTCTTTTATGTGAAAAACGGATACTGAAACGAAAGCAACATACAAATGATGGATGCTTTGTTTTGGAGTTCAGAACTTTTCTGAAAGTAGCCGTTGGGCAACTGGGTCAGAAGAAATACCAAATTTGCTTATCTTTATCATTTAATTTCAATGGTTTCGACAATATATGGAAGGAAAGCTTCCTATCTATTATGTCGAATTGGTTACCCATCCTTAATCTAGTAATAAGAGATTAATTAAATCTGAAGCCTAAAGAGATATTTGTTGCCTCAAGATTAAAGAGAATTAAAGTGGCGTATAAAATAATGTTGATATGCATGATGAGGTTCGGTGATTAATTATTTGTGAGGATAAAATAATCGTGAATCTCGTGGAATAATTCGGGAACTAATTAATGAGGTTTAAAGGGGGTAATTGAGAGGGAAATGGAGGGATTAAAAGAAGAAGATGGTGGGTTTCGGATTTGGAGAGCAATAAGAAGAGGGAGTGGGTGGAATCCCACAAGGTGTAAATAAGAGGGCAATGCACTATCAACGGATATTACACAAAACGAAAGATGCTTTCCTCATTATGTATAGGTGCGAGGTAGGCATAAAGGGACCATACCTCATTTCTCATTTTTCTTCCATGCTTACTGTGTACCACGTATGCATCTGACCCACCCCTTTCTTCATTTCTATTAATATAAAAGAAAGAAAGAAGAGATCTTTTTCAATGAGATATCTATATTTTTTGTGAACGTATCTATTTTATTTTCAAGACGAGTAGCGCATTTTTGTTTTTGAAATTGGTTTTTGCTTGTCTCATATGTTATCATGCTAGTTTATGTATGTGTTAACATTGGGGATATATAGTGTTGTTGTTAATTAAACATTAATTAATTGATGAACAAAAGGATATATAGTTTTGAGGTTGGGATATAACGGATACATGAATGATAAATATACAGTGGGTGGGTGGTCTATCTAGTAAAGGTCTAGCAATTACTATATTGTGGAGGGAATAATTAGAACATCAAGTGAACAATTTGCAGGTGCTGACATGACAACAATACTATAATTCCTGAGATGGATTTTGGCATCATTTTTCTGTTCAATGCTTAACATTTTGCTTTCTCGTCCGTGGAGACATATATTTAAGCAAATACTCCCATTAATCCTAATTAAATATAAGACTTATCCAACTAACATATGTGACATGATCTCTCAGAAATATTTTTGTTTATCATTATATTATATAAGCAAGTTAGTTTTAAAAAAATGATAAATATAAGAGATAAATAAAAAAGCCTCTTACTTGTGACCAAAACTCACTTTAAGCCTTATATTTAGAATTGGAGAGGTACTAATAATGCGATCCATGTGATGATAATGATAATGTTACTATTCATATAAGGGAATATGCCAAGCAATTCTTGCTTTTTCTTGTACATAATAATATGCAAGGCAATTCTTTCTTGTTAGTTAGTGGAAGAAATGATGAGAGTACAAATTGAATTTGAAAGCATCAGTTGGGAAGTGAAAATTAAAAAAAGGAGATTAAAACGTCCAATTGATTGATGCTATACTGATTATGAATGGGTTACATACGTGTTGAAGATGAGAAGGCGTTGAAAAGTAGATGAAGAAACTCGTAGCCGCACCCATCCACAGCCTTTGTCGGCCTCTGCTTTTAACTTTGTTTCCCCACTCCCTCTTTTATATATTCCCCCACAACTCACCACCAACATCCAATTTCAGTATTTCACTCTTCATCTTACTTTATTTTTATAATTAATTAATACTCTCTCCAGTTTTTAATATAAGATCTAATTAATTTTTTAAAAAAAATTAATAAAATTAAATAAATTATTTAATTATATCATATATTGTATATCATTATATTTTTTTGAAAGTCAGATAAATTAGTTTAAAAAAAATAATAAGTATGAATACTTTAAAATAATTTATTTAATTTTTTTTTAAAATTAATTATATCTTATATTTATAATTATAAATAATATTTTATACTATCAATAATTTTTAAAAAATTTGTTGGTGTTGGGCTAAACCAGACTTGAATTTTCAACCACGAGCTAGCTCGATGCATGTGCTGTGTAGGTCGGGCACCACGTTAGAATAAAGCCTATAATCTGTGCGGCAGTGTCTCATCTTAGGATAAAGCCTAAACTGTACACACCCCCGGTTATAGCAAGCAGTATAGAGTACATAGAAAATTGAATTTAATAGGATTTGGTTCTAAATCCAATTAAGTGCTTTCTAATTTATAATATAAGTCACTTTAATTGATTTATCAAAACTTAAAAAAATAATAGCTAACTCATTTGATTTATCTTAAATTAGAAAAAATATATATATATCCTTATTAAATGAGATTTTGAAAGAAAAAAAATATAAAAGAAGTCACATTTATTAAATAAAAGTTGTCAAACTCACAAGTTTAAGTAAACTTATGATAAGAATATAAACTCGAATCGTTAGCTAGAATCGTAAATTCGTGAGAGTTTACTTTTATTAATAAATATGTGTTAAAAGTATATAATAAGATAATAAAAATATAAAAAGGAAAATTATTTTATTTTATTTTAAATATGAATAAATGAAATTAAATACATCAATATTTATAATTTATCATATCCAATAAATAAATCTCTATAAAGTTTATATATAATGTTATTGAACATTATCAAAACGAACACAATAACACAAGTTTAAAAGTGAGTTGAGTTGACACAATTTTGTAAGGTAAAAATATAAAAGTAGTAAATTTGATATATAAACTCGTAAGTTTAACTGAATTTATGGCTATCAAGAGTTTAAGTAAAAATTGATTCAATCTTATAAGCTATAAATGAAAAACTGGTAAACTCAAAGAACTAACTCGTGAGTTTGACAACAATTATTTAAACATTTAGTATTAGAACAAAATTGATAAATAACTCTCCATTACTCTAAAAATGACTTATATTATGAATTAAAAGAATTATTATATAATCAGGTGGCATATACTATTAATTATTCTTGAGCGCGGTATGAACAGGCTCTGAGGGGTAGATGTTAGGTATGATTATGGAATTAATGAGGCACTTAATAAGATTATTCTTCATCCTTTTTTTGGCAACAAGATTATTTCATCCAACCACACCATAGTTTGATTACGCTACCTCTGAGCACTGCTTTTGATAAAATTATATGCTAGTGCAGCAATCAAATTTGGTTTTTAGTAAGGGTAGAAATAGGTCAGGCCTTACCTAAATAGACTTAGACCTGCAATAAAGATTTAAAACCTGAGCTTATATATAGGGTTTTTTTTTAGACTTAAACATGTGCTTTTAAAAAGCCTGACAAAACCTTAAAGACCTATTTAAAATGTAGGTCTTTAAATAGTTTTTAAAGCTTATGCCTGTAAATTTATATATAACTCTTCATGCATATTTTCAATCCTACGTTACGTCAATATCCATTATCATCGTAATATAAGAGCTTAGTAAAGAAAATAAAAGAATGCCTAGTATAGTTGTCGAAGCAAATAGAAACAAGAAAAACTAATCATATGACTAGTGAGATATTTTATGAAATCGACTAAGTATAACAAGTAAGGTTATTAAACCCGGACGGGTCACTAAACCCGTCGAGGTACTGGGTTAAGGGTCAGTGGGTCAGACCGGAGCTAACCCGAGGCTAAACCGGTGAAAAGTTGAATATTTTAGATTTATTAATATGAAATTCTAAAGAAAATAAAAAAAATCAATTTTTTAAAAATAAAAATAAAAAAGGTGACCCAGACCGGTTTACCGGCCGGTTCTCCATTCCCGGTCCGGTCCGGATCTGAGAACCATGATAACAAGTAGCAAGTAAAACCGGTTTTACCTTTTACTTTTCCCATATAACTGGGGACAAACTCTTTTTACTAAGATTATAATATTTCATTTGGTACTAAAATATACTCAGAGCAATTATTATGCTTTAGTGGATTACACAAATTGAAAAAGAGGGAGTGAGTTAGTATTGTCATCTCGAGCAATCAAATAGAAAAAAGGTAATGCAAGGCTTGAATGTGTAAATAAAAATAGGATGTGAAACTTAAAATTAAGATTGAGTTGGTAAATTTATAAATAGTCATTTATAAAATTATTTAGATGGTATTATATACTTATATAATGGCATAAATAAATAAAAAGTTAAATAAGACAGGCCTATAGACTTATAGACTAGGCCTTCTGAAAATAAGCCTGAGCAGAAACCTGACCTATTTATTAAATAAGTCAGGCTAGGCTTCACGTAAGTTAGGCCCTACCGGGCCTGACCTATTTCCATTCTTAGTTTTCAATATCTCTCAATGTCATTTTTTTTAATTATAAAAAATGAATCAAACATAATTTCATGAATTTTATATGTACATGGAAAGACTCGTAAAGCTGGAGTTATGCGTCCATACTTGTTGAAGTAAGTGATAAACGAGCAGTGTGAGACTAAAAATTATTCTGATAAGAAAGGGAGAATGTGCCCAGCAATGAAAAAAAAACAAGAAGTACGAATAATATCCTGATGTGGAAGATAACAACATTCTATATATAAAAAACTTCGTTATTTGATTCCAGAGCACACGCATCTGTTTCTTTTTTTATTTTTTAAATGATTAGCCAATAAGCGTGTGTGCTGGGACGAGGATTGACGTGTAGATTGGTAAAAATTTGTGGTTTACAGAAGAGACGGTAAAACCTGGAAACACACAGGAGCCTTTTTTTAATTAAATTTAAAGTTTGAAGTTGTTTGGTATTTACTTGTGCGTTTTGGACAGTACTCAAATAAACCTCTGATGATTACGAATATCTATGATCGTCTGATTGCTAGTCTGAATAATTAATGAGTCATTACACATGATAGAGAGATTTTCAAGTAGTGAGTGGTCAGAATAAACTATATGTATATATAAACTAATACATTTAGTGGTGAACACATCAGGATTAATCGATAATGTAACTGATCACTGAGTAAAAAAATAACCAAATGGGGAAACCACTTCAAGTGAACATATGTTTAGAATGAATTAGGATCCTGAATCAGGGATACTTCGAGGGTGCTGATTCATTTATCCTTTTCAAGTTGGGCTCCGTTATATTATTTTATTCTATTAGCATGGGATATAGCTCGAATATAACATCATCATCATCAAGTTGGAATAATTAAACCACCTGCGAGATTCTTCCTAGCTAACTCAAACTTTTAACTGTGTGATCCATAAATATATTATATCGGCATACTTACAAAACGAAATTTTGGGTTATATCAGGCCACCTTTATGCATATTAGAGTACTTAGCTGAAGTTAAATTACGTTGCTGGTTTTTTCTTACTAGTTTCAACTTGAACCGGTATTAAAATTAAATAGATGAGAGTCTTAGTACGGGACCTTTCTAATTAATGGATTTCAACAATATATCCTTTGTCCAATTTCATTTATTTCTAGTGAATTAAGTTGGGTGGGATATGTTCGAGTGTGTCACCTGACATGGCAACAAATGTCAAGTAGCTTGTAAGCATAAATGAGAGAACGATAATGGCGAAAGATGTCAGCATCAATGCGGTGGGTGGAGTACAATCAAAGAGAATATAAACATTCACACTTGGTTGTCTATTTATATACTTTAAATGAAATATTTCGAATATGGTTCTTTAACTCAAAAATGCGCCCTATCTTAATCTTTGTAACATGTTAATTACCTAAATCTCCTTTCATGTTTTGTTCTTAATTTTTTAACATTTTCAGATATCGTGTACTTATACGTACGTAATTGTTGGGATCTGGATTGTGGCCATACTTAGTATTTGCTGTCTTTTTATTTAATTTGGTGGCGTGGGCGATCAGTCGATGAGTCCTGATGGATAAAAGCCCAAACCAGGCGTTCATAATGGATCAGGCTCGGCCTAATTCTTACTAATCAAAACTAAAGGGTCTTATGTGTTGATCGTGACAATGGATAAAAAGCGAAGAAGGCAAAACTTGCTACAGTTCGTTACATCATCCAAAAAGAAGATAAAGAGCTATTCGGCCTAAAATAATCAGTATCGTCCATTGTCGGCTAGATGAACCAATTGGTGCTATTTTGAAGGTGGGCCTGTCACACAATGTAATTAAGGAATCAACCAAAAGTATTGATTTTGGGACAGGAGTGGGCAACGAGCAGTGTTAGTATATGCATACAAATATAGGATTAATAGGATTTATCTTTTATTATAATGGGATTACAACGTCCGATTCGGCTTTGGCAGGACTATATATATATATATTCGATACAGCTGCTTCACATCAGTGGGCTGGCCTTTTCTCTTTATCATCCCCATATGCGCTTGTGCTTGTACTAATAATAATATTAGGTTGTCATTATTGTATGTTTTTACCACTTTTACTGATGGGCGGACCCTCCTCCTTGTTTGGTTTTTTTATTGAATTTTTGTTTGGCTATATCTTCGATTTCCAGGGCTGGTTGTTATTCTTTTCAATGATCTAGCATCAGCCACGTGGTCCTTGTTGTTTAATTTGGGCCTCTTACGTTGTACTTATGATGACCCTTGTTATTATAATTTCCGTCTCTTGTGTTCTCTTTTGTAGGTTAAAGGAAAAGAAGAAAGAAGCAATATATGGAATAAGTGAGAATTTTAATTTTGATCAAGTGGGAAACAGGAAGCTAGGGAAAACAGTAGCAGGGGCTTAATTAGGCGGCGCATTATATGCACGCTTGAAAATGAAAACCATGAGCTAATGGGGGGAGGCTCAGTAATTAAAAATGATAAAAAAAAAAGGGTACAAAAATGAAGTCCATTATTTATTTGGGACTTGTAAAGTTGACGCCGTTTGGATCACAGATGACGACCGATTCGTGAGGTTTATGATCATGAACAAGTGTGGTGGGGGTCATTGTTACGGGTAGGTGCAGGGTGTCTTTGGCAGAAGGAGAAGGTGGCATCATCACATGCTTATGCTTCAGTTCTTTGTATTTACCCCACGCAACTAGATACAGCCCCACCGTCACCACTCCTCCTCCAATTAAACTGTATGTCATTCAAACAAAAAAACCTCTTAAAGTCAATCTTATATTTGTGTATTGGAGAAAAGAGACAAGCGTCATATATATACATGTACCTGCCCAGGTGGAGTTGCTCGGACAGCAGGAAGCAGGCGAGGGCAGTGACTATGATCATTCGCAGAGGATTGAAAGCCGTCACGAACACTGGACCCATCGTCTTCATCACCACCCCTTGCACGTAATATTGGATCCCCGACGTCACTATCCCCTGTACATACATATATATACACACATATACTCAAGCCAATCAGAAACAGGATTATATATATATCGTTAAATAATTAAGATGAAGGTTATATATATATAAATACTAACGGCGTAGACAGGAGCAAAGAAGGTAGAGTCCCAGGCGAGAGACCAAGCATGAGGACGGTGTCGTTCCATGTAAGCTGCCACCCCAACGCTCTGAAATGATCCCGCCAAGCATATCCACGTGGCCAGCGACATCTCCGCGGGGTACTTCCTCAGCGTCACCGCCTGAAAAATATGCATCACCATCATCACTGACCATTCATAATAAAAATGACTATGGGAGTGGCTTATATATATATATATAAACACACAAGAGGGTCCAGTTTCGTGGTGGTTACTTGCATAATGTAAAAAGCAGCGAAGGCGATACAGGCGAGGAGGGTGGCGAAAAAGCCCAAAAGCCAGTGAGAACCAGTAGGGTCTCCGTTGACGTTGTTAGGGTGACCGGCGGCGCCGACGCTTGAGGATCCCCTCACAACATCGACAATGGGTCCTTTGTACAGTGCCATTAACAAGGCTCCTCCCAATGTCACCACCGTCCCTAGCACCTTCGCTTGGCATCGAATCTCCTTCATCTCCATTGTCTCCATCCTGCAACCAATCATAACTTTTCTTTTCATTGCTAATATATCTTAATAATTATGATCTTAGAATTTATCTATGTATTTATATGCATTCATTTTGGTGTCTTTTTCTTATCTTTCTTGGATGGCGATTGGCGTTTAATGAGACTTTATCCATATATCATGGCCGCCGCATTACCCTCCTTTAAAGAAAGCGTTATGTGATGAACTAATAATAGCTAGGAATGAGACGAGGGCTCATTTCAATATAATATTAAATATTAAATAATTGGATGCTGGCCGTACTCCTATTGCTAGCTAAGTTTAGAAGAGAACTGTACGCCGCGGCAAAGATAAAAAAGTGATCAACGTGACGTGATAAGTGGAGTGACGACGAAGATTAATTATCATTTGGTTAATAAAACTAACACTCGCTGGTTCTTAACAAATGTTGAAAAGCCACTTGGACAAACTTTAAACTGCTCTTTTATCTTACCGAAGAATGACGGCCACCACAAAGGTTATGGAGGGAACAGTGTTCATCAGAGCTACCACAAATGACGCCGACGTTAATTTCATGCCCACGAGAGTGAAGCACTGATCCACTATTACCCTGTTCACCGGCCACCAACATCAGGTTAACATGCAACTAAGAGAGATATATAATAAATTGTTTGGTTGGGAGACGATGATTACTCGACAAAAGCCAGGGCCATAATCTCGAAAAAAATCCGAAACGTCATTTTGGGCCTCACTTTCCTACAACATAATACATAAAAGGTTAACAGAACAGCAGAAATTAATATAGCAAATTTTAAGGGAAGAGTAATGGATGAGAATCGTACCTCTCAAGAACAAGAGCGAAGGGGCCAAGAGCGATTGCAGCTATGACGTTACGGTAGACTATGTACACGTAATGACTCATGCCCTTATTCAGAGCATCCTTGGCCAGAAGGTACGTACCCGCCGACCCGAATTGCAACCCGACCATTAGTAGGTATGGCTTCGCATCTCTCAACCACGCCCCAAATTTCTCACTCATTTTGACTTGTGAGAGATATTGTGACAAGCTAAGTTAGTTTCTTGATGATATATCTCCATGCATAGCCTACCCTTGTTATTTATACCCAAACCTAATCGGTCATGTGTATAATTCACTATTCTTTAATTTCATTAATTAACATAATGGTAAACGGGAAAACCCACTATATATATCATATTAAATACTATACAGTTGCTTGAGTGTACGCACCGTACTCCCTCCAGCTCTGGTCTGGGAACAGATACAGGCCTCTGCTTTTTGATGTCCATGCGTAGCTAACTTTTTCCCTCCACTATTTTATTCGTCTCAGTCTCTTAGTGGATGCCTAAATTAGTGCACATGCGACCTGTAGATCCTAATTTCTTTTGTTTTATTGTTTTGTACTTGATTGTTACGACCTCTTACTGATAACAATTAGTAGTTATATATATAGGGTTGATTAATTATTTTTAACTATAATAAAAAGACCAAGCACCTAGCTAGTTGTTAGTGAACTAATTAATAAGATATATTTAACTAATTTAATTATATTAAGAAAAATAATAAAGCCAGTTAACATGATATTTTTTTAAGAACACTTTAATTATCTTTTTTAATTCCTTCCTTCTTTTCTTACTGGATTATTATTAAAAAGACATTAATAGGGGTCATTTGAGAAAAAAAATGAAAAATATAAGTAATATATCTTAGATTTAATATAAAGATTAACTTTTAATTAGATAATACATTAAAGACCGAAGAAGTAATTCAACGATGAGATCAATAAGTACGGTAGCCAAAGATCAGTGGCGTCATGTGTCCTCATCAATGTCTTGCCAAAGAAAGATAGAAAATGATGTGGACTCCACGGTTCAACCTTGAACCTAATTCTGCACTCATGTAACTTGTGTCATGTTTCCACTTTTTACCCTTTTTTTTTAAAACGATAAGGAAGTGGCCAAGCGATGAGGAAAATTACCGTGTCATAACACATTCCGTATGAATTGACAAGTGATCTAGTGTGGAAGGGCATTCGAAAATCCTGGTGATCTAATCCATTAAACATGCAGATAAAAAGAAGATAATTCAACGGTTTAATTTAATTTAAACCCAAATAAATAGCTCTTCTTTTTCCTCCAAACTTCCGTATGTATACTTTTGTAATTATTCAGTAAATCAAGAGAATTCTCCAACACTACAAACATGTAGGGCTTGTCTAAGCCAACAGGATACATACGTATGATTTTCAACCAAAAGCACAGATTAATTGTGAGTTGATTGGAGGAAAAAAAAATTGCCAACTAAATAATACCATCGTGTTATTCATTGTAGGACTCTACAAATCTAAATATGTAGGTGTCGTCTTCTTCCTCTTTATTATTTTCGTGTCTTATGCATTACTTGTTCTTTTTTTATGGAATTACGTATTACTTCTCCAATTAATGGTACATGTGCTTTTCCCTTATTCATGTACATGACATGCTGAATTACACGTGAACCATATTTTTATAAAATTATACGTGAACATTTTGTCAGCATTCTCTTAACAACAGGCTGATGAAATCAACATATCGATTATATAATATTTAGTGACGTTCTCATGTACTTGGCTACTAATCTTAAAGTAGTACGGACGCGATTTTATTTCTATGCACCATCACCTAAAAGCTGTTCCTTATTACTACTACTACTATTGGCACATGTATGTATATTATATGGCACATAACGCGGAACACTAGAAGTATAAAGTAGAAAGTAGAAGAAATTGTTGGCAAAAGAAAGAAAGAAAGTAGAAGAAATCAATGTGTGTGCCGTTACTTGTAATAAACTTCCCTAAGATGCTCTTGAGGTCCATGCGCATTGTGTTTTGGGGAATAACGTACCAGTTAACATATGTTAAGCTTTATACATTAGTTTATAAGTTTGGTGAATTAGTTTGGAGAAAAATGATAAATATAAATATTTTAATATAATTTATTTAGCTTTTTTAATGTCGCCAACAAAAATAAACTAGCTTTTATATTAAGAATTGAAGGGAATATTAAGTAATAGCTAGGTTGACATTTTAAATATTCAGCTAAAGTGATATAATCTAATGATGATTGGATTCTATCTTAAATATTTAAGTCTAGGCCTGGTAGCCCAAATAATTAACATCAAACATCTCCTTTAAAACTTTCTTAAATTTGAAGTTTGTAAGTTCAGAGTTCAAATCATGAGAGTATAATAGGTGCGTGAGTTATAGCAAAAACAAAAAAGAAAAAAAGAAGACAAATATAAATATTAATGGGAAGAACACACAGCCACAACCACAACCACACACGTGTATATGGAATATTGCTTTAAAATTCATATCTATATAAATTACAGCATATATCTCTTCTTGTTAGCTCACATAAGCCATTAATTAATAGAGCTAGTTGCTTCCGGATCAGCAAGCAATATCAAAATGATTACAGATGAAGGAAAATTCCCCTGGCTTGTTATTGGTGAACAGGGGACAGCGCAACATGTATAATGGAAAAACTGTAATTTGTTAATGGATGACGCTATCTAATTGTTAGTGCTTTCTATATCATTAGACATTAGCCTAATTGAAAAGGATGCCTGCTGGTTTATTAATTTACATGCTTTTGGTTTCTGCTTCAGCCTAGAACAACAGATAAATTTGAACACTAATATTCGATTGGAGATTCAGTGGCCATATCATATTTTGCACCTTTGCACCAGCCAGTTCCAAACTTGAAGCAAAAACATTAGACACGCATATTATTATAAAATTTTGAATTCGTAAAATTGTTGGAAATGAGAATATGATGACGTACAGAATATCAGCGGTGCCCAAAATTTTATTGGGGTTTGGAACGGCTAAACTAAGCATTTCTATGATGAGTCATGTAGTGAATTTTCAATAAGATACATATTTTTGGATTGAGAAAATTGAAGAAAAAGAGGCTTTTAAATTTTTTTAAAACTTTATCCACATGAACTCTTTTCAATCCAAAATGTACATTTTTCCCCTTAAATGAGGTATATATATATATAATAATTATTATCTATAGAGGTTATTAATATGATACACTATCTATGATCCTTAATATAAGATATAATTTATAATGACAGAAAATAGTATTTTATACCTAGCTATTAATTTCAGATACGAAAGTAACATGTGATATTTTTAACACTCACTCATACACACAGTTAATATTCGGCAAATATGATCATATTACGCAAGATTTATATATACCCTTTTTCCGCTACCAAAGCAAAACTTGATATTTGCAGTCAGACTTGCAATGTTAATGAATGTTCAATGTTGATTCGCTATATGCTATGAGAGAGGGTAATTATCTCCCCGAAATTTAATTGAAACACTTGCATGCCGTGTCGTTACTTGAACATGGGTTAATTAAGGCATCATAACCTAAACAGACATTTTGACGTGCGAGAAACCAGAGATTAGCTCCAAGACTCAAATCCATATTCGAATGTATAAGAGGTACAATATATAAGAGACACAACGTAAGTCTCTTCAATACAAGCCATGTGTCTTGTGACGTACGTGTCCTATGATATGGTTGTAAACATCTAACGATACTAAAACTAATCACATGGCTGTTATGACGAATATCAAAATCAAACGTTCAAGCACATACTAACTTCCTTCCTAATTCCTATATATAGCGGTTATTATTTAGATGATTATATTGGATGATGACGTGATGAAAAAATTAGGCACCAGACAGAGATGGATATTGGTGGACTCATATGCGACAAATTAGGGGGGAACACGGCTTTCAGACAAAGTGGGGAGACATGATCAACCAGTAGAGAGTTCGGAGTGCACGTATGATCGATTACGATATTGCTTTCATTTGAGGTTTATCAGTGTGAGGAATGTTGAAAACGTGAACTATTATTCGTGCATTGTTGTCTTCTAAATGTAACAAACTAAACTAGTATAGCTATATGTGTGTGTGTAGGTAGAGGCGATGGGTTATATAGATGAGACTTGTTAGAACAAGAATAATGAAAGTTTAACTGAAAAATAAACCCATTCCCCGATTAGCTTCCCTCTGCATACTCTAACCATCATGTCATGTCATTTAGCTTAATTAGATGTATATCGGAATTAAGAATATAATGTAATATATATACAATAATAAATTAAAGCTGCGTTACACGATAGACGTGCCGCTGCATAGTGTTTTGGTTGAGGGCAATTAAGTAAAGCAGATGATAGAGAGTTATTGGTGGAGGGAAGAATATATAAGTGGAAATGGTGATTAGTTAATGATAATGGGTGGGAATATATATAAGATGGTGGTGGATGATGTTGTGAGCGCATTTTCCATTCAATTTGGAGAAAGTGATTGGTGATGATATAATATATGTAATGGCCATTTGGCCTTTAATTGTTCATAACGACGGAGGAGTCAGGCCTCAATATACTCTTCTTTTAAACCCCTCCAATCACATCCTACTCTGATTTATGACTCAGCTCTCCTTCACCACTCAAACACGCACAACCCCACAAATCTATATATATATATATATATATATATATATATATATATGCATCATCATCATCATGTGTTCATCGTCTCAATGCATGCATGTTCACCTGCTTGTCTTAAACCTCATATATTTTATGTATACATACATGACAGTGGTTCCGATCCATAGTACGGGGTGGCATGTTAATTGAAATTATGATAAGTGAAAATTACTTTTTAATCGTGATTTATGATATATGAGATAAGTTGTACGGTATACGAGATAAATATGTAGATAAGTTTTGTGTCGATTTATGTAAACCGGACTTATAAAATAAGCCAAGCTGATCTAAATATGGCATAAATAAGGTTAGTTTACTTGATGATTTAAATTCTTTTTCTATTTATTAATGTCATAATGAGACATTTATAAATAACTATTTTAACCTAGTACTTATAGTGAATCCAGAAAGATAACTCACTTAAACTTTCAAATTTTGTTTATTAATTAGAAAGCATAAAAAAGATTGGAGCCATTGTGCAATTTACCCCAGGATAATAAAAAGGTCAATCCCTTGAATACATACATACAAGTATATTCATATTGGGCTTTTACTTGTTTGCAAATTCATTTATATTTTATTAAATTGTTGTAGGGAAAATTGTCCATCAATCCCTATTTAAAAATTTATTTGTGAAATGGGACTTATAATCTTGTAAAGATGTGAGGTTCTTGTGGGTAAATAATTGTGATTGGTGAAAGACAGAATTATTCTTAATGAAAAAATTTCTTTTGTGCAATCTATCTTTTATTTATGTTCAATCTATTTTCTTTTATATGCAATCCATATTCTCTTGTATTGCAAAGTTAGTTCATGATATGCAAATTACATTATATGTAAAAGATATTTTCTTTAATACATCTTTCTAAGTGTAAATTATTTTTTTTATATATACAATCTACTTCTTAAGTACAAATTATCTTTCTTTACGTGCAATCCTTCTTCCATAAGAGAAAAATTAGTCTCTGATGTGCAAATTACATTTTGCGTAAACAATCTTTCATTTATGCAATTTATCTTCTTATGCATAAACCATCTTCTCTTTATACAATCTATTTTTCATCATATGTAGTGTATCTTTCTTTTTTATAATTCATCTTCAATAAAAAAAGTCAACATTTTCAATTCCATGACCCATAATTTATTTTTACCCCTCCCATTCTTTAAACATGTGGTCCTTCTACTTTCATGACCCGAGAGGGACAAATGCAGCCACCATCAACCAACCCACTTATCAGTGCAATAGCCACCATCAATGCCCACCTCTATCTACTTCACTAAGTGACCTCTACCTCTTACAACTTCTCCTCCCACTACTATAGAAAATACTTTTAACATTTTTATTTTAAGTCTTTTAACATCCTTTTATGAAGAGAAGTTTATACTAGCGACGTAATAAAGAAAGACTTTAGCTGTCCCTAAAGTAATTAGGGACCCCTAAAATTAATGGCATGCATTCTAGTCCTCTACCAGTAGGGCAGATTTGACCTTCTTCAACACCTCATCACAGACTCGACCACAGACCGAAAAACAAGAATGAAGAAAGGAAGGAGCACCGGTTGCACCCAATTAGTGGTCATAGGCTTGCTTCCCTGCCTTTGTTCTTTCTTTCCTGGGAGCGAGTTCGAGCTCTGTTCCATTCATTGCAGCTTCCCTTCGATTCGTAATTCCTTCTCATTGCAAGAAAGTGAAAATTCCCTTTCCCAGTACAGGCTCAGGAGCTTGGCTACCACCTTCTCGAGGAAGGACCGCCGGGCATTGATAGATTCCTTGATGATGATGTTAATGGCTATTCGACGCCTAGACTTAGCTTTCATTCGCCAACCTTCCTGCATGTTCTACAGATTCAAGCACCGTCCGCATTTTTGAGGAGCGAAGCCGAACCGGAGATCCCAGTAGTAGCCTTTCCGCAAAAAGGAGAGCTCACCATCGGACCTTCACTCTCTCACCGTTCCTCCTCCTTTCTTCCTCTACACCTCCACTGCACCGTTCAACCTCCATCATCGTTCCTCCTCCTTGCTTCACCACTGCCGAATTTGGGTTGGAGAGAAGAGCTCGGTGTGGTGTCGCGACAGCATCGACCTGGAGATCAGAATTAAGCAGCAAAGCCGTGGGCTGAGAGAAATCAAACCAGAGCTTAGAGAAACTGACGGTCTTCCTTTCTCCACCTTCACTCTCTCTTCCTTGCACCTCTTCTGCTCTCACCACTGAAAACCACCATCACCGCCGGCCTCCTCTGTTTTCTATTGTTCCTCCACTGAAAATGACGAAGATCAAGACGTATATGACGAAAATGATGAAGAATCTTAGTCCTCTCTCTCTTGGGTGCTATTGATGGTTGTGACCAGTATGTTGTGTGGCGACACAAATGGTTCTGAGATTTTGTGAGTGCCCATCACAAGAGATTAAACAACTTTAAATTAAAATAGTTGCCAACAAATTGGTTTATGCGTCCTCTATATTCTGAATATATTCCACACTCACACCTCCCCAATTTTTATTCCTGGGAAAAAAACAGAGAGATTTCTTGGCTATACTGTTTGTTGGAGCATCCTGGGAATAACATGCTATAATATGCCCATATTTAGTCACGTGAAGCTCATGCAACGGGCTCACAAATATTTCTGATTCCGATTTCTGCCAACTGCTGTGGATATATACCCTACGCCTAATTCGGCACTACCTTCTCATCAAGCTGCTGTAGCTTTGCTTTTTGTAATCCAAAAAAAAGGGGAAAGAATACAAGTGATGATGGTATTATAAGATATTGTATTTAAGCGGAAGTAACACGATGCTCCGTTTTGCCGCGACAAGATTTTACAAGAATATTATTCGCTATCACTTGCTTATTCTCATGCTAACAAATTTTTGTTCAGTTTGGCGACCAGATTTGGCTGCCTCTCTAACTATTGGAATCGTATTTCGCCATGTCTTTTAGTTCATCCTGAAACTAGCATCGTTATCATTATCTTGGAAATCATAAGAATTCTAACCTTATCATTAACTTAGACATGAAGAATGATTCTGATTAATCTTAATTATTTTGTACTTTTTTTTTTGGACAGAATGATCGTGCAGAACAAACTAAAGTTACCCATGATTCATTCAGAGTGAAAACTACAGATATGACATGTTTCAGATGCGATGAGTCGGCGTTGTGCAAGAATTCATTTTTTTCCCACACTTCTGTCTGTCACATGTCTAATGCCTCACTCTCTAACGCCACTTAAAATGTCCTAATTTCTCAAATATTTTTTTTCTATACATTATAAGATTTTACATAAAATAAGTCACAATTTGATATCAAAAATTGATGTACTACTTTTGAATTTTTTATGATTTTTAAAGAAAAATACCCTAAAACAGACATTTATTTATTTATTTTGAAAAATCATAAAAAATCCAAAACTACATGTTTTTTGTCTCACAAGATATTAAAATATCACTTATTTAATGTAAAATCTAATAATATACAGAAAAAAGAAAAAAAAACATTTGAGAAATTATAGCATTTTTAGGGGCATTTGAGAGCATTAGAAAGTAGTGGTGCATTAGACACCCCTAGCTTGGCCAACATGAATGTGATAAAAGCTGTACAGTTTGGATATTTATGAAGTTGCAGTGCAAAGTGCAAAAGAAAGGAAAGACGGGGGAAGGATTACCTTGACTCATCATTTTGCATTGTGAAATGAAATGCATCTCAACGATCATAATTTCTTTGATATTTACGCTAATAAATAACCAGACTTATTGTCTTACCCTATATATGATGAATAAATGAATGTGATTCATCCTCTTCACTGGGAACTGGGAAGTTATTATTATTATTTTTTTGGCTTCTGGAAGTGGAAAGCATGATGGCGCACATGCAAGCCGATCGGTAATATAAAGACGAGGTTCACTAGTAATTTGATGGAAAAAGATCAAACAGCTACTGATAGATATAGATGACATGTATGCATATGAGACATAGTGAAGCTAGCTAGCTGTAGATAAAGAGCACCCTAGAATTTAATATCTCACAAAAGTGAAAATGCTGCAGTCTCAGATCTGAATAAGTAAGTACATGAACCAATCAACCAAAACCAAAACCTCTGAACATAAAGCCAAGAGACAAACCACTACGTGCATCTAAAGGAAAAGTGATATATATGAAGCAGATCTGAAGGCATGCATTAGAGAGTAGATAGTTGAGAGAGCTTGGGGTTTGGTTGTTGAGCTTCCATCTTAGATAACTGGAGATCAAGCTGGAGTTTATCCATGTTGTGAGCAGTAATGTGTGGCTTGATATCATCATGATGATCGTCGTGGAGATCGGTTGCAGCAGAATGATGAGGGAGTGATTGGGAGTGGACGTCGTCCTTGGCTTTACCCCAGACGACAGAGTAAAGGCCCAAAGCGATGATGATGGCTCCTATAATACTGTATTATTCAACAAACAACGCAGAGATTCAAATTTGGAAGGATATATAAATATAGAATGAAGAAGATGAAAGTGTATATAAATATACCTTCCAAGATGGAGTAGCTCATGGAGGAGGAGGGAGCCGAGAGCAGCAACGAGGATCATGCAGAGGGGGTTGAAGGCGGTAGCGAAGACAGGGCCTCTCAATTTCATGACAACACCTTGCACATAATATGCTATTCCCGAACTCACTATCCCCTGCATTTATATTTATACCCTCCCATTCTCACTACTCCTTCTTCAATTATACATATATCAACTACTCTAATGTCCATCTCTTTTTTTATTTTTATGACAGTACAATTTATATGTACTTCAGTTTCATCTTCATATATTTTTACTCGCATAATATTTATTAACCTACATGAATTGAAGGCCCAAATAAATAATTGCATTGTTTATGATTGGGATTATTATTTTTTGTTTTTGTGAATAAACTAGGACTGGATAAGACATATTGAGAGCCCAAACTACATAATAGCCCAGCACATCCATCGGCTGTTAACTTGAAAATTGAATCCACTTTTATCTAAAGGGCAGGCAGAACTTTTCAAACCAAGACTCAAAGATGGAGCCTGAGGGCCACGGGAAATAGTTATGGTGCTTGTTGGCCCACCTGAACTGCCTAGATTTTAATTTTTTTGAGAGATGAGTTTTAAATAAAATGATTTTTTTAAAAAAAAAATATTAATTAAGAGATTATTTTTATTTTAGATTTTTTACCCATTAAAATAATTTTTATGAAAAAAAATAAATCTGCATTGTCTAAATCCTAGATGGGCTGAACTTAAAGATAGACACCATAATTATTTCCAAGGCCGTATAGTCCCAAAAAAGCTCATCAACTATTAACTATTAAAAAAAACATGCTGATTCCATCATCACTAAAACGATATTTCCTCTCTATTTATATGTATGAGTTACTTCCAAAAAGCTTTTTATATTTGTATTTATAAGTTATTTTATGAAATCCATGAAACAATCAATTAATATTTTTTAAATAGTGCTCGTGGCATATGAAAATTGTTTGAAAATTATGGTGGAAATTAAGAAGGATTGAGAGAGATAGGTAAGATCGATATCGGGTTAGAAATAATATATAATCAAGGATCTGAAGAAGATGATGATGTAATTTTAAGGATATCAACTAATTAATTTTAACTAACCATCAATTTAGTTAACATAAATTAATTAAACGTGAATTATGTATAAAAATGGATGAAGTATAGTCTTTTTTTTTTAAAAAAAAAAAAAGTGGATATAAGTGAATGAGGAGCGGGCAAGAGAAGAGTAGAAACCGTGTAGAGTGGGGCATAGAGACGGTAGTCGAAACCGATGGCCCAGGAATGAGAGTGAGGCTCCGCCACAAGCGCCACAGCGGTGGCTTGCAGAGTGCCTGACATGCATATGAGTGTAGCCAGTGAGAGTTCCGCCGGGTACCTCTTCACCGTCACCGACTGCAATATGTAGAAACCCGACAATGCCCCGCATCCCATTAGTATGTAGATAGCCCCACTCGTCTGGCTGTTATTGTGGGTAGGGTTAGTGCCTCCTCCTCCGTCTTGTAATTTGGTGGCCGAGTTGAATATACTGAATCCTGGACCCTTATAAGTTGCCATCACCACCGCCCCTCCAAGCGCTACCATCGTCCCCATCACTTTCCCTACGCTCCTTATCTCCTTCGCTTTTATCCTCTCAATCCTGCACTCTCATCCATCATGTGTCTTGTTTTTGTTATTCATGTCTCTATTTATTACCTTTCTAGCTCTATATATATATATAATCACTTAATTAATTAAGAACTGCATTTAGTCCATATTATTACCGGAAAATAACTGCCAGCAGGAAGGTGAAGGAGGGGACGGCGTTCACTATAGCAGAAGTGAATGAAGCCGATGTGTATTTCATCCCCAGGTAAGTGAAGCTTTGATTGAAAACCGGCCTGACATACACATTCAATTATACACATATTGTCATATATGTGTGTGCAAATAAAAACCCACTTCGTGTTGCGTGTATTAAACAATAAAAAGCTTGATTATAATAAAAATATGTATCCAGGTGATGTACGTACTCAAGAAATCCCAGTGCCATTATCTGAAGAAAAACTGGGACTGTCATCTTCGGCCGACTTCTCCTGCATGCATCAACAAACAAGAATTTTTGTTAAGAATACATGTATATGTGTAGCTCGACCTAGCTAGGTTCTTCAAGATGGAAATAGAGAGAGAGATGGACCTTTCGAGGAAGAAAGCGAAAGGAGCGAGGAAGAAGAAGGCCATGGAATTACGGTAGACAATGAAGACGAAACGATTCATGCCACGGTCCAGAATGTCCTTCCCGAATATGTAGTTGCCTGCCATCCCAAATTGAAGACCGATCATGAGCAAATATGGCTTTGCCTTACTCAGCCACCTTATAATTCTCTTCATTCTCCCTACATTACTCTCTTCTTCTGTTCTCACCACTTCCCCCATTTTCTTCTATTCTGCTACTTGTGACATGTTCGCATGCATGCCCTTCCTTATATACACCAACTTTTATATTTAAATATGCCCATTGCTCTTTGTTAGTGTTAATTAACGCCCAAGCTCTTCGCTCGCCTACCTTAACCTTATTATTTTATTCTACACTTTTATTTGTGAAGGTGCTCCTTTTCAAAACAACTATGTAATTTGTATACAATTGAAGCTCTAGCAAGTGGTATTACCAATAAGGCAACAATATTAAAGCTAGTGTTGTGCTGTGTCCATAACGTTATCCGTTAAGTGATGGAGGACATACATATATATACGACAAACGTTGGCATCTATTATTGTTGGATTCGATAACCAATTATGATTGAAATAGTAATTGGATTAATTAGAAGATGTATATTAAAAATTAATGTCAGTTACTGTGGTTAGTTTTGTTGAATAGAAACAACTAGATTTTTTTTTACGATGCAGTAAAAGTGTGATAACACTCCACATTGATATTTGATTAGAACGGTTGTTGTAAGTTGATTTAACATATAATAAAAGTACTTACGCAATTGAATATGGAAAATAGAAAAGCTATAACAAGAAGAAAAGCGACAAGGTTAGGTGGTACGTATAGTAGGATCCATATTCTTTTCTCATAAAAAAGATGAGCAGGTTACACTCATCACCCCAATTTTGATTTTTTTTTTATTTTTTTTAAAAATGGTCCATACACTAAAAATTAATTAACTTAAGATAATGAGTGTCAAAAAAATATTTCAGATATTATGTGTTATTTGAAAAATATTTCAGGATCCTGATGTTGCAGGAAAAATATTTCTGAATGCAGGACTAAAAATTAATTAATTTAAAATATCAAGTAATAAAAATATTTCAGAGTGCAGTATATAATTTAATATAAATAAATAAAAAATATAAAAAAATTTAAAAAAATAGGTCCACCCTAAAATTGGGGTGATGAGCAGAGAATGCGGACTGTATATAGTAGGAATGCATAAACTTGAGATGGGTGGTATATTATTTTTTTGGGAAAATGACATTTTAGTTTCCTAATTATAAACGAATTATTAACACTACTCTGGTCCCTAGCTAGCTACTTTTAAAAAAAGTTAGTTAGAATAATATAGGGTCCCTTTAGGATAGTGGTGGAAGAAATGATTTATTTTCAATCTGATTTTTATAGAAGTAAGATAGGATAAAAGTTAGATTGTAAATGTGATTTGTATTTGGATTGACGGTGGCAGAAGTGACTTTTTTCCCAAACTGATACGTGTTTAGATTATTACTTGAAAAGTCAGCTAAGATGGAAAATAACTGAAAATGATATAAATATTATTGAATATTTTATATATATATATATTACTTGTATATATTGCGATAATTAAAGATAAAAAATTAAATTTAAATTTGATAAAAAAATTAAATTATTATTAAAAAAAAATTAAAAAAATAAAGTCCTTAATTAAATATATTTAACGGATAAAATTATATATAAATTAAAATACATATAAATATATTTTTACATATTGATACTCCAAAAGCTGAAGTTTATATGCCAAAAAGAGGCTTAACGGTAGTAAAAATTAACTCCAGAAGCTACAATTTTGGACTTCTCTAAGAAGGAGTTTTTTTTATATAAGCTCATTCAAAGCTAACGCCTCCCCAATCAGAGTCAAATGAGCTTCTTTCCCTCCACTGCGCTTTTTAGCACATTGATTGCACTTTTCCGGCTTATAACGCCTTCCCAAACACACTGATAGAGTATCATACTACTCCTCGTCTCAAATACAAAACACTAATAATTACCCTCACACAAACTGATAAATATGCCTAAATTAGTTTATTTAAATCTGCAGCAAAACTTTTTTTTTCCAAGCTCGTCTGTAATTGATGGTTTGACTTCCATTTTTAATTTAAGAATAAGACATTAATAATCAAAAGAGTGGCATACATTTTGGATCATCAAAACACTCCAAAAAATAGCTTATATTCGAGACCGAAAATAGTATTTGTGATTTCAGAAGAATAATCGTACTTAAGAAATCAGCAGTGTGTCAATAATTTTCTTACAGCATATACTCAAGTATCATCCTCTCTATTTTTTTTTTCTCTTTTTTCAAATGTAAGTGGAGTCGTCATTAATGCAGCAGATTATGCCTTAATTACTTGTGTATAACTTAATTCCAGATCATGCAAATTTCTTATCTCACCCCACATGAAACCAAACTTTTATTGAATCTTAAGTATATTATACGATAATGAAAGATTGGAAGGAGAGGAAGCCAGATATTTTGCGCCTTTATCTTTTTCTTTATACCACTTAACTTCAAGGAGAGAGGGAGCCTACAGATATGGATTCAAAGTCATTAATTGATATACTGTATCACAACAAATTAAGCTTGTGGTTGTGGATAAGCACATAAATTAAAAGATAATGCGGTATCTACCTGCATATAGGTCAGATTCGTATTTGTCAAAATAAGTACTTCTTCCAACTTAAGTCATAAAGTTGGATTTCCTTTTTTAGCTCTGTAAATGTTGATGTTATAGTTACTTAACAGCTGTGAATTAGACGGATCATAGTTGTTTTCCAGTTCAGCATGCATGCACATGCCTGACGAAGATCTCATCCTGAAAGTGAAATTAATTAAGCTTTTATTTTCTTTAATTAATTGATTGATGATAATTAATGCTTTCAAATTGAGACTGAGTGCGTACAAGGTGGTAATAAATAGCAACATCTACCATATATATAAAACCGTTCAAATATTTTCGCAGAAGCTATAAGAGTTCCAAATATGGTGGTGGCTTTTCCTTTATTGACGGCTTATTTTGAAAGTTTGGTTTAACTTTATAGGCAAACTAGAGAAAATATTACAACACTATTCAAAAGCACTTTAATTTTGTCTCGGCATCTTCTTGGTGCTTTGGTGCCTGTATAGCGCACTAATAATTTGGACGTATACTCGATTAATGTACTATAGACAACAAGCTATAAGAACTTTAATTGCTTCCATTGGTCCAGAAGCTTTTGGAAACATTGCTGCTCAATAGATAAAGGAGGTTAGAGGATCACTATTTCAAGGATTTCCGAGGATAAATGGTGAGCTTCAAGCCAAAACAACCACATGTGCCCGATTCCATATAGTAAAATGGGACGCATCCAACAACTTTTGGCAAACAAAAAAGGAATATATATATATATATATATATATATATATATATATATATATTAAAAAGTGGAGTGATCTCATGACTCTGTGACTACCTCATTTATTCAAAAGTGGTGCATTGGAGATTTATGATTCCAAAGGTTTTGAAAAATTAGGTGCTCATCTATACATGGTAGGAATTTCTTTTTCAAAAGAGCTAAAATATTATTTGGCATGCGAAATGGTGTTTTATAGAAAGAAAATGTTTTTGAAAAGAAAATAAGAAAAAGTATATATATGATGATTTTTGAGTTCATACAAATTTAAAAAGAAAGCAAAGTAAATAATAATAATAATAATATCTTTTTCAAAATTTATAATATCTACATATAGTGAGAGGAGCATTTGACTGCCCCACCTCACCTCCATATAATCAGCCACCAGGTATGGATGTTCTTAGTAAAAAAGACAAACATATTTTTAAATTAAATAAGCAATTAACTTGTAAAAGCAACACCTAATCAGATGCATGACATGTTGGTTACACGTTAATTAAGAACCACAACTTTTTTAAAAAAGGTAGAGGCAAAAGCATATCCTGAAATGAATATGAAACAAAAGCTTAGTTTGGTAGATGAGGTTTTGGGCATGCGTTACGTTACGGAAGAGATGTTCATACTAGATTGTATAATTCATCTGTACTTGGAAGGAATATATAGCTAGAAAGCTAGCCTATAGAATTATTAGGATGAATTAATTTGAGAGTGAAAAGGAAACAGATAATATATGCTCTGCAAGGAAGTTTAGAAATCAAAAGCAGAGGAGGACTAAGAAGAAGCGTACAAAAAGAACAAGAACCACAAACTCACAATTCTTGGCCATAGATCTGATCAAAAGGTGGTGGATAGAGATTATCTAATTGGATGCCCTGATCTATGACAAAAAAAGAACCATTATTATCATCCTCTTAGCTCATTAAAGTTATTTACTTTGAAAGTCAACTCAATAATTTTGGCTCGTCATAAGGGACATGCACCTATTATCTAACAAAATAAAATGAAAGTTTTATCGTATTGATATAAGGCTAACAATGTTATATAGTAGTAAGTATTGAGTTTTAAAGAGACAACATAAATATAAAATGGAGGTAACAAAAATGAGGATGTTGAGATGAATATGTGGCTATATAAGAAAAGATAAGATTCATAATACTCATATACGCAAATGAGTTGGAATGACATCTATTGAATAAAAAATAGTAGAAAGTCGTTTGATGTGGTCTAGACATGTTCAACGAAGGCCATTAAGTGTTTCAGTAAGAAATGTTGATCAAGCAGTATGAAGTCCTGTAAAACAAAATCGATAAAGGCTGAAATGAACGCCCAATAAAGTTATAAAGAGGAATCTTTTAGTTATTAATATATCTAAAAATATAATTTTTAATGATAACGTTATGTGATCCATATAATTAAATAAGATAAAGGCTTTGCAGTAGTTATTGTATTATAAGGGACATGCACATCAGTCATATATAACCTATATATCCATTATAACATGAGCAATAAACAAAAACGTTGATTTTATAGAATATCTTGTCTGCTTTGTTGATGAGTTGCGTTATTAGGATTGGATGAGCAACTATTTACCAAAATGCATAATGAAATGAACCTAAATTTATCCTGAAGTGGCACGAAATTGGCTGCTTTAATCTTAGCTTTATGATTCCATCCTATAACATGTTACCAAGTGGAGTGAGAATGGACCAAACTTGAGAATTTGATATTATGAGTGTATCACAGTTGCTTTCAAGCTCTCATAGATCTTTAGCCTCCACTACGTGTTTGACAGAAAGCAGAGTAGTGTAGAACAATTAATAATATACCCCAAAGTTGAAACAAAGTTGCAGTGACATCATCGTAGGATATAAAGGAGAAAGTGTCTCTTCAATTATTTGATAAAAGGTTGGCAATTTTATAGCCTTGGTGTTTCGTGACGAGAATAATGTCGACTTCACCAGAAATAAATCCATCCCGGTGAATTACCTCGGGCCTTTTGTCCAAAAAAAATTACCTCGGGCCTAGAAGCACCACATTGTATGACGAGCTTCTTGCTGTGGCATACTGTTTATATTTTTTATGGGGTTACAAATATGTGAATAGGAACACAATACTTTGACTAAAAAAAATAAAATGGTAACACAATACAAAAGCTGCCTATATTCTTTTTTGTAACTAAAAGTTAGGGTAAGTAGGGTTCAGAGCCTCACTTACCCGGTTCAGGATATAACTTCAAACTTGAATAACATTTACAAAAATACTTACAAACCACCCACCAATAATATCTTTATATGGGTGACATTTGAACTATGAACTAACTCCTTTTCTAACTAAACCAACTTTTGTTGGTTAAGGCAGCCCAATATTGTCTATTTGATATGTTGTTGATTCGATTCTCAAAATGTGCTGCTACTTAGTTTGTTAAGCTTAATTATCGGCTGCTGGAATCACTGAATCATTAGAATCACCATAAAGAGAGAACATAATACTCCCTTGCGAACACCTGCTGATAACTATGAATAACAAGTTTATGATTCTCTTCATGTCTCTCCTTTCCCCTCCTTTCTCATCACCGATGCCTCGTTAAACCAAGAAGCTCACAAATATTTAACCTCTTTATTTACCCTTCTTTTTCTATTTGTGGGTCGTTCCAAGCAAGAGACGGTACGTGGTAATCTATTCACAAAATATAAAATGATACTAGCATGATTCCTTACGTAGAATATGGAGTTTAGTGGGGTGGATGAGGAACTTGCAGATAAGGACCAATCATCGGACAGCATATTAACTCAATAGATGCCAACCTCACAAAATTCAATAGTCGGTTTGATTCACTATACTTCTCATGACCCGATCAATCAATATATGCTCATCATCAAAATCTAACATCGTTCCGTTCAGCCACATGAAAGTAACAAGAATCTTGAATTCTGCACTTTTGGAATAAACTACACCCCCGTAACAAGATCAAGTATATCAACTAGTCCTAGATTTTTCAAAAATTGAAAAATCAGTTTTCTGTCAAGAAGTGTCACGAGAAAACGGTATCTATATGAGCTTCTTCTTCTGAAAGTAGCGCTTCAAGTACCAAAGCTGAAAAACTGCAACCAAAATGCAAACTCCAAGAGACATTATACTTAACCAAGCCACTTTAGCATTAGTTTTTTCACTGACTTCCCTCATCTCTGCTTCCCTGTGCCAATGTCCAACAGAAGAAACTTTCAAAATGCTGAAGAGAACCACAATAATCAGCAGATGACAGGATCTGAAAGGACTCAAATATGCAGAGCACGACTTCTAGGTTGTTTTCTTTTATTTAACTTTAGATGAGTTAGGTCTCAAGGGTAGTCAAAATAATGATAAACCTCATGGCTCAAAAAAGCTTATAGAAATACTTACAACTTATTCACTAATGAAGTCCTCACATTGACAAAAGGATTTGAGCTCACTTTCCTATGGAATATGAGTTGAATCTTTATCAATTGAACTAACTATCATTTGCTTTCTTTCTCTCTTCGTTTTTTTCACCTCTGCACTACAACAAGGTATATCAATGGTTTGGACTTGAATTTTAGTCTCCTAAGATAGAAATTCCTTCAAAGGCCCTAAGCTTTTTAGGACGAATTAGGCCCCTTTTTCTTTTATAACAATTCTAACCTGACCTAGCCACCTGAGATTAGCTCCTGTGGTAAAAGCGGTTGGGGTGGATGGAGGTATAGGTTAAGGATTCAATCCCTCCCAACATATTAAAAAAAAAAAAACAAGAACTATTTTTTGGTGTAACTCAAAGCATTATCAAGTCATTAATCTTTGTCGGGTCAAGAGCTTTAAGGTTAAAACCCTCCCAACAAGTACATTTCTTGGGATTTAAATTTGGGTTCTCCTCCTTATGAGGGTGAGATCGCTTACCATTTCAACTAATAGTTTGTTTGTTTTATTAAAAAAAATTCTAACTCAACCCAATTATATTAATATTATGGGTCGGCCCCAATGGTAAGCTCTAAAATTATGAATATAAAGAAATAATTTTTTTATGCATTGAGTCTAGAACGGGGCCAAATTGGGCCCAGTTAAAAAGTGCTCTTTCAAATGAATGTTATTTTAGCCCAATAGCCCATACTTCTATAGAATTGAACCTACACACCAATAGGTTTGACCCATATTGACAACCTTGCTTTCAATGCAGTCTGTATTACAAAGAAAGTTCGCAGGGAGAAATTATTCCATTGATTAAAAAATAGAATACAATAGAGATAAAAAATAATAATAATTTTGTAGATAGAAGGTAACTCTTGTAGTCTTGCTCTTGAAAAATATTCAAAATGGACAGAGTAATAGTGAGAATGACTCTATAGGCATTGCAAGAAAAGAAAAAAAAAGGAGATAGATCCCTTTTTTATCACTATTCCTAACATTTGTACATGATTTTATCCCATGGAAAATTTTATATTTTGCAGGATACATGTTTTCCAATCCCATGCCACAAATTTCTACCCAATAAAGCCAAAGAAATAAGAACAAAAAGCCTCAATTCACAATAGTGAGAACACATACCGTATGAACTGAACTGGAAGAGAACTCTAATGATAATAAAAGAAGACTTACCTATTCTTCAAATAAATCAGATTTTCATGGATGGCTTCCACTGCCCCTTCAAGTTTCCTCAGCTCAAGTTCAACACCCTTGAAATAATGTGAAAAAGATGTCAGTACACTCTGTGGTCTAAACTCTATATAAATATTACATTATGGAGGTTGGAAGAAATAACTCATTAGAGAAACTTGCCTCAATCTTTTCCTTCCTCGCAACAGTCTCCCAATTCCTGGCAGAAATTCCAGTTTTCCATTCAAGGTTGAGACTTGTGGAAGCACCGTCTTTATGCTGACCATCCACCCAGAAACAAGCCAAGTAGTTCCCACTCTCGGCAGTTGTAAACGCAAATTGACCATGGGTAACATTTTCATTCTGGTGAAGATTGTTTCCATAAGGAGATGTTACCTGATAAAGGTAGCAAATATTACTCTCCGCGATAATCCAATTAGATGAATCCGTTTATGCATAGTCACAGACTAATCCTAGCTCATAGCATTCTAGCCGCATAACAAATCAGAGACACGAGGAACTTATCAAGTCTATAACTCGTTGCCGATCAGCGACAACGCAGGGCAATATCTCTCGATGACCTTTAACAAATTGCAAATTACAAATTTTTCCGTGCCAATAGGGCAATATCTCTCGATGACCTTCAACTAATTGTCCAATTTCATGAGTCGTCAAACTAACCAAGCCCCAATTGAGAAATTGAAATTTTATTTCCCGAAAATTAAGTGAACTCACAAGCTAAACTATCGGATTGGCCATCCTGATCACCAAAGAAGCGGAAAATTATTATTATTATTATTATTAAGATTGGTATCAATAAATAAAAAAGAGGGAAGTGGCGGGTGAGTGCAAATGAATCCTAAAAAAGATGATACCTTGACCGAAATAGTGGGAAGGTGTTGAACGTCAGCATGATCGGCGACCACAACGTAATCGGCCAAGACGACGACTTTAGATTGGATTTCCTCAGATACGCACTTGGTTCCGGAGCTGGGAATGTTTAACCATATGGCCTCTGCTCGAGGCAGAAGGCGACTCGCAAAGCAGACAAGGGAAAGCGCGAGTGGTAGTAGCAATAGCCTTGTTTGAGAACACAGCTTCGAATCCTTCGCCATTAGAGATAACCAAAGGTCAACTTTGAAGCAGATTGCAGATCTCAGATTCTCTTTCTTTAGCTTGGGCGTCTGGTTGAGGCAAGTAAAAGCTCTGTTTTTGCTTTTGAGGCTCTCGGATTTGTTCCATTCCATTTGCTAATATTTTATTATCAATTAATATTTTTGTTTAGTGAATTAAGGAGAAGGATACAGAAATAAAATATTTATTAATAAGAATTTTAAAAATTATAATTATTTTTAAGAATTAAAAATTAAAATATAAATTTTAAGTTATGAAATTAACCTTTCTTAATGTTTTATTATTGATTATCAATTTTAATGATATCTCCATATAAATTTTGATAAAAAAAACTTATACAACTCAATGTTTTTATAATATTTTTTTTCATATATATTAGATTATTTTAAAAGTTACACAATTTAAAATAATTTTTAAAATTTATAAATAATTAGAAATCAACCTCTTTTTAGATCTTCATTATTTTTAAAAGCTTTAAAAAATCACCAAAAATTTTATAATATATTTCTTTTAAAAATATGTAATTTTTTATGGAAAAAAACTTTAAAAATATTAAAATTTAAATTCTTAAATAATAAACCCTACAAATAAATTGTTAATATTACAGCAATCTCAATATATAAATAAAATCCAATTTAATTTAAGGACACACTTAAAGAGGGAGCATCAATTGATAATTAGCCGTTAAATAGTTAAGATGGAGTTAGAGAAAATATAGAAAGTTTAATTAGGGTTAATTTTATAATTGAACAACTACATTTTAAATTTTAATCTTTTAAAATAATTATATTTTTTAAGTTTTTATTAATAAATATTTCTTTTTTTCTTTCTTTTCTATAATTTGTTGTCTTCTTTTTTTTGTTCTCCCCGTAGTTGGGCTCGTGAATAGTTAGGGGTCAAGCACATGCACTTCGTTGATGCGTCTGAAGTTGTAAGTTTACCGTGAAGTTGGAAGCCTGGAAGAGTTGAGAAAGACACAACTTTTTAGAGAATTAATTATTCAGTCCTTATAGATTAACGAAATTTAGTTTTTATAATTTAATTCATCCGGATTCAATCTTTATAGTTTTCTAATTTTTATGAAAAATCTAAATCTCTCATAACTTATCTTATGTGGCGTTGATAGGGAGAAAATGTCTCCTCCCTTCTCTCTCTCTTTACCTTTTTACTTTATTCTTCCTCCGCCTTTGTGCTTTTTAAACCTAACATTTTTACTTTACCCTAACAACAAGGATTTCAAATAAACACATTTTCTCCCGGTCAATGCCACATAGGATGAGTTATGGGACAGTCAGATTTTTTATAAAAATTAAAAAACCATATCGACTAAGTCGCGATGAGTTAAATTATCAGGACTGAATTGTAAATTTAGTCAAATTATAAGGATTAAATAATTAATTTTCCCAAATTTTTTTTACATATATTTTTTTTACCATGATACATATTTAATTGGAAAAAAAGGTAAGAAAATATCACTTAAACTTCAAAATTTTAAATCAGCCTTATTTCCTACAAGAGTATATGTATTAAGTATAACAATATAGCAATTGATAACTTACTTAAATAGGAAATTACTAATGTAAGATTTTAAAGTCCCAGTGATATTTCTTATCTTTTTTTCAGTTTACTTCATGCAATATACATTAGGATTAAAAAATTGCTTTTCAATGTTTTAATTACTATTTTAAATAAGCCCTCAGAGATCAAATACTCGGTTGATCCTATACGTATAAACAGTTCCACGTGAATTGATACAACCAAAATTAAGAAAAAAATGTTTAATCAGATCAGACTTAAAAGAGGCAATTTTGGTAAGAGACTTTAAAATCTGTTGTGAACATTGATAATGTAGTGTATGTTTGGGTTAACAGTTGAGAAATAATTTTTTTTTAATTTGACTTTTACAGAAGTCGGATTGAAAAAAGTATGATTGTAGATGTAATTTGTGTTTGGATTAACGGTGGGAGAAGTGACTTTTTTTAAACCTTGAACCTGTTTGGATTAGCGTTTAAAAAGTCCGTTTAGATGAAAAATGACTTAAAAGGGTATGAATCTTATTAAATACTACATATATATTATTTGTATATTTTGTGATAATTAAAGAGAAAAAATGTAAATAAAATTTGATAAAATAAAAAAATCAATCATTATTGAAAAAAATAAAAATGCATTAAACTATTTAATTAAAAATAGATAAATTTATATTTAAATTACTTAAAAAGAATTTTGAATTTGGAATAAACTATGTTTCTCATTCACTGTCGGTCCATTCTTGATAGGATAAGAAAGTGCATGCAATACAATGGAGAAAGAAGCAGGTGGGAGAAGGAAGCATGTCGATTTCAGGCAAAAAAACAAAGATAGTGGGTGGGACCCATGATGGGATAAGAGAGGAATAATACCACCAAGATTTTACAGTATTCTTCTCAACTTCACCGCACTGACAAAAAAAGCAACTGAAGTCAGAAGCTGCTTTTTTTTCAAAAGCTCAAGGAAAATTGATGTATTTCCAAACACACCCAACTGAGCTTTTCAACTTTTTCATGGTTCAACCGAGCTTTTTCCTCATCTACCAGATTCCTAAACAGACCCGTAATCTGCATGCGTTAAGTGTCAGAAAATGTGAACAAGTTTTATATTAGATAAAATCAAAGTATATTATATCATGGAACATTGACTCATGTTTTAATGGAATGAATGAGCTTAATTTGCAAAGACCAAAGAAATGGGAATGGATGGATAATAGAGGGGAGACAAATGAAGGAGGAAGAGCAAGTTAGGTGGGGAATTGAAGAATGGGAGTTACTCTCACAGTGTTTCTCTCAATGTATCATATCAGATTACACCCAAACATGTACTCCCACAGTTCATGCCTACCTCTCTCTATTATGTACATTCCTATGATAATTTTTATTGATCGTAAATAAACCAGAGAAAAGGACATCGGCTGATGCGACTGGGAAGGAGTAACTTCAACCCTAAGGAGGTAAAGCCATTATGTCGTACAAAAAACCCTGCAACGACGAATTACGTCTTTGGAGTGAAAACGCAAACAGTTTCCCCCTTGCCCAACAACCTTGACTGAAGGGAAACCAGTTTCTCTTGAGCCATTGACACTACCCTTAACATCAATCTGTCATATGTCCTCCTTATTTCATGCAAATTATAAGGAATAAATTAATCACTGAATAAATTGGGCGCAATGTGAAGCTTACAGCCAAATTGAATATTTACCAGGTGAGTTAACACTGCTTCTAAATCCAATTTGGAAGAGGGAGGCCCAACTAGATTGCCAACATAATGTAGCATCCCTTGATTGTTTCCTTCTCTATTTACACTCTACTCTTGACATTATTATCATTCTAATATCCAATCGCATCGTCACCTGTAGAGGCTTGTAGTGGGCTGAGAGGAAAATGTTGCAAGCAATAAATCTGCATAAAAATAAAATAACAACTTAGCAGCAGGAAATGACAACATGTTGTACAACAATTTACTACTCACTATACAATGCCAACTTATGTTATATGAATAACACTTGCACTTACCATCAGAAAATATATACAACCTCCTATATTGATTCTTCCATAAGCTTTCCCTTTCCTAACTTGTTGTCTTGTACTATACAATTGAATTGGATAGTTCATTCAATACAAAGGTGGACCAATCATACTCCTTAAAAGCTCCACTTGTTGCCACCATCACCTTTAACACTTGGTCACTCACTTCAATACCCGCTCCACGACACAAGAGGGTTCCAATGTATACATAACAAAGAGGAATTCAAAATCTGGATCATCCTCTCTCACAATTAGCCATTTTGTTATCATCTTATATGACACTATCTCATACAATGACTTCAATTCTTAAAATGCTACATCTTCCTTCTTCACATTCCTCTCAATATCCCCTCTCATAAGGTAAGCCCATAAATTCTTTTACATCTTCTCGGCGTATGTGAAATGACCTCCCTCGAATCGAAACATTGTTAGTGGGAGGGTCAAATGCAAAAATAAAATTACCACATAAACTCGGAGAATTTGTGAGCAGTATATATTAACCAGCTTATTAATTCCTATTTTCTTAATCCAGTCCATCATATCTTGTCTATTCTTCAAACTTTCATAAATTGATTAGGGGCACAACGAGTTAAGAATGGAACCACATATTTTGTCCATTTAGCCTGAGTTCTTAATTTCTTTGCCTTCTTCCTATATTTCTCCTTCTCGTCGTCTTTTAATGCGTTCCAAGCTTGTTTCAGCGATTGACTCTCCTCTGTAAACGGCTTTATCTCCTCATTCTTATTCTTCTTCTTGTCATAATACTCTTAAGTGAAAAATATATATCCATACACCTTTGGCTACCTCTCTCCATCTTTGTCTTTCCTTTTTCTATTCTTCGGCATTTTCTTCTTAACCTGTAACATAGTTACTACTTCAATCACCCACCAGCACAAATATAACACATGCATTACAACGAACATGAAGGGATTACTTTTAAACTATTACAGTTAAGAAACACAATGCAACAGTTCAAATTCATTTCAAACATATTTAATTTATGGAAAATAAAGTTTAATTCATAATGGCAGTAAAGGATCTTCAACCATTAACCCCAAAGGTCTTTACTTCATCCCCATAATCCATTTTATTTAAAAACAATAAATTACGGCATAATTCCAACAATTTAAAAAAAAAATTGCATCAAGAAGGAACGACTCAACTACACTTGAAATCCCATAAGCTCCAAAGAAATGGCAGTAAAAGGCGTCAGAACCACAAAACTCAGCATTAACACCTCAACAAATAACATATTACATATGAATACAAAAGAAACTTTAAGAATAGTGATTAAGCAAATTACCAGAGGAGGTTGATTAACTCTATCCATCTTCTATGCCCCAGTGCTTCCCACATGAAGGTATTAAAGTCTCACAAGTAGTTGCGTCAAAAGGGCTTTAACCTCAAGCCTCACACATCACAACCCATTTCCGAAAAACAAAAAAACCAACACAGAAATATTAAGAAGCAGTTACCAAGAGAGAGAAATTGAAGACTCAGAAACCTAAATCAAACCAACCCCGGTCGAAATTGACGGGAAAATCGAATAAAACCACAAAAAGATGCAAACGAAAGAGAAGAATTCAAGTAAACAAGGAATACCCAAATGCGACAAACCATTAAAACTTAAGTAGAGTTTCAGGTCCAAAAGCCAACGGTACAACCTTCCAGGCACAGGAGCATGTTGAAAGGAAGCGAGTGAATGGACGCAAGAGGAGGAGCAACAGAGACTGGCCTTTCTGAGGAGCGATGGTCAATCGAAGGACTCTAGGGCTTTGAAGGAGCAACAATTGACCGGATGCGCGATGCACAACGAATGACTCTGTTTATTTTCCCATATTTTAAAATTTGAACACACTATGTTTTAAGTTTAAACTTTAAGGGCAAAGTCGTTTTTTCAGAATTAATAACACAAAGATCCTTACAAACTTTTATGATTTAGAAATTTTTATTGAGATTTTATTGTTTTTTTTTTTTTTGATGTCTCGGTAATCTAACCATTATGGGGAAGGGGAGTGCGGAAAATTTCCTCGGTGTCCTCCTTCACCAATCACCGGTACTGTCAAGTGCGAACTGTGAACTATCTCCCTGGGCCCTAGCACATCCGTTTTCTGCATGGCTGCCCCTCGCTGTTCTCGTTTGTTACTTGTTCACCACACTCTGTTCTTCGCGACAACACTATATAAGATTGCTACAGCTTCTGGCAGTCTATGTACTTGCACAGCTTCAATTCTTTGTTCTTCGGAAGAAGCTGACACGCCCATCACTCGGTTCCAGCGATACCTTAGAATCAAGACCGCACATCCAGAACCCGATTACTCTTCAGCTGTCTCCTTCCTCACGTCTCAAGCACATTCCATTGGCCTCCAACATCAAATTCTAGAGTTCTCTCCCGGTAAGCCCCTTCTTCTCCTCACATGGCCTGGCTCCGACCCTTCTCTTCCTTCTCTCCTCTTCAATTCCCACCTTGACTCCGTCCCCGCCGAGCCCTCCAAGTGGATCCACCCGCCGTTCGCTGCCGTCCGTATGCCCGACGGGAGAATATATGCCCGTGGAGCTCAGGACGATAAATGCATTGGGATGCAATACCTAGAGGCGATTCGGAATCTGAAGGAGAAGGATTTCTCGCCCACACGCACGATTCACTTGTCCTATGTTCCGGACGAGGAGATTGGTGGATTTGAGGGGTTTGCCAAGTTTGCGGGTTCGAAGGTGTTTGAGGATTTAAATGTTGGGTTTATGCTGGATGAAGGACAGGCCTCGCCTGGTGACGAGTTTAGGGTGTTCTATGCGGATAGGATGCCATGGGAAGTGAAAATTAAAGCGAAAGGACCACCTGGGCATGGGTCGAGGATGTATGATAATAGTGCCATGGAGAACTTGATGAAGAGCTTTGAGGTTATAAGCAAGTTTAGGGAGAGTCATTTTGATGTCGTCAAGTCTGGTGAAGCTGCTGATTCTGAAGTTATTTCGATTAACCCCGTTTATCTGAAAGCTGGGTTTCCTTCACTTACTGTGAGTTGCATAAACACATTTATTTTGAAATTGATGGTGCATCTGATTATGTTGAAAATAACTTGAAATGAATGGTGCGTGGTATTTGTCCAGGGATTTGCAATGAATTTGCAGCCTTCAGAAGCTGAAGCAGGTTTCGATCTTAGGCTAACCCCTACTGCTGATCCAGATGAAATGAGAAGAAGAATTGCTCAAGAATGGGCACCGGCCGCTAGAAACATGTCATATCAGGTAAAATCACCATGAAATCTTATTTTCGTTTTCTATCTTAATGGGAAATGGGAGTTGGGTTACCTTTATATGTTGAACAGCATATATTGTTCAAAATATTGAAAGGACTGGGTGCTGTTTTTGAATATTGGTGAATTAATGTTATGTAGCTATCTGTCATGTTTAGACTGCGTTTACAATATGCAGGAATACAGGATATTAAATAGCGAGTCAATTGTCTCAGATGAAGCTGGTTTTCCCCCCTCATGTAGATTTTGAAATTTTGAATGTTCACATCTGATGAGTCAAGTTGTCACGTAATTCAAAAGCAACTGTAAACATGATTATGTGAAGTAATGGTGGTTGAAAATACGAGTATGACAGCATTATAGATGTCTTGGTCAATGAACTTGTCTGTCAAGTGATTTAAAATTTTTTCTGAGTTCTGGCTTTGTATTTAGCATTCCTTTGTACTCGCACAATTTAGCTTCCTTTTGGAACTTTCTGTTTTGCTTTGATTTATTCCTGATTTCAATCATTGCTGCATACAATGCCAAACACAAGTGGAGGAAATGCAAATAGATTTTTCTTTTGGCAAAGGTTCCAATAGTTGGTTTAGAAATTCCTTAATTAGAAGCCATATGCTGCTTGATATCCTGATACTGTAGGATTTTTGCCCCTGAAGAAATTCATCATTGTGCTCTAGAAATAACATATGGTTAATTATGTCTATTGGTAAGAGAAGAACTTTGGCATGGCATGTCAGATTGATATCCAATCTTCAAAAATCGAGGGTAATCTGCTCGATTCAAAGGTCTAGATTTGATTAAAATACCTTGTGCCTGGATTTGCTTTCCTACCATGCGCTTTGGCCTCAAAACAGTTATACTGGTATCCTAGATTCCAAACTCTGCTGCCTTGACATGAAAATTTATGACCTGCTGCATTGGATGACTTTTTACACCGCATATGATTGAGTCATCTTCTGAATCAATTTCTATCCTTTTTAAAATTCTCCGGAGTTCAAAGTGATTGTTTTATGGTATGGTTGTTCACTTTTATATGATATTTTGTTACTAATGCCAATCTTGGATCATATAAACAACGTACGGGACTCAACATGTTTCTGCATTTTTGCTCACTGAATAAACTTGGATTCTCTGACCATGGTCTTTGCTTTTAATTTCTGGACTGCAATTTTTCGCCTCATCTATGGGCAACCAAAGATGTGGAAAAATGGCTGATACATTAGTGCATTTGAAATATGGCAGATAAAAGAGAAAGGGCCCCTTAGAGACAACATGGGACGCCCCATGATGACCCGAACTGATGATTCCAATCCATGGTGGTTAGTTTTCGAGCAGGCCATCACATCAGCTGGAGGAAAGCTTGCAAAGCCTGAAATTCTTGTTTCTACAACTGATTCTCGATTCGTTAGGCAGAAAGGAATTCCTGTTCTTGGCTTCTCTCCAATGACAAACACTCCCATACTGCTTCATGACCACAACGAGGTAATTTGACATTTTTCCTAATCCTCCATTATTAAGCTTCTCTTCTGCTATTCCTCTTGCTTCTTCTATCTAACTCTCATACCATGGCCTTCACTTGCAGCACCTACAAGATACTGTTTACATGAGGGGCATAAAGATATACGAGTCTGTGATAAGTTCCTTGAGTTCATTCACGGACTCTTCAAAGTGCTGACGGCCCTTGTTTCTTCTTAATAAGCATCCTCCAATGTATTAAATTTCAATGATTTAGGCATGTAATATGTTGCTCAGGGCCATTGAGTGTTTTGGCCGTGAAAATAACTTAGTGTGTTTGGAGAATAACTTTTATCAATTATGAGGTAAATATTTGAGAATAGTTTTGTCTCGATTTACTGAAAAAAACTTTTGAAATAACAGTTTTAGTGGTTTTCAGATGCTCACTAATGTGTGTTTGGATTAACTTTTGAAGAATAGTTTTTACAATTTATAAGATAAATTAGTGAGAGGAATTTTGTCTCGATTTATAAAAAAAAATAAAAAAAATAAAACTGCAGTTTTAAGATTAAAAAAACACTTTAACTCAATTTAATAAAACTTACCTTAACTTTATATACCTTGAATTTAATGTTGATACGGAACCCCTAATATATTATAATATAATGCAAAGATTGGAAAGATTGTCCGTTGTTATTGCCTTCTCAATCGATCCCTTTTTCTTTCAAGATAACAAGCCTTCATTAGAATTCATCACCATAAATTTGCTTTGATGAGGAGTGCAAGGTTGGAAATACCTTTTTCTTATTAGAATCTAGGGTTTAAATAATAATAAAAAGAATATAGGGAAAATTCTTTAAAAAGAATTTTTAAAAATTCAAAATACTTCTGAATATTTATAATAATAAAAAGGTGTTAGTGTTTGATTGTTCCTTTTTAAATTGAAAAGAAATAACAGAGTTGTCTCATGAAGTTTAATTTTTATTTTAATAAAATTAATTATGAAAATTTTATACGAACTTATAAAATCTTTATCAAAACTTGCGAAATTCTTATCAAATCTGATAAATTTTAATTTGTAATTTGTGAAATTCTTTAAGAAAATAGTAAAATTCTTTTCAGAACTTATAAAAACCTTATTTGAATTTGTGAAACCTTTATCAGCTATTGTGATTTGTGAATCAAAAATTGTAATTTGTGAAATTCTTTTAATAATTTGTGAAAACCTTATCCAAACTGATAAAAATTTTATCAAAACTTGTGAAACCTTTATCAGATATTATGAATCAAAATTTACAATTTTTAAAATTTTTTAAGGAAGTTGTGAAATTATTTTGAGAACTTGTGAAAATCTTATCTGAATTTGTGAAATCTTTATCAAATCTTATAAATTCAAATTTTCAATTTATGAAATTTTTTTGACAACTTGTGACAATTTTATCCAAACTTGTAAAATCCTTATCAGATCTTGTGAATTTTAATTTACAACTTATGAAATTCTTATAAAAAATTGTGAAAACCTTATTAAAACTTGTGAAAATCTTTATCAGAACTTGTAAAATTGCGCCTTTCTCCATATTCTTAATTTTTAAACATAGAGAAATAATTCTATCTTTTTTTTTATTTTGAAAAGGACAAATCAAGCCCTAACACTTATTTAATATTATATATGAATATACGTGACACTTTTTATCTTTTTTACATTCTTAAAATTCTTTTTAAGAGATTTTTCCTATAATCTCTAAACAATTTTAGCTCCGAGCTCAATTTATTTTATTTTCTTAAAAAAGTATGGATAAAATTTTATATTGACATTTATTAATAATATTCACGAGAATTTAAGCTGTGTCACAATAAAAAAGGACAGGCCCATTGAATTTAGTTCAGACTATTATCATTGCATTTGGATTTGGATTTGGATAGAGCTATCAAACAGAGGACCGCTGTCCGTTAGAGAATACATAAACATAATAAAAAAAGAGAATCCATAAATAAAAACAATCGCATGTAACACTACTCTTCTCCTTTTCGACTCCTCATCTGAATCAGTATCTTCTTCATCTTCCTGAACAACGGTTTCGACCTCCACCACCTTGTCTCCGCTTGAATTCTCACTGGTCAAGTCCTCTCAATTTCTTTTCTGTTCAGCCTCTTCGTTTAGCGAGTCAATTAAAGTCATCAACTCCCTATTAATCTGTAAGAATAAGTAAGCAGGCAGATGAGTCTAGAAACCAGTTTTTAAATTGGAGATGTTGAGAGCAAATCATGCTTGACCAACCTGAACATTTTGAAGAAAATCAGATATATTAGTAGGGCAAGCAGGACATATTATTATTAGTTTAATTACATTTGGAGTAAATGAACCATTTAATTGGTTGATATAAACGATAAGTTGACCAAAATAGAGGTTGGCAAAGAATTCATGCAAACCGCTCAACAAGCTTTCACTAATTGAAATGTTTTTGGATTTCCTACTTATTTTCCTTTGACCTTTCAACCTCTTCCGAATCCATTCTTCTAACTCGCTTTTTGCTTGGTGGGGGCGGCTTCATCCATCACCAACAAGAATCTTGCTCCTAAAGAAATTATTAATTAATTAAATTTTCTGAAGGTTCTGATTGTTCATAAGTGTTCCTTATAATTTAATCTCATTTGGTAAGCAATTGTAGGAAAAAAGGTAAAATCATAAAGAATCACAGCAGAACAATAATGTTTAAAAGCAATTACATCATAACCCCAAGATAGATCTTCTTCCCTTTCAACTGCGGTTACAGCCTCCTCCAACTCTTGAATTTCCACCGTGATCATCGCTGTATGCCATTTAAGATAAGTATATAATTACAGATTCTATAAAGAAGATAATAAAATGAGTAACATGGCAAATACCTCGTCCAAGGAGCGGGTTCATTTTCACATCTAACAAACAAGTGACGGCAAACCTTGAAGCCCTGGATACATAATCATATGTTATCAGAAAAGTTGCATAAAACAAGAACCAGTCGAGCAATAAAACAATCAAGAGATAGCAAAATATACCTGCACTCCTTGTTTCGCCCAACATTTTTCAATTCTGTAAATTCCATCGTATCTTATACCTTCCCGGGCGGCATACGGCGACTGTTTATCTTTATGCGACCTATATTTGAATTTAAGAAGAGGTCACACATAAATCTCAATATGAGCCTTATAAAGTGGCTGAACTATGGTTTATAAATGCAACATATAAATTCACCACCACATAACATCAAATACTTTATAGATAGAGAGAACTGAAAAGAGAAAGAGAGCTGCTTTTGATGTAGATTGCGTGCTCACCTTAATACTCTAACAGGTGCCCCTTTATAGCCCGATTGATTAAATTACATGGGAGATGATTATATGTAATCCTGATATAATAGCGTGATTACAACATTTTGTTATGTTTATCTAATATAAAGAGAATTACGTTACTAGAACTGATGAATGATGATGCACGCATCCTGTAATCTAATGAAAATGACACTATTATCATTATAATTTTTTAAATTGACTAAAGTACCCACCTATAAATACGGTTAAAAATTAAATAATTTTAATTAATACCATTAAATATTTAAAAATAATTAATAATATAGAAATTTAAAAAATATCCTCCCATTCAAAAATTTTAAAAAAATTATATTCTATCGTTACGAATATCCTTCCGCTTGCTGCATTTGCCTTGCCTTTCCTTTTGGCCCTCTCTCTGGTGTATGCTTTGTCCGGCCTGTCTTGGTTGTGTACAAATTGGTACACTCTCGAAGTTTCTCCGGCAGTACTACTAGCTTTAGACGCTTTCACTGCGCGAATGGCATTTACGACAGCGGAATTAATTCGAATTCCTCTTACCACGTCGCTAGTGATCACCGCACGACACTTTGCGCACGTCTTTTTGCCAAGGCCGACCCATTTCTTGAAGCACTTGAGACAAAAATTATGCCCGCATGGAGTCTGAATGAAAACGTTCGATTACAACTTTTATTATTCCATGATACTGACATGTGATATAATATATGCGAATCATCACCATTCCTATCAAATAACAGAGAGTGAAATATAGTATGAAAGGGAATTCGAACTTACTGTGACAGGCCTCTCTAGTAAGTGGAGGCAGAATGAGCACTTAAACGTTCCATTGAGGATGTCTAAAATGTTGCTTCCATCTCCTTCTCGCTTTTTCTCCTCCTCTTCTTCCCACACGGCCTTCCCACTGGGAAGCCGTTGGCCTTTTTTGGCCTTTTCCATATCTGGGAGAGACCCATCGGCCTGTATAGCTCGAATGGCTGCTATAAGATCTCCAGCTCCCTCTGGCGACGTCTTATCGTTGGCCACCGGAAGGTCAGAGTGTAGGGAGGAACAGTCCAGGCATTCCCATTCAACGGCCTCCGCCATCGTCTCCGGACGGCAACGTGCCACTGGGTGGCGCATGTTTTACACGTCAGCTTCTCCGCTTCTTCCGGCTTCACCTTGCAAGCCATGCAAATGCCGTTGCAGTCGCAGGGAAGTTGAGTAACGGGTGCCATGGCTGAAATACAGACAAGCTAGAGGTTGGACAAGAGACAGACAATGGTTTGCAAAGAACACTACTGAAACTGTGATGGCCTGCTCTCCTACTTCTCAACCTTATTTATAGACAAAAACGGCGAGGGTGAGAATGAATCGTGAATGACGAATTCATAAGAATTTAAATGGTTTGCATTTTTGAAGAACGAGGCGTGGACTGATTGATATATGAGGATGCATGTGTTCACAGTTATTGGAAACAAATCTTTTAATATAATTGGTTGGATTATATGAAAGAAGAATGCATATAATCATAATAGCGTGATTATGACTATTGTTATGTTTAGATAGCCTCCATAAATACTTTTTAATCATGATTTATGGAATACGAGGTAGTTTTTACGATCTACGAGGTAGTTTTTACGGTCTATGAGATAGCTTTACGATCTATGAGGTAAATATGTGGAGGAGTTTTATCTCGATTTATGTGAATCGGGCTTATGCATAAGTCCGATTCAAACCAAATAAACTTATAAATAGTGTTTGGTTAGGTTTATATAATATAAAGAGGATTACATTTTATAATCCTGATTACATCATACATTATTAGGACTAATGAATGAGGATGCAGACATTTTGTAATCCAGTGAAAATGAAACTAATGCCGTTATATTTTTTTAAATTGATCAAAATGCCTACCCATAAATGCGGTTAAATATTAAATAATTTTAATTACTACAATTAAATATTAAAAAAATATTTAATAATATAGAAATGTAAGAAATATTCCCCATTCAAAAATTAAAAAAAAAAATTCTAACGTTAAAAAAATATTAAAATATCTCATTAAATATTAAAAAATTAACGTGAATCCAATTTATACACTGTATAATATTTAGATCATTAAATATTAAAAAATTACTATGAACCCACTATGTACACTGCACGGAATGAAAAAAATTATCATGAACCTAATATGTACATTACTATATGTGTAAAAATGGGTAATTTTTTCACTTGCTATATTATTATCATATATTATCATATTGATGTAATCCAACAAAACGTTTTTATGTGTACACATCATTTTTTTCTAATAACGAACCAAATAAATTATATAATTATCATTATATTGTATTACATTACATTATTTCCAATTTTGTGAACCCCAAATCCACTCATTCTTTGCTCTAGGTGCATGCTTGGCTGCAATGAATCTGTTTTAGGTTTTGACTTTTGACCCGGAATTATTGACCAAGGTATAACTGTTTCATTTTCATTTTCTGGCAGCCTTCACAGCTTCATCAGAACCCCTTACAAAATATATTTATGAGTTGCTTGTTTAATGAAATTCTGAAATAAAATTTTAGACACTTTTATGCTAAGAAATAAATGTAAAACATTTTGGCCTTGCTACGAATATTGGGTTCATATCCAGTTTTGAGAAAAAATTACTATCTGCAATTGATTATTGCTGTTGAGGGAGCGAATAATTTATATTATTCTGGAAAAAAATATTCTCACGATGATGAAACCACCACGATCTGATCAAATTAGATAGGATAAATATAAGTGAATGGATATGAACACAAAAATACACATAAGTGAATAAATATTCATAAATTCGAAACCTTTTCTAAATTCTAAAATGATTGGCTATTTATTGTGGAAAATGTAAATGTTAAATTATTTACAAGCATGAAATTAAAAACGGTTAATACAATATTTGGTAGTTAGATTTCTCTTCATTTTAGTTTTGGTTCCTATAATTTTAAATTATATGTTTTAACCCTTCAAAAATTTTAAAACGATCCATGTTTTTATTGAAACACAGAGACTAACATTTTAAACAAGAAAAATTTTAAGGGATCAAAATTTATAGTCTGAAACTATAAGGGATCAGGATTAAAATGAGAATAAATTACAAAGATCAAATATTATATTAACCTATTAAAAATTACAATTTTTAAAAATTCATTTTTTAGTGAAGAGTATGTGATTTTAGTAGGAAAGTTAAGAGTAAGCAATTTGAAGGAGATATAAAATCAGAGGGAGAGCTTGTTATTAAAAAAAAAAAAACAGAGAGAGAGAGGGAGCTCCCGGTCTAAAGATAGTGAAGGTGTGACATTCTAAAAAAAAAAAAAAAAATTTAAATTAAAAATTAATTAATTAATAAAATAATAAAATATTATTTTATTATTTTATTAATTAATTAATTTTTAATTTAAATTTTTTTTTTTTTTTTTTAGAATGTCACAATTCTCCCCACCTAAATAGAATTTTGTCCCCAAAATTCCTAATACATATAAATGTCAAAACAAAAATTTTCACAACACAATTGACACTCCAATCACAATAAAACACAAGTTATCAACACAAAATTTAATCATAAGATTACACATTCGATTGCAACACAATACATCACAACCATAAATATTAACATTACTAAAATATAGAAGCATACTTAAGTAAATAAGTTCGGAAAATCACGTCGCATCCGCTCTTCGGTTTCCCAGGTAGCATCTCCGGGAGACATACCCTTCCAGAAAACTTTTAGGAGTCGAATGGTTCTATTCCGCAGCTGCTTGTCTTTCACATCTAATATCCTCTCTGGCTCAGACATATAGGTTAAATTCTCCCTCAACTCAATCTCTTCAGGTGCAATCACATGAGAAGGATCTGGATGATATTTCTTAAGTTGTGACACATGGAACACATTGTGAATACCCGACAAGTGTGGAGGTAATGCAATTTGATAAGCAACTGGGCCAATTCGTTCTAGAATTTCGTACGGTCCAATAAATCGGGGAGTCAACTTCTTGGCTTTAATAGATCTACCAATGCCAGTCACTGGAGTAACTTTAAGAAAAACATGATCACCAACTCCAAACTCTAAAGGTCTACGCCGCCTATCCGCATAGCTCTTTTGTCTGCTCTGAGCGGTCAACAACTTTTGGCGAATCATCTCAATTTTCTTCGTAGTTTCATCTACTAAATCCGGTCCAATCACAGTTCTTTCGCTTAACTCAGTCCAACAGAGAGGCGATCTACACTTTCTGCCATATAATGCCTCAAAAGGCGCCATCTGAATACTTGAGTGATAACTGTTATTGTAAGCGAATTCTGTCAAAGGCAAATGATGATCCCAACTACCAGGTAACTCAATGGCACAAGCCCTCAACATATCCTCAAGGGTTTGAATTGTTCTCTCTGTTTGACCATCGGTCTGTGGGTGATAAGCCGTACTATACTTCAACCTAGTTCCCATAGCCTCCTGTAATGCCTTCCAAAAGTTTGATGTGAATCTCGGATCACGATCTGACACAATCTCTGTAGGCACACCGTGCAACCTAACAATCCAATCCACATACAATTGAGCTAATCTCTCCAGGCTATAACCAATATGGATCGGTAGAAAATGGGCCGATTTCGTTAATCTGTCCACAATGACCCATATGGCGTTATGATGTGCTGCAGTCTCAGGCAATCCCACGATGAAATCCATAGAAATGCTGTCCCACTTCCATTGAGGAATCTTTAAAGGTTGAAGTAGCCCTGGAGGTTTTTGATGCTCAATCTTCACCTTTTGACAAGTCAAACACTTCAGCACGAAGGTTGTCACATCACGTTTCATCTTAGGCCACCAATATCCTTGCTTTAAATCTCGATACATCTTAGTAATTCCAGGATGAATGGTATATTTACTCTGATGAGCCTCCTCCAAAATCTTTTTCTTAATTTCCTCATTGTCTGGAACACAAATCCGCTTCTTGTACCTCAATATACCTGTATCTCCAATATCATAATCAGGTACTTCACCATTTTCCAACTCCTTTCGGATCCGTAGCAATCGACTATCTTCTATTTGAGCCTTCTTTAAATCACTATAAAAATCAAAATTTCCAACTACTGTACTCAAAATCACTTTTGACCTTGGTTCCAGATAAACTTCTGATAATCTTTCCAGGAGGTTATGCTCAGTCACACACATATGAAACATGTGTATTAACTTCCGGCTTAAAGCGTCTGCAACTACATTCGCCTTCCCTGGATGATACTTTAACTCGTAGTCATAATCTTTCAAGAACTCCATCCATCTCCTTTGTCGATTGTTCAACTCTTTTTGATCCACGAGATACTTCAATGTTTTATGGTCACTGAAGATCTCAAATTGGGACCCATACAGATAATGCCTCCAGATCTTTAAAGCAAAAACAACGGCTGCAAGCTCTAAATCATGCGTCGGGTATTTTTCTTCATGGGGTCTTAACTGACGAGATGCATAAGCCACCACTTTACCATCTTGCATAAGCACACATCCCAAACCTTTAAATGATGCATCTGTGTACACCGTGTATGGTCTGTGTGGATCAGGGATAGTGAGAACAGGTGCTGTTGTTAACCGAGTTTTTAGCTCTTGAAAAGCTGCCTCGCACTTCTCATCCCAAATAAACGGTTGTTCTTTCTTAGTCAATCTGGTGAGTGGCGTGGCAATCCGAGAAAATCCCTCTATAAAACGACGATAATAGCCAGCTAATCCCATAAAACTGCGCACCTCTGTCACAGTCTTAGGTGGTTCCCACTTCAACACAGCATCTACCTTGCTGGGGTCAACTGCTACTCCCTTTTCTGAAACTACATGACCCAAAAACTTAACCTCTTTTAACCAGAATTCACATTTACTCAGCTTCGCATACAACTTATGCTCTCTCAAAATTTGTAGTACTATTCGAAGATGTTTCTGATGCTCCTCTTTACTCTTTGAATAGATAAGAATGTCATCAATGAACACCACCACAAATTGATCCAAATATGGTCTGAAGATCCGATTCATGTAATCCATAAACACCGCTGGTGCATTTGTTACCCCAAAAGGCATAACAAGAAACTCATAATGACCATATCTAGTACGGAAGGCAGTCTTTGAAATATCTTCTGCTCGTACTCTCAACTGATGATATCCCGACCTCAGATCAATTTTTGAAAATACAGATGAACTTACGAGCTGATCTAACAAGTCATCTATCCTCGGCAATGGATACTTATTCTTAATAGTGACTTTATTTAGCTGCCGATAATCAATGCAAAGCCTCAAGGTGCCATCTTTCTTCTTCACGAACAAAACTGGTGCACCCCAGGGAGATACACTTGGACGGATAAAACCTTTTTCTAACAAATCTTCAATCTGCTTCTTCAATTCACCCAACTCCGAAGGTGACATCCGATAAGGAGCTTTAGAGATCGGCTCTGTCCCTGGTGCTAACTCAATGGAAAACTCGACTTCTCGTTCTGAAGGTAATCCGGTCAACTCTTCAGGGAACACATCAGGAAACTCTTTTACCACATCGATCTGGTCAATATTTTCCTCAGATTCTACCTGAACTGAGAAAAACACCACGAAAGCTTCACACCCCTTCCTTACACTTTTCTCCACCTGGGCCGCTGACAACATAATCGAATCTTGGGGTATCTCTCTAATTACTGTGCAAGTATTAAATTGCACAGTTTTATTCTTACATTGTAAGGTTACATCATTAGATGATAACCAATCCATACCCACAATCACATCAATACCCCGTAAAGGTAGACAAATCAAATCAATGGTCGTTTCACGACCCTCACATACAAACAACAATTTCCTACATACCATAACAGTTTTCACACATGCACCAGCAGGGGTAGACACAAACAGATCATAAGGTAGATCACTCATAACAAGCTTTAATTTTTCCACACAGTCATATGAAATGAAGGAATGGGTAGCACCAGAATCATATATAACAGATAAAGGATGTCCTTGAAGAAGAACATTACCTCGGATCAGATTTGGGGCGATCCTCGCCTCCTCAGCAGTCATAGCAAACACTCGCCCGGGCATCGATGGTCTAGATGTCTGATCCTCTTTCCTTCCTTTAAAGCAATATCTCGCAATATGACCCTTCTCCCCACAATTAAAACAAGTCAAACACTCGCCATAATGTATTCTTCCACAACGAGTACAAGGAAGATGCTGAGTCACGCTAGGACTTGATGCTGTTGATCTTTGCTGGAAGCCTTGATTCACCCTGGTATTGTTGCTCCTGCTCTGATTTGTAAAAGGACGATTCCTCTGTTGGAAACTTCCCTGCTGAAAACTCCTTCTGTTTCCAGATGCACCAGAACTTGAAGGATAATTCCTCTTATTAATTCCCCCAGATATTCCCATATGACTGTTAAATCGGCCTTGAAAATCCCTTCTCATAGATCTCTCGGCATCTCTATATCTTCTACAGACTTCTCGAATTTTGGCAATCAGCTCTTCGAGGGTAGTGATGTCATAAGTGCCCATCCTCGCTTTGACACTATCATTACATTTCTCGAACATCTGTCGGGCCAACCAATTGTTGTGAGCCTTGTTGGTTCTATCTAACTGTGATACATATTTGGCCAACCCCATAAATTTAGATATATAAGTGTTTTCATCCATCTCCCCCTGCCGAAGAATGAAGAACTCAGCTTCTTTTTGATGCCTCATTGCAATGGGGAAATAAAAATCGAAGAACATTCTTTTAAACTCATCCCACTTAAGATCATGCCCATCAGCAGGCTTTACAGTGTTCCACCAATTCAACGCATCACCCTTTAGTAAAGTTTTCGCAGCAATCACCTTTTGATATTTATCGCATCGAATTGACTCAAATAGCATTTCCAGCCTATCAATCCAACTCTCCGCGTCTGTTGGCGATCCTCCCGAGAATGTCTCAGGATGGAAACGATCTAAATGCTTCCACACTGTGAACATATCTGGAGCTCTAAATTGCTCTGCTGACCCATCCGTCTCAGAGTATGGTGGATGCAGAACTAGCTTTTCAGAATGAACACTGTTTTGCTCCTCTGTTTCAGCATTCACCTCTTGAGTCTTATCCTTGTTTGCTCCGCTCGGTCCTTCATTATTTTTTTATGTAACGGCACGGCGTCTCCCGTCTCCCACTCGGGGTCCCTAGGGTCCCTAGCGGTGCCGGACTGGGGCTTCACCCCAGCCAGAGCTTCATCCTGCCCCCAGCAGGATTATCCCCCCCCATAAGGGGACCTCCCCAGGCCTCGAACGCTCAACCTGGGGGTAAGTAGAGCCTTAAGAGGAACCTGGTAACCACTTGCACCGCCTTTTTATGTAACGGCACGGCGTCTCCCGTCTCCCACTCGGGGTCCCTAGGGTCCCTAGCGGTGCCGGACTGGGGCTTCACCCCAGCCAGAGCTTCATCCTGCCCCCAGCAGGATTATCCCCCCCCATAAGGGGACCTCCCCAGGCCTCGAACGCTCAACCTGGGGGTAAGTAGAGCCTTAAGAGGAACCTGGTAGCCACTTGCACCGCGGTGCAAGTGGTTACCAGGTTCCTCTTAAGGCTCTACTTACCCCCAGGTTGAGCGTTCGAGGCCTGGGGAGGTCCCCTTATGGGGGGGGATAATCCTGCTGGGGGCAGGATGAAGCTCTGGCTGGGGTGAAGCCCCAGTCCGGCACCGCTAGGGACCCTAGGGACCCCGAGTGGGAGACGGGAGACGCCGTGCCGTTACATAAAAAATATATATAGTTGGTAGGCACCATACGGCGCCTACCAACAAAGAGATAAGGGGTTGATCCCCTTATCTCAATTAATTGGCGCCATTAGGCGCCAATTATAAGGTGGGGGTATTTTATAAATACCCCCTCCCCCTTAACACTTCCTGCGTGAAGTGTTAAGGAAAAGAAGAGAGAGTGAGGTTCTGATTGGGGTATTTTCGGTTCTTCGGAGATCAATAAGGTATATAAACTCTCTTTTAATTACAAAGCTTCTTTTATAAAATATGTTCTAAATAATTTTCTCTTTCATATGATAGTAATTTTATGCTAGTTAGAGAATATTTTGGGGATATGATTTTAGGCAAGTTTTGAGTTTTATCAATATAAGACTGTAGAAATGTAGAGAATAATTAATAGTTTATTTTAATCGGTTTAGATTTATTATTTAGTGGTCATGTGATTTTATAATTAATTTCTTTTATAAATAGGGTTTAAATTAATCCCTATAGGGTGTTTTTACCGATAAAAATTAGTTTAAATATTTTATTTGGATTATTGGAGGTATTATTGAGGTTTTAATCGGTTTATTTTTGTTAGATCTGAGTTATATGAAAAATATAAATTAGGACTTAATATTTGAATTATAATTTGATATGATTTTAATTATGTGGGTATTTGAGGAATTGTTTAATAATTATATTATATCCATATATATTATGAAAGAGAGATTTAATTATTTAGGAAGTTGGTATTGGAGATTTGTAATTATGGGTATATTAAAGGTTATTTAAGGATTTCTTTTAAGGAAAATTGGAATAAATGAGGATAATAGTTGTAGAGAAAATTGGGTTGTAGGAGTTAAATTATGTAAATTAATTATTTTATTGTTATTTTTGGTTAATTGGTATCTACATTAATAATGTAGATTTTTCTTGTGATCGGTGATTGCACGGGTTTTACTATTCAAATTAAGATTAAGCTTGGAATCGAGGTAACTGGGGTTAATTTATTTTATATGCTTGTTTTGGAATGTAAGGTATTTTATAAACCTTACTTTTATCTATATTACTTGTATGTGTTTTACAAGATTATATTTATGTTTGACTATGAATTTATTTCAGTGAAGCGGTGTATTTTTCAAATTATTATTGAATTGTTACTGTTATGGTGGATATGTTGTTTGAGATGAATGTTGTATAAGAATTTAGAATTATTGTAATTGTTTTTGAAAGCTGTATTAATTTATTATTTTTATATTACGGGATATGTTGGGTTGTGTGGAAGAGATATGGTGAATTGTGTGCCCATCGGCTCTCTCAATCCTGGCCCGGATTTTGGAGCTGAGTGTTTGGGCGGACACCTCCCTGTTACGGTATATTGGTGGTGGCATGGGAGGGGGCAGTATTCTTGATGTGACTAGCTAACCTTTGGCCGGGTATACTAGCACTGATAGGCTGTACCAGTCCAGAGGATATAAGGAGGAGCAGGATGGATGAGTGGGGATGGTTTTATTTATTGATTATATCATGTTAAATGTTAAATTATGAGAATATTATTATTACTATTATTATGTCAGTTAAACCTGCTTCTCTGACTTACAATCTTTTCCTGCATATTTTATAAATTTACTTTGGTTACTGAGACTTTATGTCTCACCCCGTCATTATAAATAATTTTTCAGGCAATACCTCTAATCTGGATAGAGGCCAAGGGAAGCAACCAGAGGCATAGACGTAGAGAATTCTTGTAGGCCTCTTTTGGTATTGGTGTTGTATTAATTTCTATATTGCCATTATAGGGCACACATGTTTTTAAAATGCCATATTTACTGTTTGGATATCTATGTTGGAAATCATTTTGTGACCCATGGGTTAATTGTGATGTGATATCAGAATAATAAATTTGTCTGCAGTGAGTTTGTGGGTGAGTTTGTGCCCTAAACTTCGATATGTTGTGGAAGAGTTTGTGGGCGAGTTTGTGTCCTGAACTCTGATATGTATTGGATTGAACTATGACATGTATTGGAAAAAAAAAAAAAATTATCACTGATTTTGTATAAATGTGGATAATTGTTGTTTGTGAGAAAGGGTCGTTACAGAAGGCATCCACCTTCTAGTGATATAGAGAGCTGTAAAGAATTCTGTTCTAAATAAAAAATTTAATTAGTAATGAGTCTGTCGGGTATAAAATGTCAATAGATGTTCCGACACGTACATATTACAAGGTGACAGGCAAATGAGGATTATAAATATTTCAATTATTTACTTGGGGATTTTATGTATTTCTTCCTTCTAAAAAGTAATAAGAAATTAGAGATCTAAGCATGAAAAAAAAAAGGATAATATTTTTGGCTTCCCTAATTCATCAAAGAGCACATATCAAAAAACAAAAAAACAGAAAGGGCACTAATTTCATTGCTTTCTTTGTGCAAAGTGATCTTGTTATACATTCATATATTCGTATGAGTTGTTAAATTTCTATCCATTAGCATCTTTTTTGGTGAAACAATTACAAGGTGGGAGGGAGGGTGAGTTATCTGAAGAAGGGGGTGAGGAATAGATCGAGGCATGTTTTTGGGAATCAAGAAAACATGTTTTTCACCAAAGATTACATAGATTATCATTAAGAGTTATTCCTTTCAATTAGAGATGTACATTTAATTTGCACACCAAATCCATATCTAATTAGTTGATCAAATCGTGAGCCACAACAGAGAAGAATCTCTTACTCCTCTATGATGTTCACACGATCAGGGATGAATGATTTTCACTAATTTTGCTACGAGACTGAAGATAGCGTGAACTATTTGAAGAATAATAAGGGGGAAGATTGAGAGAATTGAGAAATTGAGATATACCAATGGGAAGTTGGGAGGATAAGTACAATAAAAATTAAATAGTTTCCCCAAAATTCACCAAAGATCCTTAATTGCATATTAAAAGATCATATAGATTGGTGTCAAGAGTAGTTATACCTTTCAATTAGAGGCGTCGTCTATGATATGCGAACCAAGATTTGTGAGACCAGTTCGTGAATCACAACACCAAAAGGTATTTTGTGCCTCTATAGTATCTGCATCAGGATGCCATTTTAACCATAAGTTAGTGTCTCATTAATTATTTTTAGGAAACATAATTAACAATTTTTTTTATACTTTAATCATGAGATTATACAAAAAAACTCACTATTTTTCGAAATTGTCACTATTAAAATTCTAATAAGAAGATAACCACGAGTTATGAACGATGAAAAGAGTAAGGATAAAATTATGATCTTTGAATGGAAGAGAGTCCACGAAATGAACGCCTTCGAATGGAGGATGAGTGCAGAATGAAAGGAGGGAATGGGTGAAGACTTCGATCGAAGGAGGGAACAAGTGTGAGATCAAAGAGTGTTTTGCGAGATGAGCGAAGAATGTATCAAGGGGTGAGGAATGTGCCAAAGAACAAAGTATTTGGTGAAGAAGGCGATGCTTCAAATAAGAAGGTGAAAATTGTAGGTTTGGAGAAGGGTTTAAAATGAACTTATTTGACATATAAGTATTTAGTTGTCAAATTGTATCTTTAAGTTGGAGGATTCTATACTTAATTATGAACTGAAAATTTTAAGTTCGGAGAAGGATTTAAAATGAACCTATTTGACAGATAAGTATTTAGTTGTCAAATTGTATCTTTTAATTTGATGATTCTATACTTAATTATGAAGTGAAAATTTTAGGTTAAGAGAAGGGTTTAAAATGAACCTATTTGACAGATAAGTATTTAGTTGTCAAATTGTATCTTTAAGTTCCCTGATTCTATACTTAATTATGAAGTGAAAATTTTAGGTAAGGAGAAAAGTTTAAAATGAACCTATTTGACAGATAACTATTCAGCTGTCAAGTTATGAAGTTCTTTTCAAATATGAAGTTCTGTGAAGTTCAAATTATGAAGTTCTTTTCAAAAATTCTATCCTTATCCCTGGTTTAAAAATTGTATCTTTAAGTTCAAATTATGAAGTCCTTTTCATTAATATCACGGCTCACACAAATAATTGTCATTGAAAAATAAATAGTTTTAAAAAACTAATTTTTTTTTTTTAAAGTTCTGTGGCATTATCACATTTTGTGATAGTCATTGGTCAGTGCCATTGTAGCCATCAAACTAATTAAGGCAACAACTCCATGATTTTAATTTATAAAAAATCATTATATACGTTCAAGCCTTGACTTATAAGGTTTTTTTTAAAAAAAAAAAAATTAAATGTCAGATTTGAAGCGTCAAATAAAGCAATTTCTGTATTAGTGACAAATAATAGTGACAATGTTGAGAATCAACTAACACACACACATATACGCCTTTACCTGCATCCTAATCAATCCATTTTTTAAAATTATTTTTCCATGTTTAAATAGAGAGGTGTTGATGAGGGTGCAAGTGCAATAACAAGGACTCGTACGGATTGACGAAAATATCCTATTCAGTATGCACACATGAACACTCATGGCAGAGTGCAAATTGCGACTATTGATTCGCGATAATTAGCGTCTGTCTCGCATGGGTTTATTTTCAATAAAAAAAATCATAGGCCATATGAAACCATTTCAGACTATGAAAATATTGTCTCTAATGATTTGTAATAATTAACACACAGCGAATCGGGGTTGATAATTAAGGATACGATCTCAAAAAGATTGCTCTTATGAAGTGTTCAGATTGATTAAGGAAAAAAAATCCAGCCTTGGGTATCCTTACATATTCAGATAATTATTCAAACATGGATCTGACTCAGAAACCTTTGATGTTTTCTGGCGGACCATTACCAAAACCTTGGCTGTAAAGTTGACAAAAACACACTCAGAGCAACATATCCCTCTGAACGCGTGAAAACTAACCCTAACCCATTTTAATTAGAAACAGTCATTTCTTTCTCCTAAAAAAAAAAATCCCCAAAAAGGAAATAAAAGAAAAAAAAAGAAGAAGAAGGAAAAGGCTGTGTTTGGCTGGCCCACCTATCCACCAGCATGTGTGCTGGCGATATTTCCCAAAGTTAAATGCAACGCCAACACGGAATCCAACCAAAACCTTAAACCCAGCAGAAAGATTCAAACTACAATTACAAATACAATAAAAGTGGGCAGAATGAAAAGCGAGTTAGTATTTGGATAAACTTTATAAGTGTTTTTTATTATAATTTACAGAATATAAAGTAATTTTTACGATCTACGAAATAAATATGTGAAGAGTTTTATCTTGATTTACGTGAATCAAGCTTATACATAAGTATAAGCCCAACCAAATAAACTAATAATATAATAACAAGTAGCATATATATGTTGCTGATAAATAGACCTGTGTTTAATTTTATGAATAAATTTGGATAAGAAATTTTGATAATTATAATGCCTGGTGGATTGATATTGATAATTTGGAGAGTAAAAAACAGGAAGAGTTTGCATGGGAAGGAGGGTCCATGACAATGGAATAACGCGGTTTTCGAACAGAGAGGCAACAGCTGTGAATTGTGATTACATCTGCTGCCCTGCGCGTCTATTTCAGTTTCTTTGTTGACTCTCTTGCTATTTTATGGATTTAACGCTTCACTTTTTTTTGTGCACAACAGCTTTTTACTTAACCTTACCTGCGTATCCTGGAAGCTCCCTCCTTTTTTATTTATTTATTTATTCATGCTCTCCTTTTATATGTCTCCTTCGGTGAATAGTAAAAAGATAATATCCTAATCAAAGTCTATAATTGTCGTTGCCATGTTACAAATTTACCCCTCCTACTTCTCACTTCCACCAGCAGCATATTGGGTCTTAAGTCTTTAACTGGGGACGAAGTCGGACCCAAATCAGACAATGCGACTGGTGATGTACTTTCATTTTGTGGTCCAATTATTCAAAGCTTCGTAGGATTCAAGTCTTGTTTATTTACGGTGGTGTGGCCACACATTTAATTCTTAGTTGTCCTTGGTGGTAAGTAATTCCCGTATCATAAAAAAGTCATTTGTGTGTTTACTTCTCCCACTTGCAAACTTGACAGTTACAATTAATATCAGCATTTTTTTCTTCTCGTAGCATTCATGCAAGTGACCTACAGGCTAGCACTTGAATATCAGAATCAGTAAAAACTGAAATATGGAGGAAGTTTCGGCGAGAGAGGTCAGAGGAGTCATTTTACGAACATAATTGAATATTAAAAATTAATAACTAGAAACCCTCTGTCAGCGATGTCAAATCTTGAATATGGGCGAGCCAACAGATTAATTATTATAACGAGCAATCTTCAAAGGCAAGCCTCCATCTATAAATACAGGGTCTTGTTCATCCTCACAATAAGTGGCGATCTAATACTTTGAGAAGGAGAAAGTTTACACAAGAGAGACTCGTTGAAGAGCAAAAATCAGCGATCTTGAAGCAAATATGGTGAAGAGAGAAGACAAGATCCAGAAGGAGACGTATAGGGGGAAACAAAGTGTATCAGAAGGGAAGAAGAAGTACAAGGGAGTGAGAATGAGAAGCTGGGGATCATGGGTATCAGAGATCAGAGCACCTAACCAGAAAACAAGAATATGGCTGGGCTCTTATTCAACTCCTGAGGCTGCAGCCAGAGCCTATGATGCTGCACTTCTCTGCCTCAAAGGCTCCTCTGCAAATCTCAATTTCCCTTCTTCTTCTTCTTCTTCTTCTTCTCACTTCAATATTCCTCAAGACACTATCTTGTCCCCTAAATCAATCCAAAGATTAGCTGCAGCTGCTGCTGCTAATACTTGTTTTGATAGTGCAACCACCCCACTTTCTCCTCCTCCTTCATCATCATCAGTCTCATCTTCTTCATCAATGATTTCGTCTCCGTCTGATCCTGTTGATGATGATGATGCTTCATTAATCTCATCCTCTGAGGCCTTCTCTGGATGTTATCACCCCAATGAACCAGTGCCTGCCATGGAACCTTGGTATGGCCTTGAAGGGCTACAATCCCCTAAATATGTTGATCAAATGCTGATTGGTGCTAGTTCTTTTGACTTTTATTCACACCAGCTGCTCGATGATCTCTACGAAGAAGGCAACATCAGTTTGTGGAGCTTCTGCTGAGAGATTTTCAGGCCAGCGTAGTTCATACTAGTGAATGTGACTAAGTTTATGTCATATACATGTTGAAGAAACTCATGTAGAGATAATACAGAATTTAATCTCTCTGATGTAAATTTCTGCGCATTTCGAATTATGTGCCGTTATTGCTGCTTCCTTTATTATGTCAATGTAAGAAATGATTTTTCAGGGGAGAAAACAAAAATAAATGCACATCCATGTTCCTCTATTTAAGATAATATCATTAATATTGTTCTATATATCACTAAAGAACTGGAAGCAATATAGGATCCTATGAGGATGGTGGGAAAGCTCTGTAGTTGCACGACAAGAGGCCAGAGAACAGTTGTTTATCTCAGATACAGTGATAAGAGGGAACCGTTGTACAATGTGGAAACTTGAAATTATTGGAAAGTGTGTCTTTTGTATACTATTGTCCACTCTCCTGCATGCCAGAAGAACATGGGGTTGTGTTTCGTTGTTTCGACTTGTAAGTTAGGTATTGCCTTTCTTTGTGCTTTACTTCTCTAATTAGAAACTGGGTGTACTTAACCCCATAGTTGCTTAGTCTGCAATTTAAAAAAAAAAAAGAATAAATCCGGATACGGCAATCAATATTTCTATTGGTGGATTAATGTATTTAGTTGGTTTAGCTGATATAAAAGGCAATTATATTGGAAAATAATTAGAGATATATAAGAGATGCCTTTGTTGTTCGATGAGGCAGCATATACATGTATTGGTCAACATTTTTTGTGGTATGACTTTCAACGCAAGCAAGCCTTTCTCCTGTGTTTGATGTGCTGAGAATATTATATGCAAGATATCGTGTTGTTTACAAAAATAACAAGGGCAGACAAACTTTGACGCTTTGAGGCCAACTTTTGAACCCCCATCATGGGTCTGAGGTAGATGGCCATATATATATAGGACATATGACCCGTCCCTTTGAGAACCTGGGAAGGGCATGGGGTCCCATTCTCACTTGTCTTTTTACACTGCATCTAGTCTTAAAAGACAAACAAAAGTTGCCTTCCTTCTATCACCTAAATGCCTTGCATGACAATAAAAAATTTCAAAAAAAAGGCTTTGGTTTTGGTTTTCATAATAATTAACTTGCTCAATGATATGGGGGAACAAGGCAAAGGTTTTCCTTATCTTCCTGCTGATGCAACAATGAGCTTCTTCTTTTTCCCTTTTTGCACATGAAAATGCTATGCAACAAAATGACAGTTTCAGTGTTTCAATTTCGGACACAGCATGTGATACCAAGGCCTCAATCAATGGGAGGTTATATAGCAGATCTAGTCGAAGGTTGGTGTTTTTGTTTAATATCAATGTACATAATTGTTGCCAACAATAGAATCAACACCTCGTTTGTATTGTGCTAATTGTTTATTAGACAGTAATATATACGATCTTACGCCGATACAAGCTAGAAGATGCTTCTCGTATAGAACCAGGCAATGGTCATGTGTTATGTATATTTTTTTATCTGTGACGTGCTTTCCAGGAAATGGTATTTAGGAGAGTGATTAAGCATATGATTATATAAAGAAAGAAAGGATTAGAGCAGAGAGAATTGTTTAAGAGAGTTCATGTGGGTTCACTGATTGGTCACATGAATAATAGAGGGAAAGAATATAATGTGCCCATCCACAAAAAGGAGGGACAGTGGTGGTGGTGGGGGGATTGAGATTTGAGACTCGAGATCCAACATTAAGAACGAGTTCAATGATATAAGCTTGGCCTTATTAAGACAAGAATCTGTGGAGGGGTATTAAGAACAAGATTTGAATGTGGTATGTTAGATTCTGTGAATATTAATAATACAGCGGGCTCTTTCTTATTCTAGAAGGCCCTCATTGCCTCAAGGTACGTAGATGCAGAGTTTCAAGTTTTTAAGAGGCAAAGATGTCATATTAACATAGCCACAACCATGAAGCCCACTAGAGTACGAAGTTACACCTAATCTTCCACGGCCAGCCCACAATATTGAAAAATGTCTTGAACCCAACACTCGGTATCGGACCAATATCATGTGCCATCAGGTTCAAAACCATAGGCGCCATGTGATGGTGGGCAAGTACAAACTGGTTAGTCCCATGATGAATCTATATTCAAATTTTTACTGACAAAAATACTCATAATTGGTACTCAATGATTTCTTGAATAAGATTATCTCAAATAAGAAAATAGTTGTGCCTTTAAAAATATCTACATTCATTGAAAATTACCATTTTATTGTGTTGGTTTTAATATATGGATCATTGTTCTATTCATTAACCTAATCACGGATTTCCATATATATTTTTATCTAAGCTAAATTATACAAAATCTCTCTAAACTTTGGGTCAATTATAGATAACCCTCTTAACATTTTAAAGTTTAAATTTAACCCCTTGATTTTTATTTTTAACTATTAACTCTTTACCATTAAGTGAAAATTAGTTTTTTAACAAAAAAAATCACATCAATTTATAAAATGACACATGACATCTTACATAGAATCTGTATAAATTACTAATGATACTCAGGATTTCATGTAGGATGCCATTAGAGTAGAGCGAGGGAATATCTTGAAGGCTAACCATTCCGATGCATATGGGCCTGATATTCTGGCAGTCGGGTTGACCAGCCCGGTCAAACAACACCCACAAAGATCCTTTCGGAGCTCCGATTTCTGCCAAACTCATGCTCGGAAGTCGGCAGTTCGCCCTTTTGCTGTTCTCGTAATCACGACTCGGCTCTTGTCAATAGAATCGGAGTTCTACCCCTGGCTTGGAAACGCCTCACCTTTCGGTGGTCATGAGTTATTCTAAGGAACAGCTGCTTGCCCGCTTACAGGTTGTCCTTTGTCATCCTAGCTTTTAATGCCTTCATTTCCTATCTTACTCTGCTATTGAATTGCCTTTTCTTCCCTTTCATGGAAGCAACTGTCGTGATTTTTATTTTCTTGTTTTTTCAGGAGCTTCAGATTGAATTTTCCAAGTATGAACATCCAGTTGTTTTGACAGTTGAGGCTCAGGTAAAACCCCTTATATATTATGTTCTACTCCTGTATATGTTGTGTGTCTGTGTATGTATTTGATCTATTTTTTCAACTCTGCATCTGTTTTACTGCAGGAAAAATATGTTGGAAACAAGGGTGGAGGGCTAAGTAAAAACTTATTCTTGAAGGTATTGTGTGTTTAAAAATGGCACAAAATTCCCTTTTATTCATCGTGGTAAATTTTAAATTTTTGGATGTTCTATGATTTATGCATTACCTGACTACTACAATTATCAAAACAGGACAAGAAACAAAGGTTTTATATTGTTTCTGCTCTAGCAGATACCAAAGTAGATTTGAAAGGTGTGTATAGGACTTTGTTGGCTTGCTGGTTTGCTGTGTTTAATGGTTATTCACGAGAGTTATTTGTGGCTTTAAAGCTGAGCAGTGTTATCTCAGCGGCTTGGTTTGGGGAAAGGAGGTCTGAGAATGGCGCCTGAAGAGGCTTTAGGTGAAACACTCAAGGTTTGTTTATGGCTGATCTATCATTCTCTGGTTCTTATTGTCTAGCCTTTTGTTCTGCCATGCCTCCATTCAACATTTCCCTCTTTTCTGTATTTTATCTTGTCTAAGATGTCTTCACTAATCATTATATTAGCCAAAAATCATCAAAGTATACTGTCTGATTTGTTAACATGCTTCTTTCTTGTCCCCTTTTACTTTTATTTATCTTCAACAAGTGCAATACATGAATGGAGGATGTTGATGATGCTTTATCAATGGTTAAAGATTTGGCAATTTTCCTTGCTTATTGATATGCTTTTTATAGTGCTTACCGTCTAAACAACCTAATTCTTATTTATGCATTTGGCCAAATGAGTTAATGGGGGAGACTAGATTGAGTGGATCTCATCAAATGATTCATGCATATTTTTGTTATACGAGACCTTTTCTTTGTTTAATATTTAGGATAATAATTAATATCAACCATTTATAACATCACGAACATAATTTTTTTTCTTTTCAGATACTGTCATTATCTTTATAAAGCTAATTTCTAAAAAGAGACTATTATTATCCTCAATAGGAATATAATATTTTTACTGAATTTAAGAGTTGAATTTACCCTGTGAAAATGATTTGGTTGAACTAATCACTAATGTATTTTTCTCTTTTCCCTTTAAGGTGCCATTGGGTTGCGTCACTCCATTTGCGTTAGTGAATGAATCAGCACGGTATGCAAATATTTTTATCATTTATCAATGCATCCCACAAAATTTTCTTGGCTCTAATTGCTATCATACATCAGTAAATTACAATACACTACTTTAGAGATGTTTATTAATTCACATGGATCAAATTTATTGATGTTTTGAGTCGCAAAATATAGTATTTGAAGCAATCTATACATAAATTTTTAAAGCCACTCCCATTTTTATTTTTATTTTTATTGAGAATTTAATGTCTATTAGTTTCTCAAATAAAACTTCTTTCAAATGAAAATAAAAGTAGTACAAACGGGTTGTTTTGGAGGACTTCTCTTTAGCATGCTGACAGTTTTAAAAGAGGGGAAGCCAAAAGTGATGCTCTCTCTGGAAAAGATCCTCCAGAAGAATGTCACTCTCTTAAGTTGGCAAACTCAACAATGCACTGGATACTGCAGCTCCATAATAAGGCCCGGATGGTTTTGTTCATGCTTACTAGGCTATTTTAACAACATTCTTATCCATTTAGCTAATATGTTTGAAAAGAACTGATCCCTTGTTGTTTTGTGACATATATTTCATTTCGTGAAGAGATGTCTCACTGTTATTGGATCAAGGGTTCAAGGCACAGCCACACTGCTTCTTCCACCCTCTATCAAATGACATGTCCATATGTAAGTGAGAAGGATTTCTTCAGACAGTAGACTAATTGTCAGTCTATCTTGTGAAGAGCAAAAGTTGTTTGTATATTGGTTGTTATGAAATTGATTAAATGAATAATTCCTTTTAAGCATGTATTGCGTGTCTCTGTTGATTGATTTGGATGATTAAAAGCCATTATGTTAACAAAAAAGTGATTTTATTTGATTAAATGTGAGGGAGTTGTTGGGATAAAGACGGGGATGTGTTGAAAATAATCAACTTCTAGCTTGTCTTGATAAGCTAATTCAATTAGATGGATCTTTATTATTTGAAAATAAATCTTTATATGGTTTTTTGGCATTAATGTAGCACATGATATGTTAGCTCCATTGTCTCTGAACTTGATAATAAATGTGCTGATCCATCATGCTTTCATTCACTCCCCGTCAAATATATTGGAGTCCAATCTCTCACAGTCAATTATTTTCTTCTCACTTGCAGCACTAAATGCTCATGGTCTTGATAAATTTCTTAAATCAATAGGAAGAGATCCCTCGTATGTTGATTTGGAGGTGAGTAAAGTCATGGCCATTTCCTCTTCCTTTTTAGTAGATTATTTATTATCCATTGTTAGGCATCATATAATATTTGTTCTTTATCCTTTTGGTAGGCCAATCCAACGGTGGGAAAAGATCAACCCCCTGATCTGGCTGCACTAGTTCCATCTGGTTCAATAGCTTTTACGGATCAACCTGAAAAGCAACCTTCTTCACAAGTTCCCATGGATAAAACTCATGTTTCTGCTGATAGTAAACCGACTGTGGTTGTAGGTAGATTTCTTATTAACTATGATATCCCATGCTCATCCATGTCCCTTCATTCATGTCTCATCTGCATCGAGGTAGTTCCTGCTTTGGTATCAAAATCTTTCTGCATTTTAACAGTTTGAATAGTATTCATATGAGCTCTATATGCAGATCTTGATGCAAGATGCCAATGTTGAATGTGTTATAACTGGAACTTTTTTGGTCGTTATTTTGTTTATATACTCCTTTGGATCTGAAGCATGGTCACACATTGGTTGAATAGGAGGTTATCTCAAGAGGACATAAATACCAAGTTCCAGTGGTATCAAGAAAAAGGGGGAAAAACCTGTGGTCATACACTGAAACTCACTCACAAGCACCTTTACACAACAATCAAGGCCTACTTTGAAAATTAAAAACAGCCTGTGGCCAACCAATCGATGGTTACCTTACAATGTTGAAATCGCAAACCCTAATCTTGTCAGGCATTCCTGCCTAACATCATTTGTTTACCATCTCAGCAGTTGTGAAGTTAGTCTGGCCCTTTTGGCTGAGTAGTGTAAGCTAGTGCATCATTTCATTCAATTTGGTCTTTTTCACAATCCCGCTTCATACAACTAGTCTCAGCATGGCTTGGGGAGGGAATTTAACTTTTGACTTGAAACAAAAACAAAAATAAAAGGGAAAAAATTGATACTGCTTGAACTTCTACCTACCTTTTATTTCCCGCTCTGTGGTCCCTGAAGGAGTAAGCATAGTGCATCTGTAATCAACTTTATGTGAGTGTGCTTCTGTTTACCTGTCCTTTGCTTAGTGTGAAGTTAATATGCCTTCTGCTGTTGGATTATTTTAAAAGCACGGATTAGTTACTGATGGTTGACACTAAGTTTAGTATTGTACTTTCTGTTCATAATTTAGGAACAGTGTTCCACTTTATTTGTTAATCAACCTGTGAGTGAGTATATTAAAATGGAATCCCTATGTGAATTAATGATCCTAGCAATCAAATTAGTAACGAGTTCATTGCCTTGAAAACTTGCAAATCCTGCCGAGGCAGCAAAAGGTGGCAAGCCATCCGTTGGTGAGAAAAATACCAAGGGGAAACCAGTCGACAGTGTTCATTCTCAAAGCTCCTTTGCTGATGTTGGGCAATTTGTCGAAGAGATATTGCAAAAGACTTCAGAATTATTGCTTTCCGAGGTAATTCACAGAACCCAAAAAAAAAAAAAAACCAGAGAGAGAGAGAGAGAGAGGAAAAAAGTAAAGATAAGAAACTTATTCTTTCGCACACCCAAATTTCTTCAATCGGGGCGTTCTGCTTCTTTATCATTCAGATAAAGGGAGAAAACATAAAGCAACATGGAGAGCAGCTGGCTAATGTGGTATCCGACAATTTACGGAAAGGGCTCAGCTCTGATTTGAAGAACCTTGCTGTAAGTTTATGGTGATCCCAGTTAAATTGTTTTTCCTTTTTGGAAAGCTTAGGCAATGAAGTTGGGGGCATGGTGTTTTTTAACAATGCCTATCGCTTATAGGTGAAAAGCCATTGTCATAAAAAGAAGTTGATGTTTTAGCCTTTAACCACAAGATTATCTTATTGCAGGTGATGTTCAAGAACACCGCATACACAGAAGGGTTCCATGCCGGCACTCACCGTCAGCCTAAGCGCTTGTGGAGGCAGTGATTATTAATACTGACTGCTTCAGGCTATTTAAGATTCGCTGAGTGATATTAAATGAGGCAGAAACTTGTCTATTTTGTTCGATGCTTAGATTGAATCATGGAGGAAATTTTTTGGTACCGAATAGGACATAAATTGAACAAATCTGATGAGTATGGCACAAGGGGTTCGGGGTTCTCTAGTCCCTACTTCCCTTGATGAGTATGGCCCATGCGATCGGGGTGGCACTCCAAACTCGGCTTATTAAAATTAGTTTTTTTTTTTATAACCTAATGGATTAAAATTTGAAATAAAAATATTAATTTTCTTGGATGAATCTTAACAATGTGATATTTTTAAATTTAAACAAATCAGACATCGTTATGACAAAGAATGCAGTTTTTTATGATAGGATGAAGCATGTTGACATCCAGCACCACTTCATCCTTGATCTTATAGTAGCAGATGGAACTATCACATTGACGGGGGTAATTTTTGGGTTTTGTTCCCAAAGGGATGTGCTCATCTTGTAGCGACATCCCGGTTGAGTTTTATGGAGTTTCAATATGCTATTGCAATCTGCACTATTAAGGTTTGGACAAACTCAGTTACCAAACGTTGTGACTCTGCCAGTCGTTTTTTTACTCACGTCCTTTTTATTGGAACTGCTGAGAAGAGTAATTTTCTCGAGGCACTGGCTAAAAGATCTTTTAAAAAAAATACAAAACAAAACTAGATTTGTCTCATTCATATTTTTCTTATTTTTACTGAACTAAAATTTAGACCCAATATGCGGAGATATTAAAGATTAATAGTTCATTGAAGGGATTAGTATATATGACCAAAATAAAACTTGTTACACGGTCATGGCAATGAGTAAAATCTGGCTACGATTTATTTCATTGCGCACTTGTAAAGGAAGATCATTTCCACGGGCAACACCAATGCCAAAACTATGAACCTGAAACCTCAACATTGCGGAGCCTGCGATTGTGTTGATATTTCTATCGTTTTTCCATATAAAGGGGGTAGAAAGATATTTTCATGTGTTGACTTACGTCAACGTTTTAAGTTTTCATATCATTACATGTAAAGAAATTTAGTGGACGCAGTCACGTTAGATCGATTTAAACTTGGGATAATAGGATGGCTATGAAGACGAGAACCTGAGTGTCCGGTGTAACGAGTGAATCGATTTCTAAATAACATAATGATACACAGAAAAACAAGTGAGTACACAGAGACGCCATATGAACATGCAATCATTCGGTATTTTGTAGATCTTGCTGTTTTCTTATAAACGAATTTTGCAGAGGGACGCATATGCGCAGAAGTAGAATCATTATATTCTAGCGTTCAGGATTAACCCGTCGGAACCTTCCATGGAAAGGCCAAAGTGAAGCCAACTGAGTCCACCTCAAACACCGCCGCACCCTGCCACCGCCACCGTCACTTGAGTCGGTGTAGCCAGAACGCGCGGTCACCTCGTGGCGGCAAACGGGGCAAGAATTGTGGAGCTGGAGCCATGGCACGATGCAACCAGAATGATATATATGGTTACAGGCCAACTCCCTTGCTTCCCCACCCACCTCAAACTCCTCCTGACAAACAGGGCAATAAGGGTTCTCCTTCAAATGGCTCTCCATTATTCTCACCGTCGGAATTGCTTCGATAGCTCTGTCCGGCGCCGGAGGCGGGCCTTGCCGGTCATTTTCCGTCAGTTGCTGAATCAGTTCATCCAACCCCTGCCCGAAAAAGTAGTCTCTGGGATCAGCCCGTTGTGGGATTGGATCGTGCCGCCGAGGAATCCGTTCGAATGAGTTGGAACGGTCACCAGGTGGAACAACAACCCAAGTCCGAGGACAAGGTTGGGTCTCTGGTAGTTCTGGGTCGAAACCACTAACCCTGGCATCAAAACTATGATGTCGGGGACGTCTTATGCGACGAACCGGAATTTCGACACGTGGGTTGTCACGAGTTGGGCCTTGGAGTTGGTGAGGTGGGTCATCGGAGAAGCGGCGGAGGGGAGGGTGGATCATGAGAGAGAGGGCATCAAGCAAACGAGCTTGAGGGGAAGGGAGGGAGAGGAGTGAGGGTGTGGGAAGGTTGAATTCACAGAGGAAGCTTTGAAAACAACGAGGGCAGATAATGTGGGAGGGGTGGGTTGGGGCCAGCCTCACCAGACGATTACATCGGAAGCACCAGTAGAGCTGATAGATTATTATGGTTGGGCGAGGAGGGCTCAGAGACATTATTCTGATATGGGAAAAGGAATGAAAGGACGAGGTACTCGTATGGATTTAGTGATTATATAAGAAATTAAACAAGTTGGAAGGAAGAAAGAAAGAAGGGGTGACTTGTGGGAGAGCGAGAAGCGATTCTGTGCAAGAGGGTGGGTTTTGTGTGTACATAAAGGAAGTCATAGGGCTATCTATCTATGCCTGTGAGGCTTCTTGAATTTGTACGAAACGCCCTGTTTCCTGCCATGAAGAACAAGTTCTGAACTCTGCATTCATTGCCAAGGACTGTCGTCACCCCCAACTTTCCCCCAAAGACACGTACCCTTTCCCCTCCCCACCCGCCCATTCAAACTAACTACTTCTCATGTTATGTATGCAATCCAATGGACACGATGACTCCATTTTAGTGAAGCAATGGCAGCCATTAAGATTATTATCTCTCGTCCTACTTTTCTTAGCTTTTGGATAACGTAAGCATAAGTGTCCTCCTATTATTAGAGGTAATTCTATTTGAGTTTAGATTTTTTTTTTTGGATGCCTCTGGCTCTCTTCTACTACTCTATTTCCAGAGACGTGGTACCAAATCAGAAGGCCCACATACCCATGTTCAGTGTAGCCCAATCACAAGCCCATTTCAAGAATGGGCTTCCTCATCCACAGCCCTCCACTGCCTAATTACTCTCACTCCTCTTAAGCTAGACAATTGGCCTAATATATATACTACCCTCCCAAATTCTTAAAATAAGATTCAATTAATTTTTTTTAAAAGATTAAAAAATTAATTAAATTACTTTAAAGTATTTATATTTATATTTTTTTTCTAAATTAGTTTATCTAACTTATAAATTGATACTCTATAAAATTTAATCATACACAACCTATGATATGATTAAATAACTTATGTAACTTCTTTATAGTGTGTTTGGTATAAGGAATTTGGAGGGAAAGGGAAGAAAGGGAAAATATATATGAGTTGGATATAAGAAAATTAGAGAAATGTGATTACAAAATTTTAATATGGGGAAGATTTAAAATAAAAGAGTATGAAAAATTGATTAAATATTTTTAACCCTACTTCTCTCATTTTTTAAAAAAAAAATTCAACTCAGAAAATTTTTCACTCCGCTAACTTTTTCTCCCCTCTCCTTATCCCAAACAAGACCTTAATCTCTTCAAATAAAATTACACTAAGTGTTATATTTAGTATAGGAGGTAATACATATATAAAAACCATTATCCACATGAACGAAACAGCATCAACACCTAATCACATAGCCGGCAATTTAAGGATGCAAGTTGCAACGGTCAATTCCCAGTGCAGGCGTACCCCAACCACGAATGAAGATACCATGCTCCTAAAACATACTCCCAATTTCTAGCACAGCAGATTTTTGAAATTATTGGACAACATAACAATCATCGCTCTGGTTCATCATTATATTTAGGAAACCTCACCTTTTGGGACACGAATCAAACATTTGCTTATATCATACGCTCTCTGTTCAAACACACAAGACAGTGCGTTGTTTCATGGGAAAGTAACCTTCAAGCTTTCCACTCCACATCATCAAACATTTGCTGATCCTCTACCATGCAAACCAACGCCCTATCAGTTACATCCTTCAAAACACTTTTCAATTACCCGCAGCGGAAACTTCAATGTCTTGATTCCAACCATTTTCTTTTTCACTTTCTTGTTTGTTTATTCAAATTCACACTGAGCCTCTCTTTCCTATAGATTATTTAAGGATTATGATGTAAATTTGTTTCGTAAGTTTTCACTAAGGAACAATATTATCTTGAAAGTTTGTTTAGGTTCTATTTTGTTCTAAAAGTATTAAAGTGGAGTAATGTTATCCTACAGTTAAAAAATTAACGGTCACGCCAAATTTTTAATGGTATAAAGTAAAATTGCTACATTTTGAAATTTTTGGAATAACATTGAACTTGAAAAAATTTTCAGGATAACATTGTTGTTCAGTGAAAACTTTCGGGATAAATTTACACCTTAATCCTTTATTTAATAAATAGTTGAATTTGAACCTATTCTACCTTCTATCTTCATCACAGGTTTAATTTTTTTTTAATCCAAAAACATTTGAATCCCCATGCACGGCTCATACTCCCTCCTGTAGTTAATATAAGTGATACTTGAAAAATTGATCTTGGTCCTAAATATAAAATATAGCTTTTATATTGTCAATCTTTTCTTAATGTTCTCTGAACAATAATCAAAGAGGAGAGAGAATGAGGGAATTAAGAAAGATAACTAGCTTAAGGTATTTTAAAAAATACTGCCTTTTATTCTAAATATAAGAACTAGTTGATTTTTTGGAGAGTAAGGATGTGAATTAAATTACTTTAAATATTTATATTTATCGTGTTTCCTCCAAACTAATTTAGCTTATTTAATCATACATAATTGAGTAACTTATTTAGCTTCTTTATTCATTCTAAAAAAAATCAGTTAGGTCTTATATTTAGGACTAGAATGAGTATATGTGATGTTAACTACTTTAATTAATTTTTTTAATATAATTAAATTAAATAAATATGTCTTATACTAAAAAATAGAACGGTAATATTTTTAAAATATTTTTTTAAAATTAGCGAGGATTAGCTCGGCGATATGTCAATGAGAAAAGGATCTTAAATGATTCAGGATGGTTATATTGTCAATAAGTAGTTGTAACCAGATTATTTAAAGTTCAGGACTCAAATACGACGGAGGCAGTTGACCCATATATGTTTTTTATTTTAATTCCAGATTTGCCCTTACACAAGACATTAACATATAATATCCCAACATTATATGCAAATTTATGAAGTTAAGGAAGGGATGCCTGATCTCTAAACAGCGTGCAACGATGCAATATATGTTTTACAATTACTGTTTTAGCCTAATGAAATACTGAAGTTCCTTTTTTTTTAAAAAAAAAATCGTATATATACTTCCTATTAAAAATAGGGACTGTATGTACTTGATAAAACAGGAATGCCAAAAAAAAAAATGTCACGTATTTCTTCTTCTTTTCTTTTATTGGACACGAAATGTCAAGATTTTCTTGAACGTATGCTCAGGGTTTAATATGAAAATCAAACCTCTTTAAAATGCCTTTTGAAAAGGCGTAAGTTTGAATAGTAAACGAACTGTTTCTTCATCAAGACATTACGGCAGCAATTGAATGAAAACAAAGAGCAGGTGATGATAATATACACATGCTTTTCGAAATATGGCCCTTTTGAAGAATTAATTTGAATTTGAAACATGGATCAATTATTATATAATGGAGACAAGGCAACGGCAATACCCAATTACCTTAGTGTGAAACAACCCTTTATATTCAATATTCCTTATCTAGTCCTTTGTGAAAAAATGTTGGAGATACTGGATCTTTAAGGAATACAAAAATAAAAAATGAAAAATAAAGTAGTGTATAATATTTTTAAGGCGGGGTAACACTTTTCTTTAGGTATAATTCGTCTCCACCTATATCTATCTTATAGGATGATGTAAGTTGGACTGATGGACGAATTTTTTTCAGGATATACAACAAAGACCCTTGAGTATGGATTGCACTCCCAACACTTAATCTAAACAATAATGACTTTTACAAAGTGATAATTTAATTTTTTATTTGTATACACTCAAGGACAAAGACGATGAGTTTAATCTCTTATTTTTGTATAATTTCAAGTTTGATTTGTATTATTTGTCACAAATAAAGTGATGGTGCAGTATATTTAGAGAGTATGAAGTGATTTCTCTTGAATATATACATTTTTAATTAAAAGTCATAACCACATGTTAGGTTTATGAATCATTATAAACAAACATAGCTTAAATAACTAATGGTTATTTAAAATAATTCTTTCATGAAGGGTTATAGCTTTATAATATATAGAGTTTTCTTAAAATTCAATATAACATTTCACCAAGTAGTAATTACCACATATTTTCTTCGGTGTCCTTAGAAACTAAAAAAACATGATTTTAGTGACCTCTAGTATTATAACTCCATACAGAACCCTTTATATAAATTCCTTAATTTATATAAACATGACTTTTCAACAAACACAACTTTTCATTTTAAAATATTACAACAACAACAACAACAGAAAATCCTTCCACCTTGAATTGAATTGTATATCCGCCCCACCCACCATATATATTCAAATTTCAAAGCGTTACTATTCAATATGTACATGTCTAATCTTCATCACAAGCTTACCTTTACTATTTATCATAAAAGTCACTCCAAGGCTGATTACTAATAAATATTTAAGGTCATCATCATAACAACTTTTATTATACTAACAATTTTCCGCAATTCATTTTATAAGAAATAGCAACGCAGTAATGATGCTGCTTATTTAGTAAAAACGGACGTATCATGTATTCAACGCCAACAAAATTATATATAGTCCGTTTATAAAATAACCTCGCCGTGCGGTGATAAATCATGAAGAGCTCGAAATTAATTAAAGAATTAATGATGATGATGATAATGTCCTCTTCTTGTCATGACCCAGATTTAATTAGGAGATCTTTTTATGAATGAATACTGATGGAGCTTCTCTTCATATGGAAGGTCGTGAAAGGAACAGAGCAAGTCAAAAGAGGATGAATCAAATGCTATTGCTAGGTATGTGTCGACTGTCGTAATGTACAAGTTCGGTAGTGGGCATCTGGTAGGGTAATGAAAGCCACTTTCATTTTTGTTTTCTTAAGGTCAAAATGAAATGAAACTAGCCAGCTAGGTTTACATCATGATGCAACTTGATACTTTTAATTTACTATTAGATAATAGATATCTACAAATAAACAAAAGGAAGACGAAGCGCATCAACTAATTACCTGATCACATCATTTAGATAGACAGGGATAATATTAACTATTAAGCTTCCATAAGTGTGTGTGTGTGTGTATATATATATGTGCGGGTGCACGAAAGTCAAAAAAGACGATCGTAGGATTAGGTGAGGTTGACCAGCCTGACTACTCATCACAACTAGTGGTGCATCTCTCTACTTTACAACGTTGGAGTGATCACTACATAATTAATCTGAGAAAAGGACCTTAAGTTTGTATAAGAGAAGACACAGCAAAAGTTTGCAGCATCACGGCTTTAGGGTTTTGAGTTCACATCTTTATCATCCTTGTCGTCTAGCTACTTTAATTTCTCCAAAGGACCAGCCTAATTTGGGTTTTTCTGTTTCCGCCTTCAAACCTCTATGTTGTACTTCTTCTTTTGGTTCGCCGTTGTAAGCGCTCTTGTTTCGACCTCACTCTCAATTCTAGCCATACGTACGTACATATATAAACTCGTCTTTTAAAATCAAAATTAGGACTAGCCACCATTGTCTGGTCAAACTAGACAGCTTCACCGTATCAAGTAAACATAATCTCAGATGTGGTTATATTTATCTTTCACTTACTTTCATCCACTTTTCCACCATTTGGGTTAATTAAGCCTTATTCATCTTAACCATCATTAGCGTTGAAAGCTAAGCCATATCTGCATCACTATGTGGAATTTAATTACTAGATCGATGCTTGCTCTCGATTTTGATCCTTTCTGGTTACGTGTGCAAGAAGAAATTGTCATTACCCCCACCCCAAAAAAATCTTCAGTGTCATAACAATAATTCGAACTGATTAGAACCCCCTTTTCTTTTCAAAAGAATGATAATAATTATTGGTTGGTGCCTTCTAAATGATTAAAATGAGGAATTATTTTGCGGGGCATGGAATTGTTTGGGCCGATATTCGTTGGGGGAAATGCGTCCAAGACCTATAAAAGTAAGGGGTCGCTGTAATTTCCTTAAAAACGAAAGAAAAGAATCGTGTCATGTGCGTGCGCGCACATAACATCTATGGAATGCAAAAATTAAAGGAGCAGGAGTATATATATATATATTTTTTATTGATTTTGGGTAATATAATAAGAAAGGCAGTAGGCTAAATGAAAAGAAAGAAAGGGGAAGCTTTTTGTAGTTTGTGAGGAGTGGCTTTATATAAGGTAAGAAATTTGAAATTATGTGTCACCATATTTTGTCTACTAAAACTACCTTTCGGTGAGTTTCAAAACTGACCAGCTATTTTTTTTCTACCGCAAAATTCAAAACCGTGGCAAAGATATTTATAGTCGGTGCCTCCAGTGAAAATTAAAGATAGATTATAACTAGTATTAAGGTAAAGGATGAGAGCGTACATGGAAAAAAAAAAACTACTACAGAAAACACTTTTAACGTTTTTTTTTTAGCATTTTTAACGTCTAAAAATAGAGGGACGTCTATACCAGGGACGTAAAAAAGTTAGGATACGGCGTCCTTTAAAAAATGGACGTCTAAAGTTGTTTTTTTAAAAAAAAATTCGCTTATATTTTTCACTGCCTAACAATTATAACCTACAGAAACAAGATCGAATAGTTTTTCATAAACCAAAATATCCTTACAGATTAATATTGGTGAATGATGATAAATCAAAATGAATCTACAATGAAGATAAATCTAAATCTTAACACAACAAAATACATATACAATAATCCTAGTTCAAAACTTAGCCTATAATAAGAAAAATTAATTATCCATACCTTTTAGCCACAGTAGGAGAGGGAGGATGGAGGCCAACAGCGGGAGAGGGAGGGAGGAGGAACCAACATCATCAAAGATCAAGGAAAAACAATGGCGACGAGCTTCAACAATGGAGAGGAAGAGAGGAAGACGGTAGATGGTGGTGGTGGAGATAGGGGAGGACGGCTTTCAAAAAAAAAGAACAATGATAATGAAAGGGAGTAAGAGAGAGAGTTATGGTGGAAAATGAGCTTCAAGAGAGTAGTGGAAGATTCAGCTTTGAGAGAAAATGAGAGTTTTGAAATTTGCATCGATAAAGCTAGTTTGCGGAGGTAGAGATAACCTTAAAAAGAGTGATGTCAGTATTAATTTGATTGATTTACGTTACCTTTAGACGTCTCTTTTTGAATTTGAAACGTCTAAAGTAAAAAAAAAAAAATTGACTTTAGACGTTCCTTTTTTAAAAAAGGACGTCTAAAGTCTAAAAAAAATTAAAAAAAAATTAATTTTAACATTAATTTGATAAAATAAAAAAAAATTTAATTATTATTAAACAAAATAAAAATGCACTAAAGTACTTAATTAAAAATAGATAAATTTATATTTAAATTATAATGCATACATGAAGTGGATTTACACCTTAGTTACCTTTTTTTAGTAGTGCATTTTGCATTTGAGAATTTTTCATTAATTTTGATTCATATATTTTAATATGTATTTTAACATTAAAGAAATCAAGAGTGTGTGGTTGATGTAAAGAAAAAAAAAGAAAAAAACAAAAGAAAAAGAAAGGGATTTCAATAGTTCACCTAAAAACTCACACAAAACAATAAGTGTGTGTTTGGATTAGCTTTTGAGAATAGCTTTTACGATTTACGAAGTAAGTATATGAGAAAAATTTTGTCTCGATTTATATAAACCGTGGTTTGAAACCACGGTTTAATGGTTTTCCAAACACACCATAAATGTTGTAATTTCGAAGTCTCATAAGCAGCTCAAGCACCTACAGTCAGTTTTTTATAGAAGCTACTTTTTTTTTTTTAAGCCCAATACAAAATATCGCATTCTCAAACAGTTCCTACGCACCCAATTAAGCTTTTTCAGCGTTTTCATGAACCAACAACTGAGCCTTTTTTTTTTTCCTCACGGACATGTTCTCGGACATACGCTAAACCAACAGAGTGATATCTCTTTGGAATTGTCGCCTTCAGTATTCATAGAAAGTTAGAAATAATACTAGCAATGTGATTCTCAGTAATTATAAATATAGTTTTATATGGTATAGTATAGTAGTAACATTATAGAGATGGTTTTATATGGTATAGTATAGTAGTATAGTAGTAACATTCATGATATTAGCATTTTCACATAATTACTAGTATTAAAAAAATAAAGATAATAATCTGGAAGAGTAGGGGCAATGGCATCTGCATGGTGATTGGGGAGGGACCAAAGTGAGTAAATTATTGAAAATATCTTTTTGGTAAAACCAAGCAGGGTGCTTGCATTATTATGATGAAAAAAATATTTGATTAAATTGGAAGCAAGATAAAAAGGATGAAGAGTTAGGTTCCTGTGCAATAACTTTACGGTGCATCTTTACAGTGAACGTCGTTGGGCAATCATAGCATGCCACATGTACTATTCTGTTGGCGCCAACAGAATACAATCATTACTCGCCAGCCCGCTTCTCCAATCAATTGACCCCTTTGTCTTTGACTTCCCTAATCTCTTTTTATTTTCTCAATAGGGTGAGAAGTACAGAAAGAAACAAGATATAATAATTTTATATTATTAATGTGTATAACTAAATAAATAAGAAAATGATCAAGACATGATTGAGTTATCCGTTCAAATATTAAGAGTGAGGGGCAAGCATGGTTTATTAAATAATAGAAATAAAAAAAAGAGAATTAATCGGTGAAATAATTTGAAGTTGGCAACTGTGGGTGGAGGCATATAGGGATAAAATAAGACATGCAAAGGACAATAATTTTATTATTATTAATATTAAAAAAATGAAGAGATAAAGGAAGAGGCATTCATTGAGGGGACAACGACACCTGCCGAATGCGGATCCATAATGCAGAATGAATGCAAGAGCCAGACATGCTTCCCCGCTCCTTGCTCCTCCTCTTATTATTTACCCCTCCCACTCCAAACCAAGTTTCAAATTATACGTCCTCATTTAAAAATAAAACCATAACCAAATTTCTAAATAAGTTTCATATTTATTTTTTAAGATCTTGATAGTACTATTATTTGTTTGTTTGTATACTTAATAATATTTAATGATTAAAATAATTACTCTTTCTTAAGATTTAGTAAAATGATTTACTTTAGTCTTAAATATTTTGGGTTACCATTTATAAAATGTGAAAGTAATTTTCTTAAGTTGAAATGTAACCTACTTTTTATAAAGTGGTTTGAAAGATTTTTTTCACTTTAGCTCACGTTTGGGAGAATCCTGCTTTCCGGAGTCACGTGATGCGTTTTAGTGAGGGCAATTAAGTAGGAGCTAGCGTGCCAGACTCGGAAGCGGGTATATAGAAGACGATAGTACTGGTAGGATAAAGCAAATTAAATCATAATAAAATCTCTCTCACGCGCCACATGAAACAATATATTTGTTTGAAATAATAATTGAGATATTTAAAAGTAATTATAAATTAAAATTAAGCTATTCAAAACACTGCACCTTACAAAAGTGTTGTAAAGCTTTATGTGTTCAGTGCCTCCACAAGGCAAAGCGTGACGATCTGTACCTTCTTCTATCACACATTTGGGATATTTTTTTTAGAGTTAAGAGATATTTTTGTCCTATAAGTTGTTATCATGGGTAATTTTATCTTAGCCATTATCCCGGTTAATGTTGATCCTAGTTGATTAAATGTGTCGAGCTAATAATCTATATTTCATCCATATTATTTTTTTTAAAATGTAAATTTGCTTCAAAAGTTTTAAATATAACTTTGAAAAAATATGAAATAAATGACACATGGACTTTCGAAGCAAATTTACATCTTTATAAAAATGACGTGGAAAACATAAAGATTGTCAGCTCAGCATATTTGGTCAACTAACTGTTAAAATTAATCGGGATAACGGTCAGGACAAAATTACTCCATTTTCTAATATTTTTGGAGTAAAATTACCCCTTAGTGAAAATTTCTTGGACAATATTACCTCTTAACCCATTTTTTAATGCAGATTTTAAGTACATGGACTTTTCTGAAAAATTAGGAATCAAGAAACTGATCAAGTGCAAGAGTAATCAAAGACCGCAATAAAAAATAGAATGATCCGACAAGGCATAACAAATTACCAAAGAGAAACTGGTTTAGAACGAAATTACTACTAAATAAATTACTCTAATCCCTCCACATGTCTGCAAAATTCGATGGAAACCACAATTTATTGTCTGTTTAGATTAGTTTTATAAAAATATATATATGTAAGTTGAGATAAAACTCCTTTTACATAATTATTTACTATAAATTATGTTGGAAAAACAACTTCTCTACTAATTTAAACAAATTAACAAACACTTAAGCGTAGACCATAGTACCAGCTAGGTCCCATACTCACAGTGAAAAAATATGAATAGTACTATTAGTATTTTATACTTGTAATGCCTATTTTTATGGTACGGTGTTGTGCATTCAAACGCAACGCATAGATGTCACCACAAGAGAATATATAATATGTTAGTGGTGTGGGGATTTGTTGAAGGAAGTTTGACCGAAATAAAAGTCCATGAGACGTAAGAAGAGGTTTAATTTATTGGAGCGACCAACTTGAACCCTCACTCCCAATAAAATGACCAATTGAAAGTTGAAACCCCAACTTGCTCCTTTCATAGTACATGCATCTGCCAACTGCCATCTTCATGCTATTCTACTCTTGCCATCAATTCTCCTTCTGCGTCACCATTATTCAAAAGCCAAAACCAGCTTTCTCAAATCAAGTTCAAAGGTTCATCTCCTCTCACGCCCACTTCATTTTTTTTCCGGTTGGACGTTTGTGAGATGGATGCATGTGGAGTGGTTGGGACAGCTAATTCTAAACAAAGAGATTGAAATATATATATAAACCACACTACAGGGAAAGAGAATCTCACGCATCTACCTGAAAAAATTAACCACCAAAGTATATGACTTTTGTTTCCGGACAGCGGGTGAAGTGAAATGCAGATCCTAGATCCTAAAGCCCCTTATTCTTTGAGGAAAAAGGAACAGACATCTTGCCCCTCTCCCTCCACAGGATCACGTGCCCACTGTTTTAAACTAAAACATTACTCCCCTACTCCTTGATATAAAGCACAATTCATTTTCTCTCTCTTATAAATTAAAAAAATTAAATAAATTATTTAATCATAGTATATGTCGTGTATTATTTGATTATATATCAATTCATAAGTCAGATAAATTAATTTAGTACATCAATATTTAAAGTAGTTTATTTAGCTTCTTTAATCTCTTTTAAAAAAATAAATTATATCTTACATGAAAGAGATAAAGAGTATTATTTTTTTTATGCCAGGTGATACCTGTCCCTATCCAGCACGATGGAGGAGAGCACATCACATGGATTCCAGGCACTATTATAGTATTATAAGATAGCAAGACCCTCATTAACATTATCTTCATTCCATTCTCTATTTAGTTGAATTTAAGCTTATGGCGGTTTGTCTCATAAATGCAAATGGCTTTTGTCAAAACAGGCAGACACAATTGGGGTTGGTCTTGAGCCTTTAATGGAAGTTATTGGGGGAAATTGTATAAAATTAACGTTTGTTTAAAATAACGGTTAGAGCTTTTAAAAATAATTTTTTTAATTATAATTTATTATATATAAAATAAATATATTAGAAGAATGTTATCCTAACTTAACTCCATAAACATTTTTGAATTTGGGTCTCATGTCACCGAGCCCAGCCTTACTAATCTTACCCCATTCCGAGTCACTTCTATGCATTGGCATTTTCACCCATTTCCTTTCTATCTATCCCCTCTAATCAGAGGACACAGATGGACCAAAGCTCACATCGATTTTCCCACCCCCCCAATTTTCCTTTTCGGTTTAGTGGATGAGTTTAACACCGTCCTTTAAGACTTCGGTTGCTTTCTCGTGGGAAACTTCGTGGAACCCTCCTTTAATTCGATACTTTCCTCAGAAATAAAACATCCGATTGGATCACAAAGTCAGCTCCTAGCACAGCAATTTCCAAATAAGAAAAAGGGGTCTTGGAAAATTCACATTCTCATTGATCGATGATAATATGTACAAGTTACTTTGTGGTGAAAGAAAAGAAAAGAAACTCCAAAAGCATACTCTCTAATCAGCCACCGGTGAGCTAGCTTGTGCTCACCGGGGTGACATCTTCTTTCCAAGAGCTAGAAATTCGTAAAAATTTACAGTTCTAAACACCTGATGTCTTAGACACCGGTATCGCAAAATTTTCCATCCATTCTGTTTTGAACGGCCTTCACAGCAGCAACTCTAGCAGCAGTGGCTGCTCTGTTCGCAGTGATTACTGCACTGTTCACTTGCTCATCCACCCGCCTCAGGTTTATGGCTTTCTCTGCAGTTCTCCTAGCCGCCTGAAAAATTCATTTGCCATAACACCAAAGGGCTTATTAATTACTATTACCAGCAGGCCAAGCCTACAATGCTAGGCAGTAGTAAGCTTTTTCATTGGAGTAAACAAGTACCTGAACTGATCGGAGAACCGCATCGGTCAGTGGTGGCAGAGGATGCTTGAGGTTGCCAGCATCCCATTCACCACATCTCCTGTCGCTATTTCTGAAAGTGTACATTCCACAACCTTGCCTACGCCCTTCATGCCATGCTCCTTCATAACCGTGGCCATTGGCAAAGTGATAGACCCCAAATCCATGTATTTTGTCTCCAAAATACTCTCCCGCGTATCGATCCCCATTCCTACATCACCAATAAGACAAGGGTTAGTTCAGCCAAAATCAACCGGGCATTAATTACAGCACTACTACTACACCCAGAAAAAATTTGAAGCACTGCCAGTAATATGACAAGTTGACGATACATATAAAAAGATTCCAAGTACTTCCCAGGTGTAGTCAATTTAAACAAGAGACAGATCAATCTAGGCCATATCATTCGCAAGAAATCAAGACAACCGAACATCAGACAACTTCAATGCGCAATTAATTTAAACAACACACAAGGTGACGGAAGGACGAGAAGCACCAAGTCATATTATTAAATGTCGCCACAGGAGAAAGCAAAGATGAAAAAGCTCGTACATGAGGAGAAATCAAGAAGTTAAGGACAAACGAATATTACATAACGAAAGCCTCAAGTATTACTCAATATATTTATTAAAGGAAAAAACGGAACCTACAAAAAAATTTGGAACTCGAAGGAAACAACAATCGCCATGGCAATCCCATCAAGATTCAATCGAAACACACATGGTATGAAAAAAAAATTGAAATTCACTGCTTTACAATTGAGTTAGTAAAGAGCTGTAATTTCAAAAGACCAGTACGCCAAAAGTATAAAAACATCGACAACTTAACACAGCGAAGTCAAAAGTAAAGTTAGAATTTTTCATGTGAATCTTCAGTGTTTAAATCCACAATTAAGAATCAGAAACTTCAAAGCCCCTCCCTCCCCAATCCCCATTAAGAAAACAGAGCAGAAACTCACCTAAAATGGTAACATCCGAGTCCGTGCTTAACGCCGTACTTGAACTCGCCAATATAACAGCTACCATCGGAGCAAGTCTGGACTCCCACACCATGGCTCTGCCCATTAAACCATTCACCAGCGTAAGAATCCCCTGTATAGAACCTATAAACCCCATAGCCATGCCTCAAACCCTGCCTATACTGTCCCTTGTAGCGACTACCCCTTGCCCAACTCTCGATTCCGTATCCATCATACCTACCATCCACCCAATCACCCTCGTATCTACCGTTTACAAAGTAATTGTAAACCCCACTGCCGTTACATCTTCCCTTATGAAACTCGCCCTCGTAGAAGTCGCCATTGCTGTAAAATTCAACCCCTTCCCTTGTAATTTTCTTCTCTTTTCGGCCTTTGGTTGCAGGGGAATCCCCGATGAACCAGTGAACAGGCTTGGAATTAGACTTTGAAAACCCGAGCCTTCTTACATTCTCATCCCAATAATGCTTCAGAATTGAAAGGCTCCCGTAGATCAGACTCTTGTTCTTGGACGCAAAGTAGAGAGCGACAGCGATAAAAATCAGCGCTAACAACAAATTCTCCGAAGTGGGTATTTCTTCACTCCCGAGATAGAAAAAATAGAACAGGTAAAAGAACAAAGAACACAAGCAAACGAAACCCAGAGAGGCAACTGCAAGAACCGGGGTAGTAATTCGGGTCGACACGGTTCGCGGCGTCGAGCCGGACTTGCGAGGCTTCTTGACCTTAACCTCCTCTTCGTCTTGCGAAGTGAGGATGACGTCCTCTTCGTTGACCGACGAAAGGCTTTGAATGGATGATCGGATTGTGGGTGATGAGCGAAGAAGAGAAGAGTTGGTTCTGGTGAGTTTGGTCTGGCTCTTCTGCCCTTCCATCGTGAAAAATTGGGTCCCACAAGAGGGCTTCGGATATTTCCCTAGTGGGCTTCCCGGTACCGCGATATTCTTATCAAGAGAGTGGTTTCCAGTGCCGGCGAGGGCAACAACATCTCAGGCGGGGCTCTGCAAGTAGTGACTGTCACAAGCTGGACTGCAGCTGAACTTTCTATCTGAAAAGAAGAACAGCAAGAGGGAAGAACCAGAAACGTATAACAGCTTTTCTTTTTTCTTTTTTCTTTTTTTTTTTAAATTCGGTAATCGGTAATTGGGTATTCTGGTTCAGGAGAAAAGAAAGGAAACAGTCCTATCAGGAAACGAGACCGAAGGTAAATGAGAAATCCTGGTGCTGGGTTTTGTGTATTTATCGAGCAATGTGGAGAGTGGTCGCTAAAATCAATCTCATCCGTTGGATCGTTAGTGAACAGAGGGATCTCGAGGTGACATTTTAACCGTTAGATTCAAGACAAGAGGTCCCGGTCTTGACGGGAAGATATGGTCATCGGATCAGGATTCCGCGCCTTCTCGCATTTCTGTAGCAGGCCGGCACGTGCCACCACAGTTTTAAAATTAGTTCAGAGAGATTATGTTCCCATATGACCTCCCCTCACGGGCCTAATGTACTCCCACGGCTTAATCACCGTTTATCCTGAAACACGGTCTATTCAAACTAGTCTTGATTATCATCGTTATAGGTAATTACATAGAGTTTTCCAACAAATTTCCACCTAATACCGCAGTCAACCATCATTCAGAGCACAAATATGGAATAATTAAATCAACCATAGACATTCGAGTTTTCAAAATATGATAGCTTCCATTCCTAATTTTCTCCTCCTGTCCATAAATGACTAATGCTTATTAATTTGATTATATTTTGTGACCTTGTTGACGGATTAAGAATTGGTTAATGGTTAAATTTACAAGACCCTGTCTGTAGCTTTATGTTGCTTTATACGGAATGTTATACGATAAATTCAGTAATATCATGTTATTTTATCATTATAGATAACTTTGTGAGATTGGGTGTTTGTTGGTTTCACATGTTATTAATTTTCTGATGAAACACCAGCTTATATTCAGTGAAAATCAAATCAAAGGGTATAATATTCTAAGTTCATAATACAGCCAAACTTCTGGGATAGCCTGAGAACTTTAGATGGATTGATACTTACGCTTGATTTACTGTATTAATTAAATCAGCGTTGGCGGTCATCTAACTAATTGTTTATCACATTTCAAAGTTGTTTAACGGCAATCTTCTTTAATTTGGTGTTCCTGTTTTTTTTTTTTTTTCAAAAAGAAAGATATCATGTTTAACTGTGAAAATAATACTTCCTCACTTTAAATATACGAGTGAGTTGTAGGGTTTACTTTCATATTAAATATAAAGTCTTATTTCATTTTATCTCGTAAAGTTATGATGATGCCTATAGATTATATTTACATTAGAAGATACTTTTCATCGATAGAGTAATTGATTAAAGAGACAAGTTAGAGAAACTAACGCATGTTTATGATCTAATGTCACAAATATATTATAATATTTAGCGTATTTAAATTCACAGCATATATATAAATTAGGGTTAATATGTAAAAGTATATGTGGGATTTTTTTCTAAAAGTGCACCAAACACTAAATACTTTTTTAAAGGATAAAAATAGCTATGAACTTTCAAAATATGTGTAGAAACACACATTTACCGTTTATTTAAATTTTTTAAGATTTAAGGTGCAAAAATATATATGAGATTTTTCTCAAAAGTATGCCCACACACAAATGTCATTTTAGGGATAAAAATAACTATGAACTTTTAACATAGGTGTAAAAATACACATTGACCATTAGTTGACTGTTTGTTTGAAATTTTTTGATTGAAAATGGTGACATTAAATATAACGTGTATCATGTCATCTGAACCCTGTTCCATGAAAATATAACAACTTAGATCATTTTAATCTTAGTTGGCTGATGACTTGTCTGAAAAAATTTTAATTTTATCTTGCTCTTAAGAAAAATATTGATTGACAATTTTGTTTTACTTTTTTTAAATTAAGATGTTTTTTCTTAAAAAATATATAATTTTAATTTTAATTTTTTTTCAGATTAGTCATCAGCCAATTAAGATTTAAATGATATGTATTGTTATGTTTTCATTGGATATAGTTCAAATGATGTAGTACTTTTGAAGTATGTAAGTATTTCTCCACCTTGTAATAATAATTTACTGACTGGGTAAGGAAAATTGATTTCTACCTAACCGTTTATCTCCACTTCATCACTTCTTTTAAAAGAGAGAGGGAGAAGAGAGGAAGGCTTAGGGGGAGATAAAGTGCTAGGTAGAAATAAAGGGTTAGATAGAAATTAATTTTCTTTACTCATTCAGCAAATTATTATCCAAATTGTTTCTTAATCATCGACGTAATATTCTATATCACCATTTTCAATCAAAAAATTCAAATAAATAGACAACTAAAGATCAATATGTATTTTTGCACATATTTTAGAAGTTCATAGTTACTTTTGTCACTAAAAAAAAGTTGTGTCTAGCACACTTTTAAAAAAATCTTGTATATTTTTGTACCTTAACCTTTAAAAAATTCAAACAAATGATCAATGTATATTTTTACATCTATTTTTGAAGTTCATAATTACTTTTACCTCTGAAAAAAGTATTTGATATGGTGCGCACTTTTAATAAAATGTTATGTATATTTTTACATCTTGACCCTATAAATTAAATATGGATTGGATATATTATTCGATATTATATTCCTAATGTATGATAATATTTGACGGGTTTAAATCCAATTAAACATTATCTCGCTACTTGAAGTATTGGAAGAGATTGTATGCGATAAATTTATCACATTAATCCTCCAACATCTCCAACCAAACTAAGCTTATCTCTATCGGTTATATGTCACATAACCAGCTAATTCAACTAATTTATTTAATATTTATAGATTAGCTCACTAGTGTGCAAATATAAGGTATAGAGTGGTTGGATTCAGCTTTCGTCCTCTGCATTGCCATCCGCTGCGCGTCTGCTGCCCTCAAAACGGCGTTGTTTTTAGGTTCAATCTGGGCCGTCCGTTTCTAATAACGAAATGGACGGTGATAAGATATTATAAAGTAAAACGATGTCGTTTTACTTTACTGATCTCGCCCGTTCATTTCAAGATTCAATCTCATCCGTCCAACACTTTCTTCATTAATCAATCTGAAACTTATCCCGATGATGAACAAGAGGAGATGATGGATCGCTTCCGTCGGCGCTTCCGTCGGTGCTTCCCTTAGCTTCTCTTTCCCCGATCTTGGAAGTTCTAATTTGTTCGGTTTTGGTCGCATAAGCTTTCGTATTTTGTTTCCTGAAGGAGATTTTACATTAGAAGAAGGAGAAATCGTCGGATCTTGGTGGTTTCGGCGACATATTTTGGTGATTGTTTTAATTATATGTTCGATCTCCTGTTGTTTTCATTTTGAATTGGGTTGAATTTATTGACAGAATCATCAACAATATCTGCCCGTCCCTTTTTTTCAGTGATCTTAGAAATGCTTGAACTGCCCATTTTTGCCTCTGCGATAGTTTTGTGCAATGCCATTGTGATAATTTTTTTTCGTTTCATTGAGGTCGAGCAAGCGATTTGGTCCAGATGGGCAGAGGTTTGAGAACCTTGCATTTCTTCCAGATTTGGTCCAGATGGTCGTATATATAAGTAAGCTTCAATGCTAGCTACAGAATTTTTTTTTTTTGGTTTCTCTAGAAATACCATTGTGGATTTTAGCTGAGCATGTTTTATTTGCTGGAATCTGAAGTTGTGGGTGTCGCTTGTATGCCTTGTACAATACAAATATGACTATTTTGATTGCCTTAACACAGTTTTGAGTCGTATGTATGAGTTTTGCTGGAATTTGAAGTTGTGGGTGTCGCTTGATTGCCTTATACAGTTTTGCTAGCATATATACTATTTATTTTGTATTCGGTTGAGTGTATATGGGGGTGTGTGTGTGTTTGTATAATAAGCTGCGCATTTTTTATTTCCACTTAGTATTCATCAACTTTTGACAATGTGAAATAGTGGTGCTTTCTCAATGGTTCTGATGTTTAAGTGTTTTATTGAAGATCAGGAACTATTTAGAAAAGCATGGCAAAAAAATTTAGTATATATGTAAAGAAAGAAAATGAGAAGGCTAGGGTGGGTTGGAATTGGACATGGTTATTGTTAAGGTAGCTTATAATTTTCAGTCTTCTCATTGTTTTCTTGTGTTTGTTATAGACCAGCTCAAAGACAAGGTAAAGGAAGATATTGTTAAGGTAGCTTATAATTTTCAGTCTTCTCACAAATGCAACTGAAGATTCTTTAAAAGCAAGGTAATGGAAGATATAGTTCTTGGTGGCTTCATATGCTCTGCTAACTAATAATAGTTACCAATAAGTTAGTATTTATATATGGACTTGGTGGCTTCATATATGTTAGTATATATGCTCTGCTTCATATGTTAGTATTTATATATGGACTTAGTGGCTTCATATATGTTAGTATATATGCTCTGCTTCATATGTTAGTATTTATGAACTTGGTGGCTTCATATGCTCTGCTTCATCTGAAGTTTCTTGGCATGCAGTAATTGCAGTAATTTTCACCTGCTGGAAGATTGTTTAATAGTCTATTTTTCCTGTCTTATATATGTGATAATAAGTGAATGTGAACTATTGTTTTACTTTTAAGTTGTCGAACAGTTGTAAAAGTGATTGCGAATTGAATTAAAATGTATTAAATCATCTGTAAAGATCTAGTTCATGTACCCATGCAGAATTTTCATGTCTGAGATTTGAGTTACTAAATGCATGATCAAACATTTATGCATATTTATTTAAGAAACGCACTATTGTCCCTGGACCTTATTTGGGTCTTGAGAAGGGGCCAGAGGGAGTGAAACAAGATAATTCTTGACCACTATTTACCATGCTAAGAAAAAGCCTTACGCTGCCTTTGTTTGATTTTATTCCACTGTTTTGCTGTGGCAAGACATACATTGTCTTTTTGCTTCTTATTTTATAAAAGTTTTCTCATAGGTGATTCACTTGGTAGAACACCATCTGGAACAGTTCCAATTTTGACATCTGACAATGATGCAGTAATTTTCACTTGGTGGCTTCTAAAGTTTGTTTTCACTACAAATGTGTGCTGTGATCATCTTTTCTATTCATATACAAACTTTTGACTGTTTTTTCACTTTGTTTCATAACAGATTACAATGAGCTTCCTTCACCAAAATAGAGAGCAATACAAGAGTACAAAATAATGAGTTTGCAATATTAGAATAGAGAGCAGGCCAAAGGAACACCATGATAAGCTTCTTCGACAAAAAAAGAGAGAAGTCCAAAAGAAGTCAAAAGCTGGACAAAGTAGTAGAGACTTCATGTAGAAGGATCTAAGGCACTCATGGAACCTGTATTTACAAAACAATGTAATATTGTAATGTCAATGAATATATAGTGAGACAATGATATGTAAAACAATTCAGATTTCAATAAAAGTGACTACATGTTTTCAATGATATTATTGTCATTCTTTATGATTACCTGTATTATATGTTTGACTGAAATCCAATGCTTCAAGTGATGTGATGTCAGAGTCAAGTGGTGCCTACAATCAAGAAATATAAAAGAATGTCTTAATATACATTTCCTACATAAACAAAGTAGTTGATAATGATGCACACCCGTCATATGACGTACCATTAATAAATTTGTAAAAGTCATTTGACTTGGTTGAGAGTTATCCAACATGACTTGATTATCTTGTGCTTGAAATTCATTACAATGTCCCTGAAACACATTTGCCACCTAAAAAAATTAATAAATATATAACAAACATCTCAAATAACTTGAATAGATAAAAACTATACCTGTGAAGGTTGGGGAGGCTTTTTAGAGGCTTTTCTTTCCCGTCTTCTTTGACTGATTTCAATAGAACTCTTAATCCGTTTACTTATATTTCTACCATATCTCTTTTTCAAGCCAATAAATTTGCCTCCACCATTACCTCTATCACAATTACTATCGTTTGTATTATATTTGATGTGAAGTTCAGCCACTTTCTTGCTTAGTTCCAACGCACCTTCATGAACAAGAGAGAATGCCTCTGGACTTTCTGATGCATCATTAGCTAATTTAACAAGTAGGGGACATAATTGTCTATACCTATTTGATCTTTGTAATTTAGGATCAACTTCAATTTGTTTTTCGTTGATATCATATACGACACCACATCGTGCTTCCCTTGTCCACCTCTTAACTATATATTTCTTGGGGAGTAATTTGACATCACGTTCATGCAATACCCTCAAGGCATGACAGCATAATATGCCCACTCGTTCAAACTTTTTACAACTGCATGTAATTGTTTCTGTGGATGGATCATATGTCAAGCTTTGTTCCCGTTTGCTACCATCCATGGTAATCACATAATCAAATACGACAGCATCATCATTCTCATCTATAGTGACCTTTCTTTCTTTTCTCTCTTTAATACATGTAGCATCACAAAGATCACATTCCCGTTGGAACAAGTAAAACATTGGGCGAGTATACACATCAGAAAGTTGACGAAGCATATTTGAACTCTGTAATATCAACCTTGGCAATTTGTCAAGTGACTCAAAATCACTTTTCAGTTCATTGTAGCGCTTATCCTCCAGGACTTGTTCAAACTGTTGGAAGAATTGATTGATATCCAATTTAACATGGGTGCAACTCTTGACAGATGCATTGACACTTTCACTTATTTGTGTGCTTCTCATGCCAAGTGTCCTTGAGTTCTTCATATAGCATGCTGCCCACTTCTCTTTGATTTGGTACATAGATATCAACCATGAGTTTTTTGTCATATCCTGTCTTGATAATAATTCTTGCCAACGTTCTTCGAACTCAATTTCATCCCAACAGTTATACATACAATGGTTAAAATCACTAACCATTGAGTTTGGGAGGTGCTTCATTGCATTTCTTGAAATATGCCAGGTGCACAGAGCATGCTTTGTATCTGGCATCACCTCTTGTAATGCTCGTGACATAGCAGCGTCTTGATCAGTGAAAACGGTGAGTGGCTTTACATTTTTCTGTGCACACAAAAAAGTCTCAAAGAGCCATTTAAAACTCTCAACAGTCTCATCATACAATAATGTCACTCCAAATATTACTCCTCCTCTGTAATGGTTGAAGCCAGAAAAAATTGCAAGAGGTCTATGATTACAATTCGTACAATAAGTTGTATCAAGAGAAATAACTTCTCCAAAGCAAGCGTAGTCGACCAACATACGTGCATCAGCCCAGAATACGTTTGTCACTTGCTCATCTAAGTCCATTTGGTGAGCATGGAAAAATGATGGGTTTTCTACTAATTGTTTCTCAAAATACTGAAATATACATCCAGCATCACCATATTTCATAGCTCGTTGCCTTCTTGAGTTAAGATAATTCTTGACATCAATTCTTGTAAATCCCAAATTGGTTCGACCTCCTGCATATTGGCTTTGCAAATTGAACGCTGATTTTTGACTAATTCCAGCTTTTTCAACATTTTCTAATTCATAACATTGAGCTGGTAATAGTTCTCGAAACTATGCAAATAAGTGAACAGCTTCAGGTGCTTGAAGATGATGATTATGCTCCAAGCAAACTTCATTTACTTTGTATTTTCCATCCATTTGCTTAACTTTCATTCTAGCATTGCAACCTGTTCTTGTCTCATCCCTAAGCCTCTTATTTGTCATCTCTTCTTTATCTGACTTTCTCACCCCTTCTTTACAGCACACATATAGATAAGAGGTGTATACAGACTTATCTTTTCTACTCTTGTTAAAGCTTTGTTTTCGAACACCAAAACCTGTTTTCCTACCATATGCCTTCCAAAATTCCCATGCTTCTTCTAAATTGTTAAATTCAAGATTAAGTCTGGGAGTTAAATCTATATCCATGGTATAGAACTCCTGCAAAATTAAATACGATTATAAATTGTGATTTCAAGATTAACAAACATGTACATATACAAATAAAAACAATTATAAACAAGTTCTTATGGAGGATTCTTAGTTCTTATAACTCAACTAAGAAAATTTGTGTTTTGGACAACAAAAAGGACAAAGTTCTCATGCAAAACCAATGCTTGATATAAGGATATGTCAAATTCAAAACATCCGTAACATATAACTAGAAGTTTTCAAGTCTTAAGGCCTAAAAGTTATCCATTTGAAAGCTCTTCACCCATATGTATACATGCAATCCAAATATTATTATAGCACCCTCTTGATTTTTTGTAGCATCATCACCAAACAATCCAACTATAGCATCAATTAGAATTTTTTATTGATTAAATACATGTTATATGCTTCACAAATTTATTTTTTGCAAAATGAGTAACTATATGAATACATTTATTTTTTACATTTCAAATTTTTTTCTCTTATTCCATTCTTCCCTATCTATATTATTTGATTATACATTGATAAATCATAAATATAAAAACTAGATTATAAATCATACAAACAAAAGATTATTACTTTACTCACCAACCTATTCTCACAAAATAGTGTTTATTGGTTGTCTTCTCTAATAATATAATACATTACATCATTTTCCAAAATAGGATAGCACAACACTAAACGAAGCTCCGTATTTCACAGCGCGCAGAAACTCTGTATTTCCCTTTTCTTTCCCGCCGATGAAGAAGCTGAAGAAATATCCAATAGGGAAAAAAGTGGCGTCTGATTTGTTCAAAAACGTGCTGTGGTGGAGGTAAAATCAGTGGACGGCTGAGATTGATTCACAAATTAAACGGTTCAGATCAAATAACCAAAACGACGTCGTTTTATTTATGAAGCTTCCATCACCGTACGCGTAACAGACGGCCCAGATTAAAAGAGGAAACACCGTCGTTTTGCGCAAAGGACGCGCAGCGCACAAAATATGTAAAGGACGTAAGCCAATTCCAGAGTGGTTATGACTGTCTGTTTCATTTCTTCCGTTTGCTGAAAGAAGAAAAAGTTTTTTTTAATGTTCTAATTAATTTAACTTTCCGTTGGTCCTATAAAAATTCAAGATTTCTGGCATCTGTTATATCATCACCTCTTCGCTTTTCTAGTTCTTTTTTTTTTTTTTAATTATTGTTCTCAATAAACCAGAGAAGGTGATTACCATGTTTTAAAACGGGGAAAAAAAAATCAATCAGAGGGAGTTAGTAGAGATTAGAGAAGGAGAAGGGATATTTTAGGATAGCCTGGTGAGAACATGGAACATGAATGCATCATTAGTTTTAACGTATGCTGATGCCTTTACTGCTGTTCGCCCACATTGTAGACTCCGACATCATATATGAGACATTTTTGTGTTTATTTTATGTTATCACTTTACTCTGCGATTTTAATCAACCCACGTCACACATAATCAGCTGCCACCATTTTCCCCTCAACATCATTTATTACCCTTCATCTGAATTTAATCTCTTTCTTTCAAAGGTTGGCCTTATTTAATTATTATTTTCATATGGCAAGTCCATCAGTGCTTTTCAAAATAAATAAATATTAAGTCTCGAGCATGTTTTTATCTACCATGTCACACTTTTTTTAAAAAAATATTATAATTTTGCTGGAGTTCAAAGTTTTGATATTTAATATTTTCTGCCACTTCATTGGATAGAAAAGCCCTAAAAAACAAGCTGAGTTTCAACTGACGACACCTGACTTTGTTTCCATGCTAACGTCCTTTTCTCATTAGGCCAGGTTCAACTAATAGCTGATAATCTCTACCTTATCTTTTAGCACATTTATATTGGGATATAATTTTTTTTATAAACCATGAAATTCACGGGTCATGAATAATATGATTTGTGCACAAACCCTTACTAATTTTATAGTTTAAGCTTTAGTTGGTAACACTTCCTCCATGTATAGCTGCTCCAGAGCAAGAAAAGCTCTATGCATTTCTCATAAATTAAATCTTGCTCCTTACTTTGCACTAGTATCAAATAACAGTATACTTTATGCAGAATTAATATGAATCTCATATATTGCGCAAAAAGCAAGAGATGAACGGCATTATTCATTACTAATGATTCATTAAAGTAAAACCACGTTATCACTTCACAGATACAGTAATTCATAATAGTTCACGCATAACTCAGCCTATGATTTATCTTTTAAAAAGGCTATTATTTTTGTGCGATATTACTTTCTCACTCTCAATCTGCTTTTGTGTCTGTTTTTTTTATTTAAATAAACCAAATAACAAATAAAAGTGACAAGAGTGAAGGGGAATGGATGCTTTTTATGTGGAAGCAAAAGAAAAGGAAAATGTGGGAGCGATAAGAGGGAAGGAGGAGGTGGGTCAGGCGGGGATAGGAGGGAAATGGGGCCTCATGATGAGTTATAAATCTGTGGGCCTTTTTAATTTAATAGCATCATGAAAATTCCATGACATCCCTCTTTCATCAAAGAACATCGCAGTAATCGAGCAAATCTTGGCCTGTGCCAATGACTAACAACTTAACAGCCAAATCACCCTTTGGTATTCACGTCTAAGCTCAAGTGTTTTAGAATATTGGTCATTACCAAATATTGAGGGTAATGTATTTCATGGCAACATCCAATTGCAGCAATTATAACTTCAGATAAGACCCACCACCTACCGCCCATTTCTTCACACCAAAACAGAACGAGGAATTAATCATGCCATGTTAACTCATCTTTCCATTTGGATGGTTGTTGCCAGTTTCTTCTTTTTCTTTTCCAAACAAGGCAGCATTTGATCGGAGCATGGTGTGTTCTATAATTTATATGACCTCTCCTCAACAACATGACTGCTGTTGAGCTTCATGAAGCACAGCGGCCAACAGAATAACACACTGCTATATAACACGCCTCCGGCAGGGTTTATGAGCTACAAGACAACCAACAAAATACTGAAAGTAGCTTGTGATTTCTCATGAATTCGTTATTATTGGTTATCGTACATGTCCTTCCTATCATTCATCTGTCACCAGCTGGGAACAAGGAGCAGGGGTATCCTTCTCGATAATTATGAAAAACACTGGATAATAATGACTAGACTACACAGCATCTGCTGGTTCTCGCTTCAAGCATACAGAATTACTACTACCCTACCATAAAAGCACCCAGTAGAGACTGGAGAATAATGCCTCTTATTCAGTGCAGTAACATTAATAGTGCAGCATCCCATGACTTATTTGGGTTCAACTATCTCAAACCACCTATTTGGATCATTTTCTTTTGAGTCTTCCTTTCATCCTTTCAACTGCAGCCCTTAGAGTTTCCTCATCTTTGCAGAAAGTAAATCTGACTAGATTCTTTCCCTCTCCCGGATTCATGTAAAATACGCTTGTAGGAATTGCCACCACTCCCACCTCCTTAATTAGATATTCACAAAATTCAACATCATTTTCCAGTCCAAAAGGTGTATGATCCGCCATAACAAAGTAAGTTCCACTGGATGGGAACACCTTAAAACCAACAGCCCTCAATCCATCCACCAAAATCTCCCTCTTTGCCATATAATCCCTCTTGAGTTCCACAAAGTAAGAATCTGGCGCTCTAAGAGCTGCTGCAGTTGCCCACTGCATGGGAGTGCAGGTGGCAAAAGTCAGGAAAGAGTGTGCTTGCCGCAGACCCCATGTCAAGTGTGGGGGTGCTATTGCCCATCCGACCTTCCACCCTGTCAACGAGAATGTCTTTCCCAGAGAATTCATAGTAACAGTCCTTTCAAACATTCTGGGAAGAGAAGCTATAGAAATGTGATCCATATCAAAAGACAACTTATCATAAACTTCATCAGCAAAAGCCAGAACATCATTCTCAATGCATAGAGATGCTATAGTGTTGAGCTCCTCTTGTGTGAACATCTTTCCAGTTGGGTTGTGAGGTGTATTTATGAGAATGGCACGAGTACTTTTTGAGATGGTACACCTCAGTTCTTCAACGGGGACAGCAAAGTCTGGAGGGCGCAAAGTGATGCATTTTATTTTAGCACCAGCCATGGAAAGAGTGGCCTCATAAGAATCATAAAAAGGAGCAAATAGGACAACCTCATCACCAGGATTTATTAATCCCAACATCGTTGCAGCAATTGCTTCTGTGCATCCAGTGGTAACGGTAACTTCCTCTTCAGGATCCACTGTAAACCCAGTATCTTTCTTAAATCTATTTGCAATAGCCAAGCTCAGGTCAGGAACACCAGGACCTCGGGCATACTGATTTTTTCCATCCCTTATGGCTTGAATTGCAGCTTCCTTTACAAACTCAGGGCCATCAAAGTTGGGAAATCCCTGACCAAGGTTTATGGCCCCGTATTTGTTGGCAAGCATACTCATTTGGGTGAAGATTGTTGTTTTGAACTTCTCTAAGCGCTTTGCAACCTACATAAATAATATTGACAAGCAATAACTAACATAAACAAATTCAGGCAATTAAAAAAGTACATATGGCAAGTGTGGAGTTTGTTTTGTTTCTTATTTGCCCATTAACATAAGATTAAAATCTAACACTCAAAACCCTCCCCTTCCAACCAGGCAATAATTGATCCCAGGCCTAGCATACATTTCAAATACGCCATCAAGCAAACCAGCTGGCATCTTCAATCCCTCGTTTTGATATTGGAAATACCGATAAATATACCATCCACGAAGCGACCAACTGATACAGAAGCAAAGGTATTGCACTAAAACGACAATTAAAAGGGGGAACATATAGGAGTTTAATGTTCCATGTATTAAAAGACGCTGCATCATGATGCGATTATGAAGAGATAACTAATTAGAATGATCCCATGTGCTCAGTAGAACATAACTGAGTTCAGCCATCTCATCTGGCAATAAACATCAAAATCTCGGACCAACTGCATTGAATAAAATAATGAATCCAAAAATTTCAAAGTAAAATCATCAGCATTTAGAAAGACATGGACACATAACTCAGAAGCATGAAGGAAAAACAGAGCGAAAAAAATCTAGGGCGTGTTGACCGTGGCACCTATATGAGACATACAATGAATCCACGAGTTGTTGACATCTTCGTGGGTGTATAAAACCAAGTGATGAACCAAAAAGAGATCACAAATCATAACGCAATAATGACTATAGAACAGAGCAAACACAAGATTGACCGTGAGATGTGAGCAGACAGATTGATAGTGGATGTGTAGTTAGGTCCTAATGTCCAAAGATGACCTTTTAGCTTAAAACATGTTCACTGGTGTGCGAAAAATCGAGCATAAAAAAACTGGAGGTTAAGTGCTTGAACCCGCAAAATACTGGTAACACTAAAAAAGTGAAACCAATTTTAAGTTAGACTTATGTGAGCTGATTAAACCAGCAGAGCAGTACAGAAAAAGTGAAACCAATTTGGAATCTAAGTCCCGACTTGGTCAAAAATTGAAGATTAAAAATAGTTCGTAAATCAATGAAAGAACAATTGCGCTCACCTGCAAAGGTTGCTGGATCTTCTGAAAGGTGTCATTGTGATTGGCAGCGAGCTCTTTGTCGGTTGACATGGCGGAAGGATAAGATGGGAAATTCCACGTCCTGGCGAAGGTGGAGGAAGAGATTCTCCTCTAAAAATGCGTCCAGTGCTCTCGTCGAGAATCCTTATCCTTGAATAATAAATATTGGGCTAAAAGAGAGGGGAACGGGGCCTTTAAAGTTTGGTCTCGTCAAGATAAATATAAATTCCACACCTGCCGACCGCGCGTATAGTGTATTTCGCGGAATGGCAGAATAGGTGGATCAAAATTGTTTCACCTGTATCAGGCATCATGTTGGTGTAAGTGGTAAAGCACTTACCTTTTTTTAAAAACGTTCTAATTCTGACTTTATCTTTAAGTCGATAGTATCTGATGGATTAATCATCGGACCCATTTAAATTTGAATGATACCCTGTATAACAAAAAAAAATTGTTTTAACCATGCAACATTCATATCGAATTTTGTGGTTGAGGCGTTGACCGAAAGAAAATTTGAGCTTGTTGCGTGCTTCATGCTTTGTTACTGGGAATGATTGCACCTTTATTTACTCATCTGAAAATTACGTATATATAGGTAGGATATAAGGTGCTTATTTATAAATAAGTTCCACAAATTTTTTTATAAAAATACAACCATGGTTATGTCTGGGTTCAGTGAGTAAAGACAACTTACACACTGCCCCAATTTATTAGTTCCTTTAGTTTTTGGCATGAGATCTTATATTATGGACAGAGTATTTTACAAAACAAAGATGCCTCTCTTCAGTTAAGAGAAAGAAATACATCGTTTTCTCCAAAATATGATTGACAGAGCTTCTTACTCCTCCTTCACCAAATTCCAAGCTCCTGTCCATTTGTATGTGACCAACATTGCTTCTTCCTTCCTCCTCTCCTCCTCCTATTTTTTTTATCTGTATGGAGTTATCTTATATTTTTTTTGTTGCATTTATACAGGTGTTTTTACACAAAAAAATGTGTGTTTTGTTTTTGCGGGTTTGTGGTTGTTAAGATTTCTTTTTTCTCTGAAATTGAAACTTCTATTCGCTCTACATCCCCATTTTCTCATAAGGGCAGTGTGGTCTTTTCATTATCATTACAGATTGCAACGAGGTCACAAGAGATTTGGCTGTATTTGGTGAATAAGTTCTAAATGTGAAACCTATACGTAATTATTCACTAAAAAGTCACACAATTCCGGCCGAAGTATTCACGAAAGATGTTTTGAAAGGGCTTTGTTTTGGGCCAACTCGTAACAATGGGCCAATTTTAAAGGCCCATCTTTCTTGTATCACGTTAAAAAAAAAAAAACTGAGTTCAACCTTGCATATTCCTTAGACATGCTTGAACTATTTGATTTTTCGCGTATGCATAAATTATTCTCAACAACATATATAGCAATGTCATGGTCAAAGTATAGAGTATGCATCACTGCAATTTTTTGTTTTTAAAAAAACCAAATTGTCGAAGATATTCAATCCTTCTGTCCTGATTGCAGCTATTTTAATATTAATATAAAATATAAAAATTCTAACAAATCAAGCTATTTATAAGTTTAAATAGTACGTGGAACTCTTTTTTTTTTTAAAAAAATAATTTCTCAATGTAGAAACTATATATTGTTTACATCTATTCTTCTTTCTTATAAAATGCTTTTAGATGGCCCGGATAACATTTTTTGTTACAGATAACATATAGCACCCCTACTTGGAATTTGGAATTTCAAATTCAATATTTGTATTAGTTATTCAACTAATTATCTCAGTCTCTTTAAGATGATAATGAATCATCTGAACAATCACAAAAAATAATTAACCGAACGATTGTAAATGATCTGATTATTAATTGAACTAGCGAGTCAGATTTGGTCCATATGCTTGGATCAGTCTATGACGGCCCAATTATCTAACATGGTTCCCATCATGTGGGTGTATTTATCTAACTTGTTTTTTAAGGATTACCCTTTTTTCTTTTTGCCTTTTCAAGTTCAAAACTTCAAATTCACTCACTCTCATTGTGTGTTATATTTATTAATATTAATAGTAGTGCGTGTGTGTGTGTGAGCATTGTTATATTAAATGAATACTATAAACCTCGGGAGAATTAGAAGGAGATGATGGATTTCATACTACTTGGATTTAAACTTGAAGGTTCAGCTGTTTTATTCCCCGTCGTGGAGTAAAGAGACTTGGTTTGGAGTACCCAAAAGGAAAGTTCAAGTTAAACCACGCAGATGTCGACGTGGCTTATAGTTCGGAGTTATCAATTAAAAACATAACAACACTCAAAACAAACGGCATTCATCTCACAAAAAGTGCAAAACATCAATTTATTGAATATACAAACTATATATCACTTTCTCTTTGGAAGCATCCCATGCACTGAAAATGGATTTAAACAAAAAGATTAAGGAAGCTAAACAGTAGAAGCCTAGTTGTGAAACGCAGAATTAATTAGATGGAGCAAAACTGTGATGCTTTTGGACGAGAAAAGGCCAACAAAATTTGTATAATTAACATGTTTCACTAACACTAAAAGTAAGGGATTGGAAGAAGGGTCGCCTCTACACACATACGCATTCCATATACGAGGTCGCTGCCTACCTAACTAGCTAGCTAGCTTGGCGCGCCGAAACCTATCCTTATTCTCTACAACTCCACATCGTTGTCAAAACTCAGTGGTAGTCTACATATATTGCTGTGGCAGGAGCACAGGATATAAGAAAATGATTAAACAACTGGAAATAACATAGAAGCAGAATAAGAGAAAAAGATAGTAGAAGCTAGAAAATGACACAAAATTTAATGTGGGAAAAGCCCCAGTAATGTGAGAGACAAACAACCCTAGAGATGCTGCAAAAGGAATTGATGTCCTAGTCCTAATGATGTTACCGGAGATATGTATGTATGTATGTGGAGCTTAAAATACGGGTATAACTCGTAATTAATTAGCTCTCCAATGAGTTTTTTCTAGTGCAGAAATTAAAGTAGCTGCACGATCCACACTCCACGGAGATAGGAAACCGATTCACTGTATTTAAAAGGCAGTTGGATATAAATATAGAGTAAAAGAATGTGAGTAACACAAGTACGTGCATAGTTGCCATACTTCTCTGAGCTTCGCTTGTTGGAGATGATAATTATTCTGCTTGGCATTTGAGTAAGCTACAGCAGAGAAAACAAGGAAGCGTTGGTTTGTGACCCCAGAATATTAAATAAATAGATCCGAATGCGATAGAATAGGTGTTGGTTCTTGAGAGTTTATATCTCAACTCATTATAGAGCCTCTTTGGCAACTCGGTAGAGAAGTGACTTTTTTTTAATGGGGCTTTTACAGAAACCCAAATGAAAAAAAGCCAGATTGAAAATGTGATTTATGTTTGGATTGGCGGTGGGAGAAGTGATTTTTTTTTAATTTTGAACCTGTTTGGATTCACGTTTGAAAAACCCATTTAGACAGGAAATGACTGAAAAATGTATAAACCTTGTTGGATACTACATATATATTGTTATAATTGATGTTAAAAAATATAAATATATTTTTTAAAAATAAAAAATTCAATGAAAAAGTTCAAAAGCCCATTGATAGAAGCTCAAAAACTAAAAAAATGAGCTTAAGGAAAAAAACTCTTTTTTATTAAAAGCCTATCATAAACTAATGATTTTTCAAATATTTATCATGTGTTATAATAGGCTTCTGATGTTCAAATGAGCTTTTTTTTTATCTAATGTATTTCCAAACACAACCATAGTAGTTATAAAATCACTTTAACTTGCCATGCACATCCAAAACTGCGACACGTAAGGGTACATATATTCCCTGGAATCTTCTTTATTAGGCCATCATATGGGAGAGAGGGATGTGATGTGACACCCACCACTGGTGTATGTATTTTTAAGCTTCCAAGCTTCAATAATGCCATTAATATAAATTAGATTTTATATCATATAATTTTTATCCCATGTTAAAAAATGAAGTATATTATTGTAATTGGTAAAACCTATATATGATGATAATTTTTTTTCTGGACTAACTAATGAAATATGAAATATGTTACTACCTATAGTTTTAAGACCCATTTTAATAAAAAAAATTGAATTACAAGATGGATCTTACATCAAAAAATGATGGAGCAGTATTTAATATATAACATATTATTACAATGATGCTAGCATATCAAAGAATTAAATTAGATGTAATATGGGAAAAGAGTTGTGGAAAGAAGAGTTGAGGAGCTTTAAATTCATCTACAACGTTGGGCTTGACGGATTCAAATTAAATTGCAACTGTAAACCTAATTTCTTGTGCGATATACATTTCCAAAAGGACATGAATAAGAGAACACAAACCACCTTGTACCTGAAACTCGAACATCATCTCAAAATTTAGTCAATAAAATATGATCGTCTTTGTAATTCCTTGGTCTGCAACAGTACGTGCAGTTACTCTACTATCGGAGGCTCAAAACTGGAATTACGGTTTTATTAACTTACAAAAGGGGTCCAAACAGAAGCGGAAAGCAAGCGCCTTGATTTCCAACTCAAAACCAACTTATTTTTACAGCCCACATCCTCCAATTCATATCCGTCGTTGAATAAACCCAACAACAGCTTCGCTTGACAGTGATTGGCGACGCTTATGTCCACTCCCCTGAACCCTTCCTCACCCAACCACTCCCCCCACGGCCCCCTCTCTGATTCCCCCATTCTGTATATGCGGGCCAACGACGCCACTATTCGAGGCCCCAGGAATACGCTCTCCACCAACGCCCTCGCCCGATCCTGCATCGGAAATCCCGCCTCCATCGAATCATACACCGCCGAATAATGGTGCAGCCTATCCATGAACCTCCCCACAAACCCCACTTCTTTCCCCTTCGGCCCACCGTCCTCCTCCACCAACGTCACCACCCTCGCCTTCAACTCCTCCGCTCCCCGGAGAAACGAATCCACCGATTCCCCTGCCCGGTAGCTCTGGTGGGGCAGGTGGAGCATGCAGTTGAAGACCACCGCCTCCCCACGAGCCAGTTTCACGGCGGACGGTCGGAACATCTCGTCGGAGTCGAGCCTGCATTGGTGAAACGAGAAGGGTTGGCCAATGGAAGCGGCGAAGGCAGTCAAACGGCGGCCAGTCTCTTGGACGGTGGCGATTGATCTCCGAGCACTTCCCGTCCTGGAGATGGCTGTGATCCTGATATGTGGGCCATCCTTGCGGGAGGCCAGGGCCTGAATCAAGGAGGCCCATTGGGTCCCCTCCATGATGTCATAGTCGACGATGTGGACCCGCCTGTCGTGGACTACCGCCTCCAGGATGGCCTGATTGGCGGTGAAGTGGGCGAACTTGACGTGCGGTGACATGTCCTGAAGGAGCTGGAAGGCGGTGAGCATGTCGGTCTGGTGACGGTTGTCGTCGCCGCCACTGTTGGCGATCCAATTCAAATGCTTAGTATTGTGGGCCCCTTCTACCAAGACCCTCAAGGCATCCGTAAAATAAGCTGCTAGCCGCTCCATGTTGGTTCCGTGGGTCGGCGACACCAACTCCTTGAGCCGAACCAATATCACCATAACCAGATCACGACCGTTGTTGACTGCGGTGAGAGCCTCGGCGGCAGCCATCAGGAGGTGCACCAGTCTCAGGCCCTTATTGAAATCCTCCAAACCACCGTCTACTTCATCGTCGGCCGTGGTCGCCTCCGTCGTGGTGGCGGAGTTGCTACATCCTTCCTCTTCCACGCTGGGATCTGTTTGGGGGCTCATTACACCGGCTGCGTCGTCCATCATGGTTTCCATGAGGTCATGGAAGCCTTCATGTCCGGGCCCACATGTGAGGGCGTCCCAGTTGACGACGGGTGACCAGTGGTTCCAGTAGTTACAATCCTCGTCGGAAGAAGTAGCGGCAGTGTAGTCGGAAAAGCCGAGCTCAGGGATAGCATACATGTCAATAGGCATGGGCATGGCCATGTGGCTGAGCTGACAAATAGTTGGAGACAAAGAGAGAAGGAGAGTTTGTTATAGAAGATGGGTTCAAGTACGATTAAAATCGTTGTTTGAGAGATGTTGAGAGTTTGAGATTTATAGCTAGAGAGGGGCCGGGATTTTCTTTTCATTTTGGGGTGTGAGGGGGAGAGGAAGGTGCTTTGTGATTAAACCTTCCATTAATATTATTATTTAATCAATGGTTGTGATGTGTCTTTTGTTATAAAACCATTTAAAAATTAAGAATAATATATTAAGGGTTGGAATGACAGGGATGGTTTACATCCCCTTCATATAATTGCATCAACCATCTTCTAAATAAACTTTGAGCAATCAGATCTTGTAGCCCAAAAGATACAAAACACTTCCCTAGGGCTCTTCAAACATGTGTTGTGAATTGGAACCCTCTGTGAATGCTACAATGGACAAGGGGGAAAAACTTTGAACAAATTATACATGCTCAACTTTTACTCAGATGCTCAAATTATTCAATTTTAATTTTGAAGAAAGTATACATCTTAATGAACTCATTGATTATATCATCGCTGGATATATTACGCATTATATTCAGTTATATAGAAGTTTTTCACTCGAGACTCTGGAGCTGTTGCATCATATTTTTTTCCCGTAACTGATTGAAACCTATGTTAATTAGGAGTTAGCGTGGTTATATTATCTATTAAAGTGAGATGAAAATAGATACAATTTTTTATATACAAAATATATACCATTAATTAAGTAGGACGATCGGGATGTATACGTATATATGTAGAGGCAAGTGTGAGAAAACAAAGAAGAAAAAATCAAGATATGAAAACAAGCTTAAGGGCATAGAGTGATGAATTGGGTTTAATTGAAGAGTTGATTTTTAAAGAGTATGAATTGGCCCCCTTCCGTATTGAAATCATCACCGTGAAAGCTCAGTAATGGAAAACGAAAAGCATTGCGGACAAGAGTTATCTTTTACATTCTGCCTCTCTCCCCCTATATATATATATATATATATATATATATATATATATATTTCTTTAGCTCTTAACAACTGATCTTGTTATAATTATCTTATATTTTAACTCTTTTTAAGGTGATGTTTGCTAGAAGAAATACTTACATACTCTAAGAGTACCATGTCATCTAAACTCTATTCAATAAAAATATAATAACTCATATTATTTTAATCCCTGTTGGGCAGATGACTCATCTGAAAAATAGTAAACTTTTATTTTTTTTTCAAGAAAAATACGAGATCATCATTTTGTTTTAGTTTTTTAAAAATTAAGATATGTATTTTTCTTTAAAAAAATTAAAATTTGATTTTTTTTCATGTGAGTCAATTGCCAACTAAACTTAAAATGATATGAATTGTTATATTTTATTGAACAAAGTTCAAATTTCATGATATTTCTGAAATATGTAAGTATTTCTCCTTTGTCTGATCCCAAATGTAATTCATTTTTTGACCGATCAAAGGTAATTATATTTCAGTCATAGAAAATACTACTGTTCGATTCTAAATAAGAACTTGTAAATTCCATCAATATGTGTGTACATATATATATGACTATATGGTGAGTTTTAAAAATACTTTATTCGGTTTTTAATATAAGACATATTTATCTAATTTAATTAAATTAAAGAAATTAATTAAGTTAGTTAACATGACATGTATTTTCTAAAATATCATAGTCCCCTTCCTTGATTCCCCCATTCTTTCCCCTCTTTAATTGTTGTAGAGAGAGCATCAATATGGGTAAATTAAGAAAATATTGATAAATATAAAAACTTTATTTTATAATTAAGACTAAGATTAATTTTTTAAATATATCTTATATTAAAGAAAAAAATAAGTAATAAATATTATTCGATTGATTGGGACAGGTCATCAAGACCGCCCCTACAGTTTTTAACCGATTCAACTGTTCGATTGCTACGCATTATTTTTGTACATGTATATGATTATATTATATTGTACGTTGTTGGACGTATAATGTTTTTATTTATAGAAATTTAAATTGAAAATATAATATTAATTGAACTCGATAATTTTAGAACAGTAATTTAACTACGGTTTTTGATATATGTACTTGATTATATTGACTGGAATAATGTATATAATTGATTATGATTTGGGCCATAGCTGGAGTATTGACCAACTAATCAACCTTTCTTTTCAGAAAGAAAAATAAGCGAAGAAGCTGGTGAGCGGTGACAACCATATACTTACAACGAAGTCATTACAATTTTTACTTTACACATGATTTTTTTTTATTCAATGGCCAATGGTAGCAAGTTTTATCTATGTTAGTTTGAGCATTTTAATTCTAAATTATGAACTTCCTAATTCCTTTACAATTATAAACTAATCATGTAATGATGAGAATTAATATTTGGTTAGGACAAGTATAGTGTTTCTTTCGAACAAAAACGTAGTGTTCTCAAGATGAAAGTTCAATTTATCGAGAGACTAGGCCGATCCACTGTATTTCCAGTACTTCTCGCAATCTACTACTCAGTTCTGTATTCTGGGGCACTTTCTTTTGGGAAAATCTCACAATCCCGTTCTAAAAACTAGAAAAAATATTAAAAAAAGTCTTAATGTAAGTTGTAGTAAAAAATGCAGCAGCAATCTGGTATAATAAGAATAGATGATTTGAGTCCTGTCACAGGACATTGTCCTTATGATTTATTCCATGATCACAGACAGAAAAGAAGCGGCACTCTCTAGGATTAAACAAACTCTTCTTAATTTGTATCAAGGCAATAAAACTGACAAAAGTTATTGGCAATAATAGCATAAAGAAAAGAAGACGGAGGAGAAGAGAGGTTTTTTTCGTACATCCCGAAGAGTAACAATTTTTGAAGCTCCCAAAACAAGGGTTTACCAGTATGTCTCAAAATAAAAAACAATATTTTTAGATGTCCAAAAATATTTTCACAAAAAGTGTCACTACCACGTTTAACTCGCGCGCAGGAGAGATTTCAACTGCGTTTACATTCCTGTAGTTTTTTGTTGTGCTCACGAGCCCACCACTCTTATAAGCCTCTTTATAAGCCCAAGATAGTATACTGATATATATAGGCTTGTGCTCTTTTATTCCCAAGCAATGTGGGACTTGTTTCTTTAACACACCCACTCAATTATTCATATTTCACAACAATCCCCCACATGTGCCAAAGAAACCTGTTGTGTTACCCACACAAATATAACTATTATATTGTATCTAGTGGTCCTTTAGACTATGAACTATATCTAGACCGATAACACATTATACATAGAGATGTTAGTGGTCATATAGACTATGAACTAACATCTCTTGGGAGTATAAGGCATTAAAAGTCAGACTATATCCTCTCTTTTTTGTTGTTTACGATGATTTTGCATGTTATGTTGGCTATGTGCGTGCCTGATGCGTAATGAATGCTTTAGAGATTTTGCCACGATCTCATAGGAGCAGCCACACTCTATATTCATAGAGGTAGTTTCATGTAAGTGTACCTGCACTATGCATACTGTCTCGTCGGACTATGAAATCATTGAGAGCTTTGCTCAACCTATGATAATGCAGTTTAGCACATTCAAAGTGTCACAGGAAGGGATGTAAAATATATTTCGGCTAGTTAGAACTGATAAACAACTTATTCTTACTCATTGAACCTTCTTCATGGGATCATCGATCACAAATGTTGGGTTACCATCACTGTCAATTAGTAGCTGGCTTTTGTCCCATTCCTCTTGACATTTCAACAATCATTTTCCTCCCAAGAGGTTTTGTTAATGGATTCACTAAATTCATTTCTGACTTTACATAATTGATTGAGATGACACCATCCTTTAACAGCTGCCTTATAATATTATGTCTCAATTGTATATATCTACTTTCACCATTAAAGGTTTTGTTCTTAGCTGTGGCTATTGCGGCTTGATTATCACAGTGTAATGATACTGACGGTGTTAGTTTGTCACCTAGATACCAGCCAGTTCCATAGCAACAAACTCAGAGCCCCTTCAAGATGGTGTTATAATGTTTTGCTTGGCTGATTTTTATGTAACTACACCACTACTAAGAATAAAGACATAACCATTAATGGATTTTGTCTCATCTGAATCTGAGATCTAGTTAGCATCATTGTATCCTTCTAATACAATGGGAAATCAACTATATTGTATACCATAATTCATGGTACCTTTCAAATATCGTAATAATCTTATGAGTGCCACCTAATATTTACTGCCTAGGCAGTAAGTATACCTACTCAATCTACACACATCATATGCTATGTTGGCCTAGTATAGTTCATTAAATCTAACAAACTCCCAATAATTTATGTATATTTTGATTGAGCTATTGGATCTCCTTTGTGTTTTGTCAAATGCACACTACTATCATAAGGAGTACTTAGAGGATTTTCATCAAATTGTTCAAACCTTCTCAAAATCTTTTCAACATAATGTTCTTGAGAAAGTTGGATCCCACGTTCATTCCTTATGATTTTGACACCTAAAATTACCTTTACTTCCCCAAAGATCTTTCATATCAAAATTTGAAGTAAAAAAACTTTTTGTCTTAAGCACAACATTTACACTAGTATCAAAGATGAGCATATCATTCACATATAAGCAAATAATTATGTAATCGCATTCATAATTTTTGTATAAACACATCTTTTCTACTTTAACGGTGGAGAATCCATCATTTATCAAAACTTGATCTAATTTTTATGCTATTGTTTAGGTGCTTGTTTATGACCATATAATGATTTAACTAACTTATAAACTTTGTTTTCTTGCCCATGAACTATACATTCTTTAGGTTGAACCATATAAATTTCTTCTTCCAAGTCACCATTTAAAAAGGCTGTTTTGACATCCATTTGGTGAATAATAAGATTATGAATTGATGCTAAAGCATTAAGGACTCTAATAAAGGAAATTCTTGTCACAAGAGAAAAAGTATCAAAATAATCTATATTCTCTTTTTGGGTATAACCTTTAGCCACTAGTCTAGCCTTATATTTATCTAGAGACCCATCAGGAAAATAGTTTTTCCTAAATACCCATTACAACCAATAAGCTTTACTCTTGAAGGTAAGTCTACTAAAACCCAAGTTTTGTTTTGATTTAAATAATCTATTTCAGCTTTAATAGCTTCCTTAGCTTACAAAAATCTGCATTCGGAGAGGAAACAGCTTCATAAAAATTTCTAGGTTTATTTTCTACTAGATAAGTGTAAAATCATCTCTAAAATATAGTTCTTTTCTTTGTCTTTTGCTTCTCAATAAATTTTAAACTAGATCATTATTTGAATTTTGTTCAGACAAATTTTCAGCCCTTCTAGGAATATGCTCAACTTTCAAAGGAAAAATATTCTCAAAAAATTCTGCATCTTTTGTTTCAATAATTGTATTATGTTCTAGAATATCACTTTTCAAAACTAGAAAACAATAAGAAGTACTTTGTAAAGAATAACCAATAAAAATGCAATCAGCAGTTTTCGAACCAATTTTTTTTTTGTTTAGGATCAAGTAATAGAACTTTTGCAAGACACCACCACACTTGTAAATATTTCAAGTTAGGTGTATATCCTTTCCATAACTCATAAAGTGTTTTCTTAGTTTTCTTATAAGGTATTATGTTTTGTAGAAAACGGGCAGTTAATAAGGCTTCACCTCATAAATTATCAGGTGCACCAAAACTTATAAGTAAAGCATTCATCATTTCTTTCAAAATTCCATTTTTCCTTTTTCTACCACATTAGACTAGATTCAAATGAAAATAGAGGAGTTATTTCATGAATTATGCCTTCGTTCTCACAAAATTCATTTAATTAGTAGATATTCTTCACCTCTATCAAATCTAATTCTTTTGATTTTTCTATCTAACTGATTTTCTACCTCTGCCTTGTACAAAGTAAATTTTTCAAAAGATTCATCTTTGTTCCTTAATAGGTATACTTTAGTATATCTAGAAAAATCATCAATGAAAGTTATATAATATCTTTTTCCACCTCTTGTCTCAGTTTATTTTAAATCTCCTAAATCAGAATGAATTAGTGATAATAACTCACTATCTCTTTGTATAGGGAAATGAGTTATTTTAAACAATTTCATTTCTACACAAATTTCACATTTATCTATCATAGCATCCTTAATTCCAAAAATTAGATTTAGATTTTGTTATCTTTTCAAGTATAACTTATTAACATGTCCTAATCTAGCTTGCCACACATCAAAGGTATCAATCAGGTAAGCAGAAGAATATACATTTTCATTATTTTCAGCAACACGTAGTAAAAAAGGACCCTGATTATAATAACCCTTTCCTATCAGAACATTGTTCTTTGTCATAATAATCTTATCATATTTCGAATGACACCTTAATCCAAAATTTTCCTAATAAAGCTACAAATATCAAATTTGCTCAAACTTCAGGCACATACAAAACATCACTTAGTGCTAATGTCTTTCTTGATGTGAGCTTCAACACCATCTTTCCTTTTCCTTGAACTTTTGCAATTCTTGAGTCAACCAAATAAATTTGGTCTTCTCCTTCTTAGAAGGATGCAAACATCTCCTTATTTGCACATATGTGCTTGGTAGCTTTAGAGTCTACCACCCATTTCTTCACATCAGAAACTAGTAAGGTTTGAGAGACTATTGCAACAATAATTTCTTCATCACTATTTTCATCTCTTTTAGCCAAATTTACATTTAGCTTACTACAGAAATAACAATTTATTTTCTTCTTGAATTTGGGGTTAGAATCATTTGGCTTGTAATCAAACTTCTTTTTGTTAGGATTGGCAGGCACAACAGAAATTTAAAATTGTAAAAGTTCACCAATCACAATTGCGGATATATCAACGATGTTTAAATCGAGTTAGAAAGAGTCGTACCTTTTGAGTTTTGCCTTTTTCGATCTTGAGAAGCTAACTACTGGGATCAGCTCCATCTACTGGTATCCATATGAACAGGACCCAACACCAGCAGCGTGCTAACGCCTTCAATGCCTCTCTAGGGTTTTCTTACGGCTTTCTCTTTCTCTTTTACCCTAGGGTTCTCTAGCCCTTCATTTTTTATAACTAATGAGTCATGTGGAGCTATATTGGATCTTCAAAATTAATATTAATTAATTTTAAAATCTATATTATATCAATTAACATTTAATTATTTTTATGAGCTAATTAAATAAATTCGGTTTAATTAAATCTGTCCAACATTTTTAATTTAACATATTTATTTAATCCGAATAAAGAGTCAATGGAAATAGATTTAATTTATATTTATAAATTAAATTTGACATACTATATCTATATGTTAATTGTTAAATTTAATTTTGTCAAATAAAATTAAATCTGAAACTAACATTACATAATATATATATATATATATATATATATATATATATATATATATATATATATATATATAATATTATTTTCTTTTTTCAAATTTTATATCATATATATAAAATCCATCCACCCTAGATTAAACATTGTATTCATTTAATCTTAAACACATCTTAGAATCAATTAATATTGACATTATAGCTTGTGTTGAGCTATTCTTGTATGCAACCCTATAGGCTTACATGAAGTTGGTAGTGGGTCAATAACTGTACTAGCCTACAAATTACAAGCAGCTTCTAGCAAGACATTACGACTACCCAATTCATATCAACATCGTTAACACGATGCAACCTGTCATACAATCATGTCACGTCCCTTTCGTCACACGATATTTCAGCTAAGGATGAGACATGGATAGTGTCATCTTCTTGTTCCTAACCATTACTTTCCCGATTCCTAAGTAGCCTAACTATAAAAATGGAAACTCCTTTCTATTGTAGTATGATCATACATTTCTTAGACTCATTCATCGAGGGGCCCAGTAATATCTCTCTACTAATGTGAGGAACAAATTTCATCTTGACCGTTCACATTTCTCTGCATGAAAACCAATAAGCCTGATTGTAGCCTTTATAATCACCTGGTCAAATGTGACTTTTGACTAGGTCAAAGCTTAGTAACTCTCTTGTAGGAATCCATGATGATCTCAGGTCAAAGGGCATAGTGACATGGTTATACATAAGATAAGCTTATGACTTAATCGATACAGCTTTCTCATAGCGGGTCGGTTTAACACCTTGTACTCTTACAAATACCTAAGACTTTGAATCGTATCTCCATACTTTATTTAAGTCATATTGGTCTTATTTCATCTTCGCTCCCGCATAGATGACCGACTAAGGACATTTAGGACAATCTTTATGATTTATCCAAGGATAAAGTTATCACAATAAACATGCGAATAATATGACAAAAATTTGAGAAATTCATTAAATAATAATGTTCAAAGTACAATACTTGTCCCCTAGGGCACAATTTCCAACACTTTTTTTGTTGGTATTTAGAGTCATACATCTTATTGTGTGCCTTTGCTTCCACTAAATTAGCTTTTGTAATCATTTTCTTTCCCTTTGCTGCTTGGTTCACTTTTTTGTTGGTATCTTCAACAATAATGTGCGTAATCAGATCTGACAGCGATAACTACTTCTGCTTATGCTTTAATTATTGTTTGTAATCATTACATGTTTCTGGAAAATTTTCAATCAGGACTCCTGCCACAAATTCATCTGGCAGATTGATCTTTTCAGCCCATAGTTCTTCTAACAGTTTATGATATTCGTTGATCTATAATTTGATATCTTTATCCTTAACCATTTCCCATCCGTAGAAATTCCCCATAACAAACTTTTATTTTCTGGCTTCCACAACAGTATATTTCAGGATAAATGACTCCCAAATCTTTTGTACCTCCTTGCAGACACAGTAAACATTAAACAGATCATTAGACAGAGTACTTATAAGGGTGTGTCTACAAACCTTATTTGCATATATCCAAGAATCCTTCATGGCTTAGTCAGATTCTGATGAAGGTTTTGGTTGATTGAGAGCAGAAGCCACCCCATGCATATTGAGAACAGAATAAACTCATTCCTGCCAACACCTAAAATTTTTTACCTCGAAGATGTCAATCTTAGAGGTGTCGGGAAAAGGCCTCGGAAGCGGTATTACAAAAGGTACCATTAGTAGATTGGAATTAGCTTCATGATTCACAGGGATATTGTTGGCACCATCGTTTTCCATATTCGTAAGTGGAACTAACTCTTAAGATTATAGTAGAAAACACAGTAACAATCTGGTATAACAAGAACAGAAAATTTGAGTCGCGTCGGAGGATATTGTCCTCAAGAGTTATTCCGCGACTACTGACAGAGAGAAAGCGGCAGTCCTTAGGATTAAACAAACCCTTCTTGATTTGTATCAAGGCAACAAAACTGGTGAAAGTTATTGGTAACAACAGCACAAAGAAAGGAAGATGGAGGAGAAGATAGGCTTTTTTCATACTTCCTGAGTGCTCCATCTCTCGCCTATTTAGAGTTGTGAATCAAAGAGCGAAGAGGCACACACACACACTAGAAAACACATCCCTTGGAGACCGAGGAGACACATCGAATAGTACGAGTCTCTTATCCAAGCGTTTAACCGTGGGCAATTTTCAGTCCCAAAGAGTAACGCTTTTTAAAGCACCCAAAATAGGGGTTTATCGGTAAGTCTCAAGATAAATAAAAATATATTTAGATATCCAAAAATATTTCACAAAACATGCCACTACCACGTTTAACTCTCACGTAGAAGGAAATCGCTGGATTTCAACTACGTTTACCTTCCTGTGGCCCGTTGTTGTGCACGCGAGCCTAATACTCTTTTAGGCCTCTTTACAATCCCAAAATAGTATAGTGATATATATAGACTTGTGCTCTCTTATTCCCAAGTAATGTAGGACTTGTTTCTTTGACACGCCCACTCAAATATTCATATTTTACAACATAGATTCCTCCATAAAAAAGTCTTAATGTAGAATTTTATATTAAAAAAGTCCTTAAGGACCTCAGTGACATCGATGAGTTTGTCAATGGCCACTTATGACTTGTCAATATCGTGACATACACTTATCAAAAGGAACTGATTTAGTTAACATAGATGGGTTTATCAATAGCCACTCTATAACTTGTAAATAAGGCAAGTTTATATTCGGAATCTATCTCATTGATGTCCCTAGGGACTTTTTTGATAGAAAAATTATACTGAGACTTTTTTGATAGAGAAATCTACACCGAGACTTTTTTGATATTTTTTCTTGTCCTTGGGACCTAAGTCAAATTTTCCCTTTTCTTTTTTGGGAAAAAAACAACGTTTTCAAACGTGGTTTATTATTGTTTCATTACGGATTTTAAGCAGTCCGAGTAAGTTGTGATTTAGCGTTTACACAATAGTTCATGTTCTGTTTAGGGCCACGTCATCAAATTGGGAATGTTTGCTTTAACTACATGTGATTGTACTATATGGATACATCTCTCCGAACTGGAAGATACGCCCTGATTTGTCGCTCATTCCACTGGGATGATTAAACCCTAATTTAATTTTGGGTTAAGGGCTTAAATATCTTGAAAGTTTTGGTATATGGGCATTGGGCATCTAAAAGTTTTTGAGGTGGCAAATATGCCTCGAAAGTGAAAAAAAACAGGGCAATTTTACCTTTCCATTAAAAGACCCAAACAGTCATAAACGTTAACCCAATTTATACTGACGTGGCCCAACTATTTGGTCTATTATGCCATGTATTACTTCCATATCATGACACATGACCAAAGATTTGTGAAATACCAAAAATGTCCTTATCTTCAACCCCCAACATCACAAAGCCATTAGAGTACGGAAGATGAAAAATGAACACCGATTTGCTGCCCATCACAACGAGTCCATAAGCTTCTCATCACTTTCTCTCCTTCTCCCTCAAACATGAATTTTTGTTGTGAGAACACCACTAACCGGCGGCGGCGGCATTGAGCACTAACCCAACAGAGGCAGTGAGCATTAACCCGGTGGTAGCAGCGGCGAAGAGTGCCGACCTTCATCATCAACCACGCAAGGATAAGTGACAACCTTCATCTGTGACTATGATGTTTAACAACATCGGTGAGGCTGAATCAAGGTATGGTTAATTACAATGGTGGTTATGTTTAGAGACAACAAATGCAGATATGGGGCCAAATCTCATGAGGAACTTGATTTTGATTTTAGTTTATTGTTCTTATTTGATTTTAAGCCATATTTGGAGTTCACTGTTCTTATTTGATTTTGATTTTGGGTCACTCTCCTTCTTCTTCTTCTTCTTCTTCTTCTTCAATGCTACTCTTTTGCCCTTATAATTTTCTTGTTCAAACTTGGCCAGGAATTTTCTGTTGGAACTTAAGCTTCATCATATCATAGTCAACTTAATATATTTTGTGTAATTATTAATTTCTTCTAGTCGTTGGAGTAAATGGGTATCGGTTAATTGATAATTCATCTTTTGGTTTTAGAATCCCTAATTTGAAAGCTTTGTACTATTGGGATGGTGACGTTAGGTTTTAGCTTGGTTTTTCTCTTTATGTGAAGAATGCTGAATTGAAGCATGCTTTCAAAGTCTGAAGAATTTTTGGAGAATATCTTTTACGATTTACGAGATAAGTATATAAGAAGAGTTTTGTCTCGATTTGTGAAAAATAGCTTCTGAAACCATGGTTTCAGAAGCTACCAAACACTCACTAAATCGCACTAAGAAAACTAAGAAATTAGTTTGACGGGGATATAACAAAAGAATATCGATCATTTATCCAGCAGAAGAAGGAGAAGCAATTTTTTTTATTCTGTTTTGCTCAAAAACCTGACCTGAAAAATGTGAGGAGGATGTCACATAGGCATGCCATCTCAGTATAATAGGTCAACAAATAGTTGATTGTTTAGGTTTTTTTAATGAAAAGGCAAAATTGTTACTTTTTTATATTTCTGGGGTATATTTGCCCTCTCAAAAGCTTTTAGGTACCCACTGCCCATATGCGAAAACTTTTAGGCATTTAAATGCCTTAGCCCTTTAATTTTAGATGGAATCTCTTCTTCTTGTTTTTTTTTTGGGCAGAATATATTGGGTGGAATCTATCTGCGTGCTAAGGGGTCCTGTACGTACTAACCTAGAAATTATTAGTCCCCGTCTTATTATAAATCAATTTTAATGTGTTTCATCGGGGAATATCTTACAATTTATAATATTATTAGTTCTATATCTAAAATTTTGATAAGTTTTCAATTCTATCACTATTGTTCTACACATCTTAAAAATTAAATAACATATACCAACATTTAATAAGAAAGTAAAAGGGGAGACTAGTGATAAAAAATTGATGAGATGCCTTATAGGGGTAATTAATATAAAAATTTCTTTCTACCTTGTAAATGGGACCTGGTATCTTGTATTATTGTTTTTCATATTAAACTGCATTATTTATTAGCCCAAAAGAAATACCGCAGCTGCTAATAGTGGTTCCGAATGGGAAGTCTTTTTTTTTCCCTAGAAGAAAAGAGAGAGGAATAATTCTCGATTGAATATAATGATCTGCTTATTCTTCTCCTATTGGGAGATACAAATTAAAAAAGAGAACGTTACATTTACATGAACAGGAGATAACAAGGAACGATTTAAAATTAATTGAGAGATTGTCCGGAGAGATATGATGGGAACAGTTCAATCTGTTTACATTAACCAAACTGACCTTTAGCCAACATGGGCGCATCCTTTCTAAAGAATTAACACTCGTCAAGTGATTATAGGTTTAATTTTCTTTTATTTTCCTTCTTGTTTTTGGGAGAATAGACAATTGTGTCTGCTTGCTAGGACGCATGACTTTGGGCACTGGTATTAAATTAAGGATATAAAATCGTTTTATGTTGTGCTTGTAAATTAAAACGACTCACGCTAGCTAAGAAATGTTTTAAATTCACGAAAAGACATTTAGATTTTGTAAATTACTCCTACAATTTAAGGAAGGAATGTACCTGCATATTATATTTATGTGGAAGTATTTCACTGTATATAATAGCCTCTAAATATGATGAAGAGGCGTAAGAACTAATCGAGAACCCGGGAAATATGCTGAGTGATAAATAAAATCGCGATATGGACACCAAAAAAGGAAAAAACAACGACTTATGAATCAATTAGCTTTCCAATTAATACTAACAAGCTACGTTGCTGCAATATAATTCCGTTTTATTACGCGCCAATCATATAACCAAGTCTTAATCCAAATCCAAACTATTTTGATTCAGTCCCGTCATGTCCATCGATTCCAAAAGACTTGTGTCGATTTTGCCCCACAGTTAATTACGTCTCAATAGAGATGTCATTTTCGTCTTAACCCATACATTTCTTCTGGCCTTTCAATTTTTATCCTTAGAATTAAATTGTTTTCAACTTCTACGTGTATTCATAAAAGACACTTTAAATGGAATCACTAGCTAGAGTGGATTTTAACCGTAATTCCTCACTTTAGTACTATATAGTTGCCATTATAATATGTAATCAGTGAGGCTTATGTGCAGCTAATATACTTAACCATTTGTTCAGGCCAAGGAACTAAAAATTATGAACATGCTATCAAGCATTGACCATTTGTGCTGGCCAAGGAATGATAGACAAGCTTATAAGATTCAATATAATAAAACTTTCAAAAAAATAAGGGTTAATATAACTTTTGGTCTTTGAAATTTGGTCCGATTTTGGTTTTGGTATCTCAAGTTTGAAATCGGTGGTTTTGGTCCTTAAAATTTGATCTGATTATGATTTTGATCCCTTAAGTTTGAAATCGGTGGTTTTAGTCTTTCAAGTTTACTCTGTTTATAATTGTTGGTCCCTCAAGTTATCAAATCCTTTTCAAATTTGAGAAACCAACAGTTATAAACGGAGTAAACTTGATGGATCAAAACTAAAATCAAGCCAAACTTCAGGAAGCAAGACCACCGATTTCAAACTTAAAAAACTACAATTAAAATTGGGTCAAACTTCAAGAACTAAAAGTTATATTAACCTAAAAAATAATCATAAAAACTATTCGGATCATAAGAGTATTGATGTATCACCATTCAACATTACTAGCCTAATCTTCGTGGTATATGTACGATGATATTCTTAAAAATAAGGGTGTGCGTCATGCATGATGTAATAATACATTATAGTTTAGAGCGATCAATATATGAGGACACAATGACACCCTCTTCTTTCTCCTTCTATTAAAAATGATGTCTAAAATAAAATCATGAAATCTGATTCATTTAATTGATTATAAAAGCAGGAGGGCAAAAAAAAAAAAAGTCCAAATAAAGCCTTGGCATGTGGGGTTTTACGTTTTACCAAAACAAGAGAGGATTCCAGAAAACGTATGATGACCTCAATTTGGAACATTATTTGATCACAACAAACGCAATTGATGGAATCAGAACAAAGCATTTGAATTTTAATTTGTTTCGAATATTACATGAGTTGATGCATATAGGACTATAATATTCTGGTCCTTATAATCATATAACACCAATTTGCAAATTTATAATCCAGATAAAATAAAAATATATTGTCGTCAAAGTAATTTATTAGCTGGATGGAGCAAGGGAATCCTGGAAACCAACTAGCATGGACTTGAATCTTAAACAATTAATAATTAATGTCAACGAAATCTTGCTCTGCAGATTCACGACCATTGACATATGTATAATTAATTATATTGAAAGGTTATTAGAGGAAGTAGCAGTTAATAGCGAGTGTAAGTTTTGATTAATTAATTTAATGAAGAGAAGAGATTATGCTTCCCATTGCGTTTCAGGTCGGCAGAATGGGAAGCAAAGAACGATAGTGAGCCTGTGAAAGTCATCAGTGAAAGTGACATTAGTGCTCTAATTTCCTTCCTTCATTGAAAAATGGGCATGCATGCGCCTGCCCTAATAATAAATATAGAATAAGTTGTATGTTAATAAACGCAAATAATTCAGACTTTGCATTGTTTTGTGGGATTAATTAAATGGAAGACACAGTTTAGTAAGAGTCTAAATGTAGTTTTTAAGGGAAACAATGAATGGCCGGCAAGCATACATACATGTTCCTTAAACACGGGCAAGGATGTGAGGCAGCCTCTCTATTTTCATCCTCTTGGCAGGCCACAAACATAACTATACATAATCAAATACTCTTTTTGTTTATATATGCAAATGTCCTTCACGTACGTACGCTCTCATATGCGCAAAAAATTATGATATATATTCAGTGGCATGAAGAATCGACGGCCTTGAGTATTTGTGTAGATAACTACGACGTGTCATATTCTATCTTTTTTCATCCTTAATACAAGATCTTGGTCAAAATGTAAATAAGGTTACAAATGTGATCTTATATTAAAAATCGAGATAGTATTAATTAAATGCAATTCTTGAGATTGTAGAGAGAAAACTCAAGAAAGATTTAAGACGTCTGTGCATATCAAAGTTCAAAGATGCCTGCCAATGTTTGTAGAGAGAGAGAGAGTGTGTGTGTGTGTGTGTTTGTTATATTACTGTATCAAATCTGAGAAAATGTTAGTGCATACGTACATGCGATTGAAACAAAATCTGAAGGTAATAAAAATGAAGAACTAAATTTGTGTGGGGAGCTAAAAATCGTGTCTTGATATGGCTGCGGATCGAGTGGACGTTGAAATGACTGGATTTTATGATAGAATAGGGATATGGATTGACAATGCTTGATTTGCTCTATTATTTTATCTTGGCTTTATTGGAGCCAGGCCACCAGTTGAAATTGCCCATTAAGATTGTTTAATATGGTGTATATTAATGTGAACATCGCTGTCTTTTGGCTCACAAATTAAACAATATACTAGTATGTTTTATATTACATGCCAGGGTCAAACACATGGTACATATATAGATCATAGATGAGCCTATTAATTTATAACAAATTAAACACACAAATTGATTACTAAAACTACCACGTACCAACTAGCTAGCTATAGTCCCAAAGCATTATGATCGATGTTGAGCTTGTCAACTGTTTTCATGACACAAACCAACCCTTCTTTCTATATTCCCAATAAATCAGTCATAGAGATATTCCGTGTCTCTTGCAAAGAGCCAAGATGGGTTCGTGATGTTTCTTTTTCTTTAATAACACAATTGTGACTTTGCTATACTTGTGGTTACTGGTTGATATTCACCCCGCAATGTTAATGCAGTACCATTACGTTTAACTAGCTCGCTAGCTAGGAGGGGGCAAATATATAAACCCAAATATTGAGCCACCAACCGTGCGCGCAGTCACACACACATTACTATAGCATAACCTCTGGTAATTGATCAATATAATGAAGTCCTAATTTTAGTGCTAAATAGTACTCCTTCTGATCCTATTTATAAGCAACTTTCTTTTTGATTGCGTAAGACGAATCGGTAGTTAAAAGCAATAAATGTGTAAAAAATGTCATATTTTTTCCATATATACCCTTATTTATGAAAACAGAGAGAGGATGTATAGAAAGTATGAAAGATAGTAAAATACATTTTCTCAATGCTTTGTTGACTTCATTTATCTAGTGAGTTCTTTTTCTCTCCTTCTTTCTCCTAAATATAACTCTTGATGTGTGTGATAATTAATTATAAATAATGTGTATTTAATAAGGGTAAAATAGAAAAAAGGAGCTTACATTTTCAGACACAAAGTGAAAGTTGCTTATAAAATGGACCAGCCCCATGAGAGATAAAGTTGCTTATAAATAGGACCGGAGGGGATATATGATAATACCACGTGTTTCAACGTTTCTCCCGTTAATAAGGTAATAGTGAATTATTGTTACATCATTTACGCACTATTCATGATGCCTTGATCTACAATAAGCATAAGATATAGGATCCACTCGATGCTCAAATGTAAGTTACTTGTAGGGAAGAAGTTTAGTTCAAAGTATAAGTTACTTGTAGTGTAATTATTGACATTTTTTCAATTTTACCTTTATTTAATTTCTATTAAAAAGAAAGAAAGTGAAAAGAGATGTGTGAAAATCATTTGTAAAGTAGAGAGAAACAAAAAAAGATTAATAAGAACAAATGTAAAATTTTGTATCAATTTAATGTATTTTTTAGTATGCAAGAATTGGATGCAAATGATTTACATTTAGGTGGTATATGTATTGTGAAACAGTTTGTCAGTTATGCTCATTTTGGATATCATCAACATCAAGCTATATATGTGTGTGTGATTGAAGATGAATGAATTAGTGCTCATTTGGGTTAGCGGTAGAAATTATTTTTTTGACGTGATTTATTGTTTATGAGGTAAGTGTATGAAAGGAGTTTTATCTTAACTTGTGTTAATTGTGGTTGTGGCCTTAAACTTCTAAAAGCTCTTCATTGAACTATACTCCAGTATATTTTAGGTTTAAGGTGCAAATTTGCCCTAGATGTTTTTGCTGAAAAGTAATGTTGCAGGAAAAGTTTTTTATAGTTTAATGTTACTCTGAAAGTGTTAAAATAGAGCAATATTATCATTTTTACTGTTAAAAAGTTAACTGCTAATGATGATAGTTTTTAAACGGTTTTTTAACGATGTGAAGCACCATTGTTACGTTTTGAAACTTTTAAAATGACATTGAACTTGAAAAAATTTTCAGGACAGTATTACTCCTCAACAAAAACTTCTAAAATAAATTTACATCTTAACCCTGTATTTTATTGTTTTAGAAGTAAATTAAAGCTGAACCCTTATGCCGTCTATTCTTGATTAATTAGTTTGGTTTGGTTCTGTCTAATGGAGGGAGCAGCTTTGAAACTATTATCAGATATGAAAGCTGAAAACTCGTATCTTTCGTGACTTGGAAATTATAGAGATGAGAATCCAATCTACTCAACCTAGCTAGGATCCAATTCAAGACTTGAAAAAGAAATGGAGAGTACACTCTTTAATTTCTCCGTTATAATTCAACTCTACTGTGATTACAAATATATTAAAAAAAATCAAGTAAAAAGCTAGCAAGTTATAGATATTGACATTGTTAGATTAATTATTGATTTATTTCCATGTTTAAGGCTTGGGGTTAACTTAACACTAAAACACGGTTCATTTATACTTATCAAGCAATCAAATTGGCGGAAATGAGTTCATGATGGAACTGGAAAAGTTAAAAATGAAGTCTAATTGATGTCACTGATTCGCCTGCATCATCTGTGGATTAATTAAAAGGCTTAACGAGAGTTACTTAATTGTTTTGTTTGACGAGAGAGAATCCACGAATATTTAATTTGCATCCAAGTATAGAAATAATTGTTCCTTTCCCCCATTTCATTATAGCCTTGAAAGCATCATTAAGTTTTTGTTTAATTTAATCTTTTAGGCTGAAAATATATGGAAATTATGCAAACGGCAACATCTGAAGTCAGGAGAGCAAATGGAGGCTTTGTAATTACCTGTTGTCTTCTTCCCGTTTTGTGGGATGGAGGATTGGCTAAACTGACAGCAGTTATCTTTCAGCTTCTGGTCAACTCACTTTGAGTTAAGATGTCATCAGATTTGTTCATGATCCAAGGGTTAATATAATTTCAAATCTATTAATTATAAGTCTGTATCCATTCTTACTGTATGAAGTTTATTTTAGTTTATTATAGAGATCTTGGCTCTTTTCGAAATTAGATGGAAAGTATTACGTCATCGATTTCTACTCTACTTAAAGCAAATATTCCAAACTTACCATACAACAACTTGACCTGGTAAAATAATTTTAAGTGCGTACGTCAACAACCCCACCTCTTTTTTTAGGTTAGATATCTTTATATCCAAATATATGGATTTGGATTTTCTCCTATTCCCTTACTCTCCTATTTCTTCCTTTTCTTTAATCTGAATCATTGGATTAAAATCTCAGCAATCCAGATTTAATATATTATAAAAATATAATAATAATAATAATAATATTTTATAATAATAAATATTATGTTTATAATAAAAGAAAAATCTGAACCGTTGAGATCTTAATTCAACGGTCAAGATTAAAAAAAATGAGGGAAGAGGAGAGTAAGGAAAAAGGAGAAAATCTAAATCCCAAAATATATAATTATAAATGAACGATGGGATGTTTGCAAACTCTTAAAATAGACAAAATTTATCATTTCCCCTCATACATTTATTTCATACATAGTGCAAAATTGTTTATTTTGAAAAAATAACATTAAGGTCCTAATTAAAAAATAATATCATAAAATCACAAAACTTATTAATGATAGTTTATCCACTTGTCAATGATTGTTCTTTTACTTATTATTGACAAGTTATGAGATTTTTCTGATATTATTTTATTTAATTAGGATCTTAGAATGATTTTTCCTTTATTTTTTAAGTTGATCGATCCAAATGGGCTGTAAACAGAGTTCAATCACACACATGCGCATGCACACAAAGGAGGGAAAGTTGGCAATGGAATAATTGTTTAATGAGTTGATGCTTGGGTTGCTAATGCGACATCATTGTGAACTAAATAGGATTGTCAATTGAATCACCCCAGACTAGGGTTATGCAATGGGCTCAATGATCATCTGATGGTCAACCAATAGCCCGCACATTAATTTCTTAATGAGTATGGACTCAACCTATGTTTGTCAAATACCCGCTAAAACCCATAATAAATGGATTGGATTAAGCCCGTACTGATTTGCATGGGCATGGGCAGCCAACTAATAAATTTTTTTAAAAGAAAACTTAATATGTAGCTACACGTTTATTACATTGATGTGACTAATTTCTTAATATACATCAAAAGAAAACACGAATAATAAAACACAATAATTCTCATTATTACTATAAATAGAATAACAATTGATAAATAGTGCGCGAAATTCTCAATCAATATAAGAATTAATATTATATATATATATATATATATATATATAATATTAATTCTTATATTGATTGAGAATTTCGCGCACTATTTATCAATATGTGCATGTGTGTGTAAAGAGTAAGAGCAATTTATATATATAATTATATATAAGCTCTGATTGTGTGTGTATCATCATGATCATGATATATAATCATTGATTCATAAGATATATATAATTATATGTCATGATTCATTTAAAAATATTTTCTTTCAAATTTAATGTTATATATAATATAAAATATATATTATATTATATATGTATATATCAAGATAAATGGACAAGCATGTGTAACTAAGGGTATGCCCGTGGCCCATTACATTTAATGTACAAGCTTGGCAGCCTGCTCATTTAAACTCACTTGTAATGGGTTTTTTCTGGGCAGGCCGAAATGGACAATTTCCTACTGGCCTTAAACAGGCTCATTGGGCAATGGGCAACTTGTTGAGCCCTACCCAAGACAGTGGTTCACGATTCAGAATAGAACATAATTGAATTGATGATAAATAAATTAAATATATTTTAAAAGCATATGCTTAATATGAAAAGAAATATCATGAAATGACATTAAAAATGAATATTTAAATTTAAGTAACAGTAATGTAAGATTAAAAAAGGAGGTAGAATCTATCAATACTCAACAGTATTAATTCAAAATCTAGATATAAATTCTATATAAATGACTTTATAATATATATGCACATATTTCTTGCTCGCCTGCCCATTGTTATTCCTCTCCCTATGCTTAATAGGTAGAGATATCTATAAATCATGACTTAAAAATGAAGATTCAATAAAAAAGACCATTTCGACTGGTTGACTCAGCAATTTTACCAATTTTTATCGATTGAAGGCTGTTTTTCTTCACATCGGACTGACTGGTTGTCAGTCCAACCGGTCAAGGTGACCAATCTTCAATATATTTCTCTAAATCTTGGTTGACATCTGAATTGTAGAGTTTTGCTCTTTTTATGTTTCTTCCTTTCCTTTCTACTTATAAGGCTTCATCGTCTTTTTTCTTTTGCCCACATTGATGATTTGTCTGCTCGATATACGTGGATGAAAACTCAATTAATTTAATCTTCCATTTATCTAAATATTATATCGAAATACATAATTTAATTACTATAAATACAACTATACGCTTATGAGTTATAGGGAAATGCTTGGGCCTAATTGCAACGCAACGCAACCCCCCCCCCCCGGGGCCGGGGGGGATGAAAGCCAATTTGAAAATTTAGATCCACAATTCTGATGAATGTATGGATTTGGGCCAATAATTTACCATAATAATTGGTGGATCACGATATCCATTGCTACCCAATTCTGAAGTTAGGTAAAAAGGGCACTTGATTGCAGACCTATGCAATACCAAAAAGTGCGAGAAACATCTATCAACTAAGTTTGAAGTTTGAACACCCCAAATTATTCGACTGGGTTTGCAATACTCAACAGAACAATTATTATAGGTTCGCTGTCCGAGTGCGACCCAACATCACTCTCAGGAACCAGCCCATCATATTTATTCACAAGGCCACACTTGTCTATCTCTGGGAGCGTGCGGGCATGTTTGTTTGGAATCCTGAAAAGTTGGATATCATCTCCTCTAACTAGTACTACAAATTATTCAGTACTCTGATTTGGCCAACATGCATGCATCAACTCTCAAACTATCTGGCTTTCTTGTCAGTACAAGGCCAGTCCAGGTCGTACCTTGATCATGGGTCTCTGAAATGACATGTTAAACGATGTAATGACAAAGAATTCTTCACTACAAGGTGCTGAGTGGCTGACACAATTCATCGTGTCAGACGAAGTTTAACTGAATCCTAGTTGCTCACAGAAAGTGGCATGAAGTAAGTATCGGATTGGCTGAGCAAAGCATCAAATTATTTCTTGCCGATAATGCACTTTCTCACGGTATATATATTTTCAGTCCTCACGCTCCTAACAAGAAGAACAACACGCCACATATTTACCTTGAGAGACATCAATCAAATTAGTCCAGTCTTGCATTCAGAACAACCATAGGCCTTCATTGGACTTCACGTGATTACTGAAGCGACTTTAAGCAGTTAATATGCCGTGTTTACTACATAATAGAATAATGCCACATTCAAGCGATTTCTCCCATATAATTAGGTGTTTACAGTTCAAATACCTAAATCACAAAGTCAGCTCATTTAGGCTACTGCCTCGTGTAATCATTAAAGTTTAGAAAGAGGGATGGTATAAGCATTGACATGTCTCACAACTATTGTTCCAATTCACAAATGATCCCAGTTTTGGGCTTATGTTATCAGCATGTTGCGTGCCAGGAAGACAAGGAAAGCAAACAAGCAAAGACAAAGTGAAAAAAAAGGGACTCTTTTGACATGATAGAAGTAATGATCTACTCAACTATTTTCCATACTTTTCCAATCGGATGACTTGCTCTTAAATAACAACGTTACGTTCGTATAGTTAGGCTGTAAAGTGTCATGTGAAATTTTACTAAACTAATCCCGCAGTAAGACTTGAATTGACTTGAATTTTGCATTGTCAATAAAGACACCTTTATCTTCATCTAGATTAACATGGACCGCCTTTGCAGCTGCTATGGCAGAATCCGCTCTCTTGACAACTTTCTGAAGCTCTCCAACCTTCTCTGACAACAATCCAACATTTGAGTTGGTGGACTGAACCAGCTCGTTCGCAGTTTCTAGGGCAGTGCATAGCTGGATGGTCAAAAAGAGAAGTTATAAATAACTGAAGATAGAGAACAGATGAATATTGAATTGCGAGGAAGATAAATGGTACATTAAAGCAAGAAATGTAAAAAATGCCCGATGACAAGTATGGACAATTGAAAACTGATTTGAAAGGATGTAATAACCAGCAGGCCAATCCTCCAAACGCAACATGGAGCAAACAAATTTCAGCTTTTGGTAATTGATGCTGGCCTCGTCTGTATTGCGATGACAGCTTCATATACAAGTACAACAATAAAATGTAATTACCTTCAGTGTCAAAGCCGTCCAAGAATGGTCGGTGCCAGCAAGTGCCTTATTCAAGTGCTCGTAGTTTTCCTGAAATGATAGGCGAATTTCGATTATTGATAGATAGGGGGTGCTTGTAACTAAACGGGGAAGAACATGATTTATTCGAGTAAATATCAAAACCCTATAATTTCTGAAGGATAAAGAGGTTAGCAGTGCTCAAAATCATCAAAACCCCATCATCCGCGTCGAAATTGAGATCTAGATTGGGAACAAATGGAAAACAAAGCGATTCGAAGTGAACAACGAAATCAAAGCCGGTAACCTGGAAGAGTTTGGTGAGATCAGGAGCGAGGCTTGAATCAGAAACAGATGACGACGAGAAAGACGGTGAAGGAGAGAGAGCAGAAACCACATGTTCTTCCTCACCCACATCGCTCAGGAGATCTCCGATGCATAAGAGCGGTCCTCCAGTTCCTCTCATCTGAATTTCCTCTCTCCAAGTTCTCACTTTCGTATACTGTTTAATACCATCGACCTCTTTTCTGTCTTTTCTCCTAGATCAAGGAAGTTGTTAAATTAATTAATTAATTAGTGAATGCTTTAATTATATTCTTTAATTTATTTATTTATTTTTATTAAAATAATATTAATAAGAATAGATTAAAAAAATTAATAAATATAAAAATTTTATCTTATATTTAAAATTAAGATTAACTCTTTAAATATGTCTTTTATATTAAACCGTAAGAGAAGTAATACTAAAGTAAATTTTACAAATGAATTATCATATTCTCTTAAATTGTGAGAAAAAATAATCAATATTATTAAATGTTTTATAACCCAAAAATTAATTTTAATTTTTAAAAACATATCATATCTCAAGCAAAAGTAATTTTTTTCCAAACAAAAATGATCAGCTTACCGAATAAAAATAATAAACATTGACTTGTCGTTATTTCCTTTTACTCACATCCCTAACATTTGATTATTTGTTGATAACGAAAAGCTTAGGTGAATTAGGTCCTAGGCCTAGTGCATGCCTTAACTCACATTTGATTATATGCAATCAGGTTACCTAAGAAGAAAACAAATATATGCAACTAAGCGCTATGGTCTCTGGGAGAACATGAAGCTGGTGAATGTCCTTTTCCAGAATTAGTAATTTGTTTTTGGGCATAATGATCAGCAGTTCTTTGTTTTTCCCCCTATATTTAATTAAAAAATGTAACTAATTTTGAGAATATTAACTAATTTTAACTCACTCATTTGACAACGACACTTGCAGTTTTCCTGTCTAATGTCTTAACAGAGCCGAGTAACCGGGAGCGAGATGAAAGGAGGAGAATAAAATATAAATGAAAAATACAAAGACGTCTGAAATTACAAATATAAGAGGTAGCCACCCAAAATAAAAAAAAGCATTGGGCCGCAGTCAAGCGAAAATGGAATTTCGGATCTCAGCCTCTGCATCCATCAGAGAACCGAAAGCGGGCAAAAACAAAGAACTAACCTAATACTAGTTGTGATAGTGTAGATGATGGAAAGGGCCTACAAAAACAAGGGCCTATTCCAACAAATAGCTTCTGTTAACAACAGAGACCTAAGCCGAAGCCCTCATCTTTCTTTATTTATGCCTCCCAAATTATCCATTAAGCATGTTCTTAAGGCATCGGCAAACACCACCACATAATTCCCCCTTCTAGTGTCAAACTATACACTACTTATCTACACTGCAACTAGTCCTTCCTCCTCGTCTCTGCATCCATTCAGGGTCTCCCTCAAGACTACCAACTTACCTCAAGTAGGAGCTCATGAACAGCCTCACCCCAATGTCAAGAGGTCCATCCTCCCCACCCACAGCATGCAGTACTACTGGAACCGTTGCAAGAAGACGCAGAGTGAGGGGGAAAACTGCAGCCTCAATTTCAGTCTCTGAACTGTCTGGTCTGGAACGAAGATCCCCGTTTCCCATTTTCACTTCATCACATCCATTAATACCATCTTTGGCGTCTTCCAGGTCATACGGACAAGAAAGCAACACAACTTCTTCAAATGCCCTCCATTTACCAGGGCTACCTCTCCTAAACGCACGTTTATCAGTACACATGCTAAGTACCAAAGTTGAGGTCGCATCCAGCCATTCCACATTCAAGCCCGGAACTTCATCATAATATAGGCGCCGCTCAATCTGAAAATGAAAAGGGCACAGAATCAGAAACAAGTAGATTGTTGAAATGAATGCCTGACAAAAATATGAACTAGATTGCATCAATTCATATATAGATTATGAAAGAGCTTCTGAGAGAAAATCTAAAAATGTGGAGTGTTATTTAGTTTCCGTCCTTAATAGTAGAATATAAGCCCAAGCAAAGTCCGATTTTTTGTGATGACTCATATTTATTCTTTAAAAGAGTACTTGGATACCGTAATTTCCTTCACAGAAGGTTGAAGCTTATTCATACTAAACAATCCACCCTTTAACGTCGAAAAACTAAATGCTATCAGATGCCATCTTCCACGATCCTATGCCACCACCTACTTCAGAGGATCCAGAAGCTTTTCCACTTCAAAAGAAACTTCGTCTGGGACACCTTGATCCCCCTACTCCTAATTATAAACCTAGAAATGCAAGTGGATGGAAAAGCAAAGTCACTTACAGCTAATTTTTGAACATAAATTGACATGAACCTCGGGCCTAATCCCAATATTCTTGCTTCTGATAATAACACCTGCAGAACAGAAGAAGATCCAATTTGAAGTGCGTAGGAGGAAAATATTCAATAGTGTGTCATAGGCATAAAACATGGTAAGAACAGCAAAGAACTACTCAATCAGTTATTACAAGCAAGTCAAGCGAGACATAAGCTAAGGAAAGCATGATTAGACAACTGCAAACATCATATCTGTAAGCCATATTATCTTAAGATGTTCAATAACGTCACAAGTTATGACAAATTAAATAATAGAATCTACTTGGTTAGAACCAAATCCCTCAAAAAAGAGGCCAATTCCCACAATACTTAGACTTCAGAGACCAAATTTAATGATAAATGAAAACCACAGGGCTATTCATTCTTTTAAAGCATAATATACAATAAGGTGAATTTCAAAAGAATTTTGAATCATGTAAAATGTCATTATCTCAAAGGGAGACAAACAAGACGCAGAAAGCTAAACCCAAGAAGTGAGTTCTTGCCGCACTCATATCAAGCATGCATTAGAACTTTTCTCAATCAAAATAACAAAAAACAGATCAAATAATTTAAAACTGCTAGAAAGAAGATTTTAAGAAATGAATTGAAAAGGATGTACCTCCTTCTTCTTGAGGAGAACCCACATGTAAAGTTTGTCACAAGCATCCTTGACATTTCTACTAGCTAACTTTCTCGCATTGCAATAAGCAGCAACATCTGCAAGTAATTCAGTACAAGGAACTCCATGCTTCAAAGCAGAAGCTGATAGAGCCTTTCTCCCTTCAACAGATTCGGCAGCTTCCTTAACAAAGTTCATACCAGTGAAATATCTTGCTCGCACTGCCTCTCCCTTCTTAACCTGCAATGTCTTTTCATGCTCCAGATATATTTCCTCAGCCTCTATAACAGCAAGTAGCATACGATGAACAATTATATCAGGATACCGACGCAGAGGTGAAGTAAAATGAGTGTAAGCAGAGACAGCCAAAGCATAATGACCCCAATCACTTTGTTTGTCCTTTAAATCCCCACTACAGAAATATTGTGCCAACTGCATTGGCTTTGTAGCATATGAAATAAGAATATCACAAAGTGTTGGATCACCCTTGAGCTTTTCCCTGATCTTCTCTAAAGACCATTGGAGTCGACCAGATGAAGATGTGTCAAGTTCTAAACCATGTTTGTTACAAAATGCCTCAAACTCTCTCAGCTTCCGCAAATTAGGTTCAGGATGTCTCCGCAACAATGCAGCATCAGGATATGCTCTACAAATAACTTCAGCAGCTGTTCGATTAGCCAAAAGCATAAATTCTTCAACCAGAAAATTCGATTCTTTTCGCTCTGAGAGCATACTATCATACGGAATTCCATCCTCATCAAACAGGAAAACAGCTTTGGGGCTTTCAAGTTGCAAAGCCCCATCATTAAACCTCTTTTCTTTCAAAACTCTTGAAATTTCGTATAGATTCTTCACAGATGTGATAACATCAGGCCATTCAAAATGGCCATGTACCTTTGGATAGTGACCTCCTATTGTGTTTGAACTTTCAACATCAGTAACCTCATCTATAATGTCCTGTGCATGTTCATAAGAAAGCTTACAACAAGACTTTATCACAGTACGGCCAATCCAACGATCTAATACATCCCCATCAAGATTTATGTCCAGGAGCATGGAAACCGCAAGTCGATCCACTCCAGGATTAAGGGAACCTATATCCACTGAAAATGATGGTGGCAACATTGATAACTTTCTTTGTACCATATAAACACTTGTTGACCTAGACTGAGCCTCACTATCTATGGTTGTGTTGGGTAAGACAAAGTATGACACATCAGCAATGTGTATACCTACTCTAAAATTTCCATTAGATAACTTCTCAACGGATAGTGCATCATCCAGATCAGAGGCAGTTGAAGGATCAATGGTAAAAACACAAAGGTTTCTAAGGTCCATTCTACTTTGGAATTCTTTCAGCGGCACCTCCCAAGAAACATAAGAAAGGCAAGACAAAGCTTCAGGTGAAAATTCAGACACACAGACTGCATTTTCAAACAAAATTGCATCTAAGTGTGGCTGGATTTCACCACCTCGTCCAAAAATATGCAATATGTGAGCTTGAGGACAAGGACTTTCTTGAGACCAGTTATCAATTTGTGCAGCTGCCAGATCCATTTCAAGGGTAGCATCCCCACTTTGCAGCCTCTTCTTAATGGAATCAGGCAAATCTCTAACAAGGAGCATCATTTTTGGAAACTTTGGATCAGTTGGCATAAAATGAATATACTCACACCCAGAAACCATTTTTTTGTTCTTCTTTGCATCTTTTCTGCACATGTCTCTTAAAGGAAATGCTGGCCTAACATTGAGATGACCAATTATGGACTCTCGGCGTGACGACCTCTCAACAATTGCAACCACCCTGCCGGTTGGTCTTTTAGAAGGGAAAGACTTAACCAACGAGCGCATGTTTTCCACAGCAGTAATAACTTCACCTTGTGCACTATAAGAACTGATACTTAAGTTATCAGAAGCAGCACTATGACCATCATGAGTAACTGGTTCAAGTGGATCTAAAGGGCTGGTTGAAACAGGAGAAGCATAAATATTATTTTGCCCTTTCTTTTCAAGATAAGGATTACTTCCATAAGTAGTGGGGTCATGATTAACATCCTCTTTGTCTTGGGCAGGGCAATTGCTGTAATTAACAAACTCAGAATCAGTATCTACCTTACCTATTTGCATCGATATATTCCCCTCCACTTCATTATCTTCTGTAAGCAAGTTACGACATTCTACAGGTGCAGTAACATTGCCAGTACCATTTGATCCTTTCATTTTAGTCCACAAAGCCAAAGGATCTATCTTAACTGCAACAATATCACCATCAACCTGCACAAACAATCATCAGATACTTTAACTGGCTAGAAGTATAAAGCATATGCTCGATATGATAACAATCGACCCATCTAAAAGCACTGCAACAATGGAAATACAAGATCATTGTAGCTGACGAAAAATAATCAGTAGCAACACATCCCAAGAAAAAAATTATAATTAGAAGGAAGCTCAAAGGGTGTTATTCCAATCCACTAACCACGCCAAAATAAAGAGCATGACAGAGAGGTAAGCACTACAAAGCACATTGTAAATAGCATCCCTATATGTAAAATCCATTACATTAAAGCAACAGATACTAACAAGGCATGAATATGCCTCAGTGTAACTGCTCCTGCCAAACATGGATCTAAAGATGAACAAAGAAAGATGGGCATCAAGTAGACTTTACAATAAAATTTCACACTTACAGCTCTATTCTGGGCGTGAATTCCACTAATGAGAACATCAGTTGGCACTCCATCAATTTTACAATATGCCTACAAGCAGGAAAAAAGATCATCAATCATCAAAGGAATGCATGAGAAGCAATAGAACATTCTGATTGAGCAATTAAGCTAACCACAAGACCAAACAAACATGAGTCATAGAATGTTAGAAACCTCAAGTCTATTGTGAGCATTGACACGAAAAAGGGCTTTAAAAACATCCCCCTTCTGCAAAACAAACAAAAAATTCACCAAAGTTTATTCAATAGAACTGTTGCAACTTAAAACTTTCAGATTTTAAGAAAACGCAAGCGTGTGTGCGCACAGCTGTACTAACCTCTAAAGCCTTCTCAACAGTTTCCATCGACCAGTGTGGACTATAATAATTTCTCTGAACACAAACCCCAGTGTGATCAGAAGGGACCAGGTCTTTGTTTGTATAAGTTGTTGATGATTCGACTAGCTCTGGACATGATTTTGAGCACACACCTCCACTGTTACGCTGAATGTTTAGCAAATCCAGAGGGTCCATTTGACGCTCATTGAAATGCACTGGTGGCATTGAGGTGAAAGAAACATTTGATGCCCTGGACAGCTCTTGCTCGTTAGGGGAACAAATCTTGATCTCCTGCTGCTTCAATGAAGAGTCACTTGACATAGCATCGGCATGAATAGGTGTCCTGATGTTTCCTGAGCACTCTGATAACATCCCGTGTATCTCATTTCCTGAATTACAAGATGCTGTCATAAAGGAAAAAATGTAATTGGTAGAGAAGAAAACAAAAAATTTAACATATTGTGTTCGTAATTTTATTAATAATAAAGCGAGAAATATTTTGCCCTTAAAAGAGGTAAAGCCGACAGCACAAGGAAGAAAATTTCTTAGCATTGCTTCAGAAATGCATAACTCCGATTAAAAGGCCAAAGCTGAGGTAGCATACTCACTGACCCACTATATAGGGTTTTTGCATGGCCTGAATTTCCAAACAAAGGGGGTCCAATAAAATTTAGAACCACCGGAATCGGCCGCCAACTGGATAAATATCAAGCTGATATGAAAAAGTTTAATCGAGTCGGTGGAAGTAAATAGAACGTCCGGCCTTTTAGTCGAAATCAGAACTTCCTTAGTCTATGACGATTTACATCCCTCATGGAAAGTGACGGCCTATGAATAGAATATTGTTATTGCTGTACTGCCACATAGGAGAAACAAGAAGATTTCTAGTGGGAAGAGATAACCTCGTCGGGCAAGGCAAAGGAGCAACAATGTCGCTCGTTGACAAAACAAACCGAGATAGGCAACATCAAGTAGACAGTAACAAGAAGAAAAGCAACAACAGAAACCCCATTGTTCCCGCTCAACTGAATCGCATCCTCTTAACAAGTATTAAATAGAAACGAAACCATGCCCCGCCAGCTAGCATGGAGCTTAAACCTAAAGAAGCTAAAAAGTTGTTTTCCCACCTAGATGCAAAAGTACCTGAGAGCTGATAACCTCCAATTCCAATCAGGTAACAAATAAATAGAGCGACTGAAATACAAGGATGCAGCATAAGAGTACCTGAGGAGGCAGAAGTTTGTTTGGATCGACGATTGGATCGGCGTTTCTTCTTCTTGTCCTTTTCCCCGTCATATAATCTCTCAACCACAGAGGATTCAGAGGCAGCCCTCATAATGGTACAAAAAAAAAAAAAAAAAAGATATACAAACAAACGGGATGCTCAAAATAAATAAATCAAAAGACGTGATTAAATTAAAAACTAGTGAAAGATAAAAATCCCGGGGGTCTTCCGATGCCCAGAAAAAATAGAGGGAAGAAGAGAAAAGAAAAGAAAAATGAGAGCGAAATGAAAATGAGAGGAAAGGGGTTTATGAAAGGGTTAGTGAAAAGAGAGGAGTTAAGGTGAGAGTATAGAAGGTGGATGACGATTGGTCGGCGAGAACATGGGGCGCCGACTCTCTCGATGCCTTTGTCAGTCACCCTCCCCCCCTTCTCCTCCCTGCCTAACTACTGCTCCTCGCCTTTTCGTTTTTTTTTTCTTTTTATTTTTTTTGGCTCTCTTTACTTTTTCTTTTTTCTTTTCTCCTTTCTGTTCCCAAAATCATGAGAGCTAATATATTTGTTAGAGGCATGGATCTTGCGACACGTGTTTCTTTGCAGTAGACTCTTCTCGGCTCACGGTGGTGGCAGTGGCGGTAGCGGGTAACATTCACATTTCTCAACACGTTCCCCATGCCTCCCCTCTACCTAAGGCGACGTCGGTTTGCGTAAAAAAGGATAATACTGCCTTCTTTCATCTGCTTGCCTCTCCGCCCTCAAATAAAATAGTCACCCACCCTCGTTTCCTTAAACACTTCATCATCAGACGTGCTAAAAAATATTTACTGTATTAAAATTAAAAACACATTCTAAATGTCATACTTTTTAAATAATTTGGTGGTAAAATAGTAAATGATAAAAATAATAAAAAATATAGAATTATATTTTATCCAAAAAATAAATAAAATGGGGAAAAATTCTTCTTTGAAATTTTTATTGATGAGAGTAATGTGATAAATTTTTAGGCTAATGCATACTATAACATAAGAGTAATTCGAATAATATATATATATTGTGTATTCATAAGAAGTATCAATATATATACAGAGAGTGAGAAGTTACGTATTAATTGCTCATAAATGAGGGAACTGTAATCCCACTAATTTATACAAAATATTTCCTTAACACTCCCCCTCAAGTTGAAGCATATATATTAATCACGCCCAACTTGTTACAAAGATACTCAACCCGTATCCCAATCAGCGCTTTTGTCAGAAGATCTACTAACTGGTCATCCAATTGCACGTGTCTTGTAGATACAACATTTTCTATGATCTTGTCTCGAATGAAATGGCAATTGATCTCAATATGCTTCGTACATTCATGGAACGCAGAATTTGATGCTATATGAAACGTTGCCTTTATTGTCACACCAAAGCTTCGCAAGTAATGTCGCAACAATGTCAATTTCCTTCATGAGCTGAAGGACCCATACGACTTATTATACAGATTGTGGCATAGCTCTGTATTTTGCCTTTAAGCTTGATTTAGATACAACCCCTTGTTCCTTACTCCTCCAAGATAAAAGGTTGCCACCAACAAACACACAATAACCCTTAGTGGATCGCCTCGTGGCCTTACACCTTGCATGATTTGCATCATATAAGCACTCAACTTTAGTGTGTCCATAATCCGAATAGAGGATGCCCCGACCTGGGTATCTTTTCAGATAATGCTAAATATGTTATAAGGCTTCTCATTGTGCCACTCGTAAGATCCTAACCTTACTTCCATAATATTAATTATTCTCTCTCAAAGACTAATCACAATAGAGATAAAATTTCACAAACTATTAAATATTATAATATTCAATCCATGATACGATAATCCAAAGTATGCAGACAAATCAGAGTTTACAGGATGTAGGCCCTATGAGTGGCAATATACATCAATTCAACACATAATAAACCACAAGAGGCCATAGAGATATATCTATGCCTTAGGAGCTCCTTCCGACATTCTAGCATGGAAACTATCACCTGAAAAATGTTAAATCGACGGGGTGAGACAAAAGCCTCAGTAACCAGCTTTCCAACTCATTACACATGTTGACATGTATTCATGAGGTGCCAAGTGGAACAGTTTATATAATAAAATATTAAAAATATAATATCATTGTTTTATACACAAATCTCATATCAGAAATTATATAATATTATATCTCAAATCTCATATCACAATTCTCAAGTGCCTCCCATCAATCCAACCGAACCGCCTTATTTCCGCAGACTATACCTATGGGCTAAGTTACTATCCATGTTACTAGCCACTCAAAGAGCTCTCCGGTCACATGATGAGGATTGGCCAAAATCCACAGAGCATGTTCCCGAACCATGGGTCTTTCCCCTCATTGAACTAGTGGGGTGTCGCAGTTCCTCATTGAACTGGTGGGACAATAGAAATCCAACCATCGTGCACCAATGGAGGCTATATCACGTGGTAAAAATAACTTTATCCATCTCAACTCAAACCAAACAACCCAATATGTATCAATAAATAACTCAATAGGAATTTTCTCAAGATTTCCATATTCATATGAGGATATTCAAAATATACAAATACATCTTACAATTTAAATCACAAGGTTCCACAAAGCAAGTTTATAACAAAATACTCCTCAATATTACTCATTGAAATAATCTATAAATATTCATATATGATTTTCAACCTCATAATCATTTTACAAAATACTCACAAACACACACCAACACACATAATAAGTGGAAGGTGGTTACATCTCGCCAAAGCTCATTATTATCACACTATTCCAAATCCAAGAGCTCAAACAAACGCCAAAATCAATCTATCACAATCAATTTACTACCCTTTAATAATTTTCCAAAAGTCAAAATTATAACTTATTTACAAATTCTAATAATAATATACTATAAAAACTGAAAATAACAATTTAGGGTTTAAATTATAAAAATGACAGTTTAGTCCTCCAAATTTTATAAATGACAATTTAGTCCTCAGAATTTCATAAATAACAGTTTAGTCCTACAAATTTCATAAATAACAGTTTAGTCCTATGAATTTCATAAATGACAGTTTAGACTTATAAATTTCAGAAGTAACTATTTAGTCCTTCAAATTTTAAAACTATACCAACTAAAATTTCAATAATATCTCTATTGACTCAAATAAATTATTTAATCTAAATTTAATCGGTTTAACATTCAAAAATAACATTATTTATAAATTGATTATATAGAAAATTTATTATAAAATCTTATATAAACTAAATAACAAAAATAAACCAATTAAAATTAACTATTAGTTATCATTTATATTCTTATAGTCATATACTGACAAAACTCAAACTTGCCCAAATTCTAATCCTAAAATATTCTCTAATCAAAACAAAATTAATATCATAAGAAAGAGAAAATTATTTAGAAAATCTTTCATAAAAGAAGTTTTATAATTAGAAGATATTTTAAGTACCTTATTGATCCCCGAAGAATCAAAAATACTCCTATCAAAGCCTTGCCTGTCACATTACTGCACGACACTTCACGCAGATTTGCTGCGTGAAGTGTGTGAGGAGATGAGGTATTTATAATACCTCCTCCTCCCTCATTTCTATTTTTTTTACTTAAAAATGATATGGCATGGCTCACGCCATACCATTATTCAATATGGGGCGCCTCCCACGTTTTTAAAAATAATAATATATTATATTATAATAATATTATATTATATTATAAAATAAATTTTTTTAGTCCTAAAAAATTACCTACTAAAAATGATAATTTTCTCTAAATTATAATTATATCCCAAAAATAAAAAATGAGGATGTTACACCACTATAGAAGATGCCATGAACTGACTGAGTACACTGACTGAGAAAGTTATATTAGGACAAGTAACTGTCAAATAATTCAGCTTTCTAACTAGTCTCATATATCTCTCATGAAATACAAATGGCTTTAGCTTCTCTGGATCAATCTTCTCTTTCAGGTTATCAGGAAGTTCATCAAACATACTATCATTCAAGTTCAGGTATGGATTAGGAATCATGGGAAGGCTACTTGGTGCAACTCCAAGCTTCCTAGTTTCCTTCATGAGGTCTATAACATACTTCCTCTGAGTTAATATAATGCTTTTCTTGTTTCTCATAACTTCAATACCCAGAAAGTACTTTAATAGTCATAAGTCTTTTGTTTGGAAGGGGGAGTTAAGAAAGAATTTAAACTTTGAAATGCTAGAAGTGTTACTCTTAGTAATCACAATGTCATCAGCATATACAACCAGAAAAATCATGCCTGCATCAGACTGCTGATAGAACACAGAATAATCACTCTTGCTTTGGCTCAATTTGAACTTTTGAACCACATTACAAAATCTATCAAATCAGGCACATGGATTTTGTTTCAGACCATGTAACAACTTTCTAAGATAGCACACCTTCCCACACTCCCCCTGAGCAACAAAACCAAGAGGTTGCTCCATATAAACTTTCTCAAGGAAGTCACTATTCAAAAAGACATTCTTAAAATCCAACTGATGCAAATCTCAATGATAGGTGGCAGTCAGAGATACAAGAAGACAAATGGAAGTAAGCTTAGCAACCGGGGAGAAAGTCTCGGAGTAATCTATGCCATAGGTTTAAGTATACCCTTTGCAACAAGCCGAGCTTTCAGCCGTTCCAAGGAACTATCAGCCTCAGTCTTAACTACAAACACCTACTTACACCTAATGACCTTCTTCCCAAAAGGTAGATCAACAAGAGTCCAGGAACCAGCCTTGTCAAGGATAATCATTTCTTCTTCCACAGCAGCACACCAACAAGGGTGAACTTAGGCTTGTTAAAGGGTAGTAAGAGTGGAGATGGACTCAAGGTTGGCCACAAGAGAAGAGGAAACAGGGGACAAGTGCTGGCAGGAGATAAAGTGAGAAATAGGATAGGTGCAATCAGTATAGCGTTTGGGAGGACAATGAAGGTGGGTACCTTTTCTGAAAGCAAGGCAGGTCACTAGATGGGTCAGCGGCTGAATTGTACCAGGGGCAGGAATGTGAGGGTCTGGGGATGCAGTAATCGAATCTGACGGTGAAGCATCTACTAACAAAGGTGTAGAATTGGTAGCATTAGTCTCAATGATGATATCAGGATCGGAAACAGAAGTCGAACTGATGGGGCACGATAAACCAAGAAATCATCTGACATATCAACGACCGAGGGAGACTCGGATAACACTAAAGACTTTAAGAAAGAAGAGGACTTATGGAAGGTGACATTAGTGGACACAAGATAACGACGGAGATTAGGAGAGTAACATCAATAATCTTTCTAGACGAGAGAATAACCAAGGAAGACACATTTTAACGACTTGGGATCAAGTTTACTAACACTCGGACGAACATCCCGAACAAAACAAACACATCCAAAGATTTTTAGATCAATAAGGAATAATCTAGTGGTGGGGAACAAAACAGAATATGAAATCTCACCACTAAAAGCCGCCAAAGGCATACGATTGATGAGAAAATAGGCCGTAGACATGGCATCAGCCCAAAAGGGTGTAGAAACACTGGAATGAAACATATGAGAGCTCGAGCAGTTTTTAAAAAAGGCGATTCTTTCTTTCGGCAACACTATTTTAAGCAAGGGTATTGACACATAAGGATTGGTGAAGGATACCATAGCGATTCATGTAATCAGTGAAAGTGGCCAAAAAATATTCTTTTACATTATCACTTTGAAGGATTTTCACAGGAGTATTGAACTGATTTTGAATTTCAACACAAAATTTTTGAAAATGAGTAAACAATTTAGAGCGATGTTTCATTAAGTAAAGTAAAGTTGTTCAGGAAAAATCATCAATAAAAGTGACAAAATAACGATAACCAGTTTGAGATAAAACCAAACAAGGACCCCAAACATTAGAATGGACTAACTCAAAAGGGGACGCAACCCGTTTATTGACTCGAGGTGCCAAATGAACACGATGGTATTTGGCAAAATGACACGACACGCAATCCAAAGCAGACACAGATGAAAACTGAGGATATAACCTCTTTAAAGTCGAAATTGACACATGATCGAGACGACAATGAACTTCAAAATGAGATGATCCACCAGAACATGCAACAGAATGCGGTAGCTGATCATCCAAAATGTAATGGCCACCAGATACATAGCATATACCAATAATACGCTTCGTCGACAAATCCTGGATCAAACAATGGTCAGGAAATAGTGAGATGAAACAATTCAAATGACGGGTCAGTTTACTGGGAGACAGTAGATTAAATGTGAGATCGAGAATATTAAGAACAAAATATAAGGAAATAGAGGGGGTGGGTTAATAGTGCATGATCCAACTACACGAATGGGGAAACCATTGGCAACAAATATGGAAGATGAGTTAGCGTAGGCGGCATGCGATGAAAATAAATGATGGTTACCTGTCATGTGGTCAGTGGCACTAGAACCAATGACCTATTTCAAGGAAGTTGTAGCAATACCAAAAAGCAGGGTACCTATAGATAAGGCTGTGACAGATAGTGAACCAGAGGATGATGGTTTATAGGTCTAGGCCACATGAACAGAACCACGTTGCTGATCAAGTTGTTGTTTATTCTACAATTTTCGATAATATTTCTTGATATGGTCAGGCTCCTTGCAATAATTACAGATAATACTGCTAGAATTCACGTTAGTGGCACCGGAACCCTGTTTAAAGCCATGATTCCTATTGTCAAAGGGACCTCAACCAGCGAAAGCACTCGTATTTGGATCCACAGACGAACGGGTCACACCATCAGCGCGAAGAACTTATGCGAACACATCATTGAGAAATGGAAGCTCTTGACTAGACATGATCTGAGAACGAATGGTCTCATAAGAGGAATAAGGGCTTTAAGAAAATCAATGATGGCCTGTAATTCCACATTTTTAATGCGAGTTTCAAGATCATCCTGTGGAGACATGAGGACTTTTATTTCCTTATACAACCACTTGTAGTCCACAAAGAATTATTTCAGTAGAAAACCCTGCTGCTGAGAGCGATAAAATCCTTTACAGACTTCGTGAAATCGAGTGAGGCTCCCTTTACCAGAGAACATAAATTCCAAATAAGTCATTATTTTCTTAACAGTAGTACATTGACTTACAAAAGACAAGATCCGGGTTCAATAGAAATTCTAATTTAAAATAAGATTCTAGCATTAGCTCGTTTCTAAGCAACCAGTTGGTCTTTGTCACTAGGGGTCATCAGTTAAAAGCCCTTCTCTCTCAATACCCATAATATATATCTTAACAGTGGTGCTCCAATCAATATAATTAGTCCAATTCAATTGGGAGAAAGTAATCTTAGCCGACATGAGCAACATCTCAAGAGTCTTAGAGTTAGCTATAGATAAGCAAATAAAACAAATAATTCTAATGAAATCCCGAAGTATCATAAATTCCAAAAATACCACAAACAGAGTAAACAAGGACTTCTAGATCCTTTAACCAAATGCAACAACAACAACCAAATATAAACACCATCAAACATAAGAAAGACCCAAGAAATGGGGTAGAAACCCCTAACCGCACCACGATAAACATTGCTGGGATAAACAATAACAATAAATATTACCAAAACAGTGTGATGAACAGTATTAGCTGAATGAACAGCAGCGCGCAACACCGAAATAATATCGATGAACAGTGTGCGACAGTACATTGATGAACAGTGCGAAACAGTCCCGAATGAATAGTGTAAAATTTGAATAGAAAATACCTAAAGCTCTGGTATCATGTGACATAAGAGCAATCTGAATAATATATGTGTATTTTGTATTCACAAGAAGTGTCAATATATATACAGAGAGTGATGAGCTACGTATTAATTGCTCATAAATAAGGAAATCGTAATCCCGCTAATTAGTTAATCAATCCCACTAATTTATGTTACAACAACAACAAAGCCTTTATCCCACTAGGTGGGGTAGGCTACATGGATCGCACGACGCCATTGTGCTCTGTCAAAAACCATAGATTTCGATATATTATTAATTAGAAGGTCTCTCTCTATGACCTCATTAAGTGTTTGTTTCGGCCTTCCTCGACCTCGTCTAATAGGACTCCATCCTGTTTGATCCACCCTTCTCACCAGAGCATTCAAAGGCCTATGCTGAATATGTCCAAACCACCTCAAACGATTTTCTACCATTTTTCTTCAATAGGGGCCACTACCACTCGTTCACGTATATGAGTATTACGAATCTTATCTTTTCTTGTATGACCACTCATCCATCTCAACATCCTCATCTCAGCGACTCCCATTTTATGCTCATGTTGTCCCTTTAAAGCCCAATATTCACTACCATATAGCATTGCTGGTCTAATAGTAGTGCGATAGAACTTTCCTTTTACCTTATTAGGTACTTTACGATCACAAATAACTCCAGTAGCTTTTCTCCATTTATACCATCCGACCTGAATTATGTGATCGACATATCCATCAATTTCACCATCTTATTGTATAATTGATCCCAAATATCTAAATTTTGTCACTTGTGGGATGAATTGCCCTCCCAATTTAACTTATACTTCCCTTTAGCTTTGTCCTTTATCAAACTTGTAATGCATATATTCAGTTTTGTTCCTACTAAAACGAAAGCCCCTCAATTCCAAAGTCCGTCTCCATATCTCAAGTTTAGAATTAATATTTTCTCTGGATTCAGCCAACAGAACTATATCATCCGTAAAAAGCATGCATGTAGGGATCTCATCTTTTATAGGATCAGTTAGAACATCTATCACTAGGTTGAACAAATAAGGACTCAACGTTGATCCTTGATGTAGTACAATCCTGATAAGAAAGTCCTTTGTAACACCTCCAGGCGTTCTAACATTGGTTGTAACCCCCTCATACATGTCCTGAATGGCTTTGATATATGCAAGTCACACCCCCTTCTTTTCCAAGGCTTTCTAAAGTACATCTCTTGGTTCCCGATCATACGCTTTTTTCAAATCAATGAAGACCATATGCAAATCTCTTCCTTTGCTCCTATACTTTTCCATTAGCCCCCTTAATAAATAAATTGCTTCTGTTGTAGACCTTCCTGGCATGAATCCAAATTGGTTTTCAGCGATATACGTCTCCAATTTTAATCTGTGTTCAATCACTTTTTCCCACGATTTCATTGCATGACTCATTAACTTAATTCTTCTATAATTTGCACAATTCTAGATATCCCCTTTATTCTTATAAATAGGAACCAAAGTATTTTTCTCCACTCATCCAGCATTTTCTTGGTTCATAAGATTTCATTAAATAATTTTGTGAGCCATAACACACCCTCTTTGTAACATCCTCATTTCTATTTTAGGATATAATTATAATTTAGAGAAAATTATTATTTTTATTAGGTTATTTTTAGTACTAAAAATAAATAAATAAATAAATAAATAGATAAAAATTAAAAAAAAATTAATTAATTAATTAATTTATTAATAAAATATTATTTTAATAATGTAATATAATATTATTATATAATATAATATTAATATAATATAATATTATTATAAATATATTATATTATATTATTAAAATATATATATATAATAAAAACGTGGGGGGCGGCGCCCCCACATTTGAAAACAAGGTGTGGCACCTTACGGTGCCACACGTTTTTTAAAAAAAATATTAAAAAATATTAAAAAAATAATAAAATGAGGCAGGAGGAGGTATATAAATACCTCCCCTCCTCACACACACTTCACGCAAATTCTGCGTGAAGTGTTGTGTAATAGGGTGACGGGCAAGGCTCTGATAGGAGTATTTTCATTCTTCGGAGATCAATAAGGTACTCAAAATCTCTTCTAATTATAAAACTTCTTTTATGAAATATTTTCTAAATAATTTTCTCTTTCTTATGATATTAGTTTTATACTGATTAGAGAATATTTTAGGATTTGGATTTTGGACAAGTTTGAGTTTTGTCAGTATATGACTATAAGAATATAGTTGATAATTAATAGTTAATTTTAATCGGTTTATTTTTTTTATTTAGTTTATATAAGATTTTATAACGAATTTTCTATATAATCAAATTATAAATAATGTTATTTTGGACTTTTAAACCGATTAAATTTAGATTAAATAATTTATTTGGGTTAATGGAGATATTATTGAAATTTTAGTTGGTATAGTTTAAAATCTGAAGGACTAAACTGTCATTTATGAAATTATGAGGACTAAACTGTCATTTAGGAAATTCGGAGGACTAAATTGTCATTTATGAAATTTGGAGGACTAAACTGTCATTTATGAAATTCGAAGGACTAAACTGTCATTTTATAATTTAAACCCTAAATTATTATTTTTCAGTTTTTATAGGATATTATTATTAGAATTTGTAAATAAGTTATAATTTTGACTTTTTAGAAAATTATTAACGGGTAGTAAATTGATTGTGATAGATTGATTTTGGCGTGTGTTTGAGCTCTTGGATTTGGAACAGTGTGATAATAATTAGCTTTGGCGAGAGGTAACCACTTTCCACCTATTATGTGTGTTGGTGTGTGTTTGTGAGTATTTGTAAAATGATTATGGGATTGAAAATTATATATGGATATCATAGATTATTTCAATGAGTAATATTGAGGAGTATTTTGTTATACACTTGCTTTGTGGAACCATGTGGTTTAAATTATAAGATGTATTTGTATATTTTGAATATCATCATATGTGTATGGAAATCTTGAGAAAATTCCTATTGAGCTATTTATTGATACATATTGGGTTGTTTGGTTTGGGTTGAGATGGATAAAGTTATTTTTACCACGTGGTATAGCCTCCATTGGTGCACGATGGTTGGCTTTTTATTGTCCCACCAGTTCAATGAGGGACTGTCCCACTAGTTCAATGAGGGACTGCGACACCCCACCAGTTCAATGAGGGGAAAGACCCATGGTCTGGAAACATGCTCTGTGGATTTTGGCCAATCCTCATCATGTGACCGGAGAGCTCTTTGAGTAGCCAGTAACATGGATATTAACTTAGCCCATGGGTCTAGTCGGCGGAAATAAGGCGGTTCGGATGGATTGATGGGAGGCATTTGGGAATTGTGATATGAGATTTGAGATATAATATTATAATTTCTGACATGAGATTTGTGTACAAAACAATGATGTTAGATTTTTAATATTTTATTATATAAACTGTTCCACTTGGCACCTCATGAATACATGTCAGCATGTGTAATGAGTTGGAAAGCTGGTTACTGAGGCTTTTGTCTCACCCCGTTGATTTACACATTTTTCAGGTGATAGTTTCCGTGCTGGAATGTCGGGAGGAGCTCCTGAGGCATAGATATATCTCTATGGCCTCTTGTGGTTTATTATGTGTTGAATTGATATATATTGCCACTCATAGGGCCTACATCCTATAAACTCTGATTTGTCTGCATACTTTGGATTACTGTATCATGGATTGAATATTATATTATTTAATAATTTGTGAGACATTATCTATATTGTGATTAGTTTTTGAGAAATAATAGTTAATATATGGAAATAAGGAGAGGATCTTACAATTTGGTATCAGAGCTTTGGTCCTACAATCTATGATGCATTGCATATAGTGGCAATATAATCTTTCACACATAACCGCGGCGCAAGTGGTTACCAGGTTGCTCTTAAGACTCGTACTTACCCCAGGTTGAGCCTTCGAGCCCTGGGGAGGCGTATTAAATTCCCTTGGGGAGGGGACAGTTCCTGGCTGGGAAAAGACCTCAGTGAGGTGGGGTGACTCAGTCCGGCACCGCTAGGGACCCCGAGTGGGAGACGGAAGACGCCGTGCCATTACATAAAAAGGCGCTTTTTTATGTAACGGCACAGCTTCTCCCGGACTGTCTTTACTCAGCCGGGTTCCTCACTGACCGGGGACTTGCGTCTTTACTTGCAATCTCAGGCTCACTCCGCCCCCTGCGAAATTATCGCCGAAGCGAGCCTCCCCAGGTCTCGAGGACACTACCTGGGGGTAAGTAGTTCCTAACGTGAGACCTGGTACCATTGAGCTCTTGTAAGATCCCCTCCTTAATTCCATAATATTAAATATTATCTCTCGACGACTAATCATAATAGAGATAAAATCGCACAAACTATTAAACATTATAATATCAAATCCATGATACGATAATACAAAATATGTAGTCAAGCAGAGTTTATAGGATGTAGGCCCTATAAGTGGCAATATATATCAATTCAACACATAATAAACCACAAGAGGCCATAGAGATATATCTATGCCTCAGGAGCTCCTCCCGACATTCCAGCACGGAAACTATCACCTGAAAAATGTGTAAATCAACGGGGTGAGACAAAAGCCTCAGTAACCAGCTTTCCAACTCATTACACATGCTGACATGTATTCATGAGGTGCCAAGTGGAACAGTTTATATAATAAAATATTAAAAATCTAACATCATTGTTTTGTACACAAATCTCATGTCAGAAATTATAATATTATATCTCAAATCTCATATCACAATTCCCAAATGCCTCCCATCAATCCATCCGAACCGCCTTATTTCCGCTGACTAGACCCATGGGCTAAGTTAATATCCATGTTACTGGCCACTCAAAGAGCTCTCCGGTCACATGATGAGGATTGGCCAAAATCCACAGAGCATGTTTCCAAACCATGGGTCTTTCCCCTCATTGAACTGGTGGGACAGTCCCTCATTGAACTGGTGGGACAATAAAAAGCCAACCATCGTGCACCAATGGAGGCTATACCACGTGGTAAAAATAACTTTATCCATCTCAACCCAAACCAAACAACCCAATATGTATCAATAAATAGCTCAATAGGAATTTTCTCAAGATTTCCATACACATATGATGATATTCAAAATATACAAATACATCTTATAATTTAAACCACATGGTTCCACAAAGCAAGTGTATAACAAAATACTCCTCAATATTACTCATTGAAATAATCTATGATATCCATATATAATTTTCAATCCCATAATCATTTTACAAATACTCACAAACACACACCAACACACATAATAGGTGGAAAGTGGTTACCTCTCGCCAAAGCTAATTATTATCACACTGTTCCAAATCCAAGAGCTCAAACACACGCCAAAATCAATCTATCACAATCAATTTACTACCCGTTAATAATTTTCTAAAAAGTCAAAATTATAACTTATTTACAAATTCTAATAATAATATCCTATAAAAACTGAAAATAATAATTTAGGGTTTAAATTATAAAATGACGGTTTAGTCCTTCGAATTTCATAAATGACACTTTAGTCCTCCAAATTTCATAAATGACAATTTAGTCCTCCGAATTTCCTAAATGACAGTTTAGTCCTCCAAATTTTAAACTATACCAACTAAAATTTCAATAATATATCCATTAACTCAAATAAATTATTTAATCTAAATTTAATCGGTTTAAAAGTCCAAAATAACATTATTTATAAGTTGATTATATAGAAAATTCATTATAAAATCTTATATCAACTAAATGACAAAAATAAACCGATTAAAATTAACTATTAGTTATCAACTATATTCTTATAGTCATATACTGACAAAACTCAAACTTGTCCAAAATTCTAATCCTAAAATATTCTCTAATTAGTATAAAATTAATATCATAAGAAATAGAAAATTATTTAGAAAATATTTCATAAAATAAGTTTTATAATTAGAAGAGATTTTGAGTACCTTATTGATCCCCGAAGAAATGAAAATACTCCTATCAGAGCCTTGCCGTCACCTTATTACACAACACTTCACGCAGAATTTGCGTGAAGTGTGTGTGAGGGGGAGGTATTTATAATACCTCCTCCTACCTAACTTCTAATTTTTTTATTATTTTTTTATTCAATGTGTGGCACCTTACGGTGCCACACTCTCTTTTCAAAAGTGGGGGGCGCCGCCCCCACGTTTTATATATATATATATATATATATATATATATATATATATATATATATTATTTTAATAATATAATATAATATATTATATAATAATATAATATTATATTATATAATAATATTATATTATAAAAATAATATTTTATTAATTAATTAATTTTTTTTTAATTTTTATTTAATTATTTATTTTTAGTATTAAAATTTACCTAATAAAAATGATAATTATAATTATATCCTAAAATAGAAATGAGGATGTTACAAGGCGGCTCCTCCTACATTTAAAGAAAAGGTGTGGGTGCCACACGTTTAAAAAATAATAATAAAAAATATTAAAATGAGGCAGGAGGAGGTATTATAAATAACTCCCCTCCTCATATACTTCACGCAGCAAATCTGCGTGAAGTGTTATATAGTAAGGTGACGGGTAAGGCTCTGATAAAAGAATTTTTATTTCTTCGTGGATCAATAAGATACTCAAAATCTCTTCTAATTATAAAATTTCTTTGATGAAATATTTTATAAATAATTTTCTCTTTCTTATGATATTAGTTTTGTATTGATTAGAGAATATTTTAGGATTAGAATTTTGGACAAATTTGAGTTTTGTAAGTATATGACTATAAGAATGTAGATGATAACTAATAGTTAATTTTAATCGGTTTATTTTTGTTATTTAGTAAATATAAGATTTTATAATGAATTTTCTATATAATCAACTTATAAATAATGTTATTTTAGACTTTTAAACCGATTAAATTTAGATTAGATAATTTATTTGGGTTAATGGAGATATTATTGAAATTTTAGTTGGTATAGTTTTAAAATCTTAAGGACTCAAAAGTCATTTATGAAATTCATAGGACTAAACTGTCATTTATGAAATTCGGAGGACTAAATTGTCATTTATAAAATTTGGAGGACTAAACTGTCATTTTATAATTTAAAGCCTAAATTGTTATTTTCAGTTTTTATAGTATATTATTATTAGAATTTGTAAATAAGTTATAATTTTGACTTTTGGAAAATTATTAACGGGTAGTAAATTGATTGTGATAGATTGATTTTGGTGTGTGTTTGAGCTCTTAGATTTGGAACAGTGAGATAATAATTAGCTTTGGCGAGAGGTAACCACTTTCCACTTATTATGTGTGTTGGTGTGTGTTTGTGAGTATTTTGTAAAATGATTATGAGATTGAAAATCATATATGAATATTATAGATTATTTCAATGAGTAATATTGAGGAGTATTTTGTTATACACTTGCTTTGTGGAACCATGTGATTTAAATTATAAGATGTATTTGTATATTTTGAATATCCTCATGTGTATGAAAATATTGAGAAAATTCCTATTGAGCTATTTATTGATACATATTTGGTTGTTTGTTTTGGGTTGAAATGGAGAAAGTTATTTTTACCACGTGGTATAGCCTCCATTGGTGCACGATGGTTGGATTTCTATTGTCCCACCAGTTCAATGAGGGACCGCGACACCCCACTAGTTCAATGAGGGGAAAGACCCATGGTCTGGAAACATGCTCTGTGGATTTTGGCCAATCCTCATCATGTGACCGGAGAGCTCTTTGAGTGGCCAGTAACATGGATATTAACTTAGCCCATGGGTCTAGTTGGCGAAAATAAGGCGGTTCGGTTGGATTGATGGGAGGCACTTGGGAATTGTGATATGAGATTTGAGATATAATATTATAATTTCTGATATGAGATTTGTGTATAAAACAATAATATTATATTTTTAATATTTTATTATATAAATTGTTCCACTTGGCACCTCATGAATAAATGTCAGCATATCTAATGAGTTGGAAAGCTGGTTACTGAGGCTTTTGTCTCACCCCGTCAATTTAACATTTTTCAGGTGATAGTTTTCGTGCTGGAATGTCGGGAGGAGCTCCTGAGGCATAGATATATCTCTATGGCCTCTTGTGGTTGATTATGTATTGAATTGATGTATATTGCCACTCATAGGGTCTACATCCTATAAACTATACTTTAACTACATACTTTGTATTATCATATCATAGATTGGATATTATAATATTTAATAGTTTGTGCGATTTTATCTCTATTATGATTAGTCTTTGAGGGATAATATTTAATATTATGGAATTAAGGAGAGGATCTTACATTACACCGTCATGCCATGGTCAACTGTTTGATCTTTAAACTTGGAGAATCATGATTTACTGAATATGAAATAACTTTTACGGTCTACGAAGTAAATATGTGGATGATGTTTATCTTGATTTACGTAAATCGGGCTTATACATAAGCCCAATTCAAACAAACAAGCCTCTAAAGTATAATGCAACAAACACTATTACGAATTCCTCAACACCCCCCCCACACACAAAACTTGTAAAAAATAATGCTTAGTGCGAATAAATGTCATATATATTAAGGCAGAAGCTGCACAAGAATATATAACACTAAAACATAATGGTTAAATATATGCAATTGAGATGTGAAATTCGCGAAAACAAAAATGTAATGATTATAATTATTAACCGTTATGTATTTAATAAAAAAATAACGATTTTCTTGAAATAACTATCATATAACACTTTTAAACTATTTACCTTCACAATTTTATATTAGTAAAATTAAAACAACTATATAACGATTATAATAATTAACCGTAAAATATGATTCCTGATAGCCTATTTGGTTCGATACTATGAGAGAGGATTATATGTAATCTAAATGCAACATCTTGATTATAATGTTTAATTGAGTTTATACAATATAAAGAGGATTATACCGTTGAAACTAAAGAATGGAGATGCAAAAATCCTATAATCAAGTGAAAAAGACACTATTGCCATTATAATTTTTTAACTTGACCAAAGTGCCTACTCGTAAATACTGTTAAATATTAATAATTATCACCATTAAATATTAACAAAATTAATTAATAGTGATATAAAAATTTAAAAAATATTTCCTCACTAAAAAAGTATATTCCACCATTTAAACTACTAAAATATCCCATTAAATAGTATTTTCACAATTAAATATTAAAAAATTACCATCAACCCAACATCCACACTACATAATATTTTCACTATTAAATATTAAAATATTACTATAAACTCAACGTGTAAAGTGCACAAATTGAAAAAATACCATGAACCCAACGTCTACATTATACATATATGTGTAGACAGGGGTAATTTCGTCTTTTAATGTATTATTCACATATATTTTTATGTTCAATATAATCCAACCAAACGTTTTTATGCATATGCATAATCTTTTCTTAATGATGAACCAAACAACAATTCATATAATTATCATTCCATTACATTACCTTTGATTTTGTGAATCAAACGGTCACTAAATACTTGTCTCTTTTAAGAATATTTAACGGTTAAAAATGATAATCGTCATCTATAAAAAGACAGGATTATAAGGATAAAACATTTTCTTCACAATGAACCGTTATATATATGGTTCTTTACAAGTACTATTTACTATGATTAAATGTGAGATTTTGAAAGGTATCATGTGAAAAGGATTAAGGAGGCGGATCCTACAAAATATAATTTAATAATATATTATGGTTATTCGCAAATAATCGTTAAGTATTATTTAATATAGATAAAAATGGGATTCTAAAAGATATCACCTACAAAGAGACAGGATCTTTAAAAAAAATTAACAATACATTACAGCTTTTCATAAAGAACTATTAAGTATTTTTTTAATATAAATAAAGGTGAGATTATGAAAGATATTAAATATAAGAATGCGGGATCTGGAAAAAAATTTATTTAACAAAACATTACGGTAACCATTAAGTATTTTAACAATACATTATGGTTCTTCACACAGAATCGTTAAATATTTTTTATTATTGAACATCTTATGTTTCTAAATTTTAGCAACACAAACTATAGGTTGAAATCAGACTCATTGAATCAGGTTTCGAGATTTGCTCAAATTTTTATATTTTTCAATTTTTTACTTTATTATATTTTCAAAGTTATATTCCGAGATTTTTTTAAATTTTTCTTATTTTTATTATATCCATTCTTATTTTTATATTTATATTATCATTTTGCAGTAAAAAGATATGTGACGATAATTCTTAGAGCACACTGGTACATGATCTATATGCAATTTACAACAAAGACATTAGAGAATATTATGAAACTTTTATTAATTGATTTTCTTTTATAATTCAAAACATTATAAGATAATGTTATATTGTAAGAGAGTTTAAGTTATTAATTTTGTTTAAAGTGTATGATGTCTATTTATAATGTATTGAATTTTGGATTATGTTTTATATTTAAGACCATTATCTTATTATTATCAATGATTATATTTATGTCTTATATAATAAATATTAATAGTAAAAATAAATAATAAAATAATTGTATATAATAATAAAAAAGTCAATACATTACCATGATTAACAAAAACCATTACATACGCCCTTAATATATTATAGTTCAAAATCGTTATTTATCTACACGAAACATATATAACTCTTCTATATATGACAATCTGAAATCGTCATATATGGTTAATAATAACCGTTATATATATAAATATGTATGTACGTACGTACAATTCTATAGTAGTGAAACCTAAGAATTAAATAGTGATAACTTAACACCTTTCATCTCTCACTAAATTGTATACTCATTTTGATCCTTAATATAAGACGTATATGAAGAGTTAATTTTAATTTTAAATATAAGACATAATTTTTATATTTGTCAATCTTTTTCTAATTTATCTATATTGGTATTTCCTCAACAATAATTAAAAATAAGAGGGAATGAATGAATATAACTACAATATCTTAAAATATATATCATAATAACTAACTTTATTTATCTAATTAAATTAAGTAAACATATATTATATTAAGTACAATAGCGAGTATTTTGTTTTCATGTTGTAATTTGTGCATCCTTCTGCTCCGGCAGCCCATATATACACAGTTCTAAATTAATGCAACGATCTATCTCTTTCATGAAATTATCAGAAGCCGCATGCGAAGTCTTCAAAGCACGCAAGTTAACTACACAAATGCGAATGCCAAATTGCCTATGAGGGTGCGTAATAAGCAGAACATAATCCAATTAATTCTTTTCTGGTTGTTGTCCACATAACACAATCCAATTAATTAACAAGTCATAGTCAGATTTAAGTAAAACTTGAACATAAGAGTACAGTTTTCTATTTAAAAAAACATAATATTTCCATCATATGTAAGTTATAACCAATGTTCTGAAATTCAAATCGGTTACTGGACCAGTCGGGGTACTAGGTCAAGGGTCAGTGGGTCAGATCGAAATCAAATCGGTGAGAAATTGAATATTTTAGACTTATTTATATGAAATTCTAAAGAAAAATTTAAAAAATTGATTTATATAAAAAAAGGTCAAACATGACCGGTCACCGAACCAGCCCGATTTAGCAATCGGGTCGGCAGTTCCCAGGGCGGACCGAATGGTCTTGTCCCGGTTCCTAAATCATGGTATAACAGTCCCTATTGTCAAAAGAAATCGGAAAATCGTTAACTAAATCACGTCACCAATTAATTAATTAATTGCCATTTAAACCTACTCTGACTATGAAAGGCATACTACCATGAGTTTTTTTTTAGACAAAAATTCTGAGTTTAAGCGGCACTAAAATACGCCAGGGACATCCACCACCAAACATGGGATAGGATAACGTTTCTTAAATTGATTCAATAAATAAAAATGCAGATAATAAGTTAATAACAAGTTTCAAAATTATGATTTTATTCTGAAAATAATAATTACTGGTGTTAATTGAATTACAGTAATTAACTGATACAAGACATCAGAATGTTTTAATATATACCAACCGAAAATTAATTAGTTTGAAGTTGGAACATATATATATACGTAGCATATAACTATATATATTTTAAAAATAAAGGACGGCTTTAAAATTCGACTTTCCAGTTTCAACATTATACACGGCTTTTGCGGCGTCCCAACTACCAAACTTGTTGGAATGAAACTTTAAGAGCCATAATTAATTTATCAGAGTAATAAGTTTAGTGAGCAGTGAAAATGAGATCGATGTGGCAATATTATTTAACATTCGTGATGATAATAATAATAAGAACAAAACATCTTGTTGACTCGTAATGTCTTAATTAGTGCCAATATAGATAAACTGACAACTAGCGCATGCCTCGCCGTATTCCCTGGACTTTTTTTTTTTTTTAAATTTTAAAAAAATACTATTTAAACTTCAAAATCCTAAATAGGTGATTTAACAATAAAATGATTTTTTAATTATATTATCATTCTTGTTAATCCCATTACCAAACTTATTAACAGAATTTTAAAGTTTAAATGATATTTTTTTGACATTCTCCCTTTTTTTTTCCATCTATCACCAAAATAATGGCTTATTATTTATGTATACACTAATACAGTAGTGATATTAAATAAATAGCACTCATGTTCCACATTGCACTGTGTGTTGATCATGTACTGCGTCACTTGTATTCAATTCGAATCCGTACAGATTTTCCCACCGTCCAATATTTATTGCTCACATATTCACCACTTCCCTTTTTCTTAAATACGCCTACTACAACTAATACTTTTCTGTGATATCGCACGCAGCGCATCAAAATTTACGACATCAGTATATGTTTTTTTGTTCTCATAAAAAAAAAAAAAACTAATACCGAGTTCTGCGTTTTAATTGGGTGCATTATTGTCTATCATTAATTATTTTTGGGCCGAAATGAACAAAATACAAGAATATTCCCATTGCTTCAAATACAATCCTAGCTTCCATAAAACCATAACATGATTGCGTCAAGTTCATTATGAACAATTTCTTAAAACATCTAAGTGTGAAATATTAAAAACTGAATAACATATACATCAATGTCGGCCAGACACAAGCACAAAAAAGGGTCAATGTAACGCCAAGTCAATAGGCATAACGAGAGGGCAAGATGTCCAACTCCTTCTCCATTATCGTTTGTATAAAATATTACATCTGTTCATCTCCATTACCGTTTTTTCCCATATAAATAAGAAGGTTTTGTTTTGTTTTTTTTCTGCTGGCAGTCAATTACCCCTGAAGGTTTTCAAAGGATAAAAGCAAATATGAGCCTTTGAATGGTGCAACTCCAAACTGCAGTAGCTAGGCAGGCACCCAATTCTTACTGAAATGTTTATTAACAGGCGATATTGTTTGGGTCAAAAATGATATATTCGAGGACGATGATTGTAGCATCCAAACACATTATTACACATGGTGAAATATGATAGAGATATGGTGTTGAGCTGTTGAGTCATGGCCGCACTAGTTACTCAGAGATAATACATAATTCATAATACTCACCGATGGAGAGGCTTGACTCGCCAGCTCTGAAAATTTTATTCTAAAGTGCCCACCTCACTTGATCACCACATAAATTAATAATCTATGTATTAATCTTCATCATGATGATCAATTGGAATCATTCTGGTTGAAAAGAGGAGGTGTGGATTCATTGGCCAGGAGGCTTCATTGGTCAACGGAGAACTGGGTGTTTTTTTTTCCGAAAAAAAAAAGGAAAGAAATGGAGAACACGCAATCAGACCAATTCCTTTCTCTCCCGTTGTCTTCTCCTTGAGCCCATTTCTTGCTGATCTTTGTTCTGCATTTCCTCAAACCACTTGATGGAACCTATCTTTTACTTCTCTCTCATTCTTCTCTTCTTCTCTGCCATATCTGCTGCCTACACTTTCTCAGAATCCATCAAACCAAATTTCACTGCTACATATCTTCAATTCATTTACAGTTCTGGTGCCTTCTTGTCATCCCGCAATGGAACATTCGAGGCTGCTATATTCAATCCTGGACATCAACAATCCAGATTCTACTTGTGCGTTATACATGTGCCATCCCGCACCATCATTTGGTCTGCAAATCGTGACGCTCCCATTTCAAATTCTGATACGATGAATCTGACTACCAAAGGGATCACTATTTTTGATCACGATAGAAACATCAAATGGTCAACCCTACCATTGAAATCACCAGTATCCTCATTACAACTCACTGAAACGGGCAACCTCGTCTTACTTGACAGTTCCAATGTTTCTCTTTGGGAGAATTTCCAGCACCCGACGGACACAATTGTCATGGGACAACGCTTACCTGTTGGGACATGGCTGTCAAGTGCAATATCAGGGTCTGACTTTTCAACAGGGGATTACAACTTGAGCATCACTCCTTCTGATGCAATACTTCAGTGGCATGGACAGACATACTGGAAGTTGTCGATGGTCTCAAACGCCTTTCAGGATTCGAGTCATATGGTGGAATACATGGCTATAAACAGAACAGCTCTTGATCTCTTCGGAAGTAATGGAACAGTGACTGTGTTTAGGGTGGTCTTGCCGATAGCTGATTTCCGAATTGCCAAATTGGCTGTTAATGGTCAGTTTACTGTCCAAAGCTTTTCCGGTACTGGCTGGGTTCAGGACTTTGTGGGGCCAGATGATAGTTGTGAGACTCCATTTTTTTGTGGCAAATTAGGACTATGCACTCATGGAGCTGCGTCCTCTACACCTTCCTGTTCTTGCCCTCCAAACTTCCATGCAGTCTCAAGTAATCCTCCGGGATGTGTGCCCAGCAGTGGTTCTTATTCTTCGTCATCTGCGTGTAATTCATCTGTTTATGATAGTGCATCAAATTCTTCATCTGTTTCATATTTAGAACTCGGGGGTGGTATCCAGTACTTTGGCAATACCTACTCTAACACCGTAACATATGCGGTGAACTTAACTATTTGTCAAGATCTCTGTTCATGGAATTGTTCGTGCTTGGGATTCTTCTATGATAATTCGTCTGGTTCCTGCTATATGCTTGAAAATGAGTTGGGTTCTATTATGTCACGTAGTGGAGGTGCAAGTAACTCGTTAGGCTACATGAAAGTTATTGGTGCATCTGCTTCTGCTATTTATCCTCCTACTTCTGAAGAAGATAGGCTTCCTGTGGCTGTTCTGGTGATAATACCTATTGCTGGATTCATTATTGCTATGGCTCTCGGTTTCCTCTGGCTTAGAAGATATAGAACCTCAAGGGCAAAGGAGATAAAATTAGGCACCTTCAAATCACATTCTTCAGACGACTTGGAGGCCTTCTATATTCCAGGTTTACCAAAAAGGTTTGATTATGAAGAACTTGTGGAGGCCACTGATAATTTCAAGACCCTAATCGGTTCAGGTGGATTTGGTGCGGTGTTCAGGGGACAACTTCCTGATAAGACCGTGGTGGCAGTGAAGAAAATGGTGAGTCTTGGAAATCAAGGGAAAAAGGATTTCTGCACTGAGATTGCAATTATTGGGAATATTCACCACGTTAATTTGGTGAAACTGAAAGGCTTTTGTGCTGAAGGAAGACAACGTCTGCTGATTTATGAGTACATGAATCGTGGCTCCCTGGATCGCACCCTCTTTCGTGGTGGACCAGCCTTAGAATGGCAAGAGAGGTTTGACATAGCACTTGGGACAGCGCGTGGACTTGCCTACCTGCACGGCGGGTGTGAGCAAAAGATCATTCACTGTGACATCAAACCAGAGAATATTCTCCTGCACGATCACTTTCAGGCTAAGATATCTGATTTTGGACTCTCGAAACTCCTCAGCCCCGAACAGTCTGGTTTATTCACAACAATGAGAGGCACGCGTGGTTATCTAGCTCCAGAGTGGCTTACCAACTCTGCAATCACTGAAAAGACTGATGTTTATAGTTTTGGAATGGTGCTGCTTGAGCTAGTGAGTGGAAAGAAAAATTGTTCTGTGGGGTCACAAAGCCCGAGCAAGGACGAGAGTATGAGTAGCAATTCAGGGACGTCATCAGGGACAGGATTGGTTTATTTTCCACTGTATGCCTTAGAGATGCATGAGCAAGGAAGGTACCTTGAATTGGCAGACCCAAGGCTAGAAGGGAGGGTTTCAAATGAGGAGGTGGAGAAACTAGTGCGTGTAGCCTTGTGCTGTGTTCATGAAGAACCGTCGCTTAGGCCAAATATGGCAGCTTGTGTAGGCATGTTGGAAGGTGGGACTCCATTGGCCCAGCCAAGAATTGAATCTTTAAATTTCTTGCGTTTTTATGGGCGTAGGTTTTCAGAGGCTTCCATGATAGCCGAGGCAAACACCGTGTCTCGACAAGCACTGAAACCTTCAGCTCCAACTACTAGTGGTTCTCAAACCGCTTTTTCTTACATTTCTTCACATGACATATCAGGGCCTAGATAAGGTCTGCATAGTTGTTATTGGGGATACGATTGTAATTGTATAGAATCCTCTACTGTGGTTCTTATATCTTGTTACAAGGAGGTTGCTGCTTCTGTAAGAGCAAGACTTGTATATTTTGTGTGTAAAGTAATCATGGAGTATAAGTTTGTCACAAGTCAATCGGGTGTGCGTTAATAAACTTGAATTTCTCGTTCTGTGAATTCAGTCTATGATAAGAAATTGCTGCAGTGTGATGCGACTGTTTTACCCTGCTTCTAATTATTTTAACCATATGTGTTTAACTTTTAACTGTAGTGGCTAGAAACTCTATTTGCAACACAAAATTGTCCTGCGTTTGGGAGTTGGAGGTCTTCATAATTCTGATTTTTCCATATTCATTCTAAATGATTTCGTCCAACCTGATATGAGAATTCAGGAGCTTGAACTCCCTTTCGTTGAAACCAGCACGCTATGTTGTCCTGTGGCATGAAACTGTATGGCGTGCCAGCCACTTCCCTGCAAGCAAACACTACACATACACGGTTACCCTTTTTTTCTTTTTTTTCCGGGCCTACCAACAATACCCGCCCCGGTGACACTTATGATAAAAGGGCATCATAATTAATTTTATTATGCATATAATTCAGGTTATTGAATTTTAACAGACCCCTTTATTTTTTCACCCAATTTCATTCCTGGTTATTAGTTTTCAAATTGAAAGATCTTGACTGCAAAGTATGAAGAATTAGTTATTATTTTTTTTTAAAAAATCACAAGGAAGTAAAATCTGAATGAATTTTAAAATTTATAATTGTAATGATTGATTATACAGTAAATAACGAATAAAAGATTGTTTGTTCATTTATTTTTGCTAAGCACAGTTATTCTCATAAATGTGGCAACTCTCCCAACTAAAATTTGAATTTTGATTCACCACGTTGTGAGTAACTAACCCTTTTGACTAAACCCAATTCCGTTGGTTATCGGTTTTAAAATTTACCATCTATATGATAGACAAATCTTGATTGCAAAGTATGAAGAATTAGTAATTATTTTTTAGAAAAATCACAAGGAATTAAAAATCTGAGTGAATTTTAAAATTTATAATTGTAATGATGGATTAAACAATAAATAATGAATAAAAAAGTCTTTATTTATTTATTTTTGCTAAGCACTCACTAAATGTGGTCATCTCTGCTAGTAGAAATTCAAAGCTTGATTCATCATATTTTGAGAGACTAGCCCCTCCCGTTAGACCCAACACCATTAGTAAAAAAAAGAGAAAAATTAAATATATAAATTTAATTTATTACTCCTATTGATTATTATTTTTAAAACACTGTAAATTTTGTCCAACATTCTGACTCACATATGATTTTTATACACTGTGCCTTGTCGGCCCATCGGCCCAAAGGCGAGTGGCCGTTTCATCGCTCGCGCGACTCTCATCTTGACATGACCCCAATTGATGGATCTATCTGTATCAAAAAAAAAAAAATTGATTCCTCTATCATCAAATTAAAGAGGGACACCTGTACCTCGGGTTGAATTTACGTGGCGATAGCCAATTAGAATCTGGAACCTTCTTCGCTTGACGTCAAATTTCTCGCACGATCTCTCTCTCGGGAAATATAACTACTAAAAAAAGTCAATAGCCAGCACTATTTCCAATTTCTTCGTCAATCTTAGAAGCCCTGCGCTGCAGAACCTACCATGGCTTACGTCGAGCGAGGTATCTTCCTCTTTTTCTTCGCCCAGTTTTGTTTCTTTTCATGTCAGTATGCGGGTATTGGTTGTTTTGCTTGTTAAGCTCTATTCGCTTTATTGCAATCTTTGGACCCTTGATCTCAGTCTCCGGTGTAGTTTACCCCTTTGTTTTTATCAATTGCAATTTAGTTGATGTTTTAGGATTGGGGAATATGATCAGAAAGAACTTTTTCGTTTGGATAATTAACCAATTTGAAGAAGGCAACTTCAATTGCTCTTCGTCGGTTTATTTGTTATCTCCTGATATCTAGCTGAACTTTAGGGTGCAATTCTGATGCCACTAATTGGCGTATGGTAAATGTTTTTTTTAAACTGATATTATCGACTAGTATTTCTGATCGTAGAGCGGCTAATAACTAGACTCTTATAGAAGTAGATATTCAATATGTTCTCGGAAAACGATGTCCTGCGTAAGTTTTGGTTTTTCATGTTTATTTCCCCCCTTTATTATAAGCATTATGAAACGCCACTGGGCTAAGATTTTATTTCATGCGGCGCCCTTTGCCCATCACCGATTTAATGTATTTAACTGCAATCTGTGACGGGATTATGCTATGCGAATTATGATGGATATTCCCGCATCTCTAACTGTCTTAAATTTAGTTCTACTAAAGTTATATCTTTCTTGATTGATGACTTGGATGTGATTTCCGAATTGGAAAATAAGTTACATCTGCATATACATCCGTGCATACATACAAACAAGGGAGCAGAGCAGATTCATAACCACTAGTTATAAACCTTTATTGTTACAGACTTGCAGATTGACATTGCTTCAATTTTTTCTGCTTTATGATCAGGGTCAGGCGTGTTTTTGGAATATTTTATTTTGAGAATCGTATTGGTGGAATTTTAAATCTATTGCATACTGAAATGTGAGCCATCATGCAATCCATATTTATCCTGGTTCTGGACCTAGGTATTATTGTAGGAATTAATAATTAATATATTATGAGTTGATATATTATGAGAGATTTTATGAGTTGTTAGTTTTAATTATATTGGTTAGTTATAAATATATCAGATTAGGTTTTACTACATTTTATTAGGTTAGATTTTATTTCCATTAAAATCTCAACCACCTTGATTAGTGTGTGTATATATTCAGTATTCTGATCAATGAATAATCAGCTTGGTGATTCATAATTAGTCTCTAAATACCCTACATGGTATATGATTTTCTTAGGGATTAGACGACCCACCATGAGTGCCTGAGTGAGCCACGACCGAGCGAGCGTTTGAGAGCTAAACACGAGGGACAGTGAGAGTGCGATTGCGCCTGATGTGCGCGACCCAGAATGAAGCGATTGTCCATCGCGCTTCCGCCAACCTCAGTCCCGTTCAGTTTCCCGTCTGGCTTCTCCAAGTTGACTTTTCGTTGTGTCAGACGTGAGCAACCCAAAACGAGCGATTGTTCACTGCGACCCCGCCAACCTTAGTCCCGTTTGTGTTCTTGTCCAACTACACTAGTTCCAGCTGAGTCTCAGCCGCACCTCATGGCCTCCACCCAACCGCTTGCATCGTCACCCAGCTCCAGCAAGATACCTAATGAGCACGTGACTTCTGCGTCTTCTGTCATCAACTCACTTAGCCATGGCGCACAACGCCTCGCTGTTGACCTCAACATCCTGTCCGTTCCGATTGTCCCACAGAAGCTTACCAGCGATGGAGAAAATTTCCGTGAATGGGCTTGGTCAATTCGCCTTACTGTTGATGGTAGGGGATGCCTTGGAAGCCTCACTGGAACCATCGCTACTCCTCCTCTCACCAATGTAATAGCCCATTAGAAGAGGCAGTCCGCAAACACCATAGTCTCCTCATGGTTGTTCAATGCCATGTCCCTGGGTCTCTGCAAAAGCTTCATGTTCCTTCCCACGGCACACGACATCTGGGAGGCAGTCACCGAAGCGTTTAGCGATGGAGCGAATGACTCGTTAATCTTCGACTTCAAACAAAAGGTTCGAGGTCTTAAAACAAAATTCCCTTCCTCTCAATGAATATTATCGGCAGAAGACGGCCTTATGGTAGGACATTGACCTTATCAACGACAAGGTTGAATGCTGCCCTACTCACGCTGCAACATACCAAAAATGCGTCTCCAGAGAATGCCTGTTTGAATTATTAGCAGGCCTGAATCCAACATTTGATGATGTTCGAGGTAGGATACTTGCTCAGAATCCCCTTCCGTCTGTACGTACTGCGTTTGCTATTTTTCATGATGAGCAAAGCCAAAAGAAAGTAATGCTTAAAGGGACCCATGAATAACCTGAAGCTTTCACACTCGTCACCAGAACAAATGAACAGCGAAATACTAAACCCAGACCAACGTGTGATCATTGCAAGAAGGTTAGACACATAAAGGATACCTGTTGGGACTTTCATGGTAAATTGGCAAATTGGAAGCCTAAGAGGGGGAGAGGCTGTGGCTATATGACTGAGACTACTGCATTAGAGGACAATGACTCTCCACCATCTGACACCTTGAGTCTGATTCTTGAACGAGTCGCTGCTTTAGATGGTACTATGAAATAGCCATGTGCCACTATAGCAAAGCAAGGTAATTATTCTGTTGCATTTACTATTGCTGAAGTTATATCTTCTCATAATTGTTGGATTATTGATTCCGGTACATCTAATCACATGACCGATGATATCACGTTATTCTTTAATTATTTGCCAACCAAGAAACGACTTACAGTAAAAATTGTTGATGCCTCATTAACCCGTTGTTGGTATTGGAAGTGTGAAGATATCTAATACCATAACTCTTTATGCTGTTCTACATGTCCCAAACCTAAAATGCAATTTGTTATCTGTGGGTAAACTGGCAAAAGATCTGTAATGCCATGCTAACTTCTCTGCCACTGATTGTATTTTCCAGGATTTGCTGATGGGGATGACGATTGGAGTTGCTAAGGAGTTTGAAGGGCTTTATATCTAGTTAATTGTGTCAATAAAAGTGTCAAACTTTGCAATAAGGTGTCTTCCTTTAGGATTAGTGGTTTTGAATTATGGCACAAACGTTTAGGACACCCAAATTTTCATTTTATGACAAAGTTGTTTCCATATGTTTATTGTAATTAAATCTCTACTGAATTTTACTGTGATTCGTGTGAATGCGCTAAACATCACCGAACTTCTTTTTCGAGTAATCCTTACATCGCATGTCAAAACTACTATTCACAGTGATCTCGCACTTCAAACAGGTCCCACTCAAAGTGGTTCATCAGCTTTATTGATTATCATACCTGGGTATGTTGGGTCTATCTACTAAAAGAAAAATCTGATGTGTTCAACACCATCAATTTTCACACCATGATCCAAAATCAGTTCCAAACTACCATCTAAATCCTTTATACAGACAACGGTATTGAATATTTCAACCAACCCATTTCCCAATTCCTCACAGCTCATGGCGTTATCCATAAAAGTACTTGTCCCCATAGTCCCCAACAAAACGATATGGCTGAAAGGAAAAACAGAAACATCCTAGAAACTGCCCGGGCCATCATGTTCAATAGTAACACGCCTAAATACCATTGGGATGATGCTATTCTTACAGCCGCTTTCTTTATCAACCGTATTCCCAGCAGGCCATTGTCTTATCGCTCCCCCTCCAAGTCCTTCACAACAACTACAATCGACCCTACCTTGAAAACATCTGACCATTACGAGTCTTCGGCTGTCTCTCCTATGTCTACCTTCACCACACCAGCAAATTAGATCCTCAATCCATTAGGTGCATCTTTCTGGGATACTCAGCGACACAAAAAGGGTATTGTTATGATCCAATCACTAAACGGCTCTACATTACCTATAATGTTACTTTTTATGAAAATATCCTATTTTATTCTCAGCCTGAAATTCAAGGGGAGAACAGTCCTCAGAACGAATTCCAGCCTACACACCAATTTTGATCCACTTCCATGAGTACACACCTGAACCTGAATCCATACACGCACCCAAAACAGCCGAAACAATCCCTAGCCCACATAAGGAAAATACTAATCGAGGGGGAAGACACTACTAACAACTGCTACACCTTGAAAGTCTATACATGTAGGCACAAAACTGAGATTGCCCCTCAAACGACTTGCACACTCCATGAGTTTAAACCACAAGAAGATCCAGGAAGACTGCAACTTGTGAGCCAAGAGACTCAAAGTGACCTCGACCTTCCAATTGCAGTCAGAAAGCAACCCAGAACATGCACCAGACATCCAATTGAGAAGTATGTGTCATATCAGGCTCTTTCTTCTAAATATTGTGCTTTTTCATCTCATCTCGACAACGTCAGAATTCCTCACAATATAGACGAAGTACTAGCGAGTCCAAAATGGAGACAGGCAGTCATGGAAGAAATGAAAGCCTTAAAAACTAATAATACGTGGGACGTAGTAGATAAACTTGAAGGAAAAAAACTAGTAGGCTGCAAATGGGTGTTCACCCCTAAGTACGAGGTTGATGGAACCCTTGACAAATACAAAGCAAGATTGGTTGCAAAAGGGTTCTCACAGGTATATGGCATGGACTATAATGAAACATTTGCTCCAGTAGTAAAACTAAACACTATGCAGATATTACCCTCATTAGCCGTGAATTTAAATTGGTCACTATATCAAATGGACATAAAAAACGCCTTTCTTAATGGGGATCTGAAGGAAGAAGTTTATATGAAGATGCCTCCAGAGTTCCCAGGGGAAAAGGGAGATCAGGTATGCAAATTAAAAAAGTCACTGTATGGACTAAAGCAATCCCCACGAGCCTGGTTTGAGTTGAGCGATTTACTCGAGTATTGAAGACACAAGGCTATATATAGGGATAAAGTGATCATACTCTCTTCTTTAAACGAATAAAGGGGAGAATTAGATCTTTGTAGTATATGTAGATGACATAGTTCTCACTGGCGACAATGAAGATGATATAAATAGGATAAAGAATGCCCTAAACCAAGAATTTCAAGTAAAAGACCACGGTGAGATGAAGTATTTTCTTGGAATGGAGGTTGCTTGTTTTTCCTAAGGAATCTACATTTAACAGAGGAAATACATTCTTGACCTTCTCAAGGAAACAAGTATGTTGGGCTGTAGACCTAATAGTATTCCAATCAAAGTTGAGAAGATCAATGACATTGAAGACCTAGGCAAAGATGTGGATGTAAGAAGATACTAGCGTATGGTAGGAAAGTTGATTTACCTATCACATACACGCCTTGACATTGCATTTGCCGTCAGTATGGTAAGTCAACATTCCCACGACCCCAAACAAAAGCACCTGAATGAAGTATACAGAATTCTTAGGTACCTAAAAAGCTCACCAGGAAGAGGACTCTTATTCAAGAAAACTAATGAGAGAAATGTTAGAATGTTCACTGATGCTGATTGGGCAGGTGATCAGGAAAATTGAAAATCTACCTTTGGATATTGCACATTTGTGTGGGGCAATCTGGTTACCTGGCACATTAAGAAACAAAATGTAGTAGTTAGAAGTAGTGTTGAGGCTGAGTTTCGAGCCATAGCACTTGGCATATGTGAAGGTATCTGGGTTAAAAGAGTGCTTGAAGAGCTTAAATTGAGTGTGAACCTATAAAGATGTATTCTGACAAGATGGCGGCCATCAACATATGCCACAATCCTATTAAGCATAATAGAATGAAACATGTGGAAATTGATAAACACTTCATTCGTGAGAAGATAGATGATGGGATAATCGATCTCAGATATATACCGTTAGGCAGCAGACAACAGACATTCTTACTAAAGCACTTGCCAACGACAAGTTTGAATTCCTAGTTGGCAAGTTGGAGATGATCGACATCTATGCTCCAACTTGAGGGGGAGTGTTGGAATTAATAATTAATATAGTATGAGTTGATATATTGGGAGAGATTTTCTGAGTTGTTAGTTCTGATTATGTAGGTTAGTTGTAAATATATCAGATTAGATTTTATTTCTATTAAAATCTCAACCACCTTGATTAGTGTTTGTATATATTCAGTATTCTGATCAATGAATAATCAGCTTGGTGATTCATAATTAGTCTCTAAATACCCTACAATTATCTTGCATTATATTGTATTGGCTGGGTGTTAGCAATTGATCAGATAGTGTTTCATTAGCATCATCTGCATGCAACAGAGACTCACTTTGATCTTTAAAATCAAAATCCATAAGTTGCGGTAGTTTTATGAGTGAAAATTTTGATACATTGTCAGCATAGAGTTTTACTCCAGTGAACCGTTTAATTCTTGATGCTGCCTTTTTTCTCTAAGCCTCTCTGTTTTCTGGTGAAAGTTTCTGATCCAATTGTTAATGATAACTTTGCATGTCTTCTCTTTTACTTATCTGCTTCTATCTCCTGCCCCTTTTGGGATGCATATTCTGGTTACTTCCAAAGAACATTTTGCGGTTGCATTCTACACTATAATCTTACTTGTTATGTTTAGCTTGAAATTGCTATGTTACTTCTCTTTTTGCATGACTGAAATCTAACAAAACTGGTGGACTGAAATTTGATCTTAAAAAATTGTTACCACTCAAGAGGAGTCCAATTATTTGAAAGAAATTTACCGTGGGCGTTTTCTGATGTGAGAGCAGAAAAGGACCTTACAAAGAACTTGATACAATTTTGTGCAGGTGTTGTTAAATCAAAGAGATCAATATGGCGTCTAAAAACAATCACTGATTTTTTCTGGGCTATTGTTAACTTCATAGGAGTCTTTTTTGCAACAATGTTTTCGGTAATGTTTATATTTCTGTTTAATTTTTCGTTTTTAGAATCTACAAGAAATCTATATTACCTTTAATTGATGCTAGCTCATAATGCCATTATCTGTAGATGGAAAAGTCAGATGCCTACAGAAAAGGTTCCGGTTCAGGTAAGAAATGGGATGGTGGCGGCCCTGGAGGTCCTGGGGGACCATATGGTGGTGGTCCACGGGGTCCTCCTCGCCGAGGTCTTGACAATGTTCGTGGACTAGACAGTGTTAGGGGGGCTGATCATAGTAAGTACATGATTTTGTCGTTCCTCTCTTTCTTGGACATTTGAATGTATCTTCCGCTGCTCAACTTCTATTCTGAATCTGTGCTAACCAATTTATTTGGGCTTCTCTGAATTGGACTTCCAGGTTCTCTGCCGGCCTGTGGCTCCTGCTGTGGTTGAGTATTATAGGTGGTTCAAATGGATTTTACAGTTATCTTGCCTAAATTGTCTCCATAATTATCAGGAGTTGAACTCTTTGAACACACCTATGACGTGCCTCTGTGGAGTTTATGTATGCTTTTCTACCAAAAACAAAAACCGTTTGTGTATATCCAGAAATTTAACCGGCAATGTGTACACGAGGTCCATTACTTGGCCCTTGCTCTTTAATTGATTGGCCTTTCAAATTCACTTCCTTAACCAAGTTTTCTAAACAAGTTGACTTCTTTTAGATTAGCGAGTTGATTAGTAGTAATTAAATGATCGGGGCGAATAATGTATTGACCATCATTTTCATGAGAGGGGAATGATGACGGCCTTTATTACGGAGCCAGCAATGGCAATGTGCGCTCTTGACTTTTTTGAGATTGAGGAAGGACAAGAGGGAAATGATGGAAAGATTAATTAACCGGTACCTTCATGTTGCAGTTAACTTCAAGTAAGTCTATGGGCCGAACTCAAATAACTCCTGATACGATGAAAATATTAGGAAGGACGGACTCCTTGTTTGCGTGGTGCACAAAATGAGCATTCCAGGGTTATCGTTTTAGAAAATCATTCAGGGTGGTGGATTAAAGATGACGTGTCGTAAGAATGGAACATGGTTGGGTGAAAAGGATTCATGGTAGGAGGCAGTATATTAAGATCCCAAATGAGAAGGATGATCTCATTGTCATCGTTGCGTTGAATCCTACAGTGAAGGTAGATATACCTTGCTTAGACACCCCATCAATCATCCCAAACTGCGTGCCTCCTATTACAATATAATAGTATGCCTACCCTTCCTGTTCACCCTCACCCGCATCAGTACATGTAACACTGCCCTTCTTCGTTTCCTAACTAATGCATAGTATCCAAAGTCCACTTGATTTTATAAAAAATCCAATTCTGACATGATGAAGGACAAAACTTTACATGAATATTGGGTTGCTTCCTAGTAGTATTAGTCTCCGTCTGGTCCACTAGCTAAAGCAGACAGGTTTGGAGGACAACATGAATGAAATTATGGTTCCACGAACTTGCTGATTTGTTCGCATGAGAGAAGCAGCAGAAACATTAGCCATTAGAGCCCCAAATGGAATTTATTTGACCAATCCTGAATTTCCTACCCCACGTCCCTTGAGCCTTGCTAAGAACCTCCTGATCCACGCGCCTAGAGGACCAAGCAAGAAAGCCATATCTACTTTATTTGCATGGCCCCATTGAGCTAGTTTATAAACAATTTATTTGCCAAATGAAATGCCCCTTCGAGTATGGGTATCAAACAGTACAACAAACATTAATGTCAACTTTTAAGCATATTGGTTTTGCTGAAACCAAGTCTACCACATGAAATTTTACAGTTTAGTCTGTAAGAAATTCCTTGTTTACTAATTAAGTGTCAGTCACGATATTTACCATATAACCACGCCACTTTATTTCGAAAACGAGATTCTATAGTGGTATATTTACAATACTACTCAAAGATACAACTAGCACACACTTTTCCGGGAGGCTCCGAATATCAAACCCATGATTAATGTGGTTAAAGGGACCCTCACCTGTCATCACTTTCTATAGGCGTTATGACAGTTTATATGGTTGCAGGTATTTTACCCTCAGAAGCTTCAGCCAAAAAAATGAAATAAAGTTGCGCCAATTACATCTGCCATGCAGGTATGCAGAATATTAATATCCCAAGAAACGAGGAGACGCATATTGTAATCATAGCATAGGCATAAGCTCTCCAAGGGTGCGTGCTTTCTCTCATGGCGTTGAACTCAGAAGCAAAGGTTGAGACTGTACTCAGACACCCCAACAGCCCAAACTGAATGCCTGCCACTATAGTATCACATTTCCAGGTGTTCACCTGCATCACCATGTAATAAACTCCATCACCTCAAAAATAAAGCAAGGAATATATATGACCCCCAAGAGTCAAGAAGAAGGAACTCACTGATTTCTTTACTATAGCAAGAGCAGACATTACACAAGCTGCGGAAACATTGGCTATTAGAGTCCCAAATGGAATCCATTTCAGCAGCCTTGCCCTTCCTATGCCACGCCCATTGAGCCGAGCTAAGAACCACCTAATCCACACGCCTAAAGGACCAACTAGGCATGCAAGCCATAATTCTGCCTCGCTGTCTTCATGCTTGAACTCAGACCTTACCAATGTGCTGCTTAAACCCCACAAGAAGCCTAACATTGCTAAGAACACCACCATAACTCCCAACTGTCGCTTGTAACTGTCCACTTTTCTGCTTCTCTCTGAGTTACAAGAGCCTGTTCCTGATCTCATCTTTAGCCAGATGATAAGCCACCTGAACCCCTTGGCCGTCTCAATTCCGAATATGATGGAAAAACCAACGAGGAACAAGCCTGCAAATCAAAATCCATATTTTTCTTTATAATTCCATCCATTAGCTTGGCCATGCTTAGGTGAAAATGAGATGGCTCATACCACTAAATACACTGATCAGACGCATCTCATTAGTCATTACCTATTATAAAACCAAGCACAGTGAAGACCCAGTGTCCATTAAAACCAAGTTCAAGCATTTTCTGGTTCCAACCACTAAAGGTTGTAAGGCTCCCTAAATAACCTGTTGTTAATGCAATTGTGAGATGCTCTGACATTCGGGATATGTCTCCTTTGAATACCACGCCAAACCATCCCATCAAAAAAGAACCAACCTAAATCAAACATTAAGTTTGTATCAATCTATCAGCACATAATCTAGGAAACGAAAACCTAAGCAAGGTCTTGGCTTTTTGTCTCTCTCTTTTGTAAACATAGAATTTCAGTAGCACCCAAGACTTATGAATATCAAAGCATGATGGAAAGATAGAGGAAAGGGTATGTCAGGGAAAGACCATATTGGAAGGCAGATCCAGGTAAAGAATAGTATGGTCACTTGTCACACCAGCTCCATCAGGGCCAAACAACTTTTGCAGTAAGTATCTTGTGAGGACCTGCATTTTTTTTTTTTTTTGGGAAATGGCATATCAATATCTTCTTAATAATTGCACATTCCAGAATGAAATTGACAATAAAAAAAAATCAAGATGGAAAAATATGGCCTATGAAGCCAAAATTGCCATAGGCTCTCAATTAAAGCAGAAGCTATCGCACAAGTGCCAACACCAATTCTATCAAATTACCCCAAGAATTCCAAAAGTAGCTAAATGAATCATGCATGAGGCATAATCCAGTGCCTTTGGCAACCCCTTATCCTTTTCCTGCGCGTAGAGACAACAGACTATGAATAATCTATTACAATAGAAACAAGAGAACTGACTAAACAATTGGTGAGTTGGGCTCACTTTTATGTGTTCAGGACTCCCTTTCGCATTACTATAACAAGGGGTCACTAGTTGTGGCGATGGATTTGCAGTGGAAATAGAACTCAATGGCTGCAACTTTGGATCGCCTGGAACAGAAACAATTCCATGTTCAGTTGTGAATTCAGAAGAGAAATGAAGAGCTCGATCACCAATATCTCCTGCCTCCGAAACAGTCTCACTCTCAACATCATCATCATCATCATCCATCTCATGGTTCATACGACTTGATGGAGCCAATGAATTCATTCTCTCCATGAATCACCTGAAAACCTGAGGATTAATTAGTTTCCTCTTGAATCAACTACAAAAGCATTACTATTAAAGAATATACTTGGAAGGATGAATCCATGAGGAATATACTTGCTAATGCAAGGCAAGATGACAGACAAGTAAACCGAGTTTTAGAAATTAACTTGCACATAAACTGTATTTACGTACACACCGCTGATTTTTTTTTTTTTTAACCTATGCACTATTTATATGGAACAACAAAAGATGATGAATTTGATATACTGAATCAGAGATTTTGATACTGAGTTAATACTGCTCTCTAGATATTTAAAAGAACCACCATATCAAGCAAAGGAAATGCAAAAGTGGGCTGTTGTTTTCAGAGTTAAAGAAACGTTAAGCTGTTTGACAAGACAAGTATTTTATCATAATATTAGGGCCGGCTTTGAAATGAAAGCAATTTATAAAGATTCACATGTCACCATGAACCGTCTCTCTTTCTTTTTTTCTCTTTATATGACTTTCTACTTTGATCCACAGAACGCAAATGTTGATATATCATATATGGGGTTTCCAATTGGCAATATAATGGCATTCCCTTTTATGGTTTCGAGAAAAAAGAAGATCCTAAACAATCAACAAGATATTGAATATATGAACCTAAAAACACCACCATCACTTCACAGATCTCAAACCAAGACACCAGATCACCGAGACAGATAGAATAAGCTGTCAATTTGTCGGTGTCTCATTGAATATAATTTCTTAACGCTAGAATCAGACTTTTACTTATTAGTTAACCATTTTATAATCACAGCAAATTTTAAACTGTTTTAATTTGATTTATCAGGTGAAGGTCACTAATTAAAATATTTGATTTGATTGAAATTTGAAAAGAATTCAAAATTAATGAAGCGATTAGGCAATAGAAGAAAACATAAAAAATGACATGATAGTTGCATGATAAAAGAACTGAAAAATAACTTTCATCAATGCAGCATCACGCAAAAAGAGAGAAGACATCGGAGATGATGAGAATCAAGATTGTCAGATTCGAGGAGCTATAACAATATAGGAAGCATAAATATAAGAACATGATAAATTTTTAATTTTGTGATGTTGTGAATATATTGTGTTTGCTATTACATACCTAACTGTTAGGAGTCTTAATTTGTTGAAGGTTACCTAGGGGAGAGCAAATAGCCCATTACCCATGAACCCGCCCATTATCCAATGTAATTGGGTTACTGTTAGCCCGCCCAAAATAAACCCATGATGGGTTGGGTTTCAGCCCGCCCAATTAAAACTTAAATGGGCGGGCTATGGGCAGACCTTTGGGCTGCCCGTACCCGCCCATTTAGTATATATATATTTTTAAAAAAATTAAGATATGTATTAGGCTAGCTGTACCACACTCCATACTCCACATCCGTGAGAGGTGAGATCGTGACTTTGCCAGTTTGCCCTCAAGCCCTGTTAGTCAGTGTAAGTATAGTCAGTACTCAGTTAATTAATTCCCACTTTCAATAACATATTTAATTTGTGTTGTTTCATTTTTTTTAATTTCCTATTAGATTACTAATGGATATGTTCTCTCTTATTTTATTTTGTAGAGGAAGATTTGGCCTCTGGAGCTATAGCCTCTTCCTCAAGTGAATCTGAAGATGATTGTGAAAATTGAAGCATGAAGATTTAATAGAAGCATGACATTTTGTTAATATTTGAACTTGTAGTTTGAATGTTTTAATTTAAAAGTTGGAGTTTGAATATCAAAATTATGTTATGATGGTACTTGCTTAAATTTAGGTTCTTATGTGTGAATTGTGCTTATTAAACTTTGAAGGTTTATATTTCAAAATTTAGGATGAAGAATTTGGATGGATGCTTAATGCTTATTGCTTATGTATGTTTTTTTACAAAGAAAATAAACAGATCAAACATGGATGGGTTACCCAAAACCCGGTCAACCCGCCCATTTATATACTAGCCCGTTTATACGGGTTTAAATGGGTTGAGGTACGGGTATGGGCTAGCCCATACCCATTAAAAATTAAATGGGCGGGCTATGGGTTTGGGTATGGGCTACCCAACCCGCCCATTGCTCTGCCCTAAGGTTACCTACGAAATTATACATGAGAATTTTTTAAAAGTACGTCCAATCCTAAATTTTTGTAGAGACAAAAATAATTATAAATTTTTAAAATAGATATAAGAATACATATTAACCTTTTGCATGAATTTTTTAAAGATTAAAGTGTAAAAATATAAATGAGATTTTTTTAAAAGTGCGTTCGATACAAATGTTTTTTTTAAGGGTCAAAATAATTATGAACTTTCAAAAAATATGTGAAAAAATATATATTAATCATATGTTTGAATTTTTTGACTGAAAATAACATAGCTATCAAACCCGGACCAGCCAGTTCAACTCGAAAACTAGGAAACGGTCAGGTCCAGGTAGTGGCCCGGTCTTTTTTTTTTTTGTTTAAAAAAACATTTTCTTTTTATTTTTCTTTATAATTTTATATTAATAAACTTGAAATCTTCATTTTCTCACCGATTTTGTCCCAGGTTAGCTCCGGTCTAACCCACTGACCTTTGACCTGGTACTCCGACTGGTTCAGTGACTGGTCCGGGTTTAATTATCTTGAAAAATAGTGATATGGAGGATGACATGAAATAATAATTTGCTAACTAAGTAAGGAAAATTAATTTCCACTTAACCATTTATCTCCATCTAACCTTTCCTCTCTTCTCCCTCTCTCTTTTGAAAGAAGTGATGAGGTGGAGATAAAGGGTTGGGTGAAAATTAATTTCACTTGCCCAGTCAGCAAATTATTATTCCAGGTTAGAGAAATATTTACATACTCTAGGAGTACTACATTATCTAAACTTTATCTAATAAAAACATAACAACTCATATCATTTTAATTTTAGTTGGTTGATGACTCATTTGAAAAAATTCAAAATTTATCTTGTTTTTAAGAAAAGATATTTTAATTTATAAAAACTAAAACAAAATTATCAACGAATATTTTTCTTTAAAACAAGATAAAATTTAATTTTTTCTTATGAGTAATCAATCAACTAGGATTAAAATGATTTGAGTTGTTATATTTTCATTAGACACAATTCAAACAACGTGGTACTCCTAGGATATATAGGTATTTCTCTCTGATTTGTATCTTAATCATCCATGTCATCTCCATATCACTATTTTTAATCAAAGAATTCAAACAAATTGTCAACTAATGTTTAATATGTATTTTTACACATATTTTAAAAGTTCATAGTTACTTTTACCCCTAAAAATAAGCATTTGTGTTGGGTGCACTTTTAGAAAAATCTCATGTGCATTTTTATACTTTAACCCTTAAAAAATTTAAACAAATTGTCAACTAATGGTCAATATATACTTTTACATCTATTTTAGAAATTCATAATCACATTTGAAAAAAATCTCATATGTACTTTTATATTTTAATTCTTTATTTAATTATTAAATATCTGATTTAATTGTCAATTCAATCGGATGAATTATAAAACCAATAATTCCATGATATTCTTATTAGATGTTGAATTTTAAAATATTGGTTAAAATATGAAACTTTCGTGAGCGGGTGCGTGTTTGCCGAAAACATACAAGGTTGCATACTTGCATGTAAAAGCAATGCAGTCAGCACTAACGTTAAGCCAGGAAAGCTGCAGGTCGGAGGTGTGAGTGCATGTTTAGGATTATTTTTTAGATTTTTAAAAATATTTATTTATATAAGTTGAGATAAAACTCTTCTTATATATTTATTTTATATATTATAAATTATAATTAAAAAAATTATTTTTAAAAATTCTAATCGTTATTGATATAGCTGAATTGAATTATTCTTGGTATTAACTATGCCCAACCTTTCGTGACCACAAAATCTTGCAGATTTTTTTATTATTATATATGCGGTATAAAAAGGAGTTGTTGGTTCCATGAAACAGGAGTAAACTATGGTTCCGGCGAAAAAAAAAGTAAACTATTGCAATTTGATTTATGGGTTTGGAAAGCACCTAAATCATGGTTTCAAATCATAGTTTATGTAAATCGAGATAAAACTCTTTTTACATATTTATCTTATAAATCGTAAAAATTATTTTCAAAAACTAATCCAAACACACATTAGGTGGTGGCGTTTCTCAACAACCACAGGAAGGAAAAAGAAAAGAAAAGAAAAGACGAGCACGAGTAGGATCACTTAAAAGGAAATAAAGAAAAAGTTAATGGTTTTTTTTTTTGGGGGACCAATGAATCTAAGATCAAGCTTTCTAATCGGATTTGCAGTGTGTTTGAAAAAAAAAAAAAAAAGCACTTTTCCACTAAAACCATGGTTTGACAAAAAATTTCTCAAACACCTAAAATTTTCACATAATCCCGGTTCAAAAGAAAACCATGGTTCGCCTTAACAAAACCATGGTTTCTGAGAATAATGCTTTTCATGTGCTTCTGCATTGGATTATCTGAAAAAATTGACCGTTGCAAAATGTTTTCACTCTCCCTCTCTCCTCTACCCAGACCCACGACCCACTGTAATATTCCCTTGCCCTTATCTCTTTTGCTCATTCGTCTAATGTCCATTGCTCAAATTTCATTTTCTCTCCTCAAAATCTCCAGCTCTCCTCTAAAAATCTCCAGATCTACAGCTATCGTCCTCTAGCTCTTGTCGACAATCGGGGTTCCGTTTCTTGTCTTCCCCTCGCCAAGGTCAGATCAGAATCATTCCGCTGTCAACTCCGGCGATCGAAGAAGGGGTAATACCTTCCTGTGAGTTGTGGGTTCATCTTTCTATTTCATATTTCATTTTCTCGTGCTCATTTTCGATCTTCCGGTGACCGAAGGCTGTGAAGTTCGAGTTGTGGTAGCTTAGGCGATCTCGGTGGTAATACGTTCCAATGAGTATCTCGTTCTTGATCTGTTTGTCGGTAAAATCAGGTTGTGTTCATCTTGTTCATAGGGCCTCATAGATATGTGTCGACTATGAGGTAGATCCCAAACACCATAAGCTAGATCTGTGTTCATCTTATTCATCTTGTCCATATATCAATTTCTCCTTATCTCTTGAAGTTGCTTTTCGGTAGGAGTTTTTTGTGGGTATGATTTTTTCACCTTCAATCTCGGTGGATAAGGAAAATGGGTCATGGTTTGATAATGTTGTTAGATTATTGTCATTATCCATTTGGCTGTATATGGTCCATTACATTGTTAGTTGCGGCGAAGTTTAATAGATAAGAGGTTGTATATGATCCATTTTTGTCGGTATGATTTTTTCACCTTCAGCTTCATATGTTTTTGTTTTTTAAGCTCCTAGTTTGGTATAAATTTTTATTGGATAGAACACTAAACAATAGGAAAAGAAAAAGAAGTGCACAAGAGGACTGTGGACTGGAAAAGAAAAAGAAAATATCGTCAAGTAGAAAATGGGCGATTTTTAGAAATAATATTTGCAATTGACACTTTGCCGTATATAGCTGAAGCTTGCAATCTTTATGTTATACCGCTCAATGGGTTGGGTTCGATACATGCAAGAAAAAATGGCTTCTTGTCCTGCCTCATTTCAATATTTATGTTATACTGATCAATGGGTGTGTTCTATTGATTGATTTTAGGCAATCACCAATATGAGACTATGGGCTATGCAACGTTGACTTATCCATTCTGTGGTATTTGAAAGTAATTCAAATGTAAATCATTTTTTGCCAGTTTATTTGAAAGTAATCAAAAAGACTTCACTAAAGAGTAGTTGTGCTGTTTGAAATATGCAAGAAAATTGATTTTAAACCATAACCATATCTGCAATTTTTTTCTGATAATGATTTGTGAAGCTCAAGCATGTTAATAAAAAGAAGCTATGTCCTAATGTTAAGCTGTGCCGTGATGTTTTCTCAGCCTTTTTACATATTCAAAAGAAAGAAAGAGATGATTTGATTTCACCACAGTTAGGATTTCTTTCCAAGTTGCTTTGTAGAAAGTATGTTTGGTTTCAGATAAATAATCATGCTCATGGAAAGTACACTTATGGAGTTTCTTTGTAGTCAATAATTTTAGTTCTTCCATCTAGGAATTATTAATACTGTCTCAAAATTTATATATAGAGTAGTAGTTAATTTCAATATGAACGTTGTTCGAAATGTGAATGGTGTTCGATGTGAATGGTATCGTAGTTAATTTTGATGTGAATGGTGTTCTAAATGTTGCGGTTGCAGTTTGTCATTAATGAAAAATAATAAAAACATGAGTAAGGATAAGGTGAAAACTAGTTGGGATGTGAATAACACAAAAGTCTTTATTGATTTGTGTTTGGAACAAGTTCAAAAAGGAATACGGAGAAATACAAGCTTCAATAAGGATGGGTGGAAAGCTATTTCGGATGACTTTACTATGAAGACATGTAGGATGTACAAAAATGGTCAATTTAAGAGATCAAATTTGGTATTACACACAAGAGCATTAGTCATGTAGTGTTTTCAGTGTTTTGACATACTTTATTATTTTAATCAGTGAACTGTAACTTTATTTATATTTTGACGTACTGAATTATTAACAAACTATTAAATGTTAATGTATCCTTTCCATGATGAATTTGAGGTTTCTAGAAATGTTGTTAGCACTAATATATCACTTGTTAGTGAAAGAAAGATAATGTCTAAAGGAGAAAGGCAAAAACAAATTGTATTAACTGCATTAAAAGACATACTTCTTATATTAATTTTATATATTAAATATTAAATTATGAAAAAATTTATTAATATATATTTATATGGATGTATGTTTCATTTCATTTTTTTGTCACAATTTATAATTTTTTTTGGACAAATTTAAAGAGATTTTGGGTTTCTTGCTTAATTTTATGTTAAATAATACCTAAAATATAATATTATCCTTTATATTTAATTATTATAAATGATTTTTTATTATACAATATGTGTGTGTGTGTTTGATCTTTTTTTTTATGTCAGATTATTGATTAATGTTATAATTTTTAATTTTTTAGATAAATTATGTCTTTTTTTATTTATTATGAATTTTATTATTAAATAATACATAAAATATAATCTTATCAATTATATGTAATTATCACAAAAGAAAATACCCTTTTTAGTAATTTGACCATAAAAAAACTATTCTGATCATAATATCCAAACACTCTCATTTTATCAAAATCATTTTTTTCTCATAATCTATTCTGCCAAAATCTATTTTTTAAAATCACTTTTTTTCATTTTTTTTATAAGTTATTCTCAAAAACTAATTTCAAACACACTCTTGATGTCCAATCATCCCGACCAACTGCATGATTAGGGTAAAAGACCCTGTGCATCGCCCCACCAGAAAATTGCAAATATGATTCTAAGCAATCAGAATGAATGGATCGGATCACATATTGGGCCTTTTTTCTGCGACCTGTATTCCTATTTCACGAACAAGCCACCTTTCTAACTTTAACATCCCTCATCCTCATGAGAGTCCACTCCTTTTTCCAAAAAAAAAAAAAAGCGGGCCTAAATGAGTTTTCTTCTTCCTATTATCCATGTATGGGAAACAGCAATTCCAACAGCCTGGTTATTATGCAGACTCAAACCATGAGGAACCAGGATTGGGATGTTAAGCTACAGAATTTTTCACGTGTGATGCCTTAGCAAAGTAGGGTTTCGGTTTATCCTTTGCATCTTTGGATGTTTGTCCGACTCATTTACTGATTTTGCTTCAAAATGTTTGTATCGGATTTAATCTCCTCTTAGTCTAATAGTGTGTTTGGAAAGCTAAAACAAAAGCTTTTTTTTTTTCTCACTAAATCATGGTTTAACTCAAAATTTGTTAAATACTCACATTTTTTAGGTAATCCATTTTCATTACAAAACCATGATTTAACTCCTTAAAACCATGGTTTGCAACAATCTAACATTTTTTAGCTTTTCACTCTCTCTCTCTTTTTATTCTCATTTGTTTGTGGGTCCCACACTTGATTAGGTGACATTTTTTTTCTTTTTTTTATGTTTGTGGGACCCACCTCCCCTCTCTCATTTGCCTTTCTTATGTGTGGGACCCACATCCCTACTTTCTTCTCCTTGTACAAGCTTCCATCATCCTCTTTCTTTCTTTTTTTTTTTTGCTATTTTCTAAGGCTTTTTTAAATCTCTATTCCTATTAAAAATATAACTATATCAAAATGTATTATTCCCTCTAGTATTAAATATAAGATAAATTTAATTTTTTTTTCAAGAGATTTGAAAAAATAATTAAATTATTTTAGAATATTAATTTTTACCCCAAACTAATAAAAAAATTTTGACTAATAAACTGATATGTAATTTAAGGATACACAATATATGATATGATTAAATAACTTATTTAACTTCTTTAATCTTTTAAAAAAATTCAACTCTATCTTATATTTAAGACTGGAAGGAGTACTTATTTATATATATATATATATATATATATATATATATATATATGATCTTTTTTTATGTTAGATAATTGATTAATGTTATAATTTTTAATTTTTCAGATGATTTTATGTCATTTTTTGCAGTTATTATGAAATTTACTTTTAAATAATATATAAAATATAATCTTAGCAATTATATGTAATTATCACAAAAGCTAATGTCCTTTTCAGTAATTTGACCATGAAAAAAAAAAGCTATTCTGATTATAACAGCCAAACACTCATTTTATCAAAATCACTTTTTTCTCATAATCTATTATATAAAATCTTTTTTTTTCACTTTTTCTCTATAAGCTATTTTTAAAAACTAATCACAAGCACACCCTAATTTAATACAAAACCGCGGCTGCCATCTCTTCTCACCTAAAAAAATTAAATTACTAATGTTGTTGATTTAGTCCAAGAAAAAATGTTGTTGATTTAACAATTGACCCATCCAAATTGAATTGGATCCCTACGTTTGAATTCAAAATCTATCACTAAATTTCCTATCCCTTAGAAGTACGACCAGGTGGAATAGAATTTGAATGTCTCGATTGTATGGAGATAATATGGCACATAAACTATTTGATTGTGAATTGTGTAGTTATTTCATGATCTCTAATAAACAGCTGCGGACTATAATCCTCTTGAATGGGACTTTTTTTTTTTTTTGGGGGGGGGGGTGGGGGAGGAATGGGACCGAGTTTACTTGATAGGGAAGAATAAGGAGGTAAAAGAATCAATTTCAAGCACCTGAACTCTGAGAATAAGTTCAAGACTCGTTCAACAAGTTTCTCTTTTTCTTTCTTTTTGACTTTTGTTTAATGAAAAAAGAATATTAATCATGTGGATCTCATTGATTCTTAGCCTCTCATAGTCTCATCCCAGTCATCATTAATGAATAATTGGGAAACTAAAAAGCTATTAACCGTGCATTTCAGGATGAATAATATTGTACAGAACTGGTAGGATATTGGATAATGCCCCCCACAGGACTCATGGGCCCTACCAACCCCTCTAAGCTCACACATCTGCACCTCTCCCTCCCTCCTGCCTTCTCCTTCGCTCCTCTCCCCCTTCCTGTCATCCATCCAAGTCCAACCTTCTCTCCGGTCGCTCCCCATGTCTAACGCCCCCAGGTCCACCGGCACTGTCAAGTGGTTCAATGCCTACAGGGGCTTCGGATTCATCGCCCCCGATGACGGTGGCGATGATCTCTTTGTCCACCACACTTCCATCCAATCCCACGGCTATCGCACCCTGTCCAAGGATCAGCCCGTCGAGTTCCTTCTCGATCACGCCCAAGACGGACGGACCAAAGCTGTTGACGTCACCGCTCTCCTGAGATCTCGTCCTTCTGATGGCGGCGGAAGAGGCTTTTATGGTGGCAGAGGCAGGGGCGGTGGATATGGCGGACGCTATGCTGGCGGGAACACTCGCGGTGATCCTTACCGATATGGTCGGGGAGGTGGAGACTACGGTGGTGGTGGAAGATACAGCGAGGGTCCCGAGTGTTACAATTGTGGCCGCGTTGGTCATTTGGCAAGAGACTGTTATCATGGTGCTGGTGGTGGCACTCGCAGACGCGGTGGTGGTAATAGTGGCGGCGGAGGTGGAGTGTGCTTTCATTGCGGGGAGGAAGGGCATTTTGCGAGGGAATGTCCCAATGTCGATAAATAAGAATATTGGGTATTTTCCCCTGCTGTATTGTGGGTACATTTATAATTTACTACGTATCATCCAGTTCCGAGCGATTGTTGCATTTTCATTTTGTTGGTGAAGCTCATTGCAGAGGAAGAAGACGGGTCAGGTGTATTCTTTTCTCGGCAGTTACTTGTAGCTATTACCATGTTGCTGCAACTTGTTTTGTAGGATTCGCTAATTGTTAATCACTCTATCAATTACAGTTTTTGTCGACTCATCGTTGACGTACGCGTTCTCTTCACTCGACGATGATCGTACAACTTGTATAATGTGAAGCAATGAGAACCTTAATTGATCAACTATTTCATTGAATTCTTACCTTTCCCACTTTCTTCAGAATCCTCCATGACTCTGAGGCAATTTTAGACTACACAGTTCTCTAGCTTCATGCGTGGATAAAATATGGTGTCGTCTGTGGTTTACTGGTCTCGCCTTTGAAACTTATTGACGCTCTCTTTTTGTTGCGAAATTGAACATCCAGACGTGCATGTTTTATTTTTATCTGCACAGTCAAGATCCAAGAGTCTAGAATTTTTGTTTGAAGATAATTGATACTTTCCATCGATTCATGCGGGCTTCAGATCTCGTAAATCTTATCCTGGATTAGGGACTACTCGGTTGGCATGTGCAAGGTGGTCCTCTCGTAGCAAGATATGATATTTTAGTCCATTCGGTTCTCTAATTTTATGTGTGGATAGAATGTATTTTCGTTTCTGTTCTCTACAAAATAAATGTTCTGGATGTTCCTTTTTGGTTAGCTTTTCTATGACTTGGTTTCAAGCGTTGAACTGTTGGTATTGTGCAATAACTTGCATGTTTACTATATAGACTTCTATGATCTCACTGAGTATCGTCTATTTATCATATATGGTGACATTTTGATAGTTTCGTTCTTCTGCCAACGTATCAGTGACTAATCAATAAACTTTGTATTAAGGCACGTACAAGACACAAGTAGCTAATATGTGATGCGATATGATGTATACCATTATTTTTATTTTATTTTTGGTTTTTCTGGGGATCCTTTTAAAGTGTATATGTTTTAACCTTGTTATCGTCTATTAGTAGAAAAAATAAAGAAGTCTGATCATCTGGGGGAACACATGGGTTTAAATGTGGATATGATAAACCTGCTCCACCAATAAAGGATAAGGGGTAGTGATCATGAAATGTCTTTCTTTTCATTGTTATATTCATTACAAGAAGATAACGAGATCCATGCCGTTGGAAATTATTATCTCCCATCTTTAATATAATGTCTAATTAATTTTTTTAGAAGAATTAATAAAACTGAATAAATTCTTTTAAAATATTTATATTTATTATTTTTATCCTAAACGAATTTAATTAATTTATAAATTAATATATAATATAATAATATATAATATATTACATAATTAACTTATTTATTTGACTTTTTTAATTAAAAAAAAAAGGGGGTCATTAGACCTTAGATGGGGGCGGGGGAGTAACAAGCAAAAGCGGCCAATGGTTATTACTTATTAGTCCTTCGGAGTTTTGATATTCCCAAAATGCACCTCAGGCCGAAAATAACAACAGTGATACCTTTTTCCTTTTCCTTTTTTTTATTCCCTTAGGCCCAAAAGAGTCTTATTTCTTTTTAAGGCCCAATGCAAAAATGTGAAGCAGGTGACGAAACCCACACAGCGGGTTCTGATTCTGATAAGTGATAGCCTTCGATAAAATCCATCAATATTTTTTTCCCCCCAAAAGAAATATGAATTATTTTTCTGGCGAGGGGCAACTAAAGCACATGGTAATTTGAATCGAGTTAAACAATACATATCTCATTTGACAACCTGGACTTGAAAGATTCTTTACAAAACAACCCGTGGGTCGTCAGGATTTAGGAACAAAAATGACCACCACCATAGAGGCCACATATTTCATTCAGTCATTTCACTCTCAACTATCAATTATTCTCATCTCTACTTTGGAGGTTTTTCATATTCTTGACCCCATTTTCATTTCTTTGGCTCTTCATAAATAAAAAAAATTAAAAAAGGGAAAGTATTATGAGTGGAGCATCACATGGGGGGTGAACTATTATGAGTTATTTTGCTTGCACGTTCTTAAAACTGTTTGCTTTTTAGGTTCTTAGGCAACTTTTTAGCCATGATCCCCAGGACGATTTGGTCTCATGCCAGGCCCGCCAAACGTTTGGCCCATTCTCCGGCACAGGCCCTTTTTATTCATGCTCTCACTTTTTTCCACTTCGATTAGATTCATTGACACCTGTACCAAAATAATAATAATAATAATAAAAGAAGATCCATTGACATCACTAGTTCATCCGAAGGAAATTAATTTTCTTGTTCCCATTGCCATATAATTAGTCAGCTTTTTTTTTTTTGACCTGGATATAATTAGTCAGCTTTAAACCTGCAACACCATGATTCCCCCTTTCTTTTCTTTCTTACAAGAGAGGGTATGGGTAATTTTGGAACAATACTTTTATTCATTTGAGTTTTGCTGGTTCCATGATAATATGCCAAGAAGAAACATTAAATTAGGATAAGGCTACCTTTAAATATTGTGATTTCGAATATATCAAAGCCATGGATGGTCCTTATCTACTGATTGATGCTACTAAGTTTAGAAGTAATTATTTCTTCTGTTTGAATAAAATGGTTGTAAGAGTGAAAACCACTCCATTTAAATATATTATTTTATCAATATAATATTTTGCCAAGCAAGTGCCATTTAGATCATTGGCCACAAATTTTACGTGGTAAGGATTGGATTAAAGTATTGAGAGGCATATATACATATAAAGTCCTGTAAAAATTCAAGGTAATTCCATATATAATAAGAATGAAATAATCAGCACACACAAGATTCTCCATTTAAGTGTGTATGTATGAGAGTGTTGATTTCCTCACACTTTCACTACAACAAGAAGCAGTAGCCAGCTCTGGACTGTAACAACAAAAACAAAACAACAAGAACAATAGAAGGAAAATGAGAGAAAGGCAAATATCCCTTTACACACACATGTATATTGTAAAGCAGGTAAATAATTAATCAAAGCTTGTGAGGGGGACACTGATAGCACTTGGCAAAGAGGCCGAAGGTGTGAACTTGGCGTACGAAATTCACCATACTTGCCCATCCTCCCAACCCAAAGCCTACCAGCAACACCCACACCACCACAAACGCGTTCATGGAGTACACTCCCACCCATCCTCCCAAATACGATGGAGCCCTTTCTACTGCATTCTGTCCACACCATAATCATACATCAGCACAATCTCTAACTAAATATGAATTTCTTTTTCACATAACTTGTCAGTGAAATAATGCTAACCTCCCTGGCCGATGCTGAAGCAAAGGTGACCATGTGTGCCAAGGCCGGGATTATGTAGACGGTGAAGCTGACCAGGAGAGATCCAACACTTGAGTTGATAGGCCCAAAGAAAGGAAAAATAATTGCCAGGAACCATATTGGAATCACAACCGGAACTCTAGCCATCGCCCTCTTCGCCAAACTCTTGGTTTCGTGTACTCCAATGAACTTCTCCCACACAAAATACAGAGGAGTACAAGCAAATCCAAACGTTATGAACTGTAAAGATCCACCAATAACATATAGCCTTAGACAGTGTCAATACATATGTAACAGGCCGGTTGCATGAAGGATTTATCAGACAAAATCAAAATAGACCTGATGGATGAGCATGAGAATGACAGCTGTGTCCCTGAGTCCAGTTCTTGGGAGTAAAGAGAGGGCGTTGGAATGGGTAAGGAGCATGTCCCCAAATGCCCAATACACCGCAGCTGCTGATGGCAGAGTTAGGGTCAGCACATATAGTGTAGCCATCAGATATATCAGCTTGAACTTTTGAGGCTTCCACATTGCGTGCATAATTTCCCTACAACATCCCCATTCAATTAATTTCTGTCAATTTCATGTTGCTCCTATATATGCATCAACTTTTTCTGCCCTATGATGAGCTTGACTAAAGTCATCTGTAAATCTCATTAAGTATATGCAGAAAGTTGCCCATGAGTTGTGGACAACAGTAGTGTTCCTCACAATTGAATTAATTAGTCTTTTGCACTTAAAATAACCTGTGTTTGTGCATGTTTTAACAAGTTTTTGAGTTCTCACACTGTAACCGCATGTCCACCAAAAGTGTAGAGAATGTTGGTAGCCCCGGTAAAGTAGAGAACCAGTTTAGTTGGGCCTGAGTGTTTCACCCCCTCAACCTTCACAGTCAAATTAAGGGGCATAACTAAGCGAGCGACATAGATATGTTGACAAGGTTAATGTAAAAAATCATTTGTTGTCAATAATTGTATGATTTACTTGTCTAGTTGATGGGATGAGATAAGTCCTTTACCTGTCCGTGGATAAGGGAGGCTATGGTCAGATACCAAGCAGTGTAAGTTGTCATCATGAGGCCCAGGAAGGACCAAATTCTATAATTGTGGAATGAAGGGATGAACACTGTGGTCGCACAGCAGGCGCCAAATATGTAGGTCCAAGTTCTTTTGTCAAGATTGTCGTTTATGTAGTATATGTTACTGAAAAGATTCATTCATTGTATCAGGAAAGAGGAAAAAAATTTAATTAATAGTAGTATTTAAATGTTATATATTCAAGATTATCGTCAAACACCTACCTTGCACAGGCAATAAGTTGAATCACCGAACCAAACAGAAGGAAAGTGCAGTTGAAAAAAAGGCCTACATTCCTCCAGTATTTTCCTAGTAGTCCATCAAGGACTTCAAACCACTGCCAAAAGAAGAATAAGAAACAAACAGGATTCAAAGAAGAATATGAGAAAACTCATGAAGCTATTAACCTTATTAAGGTTTAGCTAAAAAAAAAAAACAGAGAGAGACTTAGTATAACAGTCATGTAAGGGTAAGAATACATATGGGGCATACAAGAAGCCATCAAATGGGAATACCTGAATTACATGGTTCCTGAAATCAACTTTCTCTCTCTCCTTTCTGGTTCTGTACTCAACATAAAGAACACTGATAAGGTAAGCCGTCCAGCTTCCCATAAGTCCATAAAACAGCTGAAAAATGATCCCAGATAACATCCCCAGTTGTGAAAAGGAATATGGCAGTGTCAACAGCACTTGTGCAACCTACATTTCATTCCGTCAACCATTTAGAGAGCATTCACAAAAACAATACTATTATTTTTTCAAAGAAAAAGATTTTAACAAAAAATGTGATGTTACTTGAATATTTAAGTAGTACCTGATTGGAGGCACAGCTGAACCATGCATCATACACAGAACCCCCATGCCAAAATACCTTAGATAATTTGCTCCTAGTTGACTTGGAATCACCATCTTCCTCCATTTCTAGGTAGTTACCAGCAATCACAGTCTCAACCTTCTCGGAAGCCATTGTTATTACTTGCAAGTTCAGGTACTGTGGGTGGATGAAAACAATGGAAATGTAGACAGAAGAAAGTGCTTCTCAATTCTCCACTCTACTTCCCTGCTATAACTTCTTTTGAGCAATTCATTGATTGAATACCCCTTGTGGCCTGTGGGAAACCTTTCTTAGCTTACTTTACACATTAAGGAGATTTATATGAAACATTAGTATTTTACTATTTAGGTGTCTCCTATTAGATATTGGATATGCAATAAAGAAGACTGCGGAAAGTTGTTGTGGGCTTCAACTGGCCTGGGATAGATACATTGACGAGCGGGTGGCCCGCCTTGGGCCCATTAGGTTCTTTAATCAGAAAGAGCCCATTCATAGTGACTGATCATGAATGTGGATTAGATAGAGAAAAAGGCGAGAATGAGGGATTACAAGTGCTGGGTCTGAGTCAGCCTGGGGGAAACCATACTCGGATGCAGTGTGCGCGTGACTGAGTTTGCTAATCATGATTAGTGCTCCACGTGATCCAACTGGCTTTAACAAAAAAATCTTAATATATAAGATAATCTCTTTTAGCACTTTCAGTGTTAAATCTTGCAGATAGTTTGATTACTTTATACCGATCAATGTTGCCTGTGCTAATAATGATGCCAAGAGCCCCTAAAGTTACAAGGTGAGAGGCATTTTTTTGTGTGGCAATTCAGCACCTTATTTCATTGAATATTAAGGTAATTAGATTCACAAAAAGAAAAGGAAAAAAAGTAAGGTAATTATAGAATATGCTGATTTGAATATATATAAACCATCCGATGATGATGAATGACGATCTAGTCTTAGCTTTGACGCCCAGGTTGTAATTCCCAAAGGGGAAAAAAAAGCATGGATATAATTTTAGATATTGTAGGTTTGAATGTCTGATTATGAGACACTTGCCTCCTTCCGGTCAAAAAGAGAAATAATGACACGATGAAAAGAAATAAAGCTTGTGAGTGGTCTCTGATCTGATGAGATGTGCATGGAATTGGCCGAGTATTGCCCAATATCAGCCAACTCGTCAGGCCCAGTTCCAGAAAAATAAATGTAAGTTCATCTAATCAGCCTAAAAATGAATTCTTTTTCCCCGCTCTCATGTTCAAGTATATACAACTTATTTGATCAATTATTCAGTGACAGTGTATTAATCAGCTTCATCTCAATATCTTATATAGGGTTGTATCATTTGTCCAGCAAAAAAGGGAAAAATAGCCTTAGTCACGTCACAGGGGAATTGATGCAACTAGCTAGTCTAACAATGAAATGATGGTTGAAATTATTCTAGATAGACTAGTAACGATTAGGCATCTGAACTTTACATATCTTCAAAATGATAGAATGCTGATCTGTGTGAACTCCATGGTTGCACAGTTAGTGGTGTTTACGAGAGCCAGATGAAGCATCTCTATCAGAGAGATAGTGGATAATCACAAGCTACAAATGAAGAATCACTTTATGAAGGAAGAGATGAAGGGTCATGTTCGTTGAAAGAAGCATGGTGGTGACAGCGAGATGGCATTCTCGGCCTAACCGTGTGGCTTTTGAGCAAATGGGTGTTACCCCACAATGCATATGGACATTTACGTGGGACTATGATCGGCTCGTTTCAAGGTTCGAGTCAGGACAGAAGGACCAATCATGAAGAGGAAACATGTGTTCAAAAACTGTGCAGTGCCCCTACTTTGACTTCGGTGTCTGGTGGCCACACGTCAACTTTTTCACCTCTCATGTTCCTTTGATCGTTAATCACATTCTACATCTTCATCTGCCCCTTCAAGAAGGCCATGAATGTGAGATTGTTAGGAATTCAATGATAAGCAAAAAGAAGGAACAAATGTCCCAATTACCCAATAATTAGCAATGTTTTAATGCCTAGACAAAATAGGAAATGCATATGCATGAGAACAAATTTGTTAACCCGTGCTAAGTGTTCATTTTCACTAGGCTGTGTTTGGAATTTTTGTACAAATGTGTCTGTTCCTTTCCCACCGTGGATGATTCTTTTTGAGTAATCTGGACAGCAGGTTAATGTGATGAGACACATGAGAAATAAAATTACTTAGATGAAAAGATTGATTCTCTCGCTATAAATTCACAGTTCGACATTTAAAAAGTCATCATAACATCATTGTAGATTTTTTATACATTAAAATATTTATATTTATTATTTTTCTTCAAACTAATTTATCTAATTTATAAACTTATATATAATCTAATGATATACAATATATATTATGATTAAGTAACTTATTTTTAAATACATGACATTGTGAAGTTTTGAAGGGCTATAGCAACTCAGGTCCAAAAAAATGAATTTTCAACAATTATTGTTTATACAAAATAAAAAACATTAAATCCAAGCACAAAAAAAAAAAGAAAAGAACACAAACTGTGGGATTCTGAAACCAAAAGTTTTTGAAGGGCTGTAGCAGTTCAGGTCCCAAAAAAAAGAAAGAAAGAAAGAAGGGTTATAGCAACTCTGCCCTTAAATGGGCTTAATTATTGTGTAAATAGATATGGAGTAACCTCAAAGCTGAAGCCCGGCTGGATAGCCCAACAAAACAATCAGCTTCCTTCTTTTTTTGGTACAAAAAGAATCAGATTCTACTAACGACGTAAAGCGGTAAAGGCTTTAACTGGGTCTTGGTACGAACTTGGATCTGTTTACCATCGAAACATTTATGACTGTAGCAAAAACAAACTTGTGCCCCCCAATAATGAAAGAGTTTTAATAGACCACCGTACTCTCATGTGACTTCAGTGTCTGTTGGAAACGAGATGGAGAATTGATTTTTTTTAATGTGTTTATTGTAAAAACTAAATTAAAAAAAATCAGATTATAAATATGATTTGTGTTTGAATTGGCTGTGAGAGAAGTTGATTTTCTTTTAATGAGTTTCTCTAAAAAGTTTTTTTTTTGTCAAAAGCCCAGTGTTACCAGATGAGTTTTCAAACACTCTTCAAACATATTAAATGAGTTTTTGGGTCTAAATTGACTTTTTTATCCTATTAATGAGTTCCTAAACAGATACTTATTTTTCCTATTCTCTGTAATTTTTTTGGCCAAACAGTCAATTTTATTAATCAACAAACAAAGGTATTACACACACTAATAGCCGAAGCCCAAGTAAAACCCTCCAAAAAAAACCTATAGGTACAACCTAACACACACAAAAACCTTACCAGAAAAAATAACAACTATACTATCTATAACTATCTAGTTTGACAAAGCACCCTGTTATAGCAACAGCCAGGATACCTGTCAAAACGAACTCAACCAATACCTTTTCTTATATTGCCTTTCACTTTCTTCAAACACTTTTGCCTCTGGACCCTATCTTTATCCAAAATTTTGGCAAGAGAGGGTGGGGGTCAATTGACCCAATCATCAAGACTCACCCCCTTTGAGCCATTTGCTGCTAACCAATCAGCAACTTTATTAAGAGTTCAAGGCACCACACCAAAAGAAATGGCAGACTTTGAACTCAATAATGCAAGAGTATCCTCCACAATTACCTAACTCTTCCACTCGCAGCTTCTGATGTCCCCACTTTTTGAAGCACCATGCAAAATTTCATTATCGGTTTCTATGACAAAGCAGCTCCCATTATCTTGCTTCACCATCTCAGCAGCCTTCCTTGCAGCAAGCCCCCTCAGCCATGAAAGCAGATGATGCCACAACAGCTCCTGAGAAACCATTCAAAGATTTACCATTCTTATCTCTAAAAATTACTCCTATTCCAACCTTACCTATTTTACTGACATATGACCCATCTATATTAACCTTAATCACTCCTGGATTAGGCGCTTTTCAACAACTTTCATCTTCAGACTTGCTTTTTACCTCAACCTCCTTCATCCATCCCTTAGCCACCCATAATTCTTCAATAAGAGAAACAACAGCTTGCAAGGTCCTTAGTGAATCTACAACTCCTTCCTGAAACAACACTCTGCATCTATTCTTCCACACATTCCAACATATAGAGGCTACTAAAGCTTTTTGAAAATCATTCAGCCTACTGCTCCCCCCAATCAATTGCCATAATCATTCATCAAATCTAGAAATATGCTTTGGATCTATCAACAAATTTAAATCAGACCTAAACCATACCACTCTTACCCATTCGCACAACAAAAGACAATGCTCAATAGTCTCTTCTGCTCTACCACATAACTGACAGACAGAATCCTTGCAATACTTCTTCCTGAATAAACTTTCACTTGTAGCTATACATCCATTCACTGCTCTCCATAAGAAATGCTAAATTTTTGGCAGCACTCTCAGTTTCCACATCTCTCCCCATAAACCACTCGGGATACTATAAGATGTACCTGGTCTCACGCCGGTCTTATACTTCCTCTGTGATTTGAATAATGCATATCCCTTCTTAACTGAATATTCTCAATTCCAACTCCCCTTCCAAACTAGTGAATCAATCCTTTCTGAGCAAGAAATAGGAATATGCTTAATTTTTATTCCAGTATCACCATCAAACATATTCTCAATTATTTTCTCATCCCATTTTTTGTTTTGGATCAGATCAGCTACTAGCAGATCAAGGATTTCATTACTTAAAGAACTGATACTTGACAACTCAACCTCTCCCACCCACTTATCCCTCCAAACATTCACTCTCCTACCATTACCAATTTTTCAGATTAAATCCGATTTAATCATATCCCTCCTATCTAGAATACTAGACCAACCCCAAGAGGCTTTACCTCCCTTCTTTGCATTCAAAAAATCAGAATTTGGGTAATAGATACCCTTTAATAAACGGACCCAAAATGCATAAGGATTTTGAATTAATCTCCATGCACTCTTAGACAACAATGCCAAATTGAAATCAGCAAACTCTCTGAACCCCATGCCCCCCAACTTCTTCTGCTTTGTCATAGTATCCCATGCTTTCCAATGTATCCCATCCCCTTTTACTCCTTTTCCCCACCAGAACTTAGATAGCATCTTATCAAATTCCTTACAAATTTTCATAGGAAATTTGAAGTATGCCATCAGATATACTGGAACTGCATTAGCTACTGCCTTGATTAGTACTTCCTTCCCAGCTTGAGTTAGAAATCTCTGTTTCCACCCCTGGATCTTTCTTAGCATTCTTTCCTTTATAAAAACCAAAGATTCAGCTTTAGCTCTGCCCCATAATATTGGTAAACCTAAGTATTTTCCACGGTTCTCTGTTTCCTTAATCTCTAACCATCTATATACTGCATTCCTCTTCCTTTCATCAGTATTTGAAGAGAAATAAATTCCAGATTTTTCTAGATTAACTTGCTGCCCAGAAGCCCTTCCATATTCTTCAAAAATCCTCATCAAAACCCTACAATTTTCCCTATTAGCCCTCATAAAAAATAGGAAATCATCTGCAAAGAAACAGTGAGATAGAATTGGACACTTTGTTGCAAGTTTCACACCTACCAAATCTCCTTTTTCAATATGCCATTTAATCATGTGAGATAGCACATCAGCCACCAACATGAATAAATAAGGAGACAAAGGATCCCCTTGTCTCACCCCTCTACTAGGTTCTATTTCAGCAACCCTCTTTCTAGACAACATGATGGAATATTTTACTGATCTGACACATCTCATAACACATTGTACCCATCTATTGGCAAAGCCTAACTTCAACAAAACAACCTCTACAAAATCCCACTCCACTCTATCATAGGCCTTGCTCATATCCATCTTCAAAGCAAATTCATGTTTCAGCCCACTCTTCCTTCTCTTGAGGTAGTGAAAAACCTCATGTGCAATCATGATATTATCATGAATCATTCTTCCTTTAACAAAAGCACACTGGTTTTCAGTCACAATTCTTATCATTAAAGCTTTCATACGGTTAGTTAAGACCATAGATATAACTTTGTAACAGAAGTTATATAGACTAATAGGTCTATATTGAGTTACCAACTCAGGCCTATCCATTTTAGGAATCATAACCAGATCAGTACTATTAATTAGTTCCAATACCACTCCTTCTTCTATATATTGCCATACTACCTCATATATATCAGCCTCTACCACCTCCCAGGAGAAATGGTAAAACCTTCCAGAAAAGCCATCTGGTCCTGGGGCCTTGCTCCCCCCCATTTGAAAACATGCACTTCTCACCTCATCTCTAGTTACTTTCCTCAACAAATTATGATTATCACTCTCATTAATACAACAATTTACATATTTCAGTGCTTCTGATAAACTCCTTTCTCCAGTGCTACTAAAGAGATTTCTGAAATATTTAATAAATTCATCAGCAATTAAACCCTCCTCCTTTATCCACTGACCCTTATTAGATTTTAACCTCAAAATGTTATTCCTCATTCTCCTTTGGACTATAGTTAGGTGAAAAAACTTTGTATTATTATCACCTTCCTTCAGTCAATTCACCCGGGACCTATGGAACCAATATTTTTCTTCCAAACTCCATACTTCTTCCATTTCTTTAATCACTCGTTGCTTTTGTAAACATTTTTCTTCGGTTAAAGACCCCTTATTGCATTCTTCTAACTGTCTCTGCAGCATTTAAATTTTTTTCCTATTGTTTAGGAAAGTTCTCGTACTCCACCTCTTCAAATCTTTGCCACATTCCTTTAGTTTTCCAGCTAGCCTTTTAGCAATGCAGCAAGATTGACTTCCATGCCTATTCCAACTTTCTTCCACCACTTTCCCGTATTCAGCATGCTCACACCAAACAGCTTCAAATCTAAACGGCTTCAGACAAAAAATCTGCTGATAGTTAAGATCAACTACCAACAGATTATGATCAGACCCCACTGATTCACAATGAAATACCATTGCTTTCGGAAAGCTTTCTCTCATCTCGCCATTTCCAAACACTCTATCAATCCTTTCCTTAATATGTGCCTCTCCTACTCTACCATTTGCCCATGTATACCTTGGTCCTTTAAATTCTAAATCCATGAAACCACAATCACTCAGCATTTTATGGAACCTTAATATTTTCCTTACAGCCTTTGGTTTACCTCCAAGTTTCTCACTCTGATTCAAAATATCATTAAAATCTCCTATACTCAACCATAACCCATCAACTGTAGGTACAATTCTTGACATCCTTTTCCAAACTCTCCCCCTTTCATCCTCTCTAGGTGGCCCATAAACCATAGTGAGGTACTGAGGCACATCCAAGCAACTGCATTGCAACTTAACATGAATAATGTTCCTGCCAACATGGATTTCAATAACCTCCAACTCTTCCTTCCACCAAACAACCAAACCTCTACTCTTCCCTTTTGGGTCAACATACAGATCCTTATGAAAACCCAATCGTTTTCTGATTTTTTCTCATATATTCCTGGTGTTGTTTCGTTTCCATAAAAAAACTAAAATTGGCTTATTAATTCTGCAAGCCTCTTTTAGATTTTTAACTGTCAGAGCAGCACCAAACCCCTGACAGTTCCAAGCTATCATAGTCATGGTTCCTTGGTGACTGATTTTGGCCAGTCACCACCACCTTCAGCATAATCCATATCATCTATCACAATTGCTTTTGAACTGAAAACAAAGTCTCCTTCCACATCCTCCATCTCATCCCCCCTCACCACTTTCTTCATATCACTAATCTTTATACCTCCCACCCTTATTTTTCTCTTATGAATTCTAACACTACGCCTATCACCTCTTTTTGCCACATACTGCTTCATCCCACCTGCCTCATTACTTTTACTATCATTAGAGATCTTCATCCTCTTACCTTCCTTCCTATCCTCCAGCTCCTCTCCCTGTCTTTTTAAGCTGAAATTCCGCATCCCAACCAGCATCTCATCCACAGGAGATAGACTACCATGAACTACAATTGCTTTTAATACATTCGTATCTCCCAGCTTTAGAGAATAATCACTCACTTTATCCTTTTCATCCCTCCTATTACCCCCTTCCCCTCTGCTCACAAACTCACATTTCTCCCCCTCCATACCTCCCTTCGCTTCCTTATCTTCAACCACAACTTCTATGCCCTTATCGCTTATCTTGCTTTTTTCAACATTTGTACTAATATTCAATTCCTCTTTCAGTACGCCTCTCCATACATCCTTCCTACTCTGATTTTCTACTGATTCACCCTCCTTCAAACTTACCTCCTCTCTCTTTGCATTCCCTTTAATACATTTAGTACTCATTTCCTTCTTCCAGCCCTCCACCTCCTCCCAATTCGTTTTAATGGGCCGTACAATTTCCTCATTCCATCTAGCCACTTGAATACTCAGCCAATTACCATATTCAGCCTTTAGATTAGAATCAAGGTCTTCTTTATGAGGACATCCTCTCAGATCATGGCCAATTCTACCATATACATAACAAAAATTCTGTAATATTTCATACCATATTTTAATTTTTTTCGGTTCCTTACCTGGTCTAGGAGACCACATACTAGATACCAATGGCTTTCTCAGATCCACCAAGACCCTGACCGGAAAAAAACTCCTTACCAGTAAACCATCCTTTCTTGGATCCTCCGCCATCATAACGTCCCCAATCCTTCCCCCCAGCGTCAAAGCATTTTCCAAATCCATAACAGCAGGAGGTAAATCATGAAATTGAATCCAAAATAGACTGAAATTAAAGTTTACCTCACTAAAAGGCATGTCCTCCTCCCAGCACTGGATATTCAGCAGCAAGCCGTTGATCGACTAAGGTCTTCCAGGCAAAATTCGCACATAATCTGTTCTGCGTCGAAACTTAAATACAAAAGCCTTTCGATCAATTTCTGCAATCTCTAAATCTTCATGTTTTTCTATATTCTATCATTTCCTTATCATTTGAATCACCGTCAGAGTATTTAGATTCTTGTCTACCATAATTTTTCGTGCTTCTTATCTCCGTGCTTCCTCCACACCAAATCCACCTTCAACTCCGTCGGCCTCCTCTCCATATTGTCACTTCCACCTCGACTACTATTCACCATTTCCAGATTCATACTCATTCACCTTCGACACCTGAAACCTCACTTGTTTGCCTTCTACAACGAGTAAAAGACAAACCACTCTTTTTTCCTCCGCCATAGTGGGCGACAGATCACACACTATCTCTCCTCCCTCTCCGTCGTAACAGAACGCCGGAACAAGAAGACGCATAAAACTCAACGAAAAGACTCGCCGTAACTACCTCTCACGTGGAGAGAGAAAATCTCTCACCAGGGAGAGAAAAAATATCAGGTATGTTTGGAAGTCCCTATTCTATGTAATTCAAGGACACACTGATTTGATGAGAATGTACTAGAGGATTTTGGCGCATTATGATCAAATATTCGAAGGCTTCTTACTTGACATGGGTGTAATTGCATTTGTACGTCTAAATCTGATTTCATGCGATGATGCTGGTGAGACGTTACTGGGTGCATCAGCGCCAACGGATATTTATTGATCCATTTTTCCTTACAAATGTCACTGTATATATTGTAACAGTATATGGGTTTAAATATTTTGCATTCTCTCATAAACATCAAGATATTGAGGGTGTTTAGAATAGCGGTTGGAACTTCCAATCGTACTTTTTAATCGTGATTTATGGTCTGTAAGGTAGCTTTTATGGTTTGAGAAGTAGCTTTTATGATTTACGAGGTAAATATGTGAAAGAGTTTTATCTTAATTTATGTGAATCGGGTTTATATATAAGCATAGGCCCAACCAAATACCCTAAATTTTTGGCTGCTTTCCAAGATTATTAGATCAAATTAGGGCTCAGAACGCTTCTCAAATGCTTCCGGATTATTCTGGGTTATAGAACCCGGTCTCCTGTCCCGATTATTTGATCGCACGTATGCTTTTAGGCTTTAGCATCGTTTTAAAAATCAGCATCTACTTCAAGAATTGGAGACTGACGTCTCAAGGGCATGGTTTGGTAATAACTCTTGGCTATGAGTTAGACTATGTTGTTGGAAGCATTCTTACGGATCTATGCGCAGAACAGGGTGATACAGACAATGCACTAGGATTGTTGGAAAGGGTGTCAGTTAAAGACGCTGTGGCTCTAACTTTTTCTCTCCTTACGAGCCTGTGCAAGGGGAAGACAATTCCAAAGATAAACATTAAGCATGTCTTTTGGAAATTAAATTGTGTTTAGTTTCTCCAGTCGAAGCAAAGTACCCGTTCCTTGTATAATCTTTCCGTACCAGATGTGCCGAAGGCGTAAAATGGTCCCCAGCAATTGAAGCTTGTTTTAGTCACATCTGACCCATTATTAGTACTGATGAGCAAAACACCATGAAAGTATAAAATAAGAACATATGTTGATCCCGCTAGAAGAGCAGTAAAGTGAATCTCTTGTATTTCTATACTCATGTACTCATGCATGAAAAAGAGAAATTGATGTGAAGTAATATACTTGAATATAGGATTGTCACTCATATTATATTATTGTTTATCATTTTTTTTTATCAAATTCTTCGTGTGCATCTATTTTAATTTTACCAAGGTGAACCCCAGTTCCTGATTATCACTGTGACCTGTTAAATTAGCTAACATAAGGCAGGCTCTTTGCTGTGTCATCCTCATCCATACAAGAACTCTTTCTGGTGCTTTCGTTTCCTTCTCAATCATTACGTCCACTGAGTTTTGGTCTCCCCCACCCAGTCTTCATACTGACTTGCTACGGCCTTTTCGTTTTGTTTCCACACTGCCTTCAAGCATGCCTTGTCCACTTCTGATTCCGTCACAGTTTTCAATAACCAATACACTGCAAAAGCTACACCAGAAATTTCACGCCATAATTCCTTTTGCCTATTCGTCTGGCGCCATATTTCTCTGTACAGGATTAAAAAAAAAAAAGGGTCTAGCGGCCGGTCCACTATATACTTTAGTCACTGAGCAGGGCCTCCCTTTATTTACATTCGCCATTTTTACTACTCTGCTTCAGTGCTTCTGAGCATTTTCCAGAGTTTGGTGCCCCACACTGATATTTTTTTTTTCCGGGTGGTGAGAATTTGTGTGTTGTGTGCGTGTGAGGAAGATAATTTGTGGTTGAATTCGACAAATTAGTGTTGGTGGCCCTTGATCCGTTTGAACTTGACAATAGTTCAGGCGGGGAAGAGAAGATATTTATTTTTATAAAACACAATGATTTATAAATTGTACTGTCTCTGAAAGATGATACCTTAGCCAAAACGCATTTGACTAATGCAAAAGAGACACGTATGCGCAGGACGAAATTAAGGAGGCAAACACAGTATTATACAATTCAATTCTGGGGCCAAATTTACCATTGATTGGGAAGAATACAAAAATGAAGGAGATCTATCATATAATCCTTCCCCCCATGACAAATAAACGAGCTGGATGCAGAAATCAACACTAATAATTCATACCTAGAAAAACTTAAGAGACACCTAACCCGACAAGGCGCATCAAAAACCTCTGTAGATCACAACAAAACAAGGCAATATAGCTCTTGGATTGAACACACACAACTCGTCCAAATTAGAATACGCCCCGACACCACCTCCAATCGAATCATACTCTTCCATACTTCCTTCCATATTCTTCTTCACCCTGCCAGCTATTACCCGACAAACCAACATCGCCCTGACGTCACTTTTCTCGTCCCCTGAAACCACTGCTCTGTCGTGTGCCTTCCCGCTCGTCGCCGTCGTCAATATTCCCTTCCCGTCGTTTTCTCCGTTCGTCGTTTCTGCGGCCACCTTAAACCCATTCTTGATTATGTTGCAAACGTTGCACTGTGGTGTTGAGTTGCAGAGGTTGGACGAACCATTTAGGCCCAGAGAGCACACGAAGGTGGTGGCGTGAAACCTGAGAAGCTCGTTGCCATCTGCTATGCAACGTGCGTGTTTCTTGGGGAGTTTTGTGGCTTTAGCTTTAATGGAGTCTCTGTATTCTTCGAATTTGGATATCGTCTTCTGGGTGCTGTGGACTTTGAGGATGCGATCTATTTTGCAGACTGGGGACTGTTTCTTTAGCCAGCTTGAATGGAATATGATTTCTACTATATTCTTGCTTGTATCTTCAGGACCCAGTTCCGATACTGAAATTTTTAACCAGACAAATAAATTTGTTACATGTTCAAAGATAAAAATTAACAATTTCTTGTGAATAATAATTGGTGTTTGAATTGAAATTTACCTGCATGTTTAACAGCCTGATGAAGTTCCAAGCTTTCAGCTTTAGTGAAGATCTCACCACAGTCTGGGCATGGACAAATGCTGCTTCGAAGAGAAGGGTCTCTGGTGAAACCCAGCACAGGGTCAACCACCATTCGGCACTCATAACAGCCAGAGAGTCTCCTGAAGGGCATTCCCTTGAAAGACCCACTAACAGAAGAACTAGAAGATGCTGATAATGAAGAAGAAGATGCCAAAACGGCAGCGTTGGGTTCTCGTGGAGGAGCTTTCATGGATCTGCTTGAAGAATCATTGTTGCTGATGCTACATGCAGACAATGAGGCCTTTTTGTTGTGCGAATCGGGGCATCCAGTTTCAGGCTTTGCCATGATATTTGTGTTATTACAAAGTGAGCCTGAACATTTCATCTTCTTGCATTTCTTGCTGTTCTGATCTTCTGGGACTCTTTCTTCCTGCAACTTTCGCTGTTCTTGTTTCTTCTTTGGTTGTTGTTTCCCTTCAGGAATTTGTTGCGGCTGCTTCTGCTGCGGCTGGGTTTGAACATTTCTACAAGTCAATAGGCCTCTTACCACTGCCCAAGAGGGCTGTTTCTCTGATTTCTGCGGTTTTTGGTTCTGGTTTGCAGTGGCTTGCTTGGTGGATTTCCTATGGATTCTGGGTTTGCTCATTGTAATAAAGATGAAAGTTGCTGAGCCAAACAAAAATAGCTGGTGGACTTTTGGGTTTATATCAGAAAACTCATAGAGGACATGGATGGAGCTTGCAGGAGCAGGAGCAGGAAGCAGCGCTAACTCTAGTGGCAGAATGTGATAGTGAATTGATACCTATAAACTTTCAGAAACTCACAGCAGTGTCTTGCTCTGGGTGAGATGTGAGATGTGGGCTATGATCAGAATCTCACCGTTGATTTCTCTAGATGTAATGGGAAAATTATTTTTTAATTTGTAGGGAAATAAAGATATATTAAGCTTCTTTGGAATAACGGTTAAAAATTTCATAAGTGCTTATGAATTGTAATTTACAGAATACGAAGTAACTTTTACGGTCTAAGAGGTGCTTTCACGGTCTACGAGATAAATATATGAAAGAAATTTATTTCAATTTACGTAAATCGAACTTATATAATAAGCTCGATTTAATATCGCTCTACCCAACAAACACATGGCCTACATGTCCCTCCTTTTCAGGCCGTGGGCGTGGCCTTATGAGTAGTGTCACCCATATACTCTTTATTTGTTTAAAATAATAATTAAAATTTTTAAAAACAATTCATCAATGGTGATTTATAATATATGAGATGAGTATATGTGAAGAGTGTTGTTTTAATTTACGCGTATAAATACTTTTAAGATCATGATGAAGTATAAGCCCGAGTCATGTAAATTGAGATAAAATCCATCCACATATTTACCTCGTAGACCGTAAAAACTATTTCGTAGATCATAAAAATTACCTCATATACCATAAATCACATTTAAAAAGTACGATTGGAAATTCCAACCACTATTCCAAACATACATACCTATTAAGCTTTTTGTGTAAGTGCCATTCCAAGCCCGAACCGTCCTCATTGGTTCATCTTTCATCATATGAGGTTCCCACTTTCCATGGCGACTAAATTAATTAGTCTGATTGAAAATGGCACACGTGTTGGGTTGATGGACACATATACTTTGGTTCTGAGTAGGGTACTTGTCAGTTGTCAATGCCACAGTAGAAGGAGATATAACAAAAAGAAAACCTTAACACCGCATACTTGAAATAATCGTCAGGGATATCCACCAGGGTCCAGGCATGATGCATGTTTTCATAAAGGGATCGTGCTAGTGGATTAGTGCTCATATTTTGACTATAAAAAAGAAGTCAGTTTGGATTGGATTTTGGATTTATACAGATAGTCAAATCAGTTTTTATTATAGATTATAGATTTATGAGTAATACTGTCCAGCGGGCAACGACCTCTAGAACTTCTATCTGTTGTCTGCTAACAGTAATTTCCACGCAGAACAAAAACAGAAACAGGGGGGAAACTGTTATGGTGTCAGTAATAATATCTCTATGATTAGTGTGTAATAAATTCCTGAACAAATTGCCTGGTGGATCATCTGGCAAGCTGAATAATAATAATGAGGAATTTGTTAGCTTCATATTCTTATTCTTCTTCTTTTAGAAATGGAAGCCATATAAAGCTTGTTTGGATGAGGAATGAAAAGGGTTATAAGTGTTTATATACGTAAGTCGAGATAATATTTTTCTCACATATTTATTTCATATATTTTAAATCACAATTAAAAAACTACTTTTAAAAACTCCAACCACTATTATAAACTAACATTATACTTAAGGGCGCTTGTTAAAAACAGACATCGTGGCTGCATCAAATACCCCAAGCTTGATTCAACGTTGGAATCTAATTTAAAGTTTGTATGGGTATACGTTTTTTGGATTTAATGGGAGGCCTAAAAATTAGATGCCACCTAACTAGACTGATACTGTTTAACTTATAAAAATAATCACTTCTATCAGAATGACAAAATTGCTTACATGGGGGATATCTTGACAGATCCAGAAGATTAATAAACTAATACAAGTCCATAGCGCGAGTCATTAATTATGTTCTTCCCTACAATAGACCTAGTTTTCGATATTGTCACACACAGACATTAAGAAATGCGGGGTCGATACAATCTCCCTCCTAACGTGGTGCTAATCAACTAGTTCCTTTCACACGGTTCAGACCCGGCATCAATTTATGGTGGTGGAAGTCAGACAATTAATTAAGGTTGTCGTTATTCGAAGACCAAGGTGAGCTTTTCTGGGGCCAAGACAATTTTCACCATTTGCAAGGTACTCCACTAATTACCCCATAATGGTGCCTGCTATGACAGAAAAGTTGCTTACTTTGATTCCTTTTGCCTCAAAATAATGCTACCCCATATGCTTCCGAATAAAGTTTGGTCCTTTAATAAACATATATGGGAGTCATGCGGTTCCCTCCAGTGGTTTGAAATTCTTGCTTGCCGTTAATTAACCTCCTCTTAATCCCATTCTCAAGCTACACTTCGTTTGCGAATGTGCACAAAGGCGCTGAACGGGAAAATCATGAGAAATATCCGTTGTTGATTAAGGATATTGTGAGTGGTAGATAGATGGGTATGGAACAGAGATTTTGGCCGTTAGGTGAAAATGTAAAGAGCCTCTGTTTTGAACTGAGAATACTTTTTTTGGCTGACAGATGGCATCGGGCAATGCTTTAGATGTTGCTTATTGCTCAATGAACCTGTGATTCCCATCTTTATCTTAACTCCTTACATAAAGCTGCCGGTTTTGCCCATCTTTTATGTTCACTTCTTTTAGTGGGACAATAATCAGAATAAGATGATTTACATCTTTAAAATTTCCGTGTTATATAGTTTATTGTTGTTGTTATTTCGGCAACTACCCTGTTTGGTGATATTAATTAAGATAATTAAATATACACATGCCGGCAATGGACATGCGTTAAAGCACAGCAGAGAACTGATTTGAAGTTCAGCCTACAAGTCAGTTAATGCTTGTTTATGATTATATTTGAGACCATAAGTGTTTATGGTAAATCGAGATAAAACTAATCTTACATACTTATCTTATATATTGTAAATCATAATTGAAAAACTACGCTTGAATCACTATTCTAAAAAGTAAAATCAACTTGGAAGATGTTAAAAGACAGAAAAAGTGAGAACCATACGTAGGACAAATATAAGAACCTTATTAAACGACGGACGTATCTGGGAGGAGAAGCAAATTGATTGTTCCTGTTCCCTGTAAGGACAAAGTAACATAGTAACAAGTGGCATATGGCAAAACAGGGAAGACAGCAGCGTACGTAAACGGGCCTGTTAACTTGTGAAACCGCCAATCATAAACAGAGGTAGTTTTCACCGCCATGTGATGCACGGGGTTTAACACAGGTATTTTATAATTTATGAATTCAAATTGGGCCACGAATGGTGGTCATATTACGGAATATTAGGTGGCACGAGGGTGGGAAATTGCTGGTGCACTACTACTTGGGAGTGAAAATTATGCAAACGTGGGGAAGACACAGAGAACACGGACGTTTATGATTAAGTTCAGACTTCGACCGATCATGTAATCTTATTCAGTGACGAGATCGCGGGTATGAACCTAGGCCTGTGTTATTTCAGTCTGACTAGGGAAATATATATATATTACCTCAAACATAATGTACTTATGTTATAATATAAAGGTAAGACTTGTTTAAATTTACGTTAAAAAAACACATTTAGGTATATTTATTTTATATATCATAAATTATGTTATAAAAATAGTTTTTATCGCTAATCCAAACAGACATCAAATTAAAAAATGACAATTTTTCAAATAGAGGTCCTATCATTCCTACTCGAATAGATTCTCTTTGGTTTGTTTGATTAGAGGGGAGGGGATGGAAAAAAAAGGATAAGGAATTATCTTATTTGGTTTGATTGGTGGGTGATTTTTAATAATCCCCTATTTAATTTAAGAGGAGAAGGAAGTTAGAATAATAACTAATTTACCATTTTATCTTTAAACATTAGTTTATATATTTTTTTTAAATTGTTGTTATATAAATTAATTTTTTTATCTTAATTTAAATTACATAATTTATAAAAATTCAGCTTCATCCCAACGTTAGGTTAACATGGATATGATATAATGCTATTTTTATTTTTAATAAATTGGCCAGATATATACTAATATATTTTTTTAAAAATAAATTAAGAAATTTTATTATATTTCCTCCATAACACGTGCTCTAAGCATAACATATCTTTCTTCAGGTAAAAGAAGGTATAAGATATCTTTCTCAAACTCTCTCCCACGGTTCCATTAAAGCTTCCTCCTCTCAACCCAAATCCTGTTTCTCTTTAATAATGAATATTTGTAAATTCTTAACTAAAAATTTGAGTTGCATTTCGTTGTACATAAAAAACGAAGACAAATAAGTAAGGAGATTTTTAAGTAGCAGGTGACTTATTGAGACGAGGAGTGAGAAAGGGAGAAGGAAGAAATAGATGCAGGCGTATTCTGCAACTCCATTTTCTACTGTAAATGCAAGAAACCCCTGTTGTTTCTTCAAAACTTATGGAGATATAAATTAAGATTGATTTTTGGCTTCCCTTCAAAGCATCACCAAAATAAGGAGAGGAAAGGAGAGAGAGAGAGCCAGATTTTAGCTCCTTTCCTCTTCAAAATTTTAAACTAAATAATAAATAAAAAGAAGGACTCATTTTTCATTCCCAACCTAATAGACTCTTCATGATCAATGTGGCATGGCCCAAATAACCAGACATAAGGAGAAAGACACTCTTTAACACAGGTCCAAAGAACATAGTAGTTGTATTCTGATGGTTAGGTTCGGCTGAGAACAAGAAAAAGACACTATAAAAAGAAGAAGAAGAAGAAGAAGAATAAGAACAAGAACCAAGTCGGATCTGGATTCAACACGAGGAGTGTGCTCACATGGGCTTAGAAGAGAGAGTGGTATTGAATAATTTCTCCCCAGCCATGTCTCCCGCCAATCTGTGACAGGGATCAGTCCCTGCTATCTTTTGGGCCAACATACGAAGTGAAATTTAAATCATGGGCCTCAGGCCTATGGACTGCAATAGGGCAATCTTAGAAATGAAGCCCATTTGAGTCCACCACCTCTGTCATACCGCCAAACCGGACATTTCAAAAGCTGTCTCTGTCCGTCTTCGGCCTGGAGCACGCAGTACTCGACGATTTCCCGGTAATGGGATTCTTCAAATTCTCAATGGATTTTCTCAATAGAACGTCTTCTAGCTGAGTGGTTGCTCTCTGTACTCCCATCTTGGGGCTTTTTCTCTGACAGAAATGCCGTGGAGATTACTCCATGGATGGGAAGGCTAACCTTCCGGTCTCACCTCCAACTTCCAAGAACCTGATCCGTCCAATCAATCCCGATACTACATCGTCTTCCTCATCATCCCTCTCCTCTTCCTCACCGCCGGACTTCCTCCGGCATGTTCAAGCCGCCTTCAAGCGTCATCGTCCTCTCGGTAGCGAACTTACTCCATCTTTTATACTGTATCTATTATTCGAATTGGCTCATTGTTTGTAAGTTAAGATGTGTAGTGAATCTGAAAATATATGCCTTTTATTTAATCTAGCAGAAGCCTTATTAACTTTGATACTGATAATTTAGGGTTTTAACTTAACAATTCGTACTCGTCAGTCTCTTGTCTCGTTATTATTGGTTCCCATGCAAGTGGCGGGCAAAGTGTCAAAAGACTGCTAAGATATATTCTTGTTTGATTGAACTCCCTCGGTTGAGGCCTCTTTCTTTATTTGTCCTTTTTATTTTTCGTTTTTTTTTTTTTGGTGGTTTGTGGGGTGGTGGTGAAGGTTGAAGGGAGGAATGTTGCGATCGTCAGGGATTATCAACCTTGACAGTAAATTTTCAGCTCGTTGCGTTTTCTATAAACATGCGAAATGTCTGGCGTTTGTCCTAGGCAAATTTTGTAATGCAAAATATTAGAATTTACTTCAATGAATCAGCTTCTTTGGGTAGACTCTGGAGTCAGCAGATCACAAATCGCAATTGAAGTAGTTTGTCTTTTGCTAAATCGTTATAAATGTAGACACTACCATTTACAGGACGAGGGTCAAAATTGTTGGTTGCTCGTGTTAATTGGTGTCTTTCTTCCTCCTGTCTTTAATCAAGCACCAGTTTAATTCCTCAGTAAATGTGGCTTGAGATGAATGCTATATTCATGGCATTCATTCATTTATTTATTCTTGTGAGACTTTCTCAGGTACAGTGCAATCAAATATAAGACCAAGGCGCATGATGGTTCCTCTACGTGAGGTGTCAAGAAATTCTACGCTGAAAGTTGGTCCAAATGTAGATGATAAGAAGTCCCAGGAGATATCTTCAAGTAAGGTTCAGTCAGAGATGGAGTCATGTGCACATAGAAATAGCACAACTTCAATGATTAGCGAAGGTCAAGAGGACGTATCTTTCACACCTCCTTCTGTTTCTGGCAGTTGCTACAATGCACTTGACAAAGGATGCAATCCATTGAATGCACAAGATTGTCATTTAAATGTAACGACTAATTGTAAAGACAAGGTTGTCACGCACTCTTTGCCGGTGGAATCTCAAAATGTAGATGGTCAGAAGAAGGTCCAGTTCTCAGTAGGAAACAACACTACTGCCCAGGGTAACTTGTTATATATTTTTGGTGGAACCTCTACTTTAGATTTTTGACACTTAGCATGTAAAACCTGTTGTTTTGACATGTTTTTCCTTTGCATGTGAGATCCTTTCCCCCCTAAAAAATTGTTGTGTTATGCATGCCCCAAACGTGTCATTACCCCCCTGCAATATATTTCTTCTCTTTTCTTTCAACATGCAGGGGCCGATGATGGAAAGGCCACTGAGTTGGAGAACTTATCATCTCATATGGGTTCACTTGCATTGACAGAAATGGAATGGGCAGCAAGCACCCAGCCGGAAGAATTTAATTTATTCAATCAAGATCCAAAGCACCAAAGTGTTTTGCAGGCAGAATCTGAATTAACTTTGAGATCTGATGGAGGATTAAATTCACATTTGGCAAAAAGAACGACAGCTATTCAGGATCATCTGCAGCAATTCAGAAACTTTTTAAGTCAGCCAGCTACTCAGTCTTCAATAGTGGGACCTTCATGTGCTACCACAACATCTGTCCATTCATCTTCAGCTCCTATGCTAAATTCAACAACCCATTATTCTCAGTCACATGTTGATATAGGTTCAAATGTGGCAGCAGAACCTTTGAGAGAAAATAATGTTAATAGTCATCTGATAACTCAAGGAGTTGTGAAGTCATCTAGCACTTTAAAAGAGACCAATAAAATGTCAGCGGATCAAGCATCTGTTGTACCCAGTTCTGCCACTAATGCAGGGATACCATCTAAGGATGTTGACCAATGTAAGGAGCAGCAAGGCAGCATGCTAAAGGAAAGTAACATTTCTAAAAGTACTTGTGATGATAAGCCATCTAAGGGGAAGGGATCTGCAGATGTTACCAACATACAATCTCAGGCTCCAATGTCTAGAACTTCATTTTCAGATGTTAAGTTGGACTCATCCAAGTCGGAAAAACAAGAGAAGGCAGTAAGCAGTAAAGGCACATCAACTACTCGGAAAAGGGCCTATGACCCTGATTTGTTTTTCAAAGTAAATGGCAAGCTGTATCAAAGGCTTGGCAAGATAGGTAGTGGAGGAAGTAGTGAAGTACACAAAGTAATATCATCAGACTGTACAATCTATGCCCTTAAAAAGATCAAGTTAAAGGGTCGTGATTATGCCACTGCATATGGGTTCTGTCAAGAGATTGAGTATCTAAATAGGCTGAAGGGAAAGAATAATATTATACAGCTGATTGACTATGAGGTATTTTCTCTACTCTCTTAGAGGCAGTTCTATATGATAGTTTTGCTTTGCATCTCTATTTTTTGTTTCAACAAGGTTGCATGCTGCGACTGGGAGGTATGAAATTCAGTTTCAGGCTGCATGGATTTGTATGAATTAATGATTGCTTGGAGCAGTAGTTGAATAATTTATAATGCCAATAAAATGTTTGATTTCTCAAATCAGTACTGGAAGCCCAGGACTTACGGACAGCCTTATTCTAGAGTGAATGGGGTTAGGAGGGTCAGATCTGTGAACTTGCCTAGCCAAATTATGGTTCCTGATTGGTTTCCCTATTTTCATGAGTTTAGATATCCGCTGATCTGTCTTTCACTGTGAATTGATTCTTAAGAAATTTTTATCTAGAGTAACCACAGAAAATATCTGTTAGACTGTTGCATACAAGATAACTCGCTGTGTCAGTTTTATTGTTCTCTTTTCGGTCCCTCATGCTATAACTTCTAAACATACACTTGCCTGTTTCTCTGTCCCTTTTCCCCCTTGTTTCAAATGTTTTACTTCTCTTCGACATATTTTCTGCCCCTGACGTCTCTTTTCTTTTTCTATATGTTGTGTGCACATGCGAATGCTGCCTATTTTGTTAAGGAATGTTAAATTGACAAAAAGGTAATAGGAAGAAAAGTGAATCGATGACTCTTATGACTGTACATCCGTTATGGTTACAAATCTGCAAATATTACACTCTTATGTGGTGGCATAATGCTTCTTCACCCCTATTATGTACTCAGGTGACTGACAAGACTTTGCTTGATGAAGTTCTGAGAGGCTCCTTGAGTAGTAAAGACAGCCGAGTCAAGGATGATGGATATATATACATGGTGCTTGAATATGGAGAAATTGATTTGGCTCATATGCTGTCTCAGAAGTGGAAGGAACTGGATGGATACAACCAGACCATAGATGAGAATTGGCTTCGATTTTATTGGCAGGTGTTAAATCTACATTACAAAATAATAGTTTTCCATTTATCTGAATCTGCGGTTGCTTTCTCTATTTAATTATATGAATTTTGTATCTAAAATTTTCAGAAAGATGTAAAAGTAGTTGTGGGCCTATTTTCACGTTGATCATATCATTTTCTGAATGTTTAACTATCTTCTGCTGGAATTTGGACAAGCAGTTTTGTTAGTCTCTGGCACCATCGCCTGAATCGATTATCCTTTTACACCATATTTTATATCACATCGTTGGTGCTTGCTTTCTCCATTATATGACCATGATAAATGTATCTTCCTCTTTCCTTTTCTGAATGGAAAAGAACATCAACATCAGTTTAGCTGAGTCTTTCGCTGATACCTTTTGCAGCAAATACTTCAAGCTGTCAATACAATACACGAGGAACGCATAGTGCATTCTGACCTGAAGCCAGCTAACTTTCTTCTTGTCAAGGGATCCCTAAAACTGATTGATTTTGGCATAGCCAAAGCAATAATGAGCGATACAACAAATATCCAACGGGATTCACAGGTAGCGCTAATAGAAACCTCTCTTCTCTCCATTTCATTTACTTAAAATCATGTCATAGTTGCGATGTTTCCCTTACATTATGCTGGAGGAATGCCCCTGTTGCTACTTATCCTCGAGTGACCAATGGTATTTTATTTTCTGGAAAGTGCTGCAATGCTTAACCAGAACTGTCCTTGCATGGTTGAATGTGATGCATAGGTCATAAGCTATGTTTATGATTCAGTGGTATTGATGAGAGTGATTCAGTTAAATCTCAATGCTATAGGTGGGTACTCTGAGTTATATGTCTCCAGAGGCATTTTTGTGCAATGAGAGTGATGCAAATGGAAACATCATAAAGTGTGGCCGACCATCGGATATTTGGTCTCTGGGCTGCATTCTCTATCAAATGGTATACGGCAGGACGCCATTTTCCGAGTACAAGACGTTCTGGGCCAAATTCAAAGTGATTACAGATCCAAACCATGAAATTACGTATGAACCGGTTTCAAACCCATGGCTTCTGGATCTCATGAAGAGGTGTCTAGCATGGGACCGTAATGAAAGATGGAGAATTCCTCAACTTCTCCAACATCCGTTTCTTGTTCCACCAACTCCGCCACAGTCTTCCCGGTCCCAAGACCAAAGCTTTAAATTGCTACAATTTATAGCTGAAACTTGTATAGATGACCCAGAAGCTTCAAAGCTCTGTTGTCAGCTCCAGCAGGTGGTTGGCGATCCCCTCAAGTTAATAACTCCCCACTCTCTTAGTTCACGAGATCAACAATGTAAACTATTGTCCCAATTGTCAGAACTTTGTCTCCAGCTGCATGAGCGACTAAAAAGTTCGGATAGAGAAGCAAGGTAGATTCATCAAGAGGCTCTTCATCTTTTTCAGGTTTTTTATTTTGTCAAGAGTCACACAGTTGCTTGGGATTGCATTGTATGCATTTTTCTTGACTGTCATGTTTGATGTGGTGCCTGATTATTTAGTGGTTATTAATGTGTGCAGCAATCAAATTGATTGAAAATGTACAAATTTTGTAAAGTGAGACTGTACTAGCAGCATGTTTATTTTTTTATTCTTCTAAACTGTAAAATTCAGTTGACAAGAGTAAGGTTGGGCGCGGATAGATTTTAGGGTTTAAATTCTCCCGACAGTGAAAAAATGGCGGCTAATCATTTAGGTTAGAATAAACGAAATGGAATAAAAATAAAAAGGTCCGAGATTGGTATACTATTATGTCAACATTGATCCAGTTCATCTTTGATTTTTAAGGGCTTCATTTAATTTAGGGTTAAAATTGAATATAAATGCTTTTAGATTAATCAACTGTCATGTGTCCTATTTCCTAACTTGAGTAACCAATTAAGGGAATTATGACATGGAAACGGGGAAATGGACTTTCATGAAATTAATAATTTGCAAATTTTATAAAGATGAAGAAAATAAAAACATGTGGACATTAAAAATTCAATTCCAAGTAAATGATGCCATAAAAAGGGAACTAAATAGTATTAACTCTGAAATTATAAAAATAAGAATTGTCCCTCTTCTCTTCTCGAAACTCCTTTTCCCCCCAACAAAAACATGTCCCCAATTCAAATCATTTCATTCACCAGCAAAACCTCCCCTGGGACCCCTACAGTGAGGAATCGAGAAGAAAAAGTCCAAACCCCTACCCCTGGCTTAAGTTTAGTGTTCTCCAAAAGCAACCCCCCAATCGATATAATAAACTAATAATCATGAAAAGTAGCCATGGGCACATAATATCCTGTTCCCAACATGCCAGCATTCATCCTTGAAAATCACACACACAAAGCAAGAGTGAGGGAAGTATATTTGTGCTACTTGTCTTTGGAGGACTATTGGTGAGAGGCTTCTGCACGGGCTTCTTCCAACTTCATCAATAGTTCCTTCATGAAAGGTGTATTTGTGCCGTGGGTGATTCTTAGTATATCCACTGCCCTAGTCAGCGATTTAACAGCACCCTCCGTGTCCCCCAGATACCTGTATCATTTCTAACCCATTGGAGACCAGTAGCTACTAGAATTCTAGAACAATCATCAGTTTCTTCCATATTTTAGGTCAATATGTGATCTATCACGTGTTATGCACATAGAAATAACAGACACTTCTACATTATCTTCAAGAGAATGAGCTTCCTTTTTTTTTCTTCATAACCTAATGGAAAAGCTTCTGTAAGAAGAAAATGAATCTAACAATCAACTTTGTCCATTTCAGGACTAAAATATACTGAAACTTCAGTTGGAAGATTCTTACCATTCAAGCTTTCCACAAGTATAATATTGCAAACCAAGCAACGGATGAACTGCTGGATAAACTCCTGCAATAGAGTAGAAAATCCAAGACTAGACATCAGCGGCATGCGTGGATTTTGCAGCTCAAGCTGAATAAGAGCGCGAGTCAGCAAATTGAACTTGTTATTAGGATTTTTAGAAGTTTTCTAAGGTTTAGGAACTCCCATATCGCTGTCTTATGCTTTCAATAATTCATTTTCCCCTCTATCAAACTGTGATTACTCTTAGACCCTTCAACACAAGTATATCCGATGTATAACTCCAGGTAGTTTTGAACTATCCACAATTCTCCTAGAAAATAAGTCAAAGATGTATTATTATAATTCGTTTTTGTATCAACATGTCTAAATCTAAGAGCCAAAGGATCATAGCCAGCCCAAGATTGCAAATCCGAAGTAAAATTATTGTATTTCTCATTTCTGCGTCAGTTTTAGACATTTTGCAGTGTATCATAGTTTCCCCTAGAAACCAAAATGTTTTCATTTTTCAATTCTTGTACACAAACTGTCATCGTGAAAAGAACGTATTCCAAGAGTAGGTTCCTTGTATTTTACATTTGCTTTCTGTTAGCATACCAGATCAGGTTTCACGGCCTCTTCTTGTTTATACAAGGAAAAGACATGTGGCGACTGATTAGAGAGTTGTTGGAACTGCCTGAATTAAGTTATTATCTTTTGGGATCAGTTATGTTGTTAGTTACCAATTAGGATAAGGCAGTTTAGTGTCAGTCAGTTATTGTATTTGGCTATATAAGCCTATCTAAATGTCATTAGTAGGATACGGGTTGAATATTAAATATTACTTGTTATCTTTCTCATCTAGGATTTCAGATTCTGATTATAGATAAACAAAACTGTTCTGAAAAGTATCCAGATTGTATCACTTTCCCTCTATAATTCTTTAATCAGTTGCATCCAACCAGAGGAATATGGAATACTCACCCACTGAGTACATTATGACAAACCAATTCTTATACCTTAAAGCAACACAGATGAAATCAACTTGAACTTAATATCACAACAGTCAAATCATCAAATCAGTCAATAACTGAATTTAACAATACAATGAATGGTGAGGAAGCTTAATATTTATGCCATTTTCTGAGAATTCATGTTGCAGAATGACATACTCTGATAGACTGGTAGGGTCAATTTGCAGTATGCCAGAGCTTCTGTCCAATGTTCCAACTCCATCAATAACTGAAAAGGACATTGACGTTATCCTTCTTTGTATACCTTAAGAATATAAACAATAATAGCAGAAAAATATCATTTTCTACATCATTCTTGTGGCACTAAATGGAAGAAGTCCGCCATGTTGAAGCAAATATGAGAGCAAAAGAAAAGTCTAGTTTTGACTTGATAAATGATTTTTTGGCCTACCAAGAGAGGAAAAAGAGAAGAAATCAGGATAGCCATAAAAATTAATTGACATATAAAGGTCAGGAAACTCCTTGCCAGTAAAATTTGTAATGTTTCTTCTGCAGGCATCTAAAGCAGAACATTACTTCAACAAATTGTACACAATCCATGTGCAAATTACCCTCTAATTTCTCATGATGATTACTAGGCGTTCTTTAAAAAATTACCTATATTTGGCAAGATATTCACTCATAGTTAACTTCAAAGAACGCATTAACTTGTACCTAAAAAATCGAAAAAATATCTATAATGTGGTGAACAAGCATGCAAAGACATCAGACTAAGCAAAACATTGGTAAGACAGAGTTTACAATCATCAAGTTAAATATATTAATAAGGAGAAATTACAGTGTAAAGAACGCCAGAAAGAGAAGCCTACCTTCAAAAGCTTTTCTCGAGTTTGCATCAAGCTGATTGAAAAGGGATGGCACAATTTTGATTGGAATTTCTCAATTATTTTGTATACAGCAACAGCTTCCTGATAATCTACTATTAATCAAGGATTCGACACAGTGGCCATGAACTTCAGATCAATTTTGTAGCTTATGGATGAAGTTTATCAAGCAAACACATTCAAAAAGGGATAAGATTGTATTGCAACGGGGGGAATTGCAGTTACATGTTATTAGCAGAAATATTAAAGGATACTGCCAGTTGTATTAAGTTTAGAAGCTTTGTCTTCAGACAGTGATTTTACTTCCGTTGCAATCAACTTTATCTCTTCCATGTCCCTGACTAGTCCACATTCTTGGCATTGGAATCCTTTTCCATCTTCACATTTAGGCAGATAAAGAAATTAGACCTATTGATGATAGTCACACAATAACAACTGGCATGTTTCCAATCACTGAACTCAACCTTTACCCTGTTAAAAAGGGGGGATGTACCCTAAAACCACATACCGCTAGTACGAATCAAGAAACCACAGCATTTTTCATTCTTGCATCTGTATCCTTCCAAAATTGCACTTTCTCGAATATCATCAGATTGGCCCTTAAAAACTAACTTAACCTAATTAGCCAATGGCAAAATGACCATTTTACTGAAATATATCATGCTATGCAGCCAACAAGATATATCAGTATAAGAAATCAAGCAAGTACCACTTTAACACAGCAGGGGCAGGAGCAAGTGAATAGGTACTGCTCTTTGAGAGCCTTCTGCCGGGTCATAGTGCTCCCAGCAGTCTCTATATAAGTTATCAGAACCTTGCAATAGGCAGCTAAAGGTAAGTGGTGAACTTGAAGTGGAAAAGAAAAAAAATATAATGCATTATCCTCTAAAAGTAATTTTAATTTATAATGAAGAGTTCTAGGGAACGCTCTAATGACCTATTGGACATGAGACGTTTTCAGAATCTTTTCAATAATGTGCCAACAAAGTAGCTTCTTTTGCCCATTAAGTCCATTATAAAAATGATTATGGCTAATGCGAAATGAAAAGCTCATAACAAATCTTCTCACCCCAAGCTTTAACTAGTTAGCACAGGAACCTTTCAAATGCCATTTCTAGCATTGTAACCCGGTGATCTGGATGCCAAAAGCTTCCTATTCTTACTCACACAAAGTAGCAAAAAGAAATACTTACTTCTGAACCTTTGGGTATATATTGTACAGCACGTACTACAGCTGACCTTCCCTCAAAAACCAGAACTGAATTGGGCAAGCAACTATATGATGATACAGCCAAAATTAGAAGACTAACAAGGAACAAGATGATAGCATATATTTAAATACATTAAGTGTTACCTGTGGTTGATTATGGAAATTACAGGATACAATCCTGTCCCCAATGGTCTCAGTTCACTGTCACAAATGGTATGTGCATTGCATGCAAACTGCAGGATTAAGAGGATTTAACCTTAGAAGGACTCAGCAGAAAGTCATATTCAGAAAAGCATGACATTAACCACACCAAAAGTGAAAGTCACAACGAATTGTAATTGCCTTGAAAATGGACCTAAGCTGGTTACTACATATGCTTGGACAACCTTCCACTATCAGGTTCGGAATAAATTAAGGCACCCTCAAGCATCAAAAAGTACAATAGTATTTATATGCCTATTGGGATTGGATGGAGATAACAACAGTATGCGATGAGTAAGTCTCCATTGAATAGTATGACATAGTTTATGGGAAATTTAAACATGTTGGTTCTTTGACCTCAATAGCTAGCTTTTGGAGGAAAGTTCCCCATCCTACTTAAATACCCATCAAGATTACATCAAACAAAGTACAAATAGCTTGTGGAAGGGGTTAACTAATTCTTATAGCTGAACTAAGGAATTCACACAGTAACTCTCGGCAGAAATCTAGAAGCACTTTGCACCAATGGACACAAACACAATCTCAGTCCACAATATTTCAACACATGCATGATTTCAAATGCAAGCAATTTCTAATAATTATTTAAGATAACATAATTGTTAAAACATGGTACCTTGGAAAAATTTTCTGTAATCTCTTTTATGTTGATTTCAGGCCACTGTAATATTAAGCTTACAAGATTAGCCATCTGTGCATACAGAACCAGCTGTTCCTCATTGATGTCAGACATGTCTAGATGGAAGTGAGTGTTAAAAAGAACAATCATCATTGACATGTGAGAAAATATATGTTAAGTACACTAGACCTAAGGACAAAATGATAAAAGGATACGTGCCACTAATGCCTCCACCAAGTTATAGTTGTCTGTAGCGCTGCTTGGGACAACCTGGAAATGAAACAGCTTATAATATCATCTAATGGCTGCTCAATGTCAATTCAAATGGTTCCAGATATTCCGATAATCTGTATTGTCTTATTTATCAACTATCTCGATATCCCTATTGCAAACTACTGAAGATGGTAAGATGTGCAATGTGGTAGATCATAACATCACAATAAAAGATGTGCATGCACATAAAACCAAAACTCAAGGATCTTTTTATGTTGTAAATTAATTGAAGTCCACATACGACACCGATTCTTTAACTTTCTTCATATATTATACTGAATGCAGGGTTGAGAGCTCAGGAATTCTTTTTTACCTTTTCACTTTGCAACTTCCTTCGAATATAAAGTTTTACCATCAGTCGAATGGATGGTGTGACAGATGTTCTCTTGTTCTTTTCCAGCCTTGAGAGGACTTCACATTCAAGACGATGCAACTTCCACTCTGCCCTCTAGTGAACACAAATAAAATATCCTCAACGGGCCGATAAGTTACTTCTATAATCAATGCCATATGAATATCAAATTCAGGTTAAAAAAGAAAAGAAGAAGAAGAAACCGAAAAATTGATGAGTATTCTGACAACTCTGCCCAAAATATTATTGACACAAAATTAAATCCACCAAAGAGGCCAAAATGATATCATTGGTCATCAGGAATTATGCAGCATAACTTAAAGTGAAGTTCAAATACTTGGGCTGAATGAACTGTAACCAGAAAAACGGAATCAGCTACAAACCAGACCATACCTGGCATGTACTTCCACAATAACATACAACTTGACAACCAGAGCACCTTTTAAGTTTACTTGTTGCAAAACACCCATCACACCTTGTTTCGGCTGAAGAATTATTTGGCACACAGACATAAGGTTCTTGGCTTATAATTACGTCTCCTGTAACAGAAAAGCTCTATTTTTACAAAAACTTGACAGTTAAAACATCGTTTTCCATATAATGGTTCATAGTTTGGTATTGATCTTTTAGAGTAGTTTGAGAAAGACAGAGAAGGAGAAACCTGGGTAAAAATCTCTCGTAGCAAAGAGACAGCGACCCTTATCTTCCACGGTGGAAACCGTTAAATTACGATCCTTTAGAGCACCCTGCAAATCCTCCATCGCTGCTGTCTCTTGCATTCACGTTTGCTGAGCTCTAGAAGGTGCTTTTCCAAACACGGAGCAATGGGGAATTCTCTTGCCATCGACAGTACTTGACTACTTGATTTGTTTTTCCCCCGTGCACATATATCCTTGGAGCGACTGTGGGCACCAGATGTCAGCAGCTCTCCCAACAGCGATCCAAATCTTGATTCACTGCATTCTCGCTATATACCCAATTACTTGAACTTTGAATGGGTTGCTGCCGGATTGCCATTATTGTGAGTTTGGAATTGGAACATTTTAAATCCACCAAAAAAAAAAGTTTCATGAAAACGGGCTTAGGCCCATTATGCTTCGACAAAAAACACACGAAATAGGCCCAAGCTTTCTTTGTGGTTGAGAGGGGAATTGCCATTGCTTGAGATGATGTAACAGAATTACCTGTGGTACGTCACAAACAGACGTCCTTCCTAAATTCCAACAAAACAAGATGGCTTAGTGATTAGTGTGAGAACTGAGGTGGAAAACCTAAACTAGGAGACGTGTGTTTGTGTGGCAGCCAATGCAAGTAAGGCAAGGTGCGGTCGATTAGAGCAGTGTGTCATTTCCTAAAAGCAGCAATGGGAGGGACATGCTATCAGGTGACAGAGGCCCATCCATGAAGTTTTGCTCTCTCACTCTGATAGCTTAGCTATTTGGCCCATTCTCATCACTTCTCGAGCCCCGCCTCGCTTTTTGTCACTCATTTTAGGGACTTATTGCTGTTAGGCTGTTAGGTTTCCATCCCAGTCGCACTCCCTGTTACCATAACTCTCTCATGCCTACCGTATGCGTCATTATTCTGCCCTCTTCAATAAAACTCATGAACAGAATGCCACCGAGGCCCCGGTAGACCCATTAAAGGTATTTCTTTTTTATTTATTTATTTTTTTGTTGCGTTACGTCAGACTTGGTGAATAGTGATTGTGTTCCCTGTCCTAAAGTAAAAGCTCACTTCCCCTATTTTCCTTCTTTAAAAAAGAGGATAGCAAGAGAGAAATGAAAAGAATGCCCCTGGGTTTATCTCTTTTTTTAAAAGAAAAAAAAAGGATAAATTATTGAGTTAAACCATTTTTAATTTATTTTTACATTTGAAACATGTCAGATAACAGACGAAAATGATTTACCACGGAATCTTTGTAAAATCATGTTAATGTGATAAAATGAAATGAAAATAAACACATACTTATTCATGAACCATGACTAATACACGAACAAAGTCCTTTTCTTTCTTTCTGGGCAGTGCAGGGGATCTATTTCGCAATCACTATTCTCATGAAGGATCTTTTATCGGCTAATGTGAAGTCGTCTGCCTGGCAAAATTCAATGCATAAAAAGGATATCTAAGTATTTCTTTCATTAATTTATTATGGTTAGCATGTAAGTAATTTTAAAATTATAAATATTAAACTGATTTCTTAGCACCCTTGCAGCAACAAAAAAAAAAAAAGAAGAAGAAAGAAACGTGTCTGCTTTAAAGTTTTTATCACTAACAAGATAATTAATGACAAATTGCTTCATGAAGCCTCTCATTTGAATGCGGCGTTATTGTCAAATAATGCGTCTGCTCCACATTTGTTGGGATGATTAGCGATTGAGATGCGGTGTGCAATCATGATGTGAGGTGTTGACAAGTAATACACACACACACTCTTTGGTAGGTCTTTATGAAAATATGCCCTCTCCAAGTTCTTTTGAGAGAGCAAACAACGCAAGATATTAGAGTGAGTGCGAATGACAAGATAAAGCTATAAAGTAAACTTGAGAAGCATCTTTCTCGTCAAGTTACCAACCGAAAGGCACAAGACGAGGATAGCATCTGGGGAAAAGAAGATTCACATGACATAAATCATAACCCCACATGGTTTAACGCTGAAAAGAGAAGATTAGTCAAAGATCCCTTTGGATGATCCCATGGAAAGAAGCAGGCTCTGTGGGCCAGTGCTGTTGGGCGCTAGCGATTAGTACATGGTTTTGGATTCATCTCGTCTTTTTAAGTGATAATGCACTTTCTATTTTTGACATGATCCACAACGGAAATTGAGGCCTTCCAAACTGGAGTCTACACATATGTATGACTTAGCTTAATTATTAAAGTAGTGAAGTAGGAGCCAGAACCAAAGGCGCGTGTGTTCAGTGTTCATACAGTGTGTGGATCGCTAGAGCCTAAAGAACGAAAGTACTACACTATGCTTTTGTGCTCTTTAGATGTGAACATGCCTGTTTTGTCAACCACTTTCTCAATTTTTGTTATGCTTTTATATTTGGAAGACCGACAATCCCTGTGTCGTGCTCCTCTCACTGTTTTGGACCTTTTCGTCACATGTGACTACTGTTTTGATGCTTGTGTGTGCAGTGGTGCATGCACCCACAACAGAGAAGAAGCCAATTAACCACCCTTTATATATGATCATCTCGTGGCCACTTCTCCACCTTCCATTTCCTTCATTCGTGCATGTGCCTATTAAATTTACCTCATCTCTTAACATGTATAGCCATTAATTAATTGCATGGAATCCAAGCTGCCGGAAATGAAAGGGGTTGCTATATGGAAGACGAGTTAATGAGATAGAAGGGAGCCCGCATGAATTTTCCTTGGAAGATCATTTGCTTCAAGATATCAAATACTCGTTGCCTTATCTGGGTTGAAAAGCTACAAAACCTACGTGGCGCCTTTTCTTGCATCGATCTCTTTCGTGGTTGAGATGGATCCACGTCACTTCTCCAGATGCTCCGCCTTCCTCCTTAATTATGGTTACATGGAAGCTAATGCGCCCGCATGTGCAGGGACTCCTAGTATAAAAAGCAGGGCAAACAACAAATCAGATTAGATGAGTTTGGAAGCTTAATACTTCAGATCTGATGTGCTTGTAATTCAAGTAGGCCTACTGTGCTAAGTCAATTGAATGGTTAATAATTATTTAAATATCCTACCCTAGCATTATTATTGGTGTACATAGTCTTCAACACCTGATAAATTATACATTACTGGCATTGCTGATTACTAAATAGTGCTATTTATTATTAATTTCATATGTTAGTGGTATATTTATAAAGTACTAGTATCAGATTTTAATTTTCATATACCCGAGAGAGAGATAAGAGTGAGATGAATGAGAGATGACTAATCAGCACGTGTGATCCATGTGGGAGGGAGAAGACATTGACTGGATCCTTGGTCAAAATGCGCCAAAAGCGTACTCACTGAAACGGTTTGTCCGTGATCCTGTGTATTGGGGTGCACGTTAAGTACTTGACACGTCTACCGATACAATCCGTATCTCTTGAATTGAGTTCAGACTTTGGGCTTCAGACCAACTGTTGACGACAAAAATAAAGAAACTGTTGAGACTTGCGAGCTGAGGGCCACTGAAAGTGACTCATCACCCCAGCCTGGGTCCTCACCTAGTCACCTAAAGAGAGACCCACAGAATCATCATCGTGGCAATTCACCAGTTGAGGACGCTCAACCTCTCCTTCTTCCTCCTCCAGGCAGCCCACCAAACAATACATCCACGTTAAGGCCTCCCCTTATTAACTACTTGTCCAAAAGTTAACTCCACAAAAAAATATAATATATATATATTATTGACTAATAATGTATTTTCAGGAAAATTATAATTTTTTGTTTTAAAAAGTAAATATGACCTCAATAATTAATAAGCTGTTAGTTATGGTAGTAAGCAGTTTTATCTCTAAAATAATAAGAACACAAATTCATATCTCAGGAGTACACTTGTTAGAAGATATAAAGATCATTTACACTTTAAGTTTTGAAAAAGAAAACCCTTACCAGATTAAAAAGAAAAAAAGAAACTCAATATGAACTATAATGAACCTACAAAATCTGAAATAAGGTGTGTTTGGTCTCACCCTCTTAATGAGAAAAATATAAGTCTGAATTTTGAGAAATACACTTATTGGAGGGTTTTAATATTAATGCTTCCAACCCGACGGAGATTAAGTTCAAGTCCAAATCCAAAGTGACTTAAGAATACTCCAGATTGAAAAAATAACTGACGTGGTTATTGTTAAACAAGTGACTCTATGTATGAAAATGTGTTAGTCTTAACTTTTTAGGTTTTGATTTTGCATGAATCAAATAACTTGAGATGATTTGGTTTTGGGACAATAGAGTGTTATATATAGCCAAGAGAACAGTACAAAAGGGTATCTATAGCATTAAATATGTAAAACTTGATAAATATCCCTCACAAAAAAGTTAATATTGTATCAATTATAATAAAGTAATTACCTATTAAGTTCAATCGCACATAATGACTAAATAGAAAATTAAATATTAAACAGTTTACGTATATATTATCAAACTAGATTTATCTTTTATACCAGACCAAGTTAGAAAAAAAATACTTATATTATAGATAAGAGGGGATTGTATATACTATATTAGGAATGAAAATGAGAGGACTCCAATCTGTACATGCGCTAATTATGCAAACATATACAATATTTTTTCTTTAATAAACCAACTAACAGACGTGCAATATCGAAACTGCGTGTAATGAATGATACCATAGATAAGGACGTGGGGAATATTCCGAACGGATGATCCAAAAAAAGTATTTTTTGCTGATCCGAATCCGAAATACTACTCCTTAAGATCCATCTAATAAATAAAGTACTCAAACTATCTTAAATTTAACCTGTCTCATCTGTATACCTTTGACTCGATTATAAATTTAGATCCGTAAACTTTGATTGATGTGAGGCAATTCAGTTTTTATAATATTGACTTCACTGAAATTTATCCATTTTTTCCAACAAATTAAAGCTCAATCGTTAATTAAATACTGTATCAAGTTAACGTTTAGAAGTTTTATTTCGTAATTAATTGAACATGTAATAAATATGAAATTGGACTCTAAAGCAATGTATTTTTTCTCTGCTAAGCAAAGAACCAGATTCATATTAAATTTCAACTGATTCAGATTAAATTATGTTAGTTTGGGTAGTTTTTCTATAATTTCCTTTTTGTGTTATATGAGTAAAAAGATCTTTGTTTCTTTTTTAAAATTTGGAAGCCAGGACGAACGTAATGTGGGTGAAAAAGAAAGGGACACATGGAAAGGCAAAAATGCGAGCAAGAGGAGGTGTTTTTCCACGGGGCATTCCAGAAGGCACAGCGTGGAGGCTAGCTACCTCGTGGGATGCGGGCTACGCCTCTAACCCCCCCCCCCCAAAAAAAAAAAAAACTCTACTGAACACTCCCTCATTCTCTCATCCTTTCGTTTTTATTCTCACTCATCTTTGTCCCTCCTCACTTCCTTCCCGTCTAATTCCCTAACGTAAGTCTACTTTCAGATAGTGTCAAGGAGTATTTTTCATAAATAAATAAAAATATCAATTTAATTTATATTTATTGAATTAATTAATATTTTTTAATATATGAAAATTACGTAATTTAAACTTTTATAAATAGTCCCTAATTTCCAATCTTCCACTCTGTATCCAACTGTCAGGCCTAAAGTGACACCGATCCGTTTCAAACCATTTATGACGGTACCAACTGAGTTTAGGATAAAATGTCAAGTATTTATGATAATTCATTCTTTCCTACTGGTACCATACAACCAGGCACCAGCAGCCTCTGTAAATGTAAAAATAAATCACTTTCATTCTTCCAATAATGAGGAAACTCCTCTGTTCCCTCCACGTGTCCTGCTGTGGCTCTCCGCTTCCTTAACTTCCCGCAGACAAATCACAACGCCATCTTACGGAGAATAGAGAGATTCAGATATCAGAAATCAGAATCATCCTAATTCGGAACCAACCGCTTCATATTTAACACTTCTCTGCTCCCACCATAATTGAATCTCTGCTGTTTTCCTTTTTGTTTCCGTCTTCCCGCTTCCTCATCTCCCTGGAACACAACAATTTCATTCTCTTTTTTTTACTACTTCTAAGATGTAACAGCCGATTTGTTTTTTACTTCTATCGATTCACGCGATTTCTGTTACACTCCCTTTCCATTGGTTTCTAGTCTCCATGAACGTTTACATTCTAATCTCCGCCGCCGTCTGGTTCAACTGTCTCCCTGTTAGTCAATCTTCTCTCCCGTTAATTTCGTATGCATCATTCCTTCTGTGTCTTCGTCAATCTCGACTAGTATTCTCCGATTTCATTATGGCTCCTCCGCTCCCCGCCTCCGCTGCCATTAGATCCGATTCTACTTCCCGCACCACCAACCACGGTCAGAGTAATTCCAGCAACAGTGACTTTGGACGGCTGGGTCAGCGAGAGCAGCAACAGCCTGGGGTGGACGTGAAGATTAACGACTTGGTTGGGAACGGAATCTCGGGGATACTTCACAAGTGGGTCAATTACGGCAAAGGTTGGAGGCCTAGATGGTTCGTCCTTCAGGACGGCGTTCTCTCGTACTATAAGATTCACGGGCCCGATAAGATCATAGTCAATCATGAAACTGAGAAGTGGTCCAAGGTTATTGGCGATGAATCCATGCGGAGGATCTCCCGCAACCAGAACTCCACTTCCTATCATCAGCCCTTCAACTATCGACGCAAGCCCTTTGGAGAAATCCATCTCAAGGTTCCTTATCGATTCTAATATTCCACTTATTTTCTATTATTATTTTTTAATTTTGCTTGCTTTGGGTTCGCAGTTCTATTATTTCCTTTCTCAGTTGTTATTTGATTTCAGTTTCCCTTTCTATTTTTCTTTTCTACCTAATCCCAATAATTCGATCGTCGGCTGCAAAAACAATGTTAGTTACGAAACTAAATATTCGTTAATCATGGTTAGATAATCAATTTCGGGCTATTCGATCCGGAAACCAGAATACTGGATGAGTATCGTGTAGGATTTTATTCCTTGGTGGTTACAGGATTTATTTATCGTTGGACTTCAATAATAAGATTCTTTGACGTGTAACATCGCATGGTTTGGGGAATGGGGATTCTTTGTATCGAATTACCTCGAGAATCGTGTTTTCCGCATTATCTCTGTTTGTGGTTTATACTAGATGACAGCTTCTTTTGTAGGTTTCTACTATCCGTGAAAGCAAATCCGATGACAAGCGCTTTTCTATTTTTACGGGAACAAAGAGGCTTCACTTGAGGGCAGAGACTCGTGAGGATCGAGTGGCATGGATGGAGGCCCTGCAGGCAGTAAAAGATATGTTCCCCCGGATGTCCAATAGCGAGCTGATGGCTCCGATAGATAATGTAACCATTTCAACTGATAAACTTAGACAGAGACTACTGGAAGAAGGTGCGAGTGAGGCAGCTATTCAGGATAGCGAGCAGATTATGAGAAACGAGTTTGTTGCATTGCAAACCCAGCTTGTGTTGCTTAAGCAGAAGCAATGGGTTCTGATTGATACATTGCGACAATTGGAGGTAATGGTAACTGCAAAATATCGTGCCAAACAAATTGGGCATTCTTGTTCGATTTCTACTACCATGTAGGATTGTGGTCATGCTTAATATTATCTATTTATCAGTAAAATGGGTTCACCAACTCTCATTTTTAAGTTTAGAAAGAGGTGGGGAACTCTGATTATCAATTGTTTATTAGCTTGTAGATATGTAAATTTCTCCAGTTCCTTTGGGTCATTCATTTGTATCCTTACAACTAAAGTCATAATTTTTATGGCTTTTTTAATAAGATTCATTTTGCAAGCATCTGTGTTCTGCTAATTTACTACCTCATACCAGCTCTTTTGATCATTCATGACCTTAACCTTGCAGCTATAGCTGAGTCCTTTCAAAATTTTAGAAATTATAACTTAGTTATATTGGAATGATCTACAGAGAGAAATTTGTGTAAGCTGAATAAGAACTGCCATTTGACTTGTTGTACCCTATATCAATTAAAAGCATGGATAGAATAATACCAAAAATACTATATCTGATTGAGTATTGTTACTATCCTTTTTAAGCTGATAATGGGTTACATTGTTATTAATAGATCATGATTAGGAAAATGATTATATAGATTTTGGTTAATACTTTTAACATTCTTACTGAATTCTTGTTTTGTAAATGTTCTTTTCAACATGAAATATGTAGTTTTCTTTGTCCTGGTAGACTATCTGGAAACTTGGAATTATATTTTAACATGATAGAATTGGTGAAGAGCAGGGTGGTTTCTTTTTAATTCTCCATCTCTTCAGGTAGATCTATCTATATCTTCTTTCGGCAATAAAAGAAAGAAAGAAAGAAAAAGGTCTATCTAACCCTGTGTCGCTGGTTCCCCTTATCCTGACAGTTTTAATGAGAGGATTTAAATTTAATTTCTATTACCTTTCTGTGGGAAGGAACTTCTATTTCTACTGCATTTTTTGTAGACAGAAAAGGTTGATTTGGAGAATACAGTTGTTGATGAGAGCCAAAGACAGTTTAATGATCAAGAGGAGTCCTCTAGAGCAAGGCAGGAAAAGTTCAGTGGTATGTTTTTCTTTGGTATCACCTGTTTATCAGCTGGAATTTCTCCCATTTGTTGCCTAAGAATGTCATTGCTTGAAGTATTTTCTTGCTTTTCCTTCGTTTTTTCATCATTCTCTTATTTTTTAATGCAGAAGGAACTGCAAGTGAATCTGAGGATGAAAATGATAGAAATGATGCTGCAGAAGAAGAAACAGATGATGATGACCATGCATTTTTTGACACCCGTGACTTTCTATCATCCAGCTCTTTTAAAAGTAATGGGTCTGATTTTAGGCTATCATCTTTCTCTTCAGGAGATGACGGGTTATACACAGTTGAATCAGAGGATGAGTTAGATCCTTTGATTAGATCTGTTGCACTGAACTATCCTTATGTCAAGCGGCGTAAGAAGTTGCCCGATCCTATTGAAAAAGAAAAAGGTGTCAGTCTTTGGTCTATGATTAAGGATAACATTGGCAAGGATTTAACAAAAGTATGCTTGCCTGTCTACTTCAATGAGCCTATATCATCTCTCCAAAAATGTTTTGAAGAAATGGAGTATTCATATCTTCTGGATTGTGCATATGAATGGGGAAGAAGAGTAAGTTTGGAGAATAACATAATATTGTTCTTTTACTTTTGCTAGAAGTTCAACAGTTATGACTTGTCATATCATCCATTTCTGTGTCAGCTCAAGAGTTTTTATTAAGCTGATCAGGGAAAAAGCATAAAACTGGTAATAGTTGCATTTGGCATGAGAAAAATGTTACCATATTGCTGGGGCTTTGTTGTTAGTTATTCCAAGTATTTATTGATTGGCTTGTTCCTGCATTTAATCATGTAAGATTTCATGCAGGGAAATAGCCTTTTGAGGATTCTATATGTAGCTGCCTTTGCTGTTTCTGGCTATGCTTCAACTGAAGAGAGGATTTGCAAACCATTTAATCCATTATTAGGTGAAACATATGAGGCTGATTATCCCGATAAAGGCCTCCGATTTTTCTCAGAGAAGGTCTGAACTAACTATAGAATGATGTCTTTCATGTAATATTATCTTTCTCTTGAGTAGTTCATTTTTCTGCCCTTGTCATTTTCTATTTGGTACCTAGAGGAGTAACATAGTGCAAGTGAAAAAATTCAATGTGATTTGCTTTCTGTCAACTCTGCTGGAAAGCAAGCCTCATGTTCAGAGACCACGTGAAATATTGCTTTGATCCAACTGTTATTTGTGCATCCTTGCAGGTCAGTCATCATCCCATGATAGTTGCATGTCACTGTGAGGGTACAGGGTGGAAATTTTCGGGGGATAGCAACTTAAAAAGCAAATTTTGGGGACGATCAATACAACTTGACCCAGTTGGTATCTTGACTTTGGAATTCGATGATGGGGAAGTTTTTCAGTGGAGTAAGGTATATCTGAGCTACTTCAATTGTTATGTCCTGGTTAAGTTCTAATTTGAAATTAACTTGCGCTGCCAGGTTACAACATCAATATACAATCTCATATTGGGAAAGCTGTACTGTGATCACTATGGGACAATGCGTATACAGGGAAACCAAGAATACTCATGTAAACTGAAATTCAAGGAACAATCTATAATAGATCGAAATCCTCACCAGGTGCAGGGTATTGTTCAGGACAGGAAAGGGAAGACAGTGGCCACTTTATTTGGAAAGTGGGATGAGAGCATGTATTATGTCAATGGAGATTGCGTTGGGAAGGGGAAAGGTTACGACTCTTCATCAGAAGCCCATCTACTATGGAAACGAAGCAAGCCTCCCAAATTTCAGACTAGATATAACTTCACTCGCTTTGCCATCACATTAAATGAACTTACCCCTGGATTGAAGGTTTGCTTTGATTAATTAAGTACGATTAACGTTGCTGAGTTCTTGTTCCATAAATACTTGCTGGAAGAGGAGTTAATTTAGGCTATTAGCAGGACAATTTGAAGTGTTCTGAGTTAGTATGGATCTTCGTCATGAATGAAACAATAGGTCTTGAAATTAATAAAGGGGAGAAAAGTTCTTTGCAGTGTTGTATGTATATTATTGTTTTTTTATGGTTAAAATTTATGTGTAATTGATACTCAAGTTTACTCGAATACACAGGAGAAGTTGCCACCTACGGATTCCAGGTTAAGACCAGACCAAAGGTATTTGGAAAATGGGGAGTATGAGATGGCGAATTCTGAGAAGTTACGTCTAGAACAGCGGCAACGCCAGGTACTCATTGCATTTCATGTCGTTGTTTATTCGTTTTACTAGTAGGTTAGCCCTCTGCAGAAAAGGAAGTAACTCATCCCAATGAAGTTCTTGTCATGCAATCATTTGTGAAGTAAATCGATTTGAATGGTTTATTATAGGCACGAAAGATGCAAGAAAGGGGATGGAAACCGCGGTGGTTCGCCGTAGATAAAGCAAGTGGTGCATACCGCTACTTGGGAGGGTATTGGGAGGCCAGGGAACAAGGAAGCTGGCACTCCTGCCCTGATATTTTTGGCCAAATCCCCTCCGATCATCTCTCTGATTGACCTTTTTCCCTCCAATTCTTTCTCTCTCTCTCTCTCTCTCCTCCCCCCAGTCATATTCCTGTAACCAATCGAATAAAAATGTCAGCCAATATCTGGTGTTGTGATTCTTTCACTTCCAACTTCAAGTTTATCTTCACATCACTTGTTTAGAAAATAAATTAATTCTATCTGAGATCGCATTCAATAAACCACTAATTATTGAGGAAGCGGAATTCTTTTAGTCCATAAATATGGTGGTCAGAGCAATGCTACAGGTTATGGGATCTACTTTTCGAAGTGGGGGAAGGGGTTTGCGACTTGAGATTATTCCCTGGAGCCAATCCTCCCAGCGGGCTTAACATGGGGCATAAAAATTAGGGCCCGATTGATACGCGGGTAAGGTGAGGAGGTTAGGGAATATGATTAAATTCTGTTGTTTAGAACATAATTTTGATTTAATTTTTTAAGAAATTTAAGTTAACGAGTCCACTAATGTTTCTTTAAAGGTGGGAAGATGGTTCCATCGTAAGAAAGAAGATTCGAATGATAAATATGCCTCTGAAAATTTTAAATTAAAAGGTGGGAATCCTGAAAAATTTAAATTAAAAGGATAGGATTCTCACCTTATAAATTTAAATTTCATCAATAAATTTAAATTTTTTTAATAAGTTTGAATTTCGTTCTATAGAAAAAAAATTCAATTTCATTAATAAATAAAATAAATATTTTTTATTTAAATTATAATTTATATTTTATTCATTTTATTTATTTTAAATTATTATACTACTAATTATTTAATGTATGAATTGAAATATAAATTTAATTAATATATAATTATTAATTTATTTTGAGGGTAAAATGGGTATTTCTCTTTTTTTCTCAAGTTCCACCCTAAATTTTTTTCATACCAAGAAACTCATCTTCCATCACCTTTTACAATTTTTCTTTCCCTTCCCTTCTCTAAGTTCATGTCCTTCCTCAAATTTTCCTCATATCAAACGGGCCCTTAATTCAAAAGCAATTGGTATGGCGTATCATCTATAGTCGGTAACATGGCTAGGATATCGAGTTTTGGCTAATCTGTCAAAGGTTGAAACTATATGGGTTTGGACAAAGAATAACCGCATCAATATAAGTCAACATTTAGCTGACCTAACCCATAACTTCTGGATTTGCGGATTAGGCCGCCCAACCCATATTATTGTTTTAAAAAAAAATTTATAATTTGTTTTTCAAATTTTTTTTAAAATAATATATGGATTTTTTTTTACAAACCTAAACCATAAAAAAGTTAAAAATACATTACAAAATCTTAAAATGATAATAAAACATCAAATTCAAAGTTTTAAACATTACAAATTAAACATTCATCAAAATTCCACATATTATAAAATAAACATAAATCTAAAAGTAATCGTTAACATTTAATACAATTAATAATTAATTAATATTAATGGTGTTAGGTTACAAAATACACAGAGAAATCATATATTTTTTTAGAAAAATAAAATAAATGAAAACGGTCCAACCCGGTGATCAAACATATCGCGGGTTGGACCCTTATGGGTTCAAGTAAAAAAGAACAACATCAAAACAATATTAATTTTGTAAAACCCAAACCATCCATTTTTTTGGGTTAGATGGATTCGGCCCATAGTTAAAACCCATATAACCAGCTTTAGTATCATCATGCTATTAAAAATTAAAAAAAAAATAGAGCATGGAAGAGATTCTAAGACTCTTTTTTTTCCCTTAGTAGATTGCCTAGATTAATTTCTCAGGCCTACCCACATTAACACTAAAAATTATCAAGACACAATAGCTCGTTTTGTTTGATTTTAAAAGACAAGATTACATGTAATCTTAATGTAATCAGTCGATTACAACATTTAGTTGCGCTCATGTAATATAAAAATGATTCACGGCTAAGACTGATGAATAGGGATGCAGACATCATGTAACCAAGTATTACCACTATAACTCTTGAAGTTTACCAAAGTACCCTCTCACAAACACCATTAAATCCCCAATTAAAAAATTAGAAAAATTAAATTTCATTGTTAAAAAATATTAAAATATCTCATTAAATAATATTCCCACCATTAAAAATATTTAACAATTATCATGAACCCCAACATATATACTGCATAATAATTTCACTATTAAAAAAATTACTATGAACCCAATGTATGCACAACACAAAATGAAAAAATTACTATGAACCCAATATATATATTATACATAAATATAGACAGAGGCAATTTTGTCTTTTACTATATTATTCCCATATATTATCATGTTCAATGTAATCAAATCAAATATTTCTATACATATGCATCATCTTTCTTTGATGAAAAACTAAACAAATTCATGTAATTATAATTATATTACATTTCCTTCAATTCCATAAACCAAATCAGTCATAAATGATGGCAAAGTTTTAATACCAAGTATTTTAAATGAAGAAACAAAAATTACTTGATGGTAGATCTATGGTGCCCTATATGGTCCTTGCTAATCCAACATGAGTCTAGATTAATAAATCCTTCAATTAAAGTGAGAGAGGTCTAAGAAATTGTAAATATTTGGTGGTAAAATTTTGCCGCACCTTTCATAAATCTTTCACTTAAAGTGAGGTAGATTTAATATTTGTTTGGAATAACAGTTGGAGTATTCAAAAGGAATCCTCATGCTGTGTTCATCCTAAAGATGAGCATGACATGCTTATCCCCCTAATTTTGGGGTGGTAGCCAATTTCTTTTATTTTTGTATGTGTTCTTATTTATTTGGATTAAATTGCATGTTATACTTTGACATATTTTTGTCACCCGTTATCTCAAATTAATTAATTTCTTTTCTACATTCAGAAATATTTTTCCTGCAATATCAATATCCTGAAATATTTTTCCAATGGCACCCAATATTTTAAATATGTTTTTGACACCCAATATCTTAATCTAATTAACTTTTAGTGCATGGAATATTTTTTTTCAAAATAATAATAATAAAACCCAAAATTAAGGGATGAACATTATCCGCTAATCTTTTGGATGAGCAGGGAATGTGGATTCCTTCAAAAGCAGTTTTTCAGTCGTGATTTACGGTATACGAGGTAAGTATGTGAGAAAAATATTATCTCGACTTACATGCATAAACACTTTTAGAATCCCCAATCATAATCTCAAACATACTTTTAATAGACAGAGTGTTTCACACATAAGAATCTTAAAAATGTTTCAGAACTCAATAATTATACGGTATGGTTAAATTTTGGCCCTAAAAGTTAGCCCAATTTTGATTTTAGTTCCGATTTTGTTTTAAATTTGGAAAAATAATACTTATTTTAGAACTCAATAATTTTGTTTTCAATTTGGCCCAATTTTAATTTTGGTTCCTTAAGTCTGAAATCGATGGTTTTAGTCTTTAAAATTTAGCCCTATTTTAATTTTAATCCCTTAAATTTAAAATTAATAATTTTAATCATTTAAATTTACTACGTTTATAATTGTGAGTCCGTAAGAGATTTTGAGATAAAGTCAACCTTCTTCAATGATCTCCTTCGAAGCCCATGCTCCTTGACGAATGCACTTCCTTTTGGGTCGGTTATAGAAGTTTCTTTAATGAAATTCTCTAAATCTAAAAAAAAACGTAGGAGCTATTCATTTAAGTTCAATTTAGATATTTTTTCTTCAACATATGAGAAAGAAAACACTTAAAATTGTTCACAAAAAATAATCATCGTTCTACTATTTAAATCTTAATAAGCGAAGAAATATTAAAGATACGAAAATAAACAGAAAAAAGATATTTAAATATTATTTAAATTTTAAAATTATAAATCAGTGATTTTCTAAAAATATAAGTTATCAATTGATATACTCTTTTTGTCAATCACATTACTCTCATTGTTAACAAACTAATTTATGATTTTAAAATTCAAGCGGTGGTTAAGTGTATTTTTCCCAAAATAAAATTCTATGAAACCCAATAAAATGTGCGGAGAAAAATTAAATTAATAGAAAATGTCGCGTTAAATCATAAAACAAAGCGCATTGTTTATAACTTGTTATTTAATAGTATTAATTACTACTTTGTATTTTTTTTTACCTAAATTACTACTTTGTATCAAATTTATAATTAGTAATTAAATTTAACCGGATAGATTGGTTATGTGCATTGCACAACTTAGAAATGAGTTTGTGGGACAACTTAATTATTTTTTGTGGCCAATAATAGTTCAGCACATATTGCAGGTCAATTCACAATTAATTAATTTTTGTTAAGTAATACTAATACGATGATATATTATCTATCATCTTACCTTCGTTCCCTTCCATCTGGACGAGCTCATATATATTTATAAATTGAGTTATATGATGAAATACGATGTGCCTACATTTTGGCGGAACGTTGCCATGTCTGTTGGGGGATTAGTCGCTGTGCGTGTTCTTTTTTGTCTGTGTGATTGGATGTGGATTATTACATGCAGTTTTTAAATAATGTGTGGGTGTAGGCCAAATACAAGGCAGAAATGGAAAAGATAGCAATTTGATTGTTGTCTCTATATATGGACAAGCGACATCATAAATTAATGTTGTTGTTTCTGTGGAGAACAACAACATAGTTAAGCTTTTGCTTCCCCAGCTACCCACCTGACTAGACCGATCTCTTGTATTTGTATACGTTTAGGGGATGACCCATTTCACAGTAACAAGGGTCTAGTCTGTTTTTTTTTTTTTGAGGCCCAAATGGTCTAGTCCGTACGCGTTTAGCCCATGTTTTTCAACATGGCATTGCCTGAATCAGCAATTTTTAAGCTCAATTGTAAGAATGAAAAAATTATGATCTGGAGTTGATTACAATTAACTCTTGGCTTTGACCTCATGGTTTTTAATTATGCTACATATTTGGGCAAAACTTTAATGAATACTCCCTCCTGTCCATATTTATAAGAACTCAAAATTTAAATTGTTCGGTCCTTTTTAAAAGAGCCCGACAACTCTTATGTGAACATGTAATGAGTTTTTTTTTTATTTAAACCCCTCATTAATTATATGTATTACATTAATCAAAATGTTGACTATAGTCATATTTACCTCATTTCTCTCTTTTATTTTCCCCTCATAAATAAAGATATACTTAGAAAAAAAAATTTATTTTAAACATATTTATTATTTTTAACTAACTTTAACCATTTTCTTAAACTATACAATTCAGTTATTTAACTCTAATAAACAGGACAGTAAGAGTGCTATATATCCTAATTCACACACCCACAATAATAATGTTAACAATAGTCGTATATATTTATTATAACCTTTTAGGTTGCCTAGTATCCAGAGTTTTTTTTTTTGGCTCATATTACTAGATATCCAAACAACTGGTTAATCCGGTTCAGGATGGATCTTCAAATTGAAGAAGCTGAATTCGAATTCAATCCGCTTACTTTATAATCTAGCTGATTCACCATTACATCAAACTCCCTTAGTTAATCGCATATATTTTAACAAATAAAATTGTACTGTTGATCTCTCCATCAGTCAAACATTTTAGCTTTCAATATATATCAATCAGAAGAGAACGAATTTGTGAGGATAAAGTATGAATGCGCCTAATTTAAGTAGTTTGACCATATCTCTTCCATATGAACACAGTTGATTCAAGTTCGCTTTTGGGATTCAAAAGAGGAATAATTTTATATCCAGCTATTCCTATCTTATCTAATAACTAAGATAGTATATCAACAAAACCTACTCAGGGACGGCGTATTTTCTTGGGTCCCATTTTGTTTTCTTGCATGGTTTTGCAAATCTACTGATAGGTAAAAAGTTCAGGGGAAAAAGAAATACAATTTGGTGTTTTATTGGAAGGGTATCTCTGGTTAAGGTTTGCATTAAGAAGGACCGACTTGTTACGTACATGTGAAACTTAATCCAATCAAGTTAACCCAACTTATTTGAAATGGTACCAACTAACCAACATTAGGAAGAATTCATCATGAAGTATGAACTGGACTCCAACTAAGCTCTAAATATTGCGCAAAGGAAAATAAAGTTGATTATTTAGATAGATACCACGCACATGAAAGTTAGTATTATTATATTTTCAATAATTTTAATCACCAATTAGACATTGGTGGAGAGGGTGAAATATTAGAGGTAGCAAATGTAGGTATGAAAGGTGCCGATCACCGTGAAAGTTGATTAGGCCAAGACAACTTGGAGAAGCCAAACAAAACAAAACAAACGAAGCTCATTTGATAATGGAATTAATTCATCTCTGGTCAAAAAATTCGGAAACCATTATTCTACAATTGAACCCCTGGTCTAGGAACCGTATCGCCACTTCATGAACTTGATATTTCATGTATATTTATTTGATTTCGTCCGAGGAATATATCCAATCAGAGTTTGCCACCTTCAACTTGACGTACAGGGATTTTATTATGCGACTGCCTTTTGGATTTCAATATAAATCAAGATGCTAGCTAGTTGCTAATTAATAATCCCCAGCTTTTAAGCCTACTTGTGCATATAACTATACGTAATAAATTATTATTTTGTGGTCTGTGTTTTAATTAGGTCCACGTTGGAATCACTGAAAGAAAAGCCAGTAGCATATATATGACCCATTGACTGCGTTGCTTTGTGTTTGCTCTCAATTATTATATGTATTTTCCACCACTTTTTGGAAGGTAAGATACAAAAGGAATCTTGGGATCAAGTTGCTGCGCGATTAGTTATCAGAAGATGCTTTAAAAAATTTAACCTTTAATATATAACCATGAAACTGTTATGAAAATATGGATAAGCTGAGAGAAAAGAGAGAAATTCTAGAGAGATAAACTAGAGAGAGGTTTTCATTCAATTCTCTATATATAATTCTGAGCCCAATACCCCTATTTATAGGCAAAAAACGCGTATGCTACAGTACTGCTACAATAATGAACAATGACTTCAATCACTGATGAACAATGTCGTATGATCTTATAAACCTAGCTAACTGATAAAGTAAATCGGTTTGGATGTGAGTTAATAGACATTCACATATTTAATATTCATAACACTCCCCCTTGGATGTCTATTATGAATGTGCCTCATTAAAAAATTTAACTAGGAAAAACCCAGTGGGATAAAAACCTAGCCAAAGAAAAGAGTACATCATTCATTGATACATTGTTCAGTGCTGCCTCATTAAAAACCTTTATAGGAAAACCCAGTGGGACAAAACCTAGATAAGGGAAAAAGAGTACAGCGTGTATTGACTCCCCTCTTGACAACATTAATTGATATCTCTGAGTTTCCGAAGGCCAATGTCATAGACAAGCTTTTCAAAAATTCTACCAGGAAGTGACTTGGTGAATAAATCTGCTAGATTTTCATTTGAACATATTTGCTGGACCTCTATTTCACCATCTTTTTGAAGATCACGAGTAAAGAATAATTTTGATGAAATATGTTTTGTTATATCTCCCTTGATATAGCCTTCTTTAAGTTGGGTAATGCATGCAGTATTATCCTCATATAGAACTATTGGAGCCATTTTGCCTAAAGATAAATGACAAGTTATTCGTATATGATGTATTACTAACCTCAACCATACACATTCTCTACTTGCTTCATGCGTTGCTAGAATTTCTGCATGGTTGGATGATGTGGCTGATATAGTTTGTTTCATAGAACGCCATGAAATAGTTGTACCTCCACATGTAAACAGATAGCCCGTTTGTGATTTGACATCTTGTGGATCAGATAAAAATCCAGCATCTTCATATCCTACTAGTTCATGCTTCGATTCATTTGAGTAGTATAACCACATGCCTATAGTGCCTCTGAGGTAACGAAAAATATGTTTTATTCCATTCAAATGCCTTCGTGTTGGTGAAGAACTATATCTTGCTAATAAATTAACAGCAAATGATATATCAAGAAGTGTGTGATTAGCAAGATACATTGGTGCTTCAATAGCACTAAGATATGATACTTCTGGACCAAGTAGTTCTTCATCACCTTCTTCGCTGATTACTCGCGGTCGGAATGGATCTTTATCTGGCTTCAGAGACCTTACAATCATTGGTGTGCACAACGGATGAGATTTATCCATATAAAATCTTTTTAGGACCCTTTTTGTATAAGTTTCTTGGTATATAAAGATCCTATTTTTGAGGTACTCAATTTGTAATTCAAGACATAATTTTGTTCTTCCCAAATCCTTCATATTGAATTCTTTCTTTAAACAATTAATTGCCTTTTGAAGCTCTTCATGAGTTCCAATAATGTTGATATCATCAACATAAACAGAAATTATAGCAAATTCACTGTTAGATCTTTTTATAAAAATACATGGGCATATTAGATCATTTTTGTATCCTTCTTTCAACAGATATTCATTAAGACGATTATACCACATGCGCCCTGATTGCTTAAGGCCATACAAGGACTTATTTAACTTAATTGAATATTGTTCTCGAGAACTTGAATTAGATGTTTCTGGCACCTTAAGTCCTTCAGGGACTTTCATATAAATATCATTATCAAGTGACCTATATAAATAGGCAGTCACGACACCCATTAGATGCAGATCAAGCCCTTCTTTTACTATTAGGCTAATTAAATAACGAAAAGTAGTTGCATCCACTACAGGTGAATACGTTTCTTCAAAATCAATGGCGGGTCTTTGTGTAAAGCCTTGGGCTACAAGATGTGCCTTATATCTTATTATTTCACCCTTTTCATTTCTCTTTCGTACAAAAACCCATTTGCATCCAACTCGTTTTACATCTTCAGGTATAAGGACTACATGTCCTAACACTTTTCGCTTTTCCAATTATTTCAATTATGCATTAATGACATCTTTTCATAGGGACCAATCTTTTCTTTGTTAGCACTCGCTAATGGATTTTGGCTCATGATCCTCAATATTATTCATTACATCATTTGCTATATGATAAACAAAAATTTTCTCAACGTTGACTTCATTTCGATCCTATTGGATTCCATTCATAACATAATTTATTGAGATCTCATTATTTTCACATATATCAGGTACCTGGGTTTCTTCTGGGACTACAACATTTTCTTCTGGAGATATCTCTGTTGGAGATAATAATAACTCTTCAAGAGATGGCTCTTCTGGAACTATTAAATTTTCTTGATTATCCTCAATTTGATCATCTATATTATTTACTCCTTTTCTTTTTCGAGAATTTCTATATTTGGAATCGATGGGTCTGCCACGCTTCATGCGTGCTTTAGATTCGTTCATAGTATATTGTCCTTCAGGGACATCAATTTTAACAGAAGCATTAGTAGCTGGGACATGTGACTTTGTCACTTTCTTAGAGTCAGTAAATGCTTCTGACATTTGATTAGCTAAATTCTGTAAATGAATTATCTTTTGAACTTCCAGTTCACATTGATTTATACGAGGATCAAAATGAGCCAATGATAATTCATTCCAGCTAATTTCCTTACCCAGCTGCTTGTTCTCTCCCCTTAATGTTGGGAAAAGTGATTCATCAAAATGACAATCAGCAAATCGTGCTGTAAATAAATCTCTTGTAAATGGTTCTAAATATTTTATGATTGAAGGAGATTCATACCCAACATATATTCTCATCCCTCTTTGATGACCCATTTTAGTGCGTTGTGGTGGTACTATTGGCACATATACCGCACACCCAATAGTTCTTATATGGGAAATATTAGGTTCTTGACCAAAAACCATTTGTAAGGGGGAAATCTTTAAGTAACTTGTTGGCTTGATGCGAATTAACATTGATGCATGCAAAATGGCATGACCCCAAGTAGAAATTGGAAGATTAGATTTCATAAGTAAATGTCTTGCAATTAGTTGCAACCTTTTAATCAGTGATTCTGCAAGTCCATTTTGCGTATGAACATGAGCTACATGATGTTCAATATCAATTCCAAGGGACATACAATATTCATTAAAAGCTTTTGAAGTAAATTCATCAGCATTATCAAGACGTATTTTCTTGATATGATAATCATGGTAATGCGCTCTTAATCTAATCAATTGAGCAAGTAATCTCGCAAACGCTAGGTTGCGAGAAGATAATAAACACACATGTGACAATTTAGTTGATGCATCAATTAAAATCATATAGTACCTAAATGGTCCACATGGTGGGTGTATTGACCCATAAATATCTCCCTTTATCCGTTCTAAAAATGTGAGAGACTCACTTTCTACTTTACTTTGTGAGGGGCGAATAATTAATTTTCCCTTGGAACACGCAGTACATGAGAAATCATGAGATTGTGGTATTTGTTTACACTTCAGGGTATGCCCACATGAATTCTCAATTATTTGTCGTATCATAATTGAACCGGGATGGCTTAACTGGTAATGCCAAACATTAAATTCATTTGTAAACTTCTGGTTTATATTAGTAGACTTTTGGTCTGTATTAGTGAACTTCTGGTTCTCAATAACATGTGTTTCAATTGTGTTTATAAATATATAATATAAGCCAGAAGAAAAAACATGACAACTTTCTAATATGCATTTTCTACCAGCAACTATTTTTGTGATAATAAGATATTTTTTATTATTTTTAGTTGTTGTTTCTATATGATATCCATTTCTGCGGATATCTTTGAAACTTAACAAGTTTCTTCCAGACTTGGTAGAATAAATTGCATTATCAATACATAATTTTGTTCCTTCAGGTAACAAAATATTAGCTCTTCCGGAGCCTTCGATCAAATTTATACTATCAGATATAGTTTGAACATTAGCTTTTTGCATCACCAAGGAAGAAAAATATTTATCATTTCTGAGTATGGTGTTAGTTGTTGCGCTATCAACGAGACATAAATCTTCAGGATTGATGCCAGTAAGATTCATTCTTCATTAAAAGAAATATAAAAACATAATTAAGATAAATACATTCGATAAAAGTAACATAAAAGTTCAAATAGATAAATAATTATGCTAAGAAATCAGCAACATCCAAATAAGTAAAATTCATGTCTTCATGCTCAGAATTATCAACCTGATCCACATGATTTACTTCAGTTGTTGATCCTTTACCATTATTTTTTATTGATTCTTGGTAAAGTTCAACTAGGCGTCTTGATATACGACAAGTACGAGACCAATGACCCTTGCCACCACAACGAAAACATGGATTTTTAGTATTTTTATTTTGCCCACTATTTTCCCTTTTGTGGTTCTTATTATTATTTCCCTACTTCTGGTATGAATTTGAACCACTACGACCTCGACCACGGCCACGACCACAGATGTAGCCGCGTCCACGTCCACGTCCACAAACATATTCATTGGTTACTACATTCGCTTCTGGGAATGGAGTCGAGCCAGGTGGACGAGATTCATGGTTTTTTAATAAAAGCTCATTATTTTGTTCAGCTACAAGGAGACAAGAAATTAATTCTGTATATTTCTTGAATCCTTTTTCTCGGTATTGCTGCTGCAGGAGCAAATTTGATGCATGAAATGTGGAAAATGTTTTTTCAAGCATATCATTATCAGTAAAATTTTCTCCACATAATTTTAATTGAGAAGTTATTTTGAACATGACCGAGTTATACTCACTGACAGTTTTAAAATCTTGCAACCTCAAATGTATCCAGTCATAACGAGCTTTCGGGAGGATGACCATCTTCAGGTGATCATACCTGTCTTTCAGATTGCTCCAAAGAACCAGTGGATCTTTCACTATTAAATATTCAATTTTCAAACTTTCATGTAAATGATGACGTAGAAAAATCATGGATTTAGCTTTATTATGATTGGATTCCTGATTCCCTTCTTTTATTGAGTTTTCCAGAGCATGAGCATTTAGGTGGATTTTCGCATCCAGTATCCAAGATAAATAATTCTTTCCAGTAATATCCAAAGCCACAAATTCAAGTTTTGCAAGATTTGACATGGTTCTCACTATTTAAAGAAATAAACAAGAATAATTAAAATATGTAAAGACAATAAATAAATTAATAAAGCAAGGTAAGAAAATTGAAAATTTTATGGCTTCAGGCCAACTAATTTTATGATGAGAAATTAAATATATATATATGGCATCTGATCATTTATCTTCATGATAAATAAAAGTTATACATAGCTTCTGGTTGTGATATATATGGCTTCTAGTCATATAATAAGGAATCATATAGATATGACTTCTGGCCATATAATAGGAGATCATGGGTATATAGCTTCTGGTCATATCATAAAAATTCAAATAATATGACTTCCGGCCATAATAATAATAATATAAATGAACTCGTAAAAGATATATATGAGATATAACAACAATAGTGATCTCCAATCCTAGCCATGGAACCCGATGTTCATAACAATCAGTAAAGATATATTTCTCAATTCCAGATAGTGGCTCAGATTATCTCAGATCTATGAAATAAAGATATTATAAAATAAAGTATAAATTATAAAAGAAACTATAAGAAGATCATACATTTGGCAGAGCTTCGTGCTGATAATGTGTTATGAAAATATGGATAATCTGAGAGAGAAGAGATAAATTATAGAGAGATAAACTAGATAGAGGTTTTCATTCAATTCTCTGTACATAATTCTGAGCCCAAGACCCATATTTATAGGCAAAAAACGCGTATGCTATAGTAAATACACATATGCTACAGTGCTACAGTAACTCCAATCAGTGATAAACAGTATTGCTACAGTAATGAACATTTACTTCAATCATTGATGAACAGTGCCGTCTGATCTTATAGAGCTAGCTAACTGAGAGAGTAAATCAGTCTGGATGTGAGTTAATAGACATCCACATATTTAATATTCATAACAGAAACCAATACAGATGGGTCTAACTGTTAGTATTAGCCAGGCTGGAATTATTTATGGTTCTGTATAGAGATTTTAGGTGAGAAGCGAATAAGGAAAGGTATAATATTGCTAAAATTATTGACCAACTAGTCATCATCCGTTTGAATAATTAAGCTAGAACTGGTAAATGAAGTTCAAAGAACTCTAAGGCTGGTCGGTGAACAGGCAAACTGATATCTATAAATACTTTTTTAGCCAAAGAAGTTAACTCAATTAATGTGCATGCATGTCATCAATGTTGATTAAATGCTTTAAAATTAATTTTAAGAAATGTAATTAGCTCATTTATAATAATTATTTCAAATAAAAAATATTGCATTAAAATGGGGTAAATTGAAGAAAATATTAGATACATTATAAATAGATAAACACGTACGACATATTCATGCAAGTTTATATTTGTTCGTGTCATTGTTGTTGCTAGTATTATTATTATTATACAATAACTGCAAAGAATGTATAATAAATGTGAACCAGTATAGCAATATTGATGGAGGAAGTGTGGCTGGCAGAGAATATACTCACCTCATATGTATGTGTGACAACGTGGGTATTGCATTGATCGAGTTTTCCAGTAACCCGGCGACTTTGTTTTTGCCTAGCTTGCTGCATTAAAATATATACACTTTCCAGTTTCCATTCCAAGTCTTGAGCACTGTGTCATCCATATGTTTGATCTGGGATTACTTAATTTCCCTTTTCCATGGGTTAACCTCTCCCTGTTTCCACATATTATTATATATATATATACTATTATACCACTTTACAGGTATAGATAAAATCTCACCTACCAATATTTGCTTCTGGAATTCATATAATATTAATTTCTGATTCTGCTTCCCACTTGTATTTTACATGGGCTTGATATTTTTGCATTGTTCTGATGGATTTTTGTATTGTTGTAACTAAGAATCAGATACCAGAACTATGTGGGTTGCACTTGACTGAAAATTATGATTTTATCTCCTTTCAGGATAATGTATAGTGATATTATGTATGTAGGAAATATTAATGGAGTTTCAAGAGGAAACAAATCCACGTGGCCATCCGAAATTTGGCTGTGATGGCACTTTCGGTAGAAGCAAACAAAACAGCATTTCAGGGAGAAGAAAGGGACGGCAGGATTATTCAATTCAATTTAAAATAAAACAAAAGCAGTTCATGTTAAGGGCCGTCGTGTACACACACACACATATATATATGCCTGTCAGAAGGGGCAACATAAATCATCAAACACGATTCAGGATTGTGTTGGACGTACGTACGTGTATATGGATATACATCTCTTTGGTCAATTTTTGTATATTTAGATTTTGGACACAATACTGTACTGTTGTATTTGCAAGGCGCCTATATAAAGGTATATCTCGCAATATTAACTCGTACATTCTCGCTCAATAACTTAGTATTATTGAACTTGAATTGCTACTGCTTCCATTGTTCAAAGATCTTATGTTGCGTATAAGTAGTTCAAAATGCATCAAATCGATACTCATAATCCAGCTATATAATCGTAGACATGCACGACCAAGGTGTCGTGTTTGTTTTTTCCTCTTTTTTTCTGATACATATAAATTTAGGTGAGTTGGGCCTTAAGTGTTTATTAAGATTAGGACATACTTCCGGTCTCAAAATGCGTTTCTTTTGTTTTTGTCTCTCTAACTGCGCTATATAGGCTGAAAATAAATAAGCCAGCCAGCCGTCAAAATGAACAGAGAAACATTATCGTATTCAAATGAACCGGTTAGCTAGTCAATCCTCATGGTAACTAAACCAAGTTGCACAGCAACAGGCTATTGTACCAATTACGCAATAATAATAATAATGCTGCTGGTGATGATGATGTTGAGATATTTTGGTATCAAGTTATGAAGCTGTGGGTATGTTTGGAAACCGTAGAGGTATTTCAACGTGAAAACAAAACGCAAGCTATCACTAACATCATCCAGGTTGTTTTCATGAATGACCCTGATACATAATCTTCTTTTCAATGCAATATTTTTGTCTACAATATTCTGATGCTCGCATATATTTAAAATGACTAGATTTGGGTGGGTGATGAGCATTGGGCGGGGGGGTAATATGCTGATGATATCAAGTGATTTGGATAGGATAAATAAATAAAAACAATTAAGAACAGAAATAATCAGGACAAAGAGGCTAAGCTAGCTGTAAATATTTGGATATAGTAAAGGGAATGATGTGGATGAAAACATAGAATAATAATAGTAAATGAAGGGGATAGGGATGAGAGAGGCATGCAAATTGATGTGAGTGAGCAATATAGTAAGAGAGCACGACGGCTCGTAGCCTAGTGTCACGAAATTAAAGCTTCCAGTAAAGTTTCTCAGTAAATGGAAGGTTAAGGATTTATCTCACTTATAACCCCAAGTTGTTAATACCTATCAGTTTAATTTAGAAAAACAAAACAAAAAGAAAAGGGAGGATGATACTTGTGGTTGTGTTATTAAACACGGATTAGTCCAATCAGTTCAGTCTAAAAACTGACGAACCAGCTAGTAAATATGTCTGATCTGGGCATCAACCCGGTTTAGGCTTTTTTCTTAAAAAAATTGATTTTTTATTTTCTTTATAATTTTATATTAATAACTCTAAAATCTTCACTTTCTTATCGGTTTAATCTCGGGTTATGTCCGTTTCAATTTCGATTTGACCTACTAGCCCTTGAGTCAGTATTCCAACCGGTTCCTAGTTAATAACCATGGATGATACGTCTCCATGCCCATGTTAGGTGGGCCCCTTCCTCCTCAAACTCACCGATGGGCCTTCCCGACACAGCGCGCTACAATCCCACTCTCTCTTAATTCAATCCATCCCTCTACACTACCCAACACAGAGCCAACATCATGAATGATACTGCTGCATACGTCTGATTTATACATTTCAACTCAAATTCCATTCACCGCCCTTATAATCTTATATACATAATTCCAACTTGTAAGCAGTAAAACCATGCAATTAATTCATCCCATTCATCATGCTTACAGTAATACAATGCAACTAATTCATCCTATTAATCATGTCTATCTCAATCACGGCTTATCCTAAATATATGTGTGCAGGTTATTGGATTATCTTCCACTCGCAGTCATACATAATATGTGTGTGTATACACCAATTAAAATAGAACATACACATGTATCAAATAGTACTAGGCAATGAAGAAAAATAGGAAAAGAGCAGGAGATACTACTGGATGGTTAAAAGTGAAGGAAGGTAAAGAGGGCACGCGGTCGAGGTGGGCTGGGACAATAAGTAAGATGAAAATGATGGAATTGGAAGATGCAGAAATAGGAGTCAACTCATTTATAAAGGAAGAAAGAAAGGAGAGGGCAAGGCAGGGCAATTAATGTGTAATTGATGAGAGGTGGTTGAATTAATCAATTAATGTGACTCCCTCCTGTGCTCCGCGTTGGCCCGCCCATGCACCACCCATGCAACGTTTACCTTTGATCTTAAGGTAAATTTGATTAGATTAAGGAAAAATAGTTAAATTAGTTAATATTATATGTATTTTTAAAATATTATAATCATTTTTCTTATTTCTCTTCATTGAATATTGTTAATAGAGCATCGGTTAGAGTAAATGAAAAAAAAATTGATAAATATTAAAAATAAATTTTATATTTAAAATAAAAGATTCACCCACTAAATTTGTTGTATATGAAATAGTGGAGGAAATAATTCACACACACATATCCAAACTACAATTTCACATGTTGAACTAGTACTACTCTTATTCACCTCTCGTGCTTCTTCAACGTGATGCACACCAGCTTGGGTTGCTAAGCTGGCAATGGGGCCTCCCTTTGTTTATTCACGTGGCTTGACTAACAATGAACTACTACTACAAGTTTTCTCATGTAACAAGTAATGTATATATCGAGGAAACAACCATTATATTATATCCAAATCCCCTTCTAACATGGTTGGCAACGACATTTTGTCCTATGTTTAGTTTAGGTAAGCCTGAAATATGCCTAGAATTTTGGTTACAGGATAAAAAGTTAAGGAACACGGATCATGTAAAGCGATTTTTTTTATCTACAAGGTATGCAATGCCAAAACTGGGCCATCAAAAGCCCAGAGAGGTCCAAATTCCAAACATTGCCCCCATCACCATGCCCCAAACCCTGCCGACTGTCGTCCTTAAGCTCCCCTTCTCAACTTTGGATTCACTACCACTCCATTTCTCGCAACAACCCTCAAAACTTGGAGACCCAGGTGCGTTTCAGTCATTCGGAACTAGACACCCTCCCAAGCCTGTGCCGTGACTTGTGACATCATTTACGATTCCATTGCGTCACCATCAAACCCAAGAGGAAAGAGAGAAACGGATACGGTATTACCTACCTAAACCGAGACAGAGAGCTCCCAGGGAAAGAGGCGAGGGTATATCCGTAATATAATTAATACCAGTGCTGGGTGATCCTGATCGCATATGTATAAACATAGGCGCATTTATGAGGGCTTGAGTGGATGAGGGCTTGAGTGGAGGGGAGCCGTGAAGACGGGCTCGCTCCTTTTAAATCATAGGTTGTGTTTGAAAAATGGAGTTTTAAAAAGAAATTGGGTCTAAAAGTGTCAGTTTTAGAAAACCGAAGATTCTGTAGGACCGGTCCGTTAGGGTATTTAACTTTATTTTTTGTTTTAATTTTACTACCCTTTTTATTCATGTCCTTGCTAACTCCTCCCTAAAAACCTTAAAAATTGTTAAATTTACATATGATGATAATTTACCGATTCTTGATATTTTTACTCTTTAAGCAGAGTCTACTACTTAAAGTAAAGTACAATCAAAATTTCTTGAAATTGATGATAGTCGCGAAGAAGATGAAAACGATAGTTTTCATAATCATGTTACTTATAGTGTTTATCTTTTTGTCTTCTTATACTTTGTATAAGACTATGAATTACTTGTAGACAATATTTTTTACCTTTAATTATGAATTAATAACTGTGTTTATTTTATTACATAAGGTGTGTAGACGTATAATTAAATCTTATAAAAATAACTTCTAGTCCTGGCTCTAATGCTTTCATGTTGGACTTTAAAAAACAGCAATTTTTTTTTTAACCCTATAAAATTGATCGTTTTAGACCCTAAACCGGGCAGACTCAGCCACCTCTAGAGTGGAGTAGGATCTAGTAGTAACAAACAAACAAGATCCCGAAGGCAAAAGCGGACTCTCTTGAGTAAGTATTTGACACATTTAACTCTTCTTCCCTTGCCCTTCTTACGTCCCTGTAGGAATACCCTTCCCCATACATTACACCAGCTGTTCACACAATACAGTATTCTCTCCCTCCCTCTCTTTTGATATCCTTTGGGCTTGGAGGATTCCTACCCATTTTTCCCACTCACAATAAAGGGAAAGCGAGAAAAGATAACGACACGACTCGCCCTTCTCTACTTCTCCGGCGACGCTTGTGCAGGGCAGTCGAGATACTCGCCACCAACGTACATACCCTCATTGCCTCCACATGCATTAATTGTTGGATGTTTATACATGACCAGAAAATGCGCCAGCCACTACTGCCTCGTGATTCCACTGACCTCCCTTCCGCCCGTACAATCAAGAAATCTGACGCCGACAAGCTAGACAAGGAGGCCCATACGCCCTCTTCGCCTCTTCTTTTGGTTGGCCGGAATCGCTCTCAGCCCGGCAACCGGAGGGTCACACCCACCGGAATACCCCTGGAGGCTTCTGTTGCGGACTCCATTGTTGAGAACCTTCTGCCGAACGGTGATTTTTTTGTGGGTACCTTCTCTGGGGACGTTCCTCACGGATCCGGCAAGTACCTGTGGACGGACGGGTGCATGTACGAGGGGGAGTGGAAGAGAGGCAAGGCAGCTGGGAAGGGCAAATTCTCCTGGCCTTCCGGGGCTACCTATGAAGGCGAATTCAAATCGGGTCGGATGGAGGGATTCGGGACCTTTGTTGGATCTGACGGTGACACCTACCGCGGCTCCTGGATCGGCGATCGAAAACACGGATACGGCCAGAAACGCTATGCCAACGGCGATTTCTATGAAGGGTCGTGGAAGCGGAACCTGCAGGATGGGCAGGGAAGGTATGTGTGGAATAATGGGAACGAGTATGTGGGCGAGTGGAAGAACGGTGTGATGTCCGGGAGGGGCGCGTTACTCTGGACGAATGGGAATCGCTACGAAGGACAATGGGAGAACGGGGTTCCGAAAGGGCAGGGGATTTTCACATGGCCTGATGGGAGTTGCTATATTGGCATCTGGAACAAGGATTTGAAAATACAGCAACTGAATGGAACTTTTTACCCTGGCAATGGGAAAGAGCACTATTTCAAGGGCAACGGGCCGTTCAAGACTGATAATTTTACGATAACAATGAGCAAGACGTCTTCCGTGGATGATACCAGAGGAAGCGTGAGTGAGAAGAATTTTCCGAGGATATGCATATGGGAATCCGATGGAGAGGCTGGTGATATTACTTGTGATATCATCGATAATGTGGAAGCATCCATGTTCTATAAGCGTGCGACTGGATTTGATCGACCTGAGATAAAGCAGTTTCAGCGCAATTCTCTCCGCTTCTCCAATGAGGTGAAACGACCAGGACAAACAATATGCAAAGGGCATAAAAATTATGAGTTAATGATTAATCTACAATTGGGTATAAGGTAAAGCTGTGGAAATGCGTCTGTAAATCTTTTGCAGTCTACTATTTCCTGATTAAGGGTTATATTTGGGGTTTCTGTTGTGTTGATTCTGTCTCTGCGTTGTGTAGGTACTCTATTGGGAAGGAATCTTCAATATTGCGTGGACTTAAACATAGTGATTTTGATCCAAAGGAGAAGTTCTGGACGAGGTTTCCGCCTGAAGGTTCCAAGATAACTCCACCACATCAGTCAGCTGAGTTCCGCTGGAAAGATTACTGCCCCATGGTCTTTAGGTATGGTTTCTTGGATTTTTGTAAATATAATATTTAACTGCTAATTGCATATTTACATGTTTATAACTGGCATGATGCTCAACCATAGGTGGGTTAAATATGGTCACTGCATTTCGTGCGGTCTGACTTGATATTCACTGCCTTCTGCTGCGTTGTTCACCGAATCCTTATTTGAATTACAGACAATTGAGGAAGCTATTCCAGGTGGATCCTGTTGATTACATGTTAGCTATATGCGGGAATGATGCTCTCCGGGAGCTTTCATCTCCGGGGAAGAGTGGAAGCCTCTTCTACTTGACCCAAGACGACAGATTTATGATAAAAACAGTGAAGAAATCGGAAGTCAAGGTTGGAAATCCATGTCTTGACCTCGTAAATTTTCTGTTTTATATTTTAAACTTTCATCTGCATTCGGTTATATGGTACTGAGGATAAGTTGTATAGCTTGCTTCATTTGACAATATGCCATGACCGAATACATATGCTACCCCTTTTCATTATGGTAGCATGTAGCTTAATTTTTTGGGTAGAATCAAGTTTGACTTTTAACCATCATTGTCTTGCAATCGTCTCCTAGTTCTACACTATGTATAGTGCAGTAATAAATCTTTGGTTGCTTGGAGTACTTAACTAACTATTAATTTTTATGATTAATTTCCAGGTGCTTCTCCGAATGCTTCGAAGTTATTACCAACATGTTTCTCAATATGAAAACTCACTTTTGACAAAATTTTTTGGATTGCATTGCGTCAAACCAATTGGAGGCCCAAAGGTTTGGCTTTTGCTTGGTGGGCATATTTTAGTTTTGTTTTGAGTTGATTTTTGCATCATGGTACCTGACTTTCTTGTTGTTATTGGAAACCAGACCCGGTTTATTGTAATGGGCAATCTTTTCTGCTCTGAATATCCAATCCACAGACGGTTTGACTTGAAGGGATCATCTCATGGCCGTACGATAGATAAGCGGGAAGAGGAGATTGATGAAACTACAACCCTCAAAGACCTTGATCTCAATTTTGTATTTCGCCTACAACAATGTTGGTTTCAGAAGCTAATCAAGTAAGTTCTGTTTCGTCTGTGATAGAGAACGCTGCCATTGAGCTAATTTTAAGTTAAATAACATACAATCGTGCTAATGTGCACTTAATGGCTGCCAGACAAATTGAGCAGGACTGTAAGTTCTTGGAAGCAGAGGGAATCATGGATTACAGTCTTTTGGTAGGCCTCCACTTCCGTGAAGACAACAGATATGACAAAATGGGGTTGTCCCCATTTGTTTTGCGAACTGGTATTTGATTATCTCCATGCATCCTGATTCCTTGGTAAATAAGGATTAAGTTGCATTAGAAATTTAGTTGTGAGTGTTTTTCCTCTTGTAGGCAAGCGGGATTCATATCAGAGTGAGAAGTTCATGCGTGGTTGTCGTTTCCTTGAAGCAGAGCTTCAAGATCGGGATCGAGTTAAATCTGGCCGGTATGACATTTTCCAATCTTGATTGACTTGTTAAAGTATCTCCGGTGCCCCTAATGAAGAAACATATTCTGGTTCAACTTTAATTTTTAATGGCCGGGAAGATGTATGATATTATTGGATTGGGGGATACTTGAGAGTGGTTTGAATGGTCTCGTGAGCATGGCAACAGTTAGTGGGGCACATGCCAGCTGTGAGTTCTAATTGTTTAGACAGCATGAGAATGTTCAATTTCTCGTGGGTCATCAATTGGTTCATTATTCATTGGAATCAATAATAAATGTGAACCGAGGGGCGACTATGCTCCAGAATTTTGTTTCTGCATCCTAACTATTCTGGATTTATTTCCCCTATATTCAAAGTATTGCTGTGCAATGAACACCCCCTTGTGGGCAAAAAAGCTGTGGAAGGAATTGAATTCTGAAGATGTTTTCACTTTTAAATTAAAAATTCCGAAACTACAATTTGTGGCAATTGTTTGTTTGATTGGTATTTGAGAATTTCCTCCTGATGAAATAAGCAATGGGTTCTTTTATTTTTTGTTTTCAGGAAATCTTTGATCAGATTAGGAGCCAATATGCCGGCAAGGGCGGAGCCGATGGCAAGGAGGAGTGATTTTGATCAATACTTGTTGGATGGAATCAACCATTTGATCCCAAGTCGGTGTGGGGAGACGTGCGACGTCGTCTTATATTTTGGGATCATAGATATTTTGCAGGATTATGATATCAGCAAGAAGTTAGAGCACGCCTACAAGTCGTTGCAAGCCAAGCCCTCGTCAATCTCGGCCGTGGATCCAAAGCTTTACTCAAAGAGATTCCGTGATTTCGTGGGGAGAATATTCATCGAAGACAGGTAGTGGCTAGTGGCTGCATCCAAAGAAAAAGCTGTCATCAAGGGGTTCAAGTGAGAAACTGATTTGACCTCGACAAAATGGAGGAAATTAGCCTCCCCAACGAAACCTTGGACCGAGGCTGGACCTATAGTTGACCGTTTTTTGGCTTGGCTTCAAAGTGGAGACATATGAGATTGCCATTGGCCAGAGCCAGATCTCGGGGGTCGATTTGGATTTTGCTGTATCTTTAATGAATATACAGCGCTGTGATGGCATGATTGGGGGAGGGGGTGTTTGGCGAGGAGATATTGTACAGTGAAGGGGATGGAAATTGATTTTTTCGATTTATTATTTTGCCAAGAGTGAAAGGAAAAGGAGTGGGAGTATTTTAGCGGTTGAAAAGGTAGGTAGTATTAGTGGTGGAAACAGAAGAAGACGTTTCCCAGGAATTGATGGTGAAGGCAATTTTTTTTTTCCTTTTCTTTTTTGGGGGGGGTGTTTGGAATTGTACAGTTCGGCAATAGCTAGCAAAGAATGGAATTGATATCCAATGAAATTTAACTTGTTAGTTGGTAGAGTAAAGACGAGTTTGGAGGTCAAAAATGTAAATTCGAGGGTTCAATGTATTATTATGGATGTGGTATGACTAGAGAGAGACAGCTTCAAAAGAAGGAATCGCTTTTCGCAGAGAGGAGGGGTGCAGAGGGGAAGAGGGAAGGAGGGCATTCATGTATTTCACTTCAATTTTCATCAAAAGCAGAGAAAGCCAAGACAAGAAAGATGCGATGCGCGGCCCTTTCTATCTCTTCTTTTCACTGTTTCTACTCTGCACCCTCTCCGTTCTCCCCCACCCCTTCTCTTTCTTTCCCATGAATTTTGACTTGCTTTTGTGTTGGTTGTTCTTTATTGTTTTTGTAAATTCCTAAGAAAAGAGGGCTTAAAATGAGAGTCAAGTCGAGGCAACAGGCAACAGGTGTCAGCCATTCTCCACGTGGCCGTAACTTTTCATTGTATTTGTACCACAGTTTGGGCACTGCTTGAGGAAAAGAGCCTCCGTTTTTGACCTCTGTGCTCAACTCACAACTGACGTGGTTCATGGCCTCTCCTCTCTCGACGTCTGGAAGCCAGTCACAAGTCACAACAGAACAGCGTTAAACCCAAAAGAACAAATTAGAAAGGGAGGACCCCGTAGCTTTTGAAAGTAATACTTGTATCGGATTTTGATATGATATACAGCAACACTAGAAAAGAAAAATGAATGGAAATGTCGTGTTCACTTCCAGGCAAGCTGAAGCCTAACGTCACGTCGGGTGTAAACTGTGCCAGTTGCCTTTTTAATTACATGTAATGCTGTTGCCTTTTTTGTACGGAAACAAGTTGGCTCAGAATATGGACGCAGCATGGGCCAACTCTTGCCCTGTTTTCACTTTTGGTTCAAGGGCGAATGAATAGGGTTTTGGAATCTCAGTCAATCAATTTATGTTTATTTATCGTTTGTTTTGCCATATCTGTTTGTTTATAGTTGTAAATGGATCCCCGCCTAACTTGAATATAATCTACTGATTAATAAATAAAAAAGGGAAAAGGAAGCTGGGATGAGTCCGTACTATGGGGGTGTGAGTAGTGAGTAGGGTCAAAGACGAGGGCAGCTAAGGAAGGCGTAGGCTTACCTCGTAAGGGCTGAGGCAACAGACAAATGTCTGTGATAGTGTGATTAAATGAAAGGAGGCAGAGCGCAGATAGCAGATGCCAAACAGATCTTGGTTTCATGATTCGGTCTGCTCACACCATCTACCCAAATCCAAACACACACCAAAAAGAAACAAAGGTAGTAGAGAAGATGGGTTTGCACGAGCTTCGAAGCCCTCCAAAATAAAGAAAGAACCATTTAATGAAAAGCAATAGAAGCAAGAAGAGTGTGTACCTAATATAGCAGAGGAGACCCTGCTGCTACTCTACATGTAGGTGGGCGATACCCTCCCTCACCATCTACATATCCTCCCTCCAGGCCTCTATATTTTGCATTACCCCCTCTACATAACATTATTTGATCTTTGATCTTTAGCATCAAATATCTGATTTGCCTGGTTGGTTATCAAGCCAAACGCTTGCCCCTTCACAAGCTTTTTCTTTTCTGTCACCAATTTTCCTTTGCCTTCTTCCTGCGTTACTTTTCTCTCTGTCACAACTTTTCAATACGGTTACATTTCAATACCAACAATTTATTTCTCCGTCCCTCACATGAATGAAGTCTGGGTCGTACGTACACTTCCCTTGGTCACACACACTATCATTCTACTGCTTTGGAACTTGGACAGACATCCCCAACCCCTTCATTGTTATTATTTGTTCGTTTCAAATTATAACTTAAGTATTTTAATAATAATTTTTTAATTATAATTTACGATATACAAAGTAAACAAGTGATATGAGTGTTTTCTTGTATATAAAGACTTTTAGAATCCCAATGATAATGCCAAAACATGATCTATGAATGTTTTCACTTATTTTGCTCATCATCCATCAAAAACATTTACTCCTCAACTCTAACATAATCATATTTTTTCTTATTTTCTACTATCATTACTACATTTAGCCCAGCTTGTAGTCGCTGCATCATTATTGTGGCCTGAAAAGAGGTGAGCATGGTGGTATCTTGCAGTGCGCGGTCACCCTTTACAAAAGTTATTGTTGAAGGCTAAAATCATTTAACTCTCTTCACCTCTTGTACTATCTGTGTTCAAAAAACATTCAGACTTCTTTTCATTTTGACAATCCTGAATCATTTCCTGTCCTTTTCGGTTCATGTAATGGAAATATAGTAGTAACACTTGCTCCCAACAAGATTTACTGTAGGTCATTATTGGCGTTCATCCCATATGAAAGATCGCACGCATTGGACCATTAAACGCAATTTGACAGTTGCAGAATCTATGGATCTTCATTACAAAATCTTGCACGTGACCACATTATACATATTAGTGTGCCACGATGGCTATATGAAAGGCATGCTGATCATAAGAGGGAGAGAGAATCATTTTCCATACACCCAAAGCACTTTGTGTGTGGACTTCCCTGTCATTAACAAAAACCACACATCTGGTATAAGCCCTGACAGGCACAATCCTATTCCTATTTGGTCCCTTGAGCACATTGTCAATGGCCACCCCCACTATCTCCAAAGACTTGTCGTTGCTTAATAGATTCATGTACTCATATATATGATTGTGTGATAACCCCCTACCTTTCATTTTCTGCATATATATAGATACGAGTTGTCCCTTGTTATTTTTGGATCACATAAATCCATAGCCAACTTCCTGAGATCACGAGAGCGTCACACGTATTTTCTTGTATATTTTCGAGTTATGAGGGACTACCCAATACGTTGAATTCTCATATTTCTTGTGCTTCCGTTGCGGGATGAATTGTTCCATTGTTATTTTCACTGATAATATAAGAAAACATCCAGCTAGGTCGATGGATCAGTCCCATCTAATAATATTGTTATTTACGAAAGTGTTTTAGTGAAAGAGAAACACAAGTATATACGTCAGGGGAAAAAAAAAAAAAAGAATAGGTTGAGCGTAAGGATCAAATGATGAAAACGATGGAGGGGTTACTTTAACCCAACAAATTAAAGCAGTCACACCTGCCACGGCGGGGTCATAATCAACACTTGACAAGCCAGAAACTAGCTACAGAGTTTTAAAGTGTAACTACCAACTAATAATGCCTAGAAAGCAACCCCTCTGGATCACTAGCTAGGGTAGGTTCGTGTTTATTTATCAATCTCCTGATGGGCATGACGCGTCCCCATTAGCTCCAATCAGATATTGGACATTAATAAGTGTTGATTAGTGGGTAATACGGAGCAAGAGCTAGAAAGCTAGCGATGGAGGAAAGGGTCGACGTCATGGTGAGGTTGGGAGGGAGGCATTGTGTTGGAGGGCAAAGAGTTTATTAAATGAACGGCCGCCACATGTCGGGAAAAAGTTCGAACCATGCCCAACATTAGGCTTGTCTGGTGGGAGACATACTTCTATTTCATCATTTATGACTTTTCTATCCCCATTATCCTTCCCTCACCTAACAATTCTCCATATCCTCTTCGGTCCCCTTGAATTGATTGGGGAGGAAATGATAGTTAAATAAGGACTCATTAAATTTATTTTAAATTAAAATAAATTTCTAACTTTACCAATGATAAAGGAGAAACAGAAAAATACAGGTGCTTGTTTGGTAGAGCGATCTTGAATTGGGCTTATTATATAAGCCCGATTCACGTAAATCGAGACAAATTTCCTCCACATATTTATCTCGTAGACCGTGAAAGCACCTCGTAGACAGTAAAAACTACCTCGTAGACCGTAAAAGTTACTTCGTATTCCGTGAATTACAATTCATAAGCACTTATGAAATTTTCAACCGCTGTTCCAAAAAAATACCATTTAAACTTCAAAATCCCAAGTAGGTGATTTAACAATAAAATGATTTGTTAATTGCATTATCATTCTTGTTAATCCCATTACCGAACTTGTTAATGGGATTTTAAAGTTTAAATGGTATTTTTTTGGCATTCTCCCAAAATATAATTAGTCATATTTAAATATTAATTACAGAGTTAAAATTGATAAATAAATATTAATTATTCTCTAAACGACTTATATTATAGACTAAGTCATTCTTCTGAAAACGATTTATAATGTGAATTAGAGAGAGTATATATAAGAAATTCACTTCATTTTCCTCCTACTATTTTACTACTGTAGTTTAAGTATGTACTACGGGCATGTATGAGTTAGCCGTAGAAAAGCTCGTTAATATAAATAAAGATAAAACTAATCTCATAAACTTACCTCATATACTGTAAATCAAGTTGAAAAAGCAACTTCTGCCACTAATTCAATCCGGCACTACGTGCCATTTGGTTCACGAAATTAGAGGTAATGGAATGCAATACAATGATTACATATATTTATTTAGCCTGTCATTAAAAATAGATGATGCATGTAAATAAAAAGGTTTTGTTGGATTATATTGTACATAAGAATATATGATAATAATATAGTTAGAGACAAAATTACCCCTAATTGTATGTGTACATGTTAGGTTCGTAGTTATTTTTTTTCAATTTGTGTAGTGTAAATGTTGAGTTCATAGTAATTTTTTAATATTCGATGGTAAAAATATTATGCAGTATATAAGTTTGGTTTATGGTAATTTTTTAATATTTAACGATGAGAATATTATTTGATGGGATATTTTAATATTTTTAACGGTAGAATATAATTTTCTTATTTTTTAACTGAGAATATTTTTTGAATTTTTATATTATTTATTAATTTTTTACTGTTTAATGGTGGTAATTATTTGATAGTATTTAATAGCGTTTATAGGGAAACACTTTGGCCAATTTAAAAATTATAATGACAATAATATATTTTCATTTCATTACAACATGCTTGTATCTCCATTCTTCAGTTTTAGCAGTAATTAGGATTTACAACATATAATCATCGTTACATTATGTAAATACAACTAAATATTATATTCGATTTATTACATCAAGATTATATATAATCCTCTCCCATCGAATCAAACCAAACGGGCTGTACATGTCTCCACTTATTTGCCATGCATCCGGTTTATAAGTTTATTATTATGAGTTGCGAGGACGCAGTTAAATTCATTTCTGGTAAAGTAGTGGTTAATTTCTCGCTAGAATCATACACAGCATAAAGTTTACTTCATATACTATGAATCAACAGGGTGACTATGAATCACGTGAATTATATATTCACAGATTGACTAGACAAACAGGAAATGTGTGTCGCTAGTAAAATATGGTCCACAGTCAGAAAAGTTAGCTGCGATATTTCTTCGACACATAATGTTTTTTAGGATAAAAATGAGATGCTCAAGTAAGTCACTGTGATTCGATGAAGTTGTCTGGCTCTATGATAAATCTAATCCTCTCCTAATTGTTTTCTTCATCTTCGATCAATACTTGTCATTCAATGAGATGGATCGTTCTGCTTTTTCTCATTTGCATGCCTCATATTCAGACGAATTCAAAATAAACAATGTCCAATCAGAAATTCCAAGCAGTAGTTTGAACAAAACTTGCGTTCCACATAACAGGTTCAGGCTGATTGGTCAAAAATTGACGACGGGATTTGGGACACATTGAACGCGTTATGTTGAAAGGTGTTTCATCAGGTTCTTCATTCCACTGTGTTAGCAGAGAGATATAAATAAAAAACCCAACATGAGGTTTCTAATGGGGGAACACTCTCCCCCAACTGTATGGTCCATTCTGATAGTTAATTGTATAAACTGATTGAACAAAAAATAAGAACTGAAAAGGCTTCATCACACTGTCCGGACTTTTAAAAAGGTTATTATCTAGAACACTAGGTCCTATAATCATGCATTACTAGTATTTATTCTAAAGAGAGTATAATGCCCATAATCACGTTGCTTCATCAGTGACTTCTAAGCAGGAATACTTGACAAACGTGGATGCTTAACTCGTATACATTTGTTGGCTCAAAAAGCATACTCCTCTTGTCCAAAATAGTATAAAGTTTATTTGAGAGTTTTAGATAGGTGATCCAGTTTTCTCTTATCATTAAAAAGGCCTCATAATAAAAGTATTATCTGGGATTTGATTGGAGAACCAATCTGTGGCTTTCAGTTTCCAGCAAGGGGAAGGCCATACCATCATGTAGTTGTACGTTCAGCTCCCTTTTCTGTTGGGAAAATTTTCCAACTAACTCTGTGACCGCCTTTAATGATTTTCTTCCTTTATTTTCTAATGAGGATGCTTAATTCACAAAAAAAAGAGTCTTCACCAGGGGTGTCACGGACGAGGGTGGTAAATATGGCCACAAAACCACCTCACTTTACAGCCTCCAATTTATATTGTTATCATTTTTATTCTGTTTAATATGGGAATGCTTCATAATTGTGGCGGGAATTTGGGTTACACCTCGTTGTCTTGAAATCCAAATCCCCCAACAAAGATGAAAGCGCGAGAGGTATGGTTTTTAGTGGAAACACCTCAGTGGGCAAGCTTAGGGACATGGAATTGCCAACTTTCATTTCTGGGCTACATGAAATGGAACCCAAGCCTTTAATTTCCTTTGACAGTGGGCCTGTATAGCCAATGGGCCATTATTTTACACTTGTTATCGGTTTGGGATTGCCGTATCCTATCCTATGGACTCTTATCTTCAAAAACCAATTATACACATAGGCTCACCGGAGCCTAGTGATCGTTTCTTCAAGCACCCCTCTTTCTAATGTTTGATGTATTATTAGATGTTAAATATTAACTGTCCAGTCTGAAACCGTGCTTTCATTTTCTTCCTCCAAGAGAGGCCTCAGACACATATCTTGTATTCGTTTCCCTTGAAATAACCATGTGTCATGGAAGAAGTTTACAGACTTTCCATTTTTGACTCGCCATGTGGTTCCTTCTTCAATTATATTTTTTTGTTTACAAATAAATTGCCATAAAGAAGAATCCCCAAGTCTATCTTCAAGTAGATTTTGTTCATTTCGGGTCATGTATTTCTTGAAAAGAACTTCTGCCCATAAACTCTTAGTACCAGCAACCAGTTGCCACGCGAGTTTGGAGCCAAATGCTTGATTCATGGCAGATAGCTTTTTACATCCAAGACCCCCATAATTTTTAGGCTGAATTAGAGTATTCCAACCCACATTATGGAATCCATAGTTGCTCGACTTCCCCCATATGAAATTACATTGCAATCTCTCGACTTCCTTACAGATACTCGAAGGAATCTGTGACACTTGCATAGTATACAGGGGAACCGTACTTACAATAGATCTAGCTAATGTGATTCTTCCCGCCACAGATAGAGAACTTGTCTTCCATAGCTTTGAGTTAACTCTATCTATGATATATTGAAATGTCTCTCTTGGCTTCCTTTTTCTGGACAAGGGGAAGCCCAAGTACTTGCCAATTTCGTTGGTAATCTTCATTTGAGTTATGTCTTGAATTCTTCGCTTACTTTCTTCTGGGACCTTTGAAGAGAAGAATATAGAGGATTTTAAGTAGCTAACCTTTTCTCCTGACGCCTCACAGAATCTATCAAGGCATTCCATAATACACTTAGCCTGCTCCTCTGTGGCTTCCCCAAAAAGTAGTAGATCATCTGCAAACATTAAGTGGGATATGACTGTACCAACTTTGGAGATCTTGATAGGCTTCCATTTTTTATCCCTCACTGAATCACTAATAATATGTGAGAGTTTATCGATGCACATCACAAATAAATATGGAGAAATTGGATCCCCTTGCCGTAAGCCTCGCCTAGGAACAAAAAATCTATTTTCTCACCATTCCATAGTACATTATATGTGACAGAAGAAATGCATTCCATGTTAAGATTAACTAATCCAGATTCTAGTCCCACCTCAATAAGTACTTGCTTCAAGAAGTTCCAATTGAGTCAGTCATATGCCTTCTCTAAATCTATCTTCAAGGCCATGTATCCTCTCCTTCCTTTAGCCTTTTTCATCATGTGAAGAATTTCTTGCCCAATGATAATATTATCTTGAATATGTCTCCCTTTGATAAAACTGGCCTAATAAGGAGAAATTAAATCATTCATCACAAATTTTAGCCTGCTAGTAATAACCTTGGTAATACATTTATAGTGTACAGAACAGAGAGAGATGGGTCGAAAGTGGCTAACAACTTCAGGATTATCTCTTTTGGGAATTAAAGCAATCAATGTTCTATTAGCCTCCCTTACAGACAAGGACCTGTTAAATACATCCTTAACAAACTGACATATAGTAGGTCCGACAGTATTCCAATTGTTCTGGTAGAAAATAGGTGAGAATCCATCAACGCCTGGGGATTTATAAGATCCCATGGAGAATATCGCATTTTTAATCTCTTCATTATTAGGCTCAACTCCCAGATTTTTCAGAACTGACATATCAATTCTAGGAAAACTTGTATCAGAGTGCAATTCCACCTCAGAGTTATTCTCATCCTGAAATAAATTTTTGAAAAAGTTCAAGACTAAACTCTGAAGTGATTCCTCATGATCAACCCATTGTCCATTGTCGTTTTTTAGAGCTAGAACTCTATTCCTTCTTCTTCTCAAACTTGTCTTCAAATGGTAGTAACGAGTATTTTTGTCACCTTTTGATATCCAAATTGCCTTGGATTTTTGGAACCACTTGAGTTCCTCTTCTTTAAGCACATCTTCCAACTCTCTTTGCAATTGCAATTCGAGGTTGCAGAGGAACCTAGAGTGTGGGTAGGCATTCGAATTTTGAATCCCATTAAGTCTAGCGAGGATGTTAGATTTCTTCCTCTCCACTAAACTGAAAACATCCTTGTTCCATACTGAAATATCATGTCTGAATTTTTCAAGACTATTATTAAGATTGTCATGGGTAGACCAATTGCTTCGAAAAAATTCATTAAAGCTATCGTGTAACAGCCACGTTGCTTCGAACCGAAATGGTTTCCGTGGTCTGGTAGCATCCTGCTTAATTCCCACAAATAATAACAAAGGGTTATGGTCAGAAAATTCAATTCTAGGAAGTACCTTAACATAGGAGTCAGGCATTAGATTGAAAATTTGATTATTTGCTAATGCTCTGTCAAGGTGTTCGAATAATCTTGCACATCCTGCTAGGTGTGGTCCTTTCCATGTCATTTTTGGTCCGACTGAACCCATATCAGCAAGCCTACATTCGTTGATGCGATCCTGAAACCACTGTATTCAATTGAAGTTTCCACTCTTGCCTCCAATTCGTTCCTTTGTTGTTAATATGTCGTTAAAATCCCTGAGAACACTCCAAGGAATTACAATGCCTTTCGAAAAACTCAAAAGCTTTCCCCATAGCTCTGTTCTATAATTTGTATGAGGGATTGCATACACTGCAATAAGAATAAAAGGTGGAAGTTGGGGAACATGACATTTAAGATGAAATAATTGCCTATCTTCTTCAAGCACCGAGACTGATATTTGAGAGCTATTCCAAGCTACTACTAAACCACCAGATCTACCCACACTAGGAATGACCCGAATTAAGTCAAAACCCATTGAATATAATAGGCGAAACCGATTTGGCTTATCAGACCTAGTTTCAGCCAAAACTGTTAGACTAGGCTTTGGCCCATTACAAAGCAATTTTAGATTTATAAAGAGACCCTTACCACAAGCCCCTCTTGTATTCCAGTAAAGTGTACAATCCATAAAGTAAGTTTGGATTAAGGGAGACACTTATAATCAACTAGACATTTGGGTTTCAGGGGCCAAAGTCTCGTCACTTTGCATAGTCTCAGTGGCGTCACACACCATTGGGCTTTCCATCAACGGCCCATAACACTCATAACCAGCTTCTAACAAAATTGCACTGTCAGCACCTGAGTCATAAGGTAAGGAGCAAACCTCATTTGGGCCTTGTTGTTGAGGATCCTCTTGAAATATCTCAGTTTCAATATTCTCATAGACACCCCCTAAATGCTTCTCACCCATTGTAATCCTCAGAATTTCTCCTGTCTCATTTGTCTTTTCCTCTGTTATTTCCCTCATTCTTTTTTCCACACGTCGGTTCCTTATTGGTTAAACCTCTCTTTTTTCCCCCACCACCAATTCCTCCCTCAAAGACGCACTCCTTTTTTGTCCCTCCTGCACTATCTTTTCCCTCATATCATTTCGTACCTTTGTAGTGCGCTTCGGTGAAGAACGTGGTACTTTTGTTGTACCCTGCATAAGAGCCTCGTACGTCTTTGTGTTATGGTGCTGATGCTCCCCTTCTTCCACGTTAGCAAGGAGAGAAAAGCGTGATCCGGTCGGCGGTTCTCGGAGTAGAGCGCCCTATTTTTCCTTATTCCTTCGTGGACGACGGTTTTTTTGGACTACTCTCCAATGTTGCCCAGTAGCCTCCTTGTTTCCATTCGTCTTCATGTTTTCGTTTTGAGTTACCCCGCCTGTTTGCTTCATACCCTCTGAGTTCTCGCTCTGCCTCTTTTGCTGGGGACACATTTCATTCCAGTGTCCATAAAATCCACAATCAGAACAAAGCATATGTTGTCCCTCATACTCAATATAGTAGTCCTCCCCATCTATCGAAAAACCTGACATAAGTTGTTTTGTCAAGTCCACTAGCACACACAACCGCGCTTAATACCCTCTAAGTTGGCATGAAGTGTTAATATCAACCTTGATAGTTTTTCCAATTCTGTCTCCAATAAATGATAGTGCCTCCTTATCGTAATATTCAAGAAAGATGCTAGGTAAACGCACCCAAACAGCAACTTTTTCTATTGTTGCTCTAGGAGATTGAAACATTGGTTCCCAAGGTCTCATTGTCAAGTAATGATCATAGATCATCCAGGGACCCCTAGTGAGAGCGTTGTAATAGTCCTCTTTGTTAGACAGCTTAACCACATAGTAATCGTGCCCTATATTAATTAGTTTGATAACTCCACGTTTGGCCCATAAAGACTGTATTCTTGCTTCCAGGGCTTTGTATCCAATGTTTCTTCCTAGAAGTTTGACTATCACTGACTTTTTCCAGGCTTTATACATTCGCTTCTTCATCTTCCCTGAGAAAACAAAGGTTGGAAAATTCCTCTTAGAATCTTCTATTGTCTTGCACATTGGCTCGCCGCCAATATTAGCTTGTGAGCTATCCGACATGGTGTCATTGGATTTAGCATCATCTGTATCCTTAATATCATCTTCAGGCTTATCTTCTTCCCCATGATTGACTTCTTTCAATTTTTCCACGAACAAGGTCGCCCCTTTTGACAGTACCAATTTCTGCGCACTTAGTCTCGGCCATTGTTCTTCACTATTACCTTCCAGGGATGGTTTCACATTCTTTATCTTTTTAGAACTTCTCGCTAGCAGGTCCTCCTCTTCCCTATAAGAGGGTATGAGCAAGGTGTTTTTTCCAGATAGAACGAGAGCTTTTGTTGCTTGAGAAGCCATTAATTGAACCATAATTGAGAAAGACGTTATGATGTGGAAATGAACACCCAATGGTTTATTCACTGTTAAATCAGCATACTATTTAATTCAGAATTCTCCTACTCATTTATTTCATTCTTGTTACAAACTCATTTGGAAATAGCAGGGTGCTGAAAGGATAAGAGTATTCATGTGGCTAGTTTTTCATAACAGACTTCCAACGAATGAGTGGCGTAGCAAGTGGTCCAACTCATCATCATTATGCTCCCTTTGCAACTCACAGATCGAGAGTACCATTCATATTTTACGAGATTGTAGGTATGCCATGAACATGTGGATGACTCTAATCTGCCCACGTTACTATGCTTCCTTTTTTGCTGCTTCATTGAGAGATTGGATTCATTTTAATCTCAAAAAGGAAATTGGAAGAATTACAAGTTCTAACTGGGATTTGATTTTCGGTGTGGGTGTCTGGAAACTTTGGACATAGAGGAATCAATCAGTCTTTTACGAAAAGTTCACCAGGCCAATCGACCCGGTTGCTGCTATTTTATATTCATAGGATCTTTTTGTGCATAAAGACAAAATATCAATTGACAATAGTGCAAGACCAATCGAGAACCGTGTATGGCAGGCACCCCCTAATGAGTGGATCAAAGTCAATGTCGATAGAGCTGTCTTCAACTATGAACAGAGCTAGCTGTGGGGGAGTCATAAGGGATTCATGCGGCTCATGGATTGCTGGGTTTTCATCCGCAATTGGATAGTGTAGTGCTCACGAAGCGGAGGAATGGGCTTTATTTAAAGGATTGCAGCTAGCTTGGAATATGGGTTTCAAAAAGGTCATTGTTGAATCTGATTCCAAAAACCTGGTGGAGATGCTGTATGATGTTGGAAGCACCAGCACACAAAGCCTTGTAGTCTTTCAGATAAAAGGCTTAATGGAGTATAGATGGAATTTACAGATTATCCATATATGACGGGTACAAAACCGGGTTGCAGACAAACTTGTGAAGGATGGTCTATCCAATTCTAGTTTCTTTGATTCATGTCCTTCTCATTTGAGGACATTAGTGCTTTAAGATTGTATGGGAATCAGTTCCCCAACCACTTAATTTTATTTTACTGGCGTTGCCTCATTTATACCAAAAAAAAAAGATGTTAAATATGAGCATTTCTCTGAGTGGAGATTCAAGCATTCATCTTTATGTCGCGAGAGTATAATAAACTTTTATGTAAATTGAGATAAAACTATTCTCACATACTTATATCATAAATCGTAAAAATACGTTAAAAATAAAAAACAAACTGGCATATATGCACGTTTGGTCTAGTTACAAGAACGACATGTGCAGCACCCGGCATGAAATGTGAATTCTTTTTTTTTTTTTTGGTCTACATAGAAAGGTACATTTAGAGAATAATTGTTATTAGTCTGTTGATTTGTTTTTTCTAATTTCCAAATGTATCTTTAAAAAATTATTTTTTCAACTGGTGTAAACTAGGAAAAAAAGAAGAAGAAGAAGAAGAAGAAATATAAATTGCGTAATAGAAGTAATAGGAGACCAGAATAGGCGTGACGTAGGATAGGACATGAAACAGGTAGGGGGAGGCAGTGGGAAGAGAAAAGACGGAGGCAGGTGGGAAAAGATGAAAGAGCAAACCAAAAAAGAAAAAAAAAATGAAAGGAATGGGTTTTCAGCTTTCCACATGGAAAGACAAAAGAAAGCTCAAAGAGGAAGGTCAAAGTTAAAGGTCAACGCCTTCATAGGAAGAACAGTGGCCAACCGAAGAGCAGAGCACAGAGCATAAGGCTAGAAGCCTAACACCGTTGTTTCTTGTTTGTTGCGCGATTATGGACAAAGAGACGAAACGGAGTTGTAGATACAAGATACCTGAGACCACAAGAAAAAGGCGAAACATTCTGAATATTTGCAATTGCAACAGTAGTGAGGTGTCTCTGGCTCGTAATGTGGCTCAACAAGGCATGTTTGTGTCGTTTGTTTGTTTGGCCTGTGTTTCATGAGATAAGTAAAAGTGTCTCCCTGATCTTCTCACATCCGCTCTTCCATTTGAAAAAGTTTATGCCTCCTTTGTCCTGTCCTCTAGCTTATAATCGTCGCGGCTTTTCACGGGTTTTCAAGTCTAATATGTCCACAGTAATTATTTATAATTTATAAATAATAAATTATAGCGCATCTCACTTTAAATTCTACGTAAATGTCTAAACAAATATTTCTTATTGCATTGTAAATCATGTTCTAATAGGTTGTTTGGCTAGCTTAGAATAACCTACTTTGTGTTCTACAAGACAAACGCTCTCACAATTTATTTTATATATTCAGCAAAAAATTACTAAAAATCAATTAAGCCAACACATTTTAATCTATTGAACTTCATTCCATTGTTGCTTCATTGAAGTTTATTTAAAGTGGTTTTAGGTTATAAGAAATAAACACTACTCTAGTTTTTATTATCCTTCTTTGATTTTTACGGGAAAAAGAAAACGAGGAGAGAGATGGGAACATTTCCTAGATGTAAAGAGATATACTAAAGGTAAATTTAAAATTTTTTATCAACTCAAGATGTTATTTAACTGTTTCGCGTTAACATATAATGATTGATTGATACGTGGAATACAGTGGAAAAATAGTTTTTTTTTTAAATGTAGTTTTTATAGAAACTAAATAAAAAAAAAATTCATACTATTAATGTGATTTGTGTTTGGATTGACAGTGGGAGAAGTTGATTTTTTTTTCTAAACCCAGTGAAAAAAAGTTAGAAGCCACTTCAATGAGCTTCTAAAAAAATTAGTTTTTTTTTTCTAAAAGCCCAGTAAAAATTAATGTGTTCACAAACATGTCCACAGATGTTAAATGAGCCTTTGCCCTCCAAATGAGTTTTTTCTCTCCCCAATGAGATTCCAAACATACCCTATATCTGAAAAAAAAGATAGAATTGATTGATATACATTTATTATAAGGACCATAATGCTACTAGTTTATTAGATTTTTAATATAAGTTTTAATTATTTTTTTTAGAAAAATTAAAGAAGTTAAATAAGTTATATAAAAGTATTTATATTTATCGTTTTTTTCTAAATCAATTTACGTTACTTATAAATTGATATATAATCTAATGATACGCAACATATATTATGATTAATTAATTTATATAAATTTTATAATCTTTTAAAAATAGTTAGCTAACTCTTATATCATGTATTAGAAAGAATATATAAAAAGAGTTTTATCTCATAAATTATTAAAAACTTTCCCTTAAATTACTCATATCAACAAGTATTACTTAGAACTACATTCTCTCTTTCTTAATAAAAAAGGAAAATTAAGTACTCTTTTAAAATAGTGATTTTAAAAATAATTTTTTAATCATAATTTACTGTATACAAAATAAGTATATTAAAAAATTATTATCTCGATTTACACTTATAAATTTTATAAAGCTAATCCAAAGAACCTGTAAGTGGTAGGATAAAACGGAACTTTCCTTTTCCTTTTCTTTTTTTTTTCTTTTAGGGAAAAAATAGCTTAAATTGTTGCGTTGGAGGCATAAGACGCCGGCAGAGCAAATGTTGGCTCCATATTCTCGTAAGTTGTAACAAGTCTCCAACATTAAATGCAAGCCATGATGAGTTCCTATCTCTCTCTAGGGCTTTTTCAATTTTTATCCTCTGAGGAAGAAGATTGTGGATATCATGAATGGCATGGACAACTTACTCATCATATGCTCCTATCTCTGGCAAAAAGAATTTAAACTGATCTTCCTTGTCTCCGCTTTTTTGGTTCGTCCTCTTCCTCTCTCTCGTCTCTTCAAAACCTCGCCTCCCTCACTCTGTCAAATTTTATGTCATCCCAGCACCAGCAATAACTAGTTGTGTAGCTTGCAGCAAAAGCTTGAAACCCACCTTCGCTCATGGCTTCTCATCAGTTACCTCAGCAAACATCAAGAAATTCCGCTTCCAAACCGTTAAACCCTAAAGCGAAGGAATTCGTTTACTCCAGACCTAAGGCATGGCTTCCCCAACTGGGGGTTCCATGGAGTCCTCCTCTTTACCAATTCCCACCGTCGCCCATAATGCTTCGTCCTGTTCATACATATCATCCTCATAGTTTTGGATCCTTCAGTCCAAATATGTGCCAATCGGAGGTGGCTGCTCCTCTTCCTGAGTGCACCAAACAAGAACTCATGGGTGAGAGAATGATAGGTAACACTAATAAGAGACCCCCCGGATCATACAGATGCATGTCTCAGAAGAGGAACCGACCTGCTATAGATGCGAGGAGAGAACATGGAAACAAGTGGAAGGCAGGGAACAAGGTGTGTAGGGATGGTCATTCTATCATTCCATTCCCCACAACTATGAAGGAATGCAACCGCTCTGCAATCACTACTGTTATGATCAAGAACATTCCCTATCACTTTCAGTAACTCCTCTCTCCCCCTCTCACTCTTTTTGTTTTTACTTCCATGTTCTGTTTAAGCGTTATAATGACTAATTCATTCTGTGTCACGGGGATTGTCAGGTGTAAAGACCTGCTAACGATCTTGGACGAGCACTGCTACCAGCAGAATCCAAGTTCTCAGCGGGTTTCTCCGCTCTCCATGTATGATTTCGTCTATCTGCCAATGGATTACATGTAAGTGCGACCCAATACCTTCGCATCTGAGAGTTACTTTTATATCTTGCACATGTTAATGGCTCATGCAAGACTGCTGCATGTTTGCTTTCTCAGGAAATATGCACAAGACAACAGACAATCAAATCTGGGCTACGCCTTCGTGAACTTCACATCACCAATAGCTGCGTTTCGGTTTTTTCAGAAATTCAATGGACAGAAATGGGCAGGTAACGAGGGCTGGAAGTTGTGTGAGGTTACTAAAGCCCGGATTCAGGTGGGTTGTCATTTCTGTGTTTGGATTGCTTAGGTTGAATATTTTGAAGGAATTGTATCTGTTGTCAATAAGAGGGTTTTCTGCGCAGGGAAAAGAGGCATTGATGAGAAAGTTTAGGGAGAAAGTGTTTAGATGCGGGCATCCAAGTTTCCGACCCGTTGAATACATACCCGCCCGTGACGGTGCAAATCATGGAATCAAGGAAATCAGAGTGGGCAAGTTCGAAAAGGGGTTGCCTGATACAAAGAAGCCAAGGTCGCGCCTTAAACAATGAATGAAAGCTTGCCAAGTAGAAGAAGTCGTCGTCCGTACGTGCTAAATATTTTAAGCAGCTTGCTTAATCATTCCCTATAGGCCTATGCTAGTTCAGTGTATCGAGGTGTGGGTGATGGGGCCCGGAGTTGACCTTCAGAACTGTGTATAGTATGAGACTAGAAGATGTGACAATGATGATCTTTTGGGATCTCTCGTACAGGGTAGTGTAGCCCTTGTTCACGCTTTGTTTTTGTTTGGGATGGAGTACTAGTAGGCTGCTGTCCAGAGCCCCTCCCATGTTTCCATGATCACCCTGGCATTAAAATTGGTGAAGATGACAGAATCCGGGGCGATTTGGAAACATAGGTTTGTGTTTTTCTCTCGGACAAACATGCCCGTGTTTGTAACTTCGTACTTAGCTTGCTACTTGGTTTGTAGAAATAAACTATGCATGTGTGCCCCCTCTAATCTGAGTCTGAGGTTGTGGGGTTTCCTTTCCCTGTAACCAGAAAGTTGGGATCATGTGTGAAATAACAAGCGGAACGTATGAATGAATGATGGGGATAGGGTTGAGAGATCAGAAGATTTCCTTCGCATTTGACCTTTGATGGATACAACGAATGATGTGACACTGTCCTCCCTCCTCACATCACGTCAACCTCCAGCCACTCTCCAAGGCTTCAAACTTCAAACACGTGCTCTGCCGTGTTTGTAATTAAAACATTTTGTAAATATCACAAATCAGATGGACTTGAAACTTGTTTAGAAGAAATCGAAACAAACACTCTTGCAAACAAGCTGAGAGGCAGGTTTGTTTGTTTGGGTTAATGAATAAGTCTGATTTATATAAACTGAGATAAATTTTTTTCATATATTTATCTTATAAATTATAAAAATTTTATCAAAGTTCATAAAAATTATCTAATATATCATAAATTATAATTAAAAAATATGATTAAAAGTTTTAATTACTATTCCTCACATCTTATAAACAGAAATTGCAATTTTCGGTATGATTTGGTTGCGTATCACTGGTCAATAGCTCACTGAGCGAGGGATTTTCGATATTTCCAATCAAAAACCCAAGTGGATATGCGTTTCTACTCCATCACAAAAAACTAACACCACCACGTCAATCAAAAGTTCTTACTTAACACCACCACGAACTATAATAAAATTTTAAATTCCCCGAATAAATTAAGGAAAAGCCTGAGTTTGTGTTTTATGTTTTTTGGGGAAAAAATCCTTCACTTCATTCAAGATTTCAATTACTTTTTTCTTATTTTTGGAATTTGTCGTTCATCTATTTTTAGGGTTGGGAAATTAGGCCGAAACCGTTGGGCCGGCTCTTTTAAGCTCTTTTAAATCACGGGTCGGACTTAAAAAATGGAGATTCAGAAGAAGGTCGTGCCTAAAAGGGCCCGCCCTGCAGGGCCGAGAGTTGGCCCGTTAGGCCTTTTAGCTTTGTTTTTTGTTTTAATTTAATTGCCCCTCTGACTCATACCCTTGCTTACTCCTTCCTAAGAACCTTAAAATTACTAAATTTACATATAATGGTAATTTACTAATTCTTGATATTTTTACCCCTTAAGCAGAGTCTACTACTTAAAGTGAAGTACAATCAAAATTCCTTGAAATTGATGATAGTAGTGAAGAAGATGAAAATGATAGTTGTCATAATCATGTTGCTTAGAGTGTTTAGCTTTTTGCCTTTTTATACTTTGTATGAGACTATGAATTACTTGTACACAATATTTTTTACCTTTGATTATGAATTAGTAACAATATTTATTTTATTACATGAGATGTGTAAACATATAATTAAATCTTGTGAAAATGACTTCTAGCCCTGATGCTTTTGGGCCGAATTTTAAATAATAACAATTTTTATTTCTCTGGATCTTATAGGGCCGGTTTTAATTCTCACCTCTATCTATTTCACTGTTTATTACACGCCACTTACTCTCTGATTTCTCTCTCCTGTCTGTATAAGTGGGTCCGTCCTAGGTGTAGTGATAAACATCCAATTTTTCACTACTTGATGAAATCTTAACTATTTAAATTTTAATTTCAACAATCTACATTTTAAATTTATGATTTTTTAAACGATAAATTTATTTTTATGAAAAATAATAATTATAAAATTATTTTTATTTTAAACAGATGAGCACCCTGTATAAGTACGTAAGGGATGTTTAAAATACTCAAGAACTTTCGTTTCATCATCAGTGTTGGGGCTGTAGAGTGTAGACAGTGCTGCTCCTTTTATTTCTAATCCTAGGCTTCAGATATTTTTCTAAAATCTGTTCTCACTGTTTTTTTAATATTCTCATCGTTGAAAAGAACAACCTACAAAAAAAATTTAGGGCAAATGGGTCAATTTAACAAAAAAATTATTTATAAGAAACAATTGATACCATAAAGTTTTTTAAGACACAAAAATATACATAAAGTTTGGAATGATAGGCACTAGGCACCATGCTATCAAATCTTGTCTAGATTCTGTTAGTTCATTGTAAATTGAACCCACAAAGTTTCACATGTCATTATTTTTATTCCACACTTAACTCGTTCAGTCACTCCTTCGCCACCCTCCTCTTAACTGCCGGATGCCATTAAAAATGAACAAGTGAGATAGGTGGCTGCGATGGTTGAGTAACCGGTGAGTGTGGTGACAATTGAGTAAGGCACCTCATCATAGCCACCTACCTCTCCTATCCTGTTTGGTCAGTTAGGAGGAGGAGGACGAATGAGTAACTAAACCAGTTAAATATGGAATAAAAATCATGACATGTTGAATATTGTAGGGTTCAACTAACAGTGAACTAACGGAATCTAAAGGAGATTTGACGAGATGGTGCCAGATACCCCTCATTTCAAACTATATATTTTTGTTCCTTAAAAAATTTTATGATGCCAGGTGCCCCTTAGCTATTCTAAGTTTGCTGTTAAATTTGCCCTTTTACCTAATTTTTATCATTGTTTACCTTTAATTTTATCTCCTTTTTTTTCTCTTAAATGAGGGTATTTTAATACATGTATTGTGAAAGTTTAAATTACTTAAAGATTTCTTTATGTATATGCTAAATCCTTGAGAACATTAAACTATGGAATAATGAGAAAAGCCCACAAGACACCCATGTCCAATCCCTAACAAGTTTGTGAATTAAGCTTCTGTTGGGTGCCTGAGCCCACTGTTTGCTACAATGGGTTTAGACCACAAACCCTGACTACTTTGTTTGTGAGGATCAATGGGGTCTTAGCCCAGGAGAAGAACACAGCGAACTGAAACGGATGAGAAAAGAAAGTCGAAATAACGAATATCTCAACAGACATTTGAATAAATGTATTTGAATCAGCTATTTTTATATTTGTGAGACATGACAAGTGTTGTGTTGTTGCCCTGGTTAACGTGTTTTGTCATTAAACACAATTTAATATGGCCAACTCTAACGTAAACACAACCAAGTCAATTCAATTGACCCTCTGAGCCAGTAAGGCCATGGGAAAAACAAAATGACTGATTATTACTTCCTTTTGTTTTCTTTTTTTTTTTTTTCCATCGACTGATTATTACTTCCACTACTCTACCGTTCACGAAACATACTTATTTTTTAAATTGATAGATTGATACCCATTCTAATCCTGTTAATAAGTCTTAGTTTGGGTTTGCTCCAAAAAAAATTCTTAGTTTGGGAAATTTTTTTGGATTTTATCATAAACCTACTTTTAAAGTAATAAAAGAGAATGTTATAATTTTATCCTGATTAAAAGTAAAGAGAGAAGAAAGAGCTGAAAAATACTCCCTCTTATCCTTTTTATAAGAATTCAAAATTTGAGTTACTTTAGTTTTTTTTATAAGAGTCCAAGAAAAATTGCATGAATATTTAATGATTTTTTTTATTTTGCCCCTCATTAATTATATGTGTTGCATTAATTAAAATGTTGACAATGCTTATATTTACTCTATTTCTCTCTTTTATTTACCCTTAATAAATAAGGACATACTTGAAAAGAAAAGTTTATTTCATATATAATTTTTATTTTTAACTAATTTTAATCATTTTCTTAAACAACATAATTCAATTATTGAGCGTTTATAAATAGGATCAAAGGAAGTACTCATTAATAAATAAGGATAAAATAAAAATTTAATCTATAATTATTGAGTTAACTAACTCTTTTTTTAATGGGAGAATTAAATAATTTAGATCTCTAATTAGGATAAGAGTTTTAAATTATCAGGTGTGCACGCCCTTCTATAATTATAAATATATAACTTCGCGACGTCCATTATTCCTCAATTTTTAATTTTTTATTCATGTCCATGTCAATACATATTTGTAAGTGCATGTGAATAGTAACCATATGGAATTGTTAAAAATTATTTTGACTTGTTATTTCCTTACCTTTGTCGGCTCATTGCGAAGATTCCCATATTTCTCTTTACGCAGGGGACAATCTTGTGCATGATTCAGGGTATCCAACAACCATGCGTATGAAAAGCAATATATATGTATATATCATAACAATCTAGGAACAAATTCAAAACAACTGCACCTAAACAAGGATGAATAAATTAATGAACAAACTCTTTATATATTTCTTTGATGGCGACGGCGTTTTAAAATTAAATCCGATGGTTTGTGCTTTACAGCTAAAAAAGCATACAAATGTCCACTTGCCCTCTATTTTTGATTTACTATATCTTCCCAACATCCTGGGCGTTCATTTCCCACTCGTGTGGAACCAATTATAAGACGTTTATTTATCTTAGGAGACAACTAGCCTGCCTCTATATATATATATATATATATATATATATATATATATATAATGAAAGCATTCTCAAGTGCAACTGGTGTATTGAAAAATAACGGTCAATTATTTTATTATACGTCTATTAGTCTTGACACAACGTGCCTGACCATATTTAATGGAAGCATTCATTTTAGTACTATAGCGCAGTTTCTGTATTAATGGCAAAACGGTGCCAACAAATTGATTAATGTTAAGAAACACTAGTTACTATCAGTAAGTAAGCTCTGAAAATGGGTTAAGTAGGCTTAATGTGCCAACTCTTGACTAATTGTAAGTTCGACGAGTTAACTCATTTACTTCACTTTAATTTGGCGGGCCATGTAGATTAACTGGCTCTTTTAAATTGGGTTTGTTTGATCATATTCAACAAAATTTTTAAAAAAGGTTGTCTGTTTTTTAGAGGGTAGTACACATGTAGATGCCCATTTCTTGTGAGGATTGTTTAATTGGAAAAATCAGCGTGAATCCAGCGTTAAATTTTGTGATATTTACTGGGTCAAATCCTAATCGATTAAAAATGTATTTGGATATAACTTTTGAGAATAAATTTTAGAGCGCCCCCGTCCTTTACTTGCCAGTAACAAACTACCTCGTCTTGTCATGCAAGTAACTCCGTCCTTTAGGAAAGTGGCATCTTAGAATAGTGGGTTCCACGGGTTCTAGGTCGGGGGCAAATGCATATTCCGAGTAACCTCTTATACAGTCATCTGCTAGGCAAGTGAGAAAGCTACTTTATAAATCTTATGCTTAAGGCATCCATTTGGCTCGCCCATTCACCTGGAGACCTTCCAAAGTCTGCCGCCAAGAGAAAAGTCAGTAATGGCTTTCCGCAGATAACTTGTTCTGCCGCGCTAATCGAAGTGACTGATCAGGGCGGCTATCTGACTCTTCTATCAGATATCGTTCAAGAGATGAGGGAAATGAGATACCTCTTACAGTATAACCTTCACCCACGCCCGAGTGGGACTGAAGGGCTCTCGCCTCCTCAGACTGAGGTAACAAACCTCACATCAGAGTCTTTCCACTCTTGACGCTGGATTCAAACTCTTACAGAATAAGCTCTTCTTGTTCGCTTCGCAGCAAGTACTTTTTAGTTATCTTATAAGACTAGCCATAAAGATGGTCGAACTCGCCCCGCCCTCTAGGCAAGTGATATGTGAAGCGCTCTTTGACAAGCAGCAGCGAACGCCTACATAACCTATCCAACTCTTCATAGGTTGTGCTCGATCGACAATGGCCAAAAAAGAGGAATTAAAGATAACATTTATAGTTTTATAGCCTGCAAAAAGTGAAAAAAAAAAATTTATAGATTATGAGAAGAATAGATTAAAAAAAAATTATAGTGTTTGAATATTAGGTTAAAAATCACTCTTTTAGTGGTCAAATTACCAAAACGAACATTAGCTTTTATGATAATTACATATAAAATATAAGATTTTATTTTATGTATTATTTAACATAAAATTGAACAATAAAATATTTTATCATAATAAAATTTTAATGAACCTCACATAATCTCTATTGAACCAAACACACTATTAGATTTAGAACTAGGTTTATTGTAATTGGGCTTTAGACTTTTATTTTGTGAGCTTTTTTTTAACTCTTGTGTTGTCCATTAATTTATTTATATAAATATTAAAATACTTTTGTTAGAAAAAAAAGATTTAATTCTATACCATTGAAAAACCAGCACCAACGAAGAAAATTGGACACTTGATGGGAATAGGATTTTGCGTAATTTTTGAGTGTTCAACTATTTTTTTTAAACCATGATTTTGAAAAAAAAAATATTTTTTCCATCTGCATCTAAACACATATTAAAAGTATTTTTGGATTAGTGGTGGAAAAGTCTTTTCACATAAATCTAAATAAAATTTCTCTAACAAATTTATTTTATATATCATAAATCACATTAAAAAAACTTATACCGCTAATCCAAACAAACATTAAAAAACAATGGCTTTTCGGCTACTGGAAACAACAGCCTATTTAATTTGTCGCATATGGCTTGTGAACGTGTAAAGTATTAACCTAGGCATCGGCACATGAATATTGGAGAACATGGAGTGCCGACAAAAAAAAAAAACTCCCTCCAAAATTTTTCTTGAGGAATTTTTTTTTAATTATGTAAAACGAATTGATGGTTAAAATTAATTAAAAATAATAAATATATAAAAAATATGAAGTTTTTTTAAAAAATATCTATATTTATAAAAAAAAAATTGGAGAGAGATTTAGTATAAAATATGAGAGAAAATGAGTAATAAATGATTAAATGAAAGATAATTAATATAAAGATATGTATTTAATAGGGGTAGAAAAGAATAAAATGATCTAAATTTTGAAATAAAAAAAAAGTTATTTATATTAAAGATTAGTCTCAATAAAAAAAAAGCTTATAAAAAAAATAAAAAGAGTAGATATTTTTTGGCCGGTCTCTTCTTGGTGTTCACAGAGTGATGCTTAGTTTGGATGAAAAGAGTACGAGGCTCAGATATCACGGGGCCGGGGATTATGGAACAACGTTAATTAAGGCTAAATATAAAGTGTGTTTGGGTTGGTGATGAAAAAAATTAAGTCTTGAGAAAATTTTTGTCGTAAATTTATTTCGTAAATTACATTGAAAAAGTAATTTCTAGTTTTAATCCAAACATATAAATAATAGCTGAGGGAGGCTGATGGCTTTATGAGAAAGAAAAGTAATATATCCGTGGTGGAGAGATGACCATGGAGTTAGGAGCATTTTGACGGTAAAGACAAAGGAAGGAAAGGGGTGGGGGTGTGGAAACGTGGAAGGTGACCTTTCGGGGCATGAAATAATAATACTCTTGACCCGCTCTGTACCCCTAAGGTCAACCTCCTCTCTAGTTTCTATTCATCTCACTATTACTCATCTTTTAATAATTCCCATTCTTCATCAACCCTGATTCAGGCCATTATACTTTAAATTTAAGAACTTCATATAATGTTACTATAATAAAAATAAGGCAAAACAGTGAGATGTTATAGGAATAATCAACTAATAAAATTAACAACTTGATAAAAAGGTGGTAATGGAGAAATAAAAATATAATGTCCAAGTAATCATAAGTTTAGAAGAAATTATATAAACAGTATAGAGTATATGTATAATTACTAATTAAGAAGGAGAATTGGGATTGACAGTGGAGTGGTGACAGGGGAACGAGGGAATCACTCGTCATTCCCTATGAGCATCACGTGCAATGGGGGAGGACTAGTTGGCCCAGTTTCCAAATTTCAAAAGGTTCAATTGTGTCAAACTGTCAATGCATATTATTCAACATATTCGCCTATGTACCTTCCCTGTTTCCTTCTTTCCCGCGCATTCCACACAGTGGCTCTCCTTCCACCCATCTTCTCATCATTTTTCAATATATTACTCCCTTCTATTTCACTACTAAATATAAAATTTAGTTATATTTTTTTAAAAAAATTAAAGAAACTAAAAATATTATTTAATTATAATATATATTATGTATCATTAGATTATATATTAATTTACGATTCAGACTAACAATCCAGAGAAAATATTACAGGTATAAGTACTTTAGAATAATTTATTTAGTTTATTTAACTACTCTAAAAAAAAAGAACTGAATTGTATTATATATTTAGGAGTGGAAGTATTAGTTGTTATTCCTTGTTGATGTACATCATAAATCCTTTTTTCACCTCCCATTTTCCTCTCCTCCCCCTCTACTTCTTCTTCTCACTGCTGGAAAAGAAGTCCGGAACGTTGAACCTATTAACTGGTCGGGGTTCTTTGGCTGGAGGATTCTCGCATGGTTCAAATTTTGCAGCTGCGTTGGGTTCCCGTCGTTTTTGGAAAGCACTTGTATTCTTATTATTCAATCATTTACTAATTTACTTGCTTACGCAGTACTACATATGGGCATATGCATGCAATAACCCCCACAGCTTCCTTGCATGCCTGCCCCCTCGCTCCTTAATTAATTGCTTCGCCCCCACTCTGTATCATTTCTTCTACATTATAATTATCCCCCAGCAGCCCCAAATTCAAACATTTTAATAATGTTTACATGTTTCCCATCCACCCGCAAACACACACACACATATATATATATACACAAATGAAGCTTTAATTTGTACATTCACGTGATTGCCCAACATGTTCGTATAATATAGATCCCTCCTCAATAATTTTCAAGTCCTCTGCCTTTATTCTTTTTACTGGCTACCTACGCACTAGACTCCACATTCCCTGCTTATCCCCTAATTTTGGGTTTTTTTAATTTTTTTTAAAAAATATTTTATGCACTAAAAGTTAATTAACTTTAAATATTGTGTGTCAAAAAAATATTTCTGATACTAAGTGCTACTGAAAAAATATTTCAGGATACTGGTGTTATAAGAAAAATATTTCTGAATATATAACTATAAATTAATTAACTTGAGATACTGGGTGATACAAATATTTTAGAGTACAGTATACTATTTAATTTAAATAAATAAGAATACATTAAAAAATTAAAAAAAAAATGACCACCACCTCAAAATTGAGGGATGAACATGCCGTATTGTATGAGGACCCCTACGCACTATGTACATATGCATAGTCCCCCTAGTATATGTTCGATGCGCCATATCTCATATGGATTCAAAGACATACTAATACGTTTATGCTACAAATCATTGTTTAGAGAGTCAGACCGGATCGTACCATCGAGGACTGAACCAGACGGTCGGAACGTTGGCCTGTTACTGAGGCGGACTACATATATATGTTGGACTGTTTTTTTGAGGGAGCTGTTTTGGACTGTCGTTTAACCGTTTTTGAGCTGGAAATCAGACCGGTTTTTCAAAAACCGTCCGGTTCAATAAAAAATGTTAAAAAAATCTTTTTTTGCTGCAGTTTTTTTTAAAAAAATTGATGCTGCAAAAAAAAAGCATATAAATTTTAGACATATTACTTTATTTTATTTATATTATATGTTACTAATTTTAATAATTTAGTTTGTTACAAACTATTTTATAAAGATGTTTTTGAAGAAAAAGCCAATAATGTTCATCCTCAAGCTAAGAATGAAATTGGAATCATTGAAATTATAGTTGAATGTCTTGATTTTGAATTATTTTCTCAAGAAGATGATAACATTTACCACTCTAATCCTATTTATAAGTCTCTTTTAACTAAATCACACATATCAAAGAGATATAGTTAACTCAATGATTATGGGGTAAATTTACAACTATGCCCTCACTTATAAATAAGTACTTTTTAACTCTTTTTTCTCTATATATCTTTAAATTATTTCTTCATTTGTACAATAAATAGGGGTACAATTGTCATAATCTCATTTATTACACTGAAACTGAACTTATAATTAGAACCAACTTTTTTGGTCAAAAATAACTTATAAATAGAATAAGAGTGATATGATCTAAATGCATTTCAAAAAACTTATGCTTAAATCAATCAAGAGTCATCAATATTTGACAAATCATAAAATCATTACTGTTAGTATATTTTGTTAGGTTGATAATTGACTTAATGTTTTTTTTAAATGGTATTTTGTGACTTTATTAACTTCCTATGAAATTAAAGTAAAAATTAATTGTGATATATATATATATATATATATATATATATATATATATATATATATATAATTTAATTATTATATCACTGGTCCGACCGAATGGTTCAACCGTTTCAACCGATTGAATCATGACTCGCTTACTTTTTCAGCTCGACGTCTGGTCCGCCTTTTAAAACATTGCTACAAACAGACTACTTAGATCCATATATAAAATGTCTATAGTAACTTACAATTAAAACGCATGCGTCTTTTAATCTTCACAAAAGAAGCATAATTGGATTCAATAACAATAAAGTATCACATTATTACTTTCTATCGAATCTCATTATTCTACTATTATATTATCAAAATTTGAAGCAATATAGAAAGATGTAAAACTATACGGATGGGTGCATGTTTGTTGTAACATCTGTATTTTTATTTCAGGATATAATTATGCTTTAGAGATAAGTATAAATTTAATAGAAAATTTTTGAAAACAAATAGAAATTAAAATGTAATTAATAAAATAATAATTTTTAAAAATAATAATATAATAAAATAATATTATATTATAAAATATTATATGTGTGTGTGTGTGGTAGTGGTCGCCAAGACAAAATGGGTGACACTCCTTTTGTCATAAAAAAAATGATTAATGATGGCGCCAAAGCAACGAGCATAGGAGGTGAGGGGTATTATAAATACTCCATCTCATAAACACTTTATACAGGTGAAGTATTTTGTGAAGAAAAGAGAGAGTGAGGTTCTGATAGGTGTATTTTCGGTTCTTCGGAGATCAATAAGGTACACAAAATCTCTTATAATCATAAAATTTATTTTATGAAATATATTCTAAATAATTTTATCTTTCCTATGATAGTAATTTTATGCTAGTTAGAGAATATTTTGGGATATGATTTTAGGAAAGTTTTGAGTTTTATCAATATAAGACTGTAGAAATGTAGAGAATAATTAATAGTTAATTTTAACTGGTTTATATTTATTATTTAATTGTCATGTGATTTTATAATTATTTTATTTTATAAATATTATTTAGTTAATTTTTTGAAACTCGTCCTCCTCTATTTCCACCACCACCATCTACCGTTTTCGTCTCCATTGTTGAAGCTTGTCGCCATTGTTTTTCCTCGATCTTTGATGTTGTTGGTTCATCCTCCCTCTCTCTCCCGCCGTTGGCCTCCATCCTCCCTCTCATACTGTGGCTAAAATGTATGAATAATTACTTTTTCTTTTTATAGGCTAAGTTTTGAATTGAGATTATTATATATGTATTTTGTTGTGTTAAGATTTAGATTTATCTTCATTGTAGATTCATTCTGATTTATCTTCCTTCACCAATATTAATCTGTAAGGACATTTTGGTTTATGAAAAACTGTTCGATCTTGTTTCTGTAGGTTATAATTGTTAGGCAGTGAAAAATATAAATGAATTTTTTTTTAAAAAAAATTTAGACATCCATTTTTTAAAGGACGTCGGTATCTAGACTTTTTTATATCCCTAATATAGACGTCCCTCTATTTTTAGACGTTAAAAGTGTTTCCTCAAGTGGCTGTCACGCGCGCGCTCAATTTGGGTTGTTGAAATAATGAACTCTGGCTACAGGAACGACTTTCAAACCAACACATTAAGCTGACTTAATGGTAAATTAAACTTTCAAACCAACCAATCCCACAAAGAGGAACGGAGCGTAGCCTAGGGAAAAATTCATTGGAAGAGATGGGTGTGTTTGGATGAGCTTATTTTTTATTTTAAGGATTTATAGTAAGATATAAGCTCAATTCAATTGGAGAGATGAATTATTAGGTGTTTGGGTGAGTTTTTAAATTAAGAGCTTACAAGAAAAAAAACCACTTTTCATTTAAGCTGGAATAAGTAGCTTTTGGCTTAAATTAAGAGTTTATAAGAAATTTTCAAACTGATGTAGACTTTAGGGATGCAGAAAATGAGAATACAGTTAATGTAGACAATAGTAAAGATCAAGAGTCATCGTCAATAAATGATCATTTGACATCTTCAACCCAAATAAATGATATTCGTAACACCATTAGGAACATAATTGTATGGGACATTTGATGTTATTAGTTATTAGTTAATAGAAAATTTTTGAAAACAAATAGAAATTAAAATGTAATTAATAAAATAATAATTTTTAAAAATAATAATATAATAAAATAATATTATATTATAAAATATTATATGTGTGTGTGTGTGGTAGTGGTCGCCAAGACAAAATGGGTGACACTCCTTTTGTCATAAAAAAAATGATTAATGATGGCGCCAAAGCAACGAGCATAGGAGGTGAGGGGTATTATAAATACTCCATCTCATAAACACTTTATACAGGTGAAGTATTTTGTGAAGAAAAGAGAGAGTGAGGTTCTGATAGGTGTATTTTCGGTTCTTCGGAGATCAATAAGGTACACAAAATCTCTTATAATCATAAAATTTATTTTATGAAATATATTCTAAATAATTTTATCTTTCCTATGATAGTAATTTTATGCTAGTTAGAGAATATTTTGGGATATGATTTTAGGAAAGTTTTGAGTTTTATCAATATAAGACTGTAGAAATGTAGAGAATAATTAATAGTTAATTTTAACTGGTTTATATTTATTATTTAATTGTCATGTGATTTTATAATTATTTTATTTTATAAATATTATTTAGTTAATTTTTTGAAACTCGTCCTCCTCTATTTCCACCACCACCATCTACCGTTTTCGTCTCCATTGTTGAAGCTTGTCGCCATTGTTTTTCCTCGATCTTTGATGTTGTTGGTTCATCCTCCCTCTCTCTCCCGCCGTTGGCCTCCATCCTCCCTCTCATACTGTGGCTAAAATGTATGAATAATTACTTTTTCTTTTTATAGGCTAAGTTTTGAATTGAGATTATTATATATGTATTTTGTTGTGTTAAGATTTAGATTTATCTTCATTGTAGATTCATTCTGATTTATCTTCCTTCACCAATATTAATCTGTAAGGACATTTTGGTTTATGAAAAACTGTTCGATCTTGTTTCTGTAGGTTATAATTGTTAGGCAGTGAAAAATATAAATGAATTTTTTTTTAAAAAAAATTTAGACATCCATTTTTTAAAGGACGTCGGTATCTAGACTTTTTTATATCCCTAATATAGACGTCCCTCTATTTTTAGACGTTAAAAGTGTTTCCTCAAGTGGCTGTCACGCGCGCGCTCAATTTGGGTTGTTGAAATAATGAACTCTGGCTACAGGAACGACTTTCAAACCAACACATTAAGCTGACTTAATGGTAAATTAAACTTTCAAACCAACCAATCCCACAAAGAGGAACGGAGCGTAGCCTAGGGAAAAATTCATTGGAAGAGATGGGTGTGTTTGGATGAGCTTATTTTTTATTTTAAGGATTTATAGTAAGATATAAGCTCAATTCAATTGGAGAGATGAATTATTAGGTGTTTGGGTGAGTTTTTAAATTAAGAGCTTACAAGAAAAAAAACCACTTTTCATTTAAGCTGGAATAAGTAGCTTTTGGCTTAAATTAAGAGTTTATAAGAAATTTTCAAACTGATGTAGACTTTAGGGATGCAGAAAATGAGAATACAGTTAATGTAGACAATAGTAAAGATCAAGAGTCATCGTCAATAAATGATCATTTGACATCTTCAACCCAAATAAATGATATTCGTAACACCATTAGGAACATAATTGTATGGGACATTTGATGTTATTAGTTATTAGTTAATAGAAAATTTTTGAAAACAAATAGAAATTAAAATGTAATTAATAAAATAATAATTTTTAAAAATAATAATATAATAAAATAATATTATATTATAAAATATTATATGTGTGTGTGTGTGGTAGTGGTCGCCAAGACAAAATGGGTGACACTCCTTTTGTCATAAAAAAAATGATTAATGATGGCGCCAAAGCAACGAGCATAGGAGGTGAGGGGTATTATAAATACTCCATCTCATAAACACTTTATACAGGTGAAGTATTTTGTGAAGAAAAGAGAGAGTGAGGTTCTGATAGGTGTATTTTCGGTTCTTCGGAGATCAATAAGGTACACAAAATCTCTTATAATCATAAAATTTATTTTATGAAATATATTCTAAATAATTTTATCTTTCCTATGATAGTAATTTTATGCTAGTTAGAGAATATTTTGGGATATGATTTTAGGAAAGTTTTGAGTTTTATCAATATAAGACTGTAGAAATGTAGAGAATAATTAATAGTTAATTTTAACTGGTTTATATTTATTATTTAATTGTCATGTGATTTTATAATTATTTTATTTTATAAATATTATTTAGTTAATTTTTTGAAACTCGTCCTCCTCTATTTCCACCACCACCATCTACCGTTTTCGTCTCCATTGTTGAAGCTTGTCGCCATTGTTTTTCCTCGATCTTTGATGTTGTTGGTTCATCCTCCCTCTCTCTCCCGCCGTTGGCCTCCATCCTCCCTCTCATACTGTGGCTAAAATGTATGAATAATTACTTTTTCTTTTTATAGGCTAAGTTTTGAATTGAGATTATTATATATGTATTTTGTTGTGTTAAGATTTAGATTTATCTTCATTGTAGATTCATTCTGATTTATCTTCCTTCACCAATATTAATCTGTAAGGACATTTTGGTTTATGAAAAACTGTTCGATCTTGTTTCTGTAGGTTATAATTGTTAGGCAGTGAAAAATATAAATGAATTTTTTTTTAAAAAAAATTTAGACATCCATTTTTTAAAGGACGTCGGTATCTAGACTTTTTTATATCCCTAATATAGACGTCCCTATATTTTTAGACGTTAAAAGTGTTTCCTCAAGTGGCTGTCACGCGCGCGCTCAATTTGGGTTGTTGAAATAATGAACTCTGGCTACAGGAACGACTTTCAAACCAACACATTAAGCTGACTTAATGGTAAATTAAACTTTCAAACCAACCAATCCCACAAAGAGGAACGGAGCGTAGCCTAGGGAAAAATTCATTGGAAGAGATGGGTGTGTTTGGATGAGCTTATTTTTTATTTTAAGGATTTATAGTAAGATATAAGCTCAATTCAATTGGAGAGATGAATTATTAGGTGTTTGGGTGAGTTTTTAAATTAAGAGCTTACAAGAAAAAAAACCACTTTTCATTTAAGCTGGAATAAGTAGCTTTTGGCTTAAATTAAGAGTTTATAAGAAATTTTCAAACTGATGTAGACTTTAGGGATGCAGAAAATGAGAATACAGTTAATGTAGACAATAGTAAAGATCAAGAGTCATCGTCAATAAATGATCATTTGACATCTTCAACCCAAATAAATGATATTCGTAACACCATTAGGAACATAATTGTATGGGACATTTGATGTTATTAGTTATTAGTTAATAGAAAATTTTTGAAAACAAATAGAAATTAAAATGTAATTAATAAAATAATAATTTTTAAAAATAATAATATAATAAAATAATATTATATTATAAAATATTATATGTGTGTGTGTGTGGTAGTGGTCGCCAAGACAAAATGGGTGACACTCCTTTTGTCATAAAAAAAATGATTAATGATGGCGCCAAAGCAACGAGCATAGGAGGTGAGGGGTATTATAAATACTCCATCTCATAAACACTTTATACAGGTGAAGTATTTTGTGAAGAAAAGAGAGAGTGAGGTTCTGATAGGTGTATTTTCGGTTCTTCGGAGATCAATAAGGTACACAAAATCTCTTATAATCATAAAATTTATTTTATGAAATATATTCTAAATAATTTTATCTTTCCTATGATAGTAATTTTATGCTAGTTAGAGAATATTTTGGGATATGATTTTAGGAAAGTTTTGAGTTTTATCAATATAAGACTGTAGAAATGTAGAGAATAATTAATAGTTAATTTTAACTGGTTTATATTTATTATTTAATTGTCATGTGATTTTATAATTATTTTATTTTATAAATATTATTTAGTTAATTTTTTGAAACTCGTCCTCCTCTATTTCCACCACCACCATCTACCGTTTTCGTCTCCATTGTTGAAGCTTGTCGCCATTGTTTTTCCTCGATCTTTGATGTTGTTGGTTCATCCTCCCTCTCTCTCCCGCCGTTGGCCTCCATCCTCCCTCTCATACTGTGGCTAAAATGTATGAATAATTACTTTTTCTTTTTATAGGCTAAGTTTTGAATTGAGATTATTATATATGTATTTTGTTGTGTTAAGATTTAGATTTATCTTCATTGTAGATTCATTCTGATTTATCTTCCTTCACCAATATTAATCTGTAAGGACATTTTGGTTTATGAAAAACTGTTCGATCTTGTTTCTGTAGGTTATAATTGTTAGGCAGTGAAAAATATAAATGAATTTTTTTTTAAAAAAAATTTAGACATCCATTTTTTAAAGGACGTCGGTATCTAGACTTTTTTATATCCCTAATATAGACGTCCCTCTATTTTTAGACGTTAAAAGTGTTTCCTCAAGTGGCTGTCACGCGCGCGCTCAATTTGGGTTGTTGAAATAATGAACTCTGGCTACAGGAACGACTTTCAAACCAACACATTAAGCTGACTTAATGGTAAATTAAACTTTCAAACCAACCAATCCCACAAAGAGGAACGGAGCGTAGCCTAGGGAAAAATTCATTGGAAGAGATGGGTGTGTTTGGATGAGCTTATTTTTTATTTTAAGGATTTATAGTAAGATATAAGCTCAATTCAATTGGAGAGATGAATTATTAGGTGTTTGGGTGAGTTTTTAAATTAAGAGCTTACAAGAAAAAAAACCACTTTTCATTTAAGCTGGAATAAGTAGCTTTTGGCTTAAATTAAGAGTTTATAAGAAATTTTCAAACTGATGTAGACTTTAGGGATGCAGAAAATGAGAATACAGTTAATGTAGACAATAGTAAAGATCAAGAGTCATCGTCAATAAATGATCATTTGACATCTTCAACCCAAATAAATGATATTCGTAACACCATTAGGAACATAATTGTATGGGACATTTGATGTTATTAGTTATGTTATATTTGACTGTATCAAAAATTTTAATTTTGTATCATTTCTAATTTCTAATTTATTTTCATTTTCATTGTAATTTAATTATCTATTTTAACATTGTCAAATGTGATTAAATATATTTTTCTTGCTTTTCATATATTTTACAATTTTTTATTTTAAATATCATAAAAGCCACTTATGTAAAAGCTAAACCAAACACATTTCACTTTTATAAAAGCATTTATCTAATCGTCAATCCAAACATAAATAACTTACACAATTTAACTTTTACCCAATCTAACTTATTCATAAATCACTTTTTAAATAAGTCACTTTTCTCACCGCTCATCCAAACACACCAACTATGTTTGTGAGATGTAGAAGAATGCTGCTGTGTAATTTGAAAACACGAGGCTACTGGCTAATGATATTTTCGGATTATTGCTCTTCTTGGTCAGAAGTCGATTTCATTGTACTAATTAAGAACAGTTTAGATTAGATGTTAATATTGTATAGAACATTAATTTATACACTTGTTTGAACCATTAAAATTTACCTGACCGTCAATCACTACTGTAGTGCATCGTATGCTTATAATAAGAGTAGCAAATTACACGTCCAAGATACAACATGCACATTAAAATAAGAAAAAAGGCATTGGCGAAGCAGGATTGGGAATCTCCAGCTCCGCCCTTGTTATTATGCATGCCACATGTCCAGGCGATATTTGAACGCCTCCATTAATAATATAATGTACATGTCACACTCGCACAGTTAAAATAATGCAAGCCTGACTATTAATATGCGCAAGATATTTAAAACTACAGGAAATAAATTATTGCTATATAAATTAGTAGAACCCAGCAGGCCAAAACTAATTGACACCACCATTGATAAAAATTAAGGTTATGAAATCTGGATCGGTTATTGAACCGGTCGGGATACTGGGTCAAGGGTTAGTGGGTCAGATTGGAGTCAAACCGGAGCTAAACTGAGGTCAAACTGGTGAGAAATTGAATATTTTAAGCTTATTAATATGAAATCCTAAAGAAAAATTTAAAAAAAATTAAATTTTTTTTAAAAAGTGCCAAACCGGATCTGTCACCGGACCAGCCCGGTTTGATGGCCGGGTGGCCGGTTCCCGGGCCGGTCCGGTCCGGGTTCCAAAACATTGATATAACACAGATGAATGACACACACACCCCTACTGTACAAGGAGATAACAAAGCTATCAAATGTTTGCCCACAAGACTTTTTCTACATTATTTGCTCTCAAATGAGGGAAAAAATGGCATTATTCGATACAATTACACACATATACACAATAAGCCCTGCGCTGTTCGTGGGTCCTCGATCTCTAAAACACAAGCAAATTGTTCTTGATGTCATACCCCATTCTCTCCAAATGGGGCTGCACAGCAAACTGAATCATGGGCGGTGGCCCACAAGCCAATGCCAGCGTGTCATCTGATGCTGCAGGGGCATGCTCCCTCAGGATATCCTGCGTGATGAAACCCACACTGTATTCCCACCCTTCCTTGCTGTCCTGGACTACGTACCACACCTTGAACCGCTCATCGTTCTTAGCCCACTCATCCAGCTCTTGTCTCAGCAGAATATCATCCTCCGTCCGGTTCGCATACACAACGTGCATCTCGGTTCGGTCCTCAGGATCCTTCAGGATGGCTTGCGCCACCTGATAAATGGGCGTGATGCCGGTCCCACCGGCCAACATGGCTAGCCTCTTCGCGAACCTGGGCTTCCCATGAACCAAAAATTGACCTCTTCCAGAGTACTCTATGTGGCCCAGTGGACCCTTCACTTCCACAACGGAACCGATAGGAAGCGAGTCTAACTGCTGAGACATGAGGCCACCGTTGGGGAACTTGGGGTGGACCCCTTTGAAGTAAATCTTGACCACTAGATCAAAGTACCCCACTACATCGACGCTGCTGGTCGGAGTGTAAGCTCGCATGCATAGCTTATCCTCAATGGTAGCACATACAAATATGTGCTTTCCGACTGGAAGGCCCATGATTTGGTCGTCGGAGGGCAGGGCAAAACGGAAAAGTCTCACGTCGTGCGAGATGGATGTTTTGGAGACGAGCTTGCATGGGATTTTTTCACGTGGTTTGAGGGCCATGCTGCGTGATGGTGGTGGGGCTTCTGTGATTGGGGTCAAGTGTCTGATGGTATCGCCGTTGCCATGCACGGAGTTGTTGGGTGACGAGTTTTGGGAGGCGGAGCCGGAAGGGATTAGCTCACCAATTCGGTATTCTTCGAGCATTTTCTTTGCCTTGTCGGAATGGATGGCTTCGAACTCTTCGGTGCAGTCGGTGCCGGCGTTTATGAGGATGCTATCGGTGCCGCCGGGATGATCTTTGAGGAAGCGACTGCAATCATAGACATGGCCGTGAACGATGATCCAAGTAGAATCAGGGGAAGAGTGCTTTTTGACTTCAGACATTGAGTACATATTTGAGGCTGTGTTCATGAAGGGCGTCGAGACACTCTTCTTGAGGCTCTGGTTGAACTCCGTTGTCTGCTCCAGGTGTCTTTCCTTAGACATCCACCCACCGGATTTGTTCCCTGGTAAGGTTGGGTGCTCAAACACAATTCCAATCTCCCCTTTGTGGGGCCTGCACACGTTGGTTTTCACTTTGAACCAGCAATTGTTCATCATGCCCTGCACCACCAAAACCCAAAGCACACGGGTTTGAATGAAAAAGACGGCTTGGAGATAAAAATTAGTCAAATGAATTATATTTAACAAGATATATCATAGTCACTGGGAACATTGACCCTAGTACTGATGTAGATTTACAGTCACTGATGTTAATACATGCATTCACACTCAATTAAAGTACACAATTTTAACTTTTATTTAATGCCGGTCACTTGTGAATAATCATGCGCATCTGTGACGGCCATGCCCACCCATTAGACTCTTGAAACTTGAAAGTGATAGGGGATGATTCAGCGAAAGTGTTAAAAATAGGGCACCTCCAAATTTGTTACAGAAAAAAATTGGTAAAAATTCACTTTTAAAAAATTGTATTGGTAATAAAAACTTGAATTCAAACAATTAATTATGCTCTCTGTATTTAAAATCATACAAAGTTCCGTTATTTTATGTGTATAAAAATATATTAGATTCTTCTGTAAAGAGAATTTTAATAGGATTTTTGGTCTATTTTTTTAATTTTTTAATACGTGGTAATTTAGAAATGAAAATCCCTGAAAAAGAATCGGAACTCCTAATAGGCAGTTATTAAGAGATGCGATAAATCCGTTGGGTCCAGGGAATGATAAGGGTTAAAGCCGTACCATGACATTCCAAATGAGCTTCTCGGGTTGGGTGTTGAGGGCCTCGTCCCATGCTCGGACGGCGATTTCCTTGGCTCCCAGAAGGTCCAGCACCTCCAACTCCAGCGACCAGAAACACCAGCACCAGTATTTGCCGTACTTGGTTGGCTTCTCTGTGTGCTCCAATGTCGCCACTAACCACGTTTCTCCGCCGTTCAATGTTACCTCCACACGTGTCACTTTCCTCCCACCCCCTGCACAGTTCCACATGCATATTATCTTTATCACCCCTGCCTGGCCTCCAGCATAATTATTATTACAGCACACCTCCCCCTGTCACCTTAACCCATATATATATATATAAACTCTGCACCTTTAAAAAAAAAAAAAAAGCACTAACCGGAATATGCGTAGCCCCTCAACACATACGGCGTCTGAGTGGTCCAGGAGTTTATGGGCAATATCTCCTCGTGACACGGCGTGGTTATCACAGAGTTTATGTTAAGCTCGGTGATTATGTACTCAGGCTTGTACCACCAAGCTGCAACCATTCAAATATAATTAACAACTTGAGACAGAACTAGATGTTGTCCAGAAAAATAAGAACGATTAAACGCCCAGCCAGTTACCATCAGCGTTGGCGAGCTCAGCGTCTACGTGGGAGGGAAGTACTCTGTTGTCCTTGTAGTGGTAATAGGTTTCCGATTCTTGTGGAGTTACAATGATGCGCTTGAGCCACTTGACCATGCGGCCGCCAATGAAACCCGGTATGATCATCCTCAGCGGAAACCCGTGATCCGGAGTCAACCGTTCTCCGTTCTGCATATAAGCTATGATGATGTCTCGGGCCGGATCCATGGCAAACTCTCTTTTGATGCTTGTACCGTACTTAGAGCCGCCGCCACCTGGCAGATCCTCAGCTCCCTCGAAGCACACGTGTAATGCCCCTTTTGTGCGGCTATAGATCCCACACCTCTTTAGCAAATACCTTAACGGAACCCCTTTCCAGACGGAAGTGGAAATGGCAGCTGCGCCCCAGTTAAAACCGATGCTCTGTTTCACCATGTTCTGTTCTTTCCTTCTATTTCCGGCGCACACCAGAGTCACCGGCATCTCCCGGCAGGGGAACTCGTTGACCAGTTGGTCCATGGTGAATTTGGCGGGGAGTTTCACGAGGCCACACACCTCAACCACCCAGTCATCCCAGCTGGCTTTGGGTACGGCTCCGTGGTTTCGGACGTAGTGGAGAGGGACAGGGGTGATGAAGCCGTGGTGCATGAGGCGCGTGAGGGGTGGCTCCGAGTTGAAGGGGTGTTTCCCTGTGAGGCGGACCATGGAAGCGTTGCGTTCGATCCAGGAGTCGGCGGTTCCGTCGTCGCGGGGATCAAAGATGGAGGCCTCCACTTCCGAGTTAGCCTTTCGCATTATCGCTTTCAACTCGTCGGCGTCGTTCTCATCCTCGCTGGAGGAATCCAAGTCCATTGACAAGGGTTCGGGTCTCTTGAGATTGGGAGGGAGGTTGAAATAAGGGGATACGTTGAAGGAACGACGGATGCCGTTTAGAGGGCCGGCGTATTGACGGCTTTCGATGGAAGCTGCCATGGAAAATATCGACGAGAGAGAGAGAGAAGGCAAAAGAGCTTCTGTGTTTGGAGGTTCACTGTGGCCACATGAGAGAGGAGAGACCGTGAGAGTGCCGATAGATTCACTTGGCAGAGAAAATGGAATGATGGGAAAGGAAGGGGTGTATTATGTATTTATAGGGGTATCGCCCCGGGTGTCCAAAGAGAAGCTCAAAGAGTACCCGACCCCACCCAACGCAACGATCCAGGGATTCTTTTTTTCAGTATCTATTTACGGGAGAAATTATTTTTGTAACGTGATTTATGATCTATGAGGTAAGTATATGAGAGAAATTTTACCACAATTTATATGAATCAGCTTTTCCAATGCTAATCTAGCCAGGCCACAAAGTGTCATCCCCGGGACTGAGTTAAGAGAAAAAGTTGGGTGAAAAAGGAAAAGGTAAAATTCCATAAAAATATGTTGGAATATAGAAAATGATAAATCAAAGTTTCAAAATTATAAAATTTTATGTCAATATGGTATTAGTACAGTGGAGGAATTTGATATTATGAAATATTGGCCAAAAGACACCCTGCCCTTGAGCCCTTCATCTTGTTCTCTCTCCCTCTCAACTCGGAATAACAACATATGTCTCTTTATTAATAACACCATATTTTATATTAACAACTCCACATCATTCTTTCACAAATTTGTATCTTAAAAACCAATACATGCCCAATGATAAGTTTGAAATTCACAAGTTTTAGGGGCTAATAACAACAATTGTCTCTTTATTAACAACACCATATTTTACATTAACAAATCAACTTTCTTATTTCACAACTTTGTATCTCAAAAACTAACACATGCCTAGGAATAAGTTTGAAATTCATAAGTTTGAAGGGCCGATAACAACACATGTCTCTTTATTAACAACATCATAATTTACATTAACAACTCCACTTTTTTCTTTCACAACTTCTTATATCAAAAACCAACATATGCACAGCCGCACAGGGGTAAGTTTGAAATTCATAAGTTTCAAGGACCAATAATAACACATGTCTCTATATTAACAACAACATATTTTACATTAACAACTTCAATTTATTCTTTTACAACTTCGTATCTCAAAAACCAACACATGCATATGATAAGTTTGAAATCAACAAGTTTCACGGGCCAATAACAAAACATGTCTCTATATTAATAACATCATATTTTACATTTATAACTTCACTTTCTTGTTTCATAACCTTATATCTCAAAAACCAACACATGTTAAGGATAAGTTTGAAATTAACAATTTTAGGGCTAATAACAACACATGTCTTTATATTAATAACACTATATTTTATATTAACAACTGCACTTTATTGTTTCACAACTTCGTATCTCAATTTCAAACTTATCCCTGTAAATGTGTTGGTTTTTGAGATACAAAGTTGTGAAACAAAAAATTAGAGTTGTTAATGTAAAATATGATGTTGTTAATAAAAAGACAGATGTTATTATTCCAAGCTGAAAAAAATAAAAAAGAAGATGAAGGCTTTAAGGGTATGTCTTTTCGTTGAGATTTCCTAATCCTGAATTTCTTCATTGTATTGACAACATACTATAATGAGATTTTATAATATCAGTGCTCTATTATTTTCTATATTCTAACGTATTTTTCTAAAATTTTTCTCAAAAAAAAAAAAGGAGTTGAGAGTGATTGAGAGGGAGGGGCCAGTGGAAAGGTACGGGAAGGCGTTGGAGAGCAAAGGTAGCTGTGAGTCACAAACATGGATGTCGGGCCGAATTCGACTTCTGGCCTCTTCCGATTTTTTCCACCCTCACATTCCACTCTGTTTGCAAGTTTTTTTTTTAAATTGTTCATTTATAATTATGAAAATACTCACAGTTCAAATTAAAACATCAATATTTAAAAAATAGAAAAAAAAAACTGAACATGTCTCATTGCTTGAATCAAGGGCCGTTTTGAGACATGAGAGTTTTAATTGGGCGAAAAGAAAAATTTGGGGAAAATTTTTCATGCATAGAGATGGCTACGAAACTGAGTTAATGATTACTACAGTCTCGTGTGTAGTTGAAAATGAAAAGCTTATCGCGAAAAGTATCGTCCAAACTTGAATTATTCGGATTTGACTATATATATCTCTACTAATTGGACGATCGGAGGCATGGTCGTCCATGGTGAATTATATTTTCAATGTAATTTATGATGCCATAAAATTAAGCTCACCTCGTGACAAGAAGTGGATGCATGTATTATTAATATTATTGGGTTAAGATGTAATTTTAATAATTAAATTTTTCTTGAGGGACATATGACATAAATAAGTTTTAGAATGGATAAAAATAACAATAAAAAATTTAAAAGAGTATAAATTTAACAAAACTATTAAATTTGACCAAACACCATTAATTAGACCGAGTTCCTTCTCAAAAGTTCTCAAATAACTATAATTGTATGTCCTATTTTTTCATATTAATTTTTAATTAAATGATAATATTTTAAAAATAAAACACATGACACGTGTGATTTAAAAATTTAGTATAATGAATATAATAAACTTAATGTAAGTCTGATATATATATAACAAAATATAAGAAGTGAATGTATAACGCATGTCCATTTTAAGCTCTGAAACTTCATGAGTTCATGAGTTAGTATATATTGCCCCCATGATGAAAGATCCATCTTCACTCATACTAATGACTTATTTGGAGTGGTTAATAGAGGTTTTTAAAATAGTTTTTTATATTATATGATTATTTATTACATACGAGATAATTATATAATAAAAATTTTATGTTATCTTATATACGTGGTGGACGGTCAAAGTCATATATGTTTGTAGCTTTTATTTTTTTTTTTCTCCCCGGTACCTGAAAAGTTCAGGTAAGTTGGGTTGTTTGTGGCCTTAAACTGGTGCGTTAAATTATCCTCTAATCAGTGCCAAACATAATAAAACCACCCCTGCAAGAAAACAAAAAGGATCGTGCTACTTTCGAGTATGGAAACTAAGAAGTTGGCAGGGCAACAAAAAAGAAAAAGAAAAAGAAAAAGGTGAATATATAAACAAAGTGGAGTGGCAATTGAATGGTATTTTTTGTGGTGGACTTGGAATGGAATAGGCGTTAGGAAATCATGAGGCAATGCAGTGCCGACATCGTTGTCCGTGCGGAGAAGATTAAAATTGTTAGAATACCTGAATTGTAAAATTAAAGTAGCCTTCTTGGTTTTTGGTTGTTGATGCAATTAGCCTTCTTAATTACTTTAATTACATGAATAGGGAAGGTAGGAATAATAATACGAGCTGCGGAATTCCGCGTGCATGGCTGGAATCCTTGCGATGGAGTGTTTTTCATTATATATTTGAGAAAATAAAGGAGGAAAAGCGCGGGGGGAGTAAAGATGGAGAATTGATGGTTAGATAGGGAATAATGATATAAAAAGAGGGGTCAAATGGGGAACTTAAAAGCTGCGAATGGGAAATTGGGTCAAATAGTAAAAGATTCCTTGGTGGTACTGGGAGGGTGAGGGCCAATTTTCTTGTGGCATTCTTGCGAAGTGGCGCATCGGACCCCCCAATGGCCAACCTCTCCTCAATTCACTGCATTTTCCATCCACCGCAATTACTACAACACACAAATTTCCCCGACTACCATCTTTTTATTATTTTTAGGGTTAAGGTGTAAAAATAGCAATGAACTATTTTTTAAAGTGTATCTAACATAATTAACTATTTTATGGTGTAAAATATACATTATAAATTTTTAGGATACAAAAGTAGATATTATGAATTTTTTTTTAGCAAAAATAATAATTTCGTTATCTATTTTGTAGTGCAAAAATTACTATTTTTACTCCAAAAAAAATTTATAATGTCTAATTTTACACCCTTAAAATTCATAATATCTATTTTTACACCCTAAAATAGTTAGTTGTGTTGGGTGCACTTTAAAAAATAGTTCTTTACTAAATCTGCATCTTAACCCTTATTTTTATTGTGACATGAAATTCACAACTCACATTTCAAATATTTTTTTATTTTTTTAAATTTATAATATTTGCATACTTTTTAAAGTGTCATAAGGTTACTTCCTCAGCTCTTTACTATTTTCTCACAAGCTTTTTTCACACAAGTCCGTGCAAAATTTATTTCGCATGTTTACCTTTTGTATCATAAAATCAATCATAAAAAGTTAATCCCACCGTTTTAAGACACAATTAAATTTATTGGCTAACAAAAAAAAAAGAAATCGAGAAAATTTATATAAATTGAGATAAAACTCCTTTACATATTTACTTCATAGATCATAAAAACTACCTTATAAATTATAAAAATTATTTTATATTTTATAAATCATGACCGAAAAGAATTTATGAAGGCTATCAAATCCTACCAAATACTAATGAGGAGAAGTTTGGCAGGGCATGAAGGGGTCACCAAAGTCTCCAACTGGGGGCGGCTACTTGGGTTGTGAGACGCAGAGAAGGCAGCAGTATCTTGGCCCTTGGAGGCTCCATAGAGTCACTTTCTCTGTGTGCCGCAGAAATGCCTCCCCCAGTCTCTCTCCCCCTCCCCCTCTTATTATATTTTTTCTATGCCACATAAAAATCCTCCCATCTTTTTCCTCCCCCAACATTATTCACAAAATATTTCAATAAATTAACCTCTCCCGCTCTCTCCTCCACTTTAATCAGCTGGATAATATATTTCTCTCCCTTTTTCATTCTAACTACACCACACCACATCACATCACATAAAAATCTGCTCCTCCCAATGAGGACCTCTCCCCCATTATTATTTTTATTATTTCTTTTCCTTCTTTTTTCTTTCTTTAAATCTAATCCTGCTTTAACTTTTCAAACTTCCCTCCCTACGCCACCAAAGCCACGTACATCTCTTTGATATTTCTTGCCTTCTCACGAAACATCTTTTCTTCCTCACATCTTTCTTCGCGGATTACGTGTCTTCACTCACCATATATATATATATATATATATATATATATATATATGCGCTCCTTATACTATTCAATGGATTTTGCATCCCAACTGTCATTGACGGGACGCTTAGAGGGTGTTTGGAATTGTTTGGTTTATTTTATAAGTCTGATTTACGTAAATCGAGATAAAACTCTTCCATATATTTATCTCGTAGACCGTTAAAGCTACTTCGTAAACCATAAAAGCTACCTCATATACCACAAATCACGATTGAAAAGCACGATTGGAGGTTCCAATCGCTATTACAAATACCCTCTATTATGTGCTATAAACCAAATTAGAATCATCCATGTATAGACCGTAATTTCTATTATTCTATATCATACATAGCCTGTTATTTATTATAATCCATATGGCACATCCAAATATCTCCGATTATTATTGACAAGTATTCACGGGTACGGAACTTGCAAATTTACACCCTTTGGAGATTTTTTTGGGGGACTTTTCATCCTTGGATCCATTCAATACCCCACATTCGCTTGTGATTCCAACCTAGTGACGTGTGTTCGCCATTTAAATTTACTCAAAACAGAAATGCATCCATGGTTCAAATCATTGAAGCGGAGATTTATGTGGGCCAATATTAGAGTGAAATAGTCGGATATCAATATAATCATGAAGCCGTGCCTGATATGTATGTGAATTCACGTCCAGATCTGTGGATCTGCGGGTGGCTAACAAACAGACCCATGGTTCCTTTAATTGCTGAATCAGAGAACATGAAATTCCAGAACCGTGACAAAAAGTTCTCTGGCATTTGCAAAGTAAGGTTTGATTCCTATTGAATCAGACAATGATAGTTCGGCCCCAGGATTTAAAAAAAAATCGGTCCTCTGTCTGTCCCTGGAGAATACGTACAGCCCACACAAAAGGAACCTACAAAAGTGCAAGTGGTGACACAAGCAGGCCTTTGAGCTAATTAATTAAGTTCGTCAAAGCCCTTCCTAGGAAGAACAAAAGCTACCAGACAAAAATCACTGGCGGAAAGTTGACTAGCTAGCTTGTGTGTCATCTATAGGCAATATAAAAATTTGGTATTCTATGTGCTGTGCATAAACACACACGCACACACAGAGCCTTGTGTGTACTTTTGTGCATCCAACGAACAGAATTTCTGGCAAACGAGGAGAAAACCATGGAGCTATTGGTATTAGTTTTGGTTTATTCATTCTCTGGTAATAAGAATAGTTTAAACAAAAACCTGGAACCCCTCTTATATATGACGAGGATAATGTGAAATGTCAACCAACCAGCATAAGCGTGTCGTTTTAAATTTCCTTCTCTTTGGATGTGCCTTAGTGCAGCTCTTCCGTCCAAAGTAAGTTGTCCTTTTTACATTCATTTGTTTGTTTCTATTTTATGCACAAAACACGTCTTACCTTTCAATTATTCTCACTGTTCAAGTACTGCAATCATTTTTAGTTGAAAACCAATAAGCAGTGTGCTAAAGCACTTCCACTGCAATTACTAATATTATTCTTACTAGGCATTGATCATTTTTAGTTGAAAACCAATAAGTATGCTAAAACACTTCCACTGTAACCCATGCAATCAACGAAAGATATTTGCCTCTCTCTTCCTCTCACAACTATAATATTACATCTTTAATTTTTGCTTCAGGTATGAAGTTATATGGTGAAATTTTCAAGTTTTGTAGTTTAATATCACTCCCTGTAGTTGCGTACCCATCAAAAAGATGGACAGCTAGTTAATTAGCCAGTTGATGATCCAATGACGATATTTGGCAAGTGTCCTCATTTTCTAGTATTGTGTCGCTTTTAGCAAATTGTTACTTGTCAAATTAGCCTACATACAGAAGATATTATGGCGCTAATCGTTTAACGTCCCAGGATTGAACACTTACCAGCTTAGATTATGTTATGCCCTCAACTTTATTTTTTGGGACACTGCCAGTGTATATGGCAGTGTCGCTTGTGGCTATTAATGGTTGTCTTGCCTGCATCACCTTGATGCTTCCATGAAGATGACTCATCAACGGTCACCCCTACTTGTATCCTTCACACCGCATGTTTTATATAAGAGAAAATGAATTATAATTAAAAGTAAGAGAGAAAGCCATTTTAAATTGAGGCTATAATCCAAATCCTAAAACAATACTCCGTCTGTCCCTATATAAAGTTTATTTTTTTAATGAGTTTGTCTCTTTTTATAAGATTCTATTTTATTTTATCTAAATAATAAATACACTTTTACCCAATTTACTCTCATTCTCTCACATCATTTATTTATCATATTTTCTCTTTTTTCCTTTTTTCATCATTACTCTTTTTCTCTTACTAATTCATAAAGATGGACATCTTTACAAAAAAAAAAAACATTATATTATATATATATTTATTATTTTTAATTAATATTAATTATATTTCAAAATCGTACAATTCAATTGAAACAACTTTATATATAGGAATGGAGGGAGTAATTGGCAGAGGGGGGAAATGAGTTTGGAAAAGGGGGAGTAAAAAATATCTTGTCAAATGGGGCAATGTCAGCATGTTTCATAGAAATTGGCCTTTTCTCGTGCGAGGCTTGCTGGAGATCATGCGATCTCAACATGGGAACTTGACTCCTATCAACAAACCCATATACAATTGGAGTTTAATTTCAAGAAAGGGGGTTTATTTTTTTTAGTGTCTACTTTTCTATACTTCTTTTTTTTCTGTCATATTAAATCTAAATAGTTGAGATTCAATATCTTATAAAATATTATTATAATATTAAATAATAAAAAATATATATAAATAAATTTAAATAATTAAGATTTGATATAATTAGTTCATATCTTTATATATTTATTAAAGTATTATATATATATTACTTTTCATAAGATATTGAATTTGAACCGTGCAGAGTTAATCTAACGGTGAAAATAACAAAGTGGAGGAAAGTAGACGGTAAGAAACATGGAGAGGCCTCTCTCCCCTTAATTTCAACAATGAAATTGAAATTTTCACAATTTGACAAAATGCTACTCCTCTTCCCATTTACAGTTAAGAAAAACCTTAAATCTGATTAAATCTATCATAAAATTTAACTTTTCAACTCTACTCATATTTAATATACATAATACCAAATGAAAATAAAGTTAACATAATAATAATAAATAAAGTGTTAAATTATACATTCACATCAAAACTATAATGATGTGTCTTATAAATAAGACAAAAAAAAAGTTTTTCTCTCTATCCTATATAGATGAATACTTGAAAGGTAAGCAATACTCCCTCCTTACTTTTTATAATAAACAACTATTTAACTAGTAAAATAGTTAAAATTAATAAATGTGTTAAAAATATAATGTCTTTTTTTTAATTATATCTCTATTTATTAAAAGAGTATATAAAAGAGAATAGGTAATAAATGATTAAATGAAAAAAAAATTAGTGACATATATATCTCTTTTGTAAATACAATTATTGGTAAACATGTGGTAATTAATGTAAAGAGTTAAAAACATATATTTAATAAAGATAAAAAAATAATTTAAATTTTGAGGGGGAAAAAATTTATATTAAAAACTAGAGAGTAAAAGTTGCTTCCTCAGAAGACTAGAGGAAGCATGTTGGCGAGCGCGTTTTATAAAGTTGCCCTCTTCCATTTACCCAAAAAAAAAAAAAAAAGTTGCCCTCTTCCTTCTGTAATCCATTGGATTTGATCATTACAATCCCGTGGTTTGCCTTGCTGCCCTCTCCGTTCCCTTTTACTCTGGGCTTTGCTATTTCTGGGCTGGCTTCCAATCCCATCTTCCATGTGGCCTTGCCCACTTCATCTTTAACGAAGGAGGAAGCTCAAATTTGCCAAGAAGCTCCTTGTCACAACAATGACGAGTTGACAACAACTTCTCCTTTTTGCTCTACATTTTCCCAATTCTCTTTAATTTAGTTGGTAAGGAGTTTACTCATAATTCATAAGGTCATGAGTTCAAATCCCTTTGCCCATGTGAGGATTTTATTGGTGGAGGATCTATAAGTGCCTCTACAAGTACTTTTTAAGCCTGGAAGCATACCATAACCCCGGTGAGCCTCGAAACCTAACTCATCTAAACTTTTTTGTATATATATATAAAAATAAAATGTGCACAAAACAACTTTTTTTTTATTTCAAATAAAAAATTAAAAGTCTGGGACAAACATAATATTATTCCATAGAAATGACACACATACAATGCCAATACCACACCCTACCCCCTCCATGCTCCTCTCACAAACAGAAGCAAGATATTGTTTATATTACATCCCATTTTTCTCGAAATCGAGCTGCACAAAAATCGCACACAGACATAAAATAAAAATAGAACCACTATTCATTACACAACTACACACTACACACTACACACTACACACTACACACTACACACTACACACACATACAACAATACAACTTACTCCCCCGCCCAAGGTTTCCCCCTAAAACACAAGCAGATTGTTGTTAATGTCATAACCCATTTTTTCCAAATTGGGCTTCACAGCAAACTGAATCATGGGCGGTGGCCCACAAACCAATGCCAGCGTGTCATCTGATGCCTCGGGTGGATGCTCCCTCAGGATGTCCTCCGTGATGAAACCCACACTATATTCCCACCCTTCCCTCTTGCTTTCTTGCACCACGTACCACACCTTGAACCGCTCATCCTTCTCAGCCCACCCATCCAGCTCTTCTCTCAGCAATATATCATCCTCCGTCCGGTTCGCATACACAACGTGCATCTCAGTTCGGTCCTCCGGGTCCTTCAGAATGGCTTGTGCCACCTGGTAAATGGGCGCGATCCCGGACCCACCGGCCAACATGGCTAGCCTCTTGGCAAACTTGGGTTTCCCATGAACCAAAAATTGACCTCTACCAGAATACTCTATGTGGCCCAGTGGACCCTTCACTTCCACAACAGAACCGATAGGTAGCGAGTCTAAGTGTTGAGACATGAGCCCACCGTTGGGGAACTTGGGATGGACCCCTTTAAAGTAAATCTTGACCACTAGATCAAAATACCCCACTTCATCGATGCTGCTTGTTGGAGTGTAAGCTCGCATGCATAACTTGTCCTCTATGGTAGCACAAACGAATATGTGCTTTCCTACCGGGAGACCCATGATCTGGTCGTCGGAGGGTAGGGCAAAACGGAAAAGTCTCACGTCATGGGAGATGGAAATCTTGGACACGAGCTTGCATGGGATTTTCTCACGTGGTTTGAGGGCCACGCTGCGTGATGGTGGTGGTGCTTCGGTGATTGGGGTTAAGTGGCCGGAATCGCCTATGACTTGCACGGAGGGGTTGGGCGATGATTCTGGGGAGGCATTACCAGTAATCATGAGCTCGCCGATTCTGTATTCCTCGAGCATTTTGATGGCTTCGTCAGAATGGACGGCCTCGAACTCTTCAGTGCAATCTGTGCCGGCGTTATTGAGGATGGTTTCGGGGCCACCAGGGTGTTCTTTTAGGAAGCGAGTGCAGTCGTAGACGAAGCCGTGGACGATGATCCAGGCAGAATCGGGGGAGGTGTGCTTCTTAACTTCAGAGATGGAGTACCTATTATTGGAGGTGTTGGTGTTCATGAAGGGCGTTGACACACTCTTCTTGAGGATCTTGTTGGACTCAGATGTCTTCTCAAGGGTTTCCTGCCTCGACAACTTGTTAGATGTGTTCGTTGGTATGGTTGGGTGCTCGAAGATAATTCCAGTTCCCCCCTGAGGGAGTATGTTCACCTTGGCTTTCACTCTGAACCAACAGTTGTTCATCATACCCTTCATCACCACAACCCAAAGCGTTAATATTTAAATAAAACAGACGAATAAATAAGAGATAAAAATTGGTTATAAATCGTTTGGAATATAATATTGACCAACTCACCAAAGTACTAAACTAGTGGATTTACAGCCAATAATATCAATATGTATTTACACAGTTAAAGCACTCATTTGTAAGTACCTTGACATTCCAAATAAGCTTGTCGGGTTGGGTGTTGAGGGCCTCGTCCCATGCTCGGACAGCGATTTCCTTGGCCCCTAAAAGGTCGAGCACCTCCACCTCCAGTGACCAGAGACACCAGCACCAATATTTGCCGTACCTGTTCGGCTTCTCCGCGTGTTCCAACGTGGCTAGTGACCATGTTTCCCCGCTGTCCATTGTCACCTCCACACGTGTCACTTTTCTCCCGCCCCCTGCAAACAACAACATGGATATCTTAAGCATGTCTCCTTCTCACACCCTCAGCTAACCCTAAACAGGAGAAAACAACATTAATCTTAAGCAAGTCCCTCTTTTCCCCCCCTAAAAGATAACGGAAAAAAAGTAACCTGAATATGCGTAGCCTCTCAACACATACGGCCGTTGAGTAGTGGAGGAGTTTATGGGCCAGATCTCCTCGTGAGATGGCGCGGTTATCACAGAGTTTACGTTGAGCTCGGTGATAACATACTCAGGCTTGTACCACCAACCTTTACTCATTCAAAATATAATTAGGAACTGGTAGGTTGACATTAGCAAATGTTTCATATATTTAAACAAACGAAAGAGCGGCGAATTGACAAGAGGCAAGGGCATTACCTTCAGCGTTGGCAAGCTGGGCATCCACGTGGGAGGGAAATACTTTGTTGTCCATGTAATGGTAATGGTTGGTCGATTCTTGTGGAGTTACAATGATACGCTTGAGCCACTTGATCATACGGCCCGCAATGAAACCCGGTACGATCATCCTCACGGGGAAGCCAAATTCCGGAGCCAAACGCTCTCCGTTTTGCTGATAAGCGAGGATGATGTCACGGGCAGGATCCATGGCAATCTCTCTCCTGATGCTTGTCCCGTACTTGGACCCACCTCCACCTGGCAGATCCTCATCTCCTTCAAAGCACACATATAAAGCCCCTTTGGTGCGGCTATAGATGCCACACCTCTTGAGCAAGTACCTCAACGGCACACCTCGCCAGACCGAAGTGGAAGCAGCACCCACACGCCAGTTAAAACCGATGCTCTGTTTAAGTACGGTGTGTTCCGTCCTTCTGTTGCCGGCACACACCAGCGTGACCGGGAACTCACGGCTGGGGAAGTCGTTGACGAGTTGGTCCATGGTGAATTTTGTGGGGCGTTTGACGAGGCCACTGACCTCGACGGTCCAGTCATGCCAGCGGTTAACAGGGGTGGGGCCGTGGTTACGGACAAAAAGGAGGGGGATGGGGGTGATGAAACTGTGAAGTCCGGTGACAGGTGGTTCCCAGTTGATGTACTGTTTTCCGGGGACACGGAGAAGTGAAGCATTATTATTGCGTTCGATCCAGCTCTCCGCTTCCGAGTTAGCCTTTCTTATAACATCATTCCACTCCACGACGTCGTTTTCTTCTTCGCTGGAGGAATGATCCAAGTCCTTTGACATGGGTTTGGATCCCTTGGGATTGGGAGGGGAGTTAAAATCTGGTGAGAAGTTGAAGGAAGTGGCGACCCCATTGAAAGGGCCACCATAGTGACCGTTGCCAATGGTCGCCGCCATGGAAAATATAGCGAGGGAGGGAGTAAATAGGTAGCTATACTGTGCCTGCAGGAGTGCAGGAGAGAAGAGGGAGGAGAGAGAGCCAATGGATTATTACTCGGTGGAGAGAAGGGTGTGCAATGATAAAAGAAAGGTTGGGCAAGTATTTGTAGGGGATATTGCGGGCATAAAAGAGGACCCGACCCGACGCAACTATCCAGGGATTCTGTTATTATATAGTGAGTGACGTCTTTTTCTTCCAGTTGCATACTTTTTTTTGCTGGCACGTTTTTTAGTTTTTACACATTTCAGGAAGTTTCATCGTTCGTTCGTTCCATGTTTTATCATTTTATGTTGCTTTCTTTTGATTATGATTGAAGCCGTATTCAAGTTCATGGCCGTATATATATGGCGAAAAATAAAGAAGTAAACGTTTGGGTCTGGCCAATTAAAATCACAGAAAAACGTGTGGATAAAGATAAAATCATAAAATTGAGAATTGATGGTTTGCATATAAAAATGGGTAAGATGGGGCAAAAGGGCGAATTAAAATAGGAAGAAGAATTCTATCACAAAAAAATAATTTTTTATTTAAGTGTATATATTCAATAAGATTATATATTTCTACATTATTATATCTTAGCGTAATTCTTCCAAAAACCGTGTTTCTGTATTTATAAAACCCTAAGCTTTGTTCTGTTTTTTTTCCTGAGTTTTATAAAATAGTTTTTTCAAACAAGTTTTGAGAAGAAAAACTAGAAAACGATACTTGCTTGGTTGATTTTTCCAGAAAATTTCATTTGACAAAAAAAATATTAAACTTGTTCGGAATAATGGAATTCAAAATCAACTTTGAGAACTGAGAGAATGCCAGAGATAGAGTGGAAAGTTACTAGCAATGATGGGTGAAGACCTAAGAGACTAAGGAAGGCTTAGACGAAGGCGAGCTACCAGGAGATAAGCATGATACATACTGCTTGTTTGTTATCACTTATTTGAATCGGATTTATTATATAAGTCCGATTTATGTGAATCGACATAAATCTTCTCCACATATTTATCTCGTAGACCGTGAAAGCACCTCGTAGACCGTAAAAGTACATCGTAGACCGTAAAAACTACCTCGTAGACCGTAAAAATTACTTCGTATTCCGTAAATTACAATTCATAAGCACTTATGAAATTTTCAACCGCTATTCCAAACAAACTGAGTGAAGATCGCAGCCACAAGTGAAAGGGGAATTAGGAAAAATAACCCAGCAGGGGAAAAACGTAGAGGACATGTAATGATTGCTTGAGTTTTTAGTTTTCAAAAACATATTTTCAATTTTTTACAAAACACTTGGTTAAAAATTAACTATCAAACAAATTTTTTTTAAATGTTTCTGAAACAAGAAATCAAATAGGACCTTAAACTTATAGCCTCTTCTACGATGCCTTTTATTTTTTTTGGTATAGACCAGATGTACCATTATACTATCACAATTGGATGTTTGTTTTGTGAGTGTGCGTGTTAAAGAAGAATGAGTCAATTAACAACACCGTTTAACAAAAAGGCTAAGAGAATGAGTCAATTACTCCCTCACCTCCTATTTATAAGTAAATTTCTTTCTAATTGTGTAAAATAAATAGGTAGTTAAAAGTAATAAGTATGTCAAAAATATCATATTTTTTTTCATATATACCTTTATTTATGAAAACAGAGAGATAATGTATAAAAAGTATGAGAGATAATAAAATATATTTTCCCAATACTTTGTTGACTACATTTACCTAGTGAATTATCTTTCTCTCTCCTTAATATAACTTTTGGTGTATGTGATAATTAATTAAAAATAATATATATTTAATAAAGGTAAAATAGAAAAAAAAATTACATTTTCAGACACAAAGTGAAAGTTGTTTATAAAAGAGACCAACCTCATGAGAGAAAAAATGTTTTTATAAATAGGATCGAAGGAGTATTATTTACCAAAAAAAAAGCACTTTGACCATCAAGCCACAAGTTCGTTATGGGCTACTTCATTCGGTCTTATTTATAAGCAAATTTTTCTTTTATTGTGCAAAATGAACTGGAAGTTAAAAGTAGAGCTGGGAATCAGGGCCGGCCCTACAGGGCTCGAGGTAAGAAAAATTGCTCTTTTTCAAAGCCTGGCCCGAGAGCATGAGTGCCAGCGCTGACCCGCAAAGCCGAAAGCTATTTTCACAAAATTTAATTACACATTTACACGCCTCATACAATAAAACAAATACAATTACTAATTCATAATCAAAGGTAAAAAATAATGTCCATAAATAACTCATAGTCTCGTACAAAGTATAAGATGACAATAAGCTAAACACTCTAAGCAATATGAGTATGATGACTATCATTTTGATCTTATTCGCCACTATTATCAATTTTAAGGAAATTTAATTGTGTTTCACTTTGAGTAGTAGGGTTTGCTTGAGGGCTAAAAATATCAAAGATTTATTCTCTCACGTCATAAATACATCCATAATCTTTATATGTAATAAATAATAAACCAGAATGATAAATAACTCTATAACAAATATAAAATACAAATAAATTAATAAATTACCATCATATGTGAAACTTTGGAGTAAAAAAGAAATATCTAATGTATTTTTCTTATAAAATAAGAAATATCTTTTATAAATTTTTAATTTTTAGGATTCTTAATACAAAATATTCTTATGAAATTTAATTCTAAAAAAGATAATAACAACTAAATATTTGCAACATCATCAACAAAACATAAAAAATCAATAATATTATCATCATATAAATAATTTTAAAAAATAAAAAATATATATAAGGGCCTATAGGGCCTGCCATTTTAGGCCCTCAGCCCTACAGGGCTGGTCCTTTTAAGCCTGCTTTTAGTTTTGAGGCTAAAGTCTTAAGCCCAGCCTTGTGAATTCAGGGCTTAAAAGGACCGGCCCGACGGGCTTGGCCCGTTTTTCCGGCTCTAGTTAAAAGTAATAAATGTGTCAAAAATGTCATGTTTTTTTTCCATATATGCCCCTCTTTATGAAAATAGAAAGAGAATGTATAAAAAATATAAGAGATAATAAAATATATTTCTCAATGCTTTGTTTACTTCGTTCACCTAGTGAGTTGTCTCCCGCTCATAAATATAACTCTTGGTGTGTGTGTGATAATTAATTATAAATAATATGTATTTAATAAGGGTAAAATAGGAAAAATGAGTTTATATTTTCAGACACAAAGTGAAAGTTGCTGATAAAAAAGACTAGCATCATGAAAAAAAAAATACTTATAAATAAGACTGGAGGGAGTACTTTATTATGCAATATTGCGCACTGATAACTAGGAGGACTTCATTATGCAATATTGCTCACTGATAACTAGAAAAAGAGGAGAGAATGAGTCAATCAGTAACACCATACTTAACAAAATTAGTTTTTGTTTGTTTGTAGTTATAAACTAATAATAGTTAAACTAAACTGACATATTTGATGAAATTTGTAACTCAAAGATATATTTAAAAATATGAAATGAAAAATTCTCTCTCTCCCTCTCTCTCTCTCTACACACACACACACTCACACACGAAATGAGAACTTAAAAAATATAATTTTTAATTATTTGCAAATAATAATGATTAAATATCAAAATGAAATACTGAAAGAAAAATATAAATATAAATACCAATTAAATATAATAAAAACATGCATCTTACAATATATTGTTACTGATTTACATTATATATTTATATTAAGTAAAACTGAAACTATTAGGATGGAAAAAAAGAAAGTAAAACTATCAAAGTTAATACCGCAAAAAAAAAAACAATCGGCTATTTTTTTTTTTGAATGAAGATTAATCCTGAAAAATTTAAAAGATGCGATAACATTCCCGCAACCAGGATAAAGGCTATTCAAGGTTACGGCCTTGGGGCACTACCGCATGGGACAAGGCCCCAGTCGGGTCATAACCCTTAATTTCTAGCCAGTACCTTATAATCACTACTTACCAATCACTTTGATGACCAAAAGCATTATTTTTTCTAGGAAAAATATATTCCGAAAAATGTAATTAAAATTTAGAAAATAAATGTGATGTGATAATCTAAAATATAAAAAAGTGATGAACATGGTGGATGAAGTCTATATAAAGGGTTAAAAATTTGGTGAAGTAAGCTAGCTGCCGGTTCAACCCAAGACCAAGTTCAGTTTAAACTACTTCAAATGTAGTTATACGCATAATATAATTTATCGAATTGAAAAGGTCATCGCGCTAGAACATGGTAATCTTCATCTTATTCTGATTATCAGTAATAAACTTTAAACTTCATAAGTTAGTTTTGTATTGTTCGATGTATAAAGAAAAATCCGTCATCGCTCTTCACTTAACAATATGGCCCCCCAAATAATAAGTTTACACTGCAATCTTAAATTAATTGGGATAATTGTTTTATAAAAAACGAAGAAAGACCAGAGCATTCTGTTAGAATCGGTATTACAAACTCTCTAATTCCTTGCACATATACTTTTCAAAACGGTTTTATATAATTAGAAGGACTTACTTTTTGGTTCGATGATTTGTCTTGCTTTAGATTGAGATTTAAATCGTATTCAAGCTCGCAGCCGTATATTTTTGTTTTGAATAATCTCAACTTACAGTCGGTGGATTTAAAATGTATTGTAGAAGATTAAAGAAGTAAACGGGTCGGTTTCGGGGGAGGTGAATAAAAAAAAATTTGAGAATTGATGGTTTAATTTAGATCCATAATGAATAGTCCTTCATATATAATAAATGTAAAAAAAAACATTTTTTTCACTGCAACTACAAGCTATGTAGTCATTAAACAATATGAGTGTTCAGTCTTCTCCCTTGAACATGGAAGAGTGAGCGTCCCGTGTTTTGATCACAGAACACATGGTATATATATTAGCCAAGCTAGTTGTTAGTGTTGGGAAATCTAAAGTTTTATAAGGTCCGATGATTTACTCAACCTACTTTTAATGAAAAGCACTATTGTAATGGCACACTTAGTTTAGAAGAATCACTCCCAAAAGTCGTTCATTGGAGAAGGAAAAATTTAGGCCTTATAAAGCATGTCTTTTTGAAAAAAAACCAATGACTTACAACACACGTTTCGTAAAAATATCCTATATTTAAATAGGATAAAACTTGGGCACTAGCAGTTGTAGTCTTAGGATGTTTCTTGCGTGAAGAAGCAATAAGGATATATAAATATTTTAATGATGAGTAATAAGGATATATAAATATTTTAATGATGAGTCGTTAAGCGTTTTAACATTTAATGATGCTGTAATTCATGGAATAATCGATGCTCAAATGTTTTTAACGAGTTGATGATTTGTTGATTGTATATACACCTTGTTCACGTAACATCTGTTTTATCACTTTAAACCTTTTATTTATTTATTTTTTTTAGGATTTTCACTGTAATCATGCGGCTTGGTCCATGCTCACTTTTCAAAGTTTGCGCTCTCGTGGAATGAGATAAAACACATGGATTCAACTTCACTCACACCGAATTATGAGGAACTTAATTAATGTAAAACAGCGAAAGTTTTATTTATTAGAGGACAGTCAATTGTAATTCTCATCTTTGTGAAATGGACTTTTAGTCTTTGGCCAAAAAGGGAATGAACTTTTAGCTCCGAGGTCGATTTTTTAAATAACGCGCACGGATTGTCGTAAATAGTGCAATGAGAGAGTAAAAACAAAAAAGAATTACGAGGAGAAAGTACTAATAATTTAGAACATTGCTGCTATTTTGAAAACATGTTGTAGCTAGCGAGCCAGGGATATTTTCGTTTTTGAAAGCAATATTTTCGAAATATTGCCTCTCTTGGTCAGAGTTTATTTCCCTCCATTATTTTGTGGAAGTATGGGATTCTGAATAGTCTATGAAACAGATAGATGAATAAAAAAAAATCAAAGGAAATTAAAAGAAAGGAAGTCATTCGGGCTCGTGTTGAATTTGTCACTGTTTAATATTCAACACACTTATGTGTTCGTAATAAATTTGAAATTATCTTTAACGTGTGGAAGTAAATATGGTGCATCATGAGAGTAGCAAAATTCCACGTGTAAGTATCTCTATTGCACATATATGTCACGCACTCACGCCGTGACGATCATTAAGCTTCACTGTTAATCATAATTTATAAATTAATCCTCCTGCAATTTCACAAATTAAGTTTTAGAGTTTAATAAGCATTACCAGTATGCATACGTAGCCCACCCCATCACAAATATATATAGCTAGTTTAGTTAATTAAAAGATAAAATCCCACTCAGTATCAAAAACTAGAAAAAATATCAAAAAAAATCCCAGTATAAATTTCTCTATACAAAAATATTTAAGGATTTTAGTGAGATGGATGCTACATGTGAATTTATCTTATTGACAACTGTATGTGACTACATTGATAAGTTATGAAATAACCATTCACAAGCTCATATATGTTAACTAAACGGATCTCGTTGATAAGTGTATGTGACTATATTGACAAGTCATAAAGTGACTATTGACAAACTCATCTATGTTAACTAAACCAGCTTTAGTTGACCTGTGTATGTCACTATATTGACAAATCATAGAGTGACCATTAATAATCCTATCTATGTTAATTAAACACCTTCCATTGACATTTATTTTATAACTGTGATTCACGTAAGTCGAGACAAAACTCTTTTTACATGCTTACCTCGTATACTGTAAAAACTATCTCGTATACCGTAAATCACGATTGAAAAACACTTTTGAAAGTTCCAATCGCTATTCCAAACACCCTCGACAAGTCATATGATGATCGTTGGTAAGCCTATTTATGTTAACTAAACAATTTCTATTGACAAGTGTATATGACTATATTGATAAGTCATACAGTGATCATTGATAAACTCATCTATGTCACTTTTTTTTATAGAGGAATCTATACTGAATTTTTTTTAATATTTTGTTTAGTCCTTATAACCTACGGGAGATTTTTCCTAATTAATTAATAACTTTATGATCCAGTCACAGCATATGCAAGGTGCAAACATCCTTATTTATTTTTTCGATAGCATTGGGTCGCTTCAAGCAACTTGTTACTTATGAAATTAACCTACTTTAAACGAGCGCTAATTACTTATTTTTCTGGACTAAACAAATACTGACTTGAGTTATTTTATGTTTTCAACTTTTTTTTTTTGGACATTGACTATGGATGTGTTTCAAATAGTTTTTTATAAGTTTATAAGTATTTTTACATAAATCGAAATAAAACTTCTATCACATACTTATCTCATATACTATAAATTATAATTAAAAAATTATTTTTAAAAACTTCAATCTCCGTTTCAAACAACTAAATACATTATGGTAATTGATTGCCCACGACGACTTTCCATGGCCGGGATGTGTTGTCTGCTGCATCATCAGCTCCATGCTTCTAAATATGTGGAGATGACACGTCAATGGTTACTATGAGGCTACTCTAATATGTGGAGATGACACGTCAATAATGGCTACTCTAATTGTCCACAACGCACGTTTTATCTAGGATATATATATTGGTTTAATTTATTAATATTAACTTGAGGTACACACACGCGGGCACGCATCCAAGAGGAAATGTCTTGTAAGGAGGAGAGAAAGATGGTATTTAAAATAGCTGTGGATAAAATAATTTTTTTAATCGGGTTTATAAAAAAGTGTTATTGAAATAAATAAGATTGTGTAATTTTATTAATGTTTAGATTGAAAATTTTATAATTGATTTTTTAAAAATAAAATTTGTTTGGATTATATAATTGCTTTTGTGATTTATGTATAAAAAAATTATTTTATATTAGGAAAAAGTAGAAAAAGGTCAGATAAATAATGTGGTGTCAATATACATAAATTTCGTCAAAAAATATTACATAACTAATACAATTAGATGTCCTTCACAATATTGTCCTAAATCATATCCGAATATGATTTATTCCGATTGAAGATATCCTAAAATTATTGCACAATGAGGCATCAGCTTCAGTATCTTTATCATGCCCTACTTTCCCATTGTCTACTTGGTTAAAGTTAATGTCAACCATATTGTGAACATACAGAGCAATCTCATATAAAACAGTGTTACTGTCCAAAATTTCACAAACCATGCCATCAAATCGTCAAAAGCAAATTGTCATAAATTAAATATTTATTTTAAGATTGAGCATTTGATGACCAGATTGTAATTTTAATGCCATGGGATTTTTTTCCTCAAGTAATGAAACCATAAGATAGAAAAAGAAACTCCGGTCAATTTACATAAAAACAGATCTAATGCACATACCTCCCAATTCTTCCTACCATGCAACCATGAGATTTAGAGGGCAAGTGATGGGTATAATGAGCTGCTACATCAAAAGAACTTATGCCCAACTACATTAGAGAAAGAGCTGATGTAAGTAAAAAAACAGAAGAACCACATAAAAGTTTCTATAAGGAGGAGCTCAAGCAACTATTGAACAGAATGACAAGTGATTATGATAATAGCTCGTACCGACGAGAGAGAGAAGAAGAGGAGAGATTGGAGGGTACTAGCTAACTGGCGCCGCTGAACTTGTAGGAGTCGCCAGAGATTGCGACGGCAGCTGAGACGGAAACACAGATCGTGCACCCTGCAAGAGCTTTGTTTAGATCAGACAACATAACCACGATGGAGGTGACAACTTGTCGATGACCCCGATGGAGCTGATAGCAGGAGGACGTTGGACCTTCGAGCAGCAGCACCGTGGACCTGAGAGGCACAAGGAACCGAAAGGAGCCGTTGGACAATGAAATCCCGGTGAGAGCCACAAAAGGTGATCGACACCAGATTTATGAGAGGAGGAGACGATATGACGAGGTGATTAATGAGAGGAGGGGAAGACGAAGGATGCGGGTTGATGAAAAGTAAAGTGATGAATCAATGCAGGGACACAGGGGTCAAGGAGATTCTGAGAGAGAAAAGAAACAAAGCAGACCATCACATGATGCATTAACGGTCAAAAAAGGAATCCAATGAAGATAAAACACACGCATGCCACAAGGAAAAAAACAAAAATCTATGGGCTAGCTTTTTCTACAAGCCCGATATATTATTTCCAAAAGCCCTTTTGAACATTTGGTCAACCAAACACAACTCCCAAAAATCATGATTAGATAAGGGCTTAAAGCTTCCAATCGGGCTTATTTCAGGGATGAACGTTGAACCGAACATCCTTAAAGTCAGAAAGCAATCTTAAATTGAGATTAATTATTAAAATAAGTGCCTATACAAGAGCGTCACCACTGGCAGCAACGACTACAATGTCCACTTTTTTCCTCTTTCACTGTTTGTTTCAAATAGGCACTTCCTTGGGGTACTTGGTATGGTTATCTAAATATATATATAGAGAGAGAGACACACACACAAAATAAAGCCTTAAATGCTTGAGAGATAAAATAGTAGAAGTAATAACTTAAATTTAAAGCATTCTCGTAAGTGAGACTCTGGTAGGATTCCCCCCTTTTCACCATCGTGGTGTCATCAGCCTTAGTGTTACCAGCAAGTGAATGGAAATTCTGAACTAGGAAAGTATATGGGATTAAAAATTAACAACGGACGGTTGGACGTTTGCTTACAATGGAAAAAAGAGGCAAATAAAGAAGTGACGGACCGGAAGCTCATCGGAAAAGTTCATTCCAACACGAGAGTGGGTCTCGGAACGGTTAAAGACACAATCAAAGAAACATGGAGAACTGTCGGTGAAGTAGAAGTTAAGAGCATATGATTTAATCTTTTCACTTTCACTTTCAAAACACCGAATGATGCTAACAGAATATTGAAAAAAAAATCTATAATTCGTAACAGTATGCCAAGCTTACAGAAGAGGAGACCTTTCCTCAATGATAACGAAGTAATTATAAACACCTGTGAATTTTGGTTGTAATTTCATAATCTCCCATTGGAAGGAAGGGAATGGTAGAAGACATAAGACTAATGGCGAGTTTAGTAGGAAGAGTTGTGGAGGTAGAGAATCCAGAAGACGACAGATTTTTGAGTAGGGTTTTGGAAGATCCATAGTGTAAGTTGACGCTGAGAAACCTTTGATCCCAGGCTTCCTTGCTCTGAGACTGGAGGATTTAGATGACGTATGGATTCAAGTGAAATATGAGAAACTTGTGAGATATTGCTTCAATTGTGGCAAACTGGGCCATGAAAGCAAGGTGTACGAGGAGGATACGGTGGAGTTTTTGGTCAAGGGTGTGACTCGAGGGTACGATGCGACCCTATGTGCACAGGCGTACAGGGAGTAAAGGAGTTTTCAGGCTAACCGGAATAAAAGAAAGTCACCGGAATCAAAAGGGATACGTGGGGAAGATGAGTATAATAATCAAGGGTATGGAGATGTGTACTGGGCGCGAGGATTTAAGGAGAGAGGGGAGGCGTCAATGTGCCAGTTAGTGGGGAAAGTGCACCAATCAAAAGCTTTGACGCAAGCAACACAATTGAAGGCATAAGGGTCACGTGAGGAGGCAAGAAAGGAAGGGGTCCTTTTTAATAATGAAATATTTGTGCAGGCGGGAATGGAGTTGGACGTGGGCCAAGGAACTGAAGCCTAAAACGGATTTGGAGAATTAAAAGGGAATGGGCTAGACGATATGATAAAAAGAATGGATGGGTCCCTAAATGTACTAAGGGCCAGGAAAGAAAAGCTACTTAAAACACAGGCCAAATATTGGGTTGAATTGGATGAAGAAGAGGAAGATGAAATTATAAGTTTTTGGGGCAATAGTGCCCTTCCAGAGCACGGAAATCAGGGAGCTGGAGAAAGAAATTTGGGATTGGTCGCTGAAGAGAAAGGCAGAAGAAATTCTCGAGTCACCTCCGATCAAAAGAAGGAAAGGCTACAGTCAAGACTCCCCAAAAAGCTCAGGGGACCGTGGGAAAGTTGAATTGGAGTTAAGGAGGATTGAAGAAGTGGAAGGCTTAGATCCTTTCGGGTTCAGGTATGATGGTAAATTATGTTTTGATAAGGGCAATAGCTGTAGGGGAAGAGGAGGGGAGTACAGAAATATCAGAAAAGCTTTATTTGTTCAAAAGTATCCTAGATTACAAATTTGGCCTAGTCAGGAAGGGAACAGAGATGAGGCAAAAATGGAAGAAGAAGGAGCAAGTGGATATGAGGGTAATTTGGAAAGGTATGATGGTTGGCCTAATGCAACCACTAAGGGGCCATGAATTGATCGGGTTGGAACTGCTAGGGGCTTGGAACTACCTTGATAGTTTGAAACCTTAAGTTCCAGTGTGGGAAACTAATACCAAAAATCGTGTTCCTTTTTGAAACCAAAATGAAAAGAACAAAGGTAGAGAAGATAAGAAGGAAGCTTAAATATGATCGGGCAGAATATTTTGATCCCATTGGGAAGTCAGGGGGCCTAGCAGTATGGTGGAAGGAAGAAGTCCAAATGAAGGTGGGGTTTATAAGTAGATTCATTATACATCTAGTGGATATACATGCGGAAGGAAGGCACTGAGGCAATATGACGCTAGTGTATGGTCCAAATGATACAAAATAAAGATACAATGGTAGGTAGAATTGGAAAAACTTGATCCTGGGCCAAATATACCATGGATATTATTAGGAGACTTCAATGAATTATTGTATGCGGCAAATAAGGAAGGTGGGAGAGAGTGTTCACAGAGGGACCTCGACCGGTTTAGGAGGTTCATGATTGATTGAGAGCTAATAAAGTTTGAGTTTAGTGGATATAGATTTACATGGACAAATAATCGAGAAGGGGAGGAATTTATTAGGGAGAGATTGGATAGAGCAGTGATTAATATGAAATGGAGGACACAATTTCAGAAAGGGAAAAGACAAGTTCTAGAAGCAATTGGATCAGATCACAGTCCCATATTTATTGAATATGAGTATGTGGACTCAAAAACTCCCCCACTGTTCAGATTTGATGCTAGATGGATTAGTCACCCAGACTTAATGGAAGTGATTAAAGCTAAATGGAAGACTGAAGGGCAAAACAGAGAATTGGCAGCTTTTGTTGGAAACTTGGATGAGCTAAGGGAGAGTCTTAAGGAATGGGGTAAGAAGGAATTTAAGAATAGCTAGAAACTCGTTAATCAACTTGTTATAAAGATCCAAGGGTGTATTGATTTAGAATGGAATTCCGAGACAGCTGGTGAGGTGAATGCACCGAAAATGAAGATAGAAGAATTGTGGGAGCGGGAATAAGTATATTGGACTCAGAAATCTAGAGTAGAGTGGTTGAAGTGTGGGGATAAGAATTCCAAATACTTTCACATGACAATTATTCACAGAAGAGGAAGAAACAAAATTACAAGAGTTAGAGATAACCTTAATGAATGGCTAGATTCCGAGAAGGAAGTTTGTGATCACTTTGCAAATTTCTACTCATCACTGTTTGCAATTGCTGGATCTAGAGACTTTTCCAAAGTGCTGGATTGTGTGGAAAAGGGAGTTATAAAGGAGGATAACATGGCATTGATGACCGAGATTTCACCAGAGGAAGTAAGGCAGGCTGTGTTTCAATTAGGTGGATAGAAAGCGCCAGGCCCTTACGGATATACAAGCCTATTTTATCAGAAAGCTTGGGATATTGTTGGAGAACAAGTATGTGACCTAGTCAAGAAAAATTTTCAAAATGGTTTCCTTTTGAACACTATAAATTCCATTGATTTGGTCTTAATTCCAAAAGTAAATTGCCCTGAGACCGTTAATGACTATAGGCCTACAAGTTTATGCAATTTTTCATATAAAATATCTTTAAAAGTGATGGCCAATAGGTTGAAACCCCTGTTAAATGAATTAGTTGATGAGAGTCAAAGAGCTTTTATACTGGATAGACTAATCTAGGATAATATTGTGATAGTGCATGAAACATTTCATCATATGAAAAATAAAAGAAGAGGGCATGGGGAAATAATTTTAAAACTAGACATGAACAAAGCCTATGATAAAGTGTAATGGGATTTTCTATGTGCTACTTTATTGAAAATGGGGTTTGACAACAAATGGATAAAGAGGATTTTTTGGTGCCTTAGCTCGGTCAGCTTCTCAATGATGTTATCTGGTAAGAGGGTGTCTAATGTGGTACCATAAAGAGGTTTTAGACAGGGTGATCCTCTATCCCCATACCTGTTCATTTTAGTTAACAATGTTCTATCTAGATTAATTGATCAGGATAAGAGGTGAGGGTTATTGAGGGGCATCAAACCAGCCAAAGGTTGCCCTGAAATCACTTATAGCTTCTTTACAAATGATTCAGTCTTCTTTCTCCGAGCTGAGATAGATTATTGTAGGAACCTGAAAAGTACGATTGAAGAATACTGTAAAGCTTTTGGCCAATCGATCAATATGGGAAAATCTTTTCTATATTTCTCTAAAAATGTCCCAAATCTTTAAAAAGAAGAATTCGGTCAAATTTTTCATATTCATGCAATAGATATTTTGGGGAATTATTTGGGTTTGCCAATCATTTGGAGTACGTCAAAGGCTCAATCTCTTAATTTTGTCTTAGATAGAATGGAGAAAAGAGTACAAGGGTGGAAAAAAATATTTTTTATTAGAGGCATGGAGGGAAGTATTGATTAAATTTGTGGCCAACTCTATCCTTGTGTACTCTATGTCTTGTTTTCTATATCCAAAGAATGTGTTGAAACAGCTCAATAGGATAGTGTTTAAATTCTGGTGGACGTGTGAGGAAGGGAAAATGAAAGTGCATTCGGTGTTAATGGAGAGAATATGGAAACACAAATTATAAGGGGGGTTAGAATTAAAAGATTTTGAGGTTTTTAATCTGGCATTGCTTGCCAAGCTAGGCTGGCGCATCCTCCAATATCCAGACCAAATTTGGGCTCAGTTACTTAAGACAAGATACTTTTCAAATTGCTCCTTCATGAAGGTAGAAAAAGGTAGATCATCCTCGTGGTTATGAGCTAGTATTCTAGAAGGGAGGAGGGTATTAGAGAATCAGGTAGTTTTAAATATTGGAAATAGGATGAATGCAAGAGTGTGGCAAGATCCGTGGTTAGGGAATCTACTGGGGAAAAAGCTGATGTCGCCTTGTCCTCATGAGGTATTCCAAAACCTTAAAGTAGCAAATTTGATGAGTGAGAGCGGATGGAATTTAATGTCAATAGAGGGCTAGATCTTAGAAACAGAGAAAAAGCCTATCCTAAGAACAATTGTGAATTTTAGTAGCAATAGAGAGGATAAATGGGTATGAGTAGGAGGAAAAAGGAGTGTGTATTCAGTGAAGAGGGATATGAAACTGCAAAAAAAAAATGTTTTGAATAGACAAGAAATACCCCAGGATCCTCTAACAATGCTCATAGATCAACCTGGAAAGAAGTTTGGAATTTAAAGGTAACCCCAAAAGTTAGGAATTTCATGTGGAGATTGTTGTCAAATGCTATTCCTACTTTTAGAAACTTGATGAAAAGAAAATGTTGCCCTGTGGATCTGTGCTTAATTTGCAAACAACAGCCTAAAATGATAGAACATTTGTTTTTCTGATGTCAATAGGCTAACTTAACTTGGTTTGGTAGTAGTTTCGCGTTAAGAGCTGACAACCTAGAGAATCTGGATGCAATCCGATGGGTGGCAGATTGCCTCGGAGACTCCAGATTTTCGCAATGGCAGAAGGCCCTTGTAACAATGACTTTGTGGTAAATTTGGAAGGTTAGAAATGTTTTTTTATATGAAAATATGACCCCTGAACCTTTGTTTGTACTATCCTAGGCAAATAATTTGTTGAAAGAATTCTGGATTGTGAAGGGATGGATGGATCAGCTGGATCAGGTGAATGATACACATAGCACTTCTCAAGTTACTGCACAGGGTCGGTGGAGAAAGCTAGAAGGTAATCATATAAAAATCAACTCTGATTGTGCATTTTTGGAAAATGAGAATAAAGCTATTGTAGCTTTTGTTGTAAGAGATTCCAATAGTTAGCTCTTGGATGGAAGGGCACAAATAGTGTGCGCTGATTCAGCCTTAATGGCAAAAGGTTTTGCATTACTTGAGGCTGTCTATTACGTCCAAGTAAACCAACTAGAGGAGGTTCAATTTGAGTCTGATAATCAAGAGTTATTTAAATGTCTTGCTAATGACTCTTCTCCAAATGATTGGAAGTGTACCAATCTCCTTGAAATTATTCAATATTTAAGGAATCTTATTAGGAGCCATTCTTGTAATTGGATTTTCAAGAAGGCGAACTCAGTAGCCGATTGGGTTGCGAGGGTTACCTTAGGTGGGTCATATCCAAGGGATTGGGTTCAACGATCACCGGAGCAGTTGGAAAAACTTTTGGAGGAGGACTCAACATCATTGACAGAAGCTCTTGACTAGTGTTTTGTTGGTTGTATATTATATTTGCTGAACTTATATTTAGATATTATAGTTAGGTGTTAGATACTGTGACTTGTGTATAAATTTATCTAGTTTAATGAAATCGTTATTTGGCAAAAAAACAAAAAAAACAACTTAAATTTCGCAAATAAGAGAAGGTATAAAAAAGGGATTAAACTATTTTGAAATTAAAAAAATGCTGGAAATTGATATAATTTAATTTTGGGATTCATAATTCTTTCTTTCTTTCTTTTTTTTTTGGAACGGCGATTCAGAATTCAACTGCTCTATTTATTTTCTTTATTTTTTTAAAACAGACCACGACAATCACCCACGCAGAGAAAACATCATCAATACACTTCAATTATCAAAATATCTCTACACCGTACACCTGAATAACAATTTTTAGATGCAGTGTCTACGAAGCGAAAAGGCTGATTCGCTCATCAACACATTTATTCATCCCCTTGAAGACAAAATCAAAAGTGACGATCCAATTACACGTGACTAGATCTTTAATGTCCTTAATAAGCATTGCAACTTTGCAAGCGAATGATCCGCGGATAAGTCAATCTGAATAAAATTATATAGGGCATGTTTGAGAGAGCGTTTGAGAAGTATATTTACATAAGTTAAAATAAAAAATCTTCTTACATACTTATCTTGTATACATAAATCATGTTATAAAAATAACTTCTACCATTAACTTAAATAAATACAAGAGTCTTCAAAGAGCCACAGAAGTAACTTAATTTCTGGTATCTCCGTTTAATTAGAGGCCTTCTAAAATATTATCTTTAATTCTGTATGTAGAAGTTAGTTAATTCATACATATTAAAAAATTAAGTAAATTATCTATTTGTAACAATGCGTGTCAATTTTCTTAAAATACCCCTCATTTTAATTATCAACATTAAAGTATTATTAGTATTTCTTATACAACATGTAGGAATCTGAGTACAAAGGTAGCTTTAGACGGAATAATAAAGATGAGAGACATATTAAATTGAGATATTATGTTTAAAAATCAAATATCCTAGACTAACTCTTATATTAATGACGAAAAAAATATTAAAAAAATCACTTGTGTTAGAATAATATCCACTTCTTTGCCTTGTACTTGGAGCTATCATTGAAATACACTCACTTGCTTGCTCATAATATTTTATGTTTTTGGATTGTCTACAAAAAACGAACAAGTGAAATAATAAAGCAAAATTTTGCATAAAATATATTTATTTAATTTTATTAAATTAAAGAATTTAGTTAAGTTTATTAATATGACATGTATTTTTTAAAATATTTTAGTTATATTTCTTAATTCCTCATCCCTTCCTTTATTATTTTTGAGGAGATCATCAATAGAGTTAAATTAAAAAAATATTGATAAATATAAAAATTATGTCTTAAATTAAATTCATGAGAGATTATAATCTATCATCACTCTTTTTTATATTTATTTCGAAATGGGCATAATAGATTTACATTATCAGACATAACAAAGATAGAGCATTTGTCCCATTCTTTATTTTTTGTGTGTATCGACACAATTAAGAGTCCCCGTGATATGAGCATGGAAAATTATCTATTGGTCTCAAGTCTCAACTAAGAAAATTAAATACATGTATATTTGTTTAAAAAAATATTTTTTACAAAATTAACTTGTAAATAACACAAACTCAACTTGTTAATGTAAAATTTAATCTTATAAATATAAATTATTAAATTTGACCTGTAAGAAACATAGCTCGACCTATAAATATGAAAATTTGGTTTGTAAATATGATTTTTTTTAAGATTTATCTGTATTTAATTTCCTTATTTAGAATTTATTGAGAATTTTGCCTACTAACATTCTCAATTTCTCATTCCGAACTCCTCTTTTAGTTGGAAGAAACAGTCAAGCAGGACTATGATCCGAAGCATTTCCACACAATATGGGCCCGTCATCATATTCTGATTACCCATTTCTCTTTCTTTTCCCCAACCAACGAGATGCAGCCCCTTAAGGAGGTTTTTTTTTTTTAATTAAACCTTAAGAAGGATTTGAGTCTGAGCCTCTTTAAATTAAGCGACATCAATATTAAAATTTGATTTAATGAAATTATATTCGGTTTTAAATATAAGATAGAGTTAAATTTTTTAGAGAGATTAAAAAAATTAATTAAATTACTTTAGAGTATTTTTATTTTTTCTCCAAACAAATCAGTTTGACTAATAAACTAATATATAATCTAAGAATACACAATATATTATATGATTAAATAATTTCTTTAATTTCTTTAATTAATTCTATCTTATATTTAAGATATGAGAGATTATTAATTATTAAGACGAGAATTACAATCTTATTAAAAAATAAACAAATGTTCTTTTATCTAATAAAGACATATAAATCTAAACCACCTACAAAGTCGCTTGAGCCTGATCAGCCAAAAAAATGTCCGTGACCTTGCTGTTCCCCATAAACTATTTGGAGTGAAATCTTTTATAGAACATCTTGAATTGAATTACAAAAGCCATAATATCCAGCTTTTTGATGATTATTGCTTTCGGAGCAATTCATGATATGTGAGATCCGCAATCACATATCTGCTCCGAAAACAACATTAAAAGGCACATATTTGGATGATTCTTTGAGGGAATTTCCATTTCTTCCTGCATTTTCTTTTTTTGGGTTCAGAAGTTGCAGACTCAGAAGATCCTCAAACTAATGGGGGAGAAGAAGCAGAGTAAGAATGGCAACGATAGAAACAGTCAAACCAACGGAGTGACGATCACAGTCTACGTCGAATCATCAACGGTCCGATCCCGAAAACCATCGGATCCGGCGAAGAAACCAAAGCCACATCCACAAATCAAAAGGCCGCCAACTTCACAATCGCAAGGCTACGATCGTCGGGCTCTGCTCCTTGCCTATTCGAGACAGCTAAGAAATACGGCATCGGAATCCCAAGATGTTGAAGTGCCCATAACACAAAGATCGAGGCAAAAAAGCAAGGTATGTTCCTCAATCGTTTGTGTCGTTGGACATTCCAATAAGTTAGATAAAACGCTTGGCATCAAATCAAATTTGGATTCTATATCTTGGGTTAGGAGGAGAACTGCTCGAGGTTTCAATTCTGCCCGCCGTCGTCGTCGCGAATGCTCCGGCAGTCGAATTGCCGGTGGACATATGATCGGGGGCCGTTCGTTGAGAAGGAAGAATTAAAACAATCGAGGAAGAACAAGTCCATGGGAAAAACCAGTTCTCCGTTTCTGGTAATTCGAGATTTCGCTTTGATTTTCGTTTCGTTTCGTTTCTATTATTGTCTCGGGGGTGGAATTTGTTTGAAATATTAATTTCTTATTTTGCTTTTTGCAGAGAAAATTAAAGGCTGCGCTGAGAGCGATGTCATGCAAAAAAATTAAGCTACTCGTATAACGTTGGGTGAATCGTGAAGGGTTCGATGCTTTCATTTGATTTGGCGTCGGGTTTCACTCAAAACTTGTTGACGTAAACAAGAGAAGTTTTGACGTAGATTCGGTTTCATCGATCATGTCTAGCAGACTAGCACGCGTATTATAATATTATATTAACTTGATTTATCAATATATTCCCCCAGAACTGAACTTGCGCATTTAAATTTCAAAAAGAAAAGGGGAACAAATCCTCTGGGATCACTATGTTGCAATTTTGGGAGAGCTACAATGTTAACTGTTTGTGGAATCCAACGGTTCAGGAGGGGAATCAAAGTAAAGAGAGAGAGAGAGAGAGAGAAAACCACGTTGGAATAGCTGGAAGAAAAGCAACATGAAAAGGAAAAAAAAAAAACATCTTAATAGGGGTTCAATCAGATGTCGTCGTTGGATTAGTGTGGAATATACAAGGCTGGTGATATCTTAGCGGTTTCGATTTCAATTTTGTGCCAATGGTATAATAAGACAAGTTGATGGTATTTTGAACACAGGATGAAACACATGCAAAACCTAAAATAAATGAATATACGTTTTTGGCAAAAACAGGGAATATATGTACTCCTATAATAAAATTATATAGAGTAATGCATGGGGCGGATGTAGCCGAAAGCTGCCACTATTTTTTGAATTATAAAGATATGCACTAACGACCTAAGTTTTAAGTAAAATTCAATCCACGGTTTCCCAATTATAAGAAAGTATCTATATCATTGGTTAGAAACCCTTTGTGCCGTTGGGAATGGATTCTCCAAAGTCATGTAGCTAATTACCAAAGAAGCAGTCAATCATATCCGAACCGCTCATGCAACCCATCTGTCTAAATAATAACACGTGTCTAAGATCCCTATGCTGAAGCCAATGCAATGCAAACGCTTGAATCTTTTTTTTTTTTTTTCAATGATACCAGATGCCATTACAATCTACTCAAAAGATTACAACAACCGATCAGTTTCCCTCATCAAGATCCACTAAGCAAGGTCGAGATTATAAAGGATACATGCTTGAATCCAGTGTGGAACTGGAATTTAATTCCATGGTTGAGGTTGTTGCCCAATCATTTTCTTGACCGCGGAGAATTCTCATCCCAGTCACTGACATTCCTATTCATGGCCGCCAAATGGTCACTTCAGACTGATCTCACTCTCCAATGGAATCAGCCAAATCTCCTCAATTACGATTTTAGGTTTTGATGAAGGAGACTGATCGGGGAATAAGAAAATAAACCTAAATCCAACCCAAGTATGGTGTAGTTTAAGTGTGAGAAAGAAGCCTTGGAAGCTGAGGGAAATGGAAGAATGATTATATAAGGACAAAGTCGTTATGGGAATGGCATGGAATGAATTGGGATCATTTCTCTCTTCTGACAGTCTCTCTCCTTCCTCTGGTGTGATTTCTTTCTATTATTTTATCTGTTGCATTTCTTACGATTAAGATTATGGACCTCTGAGTCTTTTGGAAGAATTTTAAGATTGTAAGCTCTTGCATATGTGATTTAATATATCAGTATCATATTTCTGGAGCTATATTTTGTGCATTACATTTTGGTGCTTCCATTGATTCATGGCGGACAATACTCGCCTTAAGGAATTACAGGCTGAACAGAAGCGAACAAATGAATTTTTGGAGAAGTCTCGTGGTCGTTTCCTTTCGCATGACAAGCAGATTGATGAGATTGGCAGTGCACTTCATTCTCTTGTTCAGTCCGTCGACGTCATTAATTTGCGTCTTGATAAGTTCCAACCTCCTCCAGTTTCTAGCAATTCTTCGGGTGTTTTACTGTCTCCACCTCATATCTCACAAACCCCTTTTCTGAAGTCAGTGAAGATTGATTTTCCCAGATTTGATGGAACGGATGCTCTCAACTGGATTTTTAAGGCTGAACAATATTTTCGCTATTACAATATTTTGGATCTACAACGATTGGTGATTGCTTCAGTGCATTTTGACTGTGATGTTTTACCATGGTTTCAAATGATGGAGAAAGCAAGGCACATTCCACATTGGTTTGTGTTGGCCAAAGCCATTGAAGCTCATTTTGGACCATTACCATTTGATTGTGCTCGTTCGCAACTTTTTAAACTCACTCAAATGAGTGTCGGTAGTGTTCTTGATGATTACAATTCTAAGTTTCTTGCGCTAGATAATCGTACTGATGATATTCCTGAATCGGCTCTAGTCGACTGCTTTTTGGGTGGTTTGCAACCGTATCTTAAACGTGATGTCCTTGTTCAACGTCCTACTACTGTCTTAAGTGCTATGACGTTTGCTCGCCTATTCGCCAACACAACCAATTCTAGTTTAGTTGGTGCTGAGACCGATTCAGATCTTATTTTCCAGAGCAAACAGGCTTCCCCTGCTCAGAGCAAGTCACTCATTCCGTCTAACCCGAGTTCTGCTGGGATTGCATCTTCTTCCCCCACAGGAGGCAAGTCCAACCTTCCGCCTTTGTTACCAACACCATATACTCCACCGATTAAGTGCTTGACTCCAGCTGAAATACAAATAAGACGAGATAAAGGTTTGTGTTATACTTGTGATGCAAAATTTTCACCCTCTCATCGGTGCCCCAATAAGCAAATGATGATGCTTATATGTGGTGACGATACTGATCTGAGTAGTATGGACGAAGAAGTGGTCCCCACCAATCTCGATGTTACTTCTGAGGCCACTCTTCACCATTTATCTTTGCATGCTATGCAAGGTACCATGGGTGCTGCTACCATACGTTTTACATGGGATATTCTGGGTACGACGGTCCAGATATTACTAGATGGAGGAAGTTCTGACAACTTGCTCCACCCTTGCCTCGTCAAACACCTAAACCTTCCTACCAAATGTACCAATCATGTTAGAGTATTAGGGGGCATTGGCCTTATTTTACGTTCTAATGAGGTCGTTACTGAGGTACCTGTTCGAATATGTGACCATACTCTACACCTCTCATTTCTCGTTTTACCTATAGCAGGTGTTGATATAATTATAGGGGCCGATTGGCTCGAAACTCTGGGACCGCATGTTACAGATTATAGTACCTTTATTGTGCGCTTCCTCCAAAATGATCAGTTCGTTACTCTGAAGGGATATTGTGTGTAAAATCCTTTCCTTAACACTATAAAATCCTATTATTATAACTCAATTCTCTAAAAGTCTACCATGGTAGAAAATATTACATCTCATCTTTTAAAAAATTAATCATGGTAGAAAAAGAGTTCAACTAACCGTTTGAAAACTCTACCATGGTTTATAAAATTTATCATGGAAAATAAAAAATTTTTCTTTGCTGAATAATATCTCATCATATATTGAAATGTCCTTATCAGATCAAATTGTGGATCCACAAGTTTAGAACACATCATAAGCCATACATGCCTTCTGACATCATCAGAAGCAATTAAAAATATATAGTTAATATATCAAGTTCTCAGAAATAGATCAGAGTATGCAAGATGAGCCCTAATGTGGCATTATACAATAATTCTACATATATTAAAAGATGGAAGTACTACTTTTATCAGAAGTAGTTTAAGCTTCCGAAGTCTTCCCTGATGGACCCGCACAACAACCATTTCCTGAAAAATGTTAAATCAACGGGGTGAGACAAAAGCCTCAATAACCAACAATCCATCTCATCGGACATACAAGTATGTGTCCGTGAGGTGCCAAGAGGGACAATTATAAAAGTATAACATTATTAAAATATCACTTGCCCATACGAATAATTTCATAATAATTCACAATATCATATTCTCATTCTCTTATTTACCATATAAATGTACAAGAGTCAATACACAATAATTTATTTTCTTTCCTCCCTTATTTCCTCTCCACCTTATTTCCTCTGACTGAACATATGGGATAGTACTCACCCATATGACTGGTAGCTAACTCAACAAGCTCACCGATCAAGTGATATGGATCGGCCAAAATCCACAGAGCACAAGACCGGACTATGTGTTCCCCCTCTAAATACATTAGTGGGGTGTCATAGCCTTACAGAATACGAATGGGCTAAAGGACTAACCAGTATACACCTGGACGTCCACCACTTTATTTCCTCTTTTGTACAAGAATTCACCCCCTTATTTCCTCTTTGAGTAACCTCCCATTAATTCCACATCCACCATCCCCTATCTTATCCATATTATGTGATCATGACATGTCATTATCATTTCATAATTATCAAAAAGGATCTTTCCAATCTCATAAATAAATATCAACTCATATAATATAATATTGCTAGTCATTTTCTCAATGAAAATAAGTCCCACAAGACAATTTGATTAATAACATATTTTCCAAAACCACATCACATATCAGCAGCCAAATTTATAAATTTGCATAATTAAAATCACTCACAAACATCATACAAGCATGCACAACAAGAGAAAAGTGGTTACCTTTCGCCAAAGCTATTTATTATCACATTGTTCCTAATCCAAGAGCTCAAATAAATGCCAAAATCAATCTACCACAATCAATTTACTACCCATTAATAAATTTCCAAAATTCCACATAATCAAAATTATAACTTATATACAAATTTTAATAATAATATATAATATATTATAAAAACTAAAAATAACAGTTTGAGGTTTAAATTTTAGAAATGACCGTTCAGTCCTTCAAATATCAAAAATGACAGTTTAGTCCTCCAATTTCATAAATGACAGTTTAGTCCTTCAAATTTCAAAACTAAACTAATTAAAATTTCAGTAATACCTTCATTAATTCAAATAAATTTTTTAACTTACATTTAATTGGTTAAAAAGTCTTATATAGAATTATTTATAAACTGATTATGTAAAAAATTCATTATAAAATATTATACTAACCATATAACAAAAATAAACCGATTAAAATTAAATATTAAATATTCTCTACATTTTTATATCCTTATATTAACAAAACTAAAATTTGTCCAAAATGCTAATCTTAAAATATTCTCTAATCTATACAATATTATCCTTATTAGAAAGAGAAAAATACATGGAATAATTTTCATAAAAGAAATTTGCTGAAAGAAGTTATTTTAGCTATCTAAATAATCTTATAAGATAAATAACTTACCTCAGAAAACATAAGTAAGATCTTTATTCCCTTCTCATTCTCTCTCTTTCTCTCGCTCTTCCCTCGTTCTCTGACTCTTCCTTTTCACGAACCGCACCACATGTGCGGTATTTAAAATGGAAGAGGGAATAGGGAGTGGGTAATCCACTCCCTCTTATTATATTTAATAATGCCACCTTATAATATAATAATATATATTTATAATATAATAATATAATATTATAATAATCTATTTAAATATAATATAATATAATAATAATAATAATAATAATAATAATAATAATAATAATTTTTTTGTGTGGAATACTACATCGTGGCTCTGCTTCAGCTTAAGCTACTTGCCACCATCTCCTTCACCTTCAGCATATAGATTCGGTGGCTCAATTTTTTTTGCTAGAGACTCTGGATTTGGTGCCACAGTCACCATCATCCTTACTTAATGTTCCTAATGATTTGCTTCAAATTATTCATTGCTATGACTCTATTTTCAACACACCACATGGTTTACCACCAGTTCGGGGTCATAAACACCGTATTGAGTTACAACCACATACTAGTTCAGTCAAAGTCCGTCCCTATCGTTACCCAGTGAGTCAAGAGGATGAAATCGAGCGGATTGTTTCTGAGCTTCTGGCTGAGGGATTAATCCAGCCTAGCTTGAGTCCATTCTCGGCACCGGTATTATTGGTTAAAAAGAAGGATGGCACCTGGAGTTTCTGTGTTGATTACAGAGCATTAAACGCTGTTACTATTCGTGATGCATTTTCGATGCCGATTGTCGATGAACTTCTTAATGAGCTTCACGGCTCTGTTTTCTATTCTAAGTTAGATCTTCATTCCGGATATCGTCAAATTCTTATGCGAATAGAGGATAGGGATAAAACAACATTTTACACCCACTTAGGTCTTTATGAGTGGTTGGTAATGCCTTTCGGACTCACAAATGCACCGGCAACCTTTCAAGCACTCATGAACTCAGTCTTTCAGCCATTTTTACGAAAGTTTGTTCTCTTTTTTTAATGATATTTTAGTCTACAGTGCCACATGGGATTTACACCTCCAACACGTGTCCTTGGTTTTGGAAAATCTGTATAAGCATAAGCTTTTTGCTAAACATTCCAAGTGTTCCTTTGGTTAACGTCGCATAGAATACCTGGACCATATCGTATCTGCCGCTGGTGTGGGATCCATCCAAGGTTCATGCAATCCTTAATTGGCCAGTTCCACAGAACACCAAGCAACTGAAAGGCTTCCTGGGCTTGAGTGGATATTACAGACGCTTTATAAAACAATATGCAAACATTGCCGGCCCACTAACCCAGTTGTTAAGTAGAGACGCTTTTGTTTGGTCTCAGGCAGCTCAAGATGCATTTGACAACCTCAAGCAAGCACTTGTGATAGCACCTGTACTCACCTTGCCGAATTTTTCCAAATCATTTATTTTGGAAACCGATGCCTCCGGCATTGGCATTAATGCTGTGTTGAGTCAGGAGAATCATCACATTGCATTATTCTCCAAGAAATTATCTCCACGACTCTAATCTCAGTCTGTGAATGTTCGTGAACTCTATGCCATTACCGAAGCTATGTCTAAGTTTCACCATTATCTCTTTGGCAACCACTTTATCATTCGAACGGATCATGCAAGCTTGAAACATCTTAATGAGCAGACTATTCATACGCTAGAACAAGAAGCTTGTTTGCCTAAGTTGATGGGATATCGGTTTACCATTGAATATAAACCTGGGAAAAGTAATCAGGCTGCTGATGCTTTGTCTCATACTTCGTGTATCCCTTGACTATGCTTAATCAGTCATTCATGGATTAGGTATACGAACAGGTTCATTCCTCATCTTTCATTTTGGAATTAAAGACATTTGTGATGGCTGATCCTTTGTCCTTTCTACATTATCAAGTTAAACATCAAGATGTCTACTGGAAAAACAGATTGGTTATTCCTCATACACATACCGAGCTTGTTCAGCGAATTCTTCAGGAATTTCACTCCTCTGTTATGGGTGGTCACACAGGTTTTCTCCGTACCTTCCATCGCATCGCTCATCTATTTTTTTGGCCTAAAATGAGAAAGGATATCTAGCTTTTTGTCCGTAATTACTTCACTTGTCAGCAAGCCAAAATTTCCCACTTGCATCCTTCGAGTCTTTTAAATCCTTTACCGATTCCAGAGCGAATATGGGAGGATATTGCAATGGATTTTATTATTGGATTGCCACTTATTCGCGGTTATTCTGTCATCCTTGTGGTAATTGATCGTCCTTCTAAGTATGACCATTTTGTTCCATTGCATGCAAATTTTTCAAGCCAAATAGTGGCCGAAGTTTTTCTTCAAAATGTCGTTGTCTCCATGGCATACCTAGAACCATCATTTCAGATAGAGACAAAACGTTTACCACCTCTTTTTGGCGTCATTTGATGAAACTGCAGGGTACTCAATTATGTCTCAGTTCTGCATATCATCCGCAAACCGACGGTTAATAGGCTTTGAATAAATGTCTTGAAATGCACCTCCGTTGTTATGTTTTTTAGTATCCTCGACGTTGGTTATCTTATTTACCTTGGGCAGAATTTTCCTACAATTCTTCATTCCATACAGCAATTGGCATGGTTCCTTTTAAAGTGGTTTATGGCAGAGATCCTCCCCCTGTTTTACAGCACTCTTCTTTAGAAGACACTCCCACTGATCTTCATGTGCAGTTACAACAAAGAGATGAGTTGCTCCAATTATTAAAAATGAATTTACAGAAAGCTCAGACACGAATGAAGCATTACGCTGACAAACATCGCACTAATGTTGAATTTGCTATCAATGACTGGGTTTTGGTGAAACTTCGTCCGTACCGTTAGCACTCAGTTTAGCTTCACAAGTACCACAAGCTATCAATGCAATATTTTGGTCCATTTCAAATACTTGAACGCATTGGCAAAGTCGCCTATCGCCTTGCTCTACCTGATCATTGTCGGATCCACCCTGTCTTCCATGTCTCAGTTATGAAGCAATTTCATGGTGACCAACACACTGATCCATATTTACCTTTACCTATGCTTTCGGTCCTAGAAGGCCCATTGTGTTCTCCAACTGAGATTATTGATCAACGAACTATTACTCATCAAGGACAAGAAATGCTTCAGTACTTGGTCCAATGGGATGGTACTCCTACTCCTACGTGGGAATTTTCTGATACACTTCACTCATTATACCCAGACCTGAACCTTGAGGACAAGGTTCACTTTTATGCGGGGGGTATTGTAATGAACCCAACTGTAGTGGGCTCGGGGAAAAAGAAAATAAGCCCAAATCCAACCCAAGTAAGGCGTAGTTTACGTGTGAGAAAGAAGCCTTGGAAGCTGAGGGAAATGAAAGAATGATTGTATAAGGACAAAAGTCGTTATGGGAATGGCATGGAATGAATTGGGATCATTTCTGTCTTCTGACAGCCTCTCTCCTTCCTCTGGTGTGATTTCTTTATGTTATTTTCTTTGTTGCATTTCTTACGATTATAATTATAGACCTCTGAGTCTTTTGGCAGAATTTTAAGATTGTAAGCTCTTGCATCTGTGATTTAATATATCAGTATCATATTTTTGGAGCTATATTTTGTGCATTACAACAAGGTCGAGATTAGAAAGGATACATGCTTGAATCCAGTGTGGAACTGGGATTTAATTCCATGGTTGAGGTTGTTGCCCAATCATTTTCTTGACCGCAGAGAATTCTCATCCCAGTCACTGGCATTCCTATTCATGGCCACCAAATGGTCACTTCAGACTGATCTCACTTTCCAATGGAATCAGCCAAATCTCCTTAATTACGATTTTTTTTATTTTCTTGATATATTAAACCTCAATCATTGTTTACACAAAATCATTAAAAAAAAGGGTTAAGGTGCAAAAATAACAATGAACTATTTCTCAAAATGCACCCAATACAACTAACTATTTTAAGGTGCAAAAATATACATTATGAATTTTTAGGGTGCAAAAGTAGACATTATGAATTTTTTTTAGATCAAAAATAGCAATTTTTGCACCCCAAAATAGATAACGAAATTGCTATTTTTGCGCTAAAAAAATTCATAATGTCTACTTTTACACCCTAAAAATTCATAATGTCTATTTTTGCACCCTAAAATAGTTAGTTGTGTTGGGTACACTTTGAGAAATAGTTCTTTGCTAAATCTGCACCTTAACCCTTAAAAAAATGCATACAAAATAATGTCTAGAATTATAATACTTTCATTTTTATATATTCCATCATCTGTGTGCGTTATAATTGAAATTTGACGTCATTAATAACCAATGAATAAAAAACTAGACCAGCCGGTTCAACCTGTCTAACTAGTGGTCGATCATTGATCCGGTCCGGTTGATATATCAACCCCGAACCAGTTTGAATTGGTGAAAACTGGTGGTTGGGCTGGTTGAATATTTTAAACTTTTTTTTTGTTGAAACACATTTTTTCTTCTAACTACTATCTTATGCTATTTTTGAGGGAACAATAAAAGTTTAAAGCCCAAGATGAAGAGAAAAATAGATAAAGAAAGAACAAATCTAAAACATAGAAGATTTTTAAGGGATGTAATAATAAATTAATTATAGGAAAGAATATATCATTATATAAGTATAGGGATCATAACTAATATTAATAAATTTTAAGCATTTTTTTTCTAAAGATTGTCATTTTTATTTAGAATTTTAAAAATATATTAATATATATATTACCACTAATAAATTGTAATATTTCAATATGACCAGTTCGACCACCGGTCCAACCCCGGTTGACCAATTGACCCTTGATCATGTGTTGTGACCGGTTCATTGCCCGGTTCGATTTTTTATTCCTTGCTAATAACTACTTTTCAATTAATAATTAGGATTACGGTGTAAATTTGCTCCAAAAATTTCCATTGAGGAGCAACATTGCTCAGTAGTTTTTTTAGCTCAATACTCTCTCCGATTCTATTTATAAGCAACTTTTTCCTTGATTACGCAAAACGAACTGATAGTTAAAAGCAATAAGTGTATAAAAAATGTCATATTTTTTTCCATATATGCCCATATTTATGAACATAGAGAGAATATATAAAAAATAAGAGAGATAGCAAAATAAGTCTTCTCAACGCTTTGTTAATTTTATTCACCTAATGAGTTTTCTCTCTCTTGAATATAACTCTTGGTGTGAGTGATAATTAATTATAAATAATATACATTTAATAAGGATAAAATAGAAAAAAAAAGATCTTACATTTTCAGACATAAAATAAAAATTGTTTATAAAAGTAATCAACCCCATGAGAGAAAATTGTTTATTGATAGAATCGAGAGAGTATTACCTTGAAAGTTTCAAAATATATCAATGTTTCCCTATGCTATTAAAAAATTGACGTTGACTGTCAAATTTTAAACGGTAAGGGGTAACATTAACATTTTCAGGATAACAGAACTCTAAAAAAAACTTCCGGGATACTATTGCTCCTGAGTGAAAACTTCAATAATAAATTTACACCTAAACACTAATAATTAATAAAATCTTGAAAACACTAATAATTAATAAAATCTTGAAAACACTTAGCTTTGTCAAACTACAAACTACAATATTATTGAAATAATGCAGTCAATTTTGATGAAAACGAGTTCAATAGTAAACTTGTATTTTTCAAAAAAAGTAAACTCCTTAAGCAGAAAAAGGGTAATGCAAAAACATCTAAGAGCACCTCCTCCATGTTACTCGGACATAATACATCCGCCTCTGCACGATGCATGTCAAACTGCTTAAGGAGGATTTGTCTTTCAGAAAGGAGAGGCGGCAGCCTCAGATGTCAATTATGGCTTACCACAATGAAACAAACCATCGAAGCCAGCATTAAACAAAATTCCCAAAATCAGCAAGCAAGTTCAACCAACTTACCGTGGCAATAGAAATAGTCGGTTCAAAGCCATTCCATGTTTTCACACCAATTAGTACTTACTAGCAAAGATAAATTAATTACTTTTACAATCCAAGCTGTACAAGAATTAAAAGGTTAGAGGGCAGAATTCAAAAGGTAAATATTTGAAACATCTTCCCCACTATCGCCAATTGCCTGTTTAATTTAGCAATGCATATGATGAAATGACAGGTCCAATGACCTGATCTCCTGAACCTAAAATACCTAACCAAGAGGCAATAAGAACCCTGACAATTGCCTTCTTGAGTCCGCTTTAAAAACTTTAAATGATGATAATCAGATGATACTGCAACATTCTACAGATGCAATGATTCAAATCCACAAGGTGGGTCAGCTGTTATACCTTGCCAATAAATCAATAAACACTCATTGGCATACTAGCAAGATAAGTCATGCCAACTGCCGAGGTCATGGCGAATTTCTACAGCAGAACAGCAGAAGCACAACCCTTTCCTCACGTTTTTTCATAGTTTAATGTTTAAACTTACCTGCTTGCATTGAGTAGCCTATGCCTTCGCCTTCTTGATCTTTCTCCTAAAAGTATCCTGCGGAAACCACGCCTGGAGGCGGCAGCAGAACCTGTACGAGCAGTGCGATTCAATCCAAAATCATTCATATCCAATAAATCATACTCAAAGCCCCGACCATAACCAATACGTGACAGAAAAGACCTATTTCTTCCTAAGCCAATCGACCTCATGGAGAAGAAATCATCCACATATTCCTCTTCAGATTCAGATTCAGAATCAGAATCAAAATCAGATTCAGAATCAGAATCAGACTCAGAATCACTATAGTTGCGGTCATTTGGTTCAAGAACATAATCTCCTAGAACCATAGCCCCAGGAGTAGATGATAAAATTGTGCTGATCACATCATTTCGTTCCCTCTCATACTCAAGCCTCTTCCATTTTTCTTTTCGTATTGGGTCCACATCTCGTGGTCGTGCATATGGATGCTTAGACCGAACATGCTTCCTAAGCTCCTTGTAAGTGCCCGCAAAAGAGCACTCATCCTGCATGCAGCCTCTTTTCTTACCATTCAAATACTTCCGTGCTGCATCAACAACAGTCCAACCCTTTACCTGACTACGACAAAGAGGGCAAAGGAGCTCTGGCACCTCTGCATTGTCACTACTTTCACCTGCATTCATATTGGAATTGTTTGTTGCCAGTGGCAGACTTTGAACAGTTGCTTTAGTATAGGCCTTTTTGTACTGCTCAAAACAATTGGAAAAGCGATGACTTGTAGCACACATATAAGGGCGACAACCATTGTTATAAGATGAACAAAGCAGAAGGACTGCATTGTGGGGGACCTCCATACAGACAGAGCAGGTTGCACCTTCCCAGTTTTGCTTCTCTGATGCTCCATAAAAGCTCTTCTCCTTCTTCCGGGAGTGAGATGTTAATTGATATGGAGTTGCCCTCTGACATTGAGAGTGGGATTTCCTTTGCACCTTGCCTACTTTAGCCATTTAGCTAACTGAACCTGAGACTTATGCAAGGAAGAGGGAAAATAAAATAAAAGAAGGAAGAGAAATTCTGTCATAAATCAAAAGAAAGGAAAGTTCCCAAAGAATAATTTAAATGTCTAAGATCCATTCCTTTAATACTAATGAAATGAATTTGTGACACTTCACTACTTCTTATGTTAATTAAACCAACCAATACTTTTTCCGCACCCATCTTTACCCCCAAGTGGAAAAATAGAAGATTAATGCAGTTCAGTTCTTTCATGTAGCTTTTGCAGTAACATCTAAGCAACAATGTCTTATCCCTGGTCCTAGCTATGAGCATTGATCATAAAGCTCCGATCTAAACTATTCAAAAGAGGGCACAATCCCCAGGGAACTTTAGCGTAAGCTCCTAACCCAATTTAAGCACACAACAACAACAACAAATTAAACAAGTCAGAGACAAAAAAGTAAATAACTAACTTCAACATCATGGCAGTTGTAAAGAAGTTTAGAGAAAATGTAATCAAATGAAGCAACATAAGTTCATCTTTTCTTTCTTTTCAAACTCTGCATTTTCGTTTTAATAATGATGTATACCATACAAATAAAAATTTTGAATATAAAAAATGAGTACCATGTCATTAAATATTGTGAAACAAATTATGAGAAAAGAAGAAGTAAATAACTCAAGCTTCGATTTTGAAGCTCCTAAATCATATAAGGAGGCCAAATCGTGAAGGGTCCACTATCACTACTCTTTTCAACCACATGCTTTTTTATCATTCAAACTTACTAGCCCTACCAATAAAGATCATAAATAAGCCACATACGATGCATGCTAAGGTAGCATGGAGTGGGTGCATTGCAAGCCTGTAGTAGAACTTCCTATATCGTAGATTAGCGCATAATTTATCTTCTACGATTAGACACTTACTTTGTTGTAAGTAAATTCAGTAGATAAGAACTAAAAATGTAATCCATCTGTCACCTTTTTTCCATTTACTTTATTGGCAAAAAATTGCTTACCAAAGTATTTCACCAAGCAAATTATTGATGATATAGATGAAACTTCAAGAAGCAAAAGAATAAAAAGTCCATATAATGGAAAAGAGAGGAAAAAATAAACAGTAAAAACGGGAAATGCATTGTGGCCATCACTTCCTATCTCTATTAATAAAAGAGGAAGTATCACTAATAATATCAACATTTCTAAGTTAAATATCAGCACTGATTCAAAATATATTGACATAAAATATATCACCCATGACAAATGAACAAATTTTCAGTAACTAGATGGAATATTTAAAAGCATTACAGGCCCAAGCATATGTTGAACCACAAAGAACATGCTATATATGACAATCAACTTAACATGACAAACAGTATTAAATTGACTATTTACAGAGGGGAAAATACCATTCCTGATCCATAAACCCGACATGTATCTGGTGGAAGGACAATTTTGTAAACTCAGTCGTCATGGCCAAAAGTTAACGCAGTCGCTTACTCTAACTATCAAAAGGACCAAAATAATCCACTCAGGGAGTGATTAGCATCTAATCAAAGAATCCAATGACAATGATCCATAACGAAAGTTTTTCGTCGCTTGTTAATACGAAAGGTGACATTTTTATTACTTCCTGGAAATCGAGTAGCAAGTATGATCTATAAAGATCGTTCATATCCCTGACAGACTCCTACATCTCGAGCCCCACTAAAACATTTCGAGTCCAAGTCTCTAGCTAAAAAGGACTTTAAACCCCACAATTTACAAAGCCGTGATCGGCAACATACTACAATGATTCATTAAAACCCCCAATTAGAAATGTAAATTTCAAAGCTGAAGCAAATCCAAATCACAAAAAAAGGCCCAAAATTGCATTGGAATCTGTGATGATGATAGGATGAGTAAATCACTAGTATAAGGGATCATCAAAACAAAAAGTGGGTAGGAGCCGCGGAATGAACCCAGAACTTGGTTCCATCGGGAATATTAAGGGATAAAATAAAAGATCGGGAGAGACTAGTACCTTTGGTTGGGAGGGGAATGCGAAGGAGGAGAGCGCCCCGATCCTGGCGCTCACGTTCTTCAAATGAGAGGAAATAAAGAGTAACCCCCAACTGCTCCTGCGACCTGCGACCTGCGGCCTAGTTAAGAGGTACCGTCTATACGCAACCTCAAATATAATAAGCGCGATTGACGATCTGCGGCGCCCAGATCGAGGTCCTAATCCAATAGTCCTACATTCCTACTTTTTTTTTTTTTGACAAATGATACAAAGTTTTTTGTTTGTTGAAATTTGAAAAGGATGACCTGAGCCCATTAGGATTAGGCTGGGCCTTCTTCTCCCGGGTATCTATCTCTTGATCGAAAATTTGACTAATTTTTTATAAAAAAAATGATAAAAAAATACTGTTAAAATATATAAAAGATAAATAAAGGTATGTGAACTTTTGAAATGTTGATAAATATGTGAAATTATATAAATATCATTAATTTAAAAAAAAATTCCTAAAACCCCTTGCTGGCTGCTGGAACTTCAATGGTCTTTTTTTTTTTTTGGTATTTCTCAAATAAAAATCGTCAATATATATACTTAAATTGTTAATAGTGAAACTAAAGTAGTAAACAAGATATTTTTTGGGTGTTTGCTAATAACTATTTTTGTTTCTTTTTTTTAAATTAGTCAGCCAAAATAGTCAATATCGAAACCAAAATCGTGAATATGTATATTTGAGTAGTTAATAGTGAAACAAAAATAACTATTAAGAAATGTTCAATAAGTACTTTGTTTACTATTTTAGTTTCGATATTAACAATTCAATAATCTATATTAACTACTTTTGTTTTAATATTAACTATTTTGACTAACTACTTTAAATAAAGAAACAAAAGTAGTCAATATCAAAACTATAATAGTCAATATGTATATTTGAATAATTAATAACAAAATAAAGTAATTATTAGAAAATATTTAACAAGTACCATGTTTACTATTTGAGCTTTACTATTAATAACTCAATTATACATACTGATGATTTTTGCTTGAGAAATGCCAAAAAAAAAAAAAGATTGTCAGAGCTCTGATGACAAGTCACTGCTTCCTATCGGCAAAGGGTTTTATGGAATTAAAAAAATAAAAATTTTATAATTTTATACATTAATCAACATTTTAAAATTTCAAATCAGTCAATTTGAAAATTATTCAAATTCAACACTTTTATTTATCTTTTACATATTTCATAGTATTTTTATGTCATTTTCCATTTTTATAAAAACATATGTTTAATAAAATATATTTTAAAATTTTGAATTATAATATATTAACATCAATGTATCAAAATTATATCATTTTATAATTTAATTATACACACAATTTTAAAACGTTTTAGCCAATAATTAAAGGATTAAACCATATGTTTTAACAGATAAACCAGATTAAACATTTAGATTTATTGAAAAATTAGAATTTCTAATTATAAAATTAACTTTCTCCCATAATCAACTCAATAGTATGACAAAAATTTTCAAAATATTTATTAAAATTATTTCTTAATATTGGATAAAGATATGTAATTAAATGGTTGTTAAGCAACATATGGAGGGAAATTTTTCAGTTAAAATTGTGATTTAACGATAAAAAAAATGACAAATAATTTAAATCATAGGAAGTCTGTGTTTATAAATCATAAATAATTCAGCTTACCCAAGACTACATTACAAAATATGGATCACGATCAAATTACAAGATTGACAAATGATAACTTTGAAGATATTTAAATATACACTAACGATGGCATTATGTTAGTACAGGTAATATGTACAAATAACACCATCAATACAACAATCGCTCGGGCTAACCATACACAAATACCCTAACCTCTTCAACCAACTCGAGCACAACATTTCACAGCTTGAAGTTGGTTCACCGCCTTACTACAGCATACAAATCAATTACCATCATTGGATAATTAAATACATACGGAGCATCCCTCAAACACAAAACAAAAAGCTTAATTCAAGTGGTTCGGAAAGAAGCCGCTCGATCCTCCTCAGTGAAAGGGCTCATCAGAACCAACGTATGTAGTTGGTTTTGGGGAGCTCCAGATCATTTCAGGTAAAACTCTAAATTGCACAGCACAAGCAGCAATGGCAGATTTGCAGCGATAGTGGATCCGAGACCAACTCCAGCAACTTTAAAATTGGACACAATTCTCCACATTCAACGAACAGAGCTGTCATTAGAAAGCAAAATCCGATAAGCCAGTGGAAGAAGATATATGAGCAACCCTTCGTACAATAGCATGCACAAATGGAAATACAAAGGCAAGTTACCAATTAAGAGTTCCACCACAGATGCGTTAAGTAGAAAGACACTTTGGCCATGTTCAATATGGCTAAAAATTATTTCAAGAAAGAGATTCCAAATCTTCACAAAAAAAAAAAAAAAGAATAGAAAGAAAGAGATTCCTTATCTTGATGTTTGCCCTTACTGATAAATACTTTTAACTATTTTGCCCCTACTTGATATAAAATATTTTACCTTTTAAATATTGAAAAAGAATATCATTTTATATAAATATTAAATGTCATTTCTCTTGACAATATCGTCTTCTATTTTATATTGAAATAATGCTCATGATTTTTGCAACTCAACTTGGGTACTTTCATTAGGGATATTCATGTCATTTGGTCACCTAGATTCTTAATTTTTTTTTTTTTGGTGATTATTTCATATCAAACTTCCTATGCAAAATAAATAAATAAACAAAATTAATTTCTTCCTATTTAACCAACACATTTTTAGCCCAAAAATCGCATTTCCATCAAAGTCCCTCTCCCTTTCCATTTAGCCCTTTCTGTGAACATCAGCCTTTCAATGAAAACACCAATGTGATGATCACAAGCTCAAAGGGAGAGCTCATCCTAAAAGACTAGCCTATTAGGAGAAAGAACCCCTTGATTTATAAACCACACTACACTTTGAGGCTTCCCAATGTGGGACTCAACATAGTCACACCCTTTAAAGGCCGACGTCCCCGACGGCTCCACACCATGGCACTTCACTCGGCCTCCTGCCGGTCAGAACCCTCTGTAGGTAGCCCTTTCGGTGAACATCGGCCTCTCAATGAAAACACCAATATGATGATCACAAATCCAAAGGATAAGCCTATCCCAAAAGATTAGCCTATTAGAAGGAAGAGCCCCTTGACTTATAGACCACACTACACTTGTGAGGCTTCTTGATGTGGGACTCATAACAGACTTCTGCACCGCATGCATATAAGGAAGTTCAGAATTCATCTTTCAGGCACACCATCTACATTTTCTCGCCCAGAGAAGTCAATCAGTCATGGCATTCTCAATGCAAATACAGGTGCTGTGTGTAAGAAACTGAGAGCAACAAAATCAGTTAATATGGAATAATTATTACCCAAGTGTTTCGTACTTTAAGATGGTCGGCTAAATTCAACCCCTTCTGGCAGGTATATAAGGAGATGCAGAGCCAGAGAATGTGGAAAGTGGCCTTTGGACAAATTGATGGTTTAAAAGCTGAGCAGCAATGGGACGATCATCAGGATTGACTTGAAGACACTGCATGATAAAATCTTGCGCATCTCTTGAAAGAGAGTCAGGAACAAGAGGGCGCTCACCCTTTCCAATTCTAAACAAAGCCTGCATCTGTTCTCAGAAGAAAATATTCATGAGTTCAAAAACCAGGCAATATCTCGGTTATTAATAAAATAAGAATTAAATAGTTATTTATTGAGGCTATCATATGTTAAGAAATAAATATCATAGTCAGTAATAGAGATTAGCACTGTCAGTTATAGTAGGGCGTTGGGGTAGTCAGTCATTATGGCCAGCCCTGGCAGTATACAAGGACCCAAGCATGAATATAAATGTGAGTTTGCCCCACCTAGTGGGACAAGGCTTAGTTGTTGTTATTGTTGTTGAATAAAAGAAACCATTCAACAGGGAAGTATGCACCAAGTGCTATCAGCGCAGGGGTTGTCCCATGAGATGGAGCTTCTGGAGAAAGTTCAAAATGATCATGCAAATCATGAAGGAGAAACTAGAGGAAGTAGCAACACAGGTACACAAATTGAAGTTGGAGTTGGAGAATGAGACACATGCTACCATTCCTCAAGAACATCTGATCATGTTCTTAAAACTGGCCACTGTTTGAGGGCTTCAACAGCTACAATAGCGATGGCTAACGTGTCACCTGAACAATAGCCATGACTTGTGAGTTAGCTATGCATGAGCTCAACCGAGGAACATCAGGGTTGCCAATTGTTATCATATCACAAGTCACAAATGATTCAGAAGGCTGTATCACCAGGTCTCGAGAACACCTTTGCAGAGTCATCAATGCTGGTTTATATAACAAAGTATCCAAGACTTCTTCGCCATTATGCCTTCAGATCCCTCCATATCATATCTTCAGATTTTAGAAGCCAAAGTCACAGAGCATTCAAGGCTTCTGAATCTTTGGGCTAGAGGTGTGTTCAAGGGGTGCTGCAGAAGTGGGGAAGATAACTGGATAACTGGCACAGGATAATACGTTTCCAGAAGTGGTACATAGGACATTTGGACATGACAAAGAATCATGGTGATAAGGCTATCATCAATCAGTAAGATAAGAATTAGCCCAGTGGTATCATGCTATTGAATAAAAAGGGGGGAACAATCATCAATTGCTCCAATAACAGCTAAAAGAAAGAGAAAAATAAAGGGGATCTGAAAATGAACCTCTGTGATAATGGGCTCATGTGTAGTCTGGGCCGTTATTCAACAACAGTTCCAAATTTTGGCACTTCCATTGTACCACATCTTTAAAGACAAGGGAAGGGGGTCTTATACGGAAAAAGTGCTGTTACCATATAATTATAATAGTCAGTGATAGAGATTTCAGTATCAGTTATAGCAGGGAGTTGGAATGGTCAGAGTCATTATGGAGAGACTTGGCGGCATATTTAGGGACATGAGTATGAATGTAAATGCGTACATTGAATAAAAAGAATCACTGGACTGGGGATTATGCACCACTAAACCAGTAAAGAGCCTATATTTCTACCAAATGTGAAACATCAGCTACCAAACTGACCTTGAATTGCAGAAGTGGGCTTTTTTTTTGGGGGTTAAATTGAAGTTTCGCAAAGGAAAACTTAAACAATAGTTAGTTGAGATTTAACTAAAATCTTCATTATCACCAAAATAAAATAAAATCTTCATTGAAATTGTAGATCAGAACAGCATTTGAGGCCAAAGGAACATCAGCAGGAAACACGAGTACATGATGAAAGGCTCAGGGATTCTATAAACATTCTAGGTATGAGTTGCTAATTGTAACGGAAATGAACGAGGCAAAAAATGACATACACATTCCAAATGAGAGTATGGAATTTGGCCTGTTAACATCTCGAGCACAGTGCACCCCAGACTCCATATATCAGCTGGAAGTCCATAACCTTGATTCTTTCCTTTCACAACCTGCATATTTCAGCTTATTAAATAACAGCTATGCTCTAAAAAATTTAAAATAAAACCTAACGTCCCAAAAGGAGGAACTTCTGCCATGTACAAGGATTACAGTTTCGTATGCAAAAGAATGTTTCTTCTGATTCATGAAAACTCAAGTGAGTTATTGTTAAAAATACACCGTACCAATGTAGTCCAGAAAGAATGGAGCATTACTACATAAGTTATTTTATATCACTGATCAAATCTTCAGGCGAATAAACTGGATTTAGGTGAAGAGGCCAAAATGAAATGCATGGTAAAGGTTGATCAGGAAACAGATCATGTCATTGAGTTATTAAGTTCGCCTTGGCAAACGTATTAAGCTACCTAAGTAACCTCAGCAAACTTCAAATGATCATAAAAGTTTCTATGAAAGCGGTAGAAGATTGTGTTGTATAATGTATAATATAATTCTTCAATTTATTCAGGTACATCATAGAAGTCCCGAATCAATTCTACCACAAGATAAACCTCCTTAATGCTATTATAAATAGATGAAACAAATCCTTTCGTTATCAAGGATTTCCAAAATATTCTATCTCTCCTCTCTTCTATGTTGCATTAAATTACAAATCCATGCCCATGCAACATTACGGAGTTTCTTGGATTTAGATTTTCTAATCTACTGAAAAGTACAAGAAAATGTATGAAGTATTGCAGGGCTTGTATGCAGTTTATTAATTTATATCTATGATACTAATGGAATATAGGATTAACTAGATTATTTTAAGATATAGGATTTCTTGTTTATTAAAAATTCTCTTAGATTTGACATGGATTAGGATTTAGATGAATTGGGATTATTTTATTTATTTAGGATTTAGTTTATTTTAATTTGAATAAAACATTGTCCTATAGGGATTAATTAGGGTTAAGGTTAGAACTCTGGATACAATTAGGATTTTTCGTTTGTCAGACTTTTTGGATGAATTGAATAAAGAGTGAATTTGAGGCAATTTCTTCTCTCCCTCCTTAGTCCCCCCCGGGGGCCACAACAAAACAAAGGGCGGGGCCTTGACCCTAGATATGGTTTCCATATAAACTAATAACAGAAAATTAATCTTTTGGTCCCTATAGTTTTAACCAAGTTGTAACTTAGTCTCTATAGTTTTGACTCGGTTGCAACTCAGTCCCTGAACTTTGACCCACTCCCTATAGTTTTTGACCATTAAACTAATAACGGAAAATTAATCTTTTGGTCCCTATAGTTTTGACTCGGTTGCAACTCAGTCCCTGAACTTTGACCCACTCCTTATAGTTTTAACCATTTTATAATTTAGTCATTGTGATCAAAACTATAGGGATTGAGTTACACCGAGTTAAAATGTAAGGACTGAGTCGCAACTTGGTTAAAACTATAGGGACCAAAAGATTAATTTTCCCAACTAATAATGAGCAAAGTAAACACTTAGGCTAGTAACATGAAACATGCATACAACTTAAGTAGTCGTATGACAATCATAAAATCGTTTAACCTAGAACCATGTATAAGAGATCCTGAATATGGATGACTGTTCAAGAAAATCATTTTGAAATAAGAATCATGCGCACTGCAATAGCTCTATTAATAAAGTCAGAGCAATATTATTCCAATAATTCTGTTCTGAAGAGAAGAATTAAAGCAGACCTCAGGTGCCATCCAGAATGCTGTCCCCCTGCACGACTTAATATCATTCAGTTTGGTAGCCTGAAACACATAACTCATAGTAAGCAACATCCTAAAATGGGAGAGATAAAAAATTAAGAGTATATAGGAATCTATAATCTATAATTGAAATAAAAGTGCGACATAGGAAAAAGAGCATAGAAAGAGTTAGAGGACAGGCAAAACCTTTGCCAATCCAAAATCTGAGAGCTTGACAGATCCATTTGCATCTACCAATATATTTGCACATTTAATATCCCTTAAATATGTTTGGAAAAAGAAGCATATTAGTTCTACAAAAACAGCAAGAATATTACATAAATAATGTAGAAAAGCAGGAAAAATGATAGAGAAATCATGAGATGAACTCGAGATCATCCTCTATTCATTTCAAAGTTGTTTATATCTGATGGACCCAAAATTGCTGGGCCCATGGTATTGAAAACCTATAACGGAAGAAAGGAAATATAAAAGAAGGGATTTGAGCATGAGGGAAGTACACATTAGAGGAGGTCAGAAGTCAGAGCTTAGCCTAGAAGAGCCAAGAATGGAAATCCTCTAATTATGCGTACCTAGTAGGGAGGGTTTGAGCAAACAGATGGACAAAGTTTGTTAGACGGAATATTGTGAGGGGTCTGTGAAGAGTAAGGCAAGGAAGATTTGGCTTTTGGTGGAGAATCTCCGGCCTCTCAAAAGTTGATACCATAAATGTAATATCTAACTCTATTGAGAACCAATTTAGTCTGATGATAATAATAATTAATCACCTGTTAATTAATCAAAAACTTATGAATTGTTTTCAAATTAACTCATAACTAACTAAAACATCTATACATAATTCTTAATAAACAAATCAAGTGTTTGCATACTCTATATAAAATATCATAAGACAAAGTTATGCATATCCATAGGTTTAAGCTAAACACGATAGCTGCATTTCAAAATTTCACATACATGATAAACATACGCATATTAGTTTCTTTTCGTCTACGTTCTATTTTAACTTGAATCTGTCTATTCCTATCTGTTTATGTATTTTGATATAGGAATTACAGCTTCTTTATAGTTAAATAAACCATCCATTTTGGAAGGTCCCATCAATGTTACAAAAGAATCAACTCTTTAAATACCTGTGAATCACATTTCGATCATGAAGATACTTTAAACCATGCAGAATCTGTCTAGTGTAGGCAGATACTTGCGAGTCTCGAAGATTGTACCGCTGATAAAGATTTGCAAGGGAACCTTTTGTCACAAGCTCGAGAAAAATATACAGCTTTGATTGATCCTGCAATAAGCAAGTAGTTGAATATAGAGTACAAACCACAGTTCTCCAAGAGAAGTCATGTAGGATAAAATTGCAAGTCATACACAGGATGACAGATACAGAAAAAGAAAAACCCTTTAGTTAACACTTGTTTACAACTGGGAAAAATCTGAAAACAACAAATTTGATTGACACATAAGAACTAATAAAATTACTCCATCGTTCTATTTATAAGCTACTTTCTTCTTGATTGCGCAAAACGATATGGTAGTTAAAAGTAATAAGTGTAAAAAATGCCATGTTTTTTTCCATATATAACCCTATTTATGAAAATAGAGAGAGAATATACAAAAAATATGAGAGATAATAAAATACGTTTCCCAATACTTTGTTGACTTTATTCATCTAGTGAATTCTCTCTCTCTCCTGAATATAACTCTTGGTGTGTGTGATAATTAATTATAAATAATATGTATTTAATAAGGGTAACATAAGAAAAATGAGTTTATATTTTCAGACACAAAGTGAAAGTTGCTTATAAAAGAGACCAACCCATGAGAAAGAAAGTTGCTTATAAATAGGACCGGAGGGAGTAATTGATAGGATCATTATCATGCCACATGCTTTACAAAGCCACAAATCATCTATTAAGAGAATCATAAAGCATTTAACCCCTCATTTATACTGGATAAAATCTGAGACCGGCCAGAGTGATTAATGCATCAGCACAGTTGAAACTAATTGACGGGACCATTAGCATGTGCCGTACTTGGCAATGTAACAAACAAATCTCAACAGGAAACTAATGTTGTCTTCACAAGATAGCATAACAAAATGATAATGCTGTAATACCTCAAAAGCTCACATTATAGTGGTATTTGATTGAGTTGGAATGCTATTTTTTATGTCACATTGTATTGTATTCAGCTACGCATCATCTCATTAATTGTAGTTGCATGTCAAATAAAAGGGCTTCAAATTTAGCAAAGTTAAACCAAGCATCATATAAATTTTGCTAAACGCAGCAGAACTACACAGATTTTGTCATACACTAAGGTCTCTTAGATTTGAAAATATAGATTCCTTTCTGCCACCAAAGCACAACCCACTTCTTCGACTCAATAAATAAATAAATAAAAATCCAGCAAGTGTTTGAGATACACAAAACAACAAACAACCCATGACATTAACACAATCTATAAAAGCAATACAACAATGGTGTACAGCAAGAATAATATCAATTAGTGTAACATAAAAAGGAAAGGAAGAACAGAAAAGGAAGAAATTACCATTTCTGTGCCATAGTATTGAACTATATTCTCATGTTCAAACTGACTCAAAAGAGCAATTTCCTGAGAGAGAGGGGAGGGGGGAACGAAAGGAAAATGAGAGAAAATAATTTGCAGGAGAAATACCAATGATGTAAATGGAGTTTATCTTACAACAAAGCAAAATATTTAGGTGAGAAAATTTATCTTAATTCAAAAAAGAAGAATTCATTTATAAAAAATTATCAAGAAATGCTTCAAACAAGATTGCCTCCAACAAGAGGATACCTATTCAATGCTCAATAAAAAATTGACAAAAATTGAGCTTCTCTAACCTGTTCCAGGCAATAGACACTTTGCCTTCCCTGTTCATCTTGATCAAGTAGTGAAACTTCCTTTACAGCAAAAAAGAATCCATCTCTACAATCATGATCAAAAGATGCCAAAAAAAGAATATTTTTTTGGCCGGCAATGCCAAAAAAGAATTTGCAGTTAGCCTTAACGTGAAATGAAAATGACCACTAATTACAGGCAGGCAGACAAACCACTCGCAGACACGGTAAAACTTTATTTATCTGTAGCTTTGTCTTGAGCTTTATATGGAAACAAATACAAAATATGGATACAATTTGGATTGAAAAATATTTATGATTATTTAAGCCAAGTCCCACATCACCAAGGAAGAAGGATGCCAACTAAAAAAATTGCATCTAAGACAACATCAATTTCATCAAAATCTGGCATTAAATGGAAGTTATATGATCCAGGCCCAAGCAAAATAGCTCATTCACATGCAGGAATCATGATCTGCAATATAGCAATTAGTTAAATAGCATTTCTTAGAGACTAAACCGAATTTAATTAACACTATCAACAATTATTGGAGCTCCAATAAACAGGCTGCACATAGGGAAACTAGGAAGCAAATAGCCATTGAAAGTATGCAGAACCAGGAAGATTTAAACTGTAAAAAATAAAAGCCATTGTAACGTTTGAAGTTAGGGTTATCAACTTCCAACAATCGGATGAGACATGACACAAATGCATACACTTCTGATTAAAAAATGCACTCACAAGTGCATCCACGAAACAGACAATGTCCAAGTAAAGAGAAGAACAGTAGTCTAGTAAAACATTGGTCCAGAAGAGAGTTAGCAAGACAAGAGCCCGTCACATTCAAGAAGCCCATCCCATTCTTTATATAATGAACAAGTAATAATGAGATTTAGAAACATAGATCTAAATTAAGGACAAAACTTAAATGTATTCTCTTAAAGCGTTTGTTATCAAATTGTTAATTAAATTACAGATTCCTAGTATGGCCAAGAAAAATTATAGATGCCTATTACTCCCTCCGTTCCGGTCTAACTAAATTACTTTATAAACTATTTATATTTGTCATTTTTTCTCCACAATATTTTTTGTAACCTATAAACTGCATATGACATGATTAAGAAAGTTATTTAGCTTCCTTAATCTCCAAAAGAAACAAAAAAACTATGCCTTGTATTTAATACCGGAGGAGTACCTTTTTTGCATGACACAATAATGTGAAGTTCAAAGATTTTGTCCACATGTTATGATTCGATTGAAGACACATAAAGAAACTGCAAGTTCAATTGTATTCTCCGTTACCTTCATTAACAGGGAGACAAAGTTACAGACGACCACGAAAAGAACCGATATAAAACAAAGCCATTTTTTATCCCCCCCCCCCGGGGGGGGGGGAGCCTCAGGAAACGGCTCATGTAAAAACAAACATGAACGAACATGGGAAAATGAGAAGTTGAACAAGCTTTGAAAACTTACTCAGAAATTCCTTCGTAGACTGACCCAAACGAACCACGTCCCAAAAGCTCACCCTTTTCCCAGTTCGTAATTCTGCGCCTGAATCTTACGTTGGGAGATATATTATTCGATGGAGGATCCGTGAAAGTGCTAGAAGAATCATCTTCGTTTGACGTAGTAAACGAACACGATGCCGAAAGCTGAGCAACAATCTCAGCAATCCTTGTTGCATTAACATCCTCTTCTCCACTCGGACTTACCTTGCCTTCAACTACCGGTTCTTCTTTTTCCTCTTCATTTACTTCTCCTTGCTCTGCTTCCCTTCGTATTACTTGGTTATCATCGGACGAGTTCAACTCCCCGTAATTTCCTAAAGCTTGTCTTCCAGCTTGCGGAGCTAAATCCCTTAAAATGTCCCAAGTAGAGCAAGTGTTATCAATAACTGGATGCCTAACTCCAGGCGGCGGCTTTAGCATCGGTGGACGGATTCCTTTAATACCTACTCCGGCACTGGTTCCGCAAACACCATCGCCAGCAATGCAGCACCCACTAATCTCAGCAGGCTCATCTTGAGTTGACTCAGCTAAATATCTAAAGGTAACCCTTTCTTCGAATTTGTTACCCAAGTCACCCGCTACTGGACTCTCTTCATGTAATTTCTCGCTATCCTGACCTTCTAACTCGTTCATCTTCGAACTTGGTGTAATATCCGAAGACGATCTACTTTTCATAGCTTCCCAGGCCGCCGCCGGAATGGAGAAGTCTTCAGGTCCGGAAAGCCCCAAATCTCTGCATATGCGATCAACTTCGCCCTCAGCTCCGGCAATTCGGAAGCTGGTTCGATCACTGAACTCCGTTGATCGAGTGTACAGGGATCCACACGAGTTGTCTAGGGACGACGAAGACGACCCACCATCATACTCAACGTACTTGACGGCATTGCGGCGATCGAGCTGGGGTTTTCTTCGGCCTTTATTCGGGTCCATGCCCTTGCTTTGCTTTCTGTGACCAAAAAAACGAGGTAGATGATGCATAGAGAACCAAGTCCATCTAAGAGCATGACATAGGTTTTGATCGGGAGCAGTGGTCGGAATCTAGAAAGAGCTTGAAACTTGTTTGACCATGTGATTTCTTCTTCTGAGAAAATTGAAATATAAACTTGTGCTTCTCTCGCTGCTAAGAGAACAGTGGATGTCAAGGCGTCAGCGGGAGGCGTGAAGGGGGAAACGCACACCACACATAGACAGCCCCAAGCCGACATGGGACTGCGCAGTGAAAAGGTTTTAGAGAAAACGAAAAGTGAGCTCAAGACCGACCCAACGGGTAAACGCGAGCGCCAAAAAAAGACAGAAAACGCGGCACCACGTGGACAAATTCAGTTTGCCCATGTGGCTTTTCTTGTCCGCCTGGATTTTTTACCTCCACATGTATGGCTAGGAATAAAAATAATAAATTATTACCCCAAATTACTTGGTCCATTGTAGAATGTCAGGAACTAAAGAAAAGACACCAGATATAAGGGTTCTTCAAGTTAGAGGTCAAAGACCCTAATTACCTTATGTCAACCAAAAAAAATAACAAATTATTAACAAGGAAATATATTGGATTGTGTGTTGCCCAAAAAAGTAGATTAAATTAGTTTGCTGTCAAACAAATATATATTGAATTTTTTAAATTATTCTGCCTGATCATGATCACGGTGTTTCTTTAAAAATAAAAAAGCATGTAATGATTTTGATGCTCATAAAATTAATAGTTAGCTAGTGTTGATTTTAAAAAATACTTATTTTATTGGTAATATTGAATTACACGCTTTTAAAAAACACTTGCACCCTATAAAGGGGTAGTTTATGGTGTGTGTGCATGCAATAAGTCGTTGACATTCTGCTTTCATTGAGGTCTTTTTTAAGATTTGAATGAGATTTTCCTAGTTTAAAGATTTAATATAAACTATGTATTCTTGCCCACGCAATGCACAAGACAATGTTTATTGGTCATGATATACTCAAAATATTAAGTTGTTAATTAGAAGTGAATAAGGGAGAAGCTTGTGTCATTCCAAATATGTTTTGAGATAGATTGCAGTGTTCTGTTTGATTCGATGGCTGATTTAGATATTAGTAAGTCTAAATGGTAGAGTGTAGATATAGTAAAAGAATTGCTACAAGTGAAGGAGAAATCGTCGAATATCCCTTTCTTATTGGTGGAACATTAAGTGAACAAAGTTGTAGATTTTCTTATAGTTGAGGCATGAAAGGGGATGTGCCATAATGAATGGGTAATGGTGCCTGCATCTCCTATGTTTGCCATTTTATATGATGATTCCCTGGGTATGAGGTCAAAGTGTTGCAAGAAGAAAGGTGTTAGCTAATTGATATTGAGTTTAGTGCTGCATATAATGGATAGATATGATGTTTTGTTTGTTTCCTGGGTATATATTTTTTGGTGAGTTTTTTTTTTTGTTAGGTGTTAGATCCTATGTTTTGATGATAACAAAATATATTAATGATGATTTAATAATAAACAAAAATATTTTTAAATGATTTAACAAGTTTATTGAAGTGTGCAGAGCATTGATGATACAATCAAACCTTAAACTGATTCTGTAAGGAATCACTCGAGTGAAAGCCTGAATCACTCAAGTGACCACTCGAGTGATAGAGTCAGAACAATGTCCAAAACTCTTTGCCTGATTTTGGAAGGGATCACTCAAGTAATCACTTGTATGATGACCCTTTATTACTCGAGTGATGAGGTAAGTTTACTATAAATCTCAATGAAGACTCTACCAAGATTTTCAATGAATCACTCGAGTGATGATCATGGATCACTTAAGTGAGCACATGAGTGATACACTGTGCAATGAGTCATTTTATCAAGCTAAACTCTTTGGCATAAATTAGAAGTGATCACTCGAGTAATATGGACTTAGAGCTCTCTGCCAGTTTCCAGAAGGAATACTCGAGTGATGAAGTACAGATTGCATGATAATCATTTGTTGTTCATTGATTTATTATCCTTATGATTAACACTTCATTGTATTAGTATCTAAGCATTATTTCATGAAATCGATGAAGGGATCATGCAATGAGAAGAAAGATAAACTTTACGGAGCGTAATGTCCACGGTCCACCTAACAGTTAGTTTTTAAAATGTGGAAAACGATCAAAAGGAGCTGTGCCACTCTAATGGACATACTGAATTGCTACCAACTACTATAATAATTCAATTATATATATGGAAGCATTCAACAATTAAAGATAGACACAACACATGAACATATATCAATCAATATACTCTTAGTGTTCTGTTTCTGATATTCATTCTCTATACTTTAGTATTCATATATTTACTCTGTGAGAAATATTTGTTTACAAAATCAATATTTCTTATTGAGATAATTTAAGGTTGTGGAACCTGAAATTGGGATTTAAGATTACCTTGTGTAAGGGGGAGCGAGTGTCCGAGTAGGAACTTGTGATTGTATTAAGGTGCCAAGAACCCACTGAATTTTAAAAGATATAGTAAAAGGCTCAAAAGGAATTCTGAGGATAAGACGTAGGTCAGAGTGGTTGTGAATGAACCAGTATAAACTCCTGGTATACACTTCAGTGATTTCTCTCCTTACTCTCAACTGTACTTTAAAATTTCTTAATTATTCTACAATCACCCAATTCACCCCCTCTTAGGTGATAAGCTTACTCTAACATTTAGTATCAGAACATAGGTCTTCTTGTTCAGGTATAACAACCTAAGAAGGATCCAATGGCAAACATAGGTGAAGGAATTCTTGTAGATGGAGCCTCTATCACCAGACCACCAGGTTTCAATAGTGAACATTTTTCTTTTTGGAAAGCAAAGTTCCAAGTATTTATCATGGCTACAGAATATGGACTATGAGACGTAATTGAAACTAGGAACTACATGCCTACGAAAATCGAAGATTCACGCAAAGTTCCCAAGTCACCAGCATAATTTGATGACAATGACAAAAAGCTCGTGACCTTCAACAGCAAAGCAATTCTAAGGATTCAAAGTGCTTTGAGTCAAAATGAATATTTCAGGATTTGTACACTCCAAACCGCTCAAGAGATGTGGTAAGCCATGTAAGTAGCTCACGAAGGAACATTAGGAATAAAAGAAAATCAAATCAATACTCTGGTTACAGTATTTGATCTATTTCGTATGAAGGAATGTGAGTCGATAGCTGAATTCAAATTTAGATATACTCACCTTATGAATCAACTTATAGCCCTTGGAAAATTCTATGATCAGAATACCCAAGTAAGAAAGATATTAAATATATTCTCTAAAGAATGGGAGGCCAAAATCACAGTAATTGAAGAGGCAAAAGGAGAGTCGATGTGATTAGTAGCTTATCTGTTTGGAAGTCATCTAAATATAAAAGCAAACTAAAATTCAAACAAGAACTAGAGGAAGTCGGTGACAAGAAAAAGAAGGGCCTTGCACTAAACGTGACGAAGGAAGAAAATAAAAAATAAGACGATGAGTTTGATGATGATGAAATGAGCCTGATAATAAAAAGATTTAAGAAATTCTATAAAGGCTAATGTTTCAGAAATTCTCAAAAAGGAGGAACTAATGGCAGAAGGGAAACCAAGGAAATCATTTGCTATGAATATGGTAAACCAAGACATATCAAATCCAAATGTCAAGAATTGTTGCAGAAAAACAAAGAAAAGAAAAAAGGAAAACCTTTCAACAAAAAGAAGGCATTTGTTGTTGCAATATGGGGAGACAATTTCTTAGATGAAGAAACCGATAATGAAGAGATAGCCAATATATGCCTGGTTGCTTAAGAGGAAACAGGGGAAGAGGTAAACGATTTTGACCCTACTTATGATGAATTACATACTAAATACAATGCTTTACATTCTAAATTCATCAAAGTAGTTAAGAAACTTATTATGTTCAAAAAGAAAAACAAATTGCTTGAAGAAAAACTTAAAGAGGTTTCAGAAAAGGATTGTGAAAATTGTCTTTCCTTGAAAAAGAAAAATACCAATCTCACTAAAACACTTGAAAAATTTACAAAAGGAAGTGAGATGTTAAATGTTATTTTAAAAGCCCAACGTTTTATGAATGATCAGTCTGGTATTGGATATGATCCAAAATTAGACAAAAAGAAAGGTAAAAAGAAAATAGGAGGAAAAACGTATTTGAATTATTTCAGACATTTTGTACATACATCTAATCCTTTTGCTTAATGTAATTATTGCAATAAGAAGGGACACTACACTTCATCATGCATTCATAAAAAGAAAGGAATTATAGGAACCTACAAATGGGTATCTAAGGATTCATATATTCATAAAGTTATTGTACTAACCCAAAATGACCTAAAAAGATACGGATACCTAAAACTTAATTGTCTTTAATTGCATATTTGCTTCAGAGCATCCAGAGCCAACAAATGGTATATAGACAATGGATACTCCAGACATATGACCGGTGATCCTAAGAATTTTACCACACTAGAATCAAAAGAAGGTGGCAAGATAAAATTTGGAGGAAATCAATTCAGAAGGATAGCAGGACTCGGTGAAATCAAAAGCGATAAAAGTATACAGTCAAGGACGTATATTACGTTGAAGGCTTGTGTCACAATCTACTAAGTATAAATCAAAATATAGATAAGGATAATTGGGTGATATTTGACTCAGAAGAATATCTGATTGTAAGCAAAAATGATCTGCAAATAGAAAAAGAAGAATTTGAAGGCAAAACTCAGAGCAAAAAGGGAAGGTAACTGTTATACCCTTGATATGAATGAAAATGCTTCTAAAAATTTCTTTATGAGTAATGCCAACAAAAGTTGGTTATGACATAAACAACTAGCTCATGTTAATATGTATCAACTAGGCAAGTTACTCAAAAAGGATTTAGTTATTGGTTTACCTAACTTGAATTTAAAAAATGACTTAATATGTTATGCATGTTAAAAAGGTAAACAAACAAAATTGTCTTTCAAATCGAAAAATGAAATTACAACCAATAGACCACTTCAACTACTTCACATAGACTTGATAGGTCCAGCAAGAGTTAAAAGTCTTAGTGGAAATTTATATTCATTAGTCATCGTTAATGACTTCTCTAGATTTACGCGGACTATTTTCTTGTCATCTATGATACCTCATTTCCTATAGCCTTAGATGAGTATAAAAGAGTAGTGAAATCATTCATTAAACCATGATTAAGTCTCAGAAGGAATACTAAAAATCGTTCATAAATTCTAAACCTATCTCATGACTTAAACCTAGGATTGGAAAGGATTGTTGAAGGTAGTAAAATTTTCTCAAACTATTTTCATAAACATTCATTATCTCATTAAGTCTCACCGGCTCTTCTTTTCGTTTTATCAGAGTTTGCAAGCGATTCTCTGCTTAGTTCTCATGTTTCATACCTTAATTATATTTTGTTAGCGATCTAAAGCTTAATATAACTAAACTATTATGTTGTCATGGTATATGGTTATATACATTACATACAATCCAAAATATCAAAATAGACAACCAACAAAAGAAACTAAAGTCTTTTGGCGTTCCTAGTTTCTAGCCGTCCGTATTTACCTTCTTCTTGCCCCTTAAACTTTCTCCCTGTACTATAGATGATTTATGAAAAAAAGTGATATTCTAAAGAATCTCAGTAGTAACGTAGTGCCAATCATACAGATATAATATCACAAAGCATGCTACACAGACATCATACAATAGAATTATCACAACATCATTCAGTATATCACATGCAATTCATAAACTACCGTAGCGCTAGGTATGTTATAGGTCCCGAGGGATATCGCGCCAAAAGGCCCCGTGAATCCACTTGTGCATTATAGAACGTTATTGGCCCGAATGTCCACCTACGCAGAAAGGCCCCAAGCGACCACTCCGCATAACCAGAATGTGTCAGACAATTTATGTTGATTTCACACAACATACAATGCATATTATAAACATATGAAAGACAAGTTACTACCTGGATGCTTTCCTTTAGTAACTTCCTCCCGTTTGTTAGAGCTTGGGCAAAGCTCAAGCTTTAACTACTGTTAGGTCCTATAATTGGAATTTACGGACGACAAGTTATTATTCCGTCCAATACTTGTATAATGCAATTAGTCAAGTTGATTTTCATTAAAGTTAATATACTAAGCTAAAAGAAAATTCAAGGGGGCCCAACCATCCCAAGTTGGTTATTTCCATCATTGATCTCAAATCTACTAGCTTTTGCTTAACTTCAAAAATTCACCATTAATTATAAGAAACTCCAAATTGAGTGGTTTCAAATTCTATGTAAAGATATTTCAATATAATTTCATATAAAAATAATCAATTTTGGCCACTACAGCCACAACATTCCCAGAATTTCATCAAATATCACTATTTCATATTTCATTCCAGAAAATAAGGCATAACTTCAACATTTCATATCTCCTAATGTACTTGTCCAAAAATTAAAAAATACCTATAGAATTAAAGTTCTATGTCTCTAATTTAATTTTAAATTTTTTTAGAACTTTTAGACAATGTTTGAATCATGAAACTCCATGCACAACAACACTGTTCCAGGTAGGGCAAATTAAAATCATGGACAATCATGCTTCCTAAATTTCAAAATCCATATACAAGCATCCAAAAATCATGAAAACTTGCATACCTACACAATTTTTCCTTCTAAAGCCAATGGAAGCATCAAAATTATCAAATTCTTACTCATTCTCCATATCACACATAGGGCAGCAAATTAAGTTCTTAAGTGACTTATGTTATTTTCTTGTTTCCTCTTACTTAATCACTTCATTTCTACTTCTAATCACATGATTAGCTATTTAAAAACTTATTGGAAATGTTTTAAAGAATTTTGGATAGCAAGACCCCTTAAGATTTCATCATCTAATCTTCATAAAACAACCAATTCCAAGTCAACAACAATAACAAAGGCAAGAGAAGCAAGTTTGGAATTTTACCTCTTGATTCTTACTCCTTCTCTCTCTAAAAACGTCAGCCCCCTTGTCTCTTCTCTTGAGATTTTGTCTTGAAAAAATGAATTTAATGGTGAAGAAGAGCTTAGGAGAGGTTATAGAGGGATTAGAAAGCTTGAACTTCAAGATTACAAGCTTTCTTACCTTTGATCTTTGGAACCCCAGCTTTTCCTTGTGCTTGAGCTCTTCAAACATTCCCAAGCTCCCTCCCTCTCTCTCTCCTTGGTTCAGTTTGCACGAGAATGAGGATGAAAACAAAAAGATTAAGAGATGATGATATAATGAATTGTCAAAGTTGCTTTCGTGTGGCCAACACCTATTGGTCCAAATTTTGACTTTTCTTGTATAATCTTACAAAGAAAATTCATTTCCCTTTTCCTTCTTCATTCCACCGTAAATACATGAGAATTAAGGGAGAGATTATTGCTCTTGAATTATCCTAATGTCATCTTACAAATTGTTGACTTTTGAACCTTTGACTTTTGACTCTTTGACTTTCCTTGATAACAATTCACCAAAATAAGCTTATTAATTATCAAGTAGCCATTTTCCTCTTTTTAATTCTCATTTAACTAAAATTATTGGGAATAATAGGGAAAAATAGTTATTTCTTGTTTTATAGCAAAATTATCATTTTGCCCTTACGTTTGATGATTTATCGGAATAAATCACTGCTTTCCTTTGGTTTGGCCTAATTTTTGACACTTGTATGAAGCCATTATTTGTGTCATTTTATGATCAAATTTTGGTTACAATATTAGGCCTTTAAGAAGACATTAATTGCTTCTTTGTGTCCTTACTTGGCCGAATTATGTGTAACCGGCAATTGAATTTTTTCTGTAATTTATATACACCACAATTCACCATTTTATTTTACTAAATATCACAAATATACATATAAGAAATATTGATAAAAAAAATAGGGTATTACATCATCTAAGGATGAAACTTTTAGTGAATTCATTGTTTTTGCCAAGAAAGTGTAAAATGAGAAAGGTATGTCTATTGCAAGTATCAGGACATATCACGGTAAATAATTTGAAAATCAAGCCTTTGCAGACTACTATGATACCAATGACATTGATCATAATTTCTTTGCACCAAGGATACCACAACAAAATGAATAGTAGAGAGGAAGAACAGAGTTCTTACAAAAATGGATAGAGCCATGCTAAATAAAAATAACATGTCTCAAGTTTTCTGGGAAGATGCTATGAGCACTGTATGCTACATTTCAAATAGACCGTATATCAAAACCAAACTTGGAAAGACACCTACGAACTCTACAAGAGACGGAAGCCAAACCTCACTCATCTACGCATATTCAGTTGTAAGTGTTTCATTCATAATAACAGTAAAGAAAATCTAGGAAAGTTTGATTTTAAGGATAATGAAGGTTTATTCCTAGGCTATTCGAATCAAAGCAAAGCATATAGAGTTTTTAATAAGCGAATATGTGTAGTTGAAGAATCAATTCATGTTGTATTTGATGAATTTGAATCATCTGGAAAAAACATTGACGATGAGTAGGAAATAGTTAATAATTATCAAAATAGCCAGATTATTCCTAATTCTTCCAGCCTTGAGGTTGATAAAACAGAAAAAGAAATTGAATCACATCAACTAGGACAACGTAAAGCCTATAAATATAACAAGAGTCATCCTCTAGAACAAGTCATAGAGGGAGTTAATGAAGTGTAAAAACTAGAAACAAAGTTTTAACTTAAGTTAGTTTCTCTATATTCATTTATGAGTTGGAACCTTCTAACATTGACAAAGCACTAACATACAATGATTGGGTATTAGCAATGCAAGAATAACTTAATTAGTTTGAAAGAAATTGAGTTTGGGATTTGGTACCCCGGCCTAAAGATCATTTGGTCATTGGCACTACATGGGTATTCAAGAACAAACTTGATTAATCCACAACTATTGTAAAAAAACAAGACAAGATTGGTGGCCAAAGGCTATAATCAAGAAGAAGGTATTGATTATGAGAAAACGTATGCTCCAGTAGCAAGATTGGAGACAATACGAGTACTCTTAGCCTTTACGTGTATCAAATGATTCAAGCTTTATCAAATGGATATAAAAAATACATTTTTAAATGATTATATTACAAAAGAAGTGTATGTTGAACAACTACCAGGTTTTGAAGATGTAACAAAACCTAATCATGTTTTCGAACTAAGAAAATCCTTATATGGTTTGAAACAAGCTCCTAGAGCTTGGTATGAAAGGCTTAGTAAATTTCTCATCGATCAATGTTTTGTACGGGGTAAATTTGATACAACATTATTTATAAAATGAAAACGAAATGATATTTTAGTAGTTTAAATATATGTTGATGATATTATATTCGGTGTTATTATTTACTGATGATCTTTTGTACAAGGATTTTTCGGATATAATGTAGGGAGAGTTTGAGATGTCTATGATAGGAAAATTGACATTCTTTTTGGGTTTACAAATCAAACAAACAAAGAATGGGATATTCATATCTCAAACTAAGTATCTTAAAGAACTTCTCAAAAAATATGAAATGGATCAAGCCAATGGAGCAAATACCCCCATGAGGAAGGAGTTGATTTCAATATAACCAAGTACCGATGAATGATTGAATCATTACTTTACCTTACAGCTAGTAGACCATATATCTAATTCAATGTTGGTCTATATGCAAGGTACCAATCGTGCCATAAGAAATCACATGTTGAAACGGTGAAATTTTTTTCCAGATATCTTGCTAACACAAGAGAATTAAGTATATGGCATCCTAAGGGTGGTAATGAGTATCTGGTTGCATACTCAGATCATGGTGGTTACAAAACAAATGGGAAGAGTACCAATGGACAATACCAATTCCTTGGAGGTGCAGTTGTTTCTTGGTTCAATAAGAAACAAACTACAGTGTCACTATCCTCAATAGAAGCTGAATACATAGCAGCTTCAAGTTGTTGTGCACATGTATTATGGTTAAAACAACAATTACAGGATATTGACATTTACCTCAAGGAAATTCCTATCTATTGGGACAACACCAGCATAATAAGCTTGGTAAAAAATTCCATACAATATTCAAGAATCAAGCACATTGATGTAAGGTATCATTTATCAGAGACCACATTCAGAAGAAAGATGTCAAGATGTTATTTATTCCAACACATTTGCAATTGGCTAACATATTCACAAAGCCCCTTGCCAAAGATCAATTTTCGTTTATACGTAGAGAATTGAGAAAGGTAAATCCCAATGAATTGTAAGATGTTAAGATTTCATAAATGTTAGACATTATTATTTGATTATGTTTTGATGATAACTAACTTAATCATCAAAGTATCTAGTAATTTGTTTTTGCAGAACTTTGATACTCTATTAAGTGGTAAGGAAAGCAGGGATAAATAGAGGAGGTAATCACTCGAGTGACAACTTCCAATGATCAGCAGATCACTCGAGTGATAACTGGCATACTCGAGTGATAACCTGGTAGGGCAGAGCAGTTGAGATAAATTCAAATTTATTTGAAAAGAAACGGCTTAACAATTGAATATGAATAGTCAGAAGGTGAAGAGACTGATCACTCAAATGATCACTTAAGTGATATCTCTGAATCACTCAAGTGAGTACCCGAGTGATCACCAGTGCAAATGGAAAATCATCCAAGTTTCAACTCAAATTTGCCAACCACTGCCTGCAAAGCATCAAGGGAATATACATGGATAATTACAATATTATTCATGCCAAGTACGTGCTTGAACTTTGAATTTTTGCATCAGTCATGCATGATTACTCAAGTGACCACTTGAATGATGCCTCAAGATCACCCGAATCACTCAAGTGATGTTGGGCACAATGACTATATCTTTCGGCATTCTGTCATTTTCATAAAATCCCTTCCAGTGATTCTTCTAGTGCTTTCTAAGAATTTTTCACAAACACTTACCAACTAAATTTCATCCAAAACCCATCCATTTTCACCCTAAAAAACTTCTTAAAATCTCAGAAAACCTGTGCCCTAACATCTGCGATAGTTGGCACTCAAAACTCTAAAACTCTTGATTTTTTCTTCAAATCTAGAATGGTAAAAACTAAAGTACCTCTGGTTAATATTCCTTCATCTTCTGACTCCTCTATCTCCTCCACCTAAGAAATAGAAGATCTCACCATCCTCCAAACCTAAAACTTATCCATAGCTGAAGGTTTAACAAAAAGGTCCACTGGAACCAAAACCCAAAGCCAAAGGAATTGTTATCAAAGAACCCGTGGTCACAAAAGCTAGAACAAAGAAAGCAACTCCTCCTAGAAAAGGTAAGGAGACTACATCATCTTCTACACCATCCTCAGATTTTATCTGACACTCCGTCATGGACTGGGAAAAGTTCAAAGGGACCCAAGTATAATGCTAAACTTTCCAAGGCTATGTCAAGTATGTTGGATGAAGCCTGTCAATTACAAGGAGGGAAGTAAGGAACTTCCAAGTCTCAACTAAAAGAGGAAAGTGGAGAAAAGGACATGAAAGAAGAAGATATCATCACACCTTCCAAAGGGTTCAACACAAACAAACTCAAATAAACCCCAATGTATAAAGAACACTTCTCCCGAATAAAAGTTTGTAAGATGTTCTACATTGATCTTCAAGTTTTGTTTGGAGTTTTGAAATTTGACTTGAGCTTTTATCTATAACCTTACATGCCCTGGCTATCCGTGAGATTTCCTTATTGCACAAAAGTAGTTAGACACTTTTATTGTAATTTAGAATCAATAAACAATGTTATAAGGCAAGCTGTTGAGGAGAAAATGGTAACCAAGGTCAGGGGACAAACTAGATTGATTTCACCTTCTAAGATAAATACTTGGCTAATCATAAAGGACTCCCTGATGATATTTAAGCCAACCTAGACTCAAACCAAATCTTTAGTATACTGAAGCTTGGTGAGAGAGTATGACCTCTTATCTTCAATCCTAGTGACATGTGTGATATGTATAGAGTCCTATGGTACATCTACTCTCGAGCCCTTGTTAACAAATCTAATAACTTCATGCATTTCATTATGAGGGATTTTAGGAACAGGGCCTCTATACTTCTGAAGGAATAAAGGAATTTAGGTGAGTTTATTTTTGTTGAGATAAAGAGACACAAATTTTTTGGAACCAAGATCACATCAATACCTTTCCCCCAGTTGATCTCATTGTTCATGAAAAAGAATAAAATTTGGTACTTGGAGGAAAATGAGCCAATTAAGATATTATTACCAGTAGAGACAAACCATATAAGGAAATTGGGTATCGAGATTCCATTGAAGAAGTCCATAGAGTCCTCATCCAAGAAGAAGAAAATAAAGGCTAAGTCAAGCAAGTTGGATGACAGTCAATCCTCTCCTCCTGCCACTACTTCCACTCCTTCATTCTTTGGTTCCGCAATGCAAACTTACTTGAAGAATGTACTTGAGGGTTTTTATGTGGATATCGCTAACATGAATGCTGAATTAGTCACCGACATGAACTTCAAGATGGGTGAGATGGTAGAACACATGAACAGACACAATGAGGCCATATTGGCACAACAACAGGCCTAGATTAGTTCTATACAGGAGATTGGGAATCTCCTAAGGTCTTTACACGAGAAGGTGGATGTATTGATTACCGGTACCTCTACCCCTGGACCTTCAAACCTATCTCTGTCCTAGCTTCTAGTTCCATTCCGGTTACTGAGCATATCCTTACTTCTATCCCTCCTCCTATCATACCTCAGACCACACCTAGCAATCTCCTTTACACTATGACTGACCCATCATCATCTGCTTCGATCTATATCACTCTAGATGAGCCAGTCCAACCTAGTATAGTGCCCATCCAGTAGCTTCACCTGTAGGCACTGAGCCACTTAATTCAGATGACACTAAGGAGATTGTGGTCACCTCTCAGACCTCACCACCATCACTACCACAGAACCCTCATATATTTACACCATTTCTAGATGACCTACTCTAGATTCCTCTAGTGAACCTCCCTAAACCTAACAAATCATCACCTACCTTCTCTATTCAGCAGGGTGACACCCATGACACCAGAGCCTCACCTCTTAACATCACACCTATCTCTGTTGCTAAACCATCCAGTTCCAGCTCTGCCTCTCTCAACTAATTCTCCTTTTCTGATGATGTCAAAAAGGGGGAGAAGATTAGGAGAAGACTTGGCATAGTGATTTTATGATTTGGCAAAATATAGATGCCATAGTATGGGGTGCATATGGGTGTATAGGGTTTTAGGGAGCATTTCATGTTATCTTGAACACATTAATGTTATTTTGATATGATCATGCGATTGTGTTCAATATCTGGAAATTATGGTATTCACTACTTGAATTTGTGCAGAGTTACGATTATTTATTTTCTGTATCACAAATTGCTTAACTCTTGTCTTATCATAGCATACTTATTGATTTGTGATCTTAAAGGATTTCAATTGAAAAATAAATCATGATGTTTGAATTGATATGACAAAATCACTCTTAAAATGAGTACTTCAAAAACCAACATGTTTTGTCATTATTAAAAGGGGGAGAATATTAGATCATATGTTTTGATGATAACAAAATATGATAATGATGATTTAATGATAAAAAATGGTTTTTGAATGATTTAACAAGTTTATTGAAGTGTGTAGAGCATTAGTGATACAAGTAAACACTTGACTGATTCTATAAGGAATCACTCGAGTGATGGCCTGAACCACTCGAGTGATGGAGTCAGAACAATATCTAAAATTCTCTGTTTGATTTTAGAAGGGATTACTCAAATGATCACTCGTGTGATGACCCTTCATCACTTATCACTTGAGTGATGAGGTAAGTTTACTATGAATCTCAGTAAAGACTTTTTGCCAAGATTTTCAATGAATCACTCGAGTGATACATTGTATAATGAGTCATTTTATCAAGCTAAACTCTCTAGCAGAAATTAGAAAGGATCACTTGAGTGATGTCCCTGTGTTACTCGAGTAATGTGGACTTAGAGCTCTCTGCCAATTTTCAGAAGGGATCACTCGAGTGATGGCCCTTGATCACTCGAGTGATGAAGTGCATATTGTATGATAATCATCTATTGTTTATTGATTTGTTATCCTTATGATTAACACTTCATTGTATTAGTATCTGAGCATTATTTCAGAAATTTAATGAAGGAATCATGCAATAAGAAGAAAGAGAAACTTTATAGAGCGTAACGTCCACTCGATGGCTAGTTTTTCAAATGTGGAAAACGGTCAAAAAGAGTTGCACCACTCTAATAGACATGTTGAATTGCTACCAACGGCTATAATAATGGAAGCATTCAACGATGAAAGATAGACAATTACAACACACGAACATACATTGATCAATATACTCTTAGTGTTCTGTTTCTGATATTCATTCTTTGTACTTCAGTATTCATATATTTACTCTATGTGAGAGATTTGTTTACAAACTCAATATTTCTTATTGAAATAACTTAAGGTTGTGGAACCTTAAGTTGTGATTTGAGATTACCTTATGTAAGGGGGAACGAGTGTCCGGGTAGGAACTTGCGATTGTACTGAGGTGTCAAGAACCCACTTAATCTTGAAAGATATAGTGAAAGGATTAGAAGGAATTCTAAGGTCTAAACGTAGGTCAAAGTGGTTCTGACCGAACCAGCATAAACTCTCAGTGCACACTTCAATGATTTCTCTCCTTACTCTCAACTGTGCTTTAAGATTTCTTAATTTTTATTAAGTGTCGGATTATTTTGTAATCACTCAATTCATCCTCCTCTTGGGTGATAAGCTTGCTCTAACATTAAGTTGTAAGATAGGTTTTTCTAAGGTTTTTTTTTTTGCTTTGGCTATTAATGTTTGTACCTAATATTTTCTTGTTGATCAATAAAATCGTTACTTTGGCCAAAAAAAATAGAGATGAATAAAATAATTTTAATTCAGATGTACTATTTATTCTTTACATTTGTTTGTAGATGCCATACTTATTTATTGGAGACATTATAAACCAGTAGTAAATATGGTTTGTAAGAACAAAAAGTTGTCTAAAAAGGAAATTAACCAAAAGTATAATACATTTACTTGACTAATAAAAACATAACTTATCAACATAATAGTTAGTTGGTTGAATGATCTTTAATCTCCCTCTCATATAGATCATTAGGTATAACTGAATTAGCATGACACTAACTTATTGTCTATGTCCAATGTAGCTCTTTTACATGTGCCATATGCTTCTTCATATCTACGAATGTAGAAGATAATATGACCCCCTATACATGAAAGTGGAAGCATACATAGACTTTTTTAGGGAACCTAGGTGAGTACAAGTTTAAGGATATTCTTGGTTGTAATAAAGCATGTTAAATGTAGCTTATAAGTAGGATTAGAGGAATATTAAATTTGAAGACAGAGTTATTAAGTTTTTCTTTATTCAAGTGGAATATAATGAGAGCGCTTTATAAACGTTTTTGCCATTCATTGATAAGTACATGCCACATCAAAATTGGGCATTAAATTCTTGCAATGCATTTGGGGAAACGGTTTGGCCACACGATGTTAATCATGCTCAATTTTAAGCCTTGTAATAAACTCAATGTATTAACCTTATTTTACCAAGCCATTTCTACAGCTTCTAAAAGGTTTATAAGTACTTATGCATATAAGTAGAGACAACACTCATCTCACATACTTACCTCATATACCATAAATCACAATTGAAAAGCTGTTTTTGAAGACTCCAATCGTTGTTCCAAACGAGTACAATAGATTAAGATCTTTATGAGGTATAAATGAATTTTTCCCGAGAATAACAAACAATTATTTTTGGGAGGGGGCAATTGAAAAGCAAGTTTATTAGTAGGGGCTTCTAATTTGTATAATCATCGGTAAGAGTTGATGTTGTTAATACAGATTAGTTGTATAGTAATTAGACTACTATTTCAGTCAAGTCAATTATATTGCATTATGATAACAATATAGTGAATAATATCATTGACATCCTTGATTATGAATCTAAAAAATATTAAATATAGAATAAAACACAAAACACGATAAAGACCAAAACGATTAAAAGCATATTTGATATCACTTTTGAAAAGCTTATAAGTATTTTTTACGTAAATTAAGACAAAACTCCTCTCACATTCTTATTTCGTATGCTGTAAATCAATATTGAAAAAAATACTTTTGAAGGTTCCAATCGCTATTTCAAACAAGCACTAAGAGTTGATTGATTTTCAATTTATGTTTATTATGGTTCCAATCACTCAAACTTTGAACTCTTTTAAGAGTTTTGCACTCATACTATTCACAATCGTAGCTTTCTATTTAGCATTATATCACAGATTGGGTATAAATACATATGGTTGTAATCTAACATGCCTAATTCAAATGAAAATCTAGGCGTGTTCAAATACCGGGCGGGGACCAGGATCACCTTGTCCTAGTCCCGGGCCCGGTTTGAAGCCGGGACTGGAAACTTGTTCCCGGTCTCTGGACTGTCTCATTCTCGGGACAACTGAGATTTTCCCGGGACTACGACCGGGAATCCTGTTATCTCACCAAAGAGATGCAACTGATAACTTTAACAGAAAATAAGGTATTTATCCTAAAACAACATCAAAATTTCTTTAAAACAACAGACCAACCTGATAAAGCGGACTACGGCAACGCCAGATGGGACGACGAGGAGATGAAATGCCGACCTGATGAAGCGGCGATGAGGGACCTGCCGAGTGCCGATTGGGTTTGTCGAAAGGAGAAGCCGAGAACGAGAACTTGAGAAGAGCTAGGTCATCACCTTTAGGTTTGACCATCTGCTTAGTATCGAGTGCTGATTGGGTCTGTCGAAGGGAGAAACCGAGAACAAGAACGAGAAGTCGAGAACTAGGCCAGGTCATTGCCAAGGTCTGACCATCTGAGAACGAGAACGAGAATGAGAAGTAGAGAAACTGAAGCTGATGAGTAATGATTGGGCTTATTGGATAATGGATTCATTGGATTGGACCCATACATATGGCCATATTCCACAATATATATATATATATATATATATATATATATAAGATACCGGGACCTGAACCGGGACTCCCGAAGCCTTAACCGGATCCTGTCCCGATCCGGTATCTTCTACTCCCGGTCCTGATAAGGCCAGGATTTTTTAGTCCCAATCTTGTTTGGATCCAGACTGGATGGTCGAGACCGAAACCATATGAATACCCCTATGAAAATCTGTGTTCTGGCCCTATGACTGGTAATACAACGTAGTATGAATTATTTTATAACAACACTCTTTTCTTAATGCTAGACTTGATGTTTGAGATTCAAGCTCAATATGAGAGAGAGGGACGGAGTGTGTATGATGGGACGCTGGGAATAAAAAATTATGGCAAAGAGAAAAAAAATTAACAACGCCCTATTTAATATAAAAATGTTGGATCAAGAATAATTTACACAACCACACAACATGAAAAAAATAAATTATTTAGTCAAACGACAATATGACCAGAATTTTTATTGTGAAAATACAAATATTGTTATAACTTGTTTTGGATAGTTCATTTTTAGTTTATAAATGTTTTTTACGTAAATCGAAACAAAACTCCTTTCACATTACTTACATACCATAAATTATAATTGAAAAGTTGATTTTAAAGATTCCAATCACTATCCCAAACAAACACTTAAAATATCCTAAATATTAGCTAGTTGTCTTGATTTGATAGTTTTTATAAGTTTTTCAATATCTTCATATTCGTGTTTATTCACAAACTATTAGATATCCCATCACATGAGATTGAACTGCCTCTTCAGATAACATTTTTTGAATAGGCAAATAGATATATGTGGATTGACTTGCTTATCCAGCTAATCAAGGGTAGAACTACTGGTATTATGCTCCGAGAGTGTAGTATTTTCTTGCGTTGAAACTTTTTATAATTTATCTCTCCCACAGCTACCTCGATGGCCGCATTGCTGAAAAGAAAAATCTTCACAATCCAGCAATTCATTGTTCCAGCGTGTCATATTCCTCACATATCAAGGCGCTCACATCGTGCCCCGTATACAGTTATTGACTTGTTTGAGTATTTTTCGATCCAGATGCTCAGACTACGAGTCTCCCAGCAACTAGCAAGGGGCTTTTAAAGAGAATACGTTGTTTTCACTTACTTACATGCTGTTTTCTTGTTAAATTGATGTATTATTGAAAAAACGCAAAAAATGCCGTCTAATAATACTCCCCATCTATTAAATCTATTTGGGGAAATAAATCCCACCCGTTTTTATTCTGTGAATGTTTGAGAAATGTCTAAACTGTGATTTCAGATTTTTTTTTCCCGTAAATTGAGATAAAACTCATTTCACATTCTTATAATGTAAATTGTAAAAGTTACTTTTTTAAAATTAATCCAAACATACACTTATACATCAACAATGTAGGGCTTTTGGATAAAAGTAGGCCCACAAAATTTAAAATATAAAGGAAATATTATAATTATAAGTAGAGAAATGGTTCAGCTGAGCAGATTTAAACAATTAGTTATGGTAGAGAAGGTTTGAATAAATTGAATTTATAAAAAAAAAATATCATTTGAATAAACTTAAAAATTTTAAATCAATGATTTCTTAAAAAAATTAGTTGTTAATTACTATATTTTTATAATTAATACTAATTCTTTTGTAGGTAATAAATAAGATTTTAAAGTTTAAATGATATTTTTTTCTTTAATAAATTGTCAATTACTTTATTTTTATAGTTAATATTAATTCTTTTATAGATAATAAATAAGATTTTAAAATTTAAATAATATTTTTTATTTTATTTTTTACCCTCCAGATTTTGGAAGGTCCTGATATATAAATAATAAATAAATAAAAATAAAGCTGATTTATTAGAGGAGGTTCTTCTTCATACGTTTCCATCTCATTCTCAGCATCCCAAAACTAACAGAAGTTAGCTTCTTCCGCACTCTCTCTCTATCGCCTCCCTCACATCGCTGCGCCACTGCCTACACAACAAAACCCTATTCCCCAATTCTCACTTTCTAACCCCATTTTAGATTTTCGCTCTCTTCCGTCTGACGAACTCCCCCTTTCTTTCTGACACCGCATTCTTCCACACGCTCATAGACGGTTGCCTTTCCGTATAATCTTCAATCACTGCGTCTAGGGTTAGTTTCCGCCTTCTTTATAATCCCATCTGCTCCTTTTTTATTTCCTAATTTATCCCTATTTTATTCTTCTCTGCCCTGTAACCCTAGTTCTCTGGTCGTGGAAGTTTTAGCTTATCGCCACGTTCATATTTTTTGGGGGCTTGTTATCTCTGTTGACCCTGAATATAGCTCCTGGCAATTTTTCTTTATAGGGCTGAACAGTTTGATGTTCTTGTGGTGTTGGCAATTTCAGACTTCTTTCATTGTGGTCGTAGTCGTGCTACTGTGTTTCCCTCACGAGATGAGGTCCTTTTGAATGTCTTATAGTCGTCTGAAAATCCATCTTTCTCTGAAGATGGAGGCGTAGAGAAGTTCTTCTTCATAACATGGGCTTGAATTTCAAGGCAGGGAATTATCTTGTGCTTTTACAACCGTAGCAAGACTTGAATTGTTTGATCGAGGAATAGACGATGGAATATCTCAGTGTAGTTTCCTGAGGAACTCATTAAATTCAACACACACCCTTGTTTTTTTTTCCTGAGAAGTTATAGGCTCAAATCTTTCATAATTTGGTGGAGTAACTGGTTGTTTGGGTGGGAAGGAAAGTGGCTTTAGAGTCCTTTTTGCATTGAAGGCATAGAAATCTCCTTCGCGTGTTATTCGGGTTTGGGTTTTTTATCAGCTAGGAGAGGATACGGTCTTGCCGGTATATCTATTTTTTTCTTGAAACATTTGGAATCAGGCAGGTTATCCTTGATTGTCATATAGGAGGTGAAGTTTATAATTGGAACCAGCAGTTTAGTATAGATGCACAATAGTTCCGTGCAAGACTGGAGACGGTGAAGATAGCGCACAAGCTTTTTGTGATAATTCTGATCATGTTCAGTGTTCGTTATGGAAAGAAGTGAACCTGCATTAGCTCCAGAATGGTTGAGAAGTGCTGGAAGTGTTGCTGGGGCTGGCAGTTCAGCCCACCATTTTGCTTCTGCGTCTACAAACACAGGTTTTTTTAATAATAATATTAAGAATTATTAACATATACCCTAACTTTAGGTTAGCATTTTATTGATTTTTATTGCATTCAGATGTAGAGAAATACAGATTTTAGGGATTTGTTATGAGTTATCTATATTGTTGCTGCTGCTTGCACTAAAATAACGATTATAATATGACTATGTCATCGTTGTTGTGTAGATGTTTCTTCTGTCGCCCTTCAGCCTAGGAATAGATCATCTAAGAGCAATAGTGATTTTGATAGCCCAGTCTCTTCATTTTTTGAGCGCACATCATCATCAAATTCTCGGAGGAGTCCCATCAATGGTTATGCAAAGCATGCCTATAGTAGTTTTAGTAGGAATCACCATGACAAGGACCGTGATAGAGAGAAAGAGAGGTCAAGCTTTGGGGACCCCCGGGATCGTGGCTCTTCTGATCTTTTGACCAACATCTTTTCTGGGAGGATTGAGAGGGATACATTGTGGCATTCTCATTCAATGGTTTCTAGGAAGCAAAGTGAGCTTTTGCCTTGGAGAGCTGCAGTGGATGCAAAATCCAGTGGCAATGGCTACCAGAACCATGGCAATGGTGTACTTTCTGGGGGTGTTATTGGCAGTAGCATTCAGAAAGCTGTGTTTGATAAGGATTTTCCATCCCTTGGAACTGAAGACAAGCAGGGAGTCCCTGACATAGGGAGGATTTCATCTCCTACTTTGTGCACTACTAGTAGCCAAAGTCTGCCTGTTGGTAGTTCAGCTTTGATTGGTGGAGAGGGGTGGACATCTGCACTAGCTGAAGTACCTACTATAATTGGAAGCAGCGGTACTGGATCTCTAACAGCACAACAAACTGTTCCCTCAAATTCTGTGTCTGCTACTCCTAGTGCAACAGCTGGTCTTAATATGGCTGAAGCATTGGCACAGACCCCATCCCGGGCCCGTTCTACTCCCCAGGTAGTTGAGAAAATTGCCTGCGCTACTATCTTTTGCTTCCTCTTTCTTATAATTATAATGATTTTATTTCTAGCTGTGAAATTTAACAAGGTCTTACTCAATTATAGGTGTCAGTGAATGCCCAAAGGCTTGAGGAGCTGGCTATCAAACAGTCAAGACAGCTAATTCCAATGACACCTTCATTGCCCAAAGCTTCGGTATGCGAAATTTCTCCTGAAATATTTCTGGTTTTCTACTGTTTTAGTTTTTCCTGAGAATTAGATTTCTTGTATTATGGTTACGTCCTTGCATTTTTTTATTTGTTTATATTGATCTTTCCTATAAATTTTTTGCCTTTTTGTGGTACTTTTTATTTGCAAGTTTTATTTATTTTTTTGTTGGAGGGAGAGAGATACCCAGGATTTAGAATTAGTTTCTTTGTTGGTAGAAGGTAGTTGGGAAGTAGTGCTTTGTTATGAACTAATGCTTTTTCATTCTTTTTTGGTACTGTTCGTGTAATTTTAAAATTATTGCTACCTGATTTTCTATGTTAGCGTTTGCTTCATTATTTTTTCTCATTGCGTTGGGCTTTTTTGGATTGAGTTTTATTAGTGTTTATTCTTGGCCTTCCATGTACAGGAATCTTACATGACCGGTTATTGGTTACTTTAGTTGAAAACTATGCCACCCTAATTTATTAACCCCCCCCCCCCCAAAAAAAAAGGAATTATACTGGGGCGGCAGACTACTACCCACTAGCATTATCATATGGTGTTTGTTGTTGCGGTTAACACTCAGGATTAGTTTGATCCCCCCCTTTTTCCTTCGTGCTTCTAGGTTTCTTGATTACATATTATGTGGTATTGAGACTTAGGTTGCTTTTTATTGTAATAAATCAGGACTTGAATGACTTGTCTATGCTAAGTGAAACGCTGAATGAAACAAAATTTTAGTTTTTCTTTTTCTTTCGTGATAGTGGGCATTATGCTATTTTCACCACCTTATGCTTATTAACTGGGTGTCAGAAGTAATGTTGGTTACGAATAAAAGTATAAAACACAATGAAATTGTGCAATACATGCAGCCAATCTTGCTTAGTATGATAAAGCGTGTTGTTGTGCTAACTTACTGGGAGTTTGTTAAGGGGTCGGGGAGGCCCTGATTTTACGCAAAGAGAAAAAAGTACAATCACATTTATATTTGGTGCTAATTAATACCTGATACCCGACTGAGACTTTGGCTTCTCTCACTTAAAAAGATTATTGCTTGCTTCTTATTAAGTATGAATTCGATTTGACTCTCGTACCATATTCCCATTCTCACCATCTCTGACAAGTGGTGATTGACAATTGGTTGTATTTGAATATTTACTCTGCCTGCTGCACCACTAGCACGATCTTATGCTGGTTAGTGGTCTAACTATTATATATGAATAATGCATATTCTGGACTGCTCTGAATGGGTTAAAGATCTGAAAACATATTATGTGCTTGTTTGGAGATGCTTATCATAAGCATGTTCATGCAATCAGATATAGAACTCTTTTCACATGCTTACTTCGAAATTAAAAAGTTGTTTTGCCATTCCAAACAAGCCTTATGACTGTTCACGTGTTTAGTGGGTGTTCCTAATATTATATGAGGTATTTTTAAATATGGATACGTGCTTTGTTTTGGAAATAAGTCGCATTTTCAGTTTGATGAAAATTTGGTGTTGTAAAATTGAAAAATGTTTTTAAAATTTTATTTGCGCATTGTTTATTGCCATAATGCCATTTATGTTTCTATCTTGCATTTGATTTCTCTTAAATTCTTGGTGATATTTATGATTGTTTTCTTTGTCAGGTTCTTAATTCTTCTGAGAAATTAAAGGCCAAAACATCAGCTAGAAATGCTGAAACCAATGTTGCTGCCAAGAGTGGGCCACAGCATCTTTCATTGCATACCACTAATCAATCTCTTCGTAGTATAAATGTTAAATCTGATACCCCAAAGACTTCTGGAAAGTTTACTGATCTCAAATCGGTGATGTGGGAAAATGGTGTTTCCCCTACCTCCAAGGATGTTTCAAACCAAACAAATTTTTCTAACAGCAAGCCTGGAAATCAACTTGCTGTTACTTCAGCAGTTGCTCCTGGACTGTCACGGAACCCCAACAATGTTAAATCTCCAACAGATCGGAAGCCAGCTTTAATGGACCTAAAATTAGGTTCCACTATGGAAAAGAAACCCCCATTGTCTCAAGTGCAGAGCAGGAATGATTTCTTCAATCTTATTAAGAAGAAAACGCTGATGAACTCTTCATCAGTTCTTCCTGATTCTGACACCTTGGTTAATTCTCCCATCATGGAAAGATCTGATGCAATAACTAGGGAAGTAGTTAGTCCTGCTGCTAACCCTGAAGCTCTTGGAAATGGTGCTGGTGTCAGTAATGGTGATGTCTGTGAAGATGTTCAGAGCCTTCCCAATAGCGAAAAGAATGATACAGTTCCTAGTTCGGCAGTATATCCTGATGAGGAAGAGGCTGCTTTTCTTCGTTCTCTTGGTTGGGAGGAGAATTCTGGTGAGGATGAAGGCCTCACAGAAGAGGAGATCAATGCCTTCTATCAGGAGGTGAGCATCTCATGCCCTACTTCAACATTCACCTTACCAAGTTCACCATAAATAGGAATAGCTGAACTTTTATTATACTTTTGGATGACAACATTATTGATTAAGCAAGGATTTAGGTGGTTTAGTCTCATAGCCAAGTTACTTGGCCAACCAAATTGTGGGATTGAAACCAAGTTACATATTCAGGGCATTTACAACCGTTGACTTGATCAATGTTATGGTCGTCAGTTTATTTTGTCCAGGATTATATTGTAGAAGTTTTTAATGATGATCAATTTGGATTGTTTTTCTTATTCTTTGTTGACTACTATTTTCCAGTGGATGAAATTGGAGCCCGACACATTCAAGCTGAGAGGCATTCAACCCAATCTCTCCAAGTTGTTGGATTCCTATGCAACCAACTTGCGTGGAGCTTCTGCTGAATGCAGCACTTCTCACTCCGGATCTCAAGCTTGATGTAATGTTTAATCTTTGATATGTTCAAGTTTTCATTTCTGGTGGCGGATGGAAAGTCATGTTTTGTTTTGAAAGAAGGCTGATGATTGGGCAAAGAGAAGGATGGGTTTCGATTAGAACCCTGCATTTTGCAAATATTGCAATAAGTTACAGGTGCCTTGATCCTGCCTGCTTAACGGGATATTTTTTGGCTTCCTTTTTTGGTTAAAAGTTACAGGTTTGGTTGGCTAGGGGGTAGGATAGGGGCTATTTTGTCTGCAAGGTGCGGGGAAATTGCATCTTTTAGGGTATTTTGATCCTTTTCTTTCAAGAGGGTTTGATTGTACGAGATGAAGTTTGAGTTTTGCTTAGTTTTACGGGGAAAAAAATTGAAATTGAAGCTACTCTTAAAGTTTATATCATGTTGATATTGGTTATTCTTCAAGATCTCCCCAATTTTTTGGGGTTTTAATCCCTCTTCATTTCCTGTTTCTGGTTCGCATCGTATTGTCGTACAGTCATTCAAAAGTCTCGTGAAATAAATTAGAGATGGATTAATTAGCCTCGTCATTGTTTTACTGATCGATATCTTCTTTCCTGTGTTTCGGAAGAAAATGAAGTTTGGCATCGTTTAACATGCCGGTTGTTGTTATTGCAAGTGGGAGAATGAGGCAGCACTGCTATAAAAAATAGTACGAAATTTTTATTTTTTTTAATTTTGAGTGAAGACCCTATTCCCTCTTCGATATGTATGAACTTATTATATTAAGGGAGTGGACTTTCAATTTTGCTCAAATTTCGGGGACGGAACCCGGAAGAGGGATGGGACGTGTTCTCCCAACACTTAAATCCTAAACCTTAGGGGTCTGTTTGGTAGGAGGGGAGGAGGGGAATGGGGGGATTTTGCTCCCCTCCTTTTATTTGAATTGTTAAAATTTTTAGGAGGGGAGGGAATTTTTTTTTTAAATTTTCCCTCCCCTACCCTCTCCTCTTAACCCTTATCTCCAAAATTAGGGGAAAATGTTAATGTTTAGATATACATTGACTAATATGTCAATACTATTTTATAATATTCCCACAATACAATTTCCATTCTTTATCCAAAAATGTCACACATTTTATAATTATATTTATTTAATTTTTATAATTATAAAATTATAATTTTATGTATTGAATACTATTTATAATTTTATTTTATTAAATATGTTAGAAAGTTATAAAATACAAATTAAATGAAATAAGGGTAAAGTTGTCCATATAAAAATGTTTCTCCTTCCCTCTCTTTTTGTCAATTCAAACAAGTTAAAAGAAAATCCCTCTCAAACCCTCCCCCCATCCATTAAAATCCTTCCCCTCCCCTCCATCGAGCCAAACGTAGCTTAAAACTAAGGAAAATTTGAGGCTTCTTGAGAGCTATGTATTTATGATCAAATTACCCTCTTGCATTAGCATCTAATTGGCATTTTTTTGTTGGGTACAAAAACCTTTAAACGAGTTGGATCGGAGGCTCACTAGGGTCAGGGTATTACCTCCGGCTTTAAAAAATGTTTACACAGTTACTTATAGATCTTCTATTAACATAGCCCTCACATTATCAGCGAAAGTTTTTTTTTTTGGGCCAAACATTAGCAGCAGAAGTTGAACTCATGACTTTGTAAGCTATGAGTCAACTCCTTACCAACTAGATTAACCTTTATTAGCATCTAATTAGCATTTTATTTAGTCAGAATAACTCAAGTTTAATCAATTGACTTTGTTGATAAATATGTGGCTTATACTTTATAAGAATATGAGCTTGAATTTCATTGTTAACGTGAGGACTTTAAGGTGTGGAATGAATAGAATGGAACATTATTTGATTACATAGTTTTAACAAAATTTTATTTCCACCGCCAAATTTCTTGTACCATCAAGATTAAACAAAATTTGTGGCAAAAAAGAAAAGTAGAATTTTATTTCTTTTATTATTTAAAACTCGAGTGAAAATCACAATTTCACTTCAGCTCAAATTAAATTAGGTTACCTGCGCATATATTACCTCTGATTCTAAATATAAAATCTAATTGATTTTTTTAAGAGATTAAAAAAATTAAATGCTTATTAGAAAAAAGAAAAAAAAAAAGAAAAAGAAAGCCAAATAAGTTATTAATCATATCATACATTGTGCATAATTATATTATATATTAATTTATAAGTCACAAAAAAATATTATATTTACAACTAGAGGTAGTAAAATATTTTCCATTCTACTTCCCATATAAAATATTTTCCACTCCATCTGAAGGCCCCAGATGAGTATGGTATTTTTCGAGTTTAAATGCATAAAATGAGAGTTATGAAATATGCCTATAGTCTATGAAAAAAAAATAAAGGGTTAAAATACAATTTTAGCTACAAAATTTTGTCTGAGAAACTTCGGACACAAATAAGTTTTAAAAAAGGTAAAAATAACAATGAACAATTAAAAATAATACAAATTTAACAAAATCGTTAAATTTGAATTAATACAGTTAAGGATTTTTATCTCTTATAATTTAAGTTAGATCAAATTTAACAATTTTGTTAAATTTACCCCCTTTTTAATTGTTCATTGTTATTTTTGCCCATTCAAAAACTTATTTGTGCTAAACGCCCCTCAGATAAAACATTATTGTTAAAATTACACCTTAACCCAAAAATAAAATATGCCTGTAAGTATGGTCAATATTTATCTCCTTTGCACACATAGAATGATGATGTAGAATATATAAAAATATTCATGTGAATATGCACCAGGAAAGTTCGGGAAATTTTCCCTAAAAATTTTATTGGCTAAAGGACTTGATAAATCTCTATACATAAAAAATACTAGTACACACAATTCCAATACTCTGATCTCTATCCTTCTCACCAGCAGAATTTTGGAGGATTCTTCATTTTTTCTTCAATGTTCCCTGCCTTTTATTTGAATCTTATTTAGGATTAACTTTCAAAAACTAATAACGAGAACGATACAAGAAACATGGGTGTTATTCTGCATATTATAAATAGAATAAGAGCCAAGGCCATTGGTTGTTTTGTAGCCTAGTAACATGTATAATCCTTTATCAATGCTTTTTCCTTAGCTGACAAACAGAATGCCAGTGAGCTGGACTGGAGGCGTGGTGTTATTTCTTGGAAAGTCAAGATCAAACTAATAGTCATAGTCAAGGTGTATAGTTAAACTTAATCTAATATAAATTGATTCTAAAATTCAGTCAAAACAAAAATTGATTCTAAAACACAGTAATTGTATTCCAACCGACAGAGTATTCGCCCATAATTTGATTTAAGAGGAGGATAAAATTGGGAACTCAAGCGTGCCACGTATTCAAATTATTTTTTAAAAACTAAAAAGTAACATCTAGATTACCCAATTCCCAACTGATAGTCATAGGAATTGGTCGAATCTTTCATTAACCTTGCAACGTGCAAAGTGAACACACCCTGATGCAGCCAAGAGTCAAGGGTCAAGACTATGCACAACTTACATTTACAGATCCACAAGAGCCGGGATCTCCCATCCATTTCAAGAGGGCGAGGCCTGACGGACATGCTTTTAGAATAACTCCAAATAATGGCCCAGTTTGCCTCATTCGGGATGAGAAGTCCAATAGATTAGCCCACTGCATCCAAAAGTTCAAGCAACAGGTTAACAGCTAAGGATATGGGCTACGAAGGTCTCTAAATAAGGCTATTCAAAATCAAACCAAATCGCATGAACTAGATTAAAACCCAAAACATCAGCAAGAAATGCTGAAATGAATGTTGCTGCTAAGAGTGGGCCACAGCATCCCATTGCGCAAAAGAACTCATAGCTCATGTAAAGAAAAATTCTAAGTGTGCCAGGGGTAGGTGCACAGGGACATAACATTAAGGATTTGATCTGTATAGAGGGAATCTAGAATGATGAGTGAACATGCACGCAAGAATTTCTGTGGCAGCAAGGAGTAAAATATTTTAAACCAATAATGAAATGCTTTAAACACCACTTACCTGATTAAGACAAGCACACACTGCAAAACACCTGCAGCGCCCGTCCACGCTGAAGGGGCAGATTTATCAATTGAATCTTGTATGAGTAGACCAACTGATGCAGCTAAAGAAACAAAAGATACAACATATGCTAAGAAGAGCCACAGCTTCAATCTGTTAACAAGAAGTAATTAAAACTAATCCTCATGACTACCAAAGAGTAGCATTGTTCTTCTTTTGCCATTTTTGGGGCTACACAACCAAGAACAGAATATGGAAATAAGGCAAGTTCATCATATAGTGATAATAACATGGAGCATATACTGACAAACACACATTCAAATATGCATAATTTCTATTTAAAAATCATTATCAGCCCAAGCACTGTTGCACGAATGAGCTAAGCTTAATTAAGCCTAGCTCAGGTCCTAGCATGCCCTATGCAGCTATATAGAAAGAAATCGACTGAGCAAATCTGATCAACTACTATAAGTCAAATAATCAGTTGAATATTAGCAGATCAGTTCTTGAAAAAAAGGGAATAAAATATTCTAAGATTCTCACATGACATACTCTGGTTGAGAGGATATAAGAGGCAACACACAGCAATGTCATAGATATAACTTCACCTTTTCCCTTGCATTTCACATTCATGCGCATTAGTAATTACTAATTAGAGTATAAGTAAAAGCTCACAATTACAATGGTCTCAAACCTAATAAAATATTCACCAATCATTGACTTTAGATGATTCCAAGTTTGCATCTCCAACAATAATTTCTTATCTCACAGAAACTATATCTTAAAAAACGACAATATGTTATAAGCCCTAAACACAAAGTTATACTAAGTCACTGATGGGCTAATGGCCAGCAATTATCAAACAAGAACCTTTTCCTTTAGTGTTAACCTTCTATGAAGGGAATTTGAACTTAAATTCTTCAGCCTGGGAGATGATTCAATTAGTACCAAGCCAAACTAATTGGTAGCAGACAGAAACTTCACGAGTGAAAGGTTATTCCAATAGATTGGTTACCAACGTTTTGCGAATGGCTCAAAGTTAAAAAAGGAAAAAAACAATCCACCCACAGCGCGCGCACATACATATTAATATCAATAAAAGCATTCTAGCCACTTAGAAGGGGCAGAAACGCAGTGTTGATAAAATCAGCTAGGGTTAAGAGTCTGTCCTCGTTAAATTGAACTAATACGGGCCTTTGAACTATAATACAAGATAACTAATCAGTCGGAGTAGATCAGATGATGGCGCTGCAAAAAACACATACCTCCATTCTCCTTCGTCATAGGGAGAGTAATCAATGTCTTCTTTCCTAACGCAATTGAACATCAGGGCCGCCAGAGACGCAAAAATTCCTTTAGATAATAAACGATAATCAAACGCATTTTTTAAACCCTAAATCCCTGATGGGGAGAAACACTACAAACAAAAAAAGAGATAATAGAGAAGGATGGGGGGACAAACCAGGAAGGTAGTGCAGGAAAGAAACCTTGACGGAGCTGCAGACCACGGCATCAACCCAGATCCACCAGCCGGCGCCAAAGACGGCCCCCGCGACGCCAGGCCCAAAGATCGCCCATAACTCCGCCACGTCCATGATGAAGATGGTGCTGTACTCAGTTAATTTAATACTCTGCTCAATTCAGCAACGAGCGTGCATAGCTGAAGCTCTGATGCAGAAACGTATCTTCCACCAGCGAGACAGCTGGAGTGCTGCGGATGACTCCACTCGCTTCTGAACCCGGGTCCACTTGAGGTATATTTTATGTCCGGAGAAACAGTTATCACCATCCTCGTCTTTATCGTTCGCGGTTTTTTTTTTAAAAAAATATTACTATAAAATCTCAAATTAAGTTTATTATAAAAAATTATAAGAAAATTATGAAATTTGATAAGAAATTTACAACTCATTTTTAAAAAAATAATTGATTTAAGATTTACAAATTTCAAATTTTTTAAAGTATTTTCCCCATTTATTATTGCTGTGTAATCATGATGATATTAATATAGTTTTTTGAAAAAATCACACTCAGATTCTAAAAACCAGAAAAAATCATAAAATGTCTCATAGTAGATTCTTTTGTCAAAAAGCTTTCTAGTGACTTCATTGATATTAATTCTAAATGTGCAATTATTTTCTTACTCTTAGTAAAAGAATAAGTGTATGTGCATATTGTGACAAATTTATGTGCCTACTTTAACAACTTTAAAAAAGGAAATACTTTGGAAAATTTATGTGTCTACTTTGACGACTTATAAAATGGCAAGTGTAGTGCTTATTGTAGTGTCTATTGTGACAAGTTTATGTGCCTACTTTAGCAAGTTTATATGCCTACTTTGACAAGTTTATGTGCTTGCTTTGCTATGATTATGTACTTACTTTGACAAGTTATAAATTGGCAAGTATGTGAGCCTATTTTGACAAGTGTATGTGCTTATTTTGACAAGTTTATGTGCCTATTTTGACAAGTGTATCTGTCTATTTTGACAAATTTATGTACCTATTTTAATATGTATCTGCCTATTTTAACAAGTTATAGAGTGACGATTGACAAACTCATTTATGTTAAGTAAAACAACTCTCATTAACAAGTGCATATACCTATTTTGACAAGACATAGAGTGGTGATTGACAAGTACATGTACCTAATTATATAACTTAATATTATATCATTTCCAAATATTAAATACTAATAATAATAAGATAATTTTACGTTCAGAATTAATATCAATTAATTCCAAGGAGCTTTTTGATAAAGGGAATATGCTATGAGATTTTTTTTTTTTTTGGTTAGTCCACGGGACCTAAAGGTAACTTCCCTAGTTTTTTCGTTATTACAATGATATTTATAAGTAGTTCACGAAATATTTGAGATTCCCAAAAGTCAAAACATTGATTTAGTTTTAAATCAAAATTAAAATCATTGCCATTCTTAAATTATTGTTCAATCTTGAATAAATTGAATCTTATCCCTTCAAAATGCATGAAACTTGAAAGAAAATTACATGGAAAAAATAATTTTTTGGTCTTTGTAATTTTAACTAGATTGTAATTCAATCTATACACTTTAACTTAGAACAACTTAGTCCTTATATTTTTGACTCGGTTATAAGTCAGTCCTTATAATTTTCACCATTTTATAATTTAGTCCTTATGTTCTAGAATAAAAGTGGGGGACTATATTATAACATGGTCAAAATTATAGGGATTAAATTACAGTGAGTCAGAGTTGAGGAATTGAGTTACAACTGAGTTAAAACTATAAGGACGAGTTGCACCAAGTCAAAATGTAAGAATTGAATTACAACATAGTTAAAACAATAGGAATCAAAAAATTAATTTTCCCAAATTACATTTCTTGTACATAGCTAGCATGAGAATTTAATAGGCGAAGTGTGCATAATTATCAATTCCAGCCAAGAAGCTGGAAGTTAAACGCGAATGATAGTTTTGGCGGGAGAGAGTGGCGGAGGCGGCAGTGGCACCATTCATGATCATGACCATGGAGGGAAAGCTATAACTTACGTTGAGTTTTGGAAGTTCTTATCAACTTTCAGCCTCCAATAGTCTGTTTGGTATGGCCGCCTATGAGTACTTTACCTTTATGATTCCACCGTTCCCGAGGGACTACAATAATAAGTTTGTCAATATAAAATATGTTGGCAAAATCTAAAATGATTCAAGAAAATATTTGATTCAAGTCGTATTCGAGGACACTATTCTTAAGAGATCTTTTACAACCCCATAAAAAATAGGAAGCGGCGTCTCCCCATAATTAAACAATTTTTTTTGTAAGGATACATGGCGTAAAACTGGTGGAAGATAAAGTAACTCAATAAGAGATTACTGAAGCTTTTATTTCTATTCTCCAAACGATGTTGCAACTGGGGTATTTATAGACAATAAATCGATAGCTTAAAGTAGTATCTCTTGAAGACTACACATTTTCAATTATAAATTCATAATTATTTGTTAAGTTGATAAACCAACACAAATATTTTAATTTACAAGAACATGACTTCTCAAAATGTATCTCTTAATTTAAACATATTCTATAATATTGGAGAGACTATTTCTTTGACGCACTCATAAGCAACATTTATAATAATCCCCCACATGTGTCAAAGAAAACACCATTAGTTGAGTTATACTCATGGATATAACTATTGTATTTAGTGGTCCTTCAAAGATGTTAGTAAACCCTGCTTCTATGAATCAACAACTCTTTGATGAATATCAGAGGCATTAATAGTCACATTATACCCTCACATTCCCACTATCAACAACAGTTTTGCACGTTAAGGCAGTTATGCGGATGTCTGATGTATAACGAATGCTCTAGAGATATTCATAGAGGTAATTTCATGTAAGTGTGCCTGCAATGAACATATCATCCCATAGGATTATGAAATCATTAAGAGCTTTGCTCAACCTGCCAAAATGCATTCTAGCACATTCCATTACTCATAGAAAGGGACTGATAATTTATTTTGTGCTAGTGAGAACTGACAAACGACTTGTTTACCTATTGAACCTTCTTCATAGGATTGCTATCAATTACAAGTTAGGTTCAGTCTCATTCCCCTCGACTAATTTATTTCATCTTGCAGGGTTTTGTTAACAACTGATAGGTCTATTATTGACCTTATCAAATCAATTGAGATAGGTCTTCAATATTCTTAGTATTCCATCCATTTCCAGAGTAATCAACTCTAACTCACACAACATTTTTTTTCACATCCATGTATATCAATATAATGAGAATCCACAGTACACGATGCCAATATTTATGGCATTCCATAATTAGTTCTTTCTCCTTGTGAGAGTTTGTATATGCTCAATCTTCACATATCATTTGTCATGTCATAATATTTATCAATGCTACAAATTATCAACAATTCGTGCACACATTGATTAAGCTCTAATATCGCTTCGGGTAGCATATTAGCATTATAAGAAATATTCACATATTGATTCTTACAACCAATCTTAATGATTTATCATATATCATCATTATTCCTTTATGATCTCAATGCTCCAAGTCATATTTTATTCATTCATGATTTCAATTTCAAATTAAACATGAAGTCTCATACTATATCATACATGACCATGCATGTTATCTACATTAAAATTCAATATCTGTTCACAATAATCATGCATGCTCATACTAAGATAAATAAATAATACCATGAAAATTAAAAGTAAATTTATTTCTATATTAGATAAATGAAATTTTCGCACCACTATTATAATGTTTGTTTCAAGTTATACAAAAATTTGATAGTAATTCACAAAATTTGCGCTCTTTAGCAAATAATTCCCTTCATTTAATTTATCATAAAACATGGCATAATTTTGTAATTTTTTAATATATTTTCTTTTGATAAAATAATAATTTTTTCACCCCATACTTTCAAATATTTCAGTTATATCTTACAACTTTTCAATATCAAATCTACATAATTTCATATGATAACCCAATAATCACAATAACCATAATTGTATCAAATAATTGTAAATTCATAGTTTATTTCCCACGCCACAAATCATCACAGAAATATGGACATATAGGATATAAAACAGTCCATTCATATATTAAATAAAAAAAAAAACAGTCACCATAACAAGAAACAATATTTCGGTCCCCTTAACATTTTCTGTACATGATAATTTTTATCTTTCATTTTCTAATTTAATATTTATCAAATCCTCATATAAATAATAGCACAGATAATAGAAGATTTAGTTAAAGAAAGATAACAGAAGATTAGCAAAATTCAATGAGAGATAATAGGATAATAGCAACTTATTAAAATCAAGTTAATATATTCATTATTCTTGTCGGAATATATGAAAGTGTAGGGAATCTAATAACTGTTAAATAAAATAATATTGATATATTAATTAAAATAAATTCTCCCGAAATCAAATATGAACATAAGTGATTAAATTGTATCTTGAATGAAGTATTAATGGTTCCGTTAAATTTTCTCATTCCTCATGTATTAAAAAATAATATCTTGATTCTAAAACAGCACGTCAAATTTCAGTCGTATAAAAGAATAAGCAGATAATGAAACCAAAATCTATAAACGCTTGAAGAAGCCCTTAAAATTTGAATATCAATATTCTAGTTAGTATTAAATCAACGCATACCTGAATTCTGGGAGGTTATAATAGTCTGTTTGGATTGGTAATAGAAAGTTACTTTTCTAATGTAATTTATAAAATACAAGGTAAGTATGTGAGATAAGTTTTGCTGTGCTTCTCCAACGCTAACCTAAATAGGCCCTTAATTAACAAATAGATGTTAAAAAGGGTAATTCCAACATCTCTCTTCACCATCTTCTAGCACAATTGCGTCTCTCTTTCGGATCACGTCGCCCTCAAAATCTCTTTACCATAGAGATTAAAATAGTCCGGTTGAAGGGGGAATTGGGTATTTGTCCATGATAGTAACAATCATGACCCTCGTTGACCAAAAGCTTATTTTGATATGCTTTCATCAGATACAAGACCCAATTCTCACTCCCTCCATTCACAATTATCATCGAACCAACATATTTTTCCTTCTCAAGACAGAGGCGCGACTATTGGACGTTTATTCGTTGAGTTTTAAACTTTTAATAGCGATTCAAATGGTAGCACTAATAGCCACATTTGTACGAGATTTTGACTTCACCAAAACAATCCCAAGACGGCAATATGCGCAGAGCTATAGCAAACTAGAGGTAAGGATTTCCTCAAAAGGATCCAAAAATACAACTTGAAAACTTTGATTAAAGCTAAGTCAGAGATAACAAATGAAGTTTTTATTTTAAATCATTCCAGTTGTTTCAAGGCCTTCATCAAAGAATAATGATCTCCGTAAAAGAAAACCATAAGCCAAGAGTAACGAAATCAGAAAACCACATAGCTTATCTAATGATGATTAAGCGTAGTATTGTAACGATTCAAGCCACTATATTGTCTAATCTCAGCAAACGTTATGACTCAATGTATTCAAATCGAACAAATCAAAATAAAAGGGGGTGAGATTGGAGTTGGGACTTATCTGATTTTCTCTGTAGTCAGTCACATGAATTGAAGAACACACATCATAACACAATCATGAGATTTACAGGATGTATTTTGTAAGATTGTTGGTGAAATCTGCAATGAATCAAGAAAATATTTGGGTTTGAGTCGCATCTGAGGATACTGTCTTTGAGAGAGATATTTCACAACCTAATCAATAAATAGGAAGTAGCATTTCCTCAAAATTAAACGAACACTTCCTATAAGGATGTAAGGCATATAATTGGTGAAAAAATAAAGTAACTCAGCAGGAGATTACCGAGGCTTCTATTTCTCTTCTTTAAATTGTGTCACAATTGGGGTATTTATCAAGGATTTAAAAATCAGACCGGGTCGGACCGTCGCCCCAGTCCTTGTAACGGGCCGGCTCTAAGCCGCCACCCGTTTTTTTGTTTCAGCTGTTTTGGACCGCCTCAAACTTGCTTTTGGGTCGCCAGCCGCTTTTCAGGCTAAAACCCGAAGCAGGTTTTGAGGGGTCAAAGTAAGCTGTTGGGGTCCCCAAATTCACCGCCCTAACCCTTTTGTACTAGTTCTGACGCAGCGATAAAGCTGTTCCAGCAACGACGGCCATCGTGTGAGGCCATCGTCTTCCACCGTATGCGGCGTCATCCTCCACCATTTTTGTCGTCTTCATCAGTTCATCTATCATATGTGCCTGTGTAGCCAGCTAGCCGTCGTCTTCCACAGTTTTCTTTTCCTAAGCCCCAACCCTTTGACGGTCCTTAGCTCATTTCCCTCCCTCCAACTCCAACCTCTGACATCTCGTATTCTCTTCAGTCTCAGTCCTCCTAAGTCTCGTCAGTTTTAGAACCACAATCAACCCAAGTAATCAATCGTTCTTGATGATTTTCTTGTTCGTTAATTCAGTATGGATTATGAACTTGATTGTGCTTGTGATATTGGATTGAATTGTGGTTGTGGTTCTGGACTTGATTGTGGTTGTGGATCACTGGATTGCGCTTCTCTTTCCTTAATTTTGGTTGTCGTATTCCTCTATTTTATGGTTGTGGATTATGCTTCTCTTTCCTCTGTTTTGTGGTTGTTTGTGAATGGAGATGTGAATGGAGTCATATGTCCCCCACATGCCTTCATCCTCCTTTATGGCCCTTCACTGATCACACATACACACATCACTTTTACAGTTCACACACATACAAATGTCCCCCACAGTGCCTTGGCTTGGATTAGATTTATATAAATGTAGATATATTCTTTTTACGTGGCTAGTTTTGTGTATGAGAAGGGAAAAGTGCGGATAAAACCAAAAAATAAACAATAAGATATTATATATATTGGTGGGTTTTGTACTTTTATTGTTGTATTCTTTTGTATATGCTACTCAAAGGAGTGGTAAAGGACTAAAGGCAGAGGAATGGTCCCTACATTGTAAGCTCTTTATTCTAGAACAACAAATAAGGGTTGTGTATGTTCTTTTCATTGGACTTTAATAATTGGGTTCAATAGGTAGAGGAACTAATTTGGTTTAATATTCCCTGGAGACATAAGAAACCAGCAATGTTAATATATCTGAAGATGAAACAAGATGAATTTTGTGATCAATCTGAGAGTGCCAGCTCAAATTATAATTATCAATGCCATTGTGAAACAATTTAGTTTCTTAATTAGTGAAACATCCTTTTCTTACTAAATCTGTTCATTCTGTTATTTTAGGAATGTTTGATTAATCCACACATGACCAATTTTGTTGTTGACTTAGTTGAATTCAAACTGGACTTGCAATTTTTACTATTCCTTTTAATATGTTTAGTTTTTAATACTAGTATGGTTAGTGGTATCCTGGGACTTCAACTTTTTTCCTGAGCCAAATTCCTTGCCTAGGTGCACTGCCCCATATTTTGCAATCATTTGCAAAGAATTAATTGATTCTTTACATTGGATTTTAATAATGGCAAAGTATGAGTTTACTAAATTAGAGACTAGGACATGAATGGTCAAAGGAGTGGTAAAGGCAGGGGCATAGTAACACTGATGTAACAATTTTTTCCCCATTGTTCCATAATCCATAGTAAGTACCCAAAGATTAGAACAAGAAGCCACACTACTTATAAATAATTCATCCTCATTTCCTTTCTTTTGTGTCCCTCATTATGTTTTATTTTTATATTCAAGTTCAATATTAGTTATCACTTATCGTTTGATATTTTTATATTGCAGGAACTAGAAAATGTCATTCCAAGTAGAACAAGCAAGTAATGTTGCTCCATCCACCCAATCTGTTAGATCAAAGGCCAATCCAGCATGTGAGCATTGTGTTCAAATGCATAACAAAAATCCAGGTGGCAAACCTCTCTTGAAATGTATGTATTATGGAAAGGAATTTGCTGGGGGAGGGATACATAGCATGAAACAACATCTTGCTGGGAAAAAGGGGGACATCATAAGTTGTAAAAAGGTTCCGGGAGATGTTTGCTTTCGGTTGAAAGAAATCAAAGAGAAAAAGGGAGAGAAACAAGAACAATTTGAAGAGGACAATCCATACGTCCCTACATTTGAAGGAGATGCTCCAAATTTACAAGAAGTTCCTCCTTCGCATACCCAAACTTCTAATCCATCTCAACAAAGTGTTTAAATTTCTTCTTCAAGACCATTTAAAAGTTTGAAAAGAAAGGCACCTGCAGCTACAAATACCTTCTTTGCTCCAAGGACAACTTCAGATGCATAATAAGGAATAAGAAGAGCATTTGCAGGTAAAGAAGTTGTGCATAGAACAGATATGTCAGTGGCTAGGTGGTTGTATGATTGTTGCATTCCAATTAATGCTGTAAATTCAATTTACTTCCAGCCTATGATAGATGCTATTATAGCTATTGGCCCTGATTATAAAGCGTAATCTTACCATGCCTTTAGAACAAAATTATTGCAAGACATAAAAAAGGAAGTTCAGTTGTTAGTTGATAAGTGTAGGAATTTTTGGGCAGAAACTGGTTGCACAATAATGGCGGATGGTTGACAAGACCAATGAAATAGGCAGTTGATTAATTTTCTGGTTTATTGTCCTAAAGGAATTGTCTTCATCAAATTTGTTAATGCCTCAGACATTGTTAAAGATGCCCAAACCCTATACAACTTATTCATGGACATGGTTATGTTTGCTGGTGTAAACAATGTCGTCTACCTTGTTACTGATAATGCAACTAATTATAAAGTTGCGGGGAAATTATTGACTGAAAAGTATCCGTCTATTTATTGGTCTCCATGTGCTGCACATTGCTTAAATATGATTTTGTCTAACATTGGTAAAATGGAGATTGTTACATGTTTATCTAGACGTACATCTTTGATTTCGAAATTCATTCACAACCATGGATTTTTGCTAGCTTGGCTAAGAAAAAGAGAAGGTTGGACAGAAATCCTCAGACCAGGAGCAATACAATTTGCTACTACTTTTATTGCCTTGAAAAGTATTCTTGCGCAAAAGCATGATTTACAAGCCTTGGTCGCCAGCAAGACATTTATTGACTCTAGATACTCAAGAGACCATAAGGCAAGAGATGTAGTTGCGGTTGTATTAGATAGTAGATTTTGGAATGATTGTCAGGGTATTGTTAAAGTTGTCAAGCCTCTGCTAAGACTTTTAAGAATTGTAGATTCTGATGATAGGCCTTCACTTAGATGTGTGTGTGTGTGAAGGGATGTATAGGGCAAGGAAAGCTATCAAACGTACTTTTAATCATATAAAGAAGAATTACAAGCCCTTCACGAGTATTATCAAGAATATGTGGGATTCTTAACTTCATTAAGATCTTCATGCTGCAGCTTATATCTTAAATCCTACTTTCCTTTATGATACGTCTAACTTCTCTCAAAAGCCAGAGGTAATGCAAGGATATCTGTCTGTCATAAATAGGAAAGTAATATCTAATAAGACCAAGTTCTTGCAAGAAGGCACATTATACCAACAAATAAGTGGTGATTCCTTTAGTAATCCTTTAACTCTTGAATCAGCAAAATCAATAAGACCTGGTAAAATTTCATACTTTTTAATTCTTATATTATAAGCCTCTAACTTTTTTTTATTTAATTATGTTCGATTTAATATGATAGATGAATGGTGGCGGTGTTTTGGAGGTAGTTGTCCCAATGTTAAAAAATTGGCTATTCAATTGTTGAGCTAAACTGCTTCTTCTTCTGGTTGCGAAAGGAATTGGAGTTTCTTTGAAATAATACACTCCAAAAGAAGAAATAGATTGGAACATCAACGGTTGAATAATCTTGTCTTTGTTCATTACAACTTTCGTTTGAGGAAAATGTATATTTTCTAAGTTTTTCACTTTACAGTTTACACTTAAATCTGTATTGATAAAAAATTAAATGAATGACTACTACTAATAATACTAATATTTTATTTTCATGTGTTTTTTTAGAGTTTCTGACAAGAAAAAAGTTTTTGATCCCATTGATTATGAAAGTATTGACAATATTGGATAATGGATAATGGAAAAAGTTGATTCTCCTCCACTTTCATCATTTTCTGCTAAAGAGATAGAATGAGATGTCATTTATGATGAGGTCACACTACCAATACCAAACACTACCATCAATGATGAAGGTTGGATACTTGGATGTTTTAAATTTTGGACATGTTAATTTTTTTCCTCAAAATTATATGTTACTAATTTAATAATTTGGTTTGTTGCATACTCTTTTATAAAGATTTTTTTTCAAGAACAAGGCAATGAGGTTCATTCTCAAGCTAAGGATGAGATTAGAAGCTCTAGGATTAGAGTTGGTGGTCTTTATTTTGGATCTTTTCCTCAAGCAGATAATGATATTTATGGTCCAAATGCCTTTTAAAAAACTCATGCTTGAATCAATCAAGACCCACTAATGTCTGACAAGTCATGAAATCATTATAGTCCAATGCATTTTGTTAGGTTGATCACTTGATTGTTGACTTAGTGTTCTTCATTCAACCATATTTTGTAACCTAGTTAACTTCATATCAAATTAGACCACTAAAAATTAATTGTTTGTGTGTGTGTGTGTAATTATATATATAATATTTTTAATTTAATTATTATGTCATCAGTCCAACTGAATGATTCAACCGTTCCAACCGGTTGAATCATGACTCGCTGGCCTTTCCGGCTCAACGTCTGGTCCGACTTTTAAAACATTGGTATTTATAGATAATAGATTGATGCCTTGAAGTGGTATCTCTTAAATACTATACCTCTTCAATTAAAAAGTCATAACTATTTGTTAAATTCATGAACCAACACAAATATCTTAATTTATAAGAATATGACTTCTCAAAACGTATCTCTTCATTTAAACATATTCCATAATATTGGAGAGACTCTTTTTTTGACACACCCATATAAAATATTTACAACAAAATAGTAATACAAAAAAATGTTAAACGATATTTTTCATAATTTATAAATACTGTTTATCATTTTCTTAGATTTAGTGTAATATATAGGAAGTCACGTAAGTAAAAATGAATTGCATATGCGCCTTTTAGAAAATATAAAAATTTTAAAAACAAGTTGCAGATACGGGCTAAAAATACTGTTGCAGAGGGGCAAGCCCATGGGCCTAACGAACACTCAGTGTCCACGACCCCTTGTCCCATAATTTAAAATCTATTTTTCGTCTTTATAATTTACTATGAAAGTTTTAAACAAATAGTTTTAATTTTTGAAGTTTTTCCCGTTTGAAATTGTTAGTCCCCATATTTTTAAAAGCACCTTAATGGTTTTATTTTTGCTGATGTGTCACTAACGGTGTGTAATTTTACTGATATGGCTCGATGATGATGACTGGACATATAACATGGAAATAACCCATTAATATGGGTTGATGAACTTAATAAGTTATTTAAAAATAATGAAAAAAAAAACAGATCCCCGAACTGAACCAAAATCGCACAACATATATCTTCTGTTGCTGCACTTAAGCTGGCCATGTTCGAATTTTCTCTTTTTATTTTTGTAACAGTACTTTTCAAAGAAAGTAATTTTTTTGAGCTATAAGACAAACCAATTCAAAAACCAAAATAAATTTGTCAGCTTTATGGCATGAAGTTGCAGCACCGAATTAACAAAATCAAGAGGTAGAAAAGATCCTAAAATTACTCTCTGAGACTTTTCAACCCAAATACGAATCCAGATCTGAAGTGCAACTATCCTGTGAAGATGAGTGCCAGGGACAACGACGGCGATGGGTGCTAGAGACAGCTACAGAAATGGGCGCCGGCGTCGAAGACGGCGATTGGGGTGGGGTGACTGCTGGAGGAGATGAGCGATGGAGGTGATTGATGGGTAGGGTTGTCCATGGACCTGACCGGGTTGGGTCTCAACCCGAGGTCTGGTCCTTATAGGACCTCAGGCTGGACAAGTCAGCCCGAGGTCCGGTCTGGTCCAGCACCAGCCCGAGCTCGGGCTGGACCAGACCAGTCCAGTGGACTGCTTGGACCACATGACCTATTTTAATTTTGTTCTCCTTCTTGTTTGGATTGATGCAAGGAGCTAGGGACAGTGGAAAAATGCATAATAATACTTATAATTGGAAAAAATATATCACAAAATATTAAAACTCATTCATAAATCCATAATAATCTCCAACAACATTGAACATGAATAAAAAATAACAACATTCAAGTTACTTTAATACAATCAATAACAATCAATTAAACACATTAAATCAATAAGTATAAAAAAATTATTTGAGTTTAGAAGATTAAAAAAAATTATACAAGATATTTTTTAAAAAAAAATCGGGTCGGACCGGACTAGACCGAAGGGTCTGGACCCTTGACCCGATGTCCGATCCGACCTGATCAGTCTGGTCTGGTCCGGTCTGTTTAAAGTGTCTTGAACTGATTTTTTGTCTTCTGGACTGGGTCGGGTCGGACCGGGTTGGACCGGACCAACCAAACCACCAGGTTTTTTAGACATCCCTATTGATGGGTCCATGATTATGGTTGTGCGATTTGGGTCGACTGTGGTTGTGCCATCTGCGATATTAATGGCTTATTTCCATGTCATATGTCCAATCATCAAGCTATGTCAGCAAAGTTATCACCATCAGTGCCACATCACCATCACCAAACTAAACATTATTAAGTTTTTGTTTGGTTGGGGTTTTTTGAGGGAAGGGTTAGAAATAAAAAATGAGTGTTTGGTTGGAAGTACGGGAGATTAAGAGAGGGAGAATTTTTTGTCTTTTAGTGACCACCTCCAATCCCTTACAAAACCTTTAGATTTAAGGTTTTTTCTAGAGGAGAAAATATTTATGTCTGTGACTAAATTATTATATAAATTTTTCAAAAATTTGAAACTGCCCTCACATGTGAAAACCCTTTTTCGCTCTTCCATTCTGTTTTCTTCGTCCATTTCTCCCGCTCGAAATCCTTTTTCCCTCGTCTCTTTTGTGCGTTCGGCAGTTGAGCATTGTCTCCGGCCGCTCCTCCAGCCGCCGCCTCCGTCGCATGCTTCTGCAGCCACCATCGGTTGCTTGTCGAAGGTCGGGCTCATCCATTTGTCCTGTAGATCGCGTCATCTCCTTCGCGATTCTGCTCCTTCAAGTAAGATTACCTTGATTGACCTAAAAATTGACTAATGGCGTACTGGCTTGAGTTATGGGTATTACTGTGAGGTTCTGATTTTTCTGCATTTTCCCCCATTATCAAGTATGAGAACAGTATGTTAGCTCACTGTTTTCTGCAGAACTGTATTTTTCTGATTCAACCGTATGTTAGCTCACTGATTTTTCTTCTTGAAAATTTTGATGGTTGTACCACAAAGAAAATGAATGAGACATTCTCACTATCAGAGACTACCAAAAACTCAATTTGGCTGGAAAAGGTCTCGGCCAAGTGGTCATAACACACATACCTGGCAGGAAGTGGAGAGAACAAGCATTTATTTGGTGATAGACAAGATATACTTCGTTCTATGAAAAAACAAGCGAACTCTGAAGACTCTAGTGATGAGGCTGATGCTGAAAATTTAGGTAGAATTCACATTGAAGCAGTTGCTTTTTCTTCGGCATCCTTTATTTCAAAATCAGAACCCTCTATTACTTCCCTGAAAAGTTCCTTGGTAACAGATTCCTTTTTTAAGTTGAGATGCAAGGTACCCTTTCATTATTTTCTGTTACTTCCTTGATCAATGAAACTTGAGTTTTTCTTTTCCTGATATATTTTTGTGTGAAAAATGGTAATCTAATTCCCTGATGCAGGTCTTAGGCGTAAATATTGTGAAGAGTGACTCAAGAATATTTGTTGTTTATTCCATATCGGTTACATATGTAAATAATAATAGTTGGTCAATTAAAAGAAGGTGATAAGCCTTTGTGCACTCATTAATCCATGTGTTTTTAATACTAATTTGTCAACATGGTGCTGTCTTGTACTCTCAAGGCATGCATAACTGAGTTTTATTTTTTCCAAGGTTTCGCCATTTTGAGGAGCTACATAGGCATTTGAAAGAGTTTCCTGAATATGATCATTTTCCTCCAAAGCATTTTTTGTCAATCGGCTTAGATTTGCCTATCATTGGAGAGTGATATATATTGCTGGAGAGATATCTAAAGGTTAGCAGCACTTTTTGTCAGGCATGATAATACAGATTTTGGATAAACTTCATATATGTTAAATGACATTTAGAACAAATTTCCTCTATTTTCTCCTTTAAGCGTCCATTATTTCTTAGACAATCAAATGCTGGTCTCTATTTTCCTTGTTTATTGGTATATTCTCATTTTGAACTAATTCATTCCTTTTATTAAATAAGAATGAATTCATTGGCTTCAGCACTGTCTTAGAAATGAAATATCAATGTATTAGTTCTACTACTGTATATGTAAGTGAGTGCATCTCTGTTTTAAGATATTGCTTCCTTTGCATGTATTGTATAGTGTGTTTTTGTGTTTGCTAATGATGCACTTCTGTGCTTTCGATACTTTTGTTGATTTATGTTTATTTTGCTTCAGAACCTTATGCAGCTTCCAACAGTTTCAGGATCAATTGAAGTATGGGACTTTTCTCAGTGTTGATTCGCAGGTCCAATTTCTTGTCCAACATCAACTCTGTGTTGCCTAATGGTTTTGTTTTTCTTGGATTATATCTTATTACTAAATTCCTTGTGTTTTTTGAATATATATATATATATATATATATATATATATATATATATATATATATATCAGTTTTATTGGTCTTGTTGAAGTAATTGACAGTTGGAAGCAATTTCAGATAACCATCTCATATGTCAATAAGGATCTTCCATACGAAGAGAGACAAGCTTCCCTTGCAGATTATGGTTTCAAATGCAGGTATCCAAAGTGAGTTGAAGAACAACCATAGTACCAAAATTTAATGGAAATTTTACAATCACAAACTGTAACATTTTTTTTTCAGACGTGTGTTCATACACAAGATCTTGATTATAAATGGACAGAGAATATTTGTTCCAAAAAAAAAAAAAAAAGACAGAATAGAAGTTAAAATCAAAGAAAGCATATGCTATTTCTAACATATCATTGAACCAATTTCCATAGTGGTTTCAACTATGCCGAAATGAAGAATGATGTGGACCACTAAACATGATTATAAGTGTGTAAAATAAGAGTATATAATTGTTAGAATAATTATTTTACACATAATAATTTTACAAATAATAATTATTAATAAATACATTGTAAAAAAAGAAGGAAAATATGTATAAAGGTATTTTTATCCATTTATAATTAACTCCCCTTACCTCCCCTTCTGAACCAAATAAGAAATCAAACCTCCCCTCCACTCTTCTTGAACCAAACAAAATTATAACCCCCCTAACCTAACTTAAATAAACCTCACCTAACATAACCTCCGTTGAACCAAACACACCTAATTTCTTTTAAAATTAGAGGGACTAGCTGTTTTAAGCTGAGAAAATTTTAGAATCAAAACCCCTTGATTAAAATTTCAAAGATCAAAACTCAAGTTCTACAAAACTAAAAAGACCAAAATTAGATTTAACCCTTTTCTTCCTCTTTGCTGAATCCGTTGTACCACCTGGGGGTCAGGATCATGGGAACGCTGGAGACGCCGACGAGTGCAGCATATGGCCAAAAATTAATGTACTCGTATGTCAAATATGGAGCAGCATATGAACTTTCCAAGAAGGAGGGCAAAGTTGGCAAACCAGAAAGACCCCCTTCAGATCTGGATCTTGGGTTGCTGAGCTACAGAGGATACTGGACCAGGCTTCTTTTAGATATTTTGAAAAAGCACGGGTAATATTTCTCTTCAGGGGAGTGTGTCTTGCATTTGTTTTTGTATCAGAATTAGATATGGAAGGCAATGGAAGGCTAAATGATGAATCTCCGTACCTTGTTGAAATGTCTTAAACATTTATATACAACATAATAATATTTATTTTTTTAAAAAATAATTATACTGTTTACAAGGCTATAAACAATATGGCTCACCTTAGATTGCATGCAAAATATAGGCCCATAATTTAGTTGAAGCTTAAATTACCCGATATTCTGAGGCAACTCGGAAATATGAAGGCTGGAGGATTTTAAACGATTGATTGAAAATCTTTCATTTGGCCAATTGTAGTCTTGCGTTCCTATTTGTATTCTGGGTCTGGTATTCTGCTGTGTTGTGTTCCTAATAGGAGGGTTACTGGGTATAGTCTGTTAGATCTTTTTAATTATAACAATGATGAGGAGATAGACTTGGTGAGTTAGTGGGCGATTGATTGTGCTGTCTTTTCTGTTCGTTATCCTCAATCAATAAATCCTGGTGTAGTGGCGTAACATCTCTTTGATAATTATTAAGGCTATGCAAAGGGGGGATCTGGAGGTTGACGTTAACAAATTGATCAGGACTCCTTTATAAAGAACAACGTTGATGGTGGCATATCCATCAAAAGAAGATCTATATGATGTCGTAGGTGTTTGTATAGTTTAATTATTAGATTAAGTTACATGAAATCTCACATTGGTATCTGTTTGTAATAGGGTTGTCTGTGTATGTACATTCCTTATGGTCTACGGGGTCTGCTGAGTATATTGTAAATAATCTACATCAGTTCGAAGAATAAGCCCTTCATGATTATTGGGATTAGTACCCCACTTTATTCTTCCCGGATGTTACCAATTAATGTTTAACGTAATCTATACTTCGGAATTAGGAGGAGTTTTGGTCACCTCTCTCTCTAATGTGTTTTTTTTTTTTAGCAAAACCTCTCTCTCTAATGTTGATCTGTAAAACCTTACGACCACTTTAACGTCCTTCCTCCCCTATTTTAGCAACGTCTACTATTTATTTCATATGTCATGAACCTCTGGAATTGCAGAGGACAAATATCGTTCAAATTGATTCACTTTATTCTGGCTTATGCTCAGTTTTAATTACAGCATTTTAGTCCTTTAATTTAATCTACATTATTGACTTGGAACTTGTTCATGACTTTCGTATCCTTTTCTTTTTTCCGAGAGAAGGAACTTTCGCATTATTTAACATTTGTTTAAACTTGTAACTTGAACGGAGCACCTCCGGTGCCCCCCCAAAAAAAAAAACAAAGAAAAAGAAAATAAAAGCCTATATATTCTGAACCAGCTCGGGAGATGAAAATTACGAAATCTAATTCCCGATTGCTTGCTTACGCATATATAATACTGGTTCTGCAGCCGTTATCAAAGACCAGCTTATTCTTGACTTATGCCCCAGTCTCCGAGTCCTTTTCTTCCCTCATTAATGGACCTCATATGATTTTGCCAATAGGACGTCAGACCTCACTTTCTCCATGTGAAATTGCCGACCTGATGGTTTCTCCCAGGAGATCATAGATCTTGGCGCTACCCCACAACCCAGAAAAAAAAAGGGAATTATAGGTCATAGATCTATAACTAAAATTGCTTCTAATTTGGATTATTTTCCCACTATTGTGGCCTTCTTTTAAGAAACACTGAATGCCTGGTTGCTTCAATGATTTTAACCCAAGAGTAATTCAGTTTTCTGGTTACTTTAATTGCTGAAGCCCAACAGTACTGATCACCATCATCTTATGTACTCCAGAAAACCAAACAATACATGATCATTTACATTATGTTATACTATGAAAAATCCAAAAAAAAAAAGGAAGAAAAAAAAAAGGCTTTCATCGTCTGCCTTACCCTTTCACTTGGAGTGCAGAGACTCTGTGATCAAACACTAGTAGGCTGAAGATGATGCCTTGGACAATGAATCTGTTGAAGCTGCAGACTTTTCAACGCAACACCACCAGACCTTCTTTTCCAAAGACTATCAACCTGGCTTTCTTCTTCAGACTTCCTTTGCGCTCTTTTGATCACCGGCAATGGCGGATCCATATTCTCAATGCTCAAAGCTACAGAAGCTTCATTCTCGTTCCTGAACTTATCAGTATTATTCGCTCGAATCCTTCTTTCACAGGTAGTAGAAGCAGCAGCAAAGGTGGCCGGATTTGCGCTCAAGCCTTTTCCGGAGAAGAGCCTTTTAAGTTTGGAGTACTTGCCAAAAGCTGCAGGGGAAATGGATAATGTGTTGGTGAGTCTATGAGAAGTAGGGAAGCCGACTATCTTGTTGTTCCTCTTGACCTGTCCCATGCAGCCGATCCTCGGGGACAAAGGGTCGTTGGAGACAGATGCCGGCGGGTCCCTCCACCGTGGAAGGCTCACATCTTTGATTGAAGGCCTGGAACAGAGCATCGGAAGGAATGTGGTTCTTTCCTGGATATGCAGCTTCTGATGCTGAAACCGATGGTGATGATGATGGTGGCGATGGTTTTCACTGCTCATGGTTTTCGTGGCTGACCCAATTTCAGTTATGAAACAGAGAAAAGCTCAGAGAGAGAGAGAGAGAGTTGAAGATGGTTTGGTGAGGGAAGGCGAAACGGAATACGGGATTGGAGTTTGAGAGTTGGGATTGATTGTGGAAACCGATGCGTACTTACTGCGATCCTTTACTTAATCCCGGAAAAGGTGAGGACGGGAAAAAAGGTCGGCATGATTAAATGTAATTATAATATTTTTCTCATTATGCTAATAATTAATATCCATTCTATTTATAATTCAGAATGAAGAACCAGTCATAATAACGTATAATTATCGATCTATAACAAACATATCAGATGACTAAAAATATGTGTGTGTTGCTGGAGGAGGAGACCGTTGTCTTTGTAATTATACTAAACCGATGGTCAATACAAAAAGTTAATGGGAGAGGAGAGGACTAATGAGACAGGCTTGTTGTGTGTGTGTGTGTGTGTGTGTGTGTGTGTTGAGATCTAGATCTCAAGCAGGATGATTAAGCTAAAATACACACGCTCTTGGGCTTAAAAATCATAGGCTGACCAACCTTGTCTCCACCTAATTTTCAACTTTGGTTAATGCTACTCCTTCCGCCTTTTTTTTTTCTTTTTATAAAAGCTGGTAACTGTATTATACGATTTAAGAAATAAGTTAAAATTAATTAAAAATGATAAATATATTTAAAATATTTTTTAAAAGTATGATCTTATTTATAAGTGACAGTTAAATGAGAGAAACAATGTGGATATATGCATCACAAACTTTTTTAATTAATATAATATGTATGTATGTATGTAATTATATATATATATAATTAATGAAAAATAAAATAGAAAAAACTTATTAAATGAGGGACAGTGAAATTAGAGAAACAGTGTGGATATATACATCACAAAATTTTTAATTAATATAATATGTATGTATGTAGTTATAAAGCTTATTTGTTTTAGCTTATATTTATGTATAAACCCGATTTACGTAAGTCGAGACAAAACTCCTCTACATATTTACCTCGTAGATCGTAAAAGCTACCTCATATACCGTAAATCATGATTGAAATTTCCAATCGCTATTTTAAACATTATATATATATATATATATATATATATATATATATATATAATTAATTAATTAGGAGTAAAAATAGAAAAAACTCATTAAATGAGTGACAATTAAACTTAAATGAGAGAAACAGTGTGGATATATGCATCATAAACTTTTTAATTGATATAATATGTATGTATGTGTGTATATATATAATTAATGAGGAGTAAAAATAAAAATAAAATTCATTAAATGTTTAGACAACTCTTATTAAATTCTTATAAAAAATATTAAAATATTTAAATTTTAAACTTTTATAAAAAACAACACAGGAGTACTTCTTAATTTTTATCCCCCTTAATGTTGGTTGAGCTAACAACGATACTTATAATACTCATTTTCTATTTTACGTGGCATCACAGTAGGCTATTTTACAGAGCAGCTTAAATGGGATGATTGAGTTCATTAATTTAGTGTTTGTTTGGAACAACGGTTGAAAATTCCAATCGTGCTTATGAATTGTAATTCACGGAATACGAAGTAATTTTTACGGTCTACGAAGTAGTTTTTACGGTCTACGAGGTGCTTTTACGGTCTACGAAGTGCTTTCACGGTCTACGAGATAAATATGTGGAGGAGATTTATCTCGATTTACGTGAATCCGGCTTATATAATAAGCCCGATTCAAATAAGTTCAAACAAACAAGCACTTAATATTTACACCAAAGGTCGAGAAAATTTGTAGATGATAGGGTAAAAGGGTCAAATGAGAAGATAAATAGTGAAGAAGGGAAGCATAAATGAGAGGGAAGGTTATTATGATAACTCATATGATATGTTTGGATAGTTTTTATAAGTGTTTTTTAATCTTAATTTATAAAATATAAAATAATTTTTATGATCTATGAAGTAATTTTTATGATTTACAAAATAAATATATAAAATAATTTTATTTTAATTTAAATAAATCAAATTTATATATAAATATAAACTCAAACAAACAAACCTTAATTTCTTAAGAAACTGCTATCATGATTCATGAAGTTGAGCACCTTTACTGTGCTTGTCTTTATGTGGATAATCTGTATCCTCTTTTTTCTTTTTAACATTTTCTTTAACTCTTGTTGGCGTCATCATTACGCCATTTTTAGTCTCACAGTGTAACGCTTGGACATCATATTTCTGACGTGCAAATTTCTCATGTTTTACTCACAAGTCACAGCTTTGGTTTAAAATGGATGGTATATTATACTATTGATGAGTTGTAAATATTAAAAAAATTCATCTCAAACTCTTTATTTGATGTATAGAGATAGAAAACAACACATGCGGTTATATAAAAAAGCCCCACTTTTATTTTAAACGTTTCCATGAAATTGATTTAATTTTCAGTATCGGGACAAATCTAGTGAGGTGGATCTATTTTGCTCTTACAAATTCAAACTAGTTTTTTTTCTCCCTACTTTCTCAACAAAGTTATTTTAAACATTTTGTACAAAAAACATTTAAGCAATCAAAATAACTTATTAAATCTTGATATTTTATTTTAAATCATAAAAGCATAAAAATAAAATCAAATTTTAAGTGGGAAATTATATTGAAAATAATCTAAATGAAAAAATTGAACTGCTCAATTGCTCATATCTAGTTTGAGACACAGAAATTAAAAAATTAAAAGTCAGTTTGCGATAAATGGATGGGACTGATAGAGTTGTCATCCTGTCTGTTAATGCTGTGAAGTTCGTGATGAGTTCTCTGAACTTAATCTAGACAACGCTGGCTGGCACCCAAATATGAAATATAAGTTGCAGTACAAGTTGGAAATTGGTCGGGATAAAAGAGTATTTTAATTATTGTATCAAAAAATATTAATTAAGTTATCCAGTGATGCTTATGTCAAATATTCTATTTTTTTCACACTTAACCCGAAACTCGTCAAACTTCCATCATCTCATTGAAGTTTCTAAAAATAAATAAAAAATTTATGCAGAAAATTTCCATAGAAGTATTTCCTCCATTCTTTTGTCTGTCATCAATAGACTTAGTTGATACCCCAAGCTAGTTATTAATCTGCAAAAAAAGAAAAAGGAGTATGAAAGAGGAAGCTTTTAGTTGGTCAAAGATAGTAACTTAATAATCTGGTGAAAATAAAATGTGAAACTTACATATGCATATCATGTTCATATGTACTGATGGACAAAGCCCACACGCGGCGGCCGACACGCCCCAACCGTCTTCACGTGAGAGGCACGTGATTGAATTGTTCTTTAGACTTTTAATTTTTCACATTTAACCAAAACGAAGTCGAATACAACATGTAGAGACTAGAGTTAATTGGAAGCGTTATAAAAACATGGCTGGCTTCCCCACTTTTCCACCACTTCATTAATTATCTGGATATTTTTGCTCACATCAGTTTCCTCCTTCCTGGCTTCCTTTAATCATATGGTAGTCCTATAACTTCGTTGGCAAAAAAAAAAAAAAAAAAGTCCTATAACTTCAAAAAGAAGCAAAAGAATTTCGCTTCTGGAATCAACTTTTTTCCAACATCCACATGCACTTGGTCATAATTCAAAAATTATAATTGGGCTCCTGGAACCATCTATTTGAGGGTACAGGGATTAGGAAGACCTAAACTTTAGGGGAAAACAACAGAACAGAAGATTTCCCTGTAGCAAGTTTTATATAAAGGAGGCATGTCCAAGGGAAAGTGCCTATAAAGATGACCAACAATAATTGATGAAGGACAATAAATAAAATAAAATAGGCATAGATCTGGTTAGTGAACCACCTAAAAACATAGCTATCACCAAAGATTGTCTTCAAACAAGAGGACATGCCTGCCTGTGACCCATCTCTCTAAGTTGAACGTACTTTAGACTATTTAACTTTGTTCTAAAGGTATCTCCTCCATCGTGTGAGCTTAAGAATATATAGACTTACCTGAGAGTCTTCTTCATATCACAGCCTTGCTTGTATTGACGAGTCAAATATTCAATTGGCCCAGATCCTGAAACTCACGGCCAACCAAGACACCATTTATGCACACTAGTTAATTTATGTGGTTCAACAAATTGGAAAGGAGGTAGATTTACCAGTATGATTTGTGCATTATTAAGTGAATAAGACTTGTCGGAAGAATACAAAAGCGATTAGACAAGGGAGGGGTGCTATCCACCGTTTTAAAAAAAAAAGCACAAGATAATTTCTTGATATGATATGCATGATTTAACAGATCTATCCCAATCAAGCTCTTGTTGAGTTTGAATATGTGGAAGACACAACTCTCGAGCATATCTACTTCCAATTTATTATATGCACTCTCTCTTTGGTCTACTGGCTGAATCTGATCTGTAAAATTTGGACTCTACTTCCTGTTACAATGGTCAAGACTCATGAAGCACTTTACACGCAAGTAAATGAAACAAATCGCTAAATCCAGAGTTAATCCTACTAACTAAATAGCACAACAACAGAAGTTCACAAAATTAATGCAGGGTTGGCTCTTTTCAAACTTGCAAGTATGAATAGTTTGTTGTTGAGAGAGAAAGAGGAAAAGGACGAGAGAAGGGTTGTGTGGAAAGAGAAGGATGGGAGAGTGAATGATCTGATATCTCATTAATGATAGCAGTAGGTACAAATGGACAATTTTTATGGGGTCACATGCTAACTAGGTCCGACCGACCATTAGTTACATAATTAGCAAGACTTGGTTATGTAACTACTTTATTACTTCATCAAGCTTCACAATTAGTCAAGCAAGTTTTCAATAACGGTACCAAAAACTTGATAAAGAAACTAATTTACGCGTTTACAAGCATTCTTTTCATCTATTACAAATAAATGTCAATCTCCCCGATTCTTGGGAACTTTCTCATTGGAGTTCAAAATTCTGAAAACGAGTACATTAATAGTAATGGTGGTATTGCCACCACGTCTGAAAAGTAAAGACAGCCACCCCAGAACGGGAAACAACAGCTAATATTACATGAAGAATGAAAACTAAAATAAGAATAAAATAAACATATTTTTAGAAAAATCGCTATCAGTTAAGAGGATTCTAAACAGCCTCCAGCCAGAGGTGCAACTGCCTCATGCTGGGGCAGATCGCATTCAAGATTTTTCTCCTCAGAAAGAGATACTCCATCAGAAATATCCTCTGCGCTATCCGGAGATTTTTCTGTCTTTTCATCTGCATCTACAGGACTGCTATCTGAAGAATCTATTTTGGTTTCAACGAGATTTTGTACATTGTTTTGTGTATCAGATGGAGGATGAGATGTAGGAGGAACACCTAAGCCCTTGGAAAGACATACGTACTTGATAACAAGTTGTTTGTAATTATTTAGCAGGTCTTCCACATCACTGACCGTTAGATCACCAGCACGAGCAAACAAATACGGAAATTCCCTGAAAACTTCATTTACGCCGTCCTCCTTCAAAAGCAGACTTGCTCCTTTATTCTCCAAATCTGAGAGGGATGGAATCTTTGTAATTGGTAACTGATCTGCAAAAGTTACTTTCGTATTTTCAGATTTCGATTCAGATGATGTGCTTTGTAATGCAAACTCCTTGACTGGTCTTCCTCTTGAATTGGCTTCAGAGTATTGATCAGGTAATCTAGGCTGATCTTGCAAATCAGTTGACAGCCCAGAGAGAACAGCACGAGCAGATTCCATGTTTCTCTCAAACTCAGCTTCATCCATTGATATGGCTTTAGCATCAATGTTTCTGATGAAGGACTCAGCAGAAAGCATGTTTGTGAAAAAATAAGCTGCTTCTGCAACCAATCGTGATTGACGTCTAAACCTTTGTATGTACAGTAGGTTGGAGTAAAGTTGTGGAGGGTTAGCCTGCATAGTAACATTAATGAGAGAAGGAAAAGGATATACAGCTTCATAATAACAATCACGTCCAAATTAAACGGCACTCAGGAGGGAAAAAATTATGAGAATATCAGGTTATGATGCATAGCTTTTATGCTTTAGCCACCCTATGGCGCCATATAAATTAGATGAGTTTTAACTTCTAAGTTGGCAGGAGAAAACAAACCATTCAGGTATGTCCTAAAGTACACAAAAACTTAGAGAACTTTTCGTAAACATCTCAAGAAATAAGGCCGTAAGAATAACTCTGGCTCCATGAGGAGTCCGAACTTCAACCCAAGTTCTTATGGCAGAAAAAAGTGCAATCAGCATAAAATGAATTATAATATAAAGATTTTGGACAATATGACCCCTACCATAATTAATTGTATTCTCATTACTAATTCACCGATGTATGCAACATATATTGAAATCCAAATCAAACCTTAGCAGGAAATTAAAAAGACTTCTTTATGCAACTTGTGGTACAATAAAACTACATTTTTTTTAATTCAGGATTTATCGTTAGTATTTTGGAATTTAAGCTCTAAGCCCAGATTGATACACAAAATGGAATGGAAATGGAAAAAAAAATCATAAATGCGAAATGTCTTTCAGACCACTGGATGAATAAAATAATTAAAAAAGCACCATTAAGTAATGATAACAAGGGTATCATAGATATTTCTTGATTGTTGTTCAATAGAACAGGATTCCCATTCCATTGAGGCTACCAAATGGGGCCTTAGTTGTTTGGCTCTTTGGATATCCCCATTATAATGAGACTAGTAGATTCTTTCCACGTTCTTCCCCATTTTCCCCTTTTTTCTTGTGCGTGTGGCGGGGGGCAAAGGGTTCATTTCCAATCTGGAATTAGGATTTCTCGAGTCTTTAGATGGCTTGGGTGTTTAAGCCATTCATATAGACTATAGAGGCCTATTATTTATAACCTAAATTCGCCCTTTTACCAATGAATTTTAATAAAATTGTGTATTTTTCTTACTTCGCATTGTTCTTGGCACTTGTTCTGGACACTTCGCATTATTTTACAAAGCTGCAAGCTATATTTTTCAATGTTTAGTTCATATGGAGGAAAACCTAAAACAGTGACAAAATTAAAAATCAATGCACCAGGTACGCATATTACTAAATATTTATAAAGCATGCTATGTGAAGCTGAATCACCATCTTTAGCAGTCATTCAACGCCAAAATGTTGAGATTACCTTTATGGTAACATAAATCAGCACAGGAAGAAATTCATCAGCTCCTGGAGGATTTGCATTTGAAGCAACAGAAGCATTAATCAGTATGTTGTTGATAACCTTGCAACAGTTAAGGATACACACTAGTTTGTCTCTGGGTGCCTTGTACATGTTGATTTTCTGTAGCTCCTTATGAGCAAGCTGCAAACAGTATGATAATTAATAAGACAGCAGCAGTAAGGTCTGAAAGGGACTTTATCGGGAAAAAAAACATGAATTAGCAAAGTGCAGGGACATGGAAAACCATAACAAGTTAAATGATGTATTAAGTTGCCAAAGATAGAACACAATTTAAGGAATTCTTGTTAAAATATATTTTCTCCAACTAACAAACTCAGAATAGGGCTTGTGTTGTTGTAACAAACTCAGCATATACAAGCTAAACACATACAAAGTCAATTTTTTTTAGATAAACTGAATTATGAGATCAGAGAGGTGGGAAGACAATCTGCATTTGAAATCTATGATGAAGTCATGATGGCTGAGAATCTTAAGAATAAAATCCAATATGTATACAGCATTTAGTGGAAGTTTTACAAAATGCTGACATGAGAACAAAATTCAATGTCTATATAGAAAACAAAGATTAGTTATACACCCACCAACAATGATGTTTCGTTCTGAAAATTTGACTTGACATCCAAATTTTCTGGTCGAATGAACTGTTGAATCAAAGTCATCTTTTCAGAAAGATGCTCATCAAGTTTTACGTCATCTGGAAGTGAAGCAAATACACGGGTAAATAACTTCGTCATGACATACTTCTCCAGCCCCTGTAATCGAGTGAAACACAAAGGTAAAGAGATAACAGAATAGATGAAGCCAAGTAGTATCAGAACAAGTTACAAGGAGAAGCCATATGTATTGCTTTCTAATCATAATGAATGAAGTAAACAGAGCCAGAGCAAAAGTTAGAGATAAGTTTCAGTTCTCTAGTTGACGGATTCATCTCAGCCCAGAAAAGCCACATGAACCCGGAAACTAATTTTAACAGCACAACTGATACAATTGAATAGAACCAGAGGGAACAAATCTTCTTGACATTACTTTCTTCTTAGAAATTGCAAACCTATGTCTTAACTGTTGAATTACATTAACAAGGAGGCAAACAAGATAAATTATCAGAAAATTACAGTGATATATGTGACCCCAACTTCCTTCGTATCTGAATCACTTGTCAACTACAATATAAATATAACACATCCACAAATTCAGGGAAAAAGTATGGACATAGTTTATTAATTTAAAGGGTCAATACAATGTTTGATCCTTATAGTTTTCCCTAATTTCAGTTTTGATACCTCAAATTTCTTTTTGTCTAAAAAGTTCGTTCCTATATTTTAATAAAGACCTGCACCGTTTTACCCTTGAAAGACCAAAACCTATAGTCTAAATTATTTTCTAAATGTATTATTTAAAAAATATAATTTTAATTGAGACTGATTCAACCATAGTTTAGTGAACCAGTGCCCTGATTAGTTCAATGCCCGGCCCATCCTAACACCATTGACCAATATAGAGTGAAACAGATAAAATGTGTAAAAAATAGGCCTTATTTGTTAGTAATCTACATTTTGTTTGCTTCATTTAAGCTCTTTCCCTCTCGCTTGAGCATAGCCTGCAAAGCTCTTCATAGCGTAGTGACTAAAAGAAAGTGAAAGGGAAAGGGAAGGATCAATATTTGCCCACGGCAGTATATGTCAGTAAAAATGCTTATTACTACGAAAGCTTCAAATCAAAGCCACCTAATAACTCACAGAAATTCAGAAAGAAGGAAAAGTTAAATTGAAACTCACTTCACCAGCACTCTCCAGCTCTTCCTCAGAGCACCCAGCCCAAAGTGGATGAGCCCTGAAAGCTGCTTCCATATTGGTAAAGAATTGCTGTACAGCGGCACTATCCCTCTCTGGATCTGGTGCATTATTCGAGAATGATACAATAAAGCTGCAAAATAAAGTGTCCCACTCACAAGATTTTCCTTGACAGTCCAATGATCTCATAAAGGATAGAGCTTTTTATTGGTTCCAAGATCCAACTTCTTATCTGAATATACTTTGCGAAGAGAGTTGTATAAGTGATGATTAATGATTCAGTTTATCAACGCAACATAAGTTTTTGAACCTCAGAGAAACCATCAAATCAGAGTCCAGATCTTCTCCACGAAGCATTTCGGATAAATCATTGACGTGTTGGATGGATAGATATAGCAAGCAAACAAATGGCTAGAGATACCACCAAAATCCACCCAGAAGAGGAAAAACTTTAAAACATGTTACTTGCGAAAACAAATCAACAAGCGCAATAACATTGGAATTTGACGGTAATAAACAGACACGGAAAACTCGGAAGAGTCGCGTCGAAAACACAGAAAGATGGAATTTTTTATCTAAATAGTTGTAAAGTAAAAACCTCTTAATTGCTTTGACGAAATCGGCGGCAGATGGTTGGCGCATGCGCTCCAGGAAATCATGTAAGCCCAAGAAGACGTCGGCGTTTTCCATTCTCCGCCGCGTCCGCCGTCGGATAGGAGCACTTGAAACTGAGTTAAAACTGAAAATTACTACGCTGACTCGCTGAGTCTTGCAATTCGCTTGGATAGGATCGGCTTTCGTTGATAGGAGATGAAATCCCCATCATTAGGCGTTGATGTAAATTATTATTTCGAGATTCGCGTGTTAAAAAAATTGTTTTGCCACCATTGTCATTTTTATTTTATACAAAAATATTCAAGAGCGTTAGTCCCGGGCTCACCGGGTTAAAATACGCGTCCGAATTTACGGAATATTTATAGAAATATTTACATATGATTTACCAACAAAGTGGTCGTATCAATAGAATTCAAATTCAAAGTTTTATAATTATTAGTTAATTTTTTACCAATTGAATCAAGTTGTGTTGGCATGTCATTTATTTATTATGCACTGCGAACCAAAATACAGGGATTTCGTCTGCTTCTCCGCGGCTTCGTGGATCACTTGCAAGTGTATGGGCCTGGTTTAGGTGTAAGACCTTCGAACCCAAGCCCAACGATAATTGAAACGTCATTTCTACTACCACAAACTACGTTAATCACAACACACGTTAATTAATCCGGTGAAAGGAATGTAATGAAAGAATGATTATAAAATAACATAAAAAATTACTGAAAAAATAAAATAACCATTTTAACATTTTCAATACTAAAAGTAAAAAAAGATATAATTTTTTTTAAAATTATAAAATTATAAATCAAATTTGTTACTAAGAATAGATAAAGGAATGACGAAACTTAATAAGTAATTCACAATATATTTTTTAAAAAATATCTGATTTAAAATTTTGTAAATACAATTTTTTTTGTCTTTTTCCCTACTAAAAATAGAGGGTATAAATATATGTATAGAAGGTATATATATTTATACTACATATGTTGATTAATGTGAGTTCAAATTCAAATCGTATTGCTTAAATTATGTTATAAGAATTACTTAACATGTTATACTATATGTAGTATTAAAATTACATTAAATTACCAAATATTCTCAATGATCTTGGTATATAGTATAAAATTGATGCATATATAATCTTGATATAGTAAATTCGTGTAGTAATTTTATTTAAAGCCTGTTTGTTATAAGGGATTTGAAAGGGAAAAGAGCCGAAAGAAAATTTTTTTAAATTAAATTTAAGAAAATTGAAGAAATATAATTATAAAATTTTAATATAAAAAATATATAAGATTAAAAAAATAAAAAATTTTAATTAAAAATTTTATACATCAGTTCTTACAATTTCTTTTAAATCCAACACATCATTTTTTTTCCAATGTTCTCTTTTCCCTCTCTCCCCACACACTAAACAAGCCCTTTTTCCCACCCTTCCCAACGCAGGGAAAAAAAAAAAAAAAATCCTACCCCGGCTTCGTGTTGGTGCGAATTCTCTCTGTCAATGTTTTTTATCTTTCATAAGCTTTCGCGCGAATGAATCGGACAGGCCGGTTTTCAAATTCCCACAGTCACACACAGAGACCCTTCATCAATTTTTCAATCTTTCTTCCAAAACAGAATTAAGACAACATATCCACTCACCTCTAGTTTATTCTTTGAACACCTGAAGCATGCCTTTGCCACCGTCTTGGCAACTGCCGCCACAGCCTTGCCGTCTTCACCCTAAGATTTGGCGAGCATGCGCCGGCACTCCCGTTCAAATCCCTACCCTGAATTCCAGGGTTTATTACTTCCCTCAAGGCCATTTGGAACAAGCCTACTCGGCTCCTCCATCCCTCTCCCCTCTTCTCCTGTCCAAGCCCTTCATTCAATGCCGCGTCTCCTGGGTTGAATTCCTCGCTGACTCTGTTACTGACGAGGTCTTTGCCAAGCTTGTCCTCCATCCACTCAGTGATTTTGAAGCCACACACGACCACTTTCATCCCGTCGGCGAATGCGCAGAAGTACAGGGCGATGACAATGTGGGGTCGTTTACCAAGGTTCTCACGCCTTCTGACGCCAACAATGGTGGTGGATTCTCCGTTCCGAGGTTGTGTGCTGACTCCATCTTCCCGCCATTGGATTTACAATCTGATCGACCGAACCAGACATTGGCTATCACTGACGTTCACGGCATCGTCTGGGAGTTTCGTCACATTTATCGAGGGACACCACGGCGGCACTTGCTCACTGCTGGATGGAATAAGTTTGTTAATCACAAGAAGTTGGTCGCAGGTGATTCCGTGGTTTTCATGAGGAATTCCGCGGGGGATATGTCCATTGGGGTTCGTAGAGCTCTGCGATTCAGTGCTGGAAATCGAGGCGATTGGGCCGGAAGTTGCACCGACATTGGTGGCGTGAAAACTAAGGTTAAGGAGGAGCATCAGGAAGATTACCATACTGGTTTCGGAGAATTTTCGAGGAATGGGAGGGGAAAGTTGTCTGCCAAGGTAGTTGCGGACGCAGCAGAATCGGCAGCACAAAAGAAGCCGTTCATGGTTTTGTACTATCCCAGGCCAGGGTCGCCGGACTTTGTGTTGAAGGCGGAGGTTGTGGAGGAAGCGCTAAAAGTCAGATGGACTCCTGGAATGAGAGTCAAAATGGCTATGGAGACAGAGGATTCGTCCAGGATGACCTGGTTTCATGGGACGGTCTATTCGGCATCTGCTCCTCTTGGTCTCCGGCATTGGCCGGATTCTCCTTGGCGCATGCTTCAGGTGTGTTTGCAGCCCTTGTTCACCTCTTAATATATAGTTTGCTTGGTGATAGTTTCCTGCTGGAATTGAGGATTTAACTGGTCTGCCAAATATCGCAACTGATAACCTATACGAGAGCTTTGTAATGTGCCAGATTCAAATTCATATGAACATTGAGGAGATGAAAATTGTGCATGGAAATTGAAATATTACACCAAATGTTTTTAAGACTGTTGATTGCACGGGGCATGGGCTTTAATTCAACTTCTTAGAGCTAATTGGTTATCTGAGAGCAAGGGGTATTGAAGACCCACTTTTTAGTATTGGTAAAATCTTATATACCAACTATTCCATTAATGGGAAATGAGAAATTACTGGAATCGAACTGCCTTTGTGATCTTTTGAATTCTAGATTGCATGCATTTGGATTTGTTCTGTTTTGTCCTGTGTCTTCGTATGATTTAGGATGAGCTAGGACATCATCTTTGGGGAAACAAAATTTCTTTACTCTGTATTTATGATTTCTTCCTAATTAAAAACTGATCTTGCTATATATCACTTTCACCGAATATTCGCCCAAGGATTAGCGCCTCTTTTTGATGGAGCTCATATTGTGCTTTTTTCGAGAGATTTAAGGTATGCACACTAACACTGCACTTGTATAGTTCTGGGTCTAAAGTTGAGAGTATTTGATAGAGGAGAAATGGCCAATAGTAAATATGATCACTATTTCAAAGGCCTTTCACTTTATATTATTATTTCTATCACTTTTCTGTTTCATAACTAGCCCTTTAGTTTGGATGGAAAGAGAATTATAGAGGAAATAATATTAGGAGAAAAAACTCCCAAAAATAGTAAATTTGTTACTATCTTGGAAGTTTTCCCTCATGGTATTCTTTCCCCTCTATTTTTCCCTGACTTTTACCTCCATACAAACCAAGCCTATGTATGTTTTCCCATGCATGGTACAGCTTGCTATAGATTTTATTATGTATATTGGTATACCGATAGAGAATTGGATATATATATATAGTTTGAAACAATTTTTGCAGCCGTTTTATAACATGTAAAATTGTTGTGTAATGGCAGGATGCCCTCGATTAGTGGAATGGAAAGGGAAGGGGAGAATGGAGACGGACTCTTTATTTGAATATATTTAATAGGATAGAAAAGGAGGAAAATCTATTATTTACCAATATCATATTGCCTTATTTTGATTCTTTAAATTAATGAAGCGACATATGCTAGAAGCTCTGCGTCTAATGTTGGTAGATTGCCGATTCTCTTGGGAAATGTTCTGTGTTCTTGTTTTCTTATTTTTATGGACATAAAATGCGCATTGTTTTCATGAATGATATCATCATGCTTAATTTTGATATTAATTTATATTTTTGGTTGTTCAAAACTCCAAAGATAAATGGCCTTAATTGGACTTTCGTGTTGGAAGAGCAATAGCTGCTTTCTTGCTTCTGTTTTTTATTGTGCCTGTCACATCAAAATCTCCAAAAAAACACAAAGCAATTTACTTTTTAGATTTATTAGTCTTTTTTCATGTCAGCGATCATAGTGTCAGAATTAGTTATCTAGCGGACTAATATCTGCTTCTTCCCATTTTTTATGTCTGCGAACAAGATTACATGGGATGATCCCGAAGTGTTGCAGAATGCAAAGAGAGTCAGCCCTTGGCAGGTTGAACATATTTCCCCCTCAGCTCTGCTTCACACAGCTTTTCCCTCAGCGAAGAAGTTCAAAGCCACTAAGTATGGGGGGTTGCCAATTGATAGAGAGGAAGACCTTTCATTGACCATGATGAGATTCACTAACTCGACAACAGGACACTTGAATCACTCATTGTTGAAGGACAATACTTTTCCTGCTGGCATGCAGGGAGCCAGGCATGATCTATTTTTTATTTCGAGATTTTCGAACTTTCTAAATGATAATACTCATCTTTGTGCTGCTAGTTCTTATGTGAACAATTCAGTGCCAAAGTTGAAAACTGTGTCAACAGATTTACTCATTGGCTGTTCTCAATATGGTCAATTATCACCTGATAGCCACAGTAGAGTTCACTCCATTGGCGAGATTGTTGGGACCCATTGCTGCAACTCAACAAAACTTGGCGCTGGTTCATTTAAGCTATTTGGTAAGATAATTGAAATGAATCAGCCTGTTGAAAGTGGCTTGCATGGTGCTGATTGTACTGGAAATAAGGTTTGCAATGCATCTGAGTGTACTGACAAGCCCCTGGATTATTCAACTTACTCAAAGTTGGACAACAGGCTTGATGTTCAATGCCAAAAAGCATCACTAGTCTAGTATAGTTCTGTCTCTGTCATGCAGATACGTAGTTGTCAGGTATTTTCATTTCTTAGTGGATTAAATTTATATTCATAATTAGAAATGATTCAAATGTTAAAACTATTGCTCAGAAACCAATTTTTTTTCTGAAGAAGTGACTTTATGGCATTTGTTGAACAATCTTAGATTTAATTTGAGTGTAAAACAATTCATGTAGGGGTTGTTCCATTTAAGTTGTAGATTAATTTTGATCCCATTAAATTCTTACAAATGGATTGATATTGTTGATTTATGTTACCCCATGAAGCGTTTACTAGTTTATGATGCTCTTCTTTTTTGTTTTTTCCCCCTTTAGCAAGGAGTTTTGCAATTATTGGAATTTATTCTTGATATTGAACTTCGTCTTTGAACTATATAGGAGAAAAAATGCAGGGGAGAGCCTATTTTTTTACAAAAGAAAGTTTTTTTCAATGCTCCCCATACCGAATTATACGGGATCTATGCTCATAAAGGTTAATAACTGGTGCATTTTGCGCTTCATAATGAAGTGGGAACATTATTGTGAATGTCTTGATTATGATACTTTGATTGTTCATCGTCTACCTGTTTGCTGGTAAGTGTGAAATTGAAATAGGACATAACATTGCTTTGTTTTGTTTGTTGGCCGTTGATTAAGCTTTATACCGTGATTCATCTATCATATCCACTAGAATAAGAATGCCGAGATGTAGTTCTTCGCAGAAAGTGACTTTATACTATTACACCTCAAATGCTGCTGGTTAGTTTGAATTGGTCTTAATGTTTAAGATAGCAGCATCACTATGAGAGCAGTTTTCATGTGCAATGAATCCTTGCATAATGTAGTGTGCTTTTTGTGCAGGCAGGCTGGACGCTGATTACTCTTGTCGTATTGTATTGTGTCGGAATCCAGAAGTTTTGCTACTGAGGGATATGTGTAGACAGTGTGGTGTTGATACCTGCGGCTAATCAGCTGCGTCTGTGGTGATTATACATCTCGAATGTTTCAATATAAAATATAAGTATGACTGTATGAAATTAACCCATGCATAAAACAATTACTGTGAGGAATTTGAAACAATATAAAAAATTAAGCATTTGAAATATTGGTGTGCTAATGGCAATTTGGATCCTTTTGGGATTCCAGATCGCCAGAAACCAAGCAGATCCAAAATGGTTCCGTAGCCATACTCTGTTCCCTACTGAGCTCGTTATCAAATTATCCCCCCCCCCCAAAAAAAAAAAAAAAGGAACAGGGGTACCATTGAAAATATTCATTATGCTGAATAAATAACTTGATTCAACATATGCCTTTCATATGGAATTTTGAAAAATAGTAGTATTAGATGACGGGTTGTCGAATATATTTTGGAGCTTCGTAAATATGGCTAGATTGAAGAGGACGAGAAGACTTGACGTAGCAACAAGCAAGGTATAATAGTCTCTTCAAATGCCTACTTCAATCTGACCCTCCCAAACAACTCATAAACATCTTATGTTCTTCCTCGTTCAATATCCTAGCAAAATTGGTTCATTTGATTGCTTGTTTGGTATCACTTTTATGAATCGGGCTTATATAATAAGCCTGATTCATGTAAATCGAGATAAATCTCCTTCATATATTTATCTCGTAGACCGTAAAAGTTACTTCGTATTCCGTGAATTATAATTCATAAGCACTTATAAAATTTTCATAAGTTAATCCAAACAAACTCTAAAGAGCATATGCCAAATAAGTATCATTTTTTATCAGCGGAATCGTGTTACCTCATCAACCTAGGCTACAAAAGCCTCCAAGGTGCAGTTTGATGGGTTGTTTATGGTGCCTTTTGACTAATGAAGATATTGTTGAGCTGGAGCTGCCATGAGGAATTGGGTGGAGACAGGAGACATTTGCCTCCCCCTCCCAGTTTTGCAACGCCAGGATTTGATATTTGGTTGGAACCTGAAAGTTTGCCAATTATCGTCTTGGCTCGCCACGTTTTGCTCTGAGATTCCTTCGTTTCTCTTTATCTTCACTCCTACAAGTAAGTAAGCCCCTCTAGGCTCAAACTTCCATAGAATATGTTGTGGTCACTCACGAGTCACGCCCACACATAATTCACTACCCGACTGTTAAGTCGTGACAATATTGCACTTTTCCCGCCATGTTTATGCAAGAATATGAAATTATTTGATTAATTCTTTGAAATCGGCAAAATGCCCTGAATAGCGAATCTTATGCCATAAACTTGAAAAGTCTTGAACTTGATTATCCAATGTTCACCCTCGTATTGCTTACAATGTGGGATGTCAAATTATAATCCACTCTCTAAATTAAGTCATTGGGCTATAAGCCTATAATTTCACTTTTGTGGGGAGGGTTATTAGGTATGTTACAATCCAACGCGGCCTAAGTTATTTAGCATGACCGAGGAAGGGCGTATAACGAGCTGTCACTGTGGAATGGCCATATCACTTATTTAAGGTACGCTGAATACATTTTTGCCATTCTGGATTGCAATTTGTTTAGCTCTCTGTTTATTTCTCTTCGTGTTTGCTGATTCTGTATAATTTTATTGTTTTGGGTTTGAAAGCAGCCCTTGTATGGAACCCTATTAAGGAGGCAACCCATGAATTTCCGGCAACGGACAAAAAGCATGGGCTCCGATTACAGTTGGAATGAGACTCTGACACCCCCCCAAAAAAAAAACTTATTTTCTTAGACACGCACATTAATGTTACTAGACTTCCTCCAAAATTTGGAAGCAGAGGAACAAATTATCATCATGGTAATCATCATCTCCATTGCTTTCAAAAGCGAATCGAATCAGACAAAAGCTTCCTAAGAGCAAAAGAAGATGCTTTTGACGTTAAAGCAAAGTTCTTCCAGGAATCTCACTGTGCTCCCTCCCTCTCACATTCCTTACCCTCCCTCCTTTTGCATTATTCTTTTCCTACTAAAATGATTAGTCCTTTTACTATATAACAACTCACCGCCACTCTTTTATTGCTCTACACGACCCCAAGATGAAGAAACATCATCACTGCCCAAGGGAAAAAAAATTACTGCTCTTTTTAAAATTTATCAGACACAACCCTGTTTACTGCTTACCTTCCTATGACAGACCATAATAATACATTATAATGCAGGAAAATCCCAAGTTCGTGTAAAATTGAGCTCTCCTGCAAAATAATTTGATCTATCACAAATCTTCTTCTTCTGAAACCTATAACCGACATTCATTTTGAGAATCTTCTTCGTTGCCTTCTGAAGGAAATACTTGGCATCGAAGTTTCGACTACCGTAACAAAGAGGCAGAGACAGACTACAAGAGACTAGAGAGATTTAAAAACTAAAAAACTAAAAAGGTTTAAGGGTACATTGACTCCAGTCTCAACTAATTGATTTTTCTACTTCCGGTGGCTTCTATTTCCCTTTCTTATTTTTTTTTTCTTTTTTGTCTAAGAGTTGAGTTATTTCTCCAGCACACTCTCATCTTTATTTACCTGTTACTGCAGAAGTCCAAAAGCTTCTTCCTGCCTTCGACAATCTCATCAAAGAAATCGTCTAGCTGTCCAATAATGTTCTCTGCTCCAGATCTCAGAATCCCGAAACAGCCTCTCAAATTCTCCACTCTCTCTCTGATTCCACCCTCTGTCTCCCACTCGATCACCATCCCCTGCGATACTCTCCTCTCTAACTCTCCTCTTAGCTCCTCCATCGCCACCTTCGATCTCCTGAACTCGTATAACAGAATTCCCGGCGTACCGTCGATCTGGCCGATCTCCCCTGCTACCCGCTGCTGTAATCTTGCCGTCGAGATCATGAACGCCGATCCGAAGAACAGGCAGCCTTCGTATCCGCCCAGTACGAAATTTGACGATTCCGGCCAGCAGTACACCGAGCCGTATAGCAGAATCATGAGCAGCAGCGAGCTCACGTTTCTCATTGCGTATAGGACTCCCCTGAACCCGTTGAATCCGTTCAGCTTCGATTCGATCGCCACCCTCTCGTCGAAACGCAGAGAGAGCGGTTGAATTCTCGTTTCCATTAATGCTCGATTCTCTTCTTCCAGTCCCACCGCTTCTCTGCGACACCCTGAGATTGCTCTAATTACCTGTTAGCAGAAGGGGCAAAAACCTCAATGATTCAAAACGAAAACTCTATTCCAACGCTGTTTGATCGTCTGTTTTTATCTATGCTGGGGGAAAACAAAGAATTGTGATCGACCTGACCTGGCGAGAGAGTAGTGGGGTTAGATGACGATGAGAATCAATGGAGGAAGTGATGTTGAAGCCAGCAGAGTAGTAATTTTCGATTCCAGAAATGCCAGACTTGAGGACATGGCAGGCTTCCCAGAGCTTGGAGCTTTCGTCCATGTATTCGTCGAGCCACTTATCTCCCACAGGTAAATGGAGCTTCTGGACTAGAAGGGTCAACTGTGTGTGGAAGGATCGCAGAAGTGAGAGCACCCTTTGAAGGAATTGGATTGACATGAAGTTATTGGAGAGAAAGACTCGTTCGAGATCGTCGAGTCCTCTGGTGAGAAAGGAGTAGAAGCCATTAACAGAGTTGGTTGAAGAGGGATCCATTATAAGTCTAAGAGAGTTATGTGAATTAAATAGGAAAAAAGGAAAAAGAAGGAAAAAGGGTTAAAAAGAAAAGTGTAGAGAAGCAAGGAGGAGAATGAGAAGCGAAGGGAGAGGAGGAGGAGGAGAAAAAGTTGTGAAGATGGGAGATATTTAAATTGTGAGAGAGAGAGAGGAGGGAGGGAGAGGCATAAGAAAGCAGAACAAGAAAAGAGAAAAAGAATGGAAGAATGGAAGGGAGGGAATATCTTAGAAGCACAGGTTTCTGATGTTGAAAAAGATTGTTGGGGGCAATGATGGGTGTTTCCTACAGAGGGGAAAGGATGATTGGTATTATGCCATTCTCTCTGTTCAAATTAGCAGAAAGGAAGAGAGGTCAAGGGAGGGGGAAAAAACGAAGAATTTCTAATGGAAAACACATAATTATTCGTAAGGAAGAAGACAGTTAGTTGATATACAAGTAATATCCTAGGATATGGAAACCGCCGGGTCAGACACACACAACAACGTGGAACTCTTCCCTATTTTGTCCTCGTTGTTTTCATATGTGCAATTTGCCAATTTCAAAGGTGACACTAAGAAAGAACATTCAAACGGTTTCTCTTGATTAAATTAATTATATAGTTACAGTACGAACCCATGAAATGAGGTAGAAGAAGGTGGGGTTTTGATGTTGAGTACTCTCTCCGATTTTAGTTACAAGTAATTTTTTTTTATTGCACAAAATAATTGATAGTTAAAAATAATAAATGTGTTAAAAATATTATATTTTTTTATATATACCCTATTTATGAAAACATGGAGAGAATATATAAAAAGTATGAAAGATATTAAAATACATTTTCCTAATATTTTATTGACTTTATTTACCAAATGAGTTTTCTCTCTCCTGAATATAACTTTTGTGTGTATAATAATTAATTATAAATAATATATATTTAATAAAAATAAAAAAAATTATATTTTCTGACATAAAATAAAAATTATTTATAAAGGTATGGCCGTAAAAGAAAAAATTGCTTTTAAATGTGTTCAAAGTGAGATGAGATTTTCTGGATCATGCAAGGTTTGACTGGATTTGTTGGATTTGTTTCCGGAGCCTCCATTTTCCCGTCTTGACTTGAGTGGTCATTGGCTTATTCTCTCCTTATTTTATTCCTCGAGCTTCTGAATGGGCTCTTGGTCTTGCACTCTAATTTATATTGAAATTTGCAGTTTTGTTCATTCCTAGATTTATACTCTCGTATTAAATTTTCCAAAAGAGCGAACAGGAACAATGCGGTTGCTTTCACTCGTGTGCTTCGTAATTTTCTAGCATATACAGTCAGTCTTTTTAGGCCACATAATGTAATCTTCTCACTAAATTAATTTCCCCCACCACGTCTTTGATTTTGTGACCGAAATAACACAAGGATGACTCTCCGTCATGCTCTTGTTCCTTTGCCTTTTTACCATATTTAATTAAATTAATTATATATGTCATTTCATAGCATAAACTTAAATAGAGTAATGTGGAAATGCTACATGTCATTGATTAAGTAGGCCTTACTACCCATCAAGCGACAGGTATTAGTAGGGAAAAAGAGATAGAGAGCTCTCTGTGTAATGATTGCTCAGTATTGTGAGTGGGTCCTATTGGATGCGCATCTTACCAAAATGGATATTAATTGATCGATCGTTTTTAATTTTTATTCACTAATTGAAGGCCACGAAATGCTTTGTTTCAAGATGCCTTCAGTATATTTTTCCCCTACTTCCCTTTATTCTCTTTGGACAAAAATAAAATAAAATATCGGGTGTGTTTGATTCTTTATCTTACTTTTCTTATTAGTAGGAGTTATCAAGTTAATATGTTTATTTTATTCAATAGTTGAGGAAGTGGGGAAGTGGGGGACCAAGCAATCTAAAGTATGCACTGGGCAAAGAAAACATGTTAATTAAATATGGGAGTGAGATGGGGTGCTCGTGGGTTCTGGGAGAATGAGACATTTTAGAAGGATGTTGGTCTTTTAAGATTTCGTTGGAAAGCGAGGATTGGAATTAAGGATAGGTTAAAAAAGATTGCTCCATACGCCATTAATATGGCCATTCCTCAATGTTCATGTCAAACAAACAACCAATCCCGTATTGTTTTATTTCTGTTTAGTTTCCCCTTTTTTGTTCTTGAGTAAAATATTTTAACCATCTTATGCATGCGTAGTGACTTAATTATAAACTCCCTTTATTTTAAAAATTTATATAAATCTCTCATAAAATTATAATATATGTTATATAAATTTTTTTTATATATTTAAGATTTTATTTTCATCCTCTTAAACCGTTAATTGATCATTAAATTTAACCTTTAAACTTTTATTTTATCAAAATACCCATCTTTAGTATAAGAATTATTCAAATATTTATATTTATCAAAAATAATTTTAATACACATATTTTTAAAAATTTTACTATTTTATAAACTTATTAATTTTGATTATCTAATAAAATTTTATAATCTTAATTTTGTATCCTAAAAATGATTTATTTTTTATTTTTTAAATAGATAGAAATATATTGAAAATTTTAAGTTCCGTAAGTTAGTTTGAAATCGACAATTTTGAAAAACGAAAAACAAAACTGTATGTTCCCTCCTCAGTTTAACTGGAAATGTTTTCCCAGAGCTGCAAAATTTCAAAATCGTAATTATCTGAGTGCACTAGATTCTATAAACACATTGAAAATAATTCAGAGATCAATTTTGATCTCTCTGCTCGAAGTTCGTCTTCAGAAAATAAATTACCTCTTCATCTTTTTTTTATTTATTTATTTTTATTTTGGTTGCTCAAATTGTAGTTTGAAATATCTTCTTAAGAAGTTCAAATCATGCATGACTGCGTAGAGATGCCTCAGAAGTATGTTTAGAAGAAAAGAGACTGTAGGTATCAGAATCACAATTCACAAACGGTAAATTAGTAAATAAAATTTATTTAAATATAAAATTTAATTAAAAATATATTTTTTAATTTTTTTAAAAAAAATTCTTAAAAGGAATTAATAGTTTGGATTTAAAAATATATTTTAAAAATAGAGGGGAAGGCTGTGGTGTAATTAAGAAAAAATAGAAGGATAGTTAGAGTATTTTATTTTAAATTGTTTTTTTTTCAACTACGTTTTTTTTTTTAAGTTTACTTCGTTCAAAAGCTTCTGCATCTCCCATTAGCATTTTAAGATATTTTCTTAAACATTTGAGAGAATTGTATATTCCTGCGTTCTCAATTTGTAAGACGTTTTTTTACACCCCCCCCCAACGTTTTGAGCATATTACAAAGACTAATAAGCCTCATTAAATTAATATAAAAAATCCTCATTAAATTAAATATATTTAAAAACTCAATTTTTTTAAAAAAATTATAAATTTTAAAGTTACTCTCCATTTAATATTAATCCCAAATTAACTCACACTTAACTAACAAAGTATACTTTTAAAAAGAAAAATAATCGTATCAAGTTCCTTATGATAATGTTAAATTCTTTAATCACGTGTAGTCATGTGTCTTATTTTTAAAATATTATTATTTAATTGTAAACTCATGAAAAAAAATATAACACATCGTCTTATGTTATTGAAAAATTTGACATAATAAATATAAAGAATTTGGTGTAAACATGGTTATTTTAAAAATCATTAATAAATGGGTTAATCTAATATTTAGTCTTTATAATTTACCTTCATTTTAATTTTATTCTCTATAATTTCAAACTATAAATTTCATTCTTTCATTTTAATTTTATTCTCTATATAAGCATGATTTAGGTAAATCGAGATAAATCACCTCCACATATTTACCTCGTAGTTACCTTGTAGACCGTAAAAGCTATTTCGTATTTCGTGAATCACGATTTATAAGCACTTATGGAGCTTCCATAAGCTAATCCAAACGAGCTATATTATAGGAACTACTGGATAGATTAAAAATGAAATAAATAAATTATTTATAAAAATTATAATTTAATCCCCCTAAAATAGTTATATCCAATATTAGATTATATATTATTGTATAAGTTAAATAAATTAGTTTAAAAAAATAATAAATATGAGATATAAAATAGATTGAGATATTATATTTTAAATTTAAACAGGCTCCTATATTAGAGATTTTTTTTTTTGGGTGTGTGAGAGGCAGTATAGTACAACATTAGAGTCAGGAATTAATGCATTTAATTAAGGCTGACACTTTCAAAGTGGATCAAAAAAAAAAAAAAAAAGAATTGCCTTCTATTATTGAGTAACAAATAAAACGGCTTCTGAGAATCCAACCACTGCTTAGCCAGAAGTGGCAGCTCTTGATTTAGGATCTGGTGGTGCACAAGGCCTTGCCTGCTTATGTATAGTCAAAAGTGTCATTTTCCTCATTCAGATATGAGCAAAAGCTACGAAGCTCCATGTGGGGTTCCATAAAATTTACAAAAAACCAACGGTGATGGCTAGTTATTGGAATTTCCTTCAATTTTCAAGGTGGCGTATAATTAAAGAGCCCTGTGTCCATATGTGATATGATATTATTAGATAATGTTTGGAATAGCGATTGGAATTTCTAATCGTATTTTTCAATCGTGATTTACAGTATAAGATGTATTTTTTATAGTCTACGAGATAAATATGTGAAAGAATTTTATTTCAATTTATGTAAATCAGACTTATACTAGGACCAAACATCCTCTGTGGGCTTATTATGTACAAGTTCGTGCATGCATTGCAATTATGTATTTGCAATTTGCAATACACACGCATAAACACACTCTTCTGTGGGCCCAACCTTAGACCGAAAGTAAACCCATTGAACGGATCCATGAATTTTCTGTGATTACAGTCTCTTAATAATTTGTTTCAGTATTTCATCATCATCATGATTTTCACCTGGAAATCAAGTCTGCGTACAAGAATATTTCATTCTTTTGCTGATGCTTTCTGAGATACGTACAAGGGTGGCTGAGAAAGTGATCAAAAGGATACAAGAGAGGAATGATTCTCTACACAGAAAATTCAGGTGGAAAATTTTCAGAGACACAGAGAGAGGAAACAATGTCAGTGTGTAAGTCTAATCTTTGACTAGCTAGTTTATACGTCGTATTAATTCTCAGTTAATATTGGGGTTACTTACATGGGACCACCAATCTTCCTTAATTTTTCCCTATTAAGGTCTCTTTAAAAAAATTAGAGAAATAGGATTTAAAGTTTTTAATTAATTTTTGTTATTGTTTTTATCATGTATCTCATTTTTATTAAAATTTTATAACCCCATTTTCTATTTTTTTTTTAAAATTTGACTTCAGAAATTTTTTCCTCCACTTCATTTATACCAAATAACCTCTAATTCTAATGAAATTATTTGCATAAAAAACTCAAATTTTCTCTTGGACATTTCTATTATGTATTAATGCAACCAAACCTATATTCAGTATATTTTTCTGCGCATTCGTTCCATTCTGTTTGGCTTCAGGTTATTAATCAGGCATACTAGTAACGTAATTAGTGGGTCTGTTCCCAGTTAATATATAGAATTATACAGCGTTAGTTCATTTTTAACATTTTGAAATATGCAAAAAATAAAAAATAAAATATCAAGCTAAAATAAGTATAACTGGCAATAATAAAATAAATATTCGCCACCTAAGATCTCTATGACAAAAAGCGATCATCACTAAAAGTAATACTGTCGAGGCAAGAACTACAACATATGATGAGTGATGACAAGAGCTTGACCTCCTTTCATAACTACAACACAATGAAATCATACTCATCATTATGATTCTCATTCTCCCCCCTCCCCCCTCCTTTTTTTTTTTTAATTGTATTTAGGTTCTGGCAAAAAAAAATCACATAATCTTTTAAAATCTTAAAATTGTATTAAAGTTATGTGTGATTTTTTTATAATAAATTTTAATTGTCAAATACTCATAGATTTATCAGTATAAGCATCAATAAACTTGTTAGTGGAGGCTCGTAGATTTGTCAATGGATATTTATAGACTTATCAATAAAATTAAAATTTACTGTAAAAAAGTCTCACGAATTTAAATATAATTTTAAAATTTTAAAAGATTATTTTATTATATTTTCATTTTTACCTGAACCTAAATGCAATCCCCCTCCATTAATAATTAATACCGATGATGAGTACTGCCCTGAAAGAAATACAGTGCATTAAGATGAATAGTATACAAGCATTGACAATTTTCACATGATTGTTTACTTTAAGCATTTGTCTCTGTTGTAATTTATTATCACTTGTACTGCTTTGTTGCTTTTGCTTTTGACTTTCAGAGAGCACGGACCAAGATTTGGAATCTGATTCCTCAATTTATTAGTCTGCAATTTTTTGATAATTTTTAAATACACACATAATCTCACCAAAAAATATTAATAAATCATCTTATTGGATTAACGTTTAACGTTTGAAAAGCATGTTGATACAAGTCGAAAATAGTAACTTCTACCAAACAGAGTTAATGACGAAGGCCATGAGAGTTGAACAATGATCCATAGATTCGAATCCTTCTCACTTAAAGCGAGAAGTGTCATCCCACCACAACCAAATGAGAAAATAAAAAGAAAGAGAAGACGCTGGAAGATCTATACATGCGTCGCAATTATTAAAGAAGAATCGATCCAATTAATTAGAGATTTTTTCTTCTTGGGAATTAAGTAGTAATAAAAAGGGCTTCAGGCCGAAAGGGGAAAAAGGGCATATTTGTCTTTGTAGGAGAGGAAGATGTACCCACTAATTAAGCTGTCAGAAACAAGAACAACTTATTCATAAGAGGGGTAAAGAAATCTAAAGCTAAAGGCAAAAGCGTAGCTTGTAGCTAGCATTATATGGGGCAGGTGGCACCCATAAAACTAAAACAACTGGACGATGATTATATTCCAAACCTTCTAATAAAGCAAAATATTTCTTTTCACCAGCGCCACCCCACCTAATAACCAATTTCACAGATTACATACCCAAAAGTTCAACAGATGGTGCAAGAGATACTTAACAAGTAGAATCAACAGATAACATAAACTAAGGAAGTGATTTATACAGCAGTGAAGGATGTGAATAGACAGAAAGAGATCTTAAATACTATTATATAGAATATTTTGCTGTGGGAAAGAATGAAAAGACAGATGGATGGATTAATCCCAATATTAGTTGAGGGTGATGAGAATAAAGACCAAGTGTGTGCGTGCAAACAGGAACACACACTTAATGAAAGAAGTCCCCACAATGATGTATTGAAAGGGGTTCCAAAGTATATTTGCAGAAACAATGGTTGGCCATCCATGATCATGTGCACTGTGTCTATTAGAGAGTAGGAAGTTGAGGGTCCTATGTGGGACTGAGTTTGCCTGTGTGCTCGAGAACGCGTGTGAGTAATTAAGCACAAGTAGAAGACTTGGTATTATCATGAGCTGAAAGGAGCCAATGATCAAATTTATTAGTGTATTTCGTAGGTTTGGGACTATAGGGTATGGTCCTGTTTGACCGGCAAGGCATGATGGCCAGAGGGCAATAATGGTTGAGCACTTGAGGGATCCCTTCCCACTAATGCTGCCTTTTAGTCCCCATCTCCTGCTTTAAAAGAGGAGGTTTGTATAATTATAAGAGTTTTGGAAGAAAGCTCAAAAGCGCCAAGCAAAGCATTTATGGTAATGTAAGGAAGGCGATGGTGACTAGTGGGGTGTAGGCTTTTGTGAATTGGGACATCTCGTGGAGGCTTTTTCATGTATGTGAGATCATGGTTTTGACATCTGAATTTTTTTCTTATTTCAATTCTTAACCCTTTTACCTTACCCTGCATGCCAATCAAGAAAAGATGCCATATGCCCCCCAAACCAGTGGCTGCGAATCGCTGATTTATTTTTGTTATATTAAATACACTATGGGATGAGATTAAGCTTGATTGAAAATTTTGCTAAATATGTTGTATCCTGCTTTTACGCGGAAGACTGGGCTTTTTCTTTTTGCGGATGAGGACAAGAATAAGAAAGGCTTGTCCCGATGGCATCAAATCATGGGTCTGAGAGTATGGGAATTTAGAACCATTAAAATTGTGTTGAGAGGGGACTTAAGTCCACTCTCAGTACATAAAGAAAGTATGATGAACTGTTGAAGCATTTGGGGGGCTATTATTAATGCTTTTCGGCCGGAGGGACGCTGGTCCAGTAGTGTGTATTTTCGCAGCCGACAGTACAAAGGACCAATTGAATACCTGAATATTTTTGGCCGAAATCAATCAAGAGAGGAGCCCCCTCTACTGTTTCTCTTCATTTGAAAAATTATAAAATAAGATTGCTTTATTTTCTTTTCTTTCTTTTTATTCCTGGCCAGCTGGTTTGGTATTGAGCAGGATTTAACAAAATGGAACCCCACTCTGTAATTACAAACTGAGTCTCAGGAATTTGGCAAAGGATGCTTTGGAACTTTATGTGCGGAAGCTTTTAAGGGAGTACAAATAATATTGGGGTGGAGATAGGCCCACGTTATGGATTGTAGAGTTTGGAGGGCACCCATTCACATCACTCTGCCTCAAATGAATGGCCTTTTTTTAACTGTAAAGGCGGCGGACTTCACTCCAGCTCCCTCACTGTTCAGCATTCACAGGTGCAGCTTCTCCATAAGGCCTTCCAAATGAATAGTTTTATTGTGCCCTCAATCAAACTAAGAATTAATTATATGTCGGTTGATTAGTTGAAGGTCAATATATATACTACATGATAAAGATATGGAAACTATTTTGAAACTTTTTATACATGGAAGAGACGTCGAGGAAAGGAAGGGCATCCTTTTCATGTCGCAACTAATTGATTAGGTGGAGGATACAGGCCGTTCTTTGTCCCCTTCACAGTTAGTTACGTGACACAATTGCAATTAATTTCATTCACACAATCAACGACCTGAATGAAATTAGGATTCCCAGTTAGAAAGAAATGAAGTGAGTCTATTTCTCCCAACTTCAACTTACAACAAGAAGCATGAAAAGAATTCATGTTCATGTGGTTTTCGTGTTCAACAAGACAGGTGCCACAAATTCTTACATCACACTAGTGTCATGATGAGAAGGGTAAAACAAACAAGATGCCATCAACTAGCCTTACAAGCATATCAAAGTGCACAAATCATTTTGTCTTGCCATAGAAATATTGGTATAAGGAAAGATCCTGAAGTTGCCATTCCTCGTGCAAGTCAATGTCAGCTGTGCATCGTTCACCATGGCCTGCATTTGCATTTCGAGAATATAAACTAGCTAGCGTTAGCATGAGGCATCTAGCTTTTGGAGTTAATACTTTCATTAAACTCAATGAAGTGCATCTCTAATTATTCTTTTTTCCGTGTAATCATTTATTGTTTAGTTTGGTAGACTTTAGAGTAAAGCCGTGTACCTCGCAATAAGTTTTTTTGTTTTGGCAATGCCACCTTCTAGAAGGAACACAGTCAATATATCGGCACCACTCGCAATAGTCGTTGATGTTTATGCCAAAATGAAGTGCGAAAACACATCCTGCAACTCTGCAGCAGATAAGATAGCTTATTAAGATATGATGCACGCTGAGAAAAATGACAAGTAACGCGGAGGGTTGAGAGCCATGCAAACTAAACAGAAATAGATCAGAGAAAATAACAGCATACATTAGGCAAAGGAGAACGAGAGAAACAATTCTCATAATTGGTCTGTCCAGATTTCTCTTCAATTTTTGCTTGATGTAACTTTTTAGACCATAATCAATGAGACCTGCCTTATTTGGAGCCAGCTGAGGGCTGACTAAAAGGGAAGATCCAAGAAGAAAACCAGATATAAAACCCCCTATGCTTGAAAAATTGTCTACGTAAGGCAGCAAACCAAGCGTGAAATTTAACACAAATACAGAGACTAACAGTGCACTAACTGCAATCTGCATTCAGCAAGAAAAGATTATTAATTCTCAACTTATGCAGACCCGTGAGCAGAAACAATGAACTGGGAACTAGAAGAACCTTATTGGTGAAATATTTCCTGTTCCAAATAAGCGTTGAAAGCATGGATCCCAATAATCCATATAAAGCACCGGAGGCACCAACAGCTGGAATGTTTTGGACAAAAAGTGAAGCGACCAAGGAACCCACGAACGAAGATAATATATAGATTATCCCAATCCTTACTGCATAAAAGGTAAACATTAAATTTAGCATTACAATCGAATGGCAATATTTCTACTCGTTTTAGTTTAATCAGAATAAAACACTTTAAGAAACAGTAGACTTTACGGGGTCCAAACTCCCGCTCTAGGTGAATTCCCACAAAAAGCATACTGCAGATATTGATGACAAGGTGAATGGCTCCAGCATGCAAGACTGAAAACGTGAAAAGACGCCAAGTTTGCCGATATTCTGTCAAGAAGGTTCGTCGAAGAGCTCCCATTTCATCTAACCTGCACTGACATTAGCTTTGGTGAAAACTAGCACAGACATTTTCAATGAATAAAAATCCATCTTGAACTCCAAATAAATAACAAATTATGTCCTCTGAAAAAAAAAACAGTACCAAAGCTGATACGAAGGGGAAAACAATTAGCTTCACTGCGATCATCTTTTTGTATATATATCTATCGATTCTTTGAAGCTTCAAAGAGACAAGTGTAGGCACAAGGAGAGCTAATGCTCAAACTCAACGATACGATACACCAGTAAGTTACCAGAGTGTTAAAAAGGTTTTATTCCAATACTAATCTGCTTCAATCTTCCTTAGTACCACACAATAATTTGGGGCAGAGGAAACTTGTCAGTAGTGTACTAGTGCTCCCCTTTCAACACGGCATTTCTGTTTGGGCAAATAAACACTACCTTCTTATTAAAAGCATTATGGACTTCGCCAGTTGCAATATTTAGTAGATCATATTATTGAACGTTTGCCTTATAGTTTATGTTGCTCAAAATAATTAGAGTATAAGGAAATTGTTGCTTTATGACTGTTGCAACAAAAACCCCTTTGCTAAGTGCCAAGCTGTGCCCGGTACTTTGCCAAAGTGATGTAAAATCCAGAGGCAAACGAATGGTTTCTAAAATGAAAATTAGATACTAAACTGCAATTTGATCTCTTGTTAGCCTAAAAGAAAATTAAAGAAAAAGAACAAAGAAAACGAAAAGAAAGTACAACTAGAAAGCGTCAAAGAAACAAGATTCAAGTACACAAAGCTTCATATTACAAATCATCTGCAAAACCGCGAACATATATTTTAAATTGAAGAAAATAAAATCTATTTCTATCATGGAGTTGGGAAAAGATATTCTGGCAGAGAATATAACCATGCAAGTTAGAGAGAATCTTTCTGGGAACTTCAAACTGATGAGGCGATTTAGTCAATCAGAATAGGGAAAAATAAAGAAAGTACACGCAAATTAAACACATTAAGACACTTAAAGCCTGCTTGAAAAGAACGTGAAGACTCACTTGGACTCGGAAGGACCGAGCAGGGGATTCTCAGAAAGAGGCTGAAAGGATAATCTTCCGAGGCCTTTGAGAAAGCAATCGCCATGAGAGTTAGTCCAGCAGTCATTGACGATCATGGTGACTATGAAAACCCCAGCGTGTAAGATTACGAAGATTGAAATGATCCAAGTGTCGCCTCTGCGCCGAGAGCCCGATTTGGAAAATGAAATCCTCCATTCTTGGTGATCATCGGTTATTTCATCTTGGAATTTGGGTAGTGTGGCCTTCACATCAATCAGCTCGTGCTCCGTTATAAAACTCTTCGCTGATGATTTTCCAGGACTTAATTCGCGTTCCCATGCCTTGAAACTTTCTGTCATTGATTTTTCAGGAAAATGCAAGACCGTATACTTGGGTGGAGAGGGCGAGAGCGGGAGAGAGGTGCGTACTCTATAAGCAACAAGTCGCTGTCTCTGCAATTACAGTTACAGCACAGCTATCTGTACTGTACTCCGAAGGGCCCTCTTTGGTAGTTCCACTTATCTGGATGGGGGATTAGCTTCAAGAAGTCGTTATTTTTGGCGGGAAATAAGTTTGGACAACTTTTTTATTTGTAGTTTTTTTTGACATTTCCTTACTACGGTTAAGCGGATCCGTGGCGCAATGGTAGCGCGTCTGACTCCAGATCAGAAGGTTGCGTGTTCGATTCACGTCGGGTTCAAATCCCCAAGAAAACCCGCTTAATACTTTTGCGCCAATTTTTTTCCTAAACGAATAAAGAATCAACGTGATAATAATACAGGGCCGTCGTAAAAAGGCCATTTTTTTTTTCAAATGTAAAAAGGCCATATTACATGCTCATGTAGCTGGAAAACAAAGGGGCCCAACCCAATTCAAAATTGAAGAATGTATAGGGTAGTGTTTGGGGTACGTACAAAATCGTTCACCCTTGGCCCACGAAATTCCCGCTTCTCCCGCTTGGCTGACACCACGATGGCTCCCAGGTCCTCGATTCAATGTCGTGCATGGCGTTTCAACGTGGTAACAAAAACCTCTCGATAAATCCCTCCTTTTTCCGTTATGAATTCTATAACGCTCAACCAATTACACCCGCTCCCCGTAACTCCTTTCGCATTCTCCCCCATTCCTCATCTGATCAACTTTTCTTTGCACCTTGCTGTCCAATTTGGCGCCAACTCACATCAGATCCGTAAGTTTTCATTTTCAAATTGTTTGTTTATTTTCTTGCTCTGCGAAATTTTGCTCTATACTTCCTTTTCTCTCGGTACCATTGTCGTATACAATTTACGCTTCACACTCTACGGGGCATTTGGGAGATGAATTCGGTTTGCATTCTTCTCCATCACTCATTCAATGCTACAACTTAGAGTCTCTTTCTAAGAAACCCGATTGAGTGGGCCAAGGAAATCTTACAAGTTGTTATTATGATTCATTGTGGGAAAATGCTACTTCTACAATATTCTTTTTGTCTTTCCTGTTTCGGGATTTAATCTTTCTATTCTCTTTATAATGTCGTGTCACAACACTTACTGCCTTGGTAGACTAATAGAAATTTCTGTCTCATAGACCGCCTTTAATTCTTATTACGTGTAAAGTTGTGTCTTCTTTCACACAGCTCCTGTACAAAGTGCTAGCCGTATGAACATATTCTGCCTCCTCATGAGATATACATAGTTCATATAGGTTCTTGCTTTGCTTACTTTAACGCTCTGATGATCTGTACGAATGTCTGTTTCTTGACACTCCTTTAAGTACACGTGGAAGGAATATTTGAGCGTTTTTCTTTCACAATTCCTGTTCTTTCATTGCTAATTTACAAAAAATGGATCATAGAAATGTAAGAAAGGAAATTGTGATACCAGTTCCTGTAGGCTATGTATGTAAGCTTTTATTACAATTTGGAACGTCTTTTTCTGTATAAAAGCTTTCATATTTAGCATACTCATCAAAGCTGCTTGCTCTAAGTGTCATTATATGCAGATCTATTTGTCATTGGTCAAGAGAATGCTTATGATTATGTTTTGATGCTTTGATCATTAATATCAACAGGCAGACATTTACTTATTTCGACTTCCCTGGGGTATTACTACTAAGAATAACGAATGAAAGGCCTGAGGTGTGTCTTCCTGACGTAGTATGCAAACTCTTGATCGCCCCATGGAAAAAGAGCCTGGGGAAACACATGGGGCACAATCTCAAGCTATTGAAACGCAGCGACTAGATGAATTAAAAATTCAAAGTGAAGATTTAGGTAAACAATTAGATGAGGTAGAAACTCAAATTATTGGTCATGATGGTCCTCCTGAGTTAGACAACAGACAGGATGATAGGTCTTTTCAGACAAGTGAGATGACAGGCTTGAAGTCTAAAACTTCTGAAGGAATGGCAAACAATCTGGTTGGAAAATCTGATGTCACTGAGAGGATTGGTGAGGTTAAGGATTTGCAATGTAAATCTCAAGAAGAAAATTTAGAAACCAAGATTGTTATTGATGAGTCTTGTCGCGAGGTGCCTGAGAATGTTGTCCTGAAATTTGAAACTACAAACAAATTTGTCAACCTTGTGAAATCTAGTTACAAAGTGGATGAGAATGTAACGGAGTCTAATATCCAAGAAGACAATGTGGATAAGAAGTCTTTACAAAATGATTTGGCCAAAGAGATGGAAGACAATAGGAACCTAATAACAGCAGAAGTGAATCAAAAGGCAGATGAATTCCCAAGTGAGGATAGAAGTTTGGAGCTTGTATTTGATGGAAGAAAGGATCCTAAGATGGAAGCTAGCAGTAGCAAATCTACCTGTTCTTTGGAAACTGATCAAGAGAATCAGGGTATAGGTGAGAAGGCGGGGGCATTTAAAAATATTATCAGGCTGAAAAGTCTAATAGCAGTCTCTACTCTTATGCGTCACCTTTCAGGTAAAAGAGACAAAGGTTCTATGTGCATTTCTGGTGATGAAGGTAAGGATGTTTCAGAAAAACCAAAAGACAGTGAGTACAAAATGGATTTGGAGAAAGTAGCAGAGACACATGCTTTGAGTCCCATAAATTCTTTTAAGATATATTCTAATGTTAGTGTGGAGAACAAAACTGAGGGGCCTCCACAACCCATAGCTATGAAGGGAAGGGTTATATTGTACTCAAGGTCAGGTTGCCCAGAGTGCAAAGAGGTTAGGCTATTTTTGTACATGAAAAGGCTCAGGTATATTGAAATCAACATTGATGTGTACCCTAGCAGAAAGCTGGAGCTGGGGAAGATTTCTGGTGATGCTTCTGTTCCAAAGGTGTTTTTCAGTGAAATACTTATTGGGGGCTTGGGTGAGCTAAAGGCCTTGGATAAGTCTGGCAAGCTTAATGAAAAGATTGACTTTCTCATTAATGAAGCACCATCATTTGAAGCACCATTACCACCGCTTTCTGGAGAGGATGATGTGTCCAGTAGTCGAGCTCCAGATGAAATGGCTTTAATTGTCCGAAAAATGAGAGAATCTATTGTTGTGAAGGACCGATTATGGAGATTGCGCAGGTTCACTAACTGTTTTCTTGGCTCAGAAGCTCTGGACTTTTTATCAGAAGATCAGTGTTTGGAAAGACAAGAGGCAAGGCTGATATTAATTCTCAACCATTTGTCTAATGCTATTACATTACTCCTCTTGAACCATAATTGATTTTTGAATGGTTTCTAATTAGTTTAAAATTATGGTCTGATGCATTTCTCAAAATATGAAACTTTGTTAAGAATTGGGGGTATGGAATCTATTTTTGAGAATCTTATAGCTCTTGACATCTTGTGAATCATTTGGAATGACAAAACGGTATGGTTTCATTAAATCTAAGGTTCTACGCTGTAAGAGCATAGCTATCGATTGACAATTTCATTTAATATTTTTAATATTAAGCATCGGGCTTCTGTTTTATTTAAGATTCTTAATTATTTTATATCGCTTACTTTCGTACTTTTTCTAATACTAATGTCTGTGGGATGCAGATAGATTACGACATCCTAAAAAATTGTCACTTGGACTAATCCTGCATGGCGGAAATTAACTGACATGTTTGATCTCTGTCTGCTATGTCCATGCTCTTTTTATAGTCATGTTTTTGTAAATTTGGGCACACTATTGAGGGCGGGAATTGGACATTTCTATAATAAAAGGGGATGATGGTAATAAGAGCCTGTTAAGTATATTAATTGTATCCTCAAAGTTTCTTCATTCCATGATATATCAAATCATTGACTTTGCATTTTAACTGACTCGATTCATATCATTTGTAGCTTCATTAGACCTTTGCTATCTATTCTAATTCTTGTCCATTTGTATAGGCAGTTCAATTTGCACGAAAGCTTGCAAGCAAACTCTTCTTTCACCATGTTCTTGAGTAAGTCGAAGTACCTCTATCCGGGGTCTCCACCATTTTTTTAATTTTAGTTATGGAACTGAGATACTCTCCCTAATTTCAATGTTTTCTGTTTTGTTTTGTTGCAGTGAGAATCTATTCGAGGATGGTAATCACTTGTATCGATTTTTAGATGAGGATCCAATCGTGGCGTCTCAGTGTCACAACATTCCTAGGGGCATAATCATTTTAAAGCCCAAGCCTATAGCAGAAATTGCATCAAGGCTGAGGTTTCTATCCTATGCAATGTTTGAAGCTTATGCTTCTGAGGATGGACGTCATATCGATTATAGAAGTCTCCATGGAAGTGAGGAATTTGCAAGGTTTTCATAACCTTTTTTTCCGTCCCTCGCAATAGAGAACTGCTGTGATTTGTTTTTTTCCCCTTTATGTATTTATTAAGACTACAATTATCACTTTAGGTATCTGAGAATAGTCGAGGAGCTCCAAAGAGTGGAAATATGGGACACGTCTAGGGAAGAAAAGCTTGCTTTCTTTGTTAATCTTTACAATATGATGGCTATCCATGCAATCTTAGTATGGGGTCATCCAGCCGGAGCACTGGAAAGAAGGAAAATGTTTGATGATTTCAAGTATGTCATAGGTGGGTGCACCTACTCACTTTCATCTATTCAAAATGGCATTTTGAGGGGAAACCAGCGACCGCCATATAGCCTTATGAAGCCATTTGGTGCTAAAGATAAACGTTCAAGGGTAAGTGATCCAACTTCTCATATTCTTAATGCATCCGATAGTGAAAGAGCTGTTCATCAAATATATATCACCTCCATCCCCCTGGGGTTGTTTTCAGTTTCTTTTTCATACTGCCTAATGGCTTTAGTTTAAGCAGTGAGATGTTAGAAGGAACTCTATAACGGGGAAAGGCCTAGAAGGAAAATCACTCTCTTTATCTTTTCCATTGATTTGTCAAAATTTTTGTTGTTTAGTTTTTAAATGGAAGATTCTTTTTTGCTTGAAGCAGAGATGTGATTGTAATCAAGGTTTTCTTGAGTGCATAACGATGTCGCTATCTATTAGCAATCCAACTGAATCAGTGCTCTGCTTCTTGCCTTATGTTTCAGGTGGCTCTGCCTTATCCCGAGCCTCTTGTTCATTTCGCTTTAGTTTGTGGTACCCGATCTGGCCCTGCGCTTCGATGTTATTCTCCTCGAGACATCGACGAGGAATTAATGGATGCAGCCCGCAGATTCCTAAGAAGTGGAGGGCTAACAATTGATATGAATGCCCAGGTTGCGTACGCTAGTAAGATCCTTAAGTGGTAAGCCCCTCTATAAGCTGGTTCTGAATTTGCTGGTTCTGAATTTGATTGTTGATTTGCTGTGCCTATTATTTGCTAGGGACTTTAAACAAACAACACTTCATAACTAAATTACTTTTGGCCCGGCACCTCATAATAAATTAGATATTTTATTGGCTGAAACATTTTCTAACTGCTGAATGGTTTTAAGTAATATTTTAGAGATATCGATAACGAAAGTAGATTTACATGATGCCAGAATTTTCATAGCCCAGGTGATAAGTTGGATTTCGCCGTTTTTGTCATAGTTAAATTGAAAATTAAAAAATGTAATGAATGTATTGAAAGACCTTATATATTTTAGTTAGTTTGTAACTAAGTTAGTTAGCATTAAGTTAACTTTATGACAGTTGTACCTAACTGAGTCTTACTCTTATAAATACATATGTACTGTATACTTGAAATCTAATACAAAAGATTTTTTTTTTTGGCCAAACAAAAGATTATTTTCTCAGTTTCATATTCACTGGCTATCTTCTTCTTCCCTTTCCCAATTTCCCTCAGCTCTCACTTCATCTTCGAGAGCTCATTCACCTCCCTTACAGATTTGTGAAGGCAAATTCCAAAAACATTAGCAAAAATTCAGATATTTCCCAGGGTGGTCCACAGTAAAATGTGAGTTAAGAAATCCCTGTAATATATATTACAAATTGCACTACAAAATAAATCTTATATTAAGGACATGTAATACTAGATTAGGATTTGGTAACAGACTTGATCATATTCAATTTTAGTTTTCAACCTTTACCACTGTTAGAAGTCACCGCCTCTAAAAGTATTTTCTTGTACTAAATAAATCTAGCAATGTTTAGTTAGCGCAATATAGGAATATGCAGCGAAGCATAAACTGAAAACAACCTGAAGAATTCGGGGCACATGAAAACTTAATCAAAAGAGGAGTATGAACTGAAATACTCTGGAGCTCCAAAAATAGTCAGTTGTTAGCACCACATAAAACATTCTTCTTAGAGTAGTTATTAATTCGAATAATCGAAACTAGGTTGTTGCCATTTCTGTATATTCATTGTACTCTACAGATTGCTGAAAAATCCGACGGACATGAAAACGTTATCAAAAGTTCCCGTTGAGCAAACGGAAAAAATGGAGAAGCACGAAAATTATTCCATTTGACGACCTTTTAATCTATCTAGTCTAGTTAAAAAAGCTTGAAGCTCCCGTGTGTAATGACTATGAGTGACCGTGTAGGTGAGATTATGACCGCGTAGTATGAGGGGGGCAGGGGGCAGAGTGTATGTGGAATCAATTGAGATATGGTCGTGCAAGCCTTTAGAGGGTTGGTGAGATGTCATTATACTGGGTGTTACAAAAAAACTAATAATTAGAGTCAATACTGAAAGTTCCAATTTTGTTCTAGTGAGTGGCTGCATAAAAAAATTGGGTTTTCCTCTTGGAAAAGAGACAACATATTATGAGTGAGGAATTGATTTATCATATGAAAAAGGAATGACTGATTTATTCTTAATGGTGAAATAGTCATTATCTATGAACTTCTATGCAACGTATGAAAAACCCATTACCAGCACATTCATTCACTATTCTTATTATTATTCCAGTGTTGCCATGAAATGAAACAGTTGAGTGTGATCGGAGATGCATCTGACATTTTATATTGGGATTTTTTTTAACATATGGATCGAAATGAGTTCTATTTTCCTTCTTTTTCTCTCAATCAAAGATTTTGCTTACTGATTCAGGTTTAGTACGGATTTTGGGAAGGACGATGTGGAGGTGCTAAAGCATGTGTCCAATTACTTGAATCCAGCTGACTCAACAGCGTTACTGGATTTGCTCTCCACTTCTGAATTGAAGGTCGTTTATCAGACTTACGACTGGGCTTTGAATTGCTAGGGTCTGCTCCAAACCTTGTTTATAGGTTCGTACTACCCATTATCTGTCTATACAATCAAGGTTATTAAATCCGGACCGGTCATTAAATCGGTGAGGTACTGAGTTAAAGGTAAGTGGGTCATATCGAAGTCAAATTGGGGCCAAACCGGTAAGAAATTAAAAATTCTAGACTTATTAGTATGAAATTCTAAAGGAAAAAAAAAATTAAATAAAAAAATTGACCCGGACCGGTTTACCGGCCGGTTCCCAATCCGGGTCTAATAACCTTGTATACAACCGAATGCAATATGTTCAATTTTTTTTATAAAAAAAAAGCCTTTGTTCATTATATTTCTACTTTCTCCTTTGTATCTGCAATCTGTTGTAGATATTAAATAATGCAATTCATGGTTTTCCAAATGTACCCAGGCTGCTATTTGGCGCTCCAGCTTGTAGTGCATCCTGCATGAAAAGCCTGTACTTTCCAGCATCTAATGTATTCATTCATAAATTAAGAAAGTTGGTTATAATTATTTCTTGTAAAATGACAAAAATAATCAATAAAATTAATTTAACGCTTTATATAAAATGTATTATAAAACATGCATTTGATTTATTAACAATAATAGGTATAAGAAGTACGGGGAATATGATTTTAGGAAAATTGCATTTAAGTCCTGAATAAGAGAAAATATGAAAAAATGATCCCTTAAAATCTTAAATTGCATTCAAGTCCTGTGGGATTTTTTTGTAATAAATTCCAATTTCGCTGACAAATCCATAGGCGCATCAATAACAAATTCAGCCGTGTCCATTGGTAAGTTCATGAGCATCCATTAACAAGTTCATGGGTATTTGACATTTAAAATTTATTACAAAAAAAAATCCAACAAGACTTAAATGCAATTTTAAGATTTTAATGGATTATTTTTCATATTTTCTCTTGTTTTTCCGGAATCTAAATACAATTTTCCCTATTATTTTAGACAATTTATGGAGTACTTTTTAAATTAGAAAAATGATAATTTTAGAACCTTACTAAACCAGAGTCATGGTGGGAAATAGAAATTTTGGATGGACAAAAGTGCGTGCAACGACCATCATTTATGTCGGAATCACCAATACCGTCAAAAGTTACCTTTAATAATTGTTAGTGCTTATTTTTTATTTTTTTATTTTTTTATTTATCTTTAATTTAAATGTTCATTTTTATTTGATTTACTAATATTTAGTTTTGAATTTTTCAACGTTGAATATGAAATTTATAGATTGATGATAAAAAATAGCTTTGAATTTTAAGAACAAAGATAAAAATAAGCAAAAAATAAAAAATAAAGACGAGGATTAAAAAAATTGAAATACTAAAAATAATTGAAAAGACGAATTTTAAAAAAAATAAATTTGTCGTGGGATACTAATTTGGGAGAATCTTGCACTATTTAGGAGTAATTATTATGACCGCATACGCATGGTTTAAGCATAAAATAATTAATTAAGAGTGAGTTTGGATTAGCTTTTGGAGAATAATTTTTAGAGAAAAAAATGATAAAAGTGATTTTAGAGAATAGATTATAAAAAAAAATTTGATAAAATGAGAGTGTTTGAATATTGTCATTATAATCACTTTTTTTAATAGTCAAATTATTAAAAAAGACATTAACTTTTGTGATAATTACATATAAAGGATAATATTATATTATATTTATTATTTAACATCAAATTTCATAATAAATACAAAAAATGACATAAATTTATCTGGAAAATTTAAAATTATAACATTAGTTATTTATGTAACATAAAAAAAAGATCAAACATGCATACATACATACATAATAAAAAATTATTTATAAATAGTAAATATCTAAAATAATGACAAAATAGCAAACACAAATTCATGGTAGTGATACATTTATATTTATGTGATTGTCAATAATTGAGTACGTCAAAATAGAGATACAATTAAATTTCACTGATTGTCATACATACATATAATGAAAAATCATTTATAAATAGTAAATATCTAAAATAATGTACTGTGAAACAGCAAACACAAGTTCATATTAGAGATACATTTATATTTAAGTGATTGTTAATAATTGAGTACGTCAAAATAGGGATACAATTACATTTCACTGATTGTTAATAATAGAGTACGTCAAAACATGGAAACAACACATGACTAGTGCTCTTATGTATAATAAATGATTTGATCTCTTATAGAATCACGAAGAGAAGCCATTTCAGATGAAGATGCAATTAATGAAGGTATTGTTGAAGATTGTAGAGCATCATTGTTATCGTCATCACACAAAATATCCTCTTGTTCATGGTGTTAGAAGTCAGGATCAGAAATAGATGTTCTTCTAATGAAATTGTGTATAGCCAACGTCGCACAGACAATTTTAACTTATGTTGGAAAACTATAGCTACGCATTCTCTGTAAGATTTCGAACTTATTCTTCCAAACCCCAAATATTCTTTCTATTGTGCACCTAAGACTTGAATGCAAGTAATTGAAAGTCTCATTGTCATTTTCAAGCCTAGATAACCTCTGAAACTCAGGGAGATGGTAACGCTTGTATCTCCATGGACCTAGGTATCCAATCAGGGTTGGATAGCCAGCATCCACCAAATGATATTTATCTGTCCGAAATAATAGGCTTAATGTCAATACATGTCTCTGTAGTTAACAATAATTAAATTGTAGGAATTATAAACATACCTTTAGGTGGATGTGGAAAATTCATCAATGGAGTTGTCACGACGTGATCAAATATGCGAGCATCGTATGTCGTACCTTCCCATCCAGCCAGTACAAAGGTAAAACACATGTTCCAATCACAAGCGATGCAAATCCTTTTCTTCCAATATATTTTGTTTTCTCCCTTGCTTTGACCTTACATGGAATTTATGTGCCATCAATTTCTCCAATAGCATTTCTATAAAAAGGCCAGTATCTATTGCTAAAGCGTATCTTTAAGTGAATGTTCTCAAATCTAGGATCTTTTGGTTTGATGTTAGATATTGCAAGACTACAACATGCCTTTAAGACACCATGCAGAGCCCTATGAATTGTCTCTCTGGAACACTGAAATCTTTATTATTGCAGCCTACTTGATGCCGCATGTCTAACGGTGTTCAAAAAAATTGCAATCATTTCATGTATATCCACATTTCGAGTTTCCCTTGCAATTCAAAGAAAAGGTCATGAAAGACATGCAATTCTATTCTAAACATGTCATAACAACGGACAGAATTATCGCGTAAGAGATCATGCACCCATGCAGTACCTGTATACTCACTGGTGTGTTGCGGTTCTTTACATAAAAATAGCCGAGCATATGCACCAACAACTGTGGTCACTTTTTAGACTCTTTGTGACTGCCGCTTCCTATGCTCTGTAACAATTTTCAATGTGGTGTCAATACCTGCTTTTTCCTCTGGACATGTACATCAAATTTATAAACGGTAATGACAACAATTATATAGTCATTAAAAGCACACATAACATTCAATGGTAAAGCAATAACATGACATTAAGAAACAACCACTGTGATATCTTGTGAAAACCTAATTCATACAATAAAAGCAAATATAGCAGTCATGCCTTATATAGCAACATCATTCTTAATACATTTCATTTATTTCCATAATATTCATGCCTAAGAAACACCAGAAGTTTGTCCCTCATATCCTTCACTGCTACATATATTTCCCGTGCAGGTAGGTGGTTCATAAGGAGGTGGACACATCGTGCATAAAAGTCATTATCACAAACAACTTCAGGAACTTGATTAAGGTGACTCATGACTCCCGCTATTGATATCTCATAAGCATGTGCTTCTGCAGCCATCCTTTCGACATGTGCCTTTACTACAATCCTATCAGCCCATGCTTCTGCTGTAATCCTATTAACGCGTGCAACTTCCGCATCAAGGTCATTTGCATCAGCTATCCTACTTAGGGCTTCGGTTATTTTCGCCAAGGCAGGCCCTTTCTTTTTTATTGCAGCACCCCTCTTTCTCACCCCCAATGAGCTAGTTGTTCTATCACCGCTACTTGTTTTGTCTCCACCATTGGTTCCCTTCCCTTTATCATTGTTCCCTCCACTACTTCTACTATTGTTCATGAAATTGAATGAATTCAACTCCCCACTCAACCCAGTTATTGACCCTAACACTTAATCGCTATCTCTTGAACCTTCTTGCATATCATATTCAGGGATGGCCTCAGTAGGAAGTGACATCGATGAAGGTGCCCAATGATGTGTTCCCGTGGCTGCCACACTTGAAAACAATTGAGTTAATTCTTAGAATTGTAGTCCTTTATTTCTGAATTTGTCATAACCTGGAACTTCCTATACATTCGTCACCAAAGTTATTACATATATTATATAAACGCACGTTGGGAGGAAATCATTAAGTACACTCATATTAGTTAATTACTAACTGTTGTTTTCTTTTCCCACCAATCATCATCAGCAACAATCGTGTTCTTGTCATTATCTCATGTGACAACCTCTCCCATAGCTGCCAGTCCTTCCGAAGGGCATCATATTTATTTTTAAACTGGCCCTTCTCGTACGCTCTGCCTGTCTTTGCAATGAAGCCTTTCAAAATAACTTTCCACCCATTCTTGGTGAAGCTAGCGCTTTTCCTTATTACTTTTTGAACTTGTTCTAGGCATATGTCAATGAAAAATTTTGTGCTCTTTATATCCCAAGAAGTTTTATCCTTATCTTTACTCATTATGCTGCTAACTTGTTTGTTCCCAGAATTAAATTACTTGAAACAAATGGCATGAATGATTGCATTTTTCGCCTAATCATCTTCCATACAAAATAAATGCAGTACTCATATTTATTTTTCATGTCTTTAGTATTTATCACTAATAACATCAACAAAGCACAGACCACACACAAAGCAAGAGCATAGACCACATAGTAATGACAGCGATTACGGACCAATTACCAAGCACCACAAACCAAAGGATCCAAATACAAATCTTTTTCTTCATTCCTCCATTTAAGTTTTAAAATCTCCATTGAATCATTCATCAAATAAAAGAAAGTTACGATTATCAACAAAGACCATATTAACAAAGTACAATCATAACATCTAATTTGCACAGTGACACATTTGTCTCATCTTGTTGCAATAATTCAATGCCAGAAGAATCCTTTAGAGCCTAGAGAGCTAAATATCCATTTAATAGGACATTGTTCCAACCAAAACAGAAACCAATGTATACAAAATTAATTTCCGTTTTCATGACAAATCATAACAAAATATAGCTATTGAAATTTTTATAGCCCATAAACTAAAAAAGTATGAGTAAAACAAACAAGTCGAGATTTAAACTTAAATCTACCCCTCGATACTCCACTTCCCTTAACCCAATTAAATCAAATTTGCAGATGTAAAATAAAGACTACATGGGAGATGATTTGAAGTAAAACTTGAAAAGGGAAATCACAAATTCAGTATCCATGATAAAGTCAACAACAGATCATTATATTTGAAATGTCATGAGAGAAACCTTCAATGGCTTCTCTGGGAGTCTTGAAACCCAAACCGATGCTTTTCCAGAATTTGTTCCCTCCTTTTCCAGGCCTTTTTCCCTTTCTAGATTTCTTCAAACTGCAGAAATTTGGAGTACAAACGTTAAGATTAGTAGAAAAAGTTGGCAGCTCAAGCTCAACCAACAGATACATTGATGTGAAACAGGCTTAAATTGGGTGCAATGCAGGCAGAGAATCAATAACCATATACTAAGCACCAAAACCAGAGCATGTCAGACACCAAAGTGTGAGAATAGCTTTCCACAAATGCCTACTAGTCGACGTTGCACACCCACCACAAACGCAGAGAAATACATACACACAATGACACATAAACGTAAATAATGGAGCTACCACCACACACCACAGACCACAAATGCATACCTGTAGGAAGTAGCTAGCGAGATTTGGGTAAATGAACCTCACTACCACTATCGCCTTCTCCGATCTGCAACAAGATAACTTTTGAAATGGGGAAGAGAAGAGAGAGACCTTATCATATCACCACAAGCTTTGATCGTCGCATGATCGATGGACAAGATTTTCTGTCCACAGTCGGCTAAGAAAGAACAATGGTCACATGATAAAGGAGTAGCCACTGATAGCTTAACCATCGGGCTGTTCACCCCTTCCGATCGCCGATTAACCTCCACCACAGACCACCTCGCTGATAAAAGGCCAGAGTTTTCGCTAGGCCATCACCACTGGAAGTAACGGGAAGACGAGAAATTAAGATGAGAAAAAGGAAAGAGACAAGGGAAAGATCAAACGGACACTCAATCGACTGAAATGAAGGCCAACTTCTTCAGATCTAGAAGAGAATGGGGACGAAAGGGGAAGACAGGAAATGGAAAGAATCAGTGGAGAAATGAAACCAGAGAAGGGAAGATGGGAAATGACAAGGAAAAGGAAAGAGAAAAGGGATAGGGCAGAGAGAAAGAAAGGGACACAATTATTACGCCCAACGATAATAGTTTCATTGGACCAATGGAAAAAAATAGCTTATCCTGAAACCATAGTTTTAAACATCAAAATCATGATTTTAGTGAAAAACGAGATCCTGCCTTATGGGTGTTTGGGGGTTTTTTTTTTTTTTTAAATCATGATTTTATCCCATAAACACTTTTTTTTTCCTTCCATCCAAACACTCACAAAACTGAAACGACCAACAACACGCATAGTGATATTCTTTTACCAAATGCTACTAAACAACAGGATACAAGAATTGAGGTTCATAACCCACGTAAAAAAAAATTGTGAACAGGATAAGGCGATTAAAAGTTTAATTTGCTTTCTATTTTTATATTTTTGCCAATTTTCTAAATAAACAAACAGATGCAACACTTTAAAAAGATCATCCCAAGTCACATGAAAGGGAACTCCGTACATATTATATAACAAAATGTTTAATTTAAACAACTAAACCACCATGATTAACACATAACATGCCGCAACTTATTTCAATTCCATTGGCTAATTATCTGACATTGAAGTCGGCGTCGATGGATGAATCATGAATATAATGAAGCCCCAAGAGTGATATACTTGGTTTCAAAACAGGCTGGCCTTGTGTAGTGACACAACTCCCCCTGAAGGGCCCTTGCAGACGCCGTCGTGACCCACAAGAGTCATATACTTGTCTTTCCGGGTCAAGCCGGTGCAACCAAACCCTAAAGCCTTGCCGATTTCGCTCTGCACATAATTCGCTACTTCAATCCTGGGTTTCCCACCTGCTTGACACGTATCACATGGCTTCAATCTCTCCAGAATCTTAACACAATAGTTAGTCTTTGGGTTCAGAAACAGGTAAAAAGGATCCAGAGCTTTGTTCCCAGCAGCTGTTGTCCCATAAAACATGCCAACCCGCACATCCACAGCAACAGGAACAATATCATCGGTCAGCTCAGCAAACAACGGACTGAATCGGAGCAAATAAGGTTCCCTGCAAGTGGTTCCCTCCGGACAAACCACCAAGCTTCCTGAGCTCAACATCTTGTCCATTGTCTCTCTGTCCTTCTCTCTGTCTCTGGTTAATCGGATTGTCCTGATTGGTGAAACAAGCTCATTGAATCTGCTCAAGCTGTATGTGACAGCAGAGAGGGGCTTGTCTAAAACATATGAGATATAAAGTGGATCGAGTAAGGTTCTGTGGTTGCACACGTACAGTGTTCCCTTCTGCTCACTTTCTTCGTCCTCATTAACGTCGGATTTCGACAATGTGGTGCCTGCGCCTAAAAATGACAATATTGGACCTGACACTTTGAACGGCAGTGATATACCAATTGTGAATCTGAGCATGCTGATAAAAAGCCCAAGTGGTAGCCACAAGAACAAGGCCAAAGAAGACACGGGGGTTGGCCTGAGGGCTAATCTTCCATCGTGGAAAATCACTGGCTTGGGGTATCTCTCCCTTGGAAGGACTTGCCAAGTTCTTTTCTCATCATCACTCACCAAGTAAACCTCCTGCACATAATACTACTTGTCAAAAACCAAAGAGGACAGAGGGTTATAGATAGATATAATAAAGAAATACCCACCTTGCAGCGAGAAAAAAGCTCTTGTTCACCGTTCCTAGTTTGGCTACCCATGCCGACAACGTTGTTAGAATCTAGGAGGTGTTTGTTATGTTTTTTCTCTTCCTGAAGCAGTCCCACGTAGTAACCATGGAAGGATTTGATCTCTTTGGCAACTACAGCGTCAACTCCTAAGTACTCCTCGAGAACGCATTCAACCATAATTCTTGGCATTTTACTAGTCGCCACCTTTCTCTGAAATCTCTGAACAGCTTCGAAACCTTCACGCCCAACGTCTTGTAAGAAGAACTTGGGAAGAACCGAAGATCCAATCCTGAATGTGTCTTTCTTTATCCCAAAGAAGCTTAAGAAAACCATTATGTTGAGCCCCATCTGGTTTTGTTCTCCGACCAGCCACACCAGAGGGTAAGAAAGTAACAAAAGGAGAGATCTTAACAAACCGCCAGCTTCAAAAGCTACGAGCATGAAGTAAGGAAACAAAGAAGTGGATCTCAACATGGTGCCCTCAAAATCGAACACTAGAACGCTATTTGACAGCTTTCCGGTTTTGTGAACAAGTGGAATGGTTGCCATGGTGCCCTCAGGGTTTTTACTAGTCATGGCAAGCAGGCATAGAAAGGAAAGACCATAAAGCAAGAGAGATAGGTTTTATAATTTGTCACAAAAATTTCTGCCCCGCAATTAATAGTGTTTATGAATGCTATAATCACAATCTCCAGCTGTCCCGAGGCTCATCATTGAAGTTTATATTCTCAGTATTATAATATCAATTTTAATTGACACAATTCCTCTTCAGAGTTACTTCTCAGCCAAAAAACAAGTTATCATTTGATCATGTTCTATTTTATGATTTTTCCGTTATTCATTTTACGAGATGTATATAAAAAAAGAAATTGCAAGAAAGGCGACTAATCCAATGCGCGTAGAGAAGTTCTCATAAACGGAACTTACTGGCTGAAAGTGAAAACTGGAATCTAACTAGCAACTTCTGCTTCCTGCTAATTAAAGTGTTCAGTAATGGTACGGCTCACAGCTATTAGAATTTACTATTAGTCACCAAACAAATAATGACATTCATTTAAGTTGAAAGAAAATGAGCCTATCTTTGTTTTACGTGTTATGAATGAGACCCTTGGAAATGGTAGGTCGTACGTTTTCCCATTAAGTTTGTTCAGGGCTAGTGAACAGACGTTATTTTTGGACAGTGGTTGACGATATTTGAAACAGTGGGTGAAATTTTCAATCGTTTTTTTTAATCGTGATTTATGGTATATGGGGTAGTTTTTACGGTTTACGAAATAAATATGTAGAAGGGTTTTATCTTGATTTACGTGAATCGGGCTTATACATAAGTATAAATCTAACCAAACATCCTCATTTGGTATGTTTGGAATGGCTTATGGAAGCTTCATAAGTACTTATAAATCGTGATTTACGGAATACGAAGTAGCTTTTACGGTTTATGAGGTAGCTTTTACGGTTGACGAAGTAAATATGTGGATGAATTTTATTTCGATTTACATGAATCAGGCTTATAAAATAAGACAAGCTATGCCACTGATTTACGGTACATAAGGTAGTTTTTACAGTCTATAAGATAAATATATAAAGAAATTTTATCTCAACTTATATAAATTAGATTTATATATAAACATATGCATCAGCATAAGCTAAATCTTGTAAGTAAGTTGTATTCTTTTGGTGACACTGCCGCTGATTATTTATTTTGATGTTGCGCTTTTAATGCTGTTGGGTTTTGTTGTCCCTAATAACTCTTGTTTTTAATTATTTCCCTTTTATACTAAATGATTGTAGCAACTATCACAATGTTACGTGTATTCAGATTAGTTTTTGGAGAATTTTTTTTTATTAAGGATTAATTTTTAAAAAATAATTTTTATAATTTATAAAATAAATATATAAAAAAAAATTTATTTCAGTTTACATAAAAAAAGAACCTATTAAACCATGATTTCAAAGTAACACTCACCTACATCCCGTTTGGGTGACTAGAAACTAGGTTCAGCTTCTCTCCCTAGCGCCTCCATTCCAAATAAATGGCACACGTTTGAAGCATATGGAGAATGCAAAGAAGGGGTGTGTGAGGTGCTAAAATAAGAATACAATTTTTGTTTTAAATTTTTTGTCAGGATAACATTAAGAAGGAGTAAAAGGTGGATTGTGTGATATTGGATGGACCCACCAAATTTTAACCGCAAGGTGATATTTTTAGCCAAACCAAATTTATTTATAAATAATTAAATACTCCTAATTTTTTTCATAATAAAATTATTTTTAAAAAACTTATATAAAAAATCAATAAGTCCTATTAATTCCGAACTTTATATAAATGTAACCCACATCCCTAATGAAATTAATCGATATGCTCATCCTTTAATAAATGATAATCTCTATTGATCTAATATATCAATTTCTTAAAACTTACACTACGACAAAAAAACATGACAAGTGGGGCTTTTTTTAAAAAAAAAAATATTATAGCGTTTTGCAAACGGCATAGCATCCAGTGCCATAAGAAGAACCTACGGCGCTTGTTGAATTTAAAAAATGCTGGAATATTGTATTTAATTATTATTATTTTTTTAAAAAAAAAGACTGACCTCTTACGACGTTTCTAGTTGGAAACGTTGTAGGAGGTTATTGCACCTCTTACGGCGTTTCCACATGAAGCATCATAAAAAATGCCCTTTTTTAAATAAAAAAATTGCGTGACTGATTTGTTTTTCCTAATGAAACCCTCGATATTCTAATAAAAAAAGGTCCCATTTATTATTATTATTATTATAAAAAATTTGCGAGCCATACACGTTTTACACATATAAGATTCAGATCCATGATAAATTTTAAATAAAAAAATAATTTAGACCAAATGTTGGGGGAAAAATTACTTACAGGCAAGGATGCTTCTATAGGATGAGACACAAGCAGAAAATAACACTTGGTGCAGGAAGCATTTCGTGCTGCAACCGAAGTAGTGACCAAATGTTGAAGAAAATTGTAGAGGAGATAAGGGACCAAGGAAGCTTCAGCTTGCCACCGTCAAATATATTGGAAACAATCGATAAGAAAAGGTGGTGGACCAATTGAAGGGACCAAAAGAGAGCTCTGTGAAATAAGAAGATGGAAGGCGTGGGAGAAGATGAAAGAATGGCTCTTCCGTATCTTTCAAATGAATTTATAATGCCTTTTAAAATAAGGAGATGGAAGGCACGGGAGAAGATAAAAAACATGGCTCTCCCGTGTCTTTCAAATTTCATTTATAATGTCTTGTGACCATGCTTTAAAAAAAATAAAACGACAGTATATGATTGTAATTAGGGGAAAATAACACTTTTTAAAAAATAAAAAGGCATTTTTTATTTTAGAGAGATGAAGCATTAAAAAAAAGTATATTCAATTATTTTTTTTAAAAAAATAGACCTATGACGGGGCTTTAACGTAAAGTGCCGGCCAAGGTGGAGAAACTTTGGCCGGAAATGTCAAGCGTCGGCCAAGGTTTCTCCATTAAACCTTGGGCGGCGATTTATGTAAAGTTTCGTCCAAGGTCAATTATTTACTTTTTTTATATTTGTTTTTTTTGCAATCTTCATATATCTGGCCTTCATCTCTCATGCTTTATATATACTTTTTAAGTTTTTAGTTTGTTTAATTTTACATCATAATTAAAAGTCAATTTTAAATTATATCTTTGAAAACAATTATCAGATATAATCTACCCAATTTTAAGTATTATGGATAAAAAAATTTATATTTATAATATATATATATATATATATATATATATATATATATATATATATATATATTCATTCCTTAGCTTTAGGCAATTGCCTAAACCGGCGCTTTTGATAAGCAATTCCTTTAACCGACGCTTTTCTAAAAATGCCGATTAAGGCACTAAATTTTTTTTGAGGCAATTCTGATTTTTTTTTTCAGATTTTTAGGATCTTATCAGGCGTTTTTCAAGAAAGCATCGACAAAGGTGTATATTTTTTTTTTGTTGATAACTTTTTTTTTTGTAGATTATTCCTATTACTAAGGTGCAAATTTTATTTAAGCATTTTTTTAGATAAAGTGTTTGTATAGCTTTTGTTAATTTATTTTTTAAAATATTTACTTCATTTATTTTAATTCATAATTAAAGCATTAGAAATAAATAAGTTGGAGGAAGTTTATTTGCTAACTATATGTATATAACTTGAGTAGCATCTAAATGTTCAGAATAATTTTAAATCATTACACCAATTATGACGCTTTGCTGTAAAATGCCATAGCTGATATACTTGGTATAAAAAAGAAAAGAAAAAAAGGCCTTGTATGACGTTTCTTAAGGAAGTGCCATAGAATCTTAACACTAAGTTATGACGCTTATAATAGAAAGCGCCGTAGGTTACAATTTTTTTTTTAAAAGAAACAATTAACTATGGTGTTTCTTTGAGAAACGTCATTAAATGTGCGCCATTAAAAGCATCTTTTGTAGTAATATTATTTTATGATTCTTATGAAATTTATAGGGAAAATGACTTAAAAATACATTGTAAGGAAATTATTTGCTGATTGGTACCACGGATGGAAACAAGCACCCCTTATGTGCAAGCATCATCCACATGTGCAAAATTCATCCTTGTGAATGTGCAAACACCATCCCTCGTGTGCAAAATATCATCCACCCATGTGCAACTTATCACCCACCATGTGCAATGGTAGCAATTAGCAATTAATTTGCTTGCAATGTGGTTTTTAGCAATTCTCCCAAATTTATATGGTTTAGAGTAGTCATCCGATATGTTAACATAATTTTTATGATTTAATAAAAATCATATTTTTATTAAATCATAAAAACTATGTTAAATCTGATTTCATATGAATAAAAATTATTTGTAGAGTATTTGATTTAATAAGAATCAGATTTAAGTCATAAAAATTATGTTAAATCTGATTTCATATGAATAAAAATTATGTGTAGAGTATTGGATTTAATAAAAATCAGATTTATCATGGTTTAGAGTAGCCATTCGATATGTTAACATAATTTTTATGATTTAAAAAATCATATCTTTATTAATTAATAAAAACTATGTTAAATCTGATTTTATTCAATTATGATTTAAAAAAAGAATATCTTTATTAAATCATAAAAACTATGTTACATATGATTTCATATGAATAAAAATTATGTGTAGAGTATCTGATTTAATAAGAATCAGATTTAAATCATAAAAATTATGTTAAATCTGATTTCATATGAATAAAAATTATGTGTAGAGTATCCTCCTTAATAAAAATCAGATTTATCATAAATCATAAAAATTATGTTAACATATCGAATGGCTACTCTAAATCATATAAATTTCATAAGAATCATAAAATAATTTAAAGAAATTGATATATTAGATCAATAAAGATTATCATTTATTAAAGGATGAGCATATCGATTAATTTCATTAGGGATTTGAGTTACATTTTTATAAAGTTTGGAATTAATAGGACTTATTGATTTTCTTATATGAGTTTTTAAAAATAATTTTATTATGGAAAATATTAGGAGTATTTAATTACTTACAAATAAACTTGGTTTTGACTAAAAATATCACTTTACAGTTGAAATTTGGTGGATCCATCCAATATCACACCATCCACCTTTTACTCCTCCTTAATTTTACCATGACAAAATTTTTTTTTTAAAAAAATTGTACTCCTCCTCACACGCCCCTTCTTTACATTCCCCGTATGCTTAAAACGCATGCCGTTTATCTGCAATGAAGGCCATCAGGGAGAGAAGCTTAGCCCCTGGAAACTGGCATGGGTAAGATTGTCTTTTCATGTTTTAAATAGCCACATGAAGGCATCAGGGAGAGAAGATGAGCCCCTGGAAACTAGTGTGGGTAAGATTGTCTTTTCATGTTTTAAATAGCCAAATGGGCTTTTTTTTCTCCCGGTCAATTGTCATCATCAAACATTTAATTCACACTTTATGCGCTTATGTGTTGCCCAAAAAAATGTTTACTTAGTGTCAATCGGCTGAGAAAAGGCTTGCAAAAATAGTTTTGCGGGTCGTTTTCGATCTCCCCCCCCCCCAAAAAAAGATCAGACCATATACAAACTCAAGACACCGGCCCAAAAAAAGTCTAACGAGATCTTTTTTCCATGAGGAAATGTGGTACACATAATAATTACTAATTAGTATATATAAAAAAATAATAAGTACTAATTTGATGTTGTTTTTTTTTAAAAAAAAATAACTAGTCATTCCAAAAATAAAGGGGGGAAAACAGAAAAAGAACTTTAAAAATGTAAAATTCTAAATCAAGTATTTTCTAAAAAATGAGTTATAAATTGTTTATCAAGTTTTTTCATTCTCTTATTAACCTTTAATAACAAACCTAATTTGAGATTTCACAATTTTAAAATTATTTTTCTATTTTTTTTCTAAAAATAAGTTAGGGAATATATTGATTGAAATAAAATTTTAGATGAAAATTTCAAATAATAAAAAATTTAAAAATAAATAGTAGTTAACTCATTTAATTTATCTTAAATTAAAAGAAATTTCTAACTTTACCAATATTAAATGAGAGAAAAAAATCTACACTGAAAGTGAGAAAAAAAATAAAATGAGCCATATTTAAATATTAATTACATGGTCAAAATTAATAAATAAATATTAATTACTCTCTACGTGACTTATATTGTAGATCAAATTATATTTTTATAAACAATTTATATTGTAAATAAGGAGTATAACAATAAAAAACCATAAAAGAAGAGAGAACATAGAAAAGCAAATGAAAAACATAGAATAAAGAGATACGACCTAATAGCCACTGACAAAAATAAAGAACGGGGAGAGAGGGAGACTTGAGTTTGTATTGAGTGATGATGTGGGTTTTGTGGCCCAGTCATAATGCCCTCCCTCCCACAAGGTATGCCTGGCTAAAGATCTGCCGAACAGGGGCTTTGGACTAAACTTTATACCACCTTCTCTCTTGAATATAAATGTTAAAATTTATTTTTTTTAGAAGTATTTATCGGGAGTCAATTTTATTTTGAAGGTTTTTTAGGACCAATTTTATTTCAGAAGTGTCAATTTTGGAGCAATTTTACCATGATCATTATCTCCGTTAAGTTTGACCGTTAGTTGACCAAATTCGAAGCATATTTGCTCATAAATTAAAACTTTCAGGGTAGTTTTGTCGTCCATGTTGATCGAATAAGGTGCAAATTTATCCTACAAGTTTTCACTTATGAGCAAATTTACCCCGAATTTGGTTAACTAGCAGTCAAATTTAACAGGAATAACGGTCAGGGCAAAATTGGTCTTCTAAAAACTTATGGGGCAAAAATAGCATTTAACTCTAAATATAAATATAAGGACTCCATTATTATTATTATTATAGGTTAAGGAAACTAATTAAATTATTTTAAAATATTATATTTATCATTTTTCTCTAAATAATTAATTTGTTTGAATTATAAACTTATATATAATTTAATCATACACAACATTTGATATGATTAAGTAACTTATTTAGTTTCCTTAATATTTTTAGGAAAAATCAATTAGGTCTTATATTTAGGATGGGGTGTTGGAAATTGTACCATAGGGTCAATCATTGTACTTTGAACATTAATATTTAATGAATTTCTCCATTTTGTTGTTAAATTATTCGTATGTTTATTGTGATAACTTTATCCTTAGATAAATCATAAAGATTGTTCTAAATGTCACTGGTCGGTCATTTATGTGGGAGTAAAGATGAAATAAGATCAGTATGATTTTGATAAGGTATAGAGTTATGAATCAAATTCTTAGGCACTTGTAAGAATAGAATGTGCTGGATAGATCCGATATGAGAAAGTCGCATAGATTAAATCATAAGTTTATCTTATGTATAATTACGTCACTATACCCTTTAACCAAAGATCATCATGGATTATTACGTGAGAGTCGCTAAGCTTTGACCTAGTCAAAAGTCACATTTGATCGGGTGACGATAAATGTTACAATCGGGCTTAGTGATTTTTATGCAGAGGAATGTGAATGATCAAGATGGAATTTTTCCCTCACATTAGTATAGAGATATTACCGAGCCCCTCGATGAGTGAGTCTGAGAAATGTATGGGCATACTACAATGAAAAATAATTTTCATTTCTATAGTCAGAGTACTCAGGAATCGGAATGGTCAGGAATAGGAGAATGACATTATTCATGCCTCATCTTTGGCCGAAATATTGTGTGATAAGAGGGACATAACATATTTGTATGACAGATTGCATCGTGTTAGCGATCCTCATATGAATTGGGTAGTTATAATGTTTTGCTAGAGGCCGCTTGCAACTTGTGGGTTAATACAGTTATTGGCCTATTGCCAACTTCATGTGGGCCTACAGGGTCGCACACAAGAATAGCCCAACACGAGCTATAATGTCCAGATTCATTGAATCAAAGATGTGTCTAAGATTCAACGAATACAATGTTTAATCTAGGGTGGATGGATTTTGTATGTATGATATAAAATTTGAAAAAGGAAAATAATAATAATTATATATGTGTGTGTGTTAGTTTCAGATTTAATTTTATTTGATAAAATTAAATTTAATAATTAACATAGAGATATAGTATCTCAGATTTAATTTATAAAGATAAATTAAATATATTTCCATTGGCTCTTTATTCGGATTAAATAAATAGGTTAAATTAAAATTGTTCTATAGATTTAATTAAACCAAATTTATTTAATTAGCTCATAAAAAAAATAAATGTTAACTGATATAATATGGATTTCAAAATTAATATTTAATTAATTTTGAAGATCCAACATAGCCCCCATTAGTTATAAAAAAACGAAGGGCTAAAGAGCCTTAAAGTATAAGAAAAATAGAGAGCCGCAAGAAAGCCCTAAAAAGGCATTGGAGGCGCCAGCACGCTGTCGGTGTTGGGTCTTGTTCGTGTGGATACCGGTAGAAGGAGCTGATTTGAGGTGTGAGCTCCTTGAGATCAAAAAAGTAAAAACGTAAAGGTACAACTCGGGGTGGAAACAGGCCAGGCTTGTGCCTTAACAGGCCTGGTTTGTTAAGGTACTGGATGGCCTGAGCCTGGCTTGTGGCCTGTAATAGACCTTTTTTTCAGCCTAAGCCTGGCCTGTATACATGCATGGCCTGTGACCTGTTAAGGAGGCCTGTAATTGAAAAAAATTTAAATAGGCTACAGGCTTTACAATAGGCCTGCTTCAAACAGGCCGAAAATAGACTTATTTCTAACAGGACGAAAACAAGCCCAATTACATAAATTAATGATCCAGATATATAAATTAATGATCCACTTGAGATGGGATTTGGGAGTGGGAATTATGGGATTTAGGATTAGAAAGCGAGGTGTGTGGGAATTTTTTTAAAAAAATACTTTACAGGCTCAGGCTGGCCTGAAAAGCCTAACAGGCCTGTCAGTAAGCCTGAGCCTGACCTTTTTAAAAAAATAGGCCTCGAAGCAGGCCTGGGCCTGACCTTTTAGCCTGACAGGCCAGGCCTGATCAAGCCAGAAACAGGCCAGGGCGCCTGGCCTGTTTCCACCCTTAGGTACAACTCTTTCTAACTCGATTTAAATGTCATTGATAGATTTATGTTCAGGATTGAGAAAAAATTTAAAGGTTTAATTTTTTCAGCTGTGCCTTCCAATCTCAACACAAGGGGCAGTATAATTTTTTTTTCTTTTTAATATTTATGAGTCTACTATGTTTTTATATAGTATGTTTTCTTATATTTCATTATTATTTTGGGAAAATTAAAATAAAAGACTTAGAGAAAATAATATTTATTATAAAGGAACATAAAAATTGTAATTACTTAGTAAGGTTCTAAAATTTGGATCGGTCATTGAACCAGACGGGGTACTAGGTCAAAGGTTAGTGAGTCAAATTGGGGCTAAACCGGTGAGAAATTAAATATTTGAGACTTATTTACATAAAATTCTAAAGAAAAATTTTAAAAATTTGATTTTTTTTAAAAAAATAAAATAAAAAAAATGCCCAACCGGATCGGTCACTTAACCGACCCGGTTTGGCTGCTGAGTCGCCGGTTCCCAGGCCGGACTAGCCAATCCGGGTTCACAAACCTAGTTACTTAGAAGGACCAAACAATTTAATATAAATTAAAATCACTTAATTGTCCCTAACGAAACCTCCTATATTATCTCTTATATTCATAATTAAAAAAATAACTAAAACTAAAACCAAAATCGCCCATATAATAGATTACTTATCTCATCAAGTTACTCAATTTATATTATCAATGTTATAATTAATTAAGGTCTTTTTATAAAAATAAAAGTTAAACTCATTTCATATTTTTCAGGATATATATAATAGATTATTTATAATTTTTTTAATTCTATTAACATTAAATGAATTTTTTAACCGAAAAAAATTTCTTAAACAAAAATAAATCATATAAACTTTCTTGTATAAATGTTAAATTATAAGACCTTGAGTTTTATTAAAATATAATTATATTTTTAATTAAAATTTTTGTTGATTTTAAGAAAATTCTAATTTTTACAAAATTAAAGAATGTGTAATTTTTCTTTTCCAAATATAGCTGTGTAAGTTGTAAAGAATGAAAATTGAGAAACCTGTTGTTTAATCTAGAGAATCTTAGATTTTTGTATTAATTTTAAAAATAAAACATGAGAGATAATGTAGGAGGGAATTAGAAGATTTTGTTAGGGACATTTTAATATTTTTAATTTTATATTTTTATATTTGATCCTTCTAAATAATTATAATTTTTACGATATTTCTCTATAAATATCTTTTCTCCCATGCATGTCCTTTATTTTAATTTTCCCTATTCTTTTTAATTACTGGAGCAAGCCCCAGCTGGCAGAAGTTACATTAATTGGCATAATTTCTTATATCTGTGAATAATAACATCTCTGTGACTGTGTGTCGTTTATTGCTGGTGATCTTATATATGCAAGCGTAACAAACGGAGCAGTTACTTTTTTTTTATCAGTTGATCGTCGAAAGAAGGCCGCTTTCATTAAGTCAACTCAGCGTATGAATTTGCGGGGCACCCTTAATTTTGGAAATCAAGTCGAAAGAAGCGTTAAATCACATATATGTAATATGCGCCACATTACAAAGATGACAATAAACAACATAAAAGATGGAAACAAATGCACTTTATTAATAGCTAGGACACAATTGTTCATATAGAAATAACAAATAATAATCAACGCAACTCACTAGTCCGCTATCTTCTCCAATGAATCACACGGGTCCATCATCTAGCCTGCGAAACCCTTACAAAAAGCAATTGAGAAGGACAAAACTTAATACGTGTGCTTGACATATCACTTTTTGATTGTTGTTCCAAGTACTTCTAAAGTAGAAATTTTAATAAGAATATGTATAACTAAGATGACATAATTTGTAAATACAGAACAATTATGTATACTATAGAAAAACTCACAAGACTGCCGAAAATGATAATGAATTATGATAAAATCCGAGCCTAACGTACGTCGTCTCCTAATGACAATTTGTTCCCTCTATACATATGCCTAAGGTTCTCAAACAATTGTCTCCCAGGATAGAACGGATTGTATCTTCAAAATAATGGCACTATCAATCAGATGCCCGAATGAACACAATGAGACTGCTTTCAGAATCGCACAGGTTATGAGATGATTGCAGAATGCACTATGCAGTATATGAGAGATGAGTGTTTCGAGTTTGAGTGTGATTTTTTCCTGTCACTAGCATGTCCTATTTATAGATGAAGGAAATTGATCAGATGGACTCGACTCTTGCGAGCGAACCGGTACATCCTGCAAATAGACATACCAGAACAGAGCGAACATAAGCGAATTGTGACTCTTGCTGGCGAAATGGTGCGTTGTACGAATAGACACATCGCACTAAAACGGAAGCACCAGTTTGGTCACAGTGTTTCGCTACACAATCACAGTGTTTCGCTACAGCCGCACTGTTGGGAGAATTACTGAGGGGTAAAAAAGGAATTAAAAAAAAGTTCAAGGATTGTTCGGATAAACTAAAAAATAATTTAATAATAAATTATTATTATTTAATCTCTCACACGCGCGAACCGGACCGGCGGCGGCAACCGAACCGAACTGAACTGAGCTGGCCGGCCAGACAACGGCGGCGCGCGCGCATGTGGTGGACCAAGGACCATATACGTCTTCACTCCTCCACAAAAGTGGATTGGCCCAAGGGCCCATTTTAGAGATGAGAAGTTGAATCTTATATACACTCTTATTTCTCTTGATTTGTCCAATATGGGACTTTTATCCACACACTATTGTCTCATTCCTTTTCCCTCGTCTCTTCCAACCTACTTCTTATTCATAACCCATGGAAGTTAGACCCAAAATTCCAACAATCCCCCACATAGATAAGAAGTTAGTCCATAATAATCAAATGCAAATAAACATGTATGCAAAGTGTGATTCCTCTACGAGAAGCAACTGCATCGAGATAGGTAGGGGTTACCTTTGAACCTTATCTAGTAAAAACCTATCGGATATACTCGGTCAATCGGTGGACGTGTTGTCTTGAACTGTCAACCTTTAATGTATACCAAGACAATAGGAGTCACATAATTGCTCCTCTAGCATCATTGGTTCTCATGTTGTGCCCATTTTGGCCCTGGACACCTGCCTGGTTCTGCGAGTGTTCTAGAGAATTGACCGTTTTAAATTCTCATAGAAGCAGCCCTACTTCACACTCACATAAGTGATTTCTTGTGATGTAAGTCAATATACATCATCTGAACACATCAGATTAAGAAACCATTAAAAACTCAAATGCTTACCCTTATATATATGCACTGTCTTGTCATAGGAATGAGTATGAGTTTAAAACTCCAAAGTGTTTACAGTCGATCATCACTTAGTTGTCTCTTTGAACCTAGTTTGTGGGATCTCCACTCATCTAAGTAAAGTTACCGCAATAATCAACTATTGATCGGCCTTAAACCCATTCCTTTCGAAAAATTTCTAATTAATTCTCTAGGAATCCCTTTAGTCAATGGATCCGCTATATTCTCTTTTGATTTCACATAATCAATCGAGATGATTCCATTAGAGAGTAATTGTCTAACGGTATCATGTCTTCGACGTATATGTCTAGACTTATCGTTATACATGACATTCTTGGCCCTACCAATAGCTACTTAACTATCACTGTGTATACACACTGCTAGTACCGGCTTTGGCCAATTAGGAATGTCCTCAAGAAAATTACGAATCCACTCGGCTTCCTTACCAGCTTTATCTAAAGCAATAAATTCTGCTTTCATAGTTGATCTTGCAATGCAAGTCTTCTTTGATGACTTCCAAGACACAGCACCCCCGCCAAAGGTGAACACATATCCACTTGTGGATCTTGTGTCGTTAAAGCTGGTGATCTAATTTGCATCACAATACCCTTCTAGCACTGCAGGATACTTCTCGTAATGCAAAGCAAAGTTTTGAGTGTGCTTCAAGTAACCCAAAACTCTTACCATAGCTTTCCAATGATACTCGTTTGGATTACTAGTAAAGCGACTCAACATGCTTACAGCGTATGCAATATTAGGTCTAGTGCAATTCATAACATACATAAGATTGCCTAGCACTTGAGTATACTCTTTTTGTTTTACAGCTTTACCAGTATTTCTCAACAAACGAAAACTAGGGTCTATAGGGTTCTTCACAGGAACTATGTTTAAACTCTTGAATTTATCTAGAATTTTAGTAATATAATGTGCTTGTGACAAAGCCAACCCATAAGATATTCTATAGATTTTAATTCCCAAAATAACATCTGCTAGACCCATATCTTTCATGTCAAACTTACTGGTAAGCAATCACTTAGTAGCTTTAATCATTTGATTATTACTACATATTATCAACATGTCATCTACATAAAGACAGACTATGGCACACCCGTTTTCAGTATTCCGAATATAGACACACTTGTCACATTTATTAATACTAAAGCCATTTGATAACATAACTTCATCAAATTTCACATGCCATTGTTTCGGGGCATGCTTAAGTCCATAAAAGGACTTTATTAATCGACATACTTTTCGTTCTTGTCCTGAGACAACAAATCCCTCAGGTTGTTCTATATAGATTTCTTCCTCTAAGTCACCATTCAAGAAAGTTGTCTTAACATCCATTTGATGTATTTCCAATCCATTCAATGCTGCTAAAGCAATTAACATCCTAATGAATGTAATCCTTGTAACAGGTAAATATGTATCAAAGTAGTCTAGGCCTTCATGCTGTCTGTAACCTTTTACTACCAGCCTAGCTTTGTACTTATCAATAGTACCATCTGCTTTCATCTTCTTTTTGAAGACCCACTTAGTTCTTAGAGGCTTATTGCCAAGAGGAATATCAACCAATTCCCAGGTATGGTTTGACATAATAGATTCAACTTCACTATTGATAGACTCTTCCCAGAATGATGCTTCAGGAGAGCTCATAGCCTCTTCATATGTTCGAGGCTCATTTTCTAACAAAAAGTCAGAAAATCAGGCCCAAAGAATGTGACGATCATTTGCCTTGTGCTACGTCTAGGTTCCTTCTCAACAGAATCATCATTAGTTGTAGCATCCCATGGTATCACAGTATTGTCATTATTACTACCACTTGCTTCATTTCCCTTGTTATACGGAAATACATCTTCAAAGAACGTAGCATCCCTTGACTCAATAACTATATTAACATGGACATCTGATACATCGGACTTATAAACCAAAAATCGATATGCACTACTATTAAGTGCATAGCCAATAAACACACAGTCCACTGTCTTAGGTCCAATTCTCAACCTTTTGGGTTTAGGAATTGCGACCTTAGCCAAGCACCCCCATACTTTCAAATATTTCAAGGAAGGTTTCTTTCATTTTCATATTTCATAAGGTATGCTTTGTATCTTTTTATGGGGCACTCTGTTAACAAAAAAAATTAGCCGTTAAAATGGCTTCCCCCCACAAATTATGTGGTAAACCGGAAGTAATCAACATTACATTCATCATTTATTTCAATGTCCGATTTTTCCTTTCTGTAATCCCATTTGATTGCGGGGCATAAGGAGCAGTTGTTTGGTGTATAATACTAGATTCTATATAGAATTCCTTGAAAGAGCCATCATATTCTCCCCCACGATCGCTCCTTACTACTTTAATTTTCTTATTAAGTTGATTTTCAACTTCATTTTTATATTGTTTAAAAGCAATAATAGCCTCGTCTTTACTATTAAGCAAATACATATAACAATATCTACTGCAATCATCAATAAATGTAATAAATATTTCTTATTACCCCTAGATGGTACAGATTTCATATCACATATATCAGTATGTATTAAATCTAATAACTCAGTTGATCTTTCAACAGGAGGAAATGATAACTTGGAAAATTTCGATTCAATGCATACTTGACATTTATCATTATTTAAACAATTGACTTTAGGCAATAAATCTAAATGAATTAAGCTTTTAATTGATCTTAAATTAACATGTCCTAATCTTTGATGCCATAAATTAGAAGAGTCAAGCACATAAACAGAAGCAATATTATTATTGATAACACCATCATTGGTTACAGTCATTACATTAAGTTTGAAAAGTCCCTCACTAAGGTAACATTTTCCTATATACATATCATTCTTAGAAAGTACAAACTTATCAGAAACAAATACAAGCTTAAAACCATTCTTGCTTAAGAGGGATCCAGACACTAAATTATTGCGAATGTCAGGAACATGAAGCACGTCATTAAGTGTCACGACTTTTCTAGAAGTCATCTTTAAGGCTACCTTCCCAACATCTTCCACCTTTGAAGTAGAAGAACTACCCATGTAAAGATATTCATCTTTCTTCGTAGGGGTATAAGAAGAGAACATCCATTTGTTGGCACACACATGCCTAGTGGCACCAGTGTCTACCCACCACTCCTTGATATTTCCAACCAAGTTACATTCCATCACAACTGCCGAAAGATTCATGTTTTCAATCATGTCAGTAGCAATTTCAACCATATTGGCTTGGGTGTTCTTCTTCTTATTGTGATTCTTTGCCTTCTTACAATCCTTAGCACGATGGCCAGGCTTCCCACAATTATAACAATTGCCTTTGAATTATGGCTTTTGCTTTGGGCTTGCTTCGATGATCCCTCATTAGAGCGTTTCCGTTTCTTGGGCTTCGGACCATCTTCAACAATATTAGCTTTTGAAACTACAGGATTGCTGCCAAATTTATTTTCAAAAATCTTGTTATCTTCTTCTATTCTTAATCTTATAATTAGATCTTCAAGTGACGTCTCATTGCGCTTATGCTTGAGATAATTCTTGAAATCCCTCCAAGATGGTGGCAATTTTTCTATAAATGCAGCAACTTGGAAAGACTCACTAAGAGACATCCCTTCAGCGTGAATTTCATGCACAATTGATTGAAGTTCTTCAACTTGACTTTCCATAGATTTAGAGTCAAGCATTTTGAAATCCAAAAATTTGCCAACTATAAATTTCTTTAAGCCAGCATCTTCAGTTTTATACTTCTTGTCCAGACTTTCCCATAATTCATTGGTTGTCTCCAAAGTACTATATACAGTATATAACATATTTTCTAGACCATTGAGAATATAATTTCTGCATAAAAAATCAGAATGCTTCCAAGCATCAATTGCAGCAACCTTTTCCTTGTCTAATGGTTGTCCTTCTTCTAATTTCGGAGCTTATTCAGTAATAAACCGTGCCAAGTTCAAGGTAGTTAAGTAGAAAAACATTTTCTGTTGCCATCTCTTGAAATCATTCCCATTGAATTTTTCTGGTTTCTCACCATGCATTGAAGCAGAACCAATTGGGTTCATCAAGTTTGTACTCGAACTTGCCATTTCTGTTACTCAAACAGAAACTCTAATTAATCACACAGGTTAATCTAAGAACAATATAATAATCAAAATTAAAGATACTAAACACAGATTCCACACAATCAAGTGAAAGCTATAATCATGTTTCTACCAGTATATGAAACCAGCTTTGTTTATTATATCAATTGGTCAGGTAAATGTAAATGAAGTGGGAGTCTCTCTGTGCTACTGCAACGGTGACTAATTAAATAACCACTAAATTAAATCACTTTTCTAGACACCAATGGTATAAATTAACTTTAGCTGATTCCAATACCAAAACTAACACAAATTGTCTTAAGATTGTTGTTCCCAAGTACTTCTAAAGTAGAAATTTCAATAAGAATCTGTATAACTAAGATGACATAATTGTAAACACAGAACATTTATGTATACTATAGAAAAACTCACAAGACTGCCGAAAATGATAATGAATGATGATAAAATCCGAGCCCAACATACGTTGTCTCAATTTGTTCCCTCTATACGGATGCCCAAGGTTCTCGAACAATTGTCTCCCAGGATAGAACGGATTGCGTCTTCAGAATGATAGCGGCGGTGCGTGTGTGTGGTGGACCAAGGCCCATGTACGTCATCACTCCTCCACAAAAGTGGATTGGCCCAAGAGCCCATTTTAGAGGTGAGAATTTGAGTCTTATATACACTCTTATTTCTTTTGATTTGTCCAATGTGAGACTTTTATCCACACGCTATTTTCTTCTTCCTTTTCCCTCTTCTCTTCCAACCTACTTCTTATTTATATAACCCATGAAAGTTAGATCCAAAATTCCAACACTGATAAAAAAGAAATAAAATAAAACACAGTGATGAGTAAATATTTTCTCAGTTAAGCATTTATTAAGGAGAAATGGCTGGCAGTCTCAGTTGCCAGAAAGATAAGGTGGAAGAATGTTGCATTCACAATTGGAGGTGTCGTAATAGGGAGAGGGATGTTGCTTTTTACTTCTCTCTACATTTTCTCTTTATTTAATATTTTTATTATTAGATTAAGTTTAAATAATTGATATTTTTTTTATTTAATTTCAATATTCTATAAAAATATTATTATAACATTAAATATAATAAAAATCTACTATAATAAATAGAATAAATCACAATCATTAATATTTGATCTAATAGTTAATATATTAAATAGAGAGGAATGAAGAGGGATAATAAACCCGAAAGCCCTTTCCGTCATAATCAGTTTATTAAATAATATTGTTACCTCCGCAAACCAAGTGGCGATGCATGAGAACGACCAGGACCATTAATTAATTCCCAGGCTCACGACGACGACAGAGACCTTCATTACCTGCCAAGATCATATACTTGTCTTTCCTTGTGAAGCTGGTGCACTCAAACCCTAAACCCTTCCCGATTTCAGACTGCACGTGATTCGCCACATCTACCCTCGACTTCCCACCTGCCTGGCACGTGCTCGATTCCGGCAACCTCTGCAGAATCTTGACATTATACGAAGGGTTTGGATTCAGAAGTTGGCAAAGAGCATCTAGAGACTTAAGCCCACAAGCCGTTGTTCCATAGAACATCGTGACCTTAACGTCAAGACCCACTGGAACAATATTATCGGTAAGCAGCTCCGCAAACAGAGGACTAAACCGTAGTAAATAAGGTTCTCTACAAGTGGTTCCTTCAGGACAAACACAAGGCTGCCATAGCTTACTAGTTTCTCCATTGTTTTTCTGTCTTCGCCTCTGTCTCTAGTTAATCGGATGGTTTTGATTGGGGCAACTAGCTCATGGAATCTACTCAAACTGTATGTAACCGTAGAGACTGGTTTGTCCAAAACGTATGAGATGAAAAGTGGGCCGAGTAAGGTTCTGTGGTTGCAAACATAGAGCATGCCCTTTGGCAATTTGGTGGAGTCTTGTTGGGTATGATCATTATTACTATGGGTTCTTGAAACTGTGGTTTTGGCGCCGGATAAGGCATATATTGGTCCGCAAGTTTTGAGGGGTAATAATGAGCCGGCTGCAAATCTGATGAGGAATATGAACAGTCCCAAGGGCAGCCACATGAACATGGCTAGAGAAGAAGAAAAGGTCAGCCTGAAAGCCAATCTTCCATCGTGAAAGATTAATGGCCTAGGGTACCTTTCTCTTGGAAGGGCGCTCCAGTTTCTCTTTGTAGTATCACTCACATAATGTGCCTCATGGACGAAACACGGCTTTGTCAAGGATCCATGAAAGCATAATTGTTTCAGCAAGTAGTATGTGCCTTAGTATGCGTGCAGTTCACTTTTGTTGGAGAAATTAAAGAAATTAAATGAAGTAGCCGAAGTATTTATATTTATCGTTTTTCTCTAAATCAATTTAGAGGCTGTTTGGATGAGCTTTTATGAATCGGGCTTATTATATAAGTTTGATTCATGTAAATCGAGACAAATCTCTTCCACATATTTATCTCGTAGATCGTAAAAGCACTTCGTAGATTGTAAAAGCTACCTCGTAGACCATAAAAGTTACTTCGTATTCCGTAAATTACAATTTATAAGCACTTATGGAACTTCCATAAGCTAATCCAACAGCCTCTTAGAGAGTTATAAACTAATATATAAGCAAATCATACACAGTATATACAATAATTAAATATTTAATTTTACTCAATTAATCTCTCTAAACAAATCAACTAACTCTTCTGTAAAAAATCAGAGGTAGTAACTAGTAAATTAAATAACTTTCCTTGTTAATGAGATTACTTTTAGGACCGCCTACACTTACGTACCTGGCAATGAGAGAAGACTTGCTGGTCAACATACTTTTGGCCAGTTATGCCGACAACGTTGTGCGTTGCTTTATTCTCCTCTAGTTCTTCTGAAAGGGCTTTGTTTACTTGTAAATGATCTTCCATAAGTCCCAGAAAGTAGCCACATGAGGACTTAACCTCTGCTGCTACAACAGTCTCAGCTCCTAAGTACTCGTTCAGGAAATTCTCAACCATAATTCTGGGCATATTGCTAGTTGCCACCTTTCGTCGAAAACTCATTACAGCTTCGAAGCCCTCACACCCGACGTCTTCTAAGAAGAACTTGGGAAGAACAGAAGATCCAATTCTGAATGTGTCTTTTTTAATCCTAAAGAAGCTTAAGAAAACCATGATCTTCAACCCCATATGGTGTTCACCAGCCAGCCACACCAACGGATAAGAAAGACACAAAAGAAGAAACCTTAGAAGCCCACCAGCTTCGAAAGCTACGAGCATGAAGTATGAAAACAAAGAAGTCGATCTCAAAACAGCACTCTCAAAATTGAAGACGAGTATGCTGTTCGAGATCGATTCTTGGGATTGAAGCACTAAGTGATGATGAGAAGAGGTTTTTCCTATGAACTTGCTGGGACATGATGAGTTGTTTGTAGCTGAGGTCTTGAAAAATTTGGAAAGGAATGAGAAGATCTTGGAGGGGAATATCATTCTACTTCCGGCCATTTTGATAGTGCAATGTGGCTGAACTGTGATCAAATCATCAAAGAAAAGACAATTACGGATATAGTAAATTTTTTTGGGGTCACAAATGGCAACGTCAAACAAATTAATGAAAGATGTCCGTGGGGCAAGCACTCCTTTCCATTGCCAAGTGTTCACGTCATTGGGGCGACATGGCATCATGATCTATTAACATACAGTACTTGTGAATGGTCGTGGGTGGTATCCATGAATGGCGACTTATGGTGATCATGATCCCTTCCCAGGGGAAATCTCGGCCAGGATATATATATATATATACATATACTTTCTTCGGTCTTATTTATAAAAACCCGATATCTAAATCACACAATTTAAAAATAAAATTAGTTAAAATTAATAAGTATATCTTAAAATAAACTTTTTTTAAGTATATTCTTATTCATAAAAGGGTAAGTAAGAGAGAGAAATAGAGTAAATATAAGCATTATTAACCCTTCAATTAATGCAATACTATAATTAATAAGAGATAAAAATAGAAAAATAAATATTTAAACATTAAGGCAATTCTTGTCGGGCACTTATAAAAAGGACTACAATTCAAATTTTAAGTTTTTATAAAAAGATCCAAAGATTAGTTATTATTACAGATTTTCCTTTTGCTTTTTGTATATATTTTGATAAATAAATTAATATCACCCACACCATACAATGCATGAATTAATTGAAAAGTATAGGCCATCTAAGTTACAGTAATGATTAATATCCCTGGGGCATGAGTTAGCTAGAACAGTTTAGCGGTCCTTAATTGGCGTGTCCTTATTATGTCTTAAATATTTTTTTTTCCATCCCTAAAACGTGAAATTATAAAAAAGATAAGTAAAAGGCACAGTCAGTTCAGGGCAAACCAGGACACTCATTTCTAGGACATGAGTCAATTAATTAAGCCGGTTTTAAGTAGTGGCTTCTTATAATTACATCTTTCGCTCTTTGTCTTTTTAATATCTGAAATAAAACAAACCCTTACCAATTTATAACATGCATGTAGGCAGTATATAAAGTTTACCAACGCACACAGATATCGATCTCCTCTCTAAGAAGGAAAGAACAATGATTAATCGTACGTAGGCTAGATGTTTCGATAGATCTTAGGCCGTAAAGATCTACGTCTTCAGCAGATTGTTACGATCTTTATAGCATCAATCTATATATCATGTCTTTAATTTTTTTTACCAGCATCATGTCATAAATTATCGTATACATCGAACATCTTGTTCTGCCAGAGGATGGAAAATGGGTGGGATGGGATACAATAGTCTTTTTATGAATCGGAAAATTATATCCTTGAGCGTGTCGGTAATAGAAGAAAATTGACTAATTAAGTCCCAATTTTTAATCAAAATTTCAAGCATGTAGCCTTATACATACGTATTATACATCAACATAACATAAAATGATGGAAATTGGCATCATTTATAAGCTATATATATATATATATATATGGGTGACTTGCTTTAACTCTGTGTAAAGCATAATACAGTATTATATTGCAGTTCACTTATTTCATAGGTGTTTTCTTTGGCTGTCGCGGACTATTACCAGCAATATAAAATCTCAAAAGCTGTAAAAAGAAATAACTCGACGGAGGGTATGAAACTGTATGTAAAATACGACATGCATGATTGTTTTATGATCATGTATGCTAGCGCAATAATATTGATATCGCTTATTACTCCTCCTGTCTTTAATATATGATATATTTTGAGAATTGATCTTAGTCTTAAACATAAGATATAATTTTTATATTTATCAATCTTTTCCTAATTTACCTTATTGATACTTTCTTAACATTAATCAAAGAGGGGGGAGGAATGAGAGAATTAAAAAAGATAACTAAGATATTTTAGAAAATACACATCATATTAATAAATTTAATTAAATTTTTTATTTAATCAAACAAGATAAATATACTTATATTAAGAACACAGGAGTATCATATTTGTTTGCAACAATCAATCAAGAAGGTGGGCCTAATAATAAGCAGGCTAGGGTTGCTATGATTTGCGATATCTTGATCACTTTCAACCAAGTAGCTGGCATGGCAGAACAAGTAAAATTTGATTCTTCTCAAAGCTTGTTTGCTAGTCAGCTTGAATATGCCTATTAATTTCAAGGTTAATATTAACAGCCACTTGTAAATGGTTATATAGCTTAGTAGTCTAAAAATAAACTTCATTATAAGTACTAAGTAGTATGTAGCAGATGACTTTATGCCATTAGTGCCTACCTTTCTTGTTCAAAAAAAGATTTATAAGCTGTCTCTAAAGCATAGATATGTCTATTAACTTTAAGTTCAGCGGATCTCCTACAATCTTGCCATAATTATATGTCCATTAATTCTAACGTTGGCTTCACACTATGAAGCAGTCATGCATAACACACAACATATCATACTACAAATTAAAAGTATTTTGGTTGGGAAGTCGTACAAGGAAATTATATGTTCAAAGGACGTGCGTTTCATCTACCACTTCAGAACTGCATTTAAGCACATATAGATATACATCACAAATCCACAACGTCCGCATGAACAGGGGTCTATGCAGAGATACTTAATGAAGCTCATTAATATTTAATGAGTTTTTAAACATTGAACTTTAATATAAATGAGCTTGTAGATTCTAAATAGAATTTCAAACAGACCCTAGACATGCACAAGGACCCCAGGCAGATAGTGGGAGACTAGAAGCTACGAGAACGCGTATGGAAACAAAAAAACAATCATAAATAGGGATAAGTAAATTAGAACCGAAATAAAAAATCGAACCAAACCAAACTCAATTCGGTTTTTTTGATTCGGTTAATTCGGTTTTCGGTAATATTTCGGTTTTTATTTTTTAAAAAATTTGGTGTTCGGTTTCGGTTCGGTTATTAGAAAAATACTTCAGTTAAAATCGAAAAACCGAAATTTTTATAATATATTTATATTTCATATATACTATTTGATAAATGCATGTTTTTATAGTTAAAAATGTGTAGATTTTGAATAATATTAGATAAAATTTATAGATATTTTAAATCTAATTAATCTATTTTATATATTTTACCTCTAAATCTAACATTAAGGATAAAAAATAATATTTTTCTAAAATTTATTTATATATATTTTATTTTATAGATAATAAATAAAAAATCGGTTAATTCAGTTATTAACCGAACTGAACCGAAATATTTCGATTAATTCGGTTCGGTTTATTTGATTAATCGGTTTCAGTTCGGTTTTTAAAATTGACTTTATTATTAGGTTTTCAGTTATTTTGGTTTTTTCCGAAAATCGAACCGTAAAACCAAATGCTCACCCCTAATCATAAAATCCTCTAGCCCCACGTGAAGAGCACGTGGATCGCAAAGGTCCAAATCACGAGGAAGAAAATGAGGTATGTATAGGTAGTATTGGGGGATTTGCGTTGAGGAGGCCAAGTGGTGAAAATTTGGAGCTTGAAAGGTCTGCAATAATAATCTGCGTCGTCCATGGAAAAGGAAGGAAAGATAGATATACGGTAGTTGATGGCAGTATTAAAGTGTGAAATGATGAGTTAAACCTGTATTCTATGGGACACGCGGCAACACCTGTTAGGTGGTTTTCTTAGTGCAACTTAAATCCTTCAAAAGATCAGAGACACACAACTTCAGAAAACGTTGTACGCCACAACCACGTTGTTCCTGTATAGGAAAGTCATTACTCAATATTTCGTCCAATATAGGGCATATATAAGACATGTATAGGATTATTCTTGAAATCTCTAAAAATGTATGTAAATTGAGATAAAATTTTTATCATATATTTACTTCGTATACTGTAAATCATAATGAAAAATCTATTTTTTAAGACTCAATCACTATTCTAAATAAATATACAGACAACTAACTAGATATAAAAATATATAAAGCTTTGATGTCTCCTACTAAGATGCTGGGAAAAGTATAAAAATATATTTCTTAAATTTTAAAATTCTAAATTAATTTTATTGACTATAAAAATATATCTATTAACTATAAAATTATAACACTTGACAATATATTTTAGTAAAAAATTAGTGATTTTAAATTTTGAAGTTTGAGTTGTATTTTTTTATCTTGTTTTTAAATATTTTTTAAATAAAAAATGACATGTTATTTGTACGTTAATAAAAGAAAACCCAGATTAAGTGTCCTGCGTACACTGCCATTATTAAATATATTAATAATGCATCATGATGTGACGATATATGAAGCGAGGAAGGCCCACTAAGTCTGGATGATCTGGCTTCTTTAAAGCCACAACTGATCACAATTGATTTGTATGGTCACCAATAATTTACAATGCACAAACGTTGCTCGAGGACGCGGCTGTTAAAGGGTGTGTTTAGATTGGCGGTGAAAAAAGTGACTTATTTAAAAAGTGATTTATGGATAAGTCCAATTGAGTAAAAGTCTAATTGGTGTAAGTTGTTTATGTTTGGATTAGCGATTGAATAAGTGTTTTTATAAAAATGAATGTGTTTGGTTTAGCTTTTCCATAAGTGACTTTTGAGATATTTAAAATAAAGAATTGTAAAATATATAAAAAGTGGAAAAATGTATTAGAAATAATTTAGATAATTAAATTGCAATGAAAATGTAAATAAATTAGAAATAATACAAAGTTAAAGTTTCTGATATAGTCAAATATAACAGAACAAATCATATCAAATGTTCGCAACAATTAGATTCCTGATGGCGTCACGAACATGATTTATTTGGGTTCTAGATGTCCGAAAATCATTTGTTGATGATGACTCTTGATCTTGGCTATCATTCACCAAAATTGTGGCCTCATTTGCTGCATCCCTAAAACGCTCATCAGTTTGAGAATTTCTTCTAATAAAATTATGTATAGTCATTGTTGCACAGACCATGCTCACTTGAGTGTGGAAGCTGTACTTGGGCATGTTTTGTAAGATCTTGAACCTATTTTTCCACACTCCAAACATCATTTCTATTGTGCATCTCAAGCTTGAATGATAAAAATTGAAGGCCTCATTAGGATTCCAAAACCCCCGTTGTTTCCTGAATTCAGGGAGGTGGTAACGTTCACCTCTGTACGGACCAAGAAATCCAAGTGATGATGGGTAGCCAGAATCAACCAAATAATATTTGCCTAACATAAGTTAAAATAATTGCAAACTTTAGATTATTGGCATTCAATTGAGCTTAAAGGGGAAGAAAAGCTAGTGAGGAGAGCTTAAAGGAAAAGTCACTTATTTTCCTTTAAGAGCTTAATTATTAAGCTTTTTCCAAACACTCAATTAAATTTCAATTGAGCTTATTGGCATTCAATTGGGCTTAAAGGAGAAGAAAAGCTCAACCAAACACACCCAAAGTCAACACATTGCCAAAATATTAATGAAAACGACCCTTGAATTTGTGCTTTCTTGTAATGATGATATTATTATGAATCACTATACAAACTATAAAATAATGATTATTCAATTTCAGGTAATATTTAATTTTATCCAGGCTTTTAGGTTTAATTACTAGACACGTCTCTCATAAACGGTAGGGAATGAGACGCACTATTAGGAACTCATAATCAGTATGACTTGTCATATATTTGAATGGTAAGTACCTCAATAATCTTATTTATAAGATATTTTTAATATATTTTATATAGATCAGGAAAAATTTTATTTTTTTAGGGTTAAGGGGTAATTTTGTTTCGAAAGTTTTCAACGAGAGACAATTTTTTCCTAAAAGTTTTTTGAGGGATAATTTTGCTTCAAAAGTTTAAAAAATAGCACAATTTTTCCTGACCATTATCTTAGTTAGTTTTGACCGTTAGTTAATTAAATATGCTCAGCTGGTAGCTCACAAATCATCCACATCATTTTTTTAATATATAAATTTACGTTAAAAGTCCATATGTCATATACTTCACATTTTTTCAAAGTTAGATTTAAAACTTTCAGGGCAATTTTGCATTTTAATAAAAAATGACGTGAATGACATATAGACTGTTAGCTCAACATATTTGGTTAATTAATAGTCAAAATTCATTTGGATAACTGTCAGGGCAAATTTATTCCATTTTTTAAACTTGTAGATTAAAATTGACCCTCAGTAAAAACCTCTAGTGCAAAAAGTCCCTTAACTCTTTTTTTTTTAACTCTACCTTAAAATTCAATAACTTTATAATTTTGCCTATATTTAATATATATTATACTCATAAGAATAAAGCCAATATAATAATAAATTAAGGGTAAAACTATACATCTATATAAAAAAATTTCTCACTCTATCCTATAAATATAAATATGACAAAAAAAATTTTTTATATAACATACATATAAACAGGACTAGAGGAGCAGCCTTGAGTTGTTGACTATTAATAGATCTTAATTAACATGACTTGTATGGTTTAATATTGAATAAGTGAATCTTATAGAATTTAATAAGAAAATTAATGCATACAGTTAACTATAAAGTTTATATTTTAGGAAATTTGCAAAAAAAATTAAAATAGATCGTGTATTATTTTATAAAAATTAATGTGTGTATAATGATGAATTATATAATCCTTTCTTACTTCTTTATCATGTAGATTTAATGTGTTTTATTGACCTTCTAGGCTGATTGGACAAATTGGAGAAAGGTTGCTCTGAAAATTTTATTGGTGAAAAGGGCTCAAATCAAAGTATTGTTGTACCCTTTACACCAATATGAGATTTTCAATTTTCCCATTTTGGGATGAGACGTGGTATTTTAAAAGTTATGATTCACTGTTTATAATTATAAATCATGGCTACCCATTGTTTAATTATATTTTATATTAATTGACAAATAAGCATTTCGACCCAAAAAGACCGTCAAAATTTATGTTGCAGCAGGGTGATTTACCAATTACCATTACTTGTAAATTACAAAAGGAAAAGAACAGTTTAGAGAGAGAAGTAGTGGTAAGATCATTATTTGAAAAGCAAGATGCATTAAAGAGGTAGCTTTTATGAAAGGGGTCCCTCCAAAGTCTTGTGTGTTCCAGCTCGTGGCAGATCTCAGTGCATTATTTGATGGAGGAGTGTTGCATCCGCTTTCTCTCAGTCTCACCACTAAAATTTCACACGTTAAGTTTCAGTAATAATATTAATGGCTCAAAGTCCAATTCTATTTATAAATATTTTTTAAAATAGTTATCAGTATATTAAATATTTTTTAAATGTAAAATACCTATAAATATTAAAAAATAGATTAATAATGTCAATTCTATTAATTTTGTTTGATAACATTATTTTTTTGTTAAAAAAATAACGTTGTTACTCCATTAATAGAATTGACATTATCTATATATTTTTTAATGTTTATAGGTATTTTTTTTACATACAAAATGTTTACTATACTAATAGTTCTTTTAAAAAATATTTATAAGTAAAATTATACATTCAACCAATATTAATTGATGTACTGGATATTGATTGGACTTCGTATACCAAACAAGCCTCGTGGGAGGCTCTGGTTGGAAGTTGATCCAAGATAGCTTCGTGTCATGAATTGGAAGGAACGCTAGATATTTAGTGTGCAAGACACTCTATATAAGTAAAAATTTATGTACATATTGGTAGAATTATGTAGATAATTTTAGAAACACGATGATGTAAGTGATGATACAAGCAAAGATGTAAATATCTAGATATTATGGGAGAAGATTCTGGAGAACCATTCTCGACCATTGGATGTATTCGATATTGACCGTCCATTGAGGAGGTGCTAGGCTATAAATAGGGGTACACTCCTCCCTTGTAAACCATCAAAAGCAATTCAAGCATTTGTCATTCAAGAGTTTCTCTCTAAAATCATCTTTCTCTCTCTATAAGTTCTCTTATAGTCTTTAAGTTCTTTGCCGACTCTTGAGGGTTCGGCTGACTTAGCCAATATCAGGAGGTGTGATCAAGCTAAGGCCAGTATGGTACAAGGAAGAGAGTTCCGAATCCGTGACAACGTGGTATTAGAGCCAACCTCGTTCTACGCTCGGTGTGGTGGCCTCCCTTATGGATGGAATAGGGATGGACCCATACCCGGTGATGGGGGCATCGCTTGGTTGGGTGGGGGAGCTTATCAAGGGTTTTAGGGCCCATATAAGGCGGGGCACTAAGCACCCACGAAGGTTTTGTGGGAGGGGCTGAGACCGTCACAAGTGCCACAACCCTGGAAAGTCCCACATCGGCTAGTTCGAGGTGGATCCTTGGGCAGAGTCCTTCTCTCCCTTAGCACGAGGGCGTGCTAGATGTTGGGTGGGGGAGAATGTCATGACCTGTTTGGCGTGACAGTGTAAGACCAAATAAAAGACGGGCCATCTAGTATTGTCATTGAGTGATGGGAGGGCGACATTAGTATTTGGTCATTGTTCTCCTTAGACGCTAAGGTCTCACTGTGAGGGGGCTGAAGTCAATCTAAGGATTTAACTGGTCGGGGGCTAATGCCGACTCCCTGATAAGCCCATGGTAGGGTGAAACCAGTTGGCACCGTATCTGGTAAGGTTGGTCCTTAGGGGAAGTGGTAACCTTGGGACGCCGCACGGATGTTGTAAGCTGCGCCGGATTCCAAGCCCGTGACATTCGGCTATTTAAAAAATTTAAAAGTCTCTCTTATAAAAAAAATATTAAAAAAATGATGGGCCAACATGTGTTGGGTGGGCTCGGCGAACAGGGTTTTCATTTTTTGTCCATTACTGACCCATTTGCATTATGGCTAATTTTGGGAGAAAACTCCAGTAAATAAAATTTTTGGTCCATTTCTTCAGGATTTTCGGCTCCATTCGGTGGGCAAAATATCATGAATTTTAATGCTTTTAATTATCGTTTTAGACAAATATTGGCCCGTATTTCATTTTTATTTTTGGATAAATATTTATTTAACCCATTTCATTTTGTCAACGGGCTTTTGGGCAGCTTCAGCGGGTCTGAGATAAATCCTGACAGATATAGAGCTTTTAATTAATAGTCAAACACGTTTGGGTAGATTGAAATCATATGATTTTTTAATATTTTTATTACCAAGTCGACAAAAGAAAATATTGTAAGCATTCAGATGATTAGTAATGGTGCAGCAGTTCTGGGATGTGATTGGTCTGCACAATGATACTATTCCATCATTTTTTATTTTTGCCAACGATGTTATGTTCTTTGAAAAAACTTGATTTCAGGAGCGCAATAATTAAAGATCTGGCCTGCTTTCGAGCAAAGAGCTTAATGCCAAATATATAACAATCCTATATTTGGGAGGTAATTCTTATTTTAAATATAAGATATATTTTTTATATTTATCACTCTTCTGTTTTTAATATAACATATATTTATCTAATTTAATTATATTAAGAAAGTTAGTTAAATTAATTAACATAAAATATATTTTCTAAAACACCCTAGTCATCTTCCTTATTTCCTCATTTTCTCTCTTCTTTGATTATTGTAGTGAAGCATCAATACGGGTAAATTAGGAAAAAAATGTCAAATATGAAAATTATGTCTTATGTTTAGGATCAAAATTAACTTCTCATATATGTCTTTCATTAAGGAATGGAGGGAGGAGTATTTTTTTTCCTAATTTATCCATATTAATGTTCATTTAGTAATAATTAAAAAAAAGAGAATGAGAGAATTAAGAAAAATATCTAACAATATTTTAAAAAATATATATTATATTAATTTTCTTATGACTGACATATTTAAAAGGCGATTGTCTTAAGCCCCGTGATTCATGAAAATGCTAACTGTTTCGTTTTGCTCACATACTTCCAATATCATGTACAGGACATGTTTTAGAAGCTGTTATTAATCCTTGTTACGAGCCACTTGATAGTTCTAAAACGTATTTGACGGTTTTAAAAGAATATTAAATGTTTTCCCATCATATACGATATCGGAGTTTAGTACAAGTAATTAATATAAATAATATAAAAAATATCATTTAAATTTTATGACAAATTTATTTTTTAAGTGTTTTTTTATTGAAACATAAAAAATAGTCAGAAATAGCTTATATTTAGAATTGGATGAAGTATAGTAAAAATAAGGGAAAATTTCTGTATCGAAAACTTTATTGGTTAGAACCTAAAATAAAAAATAAAAAAATAACCAGATCAGAATACCGTACTCTATGTGCTCAAAATTTAGAAAGTAACAGTCCTTTTTTACGCACGCAAATTTATTAGATCTTTTTTACTAATAAAATTTGTTAGAATAGGATATTTAGTCTGTTAGTTTTAATATGGATAGTGTTTTCGATGTATTTGCATATGGGCCAGTTGGTATTTATGGGCCTGAGTTATCATAGACCATTATGTCTATAAATACGTGAGACTCATTTTATAAGAATTAATTTTTGGTGCTCAATGATAAGTAATTTTCACTTCAATGGGTTTCTTCTCTGTATATTAACACGGCATCAGAGCCCCAGGTTCCAAATCCAAGAATCTTGCCTCAAGCACTGACTTAGAGAAGCCCAAGACACAACCCAAGAAGTGGGTGTCATTTCAAGATCCGGTGGCCCAAGAAAGAAGCCCATAGCATCGAGTGGCAAGAAACTCCATAAACTTGAATCCGAATCCGAGCTGGAAACCCAAGACGGATGCCCAAAGAGCATCGAGTTTAACTAGGGATTCAAGAAACTAACCGGATCCCTCATACTCGCTTGTGAACACCAAAAACCCAAGAAGCAAAGAAACTTTGCTCGAAATTGTCGGCATTTCCTCCTTGCAATCTCCATTCCCGGCGTTCCTGTGATTTTAATTGAAGGTTTTACGAATTTCTGCCATGGCCAAAAAGAGAGAGAGAGCTCGCCAGAGAATCACTTCCGTTCAACCATCCACTCTACCTCCATCCCTCCGATACACAAGGTTCGCCTATCATTCCTCAAGTGCTTACCGGATGCGAGAACTACACGGTTTGGAGTCGAGCAATGACAATCACGCTCCAAGGAACTCAGAAGTTAAGTTTTATCGACAGTTCTTGCACGAAAAACTCCCAAGATCACCGATTCCATGACCAATGGGAGAGATGTAATGATGTCTTCTCCTGGATTTTGCATTTAGTCTCCAAAGAATTGGAAAATAGCATAATCTTCTTTCAAAATGCTCAAATGGTCTGGGTTGATCTCCAAAAGCGTTTTGATAAGGTAAAAGGATCAACAATTTTTTCTCTTTATCAAGAGTTTATCTATGCAACAATTTTTCGGATTGGGTCTTCGGATTGGTTATTCTAATCCCAAGCCTGGTCCAGCCCAACAGACAACCTGTCATCCATCGACCCCGCCATCCATCGGGTCGGGCAGATTGGACGGGTTAGTGGTCTTGTGTTGTGCCTTATTTTAGATTAAGGGGTAATATTTAAAGGAGTTACAAATTTTTGAAAGAGGCTGAAAATGGAGGTGTCGAATAGTGACTGAAGAAGGAAGAAGGTGGAGGTGCCAGATCTTGAATGGAAGAAGGAGGAAGGAGGAGGCCGACACTAGATCTTGAAGGAGGAAGGAGGAGGCGCCAGATCTTGAATGAAAGAAAGATGAAGGAGGAGGCGCTATGAGTTGAATGGAAGAAGAAATCGAGGAAGGAGGAAGGAGGAAGGAGGAGTTGTGGGATCATAGCTATAATTAATTATAATGATATGGGATCATGGGTATAATTACATATTGACTACTTTTTCTATTTATATGTTAAAAAAAATCTATATTACCAGGTTAATCATTCCAGAGTACTTACCTGGAACCCGGTCAGACCCGGTCTGGTTTGAATTTCATCAGACTCTTTTTTTCTTTTTTTGGGTTGGACCGGGTAGATTCAGACTGGACCAGATTCATCGGGTTACCGGGTTTCATGGACAACCCTACAACAATACATGTCTTGTACTAATGCTTCTAGTTCACATAGGTGGTTTTTGTGTAACATAGATTTGGTAGTTGAACTTGATTCTTACTATGAAGTTGTAAAGAATGAGAAATGGATTAAAACCATGAATCTGGAAATTACAGCTTTAGAAATAAACAAGACATGGAATATTGTGCATTTGCCTAAAGGGAGACATCCTATTTGTTGCAAATGGGTCTACAAGGTTAAGTATAAATCTGGGACTATTGATAGGTATAAGGCATACTATGTTGCCAAAGGTTATATACAAAGAAAAGGGATTGATCATCATGAGACCTTCTTACCGGTAGTTAAAATGATAACAGTAAGGATTGTTATTAAGTTAGCTGTTATGTATAATTGAAATCTATATCAAATGGATGTTTGATAACACATTTTTACAAGGAGATTCACATAAAGAAGTGTACATGACTATTCCCTAAGGTTTCCATAGTTAGGAGGGATGGTATGTAAGCGTAATAAGTTGTTATAAGGCTTAAAACAAGCTTATAGACAATAGAATAATAAATTGTGTAGAGCATTAATTTATGGTGGTTTTAAACATAGCAAGCATGATTATTCTCTATTCTTTAGAAAGTTTGATGATGGAATTATAATAGTATTAGTATATATAGATGATATTATAGTGACTGATAGTTTAGAAGCACAAATTCAGAAAGTCAAAGATTTGTTGCATAACAATTTCAGGATCAAAGATTTAGGAATCTTGAAATATTTTCTTGGTATTGAAATTGCTAGGATAACAAAGGTATAGTACTTTCACAACAGAAATATATATTAGACTTGCTTGCAGATACAATAATGAGTGGATGTAAGCCACTCATTATACCAATGTTAGCCAATCTGAAACTGTCAGCTTATAATGAAGGAAGGCACAAGAAGGAAGACTTATTTCGGAATCATGAAGATATCGAAGATTGGTTGGTAACCTAATCTATTTGACAACCACTAGACCTGATATTTACTTCTCTATGCAAGTTCTCAGTCAGTTTATGCATTAACCCATAAAGTGTCACATGATGACAGCTTTGAACGTGTTACGATACCTAAAGTAGAGCCCTGGAGTGGAACTACTTATTAGTTAAGAAGGCACTACTACTTTGGATTACTTTTGTGATATGGATTGGGAAGCGTGTGAAATGACTCGTAGATATGTTACTGGCTACCTTTTGAAGCTTGGTGGTTCGCTTATTGTTTGGAAAACTACAAAGCAACATACGGTGTCTAAATCTTCGGATGAAGCCAAATATCATGCTTTAGGATCCGCTATGTCAAAGGTTGTGTGAGCTATTAGATTGCTTAAGAAGATGGGATTTGGTGGTTGGACTCCAATACATGTGTTTTGTGATAATAAGGTAGCTTTGTACATAACGTTTAATCCAGTTTTCTATGAGAGAACTAAACATATTGAAATAGACTTTCATTTCGTAAGGGAGAAACTATTGGAGAAGCTGATTGTGTTGCATCATGTTCTTTCATGTCAAGAGGCAAATATTTTGACAAAGGCTGGTGGCAAAGAAATTCTAGACCATATGCTTAGCAAATTAGGAGCTATTGATTTGTTTATCCCTTAACTTAGGAAGGGTGTTAGAATAGGATATTTAGTTTGTTAGTTTTAATATGGATAATGTTCTGGATGCATTTGTATTCGGGCCAATATTTGTTAGTTTTAAAAGAAACTTTTATATACCCACACTTAAAGAGAAAACCATAAAAAGAAATAATACAATAAAATATAAAAATAAACTACATTACCCAAAATTAAGGGATGTGTTGCTGGTGGTGGGATTTCTCCATACGTACATGCATAAAATATGGACCTAGTCAATATTACATTAAGAGATTGAAGTCAGACGTAATAAATCTCTAGATGCATTTATAAAACAGTAGAAATTATTAAACACAATATAATTCAACAATAACAAACTAAATTACAAAATAATAGAAGGTATTAAACCAAAGTGAAAAATGGAATTATTGGGTATTTTGGGAAAATGTCTATAACGTGATTATGATTTATGACTCATAATTTTGGTATAATTTTTTATATCTTAATTAGTAATATCATAATATTAATTGTTTGTGTATTGATATTCCAATAACTAAAGTTTCATCTTGTATTGTGCGTGGTTTTTTTTCAAATTCAATTTATTTTAGGGAAAATGACTCAAAAATACTCTGTAAGGAAATTATTTGCTGATTGGTACCACGGGTGCAAACAATCACCCCTTATGTGCAAGCATCATCCACATGTGCAAAATTCATCCCTGCGAATGTGCAAACACCATCCCTCGTGTGCAAAATATCACCCACCTGTGTGCAACTTATCACCCACAATGTGCAATGGTAGCAATTAACAATTAATTTACTTATAAGTTAGTTTTTAGCAATTGTCCCTTTATTTTATTACCTTATCTTCAAATCCCAATAATAAAAACTGAAAATCAAATGAGAATAATATCCCAATAAATTCAAATAACTTGAAAATAGAGTGCATAATTTTAGTGAATGAATGTAAATATCAGAGTTATTAAATCTGGACCGGACTGGCCAATCCAGCTCAAAAACTGGCGACCCGGGCAGGAAACCGGTCCGGTCCAGGTAGTGAATCGATCTGTTTTTTTTTTAATTTTATAAAATCAAATTTTTTTAATTTTTCTTATAATTTCATATTAATAAGCCTGAAATCTTCATTTTCTCACCTATTTGGTCCCGAGTTAGCTCCGGTTTGACTCTGATCTGACCCACTGACCCTTAACCAAGTACCCCGACCAGTTCACTGACCAATTCCAGTTTAATAACCTTGGTAAATATAATTGTGCGTGTATACATTTAATGAATTTTAAAAAACGAAAATTATTTTAATGGATATTAACTGATTGAGTGTAAATATCATTGCGCGTGGATAAATTTAATGACGTGATTACGTAACCCATTTTTAGTTAAACCGGTTTTTAAACGGGTATTCCAATATTTCATATATAAGTTGATTGATTATTTTTCATAAAGCATAAAGGCTCTGAATATTGTTAAACAAAAAAAAGGCCCTAAATAGCATAATAATGTAATAACAATGAATATGTCATTGCAAATAAAAGTTGATCTAGTTGGTAAATGAATTGTTTTATAATTATAAGGTTATGGATTCAAATCTTATTGATATAAGGATTTTGTTGATAAATAATCTATAAATAATTCTCACTCTTTGAATTATGAGGTATATTTTGATTCTGATAAACTACTAAACTCAATTCACCTAAATTTTTATTATCTATAAAAAATGATAATGTCGTCAATACTCGTCTTTCCTCAGCAGGCCAGACACGTGGGTGGTTTCATCGGCCTCAAGTCTCCGCACTCTTCTGGATTGTCCGTTTATTTACTTCCATTTTTGACCTTGTTAATTTGTTTTATTTTCATGGGCCCCACCATGTGATCGTGTCAATTTAAATGCGGGATAAAATCGTTGAAAACTCAAAATTTGACCCCGTGGTGTCGAAGCCACTATGAGCTTGTTTAGAATAGCGGTTGAAAATTTCATAAGTGCTTATAAATTGTAATTCACAGAATACGAAGTAACTTTTACGGTCTACGAGGTAGCTTTTACGGTCTATGAGGTGCTTTTACGGTCTACGAAGTGTTTTCACGGTCTACGAGATAAATATGTGGAAGAGATTTATCTCGATTTACGTTAATCGGGTTTATATAATAAGCCCGATTCAAGATCGCTCTACCAAACAAGCACATGACTAAAGTAACGGTAGGTCTTAAAACATATTTAGATTATGATTGATAATGTTAAAAGTATTTATATATATAAGTTAATATAATATTTTTTTATATATTTATTTTATATATTATAAATTATGATTAAAAAATTATTTTTAAAAATTTTAATCATTATTTTAAAATTAGTTTTATAAATTTTGAGCTTTACCTTACGCTTGTAACGCATTTCAGGCTCATCTAAACTTACTAAGACCAGACATGGCTTGAAGGCCTCCATCCTCCAAGTTAAACTCGTGGTTTTAAACTTTGAATACCCTGTGAGCATGTTAAGACCAACTTAATTAATATATTAAAATTAATAAAAGATGTAGTATAATGTATTAATTATTTTGTACTTTCTTATATTTATATTCGGTCATTTAGTAAAATTTTTAAATATTTTTTATATTTTTATCCTACATTTAAATAAAATTATTTTTGTGTATGCGGTTCTCCCAAGTCCCAATATAACTTCATCATGACCACTCAAGATTCAAGAGTAATTTGATTTGAAGGACGATAAGATTTAGTTAAAAATTAATTTTTCAAATATGAAGATGTATTTGAAAAATGAATAAAAACAATGTTGAATTATTTGCTATATAAAGTCATACATATCGAGAAAATGCAAATTTCCAAGTTTTGCATCTAAAGGTGGTCCACAAGCGGGGGCCCTCGTGATTTCACGGGGCGAATGGAACAAATGAGCCGTCGTTATCAGTAAAATTTCCATTATTGAATTGAAAGACATGTATAACAACCAACAATAACTGAAAAAAACTGAGAACAAACAATTTTACGTAATTTTATTAAAACATACAAGGATACGATTTTTTTAAGCATACAAGCCCCGATGTTAAAACAGAAAGAAGGTAAACAAACTGCATGGCCAATCGATGGCCAAAATTTTTTTTTTTTATTAATCTTAAAAGATCATGTAAGTGTCAGACTGTGTCTGATTTTGTATTTGTAATTGTTAATGTTAATATAGACCATAATCTTGGTGAAGGAAAGTAAGCACTCACTTTCGCCAAAGCCATATGAATTTAATACCAACTTCAGTCATTAGAAAACAAAATGAATTATTATAAAGTGTTTATATTTATCTTTTTATACTAAATTAATTTATTTGACTTATATGTTATATTTTATTATTTATGATTACATATTTTTAATAAATATTATATCTAGATATTATTTTATCATTGTTTTGGATAAAATATTTTTTTATTGAGGCCCGCACATAATTTAGATAGAAGTACTAGGTCAATGATCAATGTATTATATTAGAGTCAACCCGGGGCCTAGACCGATGAAGTATAAAAAATTGAAAAATAATTTAATTTCTCATCACACCATCTAAAATTTCAAATACTACATATCATTTCCATACATGAAATTACTAACAAAATAATCATATACTCCAATACTTGTTGCATATTCTTTACTATTTTCTTTACAAATTGATATCAATATATCATATACCACCCAATGACACCTGAATGTGTAATAAATAATCACAAAATACTCATCATAGAAAAATATTAAAAACAAGGATACCATGACAAAATATTTCCACCTACATGATGACAAAATATTCCCATCTTGAATCATTAAACTAATAATCATCGTCATTGAAATCATCATTAACATCATCATTCAACTCTATGGGTATTAAGACATCAGGAGGTGGAGCTATAGGAGTAAAAGTAAAGGCACTAGAAGCAGCATGATCATCATTTAAAGATTGAACCCCAGTACTAACATCATTACCACCTATATACGAAAAGAATATAATTGTTTATACCTATGTAAAAGCCATAGTTATATTCTTCTGTGTAAGAGTATCATTTTAAATAATAGAAGAGATAGTTAGTAATCTCCAAAATTCCTCGCCATTTGTTTAAGTTTATGATTTATTGTTTCTACATCATCAAATTTAGGAGTTGGATCTTCTTCAAACACCTAAAAGTCTAGTTTATCAATTAATTCATACTCAATAGGATCATAATTATCTTTCTTCTTCTTCAATTGATTCTTATAATGCCAACACGATAGAAGACCAATATTAATGAAATGTATAGTTATATATGTAATAAAACTATAAATTATAAAACAAGCAAACAAAAGTCATGAAGAAGAAGTTTACCTAAACTTTAACCTTAGATTGTAGTTAGTGAAAATCAAGTCATCAAGCCTTTGATGCTCCAATCTATTTCTTCTTTTAGTATAGATATGCTTAAACAAGCTCCAATTTCTTTCACAGCTAGAAGAAGTTTAATTAAGAACATGTATAGTAATTTTTTGCAATTCCAATATTGAACCCCTGTAGTACAACCCCAATCATTTGCAAAATAAAATAAAAGACATTTAGTATGTATTAATATCTTAATATGTGCTTTTGAATATCAAATTTAATATATTTATGAGGGACTAGTTTATGGGCTATTTTTTCACATGAAACTTTAGCAAAGGATCCTTTACGTTTATGGTATACACCAATTTGCTTCATCACTGTAACATAATAATCCGTATTGCCAGGTGAGTTTGCCTTAAACAAATCGATCACAGCTTCTAAACATCGATACTTTCTAACAAAGTCAGGACTATACAAGAATGCAGGATTCAACAAATATGCCACTGCATGAAATTCATTTTTCAAATGCTTATTCCAATGACTTCGAATAATATTTGTGTAAGGGGTGTATTGTTCCTTTTTCCTCTGAAACATTTCCTTGATTACATGTTTGGCCCTCTGCATGCCTTTATAGACATAAGGCATTAAAGGCTTCTCATTCGAATCAACAATCCTCAACAATCTTATCAACGAAGACAAAAGTCTCACAACTTAAAAGCAATCGTTCCATAATCGATTATCCAGAATGATTGCACTTAAAGTTTTCCCAGCTTCGGTGGTTGCTAGCTTGTGCGGCAAAAACTGGTCATCAATAACTAAAGCTAGTAAGTTATGTTTGTGCGAATATATGCTATGAAGGGTGATTAATGTGGTGGCAAATCTTGTTGTACCAAGACGCATAATTTCCTTCCAATTAGGTCTTTTTCTTAACCATGACAAGAAGACCAAATGGTTATATGCAAATATAGTGATTTTGGATGCCTTTTTTGCAAGGTCTGACACATGAGGCATAGATGCAATGTCTTTTAAAATCGTATTCAAACAGTGAGCTGCATAAGGTGAACAATAAATGATTTTATATTACTCTTTTATCAATCTACCACATGCTACATAAATAGCAGCATTGTCAGTCACAACATGGACTATATTTTCAAGACTAACTCACTCAAAAACTTTTCTAAACAATGAAAATAATGTATTGGCATCTTTAACTAAATCTAAAGCATAAATAGATTTCACAAAAACCATACTATGTACTAAATAGACTAAGAAATTAATCAAAATTTGCTATCTAACATTTGTCCAACCATCAACAATGAGTGTGAAACCATTTTCTTTCCATTTAGCTTGATGGCTATCAATTACAAGTTGACATTCTTTTTTACAAACTCTTAATATGCTAACTCTGTACTCATGATAACTAAAGACCTTAAACACAGGCCTAATTACAATAGCAGAATCAATAGCTTTTTGAAATAAGAGATAAGTCAATGGATTAAATGGAACAAAATTCACATAAGCCCATTGACAAAAAACTATTTTTGTATTATATTGGGCTTCTTGACTTGTCCATGTACTCTTGATGCTTGGTTGAGCACCAAGAGTTGTCCTAGGTGCAAAATAGTTTTCAACCCCACAACTTTCCTCTTTAAAACAATTGGTTCTTCACTTTCTCTAGCTGCATTGACTTCATATACATTATCATTATGAGCAAGATTTTTCTTCAAACTTTCTATCAAAGATTTTTTCATTCTAGCACGTACATCATGGAAAACTTTTTCACGAAAAATCGACCACTCACACCAGCTAAATGTTGTTTCAACTTATTCATCCCAACTCCCTTGTAACTTAAACCACATAAAAAGCATGTAAACACATTTACTTTTCCCTCTTTCTTAATAGAGACATATTACTAAGCATGGTCTATTTTTTTTTAACACTCGGTTGTGGTGGCTTTAAACTATTGTTGGGAGGATTGGTAGACTTGTGATTGGGGGTGGTAGTATTGTCACTATTATGAGCACCTTCATTCTTAATATTTATATTTCCCTCCATCAACAAACCGAAAGCAAACCAAGATCACCCTTTCAATCAACACAGTACGGTTAATAACATCCAAAACCACAAAAAAACATCTAGCTAAGTCTCGGTTAATAACATCCAGAAAGGAAGTCAAAACTCAGTTAATAACATCCAGCTACAAGGAAAAAAAACAAAACAATGACATCTAAACGTCAAAAATAGAGCACCAGCAATAAAAAACCATAGAGCAAAAACCGGCAATAAAAAATGGAAAAACCACAGAGCAATGACGCCACAATAAAAAAAATCAACAATGAAAAACCAAAGTCACAAACCAAGCTTCAACATGACACCACAGAGCAATGAATCGAAAGCTTCCAGCTTTCAATAATCACCTTTGAAAGATAGCAACAAACCCAAAGCTTCTAACTTTCAAAAAAAGCCTCTGGACCAGACTAACGAACTCAAGGCTTCCACCTTTCAAGGAAATAGGGCGAAGATTAAAAATAGAGCTTTTAAGTGGTCTCAACGAAGAGACGGAAAGATCAGAAAAAAGTAAACTAAATGGCAACAATAAAACAAAATAAAAAAATCCACAAATTGATCGAGCTACAATTGCAGAGCTCTGCAACCTTTCATGGTGAAACTAAAAATGGAAGTCAACCTCTGTAACCAGCGACCCATTTCAAAACTAAAGAAAGAGACAAAACATGAAAACAACAACCTTTGAGCTGCGAAGGCAACGAAACAAGGACGACTAGTTTGGCGATGAAACAACAGCCTTGGACGAAGTCGGAGGAGAGGGTTTGACGACATTTCCTTTGTTTCTCACTTTCTCTAAAGTGAATGATCATATCAGAGTCAGTTGCAAGCTTTTCTCTTCTTCAGTCAACTTTAAGTTTGAAATTAAGAAGAAGAAAAAAACCAACGAAATGACGTCGTTTCGTCTAGAGAGGCTAAATTTTTTTTTTAAAGAGGTGACTTGGTGACTCGCTCAACTCGGCTGAGCTGACTTGGAGTCACCTCTAAACTCGGTTTGGTCATCAAACTGGATTGATTTTCCGGCCGGTCCGGTCCAGGTTTTAAAACCATGGTTATAAGTCTTGATAGGAGGTTATAAATAGTATAGGCCGAGTCTTAGAGTATTAATATCGAAATACACTTACTTGTTCCTTGAGAGTTCTCTAACGAGTGACGGTTATTCCTAAACCATCACTGTGGCTCATATTCCTGTTAGAAAAAGTATTGACTTATTCTCTCCTAATTCTAACTCTCTTATTGTTTTCTACAGTTTTCAAGTTGTGAGATACCACAGGCATAATCGCTATGGTTAGAGGTATTTCATCAAGTTTTCTGCTGCTGTTCTTTCTTATATAATTATGCAATATATCTGGAATCATTATTGTTAAATTGGTTCAACATTATAAATAGATACATAATCAAATGATACATAACATATTTTATAATGAACCAACTTATTTAACTTTCTTAATTAAAAAACAAATATCAATAAGGTCTTATATTAAAAATAGAAGGGAATAATATTTAACATAAAATCAAATACGGTGCACACACTAATTTGTTTTAGTGTGTTTATGTGGTTTGGAGGGAGTCTTTGGGGAAAAAAGAGAGAGTAATCAGCAAGGAACAGAAAAGGATAAAACAAGCTAGCTTCGCCGTGCATGCACAAGTTACCTGCTGTTGCGATCGGGCAGAACATGACTATTCGGGTCCAGAAGCGGTGTACTGGAAAATTTTGCTCTGCTTATTTCACTTGATCACGCAAATCTCGTTTTATATTCTGATCTCAGCTTCTTTAATTTTTTTCAAACAAAACTAAAAATTGCACATAAGATGAGAACTTTTTAAAACTGTCTCATATTCTATATATATTGATGTGTCCTTCTCATACTTGCGATGCCGTTTCCATGTTTGGTGCAAGTCTTCAAGTGAATTGTTTAAAATTGCCGAAAAATACACGCAAGGGCATTTTTCATTCATGGCCGCTTCCACACTCGCCCAAAGTTTATAGTGCCACCTGGTTAACTAAACTAACTTTTCTTTGTTGCTTGTGAGTGACCGCTTTCCTTTCATTTTCGCAACTATTTATTTTTTGGCCTTATCAATCTCGCAACTCTTGCAGATTGGAGCACGTGTCATATGATAGCGAAGTCTGGACATCAGAAGAGCCAGCCGGTCCATTTACCAAACCCCACGACTTCAAATCCTCACGTCAATAACTCATGCAAACCTTTTTTTTTCCCCAGAAATTTGCATGGAAAAGCTTGAATAAGATCATTTTGTCCTTTCCCTGCAATTATGAACGCTTTTTCTTTTCTTTTTTTTGCCCTTGTAACCAGATTCCCGCAATGGTGACCCGCCACCGTGCCAAGTTTTCCACACACCTATGCAGAAACGACAGGGAAAAGAAGCCTATCTATTTTCCTTACCATTTACTTTCTTCCATTTTCTTATTTACACTGTAAATCAATTCTAATAGTTGAGATATAATATCTTATAAAAAATATATAAAATATATATATATATATACTTTAATGAAAGTATAAAGAAATGAACTATTTAGACTAAATTCTGATTATTTAAATTTATTTATTTACACTTTTTTGTTAATTAATACTATAATAGGAATTATTAACAGTGTAAAAAAAAAAGAGCGAAGTGGACCATAAAGAAAATAAAGTGGCCTCTTTCCCTCACTCAGGAACAGATTTATTGCAAATGTGACGTTAACACATGGATGAGAAGGTGTGGGTATATTGGAGATACATATCTTAACTCAAAATCCTAACTTTTAAATTTATAAGTATTTTCTCTTTATTAACCCTGGGTCTTCACATCAATTTGAAGCCCCGTTCACACCAGGACAAACCAATAACCAATTGTAGCCATGCACTTATCTCTAGCTGCCAATGACTTATATAATATATGCGCGCCCAATTATTAAAGTTAAATAACGGTAGCTAGCCACGCATTCGGCATCAAAAGAGAACACGATGGCCTAATGAAATAATAATGAAATTACTGGTACTAATTAAAACCACAGGCGTGATGGGGACGTGGTGGGTATTCATGTCTTCATAAAAATTTATGGGAAACATAGGGCAGAAAGAGGGCTGGGACCACCTTTGTTTGCCTCATGGAAACTGTGTCATTTGCCGGTTGCCGCGACACTTATCATATCTCCACCATCCCATCCCATCCCATCCCAAATATTATATAAGACGACTTACTTGCCCTTTGGTCTTCATGCTCAAGTTTCCTTACACTTAACTTCTTCTTCTCCACTAAGTTTTGAAAAACTCAGACAATGCCCTGCCACATGATGGCTGCTTCCATCTGCATACCCCGTGCTGTTTCAGCACAGCCCGCCACAACTTTTCCCAGGTTGATATATATATTCATTCATATGCCCATATTCCCACCATATTTCTTTTTCGTTACTTTTCATTATTCCCACAATAATTGTTATAAATTTATAACTCCTTCACATTCTTTTTGTGTATCACGTACAGTTGGAAGTCTTTCAGAGAGAGGAAAACTGGTGAGCCATATTACTATATTAGCTGTGAAACTCCCCCAAAATTATATTATATTTATGTAGTTTCCTCAACACCCCCCCCCCAAAAAAAAAACAAAAGAAAAACCTGTGTGCTCGCTAAAACCTATTCATTTCATTTTTTTAATTTTATATTACAGCTCAAAATTTGTATTTATGTGTAGGTTGTTCTGATTTTTTCCCCCCGTTTGTATACTCAAAAAACTTTCGCCAATACATTATCAAGATGTTTTTGATATGATTTATCATATATATATATATATATATATATATATTATCTTAATTTTAAGACTATCATGATTTAATCACAAATTTTCATACTGACGCGTGGTTCAATCAAAGATCTGCAGCCAGGAATCCCTCGCAGCGTTCATATGGAGAACCTGCAGAACGAATACTTGTTTCCTGAGGTCAGTGATGGGTTCTGAAGTTCCTACCTGACCCGCTCATGTCAGTTTGTGGTTTCCATGAAATTAGTAGTTATACTAGTGATATCACGTTGTTTGGAATTCATTGCCACGCCTTAGAGCTAGATTAAAATTAAATTAATTTGATATGGTAATTACTCACAGTATTTCAACAAGCTAACAGCTACCTTTCGCTGTTTGAGCCTCGTGATTATTTTTAACTAGAGTCTGCATCTTGGTCGGCTTCAGTTTTCTCATTATTTGTGGTATCTTGACCAGATATTCATGCGGGAATCTGAACATGCCCGGAAGAATCCACATGCGAAAGTAATTAGGCTTGGTATTGGTGATACCACAGAACCAATTCCAAATATCATAACTTCTGCTATGGTTGAGGTAACTGGCGGCAACACATAACTGCCTCTGTCTAGGTTTAAGGAAACATGGGCTGGGGTTATCCCATAGAAACTAGGACAAATAACGATAACATCAACGCAAAATGCTTTTTATGCCTTAAGCGGCCTTGAATTTCACTTTTCGCTAGTTCCCACAGAACAACTGATGATGGACAAACTGAACTTGAACAACTGATGATGAACAAACTGAACTTGAACAACTGATGATGGACAAACTGAACTTGAACAACTGATGATGGACAAACTGAACTTACTTGAGGATTGTTTCTTAACCAAGCTAATGGACCACTCTGTATTGTTTTGCAGAAAGCACTTGCTTTGTCAACAGTTGACGGTTACACTGGATATGGACTAGAACAAGGAAACTGGGTAAAATACATATAACTTAACTGTCTTATGTTTCTTCTTCAAACATGACTTTCTCATGTGTTGGAAGGGGGAGAACATTAGAAATTTCCCCAAACCCCCCCTGTATCTAAGACCCTGTATATGCCCTGTCCAGACTTAAAATTGAATCATATTTTCTAGAAACCTATCAAATAGAAGCCGAGATCTTTTTATTCTGCTGGTGGCCAGTCCACTCGATACCCGTTTTGCATGTTCTATAACCTTATTGTAGACACTGGATTTAAAAAAATATTTAAGAGCTGACTCAAAACTTTTGTCTAATAGTATGTCATTTTGAAGGGAACTAGATCTCTGATTTGGTTTGTTTGTCCTGCTTATCTCTGGTGTAGGCTGCTGAATTGAAAGGCCATGATGCTAGCAGCATCCAGAGGGATCCATTAGGAATCCCTGTTTATATGATATCATTTTCTGTTTCAGGAATTAAGGAAGGCAATAGCTGAAAGACTCTACCGGAATTCATGCGTGAAGGAGAATGAGGTTTTCGTCTCCGACGGTGCACAGTGCGACATCTCACGCATACAGGTAAAAGGAAGTTGATTATTTAGGAACGAAGAGATTTTACTGTTGTAATCTGTGCGAAGTAACTGACTTTTCCATCCCTGTTTCCAGATGCTTCTATCAGCTAATTTGACGGTGGCTGTGCAGGACCCAACTTTTCCGGTAACAGTTTGATGATTGACTTAGATCTGTTTATATTTGTAAAGCACAAGATCTATTATCCTTGTCTGCACTTTTGGATTGATGGATATGTTCATGACAGGCGTATGTAGATTCAAGTGTAATTATGGGCAGAGCAGGCAGGTTCCAAGCAGAAACCCAGAAATACAGGAACATAGTGTACATGAAGTGTGTACCAGAGAACAATTTCTTCCCAGACTTATCATCAACTCCAAGGGCTGATGTTATCTTCTTCTGTTCTCCTAACAATCCGACCGGTAACGCAGCAACAAGGAAGCAGCTAAAGCAACTGGTGGATTTTGCAAAAGCAAACGGATCCATAATCATATATGACTCAGCATATGCTGCTTTCATATCTGATGAAAGCCCAAGATCAATATTTGAAATCCCAGGAGCCAAAGAGGTTGCTGATTGCTTTACATTGATTACTTTATAGGCGCTGGCTACTGAAAAAACTGTGGTTTGAGCTATATTTTTTTAAAAGATGAATCCACATGAGTGCAGGTGGCAATTGAAATCTCATCATTCTCCAAATTTGCTGGTTTCACTGGGGTCCGCCTAGGCTGGACGGTGGTCCCCGAGCAATTATTGTACTCGAATGGATATCCTGTGATCAAAGATTATAATCGCCTAGTGTGCACCAGCTTTAATGGTGCATCAAATATTGTTCAAGCTGGGGGACTTGCTTGCCTTTCTGATGAAGGTCTTGAGGTTAATCATTATATCTCTCTCCCCCCTGCTATTTCCGTTGGATATTAATATATCATCGTCCTGACACTTGTTTTTGTTTTGTATCGAAAAATCGATTGCCTTTTTCAGGCATTGAGGAAGAATGTGAATTATTACAAGGAGAATGCGAAAATTATGGTGGACACGTTTGAATCACTAGGGCTGAAGGTGTACGGAGGCAAAAACGCACCTTACGTCTGGGTGCATTTTCCGGGGAGAAAATCGTGGGACGTGTTCAACAAGATTCTACAGAGAACGGACATAGTCACCGTCCCGGGGATAGGATTTGGACCCGGCGGCGAGGGGTTTATTAGAGTTAGTGCATTTGGTCGTAGAGACAAGATACTGGAAGCTTCAACGAGGCTGAGAAATTTTCTTTAGATCAAAGTTATCCTGTACCGACCACTTTATAGTCCCCAGTATTATCCCCATGTGGCCTACGGCTTTTTACCTCTATCTTGGCCCAAAATGTAACCCGCCGTGTAATAAATAAACGGTACAGATATCTTGGCCTGAATGTAACCTCTGATTTAATAAATAAAATGATAAAAGTGAATTTTCAATCCTACAACTTTTATAAAGTTTTAATTAAGTCCCTTAATTCTATAAAATATTCAATTTGGTTATAATCTAATAGTTCGAGTGTTAAATGATATTTTTTTATGACAATCATTGTTATTTTGAGAAACTAAACTAAATATGTTTGCATTTAATAATATTTGATAAACATTTACTATCTTAATACCTGACATTTTTTAATGAAACTGGGAAAAAATTTTATTACTCAAGGTACATGAAATTTGCTTAGAGATTTAGCAGCAGCATATTGCAACTTTTTTTTAACTAGGTGTAATCTATCTTCAATTATATGTAAATCCAAAAATATTTGCATATATTTGAAGGAGCGTTGTATTGAAGATGTATAAGGTGCACATGCTCAATGACATGAATCCTTAGATTCCTTTGAGCCATAAATTTTATAATAATGTGAGATCTTTCAGCAATTTTCCAATGAAACTATAAGAACTAAATGATTGAAAATATATGCTTTTTTTTATTTTTCCTTTTCGGTTTACTTCAACGGGGATATGGAAATGAATTCCTCAGCGTTAATGATACTCCGGAAGCATTTGAAGAGAGTTCATTGTGCTTTCTTGGGACTCGCTCAGAACGATTGTATCCTTGCGGGCTAAATCTTCATAGAAAAAATGCATATGCGGATATCACTAGTCTAATAATTACTTTTTGAAGGGTCCGTTCCTTCTTATTTATAAGTATTTTTTTTTAATTGCGTAAAACAAATTTATAATTAAAAATAATAAGTGTGTTAAAAATATCATTTTTTTTCATATATACCCTTATTTATGAAAATAGAAAGATAATGTATAAAAATATAAGAAATAGTAAAATACGTTTTCTCAATGTTTTGTTGACTTCATTGAGTTTTCTTTCTCTCTCTTAAATATCATTATTGGTATGTGTAATAATTAATTATAAATAATATGTAGTTAATAAAGGTAAAATAGGAAAACTGAGCTTACATTTACAAACCCAAAATGAAAATTGCTTATAAAAGAAATAAGTCACATAAAAAAGAAAGTTACTTATAAATAAAACTATAGGAAATACTTTTCTATTTACACAGATCTTAACAGGGTATAGATATTCAACAAATTTTAATTGACAAAACTGTGGCAGGTTCATTGCGAGAGGGTAAATATTAAGGTGAGGAAGTAGTCTCCCTGTAGTGAATTTTTAATTTTTTACAGGAATTGCATGGGTCTAAACTGGTCAACGTGGGTCCTCCAAAAAAAAAGAGTGCGAGTAAGACGTTTCACAAAAATTATACCACCGCGTTAAGCTTTGACCAATCAAAGTATAACACACAACATGATACCTCTGACTAAGAGTTTAAACTATACGTAAAACAATAGATTATTAGTATTCATGAATATTATAGAAAAGGTGGTCCTTCGGAGAAGGCCACCAGCAATTTCTTGGTCACCAAGATAATCATAACAAAAAGCTCCAAGGAAGAACGTCACAGGGCACACAGTCACAGGTCAGAGTGGGTGGACCAATTTGCTTGATCCCCACGCGAATAGGCCCAGTCGGAAGCAGGACCCGCCTATAAAACGCCCACTGCCCAGTGTCCCCTGTCACAGGCGCATTATTGTGGGATTTTCTTGGGCTCTAATAATCTAAAGGGCCCCTTAATTAATCAATTGAAGATGGCTCTGTCAGGATATGATGTTGCTGAGGCATATGTGATGATGAAGCAGCACAAGCAGAAACAGAAGGTTGAAGAAGAACATAACACAACCAACAGCTCCGCCATTATTGGTTCTCCCGTCAAGAAATCCACTGGATGCTGCTTCTGCTTCTCAAGGAGTAAGCGCAAATCAACTTCTTGGATTGCAGATCATCACACCCAAAAGGAAAAATCCGCCACGTGGGATACTTAATTCCAATCTGAATCCTCTGTACTCTGCGAATGAAGTATTTTCATTTTTCAGAGAAACAAAACTCACGGGTACTATGAATATATTTGATCATTCTGCTCAAACTTGAATGGTTTCAAGATCCACTGCCCCTAGCTCACTGAGTGCTGTTAAGGTGCTTTAAAGTAATCCGATCATGGTGCTGCTCTTGCAGGCAATAACTCATAGGTTTTATGGTCATTCAGTTTGACTGTGGTCAAAACATTAAATAACATTCATGGATGATGGCCACTTTCAGACTAGGGTGGGCATGATGAATTTAATACGAGGCTGTATCTTTTTTTTCCTCTTTTTTCCTTTTCCAAACTTTTTATGGAGTACTCTTTGTATCATAGGCTTTTTCTTTTTCTAATCTGTCAAATTGGGTTTAAAAAGTTGTTTGATGGCCTTCCTTTTTTAATATCTTTTTTATAAGAAATAATTATTAAAATCACGTGATTTAAAATATTAGATAAAAATAATAAATGTGTAATTTTTATATATTTTTTTAATTATACCCTTATTTAGGAAAAGTGTGCATAAGAGATATGAGAGAAAATTTATTGTAAAGAGTAACAAGTAATATATACTACAACAACAACAACAAAGTCTTTATTCCACTAAGTGGGGTCGGTTATGTAACGAGTAATATATATTTAGTAAAAATAAAAAAACTCAAAGTAAAATTTTAAGATAAAACTGATTTATCCCTTATAATAAGGACCACCCCTCTAAACGATAATGATCCTTATAAAAAAGATACGAAGGAGTATCAAATGACATTTGCACAGAGCCCATTTGGGGTTTCATATGGAAACTCCATTTAGCAATGAAATATATATATATATATATACCTTTTATCTGGAAGCTGATGCTCCAAGGTTTGCCTGTTGGTGAGGTACTCCATAAGCATCACCTTGATGTTTCAGTTTTACGTTCCTTTGGATGCTTTAGTCAGGAAACTATCGACCACATATTTGCTCAGTGCTCAATGTTACCTTCAACTTCCGAACAGACAGGAATCATTCCTGGGCTCCTAACCACTCTAGCATTTCTTCGAGAAACAGATCATGTTAGTCACATCAGAGATATCATTATGCTACTCGTCAATATGATCTAGTGGAAAGGAAATATAGTGGTTGATCAAAGCATCTCCTTACATCCTCTTAATTTTATTCAAGAATCTGGGAGTCATTGCTGTTACAAAAAAGCGATATGATTGCTTCTATCTGAACAATGTCTGTAAGCAGAATTTATTATCTATTCCAAATCGCCAAGTTTTTGTTTCTCTGCCTGAGACACCACCTACTTCTGCTGAAGGATGGAACATTTGGATGAAAGAAGTTAGGTTCAAGAGAAAGTAGCAATAAATTGTCGGATGATCATCCAGCATAACTCTAGCGTTTTGCAGATCATAAACTGGAGGAAAGCCTTAGAAGATACTTCTCTGTTTCACTTGTAAATGAAGTAATTCATCAAACTGTAAACATAACAATATGATTTGTCGCCATTAATCTGTAAATGACACAATTCGACTTGTATAAATAAAAATTTGACTTGTGGGTATTGAATTCCTTCGTACCACTCCCTCCGGTCTCCCGTCTTTTGGTATAGGAAAGATATAGAAAGTTAGTTTTAGTTTTAAATATAAGACATACTTTTTTATATATTTGTTAATCTTTTATTAATTTATCTATATTATGACTCCTTAATAATAATTAAAGAGAAGATAGGATAAGAGAATTAAGGAAGATGACTGGTGTTTTAAAAAATACTTCTCATATTAACTAACTTCCCTAATATAATCAAATTAGATATACTTTATATAATGAATGGAGGGTTGTACCTATTTTTTCTTGGCCAGCGGAGGGAGTACCTATTAGTATTGTAAATACCTTATTTTGTTCAGGTCCAACTCAAAAATAATAAAAAAAAGGAAAAAAGAAAAATCCTCCTTAATCCTAACACATCTAAATTAATAAGCAAATGACATTGATGGTGATTGGATTGTAATTAATGATTATTGTCTTGAACTTGGGGTTTTGCAGTACATGAAAACAAATTTCAAAATAATTCATCTCATTGATGTTATTTGATATTCAGATTAGGAAATTTAATGTGAAGTCATTGTGGCGGAAAAAATAGAAATTAAAAAAATACAAAAAATATATCTCATTCATGTTGATAGGTTTAAATAAAGAAATTGTTTGTAGGGAAATATTAAAAAATTAAATTAAAAAAAATTAAAATAACAAAAATATCTCTCATTTAGGTTAATAAGTTTAAATTAGGAAATTACTTGTAGGAAAAATAAAAAAATTTAAAAAATCTCTCATTGATGGTGATTAGGTCAAATTAGGAAGTTTTATTAATAGAAAATGCAAAAAAATGAAAATTAAAAAATCTCTTATTGATGGTGATTGGATCAAGTTAGGTAGTTTTATTAACATAAAATAAAAAAAATTAAAAATGAAAATTCAAAAAAGAAGGAGCATTTATGAAGAAAATCCTATCTTGAGACTATAAATATGGGAGCAAGGGTTGAAGTAAGACAAAAAAAATTGGGAGAGCAAGAAAATAGAGAGAGAAAAGAGGCAAAAAAATAAAGATAAATTATTGATTGTGTTCATCTTTTTTTCTTCTTCTTCTTCTTTATGCCCAAGGAAAGCCTATGTTTTTATGGTTTGTGCCACATATGTGATGCCTCAACACCAATGGCTAGAGGGTGAATCCAATATGAAATTTGGATTGATTTATTTTCTTATTATTCTTCATTTTCTCTTTCTTCTATTTTTATTGTTTCTACTCTATATCCAAGGAAAGCATATGCTCTTGTGATTGTTGTTATCTTGGTGAGTTACAACATTATTACTAGGGGTGTAATCCAATAGGATTTGAATTATTTTATCTTATTTTTCTTTTTCCTTTTTTTTCTCCTTATATCTTTCCTCTCTATTCTTTTTTTTTTATTTTTTCTATTTGATATTTTTAATCTCATATAATTGTACTATTGATCACTTTTTCTTTTTGTTTCTTTCACTCCACAAAACCAACAACATTTATGCTACTCTCTTCTTGTGGATAATATGAGTATATGCCCAACGAAGTTTGTGTGTTACTTGGACCATGAATAAGGTACGCATCATTCATTCATTGACTTGACATGTGATGATTTGCTTCCACTACTTATTTTTACTGTTTAGATGTGTATTACCTATTTGTTATTTTCATCTCTCCTTTTTACATAAGTTTTCTTTATAAAAAGGAAAAAGAAAAATGATTGTGACTAATTTTCATAAATAAAAATAACAAAGCTTCTCTTTTTATCAAAATAAATGAAATTGATTTTAAAAGGGATTTTTTTACCATACGAGGTTTTTAGAGCTTCCTCAGGTAAAAATCGATTATTCTTCTATGTGAGATTATGAGAATCTCATCAGGAAGTTTAGTCCAAAAGCTTTCCAAAAATATTTCTTTTATTCAATAAAAAAATAGAAGAGTTGTTTTCATAAAATAAAAAATACCGAAAAAATAAAAAATCATTTTCTCCAATAAATTAAAGGAAAATTTTCCTTAAAAAACATAAACAAAGTGACACACATTTCTGTCCCGAATTACGTGGGCTTTGATCCTTTAAAGGGTACGTAGGCCCTAGATTCTCTTCCTAAGTCAAATCCAACTTTATAAATAAACAATATTCTCTTTATTAATTTCTTATTTATTTTTGTAAATTTTTTTATTGATTTCTTTTCTTTGGTATAATAAAATTAAAGGCCATGTTTATTTTTAAATAGTTAACTTAGGGTAACCATTCTTATGAATGAGTGTTGTGGGGTGCCTAATATCTTCCCTACGCACAATCGACTCCCGAACCTTATTTGGTTTTCTGTTTTCAAAAAAAGGTTTCCAAAATCATCCATTTTCTAAAATTTTGGCGGCTTCATATTTTCTAAATTTCGGGCGCTACAAGTATTAATCAAATTCAAAGAACTTATCTATATCCAATTTTCTTATCGAACATCTCTGGGTAATTTTCTTTTTTTAAATGTAATATGGGTTATGGATGAAGCCTTCTATTTTCGTTTGGACAATTATGTCTTTTATGAATATATAACATAAAATTTGGAATAATATAACTTGTAGCCTCTATACTTTATCTCAATTATCCATTTAATTGGGAGAATTACTTAAAACTATATTGGGGTAAATTAATTACTAAATGCTATCATTGCACACAACGGGTGATATGTTGCACATAAACGAAAGATGTTTACACTTTCATATGTAAGCTTTTTGCACACACGGAATATGGTTGCATACAAAGGAAGCTCTATTACACATGACATATGCTTGTTTGCACGCGTGGTACCATTTAACAATTAATTTGCTTCTAAGATATTTTTAAACCATTTTTCCTATTTAATTTCTGTTGAGTCAGCACAATTTAGTCATTATATATAATATTTTAGGTTAAGATGCAAAAATCCTAATGAAGTGAACCCACTACCATATATTTTCTAGAATTACAAAAGTACCCATCAATTTTTAAAATAAGAGAAAAAATACAATCATACTTAAAAAAGACAACACCCGTTACTCCCTTTAAGGGTTGGTGTCCAGGTGTATTCATGACGTGAAACTACAAAAATGCCCGAGTAGAAAAAAACCATTCTCCCTCAATCTCAGCCCGATGCAAGAGAACTTTTGAAGCTTCATCTTCCTATGCAACTCTAACATAAACGATAGTAGAAAAACAAAAGCCTCGTAAGGCTTCTCCCAAAAGCCATAAAAAATCAATATCCAAAAAGACAATTAATAGTCTCAACCATAAATTGAAGATAAGAATCAAGCCATATTTACATAAACCCAGAACCATCTCAAACCCAGAGCAACATACCAATCCATCACTCATCACAATTTGTCAATCCCATACTTACTCTCTCGATCTTTGACCCTACAGTCTCAAACCCCCCAAAGATCTCATAAAAGGAACAAAGCAATCAAAACCCAAAAAAGAATATAGCCTACAATAACCAACAGACCCAAAAATAGAAGAGAAAGAAGAAGAAGCATGAGAGAAAATCAGACGCAAGCATGGTTTGGGTGAGTTCATTATCAGCCTCAAGCGCTTGGATCTGGTTCGCTATCAGTGTCCAGCGCTTGGATCCGGCACGTATGTAAGAGACTCACCATTGGAGAGAGTTGAAGACCAGAGGGATCGAGAGGGAGTGATATGAGAGATGGAGGGCATGTTGGAGTTTTTGACTTATGTGTGGGTGTGTCAAATGGAACAAGTCTTATATTGTTTGGGGGAGAGAGAACATAAGTGTATATATTGCATCTTGTGAAATTCAGCTAGTAGATGGGCTAAAAGGAAGAGTAGGCTTGCGTGCACAATAACATGCCACTAGAAGGCAAATGCAGTTAAAATATAGTGATTTCCCCCTGCGTGTGAATTAAAGACGGACTGGGCACTTTTTATCAAATCTTTTTTTAGAAAAATCTAAAATTTATTTTGTGAAAAATGACTTACCGGAAAAACCTAGTTTTGAGGCATTTGAATTTTGGAACCAGAATATTTTGGTTACAAGGGTCATGACCAGATTTTATCTTCTTCAACCGGCTATCATGACCAACGTTCATAGCCTCCAAATTTCAAAACCGCTCAATAAAATCTGTTTATGACATTCAAATATTTAGAAACTGCTAATTAAATTGTGGTTATGGCCATTGAATTTTCTGTCCAACGTTTAGATGCATGGGAAGCCTATAAAAGGCACAACCTGCTGGAGGTTCTAGTATCCAGCTCTGAAATCTCGAGCACTCTTCCTCTCTGCCCTCTGTGATCTCTCTGCCTCATAGTTGCTTTATGTTTTCGCTATTCTGTTCCACCCTGTACCTGCAGGAAGAGTTCGTTTTATCTTGAGGAGTGTCGCTTCTAGTCTACTGGTAGTTGCGAAATAGCTCTTAAGGTTAGCGTCCGTGCACGTGACTCGAATTACAGATTTTGCAGGAGTTCGCCAACAGGGTAGAGGCTGTCAAACCCCTCAATACTTTGACATTTATCAGAGTATTAACACGCATATCAATGGGCATACATAAATAGTACAATATACTGATACAATATTCTTGATTACATTACAGATAAACCCACATGGTTTGTACATATCCAGAACAAATCCTAGATACAATAAGGAACTAAGAGATAACCAACAAAACTCTTTGCTCTGCACCAAACTTTATGTCATCGATTTCCACTATTTTTCCTTCTGAGCCGTATCCTCTAGCTGAGTAAATTTTAATTTTTGGAAAGAGTGAGATTCATATGAATCTCAGTAGTAACAGAATATCAATCATATAAAATGCGAAAAGTAAATATGCAATGCAGCATTATCATGATGCAACAATCAAAATGACAATGCCTATCTGACAATGCTCAGGAACTAAATGATAATTTTGTCCGGATCAAAATGATCATATGTTCCTGATCTGCACAATATCATATCATAATGTGATCACAACAACAACTTGGAGCATGCCTATACCTGTCCATACTCATCATAACTTGGAGCAGGTCAATACTTGTCCGTACATATCAAGTCACTCAACTGGGTCCACCTGGCCATATAGTACCTTAAAGGTCTCATGGGGTGGTTTAACTCATCACCCACACCCAGAGAGTATCAATATCACAGGAAATACATTGAACATATCATGGCAATCATCACATATTAACATTCACATAGTATATGAAAGACAAAGTTACTACCTGGACACCTTTCCAATGCCTAGCTACTACCGGTCCTTCAACGTTTCTTCCGGCTCAGACAATTATCAAATCCTAAAATTTCAAAGTAGTTGAAAATGAGTTATTACTCATTTATATCTTATTTTAAACTTATGAGTTGGCTATCTTTACTCAAGGTGCACAATTACCAAAATGCCCCTAGGGAATCGGGTCTAATTTCTCTCATTCCCGGTACAATTGTACTTTCCAAAAATTATGACTCAGGCTATTCCTACACAATTTCATGTGTAAAACCCATTTTTAACCTTAGTTTATATAAATTCACACTCAAATGACCAGATTACCCTTGACAGCCACCAATTAGGGTTTTAGGGGCAAAATTGTCATTTCCCTAGGTTTTTCAGAAATTTTCAGCAATTTTGGTCAACTTTGAAAATTTATAAATAAATCTAGAAAATTCAAAATTGAGTGGTTCTAGTTTCTATGTAAAGATATTTCAGTTCTATTTTAATGAAAAATATCACAAAGTGACAGAAATAATTACAGAAATTCCAGAAAATTCATCAAACAAGTCTGCCACAAAATTCATTCCAGAATCTTGGTCAAACTTTGAAAAATCATATATTTTAATCCATTCATCCAAAAAGCTTATAATACCTATAAAATTAAAGCCAGGATGGCTACTTTTGTCCTGTAAAATTTTATAAGGTTTGGACTAGGTTTTGTCATTCAAAAACACGTCATAGCAGTCTGGTCCCAATTGTAAGAATAGAAGTGTCATGTTTTATCCCTTAAAACACATTCCTTTCCACTTGTATTTCCATGTTTAATAATCTAATCACCATTTTAACATAATCAATGGAAATTTGGGCAGAATTTCCCCTTAGAAAATGGATATCCCAAATTTATTGAAACACCAGAAACAATCCAATAACTAGTTAGGATACAGTCACAACTCAGTTTTCGATAAGAATTTCATATTTTAGGCAACTTACCTCTCCTTCTTCTTCTTCTTCCTTCTTGGATGAAATTTTATCTCTTTTTCCTTGAAACTTTGCTTGTTGAATGAATAATCCAAGATGATAGGGAGGTTAAGGAGAATTTTCTGGAACTATAACACAAGATTGAGCAGAGATTTCGGCTTACTTACCTTATATGTGAGCTTTGGACTTTTCTTCTTCCTCTTCTTCTTTCTCTCTTGCTCTCTTTCTTTCCTTTCTCTTCTTCCTTCATTTGGACGTCCTAGGACTTAAATAGACAAGGGAGGAAAGCTTTGGAATTTTCTAGTGTTGCACATGTGTTCTTTATCTATTGGATCTTAATTTATTTTTTGCATATGTTATATTATAATTGCATAATTAATTATGTAATATTTTTACATGAACCATCTGTCCACTCTTGCTTAATTTATTAATAAAAATTTACAAATTATATTTATTTGGTCAAAATGACCATTTTGCCCTTACAATTTTCACAATACTTGAGAAAATTGGTAGATTTGTCACTAAACTTTGAAAATTTATATCTAATTGTATAGATATCCAATTGGGGTGTTTCCAAAGGATATGTGACCCTTATTAAGTCTAGTTATAGGGAAAAATATAAAATTTAGTTAGTTGTAAGCTCACAATTTCTAGAATTATTATTTTTGAAGTCTGCCCCTGAAAAATGTCAGATTCGCTGGGAAAATTTCAAAAATTCATTTCTCCTTACATACAACTCCAAAATTCCATATGACCTATCAAATTAAATATTATCAAGTCTATTTTAATTCTAGAAATTTTCATAATTTTTGGAGTTCATTTAATATTTTAAAAGCAAAACATGACTGCCTTTCCAGAAAATACATTGGCAGCATTATCAACTTGTATACCAGTTAACTTTGGTTGTATGTGTAACCTATAATTGCTTTATTTTGTCACTTAATGTGCTTCTAATTCACCATTTTACTCCCTTTAATACCATCAAGATATAAAAGAATTTTGGTAAATGAAATTTGGGATATTACTGAGGCAATCAGGGAAGGAAGAGGAATCATGAGAGATGAACAAGGCCAGAAGGATGAACAAGGCCAGAAGGGTAGTAAAGGAATGATAATTTTTTAGGATTTTTGGGTAAATATAACTTTTAGTACTTAAGGTTTGACCCAATTTTGATTTTGGTCTTTCAAGTTTACTCCGTTTATCACCGTCAGTCCCTCAAGTTTGAAAAGGACTTGGTGGTGCCTTTGACGGCGTTAATTCGTCCGATGTAGCGCTAACGCAGTTAGAGTTAATACAACTTTTGGTCCCTAAAGTTTGACTCGATTTTGATTTTGGTCCCTCAAGTTTGAAAATCGATAGTTTTGATCTCTCATATTTTAACGGTGTTAGGGCCACATGGAAAGAATTATCACCGTCAAATACTACACCAAGCAAGGTAATTAAACTCATACCGGTCATTGAACTGGTCAATGGTCAGTAGGTCAAATCAGAGTTAAATTGAGATTAAACATGTGAAAAAATGAAGATTTCAAAGTTATTAATATAAAATTATAAAGAAAATAAAAAAATCGATTTAAAAAAAAGATGAACTGGGTTAATTCCTGGACCGAACTGGTTTATAGACCAGTTCGCCGGTTTTCAGGTCGAACCGGGCCGTCCAGTCTGGGTTTCATAACTTGGCCACCAAGTCCTTTTCAAATTTGAGGGACTAACAATTATAAATGGAGTAAATTTGAAGGATCAAAATCACTGATTTCAAACTTGAAGGATCAAAACCAAAATTGAATCAAACTTCAGGGACAAAAAGTTATATTAACCCTAACGGCGTTAACGCCACGTCGGAAAAATTATTGTTATCAAAGATGTCACCAAGTTCTTTTCAAACTTGAGGGACTAACAGTAATAAATGGAGTAAATTTGAGGGACTAAAACCATCAATTTCAAACTTGAAGGACCAAAACCAAAACCATGTCAAACTTTAAGTACCAAAAGTTATATTTACCCCTAATAGAGATTAACGGTCAAAAAGTTCTTTTTTTAACGATCAACTAATAAAGATTAACGATATTGTTATTGTTACTCTCATCCTTAAAGTTTATGGGTATTTTTATACCTTCTAAAAACATACGATATTGAGCATACTTTAAACAAAAGTTTATAAGTATTTATATATATTTACTCTAATATTTTTATTGAATTAAGAAATTATGTCTACTGAGTTATATCATGTCAAAAACTATAATGGTTGAATTGTTCTGAATCAATAAATTATAGGAATTGACTTATTTCAAGTCAAAGTGAACCGACCAAATTGTTCATCAAGGAAAAATTTAAATAGTAAACGCTGCTGCGTACCCCAAACACTATACCGTAGATACAGTATGAAACTTTTGTGCAATGAATAGCTGACTCCATATATCTAGGGGTGAAAACAAGCCAGACGGCCTGTCAGGGGCCTGGCCTGTTTCTGGCCTGATCAGGCCTGGCCTGTCAGGTTGAGAGGCCAGGCCAAGGCCTTTTTAGAGGCTTGTTCTTATTAAAAAGGCCAGGCTTAGGCTTCCTGACAGGCCTATTAGGCCTGTCAGGCCGGCCTAAGCCTGTAGAATAATTTTTTTTAAAAAAAATAATACTAATTCCTATACCCATTACTAATTTCCATTTCCCATTTTTGCAACCCTAGAATCCCATTAATGCCAGGCCAGCCAACTCCCTTAACCGTGAGTTCCGTCTCCTCCTCCATCATTTCTTCAGTCTTCACTCTTCACCCTTGACCTTCGTTTCCTATTTGCATCCCTAAATCCAGTAGTGCCAGGCTAGCCAACTCCTCCTCCGTCTCCTCCTTCATCAGTTCTTCACCCTCAGAACTCATTCGCTCGCCTATTCCCATTTGTGATTGAACGATTGCCCCGTCTCCTCTTCCATCATTTCTTCAGTCTTCACCCTCGTTTCCCATTTGCAACCCTAAATCCCAATAGTGCCAACCACTCCTCCTCCGTCTCCTCCTTTATCTGTTCTTCACCCTCAGAACTCAGTCCCTCGCCTATTCCCATTTGCAATTGAACGATTGCCCCGACATAACTCCCCTGCTTGCTGCCTCCTTCACACTGACGTCCGTGTCTCCGTGATGCTTGCTGCCCAACTCAGTGTCTCCATGTCTTAGTCCAGCTGAACTTGCAACTCTCTTTCAAGCCGACGCCGTTCTGCAGCCATCGCCAGCCAAGCCTTCGTCGTTCGTCGCCAGGTATATACCAGAAATCGCCTCATTTCCTTCTAAATTACTGGAATCGCCCATGTTTTTGTTCTTTCTAAATCGCCGCATTTATAGGATTTAATTTCAAGTCGATTAATTAAATGAATGTGTGAGGATTTTCGTTGTTGTTTCCAGATCTGTTAAAAATCTTGTCACATTCTACATTATCTAAACACATGACCTAATAATACCCATGATTAATCATAAAACAATGGAAGTTTCATGTTTTTGTGGCTGGTGGATGCACATCTCTATGTACATAGCCGAGTCAGTTCGTATATGAGCGTCCGAAGCATAACTAGAGGGTTAAGGCGTCAGATGATCACCTATGTATGAACTGGTAGAAAGCTAGGAAGTTATAATTTTTTAGAATCTTCACCCTTGTTCTATTTCGTCTGTTTTTACTGCTCAATCATAATAAACGCACAATTTATGATCGTTTCAACCAAAAAAACAGAGTTGGGAGACCCTATATAACAGTTAAATGAATGTGTAAGGAGTTTTATGTGGTTTTCAGATTCAATTTCTGTTTTGTTGCGTAGTTTAGTGCGATTTTCAGATTAAATTTCTGTTTTGTTGCCTAGTTCTGTGTTGTTTTCAAATTCAATTTCTATTTTGTTGCCCAGTTTTGTGTGAGGAGTTGGCAGTAGCTATTACTGACTTTGGCAATAGCTATTACTATCGTTTTTGTGATAATCCTAAGTTCTGCATTTACTTTAATTTTAAGTTTACTGCTTTTGTTATCTTAGTAACAACGTGTTTCTCTATAGGCTAGAGTTATCATCCAACTTTAACTCAAAATTAAAGCTCTATGATATAATGATGGAAATGCTGAGGTACTAATCACCTAAGCAAATGGATTTCTTTTTAATGCTTTCAAATAGATTGTTACTTTTTAATGTTGAAGCTATCACCAATCTCCCTTGTTTTTATGTTTCAGTTCTAATTGATGTCATCTCCATTTGAAAGTGAAACAATGTCATCTAGTTCAATTCCTCCTAATGCTATTGAGGTCCATCAACAAGCACCAATAGATTCAAGCCAACAAACTAGTCAACAAACCAATGAGAAAAATGATTGTGATGGCGATGATGATATCATTCAGAAGAAGAGGCGAAAAACCTCACCTATTTAGGATGATTTTGATCAAGTTGAAAGTAGTGATGGGCTCAAAGTTAAATGCAAGTATTGCAAAAGTTTATTTTCATACTCAGGGAAGGGAGCTAGCACTTGCCATCTATGGAGACAGATCAAATCTTGTGATTCAAGGAATCTGCACATTGATGCAAAAAATAAGCAGTTCACCATTCCATTTCAACCGTCCAGTTTAAGTATTAATCCATTTTTAGCATCGGGTGCCAGATATTCCAATGAGAAGATGGGAGAAATAATTGCTACTGCAATCATGGTACATGAGCATCCGTTTAATATTGTTGAGGATGAAGTTTGGATGTGGGGCTTTCAATATGCTAATTCTGAATTTCAGAAATTTTCTCGTAAGACGGTAAGAAGTGATTGTTTGGCTATATATGAAGCAGAGAAGAAACAATTGAAGGCCTTATTAAAAGGTGTGAGCAAGATTAGTTTGACTACAGATATGTGAAAATCAAGTCATCTAGTGACTGAATACATGGTTATCACTGGGCATTTCATTGATGCAGGGTGGAATCTTCAAAATAGGGTTTTAAGTTTTGTCAAAGTTCATGCCCCTAAACGAGGAATTGATGTGGCTGATGCTATTTTCAAGTGTTTAAAGGCTTGGGGAATTGAAAACAAAGTGTTTTCTGTGTCAGTTGACAATGCTTCTTATAATGATTCTTGTTTAAGGGCTCTTCGAGACACCTTATCACTCAGTAGTTCATTGCCTTTAGGTGGTAACTTGTTTCACGTTAGATGTTGTGCGCATATATTAAACTTGTTGGTGCAAGATGGCCTTGGTAGAATTAAGGACATTATAAATAATGTCTGTGAGAGTGTGAAATATATCAACTACAATGATTCAAGGCTGAAAGCATTCTGTGATATTGTTAAACAGAAACGATTGAAGGAAAAGAAGCTCATTCTTGATTGTCCTACTAGGTGGAATTCTACATATAGGATGTTATCTACTGCTTTGAAGTTCAAGGTTGTCTTTCCCGATTATAAGGAAAGAGAACCACATTACAACTATGCACCATCAGAAGAGGATTGGAAGAAGGTTGAGAAGATTTGCAAACTTCTAGAAGTGTTCAATCTAGCCACTCATGTCATATCAGGTAGTGAGTATCCTATTGCAAATTTGTACCTTCCTGAAGTTTGGAGAGTGAAACAAGTAATTGACAATGCCTTAGAAGATTATGATTTCTTTATAGTAGAAATGACAGCCTCAATAAAAGAGAAATTTGACAAATATTGGGGGGAATGCAATATGGTAATGGCTCTTGCTAGTATTCTAGATCCCAAGTGCAAATTATATGTTATTAATTATTGCTTTCCTTTGATTTACAAGCCTGATTATGCTGCTTCTGAGAATATAGATAAAGTGGTGAAAGCTTTATACTCAATGCATGATGACTATGTTGTTGCGTACAAGGGAGAACCAAGTAATTAAGTTGATAATGGCGTCAACAACTCTTCTCCTAATGTGCCTAGTTCTTCTATAATTACTGGATTTGATCAAATCATGAATATTGTTCATGAAAAGCAAGAAATTCCCCCTATGAAATCAGAATTGGAAGTTTATCTTGAGGAGGGTGTTTATATTCCTGAGGGGCAGTTCTAACTCTTTTAGTGCACTTGAATGGTGGAAAAATAATAGTCTCAAGTATAAGATTTTATCCAAGTGGCTGCTGACATACTAGCTATTCCAATCTCAACCGTGGCATCCGAGTCCACATTCAGTGCTGGAGGTAGAGTTATTGATGAATATCATTCTAAATTGAATGAAGAATCGATTGAAGCACTCATTTGTGGTGGGGATTGGCTTCGCAACAAATACGGTCTAAAGAAGAAACAGAAGGTATAAATTTTTCATTATTAAAATAATGTCATTTTTTATACATCATGTTAAATTGTGTTATGCTCTAATACTATATATTTAATTAATTTTTTTCAAGGTTTTCGAAGGAGAAGAATAAATTATATTGAAGATTTGATGTGAAAATTGGTGAATTTGTACTAAACATTATTATGTTGTATTTGATTTCATATTTTATTATGCATATTGAATTATTAATATTAATTTATGTAATTGAGCCTGTTTTTGGCATGTTTGAAGTGGCCTGTTTTCGGCTTGATTGAAGTATGCATATTGTGAAGCATGTGGCCTGTTAGCCTGTTTAATTTTTTTTAAATTTCAGGCCTCCTTAACAGGTCACAGGCCAGACCAGGCCTGTATACACGCTAGACTCAGGCCGGAAAAAAAGCCTTTTACAGGCCACAGGCCAGGCTCAGGCCATTTAGTTACAAAACAGGCCTGGCTTGTTAAGACTCAAGCCTAACTTGGCCTGACCTGTTTTCATCCCTACATATATCACATCGTTTTAATATATTTTGTAGAAAAATTCAATCTAAAGAGAATATGCTTTCCTTGGTGGCCAAGATGGCAAGAGGAAGGCGGCAAGCAGAATGCAAAATAAATGGTCCCACAAATTTGGGGCCAAACAGACCCTTTAGTAGGAAAAATCAACTTCAGGACGCCATAGAATTCAACCTCGGATCACAAGAAGACTAGTATTTTGTTCAGACTCAACGCCTTCGTAGAAGCTACCCTCACATATTTCCGCCTTTCCTTGCTCCCCAATCAAACCCTCCACCTTCGTCTCCAGTATAAATCCACCTCTGCCTCTGCTAAACCCCAAGCATCACCCTCCCACCCACATAAGTATCTGACATCTATATTCATGGCGTCTGCGGGATTTAGTTTCGCTGAAATATACGTTCAGCGCAAATTTTATAAGGAGAAAATGAAGCTTGAAGAAGTGAACGCTCAGCGTCGACTCCATGGCTCCCAGCCCAGAACATCAGGAGGATGTTTCTTCTGGCCGTCTAAGAACGATCGCACCAAAATTTCTCGGGTAACAGATTACGACGATGACGAATCGGGGACTTTGGCTCCTACCACCTGAACCGGATTCTTGATTTGATTTGATCCGGCGGCTAATGGCCTTTCCCAATTTCGCAATATGTTCACGCCTGGTCCTCTTACTCTGTTTCACCGCGATCTAGCAAGAGATTGCTTTTAGTTACTATTTGTTCTCTGGATTTTGTCATTCTTTCATACTTTGGATGATGAAAATTACTGTTTTATATATATATATATATATATATATATATATATATATGATATCTTGATGCGTTAACCTGGAGGTCTTTTTTCCTTTGTTTTGTTTGTAGAGTCTCTATTCTTTGTATATCCAATTTCCATTCTCCTGCAGTTTAACAGTTGCATAGCTCATTTGGATATCTTTTTTTCTTCCGGGACTGAAATCATGGTATAAAAGTTACATCACGATTTACCTATTTACCTTGTGGCTTCTGAGGTCTAACTTCCGATCGACCAAAAGTCTTGCCATAAAACTAGCTTGAAGCAAAACAACCACACCGAGTCACCTCTAAACTCCTGAATCCAGATTTGCTGATAAAATTATTTCGCAATACAGTCAATTTTAGCGGAAAAAAAATTAGAAACCAAGTCGTTATTGATGGCGTCATATTCATGCGCTCGTGTTTAAAGGTGGAGGCACGGAGCTGCCTCGAATTTATTAGTACTATTTGTTTTTCTATAACAGAAAACGATGTCATGTGATGCTCGCAGGTCGTAGTTTTAAATTACGTGTTCAAGGGTTTCGCTTAAGGAGCTGTTTGATCGAGGGCTTTGGGTTAGCGTTGGAAAAATTGGCATGAACTCCCCTGCGGCCCTGCGTGTTGAGTAGGGAGCAAATATTCAAGGCAAAATAATTAAATTATAAGTGAGAGTATAAAATCATATCTATTCTAAAAACTAAATGCAATCTTCCCATAATAGAAGAAAAATTACATGTAGTCCTTTCTCCTACTGACATATGAACACAAGTTTCACTTTAAGATGCAAATATATTAACAAAGCTTAATAGCCATCATTCAAAATCTATGATGCAAATACATTAATAAAACACTTGTAACTCACTTGCTTATTTGGGTAGTCTTTTTCAATGATGCAAATGTATTAATCACTTTTAAACTCCCCCCACCAAAAAAACAAACACCCATATACACACACAAAAACGCACAAATGTACGTTGACCAATTATTTTTTTCAAAAATTTAAACATACTTCATGTGCCAAGTATTTGTAAATACGGGTAACAATGACTTTTATCATAAACTGAGACAATAGAAGTCCTTGTGGCAGAATCCCCATTCGTCATGAAAAATTTTAAAGATATATATCCGTTGAGTGATTGGTGTAGTCAAGTATGACTATTAAACCTATTAGAAATGAATGGAGATAATAAGATAATATTAAATGAAACTATCTATAACCTTTTATTCTTTGGAACTAACTAACGTGGAGAGAGTACACAGAAAAGGAAGCAGTTGGCGGCAATAATGACAGATGAGGAACAACTTTTTCCCCCAAAGGAGGAAGAATTGAAACTAATAGAGAAATATACTGAATTAGTTCGAGGAGAGCTAAGCCACTGCGCCTAAAGAACTCAATAGTATGAAGTTGTCACTTTCTATGAAAGTAAGCATAGTCTGAACCGTGTGACCAGGTTAAAAAAAAAAACCCCTTCTGCATTGGTCTATAACCATTAGATAACAAAGAGTTTTCATAGCTAAGTTATTAAGCATCATTTTATCTTTTGGGCAATAAGCTGTTTAGATCCTCAAATTGTTATGGATGCATCAGCTCTAAATATAGTATTCTGATTTTAACTAAGAAAATCAACAGGTGCAGTTTTTCTATTGTGTAACTTAAACAAAACTTATTAAATATATTCTTTTATTGCTTTCTCTTCCTCATTCTTATAAAGTTTGTTAACATGCATAGTTAAATATAAGCATAAAAAACGTTAAATATAAGACTGAAAAATTCAAAGCATGTGCAAAATCTCCATGTATTAAAAAATATACCCATTAATAACAAAGAAAAAATGAGAAGGAAGGGGTACTAAAAACACCACAGAAACAGATGTCAACGTAGTATATTTTTTCCATTCAGATTTCAAAAAGTGAGACCCAAATTCTTACCTCAAACATGAGACCGGTGGGTTTAATAAAAATACAATATAAAGATGTCAATGCATTTTGCATGTATATATTCTAGTAAAAGTTAAGATTGCCTTGCCGGTAATCAGTGCAAGTGCCTATAAATAAATGTATCAAAAGTGCAATATATATTGACTAAATATTAAATACGCTTAACAACATGAACTTCCCCCTATATTTCCTCATTTAATTTCATTATAATAATTTTTTTAGCCAAAACAATTAAAATAAGTTGTCTACAACATTTAAAATTAGTTATTCATTAAGTAAATGAGTGATAAAATAACCACACAAAAAAAACTAAAGATCCGCATATCTTCAAGGGCTGAAAAAACTAGTTTATGTGGCTCTCCCACCAAATATGAAACAAACTCTTTCGGTGGTTTTCAGTTCAACAATCATATATGCCACCTTATTATTTACATTCTTTTGTTGTAGGAAATTCAAGGTCCCAACTTCTTTTGGACTACACAACATGAAAGCATAGAAAATAAACTAAAACATCTGGATCATATCTACTTTCTCAGCTTTAAATTAGACAGCTACTTTAAAATTTAAACTGGGTTTGGATTAAGAAATCATAAAGGAAGGGTCACTTCCATACGTGATCAAGCAGTGCTCATCTTGCAAAAGAATCTGCGGGAAAGTAAAACCCCTTAAAGCTTGTCATATGAAATATTGCCTTTATTATAATTTTGTCTCTTAAGTATTTCAATTCTCGGGTAGCGGTTTGTCGAGTACCATACCATATGCATTTAATGAAAAGTAAAACATTCAAGGGCTCTTGCTTTTTTTGTGTACTGTAAAAAATGTTTCCTTAAATATGCAAAGCATAGGGGTAGTTGTCATTTTATTTAGTCTAGACGTGCGCTTAAGCTATAGGACATGTAAAGCAAATTTTTCATGGGTTCTTGTTTGCCATATATATATATATATATATATTTCCTTCAATACAATAAAAATTGCCGACACTTTATACAACAACAAAAAATATTTAGAGGATTGGCAAAAAAATAAAGCAAAATTTATTTGGAGGGAATAATGGAGAGACTGTCATGTATTGTTTAAATGCAACAATGAACATAGAGAATGAGAACAAGAGCACAAATTATGCCATATGAGGGAATGGAAGCAAGCCTACTAAAGAGAGAGGTTTAAGTGCAATTATCAGAGTCAACTTACAAGATATCAGCATATGGTTCAAGCAGATGGTGTAATCAACAGGGTCAACTTTCAAGAATATATGATGATTATATGAGCTATATTGTCACATGAAAATGTTGAAGTGCAGAAAGGCGAGAAAAGCAACAACGAGCTAGGTATTGGTTCAAGTTGATTTCATTTGTATGTTTTTTTTTTTTTTTTGACTTGCAATAGGCTATAAATGATTACAAATTCATGGGCTTTATAAGCTTAGTTAACTTTACAATAAGGACAACCAGGCTATCCATAAACATGTAAGCAGAATTAACTTCAACGAGACAACATGCAGATAAAAGAAAGTAGAACCTCCCTTTTCTAAGTACACAATCGTAGCATCCAGAAAGGTGAAACACAACATTTGTGGAAACATAACCTATTAACCATGGAAAACTGAGAAAAGTAACCATAGGTCAAATGCTTGCATGCACGTCAATAGAACAATAAATTAAATTGAAAAAAAAATTTGTAAACAACAGAACCAAGGGATTCATCAAGGAGGGAGGACAGTGAATGCATTCAGTAAGTGTAGCATGGGAACTATCATGGTTTAGGAACTTCCTGCAGCTAACAAAGGCATTGGGATTTAAATAAAAAGGCTTTAGATAGACCTATGTAAGTAATAGAATCAACCGCACCTTTAAATTGGTAGGCATATACAGGGTATGCAATTGGTAGGCATATATATTCCCTTGCTGGCAAAATTTATATTGCTTTAAGTTAGTTAATGTCTCACATGTTAATATCATTTAATTTTTATCACAAGGGACTACTATAGCATTAATAGATGTGAATTCTATTTTCATACATATAGGTTCAGAGTGCAGGAAAGTAAGGCAGAGATTAATAAACATGAGAAAGGGAATATATATATATATATATATATATATATATATTCTAATCAGCTTTTATGATTCTCTGAGGTTTTGTTTTTGTTTTTGTGATTCTCTGATATGATGCTGGCAGCTTTAATTTATTCACTTTCACACCATGCAGCTTTATATACAATCATTTAGCTTCATCCAAGCCCTTAGTAGTAGTATTTCCTTCTTAAACCATTTTTCCTTACAAATCAACTAAAACCCCGTAAGTATATATATATTATATAAGATTTTTAACTTATTGTTGAGACCTTGATATCTTCATATTTATGTATGATAAGATGAAAATACATTCTGTATTACTTTGTTTTATGGGTTCGCTGATAGACGGTTGAGGGAGGATCAAAGGCATTCAAAAAATAACTTAAGAGGAGAAAAAATTGGCTAAGAGGAAGAAGCAAAGGTGAGGCTGGGTTTGAATTTGAACCATAATCTTCCTTCCATTAGTAAGAAAGCATCATACCTCCATCATTATCAGAATAATTACCTCGACTTCAACAGCTATATGTAAAGAACAGGCCCATCACTGAATCAAAGCTCTTTTTCCTTTTTTGAATAATGTTTTCAACCATTAATATCTTATTTTTCCTCTTTCTTCCACTATCTCATAAAAGTTTCCCTCTTTGATGAAATTCTTTATTACTGTTCTTATGATCCTGCTGTCACCCGGGCACATCTTCGCAAAAGAACATTACTATCTCAAAAAACAAAAAAGAAGATAGAGGTTTCCATATTCATGAAAGACTAATAAATGTTTGACATGAAACATGAGGGAAAGAAAAAATAATCGATAAAAGAAAGAGTGAGACTAAGACAAGCCTAGGACAACATAATAAAACTAATCCAAAAATCTTTACTGCACTCATCAACGGCTCTCATTATTATTGTTACCTACTACTGTGTTCTCTCATCCCTTTACCCTCGGCTCCTCCTTGTTTATAGCCAAGTCAATTCTAGAGTTAAAGTTCGAATGGCAGAAAATGAAGCTTCTTGTTAGTTGTTACTCGATAGAAGGGAATTTCCTGAACAAAATGGAGCATTTCCAACTAAAAAAATATTACCATAAGGAACCAGAATACTGATGCTTGGGTAGAACAGAATGCAAACTCACGTAGTAGGAAATTAAACATTACAACATGTTTTGATTTATAGGATGCCATGAACCAAATGAGGTACAAGCTGTTGGCTGTGGAAAAAAGAGTCCCACATCGGTGGGATCTCTTATGAAGAGGGGGGCTTTGGGTATAAAAAAAGCCCTACTCCCTCCTTCATTAACCATCCCTTCAATTGCTTATATCCTTCTATAAGGTATTTTTTATTTCCTCATCTCTTATAGTATTTCATTTATAAATTATTTGGAGTGAAATTAGATTTTGTTATTTTCCTTATTGTTGTCTTATTTATTATTTATTAGCTGCTATTAGATATAATAGTTTTGATTTATTATATTATTAAATTACATCTAGAAACTCTATTTTCTAGTATTGTAATTTTTTAGTATAATCGGTTACGCTCTATATATCCCGCTTCCACATTAGAAAAGAATTACCTTGAGGTTTTGTAACTTTTTAGTATTATTAAATTATATCTAGAAACTCTGTCTCAGTATGCTCTGTGATTGTAGTATAATCTGAACTTCCACATCAGAAAAGAATTACCTTGGGGTTTTGCATTTGCAGCTATTAAATAATATTTGGAGTATAAATGACGGACAAAAAGATTGAAGAATCTACATCAAGTGTTAACAATTCGTCGTCGGCATCTTCGCTTTTGATGAGAATTATGGCTAATGCGAAGTTTCCAGTTGAAATTTTTGACGGATCGGGACATTTTGGGATGTGGAAGAGCGAGGTTCTTGATGTCCTTCTTACACAACAACTAGATTTTTCTATTGAAGAAAGGAAACCAGATAGAATGGAGGAGGAAGATTGGAGAATCATCAATCGTGTTGCTTGTGGTACTATTCGATCGTTTCTTTCCAGAGAACATGTGTATCCATACACAAAGGAAACTTCTGTATATAAATTGTGGAAGGCATTTGAGGATAAATTCTTGAAGAAAAGCAGTCAGAATAAACTTCACATAAAGAAAAGATTGTTTCGCTTCACCTATGTTCCTGGTACCACAATGAATGATCATATTACCAGTTTCAACAAGTTGGTAACAGATTTTGTAGAATTTGGACGTGACCTTTGAAGATGAAGATCCAGCCTTGATGTTGTTGGGATCACTTCCTGATGAGTACGAGCACCTGTAGACTACTCTACTTCACGGTAAAGAGGAAGTATCTCTTAGAGACGTTTGTTCTACACTATACAGCTATAAACAAAGAAAGGGGGATAAACAAAAAGGTGGAGAAGCATAGGCACTAGTAACAAGAGGGCGTAGTGAAAATCAGTCGATATCAAGAAAAGGGATATCCAAATCAAGGTCTAGACCCAGTAAGGATGAATGTGCCTTTTGTCGAGAAAAAGGCTATTAGAAGAAGGATTGTCCAAAGTTGACGAACAAAGCCAAACAGAACAATGGAAAGGCTGCTATGGATTTGAATGTAGCTGATTATGATGATGAAAATTCAAATTTTTCATTATCTATAGTGACGTCGTCAAAATCATCAGGCGTATGGTTGTTGGATTTAGCTTGTAGTCATCATATGTGTCCGAACTGAGACTGGTTCACTGATTTCTAAGAAGGAGGATGTGGAGTTGTCCACACAGCAGATAACACTTCACTTACCGCATATGACATTGGTTCAGTTCGATTGAGGAACCATGATGGATTAATCAGAACATTAACAGATATTCGATATTTACCAGATTTGAAGAAAAATATCATTTATGTGGGAACTCTAGATTCAAAAGGGTTTAAGATCACTGCAGAAAGAAGATTAATGAAGATACTTCCTGGTACACTGGTGGTAATGAAGGGTATTCGGAAGAACAATAATACGTACCACTATCAAAGTAGTAAGGTTATTAGAATTGCATCAATGACATCCAGTGATGAGAATGAGGCAGAAGCGACCAGCTTGTGGCATATGCGCTTGGAACATGCTGGAGGAAAATCCTTGAAAACTCTTTCAGATTAAGGGTTGTTAAAAGGATTAAAGCATTGCAGTTAGGATTTTTGTGAGCACTGTGTGAAGGGGAAACAGACAAGGGTTAAGTTTGAAACAACTATCCATAATATAAAAGTAATTTTGGATTATGTTCACTCTGATGTTTGGGGTCCTTCAAAAACATTGCCATTGGGAGGAAAACATTATTTTGTAACCTTTGTTGATGATTTTTCCCAAAGAATTTGGGTGTATACAATGAAGACGAAGAATGAAGTATTGGGAATTTTTCTTAAATGGAAGGCGATGATAGAAACACACACAAGTAGGAGGATCAAATGTCTTCGTACAGATAACAAAGGAGAATACATGAATGATCCTTTCCAGAAGATTTGTGAGGATGATGGCATCGTCAGACACTTCATTGTCAGAAATACACCACAACAGAATGGAGTAATAGAACACATGAACCAGACTTTGCTGGAGAAGGTTCGATGTATGTTGTCCAATGCTGGCTTGGGCAAAGAATTTTAGGCTAAGGCAATTACATATGCGAGTCACCTCATTAATCGTCTATCATCTACTGTTATTAGTAGTAAAACACCGTTAGAACAATGGTATGGTAAACCTGCTATAGATTATGATTCTTTGTATGTATTTGGCTCAATTGCATACTATCATGTGAAAGAATCGAAATTGGATCCGAGAGCAAAGAAAGCTATTTTCTTGGAGATCACTTCTGGAGTCAAATGATATCGTTTATGGTATCCAGAGACAAAGAAGATTGTATTCAGTAGGGATGTTACATTTGATTAATCTACCATGGTGAGAAAGGTAGCAGCTGAAGATACCCAATAAGGTAATAGTGTTTCAAAGGATGTAGAGTTTAAAAGAAAGATGATTTTCCCAGTATAAGGAGCAGATGAGGAAACAAGACAAGACTTTTCTAAGGTAAAAGAAGAGCCAGTTTATATAGAGGTTTCGACTCATGGACCTCAATAGCAACGTGAATCAATAGCAACCGGCAAGCCAAAACAAACAATAAGAAAGCTTACTCGTTTTGAAGACATTGTGGCTTGTGCAACCTTAATTGCAGCTGATGATATTCCTTCAACTTATAAATGGGCCATCCAGAGCTTGGAAAGGGATAAATAGAGAAATTCCATGAATGAAGAAATGCAGTCCCTTTATTAGAATAGTATGTGGAAATTAACCAAACTCCTGAAGGATAAAAAGACAATTGGTTGCAAATGGGTATATGCAAAGAAAGAAGGATTTCCTAACTAAGGTTATGTGCGCCACAAAGCAAGATTGATGGCTAAAGGCTATGCTCATAAGGAAGGAATTGATTACAATTAGGTATTTTCTCCAGTTGTAAAACATTCATCCATTATAATTTTGTTGGCTTTGGTAGCACAGTTTGATTTGGAACTACTTCATATGGATGTGAAAACTACATTTCTAAATGGAGACTTGGAGGAGGAAATCTACATGACTCAGCCGGAAGGATTCAGAGTTGCTGGAAAGGAGAATATGGTGTGTAAACTTGAAAAATCGTTATATGGATTAAAACAATCTTCGAGACAATGATATAAACGATTTGACAAGTTTATGTTGCAATATAAGTACAGAAGAAGTAGATACGATCATTGTATCTATTTGTGGAATCTTGAAGATGGATCCATTTTATATCTCCTTTTATATGTTGATGATATGTTGATAGCTTCAAAAAATCAGGCAAAAATTAAGAAGTTGAAGGTTCAACTAAAAGGGGAATTTGAGATGAAGGATTTAGGCTAGGCAAAGAAAATTCTTGGCATGGAGATAACAAGAGATAGAGAATCAAAGAAACTTTTTTTATCTCAAAAGGAGTATTTGAAGAGGGTGCTAAATCGTTTTAGTATGAATGAGAGAACGAAACCGGTTAGTACTCCACTTGCCACTCATTTTAAGTTTAGTGCTAATATGTCGCCAAAGGATGAAGATAAACGAGAGCATATGTCAAGGGTATCACATGCAAATGTTGTTGGTAGCTTGATGTATGTAATGATTTGTACAAGACTTGACATTTCACAGGCTGTTGGAGTTGTGAGTAGGTATATGCATGATCCAGGAAAGGAGCATTGGCAAGCTGTGAAATGGATTCTACGGTATATCTATAATACTGTAGACGTTGGATTGGTTTTTGAGCAGGAAAGTGATCGATCTTTAGTTGAGTATTGTGACTCAGATTTTGCAGGTGATTTGGACAAGCGAAGATCAACTACTGGTTATGTGTTTTCTTTTGCAAAAGCACCAGTTAGTTGAAAGTCGACTTTGCAGTCAATAATTGTTTTTTCTACCACAGAGGCAGAGTACATGGTAATTACAAAAGCTGTGAAGGAGGCAATTTGGCTTTAAGGATTGCTTGGAGAACTTGGTATTGGTCAAGAAAGTATCATATTTTATTGTGACAGCCAAAGTGCTATTTAATTAGCAAAGAACCAAGTTTATCATGCAATAACGAAGCACATTGATGTTCGATATCACTTCATACGAGAAATTTTAGAAGAAGGTGAAGTCATGATATAGAAGATATGAACAAGTAAAAATTCTGCTGATATGCTGACAAAGGTGGTGACTTCTATCAAATTTCAACATTGTTTGGATATGATCAACATTGTTGAACGTTGATTATTGAATTGTTAGCATAAATTTGTAATTAAGAGAAATTAAGAATGTATGAATTTTTTTCCAATGTGGAGATTTGTTGACTGTGAAAAAAAGAGTCCCACATCGGTGGGATCTCTTATGAAGAGGGAGGCTTTGGGTATAAAAGGAGCCCCCTCCCTCCTTCAATAGCCATCCCTTCAATTGCCTATATCCTTCTATAAGGCATTTTTTATTTCCTCCTCTCTTATAGTATTTCACTTGTAAATTATTTGGAGTGAAATTATATTATGATATTTTCCTTATTGTTGTCTTATTTATTAGCTGCTATTAGATATAGTAGTTGTGATTTATTATATTATTAAATTACATCTAGAAACTCTGTTTTCTAGTATTGTAATTTTTTAGTATAATCGGTTACGCTCTATATATCTCGCTTTCGTAACACAAACAAGGTCTTACAAGTTGAAAACACAAATAGAAAAACACATGAGAAACGAATACATGGGTGTCTACTTAGACATATTCCCTCCCTTTTCCAATAACTTCAACTAATTCAGGTTTAAAGAAGACTCTGGTTGCATCCATGAAGCTGGTAATGGTAGGTCGACCTAATGTCCATAAAGAAACCACCAACGTTAGTCTATGTCTCATATACTTGTCGGTTGGTTAAAAAGAACGATCACACTCATTTCACCAAACCTCACAATTGGTAATTTTGTAACAGCCCCTGTTACCAAACCTCCACGCAAAACATTGAATGACATCGTCATTGTCCAGACGACCAAGAACACGACAGTTCTACAAAGACAAAGAAACACCTAGAAGTTTTAGTCAATAGTAAAATAATATAGTCACATGAAAAATAGAAGAAGAAGAACCTTGAATTTTTACTCAACAGTAAAACCACTTCCCCGTTCACCATACACAATGAGTGTCTGATATTTATTTAGGAAACAGAGGAAGTCAATATAAGCTCGAAGCACCGTTTGGTCATAACAACAAGAGGCTCTCTCCACGAAATCCTCACAGCGCCATTTGATCAACAATTATCGTGATCAAAGAAATATAGCTTCTCTCCATGAAATCCTCATCACGCCGTTTGATCACGATTTCTCTACCCACGACATTTGACCAAGATTTAGAAATAGTTAAGTTTTTCTCTCTCCAAGAATTTGTAATGGTAGACAAAGCTAGAGCATCAGAAATGACAGTACAATTAAATGGGAATATTAAATATCCAATTTTCTATACTTTGGTGGCAGGTTTTCGTTCATATACAAATTCTGAGAACATCTCACAACTTTTCTTAGATAAGCAAGAAAATTACCAACTTTTTCCCGTTTGTAATGCTTGTGACTTCATTTTTCGCGCTTTGTCCTTCCAAGAAAGTTCACAATCTTGCAAGTCATTCAAGAAACCTCAGAAATCCTACAAAAGTAAGAAGAAGAAAAGTAACGCCTGATCAAGTGTAGATAGTCTTATGTTTAAATGAAAAGTGAAATCAAGTGCAACATAGCATAATCAACAAATTATGGGTAATGTTGAAAATCAGCAGGAAAAAAAGAAAAATAAGAGGAAGAAATGAAATAACTACAGTAGGATGCAATAGTATACCGCCGTTGGCAATAAAGCCCTCTCGTGTTCGCTGGATGTCCTCGCAGTCCAATCATTTCCTAGCAATTAGGATATAAAATCTTTTGAGACAAAAGCACCGCAACCTGACTTCATCGTTTCATCCTCGCCAGTTCCTCCTCTCCACCGTTGCATCCTCACCTGAAAAAGCTCATCACTGCCTCTCCATTGTCATCACCAGCATCATCGGTGCTTCTCTGTTGTCACCTCCATCGCAAGATCTTCCCACCATTCGTAACTTCGAGGTGGCTAACATATATACATATGAAGAGGAATAAAGGGTAAAAAGAGAAAAGGATTTGGAAATTTGAAATAGGACAGAAAAGAAGACAAACAATGATTTACACTTTAAAATGAGATGGCATATATTTGAGGTGACGGGAGGCTGAAGAAGGTTTGAATTTTGAATTTCCCTCTGAAACAATAGGTTGCGTGTAGGCATTACGGAGCCCGATGCTTAATTAATGAAGCCATTGGCTTAAACAAAGCCCTATGCATTTTTTTTAAAGAGCAAGCTATGAATCCCCTTATGAACAGTGTTTTGAGTTAGCAGCCAAGGAAAAGCTGCATAAGAGCAATCGGCATGGTGGGCTACTATTATATGATATATAGAGACATTCATGAAAATTGAAGTAAAACTATTCTCACATACTTACCTCGTATACTATAAATCAATAAAAAAAGAAGCTTCTACCGCAAACCCAAACAGGCGTTAAGAAAGCAATGGAAAAGCAAGTTCATGCAACTAAAGATAACTCATCTTATGAATTTACCTTATATACTGTAAATTACATTGGAAAAGTAGCTTCTGCCATTAATACAAAAAAACACTAAATTTGTAGTCTCGTAAAACAAAAAACAAAAAATAAAAATTAAGGGCTTATTTGATTATATTCTCTGTTTTTTGTTCCAAAAATAGTTTTATAAAACAATCTTTAGAAACAAGTTTTAAAAATGAAATAAAAATCTATTTGAGTAGTTGTTTTGAAAAATCTATTTTTGAAGTGACGTGGTGTTACTGTTGCCAGTGGTGACATGACTGTGGTTGTCATTATTAGTGTAGTGTCGATAATAGCAGCTTCAAAAAATAAAAAATAGGAAAATAAAAAAAACTAAAAACTATTTTTATTTTTTAGTTTTTAAAAACAACTTTTTACTTTTTAAAATAGTCTACCAAACAGGTTTTTTTATTTTTAAACAAAATTAAAATGCTCTAAATATCTAGGTACACGTTCTACTCTATGTATTCTACGAATATAAACTTGATTTGAACCCTTAATTATGAACATAATATTATATGGACGTAAAACAATTTTTTAATTTCATAAAATAACATTAGTTCAGTTTCGAATCTAGAACTAGCAACGATTGGGCTTGTTTGATTTTATTCTCTATTTTTTATTCTTAGAAACAATTTTATACAACAATTTTTGAAAACAAGTTTTAAAAATCAAAATACAAAAAAATCTGTTTGGACATATTGTTTTGAAAAATTTATTTTTGAAGTGATGTGGTGGTGTGGTTGCCAGTAATGATGTGGCGGTGATCATCATTAGTAGTGTAGTGTTGATTGTGGATAAGTGACAGCCTTAAAAAAAATAAAAAATAGGAAAACAAAAATAAGAAAACAAATAAAAAAATTTTAAAAAAAATAAATTTTTATTTTTTTGTCTTTAGAAATAATTTTTAAAAAATAATTTACTAAATAGGTTTTATTGTTTTATTATTTTTAAAAAAAAAACAGTTTTTAAAAATAAAATTAAACAGACCCTACTTCTCTCTCTCTCTTTTGGTTGACTATCTCTTCCGATAATTTTTTGGACCAATCCTTTTTTTTTTGCTTTGAGAGGATTTTTCCCCGAACCTTTTCCTGTTTTCAAGTGAGCGACCAAATGCTAAACCACAATTGGGCCTCCGCAAGTTCTTTTGTTATGATTAATGAAGAACGACAGGGGGCGTGTTGGGCCTCTAATAAATGAATTTGGGGTAATGTCAGGGCAGATGGTGAAGGGTGGGGTCCTTGAGATCGTGTCTTATCTATCATTTGATCCCAATCCGTGGATAATCGTGCCCTTACTTTTTTTGTGATCTGACCTTTTCCATTTTAACTTGTACGATCTTTTAGCTCATTAATAATTCAAAACTTTAAAAAATAAAGAACCGCCAAAAGGGACGAAAGAGAAGCATGAGCGCGGCACTTTGTGGGGTTGAATGGCATGCACGTGACGGAAGGTTAGTCACGTGATAAAGGTATGTTGGCTTAGCTGTGTGACATGATCGATCACAATGCTCAAGTATAGAGTTGAAATATAACGCCCACTTTAATAACAAACCCATGTGATGAGTGGTCACTCGTCTGAGACCACTAAATATGACCCTCTTCCCCAACGCCATGTTCTCATTCCTTACACACCGCTTCACCAGCGCCCGCAAATCCAAAATCTAAGGGCACTCGAGTTCACGTTTAATAATTGTTTGGCCCAACACGGTGGACTTGGTTTTAAAGACCTCCATTATAAGAATATACGGTATTTATTATGAAATTTTGTTGGTATCTGTTAACCCACCCGAATATCCTTTAGGTTAAATGTTTAAGAATTAAATATGGGTGTGGTGATGGAAAATACCCTAAGATTGAAAAAAAATATCAATAATCGGCAGTGTGGCAAGCAATCATATCTGTGTGAGAAAAATTCATGAAGGGAGTTAGATGCAAGCTAGTTTCTGGAGCCAACATGAAAGTTTGGATAGAGAAATGGCTACCTCTTGATCGGCCCCTCTTAGAATTTGTGGATAAAAACTTACATCTGATTTATCCTGAGGCGAAGGTGAATCAGTTTCTTACTCCCACGGGTTCTTGGGATATTGTGAAATGGAGGGAATTTTCTTCCTACATGGGTCATTCAAAAGATCCAATTAGTACAACCTCCGAGAGGCTTGGGTGATGATGGTTTCTATTGGAAGGCATTGACTGATGGTAAATTTAATGTGAAATCTGCTTATGGCCTTGCTCGTAACTGCCTGAATCATATGCCTAATCCTGTGTGGCAGACCATTTGGCGATGTGATATCCCTGAAAGGACAAAATTCTTCATGTGGCAAGTTCTCCATGAGAGAGTTCTAACAAATTCCCTAAGAGCAAAACATATCCAGTCTACATCCCCTGATTGTTCGTTTGAGTGCAGGAGGGAGGAATCTATTATTCATACCTTAAGAGATTGTGAACTTGCAAAAAGCACGTGGCTGCAATTAATTAACCCATTATATATATCTATATTTTTTAGCTGTTATTTGCAGATATGGTTGAGGTGGAACCTGAAGAATAATCCTGCTTCTCGGCGATTCGCAAGATGGCCATGGAGTAGGATCTTTGGACTAGTGTGCTGGGTGCTATGGAATAACCGGTGTAAAAAGGCATTTGATGGTGTCAGCGACTCTCCTCAAGCCTTAGTGAACCGCTGCATACATCAACTTCTGGAGGAGGTGGAGAACGGCAAATACAAACATCACATATTTCAGATTCAAGACAACACAAACAGTAGATGAACCAAACCGCCAGCAAACTTTGTTAGAGTGGACGTGGACGAATCGGTGTCTAACCAGCATCAAGCTACAACTGGAGGACTAATTCATGATGAAATATGACATTAGGTTGCGGGTTTCTAGCAAAAAATTGGATATGCACCATCCACTGTAGCAGAGGTCATAGCTATTGGCACATGGTTGAAAATGTGTAAAATGTTAAAACTTTCAAGAATAAAATTGTTCTCTGTCTCTATTGAGACTATGCAGCTCTTGTTAACCGATTGTAGTTGTGAACATCCTCTCAGAGACGAAACAGGTGATGTCAGATCACTTATCTCTTCAGATTGGGACCTGGAGATAATACATGTCAAGCGTGAAGCCTTAAGGAGCGCTGACCTCCTTGCTCGTACTGCTCATGAAGCGCAAATAGATCTTACCATATTAAATGAACCACCAATATGGTGCTGGGTCCAGATGAATAAAGATTTAAGAGATGCAAAACTGTGAGCTTTATACCATCCTGACACGGACTTTTATTAAGATATAATTTTTCAAGTGTAATGCTTGCCATTTCATTAAAAAAAAAGAAAAAATAATTGTTTGGCCCAACCCACTTATCTCCTCCTTATCCATGAATCTTGTTCACCCTTTTTTTCTTAAAAAAAAAAAACTAAGTTTGAGTTTGTTACTTTGTTTGAATAATCTTGCCGCAGCTTGTTGAGATGCTACTGTCCAATGGCACAAGACACACTAGCAGTTTGTTGTTTTTACAAATACATGATATCATGAAGTTGGATTGAAAATTACAAGTGAAATTCGTTTTTAAGAAACAAAACAGAGTTGCTGATGTTTTAGCAAAAAAGGGTTATCCAGCTCCACCTTTTTGGATGCGTGTTCATCTAATCTCCGGACCTTAGTTGATAGTGATTGTATGGGATTAAATTCCCTAATAGTCTCTTCTAGTTGGTTTTTATTTTTATGAGCAATAGCCTCTTCTCATATACCCAAAAAAAAAAAAAAAATCCTATAGCTTGCTTCAGCTCATAAATTTTGTTTCATTAGGGCGTTGTTGCTGTGTTGCATAAACATTGTGTTTGTTTGGGTTAGTGATAGAAATTATTTTTATAATATAATTTACAGTATACGAATAAAGTATATGAGATTAGTTTTATTTTAATACGTGAACGTATTTCTTCAACTCTAATCCAAACATACCCATAATATATTAGAAGGGGCCGAAAGTTTAATGATGGAGATGCATAGGTCCAAATGATCCTCCATCTACATCACCTTATTAGTCAAGCGCATATGACCATAAAAATAAACAATCACAAAAGATCAACTTTTATGAGAATGTTTGGTTGGGCTTATACTTATACACAAGCCCGATTCATGTAAATCAAGATAAAACTCTTCCATATATTTATTTCGTAGACTGTAAAAACTACATCGTATATCGTAAATCACGATTAAAAAATAAAATTAAAAATTCCAGACCATAAGCGCAATCACTTCTTAATAATGGACCAACTAGTCAGAAATTGTTGGAATTTGCGGTGGAAAATATATTTTACTTGGATAGTGGACGCTCAGTTTGTTAAAAACTTGTCACGGAGTTTATTTTGACATGAAAACGAAAGCATTTTAAAATTTGTCTGACATTTCATTTGAGCTGTTACATCGTAAACAGGTTTAGATTTGCGGGACTTGTAACCACTCTACCCATAATCCCAAAATCTAGCCACAAAACAAGGACTTTAGATAGACAGTCTTTCACAAAACCACTTAGTCCAAATTGAGTACAGGCAAGAAAGGGCGACAAGGAAAAATTTACGTGGGATGCAGATATGCCCACCGATTTCAACGTGAGGCAGCTAGAAAGTTGAATGGAAAAAAAAATAGGGACACATTATTATTATTATTATTATTTTTTTTTGCCAACGAGGACACATTATCACGAGCCCAACCAACCGATGGTCATGATTTGTTGACATTAGATGATATAATTGAGAGATTATGGCGGGTTTCTGAAATTGATGGACCATCTAAGCTATCATAGCTCCATTTCACCTTATTAATAATAGCAGTCACTCCACATTTACTGCTACCTCACGCCACCGTCTAATCTTGAAATCCTAACGAACCAAAACTCTCTCTCTCTCTCTCTCGCACAAGCACACAAAGGGAACTCGGAGACAGTCGCTCACAGAGCCTTCCGTCCAAAGATTCCTTGCCGTTTCTTGTTTCTTAAGCAGCTACAGATCCGCAGATAATTACCTACCCAATAATACTCACACTATACCGCCTTCACTTCCTCTCCACTATTATTAAAATATTTTGTTTTAATATTTTAATTTAAAGTTATCGCTTGTAATTTTGACGATTTTAGCTGTCAGCTTTCTAGTGGCAGTAGCTGTCTCCTTACCGTGGCATTTTGCTTGCGCAATTTTTTTGGCGTTTTCTTCTTCATCGCATTTTTCTCTATTGTCTTGGCTCCATTTTGATGTAGGGAATGTCAGTATCTGGTAACAATTTGTAAGCTGGGGAATAACCGTGCTTACTCTTTTAGCTACATATTTTTCTACATTCGGCGAAGCATTTGGGTTAGGATTCTCTTTCACTCTTTGCTTTTTGTCAGTCTTCGGGTTCTGAGTTTTTACGGGTTAAGTATATGGTGGCATTGTCCGAAGCAGCTTTCGGGGGCCTGATATTCGTCTTTATCTACGAGGTCAAATTTGAATCCATTGCGTTCGATCCGCGAATTTTCTAGGCGAACGTCTGGCAAAAAAAATTCAGGCTTGGCGTTCTAAGGAAACTTCCGACTCTTTCAACACGGTATGCGTGGTTCTGCTTTTATTTTCAAATCTTGTCGTAGTCTGATCATTTTCTGTTCGGTCTTCTTCGCGCTCCCGGGGAACAAAGGGGAGTCGAGGAAGAAATGCTGGATTTAGCTGTTTCAGCTACTGAACACTGTGTAACGCGCGAAACCAGAAAGTCTTGAGGCTCAGTTGGATAGACTCTCCTCGTGTTAGAATAGGCTTAACTTTCATATTTGATTTTCAATTTTCTTTGCAGCCAAACGCATTATGCGATGGTTCAACTTGGAGATCTAACTCCTTTAGTTTACATCGCAAGTTCCAACTTGAAGGTTGAATTTACAAGTCGGCCTTTGGTACTATATGCAATTGTTTCCTCTGGCGATTTAGCAAATTGGATTTCCTAATTAACACGGTCTTTACAGACAAATGATGGTTAAAATAATACCAACATGTTTCCTTGTAGAGTACAGCATTAGGAATTACTAGAACTTTTCGGCCCAATAATTTGCTGGTTTCGTCATGATTCACGACTCATAACAATCGATATTATGGGCAATACGAATCTGCCCCGCCATCTATTTCCGTAATGTGTTTGTTCTATCTGGTTTTTCACTGGTTTATGTCATCCCTCCTGGATGCCATTCGTTTTTCTGTTTATTCACTTATGGGGGCACAAGTCTCCTTACTGTAACAAATGTGTAATTCATCTAATGCATTGTAAATCCTTCATATGTTATATACTGTGATAGTTTTGGATCAATGGATTATAACTTAGTTTGTTAGGTTTTCAAATAGCTATTTAGGTTTATTTCTAAGAATTTGACGGCTGTGCTTTGTTTCTCTTGCATTCAGGAGACTGATTACTGCTTTGCATGCATGATAATCAAAATGGTTAATTAGGATTGGAATAGATTGTGGACCCTCAAGTTATGCTATAATGCGTGTTAGGATCAATTGATTATCTGAACAATGTCAAGAATCACAAAGTGGAAGATAGAGAAGACAAAAGTAAAGGTTGTTTTTCGACTTCAATTCCATGCCACTCATGTAAGTTTGCCATCAGCCAATTCCTTTTATCTTTGTGGATTGTAAAATTTCACGCATCTAATTTATTTTCTTTATGTAAGTTCTGATAGTAAGCTTTCTATATTCACGGTCTAGATTCCGCAATCTGGATGGGATAAATTATTTATATCTTTTATCCCTTCTGACTCTGGGAAGTCTATAGCAAAGACAACCAAAGCAAATGTGAGAAATGGAACTTGCAAGTGGGCAGACCCAATCTATGAAACTACAAGACTTCTTCAAGACCTTAAAACAAGACAATACGATGATAAACTTTATAAACTTGTTGTCGGAATGGTATGTTCTTCTATGACCTTACATTGTAATTATATTCTGGCTTATCATCAAAATTTAACTATTTCATTTGCATAATGGCCTTTATTATATAAACTAATCATGTGCATGCCATTTTTTGGGTGGTATACATAGTCTAGTGCTCCCATATTTTGATTATATTCTCTAATTCTGTGATGCAATGACCAAAGAAATATTCTAACCCTCATTTACTAATTAATGAATTTCTCTTTCAAAACCTTCAAGTCTGAATGGCTTTTATATTGGGAATCATATTTAATTAATACTATGACTCATGCTAAGAACGTGGCAACTCTTGTATTGTGAAATTTGAATATCATATATTTACAGAGAGCTGGCTATTATTACCTGCTACCATAAAAAATGCCTGCGTTGTTCGTGTCTTTACAGTAAAAGAGGTTTCTGTGGCTTTTGTCTCAATGGATCTGCACTAACTTCATTTTTGACCTATTCTTATACTAGGGCTCTTCCCGGTCTAGCATTCTTGGAGAAGCCACCATCAATCTGGTTGATTTTGTTGACGCCTTGAAGCCTACAGCTGTTTCTTTGCAGCTCAATGGATGTGAGGCAGGAACTATACTGCATGTGAGAGTTTTTAAACCTCATTTTCCTTCATTTTATTAATTTTGGCTTTTTATGGCTTTATAGTATACAGTTCCATATTTAATGCTATTGTGTTCCATGCAATGGCATCTTGCTTTTATATGCATATTGATAATATATTTACCGCCTGAGATATCATTGGTATCCCTTAAATATCTTTGTCTATTTTCTTATTTGAAGCCAGGTCACTGTGCAGCTACTCACATCCAAAACTGGTTTCAGGTACTATATGTGCTATGTAAGAATGTGCTTTAGCCAACAGTAGCACACACTTATTTGAGATTTATATTACTTTCAGAGAATTTGAGCAGCAGAGGGAACTCAGAGAGAAGGGCCTGCAGACAAACTCTGACCAAGGTACTCAAGATGAATCTGCTGATAGCATAGAGTCATCTCCAGATCAGAATGTCAACAATCATATAAATAAGGTTTCATGCTCCTCCCCCTCTCCTTTACAAGCATATTTCTGTCTATATATTTTCTATGCCTAATTTACCAACCTTCAGTCTCACTTACTCCAAGCATGATCGCCACAACTCTTTCTTGAACATCTTTATTCTTAGACTCAATTTATTACTCTTTTTCATTTTACTCCCTGTTGTTTCCTCATTCGTTTTTGCTCAGGTACTCTCCTGGCAAAAATTTTCATGTTGAAACTGTATTGTCAATACATATGCACTAATCAGATGCATCTGTGATTTGTTTAGTTTTTATCCAAGTACGCCTAGATTTATTACTCTTTTTTCTCTGCCTAGCTAAAGATGTAAGGTATTATTCCCAGAGATTTTATATAGTGCCTGTTGTCTGCACATCTGAGATTTTTATTTTTATAATCTGTAACTTATCTATTCTCAAATCATATTTACGTAATTGTTTTCTGCTATTAGTGGGTTCTGCTATTCAAGCTATTATTGATGATTGATTGAATGGACATTTATAAATTACTTAGAGGATACCTTGGTAAGTGCTTAGTACATTATAAGGAAATAGACATACAATAATGTTGTTTTAATGATAATTTATCATCAAACTCTATGTTGTTGTTTTGGTGATTTCTGAAATGAAAAAGAAATTATATCATCTAGCATTGGAGTGACTGATCATGCCTATTGACTTTTCTTAAAAGTTTAATGTGTATCATTTTCATGGTGCCTTTTCTTTTGTCACTAAAATAGGTCAGTGCAGGAGTGAAATTGAAGAAAGAATCTAAAGGGCTCCCTCTTGCTTCTTCGCTTGAACGAGAGGCAGGGATGAATGAAGAGTGTGCTGACTCAGCTGTTGGACTTGATGGCTCTTCTACTACTTCAGGGAGCATATATGCTGAGAAGCATGATATGTCCTCCACAAACGAACTAGATGGTCTTAAATGCACAACTTCTGGTGATTTGGGTGGATTATCCCTCAGTCAAAGTCCTCAGCCTGAGAAAGGAGATGCATTTGTTCCATCACAGGGCAGTGATTGGGTCCAAGATTGGAGAGTGGACTATGCTACTGCCAATGATATAGTTGCTGCTTCAGAAGATACTGGCAGGCTTAAAGCAGATTTAGAAGTAATTGAGTCATCTATTCTTGATCTAAAACTGGAGGTAAGCTCTTTGCGGAATCATTCTGATGAAATAGGTGCTGAAACGCTAATATTTGCTGAGCAACTTGCTGCTGAGATTTCTTCTGGAGAAGCACTATCAAAAGAGGTTGCTGTACTAAAATCAGAGTGTTTGCAGTTTAAAAATGACTTTGAACAGCTTAAAAATTCTAAATTAAGCTTTGCATGTTCAATGATAAAACCAACTGAGACAGATGAGGAAAAGTTATTTCAGAAGTCCCAGCTTAAAGGGTTCAGGGAGCTTTTGCTTATGGAAGATAAGTTGAGAGAGATTCAAACAAAGGTGTCTATGGGATTTCATGAAAGGAATTCTAGGTTTCTAGACTCAGAGTTAGAAGCACTAATTGAGGTTTTGCAAGTCCTTAAACAAGAATATCCTGGGATCACTGTTTCCAAAGAAAGAGATGGCAAAGAGATGGCTTCACATAAAGGTGAGCAATTTTTAGCAGGAGCTGGAACTGAGCCAGATTTTTTTCAATCAGAAGGCATGGCTCATCACATTAGCATCCCTGGCTTTGTGTCTTGTGAATCTGATACTATAGATCCTACCCTTGAAATGAGAGTAAAATTTTTTGAACTTCTTAGAGAGCTAGATGAGTCGAAAACTGAAAGGGAAGGCCTTGCTCGGAAAATGGACCAGATGGAGTGCTACTACGAAGCTCTTGTTCAGGAACTTGAGCAGAATCAAAGACAGATGGTGTCAGAGCTGCAGAACCTCAGGAATGAACATTCTTCTTGCCTGTACACAATTTCTTCTAGTAAGACAGAGATAGAGAAAATGCACCTAAATATGAAAGAGCAGACATTAAAATTTGATGAGGACAAGCAAATTTTGAATTCTCTTAACAACGAGCTTGAAAGAAGGGCTGTTTCTGCAGAAGCAGCCCTCAAAAGGGCCCGATTGAACTATTCTATTGCCGTTGGTCAGTTGCAAAAAGACCTTGAACTACTTTCTTGCCAGGTTCTTTCTATGTATGAGACTAATGAGAATCTCATAAAGCAAGCCTTTTCTGATTCTTCACTACCTTTGCCTGACAGTTGTCCTGAAACATTAAATCATCTGAAAGGTTTAGAGGAAGGCCTCACCTCAAATCAATCAGCATGTCAAAATCAGAATGCTGCATTAAACAAACAGCATTTAGGCGAAGATATTTTACTAAAAGATTTGAAACAATCACTCCACTTACAGGAAGGCTTGTACAAACAGGTTGAAGAAGAAGCCTGCCATATGCATTTTGTGAATATATACCTGGAAGTATTTTCAAAAGCTTTACAAGAAATGTTGCTTGAAGCAAGTGCTGACATTCAACTCATGAAAGAAAACATTGATCAACTCTCTCAGCAGTTAAAACTCTCAACAGAGTCCAAGGAATTATTGACACTCCGGTTGCAGAATGCCATGAATGATATTCACTCCCTAAATGAACACAAGGCCAGTTGCACAGCTAGAAGCAATGATATTGCTCACCAGAATGAAATTTTGGAAGCAAGTTTTAAAAGTCTTGCTCATGAAAACCATCTTCTTTCTCAGAAAATCATTGAATTGGAAACTCATCTGACAGAGTATAGAAGTTATGAGAGTAAATTTGTGGCCTGCAGCACAGAGAACTTGGAGTTGAAGAATTTAGTGAAAAAAGAGGGGCAAGCAAATAATATTCTTCACAATGAAATATCCACCTTGAAGGAAGAGTTAAAAGCTAGCAGAAGTGAATTAAATGAGCTGCTTTCTATGAAGGACCATCTGCACAATGTGGTCGACTCTCTGTGCATCAAGTTGCAGAAACTGATTGCATCATATGCAAATAGTTACAGTGCCCTTTCTCTTTGTAGCACATCTGCTTGTCAGGATTTGAAGTCTAAAGATCTAGATGGTCTTATTCTGCAGTTGGATGAGCTCCAGCATACTGCATGTTATCGGATTCAGCAACTCATTGAAGAGAATAAAGTTTTAGTGAATGAACAGCATATGTCTCAAGTATCCTTAAATACTGCAAAATCAGATTTCATAGTCATGAAACAAAAGTTTGAACATGATTTGCAAGATATGGTAGGTAATCTAAGCATGTCCAGTGCCCTGTTGCAGAAACTTCAGTTAGAGTTTGAAGCGGTTGTTAACACACTGAAGGCTAGTTCAGATGTTGAAGAAATTTACTCGAAGCATCACAAGGAACTTTTGTCTGTTCTTGATCGTCTGGAAGCTGAGCTACAACAACTTAATATGAGAAATAATGACCTTGCTCAAGAAATATCAAGGCTAGACACTTTATCTGGTGACCTTGAAAAGTGTAAGCTGAGTTTAGCAGAAACTACCAAGGAAAAAGAAGCTCTAGAGGTGTCTTTACAGATGAAAGCCGAAGAATCTTCCATGATTTCTTCAGAGCTTAATGCTTTGAAAGAAAGTTTGCATTCTCTGTATGATGAGTTGCACGCTGAAAAAACATTCAGAGAAAAATTGGAGAAAACAGTGATAGATCTTACCTCAGTATTGAATGAGAAGCAATGCCAGCTGGAGGATTTTGATTTAAACAAAAATGAATTAGTCCAGCTCAAGGAAATGGTTGCAGACCTAGAAACAGAGAAATCAAGAGTGTTCAAACTATTACTGGAAACTGATGAACGTCTTAAAGATGTTTTAAGAGAATCTTCTTCCATTAATTTTCTGGAAACTAAGTTATCTGAACTGCATGGTTTTTCAATAGCAACAGATGTCATTATGACTTTTACAAGAGCTCAGTTGGAGGGACATATTGAGGATCTTGCTGAAAAACTTCACTCAACTTGCAGCCAAGTTGAAGTGCTTCGCAAGAAGAATCTTGATTTAGAATCTGAGTTAAATGGCTTTCTTTCCAGAGAATCAACTTACATTGAAGAAAATGCAAGATTGTTGAGAAGTGTGGATTGCTTAAAATTAGAGTTAGAATCCTCCACTGCTCAGAGTAGAGCACTAATTGACCAAAACAATGCAATAAATGAAGAGCTTTCAGAGTACAAGATCAGGGCAGAAAATGCAATTGATATTTCTTGTGAGCATAAAAGCTATGGGGCTCTTGAAGTTGAAAGGCTGGAGCACTTGTTGGCAAGTTGTAGCAGAGAGATTGAAGACCTCTTTTTCGATAAGGAAGAAGTTGAAGTAAAATGCATAGTTTTCCGGTCCAAATTAGATGAACTGAAAAGTGCAATGATGTCGCTAAAACAATCAGACAATGAACTGCTAAGGTTGCAGACCCAATGCAATGAACTTACCAAGAGGCTTTCTGACCAGGTGTTGAAGACGGAAGAGTTCAAAAACTTGTCCATTCATTTGAAGGAGCTCAAAGACAAGGCTGAAGCTGAATGTCTCAATGCTCGTGACAGAAGAGGGCATGAAGGACCACCAGTTGCTATGCAGGAGTCCTTGAGAATTGCATTTATCAAGGAACAGTATGAAACAAAGCTGCAAGAACTAAAACAGCAGCTTTCCTTGTCAAAAAAGCATAGTGAGGAAATGCTATGGAAACTGCAAGATGCTATTGATGATATAGAGAATAGAAAGAAATCTGAAGCTTCAAACATAAAAAGAAATGAAGACCAGCGAATGAAGATCCTGGACATGGAAGCTGAGTTACAAGCTGTACTTTCTGAAAAACGCAATTTGTTAAATGCTTATGACCTGGTAAATGCTGAAAAGGAATGCTCAATGATTAGCCTTGAATGTTGCAAGCAAGAAAAGCAAGAGCTTGAAGATTCTCTTATAAAATGCAATGATGAGAAGTCCAAAATTGCTGTTGAACTTACCTTGATGAAGGAATTAATTGAAAATGCTGGATCTCATCTCAAACTTCTGAAGGAAGGTGACAACATATTGCAGAAAAGGACTGGCCTGTCTGATGAACCCATTGAAGAAAAGATTCAGGCTAGAAACTCAACTTCTGACATTCCTACTGTTGGTACAGAGATTGTTGATAAAGTTCCTCAAGATCGTTCTTCTGTGGGTCCAATCTCTAGTCCATCAAGTCCCAAAGAAGCCAAATCTACCTGTGGAGCGTGCAGTCAAGAGCTGGAGAGTTCACATACGCCCATCAACGCACAACCTGAGGTAAGTGATATAATTATAGTGAAGGCACATTTTTCATCATCATTGTATGTCTCATAATCTTTACTAGATGTTGAATGGAAAAGAAATAACCTTGTTTCCAAGATTTTATGCTGATCCTGTGTGGCAAATTTACTTTAAAATCTAGAAAATTTTAAATTTGTTAACTATCTACTCCTCCAGTCTTAAATATAAGACACATTTACCTAATTTGATTAAATTAAGGAAGTTAATTAAGTTAGTTAATATGACATGTTTTCTAAAACACCATAGTCGTCTTCCTTAATTCCTTCATTCCCCCTCCTCCTTGACTATTGTTGAGGGAGTGTTCATAGGGGCAAATTAGAAAAAGATTGACAAATATGAAAACTATGTCTTATATTTAGGACCAAGATCGACTCCCCAAAGTTGTCTTATATTAAGGACCGGAGGAGTAAATCAATTGGGGTACTCTGTTTAGGAACCAGTGCATAGGAAGACATTAAGAAAATACATTATATTTTCTTAATAAGCTCTATACTCTATCATTCAACACTACTGATTTTATGTAGTTTGGTTATATAAATTATTTTGCCATCAGTTCTATGTCATTTAAGATGAGATTCATTCTGAGATTTCTGTCATACTTGGATGTTTAAGTCTGAATTAATTCAGGCTACCCGTTTAATTATGGTTGAATGTCGTATTGGTAGAGAACCCTATATATAACCTTCTTATTAAATGATTTTGAATTGATTGTTTTGGTTTTTATCCACAATAAGTTATGGAATATACATGATATCATCTGAGTTTTAACTACATTAGTCTGACATATTCAATGCCCCTTATATCTGTTTCTTGCATTATAGAATACTCCTTTGCATGAGATAGCTTTTTGACTTCATATGGCTTACTCTCACACGATTAAAGTGTATCTCTTCAAGTTGAGTAAAACATGGGAAGTGTGCTGAAGGTAGTAAGGAACTAAGTAAAAAGTTATCAGAAGAAAAGACTATTCTTCCCCCTTTTTCGCCCTTTTCCTTTCTGCTTTGATGTCTCTTTTGCTCCAAAGGCAAGCAAAGCCTTTAGCTTCAGGAGAAGTACTTCCTCTTGTTGCTTTAATAATGCTATGGCTAATCATTTGCCAGGAAGCTCCTGCATTTGGAGGTATAAATGGATGCCAAACTGTTGAAACTGAAGAGAACTTGCAACTTGGTGGACAGAAGCATGCCGCTTTATCTGAAAGTTTAAAATCTAGCCTAGACCATTTGAATAATGAGGTATTTCTTTGTGTGCATAAGTTTGTTGTTGTTATTGTTCTAGCTTTCTTCCATTATTCTTATAGTTCTAATTACTTGTGATAGAAGTATCGTCCTTCCAATATCTTACGCATGTGAGGAAATGTAAATAGCATTTGTTTTTTCCTATTGAGTTGTTGATTTCATAATTCTGTCGAATACCAATGTAGTCTAACCTCTTTCCTGGCTAAAACATGTGATGTGATCTGATTTCTGTCTTCCAACTGTAGTTGGAAAAAATGAAGAATGAGAATTTACTCACTTCGGTAGATGATTGTAACTTTGAGTCAAGTTTTCCAGGCTTGCAAAGAGAATTGATGCAGCTCCATGAGGTGATGGATTCTATCTGCATGGACCACCATTAAACATGTCCTTCTTTTCATTCTTATTTATTTTGATCTTTGTTCAGGCCAATCAAGAGTTGGGAGATATATTCCCAGTCTTCAATGAAATCTCCGTCAGTGGTAATTCATTGGAAAGGGTGCTTGCTTTGGAGATTGAACTTGCTGAAGCATTGCAGGCCAAGAAATCATGCATACAATTTCAGAGGTACATTCTTCTTTGCTGTCACTAAGAAGAGTTTGCTATGATATTAACCTTGAGAAGCCTATAGTTAGATCGCTATTTGTTCAATTGTCATATTGGAATTACTGTATCTTTCAACTTGTTTTTGTCATTCTTGATCTGGTCACTGTTTATTACATCATCTTGGCTGGTAAGTGGCAACTTCCCTTGACATCCTATTGGTAAGTGTGATTTTTATCTACTCTTTTGGTCAAAATGATGAAATAAATCGAATTCCATTTATTGGCTTCGTGCTTAGATTAAGGGAGCCCCCATTACTTAAGGCTATGTTCTGTCATAGCATCGCATTATTTGCTATCGGATGGTTAGAAATTGATAGAAACATTTGGAAAAAAAGAAACGGGAAATTGAACGTTTGGCGTGATATTTTCCCCCCAACACTGCAGTTCTTTCTTGAAACAACACAGTGACGAGGAAGCAATATTCCGAAGCTTCAGGGATATCAATGAGTTAATTAAAGACATGTTGGAACTAAAGGCAAGACATGTTGCTGTGGAGACGGAACTGAAAGAGATGCATGACCGTTACTCACAGTTAAGTCTTCAGTTTGCAGAAGTTGAAGGTGAAAGACAAAAACTCATGATGACTCTCAAGAATTCCAGGACACCCAGGAGGGACCCTTCCTTGTAGCCAATGGACTGCATTTAGCTCATCATTCATGGTCGCACCCTATATCCCTCCTTGTTTATTATCAGATAAGGTATATGGTATATATATAGGGGCCTTTTGGGCCATGCCCTGTGTACTTGCAAGGGTTGTTATGCACTTATGCCATATACATACCATCATTTTTCAAATCAAGACGCCCATAAATACTTTGTAAATAAGATATAATTCGTCCTCTGCTCGTGCCCTGTAACATCCCGGTTTTAGTCTCGGTGCTGTAATTGTTTTGCTGTACAGAAACAATTAAGTTCATACAAAGATCATTTCTATTTAAATTTATTGGACGATGAAGAGGTTTTTGCTTCTGACTCGTATTTCACGAACGTTTTCTTGGTTGATCCGTTACATATATGGGGTACACTCCGTTTTAACGATTAAAAAAGTTGCAGAAATGGGCGTTCCTCAGAGACAAGATATATGTATGTATATATTGAAATTAATAAAATTAAATAAATTAAATTAACTAAATACCTTTTTAGCCAGAAAATTAATTAAATACTCCTTCAGTCCTAAATATAAAAGATATTTGAGAAGTTAATCTTGGTTCTAAATATAAGATATATAATTTTAATACTTATCAGTCTTTTTCTAATTTACTCATTGATGCTTCTTCAATAATAATAAAAAAGAAGAGGGAATGAGAGAATTAAAGAGTATGAGAAAAGTGTTTTAGATAATAGATGTCATGTTAATTAATTTAACTGATTTTTTAAATATAATTAAATTAAATACATATATCTTATATAAAAATTCAGAAGAGTACTAAAAACATACAAAACATGTGAAACATGAGGCAGCCTTTGTGATTTTTGTCTGTGCGTCAACGCAGGATCGTCGTCCTTAAATTGTTGTCGCGTTTAGTTTTGTGATGGGATTTTGGGATTGGGTTCCACCACTATTGTGTGCTTGGTAGGTGCCCTGAAACAGATCAGCCTTTCATCATTTTCCTTTTATATCTGATTATCTTAATCTGTATTGTTAGATTTAAATCTTAACGATGTGAATTTTTTATTTATTATAAAAATAGTATCATGATGATAATATTTTTATAATATATTAAATTTAAACGGTTAAGATTAATTCAACAGTCCAAATTAAGAAAAGGATAGGAAAGAAAAAGGATGGGAGTCAGATCTCATGAAACATGCAATTCCCTCCCTTATAGATAAATAATTTGTGGATATTAAAAAATTAAGGGTTAAAGTGTAAAAATACTCATGAATTTTTTTAAAAAATGCACCCAACACCATAAAATTTTTTTGGGTGCAAAAATACCCACATCGTTAATTGGTACAAACGTCTGTTTTGTGAGACCCATATTATTATTTTTTAAGATACAAAAATACCCATAAACTTTTCTCAAAAGTGCACCCAATACCATAAACTTTTTTTGAGTGCAAAAATGCTCATGAACTTTTCAAAATGGGGCAAAAATGCACACATAGTTAACTGGTACAAACTTCTGTTTTGTGGAACTCACATTATTGTTTTTTATGATTATTTAATTTTTTAAAAAAACTCTTCACCCCCCTCTCTTCCTCACCCCTCTTCCTCTAATCTCCCGTGAGACCCTCCCTACTCTAATGATTCAGTCTTCGCCGTTCTCAATCTCTCTATGAAGCGTCATCTCTCTTCAACTCACGCTTCTTTGCCAATTTAGGCCTAATCTTCTAGAGGATAACGCTGCTTCTTCATTTAGTCAAGTTAATAAAGCATCAAAAGAAAAAAGCCCCAAAGTCACTGACCTCAAATCACCCTTCAATGTCTCGTCACCTGTCACCAATATCTTTAAGAGTTTGATAATGTGAATTTAAATGAAAAAATTGTTGTATATAGTGTTATGAGTCCCACATCGGGAAATCTTTAAGTGTCCCTACTCTAACGATTCAGTCTTCGTCGTTCTCAATCTCTCTATGAAGCGTCATCTCTCTTCACATCACGCTTCTTTTCCAACTTAGGCTTAATCTTCTAGAGGATAACGTTGCTTCTTCATTTAGTCAAGTTAATAAAGCATCAAAAGAAAAAAGCCCAAAAGTCATTGACCGCAAATCACCTTTCAGTGTCCCGTCACTTGTCGTCAATATCTTTAAGAGTTTGATTATGTGAATTCAAATGAAAAAATTATTGTATAGTGTTATGAGTCCCACATCGAAAAATCTCATAAGTAGATTGGGGCTTATAAGTTCAAAGGGTTCTCCCTCCTAATAGGCTGTTTTTTGAAATGGGCTCTCTTTTGGGCTTGTGATCATCACATTGGTACTTTCATTAAATGCACATCAAAAGCCACTTGGTGGAGAGTGTCAAGGGTCTCACGAGAGATCAGAGGAAGAGAGAGAGAGGAGGGGGTGGAGAGTTTTTTTTAAAAAAAATAAATAATCATTAAAAAACAATAATGTGGGTCTCATGAAATAGAAATTTGTACTGTGTTCATTTTTGCCTCATTTTGAGAAGTTCATGGGCACCTTTGCACCCAAAAAAAATTTATGGTGTTAGGTGCACTTTTGAGAAAAGTTTATGGGTATTTTTGTATCTCAAAAAATAATAATGTGAGTCCTACAAAACATAAGTTTGTACCAATTAATGGTGTGTGCATTTTTGCCCCATTTTGAGAAATACATAGCCATTTTTGCATCTAAAAAAAGTTTATAATATTGGGTGCACTTTTGAAAAAAGTTTATGATTATTTTTATACATTAACCCAAAAATTAATTAAATTAGTTATTTATAATAAATATATTATTTTTTTAGAATACTCACTTTATTATTATTCTTATAAACAACAATTTTTTTTAACATGTGCAATTCAAAAGAATAGTTTTAAAAATAATTATAAGTTTTAGAGATAAAATGAACTTGGGTTTTGAATCAAAACAAACTTCTCATTTCTCATCTGGCTTTTCCATCCAAGACCCGAAGCATTATTTTTCCCAATACCAAAAGCGGTATTTGTTTTTGGATCCTGTTGATACAAAATATCTCATAAATATAATGGGCCCTCCCACTCTTACGTGTCATCTGGAACTCTTGGTGTCAGCTTCAATAATTTCGCGTCAACGTGTATCATGTGTCAAGTGTTTCCACTTCTTTTACACAAACATACATACATACATATATTATGCAAATTTTAAAATATGATCTAGTGGGACTCTGTGGAAGCGTATAATTTGATAATAAATGATGGGGGAATGTATGATCCCCTTAGACAACAAATTTTGGAGCTTAGGGAATTGATCTTCTCAGACTGGGATATTACCATTCAACATGTCCCCAGGACAGCAATACAGTGTGCAGACATCTTGGCAAAGCGGGCGCATAACAACTTAGAAGAAGAAGTTCTTTTGCATCAACCTCCACCAGAGTGAGTGTCAGGAACGTATGCAGGAGGACCTAAGGTTGCTCTATTAGTTGAGTAGCTTTTAGTTTCAAGAATATTTCTTGCCTTCATCATGTAAAAAGAAAATATGGTCTAGTGGCTGGCCTTTGGATAATCCTGAGGGTTGTAATAAATAATTTTTTATCATAAAGTGTGTGTACACACACACACATATATATATATATATATGGGTAGATTGCAGTAAAAAAAAAAAAATCCCTCATGTCCACGGCTTCATAACTAAATCAACAATTTAAGAAAGTGGTTAAAATTGATTTAAAATAATAAATACTATGTTTAGTTCTAAATATAAGATCCAGTTAATTTTTTTAAAAAAAAATTGATGAAGCTAAATAAACCATTTTAAAGTATTTATATCTATACTTTTTTCTTTAAACTAATTAGTCTAACTTACGAAGTAATATATAATCTAATGATATACAACATTTAAAAACTAGAAATATATTTAGTTTCCTTTACTTTTCTAAAAAAAGGAGTATATCTAAAATAAACCTTTTTTTCAAATATATATGCTCTTATATATATATATAAAAGGCCAAACATTTCATACATTTTTCATTTTTATTATAATTTTGTTAGAGTTGCAATTAAACCTCACGTGCTAAAAATGAATATTATGTACAATAAAACTAAAAGAAAGGCCTAAATTTATCCTATAAGATCCTTATGAGAGAGGAGTGTCTCCACCAACCCTGTCTCCACTTTATCTCCACTTAATACTATAATTATTATATTATATTTTAATAGATGAGATTTAATGATAGATAACAACATATAAAGACTCTTTTGGCAACTATCGGAATAAATATCAAAACAGCTTTGATCACGACATTATTATTTTGAATGCTAGTTGGATAGAAAATGAACTCATCTCATGTCTCCTTCCTTCTGCTGTAATTCTGTAAATTTAACCAGTAACAAGCGCATTACACTCGGACCCTCGTAGGTGATAATTTCTATAGATTGCCTATACGATTCATACAGCTATTAAAATATTCGCCAAAATGAACTAGCAACCATGTCGCATGTTCATTTAGTTTCCAGTAAACTAGTATGTTATAGAACTTCATACTTGGTATTAACTAAATATCAATCACTTGGCAACTGACCAATTCAGCTGGCCCAAAATCCCTCTTGGCGACTACCCTCCAAACAACTGCATCAGATTCAACACCTGACTCTGGAACTTCATGGCTACAGATGGGTGAAAGAGATGAAATTGAAGGAGAAGAATCCAAATTACTGCGCAGGTCAGCCTTAAGAACAGCAATGTCATGATTGGCATCTTTTGTTATGACATGAATTTTCCCATGGAAACCAGAGAGCAAATATGGAGACTCTGAATCTGCAGAATCATATACAGGGACTTTTCCTATAGCTACTTTCCATGCATCTTCTCCTTGATCATATACCTTGATCTTTCCACTTTCCAGAGAATTAGATGGATCAAAAGCATATAATTCACCATCCACCACAACACTCAATTTGGTACCTGCTTGCCGAGCAGGCCAACCCTCACCCATCCCTGTAGGCATTTCCATCCATGAATTTGTTTCAGGATCATAGATTTCTCCGCCTACATCAACGAAAAAGGGCCATGAATACAGACTTTGTGGAACACATAGCCTTCCCATGTACGAGGTCAACCCTGTGGCAATAGGCTTCAGCATGTCAGCCAAAAAAGCAGTGGGCAGGACTCGAGCTTTTGAGAAAGGCATACTAGGTACATTGGACCATGTATCTGTAGAGGGATCAAAAACTTCAGCAGACTGAAGAGGAATCAATCCAGCTTGATCCTGACTAACCCCTCCAACCACATAAAGCTTGTTATTTAAGATGCCTGTCTTGCAATATGCTCTACCTGTAGACATAGAGGTCACCTTGATCCATGTGTTTTGTATCAGATCGTATCGCCAAACACATCTCATCGTTGAAGATTTAGAGAATCCACCTAGAACATAGAGGCAGCCCTCAACAGCTCCAATGGCACAACCGTAAAAGGGCATTTCATCTAATGCATCCTTCTGTCCCAGCAAACCTCTTATAACTTCAGCAATTCTAATACCTTCCACCATGTTCCACATCCAAAGCCTAGATGAACCCTTTCTAGATTCTTCTTCATTAACAAAACTGGGCATAGCAGGCAGTCTCTGCCATTTCTGGGAACGAGGGTCTAAGGCATGCCATATAAGCTTATTTTCTCCAACCTTGATCAACAGATATAACCACTCTTCAGTTGTTCCAAGTTCTTTTCTTAATTTATATAGTTCAGAACTGATGATAGTAGCCTTCCACTTCCTTGACACCAACCTCATGTTGAAGTAGCAAATTCTAGGAACTCTGGCGATAATCTGAAGTGATAACTCGTCAGGAAGATTTGGAATTAATCTTGGATTCTCCTCATCAAAGCTAGATGACATTCTTCTCCTCTTGCAGGTCTCATTCTGAAAGACCTCATCATCCTCACTTCTATCGAATTTGGTATTCGCCATACTAAAAAAAGAACCCATAATAGGCAAAATTCAGTATCTGCATGAGAACAAAGCAATCATTATTATAGTAAGTTGGCTTTGAGTCCAACTACTGGAAGAATTAAGGGCCAATGTGCGGGAGTATAATTATGTCCATGGAAAGAAACAAAGGAGAAGACGAGCAACATGTATGAGCCAAAAAGCGCGCCATCACACACACACCCCCAGAGATTCCAATGATCAAACTAATGCAACAATTTTAGACAGTATCCGCCATAGATATACAGCTCTAGGGAAAATAGATGCAGGTATCAGAATTCTAACAAGATGTCCAAATACAAATATCCTTACAGTAAACTTTCAAACCTTTTGTTCTTATTCAACCCAACATGAAAGCATCTAACTTAAAAGCTTAAAGTGAACCCTCCCTAACCCTTCGATTTTTTTTGGAGAAATCGTATAACAAGCGCCCACCAAAAGGGCAATGATAGATTCAAAATAAGTAAAAACAAAATGATAAAAAATAGCAAGATGCAAATCATACAAAGCAAATATCAACGTATCCATATAAGCCCTCCGTGAAGGTTCAAGCACCCCAAAAAAACAAAAAAGAAGAAGAAACTCGTACACATACTCTCGATGTCCTGACACAGATTTTCAACTCCTCGAAATGGTAAAACCAGAAAATTCAGCCCTTCAGGCCGACCAAAACAGTTAAAGGAAGGGAGAAGGAAAGAGAATGATTCGCTCCATCAGGAGATATAGATCCCAGACCACGTAGTCGCGATCTGTAGCCAAAAGGAACCAGAATAATATTTCACAATTTCAGTCTGACGTAGTTGGTGAGAAAAGTCAGAGCAGATTCAACCAAAGCAAAAATAACACACCTACCGAGCAACAGTAGAGTTCTTTCCTTCCCCTTATCCCCTATTTCTCATACATCAATCTTGACGAACGCAGTATAAGTAGTTGGCGCACTGAATCAATGAAAATAAAAACTATTCCCAACGAAAAACATGGACGTTCTGAAACTGACAGAGACAATTCAATTTTGGAACGGAGTGTCTATCTGACTGTAAATTACACTCACAAATTCAATGACAAAGAGGCCAGAATCAAAATTCACTTCAAATTAACGGGAAAAAAAGGAGGGAGAAACGGGAGAGGGCGGGAATCAAACACAGAGGAGGAGGGAAAGACAGGCAGCAAAATTAAAATAGAGAAAATTTGAGAGAGGAGAATGGAAGTGGAAATACCAAAAAGAAAAAGAGAAGAACGAAAGAGAAACATAATCTTACCTGGCAAAGAAGGAGAAAATGTAATTGAAATGGCGTGGAGGGAATTGGCGTGGGAACGGCCATGTCCAAAGGGGGGGGGGGGAAGGCGGATGAAGGGGGCTTCCGGTGAGGTGGGCTCTCAATTTTCCAGTGGGACCCACTTGGGATAATTAGAAAACACGTGGCTCCCTCATTCACGACCTTGTCATCATTCGTAAACGATTTGCACCGCAACAGGTCAGCTTATCTTTCCATCCCATCATTTCAACCCAGACAAAATCTCCAGATATTTTAATAAAGGTGACATAATAACTTAACAAATTGTTTTAAAATTTTTAGCTTGTGAATAGGGCAGTTTTTTTTTTTAAAGATATAATGTTTTTTTTAAGATTCGAAAATGAGATCTTAAAAGATCTAACAAAATTTTATACTTTGATGATGAATTAACGCCCTCCTTTGCTCAGGTAGCACTCTAAGCAGGTGACCCGTGAGGTCATCACACTACAACCGGGGCAACTCATCTCTTGCCAAATCTTTATTAACTTTTTAACAAAAATAAAATTAAGTTTACAATACAAGTAATAAAGTTGTATGGGTAAAAACGTGTAATTATGTTATTTGAGTCGTTGATAAAAGAATCCAATCTTAGATCCAGGTGAAAAATTGACTGAAATTTTGTTTTATTTTATAGTATTTAAGATATTTTTTAAATTTGATAATCATGAAGTTATTTTCGCAAGTAGTGATAATTCACGATTAAGCTCTTCAAGAAAAAGATAATTCACAGTTAAAACATATATTTTTGTTAGTTTGATGAAACTATTATTTTGCCAACATTTATTGTAACAAACTTGTAATGTAATTATATATTTTTTACCATTCATCATTAATGTTATTAACTAATACTGAATTATAGATTATAAAGTGAATTTTATAATAATGACCAACTAAAGGTATAACACATCGCATATTTCTTGAGAAAAATTGGTAAAATTTTCTTGTTTAAAAATTTTATTAGTGGAATATATAAAAAGAAAAATTGTCCATAAATATCTAACTCAAAACTTATTTGTTAAATGGGACGTTCAAGTGTAAATAATTTTCTCGTGTGTAAAGTTCAAACAATCTTTTCCTATGTACAATATATATTCCCTCAAGCCCTATTTAATAAATAAGTTTCTAATGAAGTATTTATGAGCAATTCTCTCTATATAAAATCATGTATAGTATCAAGAATTTACTATGCATAAGAACATATCCTATCTTTCAATGCCTAATAGCTATGTTTGGCTAAGCGATTGAGTGGTTTATAAGTGTTTATGCATGTAAGCCGAGACAACACTCTTTTCACATATTTACCTCGTATATTATAAATCATAATTGAAACCAACCGTTATTTCAAACGAAGACAATAAAGTTTTTAAATAATAACCCTTCTTTCTATGGTTTATGTAACGACCCTTTCTCACAAACAACAATTATCCACATTTATACAAAATCAGTGATAATTGTTGTTTGTGAAAGGGTCGTTACATTTTTGGTATCAAAGCAATGTGTTTACGATTTTCCTGACCCTACCATGCATTACATTTAGAGTATGGCAATATAGGATTTTACACACCTGCTTCCATTTTATGTTGTGTTCTGTTTCTCATTTTTATTTACCATCTTTGGGTGGTTTTTACCCATAGGTGGATAGGTGGGGAGAGATGGTGAATACTATACGTACAGACATCGGTGACAATAGTCAACAGGGCCAACAGAGACCTAATAGGCCCCATGAGAATTTAACTGAAGCTGAAATGATCTACTTGTTGGTAGGCGCCGTATGGTGCCTACCAACTTTATATATTATATATTATTTATAATATTATATATATATATATATATATATATATATATTTAATATTTAAATTTTTTTTAGGATGTCACAGTTTACCATTAATCCTTAACAATTTATTTTTATTTCATTGATGGGACATATACAATCGATAATAAATACTGCTAGTAAATTTATTCATGAAAATAAATTTTAAATTGATTACATAAAAGAACTAAATCAATAAGGTTTTAACGAGATTCTGCAAATATTATGTTTTGAGAAGAGAAAACAAACTCAAAAATTTATTTATGTTTATTTTTTTTTGCTAGTCACATATTTTCTCTCAATTTAAAGTACTGTCAAATATAAAATATAGATACTAAATTTGATATTTTGATTAAATAAGATTAAAAAAATACTATTTTTTTCAGGATTATGAAACACGGGCCGGACCTACCCGGGAACCGGTGGCCAAACCGGACCCGTGAAGGTCCAGTTTTGTTTTTTAAAAAAATTAATTTTTTTATTTTTTTTAGAATTTTATATAAATAAATTTAAAATATTTAATTTATTACTGATTTGACCCTGATTTAACTTCAATCTGACTTACTAACCATTAATTTAACACCACAATCAATTTAATGACGGATCCAATTTCACACGTTGATTTTTTCTTAGTATGATCATATTTCAATAAAAGTGTGCAATTGTGCATGTGATGGAACGGGGAACAGGCCTACGTGTGGGCAACATCTTAGAGAGGGCGGATGATGCGTTGCTCGTGCCACACGTTTTCTTTCGCCTTTGTGGGGATCTCCATCCTCCACTCCCAGTGACTTGCTTCTGGAGAGGACCATCGATTCTTGCCGTCTGCCTTTATATCCGCATCATATATTTATAACATTAATAAATTACTCCCATTCACGTACATATCATATGCTTCCTCCTATCTATAATATAGGATATATTAATTATACCATGAGAAAACAAAAAATATAGTTAAATCATTTAATATATTTTAAAATATTTTATTTTTATTTTTATCCTTCTTAAGAAATATATTTAATTACATTGAGAGTGTTATTTTAAAGAAAGAAGAACATAATGAGTGGGTCAAAGTTAAAAAGTATATATTAATTATAAGGGAAAAACAGAAAAAAAAAATTAATTAAATAAAAGATGATTTATATTTTAGATCATACATTTTTTTATATAAATGCCCTATATTATAAACCGAAAAGAATACGTTATTTTCTTGAGATCCACAAAATGAATGTGAATTATAAGTTTATAACATCTAATTTAATTATATCTCTCTGTTCTTGACCCAAAAAAAAATTGACATTTTTCATCATGTGAACCTACCTTCTTTAGTGGTAACTTCAATAGTTTCCAACAATTTTTTCTTCAACTCATTTCAATCATTCCTTCATTTATATTTCTTTATAGAAAAAAAGGCTAATATAGAGGCTGTTTGGGACATACACTTGTTTTAGTTTTAATTTTTATAATTTTAAATCATAATAAATAAAATAATCTAAATTTTTATTAAATTATAGAGAGATCATCAAAACATATGGTTTACTTTTTTATATAAAGAAAACATATGGTTTACTAGATGAACCAAAATTAAATAAAGACAAACTATGAGAGTCAAACATTATATATTAAACCTATAAAAAATCAACTTTAAATTTTGGCCATACACACATGATTCATACTTCTGCTTCCTTCTTATTATTATCATTTTTAATGCTCATTGTTCTTCACTTGTCTCTGATGTGATTAAAATCGGACCGGATTGGCCGGTTCGATCATAGGAACCATCTAACCAATTCATCTAACTAATTTGGTCTAACCGGTTTAATATTTTTTAATATTTTTCTGATTTTAAAAATTCATATCTATCTCTAAATATTTCCAAAAATTACAAATTATGACTTTATGAAAAGTTTGAGATGTCTACTTTCTAATATAAAAAGAATCACTAAAAAATATTATCATTTTATCCTAAAAAATTATCAAATTCTAAAAATATTCTAAAAACATATTATCGTTCAAGTTCACTTACTCACCGGTTTGGCCCCGATTTAGCTCTGATTTGATTAAGGTCTAACCTACTGACCCATGACCCAGTACCTTGGTTGGTTCAGTGGCCAGTCCGAGTTTAATTATCTTGCTTGTCTCCCTCAAGCAACGTTGTCCCTTACCCCATCTGTCTAGGTGTCACCCTCTTTATAGGGAAGGAATGTCTCCACTGATCATTCTCTCCATTAAATGTATTCATCATTAAATCAAATTTTAATAGTTAGGATTTACACTATTTATCATGATATATTTTTATTATATTTAATGTTATAATTATATTTATATACAGTATAAAATTCTAACCATTAAAACTTGATCTAATTAGAGATACATTTAATGGAAAAATAAATCAATGGAGACATTCATCTCCCCTCTTTATATAAGTCGAACAAGTTAAGAATAATCGTCTAGTGTTTTTTTTAACAAATTAGTGAAATCACACTACTTATGTTAAAATTTCTTAATTCGAACACTGACACTGACTTCAATATAATAAACATATTTTGTGAGGATTAAAGATGTATTATTGGGAAAATTGATAAAAAGGATTGATAATTTTTTAGGCACAAAAAATTAATGTCATACAATTAAGCTTGCCATGCCATTTTACTCAGCGGCTTCTTCACATATATTTCTGGAAAAGAAGCTTGGTTATATTTATTAAGATTTTCTTGATTTTAAAAATTCATATTTATGTCTATATTTTTTCAAAAATTACAAATTAGGACTCTATGGAAATCTTGAGATGTCTACTTTCTAATACAAAAAGAATCACTCAAAAATATTATCATTTGATCCTAAAAAAAATCAAATTCCAAAACTATTCTAAAAAATATTATCTTTCAAGTTCACTTCCTCATAGGTTTGACCTCGGTTTAGCTCCAGTTTGATTCCTTTCTGACCTAATAACTCTTGATCCAGTACCCTAGACGGTTCAGTGATCGGTCCGGGTTTAATTACCTTGCTTGTCTCCCTCAAGTGTCCTTGTCCCTTGCCCTGTCTGTCTAGGCGTCGCCATCTTTATAGGGAAGGAATGTCTCCATTGATCTTTCTCTCCATTAAATGTATCCATTATTAAATCAAGTTTTAATAGTTAGGATTTATACTGTTTATCATGATATATTTTTATTATAATTAATGTTATAATAATATTTATATATAGTATGAAATCCTAACCATTAAAACTTGATCTAATTGAAGATACATTTAATGGAAAAATAAATCAATTGAGGCATTCATCTCCCTTCTTTATATTGGTCGAACAAGTTAAGAAGAATAATCGTCTAGGGCACATTTGGTATGATGGAATTTGGAGTTGTAGAATTAGTATAACGGCACGGCGTCTCCCTTGGGGTCCCTAGGCCCATGGCCGTCTTCCACTGGGGTCCCTAGGCCCATGGCCGTCTCCCACTGGGGTCCCTAGCGGTGCCGGACTGACCGTCTCCCAAAACGGGGTCCCTGAGCCAGCCAGAAACCGTCCCTTCCCCATATGGATTTAATACGCCTCCACAGGGCTCGAAGGCCCGGCGCAAGTGGTTACCAGGTGACTCTTAAGGCTCGTACTTACCCCCAGGTTAAGCCTTCGAGCCCTGGGGAGGCGTATTAAATCCCTGTGGGGAGGGGACAGTTCCTGACTGGGAAAAGACCTCAGTGAGGTGGGGTGACTCAATCTGTCACCGCTAGGGACCCCGAGTGGGAGACGGGAGACGACATGCCGTTACAATTAGAATTGGGTTTCAATTCCATGCCTAGGTTTGTTTGGTATGATTTAATTGGAATTTTTTTTTAATTTCATGTGGAAGTCAAATCTCACCAATTCCATCAAATTGGCTTCCACCTAAAAAGTAAAGATTTGTAATTTCATGTAGCCAAATTCTTTTTTGCCCTTCAACCTGCATAAACAAGCCAGCGACCGGCCACAGCTTCCTCTCTCTTCAGACCCTCACTTTGACGGTGACGACTTCCTCTCTCTTTTGTTCTTTTTTGTATTGGCTCGCTTAATCCCTATTGAAACCTCCCCTTGTCAAATCTGGCCATTGTAGCAAGCTAAGACACCGTTGGCGATCAATCTCCAGCAACCAAAATGTTAGATCTGGCCCTTTTCTCTCCTACCTTTCAAACTTGACAACATCATTTATGGATCCCTAAGCAAGGCATTGATCGTGATCTTCTACAGCGACAGCCCCCTTGATGTTGAAGAACACTACCATCAGCATTCAGCAGCTACAACTTCCTTCAATCTCCTTTTCTTTTTACTTCACAATATTTTTGGTTCATCATCTTTGTTGGTTTTGAATTAATTATTGAATGCATTGTTAGTTATTGTAAATTGATTTTTGGGATTACATTGGATCTGATTTCCATGGCTGAATCTGATTTCTGTTGTTAGTGTTTATTTTTTTTTGTTTAATTTGAAGGGTATTTTAGTATTTTCATATAAAAATAAGGACTCATTTCCATGACATACCAAACACACTTTAAACTTAATATCCATATCCATCTCCATCTCCATCTCCATTAAAAACAATTACAGCGTACCAAACAGGCCTCTAAAGTTTTTTCTTCTTCTAACAAATCAATGAAATCACACTATTTATGTTATTTAAAATCTCTTAATTCGAACACTGACACTAACTTCAATATAATAAATGTGACATTCTATAAAAAAAATAGGAATTAAATTGTAATTATAAAATAATAATTTATTAAAATAATAATATAATAAAATAATATTATATTATATAATAATATAATAATATTAAATTATAATATATAAAAAATTTGTCAAAGTTGGTAGGCACCCTTTCGGCGCCTACCAACTTGAATGATAAGGGGGAGGTGAACCCCCCTTATCTTATATTAATAAAAAAAAATTTAGATTGCTTTGGCGCCTGAGGCGCCAAAGCAGAAAGGGGAGGGGGTATTATAAATACCCCCTCAACTAAACACTTCACGTAAGTGAAGTGTTTCAGGAAAAGAAGAGAGAGTGAGGTTCTGATACGGGTATTTTCAGTTCTTCGGGGATCAATAAGGTACACAAACTCTCTTCTAATCATAAAGTTTCTTTTATGAAAAATGTTCTAAATAATTTTCTCTTTCATATGATAGTAATTTTATGCTAGTTAGAGAATATTTTGGGGATATGATTTTAGGCAAGTTTTGAGTTTTATCAATATAAGACTATAGAAATGTAGAGAATAATTAATAGTTTATTTTAATCGGTTTAGATTTATTTTTTTAGTGGTCATGTGATTTTATAATTAATTTCTTTTATAAATAAGGTATAAATTAATCCCTATAGGGCTTTTTACCGATAAAAATTATTTTAAATATTTTATTTGGATTATTGGAGGTATTATTGAGGTTTTAATCGGTTTATTTTTGTTGGATCTGAGTTATATGAAAAATATAAATTAGGACTTAATATTTGAATTATAATTTGATATGATTTTAATTATGTGGATATTTGATGAATTTTTTAATAATTATATTATATCCATATAAATTATGAAAAAGAGATTTAATTATTTAGAAAGTTGATATTGAGGATTTTGTAATTATTGGTATATTAAAGGTTATTTAAGGATTTTTTTAAGGAAATTGGAATAATTGAGGATAATAGTTGTAGAGAAAATTGGGTTGTAGGAATTAAATTATGTAAATTAATTATTTTATTGTTATTTTTGGTTAATTGGTATCTACATTAATAATGTAGATTTTTCTTGTGATCGGTGATTGCACGGGTTTTACTATCCAAATTAAGATTAAGCTTGGAATCGAGGTAACTGGGGTTAATTTATTTTATATGCTTGTTTTGGATTGTAAGGTATTTTATAAACCTTACTTTTATCTATATTACTTGTATGTGCTTTGCGAGATTATATTTATGTTTGAATATGAATTTATTTCAGTGAAGCAGTGTATTTTCTAATTTACATATATAAGTGGAAATTATTATTAAATTGTTACTGTTATGGTGGATATGTTATTTGAGATGGAATGTTGTATAAGAATTTAGAATTCTCGTAATTGTTTTAGAAAGCTGTATTAATTTATTAATTTTATATTACGGGATATGTTGGGTTGTGTGGAAGAGATATGGTGAATTGTGTGCCCATCGGCTCTCTCAATCCTGGCCCGGATTTTGGAGCTGAGTGTTTGGGCGGACACCTCCCTGTTACGGTATATTGGTGGTGGCATGGGAGGAGGCAGTATTCTTGATGTGACTAGCTAACCTTTGGCCGGGTATACTAGCACTGATAGGCTGTACCAGTCCAGAGGAGATAAGGAGGAGCAGGATGGATGAGTGGGGATGGCTTTATTTATTGATTACATCATGTTAAATTTTTAATTATGAGGATATTATTATTATTATTATTATTATTCTAACAGTTAAACCTGTTTCTCTGACTTACAATCTTTTCCTGCATATTTTGTAAATTGATTTTGGTTACTGAGACTTTATGTCTCACCCCGTCATTATAAATAATTTTTCAGGCGATACCTCTAATCTGGATAGAGGCCAAGGGAAACAACCAGAGGCATAGACTTTGAGAATCTTGTAGGCCTCTTTTGGTATTGGTGTTGTATTAATTTCTATATTACCATTATAGGGCCCACATGTTTTTAAAATGCCATAATTACTGTTTGGATATCTATGTTGGAAATCATTTTGTGACCCATGGGTTAATTGTGATGTGATATCAGAATAATAAATTTGTCTGCAGTGAGTTTGTGGGCGAGTTTGTGCCCTAAACTCCGATATGTTGTGGAAGAGTTTGTGGGCGAGTTTGTGTCCTGAACTCTGATATGTATTGGATTGAACTATGATATGTATTGGAAAAAAAAAATTATCACTGATTTTGTATAAATTTGGATAATTGTTGTTTGTGAGAAAGGGTCGTTACATATAATAAACATATTTTGTGAGGATTAAATATGTATTATTGGGAAAATTGATAAAAAGGACTGATAATTTTTGTAGGCAGAAAAAATTAATGTCATACAATTAAGCTTGCCCTGCCATTTCACTCAGCGCCTCCTTCACATATATTTCTGAAAAAGAAGTTTGGTTATATTTATTAAGAATTTCCTTATTTTAAAAATTCATATATATTTCTACATATTTTCAAAAATTACAAATTAGGACTCTATGGAAAGCTTGAGATGTCTAATTACCTTGCTTGTCTCCCACAGGCATCGTTATCCCTTGCCCCATTTGTCTAGGTGTCACCCTCTTTATAGGGAAGGAATGTCTCCACTTATCTTTCTCTCCATTAAATGTATCCATCATTAAATCAAGTTTTAATAATTAGGATTTATACTATTCATCATGATATATTTTTATTATATTTAATGTTATAATAATATGTATATACAGTATAAAATCCGGAAATGGCTGACGTCCTTTGCAATGGACGTCCGCTGCATCACCTTTTCTCTAAACTACACCGTTTTGGTGTAGTTTGGAGAAAAGGGGTAAATTTTTGTATCTAAAAAAATAATATCTAGTTTTTTAGATATATTTAATATCTTAAAATATTTTTTAAGTAGTATGTAGTATCCTAAAATAATTTTTAGTGTTTTAATTATTTAAAATATTTTTTCAGTTGTACCCGGTGTGTTAGCAGACTGATTGCAATTTTACCAATAATTTATTTTTTCAGCTCTAAAAATTACTTTAAAATATTTTAAGAGTAAAATTGCAATCAGTCTCCTAAAACAATAGTATCTAGTATTTTAAAATATTTTTTTAGACGTATCTAGTATTTTAAAATATATTTTAAGTAGCATATAGTATCCTAATGTAATTTGTAGTATTTAAATTTTTAAAATATTTTTTCAGTTGTATCCAATGTGTTAGCAATTGCAATTTTACTCTTAAAATAATTTTTGAAGCTGAAAAAATAAATTATTGATAAAATTGCAATCAATCTGCTAACACATTGGGTACAACTAAAAAAATATTTTAAATAATTAAAAATACTAAAAATTATTTTAGAATACTGCATACTACTTAAAAATATTTTAAGATACTAAATACGTCTAGAAAAATATTTTAAAATATTAGATATTATTTTTTTAAATAAAAAAATAAAAAATTTACCCCCATTTTTCTAAACTACACCAAAACAGTGTAGTTTAGAGAAAAAATGATGCAGCGGACGTCTTTGCAAAGGACGCCAGCCATTTCCATAAAATCCTAACCATTAAAATTTGATCTAATTGAAGATAAATTTAATGGAAAAAAATAAATGGAGATATTCCTCTACCCTCTTTATATTGATCGAATAAGTTAAGAATAATCGTTTAGTGTTTTTTTTAACAAATCAGTGAAATCACACTATTTATGTTATTTAAAATTTCTTAATTCCAACATTGACACTGACTTCAATATAATAAACATATTTTGTGTGGATTAAAGATGTATTATTGGGAAAATTGATAAAAAGGACTGATAATTTCTTAAGGCAGCAAAAATTAATGCCATACAATTAAGCTTGCCCTACCAAGATTTGTTATATTTATTAATATTTTTTTGATTTTAAAAATGCATATATATTTCTATATATTTTCAAAAATTACAAATTAGGACTCTATGGAAAGCTTGAGATGTCTACTTTCTAATACAAAAAGAATCACTCAAAAATATTATCATTTGATCCTAAAAAATTATCAAATTTTAGAACTATTCCAACAAATATTATCGTTCAAGTTCACTTCCTCACTAGTTTGGCCCTAGTTTAACTCTGATTTGATTCCGATATGACCTATTGACCCTCTACCCAGTACCCTGGCTGGTTCAGTGGCCGGTCCAGGTTTAATTACATTGCTTGTCTCCCTCAGGCGTCGTTGTCCCTTGCCTCGTCTGTCTAGCGTTACCATCTTTATAGGGAAGGAATGTTGAGAGTGCTTACAATTCAAGTATCCCACAACGAATATCAAACTTATCAACAAGTAAGACTAAACTAATAGAAACAAGAAAAAGAGTTATAGCTATCACTATACTTAAAAACAAAATAAAGTAAGAAAGTAAAATAAGAAGAGGAAAATGATTCAAGCTTAATTAAGCACACAATTACATTAATTAACTCAAAAGACTTAGTCAATAGTCCTCGGCAACGGCGCCAAAAACTTGTTTACTATCGCAAGTGCACGGATTGCGTCAAGTAATAGAATTATAACTAAAGATCATTCTCACAAGGACTATGACAAAAACGAGCTAACTAATGCAACTATGTTCTTAATTAGGTTGAATGAAATCATTTAAATTTTAACAAGTTGCATAAAGACTTTTGATGAAAATAACAAACTATTTCTAAGGTTAACAATTACTAAGTAAAAACAAATTCTTTGATTTCAAATATTGGATGAAGCCTAGAGTTATTTATCCCCTTCGTACTTTATAAAACTTGATGAATTTCCTCTCCATTAGTGTTTTCAATGGTAATATGTGTTAGTCCAAGGTTCAAAAGCATTTGGTTACGCTTTCTCAAGTCAAAACCAAGTTTATATCCTCACTTAATATGCATAATCTCTTGCTACAATTAAGAGAGAATATTCATTTATCAACAACCTCATTGACGATGCTAGGTTAGTAACTATATCTCTATGTTACTAATAAACCATCCATTTAATACCTAAATTTCAAGTCTAGCATGATTTTACCTAAGTTCTACATATAAATTAGCTTTCTCAAGTCAAATCCAAATGAACAATTCAATCTAAATGGTGGCTAAGTATTTAGAAGCATTAAGCAAAGAATAAAATCAACACATATATATCATTAACAACTAAAAGAGAGGAATAATCAAGTATTAATCCATACAAAGGCTCAAAATAACCCTAGTGTGAAGAGTTAAGCTACTCATAATTATAAAACAGCTACAACTATATGAAATAATTACAACCATAATCATAATCAAGCAAAGAAAGAGGGGAAGAATGAGAAAAACCAAGAATTTGAACTTTAAATCTGCTCCACTCTTTAACCCAAGGTTAAAACTCTTCAAGAAGCTAAAACCCTAGCACCCAAAGCTCCAAAGAACCCTTCCAAACTGCAGAATAACTTATTTTCAGCCTAACCCTTCCTTAAAAAGCCTCCTCCTCCTGCGTTTCAGCAAGTAAAACGTAAGGTTGTATTGTTTGTCATGTGCTTCAACATACTGTCGTGTGCTGAAGCACATGATACAGTGAGTTCTGCCCCCGTATGCTTCAATACACATGTCATTAGCTGAAGTATATTACACAGTGAATTTAGATCTCTATTTGCTTTAGCATACGTATTGTTGGCTGAAGCCAACAACACAACACTTTTTCCTTGAGATTTCTCTTGATCTTTGTTGCTACAAGCATTGTCCTTTTTGTCCTTCAAAACTTCTCAATTTGTCTTTATCCTCCTACGAAAGAGAGTATGCATTCTCATATTTCTCTTTGAATTAAAGCACACAAATATATAGATCTTACACAAGAATATCTTCAGCTTTAGCTTGTTACTCTAATATGCACATTTTCTTCTATTGACTCTTTTATATGCACAATTTATACACAAAAGTAAGTGGAAAAGAGAAGAAAATGTGATAGAATGCTATCGATTTCTATCTGCTAACAAATGTTTCCACTGATCTTTCTCTCCATTAAATGTATCAATCATTAAATCAAATTTTAATAGTTAGGATTTATACTATTTATTATGATATATTTTTATTATATTTAATGTTATAATAATATTTATATACAGTATAAACACTAAAATCCTAACCATTAAAATTTGATCTAATTGAAGATGCATTTAATGAAAATAGAAATCAATGAAGACATTCATCTCCCTTCTTTATATTGGTCGAACAAGTTAAGAATAATCGTTTAATGTTTTTTTTAACAAATCAGTGAAATCATACTATTTATGCTATTTAAAATTTCTTAATTCGCACACTGACACTGACTTCAATATAATAAACATATTTTGTGAGGATTAAAGATGTATTATTGGGAAAATTGAGAAAAAGGAATGATAATTTTTGTAGGCAGAAAATATTAATGCCATACAATTAAGCTTGCCCTGCCATTTTACACAGCGGCTCCTTCACATATATTTCCGGAGAAGAAGCTTGGTTACATGACAGGAGTCATGGGCCGAACTTGGTCCTCCCAAAAAGCTGATGGGCCCATCCATGGCTTTGCCCTTCCAGAACGGGCCCAAATCATGAACCATCCCATCCTCTTAGCTGATTCCTCTAACCAAGAGCCATCACTTCTCACCTCCTCATGCTCATCAAAACCTGTGTCGCTTGATGGGGTGACCACATTCCTCACAATAAACGGTGTCGTTTCCTCCAGGGACGAGCTTCATAGTGAGCCTACCATCCAGTCGGTGAACTTCCAAACACTCGTGACGCTCCATTCTCTCTGCTCTCATCATAATCCTTCCTTCAATGTTCTCCCTCCTCAAAACCCACTGCATTCCGCCCATCTGTGTCACCAATGGGAATAGTCTCCACTCGAGCTTCAAGAAAATATGAAGTTGAACACAAACAGTTATCAGAGATGTCTTATTTCATTATACTAAATATTTCAAGTCTACATTTCTTGTTATGAAATAGTGCTGCAACAAAGTTATAAGCAAATCTATGTAAATTTACACGCATGATATAGAGTTCCAACAATCACATGATGAAGGCAAAGGAAAGATACCTTACTCGGTGATGAGGCGGTGCATCAATGGATTTTGTGTGCCGTAGAGGAAGAACGGAAAATGACAGTGAAAACTCTCCGGACTGAACTCATTATTCCCACACAAGGCTCTGTTATCCAGCTGTGCCTTCTTATTATGACCTAAGAAGCCCGTGTCGCTCAGGCCCACGCGAAGCCTTAGGGGTATGGAGGTCTTTTCAATGGTAACCTGAAACGGCTGGTTTTTCATTCCGACAAAACTCCGATGGGAATGTTATTCAAAGGAATAGGATTGGGAGGAGGCGGCTGAGGCGTAACTGGGGAAACAAAACACGGGGGCTAATTAAGATTGAACACACCATCCATCCAACAACAATTTTGTTGGGTTTTTGAATATATCAAGAATCCAAGTAAAGTACCAGGTGTGCTCCATGCACCACTTTCTTGTTTCTGGTCAATTAAAAAATTGTTTATTAGATTCCATCTTCAAATATATTTCCCTGCTCCAGAGTATGTACACCTCTCAATCGGGAAGTAACATCCAAATCAGTTGTAACTCTCGCGGCGATATGCTCATAAGGCCATAATCGGCGGTGGGGCTCTGCCGTTTAAGAGATGTTTGTCGAAGGAAAACTTATTTCACATACTTACTTTATATTTCATAAATCATATCAGAAAGCTTTTACCCAACCTAAATAAATACTAAAGTGACAGGTACACTATACTGTCGGAGGATTCAAATCACTGTAAGCCACGACGACAACAATCCAGTGCGCGTATATATATACTTTGGAATCTGAAATATGGACGGTGATTTAATTTACTTCTGTTTGTGTTGACATCATTGGTTAAGAAGCGTCACCACCTCCTCCTTTCTCTCTGGTATTTTTTTTTTTTTTCTGGCAAACTCCTCCTTTCTCTTTTACCTCTTAAAAGAGTATAATTGAAGAAAACAGTCTAATCCCGTATAAAATGTCAAAATGATTTTGGTTAGATGACTTGGCCATCCCAGCATATACGCTCCAGACACCTAATTGGGATATCTCAAGGGGGGAAGGCAACAAATCTTATTTCCCGATTAGGTTAGAAATAATTTTTTTTTTAATTTTATTCTCAGACCTTGTTTGTTTTGAATTATGTTTATGCATAAACCTTATTCACGTAAGTCGAGACAAAAATCCTCCACATATTTACTTCATGGATCATAAAAGCTACATCGTAAACTGTAAAAGCTATCGTATATACCATAAATTACGATTGAAAAGTACAATTGGAAGTTTCAATCACTATTACAAACATACTATTAGAGATTTGAAGATGATATCCGTCTACAAGTAAGAATGAATTTAATGATAATGCATCAGACTAAGGGTGTGTTTGGAAACAACTTCTGAGAATAGCTTTTGGAAAAAAAATGAAAAAATGATTTTTTTAATAGATTATGGGTAAAAAAATGATTTTAATAAGATGAGTGTTTGGATATTAGGTTGGGAATCACTTTTTTAGTGGTTAAATTACCAAAAAAGACATTAGCTTTTGTGATAATTACACATAAAGTATAAAGTTATATTTTATTAAAAATAAGAGAATAAAACTCTTAACGACGATAAATCAAATTTAACGATTCTGTTAAATTTGCACCATTTTTAATTATTCATTATTATTATTTTTCCTTCCAAAACTTATTTGTACAAGATACCCCTCAGGAAAAACTTGGTTTTTAAATTTGCACATTTTCCTAATATTTAACATTAAATTTATTAATAAATAAAAAAATTGGTTATATGTGATATTAATTAATTTAACTAATTTTTTTAATATAGTCAAAAATAAAAAAAATTTAATTAAATTTCTATAATTTTTTAATTTTTTAAATATTTATCATTAAATTTTTTAATTAAATTTATAGGAATTTAAAAAAAAAGATAGAGAAGAGAGAAGGATGTGGATCCCACAAGCATGAAAAACAAGCTTACAGGTGATTCTCCCAAAACCATGGTTTTGAGGACAAAACCAAGGTTTTAAAAACAATAGTGTGCTTGGATGATCTTACACCAAAACCATAATTTTATCCCACATCCGAACACACTCTAAATGAAAATAATACTAGCTTTTTAAGAACTAAATCAATTTTAAATATTTTATATTAAAAAAATCAATTTTAAACAGTAATAGTATAATTGAATTTCACCTTCGAAGTTCGAACACTTTAGGGGACTATTTTCCCCTCTAATGATTAATGTTTAAATATAATTTCTCATAATTTCTTTATCTTCTTCAAAACTTCATTTCCCACATTTGTGATAGGAGTAAAATTTAAAGAACAATAAATTTAATATATATTTAATGAGTTAAAGTATTTTTAAATTCTAATAATATTATTAAAAATGCCTTAATTTTTAGACAGGGCAAGAGGTGGGTCGAATGGAAGGGGTCAAAGTGTGTTGGAATAATATCTAGTGCAAGAACCAATGTTGAGCGAGCAAAGCCAATGATGAGGACTGACACAAATTGGAATTGAAAGTACATGGATAAGCTAGCTGTACCTCATCTACGGAAAAAACTCCCCCCCCCCAAATGCCAGCTTGCATTCTTCATATTCCCCATTTTCCTCTCCACATACTCTTTGACACATAATTTCAATCTCCCTCTTCTGTTTATCTACCTATTTGATTTCTTCATCTCCCCTTCCAAAAAAGAAAGTAGTTCTCAATTTTTTTAATTAGAATAATTAATAGTAGTATACTCTATTTGATAGTTGATGATCGGTTTATATATTGTTATAAACATTATTTTGGTTGGGAAAAGAAAAGTCCGTTTACACTAAACAAGATAAAACTTATTTAATAAATTTATCTTTTATATTATAAATTACATTAAAAAAATAGTATCTATCATTAATCTAAACAAACATCCAGACTTATTCCACCTACATCGAATTGGTAATACTAATAATAAACTTTAACAGTGAATATTTATTTATTGAAATTTAAATTCCTTGCTGCTCATAGTTTCTTCAACATCAGTACAGTCCCCATCAACAGTTCAACACCCCCCTGAATTTATGAAGGCGTGCTTTTCGAGAACTGTGGTCAGTGCTCCAATAAAACCTTAGTCAATTCTGGGCTGAGATTGAAGTTGAAGGCCTTTTCCCATCCTATGATCCCACCTCAAGCAGTCTCATCCTGTATTTCCTTGTTTATTCATTCACCTGTCCCATTCGACATTCTTCGCTTTTTTAATAAAAGAGTTAGTTTTAAAAAAGTTTAAAAAATAATTATATTAAAATGTTTATATTTATTATTTTTTAAAACTAATTTATCTTACTTATATACTGAATACTGATATATAATAATACACAATATATATTATAATTAAGAATTTTATTTTATTTTTTAATTTTTTTAAAAAAATCAATTGACTTATATTATAAGCTAGGGCGAATATATTTGCACTTCCATCCCAAGGGATTTCATAAATTATTAACGATACCGTGGTATACTATTTTTTCAACACAAGCTTTTCTTCATTGCTTTAATGTGTGTTTGGAAAACATTTTCAAAATTTTTTTTTTAAATATTTATTTTATATATTTATTTCGTAAAACGTAAAAATTATATTTTAAAAATTAATCTAAATAAAGTAACCTCTCTATTCATTGGGAGTAAAATACAAGTTCGTTACTTGACAGAGCTGAATTTGTAGTTTTGTGCTCCTCCGTCGATATATCTATTCTATCAAATCATTTTAAAATATCGAGTCAAGGCATTTCTCATATACAAAGAGTTCAAACTACTGTATAAACCCTGAAGCAAAATGACTTGGCAGTGAACAGTATAAGAAAAGTGGGATCAAAATTGCTTATTATTGACGATAATGGACTGACAACAATGCGGGAAAAACAAACTACTTAATAAGGCCAAGGACTACACCCTGGCGCCTGCACGCTTCACCACCTAACTAGGAAACTAGCCTCATGGAGAAGTGAATCAAAAAGGGTAACAATGAATTCCAGAATTTTTATTTGATATTATCCAATGTCTGGTTTGCTGCTCCTCTCTCCATATGTGTCTCCTATGAAGCATGGATTCCAGATTTGTTTACAAAGGAAAATCAACCGTGAACCGTCCTAATTATTGGACTCACACCAGGAGTCTTAAACAAACAGGATGAAGCTGATGAAACTCTATGAAAATTGAAATTACAATTTGTTGCCCGGGGAAGCCCTTCTTGAACCTCCAGTAATGTGTTGGGGCTTTCATCTCCAAACCTATCACCACCTGCACTAACTCCATCTGTCGTCATCAGTCTCATCATCATCACCAGTCTGATCTGGAGTATCTTCTTCAAATTCTTGTATCTGCTCAGGAATATCGATCATGGTAGTGTACAGTGAGACAAGTGCTATGATCTGCAGGGAACATGTGGTCGACGGGAACAACAAGTTGCAATGTGAGACGACCGTTGGCTCTGTGGGCTCGGAAGAAGTGGTGGCGGCCTGCCTCCTCCTCCCTGAGAATCAGACGGCCGTCGCTGGTGTGGTACCTCTTCAACTCCCACGGCATGTGAAAAGAAAGGTCATGCGTGCGAGTCAGGAGGGGTATAGGGGGAGGGAACTCTCTCTTCTCACTTTTCTTTCTACTACTGCCTTGCTTCTTCAATACTGGTGAGCCCGGCTGATCAATATTCACGTCACCGAAGCCATTGTCACTTACGTCATTGATGCAACTCTCAGTGCCGATGAAGTCACCGTCGGTGGAGCTCATGATGATGGTGGGGATGAAGCGGGAGCCACCGGGCTCCGATGAATTAAACCTGCTTCAAAACATATGGAATCAGAGGTGTGGGTGTGGGACTTGGGAAGCGGAGGGGAGTATTATATATATAAAGCCCAAAGCAGAGGGGTTAGGATTTTGGGAAGAGACAAAGGTGCAGCAGAGACAGCTAATATATATTTAGGTAAATTTTGGCTCCATTAATAACATTATTGCATGCATGAAATGTTAAAAAAGTAAAATATCAATATAATTGATTGTTCTTTTTATTATGACCACAATGTTTGTTAATGTGTTAAAAACTACCAAAAAATTGTCCCTGGTTTGTCTACAGAGCCATCCACTGAAGCAGGCGCAGGATTATTATTCCACCTCATGGCGGCCGTTTTAAATTTCAAACGCAATGTTTTGCTGATCAAAACAGTGCGTTTGGTTTGGGTATTTTCCCGCGCGGCCAGCAAGGATCTTCATCAGCTCAAACGCACCTTTATGGCCTTTCGTTCCCCAGGCCAGCTACTCAGCCGTTAAGCTGCGGAAGGCATACGACGTGCACCGTTGGTGGGATCCAGCGCGTTTCTTCAGTACGTGGACGTCTGAGATTGGGAGCTGCATGTAGTGAGAAGTGCAGAGGATCTGCTCGCCAAAATTTCATTAAAATGGATATTTTCATTGAACTTCACTACCTAACATTATCAGATAAAAATACGGAAATACCTTTTCGTTTTTTTCTGGCGTCTTAACGAAAATTTCGCTACCTGAAGACAAAATTTAATTCAGAACTCAAGTAACCTCAATTATCCCTTAGGTATACGTAAAAGAAAAACCTGAACTGGTTCTCATCGAATCAAACTACATTCCATATCCTTTGAAGTTTCTTGCATGTGAAGGAAGTAAAAGAGAAAAGCAACCCAGAGAATAAAAGCTTGGAATGGAGGAAGCAAACTATAACGTCACGAGCAATAAATTAAAAGGATGCATGAGGGCTAGACATTAACACGTACGTACGTACCGGCGAGGCTTAGTAGGTCAATTAGAAGTGAGGACGAAGCACACAAACTTGTACCCGAAAATGGCGGAGAAGACTATATTTGCTCAGAAAGCAGAGAGACTTCGAGGAATAGAACATATATACAAATAAAGACATGACTGGCGTCGTTTGTTTGCTGGTTTGTTTTAAATCATGGATGTAACGAATAACGTATACTTGTAATGAGCCCAATTTGAAGGCGGGGGTTTTGGGATATTGTTGACATTTTATCGTGACTCAATCAAAGAAAACGAGTTGAGTTATGGCTAAAGATATTTATTCACTAAAAGGCCTTTTCTATTTATGCAATAAGTCCCGTCATCATGTTAACACGGTAACGCCACTGCTTGCCTCAACCTTATCCTGGGGTTCGTTGCTTGATGCTGCTTGAGTTTTTCTTTTTCCTTGTTAATCTTGCAACTAACTAGTTTTAGAACAAAATAAATACACGTAATCGTTTCAATTTTTCAGCATCTTTAAGTAAATAACTCAAGTGATCCGTTGGGGCAAAGCACAGGATGATGGCGCATTTGCTAAGAAAATTTAAATATATATTGACCGATTGTAGATGTCCGACATATATTACTCAGTTTGCTCTGTTATCCTGTAGAGTTAACTTTTTATTTAACAATATAAAACTTCTTCACTGTTTAAAGTTTGTCGTCAGTAATTTTTTTATAACATATTGTCTGTAGATTATATTCTTATTAAAAATATTTTTCATGTCAGATTTTATGCTACACGTTTGAAAATGTGTTTAATCTATATAGGCATTATATACTACTCTTCCAGTCCTCAATATATAAGATATATTTTAAGAGTTGATTTTAAATCTAAATATAATACATAATTTTTATATTTATCAATATTTTCCTAATTTACTTTTATTAATGCTTCCTCACCCATAATCATAGAAGAGAGTGAATGGAGGAATTAAAAAAAATGATTGAGGTATTTTAAAAATATATATCTTATTAACTAATTTTTTTAATTTAATTAAATAAAATAAATATGTCTTATATTAAAACCTAAAAGAATAAATCTAGATGAGACAAAAAAGGAGAAGTAAAAAGGCCTAAAAGCCTATAAGGAGAAGTGGAAATCGCTCAATCAGGGTAGGACCACCAAGTTGGAAACAAATCTCCAAAGAAAGATGAAAGCCAAGATGCAAATCTACTAATAACGTATTTCACTTAGCACAGGGCATCATAAGTTTTTGCACAGGGCATCATAAGTTTTTCTTGGGTGCAAAAATAAAATTGTGAAAAAATATTACGTCAATTAAGTTAAAGGCTATGGGGGCAAAAATGCTCATATATTTTTTTATAAAAATGCACCTGGCATCAAATTTTTTTACTGGGAGTATAAATGCCCATCAACATTTAAGAAGATAGTTAAAATGCCTATCCGTTTGCCACGCCATCATTTTGTTAGGGGGAAATAATCATTTTGCTCTACAATTTTGTGAAATTTTATAATTTTACACTTGACAATTGTGTGACACTTTAAAATTAGTAAATGACCTCCAAAAATTCTGAAATTTTTCAGAATAAAAGTAGACATGATAAGTTTTAATTGGATAGGTCAAATGAAATATTATTTGGTCAAAATGACCATTTTGTCCTTACAATTTTCGTAATACTTGAAAAAATTGGCATATTTGTCACCAAACTTTAAAAATTTATATCTAATTGTATAGATATCCAATTGGGGTGGTTCCAAAGCCTATGTGACCCTTATTAAGTCTAGTTTTATAGAAAAATTGGGGTGGTTCTAAAGCCTATGTGACCCTTATTAAGTCTAGTTTTATGGAAAAATATAAATTTTAGCCAATAGGAACCTCAAAATTCCTATAATTTTTAGTTTTGAAGTCTGCTCCAGAAAAATGTTAAATTCGCTGGGAAAAATTAAAAAATTTATTTCTCCTTGTATACAACTCCAAAAATTTCATATGACCTATTAAATTAAATATTATCATGTCTACTTTTATTCTAAAAAATTTCAGAATTTTTGGAAGTCATTTACTAATTTAAAAGTGTTACACAATTGTTAAGTGTAAAATTGCAAAATTTCACAAAAATTGTAGGGCAAAATGGTTATTTTCCCCTAACAAAATGATGACGTTACAAACGGATAGGCATTTTAACTCTCTTCTTAAATATTGATGGGCATTTATGCTCCCAATAAAAGAATTTGGTGCTGGGTGCCCTTTTATTAAAAAAACACATGGGCATTTTTGCCCCATAGCCCTTAAGTTAACTAATGTTTAGAGCCAGGAATAAGAGTACCTTGCGAGTTGTAACTTGTAAGCTGACCCGCACCAACCCGCGGGCCCGAATTTTAAAAAAATAATTTCTTATATTTTAAAAATTGCTGAAAGTACGAGACACACATATATAAATTATTAAATTTACTTTTCTAGCATTAATCATTCCTCTTATAAAAATTTTAAAACATAATCCACAATTCAATAGATAAAGCGATTAAATTTGTCAAAGTTTATAAATAAAAAACATAAAATCATCTTCAAGCAACCAAAATATAATAATTTTTTCTAAAGAATAATGTAAGAGGCTAATATTTTTTTGCTTTGGATTGGAAGGTACCAAGATAAGAGTGAACAACTTATAGGTTTTGTGAAATTATTACATGAAAAAAAATTGCGGGCCAACATGTGGGCCATGAGGTGCAAGCCTATGCTGCCCACATTTTTGTGGGTTGAGATTTCTGCCCCAACCCGCAGGTTGAGCCCATATTATCGGCTCTACTAATGTTGACCACTTAATAAATATGTCAACTAAGAAAATTGTGCAAAAATGCACATGAAGTTTCCAATGGTTGTGACATTTTTGCACCATTTTGAAAATTTACATTTTTTTGCACCACTTTTTTAATCTACATTTTTGTTAAACTGTTAACGTTAGTTGACTTAATAGCTATGATATATTTACAATATTTTAAAAACTTCATGTACATTTTTACACCCAATAAAAATTTATACTGTCTAATTCCTTAACAGAATATTTTATATGTATGTTTGGACATTAACCCTATAAAAAATATAGTAATATTGTCGGTGAGATGTAAACAATGGACCTCATTTTTAAGATTTGTTTTTTTTTTGGTATCCCACGCAGTATCCAGAGTTTCGCCCTGACTAATCCGGATCAGGCCCCCGTCGCGTACCTGATATGGTGGGTGAGTCTCCCAACGGGGTTTTTCTGCATATACAAGACTCGAACTCGAGACCTTACTTAAACAGAACCGAACCGCTTACCACTCAAATCAACCCCGTTTGTTCATTTTTAATATTTTAATATTGCACACCCACACTAGCTTGTTTGGAATAGTTTATGGAAGCTCCATAAGTGCTTATGAATTGTGATTCACGGAATATGAAGTAATTTTTATGGTCTAGGAGGTAATTTTTACAGTCTATGAGATAAATATGTGGAGGAGATTTATCTCGATTTATGTGAATCGGATTTATATAATAAGCCTAATTCAAAAAAACAATTCCAAACAGTTGGATTGGTCTCGGTAAGTAACCAAGGGCCGATACTTAGATCGGGCACGGGTTTGTGACCCAAGGTTAAAGCCCAATATAGTTGACTAAATAACTGGAATATTACCCGCAAATGGGGGGAAAAAACAGTTGAAAGAAATTTCATCCAAAAGAATGTTGCAGGAAATGGCATTTAAACCTCACTTTATTTTTTCAGGTTTTATATTTAAAGAAAAAAACATACGACTTTGGAGACTTCTCCATTCGTGAATTTACTGTACAAATTTTTGTCCAGGATAATACATTGTTTTAGTGTTTATTCGGAATAATGATGAGAGATTTTAAAAGTAGTTTTTTAATCATAATTTACAGTATATAAGGTAAGTATATAAAAAAATATTATCTCAATTTACGTTAATAAACACTTTTAAGAGTCTCAAAGACAATCCGAAACAAGTATTTAATTGCAAGCAAATATCCACATGGCGCGTTTAATTAGTAGTGTCAGTTGCCATCAAGATAAGCTATGAATGTTCCTAATCATTTTGATGAGATACTCCTTCTGATCCTATTTATAAGCAATTTTTTTCTTTAATTGCGCAAAACGAACTGGTAACTAAAAGTAATAAGTATGTCAAAAATATCATGTTTTTTCCATATATGCCCCTATTTATGAAAATAGAGAGAGAATGTATAAAAAGTATCAAAAATAGTAAAATACATTTTTCCAATGTTTTGTTGACTTTATTTATCTAGTGAGTTGTCTCTCTCTCTTCTGAATATAACTATTGGTGTGTGTGATAATTAATTATAAATAATATATATTTAATAAAGATAAAATAAAAAAAATGAGTTTATATTTTTAGATATAAAATAAAAATTATTTATAAAAAAGATCAACCCCTGAAATAAAATCATTTATAAATCATTTATAAATAAGACCGAAAAGTGTATAATTATTGGCGATAAGTCCAGCCCATACGGAAATGAGTGTTCCATTGACCAAATTTTTTTACTTTCTTTTCACTTAATATATTTATCATTAGAAATATCGATCATTGTATTATTAAATATTAAATGATAATAATATTTTTCTAGAGTAATATATACACGGTTAGAAATATCAATAATCGTATTATTAAATGTTAAATGATAATAATATTTTTATTAAATAAATATCAATTATTAAAAATTAACTTAATGATAGAGAAATTAAGTGGAGGGGAAGTGGAGAGAGGGCTCTTTCCCCAGCCAATCATGTTTTAATTGATTATAAATCAAAAGACACTTGCTGATCTTATTCTAATTGATTATAAATCAAAGGACACTCTTCAAGTAGACGTGTAAATAAAAAGAACCACAACAGCAAGGAGAAAAGGTAATAGAGAATCGAATATAATCCTTGCTTTACACTAATTAATGATAAGAAACTAAACTTGCATCCCCTTTCTTGTTTTTAGTTCGTAAGGGGCAAACTTCTTGATTTCAAGTTCTTACGGATATGTCCTCTTTCTACTTTGTTGGTTACGATGGACGGTCGCGTTCTCCCTCAAGTTCATACATAAATACACATCGACCTGCATTTTGACGAGGCTAAATGCTCTCTGGTTTTCTAGGGAAGGAGTGCGTTATTGAGTGAGGGGGCTGGTTTATTTTCTTTGTCGCCTTCTTCTTCCGAATCGGGAGGTTGCTAGCCAGCTGGGCAAAAAAAAAAAAAAAAAAAAGGTTGCCAGCGAGCACCTAGCAGTTCCGAGGGTCAATTATAAGAGACCTCACTTTAATTTATTGCTTTGACTTATTAGTATGGGGGCCTCCCTGCACTTGGGGATTTCTTCAGGGGTCCCTCCCAACTTTCAAAAAATTTGTATATGCTTGCACATTTAAGTTGAGGTGTTCATTAAAGCTAGCTAGCTAATAACGGAGCCCTCGTGCCTAAAAGACTATAAAAATATATAATAATTTGAAGCTATATGTGTATATGTAGCTAGGATCTTTGTCGGTAACCTACAGTAGCACACCGAAAGCTCAGAGACAATGCTTATTACATATGGTTTTGAGCCTATCTAGAGGCGTCGAAATTTTCAATAAATAGTATACCTCCGCCCTATAATACAAATAGAGATATCACTGATCCCTTGTTCTGTCTGTATATGCAGGACTTGAATCAGACACTCGTGAATGCACAATATGTTATTGGCTTCAATCATGTGGTTGTAACAATCGAACGTGTTGGATTTAGCCTGCACCCAAGCCACGTTATACGTTATTACGTTTGGCAATGAAAGGTTTATTATTGTAATGCTTCATATAGGCAGGTGGAGGCTCGCTGTAGCTGCATTGATTTGAAGAAAGATGAGGATGTATTTATTCTTGTAATACATTGATTCCTATGAAGTAAACGACGTCGGTGGTGAATTATGAGACTCCTGAAAGGTACACCTAAGTTGTCTCGGTGTCATTTCATGAGTGGGGCGATGCATTTATTTTAAGTGGATTTGATACACAAAAACGACACCGCCCTTATTCAATTACTATGATTTAATTAACTTGCCGGGTAGGAACTCTGGGAGGGTCTTGTGATGAATTTACGAATTAACAATAATATGAGCTTATAGTGCGTAAGGTTGGGAGAAGGATTAAAGAAAACAGCAAACAGAGAAAACAAACAGGAGGGTTCGTTTTCATGGACAGTGGAATATGTGACGCGTAATTAATGAAGATGATCGTAAAGCCACCTGGCGCAGCAGGGTCTTTGTTTTGAATTTAAAAAGCACAATCAATCAAAAATTATTTTCACAAATACCAACCGCCCTGTTGTGGCGCCAAGTGGCCAATTCATAAGGTTAAGTGTTGATTAGAGCCGTATGTTCTCAATAAATTTTTTTTTTTAAAAAAACACAGCCGTATGACGCCCCGTTATGACTCACGCTGCCACGTAGCTTGCAAATCTACCACAGGTGTCTTGACGGGGTATTTAATTCGTAGCCCAGCCTCAAGGCCTCAATTATTTTTTTCGATATGAATCCTCAATTATTGTTCGTAATTTCCACCTAAAAAAATAAAAAAACAAAAGAAACAAAAAGCCTGAAAACGACCGGACGTTCAAACAAAAATGGCCCCCTCCATATCAAAATAGAATGGTAGCAGTAGTAGTTTGATTGGACTTGGTTTCAGTGCTATACTTAAATTTTTTAACTGTTACAGAATATAAAATAAATATAATCTCTTTATTATCAAAATAGAAAGGTAGCAGTAATAGCTTGATTGGACTTGGTTTCAGAATTTAACAGTGTTTAGGTCTACCAACTTATTAAATTTGAACTGTTAGATGTAATTTAGACAGTATAGATCTAAGTTTTTAAAAATTTATACTTTCTAATAGAATTTTTTTAATAAGTCATAATTTAAAATAAAAATATTTTTTTTTTATTATTTTAAAAAAATATTTGTTTATTTAAAAAAATCATCATTTTAAAAAAATTCAAATATAAACCATCTAAAATAAAATTTAAACAGCTTAAATATGATGAGTTGGGAGAACTAACCATATTAAAATCAAATCCACTTTAATTGTTGGTAGTGTGAGGACTGAGGGTGAGGGTGTGTGTGTGTGTGAGAGAGAGAGAGAGAGAGACTTGGGCCCCAAGCTACTGTTTTAAGATTTATGGGTTCACATCCGATTCATAAATCCGATTATATATATATATATATATATATATATATATATAAAAGATATTTGGATGAACCGTGATTTATTTTATAAGTATTTTTTATGTAAGTCGAGATTAAATTTTTATCACATATTTATCTTATATATTATAAATTATTATTGAAAATCACGTTTAAATATTTCAATCGTTATTTCAAACACCCACATAAATTATGAAGCCAGCTGCTTATACATACAAATATAAATATAAACACATACATACATATATTTGTCCTATGGATGTGCTGGTAAAGAATAGGGAAAAATATAAAAAAAGAATTTTAAAATTATAAAATTTTAAATTAGATATTTTTTTTAAAAAAATAAGTTATAGATTACTTATGAAGTTTTTTTATTCCTTTATCATTCTCAGTAGCAAACTTAATTTAGAATTTTACAATTTTAATTTTTTTTATCTTTTTCCTTAAAGAATAATCTCTTCTCACGTGATCTAAAATCGATTTAAAAAGTTCAAAATTCAACTAAATATTGCATTAATATATAATCAGATACATACATCGGATGACGTGTTATTCTACTTTAGATTCACAGAGAAGGATTTGCACGCAATTATAAAAGCATATATATCAGATACTTTTTCATGCTTAATATTAAGAGTTGATTTTCGTTTTAAATAGGAAAAATTATTTAAAAATGTTTAATTAAAAATTTATTTGTTAAATGGGACCTTCGTGTACGAACAATATGTGTTATATTAACTAATTTCCTTAATATAATTAAATTAGATAAATATATTTTATATTAAATACCCAAAGAATTAAATAGATCAGTTTTGTTGCCATTGAATTGATCAAATTTATTCACTGCATGCATGTATATATTATAACGCTGTTTAGTTTAATACATATTTATCTAATTTAATTATTTTAAAAAAAATTAATTAGATTAATTAATATAACATGCATTGTTTAAAACATCATAGTCATCTATCTTTATTCTTCCATTCTATCTCCTCCTTATTTATTGTTAAGAGAGCATCAATAGAGATAAATTAGGAAAAGATTGTTAGATATAAAAAATATGTCTTATATTTAATATTAATATTAACTCTTAAAATATATCTTATATTAAGTATCACATTAAACAACAATATTTTGGAACTCGGACCGGGAACCGGCCACCTGGCCACCAAACCGACCCGGTCCGGTAACCGACCTGGTTTGGTACTTAAAAAAAAAATTTAAAATTTTCTTTAGAATTTCATATTAATAAGCCTAAAATATTCAATTTCTCACCGGTTTGACCCTGGTTTAGCTCCGGTTTGACTCCGATTTGACCAACTAACCTTTAACCTAGTATCACGACAGCTTCAATGACCGGTTTCGGTTTCAGAACCTTGTTAAACAATGTAATTAAAAGTTTGGTCACGGTTATCCGCGGATTTTCCCCTGGAAAATCAGAGATGATCACATGCAATTGGCTTAGATCCAGAGTTTTAATTTTAGGCAAGCAAATTAATCAAGCGCTAAATCAATGAATTCTAGTGATACTTTTAATTAAAGGTTCTCACCTGACCTATTCCATCACCTGCACTTCCCTAGCTGAGAAGGTTAATTTCGTGGTAGAAATTACTCAGTCCAATGGCCATGGTTTAATCTATGTAGCTTCTCTGGTCATTAACTAGTTATTAATTCATCATTCAACAATTTGAACATAAAATAATCTATTTGGTGGAATTTTTTTCAAGCTTTAATGTCCTCTTACCTCCAGCCAAAATTCAGTGTGGCTCTCAATTTATTGTTGTTTTTATTTGAATTACGTTTTTCTTCAAATATATATTTGTTATTATTTTTCTATTTCTTATTGAAAATAGTTCGTATGTATATAAAAATACATGAATTTAATTAATCAAGACCAATTTAACTACAAATCAAATTATTCAACCTTAAATCATGAAAAAAATGTCTCCATTTATTCTTCTCTCTATTTCCTCTTTATTGAATGTCTCCACAATTAAAACTTGAACCAATGGTGGAAACATTTAATAGAAAGAAAATGAAAAGAGAAATCAACGGAGACATCTCTTCACTTAACTCATTATGTGACCGGTCTACTTTTTATATACTTGATGTGTGATACTTATTCTGAGTATCTGTTTGGGTTAGTGATATAAGTTTTTTTTTAATATGATTTACAGTTTACGAGGTAAATGTGTGAAAAAAGTTTTATCTCGAATTATGTAAATAGCCTTTCCTAACAAAACAACAACCATATTGATTTACACGTTTGTGTACTATATTCTAATTTATGCCTGGACCGTTATCTTCTTACGCAAAAAAAATGTAAGGATCAGAGGCTCCGTGGAAGGAATGACCGAATGAAATGAAAAACCAGTCTCATTCCTTGCGCATTAATTTTTACTGGTGAAGTTAAGAAGGACATAAACAGGAGATAAGAAGATTCTAGGAGACTAAGACAGCCCAGCTTCTCTCTCTAAAATTATTGAATGCATATCCAATTATACATATAAATAAACAGGACTCCTAAATATTTTGTTGTACCCCTAGCGTCCATAATTTTCTACATGTAAACCACACTAAAGCCACAGAGGCCAAGAGAGTTATCAAGACCCTCATTTCATCTCCTAGCTCATTATTGTTTAACGACTACTCGTATTTGTTTTCCACCACGCATCCCAGCTCTCTTTGCAGACAAAAAGAGATCCGCACCTGTCCTTTCCCATAATCAATTTTGGAATCAGCCCGTGCTCTTGATGTCCCCTCAAATTATATATATAATAACATAACACAACACATCCATTGATCAACCCAGGAACGAAGAGAGAGAGAGAGAGGCCAAAAAATAAAAATGGGCGTAGAAGGCACTCTGGAATACTTGTCTGATTTACTCAGCAGTAAGAAGAAGAAGAAGAAGAAGCAAACACAGACTGTAGCTCTGAAAATCAGAATGGACTGTGAAGGATGCGCGCGCAAGGTCAAGCAAGTTCTCTCCGGCGTTAAAGGTGTGTGTGTCTATATATATATATATATGTTCCTTCACTTGTAGCTTTGGATGATACAATTGAGTTGAGTTGATTTGATATGCAGGGGCTAAGTCGGTGGATGTGGACTTGAAGCAGCAGAAAGCGACGGTGACAGGATATGTGGAGGCGAAGAAAGTGCTGAAGGCAGCACAGAGCACGAAGAAGAAGGTGGAGCTGTGGCCTTATGTGCCCCATACAATGGTGGCGTACCCATATGTGTCTCAGGCCTACGACAAGAAGGCCCCTCCTAACATGGTCAGGCGCGTCCCTGACACCGCCACCATTTCTGAGACCACCGTCGACGACCGTTACGTCCAAATCTTCAGTGATGAAAACCCTAATGCTTGCTCCATCATGTAGCTTACCACTGAGTTTCTGTTTCTTCTCTACATCTCTCCCAGCTCTGTTATTAAATGGGTTGTGAATTAGGTGCATGTGGTATGTATGATGGCAGGGAATTTTGAAGGCATGAGTTTAGATATTCAAATTAATTCGTGCAAACAACCCAAAACACTTTTTCATTAATTAATTAGCTTGTGAATAACCCGTGTTTGGCCCAAAAAAAAGCTTCTGTGTTGTTATACGAGTATATATCATGAATTTTCTCTCCCCGATCCTCTTTAAAAGGAAGTCCGGGGTCCGGCTAAGTTCATCCATGATTACATTCGTAACTCATTCAGGCAATCACGATAATTAAATTAAGAAAGCTATATATATACATACATGTACATGAGGCGATTAAATCATAACACTTAACCCGATGAGAGAGAAAAGAAGGAAATGGAATATTATTTTTTATTGAATAATTATTTTTCCCAGTATATTTTATTGAATAATGAAGTATACATCTGTACAGTGTACTTATATGCTCTATAGATAGCCATAAGTTACTGACAGCTGTTAACCAATAGGCTAACTAATTCTAATTCATCATACTCTAATAACACTGAAAGATAAAAACTGTCCAAATTAAATAAATTCTAATGAGGAGCACTTCCTAGCTAGTGGGGGAAGTCGGCTGATGAATCTATAATTATACAGCAATCCTATTGTTAGTGTTGCATTTTCCTGTAATTGACCTTCATAATCTATTACATTATGATACGACGTGAAACGGCACGCGGCTATCTGGGAAAATCGTTGGGATCCCTCTAGGTTTATGACTTGTGACCTTTCCTAAAAAATATAATACTAATAATTAACGGGCAGGGAGGGGACGGATTTGGTTACTTTAATTTAATAGTCGAACTCACATACCAGACTAACGCCCCCCTTTAGTATATTGGAATTAGCCTTATGAAAATGGAATTGGGATTGAATTCCACAAGTGTGGCACGTTTGGTACACCTTAAGACACATGGAACTGATTTTCACATGAAGGCCAATTCCATCAAAATATTGGTGGAATTGAATTCTATCACATATTCTATAGAATTCTTAAAAATTCTATAGAATTCTCCTTTTACTCCCCTCTTTATCTCCTTCAACCCATTACCGCTGGCAACTTCCAGTTTTATGTTTCAAGATTCTTGTCGTTCTTTTCCACCTCACCTTGATACCCCTTGTGCGACAGCTACTCCAACGGCCACCACAGGCTTGGTTCATGTGCTTCGTCTTCTTTAATTCCCCAAGCAGATCTGAAACATGGATCTAGAACGGTGGCTGAAGGTCGACGGCAGCTTATCCTCTTGATCTTCATGTTGAATACGATGGCCTTCGTCTTCTCCAACCTCGGCTCTGAACTCATCATTGACAAAGAGCCACCTTTTGTCCGGCAGCCTGAAGATGGCAGCAACCTCTTTTGATCCTCGGCAACATAGTGCTCTTCGGGTCCTCACAATCTTTGCACTCTCGGTTATATGCAATCCAACCTAGCTACCTTTTCCTTCAATCTATTCATTGACCCAGCCAATGAATATGAGGCTGATAGTTTGCGGGCAAAGGTCCGTAACTACTGACTGTGGTGAATAATAGTTTGCATATTTGAGGTTGAGGCTCAGGTGTTTTTTTTAGGTTGGGTGAGGATATATTAGTAATTTTAAATTTTAAAAAATATTAAATACAAATAATATCTAAATTTTATGTATATACCAAACACATTTTTAAACTTCATTTTCATCTCCATATCTATCAAAATAAATTCCAATATACTAAATGGGCCATAAACCAAAATTTCATCCTTAAATAAACTTAGTTTTCTCAATGATTTTTCAAAAAATTGAAATCCAAATGTTATCATCAGTGGATTATTTTCATATTTTTCCTTAATTTTTATTTTTTCCTCAGACAAGGATTCATCTGAACTTGTTCAAGGTTCGATCTACTAATTAGTGGTGGTTAATTTCCATGATGAATAACAAACTTAAATATAGGAATAATTTTTATCATCAGACTCTGACCCATCATGAACACTTGAGAACTTTCCCCTATTTATCAATTAATATTTTTCTTTGCCAATAGAAATGAGCATAGGGACTGTTCAAAAAAAAAAAAGCATAGGGAAGATAATGTTGTGCTTTAATTATAAGGAAACTTGGTCAATTAAGCACGTTCCGAAGTTGAAGATGGAAGATTTAGCGGGAACACAACGAAACTAAAAGTTTGGTAACCAACTGTTGACTCGTCGTTTGTCTTTTTGCATCCTATAGCTTTGGCTTGACCCCTACGCGTCCACCGTTCATTTGTTATTAAGTTGAAACCGTATGATGACGGAGATAAAACATTATGGTGCATTTTTTACCTCTGCGGATTTTGACCAATACCAGTTTTCCCATATTAATTCTCTTCCGTTCCCACATATTGTGTTTTAGTGGGCTCGGTAAGATTTTTTTACCAACTGTAACTTTATTTAATTTGCAAAGAGTGTTTGCTTGGTTTTTTTTTGTCCTGGTATTTGGCCAATGATTTCGCATCAATATAAAGTGTAAAATTTATATCTAGTTTTTATTTACTACACAATCTCCAGTTCCATTAAAAAAATAATAGAGTATAAGAGAATATGTTTGGATTAGCGATTAAAGAACTTATAAGTGCTTATACACGTAAGTTGAGACAACACTCATTTAACATACTTATCTTATATATAGTAAATCACAATTGAAAAACTGCTTTTAAATACTTCAATTGTTATTCCAAACGAACAACAAGTCTATGTTAAATATTTCAGTTCACTCATTAGGTGTAATAATGTCTATATATAGCATTACAAATACAGATTAATTTATTTTACCACTGCTTTTGATGTACTTTTAATTAGCTTGTATGATATATATAACTAATAAATAAAAAGATTATTAAACTATCAATATAATACACTCAGGGTTAAAAGTATCAGGTAAAAAAGAAACTATTATTACCAAACAACTTGGTAGGGACTTATAAATGCCCATCCCTAGCTTTGTATAAAATAAACAATGAACAATTTGATTCTTAACGAAGACAATGGCCTGAAGTTGATGGTTATTTATATTTGGTCTGACATTTATTAATTTATTGAAATTAAGGTAGGGGTGTGTGCAGAGATTTATAATACGTGCGTGTATGTCTGGTAGTGAATTTAGTCTTTTCATGATTTGAATTTTCCAGTATTAATATAATAAAGCCTTTATCAATTGTTGCTATGATTCATCACTCAATTAAGCAGTGCCATACATAAAAATAGGAAGCATAATGTAGGAAGTAACTAGTAGCTAAGTAAGTAGAGGGGAGAGATATATAGGGTGGAATTTTATAATGGTCAGTTGCGTGAGAAAAGTAGTGTTTTATACTAAGCAATAATTATGAAAAGAAAATTTAAGATGGCCGACTTATATTCATTATATCAATTTTTTAATTATATTTATTATTATTAGTTATTAAAATATTAATTTGTATTTATAAATTCACCTATAGAACACTTGTAAATTTTTATATAAGCTTTTATATTATAAAAATTAGAATTTTTAAATTTTTAGATGGACACTTATTATTTTACTATTGTTAGTTATTAATATATATATATATATATATATATTTTGTAAATTCACCTATGGAATATTTGTAAATTTTTGTATAAGTTGTTCTATTAAGTAAATTAGGATTTATAAATTTTTATATAGACACTTATTATTTTGTTATTGTTAATTGTTAAAATGTACATGTATACTTACAAATTCAATTATCAACTTTATTTACAATGATATAGTCAATTTCACCTAAGTTTTGTCTTAATTATAATTGTGACAAGAACAATAAGCAGCTGAGACTGTTTCCTTTAAAAATGCATCAATCTCTCAGCCTCCATTTTCTCCTTCTCTTCCACCCATTTATAACCATTCCCCCACTCTCTCTCTCTCTCTCTCTCTCATATCCAACTGTCCCTCGTTTCAAGGAGCGTCATGCATGTCCATGCACTCCAACATATATATATTTTGGATTTCTTAAAGTAAAACAAGGAGAGATGGTTGTCTTTTAGATTTCCTCCTGCAGATTCTGTAAGCTTGTTTTGCATTTCATGTTCAGAACATAGAAATGGGTCGCGTTAAATTGGAGATTAAGAGAATAGAGAACACCATAAATCGTCAGGTTACATTCTCAAAGCGTAGAAATGGCCTCATCAAGAAAGCCTACGAGTTATCCATTCTCTGCGACATTGATATTGCTCTCATCATGTTCTCTCCTTCAGGCCGTGTCAGTCACTTTTCCGGCAGACGAAGGTTCTTCCTCCTCTTATTTTCTTAATTACGTGCCTCATCCATCTAATTCCTTCTTCTTCATTCTCTTTTTTATTTAATTTTTTTTTCTGACGATGAACGAATCTTAAGTAATGCGAGAAAATTAAACCAAGAGCTTAGCTAATTTGTGTTCATAATGGTAAGAACAAGAAACACCCACACAAAGTAGATCCATTTATTATGATTCTAGTAACATAGTGCCGATCTTATAGAATTTGGAGCTTAATTTGAAATTTGTCTTATGGTAGGAAAGACAAGATCGATATTTTTCTTGTTTTCACAACAGGTATCATAACAATGCGTTGGTGTTAATAATTTTCTTTGCCCCGAATTTTATTTTTGAAAAAGAAAAACTTGTTCCACACCAAACATGGGATAATTGTTCATATGTTACAACTAGCTAGAAATACGAGCGAACTCCTACGGATTAGGATCTTCAGTGTTGACTCAGATGTGATGAAAACCTTTGCCTTGAATTTGAAAGTCGTGGCAATTAGAATTTTAATTATGTCTGTTTTTGACCTATAATATTAATTATGTCGATAGTTTCTTGATATACATGCAGTATTTACCCGAATTATAAAAGGATATAAGAAATTGCTCTGAACACTTTTAAAACTTAAAACATATAGAGTAACTTATGAAATCGGTCATTCATTTTATCAAACGAAAAGAAGTAAAAAAAACTTTTCACTACGCATCTAAAATTATTAAAATCTTAACAATATAAAATATTTCAGTGCTAATAAGCTACTGAAGCGGGGACCATTCTGCTGCTTCTTTGTAGAACGGAAATAATTTGATAATCGATGGATGTGCTAAATTATGGACGGTGACCGATTTTGCGTTTCTTACCTCAATCTGAAAAAATATTTTTTTCGTAACACAGATAATTGTTAATGTTCTCATTATTTTCTGATGCTTTATTTAGGGTATTTTGCTTTGATTTATGACTAAAATTTATTTTAGTATTATTTGTGGTAAACAGAATTGAAGATGTATTCACACGTTACATCAATCTACCAGATCAAGAAAGAGATGGGTATGTTTGTTCTCATCATGTATGTTAATTTGGGATAACCGGTGGGGTACTTCTTAATGCATTTTGGCTTTTTAATCTAATTAATTATCGAATAGCATTGGGTTCCTTGCAGAGCAATAACCTTTCCAGAGCAACCCTACCGCAGGTATATTCTAACTCATCCTCTCTTCTTTTGTGGTGTTTGATTAAAAGAATCACAAATAAATCAAACTAATTAAGTTAATCACATGTATACATGTCATCTTATAAATGCATTATGCTCACACTGAATTTGAATACTTTCTTTTATTGTTTTTTCCCACAGAAAACCATTGCTTATCATGATCACGTTTTAGTATAATTCCCTTACTTTATTTCTTGGTGCCTTTTAAAATGTATGCAGGAATATTCAGAACAAAGAGGTATTGCCATATATTGTGCAACAACCACATCAATGTGTGTTTGCTGAATAGTTGAGGGATAGGGAAGGAGTTTGAGAATATTATTAAAGGTTTGCATCTGAATATAGAAATTGATGAGAATCAATGTTTGTGCATTTTGCAGTATTTGTTGAGGACCCTGCAGCAACTGAAAAGTGAAAATGACATAGCTCTTCAGCTGGCCAAGTAGGTTCCATCTCCTCTTATCACATATCAATTCAATTAAACTTTAGAATCTCTCTCTGTCTCCTAATTCGACGGTAATATGATTATGACTAATAATGTCTAATGGTGCCAAATTTATGTGATTGCAATTTCATGGAACGGTTCGTACCATATATAGTCCGGGAGACATCAACTCGGAGATTGAAGTAAGAAAAGAAAGCGATTCACTCTATGTTCTTTCTTCTTGTTGTTGTTGTTGGTCGTGAACGATGGCTCTGTTTTGTCCTTTCAGGAGCTGCAACAAGAAGTGAGCAGGTTACAGCAACAGCTTCAAATGGCGGAAGAACAGATACGGTTGGTTGAATTTCGATTGAGTTTGATGTTGGAATGTAAATGGTAAGTTTTTGGAATTATTAATGGTTGGGAATGAAATGACGGGTGCAGGATATTTGAACCGGAGGCGATGAAGATGACATCAACGGCGGAGCTGGAATCAAGCGAGAAGCATCTGATGGATACGCTGACACGTGTAATGCAGAGGAAGGAGTATCTGATGAGCAATCACGTATCGTCTTCGTACGACCCGTCGGGGATGACTTCGTTGGAGAACGTGGGATGGCTGGGGGAGGGCGGCGACAACCATTCACATATGTTCGACGCCTCAGTGTCGTTGGATCCGCTGACATCGACGGTGTACGAGGCGTTCTCGCAGGGTGGGGGCAGCTCCAACGGGGAGTGCCACGTGGCCAACGAAAACAGCGACGGGAATCTGCAGGCATGGCCTCAGGGCTACACCATATATCCCGCCATGCAGCAGGAGATTGTGGCCGCCGACATGCAGGAGATGCTGCAGCCTCAGCTTAACAATGTGGCCCCCATGCCCTCTCACTTTGACTTTGACTCCTCCAAAGCTCCCCAATGAGTAATTACCCACTTACCCCTCTTCCCCTTCACTCCCATACAAACCCTCTTACCCACCCCTTCGGTTTCAACCTTTTCTCTTTCTTAATTCCTTCAACTTTTTCTTTCTTAAATTAATCCCAACTTCATCAACCTACCTCTGACTGTGAATCAAGATTGTTATGATCATCGTTGTTATAACCAGAATATTATGGTTTGTGCTAACCGAGTAATACTAATAACCTATTAAAACAGCCACTCCTACCTAGATCCAATGCCCATAAAAGAGGAATCTCATTTCCAGATAATTAATAGCTTCATCCTCACAATTTGTAATTTGTAACGTTTGATGCCCAGCAAGCACTAGGCCCAACTATGTCTTATTAGGCCATTGGAACGTAAAACCAATTGCACAGACGGAAGGCGGCCCATGAAGTTGGTAGGCCGAGTTATAAAGTGATGTAATATTCATGATGCCATATGGGAGCGTGTCAGTAAACAAATGTTATATCAGCCTTTTTCGTTATTTACCTTGGATCATCTTCCATAAGTTAAATCTCGAAGCTTTCTACCAAGTCTTGCGTTTCAACTTCCCTCGCTAGACTCCTAGAGCGCGTTTGATTTAATTTTTTAGAATAGTTTTTGGAGAAAAGATGAAAAAAATAATTTTTTAAATAGATTCTGAGAAGAATAGATTATAAAAAAATGATTTTAATAAAATAAGAGTGTTTGAGTATTAGATTGATAATCACTTTTTTTAGTGGTCAAATTACTAAAAGGACATTGGCTTTTATAATAATTACATAAAAATGATAAGATTATATTTTATGTATTATTTAAGAGTTAAGGTGAAAATTTTAACAACCAAGTTTTTCCTAAGGAGTGTCTGGTACAAATATATGAAAAGAAAAATCCTAATGCGTTAGGTTAAATCCATGATTTAACAATAAATTTTATAATAAATTCCAAAAATGAAATAAATTTATCTATATGTGATATTAATTGACTTAACTAATTTTTTTAATATAATTAAATTAGATAAATAAATTTTATATTAAGGATAGGAGGGAGCAATAAAATTTTAAAATTCTATAAAAAAACAAAAGGATGGATGAGAGAGAGAATTTTAAAATTTAAGGAAAAAAAAGGACAGATGACTATGAGAGAGAAAAGCATGAGGTTCAGCTATATAAAAAATTATCAATAAAAGAGAGTGGTAGGGTTCACCTACTTTGAAAAACAAAAACAAAAATAGATGTTTCTAAAACTATGGTTTTATACCTTAAAATTATAATTTTTTTAAAAAAAATACTTTTAACTTTTTTTTGAGTGTTTGACAATTTTTTTTTTAAAATTATGATTTAGAAAAAAAATTTATAATGCATCCAAACCCAGTCTTAGTTGTACTGGTGTATTTAGAAAACCACCAAACTCTAGTTTCAAATCACGGTTTGTGTAAATCGAGATAAAACTTTTCTCATATATTTTTTTCATAAATCGTAAAAACTAATCCAAACACACATAACGGATTCATTCATTACCGCCGGAAGCCCCATTTACTAGAGTTTGTAATTGTACCGACTCGTGAATCTTTTCCCCCCCTTCCGTTAGGGTTTAATTTTACTTTCAATTATATATAAATTAGTTTAATTCGGTAAAATCACATATCTCTATTTTTAAAATGCCTGCTCCACCACAGGCCTAATAGCCTAGTGGCAAGGTATTTCCCTATCTAATGTGAGGTTACGTGTTCAATCCCGTCTATTATAATTTAGGTCATTAGTGCCTGCATTTATAATACAAAAAAAAAAATGTCTGCTCCACGTTTTTATTTTACATTTTAATTTTACTGGTGTGTTTGAAAACCACCAAACCTGGTTTCAAACCACGATTTGCGTAAATCGAGATAAAATTCTTCTTATATATTTACTTTATAAATCGTAAAAGTTATTCTTAAAAGTTAATCCAAACACACACATTGAAATATCTTCATATTGTATAGATATATTTTGTTAAAATTAGTTAACACAGAATCTACTATCTCCCTCTCTTTTTTGTTGTTGTTGATTTTATAAATGCAGAAGATTTTGATAAATTTTTAAGACGGATGTAACCTTTTTTATTTTTTATTTTTTAAAAAAGGCATATAGCTCGATAGGGAATCACACCAATGAACATATTATTTAAGTTTAAAACAAATATCCCAATCCCACCACATAAAACACATTTTTTTTAAAAAAAGGAATAATTAACTGATGATTCATTGTAGCTAACAGTGGAAAAAGCCAGTGTATATACGGCGACATTGGAAAACTCACACGCCATACATAAATATTAAATTAGAGCCTAAATAAATAAATTAAAATAGGAAGAATTCTAAAAAAATATCATTTAAATTTTAAAATTTTAAATAGATGATTTAACAATAAAATAATTTGTTAATTGCATTACCATTTTTATTAATCCTATTAACGAATTTGTCGACCGGATTTTAAAGTTTAAAAGGTATTTTTTTGACATTCTCCCAAAAAAAAAATAGCTCTGGAATAGGCAACTGAATAATGACAGTGTAATGATAATTATATTTAAAAAAATGGGGCATCATGCGTGGGTGGGCGTGAGTAAGAAAGTAGCGGATTTGTGGAGAAGGAAGGAAATTAGACTGGAATATACGCGTTGCTAACAAGAGGAGGGAACGCCCTCATTATCACTCTTGAGTCTTGACTCTGTCAAGTAATCAAATATAGTTGACATTTATATAAAGAATGGAAGCAGACGATTTATTGGTTGGCACAATAATATAATCTCACAGTAACTGTTAGCCAAGAAAAAAAAAGAAAAGAAAACTTGTGTTAATTTTTTTTCCTTAATTGAATATCAAGATTAAAATATATCCTTAATTAGTCGTTTGCATTTATCCCCTCACATTAGCTTGTGTGCTTTCAAGTGTTCATGAACTTAGCTTGAGCAAAAGATCCCTGACCTCAAATTAAAGAGGGTTTAATTTGACAAGGTAGTTGCATGGTCCGCTTCGAAGTTGGAAGGGAGCTTCAAGAGTCTAAGACAATGAAGGCATGAAAACAACATACCAATTAATGAAGCAACATGCATGAATATACAAAAAGTGGAAAGAGAAAGAGCGATCCAGAGTCAAGTTGAATTACTAAGTGCTTGTTTGGTAGAGTGATCTTGAATCGAGTTTATTATATAAGCCCGATTTACGTAAATTGAGATAAATCTCTTTCACATATTTATCTCGTAGACCGTGAAAGCACCTCGTAGACCGTAAAAGCACCTCGTAGACCGTAAAAGTTACTTCGTATTCCGTGAATTACAATTCATAAGCACTTATAAAATTTTCAACCGCTATTCCAAATAAGCTCTAGATCATTGCGTGAAGTAAATCAGATCCACTATATATATATATATATATAATAATGATTAGTGCATCAGTGGGGGATTTATTTATAATCTGCATCTCATCTTTATCCATTTTTTTTCATTTACACAGAAATCCACGTTGTTATACACAAGAATTACAACTTTTTAATGGCAATAAATTACTGTTCATAAATTTAATTTGTCCTTTTTAAAAATATTTGTGGAGGTTATAAATTTATCTATATCTATATTATAAACGGTCTTCTTTTGAAATGATACCTCTAGTCATTAATATAACGCCTACCTTATGGTTCAATTTCTTTATTAAAGCTGGTCATATCTTGTGTTCTATCGTTGCATGTTTAATCCAAAATTAACGCACTCAGCCTCTCGCAATAGTATAAAATTAGAAAAAAAAAAAAACTGTAACAAATCGAGAGACTCTGATCAATGCCGATGTCAAATAAATATAGTTTATTAAATTCTAACAATTAATCTGCTGTCATTCTTATCGACCAAATCGGACATTTAATTTGTTTTGTATAAATAATGAAAACAGTAATTTTTCCTTGTTGCATTTCTCATGATTAACCATAAGCAAATTGTTAAAAATAACAATTAATTTTTCTGCATTCTTAATGAAAAACAGTAGCCTGCATATATGACATATCAGAACCATAATATTTAAGCAATAATAACTGTATATTCTGATGAATATTTAAGATCACAATTCACAAACATGCTTTATTTGAATTGACAGAATAAAAAACTTGTCTTACATGTACACTTTAAATACACAAGACATAAAGTAATTTCCTATCATGGATCTAATAATGAACACCTTGACAATTTGAAGTCAACGTCCATGATATCATCATTAGTCATTACCAGAAAAATTTTAGACACAGGGAAATATTTTAATTGTGGCGCACCATGCCAATCTCAACTGTTCAATTTATAAATAGGGTAAAAATCTTATTTTACAACAATGATTGACATGTGTCCTATATAATGAATATTCTAGAAAAAATATTTACTAAGATATACATAAAGTTATGGGTTTGGACTTTTTGGGCTTGAGATTAGACTTACTGGAGCTCATTATTACCTTAGCACCCCCTCAAACTAGGTCCTAGAGAAACAATAAGGCTTAGTTTGCTTTGAAAAACCCATAACTTAGAGTGAGAGAGAGCTTTAGTAAATAAGTCAGCGAGTTGATCAAAAGAGGGAATGTATCAGATTGATAGTTTCTGATCAAGTACTCTGTCTTGAAGATAATGAATATCCAGCTCTATGTGTTTCAATCGTGCATGCAGAACTAGATTAAAAGCCATCACAACTGCGCTCAAGTTATCACACCAAACAATAGGCGGATGTCTCAAATGGACATCGAGTCCTCCAATAAGAGATTTAATCCAAGCAAGCTTAGTTGCTAAATTAGATAGAGCCCTATATTCAGATTATGCGCTAGATCTTGTAATTACAGGTTGCTTTTTAGTTGATCAAGAAATTAAGGAGTCTCTAAGGAAGACACAATACCCTCCAATCAAGCGATGATCATCGGGATAAACAGCCCAATATGTGTCTAAGAAACCTTGTATGGTGAGGTGAGTGCTTGGTTTGATATGCAAGACCAAATTACTAGTCCCTCTTAAATATCGAAATACTCTCTTGAGAGCTTGCCAATGAACTGTTGTAGGTGGTGAGAGGAAAATGCTCAATTTATTCAGTACGAAGTGATGACGGGCCTGGTGTTTATCAAGTACTGCAGCGCTCCAATTGCTTGCTAATATGTAGTAGGATTCGTAAGAGGTAAGCCGTCATTCTTTGAGAAATATTTATTTACCACCATAGGAGTTGGAATTGGAGAAGAATTTAGCATTCCTTTCAATACATGAAGGTGCACATATTTAACTATTATATTTTAACAAACGTTATATATTCTTACGTGGCCTCTTTCTCAACATACATAACATTTATTTATTGTAATCATTATTTATTAAATGTTATATATGTCCAAATCTGTAGTAATGCACTCTCCCTCCCATTTAGGGGTATTTTAGCAAGGTGAGACATATTTTACCCAACAATAATAAACAAGGGAAAATGACATATAAATACCATGTCAACTTCCAAAACCCAAAAAAGTCCTTTGACACATGTAAATGATAGAGAGGGAATGGGGTGGGAATATGGATTTTTCATGTTTGGGAGAAACGACCAAAAAACCCATTTACTCAATCATTTTACACATATTGTCTGTATTTATTAATTTTGTCAAAATTATTACGGATTTTGTTAAAACAATTACTATTTTGGTTAATTTCATTTCAAAACTCTTTGTCAATCATTTTATATATTTTGTCAATATTTATTGATTTTGTCAAAATCATGACGGATTTTGTCAAAACCATTACTATTTTAATTAGGGTGCATTTAGTTTGAGGGGAAGGGAGAGATTTTGCTCCCCTCCATTTATTTGGTACTACAAATTTTTTAGGAGGAGAGGGGAAATTTCCCCCTCTCTCCTCATAACCCCCTCCAAATTGGAGGGATTTATAGGGGAGGGGTAATATTTTGTCTTACATTGACTATTTTGTCCGAAGATTTTTTGTTATCCCCCTCCATTTTTGTTTTAAAATTTTTTATTGTAAACATATATATTATAGTTATAATATTTTACTTATTTTTGTATATATATAGAAAGTAAGACCATGAAGTATAATTTTGGATATTTATTTGTATAATTATAGTTATATTTATTCAATTTTTATAATTTTTATAATTATAATTTTATATTTATAATATATTTTATTAAACATTGTACAAAATTTTAAAAAAATTAAATAAAATGGTAAAATTGTTCAGATTAAAATATTTTCCCTCTCTTCCCCTCTTAAATCAAATAAAGTAACATTAAAATCCCCCTCCCTCTCCTCTCATCAATTCAAACGAGGTAATATAAAAATCCCTCCCCTCCCCTCCGTCGAACCAAACAGACCCTTAATCTCATTCCAAAACTCTTTATCAATCCTTTTATCTATTTTGTCAATACTTATTGATTTTGTCAAAACCATTACTATTTTAGTTAATTTCATTGTAAAACTCTTTGTCAATCATTTTATACATTTTGTCAATACTTATTGATTTTGTCAAAATCATTATGGATTTCGTCAATATCAATATTCATTTATTCAATCTCATACTTGTTAATTTTATCAAAATCATTACGGATTTTGTCAAAATCATTATTCTTTTAGTTAATTTCATTACGCAATTGGTCACAACCCAAAAGTCTTTGTGAATCCTTTAACACATTTTGTTAGTACTGATTGATTTTGTCAAAATCATTATGGATTTCGTTAATACCACAATTCATTTTGTCAATCACATTACTCTATTAGTCACAACCCAAAACTCTTTATCATTCCTTTTACACATATTGTCAGTACTTAATTTTGTCAAAAATATTACTCTTTTAGTTAATCCTATAAGAAGCAATTCAATTTCAAAACAATCAAAGAAGACAATAGGCCTCCACTAGGTGAATCAATTACCATTGCAACAAGAAAAAACAGGCACGGAGAAGAAATGTAGGAAAAACAGATAGGAGGTTCAAATAAACAAGATCCAAAAATAGCACGATAGTTTATCTGGAAATTATGTATTGCTCTGCTTAAAGAGTCAGTTGAAACAACAAATTTTATTGACAACACGAAGCTTCAGCTTCCCAATAACATGGTGGTTCCTGAGGAATGAGAGAAAGGGAAGACGTTGAGAACAGAGAGGGAGAAGGAATGAGAGTTTACCGCTGCCATCGGAAATCTCACATTCACCATTAGATCCGCCATGACCATCACCGGAGATCACAAAGCACCACCATCGAAAGGCACTAGTTGTTCTCTCGTCCATTCTGATCACCACCAACAGAAATTCGAGCTGGAGGAGATGCTAAAATTTTTGAATGGAGAAGAGAGATAAGGAAATCGGAGAGGGAGATAGTATTTGACGTCACGCCCACCACTACTGCCAATTTCGCCACCACCGCTGTCAGTTTCAGGATACAACAATGAGCATAGACTAATTCTCAGTATCATCACAGCTGCACGAGTAGTGACGCCGCCGCGGCAGCAACATCTGATTCTGGCGCTTGAAGAAAACTGCAGAGGCAGAGACATTGACGAAAGCAGCAGAGGGGGGAGAGAATTTGGATTTTCAAGGAGGAGAAGGAAAATCACCAGAGAAAATGGTTTATATTATGAAGGGCATTTTGGTAAAAACACACAAACTTCAAAATTTCATATTCTTACCACATCACCTTTTCTGTCATTTTCATGTGTTGACATACTTTTTGGGGTTTTCCAAGTTCAAGCGGTATTTATCTATCATTTTTTCCAATAAATGAGGGAGAATTGCTTATAAATACCTCATTGGAAACTTATTTGTTAAATGAGACATATGGAAGATTTTTTGCACATAAGAGAAGATTGTTCGCACATACATAGGGAATATATATTGAACATAAGAAATATTTTTTTTAACACAAGGCAAGATCTTTTGGGCACGCGAAGATTGTTTGCATGCGAAGGTCCCACTTAACAAATAAGTTTCTAATAAGGTATTTTTAATTTGAACCATTTTTCCAATAAACAATAATCAGCTTAACCAATTTGTTAAAAAAAATTTTGTGAACTAGTTAATTATACCTTTTTTATATTTCGGAAACCCTTTATACCCTTCACAAGAGGGTTCAAATTAAAGACCACATGTTTAATAAACTATTGAAGGAGGTTTTTAGTATCAGTTGGGAGAAAAGACACAGATAATTAGGTCTTAGATTTAGTATCTATTTTTTTTTTTTCAGAAATAACAGCAAGGCATGATACTAACATCATGTTTGACTAAATCAAGCATTTATTTGTACTGATGCATAAAGAATCCGGATCATCTTATGTATTTTACCATGGTAAAGTATCTTGTTTAGCAAGGCCCAGTTTACTTCCCTTAACGGCTGTGAAGACAACCTTCGAAGTTGTTATAAAACAAAAAAAGTGAAATCCTTCGCCGAGTTTCTCTCCCCCGTATAGTAATTAATTAATAGAAGAAGAAGAAAAGTTTTACCCAGCAAAAGAAATGTTTACACAGAGGCCTTCCTGCCTCCATACTACTCCTTGAACATTAACATAAGATTTATTTATTTAATTTGGGATGATTAAGAAAGTTAAATAAATTGTTTAAATATAACATACCACTCTAATTCTTATTATAAGTCAATTTGTAAAAAGAATTTGTTGTCTTCAATATAAGTTTATTTAGAGGTTATTAATAACTTTTTTCTAATTTAGTTTTTATTTAATTCTCACTTACAAGAAAGAAAGATGAGAGAGATGTGAGAATGATGTGTGAAAGTAAAAAAGCGGATAAAAGTGAATTTGGAAAATCTTATTAGTTTAAAGCATATTTTAATGATTTAAATATTATTTATTGATATGTAAGAATTAGTTATAATAAACTTACAGAATAGTTAAAAAAATTAATTTTTTAAAAATAAATATAAGAGATAAAATAAAATAAAAAATCTTACATTTAGCATAAAAATTCATCCAAAACTAGGCGTTACATGTAAGAGCGGAAAAGTTATATAGATTACATTGTACTTCTCTATAGATTGGTACTTATTATTTTCTTGGCCGAACTATAGTTATTATTTAAATTTTGGTTTTTGTATAGAATTTATCACCATTTTTTTTATCAGCATCTAGACAATGCGCTGCATCAGTTTTGGTTTCCAAAAGCATCTCTTGCATAAAAGTGCCTGAGTATATATATGGACACCACTTATGAGTTGTGATGGTTACAACAAAAAAGGGAGAAAATTTATTTTGTTTTTGAAAAAAATAGAAAGTCTAGAATGGAATATGCAATAGGATAAAATCCACATAAAGATATATTTACAAATTGGACACGAAAGATGGCTTCAGTATTTTGGTTGATTATTCAAGTGAAATTGCGATTGGCGGAATAATTTGAAAATTACCAAAACAAAAGAAATTCAGATCTGGCAGAAAAATATAAAATTAAAAAATGGCTTCTCATCATCTTTTGGCTTTTGCATGGTTACTTTGGTCTAGGTGGTCCAGGGCGTTACGAAATCTGAGTCGTTCGATTATTTCTCATCAGACTGAATCCACAGTGACACATCTCAACTTGTGGATCCCACAATGTCACACGTGCACCAATTATCTGTCGTGCATGTAAGACTTTTTAATTCTTTTGTCAAACCCTACCCCACCCCCTCGATCTGAGTTCCCCAATGTCCTTTTGCTCCCGGGTCAAATTTCCCTATTCTCCGAATATATCCAAAAACATGTATAATCCCCTTCCTTCATCCTGTTTAATTAATATCTCCGGCTTCTCTTGGACACAAGCCAAACATGATCTTCCGAACATGAACCAGATCTTCTCAAATGAAAATAGCTTCACTGAAAATAACAAGGCCCTTCTCTTCATTGAGATTTCAATGGCATTTTGAAGCATACGCATGCTTCAAGGTTTTATTTTTTATTTTTTTGGCGATATGCTTCAAGGTTTTAAGTGAGTGTATATCCAACAACGCTCTGTTGAAATATTTTATAAATAATTTTGTGTGTGAACCGACACCTGTAAATATAAATGTGAGGGAGAGAGGAAAATGAAAATGAAGAAAAAAGAGGCGGAAAAATTGAAATACTTGTAATTTGCAAGACCTCATAGTCTTTATGACATTTTGGTTAGCTTTATTAGGTTATAAATAGGGGGGTTCATGGCAGCTTTGAGAGCACAGCACAGATCAAATTGCGTGCAAACATCCTCAGCTCCATAACTTTACTTCGTCCATTTCTGCCTTTTGTGACCTCCGCCCCTCCTCCTCCCTCTCCAAATCTGCTCCGCTTCATCATGGAGCTCTCCGTCTGATCCATGAAGGTAACCTCTCTCTCTCTCACACACACACATGTCACGTAACGTCCCTATTTGTGCTGGGAGGTCTCAATTTTCAGGCCTAAAATGCTCCTTTTTATTGTCTGTGTCTTTTGCAGAGAAACTGACATCACCAGACAACAGTTCTGCCTTCCCGCTCTTTAATTACCAGATTCCTCATCAGCCATCACCAGATTCTTCATCCAGGGTACTTCTGTCTCTTCATCCCCACCCCCGACCGCCTGGTTTTTTTCCCCTTACCCCCTTGTTTTTTGAGGGGGTGTATATGCTTACGAAGGTGTAAAGAGGAGAAAGGTTGAGGATTATTTTTTGGTGACGAATATTTCATGTGGACTGACCTTTTTCTTTACTTGCCTTCAGCGCCGTTTTGCCGCATTCCCGTAACCTCCCTCATTTACGTACAGGCTTCAAATCAGCACTTGTGCCATGGCAGACATGTTTGGTTTTCAGGTAGTTTCAATTATTGCCCAATTTACTGTTTTGTTGTTCGAACTCAGCGATTTTCCCCGAATTATTTTACCATATGTATATAAAAACGAGAATTTGGGGGGGGGGGTTCCTTTAATAATCATAATTAGAATTGCAGTGTGGAAGCGAAGGGGATGCCTGGGGAGGGGGGCCCACAGAGGGAGATCTGGGGCCTGATGAGATCTAAAAAGGAAGGCACAGACTCAAATAGAGCACGATGGGGAGGGAATGTTTGGCGGGGTGCCGACGACAGGCTCCACCCTGACTGACCTTTCTACTTTTTGGCCAGCACCAAAATCTGTACTCGTACCATTTTTGGAGTGTCCATAAAAGTCAAAGATATTCCCTGCTCCAGTGGGCCCCCGTCACTGAGATTATATCCATTCTATTTTCTTCCTTTTTTGAAGAAACTTTCTTTAATTGGGGAAAAAGGTGGGGAAGCGTTTACGTGGGGCAACAGGAAAAGAGTAAATGAGTTCGGTATGCGTAAGGGACTAACGGGTGCGGGAAATGTGATGAACATGAAACAGAACATGGACGTATCGATGGAGCTGGAGAGCCTTGAATGCGGCCTTGAATTTGATGAAGTCAACCTCCTCGACGGTCTTCCTTCGCCTCCCCACTCTGACAACTTCCATTTTGGAGCACTCGCCTCTCATTTGCCCCTCCTCGTAATTCCCATTTTGTCACCCTTCATTCTTCATATCATCTCTCACTGCTGTAGTAATTAACGAAGCAATTGTGTATGTAGGAACAGGAGCAACACGGAGGAGCAGAGGTGGAATCCTCCGACGTCACCCCCAGGGCACCTCCCTTGCCAGCCAATAATAATCATCGAGTAACCGCCATTCCTTCCTCCAACGTTGTTAGCTGTTTTGAGACCGTCGTGCTTCTGTGTTGGTCATGATGCTGACCACCACATATAGTAGTTGCTTTTATTGTTATTATTATTAATTAATAATTAATAATTGGGGAATACATGTTTAGGATGAGGAGTTGGCAGAAGCCGTTGAGGAAGACTGGGAGGCCCCAATCCAAGCAACTGCTGCTGCTTCTGACACCCTCGCTGCTGCCATCACTGTCTCCCATGTCCCTGTGGGCCCCATAGCTGACGTTACCGCTCCAACGCCATCCCAACCCCTGCTGCTTCCCTCAACCTCACCCCTGGTATATTCTACATCTTTACCCCCTCTCCCTCCACTCTCACCTATCGTTTGTTTCATCTTATTTATTTCAAGTAATTTCTTCTCCTAAAACATTCTCCCTTTCTTAATTCTTTTTATAAGTAACTTTTATCTTTATTATTTAAAACGAACGGGTAGTTAATATTAATTAAAAATAATAAATATATTAAAAATATCATGGTTCTTTCAAATATACCTTTTATTTATGAAAAGAGTATACGAAAGAGAATGGTTAACAAATATAAAAAAGTGTAAATATAAAATATGTGAGAGAATATGTAATAAATGAGTAAATGAAAAAGAATTAGTGGTGAGTGAATAATAATTAATATACTGATGTGTATTTAATAAGGATAAAAAATATAAAAAATAGTTTAAATCTTGAGACATAAAGAGAAAATTGTTTATAAAAAAGACCAATCATTAAAAAACAATTGCTTATAAAAAAAATCAGAGAGAGTAAATATCATTTTGCGACAAAGTGGGGGACTACTCCAGACAATCTATAACATTCCCATTCCTAACAATTGTGCATGTTGTTCTATCAACTAAAAATATCTATTTTTCTTATAGAGTACAAATGCATTAATGATTAAAAAGCATTTACCTCATGAAGAATTATAAAATTGATTTTGATATATCATGACTCTTATTATAAAATTGACTCTTTATCTTAAGAATATATTCAGAACTAATCGGATCACTTAACTAACATCAAACATCTCTTTTAAGATTTTCTTAAATATAAGATTGCGGATTCAAACCGCTTATTATATAGAGAAAATAATAAGTTCATGGGCCATAAAAAATATTGAGAACTGATACAAACGATGCAATTCATATTTTCATACCAATACTGCATCAATTAAAGTATTTTTAACAATGACCTAATTATATAATTACTCAGAGATCAGTTAAATCAGTATTTTCAAATATAAAATCCTTAACACAAACATTTTTACTTTTGTTTGTCTCCGCATTTGCCTTACGCGAGCCATACTATCCATACATATTAAACTATCACTATTGATATTGACTCTAACTTTTTTCCTTGCTATTGTGTGGTCCTTCATTGTTTCTAGAAACCTTATTATTACATTTAGTTCGTAATATAAGTGCTCGTCCTCGTCTGAGGTGTATTATATATTATAATACTGATGAGCTCTTATATTAAAAAGTAGGGGTGATATTCTATAATGTTTTGTCCAAGAGAAAAATTGCCCTCCGTTACTGGCCACTACTTCTCCTTCACCCATTCTTCCCCTAGTTCACCAATATTGATCGGCTTTACGGTTAAGTGTGTTTTGAAGTTAGTATAAATCACAGTTATTACCTATTACCAATCACGCCGTACACTTATTCACGTAAAATCCAGCATCGATCCAAATTACGTCAGTACTAAAAGAAACTTGGGGCAATGTAAGATTCGGGATTTAATAGGGAGAGGGTAAAATCCAGCTTCTGAATCATGTCATACACTTTCGCTTAACGAATTATTGTACCTCTCCAACACCAGCAACCGTCTGTTTTATGTGCCTCTGCGGGCATGGCTTCAGTACGACAACATTTCAACATATCGTACCATTTTAAAATAGTATTGTCCCCACTCAAAATTTCAAATGCTTCTCAACTAAAAAATGTGTAAGCTTAATGGGCTCTAATTGATATACAAATTTACGAAACACATACATATTATTGTTAGAATTAGCATCCATATATGCACATACTTTGAGAAATAAGTCGGAGTGCTTATGACTCACTGTTATTATTTGTTAGAGTTTTTATATTTTTATAAATAGTTTCGATACTAAAAGTAAATATTGCCTAAATCAAATGATACTGAGAATTGGATATAATTATACATACTCAGGATTGATTTTCAGTGTAGGGCGCTTAAGTTGAATAGCACATATAATATCACGATTCTTTTCTTCTTTAAAGCGCAATACAATGTCATAATCAGAATACCTAGAATACCTACAATTATGATTACTGACCATATCTACAATTTTGTGTGATCACATAATTATTATTATGATAGGAGGAATGGTTCGCGCGAGGAATATCTACGTCGTTTGATCAGGCCCCGCCGAACCACTCTGCTGATTTACTCTCTTGTCAGCATGAGAATATACAAAGGTAGGCTCCGTTGATCATTTGATCAACATTAAGATTCCTGGTCCTTGTTTTGCCCCCATTAATTTGTTTGTTGAGCATTGCATGCTTGTCTTGCATTTTTCTACGTCGTTAGGCTTCAAGCCATGGATATAAGTAAGGAGCAAGAGACAAACAATGAGACGATGCTGGGAAAAAATATGGCTGCACCCAATGCTTCACGTGGAATCGTCAATCACCAAAAGCATCCCTGTCAACCATCCTCCACCCACAGAAACCCAGTAAGTACTATATATATATATATGTATATGTAATCCAAACATGCATCTTTGAACACTAAGGTTGTCCTTCCTTTGTTAATCTTGCTGATGACACTCGTTTTTTCTATCATAAGCAGGTAGAGAGAGGGGTGGGAATTACAGGCTCTGGAACATTAACCCAAGGACAACTGCTGTCTAACAAACAACCTCAAACGACTTCGTGGAACTCAAGATGGTATATATATATATCAAGCTTGTTATTCTCCTTCTCATGTTATTCTCTAGTTGCTTAAATGTCACTAGTTATGAAAATATTTTCTCAACATTAGGACTCAATATCTCAAAAGCCCTCCGCGCGGTGCCCTTGATTTACGATTTGCCCCCTACTCCTTGCCCTATGACACCCCTGCTATTCATAGGTACGTATAATAATGTATTATTGTTAAGTTATCATTTACTTGCATTCACTCCATTCACAAAGCTACTAGTAATATTTTCAAAGGCATTCATTCACTGACATTTTACTACGTAGGCCCCAACAGTTCCTTCCTCTGACGTCACAAGATGGCCATGTCCCTCCAATGCAACATACTTTTGATTCGCCCAACCCCATGAAGTCACCCTGCCCAACCTATTCCAGGTATTTGCTCTATATATACACTCTGGGACGTTCATAATAATATATGATAATTTAACTAATTTATGAAAAATAAGAAATGACAATTAACTAATTAAATATATCATAAATTAAAAATATTTTTCACTTCTACCCATATTAAAAAAATGTGTTTAAAAATTTAATGAATAGGTAAATTGGAAATAAATACTAATTATAGGAATAAAACTGGAAAACGAGTAGTAGTGATTTATATTTTAAATCAAACTATTATTTTAGAAGCGTTCTATATAGGGAGTATGTTGAAGTGGATATATATCAATAATCAAATTTAGAGAATGGACAACTAAACATAAAACGCTTATATTTTGTTATTGAAGGCCGGAGTCTCCCTCAAATTGTCAGTCTCCTACTGCTCATGTGCCTCCAAACACTTATGATCATGAGGCTGCTGTTCCCAGATTCATGCTGCCTGAACCTCCTGCTGTTTCTACCAGGTAATTTAATATTTTCAATCTTGTGAATCTAAAGCTGACGTCCCTCATCAAGTTGATCATCATCTAATAAGCCATCTGTTAAATTTTCTTGTTGAATTTTTATTTTTGTTTTGTTTTGGACGAAGGCCTACAGATACAATATTGTCCCCTAATTATCATCCACAACCAACTGGGTCATCTCTACTTTCGTCCTTCATCAATTCCTTTGGAGCTGGACCTTCCATGCCTCAAAGGTACGTATCATGTCTCTTACTTCATATTTGCCACTTGATTGCACCCTCTTGTTGAACATGGACACACTATTCATATTATTATTATTATTATTTGCACAATAGGTATCCCGATATTCGTGATTATCAAAGGAATTTTCTCCATTCCCAACAAACGATGTCTCATGGCGGTTTTGCTCATCAAACCCTTGGCTTATCCCCACTTTCAGGGTAAGTAGCCTCTTTAATCCGTGAAAGTGCTTTCAATACTCATCATTTATGTATAATGCTTTTCTGCTTTCAGATAATTAGATCAAAGCAAATTAACTTTTTCTCCGTTATTGTAAGATACGTATTCATTTGTATAAATACCTCGGACAAGATGTAATAAAACAAGCCATAGCCCTTTCCTTTTCAATCTCTTTTCTTTCTCTATCTCTCTCGGCTCTGATACTATCATTCATTTTATTTTAAAATTTAGGTCACCATTTGTGTCAGATAAGAGTAATGAACACAGCCCACTGTGGAGTAGACCCAGCAGTGTACTGGGGAGCTCCCCATTTCATGGAACTCCGATTCTGCCGAAGATCTCACTTCCAATGATGTCTGCACCTTCCCAGCCTATCACTATTGCACCAGAAGGGTCAAATCCATCATCATTTCTTGGATTTAAGCCTCGTGAGCCCTCTAGGCTTCCATGGTATATATCTGCCTTTTTTTCAGCTGGAATATATATACGGCTGTGATTACTTTAATGTGTGCTACTAATAATCTTTGAATTAATCCTCGATTTAGGTATCCATACAGATCAGGTAATCACCTGGCGCCTGCATCTACAGATTTATTCAAGTCAAATCTGTATAGTGGAAATTTTTTGAATCCTTCGTCATCGGCTAGGTAAAATACTTGAAAAATGAAGCTACTTGTGATCTTTTGAGCATTTCACATACACTCGTATTTATTTGGCTGAAATTAATGTTGAATAGGTCACCAATTAGCAATCGGGTTCGCAGAATACTGAACTTGGGCACTACTCCCCCCAAACCAAAGGCCGCCTCCTCTTCTGGTAAAAAAGCTGCAACTTCTAAAAAATCTGCTCCCCAAACTAATGCCGACCCGCTTCAAAGTTCTCAGTTCCAAGATCCAGTGGTAAGAATCTCTCCCCCTTTGATTATTATTATTATTATTATTCCTCTTATGCTCATAATGTAAAGCCTAATTAACTAGATTAAAGATGTTAATTAAATTAGTAAATATGATACAAGTATTTTTTTTTTCTGAAACATCATATTCATTTTTTTAATTTCCTTGCTCCCTCTTATATTTGATTATTGTTAAGGGAATATTAATAGGTTAATTTGAGACTAGAGGAGTATAATTTTTTATCTACTCCGATCCATGCTTTTAGAATGAGATGAGATTTATCAATAACACCATGGCTGGCAGGAGAGATGGATCAAAGAGCTGGAGACGGTACTGAACAAGGACTGGAATGATGATAATGATGAAGAAGAATCACAGCCCACCAAGGTACACTTCAACTTCACGTACAGACACCCGCAAAAGGAGAGAGGAATAAAGGAAGGTTTGTTGGAAAATATGAACTTTGTTTCTAAGATTAATTTATGAAATTGTGGTGGCTTGTAGAAAAAATCAGCGGCACGCTCTGCTCGTGGTCCTGCCGGACGACGTGAAAAAGGAGGATCATCTTCATCTAAACGTCGGAAGGTATATATCGTAAATATGGTTTAATTTGTCATGGTCCGAGATTCGTGTATATATATATATGAACCTATAATGAGATTCCCCGATTCGTTTGGGTGGTCGCAGAGTAATTCAGCCGACAAAGGAAAAGAAGAAGCACGCCCTATTCCCGAGGAAGCTCCAAAAACTGATGAACATGAAGTGAACGTGTTGCAGAGCCCTAAGGCCTTGCAAATGCATCAACCAAGGTTGTTTTCTCGAGATTTAAGCAAATAAAAAGAAAAAAGAAAAAAGAATCAGCAGCTAGCTGCTATTATTTTTTTTTTGGGGTGCATTTAACTAAAGGGTTTGTGGTTTTGGTATTTCAGGGAAGTCGACAACACTGCCTATGACATGCATTATCAGAGTACGGCTGTTCACATGGACCCACATATTAGGTTTTTCAGAACCGCAAGTATTCAGTAGTTACAGTTTATAGCATGCTTATGCGACTGATCATATATATGAGTATGAATATATTTAGTTCATATTTTCCAGTTAGAATTTGGCTGATAATAACAATTTTGCTGTTGTTATCATTTTCAGTGAGGGGAAACCGCGGACAGAAACAAGTGACCGGGTAGCCGGATCTTCAGGAATCAGGAGCAAGTACTTATGATGATTATATATATATATGGTCTTTCTTTTTTCGTGCTGCTTTCATTTTCCAAAAACAGGGTTATTTAACTACCGGCTTTGCAGACTTATTTCCTTATTCTAGAAAGCTAATAATGGTAATAGAAAACTCAGTTTTATATATGTAGACTTGGATGCTCTATTGTACAGTTTGGTATCTTTTAATAGAACAAGTCATGTCATTATCTAATAAGCTAATCTATAATTTCCCTTCATCTGCATGCATATTCCATAGTTCACAGATACGCCAACGTGCACATCTTGTTCCCGTGAACAGTGTCAGTCTTCACCTGCGCCAGAGCTATGCGTTAATGCTGAGCTCTCCTTCATATACTTGTTAGTATAAAGAGAAAAAAAAAAGATATATATCAAAATGAATCATCCCAGAGAACAAAAACAATAATATTGTTTTTACACTCGCTCTTGTTTTTATAATTAATTCTCATTTTGGGATGAAAACAAGTCTATTATTGAAATTAAGTTTGTCCGTCGTCTAATATCTGGTCTTATTGCTACATATTTATCACGACTAGTTGTAGTAGCAAATGAAAAGGCTGGCCCTCCGAGATGCGAAAAGGTTTTCCGGCCCTGGGGTGTACGAAAAGGTGATGAGGGGATGTGATGAATTGTTGGGATTTTCTCTTTTGTTTTGGTTCGCATAGGCTTGTCTAATTTTTCGAGTTTGGCAACAAATGACAATAATATATAGTTATAAGATTCGTTTTGCAATGCGCCAACCATTCATGCTTGTCGTGTTTATGGAAATGACATCATTAAATTTATGTACTTCTTTAGGAAATGGCCTTGAGTTTGGGCCATATCAAAATTTTGATTGGATCTAACATCCAAGCTTACTTTGACAAGTTTTTAACAAAATACTGTATCAGATATGTCATGTGTGTAAAACTTAGATCCAAAATAATGTACGGTTATTATTATTTATTCCCCAAAATGTTAAGTTTTAGATTTTCATGGAATGTAGCATGAGTTAAAATCTAGCTGTATTAATGATGCGAAACATAAAGATGGATTTGATTTAAATTCTGTGATTTTTGTGGTGTATGATTTAAATTCTTTTATGCGGTCAAAAATATTTAAATTCTTTAAAGCCAAAATAAATTCAAGATCCGAGATTAAATTAAAGACATGTTTGGGATTATGATTGTTGATTTTAAAAGTGTTTATATACGTAAGTCAAGATAACACTCTTCTCATATATTTACCTCATATATCATAAATCACGATTGAAAAACTAATTTTAAAGATTTTAATCACTATTCTAAATAAATATTTAGTAGAATATCTAATTGAATCTAGGCATTAACTTTTTAAGGCCCAAGTTTTATTTTGGATCCACAGAGGCCACTAGACCCTTGAATATGATACACAGTGTGGAAGTTAACGCACGTGTTCAAGGGCCCACAAATTTATCCGAAGCACACGCGTCAACGGCATCTCCAACTGTAAGAAAAACCCTTTGTTGTCCGATCTTATCCACAAATTGCGCCACTTTAAGCTTGTGAATGACGTGCTTCCTTGGATTCACCACAGCTAACTGCATAATTAAACACATTTACCACTTATGTTATCGCTCATTGCAGAATTTTAATACTATCACTATATATGTAATTAACGAGCGAGCAAATAGATTAATGGCGGTCTCACTTCTATGCCTCGGGATTGCAACCTCTTGTGCAGTTCCTCCAGTGCCATAATTCCAGAAGTATCCACATTCGTCAGGTCTATTATCGACACAAATCCAGAGCATCATTATACTAATCATAATTTAAAAAATATGCACATTAATTAGACATCTTAATTACAAGGGTAAATAGGAGGCTCACTGGCCATGTCCAGGACCACTGCTTGCACCCTTTCTTGTGCAATCTTATCTTCTTTTGCGACCCACTCCAGTATTCTGCAACAAGTGACCAGATTCATTTAGATATATATTCCAAGAAAGAATTAAATATCTTTTGGAAAGTGTTCACCTTTCTCTGACGAAGTTAGCATTTGCGAAGCATAGTGAACCAGAGCTTGTGCGAAAAACCGAGATTCCAGGAGTACTTATGGCCATGGGATACTGACTAACATCACAAAAAGACTCTGTTCTTGGAACTCTCCCCAGAACTTCTATTCCAGGTCGAATTGTTTGTATCAGTATCTTTGCAAACGAGATTATTACCTGCGACAACACAAATACTACTATATCGTTTCTTTGGTCAATGTAATTAAATGGGAAAGTGATGAAAATGGTGAAGAACTTACTGCAACAAGAAGGCCAGTCTCTACTGATTTAAACAAGACGCCGAGGAAAGCACCAATGCAGGCAAGAAAGTCGAATTTGTCAACCTTCCAGATATGGTAAGCTTCGTTGATGTCAATGAGTCCTGGAAGTGCAGAGATAATGATGGAGGCAAGTATAGCCACAGGGGTGTAGTATAATAGCCTTGTAAGTAATTCTAGTGACACAAGCACCGTCACTGCCATCACAATGTTTGATATGGCCGTTCTACATCCCGCACTCACATTCACCGCCGTCCTTGAGAATGAACCTGCAATTAGTGTACATGTTCACCAACAAACTGTTAACATTTTTATATTCTTCTCTGCAGAAACACATGAGCAAAACAAAGTCAGTCACCAGTTGCCACATAGCAGGAAGTTAAAGAGCCTGCAATGTTGGTGAAGCCCATTGCTAACATTTCTTTGTTTCCATCAAGATTGTACCCTCTTATGGAAGCGAAAGATCGGCCAACAGCTATAGATTCCTGAATCCAATGTATAGATTATTATAAGGAAAAGAGAGTGGACCCAAAAAAATTGAGGATTCAGAATTTGGACAAGATATATATAGGAAATGAATGAACACACAGTGAGGGCGATGATGGCAGAGATCAAGCCGATTTTAGCTGTCTGTCCAACATGTTGGCCGTGGAATTGTAAAAGGTGAGCCGAACTTGGATTCAGGCCTCCTTTGACGCGCTTTATTATATTAACTCCGTGCTTGTCGGCTTTTGTCAAATACACAAGTAAAGTTGACAGGATAACCGATATAAGAGGTGAAATAGCAGGCAACCAGAACAGCTTTCTGTTTCTCCTTCCCTGAATGAGAGATATAAATTATCAATGGAGCAAATTGAACACTAAACTGATGTGTTTTGGTTTGGAGTTTGGGTATAATAAATTTTATTACTTACAACAACTCGGCTAATGAGAAGGAAAATCAGGAACGAACATCCCACCACAAAATTCAAAGGGTACCACTGTTGATGAAATATACATTAAAGGGTACAAAAATAATGTCAAATTAGTAACAAGATACAGACACCTGTAAAATGCTGTCAAGAAACAAACAAAAGATTTCCAAATTTATTTTAGTTAAACTCACTTTATCTGCGGAACCTGAAGTAAGCTGCTGATGAAGTGACTTATATACAGACTCCAGAACAGATATTGCATCAGTTTTGTTGGTGAAGTGTGTGATTCCCAGCAACCCCTTGAGTTGCTGAAGACCAATCATGATCGCTGCACCTGCCATGAATCCAACCAACGCAGCATGCGAAAGAAAATCCACCAGAAAACCCAGCCTGAAAATGTTGGAGATTAGTCAGTGCTCCAAATACAAGAACAACTACAGATGTACAAAAGAATTGAACGTGCAGATAAATAAAGCACCTAAAAATTCCAAATGCTGCTTGAAAGATTCCGGCGAAGAAGGTCACCGTGAAGGCAAGGTTTCTATAGGTGTCGGGGTTGGCAACGGGATCTTCCACTTGCGAGAGCAGGGAAGATAGCAGCAATGATACTACAGCCACAGGTCCAATTGCAATTTCTCTTGAACTCCCCATTACAGCATAGATAAGAGGAGGAACTACACTTGTATCTGAAACCAACAAAGCCAATATTGTCATTTGAAAGAGGCAAATTCATATCAGAAAATGCTGAAGCTTTAACATGTCACTTACACAGGCCATATTGAGGATCAAGTCTTGCCAAAGTAGCATATCCTATGCTCTGCAAAATTCAGAAAATTAAGGGTCGGGAAAGAAAAACCGCAGCATTAAAATTTGTGAAAAGAAAACCGCAGCATCATTGCTTTTAAGAAAAGTGAAGTAAAACTTGTGAAAATACCTGAGGTATGCAGAGACTGGCAAGAGTTAAACCAGCTAAAAGATCATCTTTAAACGTAGAAGCTTTGTAGTCTCTTATCCAGCTAAGGATTGGGAATAAGTTCAGAAGGAAGGAAGCAGCTTGTCTTTGGAAAACTTTGTTGTTGGATGAAAAAAAGAGGCTGTTTCCACGAAGCAAGATAGCCTCCTTCAGATTCAACAGCTTAGTCCAGAGAGGTGGAGGGCTAGGTGAATTCAGTATCCACTGTGACCTCTCTGCCTGGCCAGTGTCTTCAAGATGCAGGTGGCTCTGCTCTCTCATGGTGGAAACTTGAGCAGGCACTGAACCCATGAGGGTGTTGATTTAATTTGAAGTGTTTGGGTTAACTCTTGAAGATTATACTAAATGTGGAATCATGTCAATTAAGCAGCATCTCCACAAAGTAATTGAGGAGTCTATTTATTCCGGCGATGCATGCATGAAAGGGGTTGGGATAGAGGCCTCTGTGCAGAGCAGGATAAGAGTAGTGCCACTATGATTGGCTAATGTCAAAAGTTGGAACTTGCTGAGAATCAGTACAAGTGCTTGTCTAATTTATAGGTGCCTCCATCAGAGAGCATCTCAGTTTATAGTCCCATTTTTCAGGATTCTTGTGCAAATCCCATTTTTCACAAAGCAAAAATATAGTCAATTATATGTTTAATTTGTATTGTGAGGAGTACAATATTTTATACAAAAATTTCAGGTTGATCCGAACTAACGAATCACGCTATATTTAATTTATATCTAAACTGAGATATGAAATTAATAGATGATAAGATGAATCGAAACTAATAATTGCAGACGGGTAAACATGAATTTTATATTATCGTGAAAAAACTCTTGGAATATTTTAAAATGCACGGATTTTTTTTTTTCATAAAGTCAAGTTTATTAAATTAAATAATTTATATAAAGAATTGTGGAATGAGTTATAATATTAAAAGTTACTAAGATTATTTCTCTTTATTTTTTAGAGACACATGTAAAAGCTTACAAGCAGAGGTGTGGCAGCTAACACTTGGTAAAGGCAGCTAACACTTGCTAAAAAGTTGTATTGTGCTTTTGAAAAAACTGTACGTAATATAAAGGTATAATTCTTTATATATTTAGTCATGAATTAACATATGAGATCTATGAATTTAACAAATCGTTATGACTTTTAATTAAAGAGGTGTTGCTTCAAGATGTACTACCTCATGACCTATAAATACCCAGTACCGTCAATTATTCTAACATATCAGAAATTACCTAATAAGAGATCAAACTCATTATTTTTGTTCTTGAGTCCATATAAAGATAAAGTCAAAATTATCATTTTATAAAAGTTTTGAGTATTAGGAGTGCAATCCACTTTCAAGGATTTTCATTGTATCCTATAGTAAAATCGCCTATCAATCCAACTTGCATCCTATAATATATATATATAGGTGGGAATAAATTAAATCTAAAAAAAAATATTACTCACGCCTTAAAAATGTTGTACGCTACTTTCTTCATCATTTTATTTCCTCGTACTCGGGAGAGATCCAGTCCCGTCCAACAAGAACCACACATTTTCTGCAAACTATTAATCAGTAATAATACATTAATCCAATTAAGATATCATGACTGACGAATACAGAGGTGTAGGGCGGCTCTATATATTTTGTTTATTCAATAATTAAATTGCTCTGTACATTAGGTATTAATATATAGTTTGAAGAAAAACTCTAAGCCCAACTTCTTGGATGTTATACCCTTTTTTTTTCCAGGATGTTATATCCTTTACTAATATAATTCTTGATATTATAAGATTTATCTTCTAAGATATAAAATAGGGAACAGGGAGGCTGACACAAAAATACCACCCAAATATAAATTCCCAATTCAGTAAGCAGCGATCACCTAAGTCTCTCAAGACTAATTTGAGATTACATTTTGTAGCGAAATTATTTAACTTATCAAATGATTACAACAACTAAAATAACAACTAATTTCATAAAAAAATTCTTATTGAATATTAATGAGAATAAAAATTTAACAAGTTACAACTTTAATTTATAAAATGGTAATTAAGACAACGGTAACTAATTTCATAAAATTCTTTTGCTAAGTATTAATGACGGCGGGAAATTAACGATATGTTTTCTCTGGTTGCTCTATGTTATATATGCAAGTGATACGCCATGAATTGAAAATAGAGGATAACACATATGTGTGTGTATATTAAATTATTATGATAATTCAATAATTAAATTGTTTTTTGTAAATAGGTACTTGGAAAAATATAAATTTCCTTTTGGGAAAAGTGTAGAGCTAAAAAATAAAGAAAAAATGTACGATTATTTTAACATATTAATAATTAATTATATTACTCTTCTGGTCCTTAATATAAGACATATTTACCTTATTTGATTAGATTAAGAAAGTTGGTTAATTATCTTCCTTAATTCTCTTATCCCATCTTTTTTTTAATTATTGTTGAGAGGGCATTAATAGAGGTAAATTAGAAAAAGATTAATAAATATGAAAATATTGTCTTATATTTAAAATCAATATCAACTCTTTAAATATATCTTATATTAAGTAGTGGTGGAGTAATTAATTAAATGACGATCAGAAACCTATGTTCCTTTATAAGTTCATTTATACGTGTCCTTGCGCATTGGAGCATATAGTGTGTGGTGCAGAGGTAAAGGTATCTAGTTGGGAATCATACACAGAAATCAAAACTCAGAGATTCCACAAAACTTGAGACCTTTAAGCACAAGTTAAGCAGCGTCTGTCCGGATTCCACCTCATTCTCTGGAATCAAATTGGCAACTACATGTGATAGTTGAGGAACAACTTGCTAGTTATGACGCCAAGGGTGAGGCTAAACAATAGGAGAGGCACAACAAGATCTGGCCCGTGACAGAATATATATAATGGAAAACCCTAATTAAATCCATGTAAAATAATCAAATCTAAAATTGGGCTTGCACTTTTAATAAATCTTTAATCAAGGCAATAGGTTTACTTAAGAATTTCTGAATGTTGTTAAAAGATCATAATGCTCCCATATTTTTAAAAAGGAAAATTGCAGATAAAAAAAAGATTTCTAAATTATGTCTCTTTTAACTTAAATTAATTAATAACTATTCAATATAACTAGTATGATTTGTTATTTTGATTAAGGAGGTTTGACATATTCTTTTTGAAAATTATGATCATGTTATATATATATATATATATATATATATATATATATATATATTTAAACTTCAAGTTTAATTATTGATTTTGTATTCTACCTATGTATTATTTCTGAGTCCCACACACATAAGGTTTCATTTTATTTAAATTATCGCAGCGACCTACGGTTGATCAGCGGCCAACTTATCTGTATGTTTTTACTTTTCAGACAACTTTAAAAGCACTCTCTAGAGCTGTATTGTCCACCACAAGACTCTTATTTTTGCTGTAGGCTATGTTTGGCTCGATGGATAGAAGGGGAGGGGAGAGGAGGGTTTGGGAGGGATTTTCTTTTACCTTGTTTGAGTTGACAAAAAGAGAGGGGAGGGGAGGGATTTTAATAGTATTATGTTTGGTATAAGATGGGAGGGGAGGAGAAATATTTTTATATGGACAATTTTGCTCTTATTTCATTTAATTTGTAATTAATAACTTTCTAACATATTTAATAAAATATAATTATATAAGGAATTTAATACATAAAATTATAATTTTATAATTATAAAAATTAAATAAATATAATTATGAATGGCATTTACTATATAAAATTATAATTTTGTAATTAAATAATGAGAAGGGTATTGTGAGAATATTTTAAAATGGTATGGACATATTAGTCAATTTAAACTCAAACTTAACATTTCCCTCCAAATCCCCCCAATTTTGGAGGGGAGGGTTAGGAGGGGAGGAGAGGGAGAATTTTAGAAAATTTTCCCTCTCCTACTAAAATTTTTAGTTATCCAAACAAGGGGAGGGAAGCAAAATCCCCTCATTTCCCTCCCCTCCCCTCATACAAAACACACCCGTAAGGTTTTATCGATTTTGTTTATTTATTAGATATGAAGATATGATCATATTTTTTTAAGGAAAAAAATAGTAAAATGTGTGAAGTTAAAATAACAAATGCATGCCAATTATATTGAATAATTATTAATTTAAGTTAGATGAGGTTTAATTTAGAAATCCTTTTTTCTTCTTTTAATTACTTTCAATTTTCTTTTTAAATAACAGAGGGGCATTCTGGTCTTTTAAAAATATTCTAAGATCCTTAATTAGACCTTATTAAGAATTTGTTAAAAGTGTAGGCTCAATTTTGGTTTTGATCATTTCAATTGAATTTAATTAAGATTTTCTCTATATATAATATAGGCACACGAAACCAATAAAAAAATTTTAGACGGAAGTCATCTGCTAAGTGTTTGTGTGGATTAGCAGTTGAAGATGTTTTTCTAACATAACTCATGGGATACTAGTGTCCACAAATCAGCAAGTGCACGGGTCACGCCAAGTAATAAAGTGATGAGTAAGATATCGTTCTCACGAGGATTTGATTCCAAAGCCCGGTTAAGTAGAGATTATTGCACTTTCGCTTAATTTGAGTTAGACAATTATCATGGTTGGAGGAAAACAGAATTATAAACTAAAATGAAAATATAAACAAATGATTCATGGACTAGAAATGATGCAGTGGGAGTTAGGATTATTTATCCTCTTTGCATTTCATAGGTACTCATTCAAATCCTCACAACAAAAGCTCTCAATGATGGATTATGCTAACCAATGTCACTAATTTACCCATAAGTTCTCTCTCAAGTCTCCAAATATGTGTTTAGTTTAATTAGTTCATTAATCTCTTAATTGAAGAATTAAACCCAGCCTACATTACAGAACCTATGTGGCTATGTGAGGTCAATGAGTGTATCTCTACCTCATCAACAAAACCATCCATCCAACCCTTGGATTTCAAGTTCCCACACGATTAAACTCAAGTTCTACACTCAATCTAGCCCTATCAAGCATCAACTAAGTGAACCCAACAGCTTCATTGGTAGCCAACCAACAAGGAGCATTAAGAACAGAGTGAAATCAACACAAACCAACCATTCAACATAAATACAAAGTGGAAATGAGTACTTAATCTATACAAGGGTTCAAAACAATCCAAACAATAAAACTCTAGCTATACATGTTCATAAAACCCAGAAGAAACATGGTATAAATCAGTTATATAGCAGAACAAAAGGGAAAGACAGCAGAATGAGAGGAAAAACCAAGAGGAGAAGCTCAAATCTCTTCAAATCTTCAACATCTAGCCCAATCTCCACCTCCAAGCTCCAAACCCTAGTAGAGCATTGTCTCCATGGCGCTTCCCAGGTCCAGAATGAGACTCTGATGCATTAATTTTGTATTTATAGGTTATAGAATCCGTGTTGTCATCAAAACGCATTTATGCTGTTTTCGGGTGTTGGCCGCGGTCAAAATATTTCTAGAGGTGTTGGCCTTGGCTTGGCCGAGGCCAAAATTCTGATGTAGTATTGGCCACGGCCAGCAAAATTTCTTGGCTGTGGCCAAGCTTCCAATGAAGCTTTTTTTGGCTTCCTTCATCATTTTCTTGCTCTTCCATGGTACTTTGACTTTTTTAGATTTTCTCCCACTTCTTGATCATCTATTTGTGCTTCCAATAACTCTCTTGTGGCTCAAATGTTAACCTATCAACACAAATAAATCTATAAAAGTAGTGTTGATGTAAATTTAATAAAATTTTGGGGCTTAAATAGAGAATTTACATCTTTTTATCATTAAACCCCTTGACACATTACTTTTGCATATTTCTCATCAATTATCTATGAATTTACTCAAAATGTATACAAAACTAAAGGTAAATGTGTCACTTTGACATGAATTTCATGAGGTTAACAACTAGGTAAATATGTGAGAGGAGTTTTTTCTCTACTTGCATGAATGTGCTTTTTGAATGCCAACTCAAGCATGCCTTAATTATTAGCCATAAGTTCAAGTCAGTAGGGAGTGTTGTGTGAAAAAATTCATGGTTATTAATCGCACTTCCCTCTTTCTCTAAGGACTTGTTTGGCTTTACGTTTTGATCCCAAACCTCCTAGCCCGGACTTAAAAGCATAATAGGGTAGAATTGTAATGTTTGGAAAAACGTTGGATTTCACTGGGCTTTAAGTTCAAAAGCAACTTCTTGAAGAAGTCCACTTTTCCTGCTTTTTCTCCTCGATGAAGGCATCACGATAAAGTGGAGGTTAGCTACATCTAGAGCATTTCAATCACTCCCTTAATACCATTCAAGTGTCATCCCTCCTAAACCATTACTCTCCTCAGTTAACTCTTCGTCCGAAACCATTACCGCTCAGCTGCCTCACAGAGCCTTGATCGATAGCTTCTTAAACCTTGGGTCTTCAACACACCTACCGTCGTTGAGTGGAAGGGGTCATTAGAGGTGGTAAGTCAAGGTCTCAATTGGTGGGTCGGTCCAAATTGATAGGTCCTTAGCCTTTCTTGATGTTTGGAATGAAGCTTTGATCTACTCTATTTTCATTCCTGGTTCGGATCTCGATCAGTTCCAAGAAAGAAGCTTTGGTCAAATTAGGATTTGACCATGGACTTAATTGTAAACTTCAAAAGTTTTTAAGGAGGGATTAAAGAACAAAATTTTGAAATATTTTGTAGGCTAAACTGTAATTTCTAAAAAATATGGGTCCTTTTATGTGTTTTACCCGGTCTTTTTCTTCATTCACTTATAATTTTCATAAATTCTAGGGAATTTTCTGTAATTTTCTCTAGCCCTCAAAATATTAATTTAACCCTCCAAAATCTCCAATTTTTTATTGAGCACCTACAATATAATGCAAGAGTAAGTACAAGGTAACATAAAAAATTCAAGAGATCATTTGTATGAATAATTAACAAATTTTGACCATTTTACCTCTGATTACAATTAATTCAATACGAATATCTCTAACTCAAATTAGTTCTTAATCATGTAATAATGTCCCAAAAAATGCATTAAAAATCCCAATTTAATTATGAAATATCAAATAAAAATATGGTTTAATCATCCTGCTTCTCTTAGCTCTCTCTTCTTCGACACAAATGAATCATGTTCGTGACAGAATCAGAGACCAACTTGTTAGGGATAGGTAATCCAATAATGATGGGAAATTACAATAAGGTCCCAAGCAAGAAAAGAAATAAAGAAATTGTCCCAATGAGTTGTTAACGGAGGCCCCTCAAATTGTCAATGACCATCACCTGGAGTTGTCAACGGGACCATTTTTTCATTTTACGATTTTAAGGGACCATTTCTTCATTTCTCTTCTTACTTGAGACCTTATTGTAATTTCTCAATCATGATCTTCTTCATGTATGCATTCTAATTTAAATATAATTTTATCCAATTTTAATTAAGTGCTTTAGTGTATTTTTATATTTTAAATAATAATTGAACCTTTTTTATTTATCAAATTTTATTTATATTTTTTCACTTAGTGTATTTTTATTTTTTTAATAATAATTGAACTTTTTTTATTTTAACAAATTTTATTTATATTTTTTCACTTCAATTATCACAATATATATATATATCTGTGTGTGTGTAGTATTCAATAAGATTCATGCCCTTTTCAGTCATTTTCCATCTAAACGGACTTTTCAAATATTAATCCAAACAGGTTTAAGGTTAGAAAAAAAATTCACGTCTACCACTGCTAATCTAAACACAAATCACATTTACAATCTGATTTTTGTAAAAGTTATATTACAAAAAAAAAACTACTTCTCCACTGTTAATCTAAATATGCACTAAATATACAAAATAGTTCAAAGGTTGTTAATCATTGGGAGCAAGACCTAAATTTCCCATATATATCTTCATTATCCGAATTTATTCATGTTTTTGTTGTACTCCTCGGTCGTCCTCATGTAAGACCTATATTTATCTAATCATGGGAATTAATAAAACTAAATAGATTATTTAATTATAACATATGTAACATGATCTCTTTAAAATAGTTATACAAATTAGTTAAAAAATGATAAATATGAGTGATAAAAAAAATCTTACATTTAAAGCTAATTAAGTTCACCATCAAATTAGATTATAATTAAAACCGGAGGTGTGTGTGTGTGTATAAAATATAACATTTTGTTTGAACCGCTTACAATCTCTCTTATTTTTTTGTCCTTCAATATAATATCATGATCTTCACTATATTTCCTTCTTAATAAACCAACATCTGAATATATAGTGATGCAAATTTATTATAGCAGGATCTCACAAAACTAAGATTGCGGAAGAAACCATAAAAGGCATGGACCACTAAATGCTTGAATAACACTTGTATTTGGATGGAAAGAAAAGTGAGGGGATATAAGAGGGGATACTATGTTAGAAAACTTCTAAAAATAATAAAAAAATTTACTATTTTGAGAGTTTGTCCTCATATTTTTCTTTTATCCTAAATTTTCTCTCCATCTAAAACATAAGATTAAGGAAAAGGACTGAAGCTTGTCAAGAAATAGTACTTGGATGAAAACCAGCACAAATAAAGTGTGTGGATGTGGATCATCAATAGCATGCCACAGAGCCCGAACGCCAAAACGATGTTGGCACTTGTATGGAGGAGGGCTGTTTAGCCATCTTCCACATATATTTTGATGCCACTAATATTCTGCTTCGGAAGCAGTATAGAGTTGGTTTGATAGTGTAAAGTCCTATTAAATATTTTTAGGTCTAAAGTTTGAGTTTCAGATAAGACATTTATGTTGGAAAAGACAGTTACGAATCTTAAACCAGATGCCAGATAATATTATTAAAAAAATATTCTACTCTCAAGAGACTAGAATCACAATAACTAACTTGCCTTTGTAGTACTACTTGCTTTATATGACCCACTAACTAATACTCTTTCAATTTTTAATATACGATATATTTATTAATGAAGTTAGTTAAATTGGTTAACATAACATGTATTTTCTAAAACACCTTAATTATCTTTTTTAATTCCCCCATTCTCTTTCCTTCTTAATTATTATTGAGGGAGTATCAATATGGGTAAATTATGAAAAAATGATAAATATGTAAATGATATCTTATATTTATGATAAATATTAACTCCTTAAATATATTTTATATTAAAAATAAGAGGGAATAATACTGTTCCTAATGGCCTTCGACCTTTACTTTACCCTTCCACGTTCTCTTTGTTGTACTGGTCGTTTGGCTTGTGTGGTTTCAGGAAATCCTAATCAGTTGCCTGTCATTTTCATTATTTTAAGCCTAGAAAAGCTTATTATTTCGAACGGGTATACTTGTTGGTAAGATATTGGCAGAAGGAGGGCATTGTTCAGATTTGTTTGTAGCTTGTCCTAAAATTCAAAGATTCTCTGCAGTGAGAATGGTTGCGGGTTTAGTGGAAGTCAACTTCTAAGCGAGTTCGAGTTTGGTTCGGGCTTCTTTTTATCGAGGAAAGCTGTTGCTGGCCTTAACCCACCACAGGAAATGTTATAGAAAAGAAACCACTAGCCATTGAATTTGGACGCCATAACGGTAGGATTCTTGAAAGAGAATATTATGCTTCCTCACCCTCCATTTTTTGTTTTTTGTTTTTTGTTTTGTTTTTGTTTTTGCTTTTAGCTTTTTAATTTCATTTCTTTGACCGAAACTCAAAGATCTCAATTCATCGCATTATCAGGATTATCCCAGCTTTCATTTGAGTTTGATTATTCATCACTGGTTTAGTTATATGAAAGCCTTATTTAATCACACCCTTGGCTGTTGAGTGTGACAATTGTTTTTTTAAAAAAAACTCCTTGGTTTGATAATATATAATAAAATAGAAATAATACGCCACTCAAATTTTCTAGATATAGAATAGAAGCGTACGTAGATCTTACACTCGGATAGTAATAGCTTAAATTAATTTTGAAAACAAATTATTGCAACTCGCCAAAACCAATCAAATTAAAATATCGTCAATTGACCTATAATTAAGATAGCCGCGCGCCCATTCATTGGATGCCCACTTATCTTATTTTGGTCATCGAATTGATAGATTTGTCGAGTACATATATGTGGCTTGTGTTAGAATCAAGTTTTATATTAGTGGATTGAGAATGTAAGGGGGGCTCCTTGGGTTATAAAAGGAGAGCCCCTCCTCCCTTCCAAATTACTCATTCAAATAGTTTCATTAGACATTGTATTTTCTCCTTTCTTGTAGTATTTCCTTGTAAATTAATTTTATTATTCTAAGTTTACATGGTATCAAAGCCTTGTTCTGTCTGAGTATGCTCTGTGGTTGCAGTAGAGTCTAAACTTCCACATCAGAAAAGAATTAGTTAAGGCATTTGCATTAGCAGCTACTGTTCATTGGTACTGTTTGGGGTATTGTTAGTAGGTACTATTTTTGTACTGTTAATCAGGGTTATGTACGGTTTATTGGTACTATTCATCAGTGTTGTTTGTACTGTTCATCAAGGTTGTGTGCTGTGTTATCTGTGGTGCTATTCATCAGCACTATTTCATCACTGTTCATCTTGATACGTTAATTCTTTCCATGGCTGAATCAAAGAAGTCTGATATCGTCAGTTTGCTTGAAGCTCTTGACTCGTCTTATGAGAATATTCGTTCTCAAATTTTGTCTAGTCAGGAGCTTCCATCTCTTGAAGATGTATTCTCACGGGTTCTTCGTGCTAATAATTTGTTCGCCCAACTGTTGATAACAATGCAAGTACTTTGGCTAGGCGTGGTTCATTTAACAACAAGAATTATATTATGGGTCTAAACAAGGCTCTAGTACTCCGAATATGTCTTCTAGCAGTTTTATCTGCAATTATTGTAAGGAGCCTGGTCATAGTAAGAAAAATTGTCGTAAATTACAGAATAAAGAGCAACGTGATCAGCAGCGTAATGTTTCTCAGATATCTGATCATTCTGATTCTAATCCATCATCTACAAGGGGTCTAGCTACAAGTAATTGGTTCTCTAGTCTTGTTACTTCTTCCACGAAGTGGGTCATTGATTCTGGTGCTATCGACCACATGACAGGTAACCATCATTTATTTTCATCATATACTCCATATGCCAACCCATCCTCCATATTCGTCACCAATGGTTCCCCGATCCGTGTACTTGGATCAGGCACTGTTAAACCAACTAAATCCATTTCACTATCTTCTGTTCTTAATGTTCATGATCTTAAGTTCAATCTTTTGTCTCCCAGTAAATTGACTCGTTATTTGAATTGCTATTATCACACTATTTTCTGACAACTGTTTAATTCAGGATCTTTCGACAAAACAAATTATTGGTAGGGGGTATGAATCTGGTGGACATTACATCCTTAATGATCAGCTTCCACGTTCTGTTGCTTGTTCTGGTGGGTCGTCTCCCTTTGCTGTCCATTGTCGTCTAGGTCATATGCCACTTTCCTTCTTAAAAATGTTATATCCTCAGTTTTCTTCTGTATCTGCTTTAGATTGTGAGTCGTGTCAGTTTGCCAAACACCATTGTATTCATTTGGCATATCGCATCCATAAACGAGTTGCGTCCCCCTTTGAGTTAATTCATTCTGATGTTTAGGGTCCTTGTTCAATTTTGTCTCAAACTGGTTATCGATATTTTGTCACTTTTGTTGATGATTTTTCCCGCACCACTTGGCTTTACTTAATGAAACATCGTTCTGAATTGTTTACGCATTTTCGCAATTTCTGTGCTGAAATTCAAACTCAGTTTAATACTCCTGTGAAAATTCTTCAGAGTGATAATGTGAAAGAATATTTTTCTGTCCCATTCAATGATTATATGCACAGTCACGACATTCTTCACCAATCCTCTTGTGTTGATACACCTGCTCAAAATGGTGTTGCAGAAAGAAAGAATCGCCATCTCTTAGAAACTGCCCGAGCTCTCATGTTTCACTCTTGTGTCCCTAAATCTTTTTGGGCTGATGCTGTGTCTACTGCATGTTTCCTTATTAATCGTATGCCTTCGGTTGTCCTTAGTAGGGACGCTCCATATTCTATTCTGTTTCCCACCACCACTAAGTTGTTTCCTATTAATCCAAAAAATTTTGGGTGTGTTTGCTTCATTCGTGATGTCCGTCCAAATGTCAGTAAACTCGATCACAAGTCCTTGAAGTGTGTCTTTCTTGGTTATTCTCGAATTTAGAAGGGTTATTGGTATTACTCTCCTGATCTTCGTCGTTATCTTGTGTCCACTGATGTGACTTTTCATGAGTCGTCTCTTTTCTTTAAGTCTTCGGTATTATCTGAGTCTCATTCTGTTGTTGATAAGCTTGATGATGTCCTGGTTTATAATGTCCTTGTCTCACCAGTACAAGCTGCTGTTCCAGAACCTGATATCATCGATGGTCCTGATGTTATCAATGCCCTACCCTCGCCAATGACTGATTCGCCAATGGATTTTGTTCATGTCTCCCTAGTCCCTGCTCCTGCTACCCCAGATCTTAACACCCCAGATCTTGACACTCCTGTCCCTGATCCAATTGACCCTGATTCTACTGCTGATCCATCTGCTAACCTACCTATTGCCCTCCGAAAAGGTACCCGTCCTCATTGTCCTCCCAAAAGATATTCTGAATGTACATATTCTATCTCTTCCTTTGTGTCCTACCAGCATTTGTCCCCCGCTTCCACTTCCCTTGTGGCTACCATTGAGTCTATCTCTACCCCTACCACCCTTCACCAAGCCTTAGCCCACCCTGGTTGGCGTACTGCGATTGAAGAAGAAATAATGGCCCTTGACAAGGCTGGTACTTGGACTCTTGTTGATCTACCTTCTGGGAAGAAGGCCATTGGATGTAAATGGGTGTTTGTAGTTAAGACTAAGGTTGATGGTTCCTTAGAATGACTGAAAGCTCGGCTTATTGCAAAAGGTTATGCTCAAACCTATGGTATAGATTATTCCAAGACTTTCTCCCATGTTGCTAAGCTCACTTCCGTTTGTCTTGTTCTATCTCTAGCTGCTAACTATCATTGGGATTTGCATCAATTGGATGTTAAGAATGCCTTTTTGAATGATGATCTTCTTGAGGAAGTTTATATGGAGCAACCTCCTGGTTTTGTTGCTTAGGGGGAGTATGGGAAAGTATGTTATCTTAGAAAGTCGTTATACGGTCTAAAACAGAGTTCGCGTGCCTGGTTTGATAAATTTTGTAATGTGGTTCAGAAGTTTGGATTGAGCCAAAGTAAGAGTGATCATTCTGTGTTCTATCAGAAATCCAATGCAGGCATGATTCTTTTAGTAGTGTATGTTGATGATATTGTGATTACTGGGAGTAACACCTCTGAAATCTCAGAAATTAAAGTCTTTCTTAACTCCCACTTTCAAACAAAAGATTTAGATCATTAAAGTACTTTCTTGGTATTGAGGTTTTGAGAAGCAAGAAGGGCATCCTTTTGACTCAACAGAAATATGTTCTCGATCTCTTAAAGGAGACTGGAAAGCTTGGAGCTGCACCAAGCAGTGTTCCCATGATATCGAATCCGTTCCTAGATCTTAATGATAGCATGTTTGATGAGCTTCATGATGACTTAAAGAAGAAGATTGATCCAGAGAAGCTGAAGCCGTTTGCATTTCCTAAGAGATATAGAAGACTTACTGGAAAAATGAACTATCTGACAGTAACTCGTCCTGATATAACATTCTCGGTCAGTGTATTTAGTCAATTTATGGCATCCCCAACAGTGGCACAATTGGAAGCCTTGGAGCATATCTTACATTATTTGAAAAGTTCCCCAGGTTGTAGCCTTCTCTATACAGATTATGGGCATACTAAATTCAAGTGTTTTTGTGATACGGATCATGCAGGATCTAATGATACAAGATGGTCAACTACAGGTTACTGTGTGTTTCTTGGTGGAAACTTGATATCTTGGAGAAGTAAGAAGCAATGTATTGTGTCAAAATCAAGTGCAGAAGCAGAATATAGAGACATGTCACAATCAGTACAAGAGATCGTATGGGTATTTCAACTCATGAAGGAAGTTGGTGTCACCACGACATTGCCTGCAAAGTTATGGTGTGACAATAAAGCAACATTTCATATAGCATCGAACTTTGTGTTTCATGAGCGTACAAAGCATATTGAAATCAACTGTCACTTTATTCATGACAAGATCAAAAAGAATATTGTATCTACAGGACATATGCGATTAGACGATTGGTTGACAGATCTTCTGACAAAAGCCTTAAATGGGACACGAGTTGAGTATCTTTGTAACAAATTGGGTATGATCAATATATATGCTCCAACTTGAGGGGGAGTGTTAAAACCAAGTCCCACATTGGTGGGTTGAGAATGTAAGGGGGGGCTCATTGGGCTACAAAAGGAGAGGCCCTCCTCCCTTCTAAATTACCCCTTCAAATAGTCTCATTAGGCATTTATATTTTCTCCTCTCTTATAGTATTTCCTTATAAATTAATTTTATTATTCTAAGTTTACAGCTTCTTCTTCTTCCATTTTTATTTAATGTAGTGTAATAAATATATAACTACATGACGCAGCCACGGATCGCCTCTAGTATTTTCTTCAACACAAAATCCATTGTATTATACATCCGTATAAGACTATAAGTGGACAACTATTTACATAATCTTTCGGGAAAAAACTATTTCATAATCTGATCTGAATTCTTAATTATTGAGACGTTTTTTTTTTCTCTGATATGAATGGACGCCAATTATTGAGTTAGAGCCCTGTGTGGAGTTCAATTATGTGCAATGAGTTATCAATCAGTGGATGAGTTTATAAGTAGCTTATAAGTATTTTCCACAAAAATCAAGAAAACTCTTTTGACATACTTACTTCATATATCGTAAATCATTATTAAAAAGTTACTTTTAAATGTCTCAATCATTATTTCAAACAAGCTAAAATATATGAATGGCTCGGACTCTTAATTTGTGGTCTTCCGCCCATTAAGAATGAACAACATTTTGAACGGAATATTTAATATTTTCCCCCACTTTTCACTGAGAAAAAATAATGTTGCAAGTGAGAATTAGGACTTTCATTTTCTTGATAATTTTCTCCACCCAGCTGAACTATCGTACAAGCCCTGATTAACACCTCGGTGACTTTGGACTACTTAATCCCAATTTAGTTTCTCCCCAACATCACGGACGTCATAATTAATTTTCTGTAATATATATTATATTTTTGGAACGAATATATTCATCGATTCAAAGATAAAGTAATTAATTAAGGATGAACAATTGTGAATCATGAATTACAGAGGAGGGATTTGACCTCCATAACTAGCATTTAGTACTCTACATTATGTTGGTTTCAAGTCCCAGGGCTTGCCTCTTGTAATCCAAAAAAGAAAAAAAAAAACAATTGTGAATCATGTCATGTATTGTTACTTATTTGTATGTTTGAATAATGTTATTTTTTTCTTGAAGACACAAGTGATCAGTCTTGTAACCTGGGCGGTGGATAAGTCAAATTTATTTAGATTATGATAGAAGTTATATTTCTAGCTAACATATTTTACTGTATATGATATACCTGCATGCATGAGAGCAATTTTATCTCTACGTGCGTACCTCAAACTACCGATATAAAACAGCAAGTGTTACTAATTTGTGAGACTCGTGGGGTCCTCAGAACCCCAAGAGACAAGCCCCGGCCCTGTCCGTTCCACGTCAAGAAAGTCTTCAGCTCTTGTGCTGACTGCTCCATCACATCTCAAATTCCACCTTACTTGTCTTTTCTTATTTCATTCCTGCTGCCGATTTTTTTCCCAAAACAAAACCATTTTTTTTCTGGCGGGAATTTCAAAGGTTGCTGTACGTTGTGATTAACGAACGTCCATCTGGCATTCCATAGGTTCCATAAGAGTGATCGCCTGCGATTTTGGTTTACTTTTTAATTTCGTCCTTCGGGGTTCAGTGGTGGGTCTCTTGACGCATATTTTCTGCGATCTTCTTTATCATACTTTGCCCGCGTGTTATGATTTAAAGGGTAGCACACAATGTAGGGTGCCTTTCACGGACCACTGTAGATTCATCGAACCTGGACGCTAATCGGGTCTTCTGGTTTCCTTGGGGACTCACATGCCTGCCTAATGCCTATTATCTATTCCCTTTATGGGTTTAATATCCAATTAAACACTGTCGCCAAAAACAGCACAACCATCGATAGTGGAGCATACAAAGCCAAGTCGTGTCTCGTGACTTTTTCGGGTACTACCTTTTTTCTTGGCATATAAAATGCAGTTCCATTTTTTTTATAAAAAAAAAATCAAATATAGTGGCTTCTGATCGTTCTCCTCCATATTATTGTATTATTGTAATTCATGCATTACTCATACTCAAGATCCAGTGGCCTGAAGTGATTGAAGGCCTATTTGAATTGGCGTTGGAAAAGTTCGTTCATACAAGTCATGACAAAATTTCTATTATAAATTTACATCATATATTTATAAATCATATTGAAAAAATAATTTTCCGCACTGTACTGAAATATTCTTTCCCCCCATTTTTGGATAAGGAATGAAAGTGGCTTTTGGAAGGAGGAAAGCCGGTTTTCCCTTGATAATTTTAGGTTTTCTTATTTTTTTAAAAAAATATTTATATCACCACTATTATTTTTTAATTTCTGAATCTCAAAAACATCATTTTAAATGGTGATTTTATTAATTTTAAGATGCTATCTCAACAATTTTAATATGCCTTTTAAATGTTTTATATCCCAAACTACGTTAAAAATTAGAAAACTGAGTTGAAGAAAAAGAGAGAGATATTTTTCTTTATAATATATATTAATTAATATTACATTATATATATATTTCCTAAAAAACCCGCCCAAACACTGCCTTAATCAAAGAAAAAGGAAAACCTTCTAGAGCGAATGCAGTGGGATAGATTCTCCGCACTTGAGAGTCTATAAATCTATATTTTATTTATTATAAAACTATACCGGGTTGGTAAAAAAAATTAATACAGTAAGCAACTTCATTGATATTTTTTGACCGAATTTCGTTGATATTGATATCGTATGGATGATGTTTTTTTTTTCTTATAAATTATATGTGACCAATTAATGCAACGTATTTCAAGATTGCGTAAAGAATTGCGATGGGCGGGCAAACAACTAAGCCCAACAATACGAGCGCGAGATACTCCTAATTCCATTTTGTCATGCATGCATGTAACGTCGGTCTGTGGCGGTTTCATTACTTGCTAATCTTTCTTTTTGATTATGGACAATTTAGAACCCCTTTGGAGGGACCCACACACCCATTACACGCCCTGACAACGTGATGTATAGAGCTCTATGAAAGTAGGTATGGGTGCCAATTGATTAGCTATAAGCTTTTGTCACTAGCTAATCTTTTAGGGCCTTTGTTTCAGCTTGAGAACTTAGACTTGAAGTTTGCTTCAGAGTGACCTTCCCATCTTGAATCTTTGATTTTCCGAACTTAGGTTCGCTACACATTTCCTGAATTACCACACATGGTTAATTAGTAAGATCAATTCTTAACTTTTTTATTCCTCAACTTCCATTAAATTTTGTTCCTGATTATTTTCCTTACGGATTGTATACCCTGAGATGTGAGCCACATCACATATGCTTAATTGTTGAACTCTAACACTCAAAATATACCAGCAATTACTACTCCAAAATATGCTGTGATCTTTTTTTACCCTACATCATAGGTGGAAGTCTTGTTTCATTTGTTCAATGGGTCATCGAGATGATGAAAATCCTCAAACAAAAGAGTTGCATGTATCTTCACATGATCATGCACCATATGTCCATAGGGTGAGAAGTCCTCCGAGATAGAACTTGTTCAAGGAATTCCAATCTACTTTGAAAGAAACACTATTTGCGGATGATCCTCTACGTTCCTTCAAAGATCAGCCTATGTCCAGTAAGTTCATCCTCGGCGCTGAGGCCATATTCCCCATACTTAATTGGGGCAGAACATATAATCTTGCTAAATTTAGAGGGGATATTATTGCTGGCCTAACCATTGCAAGCCTCTGCATTCCTCAGGTAGAGGCTTTGAACACGTTCAATTATGGCTTCGATTAGGTTATGTTTAGTCATACTTGAACTTAGCTTCACTAACAGGATATCGGATACGCAAAGCTTGCAAATTTGAGTCCCCAATATGGACCGTGTAAGATTCCTCTAACTCATCATCAGCTCAATTTGCCCACATTTTTAGATTAGATGTTGGATTGATGAGGTTTTGCTTACCCCCCCCCCCCCCAAACTCCACCTTCCAGCTTTGTTCCACCTCTGGTTTATGCTGTCATGGGTAGTTCTCGTGATATTGCAATAGGACCTGTAGCTGTGGTTTCTCTATTGCTGGGAAGCTCGCTTCAGAATGAGATTGATCCTGTAAATGCTGCAGAATATCGGCGACTTGCTTTTACTGCCACTTTTTTTGCAGGGATAACCCAGGCTGCTCTTGGGGCTTTCAGGTGTGTGTGTGTGTGTGTGTTACCATCACATAATGAAGATGAAATGGAACATGTAATTTGGGGTTGAATAATCTTATGGTTGGGTTGGATATTTTGTCAGGTTAGGTTTCTTAATTGACTTCCTATCACCAAGAAAACTGATATTGTCTCTGTGATGAATTCAGTATTCTCATCAGCGCATCATGGAGTATATTTGTCTTCTCATTTTCTCGCTGTTGTTTATGTCGTACACTAATAATAATAATCAGTTGCCTTAATTAACCTGAAGATTTTCCTTCGAAAAGTTGCTCTTATATGTGCATAATTAATATAAATAATGAATTCTATATATGTCACATCTTGCAGTGGAACTGGCAGACTATTTGCATTGGAGGAAGGGTTTTAGCTTTTCTTTTATTTACTAAATATATTGTAAGAAACCCTATTTACTTTTATTCTTTTTATTCATTAATAATTACGTCATTTGCGTCATTGATTGATTTCTCATTATGTCCTAATAATACGGGGATTAGGGAAAGAAGGACAAGAAATTGTTCTGGATCCCAGCAATTGCGCCATTGATATCTGTTGTGCTGTCCACTTCTCTGGTCTATTTAACTCGTGCAGACAAGCAAGGTGTTGAAATTGTAAGGTTTATAATCATAAATAGTTATATGGTTGATCAGTACATATAGTAGGAATAATCTTATGCGAATTGAATGTCTTATTTCCCTGATAATATGTGAAGGTGAGACACATAGAAAAAGGGATCAATCCTTCATCTCTGTTCATGAAATATACTTTACTGGCGATTACCTTCGAAAGGGTTTCAGAATCGGCATCGTGGCTGGCATGATATCATTAACAATAAGTGAATCCTAATTCTTCACACCAATACTTGGTTTTTGAAGAAAATTTGGCCATCTACTTGTGCCTAAGATGTTCTAAACCACTACAATAATTTAATTTGTTTCACAGGAAGCCACAGCAATTGGGAGAACATTTGCTTCCATGAAGGATTATCAGATCGATGGAAACAAGGAAATGGTGGCTTTAGGAGCTATGAATGTTGTTGGTTCAATGACTTCTTGCTACGTGGCAACAGGTAAGCTCCTGCTGCCACATATTTTTACGAACTACTATTTGAGTTCAGTGCTTAATGGGAAATAAACAGAAGCTAGGGTTAGTAATGCCCGATGACGTAGCGGATATTATTAATTTAATCATTCATGAAAAGTGCATGTAATTAATCTATCTTATTCATGCTTTCAGGTTCTTTCTCTCGGTCAGCGGTAAATTACATGGCTGGCTGCCAAACTTCGATTTCTAATGTTGTGATGTCATTTGTTGTGTTTTTTACCCTCAAATTCATCACACCTCTTTTCAATTACACACCAAAACGCCGTTATTTCTTCCATCATCATATCAGCTGTTATCAGCCTTGTGGACATTAAGGCAGCAGTTTTAATATGGAAGATTGATAAATTTGATTTCGTTGCTTACATGGGAGCTTTTTTTGGTGTTGTTTTTTGCTCGGTTGAGATTGGACTTCTGATTGCTTAGGAAAGCTAAGACTTCATCATCAATGTCAAACCTAGTTTTGATAGGTTATTTTATACCATGATCGATGTGGCCAGGGGTCTGTATATCCTTTGCTAAAATCTTGCTCCGAAGTCACAAGGCCACGAACTGCTATACTAGGAAACATTCCCAGGACAACTGTGTATCGAAATATCCAACAATACCCAGAAGCTACCAAGGTTTCAGGAATTTTGATTGTCCGAGTTGATTCTGCCATATATTTTTGCAACTCCAATTATGTTAAAGAAAGGTAAAGAAGAATGAATCAAAGAATCGGTTAAAATAGACAGAAAAGTGCAAATGGTAGGGCCACTTGACTTTTTTGAAGGATTCATTTGAGTTTATATGTATTATTTACAGGATACTGAGATGGCTGATGGATGAGGAAGAGAAAAGCACAGAAGGATACCGAACAAGGATCCAATTTTTGGTAGTTGATATGTCATGTGAGTGGATTTTTTATTTTTCCTTTGATGTAGTCCCACTTCTCCCCAGTTGTCTGAAAACTCGGTGTTAACGTGTTTTCTTGTAGCGGTGAGTGACATAGATACGAGTGGCATCCATGCCTTTGAAGAGTTACACACAAGTCTTGAGAAGAGAGATGTCCAGGTAAACCAAGTTCCATTAACGCATATATATACACCATTACTTGAAAACGATCACGAGAGAATTATGAGGGAGAATGAAGTAATTAACCAAGAGAGTGTATATAATATATATATATATATATATATGTACACACAGCTTGTAGTGTCAAACCCAGGGCGGGTGGTGATAGAGAAGCTCCAGGCATCGAACTTTGTAAATAAGATAGGGGAAGACAAGATGTTTGTCACAGTTGCAGTTGCAGATGCTGTTGCTTACTGTTCTCCCAAGGTGAAGGTGGCTGAGGAGGCCAGCTTCAACACTCAACACTCTCTCCAACTTCCTGTGACACACGGAAAAAGGGAAAGCTGCTGTAACTGGATGGCCTCGTCTATGATCGATCCTCATCCATTAAGACTGGTAATTAGAGAGAGACAAAGATATCAAAGGCCTTTCAGCCTAGTAGTATGAATGCTCCCCATAAATAGGAGTTGGTGGATTCCATCTTGCTTGTAACTCAGGCAATTAGTTCGTGCACTCACCGAAAAAAGAGAGAGATGAGGGTGCGCCTGTGCACTCCAATATGTGGACCCACTCCTTAATTTGTTTTTGTAATAAAGAGTCCTCCTTAAGATAGACAACGTACGTCAGATTCTCATTTGTTTGTCAAAAATTAGTTTGATAAAAATTAGTTATTATAACCAAATTTATTTTTAGAAAAAATTATTCTAATAACTTGAAATTTATTTATATAAAATAAATAAAAAATACTTTTTAATTTTTAAATATATAATTACTGAAAAGGAATGATTTTAATGATATGTAATTTGATTTGTTGAAAGAAAATTAATATTTTCTCAAAGTTTTAAAGCCACAAATATATTTAAAAGTTATCCTTTTTTTTAGTGACAATTTCTTTAAACTGAAGGTAGTATAGTATAATTTTTTTTAAGAAAAATAATAGTACCTCTCTAATCTTTTATAATTTACGCTTTATATTAAAAACAGGAGACAGTAGCTATCACAATCGGAAAAAGGTATGATGGTTGAATATTCAAAGCAGTTAATTTGTAATGTAACGAAGAAAAAGGTTAGCATACGACAGTAAAACCATATATTTCATCAGACACACAACATTGGAAAGGCCAATTCTGCCGGCCATAGGACGGCTATCTACAAGGACAACTACAACGAGACAGCAGAAAACTGGAATCAGAGCATTGAGAGTTTGCAACCAAAACATAATTGTACAAGGTGGAAATACCTCCCTCCCCCTCTCTCTTTAAACACAGATACATATATATATCGTAGTTTTGAGGCCAGAAAAGTTAAGTTGCATATTTCGCTGCCAATATGTGCTTCAGAATTGGAAAGGAGCTCACCAGAGAAGAGTTGAAGGAGAAAGAGAGAAGGAAAAAGGCAGAGCTAAAAGAAAAGGAGAGGAAGGCCAAAGAGAAAAAGAAAAGAAAGAGAGAGGAATGCCAGAGGAAGGAAGAACAAGAAAGAAAGAGGAGAGAACAAAGGGAAAAGGAGAACAAGAGACGGACCCAAGAGAGGAAGAAGAAGAAACGCCAGGACATGAAGAGAAAAGAGAAGGAAAAGAAGGAGAAAATGAAGCATAAGATGAAGTAATATAATTGACCCACCCTATCGGACACATCACTTTGTGTTTGCATTTGTTGCTCTTTCAAGTCATACCACTAAATGGCTCAAAACACTCTAAAAGAGCGACAAGGAGGTTCCAACCTCGACTGCTCATTTTTTGCTTCAGATCACGCAATTCTTTTTAACCGGAGTTTATTTTTTGGGTCAAAATCAAATGTAATGTTATATATAGTAGCTTAGTTACTGATTATCTTTTTTTATTTATCGGGGCACACACTAATGAAGGATGCACTTAGAGGACTGAACCCGCGATTTTCCAATCATAAGAAAGCTTTCATATTATTAAGTCACAACGTTTTTGGCACAGTGTACTAAACTACTGATGTTTGTTGTGTTATTTTTATAAATGGTAAGCCATGTTGAAATTGATTATTGGAAATAAATGTATTTGAACAACTTATATGATATCTTAATTGCCATTGTTGAAGCAGGTACAAAACGAGCATGATTAAACCATACCCCAAAGTGAATCTGCTAAAATGGGACACTATACATCCCTTGCTGGCGGATTGGCAGCGTGTAAAGTTCACACTTGTCCTTTGCTTAAAACTTCAGAAATTACATATAGCTATGATTTACACTCAATCAAGCAACAAGATACTGGAAATATTGCTGTTCTATGTGGATAAAAAGCTAAGCCACGTGGGATATTCAAACAGCCGGTTAAAAAATTGTTACGGCACTTATAGGCAACTTGCAGGAACTTCTTTAGCGGCTCAAGAAGCACATAACCTTCTAATTTAGTATTACCTTACGAAGTTCTCCAATCAACTTCTCTCGCCTTTCTGGCTCCAACTACAAGAGATTAAAAAAACAAAAAAACAAAAATACCACCATGTTTCAGGAGATAAGAAACAAATTGCAAATTAGAAAAGAGTTGAGATAATATATAACGTTACCTTGCTTAAAACTGCAGCAAATCCTTGAGGTATCGCTTGCAGCTCCAAAACCGAGTCACCGATACTTGTCAATCGAAGCAACAGCTTCTGGACGCGTAATTCCTTCAGTTTGTCCTCATAATTTCTCGGTTCATTCTTCCATCTAAAGAAATTTTCATCGTCCAACCAAGCATCTTCGCCTTTGGATGCATTAGAACTCAGATACCAACTTTTTATCAAGCCCATTGCAGACTCATGCGACAGATGATCACCAGCTGCATCTCTCACACTGTTGATCAGTGAATGTTCCCCAATTCTCCTACGCAGTCTCCTATAGAAGAAAGAACGGGACTTACTCCAATCCAGGACTTCTCTTATTACACCCTTGGCAGCCATTCGTAAGGAAGTGTCATGTAACTCAGAAAACTTGGTGGCTATCTGTGTGTACACTGGCAGAAGTTGCTTCTCACGGGAGTTTATTTGCTGCTGTAAGGATTCAATGCTCCCATGGGCCCTACTACTCTTAGCTTCCTGAAGTTTTGCCTTCAAATTAATCAGATGTTGATCAAGTCTACTCATGCACTCCAACAATTCCTTTGTCCTGAATTTGATCTCAACCATCCCTTCTGGCTCCAAGACATTGCCCTTGGCTGTCTGATCAGCATACATTTCAATTTGGTTCGAATTGATTTTACTGTCTACAACAACCCATGCCCCACCACGGAGTTCACCCATCATTGGGAGATATACAAATATTGGTTGCTTGTATGTTCTGAGGTTCTCCACAATGGTTGATCCAGCCTGAAGAATTCCTTCAAAAAGGTCCCTTTGCCCACCGGAAAACCCTCTCCAATTAGCAAGAATGAACAGTGGGAGCTCCTCTCTGTTGAAATCCAATATTGCTTGGGCTGTCTTGGTTGCAGAATCAGGGAACCATACTTGCCCTGCTTGAGGAACCACTCTTTCATGAGAATCAAGTTGCCCTGGATCGGCTGGGATTACTTGCATCATTGTTTGTGTTTCAACAGCAACAATTCCCACAGGGATTCCTCCAAGTTTTGCTCTTCCTGTAATAACTGTCCTTGCCCATCCAGCTAGTGTCTCCACAAAGCTATCCTTGTCAAATATACCCCCTAGCCATCTTCCCTTACCGCCTATAGTACCACAAATGGCAGCCCGAGGATCACATGAATTATCAGGAAAATAATCCACAGGCCTTTCTGGAGGATCTGTGGGTTGTACAATGGGTAGTGTACCACCAGCACGTGAAGGAATATAGCTAAGCCACTTCAAAATAGCAGAGATGCCTTCAAGATCATCAGAAACAGTAAGATGCACAACTCCATTTGTTGCCATGATTTTAGGTCCACCTAGCTGCATGTGAGAGCTGTATACCTCCCGACCAAGAAGTTTGTTTAATGCAGAAAAACCAGTAAGAATTATAGGTTGATCAAGCCTCTGAATGCATCTCATGCCAAGTCTGGCAAGATAAGCCCCTATTCCAACAGTCCTCCCAGTCACATATGTCAAGGTAAAAGTTTCTTGGAATGCCCTAGAATAGGCACCAGCAATGGCCCCACTGCCACTCAAGTTTTCAACCCCTAGACCATCCTCTTTTCCAACAATGGTATCTATAACCCATCTAGTTTCTCCAGTTTCCAGCTTTAGCTCATGTGCTGTCACTGATGATCCGATCCGAGCATAATCCTCTGGCGTCAAATATACATATTGAAAACCATGCTCTGGATTAGATTCATCAGACCAACCAACTTTGAAACAAGCTTTAACTTCCTCAGCCACACCTAAACGAGCACCAGAATTTGCTGCTAGGTAAATTAAAGGTAGTTTTTTTGTACATGCAAGATCAGTCACAGCATGGAAGAATGCATCTTCTCTCGGGCCAAAAGAACCAGCCTTGAAGGTTACATCATTCGCTACAACCAGTATTGTCCTCCCAGATGGAAACTCGGGGGTGCACATTTCCATAAACCAGGTTACCATACCAACATCATTAAGTCCAGGTGGATGCTCCACATGGACTAGCTGAGTACCCCAACTACCTTCTTTATCAGCAAATTTAAGCTCAGTTGCTTTTAGAAGAACTTTATCCCTAGCTTTCTGAAATCCTTGGTGTTGGATTGCCCATGACTGTTCCAAGGCTATTTCAAATGCCTGTAAATAACTTGACACCTCAGGAAACACTTTGGCTTTTCAAGGCGCGAACACATAAAAAATGACATTTTTCCTTGGCTATTTGGAAAAAAAGAAAAGAAAAGAGCGCTCACCAACGGAAAATCATAGCAGTATGTGGTGTTGTTCTTCCTTGCTAAAAGACGTTTTCGGTCAATGATTCCTAAAGGTTGATATTTTTCATTCACTGGTACATTGTGCAGAGGACCTTTTCCATTGATTGATCTGTATACAACTTTATGAGTGCTTTTGTCCTCCATCTCTCTGTATATCTGAAAATTTATAAATTGAAATTCAATCATAATTTATGGACCATCCATCTTTGTTCATAATTATTTTAAAACCAAAAGTAATATGCCAAACAATATATCTATATTAAGAAATAGAAAACACTTGTTCCGCTTCTTTTTTTTCAGGCATGTAATTGGAATTTTGCTAGGTTTATCCCATATATGCTAACTGTTTATACTTCTGAGATGAGGAAGCACCTACACCTTGTATGCCTTTTAAATGGAACCTTTTAACTATCCAGGACTATGTATAAAAAATGGTGGCATGTAGGAAGCTCTCCTTGAATTTTTTCCCCTTCTCTTTTTCTTTTTCTATTCGTTTTTGAAATGAGTAAATACTTACGTGTATAGTACGAGTATGACCAGTAACATTGGTTACAATGACCCTCCAAGCACCGTTTGCTTGTCCAAGGGATGCCATGCAGAGCTTAACTTCCCACTCCGCAACCCCTAATCTATGCATTCTTACGCCTATAGATGAATGGATCTCATGTGCCAATTCTTTCAAGATTGACTCGACTGTTGCTTCTTCTTGTCCAGCATCCAAGTCAATCCTCCTAGAAACAACATCCAAAATTTAAGACACAGTCAAAAAGTGTTTTCCTTACTTTGGAAGAATAGGTAGTAGAAAGCATATACATAATTACCTGGAATAGTGTAGAATATCATCTATTTGTTGCTCTCGTATGACACAGAGGTACACATGAGCATGTTCAGATTTGACAGTGGTATTGTGTGCATTAAGTTCCAATTCCTCCATTGCAGCCATCAAGGATCTCAAAATGCTTCTTGAAGTAAGAGACATAACCTTTTGTGTACGCAATGTTTCCATATCTAGCCATTGACCTGAGAGCCCTTCATTTGTAGTTGGTTGTCTTACTAACGTTCGAAGAAACGTTCTTTGAATTGATTGTGGCTTAGGATCTACAACTGTGTACAAATGCCATTGGCGATCTCGGGATGGGGTATACTTCATATTCTCGTAGCCTTTAAGTTTGTCCTGTAACCATGTACATGTTAAAATGACCTTAAGACCAAGCACACAAGTAAAAAATTTTATTTTCCGTCCTTTTGAAAGTAAAACACAAGATTTAAACCATAAAGTTGTTAAACTAACCAATTCAAGATAAACGGACAAGGGATGTTCCAAATGGCGCAATAGAGGCTCCTCCTCATAACAGATCTTTTCTTCAGACCAGTGAAAGGAGTGTCTCATTGGGGTTCGCCCTTCATCCCTCTGTAAAATACAACTGATCACCCCAACACCTGCAGCATGTATAGTTGATCCTAATTCTTGCTCTTTTAGCAATTTGGCTAACTTATTAATCCTTTCTTGAGCTTGATCCTCATCACCACTGCACAACATATCCAAGATGGCACTTGTCGAAAACACATTATAGATCATCATCACTAGATCGATCAAAAATACTGTTTTTTAAAAAGAGTCAATTTATCAGCATGGACCCAGATCAAACCAGTTAGATTCACATTGGATTTAAAATCAAACCAAGTGCAGGTCTAACAATATAAAAGAAACTATATGCCATATTATTGTTGATCTTTCCTCGAAATCAAAGAAATATTCATTTACTTATGGTTAAAATGAGTATTAGTTTCATCTGTTGTACCTGTCTTGTAGTAAACTCATCTGGTTGTTGATGCCCACTAATGCTATATGCATCATATTACCATAGTCATTAGTAGGTTCAGTAGAACCTTTAGGAAGTGCCTTGTGAAAGTTATAGGTAGCCTCCTTCAATGCCGCACCAACAATTGTAGGAAAAAATTGAAGAGATTTGATTATAACCATTACTCCCAATTTCCTCTTACCACAATTTTCTAACAATGTTTTGTTGAACTTTTGGTCTTCATTTGCGCTCTTCCTTTCAACATACTCTTCCAAAAACTCCCATGAAGCAATAAGTCCAGACTTGTGCCATTGCATCCTAACACTCTCTTTTACAAGATATGGCTGATAAGAGATACCATAAGTTAACAAAAGTAAAATATTGTTTCCTGGTAATTTAAAGAAGATGAAAAGGCGTCAAATAATACCCAAAAAAAAAAAAACTTATATACCTGGTACAACCTACGGACATAAGTTTCCACAACCCGCCTTTGAAGGGTGTGATCACTGTGATCAAGCAAACCCACAAGGGCATCTTCTACTGCCAAAGGAACACTCACAATGTCCTCCATTCGATCATTAATCGCATTCTTCCTCTTGGGAGTATCAATATTTTCACCATCCTCAGTGAACATCTCTAGTTCTGAAAGACTCCTAGCAATGTTGGAACGAAGTTCACTCAGTTTTGTTTGTTCTAGAAGTTGACTTGCCTTAAGAGCTAACTGCAACAAGAAAATAAGGTTTAAGGATGACATAAACAACTATATGAGGAATATAGATATTCGTTCCCCTTCAGTGAGAGACATTATGACCCATACAAAATACCATATGGTGAAGAATGATTCGGGAAGATAATAGGGTATCAAATTCTAGGCCATGATTTCTCCCCTTTTTTATTAATTCTCTTTGTGGGGAAGGGAGGCATAAATATTACACCAATTTTTTTTAAAACCAAAATATCCCAAGAATTTGTCCAAACCTCAGAATAATTTGTATGGTTGAGTGTTGAGAAACGGATCAACTGATCTCTATAACCAGCAGGGTTAGGGTACACTAGTTGTTCCATTAGTTGCAGTATCAACTTATTTTTACTCTTCATGCCCTGAAATCCAAGAAATAAAATTAATGTAGATGCAAATTAATGTCTATAAGACACCAAGAAAGATAAGTACTCAAGAGTCAAGATGCATATCTAACGAGAGTTTATACCTGATGAGAGAGTACTATATCCACAACCTTCAAGAGATCTTTCTGATATTGAAGGCGGAGTCGTTCAATTACATCAGCCTGTAAAGGGGGCGGAGTGCAAAGATAGAAGGTTATGAGTATTCAAAATAATTAAACAAAATTAAAATATTATTTATATGAGAAGGTACTTGATCTCTTCCTAATTTAGTTTGTTGCGTTATAACAAATAGATAAGTATAACTAGCTTGTTTCTTGAACTAGGGAAACTATAAAGCACAATACAACTGAGAATTGTTTCTTTTAAGATTCCATAGAAAGACCAGTCTTGCAAAGTGAAGGCATGCAAGGAACGAATGAAAAAATGAACATCTCAAATTTACATTTTCATTTCAAGTCTCAATACCCCAGTCAACTTCATAACTACTTAAATTATCCAAATAATTAGTAGTGGCACTTCATTAATCGAACTGACCTGTATATTATCATTAAACAGTTCTTCAACAGTAAGATACTCTTCAAACAAGGATTGAACAATTCTTCGTGCATGGCTCTCTCTCCCACCCTCATAAGACTTCACTAGACTCATCAAAGGTTCAACAAGCCTTTCTTGTGATTCTTTTTCTTTGTCATGATAGGAGGAAAGGTAAGCCTGCAATGTAATCACACCTTATGAGTATATTCATGCTAAATGGGGGAAAATTAGAATGAGAAATTCCAATTGCTCAAAAAAAACAGAAAAAGAAAAAAAGAATGAGAAAATCCAAAGCTTGAACTCACTTCAAGAATTCCCTTCAATAATTTGGCTGGAAAATCAACATTTTGGGAGCCTGATATCCTCTCGAACTCCTTATATTTTGATTCCAACTGACAAATTACAAATTTCAAGGTTAACTGAGGTTAATGTTTTCATGTTAAAACAAGGAGACAGCCAGAGGGGTGTCTCATTACCTCATTTCTTAGATCTTTTGGAAGACGATTTGCCAAAACAGAAAAGCATTCTTGCCATTGAAGAAAAGGTAGTTCAGGACTGTCAAGACAATTGAGCAAATTTTGCACAACCTGGGATAAATGTTCAAACTCATTAATAAGACAACCATATAAAAAAACTAACAATATCAGTACAAGCAAGGAGTTCATGAAAGATGGATTACAACATGCTATAAATTTAAATATTGTTAATATTTAGAGCTAATGGAGCTCACTTCATCAATTTTGTGCTCATAGCCAGCTAGAATCATCCTTGCTGCATTTAAACTTGCAGCACATCTCTGATGAACTCTATCAGATATAGCAGTAGGAGGACCCAGGACTGGGAATCCCCCATGGAAAGGTTCTACTTTTCGTACTGCTGAAGGGTCATCTAGATCAAGCCTTGCTATAAGCTCCCCAGCCTACAAAGAAAGTACTTTCTTAAAATTTGCTATGATTAAAACACTTAATACTTCTATTCACAACACTATATACCTGCATCGGTTGCCCTTCAGATATTTTGAAGTGAATAACCCCAGAAGCAGGTGAAAGAAGAGGCATACACATCTTCATGACCTCAACTTCAGCATATGGTGTGTTAGCATCAATATGACTAGCATCCGTTACCAAAAATCTTAGAAGCTTGCATGGAGTCTCTGCAACCAACTTTGATGGATCGTGATCATTCTGCATATAAAATGTGTTTAGAAATTCACCTTAGCCTCAAGAAAATGCAAAGTAGAACCTAAGGATTAAAATGAACCGATCTCACCTGAAGCAAACAAGTCCTTCCATCTATTAGAAGGCGAGTTCCAGCTGCTTCTTCCTCTGCATATATCACATGACTGTTCCCATCCAACTGTGCAAAGTATAATGCTTTTAGTTAAGAACTTGATCAATCAGAAATGAAGAAAAGATTAGTCATGTAAGAGCTTATGTACTTCAAAAGCATCTTGTCATTAGTGATGGAGTCAAATCCCTTAGTATCTATTCTTCATAGCCAGATATACATTGAGCTATACCTTTAAATGCAAAGTATTAAAAATCCAAGAATTCAATTGCAAACTCCGCAATTATTAGTAGCTAGTTTATATTAAAAGTTGTAACCAATATATTGTAATTAGAGCTTCAATAAGGACATTAAATTATTCAAAAAGCACGACAGTATCAAGAATCCAAACAATAAGAGTAAATAATAAGCTAAAGGAGAAAATGCAGAGTGACAGGATGTGGAAGTTTGGAGAATGACACTTGCCTGCATCAACAAACCTCCATCGCGTAAAGTATGTATCTCTGCTTCTATCTCTGATTCATTCATTCTCAATCTATAACTTCCCGGCCCTCCTCTTGACATGTTAATCTAGATATTGTTTTAATAGACGTTAATTACAAAATTTTGAGTAGCACTTATGCCAGCGCGAGTCTCCAAAAATCCATGAAACTACAGAAAATATTCCGTTAGATTGACATTTATAATAATACATACCATATATTTGTTTCCTTCAATGTTCAATGACACTTGTGAGTGGACAAGAGATATGTGCTGAGATCATTACAAAGTAAATTCAGCATCCCTAGAAAACAGGAGTTAAATAAAATTTAACTAAGTGATTCTCTAAAATAAGGACAGTACCTTAGGAGGAATTTGTCCTTTTTCAAGATAGCCAACATAATCAGAAACCAAAGCTGCACTACTAGTAGAAGCTTTCTGCATTGAATAGGGCACATATCATGAGATTAACAGGGAAAAAAGCATAGATCATGCGCTCTACAATATAAATCCTTAAAAAAAGTGAAGCTATAGAGAAAAATAAGTTTGCTTACAAAAAGTGCCCCTCCAACAACAGAAATATACCAAGGAGGCCTTTCTGCTCTAACCCTCATTGCAATTCTACTGTCCAACCATCCTGTATGAATTTTATTTTCTCTGTAGTCTGAAGCCTGAGATCAAATATTGTACAATTGTAACTTTTGTATTTCTAAAGCCTTGTTTGTATAAGTTGTCAACATGAGTCTCTCACATTTAGAAGATCAATGGTATAGTCAACATTCGTGCGAATTTCTCCTCGAATTTGAATTTCCTTCAATCCTAGAACCATATTTGCAATAGCTAAAGCCCTAGATTCTCCAAATGCAAAAACATGTCCTGTAGCACAAGATAAGGATATGAGAAGCTTATAGTAGACAAGTTATTCTAAGGGACATTTTGTAAGTTCATATACATAAGAAAGTAGCATATATTCAATACTTTTTTAGCTCAAAACTCTCCAATTAACCCACCAAATCAAACTTAACTACCTAGCCCTTACTCTACTGTTGTCCGAGGTCATGTTTATGGGGTTAAGCATATTTCTCAAAACGAAGTTGGGTAATCAATAGTTAAAACTACTTACCAAACTGAGAATCTGAGAATTCATGAATTCCTCCCCCAGACTGAAATCATAGAAACAAAGAAAAGAAAGTAAGCCTCTTGACATTGAAATCAAACACACATGCAAAGAAACAATGAAACTTACCTTAACAGAGAAGTAAGCCCACACATTTGGCTTGCTTTTGAAGCTCAGCTCCTGCACAAATAATTGCAGCTCAATACAACTTATGGGAGAAAACAAATAATTCTTGAGATCACTGAAGAACTTAGTAACTTACCTGCACTTTCCCACTAGTAGGCTTAAACCCGTCATCAGGATCCTCACTAGTAACTCGCACAGCCACACAATGACCTTTTGGTCTTGTAGATTCTGCTTTATCAAAATCAAAAGGTGTAGCTAATGCCGATGTTTTCCTCCACGCATTATATCCTCCACCATGTTCCACCCCATAGAATCGCCTTATCTCTGTTAAGAGAGGAAAGTGAAAGGCAAGTGTACAGTCCAAATCACTGAGAAAACAAAAAAACATAAAAACACACTACAATAGGTTATTAGTCTTTCTTACCAGGAATTTGCCAAAGGGGAATGCCCATCCCAACAGACACTTGTGCTGCAGGCAGATTCACCTCTGCTATCCACTCAGTAACAGGGTGTTCAACCTATATAAGCATTCAATCAAAACATGCCTAATAATATAAAGAAGAATTTCCTGTGGGTGATTTTGCTAAACCAGATGACTTGATTGTTACAAAATTTTAAGAATTATTTAAAAGAATATTAAGATTCCGTGTCTATTTGAAAAGCTGATTTTAACAAACATAATGATTATTATCCATGAGAAACCAAATCCAGTAAGACAACGGATTAAACATTACAACACCTGCAGCCTGGGATTCAACTCGAGAAAGTAGAACTCGCCCGTGTCCATACTATATAAATACTCAACAGTAGCAGCCCCGACATAATTTACACTTTTAGCCAATCTTCTAGCTGCCTGTTCGAGTTTTTTCACTGTCTCCAAAGGAGCTACAGTAATAGGTCCCTCCTCAATAATCTGTTTACAAAAAAAGTGATTAAATCATTTACAAAATTTGCTTCATCACAGCAACTTGGCGAGCCAGATGAAAGTACAAAAGAGTCATCTTACCTTTTGGTGCCTCCTTTGCACGCTACAATCACGGCTATGAAAAGCTGCAACATTTCCATACTGATCGCAGAGTAATTGGACTTCTAAATGCCGACTCTAATTAGAAACAAAAAGATGTCATTAGAATATGATCAAGAGCCAACTTAATTCATCGCAGAGTTCAGTCATTTATCTAACCTGGGATGCCACCTTCATTATAAATACGGGTGAGCCCGGAACTTCACCTTGAACTTGCTTAAACAGTGCCCTGACCTCATCATCATTATGAACCTAAAGTATCCACATGGATGTTAATTTTTACATTTTTTTAATAAGGATAAAGGGTTGAAAAGATTTCCTTAGCTTTATAGGTTTTAAATCTAGCAAAATGTTTGAAATAATTTATATACTCAAGACAAAATTAGTTTGCAATATCAGGTGCATGAGTGCTGCGAAATTGTCAAGAAGCAAACCTTCCTTATGCCTTTACCACCACCACCCCAAGATGCCTTGATCATAGCAGGGTAACCAACAACTTGACAACTTGCAATTGCTTCCTCGGTTGTACAGACACATGCTTCTCGGTAAATATCATCAGGAATAGTAACCAAGCTACTCCCAGATGGAACTTTCACCTTTAAAAAGAAACTTTAAGTTATAAGTTGGGACATCCGTTAGCAAAAGGCAATACTGCAGCCGAAGATTGAAAATTACATGAGAACCACTCCATGGCAGGGTTGGCACTTCTGCAGCTTGAGCAATGAGTGATGAACCAATTTTATCACCCAACGCAGCCATGGATAGGGAAGGAGGTCCAAGAAATACAATTCCCTTTGCATTCAATGCTTCAGGAAGTTCAGGATTTTCTGATGCATGACCCCAACCAGGCCAAACCGCATCAACACGAGTAATCTCGGCCATCTTGAAACATATTTCATACTAGTTAGCTGACATTAGAAGTTATATATATAATGTCACAAGAATTTATTACTACACAAGCAACTATGATTACTATAATGAGCAATGTAAGTTACACTAAACCACATAGCAGCAGCAAACTGGAACAACTTAAACATGAAATATGTACAACATGTATATCTCATGTTTTGGGAAGTAGACATGCATAAAGCTCCTTGTCCACTCTCTGAAACTTCATACTGCATGGAAGTAAAGTTCCTCAATCTTAAAGAAAAATCCCGACGTGTGTTTTTCTACCTGAAGAACTAGAATTGGTAGCTTTCAAAAGTCGAAATGGCCACCATTTTTCATGACAAAGTCTTGATTGTGCAGATTATTACAAACAAAATTTAAGTATCCAGAAACTTGATAAAATAAAACCGCACTCACCTCAACAATAAGCTGCACATTGGCATAGTTATTGTTATTGGTGCCACCAGGTACTTCCACAAATTGATCGGCCATTCTGATATGTTCTGCGTTGATTCTCATGTCCTCTGGAGTAGCCATGGCGACCAACAAGATAGCCTTCTCTGAACCAAATGTCTCATAGGCCCAGCTCCTAACACTGCGTATAAATTTGACTGCTGCCATTCCATTGTTTGCAATCAGTATACTATGAATTGACTTATTTCCACCGAGGCTGCGGCAGAACTCGTCCACTTCAGATATTGCGGCAGGATTATGCCTATTAGGTACTACACCATTTATGTACATATTTCCACGCTCAAGGCCAGCCATCGTAATTCTGTGAACTGAGATAATTAATTCACAACCCTGTAATCAATAAATCGCCAGACGGTGGAAATAAGGATTCCCACACCAGTGAGAGTATATAGCATAAAAGGAGAAGGAAGAAGAAATGAATTATTAACTTTTGGGGAGAAATGATTCAATTTGGGTAAGGTTTGTTAAGCATTTGGGGGACTTAACTGAGAGTAGCTAGGCAGAAGGAGAATGTGTTGGGAGTGTGAATGTGAATTGGTGAATGAATAATGGTGATGGTGCAGAGGGCAGAGGGAGAGTAGTTTAAGAAGGTGTCGAGTGGGTAGGTTTGGTTTGTGAAGGACTGGGGGTCTTTATCATATGAGTTATAACGGCTTAAATGAAAGCAGAGCCAGGGTGGGGTATAATGTCGCATTCCCTTTTCCTTCCCGACTGTCTCTACCTCCTACTGCTACTAGTAGTTCCCAGCTACCCTAAACTCTTGCTCCTCACTTTCTCATCTCATCTTCAACTGTCGAGTGTCAACTAATTAATCTCTCCTAATTCCTCTTGTGAGCCAAAATGAACTAATTCTTTTTTGTATTTTACTATTTCTTCTACATGCACGATTAAAAGCAAGACACGTGAATTGAAATACGGACCAATTTTCCTAAGTTTTTCTGTTTAGAATGATTTTTTAAAAATTAATTAATTTTAAATAAGAAATCATTTTTAAAAAAAATATTAGTTAAGAGATTATCTTTATTTTAGATTATCTACTCATTAAAATAATTATTTTAAAAAAATAAAACATAAAAAAACTAAATCTAAATTATTTAGATTGTCTAGATAGAATCTGAACGATTCATATGTAATGAGTTTTCCTCTCATCCCTTTTGGATGAGCATAAAGCTCATTCCGTATTTCAACATACTTATTAAAAACTAAATTTAAACTGTTTAGATTGTCTAGATAAAGCTCATTCCGTATTTCAACATACTTATTAAAAATTAAATTTAAACTGTTTAGATTGTCTAGATAGAATCTGAACGATTCAGATGTAAGGAGTTTTCCTCTCATCCCTTTTGGATGAGCAGAAAGCTCATTCCGTATTTCAACATACCTGTTTTCGTGCTTCTTTATCAATGCAGATAATATATAAGCACAAATTTTGAGAAAGAATAACGGCTGAGTAACAGTACATTAGTGGTATATTTTATGGACCCGGTTTCCCTGCTCATCAAAATGATGAGCAGGGAAAGCTACACAGATCTGGACAGTTCAGATCTAATCTGGATGGTCCAGATTATTTTTTTAAAATTAGTGATTTTTAAATAAAAAATTTATTTTTTGAAAAAATGTTAGTTAATAAATTATCTTAATTTTAGATTCTCTACCCATTAAAATAATTTTTTTAAAAAATAAAAATTAAATCTGGACTGTCCATATCATATCTGGACGGTCCAGATCTGTATAGCTTTCCATGCTCATCATTTTGATGAGCAGGGGAACTGGATCCTGTATTTTATTCTGCACGAAACTTGATTCATGGTCATGTTGCTATTTTTTTTATGTAGATTTTTAGTTAAATAATAATATTTTAAAAATATAATAACATGTGATTGGAGAATTTGAATAGATGTGAAGAATTTGGTATAAATAATACTTAATTATGCCTTATTCGTTGATTAATGACTCTCTTTTACATTTGATAGGAAATTTTATAATATTCAAATTAAAATTCTTCATTGGCTCTTATATAATAAATTTGTTGCATAAAATTATAATTATAGTAAATGATAAAAATAATAACGCCTCAAAATTATTTTCTGCCCAAGGCAAGACAAGACACATACATGGTGGAGGCCTCACACAACAAAATGAATGAATCAAATTTTATAGGGCTTGTTTGAGTTGGTATTCAAAAAATAAGTCAGTCGCAAAAAAAATACTCTACATACTTACTTTATATATCATAAATCATGTTAAAAAGTAATTTTTACCACTAATCTAAATAAAAATATAGTAGTTGAGTGCGTCTATTGACCACATGGTGGGTGGCGTTAGTGACGGAGACGGACCCATCTTTCCCAATCATTTAGAAATTATAACATGGTAAATTTTATTATGAGATTATTATATTGTGTACGTACGCAAAGATTTGTTTTAAACTTATAGTTAGTTTTAGCATATACTGTGAGTTTCTTTTTTTAAAAGAGCTAGTGCACGGCGGATAAACTGACTCGCAGTTCTATTGATTGACTAAAAGAGCGAGTGTTTTGTTTTTCCCGGATGAATGATTGACAAGGGTACAGAGACAATAAAAAGGACTTAAATTGAATATATAGGATTAGGTTTTGGCTGGGAGTTAAGTTAGGTGCGTGATAGTCGTGGCAACGTTGCCTATCCTTCTTCTGCCATTGAGTTAGGCCATAATGTAGGCAGTTGGTAAAGGAGGAAGTGATGAGGGATAAAAGACAGACATGAAAACGAAACTCTTCAATATTTGACAGTAATATAATACAGTTACGTGCATGATTCAGTAAATAAGGATGGATAAAGAGATTTTATAAGCTAGGGCAAAGTTGTCCCAAAGGAACTAGGGCTAGATCCACTATATAATAACCAGTGATTTGCATCTGGCATGTCGTGACGACTAAGTTAATGTAATGGAATTATTTTGTTGTAACCTCGTATAGGCATTTGTCGATTAGATAATTTGGTCGCGTGGCTTGAGTGGCACCTTAATAAATAAAGTCGTGCATATTGTGAATCTTGGAGGGAAGCAAAAATAGGAAAAAGCTGAGTATTCCATAATTAATTATGAGAAATTGTACTGCAGCAGGCAAGGACAAAAGAGAGAGGTAGGTAAGGGAAGATAGTAGGGATGAAATAAGTGGCGCTAAGAAGGCCATGATAATGCACATAAGAATTAAAGGCACGTAGAGATTGGCATCTAACTCGTGGCCATACGAGGCTTCCTCTCATTAATAAGTTGCCTGCTTCCATCACCCACCTCTCTATGCCCTGCGTCATGAATTCGCTTCACCGGCCGCTCATCCTTTTTTGTATGTTCCTTCCTTTATATCTCTCTCCCTTTTTTTAATTCCTCACGCTCACCACATACAGTGCTCGCTCTACTACTCTACTTAATTTCAAACCTTATTTAGTATGCATGCATCATAATAGTAAAAATAGCATTACATTATCTTAATTTATTGCCTTTTTTTATAAATATAGGTATTGTTTTGTTTTGTTCGTACTGATCTGAAGAAATCGTCATGTCAGTATGTCAGGGTCAATTCCAGCTCGCACCCCTGCTGCCCATTTAATTTGTTTCTGAGCATATTTATATAGCCCACGCACTCTATCCCCACCAACCATATAAAATATTATTTAACACGACAACTTAATTTCGTTCAGTATCAATCCCTGGCTCTTTTTGGTTTTTTGTGGTCAACGATGGATGCACGTTAAGTCTTAACTCGCATGGCAAATCGATCAACTTGTTGAAATATACCTGATTTACTGCAGTATATATCCGTTGCCTAGAAAACTTGAACCTGTGCGTAGTATGATTAGTTGAGTTACCCTGTTCCGTAATGATGATGCGTTGATTTAGGACTTTGCTCGGAGGGAATAATTCATGCAAGGGAAGAATTCCCGCGTGTATCGCTTCAAAACGTTTTTGTTAGACCTCCCCTATGATATCACACTTTTAACTATTAAAGTCAGATGATAGGATGCTTCAAATAATGCTAGTTCAACTGGATTGTGAGTCAGGTCATGAACATTGGTCAGGTTAGGATTTGCTTCCCATTTCTAAAAACGCTTATAAAGATATTTATAATGTTATTCATTTATAAGGTACTCATGTCAATGAAATTCAAGCTTACAATTTTTTTTTATTATGAATCAATCCATTTACCGACTAAATTAACTTTTATTAGTCAAGATTTTACTTATATATACACGTAGTAGCAGCAGTAGTACTTATTTATTTATGTCCCGCCTGCTCTTCAATAAGGTGAAAATGGGGTACTTCAACTGACAGGGCCATTAAACTTGGGTACGGCTTGTTACATGTGAGGGTCAAGCCCATATGATTGCTGCGCTCACCAAGACCAATACCCAAGTCACCCCATAAATCTTGGCCTAGTCATTATTAATTGCGCCGAATGCCCCCCTCTGTCTGACTCTACGTATTAAGGCACAGTTGCTCAGATTTGAAAAGCCATCTCTTCTCTGTCCTAGATTGTTAGAGTCTGTTGCATTTAGACGGAAAAAAAATTTATTTTGAGGTAAAAGTTTATTTAGCATATATAAATATGTTTAGAAATATGATAGTATTTATTGGATTTTAAAAAAAAAAATTTTCTAGAAGCTCATTAAAGTATTTTCTGATTTTTTTATTGGGTTTTAAAAAAATTCACTTCTCTCACCGTCATTTCAAACATAAATCATATTTATAATATGACTTTTTTTTAATCTGACTTCAATAAAAATTACATTAAAAACATCACTCCTCCACCATTAATCCAAACAAACAGTTAGTTGTCGTGGGAAGTAAAAACAAGTGCTTCGAATTTTCAAACAGGAGAATATGAACGTGAAAGGAAAAGGGGGAAAAAACATCACAGTATCACTGAATGAAATGGGTAAATGTACGATAGTACTGAGGTCAACAAATCCAGCTGTTTTATGTGGAAGGTTAGTTTAAGTTACTAGCAGATAAGAGGCTATCTTTATTATATGATGGCCCCTTGATAGTTCAATCTTAGTGATCTCGGTTTAAGTGCCTGTATGAACAAAAGGCGTTGAGTTAAATTGAAAGATTGCATGCATTTCAATGGATCATGATGACAAATTATTTAGTCTCCAAATTTTAGTTTATTGCTGCTTTTTCCATGAAAAAAAAATCACGCTGTCAAAATAGGTACAAGCAACAAACAAAAATCCAAAATAATAAATATGTAGAAAACAATTGCTATAATATATTACTCCCTCTTGTTTAAAATATAAGAGATAAATTTGTAAAGGGGGTGATTTTTTTTATAAGACTCACTTTATTTTTATCTCTGCATTTAATGTTTGTTTTCCAAATTTGTCACTCTCTCTTTCATCATTTTTCTCCTTTACATTCTCTCCATTTTTTTCTATTTATTATCTCTCTTAGTTGGTATCTTAATCAATAAGAATATATTTAGAAAAGAAAACAGATATCTTGCATATTCATTGTTCTTAATTACTTTTAACTAATTTATTGATAAATATAAAGTAGGAATTTAACTCTTATATCTTAAACCATACTTAGAGTATTAATTAAGTTGACGTCAAAGTTTTGATCGATGTCAAAATTTAAAATAAATTATGGAGTAAAAATTATATAATGTGGTCCAGTGATTAAAATGGACCTAACATTCAAGACTCCACGCGAAGACGTGTCTTAAGCACCCAATCAGAAGATTGTCACTAAAACAAAAAGAAATAACCGACAGCCGCAACCCACCGCACCAGAATTACATTTTCTTTATATTACATACGGTATCTAATTCAGGGTTTGGATCTGTCCCTTTCACTACAGTGTTTTCTCGACAACTCAAACTCAAGATTTAAAAAGATTTAATAGGATTTTACACGTTAGACCCACTCTACAACTATTCTAAAAATCTTGGCTTTTTCCAACATATAAACGTGGTTGAATGCTTACAAGCCTACAGAACTGTATTTACCCTTTTCAAAGTTATCGCTATTTACTTTTGCAGATACACGCTATATATTCCTAAACTTCCCCATTGAGAAAAAAAACAAAAAAGAGGGTGCATGTGTCTGGAATTTTAAATGGGGGTTGATTAGTTAATTAGCAATTTGAAGACGAGGGCACGTGTCCACTTGCGCGATTTGGCTTAAGTGTAGTTAATGGATGTTTGATGCATATATGGAAGTGTGATGTAGAAACAAGTTAAAAACGACCTCCAGGTGCAGTTTTTGTTTATGAATTTGAATGAGTTTTCATGTATTTGTCGAGCACATGTCACTAATTAATTGTGTAGCTCAATTATTATGGATCGGCAGGGCCACACCTTGGCTTCTAAATCCTGACCACAAAACCCCAGAAAAATCCAAACTCCACACCGGAAATCAATGCCGTTTGCATGTTAAACTAACTAACCAGTATTTATTCTTATCATTATTTTATTTGTGTTACAAATGAACTCCAAACGTGGTATACTTAGTGTACTGAAACCATATGTATACTTATATTCCCTCGGATTATGGCACCATGCCAACATCGGAAGGCATAGATGATTAAGATAAGGGCACGCACGTGTGTGTGTGAAACAAAGTACTATACACTAGTTGCCATTTTATATAAATCGTGGATGGTTTTGTTTATTGCGTACGAGGAAAGTGAGGGAGAACCCACAAAAATGTTCATTGCCAGAACCATATAAGAATAATTAAAATTGTTCGATCCCGGTAGATTTGTCCCCCCAAGTTGCCTAATGAATCACCCCTATCCTCAAGTTTATTATGATATTGCTACTGCTAGCGCCACCGCGCTGTCCAAGCTTCAATGGGAGTTGAAATAAATAACAAGCCAACATTACGAGGATCACGATTCACGAACCTTCACTTTTGTTTTTTAATCGTAATTTTATATCACTCACTTGATGTAATTTAACTATCCGCATCTACGCACCGGAAAGAAGCTGTGGTCTATGTTGTTACATTTTTTAAGAGCAAATTATGTAAGTATGTAGTATGGATTATTATGTGTGTCTGGAAAAGAAAAGGTGAAATGTGAATTATAGAAAAAAGATAATGACATTTGAATTAAGGGAGATGATGATATACAGCATGCAAAGCAGTGCCAGTAAGACGAGCGAATCCGATGGGTGACTGCCTCTGCTAGCGTCCAATGCTTCACCAGCTGTCTTGTGGGAGTGTAACCTTAACCCATCATCATCCCTCTACCCCAAGTGTCGTCACGCATGTGGCCCTCAGCCATGGTCCCACCTCCCTCTACTCATTCTCTGTCATTAATTAATAGTTTGTTTGGATTCATTAATCTCCCAGTCAGTTAGTCATATAATATCAGATGAGACTATTCATCAATGATTAAAGTATTATTTATCACTGTAGCATTTTACTGTATAAGTACTGTTCGTACGCGTTTTTACTATAGTACACTGTAACATACGCGGTTCACTGTAGCAGTACTGTAGCATTTACTGTTCATACGCGTATTTTACTATTCATACGCGTTTAACTTAATCGTGTTTATTATATAAACCTGACTTACGTAAATTGAGATAAATCTCCTCCACATATTTATCTCATAAACCATAAAAACACCTCGTAAGTCATAAAATCTACCTCGTAGATCGTAAAAGTTATCTCGTAAATCATAAATCACGATTGAAAACCACTTATATAGCTTCCAATCATTATTCTAAAATTTATAGTATATAAAATAAATATGTAAGAGAATTTTTATCTCATAAAATTTATATAAATAAATATTTTTAGGGGTTTCAAACTTAATACAAACAAACACAACTATCTCATTTCATTTGTATGGCGGTACATTTCTAAGAGCTTGTTTAAAAACACGGTGGGGGGTTGGAAAAAGGCTAATCTAAGGAAGAAAAATTCAGTCTGAATAAGATCATAGTTGAAGGGGTGTTTGGGTCGGATTTTTTCTAACTAGGCTTTTAACTAAAAAGTAACTTTTAAAAAATGCTCATTAGACTGGCATTACGGTGGGTGGAAAATTGCCATGAGATCCACATCACCACTCCTCCGCGGTCATGTCATCCCATTATGTCCCTACCCTTTATCTATTTCCCCATTGAGGAAAAAAGGCAAGAGATATCTATTTCTTTTTACCAAAACATATATTGTTATACTTTAAGATGCTAAAAAATATTCGCTGGCCAAGGATGTTTTCCTCGGCTATGAAGATCTAGTTGTGGCCAGAGTATCCATCCAAGGATATACATTTTTTTTAATAATATATCAATTATCAAATTATATACATTTAATAAAAATTCATATCTATTTTAGTTATTCTTTTGTGTCAAAACTTGCTTTTCAAATAATAATATAAATAAGTTTCAGTTTTAAAAAAATCATTTTTGTCACTATTAATCTAAATATAAATTATATTTATAATATTAATTTTAACCTTAAATTTTATAAAAATCAAATTGAAAAGAAAAAGTCACTCCCACTTCATTCAAATCAACTGTACGGGTGAATTATCAGCTGCCTTTATAATACAAGATCTCTTTCATCGTGTGTGAATAGTTTGCTAAAGTTGAGATCCAAGATGAATCAATTTCCAATTACTATTTGTGGTGGTAAGTGAGGCCAACTCCAATGCAAGCCTGACTACTGACTAGGCTACAGATTCCTTACTCCCCCGTTGCCTCTCCCTCCATCACATCTTCGTCCTGTCCCTCCCCAATTCTCTCTCTTCTGCTTTTTCGGTTTTACACCTTCATTTTCAATATAGCTTGCGCTTCCTATTGTAAATGAATCACCCTCCCTTTCCTCTACATTATTTGAATACTTAACTTACAAAGCCAAATTCATACATGATTTCGGATTGATCAACGACCAGATAGAAGCGGATATTTCGCTTTCACATAAAACACTGGAATTAACAACTTCAGAAAATACAGAGCACCATAATATCACGTAACAAGCGAATTCCCATAACAAATATGATAAGACAGAAATTATGAGTCTTATTTTTTCTTTTTCTAATTTTTTTTATCCACTAAAAGAAGTAACAAAATCTTACCAGAGCTACTACAACTTATTTCCCCCAAAAAAAAAATATATAGCCCAGGTGTAGATTAGCAAGCAGAGAAGACGAACAACTCGCAATCCCCTCCAAAGCATGAGAACAAAAATTACACAAAGGAAAATATAAGGAGGAAGGGAGAAAGAGGTGTGTGAACAAATTTTTATAACGCATAAGATGGCATGGCTAGGTGGAGAGGACGCGATGGGCGGTGAGGGATTTTAGACGGCGCCAACGGTTTCGCCATTAGAGGCGACTTTGGATCCGGCAGAATGATGAGTCGCAATCTTTTTCTTGGATGCCAACGAGCACTTCTCCTTCCTCTCATCCCGATTCATCGCCTGTTGACGGCATTCTACACTGCAGAAAGCGCTGTCCCCTCTGCAAAATTTCATCACACAAACACTACATCATAAATCCCTAAATCCATTTTCACCACATCTATCAGTACCTTTCGTGTTACTTACTTGGAAAAATATCGGCAGCGCAATTCAGAAATTACACAAGATGAAATTGAAAAGGGAAGACAAATAAACTCAAAACCAGTGAGAAAGAAGGGGCAACCTGTACATGTAGATGTCACGGGAGGGTACCAAGGGACGTTTGCAGAGATAGCAAGAGCGCAAGAAGTCAGGCGTGTGACTGAAGTCGGTGGAGTGCCTTCTATGGGTTGTTGGAGACATAGTAACGGCGGCCACCTCGGCCTTCTGATCGGGTCCATTACTGAATCCACCGGCAATCTGCCGGTTGGGATCCATGGTGGTGGTGAGATCCGAGCTAATTTCTGACAAGCTTGTGGTCCTCTTCATTGGAGGACGAGGTCTCTTACCTAACAACATCTTCGTTGTTTTTGTTTTTGCGATGGCCAAAGCAGAGAGCTGAGTGAGACTCCTGCTTTTGGGGGGATGAGTCTGATCTGGCTCTGGAATGCCAGGTGAAGAAGAAGTGGTAATCAGGGGGGCTTGGGGAACATAAAAGACGGGCCCAGGAGCGAGGACTCAATCTGGGTCGTTGAAATCGCTGACAGCCGTCTGACTCTGACCCACTCGTGCATCAATCACCACACTACACATAACCTCACCTGATTATTGTTATTATTCTAATTCCCGATCGAAAAATTAAGGTCAAATTATATTGGGTACCCAAACAAAAAGAAAATTAAAGAAATGGTCCCTCAAAATAGTAAAATGAAAAATTAATCTCATTGACAACTCTAAGTGCCATTGACAACTCCTTGCTAACTATTTTTTTTATTTTTCGATTTCAAGGGACAATTTCTTCTTTTTTTTTTGTTTGGACCTCAATATAATTTTTCTAATAATTAACTCCAAAAACTTTAATTATCAGTTAAATTGATGCTTAACGGAGATGATGGCGTAAAAGTATTACAGTATGTACTTGTTAAAAAAATTAAATTTGAATCGTCCAAATTTCATCTGGACGGTCCAGATTGGATAACAGGGGAACTGATTCCCTTGTTATTGTACTTTTAGATTGTGTTGTAATTATTTTTTTAAACAGTCATCTTTATTTTTTATTATTAAAAATCCTATTTTAGTTAATTAAAATTATTAAAAATAAATATTATGAAAAAAAATTATTTCTTCAATTCATGTCAACTGGACATCGCAGTATTTTTCATTTTATTTTTTCCTTTTAACTTAAGGCGGTCATTGCATGATATCTAGTTTAATTAATCTATTCATCCTGTTTCCAAAAAGAATGGTAGAAATTTGGATTTTTGTATTGAAGATTGCATGCAAAAATATTTTTGAGAAAATAAGAAATGATATCGTGTTCCTTACCGTCGTTCTGTTTTCGATCTCGCATAAATAAACGAGGCTTGATGGATCTAGAAAATAAACGAGTCTTTTGCTTTTGAGTGCTTGAAATGAGTTGACACTCGACAGGCACAGCCTTTCACCGTGCCAAACCAGCTAGGATCAGATTTGACGAGATATTCTTTCTTATTTTATGTTATTCTCTAAGGAGAACCAGGGGCCGAAAAGAAGCAAACAAGATTTAAAAAGAAAAGAGGACAAATTTTTGTAGTTGTAAATAAAAAGAAAAAAGACTGAAATGAAAATGATAGGTTTTTGGATGGTTGAATAGAAAAACAAAGGGCAGACACAATGGACGGAGAGAAAGGGGGAGGCATAAGCTGGAAATACTTTTATACGTATGTGGCTGAATAAGCACCAAGTTTTGTGCTCTTTGTTTTGGGAAAAAAATAAGAAGGCAAAGTGTGGAATTATGATGATGCAAAAGGAAAACGAAGATTACTGGCCAAGATAAAAATGAAAGGAAGATAAATTTGGGTGCATTGCGAAAGTTACGGCAACACCACTTGTTAATTTATAATCAGTGGATGGTTAGCTTTGCTTATTTTTGTCCTTTAGAAACCATCATATTGAATTGTCCTTAATTGGCATCGTATTAACAGAAAATATCACTTCAGGTCAATAAGAAAAATTATCGAGGGTCAGGTAAAGAGTATATGTGATCTAATTATATGAAATTCTGAAGGAAAAAAAAAAAAAGCTTAGAGATGGCATGAATTTAGTCAGCCTAGAGGAATCTTGTTCCTTAGACAGCCCCGGGCTCTCTTATTTGGGTATGTTTGGATTTACGTTTAAAAAGTCTCTCCGTTTATGTAAATCAAAATAAAACTTCTCTCATATGTTTACTTCGTAAACCATAAATCATGTTTGAAAATAAGATTCTATCGCTAATCCAAACAGACACAAAATTAACAACAACTGCGAATTTGTTGCAGCTGCTTTGCTTTCTCAATTTTCTCAGCTTAGCAATTGATATCGTTTAGGGTGGGTTTGGAATGGCATTTGGTCATCCCAGTTGTGCAATTAGAGGGAGAAATGTGATTTTCTCCTATTTAGTAGTGTTTAGATTTAAAATTGAACGCCACCGCATAGTGGCGCATTTGGCAAGGTATGGGGCCTTTATGCCTTTTCATCCGGGTTAGATCCTAGCTCTGCACTCAGTAGGGTGCCAACTGAAAAAAAAAAAAAAAGATTTAAGATTGGACAATTAGGCATTTGATGAAAAAGGCACTTTTAAGTAAAAGTTAAAAGGGAAAATTGTTCAAAAATACCTCATTGAAAATTTATTTGTTAAATGGGACCTTCGCGTGCAAACAATTTTCCCATGTGCAAAAGATCTTCCCTTATGTTCAAAAAATCTTCCATGTGTTCAATATATTTTCCCTATGTATGTGCAAACAATCTTTTTTTAAGTGCAAAAAATCTTTCGTATGTCTCATTTAGCAAATAAGTTTCTTATGAGGTCTTTATGATCAACTCTCCCAAGTTAAAAACCTATTGCTTTTAAGTGTATGTTTATGTTTGAAAAGCACGTTTGTATAAGTCAAGACAAAATTACTCACACATACTTACCTCTTGTACATTATAAACCACATTGAAAAAATAATTTTTACCGCTAATCCAAATAAATAATTCATCGATCCTTTTTATAAACAATTTTTTTCTTAATTGGATAAAATAGTACTTATAATTAAGGACCAACTCCAAATAAAAAAAATTATAAAAAGCACGTAAAAGAGTACTTAATCTCACCGTGGAAAGGAAGGATGTCTATGAGAAGAAAGAGAATAGTGTTTATGTGGATCCGACCTTGCCTCAAATAAAAATAAATAAATACATTACTTCAAATGACGCAATAATTTTATGTTTATAATAGTATATCAAAAAAATAATAATAAATTTTAGAAAAAAATGATAAGAATTTTATAAACATATAGTATCGCTACTTTACAAATTTTGTACACACAAAATATTAGTATTTTGCATTTTCTAATTTAAGTTCGCAAACATTTTCTTAATCTGAACCGGGTAAGTTTATATCACTTTTTCTTTTTGGATAGATTATAGATAGTTCAGAAACAAAGGAAGTCAGGGCAGTATTTTCAAGTTGTATAAGATAAATAACAGGTAGGATGCACTAAAAACCAAACTGAAATGGATTTGTGAACAGAAATAAACTGAACCGAAAGTTTAAATCAGCTCATTTAGCTGGGTAATACGCAAATGAATTGGGAAAGCTGATTTCATTGAAATCCTATAATTTGTACAATGGGTATCATATATATACAAGATAGTTATCCCAACTTGATAGCTCATCATGTACAAGTTAGTTAAAACAAATTAACTAATGTGAGTAAAATATAACTATATTTATAACTACATTTTTAACTACTAAGTTTTTGACTCTGTTAACTCTATTTACCCCCCCACACACCACAAGCTGTGGAATATATGTCAATTATATCAAGCTTGGACAAAAAACTATGAAAAGGTTGATGATCCAATGGTTTAGTGAATATATCAGTAAGTTGGTGTGCACTTCGAACTAATAGGAGTCGAATGATGCTAGCCTGGACTTTTTCTCTAATAAAGTGACAATCAAGTTCAAGATTATTAGTTCTCTCATGGAAGGCAGGGTTGGAAGTAATGTGCATAGTAGATTGGTTGTCATAATACATAATTGTGGGAGAAGGATGAGAGATATGCAAATCAATGAGAAGATAAAGCAACCATTGAATCTCACATGCTACACAACCCATAGCTCTATACTCAGCCTCTGAAGAAGAAAGAGATACATTAGTTTGCTTCTTGGATCTCCATGAAACCAAATAATTTCTAAGGAAAATGCAATATCCAGAGAGAGATCTACATATATCAGGGTAACTAGCCCAATCTGAATCACTAAAAGCCTTCAATTTTAGTGTAGAAAATGCTGAAAAGTAAATGCCTTTACCTGGACATCGCTTAAGATAGCAGAGAACTCTTAGGGCTGCTCGATAATGACAGTGGTAGGATTTTGAGTAAATTGCTTAATTGTTGGACAACATAAGAGATATCTGGCCGAGTTGTAGTTAGATAGAGGAGGGGACCAACTAAGCGCCTATAAGGGGCAACATCTGAAAGAGAAGTACCGTTTTCTTGAGATAGCCGGGTATGGCAAGCCATAGGAATGGAAAGAGGCTTACAGCCTAGATAACCAGCATCACTGAGAATGTCTAGAGCAAATTTACGTTGGTTTAAAGAAATTCTAACAGATGACTGAGCTACTTCCAATCCAAGGAAGAATTTCAACTTCCCAAGGTCTTTAATTTTGAATGTGGTATCATTAGAGCTGGTAATATGGGCTCAACCCGCGGCCTGCAGGTTGGGGCAAGGTTAGGGTTGGGATTTTCCCAACCGGAAAAAATGCAGGCTTGTCTCGTGGGTTGATGCGGGCTAGCCAGCGGGTTGGCCTGTAAATTTTTTTTTTACATATAATAATCTCACATAACCTATAAGTTATCTACTCTCATCTTGGTATCTCTCAATCTAAATAGAAAAAATCTTAGCTTCTTCCCTTCTTCTTTAAATAAGATTATTATATCTTAGTTGTTTGCGGACGATTTTATGTTTTTTTGTTTATAAACTTTGATAGATTTGATAACTTTATCTTTTGAATTATGGATTATATTTTTAAATTTTTATAAGTGGAATAATTGATGCTAAGAAGGTAAATCTAATAACTCATATATATGTATCTCGTATTTTCAGCCGTCTTAAAAAAATAAAAAAAATATTTTTTTAAAAGAAAAATGCGGGCCCGCGGGCTAGCTCGCAACCTGTACATTGCGAGTTAGGGTTGACATTTTGCCAACTCGTAAAAGTGTGGGTCACACAGGTCTACACCGTGCGGCCTAGCCAGTAACCCGCGAGTTGGCCCGTATTCCTATCTCTAGGTATCAAGATAGGACTTGATATGAGTGATTTCTACAATATTATTGCCTGCAAGGATAATGTCACCTACATAGACTAACAACACTGTAAAAGAATCATTATGTTGTGGAGTAAACATGGAATAGTGAGATTTGGATTGAAGATATCCACAAGATAATAAAGCATATGAGAGCTTGGCAAACCATTGCCTAGAGGCTTGTTTCAAGCTATAAAGTGATTTTTGTAACTTACAAACCATATGTGGATTACTTGTAGCAAAGCCACGAAGGTAAAGACATGTAAACATCTTCATGAAGATCTCCATGTAAGAAATCATTATTGACATCAAGTTGCTCAAGATGTCAATTAGAGGAAGCAGCAACTGCAAGCAGTAATCTTACTAGGGATGTCCAAAAAACCTGGTGATCTGGGTAGACCGACCCGACTTGGCCTAACAAAAAAAATGGTCTGAGACACTTTGTACAGACCAGACCAGACTGGTATGTTCGGGTTGGGCCGGACATCAAACCAAAGGTTTTGACCACATGAATTGGTTTGACCCGATTTTTTTAACATACCCTCCACACACACACACACCCCCCAATAATACCCGATGTCCCACACTCCTTGCACAGTCCCACTCGACCATTCCAGATTTTCTAATTAGGTTACCTACTCGCTCACTTTGCGTCTCCGTCTCTCCTTCATCTTTGCACTCAGCCACTCAACCTCCATCATCTTTGGCTGTTCTAGAGCCAAGCGTCTGATTATCCTCTTCGGTTGTTCCAGATCCAAGCTGTTCCTCTATCTCTGCACTCAGTCGGTTCTCCTCCTCCTCTTGTCAGAGTCTCCGGTACTCTAAATCTCGTGCTTAGTCTAGTTCTTTTTTTGCTCTGCATATGTTTAGGTTGCGGTTCTTGGATCCAAATTTCCTCTGTTCTTGCTTCTGCTTTGACTTCGATTTTATACGATTTTAGGAAAAAGGTGTGTGTCTGTGTGTGTCCCTGGTTTTTTCATTATCTGTGTGATGACACCATATCCAATTTCTTATATTTTGTAGGTCTATCCTTTTACTTTTGAGATGTTTAGTCAAGTTGGATAATATTTTTCTCATGCTCTCTTTTGTTTTTTTCTTTAATTGTTTCATCTGATTAGTACTCGAGGCTAAATGCTTGAACTTCTGCTTGTATGAGCTTATCTGATTTATCTAATAATGGCTGGAAAGTAGTTCTTCAAGTTATTGTTTCTTATGTTCTGCAATCAAGTGACAATCTCATTAAAAAGTATTCTCATGAGAGGTAGATTTATAGTATCATGTGTATATTATTGAGTTTTGAGAGAGCTGATATTTATATATCTTCACTTATCAGAAAGCTTAAGTTTCTTATGACCTAACATAGATTTGGTATTCTGACTTGTGTTTGTTTAAAATTGGGAATTTGGGATCACTATTCACTAATGGATATACATCCAAATCTCATCCCTACCAAAAATTTAATTTATGGTTAGTAACAATGAATCGTAGAGCTCAATATTTTTTTATGGTTAGTAGCTTAATTTAATTTCTCTTCTGTTTGGCAAAAAAGTGAAAAAGAGAAAATTAAGAAAAATGTTGTACTTTTTGCCTCAGAATCAATAATATATGTGAATTCCGAACCAATTGATGGGATTTTATACTTTTTTCTCTTGGTATGTTTGCATAAATGTTTTCTTCTTGGATTTTGTTGTTTCCCTTTTATCATCAACCTCTATTAATTATAGGAAATTATTGTTTCCTGTTATGTATAGCGAGTTCATAGTGAGTTCAAATTTCCATAGCAAAATTAAGACTCCTTTATAATGCCTCCTCTTACCACATGTTACTAATTTATTGCATCGTTATAAGGCTGCTGAACTGAATAAGTAGCAGTGATTGCAACTTAATATTTCAAGTAATATTTCCAATTCTATGCTCATTATTTAAGTTTACATATTTCATTATTACTAATTTCTTAACACAAACAATTTATTTTTTAGATGCATCGAGTGTCATTGAAGATTGAGGAGAGAAATGAATGACAATGGATGCTCAAGAAAAATGAATTATATCTTAATCAATTGTTTTTCACTTGTGTAATGTGATAGACTTGTTGTTACCTGTTAGGTTTAATGTTTTTAATTGATTGTTATGGATTGTATTAAAGTAACTTGGATGTTGTTGTTTTTATTCTTGTTCAATGTTGTTGGAGATTATTATGGATTTATGATTGGTTTTAATGTTTTGTGATGTATTTTTCCTGATTATAGGTATTATCATGTTAGGTTTATTATGTATTTCTTCACTATCCCTGCGTCAGCCCAAACAAGGGGGGAGAATAAAAATTTCAAATAGGTCCTAAACTGCCTAGACTGGTCTACGCAGTCCACTGGACCGGTTTGGTCCAGCCCGAGCTCGGGCTAGTGTTGGAGCAGACCGAACCTCGGGCTGGCTTATCCAGCCTGAGTTCCTATAAAGACCAGACCTCAAGTTGAGGCCCAACCAGGTATGGTCTGGTCCATAAACATCCCTAAATCTTACTATAGTCATTTTAGCAATTGGGGGGAATGTGTCAAAATAATCAACCCCCACAGTCTGTGTGTAGCACTTTGTCACTAACTGAGCTTTGTACCTCTCTAAAGTGCTATCGGCATGGAATTTTGTCTTAAAAACCCATTTACAACCAATGAGTCTTGTCCTTAGGTAATACAGTCAGGACCCATGTATGATTTTGCTCTAAAGCTGCAATTTCAGCTGCTATAGCCTGCTGCCACTCAAGATATTTAATGTCTTCTTTAAAATTTTGAGGTTCATGAGGAATGGAAATGGAACAAATAAAATGCTTGTAAGAAGGAGAAAGATGATCATAGGAAAAAACTAAAGATAATGGATATCTACATGATGTAAACATGGAACCCGATTGAGTTAAAGTTAAAAGAGAGCAATGATAGTCACTTGGATAAGTAGGTTGCTTGTGCACTCTATTTGATCTGCGTACATGTAGGGAAGGAGGAGGAATAGTAGGTACAGGGGCTGAATCAGGGAGAAAAGTAAAAGCAGATGTAGTAATAGAAGGATCAGAATGAAGAACAGAAGGTGGAACATTGGAAGCAGGAGATATGTCAAGAAAATAAAGAGGAATAGAAGGTATATTAGTGGAAGGAATAAGAACAATATCATTGTAATCAAGAGAGTCAAAAGATTGAGGCATAGGCATAGAGTCTATGTGTGGAGAACAATTAGTATAAGGAAATATAGACTCAAAAAATGACATGTCTAGACACAAAAATTTGATGATTATGGAGATCAAGAGGGACATATCAGTTGGTACCATATTTATATCCGAGAAAAACACATTTCCTAGCCCTTGTATCAAATTTAGTTCTATATGCAAATGAAGTACATGTAAAACAAAGGGAACCAAAAACTCGACAAAGAGTATAATCTAGAGCTGAACCTTGCAATAACTGAAATTGAGTTTTATTTTGCAAAACAGGTGTTGGTAACCTATTAATAACGTACACAGCATGAGATATGGCATAGCACCAGTAATCTAAAGGCAAGTGAGACTGAAATAACAATGCTCTAGCTACATGCAAGATGTGTTGATGCTTTCGTTCAACCACACTATTTTGCTAAGGAGTTTCAACACAAGATGTTTGGTGAAAAATACCCTTTGAAGAAAAAAAAGAAGTCATTTGGAATTCAACCCCATTGTCAATTCTAATAATTTTCACCTTCTGGTCAAATTGGTTTTCAATAAGTAAAATAAGAGATTGCAAGGAAGATCTAGCTTCAGATTTAGTTTTTAAAAGACAAACTCAAGTAAATCTAGTGAAATCATCAACCACTATTAAAAAAACTATCGATGGCCATGTATGGAAGAGAGTTTATATGGACCCCAAATGTCTGCATGCAATAATTGAAGACATGGAGTAGTTTTATATGTACTACTAGGAAATGAAATTTTTCTCTGTTTTGCGCAGTGACATACATCACAAGCACCAAAGGAATTACAAGAGAGAAATGGAAATTGTTGTTTCAAAACATCAAAAACATGAGAGGACAAGTGTCCTAGGCAAAAATGCATCAAGTCAAAATTTGGCTTACATACTGTAGCTGAAACAGAAGAAGTTTGTGTACATTTGTATGAGAAACATAATTAGCACAAGCATTTATCTGAGGTAAGTGACTATCTAGCTTGTATAAGCCTTGAAAAAGATCAGCTATACCCATCGTTGTCCATGTCTTCAAGTCCTGTAGCATTTAGAAGAGGAGAAAATAAGGCATCATATGAAAGGTCATTAGTCATCTATGATAATGAGATAATGTTGAAATGGAATTCTGGAATGTAAAGAACATTGGTGAGGCTAATATGAGAATTGATTTATACAGTTCCAGAGATATTAGCAATAATGGTTGAATTTGTTGGTAAAGTTACCTTAACAGGAGAAATATGAGAATAGCTAGTGAATGAAGACAAAGAATGGCAAACATGAGTAGTAGCTCCACTATCTATAATCCAGGAATCAGAGGAATGAAATGCTAAAGTTGTATATATACCTTGAGCATTAGCATTGGGCATCAAAGTGAAAGAAGAAAGTTGATTAACACAAGCATTGGAATCAGATTTTGGCTCAGAAGCAAAAGCACATGAATCATGAGTAATAGCAGCCTTAGGATCCTTAGGTTGCAGCAAGGCAAGCAATTGATTATATTGATCTTGACTAATAGATTGGTTAGAAGGAAGAGGTTTGGAAGACAATATACCAGCTGAAGGATTAGAGATAGGTGTTACCACATTGTTGACCAAAGCTTTTGTGCGATTCTTGTACCCAGGAGGATAACCATGTTTCTTATAGCAAGTCTCGACCGTGTGTCTTTGTTTTCCACAATATGTGCACACCTTAGTATTAGTATTAGGTACGGATTGATACACAGTCTTAGGATTAGTACGAGTGAAACATATACTTTGATCACTAGAACCTGTAAGCTCACGCTCTTGTATTACTACCAAAGAGAAAGCCTTATTAATGGACAGAAGCGGAACCATTAACATTATTTGAGAACGCACATTAGAAAATCGGTCGTTTGATCCCTTCAGAAATCTAATGACATAATCTTGACGAAAATATTCTTTAGATGAGCAAGAACAATCAGCAAATCGGACGAAAGTTAAGTAGCTCATCCCATATTATTTTAATTTGTGTAAAGTATTCTGAAACAGAAAGATCACCTTGACGGATTTGGAACAGCTCATCTTGTAATTCTGCCACTCGAAAATGAACGCTTTGATTGAATCGTTCCCGTAAATTGTTCCAAACATCTTAAGCTTGATTGAGCCAAATTACGCTCTGGCCAATCGACGGTGAGATCGAACAAGTAAGCCAGGTCAAGACCATGGTATTGCAACGTTGCCACGCCAGAAATAGAGGATCTTGCCTCGCCGGAACTTGCAGAGATCCATCCACAAACTGATGTTTATTTTTGCTCATCAGAGCTGTCATCATGGCACGAGCCCAATGATGATAGTTAGGACCATTCAACGGTGGAGACACGAGAATGAGTGTCAGGTTCACATTCGGGTGAAGGTAATAACAACTCGAAGGATCTTGAACTCTCAGAAGAACTGTGAATTGACATCTTTGAGATAGATTTTGCAGAAAAATGAAGTGCGAAATCTACAAGATGAAGAAGGTTTTTGGTGGTGAGACTTCGAAGCTGTAGGAAGAAAGAAGAGGAAGGCGATGAAAACGAAGCCTGAGAAGAAATGAGATTAGGAAAAATGAGAAGAGAGAGAAAAATCAGAGTGGAAGAGTTTTTTCACCGCTTTGATACCATAATACGCAAATGAATTGGGAAAACTGATTTCATTGAAATTGTATAATTTGTATAATGTGTATCATATATATACAAGATAATTATCCCAACTTGACAGCTCATCATGTACTAGTCAGTTACAACAAATTAACTAATTTGAGTAAAATATAGCTACATTTTTAACTACCAAGTTTTTGGCTCTGTTAACTCTATTACTGGGCATAATTTTACTAACATCTTTGTCTATGGAGAAAAGTTATGGGGTCAAAATTTTAGAATACTAGTATAATACAAAACATCAAATAAATATACGCATACTAAAATTTTGATAGGAAAAAGAAAAGAAAAGAAAAAGAGGAATTGAGTTTTGCACAGTGCTGGAGTCCAATTGTGTTGGTGAATTTGCTTCTGAATCTGATGCACCTCATCTCAGCCTCATAACTAACCTTTTTCTGAATCAAAAAGCTGCATCTCCATTCTCCAACGCCGTCAATCTCTAGTTTATCTGGAATAATACTCTGCTTTTCTGATCTTGTCCCACTTATTATTCCCCTATCTTGTTTCCATTACCATCTACCCCACTCCCTATTCTACAAATTTAAATCAGTTCAGGAGGCTGGAATCTTATTCCTATTCAAATCATTCCAACTGTAAGAAATTGATGCCTCCTTTTCCTTTATAAATTAAAGAATGGGGCTAGAGTGCAAGTATGGGTGGTCCACTCTCATCGGCGAAGGCTTTGGAAGCCCACAACAATACCACCACCTCACTCGAAGGCGAGAGGTCGACACTCCGCATTTACTCTCAATTAATCACCCTACTTTCTTCTCGGTAATTAGCAGATATTAATGTTGGTTCAATTCATAATGTTTTTATTTATTTTTTAAATAAAGTGGATGCTAAAGAAGGCTGTGGGCTGGGTGTTGGCAGAGGAAAAAAGAGAGAGAATATGGTTATAATGGGGTTGCCCACCACGAAGGACATGGACAAAACTTGTGTTGATATAAAGGTCTAACACGCTCACTTGTGTGGCCGTCCCATCAACCATCGTGTGGTCATTAATCTTTTTGTGGTAGCATGCCCCATTTGTATTTGTCGGCCCATACAATCAACGTTCTTTGGCAATTGCCTTCGGGGGGACAAAGGGTATGTTTGTGAAACTCAAACGGTTTCATTCATTTTTTTTATAAGTTAAGATAAAATTCTTTATATATATTTATCTCATTATCTCAAAATACTGTTTATAGATCTTCTGATTTTCCTTTTCTTGCATTTGATTAGGACTTCTGCTTCATTTGCATATATTGATGCAGAGAATACTGGGGTCAATGTCGGGAACACCAAGCATGCTTGTATGAGGTAAATGACGGCAAAAGTGATGTTGAGAAGAAACGTTTCAAGCGAATGGTCAGAATCAGAAATATCAGACCAATAATTTGAAAGACATTTTGTCTAGGATGAATAAAATACTAAACACGTCAAGTTCAGCGTCATCATGGTGGATATCACTGGGAGTTAAAATTCCAAATGTTTGCAAGCTCTCTTCCAGGGGTGTTGTGCAGACAATACTGTGCCTTCTGGAAAATCTTTTTGCAGAACTGGGCATAAGCTTCCCTCACATCGCCAGAGTGACCGTCGCGAATCATCCATTCTGAGACATTTTAGAAGAAGCCAGGATGATGTTAGCCAGAGATTATTCAATCTTTTTTCAAGTCTACTTACAGGGAATTCAATCAACAGGCTCACTTACCTGCTAAACATGCATGTAAATATTTTTTAAGAAAATAAATTTGTGATGTGACTAAGCCTGGGACAACTTTTTTCCGCTTAGTTTTTATTTTTGAACGGCTGGAATTTATTTAGTTTCATTTGATTGATGCTCGTTTATATTTTTTCCGTTTGACTATTATAATTTTGTTGACGTAGTAATAAAAGTATATGCCTCTTTACTGGACAAAGAATATATGAATTATTTCTTAATTGACAGAAGCGAAAGACATCACTCAGATTGGAGCTGTAAAAATTTGGTAAAAATAAATTTGGAGCTGTAAAAATAATTAACTCATCTTGCCATCAAACAAATAACAATTAACTCATCTAACGAGTGCTATTTTACTCACAAAATTTGTGATAGCTTGATCAATCATGGTCCCATAAATTAACTCGATGAATCGACCAATCTCTCTCGAATCTCGTTCTCTTCAATTAATTGTAGAAATCCAAAATTGATAAATCTCTTGCTCCCAAAATTGGCAATCTGGTTTTTATGTGACACTGGGTTGTACTTAGGCAGTTAGGCTTCATTGCATTCTGATTTATAGCGACATTGTGTGTGTTTTTAATTTTTTTTATTCAATGATCAGTGACCAATAGTTGTTTCTAAATGAGTGAGATTGACTATTCTGACCCCAAAAAAATGGTCAACGGTAGTCGCCCAAATCTCAACTTTCCAAAAGAAAAATCAAATAAAAATAAAAGTCGCCATCAAAATCTTAAAAAGGTAATTTTGAAATCTCTTAGAAAAACAACAGTCTACAGAAATAAAAAAGAATTCGAGGGTTGAGGCTTGAAGGTAATTGTGGAAATTGTTAAGCATTTCATATCACCACACAAAATATATATATGGCCTTGAAACATATACATGGCAGTCTCTGCAATTTGTGTTCGATACAAGTGCTGAGATTTCGGCAACAGATTTGTCTCTGCGCTCTTAAAGTGTGTGGGTAACAAGTATGCACACGTGCGCGCACATATAGGAAGGCCACGTGTCAAGAGTTGAGTTGTTACTTTAGGATGAAAGCACAGGCTGTGAAACAGAGTGGTGGCAGTGGGGGTGGATGAGGCATTTCCCTTCGCGCCGGTCGGCGGGAACGATGGAGGGAGCCTAGATACTTCCAAATTCAACTTCATATAATCATAATAATAATAATATTACTCCATTCCTCGTTATTCCTACTTCTTTCCAACTATCCGGGACTCATAATATTAATCGAGGCCTTTGACCTGCTTCCCTGTTTTGAGATTTTCACCTCCCAAAGCAGTCGCTCTTTCACTAGTCAAGGTTAGATTCTCTATGATTTCTGTCCTGCTGTACTATTCTCTTCGTTTGAAGATTCCGTTAGTTTATGGCGTTTCCTGCTTCACTCGCATCCACAATGTATTTAGATTGTAAATCTGTAATTGGCTATGGCGGCAGAATATGGTAACGTTCAACTGTCATTCTTAATTTGTTGATGACCTTGCGATGATGCATTTAGACTGGAGTTTGCGTATTTGACTGTAAATTTGACTCAAGGCATTAGATTTAAGCCGACATGATATATGTTGCAACGGTGATGGAAGTGCTTGTAGGATCCGAAGAGAGTTCTTTTAATTTTCATCCCAACAAAATTTACTGGCCATCATTCTTGGTTAAGGAAAATATTGGTTACTTTTAAGATCCTCAATGCAAAATGTATTCAGCAAGAACAACTGCACAAGGGGTTGAAGTTCTTTTGATGAAAAAATTATATACTCACTTATGTACTTAATACTATTTACCTAATTTAATTAGATTAAGGAAGTTAGTTAAGTTAATATGACATGTATTTTCTAAAACACCCTAATCATCTTCCTTAGTTCACTCACTCTCTCTCCTCCTTAATTATTCTTGATTATTGTTGAGGGGCATCATTAGGGGTAAATTAGAAAAAGATTGACAAATATGAAAAATAATGTCTTGTATTTAGGACCAAAATCGACTCCCTAAACAGGTCTCGTATTAAGGACCAGAGGGAGTATTTGTTGACTTGTAGATAGCTAATTGTGTAGGAGTTGCAGCCACTCAGCATAGTTAGCTATTTAATCAAAATGAAGCACCATGTAACACTTGCTGTTATGCTGTAATTACTCAGACTGCAATACTCTGATACTGACTTTTGTGGTATTCATTGTTGATCAATAGTTCTTCTCAACCATCATGAGTGTGGATCTAAATAAAACTGCCTCCAATGGCCGTGAGAAAGTGTTAACATCACAGGAGCAACAGGCCAAGGTATTAGGTTGCTCTTTCGGTAGATCCATATATACACCCCTGCTTTTACATTGTTCTAAAATGTGAGAATTGACTTAGGCCTTGATATTTTGCTTCTTTCCAGATTAATGAGGTGAGACGCCTGCTAGGACCATTGTCAGGTAAATCATCTGTTTATTGTTCTGATGCATCCATCTCAAGGCATTTAAGAGCAAGAAATTGGAATGTCAAGAAGGCAGTGAAGATGTTGGAACAGACCTTAAAATGGAGAGCTGCTTATAAACCAGAAGAGATCCAATGGGTGAGAAACTGTTTGTCTTAACTTTTTGCAATAATATTTGGAACAAAATGCATGGCTGCGATGTTATCTGGATGCTATTGCTAGTTCTACCTCAAGATTTTCTCTAGATCTTGGTTAAGGCCTTTAAACTATGCATATAATCTTCCTCTGTTCCCTACATTCTTGCTTATTTTACTAGAGCTTTGTCCAGCTAGATTGCAAAGTGCTCTAGGTCAAATCTCTTTGCCACCTGTAGGCTTATTAAACTTGACCTAATCAAGATTCTACCTGAACTAGCATCAATTTGTTATGTTAATATGTTTTCCATAAGAGTGTGACCAAATGAGTTCAGTTGATTAGTTATTCAGTTGGCTTGTTTGTGATCTGCAAGAGCTCTAGACTTGGTTGAACTCTCACGCTGTGATCTTCCTTTGATAAAAGGTGTATAATGTGTACTACTGATAATGTAGGAAGAGGTTTCTCACGAAGCAGAAACTGGAAAGATCTATAGATCCAGCTACATTGACAAGCATGGGAGAACAGTTCTTGTAATGAGACCTAGCCGCCAGGTTTATTCTGAAAATAACTTCAACCTTTGGCATGCTACATGTGTAATGTTTGAAAAACTAATAAAGTTTAACTAATGATAAATGCCTGCATAACTAGTTAAAATTCAATTTATCCACAGTTGAGTTTATTCATATATATTTTCCTTTTTTCTGGATTGCAGAATTCGAAGTCAACTAAAGAGCAGATTAAATATTTGGTATATTGCATGGAAAATGCTATTTTAAATCTTCCACCAGACCAGGAACAGATGGTCTGGCTAATTGATTTCGAAGGTTTCAATTTGACAAATATATCAGTCAAGCTGACTCGTGAAACTGCCCATGTATTACAAGACCATTATCCAGAACGGCTGGGTCTGGCAATAATGTTCAACCCACCCAAGTTCTTTGAACCATTTTTCATGGTAAACTATATAGCTTTGCTCAATATCTTCTGTTTCATGTTTATATATTGCACGTTCCTTTAATCCATGCTCATTTTGTATAACTTACCTGTCCATGTGTTGAAGTTTTAAACACAACCTACCTACTAGTTGATGATAAGAATATGTGACTATCTCAGATCCTGACTTTGTCTGAATGAGATCAAAAGGTCACTTCATTCACACGGAACTAGATGTATTTGTTGCTTACATTTTCTGATAGTGATGTTTCATCCTTTTCTGTACATCTGTGCATGTAAATCATCTTCACTTCTGTCACGGCAATCTGCTTTGCTTGTTTTTAGATCTGTAAACTAAACCCCGCGCCGCCCCCCGGGAGGGGTTTGGGGGGGATTTTATTGACCTTTCTCCTAATTGATGCATTTCTTATTAAATGTGGTAGATTATTTATGCCAGTTCAGTGCTGATTTGAAGCTTAATGTTGGTCTAGATGGTAAAGCCCCTGTTGGAGCCTAAAACTTATAATAAAGTGAAGTTCGTATACTCTGATGACCAAAGCACCAAAAAGATTATGGAGGACCTATTTGACATGGACAGTCTCGAGTCTGCATTTGGCGGTAATGATGTTACAGGTTTTGACATAAGTAAGTATGCTGAGAGAATGAAAGAGGATGATAAGAAGAAGCCCTCTTCCTTGACAATGATGGACTCTCCATCCTCGGTCCCAAAGGCTGGTCCTTCGCTTGATTCCATCAAGTTAGGCGCCGATCCTGATGCTTCTGATCAGAACACCACGAACTTTACTTCTGCCCCATGACATGGACAATCGGCAAGAAAGAAATGCCGTGGTAGATGTGCCTTAGCATGAGAAATTACATTACCTGAGCCTTTTTGAAGGTTTGCTGACTGCTGAGTTAAACCCTATTGTAGCATGATTATCTAACGTTCTACTTTGAAACTCAGTGTAGAGACCTACTGCCATATTTATCTTGTTGTCTGATGATATGTTAACTTGTGGACTGAAGAAGCTAATCTTTAAAACGTTTTGAATTTATATGTTCTGCTCTCTCGTGCTTCTGTTGGGGTGAACTGTGAACACTCCATCTGCTTTGACAAGGGTTTTCCAGTAAGCAGTTTAGTGGCCCTTACCATCGGCGACATACAAGATTGAATTAGGGAGATTTTGTACTACTATATAGGTGACACGCTTAATAGCCATTTGAACTAGTTTCTTGTAGTTATTTTATACATGGCCTTTTTATTCCAAAAAAAATTGATGCAAGTTTTAAAATACGAGGACTGGTGACGGGATGAGGAATAAAATTAAGAGTTGATATTTCTCGTCAATTATCGATGTAGCATTCATGAATTGATTGGTCATTGGGACAGCAGCGATTGGTAATAGACATTTCCCATACTTCTGGGAAGATTGCACGAGTGTCTTGCATAATTTCAAGAGTGTAGGTCGATCTCAAGAGAGAATGAAGCAACCGATTGAAAACTGGCCCTTTGTAGGCTAACAAATCAACACAATCATAGTATTTGCCAAATCCAGATATCAAAGAATAGTTGATGACAACATCACGCAAACTGCGTACGTAATGCTTTCTGTAATGTAATTTACTAGGTCCCGTTAAGTTGCAAGCATAAATTCAGAATGTCAAAATAACATTCCATACGACAGAATCAAGTAGAAAGTAGGAAACCCAATGCAAGATAAATAAATTTAAAAAGACACTGCAGACTGAATTAATTTTCTTCATCGAACATCTGGTACTGTCTGAGAATCTCAGCGCAACCAGAATCAGCCTCGGTCTTCATGTAGCCCAAAGAATTGGCAAATCTGTCGTCAGATACGATCCCATTGTTGCGGGTAAGAATAACGCGGGCTTCATCGCGCCCAGGGGCTGCTTCGTGACAGTTACTCTGAGGACTGCTAACAAGCTTGGCATTGCAAATGTGGTCTTCATGATCCTCATTCACAAAGATTTTGTAAGTTCCCGTGGAGTCAGTCACGCCCTTCTTAGTGAACACAACTTCCGCTGTATTCCTGTCCTTGCATTCCACTACAACCTCAGCACCTGTGATGAATGATAGACCAATTGTTAAAATGCGGATCCCAAGCATCGGTCAATGTAACTATAGAGTCTACGAGACAGGAGATAAAAAGCAAATGTCTTGTACTATCGTAATAGTTATTTTATGAAGATCAGAAAACGAAAGGAATGAAGTTATATCAGCTTAACCGGAATTGCCCATAATTGTACAGTCAGATGAATCGGTACTGGATTAGAAGGCTAGATAAACGAAATTGAAGGAGGGCATTTTAGACATTAAGCCCATTTCCAGCTAATTTAAATCCAAGCCAAAATAGTTGATTAGCAAACGGAATTAACTCGGTATGAATAATCCATAACCAAAAAAAAAAAACTCCGAATGAATAAAAAATCGGATCAGAAATAGATCATACAGGATATCATATGCGGCGACCATCAAAAGCTTGTACATAGTATTTTTTTAAAAAAAAAATGAATAATGATCGGTGAGTCAACAGGACTGAGGAAAACTGCTGAAAGTGGCAGGGTGAAAGAGGAAGTAGGAACTATAACAATATAGATCTAATTTCCATCACATATCGGCAGAGTGAAAACAGGAAGTAAGAACTACAAGCTAATAATACAGGTCTAAGATAGAGCGTAAAATAAAACAGATTTTTTTCCTTAAAAAAAAAAAAGATTCAGCGTTGAAGAAGGGTGAAAGGAAAGGGGGGAAATGAGAGGAAATAATAAAAAAAGGAGGGGGGGGGAGCGAACCGGGAATGTAGGTGGTGGCAGAGGTCTCAAAACCAGCACGGCAAGAGTCACAGTAGACATGACCCTGGACACAGAAAGGGTTCTTGTGAAGGCGGATGGCGGCAACCATGGAAGGAAGAACACACAAGAGGAAGAGCAAAGCTACCCTGGAGGCCATCTTAGCGTTGAAGCTTCAGAGATCGCGTAGAGGTAGAGACGAGAGAGGGAGTAGGGAGTAATGGAGAGGGAGGATGGCTCAACAATAATAAAAGGCAGAGTAAAAGAAATGCACCGAAAGGGAAGCGCGTAAAAGGAGTGCGATAGGGTGTGGTGCAGCCCACAGATCGGATTGTGAGGTGAGGTATTGAGGGGAAGCCACGTCACGAGGGGAGAAAAGTGGGAAGGAGAGAAGGAGTGGGGAAGAGGAGAGAGAAAGAAGAGAGAGTAGAGGATTAATTAAACAAGAGAGGTGGTGTGGGGATGACGGGGGTGCAGCTGGCTGTGTCGGTGCTCACATGGGCGCCGTGTGGAGTTGGCAGCCCAATCAAAGCCGATACCTTCTCAGCGCCAGCTGCTCTCCTCTCATCCAACTTTCCCATTTCATCATCCCGCTCTCCCCGCCTTCAATCTTCCTTTTTTCCCCTTGTTTTTAAGTATTTTTCTATATTTGATTATTTACCATTTATATTAATTACATATCCTTCATTCATGAACAACTATGTTATGTACTGTAGTATTCCTATATTTGATTATATCTATTTATAGCTGATGGATATCTTATACGATTTGAACGGTGCTTTGTTTAACTTGTGTCTTACAATAGAATCTATTTTAATTAGGCTCATTTTCAATAATAAACTGAAAAAAAAAAAAGAGTTACCCATATTCACTAAAAATTTTATACAGGAGGATAAATATACATATATGTTATGATGTCATTTACTTAATCAAACTCATAAGACTGTCACTTTTTTCTTATATTAAAAAAAATTAAATTTAAAGACAGAAAGAACTAATAATTACCTCATTGGGATAATGTTTTATTGTTGAATTGTTAGTAGTGAAAGAACTAAGTGAGTGATTGTTTGGAAACTACTAAAACCGTGGTTTTAAAAGTCTTATTTCGTAAGTTGAAATAAAATATTTTTTTACATAATTTTTTAATAAATCATAAAAATTATTTCAAATACATACTAAGATGAGAATAAAACGATCTCTAACTTGCAGTTTGTTTTAGTCAAGAGAAGAAAAAATGGTTATTTAAAACTATTTGTTGTACCTCCCAGTCCCGTGCCAGGTCATGAATTGCACCACAATCCCCCACTTACGAATTGATTTTGATTTTGATTTTGATTTGCTGGAGTTCATAAATCAGGCTGGATTATCTAGAAACCCAATATGAACGCTTGCTTAGTATTATGACAATTTCTCCAAACTGAATAAATGTTTTTTTATGACCACTGCTTACAAACAACAAAGTGTTGATAGTATGCCTTGTAGCTGTCAATTATGGGCTACTTTGAGGAGCCTCATTGGGCAAAAAAAAACAAAATACAAAAAGATGTCCAAGAGCCTCAAGCGGTCTGGACTTGTTTATCCTATTACTACTATTTTCGACGCACTACTTAACCGGTCCATTTAATATCAATGTTCATCCAATCATCCCCACCAATTACCCTTTTTTTGTTTGGTTGAGCCCGCCAGCTCTATGAAGCTATAAGAAAATAAAGAAATTAAATAAAATCAACATCTTTTCATTAGGTTATAATTCAGTGCAACTCAATTCTTATAATTTTAATCTGTCTATCTAATTTCATCCTTATAAATTTAGTAGACATCTAAAATATTAATATCTAAATTTCAAGAAATAACTTTAATCCAAATATTTTTAAAAAAAAATGGAAGGATCAACATTTTAAATGGTTAACACTACAACACTGAATCAAAGTTCAATGATTGAGTTTCAAATGATTTAGAATTATATGAATTGATTTGCACCAACATAAAATTTAGGGACCAAGTGACAGTCCAGTCAAAATTATAGGAATGAAATTGCCGGTTTTTTCACATAAAGCAAAAGAATATGCTGGGCCTGAAGAATGGGCTTCAAGTACAAATTACTAGCCCAATAGACTGATCTATTGAGCCAAGAAGTTGATATGTGTTTGAATTGGTTTTTGAAAAATAATTTTTATAATTTACGATGTAAGTATATGAAAAAATTTTTATCTCGATTTACAAAAAAATACTTTTGAAACCATGGTTTTAGTGATTTTCAAACACTCATTAGGTCATAGAGGATCAGTATAATTAAAACGACAACACAAAATTGACCACACGTAATGGCAGCGACCGTTTACGGCTGATTGAATGATGAATAATAATAAAGGAAGAAGAATGATGATATTTTAATTTATAGAGACATCAGTTTTGGCAGGAATTCATTATTTTGAAGCGACGTTGCAAAATATATTCCTTATACGTCCAATTATTTACTTTCAGTAATCTTTATTCAAGTATACCTCCTATTGCTACTATTCTCGTCTTGCGGGCTGAGTAGCCATGAAATGGAAAGATGACACTTGCTTAGAAAATATGGATCATCAAGAAACTACGACTGGGAAAATCAATAACATCGCGGCACCTACACTTTCATTTTAGCCGCTTCCCCTTTTGGCATCGTCTCTGGGAAAATGAGCGCACCTTCCTTCATCTGGGTCAGGGACCTGACCTTAGAGTGAGCATCATTGGCTAATGAAAGGTGACACACTATTTTAACCAATATACTATTAGATGAGATGGTAAACAGTTTCACTTGCAGCGAGTATAAAAATATATTTATTAAAAAAAGATAAAAACTCTTTACGTTATGCGTCCGAAAAGAAAAGAAATTAGTCTTTAAATTTAAAGTGGATTGGGCTTGCCCTTGATCATACCAATCCAAATGTGGCAAAATGTTTTGTATTTTTGGGGGAATAGAAAAGAAAAAGGAACGCTTGAAAATAGTAGGCCACGTGCAACACGCAGTGGTCTTTGCGTCACTATTAATGCCACACGAACATTCGATGATAGTCCTCTTAAAACACGCACCCAGTGGGGGATACAGATACTGAATCAGTTAGTGGGATTACATACGCTGGCTATTTATTATTCTAATGGACATATTTATTAAATTTGATTAGATTAAAAAAGTTGGTTAAGTTAGTTAATATTGTTGAAAGTGGGAAGTCCCACATCGTGAAATGGAAGAGGGAGGGGGTAGAGAATTTAGTATAAATAGGAGGCCCCCCTCCCTCCTTCAATCATCCCTCAACTTGCCTTCTTCCTTCTATAAGGCATTTTGTATCTTCTCCTCTCTTATAGTATTTCACTTATAAATTGTTTAGAGTGAAATTAGATTCTGGTATTTTCCTTATTGTTGTCTTATTTATTATTTATTAGCTGCTATTAGATATAGTAGTTGTGATTTATTATATTATTAAATTACTTCTAGAAACTTTGTTTTCTAGTATTGTGATTTTCTAGTATAATCAGTTACTCTCTATATATCCCGCTTTCGCAACAATTGGTATCAAAGCCAAGGTTCTGTCTGAGTATGCTCTGTGGTTGCAGTATAATCTGAACTTCCACATCAGAAAAGAATTACCTTGAGGTTTTGCATTTGCAGCTATTAAAAAATATTTGGAGCAGATATGGCGGACAAAAAGGTTGAAGAATCCACATCAAGTGTCAACAATTCGTCGTCGGCATCTTCGCTTCTGACAAGAATTATGCCCAATGCGAAGTTTGCAGTTGAAATTTTTGACGGATCGGGACATTTTGGGATGTGGCAGAGTGAGGTTCTTGATGTCCTTTTTACACAACAATTAGATTTTGCTCTTGAAGAAAGGAAACCAGATAAAATGGAGGAGGAAGATTGGAGGATCATCAATCGTGTTGCTTGTGGTACTATTCGATCGTTTCTTTCCAGAGAACAGAAGTATCCATACACAAAGGAAACTTCTGCTTGTAGATTGTGGAAGGCATTAGAGGATAAATTCCTGAAGAAAAGCAGTCAAAATAAGCTTCACATGAAGAAAAGATTGTTTCGCTTCACTTATGTTCCTGGTACCACAATGAATGATCATATCACCAGCTTCAACAAGTTGGTAACAGATTTGCAGAATTTGGACGTGACTTTTGAAGATGAAGATCTGGCCTTGATGTTGTTGGGATCACTTCCTGATGAGTACGAGCACCTGGAGACTACTCTACTTCACGGCAAAGAGGAAGTATCTCTCAGAGATGTTTGTTCTGCGCTATACAGCTATGAACAAAGAAAGAGGGATAAACAAAGAGGTGGAGAAGCAGAAGCACTAGTCACAAGAGGGCGTGCTGAAAATCAATCGAGATCAAGGAAAGGGAGATCCAAATCGAGATCCAGACCTAGTAAGGATGAATGTGCCTTTTGTCGAGAAAAGGGCCACTGGAAGAAGGATTGTCCAAAGTTGAAGAATAAAGCCAAACAAAACAATGGGAAGGCTGCTATGGATTCAAATGTAGCTGATTGTGATGATGAAAATTCAGATTTTTCATTATCTACAACGACGTTGTCAAAAGCGTCAGGCGTATGGTTGTTGGATTCAGCTTGCAGTCATCATATGTGTCCCAACCGAGACTGGTTCACTGATTTCCAAGAAGGAGGATGTGGAGTTGTCCACACAGCAGATAACACTTCACTTACCGCATATGGCATTGGTTCAGTTCGATTGAGGAACCAAGACGGATTGATCAGAACATTGACAGATGTTCGATATGTACCAGATTTGAAGAAAAATCTCATTTCTGTGGGAACTCTAGATTCAAAGGGGTTCAAGATTACCGCAGAAAGTGGAGTGATGAAGATACTTTCTGGTGCACTGGTGGTAATGAAGGGTATCCGGAAGAGCAATAATACGTACCACTATCAAGGTAGTACGGTTATTGGAATAGCAGCAGTGACGTCCAGTGATGAGAAGGAGGTAGAAGCAACAAGGTTGTGGCATATGCGCTTGGGACATGCTGGAGGAAAATCCTTAAAAACTCTTTCAGATCAAGGGTTGTTAAAAGGATTAAAGCATTGCAGTTTGGAGTTTTGTGAGCACTGTGTGAAGGGGAAGCAGACAAGGGTTAAGTTCGGAACAGCTATCCATAATACAAAAGGTATTTTGGATTATGTTCACTCTGATGTTTGGGGTCCTTCCAAAACACCATCATTGGGAGGAAAACATTATTTTGTAACCTTTGTTGATGATTTTTCCCGAAGAGTTTGGGTGTATACGATGAAGACTAAGGATGAAGTATTGGGAATTTTTCTCAAATGGAAGGCGATGATAGAAACACAAACAGGCAGGAGGATCAAATGTCTTCGTACAGATAACGGAGGAGAATACAGGAATGATCCTTTCCAGAAGATTTGCGAGGATGATGGCATCGTCAGACACTTCACTGTCAGAAATACACCACAGCAGAATGGAGTGGCAGAACGCATGAACCGGACTTTGCTGGAGAAGGTTCGGTGTATGTTGTCCAATGCTGGCTTGGGCAAAGAATTTTGGGCTGAGGTAATTACATATGCGAGCCACCTCATTAATCGTCTACCATCTACTGCTATTGGTGGTAAAACACCGTTGGAACAATGGTATGGTAAACCTGCTACAGATTATGATTCTTTGCATGTATTTGGCTCAATTGCATACTATCATGTGAAAGAATCAAAACTGGATCCGAGAGCAAAGAAAGCTATTTTCTTGGGGATCACTTCTGGAGTCAAAGGATATCGTTTATGGTGTCCAGAGACAAAGAAGATTGTATTTAGTAGGGATGTTACCTTTGATGAATCTGCCATGGTGAGAAAGGTAGCAGCTGAAGATACCCAGCAAGGTGATAGTGTTTCAAAGCAGGTGGAGTTTGAAGGAAAGATGATTTTTCCAGTAAAAGGAGCAGACGGGGAAACAAGACAAGACTTTCCTGAGGTAGAAGAAGAGCCAGTTGATAGGGAGGTTTCGACTCATGAACCTCAACAGCAACGTGAATCAATAGCAACCAGCAAGCCAAAACGAACAATAAGAAAGCCTACTCGTTTTGAAGACATGGTGGCTTGTGCAACCTCAATTGCAGCTGATGACATTCCTTCAACTTATAAATGGGCTATTCAGAGCTCAGAAAAGGAGATGTGGAGGAATGCCATGAATGAAGAAATGCAGTCCCTTCATCAGAATGGTACGTGGAAATTGGCCAAACTCCCCAAGGGTAAGAAGGCAATTGGTTGCAAATGGGTATATGCAAAGAAAGAAGGATTTCCTAACCAAGGTGATGTGCGCCATAAAGCAAGATTGGTAGCTAAAGGCTATGCTCAGAAGGAGGGAATTGATTACAATGAGGTATTTTCTCCGGTTGTGAAACATTCCTCTATTAGAATTTTGTTGGCTTTGGTAGCACAATTAGATTTGGAACTAGTTCAGATGGATGTAAAAACTGCATTTTTAAATGGAGACTTGGAGGAGGAAATCTACATGACTCAGCCGGAAGGATTCAGAGTTGCTGGAAAGGAGAATATGGTGTGTAAACTTGAAAAATCGTTATACGGATTGAAACAATCTTCGAGGCAATGGTATAAACGATTTGACAAGTTTATGTTGCGACATAAGTACAGAAGAAGTAGATACGATCATTGTGTCTATTTGCGGAAGCTTGAAGATGGATCCTTTATATATCTCCTTTTATATGTCGATGATATGTTGATTGCTTCAAAAAATAAGGCAGAAATTGAGAAGCTGAAGGTTCAACTAAAAGGGGAATTTGAGATGAAGGATCTAGGTGAGGCAAGGAAAATTCTCGGTATGGAGATAACAAGAGATAGAGAATCAAAGAAACTCTTTTTATCTCAAAAGGAGTATTTGAAGAGGGTGCTAAATCGTTTTGGTATGAATGAGAAAACGAAGTCGGTCAGCACTCCACTTGCCCCTCATTTTAAGCTAAGTGCTGATATGTCACCAAAGGATGAAGATGAACGAGAGTATATGTCAAGGGTACCATATGCAAATGCCGTTGGTAGCTTGATGTATGCAATGGTTTGTACAAGACCTGACATTTCACAAGCTGTTGGAGTTGTGAGTAGGTATATGCATGATCCAGGGAAGGAGCATTGGCAAGCTGTGAAATGGATTCTACGGTATATTTGTAATACTGTAGATGTTGGTTTGGTTTTTGAGCAGGAAGGTGATCGATCTTTAGTTGGGTATTGTGACTCAGATTTTGCGGGTGATTTGGACAAGCGAAGGTCAACTACTGGTTATGTGTTTACTTTTGCAAAAGCACCAGTTAGTTGGAAGTCGACTTTACAGTCAACAGTTGCTTTGTCTACCACAGAGGCAGAGTACATGGCGATTACAGAGGCTGTGAAGGAGGCAATTTGGCTTCAAGGATTGCTTGGAGAACTTGGTATTGGTCAAGAAAGCATCGTAGTTTATTGTGACAGTCAAAGTGCTATTCAATTAGCAAAGAACCAAGTTTACCATGCAAGGACGAAGCACATTGATGTTCGATATCACTTTATACGAGAAATTTTGGAAGAAGGTGGAGTCATGATACAAAAGATACGGACAACTGAGAATCCTGCTGATATGCTGACAAAGGTTGTGACTTCTGTCAAATTTCAACATTGTTTGGATTTGATCAACATTGTTGAACATTGATTGTTGAATTGTAAGCATAAATTTGTAATTAGAATAAATTAGGAATGTGGGAATTTTCCCAAGGTGGAGATTTGTTGAAAGTGGGAAGTCCCACATCGTGAAATGGAAGAGGGAGGGGGTAGAGAATTTAGTATAAATAGGAGGCCCCCCTCCCTCCTTCAATCATCCCTCAACTTGCCTTCTTCCTTCTATAAGGCATTTTGTATCTTCTCCTCTCTTATAGTATTTCACTTATAAATTGTTTAGAGTGAAATTAGATTCTGGTATTTTCCTTATTGTTGTCTTATTTATTATTTATTAGCTGCTATTAGATATAGTAGTTGTGATTTATTATATTATTAAATTACTTCTAGAAACTTTGTTTTCTAGTATTGTGATTTTCTAGTATAATCAGTTACTCTCTATATATCCCGCTTTCGCAACAAATATGACATGTATTTTATAAAATATCTTAATCATATTTCTTAATTCACTCTTTCCCTCTCACATACTTACCTCATATACTGTAAATCACGATTGAAAAGCACTTTTGGAGGTTTCAATCAATATTACAAATACACATTATTGTTTCAATTATTGTTAAGGGAGCATCAATATGAGGTAAATTAGGGAAATATTGATAAATATAAAAATTATATCTTATATTTAAAATTAAAATCAACTTCTTAAATATGTCTTACATAAAATACAGTGTGAGAATAAAGGTGTGTTTGGAAAGCACCCAAACCATGGTTTCAAACTATGGTTTACATAAATCGAGACAAAATTCTTCTCACATACTTATCTCCTCGTAAATCGTAAAAGCTATTCTCAAAAACTAATCCAAATACACACTAAGAGGCTGTTTGGAATAGTTTATGAAAATTTTATAAGTGCTTATAAATTGTAATTTACGGTATACGAGGTAACTTTTACTGTCTACGAGGTAGCTTTTACGGTCTACGAAGTACTTTCACGGTCTACGAAATAAATATTTAGAGAAGATTTGTCTCAATTTATGTGAATCCGGTTTATTATATAAACTCAATTTAGATAAGTAATAACAAACAAGCTCTAAGTTATAACTGAATTTTAAATATGCTGGAGCAGGTTCAATTATTAGCGAGGGATCAAATCCGATCCTCTGAATTCTTTGCACAGTGTGTTGCTTTCTCCGCAAATTTTCTGTCCTCTGCACTTGTGATCTTACTGTAAGCAGGTAAGAAAATGATGCCATCTACTTTGATTTCCAGCATCTATCTATTATTACGTGCATGAACTACTGTTAAACGTTTGTTTGGGGGTTGGGGGGGTCCAAAATGTTGGAATTGACCCGGCCAAGTGGGAATATTGGGATCCGTGAATCTCTAAAGTGTAATTATTCATAGGGATGTGTGAATTTTCAGGAATACATACAATGTATTAAAAATCGGCTAGAACAAACCAGAAACCGGTGAATTGGATGTTGGATCAGTCTAGTTACGATCATAAATCCAGGTTAAATTGACCCGGCTTACTCAGGTTAATCCGATTGGTCACGGTTTATCTTTTTTTTTCACTTTTTTATGCCTCAAACGATATTATTTTGATTTTTTTTAAAAAAAAAATATTTCCCTAAAAAAATTTTATTTGCAAGAAGTTTCAAAATGATTGTGAAATAATTTTACTGTTTTGCATTGGTTGGAGAAAAATTCTTATGTACTTAATAATATTTTGTGGGTATTAGGTTTAGGAGGTTATATTAGACTAGTAGTTGGGAAGAAAACTCTTATATAATTTTTTGAATGATATACATAAACATTTAAATTATATATATATTTAATTGATCCTGATTTAAACTACTAACCATTGACTCAGTGTCTCAGCCGATTCAATATCCGAACTGACTTTCAATACCTTAAATACATATAAAGCGATTTTGGAGAAAATGAGGGATTGTAACCCCTGCTCAAGGTCACCAAATCTCTGTTTCCACCCTGCTAAGTGCCCAACACTTCCATGCGTCCATACTATCCAATCTGCAAGTCTAACTAGCATGTTTGGCGTCAGTAGTTACTGGTGATCCCTTCTAAGTGTAAATGTCTGGGTCTTGAGCACAAATGTTGGTAGAGCAAGAAAAAACATCTGATTCTGGCATGAATATCAACAAACGGTGGAAACAAGCTAAGCTGTTCTTATATAACCTTTTTATTGGAAAAATTAAGAAAAAAAGGAGTTAATCATGAAAGTGGCATGTTCTTCTTTCTATTAATTGATTTTACCCTATATGTAATAGAAGTTTTGCCAGATAGAAGGTAAAAGCACTCGCTCATTTTGCTTAAAAAACAAGTAACTGGAGTATTCTTTTTATTTTCGCTTTGACATATGCGGTCCAATGAAATGAAATTATAGTTGACCAGTACCTGACGTAAATTTTAGGGGCATATTTCCATTGTTAACCCTACAAAAAGATAGTAAATTTTCTGTACTAAAAGTATGAGTTTTAATTGAAAAGGAAAAGAAAAAGGCGTCGGCAGGTGGGAAAAGGAGAAGTTCAGGACTCGATTCGTTTGAAGCTTTGATCAAATGCAGGAGAAGATAATAATATGAAAATTAAAAAGCCATCACCGCTATAGTGTGTGATTGGTTGAACTTTCCATCACATATGGGAAGGATGATTGCAGTTTTTCATGCAATATTAGTTCGTAGGGGACCCCGTGAAAGTTGACAGCGGCCCAAATTATTCATGAATGAACAGTTTTGTCCCCATGTGAATAGACATAAACTGCCCTCCCAACACTTGCCATGTGATCGTAAAAGCTCATTGGGCGATCCCTCACCTTCGCCACCATCTTCTCCGACACCGACAAACCTATACTCCATATCATCTCTTTTCACGATCATGGTTTCAGACGAGTCTGCAATGGCGCGGATCCTTCTTCTTCAGATCAGATCTGCCACGGTAGAGGTGGAAGGAGGAGGAGGAGAAAGGGAAGGAATTGTGTGGGGCATGTTGGTCTTTTCACTATATATGAAAATATAAAATACTTTTTTGTTGGACATCATTCTATTTCCCTGCATTGGGGTGATATGTAATTGAATGAAGGGGGGCTTAGTCATGGGGCCAGGCGGGCAGGAATGATGGACCAACGACTAGTATTTACTTGGATGGATGTGAAATTCACAAACTTCAAGCATGCTCAAGTAAAACTGACACGTTTAACACAAGTATGAACTTGTGAAGCGAGGAAGCTGTAACAAGTTTTGGTTGGGCTCTTGGTTCATCTTGGAGGGATGTTGGTTATATCCAAGGAGGGAAGACAACGGAACAAGCATATAAAATGAGTGTCGTGCATCCAATCCATGGGGGAAGGGAGGTGGACGGGGTCAAAGGGTAATCAGAAGTGGAGGTAAAAAGGTTGAAAAGGGCGTTTGGGAAAGTGTGGTGGAAGTGAGACTTTTTGGGAGTGGTGGGTTGAGAAACATTCCCAGGCTGGCCCGGCCTCTCCCATTTTGTTTTGTCTGGGCCAATGGGCTTTCCAACTTCTGGGAGTTCACATTATTGATTATATATATACGTGGAGGAAGAATCATAGTGAGATCCCCACATCAGCCAATGGAAGCGCACTATTCCTTCTCCAACTGCCCAGGCTTTTTAGCGAGGGAGAGAGAAAGAAAAGTGAAAACGGAGGAAGCAAGGGAGATTGCCATATCTTTGAATTTTGAAATAGGATCTCCCTCTGAAAACGACGCCCTCAGAAAAAATCAAACACCACACTTATGATCCACGCAACCTCTTCCCCATCAGCCTCAGGCACCCCATTTTCTTAGCTTTCCACCTCACTCGCTTGAATTTCCACTTCATTCGCCTCCACATCCTTCCATTCCCACATTCCCTTCCCTGCTTCCCCTCCACCAACCAAAATACCGACTTTGCCCCCTATATCCCATCACACACACACATGGATATATCACCACCTCACCTCTCTCTCTCCTCATTCATCAGTCTCATAATTTCACCTACACACACTCCTCACATGTATTTAGTTCATAACAACTTTTTTATAAAACAAAATCATTAACCATGTCCTTAAGTTTTTTCTTCTTTTTTGGCACAAGAGATAGGACTAAGTCCCACAAAGTAAAAAGGCCATTTAAAGGGGAATTTAATCTCAAACTACCATTTTTCCCACTAATGTCCTTAAATCAATGGACACATCTCTAGAAGGGTGGTGCTAGATAAGCTCTTTTTAGCTAAGCCATCAGCCACTTTATTTTTGTCTGACCATATAAACCATCCGTAGGTCCCAACTGAACTTCATCAATAACTCAAGCAGGATGAGCCTTTTTTTTTCTTTTTTTTGTTGAGGATAAAACATGATGAACATTATATATTTCATTTTTCATATTAAATAGTTTTTTCTTTAAAAAAAAAAAAGAAGAAAGAAACAACCCACGTTTTAAAGAAACAAACTGATAGAGGGTATAGTTTAGGGAGGAGCCCTGGATGGAATGATTTGCCTTGTTTGATTGGTGGAGTTTTCGTCTACTCATAGGAATGACGCTCCCTCGTGAAGCCTGTCTGGCTGGCATTTGGCCACATTCCAACATAATTCCAATCTCTCATGATGACGCTCTTCATTCCACAACCACATCCTGTTCATTCCCAAATGTGATCAAATGTTTTTGTGTCCTCAACATGCACGATGCTCCTTCCTTTCTCTTTCACATTTCTTGTCAAACTGCGTCCTTTTGTCCAAAAAAAAAAGTAAATTACATCAATATTTCAAAAATATTCAATAATTAAAAAAAAGGTAAATTCGATCACAACAATGAAACCAGTATATTAATCTATTTTTCTCACAGTAACCGTTATGGTCGTCATTCAGTCCAAAAATAATTATTATCGAAGTTCACTGCCGCTTTTATAAATATTTGTGTTAAAAAACATAGTTTTTGTTTATCATATATTTAGAGTTTTTATCAACTTAATTCAGAGAACATTCTAATTTTTATCCTTTAAGAAATCATTCATTAAAATTTTGCTTACCTTTGGTTAAGATATTGCAAAATGACATGTTATTGATATTACAGTGACATGTCGATTTCATAGACGTGTGAATGATAGTCCTGGATAGAGTAGAGAGCTTGTTAAAATTGATAATAAAAACAGTTTCCCCGATAAAAGAATTATAAAGATCTCGACTCAAATTGATTAGAACAAGCGTGCTGTAAAACACCGAAGAAGATTTTCACTTTTTTTTGGTATAATTATATATTATTTGATAACACTGAGTGAAATATATATATATTGTTAAAACCCATTTCAACTGGTTTTCCAAATTGCACACACACACACATATAATTTTCACATTCTAGTTACTAGATATCAGTCCAGTATACGATAATTCAATTGACTGTGGCATCCGGGGATCGCGAGCGATGTCACGTGAAGAGGGAAGCTGGCGTGTCGGTGGCCCGATCAATTCACGTGGCCAAACCCTAAAAAAGTTGAAAATTATGTAATGGAGCCGAGTTTTTTATTGAACAAATTCTAAAAAACATAACTTAAATTTTAAAATCTTAAATTGATTTTGTTCAAGGTCAACAAAAAAATTGATTTTGTTAACCATAAAAATAATAGGATTGATAAATTAAAATTTTTTAAATCATTAATTTAAAATTTTGAAATTCAAATAATATCTTCTTAAATTTTTTTTTTATCAAGGGAATAATCCCTTTCAAAACTTAAAAAAGCATACTCTTTCATCGATATTTTTTATAAATAATTTGTTATTATGTAAAATAAACTTAAGGTTAATATTAATTAAAAATAATAAATGTGTCAAAAATATCATATCTTTTTTAAATATATCATCATTTATGAAAGGAGTATATGAGAAAGAATGAATAAAAATATGTAAGAGAGAATATATAATAAATGATTGAATGAAAAAAATTACTAGTGAGTGTGACATAATTAATATAAAGTTATGTATTTAATAGGGATAGAAAATAAAAAGTCAATTTAAATTATAAGGCATAAAATAAAGTTGTTTATATTAAAGATCAGCCTCATAAGAGATAAAATTGCTTAAATAAAGAACTAAATGGAGTACCATTATGTGAGAAATACTTACATACTTAAGGGTCCAGTTTGGTACGTGGCACTGAATTTTGATAGATTGGGATTGGGACTGGGATTAGGATTAGGACTGGGACTAGGATTGATGCTTTAAAAATATGTTTGGGACGAAGTAATAGTTGGAGAGAATAATTTCATTAATCTTATTTAATAAATAGTCAATAATTATGTCATTGGCGAGAAAAAAAAAATAGAGAGAGTGATTATGCAATGTTTTGAAACCCGAACCGGTCGTTGAATCGGTCAGGGTACTCGGTTAAGGGTCAGTGGGTTAGATCGGAGTCAAACCGGAGCTAAATCGGGGCCAAATAGGTGAAAAATTGAATATTTTAGGCTTATTAATATGAAATTCTAAAAGAAAATAAAAAAAATTAATTTTTTTAAAAATGGTGGATTGGACCAATTTTCGGACCGGATTGGTTTTACGGCGATTGGTCGATTCCCGGTCCGAACCGGTCGGTTCGGTCCGGGTTTCAAAACCCTATGATTATGTGAGAGTATTGGATTCTTGGTTAAAATTAGGGGTTATTTTTGTCCAAAAAATATTTTAATTAAGGATATTTTTGTCTCTACAATTTTGCAGTCCAGGGATTGAAAACACAATACCAGGGGGGAGGTGGTTTTGCAGCAATTCCACTTTCGTGGTACTCCCAATCCCTAGTTATTTGTAGTCCCTCATACCAAACGATATATTTTAACTCAATCCCTGATCCAATCCCTGTCCCTACCCCACAATGCCTCGTACCAAACAGGGCCAAGAAATACTGTGTCATCTAAACTCTTACCAATAAAAAAAGAAAATTAGATCAATTTAATCTTAACTAGCATCTGACTCATGTAAAAAAATTCATATTTTATTTTGTTTTCAAGAAAAATACACATCTTAATTAAAAAAATAAAACAAAATGGTGAACTCATAATTTTTCTTGAAAACAAAATAAAATTTAATATTTTTTCAGAAGAGTCATCTGCCAGTAATGATTAAAATGATCTGAGTTGTTATATTTTTATTGAATAGAGTTAAGATGTCATGATACTTCTAGAGTATATAAGTATTTATTATCATTCTGGTTATATTTATAAGTTTAAACGAGAAATTATTGCATAAAACAGGTACACCACGTCATCTATACACTACCCAATAAAATCATACCACATCAATCTCATTAAATCCTATATGTTTAATTTATCTTGTATTTCTTCATTTATGTCATTTGAAAATGTCTATCAAATCTCCCATCTCTCTCCCATGGATTTCTCTCATTATGCTTTTATTTTTTTTTCATAATCTCATATCTACTTATCTTTTGAATACTCAACATTTTTAGAATATAGTTTGAAAAAAAATACTTTGTAGAATATAATTATAATGTGAAAACGAAGGGCTGACATAAAAACTAATAAAGGGATGATTAGATGAGTTTAAAATTATTTTATAAGTGTTTTTAACATAAATCGAGACAAAATTTCTCTCACATACTTACCTCATATACCGTAAATCATGATTAAAAAGCACTTTTAAAGGTTTCAATCGCTATTTCAAACATCAACTAAGTGTGAAGAAGACAAAGCTTTTTTATTTTATTTTATGGTTTTTCAACACTAATCTTTTTCCCCTACCATGCCTTTATTATAAATCTGAATTGTTTAAATTAAATTTTAACAATACAAATTAGGGGCAATTTCAAAGCCATGGAATGCAATTACTAAGAGGCTGTTTGGATGAGCTTTTGTGAATCCGGCTTATTATATAAGCCCGATTCACATAAATCGAGATAAATATCCTTAACATATTTATCTCATATATCGTAAAAGCTACCTCATAGACCGTAAAAGTTACTTCGTATTCCGTGAATCACAATTCATAAATACTTATAGAACTTCCATAAGCTAATACAAACTACTTTTAAAGCTTAATGCAGTGATGCACAAGTAAAGGAGTAGCATATCTCCATTGAGTCACGAAAGCCCATCCATTTTTGGACACTAACTTTATTGTTTTTTTTCCGTCCCCTCTTTGCCTTTTTCCTTATCATCATTAGATTAAAATATAATAGTTTATATTTAATATTTTATAAAAATATTATTATAATAGAAAAAAATGGGAAGGAAATAGAGAAAAAAGATGGGGATGAAATATTAAACATGGATCACTAGATTTTGATCAAATGGTTATGAAGGGGGAAAAGGACGGCAGTAGAAGAGAAAATAAAAGGAGAGAAGCCAGATCCTTTATTCTTTATATGTAGAACTAAAAGAAACTGTTGATTGAGGTGATAAGCGATATTACCCCGTAAAGAGAGGAATGCAGGTTTAAATTTAAAAAAATACACTTATTAAAAGAGGCTAAAACCCTTTACTAATGTAAAAAAAAAAAAAAAGGACCGGACCGGATCGGCCCAACCGGTGACCGGTCCGGTTGATGGTTTAAACTGGTCAAAACCGGTGGTTCGACCGGTCTACCCGGTTTGCCTCTTTTTTTTAAATACATTTTTTTATTCCTCTAACTACTATTTTACACTATTTTTTAGGGAAAAATGAAAGTTTGAAGACCAAATTGATGAAAAAAGCAGGTAAAGAAAGAACAAATATAAAAAATAGAAGATTTTGAAGGGATATAATAATTAATTAATTATAAGAAATGAGATATCATTGTATGAATATAGGCACCATAACTAATACTAATAGATTTTAAGCATTTTTTGTTTAAAGATATTTATTTTTATCTATAGAAATTTAAAAATATATTAATATATATATTGCCACTAATAAATTATAATATTTTAATATAACTGGTCCGACCCCAGTTGAACCATTAACCCTTAAACCTGTGTTATAACCGGTTCATTGCCCCGTCCGATTTTTTGTTCCTTGCCCTTTACCCCTCAGTGCCCATACACTCAATGAGTCACTTGTACTCAAAATTTTTTATTCAAAATATAAATTATTTATACGGTATTGAATAACTTTTTGTCAATTTTACCTTTATTGACTACTAGTTGGGCACACGAAAAAAGAAATAAAGATGTAAATACAAAGTGATAAAGGGATGAGAGAGAAAAAGTGCATCTTTCCATCAACAATGACAAATATGAACAAATTTATTCATTTAATGCCTTTCTTATTTTGTAATAATAGATTACAAGTGGCTTATAAATTAATATTGAGTGATATGCTCTAAATCTTAAAAGAGGAAACCTTAATCAATTTAAAAAAAAAAAAAACCTAAAAGGAAAGGGCTTGGAGGAGTAATAATCTTTGATTATGTGTATGTTTGAATCAGTGACATGAGCTATTTTTTATACATGAAAGAAATATATGAGGAATTTTAACTCATTGTAAGTATTTAACATTAAATCAAACAACATTCAGGCACATTAGTCGCCATTAATGATCAGTTTGTTATGTAAGAAGTAAGAGAGTGAAGGGAAATATTCTAAAGTTTCTAAGGTAAAAACACGTTTGGCACCCGACAGCAACACCAAATTCAATTTCTTCCTTCTTTCAACTTTCCTTAAATATGGGATCCTCAAATTTCTCCAAAAGTGGTGGGAAGATGAAAACTTCTTATGAAGGCAACTTGATTTGACCAAAATGTTTCTAAAAAATACACTTGTGCAGGAGCTTTTTCAATCTTTCTGTCTCACTCTCTTTCTTTCTTGCTCTGTTTCTCTTTGGGCGGGGTATCCATTTTATCTTTGGTGGTGCAAGAGGAAGATTATGACGACAGTTTAGTTGTAGTGAGTTTTGTGAGACTGGAAGGGAAGGTGTGACAATGATGGGAGAAAGAAGAGGGAATGATTTGGGGGGGGGAGAGGGAGGGAGAGAGAGAGGGGGTAAAGGAAAGTGCTGGTGTTGAATGAAAAAGGGTGTGACGGGTCTAGTTTAGTGTGTGAAATGATTTTATTCTCATTGAAACGAGAGGAGAAAGATGATGAACTGCACTACAAGGAAGATGATGAACACTACCATGAGGAAAATGATGGACAGTATCGATGATGTTGAGTTTGAATTTAACTGTTAAGTTCGAACTGGAACTTTTGTTGAAATTAAGGGTATTTTAGATTTTTTATACAATCTTCACACTTAAACCACTCCCTTTTCTTCCAATAAAACATATCATCTTCCTTTAATCTAGATAATTTATCATGTCAACTAAATAGGTCTATTTTTAAAATTTCTCTCCCAATCTTTCATTCCCTTCCCGAACCTTCTCACAAAAAACTTCTTTCAACCGAACGGGCCTAAAAGAGTAATATTACAGTACCCTACTAGTTTCCTCCTATTGTAGTTTTGATTTTTTTTTGGAGGGCAGAGTCATGACTCATGAGCTGAGTTTTTGTTCAAAAAAAAGAGTAATGAAGTGATCGACTCACAGATACAACTCACGTGATATGCGTCAGAAGGCTAGTGGTTTTCCGTTTTCCCTTTTCCCATGAAACCTGCTCACACCAAACAACATCAGAAAACGCGTTCCGCTGATGGTGGGCCCCTGCGATCATTCCAAGTGGCACGCTCACTGGTTTCCCTAGCCCACGCCTCCAATCCTCCCTCTCCCTCACGTTCTCCGTCTCGTCTCCACCGGGTATTGCGCTCCCTTTTCAGATCAATCAATATATATTTTATATTGATGAGATTGATACTGATTTCAGACTCTTATTTGCGGTCAATTTCCATCTCTATAGTGACATTTGAAAAACTAAAGATGCCGCAAAGCCAAGGCGTGAAGCAATCGGGTTGAAATTCTTCTCCAAGACATGCCCTCACCACCTTGCCTTTTCTTTTTCCCTTTTTCCTTTTTGCTATACGCCACTTGTTTCTTTAATTAATTATATATTTCATCGCCTAGATTAGAAGTTTGGAATATCTAAACCGGAAACCTCCATGTGGCTGTTTGGAATAGCTTATGAAAATTTTATAAGTGCTTATGAATTGTAATTTACGGTATACGAGGTAATTTTTACGGTCTACGAGGTGCTTTTACGGTCTACGAGATAAATATGTGGAGGAGATTTATCTCGATTTACGTGAATCGGGCTTATATGATAAGCCCGATTCAAAAAATCTATCACAAACAGCCCCCATATAAATCTGTAAACGGATGGATGGCTTTGGTAACTCATTAATTAAAAAAAGTTTATTTAGATACAAAAGTCCATTTAATATATCTTAAGAGTGTTTGAAAATTTATTTGGGAACATTGGACTTTTGACAAAAAAAAAAGAGCTTCATTAAAAGAAAAGGCACTTCTCCCACCATCGATTCAAATACAAATCACATTTATAATCTGATTTTTTTAAATTTGACTTCTATAAAACTATATTGAAAAAAAGTCACTTCTCTACCGCGTTTCCAAACATACACTAGATCTATTTGGTACGAGGGATTTAAAATTGAGATGAGTAGAAATTTTTACGAGTTGAATTTAAAAAAATTAAAGAAAAGGATTTACAAAATTTTAATAAAAAAATGTAATATAAAAGAATAAACACAATGAATTAAAAATATTTAACCCCACTTCTCTTATTTTTTTTAAATACATTTTCACTCCCCTCTCCTTCCCTCATATCAAATAAATCTTTATTATTTGTTTGGATCACTTTTTAAATAAAAATATTTATTTAAATAAATCGATACAAAACTTTACACCTATATTACTAAAAAAATCTCAAATCTTTATCCAATTTGGTCAACTAACTTAACCAGCACACATCTGGAGTTAGACTATATGGGAAAGCGCATGGGCCTCTTTCCCAAAATTAGCCTTAAGTGCGTGTGAGTCACATTCCAGGTTGATGCGGCCATCACCACCCGTCGCCCAAACACCCCCAAATTTGGAGCGTGAATGAAGCCGTAAAATCCAAGGCAAGATCTGGCGCCGCAATTGAAGATTTTGTCTCATTCCCACGTTCTCTTGCTTAAAATCTCCGCCGTTGAAAACTTAAAATTAAAAAAATGGGCCAGCCACAAACGCCGTCTTAACTCAACCAGGGTCAGCCAAGAATTACCCGGGGTCAGTACTGGACCTTGTATTCAACTGCCACGTTGTCACTCATAATTATAAGCCAGCTCATTATTCGGGGTCCACCGGGGCCACAGTTCCTCTCGCTCCGCTCCAGCTTCTTCCGCGTTTCACGCGTAACCATGACGTCACGATCTCGCAGCAGTTTCCACTCCCCCATCCAACGCCTCTCGTGATTCCTTCATACTGTAGAGCGAGTAACTCCCAGGCCTCCATTTCTTGATGAATATTTATTGCATATCAACAAATCCATATCGGAGGACACTGTTATACTTACCCCAAAAATCATAGTAAATCTTAATTAGTTTTTTGAATATGTCATTGACAAAAGTTAATAGTACTGTATATCACATACAATAAATTAATTACTCGTATAATTTAACTGTGTGTATTGACAAAATAAAAAATATTAAATCTTTTTTATAATAAAATATATATATTAATTAAGTAAGCTTGGATTTATATGGAGTTAAATGGAGAAAATATGACTTATATGTCGGAAATTGTCACCCAAAATTAATTATACCTGAAGAGAAGTCTGGTTGGTAGTTGAGGAAATACTAAAATTAGATTAGGATTCCGTGCATCCCAACTGGTCTCACGTTCATTTCTCTTTATCTAGAGGCTTCTTTGATGCGCGAAGGCCCCATCACACTCCACTCCCAAATTACTTCTCTCCGTTTACTCCAATCACCACAAACTCATATTTTTTATGATATCATCAGTACCACTTCAAGCTGCCTTTGCCCCATGGTTATTACAACAGAGCATGCTCCACTTTTTTTAAAAAATAAAAATAAAAAACGACCTTATTTGGTACGTGGTCATTTAAATTTATAGATCAAACATCACAGACCGGCTAATCCACTAATTTGGACAAAAAAACAAATGAAAGCGGCTCTCCACTTATCGGTTTGTGCACTGCAATGCCCCTCGCCCATAAGATTATATTATCTCCTTGTCATCTAATCTTTACTTTAATACTAATCTCAATTCCATCACACACAAACCATTTGAAAAATATGTGTTTGTTTGGGACCAATTTAGAATCTCTAAAAATATTTAATTATATAAATCAAGATAAAATTTTTATCTTATTTATATATTTTATATGTCTTAAATCATCATTAAAAAAATTATTTTTTAAAGATCTAATCGTTATCCAAACAAATACACCCTACAACTATTAACTATAAATTAGTGTTTTGATTCGACTTTCGAGCGATGCAGCGCAGCCCATCGTCGCTATCAATAAAAGTAAACAAAACGGGGGAAAAAAGAAGAAGAAGAAGAAGAGAGGGCCGAGAGTAAAAGATCTACTACGGACAAGAGTAGTTGGTCTGAACGCGCAAAAATGGTCAACAGACTCAACCAAGTGACAACCCTAAAAGGCACTGACATCTGGCGGTTTCGGGGGGCACGTGTCATTTGATCTACAGAGGGTCGGTACGTGTCATTATCTGAATGGTGGACATCTCAATCAATTTGAAGATGCCTTGCGTCACGACGATTTTGGGCTCAAACTAACCCGGGGGTAGAACTGACGAGGGCGATAATTAATTTGAGATGAAAGTCAGTGAGTAGGAGCGATAATGAAGGGTGCAGGCTATTATATAAGGAGTGGATTGTGAGGATAATAAAAACCAAGAGCGGCTGAGAGGTCACCACTCAAAATAATTTTTTCTTTTTATCTCTGTGAGCAGCTTCCTGTTTGTGCAAATTTCCTGATTTTCTGTAATTTTCATCTCATCTTTTCCCCTCCTTCTGTAACGCCCCGCTTCTCTGAATCCCTTTCTGTTAATCATCTGTCTTTCAAGTTGTGATTTTTGGGTTTGTCTTTTAATTCACCAAGAAGCAAACTTAAGAAGGATTTCTCGAAAGCCAGGTGTTTTCAGAATCGAGATCCAGGTTTCTTTTTTCAACGAGTTCTTTTTAATTTCTTGAATTTTCCTCATCTTTCAATCAGCTACGAGGGTTGTTTTTGATCCCTCAAAGCTCTGTTTTTTTCCTATAATTCCTCTCTAATTTCTCGGGATTAAAGGGGTTGGGTATTTTTGACCTCTCCTATCCCACTTTGTAGAAAATATCTTCTCTTTTTCTTGGTTGGTTTAGTTTTTTTGTCTGGAACAAGTGCCTGTTCAGTTTTTGTGAGACGCAGGTTGATTTTAGCTTTAGATCTGTGGAAGTTATGGCGGCTACAATGGATTTCTACAGTAGCAGGGCACTTCATTCAGATCCTTTCAGGGGTGAGTTGATGGAGGTACTTGAACCTTTTATGAAAAGTCCTTCCACAACTCCCTTATCCCCTTACTCAAATTCCTCTCTCCCTTCTACATCTTACTCTCCTTCTCCCGACTCCTTCCTCTCTTCTTCATCACTCCCTTCACAGCCCAGATTTCTGGCAGGTGGTCGCTCCACGTCGTTGACCCCTATATTTAACGATGGGTTATCGAACAGCCTCAACACAATCGGCTTCGGGCAACCAAGCTCTGTTCTCGGGCTCAACCACCTAACCCCATCTCAGATTAACCAGATCCAAGCCCAGATCCAGCTCCATAACCATCAAAACATGTGCTGGCAACAAAATAGGGGCGCCTCTACCCTTGGCTTCTTGAGTCCTAAACCTATTCCGATGAAGCATGCAGGTGTGGCTCCTAAACCCACGAAGCTCTATCGAGGGGTCAGGCAGCGTCACTGGGGGAAGTGGGTCGCCGAGATCAGGCTACCTAAGAACCGCACGCGACTCTGGCTTGGCACCTTCGACACCGCCGAGGAAGCTGCCCTTGCCTATGACAAGGCCGCTTACAAGCTCAGAGGTGACTTTGCCAGGCTCAATTTCCCCAACCTGCGACATCAAGGTTCTTGTGTCGGCGGCGAATTCGGGGAGTACAAGCCATTACACTCCTCTGTTGACGCCAAGCTTCAAGCAATCTGCGAAAGCTTGGCCGATCTGCAGAAGCAGGGGAAATCAGGGAAGTCGACGGGCTTATCCAAAAGGTCAGCCGGGCGGTCGAAGGCGGGTTCGAAAGATGCTCAGCCGGTGGCCAACGTAGCCGATGTGAAGGTGGAAAGCTTGCCGTCACCGGCGATGACGGAGAGCGAGGGATCCGGTGGTTCTTCTCCCCTGTCGGATCTGACTTTCGCGGACGCGAGCGAGCCACAGTGGGACGGGTCTTTGGATAATATGAATCTGGAGAAGTTCCCCTCTTATGAGATTGATTGGGCGTCTCTGTGAGGGCATGTGTGTATGGTTTAAGTGCATGTGTTATATTATGTAATATGGAGTTAAATTCTAGTAGTAAAGAGTCATGTCTTGCTTAGTGAGTCATTAGTTGTTAGGTAGCCTGTTGCAATGGAATTTTAGACAGTTGCAGGGCTACTCTTTATGATTTGTAGTATTATTTTACTGTTATGTCAATCACGGGGGGGCTGGTTTTTTCTCGCTTTGCCCGTGGAGGAGCAGAATAACTCCTCCTAGGTCCTAGGTGTTTATTGTTGTAGTTGACTTCTCTATGGTATTTCGTTAATATTTGTGTTTCGTGTTTGTGGATGTAAAATTGGGTGTGCGCACTGTGCAGTTTTATGTTCATGTCGTGACTAAATTGCAAAATTTACAAATCCGCCTTGCGAGAGATCAGTAGTATCATACTAGCGGAGCCTTGATCCCGGAATTGAACTAATGAATCTTGATGTTACTTTCCATAATTTGGTTCTCGAGTATAAGATGGGAAAGAAGAAATTAATAATTACTCCGCCAGAGTCTTTTCATAACACCTCTTTAATGTTTTCATGTTAGTGTATAATTGCGTGGGTTAGTATATATAAAATTAAAAAATTGTTGGATTTTAAGATAAAGATAAAGAGGTTTAAAATTTTCTTGATTTGTAGAAAATACTGGACTTGCTTTGTAAAGTATGGGAATTAAAAGGAGTGTGTGAAATCATATATTAACAAATCAAATGTTTGATCTCTCTTTAATTATTAACCTGATAATGGATGAAAGAAAAAGTGGGAGGGAGATCACATGATATGGGGGATTAACAGGGGACTCAATTATTGGGTGGAATTGTGGGGTTAATAATTAATGTTGGGTAGTGAAGAGTTGTATTTATGTGTGTGTGATTTAAAGTCTCGTTCACGCTTATCAAGAAAACTGTTGAATGTTGACGGTGCAATAATGACGCATCAGGTTAAAAACCAAACACTTCCATGTTCAATGTATCTGCTGCCACATCTTCTCGTGCACGTTACTTCATTTTGGAGTAAAGCATCCACCTCCCAATGCATCATTATTGTATAATTCAACTTGCTGGCCATAAATTGAACCCCAAGGCGGAGATTTGGGTCGATGTTTAAGGAGTTCAGATTGAAATGTTGCCAAAATTTATTCATGAAAGTAAGAGTGGTGGCAAGAGAATTTCATACAAGTTTTCCTTGCATTTATTTTCACATAAATTGAAATCATGAATGGTGGCTTTTTCTCCCACTCTTCAATTGCTTGGATAATGTATGAGTGGTGGATGATCAAAGCGGATTTATATAAGAAGCCGCGCCATTCCACTTCAAGATTTGATCCCTTCAAAGGCTTTCGCTTTCAAGTTTTTCAGCTTTAGGTTTTACAATTTCCTGACCTTAAAACACAGAGAGAACAAGAATCAGCTGAATTTTTTAAACTATTATATGGTGTATTAAAAAAAAATTGAATCTTTGCAAATCAATATTTCTGTTGGAATTCCCGCTTATGTCACTCAAATATTCGCTGCCACCACAGAATTATGCCTCTGCCTTTTTCGATAATATTATATCTGTTATTAACAAGACTATTTTTTCTAGTTGCCTTCTGGAAATTAAATATTCTTGAGAATTATTTTGAGGATCTATTTTAAAGCAATACTTGGGGAAGCATGCCATGGCAAATTAATTTCGCCTACTTGCATATAAAAGATTACTATAGCAGGACATGGTTTTGGTAAAATATCAAATTGTTTGTCGTAGCAGCATTGGTGAAATATAAAATGCAAGTAGCAAGCCGGGGATAGAACAATACAAGATTTTGCTTTAGAGGATATGCAACTTTTTGGCTCTCTTCACATTCCTTCTTCTCCCGAATGGATTCTTTGTTAGAAATTAGAATCCTTTCCTCAAAAGATATTGAAATCAAAGTAAAGTAGGAGAAGCATGAAGGACCATTAACCAAAGAGAAAAGAAGAGGGGAGTCTATAAACAAGATAGTATTAGTTGCAAATAATTGTTTTCAAGCATAACTCTGTATTTCGGAACTGATCTGTCGCTCCTAAAGAAAATAATAATAATAATAAGACGGTGGATGAATTGAAGCGTGTGGCAAAGTCCAAATTCTTTCGGATAGGATGGTATAAATTCTGCATGATATCTTTCTTCCAAAGCAATCATCAAAGATTTGAGTAATCAAGGAGATAAGCATCGAAATCGGTTTAGATGTAATCCTTTTTTATTTTTTTTTTAAAAATCATTTTAACCCGTATAAAATATAAGAAAAATAATATCTCAACGGTAATTTTTTATTTTATTATTATGAATTAAAAATTTTAATTGTGAACCTGCAACTCTCAGTTATGAGCCCCATCATGCTTCTACTGTGAAGATGCAAAAGCAGGATGAGCACAAAAATCAACTTTTGTTATTTTTAATCACTCTAGAGTTCAGAGTTCCTTCCGTGGACGCCTTTCCAAGTCCTTCCTCAATGTTACTTCAACCAATTTCACAAGCTACAAACTGTCGTACAACTGTAGAAGTCAGAACCTGTTAGGCAATCAATTTGGGACTAGGCTAACGTCCGCTGTCAGTACTTTTTAAAATATTGTATAATGTTTTAAAATATTTTTTTAGAAATGTATAATATTTTAAAATATTTTTTAAATAATATACAGTATTTTAAAATAATTTTTTATGCTTTTAATCTTTTAAAATATTTTTTTCAATTTTATCCAATGTCTTATCAAATTAATTGTAATTTTACCTTTAATCATTTTTCAGCTTCACAAATTACTTTAAAATATTTTTTAGTATTTTTAACCCTTTAAAATATCTTTTCAGTTATACCCAGTATCTTAAGAGACTGATTACAATTTTACCGATAAGACATTGGATAAAACTGAAAAAATATTTTAAAAGATTAAAAACATAAAAAATCATTTTAAAATATTATACACTACTAGAAAAATACTATACACTTCTTTTTTTTAAAAAAAAACATAACCCCATCATGCTTTTCACCCAAACTACACGAAAACGTTGTAGTTTGGGTGAAAATGACTGACAGCCGAGTCTGCCAATTTGTCATGATACGCGTGTATTGAAAAACTTCAACTCTACAGTATACTCTGCCCGTTTGTTATGGTGTAAATTTGGATAGGGAAAGTGGTAAAGGACAACTTGCATTGTAACTAGGATCTTATAATAAAGAATCCTGTACGACCTTATCTACACACAATTATATCACTCTATTCTCTAACGCTTCAAGTAATTCGAAACTAACCAGACTGCAACTCACTACAACTAACCTGATATTAAAAACAGATGAAGCAGTTCCTTGAACCCAGGGAATAAGAATAGAAGCGTTCGGATAAAAGACAGAAAACTAATGAGAATAGCTTTTCATAAGTTTATGAGTGTTTTTTATGTAAATCGAGATAAAACTTTTATCACATAATTATCTCATATACCGTAAATCATGATTAAAAAACTGTTTTTTTTTAAGATTTCAATCACTATTCCAAACAAACTATAAGATATTTTTGAAACCTTTTCATTTTAGAATACACGCCACTCATGATTAGCTATATATCATCATAGAACACGCAGCCCTTCTGGTCTTTTAATTCTGCCATGAATAATTAACCCTCTTCCCATCTATCATCCAGACTAAAGATGTAATATTCACATCATTGAAGCTGTTCTAGAAAGTGAATGTCAAAAGGCATTTGCTGCACATGCATGATCTAGCATTTTAACCTCTCAAACCATAGATCTATTGGAAAAAAAACCTTTCGTTGAATTTGAAAGAACTCGAGCAAGCTAAAAGAGAATTTCATTCAATAGTCGATCTTCTCCCCAACTGATCAATCTCCCGGAAACCTTTCAGCGGCAAACACCTGTATCAGTTAATTAAATAACGCCAGTTCAAACTACGATAAACCAATTATCAGTTAAATTTCCCAATTTCCATCTTCTTCTTGATCGCCTTTTGACCATGGTAGATAAACGAATCCAGTATCCCAGAAACGGTGAAAACACCTGTAAGCAGAAACAGACAGATAATATGGTCGCGGCAGATTAAAAAACCGAGTAAAATTGTATCATGAATTCATTTAAGCAGAGCCAGAAAGGTGAGTGCTGTAAGTGGAGGATTAATCTATACCTCCAACTATGGCGCATACGTTAGTGAGGAAGTGTAGGAATGAGATATGTTCTTCAGTAAAAGTAACCTGAAATATACAACTCTTGTATACAATGAGAGACAATATAAAGAGAAGTACAATGAGAACAAGCACATGGAAAACGCCCTCATGCAAAAATATAATTGCATATTTTTCTATCCATTCAGCATTTTAACATTGAAAATTCACAATAAATAGTATCACCTTAATTGGGGAAAGGTCATAGAAGAAAAAAACTCCAGGCAGGGACTGAAGACGACCCACATCTCCAGTCCTCAAGTGTTCTGTCACAGAGAACTGCAAAACCATTTCTAGTTATAAAACGTCTAGCTAGTTAGCATACAAAATAAATGTCATAAAAAGACATCCGTGTGTTTATGAACCTGGTTTGATTGGATTGTATGCCCGTTCACATCAGTGTATACAGTCGGCACAACCTAACAAAGCAACAAAAAGCAAAGCTTTGGTGTCCATTCATTACCTCCTGAATCATTTACATCTCTTGCAATGGAAAGGAGAATGCCAAATTGAATAGCCCAACACGTAAAATAAAGATAACGAGGGAAAAAAAAAAAAGCGCTGCAACGAACTAAAGAATATAGCACAAGAGGTTTAACCCAAAAGCTTCATATGCGGCACATTACTTTCCAGATCATTCTCCAAAAGGAAATAGTAGATATTAAAAACATCAAAATGGTCTCCCCATATCTTGAAATGATTCTGGATCCCCGCCTTTTTTGGAGGGAACATGGTCATTCTTTTCAGCAGTTCAGCACCATTGGATTGACTAAACACCATTGAGCGCATCATACCCTGAAGAATCACAAAAGAGATGGCTTGTTCAATTAAAATTCAGAATGCAGCCATCCATATAGGATGTACCCAGACAAGGATGATGGGGGAAGGCCCATTGAGAAGCTGGAGATGTTGAGAGAGTGACATAATAGCTGGAGTGGGTCAGATGTGACACCAAACCACTTGCAAGGGGTAGCAGAACAAGGTTTAGAGTTGGAAAGGGTATTCTAGGGTTCACGGAGTAGAAGCTAGGCTCGAAGGAAGAGACCATCTAGGTTTAGAGAGACATGAGGAGAGATGAAGTATGGTGCAATAGAAGAGGAGCTTCTTTGTGTCTGATTTCTCAACTTTAATGGAAAAAACACCTGTTATGCATTTCTCCAGGAAGCGGCTTGCTCAATACTATTTGATCAATGCAATGACATTGTCAAGAAAGATGACCATGTTCCCTCCAAAAAGGAGGGGATCCCAATGCTTATACATGCATCGTATACAAGCTAAACTAACAAAAAGATGAGATTGATCAACCTTGAGGTATGTGCAAACATAACACGGGACATTAGTAATGTCAAGTTTCAAGCAAGACACATGCTGCTTTGTCATAAAATGACAGGTTTAGAAATTATACATCTATAAAAAAGAAAAAAGAAAAAGAAAGAAAAAAAATTATAGAATACATATAACATCTAGCTAGGTTTGAAGACAATTGATATGAACAATAGTTATTTTATCAAAAGGTTTTTATAGATAATAAATTAACAATAATAAGACATAACCACTGAGAGCAAAAACAATTCATCCACATTTCCTTTTAAATTATAAAATACAGTGACAGAAGGGCAACTAAATCAGATGAATCGAAAAAGTAACTTGATCAAAAGAAATTACAATTTTTAACTTATTCAACAAGTACCATACTTGTGATACTTCATTTGATAAGTATTTAATATCAGTAGGGTGTAGTATGCTGGGAATTTCGGTTGCTAACCTTTATAAAATACTGATACATTCCACTTGGTGTTTGTTGTGTCCAATGCACACTGATAATCAAGAAAATAACAGAATTTATTAAAAATCAAGTATGACAGAGTAACTGAACTTTGGGCCAATAGGAACAACCAAAAAAACCCACCCATCAAGAGGATTCACAACACCAGGGAAATACTCTCCAAACGCTAATCTGTTAATTTGGTGACTTATCTGTATCAAATTCATAAACAAATAAGAGGTCTAGTAAGACGGAGCACAACAGAGAAAATTTACAAGGAAAAAGAATAACGAAAACACCAAGGGCTTATCATGGCATTCCCCTATTTTGGATACTTATAAAATATACACATAATATTCGCCATTTGCAACAAGTGTACCCGACGGGAAAAAAAAAAGGTCAAAAGCAATGAATAGGATTGTACATTAAATGAGTCCTTTTGAAAAGCAAGCAGGTCATGCACGTGGACACCAGATTGCTGAAAGCTCTTCCCTGGGGCAAAATGGAAATTTCCAGCCACTTTATTTACTTCCAAGAATCCATAGACATTGCAACCTTCACCCTCTTCATCCTTGATCCTTTGTAAGAATCCTTCTCTTTTGCACTAAACGTGATCAAACACATAACAAAGCTGATATCAATAACTCAACTGTGGTGGATGAATGTTTTGTCGATTTTGGATCATTTGTATTGTCCAATAATAGCTTTAAGAGTCTTTTTTATGCATTCTGAAGGGGAGAAGGGGGGGGGCATGCAAGAGAAGATCATGGTTTCAAAATGATCACAGGAATTTCACAACATATGAATCACAATGAGGACATTGAAAAGTCATGATAGTCAATCAAGACATACAACTAACATAGGTGAATAAATATATGCAACTAACGTTGGTTATTTTTCAACAATAAAATAATTATAATGGAGAGAATGAATCTGTATGGGATCAAATTTACTCTCCAACAATAGAAACAGCAGTAAACTGAACCCAATTCAATGCATCCCATGTTATACGTAGCAGAGCATATAAATTGAAACCAGTTTTAGCAACAGCATCATAAGGATGGCCTATATAGTTCAGAAACATGAAACTTAAGCATCTCATAATTTCATAACCAGTTAAAATTTATACATGTAGTTTGAACAACTATCAAGCTCAAAAAGGAGCTAGGATGCTCAATTATTCCTGACACAAAAAATGAACTTGGGCATGTTGTCAGAATATTAAAAAAACAGAGAGGCGTACTTTAACCAGTAAAAACTAAAAAGCACGCACACATATGTATTGGCCAAACATCTGTTCTGAGGTTTCCAGGACAGTCATTAAATTGAAAGACAATCAGCCAAATTAACAGACCTGGTCAACTAAATCTGGATTTGATATCGCCCAACCTTTTTTTCGGTAAGCTTCGCGAACTTCCTCACAGGAATTACAACAATCCTCGTCTGTCTGTAAAATACAACCATGGAACACAAGCTTCATAAGTATAAAATATGTGACAGCAGGAACATTTCAATTAAGAAATTTATCAAGAAGAAACCTACAAAGGAAAAATTTAGTCAACATAGTGAAGGAGTAAGAGGGTCAGGAGGTGACAATTGATATATAATGCACAACTACTAAATCAGAACAGATATATAGTGCTTAAGATTTTGGGGGTACAATAAAAAGGTAGAAATATCATTTGTACTCAGTAAGCACACTTTCAAAACAACATCCAATCCCAATTGTAAATAGGCTAATGGATTAGAAGAACCCTACATACCGCCTCAGCACCATAACAGGAACCACAATATGTTTCATTATGCTCGAGCCTGCCTCCATGTCTTTGCAAAGGCTTTTCGATCTGAGCAAATAACAGTAGTAAGCATAATGGGCAAGGAAAGCAGAAAAGGAAGGTAGAACCATCTTAGGCTATAAAATGCTCTGGCTGAAGCACCAAGTGTTAGCCATAAGAAGACAAGAAAAGCATATAAAAAGAGAAGCCCTTGTAACTAAATGACTAGTTGCACAAACTCCTCCTTTGAAGAGATCAGTTCAATTCAGACATTTCTAAGCAAAATCAGGTGTTAATCATATCAGAACAGATTAACTCCAACTGGTGAAACATTAAAATAAAGATACAAAATTGGCATATCATGCTCAAAATGAATTCATATAAAAAGGTATTTGAAGAGAAAATTGGTTCCAAAATCTATAAAATTTACCTTGGGGGCACCAATCCCATCCTGCCTTGTTTCTATTACATTCCCATGAGAGTCTAATCTTTTCTTGACAATATCATGTTTCTGAGTGTTGGGGAAAATGCAAATAATGTTGTCAGAACTTGATTAACAATCACAAGGTGAAAAATATGAGATCGCTTTTGTTCACTGTACCCAAGAAAATTAAAGGGAAAAACAGTGAAGAGTAAAAATTAATTAGAAAACGTACAACATCAAGATGTTGCTCTCCACTGATGTCCATGGCATCTAGACTGAGTATTGAACAAGGTAGGGCAGGAAATGTAACATCAAACTGCAGTTTCAACAGCACGTTGACTGGAATCAATTACGTTCTGTATCAAACTTATGCATAACAAAGTATGCAAAGGATGAAACCACCATATAACACATGGCAAGATATGGTACTCTATATGATAAAAACCTCATTTTTTCGAAGGAAAAAAAAAGTGCAGTCAAATAAAAAGGAGAAACTTGAAGGCAGCTCCAGAACGCAAGATTGATTAAATTATAGACACATGGAAAAGAACATCATTGGTCAATGAGAAACCCGAAATTCCAAAAGGGCGTCAAGTGATTCCATGAGAGAAAGAGGATTACATTTATCCGCAGCGTCTCTCCTCTTGAAGTATCTACAACTAGTTTGGTCTCAGTTACTGCATGAAGATACAATCCTGGACCAACGAGAAACACAAAGTATAAGCACATCATGAGCATAACCAGCCCACAAAAGAAACACACAGGAATGAGAAAACTAAAGAAAATCAACTATACCCTATCAAGGAAGGTAAAGGATGCATCTTCCGCATATTAGCACTTCATTGTTCATTTGAAATTTAGATATGTCAAGAACTTAAACTCAATTAACAACACTTCTCGACTTGAATGCATCAAATTGAAATAAGTGATAATACAACTAAAAGTTGGTCGCTCCAAATGTCAGCCAAACCTAGATGAAAAAAATCGTTCGTAATTAATTAAATATTTTTTATAACCAAATTTAGCTTAGTAAATCTTTTTCAAAAAAAAATTTAAAAAAATGATCCTAAACTGTATTTTAAGAAGGTCCCGCGAGAACTTAGTTAGAGCGGAATTCTAAAACTATCCAGCAAAAGGCGTTCAGGGTCATAGGCAACAAAAAGAGTCACAAACTAAAAAAGAAATCCCCGGATTGACAAACTGAAGGCCGTATCCATTCTTATTTGTTCTGACATGCATTTGAATGAAGCAAGCTAATAATACATCGTCAATCAGAATCATGGTTAAGCTTGAGGTGTCACTCAATAGGCTTGCTAAAAAATGCTTCAAGCTACGGGTAGACTCAGGACATATGTAAACATGAATCGCATTTCTTCTGAATGAAACAAACAAGATACTTAAGTCTAGAATTCAACTCTAAACATGTTCAGATAAGTCATAAAGAAGGTGAAATTGGTGCTGTGACAAAAGCAATAAGCAGAAACGCCTAGATTCAACCGACAACGAGAGATAGGGGTGAAAACATAAAAATTAAAGAAAATGGGGGGTGGAGTAGGAGGCGTACGAAGCTCGGATATGAAAAGCAAGAGCATGAGGACGGAGGAGGCAATAGTAATGAGGCCACCGGAGAGGGTGCGGCTGTAGAAATCCTCGTTGATTTTAGGATAGGCATCCAGATTACGGAGCTTGCTCATTATGGAGTCCATGGTTCCCCGACCGATCCGCAGACAAGAAATTCCTTCTCTGAGATTGATCTATGTAAGAACCTAAATCTATTTAGAAAATAATAAACCAGAAGCTAACAAAAGGTAATAAAAATTCTATAAACACCCCGTATGATTGAATTTCTTCGTCTTCAGAATTTTACCGGGGTGTTTATCATTGATATCCCTACCCCCTTCCACTTTATTATTCTCGTTGAGGGCGTCCGGGGTAGCAGAGCAGGCAATAAAGGATTGTAATTCATTAATAATATTTGATAAATAAAAAAATGGAATATTGATATAAAATATTGCCCCGAAAAATAAATCCGCATGCAATTATGCCCCTTAACCTGGTACCTATGTAAATAAACAAGAGCTGCCAAATTTGACCTTCGTGCCCTAATTGGTACTACAAATTTGGTTCCCTTCCCTCTCCCCCTCATAACCGTCCCCTTTAAATTGTGAGATTTGGGGTGGTAATATTTAATCTCATATTAATTATTTTATTTATAAAATTTTTTTTATTATCCTATTTATTATCCCCTCTATTTTTATTTTTTTATTGTGTACATATATATTATAATTGTAATATTATATATATATATATATATATGTATGGTAAGTAAAATTATAGAATATAATTTAAGATATTTATTAGTATAATTATAGTTATATTTATTCAATTTTTATAATTATTTAATTATAATTTTCTATTTATAATATATTTTATTAAATATAGTACAAAATTTAAATAAAATGGTAAATTCGGATTAAAATATTTTCTCTCATTTCTCCACCTAAATCAAATAAAGTAACATTAAAATTTCTCCCATCCCCTCCCCTCACATCAATTCAAACAAAATAATATGGTCGATCTTCCAAAATCCAAACCAAAAGAAGACTGGATTGAAAACCATGGCATCAACTTCAAGTCTTCAACGCGCTCTTCTTCTCTTACTCGGAATAGTCTCGATCATTCATTTCAACATGCCGTCTATCCCTCTGGGCTTCCCGTTTGGGCCCTCAATTTCTTTTTGTGGTTTAGCCATGCCTCACACTTTTTTGGTACACTATCTTTTTAATGAATGAAAGCCTAATTCCCGACATGTCTCAGGCCTTTCTTTATTCCGGGCTCCAAGGGCTTTCCCCTTTCTTTCTTTCTTTTACTTTTTGGATCTCGGTTCCTAGAAAGTTTTCAATAGTTCTCTTTCCTTCGTTCATTTTTTATTTTTTATTCACCAACTCTTTAGCAAAAAATAATTCGTAATAGATCCTCAATTTATATTAATTTATATCGACATAAATCCCTCAGTTTAATTTATACTTTTCTCTTATTTGTCAGTCAGCACAATTTTTAATAGGAACTCAAGAGGATACCGCACCAACAACTTTTGGACTTTTAGCATTGCATTTTTATGGATTGATCCGGCAGATACTTTTCAGCTATGCCTTAAAACATGCACTCTCTCCTGTCCACGGTGTAAGAAGTCTTGTCGAAGAAACTTTTAGTCCAAGATATAAGAGGTTGATAAAATAATTAATTATTGTTTTTTACTTTTATCCTTACAAAAGAGAGAAGTGATAAATAATAAATGTACTACAATATGTTTGAAAATCACACCTTTAATATGAGTAAAATAAGTAAATATTATACATTAAATGGTTTATTAACATTCCTTAGATTATGTAAATTAGTTAACAACGTTTATTTTATTACATGATCCTGAAACGTGGATATGATGATTCTAAAATACTGCTAGTATGTTTGTGTGTGTGTGTTTTCATCAATTTCAAGACAACTCTGCAAATTTCCTCGGTGGCCCGTCTCTCCCTTGATAGTTTTGAGCAACCACTGTGTCCCCCTCTTTTATCACAAGTCTTCCAAACGACTGGCAAGCGGGGGAAAAGAAACTAGTAAAATCAAAAGGTATACATGTTGTTGGAGTTTTAACTTGTAACTAGATGTGTCAAATAGAATAAGTCTCATATTATTTGGGAGAGAGAGAACACAAGTGTATATATTACACCTTGTGAATTTGGACTAATAAATGGATCAAGAGGAAAAGTAAGCTTGTTTGCATAATAACGGGCTGCCAAAAGATAAACGTAGTGGAAATCTGGCAATTTCTCCCCTCCTACATGTGAGTTAATTAAATATGGACTGGGCATTTTTTATCAAATGTTTTCTTTTTAAATTCAAAATTTATTTTGTAATCTCCAGATTTCAAAATTGCTCAATAAAATCATGTTTATGACCTTCAACGTTTAGAAACCGTTGATTTAATTGTGTTCATGGTCATTGATTTACATCCAACGTTTAGGTGTATGAGGTGCCTATATATAAAAGGCACTGCATGCAAGAGAATCTAAAATTTATTCTGTAATCTCCAGATTTCAAAACTACTAACTATATAAAATCATGTTTATAACGTTCAAAGTTCAAAAACCGTTGATTTAATCGTGTTCATGGCCATTGATTTAGGTTCAACGTTCAGTTATGAGACGCCTATAAAATGCATTGCCTGCAAGAGGTTCTGACACCTTACTCATAAATATCGATCTCTCTTCCTCTCTGCCTTCCCTCTTTTTTATTTACCTTATAATTGTTATGTATTTTGCTATTTTATTTCACCTTGTATTTACAGGAAAATTAAATATAATCTTAAGGAGTGCCGCCTCCAGTTAGCCGACAATTACGAAATAGTTTTTAAGGTCGACGTCCTTAGACGTGACTTGAATTACATATTTGTAGGAGTTCGCCAACATATATTGCCCTTTTCCTGATTAACCGAGCTGACGAGAAGTTTCAATGTTGGTTACGGTTGGCTTCTTGTATATCCTGAGAGTTTCGCAACTAAGGAATTCCTCTATCTTGTCGTCGGCCTGTGGCAGAGAATTATTAGACTGAGCGGGGAGTATATTTGATATTCATGGAAATGATCGATGGGGTTACATACCAAGGTTGGTGAAACGCTTCTGCTCTGTACATGTCAAGTCCTTTGCTACATTTCATTGAATCAGCGTGTAATTTGAATATTGTGATGAACGTGGTTCATATACGTCAAATATCATCCTTGGTGTGTGAAAGCTTTTAGCAGGTCCAGCTGAGAAACCAAATTCCTAGCTAAGGCAGGCATTGGTAAAGATGCTTTCGTACTAGGAAGCTGAACTAGGAACGTGCCTGCTGCAATATATACGTAGGCCATACTAATTGAATAGCCTTTTAGGCAGAGCATTGGAAAGCTAAGTCGGCCGTGGAGGACAAGAAGGAACATGAAAAACGAGGGAGACAATGTGTACGTCGTATTCTGTGTGTGTCCATTCACGTCCCCACGACCATGTAAAGTGAGAAAACAGGGAAGCTCATGCCATATTGGTGCAATGATGAGCCCTAGATATATAAAGTGAAAACACGTAGCCCCTTGTTTTCTCGTCAATGCCAAGCGGAAAGATTCCAGTGTAGATTTCGTTTATGAAGCCCGGCCTTCCTCGCCCAAATCTGTGCATTATTAGGGTGGGTGGGTCAATCTTGAAAATCTAGAGGCACGGGACAGAAAAGGACGCGGTGCACACAATTTTTAATGAGCAAGATGTCATTTTAACTGGATATCAGGATCATTAGGAGACGATTGGTACGTGTGAGTTAGTATCTGTCATGACATGTGATGGCACTTGTCCCAGCAAATTGAGGAAAGGGGTCCAGATATTACTTATGAAACAAATTAGGATCATTTTACACGTTAATGAACTAGTAGTCATTACAATCCACAGTAACATGTACTAGATTTGGTAGCTAGGGGGCCTGATTTTAGGCAGGACTGTCAATCAAAATTGCTTATGACTGTGGAACAACGGGCAGGGTAAGGTGGATATGAAAATTGACCTCCCGTTTTGCAAGCCTTTGTCCAAAATCAATTTGGGTACGGCCGATTCTTTCTCTGTACAAGTTATTCTCATAAGTCATAAGCGACAACCCCCCCCCCAAAATCACTATATGTGACGACATGGTGACGCTATTTTTCTTTATTCAACTTTTTAAAAAGATTAGATTTAAATAGTTTAAATCACATTATGTGATATTGAAGGCCAATACCATTAACCACACCAAATGATAGTTTTGTTGGATACTGGATAGTGTGTTTCTTCCCCTTGAGGATCCCATGGTACTATGCATATAGTGGATTCTTTTGGCTTTTAATTTCAGAGCAACATATGGACGTGGGTGAAGTAAAGATGTAAAATCTGGAAAAGATTCTGGGTTTTAAATCAAAAGAAGACAGCGTGAAACGATTTTGTTTGTAAGTTATACTTTCGTGAAACTTAATTATACGAGTACCAAATTTATTTTTTAACTGAACAAATTCAGTGACACAAAATATAATAAGACCATGACCTTCCCAAATAAAAATTCAGTGATTGGAATATCCGATTTGAGCATCTCCAGTTAATGTGAAATTCCGTGATAATGTCGACTTTATTAAAGCATATAGAATATACCTTCAATATTTTTATCATTGTAGTACCTGACGCATATTAAAAAAAAAACAAAAGAAAAAGGTAGCTGTGTAAAAAGTGCTGTTAGCAATACGGCAATGCCAAGAAATGATAAAGAGCAATGATATAATACTCCCTGACAAATTCCAGATGCTTCTTTTGTTCAAAAGGATCTAATGGTTATGGTCTGTACTACATAGCTCCTATTTTGCTTGTCATTTGGAAGCTGCAGGTTTTGAGTAAGTCAGGTGCCAGCCTAGCTATCTAGCCATTTTCCTTGGCTCTATTACGTTACGTGTACAATCACCAAAGCGAGCCAGCTTACACAGATGCAAATATATATATATATATATATATATATATATCGCTTTGAAGAACATGGGGCAGCCGAAAGGCTATGCATCTTTACTCAAAGATCTGGTTTACTTTTTAAATCTTAACCTACAATGAATGAAGTCCTAGATCCCAGCAGCAATAACCTTTTATGTATCGTGAAATCCAAAAAATCCTACTTTGAAGGCTAAAGAAACACTAGTGTACTATAAAATAGAATAAGACTACACTGCTCCCTCCAGCAGCAGCAGCTGCTTATAAGGGGACTCAGTTAAAGTACAATTATTGAATGCTAATTACTACTACACTATCATCAAGTCACTATTAATCCCGTGTTTTAAAATTACATTGACAAGTGAACCCCAGTGCTACACCACTAGTATTGGGGGACCATTCTCCTTCTGCACACTCACCTATATGGAGACCCATTATTTGAGTGCCTTTTCTGCATTATAGTTATATAGAATCATTTGCTTCTCTGCCTGCTATTTTCTAGCTTAGCTTACTTACCATGTTAATGCTAACATCAGTGATCTCAAGTCATTATCAGCATTCTATGCAAAACTTTATTCATATCAGAGGTTCATAATTCAGGCATGCATGAACTTCAGAAATTGATACCAAAAAAAAAAGTATACTAAAGTCATTGTCAACCTTTTAATTCGTATGCACTAAAAATACCAACATAAACACTAAGCTTTATGAGTACAGTGGGTGAAGGGTATATTTTATTAGTTGTCAGGAAGCGTTTGTTGGGTGCACAAAGAGTTAGCAGAAAAATATTTAAAGGCATACAAGGAAGGAATGAGTCAGTGCAAAGTCAGGAGTGACGAGTGATATTTGTTGGAGTTTAGAATAATGAGAGAGTGAGGTTGATATATAGCAATAATTGGAGTTTATATAAAGGTACAAATGATGGAAGTGAAAGATGGAAGGGCATGAATGGGAAATATTTGGAATTATAGAGGGGCGTTGGCATCAAGAAACCCTCATCATGTCCTCTTCAAAACAAGCACTTTGAGTGGAATCCAACTCCTCCTCAACCATTAGTGGGATTTCCCTTTCATGCACCTAACCCCTTTGAAAGCAACATACTCCTATTAAACTAGAGAATAGAGAATACCCTTTCCCTCTCCCGCCATGTCCTACACGGTTTCCCAATTCCAGTATTCCAATATATTTCCAGACTAAGATACTCAGGTGGGCTCTGTCAAATCTGAGTGCCCAATAGTTTAGAATAGCATCTCTCTGATTTTGTGAGCAATTGGATGGCATGTTAGGATCGAGAATCCAACATTGAAATTTTTGCAAAGTGCTCCTAATTAGTTTAACATGCCCAGATCTATTCTCTCAGCTTTAACAACCTTTAAATCTTAGTTTTTAAATTCTGTAAGAATATGATTCAGATGGTAGTAGTGGTGGCGGCCTCTCAGATTAAAAATAAGAATATGAGCAATTGAAGGCTTATTATTAAAAATAAGACCACGCCTATGTCTCTTTACAGCCCTTTGTCTGACAAACGGGGTGGAAGCCCTGTAGGGAAGATGGGAGGTATTAGCTGCATCGTACATCTCAATCCATTTTAATATATGTCTTTAATTGATACTAGTAGTAATTTAACAGGTCTCCAAGCCACTTGGCTTGACCATGTCCATAACTACTAGGTGGTGGTTCCCAATTATTAAGTATTGTGTTTGGGATCTTATAATATATAATCTGTCTTATTATTAGGAGAATAGGATAGAGGTTGTGGGGCTGCCCCATCTAGAAGTGTAGAGCAGTATCCCCAGTTAGCTAGATAAAAAGGAACAAAGAAACCCGTCAAAACAGATCGAAACTATTAAGTTCATAATTACAGGAGTAGTGCCATTTACGGATTTTAGCTTCTTCATGTTAGGTTGTGCTCTTACATTTTCTTTTCCTATCCGAAACTTGTGCCTCTTTTTTGTTGAATATAAAGGGACGCTAAAAGCCTAACAATTATATACATGGGAAGATCATGATATACAACAAAGTTGTACACACATTAAGCAGCACTAGTAAGGAAATCGTTTTTAGGATCTACTTTCGGCACCAATTGAAAGAGAACCGTTGCTCAAGTGCGCGTCATAACATTTTTGAAAACAAGTTATTTTTTACTTTTGGTTGTTTCATACTCTCATAAAATCTAATTAACTAATTTAATTAGATTAAAAAATTTAGTTAATATGATATTTTTTTTAAAACACCCTGATTGTCTTCTTTATTCCTTCCCCCCTCTCTTTTGTTTGATTATTGTTGAAAAAATATCAATAAGGCTAATTTAAAAAAAATTAATAACTATATGTAAAATAGGTATTACAATTAAAAACAATATTAACCCACCAATTAGCTCATATATTAAAGACCAAAGGAATATTTCTAAATTCATATTTATTGATTGTAGATGGGTTGGTTATTATCATATGGATATTTCTCACGCCTGATTTAGGTGTGTTTTTATGCCACTTTTACTGTCAAGTGAATTAACATAGACTGTGTTGGCAGCATTTTTTTTTTTTTGCATTGTTAATTTTTTAAACTTTTGGCACTTGCGATCTCTTACTTATCTTGAAACTTTTATACCATTAAGCTACAAGTCATTGCCGTTAGCAACATTATCCAGTATTGATAATATAAACATTACCACCACATTTGTTACAATGCAGTAAGAGATTTAGCAGTCAAGGAAGGTGGTGAACACATCATTGCAGGGCCATCCATAGTTAATTAGCGTCATTAACCCAAACCAAATGGGGTAAAAAAGGAAAGGAGCTTTACTAGGTGGTAGAGTGTAGGGATTTATCATCTATCAATCACATGTACGGATTTGTATAGGATCCTTGCGAGCGGCACATGAGTCATAATAATAAGGATCTGCATGTGAGAGAGAGAGAGAGAGAGAGTGTGTTGTTTTGGTTTTTTGTTTTCTTTGTACACCTGAGCGATCAGGCATTTGTCATCAAATAATCCTGTATACTTTGGACGGGAAGGAAACAACCAAAATGTTTTAGAAAAAAGAAGCATCAAGTGAAACAAAGTCGAACAGAGACAATTTGGTGGACACTGTAAACTTTATTATCCACCTATATTAAGAGATTGTTTGGAATGATTTATAGATTGTATAAGTCTGATTTACATAAATTGAGATAAAACTCCTCTATATATTCACCTCGTATACCGTAAAAATTATATCGTATTCTATGAATCACGATTCACCTCGTATACCGTAAAAATTATATCGTATTCTATGAATCACGATTGAAAAGTATTTATGGAGCTTTCAATCGCTATTTCAAACAAACTCAGTGTAGGAAATTAAAGAATATGAAAGAAAGATGGCATAATCTCGCCGGCTGTCGAGCAACTTCGGTTGATGCTATATATGCTTTAGATACTTAAGCGTACTTGATATTAGAATGACTTTTAATCAATACAAATTATTAAAAAAAATGATAAAATAAAACTTGATGGACAGTGGCCGCTGGTATCAGAGATCTATCCTAAATAATAAAGGTAAGTTGATTAAATATCTAAAACAGCCAATTTGGTATTCTGTGATGCTTGTGAAGCAGCTTTATTTATTTATTTATTTTAGATAATTTGAAGCAGCTTTATTAAGATGGCACTTTGTGATGATCACTTTCAATCACAAATTGGCCCCATGTACGACAAGTACAATTCAGAGGGGGAATTAATGCTGAAAGTTGAAATACTACTCGAGTGGCATTTTGAAATGGGCAAGTAGACCATACAAACATCGGACCGGTTTCCTGAATTACAGGATCGTTGATATCTAATTTAGATGATTTAGATTTAATTTTTTTAAATTAATAATTTTTAAATAAAAAAATTATTTTTAAAAAAATATTAGTTAATAGATTATTTTTATTTTAGATTCTCTATCCATTAAAATAATTTTTTTAAAAAAAATAAAAATTAAAAAAATTAAATCTAAACCGTCTAAATAATGATTCAGATCTGTATAGCTCTCGCTTCTTATAGCTGGATCCACATCTACAAACATCTCGCTTTCTCTCTCTCGTTCACTATACACAAGCGCATGCAAACGTGTGGACTGTTAAGGAGTACGACAGCCTCCTGATAGAGAAGAGAAAAATCTACTTGAATTCCCCCAAAAAAGTCAAAATTATACTATTTGCTACTACGATTGAAACATGAACATGATACAATTTGAAGATTCAAACCACCCTTCACCAAATTTCTGGGGGAGGCCTCCCTTCATTAACCTAGCTCTCTACAATCAACAAGTCTCTACACTTGTTGGATTCACCCTCCTTCTCTTATATTCCACCAATCGCCTTAGAAACTGCTCAACTTCTGATGGATCTTGCAAAGTGTAGGAAGCCTCTGTTTCTCTTGGCACTTTAGACACTAAAATCCCAATCCCTTGACTTCTATTGCTTAAAACCTAAGAATGATATAGAATGGATTAAACCAGCAAGAATAAGTGTGAAGTATATATATATACGATAGAGTGATCAGTATTTGTTACCTTAAAAGCATCCTCGTCAGTTCGGTCATCACCAATATAAATCGGAAACACGTCTTGAGACTCCGCAAATCCTAAAAAAAGAGTTAAATGACAGTTAGGATTGACATAGCTCATCACAGAAAGTCCTCTGTACTTGTTTCAATTTGGCTTGCCAACACTCACCAAGTGACCGCAACAAAAACTCAAGAGCCTTGCCCTTGTCCCACTTGATGTTTGGACGGATCTCTAGAACTTTTCTTCCTTGGGTAAGTCTAAGTTTTGGGTAATCGTTGAGCACTGATTTTACTTGCTCTGCCAATGCACCCCAACTCTGAAAAAACAGAGACGTTAGTGGTTTGGTACAGAAATATTAAAGCATGGACGAGTAAGCAGTCTAATAGTTCTGTTGACCGGTACCTTCTCCTCAACACAACGGAAGTGCACGGACAAGCAAAACTTGTTATTCTCCACCATAGCCCCCGGAACAGACTTTGTTTTTTCCACCAAGATTTTATACACCTGGAAAAATAAAAATGACATGAGCGAATTAAACTTAGTGTTTCATTTTGCATGGGTTACCAAATCAGTGGAATGGAAGGTTTTGGAGGTAAAATGAGACGAACCTCGTTGATCATGGGCAAGAACTGGCTCGCAGGTTGGAAGAGGACTGCTCGTTTACCCTGAAACAACGTAAGAAATTCGGAAGCTAAGCGCACAGTGGCGTTTATATAAGGGCAGGTTACAGAAACTCTCTTACTTTCTCAGAGTTTCGTGTTTTCGTTGGCCCCTTGATGTCCATGCCATGGCTGCCTGCGTAGTACAGTTCAGCCAGTCTTACAAAGTTATATACCTGTGACCCAAAAAAAAAAAACAAACACTCAATTAATTATCAAGGGAAAAAGGACTATACCACGATAATCATTACTCTGTTATTACGCGTTTTTGGCTGTCAAGAAAAATGTACCTTGTCTATGCACCTCCCAGTCACGATGGCTGTGGGAAAATGTCTGGCTATGTCCTTCACCGTTCCTCTCATCTGATTTCAAAGTAAGAACATCGAGTTAGTTATTTAAGAACACATTTTTATCAGTATGAGTTTTGCAGAGATGGTGAGAACCAAAAAAAAAAAAAAAAAGACCTTTTCAGTCATGAATGCTTTCTCGGGGTCTGCAACAATCGGGGAGAGAGTTCCATCGTAGTCGAGAAAGGTTATGATCCTTTTTCCTCTGGATTTATATATTATCTGATCAAACACGTTGAGCGCCGAAGGACGAAGAAGCTGCATAGTGAAACAGTTCAGAAACGGGGTAGAATAAAAGCTGAACAGGGGGGAAAAAAGGTGAAGCAAAGGGTGGTATGTTTACAAATCCCAGAACTTACGTCTGAGTTATCACAATCATGAACTGTGGGTCTAACTCGGGGCGGAGAGGAAGCTCTCATTGAATCAATCCAGGAGGTAACCTTAGCTCCTCCTTTTCCTTCTCCGTCCTTGAGCCTTTTCATCATGAGCTTTTTCTGGGATTTCCCCAGAAACTCACGAAGCAGAGCCATGGATTCCGGGACACCTGCTGCGGGCAACACAGGTGAATTCGAAATCGATATAATGGCCGCAATAACGGCATTGATTAGTGATTTCAAATCAGGGGCCATCACATTCTGGTTCGTCATCAGGTTTAGATATGAACTAGACAGAGTGTATTGAGAGTTAGGCAAGGGAAAACAGAGGAGAAGAGAGATGGGTGTGGAAGAGTGGGGGTGTGTGGATGCTTTATATATAGGAAGAAACCCACTCACAAGTCACAGGCAAGGAAGGGAGTTGTGTGTGTGGCCAATTTATAAACTTGGGTTTCGTAGCACAAGGCCCCGGAATATCACTTAATTTTTTTTTTAGTTTTGAGCACTATATGCTAAACATAAGAGTGGAGGGACCACCATGATCCTTTTTAAATTTCCCTTTCTTCTCTCCCCCTACTCAATTATGGGGACCCTTTTTTTTTCTTCCTATAACACTGTAGAGTTTCATTATCTTACTTTATCCTTTCAATTCATATACTGCAGTATTTTACCCTCAATTTATAACAAGAGAATCATGTGGTATGAGAAAATCAAATTTACTTGCATTATCCCGTTTCCTTAATTTAAAATTGTTGATTACAAACTTTGAAATTAAAATTACCAAGCAGCGCATCATTTTACTTGATGTAGCTCTCTTCAATTAGCAAGGATTCGGAGGGAAAGTAGCTAGACTGACTGAGCCGGTTATATCATAATTACCATCTTTATATATGTTTCTATATGGCACTATATGTCAGATTCAATTAATCAAAATCAATATTTATTACACCCAACTTTAAAAGGACGGGATTTTATAATTGAAATTATTTGCCAACTTTTTATCATAATAAAGACATTGAACAGTGGCTTCCTTACGCATTTTTGACTCATTCGAAAAGGACAATGCCATAATGACCATGCTTAACTTATATAACTAAGGTGAACTACGCTATCTTTTTTTTATGTGGTTGTTTGAAATAATGATTAAAATTTTTAAAAATATTTTTCAATTGTGATTTATAGTATAAGAAGTAAGTATGTAAAAAAAGTTTTATCTCTATTTATGTAAATCACACTTATAAGTACTTGCATATAAGTATCCCAAACAAGCTAATTCCCTCCAGAGTGACAATTATAACCTTTGATTAGGATGAAACCTCTAATTAACTAAATACCAAACAAAGTAAAAATCAATATAGATGAATATAAAATGGTAGGGGTGGTTTCATTTCATTATACGCATGTGGGGTAATTTAGAAATGAGAATATAGACCTTAGGGACTAAGAAACAAATCCAACCATGAAGGATGCGATGTAATGAAGGTCCCAAATTTAACCGCCCCTTGTATGGTTCCAATGAAACAAGCAGCTCCAACCTAACTTGTATTATGAATTTGGCTGATGCCTTCAAAACCAGCGGCATTTAATTCTTCCCTTTTAATTTTATTCCCTTCACCTCTCTCTCTCTCTCTCTCTCTCTCTCTCTCCCCCCTCTTCAAGTTTTCATATGCATGTGCATGTTACTTCTATTACCTTCTAAGATTAAATTCATATGTATTCCTTCGTCTACGTCTTCCACTTTATTAATTCCAGTGTTGAATAGTATTCATTCTTCCCAATTATTGTATCTCATATTTTCTTTTCATTTGACAGTATCAAATCTTGCCGGTTTTCCTTATTCAAAGACACGTTTTCGTGGTATTCATCACATCACGCGTGTAAAGGAAAGTTATATTATATATGTGCCAAATGTTTTTTTGTATTTGCATGCGTATATCATATTCTGATACAGAGAATATAACTAATTATGTTGCTTTGCATACTTCAATTAAATATTACGCGTATATACGCTGCCAAACTTCAGCATGGAAACATATGAGAAGGGCTCACACACCAACCTCTAGCTCGCTGTCATTCATTTGTCTGCGAACATTTTTTCTAAAAAAGAAAAAAACAAAGAACAATAATATGGAATAAAAGAAATGGGAAAGTCTAAAAGTCGTGTGCGGTTGGCGAATACACCTATTAACGTTGAGAAAATAACTTGCTTGGTTTGAAAATCTGGTAGCTTCCTTCTGCGGAAGGGTGAATCTGAGAGGTATTGCTTGATTCCCCACTACATATGCTTTTCATCACACACAGCTAGCTTGCAGAGTTTCAAACGGTGTCGCCTTATAATGTATATATATACGTTCATTTTATTCATAAATTGATAACCAATATAATATAATGGATATCATAAATTAATATAATAGAAATATATAATCCAAGTCGCAAGATGTGCTTAAAAATAAACTGATGACATTGAAAAACAAAATTAAACCATAAACTTTTGTGGCAATACAGTAAATGAATTGCAGGGTAACATTGTTAGCGTAAAAGAATGCACGTTCATAAAAATAGCAGCAGCTGGGACCTAACGTTCCTAACTCTGACTCAGTTTTTGACAAAAGAAAAGTCTCACGGTGAATAAAGTGCAAGGGAATAAGGTAACCGACCCTTGTCTTTATATCTTTCGTTTTTTTCTTCAGATTTTCAACATCCAGCCATTATGATTCTCTTGCTTAATCAGAACCTTAAAAACTAAACATGGCTTCAGATGCTTTTTTGCCACCCTGCTCTAATAATAACAATTAGGCACATGTTTAATTGATTCTCTAGCTAAAACTATCTTTACAAGCTTCCATAGATATATATTCGATCCCTTTTTTAGCACATTCAACAAAAAGGCTCCATGTTTTCTACAGGCAAATTCATTCTCCATTATTTGCGCCTAAACCGGAGTCCTCATAAGCAAACTAAACTCGTTGGTGTGGAACTTGGGGAGCTTTAACTCTCCATTTCCCCCCCCCCCCGTGGCCCACCCCAAACAAAATTATTATGAAGTTTTGGAAAGAACTATTCGATTTTTTAAGCGGTTAATATGCAAGTTGATAGAGGATAACACGCACCCAGAAAAAAGATATGGGAAAAGCTATTGATTTAGTAATAAAAAATTGGGGGCTTGATTTGTGCACGGTGGATGCTGGGGGAATATGTATATAAATATAAATATATGTGTACATATTTGACCAACAGTGGTTTTGGGGTGCATAATTGGAGAAAGCATAATGAGATTGAATAAAGGAAAACAGAGGACTTGTGTGGACTAAACTGCCATAACTGCTTTATGATAATTATGGGACGGCGAACTGTGGTAAGTATTTGGAATCAAATATTTGTCGCTCTTGCTAACGAATCAGAAAAAAGTCAAATAATCTGACCAAGCAAGCTTCCAAGTTCAAGCACCAAACAATAATCTATTACTCCTAGTATTAGCACCGTAATCAATAAAAGACGAGCGTTTTAACAGCAAGCTTGGGCTCTGCCCTTTTTCCCTGGGTTCATGAGTCTCCCCCTTCTCCTGCTCACAAAAATTCCCTGCTGTCCTTGTCCCCCCCATTATTGTGTTTCGTTTGTGCCCCATCATATTTCCATGTTGATTGATTGGTTCCTGTGGGACCCTAAAAAGTTTATACTGCCACGTGTATGCATCGTGGCCTCCTTACAATGGGGCCACTTCTAGTTCGCGGATTCTATTGGGTGGCCAACTGGACTTATTTTTCCCCTCATCAGCTATGACGTACGGTTACAGACAGATTCTGAGTAAAGCAGGAGGGGGTGGCTCCCCATCAAAGAATCACACTCTGCTTTCAATCCCCTATACGTGTTACTTCTAACATATTTTACGAAAATCAATAAAAATTATTATATTTTATCAAACCTTATATTAATTTTTTTAATATTTTATTTTATTTAATATGCACTCTACCTTGTCCGGATAAAGTCTGCATAATAATAAATAAATAATAAAATTATATATTTATATAAAAAAGTTATTGATTCAACTTACAAATAAGATAAAAAAATCTTCTTTTGTGCCTGGCGCTTAGATCAACTTGGAAATAGCGAGGGCCACACACTGTGGACTTATATTTCTGCAAACTAGAGTTATCAAATTGTTAGCAACACTTGATACTGGTAGATTTTTTTTTTTTAAAAAAACAATCTTACTTACCTTATGAATAAGATTATATAAGTACTTCTATTAGTATTCATCTTCCTTTATCAACGCGATTGATAGAAACAGATTCCTCATAACATGGTCACGAGTTCAAACAACATTGAGGATATTCCTCTTCATTTATCATTAGTTTTGTCCCTGAGCACAAGCCTCCAATCAATCTATTGCTTGAAATAAAAAAATTACAGGTATGGGGTGGTTGATGTGCCTTTTCAGTTGCCCCTTTGTTTTGTGATCTTTTCAAATGTATTTTTCATAGTTCTTTATATCATTAGATTCTATATAAAATAAGTGACATTTTAATATCTTATGAATAAAAAAATTAGAGTCACTTTTAATTTGTTATGATTTTTCAAAGATTTAAGATTCTAAATCAAAAAAGAAACCACACATTTTTGAATTCTTAAATATTTAAAAAATTAAAAATAGTTTCATTTTTTACTCATAAAACATTAAAATATCACCTATTTTGTGTAGAATCTGATAATCTAAAAAACCATTAAAAATACATTTAGGGCCCGTTTGGTTCGATCACATTACACCCTGCAGTGCAGTGCAATGGTAATGCAATGCAATATTAATTACAGGGCTAGTGTTTGGTTTGATTTTTAAATAAGGTGCAATGAATTATTATTTTAACAATTATTTAAAATTAATATATTACACAAAGTCTATTTTACCCTTACTATAATCTTTGTAAAAAGAAAGTAAAGAGTCAAGTGGAGGAGGAGGAAGAGGTAGTGGCGGCGGTGCCGGGTGGTGGATGGCTGCAGCGACGGAGGAGGAGGAAGAGGAGGTAGTGGCAGCAGTGGCAGGAGGCGGCGGCGGCGGAAGAGAAGGAGGAGGAGGTAGTGGTGGTGGGAATAAAGAAGGAGTAGGTAGTGGCGATGGTGGCGGGTGGCGGCGGAGAAGGAGGAGGTAGTGGTAGCGGCAGGTGTCGGCGAGGGAGGAGGAGGAGGTAGAAGTGACAGGGGTCGGGTGGCGGCGGAGGAGGAGGAGGTAGTAGCGACGGTGCTTGGTGTAGGCAACGGCAAAGGAGGAGGAGGAGGTGGTGGCGGTGCTTGCAGCGGCAGAGGAGGAGGAGGTCATAGCGGCGGCAAAGGAGAAGGAGGTAGTGGTGGCGGGAACGGAGAAGGAGGAGGTAGTGGCGACGGTGGCGGGTGGCGGCGGAGAAGGATGAGGTAGTGGCGGTGGCGGGTGTCGGCTAGGGAGGAGGAGGAGGTAGTGGCGGCTAGGTCGGGCGGCGGCGGCGGAGGAAGAGGTAGTAGCGGAGGTGCCGAGTGACAGCAGCAGTAGAGGAGGAGGAGGTGGTGGCGGTGGTAGAGGAGGAGGAGGTGGTGGTGGTGGCGGCAAGTAGCAACAACGGCAGAAGAGGAGGAGGTGGCGGAAGGTGGTTGCAGTAGTAGTGGAGGAGGAGGCGGCGGTAGGTGGCAGTAGGTGGCGGCGGCGGCGGTAGCGGTTGTGGTGATATAGCTAAGTGAAAATATATAAGTAAAATAAAGAGAAGTAAAACTAAAGGGTAAATTAGACTTTTCTAAATATGCAATGAGATGGTAATGAGGATTCATAGGGGGGAGGTATGAATGAGGATTACCAATTTTTTGGTAATCATCATTACCATGGTAAACCCTATTACCATGCTAAAGAACAACCAAACACTCTTCTCATGGTAATGCAATCATGATTACCATTGCATGCATGCAATGCAGTTGAACCAAACGGATTTTTAGAAAAGTCCCCAAAATGAAAGGGTAGTGGAAAATACACATCAGCCACCTCATCCAAAAATTACCTATTAATACTATTCTTCTTATTCATCCAATACTATTGGATTGAATTCCCGCACTATTAGGTTTAAGTTGGGATGCATCTCCTACATAATTTTGCTGTCCTCAAGATATTTCATACATTTCATTCTAGAGAGATGCAAAAAGATTGTTTAGGATGTTAACTTCAAGAGTTGCCTGATCTTATCCTTTTTGTGTGTGTGTGTGATATCAACGAGGTTACTTACAAATCCTGGACGCTACCTATAGAAGCCTGTTGGCTCGCAACTCTAACACTTTTATTATTTCATCCTTAGTTTTTGTAAACAGAATAATGGTTGAATCTACTTTAACCATTTTATTCTGTCTTAGATCCAAACAACCCAATTATATATCCTTTTAGGTCATTTTTTTCTTCCTGCGCATGGAATCCTTCCCTGATTAATACTCCTATGTTGTTGATGTGAAGCAAACATTTTTAAGGTTGCCCACTTGCTCAACTTGTACGTCTATTGTCTTTTTTTTCCTATCCTTTAATTTAATCCACTATCTTCTTTTTTCACTTTTAGATCACACGTTCAGCATATGCATAGGCCGAAAGATATTATAGAAAGTATCTAATCTCGTACCAAGCGTCCAAGCAGCGAAGAGTTATCTGCGACCCAACTGTGTGTGTACGATTTTAAAATTATAGTTTTATGAGCTACAATTAATTAAAATACGAGGACGGAAATATGAAATGCCCAATGCACTTGCGATATTTTGTTTTGTTTGAAGAATGAGACTAGATGCTATATTTTATGAAAGAAGACATAGGGAACGAATGACAATATATTTAATTATTTATGGATTATGTGGGATCGAATGCCCGTGGATTCAAAATCCAGCATTACTTACTGAACGATTAATAGTCTTAGTATGGGAGCTCCTTCAATCCCGTCTAAAATTTAAAATTGTTAGTGTTTATCCTTTAATTCAAAAAAATGCAGTATTACTTTGATTTCTTGGTACGTATATTTGGAAAGAATACTAATGATAAGTTTCCGGGGGGAAAAGGGAGAGAGATCGAAGAATATTGATGTTTATAGAAATTATCACCCGCTCAATATTTGTTTGAATTAGCAATTACAGATTTTAAAAGAAGCTTTTCAATTATTATTTATAGTATACGAGATAAATATGTAAGATGAGTGTTATCTCGATTTACGTATATAAATATTCTTAAACATCTCAATCACCCAATCAAACACATACTCAGTATGACTTATGTTTAGGGCTGTTTCATAGTGGGACCGCTTTGATTCTTCAGAGCTTGAACCAAAATTTATAATCAAAACCAAAACCATACTATATTTTCAGAACTGAATTTATTTTTTTTTCCTTCTAAAAAATGTTCTCATCATATGAGCCTGAACTATTACTTTCAATATTTGGGTTCGTTAATACTATGCGAGCTTATTAACTCAATATAAATTGGAATTTTATTTTTTTATCATTTAATAATTTGATATTTTATTTCTTATATATATATATTTGATATTCTTATGCATATTATATATATATATATAATATTATTTTTAACTTAATCGTTACATTTATCATTGGTTCATAATTGACGGGTGAAAACCATTAAACCTCTAACTCATCAGTAACATTTTAGGTTTAAAATACTGGTTCCACCTTTCTTTGTTTTATATGGAAAAAATGATAAGCACATACATATAATCATATATAAAAATAGCACACATCAAACACCATCACCACCATCATACCAACATACAACAACTATAAAGCCTTATTTCACTAAGTGGGGCCATTGCAAAGATCATACAAATATTGAAAACTAAATCTTTACCTAGATTATTAATCAAAAGATTACACTCTATAACTTTATTGAATATCTGTTTTGGTCTTTCTTGACTTTTTTTAGAAAACTCAATATTGTTTGATCAACTATTCTCACCGACTGATTCAATGGTTTTGTCCAAACCACCAAAAACTACACAAGAATTATAGCAATCTTAAACAATGACCAAATTAAAACGTCCAACAACTTGAGAGACGTTCATCAATTTAATTTTCCAATAAAACCATGGCTATATATAAATCAAGGTGGAGAGATATGGTGTAGGGGCCAACTTATAAGAAAGATCACCGGACAGAACATAATAGTTTCCACGAACCTTTCTTATATTATGGTTCCTGAACAAACTCGAGGACTGATAGCCAGCATCCATAGATCCCTATCTCCTTTTTGATTTTATACCTAAAGATGCTACCATGCCATGTATGAACCTGGACGACGGGGCAATGATTTATGCGTATACATAGATCTAGGAATCCAATACGTTTAAATTGTAAAGGGTAAAATCACAACATTCTGTAATTTATGGCCTGATTTCATTTCGACAATTGTTTTGTCTAAGATTTCGATCGTTATGTAGTTTAAAGGTAGCTGTGAGCAAAAACAGTCTGGATGTGACAAAAAAAAACACAGAATATGTCGATGTGATGACTGATGGGAGCGGCTTTTGCTAGGTTAGTATAGCATATTAAGTCCCAAAATTATTCCCAATAGAGTAGCGAGGCTTTTGTTTTCATTTCTTGGTTTAAGTTAAAAGCTCAAAGTCATATCTAAAAATTCTTTTACCTCTTTTTTTTTCTGGACACGGCAAGTAGTAGATGTTATAGGATGAGAATGGTGACGGAAGAGAGAAGGACGAGAAAAGAGCTGATTCTCTATGATCTAAGGACTAGAGAAAAAAAAAAGGCTCAATGATCGACAACACCTATATGCTTTTAGGAGTATATTTGTGGGAGATATAATTGAAATCAAATATAGAATCTGAATTATTTGTCGGTGATGGTCTTGCAAGAATAAGAGTGCACGTCCTCCTTAATTTGAGCCATTCGCTCTTCCATTCACGTACGCCTTTGTTTCACATCTGACATACGACAATTATATTTATATTTTTAAAATAAAAAAGAAGAAGAGTTAGAGGAAAGAAAAGACTCACAAAAAGGGGGAAAAGAAAAGTACCATGAAAAACAGAAACAGCAAGACAGACATTATATGCACTGTGTTGACGATGCTGTGGCATAGAGGAAAAGAATCTAAAGGACATAGCACATAAAAGAAATTAAATATCTTCAATATTAACAACGCTGTTAATTATATATAAAATAATTTTTACAATATTTAATGAAAAAATTATAACTGATTCCTATAAGAAATATATAATTTCTGATATTTGAGTTTTTTAACTTACTTTTACAATTTTTTTGACTCAAAACAATTTAATTCTAATAATTTTTTGACTTGGTACAATTCAGTTTTTATAATTTATTAGCTCAATAAAATATGGGGATTGTTTTGTATTAAATCAAAATTTAGTGATGCCAAAAGATTTTAAGGATTAAAAGTTATGTTGTCTAAAAAAACTTTTGCGATTCTATAGCTCTGGCCATTAACTGAATGGCAAGAGAGAGTGCCGTACACGTTCAAAATCCACTTACATCCCCTGCATGCGATGGCCCCAACCTTTCTCTATTCCTTTAAAAACTATCGTATCCGGTTTTAAAGGTTTTAAATGTATGATCTAATTTAAAATTTAAGTTACGCTGCAGATTAAATCGTATATATAAGACCAGAGTATCAGTTAGGATATCTTTTTATCTAGAGACACAAGGAAAGTTAATTTTGGAAATAAATATATAGCATATATAAAATTGAAATGCGTACAAGATATCTATTTTTGGCAAGCAATGAGACAGTATCTATGATGGTTGGCGCTGGAAGAAAATTTTTGAAATTAAAATTATTTAAATCACGCTGGTTAATAATAAGTATTTTATTTACTAAGATTAAGATGCTAGAAATATTTGATCATAAAATTTCAGGGATTGATATGAAAATCTACAAAAACTAGAAGAATAATACGAAAATGGATGAAATGCATTACGCTAGAATTTTCCAATATTTTTCTCATGAAATCAAACCATGATATTTTTCCACAAGGCATTGGCAAAAGCTTTCAGACCCCTTTATGCTCTCAATTCAAGTGCTTCGCCCCTGGCTTTCACTACGCTCTCAATTTTCCAATTCCTGTTCACAAATCACACACACACACATATCGAGATATTTTATGTGAACAAATTTTAAGTTTACTTTTTCTGTATATTCACAAAGATTTTTTGTTTTTCATTTTCGTGCAGATAAATGATGGACGAATAAAATTCAAACTATTGATATAAAAAATGAAGCATGCATACAAAGGGCAAACAAACTGAAATAACTACCAGGAAAGGGAGAGAGAATATTGGGGGCCCCATGACTGGCAATGATTATGAGGGGCCCACAAGAGGCGGGTGGTAAGCCCACTAAGCCCAGCACCACCTCCGTCCTGGCATCCTCCGGGGCTTACCCTTTTAGCCTCTAATAACAGATATGCAATCTCCTAGATTCCTAATAGGCCTCTAATTAATATGCCAATTGAATCCATCGTTCATATTTAATACGAGTCCTTTAATTGGGGGTGTTTCCGGAGCATCAACGGGTAATACCATCATTATAATAAGTCACGTTACAACTCCGGAACTCCTTCTTTTAGCGTATACTTTCATAATATAAAACATATTTGTTTAATTTTATTAAATTAAGAAAATTGATTTAGATAGTTAATATGACATATATTTTTTAAAACATCTTAATCATTTTACTTAATTTTCTCATTTCCTAACCCCGTTCTATAATTATTGTTGAGGGAGTATCAATTAAGAAAAAGATTGACAAATATAAAAAAAAAGAATATTATTTACAAATATGTGTGCTCAATTATAATTTGTATGGTCCACTTGATGCCTCCAGGAAGCTACGCTACTGCTCGATCTCATCCATCCATTAAATTATAACCTTGGATATGAAGTTACCATTTTTATTTTATGAGAAATGATTGGGAACATTCTAATCAAATGAACAGCATATAAATATTCTCATAATCCAGTCTTAATCAAAGAGCATTCTATTGCTTTGCATCTTCCTCTCCCGCCCTATGTGTTTGTTGTTTATTACTCCTACAATTTTTTTTTTTTGCCAACATTTTATTATATTACTCCTACAATTAGTGCTTGCCGCATTAACTATTATAATGCTTCCATACGATCGATCGTTACATCTATGTATTCATTAGTTATTTAATTAAATAGACTAGACAAATCTGATACTTTCATTTGTTATTCCTTTATATGCTTCGGAAGGTACGTACTACGTAGTCCATGTTCATGATGTATGGTTGAACTGAGATTCTCTGCATTCTGCAAACCAATTTACTGCACAAATTTTGGAACCTTTCTTATACATTACAAGCTGAATTAACATTTGATGCTCACAATGCAGCGAATTGAACCATGAAAAATTAATAATTGTGAAATTAAAAAATTTGGAGGAAGAACGTAGTGGTGGAATATGCTGAGATATATAGCTAGAATCCAAGTCATAATAATTATATGTGTTCATGTGGTTCAAATCACTGGTGGGTGGCCCATAATAACGTACAAAATGAGATTTGTGACACTGGCATTTTCTGTGATCGCAGTTCAAAGCTGTGAGAATCATGATTAAACAAATAATAAAAACAAGAACGAGGACAGTGTTTGGGGGAAAAAGAAATCGTGAAGAATCGTTTGACGGGGTTAGAGAATGTGAAACCCAATTCCCCCCGAAGATAAAGTTGAGAGGGTGACTGTGATTTTCTGCATGATGTGATTTAATCCCTAACCAGCAACCAAACACTTATGAATTGAAGAGACTCATCAACTTTTGCTAACTACTCATCTTTGGAATCTTGGACCAAAGTGCATTAATTAAAAGCTATTTGTGTGTGTGTGTTACATGAATGTATTATTCCCTTTCCTTTACCACTTTTTCAATAATTTAATCTCTTTACTCCTCCCTTCTTTCACATACAACCAAACACGCATGCGTTGCAAAGTTGCCTCCCGCAAAAGGAAAACAAAAATATCTCAAAATCTATCTTTATTTAATTTCTCTTGTAATCCTGTATTTCATTTGATTAATTTTTTGGAAACACCTTTAGCTATCATTTTTCTTAGCAATGCGCATTAACTAATTAATAGGTCCAGCACCAGATACTATGCTTATGATCCAAATATCAACGAATCAAATCATCCTACAAAAGAATGAAGAATATATTTTCAACCGGCCGGAGTCTAGAAGCTATATAGAATTATCTATTGAATCAAATCTCATATGATCTACCAACTATACCATCGAAAAAAAAATGTTTAAAAAAAAGGTAATTAAAAGAGTTAGAAGATGATGTGGAGAGTTCCTATACGTGAATGTAATTCACATTCATATAAGCAATATATGTATGTCCAGAGACAAGAATTTGAGAAAGAGAGAAGTTAAAAATACAAAAACCAGAAAGGCAAAAAAGAAAAAGAAAGAGAGAGCGATCATTAAGGAACAAATGAACGAAAAGGATTAATTAAACTATACATGGACCGGCCTTTCCTTAATTTCCCGAAGAATTAACAGCCAAACCAGGCAAAGTTATTGCACTTGATGGCGATCCAACAAAAACGAAAAATTAAAGGCATATATCTTGTAATACTTCAAAGTGAATACTGAAATGCTCCTGGCTCGCTATTTGAACTCAAGGCTTCGTTTGGAAAATCTGCTTCGAAACATAAATAAATACACAAATTATTGCACAGTGGGGCGTGCTTTTGTATCAAGTAGTTAGAAAGAAATTACGAGTATATATGAGCGTTAAACCGTGGATTCAAGTCTGTTGTTAAATATTCTTGTAGACACAACATTTTTTTTACCCTGAACGCTTATCATTTAGAGTGGCTAAAAGACATTGATTTTCACCTTTAACTGACCACATTATTAATACAGGTAATGCAATTTACGACGAACTTTTTCCAAACTGCATGTGCATGACAATGACAGAAACAGCTGATAGAATCGGAAGTTGGTTTTCAAAACAATGGGTTTCAATTTTTTTAAGGTCCCCCTACCCCCAACTTGATCTCCTTTCTCTTATAATAAGTCCTATATATCCAATTTTCCCCCTTTATTTTAATTTGTCTGAGTTGAGTTATAGGAAATCTAACAAGAGGCTTAGTGGACCATGCCGTGATAGAATAAAGAAAAGAAGAAGAAATGCACGGATATCAAAGCTATATTATTTGTGCATTAACACAATCAATATAGGATCATCTATCCTAGTCACTTTTTGTTTGTTAAAAAAAAAGATTCTCTATACCAATATCAATGCTGGAAATGACAACTAGATCATTTAATAGATGGGAATTGGTGAAGAGGTTCGTAAAAATGTTGGCTACGACCCAAAGAATAAAAAAACAAAAACAAAAACACGTTTAGATAAAAGTATATACTTAGGATATATAACTATTATAATGGGTGAATACTATAGAATGAGTCAGCATGTGCTCAAAAGTTCTCCTTCATGCGTGCGTATTATATGTACATGTTGTTTGATTGTTGATGCAACGTAATAATGGAAAAATATTGGTAGTGTGTTGGCGCATTAGCGGATATCACCACACATCCATCAGAAATTCATAAATCCGATTCATTGTACATGGACATCCATGTAACACGCACAATATACCTATTCTTAATTTCTATGTCTAAACTATAAAATGTTATCCCGTGACTAGAAATTTCTCACAACGAGTATAACATGCACATAAACGAGGTTGTTTTGAAAGTTGAAAACATTGGAGTTTGAAATTACTGGGGAAATAAACCAACTTAAGCCAATTTATCAACCTGTCATCAGGTCATCTCAAGGGAGGAACCACATCTCTGACCTGTCTCCCCCATTCTCTTCATTCTCCCTTACGAGCCCAAAATCTATGGGCTGTAAAAAAAAAAAGTAGGTTCGGGCACATGTTGGGCTGGGCCTTAAGTCAATTTAAAAATGCCACTGACTAATTCCAATAGGCTTAAAAAGTGGCATCACATCCGACACAATTATACATATGACATGAAGAAGTATATCAGTGAACCACTGATATGAGAGCGAGAGTATCCATCCAAATTATTATTCCCCATGTCGTGTCACTCGATCACTGATCTTCATCTCATTAGATCGAACACGCTCTTTGGATCCTGGCTTGTATGCAAACCCAGGCATCTTAACAAAATGGTTAAGAGTAGCGGAGGGGTCGATCGTGGGGCCATATAATGACTCAATTTTTTTTTAAAAAAAAAAATTATGTCAATTACATGATGGTACATCTTGTACCAAACATGAAAGAAGGAAATGATTGATATTCTAGTGATGTGGGTGTAACATCATGCTTAAGTTGTTGCCAGTCGTTGGATGGGATTCAATCCATCATTAATTGCATATTCAGCAACCACCCCGTCTGTTATTGAACTCGAAACTGCTTTTCAGATGGTAAATAGATATACGGACATATATTATTATTATTATTATAGAAATCGATCTTCAATTATTAAGAGTGGAGAGGTGGACCTTATCAAAAATATTATTCCGGCGGTGTGAATTGCCCATCCTCAAAAGCAACCACAACGTAATGATTGACCAAGCGCATTCATTTTCACACAAACTTAGTTCGTTGAACGCCTCACAAGTTCGTGAAATGTTGGCTTCCCTTCTTCTTGACCTGCAATGCCAGTTTCCTGTTTTGAATTATAACAAATTATATTAACAAGACCATTTAATTTCCTGAAACTATATGGTAAAGAAATGGGGCTTTAACTTCCAAGCATGTTGGCATGTAAGGTAGTTGATTTTGTTTGGCTTGGATTCTGCTTTATTTAGTAGAAGTCAGCTGCTGCGTTTGCAATCGATAGATCAGTTGCTATAAGAATGGAGGAATATAATGAAGGAAGGGTTGCTTGGCTCCTAAGCTTCCTTTCTTTAAAAGGCTAACCAGGAGGGGCCAGCCACCTCTGCCTCTATCCCCTTTTAATCATGCCCTACAAATTAAAGCACTTCTTCCATCGCTGGCTAGTGCTTATCCTGCTCTATTTAATTTGGAACAATAATACTATACACCTTTTGTTAATATTAATAGGGTTTACGGTAATTTTGTCTTGATCGTTAACTAGTTAATTTTGATCGTTAATTAATTAAATATGCTGAGCTGACAGTTTACGTGTTATTCAAGTCATTTTTGTTAAGGTGTAAATTTGACACAAAAATTTTAAATCTAACTTTGAAAGAAAAATAGAGTAGATAATATATAGACTTCTTACGTAAATTTATACCTTAACAAAAATGAAATAGATAATATAAGAACCGTAAACTCAGTATATATGGCCAACTAACAGTCATAATCAATTAGGATTACGGTCAGAGCAAAATTACTACCTTTTTTATATTTTTGGAGAAAAAATTACCCCTTAACCCATATTAATATATGCCTGATGCCTCCACCACCACCAGTGCTGCTAATTCCTTGTTTGGGCTTCTTTTAGGTGCAACTGTAACTTTGTCAATGTGAGTGACGCTGCAGGCACGCAATCCCTTTTTACTCGGACAACCCTTTTACTCTTGCTACTGGAGTCGTGTTGTCTTGTGTGTTTTGAAAAGCAAGTGCTTTACAAGTATTTCTTTTCTTTGGATTCTAAATGGGTGTAAAGTCACGACATGCATGTGTGATTCCTTTGAATTTTTTTTCTCACAACGTAACATTACTTTGATCTGTCGCCGACATAATAAAAGGTAAAACAAAATCGGCTTGACTTTGAATTAAGGAGGATGCGGGTAAAAGAATAGATGAGGCGTATTGATGAAAAGAACATAATTAAACTGTGTGTTATTAGAGGGAATATAATGATGAGAAAATATACGTGGGAATATTTGAAGCATAGGTCTGAGAGGGAGAACTTGTATGGAAAACTAAAACATAATATATAAAGAGAGAGAGAGAGGGTGGTGCGTGCATCATTATAGGCAGAAGAGGGGACCATTTCCCCAGCTCTCAAGTGGAAAACCCACCCCCTTAATCATGCCTCCTTCACTTTCGGGGTTTCATCTTTTCCTATAATTGAATTTAATGTAAAGTATTAGTCTTTTATGTTTATTTTCCGTATGCATCTAACATGAAATTTACAACCATGATTCAAAATACTAATATTCTTATTTCAAGATATGTTAGCAACTATCACTTTAGCGGGTCTAAGTTCTTCCTTTCACACCTCATGACAGTTCATGCCCTGCCTACACTTCACCACCCACCAATGGTTGTGACTTGTGGTGGTATCACCCTTATTTTCCTTGTACATTATGAAAAATAGATGATGGAGATGCCTGCCGAAGAACATTTGTCATACCCTTTTATTTATTTATTTATTTTGTATGACAATCTAACCACCACAGATTTAAGCATTATCAGGAGCATTTCTTCCAAAAGCATTTACTATTTTTCACATGTACTTAAATTCGAGACCCTTATATGGCCCTTTCCTCTAGCCCAGTTATTGGTATTTAATTCCCCCCCCCCCTTTTATATGTAAACTACTATATTAGATAAAGTATGGATAATATACCGCTCTTAAAATATGTAATAATCTTTCAGAAGGAGAAGAGCCTTGGGACCTAACACTCACCGCCACTCAAGTCTTTATGTGTATACATTATTCCGAGAAAAGGAAATTGCCCCATGACGTCCCCCAGAATACACACAGCATGATGAAACTATTTTTCATAGAAAAATAATTATATAAATCAATTTATCAGATACTGCTGTTAAGATTTGTTACGTGTATGAGAGTAAATCTTGAGGTTTTTTTTGTTAAAAAAGGGAGCAAAGAGGTGCAGCGCCAAACAGATAGTCATATATATATATATATATATATATTAACACGCGTGTGCAATATGGAGAGAACCCATCCGTGAATGATTTCACCTACTGGAGGCACCATTTGATCCCAGGAGATCTAAGCAGTAAGCACCATCATAATTAACTTTGAGCAACGAACACTGTCCCCGTTTTAATCAAATTTGATTAACCGACCAGCAGTCAACTGGCATAATTGATGGATCATAAACAGTTTTGTAGACCATATTTTAATCATTTCACAAATTAACCCCAACGTAACAAAGCATCCTAGCTACCTAATGCTCCTTACAATTAGTTTGATATTCACTTTCTTTTTTATCCGGAGAATTAGGATATATTTGATACTGATGTACACAAGCACCACAAAAACAGCTACGCATGATGAGTACTTGCTCTCCATACATTACTTTCTTTGCAACTCCATTTTTTTTTAAAAAAAAAAAGCAAATAAAATACAATATTCACATACACATTAAAATGCAATGAAAGAAGAACAACATCACGGTCCTCTTCATGTATCCACATGCATCGATATCTGGCTAAACTTTAGTGGCATAAATTGTTTTGTTGGGTTTAATTGGGAAGTTTCCTTTATTGGCACATGTTAAAGAATAATGGTGCTGCCAGTAGTTGGTAACTTTGGAAGTTAGTTTTGTACCGGAAAGCACCTGACCTAATTTGTGCGCAGCGAGAAGAATGAATTATGGTTGACATTTTAGAAAAAACCAGGGCGAAGTGTTAATGCAGAGGCAGGGGACCAACGGACCAAGCCATGAGATGACAGAGCTTTTTCTTTCTTTAAATTATCTCACCATAAAGTTATTGGGTTCCATAGAATAGAAGGGTCAGTTCGGTAGTTGAGACAGAACGCATATGTATGTCTGTTCACACTATATTTACAAGCACTGAATCAGACTATGGAGCATACATAGGTGTGTACGGGTAATAGCACAAATATACTTTTTAACTCTCAATCATGGCTTTGTCAAAGAACACCTCTTGCAGAGGCACTTTCCTACTTTTAACCATGGTTTTTATGGAGTTAAATTTTTTTTTAAAGTTATTTTTCAAAATATATTTTTTAAAATTACTTTTTTTTTTTACTTTTTCTTTCGAAACTATTGTTCAAAAATTAATCTAGATATACATGAAGAGTAATAGTAATATCTGGCGTGGGCTCACAATTAAGGGAGGCCATCATTGGATCATGAAGCAGCCTCATGGGCTTTTTAACTTTCCCACGTCTAATTAACGTTATTTTGTAAAGCACTAACACAGGATCTTAAAAAAAAAAAAAAAAAAGAGCAGCAACATGTTCTGTGGGGACCCCCCAATTCAAACTGTGGGGACGAGAAACCACTGTGACCGGTGATTGAATTAAGAGAAGGCCTAGATAAATTAAAGGCTACCAAGCATAGCATACCAAAGCTGTCACTGCTTCTTTGCTTCCCTTTTCCTTTTCATCAAACCTAAACATTTCCTAAATCCCCCATACTCTACATCCTCTTGAATATTCAACCAAAGCACAAGATCTGAGATATCACCCCCTTATTCTCCTAAACCAAAATATCATCCTCATGAAGCCCAGAGTGGCCAAGATGGCTCCTTCTGCAGATCTCTTAGTATGTTTTCCTTCTCGAGCTCATCATCTCACTCTCATGCCTAAGCCCATTTGCAGTCCGGCCAGGCCTTCCGACTCTGCCAAACGCCACCTCAACCACCACCTTAAGAAATCAAGCACCAGAGGCGGTGGTGCTGGCCAGGCTAGCCCCATGCTATGGTCCAAAACCAAGTCTATGGGCTCCGAGGTTTCCGAACCAACCTCTCCTAAAGTCACTTGTGCCGGTCAGATCAAGGTCAGGCCCAAAACCGCTGCTTGCCGGAGCTGGCAATCGGTGATGGAGGAAATAGAGAAAATTCACAATAACAGAAAACAGAGGAAGCGATCCAGTTGGGCTGACTCTTTCGGTTTCAAGAAGGAGATAATGCAGTTCTTGACTTGCCTCCGTAGCATAAAGTTTGACTTGCGATGCTTTGGATCATTCCCCGAGACGGAAGCCAACTCTGAGGATGAAGAAGGAGAAGATGAAGACGATGGGTATCGAGAAAATCAAGTGGGTGTGGATGAGAGCGACAACGAAGCTTCCAGAACCGTCTTTTCCAAATGGTTTATGGTGTTGCAGGAGAATCAAAACCTTGGGTTTCACAAAGAAGACACGAAGCAGAAAGGTAAAGTGGAAGACGATGGACCAGAGGCGGAGCCCACTGTTCCTCCACCGAATGCTCTCTTACTGATGCGGTGCAGGTCGGCTCCGGCAAAAAGCTGGTTGCAAGAGAACAGAGAGGGAAAAAGTGCCCAACAAGAAAAAGAAAAGGCCAGTGATGAAAAAGTTGATAAAGAGAAAATAGAGCTAAAGAAAGGGAGGAGTCTGAAGTCGTTAATGGATGAAGAGAAGAGAAAGAGAGAGAATTTGGTGGTGATGAAATATGACTCTGACTCTGATTTTTACGAAATTTCATCGGATATTGCCAAAGAGACATGGATTGTTGGGGGAATAAGCGATCCGTTGTCCAAGAGTCGAAGTTGGAAAAGATGATGATTCACTTACTTCAGATATACTCTTTTCTTTAGCTTTGATTTCCAACTATGACGAGGTTTGTGCCTTTCTATTCCCGAAACTAGGCTTGTGTGACCACTGGGAAATCTAATAATTAGTTCCTAGTTTTAACGAAAAAAAAGATAATACTATTAGTTCATATAGTTGAATTTCATAAAACCTGTACAGCTTTTTAATCCCTTTTCCTGAGATTTTACTGGCAAGTACCTGTATGAAGAAGTTGTGTCCTCTGTTTTGTAACGAGTTATGAATTTAAACGAATATGTGGTTTTCTTTTCCTCGTTCTGTTTCTTTAAGAACGATTATTTATGGTATTATTGGGCCATTGGCTCCCTTGTAAAGTATTAGTGTGCTTTTTAATTACCAAAAAAAATTATTAATTGAAATCTACAACTGAAAGAGAAGTAGAAAACCCAAAAAAGCCATAATAATAAAGCACGCTGATTATTCTATTTATCAAATATAGCTATATTTTAAGAGAGAATCGTTAAATAACAAAGTTAACATCTAAATTATAACTTGTAAGCATGTCTGATTAGTAACAACTGACTAATTAACATATTTATTAGCCTCACTGTCAACATGGCTAAAAATGAAGCTCCTGTCCTTCACCGCAAAGGTCTAATTTCGGGTTACCTTTGAGGCCAATTTTCGTGCTCATAGTTGCCATGAAATATGCATCATAGTCTTGGTTGTCTAGATTTAAAATTTTTAACCGTAATTCAATTAAACAAATCAGTTTTTTAAAATTTGAAAGTTAAAAGATTATTTTTATTTTAAATTTTGTGCCTATTAAAATAATTTCCTTAAAACATTTTAACCGCCTAAATTTAATGTGGAGGTTCTGGATTTCAGTCTTCATCATCTAATAAGCACTTAAACTAATTCAGTTGGGTTACCCATTAGCCAAATTATGAAATTAGTAATATGCAGTTTCGCCTCCTTTCGTATTTTTCCAAATACCCCCTCTAGTCTTTATATAAAATTTATCTAGAGAGTTGATTTTGATTCTAAATATAAGATCTATTTTTTATATTTATCAATTTTTTTCTAATTTACTCATATTAATGCTACTTCAACAATAATAAAAAAGGAAAGGAAATCAAGAAGATGACTAAGGTGTTTTACAATATATATATAAACTTAACTAACTTTTTTTCTATTTTTTTTAATATTATTATCTGGTATTCCGTTCATAATTTGAGGCTGTCCCTCTTAACAAATGTGTTTTCTCTAAGACTTGAACTCAAGATTAGGAGGAATCTAATAAATCCTTACACTGTTAGACCATTTTTATGCTGGTAACTTAACTAATTTTCTTAACCAAAAGGGTTGGGTCTAACGGAAGATACTAGTTCTTGTAAATTAAAGTTCAAATTCTTTTAAGGAATAATGCTCACATTTAGTGCCTACTAATACCTTAAGGGCCTGTTTGAAATCTTATTGGGGAGAGAAAAAAATCTCATTTTGAGGGCAAAAGCTTATTTGACATCTGCAGACATGTTTGTGAACACATTAGCTTTCACTGGGCTTTTAGAAAAAAACTACTTTTTTTAAAAGCTCATTGAAGTAGCTTCTGGCTTTTTTTTCACTGGGTTTAGAAAAAAAAAGTCACTTCTCCTACTTCCAATCCAAACACAAATTACATTAACAGTATTACTTTTTTTCTATTTGGCTTCTACAAAACCCACATTAAAAAAAAATCATTTTTTCACTGTGTTTCCAAACAGGCACTAAATATGATCACCTCTAATAATGATATACATGTCTAGTAAAAAATTAGATAAATATATTTTATATTAATAAATAGAGATAATAATAGATCATGGTAGCTTTTAGAGCTTTTGCTATCTGACCTTTGTGGATAGTTTCCGTGTGTCAATAAATCCTCGGAATCAGTTTCCCTGTCCATTCTTTGGATGAGAAGGGAAATCTGGACCGTCCAGATCCATCTGACGATCCATATTTAATTTTTTTTTATTTTTATTTTTGTAAAAAAAAATATTTTAATAAATACAAAATCTAAAATAAAGATAATCTCTTAACAAACATTTTTTATTTAAAAATCACATATATTTTTTTTAAAAATTAAATCTAAACAATACAAATATAAATAGACGTCCGATGCCTTTCTTTTAGATAGGCACCGCTTTAGGTAGTCACCGCAACAAGTTCGTAAACCCTCAGGGCTCAGCATTTCCAGCCGGAGGAAGATTCCAAACTTCGTAATAATCATAAGCAAGTTATTCAAATTCAATTCCTGCATTATATTCCATGATGGAACGTTAGTATCAAGGGTTAAAAAAAAAAAGGGGTCAGTTCTTGATAATTATGATTCTGCTTATTACAATAAAAAGGGAGACGTTTCCAACCGACTCTCGCTGCTAGAAGTCACTTTTGAAACATAAAGTGATATTTGATTAATAAATAAGGACATATTTGTGTAAGAAAATGTTGGAAAAGTATATTTATGTAAGTCAAGATAAAATTTTTTTACAAACTTTATATGCTATAAATCACATTAAAAAAATAGATTATAACTCTAATCTAAATAAACACTTAGTGTTCAACAAAACTCAACAGCAATTTTACCAATTAGAAATGTCTCATTGGCTGGGGAGGTTCTTAAATGCCTCTTCCTCAATAGAAGGGGGTAAAAATCATTATTATTAAATCCAGATTGGACCGGCTGGCCCAAACCGGGAACCGGCCAGAAAACCAGTTTGGTTCGAATTTTTTTTAATTTATAATTTTTTTTAGATTTTATATTAATAAGTCTAAAATATTCAATTTCTCATCAGTTTGATTTCGATTTAGCTCTGGTGTGACCCATTGACCATTGAGCCCGTACTCCAACTAGATCAATAACCGATACTAATTTAATAACCTTATAAAAAATATCAAGGGTAAAGCGCCATTAGTTCATTCGTACAAAAGAAAGGAGAAATTTGAGATGCAAAATGTATGGAACAGTAACATGTGAAGCCTAGTTTTTCCTATACCCCTGACCTTTTGAGATTGCAAAGAATGTTAAATTGAGAATGTTGAGATTACAGAGAATCTATGCCGCGCCAATACGGAGTCAGATTTGGCAGGAGGAGGAAACCGAATGAGAAGACAAAATTAAAAAAAGAAGTGCTGCGTGCAGAAGGGGAAGTGTGATAAGCCAGTTTAGTTGTGTCATTCTCCAATGGTGATCAGTGACATCAGAATAGAGGACCCAGCCCTGACAAGGATCCCAGTTCAGTCCAATCTAGCAGAAACTGCCCCTATTTTAGGGCGTCTTCACTGTTCAACGTGTGCAATTTCAGTGGGGAGCTATTACCTTGATGTTGATATTATGAGCCCATTTAGCATTGTTCCTTTTTGCCCTTCGTACATTGGCCAGTTGTGCCTTCTTAATGATGCTGCACTTGTTGATGCCTTCAATACTCAAAATTTGTGAGAGGGGTTTGAGGCTTTTGAGTCGTCCAGCTCACTTTTTTTTCTTTTTCCTAATGGGCTTTTGGGTTTGATCCGAAATTTGGTTGGTGCTCATAATGTCGGCTTGGGACTCCCCTCCATAATCACAAATTCACAATAGCTATTTTTGTTTTTTTTTCCCCTGTAGTTTAACTCCCTCGGTGGGCACAATGTAGGTAAACCTCTTTTGATTCCTTCCTGAGGCTCCCAACAGAGTCGACTCCAATCTTGCAAGCTTTATGTCAAACCTCTGAAGAAAGTATTCTGTGAATGCACCAGTGCTTGTCCTTAGTTGATATTGGAATCTCCTCATGAATGAACCCAGCACTTTTGGTACTCATCAAAGTCAAAACAGAGCACTAATGTTGGACATGAAATGGCTCTATCACTCTTTTGTCTATGATCAAAATTATTGAAACCCGACTCCTCTAGCACTGTTTGAGGGTATCACGGTTATTCTATGCTCCCACTGGATGGAATAACTGTTGACTTATCTTTTCTTCGATCACTGTTCAATCCCCCCCCCCCATTTTTTTTCCAATAACATTGATCTGGAGAGGACCATAAACACAGCCTAAGGTTCATGATCTGCTGCTTTTATAATATTCAATTATGTCACTTCTCTCTAGTATGTTGACTGCCAATATGGTTGATCATTAATATGCCGTCGCTGTTGGACTAATCTCGCTGTTAAATCCCACCCCCATCTGTCTAAAAGCACAATGCCCAATTTGTGTTCTGTGTGATTCATCTCTTGGCCCAAAACTGACAATATACTTAAATCTACAAGCTCCCTCATAAACTCATGTGGTGTGAGCTCTCAAAAACTAGATTTGAAAATGTAGCTTAATAGCTCATCTTAAGTCGTTTGGAGATTAATTTTTGAGTTTTTAAATAGTTAAATCACAAATACTTTAAAGTTATAAAAAATTATTTTGGGAAATTGTTTCAAAGACAAATGAAATAATCTAATCTAATTTAATATTTTTGTTTTTTTTTGTTGTTTTCAAGATAAAGAAGCAAATAGAATCGAAATTAACAATAACAATAAAGGCAGATTCAATAAACTAATGTAATGATGAGTGAGATTCCCTTGAGTTGAGGTTTTAGTCTTCCTTAATTATTAATCATAAGAACTCAAGAATATGGGTAAAAAGGATGGATTTAAGCTGTCATTAAATCTATACTTTACAATACTCATTTAATTTATTCTATCGAAGCAATTAGATGAGCACCACCATTCATTCAGCACAATAAATCTAAGAAAAAGAATATTCAACTTCCAACTCTAAATTGTAATTACCATTACAAAAATTTGAAGCATTAAGTTTAATCATATTACTTAATCAAACCATATAATTAGAACATGAAAGAGAGTTTAAGGGAATTCCATTGAAACTTAGAATCATCACCCAACTCAAGACATGAAAGATAAAGATGAAACTTGAAAAAGAAATAAGCAATAAGCAATAAGCCATGGAGAGCACTGAACACCTCTTCAATTCTCCCCAGAAATCCATCGTCGCTGCTCTCGAATTCCATTCGGTCCACTCCTTGCCTCTTCCACTCACACACGCCTCTCTTCCTTTCTTTCAATAATCAGTCCAAATCCTCCCATTCAATCATCGGTCAACTCCTTGCCTTTGAACGCCTCTTCCAATTCTCCACAATCTCCATTCGGTCGTTGCGTCTCTCCTCAGTCCACCGAATGCTTCTTCTTTAATCGGTGCATAATTGCTCCCTCATAGTCAGTGCATGCTCCATAGTCGGCAGCTTGCATCTTTCCCCCTTCTTAGCCGCCTCTTCATTCATCTTTAGTTTAGGTTAGAAAGTGAGTTGGGGGTACGTTTCGATGAGTAGCAAAAATCTGATTTAGGATTAGACACTTGACTGCAGCCACTAAACAAATACCTTACTCTCCTCTTATTAAAATCAGAAAAAAATAAATTCTGCACATGTGAAATTCCTATTCAGCCCTTCATTAATGCTTCGAAATGACATCTTTAACCTTCACCAATTGGCAAAAGTTTTGCCTCGTCATCACCTACAAAATTAAATTCATAAAGATAGTATCTTGTACACATAATTAAAGAATAATAGAAAAAACAACTATTAATTAAAAATATAACAATTCAATCACTATAATTCTTAAATTACCCTTTCACTTAAATCTCATGTTAACATTTAATTGTGCTCAAAATATCCAATTACATCTCTGTGATGATCATAAACATAAAGGGAGAGCACATCCCAAAATACTAATCTATTAGGAGGAGAGAGGGCCTCTTAGACACCCCCTTTGAGACGGCTTCACTCAGCCACCTGCTGGTCAACCCCTCCATAGGGACCCTTTCGGTGAATATAAAGCTCTCAATGAAAACACTAATATGATGATTGCAAACTCAAAGGGAGAATCAATCCCAAAAAACTAACCTATTAGGAGGGAAAACCTCTTGATTTATAAATCACACTGCACTTATAAGATTTTCTGATATGGGATTCATATCAGTCTCACAAATATATATATATATATATATATATATATAAAGAATTTACCTCTATCACTCCCTCGTGAAATAAACAACCGCACTTTGACGAAAATGTTGAATTTTTTGCAAATCCACCAACCACCTTTGTCACAACAAAATGATTAAGCTGCGCTCATGGATGTGAACTAACAATGTCGAGGGGGACATTAAAATTGATCTTTGAACTAATGAATAACAAAACTAAAAAATTGAAAACACATGTTCATATTTCTTTAATCTTCTTGTTTGATTACAAATATGGATATTTAGCTATATGACTCACTTCACAGCTATTGCAGGTTTACATAACCGCAGTTACGGCTTTGAACAGCCATTGATACCCCTGAGGCATCAAGAAACCAACCCATGTGAAATACAGGAAGAACTAAGGGTTGTACAAACTTTAATAGGATTCAAAGAATCAACTAATCACACAATGAATTCCTTTTTCTCACTTGTCCTATGGCTACAACGACGCTCTGCTTCTTCAAGGTTTCCTCCTCCTTGTAAGCAAATGGCCGCAAATTTATGGAGTACATACAATAAGTCATAACTTATTTTCCCATTGCTGGACGCCATATATTTATCTTCAGCTAGTATACAGTTTAACTGATTTTTCTAACAACTCGTGTTTGTTTCCTGGAATCTCTTTGACCCTTGATCCGTTCTTGTATATTCTGAAGGCTGGGACAGAGCTCACGCCTTCTGATTTTGCCAAGTAGGGATGGTCTTCAATCTCCACCTGTCGTTTTATAATATATTAATAAACCAATATGAGAAAAAACAGAAACTATTTCAAGTACAAACCTTCAACAAGTGGAAGACAACCAACCTTAAGGAAATTAACAGATGGAAATCTCTTGCATGTTTGCTCCAATACCAGTAATACTTGTCTGTGGGTTGACTTGTTGCAAAACAGAACCACGGACATACCTGTTCATATATATCAAACAAACAGTTAACGCTATCTGTTAATGCAGAATTCCTCTTCAAAGTAAACTTATATCGGAGTCATGACAACCAAAGAGGACTTACCAGGCAAGGTCACATAATGTCTAAAGCGATCATTGCTTGAGATAGAAACCAAAGAACCAAATTTCAAGTCTTTAATATCTTCTCCTCGCAGCATCTTGAGTTGAAGTTGGGCCTCAAACAAAGCCCTTGCCACCTCCTCATCCCCTGGCTTCTCTCTCATCAACATTTCATAGTCTTGGATGGCAGCTCCCCATCTTTCCAACTAAATCCAATTAAAAAAAAAAAAGACACAGTATTGTAAGAATTACTAACTCAAAACAAGTATCTGCTAAAAATGAATCCAAATAAGAAATCAACTAACCTTGGCATTGCAATCTGCCCTCCGTAACCTTGCCTTGCTGTAATACGGCTGAATTGCAAGGGCTGAGTTACAATCTTCAACTGCTTTCTCGAATTGGCCGAGCTTAGAACGGCATGCTGCTCTGTTGCATAGCAGAACTGAGTTGAATGGATCATGCTCTAGCCCTTCATTGTAAACCCCACATGCGTCCATGAACTTTGAAGCCTTGAACAGTAAATTTCCACTCATTCTCGCCGATCTCACTGCTCTCGTCCTTCTTACCACTGCATTCACCTCTTTGTTGGTTGGATCAAGTTCAGCTGCTTGCTGAGCAGCCGTCACAGCATCGTCAAACCTGTTCATATGAAAAGAATTTGATCAGTGATGCTGCTATATATAGGAAGACTCTTCACCGTTACTTTTACAAAGAATCAGTATCAGTATCATGAACAAATCATATAATAATTGACTGACCTGCCGGCTGCCAAGTGAACTTGAGCGCCTACTATCAACAAGTATGCAGTACGAGGCAAGCCAAAAATCTTAATGCACCAATCAAATTCAAATTTGGGCATTTTTTCGTAGGCCGAAGAAGCCTCTTCATGTTTCAGGAGCTTCAGCAAGGCTTCTGTTTGTAGAGCATAGACCTGGCGAATATGACAATTTTTCTAAAATCAGTACATATCATAAGGAGACTGATAAAAATAAATAAAATGAGACCAAGGATACTAACCTGCGGAGCTGAATCAGCACATAATGATATTGCAGATTGTGTTTCCTTTAGTATAACGTTCCACTTGTTCACTTTCCGAGCTTCAAGGCATTTGTTAAGGTGATTTTGAAGAGCCTGAGCTTGGAATGCGAGTACAGAATCCGCATGTGGAGTTGAATTATTGCAGTTTATCGCCATTTCTGCTTCTCCCAATCTGCATTAAAATTTTCAAGCCTGTAAGGAAACTAAACAGAAACCATATACTCTAAATTACCGACGTTCCATATCGATCCATTTCTGAGTACCTGAGATATATAGCTGCCAAACGGTGGTGAGCTCTTGTATAAGAAGGTTCCAAGTGAATAGCTTCCTCGCATTCGATCAATGCTTCTGGAAGGCGAACTAAGCCCATTAAAGCTGCACTCCTATTGCAATGATAAGTTGCCTTATTTGAATCAAGTTGAATGGCTCTGTCATAGAGACTCAAAGCTTCTTGGAATTTCCCCTGTTTATAGGCTTCATTTCCCTCTGTTTTCAACATTTCAGGGTCTATTCGGATCCTCTGTCTCCGAAGTTGAGCAAGCTCATCGCTGTTCTTCCTCATGATGTTCCCCATCCCGGCATTATTGTGAAAATTAGTTACAGAATTCAACTCTTTACTCTTGGGAACGGATTCAACTTTCTTTGAAACACTAGTTCTGGGGCTGTTATTTCCAATCAAATTCCCAGTAAGTTTCAAGTTAACTGTGGCTTTATTCTCGTTGTCTCGCTGGTGACTAGTGCTTATCCTAGCAATCTCCAGAGAATTACCAGAGGATGATGTTGGGCTTCTGGCAGCATCGGAAAGTCTCCGGTTTTGACTGTTCAGATGATCGGAGGCGCTCTTTCTGGGAGTCTTCTGATCCAAATCTGGTTTGTTGGACTCGGTGGGGATATTTCGCACGCCCTTGGATTCATGATTTGGAGTTTTTTTGGAATCCTTTATGCTGTCCTTCCTCCGTACATTGTCGGCAGACTTCAAGGATAGTGAATGGACTGATGATTTTCTCGGAAGGTGGCTTCGGAGAAGGGATAGCCTCCCCACAAAACCACAGCCCACATCATTCTCCACCATGGTTTTGACCTTCGCTGCCATATCTCTCAGCCTAAACACTATACAAAGAAGAAGAAGAAGGCGACACAAGCCTAGGGTGGGCAAAAGGGAAGTTGAACGAAATCTAAGAGAAGATGAAAAGGAATTTATGAAGGGATGGCGTAGACAGGAATGCCTTTATAAAGCCGTGTATTAGGTCCTGTGTATATATATATATATGTATATATATATATATATGTGTGTGTGTATAAAGCTGGGAGCCTACTAGAGGGCTTTCCAAGAAACCAAGTAACAAACCTTAGACAAATATTTTATTTTCTTGCTGATATTGACTCGATGGGCATAACTTTTTTTTTTTTTTTGGGGCCAAACTCAGTGGGTATAACTGAGGATTCAAAAGAAAGCAGTAAGATGTGCGCGCGTCAAGGACGGGGGAAAACAGAGCAGGATAAGTTTTGCACCAAAAATGACACTCAACCACAACCCACAAAATCAATATATCCCCTAATACTATTCCACCGAAGCCGAATGCTACGACACAGCTCCCTTCGGCTCCTGACCCAAAACACTGTTCACAAGGTGAAAATGGCTCATCTTCAAAAAAAAAAAAAACCTCTGGCTCCTTCCCCAGCTGGCAGCTTCAAGTTAAGCCGAATTCTTGTTTGAAACTTTCTAACCTTCCCGCCCACCAACGCTTGTGTGTCGTCACCTATTTCCTTCCCTATATATTTCATTGCCTTGCCATTGTGAAACTACCTTCCATCATCATCTTTGTTGATCTCATACCACTGGGAGTAGTGTTTCCTGATATAATGAGGTCTTTGCTTCAACAGTACGTTGACGCGATGGCATGGCTTCAATCTGGACGATGTCATGTTATGTATGGTGGAAGGCCAAGCATTCTTAGTAGGTTGACGAGCGGTGTGTGTTTACTGAACCATAAACTGCCAGTGGTGTGTGTGTGTCATGATTGTTTTCTAGTGGTGTTATGTGAAGACTCTACGCATTGCATGTGTTGGATACTTTCAGGACGTCAAACATGACTGATCAATCTTGAAGGCCTACACTGTGGAGTACTCAAGAGTTGCCTCATACTCAAGCTTGACTGCATAAAACTGCAAGATTTTTGTAGTACATTAGTTGATGTATCAATGGATGTGCAGGAAAAGGTTTCCACGGAATTTTTCTTCCTGCTATTACATGATGTTGTTATTTTTCATTCCCTCGATATTATGGTTCCCACTTCTTTTTTTTTTGTTGATTGCATTTGTACAGATGCATTTTCATGGGTCACTTATTATGTTTTCATTGTTTCGTATAACACTCTTCATGTTAGAACCAAAGCATCTGTTGGTGATATGTTAGATCTTCAGTCGAGACTTGGAGATGATGGTGTTTTGCGATGTGAACGGTTATTGAAGACTGTACATACCAAGTGTAGTGTATTTCATTGTAGTTTCAGTATTGATGGTTGTTGTACTCTTTAAACATACACAGATAATGTTGTTTCTGTGTTGAGGGGATTGTCTTTTATATTTGGCCATTGTTGTTCCTGTGTTCAGAACTGGTTTTTTGCTTTGGGTCATGTTTTATTAGTTCAAACTTCAAACCATGGCTTCAGTGCGGTACAACATGAGGGTAAGATCCAATGCAACTGACCATGAAGTAACACTAACGTCACATATTTGATCTTGAGGTCTGATTATTTAATATAAAACAAAAACCTTAAAGATAAACACAGAGTAAACCAACTTACTTAATCTGCTTCCTTAAAGTGAACCAAACATGACCGTCAACTTAACCTGGATTACATGAAACAAGAAGTAGAAACATAAAGAAACTTAATTAAGGATATTACGCATCCTTAAAGCCAGCTTACAAACCAGATACAATGACTCAGAAACCTTGAATAATTCTGGAACATGAAACAAGAGGTACAATGACTCAGAAACCTTACATACCTAGGAAATGTTATTAAGGAACATGAAACAAGAGGTACAATGACTCAGAAACCTTGCATAATTCTGGGAAATGTGTGAAAGGAACATGAATCCAGTGAGGTCATTTTACTAACACTATAAGATGTTTCACTTAGTTTGGGTTATGTCCTTCCTCATTCACAAATCCCAAATGCTCCAAGGTTTCTGCAGCAGGTAAAGGTAAGGTTGCATGTGATTCGTGGATATCACTGGATTCAGTTTGTTGGATTAAGGGCATTCCACTAAGTCTTCCATGAGTCCAGCGTACAGGTTTGATCTTCATATAGCTATGACTTAGGAGATTCTGAATGAAAATCCCTTCATCAGATCCACTTTGCATCTTAACTCTCATGTAAGGTATGTAATGTGATATGAGATTCAAGTACTCTGTGTGATACCTGAAGCTATGAGGGTCTGATTCTTCCCATTCATCACTTTCCAAGCCTTGTGTTCTTATGATACCATACAAGCATCGAAACAAGGAATATCTTGATGAATAGAACCTGAAAGACCCAGGTATGATCCTGCCTCTGCGAATTCCATGAACTCGCCATATCTCCTCACCAAAGTCATAGCTAGCAAAAACAATCAGGGGACCACATGTAATATTAAGTGAATTGACCCCACTTTCCCTCCATGCACGCAACATACTATATAATTCATTTTCTGAGAATGTATGGAATGCACTCATTGTTGGTTGTTGTTGATGAGACGATGAGAAGAGAACTTTAGATACAAGTTTCTGTCAGAAAAATTAGAACCACCTTTAGTTGCTTATATAGCAACTGAAGGAAGATTTCCAGGTATCATGTATATTGATTTAATGGGTAATACTCAATGTCCTTTTATGTAATATGGAAGAATCCTTTGGTTAATGACCTTGTAAGCAACTACGTATATATATAGATTCCATACATAAAAGGTGGTTCTGAAAATATATGTACGTTGGTTCTTTTTCTTGTCATCCATTTTGGCTTATTTTTTTTCCGTAACCATTGGTTAATGTCCATATGTGATATTATCTAGGCGCCAGTCATGTCCCTTTGTTAATGACCAATGGACAAAATTTATACCAGACTGGTATTTGCTTTTTATGGTCATGCCATGCATATGACAGTGGGTGCAAAAAACATGCAACTTCTGATGTACTATAAATTTTTTCACAGACAATTTCTTGGTGATTGTGCTTAAGGTTGGACCAAGTTGAACTATTTGCTTTTTATGGTCATGCCATGCAAATGGCAGTGGGTGCAAAAAACATGCAACTTCTGATGCACTATAATTTTTTTCATTGATAATTTCTTGATGATTGTGCTTAAGGTTGGACCAAGTTGACTTTCTGCCATTGACATTAATGTTACTTGTCTGGTTTCAATTTCTATTATACCCACCTGTTGCTTTCCTTTATTTGTCATCTTATTTTACTCAGCGAAAAAGCAATAACAACAGTCTCTCTGGAAAGCCACTCTTTTTTAGCAGCTGCAGCTTCCTTAAAAATGAAAAAAATGAATGTAACTGTCATATAGCATAATGAATTCCTAGCTGTAACTATTTTACCCACTTTGTGATGTATTTGGCGTCAATTCTTACATGCATAGAAGCTAGCATATCCAATTTGAGTTGTATTCTTCAACCATTATGATATATATGAACAACCACCAGCAAAAAAGAGAGGCTGGCATGTCATTTTCAATCTTTGAAGTAGAAACAAATTGTGTAGTCATTTTAGCCTGGTCATGTCATTACTATATATATCATATGATTTGTCTTTTACAGTCATGTATAAAGTATATCATTATATGGTTTTGGTTATAAAATTTTTAAGGAAATTACGTGTTTCTTTTTCATGAGTTCCAGATGCAGGTCCTTAAATCATGAAATGTGCCAATGGTGTTGTCATTAATCTGGTATGAACATTTTGTCCCTTTTGTTTTAAATGTTGTATATGAGGTTTATTATCTTCCCACGTCATTAGACTCTCTCTTTTGACCTTGCCTTTTGCAGATTCCTTAAACATGTTTTAACTGAATGCTATTATCATTTGCAAGCTAAGACTTGCCTACCTGCTTTATAATATTCCCATCTGTGTGAATACAAATAGGGCATGCACTTCGTTATGTTTTTTTCTGGAGATAAGACAGGTCTAGACTACTTGGTATTCATTGCAAGCTAAGACTTGCCTACCAATTTCATTAAAGATCGTTCTCAATATATGGTAGTCAATCCAGTCCCAGTATTTGTAGATTCATGAATCAACATAACTCCATTATAACCTACTCCATAGATATTAGTATAAAATCATCAAGACCTGCTTGGTATTCTGAAATGATAATGATGCAATTAGTTAACATTAGCAATACTGCAGATAAGTAATTAGTGTATTATAACATGAGTAGCCATATTGCCAGCGTTTGACATGTAATTCACAAGTGTTGTTGCTAATTGCTCACAAATGCATGTCACTAGGTCTATTTGAGATAGTGGAACATTTCTGTCAAATTTCATCTGCTGCAATAGCATTTAAAATCATCTTTCAGATCATGAAGTGAACAAGAATTTGATGATCTGCATATAGTGAACCCATGGCCCTCAGCTTGTAATGTTGTGCCTTTTTAAAAAGGTCACAATAATCTGCCTACTCATTGAATGACCTTGAATATGCATTAGGATATCATAAAATAATCTGCCTACCCCATGTTAAGAAAGGATATTAACCATTAGATAACAACCAAAACCAACATAACACACTAACATGTCAGCAATAACCAGTGTCAAATGCTTGTGCATTATTTAATGCTTATGGGGTTTAAGGGAGCCAGTGGTGGCATAAAAACTGTATGTACATACTTCTGATCTCAATATGGATTTGCATCATTTCAGCTTTTATTATAGAAGCCACATATAAAAGGTAGCTGACCACCTATGAAATAATTATGGTTCATCAAAAAAAGTCTCTCAGCAGCAATTATGATATATATGAACAACCACCAGCAAAAAAGAGAGGCTGGCATGTCATTTTCAATCTTTGAAGTTGAAACAAATTGTGTAGTCATTTTATCCTGGTCATGTCATTACTATATATATCATATGATTTGTCTTTTATAGTCATGTATAAAGTATGTCATTATATGGTTTTGGTTATAAAATTTTTAAGGAAATTACGTGTTCCTTTTTTATGAGTTCCAGATGCAGGTCCTCAAATCATGAAATGTGCCAATGGTGTTGTCATTAAGTTTTGGGATTATAGGATTTCAATGTATTACTCTTACTGCTTTCATGTACAGTGCTATATTCATATAAGTTTTGGGATTATAGGTAGTACGTTTACTTTTATTATAATGCATCAGTGAATATTTAAATGGTACCTTTGCCATTGACTAAAGCAGCTACTTATTTCAATATCAATGACCAGATTATGACATAGTGTGATGCAGCTTTACTCCTATATGCAAGCAATACATTGAGTTGTCAACTTCTTCTTACTGTCAAATGTGTTCCTAATTGAAGAATCATTAATACCAACCCATTGCAATTTCTGATGACTCAGATTCTGAAAAGTTTGTGACACCTCAATCATCATGTTTAATTATCGTGTAAGAGCTATAATTGATATCTGCTTTTGTCTTCGTTGCAGCACTTTGTAGGGGTTTATTCATCATTTTTAGCAATATGCCATCCCTATCAATAGGCCTAGATACATAGACTTAAAGTTCTTCCATGTAAGTATCTGCGTAAGTCCAGGTGAAGGCCTTTAATACACTTTGGACTTACACGTTTATTTACTAACAAGTGTTGTAACAATCATGGCTCACCTTTAATGCCTAAGTGAAACATCTCTTGTATATGGCCAAATGGTTTTACATGTGCATGATGTCACTGTAACATGTATAAGGTGCCAAAAGCAGTTTGAATGTGGCGCCAAAAGTCTTAACCAACTTGATAGAAGTTGCAACACACACTTGAAATTCAAACTTTATGTTCTGGAGGGACTAACTTTTTAATTCCAAAAATTGAATTCAGGAACCACCTCATTTGCCTCCAACTGTGTTATCTTTATGTTGGAGCCTATAAATATCAGTTGTGATTCGTAAATGAAAATCAAGTGTCCATCTGAAATAGAGTCTGCTTGGGATCACTAATAGCTCCTATCTACCTTTATCACTTCATTGCACTCATGGCCGCTCATTCATTGCTGAAACAGTTACACGATGGAACTGAAAGATGGGGTGTTGTAGTTAGAGTCTTTAGGAGATGGAATGTATACCAGAAGGATTTACCTTCTCATTTGTTCTGCATTACCATGATTCTGGTTGATCAGGAAGTCAGTTTTCTTCATTTACATTCCACTCCCAGAAGTGTTTAACTCTTTCTTCATTTTGAATTATTGCCAATCTGTTAATACCTTGTATTTAACGTCACAACTTTTATACTATTGTTCTAACCAACCTTTTCTTTTGAAATCTGTCTACAGGGGACTAAAATCCAGGCAAGTGTGATTCCAAGGAACCTTCATGAAAGATTTCAAGAAATCTTAACTGAAGGAAATACTTACTTCATTGCAAACTTCTTGGTTTCTCGAAATTCAACTCAGTATAGAGCCACCAACCACCAATTCAAAATCAACTTCACTCAACAAACGTTTGTCAAGCACAAACAAGCAGATATTCCTATTAATCCTTACACCTTTTATCCTCTAACTGAAATTCTCAGGAGTCAACAACGAAATTTTGCAGATTATTTAATTGGTACTTAAGTTGGTTGCTGGAATTTGTCATGCTTATCAAATTTCATGTCAATACATACCAGAAAACCGAAGTACAAAATATTTAATATCTACCTTTGCTGTCCTTTTTTCAAATTGCAAATATGCAGATGTCATTGCCTTTGTGAGATCTATTGGTGCACTAGAGGAATATCGTAGGGATAATGAAACAAAGAACAAGCTCAGAATGGTTCTCACTGATATTGAGTATAACTTGGCCTTATCACCTACTTACAGATTATGGTTGTGGTTTGAATTGCTTTATGTTACTTCAGAAACAATACTTCCTTATTACCCTTTTCTGGATACTCAGGAACAATGACTTGGAATGTGTTTTATTTGATGAATGCTCTACCAATGCATATATGTCACAGTTGGAAAATATGGAAACACCAGTTGTGGTTGTTTTGAACCTTGTAAGGATAGCTTTTTCAGATGAAGGTACATGCAACTGAATACCATTAAAATACTATTCTGGTTCTGGTTTGTAGATAGGACTGGAAAGTTAGCTCCCAAGTAAGTTATAATTTAACATGTTCCATAAATTTTGTTCATTCACATACTCAGGTAGACCACAAGTTTGTAGTTCTTTTAGTGCTACAAGAGTTTTCTTCAATCCTGCAATCCAAGAAGTCAGAGAACTGATACAAAGGTGTCATGTTGTCCTATATGCCTTTGATTATTTTATTTAAGTTCTAACATTATACTACATCAGGAAATTAACTTACTGGTTCTTCTATATGCTTTTACATTAATAGTGCAAATGATAATGAATCATTTGCAACCCCTAACGTCAGCCAAATCATGCCACACCAGTCAAGCCAGCAATCTAATTCAAGCCTTATAAGGAATAACAACAAGATTCTGATCTCCCACATTCCTGATCAAAAGATTGTATGCATTCCATTTCAATCTAACTATATATGTTGATATGATAACAAGTTCTCAACTGTAATTAGTAGGTTCTTTGACTTTATTATTGTAGGGTCAGCCTTTTATTGTTAATTGTAAGCTGCAAAAGCTAGAGACCAGACATGACTGGGTCTATGATGGTTGTGGGAAGTGCTCATCTAAGCTTAGAGAAGAAGGCCAAGCATTAATCTGTCCTGGGTGCAAGAAGAAGCCAGACTCAATTGAACCAAAGTATACTTTCTGACATTCTATTATAAATTTGTTCATTTGTTTCACAGTAACGACTCCTTGATATTAAAACTGACATGCAGGATCAAAGTTCATTACACAATTGTTGATGAATCAGGAGTAGCTTCTGTAGTTTTCTGGGATAAGCTTGGTGTTGAATTGCTGGGCAAATCTGCTGTTGAATTGAAGATGATTTTAAAGGAGGTATGAATAATACAGTAACTTGTGCTATGTATTTGACTTATTCCGTGTTTAAGGGTCAGTTTTGGTCAATGCTTGCTTTTGTCTTTTCAGGATGATCGGGAATATGATTTTCCTGATGAATGTGACTTAGTTGTTGGGAAGACCATGCTAATTAAGTTGAAGCTTAATGAATTTAATTCCAAGCATCCAGGATCCAGTATATCTGTGCTTCAATTTACTATATGTGAGGACTTGGCTAATGAATTCAATGGAGTAGTTAATGAGGTAACCATGTGTTAAACATAAATATAATAAGCCCACAATTACCTAACTGATCAGTTCATTATCTGATATCAGAACAGTCCTCTTACCAAGTTTCATTACTAACATTTCAGGATGAGGCTCAACCACAAATCACAGATAATGATGTTAGTGAGGTGTGCCTTCAAATAATGTGTACAGGAGATTCCATTCCTTAAATGACATATGCTAATTAGCTTCGTTTTTGTTAAATTATCCTTAGGCTACTTCGGACCATGCAAGTAATGTTGCAAGTACTATCACCCCTATGTCACAGCCACCAAATAAAGGAAGTCCTGATTCTTCTAACAATGCATTGTCACAAACAAGCAAGAATGTACCTCCTACCACAGCAAAAGGAAGAAGGAGGTGCTACTTGAAGAGGAATGTTAACATGACTGAGTTAAGCTCCCAGGAACACCAATTATCAACCAAAGTGGCAACAATTGATGAACCTTTGTTGAAGGTGGTTAAACAAGAGAAGTAGTTCCCATTGCATAGGAACTTGAACATCTCATGCTGCTCTTTCAGTGATTTAAGTAGAATCTTCTAAGATAGTTATGTTTAAGAATCATCTAGGGCCATCTTTGTTGTTCCTTAAGCTTGCTGTTAATTTCAGTAACTACTTAATGTTCCATAATCTGGAAGAACACTTGTACTTCCATGGTTATTAGGATTAGCTGTTTCCTTTATCTTTGTTTATGTACTACTGTTTTATCTTCTAAATGCATTTTCATTTCCGAGTCCAAAAAATGAAACAAACCCAACTTCCCATCCTTCCTAAAACCACTTCATACTGATCACTATGGCTTTTGGATCAAATGTCATGCTCTTCTCTTTCATAATCTCTAAAAATAAACACTACAACATTGTTGATCTCAGAATTGACATTAATTGAAACAAGTGCAGCAAACAACCAAACTGTTCGTTTAACACTTGGTCTTTTTATCATACTAAATAAGCATGAACTTGTAGACCAAGAAATAAAAGATAGGCCACTCATGACAGTTACATTCTCATCAAGATTATTTTAATTTCCAATTATTTATTTCACCATCATTAATTTAACTACTTTGTTTTACTGAATATACTAGAAATTGACCAATTATGCAGCATATAGCTAATGCAGCTAAAATTTTGCAAAAAAAAGACCTACACTTAAATCATATATATAATTTATATAATCTTGCAAATTTAGATTTGAAATATCATTTTCACCACCCCTTTCCAGACTACTTTTTATTAAAGCAACGGTCTTATTGTTAGAGATCCAGTCTTGAAAGGCAAGCATATTACCTCTTAACTATCATTTTGTCAAGGAGTAGTTGGCTGCTACATTTCAAGTATTTCTAATTGAACTAATCCATATCATATTGCTAAAATTCTGAAGTATGTATGCCTATTCAGAACAACTTACATGAGAATAACCAACCAATATGATAGGACTTCCTCGTATTAGGGAAAAGGTTTATATCCCTGCCATTATAATCATGCAAAGTTCTGTAGTGGTTTATTATTATGGTAACCTTATATTTCTTTCTGTTAGATTTGGAAATGTCCAATTCTTGATTACACGTAGTTCTGGTTATTGTACTAGGATACATACCTTAGTAAATAACAAAAAGTCTGATGTATAGTTGCTTGCCATTATAATTGAAATATTCAAATATTTTGTTCTTCATTATAATGGTTAGTTTATATATGAATATGTTAATTCCTTGCAAATCCAAGTTTATGTTATTAAAAGTGCAGACTTCTTTATTACTTTATTGGTATTTAAAGTCTTTGTGGTAATTGATGAAAAGTTTTTCTGCCCCTTTCTCTCTCTGGCATTTCAGTTGTATTATTAGTGTTCATAAAAAGGAAGTATGAGTAAGGATCACGGTTATACTCTCCCATTACTCTTCCAATTACTGTTAATTAGTAAGTACATATGTATGAGTATTTCCTAACATCGTTGGCCTCATTTTCTTTAGGGAAAAACAAAAAGACTTCAATCCTCAACACATTTTTGGGTAAATAGGTTTTTACTCTGACTTCAGTTGTTCACTAATATATTCTTTATGTCTATTGGCATGATTAGAAATATATTCAAGAGTGAAAATATTTTAGACTTCTTTACTCGTCAAATTTTACTTGCAGACTAACTTTTTCTTATGGGATAGATGATATGAATTGTCACTTTCCAGCTGATATGCACATTGATAGTGTCAATGATGGCCTGACTAAGAATATAAAAAAATAATTCAGAGTCAATTCTTGATAACTGGAATCCTTGAGGAAAAAAAAAAGTTTCTGACCTACTATATTGGCCTAAGCTATCTGTCCTGTCATTGTCATACAGATTTCTAACCTTTACATTTGCATCTTATTTATTTCAAACACGTTTTGGGATTTCCTTGTGCCAATCTATAGACATGTATCCTTCCTATCTATTGTCAAAGAACATTGAGATGGTGGTTATGATACCAGAGCTTGCCATGCAAATTACAGTGCTTCAACAGTAGTGGGATTGTCTGTATAATATATGGCTAAAGATCAATGATTCACACTTGGTTCATTCTGTGAGTTCATTTTCTTCATTTTTGGTGTTATGAACTGACTTTTATTGCTATAACCAACAGGAATTTCTTGTGTATTGTATTAATAAACTTAGGTCATGTGCTGTTTTTTTTTTAAAAGTACAATCTTCAAATATGCTGGGTGTGAACAGATTCTACTGCTGGAGAAATACTTCAGTTCTTTTCAACCTTTATTGATTCATACTTAGTGCTTATGTGAAGGTCAAAGTTTTATAAATCCAGCATATGATATTTGGTACCAGAAATAGATTCAGGTAAATTAGGAAAAAACTTCATGCTTTTCACTAGACATAAAGACTCCTATAAACTAAAAAAAAATCTTCAACCGCACTTCAAAATTTCCCTCTCATTCTTTATTGTACTCAGAACCATTCGTTTCTTCTACAAGGTTATGATTCTTTCAAAACATAAAATTGATTTATGATCTCATCGATTTATACTACACAGTACTATTAGCGATATAATATCATTGTACATTAAATGTAGATTCAATGTTATGGAGGTTAATATAAGTAGTGAAGTAATGTCACGTGTGTAGAGGGGTCATAAACTATCTGTACCAATGTACTGACTTCAACTACCATAGTCATGTTAGATCGTTTTAAATCTTATACCGCATAGAGACTTGCTGATGTTAAGATGTTTAATGTTTAGGAAAGATGGGTTCAGGCATACTTACCCACATTATATTATGTTTCAAGCCATCAAGTTTATTGGTAAATATAGTTGCATCAATTATGAGTTATGGTGATGCAGATCTGTTTATGTATAAAAGATAGGTATGCCCATATGTTTTCACTGTGATTGAAATGACCAAATGAAATTATTCATATTTTGCAGCATGCCTGCGACAAGTTGCAAGATTTCTTACATTTTGTGATATTAAAAGAGGATATGATGAAGTATTTCTCATTGTCCTGTTTCATTATTGGTGGTGTCTGAAGATGCTTATAAAAGGGTGATTCTGAATTTCAAGTTTCTGCCTTTCATAATCTTCACTCAGGTCTGGAGCATTCTGTTGGACCAAGCATAATCAGTGCATATCGAACTTACATGCTGCATTTTCATTGGTATGCATGTTCTATATGCAGTATTACTCCCCTACTAGACCATTATGATGTTTACAGATTTCTAACCTTTACATTTGCATCATATTTATTTCAAACACGTTTTAAGATTTCCTTGTGCCAATCTATAGACATGTATCCTTCCTATCTATTGTCAAAGAACATTGATATAGGGGTTGTGATACCAGAGCTTGCCATGCAAATTACAGTGCTTCAACAGTAGTGGGATTGTTTGTATAATATATGGCTAAATATCAATGATTCACACTTGGTTCATTCTGTGAGTTCATTTTCTTCATTTTTGGTGTTATGAACGGACTTTTATTTCTATGACCAACAGGAATTTCTTGTGTATTGTATTAATATGCTGGGGTCATGTGCTGTTTTTTAAAAAAGAAGTACAATCTTCCAATGTCAATGACTAATGAGGTTCTTTCTCTTTATTTCTTGAATCAGGACACTTGATATATAACTTGCATTTTGATGCATCATGACGGATTCAACTCCAGCTTCGTTTATTCCAAGTGAAGGGAATCCTTCTGATATGGAAAATCAGAATGGTACTTCTACCATACATACTCAAGCATCTGCAGTGTTAAGCCCTCATGATTTTGGCCAAAAACGAAAAACTCAAAGAAGAAGAGGCATATTGCAAGACATAACACGTGTGACTTCAAACTTGGAGAGTCGTTTTACAAGTGGTTCAAGCTCAGGTTTGCAATGTACCAATATCTAGGCATTTATTCTTCTGTTCTAATTAATATTGAAAAGTAGTACACATATGCCTTAAAGTCTGTAATTACAGGGAAAATGATATTTGTCTTCAGCCATATTTGTTAATCTTTTGTTATATTGCCCTTGGTTGGACTAAGAAACCAGCACCACATCATAATACATGTACAAAGTAAATTTTTTGCTGCTACTTTTTACCACGCATGTATTAAGCACATGTATTCATGCTAGGATGCATTATTATTAAGTTGACGAAAAGTAAGTACATCATAACTTCCTATTTGTTCAAAAGCATATATTAAGTACATGTCATCTTGGTTGCCTAAATTCTGAACATCTGCATGGATTAATTGCATGAATTGCTGCTGTTTTTTGGCCAGGGAAACTAAAGAAACCATACTTGTTATAATATGCACTATACTCTTGGTATAATGGAGTACTCATGCTAGGCTAAATTCTGAATATTAGCATGAATTTAGTACATCAGAACTTCCTATTTGTTGGCAACAATGTATTAATTACATGTAATATTGGTCAGCTAAATTCTGAATATTTGCACGGATTGATTGCATGTATTGCTTCAACTTTTTGCTAGGGATACTAAATAAACCATACTTGATTATAACCATGTAGGATGATCAGACCTCACTGGTTAAATAAAGCATAGATTTCATTTATACATGAGCATTTGTAAAACCTACTACTGTTGAAGGGTTCGTTGGTGTTATAATTTGCTTGCATAAAAAGTTGTTTTCTAATAGGCATAGCTTATATCAGTATATAAATGCTCATATATATAATGATATCCTAATAAAGAGGACGAATTTTTTAGTAATGCTTTATTGAATATGTAAAAGGTACAATTTGAATTCATTAAATCAGCTTCTTATATGAATATCAATTACAATATTATGACATCCTATGATGCAGCTTTAATCCTCATAACATGCACGATATTAACACATGTTCCTTGAAGAGTGAATTGACATTTACCTTTGTATTTTACTTACTGTACTCAGCATGCAGAAACATAAATGCAGTGACATTCTCTGAAGAAAAGAAGGTTTTCCAACAACCTTTAGACCAAGTGTTCAAGCGAAAAAGTGCAAGACTAAAGGGCCTAGTGTGTAATGCTGAACCAGAAAAACCCATACCTAAATCTCAATGTCAACAGGTTGTAAATATCACAAGTTCATCTAGGCTAAATTTACTTCCCTCTAAACAACCAGGTCAATAACTCCTCTGCTCTTTTCTTGGAACTAAGTTCCCTTGCAATATATAAGACATTATGAATCCTCTAATGTGCAATGTTCATCTATTAGCAGACACAAGGAAGCAGCTGAAACTGCTTTCAGCAAATCAGAAAAGGGAAATATATCACTACACAGATATTATAGAAGAGTCATACAACTTAGTAGAACAACAAACAAGTTTGCCATCCTCAGGTGCTTCTAATATATTGCATGTTTCACGTTTCAGCTTTCTCACTTTTGCATAAGTTATTTAATTGGTTACAATTAATGTTGCTTCATGTACAGAAAATCCATGCACTTTTAATTGGAGTTCAGAATATTCCCATAAAAATTTCCAAGCACCAGGTGAACATGATTCCAGCCATGAAAGTGTTCAATTGAAAAGACAGCTGAGTAAAAATGATAGGGCAAAGAGTAAAGGACAGAAAAGGTGCAATAATGGTGCTAAAAAATGTGGGTTTTTTACAGCAGAATCCAGTTGTTTTAACAACTTTTCAGGTTTGAAGCTTGGTATCATGATAGCATTATGTGATCCTCCTTGATAAACATTGGATAATTCTCATCATTTTCTTGATAATTCTCATTCTTTTCAGCATTAGGGACTACTGATGGGCTTCCATATTATAGAGATGACTTTCTTCCAAGTTGCAATACTGAAGATACTATTCCATGTTTACTAAGGCATACCAACCCACCAACCTACACAGGTAATTTTACAAAGACATACTATTATTTACTTTGCATTACAATGTTGATGGTCTAAAGTAACTATGAAGTTGATATTACATGGCTCTTTTGCTGTTGTTGTTTCTTGCAGTTGATGGTCAGCATTATAGACATGTTCAGATTAATTTGGATTACAACAATGATGAATTCCAAAGGGATTTAAGTTCAAGTGATGATGATGAGTCATGTAAATTTACATCTTCCATGGTTCATTTCATCTATACCAAATTCAAATTGGTTTGTTTTTCATAAAGTTGACATATTTAATTGTAGCAGATGAAAGGGATATGCTAACAGCAAATCAAAATAATCCAACCAATTATTTGACGAACGTGGTTGCATTTGATAGGGGTGAGCTACAAGGTAGAAATTTTACTAACTAAGCTCAACACTATTTATACATTGAAACTATTTCAAGTATGTTCATAAATATGCTATACACTTTGTTGTTTGACAGTATATATTGATGAAGGTGATCCGACATATACATGCAAATACTGCTATGCTTCTTTCTGGTATAACGAAAGAGCTAAAAAGGATAACAAGAAAAGATCTCCCAATTCATTCCATATGTGTTGCCTAAATGGGAAGGTTGTCTTACCATACATGAAGCCACCTCCACCTTTACTTCAAAGGCTTTTCCTTAACAAGAATATCCCGGAGTCAAGAAACTTCTACGCAAATATACGGCAGTACAATAACATGTTCTCATTTACATCCATGGGAGGCAAGATTGATCATTCTAAGAACACTGGTGGTGGTCCATACTGTTTTGTTCTATCAGGTCAAAACCACCATAGCCTAGGAAGTTTATTGCCGTCTGAAGGTTCGCGTCCAGTTTACTCTCAGTTGTACATTTTTGATACAGATAATGAAGTTAGGAACCGGATTGATGCAGTCAGGTAATTTATGATACACATTTTGTTTTATATTTATATATTTGCACTAATATATATACTAACACGAAGGGCTTCTCGGTTTGTAGCCAACATCAAAAGGATTCAACAATTGATACAAAGATTGTCAATGATATCAAAGAAATGTTGGATGAAGTCAATCCTTATGTGAGACAGTATCGTTTTGCTTCGGACCTGTTAAAAAACAACCAATCAACTGAGTTGAGACTGTGCTTGATCAGTACCAGACAACATGACGGAAGGAATTATAATACTCCAACTGCTTCAGAAGTAGCTGTATTAATTCTTGGTGACATAGATATGGAATTCAATGTAAGAGACATAATAGTTAGGGAACATTCAGGCTTCCCACAACGGATCCATGAATTACTTCCTTGCTATTTACCACTTCAATATCCCATATTATTCCCATATGGTGAAGATGGTTATAGGGATGACATTTATCATAGGGAAGATACTCTTAGTACTACTAAGAAAAGGAAGAGGTCAAGCATGAGGGAGTTCTTTGCTTATAGGCTAATGCATAGAGATAATGAGATGTCTACTTTGTTACATTCATCTAGATTACTTCAGCAATTCATAGTTGATGGATACACGATGATTGAAGCTCAAAGATTAATTTGGATTCGAACACATCAAAAAGAACTGAGGGCTGATTTATACCAAGGGCTTTCTGAGGCTGTTATGAGAGGTGAAACAAATGCTACATCAACTGGAAAGCGGATCATCCTACCATCTACATTTACAGGAGGAGCTAGATATATGCTTCAAAATTACCAAGATGCTATGGCCATATGTAGATGGGCTGGTTATCCAGATATATTCTTAACTTTCACATGTAATCCAGCATGGCCTGAAATAACGAGATACTGCAAAGACCATTCAGTTAATGCTTCAGACAGGCCTGACATTCTTTCAAGGTTCTTTAAGCTCAAGTTGCAATCACTCATGAAGGTTATAAAAGAGAAGAAAGTTTTTGGAGCTGTAAGGGCAGGTAAAGTTTTTGTGTATTTTCAAATTTGTATTGAATTCTATATGTCATTATGATTAACTCATCATCTGACATTATATTCTTATTGTATGACTATTCCCACATTTTGGATTTCAGAAGTGTACACCATTGAATTTCAAAAGCGAGGCTTGCCACATGCTCACTTACTTTTATTTCTTGAGAGAAGTGAAAAGATTGTAACATCTGAAGCCATAGACAAAGTTATTACTGCAGAAATTCCAGACAAGGATACATCACCTCGACTGTATGAGTTGGTCAAAAAATTCATGATTCACGGTCCATGTGGAGGAAGCAATCATAAGTCACCATGCATGAAGAACAACAAGTGCAGTAAGCATTTTCCCAAGAAATTCAATCAAAATACAATTGTTGATGAGGAAGGTTATCCTACATATCGTAGAAGAGATGATGGTCGAGTAATTGAAGTTAAAGGTATACCCTTAGATAACCGTTTTGTTGTGCCTTACAATCCTTTATTACTTGCCATGTTTGAAGCTCATATCAATGTTGAAAAATGCAATCAGTCTACTGCTATAAAGTATTTATTCAAGTACATAAGCAAAGGAAATGATAGAGTTGTTGCTGGGATATTCGACAAAAATGGTAATGGGAATGGTGAGACAATTGTTGATGAGATTCAACAGTATTATAACTTTCGGTACTTATCTGCTTGTGAAGCTGCATGGCGAATCTTTGGATTTGACATCCACCACAGATTTCCTTCCGTTGAAAGGTTAAGCTTCCACCTACCAAATCAACAGTATGTAATTTACAAAAATACAGATGATGTTTCAGAGTTATTGGACAACCCAAGAGTATGTGAATCACAATTCCTGTCTTGGATGAAAATCAATGATGAAGATACATTTGCAGCTGAACTTACCTATGCTGAGTTCCCACAGCACTATGTCTACCAAAGGAATGAGCGAAAGTGGAAACGCAGACAGAAAGGATTTGCTGTAGGTAGGATTGCAAATGCAACTCCAAGCTCAGGAGAATTGTACTACCTGCGGATTTTACTAACAAAAGTAAGAGGACCACGTTCATTTGATGACATCAAAACTGTTGATGGAGTTATTTATAACTCATTCAAAGAGGCATGTAATGCTTTAGGTTTATTGGATGATGATAAGGAATATATAAATGCTATTGAAGAAGCATCTACTTGGGCAACTGGCACTTCTTTAAGGAAGCTGTTTGTAACAATGCTTCTTTGTAGCTGCTTGCAACATCCTGACTCTGTGTGGAACAAATGCTCGAAGGTCCTATCTGAGGATCTATTATATATACCGCATGATCATGCCAATTATTCACGTAAGTGATTGAATGTTCCATATATTTGCTTAAGTTCTGCTTCTGAGTTATGTTGAGTTATTATACATGTTTCAATGATTACCTTCTTTTTCAGACTTTTCAGTTTCACCTTATGACAAGGAACAAGTTGCCTTGAAAGAAATTGATCTTATGCTTAGGAACAATGGGAAAAGCCTTAATGACTATCCAAGCCTCCCGACTCCAGAAGAAATATCATCCGTTGATGTTACAAATAATCTTATACTACAGGAATTGAGCTACGATCGGAATGCCATGCAATCTGAAGCAAGAACATTCCAAAATTCTCTTACTGATGAGCAGAAAATCATATTTGATCAAGTTATGATGTCTACTCACTCATCAACAGGAGGGTTCTTCTTTGTTCATGGCTATGGTGGAACAGGGAAAACTTTCTTGTGGAAGGCTTTAACATGTACGTTGCGTGGTAAAGGAGATATAGTATTGGCTGTTGCATCAAGTGGCATTGCAGCAACCCTACTTCCTTCAGGTAGAACTGCTCATTCACGCTTTGCAATTCCAATACAAATTACTGAGTTTTCCATGTGCTCAATTAGACAGAACTCAGCGCTTGCAAACTTAATTATATCCACAAAGTTAATCATATGGGATGAAGCTCCCATGGTACAGCGGTACTGCATAGAAGCATTTGACCGTACTCTCAAGGATATTATGCATTCCACTTTGCCATTTGGTGGGAAATGCATTGTTATGGGTGGAGATTTCCGTCAGATTCTTCCAGTTATACCAAAAGGTAGTAGGGCTTCAATTGTTAATGCATGTATTTCTTCTTCATGCTTATGGGATCATTGCAAAATCTTCCACCTTACAAAGAACATGAGGTTGACTACTGGATCATCAAATAATGATATTAATCAGCTGCAATGGTTTAGTCAATGGCTTCTAGATGTGGGTGATGGGAAGATAGGTGATTCACATGATGGTATATATCATATTGAAATTCCAGATCGATTCTTAGTACCAGAATCTCAAAATCCAATAGAGACCATTATACAAGCCACTTACACAAATCTGGTAGACAATATTTCCAACAATGAATATTTCAATGATAGAGCAATATTGGCACCCACCATAGAGGCTGTCAATAAAATCAATGAATATATGTGTGCTATATTGCCTGGTGACTCTCAGGATTTCTTCAGTTCTGACTCTATTTGTCAATCTACAGATGACAGCGATAGCTTTGACAATTTGTATACAACTGAATTCTTGAATACTATTGCAAGCTCAGGTTTGCCACCACATAAGCTTACATTGAAAGTTGGAGCTCCTATTATGCTGTTAAGGAATATAGATCAAGGATCAGGCTTGTGTAATGGTACTAGGCTTCGTATATCAAAGTTGGGCAAAAATGTCATTGAAGCCATTACATTGAATGGTTCTAACCTAAATCAGAAAGTCTTAATTCATAGGATGGACATGAACCCTTCTGAAAGTAGATGGCCGTTTCATATGCGGCGGAGACAATTTCCAATTAATCTCAGCTTTGCAATGACTATCAACAAAAGCCAAGGGCAGTCTCTTCGTCATGTTGGGATATATCTTTCTAAGCCTGTATTCACTCATGGCCAATTATATGTTGCATTATCTCGGGTTAGAAGTATGGATGGCTTGAAATTATATGTCCCTACTAATGCTAATGATAATAGTAGGACCACCATAAATGTTGTTTACAAGGAAGTGTTTAGGAATTTGCACCATTGATTCCATTTGGTTACATTACCGTGAAAGCAATCAAGGTATTTAATGCCATTCAATTAAGATGTATTTGTAGTTTTATATTTGGATTAGAACATATTTGTTATTTGATTTCCTGTTTGAATTGATGTATTTTTCATTATGTTATGTATATGTTATGTTTTCTTCACTGGTTTAATGTAACTAATTTCTTGAAAAATTGCTCTCCGCGCATCGCGCGGGGGAGTTCATGCTAGTTCTAGTAAAAAACGAGCGTATGACATAAAAACATGCTAAAACATCCATGACAGTTCAAAATTTACTTTACATTGGACGCATTTGTAATCTACTTGGATAAATTACATGATGATATGATAGACTACCTTGTCTACACGTGTATTTGATGCCATCAATTCTAAAAATATATTGTGTGTAAAATCATTTGGTTTAATTGTGTTGTGCTCTCCATCCATCTCAGGGGCCCGGGACTCAACTAATTAATTCGTTTAAATAAGGATTGGCTTATACTTTATTTTAGGATAGGACTATATTAATAAGGAAGCTTGTAACAGAAACAACCAGATTTTGTGAGGGTCAGAAAAAGAATACAACATAGTCACCGATTAAGTTGGGGCATCTTCTTAGAACTTTCCGTTTCAAATGTAAAATAGGATCGGTTTAAATATGTTATGGTGGGTGGGAAAATCACAAGTGTTTGGGACTCGCGGGTGACACTGTCCATCCACTACTGTTAGACTCCTCCTTTAATTATTCTTCTTTCACAGAGATAATTCATAATTTGATTCTAATGACCGCCATTATCACGCTTACGTTATGATTAAAGCTTTCCTAAAAACGATGAGATATAAGGATATTTAAAATCAATCACTTTAGTACACGGAGAAAACATATGAAATTAACTTTCCCCGCTCAAAACAATTAGCACTTCAGGTCAAAAAACAAAATAAAACAACAAGCACTTTTTTTTACAAAAATATTCATTTTAAATTTTAGGCATTCTATTTTAGGATAAAAAAACAAGTGGGAATTGAAGTGGGCCGTCTCTCTATGGGGCTGTTTGTGATAGCTTTTTTGAATCGGGCTTATCATATAAGCCTGATTTACGTAAATCGAGATAAATTTCCTCCACATATTTATCTCGTAGACCGTAAAAGTACTTCGTAGACCGTAAAAGCACCTCGTAGACCTTTAAAGCTACCTCGTAGACCGTAAATTACAATTCATAAGCACTTATAAAATTTTCATAAACTATTCCAAACAGTCTGTATGTGACTATGTGAGTGGTTTTTTGATTTGAAATGATTAAATTGATTATTAGACAAGTGAGGGGTTTGCATGAGGTATTAATAATTTTATATTTTTGAATTCACTCTGAATCAGTCGTAGCTACACGTAGGTAGCTTTTGACTAGACACAAAGCATTGAAAATAATTATTAATAATTAGGAGAGAATCGCTCAATTGGAAATTGAAAAGGAAAAGGCAATAACAGAATATTACTATAATAATGATAATAGCCACGTTGGGCAGTGATTTCTAAATAATAGCTGGTAACAACTTCTCCAGTTGTGAAAAGCACAAGGTCTAATGACTACGACGGGTGTTTAGTAAGGAAAGAATAACGCTGAACAAAACTTGTCAAAAAAGAGGTGAACGGAGGATAAAATTTGTTTTTGCACATAATAGGGCCTTGTTTGGCCTGAACCCTGAAGACCCCACAGTAAAACGAAGCAGCCCTGAAGCTGCACGAGCATATTATAGTAATAGCTTTCTGCTACCTTCCTGTTTATTCCTATTTGGAGGTTGGTGGGCATATAGATTACGCGTATGGACATGTTTGTGACACAGAGTTTCATAATTTATACCCCATGATTTGTCCTGCACTTCCCACATCATGTCTCTCTTTAACCCTACGTTTAATTTCCTCTGCCGCCACACCAAACATTGCCTTACAGGCACTTCACTTGTCCAAACTAAGCTGCCCAGTTCAGCAAAAAGGTTAAATAATCCTTGGAGAGTTGAAAAATGTGTGGGAAGATCGTTTGTTTTGCCAACAGAAACAAAAGAATCCGAATGGATTTCCTCTTATCCGTGTGATCAATTCAAACGTTGGTCAATATTCAACGACAAACAATTAGAATATCCATGTCCGACAATGGGACAAATTCAGGGGATGTAGATAATGAGGTTTATATGTAGCCTTCAATCCGCAGTTGGTGTCACCAACTAGCCTCTATGACCAGCAGATCTATCCATCGTCGGTGGCTTCGAGATAAACTACTATAAATGGTGGGCCTACGCATCCATTAATTAACAATAATGGCTTTAGAATGAGACAGACACGAACAAATTAGTTTACTATAATAGAATATATTATAAAACGGGATGCTTCTGTAACCTTTCCTCTGTGTCTGTTGGGTTACAGAGACCATCCAACGGTTTCATTATATTGAGAGGTGGTGTCCAGCTCCTTTTCCCATCCCTTTCCATGACCTAACCCCAATAACGCACTTGTGCACAATCATTGCTATGTTTGCCCCTTCAAACTTGAATCCATCTCCTCCTCATTTCATTTCATTTCTTTGTCAAATATTGAGTTCATTAATTAATGCTCCCCCTGTACGTCACCAGTAATGTTAGATGACGCCTTTCTTCTTTCTACATGTATACGAAACACTAGTAAACTATATATATATATATTGAGGTTTTGGTGTGACCTTCAAGTTTCTAACACCCAGTTTTTTCTGCTGATATTAAAAGAAACAAATGTGAATCACCAAGTTATAGTGTCGCATTCCACGCATCCATATTTTATTGTAGTAAACAATGTATACATATGCATGCATCTCTCTACTTTTTTAATCGTAGGCATGATGAATTTAATGGTCCTTATAATTGATTAGGAGAAATAGGTGGTATAGCTTGACATGAAAGCCTCGAATTCAAATCTCATTAAAATATCGTTATAGCAAGATTTTATGAGTGAGTTCTGATATATATAAAGGAAACTTTATTAGCCAAATAATTAGGCAATAAGTGAAAGATAATAGACGTACGGGTGATGTGATGATGAGGGAATTATAAAAAAAGTGATGATATATAATCAAGGCACAAATAATTAGATAGATAGATACAAGTTGAGAAAACCAATATGAAATGATTTGGTAAATGTAGTAGTGTGATGTGGAGACGCCAAATTATAGGCTTTAGGGGGAATAGTGAAGGAAGGTGAAGCGATTTTTGTGAATGAAAAGGAAGAGAGGAGGAGTCTTGGGATGGAGTTAAAGGAAATAAGGAGCTTGGGATTTAAGTTGGAATCCCCAAAAGAAGTGGGGAGAGGCCATAAACGAACAGACTTGAGATCCAAGGCTGAGAAAGCCTGCATTGGAGGGAAAAAGATTATGTTAACGTGAAGAGAAAGAGGTGAACACGTGATCTCTCATGGCATTATTCAGAGATATAGAGTATATATACTTGCTGTTTAAGGATGAGCTGCCTCTTTCCTCGTTATCTCCTCGTAATTATTCCATCTATTCCTGTCCCTCTCATGTATGACACCAGTGGATCATAATACCCGCCACACTCAAACAACCTCGCACTGATTACTATGTTAATCCTTCCATTTAATGATGCTTCTATTCTACCGCGCTACTATACTAATAATTATTCACTTCATTTGTCCCATCCATCCAGCATTCCTCCTTGTATGTGTGTGTTTCAGTTTGTCCATTTGGAGAGATGTAGTTAAGGAGATCATCAGCAGAATCGCGTGATTATATTATATGCACGTCCCAAAATCCTATTGCCCAAATGGGGGGACAAGTCAGCCAGATTATGAAATTAAAACTTCATGTCTAAATTAAATAATTGATCTCTAATCAAAACCCGCATTAATAAAGAGAGAATGTCAACGTGAGGATCAACAGAAAGTATAAAATATACGTAGTATATGTTAAGATGCATGTTTATGCCAAGCTGCACATTCTGAAGCTCCGGTGATTGTTCAGCAATGCTTTTCTCTCTGTCACACAACCCAATTTCCGGATGTTATATTATTTGTTTGTTTGTGCTTTCGTTGCCAATTTTTATAACCGAATCGGGCTCATGATTGGACAATAATTTGGTAGCAAGTCAATTTTATATATCATGTAGATTAAGAACTCCAGACATGACTAGGGTTAAAGGGTAATTTTGTTCCAGAAATTTTTATAGACAGATAAATTTGCTCCAAAAGTTTTTTGGAGAGCAATTTTGCCTCTAAAATATAAAAAAATGGAGCAATTTTACTCTGACCATTATCTCGATTAATTTTAACAGTTAGTTAACTAAATATGCTGAACTAGCAATTTATATGTCCATATGTCATTTTTACATGTGTCATCTACTTTATTTTTCTTCAGAGTTGAATCTAAAACTTTAGGGGTAAATTTACACCTTCACAAAAATGACGTGGATAACATGCAAACTGTTAGCTCATCATATTTGATTAACTAACAATTAAAATTAATTGGGATAAAAACAAGGACAAAATTACCCCTTTTTATACTTTTAAAATAAAATTGCACCGAACCGTGTATTGTACTTGTGATTTTATAGTGTCTATTTGGAATCCCATTTGGGATCAAAAAAAGCTCATTTACCAGTATAAGCTCATTTGACTTACTTATGAGTGTTTGAGAATCCATTGGAATTTAATGGGCTTTAGGTGAAAAAGTAGTTTTTTTCATAAGCTCACTCACATAGCTTTAAAAAAAAGTCATTTCTCCTACTGTCAATCTAAATACAAATAACATTAGCAATATAACTTTTTTTTTATTTGGCTTCTACAAAAATCAAATTAAAAAAAAACCACTTTTACAATGTGTTTCCAAACAGGCACATCCGACTGAGAAAGGAGGGTGGTGGAACTGGTTGCATTTACGGTCTTTGCATTCCTCTATTCAGTGATGACTGATGATCATTTCATTATATTGATTTTTTGTGTAGTCGATCTCTTCAATCCCGAAAACATCAACCCCATGGTCCCTGCTTTATTATCCAGCATTAGCAGTGGCATAAATTTGTCAATAGCCTTGTGCCATACTGGGTTAGAAATTTGTTTTAATGTTTGAGCCAAGTTTGATCGGAGTTAAGCTAACTACTATGGAGCAGAAACAGACACTGAGGCACCATCCAATACTATATATGACCAGCACTAAAACCTCCTTAAAAAGTTTATGGTGTGGGATTAGTCACCACTATTCGGCTTTGAAACAAAACATATAAATAAAGATAAAACGTTGAATAAATTCAATATAACAACTTGCAAATGATAATTAAAACGTATATTTGTTATTTTAACAATAGCATGTTAGATGCATCAAACATATATGCCGCCCCTGTAACTCAGATTCAGGATCGTCGTGGCCGCGATGGGTATATCTATATATCCCCGGAGCGAGACAATTTGGTCTCTGTTGATAACCCTTTTCTACATAAAAGTTAGCGGCCTGCTTGACTGAAGCCTCCTTGATCACCATATGGTGTCATATTCTTTTTAAAAAAGATGGACTCTAATGTGAATGTAATTAGTAACACCATACTTGTGAGAATAACAGCTTTAAATAAAAAACTCAAATTGCGAGATGAGGATTCCAATTCGTGGGAACAACAACAGTGTAGATCCGATTCAGAAAATAGTCAAAGTCAAAATAACACAGCAGGGAACTTCGCCGCAAAAAGTAATGGTTAAATTACAGGCAAACACACATGTATGGGAATATAAATGGGAAAATTAAATGCTTGTTTGGATCTAAAAAGTGCTTATTTACATAAATTGAAATTAAACTAATCTCACATACTTATTTTATATATAGTAAATTACGATTAAAAAATTATTTTTAAAGACTTCAAATTTTTTTTTTTTAACAAGCACTGAACCGGATGCTCTTAAATAAATGGCAGAAAGCGGAAGCATGTACAGCTTATAGCAATAGAGATTGAAAAAAGAGTGTCATCTTCCTTCCCTGGTTTCCTCGTTCATTTTTGACCTTTATGCGTCCAAGCAAACCATATATCCACGCGCCTAATTCTTTAATGTCAACTAATAATATTCCATTATCTACTTGGGCTTTCACACGCACATGCCCATATCTTGACATGAAGAAATAAGAAAGTGATTGGGCCTTGGCCCCACATTCTCATTTATATATATAGGGCACATTATAAAAAGTCATATTAGTTCTTTTTATAGAATATTTGATAGTTTAAAATAAACAAGAACAGTGAAAAAAATAAATTAATATGGTTTTAGAGTTTAGTGTAGTTATTAAGAGTGATATTAAAAATTATTTATGTTTATAATAAATTTATCACTTTTAATTATTTTTATTAATACCCATAAGTGAGGTAGAAATGACTTATATATTTAGGATCAAATGAAGTAATTAGTTAATCAATTATTAAATAATCGCTGATGGAAAAATAGAAAAAAGCATAAAAAATATAACAGACACCCTAATCCTATACATATATGTTAAATTTTTTGGGATTTAACCAGTGCTTTCTATAAGTTACATTTTATACTTGTTTAAAATGTTAATTCATTTTTTAATTTTTATCTATAATTAATTAAATGCCTCCCTCGTTTTCTTCACTCATTTTATTTCGTCTCTTTTTCTACTCATCCCCTCCCTCCCCATAAATAAGGATAGTATCTAAAAAGATGTATTCGTTACAGGTTAGTATCTTTAACCAAGTTTTATTTAAATAATTTGATTATATGCAAAATGGGAATCCCCTGTAAAAGGGGGTTAACCGCACACGTGGAAAGTTCAGCGCGGGAGGTTGTAGCGGTGGCGCTATTGGTCTTGCTCGCTTCATGCAAGTCGTGTCGCTTGCTCACCCATTTGCATTCTCTTTCACCCTTGCTGCTTTTCAACTTTTTTAATTCTTATTCACTCTATATATTTTATTGAATTTTAAACAATTTTATTTTATTCTTAATATTTATTTACATATCGAAGTGGAATTTTAAATAAAAAATGAATATGTCTTTCTCTTAGCATTCCTAACCTTTTCAATATCTCTTGGGATACAGATTTTCTTAGGGTTTCAACATGGAGTGGCATGTTTCGAAGACCAGAGCTGCTCTTCTCTTCTCTTGCTTCATGACACATTCATGCAGGGGGCTACATTGGTGATTGTGTGGTGTTTATTTTTGTGTTGGGCCTTTTTGTTTTGTGGTTCTTATCTTTTTCTTGTACTTGTTTTTATATTTGTTGGGTGTTTCATTTTTCTTTACTTTTTTTTTTGGGCTTTACCGTTGCTTACTAGCTGTTGAAGCTTTTATATGTATTGTTTTATTTAGTTTATACTAAAATGGTCTTCTAGGGCTAACACGTGTTGGCGTAAGTAGTAAAGAATTTATGTTCCTTTCAATGTTTTAATCTTTAGTTCAATTTTTGGGATAACATGTATGGAAAAAATCTATTTAGAAAGGTCACTCCCATCTTGAACCTGATAACAAATGAGAAATTAATCATCAGATGCGTTCCGTGGATAGCTTACGTAGGAAAAAAAGTCTTCTATAAAAAAATAATAATAATAAATGAATACAGCCTTTAGAAAACTGGCTTGTTATTGATTAGGGGTGGAAACAGGCCAGGCCAGGCCAGGCCTGTGCCTTAACAGGCCTGGCCTGTTAAGGCACTATCTGGCCTGAGCCTGGCCTGGCCTGTGGCCTGTTAAGGAATTTTTTTTTTATTTTTTTTACTTTTTTTATTTTTTTTTATTTTTTTTTTATTTTTTTTTTATTTTTTTATTTTTTTTAAAGGCTAACAAGTAACAAGCCATAGGCCAAAAAATAGTCTATTTCAAATAGGAAAAAAATGCCCAATTACATAAATTAATTATCCCAATACAAAAATTAATTATCCAAAATACATCATAAAATGTGAAATCAAATACAATATAATAATTTTCAATACAAATTCTCCAATTTTCACATCAAATCTTCAATATGATTTCTTCTTCTCCTTCAAAGACCTTGAAAAAAAATTAATAAAATATATAGTATTAGAGTATAACAAAGTTTAACAAATAATATATATAAGAAATAACATTATTTTAACAACGGAAAATTTATACCTTTTGTTTCTTCTTTAAACCATACTTGTTGCGAAGCCTTTCATTCGACTTTAATTCATTTACAACAAAAAAAAAATTATTACACTAATATTTATTTATTTTTTACAAAAAAAAAAAAAAAGCTTAACAGGCCAAGGCCAGCCTGACAGGCCTAACAGGCCTGTCAGTAGGCCTTGGCCTGGCCTTTTAAGGCAAACAGGCCTTGGCCTTGGCCTTGGCCTGGCCTATTAGCCTGATAGGCCAGGCCTGGCCAGGCCGGAAACAGGCCAGGCCGCAGGCCCCTGACAGGCCGCCTGGCCTGTTTCCACCCCTATTATTGATTGGGCTTGTTCTCTCAAAATGAGTTGCACATCTCACATCCTTGTCGGCTTTTCAAACCCTCTCTTTTTCTCTCCAACTCTTTGAGTTTGACCCGTTGCCGCCCCCCACGTCAGCACTCTCTTCTCTTTATACTCCATTGTCCATCGACCCCCCCTCTATTATGTCTTTAGAGCTTTTTGGATCGTCTCATGGTTCTTGATTGCCTCTTTTTCTGAGCATAATAAAGCTCCCCTCCTTCCCTTTCTTTTCTGTAAACCCTACTTCATCCCATCAAGCCATTCCCATGACCTATATTTAGACACACCACCTCTTCTTTTTATAGAAACCTGTTCCCTTCAGCTCTCTGAGTCAGGGAAAAGATTTAGACTCCTTCAGATCTTAGCACCTGAGAGAAACTGGCTTCAGTTTTCAAGAATTTTCCCTCCACCTCTAACGTCCGTTTTATCGGCACCTCAATATAATCCAGTCTTCTCTGTCAGTTTTCATTTGTAACTCAAATCATCCCCTTACCACTCTTGTTTTTTATTTTGCCTTATTACAACAAATATGTGTTCCAGCGGCGGGGAAGAACATTATGACACAGAAGGCCTAGCCTCTTTAAACGGTACTAATGCCCAGTTTGGTTCCCTCTTTTCACTCATCTCACAATATCATCAACAAAAGCCCAACTCGTTTGATCCTTCACCTAATTACCTCCAACACGCTGTACCCCAATCTCAACTACCAGCTGCCTCAATTCCCAATTCTGAGCCTAATTATTGCACTCATCTGTCAGACCCACCAATATTCTCATCATCTATGTTTTCCGGCAATCAATCAGTTGGAGGGTGTCGCAGAGAGTCAGAGCATGATGATCATGCACTAGTACGGAACTCATCAAAGAAGCGAAGCAGAGCATCAAGGCGGGCTCCCACCACCGTTATCACTACCGACCCCTCCAATTTCAGATCCATGGTTCGGGAGTTCACCGGTATCCCAGCTCCACCGTCCTCCGCTGCATCCCATTCTCGCCGCTTCCACCCATTCCAACGGCACCCTCACCCTCACCCTCCAAATCCATCTTCACCTTCATCCTCTTCTCTTAATATTATTACCACTACTCCTAATGCCTTAGCTTCTCATCAACTCCTTCCTGGTTTGGCTTACGACTTCCAAACACCTCTTCATCTCCCTCTCCCTACGACGACATTTAGCTCGAAGTCTCAGCCTTCTGGATCTGAGTGGCCTCTCAATGCCACTAACTCGTGGTCTTCACACTTCTAATGATAATGGAGGAGGAACACGAGAGTAGCTTTTACCACGACAAGATCCACCCATCATTCATGGACTTGTTCTTGTTGCGATTAGGAGTATCCTGCACACTTGGTGCATTATTACCAACCACAATCAATGATGCAATGATCAATTGATATCATCATGATGGTGGTGTGATGTATGGTTTGTGTTGATAATTGTATTTCCAGTGACATCTTCGCCTTTTTTTTCCCCACATACATATATATGCTCCTTTTAATTTATATGTAGCACTCGAGTATCAGATGATGTTTACTATTTTTTTCACCCAGTGGCTTTAATTAATTGAAAAGTTTATCCATGACTGTTGGCATGATTAGCTTATAAATGATAATATACTTGTAATTACTGTTGCTATTATGGTTACGACATGAAGTGAAACTGATCTGGAATAGCCATTTTGAAAGCTCTCAATATAATAATAGAGAGTATATGTTGAAGTTACGTAAGGATTGTTGAACGATGTTGAGAAAGAAGAGAATGCAAGAGGTGGCTGGTGACACCACTGACCGCTGCAAAAGGATCAGTATCGATTATAAAGGGAAATTAGACGAGGAGGAGTTCTACCTTTATTCATGCCACCTCGTTTGTGTGATGGAATTTAATTTGCTGTCACTGTCCTCAGGCCGCTATGCAAACTCCATATTCCTTCTCCTATGTGCGGCCAATTTTTGTCTCCCAGTCCGGGCTTATAGTTACTCATAATTTTAACAGGAAAAAAGGCAGTGTTTTCTCGTTCTTGGAATAACTCTTCATTCAGTTATAGCCTTGTATGGTTCTTGAAGTATTAGTTTAAAAGAATGTACGTAGTTGTGTGCGTATATACTTATTTCACGGAATTAATGTGTGTGTGAGCGTGTATGTGTGTTACGTTGTTTTTTGACACACATTTCATATGGTTCATATATATATATATATATATATATATATATATATATAACTTTATTAGAACTTACTAGTATTATGTTAGCCAAGAAGATTATTCAATAATATAATCCGTATAATGTCTTAATTGATGTTATACTAATCTACTCTTGACTTATTCCTCTTAGTATTCTTACATATTTATAGAGGGTAAAACAGTAAAAGATATATGTAGTGCTTCATTGAAATCTTAAACCCACGAATATTCTAAGAACGTCAATTTGAATGAAGTGGAGAGTAGTAGTCATAGATAACGCTAGACTGGGCACTGTCATTGTCATTAGGAGTTGGTAATTGGTCTACACACACACGCATATAAGTAAATTGATATTGTGCCTCTAGCTAGGATGTTGCTATTCATATATGCTAATGTCTGTCTATTCCTTGATTTGGTTGTGGTACGTATTTCTGACGCATGAAAATGAAATTGGGTATGCTTTGGGAGCAAATGGTGGAAAGATTAGTGGCTTATTACTCTTTACCCGCCTCTACACACACACAAGGACTTTCCTGGAGAGTGAAGGCAAGTTACTTAATACTTAGGATATATGCAGACAAATCAGATAACGATGACCAACATAATTGCATAGCGGTGACGTGAATGCAGTTAAGCATAGTAGCCACTGAGATCCCCAAGAAGAATCATCCCAGTTCGACTTATCGGCACGCACAATGGCCATGGCGTTTCATTTTGGCTAATCGTACTTGTATCAATGCTGGGGGTGGGCCCTTATATTCTGTACACAAACCAAATTTAAACTGAAAAACCAAATACCCGTGTCGACAGAAAAAAGTTGCAAGAATATGCACGCTTCATAGATGAGGAGTGGCCATCATTTGCTAGACCTGCACTTGTTATTACTATGTATCCAACGATGGATCGTAGTCCACATTGACAAGAAAAAGAGATGACAGCGTTTTAATCAAGCCTCCACTACCAACTGTCGGAATTAACTAGAAATTAAAGGAAACTTGATATGTGTGTGTATTTGTATTGAATGAAAGAAGCAATTAATATTAGAATTAAGTAGGCAGAATGAGATCCATATGAATCCCCGCCGAGATGGCGGCAAAAAATACTCTCTCCGGTTTTATTTATAAGTAATTTTTTTAATTACGTAAAATGAACAGATAATTAAAAATAATAAACGTGTTAAAAATGTCATTTTTTTTTCATATATGCCCCTATTTATGAAAATAAAGAAATAATAAAATATGTTTTCTCAATGTTTTGTTGACTTAATTCACCTAATGAGTTCTCTCTCTCTTCTAAATATAACTTTTGGTATGTATCATAATTAATTATAAATAATATGTATTTAATAAGGATAAAATAAAAAAAATAAATTTATATTTTCAGACACAAAATAAAAATTGCTTATAAAAAAGACCAACTACATTAAACAAAATTTGCTTATAGGACCGGAGGAGTAATAAAAAGAAATGAAAGGGGACGAAAAAGAGAAGTAAAACGTAATGATGGACTGAGCAATAGAAACCGGAAAAGAATTGGAAGATGATGATGAGACGGAAGACGAGGGAAGGAAGGCGACACGTGAATCTTTGGGTGGACCATTGCCAATCATACCCCCACTTCCCTCCAACATATCAAAATTTTCAAGTCCACAATGCACCGTACAGCAATTTCTCATCCTATTCATCATCATCATATACGTACGAAGTGGCAGATTGAGCAAAGCAGAGGAGACGAAGGAGAAGCTTATGGGGAGGGACTGCCGGACTGGCAAAGAAGAATCCGGCGGTGTCTGGGAAGGAGGTCACCAATGTTGCCGGCAGTGGTGGTGCAAAGAGGTTGACGGTGGTCAGGGAACTTAAAATTAGAGAGGGTGGAAAGAAGTGAAGCGTCAGTGGTGCCTAGGGCATTAGTCACATGATAAATCATGATTCATAGGCCTCTCCCCTATCAATTTTGATTACCATGCCTTTTGCGATTAGGATTAAAGTTGATTGCCACAAGAGAAAACCAAACGCCTTGATGATGGAGTCTGGACTACCCTTAGTCCGTTACCATGTCCCCAAGAAATAAACCAAACAGGCCCTTGTATGACTATATGTTGGACTGTGTGAAAGTGTGAGGCCAGGCAATTAAGATGTGGGTGTTCTGGTTTTCAAGGCCCTACTCCGTTTAGCATCAATGGACCTGACAGAATGAAGAGGCCCACACAGATGGACCCAAAAATACCATAACAATGAGTGGATGGTGCAGCTCATTATAAAGAGTCCCCGAGTGATGTTGGTGCCCTGGTTTTCTTTCTATTCAATGGTCCTCAGGTCCCTCCCCAGGTACCCTTTTTTCCACCGGTTTCTGGGCTTCTGTCCATTCTGTTTTACCACAGAGAGAGAGAGAGAGAGAATAAAAATACACAATATGCTTTCCTTGGATCTTCCTAAGAGCCACACAAGATCTAACATAATCCTTTCTTTACAGAAGATGTGTTCTAAACATCTCTAACGGGCTTTTTCATCCTAGCAGATAGATGCCTGTGTCATATCTTCTCAAGACTAGGCAAAATTGATGGTGCCATCACATCTTCAAAGCACAAAAAACTTCAGCAATAATGATCAGCAGGCAGGAGTGAGAGCCCAGGAAACACAACCCTTACTTGGGTTTTGCAGCAGAGAACATCACAAAAGGCCCATTTCTTATGCATGAAAATCTGACCAGCCCACACCCTCTGCAGAGATCTTCAAGTTCATGTTCAGACAAAGAGATGTAGCTGCCTGATACTTGCCTTATATTCTACAAGAAACACATTGCCCCATCAAATTTCATAATAACAGCCTCTATCAAAACCAAAATATGTTAAAAACATATTAAGGCATCATCTTCTCCCCTTTATGGGGATATGAACTTATGATTCATATCCATGTACCAAATCACAAGGAAGCTGCAAATCATGTAAATAAACGGATGTATAAGGCCAGAAGATAAGTTGGAAGATTCCGAGTATGAAAAAGCTACAAAAACAACAGAACATATTCAATTGCATCACCCACACCCAGTTTATCAAATCATGATGGGTCATGTCAAATTTGTTGGGTTTAAAACACAGCTAATTGCCCCAAGCCAAACAAATTATGTACCTGACGTAGTTCGCGTAAAAATGGGACAAAAGAAAAAGGGCCGTCGAGTATACAAGTAGTTGCAACAAAGACCCCTCCTGGTCGCAAAACTCGACTTATTTCAGCCACCTGAAAAGCAGATTACCTAAATCATGTAATAAGTGGGTGTTTTTACATGCATGCAGGCGGCATTGCTGCATAACCTGCACATTAACTATTACAAGGGTCTAATGAACTGACATGTTTTTATATTTAAAATGTTGCAGTTACTCTCTCCAGGAGCAAACCCTATTTTAAATCACATAGCAAATTTATCCTGAACAAATGAAACACTTTCCTATGATAGAGTAATAATAAATAATTATCTTACAGCAGCTGATGGTGAAGGCCAACAGTGAATTGCTGCACCAGCATGCACAGCATCAACAGAACTAGAAACAAAAGGAAGCCTGGATATATCTGCTCTGACCAAGATGAAGTTCCTAAAAACACAAAATATTAATGAGATATGACTGAAATATAAATCAAAGACTTAATCTAGCAGTGGTCTCTGAAGAGATGGGTAATCCGTTAATTCAGTTAAATGGATTCTGAATAATTATAAATATAAACTGTGTACTCTTTTGGAAAGTTCTCCTCCTGCTTAGTGAACTCATAGCATTGTTGCAACATGTTTTCAGAGTAATCTAGAGCAACTACAGAGGAAAAAAATCCGCTCTTTGCAAATAATCTTGAAAATAATCCACTTGCACAGCTCGCATCAATGATGTTTCCACCTAATACTGGCTTCAAGAAATCCTTCATAAGTTCAAACTGCAGAACAAATAAATTGAAGATATAATTGGCAATTGAACTATTTCAAGGGAAGTACGCTTGAAAGTCCACAAGTACAAGATATTCTAATATTTCTTCAGGAGTACAAAGGAGGGGCGTGATTTAAGAAATAAATCCATTGGCACGTCAGAATTTCATCACATATTTTACACACAACATCTGAATTTGTATCTCTGCCTCTCCATGTCAATGAGCTTATTTTGGCTATGAATGCCAATACGGAACCTCTCTTTTTCCAGTTGGAAGGCAGCATCTTATATTATTGCCACCAAGGCAATAATAGATCATATGAATGAAAAATCACATAAAAAAACTAGGATCAACCAAGAGGATATATGCTCGAGGAAGAGAGACGATTCTATTCACCTCTTTCTCAGGACCAGGAAAACCACCCCCTACAGAGAAAGCTTGACGCCAACCCCTCTCATATAGAAATGATACCAGTGGCACCCTGACACAATGAACAACTAATGTGCATCAGCATTGCAAGCTAGTTTTGTGGTCAGTGCTTCACAAGAACAACCTCTTGGATAATTGAATTCTACTTTATTATTATGCTGATAAGGTAACCCCCTTATCTGAATACTTGGGCCAAACTTCACCAGCTTATTATAGGGAGAAAAATGTTGAAATTAGAACAGCTTAAGGATAAGATTCCACATTTTTTCCCACTGCTAGCAAACAGGCCTAACTCCTAAACATGCTCGACTGATAATCAAAGGTTCAACCTCTAAGAATATGAGAGAGGAAAAAAAAACTTTCATGCCTGAAAAGCTCTGTGGAGGCCGGCATTGGTTCCCCATAACTCACAGCCCCACTTGCTGCCGTAAGATCAAGATATGCTTCCCTCCCTACATATGTCTTCTTGCACGTGCTACATTGCAAGCTAGATCCAGGGGTAGAATCTCTGTATTGAACGACCCATGAAGAAACTGAAACCAGTCAGCTATCGAACAAGCATGTCATAACTACTAATATACTAAATATCTCTAATCACAGACACTGATCCACACATACAAACTCACACACATAAGAAAGCAATGCACAAAAGATAAGTTGATACATTCAGTAAGCGGGCAATGGTTTTACAAGTCAAAGATTAATTAAACCAATCAACTTACATGGAGAAAGCAGGATCACTGGTCCACGTCAAGGAGTCATAACATATGGGACAAGCCAATAAGTTCCTGCTTCGGTTAACATCCTTATCAACTTTAACGGGGTCCTAAACACCAATGAGACCGAGAAATGACAATCAAGGCGACGTGGATAGAAGAGAAATCATTAAAAAAACTAAAGCCCTCCCAGTGACTGAAGAACTGAAGAAGTTAACCAACAGGTACTATGCGTTCATTATGTAATCAATATTACAGCCAGAACTAACGTAAACAACACGAAGGGTCCCCGATTTCGTCTGCTACTTTAATACTCCAAAACCCCTATGACTCTATTGCTTAGGCATTTGCTTTCGGTTCATCTCTTTCTAATTTCTATAGCACACACTCCATCCAAAAGAAAGAGACAAGTAGATTTTAATATTCTCACATGCGAACATAAAACTCATTTCTCAAAAAGCGTCCTTATTCCGTCAATTGGTCAATTGATCATGAAGCCCACCAAACCCAGTATATATATAGATATAGGTGCCATATATTATTGTAATTGGCTAGAAACAAGAGGAAGAAGAAACATTACGATGGATTTGGTGTCAAGAAAGGCGCGAGAATATGCAGAGGAAGCGCGTCTAAAGAGGCGGGTAGAATGGCGTAAGGAACACAAGTTGGAGCTACGGAGTTGCGTTGTAGGGGTATAAACACAGAACAGGTTACCGATGATTGCCACCGCCATTGGCAGCTACGTGAAACCAGAATCTCGTCCGCGCTCTTTCTTCGCTCCGTAGTTGTGGGGGTGGCGTTTTGTTCTTGTTGGTGTTCGTGCCAGATTCGCTACGGTGGACGTGTGCCCAATGTTCACCCCAAGTTGTTCCTCTTGCGCTAACAGTTGTGGTCAGCATGGCATCCTGCGCTGGCTGGCCACTTTCAGAAAATTTTGATCCCGCCTCGTACTTTTTGGGGCTCCGCTCGGTTTCCTTAGTGAGCTAAATGGATAAGATAGGCTTGCATTAAGGGCATGTTTGCTTCAAAGGGATGGGAGGGAATAAGGTCACCTTATTTGATTTGATTGGAGGGAGAAGAAGGGGAAGATTTTTTAATGATCCTTTATTTGGTTGAAAAAGGGATGAGAGGGGAGATAATAACTAATTTATTATCTTACATTTATATGTTAGCTTATATTTTTCATGCTTATATAAATAATTTAAATTAATTTTTTTGAAATGAAATTTATTTAAATTAGTTTAAATCTCAATATAAATCAAATAAATTATCAAAATTTAAATTTGTTTTACCAAGTAGACACAAATTTATTTTAATTCAAACGGTTGAAATTACTAAAATAATTATTGGTAAAAAGAATAAGATGATAATTTTGTGCAAAAGAAGCATCATAGAAGCTGTGAGAGACGAAATCAAAACTCTGTGAGTGTTTGTTTTTATTTTTTGCTCAATGGTATAAATGGAAATATGAAAAAGTCACGGGGGTAAAATAGTCAAATATTTTCCTTCTCTCCAAATCCTATCAATTTGAAGGAAACAAAAATAAGGGGAGGGGAGGGATTTGGAGCCCTTCATTTGGCTCCTTTCCCCCTCCAATTTTTCATACCAAACAATAGGAAAGACTTATTTTTCATCCCCTTCCCTCCTTGAGGAGAGGTTCCTCCCCTACTTGGAGACACACAAAAAAAAAAGGGGGAGTTTCCCCTCCCTCCCCTCAAAACCCTCCACCCAAATTAGGAATTTGAAAGAAATGGGTAATATTTGCACATGTTCTGACCATTTTACCTATAACTGTTTTTATTATTTCCAAACTACCCCTCTCTACCTATCTTCCTTATTTTTGCTACCTTAGGAAGAAAAACTTGCGACCTTCATAAAACACATAGGGCATGTTTGGTATGATGGAATTTGGGGGTATGGAATTGAAATTGGATATCAATTTCATGCCTAAGTTTGTTTGGTATGATGGAATTGGAAATTTTTGCAATTCCATGTGGAAGCCAAATCTCCTCAATTCCATCAAATTGGCTTCCACCCAAAAAGTAAAGATTTGCAATTCCATGTACCTAAATTCATTTTTGCCCTTCAACTTGCATGGTTTTATCCAAGGTTATTAAATTTGGACCGGTCAGGTTACAGGGTAAAGGGTTAGTGGGTCAGATTGGAGTCAAATTGAAGTTAAACTAGGGCCAAACCGGTGAGAAATTGAATATTTTAGGCTTATTAATATGAATTTTTTTAAAAAAATAAAAATAATTTTTTTATAAAAAAAACCGAACTGGATCAGTCAAGGTACTAGGTCAAAGGTTAGTGGGTCAGACTGGGGCTAAACCGATGAGAAATTGAATATTTTAGTCTTATTAATATGAATTTTTTTTAAAAGAATAAAAATCATTTTTTATTAAAAAAAAAGCGGTCCGGTCCAGGTTTAGTAATAATGGTTTTATCTCATTCCGCTTTCTTAGGTTGGCATATTGGTAATTTTACATTTTAAATATAAATATTAAATAAAAATAATATTTGAATTCCATGTACATATCAAACACACTTTTAAACCACATATCCATATCCATATCCATATCCATTTCCATTTCCATATTCATATTCATCAAAATCAATTCTAGTGTACCAAACGAACCCATAATATTCCGATAGTATTCATGTGGTCTCGCCTCTCTGGACCTTCTGCCTATCTCCCTTATTCTTGCTTTTTGACCATGAAAATAAAAATTCCAATAGTATTCTGTGGCCTCGCCTCTGGACAATTTTATAATTATACTTATTATTATAATAATATTTCATAAAAACACATTATATTTATAATTATAATATATATAATTTTTAATATAATAATAATTATAAAATATAATATAATCTATAATACCTATAATATTATCATTATATAATCATAATTATAAGGGTAAAGTTATCCATATAAAAATATTTTACCTCTCTTCTCCTTCTAAACCAAACAAGGTAACATTAAAATCACTCATCTCCACTCCTTTCTAATTAATCCAAACAAAGTAATATGAAAATCACTCCTCTCCCTCCTATCGAACCAAACAGACCCTAAGTCATTAACTTTTTAGTAATATTTGAAATAGTGATGGAAACCATCAAAAGTAGCTTTTCAATCGTAATTTACGGTATACGAGGTAAGTATGTGAGAAGAGTTTTGTCTTGACTTATATAAATAAACACTTTTATAGATCCCAAAAGTGATCCCAAAAAAGCACTAATTTTATTGTTGTAAAATGTGTTTAACTAAATGCTATCGTGGTTTTCTGGACAGCACTATCAACAAATACGACTTTTAAATTCATTTAGCACCATATTAAATGTTCTTATTATATATATAAGAAAGTATTTAAGTTAAGATCCTTATATCCATTTTGTCAAGTTCTCCAAACACATGTGGCAGTGTGTCATATTTTAAAATTATTACCATTTAACTATAAACCTATATTAACAAAGTAAGCCGTGATAATGTATGATTGGAGATATTGTTTGAAATAGCTTTTCTTATTTTATAACGTGCGATTCACATAAGTCGATACAAAATTTCTCTCACATTACTTACCTCATATACCGTAAATCACGATTGAAAAACACTTTTAAAAATTCAAATCGCTATTCCAAACACTCACAAAAAATAGATCAAAAGTTGTGGAGTAGGTATACCAAAAGTATAAATTTTCATATTATTTTATAATTTCCTTTTAAGGTGTTAAACTTCCTTAAAATAGAATTTCAATATTCTATTAAAAAAATTCCTTATAAAGAACTTTAAAAATCATAAAAGACAAAAAGTTATTTTGAATATTCATAGTCTTAGAAAGATGTTAAGCTTAAATTGTCTTTTTTAAAATTACAAAGGAATGACCAAATTACCCTTAAATATATTTTTCTAAAAAAAATATATTACCCCCCTCAACCGGTCGCCGCTGGTGACCACCCCTGCTGACGGCCAGCAGCTAATCGCCGGAGCTCCGGTAGAAATATTTCGATGGGAATAAATGTTCCCAAATTGTTAAAGGTGGGATTTGAACCCCACCATTTAGGTTGTAAAAAAAAAAGGGCTAATGATGCTTTTCAATATATATCATGCAAGTAAATATATATAAGATAACTCTTTAACCCTGACTCTAACTCATTCATAAATTTTGTTAAGGAATTCATGAAATTTTATTAGGTTTTAACAAAATAAACCAATAAAATGTTGTTAAAACCTAGTAAAATTTCATGAATTTCTTAACAAAACCTGTAAATGATCTCATTGTGTAATTTTTTACTGGGTGAACAAAAGTTATCAAAACCTAATAAAATGTTGTGAATTCCTTAACAAGATTTATGAATGATCTGATAGTATAAAATTTTTTAGTAGATAAATGAAAATTGGTAAAACCTAATGAAATATTGGGAATTCCTTAACAAAATTTGTGAATGAACTGATTGTGTAAACTTTTTTATTGGGTAAACAAAAATTATTAAAACTTAATGAAATATTGTGAATTCCTCAACAAAACTTATAAATGAATTGAAGTCAAAGTTAAATGATTAGCTTATATATATTTACTTACACAATATATATTGAAAAGCATTGGTGGTCAATGCTTTTTGCAATCCAAGTAGTGGGGTTTCAAATCCCATGCTTGGCACTTTGTGAATCTTTATTCTTATTGAAATATTCCTACTGGAGCTCCGGTGACCTGTGGCCGGGCCACCAAAAACTCAAGCAGCCAGCAAAAGGTAGTCGCGCAGCCGGTTGGGGTAATATTTTTTTTAAAAAAATATATAATTAAAGGTGATTTGGTCATTTCCTTGTAATTTAAAAAAAAAGGCAATTTAAGCATAAAATATTTTTAGGATTAAGAATGTTCGATATACCTTTTTGTCTTTTAAGATTTTTAAAATTTTATGTTGGGGAATTTCCCAATAAAAAATGGAATTCATATTTTTAATGTTAAAAATAACATATTTATATTAAAATAATTTTAGAAAACCAATCATCCATGATTTTATTCAATAATAACATATTCACATATCCTGCCATCAAATGCCCGTCTAGCTCAGTCGGTAGAGCGCAAGGCTCTTAACCTTGTGGTCGTGGGTTCGAGCCCCACGGTGGGCGAATGGAATGTTATGTCATCTTTTTCCATGTCAGAAAATGTTTGAATTCTTTTGTCTCTTGCTCGTTTTCCACAGAAATCGAAATCCAATACTAATAGAATACTTCTTAACAAATAATTTTGAAAAAGAAAGCATGTGTTTGAATCCCTTTATCTCTCGTTGGTTTTTTATTCCTTCATATATTACTAATTATCATTCTGATTTTATTTATAAGTTTAAATCAATAATTATAAAATATTTTTTTAATTTTATCCTTATTTATAAATAAGTATTTTTCAACTATTTATTCTCTTTTTATCTTTAACAAGAATAAAATTATAACACTCTCATTTATTTTTTTAAAGGAAAATTTATAATAAGAACTATTTTTTTTTATTCAAGTTAGATTTAGAAATAGGATAAGGGCCCTTATCAATGTGGTGCCACCATCTAGAAAGCCTTTACAATTACTTGTGTCAGAAGAATATATAGGATGACACATGGCAATATAATGTTTTTCACATCATTAATCTAATTATCTAAGAGCTTCCTAGCTACTAGTTAACTAATATAAGTAGATTAGAGAAACTATATAATTAAGCATCTAATTTTATTTATAAGTCAATTCTATCATATTTCACTAAAATTAAGAAAAAACTTAAATCCTACTCCTTTTGTTCCATTTTATAATATGATTAACAGAATTGTGTTATTTGAAGAGGTAGTTGAAAATTATTCATGTGCAATAGATATTTAAAAATGAATTTTATTTTTTAAAAATGACCTTATTTATGTGGACAAGAGAGGATATGTTATATTGATTGCTTTAGTCAAATATAAAAACTTATAAATTCACATCCTACCGATGTAAGAACTTTATTGATATGCGATCAATAAGTAACTCTTTAAACGTTATTTAAGCCTAGAGGCATGCTCTGGCACTGATAAGCCTTCAGGATCCAACTCATATAAACTTTTCTTTTTTATAAAATGCAATAGTGGCATGAGTAACTTTTATAATTAAGTGGGGGTAAAATGAGAAGTTTACAACAACAAAAAACATGACATACTAAAAAATCCTAACTTATAAAAAAAAACCGATGCGATAACTTTTAAACTTTATTCTAATTTAATATACATTTTACACAAAGAAGACAGGAATTATACTACATTGACATGAAAAATTTAATAAAGTAAATTGTAAGTATTAAAAAAACTTTGATTGTTGCCTTGTAAATAAGATGAAATGAGTACCTAATTATAATTATAACAATTGTGACTCAACCTCCTTAAAACCCCATGTATAAAATTAGACTATATAAAAGAATTATAACGGTTCATGAGTTAATTAAAGTAGTTTTAGGAAAAAAATTATAAATGTTTAGAAATAAGATGAATTAATATCTCATATTTATGCCAATACTAACATTCCAATAAGTAAGATCGGAGGAGTATATGCTAAGTTTAAATTGGCAAAGCAACTTAACTCAAAAGTGGGGTCTAGTCCTAAGGTATTGTGCTACTTGTTAGCTAATGGCTATCGTGAATACCAACTTGTCACGTTTAGTTCGTTTGGATTAGCTTATAGAAGCTCCATAAGTGCTTATAAATCGTGATTTACGGAATACGAAGTTACTTTTACGGTCTACGAGGTACTTTTACGGTTTACGAGGTAAATATGTGGAGGAGATTTATCTCGATTTACGTAAATCGGGCTTATATAATAAGCCCAATATAAATAAGCTCAGACAAACAAGCCTGTTATTTAATGGAGGGTAGCCGGAATCAAGCATCACGAAAACCTTGTACACCATTAACCTTTATGCCATCTTTAACAAATCCTCCACATTTCATTTACTTGGCTTGGCTCTGCTTCAAGTTAGGTTCCCCTACACACTTCGTGGGCCATGCAGTCATGCTATTATTTTCCCTCTACTTCTTCTGCCTCTTGCCCCACTTCTCCCCATTTTCAAATTATTCTCACCTAAATCCCATCCTCCTAAGTCATGGAACCAACTTAGTTACTTCCTCCGAATGATCATACAATAGACTGTACCTTTCTCTAGCCATGTGAATTCGCTATCCAGAATCAATATTCTCATACGAAGGAAGTTCTCGTTTTTCTACTCAATAGTTTAGTTGAGTTTGATCATTTTAGGCTTATTTAGACCGCAATATGCCTTTCGATGTTTAAAAAAGTATTTATAGATGGTTCATTAACAATGTCTTTATATCGGTAGTGAGATTTAAATATATAATCTTATAAACTATATAAGTCAAATCCTTATTAATTTAACCTGATGAATCAACATATAAAATAATTAACAATGTACACTTCACCCACTAAAAATAGCAACGCAATTCAATGAATTGCGCACCCAATTCTCATTTTAGAAATTGAAGTGGGCAATAGAGAGTTATGTTATTGTTTATCTTGATCGTGCCCCATGATTATCGTAATTATGAACACTATTTCTTTTCCCCGTGGATGTTTTGACTAGTTGCTTTGGATTTTTTTTCCTTTCCCCCTTAAGGCGTAATCCTTTTGGGTAATCAATCAGCAAACATGCGATGGTTCACCAAAAAGGCAGTACCTTCCTTTTTGGGTAAGGAAAGAACGTTGAAATTTCATTAGTTTTTAGAAGGTTATATTATAGAAAAATTCTAAAAAAATACTATTAAAATAGGCAAAGGACAAATAAATATGGGCAATATATGAAATCCTATGTCAGGTTTAATGGAGGAATTTAGGATTTCCCAAATCTCTCCAAATATTTTGAATTGACCAATATGCCCTTGATTACAATTGGAATCAGCATATGGAATGGATAAAGTTGTAAAACAAGATACTGAAGTCGTTAATTTATATTATCATGTTGTTAATCTATATGCTAATGTTGTTATTGACCCTTAAAACTTGTGACCTGAAAATTATACCTACATGATTATTGATTTTTGGGGATATGAGGTTGTGAAAAAGGATTGTGAAGCTAAGTAATATACATATATTGTTATTTACCTCTAAAACTTGTAACCTGAAAATTATATTTAGATAAGAAGTCGTGAAAAATGATGATAAAATCGTTAATTTAAATTCTCATGTTGTTAATCTATGTACTGATGTTGTTATATACATCCTGAAAACTTGTGTGGAAAATTATGCTTAGATAAGAAATTTTGAAAAATGATGATAAAGTCATTAATTTGAATTCTTATATTGTTAATCTATATACTGATATTGTTATTGACCCTTGAAACTTGTGACCTGAAAATTATATCTGGATAAAAAATTGTTAATTTAAATTCTCATGTTGTTAATCTATATACAAATGTTGTTAATTTTAATTCTTAATTTTTCAATATCTAAAATAAATTATGCAACAAAAGCCACAACATTTTGATAAGAATGCCTATATCATTAAAAGGAGACAACAAAAGCCATGATAACAATTCAATTTAAGCACAAAGGGGAGCCTAAGGGTGCTTGCGGCGGCGGCGGCCAACATTCTATGAAGGAAAGAGCATATTCAATGACTTCATGATGAACTCATCTTCGACTTCCCTGGTTTCATCCTCCAATTATGATCAAACCACAATAAAAAAATCAGACTATATGTCTCTTATACATACTTTTTGGTTTTATATTTAAGCAGGTGAAAAATTTGTCCAAGGATCAATTTTGCCGAAGCACATCACTCATTATCAAATTTCTTCCTTTTAGAAGGCTAGACCAAACCCAAAAGGTTCTGCCTCCCTTCTTTGTTTCCATAAAAAATAATTTTCTAGAAAATACATACCTTTAAGCACTCCCACCCATAATTAAATAGGATAGTAACTTATTCAAGCCACATGGACAAGCCACTGCATGATATATTATAATTACACTATAATTTCAAACAATCATCACAATAGTCACTAACCATATTCCTTCATGCTCAGTTATGAAAGGGCAGAGATTCATTTAGCAGGCTAAAATCATCTTCTAACATGATCTGAGCATCAAAGAAACTAAACATGTTTGCTTGGTTTCTCTACTAATTTTCTAATTTGCTATACCAGTCTAATTAATTTCCTATACCACACTATTGGAATAAACAAAATTCATAAGTCAGTATAGGGTTCCAATTAATCACTCAACGATTCAACTCACCAATTTCCCTCCAATCCATTCACCCAACACGACCACAACACGAAAATATAAAGAAAGAAGGCAACTTTCCATACTTGATCGGCCAAGCACACAGACGTCGCCGACAGGGTGACTACACTAAGGCGAATACGATCATAGCGGAAACCGATAGTAGGGCAAATACACTGAACTTCAACAAATCATAAACGGCGACGACGGTCATTTTTCACGACAAAAATAAACAATATAGCACTATCAACATCAGGAGCACAATCTGGTTATCTCCTCCTCCATCTAAAACCCACTTACCCATAAACCAAACCACTCGAAATCAAAAATCAAAACCAATATAGCACTATCAAGATGGAAGGATTAAGCAAGAAAGGGGATCTGTGTAAGAAAGTCAGTTATTTGAGCTCAACTGGCTTGCCTTTCTTCACTTTTGTTTTTCGCCCCTTTTTCCTTCTGGCTCCTTCTTTTTCTTTTTTTTTCTATTAACTTAAAGGCAGAATAACTTTTTGGACACATTCCATAATCCTAAATTCCTCTTCCTGATTTGATTTGGAATTTGGGATATTGAACACATTGATTTGTCTTTTATATATTTTAAAGGTATTTTAATAGGATTTCCTCTTATATTATTGCCACTGAGATTCGCCATAAAGGTTTTAAAAAAAATTGAAATTTCCGTAATCAGTGCCAAGAAGCAACCGTTCTGGATGTCTAACGGCTCACTTCATTGCAACGTTACATTGGCACCTTGACACAATCATCAACTTCTTCAATGACGATAATGCCCTTATCAGTGACAGCCGCGTCTCTCCGGCAAGTAAATTTTTTATCAAGTCACAATTCATGAGAATGTTTTCTTGAGTGATCCTTTCATGCCTTCAAAGTTCAACCCACAGCATGGAGAATCAACTAGCACCAACAATCTTAATTCACAAATATTTGTCTAGTGTGCTACGTAAGGAAAATCCATAGCAACGAGCTAGATTTTTTGTACGGCTAATTGGACTTCAAGGGGTGATTCGATCGCTTTCTATTGCCCATATGCTTACTTTCTCATTCAGACCAACAATTTTTATTTGGAAATTAGGTTCCTTATATTGTTTTTTTTTTGTTGAATTGTGGCTATGCATTTTGACTTCTAACCAATAATATCATTATAAAATTATTTTTTTAATCTTAAATTTTATGCCAAAGTGCAACAACTCTCACTCTATTTTTTGTTTTTGTTTGTGCATGTTTGTTTTAGCTTATTAGAAGTGCTTTTATAATTTATAAAATAAATATGTGAGAGAAATTTTTATTAGAATCATATCCCATAAAATCAGAGATTGTATGTCAACATTATTAGGTAATCATATCGTAACAGTAGGAAACATATCATAGTATTAATTAGCATTAATTAGGAAGATACATCCTTATATATATAAATAGGCTCACTTGTACATGTTTTGATTCAAGGAATTCAGAATACAATTTTCCTTTTCACGGTATACATGGTATCAGAGCTTCTTTGGTTCGATATTTTGTTTCCGTTTTGTTGAGTTTTCCTGGCACCCTTTTCCACTCCGGTTCCCTCCACGGCGGTCAACAGTGATTTTCGATCTACTCCTAGAGTTTGGTCTCATTTTGATCACTATTGGTGTTTGGGCTCTCTCTGTTTTTTTGCGCTTGCACTGTTTTCGCGGTTTGTTTCACCCAACCTCCTTCTAGGGGTTATCACGCTCTAGTTTCACACTTTCAGGTGTGGGTTTCCTGTTCTCTTTACTCTGACACTATTATTTTTGAAAGTTTGGTACTTTGGTGTGGTTAGTGATTGTATTCGGTGTTTGGTGTTTCTATTGATTATTGGTTACTTTATTGAACGTAATTGGTATCTTGTTATTGTGATTATTTGGTTATTCTTCAATGACTGAATCTAAGACGTCTGATATGCTGCCCATGTCTGCTAAGATTACTGATTCAAAATTGAACTGGACAAACTATAATGACTAGAATAAGACTGTTAAGGTTTATATTTTGGGCATTGAGAAGGAAGCCCATTTAACTCGGGATCCCCCTTCTGGTAATGATGAGTAAAGTTTGGCTTGGTCTAGAGCATATGTTTGAATCTTTTTCCAAATTTGGAACTCTATTGAACCACGGATTCTGTCATCTGATAGTCACTGCAACACTGTGAAAGAAATTATGAGTTATCTTGAATTTATGTTCTTTGATAAAAAGAATATTACTTGGATTCACGAAGTATGTAAAGGCTTATATTGCTCTCAACAGCAGGGTCGTCCCTTGAAAGATTTCTTCTTGGACTTTAAGCGGTTGTATGAAGAGATGAAGGTACTCATGTCTCCATAGGCGGATCTTCAAACCTATATCAAGAATATGGAATTTCAGGCTATTATCAGTTTACTTGAAGCTCTTGACCCTTCTTACGAGACCATCCGCTCTCAGATTCTGTCTAATCAGGAGTTTCTATCTCTTGAAGATGTGTTCTCACAGGTTCTTCGTGCTGATAGTTTGGTTCGTCTGTTTAGAGATTCGAATGCTAGTGCTTTGGATTGGCGTGACCTCTTTGAAAACAATAAGTATGGCTCCAATAAGGGCAATAGTGCTCCAAATATGACTTCTGACAGTATTATCTGTAATTATTTTAAGGAACCTGATCATATTAAGCGGAATTGTCGTAATTGCAAAATAAACAGCAACATGATTAACAATGTGGTTTTGCCCATATTGCACAGACACCTGATCAGTCTGATTCTTGTTTATTATCTGCACGGGCACTAGCTACAGGTAATTCGTCCTTTAGTCTTGTTAGTACTTTCACGAAGCAGGTCATTGATTCTGGCATTACCGACTACATGACAGGTAACCATCATTTATTTTTATCGTATGCCCCTTATGCCAACCCATCCTCCATATTCATTGCCAATGGTTCCCCTGTTCATGTACTTGGATCAGGCACTGTTAAACCAACACCATTCATTTCGTTATCTTCTGTCCTTAATGTTCCTGATCTTACATTTAATCTTCTGTCTCTCAGTAAACTGACTCATCATTTGAACTGTTTTATCCCACTATTCCTTGACCATTTTTTAATTCCGGATATTTTGACGAAGCAGATTATTGGTAGAGGCTATGAATTTGGTGGACATTACATCCTTGATGATCAAATACTGCGTTCCGTTGCTCATTCTAGTGGGTCATCCCCTTTCGAGGTTCATTATTGTCTTGGTCATGTGTCACTTTCATCCCTAAAGAGTTTGTATCCTCAGTTTTCTTTTGTGTCTGCTTTAGATTGTGAGTCATGTTAGTTTGCCAAAAACCATCGTGTTCATTTGGCACATCGAGTCAATAAACGAGTTGTGTCCCCTTTTGAGTTAGTCCATTATGATGTTTAGGGTTCTTGTCCAATTGCATCTCAGACTGATTTTTGATACTTTGTCACTTTTGTTGATGATTATCCCCGGACAACTTGTCTTTACTTAATGAAACAAAGTTCTGAATTGTTTTCTTATTTTCGTAATTTCTGTACTGAAATTAGCACTCAGTTTGGTACTCCTGTAAAAATCATATAAAGTGATTATGTGAAAGAATATTTTTCCGCCCAATTCACAAATTATATGCACCACCATAACATCCTTTATCAATCTTCTTGTGTTGATACACCTGCTCAAAATGGTGTTACTGAAAGAAAGAATCATTATATATTAGAAACTACCCGAGCTTTCATATTTCACTCTTATGTTCTTAAACCATTATGGGCTGATGCCGTATCTACTACATGTTTTCTCATTAACCGCACGCCTTCAACTGTTCATAGGGGTGACACTCTATATTCCCTTCTCTTCCCCAACACTAAGTTGTTTCCTGTTAATCCGAAATTTTTTGGCTGTGTGTGCTTTGTTCAGGATGTTCGTTCTAATGTTAGTAAACTCGATTCAAAGTTGTTGAAATGTGTCTTTCTTGGTTATTCTTGAGTCTAGAAAGGTTATCGGTGCTACTCTCCTACTCTCTATCTTTATCTTGTGTCCACTGATGTGTCCTTTCATGAGTCATCTTCTTTTTTAAAGTCTTTGGTATTGTATGAGTCTCCCTCATTAGTTTATAAGCCTGATGATGTCTTGGTCTATCAAGTCCCTATCTCACAAGTACGGACATCTGTTCCGGACCCTAATATAATTAATGATGATGATGTGGCCAATGTTCTGCCTTCACCAGTGCCTACTTCGGCAACTAATTTCGTTCATGACTCACCTGCTCCTAATTCCCCAAATCTTTACATTCCTATCCTTGATTCACCTACTTTTGATTCAGTAATGCCTGATCCTCCTGTTGGCCCATCTGAAGACCTGCCCACCACTTTCAGAAAGGTACTTGCACCCATTGCCTTCCAAAAAAGATATGTTGACTGTGTCTATCATATCTCCTCCTTTATATCCTACCATAATTTGTCCCCTGCTTCCTCTTTCCTTGTTGCCACCTTTGATTCCATCTTCACGCTTACCACCCTCCACTAAGCCTTGGCTCACCCTGGTTGGTGTGTAGCGATGGAAGAAGAAATGATGGCCTTTGAAAAGGCTAGTCCCTGGACTCCTGTTAATCTACCTTCTGGGAAAAATATTATTAGATGTAAATGAGTATTTGTTGTTAAGACTAAAGCTAATGGTTTCTTAGAACGGTTGAAAGCTCGGCTGGTTGCTAAAGGTTATACTCAGACTTATGGTATTGATTACTTAGAGACTTTCTCCCCAGTGGCTAAGTTAACTTCAGTTCGCCTACTTGTGTCTCTGGATGCCACCTATAGTTGGGATTTGCATCATCTTGATGCTAAGAATGCCTTCTTAAACGGTGATCTTCTTCTTGTTGTAAATGGGTATTTGTTGTTAAGACTAAAGCTAATGATTTCTTAGAACGGTTGAAAGCTCGGCTGGTTGCTAAAGGTTATACTCAGACTTATGGTATTGATTATTTAGAGACTTTCTCCCCAGTGGCTAAGTTAACTTCAGTTCGCCTACTTGTATCTCTGGCTGCCACCTATAGTTGGGACTTGCATCAGTTTGATGCTAAGAATGCCTTCTTGAACGATGATCTTCTTAAAGAAGTCTATATGAAGCAACCACTTGGGTTCGCTGCTCAGGGGCAGCATAAGAAGGTGAGATGTCTCCGAAAGTTGTTATATGGACTAAAGCATAGCCCCCATGCCTGGTTTGATAGATTTTGTGGTATGGTCAATAAATTTGGATTGAGCCAAAACAAGTGTGATAACTTTGTGTTCTATCAGCAGTCAACTACATGGATAATTCTTCTGGTAGTGTATGTCAATGATATTATGATTACTGGGAGTAACACCTCTAGAATCTCAAAACTTAAAGTATTTCTTAACTCTCACATCCAGACAAAAGACTAGGGACTATTGAAGTACTTTCTAGGTATTGAGGTTATGAGAAGCAAGAAGGGCATCTTCTTGACTTAGAGAAAGTATGTTCTTGATCTCTTGAAGGAGACTGGGAAGCTTGGAGCTACACCAAATAACATTCCTATAATTCTGAATCCGTTCCTGGATCTTAATGATGGCATTTTTTTAGCTTCCTGATAACTTGAAGGAGAAGATTGATCCAAAGAAACTTAAACCATTTACGTTTCTTGAAAGATATAGGAGACTTATCAGGAAGCTGAATTATTTGAAAGTAACTCATCCTGATATAACTTTTATGGTCAGTGAACTTAGTCAATTCATGATATTCTCAATAGTGGCATAGTAGGACGACTTAGAGCATATTTTCATTATATGAAATGTTCCTTAGGTCGTGGCATTCTCTATACAGATTATGGGCACACTAAAGTCAAGTGCTTCTGCGACGCGGATCATGCAGACTCAAAGGCAACAAGACGGTCTACTATGGGTTACTATGTGTTTGTTAGTAGAAACCTGATATCTTGGAGAAATAAGAAGCAATGTGTTATATCAAAATCCAGTGCAGAAGCAAAATATAGAGTTATGTCCTAATCAATACAGGAAATTGTGTGGGTCTTTCAGCTCACGGAGGAGGTTGACATTGCCATGACATCGCCTACGAAGCTATGGTATGACAATAAGGTGACGTTGCACATAGCATTGAACTCTATGTTACATAAGCGTACAAAACATATTGAAATTGACTGTCATTTTATTCATAATAAGATCAAAGATAACGTTGTATTTATAGGGTGCGTGCGATCAAATGACTAACTGGCAGACCTTCTGACGAAAGTCTTAAATGAGGCACGGGTTGAATATCTTTGTAACAAGTTGGGTATGATTAATATATATAATCAAATTTGAGGGACAATATTAGAATCATATCTCACAAAATCAGGGATTGTATATTAGAATCATATCCCATAAAATTAAGGATGGTATGTCAATATTATTAAGCAATCATATCATAACGGTAGGAAGTGTATCATAACATTAATTAGGAAGATACACGCTTGTATATATAAATATGCTCACTTGTACATGTTTTAATTCAAGAAATTCAGAATGCAATTCCTTCTCACGGTTTACAGTCTCAGTTTGCAAAAAAAGACTTTCAAAACCATGGTTTATGGTTTCCCAAACAGGACAAAACGTAATTGTTATATAAAGCCAGGACAAGGGGCAAAAATCACGCGGGGAAGGTCCCCTAGGCAGATTGGTAGCTAGAAATAAAATTACTCCCTCCGGTCCCAAATTTAAAACAAAGTTGACTTTTTTTAAAAGAGATTGATGAAGCTAATTAAATTATTTTAAAGTATTTATATTTATCATTTTTTTCTAAACTATTTTTCCGAACTTATAAACTGATATATAATCTAAGTATACACAATATATAATATGATTAAATAACTTATTTAATCTATCTAAAAAAAATCAACTATACCTTATATTTAAGACTAAAAATAATATTAAATATAATTGTATAGAATTAATATATGCTCCTAGTACCAGTTGGTAGCTAGATGATCAAGGGGCAAAAGAGCAATTGAGCAGCTCTCCTAAAATCGGCATGTGGCGGTTCAGCCGGTGCGCATGGGGCCATTAACAAGAAAAGAAAAAAGAAAAAAGGGATATACAGAGGTGGCGGTATGAGATTCAAAATTGTTAGAGAGAGAGCATAATCAAAGAATTTTTAGGGGGAAAAATTAAAGGAGAAAGATAGCTTTGGTTTACCATATATTATGTGGGGGCGTCTCGCCCTGGTTTAAGTTCAGAGGAGTAGCTTCTACTGCTGCTTGTACGTCCTCGGTCCTCTACCACTTTCTATTCTTGTACTCTACTTTCATTCATTATGTGTCCTTCAAAGCCAAGAACTATAAGCAACCAATCCAAGCCAAAAAAAAGAACAAACAGCGGGAAATTTTGAGATCGGGACTTCATCGTCGTCGTCTCCGGCCATTCGATTCCCATTTTTCCGTCTGTAAGCCGAGATACCCGCGTCCACCTCCAGAAACACGGACGCTTCGCCTCCTTTGGCCATCACTATATATATTTTTAAATGCGGGTTTGTCTTTAGGTGATTACTGAGGAGTAATCACTGTTTGACCCTTGTTCATTTCCTCTGTTGTCATCTCACATATTGGAACTCTAATCTTTGGTGAATTACTGTTGACCACCAATGGAAAGAACCACTCCGGTCAGGAAGCCTCACACCTCCACCGCAGATCTGCTTACTTGGTCCGAAGCTCCACCATCTGATTCTCCGGCTCCTGTCTCTGCCGCTGTCCGTTCTCACCAGGTACTCCATATCCCACTCACTGCTCCCAATTCTGTTCCTTCTTCATTTCGTTTCTGCAATTTTGATTCTTCATTTATTTTCTATTTACTATTGGTGGCAAATTTATCAACAATCGTCTTTTCTGTTGGATGTTAGCCGTCGGATGGGATCAGTAAGGTGGTGTTTGGGGGTCAGGTAACGGACGAAGAAGTCGAGAACTTAAACAAACGGTGAGATCTACTGTGCGATGCTTCTTATCTACTTTAATATTAAGTTCGTATGATCAGTAAAATTGTTCGTGCGCCTGATTCTGCCATGTTTTCTCTCTCTGTTTATAATTTTCTATCTGATCTGCAAACTTCATCTTGATTGAAAGAGCTAACATGCCTAGGATTCCGGAAACAGCTCCATTTGTTCCTTTATTTTATTGTTATTATTTTTTATCACAACTTCCGTTTAAGGTATGCCGACGGGAGTCGTGAGTACTAAAAAAGTAGGAAACGAATGCAAAATCAATTATTGAATCACACCAAGAGTCAAACTAATAGTTTTCCCTTCTTATCAATCATGTGGCTGTGCATTAATTTTGGCTTTGTGTGTATTTATTTTGTGGCATCTGAAATTGGTTTCCTATGCAATTTCCAGAAAGCCTTGTTCAGAGTATAAAATGAAGGAGATCACTGGCAGTGGGATCTTTGCAGCCAAAGGAGACGACGAGACGCTGGAACCTGGCAGTGCCAACCCCACACCGAATAAAACTGGACTGCGCATGTATCAGGTACCAATAGGGATAGGTGATCCGTAGTGTTATACAAGAACATACAGATTTCTACATTTTATATTGGATTTTTGCTGACTCGCATACCCATTGTTGATTTCTGGAAATTGGCAGCAAACAATTGCTGGAATCAGTCATATCTCCTTTAGTGAGGAGGAGAGTATTTCTCCCAAAAAGCCCACTACTTTGCCTGAGGTGGCTAAGCAGCGTGAGCTAACTGGAACTTTGGAAAGTGAAGCAGACTCTACGAAGAAGCAGCTTTCTGATGCAAAGTGCAAAGAGCTTAGTGGCCATAACATATTTGCTCCTCCACCTGAAATTGAACCCCGGCCAGTAACCCCTCGCGTTATGGAATCGAAAGGAAACATAAGCATTGGAGAACCTGTCACCCAACGTGTATGAATTACTCTATGTTGCTAATCTGAATTATATAACCGCACTTTTAGGCTAATAAGATAAGATAACTCTTCTGTCTGCACAATCTGGCACATGTCATGAGAGTATATTTGGGCAAGAAAGTAAGTTATTCCTAGGAATACATAATGCAGATTGCACAGATGATGATTTGGGAACCTTAAGGTGTACACGACTGGACTCACCTTGTGTACTGCATATATATTTATATATATATTGTGTTTCATGCATGTGGAAATGTTATCATGTTGTATGTGTGCTTAATGTTTTTTGCCAGTTAAAAAACTAGTTGCTCATGACCTGAATCTACAGACTGATGGATACGAAGACAAGGACTCAATTGCCAAGACGGCAAAGAAGATTTATAACCAGAAATTTACTGATCTTTCCGGAAATGACATCTTCAAGGGTGATGCGCCCCCATCATCTGCTGAGAAGCCACTCAGTGGAGCTAAACTGCGAGAAATGAGTGGCAGTAACATCTTTGCTGATGGAAAGGTTGAATCCAGAGACTACCTAGGCGGCATTAGGAAGCCACCTGGGGGGGAGAGCAGCATTGCCTTGGTATAGCTTATCTGGTCTAACTATGTTATTTTGCTACTGTCTTGTTTCGTTGTTACTTATGGGATCTTGGGACTCGACCGTTTTAGGTTTATTAATGTATTGACCAAGAGTAATTATTTCCTTATTTACTTGATGAAGTGATTTGGGCTGTGCATCTCATTTTTTTTCTAATGTCCATCTTCTAAATTACACTCACAGTTTGGAAAGGGTGATTCCTTGGATGAGCATAATGTTGCTTGTGTTAGCGCACCAAAAATTGAATTGGTTCTGGTGGATGGAGCCCCATCACGGTTGAAAAAACACAATTTCCTTTCCTAAACTGAAAAGGTATGGGATGAGAGAAACAGGGAGGTAAAACTTCCTGCTCCATGTAAAGAGGTAGAAAAACTCAATATCCTAGATACTCACAAGGGAAAAATAGCATAGCCCTCACAGTCGATCAGCACATACAATAAAAATACTAAAATAGGTATCTGCTTAATAGCAAGCTGTAATAACAACAGCCCAGATAGGGACTCAATGTTGAGAGATTCATATGCATCTGTAACTATGAATATATTTCAATATCTATAAATTATGAAAATTTATACTGAGCTATATTATTTATAAGTTGTGAGTAATACATTTGTTCTTCAGACACTGAGAACGCATGAGAGCCCACTTTGGTAGGGTATTTTATGGTTAAAACGCTTGAATTATGAAATAGCTGTTGCGCAGCCTGCAGAAGTTAAATGCTTTGAAAAAGGTACGGATTGTGTGAGGTGTGGAGGGTAGAAGTGGAATATGGGTAACGGCGGACCACTAAAAAATAAAAATAATGAAATAATGAAGATTATATATCCCAAAAGAAAAAAGGAGGATTCATAAAAAGTGGAAGTGGCATTGGCATGCAGGGCTACATGAATAAATGCGCAGCCAGTGGCAAAGGGAAGGGGAGGGAGGACACTACCATTGCTCTGCCCTCTCTTTTATTTTCATCTCTCTGCCAAGGATTGTTTAATTCTCGCTAATTTTTTAATCTCTCCTATCCCTCCCTTTGCCAGTGTTTATATTAACATATACTTAAGTTAAATTTAAAATATACACGCATACATAATAAAAAATAAGTTCAAATAAAAACATATTTTTCTCGATTCCAACGCATTGAATCATTCCTAGTGTCCCACGCCCAATATGTTTACGGCAGCTTCACCCTCTAACTGTGGCAGCAATTTACGTAGAATTGGTCTAATCAGATATTCTCTCCCCTAACAAATTTCTTAAAACATAATATTTTTTGTTGATTTTTTCATACGTAGAAAGAGAATTAGTAACCAACAGAAAAAATTTAAAAATTTGAGTTTCTGATTATAATAATCATAACTGCACAATCCTAGTTGATTTAACGACCGATTTTCTTGTGAAAAAAGAAAACAATTTTGTTTGTTTATGAATTAAAACCCTGAAAAAAAAAGGCTGCACTTTTTTTCTGCTCTAAAGGGTGTTGTGCACCATAAAGCGGCTGGATCTTCCTTTGGGGGCGTGAGCGTGAACCGGACGGGCCGTACACGTACACCAGCAAACCCGTCACCATCAGTATCAAAAACCCCTCTCTGATAATTCTTCGTTCTCTCGCATTCCAAGCAAAATGAGATTCAGATGCTATAAAGCTCATCAGCCATTCTTCATGCTTGTATACTCGAAGATATAGTTGCCGTGCCTCGTTGCCACATCTTTTCTGCCTCTGAATTTTCTTTATAACGTGGGTTTTCGGACTGAATCTTGCACCCTTCTGTTTCTGCATTTTGAATCGATTTTCTTCTAATAATGTTCAACAACACATCAGAGAAAAATAAGAGCAACGCAGAGAACAACAACATGAAGAGAGATGAAGTGTTGGACACGTGGTGGAATGGATTTCAAAACACATCATATCCCAATCTTCATCATGTCCATCCTTACAATGAGCATTTGGCGATTAACTCCCCTCTATGGAAGGTCTCTCACTCATCACATTCTCCTCCGTCAACTTCTTTCGCTGACGGGCTTCATGTTTCTCCCCGTAGTTCCTCATACTCAGCTTCATTTCAGGACAGGCAGCATCTAACACCCTACGATCACCACTCAACTAATTTTTTGCTGGACTCCGAGACATCGGGTTTCCATATTGGGAAGAGCATCGTTGATAATCAAGTGGTTGATCTGGACCTGTCTCAGGATTTCTATAGAATGAATATTATAGATGGACAGGGAAATGGTAACAGAACAAAGGCACCTGAAGCGGATTCCTACGGATTTGGATTTGACGCTTTTCCTTTCGATATAAATATTCCCGGCGTTAGTGAAACACGGAGCTCCTATGAAGATTTTTGCAATGAAGTTCCCGCACCTAATAATGGGTGTATCCCATCGTCTACTTGGGGAGTTTCGCCAAGTATGGTTGCTAGTATGAAGTGGGCTAACCATACCTCGGAGAAAGGATACACTTCTTCCCTCGCACATGGTCAATCCAGCGCTTTGAATTTGTGCTCTGGTTGGAACATGAACCAAACATATCCTCAATTGGAGCACATCACGAAACAGGGGAGCAGTAGTTATGATGGAGAAGTTCAACTGCAGAAGCCGTCTATCATCAACCCCTTCCCTTGTGATGCTATAACTAGAACACGACTTTGTGGGGTGGATTATGATGGAAGTAGGAGTGTCGAAAACCCCTCAATATTCTCTCACATTATGCACCCCATGCTAGCCTCACTTCAGGATACAAACGAAAGAACGAGGGGAATTGCTAACTGTGAGCTGCCTGAATTTCTCTCGTCCGAAAGAGCTGTTGGCGATCCAGTGGCGTTTCGATGTGACAATAGTTTTATCATACAAGGAAAAGATTTAAATTATTGCATAGACAAAGGATACAATTCTTTGAGGGGTAACAAAAAGAATTCCCTCAATGAGGGTGCATTTGCCACTGCAGGGGAGAAAGCTTCTAGACGCAATTATTATACTCCTGGCAGTCAATTTTGTGGGAATAACGGAAGTCTTCTTGGTGATTTGCCACTGCACTCACCATTGAATTTCTGTTCTTTGGATGAGTGCCAAAGTTACATTAACTTTCTGGCAAAGGATCAGAACGGATGCCGCTTCCTACAAAGGATGGTTGATAAGGGGAATAAGGAGATGCTTATAGTATTTGAGGGAATAATTGATAATGTTGTTGAACTCATGATAGACCCCTTTGGTAACTATCTTGTGCAGAAGTTGCTGGATGTGTGCAGAGAAGAACAGAAATTGCAGATTGTGTCCATGGTGACCAAAGAACCAGGGCAGCTCGTCAGAGTATCTTTAAACACGCATGGGTATGTCTTCCATTTTAACAATAAATTTCGTTTTTCTTTCTTCTATAGATAGGATATAGCACATATTATATACTTTTGGCCACTCAACAAATATCATTGCGTCAGCACACGGGTGATACAGAAGTTGATTGAGACGCTCAACAAGTCTAGGAAACAAATTTCATTAGTGAAGTCAGCCCTTCAAGCAGGTTTTCTTGATCTTATTAAGGATCTGAATGGAAATCATGTGATACAACGTTGCTTGGAATGCCTTACCTGTCAAGATAATGAGGTAAATGCCTCTCATAATCTATTTCCTTAATTTCTAATGTCAATCTTTGCACTTCAGGTAAGTTAGCTGTTATTTTCATCGGCTTTATTTCCACAATCGATAGTGAATGACTATTTGGTCTTTTGTACTGCGTAAACAGTATGATGCAACAAAATGGCAACATGGGTTACAAGGAGTAAAAGTGGAAAAATGAACTATCTTATTAGCTGCATTCCTTTTCAAATTCGTTTCAAATGAATTCTCAACAGTGTTTCCCAAAAATATTGCTTTGGTATACTATAATTGTGCCATGAGATCTTGGTGTTGTTAACCTCAACCTGACAATGCCTATCCTCGGATATTATAATTGGAAAAAAAGTTCGTTGTTTGAAGCCTTTTTTAACATCTTAAATTACGTAGAGCTCTTGTATATCATGCTCCGACTGGTTCAATATGCTAGCCCAATAAAACTAGATTGTTAGGAGCTTTCGTAAGCCGTTCACTTGTTGAATTCTATAATCATCACCTTAGTGGCATGTTCTTTTTCAAAAAGTCATGATTAGAGCTTTTAGGTTACTATGCGGAGCCATGCTCAGTGAGCTCTAAAATCTTCATCCCTTGAATAGAGGGAGAAAATATGCCGAGCTCTTAAGTTTGAAATGAATATGGTTGCATCCTGCAGGCATTGAAAATTTCGTCGGAAATTACCTTGTCAAATGCCTCCCAAAATAAGGCTTAAGAATTCATTTCTACTTCAATTTGAATGCAATCTTTGTTTCTGAAAGTTTACATGAAAGAGACACGTCATTCAAACAGGTTCAATGGTGATGGTATGCATGAAGGTAGATAGGCACAGAATCTGAGAGAAATGTATAACAGGAAAATTCAATTGAGAGGAAGTAGTTTGTTGTGAAAATTTTCTGTACGAGGAGTCATTATTTTTTTTATTGAAGTTATTTTCACAGTACAACAGTTCTCAGACTGATACTTACTGTTAAAAATTTGTATTTCAAGCCTTTAGAAAGACTCTGCTGTCTCGTATATCAGCTTCATATTGTCCATGCTATGCATAAATTTTCTAGAATTGCACCTCTGTTGTTGAGTTAGCATTTTCCTGCCTGCGCGCATCCATTGTTCCATGATCTTTTTTCCTCTTCTACAAGCTATTTATTAATTCAATTAAACGATTAAGTTAATTTATTCTCGTTTACCTTCATCATGTTCCACAGTATATTTTTTATGCTGCCGCAAAGTTTTGTGTTGACATAGCTACTCATCGACATGGATGTTGTGTATTGCAACGTTGCATTGATCATTCAGTTGGCAAATATCGAGATAAACTGGTTACAGAAATATGTAGACATGCGCTTCTCCTTGCTCAAGATCCTTTTGGGTAATTTGCCTTGATCTTTCACCTGCTATGAATTGCTTATTTTGTTTGGTATTTCAAGACTTGAGATAATATTGATGGGCTAAATTCATATATCATGAAATTTTCTTGTTAATGATGTCATAAAATTTACATTTAATAAATGTTAGTGATTAATCTTATGTTTGCTAAACGAATAAACAGTGTCATTTCGTCCTCTACATCGATGATCAACTTTTGAATAGTCACTAGTATGCATATGATAAGAGAAAATGTGAAGTAGACAGTGTTTTATCTTATTTAGTCTTCTTGAATTGATTATATTAGACATTATACTCTCTAAAGAAATCATCAGTCATGAGTCATAATAACAAAATCAAATCTTCATACTTTAATTCAATGAGATTTAGATAAAAAATACTATTCAAATGCTATATAATATAAAAACTTTAACAAATTACAGCGTTTAAGAGTCAGTAATAATGTAACTTATTTTTCAAATTCCGTATAATACACGTGATCAATACTAGTCTATATTAGACATTATACTTTCTAAAGAGAAGTCATCAGTCATGAGTCATAATAACAAAATCAAATCTTCATACTTTAATTCAATGAGATTTAGATAAAAAATACTATTCAAATGCTATATAATATAAAAACTTCAACAAATTACAGCTTTAAGAGTCACGAATAATGTAACTTATTTTTTAAATTATGTATAATACACGTGACCAATACTAGTCTATATATTTAACTATGAAAGTTACAATTAAAATAAAAAAACAAAAAATTTGAATGAAGTGATAACATCTACATGTAATATAAAAAAATAAAACTTTTAGATTAGACAATAAATTAATCATTTGATTAATGTTATGATGGATTTTGATCAAAATAGATTAATCAACTATCTAGTTTTTCAGAATGAGAGAATGAACAAGTAGTTTTCATGTAAATTAGAAAATACTCCTCCAGTTCTTAATGTAAAATCTAGTTGGAGAGTTGATATTAATCTCAAATATCAAACTTATTTCTCAAATTTATCAATTTTTCCTAAATTAGCCCTCTTAATATTTCCTCAACAATAATAAAGTAAGAGGAGGAGAGAAGGAATTAAAGAAAATAATTAAGATATTTTAGAAAAATCGTGTCATATTAACTTTTTTTATGTCAAAAAATCATATTATATTAATTAACTTAATCTAATCAAATTAGTTAATTAGGCATTACATTAAGGATCAGAGAAGTAGTAACAAAAATCACAGGAAAAAAAATCCTTTTAAAAATGTGTATGTGAATGCCTTTATCTCTGGCATCAATAATAATCAGTATATGCACTCAGTCTAGTCTTAGTCACTCAAACTAACTCTTCCATTTGTCACCTATCAGAAATTATGTTGTTCAGTATATAATAGAGATGGGGATCCCAGCTCTCTCAGCCAAGCTGACTTCTCAGTTCAAAGGGAACTATGCAAATCTGTCTATGCAAAAATTTAGCAGTCATGTGGTTGAAAAATGCCTTAGGCATGTTGTAGTGAGCAGATCAAGAATCGTCCGAGAATTGCTGTCTTCACCTCACTTCGAACAGTTGTTGCAAGATCCATTTGCCAACTATGTCATTCAGTCTGCTCTTTCAGTGACAAAGGTTTGCAATGTGACATGGCTAAAGCTCAGTTTGCATGTAATTTTGGAATTAACAAGCTTGGTTTAATCTCGCCTTTGTGTTATTTGATTTCTGATGCAGGGCTCACTTCATACAACTTTGGTTGAAGCAGTTCGTCCTTACAAAATCTTGCGCACCAGCCCGTTCAGCAAGAGGATTTTCTCGGGAAATCTACTCAAGAAGTAACGTCTGACAGACAGACAAAAATTGTTGTTGTTTCAAAGATGATCACTCCTAATTAAAACCCTCTTTATTGTCTAACTTAGCCTCTACCCGGTATGTGTATGTACGCTTATTATTAGAATCATGGTCTGATCTGATCTACTTGGAAAGAATTTTGCAGTTAAAGCCTTTCATGTGAACAACTGTCCGAATGTTGTTGGAAAGGCAAGTTTAGTTACCAGATATGCTTCTGTAGGGTGCTGATGCATCTTGTCTTGCATCTTCATTTATAGAATTATAGCTAAATATTGCCTACCTGTGCCTATTATCTTTCATCTTTTCAAATTCATGAATTTGAAAAGTTGTATGATATATGACAGGTTGAAATCAACTTGATGGTTAGATTTTGATGATATTGCCTATTATGTACAAGTATAGCGAAACATTGCCTACCTGTGCCTATTAGCTTTCCGTTAATCATTGCTTTCACAAAGTCCACCTTCACCAAGAGATTGACACTACACAAAATCTCCATTATAATTGATTTTAGTCAACTAGAGAGCAGTACATCAAAACTAAAGCCCAAGATCACCCTGAAGTCCCATTCGATAATATGTATTTGTTTTGGCTAAAGCGTACATTTTGCTTGGTGATCTATAATAAATATGAACAGGTTTTTTTTTTGGTATAAAAAAATTTAGGTGAGTTGAGTAATTAAATACAAATGCAAGGGGTAGAGAAAAGAAAAGATTAGCGCCAGAGAGCTCGATTATCCAAAGCAACCAAAAGGTATTTCATTACTCGAGCATTAATTTCATAATTATTGAAAGAAATAGAAAAACCAAGCTTCGTCGTATCCAATAACGACAAGTACTCAGAATTTTTTCAGTCAGTGGTAGTGCAGTGTCTATTATGATGGTCCGTTCCAGAGGGACACTCTTCCTAGTCGGACACAGTCAGTGGTGGTATCCTTGTCGGCAACCAATTTCAAATCAACCACAACCTTCGCGGCAACTACTCTTGTGAGGGCTCCTTCATCTGCTTCAGCTTTCAGAGCCCAGAAGCAATTTCATCCACAAATCAAATATAGGCTACTGTTAAAAGTCCAATTACATGTCTTATTTTCCCATCATCACCGTATTTGATCATCATTGTTGCGTTAATGTTGCTCCGCTCGCGGCCGAGGCTTTTGGAAATTTGTAACATCGCGTGCTAAGTTCATCTTTGCGAGTTCAAGGGGACCGTCCATGAGAGCATCTCCGTTTTATTACGGACAACTTGTATATACGCATCTCACATTCCGCCCAAATTTAACTTCAACAATTTAAATTTTATTACTTTCTATTCAACAAATGATATCAAGCTTCTCACAATTTGATAACCCTTAAAAAACTTAAGAGCAGACGAGGAGACATGCTGAGTTCCAACAATTTGTCCCAACTGAATTAGACATTAGAATGAAAGTCAATGACAAAAGGTTATATTGCCACATGGAAAAGGCTTACCTATAAAATTTTGAAAAAATTTGGTTATCGTAGTCTACCCAACTATGCTCTAGAATTTCTCAATTTACCAAAACCAAGACCAAAAAATGCAAATCCTAAAGACAAATTAAAAAAAAACAAACAACAAAAAGCAAAGAAAGAGGTCAAGGAATATATGCTGAAACGCATGAGACTAGAAACGCAACAATGAAGTATCCAGTGTACTGTCTCGGGACCAGAATTCCACAAAGGTCATCTTTAGGGTAAGCATCACACAATCAGCAAGAGCAAATGTGGGCTGAGCAGGTCCCAGTCGCATAAAACTGACTTCAACAGAGGAAAATTACAACGCTGTTGGACAGTCCAGCACAAAAGCAAGCAGCCGCATCTGCTGAATGATCTTGAAAGAACCAATTCCAACACCGAAGGGTTGGTACAACACTGGAGAATGCAACCCAGATTACACGACAATATGGCATACTGCCTCTAATGGTTCGTACACCATCTCTAAGACAGCAACATTCACCCTTCTCGAGCAAAGGCTACACAGCTATAATAAGAATTTGTTTTAAGTTTGTAATGAGAACTGCATGATTGAAAACTAAACTAATCAATATATGGAGATTAATAGAGAACGAAAATAGAAGTGATGAGAAATTAAATGACAGATATTGTAGGAACTCTTAATGTTAGATTGAAAACTCAACAAGAGTATCAGATGGAAAGAATTTCGTAATACAGAAAGGACCACAAATGGAAGAGTAATCTGGGTTGAACCCAACAAGGATATGAACCTTCCAAAAAAGTGCATGCAACAATGTCATTAATCCAAGATGCAGATCACAACATTCATGATTTAGCAACATCATCCAGACGACTGATGACAGAAGTCATAATAATGCCACCAGTAGATCCTGTGATAAGTGGCTCCTCCTTCATTCCTACAAATAGTACCCAATTCAGATGGTTCACCAAGAAATTTGAATCTTTTTTTTAAGGAAAAAAAATCACTAGTCCAAAATAAGGGAGCACAAGTTGTCAAAATTGACAGAATCTTACATCAGCATCAGATTTGTTGTGAGACGGGCTTCGAGAATCAACAGGACGATCATGTGGTGAAACATCCTTCTGAGCAGGTGATTGCTCCCGACTATTCTGTTCATCATGCCGTTCATCTCTAGAAGACCTCCTTTGCGGAGATGGACTTCTACGAGGACTGGAGCCATGCCGAACAGGCGAAGCACTTGGAAAAATGCACAAATATATCAGAAACAAAATGATGATAAAAAATGTAAAGGACAAAGCACAAGATTCAAACCTATCAACTGATCTGCTTCGAGTTCTTCTCTCCTCATCATCTCTTCCTCTCCTACGATCTTTATGCCGATCAGGACTCACACTGCGGCTCCTACTCCGGCGACGATAATCCCTATCCCTTTCACGGTACTTGTCGCGATCATATCTTTCCCTACTCCTACTGCGACTTCTCCTCCTGTAGTCCCTGTCTCTATATTCATCCCTATGCCTAAACATTTTCCATCAGCAATGGTATAGACTGAACATGAAACAGTGACCTCTAAACCATTATGCATGCGAACATTCACAAATATGAAATGCCGGATATAAGCATACTAACACCCTACTATATTAGGTAGGATATTGGGAGCAGAAAACACTTTAAATGAATGAACTGCAACTGAGTCCAGCTCAAAAGATAGAAAGAAAAAGGAAAATTGGCATTGCCCAGTAAGCAGAACAGGTTACTGGGTCACAAGTAGAACCATTGACTCAAACATAGCTTTATGAATATCAATTAATAAAGTGGTAGACAAAACTTCCAAGTCCAAACATGTGTCCATTCCCTAAATTTGTTACGCTGCATGCACAATTAAAAACGAACATCAACATCAAATAATATATTGCCCAAATATCTACTGCAGCATAATGAAATATTTGTTACTTTCTTCACTTATTGCAATATCTGATGGGAAAAACACAACTCAGCCAGTTCACCAGCCTAAGTGACCAGTTCAAATGCAAACACAGTCTGATTGTAGATCCAGCCTAGTTTAATAGCCAGCTTATCAGTGCAGAAGGCTCAGCCGGTTCAGTACAAATAACTATATTCAAAACAACTATCTGATTCAAGACTTAGTGTTGGCACGTAAAAGAGTATCTAAATCTTTCAACGAATAAAATAGACTATTTATCATCCTTTTAATTGGGCCATGATAATTTTAAATATATGGCTAAGGTCCACTCCAACCATATCTTAGCTACTCTTACCAGAGACAAGCCATAATTGCCCAAGATTTAGTAAGATCAAGTGCCTTCATGTGCCTCAATAGATAGTAAGGATAATTGACAATTGAACCACTAATAATTTGACAATTTTCATGTCAACTAGAATTTAACTTGCATGTCCCTTCACTATGTACCAAGACATAATTGCACAAATGCAAGCAACTAATCAGTCTTCTGCCCACTCTTTTAACATGTTTTTTATGCATGCCCATTACACAAGTATATTTAATTCTGTCTTATAATTTATAATGTTGCAAAACACAACCCTCTTACATGTTTAATATTAATAACTATAGGAAAATGGATATAACACGAGAAACACATAACTCCCACAGCAGAGGGGATCAAATACATGACATTAAGGCCTCATAGTTGAGCCTGGGGTCATTATACAAAGCCTAATGGGGCGGGCGAAAGCCACAATTGGCTAAAGCACCATATATAATAAAATGTCCCCACCAATACAGCGTCGCAAATGAAAAGGGAGGACCGCCTACACGTTCAGAATTTCAGATAACAGGCCATAAGCATAACATGTAACTATGAAAGGCAAAACTGTTTAATCCTTGGTGACCAGTAGCAATCAATTTTCACCACCCAATAACTACCCACTTCCTCCTAATGACACAGCAGATATCATTCTCAATCAAAGACCCTCATATCATTATAAAGTTTGAAGCATCTAGTAAGAAGGCTCCTTACCTAGGACGAGGACTGCGGCTTTTTGACCTCCCTCTTGGCTTGGACGATGTTTCCGCTATCCTGCCCTTGTGACTAATGTTTATGAAAAATTAAGTTAGTTGATCATACCAGTAACCAACCATAAAGGGAACCAGAAGTCATTTAAAGAAGTTCGTTTTAATTCACTCCAAGAAAAAAAAAAGTTCATTTTAAAATTGATGATTTGCTAGCTAACCTTTTTGACATTCACATTCACTATAGAACAACTTACATTTTCTCAGCATTAGGTCCGTATTTTGCGAATTGAACCATAATTTCTCTTCCATCGACCACTCTTCCTGACAAGTAATGAGAATTAGCACAAAGCAAAAGGCCCCATACTTGCTAAAGTCCTAGATATTATCGAGTTCGAGAGTGGAATTAACCATCAAGCTTATCTACTGCCTTCTGAGCCTCGTCTGCATACTTATAACGAACAAAAGCGAAGCCTCGTGATTCGCCAGTCCTATAAAAGATGACAAAACCCGCATTTATCTTCAAAGCAACCCCATAGTCCCCAATAGAGAACAACACAAAAAAGGAAGGGCGAAGACCTTCGGTCTCTGGGGATGAAGACATCGACGACCTTGCCATACTTGTCAAAAAGTGGGTAGAGATCGTCAGCAGTTGTACCTAGCAAAAGCAAAACGAGGCTGAAGGATCAGAATTGAGAAGCGAGGAAAATACGAGAAATTAGAGAGAACGGTGAAGGTAAATACGGAAAGTAATATTAAGGACGAGAAGGGAATAGGTGTCTCTGATGTCTGGAGGACCAGATCTTCCAAAGTGCGACATATTTGGTGTTGAAAAGTGAAGGTCGAGAGGGGCAGCGCTTACGCCGACTTCGCTAGGGTTTTAGTATTACGGAGACAGGGACTGCCGCGCAGGGGAGCCGCTGAAGATATGATATCACCTGGCCCACAACAAAAATGAATTCGCACAAGCTCAAATTCCCTCCACCGGGAAAATTGTTCCCTTTTTTTTATTTAATAATATAATTTCACCCATGAGATACAAATATATAGATGTCAAATCACATCGTGAGTCAAAAATACAAATTTCACCCATGAGATACAAATATATAAATGAGAAGAGTTTCTCTCTTCCTTCTTAGTTCTTAACACAGCAAAAAAAGTGAGAGTTATTATTAGTTTTAAACCATTTCCTCCTACCATGTATGCATTGGGGAAGACCGATGGAAGCCTCTCAACAAAGCAGTTTCTTTTTTCTCTCTGAATTCGTAGAGGGTGATCTTGCCCATGCAGCATCAAAATTTAATTTATACATATCTAAAATGTTTACTTTTGATCCTTTTAAGTTGGATTTTTTGAAAAAAAAACGACAATTAAATAGCATCTCTCTTGCACTATGTCCTTATTGATCCTGATTAAAAATATTAAAATAATAAGAACAAACTCAAATACCAGTAAGATCTGAATGGTGCAATTTTAATTTGGACTGTCCTTAGCCTCCTCTCTCTCCCCTTGGTATTTTAGCTTTCTCCAATTCTGGGATCCTAAACATACCATGCTTCCCCGGTAGAACCTCAAAAGCTGGAAGCCTCAAACCACACTCCCCGTCACTCAAGATTCCTTTTTTTCAAACAAGGGAAATAAAGAGCCACTCAAGATTCTTAGCAGCATTGATAGTTGAAGAGCCCCAAAAGATTTAAGAGGATATTCCTTCAAAAATACTAAATTCCTTTCCTCAGCCTAACTTGTTTTTTAAGAAAATAATGGGCCTCCTTAAAACTAAAACATGGAAAGTAAATACTGGGACCAATTCATGGTAAAAAAGCCTTTCAGGATTCTCCATTTTCAAGCTTAAGGCCCAGTCTGGATTATACAGTCTAGTCCACTATCAATTTTATCCCGCGCATTTGTGTGACGATGATGCCCTTTGGGAAAACGGAAAATTGCATTTAAGTATTGTACAAGAGAAAATATAATAAAATGATATTTTAAAATCTTAATATTATATTTAAGTCCCGTGAAACTTTTTTATAATAAATTTCAATTGTCAAACTCAAATGTATATGTACTTATCAATAGACACGCATAGACTTGTCAATAGATTCCTATACACTTGTTAGTGTAAGTGTCCATAGACCTGTCAGACTGTCAGTGGACGCCCGTGGATTTGTCAGTAGAATTTGAATTTATTGTAAGAAAATCTCACGGGACTTAAATACAGTTTTGAGATTTGAGGAGATCATTTTATCATATTTCTTTTATCTGGGATCTAAATGTAATTTTCACTTTTTGTTTCTTAGATCATACAATCTCATGTCCTTAATATAATATCTTAGTTCATAATATAATTGGAGCTACAAATTAAATTTTATATTAAAGATCGGAGATAATATTATTAATTGAAAATTATAAGATGAAGATACCAGCTGAAATTCAGGATGCTGGTCTTATATCTTATACTTCTTTCAGTCCTTATATAAGATATATTTACCTAATTTAAGTTGATTAAGTTAGTTAGTATAACATGTATTCTTTAAAATACCAAATCATATTTCTTAATTTCATCATTCACTTGCTTCTTTGATTATTATTGAGAGAGCATTAATATCAGTAAATTAGGAAAAACTGAAAGATATAAAAACTATATCTTATTTTAGGATCAATATCAATTCCCTAAATATATCTTATATCATAAACCAAATGGAGTACTAAATATCTTAGATAATACTACCTTTGAGCTACAAGTTAGACCTTGTTTTTATCAGATACAAATTAGACCTTATATTAGTGATATAAGGTAATAGTATTCATTGAAAATGATAAGATGAGAATTATACAAGCGTGAAATATGGGATGTTGGTCTCTGGAAATTGAAGAAGAAGAAGAAGAAATACAGGATGTCGATGCCCGAATCGGATCCGTTTGTTTAGCATAATTATATTGTATCCGGTAGTTATAACAATCTAATTTGAATATTTTCGAAATAAGAATAACACATTATTTGGGATAGTTTATTTCTAATTTATAAGTGTGTTTTACATAAATTGAGATAAAAATCATCTCACATACTTACCTCGTATACTGTAAATTATGATTAAAAAACTGTTTTTAAAAGTTCCAATCACTATTTTAAATAAGCATTAAATATAAATTTTGTATCCAATCTTATATTATTTTGTCTAAAGGGCATCAAGCACTTTTTTCAACCACTATCGAATTTTCGATAAGATTTTTTAATTGATTACAAAATATTGAAGAGCTTTGGGAGTAAATAAGGGACCAAAAAAATAAAATCGTGCATGGAACTTATTTTATTTTCCTACGCCTTGTAATTCTTTTTTTCCAACGTGAACTTAATTCTTTTCATAATATGGAATTATACAAAGGTAAGACATGGGTTTGTGTCTGTCATATCGTAGCGGAAGAGGATACTCTAATTTTTCTCTTTCTTATTATCATCTTATAATTTCATCTTCACCCTTAGATCATAAAACATCTGGTTGTAACTTAATATTTTATAAATTTATATTATAATAATTTATAAATTAATTTTTTTCTTGTTTGCAGTTATGAGTATATAAATCGGATTTTAAGAGTTTAAGTTTATTTATTTATGTCTATAACAAAAAAAATTATAAAATATTGAATCTAAATCTTTTATTTTTTAAATCTAAAGATATATATGAGATTATGAGAAAAAGCAAAATGAGGGACACCAATCGGATATGTAGCAGGTCACAAGCCAAAGTGAATTCAAACTACGGTAAAAAGAGTAACTCTTGTTCATCATAAATAATACCAAAATTGCACTTGCATAAGGTATTTGGTCTAATAGGCGATTAGTTATTAGATTATAAAATGGGTGAATTGGGTTCAAACATCACCTTATTAAAAAAGGCCGCTAAAGAAAGATATTGTGATCGCGAAGTATCAATCCAAAATAGTGGGTTATCTGAATACCCGGTAATATGACTTAAAAAAAAAAAAAACAAGGCAGCTCAAATGGTTACAAATAAAAGAAGTGTCGGCGGGCAGTGACCTTTCGATGAATGTATTAGAATCATATTGGGAGAGCACCCAAAATTTGGAATGTCGGATAATTTTTTAAAATTTAACCATAGGATAAAAGGTTTTGGAAGGGTAGTGAGTCGATTTCATCTGAGAGAAATTTCCCACTTCAATAGTCATTCCATTTAGGTTATTGTCGTTTTATTCAAACCTGGAAGAGGTATTATTAATGAGAAGAACAAAATTTCCTGTTTTATTGATAAACAACCAGAAGAAAATAGAATAACCTAACTTGTAACAAATACGGAGAAATATAGTGACAAGCTACAACGTAGTAACACAAGAGTATCCTGAATCCTCGGGAGGACGGATAAATCTTATCTTATCATAATAGAAAAGTAATACGAGAGACCCGCGAGCAACCAAGTTGACATTCGAGTGCTTGTTCTTGTGATGATTTGATGGGCCATCTTTAAAATTAATGACCGTGTCATCAAGTCTTTAATTTATTTCCACCGTTTCATCATTTCACACTGCAACCACCCACTAAACCCCAACCCGCCCACACATACGTACGCCTATTGCTATTCAACGATATAATTTGTTTATTGGAATGTAGTAAATTCGGTTAGTGTTGGTCATTTTCAGAGTATAATTTGACTGGGGATGGTGAATCAGCAGATATGGTGCTCACTCTCCATTCTAGAACGATGAGGACATTGTTACCAGAAAGAGGGCAAAAATAACATTGGATTAAGATTGATCCAGCATCATGAAATAATTTTTAGGCAAGTTGTCCTAAAGTATTTTTTTTACATGCTTCATCCTAATTTTTTTGTGTGTGTCCAATATACTGAATTACTTTTTTAGTGTATATAGCATCTTCAATTACCTAAATTGTTAAGTGCAAACTTATACAAAAAGTATTTTACAATTATGGACACATATAAAAATACTTGAGAGCACTAGATACATCACAAAATATTTTTAGGTATTAGGTGTTCTTGAAAAATACGTAAGTGAAGATTATCTTGACTGGGTCAAGGAAAAGAAAATAAATAAGATGCATGAAAAGTTAAGGAAGAACTTAAAAGGATCTACACACACCGAGAGCTTTCACAGTGCTGCAACATATAAACTTCTTTGGAGAGATATGTTTCAAAAGCCCCACTGATATACTTGGAACTCCCCAATCTTATTAATATTTAGAGAAGAACTTTATGAACTGAAAATTCTGACATGGCACTCGCATAAATAACCGCTGACGTGGCTTTTGCATCTTCTCCTGTGAATTAGGGTTCAGTTACATAAAAATAACACAGATTTTACAGGGCATTTGACGGATTCATAACTGAATTTGACATATGTAAAGACAAAATTTCCACAGATTTACATGCCTTTGAATACCAATGCGCAATACATTGACACGTCATGTAATCACTCAACTTCTTCATCATTAAACAACGTGTACTGTTTTTCATACCAAAATAAAAATGTAGCCTCTTTGTTTTCAACATCAAGTTGCTTATTCTATATCTGCTTATGGCATGATCCTTAATCGTCTTCGACAGAATTGAATTGCCCTCATTTGCACTGAATTTCAAAACTCATTTTTTATGACTTCATGTCCAACATTCAACTTACTTTTTGCGCTTTCACTATCTAATTAAATGGTCTATACCATGCATATTAGTCAATATTCTAATCTCTAAACCAATAGCCTTAGGGTTAGGTTGCTCATCACGTCAGGGCTAAGCATAAAGTAAACGGGCAGATAGATTTCGTTTACGTTTACGCATAAACCTGGTAAAATTATGAATAAGACGTGAAATTAAACGACGCCGCTTTAATCAGTAGTACGGATCGGATGTGCGCACACGATCAATCTATAATGCAACGTTGAAGGGAAGGTAAGGTTAACCGTGTGATTATCTACTACCTTCTATACCTCTAATAGATGCAGCAAACATATGCTTCCTTTATTCAAATCTAAAACTGCATTCAGATAACTTCTTGTATATTCCATGAGCCTTCGTTTAGATCATAGCACGTTGTGATTTAATTAATGACTCGCTCACAATTTCTTTGAATTCATTCTTTTATCTGCAAGGTAGAAGATTTGACTTTTGAGCCCGAGATTTTTAATATATCTTGATATAAGTATTTATTGTAATAAACATGGCACCCTCTCCTCGCCAAGCTAGCTAGATCCATCGGTCTATATTGGATTCGCGAGATAGCGATGCTCGCTAGCTGTAACAATAATCCAACTCTTCAGTACAGCACTTAGATGCAAATCAATACATATATATATAATCGAGCAACTTATTTAATTATATTGTTTTAGTTTTGGTAAAGCCGTTGGCGAAAAAAAAAAAAAAGAGTTTTGGTAAAGCCGTGCACGAATGTGCATATATATTTACGTGTGTGTACGTGATCGTACCTACATGCATGTATAAGTACATAGAGCGACAACATGCAAGAGGGAAAATTTCACGAAGCCACTTGATAGTAAATTAATTTCCGTCAATCCTTAAATCTTTCTTAAACTTCACTGCATCTCTCACGGTCAAGATAAAATTAATTTTTATAGGTGAAAAGACAATAACGTTCTTTTTTTTTTAGAATAGTATTTATAAGATAAATAAAAAGATTTACAACACAAATAACGAGATTCAAAAGAACCTAGAGAATTAAAAATATTTTAGCCATTTATAAGATAAATATAAAAATTTACAAGATAAATATGGATATTTACAAGATAAATAAAGGGATTCAAAAGAACCTAGGTAGTTAAAAATATTTTGGCTATTTACAAGATAAATATAGAAATTCACAAGATAAATACAAATATTTACAAGAAAAATAAATAGATTCGAAATAATCTAGAGACTTAAAAATATTTTGGCCATTTACAAGATATATAAATATGAAAATTCATAAGACAAAATATGAATATTTACAGTACAAATAAGATAATTTACAAGATAAATAAAATAAAGTCATCATTATCTTTTTACTCACAAAAATTAATTTCATTTTGATTACTGGGTATAGTGAAGTTTTAGAAAGTTTTGGAGGTTTATTGAAATTAATTTGCTGTCAAGGGGATTGATTGAAATTTTCCCTATGGGAAGTCTTTGCTGATATCACCGCTTTAAAGGAATTAATTTGGTGTGACGAAGATTATATTTTACTACTTTTGACTATATGTAACAGATAATATTGCAAATTTAACAAACAAGTAAACATTTTCTTATGGACGTACGTAGGATGTAAATCTGTCTTTGTGATTAATTCATGGGATCAGTTGACCTATATTACTTTATAAATATAAATGATGATTAGGTTATATGCACTAATTATGGGGTAATCATGTGATCGATTCTGAGATAAAAAAATCCAAGATTAATTGGATCTGCAGCGACCTATAATTGATTAGAGTCATGAAAAAAGAACATTGCTTGGTTAAAGCATATAAAGGGTTGAGCATTGAAGTTTCACCTACATATGTTTCATCTCAGTGATCAGAATGGAAATTAAAAAATGTATTTAATTTATAAACGGCAAAATAACACTTTGAACTTACGTCGTTTAGTCTTGTTCTATCTTCACTGTAATGCTTCTGGGCTTTATCGTACACGTTGTTACCTTATACAGATACTTGAAGGTTGAATTTTTGCATCTCCCGGCCTTACTTTAACCCATGTTTACTATGAGTATCAGAGAACTTTGAAGTTATATTATTGCAAACCTATATATACAATTACATATAGTTTTATATTAGCTGATTAAATTGTCAGTAACTTTGAGAAAAACGTTATTCGGGATTGACTTTGATATAATGAGAAAACCCACTTAAATATTTTAAGAAGACTGGACGCTGTAGCAATATGATCAAAAACTTTTTTTTGGGGTATTAGTGCTTATCTCTCACTTCCAGTTGTTTTTCTGCTTAATACTTATATGCCTTTAACTGATAAAGTTTTATTCTTAATTGAATTCCTAGTAATCACCCTTTCACCACGTCTTTTCCTTCTAGATGATATAGTTTGGACGACTTTCAAATTTGTTGATAATTTCCACCAAGTAGATAACTATAGGCAACCTTGAAACGGCCTTCTTTTTTGTTATTTATATATAGTGGAAAGCGACATACACTATATAAAAGGAAAAGATGAGTATCTATAAGTAAGTGATTGCATGGCTATACATACAGACACAGACACAGACACACACGCGTAAGGCTCTTGCTGGTTGGAGCACTTTGTTTGGACTTTGTAAGTCACAGGTTCGATTCTGCATTTGATTTTCTTTGAACAATGTGTCTGGCTATATGCACACATATATAATATAAGTTAAAAACAAGATATCAGAAATATGCACACAGCAATGGAAGTTGAAAGGAAAAAAAAAATACTCCTACTAAATAATAATTGAACCATACTTACATCAAGTTCTTTATATTCATTATATTAAGTTCTCCAATCACACATGATCACGTGTCCTATTTTTTTGCCTATTGATTAACTTGATAAAATGGATATAATGAATTTGACCTAAGTATTTTCTATAGTAATTTTGTAGTGTTTTTTTGATGTCATATTAACTAGTTTTTTTGACAGGTATTAACTAGTTTATTTATTTATAACCTTATAAATACAGTTTAAATGTATTTATAAATTCAAACCTTGCGTTGTATTCCTATATGTAGTTGATGATCCAAGAACGTAACAGCAACGTAACAATCTGCAAATACCTTTCATGGTGTCACCTTATGTGCTTGAATTTCTTCCGCAAGAGGTCAATTGAAATGATTATTATTGGTACATAATTTCAACTGAGTAGGTGTGGTGAAACGGTTTGGGGAAAAAAAAAAAAAGGTGCGGTGAAACGGACTTCTTTTTTATTATTATTTAATATTTATGTACGATAGAATAGAAAGTGACATACACTACATACAAGGAAAAGAGAAGTAGCTGTATATACTATAGATATAACTAAATGATCGCATTGATATAATATAAATTTCAAAATTCAAACACACACATATATATATATGGCAATAATGAAAGTTGAAAGAGAAATTAATCAGTGAATTTTGTAGAGTAATTTTTCACAATTACCTGGCTTGCTTACGTAAACCTTACAAGTTCAATTTATTATTTTGCTCGAGATAGTCATGACAAACTGTTGTAAAACATTAAGGACCGGAGTCAGTAACATTTTCAGTTATTGACGTTACAAAAAATATTCTAATGGCTAAGCTCAAAACGTACCTTTTCGCTTAATTAAACCGCTTCTTTGCAAAGCAAAATGAAGAGGATGATGAAGGTCAAAATGCAAATTGTTGTAGGGAATTGAGAATTCTTTTTTGGGAGATATAAAAAAAGAAGAAATAAAGTTTTGTTTTGAGATAGGTAGTAGATAGAGAATAGAATAGTAATAGGGTGTAAGTGTAATATCATAGACAGATAGGCCATATGCAAAAGACAAACTTGGAGACTATACTTGAGAGGCTATAAATAATGAGTAGTTTCCACAAGGGAAGGCAGGAGCATAAACAAGAGAAAGACATTCAGTGACTCCAAACTCATCACGAAATGGCCGTCGGAGGTTTCGCCGTTGATGCTCCTTCCAACTCTTTCGACGGCAAGATGACTCTCTCCGTCATCCTCACTTGCATCGTTGCTGCTTCCAGTGGCCTCATTTTTGGATATGACACCGGAATTTCAGGTTTCTCCCTCCCCCCTAGTTTTCATTTCCTCTTTCTAACTCATTAGCTCTGATCATACACTTACTTATACGTATGACAACCAGATCGGAAAGGAGGGAATATATTATACGAGTATTAAACAAACATGATCTTTCTCCCCGTAGCGGAGCGAGGCTCTGGAAAACCAAGAACAAGTGAACGACGTACAACTGCTTTGCTTTCATAACTACTATTAATTTATTCTTTTTAAACCAGCTACTACGTTTTAAGAGTAATAAATTATTATTAGTTCAGTTTTACAATAGCCTCTTTCTTCTTCTCTGTCCCGTCATCTGAAGTTAAAGTTGATCAACCGAGCTTGACCACAAAGAAAGTTTGCTGTGGCAGTGAGAAATAGGGACTAATCTAGGTCAAAAATAATTATTCTAATAATATCTTTTTGCGATCTGTGATGAATGCATGTCACAGCCGCCCTCTCGCAACTTGTTTATTACTACAAAAAAAAAAAAACAAAAAACAAATTACACGAGCTTTTAAGGTATGTTCAATAGTTAAGGACTAAAAGCATAAGGGTTAATATTTTAATATAGGAAGATAATTAAATCATTCATTATGTGAAATTGAAAATATGCCTTGTTCTGGAAATACTCGCACTCTTCCATAGTCACTGGCCCACTTACAATCTTGGAAGGGAGGCCAGAATAGATATATATATATATATATATTCTCGTCTTGCTTACTAAAAGTGAAATTTGTTCAATTTAGCTAACAATTTTTTTCTTCCTCTCGTTTGGAAAAAAACTTGTAAAAAATGAATTCCAGGTGGCGTGACTACGATGGCACCATTTCTTGAAAAGTTCTTCCCAGCAATACAGAAAAAATCCGCGAGCACAAAAACAAACGTGTACTGTGTGTATGACAGTCAAGTATTAACGTTATTCACGTCGTCATTATACTTAGCGGCAATGGTGTCCTCTTTAGCAGCTAGCCGAGTGACCGCCGCACTGGGTCGAAGAAACACCATGATCTTAGGTGGTTGCACCTTTCTCGCCGGCGGTGCCATTAACGGAGGTGCCGAAAATATTGCCATGCTCATCTTGGGTCGTATTTTGCTCGGTCTCGGAGTCGGTTTCACCAGCCAGGTAATTAAGTTAAAATAACACTGGCCTAAAGCACAAGTTTTCGTTAATTATACTACAGAATACTATAAATCTACAAACTAACTGTTATGACACCCTGATGCCTTTGGGATGTGATGTGTGAATAAATAAAGGCGGCGCCGGTATACCTATCGGAGATAGCTCCACCAAAATGGCGAGGTGCGTTCAACACAGGATTTCAATTCTTCCTCGGCGTCGGAGTGGTTGCCGCCAACTGCATCAACTACGCCACCTCCAAACGCTCATGGGGGTGGCGTCTCTCTCTCGGCCTCGCCGTGGTGCCAGCTGTCATCATGACCGCTGGTGCTTTCCTAATTACTGACACTCCCAGCAGCTTAGTCCAGCGTGGCAAGACAGATCAAGCGAGAAATGCTCTAAGGAAAATCAGAGGGCCCACCGCTGACGTGGAAGGTGAGCTGAAAGAGCTGGTCAAATGGACTGAAAAGTCAAAAGCCCTCCCGCAGGAACCCTTCAGAACCATATTTGAGAGACAATATCGACCTCACTTGGTCATGGTAATCGCTATCCCAGTCTTACAGCAACTCACCGGCATTAATGTTGTCGCCTTTTACGCACCGAATCTCTTTCAGTCTGTGGGTTTTGGAAACGGTGCTGCTTTGCTTTCCACCATTATACTTGGACTGGTTAATCTTGCATCTATATTGGTGTCCACCGTTGTGGTTGATCGATTTGGACGGAGATTCTTGTTCATCATCGGAGGCGTTCAAATGCTTCTCTGTCAGGCAAGCATTGTGTTTAATTTACTGATTGAGATTGGCATATTTTATATATCTTAAAAGTATAAAGTTAGATTTAATACTTAATTAGGTTCTGGTTTGCTTGTGTAAAACATTTCTTTGTATTATCACTCATTCAATAATTAACAAATTTACTGAGTTTGTAATATTGGTGTGAACTGATTATTTTGAAGATTGCGGTGAGTGTGGTGCTGGCACTTGCAAGAAGCACACAACATATATCAAAGAGCGATGCGACAATAGTACTGGTGTTAATGTGTTTGTATGCTGCTGGATTTGGGTGGTCATGGGGGCCTCTGACTTGGCTCATTCCGAGTGAAATTTTCCCCTTGAAGATAAGAACCACCGGACAAAGCATCAGTGTTGGCATCAACTTCTTGACGGTGTTTGTGTTGTCACAGACATTTTTGACGATGCTGTGTAGCTTTAAGTATGGTGCTTTCTTGTTCTATGCGGCTTGGATTGCTCTGATGACGGTGTTTATTGTACTTTGTTTGCCGGAGACCAAAGGAATTCCTCTCGAATCTATGCATGCAATATGGAGAAAACACTGGCTCTGGCATCGCTTTGTTGCTCAAGATGATGCCCAAGCCCAAGACCATCTTTCACAGACCTAATAACCTTTTGTCAAGTATTCTTATTTGAAGCTAATAATAGTGAAGATATTGCTCTTCCGATGCTATAGAAGTTATGAGTCGGTGGGGGTATACATTTCTGCCCTTTGTGTGTATTGTATCACGTTTAAAGACTACGTACTGCCTTTTGGTTTCGCATAACATCGTCTTTGTTGCTAAGGCTCTAACGATATATGCGCACGGGCCTTTGTCTTTCTCAGTGGGTTCCTTCGCCTTGGAAGGAAGCTTCCAGCTCATCAAAGGATGACCAGGATCTCCTCCTATCTGAAATTTGAATGATTTAAATTTAAATTTTTTTATTTTTTTAAAAAATTATTTTAATAGGTATAAAATCTAAAATAAAGATAATTTTTTAACTAATATTTTTTTTTAAAAATAAATTTTTATTTAAAAATAACTAATTTTAAAAAATAAATCTAAACCGTCCAGATGGTTTTCCGTGCTCATCCCAAGGATGAGCAGAATCTGATTTGTCTAATTAAATAGCATATAATAATTTGCACGAGGGAGTAGATAGTAAATTAGTACAAAAAAATATTTTCAGTAATTATATAATTTGAGATATTATATGAAAAATACAAATTTTAAAGAGAAAAAGACACTTAAATACCACTTAAACTTTAAAATCCTAAATTAGTTTTATTGATTATAAGAGTAATGTGATTAATAAAGAAAGTATAGCAATTGACAATTCAATTTTTTGTGAAATCATTGATTCAACATTTTGAAGTTCAAGTGGTATATTTAAGTGTTTTTTTTCCAATTTTAAAGGTTGAAAAAAATTAATATTAAAACAATAAACATACATTTTCAAGAACGTACGCGGGAAACTTCCTAAATATTTTCAATATATAAATGGCATACACGGAAAATATTAATAGATAGATATGGATTCTGAAATCGTTTAAGTATTGGCTTGTTTTAGCTTTTAAAAAATGTTTATAAAATTTATAAAATAAGTATTTAAGAAAAAATTTATCTTAATTTATAAAAATATTGTTTAAAAAACATTTTTTACAAGTTCTCAACCGAGCCTCAAGTTCTTTAAAATTTTAAAAATATATGCACAAACAAATAGTAGGCCACAATCGGCTTGGGTTGTACCAGACCTGTCGAAAAGCAGCCCAGTAACAAATCTGAAACAAGACAAGTCCCTTTAAGAGCAGCAAGATTGGAGAAAACAGGGTTGGAAAAAAAGAAAAAGTCGTATCAACACATCGTTGACATTCATTCTAAAGGTGTAAAACCCAATAGATATAGAGTTTGAATCCATAAAAAGATACATTACTCAAATACTTAATAATATAATTAAAAAAATGTGGTGGATACTTGATAGTATCTAAAGAAAATAAAGAGTCTTTCTATTCTTTGAAGTCTAGAGCAGCATATTTTAAGGGTATAACAGTCATGTAGTTTTTGTGAACCAAACCAGATCTTTCGAGCCCAAAGTCATTCCAACTATAGAAACACTTAAATTAAAATAAGTTCTTTTGTAAACAACACAAAATCATTAAGTACATATTAAGTATATGTTTGAAAAACAACAAAATCATGATTTCAGAAGTTCTTTTTTGTAAGTCGAAAAAAAAAATATTTTTCTATACTTATCTTATAAATCATAAAAACTATTATCTATGAGTTAATCTAAATATGCAGTTAAAGTTAAGCTGATTCAAACACTAAAACTATCTACAAGTTTTAGCCACACGTACCCTTCCAAGTTTCCATCTAGCTATCCACTTATATAGAGTCTTTATGATGCAATGGCAGAGTTCAGCCATTTGGACAAACACGCACTGATGGTCTACCGTGAAAAATTGAAAATAATGTGTTGGGCCTTTTAATCAAAGCATTAGAACTCCTTCCTCGTAATTGCAACACCAACCAAACTGACCCCGAACTGAGGAAGCGTCTAAGGCACGCCAGTATTTACTCAGCAACCAAAAAGGCTGGACACTAATTGAAGTCTCTCATTCCTCATGATGGTCATGCACCAAATAGAATAACACGTAACTTTGCATATGTTTCACAAATTCATTCTTTTCATATTCAAATGCCATCTGTCCCGCCCTTTTACTCATACCTCATTTTTGCATGCCCTTGGCTTACTTTAAAACTTGCCTTTCCATTTAACTCCCAATTAAGCTAACCAAACTCCACCCTAACTTTGCTATTTATTTGTAATAATGAAATGGACCTTTGTTTCAGTGGGTAATGGGATAGAATATCTTACTGTACTGTCTAAAATTGAAATTTACAAATCACCGTCCCTGTTTGATTTTATATGTCACACTCTCCATTCTGCAACTTCTCATCTCTGACCTATCTGTCAGCTCACACACAACACTGTTCATATATGAGCAAGTATGAACAATAATGCACCAACTCACATAGGAACTGTCATTTTAGTTCAACAGTACGTAGTCTTAAACCCCTAACACCTGGTGTTGACACTGACACTGAAGGCCTGAATTTTTGCTTTCTTGTTTCATTTCATGTAGCATAGTGGATCCAACTAATAGTTAAGATTAGTTAAAAATAATAAATTTGTTAAAAATGACATGTTTCTTTTAAATATACCTCTATTTATGAAAAGAGTATAGGAGAATTAATGAGTAACAAATATGAGTATAAAATATGAGAGAGAATGTGTAATAAATGAATAAATAAAAAAGAATTAGTGGTGAGTGAATGATAGTTAATATAAAGATGTGTATTTAATAAGAGAAGAAAAGGAAAAAATAGTTTAAATTTTAAAACATAAAGAAAAAATTGATTATAAAAAGAACTAACTCTAAAAGAGAGAAAATTATTTATAAAAAAGTGCTTGAGGGGTGGGAGGAGGAGTATTATATTTGTTAAGTTTACCCTCCCAAAGCACTTTAAAAATCATAAAATCGATAGAAATCTACTTCATGTGCCAAATTATATAATTACAAGGCTTGCTTCGAAGTCACTACGCTCTGCCGCTAGTATATGTAATAAATATTAAATATTAATGCATGGACATAGAGACAAGCATACCGATATATAGATTTCCATCGTCATCCATCAAAATAAATAAATCAGACAGAGATCTCACGTTATATTAATTGATCAATGATGAATTATATTTATGCCCTTAATTCTCTCTTGCAAGATTTTTTTTTTTTGGACAATACTCTCATGCAAGATTATTAACAACAGATAACTGTGAAGGGGTGGAGAGTGAATTATTGCAGAAGAGAAATAAGCATGAAATCTGACAGCTGATAGTGATGATGTGATGAGGAGTGAGTGAAAGTGGGAAGAAATTAAAAGGAAGAGCGGAACATAAATGAGTGGGTTGGGGGCATTTAACAGAAGGAACCTGAAGGTGTTGAGAGGCTGAGTGGGGAAGAAATGCAAATTGCGAGAGAAAAAGAGGGTTGGTTTAAAGTTTGGTCACTTATTCAAGTCCCTGCATAAATGCGAATTCAATTCAGAGTGATTTAATGAAGGCAGGTGAGGTGGCCTTCCCTTCAGAATCCAGCCCTCCCCTTATCTCTCTTTCTCCATGTGACTTTAATGGTCTCTTGGTGGTTGGCCTCCTTTCTTAAATTTGAATAATCTCAGATACTACTCCCTCTAATCTTTATTGTAATGCACTAATTACCAATTTTCATAAATTAATAAAATTAATTAAAAGTATTAAAGTTGTCCTAAAATTGAAGTGATTTTCAATATTACCCTTATTAACTATGATAAACTCCAATATCATATAAATTATTATTCTCCTACTGTCTTTATTAAATGTGGGTATATATGGAAAAATAAATTAAATACATCTTGGAAACTTACAAGTACCTTATAAAAAGGATTAAGAACACTTATTTATTAGTCTTTATATTAAAAATCAGAGGAAATATTTTTGATCGTAATACCTAACTTTGAACACTAAGGATTAGTTTTCTGCCTTTATCTTTCTTTATATGTCAATGCAAAGCATAATTACTCCATTCGTTTCAATTTATAAGATGTTTATGGAGCAACTTACGAATACGAATGAACCTTATGGCTCGTTTAGATTAGCTTATGGAAGCTCCATAAGTGCTTATAAATCGTGATTCACTGAATACGAAGTAACTTTTACGGTTTACGAGGTTACTTTTACGGTCTACGAGGTAAATATGTGGTGGAGATTTAAGTAAATCGGGCTTATAAAATAAGCCCGATTGGAAACAGAGTTTCCAAACAAGCTAAACAGTTAGAAATCTTAATTTTTTTTCCAGAAAAAAGTATAAACGTCTTGTATTATAAAACACAAAACACATTTAAAAAACATCTTATAAATTGAAATGAAGAAAGGAAAACTTTATATTCAAGATTTAATTGAACCTTGATATATAGCTGCCTTCTTTTTCTGTTTTTCAACTTCTCTTTCTATATTCCTTTCCTTCTTGAAAATATTTATTATACTGATCTCCATGTATCCATTAATTATTACTATTGGTGACAGATAAATCATTTTTCTTTTAATCTAAATTCCCAAAAAACTAGTATACTGTATTTTCATATTAAGTTTATGGTTTCAACAGGGTAAAAAAATAATGCCTGACAATATATTGTGATACAACTTATTGATTGAATGATGGAACTTTCATATCGGTAACTGAAAAAATGAGAAAAGAAACTCATGAAACACATATCTAATAATGAAAAAGCTTAATTGATGAAGAGATATGAAGGGTGGCATATTTCAAGCCAAGTTCTATTCTTCTATCTCTTTTGTTCGCCATCAATTATAAGTAAAGAACCTTGGCTTAGGAATGAACACATGTATCAGGAGATAAGGATAGTAAAGATTAATTGAATGCGAAATTCCAGTTGCAGTTATGAACAGTCCTTTGTTGTTGATGAGCAGCAAAATTCATTTGTTATGAAGTCCATTTCGGTCGCTCATCAAATTAATTTTATGATTGAAGACATTTGGCTAAAAGTAAACCTCGAGTCATACTATAACCGACCAAGCGATATATATAGGTTGTTTAGAATAGTTTATGAAAATTTCATAAGTGCTTATGAATTGTAATTTACGGTCTACGAGGTAATTTTTAGGGTCTACGAGATAGCTTTTATGGTCTATGAAGTGCTTTCACGATCTACGAAATAAATATGTGGAGGAGATTTATCTCGATTTACATAAATCGGGCTTATTATATAAGTCCGATTCATATAAGTGATAACAAACAAGTTCATAGTATGCGTCTTTTTCCAAGTTGGTCATAGATAGGAAATCCCCCGAACCCTTTTTATACTTAGCAGGTTATTTCATCACGTCTTGCAATTCTACAAGGGAAGAAAAGTGTAGAACGAATTGATTAATTATGAGAGAGGAGGAAATTTTCATAATTAAATTTTATTGGTGATGATAATGATGGATTATTATGACACGGCGTTTTAATTCGTAACATTCAACCATATTTGCAGACATACGCACAACATTTACACGTCTCATTATGTGTTTCTGGTTTCAGTGTCATAAATTGTGAGTAGCTGTTTGAAGGAGACTCGTAATTGTGATGTTCTTAGGAGGAAGAAATTAAAGTGGGGATCGTTGGGCATGAAGTGCAGCTGAAGAAATTAAGGAGAGCTAGCTAGTGGTTGTTTCAAAGATTTATTTAGGAGAGAGAATACATATACAATAAATTTCCGCTCATTTTTTTTTGGTAACTCTTAGGACTTGGGTTGGTTTTAATGGCTCAAGAGAGGGGTGTTGAGAGCTTTTAAGAGTCTACTGTTTTAAGTGACCCAAATGGGGAAGATGAAGCTATTATATCTATAGCATTGAAGAACCATTGTCTTTCCACTACCTTCCCCTCAACTGTACACAGACCCCTAATATTAATGAATCTTTGCCATACCTCCCAGCTTCACACCCTCTTTCATAAAGTACCAATACTTACTTGCCCTTCAGCCCTTCGCCTTTCGGCTTGGATTTATAGTACGTCATGGATTCACATATATTAATTTCATACCAAAACTAGTTGGTTATTTCTGCTAGATACTTTGGTGGGGCTGTGGCTATAGATTTGAAAGGCCAAGTATTATAATTATAATTTGACCTAAAGTAAGTTCGTTGGTTAGGTTTTCACTTCTAGGACTTTTAAGTTCAGGCCTCAGTTCTGTGTAGTTAATTACAACTACAAGGGTTGCCAACATGGAAAATCACGTACGTCATGCTTAGGCAGGATAAGTCCTTTTATTTTTTGTTTCTGCTTTTCAGATACGGTCCCAACCTTATCCTATATAAACACTATAAACTTCATGAACATTTGGTCATTGAGACACACGTAATTTAAAGGGGGAGAGAGAGAGAGTTAGAGCACACGCCTTGAGTAGAAGCGATGGTTTCATTTCACAAAGCCTTGGCTGAGAGTCCGAGAAATGCAGAACTTGAAGCTTCATCAAAGAAGAGAAAGTGGGAAGATCAGTCACTTCCTGTAGAGTTTTTCAACGCTCAAACTGAGGCAGAGAAAAGGAAGTCCACATCAGATAATCGGCAACTATACCCCAGTGTATGTGTATATAATATATTGTCAGACTTTTTAGAACCTATAGCTAAATACATGCCTATAATGTTAATTTACTTCTTTGATCTTCTTAATGCAGTCAAGGATAAATATGAACATGCCAGAGGACCCAAAGAATAGCCCTGCACCACCACCACCTACTCAAATAAGCTTAGACCTTGAGCTGAACTTGACATTTGATCAATCACAGAGGAACAGAGCAGGCAATTACAGTATAAATAAGAAGCAGAATTCAAGTTCACCTAAAAGTTTCAGAGGTCAAGATATTTACAGTACTGAATCAAGTGAGTACAAGAAGGATTCATCGGAGGGAGAGCACAGAGAGATGGTTGCAACTGTTTGCATGAAGTGCCACATGTTGGTAATGCTACGTAAGTCATCTCCTTCCTGCCCCAACTGCAAATTCATGCACCCTCCAGACCAAAATACTCCAACATTCTTGAAGAGAAAGTGCAGCCTCTTGTGCTAGACTCGATCGGCCCAACATGTCAGTGGTATTTAGTTTTATCTTCAATTTCTCAAAGTACAAGAAGTTATATGTTCCAGATCAGTGGAGTGACGCTTAAGTATTCTGTTTCTACAGTAAATTTGACTGTTACTAGAGTGAGGGTGAATGGATGACTGATAAGAAACTAACATAGTGTATCATATGTATATATAGTGTTTCTCAGTCATCCAAAAAAATTATCCAGACAAGTGATATGCCGACAGATAATAGCAGAAATTTGGTCGCCTCTTTGGGATGCTGGATGATGTTTGATTCCTCTTCACTCTTGACAGCTTTATTTCATCAGGTAGCAAAGAAATTTCTTGTTTTGGGTTTTCTTCATTAGTAACCATGAATGAACAAACCAGTTTCCTTAAAAATGGCAACTTTGTAGTTTGAACCATTACATGGTTGACAGATGTCTTCGATGAAGTGAATTTAATTCTTAGTTCCACCCCAGAAACTGAAAGTCTCTTTCTATGGTAATTCTGTAGCTCAAAAGCTTCTGCAACAACAGAGATCAGTGAAACCTTGAAAGAGGATTAAAATAATTCAAAGTGAGGCTATGAACTAATCTGATGACTAAGATGGTCACTGAAGCTCAAAGGTGAATACGGAAATATAATGATAGCAGATGAAAGTCTGTGACATGGGTCATGTATTTTGTACATTTCCATCGCTGTTTAATGCAAATTGAATGTCAGTAGTGTAGCCTCAAGGCCGGAGCTCATTTACGTTCTCTGCTTTCTAAATGGCTAATTCGCTAAAGCTCTGTCAAATCATTTATTGACATTCTAACATGATGCTAATAAGGTTTGAAATTCTTTCAATAGTTTCAAAGTAGTAGCTATGCAGAGCCTGCGTGCGTGATCCTAACTACAAGACTGTTTTTGGTAGAATTCTTACCCACACACTAGACCAATTGAGTCCCTTGTGTACGGTGCCTGCAGCTTTTTTATTCTAAATCTTGACATGAGAGGGATATGGCCTAATGACCAAGGTCATAGGAGACCCGTGGACTATAGGCTTTGGTATCAAAGCTAGCACGGTTCATTAGTCTCTTATGATTTTGTAGTCCACCTGGCCAAACTCGATTCACACCCCTCCCAGACTCGGGACATATTATTCCCTCCCTCTTAAAGTAGGTTCATCCACGAACCTTTTGATGGAAGCTAGCTCTGATACCAAATCGTATTAATGAAGTGCCAACCATCATGTTAAAAGTTTAAATTGGTAGCAGAGGCACACCCTAATTCCTTTCAACCAGATTAGACACAGGTCCACCAGTCTCCTACTACTTTGTGGTCTACCAGACCGAACCGATCTACACCCCTCCTAGACCTAGAACGCATCACGTTGGTAGAAATTAATACATTATGATTTGTTAAAATTTCAACATCATTTCCACCTTATATGATCATTTAACTAACGTGTGTGCTAAATGCACACAAGTGAAGGAAACCTACTGATTGTTCATTTTCCTCTTGTATGTAACATTGTATCCTTTTTTTGTCAGCTCAGGTTTAAAGAAATTTTTAAAATGAGCCTACACAACAAACATGATTGGATTATACCAAAACTTACATTGAAGCCAAAATACACCAATAGCAAGACAAAAGTGCTAACCTCTTGAATACAAATGACGTTTGCATCATATTGAAAGATTTCACGTAGCAAATTACAACGATGGTAATCCCATGCAAGAGCCCATCGGGGCATTTGTTTTTATCTTCCTTTTGGTGAATGTAAATGTCAAACAAGGATGTTATAGGAGAAAATGCTAAAAACAGATTTGTTCGAGGATGTGGAACACAAACTTGAAGATCACACAGAAGTGGAGTTGGAACCATAGAGTAAGGCTGAGCCTTAGGAAATTCAATTACAAGGCCAATTGTTGTTTCACTTAGTTCGGAAAAAAACAAAATTTATTGGAAGGTTAACAACTACACATTCTAGCTTTACATATCAGTATTAGTAAATCGACGTTTGTGTACTCGTTGATCGTTGTTTTCAACATTAATAATTCAGGTGTATCTTGTGTCATTTATTTTCTACCTTATATTTGTTTCTTCATAGACTCTTGTAAGTGATAGAAAGATTTAACATCCGTTGTGACCTTCTTAACAAGTGGTTCATAGCCTGGTCCTTAAATTGGTAGGTTGTATGGTTGTGTGACCATTGAGTTGTTGACTCTTCCAAGTGATAAGAAGATTTAACATCCATTGCGTCCTTTTCAACAAATGGTATTAGAGCCTTATTCTCAAGTTGGCATGTTGTATGGTTGTGTGACCATTGAGTTGTTGACTCTTATAAGTGAGAGACAGATTTAACATCCGCTGCGATCTTCTTAACAAGTGGTATTAAAGCCAAGTTGCATGTTTTTGAGACTTTCTTATACCGTATTTTGATCATAGCGGATAATATTTTTTTTTGTATGGATGACCTGTGATTTTTACCCATGAATTGTAGGATTTTCCACATTAATAATTATGGTGTTTCTTGTGTCATTTATTTTTTTTGCCTTATATTTGTTTTCTTATAGAATCTTGCAAATGATAGGAAGATTTAACATCTATTACACCCTTCTTAATAACTGGTATCAGATCCTGGTCTTTAAGTTGGCATGTTGTATGGTTGTGTGATCATTGAGTTGTTGACTCTTGCAAGTGATATGAAGATTTAACATCCGTTGTGCTCTTCCTAACAAGTTTGTTCAAGATCATCCAATTCAAGTACATAATTTTTCAAACTATTAACCAAAACACAATCTTTTTCTCCTTCATCTATCATTGCTGCCTCATCATTACCAATCTTTGCCTTACACCTGGAGGTTTCAATATTTTTAGGTCAAGCAAGATCAAGAGCTCAATAGATAGTTGGGTAGGTTAGTAAATATAATTGAGGAGTCATAAAACTATTTGATGACTTGGTAAATTATTATTGTGTATAAAATATTAACTTGAAGTTTTAATACTGCCTACTTGCATGTAAACAGAGTCTCGTGGGCATGTACATAATAAAGTACGTAATAGATGGATTACCAGCAAACCCTAATAAAAGAGAAAATTTGATTAACATTGATGAAATTATATCCTTAAACGTTGAAACATAACTTGTGAGACTTTTCTTTTGGCCACCTAATTAATTTGCAAGACTCACTCCTTCAAGAAAAAGCTTATAAACATATCACAACAGTTCAAAGAATCGACTATTCAACACGTATGCTTATAATTTCTTCAGTCTTGTTTTTAGCAGCATGAGGTCTTGCAAAGAATATAACTCATTGTTTTTATTTATAACAAGAAATTTTTGTTTTGTGATCTACAATTACAATCAATTGATAGTTGAATTACTTGCATTAGAAGGAACCAATACCTTATGTAACTTTCAAACATACTAAATTCAATGTATATGCCAAATCATAGTTTGATAAGCCTAGACACACATTTGTGTAGGGGAGGGGATTGGATAGAGGCATGTTGATCTAAAACAAACCGAGTTTACACATTTTAGTATAAACTTTTGGTTTAGTTTATATTTATTTATAAGCTCGATTCACATAAATTGAGATAAAGTTCCTCCACATATTTATCTCATAGATTGTAAAAGCTACCTCGTATACCGTAAATCACGATTGAAAAACACTTTTGGAGGTTTCAATCACTATTACAAACACCCTATAAAACTATAAAGAAATAAAAGAAAGAAAGAAGAACGACCATTTATAATTGATAGAATATGAGTCAAATGGAGGTTTAGGTCTCTCTTTCCATTCCAATAGCACGAACGGACAAATTTTGCAACCCACAACCAATACAATTGAATGAAGAGTGACAATGACTTTGCAACTATACCTCTCAAGGTTCATTGAAATTCATTTAAACTCTAAGACTGCAGGTACACCAGGGCGTGAAAGAAAGAGAATTGACCTAATTTCAAACTAGCAAAAATTGGAATCATGTGAACAAAGAGATGAATCTCCCTCGGAAATGAAATTGGCGACCAGTGGGATGTTTGATGAGCTTATGACTTATGAGCGTCAACAAAGAAATATATTTAAAGAGTTAAGAGGTATACTTTTTAAAAAAATATATGTGACCCTATAAACTTGTTTTGGATGTAAAAATATCCATGAACAGAGAGAAAGGGAAAAAGGTCACTGTTACTTTTTGATCTAGTGGATCTACGCTATTATTTTTAAATTTTTTTCTTACAAAAACTCCTCACATCCTCTCTCTCTCCAATCCCCTCCTTTTTTGGTCAACAACCTTGCCCCCTCTCTTCTCAATCCTTAGTTATGATCCTTTTCTTTATGCGTTCTTCATCTCCCTTCCATTATGCCTCAAGTTCCAAAATACATTCTCTGTTCTTTTTAGGCTCGTTTGGGCAAATTGCAACCATAGAGATAAAGAAGCTTGTCCTCGTCATCGTTCTCGCCGTCGCTTCCCTCACCATTGTGTTGGCTGATGCTGAGGTTCTTGCTCCCACTCCCGGACCTTCCAACAGAGCCATCGCTCTCGGTTCCTTTGTTGGTGCCTCCGTCCTCTCCTTTGTCGCTGCCATGTACATGTAGATATAGATTTGAACGACGGGCGTGTGTGTGTGTTTGTTTGTTTATTTATTTATTTGAGCAACAAAGAAGGAGGAGAAGGAAATTTGTAGGGATGAATGTGGAAAGAGGAATTGCAAGATAAGGAAGGAGGATATGAGATTTGGCTTAAATCTCTGGTTTGAATTCTCAGTTCTTTTCCCTTTTTGTTTGGTTTGATGGCTGCAATGTTCCTTCTAAGGGTTTGTAATAGACTGATCTTATGAAACTCTAATGAAAATTTCTATGATTATTATAGATTGAGTGCGCTTTTCTTTTTCTTCAAGCACGTCTCCTTCAACTTATGTGTGTGCACGATCAAATTCCTTCAAGCCTTTTTCTATTCCTTCAGTTTTCATTGTTTTTTGAAACTACAAGTGCTTGTGTGTGCATAATCTTACAATATAAGCCTAGCATATGAAGGACGCAGAAAGAAGAGGGTCATAACTCAGAACTAAGAAGAGGAGAGGGAGGGGGTGGGGTTGTTGACCGAAGATGGGGGATTGGGGGGGGGGAGATAGAGAGGATGTGAGAGGGGTTTTTGTAAAAAGCATTTAAAAAAATGTGGGACCCGTTAAATCAAAAAAGTAACGTCAGTTTACGTTGTTTAATGGTGGCGACATTTTTTGTCCCATAAATGAGCACTTTTACATCAAAAAAGAAGTTTATGATGTCAGGAGTATACTTAAAAGAAGTATACGGATATTTTTGTTCTTTAGCCCATATTTAAAAACGATGACAGTTAGCGCCATGATCCGTTCGAGCGCGGGAATGTAAGGTGAAAGGTTGCCGCGTGGCAGGATCTGTTGTTCCCAAGTATTTCTAAAGTAGTAATTTCAATAAGAATCTGTATAACTAAGATGACATAATCTGTAAATACAGAACATTTATGTATACTATAAAAAAACTCACAAGATTGCCGAAAATGATAATGAACTTTGATAAAATCCGAGCCCAACATACATTGTCTCTTTAAGACAATTTGTTCCCTCTATACAGATGCCTAAGGTTCTCGAACAATTGTCTCCCAGGATAGAACATATTGCTTCTTCAGAATGATGGCACTATCAATCAGAATCCCAAACGAACATAACGAGATTGCTTTCAGAATCGTACATAATATGAGATGATTGCAGAATAAGCTATGCAGTATATGAGAGATGAGTGTTTCAAGATTGAGTGAGTTTTTTCCTATCACTAGCACGCCCTATTTATAGATGAAGGAAATTGATCAAATGGACTCGACTCTTGCAAGCGAATCGGTGCGTCGTGCGAATAGACATACCAGAACGAAGCGAACAGAAGCGAAAGGTAACTCTTGCTGGCAAATTGGTGCGTCGTACGAACAGACACATCAGAACGAAGCCGAAGGATGCACCAAAACGGAAGCACCAGTTCGGTCACAGTGTTTCGCTACAGCCGTCGTTGGGAGAATCACGGAGGGGTAAAAAAGAATTAAACAAAAGTTCAGGGATTATTCGGACAAACTAAAAAATTATTTAATAAAAAATTATTTTTTATTCTCACACACAGTCCACCAATGCGCGTGTGCGTGGTGGACCAAGGCCTATGTACGTCCCTACTCCTCCACAAAAGTGGATTGGCCCAAGGGCCCATTTTAGAGGTGAGAAATTGAGTCTTATATACACTCTTATTTATCTTGATTTGTCCAATGTGAGACTTTTATCCACACATTATTTTTTCCTTCATTTTCCCTTTTCTCTTCCAACCTACTTATTCATATCTCATAGAAGTTAGACTCAAAATTCCAAGAGAATCGTGGCAACCGCAGATTATTTAGGAACAAAAGGCGGAAGAGAGTAGTAAGGGGCAGAGTGTAGAAATAAGTCTTTTGAGTCAAGAAACGGTTTCACGATTGTTTTCATTGAAGAAATTATGAGTATGAAAAAGATTCTAACCGTTCTTTTGTTAGGAAAAAAAGATTCTAATCTTTGATCCTTACTTAAAATTACAAACCATAATTTGCATAAATTAACCAATTCACAAACTCATTTTGGAGGGAAATCTCATGAAATAGATGCCGTACAATTTAAAACTGAAGATTATGAGACTCGCATCGGGTTTAGAAGTAAACCAATCAGGTGAGCAATCTGTTCTGTAGTGCAGAGGATGAGAGACTTAATATATTTGGTCAAGTGAATCTGCTGAGAGCCTGGAACAATAGTATTAAGATACAAGAACAAAAGTATATTAAAGCCTGAGGATAGTCTCCAAATAAGGAAGTCAATGAAATCTAATACTACTGGGGAATAATAAAGCATTCCTCAAGAACACGAAGCAATTCATAAAGACTATCTATCTTGAAATGGAAAATGTGAAATCAAATCATTAAATGAACGATCGGGTAATTAGGTCTGACTATCCCACATGAATCTTTTTTTTTTTTTTGGTATGAATTATATATAATGTGACGCTAACAAGCAAATGCTCATATAAAATTGACAATTAAGGACTTTTTAGTGTTTTTTCGTGGTTCTTCAAGGTGAAAGTTGCAGACAATGGACTAGTCAACTCATCACACTCCAAACAGATTTAATTTAGAAGTTCAGGATTACTATAGGCATTATATACTTTTTTATTGGTATAAGACTTCAAGTTTCAAAAAATTTCATCATTAGGTTTAATTTAAGCCTTGTTGTCGTTATCAAGTATTGGGATTTGACTAGCAAAGTTTGTTGGAGTATGAATTCCTCTAATAAAATGCATAGGGGTCATTCGCATAGGGATTTAGATAACCTTTTGAAAACAAATCACCAATATTTGAAGGAGGAGTACGTCCTCCTCCCTTTGTGCCCTGCATTAGGCAATGAAAAATAAAATGTTATGTACATGCAAATATAAACCATTGCACTCGAGGCAACAAGAGGAGCACATGCAAAAAATGCCCATTCATTTCTTTGTTCTCTGTTATGGCGTATCAATTAGTACATACAGCTCAGATATTCTCAACCAAATAGCACAAAATGATTGGACATAAGAATATTTGAAATCATAAATTATCATATACCCCCTCCAGTCCTTAATATATGACTTATTTAGAGAGTTAATCTTGATCTTAAATATAAGATTTTTTTTTATATTTGTCAATTTTTTTTTACTTTAACTCTAATAATGCTCCCATAATAATAACTAAAAAAGAGAGGGAATGAGGGGATTAAGGAATATGACAATAGTGTTTGTTTTAAAACATGTCATATTAACTAACTTAATTGACTTTCTTAACCTGATCAAATTAAATAAGTAGATTTTACATGTTAAGGACTGGAAGGAGTAATATGTTAAAATTCTTGTATTCCTCAAAAAATGATAAAAGATTTACCACGCAAAAAATAATTTACAAGGAAATAAATCTAAGGTAGTACTTAAAAATAGTCACAAAACTGATAAGACCATCAATGCTCCTAATCATCAGCATTTCTGGTAGCGTCGGCAAAGTGAATATGAAGATGAAAACGTTGGTGCAAGACAAATAATGAAATAATTTGTTGCTGAATTTACAACCCAAAATCATGAGAAATCAGTAATTATTTTAATTCCGTTGATATTTATGTCATCACTAATTATTTTAAATTTTCATTTCATTTAACCTCACTGTGAATTCTTGCCAGACACTGTACGACAATGACTTGGATTTAGCTTATTAGGTAACTAGAATATCTCACCCCCGTTTAGCAGGGCTGTAAATCAATCGATTAATAAAAAGGCAACATTAAAAAATAGCGAAAGAATGGTATACGTAATACGTTGATATTACACACACACTAGTATTACAAAAACAATATGATGCTAATAATTTTTTGAAATTCCTTCAACATTTTCAAAGCAATAACTATGCAGAGCCTGCTTGCACACTCATAGCTGCAGGACTGTTTTTGGGTAGGATCCTGAAACTTGACTTCACCTTATGAGAAGTTTGTACACCGGACCACTCTTTTTATTCTAAAACTTGACATGAGAGCGATATGGTCTGATGACCAAAAGGGTGAAGGAAGGCCATCAGCGACATCGTCATGGTCCAGAAGATCCAGCACAGCTTCAACCTTCAAACTGTTCACTATCAGGAAGAATTTTATGCAGTTAATGACAGAATGTCTTTTTTTTTTTGTCCAGCAATGATAAAATCGGTTCAGCATGGAATGTAACTCGGAGAACTCAGCTCAATTTGAACATGCACAACCAATCGTGAGAAAATCCATGGTGCAAATTTCAATGTATAAGAGTCATAATAATCTGTAGATTCGTTTCTTAATACACCATATTAAAAGACTTTAGAGGAGACATTTTTACGTACTGACCAGACCGTTCTGTGAAAAAATTTACAGGTCCAACTTGGGAACTCAAATGAAAAGTGGTCCAAGGAAAATATCACACACCAATGCATTGCTTAAGATCTCTTGGACAAGACATGAGAATAAAGCATTGCATGCCGAACAATTCACCGTAATATGAAAGACTTGTGGATAAGGGTGGAAACATGTCAGACAGCCTTCCAGGGGACTGCGGCCTAACCTGTTTTTGGCCTGGTCTGTCAGGCTAAAAGGTCAGGCCCAAGACTATTTTAAAGTTTGTTTCACGTTAAAAGGTCAGACTCAAGTCTATTAGGTCTGTTAGGCTAGCCTGAGCCTGATAAATAATTAAAAAAAAAAATTTATCTTACCCTCTCACCTGACGTCCTCTGGTCCTCACTCCCAAACCAAACCACTACCATTAAGACACTAACCCTAAATCCCATTCCCAAACCACTACCAAGCGGCCAACTCACCTGACCGTCCTTACTCCTCACCCAGCTGCAACAAGTCCGATCTCCGTCTCCGGTTTCCCCCATCTGCGCGTGTGAGTGTGTGGCCTGTTGGTTCTCGCCTCCGATCTCCTCTCCTCTCACGTCCTCACCTCTTGGCCAACAGCCCGACACCCAGCTGCTTCACTCACTGTGAGTCAGCACACGATCTCGCTCTCGTCTCCGATCACTCTCTCCCTCTAGACTCTGTCACTCTCGTCTCCGGTCTCATACTGCTTCAGTCTCTCACTCTGTCCTCTCCGGCCATCCCCCGACCCTAATCCCCCATCGCATCTTAGATCTCGGCATCTCGCTCTTGTCTCTGACTCTTACCGTCTCATCTCATCTCTCGTGGGTGGCAGCTCGCTCTCTCTCACTCTCGACTCTGTCCCTCTCGCAAGGCTGAAGGCTGGAAGCTCACGCTGCAGGCATGTCTCTCTCACAAACCTAAGTCTTTGATGATTTTGCAATTGCAATTTCAGTTTCTTCCATTGATGTTTGATTTTGCAATTTTGCTTCAGTACTGTTTAATGTTTGTAATTTTATTTTGCTCTTTTTTATATATGGCACCGTGATTTTATTGGCGAGCCTGAGTTGCCCAAAAAAAAGGTGATACCGCAGCCAAGCCAGGCCTACCAAATAACAAGAGAACTTGGTGGCTTATTATAATTGGAAAGGGGGTAGCAAAATCTTCATATTGATTCGTATTTGGAAATGAGTGACCGGTAAAAGTAGATTCATGAATGATTGAGAGCCTAATCGTCATATATGCATTGACTTATGATTTACATTTACATAGAGCAAAATGTGTTGCATAATTTCAATCTTTGTTTCTATTTGGTATTTAGACATCTGGATAATAACGACTATATTTTCCCAGAGGATTTTGAATTGATATGTCTGATGAAGGTTTAAAGGCTTCATCTATTGAGATAATGAGGTTCAATTCAATTTAATGGAGAGTTTGGATTGAATTTTATTCCCAATCCTCTCTTTGTAGAATTTAATTGTATTTAACATTAAACATTACAAATCCTAACTGGCCACATTGTAATTATACTCTTTGTTGTTTTCTTGGTTTTAATATTGCTAATGGTTAAATCTCCATTTGCTGAAAACATTGCTCTGGTTATTCCAAGATTTCATGTTGGCATGAATGTGTACTTATCTCTTTCTCTGTAGGTTGGTTCAATAGAGGGAAGGGTTGGAGTACATCACCTGGATGATGCACAACAGAGCAAAAACTTTACTTTCAAATGCCACAGAGAGAATAATGAGATATACTCAGTCAACTCTTTGAATTTCCATCCTGTAATACTATGATAATTTTCACCATTAATGATGTTGATTTGATGATTAATAGCTTATGTCTCATTTAATATCTGTGCGCAGTTACGTCACACTTTTGCAACTGCTGGATCTGATGGTGCTTTTAATTTTTGGGATAAGGACAGTAAACATAGACTCAAGGTTTCTCCTTAAGTCTAAAATCCTCCTTCTCACCCCTCTTTATAGCTTTTTCTTGCAGAAATTAATCTCTATAAACTTCCAAATGATGCATCAGTTATCTCCATATGAATTTTTATCTGATTTTTAGAGAACAAGATTTTGCAAAGATGTGCAAGGTTGTTCTGTTTGCGTGTCTCAATCCTAGACAAAGATGTGCAGCCACTTTTGTGAATAAAATTGTGGTTATTTTCCTTTTCTTCTTAATATATGGTGCAGCTAACCTTAGAATTATGGTCCAAATAGGATAGTCCAGTTCTTTAACAGTAACAACAAAAAGGAATGGCAAAGAAAATATGTATCTAAGCAGTCTGTCTTAATTATCAGTTCTATATTACCAACCTTTTTCTTTTTAACTTCTGAAGTGGAGTTATTGATACATTGTTATGCTTCTATCTTCAGGATGATGATATGTTGTGCAGAGGAGCATTCAAGACTGTGTATGGTCCTTAGACCTATCTTCATTTAGTTTTTATTATAGTTAGATATTTAAGTTAAATTTTTTTTGAATGAATGAACTTTATTAACTTATATTACCTTTATTTATCCTTATTATAGAAACAAAAGGTATAAAATTTGCTTTGTTAAAATAATGTCATTTCTTATACACATTACTTGTTAAATTATGTTATGCTCTAATACTATACATTTGATTAATTTTTTTTCAAGGTTTTCGAAGGAGAAGAAGAAATTTGAAGATTTGATGTGAAAGTGAGAAGGCAGTGGTTTTATATTGATTTGGTCTAAATTAGTGAACTTGTATTGAAAATTATTATGTCGTATTTGGTTTCATATTTTATGATGTATGTTTTATCATTAATATTAATTTATGTAATTGTGCCTGTTTTCGGCATGTTCGAAAGGCCTGCTTAAATTTTTTTTTAAGATTCCAGACTCCTTAACAGGCCACAAGCCAAGTCAGGCCTGTGTATAGGCCAGGCTTAGGCCTCTCACAGGCCACAAACCAGGCTCAGACCATCTTATTGTAAAATAGGCCTGACCTGTTTCCACCCCTACTTGTGGAACAAATCAAAGAAGTCGATTCTATCTACTGACACCACTCATTCCTAATTGGACAAAAGACGTCCTGCCCAAAGTATGTCACAATCTTCTTTATATTCATCCAGATAATATCCAATATGACAGCAAATATAGTTGCTCCTTGGTCATTCTTCCGCACAACGGTATTATTGTAATTGGGCCTTAGGCCTAGTGTTGATTGTATTGGGTCATTAGTATATATGTACATATAATGGGTCAGTTGCAAGTTCATACAGGAGAGACAAAGTTTTGTCAATAATAATATTACACTTTGCAAGAGTTGGCACAGATGGTAAAGAACAGGCTTGAATCCCAAAAGGATGTAAGTGCAATTCTTGTTGCTGTTGTGAGGGTTCCTTTGATAGGCGATCTCGTAAGTCCCTTGTAAGTGCTTTCTAAACCCTGGGGTCGTACCCTGGCCTTGGTGGGATGACCGGCGTCGAACCCACCTAAACTTTTTTTTGTAACAAAAAATATTACATTTAACATGGTACTAGAGCGGGTCAGATCTTGGATCCTTGTTTTCGGGTTATTCTCGTAGGTTATTGGGTTTTCTTGACCCGTTTTCACAGTTTTCGAACCCTTCCCTCATCGTCTTGTTCAAAGGATTTTAAGGATTCATCTACTGATTTACCATCTTTTTCTCTTCCTCCGGTTCCTCCGGCAAGCAATATCGATTTCCTTCAGTTTTTTGAAGTTCCCCTTGTTCCTTGATGGTTTCCTTCGTTTGTTTTCTCCGGAGCGGATTGAGGCTTGATTCTCACGGCTTTTCTTGCTAATTAACTGGTATTTGCAATTCATTGATCGGTTCTTGGAGCCCAATCGGCATTCGAATCTTTACTGCTATATCGCCGTCTGGCAAGAATCTCACTGGCATTCTTGGATCGTCGCTGAGCTTTCATTGTCTAAGTTTCAATATCATTGCCTTTACCCAGTTCCGCGTCTGATTAGAGTTCATCAAGACTCTGATTATTTCACCCAGTTACTTGGTTTTGCTTGAATCGATTTAATTGACTGGTATTTGTTGTTCCTGGTTATTCAAAGCTATGGTTTTCTGGTTTTTTTTTGCAGCACCGATTCTGATAATTGGGTGTTTCATTTGTCTTACTGTTCTGAAAAGCGAGAGAATTTCCTGCAGGTTTTACATGTATACTCCAGTTACCACAACTTTACAGATTATCATCTTCATTTGTTATTCATCATGGGAGACTCCGATAACCCAATGCAATCTATTCATTTTAATCATCCTCTTTAACTCCATCCAGCAAACACACAACTACCTTGGTTCATCAAGTCCTTATTGGAGCCGAGAACTATTCTACTTGGAGTAGGGCTATGAAACTTGCTCTACATGCCAAGAACAAACTTGGATTCATTGAAGGTACCTGTACACGTGACAAGCAAGATGACAAATTGAAGGACCTTTGGACCGATGTAACTCAATGGTACTGTCTTGGCTTATAAATTTTGTCGACAAAACCATAGCTTCTGGTATGGCTTGACCTGAAAGAAAGATTTGATAAAACTGATGGTGCAAAAATATATTCAATGCACCGTGCAATTAATTCACTTGTTCAAGGCAATTCTTTTGTATCTGTTTACTATACCAAATTAAAGGAGTTGTGGGACGAGTATGCTACTCTAGTCCCAATACCAAGTTGTAATTACAGCTCAGCTATAGAATACTCCAAAGTGGTTCAGGAGCAAAATTTGTTTTAATTCCTTATGGGGTTGAACGATAACTTTCAACACACAAGGAGCCAAATCCACCTTATGAGTCCTCTCCCACCTCCAAATTAGGCATACTCAACGGTTATTCAGGAGGAGACTCGGCGTCAAATCAACTCTCCATTGCTTCCTCATGACTCTTCCATTATGGCCTCTAACGCAACCAGAGGAGGTAGAGGATGTGAAAGGGGCAGAGGTAGAGGGCGGTCCCAAGATTAATGCTCCTACTGTAATAGGAGAGGCCATCGTCGTGATAATTGCTATCAACTTATTAACTTATTGGCTTTCCTAGTGGCTCCGTAGCTCCCAGGCCAAGCAAGCAAGACGAAGATCAAGCCAACCAGACTATGGATCACATCTCTTCTAAGTCTTCTAAGGGTCTTATTGGCAATCCAAGTTCTACACAAGCTCCATTCTTCACTCAAGATTAGTACAAGCAAATCTTAGAGCTGTTGAAACGTGACTCGGACCCTAAAGAGGTTGCAGTTAGCGTGCACACAGCAACTCTATGTTTGCATCTTAATGTGTTTAATAATGAATGGATTCTAGATTCACGGGGCTAGCTGTCATATATCGAGTAGCTTAATTCATTTGGATAAATATCAACCTTATCTGGGACCACCAAAATGGGTCAGAGTTCCCAATGGTCAAATAATCAAAGTTACTTATTTTGGTGAAATATAATTAACTAAACATATTAAATCGTGCAATGTTTTATATGCTGAAGGAATCACATGTGAAAGTTGTTTTGAGGTTGGTGAGGTACTTAAAGAACTGCCAGGGTCGTGGAATCTTACTTTCTTATAGGAGTACAAGGAATATGAAGTGCTATTGTGATTTGGATCATGCCAGATGTGTAGATACCAGAAGATCAGTCACCGGATTTCTAGTTAGATTGGGTGGTTCCTTGATTTGCTGGAAGGCCAAGAAACAAAATGTTGTCTCTATCTCTTCGGCGGAAGCTAAGTATAGGACTTTGTGTATGGCAGTTTCTGAATTGATTTGAGTTGTTGGTCTTATAGAAGAACTTCATGTACATAGTGTTAAACCTGTTAGATTGTTCTGAGATAGTAAGGCGGTAATTCATATTGCCACAAACCCAATTTTTCATGAACGAGCGAAGCATATCTAGATCAATTGTCACTTTGTTGTTCGTGAAAAGTTGCTGGATAAGCTTATTGTATTCGAGCATGGGAGTTCTTCTGAATAGTTGGCAGATGTGCTTATTAAAGGTCTTGGGTGGGCCACAGTATTGGTATATTCTAAGCAAGTTAGGGACCTGTGAGTATATGGTTCCTAACTTGAAGGGGTTGTTGTGCAGCTTGATATGTAAAGTTAGGGTTTGGGTATTATTGTAATTGGGCCTTGGGCCCAGGGTTGATTGTATTGGGTCATTAGTATATATGTACATATAGTGGGTCAGTTACAAGTTGATGCAAGAGAGACAAAGTTTTGTCGATAATAATATTACAGGAATTATTTAGTTTCTCTGGGTTTTACATTTAACACTCACAGTCAGAAGCAAACAGTAATACGCATCTTCAAGTAAGAAATATTAAAAAAATTGGTTTTAAAAGCAAGCACATGGTTTTATGTACTGAATTCCAGCCAAAACTACATGCTTGCCTTCTTCCTCTTCTTCGGGTATTTTGGTCATTATAATGGTTAGTTATGATTAACCAGCTTCTTTCACTAACTACTAAGGACTATTACCACTAACTCATGGAACACAAGGCCAGGGTCCAAGGTCAGGTCAATTTTTTGGAGGCAACAATACTCACTTCTCAATAGTTAAACCTAATGACATATTTGGCATGCAGGAATCAATATTCTAAAGGAAGCCTGATTTTTTGGCAAAAAGAAAAAAAAGGGAAGACTGATTTCACCAAAATGGGTGCCAGCTGATTCCACTTAGAGGGTAATGTAATTGGGTTGGTTCCATGGAATAAAAGAAAATGTGCACATCATTTTGTCCCTGCTTAAAACAATTTTTTTGACCATTTTGCCCTTGCCTCTCCCCCTCTGCCCCCTCCTCCATTCCCTCTCATTTGATTTTTGATATTGTGTTTTAAGGGTATTCTTGTCTTTTCACATTTTAAGCATTCATTTATGCCATTTTAGTATATAATAAACAGATTCAGCGATAAGATGTCATTTACCTTTCTTTGAATATCAAACATGATTTTGATCCCAAAAATCCCATTCCATCATTAAGGACAATTTCTTTTCCCTTTCCCATTTCATTTCTTTCAAAAATCTATCCGCGATACCAAACGGGTCCTAAAGTTTTGGTGGCAAACACTGATATGCCAACATGCCAAGTCAGTGTGTTGTCTTTACAGTTCCCACATTTCCATAGTACCGTCTTGTGGGACAAGATAGTTTCAGTGGTCTCCCTTTGGTGTTCCTCTCATGATTTCTTTAGAGGGGCATCTCTTTTAGATTTGCGAAGAGAATGGTAACATCATACAACCATGATCCGCCAGACATGCAGGCATGTCTGTTCTTAGAACTTCACAAATTACTTCTTCCCTAGAGGCTTATTCTATCCGAAGAATGCTAAAAGGGTAAAATTGGAGGAGAAGGCCTATGAACACTGATAATTTCAATATAACGTTTAGCATACCTGTATAAAAGATATAATCCAAGGTTTTTGAGGATTGTTTTGAGGAGAAGGTAAATAAAGGCTCCCTGGTTTCTTGGTTGAACTTCCCCAACCGTCTCTCCTGCCTTGCAAATGCTGAACCAAAACTTGCATATGCACTTGCCTGTAAAGGATAAAACTCAACTTCGTCAAGAAGAGTCCAGAGATACATTGAAACCATCACAACTATGGTGAGTGAAAACACGAGGCTTACGAGTGAAAATCGATGAAAAAGCTTAAGATGCTGATATACACCATATGGATCGATACTTGCACAATGTTCTAGTTTGCCAGTAACCACAAAATTGTAGGGATCACTGTAATGCCAATAGTAATGATAATTATTAATACCATTAAAAAAAGCCCGCCAGATATGCTTTAGGAAAAATGCTTAGGTTTTTCTATATTCTAGTGTTACTTTTCTTCACATAATTTAAACAGGAAAAACAGTTCTTTAGTTAGCTCAATTCAAGCTATTTCACCGGACACTAACCTTTGGGGAACAGAGTTGAAATCTCCACATATTAATAGAGGGATTTCTGATTGCAGCATTTGCTCTAGCTCATTGACTAGGGTTACAACCTTTGCCCGATGAGATAAAAGATGATACAGGAGTTATCATAATTTGTAAAATTATTCAATAAAGGTTTGTAAGGATGAATCCCCATAGATTGATGGGCACCTGAAATAATTGTACATCAGGGAGTTTTTGATTTGAACATATATGCGTATTTACCTAGGGATGCATAACAAAATGAAATGTCAGCAGTCAGCACCAGTAATATCAGTGAAACGAAAAACAGGTAATAAAATATATCCAGTACCACACAAATTCTAGATTGGACAGCATATTTAGTGCGGCAATTTTCCAAGGTTTCCAAAATGACAATAATTGCAACATTGTCCTGCAATACCATAATTCTACAATGTTACAGCGCATCATGAGATCCAAGGAATTGGATATAGCACAAATAGAGAATTTTCATTTGCAACAGAAAAAATAATTTGAAAAAGAATTACATTTCTTCCTTCTTTGCTTGATGTACGCTGATGAGAAAAAGAGAGAGGCTCGGGTTGTACTATACCTATAATGAACAAAAGGCTATGCAATAGAAGAATAGGCAATGTGAGACTAAGGAATATACAATTTAGCCGTGTTATTAACAATCCCCCTGTAAGCTAACATTTTATCACGTATAAAACTAGACTATTAGTAAGTGCACTCAAATTCCATCAGCCCCTTCTCTCAGTGAAAGATATATAATCTACTTGTGGACTGCTTTCTAACAACGAAACTTCCTCTGGAAGCTATATGAAATTGACTAAGGTCTCCATTTGGTAAAACCAAATCAGACTGGAAATATAAAATACTGATAAAAAACTCCAAAGCGAAGAAGGAATGAACCTGACAGTTAATTGAATTATACTGCCAAGTCCAAAACCTAAATGGGACCCTTCGGGATGATAAGTCAGATTCAATACCAAGTATAAGGAAAAACCAAAGAGGTAAAATAGAAACCGAAAAGGGAGCCCGTAAGGAACTTCTACCTTCATGAGGTGTTTGCTAGCTTCACTCCTTAAATCAGGTTCCAGCGCTTCAACTACAGGGGATGTTTCCTTATTAAATTCAACCTGAAGAAAGGAAAAGAATAAAAAATAATCAAATCAAGTTTTAAGGAAATGAACAATCTAGAGCTTCTTACCCCACACTTTTCAACTTCTTTAAAGAGATGCCTCCGGTAAAAAGTTGCGCACCCATCAGCGACATATTGATTCCCAGTGTAAACCTGCAATGCATTCAATATAATGAAAGTTTTAAACGCAGTTGGAAGAGGCACTAAGTCTTCTAAGTTTGCGATATTTGCAAAGGCAAAAATATGCGTTTCCACTATAAACACCAACCACTAGACATCCTTATCTCTGTTGTTCTCCCTCTTCAACGATTTATTTTTACACACAACCATTTATTTTACCAAGTCTTTCTTCCTTATTCCAGAAAACGAGCCTTGACGCAACTAGTGGGTGCGCTGGCTTTCCGTCCCCAGGTCCAAGGTTCGAGCCATGGAAACAGCCTCTTGGCAATAATGCCAGGGTAAGGCTACGTAGATATAGGGTCTCCTTCCCCTGAGCCCGCATTGTGAGGGAGCCGCTTGGCATTGGGGTCCGCCTTTTTTTTCCCCTTCCTTATTCCAACTCTTGCTAAATATGTACTCCATGAACAAAATCTCTTAATTCATCTGTAAAAATCATAATAGCTCTTGATACATTACACATACTTTTAACAGTTTTTGGTACATTGGTAGAAATTAATGTATTTGGCAACAACTTAGATTGTTGATAAATGTTTCTCTGATAGATTAAATTTTCAATGACATGAATGCACCCGATTCTATGATCTGTTAAAATTTCTACATCATTTCCACCCGATTTGATCATTTAACTAATGAGTGTGCTAAACACACACAAGTGAGGGTGATCTACCTCATTGTTCCTTTTCTTGTATATAGCCATGTATCCTTTTTCTGTCAGCTCAGGTTTAAAGAAATTTTCAAAATGATCACTCTGTACCTACACAGCAGACAGGACTGAATTACAACAAAGTTTACAGGTTAAAGCAGCATAGCACAGGAAGTAAGATAAAAGTGCTAACCTCTTGGAGACAAATGATGTCCGCGTCATATTTTATGATTTCAAGGAGCAAATTGCGACGGCGGTATTCCCATACAAGAGCCCAAAGGGGGCATTTGTGAGACTTTAGGTAAATGTAAATGTCAGACAGGATGTTATAGGAGAGAACGCTAAATGTAAAATCGTTCAAGGATGTGGAACACAAACTTGAAGATTCATGCAGACTTGGAGTTGGAACCATAAAGCGAGGCTGAGCCACAGGAAATGCAATTACAGGGTCAGTTATTGTTTCATTTGATTCCGACAAAGCAGTATTTGTCAAAAGGTCAACAACTACACAATCCAGCTTCAAAATTAGTCCAAGATCATCCACTTTAGGTACATAATTTTTGGAACAACCAACCAAAGCCCAATCTTTTCCACCTTCATCTATCATTGTTGCCTCATCATTGCAGATCTTTGCCCTATACCTAGAAATATGGAGGTTTCAATATTTTTAGGTCAAGCAAGATCAAGAACACGATAGATAGTTAGGGCAGGCTGGCTATATGATTTAGGAGTCCCAGTGCCAAGAGGTGATCCTGACTGTCTATACAAAACAATATAACTCATAGGTTTTAGATATAACAGGAACTCTCTTTTTTATGATTTACAATCAACCGTTAGTTGAAATACTTGCATTCCATGGAACCAACACCTCCTGCAACTTTCGAACATACTAAATTCAATGTATATGCCAAATCCTAGTTTGGTAAGCTTAGACACGCATTTGCGTATATGGGGGTAATTAGACAGAGGTGCGCTGGTCTAAAATCAACCTGAGTTTACACGTTTCAGCATAAACTAAAACTACAAAGAAATAGAAGAAATAAGAACTGTAATCGAAAGAAAGAAAGAAGAACTACCAGATATAATTGAGAGAATAGGAGTGAAATGGAACTGGAAATAGCCCTTTCCATATGTCCAACACGGACGGATTAATTTCGCAGCCCACAACTGGTATAGCTGAACGAAGAGAGACGTTGACTTTGCAACTGTATCTGTACCTCTCGGTTTCATTGGAATCCATTTGAACTATAGGACTGCAGATACACCACAACGTGAAGAAATAGAATTGACTAAATTTCAAACCAAGAAAAAATGGAATCGGGTGAACAAAGAGATGAATCTTCCTCGGAACTGAAATTGACGATCAGCCGAATGTTAGCCCCTCACTTCGACCCAGTTTTTGGAGTCTGTCTAAGCTTATGAGCGTCAGACAGAAATATATTTAAAAACGGATGACCATTGACGCCATGATCTGCTCGCTCTCTGCCAGCGCGGGAATGTAAGCGGGTCCTATGAGAAAGGTTGCCACGTGGCAGGATAGTGGCGACCGCAGATTATCTTAGGGACGAAAGACGGAAGAGAGTAGGAAGGGGCAGAGTGCAGAAATAAGGCGATCGAGTCAAGAAACGCTTTGACCATGGTTTTCATTTAAGAAATTAAGAATATGAAAAGATTCTAATAATTTATCCTTACTTAAAACTACAACCCATATTTTTTTTTTTTTTTGGCCAATTACAACCCATAATTTGCATGAGTGTTGCGGCAACTATTAATTGCGTTGATGATTGCAATTTTCCATGTCAGTAGAGTTAGGAATACTAGACAATCTTTTATGCAATCTCAACGACACTATCAATTCAATGGTGTTAAGGTTCCGTTTCAATCTTAAAATTCAAAATGAAAGTAAACTTGAATAGCACGTACATACTATATACAGATGATACAGGAGACCAGATTCTTGAAACATGCTTCATTTGAGGGGGGGGGTCATTGTACGTTCAGATATATTCACAGGAGGCAGGGCTCAAAGATTGATATAGAATACGAGCCATATCAAATCCAGGGACATTCGTCTTCATTACCTTAGACACAAGTTACGTAATTCTACTTCCTCAATTCCCACTCAATCTAAAGAGAGAATGGTAAATATTTCACTCCAATACTCCGATCAAAATATGGATTAAATGCAGCTGACAACCGAACAACCGAACAACCCAACCCATCATAGGTGGCAATTAACAAAAATACAATAATCTCATGAAACAGATGCCATACATTTTAGAACTGAAGATTATGAGAGACGCATCAAGTTTAAAAGTAAACCAGTCCCGTGGGCAATCTGCTCTAGACTGCAGAGAATGAGAGACCTAACGTTTGGTTAAGTGAATCTGCTGAAAGCCTGGAACAATAGTATGAAGATAAAAGAACAAAAATATATTGAAGCCTGAGGACAGTCTCCAGATAAGGAAGTCAATGAAATCTACAAATATTTTTAAACTTGAAGTCTTGCACTAATAAAAACATATATAATGCTTATAGTCAACTCATTACACATCAAATGGATTTAATTTAGAAGTTCAGGATTACTATAGGCATTATATATGTTTTTATTAGTGTAAGACTTCAAGTTTAAAAATATTTCATCATTAGATTTAATTTAAGCCTCGTCGTTATCAAGTATTGGGATTTGACTAGCGAAGTTTGTTTTTGAGTATGAATACCTCTAATCAAATGCATAGGGGTCATCTGCATAGGGATTTAGAGAACCTTCTGAAAACAAATCTCCAATATTTGAAGGAGGAGTATGTCCTACTCCCTTTGTGCCCTATTAGAGAATGAAAAATAAAATATTATGCACATGCAAATATAAACTATTGCACTCGAGGCAACAAGAGGGGCATATGCAAAAAATGCCCATTCACTTCTTTGTTCTCTGTTATGGTGTATCAATTAGTATATATAGCTCAGATATTCTCAACCAAGTAGCACAAAAAAATTGGGCATAAGAATATCTGAAATCATAAATTATCATATAACATGTTAAAATTCTTGTTCTCAGAAAATGATTAAAAAGTTACCATACAAAAGATAATTTACAGAGAGATAAATCCAAAGTAGCACTTAGAAACAGTCACAAAACTGATAAGATCATCAATACTCCTAATCATCACCATTCCTCAGCAAAGTGAATATGAAGATGAAAATGTTGGTGCAAGAAAAATAACGAATTAATTTGTTGCTGAATTTACAACCCAAAATCATGAGAATTTTGTAACTAGATGTTTTGAAGTGATCATGATACACATAAACAATGTGTAAATAAAAGGAAATTTTGGCTGACCATTTGTTTACCTTGACAAAACTTCCGGGCATATTTGCTTTTGGTGTTTTTATCTTATGTTTTCTTGGATCCTATCAAAGAGAAGAACATTAACATCGGTAAGCTTGTAAAAAGTCTGTACTCTACTTTAAAACCAAGCCATTCCATGTAACAGATAGTTCATGTGCATCGCGGTAGGTTTAATAGCAATTTTAGAGAATCAGATACATGCCTCAAACATGACAGTACTTCTTGTTTTTCTTCGCTTTGTAACGGTTCTTCCATTGGAAGTCTCAACTTCATATTCATGGTGAGTTACCTGTACATCAAGTTCAGATTATAAGCCATTCACCTCCTTCTATCATAAAATGATTAATAGCACCACAATACTTTTCATGCCCTAAATTATTTGAGCAAGACAAGGGTATCCGTAGATTGTGATCAGTCATGAAAACCAGAGAGATATGAGAATGATTAATAGTTACCTGTACTTTTCATGCCCTAACATATTCATGGCAGTCACTGGTTCAGTTTTATCTAGTGTGAAATCAGTACAATAGATGGGAGAATTCTGATCTAGAGATATGAGAATCTCTTCCTAACTTTACATCCACTAGAATCTAGAAAATAGATATTAAAATAAAATATTCTCAATAATATACAGGTATTAAAATAATAACTAAAAGACTTTAGTAACCCCTAATAGCTACATAATGGAATATGGCCTCTCTCTTCAAAAGTATCCTTTTTTATTTGAAGTTTATAGGGAAGTAATTCACCTTTCTATGATGCTTAGGAATACTCATCGTACTTCCTGCCTTTGCATTCTCCACTTTCTGCAACAATTTTGACACTGGTGTTTGCGTTACTTCAAGGAAAGGAGATTCCTGTCAAGATTAAGGAGATACAAAACAATGTCGGTGATGGGGGAACATTATATTTACATGTCATAAGTTAAGAAATAATAAACTCCTTTCTTTCTGTCTCCATTCTTACTAAAGCTTGCTGACTATGTTGACCACCACGAGAGCTCCTCCTCTTAATTGAGGAAGCAGGGTAAACCTATCACAATACAACTAATGTTATCCTACTCACATAAATGAAATTGATCTCAACATAGCTTTATATAAATATCGTAGTTCAACCAAACTAATTAATATAAAGTCTATAAGCATAGGAACAGTAAGCATTGCATGATTAAGTTGCACTGCAAGCTGGTTTTGATAATCCGAGCAACAAGATCATATTTTGTTATCCTTTCACATCATGTTGATTGATATGATATAACAGCCTGGGACTAAAAGGAAGACAATATTAAGACTTACAAGATATAAATAAGAAATCTGAAAACCAAAATATTTTCCATGTCGGTGAAAAATCTACACGACATATATGAGATAGGAAGAAAGATACGCAAAAGTTCTGGTAAGACAAGCCAACCTGTTTTGAATTCACTTCTTGGTCCTCTTTTGGTTTGTCACTCATCACTTTCCACTGCAATTGCAATAAAGCCCTTTGCCTATCTTCCTGGCATATATTTTGGACAAATTTAGAAATAAAGCAAAAATGAAAAAGAATTATTTTAATGGCTCAGGTACTGCATACTTTTGATTTTTGGATATGCAACTCCTCTTGCAGCTTCTGACACTCATCTTCAAGTTCACGCCTCAATGATTTCATCTGAGCTTCATGTTCATTCCTCAGGAACAATGTTTTCTATAGAAAATCAACTTCATGTAAGGTGAAATAAATGTCATTCAAAAGTCATAGCTTAGTCCTATATATATAGTAATATATTTACGAACCTCTCTCAGTTCATTTTCAGCTTGCAGTTGGACATGCTTTAGCTTCTCATCGTGTTCAGTTATAAGATCCAGTTGCTTCTTGTTGTACTCCTGCTGTATTTGACTAACCTGCATGTGGAGAAGGAAACTATTTGATCAGGTTATTGGATTGTTTAACTTAATTGAGTACATTTTCCAAGGAAGATTACTGATGCAATGATAATCTTGCAAGAGGTGCATAGTCACCAAACAATTAGTGTGATACCCAAATGATGTGAGCATAAACAAGTAAGCTACCTTGTACTGAATAAATCACCACATCAGCTTAATAGATTTATAGATTTAGAATATAACTGGCTGAGTAATTATTTAATGCAAAGGAAATGAATTTGTAAAAACAGCACGGATTATGAAATGAAAATAGTGCCTGAAACAACTGAAGAAAAATCAGAACATATATAATCCCATTGAATGTAAGACCCAATGCCATGCTACTTATTTGCTGATAATAACGGTCAATAACCAAAATTAATCTTTATTCCTTTTATATTGTTTTATGCATACCAGTGCAGCATGTTCCTCCTGAATGTGCACAAACTGTTGCCTTGATTCTTCTTTGCATTCTGCAAGTTTTTGGTCACATCTTCCCTCTATTTCTGCAATAGCCTTGTCAGCCTGAAAATTCAAATGCGTGAAGAATGTTTCAAGTTGATAAATGTGGCACAATCATAAACATATTGTATCAAACCTTCTCTTTTTCTAAGTTGAAAATTTCCGTCTTCTCCAACTCGTACCTCCTCTTAATGTCATTAATAGCCTGCTAAGTGCTGTGGTTGTTAGAAATACGCTAGAGCATAATTCATAATATGAAAGATTCATGGAAGGTAACTGATTATCAATCACACCTGATCGTTTCTCTGAGAAATTTCTTTCAAATGCCTAGATAATTCAGACTGCTTGCTCTCTACCATTAGATCATACTGCTTCTTAGCTTCCAAGAGTTTACTTTCAATAGCAGCCAATGATGACTGGTTCTGCAGTGACCAACAGAAAGTCAGAAACTACTCAAGTCCACAAAAAGCCTGTAGGAACAAAAGAAATAGGTACTAGATATTTGTTCCAAGACCTCTGTTATCTGATCTTCCAGCTTCTTTTCTCGCTCCTTGTACTGTAAAATAATCTGTTCTTTGTCCTCTAAGACAGTATTAACTTGGCTTACTTGTTTCTCCAGAAAATCTGCATGCTGCTCAAGTTTTACCACTTCCTTTTTCAAACTATGTATTTCCTCTGATTTCTTCGATATTTCTTCCTGCAATCTCTCTGAATTTTCTTTGCTTTCATTTTCTGATGCTGAAAGCTTCAGCAATAAACCTTGCTGCATGTTATTAGATACTTGGGTAAGGAACGTGACAGAGTACAATAGAAGACAATAATTAAGGAAGATTAAATAGACATGCCATCTGGTTCTCTAACGATCTGGAACTATCTGAAAAAATTTCAACTTTCTCCTCTAATCTGGAAATTGATAACTCAGCTTCTTCCTTCTTTAAGATTAAAGTTTGAGCTTCTGACTCCAGAAACTGAATTCTTTCAGCAGCCAATCGGCAGTTATCTGCATGCCGGGTTGCTGTTGATTCCAGGACTTCCTGAAGTTCAGTCACTTTATTGTTTAATTGATGATTTATCAATTGAATTGCATCTTTTTCTGATCTCAAGCTCAAGAATTTATTATGAAGCTCATCATATTGAGCTTGAGCATACTTAGATAAGGCATCTCGTTCCTGCAGGACCAAATGGAAGCAAGAATCATAGAGACAATTTAGTTCATCAAACTTGCTCAAAAAGTTCAAGCTTTCTTTGTCCAATCCAACCACATTTGCAGCCAGGGCTTGAACCAGTTCGTCAAGGATTTTGATTTCCTGAAGTGACAAGTCAAGTTTTTTAGTAATCTCAGCATTACACAATTGAAGATCCCCCATTTCTTTCTTCAATTTTTCCTCAGTGGTTACATGATGATTAATTTCATCTTCTTTGACTTCTAACAGCAGTTGCACCTCTCCCAACTTTGAATTCAAACTCTCTGAAGCCATTTTACTAGCTGCTAATGTTTCATCTAAATTATTGATCAAATTATCTGCATGCAAATTCATGTTTCACACAACAATCAAAATTAGATGAAAGTTAAAGATACTAAATAATCAACTAATAAGCTATTAAGTTATCATAAACACTTCATATGACTAGAACCTCAGGAGACTACTTTTCATAAGAAAACAAAATGACACTTTAAAAACATCTTAGCAGCCTTTCATCAGTCAAACTGAAATAGCAGTTTCAATACATCTCTATGAACTTCAAATGTTTTAAAACACCTGCAGCATATGGGAAAGCACTATTATGTGCTAATAATCCAGGCATGATAAATCCTTATATGGGAATTATGGAGGACAAAGACATTCATGGAATTAGGATTAGAGGTAATTAGTGTATTTGTCACACACACACCTCTATTCAACAAGTAAAGGAGAAGCATATGTACTTGGGTGCGAATGAATCAAGCATCTTGCATAATTGCGTTTTGATGGATTTTGCCATGTAGCACATCAACAATAATCATCACACACAATATGCAATAAATCGTCCCTATTTTTCCTTTTAGCAACTATACGGGTCAGAAGATTGCCAATGTCTTTTGCTTAAAACCGCCAGGCTGAAGTGTTAATTGTCATAACTCTTAACACAGACAAAGCGCAATCTCATAATTTCCTTCTCCTAGCAACTGGTCATATATAATAGTAAAATTTAAATATAACGTTGACAACAACAAGTATTTGCAATCTAAACAACTTCAACAAGGCATAATATACAGTAAATAGCCACTCAGCCTAAAAGTTCAAACCGTTAGCAACATATGAATGAAATTTAAAAATAAAAAAATTATATGGACTTCAATATTATTAGTATTATATATCAGGTGATTAAATTATTAACAAGGACAAAATATGCTCCATGACCACCCCTTAAATTACAGATATTAAGCTTGATTAAGGAAATATACTCCAAATAGTTACATTTTGAAGCATTCCAGCGAGAAGCATACGAAATGCAGGGCAAATAACCAAATTTTAAAGAATAATAACTAGGAAATATTCTTTAGTTGACTACTACAGTCCAATCAACCCTTAGTCCATCATTGTTTCCATGTTCTATTTGTTCATTTCTAGTTGGAATTTTTATGAAATAATGAATAATGTCTAGTGGCAGGAATAAAAAATTTAGACTGATTCTTAAACATCACTGAATGATATCATCATCAGACAAGGGGCTTCAAGAGAATGTAAGGCGCTAGCTTAAAAGGGCCTAGTGTCATGTTCATAATGGAAACTTGTATCAACAAGAAGCATATGAAGAAATCCGAATGAGTGAGGAAAGCTCCATCCATTTAATACATAAGCAGGTAGATATCTAGACCACTCAAGACAAGTCAGCCGAATTATTACCAATTGTCATTTGTCAACTTAATTGTCAAATTTACGATATTGAAAAGCCAAATTACCTTTCTCCTTGAAGAGATTGGCAGTTATAGCCTGATCATCTCTATGAATCTTGTCCTTTTCTACTGACTCAAATTTCAGCTCTTCTATCTCCTTGTTACCTATAATAAAGATCCAAAACGAATACATGTTATAAGATTAATGTTCAGTTCAATACTCAGAGCTCTCCTGTAAACTTATTGCAGTAATAATAACCCTACACTTACGTAGATATAACAAATTAATCTTCTTTATTTCGAAGAAACTAATCAAAAATTAAAAACTAAAACAAGATGTCAACAAGGAGGAACTTACGGGTTTTAATTGTTTCCTCCGCAGAATCTAGCTTCAAAGACAGATCATCCATATGCTTATTCAAACAATCAAGAGCTTCTGAACTTGCTGAAAGTTTAATTTCCACCATCTTCTTATCTTTCTCAGCTAAAATAGCATTACAGCAAGAATAGATTGGTCACTGATCAAAAGTCCATGATTAAGAACTACGGCTTAAAAATAAAATCATCAAATCAAGTATAAAGGAAAAGGGGAAAAAAAGAAAAAGTCTTACCAGCCTGAACTAGACCTGATAGCTGCTGCAGAGTCTCAGTAAGTTGATCACACAATGTCTTCGTTGACGATAACTTGGACTCCAATCCTTTCCACAGTTTCTCATCCTCTTTCTGCTTGACCTTGAGTTTGGCATTTTCATTAAAAGCATTCTGAAGTTTTTCTTCTAAAGCGTGAACATGTTCCAATGACTTCTTCAGTTTAGTATTCTGCATAGTAGCAGTGAGAAGTAACATTTCTCTGAATAGTGAAAGGCTAGCCATAAATGCCAGAAATCGTGATGTGTGAGCGTTCTGCGCAATAGATTACACACAGCGGAATATTATATCATACCGCAATTTCCAGATCAGTCTTCACCGATGCTTGCTCTTTCACCAGTTTCTCTGCTCAAGAGGAAATGAATGAAACATGACCAAATCGCAATCGAAACTCAGGATAAAATCTTCATCCACAAGAAAAACCGAGAAGATCAGAATTCGGGACAATAAAGCTAAATTTCGATAAAAACCTGCGGTGAGCTTCAGATTTGCAAAACTTCCCAAAGAGATGGAATCCGTAGAAGGACGAGAAGAGAACGACGAAGCCTTTGCAGTTCCCGATGCGGGACCACACAGCGATTTGAATTTGTCCAGATTCTTCGAGCTTGCGAGTCCTAGCTTCTGCATTTCGAATATCGGTATCAATCAATCCCGAAACGAAACCTTAGCTTCACTCTTCCCCGACCGTTCCTGTCTCGCTCTGCAAGTGCCCGTCAGAGGGTTCTTGATTTAGAAATAGGCGCCAAGGAATCTATTGGGCAGCACTTACACGCTATGCCTTGGGCTCCAAGTAATGCATGTCTCTGTAGCTAGCAGATACAGAAACGTGCATCAAATCAGTCGGACTTGGATTTTGCCACGTCACCTCTCCCCTCGGCCATGAACGTTGTGCTGGTTGCTCAGTTACCGAACCTGCTTTATTCCGTTAAAGTATAATCGGACGGCAAAATATTATGACTGTTGTAAGCGTAGATGCAACAAATTGTGATTTATTGCTTCTTATACGAAAATCGTAGTTCTCTTTAAATTCAATTTCCGTCATTTTCAATCTATACATTAATAATAAGATAAGATTAAAACTAGCATCTAGTTTGCAATTCACATTTTTTATACTTGCTCTTATTAATTTTTTTTGTCTCTTTCTACTTTATAAATGATTTTTGTAGTACTTTGCTCATTTTTCTCTTTTTTCAATTGAAATTAAATAGGATTAAAATTGACAGAACATCATTAATTATCCTATAATTGATTTATATTTTAAATCAAATTCTTTTCTTACAAGTGATTTATATTTAGCTACAAAGTGATAATTAATAAAAAAAATTGCTAGAATTGAATTTGGAAAGAAGCCATCGCATCATGAAAGAAAATACTTTTTTTAAAATGGGAATGACAAATTTTATTAATAAGACAGTATGTACATTAGTAGTTTAACGCTTGACTGAAACTAAATAAGAGCTTAATACAGATAAAGTATTATAACATGTATGCCCATTCGGTGAAGGTTTAAGGAGGCTAGAAACTACTTTGCTTGGCTTGTATGAGTAGAGAGGGAGAGCACTTCATTAACTAGCCGATGTGGCTCTGTGATTACGTCGTTGAAAATTTGATTGTTTCTTGCTTCCCATATCTTCCAGCAGAGAATTCCGAATGTAGTGGCCTAAGTGGAGCTTTAAAGCTCGCTTGGATTAGCTTATGGAAACTCCATAAGTGCTTATGAATTGTGATTCACGGAATACGAAATAACTTTTACAGTCTACGAGGTGTTTTTACGGTCTACAAGGTAAATATGTGGAGAAGATTTATCTCGATTTACGTAAATCAGGCTTATATAATAAGCCCGATTCGATTAAGCTCATCCAAACGAGCTCTTAAGGACCCAGTTTGAGGTTCTCCTTAAGCCATATGTCATATGGTATCCCGAAAAAATGTGCTTGTGGTTGACTTGGTGAAATCAATTTCCAACAGGTCTTGGCTAATTTACACCCCTTGAAGACATGGTTGAGATCTTCTGTATCACTTCCACATATTGGGCATCGATCACAAGCAGTCATGTTTCTCTTGGCTCTTTCCTTATTGGTGAGGAGCTTGTTATGCAGAGTAAGCCAGAGAAATGTTCTAATTCTTTGAGGACCAGGCTAGTGCCATGCTAGCGACCACTTGGGATTCATATCCTCCCAGTCATCGCCTTTTATGGATTTATATGCAAATTGGATTGTAAATTTACCTGATCTACTGAATTTCCAGTGACAAAGATCATGTTGATCAGTTGTTGTTGGGGGCTTGATCTGTGCTATTTGATCCAGAATCTGAGAAGGAAGAAGATGTTGAAAGCTCTCCCAATTCCATTGTTCTTCTGCTGAAATAAAGAGGTTGATTGTCTTTGATAGTTCATTTTCATTTATAGGGGCAAAAGATAGCAGATGGAGTGTGCCTAGATCTCCAACCCATGAATCTTGCCAAAATCGAATTGTCTCCCCATTGTTAATATTTCAATGCATACCCAGTTCCATGTATTCCCAAATCTTTTCTAGGTTTCTTCACAAATGTGAGGCATTCTTTGATCTTGCTTTCCTTTTTCTATTATTCTTCCAACCATATTTGGATCTTATGATTTGAACCCAAAAGGTTGATGACTGAGTGGCGATTGCATATGCAAGTTTTATTAGGAACGATGTGTTCATGCTTGTGATCTCTTTAAGCCCACACCTTCTATGTTTCTTTAGCTAGCAAATTTTCTCCCATTTGAGGAGTGGACACTCTTTTGTTATGCAATTGAACCCCATACAACATTTTGAATGAGAGAGTGTATACTAGCACAGGTGTGCATTGGCAACTTAGTTGACTGTATAGCATAAAGTGGAATACTTGTCAATATTGATTGTGCAAGCGTGATTCGACCAGTAAGGGAGAGAGATCTTGCTTTCCATCCAGCCAACTTTTGTTGTATTCTTTCCTCAATATATTGATAGGTAGCTCGAGTTACTCGTCCTTGAATTAATGGCACTCCCATATATTTGTCGAGAAGCATCATTTCTTTGTATCCCAAATTCTAACAAATGCATTTTGCCTCTTCAGTAGGGACCTTTTTGAAGAAGTAGATCCTATTTTTGGCTTCATTAACCTTTTGTCTCGAAGATGAACAAAAATCTGCTAATGTTTGTTTTATGATTTCTACTTGTGGAGGCTTGGTAGTACTGAACAAGATTAGATTATATGCAAAGAAAAGATGAGAAAGAAGGGGACCCTTTCTTCCTATTTGGATAGGCTGCCAAGTCTTGTTAGTTACTTTGCTACATATCACTTGAGATAGTCGTTCCATGCAAAGGACAAACAAGTAGGACGAAAGTGGGTCTTCCTGTCTGACTCCTCGGCCTAGCTTAAAGGTAGCAAAGGGTACGCCATTCTAGATAACTTGCATGGAGGATGAGGATATACATTTGATGAGTAGTTGTATCAGCTTATCGGGAATACATGTTTCTCTCAATGTGTCCTCAATAAACTCCTAACTAATTGTGTCAAAACCCTTATTCAAATCTACTTTGATGGCCATCCAACCCATTTTTCCGGTCTTCCTTCGCATTGAGTGAATAGCTTCTTATGCTATAATTATCTTGTCAATGATACTCCAGCCCTTGATAAATTTAAATTGATGAGGAGCGCATAATAGGGGCATCACACTCTTTAGCTGGTTGGCTACAATTTTCGTTATCAACTTATAGACAATGGTGCATAAGCTCATTGGCCTGAATTCTTTTATGCTCTGTGGGTTCTCAACTTTGAGAATAAGAGCTATCAACGTTTGATTTAATTTGGGATCCAAGTCTCCACCTTCAAAAATTTGATTAATTTCTTGGAAAATAGTGTCACCTACTAGTGCCTACTGCGACTAGAAAAATAAGGCTTCTAAACCATCTACTCCGGGTAATTTGAGAGCCAACATGTCAAAGAGAGCTTTCTTAGTTTCTTCTTTAGTGATTAGGCTATTAAGAAAAGAAATCCAAGTATCAGATAATTTGGGAAACAAACATGTATTAGCATATTTGCCTCCACAATCCCCTTCTGGAGTGTACAACCCTTGGTAGTAATCTAACGCTAGGTTCCTTAATGTGTCTGGTCCGACTCCCATTCTCTTCACTATTCTTCAACATCATTACCCTGTTTTGTCTTCTCCGAATTAAGGCTTTTGTGTGGTAATAATGTGTGTTTTGATCTCCTTCGCAACTCCAACGACTACGGGCTTTCTGCATCCAAAAAATTTCTTCCCGGAGGCATATGTCTTCATAGTCAGTTTTAATGCTGCGTTCTGTATCTAGGAGCTATACCGAGTATAGATGGTGTTCTAAAGCTTTTTGCACTCTTCTCAGCCTTTTTCTGAGCTTATGTTTATGCTAGCCAATTTCTCCAAAACTATTTTTATTCCACAAACAAGTTGCTTCTGCAAACTTGGCAATGTTTTCGGCTACATATAGATTGGAAGTCCAGTTTTGCCGGACTACCTTTTCAAATTCAGGGTGGAGTAGCCATGATTCCATGAAACGAAAGGGTTTCATGGGTTAGATTGTTTCACCCTCTGGCTTAATTAGTAGCGGCCTATGATCGTTGCGGAGCTTGGGAAGACACATAACGATGGTATTGGGCTTGTACTCAACCTATTTACTATTTCCAACAGCCCAATCTAAACGAACCAGTAGATTCCCTCGTTGCCACGTGAATTATGGTCCTGAGTAACCAAGATTATGAGGCCTTCTTTGGCTATAAATCTACGAAATTGCTGACATCTTGATTGTCGACATAAGATCTTCTATGGATAATGTAGCGTTGAAATCCCCTGCTAAAAGCCATGGTTCATCGTCCCCAACGGATAGCTTGCTTAAATCACCCCATAGCCTTTCACGGATGGATGGAGTAGGGCTAGCATATATTGCTGTGAAAATTATCTTTCGGGTATTTGCATCATTCCTTACCTCAACGTGGATGAATTGTTGATGATTTGCTAGAATCGTTAATCACATCTAGCATGTCCATAAAAGCCATATGCCACATGAGAAACAACTAGCCTTTACTCGATGAGAATTGGGGTAGCCAAGCTTCTTTATAACCTTATTAGCTTTGAATCCTAAAATTCTTGGTTCTACCAAGGCAACAATAGCTGGTCTGTATCCCTGTAAGAGGGATTTTAATACGCAGTGGAATTTGCTAGAGGCTGCCCTTTGGCAGTTCCAGATGAAAATAGATTGATCCGTAAAAAATAGTGTTCCATTTCGGATCTCTCCGAATCTATATCAACATTCAGTCTTGATTCAGAGGCTTTAAGGAAAGCTAGTTCGTCATCTGAGGTGAGGGATGCACCCAACGCTTCTGCTAAAACTTTGGTGAGCTCTTCGGGCTGAGATCCAATCTCTCCTTTATACTTGGATTTAGCTGTTTTAAACTTGACATGGGGTTGCATTTTTAGCCCTCTCTTTATTGGGCTTTTAACTATCGGCTTAGGGATGAGATTTTCATTTCTAGCTCTTATGTTCATAGTGGGCTTGGGCTTGCTTGTGTTCTTGAGTGCACCTTCAACAGGTTTTAGGGCTTGCCTCAAATCCATGAATACTACAGCGGGGTGTTTGGCGGGTCTAGTGAAACATGCAGTTGAGCTTCTTTGTATGCATGAGTCAAAGATGGTGACATTTGATGGCTTACATGAGGGAGTTCAGACTGGATTTACCATTTTGCCAGTTTTTGTCTCTTTTACAGCCATTGACTTTTGTCTTATACTCATGTTGTTTTCCTTTGTGAGGCTCAAGGAGGGGCGAGATATCACTTCCTGACGTCCAGTGTCAGCCCTATTTCCTTCGGAAGAGGATCCTCTCCCTTACTATTTCCCTCCTTTTCCCCTCCATTACCCTCCTTTACTCAAAATGTTAAATCTGGACCATTGGATTTTTGATCTAAAGGTGATGAAGAGTAAAGGAGGGTAATGGAGGGGAAAATGAGGGAAATGGTAAGGGAGAGGATCCTCTTCCATTTCGTTCCTGGTGATCATTATAATCCTGTGTCATTACTAGGAGAGAAAATCTATTCCCGTCTTTTCCTTTTATATGGATGTTGGGGTCAGCATTTTTTCTACTATTCCGACCATGTTATCCCCGAGATGGAGCTTGCATCTACACTCCAAACAATTGTTTAGATTGGTTTTGCACTTCACGCATTGCATTGCTTGTTGTGGCTGCCGGGAGTGGTTGTGGTACCTGAGGGTTAACTAAAGTTGGATTCTGGTCATTTGAAGAATTTACGGTTGCTTGTTGTTTCTTCCTTTTAAGGGGACAAGTAGCTTCCAGGTGACTATTAGATATAACAGCCTAAATAATAATCGGTTATAGTTATAACAAGTGGGTTTACACGTGGTTATAATTAGTTGTAACTATGGCAAGCGGGCTTACACGTGGCATCACCTGAACAAATAGGGCTACACACTATAACTCTATATTTATATTGTACCCACATACTCTTAAATAATAAGTTGAAGAGATACAGAGCTAAACATATTCTCTCATTTATCTCTGGTTTCTGGCATGGTATAGGGCTACACACTATAACTTTATATATTATACCCACATACTCTTAAATAATAAGTTGAAGAGATACAAAGCTAAATATATTCTCTCATTTATCTCTGGTTTCTGGCAGTGACCATATCTACCACAGTGATAGCATATGGTTGAAAGACCCTCGTACTCTACTGGTTGTGTGACTCCGTCCAGCCGAATTCTATAAATTAGGGGCTTTGTGATGTCGATTTTTAGTTTTTTACTGCTAGTCTAGCGAACCTAGCCTTCTCGACGCCGGCAGTGTTATAGTCTATTTTCAAAACTTGGCCAAGTACTCCTCCAATTGCCCGTAGAACGCTTTTGTGGTAATAGTGATATGGCAGTTCAGGAAGGCGGACCCAACCGAAAACTTGTTTTATCTCCAAATTGGATGGAGAAAGATAGGGACTCCATGGGTGAACTGTGAGATAGTGACCTTGGATGACCCAAGGACCTCCAAGTAAAGCATTTTGGTAATTTGGTTCCTCGTTGAATTTGACCGTATAACATCCTTTATCAAGTTTGTTAATTTAATTCTTCTTGTAGGTTTCCACATTGCCAGAATCTTCGAGAGCAGGATGTTTTGATGTATGTAACATCCCAAGAGTTTGACGATAACAGCTCGTTTCATGCATTAATGCATATATTCCTGTATTTGTTGAGAGAAATTGATAGAAGGAACTGTTGTCCCCAAGTACTTATAAAGTAGAAAATTCAATAAGAATCTGTATAACTAAGATGACGTAATTTGTAAACACAGAACAGTTATGTGTACTATATAAAAAACTCACAAGACTGCCGAAAATGATAATGAGCTTTGAAAAAATCCGAGCCCAACGTACGTTGTCTCCTTAAGACAATTTGTTCCCTCTATACGGATGCACAAGGTTCTCGAACAATTGTCTTCCAGGATAGAACGGATTGCGTCTTCAGAATGATGGCACAATCAATCAGAAGCCCGAACGAACACAATGGGATTGCTTTTAAAATCGCACAGGTTGATGATTGCAGTATGCACTATGCAGTATATGAGAAGAGAGGAGTGTTTCGAGATTGAGAGTGATTTTTCCTGTCACTAGCACGTCCTATTTATAACTGACGGAAATTGATCATATGGACTTGACTCTTGAGGCGAACAGGTGCGTCGTGCGAACAGACATACCAGAACGGAAAGAACAGAAGCTAATGGTGACTCTTTGTTGGCGAACTGGTGTGTCGTGCGAACAGACACATCAGAACAGAGCAACTAGACACACCAAAAGACGAACCAGAACGGATGAACTGGTCCGGTCATTCGGTCACACATCTGCACTGTTTGGAAAATCACAGAGGGGTAAAAAGGAATTAAACGCGATTGTTTAGACAAACTAAAAAAATTTATTAAAAAATTATTTTTAAATCTCACACGCGTGCGACCGGCTGGACGGCGGCGCGCGCGCGTGCGTGGTGGACCAAAGCCCATGTATGTCCTCACTCCTCCACAAAAGTGAATTAGCCCAAGGGCCCATTTTAGATGTGATAAGTTGAGTCTTATATACACTCTTATTTCTCTTGATTTGTCTAATGTCGGACTTTTATCCACACACTATTTTCTCCTTCCTTTTCCCTCTTCTCTTCCAACCTACTTCTTATTCATAACCCATTGAATTATTGTTCAAAATTCCAACAGGAACATAGCCATCCATTGCTACTGAGAAATCTTCAGTGTTGATCTCTAGGTCTTCTGCTGCTTCAAGTTCATTTGCTACAGACAGAGTTCCACTGTTTAGGAGTTTTTCTTTAAAAGTGGGGGTGTCCCTAACCTTCTCCACAGGTTGCATTTCTCCTTCTGTTCCATTACTAGAGTCTTAATCGATAGTCTTAGCTGCTTTGTTATCTTCCTCATCAGCGTGCTCGGGGAATAGTTGCTTCTGGACTTGTGTCAGGTTCAGGACTTCATTACCTTATGCTTCCATATCCTCAGAGGATCCTCCATCTTGCATCTTCACTTTCTTTGTCGTTCGGTTGTCCTCGGTTGATGGGGATCTTTCTCCCTTAGACACTAACAAAACGTCTGAAGACTGTTCCATTTGTGTTCAAGGGGTTGCTTGGTTGGTTGCTTTTCTGTTGATGATGGAGTTTTGACTTTGTAAGCCACGCTGCCCTAGTTGAAAGAAAATACTTTAAATCACACTATAGGCCCGTTTGGGATCATGGTGTGAGGGGGAAAAGCCACTTTTCCAACTTGAAAAGCTCCTTTTAGTCTGAAAGGAGAGTTTGGGTTAGCAACACACAGAAGCCACATTGGTTGAGAAGCAATTTTTGTTGCTTTTTTCAACGTTGCAGCACTGTGCGGGATTAAGTGCCTGTTTGGGAACTCGGTGGAGAAGTGGCTTTTTTTTAATGGGGCTTTTACAAAAGCCCATTTGAAAAAAAGTCAGGTTGTAAATGAAATTTGTGTTTGGATTGGCGGTGGGAGAAGTGGCTTTTTTTTAAGGAACCTGTTTGGATTAGCGTTTGAAAAGCCCGTTTGGATAAGAAATGACTGAAAAGGGCATGAACCTTATTCAATACTACGTATATATTGTTTGTATATATATTATTATAATTGATGTTAAATATATAAATAAAAATTTTTAAAATAAAAAAATTAAATAATTATTGAAAAAAGAAAAATACACTGAAACATTTAATTTAAAAAGGATAAATATATATTTCAATCAGAACCTTATACATGAAGTGAATCATAATTGGATCATCTACCCCTAACAAATTCGTCTCTGATCATGTCACGAACATGATTCATATGTGATGAAGATAATGATGATTTTTTCTTAAAAAAACAACAAAAGAAAAAAAAATTACATTTAATTCCTAAAAGTTAAATTTAACTACAGTTACATCCCAAAAAATTTTACCAGATCATAACTTACAAATGAGTCTCTATTGCAACTAAAACTCTTATGTTTGTAACTCATTTTTAACCAAAAAAATTTCATACTTAATACTTATCTTTTTAATATCATTTTTCCTAAAATAAAAAGTGATGCAAATTATAAAAAGTGATGAGAAGTTGGGACCAAAAGCTATGTGCCTGTTTGAGAATACAGTGGATAAGTGGCTTTTTTTTTTTTTTACTTTGAACTTGTTTGGATTAGCATTGGAAAATTCCGTTTAGATGAAAAATAACTGAAAATGATATAAACCTTGTTGAATATATATATATATAGTTACTTAGCTTCGTAGATTCTCCCTTTCCGTCATTGATTTTGGTGCCAGCTTTTCGGTTCAAAATTTGTTAAGAGGAAAAATTGAAAAATAAAAATTCAACCAATGAGTGTTTTTTTCAAAAAGAAAAGAAAAATAAAAAAATAGCATATGAAGTTAAGAGGAAAAAGTTGCTTAAGTGATGCCAAATTGAAAGCTCATTAGTAGAAGAAGCTAAAAAAATGAGCTTTTAAGAAAAAGCTCTTTTTTCTTAAAAAACCCATCATGAGCAACAATGATCCCAAACACCTCTTTAAGATATCAAATGAGCTTTTAGGTGATTAAGAGCTTCAAATGAGCTTTTTTACTTAGTAAATATGTTCCCAAACAAACTCTAAAAAATTTGGTCTACAGATCTTCTCCCTCACACGTCATTATCTTTTGCACAAAAAACAAGACAGTGATTATTCATTTATTCGGAAGTCACTATTATTTTTATTACTAACAGTATCTTCCCAAAAAAATCACACAGGTAAAAAAAAAACAATCACCTAACATATCCCATTTTCTAATTAATAAATGTAGTAACTTTGATTTTGATTAGTCAAATATAAAAAAATAAATAAAAATATTATATAAAAAAGGTTGAATTACCTAAATTCTAATTTGGATTACTGAACATAAAAAATTATATATCAAGTTATGCATTATAATTAGGGATTTAAAATTTGGGATAAATTACCTCCATATCCCTTAATTATTAAAATAACAAAATTGAAAACATAATCTTATTATTTACTTTATCAATTAATTCAAAGCAAAATATTTGGTGACTAATCAAAATCAAAGTTATTGATACTAATATTTTTAATTAAAATATGACAAGCATAAATTACATTACAAGATTTAGATTTGGTGACTTGTTTGAGAAATGACAAGGAAACCACAAAGGACATTAATTAGAAAAAAATTATATATATATATATATATATATATATATATATATATATATATATATTATTTAATAACATTTATATCTTTTTCAATCATTTTTTTATTTAAATTTACTTTTCAAATAATCATCATGGTCGCATGTATAAATCACATTATCCTATCTAATTTTTACCCTAACTTAAATTTTCAAAAATTAAATTAAAAAAAATACACTTGCGGCTAGAGCCGGGAAAACGGGCCGAGCCCGTCAGGCCGGCCCGTTTAGGCCCTGAATTTACAAAGGCCGAGCCTGAGAATTTTGCCTAAAAAGTGAACGCGGGCCTAAAAGGGCCAGCCCTGTAAGGCCGAGGGCCTAAAAGGGCCGGCCCTTTAGGCCCTGATATACTTTTTATTTTTTAAAATTATTTATATGATAATAATATTATTGACCATTTATATTTTGTTAATGATGTTGAAAATATTTAGTCGTTATTATCTTTTTTAAAATTAAGTTTCATAAGAATATTTTGTATTAAAAATCATAAAAAATTTATAAAAGATATTTCTTATTTTATAAGAAAAATACTTTAGATATTTCTTATTTACTTTAAAATTTCACATATGATGGTAATTTACTAATTTATTTGTATTTTATGTTTTTTATAGAGTTATTTGTCATTTTAGATTATTCTTTATTGTAGATAAAGATTATGAATATATTCATGATTTGGGAGAAGAAATTCTTGATATTTTTACCCTTAAATAGAGCCTACTACTCAAACTGAAGCACAATCAAATTTTCTTGAAATTGATGATAGTGGTGAAGAAGATGAAAATGATAGTCGTCATACCTATGTTGCTTAGAGTATTTAACTTCTTGCCTTCTTATACTTTTGTGCGGATTGTAAATTATTTGTGGATATTATTTTTTACCTTTGAATATGAATTAGTAACAGTATTTATTTTATTGCATGAGGCGTGTAGACGTGTAGTTAAATTTTGTGTAAATATGTTCAGGCCCTGGCCCTCATGCTCTCAGGCCGGACTTTGAAAAACGGAAATTTTTCTTATATCGGGCCATGTAGGACCGGCCCTTTTAGGCCCTGACCTGTCAAGGGCCAACCCTGTAGGACCGGACCGGCCCTGATTCCCAACTCTACGTGCTGTCCTAATAAAAAAAAGTCATCACATGCACAATTCAGCATATAATTTTTTTTTTATTTTTTTTTGCCAAATATTCAGCATATAATCTCCAATACCGGCATCTGTTTGTCATCCTTGGATATGACCCCACTTGGAATTTCCCTCGTCATCATCTTCTTGTGCTTATCTATCTATCCTCTCTTTCTTTTAATGGTCATCAGACCGTGTCTACTCTAATTTTTCATTTACTCTCTTCACCATCTTGTTCATGGGGGTTCACTCGTACAAGCTGGCTCCAATGGATGTGGCAAAGCAGGAATCAGTTTACCAAGTGGTTGGCTCAATTAACTAGGCCATTCCTTAAAACTCCCTTCCTAGACAATGTTTGTCTCTTTGCGAGCATCCTTTGCTACTATTCCTCTGGATCGGACGTTTCAGATTATGGTAATAAATGGCACGAGATGTTAGGTCGAATTTTTTGGTATTCGTCAAACTATTTGCAACAATCCCAGAGCGGTCTGAGCCACTCGTCAATTGTGCACGCGTGACGCTATTACAAGTCTCACCACTAACGTAACCAAAACGCTCATATTTTTCTTTTCTTTGTTTTTCTAAATCTCGTCTTTTTCGCACTTACGTTAAGTAAAATTCCCACCATGCCATTTTGCGTCCCGGGGTGCCGATTCAGCTGTACTCAGCGCTTTCCGTGAACCGCCGACATGCCGCCGTCTGGTGATGGTTTCTCCGAAGCTGACGGCAGCTGCTCACGCTGTTCTGGTGAGAGTAATTGTTTGCTCGTTGACGACGGTGGATCCAGCCACGTATGCTCGCATTCTAGAAGATCGGGTCTTTCTCCGTCGTCCTCAAGCTCTTCGTTCTTGTTAAGTTTCGATTCGATTCCGTTGAAGGGTTGGGAGAAGCTGAGGAGAATTATTATTGCTTCGGCCAAGGGCTTCACGATAGGAGCTGGTCTCAAGGGCGGTCTTGCTCTGTTCTCCATCTTAGCTCGATTGCGACGAAGAAATACACTAGACTCCCTGAGGTAAAATCTCATCGCTTTTGAGATATACACCTGAATAATAGCTTCTATTATTCCGTTAGCAACTATGCTCACCTTTCTTTCATTTTATAGCCAAAACAATTGATGTTATGCTTTTCGAATTTCGATTTTTGGTATAGGAAGGAAGCCGTGGTAACAAACAGAGAAGCAATCGTTTTGGCTTTAAAGGAAACATTGCGATATGGCTTTTTTCTTGGAACCTTTGCAGGAACATTTGTGTCCGTCGATGAGATTGTAGTTACTCTGGGAGGTCACCGTAGGCATGTTCTCTTCCTTTTGTATGATCAATTTTTGTTTAGTTATTGATATTTAAACTTCAAACTTACAAAGGTTTGTCTTGAAATTGTGTGTTTCCTATTCGAATTTTTCCCATTACTCTAGTTCAGGACAGCAAGATGGAGGGCTCTATTGGCAGGGGCGATAGCTGGCCCATCCATGCTTCTCACTGGCTTAGAGTCACAGCATACAAGCTTGGCCATTTATATACTCATGCGTGCTACTGTCTTGGCATCAAGATGTGGGATTAAGAGCAAACGGTTTGGGGGAATATGTAAACCTCTCACATGGAAGCACGGTGACATATTTCTTATGTGTCTCTCCTCTTCACAGATATTGTACGTTGTCGTACTAAACATGGTTGTGCGTACTTGCTGAATAAACTTTTTCCATTGCGTCTTTATTTGATAAATATTCCTGTCTTTTTGAATTTGTGGCAATGCCTTGTAGTTTTTTGGTAGTGTATATATTTCACTTAACTCCTCCCTCTTTTTTCTATTTGTATTGATTAATGTATTTTCGGTTAACAGCGATGATTAATATATTGTTTTAGGTCTTCTTACATATTAAAGCAAGAGAGTTTGCCTCCTTCATATAAGTCCTTTCTCAATAAACATGGTGGAAAAGATCCTGTTATCCTGCAAGCTGTGAAAGAGTTAGCAAGTGGCCTGCCTTTTACTAATTTGGAAGGAATAGAGAAACACTACAGGACAATGGGTGTTGATATGCAACTTGATCCAAATATGAAAATCCCCTGCTCGGTATGAAAAAGTTTTATGATTTCTGTCCTCTTTCTTTCATTATTTTTCAGCGTGGTCCTATTACTTACCTATTGAAATATATAAAGTAAGTACAGCTGTCATTCTATTATAGTTATAAATCTTGGAAGCTGAATATGCATTTTTTTATGACTTTCAATATGTAGATGTCAATCAGTGTGACAATGTCAATGTTTCTGCTTGTCCTGCAAATCAAACTAATCCTTGATGTCATAACCTTCGCGTCAACTCTTATTCTTTATTCGATGGATTTGAAATTTCACTCTTGTGATAATTGCTGATTCATATGTTTGATCTGAGAATACATGTATGATGCATTTAATAATGTTGTCTATAAGTTGGTAAACTGGATTTTATCTGGTAAAATTGTATGCCTTTCTTTTATTTTCTTTTTTTCCTTTTTATGTTCTAAATTAATGGTCTGCAATTTGCCGTCCAGTTTTTCTTTTGATACCTTTTAGTACAGCTTTGAGACTGAGGAATGATTTTTGTTGAAAAACAACCATATACTCAACAATTTCTGTTTAAAGTAATCAAATTTGATTTGTACATTATGTAACTGCTTACATCATGGCGGAAAACAGGTGATTTATATCAACTTGATAAGTTGACATTTTGAAATATCCTGCAGATTGTTCATGGAAATCAGTCGTGTGGTGAGCATGTTCTTTCTTTTCTCCTCCAAGCCTACAAAAGAGCATTACCTGTTTATCTGCCAGTTTATCTAATCCCTGCACTATTAGTTCATAGACAAGGACTTTTTAAAAGGTGATATAATTAGTATACTTAGTAAGCAATCTAATATTGACGTTTTCTTTTGTGAAGTCTTTATGAGACGTATTTTCCTTTTATGTGGTAGTACCTTCTGTGAACGTCAAGTTCAGTGTTAATGGCATGTTGGCTCTCATTATAATTAAAAGGCTTGGATGGACAACAGATTGTGCCATCTGATATTTGTCCAAGCGCTCTAAATACCAGTTTGAATATATTTTTTATTCATCATATGCACTAGCCTGGACTACAAAGCATGTTCAGGCCTTCCCGTCAATTACCTTGTTTGCATGGAAAATAACTAACAGAAGAGTAAATATTTATTCCCCGGACAATTACTTTCATCTTAAATTTGCCCTTGAAAAATATAGTATCTTCATTTAAGCTTCTAAAAGATTATTTTTCTCAATCAAAATGGCCTATCTATTAAGCAAAATTCACTATCACTTGATAGATTTTCTTGCATGTCATAAATGACAGCACAAGTAGCCTTGAACTCATTACCGAGGCATGCTGGCGGCAATTTACCTAAAATATCAATGTTTTACGAGTATCTTTCACAATTAATTAAGCAATGGGCATTTGCTTTTCTGATTAACAGTTGAATTCACTGCTATACTCCTCCTTTCTTTCCCCAAAAGAAAGATGCCTTTGTCTTATATGCTCCAAGCTGAGCTTGATTATGACATATACACAATATAGGAGAATATATTTTCTTTTTGGTTAATTATTGCTTATTGTCAACATATTTATCTGCAGGCCTAACACAATATTAGCCAAAGGTCTGTTTGGCACTGCAAGATCAAGTTTGTTCCTGTCTGTGTATTGCTCTACTGCCTGGTTAGCATCTAATTATCTATCATCCTGTCTTCTATTGTGTTATTAATAATTTGTTCATTGTTCTCAAAATTGGGTTTTCTTGTGTTCTAGATATATGACAGTTCTAAAACAGCATGCTTCTGATATGGCAAATGTGGGTCAACATGCTAAAGCATTTTACCTTTTGCAAGTTGACATAAAATGTATTAATTAGTGTAACATATAATGGATGGATGTTGTGTGGTACTCTTTAATATTACTGGGACACATGAGGATGAAGCAGACCCCATATATATATAGTTAGAATTTCTTTGTACCTCTCACATTAAGGAAATTATATCAGATAGTTTCATGTACTTGCTTTTTGATAGTTCTACCCCAAAAACAAAACCTTGTTCTTCTTCCTCATTGTTGCTTCTGTCTGGCATGGAATTCTGACATGTATGAGACCGATGCTGCTATTGTATGTCAGGATGTGGACGTGCTTACTCTTCAGGATATTTAAAAGATGCAACGGTCCAATGGTGGTCATTGGAACGGTATTCAAGTTGGAATCTTTTTTAAAGTTGAAAGAATTTGGAGCTATATGAATTACATTTTTGATAAGAATGATATGATCCCAAATATATGAAATAGTTAAAGAAGTTGCGGTTGCATCTTTTGTGCAGTTCCCAGCAGGGCTTGCATTGGCCATTGAGAAGAAAAGCAGGCGAATAGAGATAGCATTGTACTGCCTAGCACGGGCCATCGAGAGCTTCTTCACAAGCATGGCTGATGCAGGATACGTGCCACATTCAAGAAGGATTAAGAGAGCTGATGTGGTGGTGTTCAGCTTGTCAACGGCCATCATAATGCACTGCTACGCACAGGAAAGGGAAGTGTTTAGGTCCAAATATTTAAACGTCCTTGATTGGGTGTTTGGTGTGCCTCCTCCTCCTGGTGAAAGCCCCCGCTGCTCCCATAACACAAAAGCTACCGTCAGCCCATCGGGGTCTGAATTTGAAAGCACTCTGGAAAGCCAACAGTGACACGAATTACGATACCTGCTCCATTTTTTATTCTTTTCCCCGTTGTAATTCTTCTTTTTTAATTGGGCTGGGCGGTGATCGATTCATGAATAATAATTTGAGGGAAGCAGAAAGGATGCTTGAATGTAGTGATTTAGCACAGAGCAAAGAAATTTGTGTGATTGATTTCGTGGAGGGATGCGCCTACCAACCTCAGTTATTACTTGTTACTCTCCGTAATGTGGAGTTGTGAACCATGGTTTCTAATGGGGATCGCATCAATAATTTAGCGTATTTAAGTTCAACGCACCTTGTCGCTTCCGCCAATTTTTTTTTCCAAGAATCGAGCCGGTTCTGAGACAAGTTCTCTTTTGGCATAGAGAGGATATTATGTTTAAGAGATCTTGTGTCAAGCTTTATAAGTTTTTTGGATTATATTTTATTCAACATAGCTTTACTGGTGCTAGAATAAATTATTTGCTTGATGATTGAAGAAATACATAATGGCAATCATACGAAGAAATTTGAATTTGATTTCTTATCCTGAAAAAACAACGAAAGGGCGAGATTTTGGAGAGGGGAAAAAAGGAGGATCAAAACAGGTTAATTACCATTGCCAGAACATTCAGCTTATAAGTTATGATATTATCACATACTAATAAATATAGGTTAATATAATCTTTAGTCCCTAAAATTTGGCCTGATTTTGGTTTTGATCACTTAAGTATGAAATCGGTGATTTTGGTCCTTAAGTTTGAAATAGGTGATTTTGGTTTCTCAAGTTTACTCTATTTATAACTGTTAGTCCCTCAAATTTACTCCGTTTATAATTGTTGGTCCCTGAAGTTTAAGTAATATATCAAGTTATTTTTAAATTTAAAGACCAATAGTTATAAACGGAGTAAACTTAAGAGACCAAAACCACTAATTTTAAATTTAAAGAATACAAGACATCTGAGCAAATTTTAGACAATAAAAGTTATATTAACCAAACAAACATTCATTCAACTATGGGACAAATGGACAATCTTCTGCTCATCGAGCTAAAATGGAGAGCCTATGCACTCGCTGGCATTGACATTGTTTGCAGGGATAAAATTGAAGGCAACGGTTTTTACTCATTTGCTAACAATTACTAATATAATAAGATATAAAGGGAATAATAAAAAGGAATGTATACACGATTATTCCTCTATACTTTGCTACTCTGTAAGAAAATTTTTCCGCAGCTGCAGACAAAATTAATATAATTTCTTTGGAATTGAACTGATCAACATATAATGTAACAAAAGAGAGGCACCAAAACTGATTACTCGGATACGTACTCCCACCATTTGTGCAGAGCATATCCATAAATTGCACCGTAAGCAATCAACCTGAGGGGAGAACTGGCAAACCTGCAGAGATATATAGAAGGAGCTTGAAGAAGCACGTTGGAAATGAATAAGCGAGTCTCAGAGAGAAAGAGGGGGCGAAATAAAAAGAGAAGGCACCTGACGAAAGCAGATCCATGAGAAAGAAGAGAAGACCTCTCATCGGCAGTAATAGGATAAGGCCAGCGAGAGAAATCACGATCGAAGTAATCCCAATCAGGCAAGAGAAGGGCGGCAATGCCTAGGGCTCCAACAACATAAGTAGCGATCATCTTCTTCGGAGAATGAGTGAATACGCCGACCAGAAGTATAACCGCCGCCAGGGAGAGCAGAGAGGTTCTAAGAGCGGCGTCGTGTGCCATGACTGAAACAGGCAGCGCAGACGATGGATTCGAAGGAGGAGTGTGGGGAAAGCTTAGGGTGAGGTGAGAGGTGAAGACGAAGGGGCCGGATGGCCATTGATCAGAGTAGAGTGAAGTGAATTGGTTGGAAGCAGGAGCCATAAATGCAAGTTCAACGCTCCCTCTAATTTCTTTGTTACTGTGATTAATGTCGTTTGCTGCGGCCATCCACACTCACTCTCTCCTGATTTATTATTTATTTATGATACTAGTTCATTACCCCACCCCGGCGAGTCAGCCATCTCCTTTGGCTGAGCTGGTGCTTAACTGCCTCCTGCTTCTGTGGGTCCACATCAAATCCGGTCGGGTCCATGACGGTCCCACGAATAATCCGCACCATTAACATATCTTACTACTGTGTCCGTTTGTTTTAATTTTTTAAAAATATTTTTATTAAATAAATATGTAATAAAAGTTTTATGTTGACATAAAAAAAACTTATAAAATTATAATTTAGAGCTTTCCCAATCATGCATCTAGTTGTTTTGTCCATGCCAACCTAATTGATTGATTAAATTAAAGTACTCTTTGTAAAACTCCTGAACAATCCCTCACCCCGTGCATGTGTATAGGATGTGTTGGCCGATAGATCATTTCTTTAAAATATCAATCAAAAGAAATTGGTAATGATCTCTGGGCCTGTGGGCTGTGGGCTATTAATTTCAACGCAGGAGAGTTGAAGCTGGACCTATTTCTGGGCCATAAGCCCATATTTTGAAAAGCACGCTATCTCTCATATAGATTTGATACCGAACGGAATTGGTCTGAGTGGTAAACGGCTCGATTCCGTTTAAGTAATGTCTCGAGTTCGAGCCTTGTGTATGCAGAAAATCTCTACTGGAAGACTCACCCATCATACCAGGTGTGTGACGCGGGTTAGATCCAGATTAATCAAGGCGAAACTCTGGATAATATGTGGGCTACCAAAAAAAAAAGATCTGATCTGTGTCTCGTACCAAAAGAAAAAAAGAGAGATCTGATCTGTGTCTGTTTTTGAAATTTGATGGAGTGCTCTGATACTTTTTTTGACGGGGAAAGTAGGGAGGATTGTGACTTGAATATTAAATTTTAATTTATTAATCTGTTTTGAACTTTGAAGAAGTCTTATTTTCATATCAAATCTTGAAATTTCCCTTGCTGGAAAAGCAGTCATCAGCATAAAAAAAAAATGCAGACCCCAGTGTCAAGTGGCTCCCACACAATACGGGTTTAGGAGAACGAGACTCTATGGCCTTGTTTGGTATGAAGCACTAGGGAGTAGGGATTGTGATTGGACTAGGGATTAGATTAGAATATATCGTTTGGTATGATGGACTACGAATAACTAGGGATTGAGAATATCACGAAAGTGAGATTGCTGCAAAGCCACCTCCCCCTAGTATTGCATTTTCAATCCCGGGATTGTAAATATCAAAAACAAAAATATCCTTCTTTATAATATTTTTTGGACATAAATACCCTCTATCAATTTTAACCTAAATCCCGAGACTTTGTTTTTTATTATTTTTTAATAATAAAGATATTTTAGCCTTTTCATAATTTATAGAGAATTATAAAATAAAATTAATTCAAGCATTCCATCTAAATATCACCGCATACCAAACGTAATTTTAATTCCTCAGTCACAGTTTCAATACCAATCTCAATCTCAATACCAGTTCCAATCATAATCCATCAAAATCCAGTATCTCGTACCAAACAGGACCTATATGTACGCAGCCTTACTCTGACATTATTATCAAGAGGCTGTTTTCAGGGCTTGAATATTAGACCTGGGAGCGGAAAACCAGCGCACCCACCAATTACATCAAGACCCGCGTTCAGCCATCAGCATAATAAATAAAAAATTTAATACCAGAGAAAAGAGAGGGGGAGGCCCCAAGCGGCAGTGAAATGCCAGCCAACACAGCGGTATTAAGTTTAGAAATGCAGATATATCGTATATGTTGCATTATATTTGGCATTCTCCAGTCAGCAATACAAGAGAAAAGGGGTTGGATATAGTTAAGTCAATATTGGTAAGACCTATGGGATAAAAGAGGATGGGAAGTAGAGTCGACTAAGTTTGTGTTTGCGTTGGTCAATATTAGGTTATCAACGAAAGCATTGAACAAGTAATGAATCGTGCATGGAGGAAAACTCACATCGCGTCTCGTTAACAGTCGAAATCTTAAATAATCTTGTGCGAAACGCATTATTTTGCTCCTTAGCGTGTCTATGCTCTGACGACTTCCTATTGACGCAAATTTAGAAGGCTGACCTCAGAAAACTACGATCCTAGCTTGTTTAGATGAGTTTTTATAAAATTTATAAGTGTTTTTTATATAAATTGAGATAAAATTCTTTTCACATACGTATCTCGTATATCGTAAATTACAATTGAAAAACACTTTTAAAGATTTTAATCATTATTCCAAACACTCACTGTCTATGTATCAGCATTACATTACATATATAAGTTTATCCCGTTTGTCCGTCTCCCCACAAAATGCAACACCTGCTCCCCCTTACCTCTGTAACCTCTATGTTTTAACAGATATTTTACTTGTAGAATACGTCTCCTTGAATTATTTTTTAAAAAAAAGAAAAATCTAGTTTGAACGCCGCCTAGAATTCTTCTGCTATACCTGGAAAATCAATAATTTTCCTATACTTGGATAAAATGTTTTTCTTGTGAGAGTTTTATATATAATGAAAACAAAAATCTCATGAATCAATAAACTGTTGATTAATGTGGTATGAGGCCTTTATACTATAAAAAATAGAATACAAGTTTGAATGTGGGAAAATGCATAATTGAGAAATGCATGCTAACAATGGATTATACCTTGACCATATAAAAACAAAACAAAAATATCATGGTTTCATATCTAATAATTTAGATGTTTGTGATAATTAAATCTTGAAAATCATTTTTAGCCTTTTTCTATAAAAAAAAGGCAATATGCATTACTAATGCATCATAAAAAAATTATTTAACAGTACGTATTATTCGCCTCACTGGCTCACTTTCATGAGCTCTGGTTTACGTGTATTGATATATATACTTTATTTTAATTAGAACAAAAGAGTTTCATGCATATAGTTGATGGACTATTTCTTTTTTATTAATAAATTAAGGGATCAAATTCTAATTCATCCTATAAATATCTATAATAGCGCATTTGTAAGCCACCCTGAAGTTCTTCGTTCTTTTTTATATAATGTATTTGTTGGAAACCCATTCGAACAAGCAAATCAGTTGTTTAGCTTACACTGAAATCAAAGATAAATGTATTATATTGAAACTATAAAGTTGTTCTTACATCACTGCCTCCTTTTAGTGATACACATGGAGACATGGACATGGTCCCCGACAATAAGGCCTTTACTAAATTGAAGGATCAAACTCCACATTGTGTGTGTGAACAGTTAACTAACAAATGTATAATTCTAGGAGGGGGCCGGATAGAGGCAACAAAAGATTTACGACATATGAACAGGCAACAAGAAAGATTTGATGCAGTTGAAAAATGACCCCCCCCTCTCTCTCTCTCTAATATATCTTATTGACTCTATTCAACATATGTAAAGTTGATCCAAATTATTAAACAATCAAACTTAGGTTAGAAAATGAATATCTTATGCGTGAAGCAAGATGGGTTTCCATATGTAAACATAAATATATACATTCCACTAGGTATATATTTTAGCCCCAATGTGGAAATTAAATTGGAAAAGCTGATTTAATAGAAACTTTTGCTATTGTCACTAATTGAATAAATTAACCCTGGTCGAACTTGATCTTTTGATAGACAGAATATCCAACAATTTATAAAACACTTGGCTTCTGCAAGGCAACAACCTTTTTGGTTTAATGTTATATATTGCTTTAATTTTGAATTTGATTTAAAGGAGAAAGAGGATGCCATTATTGCAGAGAAAACATGCAAGAGAACAAGGTGCTTGAGGACAAGACACCAACAAATGCCATTGAAAGGTTTGATTTTTCTCAACCGTGCAGGCGAATAAGAATGTCTTTAAAGGTCATTTAATTACGTGAAAAAAAAAAAGAAGAAAATATTGTTTGTGAGCGTTTGCTGCACCAAATTCTCCTTCACGTCTCCAACTGCACCACCCTCCGAGTCAAAAGCTGTCACATCATCTTTATGTGTCTTTTTCAGAGACAATGTGAAATCAACCAATATCGATCAACTATGTAGTAGCTACTACCTTGGCTTTCCTCTGACTTTGTTTCCTCCACCCTTCTCTCTCTATCTATGCTTCACTACTTATCTGCAACGAGCTTCCCTAGATCTTCTTGTTTACCTGTCTGGATATTCAGTTATATATACTTACTTCTCCAGCACCTAGCACATGCGGGTACAAACAATATAATACGCACGCATGTATATCCTGGCCTCTGTGTATATTCATTATTTATACACAGGCATATGTATTATTATACACACATGCAGGTAGGTTGATAAACAAAAACTAGGTTTTTTCCTGGCAAAGTTGTACGTTAATTAAATGCATTGGCATGATTAAATAGTTCAAATATATTAATTATAATTATAATGTATTATTGTGAATTGAGTATTGAATTTTAAAAGTAAATTGAATGTCTAAAAAGTGTGCATTAGTGCATATTTTTCTTAATATGTATGTCTTGTATGAATGCATGTTAACAATGCCATTGTATTTGCGGTTTGTGAGATTAATATATTTCGTGGTATTCTCAGGAATCAATAATTGTCAGAATGTGATTTCCCATGAAATAGTAGTAATACCTCCGGTTATAAATACAAACATAGTTGATTTTTTTAAAATTAAAGAAACTAAATAAAGTAATGTTGATTTTTTTTAAAAAAATTAAAAAAATTAAATAAGTTACTTAATCATATTTTATATTGTGTGTTCTTAGATTATATATCAATATATAAATCAGATAAAACAGTTTTAAAAAAATAAATATAAATATTTTAAAATAATTTAATTAGCTGATTTAATCTTTCTAAAAAATTCATCTTTATCTTATATTTAATCCAAGAAGAATTACAATCCAAGAAGACAGGACGTAACGAGTGATTTGAGGCCATGCAAATCATGACGAATGAGACAAAAGAGCCTCCACGTTGCGTGCATGGAACAAGTTCCCCCAACAAGCATTCATTCGCCACGTGTTACGTAATCTGATTTTGAAAGCTTCCTATTAATGATACTTTAATCCAGGTTAATAAAAATTGGACTTGTAATTACCAATCTGTCCAGTTTATTTTTCGTAGCCACATCATCACATGATTCACATCAGAAGTGACGAAAAAATCGAATATAATCAAATCGCTGGCCAGTCGATCGTGCTTTATATGCGTGCAAATAATTCTTATACCAATTTTATGTTAGTACATTTGGTGCATATTGAATATACTGGGATCATGATTTTTAGAATGCAAGGTAAGCATGTGTATTAAAGTAGGCAACCAAAAACTGTGAACGGGGGATTAAATGTATGATCTAAAGTTTGCGCTGTCCAATAAAAATATGTGCAGATTTCTCAAAATTGTGATTGTATTAATTATACCAAAGAACAATTAGTATTACTAGCATGTTTTGAATGAATATGCTTATAATTCCATGGGTATACTTGTCAATTGTTGGGCGGAGGCGTGAATTGTGCACAGTACTTTATTATTAATCATAATGGAAGTTTCGTAATATCAGTAATTAGTGATAAAACAACTTTGAAATGCAGGTCATTGACGTACGACAAGAAGCAAGCAAGAAGATTGGATATAAATAGTTAGCCCCCGCCCCATGTTTAATCTGGTGGTGAAAGGAGAAGGAAGTAATAGCCTCTGAGAGAGAGATAATATAGCTACATACACAGAATGGGAAGATCCCCTTGCTGCGATGAGAATGGCCTCAAGAAAGGACCATGGACTCCCGAGGAAGACGAAAAGCTTGTTGAGTACATTCAGAAACACGGCCATGGAAGTTGGAGAGCTCTTCCCAAGCTAGCTGGTCTGTCTTCTCAGTTAGTTTTATACAAATTATACTAAATCTCTCTATTTTAGCGCTCCCTCATTTCCTTTCTCTGTACAAAAAATTTGCAGGTCTGAATAGATGTGGAAAAAGCTGTAGGCTAAGGTGGACCAATTATTTGAGGCCTGACATCAAAAGAGGCAATTTTTCTCAAGAAGAAGAGCAAACCATATTGCATCTCCATTCCATCCTTGGAAACAAGTACTTTAATTTCCAGTTTTTAAACTATGCATGTCATGAATTCCAATTTTGCTTCAGTATCTCTGAATTTTTACTTTATGCTTAAATTTGTAATTTTGAATTGTTTGCTTCCTCTGATAGATGGTCAGCAATTGCATCCCATCTTCCGGGCAGGACTGATAACGAGATCAAGAATTTCTGGAACACACATCTAAAGAAGAAGTTAATTCAGATGGGTTTTGATCCAATGACCCACCAGCCACGAACAGATCTTGTTTCCACTTTGCCCTATCTGCTAGCTCTGGTTAACATGACCGACCTTATGGACCCTCATGACCAGGTTGTGAAACTACAAGCAGAGGCACTTCAAATGGCAAAGCTTCAATACTTAAACTCTTTGCTCCAATCCACAACAACTTCCTTGAATCCCACCACCAACCCCAGTGACCAAAATGGCCTCATCACAAACATGGAAACCATCAATATGTTGAATTCAATGGCTAATTTGAAAGAGAACCCAGACACGATGAACTACCCACAGCAGTTGAATAATAATAATAATCATCCAGGCTCATTTTCTCATTATGGGATAGCTACCCAACCACTCCACCACCCAAACATGTTATTATCTCACATGTCATCAGACCCACCACAAGTCCCTTTCAGCTCTCAATCATGTCTGAATAGTGATCAATATCAGGGTCAAGTTACAAACTTTACAATGATTAGTCAAGGGGGTCATCATCATACGACACCTGATCATGATGAATCTTCATCAATATTGCCATTATCTATGCCCCCTCTGGTTGGAGATGCCACCAGCAGCTCTTCTAGCCATGGAGGAATTTCCTCTTTATCTTATTGGCCTGAACTATTTTTCGAGGACTCCATTATGCATGAGCTCTCTTAGTATTTCATCTCTATATCTCATGTTGCATTATACATACAAATATGCTGTGTGTTTTTGCTAAATACGTGAGTATGCCTTCATTGTTTTTTGCTTGTCGCAACACTACTTGCATTTGCATATATGGACTCTAAACTCCCCCCTCCCCCACTATATATATATATATATATGTTCATCTATGAATATGAGAATATAAATGCATGTTTTTGTACATATAGCTTTCGGACAGTTCATTGAGTTAGTTTGAAAGTCGTTATCATTTTAATAACGCATCTTCCAGTTGAAATTTGGCTTTCTTTGTTTCTTACCTTTTCTCCTGTTTTTCTTTGTTAATGTTATTGTGTAGCCTAGACCCTAATATTTCACTGCATATCGATCATTTCTAGGATCGGGATAAAACTCCATAGGACGAGCAGGGAATAAAATTACATGAAGGTTAAAATTGTTGTAGGGAGGACCTGTGATGACCTTTTCTATTTCTGATTGATCGATCTGGAAGAGAGGTTATGTGCACGTGTGAGAGACAAAACGGAAAATCACAATGTAATTGTGTAAAGCTGCATCCTTCACTTTCATTTAATTTTCTAATCATTGTGAACTTTCAGCGAGCCGAAGTGGATTGAAGGCTGAACTGTCTCCTAAATGAAGAAACCCGGGGGAGAAATTAAAGCATTTTTAGAAAATCTATAATTTTAAAAAACAAAGGTCTTGAGTCTAAAATATGCATGTGGTCTGAAACAACAGAAAGAATGGAAGTATAAAAATCAGAATATGCAAAGCAAGGACCGGCCGGGATGTGTTATGTACGTATAGGCCTGTTTGAGTTGAATCTGATCTTAATAGTATATACTAAATCAGAATGTGTACATGTGTGTGTAAAGTCATGAGGTGAGACTCAGGACTCATACAAAAGATAGTAATGGCGGGAATATTAATTCATCTCAAAGTTAGAATATCTACGCAATCTGTCCTGGGATAATCTGAGAGTTTGTGATCTTATGCTTGGTTAATGCATTTTTGGTTCAGAATAAGAAGTAAATTAAATCCTATACTACTAGCTAGAAGGAATTACTGCTTCTTGCAAAAAGCTTTTCCTGCTCTCATTCCATATTTTTTTCAACGAGAGATTTATTTGCAGTAATGCAACCAAATTAACGATTAAGGCCATACTCATTATTTAAGAGCGAGCCACATAACGCCAAATATCTACCTTTGTTGCAGCAATATCCACATATTCCGCATGAGGTTTTTTTTTTATTTTTAAATTTCATGAGTACCGGAACCTTCGCTTGGTGTAGGGAAAGAGGGAGGAAGATTCAATGGATTTATATGACACTATTAGCTGGAAATATCAATAGCTTGAATATTTTTTTGTTGCAAGTTTTGAAATATTTTGAATCAGTTGAATATGCTGAAAGTCCGCAACAATGAGAACACATCCGTCGAAAATATGTGTGTGTATCGCGCACATATGATATTAAAGTTGGGGAAATGCGAGGGAATAATTAGTGTATATTTCAATCATGAGTAGTTAGAGATTTGATTCATTTTTCCATCGAGAAGTTGACTTGATAGATTAGCCTTCAGAAAAATAGGTCGTTATATTACAAAGTCTTCGCGCTGAAGCTGATACACACACACACACCCTACACATGTCCATGCACCACTGGGATTATGCATCCATATAATAATATATCTACTAGCTCGCACCTCTTTCTGGAATATATATATATATATGCCTTTTTGTCAAAGGTGCTTTAATAGTTCCATTGGTCGATATCAAAGTAACCAAGAAAATTAAGATGCGGTTAGGTTTCCTCTCCTTTATATTATGCCCTCCGGATTTTAAAAGAGAGGAAATATAATACTTCCACCACCTAATCCTACCCCCGCTGTAATTTGGCCAAAAAAAAATCCTACCCCCGCTGTGTTGCACATTACTAAAAAATTCTTTTATGTCACTGAAATTATAAACTAAATATTATTTCTTTTGGTTACATAAATTAAGTATGATATATATATCACGCATAAAATAAGCATCCAGACTCTAGGTTAATTAATTAGTTGTGGATTGATTACATGCCATATGCATACACACACATTCATTGTTATTGGACAAAAGTATAGAATCATAATCACGTAACTTTATATAAAGTTTCAGTTTCATCATTTAATTTTTTTTAAAAAAATATTTTCAATTCTCTAACCCTAACGTTATTGGTTCCAAATGATGATTTTTTTTGTAACGATCATTGTTATTTTAGAAATTAAACTTAATATGTGAACAATTTGGTGTTGGTAAAGTCTTATTCATTCAAGTAATGATAGGCGATACATATAGGTTAGTCTTTAGGTTAGTTGGTTACCCTATAATCACCTAGATTACATCCGCTAGAATTAAGGAAATAATTCAAAACTTTAAAATTTAAATATGCCAAGATTTTAGGATCTTTTGGAAACTACTAAACAATCTTAATTAATAATTTAATTATAGCTAGGTTGAGCCCAAGGCCCATAGTAGGACCAACACTCCCTCTCAAGTTGACGAATAGGTGTCTATCATTCCCAACTTGCTTCTGAATTCTTCAAATTGTGGTCTTGCTAGCGCTTTGGTGAACATATCTCCTACTTGACATATAGATGGGACATATGCCAATTTGATGATTCCCTCATCTTCTTTTTCCTTGACAAAATGTTTGTCTATATCGACATGTTTTGTCCTTTCATGATGAACATGATTCCTGACCATTGCAATAGTAGACATACTATCACATCATGTTCTGATAGGTGTTTTTTGTGCAAAATTCAATTATTTTAGCACCATGATATATTATCCATGTGCCTTTATACACTCCATTAACTAGGGATCGTAGTTTAGCCTTTGTACTACTTATGGACACTATTGTTTGCTTCTTACTTTTCCATATATCCAAGAAGTTTCCCCATAACATAGTACAATATCTTGAGGTAGATCTCTTGTTTGTCAATGAATCTGTATGACTGTGTAAATTATTATTTCTCAGGATTGACCTTTAGCAAACAAAAGTCATCGGCTTGGTATCATTTTCAAGTAATGTAGGATTCCATAGACAAACTCCATGTACTCCTCCATGGGTTCATTTGCGAATCGGCTGACAACTCCAATTGCATAGCTTATGTCAGGGCGTTTGTGAGATAGATATAAGAGCTTACCAACTAGTCTTTTATACCTTTCAGCATCAATTAGTATTGGTTCTTTTCTTGGTTTCTTCTCTTTCTCATTTTCTATCCCTTTTATTGCTTCTTTCTCCTCTCTCTTATTGTCAAGTTTGCATCCTGGGTTTATTGGGATATCTGCCGGTTTTGCTCCCAATATACCTGTTTCTTTTAGCAAGTCTAATATGTATTTTTCATTTCCAAACAGCAATCTCATCTCACGATCGAGCCACCTGTATGCCTAGGAAGTATTTCAAACCTCCCAAATCTTTTACTTCAAATTCTCTTTCTAGTGATCTCTTGAGCTTGGCTAACTCATCTGTGTCATTGCCAATTTGAATAATATCATCAATGTAAACAATAAGAATTTCCCTTTTACCTCTAGAGTATTTCAAAAATAATGTATGATTAGCTTGGCATTGGATAAACCCCACTTTCTTTACAACTTTAATAAATCTTTCAAACCAAGCTCTAGGAGATTGTTTTAACCCGTAGAGATATTTGTGTAATCTACCTGTCATTATAGGGATTTATTGTCATTCAGGCCTTACGAAACTTCCATGTATACTTCTTCCAAGTTACCATTGAGGAATGCATTTTTCACGTCAAGCTAGTGAAGAGGCCCGTTTAGGTTTGCTACCAGTGATAATAGTATTCTGATGATATTTAACTTTTCTACATGAGCGAATGTTTCTTGGTAGTCAATACCATAGGTTTGAGAGTATTCTTTTGCTAGTGGTGTTGCCTTATATTTATTGATTGTCCAGTCTGGATTCTATTTCTTTATAAGCACCTACTTACACCCTACGACCCTTTTTTAAGTGGTAGTTTTGTGAGTTCCATGTTTGATTTTTATGCAAGGCATCTAGCTCTTTTGCAATTGTCCTTCTCCAATACAAGTCCTGAGTTGCTTTCATCAAAGCTATTTGGAAAATTTTCATTATCAAGTGATAAAACGCTACATCGAGGGAGACAACTTGTCATATGATACAAAATAATTTATAGGATGTTGAGTGCACAATCTCACTCATTTTCTCCAGGTAATAATCCATCCAAGATCCATAGGAACTGAAGCCAAAGTTAAATCTTGACGTTGCTCAGTAGTAGAGGGAGTTTCAGATGAATTGCTCATACTTTTCTCATGTTCTACTTTAATGGTGTCCTTGCTAGGATTAGAACCAAAACTGGTTATTCCTGCATCCTGGTTTACTATTTCATGATTGGTATCTTGTCAGTGGTATGGTTTAAGAGTTGGGATAACTAAATCTAAGCTATAATCAGATGTAGATAAGGGATTTGGTTGATTGCTAGTGCTAGTACTGGTGCTGATAGGTGTAGGGCTCAAAAATTCCCATTCACTTTCGTTCTCCTTCTGAATAGGTGTTTTCTCATAGTAGATTTTTGTCTCATTAAAAGTAACATCCGTGGTAATAAGGAATTTGTGTAAGACAGAAGAATAACATTTGTACCCTTTTTTTGGTGCTAGGGTAGCCTAGAAAGATACATTTGTAGGCTTGAGGATATAGTTTGTTACTTGACTCACTGTGAACATAGGACACACAATCAAAAACTCTTTTTAGAATATGGGTGATAAAGTAAGAATTGGGAGATGTTTCAAATAAAACCTGTATAGGTGTTTAAGTTTAATGTTTTGGATGATAGCTGGTTGATGAAATAGGCAGCTGTGAGGATTGCTTCTCCCAATAGAGTTTAGGGACGTTTTGTGTTATTATCAAGGCTCTTATGAAGTGGTAGTTTTTCCATTCTATAATCCCGTTTTGTTGAGGAGATCGAGTTTGTACAACTTGTTTGGTGAATGATGCCGCGTTGTTTAAGGTAGGTTTAGAGAACAATACTTTGATAGATGTTTGGTGCAATTCGGATTTTTCTTTTAAGAGATATACCCAGGTTGCCTATGTGTGATCATTAATAAACGTGATAAATTATTTGGTATGTGTTAAGTTTGGAACTCGTGAGCCTCCCCCCCAAAGATCGCTGTAGAAAAGTGCAAGGGGTTGTGAGGATTGATATGGATGTGATGAATACATATTTTTTGCATGTTTGGACAATTTTCAAATTTACCATGGAATGGAAATAAAAAATTTTATTTATTAAATCATGAAACTACTTTGATAAGTACTTTGGATTTGGATGGCCTAACCTTTAGTGCCATAATAATAAATCCTTGTTCGAAATTTGAGATAAAGAACCAACTTGGATTGTACTTCTAGATGTCTTATTCTTCCATGATTGATCTTCGACACAATATAATCCCTCTAGTAACTTAGTGGCGCCAATCATCTTCCCGACTCCAAGTCCTGAAATAAACATTCAATGGTAGAGAAGTTAACATAACATTGATGAGTTAAGGTAATTTTGCTGAAAAATATATGGTTACACTACAAATCATGTGTATATAGCATATTTTATATAACCAAATTGTCGAATAGATAGGATATACCAATCCCGAGAGCTTTAATGAATTTTTCATCTACAACCTTAACAAACATATGAGATGATGGAGTTTTTACTTCGTGTAGCAATAATTTGTTACCAGTCATATGGTCGGTGGCTCCTGAATCAACTATCACATATTTCTATTATGTATATTTGTTTTAAGGACTAGGATGATATTACATGTGTAAGCTATAGTACTAGAAGCTAAAAAGGTATCATTAACATCATGCTTATCAAGTATTTTCTTGAGAAACTCTGCTTTTTCTTTCCTTAATTTGCCATCATGTTCTGGTTTATAATCTATGGAGATTGTAAGAGCTTTGTTGTCTAGTTTGCCTCTGCCTTTACTGTTAGGTGGCTTTCCAATGAGTTTCTAGCAGATGTCTTTTGTATGACTTGGTTTTTGACAATGATCACACCATCTATTAGACCTCTTACCTCTGAAATCACTTGATTGACTTTCCTTTGATTAGAATCCAGTTGTCTCCATAGGTGCTATCTATAAGCATAGATATTCTTTTGGCTTTCTTCTTGTTTCATGATGAAAAATACTTCCCTCAGTCTTGGTAAGGCTTTTTGACTCATTACTTGTGCACGGATGGCTTCATAAGAAGGCTAGAGTCCTAATAAGAATTTATAGACTCTTTGATTCTCGAGTAGAGGAGTGTATTATTTGGACTGCTCCACTCGTATGTTGCTTTATATGTGTCTAAACGTTGCATTATTACAATGAGATTAGTCTAGTATTTGGTGACTGAGAGATTATCTTATTTGAGGTTGTCTAGCTTCGTTTTAATCTCCAGTACAGCTGCTTGTTTTTAACTGAATATGAACATCATGGCCTGCCTCCCATACTTCTTTTGTAGATTGGAATAGAGAGAAACTCGCACTAATATCTATTGTCATAGAATTTATGAGCCAACATTGAACCATTGAGTTTTCTGCTTCCTATTCTTTATACTTAGGATCTATTGGTGGAGGCTTCGATATATTGCCGAATAAGTAGTCAAGTTTGCCTTTTTTGGCGACGTATAAGCGCACTTTATTAGCTAGGCACGGAAACAGGCTAAGAGGCCTGTCTGGGGCCTATGGCCGAGCCTGTATTTAACCTGGCCTGGCCTGTTTAGTGTAAGAGCAGGCTCAAGCCTTTTAAAAGGCATGTTAAGCTAAACAGGCCAGGTCTATGCTCAATAACAAGCTTGTCAAGCTTGACAAATGGCCTTCTGTTATAGATTTAAGAAATGAAAAAAAAATGAAATTGAAAAATGATAAACCCTACCCCTTCATTTATCCCTTTTCCTATTAGCGCCATCCCTTTCATTCTTACTCTCTCTCTCTGTGGCTTCTCAACCTCCGTATTCTCACTCAGATCTCTGGCCTCACTTCTCACTTTGATCTCTCACTCTCATAGTGTCTCACTCAGATCTCTTGCTCTCTCCAACTTCTCACTTAGATCTCAGGCTTTTAACTCTCCAGCATATCACCGTCTCACTCTCATTGTCACAATCTCGATACTTAGGCCTGGTAAACACCCATTTTTCCTTGTCATGAAAACAAAGTTGTTTTTTTCCTTGCGTTCTTCCTTGCCAAAAATTTTCTTTCTTCCTTATCATGACTTTATTGTTGTCGCTATTTTGTATCTATCAGAGATTTTCCTATTATGATGGAGGAGTTGGAATCATATATTTTTAAATGTCTTTTTCGTCTAAGTTGCCTTTTTCTTCTGCTATAATTTGCAGGTTGCTATATTAGTTCTTTTTAGTAGTGAATAAGCTATACAAACAAAGCATTTGTAGACCTTTTCATATAGTACAATACACAAATTTAGTTTCAAACAAAATAAAAGGATATAATAGAAGTAGTGTGAATCCAACTCGCATCATTAACTTTGAAGATTTGCAAATCTTTGCTTTATATTCTTTTTAATAATGTCATTTTCTAAGATTGGACATTGAATAATTCAGGAGTCTAAGAGGTAGAATCTGATAGATGATCTTGGTTTGGCATCGATTGATATTGCTATGCCTAGAAGACTTTTCAACCAGTCCAAGAAAGCACTTCTTTTACCAGTTATTTAAGTCACAGATTTAAGCTAATCAATTTTTTTTAGTTTGATTATATTTTTTTATGTATTTTGGATGATTTAATTGATTTATGCAATTTCGAGTGCCTGTTTAAAAAGTTTTAAAAATCTAGGCTTTCTTAACAGGCCTTAGGACAAGCCAGACTTAGGCCCAAAAAAAGGCTTCTAATAGGCCACAAGCCAAGCTCAAGCTACTCTGTACCAGTGAACAAATAATCGAATCGGACCGGATTGACCGGTGAACCGATCCTTGTCCAGTCTGGTTTGCCATTGCACAGTGAACCGATTTAAACTGAGAAAACCGGTGGTTCAACCGATCACATTTTTTTATCATTTTTTTTGTGAAATACATTTTTTTTATTCTTCTAACTACTATCTTACGCTATTTTTGAAGGGAAAATGAAAGGTTGAAGATTAAGATAAAGAGAAAAGTAGGTAAATAAAGAACAAATCTAAAAAAAAGAAGATAATAAAAAAATTATTTAAAAGGATATAATAATTATAAAAAATGAGATATCATTATATAAGTATATGCATAATAACTAATACTAATAGATTTTAAGCATTTTTTCTAAAGATATTCATTTTTATCTATAAAATTTTAAAAATATATTAATATATATCTTGCCACTAATAAATTGTAATATTTTAATATGGTCGGTCTGACTACTGGTTAGACCCCGGTTGACCCATTGACCCTTGAACCTGTGCCGTGACCGATTCATTGTCCGATCTGATTTTTTGTTCCTTGGTTACCAACTAACATAACCATTAACCTATATGTACCGTCTATCATTACTTGAATAAACAAGACTTTACGAGCACAAGATTGTTCATGGTATCAAAGCCATGATTCGACAGGGCATTGGACTAGACTTGCCTAGCAAAGACAGTAGCTTTCTCTCGGCATCGCACAACACCATTGCAATAGTGGTGAATTCTGAGGGGAGTCACCAAACACCACAAGACACAAATTCCACTACAATTACCATTCACAGATTGAAAAAGTCAAAATTACATTCAATAGGCTAATAGTACAAATGGAAACAGGCCATGCATGTTTTATACAGAGTACGGAACAAAAAATTGGATCGAGAAATGAACCAATCACGGCACAGGTTCAAGGGTCAATGGGTCAATCGGGGTCTAACCGGTAGTCGAACCGGCCATATTAAAATATTACAATTTATTAGTGGCAATATATATATTAATATATTTTAAAACTTCTATAGATAAAAATGAATATTTTTAGAAAAAAATGCTTAAAATCTATTAGTATTAGTTATTATGCCTATACTTATATAATGATATCTCATTTTCTATAATTATTATATCATTTTAAGTAATTTTTTTTCAGTATCTTCTTCTTCTTTTTAAATTTGTTCTTTCTTTACCTGATTTTCTCTTCATCTTGGTCTTCAACATTTCATTTTCCCCTCAAAAATAGCGCGATATAGTAGTTAGAAGAATAAAAAAATGTATTTCACAAAAAAAAAGATAAAAAATGTGACCAGTCCAACCGGTTGAACCATCGGTTTTTCCAGTTTAAACCGGCTCACTGTCTAATGGTGAACCAGACTGGACAACGAACCGGTTCACCAGTTGAACCGGCCGATCCGATCCGATTTTTTATTCACTGTTGATAACCCTAAAATCACCTATATTACATCCGCTAGAATTAAGGAAATAATTCACAACTTTAAAATTTAAACATACCAAGATTTTAGGATCTTTTGACATCTACGAAACAACCATAATTAATAATTTAATTTTAGCTAGGTTGAGCTCAAGGCCCATAGCAACACCAACAGTATGTCAACATAAGAAAGTGTTTTTCAGCCATTAAAATTCCAATATCAACGTTTTTTGTTAACAATGTGAAGGTTAAATGCTAAAATTACGCTTCATAAAGTTTAAAAAAAAACCTATATAAAGTTAAATGACTAGATGTATACTTTTACCTTATTTATATTAAAGTATATAATCAGCAATGCCCACGCTGACATGAGATTATATGAATCAATGTGAGGATTAAACTTTGGGCTTGGACATAGGAGCTAGTTAAAGATTAATCTTAAATACAAATGGTTTTTATCAAGTGCACGTGATAAAATGGTTCTTATATGACTTCTTTTTAAACTATTCTTATTAAGTGCACATGATAAAATGGTTTTTATAAATGGGTAATCTTAATATAAGTGAAGACTAAATAGAGTATTTTTAAAAAAACTAGCACAGATTTTTTATAAATAATTCATTTAATTAATTTTTTTAATTCATGCAAATTAGTTTTTTTGGACCTTATTCGTACAAATTAAGTTTATATGTTAATGACAAAATGGAGCACCCAACTACCCATAATAAGAGTTTTATTATATTTAGAGGACGTGCAGCCTCTGGCCATAAACATATGCATGAAAGTTTTCCTTTATATGCTGTAGATCTTGGCTTAATTGTTTGGATATTATTTCGGACTGCGTAGCATTAGTTGGATATCATGGCCTCTGGGATTGGGCCAAAACGGCCCAAAACTAAAGCCCCATTCTGTCTAGGGGCGTACCCTGCCCTATTTGCCAACTCACGCCCAATTTCCTTCGCTTTCGAGCCCAGGGAATAAAAAAGTCAGCCTGCTACGTTTTACTATATTTTAATAGTTTATTATAAATATTTTCGCCTAAAAAAATAGTTTATTATAAATATTACATATACATATTACTGGTATTAATTTCCAAGATCGGTGTATATATTGATGGCATAAAAAAAAAAAAGATCCGGAATATATCCATTGTTGTCAAACTCGCGAGTCAACTCGCCGAGTTTGACGAGTTTACGATTTTAGCTAATGAAATCGAGTTAACTTGTTTATAGAATCGTTTTATACATAAACTCGGTCAAACTCGGTTTTAACTCGGTCAAACTCGGTGAACTCGCCGTTTCATAGCTGAGTTGAGCAAGTTAAAGGTATGGGTAGGAGAAATCTGAGATCTTGATAATAACAAAGGAAAAATCTTCAAAAAAATTAAAAACAAAACCTAATATAAAGTTAAAAAATAAAAATACATAATACTTATACAACTTGCCCTATTTTAAGCTTGTAGACGTTGCACGGCCGCCTTACCGTCTTTCTTTCCCAAGTTCGCAACTTTTGTTTTTTGTTCTTCATTTAACGATTTGCCTTTGCTTGTTCTTGCTGGTTTTTGAAAAGAAGGTAGGAAGAAGACGAAGAACAAGAGAGAACGGAGGTAAACATATGCAATTTGTTTCTTGTGAGTGTGTTGTGTGTCTATTTCTCGTGATATGCATTTAATCATGACTGAATGATTGAGCTCTCGTGAATCGTGATATGTGAGGACTAAGGAGGAGTGCGTTGTGTCATCACTCATATGTGCTTTCATGTGATTATATTTTGACTTTTATATTAAAAAATATTCTTGGTTTTGGTGAAGGCTTTACTTGTGAGATTAAAGTGTATTGATTCATGAGAAATATTGGTTTTTATCCGGATGAATTTTGAGAAGACTCTTGAATATTGTGAAGCAATTAAGCAACATAGCACATCAAACGCTGCAAACTCTGCACATTAGGTAAGATAGTTTGTCCTTTACTTCACCTTTTCATTGCTTTTAATCACTATGAAGCAAAGTCATATCAGACGCTGCAACTCTTATTTGTCATTTGCTTCACCTTTTCATTGTTTTTTATTTTCATTGCTTTTAAATTTTAATTAATCAATATTTTATTATTATATTGTTTTTATGATAAGAAAGTAGGGAGCTTGCTTAAGATACTATGTGATTTTTTTTTAACAGTGAGATATTAGAAGTTTAGAACCTTGTTTTATCATTGTCTAATAGGATCTCTATAATAGTATTTTATTTATTAAACACTATCCTAGATTAAATAAACTATGTCTTGAGAATTAATAAACTAAGGTGAAGCTGTTTTCTTTTTCTTTTACCTTGAGATATTAGATGTCTTTTTTTATTGCCTCTTTTTTTCTTAATTTGAGAATTTCTTCTTACTGCTTATTAATTAGGAGTATATTAAATTGAAGATGTCTTCAAGCACAAAGGAAAATACTGGAAAAAAAGTTGTTGCTGCAAGAAAAAACTATCCGGGTAATAGATCTGATATAGGATGGAAACATGGGATGGATGTTGATGGGAATGGCAAAAAGGTGAAGTGTAATTATTGTGAAAAGTTGTTAACGGGGGTATTTATAGATTCAAAAATCATCTAGCATGCACTAAAATAGATGTTGAAGCTTGTGGCAATGTTCCTGAAGAAGTAAAGACCACAATACTACAGCTTGTTTATAATGCAAAATGTGCTTCATCTAAAAGGAAAAAACAATGGGTTGATATTGGTGATGAAGATGATCAAGGTGCACAAACACATATTGAGTCTCAAAATTCAGAGAAAGTGCTGATGAATTTCTTGAGAAATACAAAAAATACTAGCAGAGGTGTAGGCAACACACAATCAACCATTAATCATATGTTTAAGAGAGACTTGAGGGAAGAGGCTTGTCAACAAGTAGCTCGATTTTTTTATATAAGTGCTATATCTTTTAATTGTGTAAAAAATCCTGAATTTACAAAGATGTGTGAAGTTATAGGAAGATTTGGCCAATGATTTAAGGCTCCTTCTTATCATGAGATTAGAGAAAAATATTTAAACTCTGAACTAAAAAACACACAAGCCTTGCTTGAGAACTTTAAGAGTGAATGGACAACAACAGGTTGTTCCATAATGTCTGATGGGTGGACTGATAGAAAAATACATTCAATTTGTAATTTTCTAGTAAACAGTCCTAAAGGGACAGTATTTTTATATTCATTAGATACTTCTGAAATTTCTAAGACGGATGATAAAATGTTTGAGATGCTTGATGAAGTTGTGGAAAAAGTGGGTGAAAAAAATGTGGTGCAAATAGTAACTGAAAATGCTACAAATTATAAAGCAGCTGGTCAAAAATTAATGGAGAAAAGAAAACATTTGTATTGGACTCCATGTGCAGCCCATTGTATTGACTTAATGTTGGAGGACTTTGAAAAAAAAATTATATTGCATAAAGAAACTATTATCAGGGGTAGAAAAATCACAAAATATATTTATACAAGATCAATGCTCATTAGCCTTTTGAGAAAATATACGAATGGAAAAGATTTAATCAGGCCTGCTGCAACTCGATTTTCCACTGCATATCTGACTTTGTCATGTCTTAATGAGCATAGAGTACCACTGGTAAATTTGTTTAATTCTCAAGATTGGAATAATAGCATATTTTCATCTACCAAAGATGGAAAAGAAGTGGCAAAAAGTGCTATGGACAATAATTTGTGGAAGAATATTGTGACATGCCTTAAAGCTGCTGCTCCTCTTGTTAAAGTTCTTCGCTTAGTGGATTCAGAAGAGAAGCTAGCTATGTGATTCATATATGAAGCCATGGAAAGTGCGAAGGAAAAGATCAAACAAAATTTTAATAGTGTTAAAAAAAAGGCAAGTGTTAAATTAAATATTTGTATTTGATTTTATTATCCAAGTTTTATATTTTTTATAATTTGATTTTTTTTTCAGTGGAATGACTGTTTTTTTACTGTGATTTGTGATAGTTATGAGCTTATATGAAATATAATTGATGAGAGTTGGGAAGCTCAACTACATAAGCCTTTACATGCAGCGGCATACTACCTAAATCCTCATTTCCATTATGAGACCAATTTTAAGCCTCATTATATGATTAAACAAGGGTTATATGATTGTTTGTCAAGGATGGCTGGGGATCAAGATGAGCTTAACAAAATTGAGTTTCAATTGACTAACTTTCATAATGCAAGAGATATGTTTGGACGTGAAATTGCACAAGCTTTAAGAAAAAAACTGTCTCCAGCAGAATGGTGGGATTCTTATGGAGATGGATGTCCAGAACTTAAAAGAATTGCAATTCGTATTCTTAGCTTATGTTGTAGCTCTTTTGGTTGTGAACGTAATTGGAGTGCTTTTGAGATGGTAAGATTTTTAATTTTTTTTTTAAAATTTTCAACATTACTTTGCTTGAATGTTAGAATAATAATGAATTATTTTTTTCCTTCAATTTTTTTAGATTCATACAAAAAAAAAGAAACCGTTTGCATCAAAAGAAGATGAATGATTTGACATTTGTCATGTACAATTTGAAACTCACAAGGAAGCAAAAGAGTAGAGCTTTCAATTATGATTTTGATGATATCTATTATGATGATGAGTGGATTACTGAAGGAAGGATAGATGCAGATAATGTGGAAGAAGAGGATGATGCGGTTCTTCAACCTCATGAAATTAATGAGAATATGGTTAATCCATTATTTGATGTTGACCTGAATGTTGATTTTAACATTGATGATGTTAGGGCAAATTATAACGATAATGATGATGTGGGTGATGCGAATGGAGATTAAAATAGTGAAGGCGGAGAATTTGAAGACGACAGAGATAATAATAACCCTACATTTGATGATCTTTGTTGAATTTATCATTATTTTTATTTAATTATGTGTAGTGACTTTATATTAATACATGAATTTCTTATAAATTTTTAAGTTAAGTATGATACATTATGAATGTTATTTTAATTTCAGTTATTTAGATTTAAAATATATTTAAATCAAATTATTGTCATTTTTAGTATTTTAATTATTTGATTCCATAATGTTAATTGTTATTTATTAATAAAGGTAAACTCTTACGAGTTTATGTTTCCGAGTTTACGTTCCTCTCATGACTTTATTTAAACTCACGAGTTTGACAACATTGAATATATCTATATCGACACCATAAAATTGGCTCTGAAATCAATGCCTCTAACTAAAAGTGACCGGCGTAATGATTGGATTATAAATAAATACGTTGATCCGTATAGATGGGTGTCTTAACTAAATGGAATTCCCTTTTCGGGAAATTAGGCTTCGACCCTTGTACAACATTTTTTTTTCTCAGAACAGTTACATAAATAAACCAACCATAAACATTACTACCAGAAAATTAGAAGTGGTAATTTGGGCCGGGCTTGAAAGTCTGAGCCCGTTTATTATTCGGGCTAAACGGGCTCGGCCCGTTTAACTATTTAAAAAAATAAAAATATATATTTTTATATATTTTTCAAATAAGTTAGATCTCAATGTTTTCAATTCTTAGTGATGTTGTATTTAAAGACTTCCTATTTTTTTATTTGACACTTTTTTCATATTATATCTATTTATTTTACTATTATTAAATTTTAAAAAAATGTATTCACATGTTTTTGTGATGTAAGTAGACAAAAAAAAAGGAAGGTAAGAACAAAATTAGTTTTGTAGCACGATATATAAAAGAAAATAAGTGTGACATGAATGGATGAAAGAGAAAGGGAGTAAATTTTTTTTTTAAAAATAAACTAAAAAAAATAAAAAAGGCGGGCTAACGGGCCGGCCCGTTAGTCCGTCTAAACGGGCTCGGGCTGGCATTTCGCCAGCCCGTTTATAAACGGGCTAAATGGCTTAGGCCAGTTTAGCCCAACGGGCTAGCCCGATGGACCCGGACTGGCCCGTTTTCCCAATGCTACAGGAAACGAAAGGACTAGACTATTATTCCTCTTATTCATCCATCTCATGCATCAAATCAGCAAAATTAGCGAGCCAACAAATAAACGTGGCGTGACCCATTGGAAGATGAATCCTCATATAGCTTCAGCTTCGGTGGTCAGGCTACATCAATTCCAGGTGGCGTCTCAGTTTAACAGGAAAACTGATAATTCAGTATCGTATGAGTATTATCATTTTTCTGATTCCCCCCCCCCCTTCATCTCAATTCAGAAGAGACTAGAAACGTGGATGGGCCCGATCTTCTGGAGTGCCATCAACAAAACTTGGCCTTCTGATGGACTTTTGTTGAATAAGATAAGATTATTGAAACCCAAAAATCTAGGGACCAAAAGGTGTGGCTGAAATTTGCCATATCAGTTCATTTCATCGAATACTATACCCCCACTCTGTTAACCAATTATGCCAGCCAGGCGCCCACTTCATCTCTCACTTTCACTCTCCCCCTCCCTCGGTTGCTAATAGTTCAAACTTCATAGGACCAAAATACGAATTTGCGGGAAAATAAATTTCACCCACAGGTGGAAACTAATTGAATGGGAGATAGAAGATAAGAGTAATTCTTGGTGTTTCTCTTCAGCACTCGCAGATACGTAGATAACGGATATGGTATGTAGTTAAGGCAGAGGTTGGGGGTGAAAATTCTGCTGCAAAGATGTCAGGCGGTGGGTGTAGCATAGTGTGGTTCAGAAGAGATCTGAGATTAGAGGATAATCCAGCTCTGACGGCGGGAATGAGAGCTGGCGCGGTGGTCGCACTTTTTATATGGGCACCTGAGGAAGAGGGTCAATACCAGCCCGGAAGGGTGTCCAGGTGGTGGCTCAAACAAAGTTTGGCTCACCTTGATTCGTCTTTGAGAAGTCTTGGCACTCCTCTTATCACCAAGCGCTCGGCTGATAGTGTTTCTTCTCTCCTGGAGGTTGTCAAGGCCACTGGAGCTACTCAACTCTTCTTTAATCACTTATACGGTCTGTTCATAATTTCATATTCCTTTCTTCTTTCTGACTTTTCCTATAATTGTGTTGGTAACGGGCTCAATTTTGTTTATTTTGTTCATCTGTTCCTTGTTAGCTAGCAATTTGCCGGAGTTATAGGTGTTGTTTGATTTATAGCTTCTATTCATGACTTTGTATTGTGGTTATCTCTGTCCCTGATCAAATCTTCATTCGGGCCACTTTATCATCTATATCTTCTCAGTTCACGAGATTTTACTTGAACTCATTAATTCTAATCTATACAAAGTTCAGGAGAGATTCACTTTTAATTTTCGTTGTACCAGATCCCCTGTCACTTATTAGGGATCACCGGGCAAAGGAGGTACTGACTGCTCAAGGCATAGCCGTACGATCCTTCAATGCAGATTTATTGTATGAACCATGGGAAGTCAATGATACCCATGGCCAGGCATTCACCACTTTTTCCACTTTTTGGGAAAGATGCCTCAACATGCCTTATGACCCGGAGGCACCTCTTCTTCCGCCTAAAAGAATTATTGCAGGTCTACTCTTGCTCACTTCTTTTCTGAAATTCGTTTGTCTTGGAAAAATTCATTTATAAAGCTGTTGATTTGAAGAACCAACACCTGCGCTTGGTTTAATTACTTGCTATACCAATTTAAAAAAACGGTGCAAAAGAAACAGCGGTGAACCGAAAAACAAGAATAACCCCAAGCAATGTTCCTTTGAGTAATTGTTAATTTCTGACTTTTGATGTGGTAATTGCCCTAGTTTTCATCTTTGGTATTTCGTTTATTTTATGTGCATCCATTTTACATTTTCTAGATGTTTTATTGGTTTTTCAGTAATGATCAATCTTCTTTTTAATTTACATTTTTCTGACAACCCTTGCCTTATTTCAGGTGATGTATCAAAGTGCCCTTCTGATACTTTGGTGTTTGAAGATGAATCTGAGAAGGCAAGCAATGCACTTCTTGCCCGAGCATGGTCACCTGGATGGAGCAATGGCGACAAGGCCTTGACTGCGTTCATAAATGGCCCATTGATTGAGTATTCAAAAAATCGCAGGAAAGCTGACAGCGCCACAACCTCATTTCTTTCCCCCCATTTGCATTTTGGAGAGTTGAGTGTCAAGAAGGTCTTCCATCTCGTCCGAATTAAGCAGGTTTTATGGGCCAATGAAGGGAACAAGGCCGGTGAAGAAAGTGTCAACCTGTTTCTCAAGTCTATTGGTCTCAGAGAGTATTCGAGGTACATTAGTTTCAACCATCCCTATAGTCATGAAAGGCCTCTTCTGGGCCACCTTAAGTTCTTTCCTTGGGTGGTAAATGAAGGCTATTTTAAGGCATGGAGGCAAGGAAGAACTGGTTACCCCTTGGTGGATGCTGGGATGAGGGAATTGTGGGCCACTGGTTGGCTGCATGATCGGATACGTGTTGTTGTTTCCAGTTTCTTTGTGAAGGTTCTGCAGCTTCCCTGGAGATGGGGAATGAAATATTTTTGGGACACTCTTTTAGATGCAGATCTTGAGAGTGATGCTCTCGGTTGGCAGTACATATCAGGTACTCTTCCTGATGGCCGTGAATTTGACCGAATAAATAACCCACAGGTAAGCTTGCTTTTGTGTAACTTGTTGCATGCTTATGTTTGTTCAGTTCCCAATATGGATACCGCTTGATCTGTTGCACAATCCAATCATATATGGCTTTTAGTATTTAGCATTTGCATGCATGAGCAAAGAAACTTCTGCCCTTTATTTGAGAGTTTTTGTCCAGGGAAATGGTACAAGTATTTCTGCCATCTTCTCTTGACTGTTGTGATGCTTGTAATGTATGGTTCTTTTTGGATCTGCGATTTGATCTCCAAAACGCAGTCCTAACCAAAAATGAAGGTCACTACTCATTTAGCATCCAAACAATGTCTATATAACATACAATATTGCTTTTCCCTTCCAGTTGTATGTCTGAATCTGGGTTTAGAGGAGGCAGTAATGACAACCTCATCATAGTTACTGAATTTCAGTCTGTTGAGATGCTTCAATAGTTGGCAAAGAAGCCATGGGTGGAGTGATGGCTTTTTGAACTCAGTTGGCTATGGTCTTTGGTTTGTGCCATGCTAACTGAAAAGAGAATATTATTTTTTGCATAGAGAAAACATATACTTTTTGTGGCATCTTTTGTCCTCCCTTGGCCTTTCCCTATATGAGTATATTGTTTTTTGGTCATTCACTCGTTTTCAACTTGTCTCTGGTTAGAAGCTTAATGGGTAATAAATAAGAGATTCATAGTTGTTCTTTAACGAATTTTACAATGCCACCCCAAAAGAAAATTCACAATCATTCATGTTGTTGTGTTCCTTATCTAGACTGAGCTTTGAGATTGTGATTTTAAACATGGACGCCAATGATTTCAATTTATGCACTTCTATCGCCTGTCAGAATACTTAATTTCAAGTGACAGATGAAAGAAGTACTCATTTTAAATTATTGGATTTTGTAGTTTGAGGGATACAAGTTTGATCCCAATGGAGAATATGTACGACGATGGCTTCCAGAACTCTCCAGACTACCAACTGAATGGATACATCACCCATGGAATGCACCAGAATCTGTACTTCAAGCTGCTGGAATTGAATTAGGGTATAATTATCCTTTTCCTATTGTGGTTCTAGATGCAGCAAAAGCCCGATTGGAAGAAGCACTATTACAAATGTGGCAACAAGAAGCAGCCTCAAGAGCCGCAATTGAAAATGGAACTGAGGAAGGGCTTGGAGACTCCTCTGAATCAGCCCCTATTGCCTTTCCGCTGGACATACAAATGGAGGAAAGTCATGATCCTGTTAGGAACAACCCCCTTTCTGTGGCCCAGTCCTACGAGGATCAGATGGTCCCAAGCATCACTTCCCAAGTGAGGGTGGAAGATGAAGAAGCTTCTTCAGATCTTCGAAACTCAACAGGAGATAGCAGAGCTGAAGTGCCAATGAATGTAAATGTACAACAGAATGCGAGAGAGACCTTGAACCAAGGGCCTAACCAAGGGACTTTACAGTTTGTTTACAGGAATACTCAAATACAGAATGGTGAAACCGGACTGAGAAGTGCAGCTGAAGAATCTACGGCAGAATCTTCAAGTAGTAGTAGTAGGAGAGACGGAGGTGTAGTTCCTGTATGGTCTCCTCCAGCATCTAGTTACTCAGATCAATTTGTAGGAGATGAAAATGGTATAGGAGCTAGCTCATCTTACTTGCAGACGCATCCTCAGTCTCATCAACTCATGAACTGGAGGGGACTACCTCAGACCAACTCATGAACTGGAGGGGGCTACCCAGACCGGGTAAGATTTTCCAAGACCCTTGAAAGTTTTATGACTGTTATATACTTTCTACTGCCCTACGAAACAACTTTTATACAACTGATCAAGGTTTTCTGTATGGAGTTCGAACCATTTTAAGATTTTAATGACATAGATAGAATGGTCAACCTGCATTTCCTCGACATTTTGGCTTTTATGAACCAATTATTGTTAAATCAATATAATCAATATCAATATTCTGGTAACAGGTGATCCACCTCTAAATAGGCAGAGTAAAAGCAGAGGTTGAGAGTGCAGTCTCAGCTCATCTTGTGGGAAATTGGGACGGTGAACATATATTGGACCTGCATCAGTGTTCTTGTCCTTCCCATTTTACCAGGATTGACGTGATTAACGGCTGACTTCCAATGTATATGAAATTTCATTCACGCAGGCAGTTCATCTGCTGCCCTTTTTTGCTTCCTTGTACTATATGTGTGGGCCTGTTGTATAGTTTATATTGTCTAGGGGAGGAAGGAAAGAGACATTATAAGATCTTTGCCCCTCAAATAAACTCAGGTTTATGCTCATCATTTGATTACAAAGGAAGATATATTATTTTTAAGCACGCTGCATTTATATGCTATGCTAATATGTAATAGCCGCAGTTTTGTAAGAAAATCTCCCAACTTTCTAATATACAGAAAAAATAGTATCAATTCTGATACTAGTAACGGTTTATTTTTTTCTTTGAACGTTTGAAGAGATCCCGAAAGGGTTTCATCATGAGACTGCCCTAAATTTTGAGACTCCCTACTTTTTTTATAGTGTACCCGGTCCACTCATTATTCGATTACAGAGGAGGTTTCAATCTTGTGTTGGACTTGAGAGAAGTTGAAATGACATGGCCGGGAAGGTAAAATATACACGGTTTGGATGTCTGCAGATGCGTTCCAGGGGGACATGGCATTGATGCCTCTTGTCTCAGTCTTTCTAAGATAATTAATCTCAAGTTGAGATAATTTAAATTGCATGGAAGGAGGCTATGATTATCCCAACTAGTAATTGACAAAATAGTCACTGAATCTTGACGGAGACTGTGTTTGTTGGGACCTTCGTAGCAGCAAATGTACAAACTACATACAGCACTCCATGGACCACAGTCTTACCCTTGACGTGTTCACCATTTCTCTATTATCTTTCCCCACTTGTTCCTTCAAAGGTGAATCTCAACTTTGCCTAACCATCAGTTCTTCTGCCACCTGACAAATTTAGATTAGATCGAAATCTCCCTTTGGATTTCAAGAACCGTCCGATACAAGATGAAATTAGCACTTTGAACAGCCTCAAGCTCAATAACGTGCTGACGGTACTTGAGTAAACTTGATATGTAAAATGTTTTACAGCCCTTCTCAGACTCTCCGTCCGTTTTAATTCCAATCACTGAAGGAGACTGTAACAAGTCCCGCCGTAGGGTGTGTTTCCATAGGGGTTTTATAAGGTTATAGGTTTTAATTCCAACAGATAACTTTTTTGGGTATGGTTTTGTCATGGACTTATGTTCGTTATAATGATACTTTCATTGAAAGAAGGCCAACTGAAAAGGGCTAATTGCAAAGGGTGGTGCATCATAGAATCCTGTATTTAATGGGTTTCTTAAAAGAGAGGCCTTATAAAATATGGAGGATAGTGACATGTTGGTTGTTGAAAAAACATGATATTATCGGGTGCCTGTCTTGCAATAGTAGCCATGGGCCATTTATAGTTGCTCTGGCTGCTGAATAATTGCAGCAATAATTCGAACTGCAGGTCCTATAAGATCGAACAACCTAATCAAATTGGACTATAGAATATGACTGCATCGAATGGCAACGTCAGTCATAAATGGAGCCATCTCAATCAGATCTTAATCACTTAAGGTACTGTTTGAGTCGGTAGAAGATAAGAATCATTGAATAAGATGCGCTGAATTATTTACCTCAAACCCTCAGACTTGTACACACACACCAGCAAATATTTGTGGTGTATAACTTTTTTATTGAACAAGGCAGATTTATTTTTGTATTGAATTGAATTGCAACGGATAGGGTAAAAAATACAAATATTAAATTTATATGAAATAAGTTAACCACTACAATTTATATGAATTCGACTGTGTCAAATTCAAGCGTTGCCCCTGCCCCTGCCCCTGTAGTTGCAGTTGCAGACCTGGGCTTCGCTGCAAATTTTGCCCATAAAATTGCATGCCTACAAATCAAATCCACCGACACAAAAAGCACGTAAAACTTTTGGGATAAAGAATGATAAAAAGGGTGTTTCTGATTTAGGCAAAAAACTAAATTTTAATTATGACCGTATCAACAAATGTTACATGGTCTCTTATCCTTCACCCCCTCTCTAGTCCTGCTATAAAATTAGTTTGACCGCACGTGATTAAGCATGACAAAACATGAATTAATTTATTAATTAATAGGAGTAATTATATCCCAGCCAATTCGGAATTTCAAAGATCGGTGTGAGGAATGAAAAAGGAAAATCCCCCCATAAATGAGTTATGCAACAGCGACGTGTGAATGGAATCTGAGATTCGTGAAGAGTATAGAAAAAGACGTGAAAGAAGAAAAAAAAAAGCGGGCAAAATCCAAGTAGAAGTAAGTGCCTGCACTTATCGTCCACGTTGGCTTTTCCATCCCTGCGACTTTCTTTGGGATATATCATCATGTAATTAAATTAAATTAAATTAAATTCCATGATGTGATATCTTTTTCTTTGCTGGCAAAAAAGAAAGATATCTTTCTTCGCCCCAAAGGAATTAAATAATAATGGAATGCCTCAACCTCAACTGGCTCTATAGAAAGTGACCCCAGAATCAGATGCCCATTTATGATTGATCATAAACAACTGCCTTGAATGATATTTTATGCCTTTTTTTATTCAAACTACATTCCCTTTGACAATTAATGACATCCCCTGCATGTAGCAAATATATATCAATAATTTGTCATTCATCTTGTTTACAAAATTGGGTCATTGCAAGTTGCAACCTTAGTTTCTATCCTTCTTCATCTTTATTTGTTGATTTTTTTTTTGTTTTTTCTTTCTGGCCAAATTTTTAAAATTGAGCAGTTTATTTCATCCAGAAGGAGATCAAATAGGAAGATATGATCAAATATATCATAATTTGTAACGTTGACAAATTTATTACTAGCTGCCCCGTTAATATCTAATATCATCATAACTGTAACTATTTTTCCGTTTTACGCGAGGGAAGGCTTGAGATTTGAGAACACACAGTGCCAACGAACGTTTTGACTTAGCATGCATGAATCGGCAATTATAAGAACGTAACTTTTTTTCATTTTTCTATTCGGCCAACGATACGTAACTTTTTTCTAATGAATCCGTTTCCGACCATGTCATACAACATTTACGTGGTTGGACAGCGTTGGAATTGGAAGATCGTCGCATGGGATTTTGAGAGAGAATCGTGTCTCTCCCTCCCTCCCCTTCACACCCACCCACAAGAAACATTTACATTTGCATGTCCGAAGATAAGATTCTTAAAAGCACCGAAAGGAGATGGTAGCTAGCTTGACAGCGTCTGGAAATTGGATGATAAAACCTCCAAATTCCGGTGGTTCAATGCAACCGTTAAGACTCCATCTATACAAAACTGGTGACTTCTCAGCTGGAAAGGAAAATGTATGAAAATTTTCCCCATCCTGTCATTTTAGTGAAGAAGACCTAATGGATGGGATTTCTCGTGCAATTTTGTTTTGGAAAAAAAAAATCTATAGAAGAAAAAGTTGTGGCCACAATTCGCCTGTCAATTCACGGCATCCCCACTAAGCTTAACCAGTACTCTTCACTGACTGTGGCTGGCTTCGAGCTCTCCCTCCCTCCCCTCTGAGGCATTTAGTATCAACTGACCAAAATTACGATTTTTGGGGAAAAATATTTAATTCCTTCGGCGAAAAGTGGGAAAATGATTAAATGGGATAATCAGAAAGAGGAAGAGAAGTAAATGCAAGTGCCAAAAATAACCAACCCAAAATATCATATCTGCTTTTGTAATTCCCTGGCATGTTGGTCCGTCAATCAGATCGAGAGGGGAAAATAGCGAAACCGTACGTATAGCTCAGAACTAAGGTGGGTGGGATTCACAGGTAATAATAAATCTGTTGTTGTTGGAAATGTCTGATGGGGGATGTAGCATAGTGTGGTTCAGAAGAGATTTGAGGGTGGAGGATAATTCGGCGTTGACGGCGGGAATGAGAGCAGGGGCTGTGGTGGCGGTTTTTATATGGGCGCCTGAAGAAGAAGGTCAATACCAGCCAGGAAGGGTTTCCAGGTGGTGGCTCAAACACAGTTTGGCTCACCTTGATTCTTCTTTGAGGAATCTTGGCATTTCTCTAGTCACCAAGCGATCCACTGATTCGGTTTCTTCTCTCCTCGAGGTTATCAGCTCCACCGGTGCCTCTCAACTCTTTTTTAACCACTTATATGGTATGTATGTTCATATTTCTTCCTCTTCTCTTGGTATGTGTGAACACCCATATTTTGTCATCTGGTATTATAATATAATAATCGGTTAATCATCAATCACTTTGTATCGTGGTAGTTATCATCTCTGTCTTTTCAGATTTGCTTTTTGATCATTTCAAAAGAAAAGGGTTAAGTTTGTATCTTAGCTTCATCATATTTTTCTTCAATTGATCAAATTCCTAATTTAGGAGAAAAAGTCCTGTGTTAATGTTTGCTTGTGGTTTTGTGCATTTTAGATCCTCTATCACTTATCAGGGATCATCGGGCCAAGGAGGTGCTGAATGCTCAGGGCATAGCCGTACGTTCCTTCAATGCAGATTTACTGTATGAACCATGGGATGTGAATGATACACATGGCCAGCCATTCACAACTTTTTATGCTTTTTGGGAAAGATGCCTCAGCATGCCTTTTGACCCCGAGGCACCTCTTCTGCCACCTAAAAGAATTATTGCAGGTCTACCTCTGTTCATCATTTCTTTCCTTTGGTTAAACTGTATTGCGAATTGTTAGTTCATTCTTAATTAAACCAAACTACGTTTTTTATGTTATAGAATTTCGAGTTTATTCATATTGATAGTATGAAAAAGATGTAGATATTGTATTGAGCAATTAGTCAATTTTAAATGAAATAGAAATCAGGTGTGGTCAAGTGGTATGGCAACGGATTTTGGCCTCTGGGACTAAGAATTTATTTGGAGAGCCTACACTTAAGTTGTGTTTGAACTGCTTGTTATACAACAGGTGGCAAAGTGGCGCAAAAGTAAAAAGCATATTTTTCAACAAGATGAAGTTCTAATACTGACAATCGGAAGGTTCATCGTCTTGTGAAGCCTATTGTTGGGGCAATTGTTAAATTCAAGCGACGTTCTTTTGAGCAGTTATCAAATTGAGACTTGTGAATGTTGAAATTGACACTTGCCATCTCCACAATTGGCCTTTGATGTTGAATGATCAAACTTGACTCTTTTCCTCCGCTTTTAATTTCTTTCAGGTGATGTATCGAGGTGCTCTTCTGATACACTGGTGCTTGAAGATGAATCAGAGAAGGCAAGCAATGCACTTCTTGCCCGAGCATGGTCACCTGGATGGAGCAATGCGGACAAGGCCTTGACTACGTTCATAAATGGCCCATTGATTGAGTATTCAAAAAATCGCAGGAAAGCCGACAGTGCCACAACCTCATTGCTGTCCCCACATCTGCACTTTGGAGAGTTGAGTGTGAAGAAGGTCTTCCATCTAGTCCGCATTAAGCAAGTTTTATGGGCCAATGAAGGGAACAGAGCTGGTGAAGAGAGTGTCAACTTGTTTCTTAAGTCTATTGGTTTGAGAGAGTATTCAAGGTACGTCAGTTTCAACCATCCCTATTGTCATAAAAAGCCTCTTCTGGGCCACCTCAGGTTCTTTCCCTGGGTTGTAAATGAAAGCTACTTTAAGGCATGGAGACAAGGAAGAACAGGGTACCCCTTAGTGGATGCTGGGATGAGGGAATTGTGGGCCACTGGTTGGCTGCATGATCGGATACGTGTCGTGGTTTCCAGTTTCTTTGTGAAGGTTCTGCAGCTTCCCTGGAGATGGGGAATGAAATATTTTTGGGACACTCTCTTAGATGCTGATCTTGAGTGTGATGCTCTTGGTTGGCAGTACATATCTGGTACTCTCCCTGATGGCCGTGAATTTGACCAAATAGATAACCCACAGGTGCACTTGCTTTTGCGTACAACCTACATAAACTAATTGCAGGTTGATGTCTTTTATTTCCTAGTCTGGATACCATATGTTCTGCTGCATAATCCTTTGATACATGCCGTTGATAGTTATGAACAATGCATATATTCCTAATAACTTGATGTACTGTATTGACCTGGATCTTATTTCAGTTATCTGGGGTTCTTTGAAGTAGGCTGTGGGATAGGCGCAGTGATGCCTTTTTCAGCTTCTTCTTCTTCTTCTTCTTCTTTTTTTTTTTTGACTCAGTTGACTTTTTTTGGGTTTATGTGCTGTGTGCCTCACCATATGGGAAAATAGTTTTTTATTCTCCTCTTTGAATAAAAAAATCAAAATGCTCTTGTGCCTTGCTTTGCCATCTGATTTTTCTCTATTAAAATACCTTGAAGTACTTGAAAAATGGTGTTTTAATCTAAAAAATTAACAAGTTCTTAATCTAAACTGCTTGAACTAAATTTAAATGGTTAAATCTTACTACAATATTGATTCTTTGGATGAACAATGGATTTAGGTCTATAATAAGTGCGATCATTTATTTTATTTCATTTTCTTGCTGATTTATTTGTCTTGTTCTGTGTGTTACAACTGGACTGAACTTTGAGATAGTGATTGTGAACATTGGTATTAAAATTTTCGGTGTCTGCACTCCTACAAGCTGTTAAATATTTCTAGCCATAGAAATTCTCAAATCAGTTATTGGACTTTTGCAGTTTCAGGGATACAAATTTGATCCAAATGGAGAATATGTACGACGTTGGCTTCCAGAACTTGCCAGAATACCCACCGAATGGATTCATCACCCATGGAACGCACCAGAACCTGTGCTACAAGCTGCTGGAATTGAACTGGGGTCAAATTACCCTCTTCCTATTGTTGGAATAGATGCTGCAAAAGCCAGATTGGAAGAAGCAATAACAGAAATGTGGCAACAAGTAGCGGCTTCAAGAGCCGCCATTGAAAATGGAACTGAAGAAGGACTTGGAGACTCCTTTGAAACAACCCCTGTTGCCTTTCCTCAAGACACACAAATGGAGGAAAGTCATGAACCTGTTAGACACAATCCCCCTCCTGTTACTCGCCGTTACCAGGATCAGATGGTCCCAAGCATCGCTTCTTCCCTTTTGAGAGTGGAGGAGGAAGAAACTTCTGCAGATCTTCGAAACACGACAGGAGATAGCAGGGCTGAAGTGCCAGTCAATGTAAATGTACGTCAAAATGAGAGGGCAAGGGAAACATTGAACCAACGGATGTTGCAGGCTGCTCAAGGAAATGTCCAAGTACAGAATACCGCAGTGGAACTGAGAAATGATGCTGAAGATTCCACAGCAGAATCTTCAAGTAGTAGTAGGAGAGAAAGGAATGGAGGTGTAGTTCCAGTATGGTCTCCTCCAGCTTCTAGTTACTCAGAACAAATTGTAGGAGATGAAAATGGCAGGGGAGCTAGTTCATCTTATTTGCAGAGGCATCCTCAATCTCACCAACTTATGAATTGGAGGCGGCTCCCTCAGACTGGGTAGTTACTAAATTCTATTTAATCTTATACTGTGCCTACTAAACAACTTCAACTTACGAAGCTCTTATGTCCTAAGCATTTGAGGATCTTCTATACAGGGATACCTGCTTCTGCTCATTTTTCAGGCCTCAGTGAATTTATAGAACTCTCATCTTCAGCCTCCTTCTCTCTTTATTTTTCACTCTTCATTATATTTTTTTTAGTGTATCTTTTGTTTTTTTTGGTTTTTGGTTCCTTGAATGGCTTTTGTTGTTACATGATACATATTATAATTAATATTTTGGTATCAGGTAATCCATATCAAACACAAGCAGAGAGTAGAAGCAGAGTTGGAGAATTCAGTGGCGGCTCATGTTGTGGGAAACTGGGATGATGAAGCCTCATTGGACAGGCATCTGCTGTGTTCATTTTCCTACTCAAATTGACCAGTCCTGACATTTTTAACGACTGGCTTCAAATGTGTGTGAAATTTTCAATTCACCCAGGCTGATCATCTGAGCCCCTTTTGCTTTCTTGTAAAATATGTGTAGCTTGAGCCGTTATTGGATGTTTATCGCTTAAGAAACTGAGGTTTATGCTCCTCATTTTATAATCAAGGAATGCAGCTATTATTAGTTACTAATCACGCTTCATTTATGTTATACCAACACGCACAAAAGAAACTTGATGAAAAATAAATACTTATTGTCTGGATACTTGTACATAAAGAAAACGTTTTGTTTTGCAAATCTTCTATTTCGTGGAACCATAGTTCGAAATGAACGGGAAAAGGAGACATCAACACTGATGTTCAGGGAAATGCTTGGTTTGTATGATGTAAGGTCCCAAGTCACACACAATACTGTTGGGGTTTATCCCTGGTGGGTATATCAACTAAAGATCCTCATGTATGGCTTATTTTGGTGCGATCTTCAGGCCTTTATCCGGTTTGGGTACTCTAAGTAGACTGTAAACCACACTGGCAGTGGTGGCTCCCATAATAGGGCTAATGATATAGATCCAAATATTTTTAAAGACGCCAGAGACAATGGCTGGCCCCAAACTCCTCGCAGGATTCATGGAAGCTCCAGTAATAGGCCTGCGAACAGGGAGCTCGGTTATACTGTAAGCACTTTAAATAGAGCTATGGGGTTAGCAAGTCATTGGACATGATCAAACTCTGAAAGAAAAGAAGGTAAGCAGTTTATTTACCCAACAGCGATGACGTTGATTAGAACTGCTGTGCCTATTGCAAGTCCAGCGAGGTCTTTGCTCTGTTTCGGTCAGTGCATGAACCAGAGATAGGGATCAATTTTTCAATTTCAAGTGTTTAAAATATAACTGGCTAGTGACAGAAGACTACGAAGCGTCCAAAATGCAAGAAACATACCCCTCTGTGATCAGTGGCAACACCACAAATGGTGAGCATTAGTATGAAAGTGGCTATGAACTCCCATACGATAGCCTCAAGCTGACTCGTTGAACTCGAGGACTGGGTAATCACCACCCTAATGTCTGCCTGCCCTTCATACAGCACCTTGAGGGTAAGGCTAGCCAGTATAGCACCCATCAGCTGGCACAGCACGTAAATAGGCACCTGACAACCAGAAAATGTTGTGAGTCTCAGAACAGAATTGTAATTGCATGGCACAGTTCACTTCAGCTGTAAGAAATTGCCAAGTTTGTGTGTATTACAAGTTTGAATGGAAGTTTGCGAGCAACAGCGGCGGCTATAGATACTGCAGGATTGAAGTGGCCACCGGAGATATGACCAACTGAATATATAGCCACCGTCAAAGAAAGACCTGCGGCCATTGCTACTCCCACTCTGTTAAGCTGCTCCACGTTACTGACCAGACCAGCCCCACATCCCACAAATATAATAACATAAGTACCCACGAGCTCTGCTAGACCCTATTAATAACACACAACATTGGGATTACACATATATATTGCTACTTTTGTTTATCTTGGAATATGTTATGGCATAGTTTTTGGTTTAGAGCTACCTTTTGGAAACTAGTTGGAGAGGCTTCTTCGGTCTCTTGGGTACTTGTTTGGATGTCATCAAAGTACTTTGCTTCTCTCATAGTTTGCTCAAAAGATACTCCAAACTTAGGTGGTGGGGAATCAACTCTAACTGAGAGTGAATCAGCCATGAATGAGCCCCACTACAAGAATGGTAGCCCTGCGAATAGAAAGTGCAACTGCGAGTACGTATTCTTATATGCAGAAGGCGGAGTCATGCTTTGTCTTTTGCAGCGAACTGCCGTTTTCATCCGTTTGTCTATAATGCTAGTCCATATACTTTGTTTTCATTTGTAAATCAGGGGAAAATATTGTTAGAATAATGGAGGTTTTATCCCAGGCCGGCAAATTTTGAAAGTAAACTGGTGAAGCGAAACCGAATATTCCGAGTGGGTCGGATCGTTCTCTAGCCTTATACGTTATTCTTTATAACTTTTGGAGACAGAAATACATAATAGACGCAAGAAGAGTGTGGGTTTACGGTGATAATCAACTAGGGACGAGCAAACTTACAAACAGAATACGACTCATTATTACAAAATGGAACTTCCTACAAAAATGATTACTGACAGTGCAAAACGCGATGCCAGAAGATTCCTGTTGTGTCGCATTCATTTAATGGAGGGAGAAGCAAAATATTGATAGATATTTGGGTTAAAGGGCAATTTTGTAAGTTATCACTATGGGATAATTTTGTCTTATAATTTTTTTAGAGGTAATTTTGTTCTAACTGTTATTATGGTTAATTTAACGATTAGTTAACCAAATATATTAAGCTGATAATCCATATGTCATCAACTTCATTTTTTCAAAGTTAGATTTAAAACTTTTAGAATAAATTTACACCTTAACAAAAATGATATATCGACTGTGATTATATGTTTAACATATTTGATCAATTAACGATCAAATTTAATAAAGATAACAATCAAAGCAAAATTGCTCTCTTTTTTACACTTCCGGAATAAAATTGCTTCTTAACCTAAATTTTTTTTTTTGTATTTTGTCATACAAAATTAAATTAAATTGATATTTCTTCATTTTTAAATATAACTATAAAGTGGGTCTTATATTTAGAAAGCGAGTATATGATTTGTTTGTTGTTTTGTAACTTTCATTGTAATCCGTTCCAGTTCATCCTTCACCTAAGGAAGGGGGGGGGGAGATGAAACGGGTACAACTCTTACAAGGAAATTTATTCATGACTTCGAATGTTTCAGTAGTAAAATTAATTAGCCAACCAGACAACTTGGGGAGCCAAGTAGTCCTACGTATGAGACCTTTCAATTAACCAAGAAGACAAATTTAATTAATGTTATGCTCCCTTTCAAGTAGTATTATATATAGTATTCTCTTGTAAAGCCTTCCCTTCAATTGTGTGTGTCTATATATATATATATATATATGTATGTATGTATTACTGGTAAGTAGTGCGGAGTAATTCTTTTAAAGTGATGGCTTGATGATAGCTTGATGGTTTTCACTTCCCAGCTATTTTAGGGTTGAATGAGCTAGATGGCCCTCAGGTTCATTTACAGTAACGAAACTGATAGTTAAGGAATTTATTTTGGTCTTAAGCTGTACTCTACTGTAATCTCAATTGTTTTATCTCCCTTGGTTAATATTTATTCACATATTTTTCTCATTAATTTCACAATTTTTTCTCTCTTCTTGCCCCTGGCCCCCACGTTTAAAATCCTCATTAAAATGGAGGTATTTTAGTGAGAGTGACACTCACTGCTTAATCAATTTTTTCAATCCTAGGAGTGGTGTGAATCAATTAACAAAGTCTTACGTTTAGTACATAAAGGAGTGGTGAAAATCCGATACATTTATATTGGTTTTATAGACAATATCTTAGCTATGATTTTGATGCTTGATGATCTCACCAGCGGATGTACAAGCTAAGACTAGTAACATGATTAGAACCCATATTCAGTTGCTTTAAATTTTTGAATGTCATTTCCTCAATTTTTTAATATAAAACATATTTATATAATTTAATTAGATTAAAAAAGTTAAATTGAGTTAATTAATATGATATGTACATATATTTTCTAAAACATCATAGTTATCTTCGTTAATTCCTCTATTTCCTTTCCTTCTTGATAATTGTTGAGAAAACATCAATAAGTGTAAATTTGGAAAAGATTGACAGATATAAAAATTATGTATTATATTAATGACTAAAATAAACTCCTTAAATATATCTTATATTAAGAACATGAGAGAATAGTTAATTACTTGAAGTGTTCCTTCCTATAAGTCATTTGTTATATATCCTTCATTAATTACAGTGTTTAACAAAGCAGTAAAAGAATATTCTGTTCACATCTAACTCCGTGGTCTCCTTTATATTCTTATTTCTAAAAAATAACATACTGTATATGTTGTTTTACGTACGTCTGATATCATATATTTTGTGTAAAGTTTGATTATGTTATTTGAGTCAGTGATCTAGACTATTTACTCAGTTATTTTATACATGTATGTGTATAATAATACAGTAATACATTTTCCCCATGTTATATTAAAAAATCATATATTTCTTTAAACGTTGATTCTTCTTTTTCTTTTTTTCTTTTGTTTGTTTGTTTGGTACATGCGATGATGGATCAGGAGGGCCATTACTGGTAAATATTAAAAAAATATGCTTTCGAAAGTTGGGCACTAACTCGAAAGATTAATCCATCGTTAATCATCAACATCTGGTGGCCGCAACGCGTTTATGACATCATCAGGATGTAACTTGACGCTACGGAACATTTAAAAACCATCAATTAGATTTTAATATGCAAGTCTTAATTTGCTAAATAACGTCTTCTGACTTTGATTAAAGCATGACCTTCCCATAAAAGTAAAAAAAATCTCTTAATTATAAGAATTCTTTATATAATACTATTATGCGTTGGGATATTTTCTTTTCATATATATATAGCTTATCTCGCAGTTTTAGAAATTTTAATCCTGAACAAACACAAACTAATACTTTTAAATTCAGATATATAAGCTGTTAATTACTGAAAAGTACTATCTTTTTCATGGTTGAAGAGATTTTTATTTGGTCTCTGCCGTTCAATTTGATAAATAATAGGATAGATATTTTACGTTGATTATCATTATTGTACCGTGGAACCGCCCATAAACGTACCATCTATAAATCAATACAACATTAAATTTTAGATGAGGACAAAATAAAAGAACAACATCACAGCACAAGTATCTTAAAAGGACCATGAGTAAATTTAAAAGAATAATTTTTGAACCACAAATAAAAAAAAATATTCACTTATGTTGGGAGCTAAAATAGGATTTTTCATGCACACCCTTTAGTATTAATCGTATAATCTAATTTGAAAGTAGATTTTGATTATAAATATAAGATTTTTTTTATTTTATTCCTTGTATTTATTAATTTTTTAGAATTAATTTACTTGATTTACTAACTGATATATAATTTAATAACATACAAAAGTATTATAATAAATCATGCAATGTATGCTTAATTTATTTTGCTTTATTACTCTCCTTAAATTATATATATATATATATATATATATATATATATATATATTAATTAACGTGAGGAGTGGAAGATGTGGACGGCGATGACTTGTTCAACGATCTTGAAATGCTAAACGAGAAGGTCCCAACTGATGAGTGTCCTAAAATGTCCAACACTGGTAAGAAAATCTTGCCTGGACCAATGGCATTTGTGTAAAAGGGCTGAGTATCCTTGTCATGCAAGAAACGTGTGAGGAGTCAAAATTATTGACTGGTTCAAGTTGTTGGTCAGACTTATAGCCTTGATGGCTTCATTATTCATTGAAAACCTGCTCCAACTACTCCATGAGGCACCACAACGTGTGTCCTTTTCCATTATTCATTTATTTGATCGAATGTGTCTGTGTGTTTGCATGTGTATTTCTTCTTCTTCTTAGCCATGGATGGCTGCTGCCCTAACCTTCACTCAATTGTAATTGAAACTTCAGAAACTCCACAGCTATGTTCACTAGGCTCAATTGGTCAATCTTAACGCGCGAAGGATTTTAGTTTTGTAATGATAGGTTTCAGACGACATTTATGATCCGCTATTTACTTGTATATTGCTTGTACACCACCGTCTTATATCATATATTAAAAGCTTGTGTTAAAGGGATTTGGTCTAGGTCCGCTGCACTACCGTCTGTCTGTTGTCTGTCATTTTCTTTAAAACTATATCATTTTTATACAGTTTTGAGGAAAGGATGGGCTGAACCTTTTTTTTTTGTTTAAAAAAAATAGTATTTAGTGTTTTCAAATATTTTTCTGGACGTATCTAGTATCTTAAAAAAAAAATTTTAAGTAGCATGCAGTATCCTAAAATAATTTTTAATGCTTTTAACCATTTACAATATTTTTTTCAGTTATATCCAGTGTATTAACATTTAACAAACTGATTGCAATTTTACCCTTAATTTATTTTTTTAGTTCTAAAAATTATTTTTAAAGGGTTAAAAGCACTAAAAATTATTTTAGGATACTACATGCTACTTAAAAAATATTTTAAGATACTAGATACGTCCAGAAAAATATTTGAAAATACTATATACCGTTTTTTTAAACAAAAAAAAATTCAGCCCATCATTTTCTCAAAACTACACCAAAACAGTATAATTTTAAAAATATGACAAGCAACAGACGATAGTGCAGCGGACCCAAGCCAAATCCGTGTTAAAGCTGCCACAAAACTAAGAATTGGCTCACAGTTAGTTCACATGGCACATATACGTTAATACGTGTTTTTGTTCTTTGTATGTTGGTAGATTCTATCCATAGCTTTTCCTACACATTTCATGCACCTTTCATTTTGCAATTCTCGAGAGATGCTCAAGATAATAAAGTTAAGATGTTACTCTATTAATTTTGTTAGACTTAAAAGTATAAATGATTTTTGTTTTTTTTTAATGAATACGATTTCTACTATTCAAACTTAAATTTGTGTTTTCTATCTTAAGAGGATAAGATTGTTTACCATCATAACTAATAGATAGTTGATTCTTACATGCTACTCTATTCTTCATGCACAAGAACTTACAGAGACAATTTCCTCCCTTTTTTTCTTTAACAACCGTTTAATGAATGACTTTAAATATTTAAAAAACTCCTCTGGTCCTAATTATAAGATAATTTTTAGGAATTAATCTTGATTTTAAATATAAGACATAATTTATATACTTGTCAATTTTTTCTCAATTTACTCGTATCTCCTTCACCAATAATAGATGGAATAAAGAAATTACTTAAGGAAGATGTTTAAAATATTTTAGAAAATACATATCATATTAAGTAATTTAATGAATTTTTTAATCTAATTATATTATATAAATATATCTTATATTAAATACAGAAAGAATAGTCAATAACTGTCTCTGAAAATTGCAAACTAGCATCTCATGAGAAGCCAGAAGATAATTTTGTATAATCTCCACACTATCAAAACCCAAAACCAAACACGTGCAGGCTGCTCACCCAACCTTTTCCTTTTACTTTTAAGGACAGATAATTTTCAGGGGCCAGGTTTTAGAATAGATTGGTTGTTATATGAAAAAAAAAAAAGTACTGGTTAATGTTTAGAGTGATGGGAGGGGATGGATTTTATTGTTATCTTATTTAATTTGAGAGGGGAAAGAAGGAAAAATATTTTAGTTTGAATAATTTTACCTATTTATTTATTTTTTAAAAATTATGTACAATGTTTAATAAAATATATTATAATATAAAATTATAATTTAATAATTATAAAAATTGAATAAATATAACTATAATTATATTAATAAATATTTAAAATTATATTACATGATTTTACTTATTATATATATATAAATGATAAAGAGTATTTTTATCCAATAAAAAAAATTTAACCCCCTTCCAAATTCTTCCAATTTAGAAGAGGTTTTGAGAAAAAGGAGGGGAAATCCCCTCTCTCAAACCACACAGGCCCTAAGGTAATGTTACACAAAAATATGGTGAAACGATAGTCAAAAACGAAATATGTCTACTCTTCTAGAGGATGATACAAAAATGTTTAAATGAGCTTAAATCTTGTTTTTTTACACAAGTTATGCACTCATATTGGACTTTATCCAAAAGCACTCAATATAAATAAAGAATATAAAAAATCACTGTTAGTTTAGTTCATTCATTTTTGAGCTCTACAAAACAAATATCCATCGACCAGATCAACTTGCTTTATTTTAAAAATTTGGCTTAAGGACGCGAGGCAACTTTTCTTCCTGTTTTTGTCAAAAGACTTCAGAAGACTCCGAAAACGGTTTCATATAACAGAGCATTGCGTCCTTAGGTTGCCCTCTCGGTATTTTTTCTTATCATTTGTGTTAAGAAAAGTTTGCAAATGTTTTGCCCCTTTTTGTATGGTTCTTGAATATCACGCGTTTAATTAAGTTCAAGTGCGAACTGATTAGGAGGGGAGAGCGTGAACTATCCAACTAAGGAAGACCGAGTCGAAACCTTTTCTAAGTTTTGATTGGACCCGTAAGATGATTTTCTCTAATACTGATTTGCATCTCCCTTGATTTTCGATTTTGTTGTGGTATGTGTCTATCTGGGGTTTTAGGGTTGTTTTTCGAAGGTTTTCATCTGCCTTCTTTATATCGATTGGCTTTCGATTTTTGATTGTACAGTTCGTGATTCTGGAGGAAGTTTGTGACTGCAGCAGGTGGGTTTGCTTCGAAATTTTAATTCAAGCTGTCCATCTAGTGCTCTATGTTGACAACTAGTTGAAAATTTGAACAAGTTGTTCAGCTTTTTTCATGGATAAATTATGCTGTTTTAAGTCTTCCTACTCTCAGGTAAGAATGCAATATCTTCCCGATTTGTTTCTTTCTCTGAAGCTCCTACTTTAAGCATTGTGTTCGGTGCATTGAGTCTTGAAAAGAAATTTGATTTTCGGTAGGGTGATGACTAATTTGAATATCCATGTCTATATTCGTACTTGTTATTGGTCGCCAGATTTGGTGAAAGGTTGAATTTCGAATTCTGAGATGTGAATTTTGTGGTAATGGTTTATTTAGTCATCATCGTGTTTGAAATGGGACGTAAGTTTCTCCCCCTGTCCGTGTCTATTAATTGTTTTGGCATTTTCATGCATCACATGCGTAGTAAGATTTAGAATGTTAGCTCTTTCATGGTTCTACAGCTTATGGTATTTTTGAAATCTGCCTCAAGGGGAGGTTGAATGGTTTAATTGAATACTTGTCAAGTTAGAACTTATTTGAGATTTACCCGCGATCTGAGATTTACCACCAGGAAGTCTCCAATTTGCAATTTTCTTGCGGAAACATTTTGTTTTGGGGTATTTTTAACAGAGTCTCCATGTAATGCTTTTAGAAATCTGAAAGCGCTGTTTTCTTGACAGGGAATTCTAAGTGGTTATTTATTCTGGATTGGTTAGGAAATGCAATCAAATACTTATCCTCGCTTAAATATAATTGTTGCTAGACTTGCAGGACTTTTTTCTGATTAGTTTTGAATTCTTTACAGCTTGTAGCATCACGTTCTTCATCAAGCACTGGTAAGGGGAAAAATATTGAAGGATCAATAAAGTATGGTTTTTGCCTAGTAAAAGGGAGAGCTGATCACCCAATGGAGGATTATCATGTTGCCAAGTTTGTGCAGATTCAGGGAAAAGAGTTAGGGTTGTTTGCTATTTATGATGGCCATTTAGGAGACCGCGTACCTGCTTACTTACAGAAACATTTGCTTACCAATATCATAAAGGAGGTGGGTTCTTCCTATCTTCTATGCTAATTTTATTATATATTAGATTGATAAGGTTTAGTTCTTATACTTAATGTAATATTTAGGAGGAATTCTGGGAAGACCCCACTGGATCCATTTCAAAAGCTTATGAGCGAACAGATCAGGCAATTCTTGCTAACAGTTCTGATTTGGGGCGTGGTGGGTCAACTGCAGTAACTGCAATATTGATCAATGGCCAAAGGCTGTGGATAGCTAATGTTGGAGATTCACGAGCAGTTCTCTCAAGAAAAGGTCAAGCTGAGCAAATGACTATAGACCATGAGCCCAACACAGAACGAGGCAGCATTGAGAATAAAGGTGGTTTTGTCTCCAACTTACCAGGTACTTAAGCTACAATTATTTCAATTTCTGATTTCTGTGCCTCCACACTTTCTTGAGAGGTTCTTTTGTCTAACCTGTAGCCTCCTTTCCAAAGTGTTTTAATAGTGTGACTATGACAAATAGTTTAAAATGAGTGTACTGACTACTTGTAGACTTGGGCTTGGACTAGTTGTCCTAGTATTTGACATTAATCTTTACAAATGAACATAGAAGAGCTTGACTTATTAAATTAGCGATCCCATTCAAATTCTTCTATCATTCTTTTCCTTGAATAACATGGTATTGGAGCTTAGTTTGATTTAAGAGTAAGCCTTCAATAGCTGCATTTTTTTTTTTTGGGGTGCGAGAGTTCCAACCACTTATCCAGGAGAGTTCTTGTCCCACTTCTTTCATTGTAGCTCCAATATTCGTTTTCCAACCTTTAACTATTGGGTGAAACACTTTTCACTAAGTTCCTTTTGTAGAGACATTCGATTTCAAAACTATAAGAACAGCACATATGCAGCAAGCAGATACGCTTTTGTTCAGTAATGGCTGAACGACCTTCCTAATGTCCCTTGAGGCCTCAATATGGTGTTGGTCATAATATTCATGGTGTTGTTTTGTCTTTACCCGGGCTTTCATGGTATTTCACTTTGTTTTTCAGTAGTTTCCTAGTATGAATTAGGTGATGTGAGGTTTTGGTCTGTGGCCATGAGTGAGCGATGGCTTGGTTAAGTGTGTTAATTACTTGAATGACCTTTTTGCTTGGCCTAATTTAAGATTGTAGATGGACAGGAGCCTGACTAATAAGGTCAGTGGTCTCATTCAATTTTTTCTTTCATTCTTTTTTCTCAGTGACATCAAAGTAATGAACCATGTTCAGGTTGCTTGTGTAACTTTTGGAGTCTTGTAGAAGCAGATGCAATGTTTTACCCCATTTTTGAAGTCAATAATAACAAAACACATTAATGGTGTCTTTTGAACAATATTTCACGGACTTGCCACAAAAAAGATTCTATATTTTATCTGGGTGCTTTCATACAAATCACCAATCCTTGAGATGATATACCGTCCTGTGGAATTGTCCCTTATCTTTATTTTACAGGATTTCTATGATCACTAAATCAGGGGCTTTTTGGTTATGGTGCAAAACTGTAAGCATGTGCTGTCGGTGGCGATCTATGAGATTCATTGAAATTATAGGCTTAAGCAATTGGTGATGAAAGAATTGACGATAGAGCTAGAATAAACAAATACAAAATTGATGGTTTTAGTGTAGGAATGTATTGGTTTATTGCATGCTTATGTTGTAAGTATATTATTTTTATGATGAGAGTATGCCGTTCAGTAGATATGAACCCTACCATTAAGATGATCTCTGCTGCATCTCAGGTGATGTGCCTAGAGTCAATGGACAGTTAGCTGTATCACGTGCATTTGGAGACAAGAGCCTCAAGTCACATTTGCGATCAGACCCTGATGTTCGGAATGCTGCTATAAATTCTGATATTGATATTTTAATCCTGGCTAGTGATGGACTTTGGAAGGTGAATTATTGCTGCTCAAACAATTGTTACCAATTAGAAAAGTCTATGCTTGTCTAAATATATCATGCATTAAGTTTTTTACTATACAACAGGTCATGTCTAATCAAGAGGCGGTTGATATTGCTAGAAGGATGAGAGATCCACAGAAAGCAGCTAAGCAATTAACGGCTGAAGCATTGAAAAGAGACAGTAAAGATGATATATCTTGTGTTGTGGTTAGGTTTAGGTGATAACATCTTTTAAACCATGTTTCTTGCTGGGTGCAGTTTATACAGAAAAAAAAAGGTTATCTTTGCAGGGTTTGCCAATTTATGAATTGGACTAAACAACGTATACAAGACTCACAGAGACTACATACTCAGTTGGCAGTTGGGTTAGTCTTGACTGAATTCTTCCGAATCATCGACTCACTGAAGAAAAAGTTAACAAGGGTTTGTTGAGCTGTAAAACTACCTGCTTGATGAGGTTGTAGGGTTTGAGATTGATTTCTTTCTTGAAGGTTAATGGGAATCTGCTGTATACTTTGTTCGTTTATTCTGCATAAGTGACCAGTGGGCTCTGTGTAGATAAAGAATATGCGTTTTATGGGGATTGGTTTTATACAAGTTTGTGTGGAGATTGATTTGAAATTGAAATCGACAAGACATGGATCTTCGATTCTTTTCTATGTGCAGTATGAGAGGGAGTCTTAGCTGAAGAGTGGCAAGTGCATTTGTATTATTTGCACGAAGAAGCAAGTCGTTGTGCTAATATTTTAGCTAGGTTATCTCATGCCTTAGTGATTATCGTAACCTTAGTGACTTTTTTTTTTCCAAAAAAAATCTTTCGTACCTCATTCAGAAGAGGGGAAAAGGGGAGGGGTTGTTCCTGAGGTAATTTATCTTCCCTTTTCTTTTGGTGATAATTTCCCTTCCTTTGATTAGACGAAAAAATGACTTCATGTTGATATTTTAATAAGATATTCTTTTTAGTCTTTAATATTAGATATATTTATTTAATTTAATTATATTAGAAAAGATAATTAAATTAGTTAATTTGAAATGTGTTTTTTAATTATTCTACTCATTTTTCTTAATTCTCTCATTCTCATCCCTTCTCTTTTTTTATTTTTATTGAGGAAGTATCAATATAGGTAAATTAAGAAAGATTGACAAACATAAAAATTATGTATTATATTAAGGATTATAATTAACTCCTTAAATATATTTTATATTAATGATGAGAGGAGTAATAAAAATTAAAATAACTAAATAAATATGAATTAACCCATAAATATAATAAATATTTCAATGGAAGGGGCATGGCATAGTAATATTAGAGATCCCTATTAAGATGAAGAACAAAAACTAGGTTGAATAGTTGAAACTGAATGATTAATACACTGTCTCACACATAAATACTTGATTGGATGAGTTTTTGAAAGGCTTATAAATATTTATATACTTAATTTAAAATAATACTTCTCTTACATACTTATTTTATATACTATAAATTATAATTAAAAAATTACTTTAAAATGTTCTAATTGTTGTTTCAAACCAACCTACTTATTGAGATGTACGAGTTAGAACTAAAGATGGTATAAAAGTATTTTTAAAAAACTTTTTTAGAGCATCTTTTATGAAGTTTTTTGGGCCCTCACGCCCACTTTATGAATGTTGTTAAACCTAAAGAGAGGGCCACAGTAGTAGAGGTCCATATTGGCCAATTCTAGGGTTTCGTATACTCTATATATATACCCGCACAGTTGCCTTGGACACTTCTACAGGGTATTGTCCTCGCATGGCTTAGGTTGCGGATTGCTTCGTTTTGTGCGTGTTTGAGGTAAAAGAGTAAATGACAACGGTAGGGTAGTTTAGTGTGCAAGTGAATTGCCTCTCCTTTCGGCTGCAAGGTTTGAGATCTTAAGATCGATTTCTTGCCGGCTTTGTTCTGGAGGCATACATCCATTCTCTGACCAAAGTCTGAGGGACTCGTCTTTATCCAGATTATGCATTTCTCCTCTTCTGGATTTCCCTCTTTGGTTACATTTCCTGTTCTCTCTGTTCTTCGGTAGATTCCAACCGAGAACCAAAAGAGATTAGATCTTTGAAATATAACCGTAGCTGGTTGTGCTATATGAGCCGGTTCGCTGGCCCTCCATCTGGACTTGATTGAACATTTTCATCTTAAATATTTGTGAATTTGATTTTCGGCTAGGTTTTTTCCTTGTTGGTAAGCATTAGAAAAAATTTTAATACGTTTTTCCGAGTCTCCTCTCAACTCTCATCTCCACAATCTTTACGTTTAATAGTCTCCATATAACTAAAGGATGTGTGTGATAGACAAACATTTATGATGCTTAAATTGATGACTTTTATTCGTATAAATTATCCCTTTCGTCCTCACATTTTCCTCTTCTCTGCAATTGAATGGAGAGTAAAAACCATATTACAAACCCACTTTGCTTAGTATCTTCATGTTTCACCTTCTCCTCCCTCTCCATCAACACGCCGCGCATTTCTTAAGCTACATGAGACTCTACTATAATGCTGCAATATAGCTTAGGTGATACAGAAATGAGTAAACTTCCTAGCCTTATTGACAGTGTTAACAATTACCGTATTAAAGCTTCAACCTTATTCGCACCACATAGAGAATGCTAGCCGCGCTCGCCAGGCAGCAGACTTCGGAAAGAATAGGCCGAGCGGCCTAGAAGCGGTAATCCGGCCAACGTGACCAATCTGTGGGTTGCACGATGTGGGTCTATACAGCCTGCAATTTTGCAGACTAGCAAAATTCCAATTCTAATTAGTAGTAATGGGGTTGTGGGTCAACTTGGGTCTGCATTTTTCTTTTTAAAAAATACTTTTTAATTTTTTTAAGATATCAAAAATACGAGATAGATATATGTAAGTTATTAAATTTATCTTCCTTACATCAATTATTCCTGTTATAAAAATTTTAAAATATAATCTATAATTCAAGAGATAAAATTATCAAATCTGTCAAAATTTATACATAAAAAAATAAAATCATTATCAAACAACCAAGATATAATAATTTTATTTAAAAAAGAAATAAAGAGATTAATATTTTTTTTTCTTTAGATTAGTAGGTATCAAGATGGGAATTGATAACTTATAGATTTTGTGAGATTATTATATAAAAATAAAATGTGACACAACCCATCAATCCATGGATTGGCCTGCATCGCCCATGCAGCCCGTATTTTTACGTGTTAGTTAACCCTGTCCCAATCAACCCTAGTTTATATTAACGGCTCTATTCAGGATTGATAATCTTGTTCAGAATTCATGACGAGGCCAAGCATGCAAATATTAAAAATTGTGTGGCCACTATTTAATTAAGTCTAAGTAAGTGGTCTATTTGGAACTAAAATGAGTTGACGAGGGTTTAAATGGTAAATAGCATTAATCAAGTAACTGTTTAAATATTAATTTTTCAAACATGATCCAGTAATGATGATGTAATTTAAGAAAAGCAATTCATGTTATATTGGACTCTTTACATTTAAAAGGATAAAAGTTACAGTTTGGGCTGTGGTACTGATTTTGAAACTCAACCAACCGAACTTGTATGCAACCCAAGATATATCTACGATGTTCAAGCAATTTTTTGGACTTTTGACTGATACTGTTGAATCGCATGAATCAGAGAATGACCATGACTCTCCTGAGATTTCATTTTTATCATAATATTTTGTCACCTCATTCGTGACTCAGTCATGCACGGAAAGGCTTGTATCGCACATGGTCAAGGTCCTCAAAGGAGGCATGGCATGTATCGCACGATCCTGAAGTCGTCATCATTCCCCTTCTCCATTGTTCAAGGTTATTAAATTCAGACTGATCACTAAACCGGTAAGGATACTGGGTCAAGGGTTAATGGATCATACCAGAGTCAAATCAGTGAAAAATTAAATATTTTAGGCTTGTTAATATGAAATTCTAAAAAAAAAAAATCTTTTTTATTTTTATTAAAAAAAAACGGGACCGATCACCCAGTCAGTTCACTGATTCCCAGTCTAGTCCGGATTTAATAATGATGCCCTCGATGCATTCCTGGCCATATCTTGATCCACTTCTATATAATCTCCTTCATTCCACGATTCTTCCCGCATCTCACTATAGAGCCATGTTATTGAAAAACTCCCTATAAGTGCTTTGATGTTTATTGGTAGCATTCAAGTCCATCAACAACTAATTGTCCGAATATCTCGTTTACCACAAGATCATTATCTATGATTTTCTCATTGTCCTATTGAATTCCTCTTTATATCTATTAATGGGATTAAAGATCATAGGTTCAGTACTAAATACTAGTTTTTTTTTTAACCATCCAGCACTTCTTATTAGTGTTTCTAATTACCCTTTTTTGTATATGTTCAAATTACTTTAAATCGGTTTCCTACCATTAGTGGGTACCTTACTCTAGGACTTCTGATGACTTCTTATTTAGTGTTTCTAACTCATGGGGAGCACAAGCACGTTTTAACAATACAACTAATATCCAATCCAAACAACAGTAAACCAGCCCCAACAAGAACCAACAAAACCGATAATGAAACAGTTAAAACTAATTATTCAATTTGTTTTAATAGGTTGATTTTTTTTTTCAATTTAAATGTCCCTTATTTTAATTTATGCATATATGCGTTTATTTTAATAAAAATATTGAAAAATACTAATAAAATGGTGGCAAATATTATATATATAATATCTTATATATGATAGTTATTTTATTTTTACTTCTTATTTTTACCTACTTTAATTTTTATTCTTTAAAAATCGATTTTACATATTTCTGTTTTAAATAGTTAGTAATAATTAAAATATATATATATTAATTTAGTTATGAAAGGTTTGACAATTGAATCACGTTCAAGTATTGAATTATGAACGAGTGCCTCATCTACGTTAATGGTTCTTAATATACCTCAGTAATAGGCTTAACCAACCATACCAAATCCTCAATGTCGACGCGTGAGCGACCTAGGCAACAATTCATGGCCATGTTCTTCAAGCAACTCAAGCTCAGATGTAAGACCCAGCAACAGTTACTTATACTTGTCCTAACATTGAGTAACCATTCCTTGCTTCAAATTTTACTGAGCAGATATGGCATTAACAATTAACGCCTTGCCAAAGCACGCATTCATATTTCCCAAATATTCATCACAATTGACCCTTTGAGACCTTCCTTTTCTTAAGGAAAAAAATTTGGGACCTACGAAGAAACGTACATGCTGATCAAGATGCCTCAAGAGAATTGCTCAGGACTGTAGAACGAGTCACGGAAGTCATCACCATCAAATTTCAAAAAATCAAGCCCAAAAAGCTTTGTAGGGAGACGATGTTGTAGTTGCCACCGGTATATGAACCAATTTACAGACAAATAGCTGGTGGTCAGCCTCCGTTTGTGCTGGAATCTACTGCTTTCAGGTCATGATGGGCTGTCAAGCTGGCTGTACAAGTTTTGTGGCCATATCAACCGGAAGAGCATCCATGCACGATACCAATTACTTGAGGTCATTCATCTAAACTTGATTGTTTCAAGACCGAGTTCAAGATCCCAAATACAATCCTAAGAGCAGGTGGCTTTGGTCATAATAGTAGGTGGAAAACACCAGTGCTGGTGCCAGAAACTTTCTTTGATGCCAAAGATGGCAAAAGTGCACAGATGGGACAGAGGAGAGAAAATCGGTGCAATATCCAAACAATGTTCAACGGCCATACAATGAAGAAAAGACTCCTAGTGGCATCAGTGCACGAGTAATTCACGTGGTCCTACCCATTCACTAACGGACTTTCTATGTTTCTCACTGTCCTAGCTGACTAGTTGCATAGTACATATTACCTTTTCGCCAATTTCCAAAATTTTGCCACATAACACTACTCTATGAACATTTTAACATCATCTCCAGTGACCAGACAACCGCTACAGGAATCAGGTCTTAAGTTTTACTATTATCCCCACATTCAAAATCTTGACTCTCAACACCTGAGCATCTACTTACTGAAACCATTTACATTCCAATTAGAATTTCAAGAAGTAAATAAAACGACAGTATTATAAAATCGAACAATTAATAACATGCTTAAGCAATAATTCACAAGCACTTGAAATTCAACAAATATCATTATTCAATAATTTGTTTGAATTCCTTTTCTTACCTTTTCTTTTTAAAAAAATGCACTTTCAACTTCTACAAAACCATTCATCTCATTAAAGGGGAGAAAGCACACATTGGACTAGTAGGTCAAAGCCTACTGTAAACATTAATCATTCCCACTATTTAATGGCAGCACTTTCCACAGGCCTGATCCCAAAATGATAATAATGATTATTATAATATGGAAACCATTATATTATGAGGTTTTATGGAAGAAAATTTTCAGATAAAAGTCACTAATCTTGGAAGAAAAATCAATCTTCATAAATTTTATAATCAATTCCAACAGATGCGCTTAAAAAATGAATTCCAAGAAATCCACCAGCTCTTGTGCATCAAACAATTTCCAGCAGTTATCCAGGCAATCTTACTGTAAATTAAGATAGAAAGATTACCTTTTCTAGGATATTATCCTTGTTAGTAAATTGAGAATATACAAGCAGAGGATTGTGGAAGTCAGTTCATTCGGCAAAACCGCCATCCATAGCTTGCATTCTTCCATGCACTGCTTGTCACATCAACACCTGACTCAATCTGGTTGCGCCCAAATGCTAGGAATGCCTCATCATTCTCACATACTTCAATTTGGTCACCCTTAGCCACCTTTGTTAAGCAAAATTTATCAGCATTATCCCTCATGACCTTGCTCCTCAAATTTATTTTGAATACTGCCACTCAAAGGATTTGATACACAACCATCTGATCTTCCCATTATAATGCTTGTGGTACAATATGCATCTACAGCAGCATCATTGTTGCAGGACACAATGTCTAACTGAGGACTCTTGCAGACCACTTCAACATTTTTAATTGTATCTAGGGTGTCAGAGAAGACAATATCTGAATTATTATTAAAAGCAGAGGGGGGCTCATCACTCGCTGGCATAACTAAATTTTGTTCAATGCTTCTGGTAAATGAACTGTCAATTTGGCCACCAAAACATTGCTCCCTCGAGGAACTCATTTCCAGTGCAAAGCTCGTCACAACATCCTCATTATGAGGAGCATTATCATCATTAATACTAATTATTTTGACATTAGGATCAAGATCAAGTTCATCTATCCTGTTCATAGTATTCACAGAAACATCTTTTAGCTCAATATGAGAATCGACAACTGAAAAGCCTTCTGAACTACCAGGAAGTTTAAAACAGTTCAAAACATCTTCAGTTTCTGAGTGACAGTTGCCTGAGTTAGTTAGCCACCTGTCATTCTCAAATAGACTTCCATGTCTAATATTCACATCTACCAATCCATCAACTGCACATCTTTTCTCTTCAAAATTTTGAGGAAGCTTGCCACTTCCAAATTCTATCTGCTCGCCAAGGTCCCCCATCAATCTTACGGGAAGCTCATACCCACTGCTTTTGAAAACAAATGGTTGTGCATTTCCATAAGAAATGGTTTCAGGGCATCTGGCATTTCCATCTTGATTAGTAAAATTACCAATTCCACTTTTCATGCATTTGACAGCATTTATTTCATCAATGATTTCAGAATTACCATTACTCTTATTATTGGAGAAATTACTGACATCCAAAGGAGCATCAGGTCTGGAAGCAACATCATTAACCTCATCAAATTTCTCATTAGCTTCATTACCAACTTTATCATCCTCAGGAGAACATCCATGAACTGTAGTTTTATCATTCTGATTAGCCTTCAAAGGTCGCTCATCAATAAACAAGCTTCTGTGATGGTTGAGGTCAGTAAGCATTCCACAAGCTGCACTATCTCCTCCTAGTTTAGTACCTGAAACCAGATCTTGATAGACATTCTCATCAGAATTGTTTTTCTCATCACTTCCAATTGATGACGATAGGGTGGCCTGATTTGCATGAATAGGGAATAAAGATACAGTGGGAATAAGCAAATTACTTGAAACATTCATGGCCTTCATGTCACTTGTAGGGACCAAACCGACAACCTACGAGATGAAAAATAAATAAATAAATCCTTTATTTATCTTTTATATTTTCAAATGAAGAAACATAAAATTCCATAAAATATTAACTTACATTTTCAGGTGCCATTTTACCCAAAAACTGCAGGCTTCCAACAGTATGACTAGATTCTAAATTGCCTATATCTTGACGTCCAAAACAAGAAAGCAAGTACGAAGAAACTTCCTTGCATGACACAAACTGGCGCCCATCAGGGCTGGAGGATGCCAAATTGAGATGTATAAGAATATCATAAAAACTACAGTTATAACCACCAAAAAGAAAAACAGTAAATTGCTGACATTTCTATCAAAAAACTTAAATGCCATACAACATTAGAGATAAATCCTTCCAGCCAATAAAGGTTAGGTAAGGCTGCCTTAATGAAAAAAAGGGGCGATTAATGCAAGCTTGCAAATGCAAGGATTATTGAAATCATCATTCACATACAAGTCATTAGTAAAATAATAGTAGATAGTAGAGCTAGAAAAGCTAAAAAGGAAACACAATTATTGATCCCGTATCCTTGAAAGTGGGGAGAACAACACTCATGGTTGTCAATATCACAATCTAAATCTTAAGATCTCATGTCCTTAAACAACCCTAGCGACCCAAAGCCTATGTAATATCTAGGGTTAAGGGACAATTTTGTCCTGAAAGTTTTCATCGAGAAACAATGTTAAGGTGAAAATTTGCCCCAAAAATTTAAAATCTAACTTTGAAAAAAAAATGAAGTAGAAGACACATGAACTTCTAAGGTAAATTTGCACCTTAACAAAAATGACGTAGATAACATGTGGATTGTTAACTCAGCATCTTTGATCAACTAACGGTCAAAATTATCTAAGATAACGGTCAAGGTAAAATTACTCCATTTTTTAAACTTTCGAGGCAAAATTGCCCTCCGAAAAACTTTCGGGGCAAAACTGACCCTCAGTGAACTTCTGGGCAAAATAGACCCTTAACCCTAATATCTAAATCTTCTAAACTCTCAATCTAGATCTTAAGATCACATTGGAACATATATTGAATAGAAAGGAAAAGTGAAAGGGAACAAAAATGACCCACTGCCCTTTCTTTAAATCAAAAGCAATAAAAAAGGGGAAGAACCTGTTGGGTAGTGATAACAATACTAGCATGCTTTTGAGCCTTGCATAGCAATTTCTTACTGTTATTTATAGTTGCAAGGTGCCCACACTATTGTTATCTTCTGAGTCTCAATACTTTGATTTGTATATGGCTTTCTTTATACATATTACATAATGAGATATTATGCTTATTCGTCAATTTTATGAAAATAAAAAGTAAAGCTCCGATTGATATATTTCTTTAGAGGAAGGATCGCTCATTCTTCAATCCAATGACCAACCCTACAACTTGACCATTTTGATTCCTTGATAGATCTTAGGTAAGCTTTCAATCTTGACAACCTGATAACAATAACACTAAAACATGGCTCCATGTTATTTACTTATTCTGTCATTATATAATTAATTGAAACTTATTGATACTGGGTTGTTTTGATGGATGGAGTAAAATAACGAAATGCAAAAATGGTAACAAATAGAAGGAAGCATCTGATCCATTATTTGGACATACAATAATAAAGGAAAGAATAAATTTAGTAATAAAGCAGACAGGACCCAAGTCCACTCTTCAAGTCTATGGACAAGAATCTCTAATAACAAAAATTGGTGTAAGCAAGAGCGTGGGAATTAACTTAAATTAAAAAACCAATCGATTATTCTCTTGCCTGTTCTCTTCTCTTTAATCCTTCGTCATACATATATTCTTATTTTAAAACTCATAGTCTAGGCCATCTCTTCTCAACACCAATTAAACACACATTCATTTTTAAAATGCATATAAAAAACTAAACATAGCCCCCTCTATTCCTTTATGAACCTCTCCTTCCCTTCCCCCCCCCCCAAAAAAAAACAGCCCAACAAAGTCAAAGTCTAGTGCAGAGTATTCAAAAAAAGAAACGCTAACCAGAATTATTTCCATAATATCCCATCCATGAATGACTACCATAGTCCTTGCCATTCTGTTCTGTTTCGCGCACCCAAATGAATCGTAAAAGTAATAGATGAAGCCAATTCAAGATAGTGCAATACGTCAAGAGCTCTAACACGAGTAAAATAACGCTGAGCATATCCATGGCTAACAAGGTACACAGATATTCCATAATAATCAACTCTACACCTATGCAAGATCAATGCAATGATATGAACTAAGGGTAACAATTTTCAGCTCATGTAACGATTGTATCAGGAAAACAAAATCAGAAAAGAGAGAAAGCAAAGGCGTTTACTAAAAAGATATATTAAAATTGAAAACATTGAGAACCTTAAGTAACGGCGACAGATTATCCACACGTGACCTGCTCTTCTCTTGAGAGAAAGCATGATCTTCCATCCTCTGGGCAAAAAGTCGCCAAAATGGCCAGCCTGCACGATCCTCCTTCTCTTCCTTTGGCTCGCCCATTCTCCATCCAACCTTCCCATGAATTCCAACAATTGGGACTCGGTCTGCAACCCTTGAGTCCTCCTTTTCAACTCCTCCCCAAATGGATCCTCCACATTCACCGAAGTAACTGCGTTCACAAGAACACCGTTGTTGTTAACCATTGTTATCGCCTCACCACAATCCTCTTTAGGTTTCCCTTCCATATGGATTCCTGCATTCTCGTTCTTCCGCGGCCGCCCACGTTTCCGCTTTCTCTGACCACCAGCAACGATATCAATTGGAAGGTTTTGATAGGCAACGGTCGAGGACTCTGTCTCTAGGCCTTGGGTCCTCCTTTTTAACTCCACTCCAAACGGATCCTCCACTTTAGCCGAAGCAACCACGTTCACAAGAACACCGTTGCTATTCACCACCGTCATCGCCTCACCGCCCTCCTTTCTTGGTTTCTCTTCCACACGTATTCCCACGTTTTCGTTCTTTCGCGGCCGCCCACGCTTCCGCTTGGTCTGACTGACATCAACGATGTCAATTGGAATGCTCTGAAAGGCAACGGTCGCGGATCCTGGTAAAGGGTCCTGAAACTGAACCTGGACTGGGACAAGATTATTATCACCATGCTTGACATCGCCATAAGACTTGACGCCGAAGAGTTGCTGAAGCACACCAATGATTTGGGTGCTTTCTTCATCGAAGGGCTCGGAATTTTGGCGGGGAATTTGAATGGGGGTGACGGAAACAGAAGAGATTTGATTGTTGCGAGGAGCAAGGCGAAGGCGGGAGAAGGTCTGCTTACGGCTGCCGGCGGATTCGTTGAAAACGGAGCGGTCAATTTTGGGGATTATCGCATCGTCGTCACAGCGGCGAAGAATGTGGGAAGAGGAACAAAGGGAGAGGGAGTAGAGTTCAGATTGGGAGAGGAAGCGGAGGTCGACGAGAGGGAGAGACTCGACATGGAGGAAGTGGTGGTCGGTGGAGGAATCCACCGTGGCCATGGCATTGCGAGTCGCCTCCGTCTGCGCGAGTTTGGAAGAGATCGGAACTGGCGAAAACAAGAGAGGGCAGTTTCAACTTTCAAGTTGCAGTACGGTTATGTTATTTATATATATATAATATTAGCCAATCCGGCGTCTTTATTTTCTCAGTATATAGAATATAAAAATAAAACTTTATAAAATGAACAAATCATATGATCAGTGATCACGTCTCATTAAATTATGGCTTAGCAGAAATTTCCAACGTTGAATCAATTTCAAAGTCTTCTACAATTTCATATCTAATTAACTATATTACTTAATAATGAACAATAAAAATTATATTCTAAATTCAATAACGTAATATTAGGGAGGCTTAATAGTGAGGGCAAATAAATTTTATTTTAATTAAAAATATTATTTTAGAATTTCTTAAAATATATTGGTAAATAATGAGAGAGGACTGATTTGGTATGATGAGAATAAATTGATATTAAAAAGAATAAATTGGCAAATAATATTCCGCCTCTTAAATAGTAGTAGATATAAGAGCTAAAAAAAAAGGGAGAATTCCAAAAAAATATCATTTAAACATCAAAATCTCAAATAGTTGATTTAACAATAAAATGATTTGTTAATTGCATTATCATTCTTATTAATCCCATTACCGAACTTGTTAACAGGATTTTGAAGTTTAAATGGTATTTTTTTGGCATTCTCCCAAAAAAAAATTCATGTTAGATATAAAACCTCAATTATAAATTATTCTTTTTAGTCTTTAATATAGGTTCTAGTTATAAAGTTGATATTGATTCTAAATATAAGATATATTTTTTATATTTATTAATATTTTTTTAATTTTCCCATATTAATATTCCATCAACATAATTAAGTAAGAGAGAAATTGAGAAAATTAATAAAGATGATTATGATATTTTAGATAAATAGATCTTATATTAACAACAAGTAAAATAGTTTTTAGCTCTTATGTTAAAGATATGATGTAGTAAATTAGTAATGTTTATTTTTAACAAAATTTGAAATTGATAGATATTACCGGTCCTTTGAAATCTATTAAAAACATTTATAACAATTGTAAAGTAAGTCTTGATGGGCTTTTAGAATATATGGAAATTTCTGTGATTAAGGTAACGTAAAATAAAGAAAAATCAGATTATTTAAGAATCACTAGCATTTGTGTTTCTTGTGAGATGATAGAGTAAAAGGTTTGGGACTTGTTTATTTCTGTTTTCTGTTTTTTTATTTTCTAGACAGTTTTTTAAAATTGTTTTTAAAAACAGGTATTAAAAATAAAAAAAATGTTTAGATATTCGTTTTTAAAAAATATAAATTTATGAAGTGACATAACGATAATCAATTCGGTGGTATATTGTTAATAGTAAATAAATAGCAGCTCACAAAATAAGAAATAAAAAAATAAAATAAAAAATATCTAAAAACTGTTTTTCAAACAAATTTTTTTTTAACACAATCAAACAAACCCTCAGTTTTTTTCACTTTTTTTTATTCTGGAATTCTCTCCCGTACAATTTGGTTTCTAATTGAGTCACGAATATGATTCATTTGGGAGGAAGATCGCCTACCATAATTTGTTGTGGAAGGTTGTTCATCTATATTATTATTATCTACATGACCTATATTCCAAACTAGGGGTGTTCATGGGCAGGGCTAGGTAAGGTGAAACCCTTGCCCGATGCCCCTGCCCCGAGGATCATTTGCAGCCCGATGCCCAGCCTTGCCTGATAGAAACCCAAACATTTTTGGGCTGGATAAAAGCGGACTAGGCAAGGTGGGCTTCACCCTACCCAACATTTATCAACCCAAGTTCAAATCCACTCTTCAAGTTCAAGGAAGCACAAATATGTTCATAATTAATCTTTTGTGGGAGAAAAAAAATGCTCTGTGCAATCTTATGTGGGAAAAAATAAACAACTTCAATTATAACCAGTAAATAATATGGTATTCAAATGTATTCCATAATTATACACTTGGAACACTCCAAAATAAGTCCACAACCTAAGTCGTGAAGTAAAAAAGAGTAAAGATTACCATATATCTTAACAAATAGTCAAATACTCATACTTGAATATTTAAATAATATTCATAATCCATTAAAAACAAAGCATCAAAAAATTGTAATTAAAGTCTTGTAACCTAGAAGCAAAACAGAACCAAACTATTAAAACATATAATGTAAAGCAAAGAAAGGAGCCTAACCTAATGGCTAATAAAACATATAATATAATATAATTATATAAACTATTATATAAAAAACTATTTACATCACATCACACATATATTAATATATATAATTATATACCTACCGAGTAGGGCCAAATGGGTAGGGCGACATGCCCTGCTTGCAAAAATGTCTAGCCCGATTGTACCCAATTTTTTTCGGGATGCTTTTTTTTGTCTGGGCAAGGCAATTTTTTTGGGCTCAGGCAGGCGCACCGGGCATCCAGGCTTCATGAACAGCCCTATTCCCAGGTTCAGCTTGCCAAAAATTAATATCAGTGGTTAAATTTCTCCTAATAAAATTATGTAAGGCCAATGTTGCATAAACAATGCAAACTTATGTTTGATAGATGAACTTGCACATTTTTTGTAACAATTCAAATCGATTCTTCCACACTCCAAAAGTCCTTTCTATAGTAGACCTCAAACTATAATGGTAAAAATTGAAGGTCTCGTTAGCATTTCTAAATCCGGGTTGACCGCTAAATTATGGTAGATGATAACGCCCACATCTATAGAGACTAAGATACCTAAGTGATGTCGGATAGCAAGCATCAACTAAATAATATTTGCCTAATAAATGTTGAAATCATTTTAAAAGTGTGAGATTAATTAAAGTGTGAAATGAAAGTAATTGAACTGAAGGTGACAGAAATATATTTGTAGATGGATAAGGGAAATTCATAGATAGATTTGAGGCAACAGATTGAAACACACTAGCATCATGTGCAATACCTTCTTAGCTTGCCAACACGAACTTAAAGCACATATCCAAATTACATACATCCATTACATTATGTGTTGGATATCCATTTCTCCCAATATATTTATCTCGGGCAGGATCTGTGTTTACACACTTTATATGAGTTCCATCTATTGCTCTAATAGCATCTTTGAAGTATGGATAATATCGGGGATCGTTGAGTATTTTTGAGTGGTATCCACGGAATTTGGGGTGCACAGTTTGATATTTTCCTACGCTAGACTAATACAAGCATCTGATATGGTGTGCAAAAGCCTACTGGCCGTTTCCCCTGAATGTAGAAAGAGTTCTTGTACCACCCTATTGCCGACTCCATAGCCAACAGTAAGCAAAAACATGGCAACCATTTCCTCGACACCAACGTTCATTGAAATCCGTAACCCATGTTCAACCAATTTATGACACAAGTTGTAGAGCACATGCTTTTCCACTCTAAATAGGTCATGACAATGTGAACCATGGGTTGTAAATATCTCTTGGACTCATAAATGACCGGTGTGTTTACTAGTTTTAAGCGATTCTTTACACATAAAAGGCACCCAATATTGACACATAAACATAGTCAATTATTCATACTCTGTTAACTATTCATCTATAAGAGATACTACTCGAGACTAGTCATCTGCCTCTACTATGTCAGTTAAGTTTTGATTGTTGCAATTTTTCATTGCTTATGTACCTTATGAGTGTGATTAAATTCAAGTGTGAGTGATGCAAGAAAAAAAATACCAAATAAAAACTCAATGATGCATGTAAACACATTCAACTGTTGTCATAAAAGGTAGTTCACCAAACATATAGTCATAAAGTCAAATATTGTCATAAGTTACATAGACAAACATATTTAAACTATATAGACATATATAGTTCAAGTACAGCTAGGGGTCATGAACGATAAACGATATCTACAGATTGTAAACCACATTGAACCAAAAATTGCTTATTCCGTTTAGCAATTGAAACAAACGTTTTCTGACTAGTCTTGTCCATCAAAAACTTGATACAGTGGCATCAAAAGTCCTCATCACATAGGACTTCATCAAGGTCAAGCAACTCATTCATAACAGCATCAAAACTGACATCTTTGATTTCACATAACGTTGCTGCTTTGTCCTTAGATGCATTAGTTATTACACTAACTGTATCCACAATTTGTTGTGAAGTTGGAAGTTTATGCTTTTTCTTAAGACCTACCCAATCAACTCTCTTCCTCTTGACCGATCCTCCTGAACTAGTAGGAACAGTTGGTGGAGTATTGGTTGATAAGCCAATGCTAGCAAGCTCATCCATCACTCATGTACTAGCTGCAGGGTTAACTCCCAAAGAATCATATTCGCTATCCCATGACCCTTCTTCGTCATCCATTGTCGATCGGTAGACATCTTCCTGCTCTGCCTCTTGTGTCCGTGTATGTGGCTGTGTAAAAGACAATGAAAAAATATCCTTATCAGTTGTCATAACATCCTTGAATATAATTATTAGTTCTCTTTCAAACTTGATGTTTGAACGCCTAAACTTTTTATATGCCAAATTAACCTGTATGCATACAGGTAACCAAAATCAATACCTATATTATAAAACAAAACTTGTGTCAACTGAATCAGTAGTTACCAAAACTACAAGTTACTATAGTCATTATTTACCTGTAATTTTTAGTACCACCACTCATCCGATGCAACAACATTATTGGTTATAGGGTCTTGGCCTACACCAGTCTCTTTTGTTAACAAATCCCAAGTCTTCAAATATTTCCTTAATATATCTAACATAATCTTCAAATGTTTCTTCTTATATTCTTTCATTGCCTTCTCATTGAACGTGAAGACAATATTGTTCCATCATGTTTTCGTAAATGACAACTCATGTCGTTCTTTTTGGTAAATTTGCTCGAAGCATACATTGATAAAAATTTCAGTTGTCTCTTCATCCCATACTGCTTTGCTGTCCATTTTTCTATGGAAAAGTTTGATAGCTATTCTATGAACAAATTCCCTAAATTATCAACATAAAGTACAAGACATTGCAGCAGATCACAACTTTATGTTACTAAACACGGGTCCATGATCACTACAGAAGATAACAGCAAATCACTATAGAAAGTACAAGTTTTAGATTTTTTTGGGGTTGATTGAAATAAAATCCCATCTATCTATGTGAGCTAATTGAAATTCTCTATAAATTTTTAACATATCATCAACAACTACAAATGATGGTCATAAACTACTAAGCACAAGTCGAAAATCAATAAGCACTAAACATTAGACTCTATCCAAAACAAACTCGTAAAAGCCCAAATCAATAGAAATCAAACACTACATGCAAAGAAATCCTCAAACTAAACATATAAAAATATATAATCAACATGAAAAAGAAACAGAAGAATTGGAGAATAGGAACAAAGATCGGAGAGCTGAAGTGGTAGTGGTAGTAGGAATAACAAGCAAAGCCAGAGCCAGAGCCAGAGGGAAGGAAGAAGGCGGACGGTGAAGCGACAAAAAGGAGATGGCGGCAAAGATGATTGAGGAAGCGGCTATCGGATGGCGGTGTAAAATATGAAGTGAGATATACAAAGGAAGAGGGAGAAAGTGGGGTGAAAGTCGAATTAAGGAGAAGATGCTTAAATCTTAATATAGTGAAGGGAAAACAAATGTCGGAGACTTGAGATATGAAATGATTTATAGCAAAATAAGAAGCAAAGGAATACTGTGGAAGACGGAACAACAAGCTCTATTTCACCAATCGCCTCCCAAACATTTGCAATCGCTGCCTTAGTTGTAATTGGCTCGTTTGGATTAGCTTATGGAAGCTCCATAAGTGCTTATAAATCGTGATTCACTGAATACGAAGTAACTTTTACGATTTACGAGGTTACTTTTACGGTCTACGAGGTAAATATGTGGTGGAGATTTAAGTAAATCGGACTTATAAAATAAGCCCGATTGAAAACAGAGTTTCCAAACAAGCTAATTCAATCGGGCTTAAACGGGACCAAATGCTTAGCTAAACACTCACTTTTCTAAAACGAATATAAAAATGTAAAGGATTTCAATTTGCTAATCCCAGTATCCTCTTTGCATCATTCTGCTGTGGAACTGTTTCTGATCGTTGCATTTTCCTCAGCCACAGTCCTAAAATAATTCTATATATAGTGGTTAATACTGTTCAAAAGAATTTGAACCGAAGAAAAAATAATAATGAAAGCAGATATTGACCGACACTGTGACACGGTGACATCATTAGCAATTCATGAATTTCATCGATACAAATCATAAGCCACCATTTGTTAACTTTGTTTCCAAAGTCCATCTTCATGGGTTTGATGGCCGCTTGCTTCTTAGAAAGCAACTCGTCCATAAATCACGTGAAGCTAAAATAGCTAAACCACATATTTCCTCCAAAGTCGCAAGAGGATGGTGCTTCATTTGGTGGAAACCTTACCAGCACAAGGTAACCCCAACTTGTTAGCACCATCAAGGCGTGACATGCATTTGGGTTGCTTGGATATGAATTGTTAAGACCTACCAATAAACTTGGGATAACTCCATATTTAATTTTATTAGCTATAACTTATAGGTAATTTTCCCTTATTCTATATTTTCAAAGCCAGGTTTTCTATTTTAAAATTGACACGTGATTTTCTTAAAATAATTAACCCTAAAGATTAATTTAATGATAGTTAAGTCTTAAGCCAATATCAAAATTACAAGCTGCATTATTTTAAGACCTAGCATGGGGAGATTGGGGAAATGTCTCATGTTAAAAATTTCATTGGTGAAAAATACCTAAATTAGAATATCGTTGCCTTGTGTGTATAAAATTCGCAAAGCAATGTTGTCTTGTGTGTATGAAAATTTTTCAAATCATTCTCACTTGTTAGATTTTAAATAAGAGATTATTTTCCCAATGTTCCCATTATAAAAATTAGTCTTTTGGCATAGCTGTCATCCCTTGTTTTTTTCTAAACACATCATACATCAAATCGTTAACTACTTAATAAAAATGGAAATTGACAGAGAAGAACCTCCACTTGCCCACACAGAATAGAAATTACCTTCTATCCTTTTCATTTAGCAAATTCTACAAAGCTTGACAAATTGAATATGCTTATATAACATATGCTGCCCTTGGGAATTCAAAAACCATTTCTCTTTCCCATTGAGAGTGGCATATTTCCTATTTATTATACTAGAAAACTACCTTTTTATTATCAATGAGCAAGCGGGGAGCATTATTTCCAAGAAAAAAAATTGTATTCATTGGCAAAATCAATTTCACCAAAACTTCAAAATGCGTAACATCATGACAAACAAATTGAACGGCAAACAAATTGACATTTAATTACACGTGGCACACACATTAAAAATGATTAAAATTTATATTCAATGACTCAAGCTCTTAAAAATCTTCTTATACACTACATTTGTTGTCATCCTTCGAGCACTTACTCCCTTGCACAAGGTGCGGGGAGAATGTTATTAAGAAATTTTTTTTTTTTTTTCATTCAAGTGAATCCACCATGCAAACATTAATTGAAAATATTTCATTCAATATAATTATGAGAGAAAACAGTTAATTGAATAAAAAGGAGAAATAAAATATAACACAATCAATTGATAAGAGAGTCAATAGAGTAACATAATATAATTTATATAGGTTCTATCTAAAAGATGAATATGTGTATAATATGTGTAAATTAATTCTAATTTTTCCATTATAATTTTTTTAAAGATAAGCAATTGATTACAATTGTTTTAGAATGAATCACTTTTGAAAATAAGCAATTGATTACAATAGTTTAAGTACAATTTCAACTCTTCATAGTGCATGTATTAATACAATTTGACTTCCATTCTAGAACTTCATTTCCTCTAAATCTTAAATGCATATGAATAAGTATCTTCCTCCCTTTTCCCTTACCTACACTCTTGAACCTTAAATCTAACAATGGTTATTAATAATGTTTTATCAACTCCTATTCCTTTCTTATTTTCCATCAATCAATTTCCCATCTTATAAGCTTTCTTTTTGCCTTGGTCCCATTTACACCAACCGACATGCTTATGAAGAAGTTGCCCTCTCTCGGCATCATAGAAAGGCCCAAATCTTTAAAAAGATGTCTTTCAAAAATAAATTTTGTTTGTTAACTACGTTCAAACGAAATATCCATTGTATGTTATACTTGCATTTTTTTTTATATAAGATATTTGCATTTCTCTTTGTCATAGGAAATAACAATCAACTTTCCCACCCAAAACTTATATACTTGGATTTATTTTAGTATAATTCAAAATCAATAAAAAATAACATTTTAGTTCAAAAAACATTACATCACAATACAAAAAAAAAAAATTATGGACGTTTTCAGAATTGCTATCTTTATGTTTATGGAAAATTTCAGTCTTCGCTTTTTGTTTGCGGCTAATGGGATGCCTAATTCTAGGAATTTTTGTAAGTGTGTGATTGGATTAGCTTTTAGAGAATAACTTTTATGATCTACGAGGTAAGTATGTGAGAGGAGTTTTATCTAGATTTAAGAAAAATAGCTTTTGAAACCACGATTTTGAGTCTCCCAAAAACATTCCCTTTTGAAACCACAATTTTGAGTCTCCTTTTATTGACTAGATCCATCAATAAAAGGAGACTAGTAAAATCTGATCCTCCTTTGGGTGATTTCTGAATTGATCTCTGAATGTTTATGCAAATTTCCATAAACATATGCCTCTAAATTGATCCCTTCCCTTCCTTTGGACGATTTCTGAATTGATCTCTGTTTATTAGGGCCCAATTTCCAATATGCCCTTGTATGTCAGTATTTAGTTCACATCAAAATTACAGTAATTACCAAGATTATTAAACTTGGAATGGCTATTGAACTAGTCTGAGTAGTGTGTCAGATCAGAGTCAAATCAGAGGGTTAACTTAGAGCTAAATTGGTGAGGAAGTGAACTTGAACGATAATATTTTTTAGAATAATTTTAAAATTTGATAATTTTTTAGAATCAAATAATAATATTTTTTAGTGATTTTTTTTACATTAGAAAGTAAACATCTCAAGTTTTTTATAGTCTTAATTTATAATTTTTGAAAATATGTAGAATTATATATGAATTTTTTAAGTCAAAAAAATCTGAATAGATATTAAACATGTTGAACTGGTCGGACTGAACTGATTAAATGATCAGTACGGCAATTTTCGTGGTCGGCCGGTTCGATTTAGTCTTAATAACATGGGTAATTACAATTGTTTCAATTAAAATTTAAATCGATAAATGCAGACAGACGTAGGGACAATATAGCTATAGAAATTCCACTAGCTCAATGTTTGATTACATTCAAAGGTTATGATAACTAATGAAATCTAAACAAGGATGACTTCTTCATTTGTTTTTACTCCTTCATAGAGGCCACAGCTTCTTGAGAGAATCCATACCAATAAAATTTATAAATGAAGTACAAAAACAATGCCTATAGCAAAGTTAGGGTACAAGATAATAGACAAGAAGAAAAAATGACTACATACATAACAGATATGATAATAGCATGAAGGAGCCGTATATATGAGAAGATTGGTATAGTTGTCCAGAGATTGGAGCACTGGTCAAATTCCCAATGGTCATAGCTATCTGCAACATTGTAGGAGAAAAATCTAATCCTGATCAGAACTAAGTTCCAAACATTCACTTTAGAATCAGAAACTCTGTTAACATCGTGAAGTAGAATGTTTACATATGAGAATGACCATATACATCAATTGAGTCCATTCCAATTAATATAAAAATTCTTAGAGTATTATCTCAGTTCTCAAAAACAAATAAATAGATCCACAAGATACATCACAAATTATCTGTGGTTGTTGCAAGTAAAGGAAAGAAAGGCACCTACAAAATGAAAATATTCATTGTGTGAAATTCTTCAGTGTATGTACTGTAGAAACAAAACTATTTGCAACAAAGCAAATAGTAATTTTACTCCACCAGTAGCAGACTCACAGCACATCCAATGAACGAAAGATTAGAAAAATGCATAGATAGATCCATCACAAATTATCATAAGCAAATAATTTTGTTTCTATAGTAGATATGTTGGAATTATAATATAAATATAGGCGTGTCAAATAGAACAAGTCTCACATTGTTTAGAAGTGTGAGAATCCAAGTAAATATATTATAACATATGAATTTAGATAAATAAATAAGTCAAGAGGAGGAGGAATGAACTCAAACAACAATAATGAAGGCCGTCTTTCATGACCAAATCGGCAACAGTCAGATGTGGAGTATATAAGTAGGACAACCTATTCTTTCTTGATTCAACATCCTTAGAATGATATCTGTCCTATCACAAAACAACATGACCTTGCAACCAAGTCGGCCTAAACTCATGAGGTCCATGAATAGAATATTTGAAACATGGACTTCTGGGCAGATGTAGCTGTAAGAACCGCGGAAGCAAACAAAATAAGAACAACTAAAGATTACATATGTGAAAATGAAAAATGTTTACAACCTATTTGTCTATTGCGCAGCAGTCTACAAATTAAATCTGGCCTTTCCGAAAGAGGAACATGATGCCAAAGACTGTTCGAGCGTTATGCTGAAACCATGGAGGTGTGTGGTTTTAGAAGATAAATGGGCATTTCCGCTGGTTAGTGACCTTGAAGTGGTTTTAGATGTTAATATTTGCCAAGGCAGGAACCGAGCAGAGAGATTTGAATTTCAGACAGTTAAAATGATTTCATTATCACAAAAGCAACTCTGTTATGACAGATGGAAGAAGCCTTTTTGTGGTGAGTGACTAAATCAGAGCAAAGAAGATGTGAGCCGTTGATTTCTTTTGAACAGTGTTTGGTGGAATAATATTCTTATCTGTGTTGATCCCAAGCAGGAAAGCAAATAAGAAATAGCCTTGCTCCTTTTTCTCATCATTGATATTTGTGATTGCTGCTAGTTTAGCAAGCGCAATTCTACGTATGCTTCAAAATTCAACTGAGATGATGGGTTGAAGTATATATGAATTTAAGAGTTTTAAAATCATTTTAATAATGAATTAACATTATCGGCGCGGGGTTGATGACTAGGTAAATGATGTGTTTGACTTTAGGTGTATGAGTTTTATCATGTTGGGAGAATGTTAAAAAAATATCATTTAAATTTCAAAATTCCGTTAACAAGTTCGGTAATGAGATTAACAAGAATGGTAATGCAATTAATAAATCATTTTATTGTTAAATCACCTATTTAGGATTTTAAAGTTTAAATGGTATTTTTTTGGAATTCTCCCTATCATTTTAATATACTTGATCTTTTTTTTAAAAAAAGGTAAATGATGTGTTGAAAAAGTCCGTCTATCAAATGTTGACATAAAAAGCAATATATTAAACATTCCATAAGATCACTGGATGTAAAGGCATATGAGTTTATTATGATTTTGACCATCTTAATTCAACACCTCACATTAGCAGCATTCAGGAATCAGGAGAATGTAATAAAATCCGTAATACATCATTCTTTCATGAGACCCAGAAAAATGCTAAGATACAACATCCGATCTGCCGGATTCGAACCAGCGACCTAAGGATGGCTTTTGAGTGTCATCCAAACTACAGGCCTCCGCTCTACCAACTGAGCTAAGGTCTGTTACATGAAAAATTTGTCCTTTAACATTTATAATAAGTTTATTATGCTCATTCAAGTTTCATCTCTCGAAACAAGCACATATTTCCATACCTTTTTTGGCTAAAACATACGAGTATTTCCATACTTAAACCGTTCGATAACGCCACTCCTGCCGTATAAATGCCGTAATGTGCAGAAATATCATATCATTGCGGAATAATTACCAAATTAGAATATCGTTTGTGTTTCACGAAAATCAAGTTGTTTTGTCAACCAAGTTAGACAATACTTTCCCCTGCATCTATTAAATTAACAAAAAGATTATACTATCTTCCTATTCTAAATATAATATCCTCCTATCTTAAATATAAGAGATAAACAAGAAATTTATTTTAATTTTACATACAAGATCTTAATTTTTTTTATCTGTTAAATTTATAAATTATTTTTAAAAATATCCACATTGATTACATATAATGACAAAGTTTCTATCAAAAGGGAAATCACAACACACATGATTAAGAAAATAAATATTATATACAAACCAACACGCATTTATTATAAATAAATAACTGAACTAACTTTTTCAATATCAGCAAATTAGTTATATATCTTTTATTTTAAGAAAATGATAAAAAATTATAGAAACGTTCTGAACCTTTCAAAAGCTGATTCTGAAGGCATAATTGTTTAGACTAAGATCAATCTTAATTTAATTAATTAATTCCCTTACATGCTGATAAACCCAACAGAATTAAAAAAAATCAGATACATCGACAAATTTATATTTTCTGCGTGAATTTTAGATATCCAACCACAGCCCTACAAAGTTTTAGTTGGATCTGGCTTCCTCTTTTTCTTTTTCTATTCGCTCTCATCTTTCACTTTCTTTATGATCATTAGATCAAGATCTAATAATCTACATTTAATATTTTATTAAAATATTATTACAATGGAGAGAATGATGAGAAAAAAAAATATTAAATATAAACCATTGGAAATGGTCATGAAGTGGTAAAGAATGGGAGCGAACCGAAAAGAAAAAGAGACTGGGCCATCAATTTCAGTTCCAAATGTGATGATCATCGACCAATGAACAAGTAGAGTGCTCCCAAGCTTTTACAGGAGACGAAGAATAATCCATAAAATAAGAGCAGAAGATTTTTGTATGGATGAATTAACCGCTGAGCATTTTATACACCGCGGCGAACAGCAATAAATTAAACTTATTCTATCATCACCTTCACAATCTTAATCATGAAGCTGTGTAACTGTAATAATATTACATCACAAGCAACATTAAATCTACCAGTATACTTCCTTGCATGCTCTGCGCCTGGTTTGGTAATTACAGGGCCCTATGCAAACCTTAGGACTGCACAGGATTTGTATCATTCATCAGGGTCCGCTGTTTCTTCTATTGTTTTTTCCGGCTTCCTTCTGTTCAAAAAAAAAATTCAATCCCCACTTTCTATGGAGCTGTAAGTAAATGAAAATCTAGATAATGAAAATGAATAGTATAGTCTAAATTCTAAAACTTCAGGTCTTCTCTTCTTCAATTGCTTAGTTTGCCTGTCTCTTAAAGAACGGTTTCTGACAGATCAGGAGTCTCTGATCACTGTCACTTTCAATTTCTACGACTCGTGCATCCCACTTCAGCCGTGCCGTTAGAACTCTTGCTGTTTCTATCAACGGGACTTTGTCACGGATTATAATCCAACCCTACAAACATCAATATCAGCATATAAAAAATCCTTCTAACTAACATTGAAGAAACATTTTACTGATGCATTTAGATTTCTTTGTCTCTCAGTGTTGACACTCAACAACTTGGGTCAGATCCAGCAGCCACATAGCAATATGATTTGATGAGATGGTTAACACATCTCTCATGGTAATGAAGGATTAATGATAAAAAGATGCTGCAATTCAATCATATTCCTGAGCCCCAAGAGGAAATGGAATCCAGATGATTCCTTTCTCTATGGGCTTCAGGCAAGTGCCAAATTCTACTGGCTTCATAAAGATTTGCTTTAATACTTTTTTTTTTTTTTTGGTTGAAAGTTTTGCTTTAATACTTTAAATGCACCTTAAATGGGTTTTGCATGAACTCCAAGGGGGCCCAGTATTTTTTTTTTTTTTTTTTTGGCGGGGGATTACTTCATGTCAGGCAGAAGCCCTAATATCAGTTAAAATCAGTCATCCCATGAAACAAAGTGAATAAAAAAGCAAGGGAAGAGATGGGCCATGTATGCAAAGAAATATCGAATTATTTAGCTTACATACCTCCGGACGAAGTAATCTATCAATCTCAATGAACAGATCAAGCATCGTGCATCTATGCTGCAGAGCAGTTCTTTGGGAAAGAAGACCAGCTGAATGCACCAAGTCAAAGGTTCTAGGGTACGTTGGAAAGGCCTCACACCTAGATGCCATGAAAGATCGTTATTGTAAGATTATAACATGTTGTAAGACCTAACAATAATTATTATGACAAGCGCGTAAAGACACGAGTATACAGTAATTACAACCTTAAAATTTTCCACGATGTGATTCACATATCCTATTATAACCCGTTTTGTTTCTCATTTTCTTAGCAAAAGTTAGGTTATAAATTTGATGTAATTTCATAATTCAATAGTTTGTTGACAAATATGATCTTAGCATCTTACTGTAGAATGAGTACATGCGGAAAACCTTTGGTTTTTTATGTAAAACACTTTAGTGAGTAATATAGCCTATATTTTTCATAGTCTTTCTGAAATCACTTTTGTCCAACAAAACTCACCAACATTGAGATTACAATGTGAATTTGGATCATCCAAATTTCTTAAGGAAATTACAGGGTCAAATTTAGAACAAAGAAACAAAGTTTGAGGCCCTGCATATAACAAAGGGGCCCCAATCAATGGTAAAAAATGATGGGCCTCATGCGAGAGATCCAAATTGAATATGCATTTTGATGGGTCTCATGGATAAAACCAATAATTTTATGCACTTTGATAGAATCATGAGCAGGAAAAAGAACTTGGCATATGGCTTTGGATTCTATATTTGACCAAGCGGATATAATTGACAGAAACAAATAGTGACATCACCAGATAAGAACAAGAGAAAGGATAAATACCAATCATGCAAAACACCGACAAACCCCCTGTCCAGGATCAATGGAAGGTAGTTCGGTCCGCTGGTTGGAACAACATTCATTACCCACACAGACTTTTTAGCTTGAAACAATGCAGAATTGAAACCACCAAAATGAGCATTCATGTCAAGCACGTTTCTGAGCATGTTGTAAGGAGGTGGCGGATCCTCTTCACCAGGCCTCTTTGGATGATCAGAGAATATTAGAGGTGACAGAAGAGACCAATAATTCTGGACTGCAGTTCTCCATCTTTCAGAGTCCTCAAAAAGTTCTTCAGATTGCAACCCTGACAAATGTAAATTTGGACACATTAAGATAGCTTATTGGGTACAAAGTTTCATTAGGTGAGCCATGACAATGCAATTATTTTCATTAAGAGATCCACAAAAAAGTCTTTCGAGAATCTAACAGTTACCATGGATAGCGAGTTCCTTCTTGTTCAAGTTAGACCGAGAAGGCCAGTTTCCCCTCTCTTCAATAGAAATCCATCGGCTGCTGTGAGTTCCCGCTATGCAGTTTTGCAGTTCCCGATAATATGGGGACTCCACATCATGACTTTTCATACACAGTGAGGGTCCAGAACCAGGCCTTCTGATTATAAAAACAGGTAATGCCGATAATCAGCTGTATTTCTTATTTCTCATGCAGTAAACAAAAGCTTCTATGTAGTCTAGATGCAATTTAAAAGAAATCTGACTTGCAGGATATAGGGGGGAAGTACATTATCATAAATTATGCACCCCCAAGCTCTACCTTGAATTGTAGCAATCTCGCTTACTAGTTTTCTTCCACACAACTGTTTCATCTTGCTGTGACAACATTTCCCAGCAAAGATTTTCAGTAAAATCATGGATAGACCTCCACCGTTTCTGATTCTCTTTGTTACGAGCATTTGTAAGTGGCGAAGTCCAGACAAAGTAGCCGCCCGGTTTTAAGAGTCTATCAGCTTCAACCAAAAGAATGCCATCTATACCATGTATAATGAATGTATGGTTAGCCAACAAAATTCCAAAAGTTACACATCACTAACCACAAAGTGAGGAGATGTAATAAGATAAATCCAACAGGTGATTTAAAGCTCAGAAATAGTTTGTCGCACGCCAAGTTTACTGCTTACAGGATTACTAAAAGGGATTACAATACGATGGGTATTCAAGTAAGATGAGAAACCCTCCCCAAAAGCTAATTATCGAGGTGAAAGTATCAACCACTTCAGTACCCCATCAAACTTTTTGTACTTCTCACTATGAGAAGTATGCACCCCATACTACATTAATCTCTGTCGTAATACTGAATAGAAGAAAAGTAAATCACAATTCGTTTATATCTTTGTTATCAAATTCTCCATGAAGAACACGACAAGTATAAGGTTTTTATGGCTCAGCGCCACATGATTGAATCTTTTAAAGAATTTTTATGTCATATGTTTCAAAGAGTAACACATAGCTAACATATAACTAACTGTGTACGAGTCTAGTCCAACTAAGGAAATCAGTTCGAAGTATAACTTTTGCATAGATATCCGCAGAAAAACTTTGAACAATTAACTCCAGTTAGTTTGATACCTCAATGACAATGGGCTGTTTAATGATAAAATGAAGACGCTTATTTTGCATATAGCATGTTAGAACCTGTAGCTGGACGTAATATACAACTTCTACCACAAGATATCGTTAAAATAAACAGGAAGCCAGTATGCAGTCCAACATATGAAGGGTGTAAAAACCACAATACCTACAATAATTACAAAGTTTATTTCTTTGTTCACGAATCTCATTTCTCCTTTTAATGACCCTATTTGTGAAGCACGTTTGAAAGGGCAATAATAAAGACAAGATTCTGTTGAATAAAGCAGAAGATGATAGAAGCATGTTGGCCTTATACGAAGTAGTATGAGATTAAATGGTAAAAGATACCTTTCTGGTCCCAATCAATGCCACATCTTGCACAATGCAACATATCAAAGGAAAGTGATGGATACGGCAACTGTTTTGAAATGAAAGAAGCAATCATAGCGGGAAGACCTCTCTCAAGTGTAAGCTGAACCTGGCTACCTGAGGGCTCATAGTTTGCAATGCACATGGTTAGGAGCTGACTTTGGTAGAGGTGTGCTCCAAAACTACCATATCCACAGCCTATGTCCAGTATGGTTCTAACCTGTAAATTTTAGGATGTCAAAAGGATCAATCAAATTACAGTTGAATCAAGGAACAATACAGTCAAATAAAGACTCCCTTCAGATTCAATACCATGTTGATCTGCCAGAAAACATATTAGAAATCCATCTTGATGCAAGGTAAGAATAAAAATTAAGCATATAATTAATCAATGAGTAGATGTTTTATGGACAACAATATTGAGCACCCATGAGCAATACATCAACAGATTCCGACTATTAAAAAACGTAATGCCAAAAATCGCATCCAATAGTGCCACCATTCATGTAATTTTAAGACAGCTTTTCAATATAGACATGGTGTTTAAACAAGCTCTTCAAAAAAGAAAAGAAAAAAGGCACATCCAAGGAACGATTCAACATGTCCATCAATAATTTTCTGCAAGGACCACACAAATGTTGTGTGTGTGTGTGTGTAATCAAGCAAGCTTCAAGTCAATGCATGTACCTGCCCACATCCATTACAACTAGGCAGAAACAAATATGCAGACTATAAAATTAACATGTATCAAGTGAAATATAAACATGTTAAATAAAGATTAAATATTTACATACCCCAGCTTGTATGAAGTTTGATTCATTTCTAAGTCCAATCATTTCTGCAATTTGATGCGAGTAGTCCTCAACACCATCAAACATAAGAGAGGCTGAACGAAAGGAAATTTGCTCTTCATCCAGCATCATCATTCTGTAATTATATGGTAAAATGGATGTGTTAGGATGAAAAGATATTGAAAAGTAAGGCAGCATGCAGGTGAGACATATACAGCTGCCTGCTTACCTCTTGGTTAAGCTCCCTGAAGAAAGAACCTCCTGTGCTGTGATCTTAACATTGGCAATCCAGATAACATCTCTTCCAGTAGGCCACCTAAGTGGAAGTTTGTAATTTGCTGGTGGGAGAACTAAACAACTTTGTCTGAGTTCATGGCCGCATTGCCGGTCAAACTCATTGCTGTCAGAATAACCCAAAGCTTCATTCTCAGAAGCATTATAGCAAGGGGCATAGTTTTCAAACTCCTGGGAACAGAATTCTAATTCTTTCATCTTTGAGGGACCACGAGAAAACTCTCCAATATCTAACAGGTCAGATACGAGTTTCTCTTGGAGTCTTCTATAACCATGGTATATGTGACCTCTTGATGAGGTAGAAATTGAGATTGTCCACCAAAAAGATCCAGTAAGAGCAAGTATGACTACAAAAACTAAACTTATTTTCAATAAAAGCACTGCCAATTTATGGCGATTTCGGGGAGTGCCAGCAAGGAAAGGATCAGATGTAAAACCATTCTCAGTGATGCCATATTTAGAGTGAGAATTATCTGTAAAAAGTAACCCCAAAGGAAATTTCAAACCCGAAGGGCTGTGATCTGAAGAAGCCCTTCTATTCAAATCATCTTTTTCTGTTTTATTTTTGGATTGGGAGTCCAACAAATCATGATTGCTGTCAGAGATCCGAGATGCACCCCGATGGAGGGGCCTGGACATTTTCTGAACTGGAAGGGTGCACGAAGTAACAGGGTAGACACGAGTAATCTATTAAATCACAAAGAATCCAATACTGAAGTGTTTTTCTGACATCAGAGAATTTGGGGAGGAAATTTCATCGGAAGAACTCAGCCTTCAGTTCTGCATTCGAAAACCTATGAAAACAAATATACCATGTCAATCTAAATGACCTTCATTAAGAGCAAGTTCGATTCTTTAAGATATTTCAAGTGCAAAGAAGTAGCAGGAAGCAACTTAAATAAACAAATTCATAGTGAGCAATCTGACTATTCACTCAGAACAGTAACAACAAGTGAATGGCATAAAGATAGATCCTTAATCGTCACCGCATCAGATTCATCAGAGACTCAATTTTGAAATGGGTATCTATGAAAAGGGACTAAAACTTCAGTGGCAACTGGGAATTGCAACCATAGAGCCCAAAACGAAAGTAGTAAGAAGGAGAAGTAAGATTCGAAGAAGTAAAAGTTGAACAAACGAAGGTTATCAGAGGATAACAGAGCAGTCAAATCGCAAGAAGGTTGTCTCGTAAATAAAATAAAAATAAATCGTTAGTACATTTTCGGATAAAAATCACGTTCACCGGGCATTTCACACTAGAATCAGAATGCACAAAAATATACTTGATTAGATCAATGCTGAGGCTGGCACACAACCCAGATCAAAACCAGTGAGAGGAAAGCAAAACAGCGAAGGGACAGTTAGTGACACGAGCAAAGACTACCTCCTTTATAAAAGACGGAGCCGGGAGAAAAGAGCAAAGAGAAACAAGCAACAAGTCCCAAAAAATCAGCGTGAATTCATGGGTTCGTGCTTCACTGCGACGCAATACGAATTATAACAAACTCGCCAGCCTTTCTGAGCTCAGCCTCTTCCCTCTCGATTGGCCTCTTCCTCTTCCTACTCTCACTGTCGTCAAACGCCAAGCTTAATGCTTGTGAGAGAGTGAGAGATGCACGCACAGAGGCATGACCGCATGAGCACACGGAGATTTTGTACTGATCCGATCACGTCGCTGCCCGAGCCCCCAAATAGACATTGGTATGATAATAATAATAGAAAGAGACAGAATTCAGTTCGTAAAAGTAAAAAACCTGAAAATATTGGTTTTTTTTTCTTCTATTAGTTACGTTACAATTAATATTTAAGATCTATTAAGACAGTAATAAAACATGAGAATTCGTAAATTAAGTGTATTCTTATAACAGCGTCCTATTCTAATGAGTTTTAATTGCGCTTGCACTCAACTCTAGTAACAAAACCGCGAATATATAAACAAACAAACAAACAAAACCGCGAATATATTCACAGATGGTAGATCCAGGTTCAAGTGTTCATTATTTGAACTCCCTAATTATCTGCTCACTTTGAGATAATGGGCAAATGAAAAAAAATTCCCGTAAAAGTCACAAGTTACCTTGATAAATGATAACAATCAATCATGTGCGCCTTCCATTTGGTATTTCTTCACAAAATGTCACCCGACCCATTTCTTCATCGGGCCTCTTTAATACCTATAAAGTATATATGAAGAATCTTTCTTACTAAAGAAACAAGCAGAAATGACAGATCTTTTAAAAAAACCTATATGACTCTCCTAGCTTGTATTTATATATAATATATATTGTTCATCGACATATTTGACTTGAGCCGGAAGTGGCGGACACTGACCCACGACCTATATTTAATAAGTACGAGCACCTCCACGTTTGCTTGAGGTCAGGGCTCGGCTCGGCTCAGTTGAGAGTACTTAAAATGGAGCGAACCTTTTGCCGGTTTGGCAGAAACCCACGCTATATTGCGTTAGGAAGCAACCCATTCTTGTTTGGGTAGTGCAGATTCACCAAGACGGGGGATTATGGCGAAAATAAAAGAAAATTCCAAGTGGACTTGGACTATTTGCGTAACTTGGACGATATGGTTGTCGATGAAAATTGATTTAGCTTTTGGGTTCGAGAGGACATTAAGGTTCATTATTATATTAAACGAGACACTAGAGATTTTCAAACTGTAATTGTCCACGCGTAATCATAGTGGGGGCTGAGGCCTCTACAGTGTAAAGGAAAATGTTGAGTGGAAAACGACAACTACCTCCGAATTTCCCTTTTCTTTTAAAATTTTCGTGGTCTAAGATACACCTTTCAAATTTAAAAAAAAAAAAAACGGTAAGGATGTATCCTAGTCCAAGTAGAAAAAGAAGAAGAAGAATTGAATGAAGGCTCATAACCTCGTCATGTCTTGCGTTCACGTGTTATACTGTATATGCTATTATACTTTCTTATCTCGTTTAGAATCTGGGACGAACCTAATTAAATCTTTTTTTTTTCATACTCATATATTTGGAAGTCATAGCTATGATTACATAGAATTCTATTTTCCATGACATTCTCTTATTGATCATGCAACTATATGATTGCATAAAATTTTAATTTATTTTGCTACAATACTGTGTACGTGTATTCAGTTTTTGGGGGTGATAGTTTAGCAAATAGGATAATAGATGGCACTACATGTGTCGTTCTGTTTTTGGACCAAAGGATGAAGGGTAAACCACCTAATGCGGGTGGTACCCACTACACGTCACACAAACATGTGTGTGTGTGAGAGAGAGAGAGATCGCATTTGGCAACTGGTACTCGTACAATTAAAAAAAAAATCATTGCATGAAAAATTTAAAACATTTCCATCATCACTATTTAATATTCCCTCGGATCCATGATATCCATGTATGACCTCGCAGGGGAGTTAGTCTTGAATATAAATATAAAATATATATTTTTTATATTTATCAATTTTTTCATAATTTATTCCATATTCTTTTAATAATAATTAAGATGATAGGAAATGAGATAAATAAATAAAATGATTAGAATATTTTAAAAAAGACATCATTAATTAATATTATTAATATAATCAAATTAAATAAAAACACTTTATATAAATGAGTGGATAGAGCAATAGCTTTTTTTAATATATTTTTTATTCCTAGGCTCAAAAATCTTCTTATCTGTGAAAACTGAAAACAAATGTTGATTTAGTGCAGCTACATGGTTGTAGAGGCTGTTTGGAATGGCTTATGGAAGCTCCATAAATGTTTATGAATTGTGATTCACGGAATACGAAGTAACTTTTACGGTCTACGATGTAGCTTTTACGGTATACGAGGTGCTTTTACGGTCTACGAGATATTTTTACGGCCTACGAGATAAATATGTGGAGGAGATTTATCTCGATTTACGTAAATCAGACTTATATAATAAACCTAATTCATAAAAGCAATACCAAACAGTCACGCAGAGGTGAAAGGAGGGAATAATATTATGGCAAAAAGAAAGAAGGGAATAATGAAATAAAAAAGTAAATGTACGGGGGAGGGTGAAAGAGCAGAGAGGTGGGGTGAAATTCCTGGCTGCCAGATTTGGCAGTGTTGGGTTAGGGGTGAGGGACACTGATCCATGATGGGGGTAGGTGGGTGGGTCATGCGAGCACAGAGACGCTACGACTTTCTGAGACCGTAATCTCGTCTCAATCAAAATAATGTAAGGTTCGTGAAAGTAAAGGTCAAAAGGGATAAGAAAGGCATGAAGAGATAAGATTATGATCTTAACCAAAAAGTGTCGAGGTTCAGGCAACTAGCCTATCATTTTTTTTTTTTTTAAAAAACATTTACGGTCCAAACTCCAGCACTAATCCCATGATGAATAAGGAAATGAAAATATCAGCAAAACAGCGGGACATGTGAAGGGAGTGGGGTCGGGAGGCTGTGTCGGTGGACCAATCGTTGGAGTTTGGTTTGTTTGTTTGTTTGTAGGCTTGTGAGTTCTGAGGGATTGCGTTTGGGGGACTGCACCAGCGCTGATGGACTTGGAGCGAGTGCGAAACCATCACGGGTCCTCCCACATTAATATTTTGATATTGTCCATCCATGTGCATTGCTTACATCCAATTAAAAATAAAAGGATAGTTTACTAAACTGAAATCGAGATCCCATTTTCAAGACTTTCTTTGGTTATTCAGATTTATAGATGCTCCTCCTTGAACAAACACCCTTCACCAATATTCACACAAATAGGATCACAAACGCAACCTGTTCACAACTCTAGCAAAAAATCACAGTTTTCTCCTCTTATATGTAGGTGGTCTTATTTTAGGGTTTAGGGTTTAGCACACCTGCTGTAATAAAGTTCTTATCATGTGAAGGTTCAAAAATCCTAGAAACCAATTTTAGGAGTAAGATTATATACATTTATTCTTTTTCAGATCTCACTTGATATGAGTCAGCTGCATTGGACCATCAAATACAAACACTAACGATCTGAGTTACTAGCAGGATTAAACTCAAAATATTCTACTTGTAGAAAATAATTTATATCAATATAGATTATAAAGTTAATGGTCTTATTTATCAATTTTGTTTTTATAATTATTTGTATTATTCTCTCTCCTTTAAATTTTTCTTCTTCTTTTTTCCATACAAAAGAGGGGCAAAAGCCTAAAAACTTTGGCCAAAAAAGGAAAGCCTAAAAACTAAATTAGACTGATCTATAGGGGAATGTATTAATGCCATCCCAAACAATCTTCACCCGCTAAGGTCCTAACAGAAGGAGGCCAGGACACGCGTTAAGAAGGGAAGAGCTTGTGAGACCTTTCTTGGCTACTCTATTTTACTCTCTTGACGTATGTCGCACCTGTATGCTCTATTGAAACTACATCATGCTTCGGATCTGAAGGAATATTATCATTCACAATTTTATTTAATAAGAGTAAAATTAAAATTTTTGAAGTTAGGATCGAATCTATTTAATGAGTCAACCATTCTTTTTTCTCATTTCAGTGAATTGGTTGGAAATGACTTATTTCTTTGATCTTATTTATAAAGTAGGGAGAAGAATTTTTTTAGGCATCTCGTCAATTTTTTCCATACAAATATACAATTTTGTCTGTCATTTGTTATTCTTTTGATAGGGTATAATGAATATTAGATAGAGGCAAAGTTAAAAAGTTATTCTTTTGATAGGGTATAATGAATATTAGATAGAGGCAAAGTTAAAAAGTTATTGAATTTTATCATAAAGTTAATGAAGTTTAAATTTTTTCTTAATATACTTCCTCTAGTTCACAATATTAGGCACTTTAATTATATCATGAGAAATAAAAAATGACAGTTAAGTTATTTAATATGTCATAAAATGTAAAAAATTTTCACTTTTATCCTTCTTGAGAAATATGTTTAATTGCATTGAGAATGTTATTTTAGGGAGAGGGGAATTAATGAGTGGACAAAGTTAAAAAATGAGTATTAATCATATGAGCAAAATAGAAAAACATTAGTACAAAATGCTATATTTGACATCGGTTAAAAATATATTATCGCTGTAGCATATAGGGTGTAGTAGGAATTGAATTAGCGGAAAATATATATTACAACGTCAGTTACAAATGACCCAAGACCATTTGTCTCCCAGCCAACTCACCTTCAAGGCTCCTCGTGTCCATGCCAACGCTTTGTTCAAGTCATAAGCTGGATGTGCATTTTGTGATAAAGGGAGGATTCGAACCCTTGACTTCGCGCAGGTGTTGATATGCTTTTACCAATTGAGCTGTGATGAACCTACAATCTTTATTTACAAATAAATAAACACACACACAGACACACATATTAATTTTATTTTTTAATGGAATTATTTATTAATAATTAATATATTAATTATTTGAAAAATGAAAAAAATAATTTTTTATAAAATAATATTTATATTATATATTTTATTTTGATTTGTATTTAATATTTATATACAATATTATTGAAAAACTCACATATTTTAATAAAAAATAAAGCAACAATAAATTTTATATGTTTATTTTATTATTAGATTTATATTATAATTTCTATAATATAATCTGTTAGAAATCACCGACAAAAAAAATTACATTCCTAACTTCATTTTTTTTAATAGTGAAAGGACCTATATTATGACGTTGGTTAATAATATAGTTGGGAAATCGAGCCTAGCTTGTCGGCCCAGCGCGTTTAGGCTCGAGCCCGTCAAGAGCTGGGCTTATGATTTAGAATCTCTAGAAGAAGTCGGGTTTAAAAGGGTCAACCTTATAGGGTCACAAGTTTAAAAGTGTTGCCCTTTTTTACCTATTTATTTTTTAAAAAAATAAATTAATATATATAATATTATTATATCAAATTATCAATATGAGAGACACTTAAGCACCTGATAGAGTATTAGTAATAGGCTAATACTTATCAAGTTATATGATTTATTTAGTTTTCTACAATAGTTTATTCATGTAAACTTTAAAAAAATAGGCTAATTTAGACATTAGATAATTATTTTAACTAAAAATTTATGAGTTTTGAAAATAATATATCTCAATTTAAAGAAAAATAATAACTAAATTGTAAAAATCGAAAGTAAATTTTATTTGAATTAAAATGAGTTTTAGAACGAGCCTGTGAAGGGCCGGCCCTGTAGGGCCACATGCTTCATAAATTGGGGGTTTTACATTAGTTGGGCCTAAACGAGTCGGCCCGTTTAGGCCCGAGCCGGTGAAGGGTCGGCCCGTATTCTCGGCTATAGTTAATAAGGACCTGACATAATAAATAAATAAATGTATTATAACATCATATCCAAATAAAACTAATGTCATAATAGAAGATAATTATTTAATTGATTATGATATCCGTTGTTGTCTAAGAGCCTGTTTGGATTAGTGGTGGAAAAGTGACTTTTTTTCTAAATGGGCTTTTACAGAAGTCAAATTGAAAAAAAGTTATATTGTAAATGTGATTTGTGTTTAGATTGACGGTGACATAAGTGACTTTTTTTTTAACATTAAACATGTTTGGATTAGCGTTTGAAAAGCCCATTTAGATGAAAAATGATTGAAAATGACATGAACTTTATCGAACACCACACACACACATATTATTTGTATATATATTGTTGTAATTGATGTTAAAAAATGTAAACAAAAAATTTAAAATAAAAAAAATTCAAAAAGAAGAAAAATACACTAAAACATTTAATTATAAAAGGATAAATATATATTTTAATCAGAATGTCATACATAAAGTGGATCATAATTAGATCATCTGCTACTGCCATAAGCTTAAAAAAATAGCTTCTCACCAAAAGATCTTTTTCCCTAAAGCCCAGTCAGATTTGCATATTTACATATTATGACGACAAATCATAATGTGTTGCCAATCATATATAAAGCAAGCCAAATGGACTTATGTGTTCTAATGGGTTTTTTTTCCCGCTTTAAATGTTTCCAAACAAGCTCTAAATTGATGTCATATTTACATAATATGACGACAGTTATAATTATAATTGACGTTGTATTGAAAATCTAATTTTTTTAACATGTTAAATTTATATAGTCCCTCATTTCAGAATCTACTTCATATGCAACCAATTAATGTACAACTATACAAAATTCCAACTTAAAAAAGGTCATTTTAATGTAACTATAATATTGTTATTTTTAAAAATTTGTTTTCATTATTTAATTAAAATTTTTAAATGTTATATTTAAAAAATATATTTCTTTTTCAATATATATATATTAAAAAAATTTCAAAACTTAATTTAAATCATTTTAATTAACTGTGGTGTTTGGTGCTTATTAAACCGATGCTGTAAATGTTAATATGACATCTATTTGAAATGCACCTAATGTAAAAATATCATAAGCCTAATTATAGCATCGAGTGCTTATACAATTAATGTTATAATATAAATTACGGTATCAAAAAAACTTAAAACAAAAGTAAAAATATGTTATATCCATTATCGTTTTTGTTCCACAAGTAACTTATGCGAAATCATATAATTAAATTGGTGTTTTGCACTTATGAAAAGAACATTAATTAAACTAAAGTGATTTATATTTTACATCATGTCTTCTCTTTAAAAGTATCTTATACTATAAACTAAATAAAGGGATAATGTAAATTTAAAACATACTAACATGACATACAAATAGGATCATATGAGTATATTTTAGCCATATATTTTATTCTTTGTCTGGCATTCTGTGCAACAGGAACCGGATATGTTTGCAGAATTCGTTCAGAATCTGACGTCTCAATGCGGTGCGTTATTAGTCCTCCTACATGAATTTCAAAGCAAATTATATCTACTTCATTTCTCTACATTAAAAGATATTTGTAAGGTCTCATCCTCATCTCATGTGTTGCATTTATTTTGACATTTTACATATTATCCTCTACTTTCTCCTCATTAAAGTGTTCCCAAATTTTACTGGTCTTAAAACTTCCGAAACCGACAACATGTACGGGGAAAGAAAGATATATGGAGCCAATCATTGGAGAAAATCCCCCCCGTCCTACCTTTTGGCTTTTGCGTATGTCGAATTGTCAATACAAGAACACATTACTTCATGCCCCATTTTTCATTTGAGGCTTCCAACATGCATGGGACTTGTAACATACATTTCATGCATAGTAACTTTAATTTACTCAAATGCTCAAAAGAATATATTTCTTGGCTTATAAACACAGCGTTCAAGGCTCGCTGTATTATGCGTTTTCAAATAGCAAAACTCCTAAATAATCAATTCAATACAAATTGTCGGGAAAAAAAATCATTAAATATTGACACGCACAGTCATTTTTTTTATGTGGAAGGCCCCACAACGTTATACTACAACAATTAACATGTTATTTATTAGTGGGGCCAGCTCTCCACTTATTTTCTCCTTCATTTGTAAGGACAACATATTTCCACACTCACTGCATACATGGGAATTGTTTTAATTGTAATCCTATCTGCATCATCTGCCATATGCCAAGTTCACTTGCAAAAAGCTGCCATTGTGGTTTAACCGTTTCGTTCTTGGGGCCAACACATAAAAGCATGTTTGGGATTATTTTTGAGTTTCTTATAAGTGTTTATTTACGTAAATCAATATAAAACTCCTCTCATATACTTACCTCATATATCGTAAATCATAATTAAAAAATTATTTTTAAAAGTTTTAATCACTATTTCAAACAAACAAATAGTGGAGTAGAACACCAGTCCGTATTACTTATTTACCTCTTTAAAACCTTTTTTCCAACACATTACTCACGTTGATAAAATCCTCAAATATTTATGAAAAATTCTTCCGCCCCATTTTCAGACCACTTGGTTTGACCGTGGGCCGTGGCCGCAGGAAAAAAAAAAGCCTGGCCTTTGCATCAGTGTGTGCATATATTTATTTATGTAAATTCCTGGATCTACGTACTTGGTTGTCCGGTTCTGAAATCAAACTAATTATGTCTGCACTTAAGAATCTGTTGCCGGCCGCCACAAAAACCGGAAGTTATGCCATCACTTTCTTTGCCCATTCTTTGATCTCCAATCACACGCTTTCCAGATCCACAAGATTGGAAATTTTATGGAATATAATTGAATTTCTTTCATCGTGCTTATCACTCCAATCCTCTTCTTGAAACTAACGTTCACATGGTATAACAAGCTCTTGTTAAGATGGTAAACAATCCCTTCTTTCTAGAACACAAATTCAAATTTTAGTTAGCCTATTTATTGGGGCAAAGCAAAAAACCTCCTTACCTTAACCCCCGAAAGTCTATAGTGACTCAAAAAAATCCTTAATAAATAAAAAAACCACTCATTTCAAGCTTAATCATTGTCAAACCCCCTTTCGAGATGTGCGATTCACAATTGTTGTCGCATAATAGTAATAGTATATAGCAAATGGAAACTAATGCGCAACAATTATTTCATTTTATCAGAGGACGTTACAGAAGTCAGCAATTGGCAAAGGCTAGGTGGATCTAAAACCCTCATTGGACGCCGATGTTTGCGCTAAATCCACTCCCCCACTGAAATCCATACACTTTAATTTATAATCAGAGTGGTTTTTCAAAGAAAATGGACCCCTAGGCTCAATCTCATGGATACTCCATAGATAACAACGATGTCAAACAGTTCACGTGAGGTTGGCGTCTTCCCATATTGGTTTTGACTAACGCCTCGCCTGCTTTGGTGGCAGACCTATTATATGCAGCCAACTTATAATTACTCCTCATATTATCCTCAATAGAAAGAAAAGATAGTGTGGTAATCCATGATTAGCCCACTAAATTATTTCATGTTTTTTTATACATAAAAATTAGGTGAATTGCGTTTCGGAGACTCCTCAGACCTAAATATATCTCTAGACTCAAAGAACGATTACAGATAGCTCATCAATAAGGGCATTACATCGGTGAGATTTAAACCCACAACCTTATGGTTATGAGTCAACCTCTTTGCCAACTGGACCAACCTTTGTTGATGATTATACTCCCTACAGTCTTTTTTATAAACAGTTTTTTTTCTTGATTGCGCAAAATGAACTAAAGGTTAATATTAGTTAAAAGTAAAAAATATGTCAAAAATGTCATGTTTCTCTCAAATATACTCCTATTTATGAAAAGAGCCTAGAAGAGAGAATGGGTTAAAAATATAAAAAGGATGAGTATAAAATATGAGAGAGAATGAGTAATAAATGATTGAATGAAAGAAAATTAATAGTGAATGAAAGTAATTAATATAAAGTTATGTATTTAATAAAAAAATTAATTTAACTTTTGAAAAAAAAATACTTATATTAACAACATGGCCATAAAAAATAAAGTTGCCAGTAAAAATGACAAGAGGGAGGTAGCATCATGTTTGAATCATGTGGAGCTGGAAGTAGGACCATTGAAAGACTTGTGGGCCAAACTCTGCCTCTGGAGTGTTGCAATGCATTGTGAAAAGGACTGCCACTAAAGCAAAGGATTGATTTTGGATTGTGAGGGGCGATAGGGAAATATAGCCAAACGGAGTGAAGAAAATATCAACATGAATTGAAGCGCTTCTCAGAAAAAAGAAAATCAATCAATCAACCAACTCATAAAATTATGAGCAGAATATACAAGATAAGGGCTATCATTTGCTCGTTATACCATTTTCTTTCTGCAGATACAGTTGGTGTGATGTTCAGAGATTATTATTATTTAACATTCAATTTGCAGAGAAATGCTTTGGATGTTTATGGGGTATATCATATCATGATCAGATATTAATGTTTCTTAAATGACATTATTATTTGTTAGTTGAGAAAATTAATATTCTTATAGCACAATAATGAAGTAAATTAGATTCTGTTCCATATTGAGAAGGGGTGGGGCTCAGGCTTGCTGATTTGGTAAATTTCTGGTAGGGTAACAATAGCTCTATTGCTTAGCTTAGGATCTGAATGGCTAAAGTAAAAATTAACTGCGACTTCATTATAGTCACGGCACAAATAGCAAAATCCAGCCTTTTGAAAGACGTCAAATATTTGGTCCCATCAAGCAACTTTGTCACTGAGATTCAAACCTCTCAAGACAGTTTCATGTTCATCGGTTCTGGATTCTCCCATATGCCCTCCTTAAACAGCTGAAAGCTACGCCTTTATTAATGGCTAACTGCCTCATTACCTTTTATTTACACTCCCACTTTGGATTTCCACTGGTCGAGTTGTTCAAATAAGATCTGAATCATTAGACCTAATTTACCAGGGTATAATATTTCATTTATTATCATTGACCCAAACGGACACCACACCAGGCCAACCTTGTAAAGTGTCATTGGGCTAATAATTCTACACTCCTCCTGGCACGCGTGCCTTGAACTATCATTTATGAACAGTATCACTGAGTGGCACATAAATGTAACTAGACAAGAGTGGCTTGTATGTCTTCTTTCAACAGATTAATCATTGTACGAGTTGCAACTAAAATTTGTCACCTTAAGTTGGGTACCAAGCAGGGACATGAGGACCCAACACGACATGTGACAACCTTGATCATCACATGTCTCTCTTCTCAGCTTCTCACATTTGATTTAATGGCTTTGGTAACATGCATGGACTTTAGCTTCCATCTCTTACAACAAGGCATAAGGAACACCACTAAAACCACTGTATTGGACTATAACAGAGAAATTTGAGGAGTGGGATTTGGAAAGAATATGGCCGACAGAGAAGGAGCTATAGAGAGAGGGCAAGTGTTGAATATATATTGCTGCGGTCGCAATCACTGGATTAAAGCAGGCTGACACGTGTCACGATCACGGAAAACTGAGGGGCTGTATTAAAGCAAGCTGATGATATCCAAAAACAGGGTATGAATAATAGAGGAGTGGAGTGGGTGAATTGTAACATTTAAAAGGATAACATGATGGAAGAGTGGGCCAAAATAAATGCATGGTAAGTGCCATTCTCATAATCTCATGTGGTATGGGTAACAGATCCTTCCAAACCAGCAATTTTCAACCTTCATCAGTTTCAACTCAGGACCATTCATTAGCACTTTACAAGAGACTTCAGTTAGCCTTTTTTCTCGTCCATCATAATTAATTTTGGGTCATCAAAAAATCAGCATATGTTTTTATTATAATAATATGATAGTTCCTCTGCATCAAATGCTCCCTCGGTTAAGATTCCATCGAGAAATTCTGAATTATTAATGGAAACACATATCCTGAGACAGTAGGACAACAGAAAGGCAAAAAATGTTGATTTAATTGGGTGAGGTTCCAAAAAAGACATTCTGTGATTCCGCAGAGCGGCCAAATCTTCTTCTGATCACGGGAACGATCAAAGCAGGCGCAAATTGAATGAAGTAGGTTAGAGATTCTTTCGAGTTTTGACATTATTTATATTTAAAATCATTCATATCCCATCTACTACAGTGATGTATCCAGACTGAATGATAAAGTTATAAGGAGTAGAACACAACCGTGTAGAAATTGTGCAAAATGTCTCCAAAGGCAAAAAATATTACAACTTTGGGGTGAGAGAGGCTCGAACTCTCGACCTCAGGATAACTCAGAGCTATGAGACCTACGCGCTAGCCAACTGCGCCACCACCCCACTGATGGTGGGTTTTGAAACTGTAATTATTTATTTTATATTGATGAGGTAGAAGTTGATGTAGAGATGAGAGAAAGTTGGGAATCTGATTGATATGGAATATGAGTACAGTAATGTTGGATCACATTTTTTAACGGCGAAAAGGCACTCACATTGAAAGAGTGAATGAATGTGTCGGTGGGCTCATGCTTTACCAACTTCTTGATTTTGCTCTGCTCTTATTGATCCAATGGGTGGAACAGCGTATCACTACTCGCCGCCCACATATTTAAGGCATGATTTGCTAGTTTGCCGTACAACTTACTATAATTTATATATATAAATATAGATGAGCTTGTTTAACATCAAATTTTAGGCTTTAAACTAGTGCAAGTCAAATTCCCTAAATCATGGTTTTTGAAGCCTTTTTTTCGCAAGCTGAGATAAAACTTTTTTCACATACTTAGTGCATGTCTGAATTAGTGATAGAAGATGATTTTCTAATGTAATTTATGGTGTACGAAGTAAGTATGTGAGAGAAGTTTTTTCTCGACTTGAATGAACATGTTTTTTAAATACTAACTTAAATATGCCTTTACTTTATAAATAATAAAATTAATTCTAAAAAGCTAAAACAAATAGGTGAGTTAAAAAGCACTTCTAATTATATCATTAAAATAGGCCCTTGTATAAGTTAGAACATGGAAGTTAGATGATCTACGTTGTCTTGGGCAAGCCTGGTATTACATCATTAATAGGCCCATTGACTTGAATCCGGCAAACGCTCACACATGATCTCGGGCCATATCCTCCATCACTTGGTAGGCCGAATCATATAAATATTCGGGCTTCTAAAAAAGTTAGCTCTCTAAACAGCATGCCAAAAATGGCTCATTTTGACGCCTCCTTTTCATACCTTTTTGTCAATTGCGGGAGTGAGGGTGCCTTTTTGTTTGTTCACGGTTATTTAAAGGTCGGAGGTAGCGAGGTTTATATTGTCACAAACTGAATTTCGCGGTCACTAGTAACGTTAGATATAGATCGATCAATCCAAAAAAAGTAGAAGCTAGGGAAGAAGAATAAAAAGGAATTGATGAAGCTGGAAGCTTAGTAGATTTTGATAAATACTCCTTCCAATTCTTAATATAAGATATATTTAGAGAATTAATCTTGATCCTTAAAACACATTTATCAATATTGTTCTAATTTACTTATATTTGATGCTCCCTCAATAATAATCGAGGAGAATGAGTAGAAGGAAAATTACTATAATATTTTAAAATATATATATCATACTAATAAATTTTTTAAATTAAATTAAATTAAATTAATATATTTTATATTAAGTATCCAACAAATTGACTAGTTTACAAGAAAAGAGAATCAAATAATGAAGGGGGAAGAAAGGCAGGTAAAGTTGGAGATATCCCACGTGCAGAGGAGGGACCTGCCAGTTCACGGACTTGCCAATCATATTAATTTCTCATCCCTAAGGGCTGAGGCTGGCAACCAGCAAGATAAGGACTACTTGTGGGACGTCCTTATGCAGGAATTGCTGGGCTCACCACATACTATTGCCAGCAGTTAAAAAGCGAATAGTGATCTCTAAAGCCTGGGCTACCTCCTCCACGCTCATCCTGGTCGATTTGGAAAAACCTATGATTAGCCAGCTCAGGGTTTGCAACATGGCCCCATGTGTGGGTCATATTTTCTATTAAATACTCCATTAACCTCTCTTTTAGTTTCTTCTTCATTAAACATGTCCATCATTAAATCAAATTTTAACGGTATTATATAAAAATATTATTATAATATTAAATAGAATTAAATTCTAACCAATCTAATGGTAAGGACATTTAATAGATCAAGAGAAAATTGAAAAAGTAATCAGCAGAGACATTCGTTGCTATGCCCAACATCAACGAGTGGAATTAAGGAATTAGAGTGGACGAGTCAACTTCTTTCTTAAATTAAAGCAGCAAAAGATCTGTCGTCAAGTGATGGCAAACACAAGTGGCGGAAGCCAAAGCCGCGACACCATCCAACGCATGCATTATTGTACAGTTTTTTGCGTTTCTTTTTAACGAGCAGCGATGCTCATAACGTGATCAGGAAGAGAAGCTTACTGAAAAAAAAAACGTAGAGGTGAGAAGGGACACAGAGAAAAAGGCAAGACTGATGATTGCGGGGAGTTGGAGGCTGCACATATATTTATTAATGACTTTGGAGTGAGATAATACGTACAAGAGGCAGCTGTCACTCCATATATACCCCAAACCACAAAGCTTATATATATACTCCTACCTCATACATCTCCTCCACTCCAGGCCGGCCTTTTTTCTTTTCTTCATTTTCTTTACACAAACAACATCAAATAACAACACAAGCTGTGATTGAGCAGAGAAAGAAGGCAAATATACTACACCTACGTACTGATAGATGTGTGGATGTCCATTTAAATTGGATGGCTCGTCATCAACGGTCCCAGTTCGGCGACACCACATTCACCAAAGTGTTCGTGGGAGGACTAGCTTGGGAGACACCCACTGATGAAATGCGTAGATATTTCGAGCAGTTCGGTCACATTCTTGAAGCTGTTATCATCAAAGATAAGCACACTGGAAAGTCTAAAGGCTACGGATTCGTATGCCTTTTTACTCATCTCCTTTTCTTTCTCTTAAACACCATTAATTCTCTGTTCCCTTTTAACTACTGTTCATATTGTATATATATATATATATGTATCGTCCAATGAGCAGGTAACTTTCCGTGATCCTGACTCAGCAAGAAAAGCCTGTGCTGATCCCAAACCTATGATATATGGAAGGAAAGCAAATTGCAATATTGCTTCTCTAGGACGCCCTCCATCTCCTCGAGGTCTACTCTTCAATTTATACTTATTTTTATCATAATGTTCAAGTCATAGCTGTGGATTCTTCCATTGCCGTTCAAGTTATTACATATGTAACAAGGTCTGATATTCGTAATGCAGGAACGAATATATCGGTGCAAGATGGAGGTAAACAAGTCACAGCACGAGAAAAGCCGGCGGCCTATTACAATGGAGTTCCGGCAGCCGCAGCGGCAGCGCCACCTTCTCTGATGTACTCAGCAGCGTATAGGTGAGTGAGTTAATTTCATTCATTAAGTGGCAGAGCAGTCGCAGACAAAAGACTGGTCCGTACTAACACATGAATATCACCTTCTAAGTCATTATATATACACGGATTAATATATTATAATTATTCCTTAAATCCAGCTTAGCCTTCATAATGATTTTCATGCAGCAGCTTATTATAGAACATTGTCTGTCACTATAGGCAATTTTCATTTATAGTTAGATACAGAGGACATATCGATATATATAACTATTAATAATCCCATAATAATTGTAAATTCAAAGAAAGCCCAGGATATGGACGGTCACCTCACATTGTAATGCATGCATGTGTAGATCGCAGTGGTCCAGTGTCAATTGACATATAATCTCACGATCGAATCTCTCGGCTATCTGTACTTTTTATGATCTGTACCATCAAAGTCATTTTCCTCCCAGCAATATAATGAGAATTGGTTGGTGGTTGAAGAGATAAACAGAAGCTATAAAGAGAATTATAACATCAACACTCGACCTAGAAGTTTCAACTTTAATGGGGGAAAATCAATTCGTTCTTCTCTTCATCAAGTAATTCACCTAAAGATGTAAAACAAAGTTTTGGTCAAATGATTGCTGTGAATGAATGGAGCTATTACCAGCTGCTGATTCCTTAGACGTTCCTTTTTTGTTCCGTTTCACTTTATATATTATGTACTACAAAAGGAAGCTCAGCTCTCTATAAAGTAGCACGCTAGGTCATAATTATTGATGCTTAGTGACAAGCACGCTGCGTTAGTGTCATCCATTCAATTTGGAACCCACCACAACCAGCAGCTTTACATCGAGATATGTATATCTTCACCGTATCTTATACAAACCCAACGTTATATATATATTCTTCATTACACAAGTCATTGAGATATTTTCTCCTCAAAAGAAGTATATATTTAATTTCCTTTTATATTTGCTCGCTAATTTTGTTTCACTTTGTGCAGCTATCCGACCTACACTAATGATTATGGGTTCCACCAAGTAAGGATCTTTTTCATCTCCCCTGTTCATCTTATCAGCAACTCAAGTTTTCAAAGACATAAAAATTATCATCGATGATAACAACAAATATACTAACTAGAAGATATATGGTATATTGTGTTGTGAAACCCACAAATTCAACAGGCACAATACTATCAACAATTCTATGGACAATCATATTCATATTACTATGGGTATTGTGTCCAAACACCAAGGCCAAGGGCTGCATCCCCATCTGCAGGTGCCTCCTATCCATACTACCCTACGTATACCCCCATGGAAGGCTATTGTCCTCCTATGCCCTTTACTGGTAATAATATAGCTTTATGTTTTCTTCATAATTTATTTTAACTTTTATCATCAGTTGAATTGTCTTTCATTGCGTGCATGTACTCTCCCCCACACAACACGAGCACAAAACCATTGAAGCACTTCACTGACACACTATATATTATGGGGTTTGGGTATGGGGGTCACATGGGCAAGTAGCCCAGCCCCATGTGAATGAGCTGTTCAGGTGTGTGCCATGCATGAACCATGAAGTTTATAATGCATAATGGGTCAATGTGAAAAAATCATGACAGGAAAAGTAACAGAGCTTGCATGTGGGTTTCAGTTTAGAAAATTGAAGTGGTTAATTCTTTATAGATGCAGTCAAAGTGCTGTATGTTGTATTCATTATTGGCCCCCACATTGCACACTAGAATCTAGATAGATATACTGCCACTTTTGTCAAATTTTAGACAAAAGCTGGCCTTTGCCACAAACTTTAATTTGGATAAAAGTGAATTAGGCAATGGAGCTGAGTCGAGAAATGAAATATAATCTTGTATTTGTCTAAGACGAGTTTAATCAAAGTTTAATGTGGTTGGCCTCGCAGATTCTCGGACCCAGCAACGAAGCTCCTTGGAGACAACAGCTGCAGTAGGTATAACTTCAGAAAGTGCCAATAGCCAAGGGAAGAACTGATAAGATCGTCTATATCCACAGTTTTATTTCTTAATTTTTTTGGTCCAAAGATGTAGCCTAGCCTTGGCTCTTTGCGCAATACTAAATAAATGTTTCAGTTGATCACTACGCATATTTTCTACGGTTATGGTATGGGGCTCAAAAAGACTAACTCAACTTCATTCACATTTCAGACAATCTTCTCTCTCTATTCCTATTATTCTTCCAAGGAATATGTATGTTTTATTACTAATTAACTCAGAGCTGATATTAATGCGCATCAGCAATTGTTACTAATTAACTCAATTTCATCTTTTTCATTATTAACATACACTGATATATTGTTCATAATAAACTGATTTTCTTCAAACATTATAATTTACTACATAGGGATTTTGTAAGTACATGAGGCTTGAATGCTTCTGCCAAGATTTCTTATTGACCACTTTGCCTTTCAAGCCTCATGTTCAAACAAAGTCGAACAATATTCAGCAAATTATATGTAATGCTTGATAGAAAATAAGGCCACCATGAACTAATGATTCCATAATATACCAATGAACATTCACAATGAAATGAAGCAAAAGAGGCGCAAGTACACCAAGGGCTGGCACGACAGAAGGAAATAGAAACATAAAAAAATTCGATTTTTCTTTTGGAAGGGGCATTTTTCTGGGTTTGGAGAGGGTTTCAGATGGTCAGGTTCTAAAGCCCAGCGTTACATAGTCCAATCCACTGGGTAAAGTTCGTCCAGCGAGATTGACACGTCTATTTCACAGTAACGGTGATCAAAGTTCTTGAAGGTTAAAATCACTTGTTTATCAGTGCACCAAGTGACACAATCTTCGTATCTAATCAAGCTTGAAAGAAGCATAAAGATGGCATGATAAAGTACATATCTCTGATAAATTTCTTATCAGACAGGAATTGTGTTTTAGACTGATCTCCTGTTTCATATTGTTGATCAATCTGTCTGAACTCACACTCGCAGCCTTCTCATTTTGTCATCATAGCGGCAAGCGAAATAATATGATCCTCAACTATTGGATAGACCATGAGCAGCATCTAATCCCAAACAAGAGCACGAGCAATAACCAATAGCCAAATTGAGATCACAAGCAAACACAATGCTAATAACGCTGCATTATTAGATGGACCATGAGAGGCAGTCTGACAATTAAGTCGATTGATTGTTGAACGCAAATTCTTAAGTTTAAATGAAGTTGTTCCCAACAAAGCCATTCCAAATCCTCTGCTAATTCATTTAATTGAGTATAAATTCACCATCATAAAGAGTACAGATTCGGCGATAGGACAAAGGAGAATGAGCCTCAAGAAGAATGACCACCGAAGTGATATGCAATTAGATTGACCATAAAATTAATTTGTAACATGAGAAAATAAAAAGAAAACACACACTTGCACAAAATATAGCGGGCCAACCAGCGCTTTGGAGGGGTGTTGGACTTTAGCCTGGTATATTTTTCCCCATATTTTGACCCAACCTGGAAATGAGTGGGTAAGAATAAAACAAGCCTACTTGGCAAACTGGACTGCAACTGATCCAATGTACCAATACAAAGTAGAAGATGAGCGCGATTGCTCTGAGCTGGCCATATCTTTTTTTTTCCCCTTTCTTTCTTTGCCCCCAAGAAATGCATTAATCATGAAACCATGAGTGTAAAAGTTTTTGTGGTAAGTAGAAATTAAACAAACAAATCAGAACATAAACTAAAACATCAGAACAAACGCAAACACACATAAATCAATTAAATAAACAAAACAGTAAAGAAATAAATCCAAGCAATAAAGTCTAGAGAAAATCTTCAAAGCATCATTTAACAACAATTTATGCAATTGGAACGAGGGTCGTAATACCCAAATTGAAGGGTAAGACCCATCCACTAAAGCTTTAGCAACACCCATGACTACTAAATCTGCTTCTCTAAGAATCCATTTACAAGAAGAGTTCCTAATAAATTTCTTTGAGATGAAACAGTTCTTAAGGAGAGACCGAGAGAGTCACATCTTCAAACTAATGATGCAAAATGTTGATTTACATTTCAAACAAACACTTGTCAATCCAACTCAAGATGTAAAATCCCTGGGTGACCGCATCATATATAAGTCGGGAGGTGTTACTTTATTTTTAGATGTTAACTCTTGTCCTAAATATAAAATCTATTTGACTTTTTATAGAAATATTAAGGAAGCTGAATAAATTATTTTAAAGTATCTATATTTATCATTTTTATACCAAACTAGTTTATTTGACTTATAAGCTAAAACATGATCTAAAAATATAAGACATATATTATGATTAAGTTATTTATTTAGTTTCCTTAATAACAGAGGAAAAATATATTGCCTCAGATTCCACAAGTGCACAGGCCGTATTAAGTAATAAATAGTGAATAAGATATTAGGGAAAATGCCTCCCAGGTCCCAAGGGACCCAAATAATAGCAACATAGTCCCAAAGGGGATTCTCATATCAGAAAAGTCCCTAGGACTTTTCTGATATGGATTCTCAATGCGAAAAGACGACATTGCCCCTAAGGCAAGGAAAGAGAAAATGCACAGAAAGAGAAATGGAAGAAACATACATAAAGAAAAATGGAGGAAAACACAAAGAAAGAGAAAACGAAGGAATGCCATTGTAGCAATTTGAAGGGTTTAATTCCCACTTGGACATCATTTGATTTTGTTATAGTGAAATCACTAAGTTGATTTTGATTCGGGGAGGAAAAAGCGTTAGTTTGCCCTAAATACATCAGCAACTCACGCCCCTCACTCATGGCTGCACACTGATACATAACTCTCCAAGTTTCTTCTTCAATGGCGTATTCTTCACAAGGCAAGTTCCTTTTGTTTATTTTATTATTCTTGTTATCTTCTCTACATGCTTTTACTGTCCTTATAAAATTTGAATCTCGTTCAATACAATCCAAACATGACCAAAATCCATGCCATGAAGCTATTTCTGAACCTGAAACCACAAATAATCTGAATGTGATAGGGGTTGGTTTGGTGAGAAAAAGCTAAAATGATAATGCAAAATTGTTGTTAATACATGTAGTTTTAGTTGTAAATATGACTGTTGTAGTTGTTAGTACGATGCTCTGTTTCTGGGAAATGTAATTGTGAACATAAATCAACTTGTAAACATAACTAATGTAATTGTGATAAAATGCATTAGGAATTGTGAAACAGGTGTCAGTTATTGAAGAGATGCATTAGAAATTTATAACTCATCTAATTTGTTACTAGATAAGTTGTAAATGATGGCTCATACATTATTCTTAAAAGTAACATTCCCTAACCTGGAGGCTATATCAGAGGCTCAGAGTAAGCTTTTAGTTTTCCTGGTCATTTTCGTTTTGATTAATTATTGATAGATATATACATGGTTTGTGCACATTGGGCTTGAGATTGCAGCTTATTCTTCAATGGTCGACTAGTGTGTTTGTGCTTATACAATGTTTTCTTGAGAGGAAGAAATTTTCTGTGGATATCAACTCCAAGTTGGGACGTAGTTTCTCTCTAGTTCCATAGAATTATAGTAGTTAGTGTTATGTACATTTTCTTTTTTGGATACATATTATGTACATACTGCTATAAAAATGGGTTATCTACTTCTACATGCTTGTTATCTTTATCCTTTATGAGATCTACTACCAATTGGACTAACGTTATGTTTGATGCTGATCAAGATGAGAGGGATTATAATCCAAAGTTGTCTTCTAGCCTGGTTCATAACAAAAAGTTGTGACTGATGTTAATTAAAACAAAGTAAATAACCTTTTTGATTACATTGATGGGAAATGCGATTCTTTTTTATTTGTACAAAGTTTTAGGTCAGTCTTCTTAGGCCACTGGATAAGCTGACATGAACCATCTCAGAAAATGTCATTTAGTTTTTTACAACTTGTTCAGTAGGTTTTAACAACTACGTCAGCTATATTTACAACCTGATCAGTCTTCTTACGCCAATGAATAAGTTGACATGAACCATCTCAGAAAAATGTCATTTCATTTTTTACAACTTGTTCAGTAGGTGTTAACAACTGCGTCAACCATATTTACATCCTAATTAGTCTTCTTAAGCCACTGGATAAGCTGACATGAACCATCCCAAAAAATGTCATTTGGTTTTTTACAACTTGGTCAGTAGGTGTTAACAACTGCGTCAGCCATATTTACAACCTAATCAATCTTCTTACGCAAATGAATAAGCTAACATAAACCATCTTAGAAAATGTCATTTGGTTTTTCACAACTTGTTCAGTAGGTTTTAACAACTGTGTCAGCCATATTTACAACCTGATCAGTCTTCTTACGCCAATGATTAAGCTGACATGAACCATCTTAGAAAAATGTCATTTCATTGTTTACAACTTGTTCAGTAGGTTTTAACAACTGCATCATCCATATGTACAACCTGATCAGTCTTCTTATGCCTATGAATAAGCTGACATGAACCATCTCAGAAAATGTCATTTGGTTTTATACAACTTGTTCAGTAGGTGTTAACAACTGCGTCAGCCATATTTACAACCTTATCAGTCTTCTTAAGCCACTGTAAAAAACTGCATTAGCCATATCTAAGATGGTTCATGTCAGCTTATCCAATGTGCATATGCAATATGATACGTAAGTATTTGTTTAGTGTCTGTTTGTTAGGAGTTTGGTGTTTGTTTATGTGATATGTATTGGTTGTCTTTAAAAACTTGAGAACTGTGCACGTGGTATTTTGTTTGCAGGGATTCTTGTGGGGTCCATGTGCTATCATGGTTACACGAGTGGGACGGGTCAGCACGTAACAAAGAGGGGTACACCATGCCTAAGTTATCCCAGGAAGAAATCCGCCAGACGAAGCTCGACTGCTTATAGTGGCTTGTGACACATACGAGGAACAACCATGCGCAAAGGGTCCTAGCAATTGTAGCTGCGAACCAACCAAGCAAGAGGAAAAAAGAGACATAGGAGTAGTTAAGTAGTTTAGTTAAGTTAGATGTTTACTTATTTGGTATACAATCCAGACTGACATGTTCAGATGTAGTTTGCCAAATAAATGGCATTTTGAAGGAAACGCTTCCTGAGTGACTATTTAGTTATGACTAAATTGTAAATGCATCAGGTATTTCAAATTGAAGTGCATAGTTGTTGCACACAACTGTAGTGTTGTTGCCATTTTCCTTGTGGATTACTTATTGAGCAACTTTTAACAACTGTTTTTAGCATTTTTTACAACATCATCAGTCTCTATATGGTTAGGTGGTAGTTAACAGATGAAAGATGGTTTTTCGTTAGTTCACAACTTGAACATTTGGTTTTACCAACTTTATGACCAATATTTACAACTATCTGTCTGTTCAATGTTTAAGATCACAAGGACAAAGTGAGCAATGCCGTATGGTATGTTTGCAACTTCTAGAGCCTTTTTTTAACAACTTGTAAAGCCTGATTTACAACCTTTTTCTGTTTGCACCCTTTCCATCAGATGAAATAGTACTGAATTGGGGTTCGTTGTGATTACAACGTCCTTAATGCGTTTTAACAACATTGCCAGCTTTATTTACAACCTAATGAGTTTAAATGTTTAAGATCATATGGAACAAATGACAATTGCATCTGCTGGGTTTACAACTTCATCAACCCATTGTAACAACTTGTAAGGGCCCATTAACAATCTTTTCAGTTTCCATGGTGACCATCAATTTAGTTTATACAGAATTGACGTACGTAGTGTTAACAACTTTATGAGCGCATTTTAACAACGTTGACAGCTTTGTTTACAACATTTCAGTTTAAAAAGATGACATGGAAACTGAAACGCAGCACATGTGCTGTAATAACAACAAAAACAGCTAAATTTACAACTCTTAAAGCACATATTAACAAGAATATATTTATTATCATTTCAACGTTTTGTGATGAATCAACCCACTACATTTAACTATTTCACTTACAAACAACTCAAACCCTTTGTAACAAATGACAACCTAATGAGTTTAAACGTTTAAGATCATATGGAACAAATGACAATTGCATCTGCTGGGTTTACAACTTCATCAACCCATTGTAACAACTTGTAAGGGCCCATTAACAATCTTTTCAGTTTCCATGGTGACCATCAATTTAGTTTATACAGAATTGACGTACGTAGTGTTAACAACTTTATGAGCGCATTTTAACAACGTTGACAGCTTTGTTTACAACATTTCAGTTTAAAAAGATGACATGGAAACTGAAACGCAGCACATGTGCTGTAATAACAACAAAAACAGCTAAATTTACAACTCTTAAAGCACATATTAACAAGAATATTTTTATTATCATTTCAACGTTTTGTGATGAATCAACCCACTACATTCAACTATTTCACTTACAAACAACTCAAACCCTCTGTAACCAACTACACAAACAGAGCACCTTAACCTCCTCATTACCCAATCATATTAAAAACCCCAACTTCAATGATCAAGTTCATATTTTTAACAAAATTTTAGTATTACTAATATATCTCCTACCACATAGTTCAATATTCACAAAAAGCTCCAACCTTTGATTAACCAGTACAATGAAAAAACAGATTTTCTTCTCTTTACTATTCAGTTGCTATAACATTCGATGACAATGACACAAGCTCAAACCTTTTTACTTTGATAAACTCTTCAACTTTGTTGCTCAACCAACGTCGCCTTGCTCGTGTGCTTTCTCTTTCGCGTGGACTTTTCGAACGTGGAGTTTTTCTCTGTCCTTAGTGATCCGACAGAAACGTGGATGTTGGTCTTTTGCTTGCTTTCTCTATGGGTTTTCTTTCCTTTTTTTAATTAGGGGCATGTTGGTCTTTTCCCTTTGGGAATTCATTTCAGAAAAGTCCCTAGGGACTTTTCTGATGGAAGATTTTACCTTGGGACTTGTTTGATATTATTTGGATCCCTTGGGACCTCATAGCCATTTTCCCAAGATATTATTCCCACGAGGACTTGATATCAACAATGCAGATGAGCAATGACTCTACACTTTTGCTTAAGTTAAATCAATACAGTTTGAATAGAAAGTAGGAATAAAAAAAGCTAACTAAAAAAGAAAGAAAAATAAATCTAACTATAATTAAGACTAAGGATAAGGCAAAGGCAAAGGCAAAAAAAAAAAAAGACTAAGGGTAAGGTTGATTCTAAATCTTAAACAGTGAGTTGGATTATTATAGTTTTTGTTATCTTTTAGTGCCTAATTTCTCTATTTAATTGCATTTAAAATTATATTTACTAATCTATAATTCTTATTTACCTAAGAATGTCTTTCAGTTAACTAAAAGTCATTCCAATTATATTGATCCCTAATGTCTTAATCAATTAGCACTTAATTGGATTAATTTAAGTGCAAGCCTGATATAACTACGTAGGGCTAATAGGTATATGTCTATCCTATAAGCAAATTAAATTAGAAAATTTAATCATACACGATTTAATTGAAAGTATAGTCTGAATTTCATATGTTTAGCATTCTTTCAAACACCAAAATAGTCCCAATCAGATTTTTTTTTTGGTTCTAGAATAATAAAGCACTCAACTAAATCATCAAATATAATAGTAAAACAATTAAAAGAAGAAGTCATTATTTACTAATCCATAATCAAAATAATTCAAAATGAAAGTTTAGCTACATAAATTGAACATTGTCATGACCAAAATAATATATAACAAAAGACAAAAGAAAGAACAGAAAGATAAGGAGAAACAAAGCTCAATGCCGAATTTGTATCCACGCTGTAGATCTATTATATCTCCAAACTTTAATCTCCCTCCATCTAAATTTTGAACTCTTGTGTTGCCATCACTAACCAAGGAATCATAACACTCCTCTCTCTTGCCATGCCTAGCATATATATAGGTATATATTACCTTCTTATATTCATTCATATCATAATATATTGGTTTATCTTTTTTTTTCATCGATTATTATATAATATAGATATATAATATTGATATTCTGTTCCCAGTTGAATCTTATAACATCCCCTACAAAATAAATTAGGATATAAGTAGATTTTACATTAAAGTATCATTTTTTCCTATAATTAATTAAAAGGATAGAAAAATATATAAAAGATAATTAAATAAATATAAATTATTAATAAATTTAATCAAATATATTTGAAAATCCACATTTATGTAATTATAAAATATATACTTATCACTTAATCTCTTCAAGAAAAAAAATTAACTATGTCTTAGATTTGACTTCTCTCCTTTTTTTTTCATGTCTGCTTCCATCATTTTTCCTCTTAATAACTACTGGATTAAAATCTAATGGTCAACATTCAACATTTTATTCTCATCATTTTCTCCATTTCCTTCCCATCATTCTCTTTATTGTGATAATATTTTTATAAAACATTAAATGTGGATCATTAGATTTTGATTCAAAGATAATGAAGAGGAAAAAGGATGGCATCAGACATAAAAAGAAAATGAGAGAAGCCATGTCCGTATGTCTTATATTAGGGATTGAAAGGAGTACTTAATACTACTTCCAATCCTTAATATAAGAGTTAATTTGGTATTGGATTTGATCTTAAATGTAATACCTCAATTCACTTTATTTTCTAAATTTATTTCCCCCCCCCTAAAATATCTATATTGATTATACACATTAAAAAGTTCCAATTTTTGAAAATAGTCATAATAAAATATTGTATTTTGTGAAAAACCAACATATAACATAACTAACTTTGGTAAACAATCTAAATTGACCTACTAACTTTCATATTAAAAACGTTTTTGTAATGGGAAGTAGAGAGGGTGGGAAGTAGAGAGGGAGGGACTGAATAGACTCAGAGGCTGTTTGTAATGGTTTATGGATTGTATAAGCTCGATTCACGTAAATCGAAACGAAATTCCTCTACATATTTACCTCGTAGGCCGTAAAAGTTACTTCGTAAACTATAAAATTTATCTCGTATTATGTGAATCACGATTGAAAAGCACTTATGAAACTTCCAATCACTATTATAAACAGGCTCATACATATACGTACGTTCTGGGTATGCACGTTCATCCCTTAGTCGTATGAGACAATGAGACCGCCATCCCTCTGCTACATGCTATGCTGGCGCCCTATTAGAAGCCACACTACCTTTGTTCTTAACATCCCCCAGTTATGCACTCTCCTCCATGTCTGCAGTTTATTCAATTCCCTAGCTTCCCTTCACCACATGCTCCTGTGTCCAACTCGCTTTTTCGGATTCTATCGATTCTGGCTAGTTGTAGCTGTATCATACAACTTATAATAGCTCGTTTAGATTAGTTTATAAAAGCTCCATAAGTGTTTATAAATCGTGATTTACGGAATACGAAGTTGCTTTTACGGTCTACGAGATATTTTTACGGTCTACGAGGTAAATATGTGGAAGAGATTTATCTCGATTTATGTAAATCGGGCTTATATAATAAGCCCGATGTAAATAAACTCAGGCAAACAAGAATTAATTGGGTTATAAAGCGTACGCGTGGATATACGGGTACACTCTTTGACTCCTATGCTCACTATTCTTCTAGGAAACTTCTCATCCTCCTTCCTACATACACACTGTGGCCGCCCACGAATTGAGCACCTTCAAAACATGGGCACGACCAGAATATTTTTCCGTGGGTGTTTGCTGCCAAAATAAACAATATCATTCACTTTTCCACCAAAACATTCATAGCTAGATATTACAGAATATGCCCATTTCAGAGTATTACGATGAAGAGGAGCAGCCAACAGGCTTATTGACTTTCAGAGAACACACACAGCTATATGGATCGTGCGTTTCAAATTGAAGCCCCAGGATTCCTAATATCTGATTCTGAGTTAAAGCTGAGCTGTGAGGAACACTATATTGTAAGGTTAAATTGGTGGGGCCTCGTCGAACTGCCACATATAATATTATTCCGTGTGTCTGTGTCTGGGACTTGGGAACACGGCAGTTCAAGTCCAGAGGTGAATGCACCATGAGAGGTGATGTACTTGTCTTCCTTTGTTTACTGCTTCCGTGATGTTTGGCCACTGTACGCGGACGCCGAGCAAGCTTTTATTTATTTTTAAATTCTATGCCCTCCGTAAATCAATTCATTACAACTCACTTATTTTAATATACCCCATAGCCTCGTGAGTCCAACTTCGCTTCGATAGTGGTTAACAACATATTCTCGTGATCTTAGGTTGTGGATATATATCAAACTATGCCATCAAACGCACTAATCTGTCATTAGGTTATAATTAATCTGACAGGTGCAATGTATCTGTCCATGACCTATCATGTAATTTAGAGTCGTCGGATTTATGTAATGGGAACCAGGAACCGCCGTTTTTTTTTTTCTCCCTTTATTTTAAAAAATTAGTATACCACGGCCCCGATAACCTCTTGTATGGTTAGAGACAAGTAATTTATGCATGACACTCACCTTCATTCACGCATACTGGGATGTTTTTATTGCTACATCCATATCTAACTGATGAGGATTTTACGACAATGTGGTACGAGGATCAGACTAAGTTACGTTCTTACCACGTGTGTTCTCATACGCACACATACGGGGTGTTATAGTTATCTATTTGTAATTATAATCAAGACTCGGACTCCGCAAAATTTCTCCTTAATGCAGGTGTTCACACCACAAAACAAGCTCATAAATCCAAGTGGGATAATAAGGAACGAGATCTATGGACATAAGCAATGGGTAGATTTTCCCCCCGGGTTTTTGCTCATTATTAAGATTAGATTAGACGATATATCCAAATAATCCAAAGACCGGGGGGCTCAAAGCCTCAAACTAAAACCTGGAAAGTGTTATTCAGTGACTCCAGCCGTGCGGGTGGGGGTAAAATAACGAGTTGGAAGGGAATCACGTGCCTGGGGTGGGGAACACAGAGAAGGGGGCGCGTGCTATCACGTGCTTCCTCGGATACCCTTTTGAACCTCCCATTGGGTGGGTGCCAGTTGGATCCATCACTCTTCCCAATAAAATACATACCCTCCAGACTGTCGTTTCAACGTCTCTCCCACGCTTCCGCTCTCCATTCTTAATTTCACCGCATTTCAAATTTCAATATATCTATGATAAAAAAAAAAGAAAATTATATCTTGCATACTACTCCGTAATACATATTCAGACTATTTAAATTTGAATCAATTTAATATGCATTCATTATATTCTGGACTTGGATTGGGTGGTCCGTGTGAAGGGCATCATTGTGAATGAATGCCTTGGAACAGCTGAACTGGACATAAGCTGGAAGGCTTTTTTGTTCGGTAGCGACCACGACGCAAAATCACTTCACTCATTTCCACAAAGCTTTGCCCTTTTTTCTTATGCTTTGCCTTTTCAAAATGCCTCTTCCACAACTACTCTGGAGCATTTGCTTAATGCTTTGACTCTCACGCGCCTCCTCTAACTGGATCCACTCTTTCTTGTTCAGAGCGTGCATTCCACCCCTCCACTCCATGACTTGGACTTGTTAGTCTTACCCCGAAACGTTCGAATAAAGAAACGCGCTAAAGAGTACCGTTCGGGTCCCGCCTCAACTTTTCTTGCCTGGCAAGTCCTGGCTCGTAAATGCCTCCAACGTTAACCCATATCCATTCGCAGTTGCCAGCAGCTCAGCTAATCCTACTAAACCACTATACAATTTCTTGACACGCAATTTTATTCGCATTTATCGCATTATTAATTCCTATTAACAAAATATCCCAAATCGAAACCCCGCTTGTTCTGGCACCTATATATACCACTTTCCCCTCTCCTCTATCTCCACACAAGCAACCTTTCGAGCTTACTCGTCCTATCTTACTCTGATTTGGCTCCATTTAAGAAACAAAAATGGCTACCCTCGTTTCTTCTCAATGCTTCCTTCAAATCTTTCTTTTGATTTCGGTGCTTCAGCTCTCTTTCGCCTCCAGGAGGCTGAGTGAGCTGGCTCAAGATCAGTCCTCTCAGCTCCTCCATTACCACAACGGCCCTCTTCTCTCCGGCAAAATATCTATCAATCTCATCTGGTATGGTCAGTTCAAGCCTTCCCAGAAAGCCATAATCTCCGATTTCGTTACCTCATTGACCTCTTCTTCACCGGTTCAAACCTCCCAACCCTCCGTCGCCACTTGGTGGAAAACAACCGAGAAATACTACCATCTCACCAACAGAAAGGCCTCTTCTCTTTCCCTCTCTCTGGACAAGCAGATTGTGGACGAGAACTATTCCCTGGGAAAATCGCTCACCAGCAAGCAGCTGGTGGAACTGGCCTCCAAGGGTGACCAGAAAAACGCCATTAATGTCGTTTTGACTTCAGCTGATGTGGCGGTTGAAGGTTTCTGCATGAGTCGATGTGGGACTCACGGATCCTCCTCTGTGGGACACGCAAAGGGCAAGAACTACAAGTTCGCTTACATCTGGGTTGGTAACTCGGAGACTCAGTGCCCGGGTCAGTGCGCTTGGCCTTTCCACCAGCCCATTTATGGTCCCCAGAGTCCACCACTGGTTGCTCCCAACAACGACGTTGGCCTTGACGGAATGGTGATCAACCTGGCTAGCCTTTTGGCCGGCACCGCCACCAACCCCTTCGGAAATGGCTTCTTCCAGGGTCCCGCCGAGGCACCACTCGAAGCCGCTTCTGCTTGTCCCGGCGTTTATGGAAAAGGAGCTTACCCTGGATACGCCGGAAACTTGTTGGTGGACCCTACTACTGGTGCAAGCTACAATGCTCATGGTTCTAATGGCAGGAAGTATCTCCTTCCTGCTCTGTTTGATCCTTCTACTTCGACTTGCTCCACGCTCGTGTGAAGATAAAAATACGATACGGATTAGCCATTAGAGCCATGGTATTAGTAACACGGGATTCGTAGGCTGTATAAGCTTGTAATGTGTAGGGTGTATTCATTCATTTGTTTATTTCTTTTTAGTTGTGCCTATTATTGATTATATAAAAGCAAATCTACTTCTGTTTGCTTAAATTCATTCTTCCCATCAGTGTTTCCTTGAAAACTCTTCATTCCTGACTTTAACATATAGGAAGTATCTCCTAATCCATGCTTCGCTGAGTTTAACAGAATTCCCCTTGCCTATAGTTCATGTAAGATGCGATATTTTTGGATGATTGGGATGAGAACTTGGGATAAATTCACAAACCAGGCTTAGCAGATATCTACATTTGCAAATAGAAAACGCTTCGATCGATAAGCACCGTAGTTTCCATAAATAAATAAATAACCGAATTAATTAGAATTAAGTTGAACAAAAATTACACACATGACTTCTGACAATGGTGAATTTATGAATCTCAACCATTGCAGACTAAGATGCATTCCACATTTGGACCATTAACCACTCAAAACTAACAATTTGACTAGTCTTATTGGTTTGATTTTGTTTCATTTTTTTCCCTCTCCTTTGCTTTGTTGAACTCCCTTTGTCCCTGTGAATGCTAATAGTGGGCCCTCAATGCCAAAACTCGACCCTTAATTGGGCACGTTTTCTTAGTTTTTACAAATTACAGCTCGATAGTAATCATGATAAAAATGGGTGTTTTCATGTTGTGCACTACGAGTATAATCATATATAAAACAAAAATTATGAACAATAATTAGGCACTAAGATTCCGATTAGATTGTGCAACCACAGACAATCCGAAATCATGATTCTCAAACATTGCCAATGGACAAAGATGTGCAGCGCAAGCCCGGGCTATATAATTAAGAATGTTGCCAAAGCAGCTTTTGGAAATAGTGGTAGGTCATTGGCCTGTTAATAGGATGAATTGAATTTTGTCGATATTATGATCATCAATGACCTGTTGTACTTGTCAGGTGGTATGGGAGTGTTATGCTGAACTGGCCATATCCATCAAACCTTGAAAATAAAATGGCGCCGAAACAGATGGGCACCGATTGGGTAGATACTAGATAAGAAGGGGGCGCCTCCAAAATGTAATGCAGCCACCACCTCGTTCTTTCACTTCCCTTTATGCAATTGGGCCCTTTCCCAATTTTCCTTGTGCTCCCAATAATGGATCAAGAGGATAGGAACCGCTGAGGGAGAGATCAAACACGTGAGTGACTTTCTTACTTAACACCCTTCCGTGTCATCAACTCATTAATCAAATTACTCCCCATTTTGTTATTTGTTGTGGAATGCATTAATCAAATTTTGCTGAGGTGTGGTTTTTTTTTATAGGATCTACTTTGTTTTTGTGTCTGTACTTAATGCTTTTAAAAAAAAAAATTTGTCACACTCTCACCATTCTTCTCCCCAATATTATCTTTCTTCCTTTATTTCATTTGTTATCTCTCTTACTTATTTTCTTAAAATAAGGATATATTGAGAAACGAATGTAAATGTCTTGCTTATTTGTTAATTTTAATTACTTTTAAATAATTTCTTGATAAATGTAAAGTTGGTATTTGGCTATTATAATTTGTACCAGAGCTGAGTACTAGTATACTATTGTGTCGTGTAATGTGTATTGTACTCGGCTAAAATAGTCTCTGGGGTTTGAGGCTTTTTATATATGAATTGTTCATGTTTAATTTAACTTTGAAGTTTTGGAATACGGGAGTTAATTAAATTTCTGTTCTTTTAAGAATTATTATTAGTTTTTGTTTGATAGTGGTTTGTGTTATAGATAGCGAGGTGCGTAACCCGCTAGACTTGATAAACATAAAAGTCTGTTTGGCAGAGATATACACAAGTGAGAGAGAATATTGATTTGCGAGTTTGGGATAGTCCTGAAAAAAGTGATTTATATTTACAACATGAGCCAAAACATGATATATAAATTAAGATTAGATAAAAATTTAACTGTGTAATATAATTTATGTTTGGATTAGTGGTTGTATAAGTACTTTTCTGAAAGTGAAACTTATTTAGATAACAGTAGTCCAAGTGACTTTTGTGATAATTATAAGATAAAAATTAAAATCAAAATTATTAAAAAGTGAAAAAAGTTAAGTTGGAAAATTTAATGCTAAAATACATAATTTGATCGAATAATATTACATAACTAATTAGATCATGTGTCTCGTACAATTCAATAATACATATATATTTATAACTAAAATACATAAATTTTATTGAATAATACTTATTTATATTATATATAAATCAAAAAATTCAAAGTATTGATACTTCGAGCGTATAAAATTTGTATTGTTTCGATACTTGTGTGCAAAAATTTATCAAGTTTTTTTCACTAGTTAAATTTTTAATGGAGACTCTTCCTCAATTTTTCCTAAAATTTATTATTCATTTTCCCATCTTTTGATACTTTTAGAAACATAAATTTATTGGGTATTTTTTTAGTTATTTTATTTTATTCATTAATTATTGAATATTAAATAACTGATTATTATTTAATTTGTTAATTAATCATATACCGATATACATATTGATATTTTTTTATTCATTTATTTTTCTTATGTATAAAATCTTGCCAGAAAAAAAGGAAAGGAAAAAATTTACAAGGAGGAAGCAGGAGAGAGAATATTGTAACATGAGGGAGATACTTTTTTTTCTCCTAATCCTGAATTCACCAAAAGCAACAAATAGTTTGTATGTTTGGATGAGTTTTTATGAATCGAATTTATTATATAAGTTTAATTTATGTAAATTGAGATAAATCTTCTCCATATATTTATTTTATAGACCGTAAAAATTATCTCATAGATCATAAAAATAACTTTATATTCCATGAATTACAATTTATAATTGTGACTTTTGATGCGTTTTTGGTAGGAAGCAATTAATTTTATAAGTAAAAAACCCGTTACCTTAAGAAAAAGACGAAAAGACCCAATCTGACTTTTGAAGTAAAAAGCCACTTATAAGTAAGTGTACCGTCATCCTAAACATATCTTAATTAATGTGTGTTTGGGTAAAGATTAAAAAAGTATCTGAAATTTATTAATATATATATCTTTGAGCTATTTTATTATTTATAAAATTGACTAATTTTATAATTTTTAATTTTGTAAACTAAATTATTTACATTTCATTATTTATTATGAAATTTGATGTTAAATATCTTTAAAATGAAATTTTATAATTTATTCATAATTATTACATTAACTAATGTATTTTTTAGTAATTTGAATATGAAAAAGGTAATTTTGATAACAATTATCCAAACACTCTTATTTCATCTAATTCAATTTTTTTCACAAAATCTATTTTGCTCATAATCTATTTTCTAAAATCACTTTTTTTCCAGAAGCTATTCTCCAAAAGCTAATCAAAACACTCTCTTACTCCATCCAAAACATTTTATCAGATCTTGCGGTTCAAAACATAGATTAATACCAATAAATATATTAAAATTATAAATTTTTTTATTAAGATACCATTATTTATGAGGATATAAGGAATAAGAGAGGAATAAAGAAATTATAATAATATAGAGGATTGTAGAAGATAGAAAATAAAAAAAAATATTGGTATGATAGAAGTATTTGGTCTTTGAGGCTATGAAAATTCATTATATTAACATTAAATTGGATAATTAAATAAGGGTAAAATAAGAAGATAAAAAATAAAAAAATAAGACATTTTTAAAATTTTTCTTATAAAAAAAAACAAGGCATATGTAGCAGTTGTTTCTTGTAGAAAGAAACCAAGGGACTGAAGGGAGTAATATTTAAATATTTTCTGAACAGATTAAAAAAAGATGAAGTCCATCAACATGTGTATACTATTTTTATTTTGATAGTATTGAATAGTATTCTCGTTTTTACACCTTACAAATTTAATTACCTCGTTCTGTTAATATGGTTCTTCCATTATTTTCTAACAGAAAATAACTCCGGCACCAAACAAACCGATAAAGAGAGCACATGACCCGATGCACCTTACTTTTTTTTTTAGGGCTAAACCGAATGCACCTTTTGTGTTTGGTAGAGCCGGAGAGACGAGGGATTTAGATTTAACGTGTGAGCGAGAGACAAGTCAAAATTTTGACTATCATTTATTTTATTTTTTTAATTTTTTACTCTTATTATAAAAGATCTTATTTTTACATCTTTAACCATTTAAATAAGATAACATATTCTCCCCTCTTCCCTCACACTACACATAACCTAGATGAGAAGCCACGCAATGTTCGTAAGAAGTAATGAATAGCAATTATTTGCACAATGTCTTACAATAATATCATGAATTTTAATTTTCAAAATACAGTAATCGTATAATTTGAAATCAGTACTTGTCATTTTATTTATTTGGGGGCCGATTGAATGAGAACGCGTGGAATGATGAAACAAAACTAAAACAGCGCCCAAATCAATGTCGTGGGGAAGGGCCTTATTAGCTGGCCATAATGGCATCTCCATTTCTGATAAATGAAATGCGTATGGTCTCATTTGTGGGCGTAGCAGCGTCCAAATTGAATTTAAATCATGACAGCCAACGCGTCTACCAGCTGGAGCCAGAAGCCTCCCCTTCACCTCCCTCCTTTGACTTCCCCCATACGACTCCCAAACCTTCTCTCCTATAAAACCCTCCTCTTCTTCCTCCTTCTTCACAACCTCACTCACTTCACTCTCTGTCGTCCTTTTATTACTTTCACAGTCACAATGGCCTCTTCCTCCTCTCTTCTTCTCCAACTCTTCTTCTTTGTTTCTCTCCTCCATTTCAGCTCCGCCGCCAGAACTCTCTCCCAATCATCCCAGGAATTCAAGTTCCAATACCACAAAGGCCCTCTCCTAACCGGCAAAATCTCTGTCCACCTCATCTGGTACGGTAAATTCTCTCCTTCCCAGCGAGCCATCGTCTCCGACTTCATCGCCTCCCTCTCCTCCTCCACTCCCACCACCTCCCAACCGTCCGTCGCCACCTGGTGGAGAACCCTTCAGAAATTCTATAACCCCAAGGTCTCCCTCTCACTCGCTTCCCAAGTCCTCGACGACGCCTATTCAATGGGCAAATCTCTAACCAATCAGCAAATTGCCAAGCTCGCATCCAAGGGTGGCCAGAAGGACGCCATCAACGTGGTTCTCACGGCTGACGACGTGGCAGTCGAAGGGTTCTGCTCCAGCAGGTGTGGCGCTCACGGTACTTCGGTGGGCTCTGCTTTGCGCGGGAAGAGACACAAGTTCGCTTACATCTGGGTGGGTAACTCGCAGACTCAGTGTCCTGGTCAATGCGCGTGGCCATTCCACCAGCCTATTTATGGTCCCCAGAATCCGCCCTTGGTCGCGCCCAACAACGATGTGGGACTCGATGGTATGGTGATCAACGCGGCCAGCCTGCTGGCCGGAACTGTCACCAACCCCTTTGGCGATGGATTCTTTCAGGGACCGAAGGAGGCTCCTTTAGAGGCGGCTTCGGCTTGCACCGGCGTCTATGGCAAAGGGGCGTACCCGGGCTATGCCGGCAACCTCTTGGTGGACACAGTCACTGGCGGCAGCTTTAACGCAAATGGCGTTAATAGCAGAAAATATCTGTTGCCTGCACTTTACGACCCTACCACCTCTTCTTGCTCTACATTGGTATAACACGGGATGCACGCGGCGCAAGTTTAGATTGATTACCGATGTATTCGGCGTTCACAAATATTCTTTGATTGCTTGATTCTTTTTCGCTATAGCATTGAATAAATATCTCATTTACGTATAATTTAGACAAAACTATTTCTATCTACATGAATCTGTTTCTGATCCTCCATATTTTCTTCTGCCCATTTCTTCCCTCGACTATACATGTCTCAATTTAACAAATAACTAGTTCACAAACAACTACGATCATTAAAAATTATTTTCTTGCGAAATGAAAAAGGATATCAAACAAAGGGGTAAACAGAAAATAAGAATACGACACAGACATACTTACAGGCAATGTTTTCCATTGGGCTCGAATTTTATAGATGTATACACACACGTCAATATCATAAGGTAAAAAGATAATCTGTTAAACCCAATTTGGACTAGAGGGCCAGACCACATTGAGAGTTTCCATAATTCCATATGTAAATAAACAAATAACCGAATTAATAACAATTAAGTTTGAACAAAATTACTGTTAGAATCTCATAAAATAATGCATGTGTTTTCATAATATAAGGGATATGTTTCTATAATATAAGGGATATGTTAGGAAGCATGACTTGTATATATAAGCTTATACATATGTGTGTCATTTAAGGAATTCAATTCATTTCATTTCCTTCTCTTTGATTACATGGTATCAGAGCCTTAAGGTTCTTTGAAAATTTTCCAGATTCCGGCGAGCCTTTGAATTTTCCGGCAACGAATTTCCAGTTTCCGGTGAAGATTTTCCAGATTCCTGTGAGAAATTTCCAGTTTTCGGCAACTAACTCTAGTTTCTGTTTCCGGCGACGTTACCCAGTTTTCCGGCGGTGAAGATTTTCCATATTCTTGCGAGAAATTTCCAGTTTCCGGCGACTACCTCCAGTTTCTGTTTTCAGCAGTGTTACCCATTTTTCCGGTGGAGGTACTGTTTTGCACTGTTTGGTACTATTTCGGGACTATTTTGGCTGTTAATTGTTTCAACTGTTTCCAGTGGAGTACTGTTTCAGTATTGTTCGACTTCCCAATATTTGTTTCCAGTTTCCGACTGCGTACTATTATGAACTGCTCCTTGGGTACTGTTCATCTGGGGGACTATTTTTCACTGTTCATCGGGTACTGTTTTGGACTGTTCATCGGGTACTGTTTGGCTGTTCACCGGTACTGTTTGACATTGTTCATCACGGTACGGTTAATGGTTTCTACTTTATTTCTTGAATCTTACTTTTTGTTTGAGGGTGTTTTACCTTTAGTGGTTGCTGTTACATTTGGTTAGAGGATCTAGAGGCCATCGTTTGCTCTATTTGTGGTATTCTTTTAGAATTTGTGATACTTCAGGATTTTTATTGCGATTGTTTGTTAAGTTTCTATGGATGAATCTAAGACTCCTGACTTATTGCCTATGTCTGCTAAGATTACCTTCTCCTTATTAAACTGGACAAATTATAATGATTAGAGCACCTGTTAAGATATATATTATGGGTATTGAGAAAGAGGGACATTTAACTGATGACCCCCCAGTGACAAAGAACAACTGGTGACTTGGAAACGGGTTGATGCTAGGATCTTGTTTCAGATTAGAAATTCTATTGAACCTCACATCTTGTCTTCCGTCAGTCACTGTACTACTGTTAAGGAAATAATGAATTATCTGGAATTTATGTTCTCTGGTAAAGGGAGCCTTACTCGAGTTCGTGAAGTTTGCAAAGGTTTTTATCGTTCTCAACAGCAGGGCCGTCCATTAAAAGAATTCTTTTTGGACTATAAGAGGTTGTATGAGGAAATGAAAGTCATCATGTCTCCACAGGCTGACCTTGAAACTCGCATTAAGAATATGGAACTACAGGCTAGTATTGGTTTTCTCGAAGCTCTTGATCCATCCTTTGAGACCGTTCGCTCTCAGATTCTGTCAAGTCAGGAACTTCCCTCTCTTGACGATGTGTTTGCACGAGCCCTTTATGCTAATGGTGTGTCTCGTCTTTATGTGGATCCCCTTCCGAGTGCTCTGGCTGGTCAAGGTCCTTTTGATAGTAAGACTTATAGCTCCAAACAGGGATCTAGTACCCCGGCCACGACTTCTACTGGCATTATCTGTAATTATTGTAAGGAACCTGGCCATATCAATAAATATTGTCGTAAGTTGCAAAATAAACAGCAGCGTGATAAGCAGCATGATTCTGCTTATGTGGCTCAGATTTCTAAACCATTAGCCTCTAGTTCACCATCTGTCTCAACCTTATCTACATGTACTCTGCCTTCTGGTCTTGCTACCACTTCCTCGAAGTGGATCATTGATTCCGGTGCTACTGACCACATGACATGTAACCATCGTTTGTTTTCATCATATGCCCCCTATTCTAACCCATCCTCCATCTTCGTTGCCAACGGTTCCCCCATCCGTGTCCTTGGCTCAGGCACTGTTAACCCCACCCCCTCCAATTCGTTATATTCTGTTCTTAATATTCCCGATCTCACATTTAATCTTCTGTCTCCCAGCAAACTAACTCGTCATTTGAATTGTTTTATCTCATTATTTCCTGACCATTGTTTGATTCAGGATCTGTCGACGAAGCGTGTTATTGGCAGATGTTATGAATCTGGTGGCCATTACATTCTAGATGATCCGGTACCACGTTCTGTTGCATGTTCTGGTGATCGTCTCCTTTTGAAGTTCATTGTCGTCTCGGTCATATGTCCATTTCATCTCTAAAGAGGTTATATCCTCAGTTTTCGTCTGTGTCTGCTTTAGATGGTGAGTTGTATCAGTTTGCCAAACACTATCGTGTTAATTTGGCACCACGAGTCAATAAACGGGCTGCGTCCCCCTTTGAGTTAGTCCATTCTGATGTTTGGGGCCCTTGTTTAGTGTTATCTCAAACTGGTTTTCGTTATTTTGTCACGTTTGTTGATGATTTTTCACGAACCACTTGGCTTTATTTAATGAAACAACGCTCTGAATTGTTCACTCATTTTCAAAATTTTTGTGCTGAAATTCAAACTCAATTCAATACTCCTGTGAAAATCCTTCGAAGTGATAATGCAAAAGAATATTTTTCCACCCTGTTCACTGATTACATGCATCGCCATGGTATCCTTCACCAATCCTCATGTGTTGATACCCTGCTCAAAATAGTGTTGCTGAAAGAAAAAATCGACAGCTTTTAGAAACTGCTCTAGCTCTCATGTTTCATTCTAGTGTTCCTACACCTTTTTAGGCTAACGCCGTGTCTACAACATGCTTTCTCATCAATCGCATGCCTTCAGCGATTCTTAATGGTGACATTCCATATTCTACCTTGTTCCCTACCACTAAGCTATTTCCTATTGATCCAAAAATCTTTGCTTGTGTTTGTTTTGTTCGGGATATTCGTCCTAGTATCAGTAAACTTGATCCCAACTCGTTAAAATGTGTCTTCCTTGGTTACTCTCGTGTCCAGAAAGGATATCGGTGTTACTCTCCTGATCTCTGTCGTTATCTTGTGTCTACTGATGTCACCTTCCATGAGTCCTCTTCTTTCTTCAAGTCTTCAGTTTTCTCTAAATCTCCCTCCGTCAGTGATACGTCAGATGATTTATTGGTTTATAGTGTGCCACCAGTTCAGGATGTTCCTGATATCAGCAATGAGACTAATGCTACCAATTCTACACCTCTACCAGTAGATACTTCGTTGTCAGATTCGCTCCCTGCATCCCTAAATCCTCCAATTCCCAACCCTGACCCACTTATGCCTGATCTAGTCGCTGACCCATCTAGTGTCCTACCTATTGCTCTCCGTAAAGGTATCCGTCCTCATTGCCCCCAAAATGTTATGTTGATTGCACCTATCCTATCTCCCACTATGTCTCATACGAGCACTTATCTCCTACTTCCTTCTCTCTTTTAGCCACCCTTGACTCCATCTCCACTCCTACCATCCTTCAACAAGCCTTAGCCCATTCTGGTTGGCGTGCAGCGATGGAAGAAGAGATGATGGCCCTTGACAAAGCTGGTACCTGGACTCTTGTTGATCTACCTTATGGGAAGAAGGCCATTGAGTGTAAATAGGTGTTTGTAGTTAAGACTAAGGCTGATGGTTCCTTGGAACGTTTAAAGGCCCGGCTTGTTGCAAAAGGTTATACTCAATCCTATGGTATAGATTACTCCGAGACTTTCTTTTCAGTTGCTAAGCTCACTTCCGTTTGTCTTCTTGTATCTCTAGCAGCCACCTATAATTGGGATTTGCATCAGTTGGATGTTAAAAATGCTTTTTTGAATGGTGATCTCCTTGAGGAAGTTTATATGGAGCAACCACCTGGTTTTGTTGCTCAGGGGGAGTGTGGGAAAGTGTGTTATATCATAAAGTCATTATACGGTCTGAAACAGAGTTCGCGTGCCTGGTTTGATATATTTTGTAATGTGGTTCAGAAGTTTGGATTAAGTCAAAGTAAGAGTGATCATTATGTGTTCTATTAGCAGTCTCATGCAGGCATAATTCTTTTAGTAGTATATGTTGATGATATTGTGATTACTGGGAGCAACATCTCTAGAATCTCAGAACTTAAAATATTTCTTAACTCCCACTTTCAAACAAAAGACTTAGGACCACTAAAGTACTTCCTTGGCATTGAAGTTTTAAGAAGCAAGAAGGGCATCCTTTTAACTCAGCGAAAATATGTTCTTGATCTCTTAAATGAGACTGGAAAGCTTGGAGCTGCACCAAGCAGCGTTCCCATGATATCGAATCCATTCCTAGATCTTAATGAGAGCATGTTTGATGAGCTACCAGATGACTTGAAGAAGAAGATTGATCCAAAGAAACTGAAGCCTTTTGCATTTCCTGAGAGATATAGAAGACTCATTGGGAAACTGAACTATCTGACAATAACTAGTCCTGACATAACGTTCTCAGTCAGTGTACTTAGTCAATTTATGGCATCTCCAACAGTGGCACAATGGGAAGCCTTAGAACATATCTTATATTATTTGAAGAGTTCCCTAGGTCGTGACATTCTCTATACAGATTATGGGCACACTAAAGTTGAGTGCTTCTGTGATGCGGATTTTGCAGGATCTAAGACTATAAGACGGTTCACTACAGGTTACTGTGTGTTTGTTGGTAGAAACTTAATATCTTGGAAAAGTAAGAAGTAAGGTATTGTGTCAAAATCAAGTGCAGAAGCAGAATACAGAGCCATGTCACAATCGGTACAAGAGATTGTGTGGGTAATTCAACTTATGAAGGAAGTAGGCGTCCCATCAACATTGCCTGCGAAGCTATGGTGTGACAATAAAACAACATTACATATAGCATCAAACTCTGTGTTCCATGAGCATACAAAGCATATTGAAATTGACTGTCACTTTATTCGTGATAAGATTAAAGAGAATATTATATCTACATGACATATGCAATCAAACGATTAGATGACAGATCTTCTAACGAAAGCCTTAAATGAGACACATGTTGAATATCTTTATAACAAGTTGGGCATGATTAATATATATGCTCCAACTTGAGGGGGAGTGTTAGAATCCCATAAAATAAGGGATGTGTTCCCATAATATAAGGGATGTGTTTCTATATAATAAGGGATAGGTTAGGAAGCATGACTGTTATATATAAGCTTACACATATGTGTGTCATTTAAGGAATTCAGTTCATTTCATTTCCTTCTCTTTGATTACAATTACAAATATGTATTCGGACAATGGTGAATTTAGAAATCTCAATTGCTGACGATAAGATATTAAAGTTTATGTCAATGAACTGGGTTAAGATACATTATAAAAGCTTGTTTGAGTGAGTTTTATTAAAGTTTACAAGTGTTTATGTATATAACTTAAGATAACTCTATATATCATAAATCACGACTGAGAATATATTTTTTAAGATATTTTTCAAAACCTTAATTGCTATTCCAATGCACAAACACAGTATTCCATATTTTGACGGTCAACAACTCAGAACTAACAATTCAAGCAATGTCATTGATTTGATATTGTCCGCCCCTTTTTGGCTTTGCTCAACTCCCTTTGCCCTGTGGATGCTAATCAGGGACCCTCAATGCCAAAATTCGAACCATAAATGGTCACGTTTTCTTTATTTTTAAATTGCTTTAACACTGGATAGTAATCATAATTAAAATGGGTAATTCGTTTTAATGTTGGGCACTTTAATCATGCATAAATTCCGATCAGACTGTGCAACCACAGACAATAGGATACGTATTTTTGTAGAATAGTGATTGAAGCCTTTAAAAGTGATTTCGTCGGTTATTTTTATAAGCAATTTTTATCTTTATTGTATAAAATGAACTAGCGGTTAAGATTAGTTAAAATCAATAAATATGTTAAAAATGTTATGTTTTTTTTCAAATATGCTCATATTTATGAAAAGAATATAGGAGAGAGAATGAGTAAAAAATATGAGAGAGCATGAATATAAAATATGAAAGAAAATGTGTAATAAATGAGTTGATGAAAGAAAATTAATGACGAGTGGGGAATAATAAATATAAAAATATGTATTTAACCCCAATAGAGAGAAAGTTGCTTATAAAAAGTACCGAATAAAATAAATTTTTAATAATGATTTACAGTATACGAAATAAATATATGAAATAAATTTTATCTTAATTTAAATAAAAAAATATTTTTTAAGATATAAAAGTTATCCCAACCAAACACTAAAACAAGGCAAAAAGATAAAAATGTGCAATTGAGTTTTGTCGGTATGAGAATCATCAATGACCTGGTGTGAGTCCTTGTCAGGTGTAGGGTTATTCTGAGCTGGCCATACCCATCAAACCTTAAAATGGCGCCTAAAAAAGATGGGCACCGATAGGGTAGACAAGATGGGGACGCCTCCAAAATGTAATGCAGCCACCTCGTTCCTTCGCTCTGCCTTGCCTTTCATGCAATTTGGGCCTTCTCCCTTTCCCCTCTGCTCCCCATAATGGATCCAGAAGAAAGGAACCGCTGAGAGAGAGTGAGGGAGAAAACGCGTGACCTTATTAAATAATTTGTTTTGGAAGGTTTGGCTGACTACTAATATTGTTATGTAAGTTTTTTTAGATTTAATCTCATCTCAGAAATTTTAAAATATAGTAATATTGTCTTATATAATTAAAAAATTAATATTAATTTTTAACTTTTTAACAGAAAGTGGCAATGTTGCTCTATCTTAACACTTTTAGGGAAATATTAAATCTAAAAAAACTTTTTAGATAATATTATTCCTCAGCAAAAACTTCTAGAATAAATTTACACTTTAACCCTATTATTAATTATTATTACCCATGGGAGTTGGGTCTAGTAAGAAGGCTTATTCCCTCACAACATAACGAACTAATGTTTGAATCTTATTAAAAGAGGTGCCCACATTTAATGTATGATTGTATCTCGAACATAATTGCTTTATAATAGAAGGATACATGTGCCTAAAAAAAAATCATCAACACCATCACGCATCAACTCTTGAATCAAATTAACTCCCCAATTTCTTATTTTTAGTGATCAATATACTCCCTCCGGTCTTTTTTATAAATAATTTTTATTCTTATTGTACAATATGAATTGACGGTTAAAATTAGTCAAAAACAATAAATGTGTCAAAAATATCATGTTTATTCCAAATATACTTACATTTATTAAAAGAGTATAAGAGAGATAATAAGTAACAAATATAAGAGAGTACGGGTATAAAATATAAGAGAGAATGTATAATAAATGAATAAATGAAAAATAATTAATGATAAGTAAGAATAATTAATATAAAGATGTGTATTAAATAAGGATAAAAAAAACAGTATAAATTTGGATACATAAGAAAAAAATTACTTGCAAAAAAAAAAAACAGGAGGGAGTAGTAGGATCCTATTGCGCAATCATGTACTCGTCTAAACTAGTCTCTGGGATTTGAGATTTTGCACATGTGGATTGTTTATGTTTAAATTTTTATTTTTGGAATACAAGAGTTAGTTAAATTCCTGTTATTCTAATAATTGTTGAATTTTGTTTGATAGTGGTTTGTATGGACTTGGCTAGTGTCCGCTACATAAGTGGAAGCTATCCGTCCTTTTTATTTAAGACTTTATTTTTTTGGTGTAGTTTAGATGAAAAGAAGGATATAATTTATTTTTTTTAAAATAGTATATAGTATTTTGAAGTATATTTTTTAGAAGTGTTTAATATTTTAAAAAATATTTTAAGTAGCATGTAATATCCTAAAATAATTTTTTAGGATATTAATCTCTTAAAATATTTTTTTAGTTTTATCCAGTGTCTTATCAAATTGATTGTAATTTTATCCTTAATCATTTTTTAGCTTCAAAAATTTATTTAAAATACTTTTTGGTGTTTTTAGCCTTTTCAAATATCTTTTCAGTTGTAGCCAGTGACCTAGTGTCTTAAGAGATTGATTATAATTTTACCGATAAGACACTATGTAAAACTGAAAAAATATTTTAAGAGATTAATATCTTAAAAAATTATTTTAGAATAATGCATACTACTTAAAAAATTTTAAAAATACTTTTTAAAAAAATACTTCAAAATATTATATACTATTTTTTTTAAAAAAAAAACTCTAAACACATCCTTCTTTTCATTTAAACTACACCAAGATGGTCAGAGTTCGCTTGTGTGCGGCAAGCGGACGCCAGCCAAATCGTTCTGTATTCGTAGCTAGTTCGGTGCGTAATCCTCAAGATTTAAATATTGTCCGAGTGTCAGATTTTCTTTTCTTTTGTTTTTTTCCTCCATTTTGCCTAGTTGTCTGAATGTCAGATTAAAAAAAAATGAAGTTCATTTATTTCATGTAAACATGCGTATGATAGATTATTATTATTATGTCTGATTTATAATAAATTTATTTTTTGTACGTGTAATTAGGTTATTATACTGCTCTTATTTGATACTCCCTCTGTTTTATAAGTAATTTTTTTATTATGTAAAACGAATTGATAATTAAAAGTAATAAATATGTTAAAAATGTTATGTTTTTTTATATATACTCCTATTTATGAAAACAGAGAGAATATATAAAAAGTATGAGAGACAGTAAAAATACGTTTTCTTAATACTTTGTTGATTTTATTTACTTAATAAATTTTCTCTCTCTCCTAAATATAATTCTTAGTGTATTTAATAATTAATTATAAATATTATATATTTAATAAAAATAAAAAAATAAATTTATATTTTCAAACATAAAATAAAAATTACTTATAAAAAAATCGGTCCCATAAAAATAAAAATTCCTTATAAACAAAAACGGAGAGAGTATTCAAACAGCAAGACAAGTTTGTCTCTTTCTGGTATGCCAAGTTTTGAACTTTCAAGCTGTACTATTCTCCGCTCCACTTTTTGACCAGTCAATTTCTAGGGGCAAAAGTATTATTTTTCTTCTATTATTGTTCATTGAGACGCTAGTTTTACTTGATGAAACAAGTAAATAGAATATAGTCTTGTTTTCATACCATAACAAATTTAATTATCTCATTTTTTTAACATTGTTGTTCCATTTTTTTTAACAGAAAATACCTCCGGCACCAAACAATCGATAAAGAGAACACGGGACATGATGCACCTTAAATGAGAAGCCGCGCCATGTCGTGAGAAATTATATGACAACTATTTATATAATGTACTCCTAATAGTATTGTGAATTTTAATTTTCAAAATACAGTTACATTTTAGTTATTTCTGGGGGAGGTTAGGTGGAATGAGAACGCGTCGAGTGATGAATCAAAATTACAAAAGCAGCGCCCCAATCAATGTTTGTCGGGACTCAGGGCCTTGGCCAGCTGGGCATATACTGTAACAGTATAATGTCTCGATGACTCGTAATGGCATCTCCATTTCTAATAAATGAAATGCGCCGGGTCTCATTTGTGGGCGTGGCAGCTCCCAAATTGAATTTAAATCATGACAGCCAACGCGTCTACCAGCTGGAGCCAGAAGCCTCCCCTTCACCTCCCTCCGTTGACTTCCCCCATACGCCTCCCAAACCTTCTCTCCTATAAAACCCTCCTCTTCTTCCTCCTTCTTCACAACCTCACTCACTTCACTCTCTGTCGTCCTTTTATTACTTTCACAGTCACAATGGCCTCTTCCTCCTCTCTTCTTCTCCAACTCTTCTTCTTTGTTTCTCTCCTCCATTTCAGCTCCGCCGCCAGAACTCTATCCCAATCATCCCAGGACTTCAAGTTCCAATACCACAAAGGCCCTCTCCTAACCGGCAAAATCTCTGTCCACCTCATCTGGTACGGTAAATTCTCTCCTTCCCAGCGAGCCATCGTCTCCGACTTCATCGCCTCCCTCTCCTCCTCCACTCCCACCACCTCCCAACCGTCCGTCGCCACCTGGTGGAGAACCCTTCAGAAATTCTATAACCCCAAGGTCTCCCTCTCACTCGCTTCCCAAGTCCTCGACGACGCCTATTCAATGGGCAAATCTCTAACCAATCAGCAAATTGCCAAGCTCGCATCCAAGGGTGGCCAGAAGGACGCCATCAACGTGGTTCTCACGGCTGACGACGTGGCCGTTGAAGGGTTCTGCTCCAGCAGGTGCGGCGCTCACGGTACCTCGGTGGGCTCTGCTTTGCGCGGGAAGAGACACAAGTTCGCTTACATCTGGGTGGGTAACTCGCAGACCCAGTGTCCTGGTCAATGCGCGTGGCCATTCCACCAGCCTATTTATGGTCCCCAGAATCCGCCCTTGGTCGCGCCCAACAACGATGTGGGACTCGATGGTATGGTGATCAACGCGGCCAGCCTGCTGGCCGGAACTGTCACCAACCCCTTTGGCAATGGATTCTTTCAGGGACCGAAGGAGGCTCCTTTAGAGGCGGCTTCGGCTTGCACCGGCGTCTATGGCAAAGGGGCGTACCCGGGCTATGCCGGCAACCTCTTGGTGGACACAGTCACTGGCGGCAGCTTTAACGCAAATGGCGTTAATAGCAGAAAATATCTGTTGCCTGCACTTTACGACCCTGCCACCTCTTCTTGTTCTACGCTGGTATAATAAGTATAACACGGGATGCACGTAGCGGAAGTTCATATTGACAGCCGATGTGTTCCATTCTTTGATTCCTTCATTCTTTTTGCTGTGACATTGAATAAATATCTCATTTACGCATAATTAATAGAATTGTATTTCTTTTTTATATATAAACACACGAAAACTATATTTCTATATATATATATGAATCTACGCCTGTCCGTCCATTGTTATTTTCTTCTGCCCATTTCTTCCTCAACTACAACACGTCTCACTTTCACAAACATCTAGGAGTCTAGGATCATTTATAGGCAAATAAGGGGGAATGGAAAATAAAAAGAATACTACACGGACACACTTACAGCCACTGTTTTAAATTTTACCCCACGCAAACAGGGATGCCCATCAGAGATTAGACTGTTGTTTACTTTTATGTTAAAAAAAATGGATTGTTGGAAAATGGCTTCTTCGTTTGTCGGGCTCCATTTCTATGACCTTGATACTTGAAGCACAAATTATAATGGATATTTAACAGTTTAGCGTACCCTCCCGCCGTCGTTAGCCTCGTGGATGCCAATACCTGGTCATAAACGTAAACCTCTGTGGCAACTTAGATGAACAGAGCCTCTAGAATTTGCCATGAAGCTGCCTGTAAACTTCATCATTGATCTCTCCCTCGACAATATAACGGGTTCAGTGTTGGGTTTGGAGCATGTTGGGATTTAGCTTTCCGAAACTCTCTGTTCTGCCCCACATTTTCCGCTCGCCTCTGTTTCATTGTCCTCTGTTTAATTACGCCGTTTTCCAGTAATCCAGCCCCCACCAATCGACGTGTTCGCTGTCCTTTTGAACTACATGTCAGGATATACTTGTTCCCACGCCTTTTTTAACGACGTTAACTGCTTTGCTAAAGTTAATTAATCTATTTAAAACTAATTAAACGTAAATATTTCTTATAACTTTTTAACATTATCCTGATGATATATGGGATAAAGAACTTTATTTTTTAAATAGTTATAGAAAAGATCCTATATCAAGAATTAAGGAACCGTGCTTTACAAGTAAGGCTAGAGGAGTAATTTCAGTCTAACGTCATTCTGATCTTTCCATAAATTCATTCCTAGTAATGGTTCTATAGAGGCTAAGGACACTGAAGATTATGGTCCTATATGAAAAAGCACATCAAAGAGAGCCTTCAGAGGGATCCACAAAGCTACAATTGAAAACCGTGTTTTAACAGTGCCTTCTCTGAAGCAGTGGTCTTTTAGAAGCTGAAATAATAATGGCTGGCGGACAGGCAAAAGAGTCAAGCTCACAGAACGCTGCCAAATGTTTATGAACATCACTATTTTTCCTTTTGACGAAAAATCAGTAAGTTTGCTGCTTGTATTTTCTCTATACGAGTAATAACACATTATCATCTACTCCTTTTCTTCTGGCAACAAAAAGGAATAGCACATACTCTCTGTTTTTTTCAATCCTTCACATGAAGGAAGTAACTCGCGTCAAACTTACCAAGGGTCAAACACATGATCTCATGCTTAAACAAGACTTAGAGGGAAAAAGGTGCAAAGTATCAGTTAAGTTATTCCCCTCCGAGAATAGCATATACTCTCTGCAGTCCAATACCATATACTCTGTATACTCCACACGCTCCTTCACTTTTCCATTTTAAGCTGTTATCTATTTTTATGATGCATTGCTCATTTGGAATAGTATAAAAGTGCTTTTTTAAACACTTTCTTTTATATAAATCAGTACAAAAATCTTTTCACATGTTTATCTCAAATTTCATAAAAACATTTTTAAAAGGATAAGTGTGATTGAATTAATTTTTAGAGAATAATTTTTATAATTTATGAAGTAAGTATGTGAGAAGAATTTTATTTCGATTTAAAAAAACGACTTCTAAAATCAAGGTATTTTGATAGTTTCCAAACACTCTAAATCAAACAGACATGTAAAAGCAGTAATCAGAATCTTGTGTGATTTTTTTCTTTAAAAAAAATAGAAGGCCTTAAACCATATTCAATTACATATATTTTTCTGATTTCCTTCTCCACACACACTAGCCGTCTCAAGCTAAACTGCTAAAATACATGGACGAGCAAAGATTAATGGTAGAAAACTGAGATAAAAAAATAAAGTATCCAAACAATAAAAGCAAATTGACTTTTTCGATCCCCAGCTCGGAAATTAGAGTAGTGCCAATAAAACAGCCTTAAGATGCCGAAGCGACCCTGCTCAACAACCACCAAATTAAAACCCAACAGCGAGCAGAGTGGCCTCCTTTACAAACAAAAAACGTGGTTTCGTGTCCACTTTTCTATCATCACATCTGAATCTGTCCGATCTCTGCTTCCTCGTGCTAATATTTGATACTAACTCCTGTATTTGATATAAGATCTTATTCATAGCATGAACGTGATTTCATATTAAGGATCCCACCTTGTAGAGTTCTCTCTCTCACACACACATATATAAATAAAACATCTTTGTGATAGTCCTAGATATATCCATATAAGATCTTATTCATAGCATGAACGAGATTTCATATTAAGGATCCCACCTTGTAGAGCTCTCTCTCTCTCACACACATATATAAATAAAACATTTTTGTGATAGTCCTACATATATCCATATCCATATCTATATTATCCACACACATCCAACAACTACTGCAACAATGGTTGTGTTAACTTCCACATCCTTAATCCCCACGACTTCATCTTCTCTGGTTTCTTCTTCAAAACACTACCAACCTTCCTTCCCCACCAACCTCAACAACAGCAGGCCCACTCCAAAGCATTGTAGCCTGCCAAGAAGCCTCAAGCCACGGCGACGACGTCTTCTCCGCTGACAACCACCGTCGGAGAGGGTCAGGGTAAACGGAGCTTGGATAGCTGGAAATCGAAGAAGGCCCTCCAGCTGCCGGAGTACCACAACAAAGAGGAACTGGAAACGGTGCTTAAGATCCTGGAAGACTATCCTCCTATTATGTTCGCCGGAGAAGCAAGAAACGTGGAGGAAAGACTGGGCCAGGCGGCCATGGGAAATGCATTCCTTCTCCAAGGAGGAGACTGCGCCGAGAACTTCAAGGAGTTCAATGCCATTAACATACGTGATACCTTCAGGGTTATTCTCCAGATGAGCGTCGTTATCGCCTTCGGAGGACAAATGCCCGTTATTAAGGTGTTGCAAAAATCACGTTTTCCTGCGAATATGAAATCTAATAAGGGAAAATTTCATTCACCCTAGTGCTTGTTTCAGGTCATTTTTAAACACCTCTAAAAGACTTATTTATATAAATTATATAAAATTCATTTCACATGTTTACTTCCTATACTATAAATCATGACTGAAAAATCATTTTTAAAGTATTCAATCACTATTTTAAATAAACACATATACTTAATTCTAGTGAACTAAAAAAAAAGTCTTAAAACTTTATTACAACGGTCAAAATAAAATTAAGTTTGGTGGTTGAAAGGACGATAATGCCCTTATTTTATTTTTTTAATCTCCTTAGTTTTCTTGTGAAATCCCTAATTTATCTTGTGAATGATCAAAATATTTTTAACTTCCTTGTACTTGTTTGGATTAGCGGTGAAAAAGTAGTTTTTTTTGCAATATGACTTTTGTAAAAGTCAGATTGTAAATGTGATTTGTGTTTTGATTGAGGGTGGCATAAGTTGCTTTTTTTTTCTAACCTTAAACATATTTGGATTAATGTTTGAAAAGCCTATTTAGATGAAAAATGACTAAAAATTACATGAATTTTATTAAATACTACACATACATACATATATAACGATAATTGAAGTGAAAAAATATAAATAAAATTTGATGAAATAAAAAAGGTTGTACAAACTTCTTTACTACTAACTTGTACATGATTCATCATCAGGCCTACTCATCTTCTGGAATTTTCTCATTGAGAACTGAAAGCATAGACAAATGATATTGGAGCTGGACCTTATATCACCTTCATCAATCATCATTACCTTTATATTTTCCTTCTTTAAAAACATCATCCGACTCATCACCTTCAACTTCCTTCTTCCTTCCTCTTCTTTTGTCACAGGCGGCAGACTTCTCTCTTCACCATTGCCGCCAGTGAAGCTCAGTTTCAGAGAACCAGAAACCAGAGAGAAGTGAGAGATCGCGGGAGATGAGAGCTAAGGGGACCTAAAGCATGAAACGATGAGCTCACACCACCATCACCATTGTCTTCTTCTCCATTTTCCAACACCATTGTCGCTAGAGAAGAGAAACCAGAACCACCATCTTCCTTCGTTCTTGCTACCACCAACGTCACGTCCGTCTTCACCTCTTTTTATTACCACTACTTCTCTGTTTCTCATCACCATGTCTCTATCTTCTTTATTCCCTGATCACCACCACCTATTTACTTCATCCTTCTCTCTCTCACCTTCAAACACCACCGTTACTGGCTGTCCATCCTCATACCCTTCATCTCTAACAGACCATTGTTTCTCCGTTCTCACTGACACTCTAGCACTGTCCAACCACCTATTGTAAGAAACCTGTCGTCTCCGACGTCTAGACACCATACCAAGTCACCTACATTTCTTCTAGAGCACCAACTGAGACACCTCCAGACCTTTCTTTTCCTCCCTTTATTTTTATATTCACCTCTGGCAACCACCTCTCTTACATACAACCACCATCGTCTATCTCTCTTTCTCACACCATGCCGCCAGCCACTCTTCTCTCCATCATCAGAGCTCTATTCACCACCACCCCAGCCCTCTTTTGTGCTATTTTGGCATTGTCTTTGAACTTTCAGGCGAGTTCATTCTAATACCATCACACAAATTCAATCCATATATTATCAAGTCTCACACAAAATAACTAAACGAAAAAAAAGAATTAAATTAAACACTCCAGTTTCATACCAACGACAGGTAAGCAAATTAATACATGAGTAATAGTCTTATGTTCTCTGCAATGAAGAAGCCACCGTGATGAAGAGAGAAATCACAAGTAGCGATTATGGGTTTCTACTGGAAGCCACATTTAACTTAAAAGCCCAGTGGCTTTCAATGCTTTCCCAAACACCACTGTGCCAGCCCACTGTGCTTTTTTTGATTAACCGCACGATACCCCCTTCACCGCTTTTCCAAATATACCCATAACCTAATTTGATTTTGATTCTAGCTGGCTTGCAGGGAAGTTTCAGAATCTTGTTGGTTGATTGAACAGGTTTTGAATGAAATTTTCCCATGGAATAATGTGTGAGTACTGATTACTATGGTGTGGGGTTATTAGGTAGGAAGAATGGCGGGTCAATTTGCAAAGCCCAGATCAGAGCCAATGGAGGAGGAGAACTGAGTGAAGCTGCCGAGTTACAGAGGAGACATTGTGAACGGAGATACGTTTGAGGAGAAGTCAAGGATTCCAGATCCTCACAGGATGATTAGAGCCTATAGCCAATCCGCAGCTACTCTGAACCTTCTGAGAGCGTTTACTATGGGAGGCTATGCTACTATGCAAAGGGTCTCCTACTGGGATTTGGACTTTGCTCAGCACAGTGAGCAGGGAGACAGGTCAGTGATTTTTTCTCTTTTCCAAATTATTCCCTTAAATTCAATGCCCTGCTTTTTTTTTCTTAAAAAAAAAAAAGAGTGGTGCATGGTGGTGTGGCGTGCATGTGGCAGGTACCCAGAGCTTGCTAACAGAGTGGACGAAGCTCTTGGATTCATGATGGCGACGGGGCTGCCGGTGGATCATCCGGTGATGAAAACTTGACGTCTCACGAGTGCCTGATTTTGCCATATGAACAGTCACTTACCAGGTTGGATTCAACTTCCGGTCGCTACTATGACTGTTCTGCCCATATGCTTATTGGCTTGAGAATGCACCAGGCAACTAGATGGTGCCCACGTGCGTTGAGTTCTTACGAGGAGTTGCCAATCCTTTGGGCATTAAGGTCATTTTCAAATATTTATTTATAAGGATTTTGATGGTTATAGTATATTGTTTAGGCCGATGAGGATTGATAATAAAATGTGGGCGAGTGATAAGATGGATCCGAGTGGGCTGGTGAATACTGAATCCGGAAGATAGGGTGGGAAGAATAACGGTGATAACGAGGATGGGAGCAGAGAACATGAGAGAGAAACAGCCACGGCGGCGAGGGGAGCATGGCAAATAGTGACGTGGGTGTGCGATCCGATGCATGGGAACACCATGGAGGCTCCATGCGACCTCAAAACTCGGGGGTTCAATGCGATAAGGGCGGAGGTGAGGGCGTTCTTCGACGTGCACAAGCAAGAAGGGAGCCACGACGGAGGGGTGCATTTGGAGATGACGGGGCAGAATGTGACAGAGTGTATTGGAGGATCAAGGACGGTGACGGTGGATAACCTGACGTCACGTTACCACACCCACTGTGACCCTCCCCTGAATGCTTCTCAGTCTCTGGAGCTGGCCTTCATCATTACCGCCTCCGAGCCTCTCGTCTCGGCCCTACTTCTTTTCTCTCTGATGATCTGAAGCCACATTATTTGCTCCCTACAGGGTGGCCATCACCGAGCTCGACTATATCCTTTAGATTTAATTTTTATACTTTAAATAACTCCTTTTTTTAAAAAAAAATTATAATGAAGATAACTTTATAACTGGAAAAAGAAAATTTTCCCGTTTTGTTCGATTATATAAGAGATCATTTAATGTAATCCTAATGTAATAATGCGATTATAGCATTTAGTTAAGCTTCTGTAATGTAAAAAGAATTACATTTTATAATCATGATTACATCAATACACTATTAGGTTTGATGAATTAGGATGTAGACATCCTGTAATCCAGTGAAAATGACATTATTGCCGTTATAATTTTTTAAATTGACCAAAGTATCTACCCATAAATGTGGTTAAATATTAAATAATCTTAATTATTACCATTAAATATTAAAAAATCATTAATAATATAGAAATTTAAGAAATATTTCCCCATTCAAAAGTTTTAAAAAATATATTCCACCGTTAAAAAAATATTAAAATATCTCTTTAAATAATATTTTCGATATTAAATATTAAAAAATTAATATGAATCTAACCTATATATTGCATAATATTTTCACCATTAAATATTAAAAAATTACTATGAACCCAATGTGTACACTGCACGGAATGAAAAAAAACTTATCATGAACTCAACGTGTACATTATTATATGTGTAGAAAGAGGTAATTTTATCCCTTACTATATTATTCACATATATTCTCATGTTCGATGTAATCTAACCAAATCTTTTTACGCATATGCATCATCTTTTCCTAATGACGAATCAAACAAATTATATAATCATTATTACATTCCATTCCATTATATTAGCTTCCAATCCCGTTAATCCACATGCACAACATTTTAGATAGAATGATGATGCTGATGATATTACCTTCCTTGCCTTATGACATTGATGCTTTATTTGCTGCTTTAGTTGTATCTGAATTTAATTTAGTGCTTGTTTGGGATTACTTTTAGGATTCCAAAAGTGTTTATTCATGTAAGTCGAGATAAAACTCATCTCACATACTTACCTCGTATATCGTAAATCACGATTGAAAAATTATTTTTAAAGATTACAATCGCTATTCCAATCAAGCATATAAGCAACCGAATGGCATGAAATGATCGATTCATCAAATGCTCAGCATGCATGCATTTGCAGAACTTTCCTACTCTAAGCACTTACAATTAATAAATGAACATATATTATTGTCATAAAAAGATAAATCATAATGGAGTGACAAGTGATGCATCGTAATGGACAATCACTTGGCAAGGAAAAAAAAAAGAATGAAAGAAAGAAAAGAGAAAAAAACTTAGCGGGCTGATATAAATGTTCAGTCACGTTCCCTATAATCAATCCTCTTCACATCGAATGATATTTTCGTGGGAGCGGCTAGATTAGCTGATCCGATCGAGTAAAAGAATTTTTTTTTTTGATAATGCATCATAGTCCGGGAAAAGCATCGTGGGTCATTGGTATCGCTGAGAAGGCTATATTTTACAGCAATCCAACTTGCAGTTCGCTTTCTTTATGTTTCTCAACTCCTTAAACTTTTTTTTCTTATCCGAGTTATAATGGCAAGTCGAAACTATTAGGATGATCACTTAGGTATAGGATTGAATATCGAAATAGATGAAGTAGTAAACTAAACCAAGCAGTGTTTATCCTTTAGGATAATTCCTTAGCATCCATTTGGTTTGATACCTCGGGAATTAGGATTATGTCAAAAAGTATCCTAATGCCTTTTCCTAACAAGAAAATCCGCAAACCTAATGACATCTCAAAAACTATATCCTTAATTCCACTTAGGAAAGCACGGCTACCTTATTAGCATGAGCATCACTAACATGTTCCTCCAAGAGACAAAATTTTAATATTAATATAAGAGATATTTAATTAATTTTATTAGATTAAGGAAGTTGACTAAATTAGTTAATATGACATATATTTTCTAAAATATTCTAATAATCTTTTTTAATTCCTCAATTCCCTCTTCTCCTTAATTATAGTTAAAAGAGTATCAATAGGAATTTATGAAAATATTAACAAATATAAATACTATATTAATATTTATGACCAAGATAAACTCACAATATATGTCTTACATTAAATAATGGATCAGTATTTTTCAACAATATCCTTAATTGCAATTGAATGAAGCAATTATCATTTAGAAATATACAATTAAGAGACCTAGAGGAAAGGGAATTCACTGGTGACACACCACTCTACACCTTCCAAATCCCCTCCTGAGTTTCGACGACAACAGAATCATGCTCATCCATAAATTCCTTAGCATCATCAAAATCTGAATCAGTAGTGTCAGGGGGTCTTGGATTTTTCATTGTGAGGGCTGTTGAGGATGAAGGCGTTGGATTTTTTTGTGGCTTCGTAAGTCTAGGATATTCAAGAGGAGGAAAATCATTTAATTCTTCGAACTTGCAGTTGAATTTTTCCCCTTCTTTAGTCTCAACGTTTTTTAAGCTCAATTTCTCTAGTCTTGATGATTTTGACATACTCATTTTCAAAATAAGATCTTTAGACGGGCTTGAAATTTAAAATGTATACGTTTTATAAAATTAATATTTTATTTTTTAAAAAAATGAAAATTATTACTAAATTATTCTTATCTCACAATAATATCTTATTTATTAAAATCATTAAAAATTAAAAAAGAAATCCGGGCCATCTAAATTTTAATAGTTCCTGTTTCAGCTATGACGATGTTACAAAGGAAATTCTTGATCACCCTCAGTTTGCAAGTTTTGATTTTGTTCAGAAATACCAGGTCAAAATAGTCCGGGAAATTCATTAAAATTAATGATTTTTCGTGTTTGTATTGCAGTGTCGCTATGAACTATAACAACTAGTCTTGCTTTTTAATTATCAAGTCCTGAGATTTTATGCTTCTTTTGTTCTCTATTTGTAATATCAAGGAAACTCATTAGCTTAGTTCTGATATGTGACTGGTCATCGGTTGGTCTATCACTAGTTTTTCAATTCACCACTCTCTCTTCTTGGTCCAATTTCCACTTATCATTCTGAGTCATATATCCTTTTCCTGAAATTACTTGTTGGTTTGAATTTCTGGTATTTTTACATGGCCTATTATTCACGTCTAATACGCCGTCGATGCTACCACCCTTGTCAACTTTGAACCGGCTCATGCCCTTGATATAACTCACGTGTGCTCCCCTATGCGTTGCACGGGGAGCTTGTAAATCCAGAGTAATAACTACACCAACTTGGATCTTTTGCTATATTATTCATGACTTGAGATGCTTTAATTAGTTGAATTATATATGGGATTTCCTTAAATATATGTCCATGTACTTAAGTAAGTAGAGGAAATTTGAGCAACAAACCCATAATGATTTATGAATTGACCATATACAAAAATATATCCTCAACTGGATGAAATAGGTCCTTAATATAAAACCCACTTTGTGATTCAATATAATGCATGCTAGCTTTAAAGTGTTTGTGAAAAAAAATAATAGACAGACTAATCAAACATAAGCCACAATACCTGAAATCTTTTTCTTGCTATCAACAACATCCCATTGAACTTAATACGCAAACATAAGTGTGTAGAAGGTATTATTTAAATGTGATTCTTATATATGGATACAAAAAAATTGTTGATGCATACATTTTTAATAAGAGTTGGTATTTTTAATAGTAGCTCCGAATAGACTAACCTAGAATGAAAATGTATTTTCATTTTTCATAATCCAACCCATTGCTTGTTCAATATGATGAGAAATTTTACCTAAAAAGAATATGTTACTTTTACATGAAAGTGTGCACCATGGGAATTGTTGACATAATCATACCTTCTCTCAGTGTTAATTAAATATGTGATACATTAAATTTTCATCATGCGTACATATTCTTACATACCTTATGATCTCTTAATATAGATCGTAGTATTCTTAGACTCACTTTCACTGTAAGGCACAACTTAGTCTTCTTAGACATCATTTTCAATATAAGGCAAAACTATTTTCAATCTATATGTGTTCCTTACTTTTGATAATGTAACACAATTGACCTCATGTAAACGCAGATTTTGATAGATATAATCCAATATGATTCCAAGATTAATGGAAAAAAATAGAATATTTGAGAATTATGTTGTGGAGTATCTTTGTTAAATATTCGCAGTACTTATAAATTATTATTGACAATATACATGTAATGATTATTATTGCTAATAAAAGTTTTTCAAAAATTACAATCACACAAATCCTTTCTAAATGTATTTTAAGATAGTGGAAACAACTTGCATGCTATTTGATTATTATATCATACAGTACAATATAAAAAATATAAGTAGTTTGAGGATGAATATGTGCTACGGCTGATCTCTTTAAAATATCTTCATTGATCTTGAAAGATTTCACTTATTGGGCACATTTTTTTTAACTTTCACTGATATTTAAACTAAAATGAGTTAATGGACACCTCTATTAAACTTATCAAATGGTGCAGCAGCAAAAATTGACCCCCACAGTTCAAATTGTAATCATGTTGTGCAAAAAAGTAGATATCAACTTTATTGCCCTGGGTTGGAGAAACTGCAACACAAATAAAAAGGGACATTAATCATTGCAAGGGGCAAAAAAAGAAATTGACTCATTTAGTTAGACCTTATTACCCTTTCAGTTGCTTAAAAATGACGGTGCAATTGTTCATTGAGCTTTATACATAGATGTCATCACTGTCCACACTCCTGTTGTCTTATATTGTAACTCAATAAATGTCATAGGCAGGATGCATGCATCCCAACTGAAATGGAATACCTTCGGCTGCCAAGTAATGTTTTGGCATCTTTCAAACCATCCTGTATGTTTAGGTGGTGCAAGGCTAAGCCATAATCACATTGCATATGGAAGACCTTTCACTGCTAAGTAATGCTTTGTCTTATAATGCATATTGACAAAATAAAAAATACTCATCTATTTTGTAAAGCATATATCTTTGATTAATTCAAGGTTAGGTCAACTCATAAAGTATGAATTGGACTAATTAGTTGTACCATGAGTCAGTTCACACTTCACACCAGTATCACATCAAGAAGTAAGAAATATTTATTTCTTGATACAACAAAATCATAGAAAACGTAACTCCAGTTGTCAACAAAATTGTTGCAAAATAGTTTTACAGCAATGATAGTTGATTTGATAGCTTAACAGGCTTTAAATAGCACCTTGTCAAAGTGGACTCAGTTACAAAAAACAAACTTATAGAAATTCTTTACCCACTTTCTAAGGAAACACTATGACAGTAGAAATAAGTCATTTATATGGTATTAGTCATCACAATGGCATACATATAGCCCTACACTCAGGTTTTTTCCATATAAAGATTACAACTTTGTGTGGTAACCAAAATGAGCATTTTATACTGTATATGTATCATGTAAGTTCACACTAGTTGTCACATCATGAGTTAAGCATGTGTTATGATTCCCTACACACAACATTTTTTTAGAGGGAAAATGTATTCCTAATTTCTTACGATTTTTAAGGAAGCGTATGCTTGCTTGAGCCTAATTCCATGGAAGAAAAATATTTTATACCTGAGTTATCGCTCATACTCTCAGAGAGGACATCAAATTCAAATATATGAAAGGGAGAAAATCAAATATAAAACTCAACTTTAGTATACACTTCAAGAGATCAATCAATATTTAAATAGATGTTTTCTCTTCCATGCCAACTTAAGAGAATTTACAGGTTGACTATACATAATAAGTGAGTGTGTGTGTGTGTGTCATAACTTGGTCATAAATATGTCAGAACATAGGTTAACTTACAATTTAAAGTGATCTAGGGACATAAATTTAAACATCCAAGCATGATTTGTTGAAACCAAAAAAGAAACTAAAAAATCTATTACATATGTCCTTATCAGAAAATAGCAACATGAAACTCTCATTTGAACCTAATGGAGAAAGGTTATAGGGTAACCTTATGGAATGGACTCTAAAAAGGCAACTATAATCACCTTTGTTTAAGACTCATGTCTGTTCTTCCAAGTTGACAGCTCAAGGTTCAAATTTGGCCTTTGACTTTATATAAAAATAAAAGCTTGCTTCATTTCATCCTCAAAATTTATTTCCAATGTGTTGTCAGCTTCATCAATCATGAAGAACTGCAAATTCATGAAGAATTTAAGAGGAAGGGAAAACCATTATATACTTATAATCAAATACATCTATCCACTGAATTTTCAGAAACAGCCCAAAATAATGACTATCCAATTCATAGCACATTGGTCAAAATTTAGAGTATCCAATCCAGAGCACATTAGTGCTACAACATCTTCATTCTTAGTGCCCATTTGGATTAGCGATGAAGAAGTAGTTTTTTTTGCAATCTAAATTTTGAAAAAGTTAGATATGATAAAAAATAGATTGTAAATGTGATTTGTGTTTGATTGGCGGTAGCAGAAGTGACTTTTTTTCTAACCCTAAACCTATTTGGATTATTGTTTGAAAAGCCCGTTTAAATGAAAAATGACTAAAAATGGCATTAATCTTATTGAATACTATATATATTATTTGTATATATTGTGATAATTGAAGTGAAAAATAAAAAAATATAAATAAAATTTGATAAAATAAAAAAGTTCAATTATTATTTAAAAAAAGAAAAATACACTAAAATACTTAATTAAAATTGGATAAAATTGTATTTAAAGTAGAATGCATACATGAAGCAGATCATTATTGGATCACCTATCCCTAACAAGTTGGTCTCTGATTCTGTCACGAACATGATTCATTTGTATTAAAGAAGCGAGAGCTAAGAGAAGCACGATGATTGAACCATATTTTTATATTATATTTCATAATTAAATTGAGATTTTAATGTATTTTTTGGGACATTATTACATAATTAAGCACTAATTTGAGTTAGGGACATTCGTATTGAATTAATTGTAATCAGGGGCAAGATGGTCAAAATTTGTTAATTATTCATACAAATGATCTATTGAACTTTTGATACTACCTTGTATTTAATCTTACATTATAGATGCTTGAAATTGGAGATTTTAGAGCATTAGAATTGTTATTTTGAGGACTGGAGAAAATTATAGAAAATGTCCCTAGAATTTAAGGAAATTACAAGTGAATGAAGATAAGGGAAATCATAAAGAAGGACCCATATGTTTCAGAAATTACAATTATACCCTACAATATTTCAAAAATTTGAATTTTAATCCCTCCTTGAGAACTTTTAAAGTTTGCAATTAAGTCCCTGATCAAATCCTAATTTGACCAAAGCTTCTTCTTCTTTCTTGGAACAGACCCAAACCAGGAATGAAAAAAGAGCAAGCTTCATTCCAAGAGCTTTATTCCAGAGCTTCATTGCATTTATCAACGAAAGGCTAACGACCTCAACTTAGACCGACCTACCAACGACAACCTCGACTTGCCACCTCTGATAACCCCTTCCCTCAACGGTGATGACGGTGTGTTAAAGACCCAAGGTTGAAGAAGCTGTCGATCAAGGCTTTGTGAGACAGCTAAGCTGTAATGGTTTTGGACGAGGAGTAGCTGAGGAGAGTAATGGTTTAAGAGGGACGACACTCGAATGGCATTAAGGGAGTGATTGAAGCTAACCTCCGCTTCACCGCAGAGAAAAAGCATGAAAAGTGGGCTTCTTCAAGAAGCTGCTTTTAAATCTGAAGCCCAGTGAAATCCAACGATTTCCCAAACATTACAAATTTCTCTCACCATGCATTTCCTTCCTCTCACCGCTAACACAAACAGAGCCTTAATCGGTGGGACTTTATCAGTATGCTAAAATTTAGAGCACATTGGTCCGCTATAAAAACCAATATTCATAGTCATACACTAATAATTATAATAATCACCAAATGGTTAGTAGAATCTAAATAATCTCTTCAAAACCAATATTCCAACCGTAACGTTGCCCTATCTATCAATATGCTATAAAAAGGAAAATAAGGAGTAATTAAAGAGAAAAAATAAAAACCGAGGGAGTTAATAAAAGATCTATACCTTTCGAAAAAAATAGGCATAGTGGTTGGAAGAAAATTCTGTTTAACTGCTTCTCTGCACCATCTTGAATTAAAGAGTAAGAGATTATGTGCATTTTGTCCGTTCGGGGACTATTCTTGCCAAGGCTATGATGCCAAAACTAACCAACAAACAATGAATAATTAATTTTCAGCCTAGGAAAGAAAATAACAGGATAAGATAGGAAAGAATAGGGACCTTGAGGTGGGCTTTCGCGGCATTAAAAAGGCGAGATCTTTGAACAACTTTAATGACATCTCTTTGATTCTTAGCTGCATCAAATTCATAAACTCTGAAACCATTAAAGCCAAAACTTTGAGAAATGGAAATGAAGTGTGCTGAGTAGATGGATGGAAAGGTAGGATGAATAAATGAAGAGTATGAGATCCTTATATAATTTAAGAGTGCGTTGGCATGGGAGAAAGATTACCTTGAAGAACTGACATGAATTCGACTCAAACTCCCCACCTTGCTTAAAGGCATCCCCATCTCTGCCTCTAGCCATCCTAATCGTTGCTTCCCCGTTGAATTCGTGGCCAGATCTACCCACAATCCCCCGTCTAGAGTAAACTTGCAGCATGAAAAGAAAGAGAGGGTGAAGGTATGAAGATTGAAGAGAGAGGGAGAGGATAGAGATGACACAAATTGAAATGAGTGGTTGGTTTTTAGAAAAAAGGAGAGAGTAAAAAGGCGGACCCCAGTGCCAAGCGGCTTCCGCACATTGCGAGCAAGCGGCTCCCGTACAATGCGGGCAAGCGGCTCCCGCATAATGGGGTTACATAATCGCGCTTTTTAAATGTTGGACGGATATTTTTCTTGGTCAAAGACAGTTGTATGAATATTAATTTTGAAATTTGAATTCACGAAGTCTAACGTTATAGTAGAAGGTTGTCCGGCTTGCCCACATGAGCCCGATGCAAAATATTTTATTCCGAAAATTCATGGATCGGCTTATAAAGAGTAAATTGAGTCGAGAGCCACACTTAAGCCGCATAAGAGATAAGCTCTTGGGAACAGATTTTATTAATATATTGATGTTAGTATACCACATTCTCAAATATCTATAATAAGAAATTGCTTTAGTGAGTATTGGGTAACCCTAAAAGCGTGATTTTAAAAGCATTTTTTTACAAATTAAGGCAAAATTCCCACTACTACAAAATGTAGATTTTACGTCCCTAAAAGATGTCCTAAAAAGGGAAGTAAAAAATAAAGACGGTGACATTTTTGTAATTATGGGTAAGAATTAAGTAACTTTAGGCGTCCCTTTTCAAAAAGGGACGCCTAAAGTATAAAAAATTAATTTTTTTTAAAATGGACGCCTAAAGTAAAAAAAAATTAATTTTTTTAAATTTTTTTTAGACTTTAGACGTCCTTTTTTGAAAAAGGGACGTCTAAAGTCAATTTTTTTTTTACTTTAGACATCCTAAATTTAAAATGGGACGTCTAAAGGTAACATATATCAGTCAAATTGATACTGACATCACTCTCTTGAAGCTCATTTTCCACCATAACTCTCTCTCTTACTCCCTTTCATTATCGTTGTTCTTTTTTTGAAAGTCGTCATTCTCTATCTCCACCACCATCATCTACCGTCTTCCTCTCCATTGTTGAAGCTCGTCGCCATTGTTCTTCCTCGATCTTTGATGCTGTTGGTTCCTCCTCCCTCCCTCTCCCGCCGTTGGCCTCCATCCTCCCTCTCCTACTGTAGCCAAAAGGTATGGATAATTAATTTTTCTTTTTATAGGCTAAGTTTTAAACTGAGATTATTGTATATGTATTTTGTTGTGTTAAGATTTAGATTTATCTTCATTACAGATTCATTTTGATTTATCATCCTTCACTAATATTAATCTGTTTGGTTTATAAAAAACTGTTCGATCTTGTTTCTGTATGTTATAATTGTTAGGCAGTGAAAAATATAAGCGAGTTTTTTTTTAAAAAATAACTTTAGACGTCCCTTTTTAAAAAAGGGACGTCTAAAGTTTTGTTTTTTTTTAAAAAAAAACTTTAGACATCCCTTTTTTAAAGGACGCTGTATCCTGACTTTTTTACTTCCCTAGTATAGGCGTCCCTATTTTTTTGGACGTTAAAAGGGCTAAAAAAAGGACGTTAAAAATATTTTATGTAGTAGTGTCCTCTCATATATTTTTTTCATAAATCATAAAAACTATTCTTAAAAAACTAATATAACCACACACTTACATGGCCACTCCAACTTGAGTGAACAATTGGGAAGGAGGCTACACATATTGAGTTGTATTTGAATACGATAAAAATATTTGAATATGATAAAAAGTCAGAAACAAGTACATACAAGTGGCCTATATATACATATATATAATATGCACATAGAATAGAAAAGCCTCCTTTCTGATTGAAAAGTATAACGAACCATATGGGATCAAAGGTGCATGCGGTAATCAATTAATTACTACCCACAGGTTCGATGTAAAACCGATTAGTGATAAGAGCAGTGTTGTGGGGCAACCGGAGGTCCCAGATATGGCGCTCCTCTCACAATTAGGTCTGTAGGCAGAGGTATGGCCTCAAGCATGGCATAACCTGCACGAGCAGGTCGTCGTGTTTGAATAATCAATGGAATATTGATTGGACTGAGAGAATAGTGAACTAATTACCAGAAGAAGGGGAAGGAAGAGGGAAGTCAGAGTAGTATGTGGAAGGCCTTCCAAAGTGTTCAGAGTACGGTGGGGAGAGCACATCCAGAATCGCGCACGGCGTCAACGCCGTGAAGCCATGAATATTGCCTCCACTTTCTGGAAATAATATGGAAGCCTCTTGTGGTGCCTTCATTATTCCATCTTTCACTTTACCTGCCAACCCTACTACTGCACCCACTACGTTAATTTTCAGCACTTGTTTAATTCCCTTTGTTTCATGTTTGTAATTAATTACACTTACATCTTTGTGTGGTGGCAGTATTAATGTTACCCAGTTTGATCCAGTCATAAGCTCTGACGTAAGCGGAGCCGTAGAGGAGTTTGCTTAGAACTGTCATTCCCGGGTGATCGTGCAGTGGGAACGTTTTTCCTGCCGGCAAACAGAACACGCCTATCTGCATCCATATATCTCATTTTTGTTTTTATTTAAAGTACCTTAATTAACCATAGTAATATAAACAGATTTTGCTTGTGGTTTATGCACTCACAGAGAAACTGGCACACTCATGAATATGAATGTATGTAATCTCCGACAAGCCTGGTCCACAAAGCAATCCCCTGTTGTCACCTGCCTCCTCCATAGCCAGGGCATCAGAATCACACGAGCCAAACTCGTCTATCCCGACATCTCTAGCTCCGATTCTGTCTACAATTTCATTCATCTCAACTATGTAAGTTACTGTATGTACGCAGGGGTACATGCATATATGGGAAAATGGGAATAGTTTGTTAACTATCAGATTATTATAAAGACTATAAAAAGGAGGGAAACATATTATATATAATTGAAGATAACAACCTACCAAGTAGGTATTTCAGATGCTGGATTTGTTGAAAAGTTGGAAGCCCCTCCTCCTGAGAAAATATAGCATGGCAATATTCATAAACCGCTTGTATTTTGCTCTTCTCCATCGTCTGTGTATATCTTTAGTTGTTGTAGTGCTTGAAATTTCAAAGCATCCTAGCAATGACTGATGACTTTAAATAGCTGAATCGTAAAGCAATAGGGTGAAAAAGAAAAACAAGTTGTGAACACAAGAACACGATAGAGGAAAACTGTGGCCTTAATTATCTAAATAATATATTACAGTGGGCTTCTATTTCGGTATTTGAAAATGTGTATTTGAAAATAGACGCAAGAGGTTGAAAGCGACTCCAAGTAAACGATTGTGGTGACAGTTACGAAATATCTCTTTCAGATTGTAAGTTAATGAACAAATTAAATTAACCGTCCTGTAATATAATTCACCAAACATGAAAGGTGATGCTATCTCATCAAGATGGAAGCTTCGCAAGATATATCTATCAGTATCAGACTCCAATAAAAATAAAAGTGATGGGAGTTGCGTCAAATCATTGTCACAATAATGGACCTTTTGCGCCATATAGACAAAGACTATGGTATACATTGTTGAATAAGCAAACGGCTAGAGATAATTGAAAGTGAGAATATTTGCATAAAGATAGGCTATGGTACGCAATAGATGGACCACCACTACGTAAAGAAGATGACTTCAGTTCATGGGGAACTGTTTTTATTCCATCAACACTCATTTGATTAAAGAACTGATAGCTCCATCCACAGATATACCTTTTAGCAGGGAAAGCAAAACATGACTTGGAGCAGTAGCGCTGTTTTCCTGCGTCAACGTTTGTGTGGATATGGGAATTGCGGGATAGTTGTGGGAAGACATTGAAATAAGAATTCATCGATCTTGCTGTGAACCTGTCATCTTATTACTGGAGCTAACACCAATTCATTCGTACAGTCGAGTGCTGATTTTTTGTCTGAAATTGTCATCCTCGGTGACGGTGAATTTTAATTCCACAAGGGCTTATCCATTTAACATTTCCTCAACACACTGCTCCTTCCTTCCCTAGTTCCACCATTTTGTGTTGTACTGATAATTTCATTAATCAGTACAACAAAGAAATTACATCAACGGAAAATTGTATTTAGATCCGGTGATAAAATAGTTTATTAAAATTTTAAAATTATATCTAAGTCTTATTAAACTTTTTTGTAATTAATTTTAATTCCACTGACAAGTCTATGAGTATTTATTGATAAGTCCATAGACGTCAATTGATAAGTTTATGCAGTGAAATTTATTGTAAAAAAATTTTATGAGAATTAAATGTAATTTTAAGATTTAAAGAGACTATTTTATCATATTTTCTATTATTTGAGAGCTAAATACAAATTTTCCTTAAATTAATGAGAAATCGGATTGTACCCTAATAAGGAAATAAAAACAAGGGTAAAGCGAGGCCCATATTGTGTTGGAATTGGGCCATATTTGTGTGGGGCAAAACTGGGCCACTTGGAATATTGAATAACGACATCTATGTACGGTTTCCTTGCTGGGATACCTTGTTCAAATTTTGAAATGATCCTATGTTATTGGCCGATGAACACCAGAGGGATTCAAAGTTTCCGCCACATAAAATCAAAACCCCGTTGTGACCAGCTGTCTCTTCCTCAGTTATCCCTCATTTTGTCTGTATTTATTTTAATTTAATTTGAATAAATAAAAAAAGAAAATCCTCAGCCCCACGAAAACAAAAAGAGGCATCAGTTTTTTTTTGTCATCGGGGCGTGGGATCCAACGGTCGATATTGAAAGTTGGAAACTTAGACCGTCCCCTGAACGCAATTATCGCTGCCCCTGCCCTCCACAAAATATTCGCCTCCCCCCAATTGCCCCCTCAAAATCCACGCTCTCCTCCTTTTAACCCCGCCTCTCTCTCCTCTTCTGCCTCTCTCTCCCTTCTCTCAATCCCTAACCAAATCAAATCTCGCCCCTTTCTTCCTCTCCTTGATTCGACAATGGCGGCCGCTACCGCTCCTTCGCCCCGCGAAGAGTTTGTCTACATGGCCAAGCTTGCCGAACAGGCCGAGCGCTACGAAGAGATGGTCGAGTTCATGGAGAAGGTTTCCGCCGCCGTGGACAAAGACGAGCTCACCGTTGAAGAGAGGAATCTCCTCTCTGTTGCCTACAAGAACGTCATCGGTGCTCGCCGTGCCTCCTGGCGCATCATTTCCTCAATCGAGCAGAAGGAAGAGAGCCGAGGAAACGAGGATCATGTCTCCATGATCCGTGACTACAGATCCAAGATCGAGAGTGAGCTCTCCAACATCTGCGATGGGATCCTCAAGCTCCTCGATACCCGCCTTATCCCTTCCGCTTCTGCCGGCGATTCCAAGGTCTTTTATCTCAAGATGAAGGGCGATTACCACAGGTACCTTGCCGAGTTTAAGACTGGAGCGGAGCGCAAAGAGGCTGCCGAGAGCACTCTCACTGCTTACAAATCTGCTCAGGTAATTTCTTTCTCTGTTTTCCCCCCCTCTTTTCTTGGGTGATTTTTGTGCGTTTTTCTTGGGTACTTACTACGACTGAATCTGTTCTGTCTGTTTTTTCCCATTCAGTTCTATGATTTTGCGTTGCAACTTTTTTTTTTACCGGAATAGCATTATCCTTTATTATTTTGCATCTCATTGAATTGCATTTATCGTATATACGGCTAGTTCTGCTCCTCCAAACCCCCACCCCCTTGAAAAAAGAGCCCCAAAGGAAAAAAGAAAGAAAGAAAATTATCTAGTCCATGTTGCATTGTTTTCGTCTGAGATTTCCCCGGAATAATCAGAGCATCGCTTTAATTTGCGTTTTTTATAGCCCTGCCGCTTCTAACTTATTGTTCTGTGTTATATGTGACGGTTGTTAAGATCTTGTTTGGTCAATTCAATTTTGTTGCTTTGGGTTTACCTTATCCTTTCAATGTTCCCCTGTTTATATTAATCGTTTGTGCATTAATCATTGGAATGGTTTGATCCCTCGGCTTGTTCATTGGTCTAGCCCTTTTAAGGATTGAAAGATTCTGATTCTGATCTTTTTCATACTTTCTTCTTGATCTGTCTTTGCCTGCAGGATATTGCAAATGCCGAGCTGCCTCCTACTCACCCAATTAGACTCGGTCTTGCTTTGAACTTTTCTGTGTTCTACTATGAGATTCTTAACTCCCCGGACCGAGCTTGCAATCTTGCAAAACAGGTTAGAGCTGGAGGATTTTGTTGCCATTTGAATCAATTTATTCAAACGGAGAGTGCTTTTTTATTTAATACCCTTAAATTGGAACCGCTTCCGTTGGTTCTTCGTCTTTGCTTTTTCTTTGTTGTTAAGGAACCTTGCTGCTAGGTTACTGCTAAATACGATATTCTTTTTACCTATTAACTATTTTTTCTTGAATAGCGAAACTTTTGTTACGAAGCAGCGAGTGAATAACTGAAGTGTGACTATTATTGGTCGTGTCTTATAGTATATTTATTGAATCATGAATATGTTTGAAATCCGCCAGGCCTTTGATGAAGCAATCGCTGAATTGGATACTTTGGGAGAGGAATCATACAAGGATAGCACTTTGATCATGCAACTTCTTCGTGATAACCTTACCCTCTGGACCTCTGACATGCAGGTAATGTCATTTCGAGTTTTGGCATACTTTTCTGTATCTCATCACTTCATTACATAGCTAAAGTTTACTTGATCTATTTATTTATTTGGTTTCATTTTGTGAATGGATTTCAGGATGAGGGAGCAGACGAAATTAAAGAAGCAGCAGCTGCTCCTAAACCTGACGAGGAAAAGCAGTAAACAAATATTTTACTATCAAGTAGAATTGAACTTCACCTCTGCATGTTTTTGAAGGGAGAAGTTGTTTGTCGTTAAGTTCGACGCTACAGATATTTTAGGTATTCATGTCTGTGATGAATTATGGATGTACTGGGCCCTTTTAGTTTGTCCTTCCATTGTTTCCTTGTTCTTGAATCTATTTTCTTGTGAACACCGCGCAGTTTAATCATATGCAAGTGGAATTTCAAGATTCTATTCTCTCTACTCCGTAGAATGGGAATATTGGTAATGGGCCAATAAAGACGGGACCTTGTCAAATTTATCCAACTTTGTGGAAAAGAAAATGTTGCTTGCTATATTTGCTAATAAATGGACATTATTGTTCTGACGTGACCAAAGACGAGTAGTAATATAAAAACCTACATAACCCGCGAAGCTTTTTTTATTACAATTTAAGAAATGTTTGTTGGAATAATTGAGGATGAAAAGGAAACAAAAATTAATCGTTTAAGCTGATAATGTTAAATGTGTCGAATCTATATATATTTAGAAATTAAAAGCTTTGTAGTTTAACCCTTAACCAATAATGTTTAAGAACCTTGTGATTACTCTAATTTGTCAAAACGATGATGTGGCATAGAGGGGAAAATGTTTTTATGTGATGGTTAGATATTAAAATTGTTCACGAGCATGAATTATAAAGGGAGAATTCTAAAAAAATATCATTTAAACTTTAAAATCTCAAATAGGTGATTTAACAATAAAATGATTTGTTAATTGCATTACCATTCTTGTTAATCTCATTACCGAACTTGTTAACGGGATTTTGAAGTTTAAATGATATTTTTTTAACATTCTCCAATTATAAACCAACCAATTGTTTATCTTCTTTCTCCTTCTTTTCCTTTTCCCACGACCAGGTGTCTTCATCGATCGAATCATTTTTTATTTTTGACAGGATTGCTATTTTGTAAAATCTCATGATTTCTCCGTCTGAAACACACTTCAATTTTGTAGCTCCTTCGTGTCTTCTAGCCGTTTTTGCCCTTTTTCCTTGATAGTTCTGGACCTTTGGCGCTATTGTGCTTGAACACACAAAATGAAGAATAAGAAAATTTTGATCTTTGAATATGAAGATTAAAGAGGTTATGTTGAGACCGGTGAGGATGCTCAAAGAAACTAGGAACGCCCATTGAAGCAACATGCCTGTGTGCCTCCATAGTCGGCAAATTCAAGGTAATAAGGCGAAGGTGAAGCTCATCGATTTCGTTGCCCAGTTCTTGGGGTTTTCAGCAAGAATTGGTGCATTTATTTGTTGCATCACTCATTTTTAACCATGTCGTAGTCTTGAGAATCACTATCCAAGTCAATGACTACACCATGGGGCCACTTATTTGTTGTCGGAGTTTTTCCCTCGTAATAAACAGTGTAACAAATAATAAAACTTGGGCAACTCATTATTGGTGATAACATCATACTTTTCTCGAAATCGACTAAACCACATTCGAATCAGGAGTCTTCGTCGTCTAATTAACAACATCAACGTCCACTTCAGGCTACTTCTCTGTGCTTTCCATCCCTGACTTCAGACGCCTATTCACAGTTTGCGTTGCCTTGATTTATGGTTAAGTCACTTGGGGAATGATTTTAGTGCTCGATCTTGGTCAACTCACCCACGTTCCTCGAGTGAGAGAACTTTCCTTTTACCCAAGTGACAAAATTTCGTTTCTTGCACATAATTAATCGGTCAAAATATAGCTATTTAGATCTTTTTTTTTCAACGTACATATTCCAATTTTTTTTTTCAAGAAGTGTAACATCACGGCGTCCACAACATACACCTTAAAAACAGTTCACATATGCGTGTTAAAATAGGCGGACTCAGATAATTCTGTTGTCATTGCTTCGTAATATCCTCTAAATAAGGTCTTTAAGTAACTTACATATGCATTGATACGTGCGTTACTTCCTAATTTCAATTTGCAGGAAATAATAATACGCTCTATCTTCTTCAATCTTTCTATAATCGACCTCGGCATTACTAGCCGTTGAACTGGGGAATCAAATTATAGCCTCGTAAAAAACGAGAAACAGAACATGACTGAGGCTTTCGGTATAGTTGGACTTGGATGGTTTCAGCAATAAATAATATTGTCTCTTTCTTTACTTATGTAGCTAAATCAAGACTTCATGACATTCATTGAAGGGTTAATGAAGGGTAAAAGGAATATTTTTGCTTTAGAAGTTTTCACCAAAAGGTAATTTTATTCCAAAAGTTTTGTGAGGAGCGATTTTACCTGGGCCATTATCCTGATTAATTTTGGCTGTTAGTTAATTAAATATGACAAGTTGGTAGTACATATATTATCTACATCATTTTTGTAAAGATGTAAATTTATCCCAAAAATTTTAAATCTAATTTTAAAAAAAGATGAAGTAAATGACACATTGACTTCCAACGTAAATTTACACCTTAATAAAAATGACGTAAATGACATATGAACCATTAGCTCAACATATTTAGTCAACTAACAATCAAAATTAATTAGAATAACAGTCAAGATAAAATTATTTTTTTTTTACTTTTTTAAAATAAAATTACCTCTAAATGAAAACTTCTATAACAAAATTGCCGCTTCACCTCCCATTCAAATATTATGCATGTTATGTACGGACTCCCTAGTTTTGGTCGACAGTCTGTGACTAATATCATGTCAAAATTCAGCAAAAGCTGTTCAGCCTCATCGAGAATCAACAGTAAGAATAAACATCGAAAAATGTTTTAACCCTTCTTGCCAGAAGGAGTTTTGCAAGTGAATGAATGCCCATTATTACATTTTTTGAATATCGCAGTCCCCAACACATGTATGATTGAATTAGTCAGCTAATTTTCCTTTGGGTTTCAGAGGCGTCAGGCAGCAACATGGGGGACCATGAATAAACTGGTTCGGTAATTCCAGAACAAGATTGATTGTCTGTACCCAAATGATTAGGTCTGGCTATGTCGTTTTACAGAGTGCCACAATACAAGATATACCCGCCAGGATTTGATACAAGTATAACAGATTTCTGACCAACATTTATCATATACTGAAATCGTAATGCATCAACTTTCCCCTGTATTTGTATGACCTATTTAAACTTTCTCCCCCTCAAAAATGCATAAACATAACAAAGATTGTTCCCTTTAGAATGCCTTAGACGCCCCCATTTACAGAATAAACTAAGCAATGGTGGGCTAGTTCCCCTTCCAGTCCCACCATTAGAAAATGAATAAACCCCAATTCCCTCTGCCTAAAAGCCATCTACAAGAGCCAGAAAAAACATATCCTTAACCCTAACCAGTCATATTTTTCTGACCAGTCTTACCCTTAGCTGAAGAAGTGCTGCTTCAGAGACCTCTCCACTTAGGGCTTGGAAGAGGTACTGTAGGGGAAAGAGGAAACTGGGGAAACCCTAATTGACCCGACGATGGCGAAAACAGAAGAGTCGGGGACAGCAGAGGGTAAGGCGATCTCGGGGAGTTCAAACATCCAAAGGGGACCGGCGAAGACGGCATCTGAAACTGCGACTGCGATTGTGCCATTGCTGGTGTTTGCGTAGAAGCAAGTTCCTGAGGCTGCGAGGATCGTGGCTCCGGCAGAGGCGGAGGTTGTTGCGGAGCAAAGTTGTTCCAGCGAGGCGAGACTAGAGGAGCTAAGTACGAGAATCCCGAGAATTGCTTGGAATTAGAATCGACGTTGGACACCGAATTCTGCAGATAGCGCATATATGCAGAGACAGGAGACTCAGCGGCCGCGTGGACGGTTGGAAACGGCGGAAGAGGAGATAACGGCGCCAAGGGTCTTGCAAAGCCTGAGAAATTGTTGACGGGAAAAGCGTTGACGGAGTTGTTGGGGATTGCCGACGGAGGGTTCACAGCGGGTGGTTGAGGAGGCGGTATGGCGCTGTTTAGCAACGGTGGAGGGCGATTGCTAATCTGCGCCAGGGGAGGAGGGCGAATCCGTTGCAGGCGAGAACTTGTGGGTTTAGGCTGCTGAATAGGCGGAGGAGTAGACATGCGCTCGTGAGCCGGCGAACCTGTGAGCTTCTGAACCACATCTCTGAAATCGTTCTTGTTGATGTTGTACACGGGAGGCTGATGCTGCAAACTCTGCTGCTGCTGAGCCTGTGGTGGCGGCGGCGGCGGCGGCGGAGGAGGAGGAGGCGGCTGTTGTGACGGATTGTAGCTGAAGCTATGGGTCTGTGGTTGATTTTGAGAAGAATCGAATGAGGGTTTTTTAGCAACGATGGGCTTGGAAATCTTGTGAGAAAACTTGCTGAGTTGCCTGAGATACTGATCTCTGCTATTATTGCCGGAGGAGTTTGCGTTACCGGTGCTGCCTGTGGATGTAGTAAAAGTAGCATTACGAGAAGATTCTGCAGAAGACTGACAGCTTTTATTATCCATGACGGCAAAAACAGATTATTAATTTCTCTTTGCAGATCCAAAGATCTCAGCCTGGGTTTAGACTTTAGAGTCTAGAGCAGAGGCATGCCGGTGTGTGAGTGTGTGTGGTGGTTGTTCGGGGGGCTTCCTCTAATCACAGAACGGCAAGTAGGGACAGAGCAGGAGAAGATTATATGGAAATGATTTGTAGTCGTAGCGCTCGAAGTTGTGGTCAAATCCCCAAAATAACTGGCATTTCTCACTAATTAAAGAAAAAAGATGGAATCTTGTGGCTGTCTCGCTGCTTCTCTTCTGCGTTATATATTGGCTTTAACTTAAAAAGAAGAGAGGAGACAACAACAGCAAAAGAAGGGAAAGCCGTGGAAACACTATCCCATTTTTCTCCTCATCGTTAATTTGACTAATTAATCATGCTCATCAATTAATGATCCTTTCCCTTGAGTACGCACTGTGTGAAAAAGAAACATTTTATTTAATTTTCCATTTTTTCTGACTTGGGTCGCCCTAACCCGGGAGCAAGCGGTTCAGAGGCCGAGTCTTGAAACTGGGCCACCACCGAAATTAATCGCAATGGCTGGTCAAAAGTTTTACTACTCTATGATTGGATTTGGAGTAATGGTTGAACTTTGAAGCATCCATGATAGGCTCAAGCATTATCCATTTGCCTTGGTTCCTACTGGATTATACACTTCACCCCATAATCTAAAATCACGTACGTTCATTAGTTAAGCCTGAGGAACAACCATGGAAGATATTGGATCTTCACTTCAAGTACTTTTATGCATCACCAAATCATGTGGCCCTAATTTCACCTTTACTAAACAGGAAGGTTGATAAGGGAGAGCATTTTTACTATTAGGCGCCATAAGCCCGTAAGGAATAAAACTAGTGTGTTTGTTTAGGTGTGTGTGGAGGAGGAATTAATTAAGCATTTTAAGCACATAATTAATGGCGCTAATGAATTCCCAAAATCCACTTCGTGCATTAGGAGTTTCCTGTTACAGTCAAAAGGCAGTTACGGTGCACTGTGGTGGTCAGTGATTCCATTGTGGATCCTTCTTTCCAAACTTCCAATGAGCTTTTTGACTCAATCTTCTTCATCATTATTCATTCCCTTTAAAATTCTCTTTGGGTAACCGGTTTCAGGAATTTAATTAAAATCAATAAAGCTGCAAATTAAAAAAAAAATGATTATAAAAGCACTTGTATGTTGTTTTCTCCTTCCCCACAAAGTCGCGCGTCACCATCCCAGCCCCAACTTTTGATAATTTTGTAATTTTGCTGATGAGCAAAAGGTGCCCTCAAAAATTAATGCTGACCAAAAGCCAGATACTCAAGATAGCTTATCTTTTGGATTTTATTATATTTTCCTTATGAATTACTATATTCCTCCTTCTTCTCCATTAATTTTTTTTCATAAAAAAGTTATATATTTTGAGCTTGATTTTAATAGGCATCCTATTCTATGTATGTTAATAAAAATTTGAGGGTTAAAAGTTCATTTTTACTCTGAAAAATTTTATAAAAAAATTATTTTACTTTAATTTTTTTAAAAATCAATATTTTCTTAAAAGTGTTAAAAGTAATATAATATTGTACCGATTCAACAGTACCATTTAGTTAACCGTTAGTTACCAAATTATACTAACCAAATTATAGTCATATGGCTCTACTACATAAGACATTAATGACACGTATTTTACCATGCCATCATCATTTTTGTTGGGGGAAAAAATTCAAACTCCCCTAATCCTTTTCTTTTCCCTTCCTTCTTTCCTTCCTCTTTCCTCATCGTTGGCTTCCCCTTGAACTACTAAAAAAAACTTCCTCCCTCCCTCTTCATCTCTCACCACCACTGATCAACATCCTTAAATAAAATAAATTTCATACCAACACCACAATCCACACATTCATCAGATTCACATTTGACAAAAAATAATAAAAAAATCAAAATCAAGATTTAAACTAAAAAACATAATAAAGCTTTATAGGTCAACATTGCTAGAGATAGATATGGAAGCTCAGATTCCAAATTTCATATTTAAAATATCACCAAAGTCTTCTGTGTTAGAGTTCCAATTCTCAAGGGCATCAACTTGGACACTCACAAGGGTGTCGACTTGAAGATTCCCAAGGCTATGAAACCGCCTCTAGGAGCCTCCCTCCGGCATCGTCCTTCTCATCATAACAACATCTCCGATCTCGAGGTTCTCTCCCTCCGATCTCGATGGTGGTGGATCGATGCTTCTCGAGGCCTTAAACTGCCTCTCAAAGGTTCCTTCTTCCTTCTTTTCACTTCTTTATGCTATCCCACCCAAGTCTCCTTCCATTTGAGAAGGAGGTTCTGTTACCTATGTTGAATATGTGGGAAAAGTCCCACATCGAAAACTTTGTAAGGGAGGGGCGGTGGTTTTGAGTATAAATAAGAGGCCCCCTCCCTCATTTCAATCATCCCTTCAACTTGCTTTCTTCCTTCTATAAGGCATTTTGTATTTCATCCTCTCTTATAGTATTTCACTTATAAATTGTTTAGAGTGAAATTAGATTCTGATATTTTTCTTATTGGTGTCTTATTTATTATTTATTAGTTGTTATTAGATATAGTAGTTATAATTTATTATATTATTAAATTATGTATAGAAACTCTATTTTATAGTATTGTGATTTTTTAGTATAATCGATTACGCTCTATATATCCCGCTTCCGCAACAATTGGTATCAAAGCTAAGGTTCTGTTTGAGTATGCTCTGTGGTTGCAGTATAATATGAACTTCCACATCAAAAAAGAATTACTTGAGGGTTTTGCATTTGCATCTATTAAATAATATTTGGAGCAGAAATGATGGACAAAAGGATTGAAGAATCTGCATCAAGTATTAGCAATTCGTCGTTGACATCTTCGCTTTTGACAAAAATTATGCCTAATGCGAAGTTTGCAGTTGAAATTTTTTATGGATCAGGACATTTTGGGATGTGGCAAAGCGAGGTTCTTGATGTCCTTCTGATATAGTAACTAGATTTTGCTATTAAAGAAAGGAAACCAGATAGAATGGGGGAGGAAGATTGGAGGATCATCAATCGTGCTGCTTGTGGTACTATTCAATCGTTTCTTTCCAGAGAACAGAAGTATCCATATACAAAGGAAACTTTTGCATGTAGATTGTGGAAGGCATTAAAGGATAAATTCTTGAAGAAAAGCAGTCAAAATAAACTTCACATGAAGAAAAGACTGTTTCGCTTCACCTATGTTCCTGGTACCACAATGAATGATCATATTACCAGCTTCAACAAGGTGGTAACAAATTTGTAGAATTTGGACGTGACCTTTGAAGATGAAGATATGGCTTTGATGTTGTTGGGATTACTTCCTGATGAGTACGAGCACCTGGAGACTACTCTACTTCACAACAAAGAGGAAGTATCTCTCAAAGATGTTTGTTTAGCACTATACAACTATGAACAAAGAAAGAGGGATAAACAAGGAGGCGGAGAAGCAGATGCACTAGTCGCAAGAGGGCATACTGAAAATCAGTCAAGATCAAGGAAAGGGAGATCCAAATCGAGGTCCATACCCAGTAAGGATGAATGTGTCTTTTATCGAGAAAAGGGCCACTGGAAGAAGGACTGTCCAAAGTTGAAGAACAAAGCCAAATAGAACGATGGGAAGATTGTTATGGATTCATATGTAGCTTATTGTGATGATGAAAATTCAGATTTTTCATTATCTACAATGATGTCATCAAAATCGTCAGGCGTATGGTTGTTGGATTCAACTTGTAGTCATCATATGTGTCCCAATCGAGACTGGTTCACTGATTTCCAAGAAGGAGGATGTGGAGTTATCCACACAGCAGATAACACTTCACTTACTGCATATGGTATTGGTTCAATTTCGATTGAGGAACCATGATGGATTGATCAGAACATTGACAAATGTTCGATATGTACCAAATTTGAAGAAAAATATCATTTCTGTGGGAACTCTAGATTCAAAGGGGTTCAAGATCACTGCAGAAAGTTGAGTAATGAAGATACTTTCTGGTGCACTGGTGGTAATGAAGGGTATTCGGAAGAACAATAATACGAACCACTATCAAGGTAGTACGGTTATTGGAATTGCAGTAGTGGCATTCAGTGATGAGAAGGAGGTAGAAGCGACCAGGTTGTGGCATATGCGCTTGAGTCATACAAGAGGAAAATCCTTAAAAACTCTTTCAGATCAAGGGTTGTTAAAAGGATTAAAGCATTGTAGTTTGGAGTTTTGTGAACATTGTGTGAAGGGGAAGCAGACAATGGTTAAGTTTGGAACAACTATTCATAATATAAAAGGCATTTTGGATTATGTTCACTCTAATGTTTGGGATCCTTCCAAAACACCATCATTGGGAGGAAAACATTATTTTGTAACCTTTTTTTATGTTTTTTCCTGAAGAGTTTGGGTGTATACGATGAAGACTAAGGATGAAGTATGAGGAATTTTTCTCAAATGGAAGGTGATGATAGAAACACAAACAGGCAGGAGGATCAAATGTCTTCGTACAAATAACGGAGGAGAATACATGAATGATATTTTCCAGATGATTTGTGAGGATGATGGTATTGTCAGACACTTCACCGTCAGAAATACACCATAACAAAATGGAGTGGCAGAACGCATGAACTGGACTTTGCTGGAGAAGGTTCGGTATATGTTGTTCAATGCTGGGTTGGGCAAAGAATTTTGGGCTGAGGCAATTATATATGTGAGTCACCTCATTAATCGTCTACCATCTACTGCTATTGGTGGTAAAACTCCGTTGGAATAATGGTATGAAAAACATGCTACATGTTATGATTATTTGCATGTATTTGACTCAATTGCATACTATCATGTGAAAGAGTCAAAATTGGATCTGAGAGCAAAGAAAGCTATTTTCTTAGGGATAACTTATGGAGTTGTATTTAGTAAGGATGTTACCTTTGATGAATTTGCCATGGTGAGAAAGGTAGCAGCTGAAGATACCCAGCAAGTTGATAGTGTTTCAAATCAGGTGAAGTTTGAAGGAAAGATGATTTTTCAAGCATAAGGAGAAGACGGGGGAAAAAGATAAGACTTTCCTGAGGTAGTAGAAGAGTCATTTGAAAGGGAGGTTTCAACTCATGGACCTCAACAGCAACATGAATCAATAGCAACCAGCAAGCCAAAATGAACAATAAGAAAGCCTACTCGTTTTGAATACATGGTGGCTTGTACAACCTCAATTGCAGCTGATGATATTCCTTCAACTTATAAATGGGCTACCTAGAGCTCAGAAAGGGATAAGGAGAGGAATGCCATGAATGAAGAAATGCAGTCCCTTCATCAAAATAGTACGTGGAAATTGGCCAAACTCCCGAAGGGTAAGAAGGTAATTGGTTACAAATGGGTGTATACAAAGAAAGAAGGATTTTCTAACCAAGGTGATATGCGCCACAAAGCAAGATTGGTAGTTAAAGGCTATGTTCAGAAGGAGGGAATTGATTACAATGAGGTATTTTCTCTAATTGTAAAACATTCCTTCATTAAAATTTTGTTGGCTTTGGTAGCACAGTTATATTTAGAACTAGTTCATATGGATGTGAAAACTGCATTTATGAATAGAGACTTGGAGGAGGAAATCTATATGACTCAGCCGGAAGAATTCAGAGTTGCTGGAAAGGAGAATATGGTGTGTAAACTTCAAAAATCATTATACGGATTGAAACAATCTTCGAGGCAATTGTATAAACGATTTGACAAGTTTATGTTGCGACATAAGTACAGAAGAAGTAGATACGATCATTGTGTCTATTTACAGAAGCTTGAAAATATATCATTTATATATCTCTTTTTATATGTTGATGGTATGTTGATAGCTTCAAAAAATCAAGCGGAAATTGAGAAGTTGAAGGTTCAACTAAAAGGGGAATTTGAGATGAAGGATTTAGGCGAGGCAAAGAAAATTCTTTAAGCTTAGTGCTGATATGTCGCCAAAGAATGAAGATGAATGAAAGTATATGTCAAGGTACCATATGCAAATCCTATTGGTAGCTTGATGTATGCAATGATTTGTACAAGACCTGACATTTCACAGGCTGTTGGAGTTGTGAGTAGGTATATGCATGATCCAGGAAAGGAGCATTGGCAAGCTGTGAAATGGATTCTATGGTATATTTGTAATACTGTAGATGTTGGATTGGTTTTTGAGCAGGAAGATGATCGATCTTTAGTTGGATATTGTGACTCATATTTTACAGGTGATTTGGACAATCGAAGATCAACTACTGGTTATGTGTTTACTTTTGCAAGAGCACCAGTTAGTTAGAAGTCGACTTTACAGTCAACAGTTGCTTTGTCTACCACAAAGGCAGAGTATATATCAATTACAGAGGCTATGAAGGAGGCAATTTGGCTTCAAGGATTGCTTGGAGAACTTGGTATTAGTTAAGAAAACATCATAGTTTATTGTGACAGCCAAAGTGCTATTCAATTAGAAAAGAACCAAGTTTATCATGCAAGGACGAATCACATTGATGTTCGATATCACTTCATACTAGAAATTTTGGAAGAAGGTAGAGTCATGATACAAAAGATACGGACAACTGAAAATCCTGCTGATATGTTGACAAAGGTGGTGACTTCTATCAAATTTCAATATTGTTTGAATCTGATCAACATTGTTAAACATTGATTACTGAATTGTTAGCACAAATTTGTAATTAGGATAAATTGAGAATGTGGGAATTTTCCCAAGGTGGAGATTTGTTGAATATGTAAGAAGAGTCCTACATCGAAAACTTTGTAAGGGAGGGGCGGTGGTTTTGAGTATAAATAGGAGGCCCCCTCCCTTATTTCAATCATCCCTTCAACTTGCATGCTTCCTTCTATAAGGCATTTTGTATTTCCTCATCTCTTATAGTATTTCACTTATAAATTGTTTAGAGTGAAATTAGATTATGATATTTTCCTTATTGGTGTCTTATTTATTATTTATTAGCTGTTATTAGATATAGTAGTTGTGATTTATTATATTATTAAATTATGTCTAGAAATTCTGTTTTCTAGTATTATGATTTTTTAGTATAATCGATTACGCTCTATATATCCTGCTTCTGCAACAACCTATTTATGAAATCTGCAAGTTCTGTGATGTATACATTTTCTTTCAGTGAAAACTGACAAGAAAGAGGTGCCAAAGGAAGAAAGATGAAGGAGAGGAAGAGGTGTTGCCGGCAGTGGTGATGAGGGAGAGGTAACGATAAGGAAAGGCAAAGGAAAGGAAAGTGAAGGGAGAGGAAAGGGACAGGGGGTTTGGAATTTTTTTTCCTAATAAAATGATGATGTGGCAAAATAAATAACATAATTTCCTACTTGGTAGAGCCTTATTAGCATAATTGGGTCAACTAACTGTTGACTGAATAATATTGTTAAATTGAGGTGTCATTACACTATTTTTGACACTTTCGAGGCAACATTATCCTAAAAAAATTTATGAGACATGATTATTCTTTTAAGAAAACTTCTATGAACATTAACCCTAGATTTAACTTCTCTCCCTGGAGCCTCCCATCCCAGGCTCCTCCATTGCGGATGAACGGCATACGTTTCAAATATATAGGGAATGCAAAGGAGAGCTATGTAAGGCTTTAAATAGTAGTGCAAATTTTTTTTATTTTTTTGTCATGGTAAAACTAAGCAAAAACAAAAGGACGATGGGCCCACCAAATTTCAATGACAAAGTGATGTTGTTATCCAAAACCAAATTTATTTATAAATAATTAAATACCCCAAACGTTTTACACAATAAAATTATTTTTAAAAAACTCATAAAAAAATTAATAAGTCCTATTAATTCCAGACTTTATAAAAATATAACCCACATCCCCAATGAAATTAATAAATATACTCCTCCTTTAATAAATGATAATCTCTATTGATCAAATATATCAATTTCTTGGAACTTATTTTATGATTCTAATGAAATTTATATGGTTAAAAAACTTATTTAATTAATAGATATGAACTTATTTTAAAAACTTATTTTATGATTCTTATAAAAAAATCATAAAAAAGAAGAAGGGAAAATTACCTATAAATGCTTTGGAGGCAAAATAATTGTCAAATGTTATTACGTGTGTAAGTAATTTTCCATTGTGTGCAAACAGTCTTCCTTATATTTAAAAATTTTGCCTATAAACATGCAAACATTTTCAATTGTGTGCAACGTGGTAGCATTTGTCAATTAATTTTTCCTAAAGGTATTTATGGGCAATTCTCCCAAATAAGAATCATAAAATAAGTTCAAAGAACTTGATATATTTGATCAATAGATATTATCATTTATTAAATGAGGAGTATATCTATTAATTTTATTGGGGATGTAGGTAATATTTTTATAAAGTCTAGAATTAATAGGACTTATTAATTTTTTGATGAGTTTTTTAAAAATAATTTTATTATGTAAAACTTTTAGGGTATTTAATTATTTATAAATAAATTTGGTTTTGAGTAACAACATCACTTTGACATTGAAATTTGTTGAACCCATCTTATTGCTAAACTTATTGCTTTTTTTTTTTTGCCAAATTAATATTTTATTTGGTGAGACAAGATTATACATACTGAGACATAGATGTTACTCAAATTAAACATGGAAAAAAAGGAAAAAGGAATACGAGGAAGATTTTTAAAATTTCAGTCCAATGTCACTGTTGCGGTCAACAAAATTTCGAAAAGCCAATCCATATCCAGAATACTCTTTTTTATTAGCCACTATCTCGACGAAAGTGACTGGTAGCTCCAATATATAAGGGTTCAAATTGAAAAAAAAAAAAAAAAAAGAATAAAAGGGCCCGAAGCTATAATTATCTATTTCTAAGGTCGTGGGGGACGCATACCAAAACTGATGAAACTTTGAGTTTGAAATTTCTTTTATACACTGAAAAATTCTATAAGCATTTTATAATTGATAGCCAGCCAATGAAGGTAGGGCTGAAGATATGTGTGAAATGGCAAAGTGGTTAGTGGAGGAGCAGACTAATCCCATATCGGCCAGATGAGATAAAGATATATGGCCTTTCATGGAACTTGAAATATATATATATATATATATATATATATATATATATATATATATATATATATAAAAGGGCCGATATATATACGGCTCCGAGCAAAAACACAGGCTCTGACCCACCATGCAAATTATATTGAATCTGAAGCTGAGTTTTTTGTGTTTCTGTAACTTAATCTCAGCTTACCGTTTCTACGTTGACTGTGAACAAGGAAATTACCACATTATGACAGTATTGGCTTCAGTGTCTTAAAGGGGCAACCGCGTCAGTACTTCACACACTGACCTCACAGTTTATGCATAGAGTAATTGTTTTATTAATCTCTTTGTCTGCAATTGACAATCTCTAATCTGATTGTGATGTGGCACTTTGGCCTCTGTCGTGAGAATACTGCTAGAATATTCCATTTTATTGTTCTTATTTATGCATCAAATGTATGCACTGCAGCATTTAAGTATCGTGGTACAAGGGAATGGCAATTGCTTGTCCTTTTTCTGGTGGAGACAGGTCCAAAGGAAATTGTCTGTCATGTTCTTATTATGATTAGAAGGGCTAGCTTTTAAATTAAAAAGGTCAATTGAATTTAAAGGCCAATGAAAACTCAGAGTCATATTTACTTGGACTTCAATCTCATTGACACGTTATTTTTGGAGGAAGGAGTGTTGGAAGACGATGGCTTCGCACCATAAGTCGGGAGTCAGAAAGAGCCAAGACCAACCAGCCAAAAACGGATGCTTAGTTTCCCCATTTTTAATGGGAGTTTTCATTGAAGATATATATATATATATATATATATATATATATATATATATTTAAATTTAATGCACCAATATTAGCACGCTTTTTGACCAGGGTTTTTTCAGCCCAGACATTAAATAGTGTTGGTCATGCTCAATAGAGAAAAGGAAGGCAATTGAATATAGGTGTCTTTGTGGTTACATTGCAACCACAAAAACAAAACTTGTGGCCATCCACAAGGCGGCTTATTGCGACTTTGTTGGTGGCAGTTCCTTAGCAAGGTTAAAGTTGTGCTCTTATTTCATGGAATATCCGTGATAAATTAAAATCAACCCAATCTTCAACATTCATTGTGAATGATATCAGAAATATAATGACGTGTGGTTCGGATGCTACCTATGAGCATGTATATAGAGAACCAGAGAAGCCAATCCCTATGCAGACTAAATTGCAAATTTTGCTCATAGCATTCACATGAAATCTCTAGTTTTGAAGGAGCCTCTTCAAGACTGTAGGAACCTCCCTCTCACCTCCGTGCCTAAAAAAAATATATTACTCTCTCAGTCCTGTATTTAAAGTATTGATCAAGGTTTTCATTTAAGGATTTTAAAAGCCTTGTTTTCCTCCCCATCAGATTATTTAGATCTCCTTCGCTCCTCAGAGCTCGTAATTAATTTAAATAAATTACTTAAAATCCGCAGAATTTCTTTAACCAGCTGCAAGCACAGTTTTACTTTTACTTTTCAATCCAGCACCATCAAGGTTTAAGAACTTTTGCAGATATTTATGTTTATGATCACCACGGCTCTGAATTGAACGGAGTAAAGTATTATATGGTATTGTAAATATGATGTTTCGTTCCCAGTCAAATTACTCATCAGTCATCACAATGGACTGTGCTTAGGTTAATGTGGTGTTTTGCTTTTGGTTTTGTCGAATCCCTATTGGCTTATTGACACAAAAGAATCCCATCACAGAGCCAACTTGTCTGTTTCTAACCAAAAAGCGCTTGGATATGCCAAAGGCAGTTCTAGAAGCCGTGACACCGACGTATGTTCATTATTTGTGACAAAGGACCAGAAACCGGCGAGAATGGCGGAGGACCAGAGAGTTAGTATGGTCCGTCTCTTTTTTGGTCAGAGTGGGAGGGAAATTGCTCTCTCTCTCTCTCTCTCTTGTTTACAACCAATGTTTTGCGAATTATGAGTATAAAAGTAAATTATGGGTTGTTGTAATTGTTTTTTAACGATTAATGATACAATATATTGGTATTTTAAAGTTTACACTACATGTGACTTGAGCCTTGAGGAATCATATCAAATCAAACTGATTTGTTGGGAGAAAAATACATATTCAGGAAATGCATTGGAATGGGACAAATAATACTTGGGTTTCAGATGAGCCCTTCACCTGAAGGGATTCTTGCACGAATACAGTCATAGTTAGGCATACGCAAAGAAGCTTTTCAATTCATAGATCCCTGATGTAAACAGCTAGTTCTTGTTCTATGTTCCCATGTAGTTGTACAGTTTCAAAAAGAAAATACTTGGGTTTGGAGTAGTGGGCTTAGTCGTACGTATGAAGCCCGACAAATAGGCCCAGGTTTGGCCCAACATCACAACATGTTAGTGCCTATTTGGGAATTCAGTGAAGAAGTAGCTTTTTTTTTAATGGAGCTTTTATAGAAGCCCGATTAAAAAAAGGCAGATTGTATATGTGATTTGTGTTTGGATTGGCAGTGGCAAAAATGACTTTTTTTTAAGTTGAACCTGTTTGGATTAGCGTTTGAAAAGCCCGTTTAGATGAGAAATGACTGAAAAGGGCATGAATCTTGTTGAATACTACATATATATTGTTTGTGTAAATATTTTTATAATTGATGTTAAAAAATGTAAATAATTTTTTTTAAAATAAAAAAGTTCAGTAATTATTGAAAAAGAAGAAAAATACACTAAAACACTTAATTAAAAAAAGATAATTATATATTTCAATTAGAATGTCATACATGAAGTGGATTATAATTAGATCACCTTATTGAATACTATATATATATATATATATATTGTTCATTTGTTTGTATATGTTGGGATAATTGAAATGAAAAATTAAAATTAAAATTTGATAAAATACAAAAAGATCAATTATTATTAAAATTTCTTAATTATTCAGATAAATAATCCCTTAAACTTTTAATGCTTCCTTGTGCTTAATTTTATATTGTATGTGCTTAATAAGAAATTTGAGATTTTGGAGGGTTAGAATTAATATTTTACGGACTAGAGAAAATTACAAAAAAAATCTCTAGAATTTATAAAAATTTATAAGTGAATGAAAGAAAGGATCGAGGAAATCATAAAAAATGACCCAAATGTTTCAGAAATTACAGTTTAACCTCAAACATATTTTAGAAGTTTGCACCATAATCCCTAGTCGAGAAATTTTGAATTTTTCACTCAAGTCCCTGGTCAAATCTGATTTGACCAAAGCCCTTCCTCTTTCTTCTACTAGCAGCCAAACCAGAAAACAGAGCATGAAGCTCTCACTCGTTCAGCCGTTCCTGTCTCACTGAGCTTATAGAGAAGCTCCAATTTCCAGCTTCATGGATAACGGGCTTTTTTCATAGAAGCCCATCACTGGGAGAAGTGAAACCAAACACACAAAATTCTTTAACTGGACTTCTATAAGACAACTGGGCTTTTTCCCCCCTAAACGCCTTCCCGAAAACTGTGGTAACAAGAATACCGCATACTCCCTCCAAATGTCAATACTCTATTAGGCCTTTTGGTTCGATTATATGGGAGATGATTACATGTAATCCTGATGTAATGGCATGATTACAACGTTTAGTTAGGCTTATGTAATCATTTGATGCAGGCATACTCCAAGTGTTAATGTAATCATTTGATGTAATGGCATAATCCTAATGTAATGACACACTCCCTCCAAATGTTAATGTAATCATTTGATGTAATCATTATTACATTGCTAGAACTAATGAATGAGGATGCATGCATCTTGTAATCCAATGAAAATGACAATATTGCCATTATAATTTTTTAAATTGACCAAAGTACCCACCTATGAATATAGTTAAATATTAAATAATTTTAATTAACACAATTAAATATTAAAAAAATAATTAATAATATAGAAATTTAAGAAATATTCTCCCATTCAAAAATTTTAAAAAATTATATTCTACCGTTAAAAAAATATTAAAATATCTCATTAAACAATATCCCCATTATTAAATATTAAAAAATTAATATGAATCTAATTTATACACTGTATAACATTTTCACCATTAAATATTTAAAAATTACTATGAACCCACCATGTACACTGCACGGAATGAAAAAAATTATCATGAACCCAACGTGTATATTATTATATGTGTAAAAATGAGTAATTTTGTCACTTGTTATATTATTCTCATATGTTCTCATATTCAATGTAATCCAACCAAACGTTTTTATATATATGCATCACCTTTTACTAATGACGAACCAAACAAATTATGTAATCATCATTATATTACATTCATTTACATTGTATTACATTCTATTATATTACTTCTAATTCCGTGAATCAAACGGGCACTATAAGATATGTCCTCTAGACTATATATGATCCTCCTGTTAAGCACTGGAGGTAGTATCTATATTTTGAATTAGACAACGCTTCAAAAAATTGTCCGAACATATAGAATTAAGGAGACATAGAGAGTAGAATGTTTGAGAACTATGAAAACCATGATTTCAGAAATTATTTTTTATAAATTAAAATAAAACTTCTCTTACTTACTTATTTCATAAATTATAAAAATTATTTTCTTAAAGTTAATACAAATATACAATATGAGATTTGAATTTGATAGTATCTATATGTGGTGGTACGTCAATAATTTGTACAATGGTGCTGAAGAACCGTACCCTTAGCCCCCGTGACTGATCGGCCAATGGCGGGTCCGGTTCCGGGTTCGGGTATTAGAGCATGGTGTGGAGGAGTCTCGATGTTTCGGGTCGTAAATTGCTCACGTGGGCCCGCACGCACCACTCTTGGCTCTGTGAGTTTTCACCGACGCAGTAGCTGGGTATTGCCCTTTGACCTCGGGGCACTGCTCTCCAATCCCATTGCGATCCCAAAACTGATTCTCTCCTTGTCTTCCTCTCCTTTTTGTTTTGGCCGCCTCCTCCCTTACTTCCTCACTGCGGGTCGTTCCTCCCTCATCAATGGCGGAAGCTACGGCAGAAAAACCCTCTACTCTTGCTGAGGTACTCGTTCATTTCCCCTTTTTCAACCATCAATATGTATTGTTTACTTTACTCCTCTCCAATTTAAGTTTGTCGATTATGTGCTTAATGTCGATTCCTCCTTCCAAATGTTCATGGCCTATCGTTTTCATCTGACGAAGTTTGATTCTGGCGGATCAGTGAGGGTTTATGTGGGAATTTTCCCGCGGAATGATTTTTATATATTCTGTTTCATCAATCCCCTTCCCAAGCTTCACCCATTTGAATAGGGAAGAAATCGAACTTTGATCTAATCTCGTAGCAGTTTTTAGAGTCTTTTGTCTAGGAATTGGTCAGTGTAATACGTACCCAAGTCAATTATTCTATTTTGTACGATTGTCTCTTGATACAATTAACTAAATCCCACACGAGAATCTTGCACTCGCTAGCATGATTATGTGTTCATAATGCTCAAAATGAAAACAAGGATCTTTTTTTCCTTGGCGCATTTGTCTGTTGCTGATTGATGTAATCCAGAGCGTGTTGGTTTAATAATTAAGAATAAAATTTCAGGCTGCCTTCTGAAATTATATGCGAAATCATGTGCATAAATTCAAGCCTTTATAATGGCCTGTCAATGTTATTCTAGAGATATGTGCCAGGTTTAATCCGCTTGGTCCTTATTGTCCACTGTATTATAACCTGTCTTCTGTATGCGCCTGTTTGTTTGAGCATTTTAGAAGTGCTTTTATGGCATTCGATGTAAGTATGTGCTTGTGGAAAAGTGCTTAAAAAAGGCTTTTTTACCTTTGCCAAACAAGCGCTATATCTGTTCATTGAGTGATAACTAATAAGATTGGCATAAGGAGTGGTTACTCTTATTAAATTCACGCACCGGAATTTGAAAGTTTTTCTCATGCTTAGTGTCTTAGTAGTAGACTTGATTGCCTAATCTTTCTTCATAATTGATTGCTTGGTCAAATCCTATATGCACCATATATGGGCAATTGGGAAATGGGAGAATGAGATTTATCTTATGGATATTTGACCCACCAATAGGTCTAGAAATATTAAATACATTAAAATGTAAGTTGTGGTTGAATATTTTTTATGCATAGCTTGTTTCTATCTTTCCAACAGTGTGGTTACTGGTGGGAACGTTGATTGCTCTCAATCATCAGCTGAAAGTCAATCATTTCAAACGTTTTATTTGCTTTCTTTGACATGGCCAATTGGTCTACTCTTGTCATGAGTATGATGCATTTGCATACGCTAAACATCGTGTTCTTTTCTTACCCCGTTATCTGCAGCAATATTTTGTGAAAGAGAAAGAGGAGAAAACGGAAACAGGCACAAAACCTGTCGAAGTCAAAGAAGTTGAAGTCCCCAAGGAGACAGCTTCTCAAGAAGCTGTTGCTGAGAAGACTGTGGAAGCAACCACTGCAGTTGCACCTGCAGTTACTGAGGAAAGCAGTGAAGTCACTCCAGCTGCTGAAGAAAGCACTGAATCCAATGCTGATGCTTCTGAAGGAAGCAACAATGCAACTACAGAGCAAAGTGGTGAAGATAATGATGAAAACTCAAGTGAACCAGAAGCTGCAGAAGAAACCCCACAAATCAAGGTTGCTTTTACTTAGCCTAATGTGATTCCTCTCAAGAATAGCAACTTAATTTCATAGTGAGAATGCTTTTTTATTTCATTTTGGTTTTGGTTATTCATATTTGTGCTGTTGATTCCAGCTTGAGACTGCTCCAGCTGATTTCCGCTTCCCAACTACAAATCAAACCAGGCATTGCTTTACTCGATATGTTGAGTATCACCGGTGAGCCATAGTCTGTTGCTTTTGTTTGATTAAGCTTATATTTAGCTCTTTGTGAATAACTCCTCACATTATGTTTTACAACCTTATGATGCCTGTGCAGATGCGTAGCTGCAAAAGGAGAAGGTGCCCCAGAATGTGACAAGTTTGCAAAATATTACCGTTCTCTTTGCCCTGGGGAATGGGTATGTATTTCGACAGGCATTCAACATAATTATCTACCATTGCTTATAGGCAGCATTAAGATCTGTTCACATTGCTTTACCTGCGTACATATCTTGTTTTAACTTGTGTTTCCTTTGCTGCCACTAATTCAAGATTGAAGCTACAGGCTAACATTTGCTTTTATGCATGTGTGTTCACCAGATTGACAGATGGAATGAGCAAAGGGAGAATGGAACATTCCCGGGTCCTCTGTAAGGATGTTGCCTCCCTGAAATTTATCTATACAATTCACCTGCTTCTGTCACATTGAAATTGCTACTCTGCTCCACATAAAGATTTCTGCCGAGAGATATACAAACTCTCAACCCCATGGGGCATGTTGAATGTTATACACTCGATCAATAAGAAATTTTGACTATCTATTTGAATTTGAACTAGCTTGAGTTCGAATACGGATGCGTTCATTGCTTATAAAGAGTCGATTGCCTGTTTTGAGTTATCTTCAAATTCCAGTGCCTATTGAGATTCTGGTTCCCATTTTTGTTCTGTACCACGGGGTCAATGTGACCCAAGAATAAAACTTCGGAACATATTTGGTGAAACTTTGGAATACTTTATATTAGATGTTGGGTTTTACAATCGTGAGAATCGTTTTAAATGGGGATCATGGTTGGACTGTGGAGGAGAAACTCATGGGTGTGGCAAGTAGAGGATTGAAGCATCATTTACAAGCTTCCTAACACTGAAGCATTGATTGTAGGTGAATCTTAGCTTGGAAGTAAAAAAGGTAGGATGATGTGAAAATGTGCAGTTCATTTTCCCATTGATTAGGTTAGTTCTTGACATGCTAATGGCTGGAGAGCCGGTAAGATGGTAGAGGTCGAGGAGGCATCAGGAATCTTTCCCCATATGAAGTACGTTTTCCACTACTTAGGAGGCACCTTTTCCATCATGTGAACGTCTAATGTGCCTTGCTCGGAGTCGTTTAAATTTTTGGACAGTGTTGCTGTCCATTTGACTATCAAATCTTTCTTATTCACACCATCTATTTAATTATTACAGTACTGGATGGATGACATTAGATAAGTAGCGTAAGCGTAGCACTGTAAAATGTATTAGACGTCATATTTATTTTTCCTCTTAAGTAAACCCTAAACTCTGTAAGAAGTTTAGTGGGGGAGTCAGTGGGTGATGGCAAGGTAGAATTGCTGATTTTGCTATGGTGGTGATGATGTGATGAAATTTGTACAGATATTTGCGACTTAAAAGGGAAGAATTACACGGCCCTTGCTAAAAATGTTTGAGCACTAAAGATACTAGAATCAGTGCTTGTTCATATTATCGGTAGAAAAGGCTTCTCTAATATAATTTATAGTATGCAGGTTAAATATGCTGAGAGTGTTTTGTCACAATATATGTGAACTTGTTTTTAAAAAACTTAGTGTTTGTTTGGGTTGGCCCAAAAAACTTTTTTTTTTTTATGTAATTTACGGAATACAAGATAATAATAGGAAATAATTTTGGTCTCAACTTGTATGAATGTGTTTTTCCAACACCAACCCAAACAAGCTCTAACTCAATTAGGCACTCAACAGTTCTCAATTAAGATGTCATCGGGGCTTTTGAATTGCGGAATCAGATGCCATATACAAGTCAATGCCATTTAATATTATACTGAAACTTGTCTCCGGGTAATTGAATTCCAATGAAACTGTTAATCAAATCAGTGTAGCATATAATTGACGGTCTGTTCAATTATCAGAAAGTGCTTTCCAATGATATATCTGGACAAGCAATTACATCTCGAAATTGTCCCCCGACCTTCCACTCAAAAAAAGGAAATTGTCCCGACCAAAAGCATAAGGTCCCAAACTTGAAATGGAAGGGAGAGGGTAAACGAGGAAGGAAAGATTCTATCTACTGCAGCTTCAGCTTTTATCTGCATCTTCTACAATTTGAGTTTGGTGACATCGATCTTTTTGACGGGATATGTATATGCCTCGTAATTAATATTTTGGCCTAAGGTGCTCAGTTTTGTGAGAGTAGTTATGAGATCAACCTGAAAAGCAAAAATACAAAGGAACAACGAAAAAGTCAATTCCCAAGCCAAACAATGACGTTAACAAAGAATTCAAAGGATACCATGAACATGAATGCGTGCAGCCTAATATATTGCAGATAATTGTTTTTGCTGTGCCGTTCCAGAGACAGTGGAGATCATTCATTAGTAACGGTGCCAATCATGATTGTGATAGCTCAATAGGATGGCTGGGATAATAACTTGTTACTGTAACTCTTTTTCTTCCCTAAAATACTAAATGTGTGTGTATATAGAAAGAGTTACCTCATAGTCTGTCTGAGAGACAGTTTCTCGGCTCCGTTGGTATTTTTGGACCCATGGAGCAACATCTGGGTCAGTGGCCAATAAGGTCTCTGTTGCCATCTGATCAGGACCTAAGAAAGCAGACATAACAGCAAGCTGGCCAGCACACAGCACTAATGAGTAAGTAGCATATCCACTGTCCATGTAGCGATGAATAAGAAAATGATGCCTTCCTTTTCTTTGTTTTTCATAGTAATTCTTTGTTTAATTGTTTTCTGGTAAACAAGTACCTGACGAGGTCCAAAGCCTACAGCAGAAAACTTGTCTTTCATTTCCTTGACACTAGCTTTCTCCCACAGGGGAACTCTACCCTCTGGATCCGGATCTTGAGCATCTGCCCTACCAAATTGCTTATCGAACAAGCCCCACTGATTCAACAATAAGAATTGCATGCATAACATGTGCATCTCCATGGAAGTTTAAGTAGGAAATTGTAAGATTATTGAGGAGAGACTGCATATTACATGCTCAGCAATAGGAATTGCATGCATCACATGCTCATGCTCTAACTATAGATCTTTCAGCAGACTTCAATTTGAGAAATTGGCGATAAACCAACAAGATAACATTTACCCCAAATTTCACAAGAGATATGTGCGTACACAACATCTTACAACAAATAAGATGAAGACCCACTAAACCTTGAAAAGTTTGAAAGCAGAGTAGATCAAAAGGATATACACCTGCCCGTTTGATCCGTAAGCATTGTATAACAAGTTCCCCTTCTCTTCATTTCCACCACACTTGCGAATGGCAGCAGCTAAAAATGTAGCCTTGACAGCACTTTGCGCTACAAAAAGATTAAGCAAATACTTTCAGGGAACAGGATACTAACCATCGAACACAAATATATTTAACCTTCCTTATCCAACAGAATCAAAATATATAACCTGCACACTGGATCAGATCAGCAAATGATATGGGTCCACCCTTGGAATACGAATCTATCTCCTTTTTTGCTTCCTCTAATAAATTCAAGGCTGCGGAAAGCCCTCTATTTTCAGGTCTACTTATTTCTGGGCTTCAGGTTGGAAAAAAGGAGAGAAAATAGTATGGTTATCATTGAGCCAGAGTAAAAACCTAAGGTCCCAAAGAAAGAGGAAAACTTTTGGCAGTGCACCCAAAAGCTTGCTAATAAAACATGAAATTCAAGATAGACTAAAAAACAAGTTAGCATATCATCCATGACTTGGAAGTTTTTCTCATCCTTATATCCAGAAATTACCTTTAAAATGGTGGTAATTTTGGATGCACCAACATAATCTTCAGGATATACCAAAATTCAAACTCAACCATACAAATTGTTTCAAAAAAAGTATATGAAGTGTTCGTGTCTTGTATACTCATTGAGATTACTTCCCAAGGAAAAAGAAATACCTGAACCGTATTGATCCGTTTGGGCCACCCGTTTTTGTTGCCTACAAACTTAATCAGATGCCAATCAGTATGTGTTTTGGAAGATGGATGAGACTTCACACACACACACTCTTGCTTCTCACCTTATCATAAGTCATTGCATCATTCAAAGCCAATGTTAGCATGGATGGAATAATATCAGGATTTCCCTGAAATCAGTTCAGATGCTATAGGTCATGTCCACATTTGTAGTTCAATTATGTGGAAAAATCACACAAATAAGGATTATGATATATCATCTCTATTTTGTATGCAGACAACTTTAACTGTGAGGAAAACCAGTCAGCATTACACACCTTTATGACCGTATAAAGTGTTCCCTTGATATCAGCTGTAAGAACATAAAATCAGAACTCTGCAGAGCATAGCGATCAATTGACTTTGGCATGAAAATGTTGATCTAAACAAACTTACAAAGAAATTCAGAACGCTGTCTTCGTTGTATCAAATCAGCAGCATTAGCGACCCCAACAAGGGATGGAAAGCTTTCTATCAGTCCCTACAAAGAGATACAAGTGGCAGAAACTCATCATCACATCACTCAGATCCATTAATTTTATATATTATATAGGTATATAAGCATCAACAATCCTCCAATGACAAACACGCATATTTCCATTGCGGAGAGAAGACTGTTCAGCTATGACATGAAGTTAAATTGCGCCAGTAATGTTGCTTTGGTGGCCATTGAAGGCAAAAAATCAAGAGATGGCTCTTACCAGGCTGATGGTAGCCCCGAAGCATTTAAGAACGTCTCTTCGATGGAACCGATCTTGGCCACTAACATCAATTTCGACTTTATTACAAGTAATAGGGACCTAGTAAAATGTAGAACAAAGATTATTAGCCTCAAACAACCGTTCGGGGTCATTGATAGGATTTTATTTGCAGCTGCGTAACCAGCACACTGATTTGGGTCGTAATCGAAACCCGTATTGTCATGAACAATAGTGAACTCAAGAAGCATCATAAAGCAAGAATTTCAACTACATTTATGATACAAAAACCCATATGCAGATATAGTGCTGAACAGTATACTTACAGCACGAGAGGAGCATCTGGTGATGGTGGGAGAAGAGTCACGAGCAAGTGGGAGCGGAGAAGGGAAAGTCGAGAGGAAGGAGACACCCACCATTGATGTCACTATACTGTTGTGTGTCTCCGACAGAAAAATATCGCAGCATGCAGAATGGAAGATTATGTGTTGGAGAGTGTATGAACTAAGGGGTTGATGATATGTATTATCCTATCCAGTTCTACGATATTGCAGCGGTATCCTGAGATTTCCTTTTGCTACTAGATAGGTTGGCTCATTTATGACCCTACTCCAACCCAACACTATTCTCTACTTTCTTTCTTTTTTTTTGGGGGGTTCAGTTATATTCTGAATTTCTGATTCATTTGATTTATCTGATGCAGCATTATTCTAATTAGATAGATTCATAGTTTTCCAACCTAAATAAACTCATTTTTAATTAAAATGATTTTTAGTCCACTTGATCAATCATTTGGATGCATTTTTTACTAATTAATAAATAATAAATGCATCTTATATGACCAAAAACAATGCTAAACAATTGAATGCCTTTTGTATTCAGGAAAACATTAAAACAGGAGGAGAAACTCAAACAAAAAATACAACATAAACATTAACAACATTTGAAACGGTCGCCGATGGCAAACTTATTTTTGTTTTCCTCCACTAAAAACAGATGGTAAAATTGAAGATAAGAAATTTACTTAAAATTGTAAATTTTCCCTGCTAGTGGGATAAATATTTTTTTGTTGTTGTTGTTATTGTAAATTTCCCCTGCTGCCAAAAAAAAAAAACTCACGCTAATTGTAGCACGCTTGGTGGAATGGCGGTTTTTGGCAGATATACTCAACTTATTTATTTTTGTAACAAAAGGACGAATATAAAATTCGCCTGAACAATGTTGGAAATTCAGTGCCTCCATAGGACCACGGTGTTAAGTGACAAATAAGACAATAACACAGAAGCTAGAAACCGATTACCATGTCAAGGTTGTTAGCCAATAATTATAAAGAACCACCTCCAAATACGTAGGAGCAATGCAATATGCAAGGCACAGTTGCAAGATGGAAATGTGGCTTTTTGTAAGATATCTAAAAGAAGTACAATTACATTATGTGTTGATGTCTCAATGAGTCCCTCATACGTCTCCAAAAACAAGGCCCCTCTTGACTGAATGAACAAACACCGCGTTCTCCAAAGCCCTATTCCCCATCTCTGAATTTTACATCAAACCGTATATCCCTCTTTGGTCTACTCTATGATATATTCTTTCAAAAAGAAAAAGGGTATAGCAACAAAGCTATCCGTATACACACACACACTTCCTTGCACCTACGAATGACATAAACAATCTGGTAAAGGATTAGCATAAAAGGCTTCTTCTGATCGAAATCTATCCATACCCTTTGTCCCAGAAATTGGCCCTTTTCTCTTTCTGGGGGACCCAAGCCTGCACCGCACAAGCAAAACAAATAACAAATGAAAACCAGTAAAATGGAGTTTGGTGCTGCCCTACCACAAGCATATTTTAAAGCTTGCCAGAGTAAGAAATCAGATTCGTCAGCAGGACAAATGGTGAAGGAAAAAAATATACTCCCATCTCAAAAAGCAAGCGAGAATCCTAGAACTATCTTAATAGAACCAGTCAACATATATATGGGGCATCAAAGATGACTTAGGCGTATATACTCGATACTTTTCCAGTAACATACCGTCTTCTGTGGAGATCAATAACCTTTTTGGATAGAGTGTTCCCCTCAGTTATCATTCTCAGATCCAGTTTATCAAACAGACGAACAAGTGCTTTCCTGATTAAAAGGAAAGAAAATAAGCAGAAAACTTCAGTATTGAATAGGCTGGGGAAGGCAACTGGATATGAGGGAGGAAAACAGCCAAAAAGAGAGCCTTACCTATCAGGAGATATTGTTCTGCCACGCCCTTTAAAACGGCGATGACCTTCAACAGCCCTTGCCATATTTCCAGAGTAAGAGGGTATAAATACATCACTTTCAATAGATACTATATAGTCAAGAGCAGCCATCTGAGATGCATGATTTAAAAAAGGTTCAAGCTCCTCAGTGGATGTCAATTTTTCCTGAAATTGATCACATAGAAAATCAACACACATAAATTCTGTCTTAGGCGCTATTACTCCTCAGCCATAACAAGAAGAGAGCATTTAATAATAACATTGTTCATGCAGGACAAAGGAAAGGAGGGGGGGGGGAAGAATAAAGAGGAAGAAGGCAGAGGTAGAAAGATAGGGGAAGAGAGCTGACAGAAAATACTAGCACATCAAATAAATCTTAATTAATTTCCCATCAATTGTTTTCCTCTCAACTACTAATTTGTGTGTGTGTGTGAGAGGGAGGGAGGGAGGGAGAATTCAACAACAAATAAGAGCCAAACAAATACAGTTCAGGGACATTGCAGGTGATGCAATAGGGTCCTTAATATTAACAATACAAGAATCTGGGATGCAGTGATATATTACAGTTCTTAATAATGAGGGGTCCATATTTCAGTATCTGCTCCATAAGAAGAAAAGCTATACAGATTTAGCAGGCACAATAATTTTGTTACCTTGCTCATCAACAATGGATAGCGGGAACACAGTTCTGCCATATGGGATTCACCCCCGTATATCTCCCCAGCAGCAATATAAATTGGAGTCTTTAATGGGTATCCGAGAGCAGTAAGAAAAATTCCAACTTCCTTTGGGGTTAATGGGCAAAACCCTTTTGACCTCTGTTCTATGGGATCAATATCCTTTATCTTCCAATGGGAAGTGTTCTCCCTAAAAGTTTCAAGCCAAACAAGACTTGTAAGCATCAAGAAAGGACATGGGATTCAATTATTTTGAAGCATTCATACCTGATCATCTGTAGTTCATCAGCCTCAGCTGGAGATAAATTTTGTGTGCACCCACTAAATGCAAGCATATCCTTCTCATATCGTAAATGTAGTGCTATATAAGGACCAAATGACCTCATCCTCTCCACCAACAACTGCAAGAAACCAATGAAAATGAATAAAAAAGATGGAAATAAAAAGCCATCCCTGGAGTCTAGCACAAATTAATAGATAGATAAGAAAGAAGCCAATAAGAATTAACATCTTCAATACTTTTCCCATTTGTTCAATACGTGGAGAAAAACGAAGAGCTTCGTAACAAGCACGGCAGCGGAGCTTCTGAATATCTGGAGGTAAATGGTTGTTTGCCAACCGAGAATCAGACTTGGCAGCTCGAATAACCTTAGAGGGTACCAGTGATTAGATGGAAATACAGTATGTTGCGGTATAGCGTAAGCTAAGTGAACAATTACATACAACAGTATATACCAACAGACATCCATTAGACATACTTGGTATTCTTCCCACAAGCTGGCAATCTCATTCTCATAGTAATCCATACCAGACCAACTTCTGAAATGCTTGACTATTCTGGTAACATTAACCGGTTCTCTTGGAAGCTTCTTAATAATTTCTACATCATTCGCTAGAGACTTTATAAAATGTTCTTCATCAAAAACATCAGAGAAATTGCTGCAAATCAAATTAACAAATTAAGTAATATATAGAATCAAATCAACTGAAGTCTGAAGCAGAAGAAAGTACAACAAAAAATACTTCAAAATTACCTACTGTCTTTCCAAAATGACTTTTTATCAAGTTCTGGAATTACAAGAGTTGCATTTATGACACGAGCCACAGCTACCATATCACATATCTGTAGTAAAGGAAGTTCAACTTCAGCTTCCGACATACACAGAAAAAATTATATCAAAATTTGACAAAAACAACATTCCATGATTTTCTCTAAATTCTAGCTTCTGTTGCCAATCAGCTTTTGAGACAACCCTTGTGCTTTTGATGTATCAGGTAGCTGTAGAACTCTTCCTTAGCAGAGAGAATTTTATTAACTTCCAAAAGATTATAAGTGGGACAAAACTTAACATAGAATAACCGGCATCAATAGTAAAGGCTTGCACGTAAGAGCAATTTTTTTTTCCTGATAAGAGCATAAGAAAGCAATTTAAAGAAAAAGGTCAGACCCCAGCACGCATTTGGTTGAGCCCACCATTTGTGTGAACAAGTAGGTAACCTCGTGACTTGGCTGGAGCTGGATAAATATTTAAAAGATGACATGAGTATTAATGAAGTACATAATTGCAATTTACAACATATGGCAATGTTAAGCTCCTTACTTGTGTAATTGGGCGTAGGATTTATGCAGGGAAGAAACCCACGATTTGAAGGAGGCTTCCACAGCTTGTCATAGTCTGAATCTCCTCTCACATTATTTAGCTGTCAAATCTAAACGAGTGAGAACATGAAGTGCATAACTGCTTCGCATAATTTACATGAATATATTCCAACATACAGGGCACCCCAACATACGTTGACATGGACTATCATTAACATAAATCAAGCAACGGAAGTCAAAATATTATACATCTAGATGAATTTTGGGAGGATGAAACAAAAGGCACAACTAGTAGAAGTTTCAGGAGACTAATTCGCCCACTTCGATCTTTTTATAGTGTTAATGGAATTCCCGACTTGGTTGACGGAAGCAAAAGGAGAGTAAAGAAATTAGCGAATAAAATTTTCCGGCAGATTTTCTCTAAGAATAAGCAATTACCTAAAATACGCCGAGCATGACGCATGAGATATTTTTACTACTTTCCTTTTTATTCCTTAATTGGAAATTTCTTCGCATAGATCAATCATGTTAGATGTAATGAAATGTGTGTCACATTCACATTCAGAGAATACACACAGATCAGATCAACAAAATATAAGATTTATAGGAAGTGCAGAACCTTAGGAGTAGAAAGTGGAGCCTTGGATAAAAGGGGCGGAGCCAGCTCTCTCGTCCAGCTTTGCCTATCACGAGGCTGCCAAAATTTGAAAAAGGAAAAAAAGTATCGTCTAATCACTAATTTATCAAGAAACATATCAAAGTTTCTATAAATGAGTCTGGATTAAAACCAAACTGCCTACACATAAGCGTAACAAAATAAAATAAAAAAGAGGATAAAATTTTCGTTCTCTAGATTTGAGGCCGTTAATATCAACCTTCTTTAGCTCAACAAAATACTGAAAATGACAGTGTAACACTGAAAGTTTTTCAGTTTTCATAAACAAAAATGCGCCCATTGTAGATGCATAAATTAATACAACAAATTACTACATCGAAATATAAATTCGTGCAGGAAGAAGGGAATTGTTCTAGAACATCGGAAAACCTTGAAGAAACCCGAGGAGCCCCAAATTAAAAAGGAGAACCCTAAATTCTTCCCAAAGCAAAGGACAGAGAAATAGAGAGCGATCAAACCGTGGAAATCTTGTCGTTGAACTTTTGATCTCTGGAAGAGGGGACTGCGTGAAAATGGACAGAGAAGAGGGCGGCAAACGCAATCGAGCATATAGCTGCAGTAAGCAACTTCCTCAGGAGAACCAATGGAATCCACCTGCGCCTCTGCATTCCACTTACAGCTTGTCTCACTGAGAAACTTAGAGCGCCTGTTTTCTCAATGAGGAAAACAAAACTGTGATGATAAAAAAGAAAACACTAATTTAATGAGTGTGGATCAATGGAAACCACTGGGCTCGCAGTTAGTATGAGTGTGTCTGAGTGTCTCTGTGCGTGTCTTGCAGGGAAAAAGCAGCGTCGGCTCTTCGGTTTTGGCTTTTCTGAGAGTCGTGCTACGATCGGTTTTGCTACTAATTCGTACTTCTTGTGCGCTGCACAGAGCACAATAGTAATAGTTTAAAACACCCCCCCCCCAATCCCCATGGTTTCCCATTTTTGGCTATGAAAGACGGATGATGTTATTCTTTTTTGGAGAAACTGTATTTAGCCCTGGGGAGAAAAGAGAAAATATAATAATATAATCTCTTAAAATTTTATAGGACCTTTTTATAATAAATCTGAATTATCAAATGTATATGGAATTATCAATGAACGTTTATGGGCTTGTTAATGTAAGCGCTCATAGGCCCTATTTGGTATGAGGTATTATGGGGTATGGATTAGGATTGAATCAAGGATTGAGTCAAAATATATCGTTTAGTATGAGGGACTATAGATAACTAGGGATTGTGAGTACCATGAAAGTGGGATTGCTGCAAAGCCACCTCCCCCGGTATTGTGTTTTCGATCCCTGGATTGCAAAATTGTAGAGATAAAAATGTCCTTGATTAAAATATTTTTTGGACAAAAATAACCTCCCTGATTTTAACCAAGAATCCATCCCTCTCACATAATCACAGGGTTTTGAAAACCGGACCGGGAACCGACTAATCACTGTAAAATCGGTCAAATCCACTATTTTTATAAGAAAAAATCAATTTTTTAAATTTTTCCTTAGAATTTCGTTTTAATAAGCCTAGAATATTCAATTTTTCACCAATTTGCCCCGATTTAGCTCCGGTTTGACTACGATCTGACCTACTGACCTTTAACACAATACCCTAACCGGTTCAATGACCGGTTTGGGTTTCAAAACCTTGCATAATCACTCTCTGTTTTTTTCTCGTTAATGATATAATTAGTGACTATTTATTAAATAATATTAATGAAATTATTCACTCCAACTATTACTTCGTACCAAACATATTTTTAAAGCATCAATCTCAATCTTAATCTCAATCCATCAAAATTCATTGTCATGTACCAAATTGGGCCATAGACTTGTCAACGGACGTCTATGTACTTATCATTGAATTTAAAATTTATTATAAAAAAGTCTCATGGAACTTAAATGTAATTTTAAGATTTCAAATGACCATTTTATTATGTTTTCTCTTATCTAGAACCTAAATGCAATTTTCCAATTTTTTTGTTACACTATTTATCATTATAATTGTAAATAATTGGATTTGTTAAACTACTTCTTATAAGTTATATATTACTAAAAATTTATAGATTTTATGGCATGATTTGTATATTAGTATTTATAAATATAAAATTTATTACAGTTTACATAATTTGTAGGCTGCAAGTGATATCTTTTAGTTCCCGTGAAAATACACTATTTGGTTGCATTTGTTTAGAAACTGATTCATTTCTTAAAGTTGTGAAATAAAACTTTATTAACATCATATAGTAGGTAAAGTACATTCTTTCAGAGCCCAATATAAAAAAAAATGGTATGAAATAATTGTTTTCATTGTATGTCAACGTGAATTTTATTGTGTGTGTGAGTTTTGAGAACCAAAATATCCAACTATATTATATCACCTCTAATCTTTTAATATAAGATTAAATTTAATTTTAAACTGGATTTTATATCAAGCACAACACTAGAGGCAGTATTTGATTTGTCACGGGAAAGGTAACTAAAACTAAACGGGAGTTATTTGAAAACTTTTGTTAAGAACGAACGTCGCACGTAGACGTGTTTCAGAGCCAATTAAAAACAAAATGCATGAATAATGTATGGAAAGACGCAGTATATCCAGGAGCATGAATTGGAAAGACGTTACGTACACAGTGATATTCAGGGGCGAGAGATTTCAAAAACATACACTGTAGGCTGTATGTAGAGTATATATGATCCTCAATGAACGTAATCACTCTTAAATGAATGAAAATTCAGTGGACATGATCACTCCCTCTAATTCTGAATGTACTAGGCATTTAGTTGCAATGTTTATTTTCATCCTATATGTAAAATCTCAAATTGTCATGTCTCTTTCATTTATTATTTTCTCCAATTAATCTCAATGTTACACTCAAACTCAATCTTGAAATAAAGGAAGTAAAAACGGGAGCTGCCACCAAAATTATAGGAGGATACATAATTCTACTAGAAAACTTTTAAAACAACATGGTTTATAAAATTCATACGGGGCTCGGGAGTTAGTTATATATTCATAATCATCTCATGACTTACTCAAATGAAGTATTTTATAATAATGTGAACTGATTTTGTTCAGAAATAAACAACTAGGGCATTATTGAGGAGTACATGATGAGGGGAATTGGGGTGTGGTGTTATATAAAGTGGAAAGGGGACAAAAATAAGAAGGGATGGGAGAGCATATTTTGGAGGAAGTAGCTTTGTGGCCAAGGAAATCCCTTCCTTTTATCCTGACTCCTTCCTCACCAAATGGAGCCTTCCATTTCAAGGCGTGATCATATTCCAAAGGAAATATATACTATAATGAAACTTCAATTAGGAGGAGAAACTTTCAGAATTGAAGCGTAGTGCGCTCTATCTATCTATCTATTAATCAATTTCTCAATGATGGAGAAGCTTTAATGTTGAATGTAGACGCCCATCTTTCTAACCACCATCCCCAGTGCATGTAATTGGAGTCACTTGTGGCTCTTAATGACCCGGTTTTGATGTTGTGGTTGTTATTGAAGTAACTATTTTTTGTAATTGCAGTATATATATACATTATGAGAATGTTTGGTTTAGTTTATATTTATGTATAAGTCTAATTTACGTAAATTGAGATAAAAGTCCTCCATATATTTACTTCGTAGATCGTAAAAGCTATTTCGTATACCGTAAATCACGATTAAAAAATATTTTTAAAGATTTCAATCACGATTTATAATATACAAAATACTTTTTGGAGAGCGATAACACTGTAAATCATGATTAAAAAACTGTTTTTAAAAATTATAATTATTATTCTAAACAAACACTAATCAAACTCATGATACTCACTTATACATGACATTCTATTACGTTTTTTTGTAGAGAGATGCTGAAATTCATCAGCTTGAAAAGAGTAATACAAATGGATCAAGTCTATGAAAAAGCCTAGTTAAATAAGGAGCTGTGCAATGCCATGTGAATTGAAATGACAAATACATGTTTTGTCTTTGCTTTTAATTAGTGAATGATTAATGGTAATTGAAAGGACAAATTGACGTGGCCCATAGGTAAGGCATCACTTGCGATTCGCGTGGGGTTTGTGTTTGGTGAGCAAGTTAATTGTCAGGGAATCTATCATTACACTGTTAAAGGTCCACTCATATGTGAGTGCTCGTACTGGTACTCGTTTTTCTTCTTCACCCCCTTTTTTCCAGAATTATAATTTGTCTATACAGAGCTACAGATAGTACTCTTTTTTCTTTTTCTTTTTTTAATAAAAGGCATAAATGGTGTAATTTTGGAAGATGTATTGGTATTGGTTTATCTATTTTTATTCTTTAACAGAATACGTTTTTTTTTAGGGGAGAATGAGGTGGCATGCGAATCCGAGTTTTCTTTTTGGGACAGAATCCGAAATCCATGCGAATAATAATGAGATAATAGTAAGTGGGGCACATAAGCTTTGATGAGGCCACACCCACTAATCACCTACACCTACACCTACACCTACGCACTTAACGCCACTTGTAATCACGTTCGTTTTTTTTAATACTTTCTTAGTCCCACCCTAACTATCACCATCTCCATAATTAATTGTAGCCATCTTCCCTAATTACTCCCAAACTTCATATAATACTTTTTTTAAGTGAGTCGGCCCCACCAACAAAATTAAACTTAAACACATGCTCTTGTTTTTACTAACTCAGCCATACATTTTTATTTGTCAAGTTCAATATGATAAAATGGATGGAAGCCGGGCACATCCAAGTTCAACCAGCCCAGCCAGTCTGAATGACGATGATGATGTTGGGCTATTTTATTTGTGAAGTGGGGTAAGTAAATGGAACATCAGATTCGGATGTGTCCAAATTATTACGAGGGCATGCTTTCATGTTGAATGAAACATATTGGTCTTGGTCAAATTTAAATTTTTATTAATTGACCTCACCTGTATTTGAACGCATTAAACAACCCCCATCATAAAGTACAAGAATTGGACACGTTTCATTAATTTAACAAACATTTTACTAGTACCAGTATCAATTACAGGCTGACGCCGGGGTCACAATTAATTACCTTATCGCAATAACCCCCCGGTAAGAAAAATACTCGTTGCCTCAAGGTCAGATTTAACACTACTCTTAAACATATTTATCTAATTTAATTATATTAATAAAGTTAGTTAGTATGACATATATTTTAGGATTAATCTCTATTTTTTAAATATGTCTAATATAATATAATATAATGTTTCTAATTCTCTGCTATTTATAGAAAAGATCAACTTGCCAACTTTGTGTTAAACACTCTCTGACATTATATATGGCAAGTGCATAATGCATTAGGCAAAGATGACTAAATGTGAAATCTTCTATTTGTTTCCTAGACACTTGTTTGATTAGCGTCTGATTGTCTTTTGTTCCTAGAAAAGGATGGATCTCCTAGATTGTCAGTGCTTTGACAGGCTTCTCATAGCAATCTCATAAGCAGCAAACACAGCACCATTCACTATAAAAGCTCTACCCACTGCAGTTCCTATACCCCTCCACAAAACACAGTGTCCTTCTTCTCTTACACTCTTTCCCAGGCAATCAAGAATGCCTGTGTATCTAAATGATGACTGTGTTTGAGCCTGGAGTCTTGTCTTTATAACATCAAAAGGTTAAGAGCCAATCCAACTCACTACCCCAGCTAATCCTCCTGCTATTACCATTGTACTCAAACTTTCTTGACTAGTCTTTCTACAACCTGGGTGAAGTTGTTCCCTCATATACTCATATGTCCAGAAATATACGGCATGGCTAGGTGCATCCCTGAGGACTGTGATGACGAAACCTCGGAATATGCCTCTAAGACCTTCTCTATTCCAAATCTTCCTTGTCATTGATAAAGGACCTTTATAGAATTCTGTTAATTGGCCCTTGCTTTGTAGCTGGAGGCGGATTTTGACCAGTTCTACTGGGGACACAATCGTGCTGTGTTAGGCGTGAGATTTTAACAAGACCGGGAAAAGGGACCACATAACAGCGCAATTAGAATTTAGAAGCATCAGGGCATCCATAATTGGGCAATGTTGCAACGCAGTTGACGCAGACATTATTATGTCAATAGCCTTATAGAATGAAGTGACAAATCAGAATTGAAATCCCATTTGTAATCTCTTATGCCCCGTTTCGTTTGATATGATGGAAGAGTTTTTAGAGAATTGGAAATGGAAATAGAAGTAGAATTGGAAGTAAAAATGAAGATGAAAATTAGGTTTAAAAGTGTGTTTGGTATGACGGTGGAAGTGAGATATGATATTTAATCAAAATATATATTTGTAATATGAAAATACTAAAATATCCTCCAACAAAAAAAACCTCTTTCACCTAAAGACCATAGTTACCATTGAGGACTGCCGCCAATAAAAAGACGGAGGACCGCCGCCACCGCCGTCACAGCCGCCGCCTCCACCATCATCTTTATGGTGGAAGATCATAGTTGCCAGTGGAGGGAAGAAGAAAGGGTAGAAAGGTAGTAGGGTAAATAAGCCCAAAGAAGTGGAGGTGGAACTCAGTTCCATGGGATGAGTGATGGAATTCACTTCCATCATTTTTTATGGAAGTGACTTCCATAGTACCAAACAGACAAAATTGTGGAACTTACTTCAATTTTCACTTTTCTCCCATGAGTTTCTTCCTACCAAACGAGGTATTATTATTAGTGTCCATGCCTCTAGTTCAACAAACAAAAAAAAAGACATCGATATTTGTACAGTAGTTATGGGCTTTTCAAGTACTTTTCTACTTTATTAACACTGCCCGCACCAATGCCATTAATTATAGAAGAAGGGGTTAGTTCTTTATAATATGGTGAATCAAGATTTAAATATATATTGAGAGAGATGTATATATTTAATAACCTATAATAATTCAAATAGAATTGTCTCTAATAAAAAAAAATACTTATACTTAAAAAAAAAGGTGGCTGAATAGAATTGTCTCACAATTTTTTTTTCAATTATAAACAATCCTATTTAAAATACTATTAAATATTAAATATAAACACTTTTTTCAACGGACATAGCAGGAATTCAAATATTGATTTGACACATTAACAACTAACTACGTCAGTGAGACCCAAGCCTCAGTGGCATTGTATTTTTAACTTGAATGATGTGGGCCAGTAGTAAAATAAGCCCATTTTTTACCTTAAAAACAGCCCGTTTTGCTTATCCTCTAATAGTGTGTTTGGAAAATCATCAAACTGTGGTTTCAAACTACAATTTGCATAAATTGAGATAAAACTCTTCTTACATACTTACTTCGTAAATCGTAAAAACTATTCTTAAAAGTTAATCCAAACACACACTAAATATATTTAGATTAATTTTTAGAGAATAATTTCTAAAGAAAAAATGATAAAAATGATTTTAGAAAATATATTCTGAGTAGAATTATGAGAAAAAAATTATTTTGATGAAATGATAGTGTTTAGGTGTTGTAATCAAAATCACTTTTTTACAATCAAATTACTAAAATAGACGTTAACTTTTATGATAATTACATATAAAAGATAATATTATCTTTTAAATATTTTTAACATTAAATTTCATAATAAATATAAAAAATTAAATACATTTTTCTACAAAATTAGAATTATACATTAACCAATTATATAACATCATAAAAAATAATTTAAATATATATGTATTAATAAATTATGTAGACTAAAATCATCTATACATAGTAATTATCCAAAATAATACTGTATTTTATATTGAAATATATATTAAATTTCGAAATATTTTTTTTCTAACATAAATCTGCATCCATGTCATATTTGACTGACTTGCTTTTATAAGTCTTCCATTCTACTCTCTATAGTCATTTTCCTTTTCTTAGCAGATTTTCTATTAGTAAAATGGTTAAGAGTTGAAGAAAGAAATGGGAACAGAGATTCTGACAAAAAAACGGGAACAGAGGGGACGATGGAAGGAAGAAGAAAGAAAAGAAAGGAAAGAGAAAAGCTTATTGGGAGAAATTACCATGCCTTTTTGAGTTTTTTTATATGTTTGGATAATTTTTTGTCAACCTATAATTTTTTTTTTTTTTTTTAAAAAGGTGCTTTTCTCTGGCTGCATTGGCGAGCCCGAGATATTTTTGGGCGGATGCTTGTACATGCGGCGAAAATGTGAAATGCCCCAAGGAATGAAAGAAATAAAACTAAGAAAAATTTTACAAAAATACCTTTAAAATATTAAAATCCTAAATCAATTTAATTTTCTACAATACATTAAGTATTGACAACATTTAATTAGTAAATTCACAACTAATCCTAATGAGAAATTACTGATTTAAAATTTTAAAGATACTTTTCTGAAATTTTCCGATGAAACTATCACTGCTTTGGTTTTTAAAAAAATAAGAACCGTGAAAGCGAGAGAAAGAAAAGAAAGACGGTTGGAGATGTGATTTTGATCCATTTATTATATAATACCAGTAATAAACTAAACCTCATTTGACATGTCTAAACACTTTTGATTATGACGAGTTCACTGCTCATTTTGAACTTTGGTTCTCCGGTTTTAAGGCACCAAATTATTTCACGTGTTTGCGACTCATGGGTTTTATCTAAATTCTAAACACGTGCTCACCAAATTCAAAAGTTCATGTGTATATTGGTTGAAAAAGAATTGTCCCACGCTTAATTAGGATAAGGACGTGAGCCTGGCCCCAAAACTCTCATCCGCCAATAAAGTGTACCATTACCAACAGCCATCAGGGAGCAGAAAAAGGAACAAACCCTAAGAAAGCAAATGTTAAAAATGGTTTAATTTTATATTTTTTGGGGGGGAAAATCAGATACGTCAAAGACCAATCGAGACTGGATTAGGTGAAGTCTGTAGAATGGAAATATTATCATCGTTCAAAATAATCAATCAATTAATCAGACCAGAACAGAACAGATGGGACAACAAATTAAATTTTGATCTCACCAATGGAACGCATGCTCCCTCTAGTCATAGTAATTAAGTGGTCATAATTACAGGTCAAAGTACCTTGATCCAAAATATAGGGGAAAAATGTTTAGAGTTTATACTCTTTTTTTTACCAATTATACCCCCTTATTTATTGCTATTCTCATTATTTTTCATGGGAATGGGCATGTTTTTAATTTTGTGGACATTACTTTAGTGAAGGATAAAATTAGAAGGTGACATACTACCATTCCTTTAATTAGAATCGTGATCTTTTGCATGCAGTCTGGGAAAAATTATAAATTACTGAAATGAAACTATTTACAGTGCGCGCTTCAGGTTAATTTGAAAAAAAAAAAAAATTGGTTGTCTTTTTTTTGTTTTGACTATATGCTTCAAACTTTGGCAGTTTTATATGGGCTATGGTATAATTTTAGTAATAAAATTTTATATGAGGGGTGTCTGGTACAAATAAATTTTAGAAGGATAAAAATAACAATGAACAATTAAAAATGATACAAATTTAACAAAAATTGTTAAATTTATCCTAACACCATTATTGTTTTTCTTCTCTTATATTTAACGGTCTTTGATCAAATTTAAGGGTTTTGTTCAATTTGCACAATTTCTAATTGTTCACTATTGTTTTTGTCGCATTCAAAATTTATTTGTGCTATAGGCCCCTCAAATATAACTTTATTACTAAAATTACACTTTAATCCATTTTATAATTTTGCTTTTGGCTGGTGCTCCATATCAACGTATACTAACCAGTATTTATTAACAGCAAAAAGGAGTGAGCTTGATTATTACTTGTCAAAATTTCTATCAGTAGTAATCAAGCAACTTGGATTGAAGCTTCCTGTGGCGTTCCAAATTTTCCACGAGTGAGCAACTTTTATCTGTGAAAGCCACTGTACTATATTGGTGGATAACGAACCAGAATAGAATATGCGAGGGAAGAGGGAAAATGTGAAGAAGTTTCCCTCCGTTACCTTTCTTATCTGTTTATGGAAAAAAGCGGCAATGGGCTTGGAAATCTAAACCAACACTGAAGAATTAAAAAGAAGGCAAAATCAATTAGGTAAAGGCTAGCAGACATAAACAAGTGCCTCTCTATACGTATCCCGAGATGTGATAGTGGTGTACTGGTGCTAGCTGTAGTTTGCACATTAAACAATTCTACTTACTCCGCAACGGTCAGCTGAAAGGTGCCAGGAAGATGATTTATATATATATATATATGATAATCACCATACGTCATGATGGTATACATTTCTTTTGACCCGAAGTCATGATTATAATATATATATATATGGGTACATATATATGTACATAATAACGATTAAAATTTTTTAAAATAATTTTTTTAATGATAATTTATAAAATATGAGTGAAGAGGAAAGTATGTAAAAAAAAATTGTTTTAACTTACGATGCGACCTATATGAAACAGTTCCCTCAATCTCAACCTCTATCAAACACATTCCCACGGAAAATAGTTCGATTTCTTTCTGGTATATAAATCCAAAGTTACACGCAGTTCCCACCAGAGGCTGGCTAATAACAAAACAATATTCAGTTCCTGATATATACTAATAATATTAAGCAAAGAAGCTGCATAACTTAACTGGTGGTCGGGCACACACAATAGAGTACGTCCGTCTTTCCTTATGACCGTACGCATGTCTTTGTATATGCATATGTTTCTTATTTATTTATTTGTACGAGAACATGTACTGTGGATCGGAGCTGTCGTGGCCAAGATGGGATCTGCTTCTGCTGATATATTTTTGAGTTTTGAGGTGCGAACTCAACAGTGGCAACTTTACAACGCATGCAAATGGAGCAACTTCGGAGAAAGCGTATATATGGACTCACGGGTCCACGAGCTGTCACGTAGGGTTACGTTTTCCTTCTGCATGTGTACCTGACTCCATGTAGGTACTCAATATAAATATATAACAAAATGCACGTCTCATATCCCAATACCCTGGACCCACCAATCAAATTTTTAATCTTGGTTTTGATCAGAAAATTTTGACAATTCCTGCACTGCCAAGTCATGCCACTAATAACAAGTCTGTCTGCCCCGCTAGCTGTTTATTTCGTTATGTAAATTTAATTTGTTTCTCTGTTTGATCACAACCGTATTCGTCACAACACACAGGCCAAATTAACAACTTTGAAAGAATCAGATCTAAGAGGTTGTTTGGATTAGTTTATGAAAGCTCCATAAGTGCTTATGAATTGTGATTCACGAAATATGAAGTAGCTTTTACGGTCTATGATGTAGCTTTTACGATCTATGAGGTGCTTTTACGGTCTACGAGATAAATATGTGGAGAAGATTTATCTCGATTTACATAAATCGGACTTATATAATAAACCCGATTCAAAAAAATTATCCCAAACAGCCTCTAAAAAAAGGAACAACAATTCCTGATATTTTTTTTCCTGGATTCGTTTCTGAAGATACAACAACGTCCAGTACCGGTTTACATATGCAAAAATATTGTTTCTTCCCTGATCTCTCAGAATCCCAAAAGGGGAGTAAAAACTAAAAAAGTGTGCATAAGTGTCTGTATACAAGAATAATACAGATGCATTCAATGCAAATTCGCGAGATCTCTCTTTTCGATCTTCCCCTTGTTTGGAAAAAGAGAAGAATGAAAGAAACACTATAAAATGTTTGGAAAACTATGAAACGGAGTTCTTTTTTATAAGTCGGTACAAAATTCTTTACATATTTACTTTATAAATAGTAAAGATTGTTTTTGAAAAGCTAATCCACTAAACACTTAAGGGATCGAAAGTAGTGACGTACACAAATTAGAAAATCATCATTATCATCAGCATTTCAACAAGCGTATATATCTCTAGGGACTTGTGGAGTTAAGCAACCTGGACCAAAATCCACCTTTTCTAGCTGACCTGCTCTTGATGAGTCCATGCTTGCCGATGAAGAAAAACATTGATGAAACTGATGAAGAGCTATTACTGCTCTTTGAGTCCGTAGTAAAAGATACATGATGCCGAGGAGAAGCACAGGATGAAGATGAAGAAGAGCAAGACAAAGAAGAAACACAAGAAGTAGAAGCAGGAGAGTATGAGAAAGCTGTAAGCGAGGTTGGAAGAGAGAGACGAGTGAGCTTTTCTCTCAAACAAAGAGAACACACGCCCGGTGATTGCTTATGCTTCGAGTGCTTCTTGCAGCGACCGTCCGGCGGCTTGAACCACCCAACTTTGTCTTTGTTCTTTGAAGATTTTGTTAAGTTTAACATTTTGGTTCTTTTCTTTATCACTGCGATGGTGTCGGTTTATTATATAGACGCAATTATGTTAAAGGAAGGGTGTGCTTCCTTGATACTTCATGGGACCTTCCTTGGCTTCTTCTCAACATGACCTTTTTGACTGAGCCAGGATGTCGAACGTGGACGGGTGAGATGGACGCAAGTGGGGCCCTGGGGCTGAGTTGATGGCTGTGATTTGCTGAGTGTCGCATTCACAAGAATGTGGAAGAAGCCGGAGCTTAAATTCAAGGGGCGGCCTAAAAATTTCTCAAGATCAAACAAACCTTAAGGTCCACGGCGTAACCTTTGGGTAAAGAAATAGCTTGGATCTCACCATTGATCTATTTTTGTGACGTGAAGAGTTCGAATATACTCCTTATGCTAGAAGTTACAGTACATGTATAAGAATAAAGTTTTAAGTCCCTTCGGGGACATCCGACAAGAAAGAAGAAAGTTTTAACCCTCTCTTAGAATATGATACTGATTTTTTTTTTTGTATAATATAGCACAATACTGATTTACTTCTTAATTACATTTCTCAACGGTTTATATCAAGTTTTCACAATTTTAATTTATTTCTTATTTTTATAGTAATTTTCTGAAATGTTAGATATTACTAGTACCAATTCAAAATTTGATCTAAGGATTAAGGGGAGAAGTGAAGGGGTAAATAGAGAAGCCAAATCTAATTGGAGCGGGAATGGATGTTTGTAAGGTGAAACGTGCTTGATGAAGCCACACAGCAAGCTTAGCAAGCTGAAATTTAGTCCAATTTATCTGAATATTTCATATATAGGGGAAGTGTCACGAAGAAAATTACCCATAAACCCGCCTAAGTAAGAAAATTTAAGAGAAAATCACACTTATGTCCTAATGACAAGAAAAATCACACAAAAAAGTCTCATGGCATAGTAGATTTACTATCAAAAAGCTTCACATGGACTTCATTGATATTAATTATAAATGTGAAATTACCTTTTACCCTTAGTAAAATGGCAAGTGTATGTGTCTATTGTGACAAATTTATATATACCTATTTTGACAACTTATAAAATGATAAGTGTATGTTCCTAGCTATTATAATAAGTTTATGTGTCTACTTTAAAAATTTGTGAAATGGCAAGTGTGGGCGCGACAAGTTTATGTGCATACTTTGACAACTTATAAAATGATAAGTGTATGTTCCTAGCTATTATAATAAGTTTATGTGTCTACTTTAAAAATTTGTGAAATGGCAAGTGTGGGCGCGACAAGTTTATGTGCATACTTTGACAACTTATAAAATGACCAATGTAATGCCTATTGTGACAAGTTTTTATGACCACATTGACAAGTTTATGTGCTTACTTTGATACTTTTATTTGCCTATTTTGACAAGTTATAAACTGACAAGTGTGTATGTTTATTTTAACAAGTTTATGTGCCTATTTTGACAAGTGTATATGCCTATTTTAAGAAATCATAGAGTAATGATTGACAAACTCATTTATGTCAAGTAAAAGAGCTCCTTTTAATAAGTGTATGTGATTATTTTGACAAGGTATAGAGTGGTGATTGACAAATATCTGTACCTAATCATACTTAATGTCATATTATATCTAAATATCAAATATTGAGGGCAAAAAGATAATTTTACATTCAAAATTAATATCAATGAAGCTCGTAAGGGGCTTTTTGACAGAGAGAATTTGTTATGAAACTATTTTATGATTTTTTTCTAATCCTTGGGACCTAAGTGTGATTTTCCCAAAATTTAATACATACAGATTTTTAATATTTTATTTTTTATTTGTTATAATTTTTAAAAGTTTGAGTTTGGTAATGGGAATGGACTAATGATAGTTGGTAGTTGGATTGAACATAAATTCATTTTCATAGTCTAAAATTAGTAATACTAAAATAAATTACTCTCTAACTTTTAATATAAGACATATTTATCTAATTTAATTATATTAAAAAAATTATTTGAGTTAGTTAACATGACATATATTTTTTAAACACTCTAATCATTTCTCTTAATTCCTCCTTCCCTCTCCACCTTGATCATTGTTGAGAAAGTATCAATATGGATAAATTAAGAAAAGATTGACAAATATAAAATCATATTTTATATTTAAAACCAAGATCAACTCCACAAATATATCTTATATTAAATACAGTAGTAGTAGTTCATATTAGCTCCAGATCTATACATTATTAAATTTAAATTGACGGACCAAATGATTGGAATCATAGGTTATATTTTTCAATTTGATGAAACAATCTGTTTTACTATTATAATAATAGATATAATAATTGCGTACGAATTATGCTCTAAACTTGTATTCTGTCCCTAATAAAATGAACTATTTTCTGGTTCAGTTTATGGTCTCGGGGACGATACAACATCAGAATATAAGCTCATGAATGATAAATACAAGAATTCATCGTTCGAAACATTCTATTGAGAATAAAGAAAAGAGAAAGGCCTAGCTCTGTTAATCACTCCCAACGGAAAAGCTTCTGCAAATACAAAAGCATCCTCCACTACTTGGTTATTTAATCACTTCAGAAGCCTCGGAGGTATTGACTTCTCTAGGACACTGAGATACATAAGGTTTAAGCTGCAAAACAGAATAATATTAATAATCAGCAATGAGCTTGGAATTTATACCACTACATCCAGTCCTTGATATAGGATCCACTTTCATAAAGAAATTAAACAATAAAATGGATCTCATTAAGAACTGAAAGAATACTATTTTAATGATTTCAGGTAGAACCACAGGCACACGACAAATACCAACATAATAAGGAGAGAACGCAAATATACAGAAAGATACATTACAAACCTTGAAATCAGTCAGATCAGGGACGACATAGTTTGGCAGCTTTTCTTGCATCACAACATATCCACCTGCAACAGATTGCAAGTATCCAATTATATGCCACAAAATAAGAACACATTATTGCCCTTATGTTCGCACCTTTGTACATAGTATTTGACAATAGCTAAAGTGTATAACATGGATCCTACGTAAGAAAATTAAGCTTTAGAAGCAGGATTGGATTCCCAGAATACAACTTTTGGTCATGCTTGGAGTTATCTAAGGCCATATAACATACACTAGCAACAAACTCCAAGATAAAATCAATCGAAGCACTTCCCAAAAGGCCACAAAAAATCATTGCGCTTGGTAAAGATTATGAGAATCACTCAATGTGCTCAAAAGTTGAAAAAGCAAATTGAAACCTTAGCCAAGCATATATTATATAAACAAACAATATCCTGGAATTGACCATCTATATAGCTCTATAATTTCAAAGTTGTAACTTAATGCAATTCAGTAAAAAACAGCAAAAATACACTGATTAACTCAAACTTTTGTCAGAAGGTGAAGTAATAGTGACAGATTTCAACAATTTTGATATTCAATTGGCTAGAATACTGACAACTATCAATGCTAAATTAAAAGCATGTTCCCGTTTTAAACCTCGTAAGAAAAGGACCCCAAAAGGGTCTGACATTCAATCAAGCAATCCGTCAATCCCAAAGATGTGTTGCTCAAACTTACATACTGACATGAACAATTCTCAAATGGGAGACTGCAATAGAGGAACTCATTTAAATATATCTCCACATTTAGGGATAAGAAAAAGATAAAGACAATAATGTCTAAACATATTTACATATTGGCCTCCGACTAAACACATTTTTACTTGATGTTCCTATATTGGAATGTGTTCGCTGGAAGTTCCTAACAATAGTTATCTACTATTCTATTCTATCTCTAAAAATTTAATTCGCAAAGGGGAACAGATGCATTCATAAACGTTAACAGATTATATAAACCATTCCAGTGGTCTACCTGCATCCCACATATGTTGTGCAACATGGTAAACACTAATCGCACTGCAATATATTTTGGTGAAAGGTGAACAAACCTTTACGCGTGTGGAAACCAGTAGGCTTGCAATTTTTCCCTTTGTAATAACCTCGTGGAGCACGTTTTGATGATAGAATGTCAAGGGACGAAGTTCGCTTCCTTCGAAACATCCTTCCTATCCCTAGAATCAGTCCCAAGGGCATCGTATCCCCCTTCAAGTGTGACAGAATAAGCTGACAATAGAGAAGGGATGGGTTCAGGGAGAAACACAGTACTCGAATTCAAGGAGAAATTCCTTTCAAACCAAGAAAGATTTTAGACGAAAATCATTGAAAGTCTTGGAATAAAACATAGTATGACAAGCCCAGATACAGCTGCCAAAGCCATCAGAAACAAGAAATAAGGAAATGGACAGATTTTTTCAATGATAATACGAGTATTTTTTAAAACGAACACTGAAACGATTAATCAAATTCAGGGAGAACGAAAATTCTTTCAGGAGCACATACCATATTCTCGGACCAAAGACGAACTCTAATGTTTATTTCAACACTTAACTTTGACGGCTCTCGCGACAAGCATTAAAAGAAATACAAAGCATTGCCCCAACTCCCTGACAAAGTAAAATCATGCAAGCACTATTTTGATTCGGGGAACGCTATTTCAATACAAATAGAATTGTCTGGCATCAAATTCGACATGCAGAATCACTATCCCGCCAAGAAACTATCACCGAAGCAGTTAGATAGTTTATTCATAAATTAGTTTGTGAAACTAGAGATCAGGAAAATTTGTTGGCTTCTGGCGGGGAACTGCACTGGAAATAGTAAAGGAGAAGTGAAGGGATCTGATGCTCACCGTGATTTCAGTGCGGCTTTCCGATCGCCACTCGCCGTTGAAGAGGGCGCCCTGATGAAAAGAACTAGAAGGAGCTAGAGGGGATTTTACTTTCATCATTGGGCCGGCTCGGCCTACCTCCTCTCAAACAAGTCATGTTGGACTAAATATGGCCTACATGTGTAACAAACAAAAAAAGAGATGGGTAAATTAGAACCAACACCTAGAGCAGAGCAGATGATATTTATTAGGCAGGATGATAAAAATTGTAATTATTTAAAAGGAGTAATAACGCAAATATAAATTTAAAAATACTAAGTTGTCATTGATTAAAATTTCTATCTTCTCTCCTTCAATCTCTCCCACATTCTATTTTAAAAATAATTTGAATTTTATTTTTCAAGAAAATTACAACCCCTAAGATCATCATTTTTTAAACTTTAACTAACATCTGCATAATCATATCATCAATGTATTATTTAATTATTAAAAAATATCATCAATTTTTCTTCCTGATTTATATAATCTTATATAAAATAAACTCTAAGTAAAACAGACCAAATGAGAAGATGTTGAATTTTTTATCTAATATCTTAGTCATTAAAAAAGCTTTATCTCAAAAAAAATAAACGTTATTATTATTGAATATTATAGACTTTATTGACTATATTAATTTTTTACTAACATTATTTGTTTAGTTTACACACGAGTATTCTCTGAAGAGGCAATCCTGTATACCATTCTAGAATAAAAAAATAATAAATTATCTAGCCTTCTTTAAGTATATTAATGTAATATTACATGATTTTCAGTCAAGAAACATTACATGGACTTTTATTTTTTAAAAATCATAAATCTATTATGACATAATGTTGGCATTCTTTAAATTGTTTAAAATTGCATATTTTTTAAAAAAATTTAGATATACGTAACATTTCTTTAACGTTTATAATAAATTATAAAACATTTTGAGTTTTCCTAAGATTATATAATTTTTATTTTCAATTAAAGTTTGTGTCAATTTTCTTTGATACTGAAAGTTCACGTCAATTTTAAAAGTTATAATTTTGATAAAATGAAATATGTTTGTGTGATATTTTTTTCTCAATAGATACCTACATAAGTTGTAAAAAATGAGAGAACTTGCGTTTAATATAATAAAATTTAAAAATTCATATTAATTTTAAAAATAGACGTGGGAGAAAATATAGGAAGTTTAATTAAGTGCAATTTAGTATTTTTAAATTTTTATTTTGATAATTGATCTTTCTAAATAATTACAAATTTTACCGTCCTTCCTAATAAATATTATCTCCTCTAGGTCATTCTTTCTAATTTTCCAAAAATAAAATGTGGTCTGCATTAATATCTATACGCCTAATGCCTCTTAATTACTTTTTTACACCTCTTATGAATTAGTAAGCTTGATTTGTTGATTGGGAGGGGTAAAAAATATTAGCTTGCACTTCAGCTTAACGCCCAAGTCTCCCCTACTTTTTAAAACAATTCTGAGATACATACAATTTTCTCAATTTTTGGTGAGAGAGGAGCGTAAAAGGTAAACTGGTGTATAAAATATTGATTTTATACTATTTATTATTTTTTCAATAACAGTGGTTTTTTAATACTTATAGGGGGAAGGTTTTAGTCCCAGCAAATATGGAATCAATAACTATATCTTTGTATATCCATCCTCATACTTTACAAGGCTGCACTGAAACAAATGTTACACGTTGTCAAGCATGAGGCTGAAGGCGTTGCAAGGATGGAAAAATCAAAGATTTGAAGTAATTTATGACCCGAAACAAGAGGTTGAGCATGCACCGACAGAGAGACCATTTAAGGGTCTGTTTGGAAACCCAGCCAGTTGAAAAAAAGCTCAGTGTGAGCTCAAAAGCCCATTTAAAAAAGCTGACCCTGTTTGGAATCACTTGGGCTTCAGATGAGCTTTTTTTTAAAAAAAGGAGGTTATCTCATAAGCTCATTTTTCTTACTTTTTTTCCCACTGAGCTTCACGAGCCGACCGTTGGAACAATTATTACCCATTCTTACACCATTAATTCCACCATCAGCTCTCTCTCGTTATCTGGTCTGTCTCTGGTTTTATTTATTACCGTTTGGTCTCTCCTTCCTAGCACAACGACTTCTTCCTAACACAGCACCGGAGAGCATTTCGGCAGATCGCTGGATCTTCAACCCGATCGGCACTGTGAAGCAAGCTGAAGGGTTCGTCAGAGGTGGGAAGAGGTCGGCGACCGTGAGTCTGAACTTGAGAGAGCGATTGTTTTGTGTCTTCTTCATCAGTTGGTGCATGACACTTTGAGCACCGTTGAATCAAACCATCGTCGAGGCAGGAAGAAGTCGGCGGCGACGGCTGTGGGTCCCCCTTCAGAAGCTGGCTTTGTCTTTCCGGTAAGCACTACAGCCTCCATTGTTGGTGGAACAGCTTCTCCTTGCAATTTGTTGGGCCGATCTGTTGGTTGTCGGTAGGCGTCGGTTAGTGTGGCGGCCAGAGCTGGTGCGGTGGCCGGATCTGCTTGTCCGAGGCTTCCTCTGCTCTGTTCTTTGTCTTCCAGCCAAGATCTGCCATTGCTTCCAGGTAAACAATGTGTATCTTTCATTACATTATAAGTGCCTAATCTGAAACATAAGAGAAGACTGTGTGTATCTTCCTCCTTCTTCGCATCATATTTACTTGGAATGTACTAATTGATTCCTATGTGAGGAGGGTTGGTGAATTTGACACTGCCTTGAAGCTGTTCATTCAGATGCAAAATTCATTTGAACCTGATAATTATACAATGCAGAGTGTTATTAATGCTTGTGCTGGTTTAGGTGCTCTGTCTCTAGGTTTTTGGGCTCATGCCTATATTTTGAACAAGTCTGAGATGGATATGGCTGATGATGTTTTGATTAACACTTGCTTGGTGGATATATACTGTAAATGTGGGTCCCTAGAAATAGCTGAACAAGTCTTTGAAAGCATGCCTGATAAAGATGTAAATTCATGGAATTCGATGATTTTAGGTCTTGCCATGCATGGTAAGGCTGAGGCAGCACTTGATTGCTTTAACCGTATGCTTGAAATTATTATTATTTTCTCAAATTAATCTCTCAAAAGCTATGCTTCTCAATTTAGGGCCCGAAATATTATTTTCAAAATCAACATATACCTCCATGTAGGTAAAGATAGAATTTTATGTGCTTGCACATGTGTTGAAGAGTCCACAAATGTTTTTTTTAATCAAATGACTATTTTGAATATTTGAAGACTAAATTGACCTTTCCAATACTATCTTCAAAAACTGTATTTTTTGATGATAATCTCTTAAAGACTACATCATTGGTTCACGCTATTATGAAATTTCTTATATGTTGATGCATGAAAATTTCTATCTTGACGGATAGCAAGACTATTGTGACTACTTTGTTAAACATAGATTATGAGTAAGAGAATTAGAGAGTAAAGGACATTATGGATCAGTTTGAAGAATCACAAAGACAGACAAACAAGAGGTCTAAAACATGTAGCCCACAATGTGTCATTTTCATTAACACTTGGGCATGAGGTGGAAGGTTGTCTTTAAATGGAGATCAGCTTGCATGATAATATGTAATTTGAAGCATGTCTATTATAGTAGTTCATTTATATGTATATATATATATATGTGTGTGTGTGTGTGTATATATGTATAATTTAGCAGGAAACCATGTGGAATGGTGTCATAATTCACATAAAAGACATGAATAAAGGAGTTGTTAAGAGTTCTTTTTTCGTATATGTTGAAGTATAAGGGTAAGTTTTCTATTCTGCTAGCAAAACCTTTAATTTGCTTCTCTTTCTTCTTTGTTTCTCTTTCTGGCTTTATTTCTTTACACAATATGTCTCAATCTTCCAGTTGAATCATCTACGGTTTGTACAGTGTGAGCTGTTACTAGATATTTTGTGTTTTTGGGTTGGGATGATCTTCTTTGGTCCCACCTGTCAACATTTGTATACTGTTAATTATTCAAGGTTAGACCAGCAAAAAAAGGCCTTCCCTTTAAAAGTTGTAGGTTAGATGTGTGAGTAAGAACATTTCACAAAATAAATGGATTTTTCTTTTCAAAAAGCTTGTATGGGTTACATTTTCTATGTGAAAAAAGAAAACTATTTTTATGGAAAGAATAGGTTAAAATGATTAATTTTTATATGGTCTCCATTATAGATTTAATTTTAATTTTATGTAGTGTCATAAACTTAAGACATGATTGATTCATATATGGCTATTTCCAGTTGTTTAATTAGCAAATATTCATATATTAATAAATGTTATGTATCATATTGAATTGTTATTATAATTTTCACCTGGCCCATTTGTTTTTTTTAATGGAAAATTGTTGTCATAGAAACATGAACAAGGAAAAAGGTAAAGCTTCGTGGGATGTAGGATGTACTGCTATTTTCATTGACCTTTGCATTGAGCAAATATACAAGAAAGAACGTCTAGGATCTGCATTCACGAAGGATGGGTGGAAGAACATTTGGTCGTCATTTAATGAAAAAACAGGAAAGTCATATGACAAGAAACAATTGAAAAATCGGTTAGATAGCTTGAAGAAAGAGTGGAAGGTGTGAGACAAGTTGTTCTCAAAAGAGACTGGTATATCGTATGACCCTACAAAGAATATGGTGATTGCAGATGATGGATGGTGGGAAAAGAAAATAAAGGTTAACATTAATATTGTTATTGTTGTTATTTTTGTTGTTGTTATTGTTATTATTATAAATCATTAATTTTTGTAAATTTTATGGATTCAGGAGAATTCGGACTACGCGAAGTATAGATACAAAGGGCTAATGTTCGTGAGGGAATTAGACATCTTATTTAAGGATGTGATAGCATCAGGTAGTAGAATGTTCACACCTCCTTCAACACAGCGAGTGTCACTAGATGATGACGACGACGATGTTTATCGACCCACAATGGACCTAGAAGAAGGTTCAGGAGATAGTGAGGAAGATCTTGAACCTCCTAGTACTGGACCTAGTATAGGAGTGTCGCAAGATTTCGAAAGAATTACGTTGACGACAAACACTCCACCTAGTGGTTCAGGAATCAGTGGGAAGAGAAAAAGGGCTAAAGGGTCGGGTAAATCAAAGAAGACAAAAACAGCAAGTTCGAAGCAAATAGCAGATGCGGTTAGTAGAATAGCTGACGCATCTGCTATCAAAGCAGATATATTAAAGAATATCGTCAGCAATGATCTCCAACTGAGTGACGTCGTAAAAGAATTATGAAGCATTCCAGAAGTTGCCAGTGACAAGGACTTTTGTCGCCGCTGTTGTAATATGATGATGCATCAAGTTGCTCGCGGCATGTATGTGGGGATGAGAGAGGATAAAGAACTCTTGCTAGAGTGGTTGCGTGAACATGCTTACAATAGCCTTGACCTTCAGAAACCCCCTACTCGCTGAACTCTATCTTATGTCAATTTTTAGCACTTTGTTATGTATAATTAAAACATACCGCTAATCCATTTTGAATTTGACTTTTTTTCCCCTTAATGTTACTAATGATATATGACGTTTATTTTCAATTTGCCTTGTGGTATAATTATATTTGATTTCATATAATCATGCTACTCACACAGGTTACATTGTTCATGGCAAGTTCTAGTCGTGAGAATATTTCTGACGGAACGAGGGAAGTACGTTCGTGTCATGTAGATAGAAGGTCCCACCTCATATCCCTTATAGAGGAAGAGATGACCGAAGATGAGCACGTGGCTGCCTTGATGGCTCAATATGTTACGCCTTATATTTGCAAAGAACCACGCAGAACTAGTAAGCAAACAGGTGCACAGTGGGTGCAAGAGGTTCTGTAAGGCCATGATAGAGTTTGCCCTGAGAATTTTCGAGTGGAAAAGCATATCTTCCATCTCTTATGCTCCAAATTGGTAGAACATGGGTTACAGAGGAGCAGGTACATTGGAATAGAAGAAATGGTAGCCATATTTCTATACACAGTTGGACATTCACAAGGAAATAGAATATTACAAGAACGATTTCAACATTCTGGAGAAACTGTCCACAGGATCTTCCACATGGTTTTACATGCTTGTGTGAACCTATCGGGAGAAATAATCAAACCACTTGATCCCACGTTCCGTGAATGTCACCCAAAAATCGCCAACGATCGACGATATTACCCATTTTTCAAGGATGCAATAGGAGCAATTGATGGAACTCATATCAAGTGTGTGGTCATCCAATCTGAGCAAGACAAATATATCGGCAGAAAAGGATATCCGACACAGAATATTATGGCCGTATGTGATTGGGATATGTGCTTCACTTTTGTGTTGGCAGGGTGGGAGGGTCCCGCACATGATGCCCATGTCTTCCAAACTGCTATCTCTACTCCGTCTATGAATTTCCCCCACCCACCTGAAGGTATCTCTTCAAGACTTGCACCTTTATTATTTATTTTTTTTGTCACATTCACTACAATTTTACAATGTTAAACAAAATTATGTCTTTTTAGGAAAATATTATTTAGTGGATGCTGGCTATCCAACACCAATTGGATATCTTGGTCCGTATAGACTTGAACGTTATCACATTCCAGACTTCAGGCGACAAGACGGATTTACAAGTGAAAATGAAATGTTCAATTATTATCACTCAAGCTTGAGGACCACTATCGAAAGGACATTTGGAGTATGGAAGAATAGGTTTCAGCTCTTGGGAGAAATGAAATCATATAGCTTTGAAACACAAGTTCGCATTGTTTGTGCAACAATGGCTATACACAATCTTATCCGTAGAAATTCCCAAACAGATATGGATTTTCAGCAAGCTGAAAGAGAAAATGTGAGTGCTCAAGGTAATAATGATCCAGTTGAAGTAGTATCCACATCAACTATTCGCAAATTATCTTCAACACACATGAATCATGTTCGTGCCATGATCAGGGACGAACTTGTTAGGGCTGTTAGGGGTAGATCATCCAATTAAATTCCACTGCACGTATGACATTATGATTGAAATATATAATTATCTTTTATTTTAAAATTAAGTGTTTTAGTGTATTTTTCTTCTTTTTCAATAATTATTGCACTTTTTTATTTTAAAAAAATTTATTCACATTTTTTAACATCAATTATAACAATATTAACACAAATAATATATATGTAGTATTCAACAACCTTCATACCCTTTTCAGTCATTTCTCATCTAAACGGGTTTTTCAAACGTTAATCCAAACAGGTTCAACTTTTAAAAAAAAGTCACTTCTCCCACCGTCAATCCAAACACAAATCACATCTACAATCTGACTTTCTTTCAATCGGACTTTTACAAAAGCTTCATTTAAAAAAAAAAGCTACTTCTCTGCTGAATTCTCAAACAGGCACTAAATTGGTACAAGTCCCAAATGCGGTTGCCAAAGCCAATAAGACAAATAATAGAGAAGACACCAGCGTTGGAGTCTTGTGACAGAACTCATCCGATGGGAGCATTTGAGGAAAAATTAAACCACGTGTTGGAGGAATAAATATTTGGAATGTTACAATATCTTTAATAAAAAAAGTCCCCCCCCCCCCCCACTCCTTAGTAAAGGAGTTGATTTCGTGTGGTGAGTTCTTCCTCTTTTTTGGCATGAATCCCGATTTGATTTCTCTTTGATGGAAACTGCTACTAAAATTTTATTAATTCAGTACTAATCTTCTTAAGCGAGTACTACGGGCTAACCACTTGAAATTAAATAGGAAAAACACAAACAAAAACATACGCCTGGGCTCTCCAGTAATTCACTTGCAATATGGTTATTATAAAATCACGTTTCCAAGTGGCAGTGATGCGTTCGTGATTTATATCCCCACATCTAGACTTGTCAATTCGATAGTTTTCGTGTAAGAGACTCCAATCTATCCGTCTTTATTAGCCGACTAATACCAATAGGCAATGTGGGGCATGCTGAAATACTTGTCCTCATTTGAGTCATTGACTAACTTATTTTAAGTGATTACTAGGACTACATTTGAGTCATTGGAGACAGGGATGTGCCAAACAATTAAAGGGGACCAGGAAAGAAAACGTGAGCGGCGAGCCAATTACACAATATTTAGAGGCTGTTTGGAATAGCTTATGAAAATTTTATAAGTGTTTATGAATTGTAATTTACGGTCTACGAGATAACTTTTACGGTCTACGAGGTAGTTTTTACGGTCTACGAGGTGCTTTTACGGTCTACAAAGTGCTTTCACGGTCTACGAGATAAATATATGGAGGAGATTTATCTCAATTTACGTGAATCGGACTTATATGATAAGCCCGATTCAAAAAAACTATTACAAACAACCCCTTAGAGACGATGTTTAGGAGCTTTCAAAAATCAGAGTACAGGAGTAAGAATAACTTCTTTTTACTTGGCCTTGCTTTGACACGCTACACACTGATTCACTGCATGAGAAACCGACAGTTCCTGAAGCATACTCCCAAAAAACAAAAACAAAAAGTCACCAATTACATCACTAGACGCCAGTTTCAGGATCAGGACGAGGACGATCTTCACCAACCTGGGCAACGTTGAACCTCATCCAGTTCTTTGACTTGCATATGTTCATGAGAAAGAAAAAACCAATCCCCGCCACAGTCATGACGCCAGTAACCAAATAAACAACCTTGGTAGCTATAACCATTATCAATATCAAAAACGCAGATGGTATCAAGCACATAATCACCAGTAATGGTAACTTCATGGGCACCCGAAATGGCCGCTCAAGCATAGGCGACTTCCATCGCAACCAAAGAAACGTAGCAAATTCCAATAACATGCCCAAACTGTACAATAAATTCCCAGAGGCGATGATGTCTTCGAAATCCATGAATGAGACTCCAAGTGATATTATGGTTGAAATCACAATTCCCACCCAGGGTGTGTTGAACCATTTAGATCGAGTGCCCAAAAAGCAGGGCAGGACTCCGATATCTACCATACCCAAAAATTGATAAGCACAACTGCTTAGCTGCGCTTCAAACAGCCCAATCGCCGACAAAACTGAACCAAATTCAATCCAGTACTTCAGCCACTTTCCGGCTATCATTTCTGCGGCTTGAGCATGAAACCCAGTTTCCCATTGAGTCTGAACCAGAGGCATGGCTCCGGTAACAGCGACGAGTGGGATCAGATAAGACACACAAGTAAAAATCACTGCAATCAAAAGAGCCAGGGGGAATGTTTTCTGGGGTTTATCCACTTCTCCTGCTACAGTACTAACATTATCCCAGAAGTTCAAGTTCCAAAACAGAGTGTTGAAGAATAAAGTCCAATCCTTCTTCACCCCTTTTTGGCCTAAACTGAGCCATCTATGGGGACGAATCTTGGGAATTGAAATAAGCGACATTAATATAAAAGGCGCAAGCGAAATAACAGCAAGTATAACAGCAGTATACCCAACAATCGTCAGACCTGAGTAATTGAGAAATGAGAGAGCCAGGGTAAAACCCATTATGGCGGTGTAGCGAGGCCAGCCAGATTCGAGCGCGGGGATCGCTTTCTCGACATAGTCAATGCCAAGAGCAGGGAATGAAGCAATATTGACGACGCCACAGAGGAATTTCCAGGTGCCCATAAGAGAGCCCCAGAAAGGACCAAAAGCACGCTCAGCCCAGACGACGTATCCACCATTGCCAGGAAAGGCGGTGCATAATTCTGCAGTAATAAGAGCTTCTGGGACACTCCAGATGAAAGGGAAGACAATGAAGCCGATAATTGCCAAAAGGGGTCCTGCAGCTTGGACTGCCGGCTCCTCGCCGTATGGGCCGCCGGCAACTTCAAAGTATATGAGGAAGACGAGAGGAATGAGACTAAGCTTTTTTGCTCGGGACACGGACGCAGCCGCCGGGGCCTCCCCGGTCATGGTGGTTCGGATTGGCTTTGGCCTAGTGTCTGCTCTTCTTCCACGAGTTCTCGGAGCAACAGCCCGCAATCGCACCTACCGCACTGGAACCCCATAGAGCCGAAATTATATAAGGGCTACTCCCATATATTTATTTATTTTATATATTATAAATATAAATCTTTATTAAAAAATTATTTTAAAAATTTTAATCACTATTTTAAATAAATATTATAAGATGTTATATTTTTAAATATTCACCCAAACATTCAGGTCAATAAAATATCCACGCTAACTTTCAGGTCAATAAAATCTACTACCTAACATAAGAGTTATATACCTACGTCAATAAAATATCCAAGCTAACTTGTTTGTCTTGGCTTATGTGATTGTATAAGTTTGATTTATGTAAATTGAGATAAAACTTATCCACATATTTACCTTGTAAACCGTAAAAGCTACCTCATAAACCGTAAAAACTATTTCATATTCCGTAAATCACGATTTATAAGCACTTATAGAACTTCCATAAGCTATTCCAAACAAGCCAGTCTAGCATTCTGGATTATTTTTTTAGATGTATCAAATATTTTAAACTATTTTTTGTGTAATTTTTTACTTAATAATTTAGATAATTTAAATTATTGAATATACCTAAAAAATACTTCAAGGTCTTAGATATACAAAAAAAAATTATAATGTTGGACGCAATTAAAAAAAATACTTTAGAATGTTGGTGTAAAAAAATATTTTGGGATGTTGAATGTATTACACAATACTTCATGATATTGGAGGTACTGAATACTATTAAAAAAATATTTCCTGATACTAGATGCACCTTACCCTTTTAAAAAATTAGTTAAGTTCCTTGTAATAAATTTTGATTAGTTTTCGTATAAAATTGTTTCCAATCAAGTAATCATGTTCAATATTGTAACTATCTTTATGCAAAGTGATTTTTTTTCTTAATAATATGCAAAGTGGTTTTTAGATGCAATCAGTAGATTTTTTAAAAAATATATATATATAAATTTAGATAGCTAAGTGGATTAAAATCTTATATGTAAAATTAAAATAAACCCTTATCTAAGTTATGTATTTATGATGAAGTAGTAGTGCAGTATTATTATACAGTACTATTGTTTATACTTTCCACTAACAATTAGATTAAGTAGTTTATCCATTTCAAAATAAGTGACAACAAGTATGAAGCCATGTGAATTAAGATCTTATATTTAGAGTTTATTTGGTATGATGGAATTGACTCATGAAAATATAAATGAAGTCCAATTACATGCCTTGATGATGTTTGGTATAATGGAATTTGACAAAATTCCATTTCCACATGGAATCAAATTGAGGCCAATTCCACAAAAAAAAAACCAAGTTTTGTAATTCTACCCCCACATTTCAATCATTACCCTTCTCTTACTTCAGCCTCCTCACTCACAGGCGACAATGGTGACTTCTTCTCCCTCACTGACGACGACAACTCTCCCCCCTCTACCGGTGACGACAAAGACGGTGGCATCCTTTAGCACCAGTGATGACAACCACGACAACGACAACTCTCCCTCACAAATCAGATGGAGACGACAACAATAGCTCTCCCCCTCCTCTTCGTCTGATCTGGTGAGATCTAGCCTCGCTTCGTTAGATCCTCATCTCTGTCTACCCTCCTCTTCTCCGATGACCGGGTGTACGACAATGACAGCGATGACGACAGCCTCCTCCATCAATCTCCTTCTTATGCGACGACGACAAGGATCTGGGTAGGAGTCGGAGACGATAATGGGGGAGGTAGTTGAAACGACCATTTCTCACAACAGGTATTATCCAATACAATTATATAAAATCAGTGATTTTTTTAATACATTTTCGGAGCTTAGTACATAGAATTCGCTCACAAACCTTTTCACAACATATCAGAGTTTAAGGCACAAACTCGCCCACAAACTCACTACAGAGAAATTTATTATTCTGATCTCACACCATAATTAACCCATGAATCACAAAATGAATTACAACACAGTTGTGGTTGTGGACCTACCAACATATCAAGTAAGCAACATAAAATCTCAGGCCTAACAAGGGTTAAGCATTTATTCCAAGACAGACATCTAGACAGTAAACGTGGTATTATAAAAACATAAGGGCCCTATAATGGCAATATTAACACAACACCAATACCAAAAGAGTCCTACAAGATTCTCAACGTCTATGCCTCTGGTTGCTTCCCTTGGCCTCTAGCCAGATTAGAGGTATCGCCTGAAAAATTATTTATAATGACGGGGGTGAGACATAAAGTCTCAGTAACCAAAATCAATTTAAAAAATATGCAGGGTATGACTGTAAGTCAGAGAAACATGTTTAACTCACATAATGATAATAATAATATTCTCATAATTCAAAACTTAACATAATATAATCAATGAATAAAAATATCCCCACTTATCCATCATGTTCTTCCTTACGTCCTTTGGACTGGTACAACCTATCAGTGCTAGTATACCCGGCCAAAGGTTAGCTAGTCACATCAAGAATATTTCCCCTTCCCATGTTACCACCAATATACCGTAACAGGGAGGTGTCCGTCCAAAACACTCAACTCCAAATCTGAGCCAGGATTGAGAGAGTCGATGGGCACACAATTCGCCATATCTCTTCCACATAACATAACATATCCCGTAATATAAAAATAATAAATGAATACAACTTTCGAAAACAATTATGAGAATTCTAAATTCTTATACAATATTCTATCTCAAACAACATATCCATCACAAACAGTAACAATTTAATAATAATTTCCACTTATATATGTAAATCAGAAAATACATTGCTTCACTGAAATAAATTCATATTCAGACATAAATATAATATTGCAAAAACACATACAAATAATATAGATCAAAGTAAGGTTTATAAAACACCTTACAATCTAAAGCAAGCATACAAAATAAATTAACCCCAGTTACCTCGATTCCAAGCTTAATCTTAATTTGGATATTAAAACTCGTGCAATCATCGATCACAAGAAAATTCTACATTATCAATGTAGATGTCAATTAACCACAAATAACAATAAAATAATTAATTTACATAATTTAACTCTTACAACCCAATTTTCTCTACAACTATTATCCTCAATTATTCCAATTCCCTTAAAAATCCTTAATCATAGATCATTCCTCATAAACCCAAAGCCCTCATTAAAGTCTTTAAATAACCTTTAACATACCTATAATTATAAAATCCTCAATATCAACTTTTTAAATAATTAAATCTCTTTATGATTTATATGGGTATAATCCAATTATTAAATAACTCCTCAAATCTTTACATAATTAAAATCATATCAAATTCTACTTTAAATATTAAATCCTAACTCATATTTTTCATAGAGCTCAGATCTAACAAAATAAACCGATTAAAACCTCAATAATACCTCCAATAATCCAAATAAATTATTTAAACAAATTTTGATCAGTAAAAATGTCCTATGGAGATTAATTTATATCCTATTTATAAAATAAATTAATTATAAAATCACATAATAACCAAATAATAAATCTAAACCGGTTAAAATTAACTATTAATTATTATCTACATTTTAAAGTCTTATATTGACAAAACTCAAAACTTGCCTAAAAGTATATCCCCAAAATATTCTCTAACTAGCATAAAATTACTATCATAGGAAATATAAAATTATTTATAATATTTTTTATAAAAGAAACTTTATGATTAGAAGATAATTTACGTACCTTATTGATTCTCAAAGAACTAAAAACATTCATATCAGAACCTCACTCCCTGCGTTTTTCCTTAACACTTCACGCCAGAAGTGTTGAAGGGAGGGGGTATCTCCTTAATCAGGCGCCGATTTTTTAATTTTTTTTAATAGATAAGGGGGCTATCCCTTATCACAATTGTTTCGGCGCCTACCAACTTTATTATTATTTTTAATATTATATTATAATATAATATTATTTTATTATATTATTATTTTAATTATTATAAATTAATAATATGATTATTATTATTATTTTCAAGAATGTCTCAGTAGTGAGATCTGCTCAAAGCTGAACTCCTTCTTCAAGTCCCTCCATCGGCAAGCTGAAAATGGGCTGACAAATGCGACCTTTAGTGAAGATTGGAGATGGGTTGTTTTGGGACATAATGGAGATGGTGGCATGGTGGAGATGGAAGAAACTCGAATACTGTAGACAATAGCATACCAAACAGCCCTGAATATTGTAGATGATGATGTTGCAAAATTTGTAGTTTTGCAAAGTAAGCTTTCCGATAGAGAGTATTGATGAAGGTTATGGGGAGAGTTTTTACAAAAAAAGAATTGGGAGGATATTTTGGTCTTTCTATATAAAAATTAAATCTCATTTTTATGATATACCAAATGCATTTTTAAACCTCATATCCATATCCATTTCCATTAAAATGAATTTCAGTGTACCAAACGGGCCCTTAGGATTAAGGTAAAATTTTAGTTAACTCCTCTCAATTTTTTATTGATTATTAAAACTCAAGTGTCACAACTAACTCCCATGATCAGTATATTCAAAGAGGACAATATACGTGGTATGACATGGGATGTGGGATATATATATATATATATATATATATATAATAAAATTAGGGTTTTATACAGAGTTATTTTATTAAGATTTTTTGAATAAGAATATTTGAATACCATTGGATCAATTGCGATTTTTTAGATTTTCTTATCATTGTCTTTAATAATTTTATCTTAGGTTTATTTTTTTTCAATAAATTAGATGCAGTCAGTAGATTTTTTTTAAGAAAATTATAAATTTAGAAAGTTGAGTGGATTAAATTTTTATATTTAAAATTAAAATAAACCCTTATATATCTAAGTTATGTATTTATAATGAAGTAGTAGTGCAGTATTATACAGTACTATTGTTTATACTTTCCACTAACAATTAAATTAAGTAGTTTATCCGTTCCAAAATAAGTGACAACAGATATAAAGCCATAGAATTTATGAATTAAGATATTATATCTAGAATTAAAGTAAAATCTTGATTAACTCTTCTTAATTTTTTATTGATTAATTAAATGATTAATATAACTTTTGGTTCCTGAAATTTGACCCGATTTTATTTTTGATCCCTCAAGTTTGAAATCATTAGTTTTAGTCTCTGAAGTTTGTCTCGATTTTGGTTTTAGTCCCTCAAGTTTACTCTGTTTATAATTGTTGGTCCCTCAAATTTAGGATAATATATCAAGTTCTTTTCAAATTATAGGGACCAAAACCAAAATTAGGTCAAATTTCAAAGACCAAAATTAAAATTAGGCCAAACTTAAAAGACAAAAAATTATATTAACCCTTAATTAAAACTCAAAAGCATTACAACTAACTAGTTTCATATGATCAGCATATTCAAAGAGGATAATATGCATGGTATGACATGAGATACGGGAGATATATATATATATATATATATATATATATATATATATATATATATATATATATATATAATTATGAAAGACAATGATAAGAAAATCTAATAAAATCGTAATTGATCCAATGGTATTCAATTATTCTTATTCAAAAAATCTTAATATAAATATATTAAGAAATATAAAAATCTTATTATTGTCAATTATTTTATTAAGATTTTTTGAATAAGAATAATTGAATACCATTGAATCAATTACGATTTTATTTGATTTTCTTATCATTATCTTTCATAATTTTACCTTAGGTTTATTTAATTTCAATAAATTAGGATATCTCTGGTGAGATATTCCTATCAGTATCTTAGATTTAAGTTAGTTTTAGATTTTGAATTTGAATTTAAATGTTAAAGTTTTTTTATTGAATTTTGAAAGTTGAAAGGCAAAAAAAAAAACACTTAATAAAAATTAGGGATAAAGTGAAAATTTGTTCCTTTCATTTCACCACGTTCATGATAAAATGAGAAAATCATATTCAACCCTGAGCACCATGCCGGATTCCCGTGAACCAAGAATGCAATCATCATATTTTTATAACTAGATAAAAAAAGCTGAAAAATGGAAGAGGAAACATGCTTTTTTTTTTTTTTTTTGTTACAGTGGATCTAATATCCTAAAATATTTATTTAATTAGGTGCATTCCGTGCTCAAAAATATTTTGTGGTATGCCCAGCACCTTAAAGTATTTTTGTATATGCCTCAAGTACCATAAACAATTTTTGGATACATTCATCACTCTAAAATATTTTTTTATTTGTATTTAATATCCTAAATTATCTAAATAGTTAAGTACAAAATTGTATAAAAAAATATTTTAGAGTAATAAATACTTTTAAAAAAATATTTTTAGGGTGTTAAATGTACTGTAAAACACTTTAAGAAACACCAATACATCTAAAATATCCTCGAGGCGTTGGCTCCACCTTCACCTTTTTTCACATCAGGAGCGTGCACCAAGCCTTTATGCCATCAGGAACCAACAACTGAAGGCCGGGTGAACCATTTAGTGCCTTTCTTTTTTCTAGTATGTTCGTCAAAGTATTGCTATTATTGTCTATCTTCTTGAACTTGACTTTCCAGTTTCGTTGAAACATTTCTTTAATCTCGATCACAATGTTCTATTTTTCATGTATTTTCGTATTCTCATATTGGATTAGCTGCAGTTTCAGTCCCATACTCTTTTAAGCCAACCCTGCAACTTCAAAGTTTAGCAGAAAGGGAGTTTTCGTTTTCAAGGCAAAAGAGGGAGCCTTCTACTAGATCCCCTTGACTATTTTTAATCACTACACTTCCACAGCTGGTTCTTTCAATTACAAAAAGAGTACAGTACGTACCATCAACCTATACTAGTGTTCTACTATTCTCAAGAGATGGCCAATAAAGACTCCGTTATTGCACTTGCATAGTTAAGTCTACTCTACCAAGCTTTCGTTTGGCCTTGTTCAAACATTTCCAATATTGCACGTTATTTAATTTAGCCATAAAACTATCCATATCCAAATATGACCTGGAGTGGATTTGTTAATTGTGTTCTCGCCAAATGAACCTGCGCATGATAACGGACATGCCTTTCCAATAGCAATTAACATTTCCAAAGTTCCGTTTCATATTCAGCCGAAACCGGTCTTGGAGATTACCAGAGAAGAAACTGTTGTGGTATTTGGAATGAATTATCATCGAAGACCAGGATTTTTTAATTACTTCACAGCCTCGCATCACAAGCAGAACACTTTCAATAGAACTCGTGCTTAGATCACACAAGCCTCTAGAGTGAAGAGTGCGTCGCCATTTGCGGTAAGTCATTCATGCATCACAAGCCATGCAAAAGTTTTGCATCTTTGTGATATTCTCAGGGTCTATTTAGATTAGTAGTGATAGAAGTGAGTTTTTTTGATATGACTAAAAATCATATTGTAAATATAATTTGTGTTTGGATTGGCGGTGACATAATTGATTTTTCTTGGAAAAATAGGACCTTTGAAGTTCTTCTTAAAAATTATTTTTTTAAAAAAAGTTCAGTTGCTAAAACATCAATCCAAATACTCTAAACTAGCTACCACTGAGTTTTTTTAAAAAAAAATCATGTTTGAGATGGCAAAACAACATCCTAGATAGGCTCTTAGTCTATATATATATGTTTTTCCATTAGAACCCGGAATTTGCATTCCCATTTTTGAAGATTTTATAGGCAGATTTAACTGTGAAAATACCACTTTTCGCTCATCTCCAACGGGCATTTTCACCAATGTTATTAATGTCTCTTGAACATTGAAGTCCGTCATTTAACTTGCTCCCAATTTTGTTCGATTCCGTGCCATACTTGTTTACGGGATAAATTTCCGGAAGTGAGAGGAAACGTGTCTTACTGTCCCATAAAAGTGATAAACTTTCATGGACGTTTTATTCATTTGTAAAGTCAAAACACATGTTAATATTAGGAGAGAAAAAAGCTCTCTATATAGTTTGTCTGGGGATGTGGCCTGGTCTTGCGTACGTGATCACTGTGTCATGGTTAACCGACTCAACATACTGTACATTATTTACTTACCAATAACCACTACTAAGAGAGATTTAATAGCGTTTGTTTTAAAGAATATTATGACACTTCAGAAAAGTTAAAGCTTTTAACGTCATTAAAATTATTTATGACATTTCTTAAATTTATAAAAACGTTATATGTTAGTTTTATGAATTAAATTTTTAAATAAATACACATAACGCTTCTAAAAGAAGTGTCAAAGTAGATATGTCATATCTTTTCATACTTTATGAAGAAGCGCTAAAGGAGGTGGCATATCTCCCTTGGCGCTTGGAGACCAAGCTCCAAAGAATGACCCTCCTTTGGTGCTTCAACCTGAAACATTAAAAGATATATTTTTTTAATAATTTTTTAAATTATTTTTTTTTCTTGATGAAACAAGCAAATTATAATCCAGTGGTAAAATGCAGAACAAATAATTACAATGATTTGTATTACAATAAAATCACTACAAAATATATTGTATTACAATAATTATAATGTACATGTGATTTTAAAATGAATAAACAAAAAACAAAACAAGAATGGGCAGAAAAACAATGATTTATTTATTTTTTTAAAAAAATCAGCAGCATAACATGCTAAAATTTAAAGTTTTCTAAATATTAAACACCCTCTTTATTAAATCACAAATAAGCAACCAATTAATCCTGCAGCATCATAATAATTTTTCACAACTCACAATAAAATAAATCATATTTGCTAACACTACATATCATAGTTAAAGTAATTGGTTCCATAACAAGCTAGCAAAAATACAACCTGCTTTATTAAATTAATTGGTTCCAAAACAATCATTTATTAAATTACCTGCGGCATTTATAACACTTCCACCCAATTTGACTGTTTCATTAATGTCATTCACAACAACTTTTTCACTATTAACAACATGTACTTCTACAAATGATTAAAATAGTATTATTATATTTATAGAATGATCCATCACCATACTTGCATATATCCTTTATAATATTGTGTCTTCATTTATCAAATATAAAAGAACCCCAGCATTTAAGTTGCTTAAATTTGAGCAATACACGTTACTCCTATGCACGATTAAATCAGTATTATTATATTTATAAGTTCAAAAATTTAAAAACTTACAATATATAGGAAGTTTAAGCAGACATAATTGAAACTTTAAATAAATACCTGAAAAATAAAATTATAAGTAAACATATAAAAGTCATACATATTTTAACTAAAAAAATAGTGGATCAAATGTAAAAACAAACACTTATAGGAGCTTCTGTAGGAGGCCGATACAAGAAGAAAAAAAACATGTGGGAGAGAAAGCTATGTACTGCAATGAGACAAGAAGAAAAAGAACACATGGGGAGGAAGCTTTGTACTGCAACGGAAGTGGTGATCAAATGTAAAAAAAAGGTGCACAAGGAGAAGAAAAGAAAATATAGAAAGTGGAGGATCAAAGAAACTTCTACTTGCCACAGGTCAAAGAGAGGAAGAAGTGGGGACAATGAATAAGGAAAGCAGGACTGCAAGAGGCAATAATAGCGGGTGGTAAAATTTTCAAAAATTTTATATCATCTTGTATGGCGCTTATATAAAAAGTGTTAAAGAAGGTATGAGAATCTTTTGCACTTCTTATAAAAACACCATTAATTTCAATGAAAACAAATAAAAAAATCCGAAGCACCAAAGCTTCTTATTTTTTTTAAAAAAATATATATAGGAAGCTCATCTAAGAATTATTTTAGCTTTGTTCGGTTTTGCTAAATTATTTTGGACAACCTTTAGTTCTTAATATTATATCTAGTTCCACAAGCTATATTTTCTAATTAAGGAGAGGAGTTAGTATTAAATGAAGAAACCTCCCATTACAAACCCACCACCCCATGATGCATCTATTAGAAAATGCTTAATTTCAGCTTTTATTACAAACTTGATATGGCAACATATACAAAGGGGGTATTACATTAGCATACTTTACTTTTCCTATACAATAGACCTGAAACACTAGGGATTAACATCCTTCTTATTTTAAAGAAATGTGCTTTAGGTTTTTTTATAGTTAGGGGTTTTTGAAGGGGAGTTTAGATGAGGGGAGGATTAGATGTGGGAAAAATGTGTTTGTTTGGAAGGAGAGTAGGTGAGGTTAAAAATTTTATCTTTTTTTGCTCCCCTCTCTCCTCTCTCTACCCTCCAAAATTGAGGGTTTTTGGAGGGGAGATAAACATTGTGTCACACTTTGACTAAAATATTTATACATATTTTTGAATATTTTAAGCTTACCCCTCATGCACTGTTTAGAGAACCGGATCGGACTGTCGGCCAGTCATTGAGGCAGGCCGGATATATACATTAGATTGTTTTTCTGAGGGAGCCGTTTTGAACCTTCGTTTAACCGTTTTTGAGCTGGAAACTGTTGTTAAGCCGGAAACCGGACCGATTTTTCAAAAACTGTCCGGTCCAATAAAAAATGCAAAAAAAAATCTTTTTTGGTTGCAATTTTTTTAAAAAAATTTGATGCTGCAAAAAAGAAATTTTAAACATGACATATAAATTTTAGACATATTATTTTATTTTATTTATATTATATGTTACTAATTTAATAATTTGGTTTGTTACAAACTATTTTATAAAGATGCTTTTGATGAAAAAGCCAATGAGGTTCATCCTTAAGCTAATGATGAAATTAGAGTTGAATGTCTTGATTTTGAATCATTTCCTCAAGAAGATAATAACATTTACTACTTTAGTCCTATTTATAAGTCTCTTTTAACCAAATTTCACATACAAAGGAGATATAATTAACTCAATGATTATGGGGTAAACTTACAACTACGCCCTCATTTGTGAATGAGTACTTTTTAACTCTTTTTTCTTTATCTATCTTTAACTTATTTCTTCATTTGTACAATAAATAGGGATAAAATTGTCATAATCTCATTTATTACACTAAAAATGAATTTATAAATAGAACCAAAATTTTTTGGTAAAAAAAGACTTATAATTAGGATCAGAGTGGTATGATCTAAATGCATTTCAAGAAACTTGTGCTTAAATCAATTAAGAGCCATCAATATTTGACAAGTCATAAAAGCATTATTGTTAGTATATTTTGTTAGGTTGCTTAATGTTCTTCTTTAAATTGTATTTTGTGACTTTATTAATTTCCTATAAAATTATAGTAAAGATTAATTGTAATATATATATATATATATTAAATTTAATTATTACATCACCAGTCTGACAACTTCAACCGTTTGAACCATGACTCGCTTACCTTTCCGGCTCGACATCCGGTCCGGCTTTTAAAACATTGCCCTCATGTTTAAAAATATTGTGTCCCACTTTGATTAAAGTACACATGCCTATTTTTGCAATGAAACCTCCTAAATCATGAACCAAATTTATTTTTTTATTGTTCACATGAATTTAACTATACCTAATTTAATTTAAAGCTAATATATTTGCAATAAAACCCTCTAAGTCATAGACCAAATTTATATCTTATTAAAATCTCCTATAAATTCTTTTATTTTAACATTGATGACACCTTGGTTATGTCAAAACATATATCAAATTTACTGAAAATGATGAGTTATCAAAAGCATATTAAAATATTTTATCATAATAAAATTAATGAGATAATATGTAAAAATCAATAAAATATCCTTTAAAATGTATACAATTTTTTTTATCATATATACTTGAGGTAATAGGTTTTTTGAGATTTATAAATTAAAAAATAAAAAAATAAAGAAAATATATAGATAAAGAAAAAATAGTATATTTGCCAGCTTATAATTAATTCCCTTCATATACCATTTTGAACCAAACAAGAAACCAAACATTCCATCTTATCTCCTCTTCTTGAACCAAACAAAACTCATAACATTTCATAATCTAACTTTAATGAATCTCACATAATCTAACCTCCGTTGAACCAAACACATCCTTAAAGAAAGAATATTTTGATGAATATGATTTGATAAGGCTATAAAATGATTCTATATTCTTACTTTTTAATTTTTCTCTATATCCTCCTCTCACGTGTGTTTTGCCTTTCATATATATTCTCCTTAATTCATTTGACCTTCCTTTCTAACTTCCATATATTTTTTTGATACACTATTTTTCTTATAAAAAGTGACCTTTGATACTAATTAAATTCCACATCGTTAGCCATTGCATTATATCATACATTGTTTTCATTTGGTAAGTCCAAGAGACAAGTAATATATGTACATATTGTTCCACACTCACATTTGTTACTCCAAATAAACCGAATTCCTATTTTTTAATATATTAATTAATTAATTAAACAATGAGGAAGTTTTGGCCAAAACTTTCTATTTTTTGGATCCCATTTTGTTTTTAAAATGGGAAGCAATGTCGCTAGTTTAGGAAGCGCCAAAACTTTTTTTAATTAAATTTTTAAAAAGTTTGGGACATTTTATTTGTAAATGTCAAGTAAGTAAAGGCAATAAAAGGGAATGACTTTTTTTTTAAAAAATACGGAGAGGCCTTAATAGGCGCTTTCCTAAGAAGTACCATACAAGTTACTGACTTTTTTTAAAAAACATATAATGCCAGCTACGACACTTCTTAAGTAAACACCATAGTTGACGCTTTATTTGTTTTTCTTCCAAAAATTGAAGGCCTTGTTTGGCACTTATTTAGAGAGGTGTCATACAAGCTTAACGTCAAACTATGTCGTTTATAATTGTAAGCGCCAAAGCTTCCAAATATATATATATTTTAAATAAGTATCTTTGGTGTTTCTTTAAAGAAGTGCCACAAGATGTATGCTACTAAATCCCTTTTTTGTAGTAGTGGACACGTTTTTTTTTATTTAATTTTCCAAATGCTATTTAATTATCAATTGTTTTAAACTTAATGTCATGCAAAAATAATAAATAAGTGTTAAGTATGTATAATTTTAAAAAGGGAAAATGATATTTAAATATAATTTGAACTTTAAAATCTTAAATTAGTTATGTTGACAATAAGAGTAATGAGACTGATAAAAAGAGCATAACAATTGACAACTCAATTTTTTAAAAAATAACTTATTTAGAATTTTAAAATTTAAGTGGTATTTAAGTAGAATTCTCCCTTTTAAAAGTCACTTTTAATTCCAATATTTTTTTAAACAAATATACGCCTCCTTTATTTAGTATGGTTTAATTAATTTGGCCCTAATTAACTGCAAGATCATAATATCCTTTTTTTTTAATTATTTTCTAACCACCCATGGCCATATATTCATATTCCTGTACAATGTGCAAGGGATGTTGATTATACGTGCATATTCAAAAATATGTGATTAAAAGGAGGGCATTTAAAAAAAAATTAGTATACAAATCTCCTTTGCCTTTCATATTTACTGCGTATTTCTTTCCAAACCAAACCCATGTAAGTTCATGTATGATGTACTAGAAGGTAGAGTCTATTGATAATACTCAAGTGTAAATAATGTAAATAATAAAATGAGGATGTTTTAAAAAAAACTAGCACATATGTTGGACACTCGGGAAAGTATTTGAAGTTACGATAGATATTTGGCCAAAATCAATATAAAAATAAAAACCAAATATGTCTGGTGTGCTGATGAGAACTGTGAAGTGTGAGCGCCCTTACTTGGCTTTGCGCATTAATCACATGATCACATCCAATAGAGTTTCTTCAGCGTATGTCTTCTCTTCCTCTTCCTCTTCTTTTTATTTTTTTTATTTTTCTGTTTATGTTTTTGAAAACAGAATAGCTAATGTATTTTACAAGGTATTGAAAACTAGATTGGATGTAGAATCAGTCGAGGGATTAGATTAAGGGTCAGTGATTTAGACCGGGGTCAATTAAAATATATATATGTAATTTAAATATTCATGTATACCATTCAAAAAGTTACATAAACATTTTTTTTCCACCGATAGTCTAATATAACCTCCTAAACCTAATACCCACAAAAATATCATTACATACATGAGGATTTTTCTCCCACCAATACAAAACAATAAAAGTATTCCCCAATCCTTTTAAAACTCATTTCTAATAAAAAAAATTTGTAGGGAAATAATTTTTTAAAAAAGCCAAAATGATATTGTTTTGAGTATAAAAAAGTAAAAAAAAAAAGGAGTAAACCGTGACCAGCCGGTTCACCTGGGTTACATCGGGTTAGACTCGGGTCAACAGGTTCGGTTCCTACCGATTTTCTCCCCTCAACCAAACCGGATCGATGACCGATTTAAGAGTTTTTGATCTAAACCAACTGATTTAATATGATTTTCCATGGTATTTCCCGTGGAGATAATCATATAATAGATATCTAGCGAAACAAGTTAGATATTTCTACGAAAAGAAGAGACATGGATCCACTTGCTGCTTGCCTCTTGGATAGACCCCGGCCACCTTGATGGTCATTCACATTCTAAGGCTATGTTTGGATTCACAGCTGAAGGAGAGAAATGCGCGGTCAACTTCTAAAAGCCCAGTGGATCAGCCCAAGCGTGTTTGGATTTGCGGTGCCGTCCCCTGTGCTTTTCATACAATCGCAGCTTATTTTTTAAGCCCAAATCCGTTGCTTCAATTACAACCGCACCGTGACTCTTTTCTCTTGCCTCGCCTTCCGAATTCCGAATTCCAATCATCTCCCTCCTGCCCTGCAAAGCCTACCTTCCTCATCTTTTTTTCTTCTCATTCCCACTCCCATTTTCTTAATTTCGCTTTTGCTGTTAATTTAATTTACAAACTCTGCTCACCTATTTCAAATCCTTTTTCTTATGTTTTTATCCTCCCACAAAATAAAAGTGAATTTTTTATTTTTCAAATCCTTTATAAAATTTTATTTAAAAATTTTTATATCAATTATAACAATTTATATGTGTGTGTAATATTTAATAAAATTTATGTCATTTTCAGTCATTTTTCACTTAAATGAGCTTTTCAAACGCTAAATCAAACAGATTCAGGGTTAGAAAAAAGCCACTTCTGTCACTGCTAATCTAAACACAAATCACATTTACAATCTCACTTTTTTTTTCAAACTCACTTCTGCAAAAGTCAGATTAAAAAAAAAGCCACTTCTCCATCGCTAATCCAAACACACACTAATTCTAATATTTAGATAATCACGGGGCTGAAAAGCCAATCACTGTTTCATGCTGGAAAAACGCATTTTGTGATTAAATAAACACAAAGGTTAAATGGTCATTTTGTCCCACAAATTTTGTAGGGAATAATTCTATTCTAACGGTTATGCTAATTAATTTTGATCGTTATCCACATCATTTTTTATTATGGTATAAATTTATCTTAAAAATTTTAAATCTAACTTTAAAAAAAGACGAAACATGAACTTTCGACGCAAATTTGTGCCTTATAAAAATAACGTAGATGTCATGTGGACAAGCTTTGCATATCTGGTTAACTAATGATCAAGATTAATTGAGATAACGATTAGAACAAAATTACTCTTTTTTCAACACTTCTGGGATAAAGTTGCCCGTCGAAAAGTTTTAAAGACAAAATTGCCTTCTCAAAAAACTTTCGAAACAAAATTACCTTTTAGTGAAAAATTTAAAAACAAAATTATCCGTACAACCTAAAAACAACGACAATGTTTCATGACCCAAAATTTTAAAATACAGTACTACTAAATAAAGACCCCAGTCATTTTGTTTTTAAAAAAATTATTACACAGTAATTAACACATTCGCACATGTCTGTTGAGTTTTGACTAAAAGCATGTTTGTAAACTCTATTTACAATCAGGCTTATTTTATAAGTCCGATTTACATAAATAGAGATAAATCTCCTCCACATATTTACCTCGTAAACCGTAAAAGTAACTTCGTAAACCGTAAAAGTTACTTTGTATTCCGTAAATCACGATTTATAAGCATTTATGAAGCTTCCATAAACTAATTCAAACGAGCTATAACTCTCGTGTATCGCGAATTTGTGCCTTATAAAAATAACGTAGATGTCATGTGGACAAGCTTTGCATATCTGGTCAACTAATGATCAAGATTAATTGAGATAACGATTAGAATAAAATTACTCTTTTTTTGATACTTCTGGGATAAAGTTGCCCGTCGAAAAGTTTTAAAGACAAAATTACCTTCTCAAAAAACTTTCGAAATAAAATTATCCTTTAGTGAAAAATTTAAAAACAAAATTATCCGTACAACCTAAAAACAACGACAATGTTTCATGACCCAAAATTTTAAAATACAATACTACTAAATAAAGACCCCAATCATTTTGTTTTTAAAAAAATTATTACACAGTAATTAACACATTCGCACATGTCTGTTGAGTTTTGACTAAAAGCATATTTGTAAACTCTATTTACAATCAGGCTTATTTTATAAGTCCGATTTACATAAATAGAGATAAATCTCCTTCACATATTTACCTCGTAGATCGTAAAAATAATCTCATAAATCATAAAAATTACTTCGTATTCCATAAATTATGATTTATAAATATTTATAAAGCTTCCATAAATTAATCCAAACAAACTATAACTCTCATGTATCGCGAGTTGAACTCAATGCCTTTGCCCACGATTTTATACAAGATTCAACTACGACCGTATATTATTGGCAAAAACTTCAATCATTTAATAACTTTCGAAAATTAAGTTGAAAATGTTGAAAGTCTAACTGTAATGATAATCAATTAAACATTTTTTATGCCGATTCCCTTACATTGAAAGTATCAAAAGCTAAATTATAACAATAAAATATATAAGTTGGAAATGTTGAGAGATTAATTTTTTTTAAAAAAATAATTAATTAAAAATAACTTAGGCTGAAATGTGAGCACGTGTCTCGCTTCATTGCACCTCCCTCGAATTTCTCTTCGCTCCCAAATCACTCTCTAGGATCACGTGGCAGACATGAATTGCCATCTTGATGCCACCGAAGCCTCTCCCGAAATCATAAAATATCCCTATACAATTTTTTTTTACCATAATACTTAAAGTAATAGGTTTTATAAAATTTATAAATTAAAAAAAAATATATATAAATAAATAAAAAATATTTATCAACTTATAATTAACTCGTCTCATATAATTTTTAAACTAAATAAAAAATCAAATCTCTTATTTCCTCTATTTTATTAAATCAAATAAAACTTATAACTTCACTTAACATAACTTCAATTAACCTCACATACATAGTTAAACCAATCACACCTCGACGGATCATAGATCCCATTCCCATTTCTCCTTGCAGTAACTACAAACACGAACCTGGTTCCTCCCCTCTGCCTCACACTCTCGTTCTCTGCTTCCTCTCATACTTGAGGTTTCGCTTACAAACACGAACCTGGTCCCTTATGCTCACCGGAAAGTATTAAGGATGCTTTACCAGCCATTACTCTGTGGTTCCAGAGCTGCTATTCAGTGTACACTTTTTGCTTCAGCTTCTTCCACTCGCGACCGCGGGGGCCGATGTTCATTTTCAGGAAATTCTTCTGGGCATGCCGCCGGGTAATTAATCAATACTTGCTTTTACTTTTGCTGTAATTTGATGCTTGTTTCTGTGGATCTACATTTGATCGACTGTGGTTCAACTTCTGGAAAAGATAGTGTAAAATGTGGTTCTTATATCCATGGAACTGAGGTATGCATGTAAACATGCTGATCGAATAAAAGAATGCACGCTGGAGTACTGGAATCTTAGTTAACTGTTCGTTCAGGCTTGGTAATTTATATCCATCCGTTGCTAGAGTTGGACTTCCAATGAGTTTTATAAAAATTACTGATCCGATTGATTATCGCACGTGCAAATGGTTACTCTTGCTATCTATATGATTTTGTCGGTTATTCTGCTGATGATAAATATCGGGTTCTTCTTTGAATTGTCTTAAACTCACCAGGCTGAAATCAAGCAAGCAAGCGTCGGGAAGGAAATCAAACACTGGATATAGAATTCTTAGTATGGTATGTCATCGCCGTGTACTAAGACACTCGAAAGACCTATCAAACACTATTGTAAATTTTGATTAAAGTTTTGGCATAGGTTAGACAAGGGACCGTGCCAAGGATAGCGCAGCTAATGTTTATGGTCGTCGTGCTCGAGAAGGCGTACTTGAGGTATCTATCCAATTATATTTATTATTTTTTAAGTCAGGTGTTTAATGAGAGCAATCCATATACTATCTTATTGCCATTGTAGGAAGAGGATTCTGAAGTGCTAAAGACCAGACCATCATGGAAGATTTTCCCTGGCCAGGCATTTCCATTGGGTGTATCAGAAGTTGAAAATGGGATAAATTTTTCTATTTTTTCTCAGCATGCCACTTCTGTGACACTTTGTTTAGTCCTTCCCGAAAATGAAAGGTGAATCTGCATGTCTTTATTTATTTTTCAATTCTTGTATGTGTACAGTGTTTGTCTTGCAAGTGATGCTTTGTTGATTGTAACATTGCCTGCACTTAAGTGCGGCAGAACTTTACCCTCACCTTCTGATTTCAATTTGCTCTACCCCCCTCCCATTTTCAGGGTTTATATGTCTCTCAACCTTTCCAATCTCCTTTAGCTTTTCTTATTTTTTTCTTGGTGGTAAAAATTCGTCAGGGGAAGTAGTGGTACACTGGATGGTGGCACGAAAGAGCTGGCTTTGGATCCCCAATTGAACAAAACAGGGGACATTTGGCACATATGTATCGAGGTACTCCTGCTGCTAGATTGCCGAAGATTCTGTCTGCCTTGGTCTTTAGTTGAAAGTGCACCCTTCTCATTTGTTCTCTAACTTAACAAATACAAAACCTGTGTGAATGTTGTAGTGGCCTTCCAAATTGGAAAGTGAAAAGAGAGGATTTTTTTTTTTTTTTTTTGCATCTGCTTAAGTTGCTAAAATTTATATGTGAAATTTATTTGATGTATGTTGTTCTGCAATAAAACTCCGCCTATGTTTATAGCCGGCCCCAAGTCCGGGTAAAGGAGGAGGGTTGTGTTAGGCCCCGACAGCCAACGTAAAACCCTGTCGAATCTCTTATGAACATGGATCAACGAAGAAATTGTGCTAATGCTAGGTCGTTGCCTGTAAGTAATGCGTTGTATGGCTCGAGTACAGTGAGAAGTGAGCGGCATCGTTGCCCGGATGTAGTGTTAAATGAGCAAGGGCTACCGCTCTCTTTTGAATGGAGGCGTCTAAAGAAGTTAGTTCCTGAGAACAATATCAGATTTGACACTTGAAACATTAGGACTCTAAGCGGAAAATCTTGGGAGGTGGTGGGAGTAATGAAAGATCGAAAGATTAATATCCTGTGTTTCCAGGAAACTAAATGGGCAGGAGAAAAGTCTCGGGAAATTAATAGTTGTAAGCTCTGGTACACAGGAAAGGTCAATGGAAGGAATGGTGTTGGTATCATCGCTGATAAGGAATGGAGGAAGAATGTGGTGGACGTTAAGAGGATTGATGATAGAATTATCTCCTTAAGAATGATTGTTGGGAAGGATACTATAAACATTATCAGTGCGTATGCACCTCAAGTAGGGGCAGCTGCACATCTTAAGGAAAAATTCTGGGAAGATTTGGAGGGATTAATTCAAAGTATCCCACTAACTGAAAAGATTTTTATTGGGGGAGATCTTAATGGACATGTTGGTAAGGAGGCAGGAGGGCTCATGGTGGTTTTGGATTTGGGATGCTCAATAATGAAGGTCAATCTATTATTGATTTCTCCCTTGCATATAACCTCAAGATTGTTAACACTTGCTTCAAGAAGTGAGATGAGCATTTAATAACATACAAGAGTGGAGCCGTAAGGACACATATTGACTTCTTTTTGGTAAGGAATTCTGATAGACGTTTTTGTACTAACTGCAAAGTGATCCCGGGGGATGGCGTGACAGTACAACATATGATTTTGGTCCTTGATGTGAATATTAAGTATGTAAAACAAAAGTGCCGGCAAATTTTAAACTCAAGGGTCAGGTGGTGGCAATTGAAGGGAGAGAAAATGGAGATTTTGAAGAGAACTCTCCTGGAGGAAGGAGAGTGGGAGTTTCAGAGTAATGCTAATGTTATGTGGGAAAATATGTCTAAAAAAGTCCAACAGGTTGCTAAAGCAACTTTGGGAGAATCAAAAGGTCTTGGTCGACAAGACAAAGAGACTTGGTGGTGGGATGAAAGTGTTCAAGAGAAAACCAAATATAAGAAAGATTGTTTTAAAGCCATACACTTATGTAATAATGCTGAAAATTGGGAAATGTATCGCATGGCTAAAAATGAGACTAAAAAGGCCGTGAGTGAGGCTCGTAATAAAGCATATGAGGAGTTTTATAAGGAGTTAGGAACAAAGGCGGGAGAGCGCAAGATTTACAAGATCGCAAAGAACAAGGAGAGAAAATCGAGAGACTTGGACCAAGTAAGGTGTATAAAGGACAAAGAAGGAAAAATTTTGGTTACTGATGGAGATATTAAGGATAGGTGGGAAGCCTACTTTTATAAGCTGTTCAATGATGGTGGGGAAGGGTCGCATTGTGACACGGAAGATTTGACGACTCGAGGAAGTGATCTCAATTTTTCATTTTACCGCAGGATTCGAATTGGCGAGGTTAAGGAAGCTCTTAAGAAAATGGAAAATGGTAAAGCTGTCGGACCTGATGATATTCCTATTGAAGTTTGAAAATGTTTGGGCGAAGAGGGTGTGTTACGGCTCACAAAATTATTTAATGAAATCTTACGAACCAAGAAAATGCCGGATGAGTGGAGAAAAAGTACTTTTGTTCCTATTTATAAGAATAAAGGGGATATCCAGAATTGTGCAAACGATAGAGGAATTAAGCTAATGAGTCATACAATGAAATTGTGGGAAAAAGTGATTGAACACAGATTAAGGTTGGAGACGGATATCGCGGAAAACCAATTTGGATTCATGCCAGGAAGGTCTACAACATAAGCGATTTATTTATTAAGGGGGCTAATGGAAAAGTATAGGAGCAAGGAAGAGATTTGCATATGGTCTTCATTGATTTAGAAAAAGCGTATGACCGGGTGCCAAGAGATGTACTTTGGAAAGTCTTGGAAAATAAGGGGGTGAGGGTTGCTTATATCAAAGCCATTCAGGACATGTATGAGGGGGTTACAACCAATGTTAGAACGCCTGGAGGTGTTACAAAGGACTTTTCTATAAGGATTGGACTACATCAGGGATCGGCGTTAAGTCCTTATTTGTTCAACCTAGTGATAGATGTTCTAACTGAGCTTATAAAGGAGGAGATCCCTACATGCATGCTTTTTGCGGATGATATAGTTCTGTTGGCTGAATCCAGAGAAGATATTAATTCTAAACTTGAGATATGGAGACGAACTTTGGAATTGAGGGACTTTCGTCTTAGTAGGAACAAAACTGAATATATGCATTGCAAGTTTGATAAAAGGACAAAGCCAAAGGGAAGTAGAAGTTAAATTGGGAGGGCAAGTCATCCCACAAGTGACAAAATTTAGATATTTGGGATCAATTATACAACAAAATGGTGAAATTGATGGAGATGTCGATCACAGAATTCAGGCCAGATGGTATAAATGGAGGAAAGTTACTGGAGTTGTCTGTGATCGTAGAGTACCTAATAAGGTAAAAGGAAAGTTCTATCAGATTGCTATAAGACCAGCAATGCTATATGGTAGTGAATGTTGGGCTTTAAAGGGACAACATGAGCATAAAATGGGAGTCGCTGAGATGAGGATGTTGAGATGGATGAGTGGCCATACAAGAAAAGACAAGATTCGTAATACTCATATACGTGAACGAGTGGGAGTGGCTCCTATTGAAGAAAAAATGGTAGAAAATCGTTTGAGGTGGTTTGAACATGTTCAACGTAGGCCTTTGAGTGCTCCGGTGAGAAGGGTGGATCAAACAGGATGGAGTCCTATTAGACGAGGTCGAGGAAGGCTGAAACGAACGCTCAATGAGGTCATAGAGAGAGACCTTCTAATTAATAATATATCGAAATCTATGGCTTTTGACAGAGCACAATGGCGTCGTGCGACCCATGTAGCCGACCCCACCTAGTGGGATAAAGGCTTTGTTGTTGTTGTTGTTCTATAATAAAAGTATTTACATTGATCAACAGAAGCAAATAGCATGCGATTTGAATGTTCATGGCGGACTGGTTGCCCTTATTACCAAAGTGGGCTTGCACTTTGTTATTTGGAATTTTTTTCCATGTAATAGGAATATATTTTTCAGGTCTGATGCAGTTGTACAATATACCTGTGCAGTTTCAATAATAGATACGATGCACTTGTTGTCCCTGTATGATTTCTATTGGGAGCTTGTAGACATTAACTATATGGATAAGAATTCTCATGAAGGAGGAGACACCTCGTTGAGAGATGAAAACATTTTTAATATAATCATTAGGCACTTGGTGAATTTGCTTTTGTACTGGGGGCAGTTAACCTAGCTGATCTTGAATTTGTGAACTTTTGTGGGTTGTGATTATTAAAAGATTTTTGTTAAATGTTTATAGGCATTTCATGTTATTAAGTATATTTAATGCTTGCATCTTTGTTCCCCCCCCCTTGAGAATCATCCATGCTGCTATAATATTAAACTAATCTGTGTTGGAACAATTTTGAAATCGATTTATGTTTGCATTGTATATGCTTACATTGTAGAAGTGAAGTCATCTGGTGCAAATGTAGCTCAAACTGTTTTTGTTATCTGTTGCAACTTACTTCTGAGTGTCTAATCTGTATGTGTCTCTCTTCATTTCCCCCCTTCTATTTTATTTAAATTTTGTAATGCTCAGATGCTTAGATCATACAATAAAAGACAGTAGCATTTTAACATATTTTTCCACTTTAATTTACAGGATCTTCCACGAAGTAATGTTCTCTATGGTTATCGTATAGATGGTCCTAAAGACTGGGGGAAAGGGCATCGGTTTGACAGCAGCATTGTGCTTGTCGATCCTTATGCAAAGCTAATTGATGGTCGGCGATATTTTGGGGATACTAGCATGAAGTTGTCTAAGTTTCTTGGCACATATGATTTTGAAAGCTTGCCTTTTGACTGGGGAGAAAACTACAAGCTTCCCAATATTCCTGAGGTAGTTTTCCTGTGATAGGAAACCTCTTCTTATACCCTCTGAAAACTATACAAGAGAACGTAGACATATTACTGGAACTGATTCTTATACCCTCTTTAATAGGAACACCAAAAGTAACTCATATGGATACCATTGCTAAATAACACAATTAATTCTTTAGACCCAAGAGTTGTACCACCCCCACACCTCATAAAAAGTTACTGCAGCACGGACTAAAGGCGGACCCCAGTGCCAAACGGCTCCCGCACAATGCGGGCTCAGGGGAATGAGACCCTATATGTACGTAGCCTTACCCTGACATTACTGCAACATGGACTAAAGCATGAAAATTGTACTCATATTACAAACACAACCAGAGAGCACAAATATAAGTATTGGCTTTTGAGTGGCCTACTCTCTTCCAAGATTTCCCATTACCCTTGCCAAAATTTTATTCCTCTCATCAGTTTCTTGCTTTAAACAGTTCCTTCCAACTAATCTCTCAATCACTCTCCCACTCCATCATGGCTTCCTCTTTTTGTACTCTTATTTTCTTGTTTCTGCAGTTTGGACCTATCAGCAGTCCTACTCTCCCCTTTTTTCTCCCTCTTGTCTCAGGTGCAGCATAAGGTGTGACAGCCCTATCTTCCTGCTTGTATTATATGTCAGCTTATAAATGATAATTATCATGAAATTCCCCCTAGATTAAGGCTTCACAATAGTGTGTTTTTTGAGTGTGGCGGCCGATACATCTATCTCTATCATATTCTACCTTTCTGTATGCTTTTATGGATGGAGTCAAGTGATTTTCATTTGTGTCGTTTGGCTGATAATCTGACTCCATATTTCATATGTTTGGCTGTCTGCTCTTGCAGAAAGATCTTGTTATATATGAAATGAATGTTCGTGCATTTACAATTGATGAATCTAGTGAGTTGGATCATGACATTCGTGGCAGCTATCTTGGTGTTATTGAAAAGGTAACAATTATTCTTTTGTAATAAATCAATATCATATTCTGGTCTGTGGCCTCTGAAATTTTCTTTAATACCTGTGATAGAAGCTGAATAACCCAATAATGGAACTTAGACTGAAATATGGAAGCGAGGATATAGTTTCTGTTAGAGAGACAAGTAAATATTGAACATGTATGACTTCTAAGGAGAGGACCAGACTCCTATCACACAAACAAATATTCAGAAGAAATTTTCTATTTGGTTCTTAATTTGGTATTTATGCTAAACATCTCAATTGACTCAATACAAGTAAAATAACTAATGGCAGAGAGAGGAGTGTTATATTCTGTTGCCAATAACTTGTCCAGCAGTATAAATAACTTCCCAAACGGTAGGCTAGACTTGGTTGGCTACCTCTTCACTGACCACTTCCATACCCCCACATTTCATTCTTTTAGAATATGTTTGGAGTGGGGTTCTATCAGTGCACCCCTCCTGAAATGAAGCCTTGTCCTCATGAATGATAAAGGGTATTCCTGCCACTGCACTAAGCACAAGGACACACCAGAATCATGCGTCAAGCCATGGGCAAGATTTTTGACAGGTTATATCTGTAATTCCCATTTTGCATTGATTGGACGCATAGCAGAAAGTGCTGATAGACTTTGACCCCAAGCATGCTGTCATAAAGATATGTGGAAGATAGGATGCTTCTTTGATGTAGTTGGTAGCTCCTATTCATATGAAACTGGTCCTACTCTTCATGTGGGCTAAAGAAATGAGGAGAAAGGTTTCCAAACCCTGGTTTAGCCAACAAATACTGTCTAAATGTGTGAAGGAAGACAACTTAACCAACTTGAAAGAAAACCTCTCGGCGTTTAGACTTTAGATCAATGAAGACGGGAATTTTTTTTTTATTGTTGTACAAACTATTCTAAAGTAGGAGGTTGTATACAATATTTCAGTGGTTACTCTTTGGACTCATACACCTCTTTAGTTTTATACTTTGTTTTTTTGTGTTTGTATGGAAAAAAAGATGATTGAAAATTTGATTTTAGATATCTCAGAGCTACCAGGTACTATTTGGCAACAAAATTGAAGAAGAGCCAAAAAAAAAAGGAGGGAAAAAAGACTCAAACTTCAACATTCTGTATTTCTAGAATTCTACTTTTTATTTGGTGATTTGAATTAGTCCCTTATTATTATGAATTATAAGCTCTAAGAATGAAGGGGGCATGGACTTTTGACGGTTAGTTATCTATATTTGCTGGTACAGGCAGAATCTAATCTAGCTTAAAAGTGCTGCTGCTTAAACTATCTATTAATCGAAATTCCTTTATTATTCTCTTACTATTACTGGTGAAAAAGCCTGCCATCTCTATTTCTTAGGATTTAGAAAATGAAACTTTTAATTCTCACTTTCTCTGACTTGTTTTTGTCAAGTCTTACATTTTCTTATTTTCATTAATTTTACCACTCACTTGAAAGATCCCACACCTTCTGGAGCTTGGTATCAATGCAGTGGAGTTGTTACCTGTATTTGAGTTTGATGAGTTGGAATTTCAGAGGCGTCCAAACCCAAGAGATCACTTGGTAAGTTGGAGAAGTGTTATAATCTACTGTGTTACCCTGGTCATCTTAAGGATGGATATTTCTAATATCATTATTTATTTCTCTTTTCACAATAGGAATTAATACATGGAAAGTTAAACAGACATTTTTTGTGTATTTATGTTATTTGGCTTTGCTAATGGAAGATGGCAGTATATGTGATACAGACTTGTAAAATGTCAATGTACTGAAATTTAGTTTTTCCATTATTGTTTTTCCAAGATCAATACATGGGGTTATTCAACAATAAATTTCTTTGCACCAATGAGTCGCTATGCTAGTGCTGGCGGAGGACCAGTTAAAGCTTCCTGGGAATTCAAGCAAATGGTTAAAGCTTTACATTGTGCTGGCATAGAGGTGACATGAGAACTCAAACCTCAAGTTAGGAGTGGGAACATACTTTATATTTTGACTTTTAACTTACAGTGGAATTTATTTATACACAGGTTATTTTGGATGTCGTCTACAATCACACTAATGAGGCTGATGATGCCAACCCGTATACTACTTCATTTCGTGGAATAGATAATAAGGTGATATTTGACTTGAATTTCTGTGGTTGTCTGAGTATGATATCTACATTTTGGATTCTTACTTGTCTGGATATATTTGCATAAACTATAGAGTGGTTTGTCTTAGAAATCAATATATATTTTATTTTCCATGTGAATTTCTCCCCCAAGAAGTTGCCCCTCTAGACAAGTTCAATAGTCCAGATTGTCCTCACTGTATAGATCATTGAAACAAAAAAAATTTGCTCTTCCTGTATTTGAACCATCTTTATTTTTTCTTGATATATCAACTAATGTTAACAGGTTTATTACATGCTGGACAATGATGGACAATTGTTGAACTTCTCGGGTTGTGGTAATTCAGCATTTGTTTGTCTTTAAGATGTTATCTTTACAGCTTTGTTCAAGTTAATGTACAATCTATTTCACCATTTTAGGTTCTTAGTCATCAAGCCATGAACTCTAGGTCTATCAATACAAGTCTCATATTCGAGTTATTTGAGTGGGACTGAGGTCCCTACCTTGTAAATGGTTCCTTACAAGGAACAACAATATAAAGTAAACTCTGCTGGATTGTTAGATGCCAATGCAAAATGCACAATGATATGATGATACCAATCAAATAGGACTACTTCTTTCTTTGATGTTCATATGGTCAATAATATATTCTTATTGCAACTTATTCTGGAACACAACAGACCTATAGATATAAGAAGTATGTCTTAATATGAAATTCTAAATTTGCAATGAAAATATACTTTGAAGTTCATGAGTGACTTGCAAACTGCGTTATTTGCAATTTTTACAAAACACACCTACCAAATCCTTTAAGTAAATTGATAGTAGTTTGTTCTATGATAAGACATGCGATTGCAGACTTTGCTTATGCACTGTTAATAATATATTTATAGACACTCTTTTGATCTAACAAAGGTTCAGTTTACTGATGTCAATATGTGAAGCTCCCTCCTTTGAACTTTGACGTAACTGTTTATTGGCAGGAAATTCATTGAATTGTAACCATCCTGTGGTCATGGAACTCATTCTTGACAGCCTTAGACACTGGTATGAACTACTTGGATTGAATCCATTATCGATGTGGTTGCCAATGGCATATCTTTGTTTATCTCATTATTCATATAACTCCTAATTCATTTTGTTATTATATTACAGACTTGTTAACTTAGAATTTATGGTATTCTGGTAACCTAAAATTTTAGATGCTCATAGGGCTTAAAATTATCTGTATCTACCCTGTTTTTGTATAATTTTTGTTTACATAGCCAACAATGTAGACTACCGTGTTTCAATGTGGTCACTTTCATAATCGTCTTTGGAGGATCCAGTCATGTTTGACAGTCTTGCACACTAGCTTTACTGCTGATAGTTATGTGAAAAAAGTAGTCTTTGGTGATGGTACATAAATTACTAAACAATTCCATCATAACCTTGTATCACATGTGAAACTCTTAAATTCTATGGAAGCACTATGCTACTTTGTGATTTATATATTATTATTTTTTGGTTTTAGAGTTGACTCGCTTGTTCACATCGACACGGTTGTGCTTACTGATTAACATTATTTCACATGATTGTAGGGTGACTGAATATCACGTAGATGGGTTTCGATTTGACCTTGCTAGTGTCCTTTGTCGAGGAATTGATGGTTCCCCCCTTAACGCTCCCCCGCTTATCAAGGTAAATATTAATATGCACAGCATGTTTTGCTGCAAAAAATATGCTGTGGTGGGACATCGTTAAACAGCGATCACTTGAATGTCAAGGAACATATGTACGCACAATCAAGTGCAACTTTATTGGATCTTCATACTTACTTGAAAATGGGAATTTGGAATGCAATTAACCCTTTTTTAGTTGTTAAACGTCTTAGGAATGTAAATTATTTTCCAAGTGTACTAATCTTGTCACTATTTGTCCAGGCGATTGTCAAAGATGCAATTTTATCGAGATGTAAAATTATTGCAGAACCTTGGGACTGTGGAAGTCTCTATCTTGTTGGAAGTTTCCCAAATTGGGATCGGTACTTCTTGTTCAATCTCTTGTTTATGTTTATTTAATTTAATATGATTATATTATTACACAATTAAAAAAAGCACACATTTACGGACTTGAAGACTTCCATAAAAGTTAGTCACTAATTTGAAATGTAACATTGAATGAATTCATTGTGTTACACATTGTTACACGGGATTTAATAGTGGTTAGGGAGATTAGTTAGTTCAGGGATTTGTAGAAATAGGAGATATGTGAGAGTGAGACCCTTTTATGTGCCACTATGTATCATTTGGCTGTCCTTGACATTGCCGCAATCTCACCTCCTGAACCATTTATGGTATGTACTTCATGAAAGCTTCGATTTGAATTAAAGACAGCTTAAATTCATCAATGTTGTGAATATTCTGCTCTAAACAAGTTTAATTACTAACATCACCACTTGGAGTTCCACTCTATGCTCAAGATCTCCAAGTTGTTCATGCGAATGAGTTTCTGGCACTGTCCTTTACATTTCATTTTCAGCGATGCTCGGTGGCTGGAAAGCCACTTCTGCTGCCAAACATAAAAGGGTATTACTCACTTGTTAGACCCTTGTAACATTCACATTTCCCCTATTTTTACTAATCTCCTAACTAATTAACCTCCTTAACCACTGTTAAACACTACTTAACAAACATACATTTGTGGAACTTGAACTTTTCAAAATGAAATTGGTCTCTGCAACTTCTGGTGATCTGCAATGATTACTGATAATTAAACTTAGAAGTTAGAAGTCTACTTCTAAACCGCATCTATAGGTTTTTATTAGAATGGAAGCAATGGTTTGAATAGAATAATTTCTGAGATGGATCTCATGCTTTTTCTGGAAATGAGTTCTTAAGAGGAAAAGTGTATTAATTTTTATATGGATATGACGTTTCCCCGTTTATTCAATGTTTGTCTTTGAAAAAGGTGGGCAGAATGGAATGGGAAATATCGTGATGACATACGAAGATTTATCAAGGTAATTCTAAGATGAAGAACTTACCTTTTTTTTTTTGGTTGGTAAAGCAGCATTATTTGCAAATAGTAGTAGCTTGCTCTACTGGATATTGTGATTTCTTTTGGACCTGTTTGAGAGGAGCAACATATATGACTTATATCGTTTATTCCTTATATGTCTTCTTTTTCCCCAAAATATAATCTAGGGTGACTCCGGTATGAAGGGAAGCTTCGCAACTCGTGTTGCTGGATCTTCTGACCTTTACAGAGTGAGCATCACTATTTATTGAATTTTATGCATGATATTTCTATTTGTTTAATCCTTGCCTTTTTTTTTCTTGGACTCTGAATGGACTGTTATGATGTTGATCCATTGTCCTAAAATACTAGGTAGAGTAAGTTCACAATATTCTCAATTTACAATATGTACCACAATTGCATGATTTTTAAAATTTGTAACAGCTGAAGTTCACTTTCCAATTTCCTCGTAGTTCTGTTTTGAGATAATTGGAGAACTAGTTCTATGGTAACAGTTTTGTTTTTCATTTATTTATTTTACAGGTGAACAAACGCAAGCCTTATCATAGTATTAACTTCGTTATTGCTCATGATGGGTTCACCTTGCGTGATCTTGTTTCATACAATTTCAAGGTACTTAATTCTGTTGTCCAGTTTGTCACTGATTACCAGAACTTAATATCTCCTTGACTTGATTATTGGTTTTATAGCACAATGAAGCCAATGGGGAAGGTGGAAATGATGGGAGCAATGATAATTTTAGCTGGAATTGTGGTTTTGAAGGTAGTCCAAATTTTAACGCTTTATTTGTTCTGATTAATCCTATTCTTTGTTTAGCAATGCCCAATGCATTTTAGACACTCGTTGTTTTCCAAAACACTTACCAATGTGTAAATATATTCAAACCTTTAGGATCTGAATATCAGAGGGAAGTGCGTAGTTATTACATAAGACAGAAATTCACTCTCCTCCTACCATGTATTCACAAGTTTCATATGTGAGCATTGCCGAACATTATCTGATAATATTATTCATACAACTTGAATCATAATCGCCTACAAAAAAATTCATACACAAGTGATTTGATATGATAACCCCCTCCCAGAAAATGTTATAGAAGTGAACCTTTTGTATGTAGTCTGAATTTTTCATGGCAGCGTGGACTTTGTAATCTCTTTTATAAAAAATTCATGATGTTGGCAACCTCCATATAATTCTGAAGTTACCTTTACCGAGGGTTATAATGTTTTCAATCAAATAATTGAGTCAATTTTGAACCCTTTTTGGGACTTGTTCATGCGTCTGTTGCCGTTGCAGCTAAAATAACGGAGGAACTATTTGAATTATCTGTGTGTGTGACAGGGGAAACTGACAATGCTACTATAAAGGCTTTACGATTGCGGCAAATGAAAAACTTCCATTTAGCGTTGATGATATCTCAGGTACATATTTGAAAAGCACAATTGCATGCTTTCAAAATTTTGTCTCAACATAAATTTGCGTGTACTCAACTTTTACTGAATTGAATTTTGCCAGTTGAATACACCTTTATTTTTTTAAAAAAAAAAAATGCCTGCAGTATATATTAAGTTTACTTTGTTATGCTGTATAGCATTTTTATTTGTTTTTTATTATAGAAGAATATAGAAGACGCCACTTCATGATATCACTTGTTTTCATTCTGCTGCTGGTTGAACTACACAAGTGACTTCAGTATTGTGATGAATGATTAGGGCACACCAATGATGCTAATGGGAGATGAATATGCCCATACTCGATATGGAAATAACAATAGCTATGGGCATGATACTGCCATTAACCATTTCCTCTGGGGACAGGTAAGGTTATAACAAGTATACTTTCATGTTCACAGCTTTCTTGAGATATTTCTGAATAGCATGGTCTGTGTGCCCAATAGTTGAAAGCATGGAAGAGTGATCACTTTAGATTTTTCTCAAACATTATAAAGCTCCGGCGTGAGCATAATGTTTTCAGTCATGACAACTTTCTTCGAAAGGTAATCTCTTGCTTAACATAAAGTAAAGTAAAATGTTGATGCAAATAATTGTTGCCAGTTTCTCATGGAGCAATCATTATTTATGCAGGATGATATAACATGGCATGAAGACAATTGGGACAATCCTGACAGCAAATTTCTTGCATTTACGTAAGAATTCTATCATATATGTATAGTGGGAATTGAAATTGAAATATCATCTCGCATTTTCTAATGGTTTCTGTGGGCATGATTTGCAATATTTGATTTGCAAACTTTTTAAATGGTTTCTAAATTTCCTTACGAAAAATTTCATGAGAAAACCAACTTTCCCAAGAAGGATTTCTGCAATATTGACATATTCATGTCATTGCAAACAAGGCATAGTTAATTGATGTGTAATTGAAGTTTTACTACTGGTGGATCTCAAGATGCTGACAACAAGCAGAGGTTTGATTGGCCTCGTCATTGACAAAAATCAACATTTTTCTTTGATGACTTTACCTGTGACTGTGATTTCAATGTCAGAAGCACTGATGATGACTTACCTTACCTGTGATGCAGGCTTCATGACAAAGGTGGCAGAGACATGTATCTGGCATTTAATGCGCACGACTTTTTTGTTAAGGTCATGTTGCCTCCTGCACCAAAAAAGAGGAGCTGGTTTCGTGTGGTTAGTTCTTCCTTCTTTTGGCTTGAATCCAAATTCAAGTTCTTTTCACCGAATTCCCAGAAGCACTACCACAGTTATTAAAATTATCATCCACTGGGCTCTGGCTGCCCTTTGTGGTTTGGCAAGATGACACAAAAATACAAGAGGATGTTGCAGTCAATTCAACGTGGACTGATGGAACAGAGTGAATAGAGAGAATAAGAGGGGAGCAGAACTGAAAGATTGTTTTAAGACAAACTAATGAAACCCAGAAAAAAGAAATCAGTGTTTTTATAACTTATAATGGTTTAATTAGGCTTAGTCTTTTCAAACAAACGTAAATGAGTTAACTTTTGGCTTGGTTTTAAACAAGAGAAGTAACCAAATTGAACCGAGGAAGTCTTTCAGAATTTGTGCGCGCCCGTTTATTTTTTCACACCATGAGGAGATTAAAATTCCACGGTGATCATTTTAGTTTGAAAAAGAATTTGGCAGAAGTTTGTTGTGCACTGCCACCGATCAAGTCCTAAACAATTATTATTCAGTGCCATTTGTAAGAAAAATTACTTTCCGGTTTTCTTTGGTTTTAATTAGAATTCTGGCTTGCTACATGCAGGTGGACACAAATCTCAAATCTCCGGATGACTTTATACTCGATGGTGTCCCTGGCTTAGGAAACAGTTACAATGTAGTTCCATACTCCTCCATTCTCCTTGAAGCTAAACCCTGATTGCCCAATCTTTTCAGCCGCATGAAAACCGGAAAGCAGCTTTAAATTAGTTATTCCAGGCACTTGAACGAAGTTTGAGCTTGACTTAGTAAGGTCTAAATTTGTAGCTTGACACTTGTAGATATATACCAAGATGAAGAAAACTCACATGTTTACAAAAGGAGCGTCGCACTTTGGAGGGGATTATTGTCGGAGGAGAAAAAATGTCGGATCATTTAAGAATCCAACGCTTGGATGTAGTTTGTGCAGAAATCGAGGTGTATATGAGCATAATCCATAGCGTTTATTTTGGATTTGTGTGTTCTCTAAATTCAACATATGATGTACCAATTCATCAATTAGAAGACCAGTCTGTATATTTGTGGATTTATGGATGTTTTTCGAGTATCACGGCAAAAAGACTCGTCTGAATTTTGTATTTTTGGTCTGACTACTAGAAGGTCACACTGAAAATTAGTTATTGCCAAATATATATTAATGGCCCATACAAGTTAAACTAAGTAGTGTAGAGTAGATCATGGAACCAGTTTCTTAGGCTTTTGTCACGGGTTTGGAGTCCAGTGAAGCTTACAGCGTTCGTGCGGCGTCCTGAGGGTACCACTTCCCCTATGGACCAGCTTTACCAGATACGGTGCCAACTGGTTTCGTCCTAACATGGGCTCATCAAGGGGACGGCATTAGCCCCCGACCAGTTGAATCTTTAGATTGACTTCAGCCCCCTCACAGTGAGACCTTAGTGTCTAAAGAGAATAACACCTAAATACTAATGTCGCCCTTCTATCACCCAATTGCAAGACTAGATGGCACGTCTTTTATTGGTTTTACACAGTCACGTCAAATAAGTCGTGACACTATGCTTTGGATAGGTGGCTCTTTTCATCTTAACGGTCCAGATTTAGTGTCCGTTTGGATTAGCGGTAGAAACTGTTTTTATAATATGATTTACAGTATGTGAGGTAAATACGTGAAATGATCTTTTATCTAGGCTTACGTAAATCTACTTCCAAAATAAGAATTCAAATAAGTCTTTAATTTTTTAACTTTGGATTTTTAAATGGAAAAATTATTTATCCTTTAGAATAGGATAGTAGACATACAGAAATAGTATAAATATACTGATATAAAATTTTTGATTACATTATAGAATATTCCTACAAGATTTATATATAATATAATACAAATTTCAAAAATACAAAAAAAAAATTAATAGATAACCAATAAAAAAATTTTCTGCTTAACACCGGACCCTCAATTGACGGCATCCATGTTTTGCCTCTTGAGTTGCTTCTTTTAACTAAATTAATTTTATTTATAAAAAAGGTGTGATTTAATGGAATCTTAATAGTAATATACTGTTAAACATGCATATATAGTAAGTAATAATGCCATACATATATCTGTGAAAGTGTTCCCATGCGTTGGCGGCGGGGTCCGCCACCCGCCGGGGGGTAATTGCAGTGTTCTGTTCTTTTGGGAAAAAGAACGAGCTTGATTTCCGATTAATATCTTTAATCACTTTCCTTAAACGCACCAACTCAAACTTTTTTATATGTCTGTAATCTGTAATCTGTAATTTTCTCGTTCATTCTTGTATCATTGTATCTTTTTCTTAAAAAAAATATTTACAAAGTATATATAATAACTCATGTATAAAAAAATCGTGACTGAAGCGAAAACACCAGCCGGCATCCAAGAGAGAGGGAAGGAGAGAAGTCAAGTCGGATCTGGGAATAGTTATTTAATACCGCGACCACAAGTCCACAATACGTCAATACCGAACGGGTTTCTTCTAAGGAAAAAGAAAAAAATAATAATCATTAAAATAAAAGGAAACAGAGATCAGGATAAATACTACTAACTAATAAAAAATTAAAAATAAAATAAAATAGGCGGAGCAACAAGTAAACGGAGGAAGTACAGAAGAAAAAAGACGATCAAAGCACTGCCTCTGTCCTGGCATAACTCGTGTGTAGGCATAACTCATAGCAGGCGTAACACACAGTATGAAACCCAAGAAATAGTCAGCATAGCGACAACAGGCGAAAGGCCAGCTGCCGAAGAAGTCGAATGTGACGTCGATGGAGTGGTGGTGGTGGAGGAGGGGGTGGTGGTGGTTGGGGTATCACCGGCAGGCGAGCCCTTCCCGGAGGAAGGCGTCGCAGAGGGAGCTGAGGCTTTTCCGGCCTTAACATCAACAGAGAGCTTCATGCCACCACTACAATGTCCAGGAACGGCACATATGAAGTAGTGAGTGCCGGCGGTCTTGAGAGTAATGGTGGTGGCTCCACTGCTGTCTGTAGAAATTGAATTACCGGTGGTGCACGATTTGTAGTCACTCTCTTTAATTTCGTCCACTGTATGTCCCGCTCCATAGTTAAACACTGCGAGGTACGTTACATTCCTTCAGAATATGATTTTCACACACACACACACAAGAAAAATAATGATTAAGACTAAAGAGCAGTGTGTGATGGAATTACCGAGAGAATCACCGACTTGGAAGGTTTTGCCGCTAGCCCAGGTGCCATAATTAGAGCCGATCGCCCAACCAGAGGATTCTCCAACGGTGTAGACTTTAGCCAGCGCCGGCACGGCCATGTTGATTGCTAAGAATACACACAGAATCAAGACGTTGGAGAGTGTCATTGTGTGAGATATAGAAGGGAACAGAGAAGAGTTTTTTTAAAAAAAAATTTTTGTGTGGCTTTGAGGTAGTGTGTGTGGTAGAATGATTTTGCTTATATAACTGTGTAGGGAGGGGGTTGGAGTTGTTAGGGATAGGTCCACTTGGTCCTATCTTGCATGAGGATAGCTTGAGTTACACTTCACACCTAATGTGCAGAAAAAAAAGTTGGGTCTTTTTGCTCTTTTTCCAAATTTTAATTATAAAATAGTGGTTGAAAGGAATTATTCTGTTGCAATCACGTTGTCGTTGACATAATCTGCCTGTGTGCGCTCTGTGTTATGATAGATTGCGAATTAAGGGGAAAAAAATTCAACACAGAGGTTAACTACAGCTTAATTTTGTTGGTATCTCAACTTTATTTTCCCATCACCATCCATATTTTCGGAATATTTGATGTTATGTTAAGATAACTTGGGTGTACGCGTGTCCAATTCCTAGGACAACTACAAAAGGAAGATGGAACTTTAGAAATGGAGTGTTTTCTTAAAGTCTACACAACCTCAGTCGCCAAAACCTTCTAGATTGTGTGTGAATAATATATCACTGCATAGTTCTGTGTTATCTTTGATTCTTTATACACAAATGAAGTTGGTGAAAAGTAATCATGCATGCTTTTAAAGAAATTGGGAAGTGGAGTTTGATTTCCCGTGTGAAATAAAAGGTTCGAGAACGAGGCAAACGTTGCAGCCAGCAGGTTCATTAATATGGAAAAGCTTGAGACGGAAGCAAAGAAAGAAGGGGTCAAAACCAAGAATTGGAGTTATGATGGGAGAACATGTTCATAAAGAAGGGACTTGATCTTAACTGCCTACCTAACACTGACTTGTAAAGGTCATCTATCTTTACTGAGGCTCTTCGGAGTATGGAGATGAACCCAAGATGGCATTAGGTCACTGAAACATTGTAATACCCCAAAAAGCTTCTCTTACCATTTCAATACAGAAAAAAAGGTGCATTTGTTTATCGTTCATACAAAAACATGTATTAGTTGGGATGTAGGGTCTATTGTATGCCAAAAAATACAAGGGAGAAAATATCACTTTGTCAGACTGCCCTATATCTTACAATTACAAATAACTGAAAGGTAAAACAGAGAAATTTATAACGTAATAACACTTTTTTGCGTATATTTGAATGGCATATCAAGTTTTATGTTTTTTGAAAATATGAAATCTTGCAAGACGAAGATTTTGCCATTGATGGCAGTGTCCACGATAGAGGAGTTCATATATAACAAGTCCAATAAAAGGACATACATATTGCTATAAAATATTATTATATATTACAGTGTTCAAGGATATTAGACAAATAAACAATTAATTAACCCCAAAAAACGTTAATGTTAGGATGGGATGGTGCAACAATTTTCAGTAATAAATATGAAAAATATGAATATTAAAATTTGGGAGTTTTGAGTAACGATGAGATCATGATTTGATATGAACCTTTTTTTTTTTTTTTGAGGTCCTGAATCAAATCATCACCCCCCCCCAACCGCCAAATTCGCTGGATTATCTAACACCCATCATCAAAAGCATTTATAAGAAATTACTACTGCCATAATATTTCCAGAGAATTTTCGTTAATGGTGTGGTGCCACCGCAAGGAGAATATACTGTTCAAATGCAAATGTCAAGAACATTAGTATTCCGTTGAAGAATGATCAACAACATTCTTACAAGAAATATGCATTAAACAACTCTACCAGTAATCAGAAACATTATCGGATTTTTTTACCGTGAAGAAACAATTAGCCCTCTGGCAATGATACAAGTAACATCACTTCTTATGCATTCTAGAGTCAGGAGAGTTAGTTTGTATAGGTGACAGAGGTGTTCTTGCTGTATCTACATCCTCGAAATCAATCTTTCTCTCAATTGGGCTACTTGTCTTGGGACTAGACTTTCTCTTGTTTGACTGCAAAATCCAATAAAAAAATATCAATACGTTAATAAATCTTACTAAAAAGAGTCACATATTCATATCACAGGCGTAGAAAAAGAAATTAAATGAAACTAAAGTTACAACCACGCTTGCCGTATACTTATATTTGCATGATTTTCTTTAATCTAAACTTTCTCACCTTGGCAGATGCACTGCTGCTATGTTTCCCACCAGAACCAAGATGGTTCCTTTCCTTTAGCTTCAGTAGCCTTTTGTTCTCCTTGTTCAATATGTTATTTTCATCAGACAGTAATTTGACCTACGCGTATCATAATTGTTCAGAAGTTAATCAAGACTAAAATAATGATAAAACAGGAAAGGTTCACAACACGGTCAATAAATCTTCACCTCCTCCTCAGCTCTGTCAAGGTTAATCCTGAGGTGCTCCTTATCTTTCTCAAGTGACTTCACTTCAGCAACAAGAGACAAAACTTTCCGCGTTGATGGCTTTAGGCTAACAACATGTAATATAAGTTTATAAATATATTAATAGAGACTGGAATGATAAAAAGATGTTGGCTCCAACACTTACGTGCTACTGTTGTTTTGATTGTATGACACTAGACGTGTAAGCAAAAATTGGCCAAATGAGAACAGCACCAAAAGAACCAAAGGTTAAGAGGATTACTACTTACCAGTTCCACATTGTTAACAACTTCTTACAGGCTTCATTTCCACTGTTTGCCTCCAAGAACGTACATGCAGAGGCAACATCTTTATTTGTAACCTTTGACAAAAGGACATCAAGTAAATTCTCTTCCTCTGCTGTGCTATTAGAAGATGCACCATCCTTAAGGGAAAAGCAAATATCTGTCAGGCAATATCCGCAACCAAAGGAACCAGCACTTGCAACAGTGATGATTACCAATTCACGATTGAAGAATTGTATTTGTAAGAACAATGATAGCCGATGATTGTACGTTACCGTTAAGATGACCCCCATAATTAAGGATCATTTAACGGAAGCCAAAAGTCAATAATGTGATTCTGGTATCAAGGGTAAACACTAAACAATGCATCATAATAAGTGAGCACACAAAGAATTAAATCTAAATGAACAATGTGATAAATAGAAATCAAAATTAAATTATACTATGACCATTATAAAACACTAGATGCAGCAGCTTCCACTCATTTGTCATTGCTTCAGACAAATGTTAGCAACTCCCACCTCTGATGCCTCAGTTGAAGGCAGAGAATGACAAGACTTCGAGCAAATTGATTAAACTAGTGATTCAGATATGTCACTATAGCGGCCTAACATTGTTTGATGTATGACTAGTGGGGAGGGAGTTTAAGTAGGAGTCAGTTTAGGTGCTTATATCTAACTTGTAAGAATGGCTAAAACTTAGAATTTATTTGCATGTATAAATATGTTCTGGTAATGAGTTAAATGTGTGCAAGAAGAAGAAGGCGTTTTCCCACTCATTGTCTGGGATACTCGTATGGTTGCTTTTCCCCCAAAAAACATACTTTTCTAATTTTTTTTCTCACATTCAAACAAAACCAAAAAAACTTGCTCGTCCAGATTCTAGACATCTAGTCTCTAATATGACTTGTAGAGATAGAGAACAGAACACTGTCTAATGCTATAATAAATTTCAGCAAATTAAGCATATATAGTTAAAAGGCAGACATCAAAGAGCGCAACTTACTATTACAGAAAATGGTGTGAGTTAAGTTCCAAAGCCATTTCTATCAGTTACGACTTTCCTAGGAAAGCACGCATTTTTCAAGTTGACAGGATGATGATCTTAGTTAATAAATTGAAACGGAAGGTGTATATTTTGATGGACACAACAGAGATATGGTTAAGGAAATTGATGGTACCGATCGCATATTGTACTCGTTCTTGTAATACTGAAATTCTTGAAATAACTTTCCCAACTCCTCTTCCAACTGTTGTGCACGGAACTCTGCCTCCTTTGCCCGTTCATCAGCTTCGTTTCCAAATTCCATCAACGCTTCCCGGTCGCGATCATAGAGCGAGCATTCTCTTTCCCATTTATGACATTGACTTAATAGATTCGCACACTCGGAAGCCAATTTATGATTCTCCTCAACGAACTTCTTCAGAGCTTGAGCGTTCATAGTCGCTTCAGACTAATCAAAAAGAAAAATTAAGAAGAAAATTCTAACAATCGATTTTGAGAACCAATAATCACGAAAACCAAAAAATAATTGATGAGGAAAATGGAAAAGCAGACCTTAATGCGGTCAATCAATTGATCTTTCTCCTTTAGTTTGGACAGTAGACAAAGGCGCTGCTGACGTAGTAGCCGTTGCGACTCTTCGGAGGCTCGAAGTTTCGATTCTAAAGTGTGCAACGAAACTGGAAGACCCAAGGAGTCGTCAATGGACTCTTTGAGATAAAGATCTATATCTCGAGGAAGATCCATGAGGATGTTCAAAACAGAAGCGCTTAAAGAGTCCGAAGAATTTCAAGGGTTTAAACAAGTGATGAAGACACGATTGCTTTCAGGGCCGGGTTCGGAGTGAAGTCGAAAGTATGATTCAGATTACAAGATTGAGAATGCTAAAATTTGGAGGCAACACTCCCTTCTGGAAATCAAAATCGATACAGAAAAGGAGGGGCTTTAATGGTAAGGTGAAGAGACAAGACTCTAGAGTCTTGCTTGCCTCTCTCGCTCAGGGGATTCAAATTGGGAGGGCTAACCGTTGGAATGGGATTTTAAATGCCATGGCAAAAAAAGGGATTTTAAATGCCAGGCAGCGGAGCCCTGATTGAGCTGACATGGAAACATGTCAATTTCTTTCTTTCTTTTTTTCCTGAAGTCAAACTTTTTTAATTGTTTTTTTGCGTTACCTTGACTTTTCTAATTTTCAGACCAAAAACGTGTACCGATTTTGAAAACTTATCCTGGGCCGAAAATGAGAGAAGGGCAAGCTTGGCCCAAAGGCTCAGCATACAAGCCCAGCGTGAAATTTAATCTTTTAAATTTTTTTAAGAAAAAGACACAAATTATGTGAAGCTTGACTTAAAAATTAATATTCCTACCGTTTTTAATGTCCAATCTAACTTTGGAATTGATATTGGTACAAAATATAAGATTTATCTCACACCTTTATCAATATTTTTACCTAAGCTAGTCATATTCACATTCGCTCAATAATAATAGTTAAGGAGGAAAGTGAGGGAAGAAATTAATAAATATCATTACAATATTTTAAAGAAAAACATATTACATTAGTTAATAGGGGTTAAAGTGTAATTTTAGCAATAAATTTTTATTCGAGGGACATTTGGAACAAATAAATTTTTAAAGGGGTAAAAATAATAATGAGCAATTAAAAATTGTGTAAATTTAACAAAACCGTTAAACTTGATCTAACGCCGTTAGGAGTTTTCTTCTCTTATATTTTGAAGCCGTTAAATCAAATTTAACGGTTTTATTAAATTTGCACCCTTTTTAATTGCTCATTGTTATTTTTGCCTTTTCCAAAACTTATTTATACCAGACCTTGAGAAAAACTTGATTGTTAAATTTGTACATTAACCCTAATTAATAAAATTAATTTTCTTAATTTTTCCGAATTAACTATTTAGATCTTCTATCTAGAGTAAGAGGTAATACAATATTTCATGCGTTTGGATCATCATACCCCCTCTCGTCTCTTAACTGGTTTTCAGCTTTCGAAAATCTTAGTTCTTGAGTACTAAAATCTGTTGCGCGTTATTCCTTGCAAACCAAACCATATACTAATTTTCTAAAATTGCTATAATCAGCGTCGTCTTGGTTAAATTAAACAAGCAAATGCTATGATTGGTGAGGAGGAAAGCGACAAGAGCAAGTTATGTCGATTAAAATTAATTTTGTCAAAGTAGTAACGAGACTGGGTCAGATTATAGCAAAGTGAACTACATGGACATGGTTGTGAAAGTCAAAACACGAGAAAGCGAGCATCCCTGACTTGTAAGCCAATAAAAATTGGCCGAACTAGCTCGTTATAAATTCAAACGCACTCATCTCCAAGTACTACTTACCAGGCATAAGGAGAAAATAAGGATAAACGTAATTAATTTCAAAGATGAGCTCGTGGGATAAATGTTGCTTTCATTTTTCATCGCTAATAAATAAATTCAAGTTTGTTTTGGATAATTCCCGATGGGTTCGGACTTTTTTGGAATTAGGGTGGCAATTGCAAATTAAAATTCCAGACCTCTGACGTAATTCTCTGGAACTCGTACGATAAAATATGAATAAATCTCATTTTTCTTAAATACTACCGATGACGTCCCAATAATACTTTTTTCACCAGCAAAAAAATTACATTTTCTTAATAAATAAGAATTAGCTTGCATACATATATAATGACGTGCACACGGCTAGCTAAGGATATCGATAAAATCTCTAACCAGGCACGTGTGTTGTCAATGAAAGTAAGTCACGTTGTAGGGATCCCAAAAATTAGTTGATACAAAAAAGTCATGAAAGAAGATGTTTCCTGGAAGCTAGTATATTCAGCTTAAAGCTTCACAAATCACAATAATAATAAAAATGAAATACTTACATAAAAAATATAATTACTCTCAGATCCGTCTCCGGCAACATTTTATACGTACAACAATGGGAATGATACAGTATTAATTGACCACTTCTTTACTTCTGATCTTTGGTCTTCTCTTGATGAGTGTTTGAACCGAGGAACGATTCCCCCTCCTTTCCCATTTCTTCTACCTGCAATTTCATATACCTACTTGAAATAATAATATCAAACAATCGATCGACGTACGCTTGGAACTATATATAGTATATTAATTAAAAGTAAGGTGGGATTGATATAACTGAGAGGTTTTTTTTATTATTGGCTTGGATTGTATAATAGAGAAATATATAGAAAGAACAAGGGATTTGGTAAAGCTCTAGCTGAGATAACGAAATTAAAAGAAGAGAGTGGTTGGCAGTGAGATAGAAAAAGAGGAAAAACCTTGTCTAAAACGTCTCCTGCTATATGGGCATTTTCATCTATTCTCTCAGCCACTTTTTCAATGAACTCAGCAGCATCTTGAAGTTTTCCCTCAGGAAGATGCTTGGCGGCTGCTTCCGCCACCTCCTCCACTTTCTCGGCCACTTCTTCCACCACGTCTGAAATTTCCTCCAATTCCTCTATAGTTGTTTCGGCTTTTTCTACACATAAATTAAACAACAATGCATAATATTCTCTCTGTACTGTGATACATATTCAGAATAGAATGGGTGTTCAGAACTGGGGTTCTCAATTTACCTTTCAGTTTCAATAAAGGTCCCCATTTCCCCTTGGAAAAGGATACAAGTATGGCCACAGCTGCTCCGAGAATCCAAACTTTCCTGCGAGAGAATTCGAATCGATGTTAATGAATTTCAGATTCGGAGTACGTAAAAATTAGGGGTAAATTAAAGCCTTATACCAATGGGCTGGTGAAGGATCAGAAGGAAAGGGCGCTTGTGGGGGTACACTGGCATGGACGACCTCGTTGTTATTCCTGCACGATGAGTGAAGTTGTATGGATAAGTTTTGAAGAAGCAAGCAACTAGTCTATCTAATAATGAACCAAATAGATAACCAACATGTTTCTTCTGATCTGAAGTCCAGCGTTGAAGTCTCCCAGTCGAAATAGCTTGTGTTTTGGAATGAAGGAGCAATCATGTTTGAGTCGTGAGATAATTCTGGGATCAACTTTTGAAGCTTGACGCCTGGAAAGGCTGTCTCTGGCTGAGCAACTAGATTGTTGAAGGAATATTGTCATCGCCATATGCAAATCTGAATCTAAATCTGGAGATTTTGTAATTAATTAGGACGGTGTTGGAGAGGGGAGATGGTGTATGGATCGGACAACCTATGAGGAGTAAGACTTTTTCACGTTTTTATGGGATGATATTCCCAAGTGGTAGTCAGTTGACGGTTATATATATATATATATATATATATATATATATTGTTTAGAATAACGATCGGTTTTTCAACCGTGATTTATATTATACAAGATAAGTATATGAGATGAGTTTTATCTCGATTTATAAACTATTGAAAAGCTAATCCAAACATGCTAATAATATCAATATATTAAGCATTGTCAGCCGATTGCACCAAGTCTTTATTTACTCATTCCTTATTAAAGTTCTCAACTTGCTTTCCTTCACGTTATCTTGTGCTTTCTATTTTCAGAGAAGATTCCTAAGTTGAAGCCTACGTCGTAATTATCAATTTGATATATATGACTTGAAAAATCTTGGTAATGGCATTCCAATCTACGTCATAGTGTATCATATATATCTATCTGCTTTGTGAAGGCAAAATTTGGAAGGCGCATCATTTTTTCCTAATGAACAAAATTTTGTGTGAATGGTATTCCAATGTTGCCGACATTTTTGGAATTAGGGTGACAAGTATAAACTTGAATTCTAGACATCTTGACGTAGTTCTCTGGAACCATGATAAAATGAACAAATCCTATTTTTCTTAAATACTAATGGTGATGTCCAAATATTACTATTCTCACCAGTAAAAAAATACATTTGCTTTAATAAATAAGAATTAGCTCGCACACATAATGAATGACTGGCTTACTATATTGGGAAAATTATAATAAATGATGTAGAGTAGATGATATTTATTTAGAAGGACCGTAAAAATTATAATTATTCAGAAAGAGTAATAAATAAAATATAAATTTAAAAATATTAAATTGCCGTTGATTAAAATTTTTACATTCTCTCCTTCAATCTCTCTCACATTCTATTTTAAAAGAAATTTAAATTTTCTTTTCCACCAAAATTAGAACCGTCAAAATCATCATTTTTTAAACTTTAACTAACATCTAAATAATCATATAATCAATATATCATTTAACTATTAACATAGATATTGACCCATTTAAATCATTAATTTATTTTCTAATTTATATAATATTATATAAAATAAACTCTTAGTAAAAATAAAAATGGAAAAATTTAGAAGATGTTAAATTTTTTTATCTAATATCTTAGTCATTAAAAAATATTTATACCCAAAAAAAATAAACATTATTATTGTTTGTTTATATTATAGACTTTCTAGAAAAAAATGTTTATATTATAGATTTTATTGATTATACTAAATTTTTTATTAACATTTTTTTAATATTTACATACGAGTATTCTCTGAGGAGGCAATCATATATAGTATTTTTAAATAAAAAATATGATATATTATCTAGACTTTTTTTAATTATATTAAGATTACATGGTTTTCGTTCAAAAAAATATTACATGGATTTTTATTTTTAAAAACTCACACAAATCTATTATAGCATAATGCAAACCTCCTTTGAATTGTTTGAAATTGCATATTTTTTTAAAAAATTTAGATATAGATAACCTTTCTTTAACATTTATAATAAATTATAAAATATTTTGAGTTTTGCTAAAATTATATAATTTTTATTTTCAATTAAAGTTTGTGTCAATTTTATAAGTTATAGTTTTGACAAAAGTGAAAGATGTTTATGTTATTTTTTTCAATAGATATCTAGTAAGTGGTAAAAAATGAGAGAAATTGTGCTTAATGTAAAATCATTTCCTTAATACTGTAAAATTCTATTATTATAACTTAATTCTCCAAAAGTCTACCATGGTAGAAAAAGAGTTCAGCTAACCGTTTGAAAACTCTACCATGGTTTATAAAATTTACCATGGAAAATAAAATCATTTTTCCTTGCTGAATAATATCTCATCAGATATTAAAATATCCTTATCAAATCAAATTGTGGATCCACAAGTTTAGAACACCTCATAAGCCATACATGCCTTCTAACATTATCAAAAGCAATTACAAATATATAGATAATATATCAAGTTTTCAGAAATAGATCAGAGTATGCAAGATGAGCCCTAATGTGGCATTATACAATAATCCAACATATATTAAAAAGATGGAAGCACTACTTTTATCAGAAGTAGTTTAAGCTTCCGGAGTCTTCCCTGATGGACCCGCACGACAACTATCACCTGGAAAAAATGTTAAATCAACGGGGTAAGACAAAAGCCTCAGTAACCAACAATCCATCTCATCGGGCATACAAGTATGTGCCCGTGAGGTGCCAAGTGGGACAGTTATAAAAGTATAATATTATTAAAATATCACTTGTCCATACGAATAATTTCATAATAATTCACAATATCATATTGTCATTCTCATATTTGCCATATAAGTGTATAAGAGTCAATACATAATAATTTATTTTCTTTCCTCCCTTATTTCCTCTGACTGAACCCATGGGCTAGTACTCACCCATATGACTGGTAGCTAACTCAACAAGCTCACCGATCAAGTGATATGGATCGGCCAAAATCCACAGAGCACAAGACCGAACCATGGGTTCCCCCTCTAAATACATTAGTGGGGTGTCATAGCCCTATAGAATACAAATGGGCCAAAGGACTAGCCAGTGTACACCTGGATGTTCACCACCTTATTTCCTCTTTTGTACAAGAATTCACCCCCTTATTTCCTCTTTGAGTAACCTCCCATTAATTTCACATCCACCATCCCCTAACTTATCCATATTATGTGATTATGACATGTCATTATCATTTCATAATTATCAAAAAGGATCTTTCCAATCTCATAAATAAATACCAACTCATATAATGTAATATTGCTAGTCATTTTCTCCATGAAAATAAGTCCCACAAGACAATTTCATTAACCACATATTTTCCAAAACCACATCACATATCAATAGCCAAATTTATAAATCTGCATAATTAAAATCACTCACAAACATCATACAAGCATGTACAACAAGAGGAAAGTGGTTACCTCTCGCCAAAGCTATTTATTACCACACTGCTCCTAATCCAAGAGCTCAAGTAAATGCCAAAATCAATATACCATAATCAATTTACTACCCATTAATAACTCTCCAAAATTCCACATAATCAAAATTATAACTTATATACAAATTTTTAATAATAATATATGATATATTATAAAAACTGAAAAATAACAGTTTGGGGTTTAAATTTTAGAAATGACCGTTCAGTCCTTCAAATATCAAAAATGGAAGTTTAGTCCTCCGAATTTCATAAATGACAGTTTAGTCCCCCAAATTTCAAAACTAAACCAATTAAAATTTCAGTAATACCTTCATTAATTCAAATAAAGCTTTTAACCCACATTTAATCGGTTAAAAAGTCCTATATAGAATTATTCATAGACTAATTATATAGAAAATTCGTTATAAAATATTATACCAACTAAATAAGAAAAATAAACCGATTAAAATTAGCTATTAATTATTCTCTACATTTTTATAGCCTTATACTAACAAAACTCAAACTTGTCCAAAATGCTAATCTTAAAATATTCTCTAATCTATACAATATTATCCTTATTAGAACGAGAAAAATACATGGAATAATTTTCATAAAAGAAAATTTTCTGAAAGAAGTTATTTTAACTATCTAAATAATCTTATAAGATAAATAACTTACCTCAGAAAACCTTAAATAAGTTCCTTGTTATCTTCTCGTTCTCTCCCTCTTACTCTCGTTTTTATCTCTCACAAAACCGCACAAGAGACCGCACCTCTTGTGCGGTTTTAAATGAAATGAAGGGGGACGATTGTTTCCCCCTTCAAATGCATATATAATATATATGCATGCAACACGAGTTGCATGCATATACAATATATATATATATATATATATATATATATATATATATGTATATGTATATATATATATATAATATTATAATAAAATAATATTATAATAAATTAATTAATTAATTAATTATTATTATTTTAGATATTACACTTAATTTAATGAAATTTAAAAATTCATATCAGTTTTAAAAATAGAATGTCGGAGACAATATAGAAGGTTTAATTAAGGGAAATTTAATAATTTTAAATTTTTATTTTAATAATTGGTCCTTCTAAATAATTACCACTTTTATGGTCCTTCCTAATAATAAATATAATATGATCTAGGTTTTTGGTTCTAATTTTCCCTAATATATTCCATCTGGTTGCAAAGTTTTTTCTTTCCTGAAAATATCTTAAAAAATATATATAACAAGTATAATATTGATAAAATATATAGGGTTAATATACAATTTTAGTAACAAAGTTTTATTCGAAGGGCGTTTGGCACAAATAAGTTATAGAATAGGCAAAAACAACAATGAACAATTAAAATGGTGAAAATTTAACAAAACCATTAAATTTGACCTAATGTCATTAGGAGTTTTTTTTCTTATAATTTAATACCGTTAGGTCAAATTTAACGATTTTATTAAATTTGCACCATTTTTAATTGTTCATTGTTATTTTTGCCTCTTTCAAAATTTATTTGTGCTAAACGGCCTTTGGGTAAACTTTATTGCTAAAATTACACTTTAACCCAAATATATATTAACTAGGGTTTTTATTCGGTGCCCATCATAACAATGAGCACTAAGCGAATGCTTATTGTTGTGATGAAATCTGAACCATCTAAATTTAATTTGAATTATTCAAATTTAAAATTTTTAATATGTAATTTTAAAATAATAAATTAATTTTTATTATGAGTAACAACTATAAAATTATCTTTATTTTAAATTTTATATCTATCAGAATAAAAAATTAAATTTGAGAATATAGGCGATGTGCACTCATCCAAATGATGACACGTGCAGCTTATCCATGCACATGCATGGTCAATAATGAAAGTACAGTGCAGGGGTCCCATTAGTTCATACAAAAGTTATAATAAAGAAGAGATGTTTCCTGGAAGCAAGTTCAGCTACAAGGCTTCTCAAATCACAATATAAACATGAACTGTTTTACGCAGCAGCAAAGGGAATGATACATTATTATTGACTACTTATATATTTACTTCTGATCTTTGGTATATTCACTGGCAACGCTCTTCTCTTGATGAGTGTTTGAATCGAGGTAAGATTCCACCTGCCTTTCCACCATGATCTCTTCTGCCTGCATTTTCATATAATTGAATTATTAATAAATTAATAACTGACACTTGGAATATTAATGAAAACCAGGAGGGATTATTGATGCAACTCAGATGTTTATTGGCTGCTGTGAGTTGTAAAAGGATAAATCAAAGACTTCATAGACTATAGAGAGAATATAAGGGATAAGGTGAAACTGAATGTGTGAAAGAAAACGAAGAGCTAGAGTCATTGTTGGCAGCGAGATGGGTAAGAAAAATGTAAGAAATGAACCTTTTCTAACAAGTCTCCTGCTATATGCGCATCTTTTTCTATTTCTTGAGCCAATTTATCAATATACTCAGAAGCATCTTGAAGTTTGCCCTCGGGAAGATGCTTGTCGGCTGTCTCAGCCAGCCCCTCCACCTTATCGGCCACTACTTCCACCACCTCTGATATTTCTTCCAATTCACCTATCGTTGTTTCAACTTTCTCTACACACATCCTAATAATTTTAATTTATTCAACATCCAATGTAAACAGCTAGCTGATATGCATACTCTCTTTGATACCTATTGAGAATATAGGTTTTCTGATATTGAGTTCTTAAATACCTTTGAGTAGCAGTAACGTGTCCATTTTCCCTTGAAAAATGATGCAAGTATCGTCACGATTGTTCCAAGAATCCGAAATATCCATCTAAAGAACGAAGGTCTTTATGAATTTCAGATTCAGACTATAAAACGAAATGCAGAGTAAAGGCGAGGAGGGAGAGACCTACAAATGGCGGTGTGATTGATCATGAGCATGAAGAGGGGATTCTGGGGGTGCACTGGTGCCGTGGACGACTGCCACGTTCTTCGTGCATCATATGTGTTACTCGGATCCTAAATATGATTGTGTTACTCTGATCCTAAATATGAGATGAAGTTGATTTTTATTTTAAAAAGATTAAAAAATTAAATATATTATTTAATCATAATATATGTTGTATATCATTGAATTATATAATATAGTTTATAAATCTCATAAGTTAATTTAAAGAAAAAATGATAAATATAAATATTCTAAAATAATTTATTTAGTTTTTTAATTTTATTAAAAAAATAAAATTCAACTAAATCTTATATTAAAGATAGTAGTATATATCATATATAAGTTATAACTCATAAGTTTTGAAGATCTAATAAAAGGAGCAGAAATACATGACGAACATATTTCTTCTGATCTGAAGTGTAAATTCAGAGTTCGATCTGTCGCAATGGAGACAGCATGTGTTTTGAAAGGGAGGAGCGATCATGTTTGAGTTGATAGATGATTCTGAGATGAACTTGTGAATCCTGGAACCTGCCAAAAGTGTCTGTGGCGGCGGTGCAATAGATCGTTGAAGCAAAGATTATCATGGCCATATACGGAAATCCGAATCTAATAAATCTGCAGATTTTGAAAAACTAAGGAGGGTGTTGTGGACAACGTAGGAAGGAGCATCACTATTTTATGGTTTTATATGTGGATTGATATATGTTTGTGTCTGTGTTCCCAAAATAGGTAGGTAGTTGGCCGCTTGTATATTAATATATTATGCATTATATATTAAAAAGTGTTACCCCAGGTCTCCATTTACTAATCTTATTTAAATTCTCAACTTGCTGTATGTCTATTTATTTTTTTTATGAGTTTTTTAAGTTGAAATCTACGCTGTAATTATCAATTTACAATGACTTAAAACATCTTGTTCATTTTGATATAATCTCCTTTTAAAGAGCAACTACAACAGTTGTATGAACTCACTGTACAAATTTCCAACACATTGCGTGGATTATTTTTCCCACCGCGGTTCTTGATTATCATTGGAGTTTACTACTTCCTTCTTTTCTCGGTATAAAAAATATTTTAGAGGTTGATTTTAATCCTAAATATAAAAAAAAGTTTATATATTTATCAATTTTTTTCTAATTTACATCTATAGATACTCCCTTAATAATAATTAAGGAAAAGATGGAATAAGAGAGTTAAGGAAAGTAATTAAGGTGTTTTAGAAAATACATATTATATTAGTTAAATGAACCAATTTCTTTAATCTAATTAAATTAGATAAATATATTTTATTTTATATTAAAGATAGAAAAAGTATAATTGGATCTCAAGATACAACAAAGGCATACAATACCCTTCTGTCTTAATTCATCCTACCAATTGGGGATTTGATAGTACGGTATCCTCTATGAGAGGGGTGTCATATGAGCTACAGGGCTGGGTGCTATATGGCATATTGCCATATTATTTAATAGATGGGATAAACAGATAGAGAGAGATAATGGATAACTAAAGATTTAATATAATAAGAATATTAATATTAAATTATGACATCATCACAATTTAAGTTTTCATATTCACTACACATTTTTTTAATATTTTAGTATTGAAATTCGTTTGAACAAAACATAATTTGCACATTATGGCTTAATTTTGAGACATAAGGGAAGATATTTGCACACATAGAAGATAAAATATATATAATGGAAGTTAAGTTATACGTAAAGAAGATATATTATGACACAAGGGAAGACATTTGTATACGGAGAAAATGGATTACATCAATACTACAAAAATGGGTTTTAACGTCCCTATTTTGAGACTTTTAACGTCCCTTTATGGTGGGACGTCTATTCGAGGGACGCAGTAAACAAAAACTTTAGGTGTCCCTAATGACTTTGGGGACGCCTATAATGCAGAGTAATATATATATATATATATATATATATATATATATAAAGGCTAGAAAGTTTATTCTCATTCATTCTATGTATAAATCCCTATTATTTTCTTCACAAGAAGACATATGTTATGGCGAGAATTTTCAATCTTTTTAAGCATCTCACAACGAACTAAATATATATTTTGGATGTTTTAAAACATACTCACACATGTCAATGAGCCCATCCTTAAACGAAAAGGCAAATTAAAAGAAGCAAACAGGAAAAGTCACATATAGAAATATTCACAAGTTTGAAAGTGAGCAAGCTTTTTGACAAAAAAAAAAGTGAGAGGAAGCTAACACGAACTAACCTATTGATGTAGATCGAAGAAGCTAAGCAACCTACGATGGTGAATCTCTTTCCTTGTTCTCACACAAAATTTGCCGATGCCGCTAACGGTTACAGATTTAGATGGCTTGAGAACGTGAGACAGATGTGAGATGAAGAAAGAAGAAGATCGCCGAGTTTGAAATTTTAAGTGAATGAGAGATGGAGAAAGAAGAAGACAGCTAAGTTTTAAGTGAAAAGAGATAGAGAAGAGAGAAAATGAAGATGCCGATAGAGAGGAAAGCACATGGAAGAGTGACAGTTCTGTTCAGAAAAGGTCACACATAGAGCTAACTAGCGTCTAATTTAAAAAAAATAAAAGAATATGCATCCCTATTTTTAGAATAGGGACACCTATTATGTTCAAAAGTGAAGAATATGCGTCCTTATTGAATATGGACGCCTATCCCCTTATGCTTTTTCTATTGGCGTCCATAATTGGTATTAGGGACACCTATTCCCTTAGCATGTCAACCTATGACTGACATGTATAGGATGACATGCGTCTTGCCCAATGCATATCAGTCAAAAGGCTGACATGCATTGGGTTTTTTCTAACCCATTTTTTTATTATTTAAGTGTATTTTAATTTTTACCTATAAAATAATATAATTAATATTAATATAAGAATATAATATATAGTCAAGTAATAAATTCCTTTTAATTTTTAATTATTTTAACATAGGGACGTTTAAATTCAAAATATTCAACTTTATGCGTCCTATTTTTAATAGAAATGCCTAAATGGTTCAAATTCATTGGCCTTTTGGCGCCTAAAGGAAATGTTTAGGCGTCCCAATTATATTTTGGGACGCCTAAAGTTCTCTTACACGTCCTAAATTAGAATAAGGACGCTTCAAGTTCAAAATTGTCTTTTTGAAATTTACAAAAATGTCATTTCGTTTATTTTTTACTTCTCCTTTTTAAAGAGGGACGCATTTTAGGATAGTAATATGCATTTTATATAGTAGTGCATGTAATAGAAGTTAAGTTACACATAAAAGAAATATATTGTATAAGGGAAAGTATATAGCAATTAGGGAAGATGAATTACAAGTAGAGAATATCGTTTGCACATATAATAATTTGTATATCCTAATTTGCTGTTGTAACGCAAGGGAAGACATCTGTAAATAGGGAAGATATATTATATTTATGGAAGATTTTTACTAAAGGCCAATTTAATCATTTAATATGAATATCTATTCACCCTAAAGGTCTAGGTCTTTTAAAAAGCACCGGACAATAAATTTCTCAAGCATGTCCTTTAAGGCAATTTCCCCTTTTTAATAATGAAATAATTGATTGGTTTATTGAACAAGAAGGAAAAGCAAATTAAACAAACTTATTCCCGAAAGTGAAAGTAGCTGACATGATAAATATTGGAAAGTAAACCATGATAATTACATTGGGAAAGATTCCCCTTCAAAAATTAAAAATTATTGGTTGGCTCGGATACATCATCTAGTTTTTAAAACTTCATCTCCATCGTTGGTTATGTTATAATGTTGGCTGTCCATTCAATTCCGATTCCCCCATTCTCTAGCCATCTGAGAACGAAATCTTCGTTCCCTTCTAGCCCGCCCTACCGAAAATGGAAGTGTAGAGCTCCTCCTCATCCACTGTCTGCCGTTGAGAGGATTTGGATCAACGACAAGTTTTATTATATCCGATGATCTTATTGAATCACTCTGTTCAAAACACCACTTAAAGATACCATATGTTATAATGAAATCCAGCAGCAACCCAAGTACTTTTACACCATTCAAGGAACCGGTCTTTGCAAAGTCACACATCTGATTATCAGTTGCAGTTTTTGGCTTTAATCTCCTCTGTCGATAATGGCTGCTTCATTCTTCTTATTCTTCGTCTACTTGTATTCTTCTGGTTCTCTTCTAATGTAGTCTTGGAAGTTAAAAAAACACAGCTGATATAGGACCTTATAAGTGTCCTGCGCTGTATTCGGATGAAAAACGAGAAAAAAAAGATTAAGTTGAGGGAGAAGCTCAATTATTTTAAAACACGAGTAAAGGATTAAGTCTGATGGATTAAAGAACGTATTAGAAGAGTAGTTTATTCCTTTCAAATAGAGTGCGTATCTTTATATATTTAGCACACTTTTATTATTTAATCAAATCAAAATAAGTAGATCAATTAATTTAAAGTATTAATAATAATTAAGAGCTTGTTACACAGGAAATTAAGACAATATATGAAAATGTCTATGTACGTACTTGTGTTAACAGTAACGGGAATTTGAATATACTTATATGTACTTAAATTCCTATACTTAATATACTCATATCCGGTCCAATAAAAACATGTGAGTTATAATCCCCTCTTTCTATATGTTACTTTCACAGACCCTTTCTCAGATGGCTCTTTACCATAACACAATGTGTGAATTGGCTGTTTCATGCATGCAGCGCAGCTACTACTAAACCACAGGGTTGTCAGAGAGATTGAGGGAAGAGGTGGTGATTAGAGGAAGCCAGCTAAGGTTTTTGGAACTGACTGAGAAAACGCAGGAGGGCATGTCTTTGATTCAGGGTCCACAAAAGCTCTTCTTTTCTGGAGAGATCGACTATCTTTAAACTCTATATCCAACCTCATTTTTACGAGGAGCACATTTTGTCCTCGTTACTCTTATTGATTGATTTTGAATAGTATATATTTAATTTAATTTAATTTTTATATTTGAAATAAATTTTTATTTTATTATATACATAATTAAAAATAAAGATAATCTTATAACTATCACTTCTCATAAAAATGAATTTATCATATAAAAAATTACAAATTACAAATTTTAAATTTAGATAATTTAGATCAAAGTTTTAACAATTGAGATCATATTACAGTAATTAAAAATTAGTTGTTCATCACAGAACCATTTTCACACTCTCACAAATCCCTCATTTGTCTTCTTTGGAATGCATGCACGCTAGAGAAAGAAACCATCACTAACATCTAATCATCTATAATAAATAAAGGGTTAAGGGATAAAACTATTTATAAACTTTTTTAAAAAAATGCACCAATACCATTAATATTTTTAAGGATTAAAAATATACATGAGCTTTAAAAATAGAGTAAAATTAACTCTAACAAACGGGTTAGTTATTTTATTATGAATCTCACTAGTGGACATGTGTCAATTTTAAGAAGCTCTTGAGTGTTCTCTCTCACTTCAATCAACTCTCTCTCCCTCTCACCCTTCCTCTCTCTTCTCATTCTTCTCTCTCTCATTGAAGGTACGTTACCATCAGGATCTCACCAATTTAAGTACGTATGCTGCTATAATTCCTCAGGCAGAGAAATCAATCATTTATCTATCTAATTGATAGTTATCCTTAATGATAGATAACCCACCTTCAAGGCCTAGCTTCTGCTGCGTCAGCATATCATAGAGTTGTTGGAGAAACCACAAGTTCTACAATCAACTCCTGGATTTGAAAGGTAAAACTAAGTGTTATCAAGTTATTGGATCGGGGCCTAGCCTTTCAGATTCTCAACGGGAAAATTTTTATATGTGATCAGGATATATCAGGGTATATTGCCGAGTTTGGCCCTGGCTGGGTGAGGAATCAAACCAAATTAGTACAGTTAGTAACATATAGAAGAAGGAAGCGTCTCAGTTATTACGACACCTCCAAAAATGGGGAAGAAAATATTTAGTTTCAACAGTGTTTGGACCTGCTGCGACACAAGGTTGATCTTCTTCGTTTTGTATTTTCGTTAGATTGTTTTCCAATGAAATACTCAAAGTGCCTAGACTAAGAACTGAGTTCGGTGAAACAGTAGTATCATGAACCAGCTGTTTAATACTAAATTTAGCAGCTCCTGGAAACCTAAGTCATTAAATTGAACATGTCGAGAAATATATACTTTTCCTGTTTGTAAGTCCAGACATTTGTAGCCCTTGTGTTGGCTACTATAACCCAAGAATACACACTTAGCAGATCGAAAATCTAACTTCTAGGAATGAAAAGGTCGGGTGTATGAAAAGCATTCACACCCAAAAACCTTTAACAAGTTATAATTAGGTTTGCTACGATGTAACTTTTCATATGGAGACATGTTATCAATAGCCTTTGAAGGCAATCTATTTAACAAAAAAGTAGCTGATAAGAAGGCATCAGGCCAATAATAGGGAGAGAGTGATGCATGAGCTAATAATGAAAGGCCAGTCTCAACAATGCTTCTATGTGTTCGCTCAATCAACCAATTTTGTTCAGAAGTATGAGGGCAAGAGAACCGCTGCTCAATGCCATGCATTTTCAGTCAAAAAAGATTTAAATGCAACAAATTCTCCACCATGATCACTTTGTACAGCTTTTATCTTGTGACCAAGTTTGTTTTCAACTACTAGCTTAAATTGCTTAAACACAGATAAGGCCTCAGACTTATGACGAAGTAAGTACAACCATGTGAACCTACTATATATGCATCAATAAAAGCAATATCGTAAGCAAAGTCATGAGAATGAAGTGGAGTAGGGCCCCAAAGATCCATCACTATTAATTCCAATGGTTGTGTGTACACTGTAGAAGAATTAGTAAATGGAAGCTTATGATTCTCCCCTAGTTGACAAGCCGTACACAAGGTAGGTACAACTTTAGAATTAAATTGCTAGGAATTATTGCTAGAAAGAACAAGTTTCACAGTATCAAAGGATGGATGTCTCAATCTATAGTGCCAGAGAGATAAAACGTCTGTAGCTTCAGCAGAGAAGACTTCATGGATGTTATGCGAGGATTGAGTAGCTTGAACTATTGAAGAAGCCACTGGATAAAGACCAGAGACTTCAAGCCCACTCATAAGGATATGTTGTGTCTGCAAATCCTTCACAACACTCCCATGAGGAAAAAATTCAACCGATACATTATTTTTTTTTAGTAAATCAAGCAATCGAGACTAAGTTCTTTTGCATACGTGGAACACACAAGACTCGAGACATATGAAATTGACCAATACAGGACTTACCACTATGAATTATTGATGCAGCATCACCTGTGCCAACTCACACTAAGCCACAGACTCGAGACATATGAAATTGACCAATACAGGACATACCACTATGAATTATTGATGCAGCATCACCTGTGCCAACTCACACTAAGCCACAAGTAGTGCCAGGTGCCAGACTATTCAAAGTGGCAGGATCATATATGTAATGTGCTGCGTTGCACCAGAGTCAAAGTACCATGCCGAGTCTAAGACAAAGGCAAGTGTCCCGATGTAAGCCTGATCCAATGCTACTTGAACAGCTTCCGCCATCTGAGTTGTAGAGTTGACAACAGCAGCCGAAGGAGATGGCACTGGAGCTGCCGTAGTCGGTTTAGAAGCATGTGAAACCTTAGAAGCAGAGGCATATGTATCAGTTGGTGTAGGGGAGGTAAGAGGAGTAGAAGCCTAATAAGCACTCGAGTCAGAAGATGAAGGAATAATAGAGTCATTCTCGTACCTCTAATAACAAGCACGAACCATGTGTCCAACTTTGTGGCAGATCTGACACTGAGGTCGATTGGTGAATCGACCACCACGGTCACCGCGAAAAGTGTTCTAACCATTTACCAGGAGGACGAGAACCACCACAGCCTGTTGTATATGGTGCTTGAGAGTAATAGGCAAGAGCAGGATCAATTTCGTCGTCATAATAAGTGTGATGTGCTTGAATCGGGACACTATTAGCCAAGAAGGTCCTTTGTCGAGCTTCAGTGTCAATGAGCATGTTAGCAACAGTATCTAAATCAAAGCGCGGTCGAGCAGCATTGATAACAGTAATCACAGCATCGAATTCGGCAGTAAGTCCATTAAGAATATATGAGACTTGAGTAGGTTCATCTACCTTTTCTCCAAGAACAGCCAGATGATCATATAGAGATTCAATATTGGCGAGGTATTCTCGCATGCTAAGCACACCCTTTTTCTTTGCACTCAATTGATTCTTATACAACAAAATCCTAGAATCAGACTTAGTGGAGTAGAGTTTAATGGGTTTACCCCAAATCTGAGTTGTGGCGTTCAAGCCGACAAGTTTTGGCTGTTGGTAAAATAGAAAGTAAATGGTAGTTGGTGGAGAATAGACAGGGAAAAAAGTCAGGAAAGATATGCTGGAGATTCACTCTTTTAATTGCCTTATTTTAATATACGACATATGGGTTCTTTAAATAGATAAAATAATAACAAACAAATGCTAAAAACAAGGATGCATGAACTTACTAACTTGACCCACTAACAATATTGACATAATAATAAATAAATAAATTTGAGCCCCACATATTGGATGCATAACCCATGTAGCTAACAGAATCTATCCTATTATTTTGAATCAGTCAAACCAACACTTCCCCTTGATTCAAAATTTCAGACTTGTCACACACTCCCAACAGTGACGTGAAGAACCGATGCTTGGCTTGAGGAAGGGACTTTGTGAAAATATCAGCTGCCTGCTCATTTGTGTTGCAAAATTTCAGCTTAATTTTTTCTTCAGCTACACGTTGTCGAATGAAGTGATGTTGTACATCAATATGCTTAGTTCTTCCATGGAAAGCTGGGTTCTTTGCCATTGCAATTGCAGATCTGTTATCACAAAAAATTTCCGTAGCTTCCTTTTGCTCATGATGTAAATCAGCAAGAAGTTTTCTGAGCCACAAAGCTTGTCGAGCTGCTGAGGTTGCTATTGTATACTCTGCTTCAAAGGATGATAGGGCCACTGTCTCTTGTTTCTTTAAACTCCATGTCACAACTCCAGAGCCAAGGCTGAAAGCACTACCTGAAGTACTCTTCCTATCATCCAAGCTTCCTGCCCAATCACTGTCTGTGAAGCCAAATAAACTGAAATATGATACTTTAAAGTACCAAATGCCAAAATTAACTGTTCCAGCTACATAACGAAGAATCCTCTTTGCTGCACCAAAATGTTGCTTTGTAGGATCATGCATAAATCTGGATACAACACTAACAGAGAAAGCAATGTTAGGTCTAGTGTGAGTTAAATAATTTAGCCCACCAACTAAACTTCTGTAGGATTTTGGATTAGCTTTTTCTATTCCATCCTCTCGCTGCAATTTCTCATTGATGTTCATTGGAGTTGCTGCAACTTCACAGTTTGCCATATGAAATCTATTTAACAGATCTGTAGCATATTTCTTTTGACTCACAAAGATTCCATCTTCACTTTGCATCACTTCAAGACCCAAAAAATATTGCAACAGGCCCAAATCTATCATCTCAAAATTCCTCATCATACAAGACTTGAAATCAGTAATTAAGGACTCTAAAGAACCCATATAAATCATATCATCCACATACAGACAAACCACCAAAAAATCTCCATTATCATGTTGTTTCAAGTAAAGAGTGGGTTCATTTTCACTTCTTGTGAAACCACTTTCATGAAAAAATGAGTCAATTTTATTATACCATGCACGTGGAGCTTGTTTTAGCCCATAAAGAGCTTTCCTCAACCTGTAGACTTTGCTTTCATTGCCATTGACAAGAAAGCCTTGAGGTTGTGAGACATAAACCACTTCTCCTAACTCACCATTTAAAAAGGCAGACTTCACATCAAATTGATACACATGTAAGTGCATTTGAGCAGCCAATGATATAATAACTCTAATAGTTTCAAATCGAGCTACAGGAGAAAAAGTTTCTCCAAAATCCATACGTCACTGTTGTGAGTATCCCTTAGCAACTAGTCGAGCTTTATGTTTTTGGATGCTTCCATCAGCGTTGTACTTTGTTCGGAATACCCACTTGAGCCCAATAATATGCTTGTCTTCAGGAGCATCAACCAACTCCCATGTTGAGTTCTTCTCAATTGATTGCATCTCTTCTGCCATGGCCTTTTGTCATTCAGATTTTTCTGCTGCTTCTTCAAAACAAATTGGGTCAGATGCATAGAAAGCAAAACTACATGAAGCATAAATTTCTCTTAGAGATCTGAACTTTCTAGTAGCGCTTTCATCACTAGGTGAGGAAGAATTAGAATCTGGAGGAGGTGGTGTTATAGCTTGAGTATCATCAAATGCTAATGGAACTTGAACAACAATACATTTTTCTTCAATATTCCACTCCCAACAAGCTTCTTCATTAAAAACAACATTCCTGCTAATTATCACCTTGCCACATATGGGATTATATAGACGATATGCTTTGGATTGAAGACTATAGCCAATAAAAATACATTTTTCAGATTTTCCATCAAGCTTAGGATGAAAAGTTACCAAAGCATATGCTATACAACTTAAAATTTTAAGGTGGCTTACTCGAGGTTTCCTCCCCATCCAAGCTTCATATGGTGTTTGATTCAAGACAGCCTTTGTTGGAGAGATATTTAATAAATATACTGCTGTTGCAACTGCTTCTCTCCAAAACTTGTTTGGGAGATTCTTTGCTCTTAATAAACTTCTAGCCATCTCTACCATTGTTCTATTCTTTCGCTTAGCTACACCGTTTTGCTCCGATGTGTAAGGTGCTATAGTTCCCTATATGAATACCATGCTTATCACAAAAAGTAGTAAAATCATTAGATAAAAACTTACCTCCTCTGTCAATTCTAAGAGCCTTTATACTTGTCCCACTTTGGTTCTCTACTAAGGCCTTAAATTTCTTGAAATTCTTAAAAGTTTCATATTTGAACTTCAAGAAATAAATCCAACTCATGTGACTGTAGTCATCAGTAAATAACAAAAAATACTTACTTCCATCAGTGAGTTAGTTTGCATTGGTCCACACAGGTCAGTATGCACAAGCTCAAGACAATTAGTTGCCCTTCATGATTTTCCAACAGGAAAGGAATTCCTAGATTGCTTGCCATATACACATCATTCACAAAAGTCAAGTTCAGCAATATGTGGTAGACCAATAACCATTTCTTTTTGGTTTAGAAGCTTCAAGCCATTCACATTCAAATGCCCATATCATAGATGTCATAATGTTGCCTCATTATTCCCCTTAACAATCAAAGAACTATTCATGATAGTTGAAACATCAAGAGGAAACATTTTATTCTGGGTCATATTGACAACATCAATAATACGACCATATTTTTTATCATAAATAGTGCATATATCATCATCAAACACAATTTTATATCCACGACTCACTAATTGTCCAACACTTAACAAATTATGAGTTATATTGGGTACAAATTGCACATTAGAAAGAAGTTTGACCTCACCTTGAACATTCTTTATAGCAACAGTACCTTTTCCTTCAACCTGGACTTGCTTGTCATCACCAAGCCAAACTTCACTTTTCTTTGTTTCATCAAGATCTCTAAACAAAGATCTTGAACAAGACATATGATTTGAACATCCACTATCAACAAACCATATAGTACTTGAGGCATGAGTATTAAGGGAATGAGCCATAAACAACTTTCTTTCCTCTTCTATTTTTTCAAAAAAATTAACTGCCCTCTGACCATCTCTTTGTTTGCTCCAGCAGTCAGCCTCTTTGTGACCATATTTCTTGCAGTATCAACATTGAATTGCATCCTTGTTGTGATGCCTTTGGTCATTAGACCTTCCTCTTCCTCTACCATCACCATGTCCTCTACTACGAGATGCTCTGCCTCTGCCTCTGCCAGCACCATGCTTAGATTTTTCTTTGTGAGAGGACGTATCTTCATTCACATGAAATGCTTTTTCTGTTGTCTTTTCTTGTGATTTGTTCAGTCTATCTTCATGTGCTAACAAGGAACTCATTAATTCATCAAAAGAGAAGTTGGATAAATCTCTAGACTCCTCAATAGCAGCAACCACATGATCAAATTTTGCAGTTAGAGTCCTCAATACTTTCGATACAACAATTTCATTACTAAAATTCTCACCATTAGACTTCATAAGATTAACTAGCCTAGACACTCTAGACATATAATCTTGCACTGATTCTATGCTTTTCATTAGCAAAGTTTCAAAATCATGTCGCAACGTTTGCAATTTAACAGCGATTACCTTCTTATCTCACAAATACTCTTGCTGTAAAATCTCTCATGCCTCATTGGAAGTTGACGCTGCTACAATTCTGGGAAATACATCATCATCCAGCGCTTGCTGAATCATGAACAAGGCCTTTGAATCCTTCTTGCGAGATTCTCGTAGTTGCTGACTAGGCTCCGTTGGGTGTGGATCATCGAACCCATGCTCCACCAAGTCCCATAGTTCTTGAGACTTGAAGAGAGTCTTCATCTTCAGACTCCAAAAATGGTAATTTACACCTTTAAAGATAGGGAGTAATGGTTGAGAAGTGGCAGACATTCCGTTTGTGGCCATTCCAAAAAAGCTTTCACACTTCCTCACTAACTCTCGTGTTTGACTTCCTCACTGGCTCTCGTGTTTGACTCTCTCTCACTCACAACTTGCTTACTCTCACACTCTTTTCCTTGCAGTAGAAAAAGAAGGGATCGAACCCCGGTTGCTTTGATACCAAAATTGTTGGTAAAATAGAAAGTAAATGGCAGTCGGTGGAGAATAGACAGGGAAAAAGGCTAGGAAAGATATGCTGAAGATTCACTCTTTTAATTGCATTGTTTTAATATACGACATATGGGCTCTTTAAATAGATAAAGTAATAACAAACAAATGTTAAAAACAAGGACGCATTAACTGACTAGCTTGACCCACTAACAATATTGACATAATAATAAATAAATAAATTTGATCCCCACATATCAGATGCATAACCCATGTAGCTAACAGAACCTATCATATTATTTTGAATTAGTCAAACCAATATTGGCAAGATCGACGGGGCAACCGATGCTAGGAGCCAAGAAGCATACTACATAAAACACTTTTAATGTTTCATTTTTAGTCCTTTTAAAGTCTAAAAATAAGGGGATGCCTATATCACGAACGTAAAAAAGTCAGGATACGACGTTCGTTAAAAAAAAGGATGTCCAAAATTCTTTTTTTTTTAAAAAAATTTAGATATCCCTTTTTTAAATAAGGGACGCCATAGCTGATCTATATACAACGTCCTTTTTTTAAAAAAGGAACGTCGTAGGTGGGTTTAGACGTCTCTTTTTTTTTTATAGAGGGATGTCTAAAGTTCTTTTAAAAAAACTTTAGACATCATTTTTTTAAAAAAGGGATGCCATAGCTGACCCATCTACGGTGTCCCCTAAGTAGGTTTAGACGTTCCTTTTTTAAAAAAGGGACGTCTAAAGTTCTTTTTTATAAAAAAAAAAACTTTAGACGTCTCTTTTTGAAAACAGGGACGTCTAAATTTTTTTCTTAAAAATCATTTATATTTTTCACTGCCTAACAATTAGAATATACAAAAACATGATCGAACAATTCTTCATAAACCAAAATATCCTTACAAATAGTAAGAGAACATCTAGTACTAGCTAATTAAAGTATTGACTCCTAATAATATAATGTATAATAATTACCACAAAGTGTTAAAAAGTTTTCTACATAACTACTAACTAATAAAAATAATTCAGAACTTAGCCCATAAAAAACAAAAGTAATTAACCATATATTTTGGCCATGGTGGGAGAGGGAGGAGGGAGGCCAACGGTGGGAGGGAGGAGGAACCAACGGCATCAAAAATCCAGGAGGGACGATGGCGACGAGCTTCAATAGTGGATAGGGAGAGAGGAAGACGATGGAGGATGGTAGTGGAGAGAAAAGAAGACGACCTTCAAAAGAGAGTAACGATAGTGAGAGAGAGTGATGATGGAAGAAAGAGTTAAGATAGTAGTGGAAGAAGGTGCTTCGAAAGAGAATGAAAGTTTTGAAATTTGAATAAAGGAAGCTAGTTTGCGGGAATAGATATAACCTTGGAGAAATGATGTCAGTATCAGTTTAACTAATATATATTACCTTTAGACGTCTTTTTTTGAATTCGAGACGTCTAAAGTAAAAAAAAAATTGATTTTAGATGTTCCTAATTCAAAAATGGATGTCTAAAGTCTGACTTTAGACGTCTATTTTTGAATTTGGGACGCCTAAAGTTACTTTGTTCTCACCCAAAATTACAAAAATGTCACCGCCTTTATTTTTTACTTCTCATTTTTAAAAAAAATGGACGCCTTTTAATGACGTAAAATTTATATTTTATAGTAGTGAGCCAAGGTTGAGTTAAGTGACTTGTACTCTTTGAATTCCGGATTCTACACAACATCTCTGGAATCTCACACACACACATATATGTATGTATATATATGTGTTTACCCACACACATATATCTATGTGTATAGATATACACATATATCTATGTCTATATATATACATATATGTACGTGTATATATGTCGGAAGTACGGCAACAGTGCCGTCAAGGAAGTGATGAAGACATAGTGCTGCTTGACCATCAGGTACACTTGTTGTTGCCACAGAAGAAAGTTGTGGCCATCGAGTCTTATTGTGATCTTTTTATTTGATAAGCCCCGATTCGCCGCCGCTGAGACAGGGAACTTCGGAGTGGAGTCAATTCCGGCAGTGGAGCTAAATTGAGACGTTATTGCGCAGGGTGATCAATCCAATGACGGAGACCTCCCTGCTACTAATGTCGATTCGATCTCAAGCACCGATAATCAGAGTCAGGCCGTGATGGCTGGCTTTGGTACCATGCCAAAATCTAAGGTTTGAGAATGAAATTGAAATACTCCACTGAACTTGTATTTGATTAACACTCAGAGTACATTTATAGTGTGAGAGTTGACTCAGCTTGCAACAGGGGTCTCATGACGTGTCCTTTAGTTGTAACAGCCTGACCAATTGCTAGCTAATCACATCACATGTATACTGCTAATACTCTTCACATGGTAATCACATTGCACAGCTGACGTAAACAAATATGCATTTGCTTCATATATATTTAGAATGAGGTGTTCTAATAAAGTATTCTTGCCTTTAAGTTTCAGCAACTGTAGCCATATCCGGGAAAAGGATAGAAGTATTGTCACAATTGTTCCAAGATCCTGAACAATCCAGCTAGAGAATGGAGCATTGGAGCTCTGTATGAATTTCAGATAATTCAGATTAATTATAAAACGAAAGGCCTGCACATGTGTGCTATAATAGTATATCAATCACAACTCAAAGATCAGTTTTGAAGATATAATAATGAAGAAGAAAAAAGATAATAACCAATATATTTCTTGTTGTTCGAAGTATAATAAATCCAGCGTTCAAGTCTCGCATCTGCAACATTCTGTGTTTTGTGGCACGGAGGAGTGATCATGCTTGAGTTGTGAGATGGTTCTGGGGTCAACTCGTGAAGACTGACACCTCCGAAAATTTAATGTGGCCACGCAACTAGATTGTTGAAGCAAGATTGTCATCGCCATTATATATAAGGAAATCTGAATCAAAATCTGGAAAATTTGTGCTTGTATACGTAAATTAGGATGGTGTTGGAGAAGAAGGGGAGATGGTGTGGTCAACGAAGGAGTATGACTTTTTCATGCATGGTTTTATGGATGAATCTTCCCTAGGTTTCCTAGCCAGTCGCTTACTCGCTTATATGTTAATATATTTTGCCACTACGCACAGAAATATATATTTTTTTTGGGGGGGGGGTTGTTTTACAAGTTGACCTTTTTTTGTCGTATTCGTTGTCAACAAGTTGGACCAACTCTCTATTCACTCGATCTTATTGAAGTTGCTCAACTCGCTCTAGACTCTTCGGATTGGATGCCTTCTGTTTTAGGAGCTTGGATTCAAGCCATCAGGCTCGCGTCTATTTTTTTTTTTTTTGTTTTGGGTACAATCAAATATTTTAAATTTTTTATAGTACATAAGTATCCTCCAATTGAAGTTAATAATTCTCTTTGAAGCACGGTCGAATATTAAATGTAAGCATTCTTTTCTAACAAATGACATAGGCAAAATGTCAAGTTTTTTTTTTTTCTTGTGCTTCTTTTGGGCTTTATTTTGGATTTTAAGGCCTCCTCCATTACCAAGAAGCTCATAAGACCAAATCGAATGTGGCTTGACTATTTTGTTTCATAGGTCCTTGTGGCCTTACCCATTAAGCACAGTTAAATACACAAATTAAAAACCGTCCAATACAGACCCGGACCCGAGTGAGTGATCACCAACCTCCCCACCCCAATAATAAACACACTGCTTATGGATTAAGGACCAATAATGTTATTTATTATGGATGTATGTAATTGCCACATGGCAGTCCAACGCTGTTTAGAGCGTCAATTAATTGAGCTGCGAGAGTATTAGTTTTTTTTTTTTGGGGTCCAAAAAGAGTATTAGTGAATGCACCAAACTTTAAGATAAGACATCTAGTCGTCTTGATAAAGACTTCATACCCCAATTCTCTTCTCTACCTATCCTCCTTCCATTTATAATAAACAACGTTTCCTTTTCGATTTTGGTTTTTTCAAGAAAATGCTTAGAATAAAACGGGCAGTGGGCAATGAACAAAGCTTAAAATATGATGTCAGGTTTCATTTTGAATAATCTGCAAGAATTTGAAAATTGAGAGGAAAATTACACCAATGAAACTGACATTTGAACAAACTTTAATTTATTACTTCATGTTAAACAAACCGCCCCAAAATAAACTAGAGAGACACAAAACTTATTTCAACTTGTTATCAAATACCACCAAACACATCCAACATAGTCCAAACTCTCGAAAGGGACAATGAAACATAAAAATTTTTGTTTCCTTCTCCCTCAGTTCAATCAAAAACTCGTCTCTTTAACTCTCTCGTCCTGTGGGTAAATTCCTTCTTAAAACGCCAATGGCGAGAATACACAGAAAACTCTTCCCAACACCATCCAATATAAACCAAACACAAGATTGTCCTGAATTTTGCGACCCAGCTTGCCCTTATAGCTGCTATTCTTTCCCGGACTACTACTTCCCGCCACCTCCGCCGCCTCCGCCTCCTTTTCCGGCCACCGATCATTCCAGTTCAGGTTCTCATATCTCCTCCTATCTCATCATTCTTGCTTCTCTGTTCTCAGCCATTTTTATTCTCCTGGGTTTGTACGTGATCAAAACCAAGTGTTACGCTAGTTGGTGTGGCTGGAGACAAAATGGATCCCGATCAGAGGCCTCAGACCAAGAGTTTATTGATGAGAACCAAGTTGATCACCCTGTCTGGTTTATCACTACCGCTGGTCTGCAACAATCGATTATAAATTCTATCACAGTTTGTAAGTATAAAAGGGGTGAAGGGTTGATCGAAGGAACCGAATGTTCTGTGTGTTTGAACGAATTTCGCGAAGGTGAAACCTTGAGACTCTTGCCCAAGTGTAGCCATGCTTTTCACATACCCTGTATTGACACTTGGTTGCGTTCTCATACCAATTGTCCTCTCTGTCGAGCTGGGATCGTTTTGAACAATGTCAGACCTGAGGCTGCAGGGTCAAATGTGGCTTCAACGGAGCTGAACTCTAACAATTCACATAGGAGCCAAGAGATTCAAACTGAAAATCCGCCAAATGATGGTGAAGTAAACAACAATATGCTGGTAATTGCAAATGGGGCGTCAGGAAACAGAGCTGGAACAGGGGAAATTACCCAAGACTTGAACGATAATTTGGTTTCAAAGGAGCATGCGAATGTTGTCCTCAATGATCCAAAAGAGGATCATGGGATTTTAAAAGATGGGAAGCGACCTGGGATAAGGTCTTTGTCTATGGATTATAGAATGGAAAATTCTTCTACTTCGGAAACTGAAGAAAGCCATCCAGTGTTTAAAGAAATTCGGCGTTCCTCTGTTACAAAATGTCTGCACCTGAGCCCTGTTCCAATGAAGAGGTCGTTCTCTTGCAGTGGAAGGATTCTATCTGCCAGAGATCACACGAATCTACACATAAGCCTTCCTTACTAGAATTTATCATCTATTCATGATGTATATATTCTCGTGTTTGTTTTCTTTCAAGATTTTTTTTTTTTTGGGGTGCATAATTGTTTATACAGAAGGCATAAAAGGAAACGTTGTGTGAATTTTAATCGAGCTCTGCTTCAGAAGAAAAAAAAAATGTTGTGTATGTTGAAGTCGTTTCACGTTAGAGGCAGACTAGACATGAATAACTCTGCTGCACAAGGTGCAGAGACAGAAGTACCGAAGGGTTATGATTTTGGTCCCAGAAAAAATTTTTCTTTTCATCAGGAAGTGCATTGTGTAATTCTGAAATCTGAATGAAGGCTTGAAATTTTTTTTTTTTTTCAATTTGGGTTTTGATGGGAGGAAGATTGTGATTCTCCTCCACTTTGAAAAAAATATTTTGGTTTCATTGGAAAATAATTGAAGCGGGAAGAGACTTTTGTGTGAGAAACGAGCTATCAAATCCAAGCAAATGATGATGGAATCTTTGGAGGGAGGTGAAGAAGGAGGAGAGTCGACATAATTAATAGATGGGAAAGCTACATAATTATATTAAAGTAAACTAGATGATTGCTTCCAAGACTGGCATTAGTTATCATGTTAGCCACCAAATCTACCAAATTTAGGTGAAACTTCCATAATGGCTACTCTTCCTATCCCTAACGCCAAGCTTAGTGAATCACTCAACTTCACAATTAACCCTAATTATATACATGCACATGCTGCCGATAATGGAATTCATGCATCAGAATACTACAGTATAGTTAAGACCCTACGCTAGGCCCATCTCTTCATGTTTTGTGTAGAGAGGTTTATTCATTTTTTCAAATCACTTCTCCTCTCAGCCTTACCTTCATTTCATCATCTTGTTGACTATCCCCACTTGTATGAGATATCATTCTCATCGCTCACTATTTCTCTGTTAGAATTATCCTTTAAGGTTCGTTCATTTTTTTTTATCTTTCCATTTCTTTCCAACTCCCCAATTGGTGGTTTAATTTTCAACAGCACCCATATCTGCACAGACAAAAACAAGTAAAGCTGCTGTAATAGTTGTACTATACTTCTTTTTCCTCTATTTGGGCCATGACTTGAAATTATAAGCCTTTTCAACTTATCACACTAGAAAAAAACACTGTTCTAATTAGAGAGAAACCCATATCAATAATTAATATGAAAGTGTGATACTTCTGTAAGCCATGATTCCCTCAATAAACTCCATGTGATATGAAGATCCATGTCGGGAAAAAAAGGTTCTTTTTTTTTTTGGCGTGTTGGGTTTTATTTTCTGTTGTAACAAGGACCCAAACCTAAATTAAAGACTCGCTTGTCTATTATCACAAACTATGGGCCAAAAAAGAGAAGGGTGTGCTTTCACGTGGCACAAACTTTTGGAAGCAGAATTGACATCAAATAAACAGATACAATGTAAGCTGTGGGGCGGCGCCAAAATAATGCAACTCTTTTTAGCCACCAAAATGCCCACTATTTCGCCGGTTTTCAACTTATATTCTTACATAATTGACCCATAAATAATTCCCTTGGTTGAATCGAAACAGATTTGGCGTATATGTTGTTAATAATAAAGATCATCGTAGAACATTCTCTTCTGAAATTTTTTGAACTTTGAATCATTTCAGTAGGAGGATGAGCAAAATGAAGTGGGGGAATATTAATATTGTACTCTTTTTCCTGCAGCCGATTCTGTTTTTCAAAATTCCCAATGATTTCGAATTCCCATCATTTCACTTGCGAAACTTCTTCCAAGTTACCTCCAAATCTGTACTAACCACGTTAAAGGATCTCCCTCCCAGCTTTTCCCTTTCCCTTGTCCCTTTCATGTAAAATCTTTGATCCATCATTTCCCCACAGTTAAATCACATATAACTTATCTCTCACAAAAGAAAGTTTGTCTTTTTCTTTTTTTTTTTATGTTTAAATCTTGCGCAGAAAGTTAAATTTGCAGTGTGAAAAGCAAGAAAGTAGCAGTCCTTAAAATGGATATTTAATTGAAGAATGGACAGAAAAAGTTCATCAGTGCTTAACAGAGTTCTGATAAGAGAGGTCGACCCTTGGAAAGTTTGCCAAGGCAAGCTAGGCTCACCTTTATAGCTCTCTTCTTTTTCCCTAAAGTGACAGCAAAATCTAATGGATATTTCATGACTTGGATGTGAAAGCTTATTAAATTGCTCATAAAATAAAACATCGTCTGTGGATGAATCATATACGCGGAACATGAGTGCCAAAACATTATTCCAGTTCCAACCGTGATTTACTTTGTCTTTTGCGACATTCCCTGTGGCTCATATTAGAGGTTGAGAATTCTATTATTATTGTTGGGTTTCTTTTCTACAAAGTTAATTTCTTTAGTCATCATAAAGAAAGCTCAGGCCCTTTCATGGGATTATAGCCGACATGACATTTTCCCCACCAGGTAAAAAATGGAGAAAGAAAAGAAACCAAAAGGGATTTGGATTTTTGGTTGAAAACAGAGCTTTAAGCTTATATATGGTGCAAGCCATCCTGCTCCAATTGAACTTGTATTCTGGATGGTACGAAAATGCAGGGAAATACAATGATCATCGCGTTGAATATCTCAGGCATTGCTAGGTTTCTTGACGAGAAGGTCTTGTATGTTACTTTTTTCTGCTTTGTATAGGACACACGATCAAATGAAAAGATCATGGTCGTGTACTAATATTCCAAGTACACAGAGCCTCCCTCCAAATCCTGCTTCTTCTTTTTCCCCTCATAAATCCAAACCAAAGCGTCATTATTACATTGAGAAATTGTGAAGCGGACAGAGAGATCAAAGAGTGTTACGTTGAAGAATATTCACATGTGAAAGACAACATGGAAGGTGATCAATAGGTATCTATAATTACCATATCCCAAATACTTTTAAGAATGAGTCACCAAGAGAAAGGTGCGTGTTGCTGTCAACGTAACTATTTGTGATCATTCTGTTGATTATTCAAAAATTTGAAACCCGATATGGTGCTTAATATCCTGTTTTTCCTTGTTTCTCTTCCTTTGAAAGTGAAAAAGCAAACAGCTTGTTACGTCTTCCTGAAGGAGCCAAGCCAATTGTTACCCACATTAAAGTTACTTTTGATAGTGCTTCGGCTGCAATGATTAAGGGATCAACTATGTTTATTTTACCCAACATGTGCATTATCTATATTATATATAATTTAAGAAATTAAATTAACGTATAGCCAAGCACGAAATGGAAATGGACATATCTTAAATTAGTAAATTACAGATTTAAATATATCGATGTTTTCCCCTGAAATACACCCCCGGAATAATTGCTTTTGAAAGTCTATTATGGAAAACAAGCTACTTCTGATTTATCCTCCCTGTATGCGAAGCTTCGTGTTATGTCCATAAAAAGCTCGAGTGGCTATTTGCTAGATGTCCCCTTAAGAATAATATTTCTTGTCTCCCGAACAAAATTCCTTGAACACGTATATACTTTTACATTACCAAAAGAGAAAACTTAGTTTGTGAATTAGCGTCTGAAGTTTTCGTCGTCGCAGCTAAGTTCAGGTAATGCGAGCTTAATTAATTTTAATTTGTTCGTAATTGTGCTTGACGTTTGATGACGAATACAATTCCTGGAAGTCACTTGGCGGTGATCTGGTACTAGTAGTAACAAACAATGTAGGTTCCCACGAGGAAGGCTCCTCAAATTGGTTCACGTGTCTCCTCTCCCTATCAAGCTAATTCATGGAAGATCGACCCAAAAAGACACAGAAACAGCTTTAAGCACACTAGCCGTGGTATTTTATTAAACACGAAACATGAAATTCTTCGAGTCATGTGACGCTGTTGGATGTACATGCCTACCTTGAGTGAAATAACACTAGATGGGCCACGCCCTGCACACACTACCCATTTTTTAACTTAAAGATCTGCACAATTGTTTTGTTCTTATTAGAGAGGTCCCGTAGTTCAGCTAAAACAAGATCGATTACAATTCCAATACAATACACGGATTCAGACTAAGCTAAAAGGTATAATAGTAACAATACACAACATAATTAATACAACTTCAAAGGATTTTCCTCAAGTTTGATCAACAGAAGGCAGTTTCTTCTTGAATTCTGCGCATTACTTGATTCACAGCAGCTGCAATCTCATCTACTGTGTTCAACCGACTCTCATCCTCAACCTGTTCCAATCAGTTCATTCACAAATCCAATTAATACTAATATTGATCATAATATACACAGGAAATTCGAAAAGAAGAAAATTTAAACCAACCAACCTTTACGCTAACAGAGTACAGAACCATATCGTCGAGAGTTGTGGCAACATTAAGGTGAAGAATACAGAGTCTAAGACTCTGAATCCCAACGACCATATTCACAAGCTGGCCCGGCCGTTTCTTGGAGAGTATCTTGAGGTTGGCGTGGCTGTCCACCAAGCTCACTTCTATGTCGGCCGCTCCAACGTCCTTCTGGTTTTGTCCCATCACGACGTCGTTCGCCGCCGTACAGCCGCAGCTGCTCTGAGTTGCAGGTGTTGTGTACTGAGGGAACGTGAAGAACTCGGCAAAGGGGCTCTGTTCTGTGCGTGGCCTTGTTTTGCTCTGTCCCTGCATAGACTGAAGATGGTGTTCCAGTTGTTTTACGAAGTTAATAGCGCCTCCAATTATAGAAGCTTGGTCACCCTGTTTTTGCAACATGAAATAAAGCAATGAATTTGGATAGGGATGAAAGAAGGAAATTAAATGAAGGAAAGAGTGAAAATTGTACTGACCCTTTGAGCATAAGAAGGAGGCATCAAGGATCGGAGCACGGCCAAGTACTCATTCATCTGCTTCCGGCGATTACGCTCCACGGCAATGTGGGTCATCCTCTGGCTCTCGATTTCCTCCTGGTTCTTGGTGGTCTTGGTGCGACGTCGTTTGCGTCCTCCTCCTCCTGTGGAAGAAGCCGCCGGAGGGGACACAACAGATTGTTGTGGAGATGAGTTAGAGCTGTCCCATGACTCCTTCACGTCCTGCAACACCGAAGAATAATCCCAATTCGTATTATTATTGCCTGTGATCCCAACAAAGCCTCTCTCTTGTTCTGCTTCTAAACCATAACCAAGTCCTAACATGTAACTATAGTTGAATGGATCTTGTGGGAACACCACAGCCTCAAGTGCCATTGCTTGGATTATAAGGAGAGAAAAGAAACGAATATTTGATTATTATGAGATGAGAGGAAGAAAGTTGATGAGGGTGTAGGCACAAGCAAGACCAAACAAAGAGGCCCTTTTATGCTTACCCCTAAGAGGCTATGAAGCAAACGGGGCCTTGGAGCTTTAAAAAAAAAAAGATTATTGGAGGCAACTATTAGTAAAATCTACAGGTGGATGCACGTGACCTCAGATTTTATTTCGGATTTCATTGTGGCTCACTTACTTGACCGGTGACCCTTCTAACTCACTAGTCACAACCATACCTTCTTCTCTCAATTATTCCACTCGCCCACTTGTTCATTCCTCTGTTTCCTACCCCTTTTATACACACTTCATTTCTTCTCTTGTAACTTCTTTTACCCTATAGCTAGTTTTGGCCCATTGTTAATTACATAATTTCAATCATATTCTGCCATGTCCCATCACAGATCGTATTCGATACCTGGCTATTTTAGCCTCACAACAAGATTAGTGTGGATGGAATGTCTAACTTCCAAAAATGGCATCTTTTGTCCATTTCAGTGTGAAACATACAAAACGACTGGTTTGCGAGGATGGGACCAAAAGATCAAGTATAATCCAATTCCAACTACATGGTTTCATCAGATTCCTGTTTTCCTAGAGGGAGCAGAGTCTCCACTGTGAGGACAGTTAAACTTCCATAACAAAGTGGTCCTTCCATGGTGTGCCGTGCTTCGTTTCAACGTTCCTACTATGCACCATAAAGTTAACCTTCTAATAATTGCGTGTCATGTATTGTTTAATTCGAAGGTGGGGTCGACTGTGGCTTTATAATAATATTTGGTGATAATGGGCTCTCGGACATGAAAAAGAGAAAGGTGACGAAAAGCTGGTCATTACTCCGAGTCCAACCACAGCAAGATCGATCACATAGTCCGTAAAGCTAAGCAAGAAGACGAATTTTTGTTTTAAAAAAATAAATAATAACAGAGAAGAGCAAGGACGACGACGATGCAGCTAAGTTGTTCAAGCGTCGAGACAAGTTCAGATTTCAGAGGAATCCATGTGACCATTCAAAGGACCACTCTGTAACCATCTAACCACGAACTTAACACACTATACTATGCCTTCCTTTTTACTCATCCCTTTCCCGAGGTCCCTACCTACACTCTATATACTTGTTATTTGAGATTTTGAGATTAAACAACAAGTATCAATTTAATTCTTTATAATATTTTAATTTAACTCTATCTACTCCATCCAGATAAGAGAAGAATATCTCTATTAATCCTTCTCTTCTTCTTTTTTTATTAAATGTTTCTATAATTAGATTAAATCTCAATGGTTAGATTAAATCCTATATAATAATATTAATATAACATTAAATCTCATACATTAAAATTTGATGCAATGTTGAAAATATTTAATAAAGAGTAAACCAAGATTTTGGATGCCGTCCATAAGCTTGGTTAATTACCCATTTGACCCCATCTCGATAAGACATTCTCTAGAGGTTGTCTTCCCTATTTTTTGGAGTATTGCCAGTACCATCACATTTTTTATTAATGATTCGTATTATTATAACCAGTTTTTGAGTTATTCCCTCCTATTTTAAGTTTAATTATTAATGAATAGTGACACTTCTAATGCTAGTCTTTGATTTCCGTGTACAAATCCGATTAATATACGGAGCGAAATCCAAACCCAACTGGCACCCCTTTGAACATATCAGACAATTGTAGGTTATAAGATGCGATGACTCAAATCTTAACAAGGCAACTTGGCTTATTAATTGTTAACCTTTTATTGCTACTAGCTCTCAGAATATTATTATTATTATGCATGTTCCTAATTAACTAAACCTGTGAAGTGTTGTCGGGAAAAGAAATTTAGAAGAAAAGAAGACCGATGTAATATGATGCTACATACTCTTTTTGATCTTATTTATAAGCAACTTTCTTTTTTATGATGCTGGTCTCTTTTATAAAAAAATTTAACTTTGTATATGAAAATGTAACCTCATTTTTTCTATTTTACCCTTATTAAATACATATTATTTATAATTAGTTTTACACATACCAAGAGTTATATTCAGAAGTGAGAAAGAGAGAACTCATTAAGTAAATGAAGTCAACAGAATATTGGGAAAACAAATTTTATTATCTCTCATACTTTTTATATATTCTATCTCTATGTTTATAAATAGGGGTATATATAGAAAAAAATATGACATTTTTAACACACTTATTGCTTTTAACTATCAGTTCGTTTTGCACAATTAAAAAGAAAGTTGTTTATAAATAGGACCGGAGGAAATACTAATTACCACACTTATCGAATTATTAATTTCACCTCTATTCTATGTATTATGTATATCAATCGTTTTCTGGCGAAAAAAAATGTATATCCATCGTTCCCCACCCATCTTGGATACCACATTCAAGTATATTATAATTAATTGCATTCTTTATAACGCATCGAAAGTATTCATTAGCTGTATAAGAATACAATTTTGCCAACAAACTCCTTAAACTTCGTATATTAAATTTAGTTCAACAATATGATATTAATTAATTAGCATCATGTTCCTCACCACGCAAACTGTTTACAAAGAAAGTTTTGTCCTTTTTGGATATATATATAAAACTTTCCGACGAGGTGTCTTAAGTCTTAACTATGCGTTGCTTATTAATTGGTCGGAGAGAACATGTACCATAGATAAGGAAACCATTGTTTTGGATGTTTGGTTGAAGTTACTTAACGTATTCAAGTGGTTTTAATATTTGTTTGTTGGGGAATGATGATTTAATCTGAAAAGGATGAACTGGGAGGATTCTTAGAATGATGAATGAAAAGTACTCATAATGTCGTTTTTGTAGTACTTCATATAGGTCGCTTATCGACTTGAACCCCCTTCATTTTTATTACTAATTAGTTACAACATAGAGAAAATTTCGAATCTTATCTAGGTGGCTTAAGTCCACTAACCATTAATCTGTTTGACTATATCTTTCATTCTAACTATTCCTGTACTGTCTATATTCAAATATTGAATCAAATAGTAAGAACCATTCCTTCATTCTATTAAAACTACTCATTCCCACCGTGTGTGCGTTCATTCTCTTTGTCAAAAGTATTTCATTAATTAAAGTTGCGCGCATGTACGTAGTTCCATTTTATAACAATTACAATTATAATTATAATCTCTACAAGGTAGAATAATTAAAGAGAAAACACTAATAATATAGTTCAAAAGACATTTTCTTTGTGGGGATCAGAGCAAGGAATATCAATGATTCAGATTTAGATAGAGATGGGGGAGCGTTTTAATTTTAAGATGCACCAACCGTCCCAGGAATGAATTATTCAATATATTTCATTTTATTAGCCAGATGCCGCCATTATTATATTATAAACAGCCAACAACTTTGACAAATGATAGATAAGATCAAAATCATTAAATGAAGCGATAGGGTGTGTGTGTGTGTGTAGGATGAGAAAACGATGATCATCTAAGGATCTAGTAGCTAGTTATATAGTTGTGAGTTGTACGCTAAATATATTTCGTTTTGATGTATATATGTGGCTTAAAGTAAATTGAACACGTAGGAAGAATCTAAGCAGGAAAGCCCTAGAGGAGATAATATATATACGAGGGGTGTAGGAAAGTAATAAAGATATAGAAAGCGCGCAGGTCGGAGGGAGTTAAATATGAGAGTTGAGGTTGTCGCATTAACATTATTGTGGAATTAATAAATGGGAGATTGCTTAATTGCATGTGCTTGCTCCACAAAATACGCTACCGTTAAACCATAAATAAATAACAGGGGGCTATTATATAATTAACAAGTGGTGGAATTAATTTGCCAGCTGATTTGGTGTAATTAATTAATGAACGAATGATAATTAGTATGGGGGCTACGAAAACTCTGTAGAATCGTAGGCCTATTGACTTTGATGAAGAAACAAAGGGTTAAGGCTGAAGGGGAGACCTCTATAGTTGAATCTGGGAACCTCCCGCAGCTTGCTTTTGCTGTGATATGATGCGTTATTTACGGTGCACACGCACGCCCTATTCTTTTGGAATGGGGTTTTATTTTAGAAATTTAATTAATTAGATAGAACATATATATATATATAGAAGTGGTTGAAGTAGATTACGTAGAGAGTAGAAATATATATATATAGAAGCATGCATGGTGGTACTGAAATGAAGAGGGTGCATATATATATATACACACACTATAATATGCCTGATACTACTATTTTCTGCTTCCAACTCACAATATATTGTACTCCACTACTCTTCTTTCTCTATATACAGACGCCATTTTTGTCCTTGTTTTCTAATATTTCTCCATTCTGACCCACTTCCTCCTATTTTCCTTTGGACATGTCTATTCATTATTATTACTTAGTTCCTGGATTTATAACTTCTCCACACTTAAACCCAACCCTCGGATTCAAGTCATCCCAATTCCAGTTTCACTCACCAACCCCATCGCCTACGTACGGTACTCCTTTCTTTTCATTTATTCCCCTCTTTCATTATATATATATTCGTTCCATTTTCTTGATAACATATATATTATTATTATTTACCAAGTTTGCAAACAGGCCTCCTCCAAAATGGAGGATACCTGTGTTTATAAAAAAACAAAACAAAACAAAACTTGCCGCTACCTGTATCTATTCCCCTTCTTTTTCCCTTCATCTTCCCCAACTTTTTTTTAATGGAAAATCAAAATATATATGTATTGTGAAGGTAATTAAATAGTGGAAAAGTAGGTTATTTTATTTATTTATTCATGCCTTTGGTTCCGTCACGGTCGTGCCCCCATGGCAACGTGACGTCTGACGCCAGGAGAAAATGCAGGGCTGGTGGTGTGGTGGTGGGTGTGATGATCACGCGCCGAACCTGAAACCTGTAATCTTTTGGCTGATCCACCACTATACTTGCTTCCCCTTTGCTTGACGCCAATACTGAACAAAACTAACCAACCCCGTCCTTCAACATACAATCCAACATCTATCTTTTTATTATATATTATTCACACACCCAAATTGTTTGACCCACCCAATATATAATTAGTAACATTGCTTCATTGGGTGACATCACATGACATGGAAATTAACTTAAACCCAAGGGAGTAGGGACCCATCAAAGAAAGTCACAACTCACAATATTTATTTTAAAAGATATTTAAAAAATTACCAAAATCACATTCCCCTAGCATTATTCCAGACCTATTACTGTCTTCAGTCTTCTTTACGTATAGTTTCTTTATTAATAGGATGAACGTGTGTGTGTGTGGGGTCATATAAATTAACCGCTCACATCATGTATTTGTCCATCACTAACTCTACTATAGCTGTCGTCGGGGATAAGGAACCGAGAATATGCAAGCCAACCACGCGCTCATCATCCCCAGCATGGACATCAGGGATCCATTTTAAGGCATTTTAAAACAAATATGTTAATATGTGTTTATTTACAATAATGATTGGAGTCTTAACAATAACTTTTCATTTGTAATTTACGATATATAAGGTAAGTATGTGAGATGAACGTTATATCGATTGATATGTATAAGCTCTTCATAAGCACTTAATTGGTAGAACTTTTAAGTGGCGGCAAGGTATAGCAGTGCATATATAGGGGTACATTATTAAAAATTACTATACCGGATTAATGCATTTTTCACTTTTTCGCTTATCCTCTAGAAATTAATTCACTGCCTGGTTAATGTGTCTTAAATCTTTCCACGTGACAGAGTATTATAAATTAATTAATAAGTTTTTGATTGATATAGTAAATGGTTTCATCCCTATAAGAAGGATAACATAAGTTCGAATACAGAAAAACGTATTTATTCAGAGATCTTTAATCATAACGCTCCCGGGCTAATAGGAATTAGTCTTAAGTCTAAAGTGATTTTGACACTCTTGAGTTTTTTTTTTTTTACAAAAAAGAGTGCTACAAATTAATTAATTGCTATCCATCAACAAAGTTGAGTATTAAGATTTGATATGTATGAAGAGTACATGAGGAAGTAAAGTTTGAACAATTTCTGTTTCATTCAAATGGAGGGGATCAGGGGAGGAGAGATGAGAGGAGGGGAGGAATTTTAATATTACATTATTTGAATTAATTAAAAGAAAGGAGATGGGATGAATTTTAATGTTATCTTGTTTGGTTCAAGAGAGAAATGAAGGAAAAATATTTTTATATGGACACCTTCACCCTTATTTTATTCAAGTTATTTTCTTTAAACTTTATAATTATAAATGACATTCAATGGAAAAAAAATTATAAATGACATTAAATATATAAAATAATTTTTAATTATTAAAATTAAAGAAATATAACTATAATACATAATTGTCACAGCATGACATAATTTCAAAAAACCATGGGCATAATTGTCACAGCGAGAAAGCCAGAAGGATAGGGTAGGGATATTTAAAATAAATATGGGCATAATTGTCATAGCATTATTGCCTCTCCTCTCCAAATTCTCCCACTTTTGGAGAGGAGGGCTATAAGGGGAGGAAAGAGAAAATTTCAAAAGATTTCACTTTGCAAAATCACTCCCCTCCCCTCTCAAACCAAACAGACCCTTAAGAAAAAATAAAACTGATCAATTAATGTCGCTTATAAAACTTGTTTTACATTCTTCTTGGATACCCCGATTATCTTCGCTCTCATCTGGATTCTGAATTATTAGAAATGTTTAATCACTGTCTACCAACAAATTAAAATTGAGGGTATATGTGTGTATTGTGTGCATGTACCTGAGCAATTCAGGAGCTGCATGATCCAAGAAACGCCAAGAAAAGAAATTAAAGGGGATATGATAACAGAATCAATTTGATGTGTGTGTGTATTACTCCTGGATTGAAGTATTAATGCGATTGAGAGGCTTTTTTGTAGGATAGTGCATGCGATACAGAACATTAATCTTTACATACACGGAAGTTGGATGGGGGCTAGTAGTGACACAAAGTCCTTCTATAAAATGAAAAAGAATGATAATAATGGAAACGTCACTAACCACTTTGCATGTCGCCGCGATTCTCCAATATTATTATCACTTTCACTTTGCTAAAATTCAATCAACTTTTAGTTTGTCTCATTAAAATAATCTCCTACTTGGCCCTCCAATTCCATAACCCAACATATATATACAACAACATCACAAATATTATTGAATGTTTCGATGGAAACTATATGTGCCTACCTACCTATCTCATATTAAATAAATAAAATAACTGTTTTTGGGTTGTATTTGTATTATCAGGGTATAACATGAAGATATTAATGGGTGCTTCTAAATCTTAATTCTCATCTGCGATATGGATCGAAGGCAATCAACTTGAAGTGCTTGGTGGTTGCGTCATATAATAATTTGGAATAGTAAGCACTGCGCAATCATTAATTGTTTCCTTTTTTATATTCATCTTATTGGAAGATTCTCCCACTTGAGATCAATTAGATATTCTTCCTAACTAATAATTTCCTAATCAAACAACATATGATGCGGCCCGGGGTGGATTCTTGTTTCTGCAAGTTTACGATGACGTGACAAAATATATTGTAACAACGTATTATATTATGAGATTAATTTTATAGATGCAATCCTTAAACCAAGTTAAAGTCGATATGAATTTGATATAGCCGACGGTTCGAAACATTAGGATCAACCGTATAGGACCTGTCATCAACTAAAGCCAGGCTCGTAAATCCCAAAACCTCGTATGGAGGTATATCCAAGCATGCATGACTGAAAAAGGAAGTTACTCTTTAATCTTTAATATAAGAGACGGTTGGATTTTTTTTCCTTTTAAGAGAACAAAGAAGCTGGATGCAAATTTTTAAGCCTTATCCCATAAGGTTAAGGCAGAACCTAAAAATCAAACGAAGACATCGTCACAGCTTTGTCCCGGAATGCTTGGATTAGGCTGAAGAGTCGTCATCGTGTGATTTGTTAATTTGGGTTCCTACTTCCTCTACCTTAATTTCTGGGATTTGCTTCCCTCATCGCCACTGTCCTGTTGCATTCTATGCAATGAATCAGCCGTCTTCACTATTTACATTAATAATCACTTTCTTTGACTTTGTCAACGTTAACTCTGTCCCCTGAATTGTCTTTTAATTTGTCAAATATATGTTATTTTTTAAGCTTATTTGTTATTTTACTCCTCTAATTATGATCTCTCAATCTTTCTCGACAGAGACAAACCTGCGCAAGCTTCGGTAGCCAGATTACAGAATACCAACATAAGACAGAAAAATGAGGGTGAGTCTTTTCAAGCTTAACTAGACAATTAAAAAATGCAACAATTATGTGCTTGTTTGGTAGAGCGATCTTGAATCGGGCTTATTATATAAGCCCGATTCACGTAAATCGAGACAAATCTCCTCCACATATTTATCTCGTAGACCGTGAAAGCACCTCGTAGACCGTAAAAGTACCTCGTAGACCGTAAAAACTACCTCGTAGACCGTAAAAGTTACTTCGTATTTTGTGAATTACAATTCATAAGCACTTATGAAATTTTCAACCGCTATTCCAAACAAGCTCTTATTAACCATAAATTTATTGTCATTAATTTATTCATTATATTTCACTAAAATACAACAAAAAGGGGTTGCTCACTTTAGACGAGTTCAATGTAATATAACCATAATTATATGTAAAATTTGCATTTTAATTATTATTATATGCATATATTACTTTTGAAATGCATCACATACATTTATCATAAGTTATAAGAGAGAGATGTATAAATGGGGGTGTCTAGGGCATGGTTTATTTTGCTCCTCAGATCAGTTGCTTGTGTGTGATACATGGGACTATATATGGGATGGGCTGTATTTTTCCGTTGCGCATTTTACATTAAAGAAACAAAACTGGATTAATATTGGCCCAATCCCCTAATTGGCAATTGGCCGGTGATTAAGCTCCTACCCCTGCAAAACCCAAAAACCGGAAAGAAAGCAGGGTAAAAAAAAACACAAAAGAAAAAAAAAAGGCTTTGATAAGTAGGAATGCCCCTTTTTTCGTGAGCCTCGCACCCAATCAAAAGTGGTTTTGACTTTTCTCTTTTTCGTTTTCAATCCACTTTCATCTTTTCCCTCGAAACTACAAATAATTTTTGGTTAAACAAAATAAGAGGAACACATTTTTTTAAAAAAAAAACATATAGCATTCTAAAATAATTTTTCGGCATCATTCAGTATCTTAAATTAATTTTTACTAATATACTCAACACCCTAAGATATTTTTTAAATGACACCCAATATCTACCGGAACATATGGGTGTTAGGTATTGTGTTTCACTAAAAAGTTATTTAGGATACTAAATGTACTAAAAATTAATTTAAGATTTATTAAAAAATAATTCAAGGTAATAAATATCTTTTTTTTTAAATGCTCCTTTTACTTAGTTTATCTCAAAATTATATAGTTTTAAGGTATAAGATGGGAGTGGACAAAAAGAAAAAGAAAAGAAGCCAAATCCTAAGATTTACTTTTGTAGAATCAAATATTTCAGGGTGATATGAATATATTTTTTTTGAAAAAAAAGTGCTTCCTTTACTTAGTGTCTGTTTGATAAACAACCAAATCGCGGTTTTAGAAGCTCTTTTTCTCAAATTAAAATAAAAATCCTCTCATATATTTATTTCATGAATTATAGGAGCACTTCTAAAAAATTTAAAAAATATAAACTTAATTTAGCCAAGCCAACGTAGTTTAAATATTTGAAATAGTGATTGGAATTTTCAAAAGCAGCTTTTCAATCGTAATTTATAATATATAAAATAAGTATATAAGATGAATTTTGTCTTAACTTATGTGACAAATTATTTAAAGGTATTTAAGGTCAAAAAAACATTCCGCTTAATAAACACTCCGTTGTATTTAAATCCAGACCCATTACGCTTGGTCACTTTTTTTACTAAAGTCATTGATCATTATTTAAATGTGTTCAAAGGTCAAAAAATATTTTTAGTTATCAGAATATATTACATTTAAAAAGCGGCAACACGTCATTTGATTTATGAACTTTTTTTTTTTGATGATTTGATTTATGAACTTTATATGCAGCATCTAATCGCTAAATTTAACAACTGATCTCCAGTATAATAAATCACTAAAATGTTATCCTTACTGCTCAATATTTATTATTAATTAGTACTTTAATGTTTTACAGTCAATTCATCCCCATTCTAAAATTGTAAACCAAATTGGATGGAAGGAGTTAGTTCTCATCTCCCTATAAATTCACTTAGATCTTGCTATTTTTTGTTTTGAATGAATCAAGTTGAAACACCTCTAATAATACTGACGGTGGGAAACGAAGGCTAATTACCATGAATATGTGTTTACACTGTTTCGATTTGCACTGCGACAACTGGCAAATGGACATTGAAGCGTAAAAATTTGTTTGATTCCATTAATTCATCTTTCATTTTGCATTATATTACGGAGTATTTCTTATTAAATAAGAAGGGAGGACATTTGGTTGGAGAGTAATAAAGGGACAAAACATAGAAGTCCAAATAATAGGGATACCAATAAACTCAGGACACTGCAGGCCAGGCGTAATGTTTTTCTTTTTTCTTTTTTAACAATATATATGCAGATGAACATATACATAACATATCCACGTTCCCTAACCCAACAAGCTCGTCTCTGAAACACCACTTCACGTTGTTATCTTTAACATTAAAACTAAAAAAGGAGTGATATAATGGATAAGCTTGGTCGCTATCAGTGATATAATATGAGGGCGTGGACTTTGAATTTTGGATGCAGACGGACACATCCATAGATGATAATCATGGCAAACGATTCAATACTGAACATTTCCTTTTAATCATCTTATAATGAGTGAATCCTTAATTTAAGACCAACCCTGGTAGTTAATTATTTTTCAATCATACATATATACATACATATATGTATATTCCAAATGGAATTGAATGTGGTAGGAGATTGAATTATATATTCGATTTCTAGATCTTCTTCCATTGATATATGGATTAATGGTCTCCTATTTCTTCAGTTATATATGTAACCTTCTTTTTCTCAACTCTAGATTTCGTTTGAAAACCAGCTTTTAATTTTGACGAGTCGAATACTTGTATATACGAGGCACATGCAGAATGTTTTTGTTTTTCTTTTTTGACGTCAATGTCAATTTCTCTCTTATGTGTTTAGCTTTCAGTCACAGCTAACACCCATATCATGAATAATAGTCTATTATATTCATGTACGATGAAAAGAAAAAGGGTTAAGATTTAGCTGGTCTGAAACGCTGGTTTAGTAGGCTAGAATTATTTCCCTTCTCCCATTTGCCAAAGGCAATCCTTACAGCAATACAATGTCGTTACATGTATTGATGTCTCGTGGAACTTTCGCATGTTGAATTTTATTTTGATGTAATCAACCTCGTGAGTCATGATATCGTTTAATTTCCCCTACACGAAAGGAGTTTCCAACTTTCATGATGTTGATTTTTAATTTAATTAAAAATGGATTTTTTGCTTCTTATTATGATATACTGTATGACAAGGATGTATATTATTCCTCCCTCATTTACTACCAATTAATCAAACAGCACACCTTCGTCTTTTTCTTCCCTATTTATTATAATATTTGTTTCGTACGCGTTGAGAGTACTGCGTCCATTGATAGCGATTTCATAACATCATTAAAATAATTTAATTTAATACATTAAATTCAGATAATTAAGTAATAAAGAAGATGCCAACTCGCACATCGTACGCATAAAAGACTAATTGAGTATAACTTTATATGACACGGGAAGTTTATATTTGTATATTTTAAATAAGATTTTTTTTTTTTGGTGACTCACATCCGACTCGGTTTGTAAGTTCTTCTTCTATTTGTGCTTTCCATGTGAAACTGGATTCGTAATAGGGAGGGATCGAAATAGACTGCTTAAGTTAGATCAAAGTGTAAGAGATCTTGCTGATGACAGGCTTTGCTTATCAATATGGTCCTGTTTGATATAATATATAGGTGATGAATTGGCGGCTAATCATAGATAATTATGAAAAATATGTGTGGAGACGTTGGCTTATATATGCGCAAGCTTTCTTAACCCCGCAAGAGTTATGTTTTAACTCGAATATTTTGTCATTACGGCTTCATCCATAGATAAGTTGGACCAGATCAGATGTACTTATTTGAGCAGATCTGTTATACTTCATTATTTGTACGAATATATGTATAGTGCGTTAGGAATATCTAGTGTACAAATTAGTGATTTGATGCTGCGTCGCAATGTAAGAAAATACATAGCGTGGAAGATGAGGCATTGTACGTAAGACGTGAAAACAGATTATTATTTATTACTCATTTTCCATACAAGGTACTGGCATTTTTACTATTTACTAATTTGAGCTATAAGTATTCTAGAGTCTAGACTCATAATCTACTAAAGTTTTGGGGGAACAATATATAGCTCGTTAAAGTAAAGCTTATTTGTATTTGTTGTTTACATTCATTATAAAAGCAATCATAGAAGTTGGTGGCAAAATAAAATGTTCCGTTGAAATAGCGATTAGAATTTTTAAAAGCAGCTTTTCAATCGTGATTTATGAAATACAAGATAAGTAGGTGAGAAGAGTGTTGTATCAATTTATATATATAAATACTTATAAGCCTTTCAAAAGCTCTACTAAACATGATTTTTAGTATTAATAGAAGTTATTCATTCTAGCTAACTTGTCATACTCCCTCCCTCTCCCTCTCTCTCTCTCTCTCTCTCTATATATATATATATATATATATATATATATATATATATATATTCCCTTTTAGTTCCTTCCCTCATGATCCAAGTTCTCAGACTCAGACAAGCCAACCGACCGGTAGACCGGTCCGGTCTATGTTTTTTTTAAAAAAAAATTTAAATTTTTTTTTTAAAATTTTTTTAGAATTTCATATTAATAATACTAAAATCTTCAATTTTTTACCGGTTTAATACCGGGTTAGCTTCAGTTTGACTCTAATATAACCCACTGACATTTAACCCAGTACTCTGACCGGTTCATTAACCGGTCCGGATTTAATTACCTTACTCATGATATGTGAGTTTTTTTAAGCTTAACCTTCAATTTACACCCATATCATTGATGAGCAAATATCCAAGTGAAGTAATTGTTGACAAACATCAGTGCTGAATTCAATACTGGCAGGCAGAATGAAAGTTAGAGGTTTCATTATATTGAATCTGCCCATTAAGCTTTCATTCTTTAATTTGGCAATTGGTTGATGCTGATGTTTTCAATGGATTCTTATATTAAAGTTTAAAGTGTGACTAAAATGATCATATCTATGACAAATTAGCGAATAATGGTGTCAATTAATAAATAATCCTTCGATTCTTAATATAAGATATATTTTTTTGATTTCATTAGATATCTAATTTCATATTTAACTAATCTCCTAATTGGTGCTGATGTTTTCAATGGATTCTTTGTTATGATATTACAGTTTAAAGTGTGACTAAAATGATCATATCCAGGACAAATTAGCGAATAACGGTGTCAATTAATAAATAATCCTTCGGTTTTTAATATAAGACATGTTTATCTAATATCATTAGATTAAGAAATTTAGTTAAATTAATTAATATACATATATTTTCTAAAACACCTTACTCGTCTTCCTTAATTCCCTCATTCCCCCTTGATTATTATTGAGGGAGTATCAATAGGGATAAATTAAAAAAAAGCAATGTGAAAATTTTATCTTATATTTAGAATCAAAATAAACTCCCCAAATATATTTTATATTAAAGATCGGAGGAGTAACAACTAAAATAATTGCAAGCAATATACTATTATAACTACTGTTGGATTTCAATATATACTTACGGATTGAATATAATAAATGGGAATACACGGACCACAACTCGCTGGAGATCCTGTGATATCTTCAGCGCCCAAATTAGAATGAGATGGGGATGAATGGACAAAGTCATTGGTTAACACAAATAAGCATATCTTATTAAATGAACACCATTTTTCCTATTATATGTTATATATTCTTAGAGAGTACTCTCATATGGGAGGAAGGGTGGATATAAATAGTTTAGCAGTTTTTGGGTTAACACTGCACGTTGGCCAAAGGGAAATGAATCTTTACAATCATGAATGACAATACTGTCATTAGATATCAGTTCAAACCCTTGAAGAGTTGGGCTAATAATGCTGGATATAAAATTTAATGAATAGGTCAAATTTTGAGGCTGAATTGTTTAATCGGATTTAAAGCAAAGGACTATACTTAAATAAAAGTCATCGTGTATTCTTGAAATATTTAGATTATTAAAATAATAATTTGGCCCATACAGTTGAGGAGAAACGGAGTGCATCAACGACTTGAACCATGATCATTTCGTTATGCACAATGGAGTCATTTTTGTAGCCTTCTCGTTACCTGGAGCGTCACGGCCAGACATTCAACTTAACAGTACTGCAGGCAAACAATAAATTAAATGAAAATTAAATATACTTATTCGCAAGTATTCATATTAAACAATACCATTTGATATTTTTATTTCTTATTAGTTGCTGTTTTTTTTCCCTTTGTCATTTCTGATCTGTTGGTTTTACCTTCGGTTAATTAATTACTACATTCGACCTAAATATAAGACATAGTTAACTTTTTTTTATAAAGATTAAGAAAGCTAAATAAATTGATTTAGAATATTTATATTTATCATATTTTCTTTAAACTAATTTGTGTAATTTATAAACTAATATATAATCTGATTATACACAACATATATAATAATTAAATTATTTATTTAACTTCTTTAATCTCTATAAAAAAGATCAACAATATTTTATAGTAAGGACCGGGAGGGAGTATAAGATATGGCTATAACATCAAGTTTTTTCTTAAAAGAAAAATTTAAATGTATTAACGGGGTTGAAATTTGGCAAGCAGAAAAGCTTAACTAACAAATTAACTAGCTGAAAAATGAGAAACCCACGCATTGGTCTCTCCCCCGTTTGGTTCAATATATCACTAATTAAGGAAAACGTAGGAACGACGTGGAGAGCCAAGAAGACGAAATATAGGATTGTGTTTTTTTTTTTTTGTTGGTAAAACGGGGGAGAGAGTGATAGATGCAAATATGAATACTTGTTTGTTGCTCTATTATTGTCAGTATTCTTCACTCCTAGATATTGACTCGTTTTATAGTTCAAACTAGATAAGTATTAAACATATATCTATAACTTGCCAAGCTCCATTAGTTAACGGTTATGGGAGCTGTGAAAGGATGTTCTTAAAAAAAAAAAAACTCCTAATTCACTGGCAAGACTTGATTGGTGCATGTATTGAGATAATCCTTAGCGGGCCACACTTTGATTTTCAAAAGTCATCAAAAACCCATAAACTTCACAACGTAACCTTTCTCGTAGAGCAAACCTCACGACGACTCATTCAACGTTCCTGCATCGCCGTAATTCGACCACAAGATTCTGACGCTGTTTTGTTCATACTTGATGATACCCCTACCATTTTGCCACTTGATCAACACTATCCCAAGTTTTTAGAGTCTAGATTGCTCTCATGATCAGATAATATGCTCATTTCCCGGCTGTTTCCTCCGCCGTCTGACCATGCCCTCCCTCCCCCTCCCCCTCCTCCTCCTCCTCCTTCTTCATTCCTCTTTCCCTTCCTTTGCCCAGCCTACGTTTGCCCCTCCTTTCTCTGCCCCGCCCGATTCATTATCCCATATCCGATTCGATAAATCCATGGCCATCGTTTTGGTCATCCTCGTCGTCGTCTTCTTCGCCTTGGGTTTCCTCTCCGTCTACTCTCGTCAATGCGCAGGACGACGATTCCGAGGAACCGACGACGATTTCCCCATCGGGAACAGCGAGCGCCACCCCCGCGGCCTCGACCCCGAAATCATCCGAACCTTCCCCACCTTCGTCTACTCCACCGTCAAGGGCCTTAAAATTGGAAGAAGCACCCTGGAATGCGCTGTCTGCTTGAACGAGTTTCAAGATCACGAAACTCTGCGTTTCATTCCCAAATGCAGTCACGTGTTCCACCCCGCTTGCATCGACCTCTGGTTATCCTCTCACTCTACCTGCCCTGTTTGTCGGGCCAACCTAATTCCCAGGCCGGATGAAGTCTCCTTCATCGCAATTCAGATGCCCGACTCTCCTGCCGAATCCGATCGCCAACAGAACGCCGGCGATATCATCCAACATGATCAACAAGTAGGTGAATCATTATTCCCCAAGAACAGAGACATCTTCCGTCGGAATTATTCTTCGCCGAGGTCAGGGATTTCCAGCTTGTTTCCACGATCACACTCGACGGGACACTCGCTGGTTTCGGCGGCGGAGGATCTGGAGAGATTTACTCTGAGATTACCGGAGGAGGTGAGGAAGGGGCTTCTTAGGCCGGCATTCCAGAGAATAAGTAGTGAGAGGAGTGGTTACAGGACGAGAAGCGTGGGGAGTGGAGTTGGGCGGTTCGAGCGGTTCAGGAGACCGGAGGGGCGGTCCGACTGGTGGCGGTTCATCCATAGGAATAATGCTTCGTCCAGGGAGAGCAGCACGAAGCCACATGCGAGCATGCAAAACTTAGAAGAAAGATCGACGGATCGGTTATGCGCTGAGCCAAGTGAGGATTTGCCGCATCGCTAGCTTGCTTTGCTCGTTTGGTTGAGCTTATTTGTATCGGGCTTATTATATAAGCCTGATTTATATAAATCGAGATAAATCTCCTTTACATATTTACTTCATAGACCGTAAAAACACCTCGTAGACCATAAAAACTACATTATACACCGTAAAAGTTACTTCATATTCAGTAAATAACGATTTATAAACACTTATGAAACTTTTATAAACTAATTCAAACCAGCTAATTATACTCTGGCCTCATCGACTTTGAATTCATACCATTTCTTTTTTCTTTTTAAGTTTATTTTACCTTTGAAATTTTAAGGTGTAGGGAAGAGAACTGGCATGCATGTGGGATTGTTTTGAACACTACAAAGTACAAACATAAAACATAACAGGATCTTGTAAACTATCAAAATTAGATGTCTGTACATTGCTGCTCCATTCTTTCATATCTCTCTTATTTCAGCCTAGCTATATGATGCATTAGCCATTTTAATTCGGGAGTTGCTTATAATTCTTTTGCCACGTCCCAAGTTGAACTCGTTGATTGTGCTCTTACCAAATGGGTTGCCTGCTTGTATCTTTTGTTGACTCATATGCCAAATTTTAAATCTGTAAGAATAATACACTTATTATTCATAAAAGTTACCCAAAATAAAAATTATTGTTAAATGAGATCAAGAAGTGAACTAAACTAACGTTGTAGTATATACCAAAAAAAAAAAAAACTCCAAGAGCCAACTTAATATCTAGGTTGTTTTTTCCTACATATATGTATGTATGTATCTAAGTTCTTTCTGTTGTGACAAAAAATGCTGCTTTTGCATTCTTGCCGATCGGCTTACCCGTTCACCATCACTTGACAAGAGATATTGGCGTTGCTTTATGATTATTCTTTTATTGGTCTAAAAACTATTATTTTTCCTTGTTTTCTTAAGCTTTTTAGTTTTTATACCAGTGGTCTAACCATATGTAATTTGTAAAAATCGCACCTACTTAATATCTTTTTGTCTTCAATAATAAAAAAGATATGCTTTAAAAATCAACAATTTTTTTGCCCGCTTTAAAAATCAACAATTGAACTAAACTAATTAAATAATATACTTATCAATTACTAAGACAAAGAACAATACCAACTTAGCAACATAATGTTTAAGTTGTTTCTAATTTTCGAATGAGATCAGAGTCTTTCCTAATGAATTAATTATCATGTGTGACTTTCTGAGATTAATCTTTTTTCTCTCTTTTTATTAAAGCTTTCCAAGATTAATCACGTCAGATACTTTGACTTTCCAATATCATTGGATCATAGCTCAATGAAACTGAGTCCAAATAAAAAAACTTGTATCTGTGGGCTTAGTATTTGGGCTTCTGTTTGGACTGCTCTTCAAGCTCCCCATGCAGACGATGGGCTTGTGACCCTCATGCAAAATCATGTCTGAGGACTAGCAGTTCAATGCAACAAAGCAAAACCGTGGACACAACTCCCCGCCAATCGAAAAGTTTTTCTCTCCGTACAATGACCTTGGTTCTCAACAGGAAAAGCTAAGTCGCAGGTTCCTCCTTCATTTCCGGAGGAGGAAGATTTGCCATTACGAAGCTCAAAAAAGATCAGGAATGTTTCAAAAGGAAATGGTGATAGTATCTTGCAAGGCCACTAAGCTAGGATCGAAGGGTTATGAGCTATTAAATGGAGGAACATCATTTGTGGATAAGCTAATAGGCATTGATAGACATAGTGAAATTTATGATGATGAGATGGAAGACGATGACAAGGCTCTGTGTGATGATAGTATGTCGGAAGACTCAGCTGAACAGGAGCCCCTTTGTAAAACCATTGAGGATCCGAAAAGAAATTTCCCAACATCTTCCTTTTCGGGAAAAATGAAGAAGAGATTATACAGGTCCTGGCGAAGAGCAGTAATTGTGAAGTTACTAGATAGAGGGATTGGATACAAGGCTCTTCATGCTGCCTACAGTGCTGGTGGGCAAAAAGAGGAGTCATTAGCTTAATCAATTTTGGTTTTGGATATTTTGTAGTGAAACTATCTAAGAGAAGACTATTTTAAAACCTTAAGTGGGGGACCATGGATGATATATGATCATTATCTAACAATAAGGCCATAGGAACCCAATTTTTGGCAAGAAAGAGCAAAAAATAACAAGGTGGCAATATGGGTGAGAATGCCTAAAGTTTCTCTAGAATACTGTAATAAGGAAGCCCTCACTTTCATCGGAGACAGGATTGGTGAGACCATAAAGGTCGATGTGAATACCTCTTGCCAGTTACGTGGTCATTATGCTAGAATTTGTGTCCTTGTAGATTTGAATAAACAACTTATGTCAGGTTTTACCTTGGATGATGAAGACTATTATTTAGAGTATGAGGGTCTCTATTTGTTGTGCCCTCAATGTGGAATTTAGGGCCATAGGGGGTGAAGTTTGTACACAGAAAAAGAAGTCACCTAAGCAAAATGAAAACACTTTGAAGGAAGGGACCGATACACAGGGGATGGATAGTGCAAAGGAAAAATTGGAGGCCAATCATCAAGATCAATGGCACGTAGTACAGAAGATGCGTCGGTAATGGAAACCTAAAGATCAAGGCGAAACTTCTAGACCAGAAAATAGGGGCTCCCGATTTGTAGCGCTGGTTGACGTGGAGGAGCTGGTGCAAATTCCTAACAATGGCAGTACTGTACAGAATGATTTCGTACAGTTGGGTCAACAACCTCAATACCAGCGCATTACGAGTATATGAAGAATCAAGGAAAAGAGAAAGAATGTCGCAAGAGGAAGGAAAGGAAATAGAGGAGTTATGTAGAGCTCTTTAATTAGGGAGGCTAATGAGACATCAAAACAAAAGGAGGGTAAAAAACGTAGCGAGAAAAGAAGAAGGGAGGTGTTACGAGATAAAACTAGAAGTGGAGGCACACTAATTTAACTATGGAGGAGCTTCACGAGGAAGAGGTTGACAATGGGCAATCAGAGAATGAGGTAATGCATGATATTAGGGGTGGTGAAGGAAAGGATCATGTTGTGTTGGGCTAAGCCCAACGGTCTTGTTCCAATAATCCCCACAATCTGCAAAGCCAAGGAGAAACTGTAATTGAGGACTTGGATCCTGGAGATCAAGATATTGGGCCTATTTCCAATAGTCCACTAGTTGTTGAGAGTCATTAGGGGTGGTGAAAGAAAGGATCATGTTGTGTTGGGCTAAGCCCAACGGTCTTGTTCCAATAATCCCCACAATCTGCAAAGCCAAGGAGAAATTGTAATTGAGGACTTGGATCCTGGAGATCAAGATATTGGGCCTATTTTCGATAGTCCACTAGTTGTTGAGAGTGAACAAGTGGAATGAGTGTTGAATCGGTGATGCTAGAGACTCAATTCTAGTGAGTTTCTTATTGGGCTATGCTTATCTTTAATATTTTATTATTATGAATAATATAATTTATTGGAATGTATGGGGGCCTGTGCAAAAGGGTTCCTTAGATATCTCAAACGGTGTGTAGTAGCCTAAAACCTATCATGGTACTTCAAGCTAGCGGATATGAAGTGTAGCAATGCAAATCGATTCCACTCTCTTCAGTTGATGGGTTTCAATGAATTAAAAATAGTCTCCAGTGTTGGACGATTCGGTGGTCTAACAGTAGCATGGAAGAGTAGCAGAATTTAGGTGTCTGTGATTGCAGAGGACCCGCAATTTTTGCATCTTGAGTGTGAAATTCCTGGAAAGCCTTCCTTTCTTTTGATAGCAGTATATGCAGTGCCTTATTCTATTATGAGAAATGTCTTATGGAATAATTTGAAATTAATATCATCTACAATTTCGTTGCTGTGGGTGGTGTATAGAGACCTTAATGATATTCTATCGCCGTCGAAAAGAATCAGGGGAGTATCAGGAAATCTGAATCAAATTAATTGGTTCAAAGATTGTGTGGAAGAATATGGATTAACGGACATGGGAGCTAAAGGTCCTAAATTCACATGGAAATGACCGAAAATTGTTAGGTTTTCTAGATTATATGAAAGACTTGATCATGCGTTGGCTAATACTCAATTCTTGTCTCTACTCCCCGATTGTTTTGTAAAGGTACTTCCCTGTACTAGCTTTTCTGACCATAATCCCCTATCCTTACAACTTCTTGATGATAATTCATATTTTAGTAGAAATATTCCGTTTTGTTTTGAAAATATGTGGTTAACTCACAATAACTTTAAAGAGTTTCTTATCTTCACTTGGGGAGACAACAATGATCTTAACAAATCTTTAGAGGAGTTTTATGATGCTTTACTAATATGGAATAAAGATGTAGAGCAAAAAAAAAGATTTTATCAAGATTGGGTGGAATTCATAACTCACTTGCGTATCCTCATTCTTATTTCTTGTGCAATCTGGCAAAAAAATTGCAAACTGAGCTTGAGGAAATGCTAAAATTCGAAGAGATGAAGTGGTTTCAAAAAGCTAGAAGAGAGTGGATTACAAAGGGGGATAGAAATACAAGGTATTACCATTTGAAAACTACTACGAGAAGAAGGGGACATAGAGTTTTAACTCTTAAAGATGATTATGGTAACTAGATTGATGATGATAATGAACTCAGGGCTCTGGTAATTAGTTGCTTCAAAGAATTATTCTCTGATGCTGTGGATATGCCTTGTGAATTGCTTACAACCGCTATGTTTTCTCGTCCAGATAGTATTCGGTTTCAGTTTTCTAGTTTGAGTAATATGCCTTCCGATAATGAAATAAAAAATGCTTTATTTTCTATGGGACCTTATAAAGCCCTGGGGTTTGATGGCTTCTCACCAATTTTCTATCAATCAAATGGGGATATGGCTGATGCTTCCCTTTGCAGTTTTGTTAAGCAAGTTTTTGAAAAGAAAAGCATCATAGAAGATGCCAATAGAACTGTAATATCCCTCATTCCAAAGAGGGGTTTCCCTAAAATTGTAGGTCATTTCAAACATATATCTTTATGCACAGTTCGTTACAAGTGCATCACTAAAGTGATTACTGCAAGTTTGAGAGGTGTTATGGATGATTTAATATCTCCATTTCAATCTAGTTTTATTAAAGGAAGAAGTATACAAGATAACATCATTGTGGGTCAGGAAATAATGCGCACAATGAAAAAAACCAGAAGAAAGAAAGGTTTGATGGCCTAAAAGATTGATCTAGAAAAGGTCTATAATAGAATCTGAAAGGATTTCCTTCAATAAGTCTTATTAGATTCTAGATTTGAATCTGATCTTGTCCGCCTAATCATATCATGTGTGTCTACAACTTCCTATAATGTTTTATAGAATGGTAGTAGAACTGAATTCTTTTCTCCTGAGCGAGGTATTCGTCAAGGAGACCCTATCTCTCCTCTTTGGTTCATAATATGCATGGATAGATTATCTCATGTTATAAGCGATGCAGTTAATAAGGTCCATTCTTTTTGGTGAGGCAACTGAGCAACAAGCTATTTGTATGATGGATTGCTTAAATAGATTATGTAATGCATCGGGAGAGAGAATTAGTCAAAGTAAATCTTCCATATTTTTCTCTCCAAGAGTTACAAATGCAGCAAAAGGAAGAATCAAGAATATCTCTAGCATGAATATAATTGCAGAAATTGGAAAATATCTCAGTTTTCCAGTTAACAAAGGAAGAAAACCAACTGATACTTTTCAAATACATTGTAGAGAGTGTAAAGTCAAAATTGGCAGCTTGGAAGGAGAGCTGTCTTTCGATTGCTGGATGAGTTACTCTGGCTAAGTCAGTACTTAGTACTATTCCCTTATATCCTATGCAAGTTGATAAAATTCTAGTGACCATTTTGAATGAAGTGGAAAGACTAAAAAGGAATTTCATATGGAGTAAAAGCCAAAACTCCCATGGTTTCTACCCAATTGGATGGAAACAAGTTACCCTGCCAAAAAAATTTAGAGGCCTTAGATTCAAGAAGTTGTTTAGTCTCAATAGTGCATGTGGAGCTAAACTAGCGTGGAGGCTTATTACTGGCTCAAAAGGGCTATGGGCAGAGGTGTTGTTTAATAAGTATATGCTCAGAAATAAAGATAACTTGCTTGATTTAAAAGAAGGTGGTTCAAACCTTTGGAAATTTATATCTCAGCAACATGAGGCTATTGATATGGGGATCAATTGGAATATTAGAAATGGTTGCATAGTTCATTTCTTTAAGGATCTTTGGTTGTTTCCTGATAAGACAATCAAAGAGATGTCCTTGAGGCCACTAACAATAAAGGAAGAAGAAAGAAGGTTGCTGATTGGGTTACATATAGTTTATGGGATTTCCACAAACTGGCAACAATTGTTCCCAGCAACGTGTTCCAAAGATTGATAGCAAGGTTGCCACCAATGATAGATGCTGGAGATGATATTATGTAATGAAAAGCCAGGAATAATTGAATATTTTGCATCAAGAGTGCTTATTATCTTATTGAAAAAAATCCTATTAATTCTTATAGCGCAGTGTATAAACTTCTATGGACATGGAAGGGTGCTGAACGAATTAGAGTTTTCATGTGGATAGCCTTTAATAACCGCCTCCCAACAAATGCTTGGAGAAGCAAGTGGTCTTCATGTTCTCCTTTATGTAGTCACTGTGATGCTATGGCAAAGAATGTGATACACATCGAGATTATGTATATGCTCGAACCATATGGCTACAACTTGTCCACCCAAGCTATCACTCCCAATTCTTTACTACAAATTTACGGGATTGGTTTGCTTTAAATCTGAAAAGGGACCTTGGTCTTTTAGCAGATGGAAATTGGAACCTTATTTGGGGAGTGTCAATCTGGAATTTATGGAGATGGAGGAATCATTGTGTTTTTTACCCTGACTTTATGAAACCTGTGCAACCAGTAGCTGTCATAATGCAGACTTGGAAAAACTTTGTTCAAATCCAAGATTTTGTAGCAATGAATGATTCGGTTATTTCAAGACAATTAAATTGGAAACCTCCTCCTGAAGGTTGGGTGAAACTAAATGTAGATGGAGCTATGACATCATCTGCAAACAAGGCTGAAGGCTGGGCGCGGAGGGGTTGTCAAAGATCACAAAGGAAAATGGATAACTAGTTTCACAATTACTCTTGGGTGTTACAATGCTTTTGAGGCTGAGGAATGGGTCATTTTACATGGTTTAAGACATGCATGGGACTTGGGTTTCAAAAGAATAATTTTAGAATCTGATGCAAGGAACCTCATAGAAATGCTCACTAACTCAGAAACAACCAGAAGGGATAGCTTGCCATTCATACAGATACAAAAGCTAATGAGTTTGTCATGGGAACTAACAGTGGGCTTTATTTCCAGAGAGCAGAATACTGACGAAAATGGGACTATCTAAGTCTTCTTTGATGATTAGATGTCCGGACCAATTAAGGAGCCTGTTTGAGAACGATTGCTTGGGATTTAATTCCCCTATAGTTTAATTTTATTGCTATTTGGGCATTAGCCCTCCATTGTATCAAAAAAAAAAAAAAAATCAATGCAACGGCAAGTGGATCCCAGTTCATCCCTTACCCAACTCCCTCGTAGTACATTCTCTGTTCTCTATCAAACAAACCCTATTTCTACTATGTGAATCTGATTCGCCCCATGGGTCAGATCCTGATGAGTAACGGGACATACAATAAATAGCGTGGTACATCGAGCATGGTGAATAACAAATCCTGCTTGGATCGTATCCAACTTTGATTCTGTCAAAATTATCATGCACACCGCACAGAGCCTCCTTGTTTGCCTTTTTTGTCAAAGATGACACCTATAACATTCTTATCTTTATTCTTAAATAGTATATATTGCTTGGCACATTTATTTTCAAATATGACAGGTGGTGATTTGAAATTAGACTCAATAATAGTAGCTTTTATAACACAACCTTACATTGAAAAAATGAGAATGGGTTTTGTTCTGTCATTAAAGAGAAAAATTCAAAACAATAACAATAAAAAAACAATGATAATGAGTATGACAAATTGAAATTGATGTTTTTACTCTCATGTCCAAAATCTTAAAGATTAAAATGAACTTGATCGCAACAACTATTTTTATGGAAGGTTTATTCACTGAGATTAAAGTCGTCATTTATCCAGAGACGTGGGAGCATTTTTTTTTTTTTGGAAAGAAAAGGGTAAAAAATCATTTCAATGAAAGGTCAAGCCGGGGGAAAAAATGCTTAAAGCCTAAGGTCATCAAGAAAATTCCGTGGGCTACCCGCGTTAACAACATAAGGCAAACACGCAGCGGAAGTCATTATTTATTATAATTATTGGTACGATTAGACAAATGGAGTTGCCTTTTCCCTTTTCCCTTTTCAGCCGTGACTAAATGCGCCGATCCGGGTACCTAACTCTGTTTTGTACCAATACAATACAGAGCCTCCTGGTTCTCCCTTCCCACCCCCATATTATTGCCCAGTCTTCATCTTCATCTCCTTCGCATTCTTTTCCTCATGGCGCAGAAAAAGAGGCTCAGAAATTTCATTTACATTCTCAAAGACAAAGCCTCAGTTTTCGCAGCATCCCTATCGCTCGCACGCCACTTGTCTACTGTTCGCGTCTCCATCCTCCGCGCCACCACCCACAGCCTCTCCACTCCTCCGTCGGAGGCCCGAATCCTCGCCGTATTCACCATTGCCACCAACGGCTCCCACCTTCTACCGCCTGCCTGCATCAACGCTCTCATATGCCGACTTCACCGCACACGCAGCGCCACGGTGGCCCTCAAATGCCTCTTCACATTACACAACCTCATCGTCCGGGGACCTCTCATTCTCAGGGACCACATCGCTTGTTACCCTTCCTACGACGGCCGGAATATCCTCAACCTCTCCTCCTTTCGTGACGACTCCGACGTCGAATCATTGGAATTGTCGTCTTGGGTTCGATGGTACGCTGGTGTTTTAGAACAGAGTCTATCGGTCTCGAGAGTCTTGGGTTACTACTTGAGCTCGTCTTCGAATTTCAGGAAAGGCACGCATGATAGGAAGACTTTGGGGCTCTCGAATTCGGAATTGTTTCGTAAAATAGATGTTCTTGTGGCTTTTGTAGAGCAGATAAGTCGAGTGCCAGAGTCATTACAGCTCCAGAGGAACGATTTGGTTTATGAAATGGTGAGATTAGTGGGTGAAGATTATAGCATTGTTCAATATGAGATTTTCGTGAGAGTAGAAGAACTTCGGGACAGAGTGGAGGATTTGGAGGTGGACGAGATGGTAGAGTTAGTGCGTGATTGTACAAGATTGGAGGATAGCAAGGAAGGATTGGTGCTCTTGTTTGTAAACAGAAAAAGAAATGACAGTTTCTGGGAGTTGATTGAGCAGACAAAGACGGAGGCGGCGACGAAGAAGGAGGAGAGAGAAGGGCGGTGGCTGACGGTGAAGACGAGCAGGGGAGGCGAGGCGTGCGAGTTGACTCGGGCTAACAACCCGTTTCTGGAAGCGGCACAATTGATTCGGGTTCCTGCGACCCGGTTGCCTCGAATGGTTCCAACGGTCGGATGATAACGGTATTCTTCAGACTTCAGAGTCTCCGAATCCCAAAGGTACGTCTCTTTTAGTCTCTTCACTTTTTGGGTGGGCCTCCAAAAGAAGTTGCTTTTAGACTTTTTTTTTTGGGTTAGTGGGTGGCTTCTTGATTGCTTTGTGTAAATAGTGATTAAAAAACATTTCACCTCAGTTTTCGATCGTTAATACTTAATACATGTAATGATAGAACAGGATATGATTTTTTTTTTCACGCCGGGTAATGGTGTAAGGTACAATAAAGCTTTTCCCATATGGCTATAGCAGGGAAAAGAGGAAGGATTTTTTTTTCCTTTTTTTGTTTATTAATGGTTACAAGTTTTGACATTGTTTTTGTATTGAAATATTCAAAAGTTTTCGATTATCTGTGATTGATTAGTGATTAGCCATATGGCTATAGCAGGGAAAAGAGGAAGGATTTTTTTTTTCCTTTTTTTGTTTATTAATGGTTACAAGTTTTGACATTGTTTTTGTATTGAAATATTCAAAAGTTTTCGATTATTGTGATTGATTAGTGATTAGCCACTAGCACCATTTCAAGTGCTTTAAGCTCTGACTTTGTGCCTGAACTATTCAAATTAGAGTGACAACACATAATAATATTGAATGAAATGGAGATTTGACCCGAGAAAGGGAGGAAAATAAAAGAATGAAATGGTAATGAGACTTCTGAGTTGAGTTTTACAAACCATTGAAAATTTAATAAATAATCAAATATGGCAGTATATTGTATTTAGTATTTGAGTAGTTCACGGCACGTCATAAATCTTGCAATCATGGAATTCTATTAATTGCTGCTTCTATGACATAATCTGGAAATTAATAATGAACAACAAAATAATGAAAAGCAATCCGCGTTGCGTGACAAAAAAAACCCCACTCATAGGAAATCGGTAGAGGGGAAAAAAGCACAATTGAATCACGAAAAAGCTGAAAATTTTATGACGTGCCGTGAACTACTCAATTTGGAAATGCATCATTTTTTACTGAGCTTATATAAAAAAAAAAAAAGCAGCTTCTATAAGAAGCTAATTTCAGCTGCTTTTTTGGTCGGTGCGGTGAAACTGAGAAGTATAGAAGCTAATTTCAGCTGCTTTTTTGGTCGGTGCGGTGAAACTGAGAAGAAGACTGTAAAATCTTGGGAATATTATTTCTCTCTTGCCCCATCGTGGCCCCACCCACTTCCTTTGATTTTTTGCCCGAAACCCACTTGTTTCTTTTTCCATTGTATTGCATGCACTTTCTCATCCAATCAAGAATCGACCGACATTGAATGGGAGACATAGTTTATTCCAAATTCAAAAAAAAATTTAAGTAATTTAAATATAAATTTATCTATTTTTAATTAAATATTTTAGTGCATTTTTATTTGGGTAAATGTGCAGTTATGACCCTGAACTATTTTCATATGTGCAATTTTGACCTTGAACTATTTTTGGGTGTAATTTTGACCCTAAAGTAATAAAATTGGAGCAATTGTGGACCTCAACTAACAACTCTGTTTGCCATGTCATCATTTTTTTTGGAGAAAATAATCATTTTGCCCTTACAATTTTGTGAAATTTTGTAATTTTGCCCTTAGCAATTGTGTGACACTTTTAAATTAATAAATGACCTCCAAAAATTCTAAAATTTTCCAGAATAAAAGTAGACATGATAAGCTTTAATTTGATAGGTCATATGGAATTTTATTTGGTCAAAATGATCATTTTTCCCTTACAATTTTCGCAATACTTGAAAAATTAACAGATTTGTCATCGAACTTTAGAAATTGATATATAATTGTATAGATATCCAATTAGGGTGGTTCCAAAGCCTATGTGACCCTTATTAAGTCTAGTTTTATGGAAAAATATAAAATTTAGCCAATAGAAACCTCAACATTCCCAGAATTTTTATTTTTGAAGTATGCTCCAGAAAAAAGTTTTTGCCTAGCGAATTTAACTTTTTTCTGGAGCAGACTTCAAAAATAAAAATTTTGGAAATGTTGAGGTTTTTATTGACTAAATTTTATATTTTTCTATAAAATTAGACTTAATAAGGGTCACATAGGCTTTGGAACCACCCCAATTGCATATCTATACAATTATATATGAATTTTTAAAGTTCGATGACAAATTTGCTAATTTTTCAAGTATTGCAAAAATTGCAAAGGCAAAATGGTCATTTTGACCAAATAAAATTCCATGACCTATCAAATTAAAGCTTATCATGTCTACTTTTATTTTGGGAAATTTCAGAATTTTTGGAGGTCATTTACTAATTTAAAAGTGTCACACAATTGCTAAGGGCAAAATTACAAAATTTCACAAAATTGTAAGGGCAAAATGGTTATTTTCCCCCAAAAAATGATGACGTGGAAAACGGAGTTTCACTTCCGTTAGTTGAGGTCCACAATTGCTCCAATTTTATTACTTTAGGGTCAAAATTGCACCTCTAAAAATAGTTCAGGGTCATAACTGCACCTTTACCCTTTTTATTTTTTCAATAATAATTGATTTTTTTTATTTTGTCAAATTTTATTTACATTTGTTCTCTTTAATTATCACAAAATATACAAATAATATATATGTATTATTTAATAAGATTCATACTCTTTTAAGTCATTTTCGATCTAAACGGACTTTTCAAACGCTAATCCAAACAGGTTCAAGGTTAAAAAAATCACTTCTCCCACTGTCAATCCAAATACAAACCACATCTATAATCTGATTTCTGCAAAAGTCAGATTGAAAAAAAAAGCTACTTCTCCACCGCTAATCCAAGTAAACACATTATCAGTCAAATCAAACACCCCAGAAGCCGAATGAACAATGGCAAGTTTAAACAAACAATGCTGAAGCAATATGAGCATGGCGTTAAAACGACGCCTCAAGACCACTCTGTTTCTGTTGTGGCCTTAAATTTGCTTTGATGTTTCTGAAAAGTGGAAGCATTTAGTCGGCGTCATAAACAACATCTTTCGCGAATGCCTAATTTTACCGAAAACTGAGTACTCGTTCTATCTACAAATTTGTGATGAGTCCCTGTAAAATCCTTTCCTTAACACTGTAAAATCCTATTATTATAACTCAATTCTCCAAAAGTCTACCATGGTAGAAAATATTACAACTCATGTTTTAAAAAAATTAACCATGGTAGAAAAAGAGTTCAACTAACTGTTTGAAAACTCTACCATGGTTTATAAAATTTACCATGGAAAATAAAACTATTTTTCCTTGCTGAATAATATCTCATCAGATATTAAAATATCTTTATCAGATCAAATTGTGGATCCACAAGTTTAGAACACATCATAAGCCATACAGGCCTTCTAACATCATCAGAAGCAATTAAAAATATATAGTTAATATATCAAGTTCTCATAAATATATCAGAGTATGCAAGCCATAATGTCGCATTATACAATAATTCTACATATATTAAAAGATGGAAGTACTACTTTTATCAGAAGTAGTTTAAGCTTCCAAAATCTTCCCTGATAGACCCGCACGACAACTATTTCCTGAAAAATGTTAAATCAACGAGGTGAGACAAAAGCCTCAGTAACCAACAATCCATCTCATCGGGCATACAAGTATGTGTCCGTGAGGTGTCAAGTGGGACAATTATAAAAGTATAACATTATTAAAATATTACTTTCCCATACGAATAATTTCATAATAATTCACAATATCATATTCTCATTCTCATATTTACCATATAAGTGTACAAGAGTCAATACACAATAATTTATTTTCTTTCCTCCCTTATTTCCTCTCTACCTTATTTCCTCTGACTTAACACATAGGACTAGTAGCTAACTCAACAAGCTCACCGATCAAGTGATATGGATCAGCCAAAATCCACAAAGCACAAGACCAGACCATGGGTTCCCCCTCTAAATACATTAGTGGGGTGTCATAGCCCTACTGAATACAAATAGACCAAAGGACTAACCAGTATACACCTGGACGTCCACCACCTTATTTCCTCTTTTGTACAAGAATTCACCCCCTTATTTCCTCTTTAAGTAACCTCCTATTAATTCCACATCTATCATCCCATATCTTATCCATATTATGTGATTATGACATGTCATTATCATTTCATGATTATCAAAAAGGATCTTTCCAATCTCATAAATAAATACCAACTCATATAATATAACATTGCTAATCATTTTCTCAATGAAAATAAGTCCCACAAGACAATTTCATTAATAACATATTTTCCAAAACCACATCACATATCAGCAGCCAAATTTATAAATTTGCATAATTAAAATCACTCACAAACATCATACAAGCATGCACAACAAGAGGAAAGTTGTTACATCCCGCCAAAGCTATTTTTTATCACACTGCTCCTAATCCAAGAGCTCAAATAAATACCAAAATCAATTTACCACAATCAATTTACTATCCATTAATAAATCTCCAAAATTCCACATAATCAAAATTATAACTTATATACAAATCTTAATAATAATATATTATAAAAACTAAAAATAATAGTTTGGGGTTTAAATTTTAGAAATGACTGTTCAGTCCTTCAAATATTCAAAATGACAGTTCAGTCCTCCAATTTCATAAATGACAGTTTAGTCCTCCGAATTTCATAAATGACATTTTAGTCCTCATAATTTCATAAATAACAGTTTAGTTCTATGATTTTCATAAATGACAGTTTAATCATTCAAATTTCAAAACTAAACCAATTAAAATTTCAGTAATACCTTCATTAATTCAAATAAAGATTTTAACTCACATTTAATCTGTTGAAAAGTCTTATATAGAATTATTTATAGACTGATTATATAGAAAATTCATTATAAAATATTATACTAATCATATAACAAAAATAAACCGATTAAAATTAAATATTAAATATTCTCTACATTTTTATAGCCTTATATTAACAAAACTGAAATTTGTCCAAAATGCTAATATTAAAATATTCTCTAATCTATACAATTTTATCCTTATTAGAAAGATAAAAATACATGGAATAATTTTCATAAAAGAAATTTGCTGAAAGAAGTTATTTTAGCTATCTAAATAATCTTATAAGATAAATAACTTACCTCAGAAAACTCAACTGAGATCTTTATTTCCTTCTCGTTCTCTCTCTTTCTCTCGCTCTTCCCTCGTTCTCTGACTCTTCCTTTTCATAAATTGCATCTCATGTGCGGTATTTAAAAAGGAAGAGGGAATAGGGAGTGGGTAATCTACTCTCTCTTATTATATTTAATATAATATAATAATATATATTTCTAATATTATAATAATAATAATTTATTTATTTTTATTTTTGGAATATTACAATCCCTCATTAGATGAGTTTTTTTGAATGAGGGGTTTTATAAGGTTTTAGATTTTTCAACTTCAACAGCTAACTTTTAAAATATGGTTTTCTAAAAAACGTGTGTATGTTATAATAGTGTTTTCATTTAGAGACAGCCAACCAAAAAAGATTACCTACGGAGGGTTTTGATTGGAGGGGCCGAATAAAGTACCATAGTATAGAGCCACTGGGACGTCGACTATCGAAAAGGGTGCAAAGTAACGAGTCCTACATCTAGAGGTATATTGTAACGAGTCTCATATCATGTGAGTTTTTTTAAAAGAGGGGTTTTATAAGATCTTAAGTTGTTTAACTCTCACCACTAACTTTTAGGATATAATTTTATCAAAAACTTGTGGCCGTTACAAAATTTCAACATCATCTAATGGATAACACTAATCTCAGCGCAGGCACCTATATAAAAACAGGGCTGACCACCTCTTGCATTTTACTTTCTACTCCTGGCTTGCAACATCTATCATCCTTATCATATTTACTATAAAAGCTCCACGTAATATATATTAGCACCTACTTGTTTTCTTTCTTTTAAACAAGATATATCTCCTCAGTGCGTTGTAAGGGGAGCATTGGTGGAGGTGATAACATTATCCGTTTGATTTGTCTGAAAACAAAATTTAGTAGAAGTCTTTATTCATTTTAAAAGTTATGAATGTATTCTTTAAAAAGGATTACATAAATATAGAGGTAAATTTTAAGAAACTTAAACACTCTAATAGTTTGTTTGGGATAACGATTGGACTCTTAAAAAATAACTTTTTAATTGTCATTTATGGTATATGAGGTAAGTATATAAGAGAAGTTTTATCTCGATTTATATAAAAATCATTAATAAGCTAAAAATAAATTATCCCAAACACACAATAAGTTGTCCCCTAACAAAAAGATTCGCAGAGCCCAACATAGACATGTCATGAAATGTCATTTGTAAGCATGATATTCATGAGAAGTCTACCACGAATCGTACTAGTAATAATACGCTTATATTAGGATTGTCGTAGTTGTACTGAGACATAACACCATTGTAAAAACTTTTAAAAATAGTCAAACCTAATAAATCATAGAAATTAACAAATCAAATTATTAACAGTTGAAACTACAAGACAACATTGTATGTGTGTATATTTTAATATAATTAGACTAACTATGTATCCTCTTCATATTCACTGATTGTTGTAAACAATTCGATCTTCTTCTTCAAGGAGTTCAATATAATCAGAATATGCTTAATATACACAAAAAAGAGTTTCTATTTAAACATATCGACCCCACTATAAAATATTGTTGATCTCAAAGGCCAAGCCTCCGTCCACATGCTCTTCTCCGCACCCCCAATAATGAGGGTACATGCTTCCATTGAATCATTTAGCAATTGAGTTCTTCTAACTCTTGATATCCCATGCATACTTCAACCCATGAATATAGATGTTATATATAGATAGAAGAAAAACCAAATCAACTCTATAAATATTTTTTGAGAATGGAGGGGGAAAAATCACTATTTTAAAATTAAATCATTATCATTACGATATAGTGTTGTAAAATAATAGAATCACTATTTATGGGGATTTAATACAATTGACGGAGACATAATTTTTGTAGCTTTTATTCTCTTTTGTCTAAATTATGAAATAAAGGAAATTTGGGAATTTAATAATTATCAAATCATTTCCATGATGATGGCGCAATCAAATATGAACAAACATGAGGAATAAAGTTGATTAATATCAATTTGAATTTACTTTATTACCCTATCTTCAAAACTGTATTTTTTTTTCTTTTTTTGGATTAATGTTGGTCATATTTGATGCATTTCGGAGTCTACGTGTAAAATTCTAGAACATGTTTTTTTCTTGAAGATTAAATTAATAATATGAATGAATTTTAAATAAATATGAAATTAACTGTTAAGCCTGAATTTGCTTACATTAATATAAGTATTAATCTAATTATTACAGTAATTACCTATTAAACTCATATTGTCTATTGTGCAGTGTATAAACCAAACTCGTTCATTTTTAGTTTGTAGTTTTATTTTCGATGCATCAAAAGGAAATAAAAATAGCCAAAAAAGGAAATAAAAGCAAAGCTCTTATGATCCTAAGGATAAGAACAATATCAATTACATAATTGAATTATATTTGATCGATTGAGTAATTGTTTAAATCATTTTAAATAATCATTATTATCTATTAATAATCATCAATCAATCCATATTAATTTCAATCAATAACATCAATTAACAAATATCATATATATATATATATATATATATATATATATATAAAGAAGTCAATATGTGTCCTTACGGCTCCACTTTTGTATGTTATTAAATGCTCCTCTCGTTTCTTAAAGTAAGTGTTGACAATCAACTTTATTATTAAAAATTATTAAGAAACGAGAGGAGCATTTAATAACATACAAGAGTGGAGCCGTAAGGACACAGATTAACTTCTTTTTGGTAAGGAATGCTGATAGACGATTTTATACTAATTGCAAAGTGATCCATGAGAATGGCGTGACAGCACAACATAGAGTTTTGGTCCTTGATGTGAATATTAAGTATGTAAAACAAAAGCATCGGCAAGTTTTAAACCCAAGGGTCAGGTAGTGGCAATTGAAGGGGGAGAAAATTGAGATTTTTAAGAGAACTCTCTTGGAGGAAGGGGAGTGGGAGTTTCAGAGTAATGTTAATGTCATGTGGGAGAATATGTCTAAAAAGGTCTAGCAGGTTGCTAAAGCAACTTTGGAAGAATCAAAAGGTCTTGGTCGACAAGATAAGGAGACTTGGTGGTGGGATGAAAGTATTCAAGAAAAAATAAGTACAAGAAAAATTGTTTTAAAGCCATACATATATGTAATAATGTTGAAAATTGGGAAAAGTATCGCATGGCTAAAAAGGAAACTAAAAAGGCTGTGAGTAAAGCTCGTAATAAAGCATATAAGGAGTTTTATAAGGAGTTAGTGACAAAGGCAGGAGAGCGTAAGATTTACAAGATTGCAAAGAATAAGGAAAGAAAATCGAGAGACTTGGACCAAGTGAGGTGTATAAAGGACGACGAAGGAAAAGTTTTGGTTGCTGATAGAGATATTAAGGATAGGTGGGAAGCCTACTTTTATAAACTATTCAATGATTGTGGGGGAGGTTGTGACTGGGAAGATTTGACAACTTGAGAATGTGATCTCAACTTGTCATTTTATTGTAGGATTCAAATTGGCGAGGTTAAGGAAGCTCTTAAGAAAATGGATAATGGTAAAGCTATCAGACTTGATGATATTCCTATTGAAGTTTGGAAATGTTTGGGTGAAGAATGTGTGTTGTGGCTCATAAAATTATTTAATGAGATCTTACGAACCAAGAAAATGCCAGATGAGTGGAGAAAAAGTACTTTGGTTCCCATAAGAATAAAAGGAATATCTAGAATTGTGCAAATTATAGAGGAATTAAGCTAATGAGTCATACAATGAAATTATAGGAAAAAGTGATTGAACACAGATTAAGGTTGAAGACTGATATTGCTGAAAACAAATTTGGATTCATGCCAAAAAGGTCTACAACATAAGTGATTTATTTATTAAGGGGGCTTATGGAAAAGTATAGAAGTAAAGGAGGAGATTTGCATATGGTCTTCATTGATTTGGAAAAAACGTATGACCGGGTACCAAGAGATATACTTTGGAAAGCCTTGGAAAGGAAGGGGGTGAGGGTTGCATATATCAAAGCCATTCAGGACATGTATGAGGGGGTTACAACTAATGTTAGAATAACTGGAGGTGTTACAAAGGACTTTCCTATAAGAATTGGACTACATCAGGGATCAACATTGAGTCCTTATTTGTTCAATCTAATGATAGATATGCTAATTGAGCCTATAAAAGAGGAGATCCCTAAATGCATGCTTTTTACGGATAATATAATTATGTTGGCTGAATCTATGAAAGAAATTAACTCTAAACTTGAAATATGGAGACAGACTTTGGAATTGAGGGGCTTTCGTCTTGGTAGGAGCAAAACTGAATATATGCATTACAAGTTTGATAAGAGATAAGGCCAAAGAGAAGTGGAAGTTAAATTGGGAGGGCAAGTCAACAAGTGACAAAATTTAGATATTTGGGATCAGTTATACGAAAAAATGGTGAAATTGATGGAGATGTCAATCATAGAATTCAATCCGGATGGTATAAATGGAGAAAAGCTACTTGAGTTATTTGTTATCGTAAAGTACCTAATAAGGTAAAAGGAAAGTTATATCGCATTGCTATAAGACCAGCAATATTATATGGTAGTGAATGTTGGGCTTTAAAAGGACAACATAAACATAAAATGGGGTTAGCTAAGATGAGGATGTTGAAATGGATGTGTGGCTATACAAGAAAAGACAAGATTCATAATACTCATATACACGAACGAGTTGGAGTGGCTCCTATTGAAGCAAAAATGGTAGAAAATTGTTTGAAATGATTTGGACATGTTCAGTGAAGGCCATTGAGTGCTCCGGTGAGAATGGTTGATCAAGCAGTATGGAGTCATATTAGATAAGGTTGAGGAAGGCCGAAACAAACGCTCAATGAGGTTATAGAAAGAGACCTTTTAATTAATAGTATATCAAAATCTATGGTTTTTGACCGAATACAATGGCGCCGTATGATCCATATAGCCTACCCCACCTAATGGGATAAAGACTTTGTTGTTGTTATAATAACAACGTTGATTGGTATCAATTTAAATTTACTTTATTACCCAATTTGCTCCCACTTCTGGATTTAAAAAGGAAATCAATTTGACAGGTATTGATTACATAAATGAGTGTTAATGTGAATACGAATAGATTAATTACCTGATCCATTTTGAAGTTAAATGAATTATGACTCAGGTATTACAAGATTTTATATGTAAAGTTGATGATTGATATTCTCTCTCCAAACTTTTATATTTTGGGTTAAATATTCAAAATTGCATATTTATTGGTTATTTGGTTCTCATTCTCCATGTTATTTTAGCAAGTCGGTGAAATAGACAAAAAAAAACGTGCCAAACACTTGCGTACACCAACATTCATGAACTGATACAATAACGTCGCGAGATACAGAAGCTGAAAAATACATATAGCGTGCCAACGTCCATGAAAGTAAAATGATGTTGTTTATGCAGCTCCATGGTCCATGCATATCTTGACCGTTAAAAATCAAAGCCATTGGTTTTCTAGAAGTGGTTATTACTTGCGGTAAACATATGAATCAATCTAATCATTTATCATTTGTCTTGACATTAGGTGGCACAAGAAAAGTGACTACAGAGGTTAAATATTGTGCTCGCATTGGTAATTATAGATAGAACAAAAGCTTAGCTCTCCAATTTCTCTCAAACTACGTCAATTAATATGTACCACATGAAGCCAGATCAGCTTTCAAGAAGTTTGATGTCAACCTCAAGGAATGTAAATTGCTGAGAAATAATAGAACAAGTCTTCAAAACTTTCCAAGGCACCTGGGGAATTTACTATAGGTCCATAGGACAACCAAAAGCTTTTAGATTTGCTACCAAGAAAGCCGCAAACTTGTGAGAACTATAGTAATCCTCAGATACTACCATAGCTATCAACATATAAAAGCGTCGGTCATTTCCAAAATATGAGAATCGACTTCCTTACGCATTTCAGAGGCCATCTCTAGCAGGTGATGCACAATACTTTGTGTGAATGATACCAATAGACTGTAACTAAAAAATTTAGGAACAAGGCAATAATGCTTCTAAAAATATTTTATCATCTAAAAAGGAGAAAGGATATATTTTGACCCCATATTATTAACCAACAAGATCACAACAACAGTATCCTAACTATTATCATCTAAAAACTACTCTTTTTAATATTGTTGAATGAACAAATATCATGAATCAGGTAGAAAGCAACGGCAGAAACAGATAAAAGATGAACTAAATTCATTGCATCAAGCTTTGATCTTCTATAGTAGATATGAGTATATGACTAGCATGAAGCAAATCTCAAAAGCTGATATCATTAGTTCTTCTCTAATAGAAAAGGCAAGATGGGTGACTTTGTATGGAGTGATGTTCTACTTAACCAGTGAACTATAAATGGATAGGTTTTAGGCTCAAACATGGCCTCAACAGTAAACCCTTGTGGCGATGACAAAGAGCTTGGAAATAGTCACTCGCATATATCATAACAAGTCCCAGGAAAGCTACGGCTGATGATAGTCAATATGCTTGTTTATTAGTGAAGTCTTTTCGTTTGGATGCCTAAAGCGCAAGCCACTTAAAAATAAATAATATGTTAGGCAATCTTTAAGCCAATGGAGGAATAGAAGACATTCTGCTCGTGAAGCAGACTCTTCCAATCAGTAATGCAACTCAGCCCTTTTGCAACCATGCTAGTGATCTCACCATACTATTTCAGTCTAGTTTAAGTTTCCCCCCTCACAACCATCCAATTATCTAGTATATGTCCTATGACAGATAGAGAAAGGGACACTTACAACCAGTGACATACCCTATTGCAGCCAAGAATCCTAGTGGTATCATAGATTCCCAACCATAGGTAGTTACACTGCCAAACAAGATCAGAGGTTGGAAAAGAGGCATGGAATTGAATAAATAGTTGTAATGAGAATGCTTATAAATAGTAACTAACCAGATGGAAAGAGCATCAACTGCAACTTCGGCGTTGTGCTTATATCCTGACATTATAACCAACAATCGGTAGTAGAAGTTCTCCAATCTGCAATTTTGCACTCATGCCTTCTAACAATCGCATCCACTTTCAAAGGTTCAAAATGTAGACAGAGAACGATCGGTTATCAGTACTTACGAGAGCATGGCCCCAGAAGCCACAGATAGTTTGAAAAATTCCCAGAGGCCAACAAAAGCTTCAACAGAAAAACCATTCCATGAATGCGGACACCCACCAAAAACAACATAGGCCAAGAGACCCACAACTGACACCCAGCATGAGAAATCGAGAGTAAGCGCAGTCCCAACAATCCCAAATTTCATCTTGCAAACAAGAACCCAACTTACAAATGCATGGATTGCAAGAGCCATCCCAGAAACCCAAGCTATGACGGCTGTCTTCAGCTGGCTTTGCAAGAACCTCTGCAATGTGAACTGAAATGGGAAGCTCAGGTGAAATGGAATCAACCAAATCGCCACCAAACCTGATTGCTCCGCCACTCCGTTGGGTTGCCCGAGGAACTTCAATATGGGCGTCGCGAAAATGAACATGGGCAGTAACAAAATCGAAGATAGGGAAAGAACTATCCAGGAGCGTTGCATGTAAATGCCCAACATGTGGTATTGTTTGGCCCCGTAGGCTTGGCCACAAAGGGTCTCAAGCGCGCTCGCCATGCCGAGCTAGACAAGACAATTAAACATCCATCCTTGGTTTAAATCATGGGTGAAATTCACAATAACTCAATGATTGAGAGTGAGAGGAAGGAGGTTTTACCAAGAAACCGAAGCTGATTGAGATAAAGAAGGAACAGACAATAGAAATAGCTGCGAGATCGAGTTCACCGAGGTGGCCAGCGAAATGCTGAGTGATGACGGTTATGGAGAACAAGGCAAGGCGGCTGAAGATGGAGGGACCTGCTATCTGCCAAATCTTCTTTGATTCTAAACATGTTCGTCGGAGGAAACACGGAGGCTGATGCTGCTCTTCTGTGTTCAGTGGCAGCGCTGGCCGTAGTAGGGGATGCTCTGCTTCCAAGGGAGGACCTGACCAAGACAGCCATGTTTCAAAGAGTACTGAGTCCTAGGTACAGGCACTCCAAACCCGAAAATATTCGCCGTTGAAGAAACATAAAATTCTATCGTCATGTGAGTCTTGTCCTCAGATTTCTAAATTCGCATGGGCTATGGGGGCTAATCAGTAACATAAAATAAGAGGCAGTTTGGATTAATCTATAAAAATTCTATAAGTGTTTATGAATTGTGATTTATGGAATACGAAGTAACTTTTATGGTCTACGAGGTAGTTTTTATGGTTTACGAAGTACTTTTACGGTCTACAAAATAAACATGTGGAAGAAATTTATCTCGATTTATATAAATCGGGCTTATATAATAAGCCCGATCCAAAAAATTATCCCAAACAGCCTCTAAATCACGTGCTTTTTCAATGGCTACGAAGCTTTCACCAGCAGTGTTCAATTACAACCTGGACTAATAATATACTCATACCTTATGCTTCATTCCTTTATAGCCTTGGGATTTTTTTTTTCCATTTAGATTTTTTCTTCTTATTAATTTGGCTCCTTGTATTTGTTGGTTTTTACCTATTGTCTATTTGAATATTATATTATACGAGATAAACAAACATATAAGAGAAATTTTATTTCCTAAAGCATAAAAATGCTTTTTTAATTTTTATTGAAGGCGCTAACAAGCAATTTGTGTGATTCACAGGATTTGCCTCGGGTTATAATGATTTACGTGTAGACGTAGTGTGTGTTTTATTTTGCCATCATGTGGCGGATATTTTAACTTGTTATAGTGCAATTTAAAATTTCGTTTGTTTAAATGTTTAATTTATCAGAACAAAGTTTTTATATATTTTTATATATATGAACTTTTTTACTTGTACTTTTTATGGAAACCAATATAAGTTGTATTGCTAATAGTGGCCCACAAATAACACAATTTTTAACAAATTTTATATCATATACATATAATACTTTTTTTTTCGAAATCATTTATACATGATGCAGAAACTTTCAAACTTTGCAAGATATGCTGCTGGGGTCCTTAGTATAAGGCATGTTTGAAGAGTTAATCTTAATCCTAAATAGAAGATAAACTTATTATATCTATTAATCCTTTATTAATTTCCCTCTATTGATCTACCTCAACAATAATAAAGGAAATGAAAGGAAAAAAGGTAACTAAGATGTCTCAGAAAATATATAATATATTAAGGACCGATAACAAAAATGTAAATTCTATCATATCTATAAATTATATCATTACAATAGTATGGCCTTCCAATTAAATTATACAAACATCATACCACTATTAAAGAATATTGATCATATTTTAATTAAAAGTTTTTAGTCCAGTTGGTCCCTTCGTGAAACTTCATACCACTATTAAAGGTTAGTTGTTATATGAAATTTCATTCATCGTTCTAATTATGTTTTACACAACATTACTACGAGTACTATTTATCTTTTTAGTATGCATTCCACCGATCTGATTCGCCAAATGAGCAGTTTATATATAAAGCACATCTGTTCTTAGCGAGAACAGCTCTTTGTACATTTACATGAATGATTTTTCAAAAAAAAAAAAAAAAATCAGAACGTAATTAGCGTTACATGCATTTATTCTTAAAGAAAACATAGGAATGGGGTTCGTAAATATTTATAATGATATTAAAAATGAACATGACGAGTTGCCAACCAAGCATCAATGGCTTGAACTGGATGATATCCTCAATATGTGAACCAAATCAGCAGAAGGATCCTCAAAAAGTATGAAGTTCAACCTATTTCATTGAAGGCGATACCTGAAAAACTGAGCGCCAGCAAATACAACTATTCCGCCACCAGCTTTTATTTCAATTTCTTCATTCTGCCTAGCCCTGTTTGCAATTAAAAAGAGCATGATTAGCATAAGCAATCTACTTGCTAAATTGCAATAAAAAATTAACATCTGTATTAATATGTCACATAAAGATGACAGATGTGCAATTCCGACCAATCAGAGTAGCTAACACAACCAAGAGCATTATCAGCCTCCTCATTATTTATTTAGTTAACATTATTTATTCTATGTGGAGCTAGTCTTGGATTTCCAATGGTGTTTGATGAGGGGGCAATTTAATTTGTGGTGTAGGCAACCTGTTTTCATGACTTTTGGGTATATAATATAGAAAATTCATAACTTCAGTGCTGGTCACTACTCATGACACATTTAAACATGAGAACCGCAAATATTCAAAAAGAAAAAACTAGATTTTAATACCTTTCACTAACATAGTCTGTAGCGAGGAAGAAAGCAGCAATCACTTTTTTTCCCTGGTAAGGAACATTGCAATAATATTTGAACGAGTTATCAGCTCAACAATTTATTGATGAGGAGGAGAATTAACATCAGCACGGATAGTTCCAACACAAACTTTGGACTCGTCATGTATCTGAGAATTTGCTGCAACCTGTAAGTTCAACCAGTAGATAGCTGCTGGTGAAGCCTGTTATCCATTTTTGGATTTTCATCACAATCGGATGCTACTCAAGCAAAATTTTAATCGTAGATGCGATAGATGCTATAAAACAAAATCAATTCAGCAAGCATGCTAAGTCAAGATTTTCAACGATGCCAATGGACGGACAAACTTTATATGCCAGCAGTAGCATGCTGCTACTCGTGGTATGCCTCCATCCAATTAGTCATGCAACTGTCAAATTTTAAATTGGCATAAGGCAACAAGAACATGCACAATATCTCGAAAGCTAATGTATAGAGGGAACATACCCATTTTCTTCAATCTGTGAATTGTATCCCTCCTTTATTTCTTCATTTGCAAGTTCTTCTAGAAGGGCCCGTTGTCGTTCATTAATTACACTAGAAAAGGATGAGCAGATCTGAAGTGAGATGATGCAACTAGACTGAAAACATGCTAATGCTTACACATAAATAAGACCAAATGGGAAAATGGTGAGTATTTGAATACAAATGCCAATTTCTTATGGCACAGAAAACATCAACGGAAGACATATTCATTGTGATCATTTGCCTATTCTCACACTTTAAACAATAACAATAAAGCCTTTATCCCACTAGGTGAGGTCGGCTACATAAATCACACGACGTCATTGTGCTCTATCGAAAATCATATCTTTAGATATATTATTAACCAAAAGATCTCTCTTTATAACCTTATTGAGCGTTCATTTCGGCCTTCCTTGACCTCGTTTTACAGGATTCCATACTGTTTGATTAACACTCCTTATCGGAGCATTCAATAGCCTTCGTTGAACATGTCCAAACCACCTCAAATGACTTTCTACCATTCTTCTTTCAATAGAGGCCACTCTAACTCATTCACATATATGAGTGTTACGAACTTGTCTTTTTTTGTATAACCACATATCCATCTCAACATCTTCATCTCAGCTATCTTCATTTTATATTCATGTTGTCCCTTTAAAACCCAACACTCACTATTATATAGCATTACTGGTCTTATAACAGTGCGATAAAATTCCTCTTTTACCTTATTACATACTTTCCGATCACAAATAAATCCAATAGTTTTTCTCCATTTATATCATCCGGCTTGAATTCTGTAATTAACATCTCCATCAATTTCATCATCTTGTTGTATAATTGATCCCAAATATTTAAATTTTGTCATTTGTGAAATGACCCCCCTCAATTTAACTTCCACTTCACTTCTACCTTGTCTCTTATCAAAATTGCAACATATATATTCAGTTTTGCTTCTACTCAGACAAAAGCCCTTTAATACCAGAGTCCGTCTGCATATCTCAAGTTTAAAATTAATTTCCTCCCTGGATTCAGCTAACATAACTATATCATCCGCAAAAAGCATGACTTTAGGAATCTCCTCTTTTAAAGGCTCAATTAGAACATCTACCATTAGGTTAAACAAATAAGGGCTCAAAGCTGATCCCTGATGTAGGTCAATCCTTATAGGAAAGTCCTTTGTAACACCTCCAGGCGTTCTAATATTGATTGTAACCCCTCATACATGTCTTGAATGGCTTTGATATATGCAACCCGCATCCCCTTCTTTTCCAAGGCTTTCCAAAGTACTTCTTTTGACACAGTCATATGCTTTTTTCAAATCAATGAAAACCATACATTCCTTTGCTCCGATACTTTTTCATTAGCCCCCTTAATAAATAAATTGCTTTTGTTGTGGACCTTCCTGGTATGAATCCAAATCAGTTTTCAACAATATCAGTCTCCAACCTCAACCTGTGTTCAATCACATTTTCCCACAATTTCATTGTATGACTCATAAGCTTAATTCCTCTGTAGTTTGCACAATTCTGAATATCCCTTTTATTCTTATAAATAGGGATCAAAATACTTTTTCTCTACTCATCTGGCATATTCTTGTATCGTAAAATCTCATTAAATAATTTTGTGAGCCACAACACACCCTCTTCACCCAAACATTTCCAAACTTCAATAGGAATACCATCAGGTCCAATAGTTTTACCATTTTCCATTTTCTTAAAAGCTTCCTTAACATCACCAACTCGAATCCTGCGGTAAAATGACAAATTGAGATTACCTTCTTGAGTTATCAAATCTTCCCAGTCACAAGGCGACCCTCCCCCTCCATCATTGAATAGTTATAAAAATAGGTTTCCCACCAATTCTTAATATCTCCAACAGTAACCAAAACTTCGCCTTCTTCGTCCTTTATATACCTCACTTGGTCCAATTCTCTTGCCATTTCCCATTATAGTAAAAATATGTCATGAAAGCAGACGATTAACCTATAGTAAAAATATGTCATGAAAGCAGATCATTTCCCATTATGCTATAATATCACTTAGCATTGACAAAGATGTTTGCAATATAAACAACATTCTAGAAAGGGGCCTTCATCATATCTTCACATAATCAGCAATATATTTCTGAAGATGCTGACACAAGAAACCTACGTGGGGAAGTTAACACGGAAGCGCACAAACTGATCTCCGTGGTCTACAAGAAAACCATGCTTTGGTAGTCCTGCAACGATAATTAACAATAACATCAATTGTACACTTCAAGCAATGGGTGATAGAAAGATAGATACATCTATAGACAATTGTTCATGAGAGAAGGTACTATTCATTATATATTCATACCTTTGCCTCTTAATATCAGAAGCTGTCCTGGTTGAACACCCTTAGGTATCTGCAAGGAACATAGTTGCACAACAGACAGGATGGGGTCACAACTAGCAGCAATGTGACATCATTTCGTGGCAAGTTTAAAGCCATGACTTGTTCATGGTAAGTCAGATCACGAAAATTTTTATGAATCTAAAATTGATTGAATAAACACAAAGGAAGAACATGAAACACAATTTGAATTAAATGGTCAGCGCAACTAAACAACAATGGTCAATCTTAGTTTTCGAATTAGAAATCTGATTAGTCTTTGTCCTGGAGGGCATTTTGGGATTCCAGAAAAAATCCCTGAAAATGCTTTACCGCACCATTATATTCTCTTCATATCCAGCAGAGAACCTGAACAAGGCAAAAGATCCATACAAGATTTAAAATCTCTTGCACGTACTATTAGTACTATGGGGGCCATTTTTGCTGGCACCAAAAGTTTATTTTGTTTGTGACAATTTAATTATGAGGAAACAAGTCTTAAGTGTAATTTCTTTCCTTGAATATTTAGTAATATGCCATACCTGAGGGGTAAAAGGGGCAAGATTTACATCCTCTTTTGGTTACCAGAGTCGATTCAATCTTCTTTCCTTTTGTTTTTAAATAGTAAAAAACCATATACAAAGCACATAAAGTTTGCAGTAAAGATTCAAAGCAAAAAAGTTAGAGAATGAAGTTTTGCATGTACTAGCAGAAGTATGTCCTTATTTTGTACCCTGTATCTATGACAAATTTATTCTCCAATGGAAAGAAAGAAAAATGGCATGCTAATTTATGTGTCAATATAATTTCGGTAGAACAAAAGAAAATAGTGGCAAAATAAATCATACTCTTACTTTCACAGGCGTCTTCCCTGATAAAGTTGGCACCTCAACTTCACCGCCAAGAATAGCCTGTAAGAAATTAAACCTTTATTCTATCAATTAAACAGCTGCACAGTTGGATCAACACAAACCCAGATCAATATGGTGCCAAAGACGGTATGTACGCCAGACCTGACTGGAAAAGTTCAATGAATGGAACATAAATCTAAGAAAGAGCATGTAACTTAACAAAGTTTTATTCCTTACTTATAATCTGCGTAAATCCATTCCCTCAAGCTGGAGGAAAGTGGGTAAAAAGGGGACGGGGGATGGAACAAGTTTCAACACATTCTTCATTCTCTATGATATGTACGTAATGTGTACGCTTTACAGAACTTTTCATTATGATAATTATATTTTGCAGCATTTCCGAGTTGTCCGCCAGTAAAAGGATAAGCATGTAATCAACATAGAGAAACTAAACTATACATGAACAAGAATAGATAAATTAATTAATTATTATATTTAAAACTTAAAGTAAAGTGCAGCTTCAAGTTCATCATGATAGGCCAGGAATATCATTTTAGAAGTACCCAACAAGCGAGCCAGAAGCAAAGGCAATTAACAGGCCACTCATAAATGCATGTTTGGAAAACACCTAAACTGCAGTTTCAGAAATTATTTTTTCGCAAGCTAAGATAAAACTCTTCTCACATACTTATCTCGTAAATCGTAAAAACTATTTTCAAAAGCTAACCCAAACATGCATTTAACACTAATTGATTCTCACTTGTGTAAAGCTGATGTTAGACTCCACATATATATCTGCACCATCTCTGGCAAAAACAGGATCCTTAGCAACCTATATTGCCGCAAAAGCAAACTTAACATAAGAATAAAAAATAATCATTATCAAGAAAAAATAGACTAAAATGTAATTAACCATGACCAGCAAAAGTAAACGGCACAGAAGCTTTTTGTTGATCTCCAAGTTTGGTTTAAATAGTAAACTTCTAGATAGCAATATGATTTTCCATGAAATATGTTACTTTACTGAACAAATAAAATAGTGCAGCACATGAAACTCATGCATGCTAAATATTAAGTCCTCCAGGTGCATTAACAATACAAATGTTTACTCAGTAGCAAAGTGAGACGTCTTGCTGTTAGAAAAGGAACAACTAAAGGGGAAAAAAATGAAAATCCTTTGAGATCACTTTAACACCATACTAGTTAAGACCAATGAAATTGTTGAAAATCCACAATCATGTAATTAATGAAAAATAACATAATATTTATGTAATTGTGCAACCACAAATTTCTGATTAAGAATCAATCAAATTACCTATAGGTTTGATTGAGACTAGCTCAATTTTTAAGAATCAAGAAATAGGTAAATTTACAGATTCATAAACCAGAAAATCAGGATAGGTTAACCTGGGAATAAATCTGAATTAATAAAAATGTTTAAACAAAAAGGTACAAGCCTGCCTTTATTTTAATATATAGACTTCCAGGTCGGCTTCCACGTCCAGCAGCATGCCCAGCTTCTGGCACATGAATTGTATCTCCTGAATCCACACCTAGTAATTCCCATATGATTAGATCAAGAAAAAAATTAATTAAAATATAAAATTAATGAATGATTCTTCATTACACACAGGTGGCAGAGAAGATCTAGTCAGCAAAGTCTGCACCGCAGATACTTTCAAACTGTAAATGATTTTGTTTCTTAAATTATAATACGGAACCTGATGGCCATCCCCTAATGCACTAGAATGGACACAACATAGTTCAAAATAAATCAACTAAAGCGGGAGAAGAGAGGATAAAAAGCGAGCTGGAATTGGATTAGGAGAATATAGGAAACTAAAAATATGAAGATATGTATAGCTGGATTGAGTGTATGGATTTTTTTTATTGAAGATATGTATTGATTAATTTTGTCCCCCACATAACAGTTTGTCGTGGCCTTGTATTCCAAAAAGAAAACAAAAAAATATGAACTATATTTATTCATGATGGACTCTACCCTACCAAAGTTTCAATTGCACATAGTTTCATAAGGACCAAAAACCAACCTGCTGGTACTGTGACTTTAACATCTTTGATGCCTTCTACCACCCCAGATCCTCCACAAGATTTACAATGGTCCTACACAAGGAAGATATACATGAACAATTTCAAAGGAAGAGATCGAACACACAAGATTATTAAATGTAAGATTATGGACGACCTTGATGACTCGGCCTGATCCTCTACAGGTGATGCATGTTGATGTAAATGGAGGGATTGTAACCTAGTCAAGATACATTGTAATCAAGCAAGGATTAATATTTTGTCTAAAAAGAAGAATGAAGACATACGTTAAGAACTGGAAAGCCAATAAAATGATTAGTCTTAAAACCAAAATCTTGATAGGATTTTCTCATTGTAATCATCGATATTGTTCTATTAAGGCACTTACTCTGCCTACGCCCCTGCATGTTGGACAAACAATTGCCTTTGCACTGTGCGAATAGCCTCGCCCATCTGCATTATGGAAAAAATGCTCCACTCTAACTAGGTAAAGGGGAACAAGAAACAAATTGCCTAAACTAATAACTACAGACAGAAATGTAAATTGGGGCAACAATTTACATATTCAGTTGTGCATATTTTGCATGTTACATCATACAACAACAACAAGCCTTATCCCACTAGATGGGCATGTTTCCTCATCGCATTAAAAAAATAATCTTGCTGATCATTATTTGTTCATCATAATCTCATGAGACTAATCTCTCCACTTAAGCCCCCGCAGGGGGTTGGCATCCTAACATCAGTGGAGCCATATTTGTCATGCCTCCACCCGTAAAAAATTGGGTTCCTGAGATATCTTAACGTTTGTTTTGTTTGACAATATTACAACATTTCTTATGCAGAGGAAAAATCTGGAAATGATTCTAGCATATACAATATTGTCACATGGCTTTCCAGATTTCATATTCCAAGCATATATAAACTGTTTTTCTCCAAGCATATATAAACTTTACTCACCACAAGAATCACAGGGAACAGCTGCATCAAAAGACACATGTTTGGTGCACCCCTTAACAGCTTCGGAGAAAGAAAGTGATATCTCAACCTATTAGCAAAACAATAAGGAAATGGCTTAGCTTCAATATATAAAAATTATTCAACATAAAAACATAGAAACAACATTAGGGCGACCTCAATATTTGATGTAGAATGAGTGGTGGCTTCTTCAAACATCTGCAAAGAATGAAACAGAATTTTACTGAGTACATGCTTATTTAAGTAAAAATGACAGAAGTAACTGCAAGACCCATATGAATACCTCAGAGAAGATTTTATGAAATGAATCAGAAAAGTGAGCCCGATAAGCACTTCTAAACCGTTCTTCAGCATCCCGTTCATATTCAATGTTCTCAGAATCAGAAGTTTGCATCTTCAGTTGAAATAGAAGTTCATCAGAGAAAAGAACAGAAATAATTAGTTCAATAAAACAAGAATGAAGATTATGAATTACAGAATTTTAAAAGAGCTCTGACCAACTAAATTCCAGACCACCCATAATCATGTTAACTATAAACAACATGAAGGATGACGATGATGGCAACAATTTGAGAGAAAAGAAAATTTACCCTGTCAAACTGTGCCCTCTTTTTAGAATCTCGCAGGGTCTGAAGTCACATTAGAAAAAGCCATGTGAGAATACCATGACATCAATCAATAAAATTTTGAAATACGGTGTCAAAAGAAAACCGACAGCTCCATAGAACCAAGAGTAAATACCTCGTAAGCTTCTCTTATATCTTGAAATTTCCTCTTGGCGGATGGATTGTTCTTATTTGCATCAGGATGGTACTTCTTAGCAAGCTGCATAATGAAGAGAGGTGTCTATGATGCAGTCCAAGTGAAAACATCTTTAACCATGATTGTTAAGTTGCAGAATGAAAGTATTAGCTTATAATACAACTATAATCCTTCAGCGAACTGTTGTTCATATAATCTAGTTTCACTTAACAACATAAAAGAATACTAACAAAACAGTAAACTTCACGTTATTACATGTTGACCATATTGCGTGAACTTTGTTAAAATTTCACGTATTATTGCACTTTAACATCAATTGGATCACAAATAGAAACTCATGACATCATTTGACAATGGCATATTGACTAAAACTATATTAGTATTTATTGTAGCTAAGTGGCTTCAATTTTTTTCCTCTATCATGACTTAATTGTTTTCAACGCCTGTTATAATATCCATTGTCAATTAGTCTCACTGATTTTCTCTCTGCACGTGCATCATGCTTCTACTTCCTCATTCCTATTCAAGTCTAACAGCTGGCCTTGATCAAATGGTGTACTAATACCCAACAACAGAAGGAATTCTTTCCAACAAGCACTCACTCTGTGGAATGCCTTCTTGATATCATCCTGACTGGCATTTTCAGAAACACCAAGAATTTGATAGTAGTCTCGTTCAATAGAAGAAAGAAATGCTGGAATAACAGAGGCATAGGAAGAAATGAAATGAAAGTCAATATTTGAGAGATAATGCAAGTACTGATGATGAGCCTCAAATAAGGTCATTCGGGGTTGATCCAAACCTGTGGCATGAATATAACGATAATTTAAAGGTAATCTTGTAATTCGAAACTGGTCATTTATTTTGGCAAAATTGCAGCTCATCAAGGCCGCTACAGTACAACAAAAAAACCAAGAAGAAAAGATTAAGATTACAAAAGGAAATGATAATTAGTATTAAGAAAAAGAGATTTGGAAACGTGCCTCGTCTGATAGACAACGATTGGCTAAATGACAATAATTTACTCATGGACTTTCCTTGATCAACGGGCGGTTCCAAAGCCATAGATGCAAGCACTCGACGCCGATACTGTTTTGGACAAAAAATGCAATCACGCAGAGAGAAGGAAACAAATTTGACTGCTGACATTCTTCAAATGACAAATACTCACCGGCGTAATCCAACTAAACCTTCGCATTCACTCAGCCGCTTGTAGATATAGCTTTAAAGTTGAAAAAAAATGAAGCCCGTGAAGCTTGATACCGATTGAACGATGATCGGAAAGCTCCGATTTGGTTCTGGGGTTTTAGGGGTTTTAGTTCACCGGGAATCAAGAAAATTCAACGGTGTCGTTTATTACATCAGGGTTATATTTATGGGGAGAATTTGGGCCGTATTTACCGTAAGTCTGAACCGTAGCATTATGGGACCCACATGTATGGACGGTCTAAACTTTCATTTGTGCTGCGAAATGAGATGACGAGTTTTTCTCCGGACCAACACTGAAGTCTATGATCGAGAATGCCGTGGCTCGATGGCGGCGAACCGCTTGTTCTTCGCCGGTCTCAGACGGTAGGTCGCTCTGATTCTCTGGGCTCCCTGATTTCTGGCGATGACGCACTAACACTTGGGTGATTTTCGTACAGCTACAACTTTCTATCCGACCCTCAAAGTCCATGGAGGCCCCTAGCTTCCCGCGGTGTTGCGTTCGACGTGGAATTGACGCAGAAAGACAACCTGAAGAAACGGATTTTGGGACTCAAATCTTCTGATCCGAGCCCAATGTCCATGCTTCAAAACTGGGTTGACCAAGGCAACAACGTGTTAACTTCCGAGCTCAGACGCATCTCCAAGACACTCTTCTCATCAAAACGCTACCACCACGCACTCGAGGTTCGATTTCTTGGGCTTTGTTTTCTATAATTCTTGTTTGGGTTATGTTTGTGTTGAAGAGAAACTGTTAACTTGAACGGAACCCACTGGGTAAGTAACACCAACAATTGGATTTTCTCTGATAGATAATGACATGGATGGAAAACCAGAAGAATTTTCGGATGTCATCAGCCGATTATGGTGCCAAATTGGAATTAATTATAAAAATTCATGGTCTGATTGAGGCTGAAAAATACTTTTTGCGCCTACCGGATATATCTATCCAGAAGGCTACCTATCTCCGACTTCTACGAGAGTATGTAAGAAATAGAGACACGAATAAAGCCGAGGCTTTCATGCAAAAGCTCTATGATTTGGGGCTAGTTGTAAGCCCACTCCCTTACAATGAGATGATGAAGTTGTATGTAGCCACAAATGAGTACAACAAAGTCCCCCTTGTTATTCAGCAAATGAGAAGAAACAAAATCCCCTTTGATGTTCTTTCCTACAACCTTTGGATGAATGCTTGCAATGAGGGGGAAGGACGGGGGGTTGCTGCTGCAGAGATGGTTTATAGGGAGATGAAAAATGATCAAAATGTTGAAGTGGGATGGAGCAGTCTTGCTACTTTGGCCAATGTTTACTTGAAAGCAGGACAGTCTGAGAAAGCCATTCTGGTTCTAAGAAACGCAGAAAAGAAACTATCTACATGTAATCGTCTTGGTTACTTTTTCCTCATGACGCTTTATGCATCTTTGAAGGAAAAGGAGGGAGTCTTGCGGCTATGGAAAGCCAGTAAGTTAGTTGGTGGTAGAATCACATGTGTCAACTACATGTGTGTACTGTCTTGCTTGGTTAAGCTTAGGGACATCACAAAAGCTGAGAAAATCTTCATGGAATGGGAATCTAACTGTCACAACTATGATATCAGGGTCTCTAATGTTCTTTTGGGTGCATACATGAGGAATGGAATGATGGAAAAAGCCGAATCGTTGCATCGGCATGCATTGGAGAGGGGAGGGCGACCAAATTATAAGACATGGGAAATTCTCGTGGAAGGATATGTCAAGAGCGAGAAAATGGACAAGGCTGTTGTTACCCTGAAGAGAGCTCTTTCTATGTTGAAAGACTGCAGTTGGAGACCGCCACAGGGACTCCTGTTGGCCATTGCAGAGTATTTTGAGAAACATGGAAATTTTGAAGATGCGAATGAGTATGTTATAGATATCCACGACTCTGGTCTTGGAAGTTTGTCACTGTATAAAGTGTGGCTTCGCATGCACCTTTCTGCTAACAAATCACCCATTCATATCCTTGAAATGATAGAAAAAGATAATGTGGGCATGGATAATGAAACCCTTGCCGTTCTTAAAGCATTCAATGAGCAGGTGATATGATTTTCATGGAGTTACTCCTCATTTGCTTGCTGATATAATGCTGGTTTTGCATTTTTCCCCCTTTGAGATTGATTTTGTGGATTTTTTTAACTGCCTAATGATATATTCCTCAATCCTTAATATAACTAATATTCACATTAGATTAAGGAAATTAGTTAAGTTAGTTTTTATAATGTGGATTTTCTAAAACCCTATAACCATTTTCTTTAATTCTCTCATTTATTCTCTTCCTTCATTATTGTTGAGGGAGCATCAACAAATGTAAATTATGAAAAGATTGACAGATATGAAAATTATGTCTTATATTTAGAATTAAAATAAACTTTTTAAATATATCCTATATTAAAGACTGAAATAAGTATTTACAGATTTTAAATTTAAATATTTTGGATATGTGATGGAGCTATGGGGACGGAAGGCAGTTTCCCTTGCATTCAAATCACAAAACCATATTTTAGAAGTTTTTTTTTTTTTTTCTGTAAGTCGAAACAAAATTTTAGTCATGTACTATTTTTAAAAGTTAATCCAATGATTAGTTGATTCCCTGTACCTTATTTACGGAGCTATGTTTGATACCGAATGGTGTTTCTTTCTTTAAGAGAACTCATTGTTTGACACGAGAATCAAGTGAGAATAGATTTTTCTTGTAATTACTCCATCATCTTTTTTCTTTTTCTTTTTTTCTCGGAGTCTTCTATCAACATCGTTTTTTATCTGAGTAAAGCAAATCAGTAAATTAAAAATAATAAAGATTTAAAAATTATAAAAGTAAAAAAAGTTAAAATACCAAAAGAAAATAAGGAGATAGGGTGTAGAGAATCAAATATAGCAGAGACCAGAGAGATGGGGCGGGAGAGAACGATATATCTCCGGGATTATATTAGGATCAATGCTTGGAAAACGCCCATGAAGTTTACATTATCTTTTATAATAATTAAATAAACTAAATATATTGTCTCTATTTTTATATTGAAAGAATAATAAATATATCTAGAGAATAGAGATTATCCTTTAAGAATATTTAAATGAGATTGATGATGGTTCAGGAATGGTGGATTGGATCTCTTACAGGATCATTTTGACCTCCTTTCAAACTCATAATCTGATGAAGTTTAAATGGAGTATATTTTTTTATGATTATTATTAAGGAAAAATTAAAATAAAGGATTTAGAGAAAATAATATTTATTATAAAGGGCTATAAAAATTGTAATTACCTAGAAGCACTAAACATTATAATATAAATTTAAAATCATTAACCTGCCTTTAATCAAACCTCGGTATTATCTTGTGTACTGAAAAACCAAACCGAACTGGAAACCAACGAACTGGCCAATAAACCGATCTGATCAGGTGATCAACCCGGTTTGGTTTTTTTCTTTTTAATAAAAAAAAATCATTTTTTTTATTTTTCTTTAGAATTTCATATTAATAATCCTAGAATCTTTAATTTCTCACCGGTTTTGGTCCTGGATTAGCTCCGATTTAACTCCGGTTTGACTCACTGACCCTTGACTTGGTACCCCAGCCACTTCATTGACTTGTTTGAGTTTAATTACCTTGGTATTATCACTTGTATTCATGATTAAAAAAAACTAAAATTAAAACTTAAACCACCCACACCCCGATATGATATGATGGTGTCTTTTTTTTTTAATTTTCAATATATTATTTAATTAGCAACGATTAACTCATACTCCTCCTGTCTTAATTATAGGACAATATGTAGAATTTGATATTGATTTTAAATATAAAACATAGTTTATATATTTATTAAATTTTTTGTTAATTTAAAAAAGATGTCTAAGGTGCTTTAGAAAATACATATCATATTAACAAATTTAACCAACTTCCTTACTTAATCAACTTCCTTAATATAATTTAATTAAGTGAATATGTCTTATATTAAGGATCGGGGGACTATTTTTTAATTTTTTTTTCACCAACTTATATCATCAGGTTGCCAAATCTTTATTATCAACATTGATAGCAATTAAGCCCTTTTTATAAAAATAAAAAATAAACTTATTTCATATTTTTCATGATCTAATAGGTTACTTAGATTTTTTAATTTCATTAGCATTAAATGAATTTTTTAACACACATAAATTGCTTCTAAAACAACAATAAATTATATAAAATTTCTTGGTTTAACATATATGATAAATTATAAAAGAAATTTTTGTTGGAAAAAAATTAATTAAAATTTTTGTTGATTTTTAAAAAATTGTAATTTTTACAAAATTGAAGAATGTATAATTTTTTCCTCATAGATATCTGTTCAAGTTGTGAAAAATAAAAATTAAGAAAACTATTGTTTAATTTAGTGAAACTTACAGCCCGTTTGGTACGCTGGAATTGGAAGGGGTGGAAATTGAATTGCGTCTCAATTCCACAGGGAGTTTGTTTGGTATAATAAAATTGGCTCTCAATTCTAATTCAATGTGGAAGCCAAATAAGTCAATTCCACCAAAATGAATTACATCCCAAAAGCTAATATTTGTAATTTCACCTCCACATTTTCATCAACTATCCTCCTCCCTTCGGCAACAACGGCGATCTCTCCTCACTCCGGCGACAACTGTAACATCCTTAGTTTTATTTATATGATATAATTATAATTTGGAAATAATTATTTATAAAAAAATGAAATTAATAGGTAATTTTTGAAATAAAAAGAAAAGGGGGATCTAGTTAAAATATGTTAACAAGATTATAAAAAATTATTATTAAAAAAATTAATTAAAATAATAAAAAAAAAGTGGTTTGGATACATTTTAAATACAAATATTAAATAAAAATAATATTTGAATTCCATGTACATATCAAACACACTTTTAAACCTTATTTTCATATCCATATCCATATCAATTTCCATTTCCATTTATATATCCATATCCATATCCATATCCATTAAAATAAATTTCAATATACCAAATGGGCCCTTAGAATTTTGTATTAGTTTTAAAAATAGAACGTGAAAGAAAATGTAACGGAGTGCTGAAGATTTTGTTAGGGATTTTAATTTTTTTAATTTTATATTTTTGTATTTGATCCTTCTGGATAATTACAATTTTTATGGTCATTTTTCATAAATATTTTTTCCACTAGACCCTTCATTCTAATTTTTCCTACCATTAAATTCATACCATTTTTTATAATTATATCTCCATAAGTCATTTTAATAAAGGGTTAAGGTGTAATTTTAGTAATAAAGTTTGATGTGAGGGGCGTCTAATACAAATGAGTTTTGAAATTAGCAAAAATAATAATGAATAATTAAAAATTGTGTAAATTTAACAAAGCCGTTAAATTTGACGTAACGCCCTTAGGAGTTTTCTTCTCTTACAATTTAACGTCGTTAGGTCAAATTTAATGGCTTTGTTAAATTTATACCATTTTTAATTATTCATTGTTATTTTTACTCATTCCAAAACTTATTTATGCTAAACTCATCTTGGATATAATTTTATTGCTAGAATTACACCTTAACCATTAAATGAAATCTGAATATAATCAAAATTTTCAAAGTTACTTGTAAAAAAAATCCAAATGATTAAACAACGTCACTTCTAACTAATCTCACTCAAAAAAATTGAAGTTATTTAAATTTTTAAAATCATAATTGTTCCCCACTAATTCAAAGTTCAAACACCTATTATATTTCAGAATAGTATCCGGTATACTGTAAGCTTATAACAATAACCGTAATAGTAGTAATAATCTAATATTCATATTTGTGAGATTTATTTTATAAGAAAAAATCAATATTTTTATAATTTATCCTTTTCTACCGGATTATAAATTATAGAGAATTATTTTGCAGTATCTCCCTATTCTTTTGGATTAAAACAAAAATAACAATAGGCCAATATTCCCAAGCTAGCTTAAGATTCGGGTCATAAAAAAAGGTATCTTGGGATTATTAGGTTCTCTGGATAAATCTTATTCTTTAGCCCGAGTCTATAAATAGAGATCGAGGCGTACATATGTGAGCATCAAGAAAAAAAACCTAAGCAGGAGCCTTTAAAAAAATAAGAAAGGTTGAGGTAGGAGAGATTCGGGTAAGCATTTTCATTTTTCTGGCGGGGTGTTTCAATTAGATTAGCGTTTGTAATCTAGTTTTATTTTGAAAAAGTTTTGTGATGTTTTAAAAAATGGAATGAAGAATATATGGCTACTTGAAACCCACATGTCTAACTCAATAATTACATACTATAATCAGGGGAACGGGAGCTCTAACCTGCATTGAGAGTTTTTCATACATAATATCTTGATGTTACATAATTTACAATTTTGTAGATTTAATCTTTATTGTGATTATTGAGATAGAATTTAAGGGTTTATAGCCTGCATTACATTTCTTTATCTTCCTCATATATATCAGTTTATTATATTTTCCTTATTTTCATGACATATTTCTTTTTAAAATTGTTTAAGTAATATAATGAGTGCCTATTATCTTCCACTACAACTCCATGAGTTTTGCTTCCTAATTAATCGAGCCACAAAAAAGAAAGTCAATATCTTCTGCCACTCTAATCATTTAGTATAACTCTATTCATAGAAGAATTTTTTTATCCTAAGTATAAATTTTTTTAGAATTTATAAATAAATAGTTTTTAATTATCATTATTTAACTCATCTTTAAAATACAGGCAGATCAGATATGACGAAATGATTAGTAAATGTAAAGGAAGAGAATATTTTAACATGGATCAACTTAAAAAAATTATCAATATAATCTTTTTTAATGAGTTAATTGTCATTTTCCTGAAATTGATTTAGACTGCGTGTCGTCTCCAAAAATCACTAAAGACTTAGCTCACGTGTTAGTAGTCAATATATCCCTCATGGTGTGTTTGGTTGGAGGTGATGGTTGGAGGTGAGGGTAAGAAAGGAAATAAATTTTTTTAAATAAAATTATTTTATTTTATTTTATTTTATACTAAATATCCACTTCCCTACAACTTTTCTAACCAACCAAATAAAATAATATCCTTTTTCCTGATCTCCACTCCTCAAGGCAAACACACCCACACTTCTTCATTTATTACTTCACAAAACCAGAAAACCAAAACGCCAACCCCACGTCATCCGAAAACCATAGGACCTGATCGTTGATCTGTCCAATCCCTAAACGACACGGCTCCTTCAACTCCGCCTCATTGCAGTGCTCATGGTCCTGTGCACACCATATAATTTACCCAATCCAACTCATAAAGTTGATAAGATCAATAGTCTAATTTACCCCTCTGCGAAGAAAGAAAGGAAAAGCCTGAACCCAAGGGCCGACGCCACCGTTTCTGTCCCTTTTATCGCACTCGACTGAACATTGATAAATGACCATTTACAGTCACGGGGATTTTACCCAATCATCGATCTTAGATATTTAGGGTTTTCTGCTCCGCAACCCCCAAATTCTCCGTGATTGGTTTCGTCCCTAATGCATTCTCGGTGTCACGTGATTTGGTTTGCCACTCTCGTTCTTTTTCCAGAACAGATCGGCCCGATCTCTAGAATTTGAAGGTCATGGGATAATTCCCTAGGTTAGTTATTTTCCCTACGATGTTGTCTCGGATGTCTCCCTCAGGAGTGGGTCTTCACCGTTCGTGTTTAGTGTGAAGTATGGATTGTAATTATAGCTTTTAACTTCTCTCCGTCTGATCATAGAGGACCTGCTTAGGATGAAACCGCATTGATTATAATTCGCAAACGGAATCAGATTCTCTGATTAATTTTGTGTAATGTGCAATTTCGGGAAGGAAATTTTTTCATATGCCGGCTTAAAGTAATGCCGCCATTTGGCGCTATTATAATTAAAAGTAATTCTGGTTTTGATTTACTTTCTCAGCTGTAATAAAGGGTAGGGAGGTTCATATATCTGTTTTGTTCTTCTGGTTTGCGCTGATTCTGGGCAATCTGTCAGTAGGTGTGAATTTATTAGAAGGCACTGGACTAGCTGATCTGCTTACATTTCACGAGAGTCGACCTTGCGAGCCTATTTTGCGGCAAAATAGGACAGCTTCCTGTCATCCAAGAACAGATGTTTACGAGGAAGAAAAGGAAAGGAAGTGAGACAGATGCATCCTCAAATATCCCAGAAATTTTGACTTCACGTCATGGGAACCATGGATCGCTGTCATCAAATTTGAAGCCTCATTACTCGCTTGAAGATTGTTCCAGATTGAAGAAGAGGTGTAAAGAAGATGCTGATGCAGAGCCGGTTGCTTCCCGTAATAAAAGGCTTGCAGGCTTTGCCACCGCTCCACCTTGTGGGACATCATCTTTGATCACGCCTGGAAGAGGTCTTAAGAGGAAGATAGGATGCATTGATGTTGCCACCCAAATGGGCAGGAAGAAAAAGATAGAGGATGATTATGTTTCTGGTGAAACAATTGGACAGGGCAAATTTGGATCTGTATCTTTGTGTCGGTCCAGGCTTAGTGGAGCAGAATATGCATGTAAGACACTGAGGAAGGGGGAGGAGACTGTTCATCGAGAAGTGGAGATAATGCAACACTTATCTGGACATCCTGGGGTTGTGACACTGCAGGCAGTGTATGAAGAAGCTGATTGCTTCCATCTTGTAATGGAGTTGTGTTCTGGAGGGCGATTGATTGATAGGATGGTTGAGGAGGGCCCTTATACAGAACAAAGGGCTGCTAATGTAATCAAGGAAGTGATGTTAGTCATTAAGTATTGCCATGATATGGGAGTTGTGCACAGAGATATCAAACCTGAAAATATCCTGCTAACAGCAACAGGAAAAATAAAGCTTGCAGATTTTGGGCTGGCCATGAGAATATCTAATGGTAAGATGCAAAACCTGTATTGATAAGATTTCCCCCCCATTTGTATGTATTGTTTTCTCACAATCAATAAAACCCTTGCCTAACTTGTCCGGTATAAAATTCTACCAGAGTTGCATGTCCATCTGTGTGTAACTGAAAATTATGGTTACCCTAATGAGGTTAGAACTGATACAGCAGTTTTTAACACGGTGCATGTTAGCATTTTCATTAGTTAGCAAATGTATAATTCCTGGTGTTCTTACAATGCTGGTTTACTAATGTCACAAGTCATAAGCTGATCTGTCCATGGGAAATCCAAGTTGGTTAGAGTCTAAGGTTCTCTCTGAAATTTTTTGTCAACGTATTGGAGAAGCAGTTTCTTCACTTTACTCTGCTTTTATGTGTACATGCTATCTTGCATGAGAATGCCTTAGAAGAGTGCCTATATCATTTCAAAGTTCCCAATCCTATATGAGATGCATTTTGACTGAAAGAAATGTTCAAACATCTGGAAATATCCAGCTATGGAATCAGCGGCATTTTTTCTTATCTTTCCAAAACATTGGCTATGCCTCATTAATTAGTTAAATATTCAACTTTCAGGTCAGAGCTTGACTGGTTTAGCTGGAAGCCCTGCATATGTTGCTCCGGAGGTATTGCTGGGTAGTTATTCTGAGAAGGTGGATGAATGGAGTGCTGGAGTTCTCCTGCATACTCTGTTGGCTGGCTTTCTTCCATTTCATGGAGATTCGTTGGAAGCAATCTTCGAGGCTATTAAGAATGTTAAATTGGATTACCAAAAGGGTATGTGGGAACCAATATCTAAGCCTGCCCGAGATCTTGTTGGGAGGATGCTGACAAGGGATGTTCAAACAAGGATCACAGCTGATGAAGTACTTAGTAAGTTCCCGATAGTATTAGTATATTAATGTGTCTGAGATTGCCCACATTATCTGTGTTCTTTGATAACGCATGTACTATTCACTTGACACATGTATTTGTGCTTAACGCTGTGGCTCCTTTGATATATTTCATCATGGATGGTGTTTTGGCAAAGAAGTGAGCAAAAGAAAATCAAGACTAGAACTTTTGAAAACTATTTGATCGTGGACGTCTCAACTTGTCTTACATGTAAGCTGACATTCCTTGATTTAATTTCAGGGCATCCATGGATACTATTCTACACAGAACCTACTTTAGAAAAACTGCCCATCAGAGTAAGGTTGAAGCATCAAATAGGAGCCACTTGCTGCCGCCAGTTTATTGCACCTGGACTGAGGTCAGGAGGAAACAAGATAGACGATGGTTCCCTTGGTGAAATTGCAAGCCCGCTTTCATCCTCGGAGTCGGATAGCAGCAATTCAGAAGATGAGGGCGATGGTGTGTTGATTGACGTGCTGGCGTCTGCAATTTCACAGGTGAGGATATCCGAACCCAAGAAAAGCAGGTTGTGTGGACCAACAGGTCCAATGGATCAGCAAGGTTCATCTAACATGAAGGCTAACAACCTCTGTAAAGCATTTTGACCGACCAACTGACAGGCTGACACCACTATACCACTTTCTCGATTGCTTTTGGCTGGGGTTTCTAATTACACTTTCTCTCCACCACTAGCATATGTGGGCAAAGTGGATTACTCGCTGACAGGACGTCTCATATGTGTTGGCCTGGGAGCCATTTTCTCACCAAGATTCTTTAGAGTGGGTTCTAATTGCAATATTGTATTTTCCCCCTTTACCCGTATAGCCTAATAATTAACTGAAAAAAACCCTTGTACAGTGTATGTAAATAGATTGTTAATGGCACGGGTTGGCCTCTGCCCTTTCCGCAGTGAGGCGTGTCAGTTAGATGTTTATGTGGCTGGATGTGATCTTGGCTGCACTCTTTGTTCTTTTCTTTTTCTATTCTTAAGCTTCTGCATTCCATGTTAGTCCCCAAAAAATTGTATGTTTGGTTATCAATGTGTGCAAGTATTTTTTTTAATTAAAAAAGATGGGGACAATATCTTTAAGGTTAACACTATTTTCTCCCTAAAAGTATATGCAAGTATTATTATTTTATTTACGTTGTACCAAAAAAATATTAACTTAGCTAGTCGGTTACTTGTAAATTTAAGGGGAAAATATATATTAACTTTATCATGTTTATTATGAACTCCCTTCACCCATTTTTTATAAGCAATTTTCTCGGTTGTTCTTTTTATAAGTAATTTTATCATTTTGTCACAAAAGTCAAATTATTATTTTTTTCTGTCTATATTAAATACATATTATTTTTTTTCTTTTCTATGCATATTAAATACATATCTTTATATTTATCATTTCTCACTTACCACTAATTCTCATTCATCTACTCATTTATTACACATTTTCTTTTATATTTTATACTCATACTCTCTCATATTTGTTATTCATTCTCTCTCATATGCTCTTTTCATAAATATGGGCATATTTGGAAGAAATGTGGCATTTTTAACACATTTATTGTTTTTAACTAATTTTAACTTAAAGTTCGTTTTGCGCAACAAAGATAAAAGTTGCTTATAAAAAGGGTTAAATTGTATATAATTTAAAACTTTAAACTAATTAAAAAAAATATTGGTAATATAATTATTTAGTTAGACCAACTAAATGGTAATGTTTTAAGCAAGGTATTGAAAACCGGACCGGACACTGAACTAGTTGAGGTACTGGGTTAAGGGTCAGTGGTTCAGATTGGGATCAACCCGGGGGTCAGACCGGGGTCAATTATATATATATATAATTTAAATGTTCATACATACCATTTAAAAAACTACATGAAAGTTTTTTTTAACAAATAGTCCAATATAACCTCCTAAACCTAATATCCACAAAAAAATATTAAGTACATAAAGATTTTTCTCCAACCAATGCTAAAAGTATTTCACAATCCTTTTAAAGCTCCTTACAAATTAAAAAAATTTAGAAAAATAATTTTTCTTAAAAAAAAGCCAAAACAACGTCGTTTGGAGTATAAAAAAGTCAAAAAGAAAAAAAAGGTAAATTGGGTTTCCCTGGTTCACACCGGTTTGACCGGGTCGAACCGGTTCCAGTTTTCTTCAGCTCTCTGGATTAGACCATCGGCCGGTCCAGTCCGATTTTTCAAACAATGGTTTTAAGTAGTGGACCTCATATATGAACGAAAATCAGTCGTGTACAGTGGATCCAACCTTTTTTTGAGGCACTTGTACAAAGAGATCTAAATATGGCTAAAGTACAAATTTACCTCAAAAATTTTTGTTGAAAACTAATATTATTTTGGAAGTTTTTTTAGGTTCGATGTTGTCCTAGAAATATTAAATTAAAGCAACATTGCTTATTACTGTTAAAAATTTATCGTTCAATATTAATTTTTTAACGATCAATATTAATTTTTTAACGATATAAGACAATAATACTATGTGGTAATGTTTTAAGTAGTGGGCCTCAGGTGAATGAAAATCAGCAGTGTACAGTGGATTCAACCTTTTTTGGAGGCACTTATAGAAAGAGATTTAAATAAGATTAAGGTATAAATCTATCTCAAAAGTTTTTGTTGTAGACCAATATTATTCTAAAAGTTTTTTTAAGTTTGATATTGCTACAAAAGTGTTAAATTAGAGCAACATTACCCATTACTACTAAAAAATTATCTTTCAACATCAATTTTTTAGTGATCAACGTTAGTTTTATAACGATATAGAACAATATTATTATGTTTTAAAATTTTCAGAACGATATTGAATTTAAAAAAAATTCCAACACAACATTACTCTCCAGCAAAAACTTTTACGGTAAATTTTCACATTAATCCATTTAAATATCATTTTAGAATCGGAATAACGGGTATTTGACGGTTCGAGCATCTTTATCATTTTTTTTCCCGAGCATCCATATCTATATTTGTTTTCTGTTCGTTTTAATTGTAGTAGATAATGAATTAGCGTGCTAGCGCATAATTTAATTGAGAAACATTACAAAACACACAAGGTGCATCTAAATCTAAACGTTAGTTGAGTTCTGTAGTTCTCTTTAATTCTTAGTAGAAAGCTGCAATTATGGGTTGTGCGTGAAGAATTTGGAAGTCGAAGAAGAAACAAGAGAAATATATATAGAGGCCAAGCACCAACAAAAGAATGCGTAACGATATTCTACGATCAGCACGCCGAGAAGTAATGTGTGTGTACATAGGCACGACATTTAATTTCATAAAGAACCCTTCATTTAACTACATACCACGTATATGTAAAACAAAAAAGAGACCATCAGATATGCTAATCCCCAAGGGGTCAAGGAGCTGATCTTCACAGCAGAATCAATCATCATATGAGGGTCCAAGAAGTCTCTTAAGTAGCATTTCTTTAAACCTGGACGCTGGGCCGCCCTTTAGTATCATTTTCTGGACATTTTGGACCACATGTACACAATAAAGAAACATACCAACGCAAAAGCAATAACGTGAAGAATATGATTTGAACCATTTTGAACGATGCTCTTGTTCAATCTTCTCAGATTATTCTTCACCCCCGCTTGAGCCTTTATCATTGTCATTTGCTGCATTGAAACAGACAACCAAAATGTCAGCAAGACACTTGACCATCTTTTTGACAGCAAGGCACAGTTGATTGCATTGGCAATTGCAACACTGAAGTTCCACACACACAATTATACAAACCAGAATTATAAAGTTGATTATACTATATAGTTATGTTTCTATATTCAAGAATTGTAACTTGGACACAGTCAATAAAAGATAAAATCAGCACAAACGCACAAAAACAAACTCAGATATTGAAGGGCACTGGATGTTGAAGAAAATAATACAAGAATTGGATGCATTTAAGAATGCTACAGGCATTAGTTGGGAAGAAAATTTACGAGGTCAAACTTGAGTGGTTAAACATGTTTGGTAAAGCCGTAGAAGTGACTTAAACCAGCACAAACGCACAAAAACAAACTCAGATATTGAAGGGCACTGGATGTTGAAGAAAATAATTCAAGACTTCGATGAATTTAAGAATGCGACAGGCATTAGTTGGGAAGAAAATTTACGAGGTCAAACTTGAGTGGTTAAATATGTTTGGTAAAGCTGTAGAAGAGACTTAAATTGAAGATAATGTGCTGTACAATCCCCTCTCAATTGTAGAATGTGCCAATAGCACAGAAGTCTAAACTTTTTGAGAGAACCATGAACCACAAAATGGCACATATGAAATAAAGTCAACCAAATCCATCTCTATAAAACAAAAACAGGAGGTAGATATACATCTCTTATAATTTCCTTCATCCATAATTATCGAAGGGCTATCAAGATTCACAAATAGAACTATTTTGCTCTGAGTCAGTTTTTGCCTTGAAATTCCTAGCATTATAACATGTTGACTTCAGTTTTCTAATTGAGAGACAACAATACATTTCCTGCCATGGTTAGTGACTTTGCTGTTCAAAATCCTAAGTCACATTAAAGTATGAAAAGTATATCCAATTTTCCCTTTTTTGTGCCAGAAAATATCCATTTTTCCTTATTTAAAGCTAAGAAGTAAATAGAATCCTTATTTCCTTCAACAGAATTTGAAATGACCAATAAATCCTTAGTTTGAGAGATAAAAGATGAAAACGTGTCAATCACATATTCTCCAGTAGACAATGTACCAGCTGTTCCAAAAAATCTTTCTGATATCTCACTTCTGTCCCGATCTCCTCCGCAACCTGCGCTAGAAAGATATCAAGCTGTATTAGAACGTAAGGAGGAAAAGGGGGAAACAAAAAAAATTAAAGAACATGACAAAGTTTCATCAAACTATCCAATTAAAGATAAATGATAAGAAGGATGGCATTCAATAATATGTCAAGCTGACGAGACTAAGCTCAGCTTCAGATTTCCAAAATTACCTCAAACTAACATCAATTATCAAAGATTCTTATTATATCCCAGAAAGGGCAATACAAGGAACTTTTATGGACCCAATACAAAATAGTACGGTTCTCCCAACTCATTTCTCGTCAATCTGTAGCACTCACCCAGTTTTAAGAAAAGTGTTTCCTCGTCAATCTGAATAGTTGGAACTGCACATAACAATTCATCATTATGGCATCACTATACATGTAATCTAGAGCATCGGCTTTGATACCTCATCCAAAGTTGCCTATTTACAAAATCAATCAAAGGAAGGAAAACCCGACAGAAAGAGGACCTGAAAAATCGAGAACATACATGTCGCAGCCTTCTAACTTGGCAGTGAAGACCGCTGATCTCATCGTCCAAGTCCATCGGATCGATGCTCAATTGGATTTCATCGGAAACAGCCACCGGTCTCGTGCTAAGCCCTTGTCTATATCGAAATATATGCATATAGGTATCAGGTACCATTCCATGAAAATTTCTCGAAGAGAACAAAAGGCAAGAAATTTTACGGCAATCAGATTGCTCGAAACAAAATGAAGAGCTATAGAGAGAACTCAAGAGGGGTGCGAGGTACAGATATACTACCGGGATCGGTAAGGGGCCCCGTCACCGTAGAAAGAACCGCCTCTGTGCGAATTGACCGCCATTGAAGAGGAAGAAAATAGAAGCCCTGGGACAAAAGGGACGGGTAAGGAAAAGCGAATCGGTGGCCGGGAAACAAATAACCGACGGATACAAACCGGCTAAATCGGAGTCGATAGTATTGTTTCATTCAAAAATCAAAATTCCCCACTTCGCACTCCGCCTAGACCAATCCCTTGGTTGCCAGGACAGGATCTCCGTTTCCGCTGTTGATCGATCGTGGCAGTGACGTTGTCCCAACACCAATCCACTGTTGAAGCCATATCACGGTTTTTAAAAGTATTTTTTAATTCTGATTTATGATATATAAGGTACTTTTTACGATGTTTGAAATAAATATAAAAAAGAATTTTATTTTGATTTATAAAAATCAGATTTATATAAAAATATAAATTAAACTAAAGATCATCAAAATCCCAATCTTTTTAAAATTTTAATATTTATATATTAATGTTTTACTGATGACTAACGTGGAAGATAAGTACTTCTCCATTCCTTCCGTAAGATACACTTGATTATTATTTTTAGAGATTAGGGAGGTAAATAAGTTAAATGACTTAAATCAGATAAATTAATTTAATATAAAAAAAATAAATATCAATTCTTTAAAATAATTTATTTAGTTTATTTAATCTTTCTAAAAAATTTAATTATATCTTATATTAAAAATAGGATGAGTAATTAGTTTTTATTTATGAATTATTTGTAATTCCTTTTTTAAAATAATATTTATATATCAGAATTTTTATTTACAGATGAATGAGATCTTTAAGTAATTAGTTTTCAGTTAGGATTTAATGATTTATATGTAATTCAAGCAACAACGAAAAAATGATTTATATGTGTTCCCTGAATCTAAATATAAGATATAATAGACTTTTTTTAGAGATTAAGAAAAATAAGTAAATTAATTAATTATATCAATTGTTATGTATCATTAAATTATAGATAAGTTTATAAGTTAGGCAAAATAGTTTGGAAAAAAAATAATGAATATAAATATTTTAAAATAATTTAATTAGCTTTCTTAATATCTAAAAAATCAATTTTATCTTATATTTAGGACTGAAATGAGTAATTCTTTCTAAAATATATTTCTATTATCTCAATTATGAAATATCTATGAAGTTTAGATGTAAATGAAGTAAAATAAATATAAAACTCATAAATTTATGGCCTACTGAATTGTTATTCTCATAGAGAAGTCATGATATGCTGATCAGATAATTGAATAGTCAAGTTGGCCCATGGTGGCTTTTAATACAAATTTATTACCAATTGAAGAGGGTAATCAATCTATATTTATAGATGGCAAAAAATCAATCTACTATTTATTACAAATTTGATCATTAAACTCGGTCACCGTCTTCATCCTACAGTACAGTTGAGAATAGCATGAGAAAAATGACACTGAATCAAAGTCAACGAGGGTAAACGGCAATCATTGCTGATTTTTTTAAATGCAGTGACATGCTTGTATGGTCATCACTAACCTCGATATTGTTTTCCAAACTCTCGATATCTTGGCTAGTCTAATGGCTTCCAATAGTTAGTGCACTCAATAAGCTCTTTGAATGGTTCTTAAATGAGGTTACTGCAAAATCAAACATATCGATATGTGCTTGTTTGTTTGAGCTTATTTGAATCGGGCTTATTATATAAACCCGATTTACGTAAATTGAGATAAATTTCCTCCACATATTTATCTCGTAGACCGTGAAAGTACTTCATAGACCGTAAAAGTACCTCGTAAACCGAAAAAACTATCTCGTAGACCGTAAAAGTTACTTCGTATTCCGTGAATTACAATTCATAAGCACGATTGAAATTTTCAACCGCTGTTCTAAACAAGCACATGGTTTCTCATGGTCACGATATTATTTCACTAGTTATGGTGTTGTCGCTTGCTCATCATGCTTTGAGTTTTTCATGACCTACATGGTCATTTGGAGCGGTTTGCAAATGCCCTTAATGCTTTCCACTCAAATTTTATTTTTAAGTTTTTTTAACTAAATCTAAAATACTAAGAAGGTGTAGTTAACTTAATAATTATAAAATAAATTTTTAACAAATGACCTGATTTATGAATGAGTATTTTTTAATTCTTTATTCTCTATCTATTTTTAAATTATTTATGTATTAGTACAATAAATAGAGACAAAATTGTTACAATCTCATTTATTATACTAAAATTATACTTATAAATAGGACCAAATTTTTTAATCCAAAATAAGTAAATAACTTATAAATAAAACCAAAATGATGCTATGCATGTGGTCACTTCATCCTTTACTTATTTTCGCCTCCTATCCTTATAATGTGATTGTTTGAATTAATAACTTGAACTTTTAAAAATAGTTTGTTAATCATAATTTATGGTATAAAAATAAATATATAAGATGAATATTATCTCAACTTATATATAAAAATATTTTTTAACCTTCCAATTATCAAACCAACACACATACTTTATAATATAATGATCGGTTTGTTTGAGTCGTCCTTTCTAAGATCTTTTCTTTCCTACTATAGTGTTTTTTTTTTTGTCGTTTTCTTTTCTTTTTTCCTTTTCGGTTACTTTTTTATCAGAATTTATTATCATATAGAAGGGCCTAATAATTTGTGTATACTGTTATTTATAATAAATGTATGTTTATTAAACAAATCATCCATATCAAACAAAAAAAATCAGATTATGATTCTACTGAATTTTTCTGTCAGACAAAATGCGCGTTTGGAACCCTTTTTTCTCTTCGGCCAAAAAAAAAAACCCTTTTTTCCTCGTTTCCCCAACAAAATATTAAATACTACTAGTATTGTAGGGGACAGTGGGATATACGAATTTCGTTTAGGTTAAGATCCATATTTAATAATAAAGTTTTTTTAAAGAGTATTTGTTATAAATTAATTTTGAAAGAGAAAATAATAATAATAAATAATTAAAAAATATTTAAATTTAATAAAATCATTAAATTTAATCTAATAGTGTTAAATTATAAGAAAAAATTTTTTTTAGCGGTGTTAGGTTAAATTTAACGATTTTATTAAATTTATATATTTTAAATTATTTATTATTATTTTTATCTTTTTTAAAATTTATTTATGTGTGGACACCTTTGGACAAAATTTCATTATTAAAATTACGGCTTAACCTTTAAGAATAGGCGGGCAACGCTGACGTTTTGCGACCTCATTCTGGAAACGTGAAGCGGCCGTTATGGAAAGAGGAATGTGACTCACGTGGCTGAGGTCTCCGCACAACGTGAAGCCCTTTTGACTTTGCGCCACGCTTTTAAATTCTGCCCATCCTTCTCTTTGTGGCTGCATTCCTATTCATCGCCTCCATCCCCAGTCATTATCACCGGAGGCGACGAAGAAGAAGATTCACGATATGGGAAGCGAAGGTTATATTGGGATTAACGCCAGGAGGCCAAGAGTACTTTGCCTTCACGGCTTCAGAACGAGTGCAGAAATTCTCAAGAAACAGATATACAAGTGGCCGGAATCCGTACTCCAGAAGCTGGATCTCGTTTTCGCCGACGCTCCGTTTCCCTGCCAGGGAAAATCCGACGTCGAAGGCATCTTCGACCCTCCTTATTACGAGTGGTTCCAGTTTAACAAGGTTCTCCTTATGCCTAATTAATCTATTTAATCTGTCTGGGGATTTACAGGCACGAAAACGCGGGTTTTTTGGATTTTGATTTTAATAATCCGTTCATCTATTTGATTATGTTATGCCGTGATTAACAGGAATTTACAGAATACACCAACTTTGATGAATGCCTGAAATATGTAGAGGATTTCATGATCGAGCACGGGCCCTTTGATGGTCTTCTCGGTTTCTCTCAGGTGATTCATTTTTTCTTCTGACGAATTTCGCAGTATTGATTATTAAAATCCATCGGCCTACAAGTTGAAACCGTTGAATTTTATAATACAGGGAGCAATATTGTCAGCTGGGCTGCCGGGTCTCCAGGAGAAGGTACCTGGAAACTTGAGAAACATCTCAGTTTATTGTTATATGCTCATCCCCGGTTTTTCATATTCTCGCAAAAAATAAATAAAAAAAGAAACTTAATTGTAGAGGTTGGAAATGGAAATAAAAAGGTTGATGATGGATGTGCAGGGCGTGGCACTAACGAAGGTTCCGAAAGTGAAATTCTCGATAATAATAGGAGGAGCTAAGTTCAGGGCACCTCAGGTGGCTGAGAAAGCATATTCTTCACCAATTTCGTGCCCCTCCCTCCACTTTCTTGGTAATTTCCGGTGCTTTCTTCCACCACCTTTGTCCACACCTGGCTGCTTAGTTGTCATTATTATTTCTTTTATTTATAATTATAATAGTATATAGCTCTCTTTAAGTAGTATATGCGCATATGCCACCGTCCAAACTTCTCTGAATCTGCTTCTTTTGTTCCCTTCTAGCTGTTACGTTTCAATTAAGACAAATAACTGGCTTCCATCAAATCATCTTTCATGTTGTAGGGTGATTAAACAATAAACTGGTCCTGGTCCCTTGCATCCTTCTTCCTTTTTAGTATGAAAATTTCTGCTTAGATCGTAGAGATTCGTAAAAATTAATTTTAAGAGGACAAGGTTATACTTTTTAAGAGGTGCATGACTGTAATAAAATTTGTATTACGCGAAAGTAATAAGGTTTTGTGATTACAGGGGAGACAGATTTTTTGAGACCATATGGGGCTGAACTGCTGGAATCATGCGTAGAACCAGTGGTGATTAAGCATCCTAAAGGCCACACAATTCCAAGGATAGGTACATCATTTGTTCCTCTCTAATTTTCTTTCTCTTTTAGTTTCATCTGGTCGTATTTTAGATTAAACAGTTATTGGTATTAAATAGTTGTTCCGGGGCTTTTCTTGTCAGATGATGAGAGTTTGACGACCGTGACGAGTTTCATTGAAGGAGTTCAAAAGTTATGCGAGGCCCAGGACTAAATTTAGATGGGCTAATGTATTTGCCCCAACTTCGTTATCTTCGGCTTGTTAATTTAGTAGCTCTGCGTGTCCCTCTCTCAAGTCTGAACACGGGCACACCCCCCACACTTTTTTGTTGTTGTTGTCACAGTCAGTCACTGATACCATTTATGTATACAAACTATGGACTGAATAATAGATTCAGATTCCAGTCAAGAAAAAGAATAATAGATACAGACAAACAATTATTTATTACTCCAGAGTTAGTAATTAATTTAAAATATATGTTGGTTTTTCTAAAATATTTATGTTAATCATTTACAATTAAAACTACTGATTTGATTAAAAAAACTTCCTCAATACAGTCAGCAAGGAATTAAGGATGTTTTACAAAAAAATAAAATGTTATTGTAACATCATTTTACTATTTCTTATATTTGGGATAAAAAAATGTTATTTATTAATATAAACATAGTAAACTAACATCCAACATATGATGTTATTTCTCAATTACATCTTCACTTTAATCTTATGAAGTTACTTTTTCGGTTTTCCTTCACCCTAATCTTATTGTAAACTCTACTCCATTTATAATTTATAGGAGCAATTGGCATTTGTAAAAACTTAAAATCATCTATAAGCGAACTGACCTTCGTTGAAGGGGAGAATAGAAACTCAGTAGATCCTTGATTGACACAAGATTAACGTCGTCTCCAATCAAATTCCCCCTTCACTTGAAAGTTCCTTCAAAAGGTATGTGAATTTGGGAAATAAATTCTGACAAGCGAAGGTCCCTACCGGATATTTTTTTAGAAATATTTCATAAAAATACAGTCAAAATTAAGAAACGACAAAATGATGTGGTCAATTCCTAAAATCTCAAATAAGAGCCGCTATAGTAAATTGGGATTTGAAATATTAAGACAAAGTCAATAATACTCTCAATTTAGTAAGAGAGAAAAGAACAAAGGCAAGGCCAAAATCGAATCGGTTGGCTGAAGAGGAAGTGAGAAACGACAAACCTAGGAGGAGGGGAAGGGGGCGACAGGCTTGGCAAGGCGATTGGAAGGGAACGACGGTCCCTTGACCAAGCTTTTGACGGCGTGCGGCGGAATTGGAAAGTGGTAACTGAGAAACAAGGAACCTAGGAGGGGAAGGGGGTGAAGGAGTCGAGGCGATGATTGGAAGGGAATGACGATCTCTTAACCAAGCTTCGGCGACGTACGACAGAGTTGGAAGGTGGTAACTAAGAAACTACACCTTAACTTCGGTTGGATTTTGTCGACTGGGTTGTTTTGCTTTAGGACTTTATTGGTTTAGTTTTTAGTTGTGAAAAGCTTCTACTGTCAAATGTTCTTTGTCTTCACTGTTATTCTTGAATCCCTTTAATCTGTTCAGAAATTCACAAGTGTATAATTTACATTAACAACGCCTCTCTTTTTATTAACAATACAAGCTTCTACATTCACGACTTCAATTTCTTGTTTAACAACTTCACATAGAAAGGCAACAACTTTAGTTTCTTGTAATCATGCAGAATGTCACAAGACAGCATCTGATAAATATAACAAGTTGTGAAAGCATAAAGTCATATCACTAATTTTGAATATTATGTTGTTAATATAGAGATATGTGTTGTTATTGATCCTGCAACTTCTTATTTTCACACTTTGTCGTTGGGCATGTTTTTTATTGTCTGATAGGAAGATGTGAAAGCAGAAAGTCATGTCGTAAATATTGAGTATTGTATTGTTAATATAGAGATATGTGTTGTTATTGGGCATTAAACTTGTTACTTTCTCAATTTGTTCCTACGAATATGTAATAAGAAAGTGTAGTCATTAATATAGAACCTGGTGTTGTTAATAAAGCAAGAAGTTTGAAATTAACAAGTTTCAAGGCCAATAATAATACATGTATGTGTATTAACAACATCATATTTTACATTAACAACTTCATTTTCTTGTTTCAAAACTCCGTATCTCAATTTACACCCCTCGTCGTCCCTCCTCGTCAATAGTGCTACTAGCTTCATCGGCTTAAAAACCAACACATGTCATGGATAAGTTTGAAATTAACAAGTTTCAAGGCCAATAGCAGCATATGTGTCTATATTAACAACACCGTATTTTACATTAATAACTTCATTTTCTTGTTTCACAACTTCGTATCTCAGTTCACACCCCTCGTCGTCCCTCCTCATTAACGGTGCTACTTGCTTCATCGTCTCAAAAACTAATACATGTCAGAGATAAATTTGAAATTGACAAGTTTTGGGATTAATAACATCACCTGTCTTTATATTAAAAACATCATTTTTTAGATTAACAACATCACTTTCTTGTTTCACAACTTTATACCTTAATTCACACCCTTCATCGTCCTTCCTTGTCAATGGTGCTCTGGCTTTATTGTCTCCCACTGCTCATTGGCCCTCAAGAAGCACGACGACTGAAGTGCGATGGGCAAGAGCTTGGTCTCAACACCGAAAACTCAAAACTTGTTCTTTGAATTACTTCGGACCGATCAGCCAGTGGAGGAAAGCCAAAAAAAAATTGCCCAGATTATTCTGAGTTGAGAAAGAGGGAGAAGAAGATAAAGGGCTTAACGGCAGTAACGTCTTTGTGTCCAGATTTTATAATCACAGATTCCTCCACTATACTGACATGGGATTTTGATAATTGGAAGCTCTGATTTGTCATTTTCTAATTTCCAGCGTATTTTTCTGGAATTTTCCCTATTTCTTTTGGGAAAATATTAAATAAATACTATGTGAATTTATGAAACCCCAAAAAAGTCTGTTAACATTTGAAAATAACATAAAGGTGACGGGTATCAAATTGAAATTTTAAAGTGTTGATCCTTTTAACATTTTGCCCTTCAATTTTTTTTAAAAAAAAGAGAACGAAAGGGTGCCCCTTGTTGGAGCACCACCATCGATTCGCCGGATCCTCCAGAGGCCTAAGCTTCATCGCTGGGGGCTTTTTTGTGGGAAGGTTGCAATTTTTTTAAAAAAATAATGTTTGAAGGGAGTAAGGGGTGGGGTCGAACCCGCCCCACTCCTTTGCAAGTGGCCTTGTAGCCACTAAGCTCCTTTGATATATGTATGTATGTATAATATAAATAAAGGCATAATGACTTTAATAAAATAAGTAGTAGAAATAACAAAATACTTAATGGTATTGAGTATAAGCATAGTTGTATTGATTAAATGAGTTATGACATAAATTAAAAGCGTAACTATATTCGTTAAATGAGTAATGATATTCATTTAAAACGTAAATAAATTGTCTAAAAGCGTAATAATTAGACGTGGGCAAAAACCCGATGGTCCAATACATGCCCATTCCTAATAATAATATTGACTAAACGAATAATGAGATTGACTAAAAGCGTAATGACATTGACTAAACGAGTAATGATATTGACTAAAAGAGTAATGAGATTGACTAAAGAAGTAATTATATTGACTAAACGAGTAATGATATTGACTAAAAGTGTAATGACATTGACTAAATAAGTAATAGTATTGACTAAACGAGCAATGAGATTGACTAAAGGAGTAATTGTATTGACTAAACGAGCTACGGTATTGATTAAACGAGTAATGTGATTGACTACAAGCATAATGACATTACTCGTTTAGTCAATTTCATTACTCGTTTCGTCAATGTCATTACGCTTTTACTCAATCTCATTACTCATTTAGTCAATACCATTATTAGAAATAAGCATGGATCGGACCACTGGGTTTTTTCCAATGCCTAATCATTACACATTTAGTCAGATTATTTACGTCTTAAATGAATATCATTACTCATTTAGTGAATATCGTTACGCCTTTAGTTTATGTCATTACTCATTTAGTCAATACCATTATGCATTTTGTCATTTTCATTACTTATTTTATTAAAGTTATTATGCCTTTATTTATATTATACATACATATATACATATATTAATGTATATATATTTCCAATGAGCTTGATGGCTCAATGGCCACCAAGGCCCTTTGCAAAAGGGTGAGGTGGGTTTGATCACATCCCTTGCTTCCTTCAACCATTTCTTCTTTAAAAAAATTGCAACCCCCTAAAAAAATGCCCCCGGTTGGAGCTTAGGCCGTTGGAGGGTCTAGGTTGGATGGCAGCAATGCTTCGGCAAGGGGCGCTTTTTCTTTTCTTTTTAAATCGAGGGGCAAAATGATAAAAACATCAACACTTTAAAATATCAATTTGATACCTGTCACATTTATGTCATTTTCAAGTGTTAACAAATTTGTTAGGGTTTTATAAATTCGCATGAGATTTATTTGGTATTTCTCCTTTTTTTTTCTCCCCATTCATTTTTCCAAGTTCCTAAAAAATTCCGAATCCCTGCAAAATGTTTCTTGCTTGTTCTTTTTCTTTTGTCATGCATTGTAATTGCCAATTGGAAACAATGAATAAATTTGACAGCCAAAAAAAAAAAACACAACATTTGTAAAATGCTAAAATCTGCTTCGCTCAAGAGCTCAACACACAGACGTGAAGATTTGTTGTGAAGATCCAAAGACAATATCAACGTGTTCCATTCTGCATTTTCACTAAAATTTGTGCACAGAGAAGAAGAAACCGGTAAGCAAACAAAATGCATCCAAATTTTGATACATTTGCTGCCATATACACAGTTGATGCTAAACAACTCTTGCAAATAACAGAGTGCCACTGCCATGAGTACTTCATAATACAGCCAATGCAATTAATCAGCTAATGAACTTCGCGACTACTGTTTTTGGCACTTTTATGAGAGCAATTTTTACCCTGCGTTATTTAAGACAGCCATGGATTTGAATCCTTTGGAATTGGCGTCGTTCTAAGCAGTAAAAGTTGTTTTTCCAACGTGATTTACAGTATATGAGATAAGTTTGTGAGAAGAGTTTTGTCTCGACTTAAAGGAACATGCTTTTTCACCGCTAACCAAAACAGAATTAGTTTAAACTTGAGAAAATTCCTGCTCTCACCCATATAACCTAAATCTTATTTATCAGCCCCACTGACACTAGTTCTAGTTACTATAAACTAGACGTGCTAATTGCTATTGTCAGTATGATGTCTTTGACAAGATGTGGTTTAAATTTAATTTAGTGTGTAGCTACTCCTTTCCATGTAATTTATATAAAACATATTTACTTAATTTAATAAATTTTAAAATTAATTAAGTTAGTTAATATGACATGTATTTTTTAAAATATTTTAGTCATTTTTAAAATTTTCTTATTCTTTATTAGAATATTTTTGAGGGAGTATCAATAAAAATAAATGAGGAAAATATATGATAAATATGAAAATGTGTCTTATATTTAGGATTAAGATTAACTCCTTAAATATATCATTTATCAAGGACCAGAGGGATCATTAATAATTACTACCTCATATCATAAATATATAATAGTTAGTTTGGGAATAAATTTGGTTGTAAATATAAGAATCAAATCTATTTTGTCTAATAAATTTATGTGTTTGTTTTTAAATATCCATATTTTCCTTTTTATTAGTCCAATTTACTTAATTTTCACATAAAGTTAGCAAAATCATTAAGCATGCCTTAAATTGATGCATTTTCTTAATTTTATCCTCATCTATAAATGTTATTTTCAACCCCCCTCCTCATATTTCTCTCTTTATAACATAAATTAATTCATTTTTTATTATATTTAATAAGGATAAAATTATAACACCATCATTAATTACTTTCTAGTTGGACTAATAATGAGAACCAATTTTTTTTTTCTCCAAAAGTGGATTTATAAAATGGACCAAAGTGATACACATATTAAAGAGTTTCTATTAAATTGTATTCATGAAGAAATATAGTATTTTAAAAAAATTAAGTTATATTTATTATAAATACCTAACTTAACAGATTATTTTCATCTACCCAAATTAACTAACTATGTCCGTGGGAGGGGACAACAGAATAATGAAAAAATTAGAATAAAGGACTTAGAGGAAAATATATTTATCAAGAAGGTCTATAAAAACTATAATTATTTAGAAGGACCAGATATAAAAATATAAAATTAAAATAACTAAAATGTCTCTAACAAAATCTTCTGGATTCCCTTCTACAATCCCTTCTACATTCTATTTTTAAAAATAATACAAAATTCTAATTTTTATTAAATTAAATAATAATTTTCTCAATTTTTATTTTTCACAAATTGAACAGTATCTATGAAAAAAATTACATATTCTTCAATTTGTAAAAATTATAATTTTTTATAATAAAAAATTAATTAAAATAAAATTAAATAATTTTAATAAAACTCAAGGTGTCTTATAACTTATCATACGTGTTAAAGCAAGAAAGTTTATACGATTTATTTTTGTTTCAGAAGCAATTTATGTGGGTTAAAAAAATTCATGAGGGGCGGTTTTAATTTTAATTTTAATTTTGGTTATTTTCTCATGAATATAAGAGATAATACATGAGGTTTAATTAGGAGCAATTTAGTGATTTTAAATTTATATTATGATATTCGATCCTTTTAAATAATTTCAAATTTTATGATCTTTTATAATAAATATTATTTTCTTCAGATATTTTATTTTAATTTTCCCTAAAATAATCGAAAGGATGACACATGTTTAATTAATTGAGGGAGGGGTTCTGAAGAAGGTTTTTTTTTTTTTTTGCCGATATGGTTCTGAAGAAGCTGACCCAACGGAAGCTACCAATGCGTTCGTTGGTGCGGAAGGCAAGAACGATGACATGTTTATACCTTAACCACGCACTCACTCATACTCAAAGCGCTCTCTTCTACGCCAACGTCCCCAAACCCTCCTCCGCCTCTCCGAGACTCTTCTCTGTGGGCCATCTCTCTGCGTCATCGATGTCTTTGTTCCAATTTCTCTGTCAACTCTTCAAATTACTATTCGCCAAATTTATAGTTCTGTGCTGCTTCTTTTTTCAGGGCATTCCTGGCCTAATTTGTTCCCCGGGAGTTCGGGCATTTTGTACTGCGCTCACTGAAGCTGCAGGGTCCGGAGCTGCCGTGTTGGGGCAAGCCATGGAGGGCCACGACTCTGTTTCGTACCTGACTCAACAGGAAGCTGCCGAGATCGATGAGATCCTCATGGGGCCTCTTGGATTTAGTGTCGACCAGCTGATGGTCAATCTTCGTCGTAGACTTCTCTTTCTGTTGTATAATTTCTTTTACTGCCATTGCTTAGTGGTTTCAATTTGTGTTCATTGTGTACTTGCAATTGTAGGAATTGGCTGGTTTGAGTGTCGCCACGTCCATAGCAGAGGTGATTATTATTAGCTGTTTTTATTTATTTGCTGGGTTTTATTTGTAGTTGCCCTGCTTTCATGGTGGAAATGAATTGAATAAAAATGTCAAAAATTCTCGTAGACAGTTTCAATAATGAGTTTTCTGCAATAATTATATTGAAGTTAGTTATAGCACGTCATAATTTACCCGTAAATCCATAATTCAATCATGAGTTTTCTGCAATAACAATATTGAGGCTTTCACTTTGTTTTGTGACTCCATCGTCTGCTATACCAAGCATTCTTGAGAGAATTGTGTTCCCTATGAACGTCAGCCTACATATACAACAACAACAAGCCTTATCCCACTAGGTGGGGTAAGGCTGCAAATATTGTGGAAAATTTGTGCTTAAAATTAAGTTTCTCCCACAGGTTTACAAACCAAGTGAGCATGCTCGACTACTTACTATTTGTGGACCTGGGAACAACGGGGGTGATGGGCTGGTGGCTACTCGTCACCTTCATCACTTTGGCTATAAGCCCTATGTCTGCTATCCCAAGCGTACTGCCAATCCTCTTTATACTGGATTAGTTACTCAGGTAGGGGGAAACTCCAGCTGAGAAACTTTTGAACCACTCCTTCATATCTTGTATCTCCCCCCAATTATTTCTTTGGCATGGTGGTGTGTTACAAGTTGCTGTGAATCTCATTTGAATGACTGTTGTTGCAGCTTGAATCACTATCAATTCCGTTCCTATCAGTGGAAGATCTGAAATCAGACTTGTCAAAGGACTTTGATATTGTAATAGATGCTATGTTTGGATTCTCTTTCCATGGTAATTTGCAAATATTTTTTTGAATTACTGTTTTTGAATCCCTTATAGAGGACCACCAAACCACGTACAACTTGCATGGTAAAAAAATGTGAACTTTTATGTTATGCAAACTCACAATGCCACAACTGATTACTAGAATCCCAAAAATTTTGAAATTAGTAAGCAATTTGGTATCATTGCTTTTCTAATCATATCATCATCTCAAAAAGGACTCGCTCCATCAATCATTAAAATTTATTTTGCAATATCTCTGGCCATCAAAATAAACAGGGCCTTGTTGCCAAGGCACATGCTCCTAAAGTTATTATTTACCCATGGTAATTTTTGCCAACATCTTCTGGTTCTTTTCTGAATTCTGGATTCGCTTGACAGTCATGAGATTTAATGGATTTTCTTTATTAGTAATGCATGACTCTGTTTATTGTGGTTCATTGGAATGAGTAAACTTCAAATTTTTTCAGGTGCTCCAAGGCCTCCTTTTAATGATCTTATCCTGAGGCTTATCACTTCACATAATCATGAACAGGCTGGTCAGAAAAAATCAGTTATAGTCTCCATCGATATTCCCTCTGGGTGGCATGTTGAAGAAGGTGATGTTGATGGTAAAGGCATTAAACCTGATATGCTGGTATGATTTTCAGAGACACCTGTTTTATTGTTTCTGAAAGATTTTGTGGTAACAGCTCTCTTTATTTTATTATTGTGCAAGAAAGTTACATATATAGAGAATTAGGTTAGACTTGGCTCCCTAATCTGTTGCTATAATCTCGATAGATCCTATAATCTAGGCAAACAGAAAATTAAAATTAAAATCCCCTGATCCTAGGACATGCTAAATATAATATAAAGAGAACTAAATATTAGGTTAAAACTAGGGTTATGCCCAATAAGTGGCTTCAAGCCCAACGGGTTTCAACACTCCTCCTCAAGCTGGCGAATAGATGTTGACCATTCCCAATTTGTTGACAAAGCCTTCAAATTTCTCGAGTAAGAGATTTTGTCATGACATCTGCAGTTTGTCTTTTTGAAGGAATGTATGATAGATCAATCACCTTAGCCTCTAATTTTTCTTTAATGAAGTGGCGATTAATCTCCACATGCTTTGTGCGATCATGGTGGACAGGGTTGTTTGCTATTTTAATAGCTGACATGTTATCACACCATACTTTAATTGGTTCATCATTATAATCCGAAGTTCCTTCAATAATCGTACTAGCCACATCCCTTCACAAATTCCTAGAGCCAATGCTTTATATTTTGATTCAGCAGAACTTCGAGACACTGTTGGCTGTTTTTTACTTCTCCAAGTGACAAGATTTCCCCAAATGTAAGAGCAATACCCTGTAGTAGATCTTCTATCTGATTTAGAACCTCCCCAATCTGCATCAGTGAACATTTCAATGTTTCTAGTGTCATTCTTAGCAAAGAATAAACCTTGCCCAGGTGTCTTCTTCAGATAATCTGAGGATCCTATAGACAGCGGTCAAATGTTCTTTTTGAGGGCTACTCGAGAATTGACTTACAACAATAACTGCATAACACATATCAGGTTTAGTGTGGGACAAATAAATCAGTTTCCCCACTAATTTCTGATATCTCTCCTTATATACTGTTGTATCATCAGGTCTGATGATTAACTTCTGATTGAGTTCCATTGGAGTATTGGCAGGCTTTGCTCCCAACATTCCTGTTACCTTTAGTAGGTCAATAGTGTATTTTCGTTGAGATACACTAATGACTTCTTGAGTACGTGCCACTTCCATTCCTAGAAAATAGTGTAAGGTACCAAGATCTTTTATTTCAAATTCAGTTGCCAATTTTCCTTTTAGTCTAGTAATCTCTTCTGCATCATTTCCTGTTAGCACTATATCATCAACATAAACGATGAGAATAGTTATTTTGTCTCCATAATGCTTTACAAACAGGGTGTGATCTGCTTGACACTGACTATATTCCCATACTTTAATGGCTTTAGCGCTCAAACCAAGCTCGAGGTGATTGCTTTAGGCCATATAGAGATTTATAGAGTCTACACACTTTATGTGAGTTTTCAAAGGTTCTCAGTCCCAAGGGGACCTCCATATACACTTCCTCTTCAAGATCACCATTTAGGAAGGCGTTTTTCACATCTAATTGGTGAAGAGGCCAATCTAGGTTAGTAGCAAGTGAGAGTAGTACCTTGATAGTATTGAGTTTGGCAACAGGAGCAAAAGTTTCTTGGTAATCTATGCCATAGGTTTGAGTGAAACCTCGAGCCACTAATCAAGCCTTGTACTTGTTCACACTTCCATCTGGATTATATTTGATGGTGAAGACCCAATTGCTGCTTACTACAGATTTGCCCTTAGGTAGATCAACAACTTTCCATGTCTTATTTTTGTGTAGGGCCCTTAGCTCCTCTTCTATTGCTTGTTTCCATTTAGGATGAACAATGGCTTCTTTAAAGTTCTTTGGTATGGCCTCCTTTTCCACATTTACAACAAATGTCTTTAGATTTTAAGACAATTTTTCATAAGATACATACCTAGCAATTGGATGCTGTGTGCGGCTCCTCTTTCCCTTAATGCTATTAGCCAATATAAATCTTCAAGACTTGCTTCAGGTGTAGATTCATGACCTTGCCTTGGAGTTGGAGTAGGTTCTCTACTATATGTAGTTGAGTTTCCATGCTGCTGTGCTTGCTGCAGTTCTGGCGGCATTCTAGGTTCTTCCTCCCTATCCTCGGGCAAATCAGGACTAGAGAGAGGCTCAAAGGGGTTTGTGTCTTGAAAATCAGATCTGATTGGAGTGTTTTTGGTGATGTCTTGAAAATCAGATCTGAGTGTTCTGGAAGTGAGGTAGTAGGCATAAAAGGCGGACCCCAATGCCAAGCAGCTCCCGCACAATGCAGGCTCAGGGGAAGGAGATCCTATATGTACGCAGCCTTACCCTAACATATTGTCAAGAGGCTATTTTCAGGGCTCGAACCTTGGACCTGAGGGCGGAAAGCCAGCGCACCCACCAGTTGCGTCAAGGCCCGCCTTCTGTGGTAGTAGGCATAACAGTGGGAAAAAGAGAACTATTAGTGGAATCAGGTGGTGTTTGAGGGTCATCTGTTTGCTGGCCAGTGGTAGTGTCAGTTTTAGAATTGTAAGGATTATTTCCAGAGTTACAAACAAGCCATTCACTCGTAAGTTTCTCCCCTTGAATGGGTGGTTTGACAAAATAAGGTTGAAATTCATTGAACTTTACATTCATTGTAACAAACACCTTATTTGTGATCGGACAAAAACATTTATACCCCTTTTTATTTGAAGAATATCCCAGAAACAGTTTTAATGAATTTGTGGTCAAACTTTCCTCCTTGTTCATTAAAAACGTAAGTTGTGCATCCAAAAACCTTTTAAGGAATGGAATTAATGAGAGAAGAGTCAGGAAAAACTTCTTGCAATTTTTGAAGTGAAGTCAAGAAATTTAAAACCTTTAATGGCATTTGGTTTATTAAATATGCAGAAGTTAAAATTGCATCCCCCCAAAAACGATTCGGCACATGTGTTTCAAACATAATAGCTCTTGCAACCTTAAGTAAATGCCTATTTTTTCTCTCGGATATACCATTTTGTTGAGGTGTTTGAACACAAGAAGTTTGATGGTGAATGCCATGTTCTTCCAAAAAGATTTTGAAAGGTGAATTTAAATACTCTTTGCCATTATCAGATTGAAGAACCTTGATTGAGGTTTGAAATTGATTTTGAACAAATTTATGAAATTTTTTGAAAATATCAAAGACTTCTGATTTGTGACACATTAGGAAAACCCAAGTTGATCCAGTATGGTCATCAATAAAGGTTACAAACCATCTAGCTTTAGAGTTTGTTGCAAACTTTAATGGTCCCCAAACATCACTATGTATGAGAGAAAAAGGGTGTGTGGTTTTATAGGAGTGAGGAACATAAGAACTTTAGGTTTGTTTAGCAAAGTGACAGGTTTCACAATGGAAATCATAAATTTCTTTATTATCAATATTTGGAAACAAAAATTGCATAAAACGAGGACTAGGGTGGCCTAACCTAGAGTGCCATAACATAATGTCTAAATTCGTCAAAACGGAAAGAGCAGCCTGTGATTTTGACGTTTTGTTGATGATCCTTGCAGATAGTAGAGCCCATTCCACACCTTAGCATGACCAATCATCTTCCCCGAGGTCAAGTCCTGAAAATTACAGCGCCGTTTGTCAAAAGTTACAAGGCAATTTACTTGAGATGCAACCCTTTTTACAGATAACAGATTGCATTTAATGGTAGGAACAAATAATACATCTCTTATCACTATATTTTCAGATATAACCACAGTTCCAAATCCCATTACTTTAGCATGTTCACCATTAGCTACTTCAACAAATTCATGCTTAGAGAACTCAGAAAAATTTGAAAATAATTCTCTAAAACCTAAACTGTGATCAGTTGCTCCAAAATCGATCACCCAGATGTTTTCTGGGTTTTACCACACCATTAAAGGCACGAGTGAGAATTGTACTTGCATGTGCCAAAGTGACTAAGGGATTGTTTTTCTCACATAACTTTGTAGAGGCAGAATGTTTGTCCAGGATCCTCCTTAAGGTTTGAAGTTCTTCACTACTTAGAGAGTCTTCCTTAACATCTGCAGCACCTATCATCAACTCCTTTCTTCTCTACTTGGTGTTGGTAGGCTTACCATGGAGTTTTCAGCAAATATCTTTGGTATGTCCACTTTTATTGCAGTGGTCACACCATTTTTCTGCTTTCTTTCCCTTTGGATCACCCTGATTTCTTTTGACAGCTAGTGCAGACATCTTAATGTGAGCCTTAGTTGTGTTTCGAGTTAACATCTTTTGACTTTCATCATATTGGATCATATTAAATGTGTCTTCCAAGGAGGGAAACGGCTTTATTCCCATAATACGGCCACGTATATCCTCATACACATCATTTAGACCAAGAAGAAAGTCATGGCATCGTTCTTTGTCAATAAACGCCTTAAAATGTATACCATCTTGGGCACATGACCAATCATGGGTTTCATAAAAGTCAATTTGCTTCCATAGTTTGATTAGTGCAGCATATTATTGAGTTACAAATTTTTCTCCTTGAACCAAGTTTTGGAGAAGGCGTTTTACTGTATAACCGCAGCTGTATTATCTTTGACTGAGTAGATTGATTTGGCAGAATCCCAAATCTCCTTGGCTGTTCGTGCGAGTAAGTGCCCTTCACTTATATCTGTTGACATTGAGTTTATGAGCCAAGTCATTACCATGTTGTTTTCAGCACTTTAAACAACATACTGAGCATTAGTAGGGTTAGGTGGTGGAGGCGATCCAGTCAGGTACTTGTCCTTTCCTCGAACAAACATTAAGATACTTCTGGACCATTGGAGATAATTCTTGCCATGAAATCAATGAATAATGTGCCCATTTGAGAGTAAATCTGATGCCATAATAGACATCCCATGGTTCCCTCTTTGCGGGTCAGAATCAGTCCCGTGTGAGCCTTCATTAGCCGGTGATGAACGGCTGCTGCCATCTTCGGCGTTAAGCACCCATGGCTGATTAGTTAGGGCTGCTTTGAATGCCATTGATCGAGAGATCAGGCTTTGATACCATGAAAGATTTTGTGGTAACAACTCTTTATTTTATTATTGTGCAAGAAAGTTACATATATAGAGAATTAGGTCAGACTTGGCTCCCTAATCTGTTCCTATAATCTAGGCAAACAGAAAATTAAAATTCAAATCCCCTGATCCTAGGAGATGCTAAATATAATATAAAGAGAACTAAATATTAGGTTAAAACTAGGGTTAGGCCCAATACGTGGCGGCAAGCCCAATTGATTTCAACAGTTTCTTACACCAACATAAGTTGTATTTCTTTTGAGTGAGTATCTCGTTAATGTGCTCTAAGTTTCTTGTAGGTTTCTTTGACAGCACCAAAATTATGTGCAAAGAAGTTTAGTGGTCCTCATCACTTTCTAGGCGGTAGATTTGTCCCACCTGACATTGCAGAAAAATATAAGCTTCATCTGCCGCCATATCCTAGAACTTCCATGTGTGTTCGAATTGGCAAACCTCCTAAAGTTGATATTTCAACCCTAAGAGAGAACTATATCTCTCCAGAGTTTCTTGAAGAGCAGGTAGATGCAGACCCTATCGTCCAGGTAAAGTTCATTTAAAATAATACTTTTTTGTAAATACCATCCCCCTTTGGTCCTTCGGTGGTTTCATACTTTTCGAAACAGATTTCAATACTCATGGCTACTTCTCAACACCAACATCTTTCTTATGTTTGATAATGATGTGATTCAATACATGTAGTTTCGTAAATGGTTTGATGATGCATTGGCTGCTGGCTTGAGGGAACCAAATGCTATGGCCTTATCAACTGTAGGGAAGGATGGAAAACCGTAAGATCAGCTTTGCTGTTCATCTTACTTTGTTTCTTTTACTTTTTTCAATCTTCACCTATATAGGTTGGTGGGTTCTGGTGAATGAACAAAAGTATACTTTTTGAAGGGGCTTGTGTAACTGATATATATGCATAGTTAATATGTTGATTAACTGAACTTAATTGCATCTGACTTTACTTTATATGGCTGCAGCTCATCACGAATGGTGTTGTTAAAGGGTGTGGACAAGGATGGTTTTGTGTGGTCAGTGATAATCTTCTGTTTGTACTTTATATGACCTTAAAAATCCTGTTTGGAAAATGATTATTATCTTCCTCCTATTGCAATTGGTTTGTTCAGGTACACAAACTATGAAAGCCAGAAGGCGCATGAACTATCTGAAAATCCTCATGCATCAATTCTTTTCTTCTGGTATGATCTAAACCGGCAGGTAAATGTTATTTTTATTCTAGACTTTGCTGCTTATTGATCTGGTCCTACATGGGTTTGATGCATGTTCGTTTATGATGCAAAGCAGTATCATGCTAGGAGGTAGCTTCCTTAGAAAAAGGGGGGAAATGCACTATCTGATATATAGAATGAAATATAACGCATGGATGATTAAATTCCTCTATATGGTCTAAATTAGTGGATTAGCATCTCCTGTATTGACCTATTGTCTAGATCTCATGAAGGTTGTCAAAGCAAGTGTTTTGAGATATGTCCAGAGAAAGAAGAAAATTAGAATGCACAAATCAGGAACCTAACTGCAAAAGCCCAATTTTTGCTTTCTTCTCAATTTCTTTCATTGGCTTGTACTTAAAACCTACCCAAAGGCTTACCTCTGGTTGTTGAAATCTTGACAATCTTCACTATCTACACAGAGCAGCTTTGTTTGCTAAATATCTTTATATTGTAAGTTAACAAAGCCCAGGCAGTGATGGTTGGTAACAGGCCTCCAGTTGAAACGACCTGATATGCTTATAACTGTTTTATGGGGGCGTACATCATAATTCATTGATCGCCTTATTTTTTTTTGCCAATATATTGATTGTTGATGACCTTCCTTGATAAGGATCATTTCTGTTAAAATAGAGTTAGTTTTTCTTTTGGTTCCTTAGTTAAGATTCTGTTTGTAATTGAACTAGGTTTCAATATGTAAGACCAAGCCCAAGCCCAGTTTATGCAGTTAGACATATGTCTTAGAATTAGGTTTTGAGCTCAGTTATATTGGCTATAGCTATATGTGTGCGAAGGACTGTACTTGAAAAGTTGAATAAGAAAAGATCCAGAACTCTCTTGGTTTTACAAAAAAAAAAATCAATCTAAAGAGTTTCCATGCCTTTTTTTCCTTTTCCAAGGTACGAGTGGAGGGATCTGTACAGAAAGTCTCGGATGAAGAATCAGAACAGTATTTCCATAGCCGTCCTAGAGGAAGTCAGATTGGAGCGCTAGCTAGCAAACAGGTTTGCTGTAATTTATTTATACTGAATTCTGATAGTTGTTGAATACAAAGTTTACCAGTTGCTTGATCTTTTAGAGTATGGTAGTGCCTGGAAGACATTTTCTTCATCAGGAGTACAAAGAGCTGGAGCAAAAATTTGCTGATGGGTGAGTCTTAGACCATCTTTTAAATACTAGGCTTCATATGGGAAAGAAAAAGAGGACAATAGAAAAAATGTCGAGTAAGTATTAGCAATGAATGAAATCATACAATATATCTAGACTTATTTTTAATCTTGATTCTTCTATTTCCTTCCACTATTTCTGTTTTCCTAATAGACCCCTCTTGTTAGTATTCTGTTTGTGATACCGAGTAGAATCCCTATGGTTCCAATGTATTATTCATGATATGTTAAATTGTATGCCATGGTTGCTTTTCCAAATCTTTCTGGGATGAATCTGAGCTCCGATTAGCTCATCATCTCATGCCTTTTAACGTTACACTCTTTTTTAAACAATTCATATGTCCTCCCATTGTTAACCCCAGGTAAGTTGGGAAGTAACACTTCTATATTTCTGCTTGCAGTGGCTTGATCCCTAAACCCAAAAACTGGGGAGGATACAGATTGACACCACAACTTTTTGAGTTTTGGCAAGGACAGCCGTCTCGTTTGCATGACAGGTGGTTGTTACGCCTTGTATGAAGGTTGATTTTTATGTATGTTGTTAATTATAACAAGGAAACAACAGTGGGTGTGGAACTACGATTCGATTTTCCTCGTTCATGACGAAAACTATTAATCTTGGGCTTTGCTCTGAGTTGTAGATATGAACTCTACAATCTTTTGTTTGGGCTTTCAACAGTATTCTGTATGCAGTTGTCATTAGAAGCTGCTGTATTCACGAGCCGTATGAAGAAAATTATCCATGAGTGTTCCTTATGGTTTCATTGTGGATGTTTTGTTGACAGGTTGCGCTATTCGCCCCATGAGATAAATGGACAACGAGTATGGAAGATTGAGCGGTTGGCGCCCTAATTATGAAATTTCAACATCTGGCATGTGAGATAGATTTATAGGTGGTGTACTGTAGATGGTCAAATAATGCATAAGTTTGATGAGGATGTGCAATCTCGGTGGAATAAGGCATTTGATATCATGATAGTTCCAATCAGAGAGCCCTGATTTATTCATGTAATGACAAGGATAGAACGCTGTTCATTATATAGATGACAGTATCCTCTATATGGTAGCAATAATGTGAATGTCAACATTGTATTGTTATCCTTTCTTATTTGAGATCTGCATGAGTTGCTGTTTTCGGTGGCAGTGATGTGTGTTTGGCAACACTGATTGCCAAACCTTGTTGATACTCACTCCTAATGCAGGCCAAATTTAATTCGGAGCCATTCGAGACTGTTCAGGTGGGAATTCATAAACCGGAATTTAAACCCGTAACTACAAAAATTTGTTCTTGAGAGAGGTAATATAATTTAGTCTGCTATTCACGGTTGACAATAGATTCTTGGTCATGAAGATCAAAATTAGGAGTTTATATATGCAATGAAACAAATGTAGACATTGGCAAGAAATAAGAAGGAAAAAGGGACAAATACAGACGTGCATGACATGAAACAGGTCAAATGTTTATCTATTTATTAGCCTGTGTGTGGATGCATCTTTACGCTTGTCCCTCCCCAACATGTGCTCTGTCATAATTTGTTATCAATGAGTCACCTGGTTATGAACGGAAGGTTTGGAATATTCCCAGATCTTGCGATTCTTGTCACTGCCGTGTGCCTAGATAGGTGTTGAGAATTGGTGGGTAACTAGTAAACAGAGCCTCTCACTCTTATAATGGTAGGTTTTTGAACGAATCTCAATTTTGTGAACCCAGATGATGAAATCAAAAGAGTGAATTTTTACGGCCCATGATGGGTATTTCAGTATTTTGGATGAAGAGGCTTATGAAAAGGGTGGGTGGGCATTAATGGCCGAGTAGAATCCATGTACTGATTCTGGCAAGAAAAAAAAGAATCCATATACTGATTGATGGACAGGGAACACCAAAAGTGGGTCCTGCTGAAAGGGGGAAAATAGTAATAAACTATTAATTGTCCCATTCCTTTTCAAATCGGGGGATCAATGGTTCTCCAGCAATTTGGACGCTTGTTGATATATTTTCAGTATTGGTTAGGCTGATGGAGTGGATCATGCCAAACTAGGGACCACCATGAATGAAATTTGAAAAATAAGCAAATTTCTTTTCAGGTAGCTTTTGACCAAGTCGAAGCTGTAATGTAGTTGTAACCTGACTGACACCCTTTGCTTTATCTGACAGGCCATATTTAGCTTCAGCCTTCGGGGCTTTCCACTCACCAACAACCACTTTCTTTTCAAAGAGTTGGCCTTCACCTCCTCAATGATATCACACTCTCTGAGATCGAAATTCAAACGCCCAAGGCCAAGAGGGCTCACAGTTGTTACATGTCATTCTTGAAAGCTACCCAGAAGAAGAAGAAGAAGATGATGATGATACGGCATGCGATTATTTTACCAGAGTTCTAAAGCAGAAATGATTGGAAGATTCTCTCTCTTTCTCTCTCTCAAATCATATCAAAAATAAAATAATAATAATAATAGAAGCCTATAACCCAAATAATGGATTTTAAGTTCTGAGGCTGTGAAGCCTCTTTTATTGATATCCTCCGAGTGGGAGGAGCTGTTTGTTCGAAATTCGAATCACCAAATAAAACACGTTAATGGTTCTGTTGGAAGGGCAATTTGACACATAATGACATCAATATCAAACCCTATCATCGAGACCAACCTTCCATTGAGCTGGATCACCCGTTTGTCGATTCTGTACTAGGATGTGGCCCCTACCTCCCCTCTCATATCATCAATCATCTATCAACTCTAGGAGCCTCAATTGCTTTCTTAACATCAACATTGTGTTTGCTTTTTCTGTGTGGATATAAAGAGTACAGTTTTATCAAAGATTTAGTTTAATTGGCAAGATAATGTCATGTTTATGCACAAAGTTATTTAAGAGCCAGAACGACTTTTATCTGCTCGCTTTTGAATTTTTTAAGATCTATCAACAAGATAAAAAGGTATTATACGGTATAGATATAGTAGTATGTGTAGTGCGTGGCAGAGAGAATGGTGATGGTACAAATTCGAAATCATGTTAGGGATAGACAAAGATACTGAGGCTCTTTTGAAACTTCTTTTCTTGAACGTTTATCTGAATTATGATGAGCCTTTTGAGGAGCCAAAAAAAAAAAAAAAAATCCGACAATGTGACTTGACTGGTGACTTGTGGGTGTGATTTAAGGACAAAAGCCATTTACATTAGTGGATATCTCATCCTTTGAATGTGCGACATCTGAACTAATGGCGACCCCAAAGGTTAAAAGGTAATTCGACCTTTGCTATGCAATAACTTCGTCTCATCGGTTTCTGCTAAAATAATCACCCCTTCTTGTTCTGCTCTCTGCACATCTTGAAATCTCAGTTTGAAGACAGAGGAGAGATCAAACACTGATATTTTACAAGTGAACGTTATAGTTTCTTCCCCCCACCAGGGTGTTTAATAAAAAAATGTCGTCAGACAACCTAAACAATTGCATGTGATATCTCCATATAAAATATATAAAGAGAGAATCAATACTGGAAATGGTGATAGTAAAGAGCGCATTATTAAGGATCATTTAAAAAAGGAAAGAGGACAACGACAAGTGTGGAAGATTTTAATCCAGTGGTATAGCACATGGAAGCACAGTTTAGTGGTTGAGCTGCGCTTTGATCAGCCACGAATTGTGGTTAACAGAAACATCACAAAGATGCAAGTTTTTTTAATAAAATAAAATTACCCTCTTTGTTTTTTATCCTGGGACTTCAGCGACCTTGTTAATTACTTTAAAGTTTTCAACTGGCAAGTCCCACCAACACACCACACCACCACCCACTTGGGGCTGCCAGATAGTAGTTGGGGGGTTTTTTCTCAGTGTACGACGTTAGCTTCTGCAAAATCTGCATCCCCCCCCCCCCAAATTATGTGATCAAACATGATATCATTATTATTAATAAATGCATGATTATATAAAATATCTTAATGTGCACAATGTCATTAATGTATCCCCAGCCTCAATACCGTACACGTGGCCCACATACTGAAATGATCGGGTGGTGGGGGCCACCCCTGAGATGTGGCTTCACCAATCACCCAAAACCAGCCAGCCCCCTCGAGCCTTTTTAGCATTAGCAGCTCATTCTAATTATTATTATTATTTATTTGTAATTATCATTATGTGTGTGTGCTTAGCAAACAGTGTAATACATGTGATAGCCAAATCAACTTGTGCTTGTTCTCATTCAGGGCCATGTAATTTGATGAGTGAATTTTTCTATTAAAAAAGCGATGGATTGGTCTGCCCAGTAGGTAAGACAGGACCATCACTTAGGTCATTTTCACGTATCCGACGGCCATAATTGAAGGATTTGTGGAACCTTGTCCTTTCCCTAACATCATTATCAAAGTCCCCTCTCATTATTTTTCCTTCCTCAGGACAGTCATGGTAGGTTAGTCTAAGAGAAAACACCATAAGCAAATAGGAAGAAAGAAGAAAGTATAATAATAAATAAACGATATTATCTTCAAGTGTGTGTGTGAAAAGAAATGACCTGCTGGATCCCATGAGGGACTATTACCATTTGCCACCACAAGCAATATGAATAAAGCAATCTGAGTGACGATAGAAATGGTGGAGGAAGGGGGTAAGAAAAAGCCGAGGCTTTGCTTCCTATCGGTTATTCAATTGCATAATCAGATTCCCACTTCGATCACAACTTTGCTTTTGCCCTCTTACGTCCTGCCAAATTGAATCCCAACATATTCCTCCCAATAATGAGAGTGAGCAAGTCCACTCTTGGAAGTCGAATGAGAATTCTCTCCTCTTTACAAGTAGATTACTCTGCTTTATTCCTTAAAAACTGAACTGGATTAAAATTTCCAGACAACAACAGAAACTACGACGTCTGGGATTGTAGGTGCATATCATTAGAGCAGAAGGAGATGAACAGAGACACAAACTGTTAATAAGTACAACTGTTACGAGTAAGAGCTACTCGGATAACTTGGCGAGGTTGTACCAGGTTAGTGAAAGAAGGTAGGGGCAAGAACGAGGTGGATCATCACAAGGTTCAGAGAGAAGAAAAGATTGAAAAAGGAAGGGGGGTCCTGGGACGTGTACTTGTACGAACACTTTCCGCGCATTATGAATGGGGCTCACAATCAATTGATCATTCCACATTCAGAAAAGGAAAGGCACAGGCACAGTCGCACTATGTATCTGGTATCATATGGACCCTGCATATTCTGGCATTTATTAGCCATCTCACAATTGCTAACAATAACAATAAATTCAACAGTCAGGAGCAACAGCAACACGTCCGGAAAAATAAATTGGAAAAAAAAAAGAAAGAACAAACTTCTGAGAGATAGGGAGAGACCGAGATGTGTATATTCGGTCCAAGGATTTTAGTCCTCACCAGCTACACCTTAAACTAACTACCATTTGGATCAAAATAAACAAACTAAGTTCTTACAAAGTGATTACTTTTGCTTCTCTATTGCTATGGTAGAAAAGTTAGAGGATGTCACCTCTCCAACCCTTCAATTTTGACCCCTCTGAATCAGCTTCCTGTCGGACACTCTATTTGAGAAGATGAATTTTAAGTAAGCAAGCAATCCTCAGAGCATCTTTGGCAGTCCCTCCCTTCCCCTCCTCTAATGATCTTCCTTTATGATCAAATGAATCTAAAAGGAAAAAAAACATGAATTCGAAGTGTAGAGCGATCCAACATCAGATCGTCCAGTACCCGCAGATATTCATCTTCTATGTTGTCTCCCTCCAACCACCCATTTTTTTCCTTAGTCCCCTCCCTCCCAAGTCCTCTGCAACAAACAATAACAAGAAAACTGAAATGCATTCTCACAATAGTCCCTTCATGGCATGCCATCTCAGTAGCCCAGGCCAAAAAAGGAAATTGCTAGCTCGGCATTGTTTGACATGGATAGCACCAATGTTCAGGCAGGCTTTTATAAAAATTTCCTGCTCTACAATTTCACTCAGCAGCCACAATAGATATAAGCTATAGCTTCTTCTCAAATTTAAAGTCTACTGCATGATGGTGACGAATTTGGGAGCATCGTTTCTTGGTCCATCAAGGGATCGATACATGTATAATATCTCAACAGTATCATCAACATTTCTCTCTTCTTGGCTTCTAATCACTTCTACCACCAGATGAGGCAGTGCTCGTGCGACTTCTTGGCAAGCATGGCGGGTCAGTTTACAAGATGACATCCAGACAAACCTCATGTTGTAATAATGATGCAGACCAGAATGTAAACCTTCATCGCCAAATGGACTGTCCCTGATTTCAAGTTTTTGCAGATTATGGCAACCCTCTAGCACATATTTAAGCCCCATGTCAGTGTCACCGGCAAAAGCAACTGACAGTGTCCTGACCAATTTCCCATATTTCCCAATGTAACCGAAAGCTCGGTCAGTCAGTAAACCAGATACAGCAAGTCGAGTGAGCTTCTTGCAATTCATAACAATGGCACCAAAACCCTCATCCATGGGTTCCCCAGTCACCGCATCTGGCCGGTATCGCCCAATGATACAAAGACGAAACACTACTAGATCTGGGCAATTCTTTGACATGGCTACTACCGCTGCATTTGTCATTCTTTGGCAGAAATATAAAATTGATTGTAATTTGTTACAACCTTCAGAAATTGCTTGAAGGCCCAACTCAGAAACCGGCCCCTCAATATCCTCATTAGCATTTTCAGGAAAAACCCGAAGCTCACGGAGATCCTTGCAAGTTGCAGCCACTGCTTGAAGACCTTCATCACATATTGAATCCAGGACCTGCATGATAAAAGCGAAGGTAAGCTTCAAATACAAAAATCACAACAGTGCAATCAGAAATCAGAATGACACAAAAAGAAAAAAGAAAGCACATACCCATAATGTCTGCAGTTTATGACAGTGGCAAATGACTGATTTCATTTGTTCAGCGTTGATATTGGCATAGCTGAAATTCAAAGATGTGAGATTGGTGCAAACTGGGTAGATTGCAGGAAGGTAATCTGGGAAAATCTCCCTGAATCCAGACAGACAAACTAAGGATTTGCAAGCTGCAAATGCAGAGGCATAATCTGGTTCCTGATCACCGGCAGCTACAGCCTCTGATGCCCTGAATGAACCTGTTCCAAGATGAGTGAGCTGCGGCGCTTGAGTAATCAGGCGGTAAAGCTGAGGGGTGGTAACAAAACCATTCAACCTAAGTTTCTTTAACGAAGGTGACCTAGCCACTAGTTTCTCCAATGCATCGAAATTAACGGAGAACTCTAAGCAATCGAAAACAAGAGATTCCAAATGGGTTTGGCTTTCTGGAAAACACGATAGCCATTCCACTTCATCATCCTCGACCTCAGATTCAACAAGATCAAGTACTCTCAGCTGTCTGAAAAAAGAAAGATAAAACAGAAAAAAAAATCAATTCACAGTAAACAAGTTCATTGCTCTTTTTCCGACCATCAAACATCTCCACTCTTAGCCATCTAAAATATCGTAAAAAGCTTAAAGAGAGAATGCGATAGAGTCGACTTTAAGGCGATTTCCAAAGCAAAACACAGAACAATGCCGCGAAAGCGGGAAAGCACGCCCGAAAACCCCCCCATTACCACTAAACATTTTCATATCGAAACACGAACAAGATCAAACTAATCCCACAAACGATTAACTGTAAACAACCAATAGCCGTAGTAGTCAACTAAAAGGAAACTAGATCTAACTACCCCTTTTCTTCATATAAAAAATATTACCTGCACCTGCCGGCAACGGCGGCAAGTCCACTGGTCCCAAACCCTTCGCAGCATACAAGGACAAGCTCTTTGAAGCAGGGAAAAGATTCAGAGAGAAGAACCAGATCCTCGTCCGTCACAGTCATGCGTTTCAGATAAACCTTCTCCAGCCAAGGGTAAGCCTTGGCCATGGCAGCGACCCACGGCGAGAAGAGGGCCCCCCAGTTGAGCGGCATCAGATCGAAATCTGCGAACCTCGGCTTTCCTTTAATCGCGACGGAACGAACCCGGGTGAAGCGAGAGGTGGCGCGACGCGGCGACACTGCATAGCAATTACCGATGAAGAGTTCGGATCGGGTAAGGGCCTCAGCACGGTACCATGACTTGCAGACCAATGAGGCAGCGTTGCGGTCGCGGCGCGCCGTTAGGAAGTGGAGGACGTTCTCCAGTACATTCTCGAGGACTTGGTCTGGGTATGGCGACTGAAACTCCATTGACCCAGACCCGGACCCGGGACAAACAGCACAGTTTCTAGTTTTGGTGGATGATTCGGCGATGTCGGCCCTGGCAAGATCCAGAATCGACGATCCGTGCTCGTCTCGGGGGGCCTCAACCTGGTTAACCCTCATGCGCACCACACTCACTCTGATCTGAGATAGAGAGTATGGAACTTTTGATGGAATCTTTGATTGGTTCGGGGAGTTTGGAGTGGCAGATTTGAGGGTAGGTTTGATTTTGGGAGAGATTGTAGTAGTAGTAGGCAGAGGGAGGGAGGGAGGGAGGGAGGGATGAAGTGAGAGGGTGAGGGGTTATTTTAATTGGTCACCAGATGGCTGAGTACAGTGAGCTCTGCTGTGCCTGTCTGTGTCTCCCTCTGCATTGGGATTCTCCATTTCCTCTCTCTTTCATCCCAAATATCCATCCAATGGCTCTCCATAGTCCACCCTTCTTCTTCTCTCGCCTTCCCTTGCTTTCATCTCTTTTTCCCTTTTTCTTGGGTTTTTGTTAAAGCGCTATTTTTTTAACTATTTAAACCTAAAATCAAATTTAATTAATTAACGAACTGTTTAGCCCCTATGTGAACCCGGTGAAATTTTGTGGACCTCATAAATCATTAATTAAAGACAACTAAAATTATTGAATCACATGAATTAAAAACTACTAAAATTTATCAAACTGCGTTAAACCAAAAGAACATGATTTTAGTGAATATTTGGTCCAAGTTGTTTAAAATTTGTTTGGGGTTGTCTCAGAAAAAACATATTCACCATCAAACATGGCATAAAGAAGTCATAAAGGGATGGAATGGCAGATTCAATGCACAGGCAACAAATTGGAATTTGGGGTGGCAACACAAGTGTCAGGCAACAATACCAGTCAGTTACAGTTCATTGGGCTCATACCATGAGTCTCTTCAGGAGGCAAGAAGAAGAAGAAGAGGCAAAATGGAGAGAGAATTGGATTTCCTAGATTTCCATTTCCCAAAAGCCCTTTGATTTTCCTGCTTTTCCTATGCCACAGTTCTTCTCCCCCCAAATTTTATCTAACCGCGGGATTTTACCTTTTTCTTCTGCTACTCACAGCTTCCATCATTATTTTCCATATACGTGGTGATGCATCTTTTCAGAATTTAGCTTTTTTGTATATATAGCATAACGATAATTTGATTATCCTTAACAAAACATTTTTTTTCTTTCATGTTTCAACGCGTTTATCAACACAGTGAGCCCGCTTCTTGTCTGATTAGATTTTCTAATTACTCCTTGGAATTCTGTGGATAAACTATTACTTGCGATATGATTTGGAAGTACACACACTTTTGACTCCGCACAGTGCCTCCACTTTCCTTTCCTTTAATTTCAGATAATCAATTTGATAATTTTTTTTCCAACTTATGCTCTTTTCCTTTATTGTTTTGTTTAAAATGCTCAAATTGTATGATCTTTCGTATTTGTTTGTGTAATAGAGTATTTTTAAAACTCAGTTCCATTCAATTTTCTTATTTTAGTATTATTTTTTTTTGTTATTATCCCATTTCTTTTAAAAAGTTTTCCAACACACGGAGTATGAAACTTTTTGCACAGTTTTTATCTTTTTTCAAGGGCTTCTTTTATAGCATACTCTCTCTCTTTTCCTTTTCATACAAATGATTTATTTAAGCATTAATTTGGAAAGAAGTCTAAATTATAAGTTTTGTAGAGAAGGACTAGTCAAAAATTGTATAATATGGTGTTATGATTGATGAGACTGAATTCATGATAAACAATAATATTGGTGACTTTCGAGAGGTGTCAAATGAGCCTTTTTTTTTTTAAGAGGGGAAACGAATTCATTAGACAACAGTAAAATGCTACATGGAAAAATTATTTAAGAACGGGCCACTCTAAAGTTGAAAAAAGGCCTCTCAGATACCTTCGTGATCCCAAACGATCCTTGCCCATTTCTATGAAAATTGACGAGTGTAAAGTTGTTATCAGTGATCTCTGAATCCAAATCCAACACGTAGGTGTCACAAAGTAGTACTTTTATATACCATTTTTTCAATTGTTAATCTCGGGTTGGCCAAGGAATTGATATAACTCCCTCGTCTCCATTTTAATGATCAAAATTTGATTTTTTTTTATAAGAGCTTGATAAGGGTTTTTTTAACATTTAATAAGTTTTTTTTATTTATGTCACTCATTAATTATATATATAGAGTATTATATTAATTAAAGGGTTGGTATAAATATTTATATTTACTATATTTTTAAAGTATACTTTAAAAAAATATATTTTAAGAGATATTAAATATTTTTAACTAATTTTAACTATTTTATTAAGACCCATAATTTAATTATTAAACTCTTATGAATAAGACTACATGAGCACGTCAAGAGAGAAACTCTTCAAAACAGCTTATAAACTTGATCCGTTTATTGCGTTGCATGCAGCTTCACAGGCACCATATATATATATTTCTCTCTCACTGATCAGTGAAATTGAAAAGAAAGGAAAAGAGAGGAAGAAGACGAAGGTAGCTGAGGACAAGCCATGTGAAGTGAAAGCCACATTTGCTGGACAGATGGCTATGTATCTCTATTTGCACCCTGTTCCCCAATAACGACGGATTGCATCACGTTAAAATTATATACATGCCCCCCAATTTTATCAAAAAATAAATAAATTAAAGATCAGATCTTTCAATATTATATTATCCTATAATTATCTATATTTCCAAATGTCTCATTCGCTGTCTTCTTGTATAGTTGCTGTTGTGTTTTTTTCATTTACATATAGACCGTATTTTCTTACAACTGTTTCTAAATACCTGAGCCTCACACTTATCTCTCCCTCCACTTCATATATACTATTCCCCTCTCACGATTTCTTTTAATCCTTTATCCATAGTATCTTTTTGTCGTCGTATGCTTTAATTGCCACTTGATTTAATTAAAAAAGCTATGCGTTTTCTGCTGGATGGTTTCTAAGATGATACCATTTTACCTAGAGGAACCGAATTCAACAAGTAGTATCATTGGACGTCTGAATGCAATTTCATTTATTGCTGCCAACAAAAGCAACCATCTATGTATATATATAGTCACGAGTTATTAACCAGCCCGGAAAGCAATATGCTTAAACTCCATAATTGAAAGACATGAACATCACTCAATTGGGTTTGTGTCAGAGTAAGCAGATCAACGTGTGGATGGTAATTGGGAGAATGGATGGCTCTTTCCTCATCTTCTGTGGAGGATCGATAATTGGTACGGTGCCAGGACTCTGGAGTAAGGAATAATGAGGAACCAACATGGTAAAGAAGCGAGATATATCCACACGGGTGTTTAATTTGAGAATTTTGTGGGGTTCTAATTAAAATAAAATATTTATTTCGATTAGATTAGAGATTGAATTGAAACCTTTAAAAATAATTTTTTAATCGTGATTTATAATATATAAGATAAATATATAAAAAAATTATTATCTCAACTTATATATATAAACACTTTTAAACCTTCTAGCTGCTCAATCAAACACGCACAAAATGTGGTTCTCATTTTTTAACGAAACAAGCTTCTTTTCAACAACGAAGTTAAAAAAAAAAAAAGTACGAAACTAGCGAGTACTTCTTGCTACCTCTCTTTCTCTAATTTTCATGACACGTAAATTTCAGATTTAAATAGGCCACCGACCCTGGGAGAGACAGCTACTTGCCTTGCTGCAAAATTTGTTGTTTCTTTGGCTGACACAAAAAATATAATCTTTCTGTCATCTTTGCCAAACGGAAAAAAGTATATCTCAATCATTGAAGAGAAAATAATTGAAAGCCCCATCTAACCAGGACAATTCATCCAGATTTATTTATACGGAAGTAAAAAATTAAATTAAAAAAAAATCAACTCATTATTCATCTGCTCTTTATGGTTCGTTTTCGTGTTTGATCTGTTTGGCGGCAGATGAAGCATTTTTCTGTGCCATTGCGACCGAATTCATGGCTGCTTATCCTTCTATGTGTTGCTGGGAACCTTCCCAGTGAGGCTAATTAATAAAAGAGGGAAAATGAAGTTGAACAGATCACAGGCCAAGACCACAGAAGCAGTACATGGGAGTTGCACAAAGCACATGAGCTGTCTAATTTTGGATGCTTGTTGGGTGCTTGTGAAAATTCCTGCGTGAGGTGGCGATTCCATTAGGGGCTGTCATTTATTTTATGTGATAAAGAGCCTTCTCTTTACGATTTGATCCCCCACTTATTGTCTATTGACCACCTTTAATGGCTGATGGCTCGTGAGAGTGGTAAAGTCGTGGAACTTTGGAACGAGAGAAAAACAAAAGAAGAAGAAGCAAAAACGGAAGCCATACTTAGCTGGCCTTTCATCTCTCAAGCTAATATATGCATAGCTGGTAATCAGACAAATCCGAGTCCCGAAATGGAGGAAGCGTTGAGCCAAGGTTAAGTTACTCCAAACTAGTTGACTTGGTGAAGGCTGACTCTCATACTCCATAATTGTCACTGGTTACAAATTTGAAATTACATACATGTCACGTGGTAGTAACAGATTGAGTGTTAGTTTGGAGCTGTTTATCATAAACACGTTCTTATAAATTAAGATAACACTCCTTTCACATAATTAACTCACACAATAAATTATGATTGAAAGGTTAATTTTGAAAGTTCAGATTATCACACCAGGTAAGTCCTTAGCTTTAGCATAATGGGGTAAGGGAGACTTTGGGAAGTGGAAAATCAAAGGAACACTAAACAAGGGGAGCTAAGGGACGCCCCAGGAGGTTTGAATAAAAGCCGCAAAATCATTAAAGGTATCATCCCCGATAAGGGACAGGTAGCCCCATAATTTTGGGGCATATGGGCCCAGCTTATTTGTCCGCTATAATAGCGCTATATTTCTCTTCAAAAGCAACGGATAAGGATCTCTCTATTCCAATGGCGCCTTATCATATCTCCCTCCACTCCCAACGTTTTATATATCTCTTTTCCTCTCTATATTCCTTCAGCTCGGACAATATTCTCTCGTTCCTCACCGTCAATTTCTTGTTATTGTTGCTCCAAAAAATTATGTCAACTCGTATTTTTGGCATTATTTATTTCAACATCTGAGCTGTAATACGTTTTTGAAGTACAGACTGTATAGTAAACCAGTAAAAATAATCATTATCTGAGTATCAATATACGATGACATTTACATTTCTTCAAATTCCATAACGTAGATAGGGAAACATGTCTAGTTTGTGATGATAGTTTTAGGGATGTGATATGTTAAAAACTTAAAATATTTATCAAAGTCCATTTTTCCTGAGTATACATTACTATTTTCTAAGAGAAATGAATGCACTTGAAAAACTTTTAAATATAGCATCATCATGGAGAATATTCCCACGAAATCCAATTTTTTCGGATTTGGTTATTTTTATTAATCTCATGAAAATTAAGAAGAAGTTTGGCAAACAAAAATTAAAATGAAGAAGAATGAGAAATCATATATGGATTTTATTAGGGATGGCCTAAATTAATGGCACTATTGGGCTCAGGCTCACCGATTCACTAGGCCATGGCTGAATAATCACGGGCTTTAATACAACAAGATCCGAAAGTCCATTTAAGGGTTCTGACAACCCGAATCCGAGTGAATTTCAAAGTGAAATCCCTCTCTCCCCTCTAGTGGTCCACCTGCGAATAATAAATAAATGTATAAAATAAAAATTGCAGCAACGGTTATTGTTTTGTCCGACGAAAAAAGAGATATCAGCACATTCTTATACCGTTGCATTCACAACACGCGAGAGAAAATTCCCATTTTGTAGTTGCAGCATCAGCATTATCGTCTCCTCGCACAGAGGACGGTGCGGATCTGAATTCCAAATCAGAGCAATCATGACTGTTGAATCAGCTGATCAACGCCCCAATACCAAGCCATCAAAATCGCATCTCCAATCTCAGCTCCGGCATTATCACTCCTCTGATCACACTCCATATGCCAGATTCGAGCCGAACGACGTCGCCTCGTCCCCGTACGCTACCCAAGAACCCATCCGTAGCGCCACCGATTCTTGCTTCCCAGTTTCCGGTGGCCCTGCAACTAAGATGCCTAAGGACTACCATCCTTACGTGTCTTCCTCGCCGGCACCGACTTCTTCTGCCAAGAGTTAGTATCTGTAACCCTGATATGGAAGTTCATGTTGAATTAGGAAGTTCGCGGTTGTTCTGAGTGGCTGACTGTTTTTGTTCATTTGCAGTAACTTTAGGTACAGTGAAGGTTGTCCTTGGAAAATGGGGAAAGAAAGCGGCTGAGGCAACCAAGAAGTCCCAGGATTATGCTGGGAATGTGTGGCAGCACTGTATGCTTTATCCCTATTATTTTGTTCCTTTTGTTAGCTTTCTTAGGTTCAATTTCCAGAAATTTATAATGCATGTTGATCATTTGTTATATTTATCCTTAGAACATGAAATGAGTGAATCCAAATAATGTTAATTTTCGCTGGATGCTGGCAGCATTAATGGTTAACCCTCTCTTTCCTTCATCTCTCATATTTAGAGCGCTATGGAAATTTTATATTTTTAGCTAAGGTCTTGAATTTTTTGAAACAGTGAGAACGGGTCCCAGTGTTGCTGAAGCAGCCGTGGGGAGAATTGCTCAGGGAACAAAAGTTCTGGCAGAAGGTGGGTATGAGAAGATCTTTAGACAAACTTTTCAGACTGTTCCAGAGGAGAAACTTATAAAAGCATATGTATGCTACCTGTCCACTTCGGCTGGTCCTGTAATGGGAGTTCTATATTTGTCAACTGTAAATTTGGCATTTTGTAGTGACAATACGCTTTCTTACAAAATGAGCGAGCAGACCAAGTGGAGTTTTTATAAGGTATGTTGGATGTTTTATGCTTGTTCCTAAATTAGCTAGATGATTTGATGGTATGACCTATGAATGGAGATGGCTCCAGTCACCATTTGTTTACTAACTCGGTATTTCCATAGTATTTGAATTAGAAGGTGGATCGTTCAAGTAATTACTAACTCTGCATTTACTTACGTTCTTGAATTTGAAGATCCCGAGTAAATTAATAACCAGAAGAAAAAAATTAATCCTACGTAAGCTGATCCCACAAGAGATTACTCTGTCGATAATTCTGGTTTCCTTCTCTGCAAGCAGATTTTGTTCTTAGTTTCCCATTTGCCATTAATAGTTTGCTTTTCTATGGCAAATATATGATGCATGATTTTCTTTTCATGGATAAATTAGGTGGTCATTCCACTGCATCAGCTGAAAGCAGTGAATCCATCAACAAGCAAATTAAAGCCATCAGAGAAATATATACAGCTCATCTCTGTTGACAACTATGAATTCTGGTTTATGGGCTTTTTGCAATATGATGGTGCTGTTAATAATATCCTAGGAGCATTGCAGCCTCGATGATGTGCGCATCAGATGATCAAAAAGATGAAGTCTGCATTGATAAACTATGGACCCAATCATGGAATTTTTCATCTGAATATTATGGTAGTCCTCTGGTCTTAGTTTGTGGACAAGTTGTAATATTGAAACTCATTGGTTGGTGATTGGTGTAGTATGTCTTATGCATAGATTACTTTGTGAAAACAAAAATTGTTTCATTCTTTGTAAGATGAATATTGTAAATGTATTGGGCATGGTGATTTTGGCTCTTTCAACGAGCACCCATTTATTATCTCTATTTGCCTATTTGGCGACGCTGGCCATACTCAAAGTTCATACTTTTTAATGTGCTGTATTATAAAAAATTAACTATTTATATGCTATCTAAAACTATAGTCCTCGTCACTTTGTATTTGCTATTTATATGTTATTTATTGATTAATATTTGGTTGGAGCGCAATCCTTGACATATAAGGGATGGGCAGCGCCCCATCTTCAAATGGAGGCCCTTAGTGCAATCATGAATGCAACAAACTTACTTAGAATGATAATTGAAATCTGTGAAAACAGATTTTCAATTATGATTTAAGAGACTTTTTAACTTAACTTCCATAAATAATAAATAGCTCCAAACAAGCACCACAGTGACTAGTTAACCACCTAATAGGTCTCAAAAGCTCCAAAATATAGCTCGAGTCACTGAGTCTGCAAAGAAAACCAGAAAGATATCTACATGCAAAAGTCGCAAACACATTGTATATAAACCACAGCAAGAGCTGGAAACGCACCTCAAATGAACTCTAATTCGGCATTTAAAAAAGGCAGTATTTTTTCGTATAAATGCTTTTTAAAGGGAAAAAAAGATAATTGAAAAGGGGACAGTTGGATTTGGAACTGTTCGTTTTGATTTTTATATGATGGTTGTATTTGCATCAAAGATGAAACCGAACCACCCCCCCCCCCCCCGGGGGGGGGGGGAGACAGTTGGCGGCAGGAAAAAGTGGGTGTCCTTTTTGCGGACTCGTTTAAAAACATAGAAGTGAGACGGTTGGTCCCCACTGCCCTCCAACGTTTACTAAGAGGAAGGCTTGTCCCAGGATAGACGTTTACTTAATGGCTCTGACACGTATGGCCCAACTATTTTAGGCCCACAATGAAACATCAAGATGGGCCCATTCTCATCAAACAGCTAACAGACTAACAGCCATCCATCAGAGTTTCCGTACTGTTCCCAATTTACATTAAACTTGTTTGATGAAGAAAGAGTTTATAAGTGTTTATGTACCTAAATTGAGACAACACTCATCTCACATATTTATGTAATCGTAAATCATGATTGAAATGCTGATTTTGGAAACTCTAATTATTCCAAACAAGCACATGACTTGTTTCTGCTCTAATTTAGCAGACAGCTTCATATCTAGCTTAACCAGGTTGTGGTGCTGAATTATAATACTTTCGTTTGAATCAACCTCAAACAGAGACCATATGAGTACTGTTTGCGCTCCCAGATGTTCTCATTTGGACCACAACGCTCCCAGTTTTTGACTTCTCACAATACATAACCACTCACACAACCCTATTATCTCATTTTTATTTTATTTTTATTGGCCGAAGCATTCGATTTAATTAATAGTTCTCCAGTAACTCAGCAAAGTTTATGCAATACATCTATTCTTCCTTTTGGTACGAAGTCTGAAAATGAAAAATAAAACCTGGCAATGCAAGCATTGTACGAAGCACGGCATTTTGTTAGAATAATAATTAAGTGGAGAAACCACATATATGATTGTATTATTTAATTAGCGGTTTTGCAAGTTCCGAGCAAAATCCTTCATGCATGCATGGCCTCCATTGGAGCACTTATAAGGAAACAACTTCACTAAATAAGTCATAAATATAATTAAACAATTGCGAGTGAGAAAAACAAGTTCAAGGGCTTGCTAGAAAACATGCAAGTACATATGAATTGAAGATGGTTTTGTCTGCTTTCATACTTAAGCATGTGTTTGGAATTAACTTTTAAGAATAACTTTTATAATTTACGAAATAAGTATGTGAGAGGAGTTTTATCTCGATTTACGCAAATCATGATTTAAAAACATACAAACACACTTATTCTGCACAACGTACACAGAAACAGACAACCCCCTCCTCCTCCTTCATTTCAACTTCAACACCACTCTCTCTCCTCCCTATGTGTATTAGAGAGAGAGAGAGAGAGAGGAAGGCCCCACTCTCTCACAGCCTAATAACAACATTCCTAAACCTAAACCAAATCCTGCCCCTTCCTGCGGGTCATTTGTTGCTAAATGTCCCTCTCATAATATACTCTACCACCACACATATTAAAACACCAACATACATATAACCTTTCAACTATTATTCATTTAACACTACCTCTGGAGAAATTGCACAGCATTGTTCCTCCATTTTCCTCTGTTCACATTCAAATCCGTGTGTCCTATAATTTCTATTCGAAGAGTTTAGAATTCCCCTGGACAAGCCGTTGGATCCTTTCTGAAAAGGAGAAAAAATAATAAATAAAAAGCTGCATTTCAAAAGAGGTACCATAGATTTTTATTCCAAATACTCCCTCTAGTCTTTAATATAAGACCTAATTTAATTAGATTAAAAAATTTAGTTAATACGATATGTATATTTTAAAACACTAAGTTATTTTTTTTAATTCTCTCATTTCTTTTCCTTCTTAATTGTTATTGAAAGAATATCAATAAGAATATATTATAAAATGATTGACAAATATGAAAACTATATCTTATATTTAACACCAAAAACATCTCTTCTCTTCAAATATATAGGGAGTATATAATTGTTCATGTGCTAGTCTCTAATTTAGTAAAATCATACTTTGCCATTATTAAAGTCCAATGTAAGGAATCAGTTAATTCTCTGAAGAGGATTGCAAAATGTAAATGTGAAAATGCATGAGGGCATTTACTCTTTCTTAAGTGTGTAGCTAATTTTTTTTAGAAAAAAAGAAATGCATAGTTGATCGTTAATATATTCAAAGGGATATTGAACCCAATTAGGTTTTTGGTGGAACGAAATATTTGGAAGTTATTTTAATTCAGAAATTATTAAAGATGAATGATGGTAAATTGGTAATTGAAGAAATATTAACATATTTTTTTTAAAAAAAATAAAGCAGATGGGGAAGCATTAAGAAGGTGTTCATCATAATCAGCAGAGCCTGCACATCTGTGTCTGTGATCTGTGACGGTGCAGATGAACAGTGTACGTCTTTGCCGCGTCAATATCCACTCCTTGTTTATTTCTTATCTGTCAATGTTAACTTCACCTCTCGTCTCATTTCTTTCTATATTTATTTTCACACCCACCCGCCCAATCAAGCATACGGTCTTCAAAAGCATCAAAATTTAAGGCGCTCTCTCTTTTTCAGACTGAAAAATAAAGCAACAGCGACCCAACACACTAAACATCCTCTAAAAGGAGAGCTCCATAACACTGAGTCTTTTGGACAATCAATGGAGGACGAGGTATCTCTTGTTCAACCACTAGTACAAACGAACAAGCGATAATTGTGCCGAATGGAGCATAAAGTGGCATCACTCTTGGATCAGAGTTCTCTTTAAAATAGTTCGTGTTTTTCTCAGTTCCGTTCGCACCCAGAAGAATTCCCAAATCATTGCAAGTATGAAAAAGACAAGATGACATATGTCAGAGAACAAGAAGCAAGTTTTATAATTTACATGAAATTAACTGAATTTGAATTTTGAAATGGGATACTTCAATGATTTTAGCTATTTAACAATTCAAGTCGCCTTCCTTTGTTCGTTAATTGTTGGAAAATTTCATGTTGAGCGTTAAGGAATATTAATATATCCTTTGATCCTTAAGCTAAGATACACCTACTGCATGCTGAAGGTTGTTGTTCAATGTTCAGAATCAGTTAATATCAAACCGATCCAAAGGAACTAGAGAAGGAGAAATAATAAGTAGGAACCCTAGCAACTAGAACTCCATTAAAACTCGACAGTACAAATTTTCCCCCATTCTTTTTTATCTCTCCTCTAATCTCTTACATCCATGATACTAAACTCCACTTTTGTAATTAGAAATGTAGAGAGGATCGAGGTAACAAAAATGCCCCATCTTGACCTAAGAATGGAAAGTAAAAAAGAAGACAACAGGGAAATGAAATTAGGGTTTCTTACCAAGAGTGTTCTTGTTATTGTGCATCCAAACCTTAAGTACATGTCTCTTGACACAAGTTTCCGCACAGAATTGCTCCACCGCAGCTTCATCATGCTTCTGGATCCTCCACCCGACCCGCTCCGCGAATTCCAGCATCTTCTCCTTCTGCTCCTGCGTGAACTTGGTCCTAAGCCTTTTCTTCCCTCCCCCACCGCCACTTCCACCGCCTCCGCTGCTGCTCGGATTCGACATGTCCTCTTCGTCTCTAATCGGCGCCGGAGCCGGCAGAGCCAACGACCGCTGCAGCGCCATCGGCTGAGCTGTTAGATGGTGGTGGAGGTACCCGGCTGGAGGCGGCGGCGCACGGTAGTACGGGGGATACTGCTGGTGGTACTGGTAGTGCGGCGGCGGCGGAGGCGGAGGCTGATACGGGGTCATTTCCCCGCTGTCTGTCTCCTTGCGGTGGAAATTGCGGTGACAGTTACAAGCGGCGCATTTTAGGGCGTCGAGCGTGCCTTCCTCTCCCGCCGGGATGAACTCTCCGCAGCCGTCGACCGCGTGTGCACCGAGGCTGACGGCGTGGTTCTTTTGGCATTCTCGGTACCTGGCGGGCTCAGCTTTACGGCCAGGGGTGACGGCGGAGGCGCCAGTACCCTCTCCTGCTGGTGCTCCGGAGACGTTTAGTTTGGACCTGGGGACAGAGTTGTTGGGGAGGGAGTCGTAAGCAGGAGGCGACACCGGGATCTCGATGTCGTCCTCTTGCTCGTCGTGCTCCTCAAATTCCATATCTGGCTCCACTTGTTTAAATTTGGTCTCAAGATGTCTGTGACTGCCTGCAACCTGTTTTGTGCTTCCGATAAGGGGGAAGATCTACACGACCAGTGACCCGAAGAGAGGCAGTTTCACCCCGGGGGAATATGTAAGACTGTATTTATAAAAAGGTGTATACTTAAGTATCATCTTATGCTTCTAATCTTGTTGTAATTAAAACAAAATCTGATGCTTCTAATCTTGTTGTAATTAAAACAAAGGTTAAAAATATGGGTACTAAATATAAGATAAAGTTTATTTTTTTTAGAATTTAAAGAAAATAAATATATTATTTAATTATATTATATATTAATTTATAAATCTATAGAATAATTTTAAAAAAATAAATATAAATATTTTAAAATAATTTAATTAATATTTTGAATATCTTAAAAAATATTTAATTTCATCTTATATAAGAGAGGTAGTACATATATAAAAATGAGGTAAGGGCATGTGGGAGTGAGGTAAGGGTAGAAGTGTTAATTGAAAGAAGAGTGAGTGACAGTAATGATTAAAATATATTTGCTTGTGAGAGAGAAAGAGAAGATAAGAGAGAGGATGTGGCCATCAATATTTTCCCAGAGTGACAGAGGGGAGGGGTCATTCTCTCGAAGGTCTTTCAAATACTTACCCATTTAATTCGTGTGTCATGTGTGTCTCTTATCCTGAACTTGCTTTTTTTTTTTCATTCTCCTTTTCATATATATATATATATATATTCATACCAAATTACAGCGCATTGTTGTAGACAGAGAGATGTGGTTTTAGTATGTAAATAAAGATGGGTATGATACAAGATAGGAGCAGTCATGCGTGTGTAAAAGATGGCACAGTGAGAGAATGAAAGGTAGAGGGAGAAACATGGGAAGAGGGAAAGGACAAGAGAAGGGAGGGCGGGTGGATGTCGGCATTTGTGGGAGCTGAGGACGTGGCCTCCTCCTCCGACAGGGTCCCCTCCTGCTTGTCATCATGGTTCCTAAACTATGGAACCTTGAGGTTACTCCCTGGTTCATGCCATTACCATGTCCTCACCCTCATCTTTATTTTTAATATTATTATTTGGTCCCTATCTCTCCCACCCTACATATTTCTTCTAACATTCTAACTTAAAGATATCTAATAGACTCTTATACCATTAGACCTCTTGTCATTTTCTCAATAGTCTCTTTTTTTTTTTTTGGGATAGCTTTTCCCAACACATTCTGCTTGTTTGGGATAGTTTTTTAAAAGTTTATAAGTGTTTTTTACGTAAATTGAGACAAAACTCTTCCAACATATTTACCTCGTATTCCATAAATCACGATTGAAAAACTACTTTTAAAAGGTTATAATCTCAACCAAATCAACCACATGCCTATCTCCTCCTGCATGACCATTCCCTTGTCACGCCATTTTATCCTCTTAATTATATTCATATATATATATCATAATTAATGAGGAGTTGATGCAAGAAAGAAAATGATGGGAAACAAGAAGATGTAGGATCCACGATTCTGCATTGTGAAGATATGGAGGGGGGCTGGAGGAGGAAGCAATAATGAGAAGCATTATTGTTGGAGACAGAGGGCGACCCAGGAACACATGCTGGGAATAATTCAAGGGAAGAAGCAGGGCATGATTTGGTCGCATCTTTAGAAACTTGAGGCGTAAACATGCATTATATATATATATATCCTTTTTCAATCACCACCAAACTCTATATTCAGCTGCATAATGGATCCCATCTAGTTGGCTTCTCTGGCATGGTTTCGATCGGGTTTCGGCCACCATGAAAGATTATTCATATTCCAGAGAGAAAGAGAGTGGCTCCCTTCTTCTAGTTTGGTTGGATGAAAACGGAGGGGGGGAGATTTTTTATTAGTTCGATTTTAAAAATATATACAAGTATTATTAGACAATTTTAATAAGAATATACAAGATAAAAGAGTACAGAAAATAGATAAACAAAATGAATCTAACTTTTTTTTTTTTGGGGGGGGGGGTGAAAAAGATTAAACTCATTAGAATCTCTCACATCTTTTGTTCTGTGCAACTCCAACCAAACACATGCAGTTTAAAGTCAGAGTCAAACCGGGGTGCAACTTATTTGATATAGAATGAGAGAATGACACTGAAGTGACAGAATATATATATATATGTTGAAATAATGGCTTGTTAGTAAAAGGAAGGGAAGACAGTGGAGTGGGGAAGAGGAAGGGAGAGCACGTGGTTGCATTAAGGCGCAGTCACCAAAACCCATGAGACCAGATTAACCCTTGTTCAGAGTGGTGAATAAGGAGGGCGGTGGTAAATTGGTAATTAACTGAGTGAGTGACCGCGGAGTAAAAAATGAAGGGGGGGGGGAAAAGTGAAAGTGGGAAAAGAAAAATGAAAAGAAAGGAGATGGTGACAGGACGAGGGGGAGTGGGGGCTGAGGGATCAGAGAGGCTGGTAATGGTATTTCCATTTGCATTCTTTGGATGACAGCCTTTGTTTTGGGTTCACATCAAAAGTGCTCTCTCTTGTTCATTCACCTCACTGCGCTGGCGGGTCCCCTCCCTCCCCATTCACTTCAACTCTCTCTTGTAAGGCTGTATCATGTTTCCCGCGGCTTGGTCAAATTTATATCCCCCCATTACTTTATTATATTATTCAGCAATACGAGGGCATTTAGGTCAATTGGAGGAGTATGACAGCCACGTGATCCTATGCTCTCCGCTCACTTTAACAGGAGGCTTCTTCTTGTCCATTAGATATTTCTGTGGGAGAGCCAGGCATGTATTTTACTATTATTCATTTCATTCCTATATTCATAACTTCACTCAATTATGGCCCACGCCTTCATATTGTTTTCCTTCTCTGTTCTTCCCTCTTTACAGCCACGTTTCCAAGATGACCAAACTATATACTCTACGTATCTACACCTGCATGCAAACACATGTTGTATGGTTTGGTGTATGGAAACATAAATAGAATCAGGATCATGAAAAATTGGGCCTCAAATCTTGTTCCCTGGGAAGCCTATTCCCTCTTCAAATTCTGCGCCCACTGACCCTTCCTACATATTATATTAATTCTTTTTTCTGAAGCCGGGTCTTTTGATCCATTTTTCCTACATCTACAATGATGACTTGTTGCGTCTCCTACTCCATCCATTTTCTCACTGTATTTGATCATATTTATTGTTATTCCCTGTTTACTATAAGAATTTCTTGTAAATTTAAAAAACGAGCAAGTATACATATACAGATCAATATTTTAGATGATGTTTTTTTTTTTCAGATCCATTCAAAGAGAGATTAATGCATTTTCGGACATGTATGAAAAGGATCTACTGGATTCGATTTTAATAGTGCCAGGGGACACGGACTTATTTGTAGTCTTTTTGATCCGGATTATGTCAAAAGCCCCATATATACCAATGAATCCAATAAAAATACGTTATTCCGTTGTTTTTTTTTTGAAAAAACAGAGTGTCTTCATTAACCATTATCTCCAACCCCACTTAATTTCTCGATGTTAGAATGGCATTTAAATGTTGAGATTTATTCTGTAAAAATATTATTATCATTTAGCATTTAATATTGCAATAATATTTTTGATATAGTATAAAATCTCAACAATCAAAGCCAATATAATAGTGAGGCAATTGAGGGCCTGTTTGGTGCGAAGAAAAGGAACTTAGTGAAGGGAAGGAAATATTATGATGGGTTGAGGGAAAATGGGTTGTATGAAAAAAATTGAGGGGTGGAACTTGGGGGGGGAAAAGGAAAATAAACATTTGATCCTCAAAATAAATCAATAATTATCTCAAGTTTATATTTCAATTCATACATAAATAATTAGTAGTACAATAATTTTAAAAATTAAATAAAATGAATAAATTATAAATTATAATTTAAATGAGTAAACTTTTTTTATTTATTAATGAAATTGATTTTTTTTTATAGAATGAAATTCAAATTTATTGATAAAAATTGAATTTAAATGTGATAAACAAATCCAGTTTGACCCTGTTTTAAAAGTTACAAAACAGAGCAAGCTTTTGATCTTTTTAAAATCAAGAGATTATTTCTTTAAATCTGTTTCATATAAAAAAAAGCTTCAATCGATCGTGAGAGAAGAAGGAAAAACATAGTGGAATACCCAAAAAATCATATGCACAAGAAACACATGACAAATTTTATGGATTCCTGTATTTTAATTTTAATTTTTTAAGGATATATTTGTCTTTCGGATCTTCCTTTCTATCAAAGAACTTAAATTCCCACCAATTTTGGTGGGGTCTCATCTTCTTTAAAAGAATATTGGTGAACTCAGAAACTTAAATTTTTAGGAGGATTGAGTCAAAATTGTGTTTTAAGAGCTTGTTTAGAATAGCGGTTGAAAATTTCATAAGTGCTTATGAATTGTAATTCACGGAATACGAAGTAACTTTTACGGTCTACGAGGTAGCTTTTATGGTCTACGAGATAAATATGTGGAGGAGATTTATCTCGATTTACGTAAATCGGGCTTATATAATAAGCCTGATTCAAGATCGCTCTAACAAACAAGCACTAAATAAATGAACTTCCTTATATTTCCTTTCCTTCCCATCTCCTCTAAATAGCAAACGCGCCCCAAGTAGAAAGGAAATAGAGAGATTGGTTAGTGGGGAGTGGGGACACCCTTTCCTTGTCTGCTCAATCCTTAGTGCAGTCTATATATTTATGAAGGCCCAAAATTATCCTCCCACATGTTAACCCTACGAGTCAAATTGCCTGGGCCACTCTGCCTAACAGGCTAGCAGTTAGCGGTGTCCAACACAGTAACTTGCCAATACCAGACCCATTCACATCTGTGCAATCTGTATATTTTTTCTGTCCCTTTATTTAAGTCTTAATTTAAAAAAACACGCAAAATTAAAAAAAAAGTTAAAATATACTTCCTTATAAAGCGCATTCTAAAAGAGATTGATTATCCTTATTATAAGTCACTTGATGGAGTATTGATTAAATTATTTTTTTTATATTAGTTGTATTTAAAATTATTAATTATGAAGGGGAACATAATACAAATTTAAAAATTTTATTGAGGGAGAGGGAAGAAAGAAAAGGAAACATGAAGCTGGAAAAATTTTCGACATTTTGATTGATATGTGCTTGTTTGAAATAATAATAAAATAAATATGTGAGATAAATTTTATCTCAATTTATATAAATAAGTACGTTTCAAGATTCCAAACAAACATATTAAGAAACTTTAGGGCACGAACAATGGGAGCAATGGCCACTTGCGTAGTGCATGTGACCCTACTGTATTTATTTCTTTTCTTAATTTTTTAACATATACTTGATATTTTTATTTGGTCCATAAATCTAAACTGTTCCCAATTCTAAGGCTCTGTTGGAGTGTTTTTCAGGGGAGGGGAGGTAAAAAAGGGTGATATAGCTGTTTGATTCAAAAAAAAGAGGGGAGGGGAGAAATTTTTGTCTTTTTCTCCTCCCCTCCCCTCCCCTTCACACCTCCAAAATCAGGGTTTTTCTTTGGGGAGAGAAACTTTACTTTAACTTTTGATAAATTTACCCTTAGAACTTTTTTAATATTAACTTTTGACAAATTTGCCCCTAGAACTTTTTTAATATTTTAATACTATCCTATTATCTTTTTCGTTTCATTCACCTCTGCATCCGTGTGTTTCTATTCTAGTGCCTTTTAAAAGTTTCATTATATTATCTATTATCCTCTGTAAAATTTTTATGAAACCTTTTTTTCTAAAAAAAATCTATAATAAAGTATCTATGATCATTTAAAAAAATATATAAAAGAGTATATTTTTTTATTTATAATTAACTCACCTCACTTTCCTGAACCAAACCTCACCTCCCCTCCCTTATTTTTGAACTAAACAAAACTCATAACCTCCTCTAATCTAACTTCAATAAACCTCACCTTAGTTAAACAAAACACACCCTAAATAAGGAGATTGACCCATGTTTTCATCAAGTGTAAATTAAAAAATATATATATATTTGGGCAGAACCTATAATTAAAGGTAAGGTTAACTTGAATTGGGCTCATTAAGATTCTTAATTATCCGGGTAACGAACTCACTGAAAATAGAAGAGTACCATATGTGCGTAAATGTGCAGAAAGAAGAAGAATGGGACAATGTTAGTATTCATGACCAGCATGGTTTGGCGTTGGCCACCTAAAATGGTGAAATTGGATCTGAGTGAAATTAAAATGTAATGAAGATCAGTAGAGCACTGGAGCTTCGTCTCATTTGGAGGGGGGGCTATTTCAACCATGGTTGACATCTCTCATTCTCATATTTTCTCAAGCAACAACCAAACCTGTGCTATGGATCTGTGATCTAAAATAACAAGCAAAAGGGGAAACACATAAATTAATGTGATGAATGCAGAACGCGGAGGAATGAAGAATGGAGCTATTCCCATGGAAGTAAAATCTCAAATAACGTAACAAAACCAGTCCCCGTTCCGTGATTTCATTAAAGAGAGTGACGTCGTCCATTTGCTGTTTGAATCAAAACATAGACTGAGTCTGTCCATGGGGTCTTCACTATTTATATCAGGAAACATACATGTTACATATACGTGAGCAATTCACGTAGTATGCATTCATGATTGAGGAATGAGGACGCTGTCGCTGTCGCTGTCGCCGCCCCAGCCGATCGAGAGAGACCACCCCTCTTCGCTGACCATGCCATTCATCATAAATATGCACACATGAAGCTAAACCAAGGTGTATGTATCTCCTAGACATGTCTCGCTAATTCAATTTGTAGGATATAATTAATCTTGGTTTTGATCGAATGGGTTGTTCGTCCCCTCTCGTCTCGTGTAATTCTGTAGGCGAAGTGAAGTTTGCAAAACCCTCCATGGACATGGACCTTGATCTGTTGATGAGGCTCCTCACAATAATGCCACCCACATCCCCGTTGGGCATTGATCTCGACCTCCACACTCCATTATTGCAATCTTCACTCATCTCGTTCTCTTGCTCCCCACCACCCACGCTCGACACTTTCCCGTTCCTTCTGCTCCCCCCTCTCACTATTCCTCCCACTACTTCCTCTCCCCTATCGCCCAATTCTGCTTTATTCTCCTCCCGCCGCCTCAGACCCCTCCATATGGGCGTCGCCTGCATCCTCTTCCTCGCCTGGTCCAGCCACTCCACTGCCTCCGACATTGACGGCCTCTTTTCAGCCGTCGACCTCACGCACTTCGCCGCCAACGTCCCCAGCTGCCTTATAATCGCCGTGTCCGACGGCCTCCCAATTCGCCGGTCACAGATTCCGAGGAACTCCCCACTCTTTATCAACGGCACCGCCCAGTCCACCACGGAGGGCGGGCTGTAATTCAAATCGATCGCGTTCCTTCCGCTGATGATCTCCAACAGCAAGATCCCGAAGCTGAACACGTCGCTCTTCGTGCTCAGATCCCCGGGCGCCAGGTAGCACGGGTCCAGGTATCCCATCGTCCCCGCCGGCGGCGTGCATTTCACCCGAACGTCCTCCACGTGTCCCCTCAATGCCAGACCGAAATCGCCCAGCCTCGCCTTTCCCTTCTCGTCAATCAGAACGTTGGACGACTTTATGTCTCGGTGAATCACCGGCGGATTCGAGGAGTGAAGCGCCAGCACAGCTTTTGCCACCTGCAGAGCGAACCGAACCCGGCGGCTCCAACCCGGCGGTCTGGTGTTGGAGTGCAGGGCTTCGTAGAGAGAACCGTTGAGCATATACTCAACGACAATCAACTGATTCCCGCTGGAGTCATTGCAAAAACCAATGAGGTTGACGAAGCGGCGAGGATTTCGAACCCGAGAGAGAATCTCGATCTCGTTCTCGGCAGGGCTTGTACAATTAGCACAGCCGGTACAGTTTGCGGAGTGGTTGCGGAGGCTAGTGACCTGAGGCTTGGAGAACTTTGTTCTTTTGACGGCGGCGATAAGCTTGCCGTCGTCGAGGGCAGCTTTGTAGACACAGCCATGGCTGCCTTTGCCAAGGAAGCTATCAGCGGAGAAGCCGCGGGTGGCTGCGAGGAGCTCCGAGAACTGAAACTCCCGGATCTCAACGAGCTTATGCTTGAGAGTTCTTCTCTTGGTTCTGTTGGAAGTCCTCTTCTTGAGGTCCCAGTAGTGGGAATCACAGGTGGCGACTGCAGATTGAGCATTGCACGAGAGGAAGCCCATGATTATTGAGGTGGGCGGGCAGTTTCGTGTGATAAAGGGAAGGTGTGAGAGATGAATGAGGGAGACATGAGTGGGAATGGATGGGAGAGTTAAGAGATTCGAAAGTCGTAAATAAATGATTTACAGCTTTGGGTGAGGAAGATGTGAATTGAATTAAATCAGAGTTGGGAGGCCCAAATCTTTTGAATTTTGCTTTCTCATACTTTAATGTTTCCTACTACTATACTACATGCAAAGGCGTGCTCACTTCTCGATCCGCCATAGAATATTTAATTAAATAAATGAGTGTGAGCCACCTATTCGTTGAATCATCGCTCTCTTTTTCCTCTCCTCCCCTTTTCCTTTTCCTCTTTTCTTCCCTTCTTTTTCCTCCTTTTCTTTTTCTTTTTCTTTTTCTTCTTACTTTACATTAATTGCAATGCAGCATCATTTTATCCAATCATACATTCACAGATAATAATTTAAGAATCTTTTTTTAGTTTTAAACCCAGTTAAAATGTAAAACATTAAAATAAGTTACCCTGAGCCTGACGAAAATATAGGGAGGAAGTTATTAGGATAAAAAAAAAAGACCCGTACACATATGTTATCTATAACTTATAAATAATTCAAGAATCAGGCGTTTTTTTTCTTTGTAGAAATTTGAGATGAAGCTTCGTTGATTGTCATCAAGTTTAGTGTAATTAAAAATTTACATTGGCTACTACCAATAAAAAAAGAAGTGATAGGGGGCGTAGTCTCGCTTTTGACAAATATTAAAAAAAAAAACTAATCTTTCATTGACTATAGTTTGAACTTTGAACCGTGAAGCCCAGATTTGAAATGATGAGGAAATAATGATAAAATATTGATGCCAGTTCGTAGGTGATTGTCACAGTAGCCGCCACTGAAATGCATATAGGTAGGGACACGTCAATCAATCGATTTGCCTCCAGCATGGGCAAAGTCATCCCACTGGGACACATACACACCGCAACTTAACTGGGCAAAGGAGGATAATTGACTAATTATACCTCCATATATTATTAATTGGCACGCATGAACAGTAACTACATATATACGTGGCAATAGTTTAGCAACTTTAACTCTATATTTAGAGAGAGAGAGCACAAACACAAGAGGGAAAGAGAATCAGGCGCAAAACGTAACATAGAAAAGAAGTATCAGCATAATATTTTATGGCATAAATAAGTGGGAACAGCTCGCACATCTTGCTTTCTTTCATTAATGTAAATTCTAAATAGAAAACACGTACGTATGGGGAATAAAGGTATAACCCATAGACAAAGAAAGAAGAAGGGGTGTTATATATTAAGATGCATATAAATAGTTTTAATATATAATTAATAAGAAGGTGGGATCCATGAGGCGAGGAGAACCAGTTTCAACGCTTACTGATATAATGAATCCTAAGAGTTATTCACTTAGTTAAGAAACTATTTTTATTTTAGATTTTATACATATTAAAATAATTTTTTTAAAAAAATTCAACCTAAACCATCTAAATAAAATTTGATCTATAGTGACTAGTTGGAAGGCTAGGTGGGGTGGCAAAATAAAAGTGAGGAGGGGACAGAGAATCTAGAGGGGCGTGGGTGGGCATAAGAGTGTGTTTGGGGTTAAAGAACAGAAGAGGGGGACAGAATCTGGTGGGTGCTTTTTTTTGTTTTGGAGTATAGCCCTTTGGATGTCTTGCAAACCTCACAGTCTCTTAACACCATCTATCATTTTGGACTTTCCCAATACGCCATAGCTAATACGTCCAACAAGTTAGGTATGCTACGCCTTGTGCGCTCAAGAAGCATCCTCAAAACGCGACTCTGATCTCTTCTTACATTTTATTCTCCAAACACTAATTATAATTGCTGTTTCAATCCATCTAACCCCCCCTTATCCACTGCTTGTATAGTATGTAAAACGTGTCCAATTATGGCTGTATTAAACACTACTCTACTCCTACCTACGTGGTTACTTTTGACTTCTTGTTGCTCCACCTCCACACCCCATGACTGCGTCACGTCACAACACAAACACGGAAATTTATAACTCCTGCTTAATACTGTTCCCATTATTTTCAATTTATGATGTGATCATTTTATGCTACTGTTTGTAATTAATCATTTTGCGCAATCATAAATACTCATCACTGCAAGTGATTAGTTGATAGGATCTATCATAACCTGTGTAATTAACTAATTAACTGTATAAAACTAATTTTCCCGCCAGGAAAAAAAATAAGAAATAAAGAAAGAGCGCATAAAAACTTATCAGGTTGTGTGTGTGTGAGATGTTGACGGGCCCATTGATCCGACGAATTCAACGTGACTCTTGTACAGTTGGACGACGCATTTATGCTGACTTTTGCTCATGAAATAAGTTAGTTACTACATTGAACAGTAAATCACGAGGATATGCGATTTTGTTCAGGTGTGCTTGGACAAAACCACCGTTTGCTTGTTTGTAATAGCGGTTAAAAATTTCATAAGTGCTTATGAATTGTAATTCACGGAATACGAAGTAACTTGTACGGTCTACGAGGTGCTTTTACGGTCTATGAGATAAATATGTGGAGGAGATTTATTTCGATTTACGTGAATCGGTCTTATATAATAAGCCCGATTGGTAAAAGTGATAACAAACAAACACTAAATCTAGCAGTGTTATTGTCAAAACACAAACTTGTGGGGGAAAATAGTTTGGAGCTTATTGAATGCAGGAATAGATAAAAAAGATAAGATTAAACATGAAGTTGAAGTTGAAGGTCTAATCACAGGATATGTTATGGCATGGAGGAGCGCATGACTCTCCCTTACCCAAAAATAACACCATTTTGTGGCTCAAAATTCAATCTCAACCCAACTAGTGTTTGTCAAATACTGAAACCATGATTTTAGAAGCTCGTTTTTACAAGTCAAGTTATCTGGTTATAATTTCAAGAGGCAAAATGGAGTCTGTTTTTTGGATAAAGGAGGGGCAATGGACGGAAAAGCCAAGGAGAGAAGCCAGACGCATGGAAGAAGTCGATTGGTGCAGCCCTTTTATTTTGTGACAGGATTTGTGTTGGAGGCTTATGATCGGCCCTTCTGATCTGTGCTGTCATTCTTATAGTGAGAGGACCCAAAATAATTAATGTTATCAAATTAGTTTGAATGTGCATTAAGCTAACCGTTTTAAAATAGGCAACACAAGGCAGTTTACCGCGTGAATGCTGTTAAACTGAGTTTTGTCTTCCTTGCTACATTTTAGATGTATTTGGTCCGGGGACTTGTCAAGATCAGGGTATAACTCTGATCTCAAAGAATATTCACAGAGTTACTTATAAATCAACTACTAATAAGATACTCACATAAATAAGACTTAAATTCATAACTTTATAATTATAAGCAAACTTCTTTAACAATTGGATCCACTTTTATTGACAATGGTTAAACTGAGTTAAAGAAGAAGGAGGAGTCCATCCCAATAATAAATCAGGCCATATGGCAATTGAAAGAGCAGAGGCTGGGCCCCTTTTGTCGGGCTTGTAATTTTCGAAGGCAATAATATTAAGGGCCTTTTGAGACACCCCTGTGTTGGGCTTACAATTGTATGGGTCTTGATCAACAACAATACTCTCAATGACCAATAAGCTGTGGTAAGCAGCTAATTTACTAAAAAAAAAGAATATAAATTTAAATCTTAAAAAATATATTTATTAAGAGAGTTAAAAAAATTTTGCACTCTAATTTTCGAGAAGAGAAATCCTTCATCCAATAAAAAAACAAACAATACTATCAATGGGGGTTTGGTCTAACGGAAAAGACTAGTCTCTTACAACATGCAAACCATTATTCGAATGCCGGTAGGGAGAGGTGCCCACTCCTTTGTCACATGTCAAAAAAAAAAAAAACAATACTATCAATGGAGGTTGGGTCTAGAAGAAGGGGTTAATCCCTAACAACATGGCAAACCAATATTTGAATCCCTGCTGAGAGAATTGCCAGCATTTGGTGCCCAATAATACCTCAAATAGAATTGCCTCCAATAGGAAGATAACTATGCTAAAAAAAAAACTCCCAATATATCTTATAACAAGAAAATCAGGAGGGAAAACTTCAAAAAATAATAATTTTTTTTATTAATTTTGAAAGTTTTTCTTCCCAATATTTCCTATTTTCTCCTCACTTTTCTCTCTAAGCCTTATTGTCTCTGTGTCTTAAGAACAACCATGACTTTCTTACTAAGGGCCTGGTTGAGTTGACGTTCAAAAAACACGTTTACGCAAGTCAAGATAAAATTTCTCTTACATATTTATCTCGTACACCGTAAATCATGTTGAAAAAGCAGCTTCTACCATTAATATAAACAGACATTAAACTTAGCAAATAGCTTCATTACTTGTTGCCCTTCCTAAATACTCACAATATATTGTAGTCCTTCGTCCATTCCTATTTATAAGCAACTTTCTCCTTGATTGCGCAAAAGGAACTAGTAGTTAAAAGCAATAAATATATAAAAAAGATTATATTTTTTTTCCATATATATACCCCTATTTATGAAAACAAAGAGAGAATGTATAAAAATTATGAGAGATAGTAAAATACATTTTTTCAATGATTTTATTGACTTTATTCACCTAGTGAGTTCTTTTTCTCTCTTCTGAATATAACTCTTGTTATGTGTGATAATTAATTATAAATAATATATATTTAATAAGGATAAAATAAAAAAAATCTTACATTTTAAAACATAAAGTGAAGGTTATTTATAAAAGGAACTAGTCCCATAAAAAAAATTACTTATAAATAAAAAGCGAAGGAGTATATTTCACGACTTCTTGATCAAGACCACCCATGCATGTTTCTTTGAAGTTTGAGGCATATCATAATGATGGAGAGAAGGAAAGGAAAGTATTAGTAAGTAATTAAACTAATTAATGAGGCAATTATTAGGCGGAAAGATGGACAAGCGTGTGGCCGCAGTGCTCTCATCATTTCACACCCCCACTCTTTCTTTTCATTTTCTTTTTCCTGCTATCATCACCAGCTCATTTCATTTCATTTATCTTTTGTGGCCGGATAATTATGCTGAAATAAAACTAAAATTTAAAATAATTATAAGTTTGAAACTAAGAATATTTAAAAAAAAAAGAAAGTGAAAGCAAATCGTACAGTCGCCGTTTCATATAATCAGCGGGAGTACGACATTGGCCACTGGGCAGAATGGACAGGCAATAATGGGGATGTACTATATATACTTGTCTGGCAACTAGCGAATAATCTTAATTCCCATGTATGATAAAAATATCGGAGTGCCGTGTGAAGTAGTAATTGAATTTTTTTGCAAGTATTGGGCAAAAAAAGAAAAATTGAATTTTTGCAAGTAGAACGTTAAAGTGAGATGAGGAGGATTGAAGTTGAAATAGCAAAAGCATGGTATCAATATATGCCGTGGAACCTGGGATTTGGTATTTGTTTTTCAAGCCCCAAAAAATCAATTAAAAAGAAAAACGAAAAGGGAACCGGGTCGTTATCAACACGCGCTTTCCCAAGTCAAGTTATTGTACCGAATCCCCAGCCTTGATAAAATAATAGCAGAGCCCAGCCCCAACCACAAAAACAAACATGTCCATTGTTACAATATTGTTTCCTAGGAATCGGACTCGAAGCAATCTCCACTCTTGCCTTCCAATTCAAAAGCCACCCAAACGCAAAAGTATGATGAAGCACATATCGAATCGTATTAAGGACTGGTTTAAAGAAAGTAGAACAGTAGTAATTGATTCTGCGTGTGGTGGACTCGAACAAAGCAAACAGTTGAAGACCGATGAGAATTGAAGTTGCCTTCAGCCACTTGACGAAAATCCTCTCTCTCTCTCTCTCTCTCTGACTTTTTGGCATGCAAAGACGTGTTTCCTGGGCAATCCCTACCCACATACACGTCCATTCCTTCCTTCGTTTTCCTGATCCTCCCATCACTCTCAGGTTTACTCAAAACTTCATTATTCCCATCAATTTCTAATGCTTACCATATTTTCCATTTATGCCTTTCTTTCTCTCTTTTCCAATCAAGATGCCCTCCCATTAATACATATACTGCAATATAATGGTGACTTCTCCAACAAAATTAAACGCACACGTTAGGAGTCTGTCAAGGGCTCTTTTCACTTCAACTGTGTTTGTTTCTGTACATTGTATTGGGGGAAAGCAGATGAAAGGAAAAACTCACAGGAGAACAGGAATCATGGCCTTATTTTTCTGTTTTCTTCTCTCATTTAAAAAAGAAAAAAAGAAAAACTGGTTTTCATATTTAACTGATGACCTCGTCTAGAAGCTTATATCTTCTGACCTTGTTTTTAAAGACCTGTTTTGTGATCCCATTATTTCTATTGGATATCTCCTCCGATTTGGTCCTCCTAAGCCTTTCCTCTAAATCTCCGTTCGTGATGATCCTCTTGCGGGTCGAAACCAATACCGGCGGCGACGTGGGCGGTGGCGATTTCGCCTCCGGCGATCTCCGTTTCTTGATGACGGGTTTGCTCAGTTGGATCGCCCTCTTACTCCCAATAAACTGATCACCGTAATCAATACCGTTCCTGGTTTTCTTGTTTCGGATGATGTCACCGGCGGCGGCGGTGTTGCCGCCGTTATCCTTAAAAGAGGAAGAGGAATTAGAAGAATTAGGGGACTTGTCAGCGATCTGGTCGGTCTGAATCAGACACCAATTACAAGTAGCATAAGACCGGGCCTTGGGGTACAGATTACTGCAATATCTGCAAAAATAAAAATCAATAAATTAAATGAATCACACACTTGGAAATAGAAGGGAAGAGAAAAATCGAAGGGAATAATGAAAAGGAGGAACCGTACCTGTGCTGAGATCTGAAATGACAGAATTTGCACTGAAAGAGTTGATCTGAGAAGCCAGGATCACCGCACATGCAACACTCTGGGATGGCCGCGTCGCTGCGTTTGATTGCCATGCTGTGATAGATGTGTAGTTGCAGGTTGAGAGAGAGAGAGAGAGATAAATAGGCGTGAGGAAGAAGGTTACCGAGAGAGTCACAAAACAGATAACCAATTTGGAGAGTTGGGTAGGGGGGTATATATAAATACAGGGGCTGGAGTTTCCGTGTGGCCGTGTTTCCCAAGTTTGTTTTTTTATGTGCACTTTGCAATTTCGTGTCGCCTTTTTATAATAATCACAGCCACAGATTGCTACGTCCGTCCTTCAATTCCTTCCCTTATCTCATCTGTCCCCTCCTTTTTTTTTTTTGGGGAGAAAAGGTTTATTAATAAAGTAGTTATAAAAGTAGGTCCCACTCGTGGTGCAGAGAATGGTGGATGAAGAGGGAAGGCTAAGTAAGGCTATGGGGAGCAGAATAATGGTTAGAGGCATGGAAAAAAAAAGGAGGTGGGGGGATTAAGGAGAAGCTAAATATGTTGTTGGGTTATATATGGAAGCCACCAGAATTTGCACATTAAATGGTTAATTAAGAGTATTTAGAATGTGTCAACACATGAATGTTGCCCCCAAATCTAAGTGTCTTCTAAGCACCCCACGTTTCAGAATACAATATGATCCTTTCTTCCTTATCTTATCCACTCCCTTGCTTTGTCTCCTCGTCCTCATCCCTCCCTCGTGTTTTCAACTCCAGAGAGCAGTTTTTTTGTAAGTACGTACATCTCTCTCTTTGATGATTCATTGTATTCCCTCTTAAGTATTTGTTGGCCTGCTTGCTGGTGAGGTAATGAGTTATTTTTGGCTCATAATTCTATTCCTCTTAAATTTAATTACTGGAGTTAGGCCTTTTCAAACGTACATCTCTAGCTTATTTCTTCAATGATTCTCTCATCATCATTATCTATTTCACGATAACATTTTAGATTTCTCATCAGAATCAGATACGTATAATTATTGTGGCACTGTAATTTCATGTAACCGGCCGGCCCCTTCGACTTTTTTATTATTGTGGCATTGCCTGTTGTTCGTATAATTAATCACGTGCCTGAAAGAGATCATGCACGCCGTTAATATCATGAAGTCACTACTACATAAAAGGGATTTAACGTCACATAAAGACGTCCCTTCTTTGAAAAGGGAAGTAAAAACTGTACGCAGTGGCATTTACGTAAATAAAAAGAGATTTTTTAATCTTTAAGCGTCCCTTTTTAAATAAGGGACGTCTAAAGGAGACATTAGGCGTCCCTTATGGAGAAGGGACGCCTAAAGGGTGCATGCCAGCCACGTGGCTGGCATGCACCCCACATTAGGCGTCCCTTCTCTTTGAAGGGACACCTAATGTATATGTTTAGGCGTCCCTTCTTAAAGAAGGGACGCCTAAACACAATTCCCTCCACTTTTTCACTATTTCCCTCCATTCCGATCGTACCGTCACTCTTCCTCCCTCTCTCAAAAACACTTAGCCTCCTTCCACCGTATTATGTCCTATGTTGTATCCCTCCTTCTTCATTTTCTCTCATCTCCTCCTTCTATCATCTCACTTCAATACTCACCCCCTGTATCTTTCTGATCTTCCGCCTTACTAAAGCAGCTTCTTGCAGCGTGAAAGTGTTTGGTGGTGAGTCTTCTCTTCTTTCTTTTTTCCCCCAACTAGCTAGGGAGACAACTACGTGGTGAAATCCCCACCAGTGAAAGCCTCATTTTCCTTGATCTTTGTAGCATCGGAGCTCATCCCTCTCTCACGGTGGTGCGCGCGCCTCCTCCCTCTCCCAACCTCTTCATCACGTCATTTTAATTTCCAACCTGTAAGCTTTTTTGTTTTTTTGTTTTTGCTTTTGGTTTATTTTATTTCACTTTAGTTAATGTCATGATCGACTGTTTAATTTAAAGTAGTAGTTTTGCTAGAAACTATAAGCCACTCATATATGCCATAAGTACATATGTATGCTAGAGATTCCATAAGTACATATAGTAGTTTTGCTAGTTAACTAATTTTTTTAGATTAAATAAGTTATATAATTTATTTAATTATAAAATAAAACATGTTTAGGAAGCTCTGAGTGCTATATAAAAAGACACATTTTAGAGTGCTAAATGCAAATTTAAGTCTAAAATCTAAACATGCATATAATAACTTGTTTTATTTTATAAAACAAGTTATCAACAAGTAATTTTCAACATTAACCAATTGATTTTAATTTCATTGGCAGTTTGAAATAATGAATACATGTATAGAACTTTTAATATTATGTAGGTGCATAGAACTTTTAACTTGTACTAATTTAAACATATTAGTTCCCTAAAGAAAAATTGATATTTTAATTTGTTGATATTGTCCTTAATTGCCTAAGTTACTTTATTTTTTATTTTTTGTTTGAATTAAAGTGAAATGGTTTGTTATTAAAATTGTGGGATCTTACACTTAATGGGAAATGCTTTCGAAATGTTTTTTGAAAAAAGTGATAAAAGGCAATCTCATAGTTAACAATTATATTGTTATAAACTTGAGTGTTACTGGGAATGGTTTAGGTGGTAAAACAATGGATCATAGTTGGATGAATACTTTGAGAACTAGTGAAGAATATGAGAATGTGGTGGAAGAGTTTATTGAATTTGCTAGAAGGAATGCTCCAACTAAAAATGGGAAGTATTTTTGTCCTTGCGTGAATTGTTTAAACGAGAGTCGACAAGATGTTGATGATATAAGGGATCACCTACTTTGTGATGGAATAAATCTTCGATACACAAGGTGGATATGGCATGGTGAGGAAGTAATTACTGATTGTCCGTCGCACAAGAAGGAAGGAGTGGATGTTATAGAACAAGATAGAATGGAGAAAATGATTCACGATGCCGAGGTTGAATCCTTCGCCCAGGCACATGAATTTGACAGCCTGCGGAGTGATGCGGAGACACCATTATACCCTGGGAGTAAGAACACTTTAAGCATCCCTTTGGCCAACGCCTAAAGTCCCTAATTTTTAAATAAAAAAATTCTAAACGGGGACTTTAGGCGTCCCTTTTGGTCAAAGGGACGCCTAAACCCAGCCCTTTAGGCGTCTTTTTACAAAGGACGTCTAAAGTCCAAATTTACTACGTCGCTGGCATACGCGTCCCCTCATAAAAGGACGTTAAAAGTCTCAAATAAGGGACGTTAAAAGTGTTTTTTCTAATAGTGAGTGAGTCAATGTGGATCATATATTAGTCGACATGGGAGTACTTGTGATTCTGGAGAGATTTTATCTTTGAAATAGTAAATTAGAAGAATATTCTCTATTATCGAACAGATTTTAAAAAAATGCCAAAATCAAATAATTTACTGTAACTGTAATAACATCTTACCGAAAATGTACGAGTGGTTAATGTGGAGTTATCTAGATGAAGTGAAGGCAACCCAAAAGAAGGCATACCGGCATAGTCGATGGCCAAAAAAAGGAGGCATATATATGGTCCAATATTTGATTGGTCCGTTGGTAACTACCATGAGCAAGCAATGGTAGTTAATTAGTTGATATCTGTTTGAAATAGTGAGTATAATTTTTAAAAGTATTTTTCAATCATGATTTATAGTATATGAGGTATTTTTTATAATCTACGAGATAATTTTTACGATCTACAAGATAAATATATAAAAGAGTTTTATTTCGATTTAGGAGATCCGAGCTTTAAACTAAAACAAACATCCTTATCATCAGAGTTCACTGTGGCGCAGAGAGAGAGAGGGCACATTGTAAACGTGGAAACTGGAAACTGAATGATCGAATATAATGGTTACCACGAAGAAGGAAGTGGGCTGCAGACACAGAGAGAGAGAGAGCACGTGCATTTTTGCTTTTTTTGAGGTGCAATGAGACAAAGCCACGTCAATATTGACGAGTCCGACTCTTAAAATTGCAAACATTTCACACACTTCTCTGCCATTTTGTTACTGTCCCATATCACATCATATAGCTTATCTAAATGCTTCAAACTGTGCATTGCGTTTCTGTTTTTGTGCCCCCCCCCCCCGGCCTCAAAAAAAAAAAAAAAACCCCATCCTCTTATGGCTACTTTGACTTGCATTTCCATGCGTCATCCCTGTACAAGTAAACTATCACAAACTCAGCAGCAGTTTAATATACTGCCAGTGTAAAATATCACAATTTTAAAATATCATCAAGGCAAATGATATAGCTCATATTTTAAAGTATATTCAGCAAAAGTGAATAAGATGTAACAAAACCGCTTATAAATGTTTGAATTATATGCGTATATCGACATTCCAGATCAACACATACATGAAACAGGCCGGTCATTAGTGGGTCAGGTGGTCACCCCTTCATGATATATTTGAGTAAGGAAACATGAAAATTGGAGAAATAAACCTTATAGCCTTCTTTTTTAGGGATTTAACTTTACAAGGAAAGGAAAACCCATTATTTTTCCTTAGCTTTCATGCTTTCATTCTTCCAAAATGGTTCTTTTACTCGCATTAAAATAAATCATAATACTTTATCTATACGAAACAACTAGTGAGAGTCCCACACGCTACAGGAAGTGTTAAAAAAAAAGTCAACTCATAAATATTATGAGTTGTCAAAGCTTTTATTTTTTTTGGTTTTCTTTGAAAACAGGAGTTACAAGGGGGTGAGCATGAAGCACGGTCAAGCCATGAAGTGCAGATTCTCCCATTAAAATAGCAACGCTAGAATTATGAGAAACATACATGTGTGTGTGAGTGTTTCACGATTTTTAGAAGTTATTGATCATGAAAAGTTGAAAAGATGAAACCAGATGATATGTATTACGCGCACCTTATCTCCGGTTCCATAGGAATGGGAAGAAAGCATCCAGAACAAGCAATATCCAAATTTAAATACGATAAGAAACAACGGCTCGAGAGAAGTCTTGGCGACATGAACCATGATTATATATGTTCACATCCTCGTGTTTAATAACACTTCCAAAACCACTTCTTTGACTCGTTTTATATACAAACCTTTCCAATACCGAGACCGCCTCAAGCTATACAAAAACATAAATATCAGCAGCCATCATAATTAATAAATTTACACAACAAAAAAACAAAAAGAATAATGTACTGGGAAATTAATCCGGGAATACAGCCGTAATTTATTCTCAATCCTGCAACGTATTCTGTTGGTCTCTTAAATGCATCGCATAGCTGGATTGGAGTTCATTCTGCAGCTGATCGCCTCTTATGACTTATCGCCCATCTGTGAGGAATGCCCGTATGACAATTCAGTATCATCAATCCATGGACACAGGGAGCAAGATAATATTTCAGTTTCGTCAAATGAAAGGATTAAAAGAAAACAAGACGGAGGCAAGAAGGTTTGGGCTAACACAGCATAACAGGATGAAGGGCCCACGATGAGTTTCTCAACAACAGGGAATTGTTAGCTTTAGATAGAAAATATTTCAATTTGGTCAGATGGAAAAAATCAGCTAGGCTGCATCACTAACACGTGCAAGAAAAGAAAATTGCAGGACTTACCAGCTGGTCAACCCAGAGAATATTAGCTCTGTGCACATTCAAATGGACGCAATCGCAATGATCCTTCAGGAAAATCCTGCCTTCTAAATGGCTCTAAAAGCTCAAACGGTCTGCAACAAACACAATGATTTTGCAGATGAATTATAACCTAGATAGACTGTGCCCCATTGGGGTCATAGAAACATCAAGAGATGGGATAGTTTGTTACTCTAATTGGAGATAGGATAGCCACTAATATTCCTATATCAAACAGAAGATTCAGTGAGCCTTACAGGATGGAATCACGATTACGCCGTAATTTTCTTTCATTGTTCTCCATAGCAACCAACACATCAGCAGTTTCTGGTCCTGCTGACCCACCAGCCACAGGAGATGCAACTGGAGCATTTGGAGTCCATATCTATAATAATGGGCCGCCATCAGTTTCAGAGATCAATAAAATCAACCAAAAAGATAGCATCCATCATAGAACCATCATCCTCACCTTAATAGTACTATCAATACCGCTGGTTGCCACAGCAAAATCATATGGATGGCACTGCACACAATTTACAACTGTAGCAAGGACCAACAAATTATCTCAGAAAAGGAGACTGCTAATATCCCAAACCGTTCAGTAAGGAAAACAAAATTACCAGCTTCATCACCGCTGAGCATCTTTACGAGTCTACCAGTCCTCTTTTCCCAAATAAACCATCTTCCATCATCACTTCCACTGGCAACATATTCTCCTACGAATAAACAAGGAAAAAAAATCGTGCATTAAAATTGAAACTCTGACAGCTGGCATTCAACACACTTTCATCACTTGAAAAGATGCTACAATCACATGAAATCAAGTTGATCATATGTCATATTGCTACTATAAGCATAGTAAAAGAAAATTCTATCTAGTACAATTACACATTCCTTACAGAACTTCAGCAAGATAACATTACCATGTAACAGAACTAGAGAAAAAGAAAAGAGGAGAAATCTTTACAATGGGTTTAGCATTAAATTACGATAGAATCTTCCCATAGGCAATCCTCCCTTTCATAAAATCAATTACAAATGAACATACCTCTTTGACCAAGAAAACTCGCCTGTTTTATGTCAGTTCCAACATTACAATGGCCAACAAATCTTCGCTTCATATCAACGGCTGCTTCGGGCTGATTTATAAAACAAAGTGCAAAAGTGAGCTGGAATAGGTAGTGATTTGTAGAGTGAAAAACCCAAGTTCAGATCCTCTCAACTTAGGGAGTAAATTGAGGCTTCCAATTATGAGAAAGAGGATAGGAAAGATAATATTCACAAATTGTCATCTTCTCTGCTACTGCACTCAGTGCAATACTGAAGAGGATCTACTTTCTCCAGAACAGATAGAAAGGAATCAAAATAATTTTTTTCCTTAAAAAAAATATCGAACCCACCATTAAACCCATGGATCAAAAGAGAATGACACTTTTCAAAGAACATATTGATGATTAAGCAATAATCAGTTTAAAATGGATGGCATGAACATAAACCTGATAAGGTGCTCTATCATTCTGTGATGATGACGATGAGGGTGATTCACAAGAGCCATTTACACCAGCATTTTCTTTTGAGTCACCTCTTCGGTGGATTCTAAGATTTAAGCTCCCATGAAGAAAATTGGATTCAACATCACGTCCCTCATCACCTGACATTGATGTTTCAAAGTCCAAGTCCAATTCCTCATCATAATCAGAATCATCTCTCTCAGATCTTGGACCATCTTGTGAAGCATCACTATTAACTTCTGCTCGATAGAGTATGTCACTCAATGATAATATTCTTCCACCTCGACCTTCAAACCTTGCTGCTCCATCATTTGTCTTATTATTTTTTTCAGCTTCAGCTGGTAAAATCAGATCCACAAAAAATCAAAATAAAGAAAATGATGACATATATTTAAAGAAAATTAAAAGGATCCTTCAAGAAATAGAGGACTATGTTTCAGTGAACTTCATGCATAGTTATCCACAGCACAAGCTTCATTATTGCTTCAAGGGACCATGGTGCATTTGTTTAATGGATAGGACGATATTCTTTTTACATTTTTGTAAATGGTTACCAAATATTTGAAACTACCAAGTCATATTCAAGTAGTCGGATCCAATTAAGGATAGCCCTTGCTATATGATTCTCTTTTTCCAATTACAATATTCGAACCCTTGATCCTGTTTAAAAGGAAAAGAGTCCCTTTCATTTGACTTAACCGTTGTTGGTTGGATTAGATAATATTGACACAACATACATCATGCTTATACATCTTTCACATGTACAATTTAAAATAATAGTAATGTACAATTAAACAACAGCAATTGATTACCTAGACACATAAGTCAGTAACTTTAATAATTATCCAGAATCCAAATGCGTCAAAACGACTTGAAGTTTAGGAGTCAAAGGCTGTGTGTAGTACGAATAGATCTAAATGTTATCCTCTTAGAGTCAGGGGTTGGTCTTCAGTGAACAAATATGATCATACTCTGATCCCTCAAAACTCCTCGTTTTCAGGTAGATTTTGTCAAGGTCCAACTGAATAGCTCACAAAAATGGATGGAAAGGACCCTTCAGAACCTCAACTCTGCTATATTTAGCTACATCATCCTGAATCAAATCACTAAGTTTAAATACACCTACATCTTTGCATCTAATTTTGCATCCAACACGTTAATTAACTTCTCATTGCTATTAACTTCTGATGAGATTGGATCAACAGCCATGAGCAACGTATATTCTCAATCTTAATACCTGGACCTATAATGCTCTGGGGCTGCTGAAAGCGTCTCAATATGTTCAGGGATTGTCCCCCTTACAAATGCAGGCAGCTATTTACATTTTACATGATTGCATGTGGCACATAATGGTAATGGATAGCTCTACAAATTCTGTGCGCAGAACATGAGCATCTTTATTGAAAATTAGAGCAGGGGATATATTAACTAATCCCCCTTGCCTTGCACAGCATCACTACAGCTTGATGTAAAATATTTTTTCCTTTTTGTGCCAGAGGTCAATCAAACTTCACCACCAACTAACGTAAATGCAGAATTGAGATATTAAAAACTTTGCAAGCATGGAAAAACATCATAGTTACAGAGTGAAATTTGGAGTGAAGTTCTAAGATTACAGTACACATGCAAGACAATCTGAGTCACACCTGAAGCTATATCTTTCTTTACGCTCTCCACTCTTTCTGCAACTTCTGGTGCTGATGGGGCCAACAAGTGAGCAGCAACAGCAAAATCCAAAGCTTCTTTATGTCTACCCAACTGATATTAAATAACATTAGGAGCTAATTGTAATGTGTTCTTGAACTAAAAGGAGATTTGCAGTTAAAAAAGCAAGCTTGATACAAAATTACAAACGAATAGACTAAAAATCTGTTCAAGTAAATTTAGGTCATTAGCATTTTGGACAAGTCTACTCATAGATTTCAGAGATTATTTCACTACTGCCTTAAACCCCGTATCTATTTATTCACATGATCCATTCAATAAAATTTACAAGAGCTAAGAGTTCACACATGGCGACTATGGCCTTTACTGAAAACACACCTCTGAAAATAACATTGACATTTTCAGATCTGCAATTGAATTTCAATTTGTTGATTCTAACATTTGGCTTCTCAATAAAAGAACCAGATACTGGCATCTAATTTAAACACAATCATTTATCTTAACTTCAGTCATATAACTCCACTACCGGGCCATATTTTAATAAGAAGCTTAATATGCAGAGACACCCCCGACATATGACACATTAGAGATTCAAACTAGGGGTCCAGAACTGCAGTTGCATACGACCACATTACCTGCGACAATGCTTCTGAAGCACTGTAAAGAGCTCTGTAGGATGAATTATTGATCTTTCTTGCATTATAGCAGTCCCTTAAGGCCATATGAGCATCATTTTTCCATTTCCGCTGGATGGTGAAGGAAATTATGTAAAATTATACATTATGAAGTTAAAGGAAAAAGAAATGTAATATATGTAAGATTTTTTTTTTGTTTGGGGGGGGGGGGCAAAAGACATGATATAGCTTATCAATATGAGACCTTCAGCAACAATGCAGCACGGATGCACATGCATTCATGTTTGAGTGCAGGCCCAACAATATCACCATAGCCATCCAAAACTTCATTACATGCTTCAATTCCATAATAATATTTCTCTTCCTCCAAGGATTGCTTGGCAAATTGAATTAGTTCCCTGCACTTGTCAAGCTGAAAACTACAATTACTCAATGCTGGAGACCAAGGTTGAGATGCCTAAATCCCACATTAATTAATATAAGAAACTTTATAAGGTATTTAAGTAGATTGGTTCTACCCCCTCAACAGCTAGCTTTTAGAGGAGGGACACATCCTACTCAAGTGCCCATCAATTGTTATTACACTCGGTGGTTGGCAGTTTCAAAAGGGCTGCTCACAGAGGGTTCTAACCAACAAGGAAGCTGAGGAAAAGTGTCACCAACTAAAGCATCTAAGAATATAGCCATCAGGATGTCAACTCTCTAGATGGGCCAATTGATGGAAACCACTAGCTAACATAAGTGAGTAGGTTCTCCCAATAGCTAAACACTTAAGGAGAATTCCCCATCCTACTTGGATGCCCATCACTCAACCAAGTATAAAAAGGCGGACCCCAGTGCCAAGCGGCTCCCACACAATGCGGGCTCAGGGGAAGGAGAGCCTATATGTACGCGGCCTTAACCTGACATATTGTCAAGAGGCTGTTTCCAGAACTCGAACCTTGGACCTTGGGGCGGAAAGCCAGCGAACCAAGTATAATGCAAAGAAATTACAGCGAAGTATTGTCATTTAGATAATTCTCCACCAAATTTCATTCTAATCATTTCCCTTAAATTAATCAAACAAGCATGTACCAGATACCTGTGCTGCAACATTCTTTTTAATAGGAAAACCATTTGGGAAGACAGGATGCTGCAATTCCACCCCATCAATTGTTGGAGAATAATTCATTAGCTTCAAATTATCTCCTGAAGTATATTGCATTGCATTCTCTCCAGCTGCATATTATAGTTATGCAAGTTATCAACAACTTGTATAGTCTTAAAAAAGAGAGAGAAAGAAAGCAAGCAAGCTAGTAGAGTGGAATTTATTAATGTAACAATCATGTCAGTTATAACAAACATATCAGTTCATCAAAGCAAGCCAAACTGCAGGGGTAAAAATTAATGCATAGAAGACATGGTTTTGAGAAGGGGATTCTGATTTATGGTATTCTCCTGGAAGAATCAAAATGATACAAATGGCTACTTAGGCTTCCAAAAATATACGTGGCGACCAACAGACAAAAATAGAATAACTCACGACATATCCCAAAGATTAATTAATCGCATCACATTATTGAAGCCAAAAAAGGATTTAATTGACCTCTTCGCAACCAATTCAAAAAAAGGAAAAAACTCCGACTTCAAATTTTGTCAACTAACCAACCAACTAATACTACATAGTGTTTCCATTCCATTTATAACCTTATATGTAACTTAAAGATTGCAAACAATAAAAAGCATGGTAAAATGACCTAAGATGATACCATGCAAGAATAGTTTATTCCCCTATCTATGGCAACCCTTCACTCTGTTTGATGGGCACTCAAATTCAATTCAAAGTACTATTAATTAGGCCAAACAAATGTCAACAGACAGAAAACATGTTTAGCATTTAGTAATACTTTTTCCAGATGAAAAAATTATACTGTATTTAACATCTAATTAAACAAGAAGGGTTTAAGGCAAACCACTATACCATGATTTACATCCATTAGGTAAACATGCTCTCCACTATAGCTGAGGAGAACCTCATCTCCATTGGGACTGAATGTAACATGAGTTAAGTGCAAGCTTGGATGTCCCTAGATGAAAGGAGACACAATTTGAGCTATAAAATTACTTTTGGCTTAAAATAGCAAAATGACTTACCAGCGCATAACATGTCAAGGAAGAATATTGGATGAAAAGATATGATAAATCAAGTGCCATACATAACATATTTATTAAGACAATGAACTTAAATACCTGAAAAGCTACTGACAAGTGACAACGCTTATATGTAACATGAGGTCCACTACTAACAACACTTTAGGCAAGTACTATACTCCGATCATCAACAAAATTTAACCACATATATATTGTGAAAAAGATAAGGAAATCTCCAATTTATTGCTTTGTTCAGCATAAGTGATGAAACATGCACAAAAAAGAAGACCCTCTCCCCACCAATCATGGCCCAAAATAAAAGGAACATCACAAGGGGCAAAAAGAGGCAATGGAATTAAGTATCTATTAAAAACACGTATTTGACAGGACTGGGCAAAAAAAAGAAAAAAATCTGAACAAGATTCAGTACTTCAATATGTTTATCTAAGCAAGGATAAGAGAGCCTTCTCTCCTAATAAATGCATGCTGAAATAAGAATATAAAAAAAAAGATCCAAGATTTTATAAAAGCTTACTTTCAAAGTACAGGAAATATTTCCTAAACAGCTTGAAAGATACACACACACACACACACTTTTAGAACAAATATGAAGAGTATGATGCCAAAGGCCTTGTTGCCTAGTGGCATGAGAGCTCCCCCGTAAATGGGAGGTTGTGGGTTCGATCCCGCTTGTAACCTCAAGTAGTTAGTGCTTGCCCCTTTAATTCAAAAGAAAATGAAGAGTATGGCAAGTATCAATGCTAGAAACAGATAAGAAATCAGGGAACCAAAGAACTGACACTGTCAGAAAGATGCATCGGGCAGAAATAATTGACGCAAGGCGGGGGTGACATTCTCTTCCTATAGGAGCTGAGAGGTGGCAGCATCCTTCTATCATATAAACGTGCAAAGGCATCACTGCAAGCAACAATGAGATGGATACCAGTTTAAAATATAAAAATGGGGCTAAACTAACAACAAAAACAAAAATCACCAGAAGCTTCACCTCCCACCAACAAGGAGCAAATGTGGCCTACTAGAGCTAATATCACAAGATTTTAGAGCAAGGACTTGTTTAGGAGGATCAGCTAGTGACCTTTTAGCTCCACATCGCAAGTCAAGCTGACAGCAAGCATTAAAAACATAGGTCAAACAATTTTAAAGGAATTCAGCTTTAGCAAATAATGACTAATAATTTATAATTTTTCTTATTTTTAGTGAAAAATGAATAGCCAAAGAACTACGATATACTATTCTTGACAAACTCTCAATGATTTCAAGCCCTAACTGTCATCTGTCTATTAGCAATTTAATCTCCAAAAGATTTGAGAAGGCAAAACGGGAATATCATAGAACTGAAAGCCAAAACCTGTGGTCTCAAATATTGAACTGCTCATAAAGTTCTCACTATTGACTTCCCAAACTAATTATTAGTCATGGTTCCCAAGTGTCCATGTAGTGTAAGTACACACATACAGGAACAACTTGCCAAGAACCACTTCGACTTGAAAGCTTAAACTATTATGTGAAAGTCCATAAATAATCATCATAACCTCTATCACGTGTCTCACAAAAGACCTCCTTAGGCTTCAAAAGTAAGAAAAAAAAAGAAGCATCTTATCATACTTTGTGTTGAAACTTGATTCTTAACGAAGAGATGGGGCAAGCAAGGATGATCAAAATTTCAACCACATACTCATAGAGACTCCATTACCAAGTGAAGAACTACTTCAAGTCAAAAACTTCAGCAATTAAATAAAACCACATATATAGTGCTATTATAATCTTTTTACATAACCAATAACTCATGATAATTTCAACACCCATGAGATGAATGGATTGAAGAAACATTCAAACTATGCCCAAGAAAGGTTCTACTTCTGACAGATTCCTCCAACCTTCAGTTACAATGTTAAAAAAATATAATTGGCATACTTTTAAAAACCATCAGTTAAGGCAACTAACAAAATTAGCTACTCAAACCCTTCTCTGAGAATACTTCAATTGCTATTTGAGCTCAATTCGTCAGATCAGCATATATTGATAGCAGATAAACCAATTTACAAGAGAAACGACTAAAGTTTCCATTGAAAGTTTCAGATATTATAACGATGCAGAAACTCCTTTTCCTATTACTGACTCTCTTACTCTAGCAAAGACTGATAGGCATATTACTAGATAATATCAGATATTTCAACCCAACAATCCACCTGTTCATATGGTATTGGAGATCGAATTACATTTTTAAAGAAAAGGAAAGGTCACTCAAAACTCAATTAGACAACTTACCAGAACATTACGGCACTCTTGGTGAGAAGATCCTGCTGGAGGACAAGATGTGCCTTCCCGAAAGTCATGCTGTCTCAGAGTCCCATCCTCGCTGGCACTCCATACCACATTTGGGTTTCCGTTTTCAACCTACAATAAAAGGAGCATAGAAGACATAAGAACTCAAAGGAATTAGATCATCCTTGATATTCTAATAAATGTTATATTTAATTTCCTTTGGTCCATTTATGGATCATATTAAAACTATGCTATTTCAGGAATTTCCAAACCACAGGACTTACAGCCAGCTTCTTGACTCTTCTAGCGTGACATTGGTAAAGTGCTAATGGTGTAATGGCATTATCTCCTCTCTCGCTTAAACGAGATAAATTAAATAACCGAACCTGCCAAAACAAAACATGAATATTAGAATTCAAATGGCATAAAGCACAAAGATTTAATGTAACATAACATTACTTCAGCATCTCCAGCTCCGGACACCACAAGCTGATCAGAAGTTTCAGGTACAAACTTAGTACAGAATATATTTGCAGAATGTCCAGTGTCAATTGAATGCAAAAGCTTTCGACCTGCGTAACTCCAAATATTGATCTGCAAGATTTCACACAAATGTTCAATGCCTACTGCACCAAACACAAGAATAACTCGTTTCAAGTTCTTTGTCTATATACAGATACAAGACACAGCTCATCCCCACGTAAAGTGAATAAATCTGTTTACTATGATTTCTATTAAAATATGAATTGCATCATGATTTCAAGAATTTATTGCAGTCTGTATCTAGTATTATATTATTTTTTTCTGTTTTATATTTAAATTATAGTCATGTACATGTGATTAAGCACAGATGACAATAAAAAAATATTTTACCATACCCGTGTGTCATCTGATCCAGATATCAATAATGAACCAGTAGAATTCCAAGCCACTGCATTAACACAACCACGATGGCCCTGTTTGAATAATAAGAAAATGAATTTCCAGTACACTAAAATCAACCAAAAAAAATTTCAAATCACATGCTCCGAAAAGCCAGAAGCATTGGAAGAGAGTCAATGATACAACAAGTGTTTCATATTTCCATATAGGCTTTCTGAAGATACAGTGATGCTTCATCAGCTCATCTCCTTTTATACAGAGCCAGCTCAATGATAAGCATCTCACTTCCAAGTATCAATTACCAACTGTATCACTTATATTATCCATAGATGATAAATAATATAATGGTGGAATCTTCCCAGGAACTTTTCGTTCCATTATATCCTAGTAAAACAATCATCAAACCAACCTCCAATTCTCTTTCTTGAGAAAGCCTCCGAACCAATGAGGAGTGCAACTGCAACCTGTGATTAACATCCTAAACAAACAATAAAAACAGTTTCTTAGAACAAGCACAGTTATTGCATAACACATTATCACATACTATGATTAGTGAAAGCAATCACAAATAGCAAGGATTCATTGCCCGAACAGATCATTCCGAAGTTCAATTATTCGATCTTGAGATTGTACATGGCTATCAGGACAGCATTTAACACGTAAAACGGTCGGATCTCGCACCTTAAGTTTCAAAAGAAGCAAACAAAATTATATGTCGTTCCTAACTCTAACCACATTTCCTTACAAGTTAAATGGTTCATCCAATTCCCGGAAATATGGCCATTCACGTCCATCACAGACAACCTTCTATGTAAGGCATTTCCTTCGCTTTTGTAAGCCTACCAAACCCTGACCCTGCGTCACGATCATGTGCATTTCACTTCACTACCTCAAACCTTTCTTCTTTAACAAAATGGCCACTGAATACCCAGCAGCATCTTAGCAAATTATTAAAAGAAAAACTTCTACTTTCTGTTTTCCAGGAAAATCAAGTAAAGCATCACAATCGTCGGGATTCTTAACGCTTCTTCGTTTAAACGGGACACTCACTCCAGTTACAATTCTGTTCCTTTCCCAGCCCCCGAAGAACAAAAAGACATGCAAGTTTTAGATAAGCTTCAACCGAATCAACCAACGCATACAAATTTATCATCCACTGGATAATTAAAAATTCCGTGATAATTTCTAGCTCAAAATTTAGAAAATATATTGAAGAAGGGAAAATACTAGACGATTATCCAGGCTTCGAGTCTCGAGCAAATTGAATATGTTGCCGTCGTGATAAGGAATGGAGTCCATTGTCAAAGCTTTGAGAAATCACAGAAAAATGAAACCAACACGATCGACTCGAATATCGCAGTGATCAATAGCAGCAAAGGCGCTTATAATCCGCCCATCAGCTCATTGCTCCTTCGTTTCTTTTGTCTAGTAATTTTTAGAATTGTTGCAACTTTTCTTATGTTATTTGCCTCGGGAGTGTGGCCGTAGTGGAGGGGTGTAGAAACTTGAAGAAATTTTCAGGTCAAGAAAAATACTTGAAGAAAATTACAATTGTCATTGCATTGTAGTTCCCGGGCTTTGTTAATATGGGACGAGGAGCACATTAGTGGCGGTGTTGCGTGATATCGAAGCGTCGTTCATCCCTTGCAATTTTGATTGGTACACTGCATTGGTTATTTAATTTTTAAACAAATATTTAGTTTGAAAAATATATAAATTATGAAATTAAAAAATTAATAGATATGTAGCAATTGATTTGATATTATATGAATACTAAAATAGAGTTTTGTTTTTATATAATTTTGAAATTTTATTTAAGGATACTTTAAGAAGGATACTAAAAAAACAGGTGTATTTCAAAATATTAATAATATTAATGACAAGATTGTGTTATAAATATAAATAGTGCATACAAAATCACATATCTTGATCAGATTGATAGAACATTATCTTCAATATTGATTGGATTGGGAAAAAAATGATCTTAAGATATGAAAATCATGTCATGTGCAAATTTTCCTCCATTCAGTTTAGTTAATCTTTTTTTTTTGGCGGCATTTAGGTTTAATTTGGATGGTTGAAATGAAGGAATCTAGGGATTAATTGTAAATTGGTAAAAATTAATTATTGAAGTTATTTATTTCACCCCAAAAAATATTGATGTTTTTTTAATTGGGAAAAAATATTATGCGTTCTTGTCATCCAGGTGTGAAGGTTGTCGACTGGCCCAGCCAAATATTACTCATTCAGGTTTGGAGGTTGGTCCAGAAGCCTAGCCTGCTAGACCCTTCATATGTTTTTTCATCCTCACTTGACCCTTCAAGTTGCGTCAACTACATAGGGCTCTTGAGTCTTGATCCAATATGAAAAGAGATCAATCTTGAACCCCAACTCCAACTTCAAACCCACCACGGCATTGGAAGCAATCTGAACTAGCCTTTAATATAGTTCATTTATATTTTTTTGATGACGTTTTCCAATTCTTGAATGACAAGAATAACCCATATGAGTTAATTCAGGCACAGTTGTTACTTAGCTGAGTTCCTTAAATATCTAATTAGGGGTTTGATCCTTGACAGTGTATATGGAGAGGGTCTCATAGCAAGCACTACCTTTTAGGAAATCTACAGTGCGTGGGGATTAATCACTGTTACAGACAGTGGATACCTTGAGTCTAAAAAAAACATGTGAATTGAGTATATTAAAAGGGATTAGTCCCTTGCAACCTAATGAACTGGGATTCAAATTTTCATTCAAATGAATATCATATTTAGTGCTCAACACTACCCTAAACATGATACAAATTGTAGAAAGATCAGAATTTCTTGACCAACAGAACGAGATAGTGCTTGAGCGAGTGAGATGAATGCAATGTTTACTGGTGCAAAAAAAAAAAAATCCAAGAAAACCTTTTCTACTGTGGGCATGAGACCAAATTTAGGTATTGTCAAGGTTATTAAATCAGAGCTGGTCATTGAATCGGTCGGGGTACTGGGTCAGACCGGAGCTAACTTGAAACCAAATCAATGAGAAAATAAAGATTTTAGGCTTATTAATATAAAATTATATAAAAAAATTCTGGATCACTACCCCGGACGGGACCGAACTAGTTTTCCAACTAGTTCGCCGGCTCCCGAGCCGAACTGGCCGGTCCAGTCCAAGTTTAATAACATAGGGTATTATAATAATAATAATAATAATAATTATTATTATTATTATTATATGAATTATGAAGTTAACTGTAATATCCTAAATTTTGGGACTAGAGACTAGAGAATAAGTCTGAATAAAGTAGATTTCTAAGTCCAGTTTAGAAAGAATCCCAAACTGCACCCGGTATAAAGTATGAATTTCAGTGCGAATTAATCAAAAGAAAGTACCTGATTCCTTTAAAATGTGTCAGAATGATATAAAATTTAACTCGAATCCAAAGGAAAAAGAAAATAGTGTATAGAAAGAAATAATATAGAGAACTAAAAGAACTAATGGTACAAGAAATAATATTGTCATGATTAAGAACAAAAGAGACAATTACTACTTATTCTTGAGGTTATTATTATGAGATCAAAAAACAAATTAACTCTCCCTTCATGGTCATAAAAAATGTCCAACTTGAAGGTAAAGTAGGAAGAGAAAAGCTTGGTCAAATAGTCAAAATTTCTTCAAGCTTTTACAACTTGGAAAATTATTGACCAATGGCAAGACAAAGAGAGCAACTTGGTCAACATTTATTCCTCCTTTTTTAGCATTAATTTCGGTCAAGCAAGAAGAGGAAGGAAAGAGAAGAAGCCAATTCAATTAAACTAACCATACTTTAGTTAAATTACCATAAGCTTTTTTATTAAGAAGAGTGATTATTAGCCACATATTTTTCCTCTCTCTTTTGGCCAATTTTCGGCTAAGTATTAAGAGTCAATGGAAGAGAAATTTTAGAACACATTTCACTCTCCCTCACTTGTGTAGAAGTCGGCCAAAGAGCTTGAGGAAAGAGAAAAGAAGAACAAGTTTAAGGTAGGGGCTTCTACTTAGATTTTCACCTTGTAAACAATTTCTTTGGCTCAAATACTTTTCATAAACATTGTTCTCTTCTCCAAGAACTTCATTTCTATGGGTTTTTTTTTTTAAAGATGAGGTGTTTTGAGTCATCTAATAAGAACCAAAGTTTATTGAATCAATAAAGAAGCTGAAGAAAGGGCAAAAGGTGAGCAAGAGCTTCTTGTTGTCTTATTTGATAGAATTTTTGGGGTTTCTTCTTGTTGCCCTAATTTTCAGTCACCAAGGGTTTTTAGGGTTTCATCATGTTTTGGTCATATACATGTAGTTATATGATAATTAGGAAGCATATAAACCTAGTTTAGTGAATAAATTAAGAATTTGTGAATTGTTGTTTTGTGCCCTAATTTTTGGTTATAACAGAACATGAAGAAGGGGTATGATTTTGCTATTTTTGAGGTTTTCAATGGATTCCTTAGGCAAAATTGTGTAGGAACATGTTATTGGTATAATTTTAGAAAGAAGATTTGAAATCCAAAAATTGAAATAATGTTGTCAACTAGGGTTTCATGCGTGTCAGTCTGAATGTATTGTGTTTTTAAGTAATAGAATGTTGTCCAATGGCAATGAAAATTTTTAGAATAAAAGTAGACATATCAAGTTTTAACTTGATATGTCATTTGGATCTGTACACTAAGAGTTATAAATTTTTTAAGTTATGCATTAAAAACTGGAATGATTATGTGGCAGTGTGAATTGAATTGTGGTTCTGGAACTGTGTGCACATAATTGGTAGCAAGAGTATTTTTTCCTTGAAGTAGACTTAAAGAGGGTCACATTGAATTTTGAACTACTCTATTTGAAATTTTGTAGATTAAGTTATAATTTTTGGAAGTTTAGCCAAGAAACAAAGGAAATATGAAAGTCCAGATTTTGGCTGCGGCCAAGCACCTGAGCTGCTTCTTGGCTGCGGTCTAAAAGTTTCTGACCTCTTTTTGGCTACGGCCAAAACCCAAGTTCTAGCATTTCATATTTTTCTGAAAAACATTGACTTATTTGGCCCTTCTTAACTTCTTGGACATTGATATACACTTCAATTGACTTGCTATCATGGCTCTAATTATATGATTATATATCTAGGACCATGAAAAGTAAAGAAAGAAGAAGAATGAAAGAATTTCTAAGAAGCTACAATGGTTGGAAGAAAAGAAGACAAGTCCAAAAGGTAGTGAACTTATTTAACTTGCATGTATTTGATGTGTTTGTTGTGTATTGATTTGCAGTATTACTTTACCTGATTATGTGAAGCAGGTATGACTGAATGAAGCTCTGTTTCTGTTTATACTGTGGCCATAGATATGTTGCACGAAACATTGAACATGCAGAAATGTCATTATGTGAATATGAGCCTATGTAAGGAAGCATATCATGCACTAGCATTCATCTTGCATGCATTGTTAGTATTGTTTGCTAGTGAGATTCCCCTCCCCCACCAACTATATAGGTGCGTGAATATGGAAATGGAGAATGCTTGAAGATGAACCAGAAGGAAGAATGATGAAAAATTGAAGAAATGATTGCATTTATTTTACTGTGTGTTAAATATTTATACTCGACGAATATGAGTATTTGAATTAAGCCGTAATCGGGATCACTGAATCATTGAAACTAAGAATAAGAATTGAGAAATAGAACTAACTATGATATATGAATTTGATAAGAATAATGACTAATAGTCGTAAATGATTAATCAATCTCTAAGGAATTAAAAAATAAGGCTTCTAATATGTAACTAAAAAAGTATGTAAGACCGGTGTTACGTCAACAACTGGTATGATTGTTAATTACAAACAATTCATAATTTTAATTAGCTAGTTTATCACACTCCATTAATATTTAGTAATAATTATTAACATATGGGAGAACATAAATATTACTGGTGTAACCGTAATTTTTGAAAAGAAAAATCTGAAATCAACATGAAGAATGGTCCTAAACAACTTGGAGCAAATATTGTTTGACAGTAGTCTCATTTCACATGACAAGAAAAAGGAGATGGTTTTTAGAAGCACAATTTTTAAATAATTTCTACAAAGTGAGACAAAACCTTTTTCACATGTATAACTTAAATACTCTAAAAACATGCACTTCCAAAAAAAGTTAAAACCAACCAGTAATGTCATGACATAATAGGAGGGATGGAAAATGAAAGGGATGGAAGAAGGTGGAGGGAAAGAGGTAACATGATATTCCCTTCCGTCAGTGAGAATAGAATCGGAGAGCGTTACGCAGCATCTCAAGCACGCGGTGCTGTGAGAGATGAAAGGGTTATGTAGGAGCTGCGATGCGTGTGTGGGCGGAGTGAGAGAGAGTAATCCATCTGACTTGGAAGAAAAAAGAGACGATTGCAACGGCGCAAAGCAGAGGAATGAAGCTCCAACAAGCAAACACTGTACAAGATTCTTTCCGCTGCTTCATGCCTCCTCATCCAAACATCCACGCCCCCTGCTGCCTCTCTATTGCACACATACCCACCACCTTCTTCTACCCTAATAATTCAACTCCGTGGTCCCCATCTCCCTCCTCTTGCATGGGAGAAAGAAAGACACAACTTTTCATTCACATACCAATCATCCCTCTCCATTTTTCTTATATCATCAACTTAAATGGAAAATAATAATAATAATAAAAAAACCATCGCTTTCTCCTATCATAAATGCGTGCATGCGAAGTAACTACACAGGCTAAAAGACAACACTAACACCAACCACACATTGAATTACATCCAACAAAGATTTTAACAACCATATACCCCCCTCCCTTACAACACACAACGCACACCCCCTATCTTAATGAATTCATCACAACATCAAACAGCAAACACAAACATCAGTGTAACCCACACACGAGATCCAAGTGGAAATTTTGTGGATGAGGGGGCCCTCCTCCAGCTGCCTCATTAAAGGGGTGAGGGGCTTAGCTAGTGAGAATTAGTACATCACAGAAAAAGGTAAACCCACAAAGGATTAAACATGACAAGAATACAAAAAGAGGGGAGTAAGACTGGGACCCATATCTCGGCCAAGAGGCGTGCGCTCTCATTTATGGGGTCTTTTTCTGAAAACAATCAGTCTTCTCATTCTAAACAGCTCATATCCCACGCCCTTGTGTGAGTGCCACTACTTTCTCTAAACCCCAAGCCATGGACTAATGATTCACATTTCCTTTATTGCGCCATAATATGCTGAGCACCTCCCCTCCTTCCTTTACACACTCCATCAATTACACCGCCCGAACCACCACCAGATTTCCATCTCAATCATTGAGGAAAAGGCTTCAGGAGTGGAGCTCACACCCTCATTCCTTCACAATATTCGATTCACACTTCACATCTCCTGCGCTGAGTGCAAACTCCAGACACATCCCACTTTTACCTTGTTTATTCTACAGACTCCAACAACTAAGACCAGACCAGAACAGATCATCTAATAGTAACATGCCCCACTTTGGTAATAACACAAGTGGCTAAAAATCTTTAACTCACAAGTCATGGAGTCCTAGAGCTCTAGCCTTGAGTTTCAATGATTTCAGGCAACATATCGCTTCATCAAGAAGCCCAATTGGACCCCTTTCTTTTCCACCAGGAATTATGGTTTGCAGAACGTTTAGAACATCCCGAATCTTCTCTTTTCTCATCTTCTTGTAGTCTGATCCTTGACTGCTGCCACTTGAACATCTTGATTCAGCATCATATCCGTTATCAAAGGATCTATTCAGATTCAGAGAACTGGCACTGTCCATGAGCTGTAGGTCATCATAAGCCACATCCTCTGACACCTTACGCTTCTTTGTTTTCCCAGCAGAGCTACCAACTTCTTCATTGCAGCTACCAACTCGTTCATTGCTTCCGAAAAAGAAGTCTTGGTCATCATGAGTGGTCATAATACTGGGCGAATGCCCTGTGCTGGTAACTTCATCATCCTCTGTGGAGTAACCATCACTACCAGAGTAAAGCAACGCATTGATTTCTTCTGTGTCTTCATGCATCTCACTTTGGACCTCAGTTCCCTGATTTTTATCAACTTTATCAGTCAAAGTTGGTCCATTCAGATTATTCAAATCTCTTCTAAAAGAAGGCTCATTCCCATTCAAATAGTCAGGACCATGCATCTTTGAATGCCAAGAAGCAAGGCACTCAATGGGGCTTCCAAACCCAGGACAATATACAAATGTTGTTTGATTGACAGTCTGGTCAATTACGATGATCTGCTTCTTAGGGAAGCCCAGCATCCGATCAGGTGCAATTTCCTCCCTAATACCTTTTTCCTGGCCAGCAGGGAGCTTGCTCTCCAAAGTGAAGTTTGGAGCGGGCATGAATGCCTGTCGAAAGTGAGGTGAACCATAACGATAAGGTTCATTAGACCGATCTAACTGCGAATGTGGTAGCATGGGGGTTGCATAGTCTGGCATTGTATAATTTTCAGACATCATATTTATGCCAGGGTTGATAAATGCATAATCATTTTGCTTCCCCACGTCAAGCTTAGCGCCAAAGGAACCCAAATGGGGTGATTGACAATCAAAATGCGCTTGCGGTATCCAGGTTCCAAAATCTTTTCCCATCCGATCAGAACAATCTCCTGAGGGCTTCACCAAGGGAGAAAAGACAAAGAAACAACAAGTTTAACAACTAACTCGAGAAATAGTTAAAAAGCAAATCCCACTGAATGAATACTAATGCAGAATGTACCTGAATGGAAACGATTTCAGCACACGAACTATCTACAACTATCTGTTTCTTTTCACGAACAAGTAAAGAAAAACAACTAGCACCAGCTTAACCCAAACAGAGAAAGGCAAAACTATTCTACGTGACAGGTTTGAGCAAATGACGGAAGTATTCAGCCTGGAAAACAACGATACATAAAAGTCAATAGGTGCGAATGTTTTCCCATAACATAATGGTAAAAACCGAAATAATAAACCCAAGGAAGATATTTCATGAACGTTTCCATAATCTTTTCAATCCTTTGCCACATACCTGGCATTCTCGGAGAGGTTGAAAGCACGCTATAACTCTAACTATAATGGTGGAGCTCCCAGCAGTTCCATTTTCATGTTTCAGTGCCCGAAATCTCGTTTGACTTGCTGCTTGGCACACCATAACTACTTTCCAACCCTTCAAAATGATAGAATGCCAATCTTCTCGAGTATTGATACTACGATACTAGGGAACTGGTGATTGAAAAATACCCAAACACAGATAATGATGAAACTGACGCACTCCAAGAGAAAACGGAACGGCTAATGACACAAATGGAAGCAACAAGTAGATGCAAGCTTAAAATAAACTAAGACCTAGTAGAATATTGAATTTGCGAGATGGTATTGCTATCCTTCAGCTGATCTGACGGACGTAGCAAGGAACAACCACAAAAAAATTGGATCCCATGGAAAAACAGAGCGAATTACAAAGGGAGGAAGAAATCGGAAGGGTTTTCTTAATCGCACGATCCAAATTACAGAATCACTTTGCAATACAGGTTCAAGGAAATAGCTTTGCGGTATACGTCAACAGATAGACTAAACCACCACCGCATGCTGTTGTATCCTTATCCTCAAAGCTACGCAGCTTTACCCAAGCCTACTTAGTAACCTGAAACAGAGTTCTAACATCAGAAATTGTTTCACAGTTTGTACGTATTAAAGAAGGTAAGCGATTTCCATTCAGCTTTATTTGCAACCAAACAAGAAGAAGAAGAAGAAGAAGAAGCCCCAGCACAATTTTCACAATGATTTAACTCAATCCTTTGCCATACAATACTAATAAAAGACCAAAAAGACCGAGAGAAATAATGCAATTTTTCCTTGACATCAAAACAACATTCGGTGCGTGTGTGCGGGGAAAAAACTCAGCTACGACTAGATTGAGGAATGACTGGAAGAAATCTTCTGTGGAGCTCTTCTCATAAAGCAATTCAGATTCGAAAGAATAATAGAAATCATTACATGGCTTGAACAGATGGTGAGTGATGGCTTGATTAATAACAAAAAATGAAGGAATCACAGAAGACACATATAGGCAACCATCAAAAGAAGTCGGGAAGAACTTACAGATTAGAGACGAGGCTGAAACAGCAGCAAAGTCTGAGAAGACAAATCCGAAGGCAGAGAGGGAGAGAGAAAAGGGAGAGAGTACAACAACAGCGGGAGGCTGAAAAGGAAAGAGGAGAGGAAGCGTGAAATGGCTACAGTCAAAGAGGAGACTAACCAGAAGAGAGCACGAGAGTTGAATTATATAGAGAATACAATGACATATATGCCCTTTGATTGAAGTGGATCAAATAATAATTATTAATAATTCATTATAATTATTACAGGAAAATAACAAGAACGAGTTTGATTCATACGTGCGTGCGCGAGGGCAGAGGAGTGCACGCAAGGGTATATAAGTGTACAATGATGAAGCTCACATAGAAGCGCTGCCTTTGCCTACACACCCAGCCCTTTATTCCGTGTCACCTTGGGTGGTTGTATCATGACCATGTGGACTGTCTTATATTTATTTTTGGGATCAACTAACTCGGGTTAAAACCTAACCACCCAACTTGGTTAGTCTGGTTGGCCTTGTCTCCGTTTCCCGGGACGAATCTACCATATCCTCCCAACCGGGATTAATCCCATCATCATGTGCTTCCTTGTCTCAAATTTCCCAGTATACCCTCGTGCCTCAACATATATTCATCGGAATGAAGACACAGACCGGTTTAGCCAGTAAGATCGGTAATCAGTTCCATGATCCCTCCGATTAAGAGTTAATTTTAACTGCGTTGGATTATTTTTTCTCTTCCCATGACATCATTTTGAGTTTAAAAGGAAAAAGTAGCATTAATCCATACCAATTAAGCTTTAATAACTCTGTTTTATTAGACTGTGTGGTATAACTTGTATATAAGTATTCTATTTACTATTGTAGAGTAATGCCTTTTATATTTATAAATCATTCTTTTCATAGTTATATATGAATATTCATGCATGTTTTAATTAAATATATTATTTTAGTTGTCAACGGACTGACCTCAGATTAACCTAATTTGAATCATAATCCTTGATTTATTGTCTCAATTGTTTGGTTGACGAATCTGGTATTTAGTAGTTTGATTCATACTTGTATTTATTTACTATGCTACTGTGGTTGTTCAGTGATTAGTCTGTTTATTATCTTGCTCTCCAATTCAGTGCATGCTTTTATTAACTTTTTAGAAGTGTTTTTATAATTTACGATGTGAGCATGTAAAAGAGGAGTTTTGTCTCAATTTTTTAAAAAAATGGCTTTTAAAACTATAGTTTAGTTATTTCTCAAACATACACTTAGCTGAATTATGGGTATAATGTGCCATATAAATAAGTCAGGCTTTTTCATAGTTTTGGTTTGTCATAAAAAACCTAATATACTCTCTCCAGTCTTAAATACAAGATAGAGTTGATTTTTTTAAAGAAATTAATAAAGTTAAATAAGTTATTTAATCATATTATATAGAGTATTGTGTATCCTTAAATTATATCTTATTTTATAAGTTAGGCAAAATAATTTAAAGAAAAAATGATAAATATAACTATTTTAAAATAATTTAATTAAAATTTTTAATATCTATAAAAAATGCCAATTTTATCTTATATTTAAGAGGGATGGGAATAATAATTATATATGACAGTATACTTTAAAAATGATGGATGAAGGAATCTGAAGTTGAAGCATAGTTGTCATCAGCAAACGTATAAATATACCTTGTCCACAACAGAGACAAAAGGAGTGAGGGAAAGGAGAAGGATCATAAGTGGGTACAAAGGGGGATGATGGTATCCAAAGTTCTTTGAACATGAACATCAATAATTTGTAGCTTGACCGTTCAAAGTATGAATTATACAGATTTAAGCCGCGGGGGACCCACTAATGAGCAAATATTTGGCTGTGCCATATCACACACACCTGAAACTCACTCATATCCACCTCCTGACCCTAGTCTTTCTCCTTGGTAACCCCATCAATGAGTTTCTCACTTTAGGGTTTTTTGGAGGGGGGTAAAAAGGCTCCCTTTGGCCCCGCCACAACAGTACACCATATTTATAACTTTTCATTGATGTGATGTGTGTGTGTGTTGTGTGTGTAAATGCTTGTGCCTCACCCATCAAAATAGTCATTAATGCTCTGCCCTTTAACTTCATTCAATTCCCGTCCAATTTGATTCATAATTATGCATGCCCGTCTCTGCAACTGTAAGCATAAAGCACAGTCACTTGAACTTTTATATCGATTCCTACAAACGACGCTTATCTCATAGCCCGGCCTTAGAAAAATTTTCACTCTCATGCCTTTCTTTATTAATGACTCTTTTAAGACCTCGATTGTATTGAGTATATCTATGTAATCTTAGGGGTAACTTTGTTACCAAATATTCCACAGACTGCTTCCAACAACACTGACTGGTGGATGCTTTACGATTTGGTTTTGTTTTTACACTACTACTAGCACTACTGACTCAAAAACTTCTCTTTCCTTTCTGTGTTTGTACGCTGACTCAAACTTTTTACGACCAACCTTACCGTCCTTTTTTGTATTGGTCTATATCGTCCTGTGAAGGCCAAGACTTTATAATATCTTGCACTCAGAATCTTCATCTCTCGTCTCACTTTCTTCTTTACCACTACAAGTTACACTTTGGATATCATCAAGTCGGGATGAGTCCAAGTACTACTTACTCAAAAGAGTGAAAGGCCCGACAATTATACGTGATACATGTAAACCAAGTACCATGACAAATATTAATATATTATATCCTTATCCCTCACCACCATCATGAAATGGCTTGTTTTTTTCTCGTCGGTCCCCTCACAATTATTACAAGTTGATTATTTGCTTCAATCAACTAAGAATTCTTAAGCTAACCAGATAATATATAAACCAGACATGAGAGTTGCTTAACTGGGTGAAGTGGTTGCATATAAATAAATAAATAAATGGGAGAGAAAGGTAAGCACGCAGGTACGGTGAACAGACAGGGTATGGCAGTGGCCGAATAAGAAAATACAAAAGGGGGGTGTGTGTGTGTGAGACCCATGATTTTATCACCTGAAGGAAATCTTATGCACAGATAAGAAGATCCATAGGCACCCAGGTTTATAGACACTAACAAGTTATTAAATTCAAAAAAAAAAAAATAGTATGCACACTTTCATGCCTTCTTGTTTGGAGTGGAGGGAACAATAAACAAAACCCATTCAAATCCATTCCCAATCCCATTGGGTCTAGCCTTTTGGTGGCACTAATTAAAACAACTATTTACCATATACCCTATTTTTGAGATGTAAAGCAACAGTTCCTTTTCCTTTATTCATTTTTAAAAATGCGTACAAGTTAGTCCATTTAAAAAAAAAAAAAAGCAATTCCATCGCACGTCTCTGTGTTATTCTATCATCATGCTCACTTTACTCATCAAATTCGCCTTTAAAATATTGCACATGACTTGATCGGCTTAGTGGTTGTAAGACCACCTAACTAACTATTAATATCAAATCCCCAAGGTTCTATGGTGACTGCCCACCAAGAGGAAGGGGGGAAAAACAAGAGTGATCATTCTGTGCAAGGCACCGCCACTATTATGTAATATATTTGTTGTCACCACTCAAGTTTTTATAAAATAAGAAATTCGATATCTTCAAAGTCAATAAATCAAATTATTTGCAAATAAGCATGCAAGTATATTCGGAAAAGAGATTCGTCAGCTCTTTTATATATTTATCATTTGCTTTGATTGGAAATGGATCTGTCATGTAAACACTATCTCTCTCCCCTTCCCTCTGTTTATTTTTTTATTTACAGTTGCCCCAGTTTGTTCTTAGTGATGACAGCATGGTTTCATAAATGCACACCAAGTCATGTGATTAAGTGCATCCTTATGAACATATTACCAGTACGGCAAAATTAATTTCAAAGGGTTAATTAAACAAATGCAGGTGACGACAAAAATACCATTCTAGAGAGAAAGATGCAACAGATCAAGGACTTAAATTAAACAAGTCAAACACCGAGAACGCCAGAAAAGTTATTATTGGCTCCGGCAAAGAGAGACGATCAACTCAAAGTTTTCCTTTAATTTATTGTTCATCTTGGTTAATTTGGAATAATCCAGCATTAAAATGAACCCTTGGTTTGCATTGTTTTGTGGCAGGATGAGAATTATGTTTATACTTTATACTCCTCTGGTCCTATTATTTACAAAAATAGAGAGAAAAGGAAATTTTTGATAATTTTATATTTATTATTACATTGATTTTGTTCTTATTGGCTATAATATATATTAAATAGAAATAGAGTTAAAAAGTTATTGAATGTTATAAAAAAATTAATGAAATTTAAGATTTTTTTAACCACAATAATACATAATACATGTATGAATTGCTTTATAAATATATCATATCAATATATATATACACACACACAATGCAAAGCCTTGGCGTGATGATGGCACCCACCAAGAAGGAAAGAAGCCAAATGGGTGGGGCCCATGCATACGACATTAAAGCTGATTAGCACATACCTTAATTTTCTTTATAACCTAACTTGCTCCCTCGTCACACACTCCCACGGAATTAATTCTTATTCGGTGTTCACAAATATCCTCACTATATTGCTTGCCCGCCTAACCATCAAATGACATGCTTTTATTTATAGCGAGCTACTACTGTCGTTTCTTGCAAGCTGTTGTTCGTTAATAATACATGAAACGCGCTGTCGTTTTTTGGTTATGATCATATATATCAATGGCTGGAATTATCTCCCTCTCCTTGTAACGCAATACGATGTATGCCATTATATTTCATCATCATCCCCTCCAAATAAAGTAACACCTGTAGTTGTTCTTGAATGAATATTGATAATTAATTATTGTTCTGAATATGTAGTGAAAGAGTAATATGGAATTGAGAGAAGGTGGTGGTACTGGTGGGGAAGACGATGGAGGCAAAATGGAATGGAAGGTGGATTGGATTGTCCAACAAAAACGACCACGCCTAGAAAGGTAATGCAATACCCTCTCCACCCAACCCCTATAAAGTATATCAAAAAGTATTCACTTTTCTTTTCCTCTTTTTAAAATAAGTAAATATACCCACAACCCAATGCAAAGTTCCCACCAAAAGCCAACACCAACGTCAACCCATCTCCCTCATCCATCTTTTCTTTTAATTTATTCTTACATTATTCACTAATTTTATAATATATGCGACTGTATTAATTTTTATTTGAATTTATGCCTAAATTAAATAACCAATTTAACTTCACATCAAATACTTCCTTCCGAAATAAAAATAATTTATTTTTTATATATGATTCTTCTGAGAATAAATTGTAGTATTGCATGTTTAAATTTTGAATTATTTTCATATTCAAAAATAAATAAATATTCAAAATAACATAAGACGGCGTTTTAAAAAAAAAAAAAAAGCAAAGTCATCAAGCATAATTTAATATCAGATCTTCAAAAAATATGATTAATGAATAGAGTGCGATGTGTGATATATAATTAGCAATCAGGATACGCTTTTCTTATATACATGTGCATGTTAAAGTCTAACATAAATTGGCATATTGCATCACTTATAAATTTTACATTACATCGATCCATCTTCCCAGACTTTTGTTCAAGTACTTTTTTTTTTTTGACAATATAATGCACAATTATTTGATTAGCGTTTGGTTTGCAAAATATATAAAAAGGTTCTCAGAATGCGAAGACAGGCATGGTTTCGATTTGAAGAACAAATAGATTGAATGTTAATTAATTTAGTAAGTGTAGCAGCACTGAAAAGAAATGATCATATTGGAAGAGAGAAGATAGACAAAGCATGTTGTATAATATTGATGAATATATAATAAAAATGAAACGTTGCTTGAGGAATGAAGGAAATAATGGAAATATGTTGGGCATGCGGTGAATGTGCTCGATTATATATATACAAATTAATGAAGCTTAGTGGGGAAGAAATTAAAAGGAGGGAAAGGAGCCTTAACAAACTAATCTTAAACATGTGCTCTATAAAAAGCAAACATACATTACTTGAGATGTATTCCACCATGAGTAACTCTTTTGAATTCAAGTCCCTTGTTCACTAATTTCGTCTCTCCCCTTCATCTACAACCATCAGCACTCATTTTATAAAAAAAAATTAAATGCATGAATACTTTTTTTTTTGGTGGTATGGTTCGTTTATTCGTTGGATTCATATGCACACTATAAGAGTCCACACAACACATTACACACACACACACGCATATACAAGTCAACCCACAATAGCAGCTCCATATATATGTGTACATGTGTGTGTTCAACTATATATGAACATCCACTATGTATTTTTAGATGCTTTCCCAAGCACCGCCTAAAGTTCAACGACTCTATTCACGCAATAAACATTCACAGCGTATAATATTTGTGTTTTACAAGGGCCATGTTTCAAAATATATAATAAGTGACACAATCTCTTGTATAGTTAGATATAAGATCTCATTTATAGTATAATTTATACAGTAAACAATATTTCATATCAAGGATCAAAGTACACTATAAAAAATTGACTTTCAGCAACCACTTTCCAATGACAATTATAAAAAGTCACGGCAAAAAATTGACTTTTCACCGTGCCAATTAAAGTTGCTATGAAGGTAGCAGTGTCCCATTTTGTTGCTGCTCAACTTTCAGTCATGGTGGCTGCGGCAATGATTTTTTTTTTGCTACCAAAAGTCATCAATTTTTTTGTAGTGGTAGTGTCATATATGCTACCATTGATAGTTGTATAAGATAGATATATAATGAATGTTAGAGGCTCAATATGTAATACCTCCTTGGGTCATAAATATAGGAAATACATAAGAGATTTCTTTTCATATGAAATATAAGACTTATTCTACTTTAATTATCTCTTAAATTTATAATTTTTACCTCACAATATTCTATTGATTTCACAGGTTATAAAAGCATGCTTTATCAAGGACAAGAGGTAATATCAATTTGATTCAACTTGTGTTAGGCGACATATATAATCACCGTGAGCCTGTACTCTCTGAATATTGCAGAAAACTTCTACATATAAGGATACTACATTATATTGATATTTAATTCGTATTAGTGATATAACATCATATTCTAAACTTAAAGTCTGAGCCAAAAAGAGAAATCCAGACTAAAAAAAGTTGAACAAATTATTACATGGAAGTAAAATTACACAAGGTAAAGAAGTGGATGGGATTATGGTGGGGTTATTTAGAATCACACGTGATGTGGGGATCATAAAAGAGCTATAATAACAAAGTGTTTTGGCAAACAAACAAGTAGTGGAACCCATAATGTGTTGGGCAAGTAGTAATGAGCAAAGAGTTGTAATTAATGTAATGAGTTGAAGCGTGTGGCCATTTCAGAGCAATCAAATATATAAGCACTGCAAAATTATATATATTCCAATAACAATCATCCTTCAAAGTCTACCTTCTTCACCACTCCACTTATATGCCTTCTCCATGCATGTATTTGAATTTCAATTAAAGTGTGTTGGGAGGAAGTCACGCCAATATCAATTGGTCTCTCACTGTTCCTTTTCTAATAAAGCATGCATTAACATTATTTACAGTACATAGTTGAGTTCTCCATTACCACGCTTTACTAGTGGGGTTCATTAATTAGCCTTCTTTGTTTATTCCTGATTTGGATTACCAAGTCAATTTTTATCCACCTGCAATAGTAGTATAATTATTGTTTTGACTCATATATCAAAAGTGCCAACCTTTTTTTTAATTTATTTTTTAATCTAAGAATCAAACCCACCCTAACGACGATGGCGTGTTTTGTCACTAAGTGCTTTTGATATAATTTAATTATTGGTAAGTGGTACGATTATATGGGATATTAGGGCAGTAAGGGGTTGTAATTAGAGTGACCATGATGCAGGATGGGGAAGGGGAGAGATAGAGAGACTAGAGGAGAGAGGATAACAAAAAAAGATAGAGAGGAACATGACGAGTAGAGAGGGGAAAAAAATAAATAGTCAAAGAGTAAACTTAATATCTGTTTATTTAATCCATAAAACGTATAAAGCAAATAAGTTGAGGTGTTGTTTATAGGCCTCAACTAACCCCAGGACTTAATGACGGAATATTTTAAAATGTAATTATAATAAATGAGAATTGATGATAGAACATTCTAAAAATTTAAATTAAATGGAAATAATAATTAATGCTAAAAGATGGCAACCCAGTCAACATAAAAATCAAGTATTTCATAATAATGATAAATAACTTAAATATCAAAATTTTTAATCAATCATTATTTCATATCCCATCGTTTATCCCCTACTTAAAGAAAATGTGAAGGCCTAACGAGTGATAATGAAGGCATATAGCCGAGGGGGGAAGGGTGGGATGTTGTCTGCTACTTTGATCTGAAAATCTTTTCTAGCAAGTGAGATAAAGAAAGAGAAAACCACGAGTGTGAGGAACCTGATAATACTTCAATACTTCAATGTGAAACTCTAATTTGGAAATCATTTCCAACATATGAGATACCAAAAGAAATGTGAAACTCGGATGGAATTTGTAATACCCTGGATTTCAGAACAAAAGGCTTAAAATTAAGCCTATATTAAGTGAACTGCTAGACCCCAGTTTAGCCAATGTCCTAACGAGGCATTATATAATTTTCTAAAATTCCTTTATATCATAGGATATTAAATGGAATATTATAGTAAATTATAGAGCTCGGGGGAAAATATGAAAGGTAAGGGCAAAATGGTCATTTGACTAATGAGATTATTTCCCTATTATTGTTGCCCAATTCATTTAAATGGAGAAGGAAATAATGGAAAGAAGCCAAAAATGGTCTATTATGATAAATCATTAAAGGTGAGGACAAAATGGTAATTTTTTCATAAGATGAGAAATAATAGTTTTTCTCTAATATTCCCAATGATTTATATTAAATGGGAATTTAAAAGGAGGGAAATGACTGTTTGATAATTAATAAGCCTATGTGATGAATTATTATCAAGTAAAGTCAAAGAACCAGAAGCTCAAGGCTTGGGTCAACCACTTGTGTGGTGACATAGTAGGATAGTTTGAAAGTAATATTTTTCTCTTTTAATCTCATTATTATTAAAGGATGAAGAAGCATGAAAGGAAATGGAATTTCATGCAAGAAAGTTAAAAAAGTGGACTAATGGTGTATGGCCACTTAGATGACTTCATTAAGTCATGATCCATCATTCTTTTTATTCTCTTTCTTTTGTTTAAATCAGAAAGAATGAAAGAGAAATCAGAAACGAGGAAGAGAACGAACGAGAATGAAGAGGCGGTGAAGAGAGAAAGGAGAGATAAAACTTGAGATCGTCGGAACTCTACCGAAATGGCATTTTCTCTCAAAGTACCCAGTACAAACATTCTTCTACTCATCCTGAGCTTTGACGCTATGGTTTCAGATTCTCATTTGGAGATGGTTGGTGCCGTCTCACCGGCCGGAGCTTCCCCGGAATTCTGAATCGAATTCAGAAACTTTTAGAGGTAAACGTAAGCTTCCTTCTGAACGTTTTGGTTTGTCGCCGGGATAAGTAATATGGGAGTTGGGTATTATTCATCTCTCGTTCAATCAGTATTTTAGAGGCCGAAACTATGTCCAATGGATGTCTAAACGGCTAATAATGTAATTAGAAGTATAAAGGATGGTATTAAGCCTAAGAAAGGGAGAAACCAACACAACTCTTCTGATAACTCTACATTGGCTGCCTTGTGTGTGGCATGAGGAAAGAGTTAGAATTTCATCAATTGGATGTTTCATTGAGTTTGGAAGAGCAAATTGTATAGGGTTCATGTTGATGATGAATTGAGAAAATGCCTAGAGAGTGAAATAACCAAATTATCCTTATAGCTCTAAATAGGGGGTTGTTAAGGGGTATTTCTGTCATTCGGGCCTGAATTTGACTAATATGAAGTCATAAACGAGCTCTACACACGAATTTGTGTAGAATTGGCCCAAGTAGTAATTCCTAAAAAAGTACAGTTAGGCCGTGCTTCCGGGGGCATCTTGGTAATTTAGGGTCTGTTTTGTTCAACGGAGGGGAGGGGAGATGAGGGATTTTAATATTACCTCGTTTGGAGTAATGAGAGGGGAGGGGAGGGGAGGAATTTTAATGTTACCTTGTTTGGTTCAGGAGGGGAAGGGAGGGAAATTATTTTTTTGTGTATAATCTTACCCTTATTTTATTTAAATTATTTTTTTATCAAAATTTAAGTTATTTTTACAAACTTTGTAGTATGTTTTATAAAATATAATGATAAATTAAATTTAATATATAAAATAATAATTTTATAATTAATCAAAATTAAAAACTACAAGAAGAAAAATGAATCAAACAAACCCTAGAGCCCTTACCTCTATTTTCGGTGCATCAGGTTGGACTAGGAAAGAAAATCAATAAAGAAGTTTTCCAAAAAAAAAATAGAGGTCAGGGGCTAATATTAGAACTTGGCTACATATAATTGCAGTAGATGACTAGATGAGTGGTGATGGGATTCACAATGAAACTCAACTCCTCGCTGCAGCCTCTCGTTCCTGTGTTTGACGAGGTCAAAAATATAAGAGCAGTTTCAGGAGGAAGAAAAAAAAGAGAAGAGGGTAATTTATGAATATTAAAGATAATTATGGATAAAAATGTCATAACAGTGTAAAGAATTGTCCCTCCCTTCCAAATCCCCCCAATTTGGAGAAGGACGGTTTTGAGGGGAGGGATGGGAACAAAAAATTTCCCCTCCCCTCCCCTCCCATATTTTTTATGCTACCAATCAAGGGGAGGGGAGCAAAATCCCTCCCCTCCCCTCATTCCCCTTCCCTCCCTTCAAACCAAACAAACATTTAGTGTAATTGGGTTAAATTATCAACTAATACGAGTCTGGAATATTATAAGAATGAGTAGTGACTCATTAAATGCATTTGGAATTCTAGAACTCGACGAATGGTGGTGTCCGAGCTGAAGCAAGGACGATGGTTTGAGAACGGACGTGAAGTCCGACAGGTAGTGAACTTACCTTACCTGTATGTATGTGTCTGCCTTGTTGTATGTGACTGCTTGATTGATCAATGCCTTGTTATGTTATACAATGGTCATGAATATGTTGTAACATGGCATGCATAAAGATGTCATTAGATTGGCATGATTTTATGAATAGCAAGCATGTCATGCATCATATATATATATATATATATATATATATATATATATATATCTTACATGCATAGTGGTATATTTACTACTGAGATTCTTTTGAATCTCACTCTTCCCAACCAACCATTTATATAGGTGAAGATGCATGGAGGATATATGAAGATTGAAGCACAAGGCGTCATCTTCTATATTGGTGTAATGGTTGTATTAGCCGCGAGGTTATACATTTGTTGTATGTGTATAAATGTTGTAAAGCAGAGAATCACTCTAATTTGACTAAAGGATAATGGCTTTTAGTTTAATTGTAACACCTCATTTTCAAATAGCTCTGATACCATAAAATGTAAACACTCTTCCTTATATTACCTTACCGGCTTTTAGTTCCATTAAATCAGAGTAAGCGAGTGATAAATTATTAAACTAAAAGCCGTTATCTTATTCATGCTATAAAATTTCTTAAATACATTAGAGCGATTCTCTGCTTATACAACATTCATACATACATATACATCCATATATACACACATATATGAAATACAAATGTAGTGCATCGCACTACAGTCTTCTCTTCTACTCCACATCTCCTCCATGCATCTTCCTGCATCCATCACCTGTCTTAAATGGTTGTTTAGGAGGAGTGAGATTTGAGAGAATCTCAGTAGTGAACATTACTACTAAGCATGATAGATATATATGAATGCATGACATGCTTGCCTACCCTATTTCATGGCAACATAATGGCATGCTGCATGCTCAATGTTATGACATACCAATGGCCATCGCACAAATATAACAGAGCTTCAATCAATCAAATATGCTTAACACAAATAGGCATAGCAGTCACACAATCAATGCATATAACATACATATCACACCCATGCAGGAAAAGTAAGTCAACTACCTGTTGGACCTCACGTCCGTCATCAATCCTTCGTCTTTGCTCCGGTTCGGGCACGTCCATCCATTGAGTCTTAGAATTCCATCCATATACATTTAGTGAGTCATTACTCATCCATATAACATTCTTGGCTCGTATTCAGTTGATAACTTAGCCCAATTATGTTAAATTACCAAAATGCCCTCGAAAGTCGGGCCTTACTGTACTTTTACAGAAATCACAACATGGGCTAATCCTACATAATTTCACGTGTATAATCCATTTATGACCTCACATCAGTCAAATTCAGGCCTGAATAATGGAAATGCCCCTTGAACAACCGCTATATAGAGCAACAAGGGCAATTTGGTCATTTCACCTTCTAGGACTTTTCTCACTTCCTCTTCAACATGAACCCTACACAATTTGCTCTTCTGAACTCAATGGAATCATCTAATCGATGAAATTCCAACTCTATCCTTATGCCACGCCCAACGCAGCCCATAAAGAATTCTCAAAAGAGTTGTGTTGGTTCCTCCATTTCTTTATCTTAATATCCTCATTTTTACTCTTTATTACATGATTAGCCATTTAGATATCCATTGGACATTATTTCGGCCCCCAAAACGCGGATAGAATGAAAGATGAACAGTACACTACTTCCGTTTATCATTTCGGTTTATAGAATTGAAGCTCGGGATGAGTAGAACAACCTTTGTAATGGACATTTCGAGAGAAAATACCGTTTCGGATGAGTTCCGGTAAATCAACACTTTCTCTCTCTTCTCTCTCTCTCCTCTCATTCTCCGTTCGCGTTCTCGTTCTTTCTTTCTCTTTCTCGTTTGGATCTGATTTGTTCCCTTTCCTTTCCTCTTTTAATCCGAACGCATGAGAGAAAGGGAATTAATTGATGAAGGATGATGATTAATTAAAATCATCCGGTGGCATTTACTCAATTAGTCCACCTATCACATTTCTTGCATAGCAAGTTTCCTTTCTCTTTTCCTTCATCATTCCATTAATATTAATGAGAATTATGAGAGTATAATTCACTCTCAAATTATCCCATTATGCCACCTCAAGTGGTTAACCGAAGCCTCAAGCTTCTCCTCATATTGACTTTACTTGATAATAATTACCAACATGGCTTCATTAATTACCAAGTAGTCATTTCCCTCCTTTTAATTCCCATCCAACTCAAATCATAGGGAATATTAGGGAAAAATCCTTATTTCTCATCTTATGGTAAAATTACCATTTTGTCCTTGCCTTTTCTTTCCTTTAATATCTAAAGATATTAAGGAATTTTGGGATAAATATCATTTCTCACTAGGACATTTGCTACACCGAGGTCTAGCAGTCCACTTAATATAGGCTTAACCCAAGCCTTTGATCCCAAAATTCGGGGTATTACATTAATTATAGTAATCGCTTGCACACTCTGATTTTATGAAACTAAGAGCCGATGATGTATTGGTAACATGGTGAATCTTGTGGAAATATGTTTAAAGTATTCTACCCTTTTGAAAATCTTTTAGCCCTAAGTTCAAATCCTGAGTTGAGAGTGAAGATTTATGAACGATTTGATATGTTGGGTAGTCCAGGGTCAAATCCTGGTTCCACAGCGGATTTTACTATTCATTTATACTCATTTGGGGTATTAGAAGAAGGGTGTCACAAAACGACTAGCTTGATCATTGTGAACATCTGGGTAGCCTTTCCAAGAGACAAGATACTCATGGAGTGACCCTCTAAGCAGTGGAGTGGTACTGAGAAATGTAGCATGCACATAAGGTGAAGGTACAACATGATGAAGTTGATTCTTATTGACCACAATTTGAAGAGGAGCCACTTGCATGTAGAGTCAGGAAAACAAGTTAAGCATGTCAAGCCAACCCCTTTGACCCTTTTATCATGAAGGCGTGGTTTGAAAATTTGACCCTCAAATTACAACTGGGCCTAAAAGGGTTGACCCTAATGGGTCAATGGCCTTAAAGGGTTAGTCCTGTAGAGTATAGAGCCGGCTCGTTTATTTTTATTTTTTTAAAAAATTGTTCATATAAAACGAGTATTTTTATATTATTAACGCTTTTACAAATATTTAGTTCTTATTATTATTTTAAAAAATTGAATTTTATAAAATGGTTTGATTTATTTGGTTTTCGATAATGATTTATTCATTTAAACTTTAAAAAATAGGATAATTTAGACATTAGATGATGATTTGAATTAGAAATTTATGAGTTCTGATAACAATATATCTCAATATAAAACAAAATAATAACTAGATTGTAAAACTTGAAAATAAATTTTATTTGAATTAAAATGAAGATTGTAACTTGAAAACTTAAATGAACATATAATATAAATAAAAGTCCCCAAAAAAATGTTAAGTTTTGCTCAAATTCTGATGCTGCGGCTTCACTCATCACCTAGGATAAATTCTTAGGTGTAGATACATATAAATATTATTTTTTTGTAAAAAAAAATGAGTTTGCTATCATGTAACTACTGGTGTCAGTTTTCAAGTGTGATAGCGTAAGCAGGCATGTGTAAAGTGTTGAAATTTTCCTCCAGAATACCTTGTTATTTTAAATTTATTTATAATTTAATATTCATAATATTTATGTCTTAAATTAAGAATTTATTATTTCAACTTTATTCCTTTAAAAAGATTAAAAAATAGTATTTTTTAGTTAAATGGGCATAAAGCACGCGGGTCCAACTCTGGCTTGATAGTATAAAGGCTAAGCTTCATAAATTGAGACTTTTACGGAAATCGCCCAGGCCTATATTCCCAACTCTACTTGCACTTGTGTAGCTTAGACGACCTTATCCTTACTTAAAGAATTTTGATCCTGAATGATAACAAGATTTAGAATCCTCACTCTCTTGGATGACAAGAGTGTCCAGCGTTGCCTGTTGTGGGACAGGTGCTGGCGGCGTTACTTCAATGGCATAATTTGGCTCTATATGAGATGGTGATGGTGTTTCCATCAAAGGTACAACCTCAACTTCTTGACCTAAGGAAATAGTACATTTGTTAATTTCCTCGTTTGAGATGAGGTCTATTGCCATTCCTCTCTCCACTTATGTAACGCATCCTAAAGCTATTTAACTTTAGTTGTTATATTATCCCATTGTTGTTGTTCTTCAACTTTAGCCTTGCGATATTTTTTGGCGGCCTCATATTCTGTTTAAGCCTTGTGATGTTTCTCAATAGTGCTATAATCCTCCTCACAACAACAATAGTTTCAACATTTATATCGATGACGATTGGCATACTTATATCGGAAAGTAGTGTACTCATCACGATCAATATACTATATTTTTGTTAATTGGCATATTCATATTGCTAACAATCTCTGTCCTCATATTTATCATCTTCATGATGTCGATATCTTTCATAACTATGAGTATATCGATTGGAATCGACATATGCATAGCAATGGTCCACAAAAGTGCTTCTTCCATAACCCATACCTCAAACTAACTAGTATAGCACTACTTCTTTTTTCACTTTTTTTCTCTATATTTTTTCCTTCTCTCTTGTTTCACTCTTGTTTTGTTTGTTTCTCTTCCATTTTTTTTAAATTTTTTTTGTTCTACTCTTTTTTTCAACACAAATTGTAAAAAAAAAATATAAGTATTGAGAATAGCAATAAAGAACAGCCGAAAGAAAGAAAAAGCTATGATTGATTTTCTTTGAGAGTTGGACAATAAAAGCAATGGAGGGAATCAGACTCTAATACAAAATTGATGCTAGAAGGGGAAGGGGAAACGAAGAAGAGGGAGAAGGAGAGATAGAGAGACTAAAGGAGGGAGGACAACAAGAAAGGAGGGAGAAGAAATACTTAGAAAAGAAACTCAATATATATTTATTAAATTTTTAAGACAAACAAAGTAAATGAGTTGATGTGTCATTTATAGGCCTCAACTTAATCTTGAGAATTAATGATGGAGTATTATAAATTACAATTACAATAAATCAGAATTGATGTCAGGACATTCTATAATTCTAAATTAAATGAAAATAATAATTAATATTAAAAGATGACAACTAAGTGAACATAAAAATCAAATATTCTTTAATAACGATAAATAATTTAAATATCAGAAATCCTGATTAATCATTATTTTATATGCCACCAAATCAACTGCAAGTTGCAATGTGAAATGAAGGGCCCGCTATCTCTGAGGAAGAGGAAGAGGAAGAGGAAGAAATGAAAGAATTAATCAATCAATGAGCAGAAATATTTTTCTTTTATAACAAATTATCTTTTTTCAAGTATTATTTTTTGTTTTTGGCCAAAAAAAAAAGTATTATTTTTTGTTGTCGAAATATTCAAGTATTCAATTTCAATAATCCACGTCCTTCTTTTTTAAAAAAAAAATTGCTTTCTCACGGACTCTCCCCCCCCTGGGTCGAATCACGCACCTGATTCAAAGCACGTGAAAATAGGGGGAGCTACCGATGAGCTAAATGACAATGTAACCCAACATATGGTCCGAAGAAATATTATAACGCAGGAAAATACGTGTTGAATAATAATATGTTTGGATAATTTCTATAAGAGCTTGTTTGAAATAGCGGTTGAAAATTTCATAAGTGTTTATGAATTGTAATTCACAGAATACGAAGTAACTTTTATGGTATATGAGGTAGGTTTTACGGTCTACGAGATAAATATGTGGAGGAGATTTGTTTCGATTTACGTGAATCGGGCTTATATAATAAGTCCGATTCAAGATCGCTCTACCAAACAAGCACTAAGTATTTTTCAATCGTGATTTATGAAATATGAGGTAGCTTTTACGGTCTATGAGATACATTTTATGATCTATAAAGTAAATATGTGGAGAAATTTTATCTCAATTTAGATAAATTAAATTTATATATAAATATAAACCCAACCAAACAAACTATAAATTTTATTTAAAACTGAGTTTTATCGGTTGGGTTTATGTTGGCTTAGGCGACGAAGGGAGGACCATATTGTACAGTTATTTCAAGACAACGATGCGTAAAATGCATTGAAAAAAAACCCGGACCGGACCGGCCGATGGTCCGGTCCGGTTCACAGAAAAACCGGTGAACCGGTTTGACCCGGTCAGAACCGGTAAAACCGGTCAAAACCGGTGATTCGACCGGTTTGACCGGTTTTCTTTTTTCTTTTTTTAATAAAATACATTTTTTTATTCTTCTATCTACTATTGGACATTATTTTTTAGGGAAAAATGAAAGTTTGAAGACCAAGATGAAGAGAAAAGTAAATAAAAAAAGAATAAATCTAAAAAAAATGATTTTTAGAGGATATAATAATTAATTAATTATAGGAAAGGAGATGTCATTATATAAATATAGGCATCATAACTAATACTAATATATTTTAAGCATTTTTTACCTAAAGATCTTTACCACTAATAAATTATAATATTTTAATATGACCGGTTCGACTACCGGTTCGACCCCGGTTGAACCATTAACCCTTAAACCAGTGCTGTGACCGGTTCATTGACCGATCCGGTTTTTTGTTCCTTGGTAAAATGTGTTTCAATAGCAAACTCCGCCGATACGTGTAAGGATTCACATCAACGATTATTGACCTAACATGTGGATTAATATCAACGATTAATTGTCAAAAAATCATTAATTTACCTTAAAATACATTTCAATAGCAAACTCCACCTATACACACCCCCACACACTTTTTTTTTTTGGACTGACTCACACCCACATGTTGATTTGTTGACAATTATTGACATAACTTGATAGTAATGCGAAGATGTCTTGAGTGACTGACCGATTTATATCCTATATCAAGTATAAATTATTAAAAATTCGCAATCTATATTCGTGTGTTATATCTCATACTAACAATTAGCACAGGACAGAAGCTTTTTTCCTTTCGGCCCGAAGATTCTAGTTATATCAAGCTTATAACGTGGTAGATAGAACATGAAAAGTGACAAACCAAACAATACTCTCTCGTACTTTTATCTTTTTTATAAATAATTTTTATTATTATTGTGTAAAAAAAACTGACATTTATGATTAGTTAAAAAAATAATTGTGTTAAAAATATCACGTTTTTTTTAAAAATGTTCCTATTTATAAAAAGAGAATGGATAATGAATATGAGAGAGTATAAATATAAAATATAAAAAATAATGTGCAGTAAATTAGTAGATAAAAAAATTAATAATAAATAGGGGATAATAAATATAAAAATATGTATTTAATAGAAATAAAAAATAATTTAAATTATATATAAAAAAATTCTTATAAAAAGAACTATCCCTAAAAAAAATTGTTCATAAAAAAAACAGTAATAATTAGGAGTAACAATAAAGGAGCACGCCAGGGGCCAAAACAGTAATTTGATGTACTTAAAACGCTGTGATGTGAAGTCCGTACGCTTTCAAATATCATAATGCGCTCTTGTTTTCCCTGACATTATTAAAAAATACGGAAAATAATGATTAAAAAAAATGAACAAAGCACCAAATACCCCAATTCCTCTACATCCATTCAAATAAAGGAAGAAAATCTTGCGATGTCCGACCACAAAATCCTGGCACAGTGAGAAGCAGCAGTGTGCAGTAACAAAAATAAACTAAAACCAAAAAAAAAAAGTCAGACACGCCGTCTTTATCTTTTTAACCTGTATAGACCCCCGTCACACGTGTCATGAGTAATAGCCGTGGGATCAAGATCAGACGTACAGAAGGCGTCACACACGTGGCGAGAGGAACAAATGATGAGCGTGGTATCTGCATCGATACGCACCGCATCACCGTCGGGATCTCACGCATGCATTGGCGCACGCTTCGGCTCGGGTTTCGATGAGAGAGTGATTTGGTTCAAACTATTGTTAAATGGGCTAGACCCATGCACCTAGCACGCGCTTCTTGAACGGCCCCACCAACCCCTAGTTTTATTAGTGCCTTTGGGTTGGAGCTCGGAGCCAGTTGAATGGTGACGCGTGTGCCTTAGAGATGTGGGGCCCGCTCATCAGCGGCTATTGCGGACGCAAATGCGTGACCGACGTTGTGTTTTATTGGAGTTTTATGCAACTTTTTTGTGTGTGTGCTTATTTTGCGCTGATTCTTTCGGCTGCTGCCGCGTGTTTTCCCTGTTTTTACTTCTGATTTTACCGTTTTACTTTTCAGTCATACTTTCACACTGTTTAGTTTATCACATATTTGCTGATATAGTATTTTTTTTAGAATAATAATTGGAATGTTTAAAAATAGGTTTTTAATCATGATTTAAAGTATATGAGATAAGTATATAAGAAGAGTTTTATCTCGACTTACATAAATAAACGTTTTTAAAAATTTTAAAAGTGATCCCAAACAAACAATAGTATTTAAAAGGAGAGAGAGTGAATTGATCTTTATCTAACACCATAAAATGTATTCCAATATCAACTTTTAATGATAATCAAATGTTACAAGAGTCTTCTATTCCCAGTTCAACTTCCAATGATAATCAAAAGTTACAAGAGTCTTCTAAAAATTAAGTATCATTTTGTGCACTAAAATTTTTTTAAATCATATGAATTTTTTAGAAACATATTCACGATACGAATTCAATTATATTAAGTCAATAGATATCCTACTAGACGGGATAATGATATCTCTATTGATTTTACCCTCTATTAAGAATATCTTTCATTAGATCAATGTTTAATTGTTGAGATTTAATAATAATAAAAAATATCATTATAACAAAAATCTACCATGATAAATTTCAACCATTGAAAATTAATATAATAGTAGATACTCTCAGTACAAAGGAAAATCAATGGAGACTCGTTTCTCCCACTACCAGACTATAGTAATTTTTAAAACAGTTGACGCTTACTTTTTTGGGAGGGACAAATCACAATTTGAGCTATAAAAAATATCACAATGGGTGATTTTATGGGCCCAATAAGCGGTAAAGAAAAGGTTGGGTGGGGTGATGAGGCTTTGACAGTCCGTTAAGCGGACCTGATTCGAAGTTTTTGGACCTGGTGGGCTTGGAATTACAAGTCCCTAGCCCATTAAATATACTTGTCAAGTTTCTGGATGGTGTTGTGGGGCATGAGGATGAGATGATCCCTCAGGTCATTGCCGGGGACTGCCCTCTGACAAAGGTAGATTATATTTATTTTTTCTTAATTATTGCTACTGTATTTTACTTTGTTTATTGGGCTTTTGGCCGATGCCTTCCTTCAGAAAAAGGCTTTCCAAGATGGTAAAAAAACACAGAACAAGACCTTCTAAAACCTGTTTGCTGGCTAAGTTTTGTCATGAGTCCTATGTTGTAAACCTTATAAATAGAGTGGGATTTATAAGTTTAAGAGGCTTCCTCTCTCAATAGGCTAATCTATTGGAATTAGGTGAGAGCCTAATATTCACAAAAAGGGCTACTTACAAAGTGATATAATCAGAGTGGCTAACTAACAACTAGTCAAATGAAGTGACATGGTGTGAAGCCGTCGAGGCGTCAACTTTTAACTGGAGTGGAGTAAGGTTTATAAGTTCAAGGAGCTCTCCCTCTAATAAACTATTCTTTTAGACTAAGCTCTCCCTTTAAGCTTGTAATAATATCTTATGAGTCTGCCATTGAGAAATTTCATAATAGTTGCAGGGTGAACTGAAGATGAACTGAAGATGGAGAAGAAAGAATATGTGTTGGAGGGTGCAAAAGGTTCAAGCCGGCGTCAGAAAGTGACTAGACTGCACAATAGTTTTGGGATACAAAGAACAAAATGAAGATTTGAACGGAGCATTTCTTCTTCTTTCCTTTTTCTCATAATGAATAAAATGTTGTTTAGCGATGTCGCAACATGTAGAATGAGTTGTAGCTAATTGGGGAAAAGAATATTAAATATATATAGTTAAGATGAATTCCGTACCCTAAAGTATTTTTTAGGTGTGCTTATTACCCTAGAGTTTTTTTTGTGTGAAATTTTATAATTAATAATTTATAGTGCAAATTACACTTGAAAAGTTACTTTATGACATTAGGTGTATCAAAAAAAATACTTTCAAGGTGTTGAGTCCATAACAAAACACACTTTAAGATACTAGATGCATATAAAAAAATATTAATGATGCTGGATGCACCATAGCCTTAAATATATAAATATATAATGATAATGATAATACATGGTTTTAATGTTGAATCAATTAATCCAAATTAAAAGCCACAGGATGGTTATTCAGTCTAGGGTATGAATTGGAAAGGAGGTTGAACATAGTGAAAATGAAAGAGAAGGAGAAGGACAGTAGCATGTTTGTTATGTGTAAAACGTGATGGTCCTTTGGATGAGCTTATTTTCATAATTGTAACATGCCCGTGTTCCCTGAATTTGTCAGAAATATTAAATGGTTTATCGATTTTTAATATAAGATATATTTATTTAATTTTATTAGATTAAGAAAATTAGTTAATATGATGTGTATTTTTTTAAAACATCATAACCTCCTTCCTCAATTCCCTCATTCCACATCTTTGATTATTGTTGAAGGAATATCAATAAGAGTTAATTAAAAAAAAACTGACAAATATAAAAAGTATATCTTATATTTAATATTAAAATCAATTTCTCAATCATATCTTATATTATAGGCTGGAGGCATAATTGGAAAAGTTGTTGGCTAAAAAAAAACATAATTGGAATAGAGTTAAGCGCAGATTAATGTGTAGCACTAGCATCGATTCTACACGATGAGTTAAGCTCTGCTAAAATGGACAATAGGACAGAGGATTGAAACGCTTTGCAGCTCTAACTTACTTCATCTGGCTGGAAAAACCCTCACTCGTTGAATTGTCTCAAACTTATTATTATTTTTGTTTCTTTTTAATAAATGTTGGTGAATATCATGATCCGCTCAACACTGGAAGAGCAGGAGAATGCTTAGACAAAATACGAGTCTTTTGGGACACCAAGACTTGGTTTTGTGGGATAATAGGGTAAATATTCAGATTTCTAAGGTATTCACTATTTTATTTTACCCAACGCCCTAGCATTTGTTTTCGTGCACACAGTAATTTTATGGGGTAACAGTTTTCGTGCCCCAAAACCAGCTCCTCAGCTTGCCTCGAATAGACTGGACGTGATCAATAAACCAGTCATGATATAGCAGCTCTTGGATCTCTACAACAAAGTAATCGGCTATTTACTTCAGCCCTGTTAGCCCAGTCCTATGATTACTTAAGAAAATAATGCCTGTCAATTTACCCGACCAATTCATTTGCTAAGGGCATGTTTGGAATCACTTTTTAAGGCTCAAACGGGCATCTTAACTATCAAAAACTATTTTTTAGCTTTTTGTAATTAATTTTTTTAATTGGACTTTTGAATAAAAGGCTGTTTTGAGTCACATACTAAAATGTTATGCTTTTAATTATTTTTTTACCGTAGAGAGAAAAGAAGTTTCTATCATAAAAAGAAGAAGTTAAATACCTTATGAAGAAAAAAGATACTAGATCCCACATTCTTTTATTAAAATAATATTCTGATTTTTATTATAAATCCACTTATTGATGAAAATTTTAGTCCTAATTATATAATTCTTAAGGTTAAAGGAGGAAACTCCAGATTTCAACCTCCTTCACCTCCTTTCACTCCCATATCCATTATCCATCATTTCCCTACCATTGTCACTCACTTTCTTCACTCCTTTCACTATTTTCGTCACTTTTGTCATCATTTCCAATTCTTCCACTTCGTTGTTGTCATGGTTGAGATTGGGGCCTGTCATGTCGACAGTGTGTGGGAGCTTCCATTTCAAGCATGAGGAGCTAAACATTTTGTTCCCTGTGGAATAAAGGACTATGCCTGAGCTTGGAGCATCATTTAGAGAGTTTTTCATATTTCTTTCTCCTCCTCTAATTATATTTGTTGATTATTCTAGTGGAGTAATTAATTTGTGTAGCTAAAGTTGAGGCCTTATAGTTGTAATGTTGTTTGGGATTGTAATATTGAGATTATATAATTGAGCTCTTCACTTGTATTGTTTAATACTCAATTTGGTTGAATAGATGTTGGAAGTTAATCTAATGTTTTTATGATTAATTTGAGTACTTTGTCCATCTTATATAATTCATATGATTGGTGAATTCACTGTGTTTGATTGTTTAATTTCAATCAATAGTGTTAATTAAGTGTTGTTAATGTTGTGATGGCTTTTCTAGTTGAAGCTATCCATTGGCAAGTTAATTAACCTAAATTTGACTAGTCGTTTGAGCTAATTGTTTGAATTGGTGATTAAAGCTCTATTAAAATTTGAAGTTAGGATGGCATAGTTTAGCTTCAAGGGGAATATCATCTCATTTGCATATTTTAAATCTATTTTCATTATTTTCAAACTCAATCATACTTTCATCCATTTCATAAATTGAAAATACCAAAAAGAAGTATGTTAGAAATGTTTTCATTTGTTTTGCAAAGTAGTTTTGGTAGGAAAAAAATCAAATTAATATTCCATTTTAATTAACATTTTTTATAGTTAGTTAGCTTAAGGCTTAATTAAATAAGCTCCACAAAAAGATCGACCGAGGTTTGCACTGTTTTATTGCATTATTAATATAGTTTTAATTTGACCCCAAGGTCACATGAGGATCAAATTTAGCTTTGTTGCTGAGGATTGAACTCAAGTCACCCGTGTGACAAGCGAAAATACTCACCACTATATTATAATGACAACCTAAAGAGTATTATGATCTTAATTTTGGTCCTGATTGTTTATAATTTTATCCTTATTTACGAAAATATCCAAAGAAAACAAAATAAATTATAAAACTTAAGGGAAATCGGGAAAAACTCTCGCATTAGAAATTTAACTGGCATAAATAACCTGATAAATTTATTTATACAAAGAATGACAATACTTTGATTAAGGTCACCCTCACCAATTAAATTTTTAAAAGGGGACTTTTCTCCAATTTTTCCTAAATGTTAAGTAATTTAGTATTTTTAATTTTTTTCAATAATACATTAACTATTTTTTATTTTTATTAGATTCATATCATTTTCAGTTATTTTTTATCCAAACTTACTTGTGCGTGCATTAATCATCTGAATAAGTTTTCATTTATTAAACTGACTTTTTTTAAAAGTCAATCCACACATAAATCACATTACAAAATATAAACGTTTACCCTATCTTACATTTGCAAAAATTCATATTGAAAAAATAATCATTTATGCTAACGCTAATCTAAACACACTTCTAAACTTTCATGTCTCGCATCACCACCTCAATAAGTGAATAGGATTTACCCATCATTTTATAACCCTTAATTTGGATAGGAAGAAATTATGGAGGAAAAAATATTATAAGAGAAAAACCCCAAAGACAGTAAATTTTTTTATTAATTTTGAATTTTTTTCTTTCTAATATTTCCCAACTCTCTTTTCAACTTTTTTCTTTTTCTTTTTTTTTACAATAAAACTTAAGTGAGTTGGGTCCCGATGGCTCACCAGGATTAGGACATACCTCCACACTAAAAAAATACTTATATATATCACACACCAATGAGATCATCATATCCACATAATTTAGACCTTGCAATCCAAACATAGTATCAGAGTTAACCGGAAAAGCAAAGCACTAGCACTAAAAAAATACTTACAAAGATACTTATATATCACAAACCAATGAGATCATCACATCCACATAATTTTGACCTTGCAATCGAAACATAGCATTAGAGTTAACCGGAAAAGCAAAGCACTAGCTGTTCTTAAATTTGGACCTAGCAAAAATACTGGATTGGGATACATTTCACTTCACTTCTTTTTTACTTCCTCTATCCTCTCAAATATAAGGCAACTGAAAAAGAGTTGAGTTAGTTTAGAATATAAGACACCTATCTAAATTAATATTCTGGAAATCAATTAATTTATTTCATAAATACCCTCTATCAACTGCATAGTAAAAATATATTTAAGTTAGCTAATTAGGATATTTTTTAAAAAAACAAACTAATTTGAACACATATTTATAGTTTGTTTAAAATAGCGATTGTAGTCTTTAAAAATAACTTTTCGATCATAATTTACCGTATATAATATAAGTATATAAAAAAAATATTATCTCGATTAATATATATAAATTCTTTTTAGAGCTCTATAAATGCTACCAAACTTAGCATTAATAACTTTAAATATTTTGCGTTGCTCTTGATGAGTTCTAGTCTCCTTGAAATTCAATGAGAGAGAGATAGGAGCCTATATAACAGATATGTTCCAGCTAGGTCATACTTGATGACATGGGTATTGATGACCTGAACTTGTGACCGGAAGGAATTGATTGAGATGTGTAGACTGATTAGTCTAGCCTAAATGTTCACTATGGCCTGTGGGCTAAAGCAGAGGGTTTTTTTATTTTCCAAAAAAAATAATGGCTACGAGGTAGATCCCATTCAAGGTGTCCTAAACACGTATCAAACGTGGACTTAAAATCAACTTTGCCTTTTATTTTGTCGTGACCCAATCAGCCCACCCACGTGGAAAACATATCTCTTTTCTTTCTTTTAATAGCCACCAAGGTCCAACGGGTCAGTCACGCAGTCAAAGAGTCATACCAAACCGTTGACCTCGGGCACGGCCTTTTGTAAAGTCGTCTAGCTAGCAGTAATACCAATTAAACTTAACCGTTTTACCTTTCCCGTAAAACTCTGACACTCATTGAAGAACGAATATATTAAGAATAATGACATATATATCATTATATCGACCATCGCAAAAAATATAAGTTAATAGTAAAACATCTCCCCCAAAATATATCTCCCCATTGGCCCATACTATTATAGCAATTAGTAGCCCTCTGCTTCGATTGCTTCTTCTCAGCCTGCATTTTCCCCTCCTTGTCCGCTTCAAAATTGAATAAATATTAAACAGAAATACTAGGACCTGTACTTGCACAAGACAACTTTTATTTATACCCCTTCTTGTGGCTCCTTCACTTCCGCTGGTTTCTAGCTGTTAAGAGGTCTAAATATTTAACAGCAACCGGCATAATGCTCATCTCCATGCTAAGAGCATGGACTGTCTTAATTCAATGATTCTTCTGTCCCTTTTATCTTTGCATCTTCAACCCCATGAGCCACTGTTTTTATTTTACGTATAAGTACTTCTGCATGCTCAGTTTTTTTTTTTTTTTGTTCCTTTTTTTTACTATTCATTTCTTTCTGTGTCCTTGTTTGCTTTTCCTTCCGAGGGGAGAACCACTTTCCATAAAACACACAAAATCCCCATTTAAGAAAAGCAACACTATTATAGATCAGTCCCACTGGTTTTGTTTAGCTTCCTCCTTTTAGCATCTGGACTATTAGTATGCGAAGAACTGGAACACGAACCGCCTGTTTCATCACTTTTATAGCTCAAGCATGCTGCATCCAGCACTCCAATTGGGCTTCGAGGAACAGAAGCACCAGAAGAACTGCTGGTGCTGCTGTTTGATGACAACTCTTGCACCACTTTAAAACACTTCAAGACTCTCTCCTGCCACAAAAGAATTCGAATTCTGATTACCAAGTAATTGCAAGTAATCAACTCTAAAATGACAAGACTGAAGAAACCATTATCATGTCATTTCACATTCACTTTCTTTTGTTATTTGACCACCACTGTCAGCATTCAGCAGCAGCAACCAGCAGCTTTACCTTGTCTATGTGTTGAGCAAGAACAGAGATAGCTTTCTCTGCGTTAACTGTTTGGGTTCCCCCCACAACAAATATTGCCACTGCTGCTGCTATTTCTGATGGCTTGAATTCCAATGAGTCAATCCCTGCATTTAATTTCCACCCACCATGTTGTCATCATTAGTTATTGCAGATACTGATAATTATTGCAGCACTAAGAATAGGGATAGCAACAGGATGGTACCTCTCACAGTATTCAATATAGGTTGGATAGATTTTGATGTAGAAGTTCTTTGTGGAGTTTGATCTTCATTGATCTTGCTTATGAAATGGTCTATGAATGAGAAAGGGCTAATTGCTTGCATTCTCCACTCAAGTGTGCTAAGTATGAGAAGCTCCATTCTCTGGATTGTTCTGGCTTCAAATATAAATTTTGATTCAGCAACCTGCAGGAAAGACAAGGATCAGCTAATCCAAGTAAGATCAAGACAATGGCTTGACAATCACCATGCATCACAAAAATGGGTTCCCACCTGCAAATCAACACACAGGGGAACTTTATTCTCCTCTAGTTTGGCTGCCAGAGATAAGCATGCCACAGCCAGCAATTGCATTGACCAAGATTTTCCCTTCTACGTGGGGAAAGAGTAGATCAGGACCAGCACGATCGTGATAAAGAAAAAAGCAGTTCCTTTTGTTTTTATTTCTTAACTTACTGGTAATTCATATAGAGACAGGAAGCGATCCATGTAGTTTATGGATAAATATGCACAGAGAGGTCCAAAATGGAAATGTGCAAGAACCTATGCAACAGGCACAATTCTTAATCAATCAGCCCACATTAAAGAACAATCGGATAACAGAATCTCAAACTATCAGAATCTATCGAATCTACCTTGAAATATAAGGAAAACCCATAAATTTCATCCAAACAGCTCAAATTTAATGATGATATCACCAAGAAACACAGAATGGAGAACAAATCTGTTGCAATGAAACGCTTCCGCGGGCAGAAAGTAAATCTTTTATCCCGGTTTAAGTCCATTTCAAAATAGGCGTTAAGATTTCAGAAACACTCATTTCAGAATGAATGAATGAATGAATCAGTCCACATCAATATGGACATAGGCAAAAACACAAAATGGCCATGCTTGAAAGAAAAACAAAGCCAGACCCCGGTGAGGACCTGGAACCCACCTTTTCAATCCAATCAATGGCCTCCTTCCTAGCCCCAGAGTCCAAAACACCAGTCCGTAGTTTATTCAGGTAATCGCCAGCAGGCATGTGCTGGCATTCTTTTTCCACCATTATCGCCAAACACTCATCACTCTGCAATGGCAACCCAGTTACATCATCAAAGAAAATGCTCGGATTGTGGAGCCGATGGTATGTTTGATGCCACGAATTCTCAGGCATCCCCATCGTACTCTCGTAATCGTTATCATCGAATATGATATTGTCTTCTGTACAAAGAAGACTTGAAACGCAATCGAAACTGGGTGCCATCGCCGGAGGTCGAAATCTAACTTTCTCTCGGTTCAATTAAAAAAGATCTCTCAAAGAGAACGGAGATTTTCAGATGCAACAGAGGAGAATCTTTTACAGACAATAGATGTAGATATAGAGATCTCTGATGAGAGATCGAAGATAGGAAATGAAAATCGGTGGAATTAAGAGGAGGAGGAAGAAGAGTATGGAGCAGAGAACGAAGCAGAACCAGAAGCGGGAGTCCTTTATATATTTGCCTCGCTGTGGCGCGCTGGTTCAAAGTCGCGCTGATAAGACAGACGAAGTGGAAGGCTTTATGTAGGAGGACGAGAGCGCCTCTAGGGTAAAAGGAAGAGAGAGACAATGGCCTGTACAGTTATAAATGGAGAATTACAGGAACGTGAATGTGAATACTGTAGAGAGATCAAGGATGAGAAATTACTCATTTGCGTCGGGTTCAAATACACTTTACATTTAGTGTTTTTTTTTTAAACAAATAAGGAATCGGTGCTTTTCAATATTATTCGCAAATTAGAAGAAATTGTGATATTCCAAAGACAACGTTTAGCAAAGTAATTTCTAAAAGTGAAGTTGCAAAACGGTGACTGTTGATGAATATAGGATAAATTAAATTCAGAAGCCTGTATCCAGATCTCAGCTCAGATATGGTGTGGGTTTTCATCGTATTAGTCTCCCTTTTTTTTTAATTATGTAGTTAAAAATTTAAATTTGTATTATCCTCTTTATAATATTTACCACTGCAATCTATATTAATCATTCTCTCTCAATAATAAATATAAGAGATAAGTAATTAATTTATTAATATTAAAAAATAGTTAAATTAGTTATTTATGACAAATACGTGTTAACTTTCCTATAATATTCCTATGATTGTATACATTACGATAGTCATATAATTGAAACCCCTTACCATATAGAGTATAATAATATGGATACTTTGTAAAAGTTCATAAAAATTATGACTCTAAGGGATAAAATAGATTGAGATTTTATATTTATAATTAAAGTAAACATTTATCTAACTTTTATATTTAGAATTAAGAGATAATACTACATTCGGTCCTTAATATAAAAGTTAGATAACTGGTTTACGGATATAAAAAAATTATCTAAATTAATTGTTTGTAACAAATGTGTGTTGATTTTTATAAAATATCATTTATAATTGCATATATTATGGCTACCCCTTAATGAAAACTCCACTTCAATATGTAATCAATAAAAATACTTTTAAAAAAATCATAACTAAGGATGGGAAGTGAATTGAAATTTTATATGTTGGGTAAAAATAAACGTTCTCCCTAACTCTTATATTTGGTATTGTGGGTAGTATTAATTCACACCAACAATTATAATAAAAGGGGGGACGAAAGGGTAAAATGGGAAAAGAGTGGAGAAGCAAGGGACGAATGGAAGTAGGGAGAGAGCATGAGGGATGGTCCCGTGGTGACACGTGTAGCGGGCTGACATACGTCGACAACTGAAAGCCTCCGTCTCATTCTTGAAATCCAAAGTCACATCTCTCCACTTTTTGGCCTCTCTCTTTCTTTCTCCCTCCTTTTCCCTTTTCCAATTCCCTCCTTTTTTTTCCTTCCCCTTACCCGCCAAAATAATGGCGCTAATTGCTATGGTAGTTATAGTAAAACAACCTTCAAAATATAACTCTTTCTTGGCCCACCTCAAAATACAAACTTTATAATATCCTTGCTTCTTCACAATAAAATACTAACCAACTTTGATTAGCCCAAAAGACAATTTTTTAATTTTTTTTAAAAAAAGAACTACTCAGACGCAGTGAGTATAACGGAGAACCAAAAGACAATTATAAATTCGCGGGCTTCTATTTTATGAGTAGTTACAATGCCGCAAAAAATTATTGTGGATAAATAAATCTTTATAGTTTAACTTTCTGCAACAAAAAAAAATGATTTCCATGTTATGATACTTTAAAGAAAATTAAAGAACAGAGTTGTATTTCGTGAAAAAAAAACCCAAGATTGTAAAAGATGCCGCTATTTAAACTCTAATATTTGATTTCGGTGATACAGGGATAGCTGTCAAGAGGACAATAAAAAAGTTAAAGCTTGACAAGTATGCTATATATTCATATTTTGTAATCTTGTGCAGTATAAGTGTCTTACAGGAAGGTATAACATAATTAATTTAAAAATAAATAAATAAATAAAGGGTTAGTAAAAATATTTGTCCTTACAGGTTAATTAAATTCTAATTTATAGAGTTTCAATTTAATGGTTTTGGTTATATAGGCTTGTTTGGTTGGGCTTATACTTATGTATAAGCCTGATTCACGTAAATCGAGATAAAACTCCTCCACATATTTACTTCGTAGACCGTAAAAACTACCTCGTATTCCGTAAATCATAACTGAAAAGTATTTATGGAGTCTATCCAAACATATCAATAATTTCATAACGATTTGGTTTAAGTTTTAGTATGAGACCAAAATCGAAACTCATTAAAATATATATAGACTAGTTGTTAAAACTTAGACCAAATACTTATAAAATTATAGGGATAAAAAATAATAATTTAAAATTATTAGGACTAAAATTAAAATTTAATCAAATTACTGGGACTAAAAATAATATTAATCCTTAAATAAAATAATGATATTTTGAAAATAGTTATTTTCATTACAACAGAGCTCAGTCTAACCACTATACGTCATGTGGCAATGAGAGCATTGCACATGCACTGAATCCCTTTTTTTCTTACCGCGTGCCATTATTTTTCTTTAATTAGATTTCATATTTTTATTTAGAACACAGTTTATTATGATAGGGCTCAAAATTAATATTTATCTTGTCCACCTAACTCTTGCTCATCAAATTGGAAGGGTTAGGTGAAATGCTAAAATATGAGCGGTGGTTTAGAATTCAAATCAATTGACACATTTTGGAAGAATCAGCCCATCTTTAATTTCAATCCACTATGATTCATCAACACTGAAGATCTGATTAGTTAAATAATTAGTTATAACTCTTGGCCAAAAAAAACTAAACAATACTAACTTTTTGCATTTACATGTTGATAAAAATGATTTAATAAATATCAGATTAATGAATGTTTTTAACTGTGTCTGTTCTTTTATATGTAACAAGGTATTTATGCGTTGTAAATTTAGCATTGAAATTAATTAAGTCAAAATAAATTGAAGCCACGTTGTTTCTAAACTTTTTAACAGACCATCCACTTTAAATTCTCTATACAATACATGGGTTGTTGGACACTTGTACCGTCTCGTTTTAATAATAGCCCCAAAAAGAGTAGAAGATTAACTAAAGCAGAAGTAACAACGTGTCGTTACTGGAAATTATATTTTTCTCACCCTAATATTTCTATTGATAATTATTTTTTTCAGGCAAAAAATATTAATTATTATTTTTATTAAAACCCAATATTATTAGAATATCACACGGTTACTAGGAAACTTAATCACGTTAAAAACTTAAAAGGGGGGAAAGACATTTTGAATCAGTATGATTTTAATTAGTAAAATAAATCCCAATTGGAAGAAAAGAGGAGAATCCAATTCCCTCAAGCCAAAGGGACATAAAGCTTATATTTTATTCTGATGCTGTAAAAGGAGGGAGAATAAAGGAAAAGAAACGATAAAAAAAATAAATGGGGAAATAAAAAGGCAAAATATTGTCTTTTTTGGAGAGAGAAGCGTACTTTTGGAGTTTTGGTGCTTGGAAACTTTTACACTTGCCTCCTACGTCCTCCCTATTTATGCTAATTTTAGTAGAGATAGCGTGTGCCCATTATAAGAACCATATATTTTGTGTTAAGTGTTACCAACAAAGCTCTAAGCAGTGACCAGTCAGACCATCGATCCCTTCCAATGAATGGGTAATAAAGAACATCATTAATTGCTAATTAACTCACTCCGCAACGCTAAATGAACCAGTCTCGTACTCCCTACAAATTAAATTAATGATAAACTCACTAATTAATATGATATAAATCTAGCTACTCTGAATTATCATGAGTAGAAAAAACCGGTGTAACCTGTTGATCCCAAATACTCCATCCAGTCTTTAATATATAATATATTTAAGAAATTGATTTTTGTCATAAATGTAAAACATAATTTTTATATTTATCAATATTTTTCTAATTTACCCATGTTGATGATTCCTCAATAATAATCAAAGAGGAGAGGGGAAATAGTAATATTTGCCACATCAAGGGTGTTTTAATTAATCTCCTTAATTCATCAATGAAATTAGGTAATTAAGTATATCTCATGAAAGGGGGAATAGTAATATTTGCCAATTAATTAAAACATTGTTTTGAAATTAAAACGTAGAGGTGTGTGTGTGTGTGTGGATAAAAATGTACAAGTGGATGAGTGAGGTGAGGCTGAAAGAGACAAGAGAGTGTAGGAGACGGGGCAGTACAGTGTGTATATGCATGTATCTTTTAAAAATGACCCATAAGCTGAAAGAGAAGGCCCTCCTAAAATACACACATCGTGAGCAATCATGGCACATGTAAGGTCCTTCTGCCTCCTTTTAACTTCAAAATTCCTCTCAAATACAGAGACGTTGGGGTTGGGGACTTGATCCCCGGCCGACTCGCCTCGTTCTATATATATATTACTCCCCTCATCTTCCTTTTAATATAATTAATTATATTTTATATCAGTATCACAAAATGTATGTTTGATTGAGGAAATGAAGAAAAGGATGGATAAGTTTGGGGGGGGGGTGGAGATATATATGTAGGAGAAGGAGAGGGACAAATTAAAAGTCGGTCCAATTTTATTATGATTCAGAGCCAAGGAAGAAGATGCCCCTCGTCTAGGCGTTGGTCCTCATTTTTCTTTTATTTTTCTGTATTGCCAACATTGTCTTTCTCATCCATCTCCCTCGCTTTTTTTTTTCTTTCTTGTATTTAATTTTTCAATTCATCATATGCCTCCCTATATAATATATATATATATATAGCTGTTTTCGTTTTCTTCCTCAGTATTATGTGACCTTACTCTATATATATATATAATCAATACACCTCTTGTTTTTCTTCATGTATCGGTTTATACGTATATAGTAATGTGTAATGGTACAAAAAAAGGTGATATATATATAGAGAGTTGGAATCATATCCAGTGCTGCTTTTTTAAGTGCTGATCACTAGGCCAGCTTGGTGCCTCTTCGTTTCATCATTCTTTAAGTGTATTCCTCACTCTAGTTTCCAAGTTTCTAGATCCACTGTTTTCCCCCACTCCTTTTCTTTTTCATCCTATATATATATGTGTGTGTGTATAGATTCCTGTCACCAATAATAATCTTCACACATTAATATTTGCTATATATTCACTCCAATTTTATCTATCTGATCTCCTGAAAAACACACACACATACGTGGGAAGGTCAATTAATATAATTATATGTTGATATTTATCGCTTACATAGGATTCCATTCGAAGCGCACATTATTATATATTGGGAATTAATGTGGCGAGATGATATTAGGTGTAAAAATATATTTGGGTCTGGATTTTCAATTGCATTATTGATTGGGTCGTGGTTGGGGCTCCAACATGCGCAATTATTCTGGCTACAAACCTAACTCATAAAAATCCACCCTCATTTTCTATTTTAATTTACTTCTAAATTCTATATTGGAACCATCTCCGATATTCACTTGTCCAAATCATTCTGTTTTTGATCCTTCACACCTACTCTTCCTCCTCAAGTGCCCAACCTTTTCTTTTTCTTTTTAATTTTTTTTCTCCCCCTAAAGTTCTTAAATTAATTTTATAAAAAGTGGCATTACAGTGTCAGTTAATTGAACGAGATAAATGTACTTTCCTCAAAATATGTTGGGTCTTCATGATTAATATGTATGTGACCGATTACAACATTGAGGGTCAGTGTTGAGAACTTAGACCAATAGTTCCACAAGATCCCCAATTCTTCCTCACAAATTTTTCTTGATTTTTTTTAGGCGTTTGACCACAAATCATGATTCTGGATGACCAACAATTATATTAGGAATTTGATTTATTTTTGAACGTTGAATTGGACCAGGAGAAAAGGAACAACGGAACTCTCAGCTTCAAATTCAACTTAGGATGCCAGTTTCTCTCGGGTTCAATGACCTTCCTCAGGCACAAAATTTCCAAAAGACACTTTTTATGGCTCAAAATTCCAACACTTTAATTTTGTTTATCTATCCCTTTTCGCTTCTCTCAAAAATTAAACTTTTTGTTCTCTCCCCACTTTTTGCAGTTTCCCTCTCATGGCCAACTATATATCGAACACTTATACCACAAGATTTCACTGTCTAGTGTTTATTTTTGTCTGCAAATCTCAAAGCTCACATTCCTTCCCCACTTCTTCCTCCCTCGTGCCTCAAATTAAAGTCTCTTTTCACTCTTTGAGATCCGAGCTCCCCAACACCATCTAATTACCTCCACACTTTCATCTCAATAATATTAATCAAGCAACCATTATTATTCAAAACCAAAAATAAATAAATAAATAAATAAATTTTGGTCCCTCACACCATCTCTTTCACTTTCTCGCTTTTATGTTTCATAGTTATCCGTTGCCTTCTGTCACACCCTCGAGGGTCTGTCAAATTAATTTTAAGCATATATAAGACGACGACATGGCTTTTTCTTCATTCTCAAGATACACTTGTGTGTAGTGCACTGACCCCCCCAGAACCGATTCAGATTTCTCACATATAAATATATATATATATATATATATATATAGGGTTAGACTTTGTGAGTGAGTGTGCATGTACGTGTCTTGTAAAAAAGGTTGTTGCTTAGTTGCATTATTCATGCCTGGTTGCAACTTTGCATATCATATGTACTTACACGTTCAACGGGCCATTGTTATTTTCTGCCTTTTGCTTACTCGGTCACGTTTCACCCTCACATGGCTTTGCCCCTGTTTATAATTAGCCTTTGTCACATTCTTCAAAAAAAAAAAAAAAAAGCATCAATGTTCTTCCTTTTAATTAAACATGCCTGGGGCTGGATTCAGTATATATACGTTGCTTTACTTCTTCTTTTTATTTATTTGCTTGTATATTTATATGTATTTGAACGTTGCTCGATTATGATATCTGTTAGTTTCAGGAGACATTTTGACATATATTGAAGAGCCTGTGTATATATTTTAAGCCATATCCGTGGCGGCAAATATGACAGTGGATCTCATCTCATGTCTCACTCGTGGTATTATAATAATAAATCTAATATTTATACAACGTACATCTTTTGTGACTTTTATTATTGTTTTTATATATAATCTTGTCTCGATATTCACCTCAATCTTGTATTTGAATTTGAAATCAAGTCCTTGATTCCCAGCTCCACCTAACCTGCCGAGCTTCATTAATTTATTAATCATGTCAAAAGAAAAATATTTGAGATTACTATACTTTTTATACAATTATTATGCATACAGGTTAAATTTGAACATTATCAAGCCTAATTATAAGAATAACTCTTTCAATATAATTTTTTCTCATCAATAAGATGCAAACTTTTAGAGGCTGTTTGGTATAAGGGATTTGGAGAGGAAATGAGGGGAGAGAAAAATTTTATGACTTTGATTTAAAAAAATTGAAAAAGTGAGGTAGGGAGTTTTTAGTTAATTTTTTTTATTTTTTTATTTTATATCTTATATTTATTAAAATTTTATAACACCACTTCTCCAATTTTTTAAAATCTAACTCATAAAATTTTTTCCTCCCCTCCCCTCCATTTTCCTACTGCCAAACAAACCCTTAAACTTATTTAAAGGATGAATCAATTTTTTCATCTCATCCCAACCATGGTCACTATACTTTTAAATCTATCGCTTATAATAACTGTGATGGCTAAAATATTTTTGTAACATATTGTCGTACATCTAAATCATTATTGATGGTGGAAAATTTTGAGAATAAGACATTGGGATGTAGCATAATGTTACAATTTTAATTGTAATATTTTTTTTCCTAAAAGCATAAAACGAGTCATTATTGATATTTTCTAAAGGGTAAAGGTGTAATTATGGCCATGAACTATTTTCAGAGGTGTAATTTTGGCCCTGAATTATTTTTTAGTGCAATTTTGACCCTGAAATAATAAAATTGGAGCAATTCTGGACTTCAAATAACAGAAGTGAAACTCCGTTTGTCACGTCATCATATTGTTTGAGAAAAAAAACCATTTTGCCCTTACAATTTTGTGAAATTTTACAATTTGGCCCTTAGCAATTGTGTGACACTTTTAAATTAGTAAATGACCTTCAAAAATTCTGAAAATTTTCAGAATAAAAGAAGACATGATAAAATTTAATTGGATATGTCATATGGAATTTTATTTAGTGAAAATGACCATTTTACCCTTACAATTTTCGCAATAATTGAAAAATTGGCAGATTTGTCACTAAACTTTAAAAATTCATATCTAATTATATAGATATCCAATTGGGATGGTTCTAAAGCCTATATGGCCCTTATTAAGTATATTTTTATTAAAAAATATAAATTTTAGCCAATAAGAACCTCAACATTCCCATACTTTTTATTTTTGAAGTCTGCTTCAGAAAAGTGTTAAATTTGTTGGGCAAAATTCAAAAATTCATTTCTCACTACTATAGAAAACACTTTTAACGTCCCTTTTTTATCCCTTTTAACGTCTAAAAATAGAGGGACGCCTATACCAGGGATGTAAAAAAGTCAAGATACGGCATCCTTTAAAAAATGGACGTCTAAAGTTTTTTTTTTAAAAAAAATTCACTTATATTTTTCACTGCCTAACAATTATAACCTACAGAAACAAGATCGAACAGTTTTTCATAAACCAAAATGTCCTTACAGATTAATATTGGTGAATGATGATAAATCAAAATGAATCTACAATGAAGATAAATCTAAATCTTAACACAACAAAATACATATACAATAATCTCATTTCAAAATTTAGCCTATAAAAAGAAAAAAGTAATTATCCATATCTTTTAGCCACAGTAGGAGAGGGAGGATGGAGGCCAACGGCGGGAGAGGGAGGGAGGAGGAACCAACAACATCAAAGATCGAGGAAGAACAATGGTGACGAACTTCAACAATGGAGAGAAAGACGGTAGATGATGGTGATGGAGATAGAAGAGGACGACTTAAAAAAAACAACGATAATGAAAGGGAGTAAGAGAGAGAGTTATGGTGGAAAATGAGCTTCAAGAGAGTGGTGGAAGATTCAGCTTCGAGAGAAAATGAGAGTTTTGAAATTTGCATCGAGGAAGCTAGCTTGCGGAGGCAGAGATAACCTTAAAAAGAGTGATATCAGTATTAATTTGACTGATTTACGTTACCTTTAGACATCCCTTTTGAATTTGGCAGCAACTTCAACTTGTGTATTAAATAACTGGTCAATGTGATTTTCTTGTTTAGACAGTCAGATAGTGTGACACTTTTAAATAAGTAAATGACATCCACAAAATCTGAAAATTTTTCAGAATAAAAGCAAACATGATAAGCTTTAATTTGATAGGTCATATTGAATTTTTAGAGTTGTATACAAGGAGAAATTAATTTTTGAATTTTGCCCAGCGAATTTAACATTTTTCTGGAGCAGACTTCAAAAATAAAAATTCTGGGAATGTTGAGGTTCTTATTGGTTAAAGGTTATATTTTTTCATTAAACTAGACTTAATAAGGGTCATATAGGCTTTAGAACCACCCCAATTGGATATTTATACAATTAGATATGAATTTTTAAAGTTTGGTGACAACTCTGCCAATTTTTCAAGTATTGCGAAAATTACAAGGGTAAAATGATCATTTTTACTAAATAAAATTCCATATGACCTATCAAATTAAATTTTATCATGTCTACTTTTATTCTGAAAATTTTCAGAAATTTTGGAGGTCATTTACTAATTTAAAAGTGTCACACAATTGCTAAGGGCCAAATTGCAAAATTTCATAAAATTGTAAGGGCAAAATGGTTATTTTCTCAAACAATATGATGACGTGGCAAACGGAGTTTCACTTCTATTAGTTGAGATCCAAAATTACTCCAATTTTATTATTTCAGGGTCAAAATGGCACCCAAAAATAATTAAAGACCAAAATTACATCTCCAAAAATAGTTCAAAGCCATAATTACACCATCACCCTTTTCAAAATGTTCTAAATGTTGACTTGTATATTGCAATGGTAGGGTGTTATTATATAGCATACTCCAATCTGGATCAACAGTGCCTGACATCAGTGGCTCTGTCACTTTCGGTTTAAATTATAGCAAAAGAGAAATAATATTCGTCGTGAAGTAGAAAAAAGGGTGGGAATGTGCAATTAATGAAATGCATCATGACGATTAAGTATAAATTAGTTGGCTGTATTATCTTGGGATTCTCTTACAAAATATGCAATCCAGCCACAGAAGCAAGCTTCCTTGAGATTCACTAAAACCCTGCATTTATATATTATTTTGCAGCCCTTTGTTAATTAGTAATTGATTAGTTGATTAATTATGCGAGAAGACGACGTTGCATATATACTAACAACGCAAGCATACAAATACAGCCCTGCATTCCATCCTCATATATGTACCCACGACACATAAAAAGTTACACTTGATCATTAAACAAAAGCAATTTTTCTTTTTCCCCTTTTTTGTGTACTTCTTTTATAAAGGTTACCGTTGGATCCACACTCCACACACATATTCCAAATATCTTTATAATTAATATTCATATTATGTTTAATATAAAATATATTTTAAGAATTGATCTTAATTTTAAATATAAAATAAAATTTTTATATCTGTCAGTTTTTTTTATATTGATACTTTTTTAACAATAATTTAGGATGAGAGGAAATGAAAGAATTGAAGAAAATGATTAATATATTTTAAAAAATACATGTTATATTAATTAATTTAACTAATTTTTTTAATTTAATTAATTTAAATAAATATATTTTATATTAAAAAGAAGAGGACTAACAGCTACGTTGTTTTGATGGGTTTACGAAATGCGGCCTCCATTTGAATTTGCTCAACCCGTCTTCGTTTGGCCAAAAAAAAAAGGGCAAAGAAAAAAATGTCTTCAAGCTGTAGCAGTTCAAGTGTGGGCACGTCAAAATGAAGAGTCTCTTGTTAGCAGTATTTAAAAAATTAAGAAAAGTGGGGTTATCAGATTTAAATATATATTTCTTACTCTTTTATTTTATATCTTCTCTATATTAAAATTTTATAATTTAAATTTTATAATTTTCTTAAATCTATCTTACAAAAATTCCGCCCTCCTTTCTCCTTCAAATACTTCATATTAAATAGACCATAAATCGTGTAAGCTCAATTCATATATAATCTTTTCCATCCTTCTTCTTATTGCTATTTCTTTATCTTATTTTTCCTCTCATAAACAATGGCATATTTAGAGGGAAAAACTAATTTCTTTTGTATTTATTATTTTGGACTAATTTTACCTAACCAATTTAATTTGGTTAATTAAATCTTATAATAAGAATAAGACGAAATATTAACTTGTGACTCTGGGTTAGTAAATAGGCTGATAAAAGACTCTTGTACACAATAATGAACCACTAAAAGCAGATACAACTTAAATCTGGTGATTTCTCCTCCTACGCGCAAGGATTCATTGAAATATTCATCTTGATAGTATTAGTGTGTTAGGGGAGTTGTGCTTAGTTGGCCTGGCCTTGTCGTCTTTAAAAAAAATAAATTGTTTTGAAGAGTGAATGAAATGAATGTGGTGAGGAATGAGAGGGCATGGCATGGGGGGCCAACTCAATGCCTTTGCTTGCCTTTTGTGTTTCGCCATCCTTCTTTCATTCATTACTTACTCTCATATATCTTTCCCATTTATAATCACACTCGTTTCACTTTTTACATTTTTTCACTCTTTTAATCCAACTCCATATATTTTGTCATCACCCATTTACCCACATTACGTTATACCGTTACTGTTATTAGTAATACCACATTTTTTTTCCTTTTTTTTTTGGGGGGGTGGGGGTCCCAATATGGTTGCGACCTTACAACTTAAATTGTGTGATTTGGGGGTCCAATGTGGTTGCTACCTACTAGTCAGTGCATGTTCTTGCCACTCAGGACTCCACTAAGCATCTGGTAGATCCCCCCATTCACCCCCACGTCATACCATATTTACTGCTGTAATTTTCATTCTATCTTAATTAATTTAACCCGAAGCACATCTAGGTGGGATTTTATTCAATTCAACACCAGTAAGCTAACTAGCACGTTCTCGTGCTTAGTTATTTCTATTCAATATTCCTACTCACTACTTTTGTCTCTATTTTGAATCTGAAAACAATAGATAGATGTGAGATTCCAGTTCCACCACACAGCACACATATAATGAAATTAAGAGAATGAAGGTCAATATATATACAACACTGAATCAAGCCATGAAAAAATTGACCAGCTCAATTATTTTTCGGTTCAATCATGCCTCACATAATTTTTTTTTTCAAAAATGAAACCGACTTATAAATAGTACGATATTTGATTGATATGATTTGTGCTCATGAGCTGCTTTTGCTTTACTTGTTCCAACTGAATTCTCCAATGTTCATTTTATTCATAATTATAATTTGTCTTGTTAATAAGCCCTTGCATGTGGGTTAGATAAGATACTTGTGCAAATTCATGGTTGTTTAGTCTTCTTTTTTATGTACTAAAAGAGAAACCGGACTCTTAATTTAATTCCCACCCACACCTCATCTTATTATTACTGCCATTTGATCCAGCCTCTCACGTGGCTAAATAATTTTCACTTTAAATTATTTTTCTCGTTTTTCACTATACCAAGTTCTACTCATATAAAATAATTTATTTCACTTAAACACCATAAGTTTAGATTTGATATACTTTAAATATTAAATATTTAAAATATCATATAATTGGGTTTAAATATTTTTTTCAATTAAATAAAAAGTTCACCTTTCGTAATTTGGGATTGAGATCTCTACAAGTGATGAAAAATGATTTTTTGCCCCCAAATATTCCTCCTCCACACTGTTTTAGTTTGGGCCTAGCTTGCTCTAGACATAGTTCCTTTTTTTTTTTTTGTGGTTGGATGAGTTCCGTTCGCTAACGGGCTCATAACCGACTTTGGATGATCCGTGTAGAATTTAGCCCAATAATGCACTTTAAATATTCGAGTTATCCACCCCGATACTGTTCATTCATGACAAAGAAATATCAGTTCATTATAAATTCTCTACATATTGGTATTTTTATGTTAAAACTTAGAATTTTTATTTATTTATTTTAAAAATTTCAATTATTAAATTATGAAAATAGCTAAAAAAAACTTTATTTCCCTTTCATTCTCTGTCACAGTTTTTCTTAACAACCTCCTCTTGCATAGATAATAGCATAAAACTCTAATAAATTATAATAAAAATTATAAATGTGACTTATTTTTCATATCATGTCAACCCGCACGGAAATCTCCGCTAGTAATGCTCATTCATAAAAAGTGCCTGCATTAAGTTAAATCAATTAGTTAATAATAATTTTAACCATTTAATTCTAAAAATAAATGACAATAAAAACAATAATAGGTATTATCTGAAACCAAAAAACAATAATAAATCTTATCCTAATAAATGAAGTTCTATATTTTTATACCCTGCACAAAGGGTTTGAATTAACAATCTTACGTTTAAGAAACCTAAAAAAAAAAAGTGATAAACCGCTTAGTGTCATCTGGGCTACTGTAAGAACAAGTGAGGCGTTGTATAAATTATTAAGCTAATGCACTTTGCGTTTTTAAATATAAGGCAATATTCAAAATGTCAATATCATTACTTTTTTTTTTTTTTACAAATACCTTTATTAATTGTAATGTAGACAGGGATCGTATGAAAGAAATTAAAGGCAGTTAAAATAAGCTGATTTTAATTGGAGTATAATATTGCAAAGTAGTGATGATTTTTTCCCATCATTTCAATAACACAAACTATTTTTACCACTGTTCTTAATCCATGTGAAATAGTTAGAAAGCTTTTATATAAAAATAGGATTAGGAGGGATTACTATATACTAAAAGCTTTTTACTCGTATTTGGTAACTGTACCTTGTTAAAGTGTCTTTCAAGATCCTCAATTACTTTTATAACTTTATTCACACATCTCACCACAATTTTTTTCGTCTTTACTTAACTTCCGTACCCTTCCGTTTTAATACTTTGAAGGTTAAAAAGAAGTTTTCTTTTTATACAATCAAATCACTTTAATCAATTTAATACCATCTAAGATGCACAAAACAAAACCAATCAACTTTTTTAAGTCACATGCAATCGGATGCCACTTTTTGCAATGCACAAACACTAATGCAATGCTGCCGGACGATAAGGGGGACGGAAATAGGGCCCATCCCTCATTCCGTTTCCTCTCTCTCTCTGTTTTTTTTTTTAAAATTAATTAATTTTTTTTTCTTGCTACGTAGGGTATCCAACGGAGCGAGCCCGATGACTAATCCCTCAAGTATTGTCAGGTCCAAGATGAGGGCGACATTCCCAAACGGATTTTTTCCATACACGTCATCTTAAGAATCGAATACGGGATTAGAACGCTTAAGGGAACGCAAGCCCCTTACCACTTACACCAATCATTTTCCCTTTATGACATGAGACCCGCGCAATTATCATACATACCCACCCCTATTTGACAATATGGAGTATAGAACCCATGACCTGAGAGGTGTGTGTCTCATGTCAATTGAACTATAAACTCTTAGCGACTTGCTTATTCTTTCAGGCAAGCATTGCCGGCCATAGATTATTATTGTTGTTAATTAGACCAATGCTTCAATATAAAAGCATGACTATCAGTGCATGCGAACATTTTAACAAGTTGAAATGAGCTGTTTCTTCTCCTCCAACGTTGGTGTTTTTCTTGCAGTTTATTGACTATGCAAGTTGACAAGTGGTTTCTAAATGATTCCTTTCTATGTTAAAGGTAAGATGTAATAAGTAAGAATCATAGGCACATTACTCGACTTCCTATTTCAATCAATTTATAATTGAGCGTGCATCAATGTTGTTAGGCTATGTTTGAAAATAAGTTGAAATAAGTCAAAATGTTGGCAAAACCAATAATAAGTATGATGTTATATTTCACTCAAGATGTGATTTTTGGCTTATTCCAGCTATTTTCAAAGCATGTTATGCCCTTTTGTCACGCTTTACAGCACAGTTTGTGTTTGTTCATCTTTAAAATTTTCATGGAAAATTGTAGCAATCAGCCATAATGTTACTTTGCTTAGCAAGTTGGGTTTGCTAATTAATGCAAAAGTAGTCGTGAGAAGCATCTTGTCGTTTGTTCCTTGAAGTAGAAGAAAAACAAAAGGATCTCAAGCCTAAGCCTTTTCATCAGCAGACATGGAAGAATTGACATTTATCATGTCGGGCCTTCGCGTCATTGTCAACGTAATGAATACTATAATGATATAAATAAGGAAGCCAACAAGAAAAAAGGAAAGTCCCACACAGTCACTTTGCACTCCTCTCATTGCTTGGTAAAGATCACTCACGCTGAAGCAGTAACAGACCAATGTGGAAAATTGCATTTTCTTTAATAAAAGGGACAGTTAAACCAAGTAGGGAGGAGAGCAAACACATAAAACTAACCGATATATATATTTGTATAAGCCCACCAACAAATGACAAGTCTGAATTTAATAAGGTCAATTATATATAGATCACACAATGTTATTGTTTTCTATTAAATTTTTAGATGTATTGTTAGTTAAAAGATCTCACTTAATAACTTCATTGAGTATTTTCTTCAGTTTTTTTCTAACCCTTTTCCTCTATCCTTTTAATACTTCGAATGATTTTTTACCATGTTTTTTCTTCAATTGTTGCTACTACAACTCTCCTGCATATATGTTCATTGCAAATCTTATATTTTTTTGTATGACCACAAATCTATCTCAGTATTCTTATTTTAACTGCCCCACTTTAACTCCTGGATAATTCTATCAATCTCTCAAAATACAGAGGAGGATTAGAAAAAAGTTCAGGTGTTATTTAATAAAATGGATTCTCTTTGTGAATCAATTCATATGTTAGCAAGATTTTCGGTGGACATGCTTTAACGTGTCATTGCAAAGTCAGACTATAAGACAATGACATTTTCCCACATGGGACGATCCCACTATGTGTGTTATGAGGATTGTTTTCTTGTGGGCAGTGGCATTATTGATGAAATAGACTAAAGAGGGCACTGAGGTGAACATCTCAATACTAATCATGCTGGCATTTGATTATTTTGCATATATGGGGAATGAAACATGAGATTGTGATTGAAATTAAATTATGGCCCCACCTTGAAGATTTTCTGGTTCAGTGCATTATAAGCGAAATGTAATATATGCGGCATTATGCATTTGTGCCGTCCTAATCTTCTGTATTAGACATTTTATTCATTAATTTGCTCGGGGCCATCTCTGGAAATCAAAAGCTTTTATTGGATATCATGTTATCTTAACCCTTTTCATACCACCTTCGTTTCAATACTCATGACATTTTTTGTGTGAATCTTTTTCTCATTAGCTTCGCATTTACTATTTAGCTTACGTATCATATAAATTGTAAAAATCAGTTGTATTATTCACTACTCAAGAAAAATACCCTCTCTTTTTTTATAGTATTATCCGGTATCTGATTTAAGTTCATGGTTGCCCCTCATAATACAAATGTCTTCTCTTGGAGAGAATTTGAGATCCAAAGGAATTTATCAGAGCCTTAAACCGTTATACTAACTCTATATTGATAGAAAAACTTCTACTGATTTGATTATATCTATGAATTTCAATCATATGTACTTTTTTGGTTTCTTCTTTATAGCTTTTTTTCTTTTTATTTCCCTATCTATTTTTTGACTCTTATTACATTTAGTCTCTGCTAAACCTTGTCGCCTCCGCCTTTGGATTCATTTATGTTTAATTTCTTGTAATATTGATTACAATTATTTTAAATTGAATTGGCCAAACAAAGTGCCTTTTCTCTCTTTCCTTTTGACTCATGATGAATCAGAGCACCGCTCATATAATATCTTTGTTCATATGGTGTTAGTGTGTTTTTTTCTTGATTCCATATTATAACTAAAATAGAATAGCCCCTCTGTATTACAGAGGGGCCAGGTTAGAAAAAGGACAAAATAAATGGATTAATATTGTTGGGATTGTTTCCATTATTTGCGACATCCCATTATATTTGATCAGTTTCATTTTCTGTTGAAGAGAGTTTGAACTGTTTCCTAACATATTTTATTTGTTCTGAAGTTGCCTAACATATTGGGTGTTAGGAAAGTTCACAAGAATTAAGACAAATCTCATGAAAAATATATTGAAGTAATAACTATTTTCTTTGTTATGTCAGCAATAAATTTTAAATTTATATCTTCATTAGATATGACCTTATCCATTCCAATCACACCAACCTTTCGTAATTAATATAGTAATTTTTGAAGTAGCTGTACAAAGAAAGCGGGCCATTTGGCAGCTAGCATTTAATAAATCCATTTACATAAGTTGAGATAAAATTGTCCTCATATATTTATCTCATATATCATAAATCACGTTAGAAAAAATAATTTCTACCATTAACCCAGACAAACAAATAATCTATCAAATTGTAACATTATATTTTTGTTGCACGTCTAATATATGGCTGTGGGATTGTTCATAAATCATAGGGCCACTTGACTCTTCAATACTCCCTCTGGTCCTATTTATAAACAACTTTTTTGATTATACAAAATGAACTGGTAGTTAAAAATAATAAGTGTGTTAAAAATGTCATATTTTTTCTATATATATCCTTATTTATGAAACAGAGAGAGAATGTATAAAAAGTATGAAATATAGTAAAATACATTTTTTCAATACTTTACTGACTTCTGACTTCATTCACCTAATGAGTACTCTCTCTTTTGAATATAACTCTTGGTATGTGTGATAATTAATTATAAATAATATGTATTTAATAAAGGTAAAATATGAAAAATGAGCTTACATTTTCAGACCTAAAGTAAAAATTACTTATAAGAGGGCTATGAGAAAAAAAATTGCTTATAAATAAAACCGAGGAAATACTTTCAAATGTATTCTTAACCTTTAATGGATCCAATGTTTGGCACGAAAGACCATGTTACAAGTTACATCTGTGACTGCTAAGATACAGCTAACCAGTTCGATAAATGGACCAGTCATGGGATATTGCCTGATGGCTATAACTGAATTAGGCAAGATTTCCTTTTTCCGCGGTGCCCACCAGCCGCCGCTTTTTGCTCCCTCCATCGTCCATATGTCGCCTGAAAAAACCGCAGATAAGGCTAAACACGCTTCTTGATTTTCATTTTCAGCGCCATCTTTCACCCTTCACTCCATAATCTTGATATGCTTGGATGATTAAAAAAGTGAGAGGAAAATAGGAAAGATGGAATATTAAGGACGAAGACTTCTGTAAAAAAGTTCACTATTTTAAAAAGTTTTCCATTCTAATATTCTTTGTGTCCAAACTAAAAGGGGAAGAGGCTTTCCATTCTGCTAGTTCTATGTCTCTCCGCGGATCAGAACCACAAAGATTGCAACATATAAAATAAGCTGGTTCTCCCATTAATAATTATACACAGCAATATCCTTTCCAGATCAAAGATGGAAACCAAAGAAAATAATGGTCTATATGCATAACACATTATGTGACGGATTGCCAACCATTTTTAAAACAACAACATTCTTAATAAGCACAGAGAAATGACATTCAAAGCCCACCTCCAGGTGATGTATATAACAGTCAGGGCTCGTCTAGTTGGTCCTGCAGGAACCCAAATATAGCTTTTACTCACGTCTGAAAAATGAGAGAGAACAAAAGAGGAAGATGCAGTGGGTTCTACACTTACCTGAACATCTGAAGTCCACAGTGTGAGGTTGTCCCTTAAAAGCTGCATAATAAGTGTGCTGTCTTTGTAGGATTCTTCTCCCAAGGTATCCAGCTCAGCAATTGCTTCCTCAAAAGCCTTTCAAAAAAGTAAATAAATAAAACCTATAAGCAAATTTGAAGATGAACAAGGGTGTTGGCACCCAAAAATAAAGATGTGTTCCTTTTGTTTATGCTGCATCACTCATTCAAGTAAAAGCAAACTTAACAGGAAATAAATATTGCTTGTTAAGAGATGAACATGGAACATGGACGGGTATGTGAATATGAGAACTGACGGCAAGGAAATAATTATTTTTAGTCTCCAATAAATCTAAGCAAAAGCATTATTAACTTGAACCTAAGGCCTAAAAAGGAACATTTGCTATGCTCAGAAAGAATCATGCCAATTCGCTCCATTAAATTGATTCAAAGGGCAAGCTACAAGGCTACATGAGCAGAAAATTATAAGTCAACTAACAATCAACTTAATGGAGCATATAGGCATGATTCTTACTAAGCATAGCAACATGCGCCATGAAACTAGAAGCAGTCAGATCTGCAAGTTTGATTGCTCAATAAGTAAACCATGGAATCTGAAGTTCACCAAAGCGACCTATTGTGTTCACTTACAAAGCTAAGAACTATGGTTTATATACAACATATGTTTGGTTTCTGGTCACAGGAAATGTATGTGAATCATCTATAGCTTCACCATATTTAGTGAAAAATTTACTAAAGGATTCCAAAGGATAGCTATTGACAACTATTTTACCAATCTTATAACAAACACAACGTTAATCCACATCAAAGAAATGTGCTCCAAAAGCCAAAAAAAATATACTATCATTCCTTGGTTCTTACTGTAAGAAACTGCTAAAAGTTTCAATCAAGTTGGAGGTGATCCCTTCTAGTTTGTGCATTGGACATACATGGCGTTTATTTTAATTAAGAAGCAATGCCTCCAAAATCCAAACCCATTACGAAATACTTTACGTACATCAAGAAAGAGGCGCCCCTACAAAAGTTGGTCTATAAGTCATGCAGAAGTCCTTCCCCCAGCCAAGGAAGGATGCATTTTACTAAGCTTACTATAAAGTGGGTGCCTCCTCTAAGCTAGCTATACTTAATAGTGGATGCATCCTGTTAAATTGGCCACTGTTAGCAGGGAATGCTTCCTATTAAAGAGGATACTTAGTTCAAGCACTGCCCTCAATTAAAAGGAATTAGAGAACTCACTCTCTCCTTTTTTTAACTGCACAAACAATCAGCAAAATATTCCTTGAATACAAAGGCAGACAACAATTTAACATTGCACAAGATAAATTTAAGACCGACAGTTTCTTTTTTATTTAATTTTATGGGCGAGGAAACAGAGGGGTGCTTGAATGAATTAACACGAAATGACACATACCTGTTTTGCCATACCACATGCCTTATCAGACTGATTGAGAATTTCGAAGTAGAATACCGAGAAGTTGAGTGCCAGACCCAATCTTATGGGGTGGGTAGGAGGGAGATCCGCAAAAGCAATGTCCTTGACAACACAAAATACCACAAAGCACGGTATCAGAACACTCGACTCCAACTGGATTTGGAATAGACAGGAAATGTAGACAAAGAATTCCGTTTGAGATCAAATTAAGAAATACTGCTCCCATATTTGATATCCATTAGCCTCAAAGAAGTAGGGAGGAGAATTCCAAAAGCAGGGAAAGGAAAAACTAGCGGAGACCAATTAAACTCACTAATCACAATTAAATGACAGTTTTAAAGCTTAATTTTAAGGGGTAACAAAGTATCGAAAACAAAAGTTCTATGAAGTCTTTCAGAATGTTCTAAACCTCAGAACCTTCAGAGGTGAAATATCTCGATATGGAGAGAGAAGCAAGTTACCTGGGCAGCCTTGTAAGACACCATAGTATCCTCAGCAGCAGCCTTCCGTTCATCCCCAATCTTAAACTCAGCCAAATACCTATGATAATCCCCTTTCATTTTCAAGTAAAAGACCTTGGACTCGCTGGCAGAAGCAGACGGAATCAGATTCGAATCTAACAGCTTCAAAATACTAGCACACACCTCGGTCAGCTCGGATTCGACCCTGGATCTATAGTCCTTCACTAAAACGACGTGCTCATCGTTTTTGCGACCCTCCTCCTTCTGTTCGATGGAGGAGACAATACGCCAGGCGGCACGGAGTGAGCCGATGACATTCTTGTAGGCGACGGAAAGGAGATTCCTCTCTTCGACGGAGAGTTCGGAGGCAGGGGTGGAGCCCAGAACGAGCTTCTGCATGAATTGAACCATCTCCTCGTACCTCTCGGCCTGCTCGGCGAGCTTGGCCAGGTACACGTACTGATCTCTAGTTAGGTTTTCCGGGACCGCAGACGCCATTTTCACAAGAAGACCCACAGAAGGAACAGAGAAAAGAGAAAAATAGAAGCCGAAAAATAGATTGGGGGAGGAGAGAGAAGGAGGGCGTTATATAACGCAAGAATAAGAATCTCTTTGGGGTGTGATTTGTGCGACTGGATGAGCTGGCGGCCGTAGATTATGATGATGATGACGACAGCCACAGCAAAGGACACCTCCCGCGACCGCGATAAGCTTGATTGACCATTCTTTGTTTTTCGTTCGTTAAATATGCTTGATACTAAGGCTGTTTGGAATAGCTTATGAAAATTTTATAAGTGCTTATGAATTGTAATTTACGGTCTACGAGGTAACTTTTACGGTCTACGAGGTAGCTTTTACGGTCTACGAGGTGCTTTTACGGTCTACGAAGTGCTTTCACAGTCTACGAGATAAATATGTGGAGGAGATTTATCTCGATTTACGTGAATCGGGCTTATATGATAAGCCCGATTCAAAAAAACTATCACAAACAGCCCTACTATTATTATGTGAGAATTCTAAAAAAATACTATTTAAACTTCAAAATCCTAAATAGTTGATTTAATAATAAAATGATTTGTTAATTGTATTATCATTCTTGTTAATCCCATTATCGAACTTGTTAACGGGATTTTGAAGTTCAAATGGTATTTTTTTGGCATTCTCCTTATTATTATTCTCTTGTAGAATTGGATAATATTTTTACTGAAGTTAGATTGAAAAAAAAATTAGATTGTAAATATGATTTATGTTTGGATTAGTAGTGATAGAAGTTATTTTTTTAACCTTGAATATATTTAGATTAACGTTTAAAAAGCCCGTTTAAATAAAAAATGACTGAAAAGGGCATAAATTTTATGAGATACTACATACATATATTGTTATAATTGATGTGAAAAAATGTAAATAATTTTATAAAAATTATTATTATTATTTAAAAATACATTGAACTACTTAATTAAAAAAGTAAATATATATTAATTTACTGATATATTAATCTTCTACATTTTCAAAGAGGAAAGAGAGAATCAACAAAGTGGGCGAGAGGTAAGTTCAAAACTTAACTGTAGTTATCACCTGAAACCCATCAACTCCTACCACTTTATTTAATGCTTTGTTCTTATCTCATATGAAGCTTAGATAAAGAAAGCTACAGAGATGCAATAAAGAAAGCCACAGAGATGCTTGGAAGACATTAAAAACTGTGTGTGTGTGTGTGAACGTGTTGGCACGTTGGAACATGCTGGAGAAGAGAGTAAAGACCAGCAGCTACAGGTTCACGTAAGACGAGCCACGATGCACGGTGCGGCAAGAGCAAAAGCTGGAACTCCCAGCTTTTGTTAGAAGCAGCTGCTAGGAGAAAAGCCTAGTGATCATGACCGTGAAGCCAAACACTCCTTGAGATAATCCACTAGGCTTTTTTCTCTACCAGTGCGTTTGGCCGTTTGCACCGTGTTTCCAAACAGTCCCTAACTATTCACTCTGTTAAAGTCACACCTGAGAAAGATTTTTAAAAAAATCTTGGTCCAATTTTGACTTGAATTGGGCGTATTTAATGTCTTTTCTTTAGTCTAATATAAATATATAATTAGTTAAATATCATATTGTATCAAACTAATTTAATATAAATATATAATTAGTCCAATAAAAAAATTAAAATGAATTAAAATTATAAATTTATCAATAATTCAATATTCTCAATTTTTCAATGTTTTGCTTTAACATAGACCACAAATACATTCATTACTGCCATTTTCTCATTATATTTAAGGAATTTAGGTAATTTTAGGAAAACTAAAACAATGCGTTCGCGCGTACATATATATGGGATGGGACGAGATCGTGAATGTCTAGATCTTAATTTTTCCAATCTCGAAATTTTCGGGATGGGATTTCCTCGTCCCAGTTTGTTCGGGATCGAGATGGGGAAACATTTAATACCCCTAGACAATTCTATTGAAGTCTCGGGTTACGAATTTAGTCATGTTTTGTAATAACTAAAAAGAATTTGACTTCGGCTCAATTAATCTCATTGGTTTAATGTTTTTTTCCAAGCATAGGTATCCTCATATGGGGACAATCCTATTCAAGTCACCACTAGTGCAAAAATCGTTTTTTAAACCTAGTGAAATTTTTTTTTAAGATCGGTTCTGGATCAAATCTAGATACAACCATTCTAAAAAGTCTGTTGCTTTTTAGATTGCTTGAACAACCGATCTTAAAATGTACTTTGTAGATCGGTTGCTCGAAATGAGTTCTAAAAAGTCTGAATTTTTAGACCTCACTTGACTTATATTATGTCTAAAATGTATGACTTTTTAAACCGGTTATTTTAAAATTACATTTAAAAAATATTTTTTTAGAACTCATATTTACTACATCAAATCTTAAAAGGTATCTTTTTTAGACCTCATATTTTTTATATCAGGTTTAAATTTTTCATGTTTTTTTACATATCTACCCTATTTCTTCCTCTAACCCACATCCAAGCCAGCACTTAAAAGAAACTCGTGTATGAAAAAAATACAATTTTTAATCTACAAGGTTTCAACAACTCAATATGAGTTACAAATTGAATTCTCACAATTTAAAAGCTTCAAAATGAAATATAATACCAATAATCTTCCAATTTAAGTGGGAATAAATTTAATCAAACAACTATTCATCATTCAAATGTTCATGAAGTACATACATGTGAACTAAGATGAGGCTAAATACATAGAAAATGAAAATGAAATAAACAACACCATGTGTCTTAACAACTACACAAGACATAAACTCATCATTGTTGTAAAAGTTCATAAATGTATTAAGCACAACATTTATGTATAAAGTTGATATCTTCTTCAAGAAATGGATTAATAATATCAAACATCTGTAATATCAAAGTCATACAAATCATTACCTTGCTAACTTTAAAAAAATAAAAATAATACAAAATTTTTGAAACATACATTTACCTCTTAAGTAAATCCAGTCATGCGTATAGTGATAATATTAAATATGTTTCTCAACACATAAAAGCCACATAAGTTGGACTCCGGTGGTTGCTTATGATTCTAAAAAAGAACATGACATTATTAAAACTATATAGAGCATAGCTTATTGAACAAGTTCGTAAATCAAACAAATATGTACTAACATTTGGTGTGATCCATTTAGGGTATTTTACCTTATGCACATTCTTACCACAAGCAATGTGTCGGTATATCCTCGTATCCCCATCATCAAAATCACAAAGGTTACTTGTTTATTACAAATTTTATAGACTTCTAGTAAGGTATAGACTTCCAGCAATAGGTAATGCAATAAAACTTACGATTTTCTCTTATTTATTCAAATGACATCGTTAGTTCACCACTTTATTTAGTAATAAGAAAACTTACAAGTTCATGGTCTTCTTTAGTTTATTCCCTAATTTGTAGTGAATGGAGCTTAAGAAGATAATAGTATAACTCTTTTTGTATAAAAGAACCAACTGCCAATTATCACTGAAAAAAGTTATATATGTTATGAAATATAAATTTGTTTCTTACTCATACAGATATGGTGTCAATAAACACTCAGTTTTGGTTTCACTAATCATCTCTCATTCTCTGATAAGTATTGGACACTTCTACTGCTCTTCAAACTCTTAGGCATACATGGATCTTTTCATACTTCATCTCTAATGGACACAATATTTTCTTAGCATCATCGTATTGACCCGGCAACACATTATGATATGGAAGCATGTCCTTATAAGCCTTAAGTGTTTCTGAAAAACTTTTGTCGCTTCACCCATGTCGTGCTTTCAAGCTTATCAATTTCAATATTGCTTTTAACAATTGGTATTTTTTTACACCCTGTGTACAACAGCTTCTTTGCATCATTGCACATATTACCATATATGCATGTGATTGCTTAAAAGCATATTCTCCTGCATCATGAATAATGTCATATACTTGATCATACCATACTATGTCATTATCATCAAATGCTTCTATCATTTCCATTTATTCACCATGTCATATTCATACTGTATAACTTTTACAAAATCGTTCACAAATTATATATATATATATATATATATATATATATATATATATATATATTTGCAGTACTTAGTCACTTCTCATTCAAACATTTTACACGAGCAATAAAACATTCCACTATATTCATTGGCATTTCTTTTAGCAAAGTCTAAAAATTCTCTCATCCCATTATCATATTCAACACTCATTTGTTTAGTTTTTATCTAATTGTGATCTATATTTGAATTCCTATAGACGGAGAGAGTTAATAGAAATTTACCAATTTGCAATTCAAGTTGAAAAGTTCCAATTCTTTCAAAAGTTTTAAAGATAGCCATTAATCAAGTTAAAGGCATGCTGACAAATTCTTAAATCATTAATAAAAGCATGTTTTTCAACAGATCAGCAGCATAAAAAAACAAATAGCTAAAGGCTCAACATACCAAGAAAATAAAGTACCTTACCAATCACTTCACTTAAACTGCCAGAAGTGTAAATATTTAGATCAACAATTAGCAAGATAACTATGCACTCTGATTTTAATGTCCTTAGGCTACGTGCAATACAATTCAAGAAATATAAATCTCCCAACATTGACATCATATTAGTTTAGAATATTGAGTTTCACTTTAAAAATACTTCTAGATGCATTTTAAACCTTTTCACAATCTGGAGATTTATTTAAATTGTAACGGAGAGGGGACATGGTGTGAAATACTTTTCAATAACCAGATAATAAAAAAAGCAAGAGAGGGCAAGGTGTAAAATTAATTTGACCAAGGTATTTTTACTCTGTTACTTGAAATCACATACAGATACTTCATGTTTTACTTATGACTCAGTTTACCAATGGAAGTTTTTTTATAAAGCAAAGTGTGAGGTTGATCAATTCATAAGAGAAAATTGCAACAACTATATATAAAAATAATGTAATTCCATAAGTCTAACGATAGCCAAGTAGTGTTAATTTTTTTGTCATCAAATGAATCAATTTTCTCCTATTAAATCATCATTCCCAACTTTGAAATAAGGACATAGTATTTAGTATTCTAAACAAATAAAAAAGCGACAATAGCTGGAAAAAAGTAAGTAAGAAGTTCCCATTATGAAACCAATACAGACAACTCCAATAGAATACTAACATTATATACATCATAGGGGAATAACGAGCCACCAAACAATAAGAAAAATCATTCACACATTTATATTTGCTTCTAATAATTCTTACCCATAGATTGTTTTTCTTTTTGATGAGATTCCATCCTAATTTAGTCATAAATGCTTGGTTTTGGGTTCGAATATGCCTCTACCCATACCACAATTGACCTTTGACTTACAAACTATGTCCCATGATACAAGATGAGTTTGTCGCTTTTCTTGCGTTGAGCCCCACAAGAAGCTCCAATGTTTATGATAAACCATGTCACAGGAGCCAATAGGTAATAAGGTTGTTTGCATTGTATATGATGGAATGGCGGAGGAATTGTGCAGGAAGGTGCTGAAGTTGACCATGTGAGACAAAATGTTTGATAGAAGCATGCAAGGAACAGAGTGATTGATTTTAGGGATTCATCTTTTACACCGGTTATATCGAAGATTAGGTTTAAAAAATAATAAATATTTTTATTTTTTTAATTATTTTTAATGCAGAACATATATTTAGACCTATTATATAGATAACATATCTAAAATATATATATTATATGTATGATTTTTTAATTACTATTATATTTTTATACAAAGTGTTTCGAAATTAGGTCTAAATAATATCTTTTAAACCTTATCTGAAAGGAACCGGTCTCATAAGTTTATGATAATTATAAAACTGCCAGCATTCATATTTTTTAGACCTTATCCCCTATAACAAGTCTAAATATGATGGTCTACAAAGCCTATTTTGTATTAGTTTATTGTCGGATATTAAATATTGACACCCCTCTTAATAAAAATTCAAATATTAATTCGTCACGTTTTGAAAGACTAACCCATTTTATTAAACTCAACCTATGTTGGTGGTTCAAAGTTTTGAATATGTTTGCTGATAAAAACATAATAAAATAGGTAATTAGGCTTAAGGAAATATGAAGCAGGCTAGGTTTATCAGCTTTCATGCCCACTTACCTGGGCTCGCCCTGACCATCCTCTTGACCCAGTTGTTATTTCCCCCTTTTTTAACTCCATTATAATCTCGCCCGTTACATAAAACTTGGCCTCCATAACAATTCCGTGCCTAACAAGAAGTTATGGTTGATCATGGACCAGACCAGACTAGGTTAGACCTCAGCCTGAGGTCTTGTCTGAATAGTACATTGGGATGAACAAAACAGCCTGAGGTCCGGTCTGGTCCAGTACTAGCCCGAGCTCGAGCTAGACCAGACCAGGTCCAATGGACTTGCTGGACTGATCCAGACAGTTCAAGACTTTTTAGGTATTTCCCCCCATAATTTTTGCCTTCTTTGAGATAGAAGTAAAAATAAATTTCATCAGGTATATATAGTCCTTTAGCTTATTAGCTAGACCTTAATAGGGAATTAAACAAACATATTGTATTTTGTCCCCAGCTTGATGTAAAAAATATAATAATGAGATATCACGGTGATAATTCAAAATCTGTCTCAGAACAAAAAATTCCCATCAAAATCTGCAGTTAAGGCTCTTATTGTTCAACAATCCAAGCTCAAAAACTTGATTCTTGGCACTCCCAATAATAATGTTGCAGCTTCAATCACCATTTCGCCGCGTAGTTCCATCGACGCCGGAAGAAGAGGAACGAGACACATAATCAAATAATAGGTCATGCTGTATACTACAGAGCTTGATGTTTTAGCCCAGGACAAGAGATTCGTAGCAAACTAGAGGATTACAGAGTAATCATAAGCCGCAACGTGGACTTGAGCAACTAAAAACACAAGATCCAGCAGGCGTTGATGGTAATTTTCTCACCTTTGAGGTGCCGACGGACTGAGTGATCAGTGAGTGAAGGAGAGGCACCTGGACAGGGACCAAAGACAAGACGTCGGCTGAGCGGAGGAGAGGCACCTAGATGCCAAGACTGGAGACGTCTAAAACAGAGGCCCCAAGATGTAGTGATTCACCTAGGGGCCGAGACCGAAGACGTCGAGAGCGAGACGAGATCTGAAATTAATGACCTTTGACCTAGGCAGCTTGGATATGGCGTGAGGCTTGAGCTTTGATTACAACTTGCAAGGCAAAAAGAAAAAAAAATGAGAAATGAGGGGTGCAATTCGGTAAAAAAAACAAATGAGGGGTGCAGACGCAGACAGTGCCACAATGGATTTTTTAAAAAAATACCTAGACCAGACTGGATCAGACCAAGGGGTCTGAGGCCTTGGTCCGAAGTCCAATCTAGCTCGAGAAAATCAATCTAATATGGTTTGCTAGAAGATGCTCGGGCCAATTTTTCTATCAGATTGGGTCGGGTCGAACCGGGTCAGACTGAACTACATGGACCACCAGGTTTTCTTATCATCCCTACAAGAAGTTTATACAAATGCATAAGCCAAGAGTCTTATATTGTTATTTTAACATGACTCCTTTATATATAATAAGGACATTTTCTTTTCTAGATACGCTTTGAATTGAACTATACTATCCATGAATAGTAAACATTTCTATTTTTTATGAAATTTTATACTACATCAAATCCTTGATATAAGATATAATTAATTAATTTAAGAAGATTAAGAAAATTAAATAATTTCAACCTTTTATTGATATAATATAATAGGTGTGTGAGTTTCTTCCACAGTGTGAAAGAGGGAAACAAAATATCTAATTCTTTATTTAGATGTAATACTACATGTACACTCATAAGATTTAATTGACTTTTTTTTTAGAAATTAAGGAAGTTAAATTAATCACTTAATCATATATCATATGTTATGTGTCATTAGATTATATATATCAATTTATAAGTTAATCAAATTAATTTGAAGAAAAATAATAAATATAAATACTTTAAAATAATTTATTTAGTTATCTGAATCTCAGTAAAAAAGTCAACGGGGTCTTATAGACATGTGAGATATTATTATTTAGTAAGTATTTTCCTAATGAAGTGTTTTAAGAACAAAACGTTGCTAATGTTTTTTTTTTTTTTCAATTTAGAGAAAGCACGTGTCTATTGAGAGCAAAATTCGTGACTCTTCGTTAGCAGCAAAAAAAAAAACGTGACTCTTCAAACAAGCAGCTACCTAGAGCTGGGAATCATGGCCGGCCTTACAGGGCTTGAGTTAAGAAAAATTGCTATTTTTTAAAGCCTGGCCCGAGAGCATGAGGGACAGGGCCGGCCCGTAGGGCCAGAAGCTATTTTCATAATATTTAACTATACGTCTACACGCCTCATGAAATAAAACAAATACAGTTACTAATTCATAATCAAAGGTAAAAAATAATGTCCACAAATAACTCACAATCTCGTACAAAGTGTGAGATGACAAGAAGCTAAACATTCTAAGTAATATAAGTATGATGACTATCATTTTTATCTTCTTTGCCACTATTATCAATTTCAAGGAAATTCAATTGTACTTCATTTTGAGTAGTAGGGTTTGCTTGAGGGGTAAAAATATCAAGAATTTCTTCTCCCACATCATGAATATATCAATAATCTTTATCTCTAACAAATAATAAAATGATAAATAACTCTATAACAAATATAAAATACAAATAAATTAGTAAATTACCTTCATATGTGAAACTTTGGAGTAAATAAGAAATATCTAATATATTTTTCATATAAAATAAGAAATATCTTTTATAAATTTTAAATTTCTAGGATTCTTAATATAAGATATTCTTATGAAATTTAATTCTAAAAAAGAGAATAACAACTAAATATTTGCAACGTCATTAACAAAACATAAAAAATCAATAATAATATTATTATATAAATAATTTTTAAAAATAAAAAAAATATATAAGGGCCTAAAGGGCTGGCCCGTGGCCCTATAAGGCCGACCCTTTTAGGCCCTAGACTCTATAGGGTTTGCCCTTTTAGGCTCGCTTTCAGTTTTGAAGCTAAAATCTTAAATCTGATTCTTATAAATTCAAGGCCTAAAAAGACCGGTCCGTTTTCCTAACTCTACAGCTACCACAACAAAAATGTGCAAGAAAAGGGTAGCCACTAGCCACCGACCGAACCATACAAATTACAATGTGCGTGGGGGAAGGTAGGCATCCTAAAATGAAATTTATAGAATGAAAGGTAATATTAATGGCCAAATAGGAAATCAAATGTATGGCCATATGAGTTTTTGTCTTATAATACATCATCTCTCATTTTTAATATAAGATTTAATTAACTATACTAACAGATTCAATTAACTGTACTAACAGTGTCCAACTTTTTTAATAGGCATCCCAATCGGATCATAGGGGCCTTGCTTTGTTGGGAGTCTGGTTACTGCATGCGCAAAACACATGACTTGCGGATGGAACATGCCCTTGGTTCGTCAATATCGTCCTGATAAACATTATGACTGTATTTACAGCTAATTTCATTTTTGCTAAATCATTATATTAATTGAACTGAGCTGATGCATGCACATTTAATATAATAGTAATGCTTACATAATGATACTTTTTATATTATCCGTTTCGTCATATTGTCATGATGAAGGGTTTTCTTGAGAGTTTGTCCACGGGCATCCTTTTAACTTGGCCATTCAGACAACGAAAGGCGAACAAGCTTGCTAGTGTGGGGCTTATTTTTAACGAGTATTTTTGTTCTTTGTGTAATTTGATTGTTAGCTAACTTGCAGATTTTAAAAATTACTAGTTTTGTCATACGCAAAAATATGTGTTCGTTTTTTTTTTTAAATAATCTTTGTGATTACGTGCAATACAATTAATGATAATAAATGATAAATTTATTAAAAGATAAAATAGGGTAAGATCTCATATTTATATAACTACTGGAAAAAAATTATATAACTTCTGTATATTTATATATAGCTGGACTGAGTAAATTTATAGTTGTTGTGGAGCTTATACTTGCCTTATGTTTGACTAACAAAATGTTTGTTTGGGATGACTTTTTGGATTATTAAATATGTTTATTCACTTAGATCGAGATAAATATTTTTTTATATACTTACCTTATATACTGTAAATCACGATTAAAAAATTATTTTTGAAGGCTCCAATCATTATTCCAAACAAACACAAAGTTATGCTGTTAAAAGCCTAGCTTGTTGGTATAACGATTAGAATCTTCAAAAGTAGTTTTTCGATTGTGATTTACAGTGTATGAGATAAGTATGTGAAAAAAGTTTTATCTTGATTTACATAAAAAATATTTATAAATTATTTATAAACTTATAAGTCACTGAAAAAAAAATCGGACTAGACCGGCCGGTTCAACCGGTGATCCGGTCCGGTTCATGGAATAAACCGGTGAACCGGTGGTTCGACCGGTTCACCTGGTTTGCCTTTTTTTATTTATTTATAAAATACATTTTTTTATTCCTCTACCTACTATTTTACATTATTTTTTAGGGAAAAATGAAAGTTTGAAGACAAGGATGAAGAGAAAAGTAGGTAAAAAAAAGAACAAATATATATATATAAAAGATCTTGAGAGGATATAATAATTAATTAATTATAGGAAAGGGGATGCCATTATATAAATATAGGCACCATAACTAATATTAATAGATTTTAAGCATTTTTTTGTCTAAAGATCTTTATTTTAATCTATGAAAATTTAAAATATATATATATATATATATATATATATATATATATATATATATTGTCACTAATAAATTATAATATTTTAATATGACCGGTTCGACCACCGGTCCGACCTCATTTAAACCATTAACCTTTAAACCAGTGCTATGACCTATTCATTACCCTGTCCGATTTTTTTGTCCTTTGCTTATTACCATTCAGCGTGCGGGGGACCGGTTTGGTAGGTACAAGGGAGATGGAATTTTCGACTTTTTACTATAGATGAATTTTCATGCCACGGGACATAAAGCCATTGACAAATTTTCATGTTCTAGAGACTACTTAGTTATTTTCATGGAAGTAGTGGTCCAGTCCATATCAAGGCCATGTAAATAAAACTTGTATCTAACACCTCGGTATTTCTCTCTCTCAAAAGTTATGATGTATTTTTCCAAAAGAAAAAAAGTTACGAGGGGTATGTTTAATGCTGGCCAAAAATAAAAGTTCCTAAAATCTAAAAAATTCCGTTGCCTTCATCTTTTTAAATGGTCTAAATTCAAAAGTATTGTTCACTATTCTTTATGCTATGAATTAATGTTTCTTCATCGGAATAAATAGAAATATATAATAAACATACAACTAAAATATAACTTTTAACTAACAAACATATGATACATTCTATTGTAGTAAATCATATAACATCAACGGCCAAAAAAAAAAAATCATATAACCATTGTTTTATATCATTTTAAATGCCCGACATCGAATAAAAAAGTCATATGTAATTTGTAACCATGCACATATATGAATATTTTAATATTTTGCTATACATCCACATGAAACAAAACTCCTGTTTTAATTAAGACCTGTGTGTAATGTGGTAGATCCCTGTAATTATTCTCCATCGCTGGGTGTTAGCCTATTACGAAATCAATTAGTACTAGTTTTTTCTCCTCATTCTTTTTCACAACGAAATCAACAGTTTTCATTTGTCCACGACATTAACGGGGTATGCTTATGTTGCTGCTGAGTGCTGATGCTGCTGTTGTCGTCAAGGAACAGAGGGAATATGATAATTGGGGGAGGGGCATTCGCGTAATAAAACAGTAGATTCAGACCCATTTTAGTCAATCTAACAGATATTACACCAACCCATCACCGTGTGTGATTGCCGAACGTCGCCGCCAGCACGTAGCACACTGGACCAGGGAAATATTTTTCTCTCGGTTCGGCTAAAGACAACAAACCACTACACATACAACTAGGCACGTCAATTTTCGGTTCCAAAATATCAAACACTCACCCATCACCATGGCGGATTAAGCGAGGCTTCGCCGCTTCCTTTTGATCGTCGAAGTTGGGGGGCTCTCTCTGTTTCTCATGGCGTCAATCTCGGGTATTTGCTCATCTTCCCCATCTCTCAAACTCCAGAAGCAGTCTCCGAGCTTAACCAACATTCTCCGCAAAGAATTGGTCGCATTTCCTGCTCGTCCAAAACTGACTTTCAATGATCGGAGCTTGAATCTCGTCGCCACACACTCCGTGGCTCGGGAGGCGCCGGCGGAATTATCCAAGGTCAACGATGTGGCCTTTGCGAAGGAGAAGGCAGGTTTGGAGAAAGATCCCCGTGCTCTCTGGCTGAGGTATGTTGACTGGCTGTACCAGCACAAGGAGCTGGGGCTTTACCTCGATGTAAGTCGGGTTGGGTTCACGGACGAGTTTGTGAAGCAGATGGAGCCCCATTTGCAAGCGGCGTTCCGAGCAATGGAGGAACTGGAAAAGGGGGCGATTGCGAATCCCGATGAAGGTCGTATGGTCGGCCATTATTGGTTGAGGGACCCTAAACGCGCGCCAAACCCGTTCCTCAAGACGCAGATTGAGAATACCCTCGACGCCGTTTGCAGCTTCGCAAATGACATCGTCAGTGGTAAGGTCAGTTGATATTAAAGTTTCGCACTAAATTTGTTTCGTCAGCTGTGTTTTGACTTTTATTTCTGATTGCTTTTACTAACTTTTTTCTCTGTCAACGTTTGCTGCCAGATTAAGCCTCCATCGTCTCCGGAGGGTCGCTTTACCCAAATTCTCTCTGTTGGAATTGGAGGTTCTGCTCTTGGACCACAGTTTGTAGCAGAGGCATTGGCCCCTGATAATCCTCCTCTGAAGGTACTCATTGATGTTTGCTACTCCTTGTCATTCTGGTTACAAGAGTGAGGACCAATGCTGATTTTACTGGTCATGCTAATTCACTCCTCGATTGTGGGATTGATATTCCAAAAACACATTACTTTGACCTCATACGGAAAATTGATTTTAGTAGTTTAGGGGGAAGGGAGCGAGATTAAAAAAATCTGGCAGTTTTTTTCTGGAAGTGTCTATTTTGATGGGTTTGTGATCACTTCGGATAATTTAGTTTAGACTGAGACACATGAGGATTCGAAATGTGCTATATGCACTTACCCTGATACAGCATATCCTATTCTGAAGTTTCAGTCACTTGAGAGTGGTGCCAATACGTGATCTCATTGGTCTTGGATTTCTTATGAATCTTCGATGATCTTGTTACTTCTTTACAATATCTGAGCAAACTGTCTTGTCAGACGTTGGGATATTTCTTTTTCTCCTGTTGCAATTATTCATGTTGTTTTCTCGGAATTTTGGCAGATAAGATTTATTGACAACACGGATCCTGCTGGAATTGATCATCAGATTGCACAGCTTGGACCAGAATTAGCTTCAACACTAGTAATAGTGATTTCAAAGGTCCACAAGCAGAGTAGCAGACGATACCGTTTTATTTGATTATGTTGTTATTGCCTTTGTTGTACAGCGCATTTTGTTGACTCAAATATGTAAAATGTCGTCAGAGTGGAGGTACCCCTGAAACTAGAAACGGTTTACTAGAAGTACAGAAGGCCTTCCGTGAAGCAGGCTTGGATTTTCCAAAACAGGTTTTTAACTCTCTAAATTTCTCTGGATTATTACATAAAATAACATAGTCTGAATGTAGGCAACAGAAGAGCAATTGTAGTTCTAAATATTTTTGAATCGTGGAAAACTCCCGTATTAACTAATGTTGAAGACTGTCTTAAACTTTTAGATATCTATATTTCCTTATGGTCATTTTCTTTTTGGTTGCTGTGGCACATTTTGAATTTCTCTACTCTTTTAACCCTTTATCACTTGCATGTCTGCTGTCAGTTTGTGAAGTGTGATAATATGCTCATGCTTGCTACAATGCAGGGTGTCGCAATAACGCAGGAAAATTCTTTGTTAGATAACACTGCAAGAATTGAAGGGTGGTTGGCAAAATTTCCAATGTTTGACTGGGTGGGAGGTAGAACATCAGAAATGTCTGCAGTTGGCCTGCTTCCAGCTGCCCTTCAGGTGAATGACCCTGAATTGAAATTTTATGTGTTTATACTTTTGATCTTTGCATTCAAATAGTAGAATTTTTTTTGCTTCAGGGGATTGATGTTAGAGAAATGCTTGCTGGCGCAGCTTTGATGGATGAGGCTAATAGAAGCACTGTGGTATGTATCCGTTTCTAATGTTTTCTTAAGGTGCCAGATTGCGAGGGATTTGGCATGAAGCTGGTCATCACTTCATGTGACTTTTTTTCATCCAACAATTTTCTAATTCAAATGTTATTATCTTTATTATATCTTGTGACTCGCCGCTCACAATGGAACTATTAGGGATGTTGTGATGCAAAGATCTGTTTAGAGTATAGATAAATAATGTTTTTTTACGGAAATTATGTGCTTGAAATGACTGCCTCTGGACATCCACCTTTGATAATTTGATAGTATATAGATACATCAGGTGTTTGAACAAGTGATTTGTTTGCTAGTAATTCATTGAAGCTGGGTCCGGACTATGGTTGCTCTAAAAATTGTGGTTCTGAGCCATTGTGATGATTATGGAGTAAATGTGTCATCCTTAGATCATACTCATCAAGTTGCATTGTTGAGCAATGTTTCCTTTCATTTTTTTTTCAGCTTCTTCATTTCTCTCCACTGTAGCCTGTGGAGTTTGAGCCAGCTCCTTGTGAAATCCCCGCCTCCCTTTTCCTATATAGTCTCATCAATTATATGTTAAAATTTGCTCTCCTGTCTGCTCAACCTTGCCCTACTCAGATATCATAAAGAAAGGGAACAAAAGGATGTCTTGTTAATATTTACTTCTGTGCAGTTAAGGAATAATCCTGCGGCACTGCTAGCTTTGTGTTGGTATTGGGCTACTGATGGAGTGGGATCCAAGGTGAAAATTATATGCTTATGGATGGTTATAACTGATCATCTGATTTATTTTACCATTGCTTAATTGGTTTCTTCTTTTTTTGACATTTTCTAGGATATGGTCATTCTTCCATACAAGGACAGCCTGTTATTATTTAGCAGATACTTACAGCAGCTGGTCATGGAATCATTAGGCAAGGAGTTTGACTTGGATGGTAATCGGGTATGTGGTGCCACAAATTGTATTACATCCCCCCCCCCCCAAAAAAAAAAAAAAAAGAAAGAAAGAAATAAAGGAAGACAATGTTGCGTAACCACCTAGAAGGATGTCTCATCATCACTTCAATGTTGCATGTCCCAAGAAATAGGCTAATGGACTCTCAAGTTTTGTAGTTGATAGTTTTTTAGCATGTATTATTGCACTACATGAAATGGAATCCCCCTGTATCAAATTCAAGACTTCATTTTGAGACGTTCTCAAATATGGGGTCCCAGTATGTGTAACCATCTGGTGATGGTAGATTCTTCCATGCTTCATGTTATGTCATTATATGCTAACAAGTTTTTGTTATAAATGGTTTATGTGTTCATATTATATAAAGATGTAACTTCTTGCGTTTTGTGAATGTGACTTGGATTTCACAGGTTAATCAAGGAATTTCTGTCTATGGAAATAAAGGAAGCACAGATCAGCATGCGTGAGTTTTCGTTCTAAATATAAGTTGCTTTGATATACCTACTGATATAAATAAATCCAATGAACTTTTCTCTGCAACAGCTACATTCAGCAACTGAGGGAAGGTGTGCACAATTTCTTTGCGACATTCATTGAGGTGCTACGTGATAGACCTCCTGGTCATGATTGGGAGCTTGAGCCTGGTGTGACATGTGGTGACTACTTGTTCGGCATGCTACAGGTTCAATTCAGCTAATACTCCAAGCTAATTTATTTCAGAGTAAATCACATAGACCACTCCTGAGTTTTGCTAAAATCATTCAAACTTTCTATTTTCAAAATACATACAATTTTCACTAAAACAATAGGTGACCTTACACTTGAGTCGAATTAATTTTTTCAGCAACACTTAAGGGAATTAAGTGTATTTTGCTTTTTATATCTACGTATAGTATAAAAATTCTTAACTAGTTTCATTATTTGAGAGTCATGAATAATGTCACTCATTTCTCAAATTCTGGGACCATAACTTGTTGAATTTAATAATTGTTTTAAATTGTTGTTAGTCTTTTTGTCATGCCATTCTAAAACTTCATTCCACAGGGTACAAGGTCAGCTCTGTATGCTAATGACCGAGAGTCCCTCACAGTCACTGTGCAGGAAGTAACACCCAGATCAGTTGGTGCTCTTATTGCACTCTATGAACGAGCTGTTGGGATATATGCCTCACTTGCCAACATAAATGCATATCATCAACCTGGTAACTTAATATCTCTTGGGTTCAATTATAAAATTTTCAGGATTTAAGATAAAATAAATAAAATTTGTCCTCCTTTGCATTATTAGTTTCAGATGCAGTGATCTGTTGTGTTTTGAAAGTTCAAAATACTTGAGCCATCTGTCCTAGTGGCATCCATTTAATGTCTTCATATGATTTAGCTCTTGAATTCTGGTAATTATTATATTAGGCGTGGAAGCTGGCAAAAAAGCAGCAGGTGAAGTATTAGCTCTTCAGAAGCGGGTCTTGGCGGTGCTAAATGAAGCAAGGTATGATGGGATATCTTAAGAAATGCCAGGTTTCTCTTTGCTGTAGCTGTTACTACTCGTAAAGGCTTGGTTTGGATCCTTGTTAGTGTACTATTAATAAAGGTTTCCCTTTCTCTAACTGCGGCAAAAATTGTGATGATGTTGGGGGCGCACTCTCCTAAATACGCGCCTAGCTCAAAAATACTTAAAAGGGCTACCAATATCTGCGTAGGATCCGTGTAAGTTGAATGTCCAGTTACGTCCAACACTGACAATGGCCTACATGTTTCTGTTTTTAGCTGCAAAGATCCTGTGGAGCCATTAACACTTGAAGAAGTAGCTGACCGTTGTCACGCTCCAGAAGATGTACGTGATCAGATTTACTAATTTCATCATTAGCCCCTAACATTGAGTTTGATTGAATTACCTTTGCTGCAGATAGAAATGATTTACAAGATTATTGCTCATATGGCTGCCAACGACAGAGCGCTTATTGCTGAAGGCAGTTGTGGTTCACCGCGGAGCTTAAAGGTTTTCCTTGGGGAGTGTAATGTTGATGAACTGTATGCTTGAGCTGAGATTAATAAAATTCACGTTCCGTATGTGCCAGATGGGTTTGAGTTGCCATCGAAAGAAAGGAAGCTACCTGCAATAAATTGATTGCTCTTGTTAGAAGTCGCACGATAATAATGAAAGACGGAGATTTTTGTTCGTCAAACTTGAAATTAGTTGTTTATTATTAATTTTTTTCATTCGATATGGTGCCTTAATAACATTATAGTTTAGACATAGTATAATATATACCTGTAACCCCAAAATATGTCGTGGGATAAATCTACTAATGTCACCAATGAATTATTGGATGAGGTGATAAATAGTCTCGTCCCTTAATACAAGCTTGAATCTCCAAAAGCATATTTTAGAAGGAAATGAAAACTTTTCTTGTTTTAAGCATCTGGATCGTCCATTTTAAATATGACTTTTTATCCAATATATACTTAAAAAATATTTTTTTTAACTTTATCCTTGTTTAACACATGGGGAACGGATCATATTAAAAAAATATAGGAAAATAATTTAGATATTTTTTGAGAGTAAAATTTATAGAGTATTTTATATATTGAAATGTATGAATATAATTTAAAACAGAATTTGTACTATTAATACGGACTCACTGTCACCGTGAGGAATGGGGTCATAAAAGTTAGCAGCGACCGATACAAGAATTTTGTGGAAACGTGATTTTGCATTGTAAGGGTTACAGTTTAGGGAGTGGCTCACAGAGAGAATGTGAGGGGCTCGTTGAAAAGGAAATGTTGAGGAGCCTATGGTACAATTTAGATACGCCCAGCCAAGATTGTCCCTTTCCATCGATGGCTTCATCGCCTCATTTCTTTCATGGTCCTTTCAACCTACTTGTATTTGGCAATTGGGCAATAATAAATCCTGGACAAAAATGTTAAAGACAACATATGGGTCCATCCAAGCATCAATCTTCACATTTTCTAGTTTTAATTCATTTCCATTCCCTTTGTTCTTCATTCTTCCACCCCTCACTACTCACAACTTACATCTTTCCACAAATTCTTGCTTTTAAAGAATAGATTTAGAAAAAAAAAATTTAGAGAATAAATTCTGAAAAAACAGAAACATTTTGCTTATACAAAACTATGGTTTTAATAGACGTTTAGGTATTTTTCTCTGAAATTATGGTTTATTCTTGAAAAGTGTTTTCCCCCATTCCACATTTCCACCCAAAAGCACAAGAAGTAGTTGTTAAAACATAACACATGAATATCTTAAGCACTTCCTTTTTTTTTTTTTTTTTGGGATGAGTCTAAGCACTTCCGTATTAGCAATGTAGTTAATGTGAAGATTTCCTTTCCGCCAAACGGTCTTATAATTAGACCCCTCATGCGTCAATGATTGTATAATGAATAGAGTATAATGAAAGGCCTTTCTTATTGCTCATTGTAAATGTCGCTTGGCCGATAGTGACATCCAATTCAAATTTATTCAAATTAAAGTTCCTCCACCGTTTGGTCTCGTCTGTGACCACAATATTCCTCACAGCTGCTCTCTCGGCCCTTGGATATTTCCTTCACTCACTCACTCATCCTTGTGACTTTAAAATTCTCGCCTCCAAACAAACTGCCCAAAAATCCAAATTTTTTTTTACCAAGCGAGAAATGGCCATTAAGTAGGACCACCTCCATGTGCTTTTGTAGTTTGTGTTATTATATGGATTTTTAATTTCTAATTGCAAGCGGGGAAAAAGTAAAAACCATGGTAAAAGACCATAAAAGCGTCCCCACTCCAACGGTCGACTCTCGCCCAGGTTTCAAATTGTATTTTTTTTTTCCAAATTAAATTAAGCTCACACTTTGCCACGTCAGACTTCCCGTTACTCATCGGTGTAGGCCGCATAGCACCTTGTCTCTGTTCCCCCCCCCCCCAGCGCCACCGTTACCTAATGTTACATACGTGGCTTTATATCCGGATACGTCCGGGGATTTCGCTTGCTTCATTTTCATCGTAACCATATTTCCTTTTCGTGGTGGACGTCGTATTATATAATATAGCTGTCGTTTCATTTTAAACCCCCTGAACTCGGAACATTTTGATTTAAACATCAACATTGGATTAGGTAACTGATTAATGCAAGTGATGCTATACCAAAATCACATCATATTAATAGTTTAGAGATTTTCTATTATAATTGATAACTGTTCCTTCAGGCAAAAAAAGAAAAAAAAAAGATAACTGATTGATGATATACTGTGTCACTGTGACTTGAAGTAGGGAACTATGTAGTGGCAAGTGGTAACCCACCTTGGCACGAAAGTCAAAAAAACAAAAAGGAGGAAGCCAGTCGCCACCAAAGAGTCGGAAAGTGGCTGTTGTGCAGTTCCGAGTGAGCGCTGCACTACGAAACTTAAAAACGGAAGCAAACCCCTTTTTTTTCTCCCTCGAATATCGCGCAGTTTAAATTTTAGTGTTTCTAGGCTGATTCACTCTCATAGCTTTTGTCTGGCCTTGCTTCTGTTTGATTTCCTCCGCTGCGAAAACTGGAAGCATCAGTCTTTGACTCTTCGTTACTCCAGAATTACTGGCTTTCACTCCACATAGTATTGCTCTTTTGGCTAGCTGCTTCTTTTATGTAAGCCGTTTGCCGTTATTTTTCTTTTCCAATTTGAGGGTCATTCGAAGGTGGAGACGCAGCCACAATTATGTTCACTGAAGGGCTCGACAAGAATGCACTTCGATGGGTTAGAGAGGTAATCTCCTCTGTTTCATTTCCTATTTCTCCCCCACGTCCATTAAATTTGTTTTGTTCTTAATTGTCTCAAAATCTGGGTTTTGTTTTAAATTGCATGCCTTTCTTGGAATGATTATTATTAATGTTTGTAAATTCTGCCTTTTGCTGTGGTGATCAGAAGGAAGTTCCATTCTCAAGTTCTGGTTTGAGATCGCGAATTGATCCTGTAACTGGGTTAAAGAGTGGAAGCAGCAGAGGAATCGGATTACCACCGCCTACTAAATTCAGAAGTGGACATCTTTCAAATGCCATCCCCGTATCAACTATACCAAGTGAAGGTTCTAATTCCGACAATGACACTGATTCTGAGGATGAAACTTATAGTGGGAGATATTCACTGGATTCATCGCCCTCAGACCTTAGAGGCAAGGTCCCCAATGGCACAACTCAGAGATACGGGAACCTCACACAACGGCGACCTCGATATGCTAGTGACTACACATACTCTGAAGTCAGTTCTTCGAGGGAAACACTGGTTGGTAGACCCGGTGTTGTGAGGGACCCACTGAGGAGGATTAATGGGAATGTGAGGGAGAGTGGTTTCACCGAGGATGAATCATCAGATTCTGCTGCTAGTTCTGAATTCTCTACCACTCAGGTAGCAAGTGTCGGTGGTTCATTACAAAGGACTAAAGCTTATGTTTCAGAGGGGTATGCTTCTAGCGTGCCGTCAAGGATGTATGGGCAATGTGCTACTGAAAAGGTATAACATGTTAAATATAATCTGTAAAACTTACGATGTGGCTCCGAAGATATTAAGAACAGCATTTTCAGAGTCCTAGATAAGGCTAATGGGATTATGTTGTTCTCTGATTACACCGTTTCATATAATGGCCAATTGGCTGGTTAGTTTTTTACACGTGTTATTTAAACACATATAATGGTGAAAATTAGTGAAATAGGTTAGGTTGAGTCTAAACTTCATAAAAAGAACGGTTCATGATTTTCTCTGACATTAATTTTCATAAATTATTCTTTTTTTTTTTTTTGGAAATTTAGATTTAGATAAACGGTTCATGACTTTCTGTGACATTAATTTTCATAAATTAATCTTTTTTTTTTTTGGAAATTTAGATTTAGATAAGGATGTTGAGGTTTTGTTTTCTTCCCTTCAAACTGTTATTCTTTGCTAAGTCTGAAATCAGCATACCATAACTGAATGGTTTATGCGATAAAATTTCACAGAATGAAAGATTATCTGATGATGATGATGAAGATGGTGACGTTCCCAGTGCACCACCCTGTTGCAACTCCGCTCAACAAACCAGACAAATGCCAGAGATTCCAGCTTGTAGAGGGGATACTTCTCCACATAATGCAGATGTACAAGAGTTTTCTCCTAAAAATGAATCAAATGCATTCAATTCTATGCCTAAGAATAAAGAGACCGATACTGCAAATAAGACCCCTGAACAATTTGCTAGGTTAGTATATTTGATAAATACAAGTATCTTTCCCTGAACAATATGCTAGGTTAGTATATTTGATAAATACAAGTATGTCTTAAGACACTTGAGTTCTTTACCTTTCCGAAATACAAGGACTCACACTAACATGCAAACATATATCAATCCTGTAACATCTAAATTTTGAGGTGACATTTATGTGTTCACAGAACTGCTGCTGGTTCAGAAGCTGCTGCGTCTTCAAGTTCATATCATGCTCGTGTTCCAACCTTTCATGCTAGGTATCATTCTTGTTGATTGTGCTGATGGTCGCACAATAATTTCCCCTGGTTTTGTTGTTCAGTTAAAAGTTCTTATAAGTTATCTAAATATATTCCAGTGCTCTTGGCCCGTGGCAATCTGTGATTGCATATGATGCTTGTGTGCGTCTCTGCCTTCATGCCTGGGCAATGCAATGCATGGAAGCTCCAACGTTTCTGGAAAACGAATGTGCTTTACTAAGGGAAGCATTTGAGTGAGTTTAGATTCTTCTCCACTCCTTCCTTTCACCTGTTGATGTCATCAATTCTATTTAAGATACGCTTCAGCTACTATTTTTCCTATAGCCTTTTTGCATTGTTATCTCTTTTGATCTTATTTGGGAATCCATTTCTTTGGCTTGTAGATTGCGCCAAGTTCTATTACAATCAGAGGAGGAACTGATGGTGAAGCAGAACTCAGAGCTTTCTAATAAGGGTGTTGCTCCAAAACCCAAAAAACTTTTTGGCAAGATGAAGGTGCAAGGTAGTTTTCCATGCTGACTTTTTACTATTTAATCCTATGCTCTTTGGAGAGTCTTGGTGAGATGTTTTATACTTTGCAGTACGTAAAGTCAAAATGGCCATGGACCCACCTACTGGTTGTAGCATCTCATCTATAAGGACACCTAAAATAAAAATGGACTCTGTGAGAGATCGATTCTACAGTTTACAGTCATCACTCTCTTCTGGATGTCGAGCCCTTAGAAGCACTCGATGTGTACCATGCATACCAGCAAATGGCTCATTGGCAAGACAAAGCTTGTCGTATATGCATGCCAGTACCCGGTGTATACAACAGGTGTCTGGACTCCTGAAAGCTGGAGTGACAACTCTACGGAATAGTTCATCATCTTATGAAGTGGTGCAAGGTATGTGAAGATTCAATCTCCATCCGTTGTATTGGAACCGATAAAATGTTGTATAGCCATATTCTATAATTATATTATTTTGCTCACCTCATAGGACCTAACCTGGCCTAGTGTCACTCTGTATTGAGTTTGGAGATAATTTAAGTTCGGAGATTTTTCTGCAATAGTGCTCTTGTTGCAACTTGCAACCCTCTGTTCTTCTCTTGTGGGTGTATTATTTCTTAGAATTGGGAATTAATGAATCAAGCAGGCAACTCTTCTTGTGCACGGATAAGCTTACATGTGAAGCAACAAGTATAAATATTTATGCATGTCTCAACAGTTAATAATTCATTGTAGAAGAACATAGAAAGAGGAGAAGTCACTAAATGTAAATTTCGTGATAAAGCTTCCTTTATTGTCTCTTCAGAGGTTTGCATTGTTTCAGAAAAATAGTAGGTATCTACTAGATGTCATCAGACAAGCTTGTGCCATGTGCTGCATCTTGGAGTAACAATTATTTTATCAATTTTTTTCCCCTTCGTAGCCATCTTTTGGTGTTTTCAGAGTCCTTGGTCCCCTTTTTACAATGTGGTTATAAGTTATTATTTATAACAATATGAAATGGCCTATATGTTCTCAGAATACACAAAAAATTATGCCTGCTTGATTGTTGTTTTTCTTGTTTGGATTTTTGCTTGATCTTTCCCCTCCAATTCTATTAACGTTTAAGCCTGTGCGTGTATCAGAGACATACGCCTGTTTTTTAAGGCTGAAAAGCTCAGCTGAAGAAGATACCATCAGAATGCAACCTGGATCTAATGAAACTCATATATTGTAAGTATTGTTTTCTTTTTAATTTTTTTATGAATGTCCTGTTTGAATTAGTATCTGACTACTTAACAGTTTTCCAGATGGTTTGGGAGATGATTTAATTGTTGAAGTCCAAGATTCTACGGGGAAGCATCTGGGCTGTGTTCATGTCCAAGTGGCTACTATTGCTGATGATACAGTAAGATCTCCTCCTCCAATTTTTCCATTCAGTTATCATTGTTTGTGATGATTGATGCTTTATTATGATGGAATGCATGTTCAATGTGAATGCAGGCTGACAAATTGCACTGGTGGCCTATTTATCATGAGCCCGACCACGAGCTAGTGGGCAAGATACAACTTTACATGACCTATTCAACAAGTTTAGATGACATTAATAGTCTCAAGGTAAGTCATATTCTGATCATTAAATAGTATCCATGTTATCTAAATCCTGATAGCGAGTCTAAATTCTTGTTAGCTGGAAAATCAATCATGCTATCTGAGCTTGGAATTACTTTTACTTTCAATTATTTTCTGAGGAAAAAACAATATATCCATATACAATTTTGGAAGTTATTGCAAGCTGTGCCCATAGGAATGAGTTTTCATGAATAACATTAGGAAGCATCAGTTGTCCCGTAATGTAGAAATTTATTTACTTTTATTTGACATGTTCTGTTGCAAAGGACCTCACTCAGTTACCAATAATTGCCTTTTCTCTTGCTGGTTTAGTGTGGTTCTGTGGCAGAGACTGTCGCATATGATATAGTTTTAGAAGTTGCAATGAAAGTTCAAGGCTTTCGGCAGAGGAATCTAATACTGCATGGCCCTTGGAATTGGCTTTTATTAGAGTTTGCATCATACTACGGAGTATCTGAGGTATATACCAAGTTAAGGTAATATGATGTTGATTCTCTTATTTCTGTTAAAATATTTAATCTTACTAAAAGCAATGCTTCCCACTAGAAATTTTGTTATTGTGCTAATGTTCCTCCTAACTTTTCATGTGAATAGGTATCTTTCTTATGTCATGGATGTTGCTACACCAACAGCAGATTGCCTTAACTTGGTGTATGATCTACTAGCACCTGTTATCATGAAGGGTAATAACAAGATCTCTCTAAGCCACCAGGAGGTAATATTGAAATTCCTGAGTTCAAACTGTTGGTGCAATATTTTATGTGTTAGTATGTATTTTTTTTCCAATAGTATGATGAATTTTTAAACACGGTATGATTGCTGATTATTCTCATCAGAACCGAATACTGGGAGAGACCAAGGATCAAATTGAACAGATTCTCACTCTTGTTTTTGAGAATTACAAGTCACTGGAAGAAGCATCTTTCTCAGGTGTCACAGAGGTTTTTAGACCTGCATCTGGTGTTGCAGCACCTGTCCTGGAGCCTGCCATTAAACTCTACAAGCTGCTTCATGATATCTTATCTCCTGAAGCTCAAACTGCTTTCTGTCATTACTTCCAGGTTAGAAATTTTGAGAACTTTGTCGTGATGCCTGAAAGTAAATGATGATACTTATTCCCCCAAGTAAATGAATATAACTGCTAGTATCTGCCAGGTTTCTGCAAAAAGGAGGTCAAGAAGGCACTTGAGTGAAACTGATGAATATATTACTAACAATAATGAAGGTAGTCTGATGGACAGCATGGCCATGTCTACTGCTTATGGGAAGATGAAAACCCTATGCATAAATCTAAAGAATGAGATCTACACTGATATTCAGATTCATAATCACAACATACTTCCCAGGTATAATGCATTTTATAAAATAATCTTTTATGTACTCCTCTCCGGTCTTTAATATAAGACATATTTGGGGAGTCGATCTTAGTCCTAAATATAAGACATAGTTTTCATATTTGTCAATATTTTCCTAATTTACCCCTATTGATACTACTTTGACAATAATCAAGAAAGAGAGAGAATCAGAGAATTAAGGAAGATGGCTAGGGTGTTTTAGAAAATACATATCATATTAACTAACTCAACTAACTTCCTTAATTTAATTAAATTAGGTAAATATGTCTTATACTAAGGATCGAAAGAGTATTTAGTTTTGTTGGAGTTTCTATTTAGATTCAAATGCGGGAATATGAGCTTCGGTGAAATTTTCCTATGTTATAGACAAATATTGTAAGAAAAGAATGTATTTCAAAATCTGTGATGTTCCTTTGTGGTTGATCCTTGGCTGAAATCATCGTTTAAACCACTTCATTTGAAGGTTCTAATATTATTACTTTCATATTCTTCCACAGCTTTGTGGACCTTCCAAATTTGTCTGCATCCATATACAGTAATGAGCTTTGCAGTAGATTACGAGCTTTCCTCATTGCTTGCCCACCCACAGGCCCTTCCCCACCTGTTGCAGAACTTGTCATTGCAACATCAGATTTTCAGAGGGACCTTAACAGTTGGAACATTAGGTAAATGCTCTTGGTACTAGTACATCCTTCTTTGTGTAGTCAAAGAATTAATTTTGTGCTACTCAGCATAATTCTAACTTGTTTCATTCCTTGTCAGTCCTGTCAAAGGTGGAGTAGATGCAAAAGAATTGTTCCACTTGTATATTCTTGTCTGGATCCAAGATAAACGCCTATCCTTGCTTGAGTCATGCAAACTGGATAAGGTGCTTATTTCAACACACTGCTATTATGTGATATACTTTCTTGCCTCATGCTTCATTGATCATGTGTGTCAGTTTTATCAAAACATTATCTTATGCAACAAATTGATAAAAGCTCTGCCCTTTCAGGTGAAATGGTCAGGAGTTAGAACTCAAAATTCTACTACTCCTTTTGTTGATGACATGTATGAACGACTGAAGGAAACATTAACAAATTATGAGGTCATCATTTGCCGCTGGCCAGAATACACCTTGGTTCTAGAGAATGTATGTTAGAATTTATCTTTCTTTTATCTTTGCTCATCCTAAATCATTTCCCCCTTTTTCCCTTGCAAATTAAAGCTAAGGTTAATATGTGCATTTGGTTCCATTTTGTTAATTGGGATATGTAATTTGTAATATATTTTCTCCAAAAGCTTTTGTTTATAGGGATCTGTTTTCCTTGATACTAAATTTATTATTGCATCAGATAAAATAAAAGTAATGAGTTTTCATTGGACCCCCTTTTCTGAGAACAGACCGTAGCTGATATCGAAAAGGCCGTTATAGAAGCTTTAGACAAACAGTATGCAGATGTACTGTCGCCTCTCAAGGAAAACATGACTCCTAAGAAGTTTGGACTTAAATATGTCCAGAAACTAGCCAAACGACCTGCATGCCCCTATGTGGTTCCTGACGAGGTAATCAGAGCTCTCAAGTTTGCAATCTTCAACGTGTGTTTTTATAGTCTGAATATTTGTTATTGCTTTCAGCTTGGAATTCTTTTGAATTCCATGAAGAGAATGCTCGATTCCTTGCGTCCCAGGGTAGAATCAAAATTCAAGTCATGGGGTTCTTGTTTGCCACATGTTGGGAATACAGCACCAGGTGAACGACTTAGTGAAGTAACCGTGATACTGAGATCAAAATTCAGGAACTACATTCAAGCTATTGTCGAGAAACTTGCAGAGAATGTTAGTATCACTATGAAAACTACAAGTTACTTACCGAGAATGTTAGAATAATTCTTTTCAAGTGGGTGACGGTTATATGTTTACCTGATACGCCACTCTTCTGTTGTTTCAGACAAAGTTACAGAATGCTACGAAGCTTAAGAAAATCCTCCAAGATTCAAAGGAAACTGTGATAGAATCTGATGTAAGAGGAAGAATGCAACCACTGAAAGAGCAGCTGACTAATACCATTAATCATCTTCACACTATCTTTGAGACTCACGTCTTCATTGCCATTTGTAGAGGTTATTGGGATCGTGTTGGACAGGTAAAGTTCATTTTCATCTGGTTATTATTGACCCTTGATGATTAAGAAATATGACTGGGAAAATAACTTAATCTTGTTCATTGGATTCCTTCTTTCAAACAGGAAATTTTGAGTTTCTTGGAGAACAGAAAAGAGAATAGATCATGGTACAAAGGTTCAAGGATCGCAGTATCTGTGAGTAGTCATCTGCTAACTTAGCTTATAGCATAAACGTGATTCGTATTGTAAACTGTCCAATTTGGCTTTGGAAGTCACATTTTAGCTTAACCATGGTGAATTTGAGCAATGTAGAGAATATTGAATCTATTAACTTCCAACGTTTATTACCTGAGGTTGCCTGTGCAGATTCTGGATGATACCTTTGCATCGCAAATGCAACAGCTTCTAGGACATACATTGCAAGAGAAAGACCTGGAGCCTCCTAGATCCGTCATGGAAGTTCGTTCCATGCTCTGCAAGGATGCTCCCAATCTCAAGAACAATTCTTTCTATTTTTGAGCTCAGCCCTGTAAATATGATTTGCAGGATATTCTGGAGAAGAAAGACCTGCCTGCACGCAAGTTAATTCTTTTCGCCAGTAAATAATACCAGCTGGGGCAAGCAACTCGGCTGCTCCTTACATATTATGTCCACCAAAATTTCCCATGTTTTAGCATCGTTATACAATTTTGGCAGCTATGTTTTTCTGTGAATACCAGTTTACCTATTACAGCTTTTGTTCTTTGTTAGTCAATTAGGGTTTAGTTTCATGTTGACAAAACCTTTAAAGCCTTTTTTCTTCTTTGAAATAAAATTTAATTCGTTATGATTTGGTTTTAATGATATTTATTTTAAATTTTACTAAAAAAGATGCAGTTGTATTCTTTAATTTTTACTAGTATTCTAAAACATACGACTAACATTCTTTGATAAGGTGTTTCAACGCCTTTGCTACCCCCATCCAGCTATAGTCTTTTTCTTGTCATTTTCTCAATATGGATCGTTAGGTTAATATATCAACGGTCCAGATTGAAAAAAGGAAAGAAAATAATGGGAAGGGAAAAGGATCAAAGTCAGATCCCTACCATCCACTTTGTTTAATGAAGTAATTATAGAGATTGGGTGACATTAAGTCAAAATTTAAGTTTAGAACTTGAGATTACATTATAGTCAAACCTATAAAAATTGAGCCACGTTGAAATAAAATTTAGAGACTTAAAAAAAATACTATCTACGACTTTGCTTTACCTTAATTATTTGTACAAGTTATGTCTTGATTTGCTTTACCTTAATTATTTGAACAATGTCTTGATCCGAATGACAATATCATATCTCTTTGCATGCCTACGGAGGTTTTGAAATATCCAAGCACAATTGAAAATCATGAAAAGTTATACATTTATGTATTGACAAGATCATTCACTATTTTTTAAAGTTCGATCTTTACCCCAGATGAACCATAACCAACAGATGAACCATATAACCAAGAGAAACCATCATCCAGAAATACTATACTCATTTACTAGTTGAACTTGAATTGGATTTTTAACATAAAAATTTTTATATAAACAAATATATCCTTTAATTGAAATGTTTCGATCATTTCATTTATCCTGTGCATCATACCCGCGAAGTGTCGATCTCATATATAAAGACGATGTCGACAACAAATTATCTTGATCTAAGAGGGAAGGCAACGGAATTGAGAACGAGTTATATCGACAACAAATGATTGAGAATTTGAATTGCCTAACATTTGATGAATTGGGAGATATTTACAACTGATGAATGGGGCAAAGCACGTAAACAAATTTAAAATCACAAGGAAATCCAAGCTGAACTGCAGCACAAGCACAAGTAAAAAAGGGTAAAAAACTACACTACAGCTCTTCTCCACTCTTCACTGGCACATCAGATAAGCTTGGAGATAGCCTTGCAAGATGTCCAGAATGCCCTTGTTGCGGCCCTTATTATAAGAGGGTTTTGATAAATCCTGTCAACAAAGCCAAGTTGTCAATAAAATGAACGTACTAGCTGAAAAAAAGGGAAGGGGTGCTAATGACCATCTTGATATACAAAACCCTGCTTGGATAATTAGATTAGACATTAGCCAATTGCCTAATGAAGAAAACCAATCAATTAGCTACATCTTTCACATGTGCAAATCTCAAAAAAGTTAGTGAACGATATATAGACCCTACAAGTCTACAAGAAGCTAAAACATCAACTATAACAGTTTTTTCAAAAATAATTGATGGGGGCTTAACCTATGACAATCTTTTGCAGGAGCTTATCCAGTTAGGCTTCAATTTCAAGCCTATGAGAACAAGCTAAGCGAAAATAGCTTGTAGAGGCATTGCAATTTATATGTGCTTAAATGAGTCAATCTGTTATGGAAATAATACAATAAAATTCCGAATGTTAGTTAGTTCTGTTAGGCTGTTATTAGTCTATTAGTTAGTTAATGGCTTATTAGCCGTTGGGATAGGTGAGTATGTTAGGATATAAATAGGCTCTCTCTGCTTTATCAATTCAAACTATGTTCATTATGGAATAGAATCCAATTTCTCAATTCCTCCCTTCTCTCCCTCCCTCCCTCTCGTTCTCTCTTTGTTCCTCCTTTTCTGAATCTCTTCTCTATTTCTTCCCTCGTTCCCTCTTCTCTCTCATTTCTTATGTGAATACCATAACAGTGGCATCAGAGCGGCCCTCCCTTGGCCGTCTCTCCCACCCTTTCCGCTTCTGTCTCTATTAAAACCTAGAAAAAAAATTCTATGGCTCCTCCATCCCCAAATTCAGATGAAAATAAAATATGGCTTCAGCAAAAAGGCAATGTCAAGGAATTTAATGCCATCTTTGACAAGGCCACAAGTAAATTACAGCTGCCAGAACGATATCTCGTCATGACGTATGTGGCAGGGCTGAAGAGAGAGATTGCAGGCTCAATCCGATTGTTTTACCCTCGCACAATGCAAGAGGCTCGTTCTATCGCTAGAGCGGAAGAAATATTTCTGCAGCGGCGATTAGAGAAGGCAAGAAGAGTCTTGAAAGATCAAGAAGATGATGGGGTTCCCCTGCCATCAATTCCAGAGCAGCCCACAATTATTCAAGAAGCCTCTAAGGTTCAAGAAAGTGGTGGGTGGTGTTCGACCAACTTCCAAGAAGAAGAGAAGGAAAAGCTAGACGTGCTGAATCCATCTTGTGGAAAATCCACTAACGAGCATAAGCAAATGCAATTTGAAGCTACCAACCTTTCAAGAACACTGAGTCCGAGTCTTGGGTCTACCTGGAACGAGTCGAGAACAATGGCAAAGTACAGCAATGTGACATCAGGTGCGAATGGCTTTGAACTCGGGATTCTTGGCTCTATGCAGTGTATGTCGAGCATGATTGGGCCAAATGAAGAAGCAATAATCACTAAAAAACAGGACACGAAGGAAACCACGGAAAAAGAGTCGGACGTTGGTGGGTTATCAAGTTTCAACTCTCTTGAGAAATTTCTGGGTGAATCACATGAGAAGTCTTCACCGTGGCCACTTGCTCTGTGTTCTTCGTCGACAGTCTCTTTTTTCTTTCCAACGTCGAGTTCCCTTCCCTCATTGCTATCTCTGTTTGTGTTGCATAGTAGAAGGACTTCGCAAAGTGAAACTGATATGCGAGTTTCAAAGAGTATAGCACTAGTTCTCTCACATGTGCAGAACTTCACATGGTTGAGGGATTTTCAGTTTGAAAAGTCAAAGCTCCGGCTGTGTCCTCCATTTTCTCCAAGGGTCAGAAGTATTTTGAAAGGGTACAGCTGGCTTGCAATTTCTCTCGGTGGCAAGAGTACTTTGATGGTCCACTGGGTTGGTTAATGTCATATAAGGATTTGGGCTTTTCCTTTGAAGAAAATAGCCCAAGTTTGTTGTTGCAATTGGGCCTTAAAAGGTCTGAATATATAAGTGACAGGCTGCTGAAAAATTGGCACTCATTTCTTCAATATTCTCCTACACAAAGACTGCTGCAAACTTGGTTCAGGGAAGAGCTGATTAGAATGCTATTTGGGTCTGGATTGGATTTATTGCTTCTATTTGTTCCAGCATCAAACAAGTGAATTGTACTTGTGAGTAGCAGCATTCAATACAGAGAATTCTACACTGTCAAGAAGTTTTTCAGAATTTTCAAGTCTCTGTGTTGATTTCAGATTTGTCTTTGGTTGTCAACCATCCTTGAGGGCAAGGATATTTTGGGAGGGGGTATTGTTATGGAAATAATACAATAAAATTCCGAGTGTTAATTAGTTCTGTTAGGCTGTTATTAGTCTGTTAGTTAGTTAATGGCTTATTAGCCGTTGGGATAGGTGAGTATGTTAGGATATAAATAGGCTCTCTCTACTTTATCAATTCAGACTATGTTCATTATGGAATAGAATCCAGTTTCTCAGTTCCTCCTCTCTCTCTCATTCTCTCTCTGTTTCTCCTTTCCTGAATCATTTCTCTGTTTCTTCCCTCTTCTCTCTCATTTCTTATGTGAATACCATAACTGATATGACATTATAATTAGAATCCCTAATTCCCAAATGTTAGGTTAGTTAGTTAAGGAGAGATCAATGATTAATTGAGAATGGTGTAGCTATTTTAGAATAGTATTAGCCAAGAGCAACAATAGTTGAGCTCCTTAGCTAATTAGGGGTTTAGATAGAATTAGGAGTTAATTACAGATCTGCCCCTCATTAATGAGTAAGGCCGCAGATCAGCCTTTGCCTCTTATTAAGGCAGTAGGCCTCATTAGGCCCTCTATATGAGGCCTAATCCCCTCTCATTGTAAACTAGTGTTGGTATCCATGAATTAGAGAATATTCAGTCCTCGTATCTCTCTCCCTCTCTTCCTCTCGTCTCTCTTTACTCTTTCTGTCCAGATTCCCTCATCTCTCTTCTTCCCTTCTCCTTCTACCCATTTTTCCTATCTTTCTACACGGTTCTGTCCAAAATTACAGAACCATACCAATAACACAATCCAAACACGCAAGCATTTTAAAGGGGGGAAAATAACAAATGCACATGAGTACTCACACATACAAAACAGTTGATAAGTGATGGTTGGAGTAAAAAAGTAACGTTAACCAGTTAATCACATAGCCAAATGGAACTGTAAAAGCAATATAAAACGGAATCAGCTAAGGGAGCTAGGCCAGGCATCAGCAAAACAACATTATCTGTAGCATTCACTGCTTTGGGGAGAAAGACCAGATTGGTAAGAAAGTAAATAGGCGGAGGTATAACCCCTTACCCAATGCCTGTAGCCCCCCAGGACGCAACATTGTAAATAACTTTGCTCCCTTCCCACGTCTTTTGAAGCTTTCCCTTCTTTTTCACCGATAATGTCTTGCACAGTACTGATAAGAACACATCAAGTAAGAACTCAGAAGCCAAATCAAACAAAAGAGTTATTTTGTCCTTGCTTTTCAATGGAATATATGGATGAATAACAACAGCAAGTATTATTCTAGGAAGGAAACGATCAAAAGTACCTTTCTGAAGTTGACTAGGAGTCAAATCCTGCAAACAGTGCAACACACGTATGAAATGAGATGCAACATAAACTTCAAATATATTATGTAATATATGCTTACTGTTATTAATCACGGCCAACACTCATCAACCAAATTCTTCACTGGCACACAACAGACGGACTTATTATTCAAGAAGAAAAGAGATTCTGGGTTTAAAGAAGCAACGCAGCTTAAACAGAGAATTTTTCACGTTATCTCACATTATCAAACATACAAGCGTATTACATGATTATCCATTTACTACAATAGGGTGACTTCCCAAGCATATGTTTGCAAACACAGACTTGTAAGTATAGAATTTTTTTTCTTACATTGATTGTGAAAATATATATATAAAAAATAAAATAAGGTAAAATTTAAGCACCTCAAGTAAGATTTTGATCTCTATTATTCAAGAAAGAATAATAATATATTTTTTTTTTCAACGTTTATTCTTTCACAAATTAAGATTATTTTTTCCAGACTTCTTTGGCCATATTTTAAATTAATCGTGAACATGAAACTTTATAATAAATAGAGTTTGGTGGATATACAGATCATTATTAATAAATCCCAGGAAAAGAAAAAATAACATGCATAAAGCCTCCTAACTTGTGGATATACAGATACCTTAGTATGGTCAAGGGATAACAAATATGAAGCCACAAAGCAAGCCATTCCCTCAGCTATATCTTCTCGTTTAATGAGGACAAAACTTTCTTGGTCTAACTCAATATCTTCACCTTTCCATAGATCATTCTCACTGACCATATGCCAAGAATTACCTTCTTCTGCCATAACCCAACAAATTTTCTAAGCATTCTAAAACTAAAACATCAAAAACAAAAGGCTTTTCTATAATTTTAAAAATATGAATGTCTTCAATCTAAACAAGGAGAGTAAATTACTTTGCAATGTTATGAGCAACAGGTTTTTAGAGACAGGAGTATATTTGGACGCGTACCAGTTCTATTCCGTGAATTTGATGCCTGGGCACACTGCAGTTTTTCAAGAAAAGCAGGGCATTCAAACCCAGATTTGAGTAGGTCACGTAACTGCATTGGGCACATGGATTAGAATGAATATCCACCAATACAAGAGCCAAAATCTTAATAGAGCTATTCACTATTAGTCATCCACAACACAATAGATGGGAGATAACATTGCATTGCACGTCATGATCAAGTAGAAGAGTGTCAAATGCTTGTTTTACAGATCTAAATGATACATGTATCTTCGATGCACATAGCTGTCCTTAACGACAATAGCGTCTAAATGCAAGACGAACAGCTCAGTGAAATTTCTTCAGGAAACATGTTAATCTACATGACCGGTGCTGTCAAAAAGTGTAGCTCGTAAAGACGCTGAACCAATAGCTCTGGGATAATGTGAATGGCTGGCAATTTAAATGCATGCAATACAAACAAGCTCTGAAGGGTCCGCAGTATTTGATCACAACATCAGTACTTAATTACCGAGATAATACTACGTTAAATGTAAACCAAGTATTCTTTCCCGCTATTTGTCTGCCTCTTGGATCCTGATCACCCGCCAAAATAGAAGCTATCTAACCACCAATCCTAAAAAGGCAAAGATAAAACATAATAAAACAAAACAATTACCTCGTCGGAGTCTCGATCATCTCTTGTAGAGGGTGAATCTTCAAGGCACCGATCCTCGTACAACCCTGTAGATTTAACCTCAACCCCTGAATCCTTATCATCTTCGTCAAAACCGCTACCCGAATTGAGTAATTCGAGAGCTCTCCGAAACTGCTCAAGCGCCAATTGCAACGTCTCTCGCTTCACCCGAACCCGATCCTTTCCCAAACACTTCGTCCGAGTTTCAACGGTGGATTTCGGGTCAGAGAAATCGACTTCCATTGGAGCTTCGCAAGGATAAACAGTATAAAGAGAACAGCCTCGGATCCTCAACGCAATTAGTCGGGACGAAACCCTAGAAAACGAAAAAGATAGCGATTTGTCTTGGTATGAATTAGGAGCCTAGAAAAGTTTATCGTCAGTATTAGTCGTCGTCGACGTTAATGGGTGTGATAATGAAGTAAAAATGTTGTGCAGCTGAGAGAGACACGTGCTTCTCATGGTCGTGGTGATACAATCGGGCTGCTTGTCTCTTGCAGACGCGGCACCAGGTGGTGGGGATGATAGTAGGGGAGGGAAGTTAGGCGGATTGAGCCACGAGACGTCGTCGGATCATACTTTGGAGTACTTGGTTTCTTCGGCCTTCCCGGATATATAATTTTTTATAATTATATCCTATTACGATGACTAATATAAGACTCATATAATTTTTTAAAATATTTAGAAAACTAAATATATTATTTAATTATATTAATATATTATATATTATTAGATTATATATCAATTTACACGTTAGTTAAATTTCAGGTTTGTGAACCCGACTGGCCAGAGAACTAGCGACTCGGTGGCCAAACGGGGCAAGTTCGGTGACTGATCCGGTTTGGCATTCTATATTATTTTTTTTAAATCAATTTTTTAAATTTTTTTTTAGAATTTTATATAAATAAGCCTAAATATTTAATTTCTCACCGATTTTGCCCCGGTTGGACTCTAACCCAGTACTCCGACCAATTTAATGACCGATATGGGTTTCAAAACCTTGGTTAAATTAGTTTAGAGAAAAAATAAAACTAAATAAAAATAAAAATATTTTAAAATAATTTAATTAGTTTAATTGGTTTCTCTAGAAATGTTTAAGAGTGCCTACCTACCTATCTATAGGACTGGGCCGGTCAGCCTGCCAAAATTAATGGGCTCGTGCTAGCTAAATGCGAGCCCACCAAGGAACGGGCTACACCAACTCTGCCCATTTAGCCCACTAGCTAAACGGCTGGCCCTTAGGCTAGCGGGTTGGCCTGGGTTTTTTTTTAAAATAAAAATCCTATAAAATAAATTTAAATACCCTGATCGTCTTTTCTTTGATGTTGTGATTAACTACTTTCTTTTTTTTTATTTGATGCTTTTACTTTCATATTATATTTATTTATTCTATTATTATTAAATTTAAAATAGATATGTTTATATATTTTTGTAATGTGAGTAAATGAAAAAAAAGAAAAAAGTAAGAACATAATTGGTTTTGTAACACAAATATATAAAAGAAAAGAAGTGTGATATGGTGGGAGAAAGAGAAAGAGAGTTAAAATATAAAAAAATAAGTAAATTTTTTTTTTATAAAAAAAAAAAAGACAGCTTTTCCCATTTTATCAGGCTTAATGCCAGAAGGCTTGCCTGAATTCCCAATTGTACCTATCTACTTAGTTTCTTTGGCCCTAGAGGATTTATAAATTTTTTTAATAATATATATCACACTCCCTTTAATTTTTAATATAAAATCTAATCAATTTTTTTAGAGATTAAATAAGTTAAAAAAATTAGTTAATCATAACATATGTAGTATATTATTAAATTATATATCAATTTATAAATTAAATAAATTAGTTTGATATAAAAATAAAAATTATAAATATTTTAAAATAATTTATTTAACTCCACTAATTTATCTAAATAAGTTAAACTCTGAGTTTTACCTCTTAAGGACCGGAGGTAGTGTGTGTGTGTTAATCCTTTGCCTGGCCCAAAAATAAAAAAACTCATTTCCCCATCATATGTTTAGAGGGTCAGTTAAGGAGTAAACAGATAAAGAGGGTTACTCTAAAAAGAGTTAAGTGTTTGGTGTCAGAAGACACCTGCACTTTTCTTAATTGCATGGTTTAGGTTTAATTGATTAATATATTATTTTAATTATGACTTACCCTCGAATTTCAGTACCTTAATAATAATATAGATAATCCATTTACAACAACGTTGCTATCAATAGTAAATTATACTTGGCCTAATTTAAGGTGAATTTTAGTGTAAAATATAAGACTTTTTCCATTTTTCTCTTATATTTATAATTTTTTTAAAACTAATTTACTTAAATGATAAACTGGTATATATTATCGTGTTACACAAAAGAAAATTTAAAAAATTCATGTTATATATGTAATAATTATGTAATTAATTTAACTTCTATAATTTCTCTAGATTAAATAAATAGGTCTTGTATAAGAGATAAGAGGAGTACCATTCTCCTCTTCTCGATTTTAATGACAAGCTATTTGGTTTATATTGTTTTGTTTTAGCAATATCTGTATTTCATCAGCAGATTGATTGGATAAAGATGATAGGGGAATTGGAGTTGAAATCCATTTCCCCGAACAAGGAACCGATTAGCTTCCAAGTTTAAGATTATTGAGACGTGCACTTTTTTCCTAAAGTTTTCAGGCACGCATGTATAATATGGCGCATATACTTTGTAAGGTTCAAAATTGAACTTGACTGTGGAAACATGTGTAGGGATATTATTATAGGTTTGTTTGGTTCAATCGGGTTTATATATAAATATGATTAACGTAAATCGAGATAAATCTTCTCCACATATTTACTTTGTAGATCGTAAAATTATCTCGTAAGCCGTAAAAGCTACTTCGTATTTCATAAATCACGATTGAAAAACACTTATAGAGACAATCCAAACATATTAATATATTAATATATCATCAGCGCCCAATACTTCTGCTTTGTTTTAAAATACAAGTGTTTGTGACTCAAATTATACATTTGTTGGGGCATTCTCCACTAATAAAATGCCAACGGGAGCAGCTCCAAAAATACCAAACCCTGTCTCAATATAAATGCCCACTAATAAATGACAACATGCACATGTTACATGCATATTATATTAAAAAACCAAACTTTTCCATGCGCACACAAACACACGCCATGCACGTACTAACGACTAGGATTTTGACTGTTTCTAAGAGGCCAAAAAAAAAAAAACACAGCAAAATAGCAAATACAGACGTGCGATATACATATAATATAATCCGTTTCGATGGTAAAAAATCAACAAAGTAGGAATTATACCATGAAAAATGAGAAAAAAATTGCATTTAATTTTTACTATGGCCCAAAAAAAAAACAGAAAGCAGATAACGTACGAAATTACGGAAAGACCCTTGTTTCAAGATTGATCGTCGTCCACAATTTTCCCTCCAACACGGCGGAGAATTGGAGACCCGCTCTCATTGGGCTCATGCGTGACCATCCCCTAACTCAGGCACACACACAAACTTCATCTTCACTTCTGCGTTTTCCTTCTTTCTCCCATAACAAACCTTCTCTCTCTCTTTGCTTTTGCTCTCTTCTTCAACTTCTATAATATTCCTTTTTATATATTTTTCCCCCGCGAGGTACGGTCCGATCAATGCAGATTAATCAGCGACTCTAATTATTTCTTTTCCTCGTTTGAATGTGTCGTTTTCACCAAAAATTGTTGAACTTCTCTGCCATATTGATCAATATGGGCGCAGGGATTTGTTGATTGATATGGTGATCACCTCTGGCTAATCAATCATCGCCTGGGTTATGATTCCAGACTGTTTGTGGCCACAGATATGATTAACAAAGATGCAGATGCATTTCAGGTAAATGCTTGGCATTCTTCTCCTAATATGAACGAAAATGACGACCTTCTTTTCCCCCCCCCCCCTCCAAATTCTTCTTCTTGGCTGATACACATGGGATTTAGGATGTGTCGATTTAGAACGAGGGATTGTGGAGCGTCATAATATAGGTATTTATACAAAATGAACGATGATCCGAGTCATCTGGCTTTGTATGTTGCAGGGTGATGCCGGGGTACCTGATCCCTCTCTTCAGCCTGCAAATCCAGATCATCAGTTGCATTCTATTGGCAACAACACGGTCACTTTTTATTTTTTCGCTACTTTCATTTCAATGTGATGAATTTGGATCCAGGGGCATCTGGCTTGAGATTACAAGCGATTTCTATGCCAACGATATAGATCATCATCATTACTATTCTCAGGGCCAGCCACGTGGCCATTCAGTTCTTTCCAAACTCTCTATATGAGATCATGCAAAACTTTTGTAGGATAAATGGATGAAAAATTTACGGTTTCTCTGTATCTTTATTATTTAACAATCTCTTTTACTAGAGTTCACTTCATGTGCCGCGGTTTCTCTCACCTGTCAGCTCAAATCCCTTTGATTTCATGTACTGCAGATTATCAAGAGTGGCCCACTTTTATTATCCTCAAGAGGTGAGTTTCACTACACATGCTTATGAATTTGCTTACCTGAAACTTATTAGAAATTCTCCAACAGGAAAAAGTGTATATAATATTATATTCTTACATATATTTTATTATTGATTGTCCTGAATATGCAAAAACCAAGAGAGAAATGAGTGTGCGCTAGTTTTCTTCCCCTTTTCATGGTTATTGAAATGTCCTGCATGTTAATGCACTCTCACATTCTGTAGATTGATCATTATTTCTTTATGTACCCATGAAATTTTAAATTTTAAATTTAAAGCTAGAATCCTACCCGTGAAAGAACGATTGAGTTTTGTGAATATACTCCTCCAGTCCTAATTATAGGATAATATTTGGAAGTTGATTTCGGTCTTAAATATAAGACATTTATATATTTGTCAATCTTTTTCTAATTTATCTCATTGATATTCTGTCAACAAAAATTAATGAGGGGAGGGAATGAAAGAATTAAAGAATATGCTTAAAGTCTTTTAGAAAATATGTGTCTTATTAACTAACTCAATTATCTTCTTTAATCTTATCAAATTAGGTAAAGATGTTATATATTAAGTACTGGACGAGTATTATTTATTGCATATAATATGTAATTCTTGATGTATAGGAATTGGATGGACATCTTGGAAGAAAAGGTGGTTTATCTTAACCAGAACTTCATTGGTTTTCTTCAAAAGTGATCCAGTAAGTAATTGTGTTCTAGCCTTTGCACATAATGCTTCAACCTGAAGCTTCATTACTTTATCGTTTTATATGTATGATAAAGAAATTAAATTTGTCTTTATCCATGCACGAGTGGGCATTCACAAACTTAAAATTTGTCAATTTCAGGAAAATGCACGGAAATGTATACTATCTTTATTTGGCATCACAATTTTTCTAGATAAGCAATATTGGAATAAAAGAGACCTAACACAAGATACACACACATACACACATGCATGATGCAGATGCAACTCCAAAATGTATACCTGTTACCTTCCTATGAATCGTTTAGGTTTTTTTCTTCGTTAAAATACTTTTTTTCTCTTCGTTTTTATTGCTTTCTCATTATTTTTTCTACTTTTCAGAATGCTCAGAAGGGAAATGAAGTGAATTTAACCCTCGGTGGCATTGACCTCAACAATTCCGGCAGGTTAGCTTGTTTTTTCAAGCAAGACAAATTATCTGTACTCTTATTGACCTTAACAATCCATGCAGGTTAGCATTGACCAACTGTAATTTACTTTGTCAAATTTTTTTAGTGTTGTGGTTAAAGCAGATAAGAAACTTTTGACTGTGCTTTTCCCTGATGGTCGTGAAGGACGAGTTGTTACACTTAAGGTGATTCAGCCCTGTTTTCCTTTTGTTTAAATTTTTTTTTTTTACTTGGACATGTCCTTTCCTTTATTATATTAATTTAGCTTTTCCGTTTCATCATATTATATTTATGAATTTAATTTGTAGAAAGCTCTGAAAGTAATTGCCTGTTTCATAATGAAAGCAGAAGGCATTACTTTTTTTTTTTTAAACTCTAATTTCCTCAATGGCTTTAGACAAATTGAGATAAATGTATAAGATGTATATATATATTATTCTCTCCTTTCTTTTGATTTATTTGTTAATTGTTAATGCTGCAGGCTGAAACTGTGGAGGATTTAAATGAGTGGAAGATTGCACTTGAGAATGCTTTGGCCCAAGCACCGAGCCCTGCTAATGTGACAGGGCAAAATGATTCCATCAATAACGAGCAGGCTGAATCAAAAGACGTGTCATTGGACCAGAGTATGCTCCTGTTATAGCTTTGTTATGTTTTTTTTTTAAAGGGGGTGTTCAAAAATCAGACCCCGTCCCTAATTTTTGTCGGGATGTAGATGGGGAATTTTCGGTTTTTTTTTTTTAAATAAATTTAAAATATATCATTATATTAGTTAATTTTTTTTATAATTTAATGTTTAAAGTGATCATTTAACGCCTAACAATGTCATAATAATCATATAAATTGATTTAGAATTGAAGAATAACATTTTATTATTATTATTATTATTATTATTATTATTATTATTATTATCACCTTCATCATCTTCGTTATTATCTTTATACATTATAAGTTAGTATTAGTATCACGATATATATGGTTTAGCTCTAATTAAATATTTAATACATATCTTATCAAATAATAACTTAATTTATGAAATAAAATTCAAAAATAAAAGGATAACTTAATTTATAAGGTAGAAAATAAAAAAAAGGGACCGGGACGGAAATTCCCGGAATCAAAATGTCTGTGACCGGGATACTTTGAACACCCCTACTTTTACTTGCTTAATGCTGTACAAATTATTACTCGCAGGCCTTCATTTTTAAAATATTTTTCTGCACTTATTTTTATAGCTAAAGATAGAGAAACAATGAGGTCTAAGGTCATTGGCCAGCCAATTTTACTTGCTCTTGAAGATGCTGATGGAGCCCCAACTTTTCTGGAGAAGGGCCTCAGGTTCATAGAAGAGCATGGTGGGTCTCTTTTTTTCTTTGTTCCTTCTTAAATGAATTCTTTTTGGTCCTGCGTTTTGTAATATATCACATTTTCTGTGACTTGCAAAAGATTTAACCAATATGTTATTTAAGATAGATATGAAGGAACGAAGATATAGAGAAGTAAGAGAGAGATAATCTGTATATAGAAATAGAGATAGAGAGTGCCCATTTTTTAAAGTTTGTTCAGTGGTTATCATCTGGAGCTTCTCATTTTTTAAGTTTACCATAGGGTATCTTCTTTTGGTAGGGGCAATGGGCTGAAGGAGTGGCAGAGAGTTTTTAGAATATTTATATTGTTTTCATGAGTCTAATCATCATTATTATTACAAAAAATAGGAGTCAAAGTAGAAGGGATCTTACGGCAAGCTGCAGATGTTGCAGATGTTGAATCTCGAGTTCGGGAATATGAACAAGGTTAGTGCTTTTATTATCATAGTTTCTGAATTATGTGTTCTTGTCTAGGTTCTTCTATTATAGCTTGATTTCGTTATGATCACTGCACTGTGTTATTGACTGTTCTTGCATTTCACATTGTTAAGAGATTTCATCATCTATAAGGCTTTCTCTTGCTAATGGTTCTGAAAATCTGATGTTGTTGGGTATGCCATGGGGATGCAGGAAAAGTTGACTTTTCTGCAGAAGAGGATGCACATGTTATTGCTGACTGTGTTAAGGTATCTTCATGATGAAATGAATTGCTGATTTATTTTTTTCTGTAGGTCATAACCATGAAAGGTAATTTTCTTACTATACTATACTTTCAGCATGTACTCCGAGGATTGCCGTCATCTCCAGTCCCTGCATCTTGTTGTAAGGCACTGTTAGAAGCATGTCGTAAGTGTTATTTTGGCTTATGTTTGAGTGAATACTAAGTTTTAATTTGTATCTTTATAGTGTCCCTTTTCTCTTAATATTCTATGGATTTCCTTTAAAGTATGATTTTCTTTTCATCATTGGTAAATGGCACAATTCTTAGGAGCTGAAGGTGCTCGTAGAGTTTCTGCTATGCGTGCAGCAATATGTGAAACTTTCCCTGAGCCAAATCGCCGTTTGTTGCAAAGGTATTTTGGTTAAGCCTTTTTAATATTTAGCCGGTATTTTTGGCCAATTTAGTCCACTTTATTATTATTTTTTTCATGTGATGTAATGTATTAATTTTACTGCTACCAGAATATTAATGATGATGCAAGCAATAGCTTCACACAAAGAAGAGAACAGAATGAGCTCGTCAGCAGTAGCAGCTTGCATGGCACCCTTACTTCTTCGTGCTCTTTTTGAAGGGGAATGTGAGATTGAAAGTAATTTTGATGTGGGTGGTGATGGTTCTCTTCAACTTCTACAAGCAGCAGCTGCTGCTAACCATGCTCAAGTCATTGTTATAACTTTACTGGACGAATATGACAACTTATTTGGGGTAAGTTTAATTCTGACTTGGAGATCATACAACGTAGGCTATAATTAAATAATTTGTTTAGTTTTTATAATCTCTCTAAATTAATGAACTGGGTCATATGTTAAGAACATAACTTAGTATTGTGTTGAATTCTCTTCTGCCTGCCATGGCCTTTAACCCAAAATGACCTCATGAAATGAAATGTTTGCCGTGATGAGGTTAAAAATAGTAGAGACCTATGAAGTTTTTGTCCTTTGTTCGTATGGTCACTTTATCTGACAAAATAGCGTGCTTCTTTCTCTAATTATTATATATACAGCTGTCTTTGTGGATTATTAAGCTTTATATGTGTGTGTTGTGTGTGTGTGTATTTATTTATACCTGCAGGAAGCTCATGTGTCCCCAGATATGTACATGGAGTCAGATGAGAGTGAAACTGGGAGTGAGGGTTCAGATGTTGAGTCCTATGATGATGACGACGACGACGACTATGACGAAGAAGACGACGATTATGACGATGATGAGCCAGACGAATCAGTGGAGGAGTCTGATGCAGATGAAGATGATGATCTTGTTAGAGAAGCAAGCAGTAAGACTGGGAGCCCTAGGGAATATCACGTGCCTGCTGATAGGGTTGGTGACTATTTTTTATTATGTGGCAAATTATTTTGAAGCTTAGAATAGATTGCATTGAACTAAATTTAAGTATACGAAAAGAAAGTAAATTGTACAATGATTTATCAAGACTGAGTTCATCGTCCTTGGGGTGGAAAGAAAAGTTTCAGCACCAACATCTTCTATTGAACTAAAATGAGGGAGGGCCAGAAATCAAGTTTTCACATATATGGAATCAATGCTGCAAAAGAAAAATAGAACAGAAGTGAAATAAGATCCATCTATTGTGAAACAGAAGTGTAATCTTTCTTTTGATTGAACATTTTTCCTACAGTACTAACAAAGTGCTCTAATATGCCCCTGAGGAACGATTTTATTAACAAACCTCCTGTGTAGAACCTTGTCTTGGATCCAAGATCTCGATTCTAGAAAGTGCTCTAATATTCATCATCTGATTGCCTATCAAAATGATACAGATTGTAGGACTAATTTCTTCTTCGGGAAGTGGAAGAAGTGCGAAATCGTTCTACTTATGCCATTGATTTTAATTGTGCAGGACCATAATCATTCAAGTCCAAAATCCTCATATGAGAGTGAAGATGTTAAAGTCAATCAGATGGTATCCTCAATTTCTTATGAAGTCTCCCATGAAGATGTTAAGAACTCAGAAAACTTTGATATTCCAACCACTATCACTGCTGGTGTAGAGCAGTCAAATAAGCCTTCTGGAGCACCTGAAGGTGTTTTCACTGATGAAAGTACAGTGCATCATGCAAGTTCTACTAATTCTACAAATGCTTCTTATATGAAAAAATCGGTAACAATGTCCAATTCCCCAGCACGTAATTCTCGGCGTCGTTCTAAATGGGGGCGTACCTCTGTGAGTTAACTTGTTCTCATGGTCAACAATATGTCTTTTTGTTCTTGGTCCCAAAATTGGTCAAAGCTCCAACAATTGACGTTGAATTTCCATGTTCATTTAGTTTTCTGATTTTCTGAGTCTAGTCATGCTATTTTGCTATTAAGTCCAAGTTATCATATCTTTTGTAATATCTCCAGGCAAGGAAGAACCTTTCTATGGAGTCCATTGAATTTTCATCTGATGATGAGTAAGTAATTGACATATGTCAACTGTGATAGTTTTTCTTCCTCCAAGTTTATCCACTGATTATCTTTCTGACCAAGCATAGTGCTGAAATTGGGACGTTAGAAGATGCCAAGACTGAATTGCAAAATAAATTTGCCGAAGATGTACGTACATACTTGAACCTGATTCTTTCTGGATAATTTTTTGTTTGTGTGGTACAACTCTTTGATGGCAATTATCTTTCTTGTTTCACATCTTGTTGAAGGTTAAAGAGAACATAAAGCTGCAAGATGATCTGCAAAAACAAAATCGCCCGTCGCATGCGCGCCATCTGGCTATTGAGCAAGATGTATGTTCATTATGACAGATGTTGCCCTCTCCCCATCAGTCCCACTCTCTTAAGATTTTATTACTTAAAAATTTATATCTATAGATGGCAAGCCTACAGGACCAGTTGCTAGAGGAGAAGAATTCTTGTGCAACTCTTGAAGCAGGGCTGAAGTTACCTCCAGGAGTAGACTTGGCCAGTATTGATGACAAGGTTGGTCTATTTTTACTTTTGAATGTGTCATATTGATGTGTTTTTTTTTTTTTTTATCTTGGACTAGAATTTAATCTGCAAACTTGTTGAAGGCTAAGGCAGACTTGGAGGAGCTGGCCTTGTTAGAAGCAGATCTCACCAGTTTAGAAAAGAAGGTCAATGATCTGAGGATGCAGCTTAACCTGTATGGTCATCATTACTTTTGCAATCTTACTACTGCATATTCTTCTTGTTTTAACGATCTTGTTCTGCTTCAATTTCATGGAAAGAAACTTTGTTTAACAGGAAAAATAGGCCAGATACTGAAGTTACAGCCACGACACAATTTGGCAAGTCGGGAAGTAAGGTGAATCTCACCTTAAGAATTTGTTCCGTTATATATAAATATGAAGGAGCTTAATCGTGATAAATTTCAGCTTGGCTTGTTTACTGTCCTAAATATGGCTATAACACAATCAAATAAGAAAGAAAGGGTTGAGAAGAGGGAAATAAAAAACAAAATACCTAAAGAGGAAAAAGAAATGGGAATAAGGAACCAAGTGTTCAGCTCTATTTACTTAATGGATGTGTAAGCAAAGCGATAAAACAAGATTTGAGACAGGGATGAGGTATCCCTCAAGATATTTTGGTTGGTCCAAAACCAGAGGCCAACACTTGACTACCGTCAATGATATATTTGGACTAGTTATATTATTTGTTGAAGCTTGGGATTTTGGTAAAACAGGACAGTCAACTTGGAGCAGAAAATGACAATGAGAGAAAGATGGGATCAGCGTCCTTGCCATGTAATAATCCAGTGCAAAATAGTTCAAAGAAATTGGGTACGAAGAAAGAGGCAGGTTTCACAAACTTAACAATACTTGTTATATTGATATTATTATATTGGAAATTGACGGTATAAACTCAATTTACTAAAATGCGATAAACAACAGGGAGGAGCAAACCCACTGACAAAACTGTCGTTCAGATCACTAAATTTTATAAAGGATAAAGGACGCGAGCTTGCTCATTCTGCACTAAACCCAGAAAAAGGAAAAGGATCAGAATTTCACCAACCACAAGCACTGACATCTCCCAAGGGCTCTCGAGGATCTGAACTTCGTCCTGTATCAATCCCAGAAAAGGGAAAAGGATCTGAATTTCGCCAGAGAATGCCATCCCCACGTTACAGACGAGGATCTGAACTTTATTATGTATCAGTCCCAGAAAAAGGAAAAGGATATGAGTTTCGCCAACCATTGCCATCCCCAGGTAAGTCTCGAGGATCTGAAACACATTCTGGATCAAACCCAGAAAAAGGTAGAGGTCTGGGCAGTTTTTTCCAGATCACAGATAAAGGTTCAGACAAAGATGGTCCCTCGGAGAAACACTTGGACAGAGGCAAGTTAGAAGGCCATAAGCCTTATAATGTGGATAAAGGACGCTGATTAGAACGCCGACATGTTCTTAATTAACTACAAGTTAAACAAATCCAGGCCATCGCAATAATTCAGTATTGTGCTTGTACACAACCTGTGGCCTTGCTTTTGTGTTCAACAATAGTTTATTGCGGCCCATGGAGCACAGTATGAAGAGAAACCTCGTCTTATGAGGTTGATACCCAAGTCCGTTTACCCTGCAGGATGCAGAAGGCACAGGTCAACCATCTTCACCAGTAATCCTCACTTATCTTTAATCTATCGTGCTGATTTTTGCTGGCACGCTAACGAGCTTGGTGATTCTGTAATTGGTTATTGCATAGTGCAATAATGTTGAGTTACTTTTACTTGGTGAAGAATATTTCTGACTGGCTTCTCTTGTCCTCTGCTTGGTAAAGCGTCTTTGGCCTGTTGTGTGTATTTACTATTTATTTTATTTCTTTAAATTGTTAGATAAAACATTTACTTAATTTGTTTTGTTAAAAAAATGTGTATAATTGATGGTCCTTTTCCATTGCAAAATGCAAAGATTCTTTGATCTGTCGCCTTTTTGTTTCCGGAACGTGTTTGGTCGATTTTTTCCCTTTGTCCACGCCCAATAGAAGTAGAACTACTGAAAAAAAAAAAATCCACCGGTTGAAAAGGCAGGTGATCTGATCCAGTTCATGAAATAAACCGGTGAATCAGTTCGAACCGGTGGTTCGATCGGTCCACCCGGTTTACCTTTTTTTAAAAAATATATATTTTTTATTTATCTAACTACTATTTTGCATTATTTTTTAGGAAAAAAAATGAAAGTTTGAAGACCAAGATGAAAAGAAAAGTAGGTAAAAAAACAAATCTAAAAAAAAAAGATTTTGAGAGGATATAATAATTAATTAATTATAAGAAATGAAATGTCATTACATAAATATATGCATCATAATTAATACTAATAGATTTTAAACATTTTTTGTCTAAAGATCTTTATTTTTATCTATAGAAATTTAAAAATATATTAATATATATATTGTCACTAATAAATTATAATATTTAATATGACCGGTTAGACCACTAATCCGACCCCAATTGAATCATTAACCCTTAAACTAGTGTTATGACCGGCCCATTACCCAATCCATTTTTTATTCCTTCACTAGAATAGGTTCCTGACATCTTATTCGGTTAGAAATCTCGATGGAATGTAAAGCTGAAATATTGTGTGAATCATCAATATATAAATATCAATATTACATAAAAAAAACTTTATGAATAATATATCTTATCTCAAAATTCCTATAATGTAAAAAACAAAAATGTGCATAAATCTAATTGTACAAAACAAAAGGACAACAAAATTATTAAAATTTCAAGTATCCTTCCATTATCTAATTGTACCGTATCAAACCAGAATTCTTCTATATACTAAAGAAATACTATTAAATAATTCGAAAATGTTTCGTCGTCATCATACCCTTTATGAATTGATGGCCAAACTCCCACCATAATCTTTGATCAAAACTCCTTGAGGAGCTTCCTAACTTGTTCGAGTGTCACAAAGAGCACCACCGTGAAAGGTCCCTGCCTTGAAATCGTAGGGATAAATCCCTTATAAAGGGCCACAGGCCCTTCAGCCTGCACCGTCTTAAGGGCACAATCCAAAGCTCCCTTGTACGCTGGCGCCGCCCCTGGCTCCACCTTCATGTTCATCACCCTTGTCTTGATCACATCCACCGGGTTTGATGCTACGGCCGCCACAAACCCCGCCGCAAAACTCGCGGTCACGTGGGTCCCAAGCCCGTCCTTCATCAACCCCTTCGCCAGAATCATCTCCTTGAACTGATCGTATGAAACTAACTGCGAAGCCGTCACGATCATGGCTCGGTTCACCGTCAGCGCTGAGCCACGCCACAAGCTAGCCACCCCTTCCTGCTTCGACATCCGCGTGATCGCGTCGATCACTCCGTTGTAATTGCGCCGCTGAGCCACCGGGAGCCGACCATCAGCTTGCATACGGACCATCGCCACATCGGCAGGGTTCCCGACAGCCGCACCAACCCCGCCGGCAACAAGCCCCGCCACAATTTTTCGGCCCACAGGCAAGTTTCCTTTCTCTGGGTCAGTCCATTTTTGCTTGATCACATCGTAAAGACCCATACGGGTGGTGGAATAGAGTGTTTGTCGGAGCATGGTGGCAGAGACGCCGGAAAACAGAGCAGAAACACCTTCAGAGCGAAGAATCTGCGCACCAACCGATATGGGTCCAGCTCTAACACGACGAGCTGCGATGCCAAGCGAGGAAGAAGCATCCATTGGAGGAGAATGTGAGGGAAGAGCAGAAGCGAGATGAAGATTATGAATGTGGTGAGAGTTAACGGAAGCAGAGACTTGCTCGCCCTGAAGCTGCATTCGAACTTTGATCAGATCAAGCGGATGAGTGCTACAACCAGCAACAATGGAGGCAATACCACCCTCAACAAAACTCTTAGCGCCCATTTCGCTGCCAGAAAAAGGATTAAAGATTTGAAATTTGTATGAAGAAAAAGAGGGAACGAGAAATAGGAGAGAAGACTGATGAAGAAGTAAGGATTTGAGATTAGTGTAATGGTGAGTGAAGAAGGAAGGGATGCATGGTTTATATAAGATGGAGAGGGTGGACTGGTACTAGTTTGACGAAGCTTCATTGCTCAACGCGGTGCATGCTTATTTATTAGCTGCGTTGAAATGAATTACTTTTTGTCGTCTCTCTCGTTGATTCATTCATTCGTTAATTTGTTGTTTTTTTAATAATGTTCTCCCACTTCTTAGGAGCTTTATTAAGAGTATTACACGGCGAGGTTGTATCGAATAACGATCAAAGCAGAGAATCGAACCAGTTTCTTCTGGGCTCGGGCTATCTCGCTTTTGATTCTTATGCATTTATTTATTTTAATTTAATCTTTTCATTTATTTAAGAAATTATTAAATTTTTTCACCTTCAAAGATGCTTCAGCCACCGTAGTTCGAGCATTGTCATCAAAATTGCTCAACAATTTCTCACCATGGTTACCATTTTTTATCATAAATTCATAATATAATGTAAACTACAAATTCTAGCAAATCACAAGCTATTGCAATTTTTCTTCTTTCTTGATCCCAGGGTTTTTTTTATTTAACACCAAACTTTTAATGACGATAACTTTTTTTTCTTTAATGAAATGACAGAACAATGTTTAAAGAATAAAGATGGTTTACGGTCAACCAGTAAGCATAGAAATATGAGATTATAATTTGTGCGGTCTGAACAAAATTATTGAATCGAGTACCCAAAAATAAATTAAGAATCAAAATGGGAAAAAATAGTCAAATGAAAGCAGAAATGAGAATCAATTAATGCTGGGGGTTGACAAGGGGAGTTGAAAATTCTGGGAATTGAAAAGGTAAGCGCGAAATTGAGGAGCCATCATGGAACGCAATTAAGAAGCTCTCATCCACATTCCATCTTCTGCCGAGTCCATCCGCTCCTTACTAACGCTTACCAGTCCTACTCCCTCATCGAATTGAATTTTCTTTTTTCTTTTTTTGGTTTTGTAATTAAAAAATTTTAAAAAAAATGTGTTAAACGGAATTTTATAATGTATGATTCTTCAATGATTATGAGGCCCAGCTCCGCCTACAAAACCCACTTATTTCCCTCTGAGGAAGGCCTGAGGCCCATAATTGGGATATTCTTTCAGAGGAGTGGGAAATGACGTTGAAGTCCCATAAAAGAAGAACAGGGCAGTTGCGATGTTTGGGGGGAACCATTTACCGTGCCCATCCTTAGTATAGACGCCATGAGCTCGTTTGATCTAGATTGTATAGATTTATTTTTTCTATTTTTTTTTATTTTTTAAAAAAATTATTTTAATGAATAAAGAATTTAAAATAAATATAATTTCTTAATTAACATGTTTTCAATCATCATTCAAAATAAATAAATAAAGCTAGATTATCTAGATTTAATATGAACAATTTAAGTTATATGAGCCCATGGTGCCTATTTAAATGATAGACCCCACAAGGAGGGAGCTTATAGATGTGTTTGGGATGACTTAGAGTGTTTGGGATGACTTCTAAAAACTCAAAAAATGTTTATGCACGTAGATCAAGACAACACTCATATCACATATTTACTTCGTATACCGTAAATCACGATTGAAAAGTTACTTTTGAAGACTCCAATAGCTTCAAAAGTGCTTATACACATAAGTCGAAACAACACTTCTTTCACATATTTACCTCGTATATCGTAAATTATAATTGAAAAACTGTTTTAAAATACTCTAATTGTTATTATAAACAAACACTATAAGAGATTATGGCTTTCTTTTCCTTTTTTAATCGTCCACATTATGGTCGTTTGGACACTAAATTAAAGTCATTTGCAATATAATAGAACCTGGATCAGATCAAACGGTCTGAACCAAAAACCGGCGAATCATACTGGCAAACTAGTTCGGTCCAGTCATCAACTTGGTTCAGTATTTTAAAAAAAATTGATTTTTAAAAAATTTCTCTTTAGAACTTCATATTAATAATCTTAAAATATTCAATTTATTACAAGTTTAGTCTCATGTTAGCTCCAATCTTACTATTAACCCTTAACCCAATAACTCAACCAGTCTAGTGGCAAGTTCAGATTTAATTCCCTTAGTCATTTGTGCATCTTGTGAACTGTTCTGAAATTAAATATTTTCTGTAGTACTTAGTGTAATTTTTACTTGCGCTGTACTACGTACAATTTTCCTTTTTTTGGTAATATAAAGACAAATAGTACATTACATCACCACAGTTCTGCATGAAAAGACTATAAGATCATGCAACGGCCTCACGGGGGAATCAAGTATTTTGAAGGAGGGGGGAAAAAAGCACTGTAAAAACTGGAAATTTCTCTCACTAGTCCCCTGTTTGGCGGCAAAGGCCAGCTCAAAAACATGCATGCACCACAAAACATGAGAGAACATAGGGATAGGGTGTGCCAAAGAAAAGGATCGGGCAAAATGCTTTAACCTCACATGGATGGTCTAACTTAAATATCGTTGCACCAACCATTTTTCTCTTGAATTCAACACAAAAATCTAAACTTGGTGGTGCCATCGCCTACTCTCCCCTGTATATAAAATCCCCATACTCTGAATCTATCGCCTGTCCCACCATTTTTTCCCCTCATCCCTCTTAAAAACACACAGTCAAATAGTTCGCTCACACAGAGCTCTCTCTTCCCTCCCTCCATGCATTTATGATCGATGACCGTTGGTTTCACCCACTGATCACGAGTTGTCGTCATCGTCATGAAGATCCGACGGTAGCCAGAGGCCATCTTCATCGATCTGGGATCTCTTTTTTTCCAGATATGGAGGCTCAGAGGTTGAGAGAGCTCATGTCCCTTTGGTCTACTTTGCAATCTACTCGTGTGGCCCTTGTGGGTGGAAATCACACCGCCTCTCGATTTTGCACTCGCTAATACAATTCCTCTCTGTCTCTTTTCTCTTTCTCTCGTTTCTTGATTCTGTTTCTCTTACCCACCACCACGCTCAATTTCTTTTGTTAACAGTTCACTTGTTTCATTTCTCAAATTTATTATTCAAGGCTTGGCCCTCTAAAATGGCCCTCTTCGACCTCGCTTCCACCTTCCCTTCCCGATCAAAACCTTGTTATTTGACCATTACACTGACTAACTACGAAATCATGATGAAGGCCCTGTATCGTTTCCTGATATTTGTCTTGCTTGTAGTTTCTTTCACGCACATCAGTTCATTCATTAATGATGAACACTATTCTTCGTCCATGACTCATTCCGAGCAATCCGTAGTGTCGGCATCGGATTCCGTCAACCTCAATCAGCTTATCTCTGTGTTCTTCCGTGACCTGACTAATGAAGGTCTCATGAAGAGAGAATCTCAGAAATCGGTTTTCCTCGTCAACAATGGCGTCGAGGAAAACCTCATTGGCACTCAGAGTCTCGCCGATTACAACCTCGAATTCATTGCACTCGATGATTTGGAGAAACAGAGCTCAGTTCTTGACGGAACCGTCGATTTCATCTTCACCTTTAATTTCCAGGAAGCTTCGAGATTCATCGATCGGACTCTAAAAACCGGTGGGGTTGTCGCCGTTCTTCTGAATGACAATCCCTCAGCCGCAACCTACAAACCTCCCAATTACAAAATCGCGTACATGAGGCGGCTCGACTTGATTGTGGTGGCTATGTGGAAAACCAGCGTCGCAGAAATAAAGCCCCAAAAACAGAGAAAATTGCTGTCAGAGCATGCTTCATCAGAGGCGAAAAAAGCTGCGTTGCAGAAACTCGAAGACGTTCTCTTGGAGCCTCCACGATCAGCATCAAAGAAATCAAGCCGGTATTTGAAACGCACGAGGTACCTGCCGGATTTGATGGGAGACTCCCTGGAGAGCTACCCCCGCCGGGTGTTCATCGACGTGGGGTCGCCGGAGAAAGACGGAGGAGGCAAAAGCGACTGGTTTTCGACGAATTACCCGACAAGGAACAAGGATTTCGAGATGTACAAAATAGAGACCATAACAGAGGAGTCGTCGGGGAAAGAAGAGCCCCAAATGGGGATGGCAGATTGGTTGAAGAGGAATGTGAAGGAAGAAGAGTACGTAGTGATGAAAGCAGAAGCAGAGGTCGTTGAAGAGATGATGAGGAGCAAGACGATAGGTTTAGTGGATGAGCTATTCTTGGAGTGCAAGCCACAGTTAGGAAAGAAAGATGAGAGGAAAAGTCGAAGGGCTTATTGGGAGTGTTTGGCATTGTACGGAAAGTTAAGAGACGAAGGTGTTGCAGTGCACCAGTGGTGGGGATAGACACTGATGATGAGAAAAAATAGAGAGAGAGAGAGAGGATGCGTAGATAAAAGACATTGTTTTTATGTTCTGGGAGCAAATGGCTATCAACTTTCGATCAAGCAAGGAAGGAGGTACTCCTTTTTTTCTTATTTATTTTTTTTTTTTTCGGTTTCAGCTTGTGACTTGTGTGTTGGGCAATTCTAATTTCTTTGTTATTTTTCCCTTCTTCTTTTTTTGTGTGTAATGCGGTGGGGATGTAATTGTATGTATGTTTGTTTGTTTTGCTGCGAAGCTGGTTATGTACGTACCTGTAATGTTGATGGAGTCCTGGGACGATGACTGAGGATGGAGAGGACTTTGAGGGGTGATTTATGTATGAAAACTATGTAACAGAAGAAGCAGTTTTTTATCTATGTGGTTTTTTTGGGGACATACTTAAGAGTATAGTGCTGAATTGTATCTCTTAAGTAAGGGGAGGTATATATATATAGTTATGACCAATCTATTTTGCAGCTTCTATAATCTACCTAATCATTTTTGTCTATCAGATGTTGTTGAGTTACCTTGGACACGCTTCAACAATTCCCTCTTCCTGCACACTCGTTAAAATTTTTATCGTAGTCTAGTACAAGAAACATTTTATCATAATATTTAAAAATTCAAATCTTTAATTTTTTTTTTTAGAGCAACTTCATAAACAGAGAGGAAGCTAGCGGCCTTGTGGCAACAATCATTACAATAATCGCTTCCCCCTTGTGGTAATGATCATCATAAACAGAGTAGTTTATTGGAAATAATAATTGAAATATTTAAAAATAATTTTATAATAATTTATGATATATAAAATAAATATATAAAAAAAATGTTGTATATAAATAGATATAAGTCATTTAAATACTCATCCCAACAAACTTTTTACACGAAGTGTCTTTCAAAGCCAGCGCTTATTTTTTTTTTTTAGGACGAAAGCCAGCGCTTATTCACTAATACAAAAGTGCAGTTTTGCCATTAAAAAGGAAACAAGGACAGATTCTTTTGTGCCCAATCAAAAAGGACAGATTCAAAGCAAATAATAAAAGACTAGTTACACAGCTCACGAGCTATGCCAACCTTGTTGTTCACCGTATCGAACAAAATCCTAACGTTCTGCTGCTGGTAGTTGGCAATCACGTTCAAGACGGAGTTAACGTTACTGGGTGCCGCCGCCATAGCCAAGCAAGCCAGTGAACCTGAACTGCTATGTATCAGACTGTTCTCCATGGGCAGAGTCAAATCCAAACCTGTGAAATGTAACGTAATTGCCGGAGCCATTGTCTCGTACGTCTTAACGAAGCACGTGTCAAATGCCCCCAAGCTCGAAAACGGACCCGTCACTTGCTTCCTGAACTCGTCTCTAATCGCATTGTATGCCGGCTCAACGAACCGGGTTATCACCGTACCCGAATCTATTATGGTTCCGGATCCTGTGTACTGGTTGAACTCCAGAAGCTCACTTGGCACAGGGACCTTAACCCGTCCTACGCTCACCCCCGTAAGGTTCACATAGTACAGAGATGGCCGGTGGGGGTTTTGCAGAAGCGGGGTGGTCCGAATGCTCTTGGGTTGACCCACGGGTCCCAGTTTGAGTGACCCGGAGAAGTAGTAAGACTTGAAGCTGGGAAGGCAGTAGGAGAACACGCCCGAGTAGAGATATCCGGTTTGGGAAAGCAGAGACAAAGGCCCACGGCCCAAGCCCAATAAACCTTGGGCCGGAATTGACCCACCGGTGATGGCGCTGATGCAGCCGAAGGCATAATTGGGCACGACATTGTTGGCTAGCGTGAGCGAATCACGCACGAGGGTGGCCGCAAATGATGAGCCCGCGTAGGATTGGTTGAAGGAGCAAAAGGAGGATCCCGTTTGGACGCAGGAGAGGCCACGGACCGGGCTGCACTGCGGGTCGGAGCAGCCCAACGAGCCGTAACTGGAGGAAGCGTTGGGAGAGAACATGGTGGCGGAGCAGCCGGTGCATCCGGTGCAGGGGACCCAGGCCTCATCGCTGCTGGTGTCAAGGACCATAAACATGAGCTGTCCCGGAGATCCGAGTTTGACCCGGACCACGTAGTTGCCGATGTTGAAGTTCTTACCGGAAGCAATGGGGACGGAGGAGACGGACTTTTGGGCGATGAGGGTGGACAAGTACTTGAGTCGGTCCGGATCCTTGGCGGCCATGTTCATGATGGTGGTGACCCAAGACTCTGTTTTGGGTGGGTTGAAGGGGGAGCACTTGCCATAAATGGGTATGACGGTGAGGCCGGAGTGGTCGAGCTTCGAAGCACACGGGTCAAAGGCAGCGGAGGAAGATACATAAATTGCACAGAGAAGACTTAAGGTAGTGATGAACTTGACAGTGACACCCATGCTTTTAGTCGGAATTGGGAGTGAGTCTTAGCTCACTGAGGAGTGAGGAGTTGCTGGGGGATGGTTGTGAGTTTTGCATGGCTGAATGGCGTGTGTGTATATATAATATCAGGCGATATTAGTTGGACAAGGTGAAGTTACTAAACTAACCTTGAAATTATTAGTGTTATGTTTAGAATAGTTTTTTATAATCTTATAAGTATTTTTTATATAAGTTGAAATAAAATTTCCCTCACATATTTACATTATATACAGTAAATCATAATTAAAAAACTATTTTTAAAAGTTTCGGTTACTATTACAAATCAATTAACTATAATATAAAAAAATGGGTCGAGATTGGAGCAATGACCCCCAAGACAAAAAGTACAGGTGGTGGGAAGCAAATTAATTATTGTGTATTGTATTGTGAACAATTATAACTTATCTTAAATAATGCAGTTTAGTCGGAGTAGCTGTGGGATGGTGGTGAGATTTAATTTGCATGGCTGAATGGTGTGTGTGATCGGAGAGTCTGAATTAACCTTGAAATTAAATATTACATATACAAGAGGGATGTGCAATGAGATGAGGTGGCATCTACGTGGACCGATTATCTCAGGACAAAAGTACAGGGTGGACGTGGGGCGTGAGCTTGCAAAGCTACTCGTTGACACATGGTTTGTTTAGCATAGTTTATATTTATGTATAAATATGATTTATGTAAATCGAGATAAAACTCCTTCATATATTAATTTTATAGACCGTAAAAATTATCTTGTATACAATAAATTATAATTAAAAATATTTTTAAAAATTTCAATCGCTATTTTAAATCCTTTATAAAAAATTTATTTTAATGACATGCTGTGATATTATAGAATGGGGTTATTTGGTCTCTGAAAATGTAGATCAGCAAGTGGCCCCCCAAACGAGCATACAACAGCATTTTGGCTCCTATTGAAGCAGTGTTAACTTGTGAGGTGGTGGAATGAATGATTAGGGAGGGGGATGTGGATAAGCGCTGGGAGAAAAGTTAGAAATGGTAGGCGTCTCGTGAGGAGGGAGAACAATAGAAGATAAATAAAAAATGGACCCCACTTACTTTTGTTTGTCGTCACCTAGGTATTGCACGAGATGCGGTCGGTCACGGGCCTTCGAATTGACCCTCTCTTCCTTCCTTAACATTTGTATACCTTTGTCTGTATTGCTTTGCTGCTTCCTCTTTATCTGCACTCAATTACGCAGAACATAGATCTACATTGCAAATCAAGCATCCACGTTAGGTAAGTCAATGTATTTCTCTCATTTTATATTTTGACGGACATGCAAGTTGCTGATGAATTAAATTAAGCCAGTTCATGAAGAATCCTTTGTACTTTCTGCTGAAACCCGAGCCCCTTATATTCATAATATAAGTGTTTGGGATGACTTTTACCGTTCTCAAAAGTAAAAGTGCTCATATAAATAAATCAAAATTCATCTCATATACTTATTTTATATACCATAAAATTATTTTTATAGATTATAATAGTTATTTCAAACAAATAAACACCATGTCTGTACTTTCTCTCATTTGTCCATAATATTTTCCCACTGTATTTTTGTCTTTTTACTGGCCTATTTCCAAGGCTTCCATGTTCAGGACTCCAGCCTCGTAGTTTAAAAACCCGAGGGTAATCCATGATTAGTGTCTCCTTTTCCATGCATTTCAATGTGCTCACCCTCCACCCCCATTATTTCTTCAGAGTCCCCACTCATTCACGAGTCCACAATACCCTCCCATCCATCCAGATTATTTTCTTTTGAAGCTGATCATTGCGTCAAGGTCACTTCAACTATCAATTTTTGCTTTTGTAACAACAAATATTACTACTACTTTGCTTCGTGCCAGGATTTTCAATTAAAATCATGTAAATAATGCTCTCCTGCGTAAGCACACCAGGAAAAGGAATCGTTGAAGACGTTAATAGAAGAAAATGCGAAGAAAAGAAAAGAAAAGAGGAGTACGTGCCGCGAAAATCTTTTAATGGGTGCTTTATTTTGTTATTATCTGTCTTTATCCAAAAGATAAGAACTTGGGCCCAACTAGCCTCATTGGGCCTTACCTCATCGCTGAAGGTCTACTTGCAGATTACCACCCGACCCATGACAGCAAACCTCGAAAGACAGTCTTTTAGCAAATTAGCTATACGAGTACTGTTTATGGACTCATTGCTCTCATTAACATTAATCATGATCATGATGATGACCCATATGATTGTGTTGCGTGCCATATTTTTTAATTTAAACGTAGTTGGTAGCGGGAAAAATATGTGCGTCAAGTTTTTACTCCAACAAAGTTTAAATTCAAATCTTTGGTTAATTTTACTCCAATTGAAACCTGATTTGGTTTGAATTCGAATGGGTTAACAGTATCAGATGATAACTTGTTAACCAACAAAAATTTACTACAAAGTTAATTTAAGATGAACGTGAAAACAATAGTAAGCGTGTGGGCTTTGCCCAGAAAGCAGCAACGAAGGATCACGCCTCATTTCACAGGGGTCAACGCTCATTGGCCACCCTCCTTTGCATTCCATTTTATGTACGGATTTAAATAGGGGTGAGCAAATTAAAACTAAAACAGAAGATCAAATCAAACCGAATTCAATTCAATTTTTTTGGATTTCGGTTAAGATTCAATTTTTATTTTTTGATAATTTTTGTTTCAGTTTTCGGTTCAGTTAGTTAAAAAATAATTCGGTTTAAATCAAAAAATCGAAATAAATATAATATATTTATATTTAATAGATACTATTTGATAAGTGCATTTCTTTATAATTAAATAGGTATAGATTTTAAATTTTATTAGATAAAATATACAGATATTTTAAATCTATTTGATTTATTTTATATATTTCCTCCCTAAATCTAATCTTAAGGATAAAAAATAATCTTTCTACAAAATTTATTTAGATATTTTTTATTTTGTAAATAATAAATTAAAAATTCAGTTAATTTGATTTTTAACCTAACCGAAATATTTTGATTAATTTAGTTTCGGTTCGATGTTCAATATAAACTCTCTTCAGTTTTTTGGTTTAACTGAAAAACTAAATACTCACCCCCCAACCAACAAGTAGTACTCTCCCTATTGAGCGAGCTTCACATTTTATTCAGTGCTGAGAAAAATTTAATTACATATTACATTGGCGTTGGGTAACGCATTTAACAGTACCAAAATCCCTGTAATATTCTTCAAAACTAACCTAAAAGCGTACCCACCGATCAACCTCACCACCTTTAATTCCCTGTTCATGCTCTCTGCTACGCAATAAATCCCATCTACCCATTTCACCACTGATACATCGTTCCATTCTCATAATTCAATATTTATTCTTCATTTTTATTATTTTTTATTGATATGTTGACAAGGTTTTTGATTTTTGGTGTCACCATGACCGACTGATTCTAGCATTCACAGTATGCAGCAAGTCAGCAATGTTATGTTATTAGGTGGCTCTCAGTCGCTTTGAGATTTTCCGGCGTCACGTGCAGTGGATTTTTTGGACTTGTTCCCCTTCTTGCAAGAGATAAAATCAGAAAAATACGCAAATTATATTGAACTTAAGTTACTTATAACAGGAAAGAGAGAGAGAGAGAGAGAGCAAAGGGTCAGCTCGGTGGTCAGAAACATTCCACCTCTAAATCACCCACCTACTAATATCCATGTAACATTGCGTGGATTTCAAGAATTAAAAAATCATACTTGTTAAATTATAATATAAAATAACAATAAGCATCATATTAGTTAATTACATATGGCAAAAACTATAAGTTAAACACATATAGTACTATTCACAGGCTAAATTAATTAAACAATTTCTGCAAGTAACGCCTCGTCCAATATTGAAATATTGTCCCTCTTCATTCTTTAGTCAACCCTCACTCATTGAATTTAAGGCCATTACTCTTAATACTGAAGCCCCCAATCCGTTTATATAATTATCCACCAATAAAATTATATTATACACGCACACATGTGGTTTTGATCTGATCCCATGTCCAACTGTAGTACAACGAATTACTCTCTCACTCTCATCTTAAATATAATAAGACAGAGTTAATTTTTTATTAGATTGATAAAGTTAAATAAGTTATTTAATCATATTATATGTTGTGTATCTTTAGATTATATATCAGTTTATTAGTCAAATTAATTAGTTTAGAGAAACAAAATAAAAATATAAAGACTCTAAAAAAAATCAACTTTATTTTATATTTTGGATCGGATGAGTATTTGTTTAAGTTTAACTGATGAGTATTAACGTAATGTGTCTTTTCATTGAGATCAAAAGCCAGAGTTTTATGTATGCAGCCACGCACCAACGACGGCACAAGACAACAAATAAATCCCCTGCTAATCCCATAATTTAATACCATTGAAATTGTAAGTAAGGGAGAGATTACTAGTATGTTTAATTGGGCTTATGAAAGGCTCATAAGTGTTTATGTATATAAGTCGAGACAATACTCCTATAACATATTTATCTTATATACAGTAAATCACAATTTAAAAACTGTTCTTAAATACTTCAATCACTAACCCAAACAGATTATATATTGGTAATCATGTGACACAATGCATAAAACATAACTCCCCCTTCAATGTTCATGGTTCAGTGTACTAGTTCAGAGTTTTTTTTTTCTTTTTTTTAAAATAAAAAAATTCAAGTAACACTAACCACATTCTTAAATCATAGTTTAAATAAGAGATTGAAAGTTGAACCCTTAATTAATATGATGGGTGTGTAAATTCCTTTTATTAGATAAACGGGTAACAAAAACAATGGTGTCCTATCATATGGTTAATACAAGATCTACCTTAATGGATAAATTAAACTATAAAGCAAGTCTTTTAATAAGAAACGGTACAAGTATATTAAAATGAGAAATAGAGTAGAATAATGTAATATCTTTATTTTTATTTTAAGATATAATTATACTTTGATATAATTATACATTAGAGATAAGTATAAATTTAATATAAAGTTTTTGAAAAGAAAAAAATTAGAAATTAAAAAGTAATTAATAAAATAATAATATTATATAATAATATTATATTATAAAAATACTATATATATAAAGTTGATTGGCGCCAAATCAACAAAAGGGGGTAACCCCCTTTAATAATAAAAAAAAATTTGCTTGGCATATAGTATTATAAATACCTCTCCCCTAAAACACTTCACGAAGGTGAAGTGTTTGTGAAGACCGAATGAAGATGATGTGCTGATAGGAGTATTTTTAATCTTTTGAGGATCAATAAGGTACTCAAACCCTATTCTGATAACAAAGTTTCTTTTATAAAAAATATTATAAGTAATTTTCTCTTTCCTATGATAGTGATTTTATGTAGGGGTGTTCTCGGATGGGACGGAATCGGGAAATGCTATTCCCGATCCCAATCCCGATAAGGGTTCGGGATTGACTTTTATTCCCGATCCCAATTTTTTTAAAAAAATTCCTATATTAATTTTTTTGTTGTGTTTTCTTTAGCTTAGAATAAATATATAATTTTTCTAATATCATATTATACTATATTAGTCCAATACAAATATATAATTAGTCCAGTATATGCTTAAAATTATCGATTTAACTATAAAAAACATAAAAACAAGAATAAAAAATTAGAATTATTTAGTAATTAATAAACTAAATAAAATAAATAAACTAAGAAAATAAATATTACCTTGAGGGTGTTACATATTTTCACATTTTCTTTACATTTATTCTTGCTTTTTAAAATATTTTTTAAAAAATGTATATATTTTCGGGATCGGGAAATCCCATTATCGATCCCGAATTTTTCCCGTCCTGAAAATTTCAGGACGGGAAATTCCTGTCTGATTTGTTCGGGATCGGGATGGGAAAATGTTGCACACCCCTAATTTTATGCTAGTTAGAGAACATTTTAGGGATATAATTTTAGACAAATTTTGATTTTTGTTAATATAAGATCGTAGAAATGTAGAGAATAGTTAATAGTTAATTTTAACCGGTTTAGATTTATTATTTGGTTGTTATGTGATTTTATAATTAATTTTTTTTATAAATAGGATATAAATTAATCTCCAAAGGACCTTTTTTCCGATCAAAATTTGATTAAATAATTTATTTGAATTATTGGAGGTATTATGGAGGTTTTAATTGGTTTATTTTTGTTAGATCTGAACTCTGTGAAAAATATAAATTAGGACTTAATATTTAAATTATGATTATACCCATATAAATCATGAAAAATATATTTAATTATTTAAAAAGTTGATATTGAGAATTTTGTAATTATAGGTATGTTAAAGGTTATTTAAGGATTTTAATGAGTGTTTTGGATTTATGAGGAATGATCTATGATTAAATATTTTTAAGAAAATTGGAATAATTGAGGATAATAGTTGTAGAGAAAATTGGGTTGTAGGAGTTAAATTATGTAAATTAATTATTTTATTGTTATTTGTGGTTAATTGGTATCTACATTAATAATGTAGAGTTTTATTGTAATCGGTAATTGCACGGGTTTTACTATCCAAATTAAGGTTAGGCTTGGAATCGAGGTAATTGCGGTTAATTTATTTTATATGCTTGCTTTGGACTATAAGGTGTTTTATAAACCTTACTTTTATTTATATTACTTGTATGTGTTTTGCAAGATTATATTTATGTCTGAATATGAATTTACTTCAGTGAAGCAGTGTATTTTCCAATTTACATATATAAGTCATAACTATTATTAAATTATTACTGTTGTGATGGATATGTTGTTTGGGATGGAATGATATATAATAATTTAGAATCTCGTAATTGTTTTCGAAAGCTGTATTGATTTATTATTTTTATATTATGCGATGTGTTGGGTTGTGTGGAAGATATATGATGAATTGTGTACCCATCGGCTCTCTCAATCCTGACTCGGATTTTGAATTTAGCGTTTTAAGCGGACACCTCCCTGTTACGGTATATTGGTGGTAGCATGGGAGGGGACAATATTCTTGATGTGACTAGCTAACCTTTGGCCAGGTATACTAGCACTAATAGGCTGTACCAATCCAGAAGAGATAAAGAGGAGTAGGATGGATGAGTGAAGATGATTTTATTCATTGATTATATTATATTAAGTTTTGAATTATGAGAATATTATTATTATTATTATGTCAGTTAAACCTATTTCTCTTACTTACAATCATTCCCTGCATATTTTGTAAATTGATTTTGGTTACTGAGACTTTATGTCTCACCCCGTCATTATAAATAATTTTTTAGGCGAGACATCTAATCTGACTAGAGGCCAAGGGAAGCAACCGGAGGCATAGACGTAGAGAATCTTGTAGCCTCTTTTGGTATTGGTGTTGTGTTAATTTATATATTGCCATTATAGGACCCTCATGTTTTTATAATGTCACGCTTACTGTTTGAATATCTATCTTGGAATAAATGCCTAACCCTTGTTAGGGTTGAGATTTTATGTTGCATACTCTGATTGTTGGTAGGTCTACAACCACAACCATGTTGGAATTCATTTTGTAATTTATGGGTTAATTGTGGTTTGAGATCAGAATAATAAATTTATCTGTAGTGAGTTTGTGGGCGAGTTTGTGCCATAAACTCTGATATGTTATGAAAAGATTTATGGGCGAATCCTGTGTACTAAGCTCCGAAAATGTATAAAAAAAATTACTGATTTTGTATAACTGTATCGGATAATACTTGTTATGAGAAAGGGTCGTTTCAAATAATAGTGGGAAAAAAAGATAGAAAAATACCATTAAAATTGATAAAAGTTAAATAAGTATGTTGAATTTTAATACTTTTTTATGTCTTTTTTATAAGTAACTTTTTTCTTTATTATGTAAAATGAACTAATGGTTAAGATTAGTTAAAAATAATAAATGTATAAAAAATGTCATGTTTTTTCCAAATACACCCATATTTACGAAAAGAGGATAAAAGACAGAATGATTAAAAAATATGAGAGATAATGTGTAATAAATAGTTAGAAAAAAAGAATTATTGGTGACTGGATGATAATTAATATAAAGATATTTATTTAGTAGGGGTAGAAAAGAAAAAAATAGTTTAAATTTTAAGATACAAGATAAAAGTTACTTGTATTGAGGACCAGCCTTAAGAGAAAAAAATTGTTTATAAAAAGAACAAGATGGAGTAATTCCAAAAGGATTTATTTGAAATTTAAAATGTTACAAAATTTGAAAAATTATCTAATTACTTATAATTTTTTCCGGCGGCTAATAAGCAGGTTGAGGGTTTTTTATTAAAAAAATTAGGAATAGTTAGGTAATATCTCAAATTTTACAACATTTCAAAATTTCAAATCAGTCCTTTTAAAATTATTGAAATTCAACATATTTATTTATTTTTTATCAAATTTAATGATATTTTTCAATTTTTATCCCCAATAGCAAAAGCCATAAGGTAAAAGACTAAAAACTTGCGAAACTATCAAATGTTTGTTTGGGATGATTTATAAAGAACTTATAAGTATTTTTTATGTAAATTGAGATAAAATTTATCTCATATATTTAACTCATATGCCATAAAACACGATTAAAAAAAATTTTAAAGACTTCAATCACCATTTTAAATAAGACTAATAAAAAAAATAATAGGTCATAAATACTTTACATTGTCCTGTCACCATTCATAATTATTGACAATTTGTTGACTTTTCCTTTCCGCTCTCGTCATACCAAACACCGCACTATTTATTTACCTTCCATCGAAAAAATTCGCCAAATGTATAAAATACATATTTGCATTTTATTTCCTGTTCCAAAATTAGTTGGAACGTTGATATCACGTAATTGTGAAGTTTGTAAGTTCGGAAACCACCATTTCTGTCCGTCTTTGACGATATATACTAGTTAGACTAATACCACGGCATACCGTTCCCATCCGAATAACGTATATAACGACATTTCTTTATATCCCCAACGTAACTAAACTTTGAATTTCAATTTTGTATGCAAGCACGAGGTTGAGAAATATGTTGAAATAATCTTGGTATGCATATCGAAATAAAATAGACATATTTTGAGATCAAAAACAGATCATTTCAAAAGGAATGACTTTGAAAAATCTAGGCACGTTGAAAATTATAAATAAAAAAAGGGAGTGACAAATAAAGTTGATCAATTTACAATCAATATTATTTTTTTTCCCCACTATTGATCACATGCCCTGGGCAGAAAATTAAAGTACACAGGTTATTTGATAGTATCAATTAAGTTAAATTTAAGCACACTGCAAGCTTCAAAAAGAGGATAGCTTTCATTGTACGACTTTTTTCCATCCACGACACTTAAAAAATATCGAGGGTCTTCCACTTAGCTCAATAATGGATGGCTAATCAGTTACATAGTTAGTATTCGGAATAAGGCAAGAAGTGCATTTGTTAAGCTTTATTTGTTGGCTTGTCTATTTGCATAATAATATTTTATGCAGATTTTGAGCATTTTCCCTGATGTCAAGTTTTCGTTATAGAGTATGTTTGGTTGTGCTTATATTTATGTATAAATATGATTTATATAAATCGAGATAAAACTTTTCTACATATTTATCTCATAAATCGTAAAAGTTACTTTATATACCGTAAAAGTTACTTCATATATCATAAATCACGATTAAAAAACATAATTAAAAGTTTTAACCGGTATTCCAAATACCATCGTAATATTCCGTCAGTCGCGATTTACGTACTTGTTCTGCGCTGATCCATTCATATTTCTTAAAAATTATTACCATATATTATGCCAGATCCGTACTTGTTCTGCGTTAATCAATTCAATTTTCCTAAAAATTATTACCATATATAATGCCAGATCCACGCCTGATTTTCAATTACTTATTTATTTATGTGCGATGTGATCGTTAATACTAATTTTTAATCAACTTTCAATCTTCCACTGATATTTTTCGCATGGTCGGCTCCTCGGTGAACAATATTAATTACACATGGTCAAGATCTGGCCACGTGCCATTAATCGTAACCTTTTATAATTTTTAACGCTAAATAATTAATTTTTTTTTAAAAGACGGGGAATAAAATTGGAAACTCAAGCTGTTCAATCTATCATACACCTGGAACTTCAGAGGGACCCACTTGCACGTGCCCTGCCGGCAACCTTCCCAGCCCCCAATTCCAACCTCCCAGCAAAGAATCGAACCACGGTCCGGTCATGGCTAAGAAAACCACCGCTGGGTCCGGTCCGAATATTTGATGGGCGAAGAATTCACTCTTTCCCACGCTTCCCAACAAAATTCCTTTCCTTTTTTCCTGGCCAAAAAGGAAAAAAAAAAACGAAATTCCTTTCCCACGCCCCACACAATCACATCACTTTCTTATTTCAGTTAAAACGATTTAATAATTCCTGTTTAATAACCCTCATGAAGTTTTACCCGCGTTCCGTTTCCTTTCGAAAAGAAAATTCTCATCGGAAAAGATAACAAACAAATCAAGGTTCACCTTTGTCCGAATCGGACCTTGTTGGGTTTTAGTATCTGCTTCACTTCCTCGCAGCGTCGGATTTGGCAAACGCAAGCAGCTTAGAACCTTTCTCCCCTGCAAAAATTTGGCTTTTCTCGCTGTCACAGTCTGCCCCGTCTTCGTCACGGTCTCATCACCAGAAAGGTTTCTGGTTGTTTTTGCAGTTTTTTTCGCCACCTCCGCCGCCGTCGCTGAATCCATCTATGTTTGGTGGTGAGATTAGGAGTTTAGGGTTTGTTGCTTTCGTTGGATGTTTGTTGGGTGGAGGATAAATGCGTGTCACCGGGGATCTAGGGTTTTCGAGCCTGGTCCTTTTGGTGGTATGTTTCGTTGTGCCGGTGATCGGGTTCGTAATTCTTCGGAAATGGCAATTTGCCTTGGCCAGGCAGGAGGAGATCAAGAGGCTTCTGATTTTGGCCGCCGAGGAGGCAGCTCGGGCTGAGAGTGAGGCTTCGTATGCCTACGCTACATTTTCTGCTCCTAAGGTTAATCAATGCGCAGTGTGTTATTCCCCCACCACTACCCGGTGTTCCAGATGCAAAGCAGTTCGCTACTGGTATGTAGCTTCAATATCATCTGCCGTCTAGTAATTCAATTGTAATTTGTTGCCTGATTATTACGTTTTCTAAATCAATCAAGTGTCTCTTTCAATTCCATAGAATTTGATCGCTTTTGGGTTTTATCGTCCAGATTCTCATAGTACTGAGTTGCTGGTAGTAGCCATTATTTATTGCCGGCGCTGCTTGTCTGATCTCCAATTTCTTTCCTTTTGATTCGGATCATAGAGTAATAATGTATTGTTGAGTGGAATCCTGATGCGATCATGGATGGAGTGAATTTCATGTCGCTTGCAAACCCCAATATATTAAGTCTGTATTTGCTTATCAACAATAAGAAAAGCGAACAAAATCCGGATGTTTGGCTTTCATTTGTTATCCACTCCTGTGCGTAATCATCATACATAAGAATTGGTTATTTCTCTTCATATATTGATGGTTCCTGCTCGTGAGAATTATGATCCTGTGCAACTCTTCAAAAATTATGATTTTAATTCCATTTGCACTGCATTTGGAAAAGAAGACGTTTCTTTTTTCTCAAATTGATATTATTATGGTTGGGTGTGGGACTGTGGGTATTATGACTCTATTCGTACTTGACAATTGTGATGATTTGTTTGATTAGATTGACAGCAATACGCTGCATCACTAGGTTTCTAATTTTTTTTTTAATCTTGTGTGTTTTAATATTTCCACATTTGGTATCATGTGTTGTAGTTCGGGTAAGTGTCAAATTATTCATTGGCGTCAAGGCCACAAAGAAGAATGTCATCCTCCCAGCACAACATGCCAGGATGATGATGTGTTTGATGACCATAAGGCAGCAGAGAAAGATCGATGTAGAATTCTTAATGAGAAATCTGATGTTGAAGGTACAAGGTGTGAAACAGTCTCTAAGAAATCCCCACTGTCAGGAATCGGTTCTCCTGAGGTCACGTATGGAAAGGATGATATCAATAATGCTGGGCCTTTTGCAGCTGGGAGCATAACAGATTCTAATTCTGAATTATCTAGTAACTCATTTTCCGGATTCTCATCTTCTGCTGTTGCTAGTGAATCATCTGACGATGCCTCTGTATGTGAGAGTGCCATCTCAAATGAGCCTGAGAGATCAGAAGGACATATTTTTGCTGATCCTGCCCTTGATATGCATGATGCCAATTCAAGTGATAATAGCATGGGTATGACCATGCCATCATCGCCAAAGTTTGCTAACTTGGTTGATTCAGTAGATGGTTTTTCTATCATGCGTAATCAAACTAGACCCAGTTTTAGTAAAGAAAAGGGTAAGCTTGGAAAGAATGGATCTTCATGTTTGAGCATAGGTAAGGAAGTAACAATTGAGCCTCATACTGTATCTTCTGGTTTCTGGGATAAAACTCTTGATTCCGAAGGGACTAAAGATGATGCAGAAAGTGAACTGCTTTCATTTCGCTCTAATGAATCCCCTGACCATTGGAAATCTGGATCTGGCTCTTCAATTCATGTTTCAGACAATACCTTGCCTCCCATGCATGTACAGGATCAAGAGGAAGAAGATTCAGCTTCTGATGATTGTGCTCTAAACTCTGTTGAGAATACGGCAAGTGCAGAGCCAACATTATCAGAGAATGACAGCATGGATTCTTTGAAGAGGCAAAATTCTACATCATTAGACTGCAAAGGGTCCAATAATACTAGCTTTGGTACTATGAGGAAAGATAATTGTGGGCCACCTTTGTCTTTTGTCTATCACTCTTCAAGTGTTGGTAAAAATTCAGGTTGTGCAGATGCTTCAAGCATCAGCAACTTGCAATCAGCAGGCTCTAAGGCATCAAATAAAATTCTGGTTGGCCCTGACAGTGCATCACATCAATTGGAGTCTGTTAAAGTGAGATGTATGCCAAATCCATATGCTGATGCTCATGTAGAATCTAGAACTAAAAGTTATGCACATTTCAGTACAACATGTGGGAACAATGGTGTTCAATCTGGCATCACTATTTCATCTCAAGTTGCTAGCCGATCTCCAACTCCCAGGAATGGCTTGAAAACATCTATGTTGAAAGTTGTTGATCAGTTCAAAGGATCAAATTCATCAAAACGCTTGCCGCCAGCTATTGGAAGTGATGTTACTAGAAGATACAGTGACAAGGTTTTTCTTGAACAAGCCTTGTCATTTCTTTTGCTGCTTAATGCACTGTATACTTACGTGGTCTTGTAATTATTGCAGGGTCTTTTTTCATATGACTTGTTTGTCAAGCTTTATAACTGGAACAAGGCAGAGTTGCAACCATTTGGTCTTATAAATTGTGGAAACAGGTAATTTGATGTGTTTTATGTTTGACAAATTTGTTTGAAAGCTGCTTACATGTGTGTAGACTTATAACAAAATTGAAGGTATATCTGAAGTTTTATGCTTTACGTATTTTATCTTTTTGGTTAACTGGTTAGTTGATTTGAGTGGTTAGGTTACAGAATTTTGCCATAGATTTGATGTTATGTTTCTACAATATATAATTTACCTTTGCCCTTAACATGCTTTTGTCCCTTGTATGCAGCTGTTATGCTAATGCTGTACTCCAGTGTTTAGCTTTTACACCTCCCCTTACTGCTTATTTGCTTCAAGGACTTCATTCTAAAGCATGTACGTTTGGAATCACGGTTTCCATATGTGCCAAAATTCTTGGTTACAATCTATAATAATTGTTGCATTGGATTGAATTTTTAATGTCTGCTTCAGGTGCTAATAAGAAAGGGTGCTTCACATGTGAGTTTGAAAGTTTAGTTTTGAAGTCAAACAGCACAAAATCTGCGCTCTCTCCCAAGGGTCTTCTTTCCCAATTACAAAATATTGGTAGTCGACTTGGCAATGGGAGAGAAGAAGATGCACATGAGTTTTTAAGGTTTGCTTTTACATATTATAAAATATTGTAAATTTTTTTAGCGTAGTCCTTGTTTTGTATTCATCCTTAGCTAATGAGGTGTGATGCTATATTTGACAGGTGTGCTATTGACACCATGCAACTGGTTTGCCTTACAGAAGCTGGTCTTAATGCATCAGGCTCATTAGAAGAGGAAACAACTTTAATGGGTCTAACGTTTGGAGGTTACCTTCGTTCAAAGGTACTAACTATTCAAATTATTATTTTATATGGAAAGAACAATATAAAACTATGTGAAGCGGTTCCCTTCCTTTTTCATCAAGCAACTCTGTAGGCCTGTTCCCAATACACATAATGCTATTGTTCCTATATTTATAGCATCCTTAGCTACAAAGCAGCAAAGATGATGAAAATCGATATGTTGGCAGATAAAATGCATGAAATGTGGTGGGAAGTCTGAGCGTCAGGAAAGAATGATGGATCTAACTGTGGCAATAGAAGGTGAGATAACAACCCTGGAGGAGGCTCTACGGCAATTTACTAGCACCGAGGCTCTAGAAGGAGAAAACAAGTATCATTGTGTCAGGTTTGTTGTTTCTTGAGGAGTTTCTCAACTCTTTAATATTATCTATTTATCATATGCTTAGGCTTCTATCACAATGGAGTTTGATGATTGATTTTTATGATTTATGGGTAATTACTTGAAAAATTTCTGGAGCTTACTGTTTTGACATTAAGTGTTATGTATGTTTGGCTTCTAGTTTAGGAAATGGTTCTGTTTCTTTCTTCTTTTCTTAGATGCATAAGCCTTTAGGAGGAAAGAAACACTGATGTGGAATCTGATTAGAACTACTGACTAAGGTCTACTAGAATGGGATCAAATTTAAGAGTTATGTAAGCATGAAGATGGTGGAATTGAGGGCATTTTGCAAGCACTCATTGGTGATTAAGGATCCAAATAGTTGCTTCTTGGGTGCTTTGAGCTTCACCTGCAAAGCCAATGTTTGATGGTTTTAAGCAAGGAACAAAAAACCGGACCGGGCAATGAACCGATCATAGTATAGGTTTAAGGGTCAATGGTTCAACGGGGGTCGGACCGGTCATATTAAAATATTACAATTTATTAGTGGCAATATATATATTAATATATTTTTAAATTTCTATAGATAAAAATAAAGATCCTTAGACAAAAAATGCTTAAAATCTATTAGTATTAGTTATGGTGTCTATATTTATGCAATGATATTTTCTTTCCTATAATTAATTAATTATTATATCCCCTCAAAATCTTCTTTTTTTTTAAGATTTGTTCTTTCTTTACCTACTTTTCTTTTCATCTTGATCTTCACACTTTTATTTTTCCCTAAAAATTAGTGTGAAATAGTAGTTAGAGGAATAAAAAAATGTATTTCTTAAAAAAAAAAGGTAAATCGGGTGGACCGGTCGAACCACCGGTTTTGACCTGTTCAAACCGGTTCACCGGTTTAATTTATCAATCGGACCGGACTACCGACCGGTCACCGATTGAACTGGCCGGTCCAGTCCGGTTTTTTTTACCTTGGTTTTAAGGGCTTTGGGGTAGATTCAAGAAAGAAAGATTGACTGAAGGTTTTGGATGAGAAAATAAGCCATGACATCTGTTCAGGGGTGATTATTTCAGCATGGCTTTGAGATGAATGATGTGGGTTTGCATTAAATTGAAAACTTTCATGCTTAGGCCTTTTGAGGAATCCCTTCTGAGGTTTGATCACATGCTGAGAAAAGAGTAATTCAAATACACATAATTATACCTTTTACTTTATGCCGTTATGAATGAGAGTTAGCTAAACTTTTCCTGCTAGTACCTACGGAATGATGACTTCCTGATAAATGATAATACTAATAATTGGCCAACAATTGAATTGAAAATTAAAACACCATAATAAGACCAAATATTACTCATGTCCGAGCAACCTTAAATTAGGACCATAGGTGTTTGATGAAAGTTGGAGAAAATTATCAATGTTTTATAGAACTTAATAACAGCTTTTTGGACACAAAATGTCCTCAGGTATCGGCTCTGATTAAGGTTCTGCATGGGTTTTCATGCTAGACCACTTGCCCAATCCTTGCCTGAGAGTTAGAATAGCTTTTGATTGCGTTTTTTTCTTTTTCTTTTTTGTTTTTTTTTTGTTTTTGTTTTTGTGGAAGCTCTGCAAATGGTTACTGCTGGCGCCCTAAATCTTTGCTGAGATTAATGGATCTTTTGGCACACAATCTCTGCCATTACAAAATTATGCTTTGGCAGTCCCAAGATCTGAATAGTTCAAAAATATTGCATGATTTTGGTTTTCTCTGCTGATTCTCATTTTCGTTGCTAAGGGTCATCTTCTGAAATTTGTCACCTTATAATTGGAGTTGTATGTAAAAGTGCCTTTTACAGAATAATTTTTTTTTTATTGTTATTTTTTTTAATGCATTGCCCTCTCGGTTCTTCTTGCCTTTGGATCCACACATGATGAAATTATATTGTCTTGCTTCTTATCCAAGCGATTTTTGTTTTGGTGTATTAGTTTGCAGACTTTGGCATATCATTTAGAATACTATAACTCCGATGCCAACTATTCTTATCTGTTTGAGTTATGGCATTCTAATCAGTTGCATGTATTATATTATTTCACTATTTTCATGTTAAGCAGGTGTAAATCTTACGAGAATGCCAAGAAAAAGTTGACCGTGTCGGAGGCCCCAAATATTCTTACAATTGCATTAAAGAGATTTCAGGTATTTCATGTGTTAAACTCAGAGATGAGATGTTACTATCTTGTTGCATTTTTCTTTATCCTTTTATTTTGTGTAAGATTTTTTTTACATTTGTTACACATGTTATTGCAGTCCGGAAAATTTGGGAAGCTCAATAAGCCTATTCGATTTCCTGAAATACTTGACTTGGCCCCTTTCATGAGTGGGACCAGTGATAAGTCACCTATATACAGGCTATATGGGGTAATTGTTCACTTGGATGTTATGAATGCTGCATTTTCGGGCCACTATGTGTGCTATGTGAAGAATAGCCAAAATAAGTGGTTCAAGGTTGATGACAGTGTGGTATGTCTCAATTTCCTAGTTTCAACATCTTGTTTTGTGCAGCTCGTTTAGAACTTATCTACCACCACCAGCCAAAGTTCTGTGATCCTGCTCATTAGGCCACAGTTCATCTTTCTACTTGCTCACTAGCACTCTATAAGTTTGGATAGACTGTACATAAGCATTGTGTTGAGCCTCATGACTCAATTTACAGACTGGAAGGAAAAATCGATAACCCTATGGAAAACAAAAGGAAAATCAAGAACCTTAGGTGTTGTTTGGTATCGAGGAAGTTAGGGGGAATAAGTAAAATATTTTGGGAAGTAGGTGATCTACGTTTGTTTTATTGAAAAAAAAACATCAAGTTTTTGAGAAGTTGGAATGCTAACTTTTCAGAGAATTTGGGAAGTAACTTCCTGAGTAAAACTTAGAGAAGTTGTACTTTCTAAAAGTGTTTTGCAATTCACTGCACTTGTTTTAGTTCAGTTACTACTGCCAAGTATGCAAATTGTAGGACTTGCAGAGTGTTTGTGAAGTTAATTAATGGAAAACAAAGCCATGTTTTGCCTGTTGATTATGCTGTAGCTGTTGTTTGGACACCTTAGACTACATCGTTTCATGATTCTTTTAGGTGACAGCCGTTGAGTTGGAGCGAGTCTTGACAAAAGGAGCGTACATGCTTCTTTATGCGAGGTAACTGATCTTCAGTTCATTGTTTTGTGTCGAGGCTTTTATTTCTGTTTCTCTGACCAGCTGAATCACCTGCTAGGTGCTCGCCAAGGGCCCCAAAGTTGATTAGGAACACGGAATCCAATGATTCAAAAAGTAAAGCTGTCCATGGAAAGGTCACGATAATGAAATCCAGATGGTTGCCCACGAATTCTGTGGCTGCCGAATATTTTCCCAGCTCGGTTTCCTCCAATGGCCCACCCACCTTAGACCCTTTCAATTCGAAGCTTCACCACTTGAAACGGATTCTGGAAGATGACGATTCATCAAGCGATAACTCGTCCCTGATCAGTACCAATTCTGATGAAGGTTCTTGCAGCACCGATAGCACCCGCTACTCAACCAGCACTGATGACTTCTCCGAGTACATTTTTGGTGAATCAGGTTGTAGCTGGAATAACACAAGCAAGAATTCTGACTGTGACACGTCTTCCTCATCGTCATCATCATCATCATCTTCTCCCCTGAACCTCAGGCCTTCTCCCTTTTCTGATAAGGACCGGTATGACACAGGTTTTCCAGATGTCTCTGGGTTGCGGGCTCCTGCTGGTTTGAGCGTGGAGGTAGATAGTCAATTGTACAGAGATTATACAGGTGTTGTTGGCAGAGTGGTGGATCCTGAAAGGGGAGTTCCTCTTTTGCGTTCTGACACAACTATACATGTTAGGAAGTTAGATAATAGCAGTAGTGGTAGTAGTATTATTAATAGGGACACTAACTATTTGCAGGGACTAGGATCTAACCATTTTAGCGATAAGAACTGTGGCCCATCATGTAGAAAGTCGAGGGAAAGAACGGATTGAATATTTTATTATGGAGTAAATAAGTGGGGATGCAGTACGATAAGTGCTTTTGTTAATAACGTATCCCTCCCAAATTTGTCTTTTGGGTCCCCATTCTACTTGACCAGGAAACTCTTAACCATATAGTTCCTTTTTTGTCCTAATGGACGTACCGCAAAATAGAAAGAAAGCTAAGCAAGTTATGGGGCATCAAATGAAATATCTTCTGTAATCATGACTCAGTACTCTCACGTCTCTATTACGTGTTGGTTTATGTTTATTAGAAGTATTCTGTCGCATAACTTTTTATAACTTCAAATGTGAATGCATGTCCTATTTAAAAAGGAGATGCAACAATATTACAAGCTAAACAGTTGTTTTATTGTTTATTTTTTATCACTAGTATTGCACATTCAATTATATTTTATTAATGATGATAATTAAATATATTTGATGTTGTAATATATTTCATTATTAATAATAATTTGAATGCTTTCCTTTTTGTAATCTCATTTATCCAATCAAGTAAGAATTTACCCATCAAATTATTATTATTTTTTTAATTGGACACTAATTTTACTTCTTTCCTTTCCATTTCGGGGCTTCTCTTTGGTTTTCCTTCAATTTAATTTGCAAGAACAAATGTGGAAGTATGTCTTAATTAAATTACGTACGGCGAGTTGCAAAATCTCGTCGGCTTCGAGTTTTTCACGTCCTAAAATGGGGCTATCTTTGGTAGTTCGCATGAAGCATGCAGATTGGCCTAAAGTGAATGATTTGGGTACGGAGATCGTGTGTGGGGTTGTTGTTTCATTCACAACAACCCTTTCTCCATCGTTTTCGTCCCTTGTAAAGGTTCCTAGTTACTACTACTACTCCATAAGAAGGGGTCGCCTCATCAATAATTACCCATTGGGTTAGTGTGTGAATTTTGCTCACAAAAGGATGTCATAAAAGCATATCTAAAGCAACAAAACATGGTGCAACTTGGTTGACTTTGCAGAAGGGGTCGTGCGCTTTCCTCCAGCAATCAATACCCAATGTAATCATGGCGACACAATCAACAGTGTGGTCACATACTATATATCAAGTTACTGACACAAATCATCACACATTTTAAATTTACACACTCCTCCAGTCCCATCTTTAGATTACATTATAAATAATATCTTATATTTTACACCGCAAACAAGATCTTATATTAAAAAATAGAGATAACATAAAGTAAGTCTTATATTAAGGTTTGGAAGGAGTATCATATAAAATATATGATAGGTGGTGATGTTATAGATAAACAATTTTATACATTTAGTCTAATGAAAAGATATCAAGTACAAAGTATTAAATAAGATTTGTGGGGAAAACATGATGAAATGATTATATATATATATGATTAAATGATTTGTTTAAAAAATGTTGAGGACTTGGAGAGAAGTCACAATTGAATGTTTCCCTTGAAGGGATTGTGAAACTGAGTGATGCCTTAAAATTATGCCCAGTGCATTTGTAACACTTTCTACTTTTCTAGCCCCCACCCACATGTCTCCCTTTTCATCATTATATTTCTATATATTACCATTTTGCACACTCCCACACTAACTCATGCGTATACATGTGTGTGTTTGTGTTTTCAATCAATTCCTGCTTTTACCCCTATTAAATAACTCTCTCTATATTAAGCATGTTTGATTAGGCGATTGAAAGGTTTATAAATGCTTATGCATGTGAGTCGAGACAATACTCCTCTCATATACTTACCTCATATATCTTAAATCACGATTAAAAAATTGCTTTTTAAGATCTTAATCACTATTCCAAAACAACACAATATGAAAATTTATATTATGAAAAAGACAGGGCAATAGCACTATGTGCTTGTTTGGTAGAGCGATCTTGAATCGGACTTATTATATAAGCCCGATTCACGTAAATCGAGATAAATTTCCTCTACATATTTATCTCGTAGACCGTGAAAGCACCTCGTAGACCGTAAAAGCTACCTCGTAGACCGTAAAAATTACTTCGTATTCCGTGAATTACAATTCATAAGCACTTATGAAATTTTCAACCGTTATTCCAAACAAACTCTATAGCAGACAGCGCTTTTATTTTGGATCATCGAGCGGTTAAAGTTTAAATAAGAGATAAAATATAAAACGAACCTTTTCATGTTAATCTCAGCTCGACGAAGAATATATCATTATTTATCCATGTTCCCTTCTCAGGTGGTGCATATATCTTTTTATCTCATAGAACAGAGATTGATCTAACACTAAAACGGGTAAATATTCTGAGTCGTTATCTGTTTGATGCTGGTGAGAGGAAGGAAGGTTTGAGATAATGTGGGACCCCGCTTGTCAACTCGCCCAAAAAAGACACACGAAACTTGTAGCTCAAGTCTATTCCCACATGCCACACCACCAGACTTCAAAATCTCTCTCTCTCTCTCTCTCTAAGCATCTTTTTTCAGATTATTATTATTATTATTATTATTATTGCAGCCTAATTTCTTTTTCTTTTGGCTAAGAACAGAAGAGAGAGCTTAACGATGGATATGATCGTGAAGGGAAAGAAAGAAAAGAAAAGGTAAGTTAACTGTGACGGAACAAGCGTCTACACTCAACATACATACTTAGGAAGGTGTGTGTGTGTTGTGTGTAGCTATATATACTAGTTGCATGCGTTGGCTTCCGCTAATTATGCTCTTTTCTTCCATGCGCGTGCACTACTTTTTACATTCATTATTATTATGCAAATTTTCTTAACAACACCTTCCTCTTTTAAATCTACACGCAACTTCCTGATATTTCATAATCATATAATATATGTAAACGTAAGAAGAAGAGAAGGGATTTGGGGAAAAGAAACAGAAAAGTGAGTGGTTCGGTTACTTTTATATATATACATGCACTTGCACCGCCATTAGCTTTGTAGTAGCTAGAGAGAGAATCCTTTTGCTTTGGAGGAGTACTGTCTAAGAAAGCAGCTACAGATCAGAGACAAGTAGACAATTTTTTACATTTACGAGTTGACAACATTTCTTTTAGTTCCCAACATGTTTTTCCGGCTCCTTCTTAACTTAATCTTATGACTCATTTCTCCTTAACTATGTATGTTATTTATCCTTATTATTAAAATCAACTAACGGCTGAGAAAGCCAATGACATTAATAAAAGAAAATGGGGTGGGCGTCACTTTGTATTTTTTTTATTTTTTTTTTGGTGTCGTAGGATCTATGAGCAGTTGCTACTTTTATCCTTTAGGGAGTATTACTTTTTGTATAGAATTAACTTTTCCTTTTTGCCGATTTTTTGTATAGAATTAACTACTTTTGAAGAATGAGCGCCGACAATATTTTATGAAGGATCTCAAATCTATTAGCAACCACATGGTCTGAACATGTGATGTGTTGTTATTTTGTTCAATATACAATCTTTGACAAAATGACTCACTTTTTGACATTCTTTGTCAAGTGAACAATTTCTTCGCCCTTTATTTCTTTTCTTAAACTCTTTTTCTTACACTTCCCCAAATGTTAGGTTTACATTCATTCATGCTTTTATTAATCTTTAAGTCGCAACAATTTTATATAGATACGACTATACGAGTATGAAGTCTACACGTGTTCAATTAATTAAAGAGAAATTAAATGAGATTTTGGGCACTTGTAAGAACAATGAATGAATCTCTGGGAAAATAATAGCACTGAAAATAGTCCATAATAATAATAATAATAATAATAATTTATCATTGTTTTTACGAGGTTCCAAAATGTTATTTTCTTTCTTTTGAAGGAAAAATGGTATTTCAGGACATGGCAAGAAGAATAATGGGACTAAAAAAATATGACCTGGGAATGACCGAATCTGAGCTAGAAATCATGAAAGTTTAACAAGGAGGAATTAAAACAAGCTCATCCTTCAATTCTATAAGAGGAACAATTAATATGATAAAAACATTTATGCACAAATCTGGGAATTAAATTTATTAGAAATGTATGATATATAGTGCATGTACGTAAAAAACACAAAAATGTTGGTGTTAAGAAATGAATCACATAGGCAACTAAAATTAAGACCACTGCCTCAGGCCCCTCAGAGAAATTGCTTATGCCCCTTCTAAATGAAAGGTCTCATCAATAGTTCTTAAAAAGATATATATGATATGTTTGGAATTAAGATTGGTGATTTAAAAAATGTTTATATGCGTAAATTGAGATAACATTTTTTTTTAAATATTTATTTTATATATCGTAAATTACGATTGAAAAGTTGTTTTTGAAAACTTCAATCACTATTTCAAATAAGTACATATAATATATTCGGTATAGTTGTAGCTTAAAAAATAAATATTTTTCATATAAATCGAGATAAAACTTCTCTTATATACTTACCTTATATAGTATAAATTATTATTAAAAAATATTTTTTAAAATTCTAGTTATTATTACAAACCCCCCACATTAACTCCCTTAGTTTCTATGAAAAGCGTATAATTAGTGGCCGGGGAAAAACATTTGGACAAAAATACAAGCGATGAAAATGTTATGAGAATTGAAATTACGTACACGACACTACATAGGCCTCTAGACCCCGAAGCACAGCATGCAGGTGAAATGGAGGAAGAAGAGGGAGAGTATGGCTCGCCCTCGCCGTCACCGTCAACTCAGAGAAGTGGGCCCACTCGTACTGTCTACTCACTCTCTGATTCAATGAACTGGCACTGTTTCTTTACCCTCAAGCCCTCATTACTCATTTTTTATCCCTTATCCTCACATCCTCTTTTATTCCCATCCTGCTACCCCGCCCCAAAACCTATTTTAGCAAAATTCTTATTCTTAGTTTTTTACCTTATCATGATTTGACAGCGTTATTATTAGAGTATATATAACTCACATATTATTAGAACATATTACTCAACATCAGCGCAAAGGAGTCGGAGTCATATGAAAACAAAAGAAGATAATATTCTTCGTATTGAACGCATGGAGGGTTGGAGCAGCGTCCACCACCCAAGGGGTCAAAATGGTAAAATATTATTTAAGGTGGTTTGGTCACGTTTAAGTAAGATCATTGGTTGTGTTACAATATGGATAGTCTCCTATTAAAAAAAAATAGAAGAAGAATGAAGCAGATTAAATGTTCAATAAAGTTATATAATGAGATTTTTTTAGCTAACAATATAAGTAGAAATTTAATTTTTGATAGAGTATAATGGTATCATGTAATCTATATAATCAACTTCACCTAATAGGATGAAACTTTATTATATTATTGTTTTTATTGTATTCTATTTTAAGAATAAAATATTAGAGGCGAAATTGCTGAAAAATCTCCCATGAGTGCAATTTATTGCTAAAAAAGTGCCTAAAATTTGGTTTTAAACTAAATGTTTTTCAGCTATACTATACAACACATTATTAACTACATACAAAATGTAGTTAAAAATATATTGTAGGGGTAGTAGAAGGAGAGTTAAGGATATAAGGCCTTAAATATGGTTTTTGAGATTTTTGAGCGATATTGTGAAAATAAAAAATATAGAGGGAGAAGAGGAGGAGATGGATGTGTAGTTGTGAGGAGTGGGCGCCACCCAAGGCCCAGATGGATGACATTGGCTGCTCATACAAACATATCTCAATTCCCACATTTCAACATCATATCTTCACTCTCTATGGCCTCTTTCTTCCCCTCCCTTCCAATTTATCAGCCATGACTTTTTCTTCACACAATCCTCACACTATTCATCACTCAATATCCCCTTCTCAAACATTTTGAATGAAATGCATCCATATATATATATATATATATATATATATATATATATATATATATATACACCCTTACTTTTTTCTTGTTATCTTCTATCCTAACTGTAGCTTCAATTATTTATATATATGCCTTCCATTTCTCACGTCACCCTCTCCATCCCCATTATCATATTTATTACTATCATCTCAATTATTATTATTATATATATATATATAATATATGTGCACGAGCTCTACCATAATTTTGAAATTAATCAGATTGGTGGAGCAGAATATGTATTAAGTATTTAAGTGTGACAATTCCGGGTTTTCGTGCATGGCAGAGCTAGCAAATTTGATGTTCACCACTGGCTGAGGCTTCCGCCATATAATTTTGATACTATAATATATGTAATGGCAAAAGAGTCAATAATAAATAGAAAGAAAGAGAGAAATAAAGAAAAAAGTGAGTTTAAGTGGGTCATTGGACAATGGACTTGCATGTACAAACAATGAATTTAATTAAAATGCAGGAGGCCAGGTGGACATTTTCTGGTACGTTTTGGAAATTTCCTAGGGAGCACCAAAGTCAATGTTCACCCACATCATGGAATCAAGTATCGTCACGAGAGGAACCCAAAAGAAACTTATAGATATTCATATATTAAATTAGTTGACTTTGTCCTCATCATAAATGCCTCCAATTAATCCAGAACTTGAATTAATCAACCATTAACATTAATTCAGGTAAAAAAAACCATTAATATTAATTGAGCCACACTCTAATCATCTCGATGGCGATGTATGTGTTTGACCGACCGTGAAGACGGTTTTCCCAGCCGAAAGGAACGAGAGACAAAGCAGCAACTTGGAATTGAATGACATGGTCAAGAAAAGAAGCCACCACCCACAAACGAAATTGAGTTACGTTTCCCTCATCTTTCATTCGTATCCACTCGCTTCTTCATAATATACTATAACTACTACTCATTACCAGTAATTAATAATAGGGGTAGGATTTTTCCCGACAGATTTTCCCCTTCATCCTTTGTTTTATTTGTTTTTGTTACTATAACTAAAAATAAATCTTTCTTCTTGTGCATTTGGTCATCACTGGCTGGCTATATATTGGAGTCTTATGAATAACTGTCAAAGTCCTGGTCGTCAGATTTTTCCAAAATCTTATCTTCTCTGCCCCCAACATTCTGTGATTGAATCCCCATGAGAAAAAAAATCAATTTTATATTTTATATGACCAACACTACATCATATCATATCCAACTTCAATCTAAAGTATAAACACATTTTCCCCCGCAAAGTCTCGAGATGAAATGCAATACAATATTTAAGATTTACGACTTTGCAATAGATTGTATGTATCTTTCATAATGATTATCTCGATTCTTTTTTTTTCAATATCTCAACTCTTAAAATAATTGCTCAAGAGAAGCCTTAAAAAGGAGAAGGCAAAATGGAAATAAGCACCAAGTCTTGTTCCACACTTGGATGTTCTCCATTTGTGGAGAGTGTTTCAGAGAGTGAAATCTACAGCCAATTACCATGGATGGTGTTTAGAGGGTGTGTTTGAACATGCGCGCGCGCCATTCACATGATTAACCAAATGAATATCACTACAAACCATTTTGTAATATCAATCAACCACAGGAACAAAGGAGGTCAATGAATAACTGTTTTTTTTTTTGGGGGGGGGGGAGCTAGAGAGGAAAACTCTATAGTTGATCCTAAGCTTCTATAACTTTTTGTAGTTTTCGTGTATTTACTTAAAAAACTGATAACTTCGCAAAATGTGAATGATAGGATAACCCGGAAATAATGAAAACTTTTAATAATTGTCGACCCTGAATAAAATCATATAACCACCCCCACCCCCGCGTTCCACGACATAGCACATTTTAATTAATTTATGGAGAACAAAAAATGATAATTAAATTATGTCCCCAATTTAAATTTTTTTATCACTTTCATTCTTATTAAAAAATGTGTGAAAGTTCAATGAATGGAAAATAATGAAAAATAAGCATTAATTATCTTATAAGTAACTTATATTTTAAACCAACTTCAACCTATTCTTCTAGAAGTGCGTATGAACCGAACTTGAAATTCACTTAATCCCAACCTCCAGTCCTGTACTCTTGTATACTAAATTGGGCGTGCATGTAATTAAGAAAATCAAATAAGGAGTAGTTGATGTCACTCCTTTCATAATAATCCCTGATAAGATTATTACTAGAAAACTTGTAGATTTAATAAGATGCGAATTGGCCATATGCCAAATCAATACAAGCAATCCAACTTCATTTATGAATTTCCCGTGTCCAGTTTGTCATCTAAGAATCAACGGTGCAACATTCATTCAGTGAGTGCCACTGCATTTGCAGCAGCATATTTATAAATGGTGATGAAAACAGAATATTTTTAAAACATTAATTGACGGATTCCTGAGGCAGCGAACTCAATTAATATGATTTTATGAGTAGAATCTTCGTTTACAGAACAAAATCCCACTCACTGATGGGACAGCGAAGGTGAACAGTGGAGCAGTAAGCCTCGGGCGGCGTTCATGTAGAGAAGTTGCAGGCACCGGTGCTTTTACTTTTATGCATCGGTAAATCTTTCGCTTTAATAGAGAAGAGAAGAAAAAGACAAAGCAAAGTACAGAAAGAAATCAGAGATGTGTATCAACTACCAAGTTGAAGAAGAAGAGAGAAGAGGTAAAAAGCAAAGACAAAGCAGGTATGAGAAGGCACTACCCTAGGCATGTTCTCCTCTGCCAAGCACTTTATCCAAATCAAGAAAGCTAAGACTAACATACATCACTTCATATTTCAGATCATGTTATCTCTCCACCCAATGCAATGCCCTCTCCTTCTCTAAAAAGCCTTTCCTTGCTTCCTCTGCTCTCACTCGCAAACTTCGAAGCATCTCTCTCTCAAGTCTCATCTAAATCCCCACATTCCAACATCTAACAAGCCTAAAGGCGTTTGGTTCATTATGACACGGACGATACGTCCTAGTTTTGCTTCATTATTATGACCATCATGATGATAATATAATAAAATAGTGATAAACGACAATGGCATAATATCATCACAATAGACACAGTTTAGTAACACCGATGAAATTCCGAGCACAAACTACTGCAGCTTCATTTAGTTACTCCGGCTCAGAGATCAATAATACTACTAGTCGGTTCTTAACCAAAAAATGAAGGGCAAAATTAAACAAGATGTCTGCTCCTAATATTGTCTCCACTGTTTCTGTTCGGAAGTCGAAACTAAAAGGCTAATGAACTCATCAACAGCAACATCCAAGTTAAACCAGAGACAAGAAACCATGGTACAGTAACATCTAACTTTTAATTCACAATCAATGGGCACGAGGTTACACGATATCTCAGTATGGTGGGGGTGGTCTTGCAGTTGGAGCCCATATCACATCCGACGGTAATTGACAGCTGTACATAGACATCCCACACGAATCACCGGGCGCGTGACCACTCTCTCCACCGCCTCCGGAGAGTGGCGGGGACTGACCATCTCCGCCGCCGCCAGAGACGGAGTTTCTGACGTCCTCTTCTGCAGGCAGCCTGTGGTAGGATGGGTTATTGAAGGAAGCGGCAACGATGAACACGGTTCCCGCCGCCAACAAACTACCGGCGACCAGTCCTCCAACGATCTGACCCTGCGGACCCGCTAGCGATATCGTAAAGCTGTTGGGAACCGCCGGCACAGCGCCAGCTGGCTGGTTGGCGAGAAAGGTGGCGGATATGGACAAGATATCGAAACGGCCGTGAAAAGTAACAGTAGCCCCGGGGGTAGTAGAGGGCTGACGAAGGGTGACGTTAGCGACCGTTCCCGATCCAGTTAAAACACAGAGACCGGTGTTCTTGCGGCGACAAAAGCGAGCAATCGCTTCGACGACATCCGTACCGCCGGGGACTTCGAGGATGAAGGAACTCATGGTGGGCTCAGGGTCGCGAGTTATGATAACAGGAGGCCTGGGCTTGTTTTTGGAGCCGGGAGGGCGGCCTCTAGGGCGCCTGACGACCTCAATGCTGGAGCCATCGGCGGAGGAAGGCTTTGGAGGGTGGTTGGGGGTGGGGGTGGCGGTGGCGCTGCGAGTGTCGTCGTCCTCGGAGGTTTGGGAATCACGAGAGAGGTGAAAGGGGTGGTGAGGGAAGGGATGGTGGTGAAGCTTGGAGAACATATTTGGAGGATCGGAGGCTTTGGCCTGTTGCTCCACATATTCACCTTTCATGGCTTCTCAAATCTCTCTTTCTCTTGTATGCAATCCCCAGAAGAATGATTGGGAATGGGGGGATTTGGATAGAGATAAGTGAATCTGAATAATAATAATAGAAAAAGGCAGTGAGTGAGAGAGAGAGAGAGATGAAGAGGAAGCGTAGAGAAGAGAAAAGAGATTTTATAGCATTTGTTTAATGCACCGAGAGGAGAGAGGGAGGAGGGAGGAGGGAGGAGGAAGGAGGTGAGGCCTTGGGCACAAAGGAAAGACTAATGGCGCCGATGGTTGGAGGAGGGGTGGGGCCCACGGGGGTGTGTGGGAGGTAGATACGGTGACAAAAAATATATTAAAAAAATAAATAAAAACAGTTGGGTATGGAGATGAGAGAGAGAGAGAGAGAGAGAGAGATGTAGGGTAAGCAAGTAGTGAAAACAGAAAATGACAAGGACAAGTTGATGTTCTTGTTTTGGGTAATGGGGGATCCCCTTTTCCTATTCTCTCTCTCTCTATCCCACTGCTCCATTCCATCCATCATATGCTTTGAAAATCTTTCCGTCACTTTTTTTGACGCCAAAAATAATCTTCCCTGGTTTCGGACTTATTCCACCCTCCAAATAATTCAATCCAATCTTCCTCATTTATCACCTCTCACCTACATGTCTGTTTTTTCCAAGCGATTTCACAGTTTTTATGATACTTTTGTCTCCATTTACAAAATAATGCTTAAACAATTATTTTTTTTACATCCCAAACAACCACTAGGGCCTTGTTTGACTTCTCATTCAAAAAATATATTTATATACGTTAAAATAATTTTTTTTTATATTTTTACCTCATATACCGTATTAAAAGATCAGTTTTTACATTTACATATATGTGTGTGTCTGTATAATATTGATGGTTATAATGTCGTGTGTGGAGTCTTGTTTGGAGGTTTATACAGAAAGCAGTCTGAACAGTAGAAAGAGTTCAAACAGCGAAAAAATTAGATGTCTTTTTTTATTGGGAATCCATCCAAGTTAGAGGGACAAATTTCTTTCAAGTTTAAACTGTCAAATATATAAATAATAATTCTCAGTCAATTGAAACGTTCTGGTCAGCATGAGTTGGATGAGAAAACCTTTCCTTAGACTGCACTGCTGTCAAGTTCAAATATAAGTATACAACTCTCTCCTTCCCTTTTCTTGTACTTGTTTGATTATAATTAACTACAACTTCTTTTTACAAAAATAAATCACTTCACATTTCAAATTGTGTTACCCTCTGATTTTGTTTATCTACTAAATCATTTTTACACTCTAATGAAAGAATTTTTTTATATATATTTATCTTATATATCATAGAATCATTTAAAACAGATTAAAACAAAAACTCATATTAAAATGAGCAGTCATGCAGATTTGTTTTATAGCCTATGCTACAGATACAAATTTAAACATGCTCATAACTTTTCTTTCTAAATATAGGTATTCTCTTATTGAAAACAATTATATTTAATATATTGTTAAGTACTAAATATAATCACCTCTCTTAACAATAATTTAAATCTTAATCCGCGCACATTTTAAAAGATGAGCCCATTTCACCCCAATAATAACTTACTTGTAATTTATTGTAGTTAGATAAACTCAATCATTTTTAGTTGGACCAGTGACTATAGGGATCAACTAGATACTTTTTTTTATTACATATAGTATGAGGTAAATATGACTTGGCATAATTGGCCAAACAAAAAAAGAAAAAATACTTGACATATATTAGTTTATATTAATCTCTTTGTGCACTGCACAAAAGCTTATTAAATAGGATACACTACTTAGAAATGAATCAATGAAGTTAGGAGCGGATCATTGAAAGCTAAATATGTAAAGGGAGGGCGGTAATGTATTATATATATAATGCTTTTGGGCAAAAGATTATGTTGAACTTAGGGATCCATTTGAAAAATATGATGATTAATTCATTTGAAATAACGAAAACCATTTTATCATTTTAATTGGAACCCTGTATAGATATCCATTAGATAAAAACGCTATAACTGAAATGTGGGTTGCATGCCTTGTAAATGAAATTTGAACATTATAACTTTCTGTAAATTTATATTATAGATAAATACAAAAATTTGTGAAATAGCGAGAGTTAATATATGTTACGTTGCATGTTAAGAAGAAAGTGGACCCTTAACCAGAGGCTTCCAAATTATACAGTCTCCCCAATAATCCAATATTTTAGAAAGAGAAAAGCACACTTCTTTCCGTCCTAATTACAAAGCACAGTTATAAAACCTTTTTTTTTTTTTAATTCATCATATTTTTCGTCTCCTTCACAACCTTATTTGATATTGACCATTTTTTTAATGCGTGGCAGATTTAAAAGCTAATTAATTTTTCTTAATTCCGATGAAGTGATTAAAAGTCACACTTATATTTTAGACTAAATACTCGATTAGCTCCGTTAAAAAAACTCAATTAGCATTGAATAGAAGAGCCCAAGATTAATTCGAGTAGTAGTATTTGGAGTAGGAAACTAGGGATCATTCATAGCCACAGTAATAGCTTCCCCAGGTGTTATAAATGCGTAGATAAAGATATTAATACACATTGATTTTGAAGTGAATTGGAAGTGTGCAAGGACCTCTATTGCCCAGCTTCAATTTACTCCATTAACTACTGTATTTACTCCCTCCAATCTTCTTTTATAATCTACAACTAACTACATATATCATGCAAAATAAACCTATGGTTAATATTAATTAGTTATATATAGTGTTTTTTGAAATAGATTTTTATTTATGAAGATGGTAAATGAGAGAGAGGATGAATGGAAAAACTGGTGAAAAAGGATGAGGGGGAAAAACAAGAGAAACAAGTAATTAATTAGGAGTAAGAATGGAAATAATACATTAAACTTCAGACAACTCAAAATTATTGTTTGTACTTTTTTTTTTATAAAATTTTAATAATCGAATTATTTGGTTTAAAAAATGATTAAAATTAATTAAAAATAATAAATATGTTAGAAATAAATTTTATTTTTCAAGCATACCCTTGTTTATAAGGGGCAAATAAGAAAGAGAAATAAGGTAAATATAGGTATTACTAACATTTTAATTAATGAATTGCATATAATTAATGAGGGGTAGAAAAAAAAAACTCATTAAATATTTAAAAAAATCTTATTAGACCTTTATTAAAATGACCAATACAATTCAAATATATTATTCTTATGAAGAGGATCAAGATGGTGCATAGAACTAGACCGATGAGAAAGAATATTACTTATCAATAATATGATTAGAGGGAGTGATTCATAATTATGATGCTTATTCTTCTTTGTTTCTCTTGACGCTTAGTCCCTCTGATCCTATTTATAAACAATTTTTTTTTTAATTTTGTTAAATAAATTGGTAGTTAAAAGTAATAAGTGCGTCAAAAATATTTTTTTTTATATATGCCTCTGTTTATGAAAATAGAGAAAGAATGTATAAAAAATATAGGATATAGTAATACGTTTTCCTAATACTTTGTTGACTTCATTCACTTAGTGAGTTATCTCTCTTTCCTAAATATAATTTTTTGTGTGTGTTCTAATTAATTATAAATAATATATATTTAATAAGTATAAAATAAAAAATAAAAGTTCAGATTTTTAGAATACAGAGTGAAAGTTATTTATAAAAAATAAATCATATAAACAAATTTATTTATAAATAAAAGCGGAGTATTATTTATCCACGCACATCATTGACACTGGCATCTATCGAGGAAAAAAAAAGTTTTGTTTTTGTGATGTGAGGTAATATGTTCATATGGCTCAATGGTAAATCATTATGACGTGTTTACGGAAGATGTAGTTTTTCGATAATCCCATCAAAGTCATTAATTTTCATCTCAAGATAAAGATTTTTGTGACTGAAAAACGATAAAAGATGAGCAAATTAAAATAATTAAAAAAACGTAAATTGGTGCATGACAAATTTGACTACGCCACATGGCTTTGCTTTGCTTTTCTTTCAATTAAGAGGGGGAAGTTTAGGACTTTTGTGACTCAATATTCTTTTTGGGGGTTGATGGTAAAAAGACAGACGCTTGATTACAACTAATGTCTTGCCATGGTCTAATTAAATCCGCCAACAGCGATGTTTATTCCTAAGAAAAAGCGGGAAAGAATGGGAACAAGCTTGATTTTAATCAATTAAATTATTAAATTTCCCAAATTTTAATATTTCGATGAAAAATTCATAGTAATTTTTAACGATTCATTTTTCTGAATAGCATTTCGCAGAATACTAAATTAAAACGTTTAAATATAGGTTAATAATTCAAAATTACTTGCTCTTTTTCTTTCCTAACATTCACTTCCAAACGAAGTATTTTTGTTTCCATTTAATTAGCTGTCATTTTAAAAATTTAATAAAACATTGATTATTGTTTTTCTCACTTATATCAATAGTTTCCCCTTTGTTTTGGAAGTCTAAGGTAATGTTGATTATTAAAACAAATTAAGAATATATTAAAAACGGTTAAAAAATTAAGTAAAAAAGAAGATGGCCAGTGGGAAGGGCCATGGAGGGTAGATGCTAAAATAGGCAACAAAGTGGGACCCATGTTGTCACCGCACTCAATTTTGGAAAGATAAGTCTGTTATTGGTTTGTAATAATGATTGTAGTATTTAAAAATAGTTTTGTAATCATGATTTATGATTTATAAGATAAGTATATGAAAATAATATTATTTCTACTTATATGTATAAGTATTTATAGGCTTTTTAAAAACTCATCTAAACAATTATTGATCACCTCTTGACATGTTTTTGTATATGCATGCTTAAATTGTATAAAACAAAAAAAAATTGTTTTCAGATGAATTTAAATTTCTTGTTTAAAATATAACATATTATTTTAGCATCTTATTTATATGGAGATATATCATGTGCGCCCATCATGTATAAATATATATTATGTTAGGAATGAAAACGAAAATCAAATAAATTTTTTATCAACCATGTGTGTTTGGAATTAGTTTTTGAAAATAGTTTTTACGATTTACGAAGTAAGTATGTGAAATGAGTTTTATCTCGATTTACGTAATCCATGATTTGAAAGCCTCACAAACACACTAATTAACCCGGTATTTTCAATTTATTGAATATATGTATATAGTATTACTTATTAAGTTCAATTCTGTCCAATACGAGATTTCCCATGTCAATTCAAATCCACTGATGCTTAAACATCCTAACACACACATTAGATACTTTATTCTTTAAAACAAAAAGAGAGGCAAATTTTGAGCAGACAGACATATGAGAGAAGAGGGTCGCAACTCACAAAAACAACAGAAATGGAAGGGAAGGAGGAATGCTATTTATGGAATATATATTCTTTCTTTCAACAAACCCAACTTGGTAAGTAAAGCAAACAAAGTTGCTGTGTATGACGACTGACCACACTGAGGAGCTTCCTTTTCTTTTGTATTTATATCTCAATTCCCGTCCCCACACCACTGTCCTCCCATCCCTCCATCCAGGGAGCAGCTTTTCTCGTCTGCAATCAATTGAGGGCCTACTAACACATTTACATGAATGTTCAAGGTACAGTATGAATCTAAAAATTCAATAAATTTATTTTGATTCTTGGAGATAATTTTTTTTATTTTTTTAAAATAAATTGTTAATCTCCTCGGGTTTAATAACACTGTTTATAATTGATCGAAGCTCCCCGTGATTAACAATTTTTTTTAAAAACCAATTATCTCAAATAACTAAAATAAATTTATCGAAGTATTCATTTTATGGCTTGTACAGTGACCACCCTGCTGGTGTTGGAATAAAAAAAATCTCCCCACTTGGCTATTGTGTCAGTGGGCCCTGAATTGATCAAACACCATCGTTTTGTAGCAGCGGAGAGAAGCTGCTCCCATCCATGTTCTAATCTCCCCACCAACTCTGCAATGCTTTATATGGTATATCAATATGCTCTCATTCTTTTTTTCCTTTTCCCAACAAGTATATACTCCTATCTACGTTTACATTACCATCCAATGAATCAACCTCCATATCTTTGTATGAAAATGTTTTATTGCAAAGTAATTTTCTGATGATCCATTTATTAATAAATGCACAAACGGGGTTACTTGTATATAGATTTTTTTCTTAGCGCACAAGATTTTTTTATATGACAGTTTGATTAGGTCACATTTGATTGTTGCTGGTACAGTTCGGATTGATAATAAGTCATCTAAAGGTATTTTATACATTCACAGAGTGCACAATTTTTTTAAAGCAAAGAATTGCCTCATTCAGTAACACTTGTGTTGTTGTGTTCGTTAGTAAATGTACTGATTTATCATTTATATGCCTTTCTATATTCCTTATCTTAAAGCACAAATGCTCCGCTGGACTTTCCCTTATAGGAAACAAAAGGGAAGTCACTGAAAGATTCGCCTTGTTCACTTTTGCCTAAATATGACGCAAAAGATTTTTATCTCACGCAAGGTAGATTCTTTCCTGGAAAATATTCTCTACTGAGATTTGAATTTGTATTTTCTGAGACGCTTTTAATATCAATGTGTTCAAACTTCGTTGCTATAATGATGTCCTTTATTGATTTTCCCTAATTGCATTTCCGTTTTAGGATACTCGAGGATAAGAGAGTGTTTGGTTGAGGGTTTTACAGCCCTATAAGCTTGATTGGGCATGAAACTGCTTATTGTGAGTGTTTGGCATAATTTTTGGTCAATTAGGCTTGTGCTTTTATAAATTGTTTTTTTGAAAAAGCTAGACCCACGAGCTTTTAGCTTATGACTTATGAATTTATGACCGTTATTATGGCAATAATTTGTGATCCAATTAGTTATATAATATTATTTCATCAAATTATCTATTTTTCAATTGTCAAATTTCCCAACTTAACTTTATTAATTTTTTATAATTTTTAATTTAATTTTTCTCTTATCATTATCACAAATGTCACTTACCGTCAATCCAAATAAGTTCTACTTTTGCAAAAATCACTTATACAACTATTAATCCAAACATAAATCACATTACACAATCTGACTTTTACTCAATAGTAAGATTGCAAAATTCAAATTGAAAATAAACTGCTTTTGCAATCGTGGTCCAAACACACATTAAATATCAACATTATCTTAATGCATGTTTGCGAAACAATAAAATCATTTTCCATAAGTCGAGATAAAACTCATCTTACATACTTATCTCGTAAAAAGTAAAAGATATTATCTAAAAACTAATTCAAACATGTACTAGACCGTGCTCGTTTGTTTTAGCTTTTTAAAAGTGCTTTTACGATTTATGATTAGCTCGTTTGGATTAGCTTATGGAAGCTCCATAAGTGTTTATAAATCATGATTTACGGAATACGAAGTTGCTTTTACGGTCTACGAGGTACTTTTATGGTCTACGAGGTAAATATGTGGAGGAGATTTATCTCGATTTATGTAAATCGGGCTTACATAATAAGCCCGATGTAAATAAGCTCAGGCAAACAAGCTAATGTAGATATGTGAGAGGAGTTTTGTCTCGATTTGTGGAAAAGAGCTTTTTGAAACCAAACATACACTACCGCTAAAGTCTACTAGTCCTTAAACTTGGGCTTGTTTGAGAAAGCACTCGAAAAGTACATTTACGTAAGTTAAGATAAAACTTCTTCCACAAACTTACTTCGTATACCATAAATCACGTTAGAAAAACAGCTTTTACCGTTAATTCAAACATGCACTAATATCCTTTTCCCTGTTTTCCATTGTTTTCTGTGTTCTTTCCCTTTAGGCTGGAATTTTTTTTCTAGGGGATTCGAATAGGTCAAAATGCTGCATGTTATGGAAAACTGATTCAGGAAAATATTTCTTTTTTTATGAGGACGAAATTCATGCTCCAGATGTGTAATATGCAGGGTTTTGGAATCCGGACCGGACCGGCAGGTTCGGCCTGGAAATCGACGACCCAATGGCGAAACTGAGCCAGTTCAGTGACTGGTTTGGTTTGGCATTTTAATTTTTTTAAAAAAAATTAAATTTTTCTTTAGAATTTTATATAAATAAGCTTAAAATATTCAATTTCTCACCGATTTAGTCCCGATTTCGTTTTTGTTTGACTCATATCTGACCCACTAACCCACTGACCAACTGACCCAATACCCGACTGATTCAATGACTGATCCGGATTTCGGAACCTTTGTACCATAACCCCTTATAAAATATAAACTTGGAAAAACTGTCTCAAACTTTACCGTAACGTGTGACATCAATATAATCACGCCATTACCATCCTTAGATTACTAGTCTGAGCTGTCTTCTTATCTCCTCCGAAGACATTGGATTTCTGGGAATTCAGACTTCGGAGATCCTTGAGATGGCAAATTGGGACCGTTCAGGTGCTTCGTTCTTAACATGCGGTCTCAGATTTTAGTCTTTCCAAGATGAGATTATATTCCTTCGTTTCCTGGATTGAAACTCTTTAAAATAAATGATTGCGGATCAGAATCCTTCTTTTTCGTTTACATGAAAAGGATTTACATCCTATTGATCACCCCCATCCTACCCCACCTTTACTGTTATACCTAAATTAGAAGTGTGATTTGATTGATCGCGAAATGAAGATAGATGAGGTTTCAGCAGGTAGTGGGAAAGGCGAACGGGTCCTTGTAACTTGTAAGGTTACCCCCTTCAACAAGATAATTATGAGGTAATATTGAAGGCTTCCAACTTTCCTGTTTGACTTTCAAACTCAAGTGGGACAAAATGTTTTTCCCTGTCCTTGTGATGAAACAGGAATCCCAACCGAAAAAGGCAAGTCGTGTTTCGGCGATCGCGAAACGGTTCAACTAGGACCGATCCAAAATCCCAAATCGAAATGATGGGCTCATCGCTGTGGATCCACAGTTTTGACAACTACAAAAAATTCAAATGGTTTTTGAGAGATCCCAACCCCTTAAGTGGACCTCGATAGACCAGATTAATCAGTTATTCGGATACATAATAATAAAATCAGGAAAATACGTCAGATATCAGTATTTCCATGTTCATAAAAAAAATTGGAATGGTTTTAAAACAATATGATGGATCATCGAAGCATTTATGGAACGCAAGGAGAGGAGAATCAATAAAAACAAGGCACCTTAAAGTTGAGCGGCTCCACCATAAATGCCAGCATGCAACGGCCCAATGCATGAGAAAATCTACCCAGCAGCATGCCAAGTCAACCGAAATAACACAATCAAGCTTCCCAAGTTGAGTGGGTTAATAAATGTGCAGTTTCAAACATAGGCTCGTGGATGACCTCCTTACAGCCCAATTCAATACAGACATGGAAGATGCTAGAAGATAACCATCGTATAATATTGGCTAATTATTCTTCACTCCCTCTACTGCAATTGACGCAAATTTTATGCGACGGAGAAGTGGGAAAGAAAGAATAGCAACGAGTTTATTACAGGTTGTTGGTAACAGGAGGTATAGGATCACATGAAAGCAAACCGCGTAACTCGTAATTTACAAATGAATAATAAAACAACACAAAATTATCAAAAGGAAATAAAGTACAATAGCAGTTCCCCCCTTTTTCGTGCGCGCGTTTTTTTTTTTGGGGGGGGGGGGTTGGCGTGGGGAGGATTGCGGGCATCATATCCGAGCAACATAGGAATTTGCCTGCGTAACGTATCTTACCCAACGGTAAGGCTCCGAAGCTCGGGATTTCTTAGCTATCTGCAAGTATTTTACCTGCATCAAAGAAATATATTAAGCACTCAGCATCTTCTGACGAACTCTGAGACAGACGAAACAAGCAATTAGGCTTGAAAAATTAGCACAGGCAATAGTGGCATTCCTAATTGCACTGGTCCCATTGCAGAATGTAGACCATTTACCCAGTGAGATTTTTCACTCTGGAGGGGAGAGGGAGGTTCAAGTCATGCAAATAACATTCCCACTCACATTGAGTAAGGTTTTGCATGTGAACCAATGACTGTCAAGATACTAGCATGACACCTAATTGATCTACAATCGGGGTCCTGAATTTTGGTAATATAGTGAAGTTGATAAAATATGTTCACCTGAAGCCGTGATACATTGTACATTGGAATGGTAAATGTCATGCTGACAGGTCCAGACTCCTTTGTTATATTCCCTTTTGAACAAAATATTGTATAATTGTCAAGATCAAACGATAATTAAACCTAACAATAGGCAGACTATTCATTTGACGCACCAAGCAATTAAAAAGATAAATACCATGGGATTCTTGAGAGAATGTTAGCTTTGCACGAAGTGTATGCTCAGATCCACCAACAATCTGTTTGGCAGCACTAGTCAGTCATTATTTTCTCGAGTGAAAAATGTGAACAGAACTGTGTTCAAAACTTGCTTTCAAGTAGGAATCCGAAAGTCAAAAGTGGAAAAGAATAAACCAGTGAAAGTATAGATTTTCTTAATATAAGTAACTTTTTAGAGATTGACAAGAAGCATTGCCTTCTTTAAACTCCACTCTAGCTTCTTATTTGCTTCCTTGAAGTCAGTTGTTTCTCCAACAGCTCCAGGGTTCAACTCAAAATTAACCCTGAGAAAATGCCAGGTAATAACTTAAATCAGAGACTATAACACTAGTTAGGAGTAACACCTTTATGCATGTCTTTTTATACGCAAAGAATTGTGATTTTCCCAGGTTCTTGTCTTGGAATTTATCCCACAGGTAAGAAAAATTAACGAGTATGATCTGCTTATCTTTCTAATGAAGTTAAGAATTCTAAATTACTTAATGTGCATTCTTTCGAAAATCTTTTAATTTCTTTTAAGTCTAACGTATAGAATGCAACATAATAGTGCAGTCTTTGAACATTGATCTATAAGAATGTATCCTTGAACTCCTTAAAAGGCATTCTTTATCTCTCTTATTTTTTCAAGTGATATAGAAGAAAATGAAACAAAACCTGGTCGTATATTTGGGTAGTGCCATCTGCACCTTGACAGTGTTTGCAGTTACACTTGAACCAAATTCAGCATATATCTTAAGAATCACCTCGGCCTGCAATTGCCATTTCACAGATCTTTAGTGAGTACTAGTCTCGAAAATGAAAACATTTGACATAAAGGACGAAAGATGGGGATTAAAAAATGATGGAACCTTGAGGGACCCTGCTTCTTCAATTAAAGCATTAATACGAAAAGGAGGCCGGAACTCCTGCGTCATACGGTAGTTCATTACAGGAAACTCACCATCTGGTGGTATCTACAAATAGCAGTAGAAGATAGCCATTAAACAAAATAATACCAGTAAAGTACTTTATGATGCGAAATTTCATAACCCATAAAACACATTTTTATACACACCAGAGACAGAGTTCTGTCCACATCAAAACTATCAAGACGAACAGACTCATGGAAATTACAGTCATCCAATATCACGGCTCCAGAACCAGATGAACTGTGAGAACCTGCGCCTGAAAATGGTTTATGCAAGCAGCCATAGGAACACATGAAATTTAAATCCCTAATCAAAGAACAATCACTCTTCAAATTAGTAAGAATATAGTTACAATAACCCCACCCACCCCCCCCCCAAAAAAAAGGGAAAAAAAAAAGTTCACGCAAATTAGAGTGGTTCTTTCTTAACTTAAATGACCACATCACAGAATAGGTGGTTATCTGATCGTCATTTGATGAAGTATTGTCATTGAAAACCAGAAGGAATGGATCCAAGGAACAAAAGTACAATGCACATCATCATGGTATCTAATTTCCAAAACCTTAAAAAGAGACTTCCCTTAACTTGTCCACACAATGAGGAAACAGGAATAGACCCAAAGCACAAATGTTCAACTGGAGAAATAAGCAATGTGTTGGGAATGCCAAACCACCAAGTAGAGAAAAAAATACCATATATTGGTCCTTGACCCCTTCCTATGGTAAGATCATCATTAAGAGCTAATCGAATTTCAGGATTGCCAGTAAGATAGCTTTTCATTTGTATGGTGCCATCAATTTCAGAAGTCAGTATATATCCCTGAACAAATCAAATAAAATATGTATAAATGATTATTAAAATATACGAAAAGCAAATTATTTGACATTGCAAATGAAATCAAGGAAACAAAAAGGAAGATATAGCTTGCATACAACATTCATTAAGAAAAACTTGATGTAACAAGACTTATAATGTTAAACTTCAACACCTTGCCACCAACAACCAATCCTGGGGGGCTGAAAAACAATACACAGACTAGCCCTAGACATAGCTTTGATAACTTATTCTGCAGTAACTAATAGCTTAACAAGAATAGAATTATAAAATCATGTCAAACATTATCTTGAAATATATAGTAATATAACTCAGGTTGAGATGCTAGATAGAGCTCTTAAAAGGGTAAATCATCAGAGCATCTGGAAAGATATAAAATAATGAATGAAAGAAGCCAAGCCCTTCCATTCTACATTAAATCAAAATGTCTGTAAATAGATAAGTTGTTAAACATGATTGCACTCAGACTAAATATTTCTATGTTTTTGTGAAACTTCAAATAGTAACTATTTAGGCAATATTTCAAACACTCGTGAGTTCTGACAAATGAAACAATGCCAAAAAAATAATAAATATTATGATGGATTTGAAGTCACATTATGATACATGTACTCACACTGGAGCTAAAGGTGATGCTGATTTTCTCAATTACGTCAACAAAGATTTCCTCCCTATTTTTACCCCCAGGCTCTGCAGCTATAACTGATTTTGTGACAGCTATTCCAGGCATTCTTTTAGCCCTTTGCTGAAAGTAATCAAATTTGAGGATTAATAACATCAAGTGTGCAAATAATGAGTATAAATAGAGTACCATAAAGTGCCTTATAAAGAATACCGCAAAAATTGCAGAAGGTTCAAGAGGTGGCAAACGAGTAGTATCAGCCACAATTGGCTCGTTAAAAACATAGGATTTTAACACCTCTGTAGATGTTGTTTGAACATAACCAAAGTCCTGGTACAGAGAAAGTCATCAACTTTGATGTTAGCAAAGATTTCAAGGGGGAACTTTACATATTCATAACTCATCTTACAATAGCAGTAAAGCTGTATCATGAGTTTGTGATTGGGCCCTTTTCATTCTTTTCAAACAACTTTAGGTCTGTATGAAATTTCCATATCTGGCAGATCTATACAGTGCAATTAAGAATTTGATGAAGAATCAGATAAAAAAGAGTATACGAGGCTCACAATGACTTCATCAAGCAACTCATACACAAGCACAAAGTTCTTTCGTAACGTGTCTTCATTGAGAACCCCAAGGTAATCTTTAATAACACGAGCAATCCTTTGTAAAAGCTCTAAGGCAAAGGAAGGTGATATATTAACCCTTGTAGTTGCAACAAACAATAGCCCAACAACCTTCACATGAAAGTAGTTCACACCATCCACATTCTATCAACACAGAAAAAATCAAGTATAAGTCAACATTTTATACCAGGTAAGCAAAGACACAACGTGAATATATATATATATATATATATATATATATATATATATATATTCCTATATTGCATAAAAGATATATGTATGGAAAAAAATAAAAACACATGCCTTTGAAGGCACTTTCACGTTTGTGGATTAAGATTCAATACTATCAAAACCATCAGATGATGGTAGTTTTAACTTTAAAATGCATTTCCTGCTTCAGGAAAATAATACCTACAAAGACAGGTGGTGCCTCCTCCTGCCCATCCTCTTTCCAAAACTTTACTTTGCGGAAGAATATCTCTGCACTTCCATTTTGCACATCTCCACGATCTGCAATGGAAAGAAAAAGGCAGCTAGAAGCATTGAGGATTTTATAGCAATATTTTCAAAGTATTATGATAGGTATAATAAGTAAAGAAGTAATACAAACTCTTGTATGATAACATACTCATACTTCACAAGTCATATTGCTTTTAACTCACATTATGTTCACTATCTACAATAGCACTTCATGATAGAGGTGACCGTATCTTTATATCTAATGCAGCATTGTAGTTTAACTTTAACACCATAAGATCCAGTTTGCTAGACCAAAAATACATAAAATTATGAGCAGCTTCAATCTCAAAATTAACCAAAAAAAAAAAGGTACCGTGCGACATCTAATAAAGAAGAGAAAAGATAACGCAAGAAGCATCTACTAAAAAAGTTTGAATCACGGCAATTTCATGAATTCCTAAACAAACTTGTTGCTGGAGTTGGTAAAATGACGTCCAAATTTGTGAAACGCTAGATTAAGTTGGATGACTCTTTGTCTAAATAACACAGAATGCATATTGAATTCCTAGAAGTTGTGTCATAGTACCTTGACAGAACATAAATAACATGCTCAGCGAAAACTATACAACAGATTACACCGGTTATCAACCCAGACCTCAGTCTTCTCTTGAAGTGCATTTCCACAAGCAATGCCAAATTAAGTTAAAACAACAACTAATAATCGGCAGTTTCCATTGTATTAGAGTTCAAGGAAGACAACAAGCTTTCAGATTTTTGTTTCAATCAGCCAGTGAAGTAATCAACTTAAGAAGATAATTCAAGCAAGATCTGGAAGTATAAATTAAAGTTCTAATAAAAGAAGCTCATTCTGGATCGGCAGGTGAAAACAAAGTCAAAAAATAAGAAAAAATTGAACTAGAATAGAGTGAATACTTAGAAACGAATTTTTAATACAGTTTAGAGAAAACATCGGATTGAACGACATCAGATCCAAGAACAAAGTAGACCAGAATATACAATCGCGAAGGGAAAAGTACGTCCATGTGAGAGAGAAGGAGCTTACAGTCTCGAAAGACGATGTTATCACCACGCTGCGACAAAACGAAGAACTGCGAGATCATGACTTCTTCGGCGTTAACTCACGCAGGATGCACGTTTTAGCTGCTACCTTAGCTATGGCTTATTGTTTTCCTTTCCGCCAACGGGTGGGGTCGTGGCCCCTCTTTTAAATGATTTTCTCTCAGCCACACCCGCTGAGAGCCTGAGACTCGAGTGCTCTTAATGCAGGGAGAATTCGTCTTATAAGATTGTTAACCGCATTCTTAAATTTATCAATTTATATTTTTAAAGATATTAATGTAACCATTTTTTTCAATTTATATTTTTAAAGATATTAATGTAACCATTTTTTAATATTTTCTAGGATCTAAATGTAATTCTCTAATGTATCCTTCTCCTTCTAACAAATTCTTCCCTCGTAAAAATTACTCTTGGCTGCGGGAGTGTAATTAATCACGAGCTATTGTTAAAAATTAAGTGACCTAATGGAGATGATATTAAACTAAAAAGAAGAAATCACATTTTTTATAATTCATAATAATATAGTATACTACTAATATTTCTCGGGCAAAAAAAAAAGTATACTACTAATATTTAAATTATTCTAAATTAATGTTGATAGCAGCAACGACAGCCATAGATAATTGAATACGCCTTGGGGATTCATACCTCCTTTCCCAGTAGTCCATTATAAAAGTACTAATTATGCGTCCAAAGATTTTGAACAAACTTTGATTCTCCTAATGAATCACCAAATCTAAAAGGAGGGGGAAAAATCAAGGAAATCGGTATGTCTTGATGTATCCGACTTTATCATATATCTAATGAAATTGCAAAAAGAAAACATATATATTCCCGGGTGTAGTTGACAAGTTACGAGTTTTACTTCTTTTGTTTTTCTTGGTACAATACCATTGTGAAATTCATCAATTAGCGGTTAGATCTGGTAATAAGTACTGGCCCAAATTGAGTTTTACGGGCCAGCTTGAGGCCTGCCAGTGATAATGATCAGAGCCACAACATCAACACCAAAATTCTTGGTCTTTAACTGTATAACTGTGTTCTCCTTCTTCGTCTTCAACATTGCATCCTCTCCAATCAAGTGTCCATTTCTCAAATGAGCAATTTGAAAAATCGTAGTATCCTCCATGAAGGCAAAGCAACTCCTTTTTCACACTTTCTTGTATCCAAGGGTAACTCAGTAAGTTCAATAGTGACTGGTTTACAGACTCCTGTAATCATTCCATAAACATCCCTCTCAGTCAGTAACACAACCAATAAAATCTACAGTTTTCAAAAGCAATAGCACGTAATCTCCCCACGTATTGAAAGAGAGCAATTCTTTCATGCACGTAAAAACTAGTGTGTGTGTGTGTGTGTGTGAATTTCGGTTGCGAAAGACTATATACCTTCTCACAGAATTTGCATTGCCGACCAAAGCTTAGATGAGCTGTGGCAGCTTTTGTCCTCGACTTGGCAACTTTCCCATTAACAACCCATTTGTTAATGAAGCTCCTGGGGAAAACGTGAATTCTAATGAAACAACTATATACCCCACGATTTAATGTGCTAAATTAAATTCTTAAATTCCTGAACCTTGTTTTTCTTTTTCTTTCTTTTTTTTTGGCAAGAGATAATTGTGATCAAACAAACCTTGATTCGACATCATCTTGTATATTCATCAACGCTTCAATTCCAGCACAACTACTATGGCCAATAACTAAAATATTTTCAACCTGAAAATGGAACTAAACACTTTTCAATCACGCAGTTATGTATAGGTGTAATCGACCACAAGAGTGCGTCATTATTTGCTCTGTATGATTTCATTCTGATCCAAAAATTCATTATTTTCTGAGATATATCACTGAGTTCTGTAGTGTCAATCGTTAGACTACGTGCCTTGAGAGTAGTTACAGCAAACTCAAGAGCAGCATTACACTCAGTTGCTCCATTCTGCCCACAAAAAGAAAAGAAATATATTACATGAGGTCAAGATTTTGGACAATTGGCAATCATTTGACCGCACAAAAATCAGAAGCAACAGTTAAAGTACCTTCATGGGAGGAACAAGATTGGCGATGTTACGTATCATAAAGGCATCTCCAGGTTGAAATCCTAAAATGTTAGAGGGGCATACCCTAGAATCTGCACAAGCTATTACCATGAACTGTACTTGGATTTATCAGTTATGAAACTTTTTCTTAGTTTAACTACTAAAATAAAGAGAAGCGTAGCAATGAAGAACCACAGAAATTAACCACAAATAGGATGAGGAAAGACGATTATAAGTAAAGCATATGAACTCTGATTACCACCTTTGGAGACTGAGCTTCAGCAAGAGCTTGAAAATGCTCCAACTCTTTCCTGTCTAAATGCAACTTAGCTTGTAAGATGCTTCACAGAGATAACAAAGAACAATGCCAAATAGCTACTACTCACATGTATTTCTGCTGCTTGAAACTCAGAAACCTCTGTTTCATCAAACCAAATAAGTCCTGTTTATCATCAGTTTCAACCGTGGTTCCAGGCTTTTCCCTAATGGAAAGGAAAAATAGGAAATAAGTTAAAGTTCTAAGGCAGGAAAACTTGGTTAAAAGCGACAAACAAAGCAAAGAGGGAAAGCCTTTCTTCAAACAGCGAAGTGGCTCACAAATGTAATAGAACACAAGTTCAAATTTTTGAGTGAACCCAAATCTTAATAGTATCATTTTCAATTTGAATTTCAAATTCTCAATCCGTTTTATCCGGTATTTTAAAGCCCAACTTACTTTATCGAAGGTGAGAATGCTGCTTCACTTCTTGCCCATTTCGTCTGAACACCCAGCAAGAGTGAAAAAAAATCAGCTAGGAACAAAACCAAGAAGAAAAGATCCATGAAGAAAGAAGCATTAGATCGACAAGCTGATCTTTAATTGAAACAGATTGGCCTTCAAACAGAGAAGGAAGAAACTGACGAAGTTATGGCGAGGCGTTGTTCTTGAGAAACCCAGAGAAAAGCTGTTTGGGGTAGATAAGGGTGAGCACAGAGAGGAGTCTCCATGGACAAACGGACGCACAAGATCAAACGTTGATCGGACAAGTGAGCCAGTTTTGGAGCCTGCATTTACCAAGTACACAAATTTCTATCATTAATTTGACCTCCTTCTATGGAAACTTCTCTAACTGTAGAACTGCAAAATCCAGATTGGCAACTCACGGTCACGGATTAGCCTCGCCATCTTTTCCTCTGTCTATACCACAATACATCCACTTCCTCACATACACACAGTGTCCATTTTTATCCCCCGAAATAAGTTTATTTCAATCTTATCTCTTAGTAGTGTGATTAATTATTCGGATTTTCTTATGTGCATGTTTCTTGAGACGACAGTTAGTTGAAGATTGCTCAATTATATAGACTTATCCAAGTGTTACACGTCACCCAACAAATCGTTATCCCATCATATGGGACATGCTTTACAGACCCAGCACGACATCAACACCCACTTTCTTACGTCACTTCATCGTTGGCATCATTATCTCCTCGACTCTTCTTTTTTGGATCTTCCTATCACAACTCGAGTACCCATATCTTATCTAAACCATTATCCATTTTTATTCTTTTTTTCCTTACATTTTTCGTTAGGTTGGGTTGCTATGATGAATAGGATCATTGGAGTGAACTGTGTTATGTTAGCTACCCAACTTCGCCTTTATAATTTTTATATAATATAATCCTCCAAAGAAATTTTTTGGCCAAGTGAATTAGTTACAGGGAATTAGCTGCTAGTACTAGGCTTGATGGTAAGAACTAGAGGAAGAAAATACAATAAGATGGTTTGATCCCATGTCAAGATTTGATTACATGTCAGCAGTTCTCAACATGAAGCCGCTTTCGCCCTCATTAGGTAAGCCGTAACAATGTCGGGCCCGTTTGTGATCCAACAACATCCGACCCAGTCTAGGCCCAACCAAGGCCCGATTCTCCACAACAGCCGTCAAAGCCCGTTCTAGTGCCCCAACCTCTTCTTCCTCCTCCTCCTCTCCACCAGTCCACTGGACAATCACCACGCTCTTGGTCCGCCCACCAATGGTCATCATCTCGGCTCGCACCGCCTTAGCCCGAACCGACCGGATCGCCTCATCTAGATCTCGGTTCAGGTTGGGCCGGTCCTCGCAGCAGAGCGTGGCTTTCATGAGTTTCCTCTTCCCTCCTCCGTCGCAGTAACTCACAGTTGCCTCGTCCGACTCTCCCGGGAACGCCCACTGCTCCGAGTCTCCGGGATCCGACCCGAATTCTCCGCTGATAGTGCTGCCCGACAAGTCTCCTTCGTGATGGCGCGCCACGTCATCGGCCTGTTTCCTCAGGTCTTTGACGTGTCGGACCACCTCCGCCAGTAACGAGGCCTTATCCGACTGCACCGGTCAAAACATTGTTAAAATTACCAGAAAGACCTCGAGTTTGAGGAACATGAAGGGTAAAAGGAAGGAGGAGGAGGAGGAATGTTCACCTTTACGGCGTTAGGGAGGAGAGAACGTAGAGTGGAGAGGTGGGTGTTGATTCGCTGCCTGCGTCTCCTCTCTGCTTCCCTATGGCTCTTGCATGCTTCCATTGATTTCCTCTCAGACTTTGATATGAGTTTCAGAACTGGCTTCGCTTTATCCGATTCCATGGACTTGATGGAGGAGCTAGGTTCCTGAGAACACGCACCCTGATCTAACCAGCTCTCAAACCCATAGAAACTCCTGAAAGGTAGCATCTTGATTGCTTCTTTAATTTAGGACGAGAAGGATACGATGTAGCAAGAAACGTAAACGAGCACGTAGAGTTCAGATAATGAGAAGTGAAAAGTAGGGAAGGTCTAAGACGTAAGGAGTGATGGGCAGCTTTTAGGGTAGAGGAGTACGTACATGGGAGACAGAGAGAGTGAAAAACAGAGGAGAAAAGAATAGTGAAGAGGAGGGAAGAGAAGACAAAGGTAGAAGAAGGTTTGAAACTGTAGTAGAAGGGAATGAGCCCAACAGACACATAGAGTGGTACTTTTCTTTTCTTGTTGAAAACGTCTGATCAAAAGAGAGCAGACATAAAATAAAATAAAAATGGGGGAGAGGGAGGAAGGAGGAGGAGGAACAAGGTTAAACTTGTGACCACTGAAACCTGAGAGGGGCCTGCAGATCAGATCATCAGAGTAACTAGGGGCTGTTCGTACAATAGAGAGAGGGGTCAGAACTCAGAAATGACTACACCCATTACGCACCTTAGTTTGTTCTCATTTGCGGACAAAGAGACATGAAAAGCTTTAGCTTTAACCGTCTGCGCTAGCTTTTTCAAACTAATTTGACTGTTGTGTGGTGAGTCTATATATGCATGTTCATATGCATGCATTTGTATTCCAGAGTAATTAGTTTCGTATTTTTTTTTTAAAAAAAAAAGGGGCAGAGACCTCGATTGTCATTTTTATTAATATTATTATTTGACGATAAAGCAGAAATGTTCTTTGAAGTGAAAAAAGGTAGATCTACAAGTGGAACGTGGCCTCAACATGAGAAGGCCACATGAATTTAGAGATGAAATTATAAGGGAAAAAGAAAAGAAGTAGAGTAGTGAAGTGAAGTGGGTTATGAAGGAGGATGGGAGGGGTGGGTGGAGTTAATTGGAGGGAAGGGGTTGATGGAGAGCAGAGAGTGGGGTGTTTGGTGAGAAAGGGAAACGATCATTTTCAAAAGAAGGCACTGCTGCATAATACATACAGTCTTCTACGGCGGCGCCAACAACAATGTTAAGGGAATCAAAAGAGGACAGGCAGCAATATACTAAGCCGACAACATCTTTTGGTCCCTCTCATCATCACCCAAAAGCATCCATCACTTTCCCACTCCCTCCTACCTTTAGATCCCATCGTCTACATTATTCCTTCATCTTTACCTCTCTCCTCCCAAACCCACGCACTCCTTTAACCAATATCACCCAATTTTATGCTTCTTGCTGAATTTCCTGGCCGTTTTATATTTCTTGTGTGCCCCACATTTCTGGCTAATTTTTTAAGAAAATCACAGTGATGTTATGAAGAAATGAATGTAATTATCATGAAGTCATACAATAAGCCAACATATGGAATTGTTGTCAATTTTTTTTGTGATTATTTTGTTTTCTTAAAATTTTATAGCGACGATAAATTGGTCTCAAGAATGCTATGATTTTTATAGAGGGATAAGAGATGGGACATGGGAGGGGAAGGAGGGTTTTAGGGTTGTACATGTGTGCGCGCGCGCGCCGGCACATGCATGTTTTCCCCCTGTTGGAATATTAAGACAGGTGATAAGTTGGCGCTGCGTCCTCTAATTCGTCTTCATTGATGAACTGTGACCTCTCATATATATATATATATATAGATAGATGCATAGTAAACAAAAATCAGTTCTGTCGCAACCAATAATGCAGGGCTTTGTATTTTTGCAAATCCCCATGAGCAAGCTAGATGCACACCGGCCTATTCATTTTTTTGTCTCGTTCGTTCCTGTGACATATTAATAAAAAAATAATATTATTTTAAAAAGATATTGACTAACAAGTCGGTTTTTATTACTGTTGTACGGTGTTGGGTGATGGCCAGTATCTTGCCTCCACACATTTCTTGTACAAACAAGTCAAAAAGAAACGTTCTGGTGGACAAAATAAAGTCTTCCACTGCAACAGATAAGAAATTCGTGTCACGACTAACTCGCCGGTATATATATCATATCCCTCCGGACTTTTAGGATAAATTAAACAAGTGCGATAAATTATTTAATTATAAATTTATTCAAAAATAATAAATATTAGATATAAAATAAATTAAAATCTTATATTTAAGATAAAAAAATAACCTAAAACTTGGAGTGCACCAACAAGTGTAGGTTGAATTAAAAGATATTTTGTGCCATGACAAAAAGTTTGAAATTAATAAATATCATACAGTTTATCAATGGTGTAGTTTCCTGGATTTTTTTATATGTTTAAGTGATAATATAGTGTGTGTTTGGTTGAGTGATTGAGAGACTTAAAAATATTTATTTAAGTAAGTTAAGATAACACTTTTTTAACATATTTATTTTATATATTGTAAATTATAATTAAAAATTTATTTTTAAAGACTTCAATCGTTATATAAATGACGCGTATAGCCTAGATTAATTAAGATATATAGATGCAAAATGTGATCCAATTTAACTGTGGGGGAACAAAAAATATTATCATTATTTAAAAATAAAATAAGGGAGTAGAGGTGATAATATGAGTTAGGACCACGGGCCGAGCCCGCCTAACTCGCAAATATGGACAGTTTGAGTTTTGAAAAATTGGGACCATTTGGGAGCAGTTCTTTTGGGCTCAAACCCATATGGTCCCAACCCATGGCTGGTTGGACCACCGGGTTTGTAGGTTGGCCCATATTTATTTTATTTTATTGTATTATGTTGTAAACTCGAATGGATAAGGGTGAAGGGCCAAATAAAACCCAATCCAATTTCCGTAGCCTTATAGTTATAAGTTATACATCATTGTCCATTAATGCTTTGGGACTTGGGGTTGCGACTTACGAGTTCAAGACGTGGTATTCGTATACTCCTCGAGTCCTTATCTCATCCTCTAAACCAAACAGACCAAAAATTTTAGTTTCTCTCTCTCTCTCTTTGTGCTCCGATAGTCCAATCTCCGATTCCTCGCTCAGTGCCTCAGTCCCTCGCTCTCTTCTTGCTCAACTCAGCACCTCAGTCCTCTGAACCAAACAGAACAAACCCGGCTCGTTTTCCTTGTTTTTCAAAGATAGCGTTTAATATTTTAAGCATTCCAATAACTACAGTAGCTAGTGAATCAGCTTTTATTATTGGTTCATGAGTTCTCACAAAGTATAGAAGTTTTCTTTTTCCTAATAATGTTCAAGCCCTTATCTGTACGCGTAATTGGATGCTTAGTTTCCCTGTGGAAAGTGATATTGACGATGATAATATATTTATATTTACTCATTGTTATATACTCCGTTATTTAAAATTAACATAATATTATCTTTCACTTTGTTTTATTATCTATGATAGTGAGAGATTTACTTGTGGAAAAGCAAATTGATTGAGCTCAACAAAATCTTATAGCTACACGATGCTTCAAATTCGAACACAATTAATATTAAATAATTATTAATTATTTTAAATTCTACTTAGTATTTATGGCTTTTGGATTTATATTTCTTTTGTTATATGTGGACTTATGATTAATGTTTATTTTTTTAATGAATTTTTAATTTATTTATAGCTTATGTTTGTAGAAAAAATAATTTTAATATATTGTGAAAATAATTTCAAAAAAATATAGATTAGGTGAGCTAACCCACTAACCAAGTGGTTATGGGTTGGGTTGGCGAAATATCAACCCATATTAATACGATTTTTTTAAGTATGAATATATATGATCCCAACCCACAACGAATTAACCCAAACCTAGTAGATTGAACCATATTACCACCAGTATAAAGGAAGATATGTTGGGGGAAAGGCATGTGAAGATGTCGGGTGGGCCCACAGAGGAAGGAAGGAAAAGGCAGGTAATATCAACATCGGGTGTCAGTGGCAACTGCCACCACAGAGACGCTGCTTCAGAAGGTTATGCTGTCATGTAATGTAATAGTATTCAGTTCTCTCTCTCTACGTCGTCGTCTTTCCTCCATTACCCCCCCCCTTCTAAATGCCAGCTTCAATTATTCAAATTTCTTTAATTCAATCACTCTCAACCTACTACTTCAAATATACGCTAGTGTGTCACGGCTCTTGATTTTTTTGTAAGGCACAGTTATTCCCCACATATGCCATCCACCGATCGATCACCTCAATTCTTGTCAGTTGAAGCCCTTGTCCCCATAAAATTATATCACAACACACACATATATAATAATAACATCGAAAATTCGGTTTTAATTTGCTGTCGCAATTATTAATATGAAACTATTATCTACACATTTTGCATGTTCCTGCGGATCTATCACTTTCTTCACTTTCACTTTCTTATTTGTAATCTAGTGTTCGTTTGGAATAGTAATTATAGTTTTCAAAAACAACTTTTCAATTATGATTTATGATATATGAGATAAGTAACATTTATAAATATTTTATAAGCTAATAACTCAAACATCTATAAGTACAAACTAGTGCCCGATCGATGTGCTGAGAGGAGCCTGCAAGTTTTGGACGTACATAGCAGTAATCAGCACCATATATACATGATGCTCCTGATTCATTAGAACTATGCTTGATCTTTTCATTAATTATCAATAATAGTTAAAATTAACCATCTTAATCCTATTCATGTAATCCAAATTCCTTACTTGATATTACTATATGATGTTGACGTATCCACAGAGCAATGAGCATGTCCGAAGGCTCACAGTGAATTAATGAGCATATATCTAGTAACGATGGAGGCCCCACCCTTGCACTTGAGCTGCATCATGAGCCCCCACCACTACATTTCTATTGACCCAGCTCTCGCTATCTGAAATCACCACTGGCCAAAAACACGTACAAATTAAAACAGGCCGAAATAATATAGAACCCTAATTAGCCCATCTTAAGCTGCTTCAAACACATAACCTTTCTTTCTTTGGTTTCTAGTTAATTTGGAGTGAACAATGAGGAGGCTAATGATGCAGCTAGCTAGCTGGGGCCCTTTCTGTTTTTGGTAGCAAACTTGTTGAGCTGTCCTTGTTTCTTTTTCTCTTCTCTTTGCTTATGGAACAGGGAAAATGAGTCCCAAGTATGTTTGTTTCCACTGTGCAGATTTCAAAAATTCATAGACAAAAAGGGGAAAGCGAAGGGGCAATAATGGGAAAAAGGTAGAGGGTGAAAGTGAAAGTGAGGCAGCGAATTATGGAAATGGTCTCAGGTCTTGTTTGCTATGTAATAGAAGCACAGGCATCACATTACATATATTTGAGGAATATGTACGTCAATTCTATTATTAACAATTCTCGTTTTTAAATAAACAAGGACTAGAATATTTTATTTACTTCTCCTTTCATAACCATCTAGTTCAGCAGTTTGTCTCCCCAATGTCATTATATGACTATGCCAGCTTCCACACGTTCACATAACAAAGATATATTTTCAAGGGAATTGAAAAAAGACAAACAGATTTTAACGGTAAAAAAAGAGGATTATACAGCAATTATGTGATCTCGGGTTCGGGGAGACTAAAAATATGAATTGCGTTGGAAAGCCTCGGCACTCCATATGTAGGCTTTTAGAGACACACACGCGTATTTGTGTATGGTTTTTTGGCCCAAATGTGTGGGTTTTATTGTCTGAAAAACCCAAAAGAATGGCAGTGGAATATTAATCAAAGAGGGCATTGGGTTAATGGGGCAAAAGGCGAATCCATGGTTGGGGCCCAAGAAGGAATAAGCCCAAAACACGATAGGCCGGTTTAGAATGGTCATTGCAGGAGAAAGATCCAACCCTCAAGGATTGGCGGGGCAGGGACCAAGAAGAGGAGGGTGACAAGCCTTGCAAGTTATTTCGAAAACTAAAACAGCATTTGTTTCCTGTACGTAATTGAAGTTTCTTGCTCGAGTTTTGAGAATAGGAAAAATGCTGTACTATCATATGATCCGATCCTAATCAAAGTTTCAGAAGAACCAAGTGAAAATGATGGGTATTTAAACCATGGCTGTCAATAATTGTGTCTGTGGATCATTGTAATAATCTCACATAAACTCAATGCATGGATTTTATAAGCTATTGTTAAGCATTCCGGAAAACAAAACTGTGTGTCATCTTCGAGTGTTTGCTGTGAAGCTTGTGGTGTGTTCCATGATGTCCACTGTACTAGATTTTGTGCAGAGCCCATAACCACAAGGCCTGGTTCTATTCCCAACAGGTGCCGTGGAAGTTTCAGCATCTTCCCAAAATGGCAATCATTATTGATTATTGACACGGCAAAAAACTTCAGGACATTGCTCCCTCTTCCCTTTATTGAGATGCATCAGAATCTTTCCCCTTCACATTTTACATTGACCCTTCCTGTGTAGAGCTTCTATTTATATACCATACTTTTTTCAAACTCCATTATTTTCTGTCACAGGTCCCACGTCTCCCTCCCCACTCACTACCCACTCATCCATTACTTTCCTCTATTGTTACTGTCCTCTCAACCATTATTGAATCAAAGCTTTCATTTTTCACACTGAAACATTCACTATTCACTTTCTTTTCTTTTCTTTTTTAAAGGGGGGGATATTACCGGGCAGCCCACAATCGGCAGATGGTGGTCCTCTCCGCAGTCAAATGAACTGGTGCATTATTGCTTAGATTATCAATATTATTAACTAATCATTAATCGCCAATCACATGCAAATGTGACACCCGCAGTAATTTTATATTTGGCTAGAGGAAGACCAGATACATACAACATCAAGGCTCTTTATGGGTCTCTTTTTTATAGCCTTAGCCTAGGAGAATATATATAGGGGGGGGGGATTTAAAAACAAAACAAAACCAAAGGAGAGGATAGGTTATGCGCTCGTCTGTAACAGTGATTGGAGTTTTTAAAAGTAATTTTTTAATCGTGATTTATGATATACGAGGTAAGTATGTGAAATGAGTGTTATCTCAACTTACGTATATAAACACTTAAAAGCCTCCAAAAACTTATCCAAACAAATTTATATATGGGTATGTTTGAAAACACATTAGATAAGAAAAAAAACTCATTTGGACATCAGAAGCCCATTAGAACACATGATAAATGTTTGGAAAATCATTAGCTTATAATGGGCTTTTAATAAAAAAGAATTTTTTTTCCTTAAACTCATTTTTTTAGCTTTTGAGCTTTTATCAATGGGCTTTTAAACTTTTTCAATGAATTTTTATTTTTAAAAAATATATTTATATTTTTTAACATCAATTATAAAAATATATATGTAGTATCCAACAAGGTTTATACATTTTTTAGTTATTTCCTATCTAAACGGGTTTTTCAAACGTTAATCCAAACAGGTTTAAAGTTAAAAAAAAGTCACTTCTCCCACCGCCAATCCAGACACAAATCACATTTCCAATCTAATTTTTTTTAATTAGATTTTTATAAAAACCTCATTAAAAAAAATCTTTTTTCCACCGAATTCCTAAACAAACTCTATCCGTGGACAGGCCCTCAGCTGAATCCTGAATGATTGATAACGAAAAGCAGTTAGAAATAGACGTCCACAGCCCTGTAAGAACCGACCCCTTTTCTCTACCTGTTTTTTTTTTCTTCTTCTCTCCACCTCTAAACCTGTTCACGTTGCTTGATTTTTGTCTGAGGTTGGTCGGTGTCGTTTTCCTATGATAATGTAAAATTTGTGTTGCCGATGAAAATGTGGTTTCGACTATTGTCTAGTTACGCGACTACAATAAGCTCTAGTGGGTGTTTATTTATACGAGTAGGAGCCACATTTTATTATTTTTAAGAGTTTTAGTTTTAAACACAGCGCCATTTGTCCGTCTCTCTGTATCATTTTCCCCTGAATCCCCTACCATAGAATCTCTCCCAAAATAGCCACCTCTCACTCCCTTCTCTCTCATGAAAATATATTATTCATTAATCCCTTTGTCTCCCTCAGATTACATTACAGTAACTTCAAACACCGAGCATCACTCTCGCTCGCACATGGGTGGTGGTCCGCCTTCTTTCAATCCATTCACCGGATTTTCCTTTTTCTTCTTCCTCCTCTACACCACAATCATACTCCTTGCAGCCGCCGCCGCTGCTGAAACCTCATCTTCTTCTCTAGGTTCCACCGTCGATGACGACGGCGCGGGAAAAAATCCGCTACCGCCGCCGCCATTGGGAAGTCAACGTGGCGGAGGGGAGAGAGAGTCTCCTTTTAAGCCCACCGTGGCCATTTTGATTGGGGTATTCACAACCCTGTTTTTCGTTACGTTTGTTTTTCTTCTGTGTGTTAAACAATGTAAACCAGAGGAGGAGGCCCAAAGGAATTCACATACAGGAGGTGGCCATTTGGGGAGGAAGAACTCCGGCATTGACAGGGTTGTGATCGAGTCGTTACCCATTTTCAGATTTGGATCTTTAAAGGGCCAAAAAGAGGGGCTCGAATGCGCAGTTTGCCTGACCCAATTTGAGACCGTGGAGGTTCTTCGGCTGCTTCCAAAATGCAAGCACGCCTTCCATGTCGAATGCGTGGACACGTGGCTGGACGCGCATTCCACTTGCCCGCTTTGCCGTTACCGGGTCGACCCGGAAGACATTCTCCTGGTTGGGGAGCCCAAAGTTTGGCCGCAGAATAATCAACTCATCCCACCGATACAAGAGATCTCCGAAGATCCGCAGCATAGTACAACAGACATAGAGACCGGCCTCGGACCGGATTCACAGGATCGGTTCGATTCAAACTCACTTCCCCGGAGAGTCTCCGGGAGGCACTCATCCGTAGGGGAAAGAAGTGGTGGATTCTTCAAGATTTTATTGCAGCGTCGAAACAGCATGGACGGCCAAACGACGACGAGGCTGCAGAAGAAAACAGCGCCGTTTAGGATGTCACTGGACAGTGCAATGTCGTCGACGAAGAGGAAAAGAAACGAGACCGGAAAAGAAAAAGAAAGTGGGGAGTGTGAGGGTCAAAGGAAAGACGGATTACTGCTGACGGAGAAGGAGAAGAAACACCGATTGGAACACAGGATCATAGTGTCTCCGTCTCAAAAGTCCAACGAGATTCATGAGAGATGGAGCGACGTACAGCCATCAGAATTACTATACCTGACGTCGGAGAAGATACTGAGCGAATCGTGCTCCTCGTCGGGGCGGTCGCATTCAGGGCGGCGACAGAATATGCAGCAGCCACCGAACCGGAGCAGAGGAGAGAACCGTACGGGGGCAATAAATGAGAGAAGCTTGTCGGAAATCACGGGATTGAGCCGGACGAGGAGAGAGGAAAGAGGGCATCGTCGGGAAGAAGAAGAAGAGAGAGAGGCGGGAATAGTATCGAGATGGGGGGCCTGGATCTCTCAGGCGCGGCGATCTCGATCTGTACGGTAGCCATTGAATTCTCGTCCAGTCTCAGCTCTTACGGAGAAATGCTCCTTCTGACAAAAGCTGCTGCCCATTGAATTAAGTTGTAACTTCGGCTTTGGCTTTAGCGTTGAGAGGTTAGAGAGACAACAAGAGGAAGAAATGACCAAATTCAATTTTGCATTCATTATTTTTCACTCACAGGGTTTAGATTTTAAACTTCAAGCAGGCAATTATCATTTTTTATTTCTAGTAAATACTATTAGAGTATATAAATTAATACTGGCACATTATGAATTTAAGATATGAGCCAGGTTCAATAGTTAAAATGTAACTTTATCCAAGAACCGTAAGAGTGAAAAAGTAAGGTTGCCCGCATCGCCAAATGTAATACGAGGCCGCAACTAACACATTTATTGAAGACTTTTGTGATGGGATCAATTTTTATTAAGAGCTGTAACGGTTGGAAGTTTTATAAGTGTTTTTAAATCGTGATTTACAGAATATAATATAATTTTTATGATTTATGAGGTAATTTTTATGGTTTACGAGATAAATATGTGAATGAGTTTTATCTTAATTTATGTAAATTAGACTTGTACAATCTATAAATCATTCCAAACAGTTTTTATAAATCCCTTCTTACCAGGACAATTGTGGCGAATATTAATATGAACAAGATCTTGTTTGGAATAGCGGTTGAAAATTTTATAAGTGTTTATGAATTGTAATTCACGGAATACGAAGTAACTTTTACAGTCTACGAGGTAGCTTTTACGGTCTACGAGGTGCTTTCACGGTCTACGAGATAAATATGTGGAAGAGATTTATCTCGATTTACGTGAATCGGGCTTATATAATAAACCCGATTCAAGATCGTTCTACCAAACAAGCACTAAGTATGACGAGAAATTTAGAAACACGTGAGGGAGAAAGTGCATAGAAAGGGAGGAGAGGAGAGAATGGAAGGAGACAGTTACTGATACCGAAGCGAATGAAGTTGGGGAGGGGCATATTTGGGTAATTTTGCACTCACACCCCCCCGGGGCCCTCTGTCCGTTTCTCTAATCGTTCTTGAAATCTGCAAGTGAGTCTCGAAACTATCACTGATTAAACTATTTTTGTAGGGAAGGAAGATTACTCAAAACTGGAGACTCATGCGTTGTTGTCTCATATTGAAATTTTCAAAAAGGTAAAGCAATGGCAAAATCTTCACCATCATATTTCTATTCGCTGCTTTTTTATTAATATACGATAAACAGTAAAAAAAATCAAAATGCTACATCATAAGAAATATTTATAGGGATATTACACTTAAAATTATTCTTCGTAAAAACGATTTTATATTTATAAAGAAGCCATTTTTTTTACATAAATGTGATACTTTTTAAATATTAAAATAAATTGAAGTCATTCTTACAAAGAATAATTTTAAAAATCATTCTTTGCGTGAACGATTTCAATACTATATGACATTGTTTAAATATTAAAAACAAACTAAAGTCGTTTTTACATAGAATGATTTTAGAAATTGTTCTTAGCGTGAACGATTTCATTACGATGTGATATTTTCTTTAATATTAAAACAAACTGTAAGGAATATATTCTTCTACGTACAAATTCCTCCTCCTTCTCAATGCGTCCTCTCTTCCATTATATCTAACTCTTCCCCCTACTCGTGAATATACAGTGCAAGGGACCTTAAAAAATTTGTTGAATGCTACTCTTTCATTCTCGTCCATCTTCATCTTTTCCTCAATTTTCTCCGTAGCTCCTTGTTCTCTCCTCTTTGTTCTCTTACTTGCTCAATTTTTTTCCTCATCCACATCCTTCATATTTTGCCTTGCTGATCTGTGGTTGGTCACTTACATTAGACTTTTTCCTTATTCTTGTTGTGAGTAAGTTGTTTCTGTAATTTATTTATTAATATGGTAGTTTGTAATATGTAATTTAAATTTGATTATATTACCGTTGATAACTATTACATTTACCATTTCTTATTTTTAGGTGGTCAGTGGTGGATTCATTAATTTGAAAAATCAAAACAGGTGCCTCTTATTTTAACTGTAAGTACTATCTTATAAACCTTGTTTTATGATATTAACAAATCTATTTTTATTTTGAATAACCTCTTTTGCGTGCATTTGTATTATTTGACAAAAGACTGACTCACCCAAAAACTTTAAGGTCGGTAGTATAAAATAAAAAACCTGGCTGCAAGCAAAACCTGGTTGGTAGGAGGGCAAACATGGTAAAATAAATTGAATGCTCCTACCAACCAGGTTTTGCTTGCAGCCAGGTTTTTTTATTTTATACTACCGACCTTAAAGTTTTTGGGTGAGTCAGTCTTTTGGCAAATAATACAAATGTAAGCAAAAGAGGTTCTTCAAAATAAAAATATATTTGTTAATATCATAAAACAAGGTTTATAAGATAGTACTTACAATTAAAATAAGAGGCACCTGTTTTGATTTTCTAAATTGTTGAATCCACCACTGACCACCTAAAAATAAGAAGATAAATTTATAGTTATCAACGTTAATATAATCAAATTCAAATTACATATTACAAACTACCATATTAATACATAAAATTACAGAAAAACTTACTCACAGCAGGAATAAGGAAAAATTCTGATGTAAATGACCAACCACAGATCAGCAAGGCAAAATATGAAGGATGTGGATGAGGAAAAAAATTGAACAAGTAAGAGAAGAGAGGGAACAAAACAAGGAGCTACGGAGAAAATTAAGGAAAAGATGAAGATGGACGAGAATGAAAGAGTACCATTCAATAAAATTTATAAGGTCCCTTGCACTGTATAGTCACGAGTTGGAGGAAGACTTAGATATAATGGAAGAGAGGATGCATTGGGAAGGAGGAGGAATTTGTACGTAGAAGAATATATTCCTTACAGTTTGTTTTAATATTTTAAAAAATGTCATATCGTAATGAAATCGTTCACGCTAAGAACGATTTCTAAAATCATTCTTCGTAAGAACGACTTCTAAAATCATTCTTCGTAAGAACGACTTCAGTTTGTTTTAATATTTAAAAAATGTCATATCATACTGAAATCGTTTACGCAGAGAACGATTTCTAAAATCGTTCGTCGTAATAATGACTTCAATTTGTTTTAATATTTAAAAAATATCACATCGTACTGAAATCGTTCACGCGAAGAATGACTTCTTTATAAATGCAAAATCGTTGTTGTGAATAACGATTTTAGGTGTAGTATTATGGTAAATATTTCCCACGATGCCGCATTTTGATATTTTTTTTACTGTTTGTCATATATTAGTAAAAAAGCCTCTATTCGCCTTCGCCCTACACATTAAAAAAATAAGCTCTATCCCTTTTCTTTACTGGATTCACGTGTGCTTGCACCCTGCCGGAATCTATCGCTTTATTGCAAGGGAAAGAAAATTATTATTATGGGGGAAGAAAATAGGAAAAATTTCATAAAAATACAATTAAAAATAGGAAAAGATAAATTAGTGCTGCAAATTTATCAAATATCAAGTTAAAATTGAAGTAGGAATTTGGGATTTTTAATTATGACCAAATGATCAAAATGCCCTTAGTTTAGTTCTCAAGTTTTAGAAGTCAATAATAACATATGTATCTATATTAAAAATATCAAATTTTACATAAACATCTTTACTTTCATATTTTACAACTTAATATCCCAAAAATCAGGGATAATTTTAAGGACACAAGTTTCAGGGGACTATAACAACATTTGTATTTATATTAATAACATCATATTTTACATTAACAACTTCACTTTCATATTTCACAACTGAATTGGGGGCCCTTTTGGTCAGAATAAGAAATCTCAGACTCCTACTTTAGTTCTGACCTGAGGTTTTATAAATTCGTAGCATCAATTTGCTTTTTATCATTTTTAATTGTATTTTTCTAGAATTTTCTCAAGAAAATACACTAATTAATTTATTACCGGTAAAAGACACCGATTACCATTAAAAAAAATTTAAACTAAAGTATATTAAATACACATAATTAACAAATATATGTAAATGATTTTCTATAAAGAGAGAGTCCGTTAGGGTTCCGTCCTTGTTTGCTTTTCACCAGAGTGGTGAACTCAGTTAGCTTACTGTGAAGCGATATGGTCAGAAATAGTGTCTAATGAAGGAAGACGATGATGAAATGGACAGAAGGTGCCTCGATATTAAGCTATAATGGATAAAGAAGATTGATCAAAAGGAAGATAAAAACAATCTTATTGGCAAGGTACTGACTAATTCCAGAGTTGGTTTTGCGGTGGTAAGGGACACAGTCACGACGACGTGGAAAGTGAAGAAGAGCTTAGAGGTAAAACCCATTGGGTTCAATCTGTTCTCATTTACTTTCAAAAGCAGTGGTAAGGCGCATAAAGTCTTAAAAGAGAACCCATGGGTTGTAAAAAATTACATGTTAAGTTTGCAAAAAGGGAAACCGTTTCTAAGTGATAATGAACTAGTAATCAACATCTGTGAGTTCTGGGTCCAATTTCATAACCTCCCCCCTGAAGGCAGAATAAGTACAAATATCAGAATGATGGCGAGTATGGTAGGGAGAGTTTTGGAAGTAAAAGAGTCGAAAGACCATAGATTCTCATAAAGGAATTTTGGTAGAGCAAGGGTGGAGATTGAATTAGAAAAATCTTTAATCCCAGGATTCTTAGCACTTCGCCCTGATGAAGAGCTAGATGATGTATGGATACATATAAAATATGAAAAGCTAGCTCGATTCTATTATAATTGCGATAAGCTTGGGCATGATAGTAAGGTCTGTGAAAATGAAAAAATGGAGTTCATAGTTAATGGTATAACAAGAGGATATGATGCTACACTGCGTGCACAACCTCTCAAGAACCAATGGGTCATGCTGGCGGGTAAGATTCCGGTGAGTATCTCGACAAAAAAGGCAAAGTATGTTGATGACAGAAAGCAGTAGTACTTGATTGGGGAGAAAAGCCCAATTTATGTTTCCAAGGAAGTAGGAGAGTGTTCAAATAGACAGGGTATGTGAAAAAAAGGGAAAAGGTCACTTTCAGCCGAATTCAATAAATGTTGAAATAATACTGGCGCAAAGGGCGCTTCAGGAAGAAAAGATTATAAGCGACTCCCCTTATCATAATCTACAAAAAGGAATGGGCCTGGACAAGAAACCTGAAGCCAACATGGTAATGGAAGTAGACCAGAATAATGAGTTGGACTCTATGATAAAACAATTAGATGGGTCAATTAGTTTATTACAAGCACGTAAGGAAAGAATCCTGGTAACCCAGATTAAATATTGGGTAGAATTTGCTGAGAATGAGGAGGACGGGAACAAAGGTAAAGGGACAATTGTTGTAGTTAACAACCCAGAGATTAAAAAGCTAGCGCAAGGGATTCATGATGTTTCTTTGAAGAGAAAGGCAGAAGTAGAACCTCAATCGTTGACAAATAAGAGAAGAAAGGACCATGAACAAGACTCTCCGAAAAGTGTTGGAAATAAAGAAAAAGCTGAAGTGGAACTTAAAAGAATTGCTGAGACAAACCGATCTAGAGAATTTGGTTACAGGTATGATAGGGATTTAGATTACAATCATGCGAAATGTTTTAAAGATTCTTGGATACAAATGAAAACTAAAAGGATATTGTTTCTGAAAAATGAAGCAGAATTTCAAAATAGGCAGAATTTAGGAAGAATGGGAGAGGGAGAGGAATTGTTTGGTTGTGTAAATGAGGAGGAAGCTAAGATTGAGGACCGAGGTGGCTGGCCTAATGCAGCCACCCAAGAATTATGAATTACTTGGGTTGGAACTGTAAAGGGTTAGGAACTACCTTGACAATTCGAAACCTACAGTTCCAGTGTGATAAATTTAAACCTCTCATGGTGTTTTTATTTGAAACAAAAATGAAGAGAACAAAAGTAAAAAGAATATGAAGGAAGCTAAATTTTGGTAAAGCATGTTATTTTGATCCAGTAGGAAGATCAGGTGGGTTAGCAGTGTGGTGGTAGGAAAAAGTCAAGTTGAAAATTGGGTTTGTTAGTAGATTTCAGATATATCTAGAAGAGGTGATGGTTGAGGGGCATTATATGGGAAACATCTCTTTAGTATATGGGCCGCATGAGTTGGCAATGAAGAATAGATGGTGGAATGAGTTGGAGAAGTTGAATCCGGGTAATGCGATTCCCTAGATTATTCTAGGGGATTTCAATGAATTGCTTTACTCTTCGGATAAAGAAGGAGGAAGAGAGTGCACTCAAAGGGACCTAGACCAATTTAGAAAAATCATGATAAATTGTGACTTGATGGAATTAGAACTTAAAGGGTGCAAGTTCACTTAGAGAAACAATAGACAGGGGGAGGAGTTCATTAGAGAAAGGCTGGATAGAGTAGTTATAAATACCAGCTGGAGGGAAAGTTTCTAGAGAGGCCAAAGGCAGGTATTAGAAGCAATAGGGTCAGATCACAGCCCAATATTCATTGAATATGACTACTTTTAATCAAAATCTCCCCCTTTGTTTAGATTTGATGCTAGATGGATCAATCACCCGAGTCTAATTGAACTGGTAAAAAGTAATTTGAAGCTGGAAGAAAGTGGGCAGGAGCTGCCAGATTTTATAGAGAACTTGAATGCATTGCGAGAGGTCCTAACTGAACAAAGTAAAAAGGAGTTCAAAAACAACTTGAAACAAATAAATCAGCTAGTGAAAAGGGTGCAAGTTTGTTTAGAAGCAAATTGGAATGAAGAAACTGAAAGGGAAATGGATGAATTAAAGAGACAAATTGGTGAATTATGGGAATAAGAAGAAGCTTACTGCGCTCAGAAGGCTAGAATAGAATGACTGAAATATGGGGACAACAATTCAAAATTTTTCATATGTCTACAATTAGAAGGAGGTGTAGGAATAAAATCACAAAGAGTGAAAGGGAATGATAATGAATGGGTTGAAGAAGAAGCAGAAATTCGGAGACAATTTGCTCAATTTTGTAACTATCTTTTCTCTTCAATTAGAACTAGAAACTTCTCTGGGGTGCTGGAAAGTGTTGAAGAAGTCATTCTGGATGATGACAACAATGCTTTAATGGCCGAAGTTACAAGGGAAGAGGTCAAGCAAGCAGTATTCCAGCTTGGGGGACATAAAGCACTAAGACCTGATGGCTCCATTGGAACATTTTACCAAAAAGCTTGGAACATCATTGGTGAACAGGTATGTAATATGGTTAAAAATTACTTTCAAACTGGCTTCTCGCTTGCTGATGTAAATGAGACTGATTTGGTGATGATTCCTAAAGTTCATTGCCCTGAATTTGTTGGTGACTATAGGCCAATAAGCTTGTGTAACTTATCATATAAAATATTTTCAAAAGTGTTAGCAAATGGTATGAAACCCTTGGTTATTAAGGCAATTAATGAGGGGCTTTTATTCCGGGTAGGTTGATTCAGGATAACATTATTGTTGTGCATGAGACATTTCATCACATGAAACTTAGGAAGAATGAGATGTGTGAGGTGGCAATAAAATTTAATATGAACAAAGTCTATGATAGAGTGGAATGTGATTTCTTGTGTGCAACCCTCTTAAAAATGGGTTTCAATAGTGAATGGGTAAATAGAATATTTTTTTTGTGTTTAAATTTTGTCAATTTTTTTTTTGTAATGATGTATGGGAAAAGGGTAGCTAAGGTGTCCCCCAAAAGAGGGCTGAGACAAGGAGACCCCTTGTCTCCTTACTTGTTCATATTAGTGAATAATGTTTTGCCTAGGTTAATAGAGATAAAAGTAGAGGAAAGATGAAGGGAGTTATGGTAGCAAGGGGAAGTCAAGAAATCACACACAGTTTTTATGCAGACTACTCCGCGTTTTTTCTACAAGCAAATAAGGAATACTACGGAAATTTAAAAGGAATATTGAATGAATATTGTGAGGCCTCGGGGTAAGCAATAAATCTGAGAAAATCATGCTTATATTTTTCAAGAAATACTCCTAATTTGCTTAAAGAAGAAATCGGACAGATTTTCCAAATTCACATTGTAGACGCTCCTGGTAACTATGTGGGGCTCCTAATTATCTGGGGAAGATCCAAAACTCAAGCCCTGAATTTTGTATTAGACAAGGTTAAAAAAATAGCTCAAGGATGGAGGAAGAGATTTTTATCAGAAGCTAGGATGGAAGTGTTGATTAAGTCAGTAGCTAATTCTATCCCCGTTTATTCAATATCTTGCTTTTTGTATCCCAAAAAAACCCTGAGACAACTGATAGTATAGTGTCTAGATTCTAGTGGAATTGTGATGAAGGAAAGAAGAAAACTTATTGGGTATCCATAGAGAAACTGAAGAGAAGCAAGGTAGATAGGGGTTTGGGATTCAAAGATTTTGAAACTTTCAACCTAGCCTTGTTGACAAAAGTTGGATGGCGGATTTTACAGAACCCCAATCAATTATGGGTGAAGCTGCTAAAAGCTAGATACTTTACTAAATGCTCCTTTATGGAAGCTAAAAAGGGTAGATTTACATCATGGATGTGGTCTATTATTGTAGAGGGCAGAAATGTGCTAGATAAACAGGTGTGTATTAGCATAGGTAATGGTTGGGAAACCAGAGTTTAGGTAGATCCGTGGATAGGGGACCTCCCGGGGAAAACGCTGACCTCAACATGCCCACATGAAGACTTTAGGGAGCTAAGAGTTGCTGAATTAATTGAGGAAGAAGGATGGAACTTGACGTCTACTGAGGGATGGATCACTAATGGTGAAAGCGAAGTAATATATAACACTGTAATAAGCCAGAGGAATAGATATGATAGGCGGGTTTGAACGGGGGGAAAAAGGGGTGTATACTTTGTTAAGGAAGGGTATGAGAGTGTAAAATGCAATGTCTTGGGAAAAAATGAAAATATCCCATCATCCTCTAATAATGCTCAAAAATTAATGTGGAAGGAGGTGTGAAAACTCAGAGTTTCTCCCAAAGTTAGAAACTTTATATGGAGATTATTATCTAAGGCGTTGCCAACTTTCCAAAGTTTGTGGAGGAGAAAGTGTTGTGCTTCTGATCTATGCTTGATATGTCATAGGAGTCCGAAATCTAATGAGTATTTGTTTCTATTTCGTGAGTGGGCCAAGGTAGTGTGGTATGGTAGTAGCTTCTCTTTCAGAATTGAGGAGAATGAGTATGTTAATTTAATTAAATGGGTAGCTAAATGGTTGTGTGATAACAGACTTTCGGATTGGCAAAAAGCCTTGTTGGTTATGAATCTGTGCAAATATGGAAAGCAAGGAACTCTTTTCTCTTTGATAACATACCAATTGATCCTATATTTGTATTCTCACAGGCTAAAAAGTTGCTTCATGAACTATGGCAGGTACATGGATGAGAATGTGTTGCGTCCAGATTTCACCAAAGAGAAAGAATTGAGAAAAAAGGGCATCCTTAATGACGCAAACCATAAGGTAATGCAATTGAAATAAATATGGATTGTGCATTAAATGATCTAAATAATAGGGCCACAGTGGCAATTGTGACAAGGGATTGTAATAGATGGTTATTAGATGGGGATACCTAAAGTGTAGCTGTTGGCTCAGTTTTCATGGCAAAAAGTCTGGCGTTTCTTAAGGCCATACAGTATGCTTATGATAATCAGCTCACATGTGTTATTTTTGAATCTGATAACCAAGTGTTGATCAAATGCTTGATAGATGATGTCCCTCCCAATAATTGGAGGTGTGTGAATATCCTTAAAAATATTCAAACTTGAAAGAAACTAATTTGGAACCATAATTGTAATTGGATTCTCAAGATAGCAAACCTAGTAGCTGATTGGGTTGTTAAGGCTGCACTAGGAGGGTCATGCCCGATTGATTGGATTGCTCGACCACCTGAACGTTTGAGAAGATTACTGGATATTGATGCTAAAACTTTTGAAAGAGCACCTGACTGAGACTTTTGATGTTGTAATATATCTAGTTAGTGTTTAGTTAGGTTGTTAATATTGTATGTATACTGTATTATGAACCTTGTATAAGGTTTAGTTGCAATAAAGTTTTGTTTACTGGCCAGAAAAAAAAAGAGACACACACAGATATATATATATATACACATAAGATAATATATATTATAAAATATAGGATGAATGTGTAATTCTACCTATAAATATTCTCTGAAAGAGCTACCAGCTCCGTAAATATTTTTCAAGTATAAAAATACCCATAAACATTAAAAAATAAACCAATAATGTCAATTCCGTTAATTTAGGCTTACGGCATTATTTTTTGGTTGAAATAATAGGTAAGACTTACATAAACAAAAAATAATGTTGTAAGCCCAACGAATTTAATATTATTTAATTTACTTTTTAATGTTCATAAGTATTTTCATATTTAAAAAATATTTACAGTACTAACAACTCTAGAAAAATTATTTATGGATTGAATTCCACGTTCCACTTAAAATCAGGCTTATCAGATTCGAACTGGATCGGGAACCAGTCGGTAAACCGGTCCGGTCAGGGTCAATTTTTTTATTTTTTCTTTAGAATTTCATATTAATAAACCTAAAATTTTTAATTTCTCATCGGTTTGACCTCGGTTTAGCTCCGGTTTGACCCACTGACCCTTGACTCAGTACCCCTGACCGGTTCGATGATCGTTCCGGGTTTGATAAACTTGCTTAGAATACAAAGAGGACATATTGTAATAAAACATGTCTGGGTGGAGAGATAGGAGAGTTGTATCAGATAATGGGGATGTTTAGTTGGGCTTATATTTATATAAGCTCGATTTATGTAAATCGAGATAAAATTCATCCACATATTTACCTCGTAGACCGTAAAAGTTATTTATAGACCATAAAAACTATGAGCTTGTTTGAAATAGCGGTTGAAAATTTCATAAGTGCTTATGAATTGTAATTTGCGGAATACGAAGTAACTTTTACGGTCTACGAGGTAGCTTTTACGGTCTACGAGGTGCTTTCACGGTTTACGAGATAAATATATGGAAGAAATTTATCTCGATTTATGTGAATCGGGTTTATATAATAAGCCCGATTCAAATAAGTGATAATAAACAAGCACTATTTCATATACCATAAATCACGATTAAAAAATACGATTGAAAATTCCAAACGCCATTTCAAAGCATCGTGAACGTGGCAAATACAAACACGTAATGTCCTCTCGCCAAATTGCTCCCCCTTAATTCTCGCAACAGCTACAGAAAAATACTGAGGATCTGCAAGCCTAGTGCCGACTCAATGATGATCTACAGACAACGACAAGTCTTAAGTATTAAAAGTCAAATACAGCTCAACAAATAAGATCGTACTCTGGTCCCCTCGATGCTTTCCGTACTACTGGAAGCAACTTCATAGTGCATATCAGTGGTGGTGATACCACGCACATGACATGAAATCCTAACAAAATATCCTTCGACCTCAGAAAAATGAGGAAACTAGCAACTATAAGCATGTCTGGATGGTTCCACTCGTGTGGATTAATACGTGGTACTTAAGTCATACAGTGGTGGGGGCCTGACAAGGAAGCCCAACGCGAGACCCTAACAACTTTTTCATGACTAATCATAACTCATATAAAAAAAAGTCTTCTTGTTGTAATAATAATAATAAAAAAAAAAGTCTCCTTGTTCGCCACAGCACAGGATCAGAACGATCGATGGGGCAGCTGCAAGGCTTTGTTCATGTCGCGGAACAAGCGGAGCAAGCCTACTCACACTTGATCTCATTTTAGTTAGTAGTAAAAATTGTTTTTATAATAAGATTTACGATATATGATATAATTATGTGAGTGGAGTTTACTCAAATAGCCCCTCTCTTAACTGATCTCAGTACTGTTCCATGTACCATCCGGCAAATGCCCACAATGTTTCTGGCCAGATGTGTTATATGAACAACTTCTTGGCACGTTGAGGGGGAGACTATTGCATGATGTCATTCCCGTTATGATAAAAATTTTGCACAATTGACAAGAAGTAGATTCTTATACAAGTCAACATTCTATGGCCAGGCGTTTTAAAAAATAAAAAATTATAACAACATACAACTACAAATACAGAGCGACAAATTCATTTTGAACGAGAAGACGAGAAGAACACGAGCTTTAGGGTGTTTGGTACGAGGGGAAAGGAAGGGATGAAAATGAGAGGATTTTATTTCCCTCTTTTTAATTGAATAGCTAGAATTTTTAAGAGGGAAAGAAAATTTTTCTAAAATTCTCTCTCCCCTCTTCTCCAAAATTGAGGGAATTTGAAAGAAAATATTAATGTTTGGACTTATATTAACTAATATGTCCATATTATTTTAAAATATTTTAACAATACCCTTATCATTATTTAATTATAAAATTATAATTTTATATAGTAAATGTCATTTATAATTATAATTATTTAATTTTTATAATTATAAAATTATAATTTTATATATTAAATGTCATTTATAATTATATTTTATTAAATATGTTAGAAAGTTATAAAATACAAATTAAATGAAATAAGGATAAAGTTGTTTATATAAAAATATTGCCTCTGCCCTCCCTTCCTATATTAAACATGGTAGTATTAAAATCATCATTCTCCTCTCTTTTTATCAATCCAAACAAGGTAAAATAAAATCCCTCTCAAATCCTACCTTCCCCTCCTTTATATTGAACCAAACACAGCCTTAAGCAAAGACTTTAAGGTGGGTAGTGTGTCTAACGGGTTCAATCGTGTAATAGTTAATTTGATAGAAATTACTAATTTAATCTTAAATATTAGATAAAATTAACTTTTTTTAAGATTAAAAAAAATAATTAAATTACTTTAAAATATTTATATTTATCATTTTTTCTTTAAACTATTTTGTCTAATTTATAAATCGATATATATAATATACGCATACATAATATATAATATAATTAAATAACTTATTTAATTACATTAATTCCCTAAAAAAAGGATCAACTCAGTTTTATACTTACGAGAGGAAGTATATAACTTGTAGGAATTCACAAAATTCACCAGACAAATACCAATAGATTATAAGGGAGTCCTCATCGAAATCCACCTGAGACAATTCAATTCTTCAAGCTTCTAGGAACATCTATATCCTCGTACATGCTTTGAAAAACATGAATCAGATAGCATGGTATTGACATTACCTCGTATATCTACAGCTTAAGACAGTTGTAAAAAACAATTAAAACAGTCTAGCACAACTCATGTTCGCCCTCAAATTTCCCATCAGTACCCCCACATGTTGTGTTCTTTCATAATAACTGTTAATAGCTAAAAAAACCGTAAGAATCACATTATTTTAATCTGAGAACAAAATTGAGAAGAAATACCAATAACTCCTAGATCGAGTGGAACTTGATACTCTTTGAACAGAATATAGTCCAGCAAGAAACTAATAGTAAATATCATATTATTGTAAAAGAAATCGAAATGAAATTAACTCGCAGGTTTCAAAATGATGCAAAAAGCAACACGTGTGAGATATCGATTTTTTGAGGATCAATATACAAGAATGTTTTGTATACAAATCATCAATATACAATACATCTATAAAATTTACAGCAAACACCAATATTTAATAGCCATGAACAAAAGAATATGTATTCCCCATGCAAATAAACGAAAGACTGTGAGCACTTTCATCAAAATATAGAAGCAGCGTCAGCTAATGATAACGAATGAATGATTAGAGCAAAGAATTAATGTGCTTTCACGTGTGCGATTTATACATGTATATTTAGGATAACAAGAATGCTGCCAAATTCATTTTAACAAAGAGAACAAACCAGCATGCTCTGGCATTAAAACAGAACAGTAACTTTGATCGTCTGCTAAAAGAAAGACCTTGCTGAAAACAACTATATGGTAAATAGTACCTTCAAGCACGAAGTAGTCAGTTAAATTAAAGGAAACCTACAAACAAGTGAACAACTAAACAATGATACTTAAACAACAGTACCTACATGTTTTCAGGCGAAGAATCTTACAGGCACGCCACTTCCCGCCACATCAACCACCAAATTAACAAATTTCCTTCCATCAAACCTTCACATTCTCAACAACAAATTGCACTACCTCTAAAGCAGTTAGGAACCCATGTGCTTTTCAACTGATATGAGCCAAGCTAACCTCAAACCTAGTTTATGACAACAAATGATTCCGCTTGGTTCTTCCTCGGTCTTCCTCGCTTCCGTCCACTAGATCCCGGCCCTGAAGTAAGCCCATTAGAAACACCCCCAGTCTTCGCCGTCTTAGCCACCGGCTTTGCGACCGCCACAGGTTCTGCTTTATTCCAGCCATTCTCCGGCCGCCGGCCAGATTCCGGCACCGTGGACGTCCAATTTGGAAATCCTGAAGGAGACGCAGCTTCTTTGCCGGAAGAATTGGCTGTGGCTAGAGTTAACGGAAAGAATCCCCAGCAACAATAATAGGCCTCCTGGCCTGCCACGAGAGGCGGCAAAGTCGGGATCGAAACCCCATGGAACGATCTCTCACAATTCTGGCACCTCAGACAACATCCCTCATAGATCTTATCATACTCGCACAGCAAATAACAGTAGGGACAGGCCGTCCAGAAGGTCGACGGATTCCGTCGTGAATTCTCATCAGCCACAGCGTCCTTAGTGGCGGTGGTGCCATTATTCCTGAAATCAAACCCCTGGTTCCCACCACCACCAGACCCCGGTCCGGATCTTCGAACCGGCAATTTTTCTTGATGTGCCCAGCCAGGCGCGGTTAAATCAACCGTAGAAAAGAAACCAAGCTCCTTGTCGTAGAGCGACTTTTTGGCCGGATCCGAAAGAATAGCCCATGCCTGGGCGACGAGCTTGAATGCGTGATCGGCGTGGGAGAATCTGTTCTTGTCGGGGTGGAGGAGAAGTGCGAGCCTCCGATACTGCTTCTTGATGAAATCTATGTCGTCCGATCGGCGATCAACCTGAAGAATGGCGTACCAATCGAGGTGGTTGTTTAATCGGTTATCGGATGCGATGAGGACGTCGATGACGGCCAGGATTTGATCGGAACCGTCTAGAAGGGGTTCGGTTTCTTGGGCCAAAATGGCAAATTCTCTTGAGCCAGTAAGATCACGACCGGACAAGAGCTTTTCAGCGACGCCGAGCAAACGTTCAGCTTCTTCTGCTTTCTCCATTTTCTGAATTTTATTCTAAACAGGAGATAGAGTCGCTTATTCCGGCAACGAGGTTGCAGGGAAGGATTGAGGCGAAACAGAGAACTTCTTTGCCATCCGACGGTAATATGCTCTTTCTTCTGGATGAATAATCTAGCGAGATTAAGAACAACTCTTGTTTGGCATAATTTTTAGGAACTCAAAAGTGTTATTAATGTAAATCATAATTAAAAAAAATTGTTTTTCAGATCTAAATAAAAAAAAAAATACTTATGTGTTATGGCTTCTTAACACTTCAAAAAAAGACATGACCTTGTAACCAAAAAAAAAAAAAAAAGAAGCATGAATCTTGTTCCAACTATAGCTTATATTTTTTTTTTCATATTTTATATTACATATTGTCTTAAATATAAGATTTAATTAAATTTTTTAGAAATTAATTAATAAAACTAATTAAATTATTTTAAAATATTTATATTTATCGTTATTCTCTAAACTAATATATTTAATTTATAATCTGATATATAATTTAATCATATATAAAATATGATTTTTAAAAAAAATTCAATTATATCTTATATTTATCATGAAAGAAATGAGAGGGAGTACTATACACAACCACTAAAAGTCTAATACAAGATAAATTGGTTATCTTACATAAAACACAATAAGGTTTAATTATATACTTTATTTTTTTGCCTTTCATTATAATATTACAATACTACATTAGAACATACATTTTACTATTTGTTTCTGTAATTGACAATACCCCTGTCCATACAAATTTAATAACTAGTTTATTTTTATGTATTCCCTTTTATGACAGCCACTTCTTCTTCTTTCTTTTTTTTTTTTTTTTTGACGAAATATGACAGCTACTTCTACATGATGCGTTACGTATGTTGTACATTAAACCGTGTCTAAAAGTTGGCAAAAAAAAAAAACAATAATAATAATAATAATAAACAATGTCCAAAAATTATGGGCATCTCGTATTATTTCGATAAGGCACCACTTTATAACATTGCTGTAATATTTTTTTAATTACTGCACTAAATGCATATTTTTTGTCTTGATATGCTAATGTATATCGGTTATCTATTGGGTTAGCCAAAAAAATTGGTTATCTATTGTAGGATTTACTGTTCCTTAAAATTCGCATCGGATTCCATATCTCCATAAATAAATCACCTTGCTTGACATTTATAATACACAGCGAAAATTGGAAAGGAAATTAAAAGTCTCTCACTACCTTATATAACCTGTTTGCAAATGTTTTTTACGGCATCTTATTCATTTTATATGGGTGTTTTGTTTTTGTTTTGATTATAAGTTTTTATTTTCAATATCTGGTCAGGAAATACTCCCTTAGTCCCTATATATAAGGTTCTCTCAACTAATTGTGAGATTCTAAAAATAGTTAAAATTATTTAAAAATAATAAATATGTGAGAAATATAATTTTTTTTAAAAATACCACTATTTATAAATGAGTAAGAGAAAGACTATTAATTAAAAAATAATAAGAGATGATGTATAAGATATAAACAATGAGAAAGTAATTGAGGGTAAAATAGAAAAAAAAAATTATTATTAAAATAAATTCAAAAAAAATTATAAAAAGTGTCAAGCCAGATAAAAAACAAAAAGGATAGGAACGGAAGGATTACTGATTTTAGAGGGCCCATCATAACCAGTACTGAATCAATATGTCATGGAAGCGTGAAATCGCAGAAAGGTGTATCTTTTAAAGGAAATAATCGCTAAGAAACACAATTAAGGAAACAGAATGGGGTTTCACTATAGTCATCAGAAGAATCAGGGTTTCATTGTAAAAGTGGGCAGAAAAATTAATTTACGGATAATGTTTGAGAGAAACTGGCCCACAGTTTTTAAAATTAAAAATTTCATTTCGGTGTCGTCATTTAGAAATATGAAAAAAATTATTTACTAACTCATTTTTTGCCCAAGATTATCAACTCATCTGATATGCTGAACAAATATGATAATTGAAAATAGAATCTTTCCCTTGCATTTACTAATATAAGTGAATATAAGTAACGGGGGAAATAAATATTGCACATGTTTCCGAATTTAAAAAGGGGAGGAAATACAAAAATGGCACGAGGACATGAGAAAGCTACAGATGAGGGAATGTTAGGGACCAATGGAATGAAAGACGTGCAAACAAGAAGAGTATGGCTCCCAAGGGAGCGGGAAAATTATTCATTTATTCAGCGTACTATTTTAATTATTTATTTAAGGGTTAAGATTCATTTTTATTCAAAAAAAAAAAGAGTGATTTTGTCACATAAGTTTTTTTTAGGACCCATATAGTACTGAAAGTGTCAAAAGTGGTGTAATATCACCGTAACTATTATCAATAATTAATTTTGACTATTGAATCCTATATTTAACCAATTTATGCCTACGTGCATCCAAATGGCATCTCATCTCTCCACCTCATCATCCCCTTCTCTCCCTCTATCAGTCTGAAGCGGGGCCGACGACTAGACTCCTCCTCCTGCTTTGAAGGAAGGATTCAGATCCAGACAGATGTGCCCAATGGATATTAGAGGATCAACAGTTCTGCAGCTAACATGTCATATGCTGGCTTTTTGTTTATCAGTTCTGGCTAGAAGGGTAATCTAGTCGGGAGAGAGGTGTCTTTGTTGAGCCTCCTCTCTATTTCTCTCTATTAACTTTTTTTATTATTGGAGATTTAAGATTTTATAATTATATATTATAATCTCCAATAACAAAAAAATATACAACTAAATTTAAACTATTAAAATTTTTCCTAAAAATTTTAAAATTGTCAGAGATAATGAGTAAACAAAATATAAAATATTTTAATGAAAATCTATATAGTTGAATTATTTAAATATAATTTTAATATTCTAAATTTATTTTTGTAGTTAATATTATATTAATATCATTATAAAATCTTAAATCTCAACCATTGGAAGTTAATCCAATTGTGGGAAAAGTCAATGGAGAGAAATGAAGAGGAAGCTTAATGGAAACACCCCTCTCCTAGTCTAGCCTTGCTTTATTATCAAGCTCTAGCCTGCCATCACATTTAAAAAAAAAACAAGAATAAAAGATTCAAATAAGAAACTATAAGGAATTATCTTCAAGCAACCTGGATAATCAGCAATCAATTACAGATAAGTTTTTGAAACCCGGATCAGTCATTGAATCAGTCAGGGTACTGGGTCAATAGTCAGTAGGTCAGATCGGAGTTAAACTAGAGCTAAACCGGGACCAAACCGATAAAAAATTAAATATTTTATACTTATTTATATAAAATTCTAAAAAAAACTTAAAAATTTTGATTTTTTGAAAACTAAAAAAATGCCGAACTGGACTGATCACTGAACCGCCCCGGTTTGGCCGTCAGTCCGACGATTCCCAAATCGGATAGACCGATCCAGTTCGGGTTCACAAACCTTGATTACATATAAGAAACCATCTTGAAAATGAAGAACCAAACAAATTAATGAGGAATGAGAACAAAATCAATCACCCAAAAGAGTGAACAAGGGAGGAGAAAAAAATCGTATAAAAGCAATCACCCTGAAATCTAGAACCCGTTCAAACAAAATAAAGCATCAAACGTTAAAACCATTTTTCATAAAAAAAAAAAAACATGCAACCAGAGTTATTTGAAATGGTCGCACAAGAAAATCAATAGGGGCGGATGAGAGAAGCTTTCTTTATTGATTTAGATCTGCAAAGTAAAAGGGAAAAAAAAAAAAAAAGCACGACCCATGATGTAGCATAGATTCTATCGTTGCTTAGAGAAGGAAAAAGCATCTTCCATGCTCATATCTACAAAGTGTGAAGAAGAAGCATCTTCCATGCTAAGAGGGGTTTTGCTTTCCCTTTCTGTATGGCTACCTCATCACCTACTTCATTGACTATGCCGCATTTGTTGCAGCTGCTATGCCACCGGCATCAGTGAAGAAGGACTCTTTGTGGTGGAGGTGATGGGAGGATCGTCGACAAGTTCAGTGCACTTTGGTAAGTATTGGTGGTCGTTGGTGATGCTGGAAGCGGTGCAACAATTGGGTCAGAACTTGGTTAATGTTTAAAGGTATTTTTTAATTATATACCGTAATGATAATTAAAAAATACTTTTAAACATTATAAACGCTATTCCAAACATCCACAAAATCATAACCTTGTAACTTGCCATTATAGTTGTAAAAATTAAGCTGGATCCGATTGGAAAGATCTGTAAAGGTGGCGGCCTTTTAGTTGAATTTGGGCCAACGCCCAGGCCCAAATCCATGTAGATCGAAATGGCTCCATCATAGCCGTTGATTAAATCAAAGGCTTAGATTTTTGGAAGGCTCCGTCTCAAGAAAACACAGTCTGCTCATCAAAACTCAATCTCGCACGTGTTCCGTCTATATTCTATCCCTAGTCCCTACTCATGTCTCCATGATTAATAAAGGTGCCATGTTGATGAAAGAGTAGAAAGAGGTGCATGCATACTGTGTTGCTTAGCCTTGGTTTGGCCATCGACTTGATGTGTGGGTGTGAGCTCGCTGGTGCAACCCTTACATTTAATCTGATTTTAGGTTTAAGAGAAGTTAACCGTTAGTCTTTGCATGAATTTTCTGTCCAGCTAAAATCACCAAATGAATGTTAAGACTTTTATTATGATGTTGCACTAAGACATTTTTTTTCTTATAGATTTACTTTAACTAGCTGATCTTTATGCATTTTTGCGCCTTTTTTTTCAACAACCAAAAAAATCTTAGGTGTGGCGTGCTGTATATTCTATACTTGAGGCTCAGACGATGCTATTGATTATGAACAGGTTGTTTTTAGAACTCGGCCCCAAACTTTGGATTCTTATCTAAATGTTGCAAGTATGGAAAACATGCCACTTATTTGTAACCCAAAAAAATAATAATAATAAAGGGTTTGGGCTATTCTACAGGTTATGAATGGCGTTGGACTGTTCTGAAAAGGCTGCTTTCCCCTTGTACAGGGGTCTTAATAATATGAGAGTTTTATATAATTTAACTTTTAAATCACAGTCCCTAAAAAAAAAAAGTTGTTTTGCCCCTTTTAGTGGTCTTGGCACACTCAATGTAAAAGTGTTATTCTTTTTCATTTTTGAACAAGTTAGACGTGTTAGAAATGTATAATTTTAACTCTCTTTACATATGAATAATAGTGTCTTCATTTTTCGTGGAAAAATTGAATGCACAGATGAAATCTTTTTATCTTATTTAGAACTCCAATAGAGGAATTGATTTTATAAAGACGAAAGAAGAAATAAGTGAAACTTGTTCGTTGAGTGTTTGGATCTTCTCTTGTGGATAATCCCTCCATTAAGGGCCCAACCCAATAACGAGGATCAAAATCAGTTCACTATTTTTATCACTGACTTTAATTTAACGGGGAACCTTAATCAATGCTAACTGTCGATTGCGTTAGGAATCAAATCACACTCAAACCTGAACCAAACGAAGTTACCCTAAAGCTGACATGTTAGATGTGGGGATCGTTTAATGACCATGTTTTGAGTCAATCCATATACTTCACGGTTTTTAGTGAAAAATAAAAAAACAAATTAATGTCCGAAGAGACAATCCATATTCATCCCTTTTTATACACCCGTGGTATTTTATTTATTCTTCAAAAAATAATAAATCTAAAGTTTTTAAATCAATGCATATTAAAAAAAAAAAAGGCTCCAAAATGGCAATGCCACTGGGACCACAAAATTTTATGCGATGGACGAGACTGCCAATAAATAACATCGTCACATGGCTCCGGTGTCTCACTTCTTTGCTTCATATCAGATTTGTCCATTAAGTGTCTGTTTGGAAATACAGTGGAGAAATAATTTTTTTTTTAATGTGGCTTTAACATAAGTTAAATTGAAAAAAAATTAGATTGTAGATGTGATTTATGTTTGGATTGGCGGTGAGAGAAATTGATTATTTTTTTTAAAATGTGATTTGTGTTTGGATTGGTGGTGGAAGAAGTTGCTTTTTTTTTTTAAACTTTGAACCTGTTGGAATTAGCGTTGGAAAATTCCGTTTAGATAAAAAATAATTGAAAATGATATAAAACTTGTTGAATACTACATATATATATATATAGTTACTTAGCTTCGTAGATTCTCCCTTTCCGTCATTGATTTTGGTGCCAGCTTTTCGGTTCAAAATTTGTTAATCCCACCGAAACAAATTAAATTAAAAAATAAAAATTGAAGCGATGATTTTTTTTTTCAAAAAAAAGAAAAAAGAAAAAAAACAGCGTATGGAGTTAAGAGGAAAAAGTTGCTTAGGTGATGTCCAATTAAAAGCTCATTAGTAGAAGAAGCTAAAAAAAAGAGATTTTAAGAAAAAAGCTATTTTTTCTTAAAAAGCACATCATGAGCAACACTGATTCTAAACACTTCTTTAAGATATCAAATGAACTTTTGGGTGATTAAGAGCTTCAAATAAACTTTTTTACTCACTAAATATGTTCCCTAGCTCGTTTGGTTGAGCGGTGGTAAATCGAGATAAATCTCCTCCACATATTTACCTCGTAAACCGTAAATACTACCTCGTAGACCGTAAAAGCTACTTCGTATTCTGTGAATCATAATTTATAAGCACTTATAGAGCTTCCATAAGTTAATCCAAACCAGCTAACCGTAAATTACTACTGTTATTATTATCATACATGATAGTACTGTGTAATAGGTTCTGATGATATGCAAGTTGTTGGGTATCTCGCATCGGTTCACCCAAAATATTAAAAAAAAAAAACCGAAGTGACATTTTTTTAATTACAACGCCACTTACACTAACAATTACACTGCTCCAGACAAGAAAAAAGTTCTGTATTTTTCGCTTATTAGAAATTTAGTATGTTTGGTTGGGCTTATGTTTATTTTGGTTGGGCTTATGTTTATATATAAGCCCGATTTATATAAATCGAGATAAAACCCTTCCACATATTTACCTCGTAGATCGTAAAAGCTACTTCGTACACCGTAAAAGCTACCTCGTAGACCGTAAATCACGATTAAAAAATAGGATTAGAAGTTCTAACCACTATTCCAAACATCCTCAATCACAAAAGACATTAATCACTTGCTTATCCATCATAATGCGTCTTATTTTATCGTTCATATATTTACGTATAATATTTATATTTATGGTATAAAATTTATAAAAATATAATTTATTATGAAGGTGGATAATATGTAAATTATTTTCAATCTCCATTCTCCACGCACAACAACAATATATTTTATCGTTCATATATTTACATATAATATTTATATTTATGGTATAAAATTTATAATAATATAATTTATTATTAAGGTGGATAATATATAAATTATTTTTAATCTTCATTCTCCACGCACAACAACAATATATAACTTGAGAAAAAGATAAGAAAATACTACTTAAATTTTAAAATTCTAAATCGGTCGTGTTATTTATAAGAGTATATGTATTAACTACAATAATATATTAATTTGCAACTATTTTTAGTAGGAAATCAATGATTTGGAATATTAAAATTTAAGTAGTATTTTCTTATCTTTTTTCCTATAATATTTGTATATAAATATAAGGAAAATTTCACAAAAAATATAATTAAAAATGAAAAAAGATAAAATTCGTGTTGCGAATTTATTAAATACTAAGTCAGAACTGAATTAGGAAGATGAGATTTCAAATTCTGACAAAATGACTAAATTGCCCTGAGTTAAGTTGTGAAACATAAAAATGAAGTTTAATATAAAATCTGACATTGTTAATATAGATACAGATGTTGTTTATTGACCTTTGAAACTCATCCCTCAAAATTATCCTTGGTTTTTTAGATACGATGTTGTGAAATATAAACGTAGAATTGTTAATATAAAATATGATGTTGTTAATATATATACATAATTTGTTATTAATCCTTGAAACTTATGCCCTTAAAATTATCCCTGATTTTTAGGATATAAAGTTGTCAAATATGAAAGTAAAGTCATTAATATAAAACTTGATTTTGTTAATATAGATAGAGATGTTGTTATTGACCCTTGAGACTTGTGCCTTCAAGTTAGGGCATTTTGATCATTTGGTCAGAATTTGAAATACCATATTTCTATTTCCAGTTTTAACTTAGGATTTGATAAATCTTCAACACCAATTTATTTTTGAGAAAAAAACATTTAAATACCATTTGAATTTCAAAATCCTAAATTGGTTCTGTTGACAATAAGAGTAATGTAATTGACAAAAAATATATAACAATTGATAATTAAGATTTTTGAAAAATCATTGATTTAAAATTTTAAAATTTAAATAGTATTTAAGTGAAATTCTCATTTTTATTGTATTTTTCTGAAACTTTATCATAAATATACGAGAGTTAATCATATTTAAATAAAAAGTTGAGTGCTTCCTATTATCTCTAGAGATAGTATGGTATGGTGTCTCCGCTAAACTGTACTAGAAGAACTACTGAGATGAAGGGTAATTATTTATTTATCACCTTGAAGTAATTGCAGTTGTAGACAGGTGATGTGATGATGAGAGGAATACTTATATATTTTAGCAACGTCACCTCGTATATATATTTTAATTAATTAAAATATAATAACTCATTTTATTTTAATTTTACATGATTAATGAAATATTTGAAAAAATTTAAATTTTATGATTTTAAAAAATAACAACTCAAGGGGAATTGTGTTTTTTAATTTTCTAAATTATGAAGTTTATATTTCTTAAAATCATAAAATTTAAATTTTTTTTAGATAACTCATTAACCATGAGATTAAAATAAGATGATTTATTATATTATGTGATGAGATGAGGTTGTTAAAATATGTAAGTATTTGTTGTCACCACTATCATACGGAAAATATATAAAAGGCCAAAAGCCCAAAAAAGGAAGCAAGTTTTTGGGTCTCAATTAGTCACCGATACAAATTAATTAACTAAGGGGAAAAAATTCTCATTCAGATTCTAAATAATGCTAGCTCCAGAGGTTGGATTTGACTAGCAGGCTTGTTTTTCCTCACGTCAGATAACTATTTTTAGGAAGAAAATGATGGAAACGGAAGACATGTATGTAATTAGGTGGAAATAAAGTCCCACGGTCTTAACTATAAAAGGGAATAATCCCTTTCCTTTCTTGAACACCACCAGCCATATCCCTAATCAAAAGGTTCTCTCTCATTTCTCTCTTTTCTGGAGCCATTTTCTTCTCACTTCTCATTCTTCCGCCATCTCCCATCTTCTTGCTCTAATTTTCGCAAATCATTTTCCAAATATCTTTCTTTCTATTTTCTTTCCTCCTTCTTTTCTTCATTTTGGTTTCACTTAGTAGCGTCCATTAATAGGATCCAAACGGGGGAAAAAAAATCCAAACATTCCAATCCCAAGATTTATGCTTGTATGTTCATGGCGTTACTTTAAAATCTGGATTGATTATAATATCCCCAGATCTGAAACCTGGGCATTTCACTAGGGTTTTAATCGTCTGTGACTTAGCTTGCTGTTGACTACTACTACTACAGATTTTGGAGATACGCTTTCCTTTCCCTTTTTTTTTTCTTTTTTCTTTTTTTAAGTTTCTGAGCCACGCGCCATCTTGTTGGTATTTTATGTAAGGTTATATAATAAATCTGAGAATTTGAAGAGAAGAAGAGCTTCGATTTGTATTTATTGTTCTTTTGGTTTTGTTTGGTCACAGGTATAGAAGATGGCGAGAGAGAAGATAAAGATAAAGAAAATAGACAACGTGACGGCGAGGCAGGTGACTTTCTCTAAAAGAAGAAGAGGGCTCATCAAGAAAGCTTCGGAGCTTTCGGTTCTATGTGATGCTGAGGTTGGTCTCATTGTCTTTTCTGCTACCGGCAAGCTCTTTGAATACTCCAACTCCAGGTACTACACACACACACTCTCTCTCCACTTCTCTCACAAATCATCACTTAATAGATACCATCATGTTCGCTTCCATGAAATTATACATGGATATGTGCTTCCCTTTAGTTACGGAGTTAGGGCTTGGTGGTGTAAAAATCAAGTAAATGGATAAAAAACCCCTCTTATAAATTTAGCTGGTATATTGGGAAAGTAACTTCTACTGTTAATACAAACCCAAACCCAAACCCGTGCACTTATCTGGTGATGTCTCTGTGAACGAAAATCCTCGTATTACACGCGTCTCTTTCTTGATATTCTGGAAATTCATACTTTAGTATAGCTACCCTTGGTTGGACGATGTGGCGTTTCATTAGTAAAGAAAACCAAGTTTTTGTCTTCGAGAAAACACCAGTGATTAATACTTGTTTACTCAACTTGGGTAATGTGGATTTAAAATTAACCTCCTTGCTCTTTGCAAACCGGAAAAGCCATTTGTGTTCCTTTATTCTAGGCTTACACCGATATAAATAATTCAGACCACCCGTAGTCTGTCAGAATTCAGATTACGGACTGGTAAATATCGAAATTTTAATTTCGGTTCTGATGTGTTTAATAAATATTAATATTAATCAAGTCGCGTCATGCTATACTTCTCCCTGACCCACATATACTGTTGTACGTTTACTTTCTTTTCTAGCTAGCTAGGCTCAAGGGTCCACTGAGTTCACTGAATTAAACCTTTGATTTAGCTCCGCTAACTCTCAAGTCTTAATGCTTAGTTTTATATATTTGATTAAACTCATGGTATCCAATTGTTTTCTGTGTGATACAGTTGGTTCTATTCTGGTTTGCCATATATTCTTCTCGTTAGATAATAATATTTACCATTGTTCTAGAAAATTGAAATGCACAGCATATATATGTGTATATATTTTTCCAACATAGTACCATGAGTAAATTGTAATAGGAGTTTAAAATAATCCCGGTCGTTAGAGAAATTATATGCTTCAAGTTCTGGTACTAATTACCCGAATCTTAGATGAACTTTGAATTCGATGTTTGTAATTGATTCGATATAATGACTTAAGGTATGTTGTTGATTGGTTAGCTTTAAATAGAGACCTATACTCAAGAATTCGAATACATACAAGGAAAATATTGGCCATAATCAACAAGCAAAATATATGCTTGCGAATGTTGGTCAAAGCATTATGCCTCTAGTGAAATTTTATGGATACTTACAAGGAAACGTATATTGGCCATATAGTCAAGCCATGAAGCCAAGGGAGATATGTCTTTATCTTAAATAAGTATTGAAATTACATATAGTTTAATGCTTTAAGTGACGTGTATTGTATTTTGCTTGTTGATTATGATGTCTGCTTCTCGCCAAGTATAAACTCGATCTAAAATTATCGGCATAGGTGAAAGTGAAACAATTTACTGCTTCTCTATTCAAATGCTTCTAAGGTGAAAACTTTAGTTGCTTTAAAAATTGGTGATGATAAAAGTAATCCAATTCATTCAACGAACCCGTGATATATACATCACCTTTCTTGGAGGGAAGTTCTTTTCCTACTATTGGAAGATTCATGAATCTAAAGCTGGCGTTATATGGATATGAATATAGACCACCTAAGTAATGATGAGAAAACTTGTAATAAAGCCGAAACTAGCTTTGGATCTACACCAAAAGTTGAAGCCAGTTTTATCCTCTCATAGGGCTGCAAGTATAATATTGTGATACGCATATATTATATTCTATAAAACTACTGAAATGGCTCCTCATCTTCTGCTATGGCTTAGGGTTCAAAATTAGTGACTAGAAGCTATAAGTCAGCACTAGGGCCTGTTGGAAAGTAGCCTTATCCATCTTTGATGGATTAGGTGTAAGTCCAAGGTGTTGGGGTAATAATATAAATAATATAAAAGTTTAAGTAAATATATGTGATATTCCTCAATTACTATGAGTAATATTTTAACCGATAAATTATGACTCTTGAGGGGATATTGTTTCGCCAATATGTTATGTCTCTATCAAAATGATATGTTGTTTCTTTGAAGAAAAGACACATTAATAAAGAGGAAGGGGTACAAAGAACACTATAAATAGGCGTAAAGGGTTCAGTTGAAAGAACTCTCTGGAATACAAAAATTCGATTATATTAATTCCTTAATCCTTCTACTATATTTCTTTTTTCTTCTTCCTATCTTATGGTGAATTTGTTGTGCGTTATAATCGTTTCCGTCACTGTGATACGATTCAGCGTGGGCATCAAAGTTTAACGGTCGCACTCCAGATACGCCCATATTTTCTTACAGGGACAAGCAGAAAAGATAAGGCCGATCAGTTATATTATTGGTAATATGTATTACATATCATTTCCGTTTTCAAGGTTTTTAAAAATTAGAAACGTATATATAAGGAGTAAGTTAATATCTCTGGTCTAGAATGTGTAGGGATTCACAAGGCAATTATGAAAACTGATGTTAATTAGGGTCTATCTTGTGGTCCCCCCGATCTATATGTACTGCAACGCATGTTTTCATGCTGGATAATTGTTGATATGTGAGATTACTGAGGAAAAATAATTTTAAAAGTGCGTATAGTGAGAGTTAAAATTAATTAATTATAATGTATAGCAAGAAGAGATCAAATTTGACTGTACGCACGCATGTTAGGTAGGCACTATTGGCCATATATATGGACAAAAACTAAATATAAAGATCCAGGTCAAAGGCAGGTTTTGCTATATCTCAAGATTTGTCAAGACAAGCATTATGTATGTATGTATGATGGACATTAATTGAAAAATTGCATTCATACTGAAATACTTATCAGAAAATTCCCTAAAAGTTGTATTTAAAGTTTCCCCCACAAACTCCATTACCCATTTTAGATTCGTTGTTCTTTATATTTTTTTGGTTGTTTCAACAGAAAAGCGTGCATGAACAAGTTTACTGGAGAGCTTTGAGCTAATTTTTATTGACTTTTTTCACTTAACAATACTAACCGCATAATCATATAAAGTGAGTGATTGATCATCTGATTATTTTTAGATCACTTATGTCTGATATTAGCTTTTTTGTTTTTTCAGTTTCTTTTTAGTTTCACCAGCCTTGTTTGGACAACTCTTGACTGTTTCATAAGATTTAGCCTATAGGCATTATACGACCCCTCATGTATGTAGGCTTCTCTTATTTAATGGGCTCTCAATTAATCCCTCGAGGTGTTTGTCATTGATTCATTTTACAAATATTTAGTAGTTCTTTGATATCAACGAGAGAGGAAATCACACAGAAGTTTTATTATTATTTCATTTTTTTTGCGTGTCATTAGTTTAATCACTTATTTTCCAAAAGCTGATATATCGCTCATGATAATGCCAACCAACCATTACATAGTGTCATACACTACAAAAAAAAAAAAATTGTTGTTTAGTAGCAGTTAAAAATGTGTAAGACCACTATAAACAACATTAATAGCGGTCTCAAAAACTGTTACAAAATACTTGCAAATGAATTTGTAGCGATTTTAAAAAAACCGCTACTCAAGTAGAACAAACGTTACTGAATTAGTAGCGGTTTATTCTGACTGTTATAAAATTCGTATGAAGATAACACATTATCTGACAATTTTGTAGTGGTTCTAAAACCGTTACAAATGTTAAGCACACAATTTTCCATGGTAGGAAAATAAAAAAATGAAAAATTTGGCTCTAATTTGTAGCAGTTTTACTAAGTTGAAATACAAATTTTAAAAAATTGGCACCAAGACATTTGTAGTGGCTAGAGAACCGTTATTAATTAAAGATAAAATTTCAATAGTGGTGTCAAAATTTTAATCCGCTATTCAATTTAACTTTTAACTTTGTAAAACCGCTACAAAATTTTGGGAAAATAAAAAAAAGTATCAAATAATTTGATTCAATTGTTATAATATCATGTTAAAAAATTTATTATTTAAGTAACTTGACCGTTAGTAGTTATTATTTGAGAATAATGATTAAATTGAGTTAGATGAAATTGTAGGTAATATTGTGTATTTATAGGTAATAAGTATTTATTTTGTTGTCTACTAGATATTGATCATTATGGAAGGAACATTAAAAATATTGAGGAACAGTCTATTAATTTCTAGGAGAAAAAAATAATTAGTATTAATATTATAAGAAGGAAAAAAATGTTGAAATGAAAGAAATTAATTTTTTTACCATATTTGATTACCTTACTTAGATTTTGGGCTCTTGAAAAAAAATTCATAGATGAGAGAAAACGATTGAGAAGAAAGGAGTAAAGAAATGGAGAAGGATATGAAAAGAGTTGGGGTTGGGGTATTTATAGTGATCTGTGTCACTCTTGTAACGGTTAATTTTATTGTTTTTGTAGCGGTTGACGTGTCATTATTTGTAGCGGTTCATTATTTTGTAGCGATTGTATAAACACTATAAATATTGGTCAGAATTTTTTTAAAAAAATATAAATTAAAATTTACAAGAACAAAAGCATGCTTCAACTTAATCATTCTTCGTCGCCATCCCTACAAAAATTTTGTGGAGAAAATGTTAGTATGGTATTATTGTGTAGAAAAATTAAATTTAAATAATGTGAACTTATAAAAACTTACCGAACTATAGGTACATTGTCATCACCCTTAGGGAAGAAGTTTTCGAAATTGGCGGGATGGAATAGCTCACTCTTGTAGGTGATGTTATCACCATCATCCATGTCGTAAAAGTCCCGAGGCTTTAAGTGAACCACCATGTTCTGATCCCTGCGCCTCTCATCCTTGAAATAATAAACCTGGTGTGCCTCTGAGACAAGAATATATAGCTCATCATCTTGAGATTGATCGGTGTGAATTGGTTGGGAGAAGTTTACTGATGTGATACCTAAATCGTCAGTTGTGAGTCCTTGGGAAGTTGTCATATTTGCCCACAAACACTTGAACATGTTAAACGACCTTGGTAATTTAGTTCGACAATAACAAGAAGCTTTCCATAGTAAGGGACACCTCCAAACTGCATGTTGTCGTCATTGTTGCTTGCATAACTCCTTATCCCAAAGGTATAAAAAACACCCAAATTTTAAGTTTGCAATCTTTGATCATGTGATACCGTGCAAAACTTGAAATCATTGACATTGTATGTTGTAAACTTTTTTGTATGGTTAAGAGAGCCGATTGCAAAAGCTCTGAAATCTGGTGAGTGTGGATTGTGGTCATTTAATATTCTGCACGCTAACTAATTTGGGAATTCTCTATGGATATTTTTGTCAACTTCGGAGGATGTTTGTATTCGGATTCTGAGTTGACACTTCACATGACTTCTGAATTCCCTACAATTAAACATAGGAAGGTGATTATGAAATGTAAATAAAAAATGTAAGGATAGTCATAGAATAACATATGAGTATATAATTCTTATTAAAGGAATGGTTTAACTTAAGTGCAATTAATCAATACATGTCTATGTGCTTGTAACTTCTCAATTGTTGTTAGTTTGAAGTTCTCACTTCCTCCAATTGGTTTACCAACATGAGGGATTAAGGTCAGGACAATCGTCTACACGAAGCGGTTGATTGAAAGCCATCTCAATGTCATCAAAGTACCTTGAGCAGAAATACAGGACCTCATCGCATTGAAACGAGTATGCACATTGAGAAGGTTATCTTTTTTCCGATTTCCCATTGAAACGATTCCATTGCAATCTAAATTTGTGCTTACTATCGAGAAACCTTCGATGACCCATGAAGCACTACTTTCGACTGTGGGGAAGGCGCACTGCGTCAGAGTCAAAATTGCAAACTGGACACGTTGTCTCAGTATGCACATTCCACCCAGACAACGTTCCAAGCCCAGGAAAGTCACTTATAGTCTACATCAAGGCTGCACGCAAGTTGAACAGTGTCTTCTCGTACGTGTTATATGTCTCGATGCTGACATGCCATAAGTCCATCAATTCCGCAATAAGCAGTTGGAGATACACATCGATATAATTACTCGATGCCTTTTTGTCTAGGATGATCATAAACATCCAAAGAGCAAGTTGTAGGGAATCAAGGCAAACGGCCAAATACTGTAACTTGTACTAAGATTCCTAAAGGGATTAAAACCGTTGGTCTACAAAGCAAGCCGAACATTTTTAGAGTCAGCTGCAAAAGACAGAAATTCAGAGTTGAACGCTTTTTAGGCTTCTGCATCCCATGGATGTCTTAATTTACCATCTTCATTCTTATCAACCTCATGACACCTCATGTACTCAGCTGTTTTAGACAACATAAACAATCTTTGTAATCGCGGCTTTAAAGAATGTACCTGAAAATCTTTGCAGGTTTCTTCTCCTGCTTTTTCCTTTTCCAAATTGTCTTATACCTAGATGTGTGACATTACTTGCAAGTCTCCTAACTAGCATCATCTCCCCAACACAACATACAATCGTTGGGGCAGACATCAATTTTTCGGTAGTTCAAGCCCAGTCTGTTAATAATCTTGTTGCCTCGTAGAACGATGTGTAAAACTATGAATCTCTGCATTAGAGAACGCATCTTGTAATAATTCCAGCAACATCGACATTCCATTATCTGTGATTCCACACAAGCACTTGATATGATACAATTTGATCAAGAAAGATAAGTTAGAATATTTTTGACAACCTTGATATAAAGGACGATTTGCGTCATCCATTAGGCAGAAAAAATCCTACGATGTTTCATTCCTTGAGAATATAGGCTCTAAACCCTACACTTCTTCGTTGACGTTGTTGTCTTGAAAACCAAACGCATCACGTATAATATCATTAATAGGATCATCTTCATTTACTTGAACTCCTACTTGTGAACTTCGAGGAAGAGCATTATCGTATTTCATATGAACTCCCCAGAATGTATACTCTTCTGGAAAAGGCTTCACAAGCAAATGTTCCTTAACAACTTGTGTATGTTACTTCTTGAACTTGTATCTCCGACATAGACATACGATCTTTCTATTACAGCTGGCGTGAGAGTAAGCGAAATATAAAAAGTTGTTTAATCCATATAAATAAGTTAGAGAATTGCGTGCAATTTGATCTATGATTTATCTATAGCTAGTGGAAAAAATTTAGCAAACAAGATGAGCGAAGAGTGAACGACCTAGAAGTTTAAATTGAAGTTTTTCAACGTTCAAACATTTGTAGCGATTATAAAACCGCTACTATCTCATAATTTGTAGCGGTTTTGGTATAAAAAACCGCTACAACATCTAATGACTGTTGGCGGGATCTGACATCCAAATTTCAAAAGGGTCATGTTTTGTAGCTGTTACCAGATAAAAAACGCTACAAACTTTTATGACCGTTAACGGGAATGACAAATTTGAAATTCAAATGTATAAAATTTTGTGACAGTTACACGGAACAAACTACTACAAATCTTTTAACAATTCCAAGTAACCGCTACCAATGTTCATGACCGTTGGTGGGAATGACAAATTCAAAATTCAAAATTCAAATGTATAACACTTTGTAGCGGTTACTTGGATTCAACCGCTACAAAGTTGACACTTTATAGCGGTTTTATGGAATAAACCGCTACAAAGATGGACATGTAGCGGTTATATGTATGAGAACCGCTACAAATTTCAGTTGTTTTTTTATGTTTTTTTTTCAAAATTGTTTTCTACAACTTTGTAAAATGAAACAAAATTAAATAAGACCCACAAGTAATTAACATAAATTAAAAATTTACAACTTTTTTACGACTGTTATAAAATGAAATAAAGTGTCATAAATGAACTAAACTAACTATCAGGAGCCTGATCATCAGGTCCTCTCTCAAGGGGGTAGGATCACCTGGTTGACCATCAGGTCCTCTCTCAGGGGCGGCCGGATGACGGGGCTGAGTAGAGTTAATAGCACCATCATCGGCAGGAGGAGGCGGCGGCTGCACAACGAACCTAAGGTAGGGGGACCTATGGGTACTCCTCAGGGAATAGGCAACTCCACAACTGAGACAACAAGGAGTTCGTGATCTCCCACCACTGCGTCTGCTGCGTGTAGTAGAAATCGGCCTGCTTCTGTATCTACTGGGCCATCACGACATGTGCCCTGACAACCTCTAAACGGATCTCATTAACAATCTCCTCCCTCGGATGTCTGGCCCTGGACGTCCGTATTTGAGAGGTGGCAGCCTCAGAAGGCGCTGCTCCTACCATATACCATGTTAGGTCTGGCTCATAATCGCATCCCCCTCATGTGGCCAGGGTGCTCAATTGGTCCCAGACCAGCTTTCAATGGCATCGTGAGATCTATAGACCTCTGTGACTCTTGGGTCTGGTTCTCTCGCAGCTCAGCCTGGACTGTTGAATTCGCTCATACCATTTTATGAAAGTTTAAATTATTATTCTAATTAACAATAAATTTGTTTTATAAATAAGAAATAAAACAAAAAATTATCTTATAATGACCTCTATGCCTGCTAAGACGTCGGAGTCATGTCCTGGTGTCTATGGGTGATTGTGAATAACTCTCCGTAGTCTGTTCGGCGATTCTCCTCCTGAGCCTTTCTCTCCTAAATAAATAAAAACATTAAATTAATATTATAAATAATAAATTTATATTATAAAGCTAAAATTAATTGATATTGTAAAATAATTACCAATTCGCTGTTAGTAATTGCAAATGTCTTCGATCCAACCGTGTGATGAATCCTTTACTGCCTTCGGCTCCTCGTGTTTTTTTGAGAAAGAGCTTGCATAAAAAATAAAACAATAAAATTATGGAAAATATAAAAAAGTAATAAATATGAAAAAATATTAAAAAAATTATAATTATAAAAAAGTTACCTGTCCCTCTGGGTTCCTCCTATACTGGATAAAACTCGCACAGTCATTAGGTGGGAAGCCATCTGGGATATTCTCAATCAGTTGCTGTAGAGGTATCATCTCGTCCTCATTCATAGTGTGGAAAAGACAATTCCTCTTATTCTTCTAGATGTCTCCTATCTTCATCAGCGTGTACTTCTTTCTGTTGTCTCGGATGGCAAACCTATCATATAACACCATGGAATAAATAATAATTAAATACACTTAATAAAAAAGAATACAATTAATAAATAATAATTAAAAACAATTATTTACAATTAATTGCCAATGATACAATTAATAAATTATGATTAAATACAATTAATTACAAATGAAGCAATTAAATAATAATAATTAAATAAAATTCATTACAATTAATACAATTAACTATATTTAATAAAAAATGATACAATTAATAATTGATAATTAAATACAACTAATTACAAATGATGCAATTAATAAATAATAATCAAATACAATTAATTATAAATTATGCAGTTAATTAAAAATAATTAAATACAATTAATTACATATGATACAATTAACTACAATTAATTATAAATGATACAATTAATGAATTATAATTAAATACAATTAATTACCTTCATTGCCTCGTTATATGCTAGATCCTTCGGCCCATTCGGTGGGGAACTGCATTCAATTCGAGCCCAGCTCGTTCAGACAGAAATTGAACAATTAACCCATGTTCTCAATCGGCTAGTTCGTGGCCTCATTCCACAGAACTACCACATGTGGTGTCCGGTCTATGCTATTGAGATCGGCACGTTTAGCCTCCTCGTATAAATGTCCCCTGCTCATTTGCTCAATTCAGTACATACGTTAATTAAATTTTGATCCAACCTATCAAATTTAAATATTAAATTTATTAAAAAAATAATTAAATTTACCTTACACTTGCACTTAAACCCCGTTGACTGGGCAGACGACCGTCGTAGGTTATTCTGGTCCCAGGCCTCATTCTCGTCTAGGAATCGCTCCATGTCTTTAAGAGGAATCTCGAAGTCAAATTCCTCGTTCTTGTCGTAATAGCTAACGCTTAGGTCGCCCCCCTTTGGCTGAACAAGCACCTTTGGTGGGGCCCTCTACTGTAGGGCCGTCTGCTGTGGGGTTGCCTCCTATAGGGCCAACTACTGTAGCGTGGTCGCCTGCTACGATGGCATGTGTTTACCTCCGCACTGCCTCTTCCCACCGCCCCTTCTTTTGCTACGGCTCCCGCGCAGAATAGGTCTGGGGAAGCTCAACCTCCTTCCCCTTCCCCTTGTCTCGCTCGAAAGTCATAGCTGCAAAAAAAAAAAAAGAGCAACATTTATATCAAATTATACAATAATAGGCAAAAACGAAATAAAGGACAAATTTTACCAACCTCAACTGTCAAATTCTGTAAAAAAAAAGCTTGAGCAGAAAGATCTGAAGGAAAATCCGAGAGCACGCATGAGAATTGAAATTGCTAGAAATGAGAATATGAGGGGTCAGACGGCTTTTATAGTGCTGGATTTTGTAGCGATTCTTAAAGAAACCGCTACCTAATACCTAACATTAAACTTTGTAGCGGTTATCATAACGGCTACAAATCAGCTACAGAGCAGCATATGCTTTGCATTCTGTAGCGGTTATAAGATGTAACCGCTACAAAGATCCCTGTAACTGTTACAAATAGTCAGCCCTTTGCATTCCGTAGCGGTTACTGTCATTGTAATAGCTATAAAGTAACCGCCACAATAGTTACGCCAGCTCTGCGTTGTTTGGCGCCACATTTGTAGCTGGTATTGTGGGTTGACCGCTACAAAGTAACCGCGACAAATTTGGCACCAATATTTATAGCGGTTTTGTCTTTTTAACCGCTACAAAACGCGTTCCCTACCCCCGCGCCACATGGTGCTAGTCATACCAATGCAAATTTGTAGCGGTTTCGCCTAAAACTGCTACAAATCCCTACATTTGTAGCGGTTCCTATCAACCGTTACGAATGCACTAGTATGAATTGTCATTTTTTTTGTAATGATATTGTGTAGAGTTTGAAGTTCAACCAATTAATATTTGATAATGAAACCAAAATGATTTTTGTGAAGGATGGCTTTGTCCTTGTTCCTTGTATATATTACGTGCCAGGGATATATTAGAAAATTTCTGCATATGTTCGCTTTTACGGTGGACGTAATACTTCATATATTTTCAACCGAATCTTCGATGAGCGGACTTTATAAATTCATTAATTTCAGAACTATTTTAGATGATCGATATTAACATCCCTGAAATTGTATACATGGAAGTTAGGCAAGCCTTTAGATTGGGGCATGCTTGTTTTATTAATTATTCAAGCATTCAATTCAATTCTGTACGTAATTCTTTTAAAATCTTGAATTAAATTAGCTTAACGCCGCGACTAACACTATTTCCCCCCTTTTAAAATTTTGCTAAAGCATGAAGGACATAATTACAAGGTATAGTATGTACTCTCGTGACATCAACAAACAAGACAGGCCTTCTCTAGAACTGCAGGTATAATGAAGCATTTGAATTGCTCTCTCTCCTGTGTACTATATATTTGTTCTTGTTATGACCACTTGTGCCTTTTGGGTATTTATACATACATATAGTGCTTCTTGCCCTAATGAAACTTTTTCAATAAAATTAATCACTATATATATGTGTATCTTGTTTCAGCTAGAGAACAGCGAGAACTGCAAATTGAGTAAGGAGGTCACCGAGAAAACGCAGCAGCTAAGGTATCTGAATAATGTTGGATTATTAATGTTGAACGTGATCGAGAAAGATTAATTGAAAAATTAAGTTTGAACGAATTATGGAATTGCAAGTGTCTGTTGAGCAGGCGCATGAAAGGTGAAGATCTTCAAGGACTAAACCTACAAGATTTGCTGCAACTCGAGAAACTTCTTGAAACTGGACTCAGCCGCGTAATTGAGACTAAGGTACCTCCTACACACTATAAAACATGGCCTCGATTGTTTTCTTCTAGTTTGGGGTTAAAAATTCTACAATATTACTGATGAACACGGTAACTTCTGCGTCAATTCAGGAAAATCGGATTATGAGTGAGATCTCTACACTTGAGAAAAAGGTTTGTTTGAATATTCGTTCATGCATGTTTCATAAAATTATAAACACATCATATATATATATATATATATGATTATATAGCACTTGAGCCGAAGGAATTTGTGTCTAAATTTACAAGTCGGACATCTCACAGCCCTAACCAAGTTTATGTGCTTTTACATGTTCTCGTCTTGGTGGCAATATGCAAATCATCAAGGGATTGGAGTTGGTAGAAGAGAACAAGCAGCTGAAGCAGAAGGTAATGCATTAACTTAATAAGGAACCAGCTAGGAACATTTGTATTTATAGGGAGTGTGTGTGTGTATTCAAAATTGCCCTTGTATATAATTAGCAGCTAATTAATGATGGGACGTATAGATGGAGATGTTGTGTAGAGGAATAATGCAATCATCAGAAATTGGGATACAAGAAGAAGGCGTCTCTTCAGATTCATTGACAACCAACGTTTACAGCTGCAACAGTGGCCCTCCGCTTGACGATGATTCTTCTGACACTTCTCTTAAGTTAGGGTAAATCAATCTCTCTCTCTCTCTCTCTCTCTCTCACGGGCACGCACGCACACGCACACGCGAACTATTAGTTCGTTTGGATTAGCTTATGAAAGCTCTATAAGTGTTTATAAATCGTGATTAACGGAATACGAAGTAACTTTTACGGTTTACAAGGTTGTTTTTACGGTCTATGAGGTAAATATGTGGAGGAGATTTATCTTGATTTACGTAAATCGGACTTATAAAATAAGCCCGGATTACTGATAGAGTTTCCAAACGATATTTAACAACCAAGTGTCTGATAATTGGCTTCTCTCTCTTCAGGTTGCCCTATTCCAGCTGAAATGCGAAGCTGTGACTGCTAATTACTTGGTCTATAACTATAGTAGCAAGGTTTTTCCTTAGCCAGCTATTACCTTTGTTTAGGTAATATAAACTATATACATGCGTGTTAGGATTGTAATTTAATTATATACATATATATATATAAGCGTGATGTAAGTTGAATGGCAATAAGAAATTAAAGGAGGGATCTTGGTACAAGTTATAATATGATTAACTTGTCCCTCGTCCTCTCCCTATCTGCCTTCAAGCGATCAGTTGTGATCCAAGAGAAGTTGTCTCTGTGTATTATGGGATATATATCGATAAGGTATAAAATTACCTAAACTAGCATACCTGCGTGTGTTTTTGTAACAGTGTTTTGACTAATTAAATTTATGAATTTGTTTGAGTGTGTTTTCACCATACTTTTTTTTTTTTCATATAGCGTATGTCACAATTTTGAGAGTATTGTGATGGATATATTCTACGTTCGGCGTAATTTTGATAATATTTTTTATTTGGGACATAAATATTCCGAATTCAAATATTATATATTAAATTAAATTTTGGATGTAGCAGTGGGGTAATCTGTCCAATTCATATATATTGAGATAAAGATTGAGTTTTATCCAAATAGAAGATGTTGAAACTTGATTTATATTTTTATTAATTTTTGAATAAAAATAATTCTAAATAGAGCTGTTTATAAATTTAAGTAGAAACTAATCAATATATAATGTAGATATTAGCAAGGTACTTTGGTAAAAAAAATCAAATGTAGTTAAAGACTGGTTAACAATGGGTGAAAATTGAAAATAATATCTTGACAATATACAATATAGACATTAGTACAGTATTTTGCATACCACTAGCTCTACATGAGACCACTATTTAAAGTTAGAACAAACCTAACCAGTTGACACCTTGTTTTTTATATCTACATAATCATACCGTACCCCTCCCTTGCATAGGAAGGTTTTATATAATTGCAAAAATTTATTTCTTTTTAAGTTATTAAGTGCTTTCCTAGTAATTAAAGAATACAAGGAGAGGGGAAAAAAGAAATAGGATGAGGATTGTATATTTTCAATTATTATAAGGAACAAATTCTCATCTCTTTCAATATATGTTGTTGTGTTAAAACAAATTAACAAGTATATATATAAAAGAGGTTTGAACCTTTTAACTTCGGCCCAAAAAATGATCACGAACTATTTAAAAATTATCTAAAAAGGAAGAAGGGATATTGAGTTAAGTTAGCGTTGGTTTGAGGTAGCATTTCAAAAGTATACAAATCAAGATAAAAGTCCTCTTACATACTTATTTCGTATACTACAAATTACATTGAAATAGTAGTTTTTACCACTAATCCAACACAATAATTTAGAATCCATTTGGTTCAACCCCACTACCAACATGCTATAATAATCCTCATTAGATTATCATAGATGGACCATTTAGTTGGACTTAGTCATGGTAAAAGATATTACACTAATAAAAGTGATTGCACTTTTTTTTGGTGATTGTGATTCATAAAGGACCCTATGAATCCTCATTTCAGGCCAGTAATCCATTTTAAAATGTCAATTTTACCCTTAATATTACATGTGAAAAGACAACAGTTGCCCTCCAAAAATAAAATCTGTCCTATATATAGATAAAATCACAAACCCTTAACCCCATATCTGCAGAAACGCCATCATTATTTCATCGGACCTTTCTCTCCTCTCCTTCTCCCTCAACTCCTTGTTAAAAACCGATGCCAGCAATGGCATCCCCCCAATTAACATCGACGAACCAGTGGAGTCTGAAGGATCCTTTCTTAAACTTTGGGAAAGTGCTGAAAATGACGATAGTCCCTCGTCTTTCCTGTCACTCTCAGAGGACTCAACATTCTGCCTTCTACTCCGCACGCTTTTATGAATAGCATTGAAAGAAAGTCTTCCCCTAGTGTTCCTCTTAGGTCTCTCAACTTAATGCAGATAAGTCCAAATTAAACACCAGACCACACCTAAGTAGCAATAGCGTTGCAATCAAACACCAAGTATTTAATCGCATTTGAAAGACACACTGATCATTATTTGAGATATTAATTCTTAACGCAGATGGATGAAGAATGTGCACAAATTCTCAGAAAAATATTCCCGCAGAGGAAAGTTAGATGCTTTTTCGAGTTTCTATTTTCCACCCCCTCCACCGTATTCGTCCTCCACCGTCTTCGTCCCCTCAGCCATGCTCTCCTCCGTCTATGTGAGAGGAAAGCTTGCTACCGATAGGATTTAGGGTGATTGTCGAAGAAGCAGGCATCTAAGGAGGGAGGCTGTGAATTATTTTTAAGGGTGAAGTGATTTTTTAATATATATTAATTTTAAATCATTATTATAAAATAACTCAGTGGATCCCTTTAAAAAAACATACCAAACATCCTAATAATCAGTATTGTATTACATTTCCATTATATTATATTCTATAGTTAGCAATGTGGTTGAACTAAAACCCTTAATCATTTATCATAGTAGTGACCAAACCTCAGTTTAATTCCCAAGTGTTGTATTTGTCATTACAGTCTTGAACCAAAGTTTCCCCCAATCAAAGTCGAATAGATAGAAAGTCCAGACCTTCAGTACGAGGTTGCGTTTAAAAAGTCTAGACTATGGTGTTTAGAACAGTGATTTGAACTTCCAATCGTACTTTTCAATCGTGATTTATGGTCTATGAGGTAGCTTTTACAGTCTACGAGGTAACTTTTACGGTCTACAAGGTAAATATGTAGAGAAGTTTTATCTTGATTTACGTGAATCGGACTTATGTATAAGTATAAGCTCAACCAAACATCCTCGAGGCTGTGCAGATTGGATCCTTTTTGTAATTTCATATGGTTAGTGACTGCCAATTAATAAACAAAAAAGGCTTCAGACAGTTGGTCACCCTTAATATGAGATTAAGGGCTTATTTGGGATTGCGATCTACCATCCCAAATATGAATTTTTTTAAAAAGCTCAGTGACAATTGGTTTATGATATTTATGTTAACGTTGAGACAATTAGATCTTTTTTTTGTTTTAAAAAGCAATTTTTGAAAAGAATTTTAAAAATCTGATTTTTTTTAAAAAACTACTTTTATCATATCACTTTAAACATAAATCACATTTACAATGACTTTTGTAAAAATCAGATTAAAAAAAACAACTTCTGTTATCACTAACCCACCATAAAATATCAAGCTTGACAAACTTGACGGGACCTGGCGTTTCACTTTTACTGCATTGGGATCGTTAAAGGTACCCCAATCGACGAATCAGAACCCTTTAACTCTCGTTTAACGTAATAATTGCATAAAAGGGCAAAAGATTCTGGATTTCTTATAAGCACCCGATCCTTGAATCAACAATTATGTACACATACACGGGCAATCAGCTATTGGGAATTCAATGCACAATAATGCCAGCTTTTTAAAAACGGCTGGGTCACTTTTTGCATGTATAAATTTAAGAGGCATATGCTTAAACATCAAACATCTCCACAGCGAATCCAGTTAATCGCTCTGCTGCTTGGTAGAAAATTGACCATCCTTTTTATCCTTGCCAGAAGATCCATTTCCATGTCTTTGGGCGGCAAATTCTTGTGCCTCTGTGGGGATGGGAGGTGGAGTCATTTCTTCGTCAATTGGAAGAGTACGTTTTGAGCCCTCAAGGGCAACACCAAGAACAATATTTTCTTCCAAGGAAGGCCTGGCCGGTGAGGAGGATACAGCATATTTGTCTTCGTCCTGCTTCGCCTGTAAAGATGTAGAAGTAGTCTCTCCCCTTCCCGCAAACTCATGTGAAGAAGCCGAAGAATTTGCAGGGGCAATACTTTGAGCAAGGTCTTTATTTACCAGGGCAGCAGGCCCCTTCCCAGCATCTACAGCACTTTCCTTTTTGGGCTGCGTGGTTTTGGATGTCTTCTGGACAGTACTATCAGAACCCATATTCTGAGCTTGTGCTCCAGAGATTGACTTACATTTATCCCTGGTGTTTGAAATGGATGTTGATGTTGATGTCGATGTCGCGACAAGATTGTCATCTTTGGAATCAGATGTCGATGTTTCATCAATTTTGGCATCTTTTTCTTCACTGGGACGTGTTGAACGAGTAGGAGCCTTGGTTCTATCTTCACCATTAACTTTGGAAGGTGGCTCTATCAGTAGAAATGGGCGATTTGCTGCTGCTCTGGAGCGAGTAAAAATGGGGTCACCGAATGGTATGTTTTCCAAGTCAGCCTCACTGTATATTTTCTGGACTGTGCGGATGGGTGTGGCTAACCGAGCTCGATGATGACTAATGACTCTCAGAAGATCCAAAAGGATGGCCTCCTGTTTTATTACAAGTAAATTACCTCAAGTGAGACGCTTATCCACTACCCAAACAGAATAACTTGAACATAAGTGACAAAGAAAAATAATCCTATACACAGAAATGCAGAATTGCAATTACTTGACAACAGGGGGTATTTGGGTCCAAATCCTTTTTCACAGGGCACATGAAAACCCACAATACAAAGTGGAATCTAGAACTATAGTAAACTAAAACTAGGTTTAAGAATCTTTATATTCACATTTATAAAGATGTCAATAGATATAAAGTATACAAACAACTTCGAGTTTGTCTTACCTGGACGCAAAGGTATTCTTCAAAATGTGAAGTTTTAACAAAGCAAGATATTAATATCTGCAACAAGAAGATCATTTATAAGATAAAAACGGGAGGAAAACACACAAGCGCACACGCACACAGACAACTATTAACAAAGAGAGAAGGGAGGGTATCTTGGGTAGGTGATATCTATCATCAAATGCCTCAAGTTTAGAGGTATGACATAAATGACAGATTAAACCTAGAATAGCAACAAGATAATTAGGATTTAGTAGCAATCTGGTAAAAGCATGATTGCTAAGCGGATCATGAGGTTAATTGTAATACCAGACACCTGAGTGACTAACAGTTGCAAAAAACTAAACCTACAGGTAATCAGGTATAAATCTTGATGACTAATTTATTGGACACCAGAACTACATGATAAACTCAAATTTCATTCCAAAACGGACAACTGAACGCTACAATAAAACAGAAGAATATGAGAAACAGCTACAAGAAACTATCCAAATGCCATCTTTCTCTCAGAACAATTCATAACATCCCAAAAGCGGCAAAGTCAAAGTCAAAGTAAAGGAAGAAACAAGATAGTGGAATCTTTGGCCCTGTTTGGTACGAAGCACTGGGGGTAGGGACATGGATTGGATCAGCGATTAGGTTAGAATATATCGTTTGGTATAAGGGACTACAGATAACTAGGGATTGAGAGTACCACAAAAGTGGGATTGCTGCAAAGCCACCTCCCCCCTGGTATTGCATTTTCAATTCCGGGATTGCAAATATCAGAGATAAAAATATCCTTGTTTATAATATTTTTTGAACATAAATGCCCTCTATTAGTTTTAACCTGAATCCCGAGACTTTGTTTTTTGTTATTTTTTAATAATAAAGATATTTTAGCCTTCTCATAATTTATGGAGGATTATAAAATAAAATTAATTCAAGTATTCCATCTAAATATCACCGCATACCAAACGTGATTTTAATTCCTTAGTCCCAGTCCCAATACCAGCTCCAATCCCAATCCATCAAAATACAGTACCTCGTACCAAACAGGGCCTTTATGCTTATTTCATAAACAAAGGAACAAATCAGGCACTTACCATAAGAGACTGATTTTCAGTATCAACATGCTCAAGAAAAACCCTTCTGTGCAACTTTTGTTGCTCCACCAAAGGATTTTTGGCCAAAACTTTGCGCATATCAGCAACAATATTCTGAATAAAGATGATAGTCATGAAATAACCTTAGTTTCAAATTAAAATATACTAACTGGGAAGAGCTGGAGCAAGTTTGCGAACAAATAAGCTAAAATTGCTCACATTAATCTTGTTAACATCCAAGTGACTAATAGCGAGGTGAGTCTTGATACGCCAATGACTTCTCTGAGTAAGATTCCGCACAACATTGACAGTGAACTTGTGATTAGGAATATGAACTGCTTCACGATCATCACCTCTCACTATTGTTGGTGACCACCAACCTACATGCTGGAGAAAATATGGAATTTTGATTACATCTTATTACAATTAAAGATAAATAATAAAAAAATATACAATTGATACTACTACTTCAATTTGTCACACTCACAAAAACATGGAAACCACACATGGAAAAATATATTAGACATCATTATTAATTCTATATTTTAAAAATGATATAGTATGGAAAAGCTAGGTACAAACCTCTACTATACCAGAAACCTCATATCCATCAATCTTTGTTTTAATCCACTCATTTACAACAAATGGCCGGGTTGCATGAATCATTACACTTGAAAGGAAGTTTGTAAATATCTGAATGCATAAAACACATGAAGTGAGAACAGCAGAAACAAGAAGAATCCAATGTTAGATGACTAAGTCATATAAAATTAGATGAAATTCAATATAATGATGGTCTATGAAATGCAAGAGAAAGAGGACCTGAACCTTCCGTTCCAACAAACAATATCAAAGAAACTGTACAGTACCTCACGGCCAGCTAGTGTGAGCAGTACTGTACCCAAACCACCGGCAGTTACCCACTTCTGTGTGGAGAAACCTAGCAGCTCCATGAACAATGATACAGCAGCAACCCATAAAGCAGTATACACAGCTTTCCCAGCAAAATCAAATCCCATCTGTCATTTAAAGCACAATTTGTTCTTGAATGATACTCAATTTTACACCTCAGAAATGCTCTCAAGAGCCAAGAAGTTAAGAAAAATGGAAGTAGGGACTCCCTCACCAAACAATCCAAAACAGAAAACGAGGAAAAGAATTATATGATCTTAGACCACATCTTTATTTACAAACCCATAAACTGAAAAACCAGTTGTCAATAATCTTCATAATAGCAAATCACTATTCTCCAAGCGTCAATTATTTTCCTTATCTTTCTCTGTCTCATAATAGCCCGTCTTAACATTCATTTGAATGCTCTCATAACAAAAACAACTGACCCATCAGTATTATTACACCAGATTGCAAACAATAAAGTCATGATAAGGTAGTGGGAAAACAACATAACAGGAACATACATTTCTCGCATCATTGGATTCGTTTGCCTCCATGAAGAATTTTTGTGCTTGTTGAATTAAGCTGAAATCAAGAAGCACAACCATATGACATTATATTTTACAACTGACACCGGCAGGGCACTGAAACAAATTAATCAGTCAGCATAAAATAATTCTGAAACAATATAGGAATATCCAACCATATCTTTTTAAGGTGAAAAATAATTCCAACGACAAGTAAAATATTATAACCATGTTTCTGTAAGATACAGAATAACAACTTACTTTATTTGTCAATTTCTCATGACATAACTTAGCCAGAAATCAAATTTACCTTGAAAAACAGTAAGCAAATGAGAGCACAGTTGACAGAGATCTCACAAAATTCAGCAGCCTTTGCTTCACTGCCTGGCTGGCTTCTGATGGGAGGGTTAGTGGATCTAATGCCCTGACACAATTAATGCCGTAGTTAATAACAATAGGACTGGGATCTATAAGTGGATAATAAATAATAGTTGATCCAAGCATACCTGCAGAGGAGCATAACCCCAGTCCACAGCAGCAAAGGCTGAAAATAAGATGTCATAATATCACGTGAACTACTTTTCTTCCAAGTATTATCATTCCTCTGCAAAAATCAATTAATTATAGTATAAGTGCTCAATCAGATTGAGACAAAACTGTGGATAACTGATAAGAATAGATGCAAGCTACTTGGAGAAAGATAATCCTGCACAGACGCATAAGAGGTTCAAGGCCACAAACAGCAAAGGCAATGACACCAAGGGCTGGGATCAACTGAGTAGTGACAGGGCTTCCTTGCAAAGCATCATATGACCTGCATCGCATATTTAAAAATAATTAATTTGATGGACATAATATATTCAATGATAATGAGACAAAAAGGAAGAAGACACATCAAGAACAACAATAAAATAATCCCAGCTGGTATGAAGTTTTTAACAATAACAATTACAAGTTCATATACTAATCAAAGATTCTCAGTCCGGTAACTGCCAAATTTCTACCTGCACATCGCCCAATACTAAAGGGCAGGAGAGAAACAGCGTTCCAAAAGATGAAGTTCAAGGCTACCAACAGATATCTCTAATATAAGCCATTAAACAGATAGATAAGCATCAGGGGGCACTGAACTAAGTATGCATTTGCAGTGTGTGCGACACTATATTACTGACAACAAAGCAGAGCTTGGAGAGATGAATCAAATCAAAGTAAACAAGATATCACTACAGTTATGTTTATGGAAAGTCTACAACAAAAGACGTTGTATACACTACAGTTATGATTATGGAAAGCATAATACATGCCAAAAATAAGCATTACATGAGCATGATTCCATATATTTATAGTATCAGTTATTGGAAATATAAATTCAAAGGTGCACATCTTAACAAACTTAAATTTCACAATGATAGAGGGTTATATCATGAAATTCATATTCATCAATGCAGAGACATGTCAATAATTTGACAAAACCTTCCACTACTGAAGGAAGAATGAGAAAGGAGGATACCTTTTCAAGATAACAGAAGCAGATTTCGTTAGTGGGGTCCAACTCCCTCCGCTCGGCATTAATATGGAACGGCACAATAAAACATTACATCTGGTAGGAACAGGCCTTAACGGGGCATGTACTTTACTTAAAAGACGGTGAGCTGAAGAATCACGCCTCTGTTAACACATACAATGAATCCAAATCCAATACATAATACAAAACAGCTGCACTAAAGAGCAATACAAATGAAACTGACAGGAACAGCAATTCTAGCGAATAAATAGCTACATAACTGACAGATACATCCAACAAATACTAGAGACTGGAAAGAATAGAATTCCTAATCCATGAAAATGAAAACCATACCAAACCATGCGGCAAAAGATTGATGGTAACCAAATGTAATCGACCAACGCCCATTGGTTTCTGTCAAGGAAAACGGAAATGAAAATCAGCATTCTAGAGTCCAAACTGACAGGAAAACTTGCGATATTTCCCCACCCTAGGGATCAAATGACAGCATACATGATGAAAAGTGCAGCATCCGCTATTATCGAAGGCTCTAATGTCGTGAGACAGCTGCATTGAACCTACATAGGCCATCATTGAAATGAAGTAGGAGGTCAGGCAATAAGCACAATATCATATCCCAAATCGAAACCAGTAGATCATTTTAATCCAAAGCTAATGTATGTTAAAGGAACGACACAGCAGAAAAGGTCATAAAGGGAAGCGGAGAAGTACACAAATTGATTGCAGGCCTTTTTCATCTTTTGGAAAAGAAGAAAGTAAGAAAATATCATTTCTGGTTTCAAAACAATTTCACAGCAACTGAACTAAGCTAAGTGATTTGCAATTGCATTGAAAAAGAAGAACCCTAAGTTAACACAACATAGCTCATCAAATTCGGGGCAGAATCCATAAATCATCCATCAGCACGTCACTCGACAGTCCTAAAGAACTCTTCAAGAAAAATATACAACCATAAATAGAAAATCATTTGATTAAAAATTAAGAACTGGCTTTCAAAGGAAGAAGAAAAAACCTGATTGTTACCAGAATTCCCGAGTGACTGGAAATTGAAGAAATTTCCTGGGCAAGCTACTCACAAGGAAATGAGGAACAGATGCCGCGACAGGGCAAAAAATGAAAAATTATAAACAAAAGAGGAAGGAAGAAGAAGTTTGCCTGGCAGCAAGAAATGGCGGAAATTTCCAAAGGATTTTTCTGTAATGGCCTCTGATATTTTAGAGTCGTGAGGAGGTTAAAAAGGCCAGACAAGGATGGCTTGAGCCTCCTTCTAAACTGCACCAATTCGCGAGTTTATTCTGCGTGGTCCAATCAAAACGCACGATTTCGGATTAATTTGGCTCTTATTAGTGTTACCCGCGAATTGCGAAATTGTTTGGATTTTTTTTTTTACTTTTCTTTTTCCTTTTCCCCGTTTACAACGAAGTGAATATGCATGTGGCGCCTAGGAGATGATAGCCAACGTCCCCGGCATGCGTGTCTAGCACCTCCACCTTTTCTATAATCCAATATAATACCATGCGTGTGCTTTTTAATTTGATAATTTATTTTGGCAAAAACAAATTTGGATAATTTAGGGAATCAAGATCTTGTAGTCCAAATAATATCAAACATATTTATTAATTTTTTTAAATGCGAGTTTTGAGTCTAGAAGGTGATGATGATAAGGACGCGAATTATGGTGAAAAAAATATTGTGTTCTCTCAATAATATAACAAAATTAGATTAATTGAGTTAAAAAAATCAAAATGAGTAATTAGATGAATTAAATTAAAAACATCAAAGTGAGTCTCACGCAAATGAAATTTGACTATTTATTTTGTCTGCATAATTGTTTAAAGGAAACAATTTAATGAATTACAAAAAAAAATAGCAAAACTGGTAGAGTCCATTAGAGTGTCTGGTGTAATTGAAAAAAAAAATATAATCTTTGAAATTTTTAGTTTTAAATTATAAGTTTTGATCCCTAAAATTTTATTTTGTTTAAGATGTTGGTTTTTATAATTTAATCAAAATTTAAATTATTTTCATTTATGATTTAAAATTTAAAAAATAAAAGGGAAAAAGACAGAAAAATACTATTTGAATTTCAAAATCCTGTTAACAAATATGTTAATGGGATTAACAAGAATTGTAATGCAATTAATAAGATATTTTGTTATTAAATCATCTATTTGAGATTTTGAAGTTTAAATGGTATTTTTTAAGATATTTTTAAAATAAAAATAGAAATAAAGTTGTAGAGAAAAAGGAGTATCGGTGATCTGTTATGCGAGAAATGAAAACTCGCAATTAAATCGGAAAAGACAGATTTTTGAAGTAGAAAAATCCTGGTCAAAGAAAGAGGGGTAAATATCTTCCCCTTGAATCGAGTGGATAATAGAGCGCGCGGAAAGCTAGGTATGTTGTCCCAATCAATCACGTTCAATAATTCGTAGGACAAGAAAACGTGACGTTACTTTTTTAATTTGAATATGGGCTCAGGGCCATTTTTGTGGGAAGTATTTATTAAGGTCAATTTTATTTTAAAGGTTTTTAGATGATCAATTTTATCACGGAAGTATTAATTTTGAAATAATTTTATTCTGATTATTATTCATATTAAGTTTGATCATTAATTGATTAAATTCAAGGTAAATTTGTTCTTAAGTTAAAATTTTCAGGCATTTTTGTCATATATATTGACTGAATAAGGTATAAATTTGCTCTGAAAATTTTAACCTATGAGCAAATTTGCCCTGAATTCGATCAACTAACGGTCAAATTTAATGTAAATAACGCTTAGGACAAAATTGATCATCTAAAAACTTTCGAGGCAAAAATGGCCTTTAACCCTTTTAAATTTTTTTGGTGAACAATGGGGCAAAATTTTAGGAAAGAGATTATATTCACTCATGATCCAAAGACAGGGCACCTAACACATAATTCATGACTTTACGGGCTAAGAAGGAATATACAACAGGCCTCCACCTCCCCCTAACAAAAAGGCATTAACCACATGGGAATCGGCCCCTCAAAATAAGTCACTTCACAGTTAAGGAGATACCTCCCCTAGTGCCGCGACTGACTCAATAATTTAACCCCCTCCCTTTGTGATAGTTTTTGATCACTTTGCTAGCTAAACCCACAGACAAGGGGTCTTTAACCCTTTTAATAAACAAGTCGTGGTAATTCAAAATGGTTTGCTTAACAATAGGATGGGTTAGTTGGCCAAAAAAAGAAACAAAACAATAGGATGGACAGAGAGAATAAATTTCAGTACTCCGGATGAACCACGTGATACTTTGTGGTGTAGGAAGCATGACAAAAATAATAATAATAATAATAATAATAACACTTTATGATGCTGAATGAATTATAAGATATTTTAAAGTGTCGAATTCACATGACAACACACTAAATAACTAAGTAAACCGTAGTCATGATAGGATGGCCTTAAATCTATGTACGTATAGAATATCTTCCAGTGGCTTCGCCCTCTTAAATGGCTCATCATCGGCTTAATTAAGGCACAAATCATTGCTCATAAGGATTATCCGGTTTGTTCTCAGACAAAATTATGCATCGGGCTCAAGGATAGCCAAATACTACATTAATGGAGGATGTGCCTTTGGGTTCGCTGGGCCAACACGTAACTTCGTATGTATATTCAATTTTCAATCCCCCAACCCCACACCCACAAATATTCATACTGTCAAAAAGCTTTTATTAAATGGCAATCACACAAATACTACTGTTAGATCAAATTCATTTCCCCTGCCTTCTCTGTTCCTCAACCTTATGGTTTTTACTATGCTGTAAATGTATTTTTTTATTAGAGGTAATCCTATTCAATATATTATTGATACTAAAAATAGACACCTCTTCTCATAAACATTTAAACCATTGTTCGTCATGTTGTGAGAAATTAACCCATTTCGTTAGAACTAAACCCCATAAAATCTTATGTTTTTTAGATGTTTGAATGCTGTCCGTCAAAATTAACCTTGTCATCTCCCGGGGCCTTTGAAAGGAGGGATTCACTTTCATTGTGGGGATTATATTAAACAGTCGATCCTCACGTGATTTGTTCAATTTATTGAAAAGACTGAAAAAAGCTTGGTAGTTTCCTCTAAGCTTCGGAGAGAGCTCTTCAACAGATTGCAGAGAAGGAGAGGTTGATGTTGCCGATAGTTTCGGAGGAATTGCTAATCGGATGGCTACATTTACTCTTCAATTGGTATTGCTAAAGCCGGGTGTGATTCCCTCTTTATTTTATTTGCAAGCACTACTCCAACTTATCTTTTTATTTTTGTTTTTCCCTTTCCTTTTTATTATTTCCCCCAGGTTCTTGACACATTTCGATCAAAGTTTACCATCACATATTATTTTATCTGACTTTAGATTTCCAAAAGCAAATATTGATTATAAATTTAAAAGAAAGCTTGATTTTGCCATGGGTATTTAAAATATCGATTATAGTCTTTAAATATGATTTTTAATCTTGATTTACGGAATATGAGGTAAGTAATATGAGAGAAGGGTTGTCTCAACTTATATATACAAGCACTTATAAGATAAGCTATCGCTGAAACAAACAAGTTAATTTACGGTATACGGGGTAAGTATGTTAGATGAATTTTGTCTCAACTTACGTGAAAAACACTTATAAAATAATTGGCCGCTGATCTAAACATCCCATTGGATTGTTTGGGATCACTTTTGGGATCCCTAAAAGTGTTTATTTATGTAAGTTGAGATGAAACTCCTTTCACATACTTATCTCATATATCGTAAATCATGATTGAAAAGTTGTTTTTAAAGATTCTAATCACTATTTAAAACAAACACATTGAGTGTGCGAGATTTCAACATAGCATGTTATGATGGTTGCTGAGTTTAATATAATGGTAAAGAAACACAAGATATATGTTACTGATTGTCTGTTCATGGACGCTTACATCTGTGTGTGTGTTTGAACGTCTTAAAAAAAATATTTTTTTAATAAAATTATAGTTTGAGATAAAATTTAGGGAGAATTGCTAAAAACTACCTTACAAGAAAATTAATTGTTAATTGCTACCATTGCACATAGTGGGTGATAAATTGCACACGGGTGGATGATATTTTGCACACGAGGGATGGTGTTTACACATTTGCAAGGATGAATTTTGCACATGTGGATGATACTTGCACATAAGGGGTGCTTATTTACACCCGTGGTACCAATCAGCAAATAATTTCATTATAAGGTATTTTTTAGCCATTTTCCCTAAAATTTATTAAACACTTAAAAAAAGTCTAGAAACATTTTTTTAAGACATTTTTTTTATTGCATGGTAGGCACCACGCCCCTTCTCTCATATGTACTTTATATTGGTGTGGCGCCCCTTTCTCTCTCCCAACTGCCTTTTTTTATTCTATGGAGATTTCGAAATTATGTTTCTCTCTCTCATCTGTTCTTTTTTTAGAATTTTAATTTATTTTCATATCCTTAATATAAGATATATTTATCTAATTTGATTATAATAAAAAAATTAGTTAAGTTAATTAATATCACATATAGATAAATTTATTTCATTTTTAGTATTTATTAAAAATTTAATATTAAAAAATTAGTGAAGTTAATTAAAATTTATTTGTACTAGACACCCCACAATAAAAAATTATTTGTTAAATTTGCATCTTAACCCTTAAATAATACATAAAATATAATTTTATCATTTATATGTAATTATCACAAAAGTTAATGTCTTTTTTTTGTAATTTGACTACTAAAAAAAGTAATTCTTAACTCAATACCCAAACACACTCATTTTATCAAAATCAATTTTTTCCTATAATCTATTCTTCTTATAATCTATTAAAAAAATCATTTTTTCTCCAAAAACTATTTTTAAAAATTATATCCAAACACACCCTATGTCTTCCCTTAAATCTAGAAGTTTTCACTTGTGCTCATATAAATTAATATATGTCCATTACTGAGTTGTGAATTCTGTTACATTTTTAAGTGTTTGTTTAAAATAATGATTAAAATATTTAAAAATAGTTTTTCAATCGTGATTTATAATGTATAAAGTGAGTATGTGAGAGGAGTATTATTTCAACTTATATACATAAACACTTATAAACTTTTTATAAACATGCTTTAAGAATTTCGAAGCGTTGAGTCTATATGCATCAGGCAAAAAGATGGATTCACTTATTATACCAGGCGTTGACATGGTAACTATCCCATCTCTATTTTGACTCACAGCCATAAGTGTGTGTTTGGATTAGCTTTTGAGAATAGCTTTTACGATTTACGAGATAAGTATGTGAGAAGAGTTTTATCTCGATTTACGCAAACCGTGGTTTGAAACCACGGTTTGGTGGTTTTCCAAACACACACTAAGATTTATAATTTTTATTTTTAATTGGAGGCAATACCTTAAATTTTTTTTTTTTTTTGTCTTCAGTCTCTAATTTAGAGTGTGTTTGGATTAGCTTTTGAGAATAACTTTTATGATTTACGAGATAAGTATGTGAGAAGAGTTTTATCTCGATTTACGTAAATCATGGTTTTGGTGCTTTCCAAACACACCATTAAGTAGATCAGATGTCCCCTCCCACGTTGAAATCTATGTCTCTATTATTTTTCAAATTCTTAGGTGCACTTATTTATGCACTGCACTAAGTTAACCAAAATTATGATAGTAATTATGATGTAATTTATGACTCAAGTCGTTGTATTCTTTTGTCCTTCCCAATTTCCAAAACATATGATTTAATTATAATTAAAAAATAAATAATTTGTTTAGCCTCAAAATACTTGTATGTTGCATAATATAAAACATATTATATAACTTGAGTGAATTAGGAAAACTAAACAAATCATTTAACTATAACATATTTAGCATGATTTCTTTGAAGTGTTTTATGAATAACATTGTCAAGGTGCAATTTTATTATAAAAGTAACAACTCATGAATGTTGGGTATTTAAAAGTTTTTCGAGGGGTAATTTTACCTTTAGAGTTACCAAATCGTGGTACTTTTACTCACTATCATTAAAAATATTAATTACAAATATTAATTTTTTAACGGTTAACATTAATTCTTTTTTTAATGGTTAGAACAAATTTACTCTTTTTTAATATTTTCAGGATGAAGTTACTTATAAAAAAATTTCTGGATACATAGTATTATTGGGCGAATTTGCTCATTTTTTAATAATTGAGAAGCATTAGCTATTATAAAGTTTTTGGACGAGCAATTTTAAGCTAAAAGCAACCAAAATGCAGTAATTTTCCCTTAATGTTAAGAATGTTAACAGTAACATCAATTTTGTAATAATTAGAGTGAATTTGCTCATTTTTTTTAACACTTTTAGAATCGAATCACTTCTCAAAAAACTTCTATAAATATCCCACACACTTGGTTGATTACTTAACAAAAAAATTGCACATTAGTCCATTATTATTTTCTCACAAGTCATTCTCACTAATTTATGAGTCAATGAATTATAGGGACTGATTTGTTTTAAATCAAAATTTACAGACCAAATCAATAGTTAAAAGAACTCGGCAGCCAAAGTTATATTTTTCTTAAAATAATTGTAATGACTCCTCGCTAATTTATATATGTTATTCCCCACATCCTCCATTTTCTTCGTTGCCCTCGCAGAAAATTTGAATCAAGCCTCTTTCCCTCCAGAGGTTTCAATTGCGCTGGCCAGTGCACATTGCACATGACGACTCATTGAGATTTGGGTCATAAAAATTCACCTTACGCTCTTGGAGGTTCATTTTGCCAATTAGCTTCTCTTTCATTGGATTGTTTCAAAGTTTTCGAATCACACTCACTTCCAGACCATTCTTCCGCTTTCTCTGTCACTGGAGCGACGATGCCGAAGGCGAATCGCCGATCCAAACACTCGAGTCCCGCCAGAAACTCTCCAAATGAAAAGCAACAATACGAGGAGAGGATTCGCGAGATCGAACGACAAAACAAAGCGTATCAGGTCGGTGTATATTTTGATCAATCTATTGTCTGTGACCTGAATGATGTTCCGATTGTTTGCCAAGATGATGTTGAAAAAGAATTAGAAGTATTCTATTCTTCCTTCTGATATGTCAGATGGAGATCGAGGAACTGAGGCAACGTGCAAACGATTCATCTGCTCCTAACAATGGGTTAGAAAAGCTTAAACAAGATTATCTTCAAAAGCTGAATGCACTTGAACTGCAGGTGAGCATTAATTTTGGCGATGGGAATGAGTCTGGTAATTGAATCACGGTTTGTTAAAGTGTGCGCTATTACAGGCTGCAGAATTGAAAAAGAAACTGAATTCTCAGTCCCAATTCTCAACCCAAAGAAAAAGAGTTGATGACGCAACAAAGCAGTCCCAATTTGAGGTTCAGTGTTTAAAGGCTCAGAAGGTGTCATGTTTATGTTGACCGACATATGCTGATAGGAGTTACTTTAGTTTTTCTCCATCTCTCTCTTTTGCTGTGAGTACTGACGTTTGAGTTCATATAGGTTCAACTACAATGTAAGATGAAGCTAGAGTCTGTGCAATCTAGATTATGTAAGGCTTCACTGGAAAAAGAAGTTCTTCAGGTAATGATCACATAGGTAAAGAATTTTTTTGTTTTTTTTTTGGGAAAACTGCTAAGGTGTTGCATCCACTATCTACAATTATAGCAAGACGCTAATGAAAACTTCCCCCTGCATCACTAGCTTAAGAAAGAGAAAAGAAAGAGTGATTATGAGGTTCAGAAGTTGCTGGCTTCAAATCTGAGACTTAAAATGGTTGGTATTTCGGCTTTTCAAAATTTTCCCTTTTAGCTGGTATTAGTTAGTATTCTTATATTTTCCGCTTCCCCTTGGGTTGCCAGGTATTGCAACGCAAGACAGAAGAAGCTTCTGTGGCTACCAAACGGTTAAGGGAGATGATAGAATCTCGAAAGGCCATATCAAAGAGGGCAGCTGGTTAGAAGACCAATACTCAGTTTCCTTTTCTGAAAATTCCCCCCCCCAAAAAAAAAAAAGGGTTTTACTAATTAGCAACTTTTTGTTTGGTTGTCATATAGGCGTCGTCACGAAAGTCAATGATCGGATTCAGGTATTTCATAAACCCAACAAAAAATGCCGTAATATTTTGTATGTATTATATAAATTTGTAGCAAGCTGCAGCTGTTGAATTGTGTCAGCTCTTCTTGCTAACTGTGTGCTGTTAGCCTATTACAGTATAGAAACTGGTACATGGCATGGGAAAACTATATATTTTCACGTTAAACTCTCAACATCTATTTGTTTTCTAGTGAGCACTTCACGTGTGATTGTGATGCTAACCAATGTGGCGCTTGCTCATGAATCCAATTCTATGATATCTACGTTCAGTTGGATGCTACGTGGTTCATAATCTGTGTTACGGATTGCACCAAATTATGGCAATCCAGAACTTCTCTTGCTTCTTCCCTTTTGCGTTGCAACATTTTATTCATAATTATCAACTGTGCCTTGTTTTTCCTTTTTATGGTTGAAAAAATTGATAGGGATCACTGATTATTTTGTTAAAACTTGATATAATCTGAAAATGAGTCTGGAATGTCAATATTGTTCTCCTTTCAGTAGGGCTCTTTTGCTGAAATGTACTCCAAATGAGTCCATAATTTTTAGCAGTGGTTAGATTCGTGTCTTCGGATCCAACTTTTCATAATTTCCTTAAATGGGTTGGTGCAGGCTACTGAATATGAGCTAGAAGTCACAACACAGTTGCATGAATTATGTTCTCAGTATGAATCCAAAATTGAAGAGTAAGCTTAAATTTCTCCTTCCATTTCCCTCTCGTTCATATGTTTGTTGAGTAGCATCCATTATAAGAAAATGATAAAAGTTTGATACATTATATGACAACTTGAGAATGAAATTATCAGTTTCATCTTTATTTTTTCGGAATGAATGTTACTTCAAAAGGCTTATTAGTTGAAGCACCGAATTCTACATTTTGGTATGTTCAGGATGACTGAAGAGATAGCAAGACTGAAGGAAGGGGCTGAGATGCATAGGCAGGAAAAGTTAAGGTGCAAAATGGAGTTCAGTTTTCCTTCCTTGACTTACTGACATTATACATCTATACCTCGCTCAATTTTCTTTAACAACTTTCTCCGTTGCAATTCAAAGGTCTCCATTGCAGTATGAAGATTGTGACAGTTTGAATCAAGTTTTAGATATCAAAGATCTGAAGGAACAAGTACATGGCCTAGATTGTCTACTTAGACAGTTGTGTATACAAAAGAAGCTTAATCATAAGGATGAGATGCAGGTTTGTACCATTGAATTCACACAGGATATGTTAAAGGAACTAGGAACACATATGACTCAAAGTTGAATCAAAGGATTTGTTCCATAGGTGGCAATATGAATCTTGTTTTTCTGAGTTTCAAAGCTTAATTACGTTGAATGCATTATCTGTTGAACTGCAGAATCTGGTCCGGCCTCTTTTCTCTGATGGTAATCATGACAAGCTAGAAGAAAAAATGAATACACCTGAAATGAACCTCTCCAGTGAAACAGAGGCGAAGAGGGATAAATCTCATGGGCTGTGCTGCTCATGCAGTAAAAAGTCATTGTGTAAGACCAATAAATGCAGATGCCGGTCTGCTGGAGGAAGCTGCGGAACATCATGTGGCTGTACACACTTCAAGTGCACAAATAGAGAGCTGAGTCCTGTGTCGGCAGGTGAACCGCCAAAATCAGAACATACAGAAAATGTTAAGACTGCTTCAGCTATTGATATAGTGGAGAATGGAAGCATGATCGCTTCTGAAGGTGCAAAACTACTCGAGAGTGCACTTCTTGAGAAACCTGCTGCCATTAGGGACAACCCGAGACGCAAAAAGAAGCCATTAAGTGACATTCAGAACTCTCTGGTACTCCCCATCCTTGTCCTATTACCTGTTTTGCTGGTTCATTTTTCTATGGGCTCCCTTTTCTTTTCGCTTTCCCTTTGATTACTATTTGCATGTTTATCCTTGCATGTCCGATGGCAACCTGAATATCCTCATGAGAAAAAAGCCACCAATTTTATTTCTTTAGCATGTTTCTCGTTCTCTTTATTTCTGTTGCCACCAATTTTATGTGTGCTGACTCATTTTATTAGTTCGTTTTATTATTATGAGTTATCAGTTTTCTGACTGATTTAGTAATTGGCGGGACAATTCATGACAGGACGATTTGAATTTGAATGCCAAGATACCAGACAAGAAAAAGAATTGGAAGAAGCCTGCAATTCAACTAGTTCCCAAGGATTCACACTCCTCCCTACCAGAAAGTACCAACCGCACCAATGAAGATTAAGATAGCGGGATACAACCAACAAAAAAATCCTGAGGTTAAAAAGGTTGGGGACACCGGCCACATCAGCCTCCAGCATACAAGATATTTTTTCCCACTTTTAAGTCCGTCGCATTTATTTTGAGGGGTCCTTTGGTTAAAAGGATGAGACAAATTCCTTGCCTGTGCCTTGAAAATGAGTGTCAATGTTTGAACGTAGTTACTTGGTACAATACGGGGATTTCATGCTGACAAGTGTCATAGGAGAATTTTGGGCCCTGGCAATTTGGTTACGGAAGTTTTAAATTTGTGTTGTCTAGTCTGTTATGAAAGTCAAAGTCCATTTTGTCCCAAAAAACAAAGTCCATTTTTTTTGCTCGTTTGGCCATATCAAAAAACTGTTTTCTTACCAAGTACTTTTGAGCAAGCCGTAAGAAAATTCTTCTAACATATTTATCTGTAAAAGCATTTTTAAAAAGATCATCTCATCCTTTATCAACAGTGTCAATAAATCATGCGACGGCTTTGTTGTTAAAGAATCTACAATAAAGAGGAGTCTCTGGATGATCTTATTTCATAGCCTCGAATACAGAACTCAAGTACTCACGCCCACAGCAACAAGACTACAGAGTTTGACTTATAATTGATCAGTATAATTAACCAAAACAAAGACTAACTCAATAGAATGAGCTTATAGAACAAGAAGCCCCTACACTACGGGTAAAAATGTTTGATTAAAAAATTTTACACATAACATTTTATTACATTTTTTTATCAAACCATTACATGCCGAAATTCTTGTCAGAGATCATGTAGCATCCAAGTAGTTAAAGCAACCAAATTTTACAAGTTATATATAGATAAAATGTTGAAATGAGACCTTAGGAAATTATATAGACCATGGAATAACTCTAATACTAACAATAGAAAAATAAAAAAGCAGGCCAAAATTTCCTGCCTGATAATATTAAGGTTTGATGAAGGATCCAGGGAGGTTTGAAGAAACATCTATCCACACAGTGAATAGTCTAAGAAAATGAAGAACCAGGTTATATCACGATACCATCCTCATACTACCTAACTCATCAATGGCCTCCACTGTGGGAGAAATTCATGATAATCACAACCTTTATCGGATTTCAAGCTTTGTTACCCAATAATTTAGTTGGCTGGCTACGCATGCTGACCCAGTGGAACCATAAGAACAAAACTTATTGATTGCATTTTCTACTCCAAGAAATTCATATACATCCTCATCAAAAGCTGTACTTATACTCCTCAGCTCATCAAGACTCAGGTCCTGAAGTTGGCATTTCTTTGACACGCACAGGGCAACAGCTCTTCCTCCAATATCATGAGATGTCCTGAATGGGACTTCCTGTATGTCAAAACAAAGGGGGTAAGAATCTGAAGCAAATCTGCAAACTGAGGAAATAAAAAGAAAACAGAATTATACACAGCCGGAAAACAATAAGTTAGTAATAATTAAGAACTTTATACACTAGTCTTTTGAGTTGTGTAAGTTCAGAAAAAGCGGTGGCAGATGCACCATAGCAAAGAAATGGTTTTTGGCAGGGAGCCAATGCAGATGAATGGTGGAAATGAGTGAGAACAAGCTTCCCCTCAGCTCCTCCTACGAGGGAAGTAGTGATTGGACAAAGAAATGTGGATTGAATTTTTAGAGCAAAGGGGTTTTTGGCAGGCAGAGGGCAATGTGGATTGAATTTCAGATGGGGGTTCAAATTTGAGCATGAAGTCCCGGACAGTATTATGCCTCTTGCTTTTGATATATTACTAGGTGGCCAACCACGCATGTTTCAGTGCCATGAATTTCAATACTGTTTGGAAATATAATGTAAATAATATCAATTAAGATCACAAAGAATCAGGGATTAGGGATCAATTATCATAATGGCCCACTAATTCTAAGGCCTCTCTTTTATATACAAAAAACCCCTTGTGCATATGAATCAAATATACTATTCTGAATACATTTTTTCTCTATTCTTCTCATTTTCATGGTATCAGAGCAACTAGGTTGCTCATTTTTTTCCCAGCCCGTTCTGATCTGCTAAAGTTTTCGATAGTACATGAGAGAGAGAGGTTGGCCTCTGTTTGTGGGCAGTGTTTTGGACCATGTGCCGCCTTATTGTGCGTAGGAGGTCCCAATCGGTGGAACCCCACCAACCGCTCTCCATTTCGACGGCACGTGATGCCATTTTCCAGCAAGTTTTCTGTCGCCGTTTGCTTTTTTTTTAGGGGGGTCAACTCACTACCTCCGGCCTTCCCCCGTGGTTTCGTGCTTTAGGTCCACATTTTGCACTCCAGTTAGCCTCTTGTTTCGTTACTATTGTCACATTTTTTGCTTCTAGTTTCTTTTGGTTCTGGTAGCTTCTTTGTGGCTGTTTGGTTATTGTGGTTGTGAGGTCCCTCTGATTGGTTGGTTCTTTGCCCTCCATTGGTTGGCAGTTGCTTATGATTGTTTGGAGTTTAGTACATTTGGGAGATTTGCAGTTCTTTGGTGCTCTCTCTTTGCATTAATGGCTGATTTAAAGGCTTGTGTCACTACTGAAATTGTTTCTGTGACTAACAAAATTACTGATCATAAATTGAATTGGACAAACTATATGGATTGGAGCAAAACCGTCTGTATGCACTTACTGAGTATTGAGAAGGAGGGTTATTTGACTGATGCTCCTCCCATTGATAATTGGTACCAGAGTTTCTTGAGACCCAAAAATAGTACACCACTTTCAGCCTCTACTGATACCAGGAAACAAGGTCTCCCACGCCAAGGCATCACTCCTCCGAATCAATCCTGGTCTTATTGTCTGCTTCTATTGTAAGAAAATTGGTCATACCAAACGTTACTATTGTAAGTTGCAAAATAAGCTACAGGTAGTAGTGCTGTTTACATGGCCCAATCCTCTGATAACTTTGATACTACCCCATCAACACCAACTGCACTTGTTACAGGTAACTGTGATTTGTGCCTTGCTACTACTTCATTGGATCATCGATTCTGGTGCTACTAATCACATGACAGGTAACCATCATTTGTTCTCTACGTAAGCACCTTATGCCAACCCCTTTTCGATAACGATTACCAATGGCTCTTACTCCCGTGTTCTTGGATTTGGCACTGTTACACCTACCTCATCTGTTTCCTTATCATCTATTCTAGATGTGCCTGACTTTGCTTTTTAACCTTTTGTCTCCTAACAAATTTACTCACCAATTGAACTGTTTTATCTCACTTTTCCCTGACTATTATTTGATTCATGATCTTACAACGAAGTGGATTATGGGTAGGGGATATGAATCTGGCGGTCATTACTTCCTTGACGATTGGGTGCCGCCTTCAGTTGCTTGCTCTGGTGGTTCCTCTCCTTTTGATGTTCATTGTCGCCTTGGTCATGTATCTTTGTCCTCTTTGAAGAAGATGTATCCTCAGTTTCATTATTTGTCGTCTTTAGAGTTAGTTGTGTCAATTTTCCAAATATCATTGCGTTCACCAGACAACTTGCATCAATAAATGGGTTGCATCCCCTTTTGCTCCAGTCCATTATGATATTTGGCGTCCGTGTCATGTTGAGTCCAAGTCTGATTTTCGGTACTTCGTTACCTTTGTTGATGATTTTTCTCGAACCACCTGACTTTATTTAATGAATCGTCGTTCCGAGTTATTTTCTCACTTTTGCAATTTGTGTTGAAATTAAAACTCAGTTTGGTGTGTCTGTGAAAACCTTACAGAGCGACAATACTAAGGAATATTTCTCTGCCCAATTTCAAACCTATATGCTCCAACATGGCATGATTCATCAGTCCTCGTGTGCCGATATGCCTGCTCAAAATGGTATTGCCAAAATAACGAACCAACACATATTAGAAGTCGCTTGGGCTTTCATGTTTCAAATGCACGTTCCTAAATCTTTTTGGACTGATGATGTGTCAACTGCCTGTTTTCTTATCAACCGTATGCCGTCTCCTGTTCTCAGTGGTGACACTCCTTACACTACTCTGTTCCCTTCCAACCCCGTATTCCCCATTGATCCAAAAAAATTTGGTTGTGTCTATTTTGTTCATGATGTCTGTCCCACTAATACCAAACTAGATCCCAAGTCTCTTAAGTGTGTCTTTCTTGGGTATTCTAGGGTTTAGAAGGGTTATCGATACTATTCTCCCACTTTTCGTTGTTATCTTGTGTTTATAAATGTTACCTTCCATGAGTTGACTCCATTCTTTCCTGTCTCTACTCCATCTTCATCCTCTGCCACACCCACCCACCAGTCTTGATGATACATTGGTCTATGAGGTTCTTTTACCGCCTGTGCATTCATCTGTCACGGTATTAGCTAAACCACCTATCCATCATGTTTATCGAAAGCGTCCCAGGGAAAGTAATGCAATCGCTCATGTTCATGACCCACCAGTAGTGCCCGTTTCGACGTCTGATCCGGAATCAGTTCTTCCTACTCCTGCCCCTAAGCCTGAACCGAAAAAAGTGCCTGATATTCCTGATACATCTGCCCCTTCAGATGACTTGCTCATTGCCCTCTGTAAAGGTAAACGTACTTGTGCCTATCTTATTTCCTCTTTTGTTTCCCATAACCATATCTCTCCTCCATCTTGTTCTTTCATAGCTTCCGTAGACTCCATCACCATCCCTACTACTCTCTACCAAGCCTTAGCTCATCCGGGTTGGCGTGCTGCTATGGAGGATGAAATGATGGCCCTTCATCAGGCAGGTACCTGGAATCTTGTTAATTTACCTCCAGGTAAGAAGACTCTTGGGTGCAAGTGGGTGTTCACGGTCAAAACCAAGGACGATGGCACATTGGAACGCTTGAAAGCTTGGTTGGTTGCCAAGGGCTATGCTCAAACCTATGGTGTTGACTATTCCGAAACTTTTTCCCCTGTGGCCAAATTGTCCTCTGTTAATCTCTTTATCTCTATGGCCGCCACTTATGGTTGGAATATTCATTAGTTCAATGTTAAGAACGCCTTATTAAATGGTGATCTTCTTGAGGAGGTTTACATAGAGCAACCACCTGGTTTTGTTGCTCAGGGGAATCGTAGGAAGGTATGCCATCTTCAGAAGTTGTTATATGGTCTGAATCAGAGTAAGTGTGACCATTTTGTGTTTTATCAGTAGACGGAGGCTGGTATGATCCTCTTAGTGGTATATGTTGATGGTATTATTATTACGGGGAGCAACACTTTAAGAATTTCATCACTAAAGGCCTTCCTGAATTCTCATTTGCAAACAAAAGATTTGGGTCAGTTAAAATATTTTCTTAGGATTGAGGTTATGAGAAGCAAGAAATGCATTCTCTTGACACAGCGGAAATATGTTTTGGACCTGCTAAAAGAGACCGGGAAACTTGGGGCAGCACCAAGTAGCTTCCCCATGATTCCCAATCCTTTTTTGGACATTGATGATAGCATACTGTTTGATGAGCTACTTGAGGATGTAAGAAAAAAGGTTGATCTAGAAAAGATCAAGCCATTTACCTACCCTAAGAGATACTGCAGATTGATTAGGAAGTTGAACTATCACACGGTGACTCGCCTTGATGTGACTTTTTCAATGTGTACTTAGCCAATTCATGACAGCACCGACCGTTGCTTAGTGAGAAGCTTTGGAGCATGTCTTACATTACCTAAAGGGCTCACCAGGTCGTAGTATATTTTATACAAATCATGGTCACACCGAGATTGAATGTTTTTGTGATGCGGATCATACTAGGTCAAAGTCTATCAGGAGATCCATCACGGGATACAGTGTGCTTGTGGGTGGAAATTTAGTGTCTTAGAGGAGCAAAAACCAGGATGTGGTTTCACGATCTAGTGCAGAAGTTGAGTATAGAGCCATAGCTAAGTCAGTATAGGAAATTGTGTGAATTCACCAGTTACTGAAGGAGGTTAGCCTTACCACGTCATTACCTACGAAATTGTGGTTTGATAACAAAACTGCTCTACACATAACCTCCAACTCTTTATTTCATGAACAAATGAAACACATTGAGATCGACTGTCACTTTGTACGTGATAAAATCAAGAAGAACTTCATTTCTACAGGACATGTGAGGTATAGCGACCAATTTGGCAATCTTTTGACTAAGACCTTAAATGAGACTCAGGTTGACTATCTTTGTAACAAGTTGGGCTTGATTAACATCTACGCTCCAACTTGAGAGTGGGTGTTAGGAAATATAATGTAAATAATATCAATTAAGATCACAAAAAATCAGGGATTAGGGATCAATTATCATAATGGGGCCCATTAATTCTACGGCCTCTCTCTTATATATAAATAACCCCTTCAGCATATGAATCACACACACTATTCTGAATACATTTTTTCTCTATTCTTCTCACTTTCAAATACCTTCTACCTTCTACAGAATACTAATTTCACAAATCACAAATGACCAAGTAGTAAACATGACTAACCTTTTTGACAAGATAGTCAGCAAGTGTTGTTGCATCAAGATGACCAGCAGGTAAAGCCTTTTGTATTCTCTCTTGATTAAATGTAATATTCTGTGAGAACTCAGCTGATACCTCAAGCATACCCAGAATAGTTTTAACACTGTCAAATACAGGTTCTTTGTCTTCCTGTCTCCAGAAAGAAAAGGCCTTTTTGTAAGGGTTTAAAAACAAACAAACAAATGTGGGTACAAAACGTGCATACAACTGTTCTTGCAAGCAAAGGGGATACTATTATTTTTTTGCGCCTCCTCAGCAAATTATACAGTATGCAAGAAACTAAGGTATATGACATCTCAAAATAGAAGATGCAAATCTTTTTTACTCCTTGCAAATATATAAAGTTCAATACCTGCAAATCACGATTATAAGCATGTGGAAGTCCTTTGCATAGAGTGAGAAGAGTAACCAAGTCTCCTATGACTCTAGCAGACTTCCCACGGACAAGTTCCATTGGATCTGGATTCTTCTTCTGAGGCATTATACTACTTCCAGTTGAAACAGAGTCACTTGGTGTGATAAATCCAAACTCCTCAGAAGCCCACAATACCCATTCTTCACCAAGTCGAGAAAGATGAACTGCCGTGATGGCATTGGCAGAAAGGAACTCCAATACAAAATCCCGGTCTGAAACTGCATCAATGCTACATAAAATTAAAACAAGCGATCAGTTAGAAAAGAAAAATAGATTCATATGCAGGTAGAATTACAAGTAGCAATCGTAGGCTTCTAAAATGAAGCAACATACCTATTTCTCAATGGAGCTGTAAATCCTAGAGCATCTGAGGTCATGAACCGATCAATGGGGAGCCCAGTACCAGCCAATGCACAAGCCCCTAACGGACAGAAATTCATCCTGGCCCTGCAATCTGCTAAGCGACCAGCATCGCGCTCAAGCTGCAAGAAAGCAATACATAGAATTAATTGTTAGTTGCCAGAAAATGTAAGAAGTCAACATTGTTAAAAGCTAAGATAAGAAAAAGCTTCTGAAGTAAATCCATCGATTCAAAATTAATATTCTGAAGCATGTAATGGATCTTTTAATTTATAAATGATAAATTTACAGAAAATGGAAATTAATACATAGAATTAATGGTTAGTTGCCAGAAAATGTAAGAAGTCAACATTGTTAAAAGCTAAGATAAGAAAAAGCTTCTGAAGTAAATCCATCAATTCAAAATTAACATTCTGAAGCATGTAATGGATCTTTTAATTTATAAATGATAAATTTACAGAAAAGCCAATGCAAGTGAAGAAATTTCTGTTATAATGAGAACGCATTAATCCCATTACAGAATTCCATAATATCTCATGCTAGGCTCAAGATACTAGCACATCAACCTTTCCCAGACTCACCTTTCCTTTACATTTTCTAAGGGCTGAAATTATCATCATGTAGGATGCAAATGCTGCCTGGGCAGCTTTCCCCTTTTTACCTAATCAACTTTATATATTGTATAAATACTGATTTGGCCACCAAAATGAGTAAAATGATAGTCATTTACATATCTAAGGCAAGGCTAGAAGTATGAGATCTTTGACATGCGAGAAATTTTGAAGGAGGCAAGACACAATAATTTGATCAATTTCTCTTTGATGGCATATTGGCCGATATATAAGTTAGCAGCATACCTCCTCAACATAAGCTAGTAGAAGATGTTGAAGTAGAACTGGTTGGGCACGCTGCAGATGAGTATAACCAGGTACAATAAGCCCTTCGTTTTTTAAAGACAAGTGCACCAGTGAGGCCTGGAGGTTTTTTATGCACGTGATGATGTTATCAATGGCATCACGACACCAAAGGCGAAAGTCAGTCAAAACTTGATCATTTCGGCTCCGGGCTGTGTGTAGCTTCTTTGCAGGCTCCCCGACTATATCAATAAGCGCAGCTTCAATGTTCATATGGACATCCTCGCGGTCAGTCCTCCAATTGAACTCGCCATTTTCAATGCGCCTCTGTATCTCATCAAGACCTTCAATAATCCGATCCCTATCACTGACGCTCATCAATCCCTGGACAACAATCATGAATCACACAATGCAACATCATTTCAATTCTACTTCTTTTCTCGGAGCAGGAGACATTTAAAAAGTAAACAGGGTAATGTATTTCTCAAGTTAAAAGAAATTTGATCTTCATTTTGAAGATCATTCTAATTCAGCAAAAGCAGTTTTCATACACCGTCATAAAGAATGCAGTTTCCCCTTTTTTTGAGGGGCAGGGGAAGATGAGTAGAAAGCGAAGACAATGCCAAAATGAGCAATCTTATCATTCCCCAAAAGTAAAATTTCTCAAATAACGCGTAAGATTACCTGATGAGCTAGCATCGTCGCATGAGCCTTACTTCCCATGATATCATGCTTGTAGAGCTGCTTATCGTAGGAGATTGACTCAGTGAATCTCTCAACGACATCGGTGACACTGTCCTCGAATCGGCCACCCCATAGCTTAACTTCCTTCGGCTTGGTGGGTTCGACCTGAGGTGCATTCTCCGATGCACAGATACCCTTCATTCTAGAGGAAAATGGAAAGCGAGTTCGAATCCTGAAAGACGAGGAGCCAGAGAAGGAGGACGCTAGAGAGGTAAAAGCGAAGCTTGATGACAGAACAGTAGCGGATTCCATGACTGCCGTTCCCCCGTTGAGTTAAGATAGGTTTTAACTTTTATGTTCCGGCTGTGAAATTCATTGGAAAAATATTTTTTTTTAAAAAAATAAGGTTTTATAAAAGTCAGATTAAAAATAAATTAAATTATAAATATGATTTATGTTTGGATTGACAGTAATAGAAGTGACTTTTTTTAAAAAAAGTTGAGGCTATAAGTTTATATCAAAAAACTCTTTTTTAAAAAAAAAAACCATCAAAGTTAATATGTTTTCAGATAAAAAAAAAAAGAACTTTTATACAAAAAACTCATTAAATAAGTTTTTTTGAGTTTTTACTGGGATCCTAACAGGCTCTAAGTTGTTGTCAAAAAAAAAAATGGAAAGGGGTTTTTAAGTTTTAACTATTAATTGGTAAAGGTTTTGGGAGCGCAAAAAAGGCCCAGTTGGTTTGGGGAGCCCAAAAGAGAGAGAGAGAGAGGTTAAAATTGTCTAATACTATAGAATGATGATCATCCCTTTATAATTTCGGCCTACTCATTTTATTCTCGATAAAATTAATAATAATTTTTTTTTACCAAAAATGATTGCTCTATTTGGTAATTTTAGTTTTGCATGAACTGTGCTGTGACATTATTGGAAAACCCTTGGAAAAAAGACCAAGAGATCCTACTTAAATCATGTAGATTTGATTCAATAAATTTAATATTTTCTGAATTCATAATTTGACAAAATTCTATGATTTTTATTTTCATATATATATTTTTCCTAATCGAAGGGAAAATAAAGAGAGAGAGGAGATTACGTACCGCTCCATGGTGAACCACTTATATACACTAAGTTTAAACTATTAGAGTTTAGTCTAAATCTCAGCAGCACAACAAATCACTATACAGGAGAAATAGAGAGAGGAGAAGAGTGAGCTAGAAAGCCATTGGAAGTGAAGGAGACATCTCCTATTTATTAGGTCAAGGTAATAACTAATTAGAAAGGTGATCTCTTCTTACTTAACCTCTAAATTATAATCAGTAAACTAATTACTAATTAAAAATAGGAATATGAAATCTCTTGTTACTTGGCCGTCTTTAAGTGATTATCAAGAAACTGCTAATTAAGTTTTGAGTTAATACAATTATTTGTCTTCATAGTTTGTTTACATATTAATTTTGGTCCTTATAATTTAAAATTATAATTTTTGATCATTTAAATTTATTTTGTTTGAGGTGTTGTTCCTTGTATTTTTAAAAAGACTTGTACCCATGGTTAATGCGGTTAAATTTGATGATGGGCCAGTAATAGTGTTAAAACTGTTGATGTGGGCTGCTGACCGAGTAAACTTACTGAGTCATCACCAGCTTATGACTGACCTGGTGGCCTGACGTGTGAAAAACTGAAAATACATCGTCTTCTTTCGACAATTCACCTTCCGAGTTCGCTTCGTCTCTATTAACTCCTTCTAGTTCATATCTTCCCCCTTTTCTTCAAATCCAAATCCGCCTAACACCTCCAACATTTTAACTCCCCCAGAAATGATAGTTTCCTCCACGTCCTCTTCATTCCCCACCCCACCTAAAAACAAAATAGGAAAACAAAGCAAGCAAGAGAAAACGAAAGAACCCGTGGCAAAATTGCGATGGGAGTTAAAGAAAGACGAAGAAGTAGAGTCAAAGAAAAGTTTTGGAGCATACGTCACCTTTGATGGAGGTGGAGAGGTAAGGAAGGAAGATGGTGATAATGAGACGAAGAAATTTAGGATCCGTTTGGTTTAGAGGAGGGGAGGGGATGGATTAGCGTTTGAATTTGAATTGATCATTTGGATTGATGAGAGGGGAGGGGAGGAGAAGAATGTTATCTTGTTTAGTTGATGAGGGGAGAAGAGGTAAAGTATTTCCATATAATAAAAAATATTTAAAAAGCATTACTTGTATATATATACTTATACATGTATTCCTATGATTTCACTAACCAATAATTCAATATATGTGGCACGTCCTCCTTTCTCCGGAAACCGAAGTTTGAGCTCTTCAAAAGGGTCCAACACCTCACATCTGTACCAGTGGTTGTAGCGAAGTATCCTCCTCTCCATCTCTCCCTCATAAGAATTAATACATTCTCAGTTACCACATCGTTTCTCTTTTCTTCAGTTTTTTCTTTAACCACCATTATCCAAAAAATCATTGTGACGTTTCACTGATCTCAACCATTTTTTCTGTGCCATAATTTGCTTATCTATATAACCACGGTTGATCTTATTCGTCTTCAGCGTCAAATGGGTTGCATGTGTTTCATTCTCATAATTTAGAGAGATTAAGGTATAAGATGTTGCAAAGGGCAGCGACCAATGCTTGTTCATGGTGGTGGGCAAGCCATGTCAGGACAAAGCAGTCAAAATGGCTGGAATACAGTCTCCAAGGTACGCCTTATAGCACTTTCTGGCAATCTGAGCATGATATACGTTCTGACTCATATCTGCTTGATTTCCCTGATCATATGGAAATTACGGGGATTTTTTGTCAAATAGCTTTCTGATGCGAATCTTCGAACATGTAAATAGCATGCATTTATTTTCACATTCATTGTCAATCAGAATTAGCCATCCATTGTGGTTTGAATGAGTAAGATATATAATGTGGTGTAAATTGATGATCCCTAGAGATTCAAAACAGAAAAGATCTGATCTGATCTGATTTTTTGTCAAATAGCTTTCTGATGCGAATCTTCGAACATGTAAATAGCATGCATTTATTTTCACATTCATTGTCAATCAGAATTAGCCATCCATTGTGGTTTGAATGAGTAAAATATATAATGTGGTGTAAATTGATGATCCCTAGAGATTCAAAACAGAAAAGATCTGATATAGGAAAACCTTAACGAGTTACCATGATCTGATGAGCATCATTTAATTAGCGTACAAAGAATGATGAAACAGATAGAGTTGTGCGGTTTTATCATTTATTTTGGTTCAGTTCTGAATAAAAAGTTTACTGTTAATAATGCTGCAAACACAATTAACAACAGAAATGGAGGAGAAGGTGGCGGAGACCCTCAAAATCCTTGATGATGAAGGAGACTCATTTGCCAAGAGGGCAGAAATGTATTACAGGAAGAGACCAGAGCTCATAAGCTTTGTCGAAGAGTCCTTCCGGGCGTATAAATCATTAGCCGAGAAGTATGATCATCTATCAAGAGAATTCCAAAGTGCCAACCGCACCATCGCATCTTGCTTCCCAGAACGAGCTCAGTATCCCTTGGATGAAGATGAAGATGAAGATGAAGAAAAAGGCCGAGGAATTACACCTTCAGTTAATGACCATGAAAGTGCAGCAACGCCAACATCAAGCATTCCTAAAGTTCCCAAGTTTCCCAAGAGAGAATTTAAAAGCCAATCTATGTTAATCTCACGGAAGAGACCACAGAGGAGGAGTTCCAGCTCTGCAAAACCTGTTACTACTACTTCAATTTCAGGGCTGAGCAAGGATGCAGCAATTTCTGAAATTGACAAGCTTCAGAAGGAAATTCTGGCACTGCAAACTGAGAAAGAGTTTGTGAGGAGCTTGTATGAACGGTCCTATGAGAAGCACTGGGAGATTGAAGACCAGATTGAGGCAATGCAGAAAAGAGTTTGTTGCTTGCAGGATGTGTATGGGGTTGGCACAGTCATTGAAGATAATGATGCAAGAACTTTAATGGCAGCCACTGCTCTGAGATCGTGCCAGGAGACCTTGGCGAAGTTGCAAGAGATACAAGCAAAGTCGTCCGAAGAAGCTAAAGTAGAATATGAGAGGGTTAGGCAAGCTCATGAGAAGTTTGAAGCACTCAGAGATCAATTTATTCACAGGCATACGAGTCACATGGACCCAGAAGCACATGTTGGAGACAAATCTGAGACAGAAGGAGAAGAGCAGATGAACAAAGAAGAGAAAGCTAGCTTAGAACAAGAGGTACAAGATGTGAATCAACTGAGAGAAAAGATTAAGGAACAACTTGCGGGAGATTCCAGTAGGTCACTCTCTGTGGCAGAAATGGCAGAGAGAATTGATGAACTTGTGGATACAGTCGTCTCCCTGGAAACTGCAGTTTCCTCTCAGACTGGCTTGGTAGAGAGACTCAGATCAGAAACAGATGATCTTCAGACAAATATAAAGAGCTTGGAAGACGACAATGAAATACTGAAAGAAGGTTCATACCAAATGAACCAGAAGCTGAAAGAATTGGAGGAGGAGCTGAGGAAAGTCAAAAATCTCAACCAAAATGTTAAAAACCGGGACAATAGCCTCCAAACACACTTCACCGAAGCTAGTTGTAATCTTGAACATCTTTCTGAACGATTGCTTGATATCAAGTTAGATGAGAAGGTGAAATCTGCTGATGTCAAAATAACAAAGGAGAATCAAGAGGAAGCTGCAAATCCAAGTGAGGATGTCAAAAATGAAGATAACGAGTCCAGATTGAGCGAAAATCTGAATTTTATTTCTGAAAGGATAAAAAAACTTGGACGTCTGGAGAATGATGATTTATCTGAGACAGTAAGTAACCAAGACATAGAATCGCAGGATTTTCATGGTGGTGATGAAGATGGACCAAACTGGAGACAGATGTTTATCAGTGGGTTGGATGATAGAGAGAAGTTTCTGTTGGAGGAGTACACATCAACTTTAAGGAACTACAAGGATGTAAGGATGAAGCTTAATGATGTGGAGAAGAAAAACCGAGACGGGATTTTTGAGTTGGCACTTCAGGTAAGGGAATTGAGGAGTGCTCTAGCAAATAAGGATAACGAGATTAACCTATTGCAACAGAAGCTAGCCTGTCCAGAAACACATCCATATGAAAGTCCATATACAGCTGCCACGGAATATAAATATACACCACTAGTGGGACTTCTTCCTAGCGACTCTGAAATTTCATCATTAAATTTGGATGCAAATCCAGGAAGAATATCTTTTACTGACCTGATTGAAAGCAGACGTGATATTCCGAAATCGTCCGAAAACATAAAATACTCTTTCAAAATTGATGACGCAGAGAGGTTCCGGGCATATCAGGTTTCTAAGCGCTATCCTCTTTCAAATCTGGAAAAGAAATTCCGCTCAGACATCGACGATCTACTTGAGGAGAATCTAGAGTTTTGGTTGAGGTTTAGCACGTCACTTCATCAAATTCAGAAGTTCCAGAACTCTATACAGGACCTACAGGCAGAGCTAGAGAAAGCCAAGGATTACAACAACAGGAATTCAAATTCTAAACAGCCATCCTTACAATCAGAAATCCGGCCAATTTTCAGGCACATGAGAGAGATCAGAGCTGAATTAGCACTTTGGCTTGAAAATAACTCAATATTGCAGGAAGAACTGCACGGTAGATATTCATCGTTGTGCAACATTCAAGACGAAATATCAAGACTTGCCATTGCAGATTCAGAGTTGAGTGGATATCAGGCAGCTAAGTTTCAAGGTGAGGTTCTTCATATGAAACAAGAGAACAATAAGATTGCTAGTGAACTGCAAGCAGGTCTGAGTCTTGTGAAGAGGCTGAAAGTTGAAGTCGATAAGACGCTAGAAGATCTGGATCAAACATTTGAAGTTGGCACTCAACCCCGGATCAAGCATTCATCGTCAAGTCGTAATCGAATACCATTAAGGTCATTTTTGTTCGGAGCTAAGTTAAGGAAGCCGAAACAGTCGCTTTTCGCGTGTGTGAATCCAGATTTTAGTCATCTCGAAGCAACTAAAGAGGATGCCCCAATATAAAACAACTTTCATCTCCTTCTCCTCCTCGAGTACCCTGCTCGGGGTTGATTTTCGTCTTCCAGTCTGATTGTGATCAACAAAAGAACGTCAAAGTTATTAAAACCATCAACTTCAAGCCAACCCAAAACGTTTCCTCGGAAGAATGCGCGCGCATATTAAATATTTTTATTATCTCTTACGTGAAGATAGTTATAGTTTTAGTTTGTGAAGAAGCTACCACAAAAAAAAAAAAAAAAACATTTCATGTGCATGAGAGATACAGCCCTTTTAATTTTTTTAATTTATATTATATTAAAACCATCTACTCCAAGCCAGCATATTAATCTTTTTTTGTCAATTAAAAGTAACTTCTCTACTCAGAATGAATTGTGACTTTTTTTCTCGTAGGAATTGACTATTTCGAAATCCAGAATAATGCTGTGCCTATAACATTCTAGAGGAGATATTCCTTTTGTAAAATGATTCCCGTTTTCTAATATAATGTAAATGTCTAAATAGCAAGCTCTAAAGTCTATAAATTTTGTCCAAATCATATGTTTTTCCCATAAGATTAGTGAGTATTTGAAAATCACTGAAACCGTAATTTCAAAAACTTTTTTCTGTAAGTCAAAACAAAACTTTTCTCACATACTTACTTCATAAATCGTAAAAACTATTCTCCAAAAACTGATTCAAACACACTAACACAGCTTAAACTTGGTCGTAATGCAGAATCATGGAGAGTCACAACCAACGGCTATTAACTCCATCTCTGAATGAAACTATCAATTCAATAGTGATTGATCTCTTCGAAGGGAATGTCAGAATATAACAGCGACAAACAGTACTTATAAATATACAACAGATGTGTGTTCGACAACCTCCAAAATAGCTCCCAAACAATAATTACAATTTGCTTCCAAAAAAAAAACCTACTATTTGCACATGCTAGTAACAAAACCTCCGCCAAATTTTAATAGCTCTGCAACTCTAGATTTTTGTTGTTGTTGCATTCAATTCTGTACCACAGCTTGGCCCAATATTCCAGTTTATCTTTCCAGCCTTGATCTTCAAAACATAGACATGCCGCAGAGCACGAAACTCACTACCGTCAACGAGCAAATCCATGGCCAGGCCAAGACTGCTATTAACAATCAGTGACGTTTCTCAGCAGTCTGGTCATGAAATTTTATTCTCCTGGACTTTGTGAGACTAGTTTAACCTCTAAAACTTCCTCATTAGGTACATTTTCTGTGACTAGTGCCTCAGCAACTTGGTCCCTCTCTTTTGGTTCAACACTAGAATCAGAGACTTTTGATTCTTGATTAGGATTAACTTGCTCCAATGGAAGATTATTGACCACAGAGCGAAGCGTGTGAGCATTAGATGTTTTATCACCTGATGGGGAGATAGATTTAACAGCCCTGGTGCAGGGAGGAGGTGCAGTGGCAAGAGCTTTAGGAGAAACGGATGTATTTACAAGAGCTTTAGGGTTGATGACAGAACCAGCAGATGCAGACCGCTTCATTGAAGAATTGCCTGAGGGCATAATTTGTCCAGCGCTTCTGTCCTGAGTAGACTTTTGCACTGACAAAATATCAGTCGAGGAGACAATACGTGCACCAACTGCAACTGCAGTAGCTCTTACAGCAGCATCAGCACTTGTACTAGACTTCAGCATTGTTCTTTCAGGGACTAAAGAATTTGCCGGGCAAGCAGAAGAACCCAACACAGCTTGTTGAGATGGAAGCTGAGGTGGCACAGAGCTGCTCTGAACTGTTGGTACTTCAGCAGTGTTGATAGGTTGCACAGGGTTCTTAATTGATCCGTTTAATGACACCCTAGCTGCCACCAGGTCAAATTGAGGTAGCCCTTATCAATAATTTCATAATTACAACATCATCTCTATAAAAACAATAATAAAAAATAAGTAAAACCAATCATATTCAAAACAGAAGAAATCTACAGCAATCAGACAGGCATCTCAAAGAGGAAGGGGAAAAAAATTAGAAAATCAGGTGACATTGTTTGAAGAAATTTGAAAGCTTTACACATCTAGTACGAAAAGCTGCAAAACCAGATGACATTGATTGGTGCAAAGTTATAAATGGTATTTTGTGGTACATGGTCTTTTGTTCGTAGTTTGTCTAGAGAATGTCTTTATACATAAGACGAGCATAGGCAGCTTTATTACATAAGACGAGAATGTTCTTAGTTTGTCCGGAGAATGCTTAACTTTCTTGGTTCCATTTCAGTTTTTCAGTTGTTTAATGGGATATCTCTAGTCATCCTCTCTAACATCATTCAACATTCAACAGAAGGTTTTTACTTTCAAAATAAATCAGGGGAAAAAGTGGTGACGAGAGAATAATGCTAATATACTACTCATATTAGTTCACTGCCCTGAATAAATTATTGGAGCTCTTAACCACGCTAGAATCTAACATTTAAATTAAGGCTTCTGGTTTTTATGAATATACTTGAACAAAAACCCCAACTTGACAATGGAAATCTTCTGATACACTTGGTCTGGTTCATGATCTTCTGGAAAAATTATTAAAGTTCATGACCAAATTAACATGTCACCTAGTCATTAGCATTCAAAAAGGCAAAAGGCAAATTGAACACATCATGAACCAAACACAGTTTATGAGTCCACGTGAAAGAACAGGATAACAAGAATGATAGGTCAGTGACTTATTAAGTGGTCTATGCAAGCTTACTGATGAAGCGCATGATACCGATACTAGGTATAAGGTTCAATTCTAGAAAAGACAATCACCCGTGTCTGTCGTTCCAGGAGCAGTTAATTTTTTTAAAGGCATGTCAAGGGCTAAAGATAACGAGTGACGAGTTGCTAGCTGTACCGCAGTAAACTGCGAGCTGGTCAAGTTTGCTCCCGAATTTGTAGTGCCATCCTTCTTTCGTAAAATGCTCCACCTCTGCAATTATTTGGATATACCATGACAATTTGAAGAGTAAAAGGCAAATATCAACAGAGACAAGATTACAACAACAAAACAATTAAAGTCTAGTTTCATGGGCAAAAGCAGCTGTCTAACCCCGTTGTTGTAGCAGGAAAAACAGCAGCAATCATTAAACTCTCAAAACTAAACAAACATTTATTTTCTGTTCACTTAAACTCACCACACAAAACCATATTAGCTAGAGTTACATGGACCTAGGTGGTAAAAGGTGACGAGCTCAACTTAGGAAAAGATTTGAAGAAAAGGTCCTATGTGAAGCAAGAAGCTAAGATTAGGCAAAGGGTGAATATAAGTCGTCAAATATATAGAACAATACATGTTTATTATTTATTCATATAAACACCAGAAAGGCATACTACTCAAGCATAAAATCCATATTAAATTCAAGACAAAGCATTGTTATAATCAATTAACCACTACCAAATTCACAACAAAAATTATGTGCAGTACAGAAAGTTTTGTAATAAATTTATCAGGGAGAATTTATTCTTTTAGTTGCCAACTATGATAATTTTCATGTTCTCACTGAAAATTATTCCTCATAAAAAATTATATCAGCTAAAATGGAAAAAAAAAAATACATGAGGTTGAGATCTCATAAAATAAAAGTACTAAAATCAAACAAGAAATAATAAAAATTTAGTCATGCAGCAAAGCCGCCCAATCCCTCTACACATAATAAAATTGCTCCTTAAAATGCTGCGAACTAAACCCCAAAGAGAGGCCGCAAAAATTCTATCCAATGAATCTAAAGACAAAGAGACAACTCTGAAGATATGAGCATTCCTTTCCAAATCACAGCAAAAACCGCGCATGGCCACAATGTTTTTTCTTCCTTCTGTCCAAATCTTTTATATTCTGTTTGAATACCCATTAATTAATAGATATTAAAAAATTATAAATTATGAATTAAACATGCATATTTGAATTGAATTTGTATAATTGAAATGTAAAATATTCTAAATCAGCTTGGATTTAATCATTCGTTATTATTTGCTTTCTAAGCTGCAAATTATCAAAGCATAACCGATGTGATGGCATTACTAACCCCAAGACTTATTCACACTAACAATGACAGCATTTAGTAATTTCCAACGTTAGTTTTATGGCAACTCAAAACATCACACAATACTTAACATACGATCCATAAGTTATATGAACCTTGTAAATCTCGATAACAGGCAAAAACATCTAAAATAATGTGCTCTCCCTACAAGGAGACAACCGCATAAAAAAAGGCTTGGTATTAAGGGATTGGGGTGAGAAGAAAAACATAAAAACAGAATCAATAATTATTAACTAGTGTAATGTACAATATTATCACAGTAGTTTATCAAGGATTCATTCAAAAAAGCAAAGTTGAAGATAGAGTACAGTATCAAGACAATGTAGCAAATTGAGAATCCAAGAAATTAAAAATCTATATATTGAAGAAAAAAATTCAAATACGAAACATGCTTTTCATTTATTCTTCTTGCTAACAACTTCTATAATCTTCATAAATGTTCTCACTTACTTTTTGGGTCTGCTTATTGTACCCCTTCAATAGAATTTCACAAATTATACATTAAGCATGTAGAGGGTGAGCTTTGGAGTAACAATAAATTTGCTACCATGTGACCTGAAGGTCATGGGTTCAAATCCTATAAACAACCACTTCGCTTGTGGGGTAAGGTTGTATGCATCTATCCCTCTCTAGACCCCACCTAGTGGGAGCTTGGTACACTAGGAGCCATTTTATACATTAAGCATACACACTGGAAATTTGTTTGCTTGAAACTTCCCATATGTTAAATCAACTGATTTCACCTATTCATGGTCCAATGCCCATACCTCCCTCCCCCTCCTCAAATGACATAAACTCAATAAAGCATGTGATGCAGGATCTTCTTCATTCAGAATTTACAAATATCCATTTGGGAGGTTTGGAGGACAAAGGCCCAAAGAAGTAATTCATGAAGGAGTAGGATGGGAAAAGGAAAAAATTGCGAGTAAACTGTTTTTGCTTGAATGCCTACCGAGGCAAGACCAGTAACAAAAGCACAATGTTACTGCTTAAATGTCATCAATATCATCCTTATGAGGTCCGCCAAAGAAAGACTAGAGACGGAAAGAACTGCAAAAGGTTTGAATGGAAAAAAAAATGTTATGGCAATGGAAGGAGGTTCAAGAAACCCTCGCTATTCAAAGGCAGCACTAAATCTAATTTTCTTGCCAAAAAGAGCACAAATTTTTTTTGCCTTTAAGCAATTGAGCAGTCATGAATATCATAAGCCAAAGTGCTCTAACTGGACAAAAGACCTAATTAAACATCCTTATCACAGGCTAAACATCTACAGAAAGAGCAATAAGGAAAACTACAAGACATTATTCTTCAGCACTACAAAAAAATCTTCACAGTATTGCTTTCAGTTAAAGAGTCCCACGACAAAGATCAGAAGCAATTCATATGCCCTTGACAAAAGGTCTAGAAGCAATAATAACTTTCTTAGTAAGCCTAAAATAATCATCTCAAGAGCTTGACCAGACAAAGAATTCCATATGGGCTAAACCAAAAAAAAAAAAAAACACTGGAATATACTAGCAGGGAATATAGAAGAGTGTTACAATTTTAAAGATAAAGGAGAACATGATTTTGAAGAACTTTACCTAGTGTCTTCTCTGTTTTTTTCTTACAATATCCATTACCATCCTAATGGACAAAGGAACCAAAAGCATATACTTGCAACTATTATCCATAGTGCCATTGGCAAACATGATGTACTTAGCGAGCAGATTTTAGGATGATAAAATAGAGAATGGCCATATAATTCACAAGCATTTACAATAATAAAACCCACCTGGGCCAGCTGTGTAGGACTTCTTTTGATAGGGAAGTCATCTCCTTTTGACATTGTTGCCCAATTTCCCTCACCACATTTCTGAACAAGCTCTCGAAGTTGCTTGTCCTCTTCTTCTGACCATGCTTTTCTTCTCCTTTTGGAAGACAATTTGCCACCAGATGTTCCCTTGGCCTCTACACTTTCGGTCACAGATCCAGTTGGTAGTGTCTGTCTCTGAACAGTAACAGGAAAAATAACACTTGCTCCTTGTATCGAGTTTGAGTGCTGTATATTTTCTTCAGGATTTGTAGAGGAATGACAATTTGGAATATGTATAGTCATCGGAGCCTCAATTGTTGAGCTACTAGGACCCCTTTCACTAAGTGAACCAGAGGCTATCATAACCTAATCAAACAATTCCATGACACAAAATGATTAAAAATTGGAGAAGAAAAACTATCAGTCATCATCCTCATCCTAATATATTCAAACAAAACCCCAGAAAATGGATTATTTTTATGGAGAACCAGTACATCCTCAGAGAATAATATGAGCAGCAATCAAAATAGTACTCCTCCGGTCCTTAATGTAGTATCTAATTGGGGAGTTGATCTTGGTCCTAAATTTAAGACATATTACTCAGATTTGTCAATTTTTTCCTAATTTACCCCTATTGATGCTTCCTCAACGATAATCAAGTAAGAGGGAGATGGAGGGAGATAAGGAAGATGATTAAAGTGTTTTAAAAAAAAAAACATGTCATATTAACTCACATAACTAACCTATTTAATCTAATCAAATTAGGCAAATAGGTATAATTACATTAAGGACCAGAGGGAGTATAATTATGTATCAATGATAATCACAATATAAGGCATGGATACTCCAAATTCACATTGACCTATGTAATAATAAATTAGGCCGCATCAGCCACCATAGGCTGAAGAAGTAAATTGCATGAAATAATAACGAATATAAGTGAAAAATTAGAAAACGGGGTAGAGGCAGGCTCAATAAGTTTCAGTACAAAATGTTCAAGGGGAAATTCAAATTAACCAAAAAAAAAGACACAAGTCCGTAAAACAAACTCAAATTTCAAGTTGCATTTTAAAACAAGTATATGAAAAGAAATAGTTAAGAAGGATGAAAAAATAATGAGCCAAACCATACATTCACATTCATCCAAGTTTGAGTATGTTACTGTTTCAACTGAAAAACGAAGCTACAAAACACTTTACTAATACAATTTAGAATGATTTTTTAATCAAAATTTATTCTTATATAAACATATAGATGAGGTTGGATTGCCGTATATTTATAATCAGATATATCTATATCTATAATCATTATGCATAAACTCTGCTGCACATTTCTTAACAAGAACTCTTTGCCATAGAAGTCATTTAAAAGTGCATATGCAGTAAGAGAGCTGTGTTCCATTCAAATATTAGCCAGAAATAATTAATTTTTAACACCACTGTTACCATAAGAAAAAATAAAAAGGCTGAAAACAAGCTTATGAGTAAATATTGGATTTAGAGAGTCAACAAGAGGTGGGCATATAGAAATAGTGCCAACGACATTATGTATTTGTATGCTAAGCTTAATCATCTGACAATAAAGTAAGCAAAACGTAATTGCAAACAAAAGAATAAGAGGCATATAGATAAAAATGGCAATTGGGAAAATTATTATCCACCTTCACACAAGCTGAAGCCTCTGATGCAGCCTCATTGTTTATAGGGGGTGCCGCTTCCATCTCACAGTCCAATTCACTATCATCATCCTGCAAGTAAATTTCCACATAAACAAGGGGGCAATACAAGAATAGTCAAAGAAAAATAAGAGGGGCGAAAAAGAGGATGTGCAGGCAGAAAGATAAACATCAAGAATCAATACAACAAGAAGCACCCGATCTCACTATCTGCATCTGCAATTGGCTACATACATGAATCACACGTGCCACTAGGTCCTATCAAAATAAAGGAGCACTTTTTCACGATAACCATGTTTCAATGACTATTTTATTCAGAGTTTATAAGCCAGCATTGAAAAGGTAGAATACCAAGATTGAGGAAAAAACAGAAGAATAATTGTTACAAAGTCGGTGTCACAACTCACAAATATTTACTCCCTCCGGTCCTATTTATAAACAATTTTCTCTTTAATTGCGCAAAACGAACTGGTAGTTAAAAGCAATAAGTGTGTCAAAAATGCCATGTTTTTTCTATATATGCCCCTATTTATGAAAATATAGAGAGAACGTATAGAAAGTATGAAAGATGGTAAAATACATTTTCCCAATGCTTTGTTGACTTCATTCACCTAGTGAGTTCTTTTTCTCTCTTTCTCTCTCATGAATATAACTCTTGGTGTGTGTGATAATTAATTATAAACAATATGTATTTAATAAGGGTAAAATAGGAAAAAATAGCTTACATTTTCAGACACAAAAGGGACCAACCCCATGAGAGAGAAAGTTGCTTATAAATAGGACCGGACTAGCTTATATAAACTCCAATATGTTCAACATAAGTGCATAATCAAGAGCAAAATGATTGCTTGTACGGATATACAAGGCATTTAAAGTTCTAAACACATACAAATACCCTTAAAAAGCATTTGACAACCAATAGTCAGCATATTGCTAATGTATTGAGTATGGATCCAACAGCAGCGAACCAAAAAAAAAAAAAGGAAATAAATTCAAACGGGGGAAAAGAGGCTATAAATCAGCTATATCGATAAGAGTACAAAAAGGTATGTGTATTTTACGTATCTCGCACCCCAGTGATCCTAAAATAAGAAGTTCACGCCCAAGAAGTCATAAACAGCATTTACTCCCACAAGTTTTTTAGGCAACGGAGTTCAAATCTTGAACTCTGAATTGAAAGTGCTTTACTTAAATATCAACAAGACAGCGACGGCCAACAGAGTAACAGAAACAGAAAAATTTAAAATGCGGATAATGCCATACAGACCAGAGGTTCAGCCCCGTCTTCCAGATTTTCAGTCAAGTCATCACGATACGCTAGATGACGCCATAACATCTGATACTCTCGAGCATTTGATATCCCAGTTGCTGTACTTTTTACCAACTCATTCCAATCAATCTTGCCCCCAGGATAATTTGAATTTGACAATTCCTGAAGTAAAGTTAGAACGGTGGTTGCATCATACCTGAATTGCACCAAAATCAAATTATATTAACATACACGCAGGAGTAGCCAGCAAAATATACAAAAATTACCGAAAAGGAAATAAATACTTCACTAAGAGAGCAGTAGCGTCTTGCTCGCTAAAAGCCACCTTCTTGTTCTTCTTATCATCTTCCAACATTGTTGGGTCCTCGTTGAAGCCGAAAGAAGAATGAGACAAGCAAAGAGCGCCCTCCCTGACCCAACTTTTCGGGTATAGAAAATAGCCAAAAACCCTGAAGACTAAGTCGAAAAGAAGGAAACCAAAAACCTACACTGAATATTGAAGACGCTCGTTTGGGTTAGGAAAAAAAATCGGAAGAGAGGTTAAGAAGAGGCAGTGAGGGGGCAAGCTGGCGGTTGAAATCTTGCAAATCGACTAGAACCCGCGCCCTCTCCGGGATTTATATTTATACTAGTAAAACTGAAATTGAGGCGGCCGATAGTTCAGGGAAAAGTGGATTCATCGTGCTCATCTTGTTTTCTTGCAGAAAAATTCATCGTCATCGTGCTCGTATTAGAAGTAAAATTGAAACTGAATTTTATTATTGTTTTCATATTTTTCAATTTTAATAAATATATGGGGCAAAATAAAAGGGAAATATTGTTAAAAATTCTCCATTACACACTTTAATACCCAAAAGTACTTAAAATTCATTTAAGAACGTATGTATAATGATTCAACCCTTGAGTTGAGGAAGATGCACGCACCCTGAAACTGAATACGTTGTGTAGTTTTGAGCAAGTATTTAGCCCGTTAATGTTATTCTATAGTTATATTCAGTGATTTAATCTTATTTAGGTAAATCATATATAAGATAACGATGTTTGTGTAACTAAAAAATAGCATCAAAGGGCGAGAGCGCAACGATAAATTATTGTATTTTGATTAAACATGGTTCAAATGGTACATTGCTCTTGGAATAGGTAAATATTTCCCTTCTAGATGCTACTTTACCCTAATCTCATTGCTTGCTATGTTTTTCCTCACCATGCACCGTGCTTTTCTACTAAAATCTCTTCCCAAACATAAAATATAAATTTAAAATTAATTTGATTTATGCAGTCCAAATAAAGAAAATATTTATATACTTCTATAATCACGATAATTATTGAGAGGTAGTGAAATTTCAATTGTGGGCCTATATTCCCGCGACCCAAACTAATCGATTGCTAATAATAATAGATACTGGTGGATAACTCCAAAAAAAAAAGGCATACTATTCATATTCATAAATATGGAAATAATCTCCCCTGAAAAAACCTAATTTATACCAATTCCACATGATTGTCTGGTAAAAAATTTAACCATCATAAATTTTTTTGTTCAACCAACCATCATAAATTGAGTACCAAGTACCACATATCTGTAGTAAGAATCAAGGAGACTGGATACACTAATTGGTTTGGCTATATATAGATATTACAGAATAAATATAAAAATTCTCTGATAATTTTTTTTAAAAAAAACTCGTTTTTAGCCTGAATTAGCATCTATATAAAGCTTGTTTGGAATAGCTTTTCAAGAGTTTATAAGTGTTTTTCACATAAATCGAAACAACTTCTCTCACATACTCACTTTATATACCGTAAATCATGATTGAAATGCTATCTTTAAAGACTCCAATTGTTATTTTAAACAAGCACATATATATGTCAATTTTATTTTTCATGATTATTATTCCGCCACGTGAGCACAGGAAGAAGCATCGGTGCAATGTTACCGCTGGCACAAGGTTTCGGGTTTTCATTTGCCGATAAACAAAAGTAATAGAACACGGATCCACTGAAATAAGAAGCAGAATTGAGAATTATATTCCCTCATATAGGGGGCCAAAAAAAGAAATAGAGTACGAGGCAGAATTAAGCTTCGTCGGGGCAGAGTTTGCATGGAATGGGTCAGTCTGCATTTCACTCCTACAGGAGCTGGGCCAATAATTAGTGGGTTTCGGCCCGAAGTTTTCAACAAAACTAGAAGCTTCTAGTTAAATCCTATATAGTCTTAAGCTCAAGTTCTAAAAAAAACACTAGTGTTGTGAGGGACAACCCAAACTCCAAACCAAACAAGGATAATAATATCAAAAAAAAATTACTTTCATTCAAAGCCTAGCACAATTGACACGGTTCCTTTGAGAAGCCAACAGTACTCATGCTTACAATTTTGATAATATCATTGAGCTAATGCTTTGATATGCTGACACTAATTACATTTTTTTGCCAGCCACTAATCACAATTTCGTTGTTCTCAATAGTGTAAGGACTACGGGACCTTTTTCATATAGACGCACTTGAGATTAATTTCCTCGTGCTTTCTTAATTAAATATTGGGTAATTCACCCTCCTTTCCATAATTAAAAAAAATTAAAGGGTAGACAAATATACCAAACGTTAATTTAAAATTTTAAACAAGCTTAAAAATGAAATATTAAGATTCAGCGATAATTATAAAATTAATTTACTGAATAAAATATAGTATTAACAAGAGCCTTGCTAAATCAATCAATATTCAAAAAATTAGAAGAAAAAGGAACAAAGGACAGAGAAAAGATTGCTGCAGGCACAATTGGGCCTAGAAGTTTGGTGACCACCACAAGCCGAAAACCCCTAATAAGTTCAAAGTTAATTTGAGAAAAACTCAGCTATGTGAGTCTGTAGGTTTTTGGTGAGGTATAACAAACCCCATAGCAAACACCCAAAAATATAAGTGACGTAAAAGTATATGTGAGTCGAGCCTAGTACATGACAAGTATATCAGCAATTAATTTATAAACATCTCCAATAACCAATAGGATTAGGTCTAACGGAAGGAGTTGGTCCCTCATAATGTAACAAACCAAGATTCAAATCCCCATTAAGAGAGGTGCCTACATTTAATGCCCCATAATGAATTGAATAGGATTACCTCTAATTAGAAGATACCTATGCTTGGCAAAAAAAATGATCATCTCCAATACCTATATTTAATATTTTAAGACCTTTGAAATAACCCACTGCGACACGGACTTGTTTATAGAGATTCCCTCCCTATCACAACCCCTAAAAAGTAATCTTAGGTTCAAAAGAAAAATCTAACCTATCGTTACAAGAGATTATTTGAGTCAAAAAAAAGAAAAAATCATTTTATTTTCTCGTGGAATCTATTTCAGGCTCCATCATCAGTATCCTGGCACTTGGCAAATGAAGAGATTAACTCAAAATGCACTTAGGCCGACCTTGGGCTTAACACAGGGAAAAGTAATAGGATAACAACCAAACCTGTCTTGTGAAATCAGAAAAATCACCAGACATCTCTGAGGTATCGTCCATCCATCTGGAGTTTTTTCACTGTAGCCTCAGCTTTTGATGAATCCACATTTTCCTGAAATTCAAATCAGAAACATGGTTTCAAATTGTCCTCGACTATGAAGTAGATATGGCTTAGCAACCAAAGATGAACTAGCTAAAATAGGCCACTCAGAAGACGATTTTAGCAAAGGATATATTGAAGATGAGAAGAAACAACCAAAGTTTTCCCCAATTTTCATTTCTAACACTAACACAGCAGTCCACATGGTCACACGCAAAAATCATGAAAGACGAATTAATTTATATCAATATTCAATATATATAACAGAATTAAACATATCCAAACTCTAGTGATATGTCAGTGCTGGGAGGGGAGGGGAGGGGTGATGAAAGACAACCCACCTGCTGCTGAACAATGGCATGAAGAGTCCGATGAACATCTCTAGCCATACCCTTAGCATCACCACAGACATAAAGATAGCCTCCCTGAGACATCAGCCTCCACAAATATTCTGACTGCACCCAGAAATTGAAGCAAAAATTAATTTAATAGTCAAATTTCTTCTTGCTAAGCTGCTGCTTACACTTACCTTATCCATCATTTTGTGCTGAACGTACTCCTTTTCTGGTCCCTCCCTAGAGAATGCAACAATCAACTCTGACAGAGAACCTTGTTCCACAAAATTCATGAGCTCATCTTCATAGATAAAATCCTACACACCAAGCCAAGAAAATCTTTATTAAAAAAATTGCACATCCATCAGAAAATCCTCAAAGAATGAAAGTGCACACTATCTTACCATACGGCGATTCCTACATCCAAAGAAGAGTAATGCAGGGCCAAGTTGAACACCATCCTCTTTGAGGGCCAGCCTTTCCTGGATAAATCAAAGATAGAGGATTAAATGATGAAAATATAAAAGTTAATAATAATAATAATCATTTTTAAGGATCCGTTTATACTACGATTCAAGAATTAGAGCTTAACTAACAATTTGGGAATCTAGAATTTATTTAATACAAACTCAGTTCAATGATGTCATTCCAATTCCAACAAATTAAGGTTTCAATTTCAATCAAATTAACTTCAAAATGGGCTTTAAATTATAATCAAATCAAACTTTGGTATTTTCAGTACCTCATATGTGGTCCATATTATCACCATTTCTATGTGATGTGATGTGATGTGATGGGTTATCATATAACTTTTGACTCTATCTTCCTCTATGAATTTCTTCCCTCTATTATGTATAGCTCAATAGTCAGTATCTAAATATCAGCTTCACAGTAAATTCACATACCTGTAAGAATCCTCTGAAAGGTGCCAAACCAGTACCAGGTCCAACCATAACAATAGGAGTTGAAGGATCAGCAGGTAACTTGAAATTTGATGGCCTAATAAAAATTGGAGCCCAGCTACAGTCATGGCTTTTCTCTAAGGAGACAGCATTTTGTTTATTAATGACAGAGATTTAGGTTATACATATTAAGATCGAGATGTTCTTCTTTGGCCAGAAAAGGACCAAGATGTTGGGACTGAGAATATAATCCGTATAAGAAGAATGTCTTTTGTAATTGCTACCTTCATCCAGGTAGAGCACACTCCTTTGTGAATTCTGCCTGTGGGAGTTGGACCACACACCAACGCACAAGTAACATGTACCCTTTGTGGAGCAAACCTGGATAATCAGAACACTGCAATATTATCCTTTGTCAAATCTTTTAAGTTTGCACCAGAGACTTTAGTCAGATAAGATAAATTACCTAGGTGAGGATGAAATTGAATAATATCGGGGCTGTAAACGAGAGGCTATTGCAGCAAAGAACACACCAAGGGGTGGTTTTGCTGATGGAAACTCAGCCATTACCTCAAGGAGACTTCTCTGACATCCAATCACCCGTTTAGAATATTCATCCTAGGAAATGAAAATTTGTAAATTACCAATAATAATAAAATCATTGGGCTTGAAAAACAAGAAGTAGCAGTACTAGCAATTTTTTTACACCTTTCCCTCAGGAGATGATAGGAACTTTAATCGTTCTGCCTCACTAGGTTCAGAAGCGTGACCAGCCAAAGCGACCAAAGCAGCTTGAATGAGGAATAAAAACAAGTTCCTTATTTTTCCTTAGAAAAAGGCCGTCCTATTTAAACGGTATTTGTTTACTTAATAACAAAACTAGAAAAATTGCTGATCATGGAAATTGAAGGTCACATGAAGACCTTTCGAGGAGGGTTCAAGAGATCAGCATAGCGTGCTAGGGCAGTACGCAGCAGGCACGGACCAGGAAAAGGAGGTGGCAGAGAACTCCTAGTGCGGTACCATCCTCATTATCAGTGTGAAGAGAAAACAACAAATCTAAATTCTGACCCAACAACTTTCCAGCTACTTCAACTGTTTGATCACAGTTCTCAGCATAAACACCCACATGATCACCAGTTTCATATCTGTGCAAGGACAGACAGGAGTGCATCAACTAATTCTTTAACTGCCAGAAACTTGCGGCATAAAACATCATTTGCTATCAAATTATTAGAGAAGAGGCTATGAAATAATGGTGTGTGCCCGCCCCTGTTAACCACATTAGAATGTTCATGCCTTTATTATGTACATATCTTTTCACAGAGCAATACTTAAACAATGAATTCTTGGAGAAACACTGCCTTCATTTCCCCCCCCCCCCTCTGAAGAAACACAGCCTTTCTAATAAACAAGTGTGTGTGTAGACATGTGTAAGTGTGGCATTGCTTCAGATATAGAAGTGCATTATATTAACCTTTCTTTTTGTGCTGATAGCATATAAAAGGCACTAAGAATTTGGACCCAGAAAAATCACCTTCATCCCCCCCCCCTCTGAAGAAACACAGCCTTTCTAATAAACAAGTGTGCGTGTAGACATGTGTAAGCATACATGCAAGGCATTGCTTCAGATATACAAATCCATTATATTAACCTTTCTTTTTGTACTGATAGCGTATAAAAGACACTAAGAATTTGGACCCAGAAAAATCACCTCACCACCCGTATTGGCACAAACTTAAGATAAACAAGAACAATATATGAAGCAATCAATCAACACCTAGCGTAAATAATTTTTTTTAGAACAAAACAAGTTATGCATATCATTCCAGCAGATAAAGTCCACCAGCTAATGCACTAGAGAAAATAAAATCATTAGAAACATACTATGAGAAATTATTTAAACGTCCGTAATAAAATTAAAATATAATTATAAGTGACTTATGATGTCCTTTATCAGGATAAATGTAGCCTAACTTACATTGTGCTAGTCCCCGATATATCAAACTCCAGATGAATGCAAGAGCGACCAGACTCAGGTTTGTGAAGCTCTCTTTGAACAGCTACCCTGACCCTTCAAGAAAAAAAGGAGATGCATTTCTGTTCTAGTCCAGTTTGATAAGCGATAGTAACCATCAATCAACATGAATAAATCCAAGCACCTGCAAGGATGGTGAAGGTCAAACACACCATTCCCATTTGCTACGTTTAAGTTGTTGTCCTGGCATGATGTGATATTGGGATCATGAATCACCAATCGATATTCAGGAATGGCAGCTGTATAAGGAGTAGAGACAGTATTCATATCATCCTCATCTCGGAGCAATTTGTCCAACTCAGGCAATAAAGATTCCTTCCTACAAAGGCAAAATCACAAATTCGAAATTTCATAAAACTTTAATGTCCACCCAAGCAAATCATAAACTTCATTCCAATTGTAGTAGCAACACAGTCAGTATATCAATATAATATAAAATATATAGAAAATTGCATCATTCATAAATATGAACATTGTGGCTTTTTTACTCAAACTCTGTATAATGCATGAGAGACCCATATATAGTTGATATGACAATAGTAATTGTACAGAACATTATATTACCAAGCAGCAAAATCATCCTCAATGGATTGATCATCATCACCAAGCCCAACTGGAACAAGAAACTTTGCACCTATGGCGAACACAAAAATAATATTAGAAGAAATCCATGAAAAGGTATGAATCCCTCTAAAACTATTTAAAATCTCGTGTATACATCTCAGAACACTTGAAAGGATTAGCATAAATAAAAGGGGACAATATACTAATTCAATAGGGACAATGGAGTTACCTTGTTCACTAAGTTTTTCATCAACGACTTCAGCTATCTGTTTCAACAGAATACCGTCAGATGACAAATATGATGTCAGTTGTATAAAATAAAGGGGGTAAAAACAAGGTTTACCTTATTAAAATGTTCATATTGCCTGTTACCTAGACCGAAAACACCATATGTGAGTTGTTGAAGCCAGACGCTTCCCTCATCTTTTCCCTGAAATTAAGGACAAAACATAAGAATTGTTTTATGCAAACAGTAAAGCATATAAAAATACCATTAAAATGAGATAGAAATCTAAAAAATTACTTAGAAATAGACAAAAAACTAGAAACCTCAGTAAACCATTTGTAGAATCTAGCAGCATTGTCAGTTGGCTCTCCATCTCCATAACTGCATTGTTAGCTCCAAGTATGTTAGATGCACTATGAGCTTCAAGTATATTTTGAACACTTTCCTGAAGACAGATCTTACGTGGCCAACATGAAAAATGCAAGGGTCTCTTTCTTCAGTTTTTCCTCATATTGATCATCATCTTCAGCATAGTCATCCTGATTTAGATAAATAAATACATAAGTTAATTCAAATCCATGTCCCTCATGTGGCCCACATATTTACAGCCAAATTGAAGTGCCACAAATTAATTTTAATCCAACTTACCAAGTCAACAACTTTTACAGCAGCTTTATCATATCTTGCCTTAATCTCCTCTGCCAAAGCCTATAGTAAAATTCAAAAAGGAAAAAAGTACATTGGTCATATAACAGTAGAACATGATTGCTAAAGATAAACTGCTGTCTGAAAAGCAGAGATTCTATTTAAATTGAGACCATCAATTCAAGCATTCAGAAAGTTGGGGAAATTAGATTCTTAATTCGATACAGTAAAGTGCAAAAGTCGCGTCAAGCTAAAGTTAATACATTTTTCAATTACCCATCTTTGAAGATATATTTGTAATAAGGACTTATTTTTAAAATGCTACCAGCATTCTCCCCAACCCTCAGTGCTTTTCCTTTGAATTTCCTCAGGGATCCAATATAATGCCAATACGTAGGATTGCATCGCGTTATAGAGCCTTCATAGAGTGATTTGATTTGCTTTTGATATCGCTAGCGTAGCAGGCCTAAAATACTCAGCATAACAGAAAGTATGAGTTTACACGCGGATCTTCCTTCTGGGATTTCAATTTCCCTAATTCAATACCAGGACGATCCACAAGCGTTAAGAAAAGCTAAGGCTTGATAAAGACTAAAAATCTTCGTTGTTGAGTACATCCTTCGAAAATGCAGGCTGATGCCTATGCTCGAACTAAGTTGTCTTAACGAGCACAAGGTAAGTAACACAGGATCCGATTCGTGTAGGTTATGACAAAGCATTGAAGCGACAGAGCCAAAGGAGATGAAAATATTGTCTTACAGGGGATGGTCAACAGAGTTTCAAAAGAAAATATCGATGAACCACATAAAGCCACGTCTTGAAACAATTTTTTTTTGGCGTTCTTCCAGGTTTACACAATAAACAAGCTAACAACATCTAAACAGCCCAAGCAGATTCACCTTAGCAAATCCCTCAGCGGTACCAGTCTGAGTACCAAAGAAAATAGTAACTTTAACCTTCTCCGAGCCCACATCAATATCATCTTCTTCATCCTTCACTGACAAAGACTTGGGCACCACCACCGGCTTCACCTCCTTACTCCGATCCCCTGATTTCTTCCACGCAAATAGAAAAAGCCCAAGTACGACGGCCACCGAAGTTGTCACGATCACCGGCAACAAATCCGAAACCGAATCATCCATAGAAATGCCCAATTTGGATTCAAGGGTACGCACCAAATCAAAATTCGAAGCCATCGTAACTAAGCAACAAAAAAATAAATAAATCAAGTCAAACCACGGAATGAAGCTCGAAATCAATTTAAACTCTCTTCCTCTCCGGTGATAAAGTTGTCGCCGATTCCCTCTCTCTTGCTCCACCACCACTTTCTCCACCACCGTGTGAGAAAGCTCGGGTGAGCCCAGGAAGGGATTTCGAGCGCGAGAAAGAGGTAGAAGGAGGAAGTGGAGGAAACAATCAAAACCAAAACGGTTGTATCTGAAGAGGACCCACGCCTCCCGAGAGTTTTGACAATGCTCGTAATATTTTCTAGAGGCCACTTATTATTTGTTCATTCATTCGGGTTAAGACTCGTTTCGCGCGAGAGAGAGGTCAAGGATACGGAGTCCTTGTTGTGTGCCGCAGTTTAGGACAACAAGAGGACGAAGCAACAGAGGCTGCTCGCATCGGTGTTGACAACGACCACTTATATAGGGGCTGTTTGTGATAGTTTTTTTGAATCGGGCTTATTATATAAGCCCGATTCACGTAAATCGAGATAAATCTCCTCCACATATTTATCTCGTACACCGTGAAAGCACTTCGTAGACCGTAAAAGCTACTTCGTAGACCGTAAAAGTTACCTCGTAGACCGTAAATTACAATTCATAAGCACTTATAAAATTTTCATAAGCTATTCCAAACAGCCTCATAGTGATTATTATTGACCAGAAGAAAAGAGCTACTGTTTGGTTCAAGAGGGGATCGAATGAGGAGATAACCGATCATTTTGTTTGGTTTGATTGAAGAAGGAAGAAGAAGAAAGTATTTTAATGATTTTTTATTTGGTTGAAAAAGGGAGAGGGAAGAAATAATAATTAATTTATTATTTTATTTTTATATATTAGCTTATATTTTTTATGCTTATTTAAATAATTTAAATTAGTTTTTTTTGAAATAAAATTTATTTAAATTAGTTTACACATCAATATAAATTATCAAAATTTAAATTTATTTTACCAAATGGATATAAATTTATTTTAATTCACACTATTGGAATTACTAAAACAATTATTGGTAAAAAAAATACTCATTTATGTATTTCTTCTTTTCCAATACTCCTTCCATTTGAAATAACCTCCAAACTACCTACTTTCTTTAACCAACCAGCAGCAAAAACGACATTTTTCTTCAATCTTCAATTTTCAAACGTCACAACAATAAACAGAACCAATATATATATATATATATATATATATATATATATATATATATATATATGCTGCACATCTGAATCTTCACAAATACCTACTAATTACTAACCGAAGGGGACTCATAGACTTAATAAATCCCGTAATACCTCCCTGTATCCTAATTATCGACAATTATATATCAGGGAAGCACACATTAAGATTGACAAAAAGGATTCAAGAACTACAAATTTTTCATAGAACGATGAACAGTTAGAAGACAAAAGAATACATAACTGAACCCACACTCAACTATAGACAAAAGATGATTTCAAAAGAACATAAAAGAAAGTTGATTCATTCAAATAATCCAACAATTTTGACAAGCAAAAGATGATTCATTCAAATAACCCAACAATAAAGAAAAAAAGCAGAAGCTAGGCGAAATTTTGAGAAGAAGAAGCTGGATTAAAATAACCCAACAATAACCAACCACAGTCACTAGAACGACCTCGCCGTTGGGCAAAATTTTGAGAAGCAAAAGATGGATTTATGTTATGAATAAATTACGGTGAGAAAATAAACAAGCAGAAACACAGATGGCTGAGGAAGACGATGCCAGAGGCATAATCATAATCAGAAGAAAAAGTTTACCAAGGAATAATGAGATCATGATGACGGAGCAAAGAACAATGCCACAGAAAGCGGCGAGGACCAGGCCACAATGTTACTCCTCTTGTCGACAACAACACAAATGGCCGGGGAAGACGATGCCACAAAACGCGGTGAGGACCAAACAGCTCTGGTGACACCGTCAGGGCGAGGAGGAGAAGAGACGAGGTCCGAACTTGTGAGAGCTGAGAGTGTGTTTTTATTTTCTTCTCAGGGTATCATTGGAAATATGAAAAAGTAATAGAGGTTAAATAGTCATAATATGTTCCTTCCCTCTAAAACCCCTCAATTTGGAGGGAACAAAAATAAGGGGAGGGGAGGGGAGAGATTTGGAGCCCTTTTTTTTTGCTCTTCTCCCTTCCAATTTTTCATACCAAACAAGGGGAGGGGCTCATATTTCATCCCCTCCCCTCTAACCAAACAAGGCCTTAGTCATCCTCAGTCATCATATTCTCCCTTTTCCATTTTATCAGAGTATGTTGCTTTAGATAATTTTCCCCCCAAAAAAAAGATAGTTAATTGATTAGAAATTGAAGGGCCTAATTTAATGATTTTGGCCTATAGGAAAGATAGTCTATATGAGGAAAGTCCAAAAAGTATATCCCATTAAGTACAACCCAAGAATAGGCAGAACTACCCATAATCTACGCATGTCCGATCTGAAATAAGCGGAACCAACGTAATAACAGATAGATCTGAAAAAGGCAGATTAACTTACCAGCAGATATGAAAAAACCAGACCGACCTTTGCTATAAATATAGGTAGTCAGGTTAAGGAGAAGGGACTTATCCTCTTCACCTGCTCTCTCAAGCGAAATTCTTCTTCCTCGTTGCTTTGCATCACGTTTTCTGAATAGCATTTCATCTTTTATTCTTTATCATTAAATTTTTAATCACTTTATATTTTCCATTTTTTCCGACTAAGCTTCTATATTGTCAATGGCCTTTACGAAATCTTTAATACAAAATTTTAGTTCTACAATTTGGCACCGACTGTGGGAACCGACAATAGATTTCAAAGGGTTTATTTCATTCCTGCTCATTCTGATTACTCACCATGACAAACGTACCTACCACAAGTAATGTACCTACCATAGGAGACGTACCTACCAACCTTCAAGAGCGTCTGGATGAGATGGTCGTCTTACTGCAAGAACGGACTCAACAAATTTCCATTCAGGCTTGGTACGCTGCATAGCAGGAGGAATAACTCCAACGCTTGGAAGAAGAAAACAATGCCTTGCAAGAGCGACTTGTCATGTACTCTCCTCAAGTCACTTCTAATCCTCACCAAGCAAGACAACTTTTAACCGCTATCAACCCGCTCATGCCATCATTATAGACCCCCAAAGCTGTGACAGGCGTACCCAGAACCTTATGTAACTTCAATTAGAAATAAAACTAACGATCCTTATACTACAAATATGCACTAGTACAAAATAGCCCTTTTAGATAGCAACATTTAGACCGGTTATTATAGATAAGGTCTAAAAAGTATGATCGATGGCAGTTTTGTAATTATAAAGAATTTTTGTGACCGATTCTTAAAATATACGGTCTAAAAGATATTATTTAGACCGGTTATCCAAACAACCGATCTAAAAAGATAAAAATAATTCAAAATTAAAAATTTTAAAACTTTTTGTAGCGGTTGTCACTAATAACCAATCTAAAAGATAAAACATTTTAAACAGGTTGTTTCTTATAACCAGTCTAAAAGTTGTGAAATAAAAAAAAATATTTTTTTTTCTTTTAAGACCTGATGCTTCAAATAAGTAGTCTAAAAAATAAACTTTTTAGACCTTATTTTGATTGTAGCTAGTCTAAAAGATTTGCCCCAAATTTATCTCTTTCTCATAACCCTTCCATCATCGTGCCTAAATTGAATCCGACGCTCTCTTAATCCTCTCTTTCTTAGAACCCTTTATTCCCCCCTTGCTTTTATACCCACCACCACTATTCCCCTCCCCTCCTCTTCCTTCTCAATGGTCGTTGCTCCTCTTGTAGTTGTCACCTCCCCTGCTGTTCAACACGTCGCCAAGAACTCTTTCGACCAACTCCTCCAAAAATTTGCTCACCTCGATTCCCCTTCCCCTAAAATCAAATCTAAGCACAGATGCTCCATCACCAAATCTCACTGCCGCAGCCTTTCTCATTCAGGCTCCGCTTTAGTTGAGAGGAGGTATGTAACGCCTTAAACCAAACAACTAAATATTTAACCAAAGTATTTTAAATATCGCCAATAAGGATACTCAACATCCAAATGTCAAAATACAAAATTAGTTCAACTAAAACATACATCACAATGTCAAATTAAATCCCTAAAATTTTTCAATAAACAAAATGAAATGTGGAACTCTTAGGATCAAACAAAAATGACATAACATGAACTCTAGGAGCACAAAATAGCCTTCAAGGCTCACTCCATAGGTACCTTCCCTTGCTCCCTACTAGTATAATCACCTAAAAAATATTAATATAAGAGATGAGATTCCACATCTCAGTAACTAGTGAAAGTTTCTATCGTACACAAACAAATCATATATGATAAAAAGAAGGAACTGGTTATATATATTTGCATATATCACAATCATCATATAAAATGATTTTAAGTTAATCATCATTATGTAAATCTATATTTCATCACATGTAATATAAAATTATGTAATATGCAAGATGCAACCTTCCTTATATCATTATTCATCCTTATACCACTGACTGGAGCCATAGGCTAACACATAGTCTAATAGAAACCCGTCTATCTGACTGGATTGTCCTAAGCTCACCAGTTTTTAAGATACATCCGACCAAAGGTGTAGAGTTTAAATTTGGACTATGGCTCCTCTCCTAAAAAGAACACAACTAAGGAGGTGTCACATGTCCCACAGCTCTAATGCAATCCCGGCCAAAGGAAAACATGGAAGAAGGGGCCCTAACAAATGTCATCCACTGTGCACTGAGTGATGTGATACCACATGGTAAGAGATCTCATCATACAAATTCCTCCTCCATACTCCAATGAGTCCAATCCATCACTAATGCAATCGTCATAACAGTTATATTGAATCACCAATAAATATAATTATCATTCAAAAAAATAAAGTACAATAAATCATGCTTATGTTTATATCAAATATTATCATATATTCAGACATTTCTCAAAGAAAACAATAATCCAACAACACATTAAGTATAATTAAACTATTAACTATGTAAATAAAGTGAGTTATAAAGAATTTTACATGTAATATTACTTATTTGAAATTTACAATACATACACATATACATATAATTCAGTCCATTGTTTTTAATAAAAGATAGTTATTCACAATCATACATAATTCACAAGTATATGAAAAAATATTCAGAGTCACTTGCTACTCTTTAGCTCACAATTAATTACCAAAGGGTTATTTCAAAGTTCTCAATGAGAGTTTACAAAGTCACATACACAAATATCTATCAATATATTACTTAAAACTACTTTAAGGTTTCTCTAATACTACTCAAAATCCTTAAGCTACCCTCTAATAATTTATTTCATACATATACTCACACTTATTATCTTCCACAAGTCAATCTTTTATTTTTTAGGTTCTAGTATTTCTTGCAAATTAAAATTATTATATATGACAAAAGATATAAATATGATAACCGAACATATGTGTGTATAAATATGCATGTGTTGATGACAAACAAAGGAAAAGATCTCTTGGGCAAGAGGGGCAGGGAGGATGTTATATATATATATATATATATATAAATACCACTCTTTTGAAACCGGCGAACCGGACCGGTTTTGTTGGTTAACCCGGGGTCAACCTAGTAAACCTAGCCGTGTTGACCCGGGTTAACTTTTTTTTTACATTTAAACTTTAGTTTCCTTCAAGCTCCGCGCCTCTGATCAGTGAATCAAATCACTTAATTGTTCATTACTTCATTCATGTTTCATAGTTTCACTTTCACACTCAATCAATTTTTTTTATTTTTCTTTTGAAATTTTATATTAATAAGCCTAAAATATTTAATTTCTTACCAGTTTGGCCCGGTTTGACTCCGGTCTGACCTACTAACCCTTGACTCAGTACCCCGATCGGTTCAGTGCCCGGTCTGGGTTTCAGAACTTTGATAAATACAAGCAGAAGATAAATAAAAGGCATGCTTAGGGTTAAGACTTGGAGTATTTTGACGTTCATCAAACAGGTTATAAGGTAGACTTGGTATTAGAAACAACAAACACAAAATTAAAAATAAGTAAAACAAAGGGAAAAAGGGTTCAACCTCCAAGTCTTCAAGAATAAAAGAAATATATAATTATATATATGCACACACACAAAAGTACGAGAAAGCAGGTGGGGGTCTTTTTTGCATGACGTTTAATTTTTTTTTAAATATGTGTGCGGGTGTACAGAAAGAGGAATGAAAGAAGGGATTATGTGAATAAGTGATAAAGACACACACACACACACCAAGAACGAAAAACAAGATTAAAAAAATATGAAAAAAAATCTACATCCAGTAAAATAAAACAATGGGTTTCTTGTTATATATATTTGTAAAAGAAAGACAGGGCTTTTGTGGGACGTGAATCATGAAAGTAAAATTATATATAAAATAAATGGTTGAAGCCATGCCTGCGCTAGGGAAAACGTGATAAAACAAAGAGTTGACAAGATAAGAGATAAGACTTGTTACAAAGCAAAATAGTAAGTAAATGAAGGAAGAGAGGTGAGAGATATGAAGATACTCACAAGACATTGTGGAGTAAAAACATGGAAATAGGGGACGACAACAAGAGAGAATGAAACAGGGGGAGTACTTGAGGTAAGAGAGTAATGATACGGCGACTGGAGTGTAGGTAGAGTAAGAAGGAGGGGAATTTATGGAAGTAGCGTTTAGGATTGGCTTATCATATTAAAATATTATTTTTTATAATATTAATATATATTTATTATTTCTAAATATTTATCCTATCATATAGATCTAGATTGTTTTATAGAGATATTTCTCATGTATTTGTATTTTTTTTCTTTTTTTTTCTTATATTCTTATTAGTATCATTTATCATTATTAATAAACTTAGTAGTAGTAGTAGTAGTAGAGTAGTAGTAGTAGCAGTAGCAGTAGCAGTAGTAGTAGTGTTTTTTTAAAAAATCAACTTTAATAAATCACTTCTCATTAGCCACTTCATACTCTTTAATTATATATATCATAAGCCACAAATGACTCTCTAAGTCCAAAAACAAAATTTTTAAGATGTTACAAGGTCGCTTCTCCCTCTCATTGCTACTCGTCGCTCTGCTTTGCTTCACTAGCTTGGCATTGCTTACGCCCGCCTTAAGGCTAGGGATATCATAAACATATCCCTCTTCAGCACTCTCGATAAGGTCTACTCCTGTTACCTGTATTGTTACCTCAATTTGATTTTGTTGATTATCTATCTATTCTTGAATTGGTAGAAACAACAATAGTTACGATTAAGATGGTCAATACTTGCAGTTAATTATTTCCCTCTATAGTTGCGGAGCAGAATCTTTTCAAAATTCATTTGGTTTTTAAGATTATCTAGTCTAGAGCTACTGATTCAACTTGAATGTAGAAAAGGAAACCCATATGAATTATGGTAACAATTTGATGGCGACTTATGAGTGCTGAAATCGAGATAAAGCATAACAGAATGTGTCAATCGGATATTTCCCCAACCATAAATTAAATGAGAAGCGCTGCTTAATGTTGAAAACAATTTTTGCATGAGCTCACATTAACTAATTGTTCATCGGTTCTTGCAGACGTGACGGAGTACTGTAGAGGGTGCTTCCAGAGTTTTCATGGAGAAGCATTATCATCAGCATATTGTTTATCCTATCATCATTTGCTAGGTCATGAAATGAACACAGCTCTGCAAAAAATAGGCAAACAAACAGCCCATGTTACTTTTGCTGGACTATTTCATCAACAACCACAGAAACTCATACTATCTATATGTATAATATATACCGCAATATCACCATTGATTCGTTATTCATTAAAAACACAAAAAATAACTTGTAAGACCACTTTTGTGAAATATAAGGTCTAAAAAATACTTTTAAGACCGGTTTTCACAAAAAATGGTCTTAAAAGTCAGATTTGTTAAACCAGATTTTGGATTAACCGGTCTAAAAAGTGATTTTAAGACCGGTTGCTTAACCAATCTAAAAAGTAACAGACTTTTTAGATCGGTTGTATCAAGACCTCATCCAGAACTGGTCTAAAAAGTCATTTTTACCCGGTCTAAAAATTGATTTTTCCACCAATAACACCAACTACACCAACCAGGCCGAGTGGCAAGACGGAGGGGCAGACAAACCCACATACAACAACCAACCTACCTGGGTCTGGTACGTCAAATGACCAGGGGTGGAACCGAAGGTTCCAAGAACTAGAAGCGATGATACTTCGCCTACTAGATGTACTATCTCCAATAAAGAAAAGTGCCCCTAATAGCTTTGTTGATTCACTCTTCGCAGACGATATCACATTGATGGAGATGCCAAAAATATTCATGTTCCCGAACGTATGACTTTATGATGGTTCAACAGACTTGGACGAACATGTAGCACAATACTAACAAATGATGCATACTGCAGTGATACCTCAAGAGGCGCAAGAAGCTTATATGTGCAAAGGTTTTGGGTCCAATCTGGTTAGATCAGCATTGAGATGGCTTACCAACCTACCAACCAACTCGATAAGATCGTTCGCAGACTTGAATGACTTGTTTGTATAACAATTCTCCAACAGGTGAAAGCTTTAAAAGCAGCCCAATAACCCTTATCAGGTCATCCAACGAAAGCGAGAGTTACTGCGGGACTATGTTGGCAAGTTCAAGAAAGAAAAAATCAACATACCCAATTGTGATATACAAACCGCTATTGTGTTTCGCAAAGGTTTGTTCCCTAACTTTGATCTATATAAGTAACTAACCAACTATATTTGTCATACTATGGATGATGTGTTGGCTTGAGCTTGGGACCAAATCAAGTGGGAAGAAGACGAGGTGAATGTAAGTCAGTCGCACTATCACAATGACAAATCATCAGATAGAAGGAGTATAAACCATAAACGATCCAACCGCAGTTGAAGGGTTGAACCATACCCAACGATGCACCGGCCAAGCAATCAGGTCAACAATTAGCTAGGAAATCAGGCCAACCACCTCCTAGCCTCCCTTATCAAAACACTCCCACCAAGGAGCAAACAATGGGAAGCTAAGTCTGACGTATGAAAGCCCTTACCAAGTATTTGAGGTAGTCAGTCAATGGTCATGCCTACTAAGCAACAGAAATAGGAAACCTATTAAATGAAGTTAGAATGCAATACAACCTTCTAAGTTTGTTTTTGGATTTTACATACTTATTAACATCGTGGGCAAGACATGATGACACAGACCGTAAATATGACTAAGAAAAAGCAACTGATGCATTAAGCTATATAGTCCATTTATATTCGGTATTCTGATATTACATTGCCCCACCATCAATGTACTCTATACTGTTACAGGGTTTCTTTGTATCAGATTCATTGCTCATCATTCAATTGTATAAGTCTTTACCACTCGATTGTATGGAACCGTACCCACGCGACATATCTGCCAATATGTTATTGCACAATTAGTCTCATTATTATAAGCTATTTTACTTAATAAAATATTGTTATTCTTTGTGACAGGTTCAATTTGATACACTATCTTTCACCTTATTGTTACCATCTTCTACTTGAAATAATACGAACGAGCCAACTCACTAGCTTATACTCAACATACAAGACTGACCTACTAAGCTAAAAGACATACAATTGATGCATCATACGATTCACAAGCACTATATACCAGCACTTCTAAATGTTGAGAATCCAACTTTAAGGGTGTCTCATGGCGGAACACAAATCGAGCCACGAAGATGTAACATACATGCTTACTAACCATAATATGCATCCTTAGTCAAACGTTATTATCTCAATGTTACAGTATGTACTAGCCTACATAAACATTCTAGCATAGCATACATAAACATTTTAGTAATTAAAACTCTATACTGACGCTTTTAAAAATTGATAGCCCAACTTTAACGGTATCCTGTGGCAGAACATAAATCGGGGCCATGAAGATGCGACATATACACCAACCGACCAAAATTCTCGTACTTGATTAAATATTACGATGTTACGTACTAGCATACATGAAACTTACTAACGAATAAAGTTCTACGGATTGTGGCTTGCAACGCCTTGATTATGGCCAACTTGCTATCCAAAGAAATCGACACACTAAGGGTGCCAGCTAAATAAGTCACAAAACAAGAGAAGTCACCCAACATGATGCATCACAACACAATTTAAAGATCATCAGGTGCATAAATTGCTCCCAATCCATTAGTCGGACAAAGCATATCCAAAACAGAGGTGGAGCCCAAGTACAAAAAGCCCAAGAGAGTTTGAATCAAACTGGGTTTCAACAAAAAGGCACATGTGTAACATCCTCATTTTTATTTTTAGGATATAATTATAATTTAGAGAAAATTATCATTTTTAGGACTAAAAATAAATAAATAAATAAATAAATTAAAAAATTAATTAAAAAATATTATTTTATAATATAATATATTATATTATATTATTAAATATATATATATATAATAAAAACGTGGGGGCGGCGCCCCCACATTTGAAAAAAAGGGTGTGGCACCGTAAGGTGCCACACGTTTAAAAAAAATAAAAAAAATTAAAGTGAGGCAGGAGGAGGTATTATAAATACCTCCCCTCCTCACACACTTCACGCAGCAAATCTGCGTGAAGTGTTGTGTAGTAAGGTGACGGGCAAGGCTTTGATAGGAGTATTTTCATTTCTTAGGAGATCAATAAGGTACTCAAAATCTCTTCTAATTATAAAACTTATTTTATGAAATATTTTCTAAATAATTTTCTCTTTCTTATGATATTAATTTTGTACTGATTAAAGAATATTTTAGGATTAGAATTTTGGGCAAATTTGAGTTTTGTTAGTATATGATTATAAGAATATAGATGATAACTAATAGTTAATTTTAATCAGTTTATTTTTGTTATTTAGTTTATATAAGATTTTATAATGAATTTTCTATATAATCAACTTATAAATAATGTTATTTTGGACTTTTAAATCAATTAAATTTAGATTAAATAATTTATTTGGGTTAATAGAGACATTATTGAAATTCTAGTTGGTATAGTTTTAAAATATGAAAGACTAAACTGTCATTTATGAAATTCTTAGGACTAAATTGTCATTTATAAAATTTGGAGGACTAAACTGTCATTTATGAAATTCGAAGGACTAAACTGTCATTTTATAATTTAAACCCTAAATTGTTATTTTCAGTTTTTATAGTATATTATTATTATTAGAATTTGTAAATAAGTTATAATTTTGACTTTTGAACAATTATTAACGGGTAGTAAATTGATTGTGATAGATTGATTTTGGCGTGTGTTTGAGCTCTTGGATTTGAAACAGTGTGATAATAATTAGCTTTAGCGAGAGGTAACCACTTTCCACTTATTATATGTGTTGGTGTGTATTTGTGAGTATTTTGTAAAATGATTATGAGATTGGAAATCATATATGGATATTATAGATTATTTCAATGAGTAGTATTAAGAAGTATTTTGTTATACACTTACTTTGTGGAACCTTGTGATTTAAATTATAAGATGTATTTGTATATTTTGAATATCCTTATATGTGTATGGAAATCTTGAGAAAATTCCTATTGAGCTATTTATTGATACATATTGGGTTGTTTGGTTTGGGTTGAGATGGAGAAAGTTATTTTTACCAGCCACGTGGTATAGCCTCCATTGGTGCATGATGGTTGGCTTTCTATTGTCCCACTAGTTCAATGAGGAACCGTCCCACCAGTTCAATGAGGGACTGCGACACCCCACTAGTTTAATGAGGGGAAAGACCCATGGTCCGGAAACATGCTATGTGGATTTTGGCCAATCCCGATCATGTGACCGGAGAGCTCTTTGAGTGGCCAGTAACATGGATAGTAACTTAGCCCATGGGTCTAGTCGGCGGAAATAAGGCGGTTCGGTTGGATTGATGGGAGGCACTTGATAATTGTGATATGAGATTTGAAATATAATATTATAATTTCTGATATGAGATTTTTATACAAAACAATGATATTAGATTTTTAATATTTTATTATATAAACTGTTCCACTTGGCACCTCATGAATACATGTCAGCATGTGTAATGAGTTGGAAAGCTGGTTACTGAGGGTTTTGTCTCACCCCGTCGATTTAACATTTTTTAGGTGATAGTTTCCGTGTTGGAATGTCGGGAGGAGCTCCTGAGGCATAGATATATCCCTATGGCCTCTTGTGGTTTAATATGTGTTGAATTGATGTATATTGCCACTCATAGGGCTTACATCCTATAAACTCTGCTTTGACTACATACTTTGTATTATCGTATCATGGATTAAATATTATAATATTTAATAGTTTGTGCGATTTTATCTCTATTGTGATTAGTTTTTGAGATATAATATTTAATATTATGGAATTAAGGAGAGGATCTTACAACATGCATCCCTTATTGATTCCCATCATCAGTACCAGCAACGGAACTTTCATCTTCCAACTTACCACCAAAAAGAATCTCATACTCTGCTATTACTTGGTCAGGATCCTATTGATCCAATCGACCCTCCTTGAACTCCTTTGTCACATTTTCCAATTGAGTTCTAGGTTTGGATTGATAATTTGACATACATATAGCATCTTGTCATAAGTTTTGGATCATGTTGTCTTTCTTAATCGTCGGATGGAGTAAGCATCGAATAGATGAGATTACGGGTTCACTCTCCAAGTCAATAGTCAATTGGAGTTGAATAGTGAGGGGCTTAATATAGGGCCCAATTTAATGACTTTGGTCTATAAGCAAAACAGTCCATGTGAGGAATGCCTAAGAAGTGCAGCCCAGTAAGTACATCCCAAGATTATATTTAACCACTATAACATAATACCTAGTTAAGTTCAGGAAGTTGGTAATGCATGTTTGACTTAGAATAGGTAGAACTACCCCCCAATACGCGCAGATCCAAAATAAGTGGAACCAACGCATCAATAGATAGATTCGAAAAAGATGGACTGACTTACCAACAAATTTGAAAAAAACAAACTGACTTACCAAAACGCTCTATTATAAATATGCATAGTCAGGTCAAAGAGAGGGGGATCAGTCCTCTTCACCTACTCTTTCAAGCAAAATTCTTCTTTCTCATTGTTTTAATCACGTTTTCTAAATAACATTTCATCTTTTATTCTTTATCATTAAATTTGTAATCACTTTGTATTTCATTTTTACCGACTACACTTCTATGTTGTTAGTGACCCTTACGAAATTTTTAATACAAAATTTTGGTTGTACAGAAATTTAATTATTGCTCCTTATAATCTTTCTTTTTATTTTAATAGTAATAGTAATTCATTAGATGACGCGCGGGAGCGGGACCTCCAATTTTACCCCAAGGTGTGATGCATTGAAATATTTTGATTTGTCGTTATTAACTTTTTTCGTCAGCTTACGCGCTGAAAATTATTCATATATAGGATAACTTTAGTAGCGTCATTTATGGTTTCCTAATCTGGGGAACGTGCGCCATTTTCATAGTTGTGGTTTTATGAGCAACAAGGCGCTGACCAATTTTGGATAAATGTTTTATTCGGATGATAAGAAAAATAAAGTTGAAGCTAAAATTTTAATTTTAATCGGTGCCCTAGTCACGTGCATTATTAACCTCGGCCACAAAGGAAAAATCACTCGCGTAAATTCATTTTATTTCTTTTTATGTTCTAACATCGAATGAATCCTTACTACTGTCATTTTAGTATACTACAGCTGCGTCAAACTGATCAAGGATGAGCAGATGACACAACCAATCAATGCAGTCCCGTAAAACTAACATGGTTTTGTTTTTCAGGTCTAAAACAATCCTCATTGTTTAATTTGAGCAGTGACCAGAATAAATAATGATAACACGGACAAATAAATTAGTTTATCTCCAGCGTTTCAAGAAAAAGTTAGTTTCATCTATCATTTTTTTTGCCAGATAGTTTAATTTGTCAATAAATTCAACTATCTTACAGTCTCTCTTATTTATTATAGACATCAAAAATTAATTATAAATCGATTTTTTTATTCAAACTGTTTTGAAGATGTTAATTTTCATTCTAATGTACATGAATATGGTAACTCTGAACATAAAAAAAAATTGCGGAATATATGGTGGCATGTAAATAAAATTTACGTAAGGTGCTGGATGGGAGCATATTACCTGAAGCAAAACTCAGAACAACCACAACTAGAACTCTTGAAGCATGACAATTCTGTACAAACCACCAAACAACCACACATGTGTCCCCAATGACTACAGACCAGGACCAAAAATCCAAAAACCAAACTGCAGGTATATCAAAATTGTTGGAATATGCCTGGTCTACCTTTGGTGGATCAGGGGCTCAGCCCAATTCTGTTGGGACTATTATATAAGTTTGAAAAATTTGGGTTTAAATAAAGAGTTTTATCCTAATAATTTAAAATTTAAATAATGATAACTTCTCGTACGTATTATATGGGACTGTGATCAGTTTGTGAACACAAGTTTTTTTTAATTAAAAAAAAATTCCAAAAACTCCTCACAAGGGTTCTCTTCTTCCGCATGGTGCATCTGCCGTATGAACGTGATCGGAGTCCACATCGGTGCTCCGATCTTAAATGGATACTCAGCGAGTCAACGGATTCTAGGTACGTCCGAAAACCTTCAATAATTCATAAAACGGCCAAACCACGTACATGCCTGGAACCAAAACATGAATCAATCCATATGATAATATTAGATCCACAACTAGAACCCGTCATACACGCATTGGAATTTAATCAGGAAGTGAATCTTCCTCCCCCAATGACGCCCAATCGTATTTTTCTCCCAGCGCAGACATATAAACTGCCACACTTGTTCAGTTTTATCTGTCAATCAATAAATAAATGTAGCCCTACTAATGAGTTAGTCATTGGGGATAATGAATACATTACGTCAATGTTGCTGGGTACGTAATGGATTCATTATTCTCAGGGAATAACTCAAATATCACTAACTTGTGAAACTAGAATTAAATAAACATCATAACTCAAGTATTCATATATCTCTATTTCTATATGATAATATTAGATCCACGACTAGAACCCGTCATACACGCATTGGAATTTAATCAGGAAGTGAATCTTCCTCCCCCAATGACGCCCAATCGTATTTTTCTCCCAGCGCAGACGTATAAACTGCCACACTTGTTCAGTTTTATCTGTCAATCAATAAATAAATGTAGCCCTACTAATGAGTTAGTCATTGGGGATAATGAATACATTACGTCAATCTTGCTTGGTACGTAATGGATTCATTATTCTCAGGGAATAACTCAAATATCACTAACTTGTGAAACTATAATTAAATAAACATCATAACTCAAGTATTCATATATCTCTATTTCTATTATACTCTCTTCAAACAATACCCCATTCTCTTTCCAGCTTATTCTTCAGCTGTTCAAGTTCTTTTGGAGGAAGAGCCATGGTGAGGATTCTTCCATTACCGCCACCATCTTCAGCGTCATCATCTCCCTCTGGTGCCGGAAGCACCGAGACGACGCCCTCTCCGCCCACTCCGTGAAAAGTACAATTCGCCAGAATAGGTTTCCGGCCATTCAGTTTCACATCATAAAACTCAGCTCCTTCCAAATCGACAAATGTCAAGTTCGCTCCATAAACCACGAAATCCCCTTTTCCTTCATCTTCTTCCACCATCTTTTCCAGGATATCATTCTCCATCACCTTCTCACCAATCAGCATCGCCAATTCTGACACGTCGGATTTCTCCACCGCAAAATCGGCTTCCACTTTACTGAACACCAAGCCATTGATTGGCAATTCATCTTCTTTTCGCTTAGATCCATTTGTACAGATTGTCACAGCATTTAGCCCAGAAGCATTCCCCCTTATGTGACTGAGAGATTTCCATACTATAGCAGAGAGAATCACAAAATACGAAGTAGGAGCAGAAGTAGTAATTGTTGTTACCAAATGATCGAGTTGTTTCGGAGTGAGTCGGAAATAGTGGGTTTCGACATTTCCGTGATCTGCAACTAGCCAGCGATCTCCGACATCGACGGACCTTTTCACTGATATCGGCTCATCGGAGAAGGAAGGAGGAAGCTCGGGTTTGGAAGGAGTCGGCACGTGAAGAGACCTGGGAGGCACGTGACCCGCCAATATCCTACTCCAAAGATGGATGAAATTGAGAGCAGAGAAAGCGTCTCCGAGAACATGAGGCCAGTTGAGGCCTAGGGTCAATCCTCCACATTGAAACCTTGTGAACTGATTACATATATATCACAACAATAGCAAAACGTTAATTCAGTTCTTTATTTATACCAAATGATGATGAAGCAATTAATCATATCGTTCTATTATCTGAGAACAATATTGCAACTCCTGGTATAATAACGGCTAGCATATGTTCCAATTTTATAATGAATTCCATCAACTTACCAGACTTTGTTTAAAAAAAAACAAAAAAAAAATTACTCCCATCTCTGTGTTCTCTCTCACACACACATATCCATTTCCACATCCATTTTTACCTTTATTTTCAACAAAATCATTCCGGCATATCAAAGGGGCTTGAGTTTCCCTCTGTCCCAGTTCACATTATGAATATGCCCCAGTTAATCCTTTGTCGTCGATTTATTCATAGGATATACAGTGGCATCTTCATCAGTTTTTTCCCCAGTCAATACAGATAAAAATGCTAAACTTTTTGTTGAGATTTATAGGGCTCATAATTTTTTACCATTCCAAGTATAAATTTTAAATACAGATATTTTATATATCATAGTTCATATTACAGGCTCTAAATTATTATATAAATATATATTAAAAAAATAAATAAAATATTTGAGCGATATAATATATTAACTTTGAGGCTGCATGTAAGCCGCCCTTGTAGTTCACTTTATCCTTCCGTGGAAGTGTTAAAATCAGTTCTTTAAAAATAACTTTTACCTTAATTTTTTCCCCACGGAAAAAGGGGGGTTTGAAACCACATAAATAACTTGTCCAAACAAAAAAAACCCACATAAATAACCCATTAATCAAATTAAAAGGAAGCAAAAAACACTAATAATCGATAACCCAAAACCACAAATCTAGCTACATGCATCATACACACAGAACTTGCTTTCAAACAAAAAACGAATCAAGTGATAATAACAAGAACGAAATTTATGTTTGATTCTGTTTTTTTTTCTTAGAAACAGTTTTATAAATCAGTTTTTAGAAATAATTTTTTTTTAAAAAATATGTTTAAATAAATTATTTTAAAATAATGTGGTGGTGCAGTCACATGTAGTGACGTGGTGGTGATCGTTGCTGGTAATATAATGTCAATAATAGATAAATAGATAAGAAAATAACTTATAACTATTTTTATTTTTTATTTTTTATTTTTAAAAATAATTTTTAAAAAACAGTGCATCAAACGTTTTTTATTATTTTATTAATTAAAAAAAATAGTTTTTAAAAATAAAATCAAACAGCCATAGATTAGGTGAAGCACCTGGATGAAAACAAGAGGAGAGAAGCCAAGATCAGGACCAAGGACGTGGTCTTGAACGAGGCCGTCAATGGAGTATCCGGCGTCGGCGATCCATTCGGCGAGGGTTTTGTCACAGTACGACTCGGCGACCCGTACACCGGCGTCGTTGCACTTGATGAAGGGCCGTCCGGTATCGGATCTCCTAATCCGGCCGGAGACATGAGAGTAGGCGTCAAGCAGAGGAAACATGGCCTTCTTCAAGTCGTAGTTAGAGAGACCTTGGACGGCGTCTTTGCTGAAGAAATAAGCTGATCTGATGTAGTGGAGCTTCAAGAGCAAATCCATGTTCTGGAGTTCGTACGCACCGTTTTGGTCGCTCCGCGGCGTCGCCGGGACCACCGTTGAGATCCTGGCGCTCAGAGGCATGTTTCCGATGTTGCCGAGTGAACCCATAGCAAGAAGAGAGAGGAAGGATGCTTCTGCAGGTGAATGAGAAAGAAGGGAAGGCTTCTTGCTATTTATAAACCAACTTTTTAAGGTCGTAGCAGCGCGGTAAATGAGAAATGATGGAGAACGAACTTCTCTGTCAGGTTTGGTTTTCTTTACATCAACATGGGGTCCACTTCTTAATTTTCTTTCCCACAAAATAACTGGCCTTTTTTCCTTATGTGCATGTTTGGCAAACCTCGTGGTTTCTAAAGCTAATCACAAGCCAACGATACGTTGCATTATTTCCATTTTACTGTTATTTTTATTTCAGCAAAATAAATTTCTCCCTTCTTTGGCGAAAAATTGTGAACAACTGGAAATGGAGCGGTAAGCGTCGACACAAATTTAAAAGATTCTTTCGCCCATGTGAGCGAAGAAATAACATTTATATTAAAGGCTTGTTTGTTTAAATCGAACTTATGTATAAGTCGATCTACGTAAATTGAGATAAACTTCCTATACATATTTACTTCGTTGACTGTAAAGTTACCTCGTAAACCGTAAAAGCTACCTTATATTCCATAAATCACGATTGAAAAATACTTATGGAGACTATCCAAACAAGCTATAAAATTATTGCGCATAACAAACTAGTTACATTAACTCTAATTTACTTAATTATAAATAGGCTGTGGGTTTTTTTTGTCTATATTCATATTTATTACGTCGATTCCGGCTCAGATCCCAGACTTCTTGCTTAGTTATATATTTTGATGTTTTGATCTGCTCTCTATTTATTGATATGTACTGTCGAAGAAGATGATGACCCGGCCGAGAAGAAGTACATAAAAGCAAAAATTACCTGGATCAAAATAATAACTTGATGACAAAAAATAAACACATAATTTTTCAATAAAAATGTGAAACATTAGGAAGACTTGGCTATTAATTGCATGTGAGTGATTATTTGATTTGCTTCTCGTCAAGTTGTCTCCATTTTTTGTTATATAGAAGCTGTTTCCATTTTATTCGCGGGTTAGGCAGTATTTGGTTCAGTGAAAGGGACCTTCCATTTTGTTCAACCAGATGGATAGATACTTCCCCTCCACTTTCCCAATCAAATATCGGGAGAAAATTCCTATCCCCTCCAGCAAAGCGTGTGGCTAGGATGAGACTGCTATATAATGCTAAGTGATCCTTATAGCTAGTAATATACAATTTATGAAAAGATTTTGATTATTGATATATACGTTTCTTTCAAGAGCAGTATTAGGATGGTTTGAAATTGATTGTGGTAGTTAGATGTTAGTAGCTGGCTTCTATTTTTCCCGGCCAACTAGTAGTTAGCTCTCTTGGCATGGAACTTTCAGGGGAAACCACGTATTCTACCAACTATATCTTCTCTCCACACGGAAGCCATGCAAATCATGGCCTTGGAAATTGGCAGAGTATCTATCACAAAGAACTTACACAATGCACATAATCTCAAAAAGTAAAACACGCACACTCTCTCTCACTCTCGTCAAATCAACTAAAAGCAAAAGAAAACGCAACTCTAATTTTTTAAAATACTCCAACCGCTACAAAAAAAAAAAAAAAGGTTTCGTAGCATCCTTTTTATAACACTTGTTCTACTTACTAAGTGTTACAACTATAAGGGAGCAAACATACTATATATAGCACTTAGTAACAATTGAGAGCTATAATACGTTGATATCTATGGCAGTTCTTACCTAAGAGAGCGCTACAGTATTTATTAAGCTACAATCACAAGCTAACATGGTTGTAGAATTGTGAGGTTGTAACATTGTTTGATATTTTAGTGATAGTTGTCTTTTATCCAAAAAAAAAAAATAAAAGAAGAAAAAGAGAGCGTTTGCGCATTTTTGCTTGAAAATGCTGTGTTACATTCTCGTAGGGAATTAGTTTGCTACTTATCACAATGATGAGCACTATGATACTCATCACTGTGACCTATGAGGGGATCTGATCTGCATTATTAAGTACAGTTTAACAATCTTGATTTAAATTATTTAACTAATAATTTTTAAATAAAAGCATTTTTTAAAGAAAAGCTAACGATTAAAATATTTAATTTTATTTTAGATTTTGTATACATTAAAATATTTTATATAAAAGAATAATCTAAATCATTTAAATTATATTTGGATAATGCGTGGTGATATAACGAGTCTCTAGTGCTCATCAATCGTAGCAATGAAACTCCTCTGTCCTTCTACAAAACAGACCAGCAATCTACCCAAATAGCGGCAAATCCTCGGCCCAAAAGTAAATAAATAAAAATACTTCTATAAAAAGCTATTGGATGTATTTTGTTATTTTCCCGGATAAAGACATGCATGAAGACAGATCTTACCGGGCATAAAAACCCAGCTATTCAACCAAATATAGGGGTATTTAGAATAATGATTAAATTTTTAAAAAGTGTTTTTCAACCGTAATTTATAGTATACGGGATAAGTATGTGAGATAAGTTTTATTTCGACTTACATGAAAAGCACTTATAAAATAGGCTGCATCTCATCCAAACATATTTACTTAATTGATATCACCTTTAGTTTAAAATATAAGAATCAAATAATTAAGTTACATAATTTAAAAAATTAGTTAAAATTGGTTAAAGATAATAAATAGGTAAGAAATAACTTACTTCTCTTTAAAATACTACATATTTATGAAGAGGGTGAGTATGAGAGAAAATGAGTGAAAAAAGAGATGAGGAATAAGGAGTGGAGAAAAATAGATGAGAAAGGTATATATAATTAATTAGAGGTAAAATTGAAAAAAAAATTAAATGATAAGATAAAAACAAAGTGGATCTTATATAAAAAATCACACTCCTCACAATTCTGGCTCTTATAATTTGAACAAGAGGGAGTAAATTAACTATCACTTGATATCTTTTTATAAGTCACTTGTACCTAAAAATTTTATTTAAAATATAAGTCACCTATAGAATAATAAATATAGTTTTGTCAATTTTATCCCTTTTTACTACTGATTGGTCTTGTGGGAAAGAGAGGAGAGAGAGAAATGTATAAATGTATAGAGATAAAAGGATAGGAGAGAAACTGTGCACTCTTTCATAAATAAAAATAAATATAAAAAAATTTATTCATTTAATACTTTTTTTATTTGTGAAAATAAGATAAAAGTAACGTATAAAAATGTACAAAATGCATCACATAATAAATATTGTCCACAGTAAAGCCAGGAAAATGGGCTGAGCCCGTCGGGCCGGCCCTAAATTTATAAGGGTCGGGTTTAAGATTTTTGCCTCAAAAGTGAAAACGGACCTAAAAGGGCCAGCCCTTTTAGGCACGTATATTTTTTTAAAAAAATTATTTATGTGATAATAATATTATTGATTTTTTATATTTTTTTAATGATGCTGCAGATATTTAATTTTTAGGGAGAATTGATAAAAAATACCTTACAAGCAAATTAATTGCTAATTGGTACCATTGCACACGGTGGGTGATATGTTGCACACGGGCGGATGATATGTTGCACATGAAGGATGATATTTTGCATACGAGGGATGATGTGTGCACTTTCGCAGGGATGCTTTTTGCACACGTGGAAGATGATTGCACATGACGGATGCTTACTTTTACATTGGTACCATTTAGCAACTAATTTGCTTAGAAGGTATTTTTCAACCATTTTCCCTAATTTTTATTATCTTTTTTAGAATTAAGTTTTATAAGAATATCTTGTATTAAGAATCCTAAAAATTAAAAATATATAAAATATATTTCTTATTTTATAAGAAAAATACATTAGATATTTCTTATTTACTCCAAAGTTTCACATATGATGGTAATTTACTAATTTTTTTGTATTTTGTATTTTTTATAGAGGTATTTATCATTTTGGTTTATTATTTGTTGCATATAAAGATTATGGGTGTATTCATGATGTGGGAGAATAAATTCTTGATATTTTTACCCCTTAAGCAGATCCTACTACTCAAAGTGAAGCATAATCAAATTTCCTTAAAATTGATGATAGTGGCGAAGAAGAAGAAATTGACAATCGTCATACTCATGTTGCTTAAAGTGTTTAGCTTCTTACCTTCTTATAATTTGTGTGAGACTATGAGTTATTTGTAGACACTATTTTTTATCTTTGATTATGAATTAGTAACTATATTTATTTTATTACATGAGACGTGTAAACATGTAGTTAAATTTTGTGAAAATAGCTTTCGGCCTTGCGGGCCGGCCCTGACCAGTATGCTATCGGGCCGGGTTTTGAAAAACAGTAGTTTTTCTTACATCGAGTCATGTAAGACTGACCCTTTTACGTCCTGGCCCGTCAAAGACTAGTCTTATAAGATCAGACCGGTCCTTATTCCCAGCTATAGTCCACAGCATATTTTTACTGCCAGAGTCGTTTAAAAATGTGGTTAGTAATATTCATATAAAAAAAATGTGGTCAATAACGTAACACTGATGAAAATGAATTAATACAAGGGCAAAAGCATTTAAGCGCGCTGGTGAGATTAGATATGTTTATGTTCAAAACACGGGTAACTGTACCTGTATTGGTGCCAAGAAAAGCACCGACTAACAGTTTCTAGAAATAGATGGTGTATTGATAGTATATTTGGTTTAACTTATATTTATGTATAAATCTGATTTATATAAATTGAGATAAATTTTTTTATATATTTACCTCATAGACTATAAAAGTTACCTCAAATACTATAAATCACGATTAAAAAATATGTTTAGATATTTCAATCGTTATTCCAAACATATCAATAAGAACAAAATGAGATTGATGGGAGGAACAGCGGCTTTAATCCCTTTTTCATATCTCACTGATGATCACGAATAAGCCACTTGGGATAATAACAAGTAACTGAACTAGATATTAATGATGGTATAAAAAAAAACAGAACTATATATTAATGAACTTTAGAATCGCCACCGAAGATGCAGTTACAAATGCAACACGTGGCGACATGTACATGCATGAATAAGTGAACATGAATATGATGTTAAGATGTTAAGAGAAGTGTCACACAGTCATTAGTGTAGCGTTGGATTAAAGGCCCATATAAAAACACGAGAATTGACTTAAATTATTTTAATACAAAGACAGCTTTATTATATGCCTATATTAATTATGAACATGAATATGTATTTACATGAATATTAGTGAACATGAACATGAATATATATTTTTTAAATTTTTTTATAAAAGTTTAAAATTTAAATTATTTTAATAAAAGCTCAATAGCAGTTGTTTGAAAATTTAATAATTTTTTTCTTATTAATTATATGTATCATATTAATTAAAATGTTTGTAATACTTATATTTACACTATATTTACCTTTCTTATTTACTCCTATAAATAATGATATATTTGAAAAAAAAGATAATTATTATTTTTAACTGTTTTCTTAAATCTCATAATTCAGTCGCCGAGCTCTTATAAATAGAATTGAAGGGAGTGTGTGTGTGTAATCTGAATTTTTTTTTCAGAATTTAAATCCTGCAATAATTATGCATTCTGGAATAAACATATAAAAACATTATATGCTATTTTAAGAATAAAATGCAGTAAACACATAATATAAATTTCATATGTAAATTATTGATTATTTTTATTTGCCACTAATGCAGAGATCATCTATTGGCTCTCCATTAAGTATTTAGGGTGTGTTTAGAATCAACTTTTAAGAATAGCTTATGGAAAAAATGATTTTTGAGAATATATTCTGACAGAATAGATTATGTGAAAAAAATGATCTTGATAAATGAGAGTGTTTTGATATTTTAATCAGAATAGCTTTTTTCATGGTCAAATTACTGAAAATGACATTAACTTTTGTGATAGTTACATATAAATGATAATATTATATTTTATGTATTATTTAATAGGAAAATTCATAATAAATACAAAAAATGACATAAATTTATCTGGAAAATTAAAAATTATAACATTAATCAATTATCTAACATAAAAAAAATCAAACATATACATACATACATATATGTGTACACACACACACACATATTATAGGAAAAAAATGATTTTGATAAAATGAGAGTGTTTAGGTATTGGGTTAAGAATCACTTTTTTAATGGTCAAATTACCAAAAAGGACATTATCTTTTATGATAATTACATATAAAAAGATAATATTTTATTTTAAATATTTTTAACATTAAATTTCATAATAATACCTAAAATTAAATAAATTTGTCTAAAAAATTAAAATTATAACATTGGACAATTATATAATATCATAAAAAATAGCTCAAACATATATGTATTAATAAATTATATAAAACATTTATATATAGTAATTATTCAAAATAATACTATATTTTAGATTGAAATAAATAATCCCTCCGGTCTTAAATATAAGATAGAATTGATTTTTTTAAATATTAAGGAAGCTAAATAAATTACTTAATCGTATCATATATTTTGTATCCTTAAATTACATAAGTTTATTATTCAAATTAATTAGTTTGGGGGGAAAATTAAAATATAATACTCTAAAATAATTTAATTAGTTTTTTAATCTCTTGAAGAAATTTAAATTTATCTTATATTTAAGACTAGAGATAATAATAAATTTTGATATGAATAATGATTCTTTAAAAAAAACCACACAATAAATTTTTTGCAATAGGTATTTAGAAAAAAAAAATGTAAACATGGAGATGAAAATAGAAGAAATGAAAGAGGGAAAATGAAGTGGGACCCACATACAAAAAAGTAGAAAATATTAGCTTCTCCAAAATCATGATTTTGGCAAAAAAATGTTTTTAACTTTTTTATTAGTGTTTAGATGTTTTTTACATAAACCATGATTTGAAGTTAAAACTATCTCATTTTTCATTATTTTCCAATCCATTTCAATTATTTCTGATCTGCATTTCATGAACAGTTGAACACATGCATCATGACAGTTAAAAATTTAAACACGCTTGTATTAATTGAAGTATAATGCTTCGTATATTTATTAAAAAAATTAATTTTTAGAAAATCTTATGAAAAATTATCTTACTTTTAAATATAACATCTAGCACAATAACGCTCTTGATAGTGTGTTTGGATGTTAAAATCAAACCATGGTTTCAACTTCAAACTGCGCTACAATGTTAGATGTTACAGTTAAAAGTAAGATAATTTTTCATAAGATTTTCTAAAAATTAATTTTTTAAATACACATGATAAATATACGAAGCATTATACTTCAATTAATACAAGCGTGTTTAAATTTGTAACTGTCATGATGCATGTGTTCAACTGTTCATGAAATGCAGATGAGAAATAATTGAAATGGATTGGAACGTAATGAAAAATGAGCACTGGAAAAATAATAATAAAATATGATCTGGACAGTGGGGGCAGTGAGAGCCTCAACGAAAACCAAACTCCACATATCCCCACATCGCAACCGTCCTCATTTAACGCTTTTAAGGCATGGGGAATTTTGGAAAGAAACTGATTGTCTGTTTCTGGATCGTGGAAGAAGCTTGTCAAAACCAAATTCCTCCCGCTGATTTCCTTCTTCAATGAATCATTACTTCATTGCCTGCGTGTGGGCCACACCTTCGCACCAATAATTTAATCACTCAAATTTTTCTTGAGCTATCAATATACTAGGACCAGGAGTATTGTTACTGTTAGTCATTTTTCACTTTGAGCTATTAAATTTGGTTTGTTTGGGATAGTTTATTTTTAGTTTATAAGTATTTTTTATATAAATTGAGATAAATTTTCTTTCATATTTATCTCGTATACCGTAAATCATGATTAAAAAATTATTTTTAAAGACTCAAATTACTATCCCAAACAAACACAAGTCATTATCCTCCTCACTTGTTATGATAATCATCTCATGACCGCAGAAAGTAACGGCAATGAGGAAATTCTTAATAATGAGTGTTGGATCAACGTTAAAAGTTATTTTTTTAATTTGATTTATAATTTATGATGTAAATATGTTAGAGGAGTTTTGTATCTATTTATGTAAACATACTTTCTAAAAATTAAGTGTGTGTTTGGATTAGTTTTTAGAGAATAATTTTTACGATTTACGAGATAAGTATGTGAGATAAATTTTATCTTAATTTACAGAAAATGCTTCTAAAACTACGATTTCAGTGTTTGACAAACACTCACTTAACTCAAACAAGCACTGTGCCTATGCCTGTAGTCTAGATTTTGTTTTTGTTTTTGGAAATACGAGCTTAGATGAATCATTTAATATTTGTTTCAAATAACGATTCAAATATTTAAAAGTAATTTTTTAATTATAATTTATAGTATATGAATTAAGTAAATGAGAAGAGTGTTGTCTTAACTTACATGTATAAACACTTTTACGACCACCAAATATGATCCCAAACATACCTCTAATAATCACAGCAAAATCAACTAACGTAGTTTTACAATTCTAGTATTACTGGCACGCCCTGAGAGGATTGATCATGAGAGTACATTTTATGCCCATCGTTGTCATAAACAAAAATATGCTCATCACCTATTTTCATAGTTAGATTGATTTTAAATGGTTTAGATTTAATTAAATTAAATTTTTATATTTTAAATAAATTTTTATTTTATTATATACTAAATTAAAAAAAAGATAATCTTATAAATATCATTTTTTAAAAAATAAATTTATTATTTAAAAAATTTTAAATTAAAAATTTTAAATTTACATCATTTAGATCAAAATTTAAACAGTTGAGATCAGAATAATAAAAAATTAGTTCTCTCTACTATAATGAGCACATAATACGAATGATAAAGAAAGGAGAGAGGGGTGTCTCCATTGATTTTTCTCTCCATTAATAGTATATATTATTAGATCAACATTCAATAATAATATTAAAAAATATCATTATAATAAAAATCTATCATAATAAATCTTAATCATTAAAAATTGATCTAATAATAAATATATTTATTTTTTTTAAAAAAAACCAGAACCCCCCCCCCCCCCCCCAAAAACAAAAAAGCCCCTCCAAGGGATGGGATGGAAATGGCGCGATTCAGCCAATCCCCGTGATAGGTCAGGCTGTAACTATTTAATCAGTATTGTCTAAATATCTAATCTCACTTTCGGTGGATTTATTGTTCCCAAGTCCCAATGACGTTCGGTTTGATCCCATTTATAGCATTTTTAGGGCTGGTCTGAGTTGGTGTGTAATTTGAAATAAAATTCTACTTATATATTTATTTTATACATCCTAAATTACATTATAAAAGTAGCTTCCATAGTTAACCAAACAGACATTTAGTCTTATTTAGTGACAACTACTCGTAATTAATTGGATGAATACAATACTTTATATATTTTAAATACTACTCATTGATTTATTTGCTACAATTATGCTGGCTAATTGTCAGTTGTGCGGAATTAAATTAATTTGTTTAAAGTATTCATCATCTGATCCAATATTTTTGTATGTGTAATGTAGTATCGTAGTCTCGTGTTCAACGTGCTTCCCACAAAATCCACAGGCCCATATTTCTGTTTTAAAATGGATCCACTTTAGCTTAGCCCACATGCTACGGTATCGTCACTGTTATCCCGAATTTTTTTGGTATAAATTGTTTTTGGGTATCATGAAAAGCCTCAGGGCCTTCTATCAAAAACACAAAAGGTGTTGGAGCAAGCAGTGGCCTTTCCTTCAATCCCATCCTGTTTCTTATGAGATTTGGCTTTCCTCATTTTTCTTTATTCTCTTTTTCTTAATCTGGACCATTGGATTAAGATCTCAACAGTTCAGATTTTTTTATTATAATAATAATAATATTATTATAAAAATATTATTATAATAATAATATTTTTATAATAAAGAAAAAATCTAGACAGTTGAGATCTTATTCCAACTATCCAGATTAAGAAAATAAGGGATAAGGAGGAAAGCCAAATCTATTAAAAATAGGGCAAAGAAGCAAAAATGCCTATGTTCTTTTCCCTTAGGAGCACTTAGCACCATATACAAATTTAAGGTCCAAAAATGCCCATGGGCATTGAAAAACGTTGCAAAAATGCTACAGGCGTTTCATATATGAACGTTAACCGTGTATTTAAAAAACTTGACCGAAGACGCTGACATGGACGTTGAGTTGGCAAAGTTTGTGTGGGTAAGCAGGCCATTGAGGTGGCAAAACATTGTCATCATACAAAATCTGAAAATGAAACAAGATCTTGAAACAAAATTGAGGGTTAAAGCAAGTGACGGAAATCGTGACGAGTCAAGCAAGGGCGAATCGCGAGAGGGAGGAAGGGAAAATCGAGCAAGTATGGAATTGAGGGAATCTAGGGCGAGAGAGTGGGAAATCGAGAAAGTGAGAGTGTGCAAAAAGATCAAAAGGTTGGAATCGAAACACCATATGAAGGGAATCTTGTACGGAAAAGGAACGAAGGTACCATTGGAACAAATAAGCATGTAATGATTCTGATTTTTCTTAAGTTTGTATAGTGAAATAACATCGAATCCCTCAGTTAATTTAGTGTCTCTTTTGTCACAAAGCATGGCATCAAATAGCGAGAGTGATGTTGATTTTAAAGAGCAAATAGTGAAACTGAAGAAATTGACAGCACAGATGAAGGTAAGCAAAATTTCTCTAGTAACACGTGAGAGATGGAAACATACGAATGAAAAAGTGGAAGGTGGTCACAACTCTATAGGTGACAATATGAATACCTTCGGACAAAGAGGGCAAAATGAACCTGAAAATGAGTTAATGGTAAAAGAGATAGTGCAAACTGAAGCAAATGTTATAGGTGATAAACAAGAAGTAATAGAGGACATAGAAGTGGTAGATGAGTTAGATGACATAAATGTAGATGATGACTTTAATGTTGGAATTGGGAACCCAATCGGTGATTATGGTATTGAGCATAAAGACCTAAAAAAGTTAGTGTATGAGGGGGAGTATGGTTCACAGTATTGTGATAGTGAGGATGAGAGCTACATGGGTGATAGTGATAGCTCTGACGCTGTGGAGAGTGTTGAATCAGATTTTAAATTCATCTGCAGTGGTGAGAGTAAGGACAATGAGGATTATTTGGGCCTAGATTATGATGATGAGCCTTTAGAAGAAGTAAGATGAGATGGTGATATGGAGGAGTCGATTAAAAGGCCCTTCTTCATGGTGGGCATGACTTATGTGGACAAATTAGAGCTGAAAAGGGCCTTGGGCGTATATGTAATAAGTAAAGGGGTTAAGCTGAAAATAGCAAAGAGTGATAAAAGACTGATAAAAGCAATGTGTTAAGAGGGTTGCCCTTTTGTGTTACATGCTTCAAGAGATAGACAACAAGTGAGCTATATGATAAAGATATTGGATTTAAGGCATAGATGTGCAAAGGTGTATAAAAACCCAAGGGCATCTGTACGCTGGCTAGCTGAAAAGTTTAAGGATAAGGTTCAAGAAAATCCTCGGTATAAGGTTAGTGAGATGAAAACAGAGGTGCAACGTGAACTGAATTTTAGTGTGAGTATATATAAGTGCAAAAGAGCGAAGAGGAAGATAATGTAAGAGATGGAAGGGAGCTTTAAAGACGAGTTTGCAAAGTTGGAAGCTTATTGCAATGAACTAAGGATCTCAAATCATGGATCAAATGTGAGCGTGGAGATAAGTAATGGGGTGCTTGAGCAAGGCGTAAAGGTCTTTAGAAGGATGCACATTTATTACCATGCTTCAAAGGTACTTTCAATTTAAATTTGCATTATATTCAATTTAAAGTTATGTGTTTAATGTTAAAATTGTATTATTTTCATGCTTGTTCAGATATGAAATTAAACTTTATTTTTGTGTTGTTCTCATTGACACAGGTTAGGTGGAAAGAAAGGTGCAGGGCATTGATTGGAGTTGATGGAACATTTCTTAAAGGCAAGACAAGGGGCATTTTGCTTACTACAGTAGGTGTGGATGCCAACGATTGTTTGTACCCATTGGCATTTGCTTTGGTTGAAAAGGAAAATGGTCTTAACTGGAGATGGTTTCTTCAATGGCTTCGGATCTTTTTAGACCTATGAGATGGATCTATTATTACCATAATGTCAGATACGCAGAAGGTAAACAGTAGATGTAGACAATTGTTTCATAATCGATGCTTTAGTTATTGTTCATGTAGTTAATGATTTAGTTTGTATTTATGGATCATTGTCAGTGATGAGCATAGGCTGTATCAGAGGTGTTGCCTGAGGCTGAGCATAGACTCTATATAAGATTTATTTACGCCAATTGGAGCAAAAAATGGACGAGAAGTTAGTTAAATAATTTTTTTTCTTGTGCATGGAGCACATTTAACGAAGACTTTACTAGCAACCTAAAGTCTCTTGAGCGAATCAGTAAAGATGTCGCCACAACAACTATGACTTATAATCCAAAAGCGTGGGTAAGAGCTTTCTTCACACCTAGATGTAAGTGTTGGATGGTAGATAATAATAATAGTGAGAGCTTGAATGCATAGATTCATGAGTATATATTCCTTCCAGTGATTAGGATGTTTGATGGCATTAAGGCAAAGATGTTGGGTAAATGAGTTGAAAGTGTAAATCATGTTGCTAACTAGAAAAGTGATTACAACCCGAGGTGTATGGAGTTGTTTGAGTCAAATAGGTTTTTAACAATTCATTGTAGAGTGCTTTTCAATAGTGATAAGGGTTATGAGGTAAGTGAAAGATAGGATAGACATATTGTATGCATTAGTAAAGGGTCGGGCATGGGATTTAACTGGTATCCCTTGCCAGCATGCAATATGTGCGATGTACCATGCAAAAATAGATCCCAGCACATATATCTCTCACTACTACCATAAAGATACTTACTTACTTAGCTAGTTACATGACGAAGCTTGAACCAATAAGGGGTAAGAAATTTTGGTACACATAAAGGTTCATTCGAACGCTGCCTCCACATATTGCTACCTTACCTGGGAGACCTGCAAAGAAGAGAAAGAGGACTGAAGAAGCAGAAAGAAGGAAGAAGAGAGCAGTCTCTGTCCATAATAGAGAGATAAATGATAATGGTGTCCAAACACAACAAGAACTCCATGAACTTGACAAATTGAGCAAGCGAGGTCGCGTACAAAGGTGCAGTAATTGTAGAAAAGAGGGCCATTAGAGGTCCATATGCAAATATGTAATTTGTCCTTCTTGTTTGTTTATATTTCTAATTTGGTTTTTCAGTGTACTAATATTTTGATTATTTATGTATCTTCATCTAATCGAAGTTAAGCTACAAGTAAGAAGAGTGCATAACAACCCAAATCGCAAAATCAACATCTAAGTCAAAAGAGTGTACTACAACCTTAGTCTCAGTCCACCATTCAATCTAATTCGGCCCAGCTACCCACTCCCTCACAACCATCCCAGCCTTCCCCACGTCTCCCTCTTCTTACCCAAAAACCAAAGCCAAGTGTTACATCTGTGTACAAGTCAAGATATGAATGTGGCATGGGGATACAATTCAATGAACAAACTGGTATATGTGTGTTTAATATGCATATTGTGATTGATTTCAATCTTACAACAATTGTTGTCTGTCTGATTTATTTAGTGGCATTGACACTGTGAAACATGACATTTGAAAATGTGAAACTGTGAAATTGTTGCCTATCTGGTTTTAAAAGTGTGAAATTGTGAAATTGTTGCCTCTGTGTTATTGAAAATGGTTTATTAGGAAATTAGATCCCATTATTTTGTGGCATTGAAATTGTGAAATTGTTGGGTGTGAAACTGTGAAGTTTTTCCTTGTCTGATTTTGAAACTGTGATACATAGTATTGAAACTGGTTTATTAGGGAATTAGGACCCTATCATTTTCCCTGTCTAGTTTTAAAATTGTGAAACTGGTTTTAAAATTGTGATTTGCAGCCAGGAATCAAATTGAGTAATTTTTTTATAGTTATCAAATTGTCATTCTTACATATTATGAACTTGAGCAATGTTGCATGTTTTTTTTACATATTATCAAATTTTCTGGTTGCTGCTACATGTACAAATTTTTTATGGTTTATAATATCAAATTAATGATTGGCCATTCATTTTCTATTTCTTGTGAGTTTGCCCAATTATAAACTTGATTGTTTTAATTTCTGCAGCCTATATTAAGGTTAGAGGTTGTTATTGAAGATGAGACTGTTGAGGAATATTTCCAACATTATACTGACCCACAAACCAAGTTTCCAATCCCTAATGAGAGACAAATGCGAAAGTCCAGGGGTGCAAGTTCATTAGGTGGTGAGGGATCTCGAAGGATCCAATTCACATATGAATTGTCTCAGCCTACTCAACTTCCGAGGCTACAGTGGAGAGGCAACCTAAGTGTCACAACTTCACAACTACTTACTCAAAGACAAACCATGATTTCCAAATTAAGGGCCAACTCAAAGCAGTCTTATGACAATATAACATAAAGTCCCAAAGTGTCTTTTGTATGCCCTAATGGCCACTTCTGTATTGAAACTGATCTTAGTTCCTTTTTGGCTTCATTTTGTAACTGTGTTGCTATGATATATATGCTGCCCATTTTGATGTAAGCTAAACAGCCATGTTGCCAACCTACATGTAATTGTGTCTATTTTGATGTAAGTAAAATAGCTATGTTGCCAACCCATATGTATTTATGTCTATTTTGATGTACATTTCAGGTTAAGATGTTTTTGATATATACATAGTTTGTAATCTCCTCATTCATAATTTATTTCAAATTTCCTATTATACTTAATCTATTGATCTTACATCTTTCTCATCTTTTGTCTATCCATGGCTTTATTATAGAAGAAGCTTCAATTATTGTTGATTATAGCAGGAGTTGATTATAGAAGCAGCTTACCTGGTTGTAGTTACTATGTGTCTAGTTGTTTCATATCAAATATAATTAAAAGGTGCAAACAATACTAGAAAACTATCTTGCTTCCATTTCCATTCAAATACAAATAAAATGCAATAATTAAATTTGTCACTTCCATCAATTACATATATATTGACTTCATTCTCTCATTTCATTAATTCCAAGTAAAAAATAATATCCACACCAATGTCACCATTAATTTAACCATCACAATTTTGAACTTCCTTTCCTCCTTTATTACTTCACTTTTCCTTATCCTATATTTGTGCCTCAACCTCCTTAATTCACCATGGATGGAATCAAGCTCTTCAACAAATCCAGTAACATCGCCTCCTTGAATTCATTTATTCTCATCATACAACTTGTCAATATCATCAAGAAGCCGCTTTATCACAACATTGGCCCTCTCACCAAATTCAACATCGTGCCAAGCAAAGAAGCCAGAACCATAATCCTATAAAATTTCAAAATTCAGCATTCAATCTCCCTCACAGGCCATCACTGTTATCGTGCTTATTTGCAAAAAAGAAAAAACAGACATACAAATGGCAAAGTCTTGCCGCACTGATAAGCAAGCCACAAATCAATCATCTCACCTAGTTGTAGTTAGGACTGCCATAAAACCTTCTCCTTGGGTTCTATCATGTCCATGCCATCCAACTGGGATCCACGACACGAATCTGTGATGGCAGTACCACCACAGACCTCTGTATTCGTCCTCACGACTTGGTTGCCTCACTAATACCACCTGTCTTCTGCTTATTTCAGATGTCGAACATGATGATAAAGCCATCTCCTTCCTCTCCTTAAGTCTCGACTCTCTCATCTCCTTCTTCTACGCCTTTAATTCTTCCCGCCACACCTGGGTATCGCCTTTAATGGAGGTTGCAACACAGAGGTAGGAGACAACTTTAAGTCTTACCACCCACACCATTAATCTTTCTCACCTGCCATGTCAAGCTCTCAATCAGCCATTGTTACCAGATTTGTCAACAGTTAAACAGACGTTTACTCTATCAAACGTCGGTAGCATTTTTGCAATGTTTTTCAATGCCTATGGGCATTTTTGGATCTTAAATTTGTATATGGTGCTAGGTGCTCCTAAGGGAAAAGAACATGGACATTTTTGCTCTTTTGCCCTAAGAAATATAAATCATTCTTATATCAATATATATATATATATATATATATATATAATTATGGGGTAAGTCTGAAAGAAAGTGATGAGTTAATTCCTTATAACATGATAAATAATATTCAAATTTCTGCCATGCGAGGTATTCACATTTAAAAGAAAAAGTATGTTAATAGGATTTTTTCCAATAAAAATAGATATACACGTAACTGTAAAAGTAAAATATATGAATTAATGATGTGGTTTGTACTCTGTAATCGATATTTTCATTTTTGTGTTTTCGAAAATGAATTCTCTTAATTCATGAATTTATGTATCTAAAATGTCTCTAGAGAGTCAGATTGGCCAAAAATAAAAGGGTGAATGTGTAATTTTAGTAATAATATTTCATGTCAGGGGTGTCTAGCACCATTAAGTTTTTAAGGGTGTTAAAATACATATAAACATTATAAATTATGGCAATTTGACTAAACCTGTTAACTTGAACAAAACAAACATTATATGTGGGTCCCAACGTGATTTTTTTAAAATGGTGAAAGTGCAATTTTAACAATAATGTTTTATATCAGGGGCATCTAGCACCATTAAGTTTTTAAGAGTATTAAAATACACATAAACATTATAAATCAGGACAATTTTACCAAACCTGTTAACGGTAAGCAAACGAACGTTACGTGTGGGTCCCATATAGTGATTTTACTGCTTCTTGCTTCTGCTCCTCTCTGCATGCTCTCCGGATATTTGTTGTTCAACTACCATAGCATCCCGATGATGTGCAGGAAGATGGGCATGCACGATTATAAGTTCCTAGAGTGGATTTGATATATGTCTCAAGGTTTGGATTTAATTTGGGACCTCTGTTTGAAATGAGGTTGGGGAAGGGTTCACATCAGAGATGAAGAAGGAGGTGGGGGCGGAGAAAGTGAAAGATAATGGGATGAGATAGGGGTTTAAGATTGAAGAAGGGAAGAATGGCCTGATTGGATTGGAGAAAGGGAAAGTGAGTATGATTGATAGTTTTTAAAAGTTTCTAGAAAATATCAATTAAAAAAATCACGTTGGGACCCACATATAACGTTCGTTTTATTCAAGTTAACATGTTTGATAAAATTGCCTCAATTTATAATGTTTATGTGTATTTTAGCACCCTTAAAAATTTAATGGTGTTAGATGCCATTGATATAAAACATTATTGTTAAAATGTATTAAAAAATCACGTTGGATCCACATATAACGTCCGTTTTGTTCAAGTTAACATGTTTGGTCAAATTGCCCTAATTTATAATGTTTATGTGTATTTTAGCACCCTTAAAAACTTAATGATGTTAGACGCCTATGACATAAAACATTATTGTTAAAATTGCACATTCACTCAAAATAAAAGGAAGGAGAGGAAAAGCTTATAAACCATGTTTATTTCGCCTCCTTGTGATCATTTTAAACAATCCTTTGACAGCGCCAACAAATTATTTAGTTTTTAATTTCTGCACGAAGTATTAGTTATACAATTTATTTCAGTTTTGACCCACACATGTTTTATTTTTATTTTGGGAATCCGATTTAATATATAAATGGATAAACACAATCACACATGATGAAAGTCATCCGTTATACTAGTATTTAGTTTCACGTGGCTTAAAAAAGTAAAAAACCAAGAAGTATTAAAACACGTAACAACAAAGGAAAATTGAACGGTATGATGATGGACCATGAGAGTGTAAAAAGCAACGTAAGGTCCAACAAAGTACGATATGTAAATGTTAAAAGGAATGACAGTGCCACTCAACCATTGATTTGTGGATTATCCTTCTTTTTTTTTTTTTTTGAGGGTGACCACATTCTATATCTGTGCAATTGCAAAGCAAGAACATGATATAGCTAAGAATGGGAAGTTGGTCGAATTTGTTAACGGAAGATCACTAGTCTCAGACTCTTCACCTTCTGGACGAATCAATTTAAATTAGAAGGCTTTGAATGCAATTTGACGTGGAACAATTTTTCACAGTCGTTTGGGAAGATGGATTAACACGCATGCGTCCAATTTGGAAACCACAGACTCTTTTCCTAACATATACAGGAAACCTGCGTTTTGAGTTCTATAGCGCATATTCTTTTTATCCTGAATATAAGATAGAATTGATTTTTATAAAGAGATTAAAAAAATTAAAAAAATTATTTTATTTTATTATATATTGTGTATCTTTAATTTATAAATTAGATAAAATAATTTAAAGAAAAAATAATAAATATAAATATTTTAAAATAATTTAATTAATTTTTTAACATCTCTAAAAAAAATAATTTTATTTTATATTTAAGAGTGGGTGGAGTATTAAACACGTCCTTATTACCTAGCTTTAGCTTGTGCTCCGTGTTATGCTGGCATATGAAGTTGCATAAAAAAATAGTTTTTAGGTAAGTCACAATAAAAAAGAACTTTTAGAATGTCTTAAATATTCTTCGTAAAAGAAATTGGCCCCCACGGGGAGACTGATCAAGAACTGGATGCCACTCCTAAGAGATAGTATTCTTTTTCTTTCGCAGACAAATGATAGAAGGAAAAACTGGGGAAAAAGTTTTTCATAAAAATTTTATTGATAAAAAAAACCCAAATCAGGGTGTTAGACCATTAGTGTCAGTCTAATTTATAGAATTGGAAATAATGTAATAGAATGTGATATAATATAATGGAATGTAATATAATAATGATTGTATAATTTATTTGGTTTGTCATTAGGGAAAGATAATACATATGTATAAAAATATTTTGTTGGATTACATGAGAATATATAGAAATAATATAATAAGGGATAAAATTACCCCTTCTACACATATAATAATGTACAAGCTAGGTTCGTAGTAATTTTTTAATATTTAATTATATGAATATTATTTAATGAGATATTTTAATATTTTTTTAACGGTGAAATATAATTTTTAAAATTTTTGAATGGCGGAATACTTCTTAAATTTCTATATTATTAATTATTTTTTAATATTTCATGGTAGTAATTAAAATTATTTAATTTGTAATTGCATTTATGGGTGGACACTTTGATCAATTTAAAAAATTATAATGACAATAATGTTATTTTTCACTTTATTATAGAATATCTGCATCCTCGTTCATCAATCATAATCCTAGCAGTGTAATCCTGATTACATTAAATGATGTAATCAAAATTATAAAATGTAATCTTTTTTACATTACATAAGTATAACCAAATACTGTAATTGCATTATTATGTCAGGATTACAGATAATCCTTTCTCATATAAAGTATGTTTGAAATAACGGTTAGAACTTCTAATCGTACTTTTTAATTGTGATTTACGGTATATGAGATAACTTTTACTGTCTACGAAGTAACTTATACGGTTTACAAGATAAATATATGGAAGAGTTTTATCTCAATTAACATAAATAGACTTATACATAAATATAAACTCAACCAAACATCATCATAATCAAACAAAACGGGGTATTAGTATTTTGTGTGTACGGAATTTGCAACCTGCTCGATACTTATAAAAAGTTACCGTGTATTTCTCAGGAATAAAATTTATTTTTAACGGGGGCTTTTCCTAGTATCTTGTGTGTACGGCTTGCGATCCAAACTACTTCTCAGTTCATGATTTTTTTTTAAGTAAACAGTATTTTTTAAATCTTATTATTCAGTTATTTGTGGATTATACGAAAGTTTTTTCACCCGTTTAATCTTCAGAGTAATTAATACGTTCTGATATATTTATATACATGAGGTTAATTCAGATTTTTATATTTAATTTATACATTTTTTTTTTCAATAAGAATCAACTAGAATCGCGGAGCCAGACGAAGGTGGTATTGAATTAGTTTTCTTTTCATCAGCATGCCCCACTCACTCCAAACTGAAGCCGAAATCGTCGTTCATCTCAAGGAGGATGTGCTTGGCGCGTGGGCTGTTTCATGCAGATTTGCAGAGCAGACTGAGCATTAGCACATCATCAAGAATCCATCGGAGGAAATAATAATAATAATAATAATAATAATAATAATAATAATAATAATAATAATAATAATAGAGGAGAAAATAATCAATAAAAAATAAAAACCACTTACTAGAATTCTGCCAATTCTATTTATGCCAAATCTCACATTATGCCATAAATTTTGTATTTCAGTATTTATTGCTTTCATGATACCCACAGTTCTGCCTCTGAGACCCTCTCTCTTTCTCTCTCTCCTCTCCTCTCCTCCCTCCCTCAATTCAATTCATTCCCTACGAGTGATACTACTGAGATAAACCGTACACTGGTTTCTTCAGCATCATGAGCGAAGAAGAGGAGAGTTTTATAGAAACGAACTCGGCGCATCCAGGTTCATTCCCTTCCTATTTTTTTCTCTTGTTTTCTACTGCCATTGTATGGGGTTTTACAGTTTTTGTTTCCTTTGTGGTGTTTATCGCTTTCTGTTTTCGCTCTATTTCCCCTTTATTTGGTCGTGAGGATTGTGCTTTTGACAATGTAGGTTATATAATTTCTTACTGCCTATTTAACGCCCATTGAACTGTCTCGGGGTTCTATTGCGCTTGCGTTTTGGTTGTGGTTAGAGTTGTGTTCTCTCCTCTCTATTTTTCTTCTTCTGCATTCTCGGTTGGGGGTGCACTGCGTTTCTACTTTGCTGATTACCTGTTTGCATTACACAAACTCGAACAGAGAGCATAAAAAGGCTTGTGTATGGGAATTTGTGCATAATTTCTTCACTATTTTTTATGATATTTTTTTAATTTCTGTTCCCTTCACTCTTGGTTTTCGGGTATGTAGTCAAATCACTGATCCGTCATGTGAAAAAATCGTTCTTTGTTATTGTTATACACATGAAATCACTCCACCAATTGATTACCCACCCCTTTTATTTTGGAGAAGGAATGGGGTGGGGGCTTAAGCGAGCCGGGTGGATTTGCAGACTATGGGTTCATTCTCATTTGATCAGCACAGTCGAATTTGGAACTCTTAAATTTATGATGTACATTCTGTGGTGTGCTTTAGTGAACCCCATGATGCCTTACATGCTTCTGCAGATAATGGTTTCTTGAATGTACCAACTTTTCCAGAAATTACTTGGGTCCTTTGGAACTCATATTTGACTGAGAAAATTTTGGGGAAATGCAATCAATTCACCATAACATTTGGTTTTCCAAATTGTGGTATTGGTGCTGTAAATGCGGCTGATTCTGTTATTATTCATGCCTATGGACTTTGTGATCACTCAAGTTGTGTTACAATGTGATCATACTTTTACCTTAAGAACAATGTAGTTTTTACATAATTTTTATAATTTTTGTCGATTACCTCTTAGATTTACTGCGCCTCCTTTACATTATTATTCAGGGGGATATTGTAGGTTGGGAATCTATCAGGTGTATGACAGCAACCGTTCAGAAATAGAAAATAAGAAAGCAGTTTATGGTCTGTGTAGTTGAGAATTTTCTGATTTCTGTTAGTTGGATTGAAATAAATTCTGCAATATTTTGAAGTTATTGTTTCCACAAGCTAGGATATCTTGTTTATTAACATTTTTGGTGGATGAGTAATAGTGTTTAAATGTCCATGTCAAGGGGACATTTCAAACTAATCGTCATTCATAATACAGGTCTTCTTTTTGATTCTGCAAAATGTGGCGCACTGAATTTGCAAGACAAACAAAAGCTAGTTCAAGAGATTGCTCGACAATCGAAAGATGCCAGAAATATGCTCTACTCTTTTACCCGCAAGGAGCTTCTAGAAATAATTTGTGCTGAACTTGGCAAAGAGAGGAAGTACACTGGATATACTAAGACTCAAATGATAGAATATCTTCTTAAGATAATTTCTAGGAAATCCAAGGTGCACGTGGTCCAAAATAACAGTCACATTGGTTCTAAAAGGAAAAGTGGACCTCTATCTCAAGATTTACATTATGTTCCTCAGGCGAATAATAAAGAGGAAAAAGTAAAATCATTACTGTGTCCAAATGTTGCGTGCAGAGCTACTTTGTGTCCTGAAGATGCTTTTTGTAAGAGATGTTCTTGCTGTATTTGTCATTTTTATGATGATAACAAGGATCCTAGTTTATGGCTGACCTGTGGATCTGATCTTGATGAGAAGGATTCATGTGGAATGTCTTGTCATTTACAATGTGCTTTGAATTATAAGAAGTCTGGCATTTTGAAGGGCATATTTAGTACAACGTTAGATGGAAGTTTTTCTTGTGTTTCTTGTGGAAAAATTAATGGATTAATGAGGTAAGCACTTCATATATGATAGAATATTCATGCGTGAACACACACACTCTCACTCAGAAACCCCATTATATCTTTGTCAGATATTCATATTTTAATTAGCAGGAAGTGTTACACATGAAAGTTTTTATTGCTAGTGCTATATTGGTTGCTCTGTTGCAGTTTCAGGCGCCTAATCCATAATGCATGTGCAAGAAATCACAACATAACCTTTAGTAGCAATTTTGCACTTTTATGTTTTCCCAAACGCATGCATATAATTGGACTGTGATCATGTTGCAGGGTCTTCAGAAACTATCCTCTGATTAAGCAAACTACAAATAACATAAAAAATCTGTCAACTCTTGTGCATGTGCTATTTAGAACTAGAAATCAATTTACATGCAGTCATGCATGCTTGCAGACAGAGATAGAGATAGAGAGAGATGTATATTGATTGATGCTAGGTAAATATGACACTTGCCTTAGTTGGATTACTTTTGAGATATGAGTAAACAGATCTAATATTAATTCATTTATGGGTGTAATGTACATGCAGTGAGACTTAGGTGTCTTAAGTGAACTTAACGTAAAAAAACAAAAGATATTTTGGAATTTAATAAAACAAATCTTCATCATGAATTGATTTATTACTATACAGCAACTTGAGTCACTTGATTCTGAATGTATTGTCTTGAAACAGTCCTAAACCTTTTGGATGATTTAAATAAGAAAGTGGAAACTGACTAACTGTAGTGATATTTCAATCTGACAGGACATGGAGAAAGCAATTATTGGTTGCAAAAGACGCCAGAAGAGTTGATATACTGTGTTTACGGATATCCTTGGCTCACAGAATTCTATTAGGGACTGAGGTATACAAGGAAGTACATAAGATTGTAGAGGCTGCTCTCAAACTGCTTAACAATGAAGTGGGGCCTCAGGATCAGGAATGCTCAAGGATGACACGAGGCATTGTGAACAGGCTCTCATGTGGTGCTGAGGTTCAGAAGTTGTGCTCTTATGCAGTTGACCGTTTAGATTTAATGTTTCCTAACCTTTACCTTTACTCTGTGGAAAAGAAAAATGTACCAAGTAAGTCATTTATTTATTTTTATGGTCAGCTCATTGACTTTCTAATTGAACTACTATTAATTTTGTTTTCTGTGTAATTTTTTGTTTTATCATTATGGCTCTTGCCAAAGGCTTGTAACAGCTGTTCCAAACTTTTTAGGAACGACTGGAATAGGGAATGGATATAAACTTTTGGTTTTATACCTCATTGACCTTCTAATTGAACTACTTTTGGTTTTCACTGTATAAGATGGTTGAGATATATAACACGCCCTTGGGAAGACAGATATTAGTATTGGCATGATCAAAATTGCGCTCTTGCGCTTCAGACAATGTTATACTTTCACGCACGACATCCATTGCTTCACCTCATCTTTCATTACAAGAAAATTGCTTAAGTGATTACATGGGCATCTATTCTTTATAGTCATCATGTGACTAGTACACACAATTTTGGAAAAATTACATCTAAAGATTTTTCAACATGAATATTTTGGACTGAGTCCTTAGATGCAATTTTCCCAATAGTTTTTGTCCTTGTTTTCATTTGCCCCAAATCTCACTCTTTCAAATGCTCTTCATAGAAAAAGAGCTCAAGCAACATGATTGATAAAATTCATTACTTTTATCAGTGAATCTTGTTTTTCAGTTTTCTTGACTGATTTGGTTCAAAATTTATATTGGCAGCATGCACTATCCGTTTTGAAGAGTGCCTTCCTACCTCTGTGGTCATTGTGCTAGGGTATGAAGATCATCTTTTAAAAGACTTTTTGGGCTGCAGGCTCTGGCACAGAACATCAACAATGGAGTACTCTGAACAACCAACCTTCATTGTATTAAGGCCAGAAAAAAAGTTTAAGTTGGAAAATCTCTATCCTTCAACTGAGTATTTTTGCAAGGCTTCTCTTTTTAGCAGCACGGGCATTCTGGGCACTGCAGAAGCTAGATGGGTCACCCCTCGTAATCCCAGCGTATCTCCCTCAAAAGTTGCTAGAACTGGCAGTTACAGGGATCATAATAGATATTCGCCTCATGGATCCTCTGTTACCACTTTGGACATACATGCTCAGGAAAAATACAGGATAGCTGTTGAAAATCATCATCGCATGGAATCTGCCAACTCTGACGTCAACTCATTCTCCAGGGACCGTCCAGCAAAACTTACCTTCTCTGATATGTTCAGGGGCAGAATTGAAGGGTTCCTCTCAAAGCCTCCATCAATTGAATCTGTTACATCTAAAACTTTTGCTGCAGTTTCACCTTCCACACCTTCAAAACTGGACGAAATGAGACAAGTTACAGGTTTGGGCGGCAGAAAGCGCTTGGAGGAAAATGATTATGAGTACTCAGTCAGGGTAGTCAAATGGTTAGAGCATGAAGGTCACATTGACCAAAACTTCAGAGTAAAATTTCTGACTTGGTTCAGCCTTAAAGCTAATCCACAAGAGAGAAGGGTGGTTAGTGCTTTTGTGGATGCACTGATTGATGACCCACCGAGCTTAGTTGATCAGCTTATACACACCTTCATGGACGAAATATGTTGCGAGCAAAAACCTTAGTGAAGATTTGGATTCTGCACTAGGCCATGCCATTATGATTTTCGATACTAATAGGAGGTCTAACTGCGGGGGATATTTGTGGGTAGTTCATAGATATGGCTTTTCCAGAAGCTTTTTAACTTGTTGATGTTTGATAATATATGAGATGCATGGTCAGCGTACTGATTGTTGGCTGCTTATTACCCCTGGGTAGGCAGTGTTTCTTATTCTCAAATTTGTCAGTTTCATTCTAACGCGTTATAAGCGGTAATAAATATATAATAGTGTCTGGTTGGGAAACCCTCAAAACATCATTTCAGAGGCTGAGACAAAGATAAAACTTAGGGAAAATGACTTTCAGGTCTTAAGGGATCAAAATAATAACAATAAAATCCTAATGCAAATTGCCATGACAGAAAAGTCACCAAGGACTTTTTTGTTATGAATTCCCTTAGTGTAAAGACCATTATACCCACAAAGAATAAAATAAGAAAACTTTGCTCTCCATCTTCCTGTTTCCCATCCGACATCAATTGAAGCTGGGGTTCTTGTCGGATAGTTGACTCATCTTCTTACTTCCTTCGACAATATGTTTTGGTAGCAGCATGGGCGAGTTTTTCCACTTTCCCTGACATTACTGATGAATTCCTCTTTATCAACATCAGCTTAACTCGCCAAAACCACCATCAAGTTCTTTGGAGACGCCACCGTCATCGACACTGTGACCGTCAATAGAAGAAAAAAATGAGAGGGAGACACTAAGACAGTGACAACGTAGTTTAAAGATGGATCTCTTTAGTTTATTAGAGTGATTGTGGGTGAGATAAGAGATAATAATATAGAGATGCTGTGAGTTTTTAGGGTCAAATCTGAAAGGTGAATTTTGAGGATTTCTTCTTTGAGATTGGGCATGGGTTAAAGGTTGGAAAGAAAAACGCAAACTTGGAGTTGATTGTGGAACTCTGTTTTATGATATTGTTGTCGTAATGTCATTGTTCTCTGTTTTTTGACCAAAAAATGTTGTTTTTCTCAAATTCTTCTGTGGTTCGATTATAATGCTTTCAATTTCCTTTAATAGATTCAACCAGGAGAACCAATTAGTAATAGTTTCCTTACAAACTAAATGGCATCATATGATGGCATTACAGTACCTATTCTTAATTTCTGCAACCATGGCCATGAAAGCCTACTCAACGTTGGTGGCATTTTTAGCACTAGTTTCCATAAAGAGGATACCAATTTCATCTGCAAATGCCTAAAAACAAAAGAAGCTAAAGGAGATGCTATGAGGTTGGACACATGGTGAAGACTAGCAAAAATCCACCCTACTTAAGTCCATCGAGACTAATACTTAAGTTGTTAATGTGGCTGAAGAACTTGTCAAAATATACTGAACAAGTTGTAAAAAAAAACAAAATCACATTTTTCTGACAGTTCATGTTAGCTTGTTCAGTATCCCACAAAGACTGATGAGGTTGTAGATATGGAAAATGAAGTTGTTAAAACCTAGTTAACAAGTTGTTAAAAACAAAATCAAATTTTCTGACTTGGTTCATGTCAGCTTAGCCAGTAGCCTATAAAGACTAATGAGGTTGTAAATATGACTAATAAAGTTATTAAAACGTATTGAACAAGTTGTAAAAAACAAAATCACATTTTTTGACTTGGTTTATGTCAGCTTAGCCAGTATCACACGAGGAATGATAAGGTTGTAAATATGGCTAATGAAGTTGTTAAAACGTACTGAACAAGTTGTAAATACACCAAATCACATTTTCTAAGTTAGTTCATGTTAGCTTAGCCAATAGCCCATAAAGAATGATTAGGTTGTAAATATGGCTAAAGAAGTTGTTAAACCTACTAAACAAGTTGTAAATAGATCAAATCACATTTTCTGACTTAGTTCATGTCAGCTTAACCAATACATAAAGATTTATCAGGTTGTAAATATAGCTAAAGAAGTTGTTAAACCCTACCAAACAAGTTATAAATACACTAAATCACATTTTCTGACTTGGTTCATGTTAGTTAGCTAGTAGCCCATAAAAACTGATCAAGTTGTAAATATAGCTAACAAAGTTGTTAAAACCTACTCAATAAGTTGTAAATACATCAAATCACATTTTTTGATTTAGTTTATATCATTTTAGCCAGTAGCCCATGAAGACTGATGAGATTATAAATATGGTTAAAGAAGTTGTTAAACCCTATTGAACAAGTTGTAAATACATCAAATCACATTTTCTAACTTGGTTCATATTGGCTAGCCAGTATCCCATAAAAATTGGTCAAGTTGTAAATATGACTAACGAAGTTGTTAAAACCTACTTAACAAATTGTAAACAAGTAAAAGACAATTCTAACTTGCTTCATGTCATCTTAGCCACTGGGCAAAGCAAACTGATCATGTTGTAAATATAGCTAACAAAGTTGTTAAAACTTACTCAACAAGTTGTAAACAACAAAAAAACATTTCTGACCTACTTCATGTTATCTTAGCCATTGGGCAAAGCAAACTGATCATGTTGTAAATATGGCTAACGAAGTTGTTAAAACCCACTCAACAAGTAACCCACAATTGTGGATGATTTAAAAGATATGGGTTAAAGTAAAATTTGATAAATGTGTAAAGAATTAACAATCTAGCATAAATTGTGGATGATTGCAGATGATTTTCATTATTATATACAATATCTTTTTGATCTATCTCCTGCACATTAATGCAAGTTTATGGATGCATACAGAGCTCATGATATAATGAAGAGTACTTAGATGAAGAAGTTTCTAAAATATCACTTTCCTTTCAACCTGGTCCTCCAATTGTAAAGCCTCACAAGTTGGTCTCACAAAAAGTTTTTCCCAATCAAAATGATTCTTCACTTAAGCAAACTTGCTCTGTAGGAATTTTTTTGACGTGTATTAGGCATATAACTAGCTTACTTCCTTGTAATTGAGTGTTATGTGATGATTTATTACTTCCTGTATTGTTTAACACACTCATGTGCCCAATGCATTCACATAGAGCAATTACATGGTTTGGCATTATGTATAAATATATTAATAAAAATGATATCTTTTCTTCCCTTGCTATTAGAATGGTGCCTCCCCCTCTTCTAACATGTTTATTTTCTTGGGCTGGGGGTAATAGTTTGATGTGGTACCCTAGAAAACAAGTTCAGTAAGCTCATTTGGAAAGAAGACTATTTACAACTTGTTCAGTAGGTTTTAACAACTTTATTAGCCATATTTACAACCTACTTAGTCTTCGTGGGTTACTGGATAAGTTAAGATGAACCAAGTCAGAAAATGTGATTAGGTATATTTACAACTTGTTAAGTAGATTTTAACAACTTCATTAGTCATATTTACAACCTGATCAGTCTTCGTGTGCTACTTGCTATGCTGAGATGAACTAAGTTAGAAAATGTGATTCGGTACATTTACAACTTGTTCAGTAGGTTTTAATAACTTCATTAGTCATATTTACAACCTAATCAGTCTTGGTGGGCTACAGCTAAGCTGAGATGAACCAAGTCAAAAAATGTAATTTGTTGAATTTACAACTTGTTCAATATGTTTTAATAACTTCATTAGTCATAGTTACAACCTTGATCAGTCTTCCTGGGCTATTGGCTAAGCTGATATGAACCAAGTTAGAAAATATGATTTGGTGTATTTACAACTTGTTCAGTAAATTTTAACAACTTTATTAGTCATACTTACAAGTTGTTCAGTTTTCTTGAACAAGGATTAGAAGCAAAGTAGCTTCCCAGTAGCAGCTCCAGACTTCCCAATAGCAGCTCCAGCATCTGCATTGCAGATGACATCTCGTTTCTTTGATTACCACTATGAGATTTACCATTACTACTCATTTTAAAGAAAACAAACTAATGCAAAATTTTTCTAATCAATGAAATGAAGTAAATCAATTGCTACTGTCTCAAACCAAAATCGAATTCTCATGGAAGATCTTTAGAATGACTATTTTTATACCAATCCTACAATTACTAAGCTGTTGAATACCCTAGAAGATGGGCTATTGAATTTGTTGTTAACTTCTTCGAAGGATTTGTTGAAGCGGTGAATTCGTCTAAGAAAGATGTGGGCGTGAACCGACTTAGAATGGAAAAAAACCTAAGAAATTCCTGGGAATTTTGACTAATGAATGTTTGCGTTCTTCTTCTCTCTATTCTTCTAGGAATTTGTATTTATTCTTCTGATGTTCCTTCATTTTCTCTGTCTTTGTGTTTTCCTCCATTTCTCTTTCAATGCGTTTTTGCCATTTTTCTCTCTGTGCGTTTTCTCTTTCCTTTTCTTAGGGACAAGATGATCTTTTCATATAGGGAATTAATCACAGAACTTATGCCATTTGGAACTTTAATGCCATTTTTTTGGTCCCTTGGGACCTATGAGCCATTTTCCCTAAAACTTATGTCACATAATCTCGTAAATCATAAAAATACTTTTAAAAAGTTAAAACAAATAGGTACTAGTGCATGTTTGGTAAACCACAAAATCGTGGTTTCATAAGCCTTTTTCTGTAAGTTAAGATAAACTCTTCTTACATACTTATATCTTAAATCAGAAAAGCTATCATCAAAAGTTAATCCAAGCATGCACCTAGTCATGGTGAAAATGGATTATCGTCAAGGAAATTGATAGATGAAGAGATTGCATATGGAGTACTCCCTTTAGTTGTTTATATATGAGTTAAATAACCAAATTGTAGATGTGAATGAAATTAGTTATTTGTAACAAATGTGTTGGTTTGCCTATAATACCCTTTCTAATTATATGCACTGTAACTATACTTGATGGAAACTTCCTTTCTATATGCAATCAATAGCGAAATTCCGAGGAAAAAATTATAAATTTGGGGAATAAATTGGATTGTAATTTTACATTTAGGACAAAAGTAAACTCCTTGTCTAACTTATTTAGGATTAGAGGTAGTATTTTTTATACCTTTACATGTTATACCAAAAAAAAAAACTATGTACTAAAATTTATATGCTTACTATATTCTTTTAAGTTATAATAATTGACTTTTTTACTCATTATTACGTAACTAAGTCTTAGATTGACGTGTGTAGTGTATTAAAAAAAGTCTTAGATTGATACTTTTAATTTATTTTTTTATTTAACTAGAAAAAATAAATTAAGCAGATAATCTCAAGTATTTAAGTTTTCTTAAAAAACTGTTAAAAAAATGGTTGAATCCAAAAGGATTTCAGATGCCATTTGAAAAAACTTTGCATGCAAGCTACTTAGAGCTAGCTTAGAGTATTTAGATATATAAAAAATATGTATATGAAAGGAATTTGGCTGCCCCATAGTTAGAGGTATTAATTTAATTAAAGTCGAGCTCTAAGAATCAGTTTGTTTAAGCCCTATTATATTGAGCTTTGAATTTGAAAAATAGGTATAAAATAGAGCAAAAAGGCTAAAAGGTCATGCTTATTAGAATCAGGAGGAGGAAGAGACTTGGCTCTTGAAGACTAACCCATGTTTGGATTAAAAAAAAAATTATAGAGAAAGAAGAGAATATTAAGAGGAAAAACTCCAAAAAAAATAATAAATTTATCTATCATTTGTGAAAGTTTTTTTTTTCTAGTATCCCCAAACCCAATCCAAACACCAAAACATGCCTAAAGGTTAGCCCTTCTATTTTTTTAAACTAATAATTTGTGGAAAAAAAATAGTGGCAAAGCTTCAATCTTCATTCTCAGTCTTGCTCCATCCGCCACATTTTAGATGGTGCTATAGAAAATGAGCAAGACTTAATTGAAAGTGTAAATTTTATTTAGACAATTGTCTAAATTATGTGAGTATTAGTGTTTTTGAATTGTCAAAATCACAATTTTATGATTTGAATTATACACTTTGAGTCAGAAGCAGAAGCGGCTGAACGGTTCTCATTTCAATTTCAGAGAAACATTGTCCAGAACACAAGAATATTACAACCATACATGATAACAGAACTACCCAACTTACTATACTCTCCATACCACCAATGTGTATGTCTACAAGGAAGGATACCTATCTCGCTACTGGCAAATTCACTTCCAGATATATCACATCAAAATCCCCCATGGTAGAGCCTTCCCCCGAACAGAACTAAACGAGATCTTTTGATTATTAAACTTGAGACCATCTAAATTTAGAACCATCTGTAGCATTGCCATTTTCTAAATTCCCGACTTCTCCCCCGCCATAAAATCTCCTCTGCAAGTCAATAGTTGCAGCATATAACAGCTACAGCGATTGGGTGTCTACCAATTCATATTAAAAATCCAGGCATGCCAGTAGGTTAACGAACTCCAAAAATCTAGCGTTTTTATATGTAGAACACTTGCTCCAGTAAACTGCCTCTTTGACAAACCTGATAATGCAGGATAATGTCCGGGTCTTCATGAAACTCCTAAGCATCACACATTTTCTGTATCATTAGCAGCTTCATTGAATGCCGCAGCCAAGTACTCAGCAAGGCTCGGTTGAGAACTGGACTTCACTGGAGCAGAAGGTCCTCCTTTATTTGTACTTGATGACTTTGAAGCCCAGGATTTTGAACCCTCAGGAGTATATATATTCTTTGAGCTAGCATCCGTCATCTTCCATATGACAGGTTTCAAAAGCTGCCATGGATCTTCAACCATAGACTTCTTGTAGAACCGACCTACATCATGTGGCTTGTCCTCACTAGAGAAACAACCACGAGAACTCAGCCTCTGCCCACCACCCCACCCTGAAGCATTGTTTCTAGAGCTGTACCAGCCACCTCTGCCTCTTCCTGGACTAAGACCATATCCTGGAGAAAGATTGGGACTGTGCCTGGATTGATGAGTTATGTGCTGTCCAGAATTATAAAAAGGCCTGCCTGATATTTCAAATCCAGGACTTCGATATTGGGGAGGAAAATGATATTGAGCAGACCCTCTGGGTCCATTCCAGGTTGGGTTTCTGTTGGGTACCGGTGATCCTTGAGCGAAAGAGTGAGTCATCTGTGAATTCATTGATTCTGTTACATTCAGTGAACAAGAGATCAGATATGAAAAAAGGAACGGTAGTCAGAGCAATGGCATGATTTTCAAACACAATAAACTCATTAACATGCAGTATATTACAAAGAAAAATAAACAATACTACAAGTCTCAAGTCATACATTGTATAGCGCATAAAGCAGTAAAGCTCCTCCTCTCCTTACAAACCTACTCCCATTACCCTTTATCATGCAGAATCTACTGTCATCAATTCCAAAACGTGATATTAGATATAACCGGGGAACCTGATCAGATGGTATGGAAGAAAAATTGTTCTGGGCTTTGGCGGTTATATAATGTGGCTTAAGGCCGTGTGTGTGTGTGTGTGAAAGGAATTGAATTGGGGGACTTCTAGTAAAAAATTGGAAGGCTATTTCGCATATAAGAACTCCGGCGAGAATCATTCTTATGTGGAAATTATTACACAGTTCTCTTTTCATATCGGGAAAAAAGTCTGCACTTCAATTTACATGATGGTGTAAATTGCTTCCATTGACAGTCAGAAAACCCTTTTCATATCGTAAGATTTTTTTACTTGATGCATCTTTCAGTCATCAAGTGTGACAGAAGGAGCAATCTTAGGCAATCTACAATCAAATATGCATCCCAAACAGCTCAAATAGCGAGTACTAGCTTTGAGTACCTAGTTAAGGATAGATGTAAGTAACAGTACCTGGACACGGAGGTGGAGGCATGTGTGGCGATGAAAATTGAGCCATAGGTGAACCAACAAAAGTAGGAGGAGTGGAATGATCAAGTGCTGTCTGGACATTGCTCTTCTTGTTAGAAGAGAAAGCAGCCATAGGATCTGTGTAGAAGTCAAATCTTGGGGCAGAATACGACTTATCTTGTGCTGGCATAGTTGAAGAGGTCTCAATCAAAGGATTTAAGAGAGGAGAGTCAATTCCAGAACCAGAAGCTTTAATGCCACCGGTGGCTTCACTTAGCTCAGCTTGCTTGCGCATTTCTTCCAGCCGTCTTTTTCTTTGCCCTGAATCCTCCATGTAGTCTGAGAATTAACATAGATATTATATGCATGTCTAGTCCTAGGATATAAAAAATTAAAGGTAATAATTAATTAATACTAAACTTTCTGCTTTCAACAATTTGCATATTGAACGTTAAAATGTTTGCATCGATTGATAGAGACAACTTAAACACTTCAGCATTTTAACAGATTGAAAAATTATTTGCATAAAAGGATCATATCATATTGGCGCAGTCGAACATCAGCAAATTGTCCCCCCTAACTCAAACAAAAATATTTGATTCACACGAATATAATAGCCAAAGAGAAAAATTGTAATCGCATCATTGAAAGGTTGGATTAAAAGGGAGATTTAGGTGGGTAGTATCCGAACCTTGACAGGAAAAAATTTGACGCACTCTAACCTACTAGTTTCTACCACAGCAGCACAAGAAACGAAAATCAGGGATGAAAGAAAAGAAAACGCAAGCAGAAAGCGAGAGGGAGAGAGGAGAGACAACGACTTACGGAGTAGCAGAATCGTTGGCGGAGAGGCCAGAGACAAGGAAGGTAACGCCGGCGACCTTCAGCTCAGCAGATAGGATGAGAGGGAGCTCTTGCTCAGCCTTGCGTTTCGGATGAGTTGTACGGCCTACCTCCTCGGCATCAGATGCATCTTTAATGAACTGAACGGCGTCGTTGGCCTACGCGCCTCCAGCACAAACAAACTTCGCAAAACCCTAACCTTTAGGGGGGAGAGAGCGAGGGAGAATAAGAAGAAGAACTGGAAATGGCGAGAAGTGGTTTTTGGGAGGCGATTTTCTGGGGAAGGGGAGGAGATTAAGGACGACGACGACGAAGACGGCGTGGGATGTAATTTTATACAAAGCTCTTCTTTTTCCTTTTCATCTGACAAAACAGAGGTTGGAAATAGTGGTGTTCATGGGTATGGCTGGCAGGGCGAGACCCTGTCCGATGCCTGCGTAAAAGAGGATTATTGGGTCGTAAAATGCAGTTCAGTATCCAGTCCTATATACGATAGAAGCCTTAATATTTGTTGGTTGGGTAATAATAAGCTGGGCGTGGGGTTTTTTTTTTCTAAGTTGTGATACTCTGTGATATATTATATAAAAAAAATAATTTTAATTATATCTAATAAATAATATTATAAATTTTAAATATAATTTATAATTTTACACTCTAAAATATTTTAAAATAAGTTTATAACTTAAGTCTTGAAATTAAAAAGACTTCTAATAATCTTAACAAATAATAAAATATTAATATGTGAATAATTAAATAACATTCATAATCTATTAAATACAAGACAAATAACTAAATATGAGAAATTGTTAATAGATTTGTTTTACAGGCCAACATATTATTATTATTTTTAGCTAAAGAGTTATATATTTATATCAATCTATATATACTTAAAATATATACTTACTGGGTAGGGCTAAATTGATAGGGGGGCAATTTTAGCCCATTATCTTAAAATCAAGATCAAATGCAAAACATGTAATGAATTTATTTATTTTTATTTGCTAAACTCTTAAAGAGAATACTTTTGTCTTTCCAAGCACATTTATCCTTCCGTTCCGTTGGAGGCAATTTTAATAGATTTCTTTTCTTTATTTCAATTTCTATCACTGATTTTACCTCTCTTTTTTCAGTACTTCTGCAATCTTTCTTTTTGTTTTTGACCTGAAATCTTTCTTTTGTTCACATGATTATGTTGTATTTTTTTTGGACTATGTTGTACTTTAAATATTTTTATCTTTAATATATCATTTTGTCTTCTTTTATAAAAAAAAAATTCTCATAGTCTTTTAGGTGATGTTTTTCTATTTTCAGAATTTTTCTTCTAAAAAACAAAAAATTTGCTAAGATGTGTCTTTATTTACGTGTTCTTAAAAAAACGAAAAGTTATTAGGGAATACGTTCATCTCACATTTATACACACACGCACAAACACACACATATTTTTAATACATAGGGCCAAGAAAACTTGAAGAAATAACTATCCTAGATAACTAAATATCTCAATCACATAGGAGATCCTCTAACAGGAGTGATCTACAGCCTGGAGGTATGATTGGCAAAACCAGAAACCCTCTTTGAAGTTGTTGTGCATCTCTAGCTAGATAATCAGTGCATCGAATAGCCTCTTTGGATATATAGTGAAGCTCAATATCCCAATCTAAGAAGAGTAACTCCCGAACCTCGCCAATTACTATAGCTAAAGGGTGATGATGCTCGCCTTCCCGCATAACCAAGCTATAAGCCTCAAATGAATCCGTGTAAGCTTGCACCTTCAGAAACTGAAATTGCTTACACAATTGTAGCCCAGTCAAGATACCCATAAGTTATGCTCATGTTGAGGAGACAATATCCAGCTTACGTTGAAAGCCAACCACCCAATTACCCGTATCATCACGTACCAATCCACCACACGCAGCTAGCCTATTGGATGAGATAGACCCATCCGTGTCTAAGCGCACATATCCTGCCAATGGCAGTTTCCACTTAGCACCCCTCACCCCCTCGAGTTGAAATAGCTGATTCTTGAAGCCGCTACATGCACTAGTATCCATGAGAAGGAATAAGCCTTACTGGATAACATCTCTGGCTTGAAGACGAGCTCCATCTATGACTCTCTTGCACATATTCTTCCATAGTAATCAACAAATCAAGCTACAAGTTTTTTACCAAGACGTACGCTAAAAACGGGCAAAGCCCATATCTCAGGATATATTCTCCCTAAGCCAACCCTACAAATCATACTAGAAAAAACTGTAACGAGGGTTAGGATGAATAAAATAAAGCCACACCTCTCTCGACAACTCACAGTCACGAAGAATATAGAGTATGGTTTCAGCACTTTGACACTGAAAAGGACAATCCTCACATTGTGTTAGCCCTCTTTGAGCTCTGAGGTAGTTGGTAGGAAGTCGCTTATGAAACGCTTGCCACACGAAAAATTTCACTTTTTCCGGCACCTGGAGCTTCCACACCTTATTCCACTAAGTGTATGGCTTCCCTTCTCTCTACGAGGAGATTAGGTTATAAGCAGCCCTAACACTAAAAATTCAGTCCGAAGCATTTCTCTTGTAGAATGTATCAGCTTCAATCCTACACGGAGACCTTACTTGAGAAATAATATTAATCACCCACTGGGGTAGGAACATCCTCTATTTTTGCAAGTCCCATTCACCATCAGCTGACAAAAAATCCCTCACTTCGGCACCTAGATTTAAAATATGCAAATTTCGGTCAACAAGATGAATAAGAGGCATATCAATAGATAACCAAAAATCCCACCACACATTAGTGGAGCTCCCATCATTCAGCTTCTTCCCCACTCTTCTATAAAACCTCCCCCAAACCTTGGTAATACTCTGCCATACTTGGGAAGAGTTGTGCTTATGATACACCATAGGATATGAATCAGCAACACATCCATACTTCCCATTAAGGCATTTAACCCACAGAGCATCAGGGTTTGTTAATAATCTCCAACAGAGTTTCATAATGAAAGCCACATTTTGTTTGTGAAGATCCTTAATTCCAAGACCCCCATGCTCTTTCCCTTGTTTGATCAAGTCCTATGCAATTAGGTGCATCTTCCTACCATCCCGAGTCTGATTTCAAAAGAATGATCTGCTTATCTTTTCAAGCTCTTGTAGTATCCCTTTGGAAAGTAGGGTGGTTTGCATTTGATAAGAAGGCAAAGCAGATAAAACTGCTTTAATAAGAACTGTAAACCCAGTCGTTGTAAGGAACCGACCCTTCTAGCCAGCCAACCTCTTACGAACCCTCTGAATGATAGGAAAGTAGGTAAGTTTTGTGACTCGACCATGAATAAAAGGCACACCAAGATATTTCCCTAAGTTCCCTGTAATGCTTATCCCTATTTCATTACTTAGCTCCAACGCCTTATTGAAATTGACATTCCGAGAGAAGAATACTTTGGATTTTGCCAAGTTAACACGATGCCTTGAAACCCCATAGAATTCTACCATAATATCCTTCATCACTTTCACTTGATCAGAAGATGCTTCTCCAAATAACAAAAGATCATCAGCAAAAAAGAGGTGAAAGATGGAGAGGGAATTCCGGCTAAACTTCAAACTTGTTCACTGTCCATCCTGTACGGCTTTAGAAATCCTATGCCCTAACCTTTCCATGCACAAAACAAATAAATAAGGGCTAAGAGGATCACCTTGACGAATACCATGGGTAGGTGAAAAAGAAGATGATGGAGCCTCGTTCCAGAGAACCCTCATAGAGACTGATGAAGTACAAGCCATAATAATGTCTAAAATCCTATCACGTATTCCTAAGCGAACAAGAGTTGTTTTCAAAAATCCCCAATCTAGGTAGTCATAAGCTTTCTCCACATCCACATCCACCTTCACTATCACATACCCTTTTCTTCTTCCTCTCCTTCCCATTATGTGAATAGCCTCTTGAGCAATAATGATATTGTCGCTACTTTGCCTTCCCTCAATGAAGCTATACTGATAAGGGCCTACCAAATAAGATAGAGCTCTCTTTAGTCTGGAGGCTATGATCCTAATAATGATCTTGAAGATAACATTACAAAGGGAGATTGGGCGAAAATCTCTCACTATATAGGGATTGTCAGTTTAGGGATAAGCATGATATTTTGTGTGGTTAATGTGCCCAACCTTTTCCGGGTAAAGCCAGATATCCCATATATACTCACAAACCTTGGTACCTACCCGATCCCATTAAGTCTGAAAAAAGTGGGCATGTAAACCATCAAAACCGGGAGTTTTAAATGCCCCTATTTGAAAAGCTGCATTCTTAATCTTAGTATCTTCCACTATTTTGTGAATAAGGATATCATCCTGTGTGGTCAATAGTGGAAAGTCCACAATCTACCCTGATGAATAAAGAACTTGGTGGTCTTTGGTATATAAATCCTGAAAGAAAGCTCCCACCATATGTCTCAACTCAATTTGATCAGTAATCCAAGTCCCAGCCTCATCCTGGAGAGCTTGGATCTATTGCCTCCTCCTTTTGACAACAGTGGATGCATGGAAGAAATGAGTATACTTATCTCCCCAAGTAATACATTTACACCCGAGAGTTATGAAACCTCAATAACTCTTCCTAAGCATATAATTTACTATATTCTTACAAAAACTTTTTCTCTAATTTAAACAGGCCATTAGAGATGTTATTCATCCAGGCTCTATCAATCCCCTCCAATCTATGAATAATATGTTATTTCCTTCTAGGGATATTGCTAATGACCTCGAAATTCCAAGGCATAACTTCTTTCCCTAATTTAGCCACTCCCCCATACCAATCCGCGTTCTCCCATGACTTATAAACTATTTCAGCAAAACTATCCTCCAGGGCCCATACGGCTTGGTATTTGAACAGCCTGTCTACCCGCCTATTAGCTATATGAATCTCCTTTGAAATTACCAAAATTCTATGATTTGATTTAAAACGAAGAGAGTGAAAGACTTTACTAGTGGGATGTTTCAACATCCATACGAAATTCTCAAAAGCTCAGTCAAGTCTCTCTTTCACCCCTTGTTTTTGCCAAGTAAATCTTTCACCAACATACGGAATTTCGAGTAATTGGGTATTCCTAATACATTCTGAGAATTGTGTCATAGCTCTCATAGAAGGGACCAAACCCCCTAACTTATCAGCTGGTTCTAAGAAGGAATTAAAATCCCCTATGACCAACCAAGATTCATTAGTGACCAAAGCAAGACCCTTAAGAGATTGCCACAAAACCTCCCTCCAAGTAGCAATAGTTTCCCCATAGACAAAAGTGGCAACAAAAGAATCATTATTCTTCTTATCAAACACCTTACAATGAATAAGTTCAGTAGTAGAAGGAAGGTAGTCCACCTGAGTGTTAATCTCATCCCACAGAATCCAAATACCTCCTGCAAAACCAGAAGCTTCTAATATAATCTAGTTACTAAAACCTAGATTATGTGTAACAACATTTGCCCTAAGCCCACTAATCCTAGTTTCAATTAAACACAAAATATCCACCCTATATTTACTACACACATGCTTCACAGTGCTTGGAAAAGACCTAGTCCCAGCACCCTTATAATTCCATGAGGCAATTATCATGATAAAAAAGAATAAAAAACCATAGTAATACTTACTAATTAGGCGAGCTAACCTAAACCCGTGTTCGTTGCCCCTATACCTCTTGTGGCTCTTGACCTTGCATCTCCATATTATTAAAATCATTCCCAATATCGTTATCCAAATAAGTAACTAAGGGGTGATAATTAGAGCTTTCCATTTGATGGCCTGTGCTTTACTCAAATTTTTCCTTGACAAAAGCATTAGGTTCTATAATTGACTCCCTCCTAGGCCCTTCCAAAAGAAAAACCTCATTTATTTTTAAGCTCTCATCCTCCTTTGGCTGCAACATAGGACTTGTACCCACTTAGCTAATACTTCCACCACCATAACATGCTCCCTTCGACCCAATGCATTAGATTTGGGCCCATCTAATTTTTTACCACTTTTTTATTTCCTTCAATTTTCGCCTCCTTCTTCTTCCTATTATCAACAAGACCCAAACCTCTTGGCCCATTAGAAATGTAGCCTACCTGGTCAAACTTGTCCTCCTCAGCTAAATCAGGCAGCATCTCCAAATCAGATCCTTCATTCGTCTCCTTTGCTCGTCGTTCCTGAGACACCTTCTGGGTCTTTCCACTCTCGTGAAAAGTGTTGGACTTACCTTCTTCAGTCTTTGAGCCGATAGGGATCCAGCTTCTCCGCCGCTTATCATCAGTTCCCAGGCCTGCTTCCTCGTCTAGCTCAGCAAGATTGTTGAATCTGGATGCCGTACTTATCGTCACCGCCGGCCTATCCTGCTTGACCGTTGTGCGCTGCTCCCCGGTTGCCACCATTTGAGAAGCTCTCCTCGATGAGCGAGCTCTATTCGGCTTCCCAACAAGCATCCACGGCCCGAAAGCCTCCTCAGCCATGGCCTGCTGTTTTCACCGGATTCTGAACCGATGAACTCTACAATATTGTAGGTGATTTTCCTTCCTTGGCATATGACCACTAATACTGTTCCTTTTGATGCTCATAGCGTCTGCATTCAAAGCATATAAGATTTAATCCCTCATATTCCACCAAATACGTCATATTCGTGGCAATCACTCTTGAAACTAGCTTTTTCCTTAAATCAAGTTCCATGGAGATACGGGCATATTGTTAACACCTAGAAATTGATAGCATTCTAGCACATTTTCTTCTATTTTCACCTATTTTTGTGTATAATTTGTGCATATTAAAAGAGTCAATAGAAGAAAATGTGCATATTAGAAAAACAAGCCAATGTTCAAGATATACTCGTGTAGAGCTTAAAATTTGTGTGTTTTAATTCAAAGAAAAAAGATGAGAATGCATCCTCTCTTTTGTAGGAGGGTAAAGACACCTTAGGAAGCTTTGAAGGACACTTTGGAAAGTTTTGAAGGACTAAAGAGCAATGCTTGTAGCAGCAAATATCAAAGAAAGCTTAAGGAGGAAGTGTTGTGTTCTTGGCTTCAGCCAACAACACACTTGGCTGAAGCCAACGGAGACCAGAACTTACTGTGGCATATGCTTCAGCACACGGCAGTGTGCCGAAGCACACGACAAATAGTACAACCTTGCGTTTTACTTGTTGAAACGCTGGAGGAAGCTTTTTAAGGAAGGGATAGCCTGAAAATACACTATTCTGCAGCTTGGAAGGGTTCTTTAGAGCTTGGGTGCTAAGGTTTTGAAGTTCTTGAAGAGTTTGGTCCTTGGGTTGAAGATTGGAAGGGAGAAAAAGCCCAAATCCTTGGTTTTTCTCATTCTTCTTCTTTTTCTTTGTTAGATATTGATTATGACTATGATTATTCCATATAGTTGTAGCTATTTTATGATTATGTGTAGCTAAACTCTTCACTCTAGGGTTGTTTTGAGCCTTTGTATGGATTAAAACTTGATTATTCCTCTCTTTTGGTTGATAATGGTATATATGTGTTGATTTTACTCTTTTCTTAATGCTTCTAAGTGTTTGGCCACCATCTATATTGAATTGTTCATTTGGATTTGACTTGAGAAAGCTTATCTATATGAAGAACTTGGGTAAAATCATGCTAGACTTGAAATTTAGGTCTTAAATGGAAGATTTGTTAGTAACATAGAGATATAGTTACTAACCTAGCATTGTTAATGAGGTTGTGGCTAAATGAATATTCTCTCTTAGTTGTAACAAAAGATTGTGCATATTAAGTGAGGATATAAACTTGGTTTTGACTTGAGAAAGCTTAACCAAATGATTTTTGAATATTGGACTAACACATATTATCATTGAAGATACTAATGGAGAGGGATTATATCAAATTTTATGAAGTACAAAGGGGATAAATAACCTAGGTTTCTTCCAATACTTGAAATCAAATAATCTATTTTACTTAGTAATTGTTAGCTTTATAAATAGTTTGTTATTTTTATCAAAAGTCTTTTGCAACTTGCTAAACTTCAAATGATTCCATTCAACCTAATTAAGAACATTATTTCATTAGTTAACTCGCTTTAGTCATAGTCCTTGTGGGAACGATCTTTACTTATCACTTTATTACTTAACGCGATCCGTGCACTTGCGGAGGCTAACACATATTTCCCCCTTTCAACTCTTGTGGAGGCAGATGGAGACTCTGATGGAGTAAGTAAATCTACCTTTATAGTCTTCCCAATCCTATTGCCCAACCTTGTAATAAAATTTTGATTGTAACATTGCATTGGGATATTGGGAATTCTAACCCAAGTCACAATCTTGCCTAATGGATTATTGAAAGGGTCAAAATGAGGAGACCAACATTGAACCAATATTGAGTGTTGTTGAACTACCCATGGGCCCTCATAGAGAACCATCTAGTGCTACTGTGCCCATCTACTCTTCTGAAGAAAACGAACAATGAAATAGTTATTGGGCAAATCAATTAGATCAAACTCTGTTGTTCTTTAGATGCGGCTGATGTGAGTTTTCAAGGTATAAACATTATATCTTTTACCTAACACAGTAAGAATTAGAGCACCATTACAGGGTTTGCACCATTCACTATACTCCTCTGCAGAAACTGGAACCACTGGATTGTTTTCCATAAGCCTTTGAATCTCCTTTGTTAACTCAGGCATTTCCCACTCCTTTTTTAAAATGTCTGACAATAGTTCCTCATTTTCCATACTTCCTCCATTATTGTCTATTCTGTTAAACCCCATGAGGGAAGCTTTATATGATATTTACATTGGCTCTGTTTGTTCCTTACTATCCACAAAGTGATTATCATGGTTCATATAGGAGTCCTCAGCTGACGCATTTTATACATATGCTTCCCCAAGCAATTTGTGTGTCTATGTTTGCTTGTGAAGAGGAATCATTCGTCTTTTTTTTATTGCTTCCACATGCAAAGAGATCAGAGGGCCGGTCTGGTGGAAGTTTCCGGTGTGAAGGATCCCCCATGACGAGAGTGATGAGTCGGCACGCTTTCCAAGAAAGAGCAAAATACAACTACCTCAGAGCTTTGATTCGTCTCTTATTCTTCCAAGTAAGCTTTCTTTTTTATATATTTTCTAAAACAACGATTTAAACATTTTTTTTAAATGCTTGTTTGGAATAGCGATTGGAGTCTTAAAATTTTTTTTAATAATGATTTATGGTATATGAGGTAAGTATGTAAGAGAAGTGATATCTCGACTTACGTGTATAAATACTTTTGAGATCACCAAATTCCAAACATATTTTAAATTTCTTTTCAAAGCTTGCTCTAAAAAAATTATTCTACTTTTTTTGTCTCTTATTTTTGGAGCTCCAGTTTTCTGTGGCTGTGGGATCAATCGAACGCTTCAGTTTAACACATTTCCGAAGCACTGCCCCAAACGCATCTGATTCCTGCAGATCCACCGTCAGATGAACAAAGAATCCACCATCACATGTACTGATTGAAGGCCCGATTGTTTCCTACTCTGCTCACAGCGTATCCAATAGAGGCGCTCCACTTACGAAGAATCAGTGCGGCAACAGATTCCACCACTTCAAGCACAAAGTGCAGTAGTAGCTTGTCTTTCTACCTTGTTCCTTTGGCTCATGTATATAACAGTACTTTAGTTGTCAACCCCAACTACCCGCCCTCTACTCTCAATTTCCGCATTCCTGTATAGTATATATCTTCTCTTCCCAGTTCCCAGTAGTCACAGAGACACAGACGCGAAGATTTGTGCTCATCATCTTCGCTTCCCGCTCGGAGCCCTGTAGTGGTTTTCTTCCGGACCTGCCTGGGGCTATGCTCACCAACGAAGACCACCAAGGTATTTTTTTTTAAAAAAATTTCTTCTGGGGTTGAACGTAGCTATATATCGTAAGAACTCCGACGGTATTTGCAATTTCGTGCCTTAAATTGACCTCCCTTCATTATTTTGTCTTTTAATATCTTTGCATTCCGAGTGAGATGAATTATTTATGGTCGCTTTACCTAGTGATATCGGTATGATGTATTTTTCGTTTTCCGTTTGCGCCCGTTCGTTTTCTCTTCTTGTTTCCTCCGGAAGTATTCATAGCCCCGGTTCTGGTTTTCTTCGAACAAAAAAATTAACTTTTTATCAGTAGAAAAAAATTTTCTTTCGATTTAAGGTGATATTGATAGTGATGCAAATAAACATTGAATCATAGACAGTAACGACATTTAGGTTTTCTGCATCCTTATCAATCAAAAGTTTAATCTTGTCGTTTATTTCAATTTAGTTCCCCGATTCTCTTAAAACTTGGGTTTTTGTAGTCCTTTCTTTTATTGGGAAAAGAAATTCAACTCGTAGTCGTTCTTCCGTGCCTGAGTTTGTGGGTTTGCGTATGTGTATGTGTTTTTTGGGCCCAGAGTTTGGGTATCTTGTTACCTGGCTTAACAGAACTGAGTGAAGTCTGAGTGAAGTAAGCAACTAACAGAACTTTTATTTTTGCCGAACTCCTACAGCTTCAGCTGATTTTCAGTATGCATAGTTTCCCTCTTAGCATCTTTTTATTAAGGTCTTTAAACTCTCGTTATAATAGATGTATATTAACTTATTTCATGCCTGCAGTTTTCAGTCTGCTTGGTTTCCTCTTAGCATCTCTTTGTGAAGGTCTCTAAACTCTCACTATAATAGTCACGGATTAACTTGTTTTATTTTGGACTTTTTAGAAGTGTTCGGGCTTAATTTCTGTCAATATGGCCTCCCTTGCTGTTGTGGTGTTTGGAGTTATCTAAGCCCCATGTGCTAATTGATTACATGATAATGATTGTAAAGAAATATTTTGACCTTCCAGTTTTTCACGTGTTAACCTGTATCATTCAAATGAATGTCATGGAATTGGATACAGAACCGTGTGTAATGAAAGCTTATTGGTTAAATAGAAGAAAGAAGAGATGATCTTAGCATTTTGTCGCTTGCACACTTTGAAACCCACATGCTAACCCCCAATGCCGCAGTGAATAGTATAAGCAACAATTAATTAAACTAATAAGGGCGAGAAGCTCTTTTTGTAAGAGATAGATGTCCTTGGGTTTGTAGGACCTAGGTGACCATGCGTGATTGACTCCCTGTCACTGAGCAGATTTGATCTATATTGATATGTAGTCTTTCCCGTCACCTTTTGTGCATACTTGACGGTTTTCAAGACCACAAAAAAAGATGTGAGAAAAATTAAGTGGCTACTAAATAGGTTTCTTCTCCAACTCACGCAAACTTTTTTTTCTTAAAAAGAAAGGTTTCATCTGAGGTGCTAATCGTTATAATAATGGGGAAAATATCAATTTTTTTGGGTAGTCAGTATTTTTTCCCTTCATAATATTGCTTAATTGCAACTAAAAGATTTATGAAGCTGGCTCTAATTAAAAATGGTACATGTGGTTTGAGATTATGGTTGATGCCTCTTACTTATCTATTTCTCTTCTTGATTTATGCTAGGTGTTTCAAATTGTTATGTTTTCAAGAGCCGACTACAAGAATATGCACAGAAAGTGGGACTTCCCACACCAGTCTATGAAACCATCAAGGAAGGACCTTCACATCAACCTTCTTTCAGATCTACAGTCATAGTCAATAATGTAAGATATGATTCTTTGCCTGGATTTTTCAATCGTAAGGCAGCAGAGCAGTCAGCTGCGGAGATTGCTCTTGTGGAGCTGGCAAAATCTGATGAAGTTAATCAATCCATCACCCAGCCTGTTGTAAGTTATCTTTATTATATAGGAACTTAAAATTTTCTTGTTCTTAGTTGTAAATATTTTTCAATTTGTCCTTTGTTCTCAAATCTCAATCTGATTGGTATGTCTAGAGGAGTTTCTTTTTTTTTTAATTATTTTTAATCATAATTGGTACATTGTTGTTACTTCACGAGGGGTACCTATATGTTTTAGTTGCCAAGTTAGATGCCAAGTTGATAGAACTTGGGAAATTAAAAGAGAGAAAGGAACTAGAGTCACGATCTGAAACTCTAGGACAAGACAGTTATACTGAGTAATACTTTACTTGATGCATAAAAAGTCTCACAACATCCTTATATAGACCTACAACCTAATAACCAACTTGGTTAAGATAAGAACAACAACATAACTGACTAAAAATAAAGAACTTCTATTAACTACCCTTTGAAATCCTAAACAAATAATCCCTCTAACCTACACATGGCCTCCTGGAGTAAACCAAAAGAGGTTTTGGGTTCCTATCATTACTCCCTCCCAGGGAAGTCGCCTTGTCCTCAAGGAGAAATGAAGGGAACTGGTGTGCAATCGAATCATACAACTCCCAACTACAATCTACTGGAGGATGCCCTTTCTATTTGACAAGGAGCTCAACCACAGGCTCTGTAGATGAATCGGTTTGTGCAAGAACTCTTGATTGCAGAATCTGTTCGGGCTCTAATTGACTCTCCCAATCAGCAGTAATTGGTAACAGAGGAAGATAAGAAGAAGAATAACCATGGGCCTTCTTGAGCAAAGAAACATATAGGGTGCACACGTGCATCATCAGGCAGCTGCAACTCATAGGCTACGGTTCCAATATTGCATAGCACAGGATAAGGACCACAGAATCTTGGAGAAAGTTTCTCAAATCTGTGTTTTGCTAAAGATCTTTGTTTGTAAGGCTGGATCTTGAGGAACACCATGTCTCTTGGTTGAAAATGAACTTCTCTTTTATTACCATCAGCATATTGCTTCATTTTTTCCTGAGCCATAGTGAGGTGATCTCGAATGCTAGAAAGAATGGCGTCCCTCTCTTCAAAATAGTTCTCTTACTCAGTTAAATTTGTAGTGCCCTTTTGAAAAAGAACCGATGTTGGAGAGTCCCGGCCATATACTACCTTGAAAGGAGTTGAACCAGAAGAAGTGTGGAACCTAGTATTATAAGACTATTCTGCCAAATGAAGATAGTTGTGCCCACCCTTTGAATGGTCTTGAGAAAAACACCTTAGATAGGTTTCCAAACAGTGGTTCACTACTTTAGTTTGGCCATCAGTTTGTGGGTGATAGGCAGTGCTCATTCTCAATTTTGTGCCACTAAGTTTGAATAATTCTTGCCAGAAAGCACTTAAGAAAATGGTGTCCCTATCCGCGATTATAGACTTGGGAAATCCATAAAGCCAAACAACATCTTTGTAGAAAGTTGCTACAACATATTTGGCAGTGAAATGTCGGGGCAGATCAAGAAAATGAGCGTACTTGCTTAAACAGTCAACCACCACTAAGATTGTCTCAACCATTTGATTTGGATAGACTAAATGATAAAATCAAGTGAAATGTCTTCCCAAATTTGATGGGGAATGTCTAAAGGTTGAAGGAGACTTGCAGTAGCTTAAGGAAGATATTTGTTCTTTTGACAAGTATGGCAAGTAGTCACAAATTGCTTAACCTCATCCTTCATGTTCTTCCAAAAGAATTGTTGTTGCAGCCTCTTGAGAGTTTTTAGAACACCACTGTGACCACCCAAAGGGGATGCATGAACCTGTGCTATGAGCAATGAACTATGATCTGAAGAAGCTGGTATTACCAACCTGTTTTTGTAGTAAAGGCGATCAGCAGATGGAGCAAAATGAGGATGAGAGTTCGGATAAGACTGTAATGAACTCAAAATTGAGGAGGTAAATGGATCTTGTTGCAATAATTGAGGCAGATTGTCCAAGAATGATGCTTGTGGAATAGCTAGCAGAAACAAGTCAGCCGAATGAGGTGCTCTGGACAAGGCAACTGCCCCTTGATTAGAAGAACTAGCCTTATATTGGATTGTGAAATCAAATGGTAGCAGCTTCAGCATCAAATGCTGCTGTTCAGGCATGGTAATGTGCTGATCCATCATGTATTTGAGGCTGTTGTGATATGTTTGAACTACAACTTGTGACCAAGCAAGTACTGTCTCCATTTTTGCAATGAAGATGTTAAAGTAAGTAATTCTTGGTCATACACTGACTTATGACTCTTTGAGAGACATAAACTGTAATATGCAATGGGATGTCCATCTTGTTGTAAATAGCACCAATTCCTGACGATGAAGCATTACACTCTACAACAAACGGTTTTGAGAAGTTTGGCAATTGCAATACTGGTGTGGAAATGAGCGCACTCTTAAGATCTAGAAATGCTTGTTTGGCAAGTTCTGACCAATGAAAGGTGTCTTTCTTGGTCATATCAGTTAGAGGCTTGGCCATTTGTCCATAGTTTCTGACAAAGTGTCTATAATAACCAATAAGTCCCAGAAAACAACGCAATTCAGTAATATACTGAGGAAGTGGCTACTCTATTATTGCCAAGATTTTTCTAGATCCATAGCTACACCCTTTGAAACCACGTGTCCCAAAAAAGATACCTCAATTTGGAAGAAGTCATACTTCTTAGAATTTGCATAAAACTGATGCTACTGCAATGTATACATGATAGTATGCAAGTGAGATGAGTGATCTTCTTTTGTGGCACTATAAATCAAAATGTCATCAAAGAAAACCAATAAAAATTTTCTAAGGAAGGGTCAAAACATGTCATTCATGGCTGCTTGAAATGTTGCAAGGGCTTTTGTAAGACCAAAGGGCATAACAATGAACTTGTAATGCCCAAAATGAGTTCTAAATGCAGTCTTGTGGACATCTTCAGGAAAGACACGAATCTGATGGTATCCAGATTTGAGATTGATTTTGGAGAAGTATTTGGCCCCATGCAACTCATTGATTAACTCATCTATATTAGGTATTAGGTACTTATCTGGTATAGTGATTCGATTCAGCTCACGGTAGTCAACACAAAATCTCCAGGAAAAGTCCTTCTATGGTACAAGGAGAATTGGACTAGCAAAAGGACTTACACCCTGCCGTATAAACCCTTTGCTTAGCAATTTCTCTACTTGCTTCTCAATTTCATCCTTCTGTGAATAAGGATCCCTATAAGGTCGAATGTTAAGAGGAACAACATTAGGATAAAGAGGTATTACATGATAGTGGTTCCAAGTTGGGGGAAGGTACTGTGGCTCTTCAAAGACGCCTTCATACTTTTGTAATAATACTTGCAACAATTCAAATTGGTGTAGGAGGGGGTCACTGCGTTGAGACGAAGATGGTTCTGGCTGTGGAGAATTAGTAAGGTTGGTGCTGTGAAAAGGAGGTGATGAGTCAAGTTGTGGTGTCCCTTGAAGTTTGTAACGGCGTCCACCAACCCAGAACACCATGAACATCTTTTGCCAAGTGGCTTCAACAGTGTTTAAAGAGGCCAACCATTTGATACCAAGTACCATATCAACACTACCCAGTGAGAAAGGGAAGAAATCATCACAGATTAGCAAGTCCTGTACCTTTACTTCTAGCTTCTTGCAGATTGCCTTACAAGAAACCATGGAACCGCCTCCCACCTGAACTCCGAAAGGTTGTAGAGGATGTGTTGCAGTGTTCAATTCTGCCACCAACCGATTAGAGATGAAATTGTGGGTGGACCCATAATCAATTAATATCAGCACCAATTTAGAAAGTAGGGAGCCATGGACTCTCATGGTTGTTGAAGAAGAATTTCCCAAGAATTTCCCACAATCAAAGCCATTCAGGACATGTATGAGGGGGTTACAACCAACGTTAGAACGCCTGGAGGTGTTACAAAGGACTTTCCTATAAGGATTGGACTACATCAGGGATCAACGTTGAGTCCTTGTTTGTTCAACCTAGTGATAGATGTTCTAACTGAGCCTATAAAGGAGGAGATCCCTACATGCATGCTTTTTGCGGATGATATAGTTCTGTTGGCTGAATCCAGAGAAGATATTAATTCTAAACTTGAGATATGGAGACAGACTTTGGAATTTAGGGGCTTTCGTCTTAGTAGGAACAAAATTGAATATATGCATTGCAAGTTTGATAAAGGACAAAGCCAAAGGGAAGTGGAAGTTAAATTGGGAGGGCAAGTCATCCCACAAGTGACAAAATTTAGATATTTGGGATCAATTATACAACAAGATGGTGAAATTGATGGAGATGTCGATCACAGAATTCAGGCCGGATGGTATAAATGGAGAAAAGCTACTGGAGTTATCTGTGATCGTAAAGTACCTAATAAGGTAAAAGGAAAGTTCTATCGGACTTCTATAAGATTAGCAATGCTATATGGTTGTGAATGTTGGGCTTTAAAGGGACAACATGAGCATAAAATGGGAGTCGCTGAGATGAGGATGTTGAGATGGATGAGTGGCCATACAAGAAAAGACAAGATTCGTAATACTCATATACGTGAACGAGTAGGAGTGGCTCCTATTGAAGAAAAAATGGTAGAAAATTGTTTGAGGTGGTTTGTACATGTTCAGCGTAGGCCTTTGAGTGCTCCGGTGAGAAGGGTGGATCAAGCAGGATGGAGTCCTATTAGACGAGGTCAAGGAAAGCCGAAACGAACGCTCAATGAGGTCATAGAGAGAGACCTTTTAATTAATAATATATCGAAATCTATGGTTTTTGACAGAGCACAATGGCATCGTGCGATCCATGTAGCCGACCCTACCTAGTGGGATAAAGGCTTTGTTGTTGTTGTTGTTGCATGTAAAGAGATTTCGGCCAAATTGGAGTTGGTTAGAGCCTCTTCTTCAGCGCTTACTTTGGAATCATCAAGTTCTTTCTTTGGTGATCTCCATTAATCTCAAGGCCGAGTTTTTGCAATAGTGACCCAGAGAGAATTTCTTACTGCACTGATAGTACAAGCCCTTATTGCAACGGTATTAGCATTCTTGATCTGTAGCGGTTGTAGATTGCACGAAATTGGGAATATTAGAGTATCCCAAAGATTTCGGTAGTTTTGTATTTTGAACAACTGCTGAATTGGGATTCTGATTTGCTTCAATTTGCTGACGTGGCAAATTAGCCTTATTATCGCGCCAAGGGGTCCCACTATCAACTACCCTTGAATACGTTGACCACTGAGAGTAGCTCTAGGTTTGTTGTGATTGAATATTAGATAAAACTCCAACGCCAAACTTGACGCCTTATATACGGTGCGAGGTTTTTAAATTTTAACACTTGCCTTTAATTCCTCCTTCAATCCGTTGATAAAAACAGCCGGTAAACAATTCTCTGGCCAACCCTGTACCTAAGAAGAGCTCCTTACAAAGTCTTCGCGATAATCTTTGACAGTGCCCGTTTGCTTGATTTCACATAAGTAAATATCGAGACTTAAACTCGGTTGGACCAAAATTCTCTTGGAAAATTTGAATCAATTCGTCCCAATAACAAATTGTCCTATTGGAAGAGACCTAAGTGAATACATTAAGGGCATCACCTTCTAAATTCATCGTTGCTACTTCAACCTTCAAGTCCTCTGGAGTCTGGTAATAACAAAAATATTTGTCAGCCTTCATCGTCCATCCTCTGAGATTGCCTCTTTCAAACTTTGGGAAATCAACTTTTGTGTGTTTACTCCACCAAGGGGTTTCTCCTTCAAAATCATCCAATTCCTCCAGGTTTTTACTAGTTTCCTTCCCTTCATGATCGACCACTATGGTTGAATTCTTCTGTTTCTTCATATCTTTCATGTCAGCATCTAAACTCTGAAGTTTGGAGACAATAAAGTTTAATTGCTGTGACATGTTTTCAGGGGCTGTAGGTGTTTTGGTTTCATGGGATTTTGACGATTCTGCCTCCTGGTTAGGAATAGCAGAATCTGTGTGGATCGTTGGTTCTTCCTATTATTTCCCATAACTCCACAATTGGTCCAGAGAAAGTGGCTCTGATACCAAAATGATAGAACTTGAAAATTAAAAGAAAGAAAAGAACTAGAGTTAGGATTTGACACACTAGGAGCTTGTTTGGAATAGCGGTTGAAAATTTCATAAGTGCTTATGAATTGTAATTCACGGAATACGAAGTAACTTTTACGGTCTATGAGGTGCTTTCATGGTCTACGAGATAAATATGTGGATGAGATTTGTCTCGATTTACGTGAATCGGGCTTATATAATAAGCCCGATTCAAGATCGCTCTACCAAACAAGCACTAGGACAAGACAATTATACTGATTAATACTTTACTTGATGCATAAAAAGTCTCACAACATCCTTATATAGACCTACAACCTAATAACCGACTTGGTTAAGATAAGAACAACAACATAATTGAACATACAACAACAACAACAACAAAGCTTTTATCCTACTAGGTGGGGTCAGCTACATGGATCACACGGCGCCATTGTGCTCTGTCAAAAATCTTAGATTTTAATATATTATTAATTAAAAGGTCTCTCTCTATAACCTCATTGAGCGTTCGTTTCGGCCTTCCTCGACCTCGTCTAACAGGACTCCATACTGCTTAATCAACCCTTCTCACCGGAGCACTCAATGGCCTTCGCTGAACATGTCCAAACCACCTCAAACAATTTTCTACCATTTTTGCTTCAATAGGGGCCACTCCAACTCGTTCGCGTATGAGTATTACGAATCTTGTCTTTTCTTGTATGGTCACACATCCATCTCAACATCCTCATCTCAGCTACCCCTATTTTATATTCATGTTGTCCCTTTAAAGCCCAACATTTACTACCATATAACATTATTAGTCTTATAGCAGTGCAATAGAACTTTCCTTTTACCTTATTAGGTACTTTACGATCACAAATAACTCCAGTAGCTTTTCTCCATTTATACTATTCGGCTTGAATTCTATAATTGACATCTTCATCAATTTTACCATCTTGTTGTATAATTGACCCCAAATATCTAAATTTTGTCACTTGTGGGATGACTTGCCCTCCTAATTCAACTTCCACTTCTCTTTGGCCTTATCTCTTATCAAACTTGCAATGCATGTCTTCAGTTTTGCTCCTACTAAGATGAAAGCCCCTCAATTCCAAAGTTTGTCTCCATATCTCAAGTTTAGAGTTAATTTCTTCCCTGGATTCAGCCAACAGAACTATATCATCCGCAAAAAGCATGTATTTAGGGATCTCCTCTTTTATAAGCTCAATTAGCACATCTATCACTAGATTGAACAAATAAGGACTCAAGGCTGATCTCTGATATAAGCCAATCCTTATAGGAAAGTCATTTGTAACACCTCCAAGCGTTCTAACATTAGTTGTAACCCCCTCATACGTGTCCTGAATGACTTTGATATATGCAACTCCCACCCCCTTCTTTTCCAAGGCTTTTCAAAGTACATCTCTTGGTACCCGGTCATACGCCTTTTCCAAATCAATGAAGACCATATGTAAATCTCTTCCTTTACTCCTATACTTTTCCGTAAGCCCCTTTAATAAATAAATCGCTTATGTTGTAGACCTTCCTGGCATGAATCCAAATTGGTTTTCAGCAATATCAGTCTCCAACCTCAATCTATGTTCAATCATTTTTTTCCACAATTTCATTGTATGACTCATTAGCTTAATTCCTCTATAGTTTGCACAATTCTGGATATCCCCTTTATTCTTATAAATGGGAACCAAAGTACTTTTTCTCCACTCATCCGGCATTTTCTTGGTTTGTAAGATCTCATTAAATAATTTTGTGAGCCACAACACACCCTCTTCACTCAAACATTTCCAAATTTCAATAGGAATATCATCATGTCCGACAGTTTTACCATTATCCATTTTTTTAAGAGCTACCTTAACCTCGCCAATTCGAATCCTACGATAAAGTGACAAGTTGAGATCACCTTCTCGAGTTGTCAGATCTTCCCAGTCACAATGCGACCCTCCCCCACCATCATTGAACTACTTATAAAAGTAAGCTTCCCACTTATCCTTAATATCTCCATCAGTTGCCAAAATTTTTCCTTCGTCGTCCTTTATGCACCTCATTTAGTCCAAGTCTCTCGATTTTATTTCCTTGTTCTTTGCGATCTTGTAAATCTTTCGTTCTCCTGCCTTTGTCTCTAACTCCTTATATGCTTTATTACGAGCCTCACTCACGGCCTTTTTAGTCTCATTTTTAGCCATGCGATACCTTTCCCAATTTTTAGCATTATTACATATGTGTATGACTTTAAAACAATCTTTCTTATGCTTAGTTTTTTCTTGAACACTTTCATCCCACCACCAAGTCTCCTTATCTTGTCGACCAAGACCTTTTGATTCTCCCAAAGTTGCTTTAGCAACCTGCTGGATCTTTTTAGACATATTCTCCCACATGACATTAGCATTACTCTGTAACTCCCACTCCCCTTCCTCTAAGAGAGTTCTCATAGAAATCTCCCTTTTCTTCCCCTTCAATTGCCACCACCTGACCCTTGGGTTTAAAATTTGCTGGTGCTTTTGTTTTACATACTTAATATTCACATCAAAGACAAAAACCCTATGTTGTGTTGTCACGCCATCCCCAGGATCGTCTATCAGCATTCCTTACCAAAAAGAAGTCGATCTGTGTCCTTTCGACTCCACTCTTGTATGTTATTAAATGTTCCTCTTGTTTCTTAAAACAAGTATTGACAATCTTGAGGTTATATGCGAGGGAGAAATGAATAATAGATTGACCTTCATTATTGAGCGTCCCAAATCCAAAACTACCATGAGCCCTTGCATAAGGTCCTGCCTACCAACATGTCCATTAAGGTCTCCTCCAATAAAAATCTTTTCGGTTAGTGGGATACTTTGAATTAGCCCCTCCAAATCTTCCCAGAATTTTTCCTTCAGATGTGTTTTTGCCCCTACTTGAGGTGCATATGCACTGATAATGTTTATAGTATCCTTCCCAACAATCATTCTTAAGAAAATAATTATATCCCCAATCCTCTTAACATCCACCACATTCTTCCTCTATTCCTTGTCAGCGATGATACCAACACCATTCCTTCCATTGACCTTTCCTTTGTACCAGAGCTTAAAACCATTAATTTCCCGAGACCTTTCTCCTGACCATTTAGTTTCCTGGAGACACAGGATATTAATCTTCCGATCCTTAATTACTCCTACCACTTCCCAAGATTTGCCGCTTAGAGTCTCAATGTTCCACGTGCCAAATCTAATCTTGTTCTCATGAACTAGCTTCTTTAACCACCTCCGTTCAGAAGAGAGCGGTAACCCTGGCTCATTTAACACTACATCCGGGCGACGATGCAGCGGCTCTTGCTCACTTCTCACTGTACTCAAGCCATACAACGCGTTACTTACAGGAAATGTCCTAGCATTAGCACAATTTCTTCGTTGATCCATGTTAAAGAGATTCGACAGGGTTTTACGTTGGCTGTTGGGGCCTAACACAACCCTCCTCCTTTACTCGGGCTTGAGACTGGCTATAAACATAGGCGGAGTTAACATAACTGAACATAACTGACTAAAAATAAAGAACTGCTATTAACTACCCTTTAAAATCCTAAACAGATAATCCCTCTAACCTACACGTGGCCTCTTGGAGTAAACCGGAAGAGGTTTTGGGTTTCTATCATTAGTTTTGTCAATTTCCCTCCAGTATAGTTCAAGGCATATAATCCTTCTATTATAGAAGCACACCATACTTTCCAAAAAAAAATTGTTGTTTCTTAGATAACTTTCAATTGACACACCAAATCGAAATCATGGTATCTTAGTACCTCACACAGTTTAAGATAATGACGTCCTAAATGCTTCTATACTTCTTCTTACACAGTTTTTTAACCTTTTAGCAATCCTTACCATACAGAAAAGTATGTTCGGACATTTGAGATTTTGGGCAAAAAAAATGCAATGGCAATTGCTGGTGCCGTTTGAGTTTTGAGAAATAAATTATATTTACTTTGTCAAAATTTAAGTTATTTTATATTTTCTCACTCATCAATGGAACACTTTGCATATCACTTGGCAATTACATGAGATGTTAATTATGAGATCGAGTTAAAACTTTTTTTGGCCTTATGACCGTCCCTGTTGTTTTTGACATTTTAAAACTTTTTTGTTGCAAATGTGTTTCCTATCGCTATTATAATCTACAATATTGTTTATGTTTACTGGCTACAGGGCACGTGCACTGCACACGCCAGGATTAAATATTTAAGGTTATATGTTGAGCTCTATATAGTATATATATGAGCTTCAACTTCAGCATTATTGTTTATCGTATCTCTAGCCCTTTTAGGTGCTTGATATTTGTTTATTCTGTTGAAGCTTTCATGAGTTTTTCACAGAATACTTCATAAGTTGTTGCCTTGTTTGTTTGATATAATGCTGTAGCATGTAGCTCCACTGAACAATCTGTTTGATTTGTTCCTGGTTGCATTATTTCTTTAGAAGGAAGGCGATGTTTCCATTGCTTTATCTAAAACTTAGTTTAGGAATTTACCCTGTTTCAGCTTTATTGGTTATACTAGTTGCTACTTGTAACGTAGTTAGTGGTGTTCATTCCAGATTGAAACAGGATTGTGCAAGAATTTACTTCAGGAATATGCGCAGAAAATGAATTATGCAATGCCCTTGTATTTATGCAAAAAGGATGAAAGACCTGGCCGATTGTCATCATATTCATGCACGGTTGAGATAGGGGGAATTCGATATATTGGGGCATCAGCAAGAACAAAGAAAGAAGCAGAGATAAAGGCTGCCAGAACTGCTTTATTAGCCATTGAATCCCGTGCATCCCAATCTTCTGAAAAGCAATTTGGCCCCTCAAAACTTACGGTTGTTCCATGCAAGAAGAGGGGAGCAGAAGCAATTGGCAAGGCTGATGAGACTTCAAAAGTCCCAAAAACCAAGAAAGCACGATTTAAAAGGAAACCACCAAGAAAGAAACAATCTGGAGACAAGAGGGGACGTGTTGAAAGTGCAGCTCATGTGGGAGAAAAGGTAGAGTCACTCTCAAATGTAAATGACGAGTCTTGTGTCTGGGCCTTGGAATCTAGAACATTAGCTGCAAATGCTGTTAATTTTGACAATGGAGTGTCAATTGATTGTCAAAATGAGAATGGCTTATCGTCTGGGGAAGGCCTGTTGTCCCTGAATAGCAGTAAGGTACTTGAAAATGGCGAGTCAATGAAAATGCAATTCGATGATTCTTGTATCCAGACCATGAAATGTAGGCCATTAGCTCCATGTGCCATAAATAGCAATAAGGGAATGCTGGCTGGGGATGATTCTGTGTCTTTGAATAGCAATAAGGTCTGCGGAAATGGAAATTCAACAGAATTGGCATCCGATGATTTTTCTTTCCAGGTCATGGAATCGAGGACTGGGCCTGCAGATGCCATAAAAAGTATGGACACTGGAATGTCTATCAATAATCAAAATGAAAAGGATCTGTTAGCTGGGGAAGATTCTGTGTCTCATAATAATAATTCCATTTTTGCAGACAATAAGCCAACCGAATTGCCATCCAATGAGCCTTATGTCCAGACCATGGAATCCAAACCTGAATCCATGAAAAATCTTGATGATGGAATATCACTTGATTATCAAAATGATAAAGGTATATTGGCTGTGGAAGGTTCTTTGTCTCTGGATAGCAGCAATATTTTTGAAAATAGAAAATCGACAGAACTACAATCCAGTGAGTCTTGTTTGCCAATCGTGGATTCTGGAGCGCTAGCTGCAGAAACCAAGAAAAATGACGTTGGAATGTCGGTTAATGATCGAAATGAAATGGGTTCTTTGGCTGAGCAAGGTTCTGTGTCTCTGAATAACAATGAGATTTTTGAAAATGGGTCAACAAATTTGCAAGCGGATGAGAACAACCTTGGTACTGTTGCTGGACAAATCTTTGTTTCCTCCAACGGGGAGACACGAGAGAAATGAGCTATGTGACCGGTTGCTTAAGCAATTAACTTATTTTAGTCAAACCTAGTGGAAGAAGAGACTCGAGCTGGAGCATAAGTTAGAGGTTTGGAAAAATCAGTGGATTCCTGGTTTCCAACGGTTTTTTATCATTGGTGATGATACCATGCAACTCAAGAATTTTGTCATTTGATTGAGAATGGTCTCTGTGATATTTATGGTCTATATATGTAAGAGTCTCGGCTACCTCTTGTGGCGATCAATTTATTAGATACCTGCTCAATTTTTTTGGATATCTGCTCCATTGTGTTTTCAAATTTCAATCATTCAACTAGATATCTGTCGGGTACGATAGGCCAAAATTATTAAAAATAAATAAATAAATTATAAAACATTAAATTTAAAATATTCAAATCTTAATATAATGATTGATATGAGAAGAGGAGTGAAAGAGAACGGTAAGCAAATGATCATATCAAAATTCTGGGTTTAATAATCTGGTTTCCTTCTAGTAAATAATAAAAGTTATGCAATAAAACATATTATTATCAGTAATCTATGCATGTATTAATTTTATTTATAATAATATGGATAATTAACTATATATAATTAAACAATCAAAAGAGAAACACTTTTATCATATACGTTAATTTTAACTAGTGAAGTTATTACTCAATTTTTAGTTTGATTGATACTTGTGTGTTTTTATCTTAATGAAATTATTAATTTTGCTTTGTTAACATCATTATGTCACGACCTGTTTAGCGTGACCGTGTAAGACCAAATAAAAGACGGACCATCTGGTCTTGCCATTGGGTGATGGGAGGGCGACATTAGTATTTATGCGTTGTTCTCCTTAGACATTAAGGTCTCACTGTGAGGGGGCTGAAGTCAATTTAAGGATTCAATTGGTCGGGGGCTAATGTCATCCCCCTGATGAGCCCATGACAGGGCGAAACCAGTTGTCACTATATCTAGTAAGGCTGGTCCCTGGGGGAAGTGGTACCCTCGGGACGCTGCACGGGCGCTGTAAGCTGCGCCGGACTCCAAGCCCGTGACAAAGTGGTATCAGAGCCAACCTCGCTCCATGACCGTTGTGGTGGCCTCCTATGGATGGAATGAGATGGACCCCTACTCGGCAATGGAGGGCATCGTCTGGTTGGGGGGGAGCTTGTCAGGGGTTTTAGGGCCTATATAAGGCGGGGCGCTAAGCACCCACGAAGGTTTTGTGGGAGGGGCTGGACCGTTACAAGTGCCACGACCCTGGCAAGTCCCACATCAGCTGATTCGAGGTGGATCCTTGGGCAGAGTCCTTCTCTCCCCTAGCACGAGGGCGTGCTAGATGTTGGGTAGGGGAGAATGTCACGACTTGTTTGGTGTGACCATGTAAGACCAAATAAAAGACAGGCCATCTGGTCTTGTCATTGGGTGATGGGAGGGCGACATTAGTATTTGGGCGTTGTTCTCCTTAGACGCTAAGGTCTCACTGTGAGGGGGCTGAAGTTAATCTAAGGATTCAACTGGTCGGGGGCTAATGTCGTCCCCCTGATGAGCCCATAACAGGGTGAAACCAGTTGGCACCGTATCTGGTAAGGCTGGTCCCTAGGGGAAGTGGTACCCTCGGGACGCTACACAGACGCTGTAAGCTGCGTCGGACTTCAAGCCCGTAACAATTAGCTCTTGTAATTTTGTTCTGTTAACATTGTTAGCATATGTAATTTTGCTCTATTGGCATGGTTAGCCCCTATACATGAGTTAATTGTAGTAAGGGAGTAAAATTAAAGCATTTAATTAAGAGGAAAAAAACCCACATTTATCATATTAAAATTTGAGTGAAAGTATATATATTGTAAATAAGTTTCCCCTATTTATAATATTAATGAACAATACTAACCTCTACTCCATATAAAGTAGAGATCAATATAAAAATTGCATATTTTATGTAACATTAATTAAATTAATATGTTACATTGTTATCATGAAAAAGATACTGTTTCTGTGACATTCTAAAAAAAATTGTAATTAATAAAATATTAATTTATTAAAATAATAATATAATATTATATTATATATATATATATATATATATAAATGTGTGGTAGGCGTCGATTTCGGCGCCTACCACAAACAAAAGGGGGTTTGTCCCCTTTTGTTTAAAAAAAAATGAAAATGAATGATAGAAGATGATGATTGATGTACAGGAGGTGAGGGGTATTAAATACCCCTCTCATAAACACTTCACGCAGGTGAAGTGTTTTGTGGAGAGAGAAGATAGTGAGGTTTTGATAAGGGTATTTTCAGTTCTTCGGAGATCAATAAGGTATATAAACTCTCTTTTAATTACAAAGTTTCTTTTATGAAAAATTTTCTAAATAATTTTCTCTTTCATATGATAGTAATTTTAGGCTAGTTAGAGAATATTTTGGGGATATGATTTTAGGCAAGTTTTGAGTTTTATCAATATAAGACTGTAGAAATGTAGAGAATAATTAATAGTTTATTTTAATCGGTTTATTTTTGTTAGATCTGATTTATGTGAAAAATATAAATTAGGACTTAATATTTGAATTATAATTTGGTATGATTTTAATTATGTGGATATTTGAGGAATTGTTTAATAATTATATTATATCCATATAAATTATGAAAGAGAGATTTAATTATTTAGGAAGTTGGTATTGGAGATTTGTAATTATGGGTATATTAAAGGTTATTTAAGGATTTCTTTTAAGGAAATTGGAATAAATGAGGATAATAGTTGTAGAGAAAATTGGGTTGTAGGAGTTAAATTATGTAAATTAATTATTTTATTGTTATTTTTGGTTAATTGGTATCTACATTAATAATGTAGATTTTTCTTGTGATCGGTGATTTCACGGGTTTTACTATCCAAATTAAGATTAAGCTTGGAATCGAGGTAACTGGGGTTAATTTATTTTATATGCTTGTTTTGGAATGTAAGGTATTTTATAAACCTTACTTTTATCTATATTACTTGTATGTGTTTCGTAAGATTATATTTATGTTTGAATATGAATTTATTTCAGTGAAGCAGTGTATTTTCTAATTTACATATATAAGTGGAAATTATTATTAAATCGTTACTGTTATGGTGAATATGTTGTCTGAAATGGAATGTTGTATAAGAATTTAGAATTCTCGAAATTGTTTTCGAAAGCTGTATTAATTTATTATTTTTATATTACGGGATTTGTTGGGTTGTGTGGAAGAGATATGGTGAATTGTGTGCCCATCGGCTCTCTCAATCCTGGCCCGGATTTTGGAGCTGAGTGTTTGGGCGGACACCTCCCTGTTACGGTATATTGGTGGTGGCATGGGAGGGGGCAGTATTCTTGATGTGACTAGCTAACCTTTGGCCGGGTATACTAGCACTGATAGGATGTACCAGTCCAGAGGTGATAAGGAGGAGCAGGATGGATGAGTGAGGATGGTTTTATTTATTGATTATATCATGTTAAATGTTAAATTATGAGAATATTATTATTATTATTATTATTATTATGTCAGTTAAACCTGCTTCTCTGACTTACAATCTTTTCCTGCATATTTTGTAAATTGATTTTGGCTACTGAGACTTTATGTCTCACCCCGTCATTATAAATAATTTTTCAGGCAATACCTCTAATCTGGATAGAGGCCAAGGGAAGCAACCAGAGGCATAGACGTTGAGAATTCTTGTAGGCCTCTTTTGGTATTGGTGTTGTATTAATTTCTATATTGCCATTATAGGGCCCACATGTTTTTAAAATGCCATATTTACTGTTTGGATATCTATGTTGGAAATCATTTTGTGACCCATGGGTTAATTGTGATGTGATATCAGAATAATAAATTTATCTGCAGTGAGTTTGTGGGCGAGTTTGTGCCCTAAACTCCGATATGTTGTGGAAGAGTTTGTGGACGAGTTTGTGTCCTGAACTCTTATATGTATTGGATTGAACTATGATATGTATTGGGAAAAAAAATTATCACTAATTTTGTATAAATGTGGATAATTGTTGTTTGTGAGAAAGGGTCGTTACAGTTTCCAAAACATTGCATGGAAAATTTATACGAAATAGCTCTGGACTATAATTTCTGGATTATTTATTTATTTATTTATTGTCGTACAGATAAAATGTTGTTATATCCAGTGTTCTCAGACCCGGACCCGACCGGGAACCAGCTAGTTAACCGGTCCGGTCCGGGTCACCTTTTTTATTTTTTTTTTTTAAAAAAAATTGATTTTTTTATATTTTTTTTTCTTTAGAATTTCATATTAATAAGTCTAAAATATTCAACTTCTCACTAGTTTAGCCCCGGGTTAGCTCCGGTTTAACTCCGGTCTGACCCACTAACTTTTAACCCAGTACCCCGACCGGTTCAGTGACCGATCCGGATTTAATAACCTTGGTTATATCGAGATCTAGTTCTTGCGAACCTAGGCAAAGCATGCAGTGTTTAGGGCCTGTTTGGTTCAAAGGGAGGGGATGGGAGGGGAGGGGATGAAAGGGAGATCACCTTGTTTGATTTGATTGGAGGGAGGGGAGGTAATAACTAATTTACCATTTTACCCCTATATGTTAACTTATATTTTTATACTTATATAAATAATTTAAATTAATTTTTTTAAAATGAAATTTATTTGAATCAGTTTACACCTCAATATAAATCAAATAAATTATCAAAATTTAAATTTGTTTTACCAAGAGGACATAAATTTATTTTAATTTACACTGTTGGAATTACTAAAATAATTATTGATAAAAAAATGAGATTATAATTTTATGTAAAAGAAACATCATAAAAACTGTGAGAGGCGAGATTAAAACTATGTGACTACGTGTTTTTATTTTTTATTTAAAGATATTATTACAAATATAAAAAAATCTTAAAAATAAAATAATTACATTTTTACTACCCTCTAAATCCCCTCAATTTAGAAACAACAGAGTAAAGGGGGACGGATTTGGAGCCCTCATGTGCTCCCCTTCTTCCAACTTTTCATATCAAACAGTGGCTTATTTTTCATACCCAACGAATCAGACCCTAGACTCCAAACCATTGAAGTCGCTGAAGCAATCTAGTGTTCCTAAGTTACAGCCACTTCGGAGCTGAATTAATCACCTAAAACACCCCCAACTTGTTTGCTTTCTTGCTTTCTTTCATTGCCATTTTCGTATAGTACCTGTTTATACATAAAATGCACGGTCGGCCTCGCAAAGCCTTGGAACCAGCCGATGCTGCAGCTTTATCGGCCAAAGCCGAAAAGCTTCGTTTGCTGCAGTCTCAGTTTCTCGCCAATCACCATAATCGCATGTTCGCGCCCCACACAACTCTTGTGTATTTGCAAATGATTGATTACGAACTGTTCTGAGCTTTGTTTCAGGACTATTGATTTCCAATTTGAATTATATGAATTCTTGCAGATATAGTAAGGAGGCTCTAGAGATAAGCGCTAGGTTACTTGAGATTAATCCTGAATCATATACGGCTTGGAATTACAGAAAGCTCGCCGTTGAACACTGCGTCTCTCAATCTGATTCTAATCCTGATACCATCAAATCCATTTTCGATGAGGAACTCAAAGTGGTGAGCTTTTACTATCAATTGATTCAAAAATTAATCAGTTCTTCTTTTAATTAAATTATATTCCTCTCTGTCTCCATTCTCTTGCTTGATGAGGGAAAAAAGAAAAAAAAAGAAATATTTTGTAAATAGAATTTTCTTCAGTTGGATATGGGTCTTGGTGGAAGAACCTATTTCAGCAATTTAGTGTACTGGGCGGGAGAGTTTTTCCTCTCCTTATTTGTGGCGAGAGTCAAATTAAAAATCCGCTTAGTTTTCCTAGAATTTGAAAAGCAAGTACATCATAGGCAATCCTAATAAGATCCAAATGATCTGTTTTAGGTAGAGTGCGCACTGCGGCAGAATTTCAAGTCCTATGGTGCATGGCATCATCGGAAATGGGTTCTAAGCAAGGGTTATTCATCTATAGACAATGAATTACGCCTGCTGGATCGGTTCCAGAAGGCTGATCCTCGAAATTTCCATGCGTGGAATTACCGAAGGTTTAATCCTACTCCCCTTGATTTCCTATCTTTAATCAGTATTATGGCATTTAAATGATCTTTTCTTTAGTTGGTGAACTCTTTTTGGATCAACATTACTTGCAGATTCGTCTTTGCACTAATGAAAAGATCAGATGAGGACGAGTTAAATTACACTAAGCAAATGATAGGAACAAACTTTAGCAATTACTCTGCATGGCACAACCGTAGGTATGATCATCCATTATTGTATTTATTTAAAGTTGGCATGCTTGCATTGCTGGCTACACTCATCGAGTTACTTTACCAATAGCTGTTTCCCAAATGTCTTTATATGTATTTATGCGTGTGAATCAGGATGGAACTGAAACGTTAGGTATGCTGCACCATACCTGTTTCTCACTATCAAACAAGATTGATTTGTTCATTTATATTTGTATGATTCTAAAGAGAACAAGAGATATTCTTGGAATAAACAACACTTCAGTTCATCCTTATATTCATAAATACTTTTGTGGAAACTTATTGAGTATCACCAAGATAAGTGGTATGATTCCATTTCAATTGTGTCTCAATTTATGAAGAGAAAGTAGCTTTTACCTTAGATACTACTGTATTCGTGGGACATCACAGATATGCAAGTCTTTAGAGTAAACTGGAGACAAACAAACTTATATCAGTATACTTATTACCTGTGCGTTAAAATTGATTCCTTGTCCTTGCCATATCCTTTTAAAGTATAATTGTGTTCATTTGGGTCATTAAATACACATCATACATGATGAAATTACTTCCCAGTTGATTGTGAATGAGAATTATTTGGACGCCATAAAGTGTTGTCTGATTTTATATGCACCAACCTTCAGTGTGTTAGTAACAATCTTTTTTAGGTTTGTAATTCATTTCATTTTTATTACTTTATTTCTTGTCAAATACCGGTATTGAATCTTCAGCTATTCAAAGCTTTTGTTTTATTGATGAAAATGTGATTCTTATTAAACTTATTTCATACATACATATCCTTTGGACGATATTGCAGTGTTCTTCTGTCTAATTTGATGAAAAGAGAGGTTGAAGGATATTTCCCAAAAGAGAAGGTTTTAGAGGAGGAGTATAATCTGGTCCAGGATGCTCTCTTCACTGATCCAGATGATCAGAGTGGCTGGTTTTACCATCTTTGGCTTATTGATCAAACAATGAAATCTGATGCTCCCACGCTTGTATCATCTTGGCCTTTCCCTGGATCCCATATCACTCTTCAGGGAAACAAGTGCCTTCCTGGTTGTGGTTCATCTATTTTAGATCCTTCGCTGTTAGACACAGGAATAGTTCCTGTCATTCTTTGTTTTAATCAAGCTGTTGAGGGGATCAACTCATCCACGGTGGCTGTAAAATCTGAACTTGGTATAGTTGAGGATCTTATTTGGAAACCGCTCTCAATAAACAGCTTAAATACTGCTCAAGTTTGGGTTATGTATCTAAACATTAGAAATATGAAGCTTCAATTGTCAAAAGCTTACCTTATAGAAATCAGCATCGGATATTCTGAGGGTATTGTGTCTTCAAGTGGCTATCATTATGGCCATCCTTCCCAAATTTCCTTTAAATTGCGTGTGGAGACTGCTTTCACAGAACCTGCTGATAACCAGGGTGGAAAAATGATTTCATGGGAGGATGATAATTTCCAAAAAAGTGAGCATTTTCAGGAAGCAGATTTCATTTTGTCTGATCGAATAATTACTGGCAATGACTATATTCCAGCAATATCCAATTGGTGTGCGGAGACTATTGGTAATGAAATTAATGAGTTTCGAGTTTTATTGTCTGAGAGTGACTGGTAAGCTCAATAAAGTACATTGCTGACTTTATACCTTGCTCTCCTTCCATTTTCCCCTTTTTGAACAAATATTATGTTTCGTATTGTGTAGTAAGATCGGGAAGCTTACCCTTGCAAGATTGTTGACTGCTTATGATTCAATATCATCTGCTCATGCTAAAGGAATGGTTCATGCTGAAGAGATTCTTGAACTTTATGCTGACCTGTTGAAGTTAGATCAAACTCATTCTCCTTACTACAAGGATGAACGTAGCCTAGTATTATTGAGGCAGGTAGTTTGTTCTCTTTTTCTGTATTCAGTGTCCAAACAAGCAATTAATCCTAAAATAAGGTCCATATAAGCATGGTTCTAAAATTGCTTCGCCATTGCTGGCGAGGATGTTGGATTAGCATTAGGCTATCAATTAAAAGAATGGAACTTATCATTTTTCAGTGATAGCATTTTATGTACTACCTCCGGTCCTAAATATAAAACCTAGTTGATTTTTTTAGGGAATTTAAGAAAGTTAATTAAATTACTTTAAAGTATTTATACTTATCATTTTTTCTCTAAACTAATATGTCTGACTTAATTTAATTATACACAACATATGATATAATTAAGTAACTTATCTAGCTTCCTTAGTCTCTAAAATAAAAGTCAACTAGGTCTTATATTTATGACCGGAGGTAGTATATTGGTTTTTTTGTATTTTTCAGTAATATTAATATAAATAGTTTATTGTTCTAACTTTGATGGGATCACTTGGGTGATACAAGTTTTATAGTGACAACTGGCATAACGATTAGTCAAATTTTCTACTTCTATTTCACTTCATGATACTGGGGCAGAGCTGTTTGGTTATTAAACTTTTTCAAATGAAAGCAGCTTTTCATGTTTGGAGGTTCTGCAGGTAACTTCAACTAGGGAGTCTTTGCTACAATACTGCCATCATTATAGAAACAGTACAGAGACCCATGATGGTTATGTCTGTCTACGCCTACAAAATTTATCATTGTCACAGATGGGTTCTGTTGAAAGTTTATTGTGGGTGCAAATGCTAGACCTCAGCCACAACGAACTTAAATCAATTGAAGGTAAACTTTCATGTATTAAAATTATTGTGCAACAGAAGATCTGCTTATCCTTTTCTTTTCGTTCAAAATTATTGATATATTTTTTTTAGTTTTTTTTATGTACAATGATACTTGTTATTTTCAAATGCGCTCTTCTTATTTCATTTTAGGCTCTAGTCTAGCGACAGAATATTTTGCTTTTCCTACTTGAGCTTTTCCTCTATTTGTGTCCCTTTCCCATGGATGTCTCTCTGGCTGTGATATTTTAGCTCTTAGTTTAATTATTGTTTTTGCAATTATATCTTTTGATAGGTTTAGAGGCAATGCAACTTCTCTCTTGCTTAAACTTGGGTCACAACAAAATTGGCAGTTTTACTGCTGTTGGACCTCTTAGACTGCTGAAGTCACTAAAAGTGCTAAATATCTCGTATAATGAGATAGGATCACGTTCTGTTGACACAACTCGATACCTATGCTCTTCTCCATTGTTGCATACAGAAGAATTTGATTGGGATCTTTTTGAAAGCCTTAGTGGCGACATCAGTATCCCAAATATTTGGGAAGCTTTCTTGGTATTTAAAAGCTTGAACTTGAAACAGTTGGACATAACAGGAAATGCTGTTGCTGATGATGATAGGATCAGGTCATTTCTGGTCAAACTTCTGCCTACACTGAAGTGGCTGGATGGTGAAGAATTGCCTTGATTATTATTATTATTATTATTTATAAATGTGATTTTATCTTTGTTAAACGATGTGACTAGGGCATTTTCATCAATCGCCATTCGCAAACTTGTCCTCGCCAATCACCAATTTCCTCAAAGAAGTTCCATTTCATACTAGTTTACTCCCTTTTTTTGGATGGAAGTTTACTCCTTTTCCATTTCATACTAGTTTACTCCTTTTTTCTTCTTTTAATCAAATCAAATGTACTGGCATTCTCAAAACATTGATAGGTGTATCTTGGATCCTCGCGATATTTTTTTTATAGCCGGATTGTCGCAATTTGTTAAACAACCAAGACTTTTATGATTTATAATTTTTTTAGGCTAAATTATACAAAACTTTCTTAAATTTTGAGTCAGTTGCACATAACTACCTTAACATTTCAAAGTTAAAATTTAAACTCCTTGAACTTTTATTCTTTTATCATGAACCCTTTGTCATTCTTTTTAATAGAAATTGCCATATTGGATTAATATAAGAAACATGACATCCTACATGACATTTTAGGTGACATCCTACATAACTAATAATTTTATAGTAATTATATATTTTTTATGCAAGGATTAAATTGTCATTTTATATTTAAGGGGGGGAAAACCCTCGTTCCACGCCATCTCCTTGCCTTGAGCTCAGCTTCTCTCCTTGGAGCCTCCCGTCCCTGGCGCCTCCATTGCAGATGAACGACATGCGTTTCAAATGGATAGGGAATGCAAAAGAGGGCTGTGAGGCTTTAAATAGGAGTGCAAATTTTTTTTTTTTTTTTTTGTCATGGCAAAACTAAGCAGGAACAAAAGGATGATGGGCCCACCAAATTTCAAGGACAAAATGATGTTGTTATCCAAAACCAAATTTATTTATAAATAATTAAATACCCCAAACGTTTTACATCATAAAATTATTTTTAAAAAACTCATATAAAAAAATTAATAAGTCCTATTAATTCTAGACTTTATAAAAATATAACCCACATCCCCAATGAAATTAATAGATACACTTCTCCTTTAATAAATGATAATCTCTATTGATCAAATATATCAATTTCTTGGAACTTATTTTATATTTGAAAAAATAATTTTATGACGTAAAACGTTTGGGGTATTTAATTATTTATAAATAAATTTGGTTTTGGATAACAACATCACTTTGTCCTTGAAATTTGGTGGGCCCATCATCCTTTTGTTCCTGTTTAGTTTTGCCATGACAAAAAAATAAAAAAAAAATTTGCACTTCTATTTAAAGCCTCACAGCCCTCTTTTGCATTCCTTATCCATTTGAAACGCATGTCGTTCATCTGTAATGGAGGCGCCAGGGACGGGAGGCTCCAAGGAGAGAAGCCGAGCTCTCCTTGCCTTGCCGTCTACAAAAGTGAAGAAAAAGTGTGCTTTTGGCCTTGTTGTCTGTCCGTGGTAAAGCTCCATTAGGCCTTGACAGGGGAGATTTGCAAGAATAGGTATTCAAATTGGTATTAGTTTTGTCCTTTTCGATTTAGTCCTGTACATCTTTGTCAATCTATAAATATTTTTTTTTTCAAAAGGATTACATAAGGATAGGATACAAGCTGAACATATTAAAAAAAAAACTACTCCATAAACAGCTATCACCTAAACCTCTTTAGCAGATAGCAGTAGCCTACAATCTAGCAAGTTTTCTTTACTTTAGGAATGAGGTTTTTTTTTTCACCTTAAGAATTGAGAGTTAAAAAGCGTTGCAGTCGACAAGGTAAGGAGACTCAAGGAAGAATTAGATATCGAGGGTTTTGTTTCTTTAAGATCCCATGAAAATTTAACCCTTGTATGAAAAAATATATAATTACTATAAAAATATTAGATTATGTAGGATGTCATCTAGAATGTCATATAGGATGTCATGTGTCTTATATCAATCCGACGTGGTAATTTCCGTTAAAAAATAACGGTGAATTAATGGCAAAGGATTCGTGGTAAAAGAATAAAAGTTCGAGGAGCTTAAATTTAAACTTTGAAATGTCATGATGGTTATGTGCAACTGACTCAAAGTTTAGGGATGTTTTGTATAATTTAGTCTTTTTTTTTAATAATTTCCAAATGTATTTTTAAATTTAAGAACTCAGTCTAAAAATGAGGTTTTTAATAATTTACAAAATCAACTATAAAATTTTAGTTTTGGAAAATGAAAATGTATATTTAAAACATTTGAATAAATTTAAAAATAATATAAAATCAAAATATATTGAATATGGTAAATTACAATAAATATATAATTAATTCATTATTATTTAGAAGTACACCATTATTTCAATATATTAATTTAGAACATGAATCCATCCTCTCAACAATGACCCTTTTTAATAATTTAAAGTAAATGAGGAAGAGTGATATATCAAGATATAGTGAATATATTAAATCTCGATAAATATATAATGACTAATGTATTAATATTTAGAAATATATTATTTTTTCGATATTAATTTAAATTTATGTCTTCCATCCCTCAACGTTGAAGGGAATTTTTCTTGGGGGAAAATCAAAAATAAATTTAAATCAAATGAGAAAAGAATAGGTCATGGGTAGAAGAGAAAAAATGAAAAAGAAATGAAAGTCATGCTGGTAATTTCATTTCATACCATTTTATGCACTTTATCACAGGGAACGAGGTGCAAGCTGAGCCCTGAGCTAGTTAATAGAATGAAGAATGTACAGAACGTTGGATGTGAGAAGATTAGTATTCGGGACTGGGGGCGTCTTTGAATTAACTTAAGTGGTTATATCTTAAAACTGTTTATTTACATAAATCGAAATAAAATTTCTCTTACATAATTATCTCATATATCATAAAATTATTTTTGAAGACTCCAATCATTATTCTAAATAAACAATAAATACAGGAATAGTGTTATCTTGTAAATTACGAAGCTACCATTTTTTTCCTTTCCTTCCAAACATCTTTAATCTGATTCATTTCTCCCAAGTCCCAACCTTCGAAGGATCTTTCATCAGGCCCTGCTTAGATATGCTTCTTGATGGTTCTGCCTGTTGGAGCGTTTTTCTTTTCTTTTGCTTTTCTCCCTTTCATTCCTCCCAACTCTTTGATTTATCGGGAAAAAAGAAAATAACGTCTAATGATGAGTACAACATTTGTGTATTGTTATCAGACATCAAATAGATCATTTCAAACTGATTACAGCCTAGCAAATTTTTCCAATATCTCAAGTGGTCCATAGGACAGCCTGGGGTCAAGAGTTTTCTTATTCCTTATTTGCTCTCGAGTTATGACTAAACTTCAACTCGATGGCTCTTCATTGATGCCCTTCTGAAATGGGTTAGCTGGAAGAAGTAACAGATATACAGTTGCAACTTGCAAACGACCAAAAAGGTTCGTCTGGCGGTCAGGGAAGATGACTGACAAGGTTCAAGATTACTTGTTAATTTAACACTTCCATAAAAGGGCAACAGAATTGGCAAAATATGAAAGCCAATTATAGGCAGAGTGCTCCTTATGTCCCACCCATATTTATCATCTCCACCGGAGATCTCAGTAGCTTCTTTAGCGATTCTACAATACTGGAGAAAGAAGGCCGTTTCTTGGGATCACTATCAAGAAAAACAAGCAGGCATCAGAAACAAATCAATGCTACAAAATTGTAGAGGTGGAAGCTCGGAAATCACATTTGATCATAAAGTTATCCTCAATATTGCACTAAATAAATAAGCATTATTCAAAATTTGAACTCCCTACCCCATACAACCATTGGACAAAGCACACTTACTCATCCCAACAAGATTCCATGAGGGATGAAAGTGCTTTGAGTTACTGGATGAATTATAGGCCAAAAAAAAAAATTCCACTTGTTTTAATATCAAACATATAAGCTTAAACCTAAGTTTTCTCCTTAACAAAATCTGACTAAATGGCCGAAGGTCCAGCAGTCTCATGAACAATTCTTGAATTTTCAGAGAAATAAAAGTAGAGGCCAAAGAACACTTACTCATCCCAACAAGATACCATGAGGGAGGCCAATACTGGGGAGATGTTTGGAGGGATAGAGAGCTTCCGATTCTGAAAAGCAACAGCTCCAACCACCTGTGAATTTACAGGAGAAAGATTATTTTAAATAACCCGTCTGTGAATTTCAGGGCTCCGTTTTGGCAAGCACTTGTTTGAACAGTAGAAATTTACATGTGCACCAATCCATTATATTTTACTTTAAAGCGAACAATTCTTTTGCAAATGAGCCTACTTCATCTTCTTTATTATGAATTGCACACGAAGTAAAAATAAATTATTTCGACTACTTGCATTTGACATACAGTAGTCATCGATTTACCTGGGCAGGACTGAGTCCATTCCATGGTTGCTGCATGGTCACAAGTTCCCATACGATGACTCCAAAACTGTAAACATCAGACTTCTCATTTGAAGGTTCTCCACGAAGAAATTCTGGAGCCATCCACTCAGGCTGAAAATAAAATCAAGAGAATTACATGCTTATTGAGGTACTGTGAAATAAAAGTTCAACCTGCAAAATGTTAATAGAATTACAACTCTCAAAGTTTGAACTCTCTTTTCAAACTTTAAGATATGTCACTCAAAAAGATAAATAGATAAATAAAAACAAACTGCCAAGTTGGGCGGAACGTTAGACAGTTTGCCAAGAGAACTAAAACACACAGGTTGATACTATACTTATTCACAAAAAAGTGAGAAACACTCACTGTTCCAGCAACAGATTTTGATGATATGAAAGTGTTCGCCTTAAATCTCGACAACCCAAAATCACACACCTGAGTATGAAATGCAAATTAACTCATCTAAAAGAAAAATATATTCATAACATGTAATTGAAGAAATTTCCTGATCTGATGCTTTACCTTTACAGTCCAATTTTTGTCAACTAACAAATTTGGAGATTTGAGATCCCAATGCACAATTGGAGGGCTCAAGCAGTGTAGATAATTTATCCCTTTAGCCTGAAAAAATAATATACCAAAAATTTTTTTAAAACGCGCACACACACACAAACCATCTGCAAAATAATTATATAAAAATAAAAGAATAACTAGATGTTGTACGAACCACATCTAAAGCCATCCGTAATCGTCTCCTCTGATCCAACATTTCACCAGATGCTGGCCTATGTATCAGGCGGTATAAACTACCCCTATTGCAAACATACCAGAAAGCAACTACTTAAGACATTCCAATCTCTATGCAAGAAAATTGATTAGTTCAACTAACTACACGAGATTTGGATGTTTTACCTCGGTAAATATTCTGTTACAATTGATAGATTAGGCCGTTTTGTAACTGCGCCCATGAAGAGCACCACATTTGGATGGCGGACACGTTTCATTATTGCAACCTATGAAGAATGTGAAGAACAACTTGGATTTAACCCTCTACCAAATAGAAAGGTCAACAGAAATGAGAGATTTATAGAAAAAAGCTCCCAAACTGATTATCTGCAAACTACTGATCCACAAACCATGAAGAAAAGGTACAAGGTTTAGGGATGGCTGCATCAAATACAACTTTACTCCAGTCCTCCGCAAACAATAACTTGCGATTGTCATAATTCATGTCCAACTTAGACAGTTGAATTTATGGAACGCAGATGTTTGTCATTATATATATATATATATTTTTTTTTTTTTTAATTTATTTATTTATTTATTTTTTGGAAAATCAAAGAATGAAAATTACCCATCAAGATGAGAGAAACACTCAAATTGAAGGAAGCTTGATTATGCACGACAATAAAAAAAGGATATTATAAACAATACATACCTCTCTGAGGAACTCTTTCAACTGTTCATCCTGGAAATCCTGAATTGTTAAAACCTTAACTGCAACATCCTGCAAGAAAATTTGCTAAGTACTATAACATTAAAGCAGAATCTACATGCTGAAATGTGTTGTAAAAAAGGTAAATCCATAACCCAAAAATTCAAATAAGTATTGGAAAGGTCTTTAAAAGCACTCTGACACTTACAGATCCATGCCATTCAGCCCGATGCACTGTCCCAAATGACCCTGCATAGAGAAGAAAACACAAGCAACATTTCAGAATCACCTGATACAAAAATAAGGCCATGGTAGCATGTCTTTTATGTGGACTTAGTAAAAGGAAGCAGAACAATTACCAGCACCAACACGCTCTTTTATGCGTAATTCATCCCATGATATTTCCAGCCAATCCATGGCGAGTGATGGCTCAAGAATCAAATATCTTGGAATGTTTTTGGCGGAAAAATGGTCACGGCTTTCAGGTGTACTATCTACAGATTCTAGTTCTGATTGGCAAGATGGGCCTGATATAGGTTTCTTAGAAGTAGATTTTGCCACTGGACTTCCGGTTACAATTATCTCATTATTGGAAGTTTCATTTATGACAACGGAATCCTCAACGTGCATGGGATATTCATGCAACAATGCCTCATTGGCTGAATGCAGGTCTTCAGAAACACCTTCCTGAATGGAAGGCAAATTTGAACACAGAACTTCACGTTCCTCTACATTAACTGCATGAGTTTGATCAACTGAAGCATATTTTGAGTTCACAGGATATTTAAGCAAAGCATTTTCTTTGACCAGTTGATCTTTCTTTGTACAGCCTGCAAAAGATTGGGTAACAGCTAAGGTCAACTTTATACTAGGAAAATCTGTGAAGATAATTAAGTAAACCAAATCTAAAGGCCAAAAAGGAAAACCACTTAAATCTGAAATATAGGCTAATTCCCTGGTTTCTTGGTAGAGCAAAACGCGTAGCCATTCGAAGGCTGTCATAAACTATAATTTCATAACCCTCAAGGTCTGAGTATATTTATGGTTATATGGGTTCTTCCTAGAAATTGACGTCGAAGTACTTTAAAATAAATGAGAAAACAATTTTCCAGGTGCAGAATAATCACATACCGGAATACAAATGACTTTCAGGAACAACAGAACTGTCAGTGGAACTTGAAAACCGAGAATTTGATGCATCATCCGTATAAGGAGACTGGGATTCCAGTATATGAGAAATTTGAAAAGGGGAAGGCGTTGAACAGACATATGCTCCATTAATTGAGGAATCTGGCCCATGGACATTTCCAGGTTCCCCAACTAGATCAACTACATATTCCCTGCTAATGAAAGTATTTCCAATAAGAGATGATAACAAATTTCATATAAAAGAATGAGAGCTGCAAAGAAAGGTACTGCACTAACCTTGAGAGTTGCCTGTCATCTTTAATCTTGACAAGGCAAGAAGATCTATGATCTGCAGCACAATATTTGCAACCTCGAGCAATACGACATGGCAGACCAATGTAATCTGCCAATCTCTGCATTTGCGAAATCAAAATAACAATGAATGGTTCATCAACAAGAAGACAAGCAAGCAAGTCATCTTAACACATCTAAAATCAACCATATATGGGGGGGGGGACACTTCACAACAATACTTCTGCAAACGAGGTATAAAGATAAAGCCTAAATGATGTGTGCAATGATTAGATTTAAATTGTTCTTAAAATATCTAAAATGCCAACTTAGATCAATATGGTTGTCTGCCATATTTTATATTTATGGGGATGTATATTCATGCAAATCACATGGTGATTACTGATTACTATCAAAGAAAAACTTGACTATTTAAATCATGCCATCTATGGAATTCCAATTAATTTTCGCCAAAGGGCATATTTTTAATTGTATAAAAAAGAAGGCCCAGTGCTCCCACCCACCCACTAGGTGGGGGTGGTTTACTATGATTATGATGCGATGAGAAGCATGATTTATTTATGAAATATATTTCACCTTGAAGAGGATTGCCCGATGCCTGCAAAGTCCTGCAGATAGGCTGCCGATAGGAAGCACAACACACTTCTGAAAATTCCTCAATCTCTTACTAACCATCTTCCATTGCTTGTGGAGATCTCCTTGCTCCACCGGGAAGGTACCCCTTCACACATTTGGACAAAACGGCTCAATATATATATATATAAACCATTTTCAGATTCCAGTAGTTAATAGAAAAAGAGCACGCTGTAACTTACCCCATATATACCGCAACAAGTTTTCCAAGTTTTTCCACCAATACCAAGGTGTTCTCTGAATTACAAAACAATTCTTGTGCTTTATCATGAAGCTCCTTTAGCCTAGAGTCCTCGTGTCTGTCTACAAGAACCACCTCCATAGACGTCTCGCCTGGCTCCATTGCTTTAAGCGTCATCAAAGGTGGGAGCCGCCTACCTTCCTCCAGCTCGTTGCACATCACCCACAGATATGGATTCATCCCCAAGATGTTGTAAAAACCATCTGATATTTTGTCGGAGTATGATAAGCAGCCACTAGCCTGAAAAATGGATTGACTCAGTTAAGATGCTCAAAAATATAAAAGCCCAGTAGAGTATCTTTTACATGAAGTTATAAAGGCATTAAGCTGAGCTACGACATCATCATAACGTCGATGAAGAAGAGTGGAGAAAATATAAGTTTCGTACCCAGAGACGATAAGAAACGGATTCCACATCCCACGTCTCGATTCCGGCATCCAAAGTAAGCAGAGGCTCATCGGCAGCGAGACTTGCTAGACAGGTGAGTCTCTTAGCTAGCGTGATCTGCAGGCAGAAGCTCTCTTGGTACTTCTGCGCCAACGTCTCCTTACTTTCTTCCTCCTCTTCCTCCAGTCGTTTTGTTGTGGGTGACACCCGAAACGACGTCGTTTCATCCTTAATGTCGCTGGAAAAATTGCCGTCCAACGTGGTCCCCGAGAACAAGCTCCCAGCATAGCTACTGCCGCTGGATAATCTCGGCAACGAGACTTGGCGGTCAAAACTCCGGTCGATTGCATCTTTCACTGTCTCCGGCGGTGGCGGTTTGGACTCCGGCGGAAGAAGAAGCTCGCGGTCCCCCTCGCCGGAGAACCGGCAGGAGTTTGGTTTCACGTGACCCGATCTATCCCCTTTTTTCTCTATCAACCAGTCGCGGAAAGCAGCAACTTGCTTCTGCTTGGTCCGGAACTTGTCATTTCCCGTGAAAAGGTCGGATACAGCTGAGTGTTTCCCAGAATTGAAAACGACGTCGTCCTTTGTAGTTGCGGCAGCAGTAGTAGTGGTAATTGCCTTTTTAGGGTCGCTTTCAACGTCAAAGGTTTCTGATTTGATGGAGTTGACAATTTTCTTCTTCTCGTGATCTAATAGCTGTTTCGAAGATTCATCCAACCCACGCTCCGGGAACTGCCTCGGGAAAAAGTAAGTCGCTCTGTGGGGCATTTTCACGAGCTTCCCGAGAAAGAGATCAACCAACCAGCCACACCACCCCTCCAACCGCAGACGCACGCGCTTACTTGCAAACTATTCTTCTTCTCGCCGGCCGCCGCCGTCGTTCCCCTTGCATAAACCCCACAACCTTACTGATCGTACAACCTCTCCCTCCGCCGCTTTAACACCGATCGAGTTCTTCAATAGAAAGTCATCGAAAGTGCAGCAATATTTTGCTCTGTTACAACCTGAACTTCCGCCCCTGCACAAAATAAATCTGGATATAATATCACAAGAACCGATCATTAACCACTTGAAGCTCAATAAGGATTGAAATCACGCGTCACGATTATATATAAATCTAAGAATTTTCAAGTGCCGAGTTGGTAAGGATCTCGCTCAATAACAGGGAAGAGCTTCCGCGCTAATAGGCCAAAACAACAAGTTGAGATTTCAAAGGCGGTGGAGAGGATAGATAAAGAGAAACACTGAGAGAGTAACCCTGAGATATGTGAGCTTCGGTTGGCAGGTCGTGACGTTGAGTATTTAAAGCAGAAAGGGTGGTAATATGTGCAATGTTGCCGGGAGGTTGGAAAACGTAAAAATACAAAGGCGCATGCTAACGTACGCCAAAGGCATCAGGGCTCATCATGCTTTGCGTTCGCCGTAGGATGACACGTCAAATAGCAGGCCAGACGCATCGTGACACGTAAACACTTGGGTGAGCATTACGGACAGCCAAATTCTTTAGTGGGCGGACCCGGTTTCCCTCTCATCAAAACGATGAGCACTGAAAGTTATATAGATTTGGTCGTCTAGATTTAATTTTTTTAAATTAGTAATTTTTAAATAAAAATATTATTTTTTAAAAAATTATTAGTTAAAAAATTATTTTTATTTTAGATTCTCTATTTATTAAAATGATTTTTAAAAAAAATAAGAAGTAAAAAAAAATTAAATCTAGATAATTTAGATATGTGTAACTCTCCTTATTCATCATCTTGACGAGCAGAGGAACCGAATCCTTAATAGACAGGATAACCCGGATTTCTATTTCTGTGGGTGCAACAGCAGCACGTTGTAAACTTCAAGCCAGCGAGGGCCATACCCAATAGAGTGGGAGGGATCTACCATAATAGATAATGCCACCCTTTGAATGGGCAGTAACGCTGAAATGATAAAGGTGCCCTTAATGAGGTGGCGTCCTTGATACGTTGTCAAATGGACATGCAAGCCAAACTGCCGCATGGTGTTTTGGATAAAAGATTCGGAAAAACTATCAATAGATTATTAGTTTGTTTGGATAGTTTTTATAAGTATTTTTTAATCATGATTTATGGAATATGAGGTGATTTTTACGGTCTACGAGATAACTTTACGATCTACGAAGTAAATATATGGAGGAGGTTTATCTCGATTTATGTAAATCGAGCTTATACATTAACCCGATTCAAACAAACAAATTATACGTATTAGAGTAATAAGTGGCTTTACCTTTAAAAAAACACACATTCAGAAAGTGCACTTGAAAGGGAAGACCTTTAACCAAACCCAAAAAAAAAAAAAAAAAAAGATTAGGAAAAACTGTGGTTGCTAGTTATTCTACATAATTAGCTGCACTTGACCTTGAGAGCTTTCCTGACTATAAGGATTTCCTATACAGTCACAATCAGGTTAGATTTCTTTGTCTTCCTTTGCACTATATTTTTATGGCCCTGTGCTAGAAAAATGTTTGGTCTGTTTGGAGTTTTGTTGGGACATCAAAACGCAGTTAGCCATTGAGGACACCAAACAAAACATGTGCGTGTTGCGTGAACTGCTTTCAAAGAACCTGCGTTTTACAGGAGCACCTCCTATTCCACGTGCAATTTAACCACACTTGAAGATATGTCAACAGCCTCTCTCCAACAAATTGTGCTTGTTTGGAATGGCACAAATTATGTTTGTTTGTAATCACGATTGAAGTTTTTAAAAACAGTTTTACAATCATAAGTTACGTTTGTTTGGAATCGGGATTGAAATTTTTAAAAACAGTTTTACAATCATAAGTTATGAAAAATGAGATAAATATATGAGAGGATTGTTGTCTCAACTTATGTGCATAAGTATTTATAACCCTTCTAAAAACTAAACCAAACATATTATTGCCTTCCACCATATTTATCCTTCGCATGGGAGTCATCTTTTTCCATTGCTTATAGTTCTCTCTCGCCTTTCTCAATTTCTCGTTCAACGGTATCCCAACTCATTTTTTAACAATTACACAGTTAAAAGTGCTTTAATTTGATTAAACTCTATCATATACTACAAATTAAATATGTTTCATTTTGTTAATTAAAATAACCCTTGAAATAAAAAGTATCTAAACATAAATTACATGGAAACAAATTCAACCACAACTAAGCCCCAGCAAATTCTAGTCTAAACCGTGAATACACGTCGAATACTTATTTATTATTTACTTATATTTTAAAGACCCACAATGTTAGAATGATCAGTTGCCTGTGAAAGTCTGAAAGTGTCTATTACTCAAACCATAACATTTTTTTTTTCAGTAAGTAGCTAACATGTTTAATTTGTTCCGGATATTCAAGAGACATTTAGTCCACTTTCAACCAACGATAACGTCATGCTTTGTGAACAAAACTTTAGATTATTGATATGATGATATCCCATGCCTTAATCGAAAAGATTGAGGGTAATTGACAGTCGTGTTTGATGGGCAGGTAACGGCCAGCATAAAAATAAAAAGGGAATTATATTAAGGTCCAATAAAAATAAATTATCATTATATTGTTATTAGTGGTATCGTGACTTTTCATTAATGACATATTGACTTATTGATTGAAGCGTTTTGACTTAATATTAGTGACATTGTAACTTATCATTAATAATATACATTGACTTATTAATTAAAGCGTCCTCATTTGTCATTAGTGCATTGGCACTCTAACTTATTGTTGTGCTGCTACTGACTAGAGGTAAACTCATTTTTTCTTAATTCTAGTAAATCACTCACAAGTTTTTTTAGACTTCAGATCAATTTAACGATGACATGGGACTTGAGAATTATAATTTGTCTTCCATATGACTTTAATTGTTTGCATGAGTATGAGCGATGGGGAGGGAAGGAAACAAATTTTTAGGTTTGAATTGACTTAAAAAAATTGGATTAGTGAGATTATAAAGTTGTAATAAAAAAATTATATGAGTTTGATTTTAAAAAAATTCCTCATCTATCTCCTCCAAATCCGTCTCCGTATAATATTTAATTAGTATATCTGGATTAGCTTATTTTTTGTTTATAAGTGCTTATACATATAAATCAAAACAATACTCATTTCGCCTATACTGTAAATCACGATTAAAAAACTACTTTTAAAGACTTCAATCACTATTACAAACTAACAAAATATTTGACTTGGCGATTTGCATTCTTTCCCTGACTCTCGAACAAATTTGTTGGATCCGAGCAAACAATATCATCAGACTCGGAATGTTAGTAATATACATTTTGAGTCCCACACATGCTTGAAATTATAAGTTACACAGTCAATAATCTTCTCTCAATCGTAATTTTCCAATTATCTCAAAAAGATATTTCAAAACCATCCCAAAACGAGTAAACACAAAAGGCCTTTTAATTTGTATTGTTATTAACATTTGAGCATTTTTCTAGTTTATTTAAATTTTTATAGTATTTTCATTATATTAGATATTATTTAAAGAAATATTCTTTTGCAGGTAACAAATATCATTTTACATAAGGTTAAGGGGTATTTTTGTTTTTGGAAGTTTTCACCGAAGGACAATTTTAACCCGAAAATGTAAAAAATGAAGTAATTGTCTTGGCCGTTATCCCAATTAATTTTGACCGTTAGTTGGCTAAATATATTGAGTTGACAATCTACACGTTATCCATGTCATTTTTATTAGGTTTAAGGTGTAAATCTGCCTAAAAGTATTCATGAAGTCTCAATATTGCCCTGAAAGTTTCTTGAGTCTCAATACCCCCTGAAAGTTTAAAAACATAGTAATATTGCCTCTATTAACAAGGTTAAATTTGACCTTTAAATAACAAGTTTGACTTATATCTTCCATGTGTCACCTCCCCATTTGCACACTCGTTATCCAAGTGGCAAAACTAAAAAAAAAAAAAAAAAACCACTCAGCATCATCTTCTCCTCCCCTCCATCGCCAGTAATCTCTCTCTCTCTCACCCCACCATCTTCTCACACATCAACAGCCACGGCAAAGTCAAACAAAGCAGCTCTAATCAAATCCATATGTTTGAAGCAGGGTTATTATGACTGAGAAACAATGTATCAGGGATGAATTAATCATCTTATGGTGGAAGAGGTTATCAGATTTTGGGTGCTTCAAGGGAGAGGTATACTAAATATTTTAATCCAATTTGTTGATTTTTAAGGCCAGGTAATTATCAACTGAAGCTTCTCAAAAACGACATCATGATTTGTGAATTGTGAATAGCTTTCCTCTCTCTTCAGTCTCTAGCTTGACAGCTTTCATCTCCCTCTCTTATGGCGACGAGGTATGACAACGGACGGTGGAGAGCGTGAGGGAGGATGGCAAAAGTGATGAAGGAGGGAGGACGATGCTCTTGTTGTGATGTGCCAGGAACTGAAGAGGGAGAGAAAAGAAGGAAAGGAAGAAGAAGAAACAAATATGGTTTTATTTCCAGAATTAGTTTTGTAAGATGCGAAAATAAGATGGTTTAATTTGATTTATAGATCTAGTAAAAATTTTGCAGAAAGCTTCTTATAGTTTGTAATTTCTGAATTTCTTCTGTGGATTGATTTATTCTAACATGCGAGTTCGATTTTCAGAGAGAAGGAACTGTTGTAGTTGCCGATGCCGGAGGAGTAGGATGGTGGGGTGATGAAGGTAGTGGTGAGGCAAAAGAATGGCAAAGGGTATTATTTAGGTGTAGTTTAACATGGTGTAATAACGGTGTAATAATGAGTTGACAATGAGTTGGATTATTAGGTGTCAAATATAGGAGTACCATGTTGGATATTCAGTCAAACCAAAGAGTAAAATTTAACATTGAGATTCAAAAAACTTTTAAGATAATATTGAGATTTTATAAATACTTTTAGAGTAGATTTACATTTTAATCTTTTTTATTAAAGTGTAAATTAATTCTAAAAGTTTTAAATCTAATTTTGTAAAAAGATAAAATATATGATATATACACTTTTTACGTAAATTTATATATTAACAAAAATAATATAGATAATCAGCTTAACATATTTGATCAACTAATAGTTAAAATTAACTGGGAAAATGATCAATACTAAATTACCCACAAAAACTTTTGAAACAAAATTATCCCTCGATAAAAACTTTTGAAACAATAATGTCCAATGACCCTTTTACAAACCCAGTTCTTACTGTTATAGCATGTTTGTTCCATTTTTTATTATTCTAATATTGCTCCCCATATTTCATTGGTCTCGATGTAATTTTTTTCTTTTAACCATTTTTATGTCATTCAACAGGATCTAAATATTTACGCTAAAAAAACAAAGTAAAATCTTGTAGAAATATTAAATTATGTTAAAGTATACGATGGTGATTTAAATTTAGACGATATTCTAATTTAGTATTTTAATTTTAAAAAGTGTGTTTTTAGTCTTTTTAAATTAGTATAGTTAACTTTACTAATAGAAAATGATGAGTCCGTAAATTTAAATTACTGAAATGTCCAAATCTTAATTCTTTAATATGATTACTTTTATATTTTAATTCCAAAATCAATATTTTAAAAAGACATATCAGCATTTAAATTTGTTGACTCAGCATTTTCTGTTAGTAAATTTAATAGTGCTAAAAAGATTAAAAACACTTTTTACAGTTAAAGGTCTGAAATGAAATCTTATCTAAATTTAAAGGACTAAAAACACACTTTAGCTTATTAAATTATCTCATCGTTAGTTATAAAATAATTAATGGGTAACAAAATTCTCTTGTACCAAGCTCATGTTTTTTGGATAGTGATCATAATAGTAACAATAATCAGTTCTAAAGATTAAAATCATGATTTTCTGAAAATTTATTCAAAGCTTATATCTTTTTAATCAATTGTGAACCTCTTAACCATACGCCCATACTATTTTGATGAGGAAATTACTGTAGAGTCCCAGCAAGAATTTTTGGACATGTCTGTTTCTGTTTTTTTTTTCAAAACAGTTTTATGAAATAGTTTTTAAAAAAAAGCAAAAAAAACTGTTTGACTAGTTGTTTTAAAAAATTTATTTTTGAAGTGACTTGATAACGGTTGTCAGTAGTAGTGATGTGGTGGTGCTCATCATTGGTAGTGTGGTGTCAATAGTAGATATATGACAACTTCAAAAGATAGAAAAACAAAAACAATAAAACACCTAAAAACTGTTATTTTTAAAAATACATTTTTTTAAAAAAACAACTTATTAAAAACATTTTATCAAACAAGTTTTTATTTTTTTTTTGTTTTTAAAACTAAAAAAAATTTGAAAAAAAAAACAAAATCAGACAAGCCCTTTATCACTGGCAGGTTCAATAAAATCTTTAAGGCTCGTTTGGTGCACTGGAATTGATTTTAATGGATATGGATATAAAAATGGAAATGAAAATAAATATGGATATGGAAATGGAAACAAGGTTTAAAAGCGTGTTTCGTATGTACATGGAATTCAAATATTATTTTTAAAATGTAAAATTACCAATATGCCAACCTAAGAAGGTGTGATGGGATAAAACCATTGTTATTAAACCTGGACCGAATCGGCCGGAAAACCGGACCGGTCCGGTTTGGGTTTATTTTAGTAAAAAAATATTTTTATTTTTATTTTTTAAAAATTTCATATTAATAAGACTAAAATATTCAATTTCTCACTGGTTTGGCCCTGATTTAGCTCCAGTTTGACTCAAATCTGACTTATTAACCCTTGACCCAGTACCCTGATCGGTTCAGTGACCGGTCCGGGTTTAATAACCTTGGATAAAACCATGCAAATTGAAGGGCAAAAATGGATTTATGTACATAGAATTGCAAATCTTTGCTTTTTGGGTGGAAGCCAATTTGAGGGAATTTAGGAGATTTGGCTTTCATATGGAATTGTAAAAAATTTCAATTCCATCATATCAAACAAACTTAGGCATAGAATTGAAATCCAATTCCAATTTCATATCCCTCAATTACATCATACCAAATGTACACTTAGGTCCTGTTTGGTATGAGACATTCTGAGGTAGGGACTGAGATTGGATCAGGGATTGAGTCAAAATATATCATTTGGTATGAGGGACTACAGATAACTAGGGACTGCGAGTACCACGAAAGTGAGATTACTGTAAAGCTACATCTCCCTGGTATTGTGTTTTCAATCCATGTACTACAAAATTGTAGAGACAAAAATATCCTTAATTAAAATATTTTTTGGACAAAAATAACCCCATTGATTTTAACCAAGAGTCTATCCCTCTCACATAATCACAGGATTTTGAAACCCAGACCAGATCGGCCGATCCAGACCGAGAACCGACCAATCGTCGATAAATCGGTTCGGTCCAGAAACAGGTCCAATCCACTATTTAAAAAAATCAAGTTTTTAAATTTTCCTTTAGAATTTCATATTAATAAGCCTAAAATATTCAATTTTTCACTGGTTTCCCCCCGATTTAGCTCCGATCTGACCCACTGGCCTTTAACCCAGTACCCTGACCAATTCAATGATCAATTCGGGTTTCAAAACCTTACATAATCACTCTCTCTGTTTTTTCTCACTAACGACATAATTAGTGACTATTTATTAAATAAGATTAATGAAATTATTTCCTCCAACTATTACTTCGTACCAAACATATTTTTAAAGCATCAATCTCAGTCCTAATCCTAGTTCCAGTCCCAATCTCAATCCATCAAAATTCAATGTCATGTGCCAAATTGGACCTTAGATATTTAAGAAGTTCTAAAGGATTTGATTGTGATAGATTCTATTCATTATGTTTTAAATGAATAATAACTGAAAAAAAAGATCAGGGCAGTTACTAGACCATTGGTTAGAGCCGGGAAATCGGGTCAGAATTTTTAAGCCCTTTTAAATCACGGGCCGGGCTTGAAAAATGAAGCTTCAAAAAGAAGTCGGGTCTAAAAGGGCCTGTAAGGCCTTTTAGCTTTGTTTTTTGTTTTAATTTCACTGCCCCTTCTACTCATGCCCTTGCTGACTCCTCCCTAAGAACCTTAAAATTGTTAAATTTACATATGATGATAATTTACTAATTTTTGATATTTTTACCACTTAAGCAGAGTCTACTACTTAAAGTGAAGTATAATCAAAATTCCTTGAAATTGATTATAGTAGTGCAGAAGATGAAAACGATAGTTGTCATAATCATGTTGCTTAGAGTGTTTATTTTTTTGTCTTTTTATACTTTGTATGAGACTATTAATTAATTGTACACAATATTTTTACATTTGATTATGAATTAGTAACTGTATTTATTTTATTGCATGAGGTGTGTAAACGTATAGTTAAATATTGTGAAAATGACTTCTAGCCCTGTGGGTCGGCCCTAACCCTGATGCTCTCAGGGCGGGCTTTGAAAAAAACAAATTTTCTTTCTCTGGACCCTGATTCCCACCTCTACCATTGATCCTCACTCTCTCACACTTATCTGTTTGGTATGGGGGATTTGGTGGGAGGAGTAAGGGAAAAATCGTTTTAGTTGAATTTTTTAAAAAAATGGAGACGTGGGTTACAAAAGTTTAGTAAAGATAAATTGTAAGATAAAAAGAGTATACAAATTAATTAAAACTTTTTAACCCATTCTTCTAATTTTTTTAATCAAACTCAACAAAAGAAAAAAAAAATAATCCCTCCTCTCCCGGCCCCCACATACCCAATAAGCCTCTCTTTGCCCAACCCTGACTCATCACTGCCTTCATCTTCTTTCCTCTTCACACCTCTCACCTCCTCACGTCTTTCTTCTTCTCTGCCTTAATCTCCGGCAAACTACACAGTAATTTTTCTTAACTCTTTTCAGTTCAGCATCGAAACAGAACAAGACATGTTGTGTATGTTTTAGGAGCCACCGAAGAAACGCGCACTAAGAGAAATGACAAGTGAGAATGCACTTATTACCGAGTTAAAGTACCACAGTTGATAAGTGAGGATGCAAAAATGATAATTCTCTTTATCTCGTAATATTACATTATAATACTATTAACAGGGCCTATAAAATAAATAGAGTAGAAAAATAAAAGTTCCATGGAGAAAACTCATATAAAAGGAGATGGGGTATATAGCAAACAATGACAAGTCACAATTATGCAGCATGAAAGCAACAAACAATGTTTGGAAACTCAATTTATAATCGAGTTTATTTTATAAGCTTGATTTACATAAATCGAGATAAATCTCCTCCACATATTTACCTCGTAGACTATAAAAACACTTCGTAGACCATAAAAGCTACCTCATAGACCGTAAAAGTTACTTCGTATTCCGTGAATCACGATTTATAAATATTTATGAAGCTTCCATAAGCTAATCCAAACAAGTAAAATATATATAAAAAAAAAGTGACAAGTGAGGGCGTAAGAATAAACAACAGAGGGTGTGTCACTACGCATAATGACAATTAGTGACTTTGCATCATAATTTAACAATATCAAGTTCTATTCAAATTTTCTATATGTACATGCCCACCTTTTGCATCAAGCTTAGTTAAATGTTCTCATCCTTCATTGTTTACAAGGTCCACAAATATACTTGTATTGAGGCTGATTGTGAATTTGACGATAATTCTATAATTTCTTTGTCCAACAGTATATGATATTGACTCTTTATAGAAGTTGTGCGTTTTTTTTTTTTTTCTTGTTCTCACACTACTCCTAACATATTGCATATCAATTTCTTTATTGCCTACAAATTGTTCTCCTATGTGAAATAAACACAATAGACGTTTGCTATTCTGACCATTTTTAATATCAGCAAGTACCATATACTTGTTATTGACATCTATACTAATCATATTAACAGTTGTCATTGCATGTATACTAACAGCTGACGTCGACAAGCATCACACAATTGTTATTTACAACTAAATTGATCATATTAACAATTGTCGTGATATGTATGTATATATATTAATATCAATTCAGTGTCAACTTGGACCACACACTTGTTACTGATATCTAAGCTAACTATATTAACAGTGTTTCAATATGTATTAACAACTAAACTAGTTATTGGTGAGAGTAACTTGGTAGTTTTACAATTAGATTTTCTTACCCACAGGATATCGAGGCTTGTTGATTATCTAAAGTTTTTCACGGGGCACTGTAGGAGTAATTTCTCTTGCTTGGTACTTGATGTAATTTTCATACTTTGATTAAGGACTTGACCAAATGTCCATATTTTTATTAACATCGAGTATGAGACTATATGTTACTAGATGTCTGTTTGAATCATAGGTGTAAAACTAACTTCATAATAAAACTTTTTTCATATACTTACATCATAAATCATATTAAAAAAATAGTTTATACTGTTAATCTAAATATGCACTTTGTCTCTCATAAGCAACCCCACATGTTTCAGTTCTATTTGGATTGGACTGATGTTAGATAAAATAAAGCTTGTAAAATTGGTCTACATTCATATATAATCATATAGAAAGATGAGGAATAATGGGTATTCAGAAAACTATATTCCCTTGATTCTTAATATAAGACATAGTTTTTATATTTATCAATTTTCTTAATTTATCTTTATTAATGCTTCCTCAACAATAATCTATAAGAAGAGGGAATGAGGTAATTAAATAAGATAGCTAAGATGTTTTATAAAATACATATCATGTTAACTAACTTCATTAATTTAATCAAATTAAATAAATATGTCTTATATTAAAAAATATATGGTATTATTTATCAATTATATTTAATTTAAACTTCATGTCGCGCAAATGAATGGATTCTTTTCTGGACAAAACTAAATAGATTCACTTGATCACCCATTCCCCTTGGCCACAGCATAAAACAGAAGCATGAGCAAAATTATGCTTATCTTGTTATATTTATAAGACACTTTCAGCATATTTGATGTAGACAGAAAAAAAGGGAAAATATCATTTAGCTCTCATAGAAGCAATTTTACTTCAGCCAACACTCAAAATATTATAAAATTTTATTGTACTTCCTGGATTAAAATGAAATTAAGTTTTGTGTCATTGAAAAAATAATAATACCCTTATTTTATTATTTTGACATAAGTGATATCCCCCACCCCGTCAAAAAAAAAAAAAAAAAGAAAGAAAAGAAAAACCTTAAACAACCTAAAACTTCATCAACTTTTCAACTTTTTATCCTTATTTAATATACATTATAATCCCTTTGTCTCTATATAAGGGTTCTAAAAGAAATTAAAATTAATTTAAAGTAGTAAATATTAAGAAAAATATTTTTTCCCTAAAAATGCCCTTATTTTAAATGAGTAAGAGAGAGTAATAATGAGAAAACGATAAAGGAGAATAAATGGGGGAAATATAATGTGAGAGAATAAAGGGAGTGAGTGAGTATTTAGATTAGCTTTTAAGATTTACGAGATAAGTATAAAAAAAGAGTTTTATCTCCATTTGCAAAAAAAAGAATATTTTGAAATCGTGATTTGAGTATTTCCCAAACACTCACTCATAAGTCAATGTTTTAATTAGAGGATGTTTGGAATAGCTTATGAAAATTTTATAAGTGCTTATGAATTGTACTTTATGGTCTACGAGGTAGCTTTTACGGTCTACGAAGTGCTTTCACGGTCTACGAGATAAATATGTGGAGGAGATTTATCTCGATTTACGTGAATCGAGTTTATTATATAAGCCCGATTCAGATAAGTGATAACAAACAAACTCTTAATGTAATCTATGAAATTAAGTGAAGATAGAATGGATAAAAATACATTTGTTATTCAGATTGACTCAAATAGGTTTGGGACCGATTCATACAAGAAAAACAAAAAAATCTAATGCGATTCTTATAAACTGAGAAAAAAATTTATTGTCTCTTTACCCTATTATCACACCAAGAGATGATAGAGAATAGAGAGGTGTTTTGTAAACATACAAAACAGTGATTTTTGACCCTGAATAAAATAGTATTCTCCCTTACTAATATATTTAGGGAGTTGATATTAGTTTTAAATATAATATATAATTTTTATATTTATTAATTTTTTCTTAATTCACCTTATACTTTCTTAATAATAATAATAATAAAAAAGAGAATTATAAAAAAATAAGTAAAATATTTTAAAAAATATATATAATATTAATTAACTTAATTAATTTTTTTATTCTATTCAAATTAGTGAGGAAATTTTCATTCATACCCTGAAATGTCTGTCCAATCTAAAGCAGTGAAATAGTCTGGTAAAATCGTTAGGACGCCTCTAAAGTGTAAACTCAAAGCAGCATCGAGACCAAGAGGGTTTGACAGGATTTCCCTCTCTCACGCATCCTTCTTAATTCCATGATCGACGCTATTAAAGAAGCTCCGGGGAATCTCTCAGGTTTCCCATAAAAAAAGGGGGAAAAGTTTCTTGAGAATTCCCATCTTGATCTCCAATCGCGAACCCTAGAATTTCACAGAGCTTCAGTCATTCCATATCTTCAGGTACCTTCATCATATTTGGATATAGGTCTAACTCGACGCAAGAGTTATACAAGGATAAGCTCGTAAGGCATAGCTTTTTTTGCTTTTTTTTTTTTTTCTAAGTTTCTAAATTATATCAATGCTATCGTGCTAGCTTGTTAAATTAGATTCTTAAAATGTATGGAATTGATAAATTGCATTTTGATACACATTTTTTGCCTGTCACTTCTAATTTAGTAGTTCTAGATAATTAGCAATCCCGACGAGTTATAATTCAAAGCGAATTAGTATCACGGTTTTTCTTGTAAGCTCGCAAGAACTAGAGATGGGATGAATTAAGTGAAAATGATATTATGTTGGAGATGTTTGTTTAGTTCTTTCGTTTTATTTTCATTTCTCCTTCCTCATGGAAACGCGAGGAGAGGGATTGTGGTATGGGAACCGGGATCAACTGATCAAGTTATTGTCCTTTCATTCCGAGCCCCAGAAAACTTCAACTTGCTTTTGAATTCTAAAGCTGATTAATCTAGTTGTGGTACCTTGCTGCTTTGGAGCAAGCTTTTCGGTGTCGTTTTTGTTCACCTTTGGATTGAAACTCCATTGCTTCAATTTTTGACCACATTAACGTCAAGCTTGGATTATAACTACTACTGCTATCAGTACCACTACTACTACAATGATGATGGCCATGACGACGACGTATGGTGGAGCCTCATTATTACTGTTATTGATGGCTTATTGGTTTCATACCCTTATTTTGCCTGATGTTTTCCATTTCATTGTGTAATGCTATGCTTTATTTCTATAGTAGGGATTTGGGGTCGGTGGAAGTGATGGCTGGAACTATTACATTTACATTTATTTTTATTACTTGGATCACCAAGCCCTGATGCTCTATAAACCTCACTGAGGAAGGATGAATATTGTTAAGGGTGTTGCTGACCTTCTCCGGAGAACTTCCGGTGGGCATACTGGGGAGTCTTCAGGTTTTCAAGCAAAAACTTTTGCCCCTCCTGTGCCCAAGATCTGCTTCAGGTAACGGGATGCACACTCTTATATTTATTTTGTTTGAGTAGAAACTTTATGGCTTCAAGAATTAGATTGAACAAAGCATTATGTTTGCATTCATTTGAACAATTTGAACACGTAGCTATCTTTCAAGTTTATGCTGAGACTCAATAGATTCAATTTTGTCTCTGTGTAAAGGAGCTAAACTCATCTTGCTATCAATTCTGTAAATTAGTGTGTTCAGAGTGGCTTGCAAATTGTTATGGACAACTTTCTTAACATCTGACCAGAATGTTGATAGTCTTTCAAATTCTAGAACTTGCATAATCGGCTATAACTGTGAAGCATCCCATAGAAACATGAATGTGCTTTGCTGAATATGTAGACTAAGATTGTTATCATGCTTGTACTAACCTAGTGAGAGCAGGATATGTTAGTGTTTGTGATGGAAGTACCAATACTTGACTTTTGAGGTTGGGCTTGGACCTTAGTATCTTGCAACATCATACCTTGATTTATACTTTCTTTTCCTCAAGAAAAATGACAATATCCGTTCTTTTTTGTATGTCTCTTTTGTATCAATTTCTTGGATTTTGTACTTCACTGAGTCCCCGCATAAAGTGTGTCCAATTTGTCATCATATTGTTTGGGAAATTTCATCCATCTTAGAGCTTTGAAATAGTAATAGTTTTGATCATTTTTCTCTTATATTTTGTTAATATTTAAGGATTGGTTCAATATTTGTAACTTCTGCTTCATTTTTGTGCGATTCACTGTGGTGTAAGCTGTTATGGCAGATGAACTACTTTTTATGTCGATATATGTTCTTCTAACGAAGGCATAGACTTTTTTCCTTCCAAATTTTTTATGGGGACATGACTGTCCACACCTATAGCATTAATCCTCTAATCCTGTTTCCTGTAATTTTTGAATTTCTTTTTCCAGTGATATTGGTGATGAGGCAATTCTTAGTACGCTTTGGCAGAGATATGAGAAAATTGATGATAAGGTATGCTTAGATTTATTTATTGGATATGAAAGCTGTTAAAGCTTCTTCTAGCATCACGGGGTGCTCCAGTAATTAACAGTAATGTTAAACGTTTGTGTTCTGTGTTTTTCCTGCAACACTAAGTGTTTGTTGATTGAATTTTTCGTGTAACTTATCGACCTTGTTGTTTTAGGTGGAGAAAAAGCGGATGTTTCAAGTTTTCCTCAAGCAGTTTCTTCTTGTTTACAAGGATTGGATACCTGTAAATTCAGGCGTAATATCAGTGGGTGCTTCAATTACTTTCCAATCTGCTGATAATTCACCATCTTCTGATGACCTAATTGTTGGATGCATGGCTGGGCATCCTGCTGAAATGATTAGGATATTGATTGACGAGGTTGCACAGTTAAGCTCACTGGTTACTGAGTGTAAGTTAGCAAAAATCATAATTATTGTCCATTCTGTTTTAAAGTAACATTCATGATAAGGAGGTAATGGATATGATGCAACATATAAAACGTTGTTAGAAATCCTTGGCTTCTTCCTTGTTCCTTCATAGGCTCTGATAGAAGAATGGGAACTTTTCATCATGGATAGAAACGGATTTTTAATTCTCTGGTTTTCTACATGCTTAACTTTTTAATGTGACATCAAAACAACAATGCCTTTCTTAATCAGAATCTTTTTGGAGGATTAAGATTCCTTCCAATGTAAAGGCTTTTTTCTGGATTGCTGTACTCAAATTTTTTTTGATGGAAAACTTAATTTATTGAAGAGATGATCAGTACAAAAAACCAAGGACAAGAAGTCCTTCCAAAACAATAAAGTGAAAAATTAGACTTGTTAACTCGAATGAGCTGTCAATCCTTTTGTAAATCCACAAGGGAAAACCCCTAAAAGAGACCCTTTGATACCTACGGGGAGGCCAAGACAGTGATTCTCTCCCAAATCAAGTGCAAAGGCAAAATCTTCTGATTGAGCTCTCTTGTATTTCCTTTCTTCCAAAGATGCCACAAACCAGCCAAGATAGTGCATGCCGAGAGAACTTTCTGCTCCTATTCTCCAAAACCAGTGAGCATGACAGCTAAAAGTCTCAAATACGCTGGGCACACCCAATGCTCCGGAAAGGTGCTAAAAAGCCTATTCCAAATCTGCCTGGGAAACAGATATATTTTTTGTTCTGGAGCATGGAATCACATCATACAACATAAGGAGAATTAGATGTATTGGGCCTCCAAATTTATAATAAATAATTTGTATTAATCTTGTTTAGTAGTGCAATCTTAATAATAAAAGGTTTTCTGTTAGAGGGAGCCTTGTTTTTCTAATGAGCTAAATGTAAATAATGATCATTCCGGCTGTTTTCTTGGATTTCTTTTGCTGCCTTTGCGAGAAGATGTTTATTGATATCAAGATTCATGGAATTCACCAGCTATGACATGATCATGTTTGTTATTTGCCACCCAAGTTTCATACGTTGGGTCTTCCATGTTTGGCTGTGTTGCTTCTCACATAAGATATTTCTCCTTCCCCTTTCCATTGACATTCATGAGCACTGATTGGGATTACTGTAGGTAATTACTTCCATTTAATCTATGCCCAATAAGCATCAATGTAAGTCAACAGCATCGGGTTTGTATTAGGAATTGAAGAGCTCTGCATCTGTCACATTGCCACCATATACAATGCTAGAGAGTAGGTTCCATTGTTGGCATGCACTCCGCCTACTGAGCAACGGCAGAAGCATAATCTCCATGTTTTAATCAAAATGAAATTAGGTATTAAGATATATAGACCCATATATTAATTAGGCCCAATAAAGTCGCAAAAAATAAATTTAAGAGATATTTTTGAAAAATCCGATCCTAAGTAATAAGATGGGGTGTTATGTAGTCATAAATAATAAATCAGTTAGCTAGTGGGCCCATAATTGGGCTCTGATTGCCAGTATTCTCTCTTCTCATCAAGAAATTAGTTTTCTATAGAAATGTATATGAGTAAGTCTATACCTTTTTGACACTCCCCTCGTCAGGAAGATTAGTATTACACATCCATTTGCTAAATTTAAAATGATTTCCTGACTTATTTTCTGTAAATACAGGATATTGTTTGGAGCTTAGAAATGGTTATTTTGTTTACTGACATTTTTACTGTTGATGGTCTATTATCCAATAATTATTGTCTCTTTAGACCCATTACTATTTTTTTTTTCATTTGTATTTTGCAGATCCGTTCCAAATTTAATTATTTTTACTTTTGTAGTTTGCAATAATTTTTTTTACCCTACTGGTGATTTCAGTGAACACCTGCATGGAGCAATCACCAACTGACTTAACTGGAGCAGCTACCATCTCTTTTATTGTTTCTGAAGGATTTCATGCATTGGATGCTCTGAAAATTATCACCCGTTCATTATATAATTGCAGAGTGTTTGGATACTATGGTGGTATTCAAAAACTTGCAGCTATGATGAAAGGTATCATTATACTGGGAGTACCTGTAAATTTTTATTTTCAGTATTTTGGTTCTGCATTTTGTTTCATTATTCTTTAACCATCCTTTATGGTTCCTAAAGTTTAGGCATGGTCCTTTTTTATTTACTAATGTAGTTTATGCATGCACATTTTCTTGATTTTATTTCTATGGAAGGACTCCTATGTGTTTTGTTCAATTTAGCATATTTTCTTTACACCATTCTAATTACAGAATCAAATTACTAAATTATAATGTTTTTATAGTTATAAATTCTTTATCTTGCTTTTCCTTTTTCATATTCCTAATAAGCATACCATTCCTTTGCATGGATCAGTTTAGCTTCTGTGCTTGAATCTATTCCCTTTTGGTCTTCTCTAATAAATGTTGAACTCTAATTTTTAATTGTATTGAATTTATTTCAGTGGCTGCTGTTCAGCTGAAAACCCTAAGCAGCACCTTTTCTGATGATGAAAGTTTGTCTGAATTCACCATGGAGAAATTCAAGCTGCTTCAACAAATTCTACTATATGTGGTGTCAATAATTTGCAATTTCATTGATTTAGGTTCAAATGAAGATGAAAAGAATGAGTTTTTGTGCAGTACTGCAGGCTTTGTTTTATTTGCTGATGCTTCCATTAGCTCTTCCGATAGTTCAAGTGTTCTGTATTTGGAAGAAAGGTCATATTGGCATCAAAAAGCTGTTATTTGTTTGATGGAAGCTGGGGTTCCCAATTGGTTAGTAGGTAAGGTAGGCATCTATTGTTGTTCTTACATACTGTGAAGTTAGGCATCTTGTTCCACGGAGCTTGAAATGATAAATTGTGCATGCATTCTAAGTGCCTGTTTGGGTTGGCGGTAGAAGATGCTTTTTTGAAGTGATTTACGATGTACGAGGTAAGTATGTGAGATGAGTTTTGCTTCGACTTGCGTGAACGGGCTTCTCCAACGCTAACCCAAACAAGCACTAATTAATGGTTCCCTGCTTTTGGGATAATAAACTAAGCTTGTTTATGAAGACAGAGCAGGGTCAAGGCATGTAATAGCCCCATGTCTTGATAATGACTGTATAGCACAGCTATATATATATATATATATGAAGAAATCAAAGAATACTCATTCTCTCTATATTATTTGATATCTCTTCAAATGAGAAGGGTTACATTATATAGGCTTATAGAGAGCAATCAGAGGAGGGAAAAATGCAATTACAATCAAGGAGTTATTACCTTGATCAGTATCACAATTAAGAGCTACAAATCATGGCAATAGATGGAAATACAAAATCAATCAATTAATCAAGGAGAGAATTAAGGGATTTTGATTCTAAAACTCCTCCTGACCTGAAGTTGGAGAATATATGTCAATCATTCCCTGCTTGCATCGGAATCCTTCAAATTTAGTTTTGCCCAGTGGTTTTGTCATTACATCTGCAATCTGATCTATAGATCAGATGTAGGACAGATTCATGATTCTTGCTTCCACCTTCTCTTTAATAAAATGCTTGGCTATCTCAATATGTTTCGTTCGATCGTGATAAACAAGATTCTTTATCATTTCAATGCTGGCCTTGTTGTTACACCAGAGTTGCAGGGGTCCTTCATATGGAATTCCCAGCTTAGTCAAAAGCCTGATAACCCAGAGTCCTTCACACACTCCTTCGTTAATAGCTCTTAGCTACGCTTTTGCGCTACTTGAAATCATAGCTTGTTTCTTGCTTCTCCATGTAACCAGATTTCCCCACACGTATGTGCAGTATCCTGATGTTGACCTCCTATTTTCTCTATCTCTTGCTTGGTCTGCATCTGTGTAGATTTCGATATTTCTGGCAGTGCCTTTCTTAAAGAAGACTCCTCTTCCAGGATTAAGCTTTAGATAGCTCAGAATTCTTTATAGAACCTCCATGTGCTCTTCCTGTGGTTAATGCATGAACTAGCTTACTATTCCAACTGCATAGCTGATGTGCTTGTTTGTTTCAGCGGTGGCTTATCTTATAAGTACTTATACACATAAGTTGAGACAACCCTTCTCTCACACTACTTATCTCGTATTCCGTAAATCATGATTAAAAAGCACTTTTGAAGATTCCAATCGCTATTCCAAACACCGACGATACTTGGACGTATGTGGGTTAAGTATATTAGCTTCTCTACAAGTCTTCTGTATTGTTCTGAGTTAACTTGGACACTGTTTGGTTTGATCTCTAGGTGGCAACTTTCTTCCATCGGTGTTCCTTCAGGTTGTGCCCCCAACATTCCTGTTTTACGCAACAGATCTAGGGTATACTTCCTCTGGGATACGTTGATGCCCTTTTTGGTTCTCGCCACTTCCATGCTTAAGAAGTATCTCATTTAACTAAGATCCTTTACCTGGAATTCATGTGACAGGTCTTTCTTTGGTTGGGCAATAGAATCTTCATTGTTCCCTGTAATAACCATGTTATCAACATAGACAATCAAGATAGTGATTCTCCCATTGTCATGCTTGATAAACAATGTATCATCCGCTTGCCCCTGTTTATACCCAAGCTTCTATACTGCCTTGGTGAATCTTCCAAACTATGCTCTTGGAGATTGCTTTAGCCTGTACAAAGATTTGTTAAGTTTGCAGATAGAGTTGTTTGGAGCTTGAACCTCATCAAGGACATGCATGTAGACCTCTTCCTCCAAGTCACCATTCAAGAATGCATTCTTAACGTCCAACTGATAGAGTGATCAATCCAAGTTAGCTGCAATTGACAACAACATCTGGATTGTATTGAATTTAGCTACAGGGGCAAAGGTTTCCTGGTAATCGATTCATAAGTTTGAGTATACCTTTTTGCGACCAGTCTTGCCTTGTACTTGTTGATACTTCCATCGGGATTGAACTTTAGGGTGAAGATCCACTTGCATCCTAGTGGCTTCTTTCCTGTGGGAAGCACTGTGATTTCTGATGTTTTGTTTTCCTTAAGTGCCTTTAACTCTTCTTCTGCAGCTTACTTCCAATTTGGATCGGCCATAGCTTGTTGGAAAGTATTTGGAATTTTGATTTGTGCAGTGTGTACAACAAAAATCTGCATCTTTGTAGACAGATTGCCATATGAAACAAATCGTTGAATTGGATGTTGAGTACAAGATCTTACCCCTTTTCTAAGTGCAACAGGCCAGCCCATTTCTTCAGTATTTAACCCTGGGTTAGAGTCATGGTCGTTCTTTCGAGTGAGAGAGACATTTCTACCATTATCTTCCTCTTCTTGAGATTGTTGTCGGAACTCTCCTTTTGATCCACCCTATAAATGATTTTAACTTATGTTTCTGGTTCATTAGTTGTAGGTTCAGGTTGAGGTGGGACAAGTTTAGGTTGGTTACTTGGGAGGATGGTATTAGAGGATGATGATGTTAAGGTATCATGGACTGATAGCAAGGTATTAGTAGTATCGGGGACTTTGGAAGTGGGGTCATTTGGATCATGTGAAATTAGCCATTCGATATTTGAATGCTCCCCCTGAATGGGTAATTTGGGATAATAGGCATCCTCGTACAATACGGTATCTTTGGAGACGAACAGTTTCTTTGAGGTAGGACAGTAGCACTTGTACCCTTTTTGGGTAGAAGAATACTCAAGGAATATACACTTTTTGGCTCTGGCATCAAATTTGCTTCTATCAATTGGTATGTACGAAGACAACACACCCAAACACTCTTTAGGGTAACGGGTTAGTAAGAGTACAATTTGTAAATGTGTCAAGGAGTTTTTGGATAGGGGTGTCATAGTTAAGAACTTTGGAAGACATTCAGTTGATAAAGTAGAAAAGTCAATCTCACTCTCTAAAAGTCCCAATCGTCTTTCTCGAGTATAAATCTTGAAAGAGACACAAATTATCATCAAAGATTTCTCGGCATATTCTCCTTTTAGTTAATTTGCTCATAGAAATTAGATTACAAGTGTAGGTACAAACAGAAGATTGTGAACTCTTAGAGAATTATATAGCGTGACTGTACCAATTCCTTCAACTTCGGTGAATACGCCTTTAACAACCTTGACTTGGAGGTGTTCAGGACACAATTTAAGGGTTGTAAACAACGTTCGATTACCAGTCATGTGATTTGTAGCTCCTGAGTCAACAATCTATGTATCTTTGCTAGTTCGTACAGTATTGAGGGCTATAATAGAATTACCTGACTGTACTAGATTGACATTGGGCATAGAGTTTGACTTGTTCTGTTTCTCAAGGATTCTGCGAAGCATCTGCAATTCCTCCCGACTTGAGGAATTAGCATCCTCAACTTTCTGTTCAGTTGTAGTGAGATGGCTTTGGAAGTGTTGTTTTTTTGTTGATGGCTTGCCATGCAGTTTCCAACATTCCTCTTTGGTGTGGCCCTTCTCCTTACAATAATTGCACCATTTATTATTTTTCTTTTCATCTTGTAGTCCTTTTATTGTAAGGGCTGAACTCTCAGTGTGATATTGGCTGTTTTGATTCAGGAGTTTTCTGCTTTCTTCAAACTGCATATGGTTGACTACATCAAAATATGTGGTAAGGGTTTTAACCCCATAATTCTGCTCCTTATCTCCTTAAGAGAATTGTTGAGTCTGAGGAGAAAATTGTGGATTCTCCCTTCTTCCATTATCTTCCTATACAATTGAGCATCCTTGACGATCTTCCATGGGTGCACTTCAAACAGGTCCTATTGTTACTAGAGTTTCAATGATGCATTGCAATAATCAGTTACCGACATATTACGTTGTCTCAAATCTCGAAGTTGCCGCTTCAAATGGATCAAGGCTGCGGTGTTATCAAGAGAGGAGTAGGTCCTTTTGGCCGCATCCCATATCTCTTTTACAGTGTTTGCTAGAAGATACTCTTCACTAATGTCCATGGTCATAGAATTGCATAACCAAGTCATGACTTGGTTGTTTTCTGCAAACCATGTATCGAAACTTGGATTGTGAGGGGGTGGTTGAGGGTCTGCACCATTGATATATTTCTCCTTTCTCTTTGCACGAATGTATCTTAGTACGCTTTGTACCATTGGAGATAGTTTTTCCCATTAAGTTTATGGTTAATCACCATAATCTGATTTTCTGAAAATTCTTGTACCATTTCTGCAGTCTTTTGTGATACTGCAGTTTTGGTGGAAGATGAAGTGGAGTTGTTCTGAAATTGAGAATTTGTACTGGACATAAGGGCTATTGGATTTGCCCTTAAGGTAGCTGTTTTTGACATAACAAATCCAAACAAAGGTGGAAATTTACTTGAATTCATGTTAGGACAGGAAGAATGGGCTTTTCTGATGAACACTTCACCGACGCGTGACGCTTATGTGCCACTCAAAATGAGGCTGGGCTTCGGGGAATCGCCGATCAGCAGTCTCTGAACCTTTCTGAGTGGGCGGTGTATCACCACGCTTACTCCAGCAGTCGCCCTAGTTGGACCTGTGATCTCTCTCTCTCTCTCTCTCTCTCTCATGGGGTCTTACTCTCATGTTTTGGGTTCGGATTGAACCCAAGAGCTCTGATACCATGAAGAAATCAAAGAATACTCATTCTCTCTATATTATTTGATATCTCTTCAAATGAGAAGGGTTACAGTATATAGGCACATAGAGAGCAATCAGAGGAAGGGAAAATGCAATCACAATCAAGGAGTTATTACTTTAATTAGTATCACAATTAAGAGCTACAAATCAAGGTAATAAATGGAAATACAAAATCAATCAATCAAGGAGAGAATTAAGGGATAGGAGAAAATTAAGGGATTTTGATTCTAACAATATATACTGTTTCCTAAGAGGGTATTATAGCCGATCCCAAGCCCAGATAAAGGAGAAGGGTTGTGTTAGGCCCTGATAGCCAACGTAAAACTTTGTCAAATCTATATGAACATGGATCAATGAAGATCAAAGAGAATGCTCAATAAGGTTATTGAGCGAGATCTTATAGTTAACAATTTATCTCAAGATTTGGTTTTTGGCCGAGTTCAATGGTGTCGTTTGATTTATATAGTTGACCCATCTAGTGGGATAAGGCTATGTTGTTATAGTGATATTAAAGAAATAGTACTTTTTAGAGATAAAACCCACTTTAAGTGCCTGGTTGAACTGTCTTTTTAAGTAACAGCTCCAGAGTTTTTTTTTTTTTTTTATGAAGATAGGATTGTTTTGGTAGTAAAGTTTATAATTTTATTATAACAAGTAAAAAATTGCCTTTTTATTTGCCTTCTTTAAGTAGCTAAAATTTGAGTTTTTCAAATGGGCACCAAGTTCTCCACCTAATAACTTATATTTAAGTGTATATTATATTTTCTTATCTTTCTATTGATGGAAAAGTTAATTGGATCTTGACGTGATATAAGAGACTCATTGATTAAATGAAGTATTTTGATTCTCGTTATCATTATTGTTTGAAATTTGCTTTTGGCACTAGACTGATGAGTCTAGGTTTTGGCTGATCTCTAGGCTTTGGCCTCAGGGCATTTGTCTGCCTGCCTTGGCTATTTAGATGACCTGCTTTTTGACATGGTATTGGAACCTCTTGAATCAAGTGGTCAAGTCCTTGTTAGGTCCACTTTTATTCTTCTGCATAAATAAATTTCAATTCAAGGTTTGGGAACACTGTCAACTGCTTACACCTAGCATCCCATGCTTTTGGTTTGATGTTGGTCATGGACAATAATCAATCAATTTCTCAGTAATCTTGTTGATTTTCTTTTTTGTGATTACAGTAGTGGTTGATGACAAGAAAACAAGAAGTCAAAGTACATATGTTTATACTTTTTTTTTTAAATCTATGACGTCTCCATATTTTCATTTCTACTGGGGTGATAGTGATATTCTTTACATTGGATATCACTCTAACTATATGTTGGACCTAAGGAAGATAAGTTTTTCCACATCCATGTTAAAAGAGAAATTACAAATATGGTTTGGGTCAATATAAAGTAGAATGTCTAGGAAAAATATTGGTAATTATTCTGATGCTTAATTTTTTATTCAAAATGGCCATTGCTATTATTTTTAATATTTTAATTTTTGAGACATCTCAGCTTCAAGTTTGTCTGAGCTCCAAATCTACTTTTTATCAATTGTCTTAGAGGTACAATTCCTACTCTAGTGGTTTTTGGTCTCCCTAAATCGATTGAGTTTTATTTCAGCTGCCCATTCATGCTGTTTACTTGTTTAATGGTGTGTCCCTGTTAGATATGCTGAGGGGTTGAGGAGTGTTGTCACTTGTTGAAGCCACTTTTTAAAGCTTCTAGCCCTTTTTTCTATACCTAGTTTACTTTAGAATGTATTTACACCAGAGCTTAAATTATCACAGAGGTACTGCGCATCATCAGAAGATTGAGCATGAGAGACCAGTGGATGGATGACTCAATTCAATATTTGACCCTGAAAACACTTTGCTTGGCTTTATCTGCAAATCCTCGGGTTCAAAATCTTTTTAAAAGTATTGGTGGACTGGAAGTTCTGTTGGATGGTCTTGGAGTTCCATCAAATTATATGAGAATTTATGGCAAATCCGCTGGGGTTGATGGATTAAGGTAATTCATTGAAATGGTTTTCATCAGGCAACATTTTTTTGGTTGGAAACGTTTGTAGGATATGATGACTGCCTCATACTTGTAGTAGATATTGGAAGTTCTGCATTTTGCATTTGAGGAACCACTTCAAGTTTCAACGTTTGACTTTGTGGAAAATTAGTTAATGACTATACTTTCTTGATAAAGCCATTGTTCAATGTGGATAAGTTTTATTGCATCATGATGTAAGTTTGCTTCTGTGCAAGAGAATAGTTGGGAACGTATATATTACATTACTTCTGTGTGAGCATATTCTCTGTTTTTTTAATTTATATCTCTGCATTACTATGCCTTTGAGAAATTGCTTTACATTTTTCTTGCAGGGATAATAAACCACTGCAAAAGATTTTCCAGCTTCATGTCCTTACTCTGAAGGTTTTGAGAGAAGCTGTGTATCCTTCATTTATTGCTCATGTTATAAACTTCTGAAGGTTCCCTGATTTTATTTATACAAGAGCCTGGGCATCTTGGTGGATTCTTTCATGTGAAAATTATATGAAACTGATCTAAAATATATGATAGATTGATATTACTGTAGTGATGAAACATTTCACACACATTTTGTGAGATCTTTTTATGTTTTTTCTATCTGTTTTTTTCTCAGGTTAGTTACCATGTGGTAGTTGGTTTATGACCATCTTTTGTATAATGGATCCATATTTATAGGTTAATTGACTTGCGTTTGTTTAACCTATAGAGTGCTTGTCGTCTTTCATCCAGATATAATGTAACTGTTGTTGATCCTTGACGATTATACAGCTTTGGGAATACGAACAATATGCAATTTCTTCGTGAAAATGGTAGAGTACAGAAATTTGCAACTAGTGTTTGTTCACCAGCGTTCATGCTTATAGATATGTGGCAGGAGAAGGATTTGGCCGGGAAACAGCAGTGTGGAACGCCTGATCAGGATCTTCATAATGAAAATTGGGTGAAACCTGATCTAGCTTTGACTTTTGGTGGCATTTCCATTAGTTCTTCATTTTCTATAATATGGAATGATTATGTTGTTAAGTTGAGCAGCATACTCTGCTCATTCCTTCTGAATCCAGGAGGTTCAGAATCTCATAAGGTCATAATGCCAACTTCTTCACAATATTGTGAACAACGACGACAACAAAAAAACCTTATCCCACTAGGTGGGGCTTTATCCCACTATTGTGAACATTCAATCAAATGGGTAATGAGGGTTCTACTTACAATATTTCCTTGCATCAAAGCTTGCTCAAGTCACAATAAATTTCCTTTCCATTTAAGGTAATTGCCAATGGCTTACAGTAATTTTTTCTTTGGTATTTATTATGGCTATAAAATTGGAATGCCTTGTTGTGTGCTTATTTTACATCTTGTTTGTTATAATTTTTTGCAGGGTCTTTGTGACAATTCTACAGAAGACAGTTCTTAATGCATTTAAAGATGCTCTTTCTTGTTCACCCATGTCGCTTAACTTTTTTCGAGTAGAGGGTATTTGGGATCTTATCTTCTCAGAAAATTTCTTTTATTTTGACTTACCTTCAGAGGAAAATTTGGGTGAGACATTTTCATACCCTGAGAAGTCTGAATTTTTTCCTGCTTCAAGTAGCGTTAGCAGCATATCAAAAGAATGCAGGGTAAATAGTCTACAGATGGAAGTAATTTCGTTTCTGGAATTTGCTGCAACGTCTAATGGAAATTCACACAACTTGGTTGGTTCTATTTTGCTTTTAATTTTGTTTGAAATTTTCTGTTGTCCCATGAATTGGAGACTTAGAAATTTAATCCTTGACATCTAATGTGAGAACTTCTTGTTGCAGTAGGTCTTTATTTATTTAGTTAATTTTTATATTGCAAGATAGGCATTAAGTTTCTTGACAGATTCTATGGTATAATATATGCATGATGTGTCTTCTATGGTTTGTTGAAATGAACTGAAGTTGCATTTAAGTTTCATACACCATTTGTTACATGAAAAGAGATAGAAAAAAGGGATATGGGTGTAAATCAGAGTATGGGGGACGTAGTGCTTGTTGAAAAAGTCCACTTAAGCAGCACCATGTCACATTTCTAAATCTGGAAATCACGCATTGGGTTTTTGCTCTAAATCATGCACTTCCTTTGTTGTCAATTGACTTCCAGCATGCTTCTCTGGTGGAACTAAGCTTATTTTTGTTTATATTTTTAATATGGTAGCGTTCAAAACTTTTATCCATAGTTTGATTTGGTAAGTCACATTTTTTTTATTTTTGTTTTTTTTGGTTTTTGTTGCTTTGATTGCATGTCTGAATTTGATTGTTTTGGAAGTTTTCTGATATTTATTTCCTTTCATTTCATAACAGCCTGAATTGTCTGCTTTGCTGGATGCACTTGAACGGTCTTCCTGCAATCCAGGAACTGCCTGTGTTCTTGTGAGGAGCTTGGTTTCCATTTTGCATGTATCCCCTGAGAAAACAGTTGCTTCTTTTAAGACCCTTGGTGCAGCTTCCAGAGTTCTAAAAGTTGCTTGTGTTCAAGCACAAGAGTCAAGAAGATGTGGAAAAATTAATTTTGCTGGTGAGAATAGTAGCATGGAAGTAGTGTTGGAGCAGGATCAACAAAAGTGCAGTTCGCATGAAACCATGCAAAGTTTGTTCAACTGTATGAAATTGTGCATGGAGCTCTATGCTATGTTTTTATCTGCAGCTGAGGATGCACGAAGTTTGATATTGAGTGATTTTGCATGTATTGATTATTTATTCGATTTATTCTGGGTAGAAGGTTTGAGAAATGCCGTCCTTAGAGAAATACTTGAGCTGATGAAGGTATTCCTAAGTTTTTTATTTTTGTTTTCACTGTGTAATGATGTGATGGAGGTGTAAAATTCATGTTTGACCTCATTTATTATGTGTATGTCATTGACCGTGCATATTGCACACTGATACTTTTCCAGATTACACCACACTCTGAAGAAGATAAAAAAGCAAAGTTGCAGTTATGTTCCAAGTATTTAGAAACATTTAATCAGATAAAAGAACGGGAGAAGGGATTTGTAGATCTGTCAATTGATTTATTGGTTGGAATGAGAGATCTACTCCAGACTAATCCAGCAGTATGTTTCCTTTTGATTTGTTTCTTAACTAATCAAAAGTTACCTTAAATGTTGACATGGATTTAGCTAGTCAATTCTGATTGTATTTGATGTTGTTCTGCCTCAGTACTATCAGGCTCTGTTTCGTGATGGGGAGTGCTTTTTGCATGTTGTTTCATTACTTAACAGCAATCTTGATGATGCAAATGGGGAGAAACTGGTTTTGAATGTACTTAAGACGCTTGCCAGTCTGCTTGCCAGTAATGATACATCAAAGGTTCTCACGTCTCCATATCTTTTTCGTTATTTTTTTTTTGTTTATTTACGTATTTTGAAATTTCTTATTTCATCAATACCAACATTGTTCGAAATTGTAAAATCTGTAGCAAGCAGTGTTATTTGCTAGGTGTGAATAACACAACTTATTCTTGAGACCCCCCACAATGTGGGGGGGCCACCTAGTTGCTTGGAAGCTAAGTTGTATCCTATGAACTTACCTTGTTTCTTGGCATGATTTTGCTTGAATTTTGTTGAGGCTACCTTGAGTTAAAAAATTGACTTATTGTTAAAAACTTTGCAGGCTGCATTTAGAGCTCTTGCTGGAAAAGGTTATCAGGCCCTGCAAAGTCTGCTCCTGGATTTTTGCCGATGGCATTCAAGTGAAAGACTTCTAAATGTGTTGCTTGATATGCTTGTTGATGGGATGTTTGATGTCAAGATGAGTCCAATTATAAAGGTAATCCAGTAGTACACAACTTCAATTTGGATGATTTGCTTGCCTTCTTTCATCTTATTTTTGAATTATGCTACATATTGGTTGCACTTGGATTGGCTTATCCTCTTGATAAATTACACCAAGTGTATCTTTAAATCTCCATTGAATGAGTCTCATTTGTTGCATTTCCTTTCTCTCTTTCTTTATTTGATTTCAGAATGAAGATGTGATTATATTATATCTGATTGTACTGCAAAAGGTAAGCTATTCATTTCCCTTGATTTTTCCTCATAAATTTTCAGCGCTGGAGTTTGTCTTTCTGGATATTTTTTCTAATAATTGCTGGCCTTTTGTTTAATAATATAATTCCATCTAGATTATTGCTTGCTATCTTGTGATTGGGCAGAGCAGTGAGTCATTGCAGCATCAGGGACTCGATGTGTTTCAGCAGCTGCTAAGAGATTCCATTTCCAATCGAGAATCATGTGTCAGGGCAGGAATGCTTGACTTCCTTCTTGATTGGTTTTCTCAAGAAGATAATGACAGTGTGATATTTCAAATTGCCCAGTTAATTCAAATCATTGGTGGGCACAGCATATCAGGGAAGGACATACGCAAAATATTTGCCTTACTCCGTAGTGAGAAAGTGGGGACACAGAGACAGTACTGCTCTCTGTTGTTAACTAGTCTGTTGTCAATGTTACACGAAAAGGGACCGACTGCCTTTTTTGATCTTTCTGGGACTGATTCTGTAAGTCCTGAAGCTGTTATAGAAATATTACTATGGGAGTTTTCATTTTGGTTTGGTTACTGTATATAGATATATATTTATCTGTATGCTAGGAAGTATTATTCTTTTTTCCATTCTTTATTTTGATTAAAGAGTGTGCGTGTTTGGTCATCCATGATACAAGTTAGGATATTAGGATGTTGGCCACATATAATTTGATCAATTTTATCCCTTGAAAGTAGAAAAATAAAATCAATACTTAATCAGCCAGCCAAAAATTAAGGAAATAAAAACAATGTTTAAAGTTGACTAAATGATAAAGCCTAATCAAGTGATCAAGTAAAACAACTAAAAGGACGAAAATGTGAAAATTCAGCCCGAGCATCAACACTCCTTTAGGGTGGGTAGTAGATTTTATTCATTCTCAATTGGCACTCAATTCTTCAACCTTGATTCTTGATAGTGCCTTGGTTAACATCTACTAGAAAAGTTGTACAGTTATGGTTTAGCTCAATTTTCTCCTTGATCAAAGACTTATTTCAACTTGTTTCATCCATCTCACTTGATAGGATTTTTCTACTATTTCAATTGTTGCCTTGTTACCATAAAACACTTCCCTTGGCATGCTAACACTGATATTTGCTTCCTTAAAGGGTCTCAATATTCACATCCCTCCACATGTGCCGATTGCCAGAACATGCGATTGCCTTTTTACCACTTTTAGCAACCCCGAGTTGCTTTTAGCTGTTCCAAGTCACTCTGTTCCTTACATAAATATCCCATAGCCAGTAACAGGCCTCACATCAATTGCTGATCCAACTTAGTCTACATTTGAGAACACTTCTACACCTTTATGATCTCCCTTCTTAGAACACGAGCCTTCACCAGATATCATCCTGCGATAGCTCAAGATTCTGGAAACAGTCTTCAGGCGCTCCTTATTTGGTTTGTTCATAAACTTTGTCTGGCTTGGTGCGAGCTAAATATGTTAACTTGATGCAAGCCTATGATATCTCCCTATATTAATAGGAGAACTTTTCTTGCTTTTGACTCATTTCATAATATTAGCTTTCATAGGGCTATCATGATAGGGATTTTTTCATGGAAAGAAAAGAAGGGAAGTTTTATCAGAGGACAGGATGCAAGTATCTTTTTTTCGTTTTCTTTTCTTTTTTGATGAGAGAATCTCCCAAAAGTACAACGTCAATATCTGTCTGACTCCCCCGGGATACAATGTCATATATTTATAATAACACACATACTGCTCATAATAGTTGGCACGAGATAAGACATATAACCTGAAAATACACACACACAGAATAACTGCTAGTAAATAACCGTTTGGTAATTTGTTTCCCTAATTGCCCTTATCTAGCGTTGATCCTGCATGCTTGTGTTGTTCGGCATGTGAGAAAAAGGAGGATGAACATCTGGAACTCTGTCGTATTGCAGACTTGCCTTCATACACATTTGTTTCTTTTATCATGTCTAAGGTTTTTAGAGAAGTTGTGTAGAATTTTCAGATATTGAAACTGAAGCTATACAAGGTTGGTAGCAACACTCTGCTACTTGGATTTGAAAACAGGGGAGCAACTTTAGGGTGAAACTTAAATGTTATAGAGAGAAATCTAATCTCTAAAAACCAGTAATACTACAGTCTGAATATGTAGCCTAATAAAAGATGAATGTATGCAATCAAACAGCATATTTGCAAGACTAACATCTGGCCAACAGTTTTCTTTCTCTAAGAAATGGAAATACTCTCTCTGGTTTGCGCACCTTCTATGCCATTGAAGTACCTTTACTTACCAAGGTTTTTAAATATGAATTCATTTGCTAGACTTCTTTGATCTGTCTATGTTGTCAACATAGTCTCTAGTTATTTTGATATCAGCTAATCTAGCCAAAAGTTCTAACCTCGGGTATTTGAGCTATGTTACAAGCAGGTGACACCAGAAATCCAATGCATGGATTATTGAGTTTGGGATGATAGATCACTCTGTGGAAATGCCTCTTTTTGTCGATCATTTTGTTGCAAATTTTGAAAGACTTGTGGTTAGGATAGCTGATAGTAAGCTATAGTTAATGGGATTGATTTTGTAAAGTTGTCTGGCAATTGAGATCTAAAGGATGTTTTACTTGCCCCTTAATCGTTCTTGGGCTGACGGAAAGTGGACTTAATGAGGCCTCTCCAGCACAACACCGGGTTATGTAATATAAGGCCTTAATTTGGACCTTGAATTGGAATGGAATGTGAACTTCTTGGACGAATTCGCTTCATTTATTGGCATGAATAATTTTCTCTTTGTAACAAAAGTCTCTTTTCTCTGCTTGTAATTTTTTATGAACATTTTGATTCCGCAGCATGATCCTATTTGTTATTGTGACTTGCTTGCAAGTCTCATCTCTTTCACGTCCTTGTAGGGTATCATGCTTCTGACGCCTGTGCAGTGGCCTCTCAATAAGGGATTTTCTTTTTCCTGCTGGCTCAGGATTGAGAACTTCCCCAGGGATGGAGCAATGGGTCTTTTCAGTTTTCTTACGGAAAATGGAAGAGGGTCCTTGGCTGTTCTTGCAAGGGAGAAGCTCACTTATGAGGTGAGGAAATTTATTCTCCAGAAAAGTTTTCTCTTTTCCTTAGATTATATTGTTCTCAAGTTAGCTTTGACCTACATCGGTTTTTATCTTTATTGACTTGGTTTCTTCTTTTGATCCTTCTCCCTCCTTTTCTATTGCTAGTCAATTAATCTGAAGAGACAACGTGTAGACCTGCATGTTAATTTAGTCCCGAGGAAATGGCATTTTCTTTGCGTAACTCATAGCATAGGAAGAGCATTTTCTGGGGGTAGCTTGTTGAGGTGTTACTTGGATGGTGATCTTGTCTCATCTGAAAGATGCAGGTTCCAAATCACATTGATTTTTTCTTCATCTAACATTGCAGATTCATTTTCTCTATTAAAATTATACTTGTTATGATGCTTTTACTTATTTATGTGCTTTCATTTTTCAGGTATGCAAAAGTTAATGAACCTTTAACAAGTTGCTTTATTGGGTCTAAAATTAAAATGCCTCACTATGAGGATCACGCTATCTCCTCTGAATCCATCCAAGACTCTTCTTTTTTTGGCCAAATTGGTCCCGTTTATTTATTTAATGATGCCATTTCTGGAGAGCAAGTCCGGAGCATCTATTCCTTAGGACCAAGCTATATGTATGCATTCCTTGATAATGAAGCTCTGCTGTTCTGTGGAGATAAATTACCCAGTGGGATTCTTGATGCCAAAGATGGTCTTGCCTCGAAAATTATCTTTGGATTCAATGCCCAGGTGCTTAATGCATTTTATTAATTTAATAAAAGTGGTATATCTAAAACTAAAGCCTCTGTAAATGAATTTATTTCTTTTTCAGGCAAGTGTTGGAAGAATGCTTTTCAATGTTTCACCTATACCGAATCAAGCATCGGGTAAGAAATCTTTCGAAGCATCTGTAATGGGTGAGACAGAGTTATGTTCAAGACGTTTACTGCAGCAGATTATATACTGTGTTGGTGGCGTATCTGTATTTTTCCCTCTTATCACACAATGTTCTAGATTTGAAAGTGATGATGGAAAATCTGGAAATACATTGCTCACACACATGACGCATGGGAGTGTGACTACTAAAGTTATTGAGCTTATTGCGTCTTTCTTGGATGAGAATTTGGCAAATCAACAACAGATGCATCTAGTATCTGGATTTTCTGTTCTGGGATTCTTGTTACAGTCAGTTACTTCTGGACAACTTAGCATGGAAACACTTTCTGCCTTGAAAATCCTTGTTAATGTTGTCTCTAATTCTGGTATATATTCTGCAAAACTCTCTCATCCTTTACCATTTGATGCTTTATGTTTGAAAACTTGGTCTTCAGTTTCAAATTTCTTCTGCACACCATTTTCATTTGATGATTTTTTCTAATGGTGCAATGTTATTTATTATATTATTTTGGATGCTCTTCAGGTCTGGCAGAGCTGCTTGTTAAAGAAGCTATATCCCATATATTTCTTAATCCGCTTATCTGGGTCTCCACAAATTATGAGTTGCAACGTGAACTCTACATGTTTCTAATCCAGCAATTTGACAATAATCCTAGGCTTCTTACTAATTTATGCAGGCTTCCACGTGTTCTTGATATGATTCACCTATTTTATTGTGACAATATCAAGTCCCGGTTATCTATTGGAAATAACCCTTTTCTACATCCTATCACCAAACAAGTTGTTGGTGAAAGACCTAGTAAAGAAGAAGTACGGAAGATCCGTCTCCTTTTGTTAAGTCTTGGTGAAATGAGTCTAAGGTATGGTTATTCTTGAAATTCGTATTTAGAGCTGTATGTTTGCTATTATCTAATTTTCATTGTATATTTTTAATAGCAATAGCTTATTACTACTCATTCTTTGTTCAATTTTCCTTTTGAAATTATTGGGGCCATGCAGGGAGGACATTACTTCAGGAGATATAAAAGAGCTTGTTGCATTCTTTGAGAGAAGTAATGATATGACCTGTATTGAGGATGTTCTTCATATGGTTATTCGTGCTGTTTCCCAGAAATCACTGCTTGCTTCTTTCCTTGAACAAGTTAACGTCATTGGTGGTTGTCAGATTTTTGTCAATCTTCTCCAGCAGTATGTCCCACTTCACATTTTTTTGATGAAATCATATTTGACAAGACTGATATATTTTCAATAATAATATGGGTAAATCAGTATACTTATGATCAATTTTTTTTGCTTGGAGCATTTTCTTCTTAGGAAATACTCCATTTAGTCCTTAATATAAGAGATGCTTAACTAATTTGGTAAGATTAAGGAAACAAGGTAAATGAGTTAATTATAGCAAATGTGACTTGATCTCCCTAAAATACTCTTGTATAACATCAAATTATATATCAATTTATAAGTTAGGTAAATTAGCTTGGGGAAAAATGATAAATATGAGAGACAAAGTGGATTGAGTTCTTATATAATTATATTTAGGACTAATTCCACCCTCCAATTAGCTCCTATATTAAGGACAGGAGGGAGTAGGATATTTCATGTTCTCATGTTGTTTTGTGTTATTTATTTATTCTAGGGAATTTGAGTCTATTAGACTGCTGAGTTTACAATTCATAGGGAGGCTTTTGGTTGGCCTTCCAGCTGAGAAGAAGGGATCAAGATTTTTCAATCTTTCTGTGGGGAAATTCAAATCTCTTCCAGAAATTGATAAGAAAGTGAGAATGCAACCAATTTTCTTAGCTATTTCTGATAGATTGTTCAGCTTTCCACAGACAGATAATTTATGTGCCACTCTATTTGATGTTCTTCTTGGTGGTGCTAGCCCCAAACAGGTATTTTGACATTATGTGGACGCCTTTTTCATTCCTAAATCATTTTTATCAATTTAGTCATAGTCTCAATGGTTTTCTAGTAACGGAATCCTCTATTTTACCAAGAGAGTGATTATTCTTTACAAGTCTTATTTGACAATCAAACTTTCTGGTAATCTCTTTATGATACTGTGGCTCACAGGTCTTACAGAGACACAATCAACTTGAAAGGGTGAGAAGCAAGCTCAATCATTCTCACTTTTTACTTCCTCAGATGTTGCCACTAATCATCAGATACCTGTATGGCTGTGAGGATTCTCATGCTAGAATAAAAATAATACGAGATCTTCTTGAACTCCTCGATTCAAATCCTTCAAATATTGAAGCTTTCATGGTATGGCTATATAATGTTTTCCTTCTTACTAGGTTGATGAATTTTTAAACCATTTTTACAATTGCTTCTATTGTGAGCAGGAGTACGGTTGGAATGCCTGGTTATCATCATCTTTAAAGCTTGATGTATTGAAAGACTACGAAATCAAGTCAATAAGCCAAGTTGTCAGTGAGGCAGATGAGGTGCATGTGGTTAGGAATTTGTTTTCCCTAGTTCTCTGTCACTATATGCATTCCATAAAAGGTGGCTGGCAACTTTTGGAAGAAACAGCCAACTTCTTTCTGTACTCTGACAAGGTACAGTGGGAATCTGACCGCATGTTGAAATGTTATTTTTTTAATCATGCTAGAAAATTGTCAAAATCAATCTGTTATGGTTATTTTATTTAGCATAAAAGATTCTACCTTAAATGATGGTTTTACTTCAAAACTTGTTTTTTGCAGGGTGGTAATTCATACCGATTTTTTCTTCACGATATATATGAGGATTTGATTCGGAATATGGTGGAATTGTCTGCTGAGGATAATGTTTTTATCTCTCAACCTTGTCGGGATAATATGTTGTACCTTCTGAGGTTGGTTGATGAGATGCTGATATCTGAAATTGATACAATACTCCCGGTATTACATTTGCCTTCATTTTTATATTATTTCACTTGTCTTGATAGAATAAAATTCCCTTCAAAACTTTTTGAAATTACAAAATGAAGAACTTAGAAGGTGGTCATAATATCATTAGGTCAGTTGTGTCGAGGCACTGTGTTTCTTACATCTTGAGGTGTTAGGCCTTCAGCTAGGTGCTCTTCTTATTGAGCTATGGCAAATTACTAGCTTATTTTGCAGCGATATAAGCCCAGCACAAGTATCCTAAAACAATACAGATAGATGATCTGAGGATGGTAAAAACCTTAGAACCTAGCCACTAACTGATAAGTAGCATGGTGAAGTGGTCATTCTCGCTTAAAATATGGCATGATGACTTCGTTCTCACTTTACAACATATTTGGGCTGTAAAGTTAACTTTATACTTTGGCATATGTCATAGACTTCATAAATGCACTTGATTATTGTTATTATTATACGACTTAATGATGATTATACTTGAATAGTTTTACATAGTGCTTAACTAGTGCGCTTGATGATTATTGTGCTTGAATAACGAATTATTGTTAAATGTTGTTTGTAAAACTTGGATTAATCTATTTTCTGTTTGTATTGCATATTTTCAGCATTTATGTTCATATGCCTGTGCCTTTCTTCACTGAGGCATGTTTTTTATAGTGCTTATCACCCAAGGCATTATGTGGTCTGGTGTCTTAAAAGGTGCTGTTCGCATTTGACTGCTGTAGAACTTTGGCTTCTTTGCAAACATTGATTCCCGTTTTTCTTTGTTGCTTTTTCAAATAAAGAAGGAATTTATTGAAAAGGAAGGAAGGTTCATCTTATTGGAGGACAAGATGTGCTAAAAACAGAACCAAGTAACAATATAGGTAGCTAACTCACAGATATTTTGACTTGAACCTTCTCAACACAAATAAGTGTTTCAGAGAAGCAAGATAGGAAAGGATTATTTATGTTGAAATTTTCTAGCATCCCATTCCAACCAACTAATCCATATACATTCACACACATCACACTGTCGCAGCATTGATCTTTTGTTATATCTTCAAGAGCCATTTTACTCAGGCAATAAGGACTTCCAACCCCGACTATTCCAAGACTTACTGGACATACCAAAAGGCCTGTTCCAAAGTCTTGAAGCTGGAAGTCTTAATTGGAATAGCTGATGAGATTTCCTCAATACTTTATGAAGAAACTTTCACACATCAGGAGATAATACTGAGTTCTTTGAACCTGAGTAGATCATTTTATTATCACGATGTGGCTTGCAATATAATTTCCTCTTCTCGTTTCTCCAATGTGCTCAAAGATAATTAGATTGGGTTCAGGAAGGGAAAAGAAATTGGTGGGAATCAAATATTAATCTTGGTCTTACTAAAGGCTTTCAGTATATCTAAACATTTAGTTTTAGTATCAGGCAGATGTACAATGCTCTCTTTATGCCTGTGAAAACACTATGGACCCTCATTGATTGTGCAAAGCCTAGCATGGTCACGATTTTCACTAAATTCCTTTGTTCAAGGGAGGTTTAGGGAGATTTTTATGAAACAAGAGTTTAATGTGAAGCGCTCTGATACCATGTGAATGAACAGAGTCAGTTCTGTTTTGTCTTGTGTCTTATTCACTTACTGGACTGAGTAAAGTACAATTGCATATATAATCTTGATAGGTATCTTAGCTATATTCTAATAGATCTATGGGTCTGGGCCTTGTGCTGAAACTAACAAATATCTATGCGCTAACAAGAGCAGCCAACTATTTTAGTCTAAAAAATGTTTCAAAGTTCTATTGTTGTAGTATTGACCTTATGATATATGCTGTTCATTTTTTGTTTCTTTTCGTACAGTTTATTGGAAGTGCCTCTGATCTTCTCCTTACTTCGGAATTGGAACATCACAGAGATTATAGCTCTGCCTTAAAAGAGGTTATGGTAGGCGCTGATGATGAGCAAACATCCAGGTATTGGCATTTTGAACCAATACAACCCCCCCCCAACAACCGCCTATTAAAAAAAAAAAAAGGGAAAAGTGCTGCCGCCTGAGGTGGCATTTTTAACAGTTTGTTCATTTCATCTTTCAGAAAATCGCAGGATTGTAAGCAGCCAATACCAGAGGAAGATGACAGAATTGAGGAGAATTGGTGGAATCTATATGACAATTTGTGGGCTGTTGTTAGTGAGATGAATGGCAAGGGGCACGGCAAACTGTCACCCAAATCATCATCATTTACAGGCCCATCATTAGGTCAAAGGGCACGTGGTTTAGTTGAATCATTGAACATTCCTGCTGCAGAAGTGGCTGCTGTTGTTGTATCAGGTGGTATAGGTACTGCATTGGGTGCAAAACCTAAACAAAATGTTGATAAAGCCATGGTTTTACGAGGAGAGAGGTTCCCAAGAATTATTTTTCGACTTGTAATTCTATATTTGTGTAAAGCTTCCCTTGGAAGGGCGTCGCAGTGTGTCCAACGGGTTGTTTCACTTTTGCCTTGCTTCTTGACTGCTGATGATGAGCCTAGCAGGAGTAGGCTTCAACTTCTCATCTGGTATATCCCTTTCCAAACACGTTGGAGCAAGTTTACAAATTTGAGTCTAAAGTCCAGGGATTTATGTTTCGTTTTTCTTTTTCAATTACAGCCAATATGCAATTGCATTAACTTTAACCTAGTAGAGTCTAACTTTTATTTGGAAGATGTCAGGGCAATGCTTGCTGTTAGGTCACAGTATGGATTGTTGGATGACGGTGCTCGATTTCATTTGGTATCACATTTCATTCGAGAGACTGTCAACATAGGAAAATCAATGCTTGCTAGTAGCCTGATGAGCAGAGATGACTCTTCAGATCCAAATAGCAATTTTAAAGAAACAGGATCCATTCAAAACATAATTCAAAAGGATCGAGTGTTAGCGGCGGTATGTTTGAAAATCCTGCTGATGTTTTCCTTTGTTAATTTCTCTATTTGATTATCCTTATCTATATATTTCAATATTATTATATACTATTGCTTATAATCTTATTATAATGATTAATATTGGGAAAATTAATCAATTGGTTCTTATAGTTTTAACTCAATTCAAACTTAGTTGCTAAACTTTAATTCATTGCAACTCAATACTTACAGTCTTGACTTGGTTGATACTCAGTTTCTGAATTTTGACTTGATACAACTTAGTCCCTATAGTTTTAACATTTAAGATATTGGTTCCTACATTTTATGAAATAAAATTATACATTTCTTGAAGCATAGGGACCAAAATTTTAAATGATTAAAACTGAAGAGACCGAGTAGCATTGAGTTGAAGTTTAGGTTCTGAGTTGTACCAACTGAATGTTTAGAGACTAAGTTACAACCGAATTAAAGCTATAGGAATCAAATGACTATTTTTTCCTGAAGTATTTAATGCAATCTAATTTCTCATTCAATCATCAATATATATATATATATATATATATATAAAACCTGTACAAACCTGCATTATTAACAATGTGGCTCATTTCTCAAACTCTATGTGATGCACAAGAGCCACGTCTAATTCATACATTTTTTTTCGTACAGTATTCAAAACTGTTTTCAAATATGATTTTTAGTCTAGGCTTATTGTTCCCAAGCCAGATTTCCTACCAAGGAACTTGAAGACTTAAAATTGCAACATCTTTCAAGGCAGTTTGCTAAATTTTATAACTTGATCTACCTTTATCAGTGCTGGGAAAACTTGCCTGTCTGGCTGAAATTTCTTGTTCCGTTCCCTACTAACGTATATCCATTCTCGTGTTGCACCATTGACCATTTACTAAATATATTGATATGCCTGTGTTCTATTATGTTGCTTCACATGTCTTTTGGCAAAGCCTCTCTAAGTCTTTCCTTTTTCCTATTTGCTTACATGTGATATCTGATGTTTCTTTTTGCATTTCTCTTTAGGTCATGGATGAAGCTAAATATATAAAGACAATGAAAACTGACCGAAGCCAGCAGATACAGGAACTCCATTCTAGAATGGAGGAAAACTCCTTGGAAGAATCTAGTAGCAAGAAAGCTTTTGAAGATGGCATACAAAAGAGCTTGAACTCCATTCTTGCTTCAGTTGATGTCAAAAGAGCTGAATTCCACCTTACTTGCGAGGAAGAGCAGCAAAATGTGGCTGTATTCATAACATCTTTCATTTTTCTATTCAATGAAACTTTTGTTGCCCCTGCTTATACTGGTTAAAGTTACTATATGTTTCATTACTATGCGTATGAACAAAGGTTTTTTTTACAGGAAAAATGGATACACATGTTTCGTTCATTAATTGATGAGAGGGGTCCGTGGTCTGCAAACCCTTTTCCAAATCATATTACGACACACTGGAAACTTGACAAGACTGAAGATACGTGGCGCCGTAGGCCAAAACTAAGGCAGAATTATCATTTTGATGAAAATCTGTGCATTCCACCTTCTGCCTCTGGCGGCGGATTAGCTACTCCTGTAGCTGAAAATAATCCTAGTTTTGTGGGACATATACCTGAGCAGATGAAGCAGCTTTTGCTGAAAGGAATAAGGAAAATAACTGAGGAAGGAAGCTTGGATGCTAATGAAACCAGCAGTGAAATAAGTGGAAAAAGGACATCTGTTCCCCTTGACCCTTCAGAAAACACATCCTCTGACTTATTAAAGGATAGTGACAGAAAGGATACTTTGCAAGAACGAAAAGACAGTTTTTCTTCACCAGAGGCAGAAGCTCAAAGTGAGGTATGTGTGGACCCAGAATGTCGTCTTTTGTAATTTTTGGAAGGAGAGTCTGCTAGTGTATTTGATCACATATAATTGCTTTTCTTAGGTGCTTATGTCTATTCCATGTGTTCTCGTAACCTCGAAGAGGAAATTAGCTGGGCATTTGGCAGTCATGAAAGATGTTTTGCATTTTTTTGGCCAATTTTTGGTTGAAGGTACTGGTGGATCATCTGTTTTTAAAGACTTCCCTGCTTCAAGCAATTCGGATCTGACAAAGTCTGATCCGAAGCAAAGGTCACTGAAGTGGCCTGTTTCTGATATAGATATTCAGAAGGAAATATCAGTCAGTAACAGTAAAATAATAAATGGAAATGCGCCTGTCAAACTAAACAAGTGTGTCAAGCGCCACAGAAGATGGAGCATGGCCAAGGTTTGGTGGTCATTGGATGTTTTATATGAAGCTTTCTATTGTTATTTTATTACAAATTGGATCTGATTGTTTCTTCTCTGATTATTGATATAGATTAAAGCTGTCCATTGGACTCGGTATTTGCTGAGATATACTGCGATAGAAGTTTTCTTCAGTGATTCAGTTGCCCCTGTATTTTTGAACTTTGCATCTGTAAAGGATGCAAAAGATGTAGGAAACTTGATTGTTACTACTAGAAACGAGTATTTATTCCCCAGAGGAAGTAGTAGGGATAAGAGCGGATCTGTTACTTTTGTGGATAGACGAGTAGCACAGGAGATGGCAGAAATTGCCAGAGAGAGCTGGAGGAGAAGGGATATAACGAACTTTGAATATCTAATGATTCTTAACACACTTGCTGGGAGATCTTATAATGATTTGACCCAGTATCCTGTTTTCCCGTGGGTTTTGGCTGACTACTCGTCAGAGGTTCTTGATTTTAATAGATCATCAACCTTTCGGGATCTCTCAAAGCCTGTTGGAGCACTTGATACCAGGCGATTTGAGGTCAGTTTGTCTTTTTGTTTTGTACTATAGAAATGAAGTTCTTTTCTATTTTCTAACTTGCACCTTGGTAATTTAAGGTGTTTGAAGATAGATATCGTAACTTCTGTGATCCTGATATACCTAGGTAATTTTCAGTCCTAGTCTTTGGATCATACAGTAAATCTTTTGTGATATGATTTTTCTCATACTAGTTCATCTCTTGGTGCAGTTTCTACTATGGGTCTCATTACTCAAGCATGGGAATTGTGCTTTATTATCTTCTTAGATTAGAGCCCTTTACTTCCCTCCACCGTAATTTGCAGGTACCTTTAATGATTTTTATAACATGTGACCCTGCTTGATGTGAATTTTTAGTGTGAAAGACAAGATGAACAAGCTTCGTTTTTGTGGTTGTTCTGTTCTTTGTCTTGGTAATTCAGCATGAAATTTCTTGTAATGAATTTTTCACATGTATTCTTTATCACATCTTAATCAAATATGTTTTCCCCCAAAAATGAGAAACTGCTCCTTTTTTAACTTAATTTTTGTTTAATGGATTCATATTTCTGACATGCAAAGAGATCGGACTGTGTTTTTACTGTAGAAAGAATTGACTCAAATGCATACATATATTCCATTTAAGAGGATATATAAATGCAAAGGATGAGCTTAGGTAATTGTGGCTTATTGAGAGCCCACGTTATCATTGAACTTTATTTCCTTTAGCATACTCTATAATAGCCTGTTATATAGATAATAATAACCCTATTCTAATACTCCACCTCAAGTTGGAGCATAGCTCTAGGTTGGTGAGGTTCTGTATGATCTCCATGTATTTATATTTTATTTTTTATTTTCTCGTTTTTGTTTCTCATTATGCATGACTTGTCAAATATCTTGCTTCATCGTTTCTTAATAAACTTATACTACTAAAACTACCGCTACCACCATTATTATTGGCTAGGTGTTTTGTTTCTATTACTTGTTCCTTATCGTAATTCGTTGTTCATTATTTCTGTTTAGGGTGGCAAGCTTGATCATGCTGACCGTCTTTTCCAAAGCATTGAGAGCACATATAAAAATTGCCTTACAAATACTAGTGATGTCAAGGAGCTAATACCTGAGTTCTTTTACTTGCCTGAGTTTCTTGTGAATTCAAACTTTTATCATCTTGGAGTAAAGCAAGATGGTGATCCTATAGGAGATGTTATTCTCCCTCCCTGGGCGAAGGTATGGGAATATTTTGAATCATTAGTATACAACAGAAATAATTTATCAAACTATTCTATCCATAAATAATAAAATAATTAATACTCCTTCCGGTCCTTAATATAAGACATATTTGGGGAGTTGATCTTGATCCTAAATATAAGACATACTTTTCATATTTATTAATCTTTTCCTAATTTACCTCTATTGATGTTCCCTTAACAATAATCAAGGAGGAGAGGGAATGAGGGAATCAAAGAAGATGAGTAAGGTGTTTTAGAAAATATATATCATATTAACTAACTTCCTTAATCTAATCAAATTAGGTAAATATATCTTATATTTAGGACTGGGGGGAGTAATAAACTTAATATCTTTATACAGTATAACTATTATCAGGATATGCCATACAAAGTTAACTTTTAATTCCAATTAAAAATTTTAGTGTTTCATTCAATCCAATAACCTTTTTTCCCTTTGCTTCTTTATCTAGAATCTCTCAGAAACAAATAGGATAGCATTTTTTTGTTGGTCAATAAGAACAAAAAAGTTATGGAAGAATAGAGAAGAGATAAAAAAGACTGAGGGCAAGAAGTCCTCCCAAAGCTAAGGAAAAAAATCGCAGACTCTAGCCGAAAAGAGCCTTGAATACTGTCTTAAATCCATAAGGGAAAGCTCTCCAGAAAGACCATTAGATGAAATCCATAGAGGCCATGAAAATAATTATTACCCAAATCAGATGTGTAGGAATAAATTTCTGATTGAGCGCTGTTATGTTCATTTCTAACCAAGTACACCACAAACCAGCCAAGACAGCACATTAACAAAGAACTGTATGCTCTTTTTTCTGGCTGAAACCAGTGACTTAACAGTTAGAAAGTCGTGCAGATTAGCTGGACACACCCAATCTCTATTATAAAAGGGGAGAACAAGTGTGGGAATCTGTAATATCATATCTCCAAATCCTTCTGTTGGGCAAAACTAGAAACATGAAACAGAAGAATTTCCAACAACAAAGCAGCATCCGTGAAGACAATACCAAAGGTGATTCTTTTGAGAGAGCAGATGAGAAATAAGAGTGATTTCATCGATATCTGATGATCATCAAATTCCTTTCCTATGTCAGTCTTGCAGCTTGTGTTGGTACAAGAGTGAAAGTGAAGAGAAAGAGAAAGATATAAGAGGAGGAAAGAATAGATAAACAAAGGCTTGGGGGGGGGGGGGAGGAAAAAGAAAATAGGATTCAACAAAAACTTAACCCTCTGGGAAATCTGAATTAATAGGATTTATTTCTCTATTAATAGTCAAATTTCTCTAGGATCTTTTTCTATCTTGTATATCCCTGATTTTTTGCTTGTATTTATTAGATAAACTTGTATATATTGTATTTCATACTTCTGAATAATATAAAAGGATATATTTAGAGGTTAAAATGGGAGATCATATCATACCACAAGTGATAAAGTTTAGATATTTGAGATCAATTATACAAGATGATGGTAAAATTGATGGGGATGTTACACATAGAAGGTAAGCTGAATGGTTCAAATGGAGAAAGGTTACATGATTTATTTTTGATCGGAAAATACCTAATGAGCTTAAAGAGAAGGTTTATCAAATTGTTGTAAGACTAGCAATGCTTCATGGTATTGAATGTTGGACTTTAAATGGACAACAAGAATATGAAGTTGGGGTAGTGGAGATGAAAATGTCACGATGGACGTTGAGTATATGAAAAAAGATAAGATTTGTAATGACCATGTGTGAGAAGAGTTAGCATGGCATTTATTGTGGAGACAATGGTAGAAAACCATTTAAGGTGGTTTGAGTATGGTAAAGAAGGTTGTTGGAGGCGTAGTTGAGGATGGTGGGGTATAGAATTTTAAGTCCTGTGAAGAGGGGTAAAGAAAGACCTAAAAGAACACTCAAAGAAGTGTTAAATGATGTAATTAATAATATTAGTAGTAGTTGGTAGATAATAATGTAATTAGTATTTAATAATACTAATAGTAGTTGGTAGATAGAAGTTAGAAGTTAATACTCAAGCATAGCATTTATATTCTTGTAGAAGGCTCCCTATATAAATACCCTTGTAATCTTGAGAATGAAATAATCAGAAACATTTTTTTCTCTAAACATTTTGTTAATTATTGAATGGGATCTTTTGGTTAACAATTTATCCAAAGACTTGGTTGTTGATAGAGTATATGACGTTTTGCAATCCACTTAAACAACCCAGGCTTGTTGTTGTTGACAGTGAGAACGGACCAAAGCTTTCAATAATTAAAATTGCTGAACAGAAAGAACTTATTTTTAACTAATTTATACAGGGTTCACCTGAAGAATTTATAAGAAGAAACCGTGAGGCACTTGAAAGTGAGTATGTTAGTTCAAATCTCCACCATTGGATAGATTTGGTATTTGGATACAAGCAACGTGGGAAACCTGCAGTAGAGGTATGCATGCCCATGAATAATGTTGAATGATGATATATTCAAGTTTGAAACCTGAATTGGCTGAATTATTTTACTCTTCAGGCCGATCAACTCATTAAAATGTTTAACATTGGATTGTAGGCTGCAAACATCTTCTATTATTTGACCTATGAAGGTGCTGTTGATCTGGAAACAATGGATGATGATTTGCAAAGAGCGGCTATAGAAGATCAAATAGCTAACTTTGGCCAGACACCCATCCAAATATTTCGTAAGAAACATGCTAGAAGAGGGCCACCTATTCCAATTGCACATCCTCTGCACTTTGCTCCTGATTCCATCAGTTTGACTTCTGTTGTTTGTAATACCAGTCATTCTTCATCAGCTTTCCTATATGTTGGTTTAATGGACTCAAATATTGTGCTTGTGAATGAGGGTCTCAACTTGTCTGTTAAGATGTGGCTGACAAGCCAACTGCAATCTGGGGGAAATTTTACATTTTCCAGTTCCCAGGTTTGGCTATGTTTTACCAGACTCTGAGATAAACTGCAGTTGATCATTTGCCTTTTCATTAAAATCATATTTGGATTTATGAAAACAACATTTTCAAACTTCTGCAGGATGCATTCTTTGGAGTAGGTTCTGATATACTTTCTCCACGAAAAATTGGGAGCCCTGTACCTGAAAACGTTGAACTTGGAGCTCAATGTTTTGCAACAATGCAGACACCATCCGAGAACTACTTAATATCATGTGGCAACTGGGAAAACAGCTTTCAGGTCATATCATTAAATGATGGTAGAATGGTCCAGAGTATCCGACAGCATAAGGATATTGTGAGCTGTGTTGGAGGTAAATTATTCAGAAAGTATCCCTGATCAGTTGACTTTCTTATTTTCGGGCAAAAAAGGAGAAATTTAATTAGATAGTAAAATAATATATGAGAAAAAAATATGGTATCTTGCTGAACCGAGAAAAACAAACAGTCTTAAACATATAATGAAAGTAGAAGAACGGGTCAGAGCGAGGAAAAGCAGCAGTTGAAAAATATTCTTATGAGTTGGACCCCTTAAAAAGGTAGTTTTCAGAGTGGGTTGCATCTTCACAATAGTGGCTCAGAAAGGTCTTAAACAAAAAACGGAAAACTCATCCAAATATCATCCAGATTTTGATACGGAGACCATATCCCACACTAAGCAAGACTGGAGATCTAAAACAGATATAGCCCTGAGAGATGAATCTTCATGGGCGAGTGAAAGTATCTGTGATTTCTTGGTTGGACATACCTCCAATTGTGTTTTAAATTATACTGCCCCTAGATATCTTGAGTCCATGTTTGAAGAATTCTAGACGAGAACACCATAGCTATTTACTTTGAAAGCAGGTTTTTGGACACAGTTACCAATGCTTGAATTTTTCTCCCACTTCAGCCTATCACAAACCACCCAACTAAGAAAATGATCTCTTCCTATCCTACAATTCTGATACCAAAACCATCTTCCATCCCTCCTGATCTCTTCTGACCTTGGGCCGCTACATCTGGTTTTTGAAAGAGGGCAGGTTTAGAAAAGAATACTGGATGGCAAGAGTGGATAAGAGTAATATAATCACTGAAAGAGCAAAGAGAACCCTTTTATCATCCAAGTGTTCCAATTTGAAGAATGGTTAGCTGATCATTGAAATCACACTTGACGAGAATACCAGAGTTCATTTGGAGCGTGTTTTTTCTTGATTTTGCTCTGAACTGATCCTGAGTATAATGCTGGGCAACAATCTTGATTTTTGAGAATGGCCGTGGGTATTTTACAACTTGGAATGTGTTCTTAGTAATGAGTATTGTACTTTAAAGAGAGGCAGGCTAAGTGCATTTCTTATATAGTTTCTTCCGTGATCCTGCGAGCACAATGAAGATATATGCAGTTTTCTGTGATCTTGTAATTTCAATGTTTCCTTTGTTTGTAGTTGCATCAAAACTCGTAATTGTTGCTTATTCTTTTATGCTTGATTTTTTTTTTCTTTTTCTCTTCAATATGTTTTAGTATTTTCCACTTAGTATCTTATTTGGTATCCATCAAACAAACATATAAAGTGAAACTTTCCTTGCTTTATCTTACGAGTGTGATATCTGGCTGCAGTTACATCTGACGGGAGTATTCTTGCAACTGGTAGTTATGACACAACAGTCATGGTTTGGGAAGTTTTCCGTGGCAGAACCTCAGAAAAGAGAATTCGCAACTCTCAGTCTGAGTTACCCCGTAAAAACTATGTCATAGTTGAAACCCCGTGTCACATCCTTTGTGGGCATGATGATATAATAACATGCTTGCATGTCAGTCTTGAGCTTGATATCATAATTAGTGGGTCAAAAGATGGAACTTGTGTATTCCACACCCTGCGAGAAGGAAGGTATGTAAGATCCCTACAACATCCTTCGAGCAGTCCAATATCAAAGCTAGTTGTCTCCCACGGTCGGATTGTCATATATGCTGATGGTGATCTCAGTTTGCATCTATATTCAATTAACGGGAAACATCTTGCTGCCTCTGAATCCAATGGACGTCTTAATGCTATTCAGTTGAGTAGGTGTGGTGAGTTTTTGGTTTGTGCAGGTGACCAAGGGCAGATAGTTGTTCGCTCTATGAACACCCTTGAAGTTATTAAAAAATATCAAGGGGTTGGAAAGATGATAACATCCCTGACTGTAACACCAGAAGAATGCTTCTTAGCTGGGACAAAAGATGGGAGTCTTCTTGTGTATTCCATAGAAAATCCTCAGCCTCGCAAAGTTGGTAATAACAGGAATACGAAGTCAAAGTACACAGCCGGATAGATCAATAATCGCATGCAGAAGCAGGTTCATGTGGAATTTGAAGTTAGAGCTGACCTGTATCAAAAATTCCAGGTACAATCTGGTCTTTCATTTATAACCATTTCTCGGTTCCTTTTCAACTCCTTGGACACTACTGTTTGTGCTTATATCTGTACTAGAGACGTTCCTGCCAATCACTTAGTTAAAGAAGTTCTCATTTACTTGCAAAGCTTCATTGTGATACGTTTTATTATCTGTAGTTATGATGGATTATGGTACTAACTACGGACTGTGGAGGATTATATTTTTAGACTTAGTGCTACCCAATCATTGACGCTTGTTTTGGATGGTAACAAACTGTTAATTCATTTATCATTCTCGAAAGACATGCTTGCTTAGCATATGATATTATATAATTGGAACTCATGATTTGGTTAAAGGTTGGTAATGGACTAAGAAGTGATGGAGAACAAGGAAAAAGGGGGAGAATGGAAAAAGGAGCAAGAGTAAGAGAACCCAAGAAAGTCCTGGGGCTTTCTATAGAGTTCAAGATACAAATAATAAAATAATGGTAATAATTTAAACTAATTTAAACGTAAATAAAAGATAACCTAGATAACTTAATTTAAAGAAAATCAAGGATACCCTAATTATCTTGCAGAGTTTACTGAAACATTAATAAATATAATTATATTTCCCTTCATGAAGTCAGTATTCTGGATATTTCATCAGGTTTGCAATGATGGTATAAGGTTTGCGGTCTCTCATGCAGATTCATTCTAATGGGGTAGAAACTTAGATGATATATTTAGATTGTTTAGGTGGTAATTGTATTTAGAAATGGGAGCCATTCTATGTTTTATTTGAGTGTGATGTGATATCTTAGCATTTGTTGATCCATATGAATTATGCTTATGCCCCGGTTGGTACTGTAGAAGAGGTTTTATGGAATTGGGAGTGGAAATAAAAGTGGAGGTGATGTTTAAAAGTTTGTTTGGTATGATGATGGAAGTAAGATATTATTTTAATTAAATATTTATATTTATAATTTGAAAAGACTTATATGCCCTTTACCCAAAAAAAAACCTAGCCACCGAAAAGATAAGAAGCACGGGGTTAGCCACACTTAGCCCGACTGCTAGCATAGGAAAGCCAGCCACCAGAGGATAAACGGCACGGCGGAGAAGGCAACAACAAAATCGTAGAGTTGCTGATGGAACAAAGTCAGAGAATAACGCCACCGGCCACCATAGCCACTGGCCACCACAGGGAAGAGTTGCATATCAAAGAGGAAGAAGGAGAAAGACGAAGAGGGAGGAGTTCTAGAAGAGGGAGAAGCTGCCGCTGTTCTGATTTAAAATCACAGATCGCAGATCATCATTGCCTCCTAGTGTCGTCGCCGTCATCGTGTCCGTCGTCACCACCGATGCCGCGCCGTCTACCATACTCACTGTATCTTGCCGTCATCCTCCCTCTTCGTCATCCGCTATTGTCCTCCATCATCACCGTATCTCACTGTTGCAGCCGCCGTGAGAGGGAGATGGAGGCTGTCGAGTCAGAGGTTGAAGATAAAGGAAAGAAGCAAGAGGGGCAAAGCTGTGATTTGGTAAAACATTTGAGGATATAATGGTCAATAAATTTGATTTCCATTGGAGTGGAAACCATGCCAAACACACAAATGTATTGGGTTCCACCTCCACTCTCACTTTTCACTTCCCACCCTCCCACTTCCATGATACCAAACGGGGTCTTAGTGTTGCTCCTTTTGTAACGAATTTCCAAGTTATCCACTCGTGCTCTTCCACATGCATCGTCTGATTATCCATTTTGTACATATTTTTGGGCTTATGCCCATATTTCAGGGATGATATTATCTTTGAGACTTTCTTCCTTTGGTTTGTCATTTCCCAAGGCGTGTAAATATGGTAAGATAAGATGTGTGAGACCATCGCTGTCACCTGAATTTGGAGGCATGCACAACTAAAAGCTCCAAAAGGATTCTAACTTGCAGATAACGACGCCTGGAATCAATTGGTGCCTCATTCAGAATTTAGGGAGGCATCCTCGAGTTTCTACTTCTATATTTAACATTATACGTCAATGTCTGACAGGATGGCTTATATTGTGCATTAATGGTGTAGAATATTCTCTCTCGTTCTTTTTTTGTTTTTTTTGGGGGGGGGTGTTTGCTCTCTGCTAACATGTAACTGTGGAATATTGCAATTGTATAGACAGCGGGCTTTACTGCCTTGTAGAAAAAGAAAGTTTTGTTCAGCGGAGTCAATATCTACTGTTTTCATTCATAACTCGAGCAACTCCCACTAATGTTGCATGAGAATAGATAAATAGAACAAACTCCTATGAACATTTTGCATCTTAATGTGCTATTATCTAACAGTTATGCAAGATGACACAATCGTTCATCAGCGTTGTCAGGATGCCATAATTGGAATCAGTTAAGAATAACTTTAAATCTGTCGAATATTAGAAAAAATAATAATGGATTAATCTCTTGTTAGATCAGTTTAGGTTTTGTTTTTTTAAAACCCCAGTTGGTATAATGGAAGGCTGGAAGGTGGGAGTGATGGTAGAAGTCAAATTTCAGTGTGCTTGGTTTTTTTTGGGGGCCAAAAAAAGGTCAATTTTATTAATTTCAAAACAAACAAGTACTTTGCATCAATAGCCCAAGCCAAAAGAACACCTACAAGTACAATCTATCACACCACTTAAACCAGGAAAAAAGCTATACTAACACCATCAAATACTACTAAGTACTAACTACCTAGGATACTAACAGTAACAATCTTGTACTCCACATCAGCATCATCCAAATGATCCAACACCACCTCGCTGGGATAGCTGTTGTGTACAAATCTCCTCTTCTTTCCTCACCCGAACTGCATCAGCCAATAGAACCTTTCTCAAGAAAGTTGGCGTTATCTCCAGCCACCCATTGGGCTCCAAACTTCTGCTAGATACAGCTGCTAAGCAATCAGCAACACTGCTTCCTTGGCAAGCAACCAAGGAGAAATCAACATCCGGCCTTCTTGCAGCTAGTTTAAGGAACAGGATTTGCTCACTTTGCCATTTCCCTCCTTTCCCAGAAATGAGTTTCACATGCCTAAAGAGCTCTTAACAGTCCATCTCAACAACTACTCTTTGCATGCTGAATCTGTCAACAATTTGGAGAGCTTCTCTAAGCATAAGACACTCAGCTTGAAAAGCAGAATAGGCCACCATATGCTTTCCAATACCACCCACAAAATCACCATTACTATCTCCACATATAACACCTATGCCAGCACTCCCATTCTGCTTTAAAAAAGCACCATCAATGTTGATTTTTACCACCCCTGCTAAAGGTGGTTCCTACTTCATCTTCCTTTCCACCTTCATACTCCCTATTCCCCTTATACCTCCCTTCAAACCACTCTTGGCACTGCAAACTTCATTTACTAAAAGGGAAGCCATATTCACCATTTTTTTTGCATCAAACTTCTCTTCAGTGAACACTAAATCACATCGTTCCTTCCATATTCCCCAGTAGATGGCAGCCATGAGAGCCTTACTCCTTTCATCCATCTCCTTCTTCAGCAGGAAACTCTCCTCACACCACCTCCTAAATGTGGTAACCTAATTCTTATCAATCCTTAAGGATAATGAACTTCCAAACCAACATCTACTAGTCCAAGGACATAATAGCAACATATGCTCAAGTGATTCAAGCCCTTCCTCACATACTAGACATTTCTCATTCTGGGCACACTTTCTCTTAAACAAAGCAGATTTTGTTGCAACTGCATTATTAAGCACTCGCCACATAAAAGTGCTTGATTTTTTTTTGGGGGGGGTGGATATGCAAACTTTAAACACATTTCCGTAGTTTACTTGGAACTTGATACGAAATACTAGGTCCTTGTACTACTTTCTTCTTTTCACTACCCTTTGCCATATGATAGCCAAATTTAACACAATAATTCCCATCCTTACACTTCAACTGTAAAATCCTCTACTTAATTTCATAATAGTAACTATACTTTCAAATACTAATCACGGTAGAGTTAAAATTTCAAAATCTATTAAATATTATAATATCTAAATTATAGTACAATAATCAAAAGTATGCAATCAAATCAGAGTTTACAGAATATGGGCCCTATGAGTGGCAATATACATCAATTCAGCACATAATAAACCACAAGAGGCTATATAGATATATAGAGATATATCTATACCTTAGGAGCTCCTCCCGACGTCCCAACACGGGAACTATCACCTGAAAAAATGTTAAATTGACATGGTGAAACAAAAGCATCTGTAACCAGCTATCTAACTCATTACACATGTTGACATGTGTTCATGAGGTGCCAAGTGGAACAATTTATATAACAAAGTATTAGAGTTATAATTAACAAAAATTCAATATCACAGTTTTATACACAAATCTCATATCAGGAATTATATATCACAATTACTATATATTAAATCTCATATCACAATCCTCAAGTGCCTCTCATCAACCCAAGCGAACCACCTTATTTCCGTCGACTAGACCCATGGGCTAAGTTACTATCCATGTCACTGATCACTCAAAAAGCTCTCCGGTCACATGATGAGGATTAGCCAAAATCCACAGAGCACATTCCTGGACCATGGGTCTTTCCCCTCATTGAACTGGTGGGACAATAGAAAGCCAACTATTGTGCACCAATAGAGACTATACCATGTGGTAAAATAATTTTCTTCATCTCAACCCAAACCAATCATCCCAATATGTATCAATAAATGGCTCAATGGGAATTTCCCAAGATTTCTATACTCATATGAGGATATTCAAAATATATAAATATATTTTACAATTCAAATCACAAGATTCCACAAGGCAAGTTTATATCAAAATACTCCTTAATATTATTATAACTTTCTCAATCACAATAAATCTTTACTCATTGAAATAATTAATAAGTATCAACATAAAATTTTTAATCTCAATCATTTTACAAAATACCCACAAACACATACCAATACACATAACAAGTAAAAAGTGATTACCTCTTGCTAAAGCAAATTATAACCACAAGCTCCTAATCCAAAAGCTTAAAAACACGCCAAAAATCAATCTACAACAATCAACTTATTATATATTAATAACTCCTTATGTTATTAGAAAATTAACTTACTTAACTTAATTCTATAATTTTAAAGTTTTGAATTAATTACTCCCAAAAATTCTAATTTCACACTAAGATCCCATTTATTAATTTAAATATTTTTCTTAACTCAAATAACCCATTAAGTCATTGATTATTATAAATTTAATTTCTTTATATAAAATCCCCAAATTTTAAAAATAGATAAATTATAAATCTTCACTTTAATAAAAGATATAAATAAATTAAAAATATAATAATACTTCCAATGATCCAAATAAATTATTTATTCCAAATTTGATCGGTTAAAAAGTCCAAAATAGGATTATTTATAGATTGATTATATAGAAAATTCATTATAAAATCTTATACTAATTTAATAACAAAAGTAAACCGATTAAAATTCACTATTAATAATCTTCTACATTCCTATAGTCATATACTGATAAAACTTAAACTTGCCTAAAATTCTAATAATAAAATATTCTCTAATACGCAAAAAAATTACTATCATAAGAAAGAGAAAATTATTTAGAACATTTTTCATAAAGAAGTTTTGTGATTATCAGTGATTTTGAGTACCTTATTAATCATAAAAGATATGATAATACTTTTATCAGGGCCTTGTCATACGCCTTCCTGCACAACACTTCACGCAAATCTCTTGCGTGAAGTGTGTATGGAGAGGGAGTATTTATAATATCCCTCCACCTAACTTTAATAATTTTTTTTATAATATTATATTGGGTAGTGGCACCAAAGCACCTAACATCTTTAGTTGGTGCTTTCGGCGAACCATCATTTATATATTTTATTTATTATTATTATTATTTTTTATTTTTTATTTTCTTTTATAAATTTTTAACATATTTTAACTAGATCCCTTTTTTTTTAATTCTAAAAATTACCTACTAAATTCATTTTTTTAATAAATAATTATTTCTAAATTATAATTATATCTTAAAAATAAAAATGAGAATGTTACATCAACCATATGGCCTTATCCTTCCTATTGGTATGCTTAATTTTAATCTGCAGTATACATCTTTTTTCTTCTGCAGAGATTCTTTGCTCAATACTGCTTAGATTCCATTCACCATCTACTATGAGATTAGTCACCCTCATCTTCTTATCATCCTCACCAACTAGCTCACTTTATAATCTATCATTTGGCAAACTAGGTATCCACCTATCACATCATACCTTAGTGTCATTACCACTACTAATTTTTCAAAACAATGTTTTTTTCAGGAGTTCTTTACCTTCATTTATACTTATCCAACACCATAAAGCCTTCCCTCCCCTCTCAGCATCCATTAGGCCACATTTGGGAAAATAAATCCCTTTTAAAATTCGACACCACAACTCATTTGGCTTCTATAACATTCTCCATATTGTTTTTGCTAGCAATGCTTTATTGAAATCAAGAAAACTCCTAAACCCCGTACCTCCTTTTGTCTTGGCATTCGTCATTAACTTCCACTTTTTCTAATGGATTCTCTTGTCATCATCCTCATTCTGACCCTACCAGAAATCGGCAATGAAATTGTCAATTTCTCTGCAAGTTTTAAAAGGAAACAGAAAGCTGGACATAGAATACACAGGAATCGAATTAGCAACAGCTTTGATTAGCACCTCCTTCCCTGCAAAAGTCAAGAGCTTTTACTTCCACCCTTGCAACTTTTTTTTATATTTTCTCCTTGACAAATTCCAATGCAGCTAGCTACCTTTGATCTTCCCCAAAGCAATGGAAGACCTAAATATTTCCTAGGATCACTAGTAGCCTTAATCCCTAACACCTCCTCCATAATCTTCCTATCCTCTGGATCAATATTAGTTAAGAAGAAAATGCAAGATTTATCCAAATTCATCTCCTTCCCCGAAGCTGCACTATACATATCCAGGATTGCTTTTAAGACTAAGCAATTCTCTTTTTGTTCCCTCAAGAAGAATAAAGCATTATCAGCAAAGAAACAATGCGAGAGAATTGGACCACCTTGTGACAACTTAACACCTTTTGGATCACCATTATTCACATGATGGTGCACCATCAGTGATAACATATCAGCAACACTTATGAAAAGGTAAGGAGATAAGGGATCTTCCTGCCTAATGCCCCTTTTAGAATTAATATGAGCCACCTTCTTCCCAGCCATTAGCAGATCAAACTCAACGGATGAAATGCACTCCATAATCCACCCTACCCGAATTCTGCTAAATCCCATTTTCAGCATAATCTCCATTAAAAAACTCCAATCCATAAGGTAAGCTTTGCTTAGATATACTTTTAGAGCCATATCACTTCTTACTCCCATCTTCCTTCTTTTCAAATACCGAAAAACCTCATGAGCAATAACCACATTGTCCTGAATTAGTCTACCAACTTCAAAGGCTCTCTGTTATTTAGAAATATACTTATCATATTTCTCATCCTTGCAGTCATGATTTTAGCAATGATCTTGTAAGACACATTGCATAATCCTATTGGATGAAATAGACTGACAGATTTAGGCTTATCAATCTTTGGAATTAGAGTAATATGAGTGAGATTAATTCTTTTCAGATTAGTTTGACCTTCAAAGAAACCTTTCACCATACTGTACACTTCTGTCTTTATCTCATTCCATGAAGATTGATAGAAAAGACCAGTAAAACCATCAAGTCCAGGGGCCTTCATTGCTCCAAGGGCAAACAATGCACTCTTAACCTCATCCTCTGTCACAAGACTAGTGAGTAAACAATTTTCCTCATCGGTCAATACACACTTCACATATTTAAGCACTTCCTCCACTTGACTAGTCCTTTTAGCCGAGAACAAATCCATATAATAATGCTCAAACAAATCATTGATCTTTATAGTATCTTATGCCCAGCTTCCATCATTTGCCCTCAATTTCAACACTTTTATTCCTTAATCTTCGTTAGATCATTGTGTTGTGGAAAAATATAGTATTTCTATCACCAAAATTAATCTAGTTTAATCTAGATTTCTGTCACCAGAATATCTCTTCCCTATCCCATGCTTCCTCTATTAGTTTCAGTATATTCTTCACTTCCAACGCCTTCTCTTCAGTCTACATTCCCTCATAACATGCATCTAGCTTCCTTCTCAACTCCTTAATTAATTTCCTATTATTAAGAAAGGCTCTCTGGCTCCATTCTATCAACTTCCTTCTAAATTTCCTCAACCTTTTATTAAACTCATCCATTTTATTTACTGACCTCGGCTCCTGTCCACCCCACCCTTCCTTCACAATGTTTGTGAATTGACCATGTTCAACCCAAGCAGCATTAATCTGAATTGCTTTGGCGTTTTCTCATCATGATAACAACAATCCACAATTATCGTGTGATGATAAGATCTTATATGTTAAGATGGAAAACTTGAGCCTTAGAGGAAAGTTTTCACGAAACAACATTGCCAAAACCTTTGTCAATTCTCTCTCTAGTATTTCCATCACCAACTCTTTTATTGTTCCAAGTATACCTTGACCCTTTAAACTCAAGGTCTATAAAGCCACACTCATCAAGAACCTTTTGAAAGTTCCAAATTCTTCCCATAGAAATAGGTTTCCCTCCCTCCTTCTTTAGTTGAGAAACCACTTCATTAAAATCACCCATATACAACCAGGATCCCTTTACACCTCTAGCCAATGATTTCAATATTCTCCAAACCACCTCTCTCTCTTCAACTCTTGGTGCCCCATACATAAACGTGAAATACTCTGGACCATTCACTACAGTTGATTTCAACCTAGTATGAATTAGATTCTTTGACTGACACATGACATCAAACTCAGTATCTTCACACCACCAAAGAGCCAAACCACCTGACCAACCTCTAGGCTCCACATACAACTCCTTCTCCAATCCCAATGCTCTTTTAATCCTTTTCAATTTCCTATTTCCCATTCTTGTTTTCATAAGAAACACTATTGAGGGCCTATACTTTTTATTGCACTCTTTCAAGTTCTTAATTGTCAAGGCTGTTGGGATTGTAAGACACACAGCGAAAGAATTTAATTGCAAAAGTATTTCTAATTCCAATGGCGGATCTATTAATAGCGTTTAAATCAAGTTAGAAGGAAAAGTACCTTTTTGAATTTTTTTCTTTTCGATCTTCAGGAGTCAATTGCTCATAGCAGCTTCCTCTACTGGTATCCACATGAATTGGACCCAATACTGGTAGCGTGCTAGCACCTCAAATGCCTCTCTAGGGTTTTCTTGCGGTTCTCTATTTTTTTGCTGCCCTAGGGTTTACTAGCCCTTCGTTTTTATAACTAATGTGAGCCTTATTTGATCTAAATTAATTTTGAAATCTGCATTGGATTAAATAGAATTTGATTTAATTAAATTTGTCTAACAGACTTAACTTAACCTATTTATTTAATCTAAATAAAGACCAACATATTTAATTTATCTTTATAAATTAAATATGAAATATGATATCTCTATCAAAAGTTAGTTTTTTCATTTATCAAATAAATTAAATATGAAACTAACACCACATAATAATAATATTATTATATATGTATATAATATTATTATTATTTTCAAATTTATATCACACACACACATAATTCGTTCACCCTATATTAAACATTGTATTCATTGAATCTTAGATTTAATGAATCTGGACATTAACTCGTGTTGGGTTATTCTTGTGTGTGACCTTGTAGGCCTATATGAAATTGGCAGTGGGTCAATAATTACATTAGCTCACAAGTCGCAAGTGGCCTCTAGCAAGACATTATGACTACCTAATTTATATAAGGATCATTAACGCGATGCAACCTATCATACAACCATGTCACATCCCTTTTGTCACACGATATTTCGGCCAATGATGAGGCATGTATAATGTTATTCTCCTATTCCTGACCATGCCTTTCTCGATTCCTGAGTAGTCTAACAATAAGAATGGAAACTCATTTTCATCATAGTATAGCTATACATTTCTCAAACTCACTCATCGAGGGGCCTAGTAATATCTCTCTACTAATGTAAGGGACAAATTACATTTTGACCATTTATATTCCTTTGCATGAAAAACAATAAGCCCAATCGCAGCCTTTATCATCACCCGATCAAAGGTGACTTTTGACTAGGTCAAAGATTAACGACTCTCATATAGGAATCCATGATGATCTTAGGTCAAAGGACATTGTGACGTGGTTATACATGAGATAAGCTTATGACTTAATCCATGCAGCTTTCTTATAGCGGGTCGGTCCAGCATCTTGTACTCTTACAAGTGCCTAAGACTGATTCGTATCTCCATATCTCATCAAAGTCATATTGGTCTTATTTCATCTTGCTCTCACATAGATGACCAACCAGGGATATTTAGGACAATCTTTATTATTCATCCAATGATACAGTTATCATAATAAACATGTAAATAATATGACAACAAAATGGAGAAATTCATTTAAATAATAATGTTCAAAGTACAATGATTGGCCTCTAGGGCACAATTTCCAACATCATCTCCCAAACCTTGAAAGATCCAAGAAATAAGCTTCATAGCTCCATGGAGGCTGTTTGAGGCCAGCCTCCCATGACTTCAACATCATCAGCCATCGCATCCTCCCTTCGTCCTCCCTTCTCCTTTTCCCTTTTAGTCTTGCTACCCTCTACCCCTTTTCCTTTCTTCAATATTGATCTTCTAACCATTGTTTTAGTTCTTCTCAAGTATCTAACAAAGGTAGAAATTAACTCAGGCTTCTCTGAATCATTATCACAAACTCTTCTCTTCTTCTTCACTTTTGACTCTAGCTCCTCTTTAGGCCCTCTCTTCAAATTCAAAGCTCCTATATCACTTGCAATTTCTAGTTCTTCATTCTCCACATACACCATAATGGCCTTCTCATCCCCTCTCTCTTCAAATAGAGGTTCTCTATCCTCCTCACTTCCCTTCATACGGTTATGAGATGGCACCTTAGTTTCATTCACATCTCCACCCCTCTCACTTCCTTTACAATCACTTGAGCCTTCCTTACTGCAAAACAGGTTTGCATGGAATAATGGTCTGTTTAGAAACTCATTAGGAGGGTAAAAGCACATTTGGCATCTGCAGACACGTTTGTGAACACGTTAGTTTTCATTGGGCTTTTAAGAAAAAAGATTTTTTTTAGAAGCTCATTGAAGTAGCTTCTGGCTTTTTTTCACTGGGTTTAGAAAAAAAAGTCACTTATCCTACTGCCAATCCAAACACAAATCACATTTACAATATGTTTTTAAATATGTTTGAATAAGCTTAGCTGAATCGGGCTTATTATATAAGTCCGATTTACGTAAATCGAGATAAATCTCCTCCACATATTTACCTCGTAGACCGTAAAAGCTACCTCATAAACCGTAAAAATTACTTCGTATTCCGTGAATCATGATTTATAAGTACTTATGGAGCTTCTATAAGCTAATCCAAACATACAAAATTATCTACTATTTTCCCCTTATTTCAAATATCAACCTTCCCTACATCCTTCTCTTGAATAACTTGTTCTGTATTAGAACCAGCCTTCATCCTACTACCATTCTTCTTAGCTTCAATACCAAATATATTCTCTACATTCAATGTTTTTGTACTCTCCTTACTCCTCCATTCCTCCTTCTATTTTTGCCATTTGATATTAACCTCAGACCATTCCTCTTTGATTACTACCACCGCATCCTCCAATGTTAAGCAGTTGTCGTCCAGCTACCAAAGTGAGGTTTGTCTGGATCAGCACAGGACACAAGTCTCTGTTTATTACAACTATAATCATGCGCAACATTCCTACAGCGATAGCAAAAGTCCTGGAGTTTCTCATACTTAATAAAACCCTACGTACTGCTCTTCTCAGGTTTCGGGATCCAAAATCCTTCCAATAATGGCTTCCTTAGATCCAAAAGTACACACAATCGTAAATCACTCCTCAACATCTGTTGCTTGTATTTCAGATCCTCAGCCATCACAACCTAACCAATCCGATTACCAAAGCAAATAGCATTGGAAAGATTCGTAGCTTCTAAAGGAACATCATGCAGTTGAATCCATATCGGGCATTTACTAAAATCACAATCCTTAACTGGCATGAATTTACGCCACTCAATAAGGTTTAGCAAGTTACCTTATATCAACCAAGGTCATCCTCTCACTATATGATTGAACTCCAGCTCATCAGAAATTTTAAAGAAGAAAGCATTCTTCTCAATCGCCACCACATCCAGGCTAATCTGGAGATTCCAAGCTTTCCGCACAATATTCTCGACTGCCGATCTACTGAATTCTTTTTCCGTCAGAATTTTCCCAATCAGAACATTTTTGGAATCATCCTCGTTCCAAACTAAAGGATCGTCAATTGTTGTTCCCTCAAAATTCCCTATCGTCGATGACATGACTTAAGGCCGGAGCACCGTCGTCAACCACCACCGCCGACCGCCTCTCCGATCACCACCGTACCTCCAACCCCCTTCCTGCCAAAAGTTAGTTACACTCGAGGAAACTAACTCTCTCACATGTCTACACGGAGAGAAACTCTCAGCTTCCACGCGCCTAGCACGAGGGGAACGAGCTCTTGGTGTGCTTGGTTTGAAATGGGCTTCTTTGTACAGAAATATCTTCCGTATTATTTATAAATATATTAATTGAAAATTATACTCAAATTTTATGATCATGCCATAAATCCTGTAAAAAAACCCTATTTCCACCTTGCTTCCATTTCTGTAAGAAAAAACAATTTGAAGATATCAATTGGGCCGTTGCATGTTTAGTTGTTAGGACAATATAGCATGATAGTTGGGTTAATCATTTTTATCTTTGTATTATATTTACTTAATTGATAATATGCTAACGAACTTTTAATTGTAGTTTGAGTTCAACAAGTGATTGCAGATGAATACTTTTTTTTTATACTAATTAACAATGAAATTGGCAATAGTTTCTTTAATTTGTTAGGTAATATTTTAATATATAAATTTACATTTAGTAATTTATTTGCTGCTGACCCCTTGGTTAGGGGATGGCCCAAAAAAAACCCTTGGGGGCTTAATGACGAAGTTGGGATTATTACCCAAATAATTCATTGTAGAAATTGAGTATTTAAAAAGGTTTAAATCATTGTTGTGATCAAGGTTTCAGAAAGATTTAGGTGCTTTCTAATTTCGAAATAGAATACGCCCAATTTTAGAAGAAATATTTAGAAACTGCATGTGAGATTCGAAAGTTTTTTTGAGAGGCTAATACTTGTGTCCATTGGGTAGCCCAAATACAAAATACTCATATCATATTACGATACTTGAATGCGAGTCATAATGAGAAATGACCTCTATTATGGTGTCGCTTTCAGCTTCCATGCTGTTGGGTTTGTTTTTACGACCAGCTTCCATGTTGGGTTTGTGTGTGTCCGCTTCTTCTTTTTTTTTTTTTGGGGGGGGGGGGTGTAAAAGAATGATTGGATGCCAAAATTTTTATATTTCTTAAATATATAGTCAAGTTTCTGTACAATGGTACAATCATGTCAATCTTAAGAATATACTTTCTAGTAAATTATAGAGCGCAGAAATGCACTTTTTCCTAAACTACAGCTAAAAATGTTCGATAGTATGGAAGGCTCGTCATCGCAAAGCTAAAGTTGTGCGGACATACACATACACATTGAATCGCCATCACATACGAGCATATATATACGCATTGTCCGCATTGAGTCCCCAGCTCATCTCCCTCCTGGCTCCTAGAAACCTTGATATTTGAAGTCTTCCCCAATGCACTTGCCAGTTTAAAGAGCAGCTATCACGCTACCATCTTTCAAGAACCAGACTTTGCGTGCTTAATGTTCAAGTGAAAAGAATTTCAAATAACGTGCATCTATTCATGAAAATCTTCATAGGGCGAAGATCCACTTGAAGAATCACTATCAAATGGTGTCGTCTCTCTGGGAGATGATGGGAGTGATTCTCTTTGTTGGGAGGACGACCCTGCAAAAGATCTAGGTCAGGCCTCAAGCTATCATGTTTCATTACTCCCTAACATTCTCAACAAGAAAAGATTTGATCAGTTCACCAACAAAAGAACAAGATTTGATTAGCAGAGGCATACATTAGAGACCGAGGTCAAGAAAGAAATTTGAAACATGTCACTTGGGCAAGACATCAGGCACAACTATGGCTAGTTAAATTTTCAGGCTAGCTGACATACAACATATTGGGTTAGAAAAAAGATGGAATGCACAACAGTGCCCTCAGGTCTGACAAGTTAAACCTGGCAAATAATTACGCTTAGGTGGAATGCACAACAGTGCACGTGTTCCATTAACTGGTAATCAATGAAGTGTAAATCAGGATGGAAGGAGCGCTTGCACATACCTTTCTGTCCTCTAGAGCGGAACTTCCTAGTGTGTCGCTTAATAAGCCTTTTAGCTTTGGTAATTGTGAGCTGCCGAGCAAAAGGAGAGAACCCTACATCACTTTCACTCCAATCACCTTGAAAATCATTCTCTGCTTCACCCCTCATAGTCCGCAGAACAAATGCTTTTGCCTTCCGGCGCTGTGTATTAAAAAGTCCTCTTATGGATGTTACAAATCCATCCCCCGCTCCATCACTTGGCCGCTTAAGCCATGATGGTGGGTACTGGTCAGATTTTCCGGCCTGGTCTTCGTTATCACTAAAATTGAGGTCAATTTCAGGAACACCAGCTCCAGTAGGCTGACTATGAGCTTTGTCTTTAAATTTCCTACCCTTTATTATTTTGCCAAAAAAGAAAGTTAGTAAATTCATTAGAAAAAGACCAACGATTGTCACTAGTACCAGATAGATATCCAGAGACATAATATATAATGTTCTTGATTGGTAATGTCCCTTCTCCAAGGCCACAAACAGAGTATTAATTTCTCAAGGGTTAAGCTTTTAAAAACATTTCAATGTTACTATAATGTCCTCATTCACTTGTAGGAATCGATAGAATAGCAATTGTGAATCTGAAGGACGCTACATGAGAAGTAAACCTTAACAAGAAAATAAAGGAGTAAGGATGCTGCAAGTCATTCATCACCTGCATTCCAGTCACTGACTTCAAGACTCCCCAGATGATGTGCTTCTTAACTCTTGAAAAGAGCCTTCTCCAAGTCCCAGTAAACTCAACCCGGTGAAATTGATCCATTAATAGTTTCAGATCATTCACAACAAATCTTGACCCTTCATATGTAACCGATAACTCAACCTAAAAGAGAATAATAAACTGCATTCAGCTGAATTCTGAATTAATGCCGCATAAATAATGCAATTGACAGCTTCACCAAGATTACAGACCTGGCTAATTTTAATGTTGTGAAACTCCATCATCTTTCGAGGCCTAGATCTTTTCTCTTCATGCGACTTAGCTAACTTTTTCTCTTCATGTGATGAGCGACCCGCTTTGACAACTCTGGACTCTTTTGATTTATTCTTAGAGACTTCATCTTGTTGCTCAACAGAACTAAATGGGCCATTCTTTGAGGAAGAGAAGCTTTGTAAGACAAGTTCATTAGCTACAGATTCTGCTACAGTCTCTTCCCATGTTCTGTCAAAAGAAGAGGTCCTTCTCAGCTCAGGTGTTGAACCATTACCTGGGTTAGCTTTAACATTTTGTGATTTGGATGCCTGTGAATAGAAGATAAATGTTATACGTTCTCCTAGATATCCTTCCAAGACAGATCAAGAATATCATTTTTCTGATTCATCAAGGACTCACTTGGGTTGAATCATCATGAAGAGAAGGCTGACTGGTGACAGGAAATAGCATTGCAGAGATGCCAGGTTTGGATGATGCTTCAGACTCTTTTATCAAGTGATTGTTTGAAGCAGAAGCCTCGTGTACTGATGAAGCTTTCTTAACCCGTCTTGCACCAGCAGTTGTGGAAAACTTCCAAACCTCCTGGAAAAATAATCATAATTATAACTTCCCATACAAACATAAATAACCATAATTATAACATGATGCCAAATTCTCTAAATTTCGGCTTCTGTTACCGAGTCTGTAGTTGTAATTTGAAATTTGTCACTTACCTGTCTGCGTTGTGAATCTTGTTCTTCTTCTGGGAAGAAATACTCCCACATCATTCTGTACATTGTCTCGGTCAAATGGATCTTAAGGGGATAAATTTCTACCTGTAAAGCAAGTCCATATGAGGGAACAAAATTGTCAGTATTCATGTTATATGCTAACATTTTAGTAACAAATTTTACTTTGTCTTGTATACTCTCAAGGATCCAAAATAATCTGTAGAGGAAATGTTACCTGGAAAAGTTCAAGGGGAAAATTTCCATCCCTCGGAGCTCCTTGTTTAGCATCTACTCGGAGCATGACATTTCTGAAAATATTAGAACGGAAAAGGAAGAACGCAATATTAGAATACTTATAAAAAACAGAATAGCACAGAAACACGGCAGTATTTAATATACAATTATTTGACCCTTGCAAAATCTACAGAAATATTTAATAGAATAAAATGTTAACAATCATCATGGATTTACCTTCAACGTTTCTGATAAGAGAAACTATTATACAATAAGTAAAATAGAGTAGAGCTGGGATCTAAGGAATCCTTTAAAAATGAAAAGAGCAGAAGCGGCTCAGGAATATATAACAAAGCTGTCTAAACTCTATGCATCTTGTTAAATAATATGTAGTGTAATTATTGTAAATATGATGTAATATTTTATATCAATTAGCTAGGAATTAGAATACAATCAAGGGAATATCAATCCTTTAATTTTAGCAATTTGTCTTTAGCATTTTTTCTCTCTCTCTCTTTCCTCTTGTATGAATACCCCTTGTATTATCATCATCTTTGAATCATCAGAAATATTTAGAGATCTGTCATGGGATTAGTCTTTGCTCCATTTGTTTTGTGATCCTTGTTTTGTCTGGTTTTTTCTGTTTCTAGCCTCTGTTTTTATAGACCGAAGCCTACATTGCCATTGGGCCACCCTTCTTAATCAACCCTGTGATTGGTATAGGTATGTGATTGTCTTGTATGCTAAGTCCATGCTTACTATAGGATACATGCAAAGCCAAGGTAATCATACTTGTTAAATATTCCGAAGGGGGATGAAGGTACAGTTGTTCTGAGTTGGGATTTAAAGGGGATGGAATCATCGAAAAGGAAGATGTTGAAGGAGTTTGAGAAAAAATTTGGGCACGCTCAAACTAAAATATGTTCTTGGCATTGAGATTGCTCACACGCAAGGGATCTTTATGTCTCAGTATATGATGTGTTTCTGTAATTTGAATGTTTATAAATTGGGGATTTAGGGTAGAATTAGGAGAAATCAGAAGGGATTAGGAGAGGTTAGAGGAGAAGAGAGTGTAGAGAAGAGTAGAGAAACAGAGAGAATAGGAGATGACTGAATCATACGTTCATTAATGTGTCAAAAGTCATCTATACAATAGTTGGACTGTCATATATATAGGCATGACAGTCATATGACAGTACCACGGTAATAGCTGACTAAACAGAATAAACTCTATCACTAATCAGGGGTGTTTAGGTAATTAGGCATGGATAAGGCCATGTTTGGCTAGTACCGCTCCTAAACGGCTAGTGCCACTAATGGCTAACCCCACTCTCCTAATTAACTACACAACTACCATTTGAATCATTAAACCAAATTACAATATCATATCAGTATATGCTAGACTCGTCCAATACAGGCAAGTTGGGGTGTATCTTGTTAAGGTGTAGGCTAGTTGATACGCTCATATCCACCGTTAATCAGGTAAAAAATATGCTCATAAAGAGATTGTCTAGTTTTAGTTTTCAACGCTTAGTCACCAAGCTGGGGAGTGGAAGACATCCACTCACCAAAGGGAGTCTTAGATATTAAGTGGCATCATTATTGTAGTTATCATGCAATATTTTGTATTACATAAATAAGAGTTATGATTGAATCCAGGGATTATCAATATCTTAAGTTCAGCAATTTGTCACTAGCATTTTATTTTTTCTTCTCTTTCTTCTTTATAAATACCCCTTGGATTATAGTCATTGAATCATTAGAAATATTTAGAAAAGTTTCACATCTCAGTAACAGAGACCACATGGACCGCATGGCAAAGGATCATGAGAATAATTCTTAACTCTTTCCTATATTGCCTGTTTCTCATCCACACTTCTCTCCATCTTTTTCGTCACCATATTTCGTTAATGCTAAAAGAATGAAGGCTTAATCATCACAATTAAGGCAATGCATGAAACAACAAAATGATAGAGATCAGAAAACCAAAATGGAAGTATCGATAAAATAAGGAAAAAATATTCAAGGAAAAATTGCATACTTGCCCCACTCTAAAGGAGGATTCCATGCTGATAAAAGCATATCAGACGTGGCATTAAGTAGCCAGTTTCTGACAATGAAATATTTTGTTGTAAATTGAGCAACGCCAACGTCCTTGTAATCTCGGTCAAAGTCATAGATCTAAAAGGTTGGCACAATGACGTTAAATTAGCATACTCTAGCAAATTGAAATATAAAAAAATGAATTAGAAAATTTTCAAGACTAAGCACTACCAACAATGAAAATCAAAACATAGCATCTTAGAATGAGTAAAACCAAGAAAAAATGATCGAGAATTAGGACACCAATACAACATCAGTTATATTATGCAATTTCTTGATTAAGTTCACACGTATTAACTATCAACATTCCTTAGCTGGGATTTCCATGGAGAGTCAAAATGCCCATAATCTCATCTCCAAACAATCCAATGGAAAACCTGTTTTTGGTACATGGGCAGTTTAATTGCGCAGGTGCTGGAAAACCTATTTAGGAGATGATTTAACACAAGATATATAAAAAAAATTCAAAAATTGCATTGTATGTGTCCTAATTCTCATTAATCTCATCATTAATTTTTTAAATAGATCTCCAAGCATTTGGAAGATTAGGATATTCATTCACCAAATGTCAGCTGAGAGTATTCTTCCATCAGAAAGTTGCTTGATTTTGAAGTCTTTTTATTTTTTATTTTTAAAAAAACGTAGTTTCTTTAACTTTTAAGAGAAATGGAAGTAGCCTGATACTCTGGAACATCTCCTCACTGCTTAAGAGTTTTTTTTAATGGGCAAGTACTAACGGCCTGCAATTACAAGCAGGCTCTCATGCTACTAGGCTAGAAGGCCATTGATAGAGATATTACAAATTTAGGAAAATATTGTAGGTTTAAGAAATAATTTCTTGAATAGTGCACCCAAAATGAACAAATGCCTTTGTGCGATTTGCATTGGTTGAACACCAGGTAAATGACAAAAAACAAAAATATCCCATGGTGGAATATTTTTCACTATCAGAGACAGGTTCGTTAACAGTTACAAAACAAGTCAAAGCTGGAGGGGGTAGGAGAATGCCAATATATTAAAAAAAGTAAGTTCTGGAAGAGACAACAGAAGTTCTACTCAGCATAAGAATGTTAACAAGACTTGCAGAGTCATTGGAATGAAGAACAGAAGGAGGATGCATTTAATTTGATTATTCTCAAGTTTTAATTTTGCTGGTTCGCTCAATGTTTGAGGGGAGATTGTAGTCAAACCTTGATTAGATCTTTTTGTTGATTATGGTGGCACCTCCTTCTATGACTCCTAGGGTGGGTATTTGACCTGATCTGATCATGTCATTAATGACATGATCTGTATCAATCATGTCATTAACACGTTATTAGCTTCTAAGCATGTTTTAATGACGTGATCTCACCCCTTGAGCGCTATTTCCTTTTATCCGCAAATAATCATCTCTTATTTTCTTTCCTGGAAGGGATAAAGTCATCCAACCCTCTAAATACATTGTACTCCGTTTGACTTTAGTAATAAGAGAATCAGAGCATTAAACTCTAAATGCCTTCAAAATTAAATTCTTACCATCTCATTAATTTCAACTTCAGCAAAGCATTAATCTCTTATTTTCTTTCCTTTATCATTATTTATTTTTCTTGTATATTCCCAATGATCAGCAGTTACATGGGCTAGTATAATCGCTTATGGGTGAGCTTTCCTGACCCAAAGCCCTATCTAATCTCTTGTACAGTTGAACAGCAATAATATGAAAAATCAATACAGCTGCACGCCTCCCTTTCTTCTTAACGTAAAAAACCCTTTTATAATGCTTTATTTCTCTCCTTTTCCCCTTTCCTGGAAGGAATAAAGTCATCCAACCCTCTAAATACATTGTACTCCGTTTGACTTTAGTAATAAGAGAATCAGAGCATTAAACTCTAAATGCCTTCAAAATTAAATCCTTACCATGTCATTAATTTCAGCTTCAGCAAAGGATTTTCCATCAACAAGCATGCTCCAAACAACTTTATTAATTTGCAAAGATATGCGCATAGCATATGAAGGACTTTTGTTCTTTTCCTCCATAAGCCGTAGTTGTGCAGCTTTCTGTAAAGCCATCCTTAATGACGTAGACGCAGCCTTCCTAGATTTTTGTGCACTAACAAGTTCTCTCTTCAGTCCTTGAACCTGAAATTATTAGATGACTTCTCATTACCCGTGCACATTTTTCATCTAGTGAAATATGCTATAAATATGATAGATAGTTAGTCTATGCATTTCAATGCATGCGGAAGGCAAAATCATAGAGAGAACTTTACATCCCACAATGGCACAAATTCCTTCCCCTAATCCCAAAAACCAAAACAAAAAAAGCAAGCACGTGTACACACACAAGAAGGGCAAAACTCCAAACCAAAGAAGATGATAGCAAAGTCACCATTGATTAGGATCATAAATGCCACCGTAAATAATTCCCAAAGAGCAACAGTTCAAATATTGCAATGATTACAGAACTCCAGGGTAAATATCTAGACAGACGCACAACAGAAAGCGTGCAATATGAACCTAGAGTTGTAAGCCATTCTAAAAACAACAGAAAGCAAAGTCATGTATTCAATGAGAAATAAAGGGGAAAGAACTGATGAGGATAAAATCTATCCAGAAAGAGAACTAGAAGTAGCAGAGGTGCAAGTAGATGAATTATATCCGAAACAATAAAATATGCAGAAATGCTATAATTCTAAAATATGGGCATCACAATGGATATTTGATAAGTACAGTCCATAACCATACAAAAAGTCACATCTGCCAAAATACAATCATTGCAACTCTGGATTTGGCAAAAAACAATCCCAATAATACCCGATATGGGCCAGGCACTTGATTGCATGGTACATCATTATGTGCCCAGAATGGATATCCAATCAGAAATGGCATTTCAGTCTGTCATATTAGAAATCATCACTATCATTATATTTACGCATTTCATCTGGTTGACTTATGCATAAGTGATCCACATTGCAATCAGTCAGTAAATTACCTGAGTTGATGTAACTAATGTTATCTGCCTAACGTAAACATTCAAACAACATAAAATCAGAAACCTTGGTCCTTTCCACATCGAACAAAGTACACTTTTTATTTGATACTGTAGAAAATAAGAGTTTAGCTACTTCATACTGCGTTGATAAAATTTTTAGCAATGTTTGTGTTTGCATAAAGTTTTATATGATACAGCTAACTTATCCTCCTCCTATGCACTCCTTTATATCTATTTTTATCAAACTGATCTAAATAATTAAGTTCCCTGGCCACAGAAGTTACACCAAGCAATGCTCAATTAATAAAGCAGAATATTTAATTCACAAGAATATAAAATAGGAGTCACAACTATCCAATCACAACAATTAAAGGATTTTTTTAATACAAGTTTGTTAATATAACTCATTTCTTACTAGAAGGGATCTTCCGCTGGTTATCATCCACAAGTCACCTTCCTTTTCTGGATACAGATCTTCTGAAGCATCACACCAAAGAGACAATTTTCTGATATCATCAAGAATCAACTTCTGTTCCCTTTCTTTCTGTTCAAGGTTGACTTTTGCAAGTTCCACCTCTTCTACACCATCAGGAACCACCTCATCTGCTTCCTCTTGGATATCATCATCATCTTCAGCAGGAAATGACAGGCTACTTTTTCGAGGTCTGAATTATGTACAATCCCCAATTAATTTGAAAACTCATTATGCATCATATAGCACAAAACAATACCATGGACTTCACCAAAAAGGTTGAAAATATAAAAAAGTTAACTCTCATGCCCAACCATAAAGCAAAACCTAACAAACATCACGCTGATGTAGACAAATTAGATAACAGTAGAAACATCTAACTCATGTAAATCTCTATTCTTTTATGGCCACTAGCTTCTGAGCTATCTAATCATGCTGAAATGTACCAGCAGTTGATTAAGTATTAGGGATGCTAATAAAACCTCTCTTGGACCTTCTCCTTAGAGTGTGCATGGAATTTGGATTTAGGGGAAGGGAAAGAAAGAGAAATTTTAATTTACACATTGTCTTTGATATAGATATAAATATAACCTTTTTCAGTCAGACTATGTTTAATATTTATTTGAATCTAAATCAAGGAAATGTCTGAATTAAAATTTCCCTCCTCTTCCTTTCCCTCCATTCTCCTCCCTCCAAAATTACCCTAATGGCTTCATGAATTGACGAGTTTGATTCCTGCTTCCCCCACTCCTCAAAAATTAGATTTCAGCAGAAGTTATGTGAGTCCTTCTATGGTATAATTGTAATAAGGGTTTAAATGTTAGGTTAGTTGTTAAACACTAGCCATTATTAGTCAGCGCCTAACAAAGGAGCGCCTCCCTACCTCTTGCCTTATTATCAATAGGCATACCCGATTGTATTTGACAGATTATCAGATTATGGAGTAGCAGTGTATTACTCAGAATTTGCCTCTCTGTCTCTCAATCCTCTCTGCCACCTTCTTCTTCTTCAACCCCACTATCCTGCTATTTCTCTTCCCCGTCTCTCTTCTTCCTTCCATCTTCTACCTATCTCTGTCTTAATTCCAGACATACAACAGCTTCATTCCCACTTCCAGCCTCAACGTGCTAGTGTTGGCATGTGTGTAAATGTTTTTCATGAAAAAAGAATTTATTGATTAACAAAAGATGCAAGACAAAGAGATAAAAGGAGAGATCCCTCCCTCCCTAAACATAAGAAAATGAATGAGGAAAACAAAAGAAAATTATTAGACTCTTCCTCTTAATAGAATCTTGGCCTTTGAAGTTCCACAAGAGAAACACCCCCAAAAAATTTGCTGAAACGGTGATGGTCCCACAGGTATTAAGCCCAAATATGGAAGGACCTATTTCACAAAGAAAAAGGGAAAAGGGACCACATCTGATGGTGAGGTGGTGAGTGCATGAAGGGCACATAACTAGCTCTTACACATGCTGGCTCAGATTTTTCTTCTTTTCTTTAATTTCAACAACAACAAAGCCTTTATCCCAGCATATGACCGGGTGCCAAGAGATGTACTTTGGAAAGCCTTGGAAAAGAAGGGGGTGAGGATTGCTTATATCAAAGCCATTTAGGACATATATGAGGGGGTTACAACCAATGTTAGAACGCCTGGAGGTGTTACAAAGGACTTTCCTATAAAGATTGGACTACATCAGGGATCAGCGTTAAGTCCTTATTTGTTCAACCTAGTGATAGATGTTCTAATTGAGCCTATAAAGGAGGAGATTCCAACATGCATGCTTTTTGCGGATGATATAGTTATGTTGGCTGAATCTAGAGAAGATATTAATTCTAAACTTGAGATATGGAGATGGACTTTGGAATTGAGGGGCTTTCGTCTTAGTAGGAACAAAACTGAATATATGCATTGCAAGTTTGATAAAGGACAAAGTCAAAGGGAAGTGGAAGTTAAATTGGGAGGGCAAGTTATCCCACAAGTGACAAAATTTAGATATTTGGGATCAATTATACAACAAAATGGTGAAATTGATGGAGATGTCGATCACAGAATTCAGGCCGGATGGTATAAATGGAGAAAAGCTACTGCAGTTATCTGTGATCGTAAAGTACCTAATAAGGTAAAAGGAAAGTTCTATCGGACTGCTATAAGATCAGCAATGCTATATGGTAGTGAATGTTGGGCTTTAAAGGGACATAAGCATAAAATGGGAGTCGCTGAGATGAGAATGTTGAGATGGATGAGTGGCCATACAAGAAAAGACAAGATTTCCTTCCTCTTTTTTTTGTGCGTGAGTGGTGTTAGCTGTCATCTAAGGGAGAGATTGAGGTGTAAGAATTATGCAAGCAGAATCATCAAGAAGAAGAAGAACGCACTGAGCTCTCAAACACTAGAAAAGAGTTATTTGCTGTTGTGCATTCATTTTAGTTTTTTTCCTAGCTGTCTCATCATCTTCCTATCCCTGGGAGATTCTGCTTTTGTTCCTGAATAATATAAAAGTTGAGGAGCTCCATCAGATCTGCAGCGGACAAAAGGATAAAAGATGTAGCAGGAGAAACCTCGTTTTAAAACCTCTTGCATTCCATTCTAACAAAATTCATTATAAACCAGCAGGAGCTGTGCACTGCCAACAAACCTTATGTTCCATCATTAGAGACCAATAAAGTTGATGACCACGCAAGCTCAAAGATCAGCTAGTTAAACCCAGCTCTCCTCAAAGTAAACATTGTTGGGTATGCGTGCTAATTTCACTAAAACCGTTATTGGATTTTATTAAAGAAAGAAAAAATAAATAATGGGAGAATTACATTCAGGTCCTGCCTAAGAGAAAAAATGAAAAAATGGTCTTATTGATAACTCAACGGGCGTGAATTGACAAGTCTAGGGGCGCGATTGATAACTCCATAGGACCAATTTTTCATTTTTTCTCTTGGACGAGACCTGAATGTAATTCTCCCATAAATAATTAAACCATTTTTGTGCATTTTCCTACCAACCTAACCTTTTGGAGTGAATTGACCCCTAACAAATAAGAAAAATATACTATTACATTTAATTTAGTATTTAATGGTGTCAAATAATAAATGCAGTGCTAACGTTGTAAATATAGATGTGGAGAATGCCTGCTTCAGATAAGTTACACTGATGCAAGTAAAGTGCCACATGTTAGCATTTGAAGTATGACAAAGAAAAAATTAACTTAGAATGAGAGGAAAGAGAGATAGAATGAAGGAAGGAGGCAGGAAAGGATTGTCATTACTTTGGAAGACGAGCAAAGAGAAGATTAGTCAACACACCCAGCATTATATGAAACTGACGAGAAGTCATTGTTGCAGTTATGTTATGGGAATTGAAAATGAGCTCCTTCAAGGGCTTCACCTGAAGCAAAGAGTTAAAACAAACATTTGACATACAATACTTAACAAAGAATGGATACAAAACATACATAAAGAACTAAAGAAGCACACACTTTAAAAATAACAATGTCTGTGAATAAAGGCATGTATCAATGAAAAAAGTATTATCATGAATATATACATAGATAGAATGTCAAAATGGGAGAAATAATAACATACTTTCAGTTCTGGAGTCCCCCCTTTGTGCCTCGTATAACGGAAGTACATATTACAAGGCATGAACACTCTCTCAAGAAGAGCACCTGTACGCATTACTTTTGGAGAGTTTCGAAGAATTTTTGGGAGCCACTGTAATCCAGCTCCTGGATCAACATCCGTTGGTGCAACATGGGCCTGCACGTGCTCCAACATAACAGAGAACTCCTTTCTCTTCCATGTCATTTCAGGTTGATATTCGCTAATATGTACATTTGTAGTACCAAGTGCTTGCTCAATCATCTCATACCCAACATGAAGGATTGAATGAAATGACCGTGCTAAAACACGACCACTCACAGCAGCAAGCAAAAACCTACCCTGTTGGGCAAAGAAGAGGCAGCTCTCAAGGCATGAGTAGAAGAAATGTACACTATTATCAAGTGACTAAAGGGTATTTCAAAAAAAAAATCACTTTTGTGCAAGACAAAATTTTGCTCACATATTTGCCTCGTATAGCGCAAAATCACTTAAAATAAATTAAGTCAAACACCCACTAAATATATCAAATTATACATTTCCATACCAAATAAGTAAAATCAACTGAAGCATCAAGCAGGTGCAAAATTTAATACATAATTGTCATTGTCGTCTCTATAAAAAGAGAATATACCATTGACAGGAGCTCAACAACTTGGTATTGAACCTATCTATGGAGTAATCTAGTAACTTGAAAAAGTAAAAGACAATTTATTGTGGCCAGAAGAAGTGCCAAGGCAAAATATAGAGTTCTTTCTATGGGCACCTGTGAAGGTTTGTGGTTCAAGCGACAGCTAGCAAGAACTAAAATCTCCTATGCAAAGTCCTATGGATGCACTATGTGACAACATGGTCACCATTAGTAAGCTCAATAACCCTATTCATCATGGTAAGACTAAGCATGTGGAGCTAGACTGAAATTTTATAAAAGAAAAACTTGAATCCAAGATCATTAATCCAAATTAGATATCTACTTGGATTGGATACCAGTGGCAGATATTCTCACCAAAGCCTTGACTAGAGTTAAGCATGAAGAACTAACAGGCAATACGGAAATTTTGAACATCCATTCACTAGCTTGACTGAGAGTGTCGCTAGATATTTGAATATTTGTTAATTCAATTAATTACTGATTAATTAATTTTTATTTAAATTAAATCAGTCGTAGCCTAAACCATAGGCTTTAGAATATTTCAACATATCTTTGAATATTTCTAAGTCTAAGATCTGGTTATAATCCTATCTCAAAAAGTGATTAAAAAAAAGCAAGACCCAAGGTACTTGAGTTGGCACAAGTTTCTCCTGGGATTCACACACAAAATTCTACATCACTCCATCTCAGTTGAGTGCCCATCAAATAATGAGAACACTTTTTAGCTGAAAAAATAGCAAGAACGCTTAAAAGTAAGATAGTCTAGAAGGTTAACTTGACATAAGTACCATAAAATACTTGTAAAGCCCTTAAAAAAATTTGGAAGTGGAAACAAAACCCAGCCATTGGATGTTAGGGAACCTCCCCAATCCAGAGGCCCATATTAGGAAGTAGATGTGAGGATGTACATAACCAACAGTATAGTTTTAATGAGAAATTGAAAAGCACATTCATATAAAAGTCAAAAAGCAAAGAACTACATAGAAGTAGCAAGCAAAGGAAGTGCTGCAGAAAGAACATGCAGAAGTGTTTGTGAGTACCATCAACTTGGACAATTTGCTTCAGGCTGAATCTAGAAAGAGAGACAAATGATTGGCTTGGGCAACAAACATCAAGAATTAATTACAACACACACATATAAATGTAAGTATTTAAGGAAAATAAATTAACAGCAACATGATTATATTTATGCTGCCCTCCAGAAAATGAGCACTTAACAATGAGGTTGAAATGCAGAAACAACTAGGCATTATGGCCGTATAATCACTGGTATATCTAAATACCGAAAAAGAAAAGAAAGGAAAAAAATAGCCTTGGGTACTGATTCGGATAAATAGGCATTACCTAGCTAATAATGGGTTGGCTACTTGGTGAGAGAGTTAGTTAGGTTGGGTGAAGGGTACAGGATCTCATACATAGGCATTACCTGTAAATCTGTTCAAGAAATAAATACTCTTTTCGTATCCCATCTTAACGTGTACATTAGAGACCGAAAACATGAGTCCATAACTTATGGCAATATGTAGTTTGAGTGAAATCATGGTGGGTTAATTTAGATGTGAATGAAGCAGTATGTAGTTTCTGCGGAAGAGTAGGATGTGGTGGTGTAATAAGGGGCTTCAAGAAGGTGAGTGGAGTCAAACTCGCTGAACCTTGTCAATGATGTTATTGGAGTAAACTCAAGTATTGAAGGTCAAAATTCCTAGGTGCTGATGATAAGAGAGTTAAAAGCAGGCAGTGGCTACTAAAACTTTAACTCAGTGCTAGAGGGGCAAATGAACTTGCAGATGGTCTGACAAATATTGCGAGCAAGGCTAGAAAGAGTGTCAAATTGTCAATCTTTTGAGGGAACCACCAGAATCTATGGGTGGTCTAGTGACTAGATATCTCTTGGGGTCTGACCGCTCAATGATTTAATGTGTTTTGTTACTGAGCTGTGCCTATCTTTCTCCAACAACCCCCCCCCAAAAAAAAAAAGGACGAAAGTCGGCCTTAGTGATCCGACAGTGCCGAGAGGAAGGGCCGTCGCTCAACGGATAAAAGTTACTCTAGGGATAACAGGTTGATCTTCCCCAAGAGCTCACATCAACGGGAAGGTTTGGCACCTCGATGTCGGCTCTTCGCCACCTGGGGCTGTAGTATGTTCCAAGGGTTGGGCTGTTCACCCTTTAAAGTGGTACGTGAGCTAGGTTCAGAACGTCGTGAGACAGTTCAATCCATATCCGGTGAGGGCGTTAGAACATTGAGAGGACCTTTCCCTAGTACGAGAGGACCGGGAAGAACACACCTTTGGTGTGCCAGTTATCGTGCCCATGCACCAATTGCGGTACAATAGAGTTGTAATTCACTAGTTATTCCAGATGCTCGCCAAATCTGAAAAAAACCAGAGGTTATTTGTATTCCTCGGAAACCACCGCTTACATCACCATTCAATATTTCTTGGCCCACTATTGGCCAAAGCTTTTGCACAATTCGCTTCTGATCTCGATAAAGCTACTCAAAATCAATTGGCAAGAGGTCAACGGTTGCGGGAGTTGCTCAAACAATCCAAACAAAAAAGAAAGAAAGAAAGAGAACAGTTCAACAAATTAACTGAATTTAGAAAATGGAAAATTATTTACATCCATGTTCAAGATTCTGACTAATAACACATATCCTGAGAACTATTAGGAAAGTTGATTTAGAATTCACAGGTACTTCTATTTTAGGTAGGATGCACAGGTATTATTTGGAACTTACATTTGCATCCTCTGAGTGAAGATTGAACTGCGGCTCAATGACATTCACCATGTAGTGACGAGTCCCCTCCTCTGAACTATCCAAGCTTTCCATTTTAGCTGGCAAAAAACCAAAAGGGAGAATAATACAAGGTAGAGAAAGCCTCTCAGTGAAAATGAATAAGTAGACCTAGAAAATTAAAATATCTAGAAGGACATAGGGAATGATGACAATATTTGTTGCAACAGAGACAGTTTTTTTTCCGGTGTGCAAGCCTCTTAACTATAATATAATAGCGTGCCTAAATTTGTATCAGCAAACAGAACTTAAAAAGAATAGGGACATACCAGCTGATAAGCTGTCCATCTTAACAGAATTTGGTGGAGACAAACGTGACCCAGGAGTCTCCACAGGCTGAGATGATGAACACGCAACATTACCAGTGGGAGGGCATTTTGAAACAACTTCTTGGGTTTGAGTTATATCATCCTGATTTTTTTCCTCAAGTAATTTTCTCTGTGCATACTGCCGAGAAGGAGAAGGCTTGGGAGGCTCAAAAGCCTTGGATAAACCACCAACCCAGGACCAAACAGCATCTCTGTTCTCTATAGTCCATAAGAGTTTGAGACCATAGACAAAAACACGCTGACAATTGTCAGCTATTACCACATTGTAACCATCATCATCACTTGGGTCAGACAGCAAATGCTCATCAGTTTCACTCCCATTTTCAAACTCTGACCTTACATATGTCATTTCAACATTTCTTCTTCCAGCTTCTTGCCAGGCTAATAACCTAGCAGGATCAGCCTTTGGGGACTGTCGTCTGATAGTGAAGTAGTCAGATGACAACAAAAATCCATCATCACGATTCTTCTCAGCACAACCACTCATGTAACCCTTTTCACTTTTATCCATGGATGCCGATTGTGAGCTTTTACGAGTCATGTTAACTGCTTTTGCAACACTAGCACAGTCTTCTTTTTTTAGAAAAGCCCTAGGCATATGAAGGTCAAGACCCTGGTAGACAAGATCGAGAACATCACGTTTGCTTTCAAAAGTATATTTTTGCTTGCCTCTGCTGTAACAGAGCTCATACTTCAGCTTTGTCATATTAAATGTCAGCCCTTTCGCTGGATCATCATTGTCTAAAGGCATGTGCTTTATACAAGATGGTGTGGCATCTAGACGGAGCATAAATTCAGTCATCACTTTGTCTAGTGACAAATTACCTGACCTGGCAACCTTTGGAATTCCAAAACGAGGCCAACGCGAAAAGCTACGCAGTTTGTGAGGGGGATTGTAGTTCATGCTCCAGAATCTTAAAATCCATGCAAGATCATGAGCACCAATGTTCAATGTCGGCGAAGCAGGCGAAATGATTCTAGAATATTGAGGAGGATCATAGACGTTACCATCTCCCTCAATACCATCTATAACAGTAGAAGATTGGGATTGTCTTTGTGATGAGGGAGGCCAAGGTTTAAGACAGAAGTTCCACCTAAGTGAAAGAGAAGTGGATCTGAAAGGATCAAACACTTTATCCCGTGGTTTACCCTCAACTGGAAGTGCAAATAAATAATGATTCAGAGGTTTTCCAGACTCACAATCCCAGTCCATTGTAACTTCAAGAGTAAAGACAGGGGCTTCCAGAAATGCACAAGAGGCGCCTATTGGGAGCTTGAAACCACGTTTATTAGCCAAACTCTCCAAACTGCTCAAAAAAATCTTGAAATCCTTGGCAAAAACATTAACATGGCCATCTGACTGGTGAATTTCCATAAAGCCACTTACAATTTGAAGTTTATCTAGCTTTTCATAAGGATCAGTGCTGGCCAAAATATTCCATCGGGATTCTTGAAAGAATAAGGAAATTTTTCCATGAATGTAATTTCTCATGTCATCCCACCATGGCAAACTCCGTTCCTTTTTTGAAATCTGAATAAGTGGGCCAGGATTCTTAACACTTAAATTAGCCCTGCGCATTGCAACAGTGAAGGCATAACTTATATCAGCAAAAGATGGCTCATATCCCACTCCAAATGACACTTCTGCTTTCTGAAAATGTATGGGCAAATTTGAGTATGTCTTCATCGGTGGAGTAGTACCACTAGCTGATCGAAGCATGCGCACCTTCCTCCACTTCCCAACATACACTTCTTGAAAGATTTGGGGTTGAAAGCTAGTTGCCTGGTTCAATTAAAGCAAGAGGAAAAAAAAAAGAATTATGGATTAAGGTAGGTTGAACAAGGCAGCAAGAAAAGGGTAGAGAGACACACAAGGCCCATGAAACTGATGCGCCGAAAAGGTTTTTAGAAAACCTAAACTCCAATGTAGGGAGCAAAAACAAAAAATATACGCATTATTCATGTGGTAATTTATCAAATGAATAACTATACAAATAAACACATCTGTAATTTTTTCACCACAAGGACTTCTACATAAAGTGACAGTGTGTGCTTGTTTTCAAGTGAAATTGAGTAATTAAATATGTTTTTAAAATCTATTAATAAATGCTCTATAATTATTTTTTATCTTGAATGATTGATATTTCTAATTTATAATCTATTACATTTTTTATATATAATATAGTATATAACAATTAAAATAAAAAATATGCATCTTTTCTGATATGCATCTTTCTTGTAATCGTCCAATTTTTAAAGCATAGCTCTTTGGCCATTGCATGTATAGAAATTTTCACTGAAATAATTCTGTACTCTAACAGGATCTTCTTATCTTAAACTTGTAAGTTATGCCATATACTTCAATTTATAACTATAAATAGAAGGGAAGGAAATGTGATCTATCAACCGTACCTGCTGGGCCAGCACAAGACAACCTTCACATTTACCGAAACTTCCAGAGAAAAGAGGGAATGTGTAATTCCGAAGCTGGACAAGAAGAGAACCTGTATTCAAGATGATATTTCTCCCATACAGTCGAGAAAATGGTATATCATTTTCAAGACAGACAGGATCAAGTTTCTTCAGCACCTCAATCATCCCAGCCTCCCCACCATCAATTTTTGTCAAGCTTACATCCAAGTCCAATGCAGATATAGAAAGAAGAGAAGCCCTAGAAGTGCTAGGTTTGAAACCAGCTTGAAATTCATCTCTACAGGCACCAGATCCTTCAGATAACACTAGGTTCTGACATGCCTGGTAATATGATCGGAATGACCGTTTATAAATTTCCTCTCTCATGGTTTGAATAGTTGAAGAGTCTTTAAAATCAACCACAGCATCATTAAAGTAAATCTTTCTTTCTTGACCAGAATTATTGATGTCAGTAGATTGTGGATCTTGATTGGCCTCTGATATAAGTTCATCCAAAAATTTCAACCGGACAGCTAATTCACAGGCCTCCTTCTTCATCAGCTGATAGTGTTCATCAAGCCATCCCTGGATTGGTTCCTCTTCAATATCAGCTGTAAACTTGCGTATGCAAAATTTTATGCATCCAAATTTAATTGAACTAGGCCTTCTGACTCTAGAGCTCTCTTTCTCCGAAGGAGAAATCAGATTAGTTTTAGCAGCAATTATGAGCTTTAAACCTCGTAATGTATCCTCAATGGCATCATCGATTGCACGTAGTTGCAATCTGTATGGCATGCAAATGTGAACATCAAGGCATTGAATTACCCAATCCCATGTTGTCACTGCAGGTGCTTTTGTATCAGATGTGCCTATAGAGACACTAGGAATCTGTGAAACTTGCATCCGACTGCTCTTGAAAACTTTAGAACCATTAAAACTAAGCATAAGTCCTTCAAGGAGAACTCCAATACGAGCATTCTCAGAGAAAATTGACTGAACCTGAACCACAGCATCAACTCCATCTGCCAGCCCAGCATGTATACTTAACATTTCCACGTCAACTGCAAAAATAGATTCTTTCTTCTTATTCTTTTCAGGATGCCCCGATTCCGCAGTGGCTTCCTTTTTCCAACTCCCATCTCTGACATTCGATACACCTCCCGTAAATTCTCTAGTTTGCTCCTCAAGCTTCCTATTGTGTAACAATAACTTCAGCTGCAGAACAAGTTCAACTAGTGATAGATGCATATCAGGCTCCCACCTCACCGAAATATCAGTAGCACTGAAAAGAGAACAGACAGCAATCTCCCTATGGCCACCTGAGCGTTGCACTAATTTAGCATTTTGCATGTCAAACAATGACACCTTTGTCACTAGCCTATTTTCCTCCATATATTCGTGGTAGATAGATCTGGCTCTTTCAAGTTCCATCTGTGTGGACTGTTTCTCCTTGTTGACACAGACATTGAAGTGCAAGATTTCCAGAGATACAGAGTATTTCAACTTTTGGTATTCATTTGAGATTGTGGACATTATATTTGCACTACGTGGGGTGCCATCAGTTAATACATCTATCATAACCCGACCACCTTGTGAACCATAATTAATTTGCTTGGGATCAGGAACAACTATACTTTCCAGGCCAGTCTCACCCCACATATAGATTGAACACCGTTCAAGATTAAATTTCAACATTTGAGTTCCCTTCCCTGAAGATTTTGATAACCGCCCCTGGCTCTGGGTTGATTTTTTCTTCAAAGCAGACAGATTTTTCAAGAGAGCTTGAAAGGATATGGCTGTTGATATGAGTGATTCAACACGCTTCAGATTTAAATAAACTCCCATGCCAGTAACATCAACTGATAAACGTAACTTACACCTAGGGCCATCTTCTTCAGAGGATTCCATGTCCTTTTTGCCCCAGTCCAAACTAACCTTTGCTATATGCATAATAGAGCCAGAATTTGATTCCACACCAAAAAAACTTTCTTTCAAGCATTCTTGATATTCATCAGCTAAGTGGAGATTCAGCTCACCAAGTTCAGCATGTGCAGTTGTCCCCGTATTTGAAATGTTATTCGCAAATACATGTGATGATTGAGAGAAACCCTAAACATGAAAAGCAATGTCTCCAGTCAAACCAATAAACCAACTTTCAGAAAGAAAAAGGATAATTCAGATAACCATATCCAAACAGAACTTAAGTCGGTTAAAATATTATAACTACAACAAATCCAAAGAACAAAAGAACAGCAATGAAACATCATGATAATGTAAGAAAACAAATTATCAGTCAAGTGCCTTTTTGACAAAAGAGTAAAAGGAAAGCAGAAAATAAGACAAGAAAGCTTTGAGCCTCAAATCTGAAATCCAAGTGCTAGTACATAATATAGAAGGGGGTTCATTGATCACAGTCTTCTTTTTTCTGGAAATTCATAATGGCTGTCATCATGCATAATATCATTATTCCGCCTAGTTTACCTTGATGAACATGCAAAACAAGTTTGTCAGGCCCTAAAATATATCCGCCTAGTTTACCTTAACACAAGAAAGGGAATCTCTTCCACATAATATCATTGCCCTCTTTTTAGAACTTGGATTCAATAATTGAATTATTATTAGTAGTGTCATCATGCATAATAGACTTGTTCGGTTACAAGGCTCATAAAGCCTCCATCAATAACTCTCCTATTAAACACATTAAAGACATAAAGCTCATATTCAAAATTTACCAGTTCAGGTAAGGGACTCGACACTGAAAATTGAAAGTGAACCCACAAAAATGTCCAGCAAACTAAAAAGATTCTTGGTGTGGTCATTGTCAAAAACCAGGCTACCCTAAGGCAATAGGCTGGAAAGTCCATGGTAAACAAGCAATGGAAACCAAGACCCAAAGATGAGACCCATGACTTAATGGGGCTCAATGAGGAAAAAACCTCAACCCAAAACTGATCCTACTACCAAAGAACAATAGATATTGATACAAAAATTGCTTAAAAGAACACCTTGGATAATTGTAGATTCTAGTACTATTGCTCGAGCAGAACTTGGTATTCAAGAATAGATTAGCAATGCTAGGAAGATTAGCCCCCAAGCTGGTTTGATTAACATTTACTTCCCGTTTTGATCAATATTTACTTACATGATAAATGGGAGAACCAGCCATATTGAAAAGCACTATTGTCATCTCAGGAGCTGAGACATTGCATGTCCACATGATGGTCTTATTGTCAGTTGATTGTTGCTTTACCACATCAGGAGCCTTTTCTTGCAGTACCATTTTTCTCTTCTTTGACAAATGGAGGAACAACCAAGGCTGTAACCTGCTCATTATGATGTTGCACTGTGTACCTCCTAACTTGATTTCTGTCTCAGCTCTAACAGGTGAGGTTGGCTGAAGGAAGATCACAAGAAGATATAGTTTATAATTGTGCAATTAACAATCAACAAATAATCAATATATTAATGGAGCAAGTGTTACAAGGACGCTATATTGCAAGTAACTTACCTGTACTGGGATAAACACAAAAGATACCCAATCCACCTTCAATATTTCCAAAATGGAAGAACCAGCTTCCGTAAGAAGCTGTAATATCAATGGAGCAAATAAAAAGTTGTCAACCAGGATCAGAGCAATGTGAAAGAGTAAAATCATATCATAAGATCTTCATTAAAATCAATAGTCACGCTCCATACATGAATCTCACTAAACTCCAGCTGAAAATCAAGGCGTGTACTGTCCCCGACATCCTCAGTAGATCGAGATTTTATGCTTTTCAATTGGATGCCCATGATGTTATTCTCAATCGAAAGACCAAGTTCGCGATGCACAAATCCCACATCTAACTTGGGTAGATTGAAGCTGACCTATGAATAACAAGTATAATTCCATATTTAATATTGGATCTATCCAATAACTTTATAAGTAGAAACATTGATGCCATTGGAAAGCCTCTTGAACTGTTTTGCAAGATTAAATATAGCCAACATCCAATGTGAATTAAGAACACCTGGTTTTACATCAAAACTAGAGAAAGAGGAAACGGCTATTCACTAACCAGTCAAGTATCACAAAGTAGATAGACACCAACTTTCACTTGGGCCCTAGATTTCTAAATCAAATCAACCAAAAGGAAACCAAACATCAAAAAAAAAAACCTGATATTGAGAGACTTGTGAATGAAGGAAAAAGGTTTGCCCAAAAAACCAACGAGTGCTCTCAGAAGCCAAAAACATCATTAAAATATCAACTTCCCAGTACAAAGGTAAGATATTTAATCTCTCTTTTGTTGTTTTTTTTTTTCAAATGCTCTATTTTGTTGGTAATGACTGAGGTGTTATCAACATTCTAAATAAATAAAACTATGGAGCAATTAAAGTGGCACATAAGAAACTTCTCAGAGAAACCACTGTACCTACAGATCACCAATATAAAGAATAAAATTGATACACATAAAGTTCAACATTTAATTCATTCAACTCAACTGCTCCTAGACACAAAAAACAACGTCTATGCGCACTCACTGCAAAGGAGCAGATCCTAGAAGTGTTGCAGTAAGATTCAGCCTTTCGTGTTTGTGTAGGTAATGATAGAAAACAAGGAAAACAGAACCATACCAGAATGTGAATCCTAATAAATATGAATGAGAATACACTGCAAGAAGTTATATATTTTTAATCAAAATTGAAGCTAAAATAAAGAAATTATAAAACCACACACAAACACTCACATATATGTATTTGAATGAAAAAACCACATATATTCCATATATATTTTCTCACTGAAAGAGAAAAACCTATATATTAAAATTTCATATTCAAGAAATGCTGCAAATTACTTCTGTACATGCAGACATCTTTATGCCAATTCTTTTTTTCTTTTTTTTTCTTTTTTTTTGAATGTGCAAAACATCATTTTATCAAATTTCAACCACTTCATCAGAGAGACTCAAATATTGACATATCATAATCAATGACCTCACAAACTCAACCTATTGAGACTCATTAATGATAATATCTTCAGCAATTCTAATAACAGAAGAAAAATCAATATCAGCATTCTAAGTGACCACAGCATGCTCCATAGCTCCAATCTCTTGATATCCAGTCAAATTGCAGAATAAAAACAAAAATGATAGCGAAATCGTTTAAAAGACATTCAACAAATAATACTTCTGTAGTAAATATTCTTCAAGAATAAAGACATTAATGTACTTCCTTGCTTCTGTCTTGTTTTTCAGCATATGCTTTTTCTTCCTCTATAACAAAAACATACATGTAGTCAAAGAAACAGAAGAATATCTAAAACCACAACCTTCTCAGGAAACACCAAACTGTATTTGAAGAATGAAGCAAGTGCTTGCTGCTTATTGGTGGGCTTTTTTGAAGACACCAAATCAACATTTGGCTCAATGGCTCTGTCAGAGACAAAAGGAGGTTCTAAGGAACTCTTGCTTCCCAAGAGTAACTCTTCGTTCAAATTCACAGTGACGTCTCCGCTGGAAATGTCCACATTTTTAATAATTATACCCACTTCCCTAAGTCCAAAAAAACCAACTTAGTAGTGATCAATATAAAAGGAAACTTAATAAACAAGGAAGAGTAATCAAGGTAAAGCCAGGGAAAACTACCAAGGGCTTGTTTGGATTAACATTTGCAAAAGTGACTTCTATCCCAATTGACTTTTGCAAACTGAAGTTGGAGTAAAAGTTAATTAGTGTAATGTGATTTATGTTGTAAAAGCCAGTTTGACAACAACTTATTTGGATGATATATTGAAAAGTTAATTTTAGAAGGTTCAGCCGAAAGCTAGAAAAAGTTTATTCAACTTTAGCGTGGCTTTTGGGAAAAAATTTAATTTGCATGAACGCTTATCCAAACATAATATTTAGGTAAAGCCAAGTTTAAGGCCTGAAAAGGCCAGTTTGGGGCCATTCAACGCTATCCCAAACAAGCTCTAAGACAGTATAAAATGAGAACAAGTTATAGATTTTTTTTTTTTCAGGGAAGAAAAAAATAAAAAGACTTGCATAAAAAATTGCCTAGGGGTAAATCAAACAAAGAAATATGAAGAATGCCAGAAGAAGAAGAAGAAAAGGCATCCTTGCAGTGCAAGGAAAACAGATAGTAAGAAAACAACAAAAGCCAGCCAAGCTTAGAAATCAAAGGTGTAAGATTTAGCCAGAAGACTCTTGGAAGTTTTAACGCGGTGCTCAGTTGAAAAAGTAGGTAGGAAGTTAAATTCCATAGCTTCTATAGTTGAAGCTCTTTGATTGAAAAGACACAATTCATTCAACAGTTAGGTTAATAAAAGACAAGATTGGAATCATCTTCACAAAATTATTCAGATCCTCTATATCCAATAACCATTATAACATTGAAAAAACCTCTTTCCACAGCTCCAACAAGTTGAAGATTTGTAAGAACAACAAGTGAAAGATTAATATTAAAAATACAAAGGGATTAAAAATTACCTATCATGTCCAAATTCACATGAGATAGAAACTTTTTCACAGATGAAAGGGGCAGACGGCGTTTCTATTGAGGCAATGAATGCCTGGCCAGAAGAATTGCACTCTCCACCACTAAAATTAGATAAATGGTCGCAGCTGACCCATGGATCACCAATGTGAACAAGAATGGGTAATATATGCAGCCTGACAAGTAAATTTGACCCAGGACCCCCGTCTTTAGATATATCCACATTCAATTCCTTTATTTCAACTGTAGATTTAGGTGTCTGCAGCATATAAGATAGTGTCAATGACGTGGAGAAAATATTCTAATAACGTCCCAAATAGACATGAAGAAAAAGAAATTAAAAAATAGTTTAAAATAACAAGGGGGCATGATCCCATAAACATTATCTAATTTAGTCATTTAACTTTTGAGAGAATCTTATAAAATCATGGATTTCTTTAAATACATAATTAGAATATATTAAATATAAAAATTTTAAAAAAATTAAAATGGATTAAAATAAAATATAAGATTAAAATAGATTCCAAATTTGATATTTCTATATTATAAAATTTCAAACATTTCTACAACATTATTTCTAAATTATAATTAATATTCTAAACTTCTTATAAATACTAATAGTAAACATGTTACACACTGCTAATAATATAAATGCCAATTTGTTATGTGTGCAAAAAACATAATAATTTCGGTAATACGAACCTACATCAGTATATGAAACTATAAAGTCAACGTGCGTACAATCATACAAGAAAAAGGTGTAATGTTATGTGATATATACCTTCACAACCAGATCTGCCACACAAACTGACAAATATCTTGCGATGTTGGCTACAACCATCCACTTTCCCCTGCCTGAAGCACTTGATTTCCAAGTTTTCATCTTCCGAGGCCTTTTGTTTGAAGGCCTTATTACAACTTCCAAGTCACATATTAAAACTTGAAGCTTTGGATCTCGAGAAATAAAACCCACTCCAAGCTTGACTAAAGACTGGCGTAAGCTAAGTTTAATTTCACCAACAGATACAGATTCAACAGAACCCTGTTCATGCAATCGAATAACATGAAACCATAGACACAAGTCTGCTGACCAAATAAAATTTTGCATCTCATTAGAATGAAATAACTAGGATCAACTAAGGAGGGCTGGATGACCAATACCAACCAAACCAAGTTGCCCAAGGGATTCTGAAGTTCAGTGCAAATTTGTTAAGAAAAAGGTAAGAATAGACCGATGTTGATCATCTGTATTGAAATAAATAAGAAGTGCAACAACAACAAGCCTTATCTTATTAAATGACATTAGCCACATGAGTCACACAATGCTATTAAACTCGATCAGCAACATTCCAGACATGCCATTCACTATCAGATCCAATTTTACAACTTCTTTAAGAGTTTTTATTTGCCTCTATCTACATCCTTTAATACAACTCATGAACATCTACTCAACTCTCTACACCGGTGCCTCTAGCAACTTTCTTTACACATGCCCCAACCATCTTAATCAATTTTCTATCACGTCTCCTCAATAGGTGTCACACTATCTTTTCCTCAGATATAATCATTTTGAATCTTGTCTTTTCTTTTATAACCATACATCTATTTTAACAATGTTGTCAAAATTGGACCAGCCAGTTTAACTGAAAAACTGATGAACTGATGATACCTAGTCCAGTCAAAAACAACATGCTAACTAAAGGTGAAGGGAACCAGTGAAGAACCAGCCAATTCTCTCAATTCATTGGACCCAAAAGCAACACCAGCAATATCTATTAAAAGATAGTCCAAAGCAAGAAGGAGCGTCAGTTATACGCTAGAATGTACTGATAAGGGAAGCAAAGTATACCTATCTCACACCAAGCCTAATACATGTTTTCCAGTAAATGCGGTAAGCCAATTCATCAACAAACCACAATTGGAGCACATAGAGAAAGCATACAAGATACTAGGGTATTTAAAGACAATACCTAGGAAAGGACTGCTCTTTCAGAAATGGAGGACTCAAGGTGTTGAGGTATATGCTAATGCAGACTTGGTAGGATCAATCACAAGTAGAAAACCCACCACTAGACACTACACCTTTATGTGGGCTAATCTAGTTACTTGGCGAAGTAAGAAGCAAGGAGTCGTGGTGTGGAGTAGAGCTGAAGCTTACTATAGAGCTTCAGCATTGAGAATATGTGAAGGAATATGGATATTACAGCTATATAAGGAACTAAAAATGGGTGTTCCAGCCCTATTTGTTGTCATAGATACAATAAGAAAAGCCAAAAACCCTATACATCATGATTAAACCTAGCATGTACAGATAAATCATCATTTCATATGGGAAAAAGTGAACTCAGGTGTCATTACAGCTGCATGACGAACTAAAATTCAGTGTTCCAGCCCTGTTTGTGCTCATAGCTACAATAAGGATTGCCAACAAACCTATACATCATGATGAAACCGAGCATGTGGAAATAAATTATCATTTCATAAGGGACAAAGTGGACTCAGGTGTTATTGATCTTTCCTACACGCCTTCCAACTCTCAAGTGGTAGACTTGCTCATTAAAGCACCCTCAAGGACATGTTTTGAAGAGCTTAGTAACAAGTTGGGAATGTTGAACAGATATTCTCCAACGTGAGGAGAACTGTGGGCAATTATTTAAGTCCTGATAAGCTGGCCTATTTCATCTTAGATAATTATCTCTATTTTTCATTGCTAATTCATAGGAATATGTATTTATTCTTTTGATTATATTTTAGTTTCCTTGATTCTGTTATATAACTGTAATTTCAGTTTAAATGTTAGCTAGGGGTGGTTAGAGAGAATAGCCATTAGTAGATAGTTAAGTGCTAATTACCCTACCCATGCCTTATAAATAGGCTTCCCCAATTGTATTTTCTCTTAGACTTGTGATATGGAATGGTAGTCGTGTTCTCTCTGTTTCTCTCTCGCTTTCTCTCCCCTGATTCTGTCAGTTTCCTTCTTTTACCCCTCTATTTCTGGTTCTTCCCTCCCTTTCTCTCTTTCTCTCCATACAGAATATCAATTTTGTAACAGATTCCCTCCCACAACCTCCAAACTGAATAGCCAGTCTATTGCTACATCTTCCCTCTTTAAAACAATTGTAATCAGTTATAGGGAGCGAATAAGAAAAACCACATTCTGGGTTTCTTCAACAACGTCAATCCCTTTTTTTCTTTTTTTCAGTAAAAGAAGTTATATAATTTAGGAAGAAAGGTGCTAATGCCAATAGAGAATCCTCCTGGGGTAAAGAACCAACTCCCAAAGAAGATAATAAAAGAAAATGCAATATGAACTTAAATGGGCAAAAGACTGTCCAGCCTTTTGCATATCTCAGAAACATCTAAAAAATACGCTGAGTTGAACACCAAAGAGAAGCCACAAATGTGAACCTAGACCCCTAATACATATAATGACATAAAGGATGGAAACAGGAGCCCCCTTGAAAAACCAAGCATTTGACTATGGCAAAAATTAATAGCAAGAAAGACCATTGCTGTTCAATACTTCCATCAAAAGAATAACATAGTAAATAAAGGCAAAGAAAGACCTTTTTAAATTTCACCACCACGTCTCTTAAACATTTCCATCCACCTACACGAAATCCAACAGATGCTCCCAAAATCCGGCTCAAAATCCAAGCCAGCAACCTAGAAGCAAATCTGTAAAAAAAGACACATGATCGAATCAAGTATCACAATTGCTCAAATGTTTCAAGTCTCTAAAGCAATAATAGAAACAGAGAAAAAGTGCTGGCCAAAGGTGACCTAATATAGCTTAAATCACACCTCATAGAGCATAGGACATTCGGCATTTATAGCAATTCTTGGCAAGCGTTAGATATGAGAGCAATAGCAATTCAGAGAAAGATGCTTGTATTATTGAGTGATTCACTGAGTAGAATACAGAGGTATAGAAAGATTGACAGATACACCAGGTTTATAACTAACTAATCCACCACTCGTAAGTAACATAATACTAACTACTAACTACCTTAACAGCAAGAAGGAATGGCAGTTTAACAAGAGGTTATCACTGGGATACAATTTGAAAAGAAAATATTGGTTGTTACTCTCAAACATCTCTACAGAGATGTTGCTAATGTTTCAGTACTCTCTCATGAGGGCGGGATTCATTAATGTGGCACTGCACCAATCCCTCAATGTTGTCTCCTTTAATAATTTTTAAAATACAAGCTTTCCCTTGCATCCATTGGACTTTTTAACACCAAAAAATAAAACGAAATTAGTTGTTATTCAACAAAGGGCTCAAATAAATGATATGTCGCAGGTCCACAAGCTGCACAAAGCCTTACAACTAGTGTTTGTGTCATATGATATTTCTATTCTGAGGCTAGTATTCATCTATTTCGTTACTGACCGGCAGCTTGGTATTTGTGGGATAGACTGCTAGACATTTATGACAGATGTTAGACCGACCTACCAACCAGTATCAATTTTCTTAGAAATTTCAGTGCTTTTGGAATGGTAAGGAAAGTGTCGCCAAGTAAAAGTTCAAATGAGAATTTTGGTGTCTTTAATTGGAGAGAAGTCCCAGGGATGTACAATACTATATCGTTGTCTTTGCCACCTTCGTTGAGTAAAGAGTCTTTTTCATGAGACAGCAAATAGTTCTTGAGGGATCACTATTTCAAATGTACAGCGGCACTGCATGTTATTCTTTCGTGCCTTTTGCACTCATAGTTTCTAGTTTAAAATTATCATGCCTTCAGTATTAGATCATAGATTCTACTCCCAAAGCAGTAACACCCGTACAACACTCATATTGCTTTACACATTTGATTCGCTTTTTTTTATTAATTCAAGGGTCTAAGCAGCTTCCTTGTCTTTGTAAATCTAAGATCCTCCATGGTTTTCCGAACTTTCGGTCCAATGAAATTTGTTCAAGTATTAAAAGGTGGGGGGACTTACGCATGCCCACTACAAGCACTGAGATATAAATGGAAATAGTAATAACTTGAAATCAAATAATCAATGAATAAGCTAAAATCCTGTACTGAAGTATATATAATTTGGATAACTTACATGAATACGAGCCACAATGTAATGGAAAGTAACAAGAATCCAAAGAGGAACTTGACAGATGAAGCTGCCATTTCAATGGGAAGAGTAATTTCTCTCCGGAAAATGGCGAAATTCAATCTCGTTCAAGAAATGCTCCGAGATGAAGCTCGAACACGCTTCTCTCGCGTAACTTCATAGCGGAGTGCCCTGAAAGAACAATTGTGAATGGGGGAAAAAGGAGGGAGAACCTAAATTCTAGTCACTGAAATATCTTCCAAATGAAGACTTCGAAAGTTCGAATCAGACTTGGTCTCGCAGTGATCAGTAACGCTGTTTATCTCTGACTTAGATCCGAACCGCGAGGTGCTCGGAGATCAGAGGCATGGAAGGGGGAATCAGGCAGTACCGTAAGCAAGGTATGTGTCAAAAGTATGGCAGATTTTTTAATTTTTAGGTCATTCGGGCAGATTTGATTTAATTTAATAATTTGGTAATATTCTTTTTCTATCATTTTAAATTATAATTAACGCAACATTATGCATGCATGAATCCTCCATGGCTTCATTATTATAAGAAATTTTTTATTTTTAGCCGCTTCATAATCATACATATTATTAAAAAACTGTTTGTATTATCAAAAAAAAATTGCTAACAAGAAACTGCTTGTTAATTAGTTATCGCCCTTTCTTTTAAAATTTATCCTTCTTCAAATATACTAAACCCTTTTAAAGTCTAGTCCCAATCATTAATTACTGGAAATTTCAAGTAATTTTGATATAGCTTTATAGATGTTTTAAATTTAAAATGTTGCTTTAAAATTTAAAATTTTTAAAATGTCTTAGAATTTTTTTTCAAACATCTTATCGTTTACTAGTAACATATAGGACTTTTTAAAAAATTACTTGTATTTTTTTTTTTTTTGCCAAAAAAAATGACTTATATTAGTATATGAAAAGATCATGATAAATTAGCCGCAATCCTGATTAATATTTCCACTCATTAGAATTTTTATCACAATATTATTTGAACACAACTAACCATATTATATGTGATATTTTAATAATATTACTGTCATCTTTAGGAAAGGAAATATGTCATGCTTCTAACAGGGACCCACGGTTTAATCTAGATCAGGTTTAAATTTAGGTCTATTATCAAACCTATTTAGATAAACAGATTAAGCCTATTTTCACAAGGCATAATCTACAAGTCTATAAGCTTGACATATTTAACTTTTTTTTATTTAAGCCATAACATAAGTATATATAATCATCTAAATAATTTTATAAATTATTTATAAATTTACCAACTCAACCTTAATCCTAAGTTTCACATCTCATTGTCATTCACGCACACTCAAATCTTACATTCACATCAATCATTCACCCCTTACCTCTCTTCTCTTTGACTATATAACAATGTTAACTCACCCATTCTCTCTTGATTTGTGTCGTTCACTAAAGCATAATAATTACTATAAGTTTATTTTAATGTCAAATAAAATGTTATAATCTTAGTAGGACGATTTTGTCCCCATTTACATGAGAAAGGTAGAAGGTAGAATCCAATTTTACCTACTACTTATTATATTTGATCTATTTTAAAAAATATTTTATTAGTTAATAGACGATTAATTTTTATTATTCATACTCACTCAAACAACTATTGTCACTAGGCATTCTTTTATTTTCCTTTTTAAGCCCCTATATTACAATTAGAAAGAATGTCAGGCTTTTAAAAGATAATATAGGATTGTAAATAGTTTAAAGCTATGTTTGGCTCGATAGAAGGGAGGGGAGGGGAGGGTTTGAGAGGGATTTTGTTTTACCTTATTTGGGTTGACAAAAAGAGAGGGGAGTGGAGAGATTTTAATAGTATCATGTTCAGTATAGGAGGGGAGGGGAGGAGAAATATTTTTATATGGACAACTTTGCTCTTATTTCATTTAATTTGTAATTAATAACTTTCTAACATATTTAATAAAATATAATTATATAAGGAATTTAATACATAAAATTATAATTTTATAATTATAAAAATTAAATAAATATAATTATAAATGGCATTTACTATATAAAATTATAATTTTGTAATTAAATAATGAGAAGGGTATTGTGAGAATATTTTAAAATGGTATGGACATATTAGTCAATTTGAGTTCAAACATTAACATTTCCCTCCAAATTCCCCCACTTTTAGAGGGGAGGGAGAATTTTAGAAAATTCCCTCCCCTCCTAAAATTTTTAGTTATCCAAACAATGAGAGGGGAGTAAAATCCTCCAATTCCCCTCTCCTCCCCTCCCTTCCCCTCATATCAAACAGACCCTAAGGGTTATATATAAAATTATAGGCATAGACATTATAGGATATTTAAATATCTACATTTTAAGTAGACCTTTAAATAGGCTTTAGACCTTTTGAAGGCTCAGGCTCAAGCCTAAAAAAAAGCTTACATTTAGGTTCATGCTTTAAATCTTTATTACATACCTAGACATATTTAGATAAGGTCTAGCATAGCCTGACCTAGAGGTGGTAATATGGTCCGGCCCGGCGGGTTCGGGCTAACCCGCTACGGGTTGGGATCATATGGGTTCGGTCCTAAAAGGACCATATCAATATGGGTTGGCATTTAGCCAACCCAACCCATAACCGGTGGGTTGGCGGGTTGGGCGGGCCAACCCATATTTTTTTAAAATTTTTTTACATAATATACTAAAAATTATTTTTTCACATAAAACATAACTAATGATCATAAAAAAAGAGATATTCACCAAATTAATTATACCGCATAATCAGAAAGATGAAATTAAATTAAATTGTCAGTTCTTGTTTTTGGGAATAAATTAATTATTAAAAACTCTTAGCTTGTTAGAGTGCACACAGGCACAGAGCAATAAAGCAGCTAGAGCACATGAGTGGGGAGTGGGGAGCATTCGTTCGAGACCGAGTGGGCCGTGGAGTCAGTGGAAAGTGGAGCACTAGAGAGTGATAAGAGAGGAAATTGGGTTGTAATACCAATTTGGGCTTGACCATCTTTCAACTCTTGTACCTTGCCTTGCCTCTTGGAGTCTTGGTGATTATTTTTAAAAAAATGGGTCAACCCGGTGGTCCAACCCGCCACGTGTTAGGACCATATGGGTTCGGGCCCAAAAGAACCGCTCCAAAATGGTCTCAATTTTATCAAACCCAAACTGCCCATATTGTCGGGTTGGGCGGGCTCAGTCTATGATTCCAACCCATATTACCAGCTTTAACCTGACATATTTCCATCTATACTTATTATTAATATAATAATTACTTAACTAATTTAAATAAACAAGTATTACTATCCGAGAAAGTGATCTTCCGAAGGTTCTGCAAGCATAAAAGGACAATTAATAGTTCTAAAACTTTGCCATATAAAGTATGTGATATTTATTATATATTTTAATCTTTATGATTAGTTTGGCAATTTTTTATTGTATACACAATAAGAAACATTTATCTGTAACTATAATAATTCATATAATTATTTTATAATCATCTATTACTAATGACCTGCATATTTTTATATTGAAAATTTTAAATGTATTGCTTATCGATAAACATTGATGAGACCAATATTAAAGACATTTATTACAAGAGTGAAATAGGAAACGTCATGGTTTGGAGGAACAAACATTGAAAATAAAATAAATACTCATTAATGTGAATATAACAAAATAGTTGAAAATATGTAACACTCTTCGATATAAATTAATGTTTGGTTTTTTCCCCTAAATCAATGAGCTATCATTTTTTTTTTTCCAAAGCACATGATAAATTTCATTTATTATAAATGTGATGATTTTATATAGAAATAGTGACATCATCATCCCACATTATAGATGATTATTTCTTAATTTCCTTTTTTATATTTTTTCATAATTGATTAATTAAGTAATAATATTTGAACATGATTTGATTATTCCTTAAATTTCTTTTATTATTGGTGCAAAATATGGATATTGATTTGATTTAAAAATAGTGACATCACCATCCCATATTATAATTTATAGATGATTATTTCCTAATATTTGCTTACTTCCTTTATATATATTTTTCATATTAGATGTATTAAGCAATTATACTAGTTCATTCCCCCTCTTTACATTGATAATATACTCAATCATATAGAAAATTCATGCCATTTATCTTTACTTTTTTTTATGAAGTGCTAACTTTAACATTTTAATTGTGGTTAGCTTTCGTTTTTATCTTACATTTTTTTTGTTGATTTTGGTGATTCTTTCTTTTTGTTAAAACATCTGATTTCTCATTTCTCAAGTCAAGAATAGTGCCCCATGCGTCCTCGTAATTGACCAAAATCAATTTTCATTAAATATTCACATAATTGCATTTCAATTAATATATTGCACACTTAGAATTATTAATCAATATAATTTCAACCAAAAAAGAATTATTCATCAATATAATATAACTAATAGTAGCTCAGTGTATATAATTATTTGTTTAGTAGCACCGAGTATCATAGACTAATTATTTTTTAGTGTTTCCGATGTCATAAAGCATCTTCTAGTAGCATTCAACATTTTAAATTAATTAATTTTTTGTTTATCTAAAATCATCAAGTACTTTTCATTCACACTCAGTGCCCTAAATTAATAATTTTTTTCATGTATTCAGCACTTAAAGTACTCTTTAAATATTATTTAATATTATAAATTAATTACTGTGTAATTATGTAACCTTCCCTCATTATTATCTCATCTATCTCTCTAATTAAATAGAAACTTTGCGGTTATGTGACCAATTTTGGTACTCATCCACTCCAATGCCATCTCCTTTGCTTGAAGCTTCTCTATCTCTATCTCCCATCCTTGCTTTACATGCTCCACCGTTGATTCCAATCATTGTTGGTGTCAATACCTTATCTTGTGTAGATTGTTGGCTGTAGCACCTGTAGAAATATAATAAATATATGGTTTGAGATGAACCCAATGACACTATCTTTGGAAGATATTTTACAATCCCCTACTAATTTAGGAATTGGCATTCCTTAAAATAAAACGAACCCTTCATACAGAAATTAAGGTGAAAGAATAGCAGAAAGATAACAGTATAACTCAAAAGAAAAGAGAAAAGAGGAGCTCGATGATAGAGCTCGATGTCACATGACCTTTGTACTTTTACCTTAGTCTCACTAACCTCACTCCACATATTGCCTTTTATAAACATAAATCATTTAACTGATTAGCAGCAATAATGATTATTAAAAATGTCTTAGACAATTAAATTGTCAGTTACAGAACAAGAATTAATGATTATTTAATATATTAAAACTTTTTAAATGTCATTAAAATAGGTCAATTAAAACACTTTAAGCCTCCAATGATTAGTTCAAAAACTCTTCTTATTAGATATTTTATTAATTCAAGCTCACATTTTATTATATACTTGACATTTCTAATCTCAAGTTATACAAGACTTCTTCCTTTGAAATCCTCACACACAATATTTACAACAGTCCTCACACCAATAACTTTGTTACCCACTCGTTGGCATATGAGACACTCAACAAAACTTGGTGCAATGAGATTTGCACCATTTTGATATAGTTTATGCTTTAGTTTTAACATTTTTAACTAATGATTTTTAAATAAAACTCTAATTTTTAAAAAATAAAAGTAAAAAAATATAAATCATCCAACTCTTCAGTAGCCAATGCTAAGAGGTGGTGAGCTTAATACTCACTCAGTAGCCAATGCTCATTACCACCAACCAATTCTTTTGATTCCCCTCCAACTCCTAGCCTTCATCCTGACCCACCAAGTTCATAGCCACCCTCTGTCGCATGGCAAATCAGCAATGTCGTTTTTTCTTACATGGACCGCAGACGAGATCCTTTTTGCTCGAGGTTCATAGTTCATACAATGACCTCTAATGTTAGGATATATGAAAATGGTACTTTGCATAATTTGGCCACAAAAGAGAGGGTATTACTGTCGAGATAGGACGAGCTTATGGTGCCTAAAACTGATTCCAACTGTTAGGTGAGGGCCTGACATCTGAGAACTCTAATTAGAGGTGACACCATAGAGATGGAGAAAGTGACACCTGAGAATCCGTAGCACAAGCATGAGGGAGAACTTAACCAGACGACATCTAACTATCTAAGCATAAACACAAGCGAGGTTTTTTATTTTTATTTAAAAAAGAAATCCATTATCATAATTGTGTGTGTTTCATAGCTCTGCAACATAACAAGTTTCAGCAAAGATAACACCGTCAGGAAACGGGCTCTGGATGTAATAGAGGTATATGTCAAATAAATCCTCACTACAATGTTAACTGAATGGACAAAGATGAAGTGTAAATAAATCATAGATGGAAAAGAAAAATAAAGAAGAATGGAAGAAAGAAATTGATAATATTGCCCACTCTGGAACATCGTCTAGAATCCTGTGTTTTTTCTTTCTTTTCCTCCAAATTTCCAAACACTGATCTCCCTTCAACTATAGAAGCTTGTAAAGTCGTAGATATTGTTGAAGACAAAGAATTACTCTTTCAACATCACCTCCAAGGGAAACCTGAAATTGGCAATTCACAAAACCCGGAAAACCAAGACTGGCCACCCTAAGAAGGGCGCGGCACATGAACATTACTAATAAGGCTGTAGCCAACAATGTCACAGGCAAGTATGCTCATCGTTTTGACTTTGATCTAGCCACTATCGCCGTCAGTGCAAGGATCAGTGATAATGCTCTGGGTATCTCTATGGGTAAATGTTCAGAGAAAGCTCAAAAACAATGGAGGGAGAAATTGTACTAAAAAGGAGAGTGGAGATGGAAAAGAGGGGAAAAAATCTATCTTTGGGACGGGTCCACATTACATGCTCAGCGAATCTATAAGCTTCGGAGCTCATCCTACAAAACGATGCCGTTTTGTCACCAAAATGACACCATTTTGCTGGATGTGCACGTAAGCTCATGAATGAGCTTAACACGTAATTCGCTGTGCTTTAGGACTGATGATTTGTGCAAGCAGTCTCCCAGTTTACATATTAACAGGAGAATACATGGATAATGCCATACCCATGGATAAAAAACTGCTACTAACCATTAGGTTGTGAGAATAATAATGAGTTGAATGAAATAGAATTCTCTCCTATTTATACGAGATGTACATGGTAGAAAAAAAGAATTATCTTTCACTGAGCCAGTGAGCTGTCTATAACAAAGAACCCCTGTAATTTCTCCGCCCCGAGCACTGATTTCATGGGATGGATCTGCTTTACTCAACCTTAGAACCACGCTTGTATGGGGCAAGCCCACATACGAGAATCGCACAGCCAAGCAGAAAAAAGGGGCTCAAGGCTGTTCCCTCAGGAAGATACAGCAGTGGAAGGGAAAGAATGTAAACTGAGATTGGAACTGCATATTTATAAGCATACATCAGCGGATATGCAAATAAATTAAAAGCTGAATCAACACTGGACAGTCACATTTTTATTAAATGGAATAAACATAGATATAGAAAGCGCGAGTACCTGACAACATTACCAAAAGGGAAGGTACAACTGCAGAAGAAACTTTGACTACATTGAGCAGTGATATGTTGAATGCCACATTGATGGTGATGTAAAGCAGCGGAAGAAAGGGAGCCCCATTGCAACCTGAGACATGAACATCTGGATTGTGAAGAACATGGATAGAGAAAAGTAAACTAAGGAAATAAGAGCTAGGAAGTTCTCATTTTTTTCTGAACAACAGTTCTCCTAAATTAATAGATAAACATATTGGACAGCAATCAAGGCCCATCTTATAGAATGCTGATTAGATGTGAACTTTGATGCTCTGCCTTTAGGGTGTAGTCATCTTTTGCTTAACATTATGCTATTAGTTACCTCCTCATACTGTATGGCTTAATCCATAACTTTTGTATTAGACCAAAAAAAAAAAAAAGAAAAAAAAAGGAAGTAATAGATAGACAATAATCTCTGAACGGTGATCAACTAGTCTCTTGCAAGAATCAACTACCCATTTTTTCTGCTTAGACAATTGTAACCAAACTCTCAAAGCGATGGGCTAGTTCAAACTTCAAAGACAGTTGTAACTGAATTCTCTTCTTGTGTGCATGTAGGTCTAGGCATTGACAGAAATCAACCGGAAGAAAAAAAAAGATCTATTAAGATATCTAGTCTGATAGAATTTTAACAGCAGAAGAATGAACGGAAATCCATGCAACTATAGTGTTAGAAGGAATTGATTATTACATTTGAGTTCGCCACAGAACCCATCTCTGGAACCGAAGCCAAGTACTGAAGGTTCCTTCTCTCCTTTGACTTTTAAGGACATTAGCAGAGTAGAAAACCATGCATTAAGTTCTGTTATTGGGTAGCTCGTAATGTATCAGAGCTTACCTATTGTATCAGCTCCTGTATTTAGAAAGCAACCAGCAGCGCGTTTATAATATGAAGGAAGTTGAACAAAATGTATCCCTTTCAAATTAGAAAGAAATGGTAGAAGGAGAAGAACAAGAGGAGCCTACATTTAAAAAAATAAAAATGGTAATAATTAGGCAACTACATTATATATATATATATATATATATGCACACACCCTTATTTTCATTAAGGAAGTCGTAAACATGAAATGGACATCATTCAGATTACAGTTTAAGAGCTAACTGGTAAACTTTCAAAATAAGAATTTGTAGAATCATTTGACTTTTGCATTCCGCACTAAAAACAATGCAACAGCAAAAGACAGATCACTGAAGGGGCAGAAACAAAGTCATAAACTGAGCCAAGAAAAAGGGGAACTCCTTCATGGAAATGATGGCAAGCTCGTAAAGCACGTAAAAAATGGGGGAAATTAATCATTTGGTCCTTGAGGTTTCAACTCGATCGCAGCTCAGTCCCTAAAATTTAACTTGCTCTAACTCAGTCCTCAAACTTGCTCTAAAATTTAGATATTTAGGATCAATTATACAACAAGATGGTGAAATTGATGGAGATGTTGATCACAAAATTCAGGACGGATGGTATAAATGGAGAAAAGCTACTGGAGTTATCTGTGATCGTAAAGTACCTAATAAGGTAAAAGGAAAGTTTTATCGCACTGCTATAAGACCAGCAATACTATATGTAGTGAATGTTGGGGTTTAAAGGGACAACATGAGCATAAAATGGGAGTCGCTAAAATGAGGATGTTGAGATGGATGAGTGGCCATACAAGAAAAGACAAGATTCGTAATACTCATATACGTGAACGAGTGGGAGTGGCCCCTATTGAAGAAAAAATGGTAGAAAATCGTTTGAGGTGGTTTAAACATGTTCAGCGTAGGCCTTTGAATGCTCCGGTGAGAAGGGTGGATCAAGCAAGATGGAGTCCTATTAGACGAGATCGAGGAAGGCCGAAACGAACACTCAATGAGGTCATAGAGAGAGACCTTCTAATTAATAATATATCGAAATCAAGAGCACAATGGCGTCGTGCAATCCATGTAGCCGACCACACCTAGTGGGATAAAGGCTTTGTTGTTGTAACTCAGTCATCAAACTTTCATCCATTTGGTAAGACCATCCTTGCCGTTAGCGAGTTAAAATTTAGGAACTGAGTCGCGATCGAATTGAAACCTTAAGGACCAAATAATTAATTTTCCCTAAAATAGGAATACAGTCTATGTTGAGCTTAGAATTTCACAATCGCTGAATGAGCATAAAGTTTCTGACTGCCTTATACTTTCTACTTCATCCCACATGAATGCTCATCACAGCAACTTTTCCTTGGGGAGACAAGACATTCTAACTTGTCAGCCTTATTATTATTACTTCCATTAATGACTTTTGGTTTTTTCATGCAAGATAATACAATTCACCAACAGTAAATCCTCAAGGGTTAAGCAATATAGTCCTTTCCAGAATAGACTATCTTCAGTTAGCATTTCCTCACGCTCTCTTGTTATTTGCTATATATAAGGGAAATGTGTGTGTGTGTGTAAATGTAAATAGTTCAATATTTTTAAATGATATAAGGGAAATATGAAGCTTCATAAGTGAAATGAGGAGCAAAACAATAGCAACATGCACGATCAAGTGTCAAGAAAATTGAGAAAGTTTAAACTCATAGCTCGCTCCAAGATTGTTCTTGCATTAATAGGCATAACAACTTTGAAATGAGCAATACCAGAATAAGAAAATAAAAACTTCATTAAATTAATTATAGTCAAATATAAGCAAAGATCTAAGGAGATAAACATAGTTTGCGTTGTGCCAATTAAGTCATCTGTAAACGGGCATACTCCATGGCAAGTCGTATACCTGAAACCCAGATCCAAAGGAATTGACTACAAATATGTCCAGTGATTTTCCCTGCATGTGAACAAGTCAAGGACTTATAAACCCACCCATGCATTACTTGCATTGCCAGCTGCAATCCTAATTCTGGCGGCCTCAATAATACCCCAAGTGAAACGGCCATACCTTAAGTTGAAGGGCAGAATTAATGAAAATAGACTCCTTCCATATAAGAAAATGTAAAATCTTGTGATTTAGCATAAAATAAGGTTAACCTAAAATCTTCCACACTCCATGGACAGACCTTGATTATGGATGCACCAGCTTGAAAAGCACAAGAAACTATCATCAATGCTGGCCATAAGAACTCAACTTCAGATAACATCTGACCTGCATTAGACCCACTGCAATTGTAGGATGCAGATGATTAGCTGGGGCAAGGGGCCCATTTCATCTTAGTGAAGCCAGAACCACAAATCAAGCAAATATATTGACTGTAATGGCAAACAAAAAACAAGAAGAAGAAGAAGCAAAGATATTGACTGTGCAAGATTAGTACTCTAAAAAAACCACACCGAAACCTGTTACAAGAAATCGCACAAACTTATTTGATTAATACTCTCCATCCCATTCAAGTTAGAAGGCCAGCAAGCCACCTGAGGAGTTATAATGTTAATAATAGTTTTTCACTTTCTTTTTTTTGGTTTGGCACCCCCGAGTATCCCCACAACTTAAGTCCTTTGGACCCGCTATGGGACTAATCTCGAGTCGGTGGAAACAAATGTATGATATTATCCCAAGTTATTCCACCTCCCAGGAAGGTCTTCTCAAGGATCGAACCGAAGTTCTCACCGTAGGGTCACAGCCACTTACCACTGTGACAACCCTTCACTGGTATAGTTTTTCACTTTTAAGCAAACCTTTTACCTGTACAACAAATTTAGTTTGCTTTTAGAAACAAATACAATAAGGTAACACACTCAAAGTATTTTACACCAAACGATTAAAAATTAAAAAAAAAAGTACCAAGTGAAAAAATGGAGTCTAAAGAACTGTATACAATAACAGTTATAAACCAATAAAAAAACACATTTAAAATTACTCTCAGATATATTTTCTTTTCTGAATCAGAAATAACTCAGCTACTATCATAAATATGCTTCAACAATCATGCGACTCAGCACACATTTATGCCAAATCTCACTTGGAACTCTATAATCTTTCTATGTCTAAAATGAAAAAGCAAGATATTCATATATGTCCCACTAAAAGTGGTCAAAGCTTCCAGGGCCTTCAGACTAGTTAGATAACTCATCAGAAACACTGAATATGGAGAGTCCAGAGAGTGGCCGTCTCATCCGTCCACTCCCAATATAGCAGAGTTAAATACCTTGCAATAGCCACCACTACACCAGTGGCTACAAGTAGGCACCCAGCAACTTGGTTGATTGAGTATCTTCTACCCAAGGGGAGGGTTGAAAATATTAGTTGCCAAACCAAAAATGTCTGAAAAGAAAGCAGTATTTTGAGATTCTTAATGTACACTATTGTTATAAATAATTATTTCCATGACAGTTAATTATTAAGTAAAATACACTCCCTTCCATTTTGCTACAACTACAGAGGTCTCCCTTCTATTCTCAAAACCTATACTTTAGTCCTATTTTTAAGGCTGTTAAACATATTTTGTTAAAAATTCTAAAACACTCAATGTCTTATTTACAATTATGTTGAAAAGTTTAAAATCATTAATTTGCCCTTATGATCAAATTGTCTTCTCTCTCCATCCAATTTAAACTTTAAATAATTAAGTATGGTAATATTTAAATGAATAGCTTGAAAATATTGTATTAAAATTAATAGAATTTAAAGAAAATAAACATAAATTATATTCACTAATTTATCTCTTATTATCCTAATCCTTATTCCATTAAGTTTTTTATGCGTATTTGAAATATTATTTTATCTCACTTATGTATTTAATTTTTTAAACAAAACTAAATAAATAAGTTTACAAAACCAAAAAATCTAAAATATGAATATAAAAGTTAAAAAGACAACATCTATATTTGAATAGGGGTATTTTTTAAATAGGTTTTAAAAATAAAAGGAAAGCATTTGTACTTGAGATAAATTAAAGGGGAAGTTAGTATATTTTACTCTTAGTTATTTAAACGTTTTATACAGATGTTACAGAAATATTTGAGGGTCGTCTTCAACATAGTCATGATGAAAGGATGGATAATGGAAATTATACAATCAAAGATGCAGGACGCGCTCGCATCGAGAGAGGAAAAAATTAAAGATCAAATCATCTAAGCATTTTGGTTTGATCTATCCAAATGTGCGATAAATGAAAATATGAAAGTAATGCAAACACCGCCAGACTGTTTAAATAGTTAAGATACCTGACTCAATATGGGTATGACAGGTCCAGGAAGTATGGCTGCAGAAGGCAACTGATATTCAGTATAAAAGAAAACCCAGAGCATAACACCACATATTACATGGCATATCAATGGTAGCCACTGTTTTTTTCCCTTCCTCAAGAAAAATTTAAAACTTCAACTGTTTCGTTTTCTTCTTCCCAAGTCCAATAGAAAACAATTCATTTACTACCCCCATTAAAGGTGACAAAATCACAATTTAATGGCACCTAATACTCTATAAGAAATCGAATGTACATGGATATACAAATAACACAACGCAAAATGGTTTCTCAATCCTTGATTAAGCAACTCTTTGTAAAGTACCTCCAGCAGATATCCCAGAAGCCACTCCCAAAGCTACAAGAAAACCAATGGCCGAGAAGCGCAATTTCGGAATGGCCATCATATCGCGCGTAACAATGCCTGCCCGAGATCGTATATATAAGATAGTGAAATATGCAATTACATACCTATATTACAACAAACCAAATCATTTGTAAGATATACAGTTGAGCCGATCATCTTATAAACCCAAAAAATTATATTTAACAGGGGAAAAAACTTCAGGAATCATTAGCAAGAGGAATATCACAGAAGAGACTGACCCAAAACTTGTAAACTGAGCCAGGAAAAAGGTAAAATCCTTCATGGGAAGGGCGAGCTTGTAAAGCACACAATTCGCTACCGCCAATGTGACGGTGATCAAAGAGCTAACTAAGACCAGATCTGTGCCGGAGGAAGAAGACTTCGAGCTCGAGCTTGAGGCTTGAATTTCGAAAATGATTCGCTTGTGGTAGACATCCCTTTTTTGGCTGTGGTTTTCTTTGCGCTTGCCTGCTAAATGCAGTGGTTCCCTTGACTTAAAAGCCGTGGGAATCAGAGGCCGGAATTTTAATCCGTTGACACTGTGAAGTTCAATAAACTGAAAAAGCGAGGGAAAAGAATGAGACGGCAACGTGGAAGAAAATGCCATGGCGAAGATCTTCAAAGGAGTGGATAATCTTGTCCCAAATAGCTATTGGAGTTTTTTTTTAAGGAACTTTTCAACAATATTTTTCAATAATGACCTCAGTATACGAAATGGCAAAAAAAAAAAAAAACTATGAAATAATTATATACTATATAACAAGAGTTTTGTATAAATAAATCTTTTAAGAATCTCAGAAATATCCAAACAAGCATGACTGTTGAGATTGACCCAAATTAGTCGCCTAGCCTAACATAACTGGTTCGCTTCCCAAAAATCTTCAGCAGCCGAATAATCCAACGATTGCACGTCTCCTCCAGCCCAGTGAAAGCTACGCTTCGATCAATAGTTTAGCAAATTTTCAGTAAGACTTTAAATTTATGAAAAAATTATAGCCAAATTTTAAATAAAAAGTTAAAATCTTAAAATAAAAAAATAGTTTTAAGAACTTTTAAATAAAGCCTTTGTATTTGTTAATAACTTGTTCCTGAAGTTGTTAATATGACCTTTTTTTTATTTTAAGATTTTAAGGGATCATTTTTTATTTTACCTCTTATTTAGGATTTGACTGTAATTTTTTTAAAATTTATTCATGGAAATATTTATTAATGCATTTTCATTAAATTTAAATATATTAAATTATTAATCTAATTATTATCAAGGGAAAAGGAGGGGCAGGTCCCCACCCAAGCAAAGATATAAAAAAACAACTGTTACATGTTAAATTGTTCAATACTTGATGGATTTAAGATATATCCATCACTCCGATCTATTTTTTGAGATGTAATTAGTATCTTAAAGTATTTAAGGATGTAATCAGCACCATAAATTATTTTTGGAGGTGTAATTATCACCCTAAAGTATTTAAGAGAGCAATTAGCACTTCAGATTATTTTTAGAGGTGCAATCAACACCCTAATGTATTAAAAATTGAGCAATTAGATCCCTTCACTAACATAATATTAAATCCGTTTACTGACACACTATTTCCTTTCATCTTTCATCGATATTCAATATGTTTATCCCTTCTTTCCCCTTTTCATTATTTCAACAGATTCCCCTTTTTTTATAAAAACTTCTTATCACAGCTAGTGAAGAGATGCAATTGCTCCATTTTTAATATATTAAGGGCAAAATTATACCCTTAAATACTAAAAGAAGGGATAAACATGTGAGGATCGATTGAAAAGGAAAGAAAAGAGTACGTAAGCAAACAGATGTAGTATTCTTTTAGTGAAGGGGTGTGATTATTTTATTTTTAATACATTAGGATGCTGATTACACCTCTAAAAATACATCGCTGCTTGATGCATCTTTTCCCATACTTCATCCAATGAGGTAATGATCATAAATCACACTTTCTTTCTCGACTCAGCGACAAAGCCAGCATTATGCATCACCTTGTAAGTTCGGGAAAAAATTCATCCACGTCAATGTTGATCATCCTCTGGCTGATATAAATTGTCAACTAACTAAATTCGGAAAACCAAGACTACCCAACTAATTAAGTGTTTGTTTGAAACTGTATTATCCCAAGCACATTTCCACAAAGTTAGAATAATATTTTTTTCATATATTCATCACGTATAAGGAATTATTGAAAAAATGTCCCTGAAGACTTTTATTGTCATTCTAAACAAGCATAAGAAGAGTGCAGCACGTGAACATTACTAATAAAGTTGTAGCCAACAATGCCACAGGCAAGTATGCTCATCGTTTTGATTTTAAGCTATCCACTACCGCCAGGAGTGCAAGGATCAGTGATAATGCTGTGTGTAAATGATCAGAGAAAGCTCAAAAACAGTGAAGGGAGAAATATTGCACGAAAAAGGGAGTGGAGATGGAAAAGAGGGGGGGAAATCTCCCAGACTCTTGGTGATGATTGATGCAAACAGTCGACCAGTTTAAATATTAACAGGAGAATACATGGGCAACGCCAAACCCATAGTTAAAAGTTAAAACTGCTTTAAATATGAGAATAATAGTAATGAGCTTAATGAAGTAGGACTTCTCTCCTGTTTCTTTTTTTGGATTAACCTACTGATCGGGGTTACTAACAAGGGAGTATTACTCTCCTATTTCTCTCACTCATCTTTCTTTTCCTTTCTAATTTCTTCCTCTTTCTCCTCATTTCCTACCTTAATTTTATATCAAAACAAATACTCTTCCTAAATATAAAATCCAATTGATTTTTGGGTTAAAGGTCTTTTTTACCCTGAAAGTATTGACTTAGGAGCAATTTTATCCTGGAAGTTTCAAATGTGGGGTAATTTTACCATGACCATTATCACAGTTAAATTGATCGTTGGTTGACTATATTTAGGGGCACATTTGCTCCAAAGTGAAAATTTTCAGGGCAAATTTACCCCTGAAATAACGATAAAATTGCCTTGAAAGTTTTAACTTACAAGTAAATTTTTTTTGGAAGTTTTCATTTAGGAGTAAATTTGCCCCTCAATTTAGTCAACTAACGGTCAAACTTAATTAGGATAACGGTCAGGACAAAATTACCTCACATTTAAAACTTTCGGGACAAAATTGCCCCTAAGCCGATACTTATGAGACAAAAATGACTTTTAACCCTTAATTTTAAGAGATTAAGAAAGCTAAATAAATTACTTAATCATATTTTATGTTATGTGTTATTAGATTATATATCAATTTATAAGTCATACAAATTCGTTTGAGAGAAAAACGATGAGTATAAATACTTTAAAGTAATTTAATTAACTTTCTTAATCTCTCCATAAAAAATCAATTGAGTCCTATATTTAGAACATAAGTAGTATTAATTGCTATCATGTGTCAATGAAAGCATTCTCATGAGTAAAAGTATGATTACTTCCATCTAAGACATATTTCCTTAAAAATAAGATTAGGATCGAAAGTAACATTTTTCTAAATTGTAAAGCACACCATTATATAATATTAAGATAAATAAATCAATTTAATTTGCTAAGTGAAATTAAAATGCTAATTTCATAAACTTCATAATAATAAATAAATCAATACATTACATATGATATTATGAGTACCAATGAAAGCATTCTCATAGAATCAATTATTTAATGCTCCGAAAAAATTGAAAGTAATATGCATACCGAGTCAAGTCCAGGATTGGATTCTACCTGTATTTGATATTCAACTTGCACCAAAATAAAAGGCCAATACAATATGTCATATTGGATTGGGTCTATCAGGCTACTAAATACTTATCCATGGTAAAATCACTTTCAAAAAGCTAAAACAAACATGTTATAAGTTTGCTGAAACATGTGTTTTTTATATACAAAATGTACGTGGGAAAAAACGAATCATATTTCACTGAGTCAGTGAGCTGTCCATCACTAGAGCCTCCCGAGCACTGATTTCACGAAACGGATCTGCTTTATTAGTCAACCTTAGAACCACGCTTGGAAAGTTGTGTTGCGTTGTACAGGGCAAGACCACATACGAGAATCGCACAGCCAAGCAGAAAAAAGGGGCTCAAGGTTGTTCCCCCAGGAAGATAAGGCAGTGGAAGGGAAAGAATATAAACTGAAATTGGAACTGCATATTTATAAGCATGCATCAGCTGATATGCACTAATTTCAAAGGGGAATCAATTAATGCAAGACACTGGACAGTCAAATTTTTATTAAATGAAATAAATATAGATATAGAAAGCGATAGTACCTGACAACATAACCAAAAGGGAAGCAACAAGTGCAGAAGAAACTTTGACTACATTAAGCACTGATATGTTGAATGCCAAATTGATAACGATGTAAAGTAGCGGAAGGAAGGGAGCCCCATCGCAACCTGAGACATGAATATCAGGATTGTGAAGAACATGATGGCAAATAATAAATTAAGGATATAAGAGATTAAGAGCTAGGAAGTTCTCATTTTTTCTGAACAACAGTTCTCCAAAAATAATAGATAAACATACTGGACAGCATTCCAGGCCCATCTTATAGAATGCTGATTACATGTGACCGTTGATGCCCTGCCTTTAGGGTGTAGTGATCTTTTGCTTGAATATATGTATATGGAGCATTATGCTATTAGTTAGCACCTCTTACTTTATGGCTTAATCCATACTTTTGTATTTGATAAAAAACAAGAAGTAATAGATAGACAATAATCTCTGAACGGTGATCAAGTAGTCTCAAGCAAGAATCAACTACCCATTCTTTCTACGTGGACAATTGTAACCAAATTCTCTAAGCGATAGGCTAGTTCATAGACAATTATAACCGAATTCTAATTCTTGTATCAACGTTGGTCTAGGCATTGACAGAAATCAACTGGAAAAAAGAGATCTCATACGATATCAAGTCTGATATTAACAGCAGAAGAATGAACAGAAATCCATACAATTATAGTGTTAGAGCAGAAGACCATGCATTAAAGTCTGTTATTGGATAGCTCGTAATTTATCAGAGCTTACCTATTGTATCAGCTCCTGTATGTAGAAAGCAACCAGCAGCGCGTTTATAATATGAAGGAAGTTGAACAAAAGGTATCCCTTTCAAATTAGAAAGAAATGGTAGAAGGAGAAGAACAAAAAGAGCCTACATTGAAAAAGTAATAATGATGATAATTAGGAAACTATATATACATGCGCAAACCCTTATTTTCATTAAGTCATAAACATGAGATGGAAATCATTCGGACGATCAAATTACAGTTTAATATCTAGCAAGCAAGATACTTTCAAAACAAGAATTTGTAGAATCATTTGACTTCTGCATTCTGCACTAAAACTTTCAAAGGAGGAAAGTAGTATTCAATCAGAGACAACTCAAAGTAAAATGCCAAAATGAATTTTCTGATTGATCTGCAGTCCAAAAAATCATATTTAACAGGGGGAAAACACTAAAAGGAATCCAATAGCAAAAGGAAAATCACTGAAGAGGATAACACAAAAAAGTTGTAAACTGAGCCATGAAAACGTAAAAATCCTTCATGGAAATGAGGGCGAGCTAGTAAAGCACATAAAAGAGGCACAGTCTATATTGAACTTGGAATTTCACTTTTGCTGAATGAGCATAAAGTTACGGACTGACTCATCCTTTCTACACCACTCACATGAATGCTCATCATAGCGACTTTTCCTTGGAGGGATAAGACATTCTAACTTGTCAACCTTATTATTGTTTTTTTATATAAATGACTTTTTGACTTTTTCATGCAAGATAATACAAATCATCAACAGTAAATCCTCAAGGGCTAAGCAATATAGTCCTTCCCTAAGAAGACTATCTTCTGTTATAATTTCCTCACGCTCTCTTATTATTTGTTATATATAAGGAAAATGTGTGTGTGTGTGTGTGTGTGTGTGTGTGTGTGTGTGAGGGGTTAAAAGTAAATAGTTCAATATTTTGAAATGATACAAGGGAAATGTGAAGCTTCATAAGTGAAATGAGGTGCAAAACAACAGCAACATACATGATCAAGTGCCAAAAAAAATTAAGAAAGTCTAAACTCATAGGTCACTCCAAGATTGTTCTTGCATTAATAGGTGTAAGTATAACAACTATGAAAGGAGCAATACCAGAATAAGAAACTTAAAACTTCATCGAATTCATTATAGTCGAATATAAGCAAAGATCTAAGGAGTTGAACATAGTTTACGTTGTGCCAACTAAGGCATCTGTAAACTGACACAGCCCATACCTGAAACCCAGATCCAAAGGAATTGACCACAAATATGTCCAGCGATTTTCCCTGCATGTAAACAAGTTAAGAACTTGTAAACCTACCCATGTATCACTTGTATTGCCAACTGCAATCATGATTCTGGTGGCCCCAATAATACACTAAGTGAAACACCCATACCTTAAGTTGAAGTGCAGCATTAATGAAAATAGACTCCTGCCATAGAAGAAAATGAGAAAGCTTGTGATTTTGCTTAAAATAAAGTTAACCCAAAAGCTGCCTCAACTCAAAAGACAAACCTTGATTACAGATGCACCAGCTTGAAAAGCACTAGAAACTATCATCAATGCTGGCCATAAGAACTCAACGTCAGATAACATCTGACCTGCATTAGACCCACTGCAATTGTAGAATGCAAATGATTAACCAGCCAGGGGCCCATTTCATCATAGTGAAACCAGAACCACAAATCAAGTAAATATATTGACTATAATGGTGACAAGAAGATAAGAAGAAGAAGTAAAGATATTGACTGTGCAAGATTAGTACCCTAAAAAAACCAAACTGAAAGACATGATGGGTAGTATCATTGTTACAAAATTTACATAATCTGTCACAAGAAATGACAGAAACAAATTTGACTATTCTCTGTCCCGTTCAAGTTAGAAGGCCAGCAAGCCATCTGAGGAGTTATAATGTTAATAATAGTTTTTCACTTTTAAGCAAACCTTTTACACATACAACAAATTTAGTTTGCTTCCTGAAACAAATACAATAAGGAAACACACATACACAGTATTTTACACCATGAGATTGAAAAAAGTACCAAGTAAAAAACGAAGTCTAAAGACCTGTATACAATAATAGTTATAGACCAATAAAAAACACATTTAAAATTACTCCCAGATATATCTGCTTTTCTGTTTTTCTGGATCAGAAATAACTCTGCTACTATCATAAATATGCTTCAACCGTCATGTGCCTCAGCACATATTTATGCCAAATCTCATTTGGAACTCTATAATCTATACTCCTAAAATTAAAAGGCAAGCTATTCAGAATTTCAGATATGTCCCACTAAAAGTGGTTAATGCTTTCAGGGCCTTCAGAGTAGTTAGATAACTAAGAAACACTGAATATTGACAGTTCAGAGAGTGACGTATCATTTGTCCACCCCCAGGATACCAGAGTTACAAACCTTGAAATAGCCACCACTACCCCAGTGGCTACAAGTAGGCACCCGGCAATTTGGTTGATTGAGTATCTTCTACCCAGGAGGAGGGTTGAAAATATTAGCTGCCAAACCAAAAATGTCTGGGAAAAAAAAGGCAGTATGTTGAGATTCTTAAGTTAATGCACACTAATGCTCTAAATAACATGTTTCAAGCCAGTTAATTAATACAGTCACCTCCCTTCCAGTTTGCTACATTTACAAAGACCTCTCTTCTGATTTAAAAACCTATACTTTAGCCCAATCATTGAAACAGGAATATTCTGTTAAAGATTCTAAAATGCTCAATTTTTTATTTTAAATTATGTCAAAAAATTTAAAATTATTAATTAGCCTTATAATCTAATTGTCAAATCTCTCCCTCCAATTTTAAGAATTTTAAATAATTAAGTAGGATAATATTTAAAAGAATAATTTTAAAAAAAATGTATTAAAATAAATAAATTTAAAGAAAAATAAATGTATTTATTTTTTTAAAAAAATCAAATAAAGAAGTTTACATAACTACAAAATTTAAGATATGAATAAAAAATTAATATATAATTATATATATGTGCATTGATTTTTTTTTGGTAACCTAACAACATACATGTTTAAAAAAGGGTATTTTGGTTCAACAGATGTGATTTAACGGTCAACGGAGGAATGAAAATGAAATCTTAAAAGTAGAAGGAAGGTTTGTATCTTGTGACTATTAATTTTAAAGGAGGTTTCTATAGGTTCTAAAAATAAAAGGGAAGTATATGTAGCTAAGATAAATAAGAGGGAAAGTTAGTATATTTTACTCTTAATTTTTAATCACATTTTCTACAGATTTTACAGAAATATTTGGGGGTTCCCTTTCACTTAGTCATGATGAAAGGATGGACAATGGAAATTATACAATCAATGATGCAGGACGCACTCGAATCAAGAGAGGCAAAACTTAAAGATCAAATCATCTAAGCATATTTTGGTTCAAGCAATTCTGTATGCCAAATGTATGATAGATAAATGAAAATATGAAAGCAAAGCAAACATCGCCAGAGTTAAAGATGACACTCAATTTTTGTTTGTCACCATCTCTTATTTGTGGATGAAAAAGACTGTTTAAGTAGTTAAAATACCTGATTCAATATGGGTATGACAGGTCCAGGAAGTATGGCTGCAGAAGGCAACTGATATTCAGTATAAAAGAAAACCCAAAGCATAACACCACACATATTACATGGCATATCAATAGTAGCCACTGTTTTTTCTTTTCTTCCTCTAGAAAATTTAAAACTTCAACTGTTTCGCTTTCTCCTCCCCAAGTGCAATAGAAAACAATTCATTTACTACCCCCATTAAAGGTGACAAAATCACAATTTAATGGCACCTAATACTCTATAAGAAATCGAATGTACATAGATATACAAATAACACAACGCAAAATGGTTTCTCAATCCTTGATTAAGCAACTCTTTGTAAAGTACCTCCAGCAGACATCCCAGTAGCCACTCCCAAAGCTTCAAGAAAACCAACGGCCAAGAAGCGCAATTTCGGAATGGCCATCATCTCGCGCGTAACAATGCCTGCCCGAGATCGTATATATAAGATAGTAAAATATATAATTACATACCTATATTACACCAAACCAAATCATTTGTAAGATATACAGTAAAGCTGATCATCTAATAAACCCAAAAAATTTAACAGGCGAAAAAACTAGAGGAATGCATTAGCAAGCGGAATATCACAGAAGAGGCTGACCCAAAAGTTGTAAACTGAGCCAGGAAAAAGGGAAAATCCTTCATGGGAACGAGGGCGAGCTTGTAAAGCACACGATTCGCTACCGCCAATGTGACGGTGATCAAAGAGCTAACTAAGACCAGATCTGTGCCGGAGGAAGAAGAACTCGAGCTCGAGCTTGAGGCTTGAATTTCGAAAATGCTTCGCTTGCGGTGGACATCTCTTTTTTTGCTGTGGTTTTCTTTGCGCTTGCCTGCTAAATGCAGTGGTTCCCTTGAATTAAAAGCCATGGGAACCAGAGACCGGAATTTTAATCCCTTGACGCCGCGAAGTTCAATAAACTGAAAAAGCGAGGGGAAAGAATGACGCGGCAACGTGGAAGAAAATGCCATGGTGAGATCTCTCAGAGGAGGGGATGATGCGTGGAGATTGGCCCAAGTTGAGGAGACAACGTAACTGGTTCGTTTCAGAAGAATCCTCAGCGTCCAGACAATCCAACGGTACTCAAGCACGTCTCCTCTAGCTCAGTGAAAGCAACGCTTCGGTCAATGGTCTCGAATGTTTAGAGCTTTTTTTTTTTTTTATTTCGGACAAAAATACTCATTAACTCTTTTTAAAAAAGGGAAAATGTCATAAAATTATGGGAAAATTTTAATAAAATACCAAATAAACTTATCAAACCTAAAAAAGTCTTTTAACACTTATAAATGACAGAAAAATCCTCTAGTAGGAATTTAGAATTTCAAAATTTAATGTTTTTACTAAAATACCCTCCTCTTTCTCTTCCTTCTCTCTTTTCTTCTTTACCTCTCCGTCAAATTCCATTAGAGAAGATGATGAATAGTACTTCCTCCACTTCCTTCCATGTTCTCTAGATCTCCATCTCCTTTCCATTACTCAAACAATCGAAACTCTTATCTCAAGATTCTCAACTGTCAGCTATTCTTCGATTCTCCCTTCTCCCTCTCGTTCTCAGCATCCGTAGGTAGCGTTCTAGAGTTTTAATTCTTGGCTTTTCCGATTCTCCCTTCTCCTTCTCGTTCTCAGCTTCCGTTGCCTTGCCCTCTCATTCTATTTGGTGTTGATGTTTAATTCTGAATATTGTATTTTGTTCATTCGTGTTGGCCAAAAGATGTGGACTCTCAGATATCAGTTACCAGAAATAACAAAGTCTGTAATGTAAATAACAAAGTCTTTAACGGAAATAACAAGGTTGATAATGGGAATAACAAGAAATGACACATGTCTAATTCATTTGTGTTGGCCCAAATATATGGACTCATACAAATTAATTAATAGGAACAACAAGTTCTTTAATGTAAATAACAAAGTCTTTAATGGAAATAACAAGATTGACAATAGGAATAACAAGAAAAGACACAGGTCTGATTCATTTGTGTTGGCCCAAATATGTTGACTCTCATATATCAGTTACCAGAAATAACAAAGTCTATAATGTAAATAACAAAGTCTTCAATGGAAACAATAAGATTCATAATGAGAATAAAAACAAAGAACACAGGTGCTCATACAGTTGTATTGTTCAAAGAGGTGGACTATCACAAATTTATTAATGGAAATAACAAAGTTTTTAAGGGAAATAACAAGATTCATAATGGGAATAACAACAAAGAACACAGGTCTGATTCAATTGTGTTGCTCGAAAGGGGTGCACTTCTTGTCATTCCCATTATGAATCTTGTCAAACCTATTAACACTTTTGTTATTTCTATTACTGAATTTGTCAGATACCACCCATCATGGCCATACCTTTCACATAATTTATCAGTATGTCATTCTGCATTTGTCATTTCCAATTACAATATCCATTGCTTAAATATAAACTCCAAAAAAACTTACACTGTTACCAACGAATTGAGCTAAGGAATTTTCATAAACTGATTGATGTAATGGATTCAAATGCAAAAACAAATCACAATGATATATATACAATTTTCAAAATCAAACATCAGCACCAAATAGAATGAGAGGGCAAGGCGACGGAAGCTGAGAACGAGAAGGAGAAGGGAGAATCAGAGAAGCCAAGAATGAAAACTCCAGAACGCTACTTACGGATGCTGAGAACGAGAGGGAGAAGGGAGAATCGGAGAATGGCTGGCAGTTGAGAATCTTGAGATAATAGTTTCGATTTTTTGAGTAATGGAAAGGAGATGGAGATCTAGAGAACAGGGAAGAAAGTGGTGGAAGTACTATTCATCATCTTCTCTAATGGAATTTGACGGAGAGGTAAAGAAGAGAAGAGAGAAGGAAGAGAAAGAGGAGGGTATTTTAGTAAAAATATTAAACTTTGAAATTCCAGATTCCTACTAGAGGATTTCTCTGTCATTTATAAGTGTTAATAGACTTTTTTGGGTTTGATAAGTTCATTTGGTATTTTATTAGAATTTTCCCTAAAATTATAGTGAAATATAGGAAAAGATAAATTAAAGCTATGAAATTACAAAATTTTATGTCAGTACAGTAGAAGAATCTGGGATTATGAAATTTCTGCGAAAAGACGCTCATGCCCGTCAGTTCTCCCTCTCTCTCAACTCGGAATAATAACATTAGACTCTTTATTAACAACACCGTATTTTACATTAATAACTCCACTTTTTCTTTCACAACTTCGTATCTTAAAAACCAACACATGTTCACAAATTTCAAAGGCCAATAATAACATCTCTCTCTATATTAAGTATTAACAATACCATATTTTACGTTAATAATTTCACTTTCTTATTTCACAACTTCATGTCTCAAAAGTCAACACATGTCAGGGATAAATTAAAATTCACCAGTTTCAGGGGCCAATAATAACACCGATCTCTATATTAACAACATCATATTTTACATTAACAACTCGATTTTCTTGTTTCACAACTTCGTATATCAAAAATCAACACATCCCCAGGGATAAGTTTGAAATTGAGATACGAAGTTGTGAAAGAAGAAAGTGGAGTTGTTAATGTAAAATATGATGTTGTTAATAAAGAGAGAGGTGTTGCTATTGGCCCTGAAACTTGTTAATTTTAAACTTATCTTTAGCATGTATTGGTTTTTAGATACGAAGTTGTGAAATAAGAAAGTGAAACTATTAATGTAAAATATGGTGTTGTTAATATAGAGATGGGTATTATTATTGGCCCCTAAAACTTGTTAATTTCAAACTTATCCCTGATATTTGTTGGTTTTTGAGATACGAAGTTGTGAAACAAGAAAGTCGAGTTGTTAATATAAAATATGGTGTTGTTAATATAGAGACCGGTGTTGTTATTAATCTCTGAAACTTGTGAATTTCAAATTTATCCCTAATATGTGTTGGTTTTTGAGAAACGAAGTTGTGAAATAAAAAAGTGAAGTTATTAATGTAAAATATGGTGTTGTTAATATAAAGACGGGTGTTATTATTGGCCTCTGAAACTTGTGAACATGTGTTAGTTTTTGAGATACGAAGTTGTGAAAAAAGAAAGTGGAGTTGTTAATGTAAATATGGTGTTGTTAATAAAGAGTCCGATGTTTTTATTCCGAGTTAAAATAAAGGGAGAGCTGAAGGGCAAGAACGTCTTTTTGCTGAGATTTCATAATCCCAGATTCCTCAACTATACTGACACCATATTAACATAAGATTTTTTAATTTCATAAGTCTAATTTATCTTTTCTTATATTCCAGCGTCTTTTTCAGAAATCTGCCCTCTTAAAAATGCACTTGTCACTTTAAACCTTTTTTTAGGTATAAAAATATTAGTCAACTTTATAAAAGGGAGCAAAATTATCAGATTTGTTAACTCTAATAAACGAACATTATTTTTTATTGTGGGTCCTACTAGTGGACACGTATAAACTCTAAGAAGCTCGAATATTCTCTCTCACCTCGATCAACTCTCCCTCTCTATTTTCTTGCGAAAATCACACTTAGGCCCTAGAATCAGAAAAAATAACAAAAAAGTTCCATTGTAGATTCTCCTATCAACAAAGTCCCTAAAGACCTAGTGATATAAATTATGAAAATGAAATTACCTTCTTACTCTTAATAATTAATATTTGGATATTATATGATAATTAAGTTATATGACTAAATTCAGGTATTTATCAGTCATCACTCTATAACTTATCAATATAGTCACGTCTGTAACGACCCTTTCTCATAACAAGTATTATCCAATACAATTATATAAAATCAGTAATTTTTTTAATATATTTTCATAGCTTAGTACACTGAATTCGCCCACAAACCTTTTCATAACATATCGGAGTTTAGGGTACAAACTCGCCCACAAACTCTCTCAAAACAACAGAATTTAGGGCACAAACTCACCACAGAGAAATTTATTATTCTTATCTCACAACATAATTATCCCATGAATCATAAAATGATTTCCAACACAATCGTGGTTGTGGATCTACCAACATATCAAAGTATGCAACATAAAATCTCAGGCCTAATAAGGATTAAACATTTATTCCAAGACAGATATCCAAACAGTAAACATGGCATTATAAAAACATGATGGCCCTATAATGGCAATATAGAAATTAACACAACACCAATACCAAAAGAGGCCTACAAAATTCTCAACGTCTATGCCTCTGGTTGCTTCTCTTGGCTTCTAACCAAATTAGAGGTCTCCCCTGAAAAATTATTTATAATGACGGGGTGAGACATAAAGCTTCAGTAACCAAAATCAATTTACAAAATATGCAGGGAAGGATTGTAAGTCAGAGAAACATGTTTAATTGGCATAATAATAATAATAATAATAATAATAATAATAATAATAATATTCTCATAATTCAAAACTTAACATAATATAATCAATGAATAAAATCATCCCTACTCATCCATCATGCTCCTCCTTATCTCCTCTGGACTGGTACAGCCTATCAGTGCTAGTATACCCGGCCAAAAGTTAGCTAGTCACATCAAGAATACTACCCTCTCCCATGCTACCACCAATATATCGTAACAAGGAGGTGTCCGCCCAAAACACTCAACTTCAAATCCAGGCCAGGATTGAGAGAGCCGATGGGCACACAATTCACCATATCTCTTTCACACAACCCAACATATCCAGTAATATAAAAATAATAAATTAATACAGCTTTCAAAAACAATTACGAGAATTCTAAATTCTTATACAACATTTCATATCAAACAACATATTCATCATAACAGTAACAATTTAATAATAATTTCCACTTATATATGTAAATTGGAAAATACACTACTTCACTGAAATAAATTAATATTCAAACATAAATATAATCTTGCAAAACACATACAAGTAATATAGATAAAAGTAAGGTTTATAAAACATCTTATAGTCCAAAGCAAGCATACAAAATAAATTAACCCCGGTTACCTCGATTCCAAGTTTAATTTTAATTTGGATAGTAAAACCCATGCAATCACATATCACAATAAAACTCTACATTATTAATGTAGATATCAATTAACCACAAATAAAAATAAAATAATTAATTTACTTAATTTAACTCCTACAACCCAATTTTCTCTAATAATATTATCCTCAATTATTCCAATTTCTTTAAAAATCCTTAATCATAGATCATTCTCATAAACCCAAAGCACTCATTAAAATCCTTAAATAACCTTTAACATACCTATAATTACAAAATCCTTAATATCAATTTTAAATAATTAAATCTCTTTTTCATAATTTATATGGGTATAATCAAATTATTAAACAACTCCTCAAATCTCTACATAATTAAAATCATATCAAATTCTAATTTAAATATGAAATCCTAACTCATATTTTTCATAGAGTACAGATCTAACAAAATAAACCGATTAAAACCTTAACAATACCTCCAATAATCCAAATAAATTATTTAAACAAATTTTGATCGGTAAAAACGCCCTATGGAAATTAAGTTATATCCTATTTATAAATAAAATTAATTATAAAATCACATAATAATAACATAATAAATCTAAATCGATTTAAACTAACTATTAATACATTTCTACAGTTTTATATTGACAAAACTCAAATCTTGCCTAAAATTATATCCTCAAAATATTCTCTAACTAGCATAAAATTATTATCATAGGAAAGAGAAAATTATTTAGAACATTTTTCATAAATGAAACTTTGTGATTAGAAGAGAGTTTGAGTACTTTAATGATCTCCAAAGAACTGAAAATACTCCTATCGAAACCTCACTCTCCACCTTTCTTCACGAAACACTTCACGGCTGAAGTGTTTAAGGGAGGGGGTATTATATCTTGCTCTTCATTATGCTTTGGCGCCTAATAGCACCGAAGCATAATTATTTATTTATTTATTTATTTATATAAAGATAAGGGGCCACCCCTTTATCTTTGTGTTGGTCGGCGCCGTCCAACTTTAATAAAAATTTTTATATATTATAATATTATTTTATATTATTATTATTTTTTTAATAAGGATGTCACAACGTCTACTTGTTAATGGGAGTTGTTTTAAATTGTACTGTAAAATGGCAATAGTTAATATAAATAGGTTTGTCAATTACCACTATTTTACATGTCATTATAGGTATAAAAACTTATCAAAATAGACACATACACTTGTTAATATATCACTTGCCACTAGAGACATATAAATTTGTCAAAATAGACACATACAACCAATGTATAACTTGTCAAAATAGGCATATACACTTACCAATATATAATTTGTTATAATAGGTGCATAAACTTGTTAAAATAAACACATACAATCGTTAATGTATAACTCGTCAAAATAGGTGCCAATGTATAAATTGTCATTATAGGTATATAAACTTGTCAAAATAGGCACATATTATTATATCCTATTTATAAATAAAATTAATTATAAAATCACATAACAACAAAATAATAAATCTAAACCGATTAAAACTAATTGTACCATAATGGGAGTTGTCATTATCGGCACATAAACTTGTCAAAATATACTCATAAACTTGTCAAAATAGACCCATACACTTGCCAATATATAAGTTGTCAAAATACACACATTAACTTGTTGTCAAAATACTATTCTCCAACCATGGTTCACACAAGGACAAACATGTCAATGTGTATTTTGACAAGTTATACATTAGCAAGTTTATGCGCATATTTTGACAAGTTTATGTATCTATAATAATAAGTTATACATTGGCGAATGTATATACTTATTTTGATAAATTTATTTATATATTTTAATAAGTTATACATTGACAAGTGTTTGTACATATTTTGACAAGTTTATGTGCCTATTTTAGAAAATTTATGTGTCTATAATGATAATTATACATTGACAAGTATATGTGCCTATTTTGACAAGTTTATATGCCTGTAATAACAAATTAAAGAGTACTCATTAACAAGGCTCATTTATGTTAACTATTGTCATTTTTCAATATAATTTAAAACGGCTCTTGTTGACAAGTAGACGTGACTATATTGATAAGTTATAGAGTGATTATTAACAAACTCATCTATATTAATTAAAATAGCTCTTGTTGACAAATGGATATGACTATTGACAAGTCCTAAAGTAGCGATTGACAAGTACCTAAACCTAATCATATAACTTAATATCATATAACATCCAAATATCAATTAATAAAAACAAGAAGGTAATTTTACATTCGAAATTTATATAATTAAGGTCATAAGGACCTTTCTAATAGGAGAATCTACAATAATGAGACTTTTTTATTATTTTTTCTAGACTTAAAAATGTGATTTTCCCTATTTTAGTTTTCCAACACCATAGTCAACTCTCTCCCACTCGCCCTTCCTCTCTCATATATTTTCTCTCTCTCTCTCTCTAAACCGAAGCAAGCTCTGCACGTGAGGTGCCCACTGTCACCTAGATGTGGTAATTTAGGTCGTTAGCCCGTTAAAATAAACAGGCTTGGGCTGATAAATCTCAGTCCGTTTGTTTTTTGAACTAAACGGGCTAGCATGTTTAATAATTAAAAAAAATATGTTTTTCACATAGTCAGATATCAGTGTTTTCAGTTCTCAATGATGTTATGTTTAACTACTTCCTCATTCTTTTTATTTGACACTTTTATTTTCATATTTTATTTATTTATTTTACTATTATTAAATTTTTAAAAAATGTGTTTATATATTTTTGTGATGTGAGTAGATGAAAAAAAAGGAAAGTAAGAATGAAATTGGTTTCCTAACACAAATGCATAAAAGAAAATAAGTCTGATGTGAGTGGATGAAAGAGAAAATGAGTGAAAATTAAAAAAAGTAAGTAAATTTAAAAAATATATAAAAAAGACGGGCTGGTAGGAAATAATTAATAATTATCTACATATAAATACGGTTAAATATTAAATAAATTTAATTAACACCATTAAATATTAAAAAAAATAATTAATAATATAGAAATTTAAGAAATATTCCTCATTCAAAAATTTAAAAAAAATTATATTTCACCGTTAAAAAAATATTAAAATATCTCATTAAATAATATTCTCATAATTAAATATTAAAAATTAATATGAATCTAATCTATACACTATGTGATATTCCCACTTACTATACATTATTATGTGTAGAAAGGGGTAATTTTACCACTTACTATATTATTCCCATATATTATCATGTTTAATATAATCCAACCAAACGTTTTTATGTATATACATCATCTTTCCCTAATGATGAACCAAATAAATTATATGATTATCATTATATTACATTACATTACATTACTTCCAATTCCGTGAATCAAATGGGCACTTAACGTAAAATCATACTCTCGTATCCTTAATATATAACATACTTACCTCTTCCTTAATTATTATTAAAGAAGCATCAATGGAAAAAATTAGAAAAATTAATTGACCAATGTTGTAAATATATTTTATATTTAAAATCAAAATCATCTTCCAACTAGTACTGATTATATAAAATAATTTAAATCCAAATCGTTAAAATTTTAATCTAATTGTTAAGAAATGAGGGGAAGAGACCCCACAAGCAAAGACATCAACACGTGACTGGAAAAAAAAAAGAAGAGTAATGCCTACTTAATTGTTCAACCAAACGAGGTTACAAAATGGTGTGAATATTAAAGGCAATACGTTTTCCGGAGTAAAGGAAGCTACCCCAAAATGGACTTGGTGACACAACTAATTAATTTGCAAACAAACCGTCACAAAGAAACAGATACCACAACAGAATGAAGAAACTGAAAATCTGCCGAAGGGCATTTCCCATTAAAAATATGCGACTGTACAACATATTAACATGATGCAAACTTGAAAATCTCGTCAAAACCCTGTACGACTCAATTCTAATTCAGGAGACCTACTAATGTAATACCCATATTCACCAACCACCCCCTTCGCCCCTCCCAAAAAGAAAAGAAGAGAAAATAAAAGAACAAAGAAAAGTTAGCCAAATCCGAATCCTTCACTTCCTTCGTGAATTGCAAGCAGTAATCTCTCTTCCAGATGTTGTTTAGATGGATATTCCGGCAGATCTAACTGATTGAAACTGCATTAAAAAAATAATTATTGTTGCATATTTCAAAACTTAGTCATAGCTTTGATCTGTTTAAAAGAAGAAAAGCGGGAACTTAAGGAGAAAACAAAAATAATAGGTCGATAAAAAAATATAGTCAGTTGGAAATGAAGAGGAAAATGTACCAAGTATGAGCAGAAGGTAAATGTTCAGGGCTTCCATATGCTTTGTGTATCTGAAATTTCTGCGAGCCTGAAATTCCCTGAAGGGCGCTAAACCCTTCCAAAGGCACCTGCAAAATTGAAAGCTAAGATCAGACATACTGCAATTTACAGTGATGTGTTTCACATTTTCCAACAGCAAGGATAAAACAAAATCATGAGCCCAATTTAGAATATGGTCCCTGTAGCTTTCAGAAACGAGCAACGCTCATACTGGAGGTAGAATATTGCCAGGGGATAAAACTTGATCAGTTAGATCATCCTTATCCTATTCAATAAATTACACTTCATTCCTCGTATTTCTCAAGTCAAGACGATGTTTTGATGAAAAGAAAACTACAGAATCTCACAAAACATCGTCCTTTACAATCTCACTCTCCTAAACTAGATTGAACTGAGACACGCATTGTTGACTGTAGCGAGCATTTCATTGGCTTGAAACTGTTTCAACCAAGTAGATATTAAGATTAAGGATGAGAAGAAGGGAATCCGCACGGGCCACGGCGCCCACAGGGGGGTTTGTTTTCAATATAAAAAGAAAGGCAGCTAGATGACGTTGAATCCAAACAGAGGAAAGGAAAAAACCACAGAAAAAATTTATTGCTAACATAACAGTTCAAAAATTATATTGAAGCAGTTTACCTTGGATGTGCCTGTCACAAACTGCAACAATCGTGCCTTGTCTTCTTTGCTGAAACTATGAACGACCTCCCAAAACCATTGGATAATAGGTGATGCAACAGTGTATCCAGAATACTCTGTATTTGCTCTCAAGTCATCCACTGAAAGATTGACGCAGAGATTGCTTTAATTAACTTCTCATGCAATTCTAAGACTTGAAAAGATGCAGAGCAGAAAGCAATTACTCATCATTTTCTTAGACCTGAATTATTCATCAATTAATTCTACACACACACACACATATAAAAGATAAAGCAAGAGACTAACAATCAATATCAGGGAGGCCACTGATCAATAATTCCAGCTCCTTGTCATTGAATATAGATATCAGCTCCCTTGGAATTAATTCGTTGAATCCCTCCAAGAAAGCATTTATTTGAGGTCGAATAGCTGTTGTCAAACGATGTTCAGCAACCAAATCAACATATTGATGCTTATTCTCTTCTGTGACTTTAATATTTCGCCCACCAGGAATCAACTCATAGTCAGTCACCTAGACAAGGGAACCACATTTAGAGTAGGGGAAAAATATCTAACAAACTATCACAACAAGTAGCATAGCAGTCATTACTTCTGTCCGTTCATATAATATGAGTTTCTCTTCATCTGCATCAATGCTAAAAGTAAGATCCAAAACATCACTGATATCATTCTGCAAGTAAAACAGAAACACAGGAAGTTGTAAGTATGTGAGTGGAGAGAGTGCAAAAAGAAAGGAGAGATAAAACGCAAAACTGCACATACCTCAAGCATCCATTTCAAATTTCTGAAGTAGCCAGGATCAATGGCTTCAATATCATGATATGTTACTTTGACTCCCAATATGTGTTTGTAGAATGATCTAGTAAAATGTACATCCAAAAGCTGCCCATCGAATAACGCTTTCCCAACCTGCACAAGGTAGACAGGGTGAATTGAAAAAAAATCTTGTATGATCGAGCCTAAACGATATGATCAGTCAAAGTGAAACTCACCACTCTACCAACAAATTTGAAATAAGAAAGGTGTTCTGTTTGGTAAACAGAGTTAGGGTTTGGCTGAAACGTTGATTCATTACCCACTGTGGTAAAAAGTAGTGCTCCTTTGTCAAAGATAACTCTGGACAACAATTGATACCATTCACGTGTAAGCCCGCCTGCATCAATACCTTCCTCCCCTTGGAAATGAACAGTCAATCGTCCCTTCAAATCATGGGTTGATCTCATGCGGAGCTGGTTGTAAGAATCTTCGAGAATATAGGCCCTTCTTACTGATATTCTTAAGGGACTGTGGTGATGGTCATGCTGATGCTTTATCTTTGATCTGAAGTGGGCTCGCTTGTTATCAAAATCAATAAATCTTGGAACCTTCAGCATTAGAGAGAAAGACTTCTCAAGCAAGCCAGGATTTTGTCTGATGAAAGCATTTAGTAGCTTCCTATGCTTCTCAGAGAACTTGACAAAAGCAGCATTTTTCTCATCTACTTTTGCAGCAGGTCCAGATGTTTTCTGTTGAGTAGCAGATGTGCTGGCCTCTTCAGCATCAGAAATAGCAGGAATAGCTAAGTCATGAATAGCCCCTGGATGAGCAGGATGCAGCTTCTCACTAACCACGAAGAAAGATTCTATATATGGCAAGATATTTTGAGAGCCAGCTGGAAGTGGAGGCATTGCACCAGAAGGTTTAGACACATGAGTTCTAGAAGGCGTGAAAATATCAGAGGCAGACTCAGAGTAGGACTCAATCTTGCTTATGCAACTGCTCAGCTCATGCCACAAAGGCTCTAAAGCTGCATTGATTTCCCAAACTTCAGAAAGAGCTGAAGGATCAATTTTGTCACCCTCCCTCTCAGTCAGTGAGGTGACAAGGGAACTTAAAGCCTGCAGAACTCTCAATATTGCAGCCCCATCAGAAGAAGATGTACTAAGAAGGGCCTCCATTGCTTCACCGAAGACATGTAATTCATTCATTGCAGATGAAGTCAACTTTTGAACTTCTTCTGTCAGCTCAGTGACAAAAAGCTGACAATGATTAGGAGCATTGGCAACTAATTTCTTCATTACCTCTGCCACAAGAGCATATGCATTGTCCGACAAACTGAGAAGAAAACATAAAACTTCAGATCAAACCACATCATTATTTTTACTATACCCTTACTGAACCAATCTAATCCAAGTGTGTGTGATGTGAATAATGATACTGCTAACAACAAACAGGAAACACCCACAAGACTGGTGTTAAAATAAAAGGCAAATAAATAAATAAATGCTACATCAACGCTGCCCAAGAATTAAACTACTAGTGCTGAAATGTAGATGAATAGGAATGTTTGTATGAGAATCTGAAAACAGGTGGCTGATCCCCAGTGGTTTTGTCACTCCCACACATACCATGTAGTCAGCTAAACCAAGCGCATTGACAGAATACAAATAGCAGAATAAGCATAGTTAAAAACCATAAGCCCATGACCATACCCTTCTTGTGCAAGCAATGAGCACAAAAGCCGTAGTTCTTCCTGTGGCAGGTTACTCAATACTTCCTGACTCTCGTATTCCTTATCAGTACCAGAGGCTGTGGCTTTTGGTGACTCAGCAACTTTCACAGATGCATCAGCATCAGAAGATATAAGACCAGAGTCCATATGTACATCTGCATCCACTGCAGAAATTTGCGGCCCTGATAGCGGCTCAGAAGTAGGAACTTGGGGTTTCTCATGTGAAGTAGATTTACTTCCAGCACTATCAATGATGACTTCCAGAAGATTTAGCAGCTTGAACACAAAAAAACACGTTAAATCATGACCGCACAGCAGTCACCAGGAACAAAAAATTAGAATGGTGCTGAAATACTATACAAAAATAACTTACTACCTGTTCAAGATGCGCTATGCTCCTCAGATAAAGGGGCTGGTTCAAGAGACTCAAAAGCATTGCAATGGAGATACATTCTTCATCTTCAACAATTGCCACAGATTTACCACGTGAATCAGTACCTGGTTCACTCAGTCTAAACTGAAGCATAAATCTTGCTACATGTGGATGATTTCTAGCAAGATATGTGAGAGTCTCAAGCACACGCCGGGAGAGCAATGGAGGAACTCCTACAAAATCAAACAATTCAAATCATTTCATAAACATGCTTTGCTAACATAAGTGATCGATCTAGAGCAAATAGAATTGGAAAATATAGAATCCTTCCAAATATAGTTCCTGGATTTTGTTTAATAGGGATGATTCAAATCTACGAACACCATTTTAAAACGGCAAGTTGCATCACAGAATAACAGTTATTGTCCATAAGGATGAGGTATTATTGGTTAACCAACATAAGATGTCACAAACGCTTGGGCCACCAGGTTATATGGAACAATACCTCTTACCTTTTTATACAAATTTCTCGTTCTTTTTATTACTCGTAATATACATCTTACTTTTTGTTTTTTACTAAGGCCATTTAATAATACTTTCTATAAGTTATTGCTAGCAGAGGGCTTGCCACCCTTTATGGGCCCACTTAGTAAATAACCCAGTTGTCCTTTATTATCTTCCAAATCAAATTTGCAATTATTATCATTATCTCAGTCATTATTTTTGAGGTTATAGGAGAGATTTAGGTGATTTGATTAGTATATCCTTTTAATAGAATTGAGTAGAATAAGATAATGATTTAAGTTTAAATAAAAGCCTTAACTTCAAAATTGTAAAATTCTAAGAAAATTTAATCTAAATAAAAATCTAAACAAATCATGAAGATAAATAATAATAATAAATTTTCCCTAAATTTTATATTTATATAATAATGTTAATTAATATGTATTTGATGGACGTTATATAATTTACCATTATTTTTAAAGTCTTATAAATTTTATTATTATACTGATTAATAAATAATTAAAATTATATTTTTAATTATTAATAATAAATAACTATATCATAATTTTTGCTAAACGGCCCCCTTAAAAATTTTTTCTGGTCCTGTCCCTGTGCACCACAACCCATCATCATGGACCACTAGTACACTATATGATCAGTAGTGTATCACTCCACATAGTCTAAAATTGTCATCAACCAAGTATTGAGCACATAATGTCTAAAAACCTGCATTTCCTACCACCAGGGCTAATCAAGTGGCCTTACCATCAAATGATTGAGGGCGTGAATACATAACATTGCTCTGACAACCATATAGTCTATACTGTGGCTCAGCTGCAGTAAAACTACTAGCACGCTTTCTTACATCAAGCATTAGCAAGTCCATTAGAATTTTAACCAGAGCATTTCTGGTTTCACTATGGGCACAGATGTTTAAAAGAAGCCTCTGCAATTGACCTTTATAGAGCGGCTGCAAAAGATTTAGAACAATTAACGATAAGAAATAAAGAAGGCGCATTTACAAACACTGCTGCTTGTCATAAACTGATACCTGAACAACGCGGAATAGTCGAATCATGGCATGCAAAGCTTCAGTATCAACTAAAGGTGCTCCATCAGCTTCAACTAGCTTAGCTCCATCAGACCTACGGGAAGAGCTTGCCCCAGCCCCATCCAATCCAGAAGCAATACTTTCACCACGCCTAGAAGCCTCACCTCTACGACCTCTGGGGTACATACCAAAGAGGGTGCGACTATAACGGTGTGCAACCCTCTCCCGCAACATATTAGCCTCAGCAACAAGTGCAGGCGTAAGGTTGGCAAGAATAGCATCAGATGAAGTTAAAAGAACCTGACAAAAAAAGAAGGATGTTCATCCAAACTTCAGATTCACAGACTCCAGCAAAACTGATGTCTACCAATGAACTTACCTCTTCTCTTAAATCTGAAGGAAACGTTGCGATTATGGAGACTGTATCCATTTCAACAGGTTGTCCTTCCAACTCTCGAGACTGATGTAACCTCTGCGCTTGCTGTTGTGCTAGAACTTCAGCTCGAATATCTGGGGGAAGAGCAGCAAGGAACTCTGGATCAATATCCCCAGTGTTTTGAGATTCACTATTTGATGGTTGAGCCACTTGACCATGCTGAGCTGAAAGGACTTCAGCACGCAACTCCTCAGGAAGAGCATCTAGAAAGGCAGGATCAATTGCTCCTGACCCAGCATCACTGTTCACCTGCTGCTCTGTTGCTGGACCATCTTGATCTGCATCTCGGCTTGAATTTTCAGAAACTTCGGTAACACTATGAAGAGATGCATCTCTCCCACTAGCAGGAGATGAATGGCCAACAATCACATTTGCCCTTCTTGTCCGTGCTGCCTGAGAATCACCGGATTGTATCCTATCTACAGAAACCTGCCTTTCTCCCCCATCCTCATGGCCATCAGCACTCCCAATTTCAACATCCAAGCTTCTCAGGCTTTCTCCAAAAGTTGCTCCACTGCCACTGCTCTCTTGGCTCACAGCTTCAACATCCCGTGCAGCTACTTCAATATGCTCAAACTGCATCTCAACTGCGTTTGTTGGAGTCCTTGCTCCATCTGTTTGCACAGACTGTGTGGCTACAGGTCCTATTCCAGCATTGCTAGAGTTATCAACTGCAGTAGGAGCCATTGCAGTAGCTCCCTGACTTGCATTGATTTCTGCAATGATTTCTGTCCTTGCAGCTCCTAAATCTACAGTGTGGGTGACCTCCCCTTTATTCTTAGGGTCCACTTCTGCTATGTTCTGATCAGATGGCTTCTGAGGGGTGGGTTGCCTTAATTGAGAGACAAGAAGCTCTTCAAGACCTTGTGGTACAACACCAGTGTTTGATCCACCACTCTGTTGATTGTTATCAGCCCACAAGTTCAGACGGTTTCCATGGCGTCCACTCCTTAGTGATCGGAAGATGTTATCCAAACCCATTGAGTTGTTATCCGATAAATTATCTGGAATTTTATTTTAGAAATAAAGGTCATCAAGACTCAATCAAAAGAAATAGGGAAAACAATCTTTTTTTCTAAAGCAAAGCAGTGAAATACAAGTACAAATATTAAAATAAATTCATTAAGAACATACCTGATTGCCCAGTAGGAGGATGGAATGAAGATGATGGTCCCACTAAAAGTGGATGACGTGAAGGAGAAGCTGCATCACCAGTTCTTCCCAAAAGACTGTAAATAGATGTGGTTCGTCCTGGACGTCTAGATCCAAAAACTTCAACTGGCATCACGTGAAGAGCTTCATTTGAAAAAGTATTATCTCTGCCAAAAACCTCAATATGGTCAAAAACATTTATTCCATTAATTCCTTCCTCAAGTCGTAGTATCACTCCATCCTCATCATCATCGTCATCCTCATCATCTTCCTCCATAACTTCATCATCAAATTCATCATCATCATCATCAATCTCATGGTCATCTTGATCTGTGTCAGGATGTGGCAAGTGATGGGCTTCGTCTTCTTCCAAATCATTATGTTCCTCCTCATCATCATCAACATCATCACCGTCATCTCCAGACATCTCATCCTCTTCATCATCATTGTCGTCAAGATTTTCTTGACCATGAGGCTGGACTTGAAATCTTATCCCAACATTTTCCATGCCATTTTCAAGACCTCTAGCATTCTCTGAGGCTTCATGCATGTAATCATCCTCATTGGCAGGAGCAAAACTCCCATCCAGATCTTGATCATGTTCCATATCATCAGTGACAGCTTCAGACCCACCATAGGATTGAACTGCATTATAAGACCCAATATGATCAGCTGGAAGGCAATCAAGATTGCCCTGAGATGTCATTTCCACGGACTGGGGCAAGTCACTGGTATTCTCTAATCTTCCAGATTGACCAAGATCTAAAGGCTTTGTTGAATTATCACCCTTTACAGCATTAGACTCAATTGAATGGACATGCTCCTTGGATACAAGCTCAAGGGCTTTCACAATGCCAGCAGCAACTTTAGACGAGTCAGTATGGTCCAGGTCTAGAACTTGGAGGGTACGAGTGAATGATTTAACCAGACCACAATCCACAAAAGTGGCAGAGGCCTCTGATGAAATGCACGAGCCAGCAGGAGTACGAGCAGCCAAAACATCATTAAGTAGATCAACAAAAACCTGAATATCGTTGCTTGCTGGCTTAATAATGGTACATGAACCAACAAAATCATTCAGGATATGATTAATCTCAGCAAACACCCTTCTTCTTGCCTCTGAGGAACGAACACAGGCAGCCACCAAAAACTGGTTAGCCCTGGTTGCTAGTTTCTGCCACCAATCACCCTCATGTTTCTTGTCTTTTTTGCAGCTTCGAAAATGAGGAAGAAAATTATGAAGAATATGGTAGAATATTCCACCCATGTATAAACCAGTAGGACTCTTCAGTTGAGCGCCCCTAGTGTTGTTCATTTCTGCATTTCGCCGGAGCAAAACATGAATAGATGATGAATACAACAACAATATCTCTGTAAGAAGCTTCAATATAAATACAATCTTTGCAAGTGATGCAGACACATCTTGGCCACTGGTTTCACTCTCTTCAGACGTAGTGGCAACTGCTTTTCCTTTTCCCTTTAATGAAATATCTATGTCCATGTCACTTGATGACGGAGTTCCAGGAAGGACATTTGAGGCTATGTCATCCTTCAAAGGAGGAATGAAAGTGCATATAGATTCAAGGAGAAGTTCTATAACATTTATAAAACTTTGAGCAGGTTTCCTGTGAGTTTTAACACTCTTTGGATTAGAATCATGAGTCTTGCCAATAACATTGGCAGAAGCTGCTGAAATGGTATTCCCCAAACCAACCTTTCCATCATTAACAGATACTTTTTCTTTCTCCAACGGTTTATCCTTCTCTTTTTCTTTCTCCTTCTTGTCTTTATCACGATCTCTCAACAGGACAATGTAAGGCCTTTCACCAACCATCTCAACTTGACAGACAGATTGAGCAGCTTGCATAAAAATTATGGGATCTCGAGATATCACAGAAGCTAAATTTATCAAGAAATTGCGAGGATTGACCCTTCCATTTGGATGCCGATTAGAGGCAACTACAAGACTATGCTTTATCTCAGATTCCATTGCTTGCTGGAGTGTTTGAGGATCTTCGAGGACATGACGGATAATACTAGCAGCAACATTGTCAAACCCGGGAAACAGACTGCTATTGGGCAAAGAAAGCAGCATACTTAAACCACCAGCATCAAGAAAGCTAAGAGCAACAGAATGATTCCTTGTAAGATTGGAACACAATAGCAAAACAGCATGCATAGTGTGTGAGGGAAGTTGATTCTTCATACAGCTACAAGCAATTTCAACAAGTCTCTTCTGGTCATCTATGTCTGCATACTTCAAAGATAATCCCAAAGCAGACCGCAATTTGTTTTGCCTGTCCTCATCAATGGTAATTGATGTCTGCCGACTATTCTCAGATTCATTCTTCAGCTGCTCTGCAATTTCAGAATTCAATTTTTGATCCACTTGTAGCAATCTGTCTAATGCAAGAAAAGCAGCAGTAACCCATTTTGGCACCGGCTGTTTTTCCTGGCTATCAAGACCAGAATTCCATTGGTAGAGTAGATCTGAGGCAATCTTGATCAAGCCACTCTTTGAAGCATCTTCTCTTGCCACAGAATCCTCATTAAGAACTAAAGCAAGAACATGAAAAAGAGTTGCCAGTATGATATTATTCCCATTACTAGAAACCAAACCACATTCTTTGATCTGATTGACCATAAAAGAAACCACAGTAGACCTATGTTGACCACCATCTTGAGAGCACAACATTACAAGCAAGTCTCGAACAGGAAAAGCAAGAGGTTCCTTCAGCAAAAGTTTTGTGCATGTAGACAACAACTCCTCAACAGGTGGAAGTTGCACCATCTCTTCCTCAAGCTGCTGGGCATTGTCATTTGCAACAGCATCCTTTGTGTCTGATTCAGAGTTCCCTAGGGACATGGCAAGTGCACGGGCAAGTTCATCATCTTCTTGAGTTTCCTCTGGATGAGAGAACAACCACTCCATTGCCAACTCCACACTATTTGACCCCACTTGTCTCAGAGCTTCTTCTGCTCTAGACCTTGAAAACCCCATCTCTACAATAGTTGAAATAGTTGCTTCATTAGGAGGAGGCCCCGTTATTCGAGCACCACTGCTGCTGCTTACATTTTTTACTTCCACACCAGAATAGACATGCCTTATGATGGAGATAATAGCAGAAATAAATTCAGAACTGGAATCAACTAACTGGGCATGTGTCCAAACAGGAAGCACAGCTTTCAACACCATGGACTGGAGGAACTTGACAAAAGTCTCTGAATCCTTCGGGAATGGAGTATCTCCATTTATAAGGGGCTGTGCAAGCATGTGCTTTGTGAAAGAAGACAATATAAAAGAGGAGGTTACCAAATGGTCCATAAACTTGCCATAACTAGCTAAAGGATCGTCAATCCATGAATGATCTGTATCTCCCTTGTCCTCTTGCTTCACATTTCCATCATCAGTATCCATAGGTGATGCAGGAGTCCTATTAAAGAGCAACTGACTCGTAGCTTCAAATGTGGTCAATACAGAATGAACAACTCCATGTCCATACAGGCAATTCAGAAGAACAGGATTGCACGAATCTGGCCTCTCCATCAGAATGCTATCTAAAAAATCAATCACTTTACCAAAATAACGACACTTAGTTGATATAGATGCCCCAGTTCCTGAATGATTTACATGACCCCCAAAATTCATGTGATCTAGAGCAACTGATGCAAGAACAGACGCCACAGATTTTGAAGCAGGACTTACACTTGCAATATCTTCACGTCGACGAGAAGGTAGAAGCATTACTTTCCCTAACTCTTGAAACAAATGAGTGATATGGAATGAAAGCGATCTGACCATAGCACAACAAGATGTATAATATGACCTCTGTCTATCATATTCCTTCTTGTTATTAGCCTCAGAAGCATCAGCAGACCCAGAAGTGTGAGGCTGATTACTAGAGCCTACCCGATTGCTTAAAGAACCAGCTGAACTAGATCTATGTTGAGAACCAGTTGCACGGCCAAGATCTCGATAGAGATTTATAAGGTCAAAAAACTGGGATTCAATGCTCCATCCTGATGTTCTTCTCCTTAGTAATGGATCAAGAAACTGCCGGAAAGAGTTGAACCTTTGCTCTTCAGTTTCATTTGCATCCGCTTCATCCTGTTTTGAATCAGCAGCAGAACAAGACCCATCCTCTTCAATCTCAAGCTTCGTGTTTTCAAGCAAAGCAATTTGCCAAAGAATTTCCCGATGAACATGCCCAATGTCCTGCAGAACATCCTTACAGCCATTTCCAAATTCTGTAAGCAACGCAGTCACCCAACGGTTATCTTTTGAAGCAGCAAGAAACAGAAGGAACTCGACCAAGGAAAGTGAAGAAAAGATGCCATTATCAGTTGTCAACTTTGGATCCAGCAATAAATGTCCAGAAGCTGCACCAAGGCCAGCTAATGCTTTCTTTAAATGCTCCCTAAGAAAGGAACAGAATGCCCGCGCCAGAGGCGCTGAATGATGCTGAGCAAAACCCTTAAAAACCATAGTGCTATGTAAAGCAATAGACATGCCATCTGAGGATTGTGCAATAGTAGGGCGCAGTAACAACTTCAATAAAGCTTCAATTCCCAATTTCTCAACAAACAACCTACATGTTTCAGAATTTTCCATAGTCCTGTGAATTAGAACCATTAAATGAAAGATGCAAAGCCTAACAAACTGCTCATCACTTATCCCTTCTGCAGCTGAATCTGATGTCCCTACAAGGCAGCTATGGCCTTCATTTTTGTCTTCGGAATCAGTTTCCATTGCAGAAGCCTCATTAGCTTTTCCTGAAGATTCTAACCCATTACCACCCCCAAAGGATGGAATCTTATGGATGATTTCAATCATGATATCAACACCAGTACTTCTCAGATTAGACACATGGCGTAGAAGTTCCTCCACAGCATTAGCAAGAGGAACAATAGCTTCATTCATTGCTAAAACATACTTTTTGCTAGTGAATATGTCAACAAGGAATCGCAACGATGAAGTTTCTCTGACAGTATCTAAGCCTGTGGAATTAAGACATATGGCACCAAGACCATTAGGAATACATGTCAAAGCCTTAGAAGAAGGAAGTACTCCAGATGCAACCGAAGTTAGAAATGCATTAGGAAGACCCATTTCATGCAGCATAGAGAAACACGTGGGATCTTTGTGGATGATTTCACTCATAACAGTAACAGCAGAGTGATAAATGTCACCTCCAAACTTATCTACATTCCTAAATATCAAAACCAGTGTTGCAGGTAAAGAAGAGCTATCACAAGAATGCTGAGATCTAGTAGAATTTGCTGGGGCATAAGTTGCAGAACCAAGTGCCTTGAGTGAGACCTTTATGAGCCTCTTCTGTGAATACAATTGATCAGTACTATGTCTTGAGTTTTCACCACTGAGCATCAAGTTATCATGTTCTACAACCAACCCAATAACTCTATTTACCTCAACCTGTAATCTCTGAGCTAAAAGCTCAACACCCCCCAACTCTTTAAACAAGGACACAGCCGAGCTACTATAATCCATAAGCTTCTGGAGGGTTTTTACAGCAGAACAGACAAGGTGAATGTGTGCTAGATCACCATCCTCTAGTAGAGGCAAAAATGTGGGTACCATGCCCGAACCCCTAATGTTACTCCCAGAAGTTGAAGTTGAAACCACATGGAGCAGATAAAACTGAAGAAGTGCCTCAACAAAGGCCAGCGATGATGGATCATTTGAACTCTTCAATGATAAAATTGCCCTCTGGAGAACATTCAGAAGTATCATGCGATTCCCACCAGCAAAACTTATACTAGATCCACTCAATATACGAGCACGTTCATGGGATGACGTATATGCTGCTAACTGAGCTCCCAATGCAAGCATTGCAAGTGTTCTAATAGAACCGGATATAGTTTCCTCAGATCTCACAATTCTGATTAACTCATTTGTATATTCTGGTTCATTAGCAAAGAAAGACGCAAGTTCATCTTGTGCATCACTAGACTGAACCAGTACAATGAATGCAAGAAGGCAAATTCTGCCATAAAGTCTGCATATTCTAGGGGACCGGAAGGCTCGAGCATATCTAATTCTAGTGAGCAATGAAAATCGGATCTCTGGAGGAACACTAAATTGATCAATGCACTGCTTCAACAATGATAAATCATCTTTCTGCAAATGCAAATCTGGCATATGTATAACTTTCAGACTATGGGAAGCTGTATCAACCCCAGGTTCTTTGACTGGAGCACTGGAACCATGCAATTCAAAATAAAGGGTAGAACCAATGCGGATATTGGATTGATCACAACCACTGTCTACATCAGAAGGAAATAAGCACAACCCTTCATCTTGAGTTTTCTCATTTGCCATAATACAAGAATACAGTCCCAGGCCCTCCTCTTTGCTTCCCCAGCCTTGCGCCAAGGAAAGGAGATAGCCATTCACTGAACCACAACCAACCATCTTTGCACTTCCATGAAGCTTGGAGGGATTTATTTTTACAAGCGCTGAAAGAGTTTCTAATGCAGCCATAACAACCTCAGGATCTGTTGATGCTAGTAAAATCTTGAAATGCTGAAAAGAAGGGGGAAATGGGGGGGAAATCAAATACTCCAGTAACAATCCACTTGACCATGTAACAAAGGAAGGAATGAAAACAAAAAACCAAGAATAAAGCATTATTTATGACCAACTCACCTCTAAGCCATCAAATGAAGTTTTGTTAGGACAATTCTCTAAAATTACTTGCATCACTCGTAATATTTGCAGAATTGCATGTTTTGGTAATGGGCTGTCATCTTCAAGAATCTTATCTGACAATGTCAGGTCATTTCTACAAGATATATACGCCTTGAAGTATGTATCAAAATGAAGAAACAGTGGCCTCCAATGATGAAAATTCCCCTGGAGTTACAGCAATACATAAGTCAAGGGGGAAATAGGAAATGACACTTGTTGCAAGAAGGTTAGTATGCTCGTACCTTACTGTATTCCCACCGAAAGCCAGAGAGAGGTATAGCTATGTCTGGTAATGGACACTGGATGACCTTGTCAATGAAGACTTTGATCTTAGGAGGCTGAAAATAAGATAAAGACCACATTTAGTAATACTACATCATCTGGGACGTGGGAGACAGGAAATGAAATTAATGAAAAATTTTGATGATAGGACTACAACTACACATGTGAATATACATAGGGAATCTCAAAATGAGTTTAGGTTATTCAATTGAGGCAACTTTCACAATATACATATTTTTTACTATTTTATGCAACTATGAGAGAGTAATAAAAAGACATAAGATATTTTAGAGGGAGGAAAGAAAGAGCATTGACCCACAACAAAATTTTTGCAAAAGTAGGCATTTTCATGTGGAGGTAAGGATCCAAATTTAAATAGACAAATTAAGGATTCTAGCACAAAAGATAAACGCATGCCCCAAAACAAATAAATACATGAGCCCAAAGTCATATAGTCAGAAGCTGCTTTAGTTTCTCTCCCCGATACATTCTGGCAACTTTGTATTTCTGTCTATATGAAGTTACACTTGTATGCAATATCACATGCCATCAAAATTTCAAAACTGAAAATTTACTGGAAAATGATCACGAAAACATCAGCAGACAATGACTACTGTTGTCAGCAGTATCCTAGGTCTGTAACAAACAGCATAACTGTTGCCCACAAATGCAAGTACCGTTTAATCAACTCCAAATAATGAACATTACAATTCAATTTTTCAGATTGGGAAGAAATATGCAAAGCAGTATCAACAATTCTATATAAAATATTGTTACCTTAGAAAATAATCAATACATCAATGTATAATATTAAATCTAGAGAAAGTTGTATTATTCATAAGCCATAATAGTGCGGCTTATCTTAGCATCCATGCCAGGAAAATTTCTCGTTCAACATGCAAAGCAATATCAATAAATTATTGATAAAATCTAGCTACATAAAACAATCAATTAAAAATATCAATTTGATTTGATGTAATATTAGTTAGCCTGGACCCACATATTTATCCAAAATCAAGCCAAACTCAAGTGACTTGTTTTGCCATAAATTTTCCTCTATCTCCAATATCATGAAAAGGTAAAAGGTGCAAAAAATGCACTCATCTGTGACTCAAGGCACTAAAGTTAGGAGGAAAAGGAAAATAATATAAAAAAAAAGTAGTAGAAAAGTTTTAAATATTGGAACGTATAATTAACATTATCATTCCTATTAATTGCTCGAGCATAAAATTCAAATAGGATGGTAAACTTTCAAGATAAAGCATGGTAATGATTCCAAAAGCATCCAAGTACACCACAAAAATATACAGGGCTGCATTTTGCACTAAAGTTCAGATAAGAACCATAAAATGCATTTATATAGGGTAGAATCATCTATAATATATATATATAAACTGAATCCAAATTTGCAGGGATGAGTTCTATCTTATTCTTATAGTTAAATATTTTTTTAGTTTCTGGGAACACACTTTCAATTTGTTTGATTGAAGTGTCCATTTCCCATTATATTATAGTTTGAACATGCACATTAGAAATTTAGTAGATTAAAACTTAGGAGAAGCTAAACTCAGTTAGTCCACCAGGTAAGTTGCTCAAACCTTCCTCCCAAGGCCTCTCTCTACCTATATTGTTTCTGTTTTGACTCAGCATGATGCAGGACTTCAAGTAGAAATTAAACGGAGAGGGTCAACTGAAGAAAAATTCAGAACCCCATTTGCACAATTTGATGCAGAATTAGAAGAACGGTAGAGATGAGAAGTGTTGCCTTGCTTCAGCACCTTAGATGTGCCTTTCAGCAACTTTAACTAGGCTAATCAGTAACTAATCTGAATTCTAAAAGTCAATGGACCATTGTCCTTTACGCACATGAGTTCGTAAAAAATCTTAATCTATAGCCTGCACTTCGACTCAAATAATTTATTTCGCTCATATAAATCAAAAATATTGTCAAAAGGAAAAGTAAAAGTTTACAAAATAATCAGACAATACACTTGCTCACGTTCTACTAATGCGAAGAAATAAGTGGTTAGCAAAACCTTAATGGATTTTATCACTGGTTGTTAAACCCCATTCGATGATATAATAAAATCGTACAGTATACTTGAAAGTGATGCAACAATGACTAGAGGGAGAAAAAACTCACGGGTTCAGAGTCAAGTTTAATGGAGGGGCCAATGGCCCCCTCGTTAGACAAAAGTTGCCGCAGCCTCGACGGCCAGCTCGATCTTAGGGTTGTCATCTCACCACAACTTCTCTACTTTGAACTGCGGTCCAGAGAGAGCATAAATAAATATCAGGGGAACGGCCAAAAAATCGAACAGGGAGAGATTATCATTGATCAAATTAAACCGATACCCAAAGCTCCAAGATTGAAAAAAGATTAGACCCAGTTAAGAAACTTGTCTTGAGGGAAATATATCAGCGAATAAGCCATACTGATTACACCTATATGCGTATTAATATTGTTATATGTGTACATATGTTGGGAATGAAAATTGGAACCTGAGAGATGACAAGGAGAGGGATTGATGCAAACACATCAGAAGTGCGAATAGAAAAGGAAGCGATTGGGGAGGGGGGGTGGAGGGCAAAGCGAAACCCCAAAGAGAAGCGGGGGAGGCGGGTGAGGTTGAGAATCGCTGTGTGCCTCAGTATATTTTTTCTACAAAACTTGGCCCTCTTTGGAGGAGTGGAGGGCTTGCATCTAATTGAGAACTGGCGCAGAGTTTCCTTCCTGCTGGGTTCGAGAAAGGCGGTTTACCTATATTGCCCCTGAGCTTTTATGATATTCCACCGAGTCTCTAGTTTGTTTTGTTGGATAGGATAATTCAATAACACCTTTTGTGGTTAAATATACGCACCAACCTCTTTTTTACCAGTAGTAAAAAATTAATCCAAATTTTTTTTTTGCTAAAAACAAACTAATCCAAATTAAAACGGAGAGATCGCACACACGTATTATTATAATATGTGGCAGTTTTTTTTTCTTCTTTTATATTTTTTTAAAACAGTCAAAAATTTGAAACACATATATAAGAGTCACCAAATTTGTCTTTCTATCGCCAATCATTCCACTCATAAAATATCAAAAATAAAAATATAGTCCACAATTCAAGAGATAAGATTATCAAATTTGTCAAAATTTACAAACAAAAAATATCAAATCATTATCAAGCATTCAAGATATAATAATTTGGTTTAAAGAAAGAAAAAGGAGGCTGCGATTTTTTCTCTTTGAGATTGGAAGATATCAAGATGAGAATATGACACTTTAGGGTTTGTGATGTTAACATATTTTTTTTTAAAAAAAATTAGTACGTCAAACCCGCGGACCTCACAGTTTGAGCCAATGTGGCCCATACTTTATGGGCTGCAAAAGTGTCAGCTGTAACAGCACGACGTCTCCCGTCTCCCACTCGAGGTCCCTAGGGTCCCTAACGGTGCCGGACTGAGTCACCACACCTCACTGAGGTCTTTTCCCAGTTAGGAACTATCCCCTCCCCACGGGGATTTAATACGCCTCCTCAGGGCTCTAAGGCTCGACATAGGGGTAAGTACAAGCCTTAAGAGACACCTGGTAGCCACTTGCACCTTTATGCAACGGCACGACGTCTCCCATCTCCCACTCAGGGTCCCTAGCGGTGCCAGACTGAGTCACCCCACCTCACTGAGGTCTTTTCCAAGCCAGGAACTATCCCCTCCCCACGGGGATTTAATACACCTCCCCAGGGCTCGAAGGCTCGACCTGGGGGTAAGTATGAGCCTTAAGAGACACTTGGTAGCCACTTGCGCCGTGGTAATGCAATTCGATAAGCAGTTGGTCCAATTCATTCCAGAATTTCGTATGGCCCAATGAATCGAGGAGTCAACTTATTGGCTTTAATAGATCTATCAATACCAGTCACTGGAGTAACTTTAAGGAAGACGTGATCACCTACTCCAAACTCCAAAGGTCTATGCCGCCTATCCGCATAGCGCCGTGGTAATCCAAATCAATTTTCTTTGTAGTTTCATCTACTAAATATGGTCCAATCACGGTCCTTTCGCTTAACTCAGTTCAACAGAGAGGTGATCTACACTTTCTGCCATATAATGCCTTAAAAGGTGTCATCTGAGTACTTGAGTGATAACTGTTGTTGTAAGCAAATTCTGCCAAAGGCAGATGATGATCCCAACTACTAGGTAACTCAATAGCACAAACCCTCAACATATCTTCAAGAGTTTGAATTGTTCTCTCTGTTTGTCCATCGGTCTGTGGGTGATAAGCCATGCTATACTTCAACCTAGTCCACATAGCCTCCTGTAATGTCCTCCAAAAGTTCAATGTGAATCTCGGATCACGGTCTGATACAATCTCTGTGGGCACACCGTGCAACCTGACAATTCAGTCCACATATAATTTAGCTAGTCTTTCCAAGCTATATCCCATATGGATTGGTAGGAAATGAGCCGATTTTGTTAATCTGTCTACAATGACCCATACAACATTATGATGTGTTGCAGTCTCAGGTAATCCCATGATAAAATCCATAGAAATGATGTCTCACTTCCACTGGGGAATCTCTAAAGGTTGAAGTAGCCCTAAAGGCCTTTGATGCTCAATCTTCACCTTTTGACAAGTTAGACACTTTAGTACAAAGTTTGTCACATCGCATTCCATCTTAGCCACCAATATCCTTGTTTCAAATCTCGATACATCTTAGTGATTCCTGGATGAATGGTATATTTACTCTGATAAGCCTCCTCCAGAATCTTCTTCTTGATTTCCTCATTGTCTGTAACACAAATCCTCTTCTTGTACCTCTATATACATGTATCTCCAATATCATAATCAGGTATTTTACCATTTTCTAGCTCCTCTCTGATCTGTAGCAATTGGTTATCTTCTATTTAGGCTTTCTTCAAATCACCGTAAAAGTCAAAATTTCCAACTATTGTACTTAAAATCACCTCTGACTTTGGCTCCAGATAAGCTTCTGATAATCTTTCTAAAAGATTATACTCAATTACACACATATGAAACATGTGTATTGACTTTCAGCTCAAAGCATCTGCAACTACATTCGCCTTCCCTGGATGATACTTTAACTCGTAGTCATAATCTTTCAAGAATTCAATCCATATCCTCTATCGATTGTTCAACTCTTTTTGATCCACGAGATACTTTAATGTCTTATGGTCACTGAAGATCTTGAATTGAGACCCATACAAATAATGTCTCCAAATCTTTAACACAAAAATGACAGCTACAAGCTCTAAATCATGCGTAGGGTATTTCTCCTCATGAGGCCTCAACTGACAAGATGCATAAGCCACAACTTTACCATCTTACATGAGTACACATCCCAAGCCTTTAAATGATGCATTTGTATACACCGTGTATGGTCTGTGTGGATCAGGTATAGTGAGAAGAGGTGCAGTTGTTAACCAAGTTTTTAGCTCCTGAAAAGCTGCCTTGCACTTCTCATCCCAAACAAACGGTTGTTCTTTCTTAGTCAATCTGGTGAGTGGCGTGGCAGTCCGAGAAAATCCCTCTATAAAACGATGATAATAACCAGCTAATCCCAGAAAACTGCGCACCTCTGTCACGGACTTAGGTGGTTCCCACTTCAACACAGCATTAACTTTTGGATGTCTTTTGCTCGTACCCTCAACTGATGATATCCCGATCTCATCAATTTTGGAAAACACCGATGAACCTATGAGCTGATATAACAAGTCATCTATCATCGGCAATGATTACTTATTCTTAATAGTGACTTTATTCAATTGTTGATAATCAATGCAAAGTCTTAAGCTGCCATCTTTCTTCTTTACCAACAAAACTGGCGCACCCCAGGAAGATACACTCGGACGGATAAAACCCTTTTCTAACAAATCTTTAATCTGCTTCTTCAATTCAGCCAACTCTGAAGGTGACATTCTGTAAGGAGCCTTAGAGATTGACATTGTCCCTGGTGCTAGCTCAATGGCAAACTCAACTTCTCGTTCTGGAGGTAATCTAGTCAACTCTTTAGGGAATATATCAGGAAACTCTTTAACTACTTCGATCTGGTCAATATTTTCCTGAGATTCTACCTGAACCGAGAAAAACACCATGAAAGCTTCACACCCCTTCCTTACACTTTTCTCCACCTGGGCTGTAGACATCATTATCGGATCTTAGGGAATATCTTTAATTACTGTGCAAGTGTTAAATTGCACAGCTCGTGTCTTACATTGCAAGGTTACATCATTGGATGATAATCAATCCATGCCTACAATCACGTCTATATCATGCAAAGGTAGACAAATCAAATAAATGGTCATTTCACGACCCTCACATACAAACATCAATTTCTTACACACCGTAACAATTTTCACATGTACACCAGCAGGGGTAGACATAAACAGATCATATGGTAGATCGCTGATAACAAGCTTTAATTTTTCCACACAGTCATATGAAATGAAACAATGTGTAACACCAGAATCATATATAACAGATAAAGGATGTCCTTGAAGAAGAACATTACCTCGGATCAGATTTGGAGCGACCCTCGCCTCCTCAACAGTCAAAGAAAACACTCGTCCAGGCATCGATGGTCTAGATGTCTGATCTTCTTTCCTTCCCTTGAAGCAATATCTCGCAATATGACCCTTCTCCCCACAATTAAAACAAGTCAAACACACATCAGGATGTATTCTTCCACAATGAGTACAAGGAGGACGCTGAGTCACGCTAAGACTTGATGCTGCTGATCTTTGCTGGGAGCTTTAATTCGCCTTGGTATCGTTGCTCCTGCTGATTTGTAAAAGGACGATTCCTCTGCTAGAAGTTTCCCTGCTGAAAACTCCTTCTGTTTCCAGATGCACCAGAACTCAAAGGGTAACTCCTCTTATTAATTCCCCTTGATATTCCCATATGACTATTAAATCGGCCTTGAGAATCCCTTCTCATAAATCTCTCGACATCTTTATATCTTCTACAGACTTCTCAAATTTTGGCAATCAGCTTTTTGAGGATAGTGATGCCATAAGTGCTCATCCTTGCCTTGACATTATCATTACATTTCTCGAACATCTGTCGAGCCAACCAATTGTTGTGAACCTTGTTGGTTCTGTCTAACTGCGATATATATTTGGCTAACCCCATGAATTTAGATATAAAAGTATTTTCATCCATCTCCCCCTGTCGAAGGATGAAAAACTCAGCTTCCTTTTGTTGCCCCATCGCAATGGGGAAATAATAATCGAAAAACATTTTATTAAACTCATCTCACTCAAGTTGATGCCCATAGCAGGTTTCACAGTATTCCACCAGTCCAACGCATCACCCTTTAACAGAGTTTTTGCAGCAATCACATTTTGGTATTCATCACATCTAATTGACTCAAAAAGAATTTCCAGCCTATCAATCCAACTCTCAGTGTTTGTTGGCGATCCACCAAAGAATGTCTCAGGATGGAAACGATCTAAATGATTCCATACTGTGAACATATCTGGTGCTATCATTTGCTCTACTGACCTATCCATCTTAGAGTGGACACTGTATCTTTCCTCCGTTTCAGTATTAACTTCTTGGATATGACTCTTGTTTCCCTAACTTGGCTCTTCATTGGCTTTGACGTCCTTAAGCCTTCTCAAGCGTTCCTCTGTCGCAAAGGTCCATCCATACAGATGTCGTAACATTTCAACCTCACTTAAATTCTCATGGGGCCCATTGGGTCTTTGTTGGCCTTGTTGACTATTGTCACTAATGTTTGTACGCCTAGTATTCACCATCTCTCCCCACCTATGGGTAAAACCCACCAAAAGAAGGAGAACATTAAGAAGAAGTAACAAAACATAACACAAAAGGAAGCATATGCGTAAAAATTCTATATTGTCATACTCTAAATGCAATGAATGATAGGGCCAAGAAAATCGTAAACACATTGCTCTGATACCAAATTGAAACGACCATTTCTCACAACAAGTATTATCCAATACAATTATACAAAATTAGTAATTTTTTTAATACATAACAGAGTTCAGGACACAAACTCGCCCACAAACTCTCTCAAAACATATCAGAGTTTAGGGCACAAACTCGCCCACAAACTCATTACAGAGAAATTTATTATTATGATCTCACATCACAATTAACCCACAAGTCTTAAAATTTCACACAAAACAATTTACAATACAACTGTGGTTGTGAGTCCATCAACATATCAGAGTATGCAACATAAAATCTCAGGTCTACCAAGGGTTAAACATTTATTCCAAGACATATATCCAAACCGTAAACGTGACATTATAAAAATATGAGGGCACTATAGTGACAATATAGAAATTAACACAACACCAATACCAAAAGAGGCCTACAAGATTCTCAACGTCTATGTCTCTGGTTGCTTCCATTGGTCTCTAGCCAGATTAGAGGTCTCGCCTGAAAAATCATGTATAATGACGGGGTGAGACATAAAGTCTCAGTAACTAAAATTAATTTACAAAATATGCATGAAATGATTGTAAGTCAGAGAAACAGGTTTAACTGACATAATAATAATAATATTCTCATAATTTAAAATTTAACATAATATAATCAATGAATAAAATCATCCCCACGGACTGGTACAACCTATCAGTGCTAGTATACCTCGGCCAAAAGTTAGCTAGTCACATCAAGAATACTGCCCCCTCTCGTGCTACCACCAATATATCGTAACAGGGAGGTGTCCGCCCAAAACATTCAACTCCAAATCCAGGTCAGGATTGAGAGAGCCGATGGGCACACAATTCACCATATCTCTTCCACACAACCCAACATATCCCGTAATATAAAAATAATAAATTAATACAACTTTCAAAAATAATTACGAGAATTCTAAATTCTTATACAACATTCTATCTCAAACAACATATCTATCATAACAGTAACAATTTAATAATAATTTCCACTTATATATGTAAATTGGAAATACACTACTTCACTGAAATAAATTCATACTCAGACATAAATATAATCTTGCAAAATACATACAAGTAATATAGATAAAAGTAAGGTTTATAAAACACCTTACAGTCCTAAGAAAGCATACAAAATAAATTAACCCCGGTTACCTCAACTCCAAGCTTAACCTTAGTTTGAATAGTTTAACCCGAGCAATCACCGATTACAAGAAAATTCTACATTATTAATGTAGATACCAATTAACCACAAATAACAATAAAATAATTAATCTACATAATTTAACTCCTACAACCTAATTTTCTCTACAACTATTATTCTCAATTATTCCAATTTCCTTAAAAATCCTTAATCATAGATCATTCCTTATAAACCCAAAGCACTCATTAAAATCTTTAAATAACCTTTAACATATCTATAATTACAAAATCCTCAATATAAAATTTTTAAATAATTAAATATCTTTTTCATAATTTATGTGGGTATAATCCAATTATTAAACAACTCCTCAAATCTCTACATAATTAAAATCATATCAAATTCTAATTTAAATATTAAATCCTAACTCATATTTTCCACAGAGCTCAGATCTAATAAAAGTAAACCAATTAAAACCTCAATAACACCTCCAATAATCCAAATAAATTATTTAAACAAATTTTGATCGGTAAAAATGCCTTATGAAAATTAAGTTATATCCTATTTATAAAAGAAATTAATTATAGAATCACATAACAACCAAATAATAAAGGGTTAAGGTGCAAATTTAACAACAATATTTTACCAAAAGTGCATCTGGCACAATTAAGCTTTGTTGGGTGTAAAATTACCCACAAACTTTTTAAAATAGAGCAAAATTACCAAAACCGTTAAGTAAGGTTAAACTTCTGTTACTTTCCATACGTGGGCCCCACGAAGCCAGCCAATTGAAATTTTCTCTCTCTTGCTCTCATTCTCTCACCCTTCCTCTGGTTCTCTCTATCCTCCCACATTCAACTTAGAAAAATCCAATACCTCCATCCTCCGATCAGTCGAGTGCTGAGACTACGGCACCACTTCTTGCAGAGGCATAAAAAGGCATCATGAGTGGCAAGTTCCGACAAACTTGGAGTAGCTAACTGATGGTGTGGACGTTGCTCTGACAAGTTCACTTGCGGCCCTCTCCGTTGCTAATCTGGTCTGCGTCCTGTCGAGAGCTTCGTGTTGATGCTTCATCACCTTGCCCAACTTGCACTACGTTAATTGGGCTTTAGATTTAAGTAGGTAATTGATAAAATGTGCAGTTATTATATACACATATTATGTCCTATAAACATTGAATATGATGACAAAGGAAAACCATAAGGAAGTTGAAGTTTCATGAGAAGAAGTTATTGAAGAAGGTAAATTTTTTAAAGTTTCGTGTTTACTGGTTCAAGAGTCACACACTTGGCTGATCAGAGGTGACGGGGGTGACCATTTTTTTTGGACTTCTCTGGGTTCACTTCTCAGCGTGAAGTGTGAGTGAGAGGAGGGAGAGAGAGTAAGAGGAAGGGTGAGAGGATGAGAGGAAGAGAGAGAAGATTTCAACTGCCTTCATGGGCCCACACATGGAAAGTAACGGAAGTTTGACCTTACTCAACGGTTTTGGTAATTTTACTCCATTTTAAAAAGTTTGTGGGTAATTTTGCACCCAACAAAACTTAATTGTGCCATATGCACTTTTGATAAAAACATTGTTGTTAAATTTGCACCTTCACCTAATAATAAATCTAAATAGGTTAAAATAAATTATTAATTATTCTCTACATTTCTATAATCTTATATTGACAAAACTCAAAACTTGCCTAAAATCATATCCCTAAAATATTCTCTAACTAGCATAAAATCATTATCATAGGAAAGAGAAAATTATTTAGAATATATTTCATAAAAAAAACCTTTGTGATTAGAAAAGAGTTTACATACATTATTGATAATCAAAGAACCAAAAATACTCTTATCAGAACCTCACTCCCTGCGTTTTTCCTCAACACTTCACGCCGGAAGTATTGAGGGGAGGGGGTATTTATATCCCCTCTCCTTAATCAATTGGCGCCAATTTTTTTTTAAATAATTTTTTTTATTTAATAGATAAGGGGGGCTCCCCTCTTATCACAATTGTTCGCCTACCAACTTTATTATTTGTTAATATTATAATATAATATAATATAATATTATTTTATTATTTTATTATATTATTATTTTAATTATTATAAATTAATATTATTAATAATATTATTTTTCAAGGATGTCACATCAGCCCTAACTCACAGCTAACTCGCGAGTTAGTAGGTTGAGCCTGCATTACCGACTCTACTAATGATGCCTAATTGTCCATGCTTATATTTGACAACCAATCACATGTGATTAAAATTTATAGTAAAAATAAGGGTTAAAATGCAAAAACACCTATGAACTTTTACTAAAAGTTGCATCTAACACCATATATTTTTTAAAGGTGTAAAAAAACCCATTAACATTCAAAATTGAAGCAAAAATGTAAAGACAATTAAATATAACATAATAATGTTACTTTTTGTTGCATGGCCTATACTATTGCATATACATATGTAACGATATTAGGTTAAATTTAATGGTTTAAGCATTTTTCCTCTATTTTTGAATACTCATGAGTATTTTTACTCCTTCAAAAATATATGGTGATAAACACACTTTTAAAAAAGGTTCATGCATATTTTTTCACATTAAACTTAAAAACAATTAAAAAAATGGATATGGGTGAGCCATATAACTTAAAACCCAAGCGGGTCCAACTCAAATTGGTTTTGCTTTTGTTGGACTTTAGATTTTTGTTGGCCAGCTCATTTTTCAATGGATTAAAAGTATTAAACTCTAAACCATATTCAGATCTTTATCCTGGTTGATGACGTAGACATCCAAGAGAGAGATCAAAAACAAGCGTGGCAGCTATCTACAAAGGATGGAAGGATGAGAGGAGCTGACCAACAAATAGGAGAAAGAAGATGAGTCTGAAGATCGGAGATGTTGTAGAACGAATAGAACCAGTATGCTAGCCAAGCATGAAAAGAGGGTAAGGATTTAAAGCCTAGCAATTTTAAAAAATTGTCTAGCAAGCAAATTGGGCAATGCAATACATATATAGATAAGGCGTACAAGTGGGAGTGTTGGGGGGAGAGCTTGTTCTCTCTTTTGAGGCGGCGATGAGTTTTCTTCCACTTGTGCATTCATGTTCTTTAATCTTCGGTCTTTCCTTATTCAATTAGGCGGTCTTGCAATCCTGACAGTATTATTTTTGAGTTTATTGGCTGGTTTGTAACACCCTAAATTTCAGCCATCAAAATTCATTTACACTTTTAAGATATTAAAGGGAATAGAATGGTGAATTAAAGAGCACACGAAATGATAAAACAAGGTAATTAGTGGTCACACACAACATGATTATGTTTGGAACACAAATATTAAGAATTGAGATTTTGCTGCCAGCGTGTTTTTCCGCGTGGCAGTCTTGTTGTGTGACATTTTTAAATAGGAAAATGATGTCCAATGCTTATGAAATTTTTCAGGATATAAGTACACTTATTAATCTTTAATTTGATAAGTCATATAAGTCATTTGGAGCTGTACACTAAGAGTTATGTATTTCTTAAGTTAGACTAGTAAAATTGACAAGTTTCTATGACAACATCCAACAAATGATATTATGAGAATTCTAAGCTTCTAGTTGGCTAAAGGCTATATTTTTCCTTAAAAATAGATTTAATAAGAGTCACATAGCCTTTAGAACTATACCAATTAAACAGCTATAAATAAATATATAAATTTTCAAAGTTTGATGAAAATTCTATCAGTTTTCCAACAATGTGCGAAAATAGAAAAAAAATGTAAGGGCAAAAGGGTAAATTTCCAAATAAAGCAAGAAGCAAATATTTATTTCCCTTTTTCTCTTGATTTTTCGTTCAAGTAAGGGAAAGCAAGAGAAAAATGATTTACCTTGGCTCACATTAATTCAAGGAGAAATAACCATGGCCAAGTAAAAATAACACATAGTTAATTATCATTAAATAATATTATTTCAAAAGCAAGAGAAGAGATATTTTGATAAAGCAATTATCCCTTCCTTCTTCATAAGTTTTGGCCAACAGCAAAAATAGAGAGAGAGAGAATAGAGCTTGAAGAAACCTAAGAGTGAGAGAAGAGGAGGAAGTGTAAGAAGGCAAAACCTAAGGTAAGAAGCTTGGATTCAAGTGTTCTTGCCTTCTAATTCATGTAAAACCTCTTCTAAGCTCTACACCATCATGAATTACCCTTGTAGCAAGCAAAATCAAGAACAAAGAGAGGGGGGGGGTGACAATTTAGAGCCATAGAGATAGAGACAAGAGATAACCTCAAGAACATTGTATCTCTTGTTGATTCATAGTGTTGTTGTCGGATTGCTGGCTTGATTTTTTGAAATTTCGTAGATGATACCCTAGAATTTTATGTTGCCAAAATTTTTATAAATCATATTTATTGAGTGTTTAAATGGTTAATTGTAATATCAAAAAAAATATTATTATAATAATATTATATATATATATATATTAAATATGTATATGAAGGGGGAAACAATCGTCCCCCTTCATTTCATTTAAAACCGCACAAGAGGTGCGGTTTTGTGAGAGAGAAGAACGAGAGTAAGAGGGAGAGAACGAGAAGAGAACAAGGAGCTTATTTAAGGTTTTATGAAGTAAGTTATTTATCTTATAAGATTATTTAGATAGCTAAAATAACTTCTTTCAGCAAATTTATTTTATGAAAATTATTCCATGTATTTTTCTCTTTCTAGTAAGGATAATATTGTATAGATTAGAGAATATTTTAAGATTAGCATTTTGGACAAATTTCAGTTTTGTTAAATAAGGCTATAAAAATGTAGAGAATATTTAATATTTAATTTTAATCGGTTTATTTTTGTTATATGGTTAGTATAATATTTGATAATGAATTTTCTACATAATCAGTCTATAAATAATTCTATATAAGACTTTTTAACCGATTAAATGTGAGTTAAAAGTTTTATTTGAATTAATGAAGGTATTACTGAAATTTTAATTGGTTTAGTTTTGAAATTTGAAGGACTAAACTGTCATTTATAAAATTCGGATGACTAAACTGTCATTTATGAAATTGGAGGACTAAAATGTCATTTATGAAATTGGAGGACTGAACTGTCATTTTTGATATTTGAAGGACTGAACGGTCATTTCTAAAATTTAAACCCCAAACTGTTATTTTTAGTTTTTATAATATATTATATATTATTATTATAATTTGTATATAAGTTATAATTTTGATTATGTGGAATTTTGGAGAGTTATTAATGGGTAGTAAATTGATTATGGTAGATTGATTTTGACATTTATTTGAACTCTTAGATTAGGAGCAGTGTGGTAATGAATAGCTTTGGCGAGAGGTAACCACTTCCTCTTGTTGTGTATGCTTGTATGATGTTTGTGAGTTATTTTAATTATGCAGATTTATAAATATGGTTGCTGATATATGATGTGGTTTTTTTGAAAAATATGTTGTTAATGAAATTGTCTTGTGGGACTTATTTTCATGGAGAAAATGACTAGCAATATTATATTATATGAGTTGGTATTTATTTATGAGATTGGAAAGATCCTTTTTGATAATTATGAAATTATAATGACATGTCATAATCGCATAATATGGATAAGATAGGGGATGGTGGATGTGGAATTAATGGGGGGTTACTCAAAGAGGAAATAAGAGGGTGAATTCTTGTACAAAAGAGGAAATAAGGTGGTGGACGTCCAGGTGTACACTGGTTAGTCCTTTGGCCCATTTGTATTCCATAGGGCTATGACACCCCACTAATATATTTAGAGGGGGAACCCATGGTTCGGTCTTGTGCTCTGTGGATTTTGGCCGATCCATATCGCTTGATCGGTGAGCTTGTTGAGTTAGCTACCAATCATATAGATGAGTACTAGCCCATGGGTTCAGTCAGAGGAAATAAGGGAGGAAAGAAAATAAATTATTATGTATTGACTCTTGTACATTTATATGGTAAATATGAAAATGAGAATATGATATTGTGAATTATTATGAAATTATTCGTATGGACAAGTGATATTTTAATAATGTTATACTTTTATAACTGTCCCACTTGACACCTCACGGGCATATACTTGTATGCCCAATGAGATGGATTGATGGTTACTGAGGCTTTTGTCTCACCCCGTTGATTTAACATTTTTCCAGGTGATAGTTGTCGTGCGGGTCCATCAGGGAAGACTCCGGAAGCTTAAGCTACTTCTATAAAAAGTAGTGCTTCCATATTTTTAATATATGTTGGATTATTGTATAATGCCACATTAGGGCTCATCTTGCATACTCTGATATATTTCTGAGAACTTGATATATTAACTATATATTTTTAATTGCTTCTGATGATGTTAGAAGGCCTATATGGCTTATGATGTGTTCTAAACTTGTGGATCCACAATTTGATCTGATAAGGATATTTTAATATCTGATGAGATATTATTCATCAAGAAAAATGATTTTATTTTCCATGGTAAATTTTATAAACCATGGTAGAGTTTTCAAACGGTTAGTTGAACTCTTTTTCTACCATGGTTAAATTTTTAAAAGATGAGCTGTAATATTTTATACCATGGTAGACTTTTGGAGAATTGAGTTATAATAATAGGATTTTACAGTGTTAAGGAAATGATTTTACATTAATCATACAATTATAAGTGAAAGTGAAGTGGTTAATCAAGAAAACACAACTTCCCTTTTAGGGTTCTATGTTTCATCCAAGCATAGAACCAAGGGAAAGATTTATAATTTTGTAATTTTAATGGTTCCATTAGATTTATAAGGGAAAATTGTGTAGGACTACATGTGTTCATGATTTTTGGATGAATGTATAATCTAGGATTTTTAGAAGTAAACAGGAGATGCTATTTGATTGGTTACACTAGAAGCAGTTCTGTTGTGAAATGTTTTTCGATGGCCAAACCTAGTCCAAATATTATGAAACTTTACAGGGTTAAAGTAGACATGTAGAACTTTAATTTTATAGGTAGAACATAATTTTCGGACTAGTAGATAAAAAGATATGATTTTTTAAATTTGAGCCCTATTTCTAAAATGCAATCTAGAACAGAGGAGGTTTGACGAAATTTCGGGGAAAAATGTGGATGTAATGGCCATAATAGGGTATTTTTCTATAAAAGTAAACTTGAATAGATTTACATAGGCTTTGTAATCATTCAATTTATAATTTTCTAGAATTAATTATGAATTTTCAAAGTTGACTAAAAATCTGCTAGTTTTCTAAAAAACTGTGAAAATGCATTGTGCATAATTGGACTGTGCAAAAACTGTTGTAACTATGTTAGATAACCAACGAACTGTGGTTAAAAGGCAGTAGTAATACAAGTAATAATCAGTTACTTTATAACTCTAATTTGTAGGAGTTGATAATATCTCGAGCCGAATCAAGGGTGCTAGATAAATAGTAGAACCGAAAAAGGATTTAGGTAATAATTCTTTCTTTCATACACTATGTGAACAATTGAATGCTTTGTGTATGTCATCTTCTATAATATGACAGTGCCTAAGGCACACAACCTAGCTGTGGTCTAGGATCCAGCTAAGGTACAAGAGTTAAACCAGGGTTCCAAACAGTCATTTGACCTTGGACAGTATGCACGCAACATAGTATGAGTTTGCATCTTACATAACATGGTGCATTGTGATTTATTTTCACATTTTGTCTAATTTCCAGTTACTACTCACCCTCTTTCAACATCTAAAAACATTCCAGCGGATGGCAGCAGCTCTAAGGGCAAGGCAGTAGTTACTGGTAGGTAAGAGTCCCGATGCAAGCAGAAGCTGTTGTTGGTTATTTTAGTTTGTACTTTTGTTCCTTTATCACTTTGTATATATTTTTCAAACCTTATGGGGATTTTCCTGTAATGTAAACAAGCACGTATTATCATTATGTTTCCGCTATTTCTGTATATCTTATAAACTATGCGCTTAATACTCTGCGAATATCAAAATATTAAGGGGTTTGACATGGTTCATGAGTATCATCTACATATTTCTTGTCAAGATACAACTACTAAAGTGTAGAGTGCATCATCTTTCTTATTGTCGGCATCATTATCTATGGGCCATGATCGTTTGTTCTTGTTTCATCCATGCTTTTAAGGTTCAGGCGCTGATTAATATTTATTGGAATCTTCAAGATATGGTGCAGATTGTTCAACTACATCAGAGTTATCTAGTTCTTTATTTTCTAAATGAAGCTGACCGGTTAGTTGCTCTCAATCAAGATACATAGTTACTTCAAGGATTTATATTGGCTATATTTTATTGGAGTCTAGAGCTTCCAATTTCAAATGTTTATTTTCCACATATTTATGTTTGGATTCAAGCTCTCAGCCTTCGTCTTGATTATTACACTAAAAAGGTAGCTCATAAAATAAGTGATTATATTAGAACTTTTCTTGAGTTTCATGCTTCCTGCTCTTCTTCTCAAAGTGGTCTGCACTTCAAGATTTCTATTTCTGACTTTTTCCCGGCCTGGGTTATTGGTAACGTTTTTCATTTTGCCGGTGGAAAGATTCCTATTTCTCTTCTCTTTAAGCATATGGGTTGTTGTTGCTTGGGTTGTGACAAAGTCGGTGCATGATGGAAGCATTGCTCTAAGTCGGTGACATACATTAATGGTTGTTTATGTCATGTGGGACCCAAGTAGAGCTAGTAATATGGGTCGAATCACCGAGTTCGCCCTAACCTGCCATGGGTTAGGACCATATGGGTTCGACAAAAAAGAACCGCATCAATATAGGTTGACATTGAAAAGACCATTTCTCACAAACAACTATTATCTAATATGGTTTTATAAAACTTGATTAACCAGTGATAATTGAAAACTATTTCTTATTTAAGACATATCGGAGTTTAGGGTACAAAACCTGCCCACAAACCCACTACAGAGAAATTCATTGCTCTGATCACACATAACAAACAAGAGAAAATCATAGTCTGTGAGTTTTACGACACTAAATCTCACAACTAAGAATCCACACAAAACAATTTCTAATACAAATGTGGTTATGGCTCCACCAAAATTTTAGAGTACGCAAAATAAGGCATCATGCCTAATAATGGTTAAACAGTTTTCCAAACAGTAAATGTAGTATTTAAAAAACATGAGGCTCTATAATGGCAATATAGAATGTAATACAACACCAATACAAAAAGAGGCCTACAAAGTTCTTAACGCATATACATCTGGTTGCTTCCCTTAGCCTTTAGCAGAATTAGAGGTATCGCTTGAAAAATTATTTACAATGACGGGGTGAGACATAAACTCGCAGTAACCAAAATCAATTTACAAAATATGCAGAAAAGGATTGTAAGTTAGAGAAGCATATTTAACTAATATAACAATAATATTATCAATAATTAATTATTATATAATACTTTCAACATTGACAACCACCCCACTCATTCATCCTGCTTCTCCTTATATCTTCTCAATATGATACAACCTATCAGTGCTAGTATACATGGCCAAAGGTTAGCCAGTCACATTAAGAATACTGCCCCCTCCCATGTCACCACCGATATACCGTAACAGGGAGGTGTCCGCCCAAAACACTCAACTCAAAATTCGGGCCAAGATGAGAGAGTCGATAGGCACAATTTCACCATATCTCTTTCACACAAGCCAACATATCCCATAACAGAAAAACAATAAATTAATATAGTTTTCAAAAAAATTACAAAATTATCATTTCTTATACAACATTCCATCCCAACCAGCATAACCATCACAATAGTAACAATTTTAATAATAATCTCCGCTCATATATACTAGTTGGAAAATACATTGTTTCACTTAACTAAGTTTATATTCAAACATAAACATAATCTTTCAAAACACACACAAGTAGTATAAATAAAAGTAAGGTTCAGAAAACACCTTACAATTTAAAGCAAGCATTTAGAATAAATTAACCCCGGTTACCTCAACTCCAAGCTTAACCTTAACTTGAGTAGCAAACACGAACAATCATCGATCACAAGAAAAATCTACATTATCAATGTAGATACTAATTAACCATAAGCAATAATAAAATAAATAATTTATGCAAATTCAATTCCCGAAAACCCAATTTTCTATACAATCATTATCCTCAAATATTCCAATTTCCTTAACAATCCTTAGCCATATATTATTCCTAATGAGCTCAAATCACTCTTTAAAATCCTTAAATGGCCTTTACACCATTATCTCACGTCAACCATTTAATTTTTTTAAACTAATATTTCACCTTTAATATACCTATAGTCATAAAATTATCAATATCAAACCTTCTAGACCAATTAAATCTCTTTTATAATTTATATGAGTATAATTCAATTATTAAACAATTCTTCAAACCTCCAAATAATCAAAATCATATCAAACTCTAGTTTAAATATTAAGTCCTAACTTATATTTTCACACAACTTAAAATCTAACAAAATAAACTGATTAAAACCTCAATAATAACTCCAATAATCCAAATAAATTATTTAAACCAACTTTAATCGGTAAAAACACCTTACAAAAACTAATTTATGACCTGTTTATAAAAGAAATTGATTATAAAATCATAAAACAATCAAATAATAAATCCAATCCAATTAAAATTAACTATTAATTATTCTTTACATTTCTATAGTCATATATTGACAAAACTCAAAACTTGCCTAAAATCTTATCCCCAAAATATTATTTAACTAACAAAAAATTACTATCATAGGAAAGAAAAAATTATTTAGAACATATTTCATATAAAATTTTTATGATTAGAAGAGAATTTAAATATCTTATTGATGTCTAAATTTGTAAAAACTAGGATTTTACGACTCCCTTCCTCCAAAAATTCTACTTCATCTTACTGATGAAGTGAAGGAGGGGTGGGGGTTTATATAACCCCCTCCCTTCGTGGCTTTTAATTTTTTTTAATATGTAGTATCAGGCACCGCTATTACCTTTTAGGCGCCGCCCTTTTTTTGTTTTGTTTTTATTATTATTAATATATTTTTTTATTTTTTAAAAGCATATCCTTATTTTCTTTTTATCCCAAAAAATTACTACTAAATTCATAATTATCTCTAAATTATAATTATATCCTAAAAATAAAAATAAGAATGTTACAGACATTTAGCCATCTCAACCTATAACCTCCCATATTATTTTTCTTTTTTTTTTAATTTTTTATACTGTGTTTTTCAAATTTTTTTAAAACATTATATTGAATTTTTTTTACAAATCTAAACCATAAAAAAAATTAAAAATACATTATAAAATCATAAAGTGAACATCAAATTCAAAGTTTCAAGTATTACAAATTAAGTATTCATCACAAGTCTACACATTACGAAATAAACATAAATCCAAAGTTATCATTAACATTCAATATAATTCATAATTAGTTGATATTAGGTTATACAAAGTCACAATTTTTTTTAAAAAAATAAAAAGATCCAACCCGCTGTAAGTTGGGCCCATATGGATTCGGCTAAAAAAAACAACATCAAAATGATTTCACTTTTGTAGAATTCAAACCGTATATTTTTTTAGATTGGGCAGGTTCGGCCTACGATTAAAATCCATATTACCAACTTTAGACCAAGTATTAAAAAAATTCCTTTTCTAATGATCTCTATCACGTGCACCGTAAGCTTGGACTAAAGTATTGGGCTTTCCTTTCTTGTGGGCCTTCCTCTAGTTCTCATCATTCTAGCCCAGGTTATCAATTTGAAACTCATACCCATTACAGTTCTCCTTTAGCCCGAGAATCTCTTGGATTTGAAACTCGCACCCAAGCTCAAAACTGTGCTGGTGTGGCCTGTAGTCTTAACTGCTCGGCTACTCGTTCTCTTCCTCGTTGTAAGGAACGGCAGGCGGCAGCGTTGTGACCCTCCCCCTTCTGGTTGCAAACGAATCAAACTAGTTTCTCCGAGCTCAAATACAAGTACTAACCTCCATCAAGGAATCTCCGACGAGACAAGGAATCACAATAGCATCTTCAATGTTTGGGGGTCAATAGTGATTGCATTCGGAAAAGGAAGAGAACAACAACCTTTATTTCTAATTGCAAACGACATAAGGTTGCTATTACTGATCATGAAGTTCCTAACATTTTGTCTCCCGGCATCATGCAGCCCGCATATGTCCATCATCTCTTCTCCAATTCATTGATGGCTCTTCAATAATTCTTTCACTTGCCATATGGAGGCTGCAGCGATTCGATATAATTGCCAAGTTGAGCTCTTTGTTGACTGGTTCAAATCCTGTTTATTCGTTGTTTTCAAGAAGCTTTGTCAGTGAGCTTGTCTCAGCCTGGAGTATAAATGCTTTACAAGGAAGCACACACGAGACGAGCCTCATACTTCTTCTCTGGGTTCGGGCGGATCTTCTGCCAAAAAGCTCTGCACTTATGGATGATACTAATGGGGACCTCTAAGTTTATCAACAGTCACTTAGAGGTCCTTCCTACAGTGCTGCGCCTCTTTGTTTTTTGGTGGTGTTCTTTTAGCTTCTGTTTGTTTGTCTGGTTCTTTCATGCTTGGGTATGGCTTCTGCTTGTGAGTTATTGCAAGTTTGTTGCTTTGGTCACCAACTTATCCACTTGCGTTAGCTGGAGCTTGGGTTTGTTCGTTCCTCTCTGCTTCTGGCATCTGGACCTGTCCTTTTGCCTGTTCTCTCTTCCTACTGGAAACTTCGAACCATGATGTTTCACTTGGGTGGCCCATGTCCTCTAGGAGACGTGCTGCAGCACCCCTCTGTTCTCTCATGCTCGACTCTTCCTAGCTTCAACTGCGTTATTGGATGCTTTTGGTGGCTCTGAACTTTTTTATATACCGAGGCTGTTTGTTGCTTTGTCTTCTAGTTGTTTTTCCAGTGTGTTGTTTTCTGATTCAGTTTGTTTGTTTTGTTGTCTTGGGCTGCTTGGTTTTCTTACTTTTTCTTATCATTTTATTAATGGGGCGTAAGTAGTAAGAGACTTACATTCTCTTAAGTGCTCTACTCTTGAGTTTGATCCTTTGGATAACGTGTATGGAGAAAATTCGTTTAGGATGATCGCCTCTATACCCGACAGTATCTGAGAGATTAGTCATCAGGCTCACTCCGATGGATACCTGCGTAGCCAAAAAAAAAAAGTTGTAATCATTTTATTGTATGTTTAATGAAGTTTTTCATTTTATAAAAAAAAACAACAAGAAGAAGAAGCCTAGCAATTTTTTATTGATATCCACATACACACATATATGTATATATACATATTAAAATTTGCACCAACTTACATAAGACCACCCAAAGTGTTTGTGTGAAGCCAAAACCGTGGTTTCAGAAATCATTTTCTGCAAATCGAGATAAAATTCCTCTCACATACTTACCTTGTAAATCATAAAAGCTATTCTCTAAAAGTTAATCCAAACACTGTTGGATTGCTTCTGTAGCTCGAATTAGAAAGATTTGGATTAAGTTGAACCAAGTTTATCCAGTTTCAAGTTCACTTGCCCAATCTTATAAGTGATATAACTTACAATTCTTAATATAAGATATACTTTATAATTATAAGATGTACTTCATAGTAGTATAACATATCTTAGATTTTATGCCCGTGTCTCGCTTGCTCTTTCTTCCTTGAACATTGTTTTCATGACATCAAAACATATTACAAGTGTACCGCATTGTTTTCGTGCCATCAAAACATGTCAAAAGTTCCCAGCGTGGCTTGTTTATTGTGACAACATGAGTATTTGAATTTTCAATGACCCAAAACATAACCCACCTTTTGGGCATAGAAAATTTTTGCTGACTTGACTTAATCTTACTTTCCTCTTGCACAATTTTAACTGCAGCATTATATTAAAAAAATATTAAACGTATTCAGCTCTCAGCCAAGCAAGTGTTCTTGTCGATAGGAAGGTAAGGGAAAGAATGATTCGAATTTATCATTCTAAAAAAAAAAATATTCTGGTAATACCGAGCCCAAGTTTCTTTAATTATTTATATGGAGAACGCATAAAGTAATCACCAACAAATATTGTGAAAAAACAAAGGAAAAAAGAGTATATATCGATCTTCCTCTACCATGCACAATTTTTCCCACACTACCTTACATATTCGGCATTTGCGTCTTTCACCGTCCGGTGATGAGCGGCACGGCACCTTTTGTAGAACCTCAATGTAGCTAACTCTACGGGATATAATAAAAAATAAGGGAGAATGCTAAAAAAATACCATTTAAACTTCAAAATTTCGTTAACAAGTTCGGTAATAAGATTAACAAGAATGATAATTCAATTAACAAATCATTTTACTGTTAAATATTCAGATTCTTATTATGAAATTACTTTAAAGCTCATGTCTGAAAATAATTGCCTTCTCAACTGCTAAATCCCCCAAAGATAAATGGATTCGTATCCTGATGCCCATAGAGAAAATGACGATAAAAAAAAAGTATATTCATCGAATACCCACGGATCATTCTTAATCAGCGCAACATGAAATGCCTAAAATGTTCAGATTGATGACTTTTAAATGTACAACTTTTGTATAGTTGGTCCTTTCAAGAATTTATACCATTGATCACTCTTATTGCCTCCGTTCCCATTCTACGGGAAGAGGCAATTTATCCTTGTCGATGATGTAGCAGACGTTGGACGTGTTATTATTGCGATAGCAACTTCGAGTCACATGCCACTATTTTTAGCTTTGCAATGTTCTCTTGGCATTCATCACTCTTGAACAAAACATCATGCAAAATGAAGGTCCAAACATTGTCGCAGAATCTGTATGTATGTAGATGCCCCTGTGATTAAACAAACAGAAAACAGTTCAACTCTCGCAATGCCTACATTAAGAATAGTAATGGAGATGAGAAGGAGACGTATATTCATAACTATATAACTTACCAGGACATTAGCTACATATAAAACTAAGGCTAAATAAATAGCAGAACAAAATTATACAAGTAGAATTTTCTGCAAAGGCAACCAGACACAATGAAATTTAGGGGGAAGCAGTGAAAAATGCGTTAAATGATTCAAATCACCAAGTGATTTAAGAATAGCTGCAGCTGAACAAACTAGAGAACATTGAATGTCGCCTCAAAATTTTTCCAATTAAATATTACTTTGACGTGAATTCATAGAATGAGAAAATAGTGGGGGCCAAATCATGATTGAAACCATAAATCTAAATCTGTAGTGTTTTTTGGTCATAGTAAGCTACTGTCAGGCAAGCAATCAACAATAATAAGGTCAAGAAAGAATTGGGTGGCAAATTCAAATGACAGTGTCCCAATTGCTTTTAACTGAGGATTCATACGGTCAACCCAAATCATTTAAGATTAAAAGTTACTATAATATGCCTTGAACCAATGTAACCAAAATCACAAAGATCAGACCAAGAAAATAAAATTTCTATTATGAATTCCCTTCTCATCTATTTAACTACAACATAAATAATTCTTATGCAGGTAGGGGGCTAGATAGGTGTTCAGTACTCCTTGCTCCACATTTTGGCCATCTGTGCCACTCATCATTCCTATTACTGTTTTCTTTATCTATGATAGCAGGGAAAAAATGGAGAATATAATAGGTTAACAGAAGCTAGTGAGAGTTGAAACAATGGATCTTCACCATTACCAAAGTTTTCCTTTTTTTACAAAAGTATAAATGATAAAATAATGCAGAGTTCTACTGTGACAGTTTTCTCCAATGTTAGGTCCAACAGGGAAACCAAAGGAACTAAATCAACTTGAGATTGGAAAAAAGAATCAGAAAACCTGGGAACTTCTCTAGTTTATTTCCATCTCTCCTGCCCCTAGCAAGCTTCAATCTGAAGATTCCAATATTGTAAGCCAAATGTTATCCCATCTACCTATGCAGCTTACTCAAGAGCACAGAAACAACCTCTTAATCCAATGGGCATCTCCACAAAGGAAAATGAGCTCAGTTATGAATATGCTCAAAACTTCACTCTTAAAAGCATAGGCATGACCATGCCAAGTACATATTGGCTATCGATACTCTTTAAGTACTCCAAACTATGTAACTATTTTTGTGAAATTTTAGTTTTAGATTATATTTGGTACAAATTGGGTACTTCCAACCTTCAGACCAACCTCTAGCTCTGAATTTCAGTGACTTGAAATTAAATCATAACAACAACAATGAAGCCCATCAATAATATATGGAGTTGCACACACAACTCTAGTATCCTATAGTATTAAACTGGCTTAATTAAGTTACAGAAGCTTAAACCATAATGGAAAACTAGATTACTATGTTGGCTGATTATTTATGTTAGAATGTTCATTATCAATTTGTCAATTTGTAAACAGCCACCGCAATACAATTGGGGGCACCAAACAACGAATCCGATAAAAAAATACTGGAGAAGGAATTTATATTATAGAAAAAAAGAACAATTCCTTTCAGGGTGCAGAAAACTATCAACAAAAACTCCCTCAATATCGGACTCCATTGATTGTATGCTTCTAATTTTAATTGGCAATGCCGGGGGTGATTATCGTGAATCGTGCTCATATCCAGGTCTTAAAAAAGATTTATTGAAGTACGCTACTCAAAAGTCACAGCAGAGAATGGGAAAGCCATTACCTTAATGGAGATCTTACTCTTGACTTGCGTTTCCAGAGCTTCAGTCATAGACTATCAAGTGGCATACCGTAACATCAATAGTCATAACAAAATAAAAGTTCATATATGACTCGAGGATAAAGAGTGAGGAAGATAGACAACCAAAGCTATCCCCGTAATAAAATCACCTTATCAAACTGGACAAGAACCTGAATAGCATCCTCAGGGCTGAGAGTACCGTTCTGAACCATCCCGTCGAGAGTATCGGTGAGACATATTCCGACCGTCGACCTCCGGTACAGTTCGAATGTTGCCATTTTGCACGGTAAACACGACCTGTATCAGTAACAAATATTGAATAGGTCAGATTGCAATTATATATAGATGTTATAAACGGAATACGAAGAAACTTGTATCCAAATTTTCGGGAGCGGGATGCAGTAGAGTTCGAAGAAGCAAATAAGAGATAGACGAGTAACGAAGGACAGTGATCAGAAATCGCATTACGAATCGCGTGGCAGCGTGTGAAGCAGCCCTCTCCTTTGCTTTTGCGCTCTGCTTATTCTGGGTTAAGCGTTTGTTTCGATTAGCGGGTCCGAAGAGAAGCGAAGAAATTTAGGGCTTTTATACCCTAGCATTTGGAGAGGAGGGTATATATAGTAGAAGGTTGACGACACATGTAATGACCATTTTATCCTCATACAAATATTTCTTTTTGTTTTATTTTGAAGTTGATTTTTTTTAGGAGAATTGTTTAAAAATATTTTGGGGGTAAATTAATTGTCAAATGTTACCATGGAAGATCTGTTCCACATGAGGAAAATATTTTACACACAACGGAAGATGTTTACACATTGATAAGGAATATTTATACACATATAGAAAATTAGTTACACACAACGGATGATCTGTTGCATACGACGGTAATAGTATTTGACAATGAATTTGCCCTCAAGATATTTTTAAGCCATTCTCTTTTTTTAAGATATATATATAATTTTTTTTTTACCAAGAGATTATGATTTTATTAATAACCAAAACAGATTAGAGTATACATCAAAGCTATAAAGCTAACAACAAACTACAAGTACAGAAAGCTAAACTATACTACGAAAACAAAATACAACATCAATCCGCAACTGGCTAATTCCTTCCCTCGCAGCTTGATAGCCTCTAGAATCAGAATCAGGACTAAGACATTGAGCATCCCTTGCATCCTGAGATAAAATTTCTATCAGAAGAAATGTTGGCTTGAACAACCACCCAATTAGCAACCATATTAGCTGCTTTATTTCCTTCTCTAGACGAGTAGGAAAGAGACCGGTTCTCTTTGGACACAAGAAGGTTCCCTACATCTTGCAATAAAAGACAGCACTCCCATTCACCCCCAAACATTTTCCTTTCCTTCACACAGTCATACACTTCCTTACTATCTCTTTCAATGATAGCCCATGAAACCTGCAACTCCTTCATAAGCATTAAAGCTTTCCTTAAAGCAAGGACTTTAGTCATAAATGCAGAACATGGTTCAACCTTTTCATCATAACCCCATAAAAAGTAAAACATACCTGCATGATCTCTACAAACTATTCCCACCACTGCCTCCTTAGATTCTAGTATAAATGAACCATTGCAATTTACTTTCACAAACTCAGCAGGTGGTAACTTCTTGTGCTTATCCCTCAAGACCACATATTTTTACCTAATGTAGATGGTTCCGGATCATTAGCCAACCAAAAATCCATTACATCTTTCCTAACCCTTTCAACAATTCTAATAGGGTTAGGATCAATATGGTTAAAAACAAAATCATTTCTGCATTTCCACATCAGCAATATAGTAGTCCAGAAAATCATAGAAATATCAAAATCTGTCAATTTGTTATTTGAAACGAGCAGATCAATGCGCAAAAAAAAAAATGTAATTAAGCCTTTATAGTTTACTTATTGTCATTTTCCGTTTTATCAATAGAATTCCAATTTACTTGTTATTATATTTTTCAATAATTTTCATTATATGCAAGTTAATTCTTTTGGTCAGTTGTGCAAGTTAAGTCAGTTTTGTTTCAGCATTTACACTTTCATCACTTATATTATCATGAATCAGACATATTTAAAATTTAAAAAATATATAGTTTTCTGCGTTCATAAAATTTAATAAATTATTGCATAAATTGTAAGATAAGTTGAAGATATTTTAAATATTGAAAATTCAATGCAAATGTTTTAAGTAATAAAAATCAATTTGAAAGTAATAAAAAAAAAAATCAATGTAATCATCATACATCTATATTGGTCAAGATAAATATAGAAGTGTGGTATAAGTTTAGTCAATATGCATATGTGCGTGTGCTTATAAATATAATTTATCTATGGAGAAGTCACTAACAGGATATAAAACAAAAGACATAAGTTTAGACTATAACTCATGTTTTTAAAAAGTCATTTTCAACATTTTTGCTCCAAGACAATGCTCGTCAAGGTTATAATTTATTATCTCGATCTAAAAATCAACAAAGTTGTCAACTCTATATATATTCTGGTAAAAAAAAAAAAATTTACATATATTAAACCCATCATTCAAGAAACTCAAGAGTCAAGTTTGAAAGAGATAAACCAATATTAAGTATTTGTTGGGATTAATGGTAAAAATTACTTTTCAAACGTGATTTACAGTGTATGAGATAAGTATATGAGAAGAATTTTATTTTAATTTACGTGAACATGCTTTTTGAATATCAACTCAAATAGACCCTACATAATGTCAATATCATAAAAATGTAACGCACATATCACACAGTGCCTTATAAAAATACCAATAAAATCTCTCTCCCAAGCATCTTATAAAATGATCGAAGTATTAAACCAGTAAATAAGGCAATGATGAAAATGTAATATAACACATAATAAAAAGACATGTTTTACAATTCCAATACGTTTTGTGTCCCGATTGTGCCTTGAACAAAAGAACATCCGATTAAAGGAAACTTATGAGCAATAAAAACACTTGTTTTAAAATATCAATGTACACTAAGAATGTATAATTAATTGAATTCTAAATGTGAAGAAACTTATTTCTTTTATCATGCGTTGAGTTTGCCTAAATAGCTTGGGAAATTGGTACTAATTTTTAGGGACAAACAATAATATTTTTTAGTGCTTCCTCCTTCATTGTAAAGTATACATCTCAAACTTTTTAAAAAAGTTATAATTTTTTAAAAAATATTTTTATTGTAAAAATTAGGCCTAAAAATTGCCATGTTAAGTGATATAGGGCCTCTTTGGGTCAGTATCAGAAAAACACATTTATACAAGTCGACACAAAACTCCTCTCACATACGTATCTCATACTTTATAAATCACGTCAAAAAAATAACAGTAGCTTCTATTGTTAATCCAAAGAGGTACATAGGCAATTTGACCACTACTGTGAGATTTTGAGAATTATTCTTGATCATGGATTGAGAGCTAGTTGCTGCTTCGGGCTTGTTAATGAGCTTTTTACAATTGACTCGTGTGTTTGGACTTCTTATCATTGTAATATGGATTCCCTTGTGGAATCTGAGCCAGGTGTTGTTGCACTTATGAACTATTTGAAATATGTATCAACGGGGGTTGGTCTGAGTGGTAAGCGGCTCGGTTCCGCTTAAATAAGGTCTCGAGTTCAAGCCTTGTGTATGCAGAAACTCCCCGTTGGGAGACTCACCCACCATGTCAGGTGCGCAACGCGGGTCAGATCCGGATTAGTCAAGGCGAAGCTCTGGATACTGGGTAGGCTATCCAAAAAAAAAAAAAAAAAACTGGGTAGAAAATTGTTCATGGGCTCTAGCAATTACTGTGTTTTTGTTTTTTTGGGCATCCGAGCAATTGCTGTGCTTGAGACTAGGAAAAGCGACTACGGCCAATTCAGTTGGTTTGGCGTAATTTAGTTGCAACCTCCTGGATGGCGGTGGCTTGTTATTTCGTTCAATGGATTAGTTCAAGCATTGCGAACTTGAAACTTACGTATGGATCTCGAGGATATCGAAAAACATTGGCACGTTAATGCAAACCAAAAACTTCAACACATGACTCAATATAATCAGTGACCGTGATGTTTAGCGGTAACCATAATTCTAATTATTTGTTTAATTTAGTTGTGATTTTTTTGTCCTAAACATGCATGAGAATTACGTAAATGATTCCCTGTGACGTGATTTTCAAAACTTGATGATGTTGATGTATATTGTTGACCGTCTTAAACTGTATACCTCGTGGTCATGTGTCGGCTAGACAACCGTTGATAGAAAAGGGTCAAATATATTCATAGTTATTCTACCAAACAAATATATGATATATATAACCAAGATATCACGGCAATGAGTTGTTCAAATAGAGGAGCAAAATATATTTTACCCCAAAAAAGTAGCATAATATATCTCATCAGCTGACTTCTGGCGCAGACGAATAAATTATAAATATTTAAAGCCGATTTACATTTTAACAAGTATCCTCTCTACCTCTAATTCACATTACTTTGCTCAGTCTTCTTCTGGAAAAACAGAGATCCTAACAAGACAGCAATGCTAGTGATTGCTATTGTGAAAAGAAGACGCCTTTTTGAGAAGTTGTTCGGCTGCCTCCTTCTAGGACCACCCCCTCTTTCAGTTGGCCTCGCATCCCTAAGAATTAGAAGCATACGGTTCAATGATGCAGAAGGGAGAAAAAACTTCTATGAAAATGAAAAACGATATCTACCTAAATTAATATATTCCAACAAGACAACACCTACGAGAGAGTAACTTCAACGGTAGTCATATGTGAAATGCAAGAGATTTAAATACATTGCAACAAGCAAAATTTTATTCATAAAGTAAGGGTGGGAAACATCTTCAGGAAATTTAGATGTCCTCATGCACGATACAATCATGGAACAGATAAGTTATATGTCACATAAAAGGTACTCCTTCCGGTCCTTAATATAAAACATATTTGGATAGTGGACCATGGTCTTAAATATAAGACATAATTTTTATATTTGTCAATCTTTTCTTAATTTGCTACTATTAATGTTCCCTCAATAATAATCAAAGAGGAGAGGGAATGAAGGAATTAAGGAAGATAGTTAGGGTGCTTTAGAAAATACATGTCATATTAACTAACTTAACTAACTTCCTTAATCTAATCAAATTACGTAAATATGTCTTATATTAAGGACCGGAAGAGTATTTCATTATCGATACTTATATTGTAGACAGAAATAATGACTACGTTACAAGGAGGATTGTATAAATAATCCATCTTCGGTCTATCAAAGAGGTTTCCTATAAATTTCAAATACAAATTATTAGTTGTGGCTATGATGCATCGTAATAAAATGATTGTAGTTTACCTTGAAGATCCTACAGCAGCAGTATAATCTGGGATGCCATTGCAGCTAGCTTCATGGTTGTATCTTTCACGTAGTCTGACATATTTGTTACAAAGGTGACAGAGTTCTGTTCGATTACCACAGACTTCCTGAAGGATGAAAACAGCATACTGAAATAAGAGCTATAGCGCATGCACAAATACAATGTTCCTGATTCATAAGTCCTCGATAAAACTACCTGATGCTCAGCCAGATCAATCGCTGGCAATGGGAACTCGCAAAATTCACAAGTAACAATTCTTTGAGGGCAATTTTCACCTTTATGGACGTCTAAAATATCACGGTCCATAGTCTCACTGCACATTGAACAGACGACCTGCATATAAAGTTCAACAAATCAACAATAAGTGAACTGACTACCTAAAATTAAGAACTGTTATATTATGCTGCGAGGCCTTCATGAGCTTTCATTTTGATAGGCCTATTCATTCCGTGTCCTTACCATAAAAGCTTAGGTATCAAAATGAATCTGAACATATCTACAAAATACCTGGTCTCTAGTTTTTAATTTATCCCTCACCATAAATACTTAGATATCAAATTTTTGGATTTCTTTATCATCCCATGCCTTAGCCCTTACCATAAATCGCAGATAGACACCTTAAACAGCCCTTAATTTAGCACTTGCCATAAAATCTTAGTTATCAAAATTTTTCTCTCCTACAGATTCCTGGCTCAGCTACTGTCACCAACTACAAGAGAATAATTTCAACTATCAACCAAATGCCTCACAACCTACTTGTGTTTCCATGTTGAGCACCAGATAAAATTAAAGGCCATAAAACTGAATACCAACACCAAAATGTGAAACCCGAACCTATGGACCAAAGCACAAATTCATTAACCAAGCTGCAAAGAAATTAAATAACTTCTCCAACAACAAAATTACATGTTTGGTTACAGCAGCATCGTCAACCACAACATGGACCAGCCATTCTCAGAAAATTGTATTGCAAATCTTTTAAAGATTTGCAAAATGTGACTAAGCACTTCGCTACAGCTTAACTGGCTTGGTCGTTGGACTAAATTTTCCAGGCCCAGAGGCAAAGCTGGAAAAAATACGGAACCAAATAAGGCCTTTATCTAAACAAACAAGAGTTTTCAAATACATCACATCTATCCCTTTTTTAAGTTTGCTCACAGCTGAATATGCAATACAATACCTAGGGGCAGAACTAGAATTCAAGTATGAGGTGAGCCCAGATTGAAAAGCATATACAATATAAAGTTCATGTAAATTTTGGGAGAGCTGGAAATGCATAACACCCACATAATATCAATAAAAAAGTTGAAAACTATGGGGGAAGGCCCTGCTAATCCCTCCCTCCACCATTGTCAATGCCCTCCATGACTAAGTACACCCAACATTAAGTGCCAAAACCATTTATACTACTACAACAACAACAAACTCTCCTCTACTAAATGGAATCAGCTACATGGTTCGCATCAACAACCAAATCTTTAGAAAAATTGTTAGCCAAAATATCCCGTTCAATAACTTTATTAAGTGTTTTTCCCCCCCAATCTTCCTCTACCCTTTTCAAAGCACTCCAAACTATCTTATTTATTCTTCTTACTGGCACCTCCAATGGCCTTCTTTCTGCATGTCCAAACTCCCTCAAATGATTTTTTTATCATTTCCTCTTTAATAGAGGCCACATCAACTCTTCCTTGTATATGTACATGTCCAAAACCATTCACTAAATCTGGTAAAACTCCATCCAATGCCTAACAAGCTACTCAATGCCCCCAAAACATCATGTTTAGAATCATTGGAAGTTAACCCACTAGACTTTCTAATAATGATAACCTTCCCTTTCCCTATAACTCATGGATTTATAAGGAAGACATGAATATATCTCAGTTTCATAAAATCTTCCAGAGCACTATCTCACGAACTCTTTTTCTTTTTCTTTTTAATATAAACTGAATTCATTCCATAACAACTATATACAACAATCAACATCATCTACATTCCCTGATCGTTCTTCACCTAATCAACACCAGGTTGATCAAGGATACAAAAGTTCTCTATCATACTACAATCTCACGAACTCTTTACCCCCTTATCCTAAAAATCAATCCCCAAAAGGAAAAATGGAAATCAAAACCAAGTATTACAAACCGGAGCATGTGTGGTTAAGTAGTGATCCTCAGCATTCTTTCTGGGAACCATATCACCGCAAATCTTGCATTTTTCAAGGTTCCGGGAGCAATGGGCATAATGCAAATCAATATTTGCTGCAGGGATAGATCGATTGCTGTAAAACATTAAAATATGAATAATTATGATTTCTTAAGGACTAGACATAAGCCAACAGAAAAAAAGTAGCTACATTTAACTGCAGTTAGTTCAGCTCCAAGATGAACCAAATATTAAACTAATTTTCAGAAATATACACTGTACGTGCTCAATTAGACTAATAAATGCAAATTAGAATATATTTTAATGGCACGAAGCTGTTGCGCGAGTCATGCGATTTTCGCAATTGCCTAGGTATTTAGACATAGTCGTTCTAAAGGCCATTATCAACACACAGATTCACCACTTCAATTATGAATTATTATCTCAATTTCCCATGAACTTCAGGGATTTTTTTAGCTTATAAGTCAAGAATGAAGTAAGTATACCAGCTGCACAAATATCGGGAAAGCGCGAGTCTAATGGAAGGTTATCCATAATTATTCCAAAATCCATAAATTACAAGTTTAGTGCTTACCAGTGACTACAAATATTAGTGACTTCATCGGAGACAGCTGCCATGTCGGAAAAGAGAAATAAACAAAAAAAAGTCGTTTGGCGATCAAATCTTCAGGAAGCAGGAAATAAACGTTAGATTTGAAAAAAAAAAAACAAAAACAAAACGACGCACTTAGAAAATCCGAAAAACAGAAAGAGATCATCGAAGGTAAAGACTCAAACAATACCAGAAATTGAAGAGTTTGGATTACTGAATTTCGCTGAAAACTATGAAACAAGGAGGGGAGCTTTGATTCCTGCAGTTGAGCGATGTTCGTTGGGAAGACTTAAATACACTCCCGGCCATCTAAATTGATGATTGAAGGTGGCTGCTTTGTCCACGCGCCACGAAAGCGGGGGGTCAAGATAATTGGACCATATAATGACGGGGATGAGCTTGGACCAGACTCTCTTGTAATTTGGGCCCTCATTCAACGCCGATTCAACTCAGCCCTTTGGTTTTCGGCTTGGTTATTTTTGGCTGGGCTTGTGTTTGGGCTTTTCTGTGCTCATTCAAACTGTAAACAAATATGTTTCTTACATGTACAAAAAAAAAATTCTTACAAGTTGTTCATTATCTAATACTCCCTTTAGTCCTTGGACATATTAATCTAATTTGATCAGATTAAGATAATTATTTATATTAGTTAATATGATATCTATTTTTTTTTATGATCATCCGGTATCCCGCGCTTTTTCTGACTCCTAGCTTTTTTAGCACAGGTCACTGAGTAACCGACTAATCCGAAAGGGGATTTGGTCAGGCGCACTTTGTGAGGGCACCTCCAGAGAAACATCTCCACCCTCCCCCTGAGATCAAACCCAGGAGCGGATGAATGGGGCGCAAAATCTTTCACCATCTACACCAGCTTCCGCTGGTAATATGACATCTATTTTTTAGAGCACCCTAGTCATCTTTATTTTTTTTCTTCTTTTGAGGGACTATCAATAGGGGTAAATTAAAAAAATATTGACAAATATAAAAATAGGTTTTATATATATAATCAAAATCAAATCCCCCAACTGTGTTCTATATTAAAAACCGGAGGGAGTATTAGACCTACCACAGTAAGCCACCCACAGAGCTGAACCCTGTTCTAATGTGGAAGGCGCATATAGAATAGAACACAAAGCTCCTAAGGCTTTGTCCTAACCAGGCTTAAGAGCTTTTCCCATATAACAAAATAATAATATATTTTTAATTAATTGTTATTTATGCGCTTATAGCAGGGTTATTAAATTCGGAATGGACCAGTCGGCTCAAGCTTGAAACAGGCGAAGCAACCACCTAACCGATATGGTCCGGGCCCAACCCGAATCGGTATTTTTTATATATATATTTTTTTAAGAAATCTAATTCAATTTTTTTAATTTGATTCAGAATTTTATATTAATAATCTGAAATCTTTAGTTTAATTCCTCATCGGTTGACTACGGTCTGACCCAATGACCCTTAATTTGTTATTTCAATCGATTCAGAAGTTGGTTCGAATTTAATAATTTTAGTATATACTACTACTACTATTTATTAAGGCCTAGTATCGCCCATCGCCCCCAGGTAAGTTTACATGTTGGTAGTTGGTACTGCCCTCTTATGAATATAGGGAAAAGAAATTAAAGCTAGTGGCATAATATTCGAATTTGTTGGTTCCAAAATTAGCGAGTCACACTAGATAATTTGTCATTTTTCTCCCGCAATGCAGGTGAGACGTGACAGAATTCTAGTGAGCTCTAGTCCTTGGTACTCCTAGTAAAGAATAAAAATGGGACGGAAGATAAATATAACCTGATGTGCATTTAGATCATCTCGTCCATATGTATATCTACAAAAATAGCATCTGACTCTTTATTAGAAGAAAGTGTCATTTTATTCCTGATTAACTTATCTAGAGGAAGATCATCCCAGTGTGCGCGTGTGTGAAAAGTCACTGTTCTTTTTCACATTATTACAAAATATATATTTTATTATCCTAAAGGACGTCCCTTTTTCAAAAAGAAAAGTAAAAAATAAAGGCGGTACTATTTTTATAATTTTATAGATTAGTTTTGACAGATTAGACATCTTAATTTCAAAAATGGACGCTAAAGATCCCCCTTTGACATCCCTAATTAAATTAGGGACGACAAAGGTGAAATCCCTAATTCTTTGGTTTCCCTAATTTAAATAGGGACGCTAAAAGATGTCAAAAGCTGCTTTGACCTACTTATATTTATATGTCTTTTTAACTTCCTCCTCCTCTAATCCTATAACTTTCATTGTGCTCCCAATTTGAAAAAGATGATTGAAGTTGGAGTGTTCACAGGTTACTCCCTTCTTCTAACTGCGAAGAAAGTTCATTAATAAAGCTTCCCAATTCCACGATTGAAAACGATTAAGAGGCTGTTTCGAATGGCTTATGGATTGTATAAGCCCGATTCACGTAAATTAAGACAAAACTCCTCCACATATTTACCTCGTAGACCATAAAAGTTACCTCGTATTCTATGAATCACGATTGAAAAGCACTTATAAAGCTTCCAATCGCTATTCCAAACAGTCTCTTAAGCTTTCCTGAAGACTCTTAGAAGATGTAAGCACACACTCTGTTGTTTCTCGCATAATTTTCAATTTAGTTACATGGAAGAGAAAAATATATCTAGAGGTGGAATGATTGAATTATGGTGCAGCCTATAAATGAAGGAAGCTTCGACTTTGCTATTGTGGATGCAGACAAGAAGAACTACTAGAATTATCATGAGAGGCTGATAAAATTGGTGAGGATTGGATGGATAATCGTGTATGATAACATACTTTGGGGTAGAATTATGGCGATGCCAGAAAAGGAAGTTCTGGCATCAAAAAGAGAATGGAGAAATTTCAAATAACTTTAGGCGTCTATTTTAAAAATGGGATGCCGTAAGTCTCTTATAGCGTCTCTTTTTTAACGGACGTTGTTTTTAAATTTTACTATGTCGCTCACATAAATATCTCCCTAAAAAGAGATATAGAAAGAGTATAAAAACAGACATCAGAAGTGCTTTTTATAATAGTGTCAATTTCCCCCAAAATGTCTTGAAGATGTTTTTCTACCAACTGTAAAACGCTAAGGATACCAATTATAATCATTAAATTAAAATGGGAATTTTCTTTCTCTTGACTACATGATATCAACGGGGGTAATGAACAGTATTTTGTTTGAAGAGACTGTCGAATAAAAAAGACCGAATATATATGTATATAATCAAAACTCAAAAGATATTCAGGTTACTGTGATTAGTGGGATATTTTGGATGGAGGTTTTCTGGGATCATCACACGCATGCTTCTGCTTAATTGTCGTCCCTTCTAATTATGGAAAGCTAGTTTTCAGTCACAAGCGGGTCCAGGGTCCTGTCCAAAGATGTTTGCCACTGGGATACTGCGTTTCACAAATCATCTAGCAGTTATCACAAGCAGAACAGATCGAGCCGAATTATCGTGCTCAAGAAAGGGCATATCAGATTGGCTAATGTTCACGTGGGCATCACTCAATCACACACAGATATAGAGATAGAGATGGATAGATAATTATATATATATATATATATATATATAGAGAGAGAGAGAGAGAGAAGTAGGTGACGCATTTTCTTAAGAAATAAACATGCATGCAAGAGCAAGTGTTGGCAGGCAAATACAGTTTACTTGTTTCTATTAAGCATATGTGATCCAACAAATATTGGATTTTTTCAAGGGGCATCAAAATTGGTGATCAACTGCAACTGTATGTATACTTTTGTTTTTGAACATGTCTGTGTTTAATTGAGATTAGTTAGTTAAAGAACAAAAACAATGCTGTGATGTGATGTGAGCGATGAGAAAATAAGAGAGAGATTTATGACATGGTTCGTAGATACGTGTACCTAAAATTAAGGCTGAGAGGGACAACTATGTGTTTTGTGATTTTGTCACGATGCATGCCCCCCCCCTCTCTCTCAGAGGAGATCTATTTTTTTTAAAAAAGGTGGAAACTTTTTTAAAATAACTACTCCCTCCAATTTTTTTTTATAAACAACTTTTATTTTTATTGTATAAAAGAACTGATGGTTAAAATTAGTTAAAAACAAAAAATATGTTACAAATGTCATATTTTTTTTTAAATATACCCCTATTTATAAAAAAAAGTATAGGAGAAAGAATGAGTAACAAATATGAGAGAGTATGAGTATAAAATATGAAATATAATGTGTAATAAATGAGTAGATAAAATAGAATTAATGGTGAGTGGGAGATAATAAATATAAAGATATGTATTTAATAAGGATGGAAAATAAAAAAGTAGTTTGACTTTTATAACAAAAGGAAAAAGTTGTTTATAAAAAAAATCAATCTTAAAAAAAAATTACTTATAAAAATAACCGAATAGAGTAATTAATTACTTCACTTACTTATATATACCTCGTGATACTCTGTCAAAGAGGAAGTTTATTTTTTTTGTTTTTGTTTTTGGTTTTGGTTTTGGCATAATCAGTAGATCGGCTTTATATTTTCATATTAGGACTGGGGCCATACAGCTTCAATCATACTTGTATTGAAAAAAAGAATTAAAATATAATTAATCATGATGCAAGAAAAGATAATATAATTGGGGTGTGCCAAGTAATTGCTGTTTGCTGGATTGATTGAGCCACGTAGTCGCGGTGCTGAACCTCCTCTTTGCCTAATGTCTCTATTATTTCTCCACTTGAGAAGAGACAGCTCTCGCCTCGTGAGTCGTGACTCTTCTAGCTGTGTCTCTTGCAAAAATACTGTAAACAAAAGTTATAAATTAGAGGGTAAAATGGATCATCAATCAAAAGTAAATCCTCTGAATATTTGCAATGAAGTACTACCTGGATAGCAGAGAAAATATCGAATAAATTATCTTGCTTGTGGGCGAGATCTTGATTGTGGCTGTGTAACTAAAAAAAGAAAAAAGAAAAAAAAGAAAGAACTGATTGGAGCTGGACAGAGATATTTGTGAACTACTCAAAATCGAGGGTGAGAAAAGGGAAAATGGATTAATGAGAGAGATTGGGGGGTTTAGTTTCATGAAGAGCGAGGGGTAGAGAATAAGTATGATGATCCTTTGATCCTTCTAAATTTGCCCCTCTCAATCTAAACAATGAACTATACAATCTCATTGCTTCTCAATCTTTCGAGTCTGTAGCTACTTCTCCTTCCATCAAGACCGTCGGGGACGGAGGCCGGTCACAGTTGAAAATGTGCGATTGTCTTCTCTCCAACGGCCAGGATTTGCTCTAACATCTATGGCTGAGATTTTTTATTATTATTTCAAAATGATGATGTTTAATCTAAATAGAGAGGCGGTATTGGGCAATGGAGAGGTTCCGTGCCGAGGTCGTCATTGGATTTTCCCTTGAAACACTCGCCTTATTTATCGTATTTCATCATTTATTTAACTACTAATTGCAGTGAAGCCGCTTTTTATCTGCATTCAAATCTATCGACACATCATTTTTTTCAACAGTAGATGGTAATGTCGTTTGGCTCCCCCCCAAGGAAATATGCTTCCATTACTCATAAATCATAACCTATAGTGTGTTTGGGATAGTTTATTTTTTGCTTATAAATATTTTTACGTAAGTAAATTGAAATAAAACCCATCTCTGATACTTACTTCATATTCTGTAAATCACGATTGAAAAACTACTTTTAAATGCTCAAATCATTATTCCAAACAAACACATAGTATCTTACAATCACCTTAGCTACTAAGAGAAAATTATGAATACAAAAGAAACTCAAACCAGACAATTACTAAACAAAGCTAATTATATCAATCATCCTATGTTAATGTCGGAAGAGGCTACATCCTTCGTCATCAAGAGTTCCTGCAATTGTCTAGAAGGTCAGTGCACGCAATCAAAATCCCCAATAAAGTATTGTCTAGAAGGTCAGTGCACCCAATCAAAATCCCCAATAAAGTCTTACAACCCCGTCAGTTACGTACTAAGTTAGTTTTTTTTTTTTTTTGGATCCATTTACATATATGTATGTTCCCCCACCGTGTCATATCATTTGGCTGGGCAAGCAAAAACCAAGATAGTGACAATAATGATCATATTTTTAAGAAAATGTTATATGATGTTTACAACATATACGTGAGATTCTTTTAATTTATAAATGTTGTTATGGACTTGTCAGATTTGTAAGTTTTTGTGGTATTTATTTAAGATTATTTTTAGACATCTTAAAAATATTTATTTATATAAATCGAGATAAAATTTTTTTCACATTACTTAAATAATCAAAGATAAAGAAGGTTGGGCCCATTATGCAATGGAAGAGTTTGAGGTCTATGAAGAAAATGTGGAAGCTACGTGAAAAGGATGGTGATGACAATATATAGTAAGGACAAAAGTAGTTGTTGGGTGTGGAATATTTTGGGATTCCTTCTCTAGTGTACTCTCTCCCTCTGTGCCTCTCTCTTTTGCCTATCTTCTATTTCTTTCATTATATTGTATTTGTTATGAATATTAATTATGTGGATGTTCATTAGCTCATATCTAAATAAACCTGCTCTTCCAGTTAATATGATATGTAAGATTAAATATTACTGTGCATACTGTTCATTACTGTAGCAATTCACTGTGTGGCACTGTAACATCACGATTCTACTGTTCATCACTGTAGCACACGGAGAAGGTTATTGTAGCATCACGAGAATCACTGTAGAAGCACGGAAAAGTTACTGTAGCAAGGTACTGTAGCACTGAAAAATTTCTATAAATAGGGGTCCTGGTTATGTATTTTGATGTACAAGTGAATGATAATATCTCTCTAATTTATCTCTCTAAAATTTCTCTCTTCTACTCTCTTATTATCAACATTTTTATAACACGTTATCAGCACGAAGCTCTGCCAAAGGTATGATATTCTTATAATTTCTTTGATAATTTATACTTTATTTTATAATATCTTTATTTCATAGATCTGGGATAGTCTGAGCCATTATATGGAATTAAGAAATATATCTTTACCGATTGTTGTGAACATCGAGTTCCATGGCTAGGATTGGAGATCACTATTGTTGTTATATCTTATATATATCATTTACAAGTTTATTTATATTATTATTATTATTATTATGGCCAGAAGCCATCTACATCCAAATTTTGAAATTATATGACCAGAAGTCATATTATTTGAATATTTATGATATGGCCAGAAGCTATATCTCTATGATCTCCTATTATATGGTCAGAATCCATATCTATATGATTCCTTATTATATGAATAGAAGCCATATATATCACAGCCAGAAGCTATGTACAACTTTTATTTATCCTAAAGATAAAAAGTCAGATGCCATATATATTTAATTTATTATCATGAGATTAATTGGCCTGAAGCCATAAGAACTGAATGGTCTGAAGCCATATTTTTCTTACCTTGCTTTATTAATTTATTTCTTGTCTTTATATATTATTGCATTTTTACATTTCATATTTTAATTATTCTCGTTTATTTCTTTAATAGTGTGAACCATGTCAAATCTTGCAAAACTTGAATTTGTGGCTTTGGATATTACTGGGAAAAATTATTTATCTTGGATGCTGGATGCGGAAATCCACTTAAATGCCCATGGTCTAGAAGATACAATTAAAGAAGGGAATCATGCATCCAATCAGGAAAATGCCAAATCCATGATTTTTCTACGCCACCATTTACATGAAAGTTTAAAAATTCAATATTTAACAGTGAAAGACCCACTTGTTCTTTGGAACAATCTGAAAGATAGGTATGATCACCTGAAGATGGTTATCCTCCCAAAAGCTCGTTATGACTGGATACATTTAAGGTTGCAAGATTTTAAATCTGTAAGTGAATATAACTCGGCTATGTTCAACATAACTTCTCAATTAAATTTATGTGGAGAAAATGTTACTGATAATTATATGCTTGAAAAAACATTCTCCACATTTCATGCCTCAAATTTTCTCCTGCAACAGCAATACCGAGAAAAAGGATTTAAAAAATATACAGAATTAATTTCTTGCCTCCTTGTAGCTGAACAGAATAATGAGCTTTTATTAAAAAATCATGAATCCCGTCCAACTGGCTCGACTCCATTCCCAGAAGCGAATGTAGTAACCAATGAATCTGTTTCTGGCCGTGGACGTGGACATGGACGCGGACGCGGCTACATCCGTGGTCGTGGTCGTGGTCGAGGTCGTGGTGGTTTAAATTTCTACCAAAAGTGGGGAAATAATAATAAGAACCACAAAAGAGAAAATAGTGGGCAAAATAAAAATACTGAAAGTTTATGTTATCGTTGTGGTGTCAAGGGTCATTGGTCTCGTACCTGCCGTACACCAAGACAGCTAGTTGAACTTTATCAAGAATCAATTAAAAATAATGGTAAAGGATCTACAACTGAAGTAAATCATGTGGATCGGGCTGAGAATTCTGAGCATGGAGACATGGATTTTAGTTATTTGGATGTTGCTGATTTCTTAGCATAATTATTTATATATTTGAATGTTTATGTTACTTTTATCGAATATATTTATCTTAATTATGTTTTTATATTTCTTTTAATGAAGAATGAATCTTACTGGCATCAATCCTGAAGATTTATGTCTCGTTGATAGCGCAACAACCAACACCATACTCAGAAATGATAAATATTTTTCTTCCTTGGTAATGCAAAAAGCTAATGTTCAGAATATATCTGGTAGTATAAATTTGATTGAAGGCTCCGGAAGAGCTAATATTCTATTACCTGAAGGAACAAAATTATGCATTGATAATGCAATTTATTCTACCAAGTCTGGAAGAAACTTATTAAGTTTCAAATATATCCGCAGAAATGGATATCATATAGAAACAACAACTAAAAATAATAAAGAATATCTTGTTGTTACAAAATAGTTGCTGGTAGAAAATGCATATTAGAAAAGTGTCCTGCTTTTTCTTCTGGTTTATATTATACATTTATAAACACAATTGAAACACATGTTATTGAGAACCAGAAGTTCACTAATACAGACCAGAAATCTACTAATGTAAACCAGAAGTTTACTAATGAATTTAATGTTTGGCATGACCGGTTAGGCCATCCTGGTTCAATTATGATACGACAAATAATTGAGAATTCATGTGGACATACCCTGAAGTGTAAACAAATACCACAATCCCATGATTTCTCATGTACAGCATGTTCCAAGGGAAAATTAATTATTCGCCCCTCACCAAGCAAAGTAGAAAGTGAGTCTCTCACATTTCTAGAACGGATACAGGGAGATATTTGTGGGCCAATACACCCACCATGTGGACCATTTAGATATTATATGGTTTTAATTGATGCATCAACTAAATGGTCACATGTGTGTTTATTATCTTCTCGCAACCTGGCGTTTGCGAGATTACTTGCTCAATTGATTAGATTAAGAGCACATTACCCTGATTATCCTATCAAGAAAATACGTCTTGATAATGCTGGTGAATTTACTTCAAAAGCTTTTAATGAATATTGTATGTCCCTTGGAATTGATATTGAACATCCTGTAGCTCATGTTCATACACAGAATGGACTTGCAGAATCATTGATCAAAAGGTTGCAACTAATTGCAAGACCTTTACTTATGAAATCTAATCTCCCAATTTCTGCTTGGGGCCATGCCATTTTGCATGCATCAATATTAATTCGCATCAGACCAACAAGTTACTTAAAGGTTTCCCCCTTACAAATGGTTTTTGGTCAGGAACCTAATATTTCTCATATAAGGACTTTTGGGTGTGCGGTATATGTGCCAGTAGCACCACCACAACGCACTAAAATGGGTCCTCAAAGAAGGATGGGAATATATGTTGGGTATGAATCTCCTTCAATCATAAAATATTTAGAACCATCTACGGGAGACTTATTTACTGCACGATTTGCCGATTGTCATTTTGATGAATCACTTTTCCCAACATTAGGGGGAGAGAATAAGCATCTGGGTAAGGAAATTAGATGGAATGAATTACCATTGGCTCATTTTGATCCTCGTACAAATCAATGTGAACTGGAAGTTCAAAAGATAATTCATTTATAGAAGTTAGCTAATCAAATGCCAGAAGCATTTACTGACCCTAAGAAAGTGACAAAGTCACATATACCAGCTGCTAATGCTCCTGTTAAAATTGATGTCCCTGAAAGACAATATACTATTAATGAATCTAAAGTACGCCTGAAGCGTGGCAGACCCATCGGTTCCAAAGATAGAAATCCTCGAAAAAGAAAAGGAGAAAAGAATATAGATGGTCAAATTGAGGATAATCAAGAAAATTTAATAGCTCCAAAAGAGCCATCTCCTGAAGAGTTATTATCTTCAATAGAGATATCTCCAGAAGAGAATGTTGTAGTCCCAGAAGAGACCCAGGTACCTGATATATGTGAAAATAATGAGATCTCAATAAATTATGTTATGAATGGAATCCGATGGGATCAAAATGAAGTCAACGTTGACGACATTTTTGCTTATCATATAGCAAAAGATGTAATGAATAATATTGAGGATCATGAGCCAAAATCCATTAGCGAGTGCCAACAAAGAAAAGATTGGTTCCTATGGAAAGATGCCATTAATGCAGAATTGAAATCATTGGAAAAACGAAAAGTGTTAGGACCTGTAGTCCTTACACCTGAAGATGTAAAACCAGTTGGATGCAAATGGGTTTTTGTACGAAAGAGAAATGAAAAGGGTGAAATAATAAGATATAAGGCACGTCTTGTAGCCCAAGGCTTTACACAAAGACCTGTCATTGATTTTGAAGAAACGTATTCACCTGTAGTGGATGCGACTACTTTTCGTTATTTAATTAGCCTAGCCGTAAAAGAAGGGCTTGATCTGCATCTAATGGATGTCGTGACTGCCTATTTATATGGGTCACTTGACAATGAAATTTATATGAAAGTCCCTGAAGGACTTAAGGTGTCAGAAGCATCTAATTCAAGTTTTCAAGAACAATATTCAATTAAGTTAAATAAGTCCCTGTATGGCCTGAAGCAATCAGGGCGCATGTGGTATAATCGTCTTAATGAATATCTGTTGAAAGAATGATTCAAAAATGATCCAATATGCCCATGCATTTTTATAAAAGGATCTAATAGTGAATTTGTTATAATTGCTGTTTATGTTGATGATATCAACATTATTGGAACTCCTGAAGAGCTCCAAAAGGCAATTCATTGTTTGAAGAAAGAATTTGAGATGAAGAATTTGGGAAGAACAAAATTCTGTCTTGGACTACAGATTGAGTATCTCAAAAATGGGATCTTTGTATATCAAGAAACTTATACAAAAAAGGTTCTAAAGAGATTTTATATGGATAAATCTCATCCATTGTGCACACCAATGATTGTAAGGTCTCTAAAGCCAGATAAAGATCCATTCCGACCGCGAGTAATCAGCGAAGGTGATGAAGAACTACTTGGTCCAGAAGTACCATATCTTAGTGCTATTGGAGCACTAATGTATCTTGCTAATCATACACGTCCTGATATATCCTTTGCTGTTAATTTATTAGCAAGATTTAGTTCTTCACCAACACGAAGGCATTGGAATGGAATAAAACATATTTTTTGTTATCTAAGAGGCACTATGGATATGTGGTTATACTACTCAAACGTATCTAAGCATGAACTGGTAGGTTATGCAGATGCTGGATTTTTATCAGATCCACATGATGGTAAATCACAAACAGGCTATTTGTTCACATGTGGAGGTACAACTATTTCATGGAGATCAATGAAACAGACTATATCAGCTACATCATCCAATCATGCAGAAATTTTAGCAATACATGAAGCAAGTCGAGAATGTGTGTGGTTGAGGTCAGTAATACATCATATACGAACAACTTGTCATTTATCTTTGGGCAAAATGATACCAACAGTTCTATATGAGGATAATACTGCATGCATTACCCAACTTAAAGAAGGCTATATCAAGGGAGACAGAACGAAGCATATTTCACCAAAATTCTTCTTTACTCGTGACCTTCAAAAGGATGGTGAAATAGATGTCCATCAAATTAGTTCAAGTGAAAATCTAGCAGATTTATTCACAAAGTCACTTCCAGGTACAATTTTTGAAAATCTTGTCTATGACATTGGCCTTCGGAAATTTAGAGATATCAACTGATGTTGTCAAGAGGGGGAGTCGATACACGCTGTACTCTTTTTCCCTTATCTAGGTTTTGTCCCACTGGGTTTTCCTAGAAAGGTTTTTAATGAGACAGCACTGAACAGTGTATCAATGAATGATGTACTCTTTTATTTGGCTAGGTTTTTATCCCACTGGGTTTTTCCTAGTTAAAGTTTTTAATGAGGCACATTCATAATAGACATCCAAGGGGGAGTGTTATGAATATTAATTATGTGGATGTCCATTAGCTCATATCTAGGCTAACCTGCTCTTCCAGTCAATATGATATGTAAGATTAAATATCATTGTGCATTACTGTTCATTACTGTAGCAATTCACTGTGTGGCACTGTAGCATCACGATTCTACTGTTCATCACTGCAGAACACGGGAGAAGGTTACTGTAGCATCACGAGAATCACTGTAGAAGCATGGAAAAGTTACTGTAGCACTAAAAAATTTCTATAAATAGGGGTCCTGGGTTATGTATTTTGATGTACAAGTGAATGAGAATATCTCTCTAATTTATCTCTCTAAAATTTCTCTCTTCTACTCTCTTATTATCAACATTTTTATAACAGTATTGTCATTATCATTTGCCTTTTCTATGCTTTTAGCTATGTAACCATTTGAATTGACAGTACGAATATCATCATTTTCAGAGCTATACATACACACACACATACTTGCGTCTGTGGAATATAACGTTGGTGCTTTCATTGATTTCGGGATCTGATGGCTGAGAATACAAGAGTCAAAGAACTTCAAGCAGAAATTCGGAAAACACATGAGTTCATGGAAGAAGCTTCAGGTTGTTTTACTAACATGGACAATCGATGTACTAGTATGAAAGAATTGCTTAAACGCCTTATTATTTCAATCGATTCTCTAACTCACAAACTAGATCCTTCTTCTGAGACGAAGGATGCTTCTAGCTCATCGGGTATTCCATTTGTTCAACCGATGCATTATTTGTCGGGCCCTTTCAAGTCAGTGAAGCTTGATTTTCCTCACTTTGATGGCACTAATGCTCTTGAAGGGATCTTTAAAGCATAACAATATTTTAAATATTATGATATTATGGATCCTCAACGTTTGATTCTCGCTTCTGTCCATTTAGATGGTGATGTGCTTCCCTAGTTTCAGATGTTGGAAAAAACACAACGACTACTGAATTGGACAGCCTTAGCTCAAGCTATAGAGGCTTAGTTTGGGCCATCTCCATTTCATTGTGCTCGCTCTCAACTACTTAAGTTGACACAATAGAGCGCTGGCGGGCTTCTTAAGGATAATAATACAAAATTCTTGGCCCTTGCCAATCCACTGAGGATATTCTGGAACCAGCATTTTTGGACTGTTATTTGGGTGGCCTTAAACTAAAGTTGAAACGAGATGTTCCTGTGCAACGTATGACGATAGTGTTGAGCGCTATGGCTCTAACGCGATTATTTGACGATACCTCTGTTTCTGGCTTGTCTATATATAAGCCAAAACAATCTGTGACTAATTATACTAGATCAGTCGTTCCTATGCTTTCTTCACCCACGAATACTGCCTCGCCAAATTCAATGGGTGGCAAGGCAAATTTACCACCCTTATTACCTACTCCTAAGATGCCGCCAATAAAAAAGATGACCCCAGCATAAATGCAAGTAAGACGTGACAAGGGACTTTGTTATACATGTGATGCTAAATTTTCACCTGCCCATCGTTGTCCTAACAAGAAACTCATGATGTTAATCGGTGATGATGACCTTACTGATCCTCCAGAAGATATGGTACCAGAATCTAAAACTATGTTGGAGGGTACCTTACACCATTTATCCCTTAGGACCTTACACCAGAAGACATGGTACAAATGGTTACCAAATGACTCTTAAGACTTGTATTTATCCTCAGGTCCTGGCTTCAAGCCATTAGGGAGGTGTTCTCTTCCTAGTGCCCATTGAGGGTAGAGGAAGAGCAATAAATCTCCTAGAGGGGAGACAATACCTGTACCACATCGGCCTGTGGTGGTGGGAGGTGGGGCCGTTACACTTTTGGAAAATGTCGGATTGAATATTTAGGGCACATGGTGTCAGCCCAAAGTGTTGAAATGGATCCTTCCAAAATTAAGGCCATCCAAGATTGGCCCAAACATACTACGGTTACACAACTTAAAGGGTTCCTCGGTTTAAGTAGCTCCTACAGACGATTTATCCAAAATTATGTGAACAAGGCAAGTCTATTGACTTGTTTATTGTGCAAAGATAATTTTCATTGGACACAAGAGGCCCAAGAAGCATTCGACGCTCTCAAACGTGCCCTGACGGAGGCGCCAGTGCTAACATTACCAGATTTTTTCCAACCATTCATTCTGGAAACAAATGCTTCAGGGGTAGGTGTTGGTGCCATCTTGAGTCAAGGAAAGCACCTCATTGCATTTTTCTCTAAGAATTATCCCCTCAAGTGCAATCTAGATCGACTTATGTCCGTGAACTGTATGCTATTATAGAGTCGGTGGCTAAGGTTCAACATTATCTTTTTGGTCATCTTTTTTATCATTCACACCGATCATGTTAGCCTCCGTCACCTACTGCACCAAACTATTCAAACTCCGGAGCAAGAAGCTTGTCTACGTAAACTCCTAAGTTATCAATTTTCAATTGAATATAAACCTGGCAAGCACAACCTGGCAGCCGATGCTCTATCACGAGTCTTATGTATGGCTATCACTTCCCTCACGCAAACGTTTATGGATTAGATTTATCAGACCCTGGAGTCTGCTATTCCCATTCAATCATTGAAAGAAAAGGTGATTGCTAATCCACAGGCTTTTCCTGACCACTATATCAAACAATGACATCTTTACTGAAAGGATCATTTAGTTATACCAGGGGAGCATAATGACCTCATTATATGAATATTAGACGAATTTCACTCTTCAATAATTGGGGATCATGCTAGTTTTTTTGGAACTTTCTTTTAAATTTCTCAGTTATTTCATTGGCCACAGATGAAACAGGATATCCAGAATTATATTCGGGGTTATACGACTTGTCAACAAGCTAAATATTCTCAAATCCATCCTGCTAGTTTACTGCAACCTCTAGCGATTCCAGAGTGTATTTAGGAGGACATCGCAATGGATTTTATTACTAGATTACCTGTCGTATGAGGCTACGTTGTCATTATGGTCATTATAAATCGATTATCAAAATACGAGCATTTTATTTCCCTGCCTTCACGCTTTTCCAGTTTACATATGGTTAAGGCTTTTATACAACATGTTGTAAAGCTACATGGAATTCCCAGTACGATCGTTTTAGACCGTGACAGAGTGTTTACAAGTGCCTTTTGGCAGCACCTCATAGAGCTATAGGGTTCTCAGCTCAAGTTCAGTTTCTCATATCATCCTCAATCCGATGACCAATCCGAGGCTTTAAACAAATGTGCCAAGAAAGTGGTTAAGTTTCTTACCATGGGCTGACTTTTGGTATAATTCTTCATTCCACCACTCCACTGGCATGACTCCATTCAGGATCGTTTATGGACGTGATCCTCCACCGCTGCTTCATCACTCTTCTTTAGAAGATATACCAAGCGATGTTCATAAACAACTAGAGGAACGAGATGCTGTTCTAGAAATCCTCAAAGTTAACATTAAACGTTCTCAACACTAGTGTAGAAAATATTTTTTACATGTGACGGAAAGGACTTTTTACACTTGACATAAAAGAGGTGTAGAAAGTCTGAACTTTTTACATGTGTTTTAAAACACGTGTAGAAAGTGAGACTTTCTACACATGAAGTCCCACTGTCCACACTTTCTACACCTGACGTGGGACGTCAGATGTAGAAAGTGTGGACTTTCTACACCTGACTTCTCACGTCAGGTGTAGAAAGTGTTGAAAGTGAGACTTTCTACACCTGATGTGAGACGTCATATGTAGAAAGTCTCTCACGTCAGGTGTAGAAAATCCCACTTTCTACACCTGACTTCTCACGTCATGTGTAGAAAGTGTGGACAGTTGGACTTTCTACACTTGACGTGAGACGTCACGTGTAGAAAGTCTCACTTTTTACACCTGACTTCTCACGTCAGGTGTAGACTCATTTTTTGAAAAAAATTACTTTTTTTATTTTGCTATAAACCCATTTACATAATAATAAATAACAAAACACCTGATAAAAAAAATAATTACAACAAAACTAATCTGAAATATCAAATTCTTGGGATTTCTACAAAGGACATCGCTGCAAGTTTTGTTCATAACTTAAAACATCTCCTTACCTTAAGAGTTAGTTTAATGTTTATTTGGAAAGATTATCATAAATACCTATTTGGAGAATTAGTTGTCCAGTGCTACCTGATATGTTTTTATGCATAGAAACTAACTCGAATTCAAGTAGCATTCATTAGGCAATTAATTCTCCAAATAGGTATTTATGGCCAATCAACCCTTTATTCTTCATAGCAAAAATAGAAAATAAATGTCTAACAATATTTAAAAAAAATCTTTCAAAAAAATGCAGAAAGCAGTTTGGCAGCTAAATCAGTACTTCTGCCACTGCAAAATGTAGTAAGTATAACTAGCATCCAATAAATTTCCATGCAAAAGAAATCCTCATTTCAAAAAATAAATAAATACAATTATTCTTATTATCCATCATGGTAGTAATTGGCTTATCGAGAGAAGATGAGAGCTAACAAGTCAGCTTAAGTTACAGCTTATAGTTACATTCGCAGTGACAATGTAGGAGATTTGTAAGACATAATTCAAAAGAGAAAAATCATAAAATCTTGCCAGATATCATACAACATGACAGTTTGCAAAAATACTCCCAACATATCACTGCAAAAAAAATGAAGAATCTTATATCAAAGGAAAATACACAGAAACACATGTATCATTCTAGACACACTTTACATATGTTGAACAACAACATCAAACACAATACAACTCTTCAAATTGCCATTTGCACATCAGCTTTTATTGTTTCATGCTAATGTCCATATCAATACCCATGCTTCTTCTTAGGAATTTACCAAGCAATTTACTTAGTTTGATAAATCTTACAACCACGTAATATCACTACAAAACTTAAACGCCTCGTGAATGCACCCACAAATCACAATCATTAACCTAAAATCTTTATTATGATCTAATTTAAACCTCATGAATGGACAATAGTAACCAAATATATTGTTTGAAATTTTATGATTACTTTAATAATCATAAACATTTTTAATATCATCTGATAGTTGTAATTGATACATTTGGAATGTAATAAGAATATTTTAGAAATTCTCTGAGCACAAGAATCAAATAGAAACTAACTTAAGTTTGCTGTAACTATATATAAGAGGGTAGATTATATAAAACACTTACATATTGCAAATAAAATGTCATTGTCAAAGTATACTTACGTGTCCATTGTTTTCTTCAAATTCTTTCCCGGATTATAATTTAATGAACATAAAAGCGTGGCAGAGACAGAGACTGAAGTGATGAACAACAATCATTACAAACCTTAATTCTCCCAAATCTTACCACTGCCAAAACAAATCCTTTTATAGAGAGAGCCTAACAAAAAGCAACTCCAATTCCTGCTCATGTTCTGCAGTTCTCTTTGACATAGTATTTTTTTTTATAAAAGGGGATAAGGTAGAACATAGTTAATCACGCACCCCTAGCATATACTAATTGTTGAATATAACCACAAACTATATCATACACTATATTACAAGAACTTATGTCATCCATTCGTGAGGAATGAACATACTTCATTTAACTAAATTAATCAGCACATAATTTAAGAATATAACCTATATAACAAGTGTCAAAGTTAATTAACCTAAAATGTAAAATCTATTTGTCAGCATTTAATAGTGAAGAAGAAAACAAATGTCTAATTTGGTATAATCTTCAGAGTAAGGTATACACCAATCATAAATAAAAACATGAGCAAAAATTTTTGCTTGTCCTGTAATTCTTTTACCTTAAATCTATTATAATCTCCATTCCACAACCTAACACCTCACATCATTACATCTCCCTCTCGAGGATTACAAATACAACATTGTTATATCTGGATATTGACTTAAATATGTGTTGCTTTTCTTCTAATCTAATCTGTTTGCTAATTTCTTCCCCCTCATTGGTATTTTCATTAACTGAAAATTTATATTCCAACACTTTATTTCTCTTCATTTTACTAGTAGCCAAATATACTATTTTATCTTTTCCTCCACATCTCCTTATTCAATGCTCTGGTTATAATATGAATGTGAGTATATGACAAATATCCCCAGGTAAAAACATATAACAATACTAGACAAATTTTATTAAAACATGATAATCAATACTAGTATATATGATTAAAAAAATCAAATGCCAAACAGAATAATCTAAATGGACCTACTTGAATTGATATAAGTTGCAGGATTTGATTAAGAATCCTCATGCGATGAGCAACATGAGTACTTTTTGCAGGAAGTTGGTTCATTCCTCTTATTTCTTTATGAATGAACAACAGCCTGATTTTATTCACTTCACATCTGTTTTTATGGTGTGGGCTGGTTAGTGACTTTATCCTCAATCATCGGATCAAGGGTATTACTACCCATTAGGTGGTCAAAGGAATCCACTTTTTCAACTAATGCACCCAAAATAATAAATAAATAAATAAACAGAATTAATTAATTAACCACAAAAATCACATTAGATAAACAAATACATAAAAAAAACACCTCTAAGAGCAGGAGCATTGGCCTCAATTGATTATAATTGAATTATTTAACCACAATAAAGCCATATAAAGGGGAAGAAAAGGCCTTAGAATAAATAACTTGGATATGTGAGCTACACTTGCACACACCAACAGGAGTTTTCCTCAGTCAGCACACTTTCATCTTCATGATAACACTAACAATCAGTCACAAAAGTCAAAAGCTCAAATTATTCCTATAATGCTCTCCCAAAGAAATTGACCAAAAGAAATAGTTTCAAACTTGCAATGCTGAGCCAGCATGACTGGTTGTAAAGTATTGGTATTTAATTTTCAATACCATTCCCCCGCTCCCTAAACAAATGGAGCAAGAAAATTACAACAAAAGAATATCATTATGAAGGAAACGATTTATAGGACCAATATGCAGAACAGTAAAGAGAAATTAGAGCCCTAGAAAACAAAATCAAAGAGGAAGCTTACCAAAGTTGTTTGATTCTTACGGGAACGGCTTTGATGTCAGGGAACGATGGAGGGTATTATTAGTTTGTCGCTTTGGCCAAAGATCACCCCAAAGCATAGATACCCCCGGCCCCTCAATTTCTCCCTCAAAATAGCGGTTAAAAGATTGAAAGCAAGGAAAAAAAATTTAAACAGAGCCGTTGTTCTTTCTTCATCACCCATAAATTGATTACCTTCTTCGTACGGGTTTTGATTTCAGCGTTTCTCCGCCTAGCGAGCTCTCTTTGCGGCCGCGAGAAGTAGAAGCACCGCAGGGAAGAAGAGAGGAAAGACTGAAGAGCAAATGCGTGTAGGTGAATTAGAGGCTGGGGGGATTAGAGGGTAGGCAAGGATGGAGAGAGGTTGTCTGAACAAAAATTACAGGGTTTTGACGGCTTTTAAGGACGAAGCAAGCTGAGGCGTGCGCGGGAGTTCTGAATTTTTTTCAATAACACTTTCTACATCGGTTGGATCCTCAACCGGTGTAGAAAGTTAGTTTTTACACCGGTTGGATCCCCAACCGGTGTAGAAACTCAATTTTCTACACGGTTTGGGCCTCCAACCCGTGTAGAAAACTTTCTACACGGGTTGGAGGCCCAAACCGTGTAGAAAATTGAGTTTCTACACCGGTTGAAACCAAACCGGTGTAGAAAGTTGCATTTATTAGTAAAGAAAAAATTAAAGGCATTAATATTTTAAAAAATATTTTAAATTTACTTTATACACGTGTTGCCTTTTCAATACGGGTAGAAAGTTCCTTCATTTTTATTTATTTACGAAAATGCCATCGGTCACACTTTCTATCCGTGTCCTATTTAGTCAGGTATAAAAAATAGGTATAAAATATATATTTTGTACTAATGCAAGACCAGATGAAACGTTATGCTGATCTTAAACGCACTGACTTAGAACTGGAAATTGGTGATTTGATTTTGGTCAAGCTGCAACCATATCGGCAACACTTGGTAGAGTTAAGGCGTTACTAGAAACTTCCTTTGGTTTATTTCGGGCCATTCAAGATTATTGAAAGAGTGGGTAAGGTTGCATATTACTTGGACTTACCTACTCATGCCAAAATTTATCCTGTGTTTCATATCTATGTTTTAAAGAAATATCAGGGAGATGATGACTCGACTGTTTCTTACCTTCCTCTGCCACTACATACTGAACCGGAAGGTCCTATTTGCAAACCAGTTGATATTTTTAAATACCCACCTGCTTTATCGTCGGTCACACCAAGTTCCTTAATTATTGGTTAAATGTGATGGTTCTCTTCAGGCCACGTGGGAAGATGTGTCTTTTATCACAACTATGTACCCTGATCTTGACCTTGAGGACAAGGTCTCTTTCGATGAGGGGGTATTGTAACAGTCAATACAGAATTAGGCTCAAATATAATCAAAGATGAAGACCCATTAGGGAAGGCTGGACCCATTATGCAAAGGAAGAGTTTGAGGTCCAAGAAGAAAACGTGGAAGGGATGGGCCCATTATGTGAAAGGGATGGTGATGACAGTACATAGTAAGGACAAAAGTAGTTATTGGGTGTGAAATATTTTGGGATTTCTTCTCTCTAGCGGATCTACTGTACTCTCTCCCTCTGTACCTCTCTTTCTGCCTATCTTCTATTTCTTTCATTGTATTGTCATTATCATTTGCCTTTTCTATGATTTTAGCTCAGCAATCATTTGAATTGACAGTATGAATATAATCATTTTCAGAGCTATTTATATACACTTCCGTTTGTAGAATATAACGTTACACTTACCTTATATATTATAAATTATAATTTAAAAAATTATTTTTAAAAATTTCAATCACTATTTCAAACAAACATAAATTATGAGCATTCTAATGTAACGATGATAAGTGCACAAATGAAATAACTGCAACTTGTTAAATTATAAAGACAAAAAAAAAATATTCTACTTTTCTTAAATGGGAAAAAATAGGCAAATTTAAAGGGGGTGTTTGATTAAGTCCCAAATCATAGTTTTAAAAAATATTTTTTATAAATTGAGATAAAACTCCACTCATATGCTTATCTCATAAATTATAAAAATTATTCAAGTAAGACTGGGTTATGGATCGAGTCATGCAATTACAAAATATTGATGGGTTCCGGGTTTGAGAAAATGATCCGATAATGATGTGACAGGCTTATCTTACCCAAGATTCGATATTTTTGGTGGGTTCAGGGTGATTATTTTTTATTTTTTTCTGGGGCTAATACAGGATGACCGTGATATCATATACAGTAGAATATTTGTTTTCGTCTGTGACAACAGCGCAAGGACTGCTTTTGTCAGCGAAGAGGAACAAAGAAGAGGACGAATCAGGTGCTTTGGCAGCCCCAAAGTGGCGAAAGGCCCAGTCACCGATTTCCTGATTTGGAAACCTTAAAGAAACAGCAAAAAGGAAATCTGAAATATATCTTTCTGAGACTTCATTGCAAATTCCCACGTAAAGAAGTGACACGTGTCCTCATCGTTTCGTCGTACATCGGATGGCGAGAACTCGGCGAGTTTATGCCCATGGTCTTGGGTGACGTGGGGCCCATTGAGCGTGATGCGCATGACTCGCAAATCCCAGATAATCCTCAGGATCTGCTAATAATTTTATAATTGTGTTAGTGCTCGGATTTAATATATTAATCCCCCACATAAATAATGGTTCTTGATGGTTTTTGATGAAACAATCTCATAATTGTGCCTTTTTTAACGATGATTTGACCTAAATTACGGAGCCTAGCTACCTCATGTGGATGGGAGTTGATTTTTTTTTTTTTGGACTATGAATTGGAGTTGAATTAGTTTAGTAGTAAGAAACATGTTTGATTTCGGTAAAAAAAATAAACATTTTTTTATGAGAGGGAATATTTCCTGCTTTCTATTCTTAATTAAATAGACCTCCTGTATCCTATATTGTATTAATCATGTATCGTTTCATTTTTTTTATAAGTTGTTAATAGACATGTGAAATGTATTCTTATTACCACCTCTTGTCAGAATTGTGAATGGTTAACTGATCAAGGTAAGGCGAAATGTAATAACTTTCGGCTTATTATACATGATGACTATATAATTTACGTGATTTGTTTTGTTGTATATATATGTGTAGGTGATATGGATATATAGATTTTATGAAAATGTATGTCTTGTGAGATTTATGCTATCTTATGATATTGGTGATGGTTATTATGGTTGTTGTATTGGCTTGGGTTGAAGTCAAATAGAATGAGAATCATGCATGCCCAGTATAAATAATTTTTTTTGGGTAAAAACAGTGTAAATAATTTTATTAAATAGTGTTCAAGATACATTTAAATAATTTTTTTGGTTATTAAATAATTCGAGATACATTTAAGTGTGTTATGATGATGTGACAAGTGAGCATACAAATAAATTAAATAATGTATTTTTTTAAAAAAAATATATTATTTTTTTAAGAAAATAAATTATTTAATTTATTTGTATGCTCCCTCGTCACATAATCAGAACACACCTAAAATGTATCTCGAATTGATAATTATCAATGCATTTTAATTTGCCTCGCCTCGTGGCTTCTGACAATTTTCAAGAGATGTTTTAATATGAGAATATAAAGGGAAGGTGTCCGAAACTTGAGAGCTCTTATAGCCCACTCTGTTTTATGTATTTAAATGATGCATACAACTCAAGCCACTTTTGATCACTTTTATGTATTTGACTCATCTGAGCTTTGTTTTGACTTAAAACTGCATTTGGATTTGCGTACCTTCAAAACTATTGGAATCATGGTTTGCAAACCAAGTATACTAGATTGATTATGAACCTTCATAAAATTTTGGTTCCAGCTTTGTTAAGTATTATTGTAAAGATGTTATGAGTGGGTGTGGGAGGATAGCTCGTGACTATTTGTCTTGTCACGTTTTAAGTAGGGTTATTGTGAAGGTTTTAATGCGTGTTTGGAATAGTGGTTATAACCTTTAAAAATATTTTTTAATCATAATTTATGATATATAAGGTAAGTATGTGAGAAGAGTTTTGTCTTAACTTATATAAAAAAAACTTCTAAAATAATTTTAAGCTCATCCAAACATCCTTTTACTATTATGATGATCTACCTTATGGTTAAACTTATCTATTATGTGGCTTAGTGCTGGTTAATTTGAGAAGAGCATAGAAGCACGTTTTTAAGTATTTTTTTCTGCAAGCTAGGTCAAGACAAGACTACCTTGTATGTTTTTCTCATGGTAAAAACATTTTTAAAAAATCAAAATAAATAATTACTTAACGGTACACGAGCCTACTTTTTGACTTGTAAATTAGATTGATTATTTTTCACTATAACAGGCTCTTTTTTTACTACAACCCTTATATATAGGGTATTATAAAGATAATTTTTTAAGAAAAAGATAAGAAAATACCCTTAAACTTCAAAATCTTAAATTAGTCAAACTTATTATCTACAAGAGTATAGATATTAGCTACAAGAGTATAGATATTAGCTATAAGAGTATAACAATTCACAACTCATTTTAATAAGAAATAACTAATTTAGAATTTTAAAGTTTAAGTGTTATTTTTTTGTTTTTCTCTCTAATTTTTTTTTCAAGTGGGGATTTTTTTTCTGGACGGTATTTCAGAACCGAATTTAAATTAACTACGTTAATTCTTCATTAACATGCTAGAGTACCTTCCGCGATTAATCGGAAAAAAGGAATCACGTTGAATGTCAGGGTACGAATTAAAAAGAAAAAGAGCCCATCGTTTTAGTAGACACTGATTGGGCCACGTGTACCAATCCAAGCAACCACCGTGCTTTTCTTATTCTACACGCCGATGAGCAAATTCGCCCCACCAGCCAGAGCGGGTTTAATTAGACACTTCCTTTTATCATTTATGGCTCCTGCTGATTCAGTACGGTTTTGAAAACAACGATCTCTCTCTTATAATCGAAGTGTTCATTCATCACCAGTAAGCTCTTTCTTCTCTCATCGGTCTTTTTCTTTTTTTCCATTCATTTAATTTTTTCTTCTAGATTCTCGCTGTTCTTCCGGGAAAGTAAATCCGGTCATCTTTTTCTTTTTTCTTTTACCGTCATTTTCTCTTTCATCCCAAAACTCCGGCCAGACTTGTTTCATTTCTTTCGGCTGGTCATCGATTTACTTCTTTTGAATCTCGCGATCTTCAATTCGTTAATCTTTTTCTGTAAACTGTTTCTTGTGTGACTGATATGGTAGAACAATTTCATTCTCCGAAGATCCAGTTAGGGCTAAAAAAAAATAAAGAGATGGGGAGAGGGAAGATCGTGATTAGGAGAATCGATAATTCAACGAGCAGGCAGGTCACGTTCTCGAAACGAAGAAATGGTTTGCTGAAGAAGGCGAAGGAGCTCGCAATCCTGTGCGACGCAGAGGTCGGAGTTATGATATTCTCGAGCACTGGCAAGCTCTACGATTTCGCCAGCACCAGGTGCACGCTAAGTTCTCAGATCTTCCCTTTTTCTTTTGATCCGTGATTCTGTTTTATTTCACCCTTTTTTTTTTTTTTTTGGTTCGGAGATCCCATTCCACCTGTCTTTCTGTTACTATATGTATGCGTTCCTTTTTTTTTTTTTGTTAGTGCTATATTTCTGGTTGAAATGGCAATGATATGTTCGTTACTTAATCGCGTTTATTTTCTAATTTTCTTAGATTGGATATTGATGTTTGATTCCAACTAGAGATAGAGATAACTTTGATTCTGTTATTCAGAACCAATGTATGATTATACTGAGGTTCAGGATTAGTTTGAATTAGAAGACGCAAAGAAGTTTTAGGATTTATGCGTCATTTGAGTAGTTGAAAAGTGAAATCCTTAGAGAGGGTATTTTTCTTCGCGGAAATGGAAGGGGGTGGTAGCATCTGAGAACCTTTGGCTAGAGCAGTTGCTTGTGTCTGGGAACAAATGTAATTTGCATAGTTATTAATTAGAGGTTGCGAGTAGATATTCCATACAAATCACAATGCAAATAAGGCTCGAGATCTGCGTTGTGGCACCTAATTAAGTTGGATTCCACAAGACTCTATAATGTTTGCCCAGTTTTTGGTTCGTTGTTGCTAACAAATAGATCTGGACTTCTTTTTCTTGCCAACAACAACATAGATCTAGACTTCGCATGCTAGTATATATGTATGAGCTGTTTCAAATGATATCGAAGTATATGCGCGTTCCTTTAAAAAATAAAAGCAAATAAACAGTGGGGTTCTAAGTCTTTTTTTTCTATAGGTTTATTTTATTGAAGACTTATAATTAAAAAAAGAAATGCATTTTAATTTTCACAAAAAAAAGAGAGATCATGCACACAAAAAATAAAAAAGATATAAATGTACTTGTTGCTGTAATCAACATCCTGATTAAATCAAGCTAATTAATCATATGTAAAATGTGATTCACAGAAAAACACAAGTAGCTGATAAAAAGACTAGTGAGGTTTGGTTTCTCGAGTCAAAATTAATGAATGAAAAACCTTAGACATAGCGGCCTTGTAAACGATTCACAAAGATTACAAGTCAAAAAGACCAGAGGCCAGTTCAATCAAGTTGCATATATAAATTATTTTGGCTAAGCACGGATTAGGGTTAACAATATTTCTAGCCAAAATCATTATTGAGCTGTCCACAAAAATATTTTAATACTACTAAAATCATAGAATGCGTCAAATACACCATGAAAATTTAAAAAAAATAATTGATTTGAATAAGCTAATGGGAAGCCTTTTCTACCTACGCTTCTCCTCAAATATTGACCCATATCTTTTACCCCTGGAGCTCTCCCAAAAAAAACATTGGTCTCCGTTGTCTCTTGCTTTTCCTTTTATATCCATATTCACAATATATCCAAAATTTGTACATTCATTTATTTGAGAACGTACTACTATATACAACTTCATCCAAATGTAGGTTAGAATTGATGTACATGGTGCATGCCGCAGTTATGTTTTTGAGATTCTATCTCTTTAAATATATAAAAGATGAAGATACAATTTGTTGGAATATGCCTGATCCACCATTGATGGATTAAGGCTCAAGCCCAATACAAAATGAGCTATTATGTAAATATAGAGAAATATGGGTGTGAAGGAAGAATTGTAGCCTTATGATTTAAAATTTAAATTAGATTAACTGCACATACCTGATATATGGGATTATAATCAGTTTGTCTAAGTCAGTTGAATATACATCGAAAGAAAAACTTTCAAAAAAACCTCTCTCTATTTTCTCTTCTCCTCCAATGGTGAATCTACCATATGAATGTAATCGGAGTCTATATCAGTGCTCCGATCTTATGTAAATACTCAGCGAGTCAACGGATTATAGATAAGACCAAAATCCTATACAATTAATTTTTATCTTCTAAGACACACACACATGTGTGTGTGTGTATCAAGGCTAGGGCTAAAGTTTTTGCAACTATCGTCCATACTTTCTGGATTTTATATTATTATAAGGCTTCAATTTTTTATACGGGCTATTCCAAAACTTAATTTGCAGTGGAATTTTGGACATGCAAAAAGACCAAAACCCCTATATTGATTGTCCATATAAAGTGGGTATTATACTCTATTAGCTAAGCTATTAAAAGGAGTACACAAACTAAATTTAATATTTAATAAAAATTAATACAAAGTGTCAAAGTTTTGCATTTTAAATTAAAACTGTACTATATGATAAAATTATTAATTATTAAACTATGTAAAATATTCTATGAAATTGATAGTTAACATGAGGCATGTAAGTTTCCTATCTAGGATAGGATTATACATGCACATGCGTTATTCTCTCTAGCTGACTTGAAATTATTTGCTGGCCCGAAACTGAAGTCATTAATTTATCTGTTATCAGAAGCAATGTAACGCTTCAGCAGGTTTCGCTTAGGACCCTTGCTATATAGAAAATAGAAACTCGTTCTTAGAAAATTTAAACGGCAGACGAAAACCCTAGTCATCAGTTTGGTAAGATGAGTAACTTCTTTCTTATCTTGGGACTATAAGGTAATAGGTCAGACACGACTTAATTAATATAGTAATATATATATATATATATATAGTGCAATAATTTTGATAAAAAATGAAAACAAAAACTGGAATATTAACGCTAGAACGAATTCTCTACCCCCATATTCAGAAAACCCCAATTCTCACAATAACCTTATGCAGTAGTTATCTCTTCTCACATTCCTTTGAACTTCACGGTATCTTGTGGATGATTATATTAGTCTATAAATCTGAGATCATTTATTAGGATGTTTCGATCACTATATCACACGAATCGATCAGTACACTGGGTTTCGTGTTGGATTATGTCTCTTGAACCCATCTTATCACTCATTTCAAGTCTAGTCACAAACATTAATTAGTAGGCACTACCATATCATGAAACAACTCAATAAGAGCTCTCTTGTATATATGGTTTTAAACCACTCAATATTTGAATGTTACAGTGGAAGCTATTGAATTCTGGTTAAGCTAGATGGTGTCATAAGGGTGGTAAAGTTATCTCAAAAAGTTTTTAGTATATCTACATATTCAAAATCTTAATTCAAAACTATTAAGCCATAGCACAATTTCCTAATCTTTACTACTAGCTAGTTGGCAACTTAAGAAACGTACAAGATCAAGCGTTTTTGCCTTCAAGGCTGATGGCGCTGATCAAGCAAACGGGAATTCAATGGGTAGATCAATCAAACCAAACTAACTGACTTTTGGATGGACATAACTTCTGCTTCAGCAGCAGAGTTTAATCTCCACCAAATACTGAGAGCAAATAGTCAGTAAGCCTCTTTCAACTACGTATACTCTACACACAGATGTTAAAACTTAAATAATGTACCTAACTATTTACTTAAGGGTTGGGAGCCCCTTCTACTCATGATATCGTAAGTTAGTTATATAAATAGTTCATCCATAAATAAAAAATAAGCAAAAATATTTTAAATTAAAATTGCCATTTGCAAAAAATGCTAAGTGGTCACTTGGTCGGGAGGAAGTTAAACTTTTTGAAAAATGAATAAATTTAAGCTATTAGTTATATATTCTAGGAAGTTATTGAGAAGTTTATTAACTTGAAGCAAGCAAACCTGAGATGATAAAACTACAAAGTTAATTAATGAAAACATTATTATCTCCAGCTTTAAATATAAGATCTAGTTGATATTTTTTTAGAAAGATTAAAAAAATTAAATAAGTTATATATAATTAAATCATATATTTATTTATAAGTTAGACAATTAATTTATCAAATATAAAGACTACGCAAAAGTTCATTGTTTGTCAGATATGCCTTATGCAATAACTCTTCATCATTAGGGTGCCTCAATAATGAGTTAGGTTCACTAAATTTCTGAGTGCTGTTTAACGCTTCTGATTTTCTTCGACCATCAACATCTGCTTCACTGTTGCAGTGTGCATCTCCTTTGTCTCCACTGAGGGATATTAAAAAGCATGCTTTCTGTCGCCTTTCTCTTCCTTATATTATTTAAATCTCCAAATATTAGAAGATAGACATCCTATCCACGACGTCAAAGTACACCTCATTCAAGTGTGTGTGTTCCAATGGGAAAGGGCACTTTGTATCTCTTTCTCACTGGAGTACTTCTTTGTTGCCTTGGTCCAAAAGGGTTAATTATCTTTGGTTTTTATATTTATATAGTTTGATGCGGCTGACTACCATCTTCTGACGTTAGTGAGCAACATCCTCCTCCTCCATGCAATTTACATTTCTCTATATATATGCATATCTTTTACAAGTTATACTATTCATAAAATATAGAAAAATTAGTCACTTAATCTTATAGTATTAGTATTGACTCGTTTACATACAGTTCAGTCTTTAAAGTTCAACTCACTGAGACTCATTTTCTTGAGTATTAGTCATTGGATTACATAATCTAATCTAAATTTCAAAATTCATATAATTTAAAAAAGAACTTGAAGCCGTTAGAAGTGTGATTCTAAATGACTATCGTTATCAGTTTTCGCTCTTCGATTATCTGCAGGAACGGAAGTCCGAGTGACAATTGCTCTTAAAACATTGTCGTTTAACCAAACTTTTAGTTTGAATTATGGTAACATTTTGACCATTATTTGACTCTAAAATTTTTCTAAATTCTCTCATTTTGTTTATTTTTAAAAAAGCTTTACTGGCCGAAATCATGTGTGAAGTGACCTCCGATTTTTTTATAAATTATAAAAAACTTCATCTGATTAAAGGAAAATTTTCATTTGAGAGGAATTGTGCGGAACTAAATTGGATACAAAAAACGTTAGATGCCAAATTAAAAGGGAACCTTTTCTACATTTACAGGTTGTTTAGTATGACGACGAGTTTGGAGGGAAGGGAGAGAAGAAAAATTTTATGATTTGAATTTAAAAAAAATTAAAGAAGTGAGGTTGAAAGTTTATACTTAATATTTTTAATTATTTTATTTTATATTTTATCTTTACTGTAATTTTATAATCACATTTCTCTAATTTTTTTAAATCTAACTCTTAAAAATTTTCCCTCCTCCCTCCCTCCCTCCTGCCAAACAGTTTGTTAAGGGTCAGTTTTGTTAATTATTTTTTTTAAGAAAATGATTTTAGTTGGAGGAGTAATAAGAAGTTGGGTAGAAAACTTTGAGGTAAATAATATATTTTTAGATTATTTTGATAAGTTAACTAAAATAAACTATTTCCAACACATCAACATATTTATCTCAAACCCCCGCCAACTCCCCCTTACTCCCCCAACTAGAATCATGTTTTTTTAAAAGGAAAAAAGAAAATTCCCCCTAAATCATTGACCTTAACTCAATCATTACCGATTGTCAATGATAATTTTTGCACAATTTATGTATGATGGTAAAGTGTGTTGATGAGTTTTTTTTTTTTTTTATATGATCATGTAATACTCAATTCAGGGCTACCCCTTTTAATACAAGTGTCTCTTCTGACACTCGAATTCGAGACCCAAAGGAATCTAGGAGGCTTTACACCGACCACTAGATCAACTTTGTATTGATTGCTGAGGGTTTAATTTAAACAAGTATATGAATTCGAGTATGATAAAGAGGGAAGCACCCTTAAGGGCTGAAGATATAAAACTAACCCCTGAAAATTCTTTATAGTCTTCCCTCTGTAATTTTAAGTTCCCATAGAAGGAATTTTCTCTATAAGGCCAAAAGAAAATCACCATCAAACCATCCCTTGCCCACCCATTTTCTTTGGTTCCCTTCCCCTCCCTCCCCTCAACTATTCTCATGACTCACAAACACACCACATTGTTTTATCATATATTTTTACGATTTCCACTGAAAATTCTGACATTTTGAATGACTTCTTCCAGCATGAAATCAGTAACCGAACGGTACACCAAAACTAAAGAGGAACATCATCAACTAGGAAGTTCAACCTCTGAAGTAAAGGTATTTCATGAGTTTCTTCTAATAGTTTTCGCATACAAGATTTGCTGCCACAACACAAATTACATACTGGACATACGGCCATGAGTCTTACCTCCTAATTTAGACTCATTTGTGTGAAAATGATACAGGTTCCAAAATAATTTAATGACACACTAATTTACGATGAAAAATAAGTAATGATGATTTTAGAGTGTGAGGGAATAAATTCATAGAGCAGTTGAAAGCCAATTTCTATTCCATAGTAGAAAGCTACTTCCTATTCCCGGTGTTTTCCACTCTGAAATGAGCGGGTATAGTGGGGTTTATAGGAAGCATTAATCACCGATTGCTAGTAACAATAATCCCAGAGGCAACTCAAAATTCTTCCAAAAACGCACTTTTTTTCCTTTTTATACCTCTTCTAGAAATGCTAGCAGGTTTAATATCACTGAGAATTAAGAAGCTGGGGCCAGAGAACAAGAACACTGTGAAACACTCTCCTGTAACTACTGCTAATGGCTACCAGGTTTCTTAATCAACCAATACTCAACTACCACGACATATACATCTTATTTAATATAGATCTGATTAACACAATTGCTTGCACTGCTAGACATACTGAGAACCATAACATTGTTAATTCCATAGACATTATGAATGGCCGACACAAGTTCCTCCTTCAAGGATTTATCTTTGACTTTTCATCTCTGGAGATAATATGTGGTTATATAGGAAAGCTATACATGCCTGAACTAGTGACAAACTCCACCACTGAGAACCAACATTTTAAGTTTTTAACCATCTAGATCCATAGGATCCAGCCATAATGTAACACCATACTTATTTTAGCTTTTAGATGAGTTTGAACATATAATGACTTTAAATCTGAGACTAATATTCATTTGAACACAGTTTAAATCTCAATTTCAATACATGATTCGAACTTGGACTAAAGTGGGTTTTTTCGAAAACTTTTTAAAATACTTCAAGTGTAGTCTCAAAATGGTTTGTGAATTCATTACAACTCATCTGTTCTTAATTCCTTTTGTTCTATTCAGAGTGTTCTTTGCCAAAAACCCGCGTAGTGTTTGTTATCTTATGGGCTCTTAGCGTTTGGTTACCCGATTCTAATCCATTTACTGCATTAAGGCATAAATTTACGGGGTTACGGCTACCGCGTCTACCACTACTGCTAGTGCTAGTCTTACTATGGTTATGTATACAAGATATACAACTTTTCAAACATAGATAACCCAAGGGAACTCAAATCTTTTCAGTCGTTGCTTCACTCATCTGCGATTACCTTCTTGCCCTCTGGACTGCTTGCCTTCGTTGTAGATTAGTTGTTGGAAAGAGTGATATTCATAGGAATTTCAGTAGTAACAATAATCACTCATATGATATGTAAATCACAAAGCATGTAAAACAATCATCACATCACATTACTCATAATCATGCAGCAATCAAAGGACCTAACTAGCCCCTTACCACAATACCATAGCGCTTGGCAATTTCAATCTGACAGCTTAGGGCCTTTGCCCCATACAAGGTGCACTTAAAGGCCTTCTGCCTCAAGCCTACCTAGCTCAAGTCATGCAATTAGGGTAACTTCTTATGCTGCCGCTTAAGGTAACTCCTTGTGCAACTTATACTCACGAGTCTTAACACCTAGAGACTAATTGTCCTGTACATATTCGGATGACAGGAAAATACATACAAAGCAATATATATGATATAAGAAAAAAGTTACTACATGATAACATTTCCAATGTCCAACTTGATTATCAGTTCCTTGGTCGTCCCAGGCAAATATCAAATCTTATAAGTTAGAATTCACGAACGGATGAGTTATTACTTATCTCAATTCTTTGATAACTCAAGATACTTGAGTTGGTTATCTTTTAGACTAAAGCACTATGCCATATGGGAATTCAATGTACCTACACTAGCCCCAAGTACTTACCTTTACCCTTGGAAGTCAAACTTATTACAATTCACCCTAAGTATATCTTAATTTCGCATGACAAGCCCTAGTTGTCAGAATTGTCACCTAACTTTGAAAATTTATAACTTTGTTTAGGAATCTCCAATGGAGGTGGTGCAAAGTCCTATGTGACACTCTTTAAGTCTATTTTGAAAAAAAAAATTACCTCATACTGCCAATTATATGTACACAGTTTCAGAATCCTCAATCAATCCTCACTACCACAAAAATCATTCCAGATTTAATGCCTAACTTTAACAAATCATATCTCACAATGTACTAACTCAAATGACACAAATTATATATCAAATTAAATTTTAGGACAACTACTACAAATCTGGAAAATATCATGACCATTGAACAACATTTAACCATTCAAAAATATGTCACAAGCAATCTATCTCCCAGAAATATCAATATGGCAGCACTATGTTTAAGTTCCAAAATTAGGGTTTTATGACCAAATCATCTAAAATCATAACCACACCTTAATAACACACAATTTTTCATGAAAAATCCATATTTAACCTCAAATTTACCAAAATCACATTCTTTCCTAGGATTTTAGGTATGGCCGAAACTGAACCATGATTCATCCCAAATTGGTTTCTTATAATTTCAACCACAAGACTCAACATATATCATCACCAAACCTTATTTAACTTCATGTTCATGCTTTTATCATCATCAAAGCCCTAAGGTTAACATTTCCCCAAAACATGGCAGCACCATCATGTCAAAATCCCAACCAAAACTCAAGATACTAGTCTCAAATCAAAGCTTAAGTTTACCTCTTTCACTTGCTTTGCCCTTTTCTTGATTTCTCCAACTTTCACACTTTCATGACAGCTCAAAATACCTCTCCTTGAGAAACAAAAACCATAGAAATGTATCTCTTAGTGAGAGGAACAATGTTTGTGAAGATATTCTAAACTAGAAAGGTGATTTGGTAAGTGAAAATGTGGCAAAAACACTTAGCTTCTTTGTTCTTCAAGTTGCCTCTTTCTCTTTCCTTTCTTTTTCTCTCTTTGGCCGGATTTTTGGAGTGTGAATGAGAAAGTGTATTGTTTAAATATCTAATCCTCATTTCTTTAGTGTTCTTGGCTGAAAATTGAGTACAAGGGAGTTGGAAGAGGTGATGTGTCAAATTCTCATGATTTCTTGAAAAAGTAACTTGGTTAATTAACCAAAGGATAGTTGGGTTTAATTGGATGATCTTTTCTCTTTCCTTCTTTCCTTTGTCTTGGCCGAAATTTCCTATCAAAGGGGAGGGAAATATGTTGACCAATTTTCCACTTGCACTCTTACTTTTTGATCAACTCTCTAAATTGAAAAAAGTTGAAGACTTGTTGACTTTTCTTACTCTCTTCTTTCCTTTGTCTTAATTATCCCTACTTGAACAAAATGTGGATGAATTTTAATTAAACTCTCTTTTTTCTTCCTTTATCTTGACAAAATTGGCTAAGGGAAGAGAATAAAAATATGTTGACCATTTGACTATATGTGTATGAGCTCACATTTGATCTTGGTCTTCCTTAAAAATAGTTTGACACTTTGACCAACTCTTCCTTTCTTTCCATTATGCCCTTGGCCAAATTTAACCATACATGATGAGAAAAAGTTGATTTGCTTTTTCATCTTCATCATTACTTTTATTTTTCTAGAGCAAATCATAGCCCTTCATCTTGATTTTCAATTCTAATATCAAGATCAAATGGTAAATGTCACTTTTGCCCTTGATTATGGCAACATTAATTAAATTACCATTGGTTCTTTTATTCCATTTTATTTTCTCTTTCAAGACACCATTTTCTGTTCTTTTATATCTAAGTCAGGCTTTATATCATATTAGACACAACATAAAAGAATTGAACACTTTCCTTTAACTAATTCGCAACAAAACTCATACTTTATTCCCAATGTGGTTTCTATCTCTATTTACACTTGCTTTTGGGTCATTTAGCCCTTGAATACATTTTGAGATATTACAATTCATACACTCATGTGGCCCAACCAAATGGCGATATATATGTGTCATGTGCACATTTGCACTGACACTTTAATCTTATTGCTTACACATACTAGGCCCTTTGCTCAGAAGGGCCGAATCACATAATCGCAAAAAATCATTGTATCTTCCGGACATTCTTGAGACTTTTACTTAACTGGGATTAGTAGTTTACTTAATTTAGACTTATTCACAAGCTTCTAGTTCCCAAATCTGAGATATTACACATAACACCCAATATACTAAATCTTAAACTTTATGATCCTCGGGTAAAACAAAAACACAGCTAAAATTTTTTGCCAATTTCAATTTCCGGAAATAAAAAAAACTTAGATAATTTATCTGATCTCAAAAACAAAAGGAAGTGAAAATTTGCAAGACTTTGTAAATATTACTGCAAAAAGATTAGATAGGTAATGAGCTTCAAGTTCTTTAAAAGCCCTTCCAATATAGAAATAGGCCGAATGAGACATCACTTGGAGCTACAAGCAAAGAAGAATCATTTTGAGGACTTCCTCTAAGGGGAAATACAGGCATGCAAACTAAACCACTAGACATATAATGCAAAATAAGTTATCTCCAGTGTTAGTTTTTGTTGCTTCATGCATAATTATGCCAAAAAAAAAAACCCTACAACGCATCATTCACATCTAATTCTAATAGTTACCTGAACATCTGAAGGAAGATTATGTAATTGCTTCCTCTGATCTTCAATAGGAAATGCTATGGTAAAAGAATTTATCTCTACTGTTTCATTTTCTTTAACATCCAAGTACGCCATATTTTGCTCTTTTTTTTGTCCATTTTGTAGTTTTGGCAAAGGGAGGCAGCAATGTTGAGGCAACAATTGCATAACTTGCAAGAGAGTCACCGGTATCTTCTTCCTTCTACATCATAAATATCTATTTTCTTAAAGATAAGTTCATAAATGTTGATGCTAAGAAAAAACATTATAATCCATGCCTTTAAAATCAGGTTACAATTTTGACAAAGCGAAAGAAGAAAAGTATTCATTCAATGTCACAAATTGGATTTTTATTTGCTCGACATTGCATTATTAGGTGTATGTCCTCGAGAGAAAAAATGTATAAAACTATAAATGCATATGTTCTTGGAGATGGCTTAATAGTTAAAAGAGTAAAGAAGATTAGACATAAGAAAAAGTATTCCCCCATCCAATGGTACCAAATACAAATAAGGTTTAATGAACATAATCATATGAAAAATGCGATCACCAAATTCACTGCTTACAAGAATACAAAGATTAACATTAAATACATTATCTAGCACATGAAGGATAATAAGACATCGTCCCTTCCAATAAAAAATTTTCAGAAGGGCGACAGAAAGTGAATTGCTATTAGCCTATTACTGTTATGGAATCCATAAAGGTGAGGGCATTAAATGACATATTGTCTAGGTCCTTGCTAGCTTATATGTATCCCTTCTCTCTAACCTCATGAATAATTTCTCAATCGTCAAAGCAGCAAATTCAAACATATTTATTGCATGAATTAACAGGCAAATAATGGGAGAAGAACTTTCAGGTTTGACTGTAAAAAATTTACAGAGTTTAGAGAGCCAATTGGAAATTAGCCTTCGAGGTGTCCGTTTTAAAAAGGTTGAGTACTCAGCTTCTGATATTCAATATAGCAAAATTAATATAAACTTTACTTTCTATAACAAAAACTGAAGTATTAACAGGATTTGACTTATGCAGGATCAACTTTTAATGGACGAAATACAGGAAATAAACCAAAAGGTCAGTTCCAAAACAAAAGATTACCACTTCTAAAATTCTTCATTCATTTAAACGGTGTTCATTTTCTGCAGGGAAACCTCTTACACCAAGAAAATGAGGAACTGCGCAAGAAGGTAAGCCTATTTCATCAAGAAAACAAGGAATTAAAAAAGAAGGTAAGGGTTTAAAATTTAAATAAAAAGACAGATCTTGCTGTTAAAGAAACTGATTGAGCATTAAATCATGATCATTTACGTGATTTGTCAAGAACTTTAAAAGACACATTTCACTATTCAGATCTGTGGAACAAGAGACGGAAATGGAACGAACAGAAATTCTGTTCTCACAGATGGCCTAGGCATAGGAGAGAATTTTCACGTGCCGGTGAATCTCCAACTTAGCCAGCCTCATCAGCAAAACCACGAGTCGCCCTCAGGAGCCACAGAGTTGGGGTAAGATCTTAATTATTTGGCTAATAGGACATCAAATCATGAAAAGTTATCAAAAATTTTAAAATCAGATTGTTTGTGATTGCTGCAGCACATTGCAACTGCACTGATGCATCTACAGGAGAATTCTGTATATTGATTGCTACCAAGAAAATGGGCTCAGATTGTTTGTAATTCTAGCATGCATGTGATAAAAATGAACAGGGCATCTAATGTAATGTTATGACTAAATAAACCCAGAAATTCTTCACATTGCACGGATATGAATTGCATTCACCCCATTTATTGTGTTAAATTATTATTGCCACTCAAATGAGGGGAGCTGGCAGAGTGAACGTAGCAGCAAAAAGGAAGCCATTGACCACCCTTGTACAAGTAAGTTTATTTAATGGGCATGCTGTCGTAACATTTTCAAATTCTAAGACTATTTTACCAAAGAAAAGGAATTCAACAAGTTCCTAAATGTGCCCAGCTTGAATATATCAAATAGCTGACAACAGAAAACTGGCATTCCGATTAGCGTATTAAAGAATCTAGCTTCTAATGACAGCTCAAGTGCTGACAACTTGAATCATAAACTTTCACTTGTGAATAGAGTGAATAAATACGTAACAGATCTATGGCAGAATTCAGAATAGACCTTTAAGTTATTAAGAACCAAGCGTTGAATAATGTAAATATATAAACATAGTCGGTATACGTCATTTAATTTTCATATCCCTCCCTCACCGCTTTGGCCTTCCCCTAAAAGGTGATATGGAGAAAACGTAGAGTGCTAAAGTGACATGAAAAGAACTAAGGACAAGAGCATGCTAGACCACCTAAATGCACATGGTTCAAGATGTATGAAAAGAAATGAGGAACACTTCACAAGTGGCACTATCATCTGCAATATCAAGGAAGTGAAAACATTCTTCATATTATGAGGAAGTGAACACTTCAAAAGTAAATACTGGTTGATAATCTTACGGACCATGCTGTAACACAAAATTTTGAGCTTCAAACTATGCCAAATTAAATGAGCAAGTCTAAACCAGAAAAACATTTTATCAAGAGATTCCTGAAATTAACTATAAACTCATCGACTAACATTTTAAAAATAGCTAAAGTACACCATTTCTCTCATAACCTCTTAGGCTTGCTCCTCCCATTAATCTCCAAATTTGCTCTTCATAGACATAGTTCGTAAACAGCGCATACCAATCCCAAATGAGTAAATCTCAGCGTAAGTGAAAGATTCAAGCAATTTTGATTAAATTAATTGTTTTTCTATAGCAACTGAATATGCCTTGTAGGTTTAACTGTTCAGTCTCAGACAGATGCTAAATACTGCCAGATGAGGAATTAAAAGCTCTAGTTGACAAATAAAACCATTCATAATCAAATTTTAAAATTTATAAAAACGCAGGATAATTGAAGTTGGAAGTTGAAACTATGGAAAAAATTTTTGACAGAGGGCACACTTCATGAACGATTCTCTTATTAAACCCAACTTTTAAAAAAGGCTCACCGCTCACCTGCATCTTCCAGCTCCAAATACCCCATTGATACGTTCACTGTGCTATCAAGAAGAGAATAAAATTATATAAAAAGGCAATGAACATACTCAATTGAAGGCAACTAAAAATGAAGCACCGATACTATCGCTCACTATGTAAGGTACAAGAGATAAAATATCTAACTAGTACGTGGATTTAGTTAGCCTCCACAAATAGAGGTCATTGTGCCAACTCGGGTAAAACCAGGAGCATTCACCGACATAATTCACATCTCGGTGGAAAACATAGAATGGAACAAAGAGATCAGAAAACAGAAGTCCAATTCGAAAGAATGACGTCTTCGTCTACCTTAAAAATTATTCCAACGAACCAAAAAAGTAGTACTTTAGACTGTATTAAACCGGCAAAAGAAAATAGGGGGAAAACATAATTAACAAAATAAATAAATAGAATTATACTAAAAGTTTTTACCTGAGGTCCGAACGACCATCTCTGTCCATAGTGATCCACTGTTCCTGTGAAGACGATCTCAAGTTAACCTAGATGATATGGAAATATGAACAGATAAATGGACGACGAAATAAAGAAAGCATGTGAGAATACTCCAACGATATTAGCAGCACGAAAATAAAATTGTTTATCTCCTAGAAAGCATCTACATGCAGTACAGAGAGAAATCCTACTAAAACCAGGGTAATGAAATCTCCGTCATAAGGTTAATGATTTTCCTCACTTTTTTCCTTGCTGCTTCTAATCCCACAGCTTCTCAGCAACCAAACGGATAAAAAGATGAAAATATCTAGCCTTCAATCTGAAAATCTCCAGTCATACGCATTCTTTGGGTAAATACAGCCATGGAAGCTATGAGTAGCTAAGCAACCATAACTATAGCATAAATGCAGCTTAGAATATCAAAGCTCTCGCCGAGAAGCTGAGGATAGAAGAAAGATTAAATGAGATCTACTTCCGAATAAAAAGAACAGAGCCAACTATTAGCGAGCATGGAGGAAGAAAGCAATGGAAAAAAGGGGAGTTGAAGCTCGAGTGAAATATCTGGGGGAATTAGTGATTAAAATAAGTACTTGTTGTAGGTGTTACGAAAAATTATACTGGGAGCTTGCAGATAGTGACATTTCCCTCGAATAGTCGAATCACTTGCCGCCTTTTTGGTCCATTAATTAATTAACTTAATGGGTTTCGGATGATCCTCCGTGATGCTCGGGTGCTAACTGATAAATCATGATAACTCCGTGTTCAGAATAGTGATTAAAATTTATTTTTTTAATTATGATTTATAATTTATGAGGAAGTATATAAGAAGAGTATTGTCTCGACCTCAATAAATATATATATAAATATTTTTAAAAATTTTAAAAACTATTCTAAATACAGCTATAAGTTGAGATTTGATATTTTTGACTTTTTATTTTAATAAATGGTAGTACAACACTTTCATTCACATGTCAAAAAATTACACTTTCATTCATCATAGCTGTTTCCTCCTATTGAAATATGATATTTTCAACTTTTTTTAATAAATAGTAGTACTAAACACTTTCATTCACATGGAAAAAAATTACAAACCAATGAATTAAACATCCTAATTTCTTTAATCAATTTCCACCTCACCAATACAAAAGTTAGTTTCCTGATTGTGTAACAACTTGGCTAAATAATCCACTAATGATATGTCTTTTTTAAAAACATACTTAACAATAACCCGTCAATTCCTATAAATAATCAATCTAGCATACTCAACTATATCCCTGAAGGGATGAAAAGCATCACACCCCCTTGGAAATAAATTGGTATCCCATGATGAGTCAATGTGGAGGGCTATTTGTCTGTAGTTCCTATTTCAACATAACATAACTATAATCCATGAATGATTCCTACAAACTTCACAATAGTAGAAGAAATAACATTAGTAAGTTTACAGCTAAAGCTACAGATCCATCCATTTTCATTGTCTTTTAATGGCACCGTCGCATCTACTTCTACCATTTTGAAGGACAGACCTATACCAACTTCCAAAACAACATAGTTCGTTAGAATTGTGTTTGGGAGTATTCCCTTCTCAAAATATATGAGAACATGTATGTATGGTGAAAAATGACAATATGTTGTATATTATTCATCTGTTACCTAACTTTCTAGTAATTAAATTCTTACCCATGTGGTGTGTATAATAATCCTCCCAGCCTTTTCCCTCCCTCTACTTCTCATTTTCTTTTCAAAATGTGTGCCTGTGAAGCTAAACTTGTTCGCATGATTGAGAGGAATCTACGTAAGTGTTTAGAATAGTGATTGAAACCTTTTGAAGTGATTTTTAATCATAATTTATAATATATAAGATAAGCATGTAAAAAAAAATTTATCTTAACTTATATAAAAAAACGTATAAAATAATTTTAAACTCATCTAAACATCCTTTATAAAAACTACTGGTATCAAATGTCAATCTTGGGTTAACTTCATATTCCATATAAGGTTTTGTGCTAGGGAATCGAGAGAAAGTTATGACGTGGATGGACACCTGTCATCTAGGCAAGCTTTTAACAGTAGAGCCGCTCATTATTCTCACAATTTTTTAATACTCAAACACACGAAAAGATGAGGGTGGCGTAACCCTTAGTCCCTCTTGGCCCTACCCATCAAGAAAAATGAGCAAGTGGCACGTCATTTTATAGGCAGTGACGGACCTACATCAAGTGCTTCACTCACATCTTAAAAAAATAATGGAAGTGGCTATTCATATTCTCTATTTGACGGCAATATTTATAAACACGAGAATCTTTCTACCTATTGGAAGCATATTCCTGTTCAAGGCGATATTGCTAGGCGCTAAATATGATTATTTTTTGTAATAAATATTTAAATCTTGATTTGTTATGTTATAAGGGATAAATCATTTTTATTAAACCTAACTCTATAGATTGTTAGAGAGGGTGAGATTTAATAAAACAAAAAAAGTGAAATTTCATAAAGTAAATCCTTTCTTCATTGTCTTGATGCATTGGAGCTGAAATGATTTTTGGTTGAAATGAGAATTTATTTTATATTCAAACATGTAGTTGATAAAATAATCTGTTATCTTGATTGGAAGAGTCAGTGACGAACTTAGGACCCTGAGTCAGTGAGGCAACCTGACTTAAAAAAAAACAAAAAAAAATTAAAAAAATACCATAATATGTCTAAGTCCGAGCAAATTTTATCTACATAAGAGGTAAGTTTAGTAAATTCGGGGCTAACTGCTCCCGCTCACCAATTCACGGGTCCGTTCCCATGATATGAAAGAAGTCCCTATTATTTAAAATATAGACTTTGTAAGAAGGCTAAAAAAGGGAAAAAGTCTGGAAAAAAAAATTTAATTTGTAAAATTTTAAATCATAAAAATTAATAAATTAATGATGAAACTTGATAAGTAATTTATAACTTATTTTTTTGAAAATATTTAATTTAAAGTTTTATAATTTAAAAAAAAAATTCTATTTTTTTTTCATTTAAAAAAGACAAGGTTCAGTATGACTGAATGACAAACCATAAAGGAAAAAATTTAAGTGATAGAAATAATTAGAGTCTATAGTGTGATCGAGTTTATTGCAATTAAGATACAATAATTCACGTAACAGGGTAATAAAAGACGTCTGCCTACTATCGCTTCAATGCACAATGCGATGGGAAACACGGGGCACGGCTGCTCTCCTCTGCGTCTTCCATCCGTTGGCTGTTTATTTTTTTTTTCTTTTTCAACTCTCCATCCTCCAATCACTTAAAGCTATCTTGTCCCTCCCTTCACTCCTTATGCACTTGAACGGTTTATGCAATAAGTGCATGAAACACAGCCTTTTTTTTTTATTTTGAAAAAGGTCTTGAAACACATTTTTTTATATAAAAAAAGGTGTAGTTGCACTGCACAAAAAAAATTTCCTATTATTTTGAGATAATTGATTTTAAAAAAAATTTCATAAAAGTCCCAATTAAAAATTATTTTGATGATGAGGACCTAAATTGAAGTATTAGTACTCTATGCGTAAGAAAATTTCCAATGTATATAAAAACTTATAAGTTCCTTCTTATACTTTAATTTAGGTCCTCATCATCAAAATAATTTTTAATTGGGACTTTTACGAAATTTTTCTTAAAATCAATTATCTCAAAATAATAGGATTTTTTTTTGTGCAGTGCAACTACACCTTTTTTTATGAAAAAAAAAAATATGTTTCAAGACCTTTTTCAAAATAAAAAAAAGGCTGTGTTTCATGCACTTATTGCATAAACCGTTCAAGTGTATAAGGAGTGAAGGGAGGGGCAATATGGATTTAAGTGATTGGAGAATGAAGAGTTGAGAAAAGAGAGAGAGAGAGAGAAAAAAAACAGACAGCGAAAGAGAGACGCAGCGGAAAAAAGCCAGTGCCTGGAAAACACAGGCTTGTTAATCCTCCATTCTTTCCCCTCCCGTCAAGGGCAACAATAGATGATGCTTAAATCATTGGCCACGTGCTTTTATGGCCAAGTACTTTACACGTATAGGTATTACTTTGAGTGGAAGAGGCAGACACTCAAAACATTATTTTAAATCGAGATAATAATATTTGAGTCTGATGACTCGGTAATATTACGCACATATATAAAAATTATGTGTATGTTTCTAATTAAGGCTTGATGTTTAAAGCAAGGGTGTTCCAGATCACAATGCTAAAAGTTTGCTTCAGCACACTAACATTGTGGCCTTTTTAACCTTTTTATTTAACTAGTCATTGGGATGAGAAAGGAGAAATGAGTGTCACTATTAATTTTTTTATTTAATTTATTTATTATTAGATTAGTTTTTAATAGTTAAGATTTTATATTATATTAAAAATATTATTATAATATTAACATTTTTATCGAATAAATATCAACCATCAAAATACAATATAATGATAAAAAAATTAAATAAAAAAAGGGATTATTAAAGACGCTTTTTTTTCATCCGAATTAGGCTCTTATGCCACATTTGACCTCTGAGAGGCGAGACTCAGAAATCTAGCATTGCTGCTGTCAATGTTTTAAAAGCCGGACCGAAGATCGAGCCGGAAAGGCTAACGGGTTATAGTTCAATCGGTTGAAACGGTCAGACCGTTTGGTTAGACCGGTGACGTAATAATTAAATAAATAATAATAATATATACTTATATAATAATATATAGAAAAAATAATAATATTAATTTCCCACATAATTTAATAATAATAAATTTAAATAGTTTAATTTTCAAATAAGTTAATAAATTTATATGGTATCTCATAACATATATTTAATTTTCCCTCATGATAATGATAATCACATGTTTAATTTTTGTATTAATTACTTTAGATAAAAAATGAAAATGAAATGAGAAAATGAGAATATATAAATAAATTTTAAAAAATATATAACTAAAGACAAAGAATAAAACAAAAAATAAGGTAAAAAGTAAGTTAATATATAATTTAAATATAATGTCCATATAAAAATTAAAAAGATTAAAAATTTCAACTTCCAATGCTTCAGTGAGTGTGTGTGGCTGTGATGGAGTGAAAGTTAAATATTATTAAAAAAACAAAATAGCTACATGTAGGCATATAGGTTAACTGACAAATGGGAAAATGGTCAAACTAAAACAAAGCCATTTTATTTTCGCCAGCTTGCACCGAGGATCGAGGTGTTTTGTTTCTTACCTTCATAATCACAATCTCTTTCTTCTTTCCTCCAAGCGTCTGAAAAAGTGAAAAACCTTACATCCAAAAGCTATAAGGCCAGATCTAATGAAGGCAAAACGGCAGGTGATAGAGATGATATGAATAACGGAGCTCTTTGATTTTCTTTTTCTCAAGTATGATTTTCGATTTTTTCTTTATAAATCAGTTTTATTTAAGATTAGATATATATATTTAGATTGATATTCCTCTCTCTTTGCTGCTGCTTCTCCTTCTTCTTCGCATCTGTCTCGCTGCTCTGAGTTCATTCTTCACCCGGCCAGCTTTTCAATACTCGCTCCGGGTCGCGGCTTTTTTCCGGCCACCGGCTCAAATCCCGGTTTTGAACGGTTTATTCCGGCTGGACCTTTAAAGCGGCTCAATACTCTGAGACTGACCGCCTTCCTCTCCGGGCAATGGTCCGACCTTCCGGTCCGGTCCAATCCGGGCCTAAAAACATTGGCTGCTGTAGAGATGTTATAATCATGATTATAGGCTTATTTGGTTGGATTTATGTTTATGTATAAACTTTATTTATGTAAATCGAGATAAAGCTTTTCCACATATTTATTTTGTAGACTGTAAAAGCTACCTCATAGATTGTAAAAACTACATCGTATTTCGTAAATCACAATTAAAAAATATTTATAGAAGTTATCCAAACATTCCATATGTCATTTCACAGCGTAATTTGTAATATTTTTCTTAATATTTATGGTTTTTTTGGGTCCTTTTATTGATTAAGGATATGTTTGGATTAATAGTAAAAAAAAATATTTATATAAATTGAGATAAAACTCTTCTTACAAATTTATTTTATATTCCATAAAATATATAAAAAAATCAGTTTATACCGTTAATTAATTAATCCTAAAACATTGGACACGGCCACAAACTCATACTTTCCCTTGCCGTCCAAATGATGAAAGATTGACACGTGCGCAGTGGGAGGGCCCCCCTTGAATCATGAACATTCTGTTCTGTCACAGCGACCTAATTCAGACGGAAAAGACAGAGGCGTCAAACTGTCGTTTGAGGGAATAATTGGATAACATGAGAATATTATATCAAGCTAATAATATTGAACTAATAGTTGGCAAAAGAAAAAAAATATGTAACTCTAATATACGTGTAATTACGATGCTTAATATGAAATCTTGTTTAAAGTGCAAAATGAAATATCATATTATGGAGGGGAGGAAGTATTTGCTTAACTTTTCAATTTATTACTCTCCTTTTGTTGTCAAAAAGAAAATGCAGGTGAGTTGGTTTTAAATTAGATATGTCTTTAAGATTAAAACGTGTTTGTGGAAGAATAAGATCATGTTTGAAATCTTATTTACCAATTAAAAAAGTCTATTTAGCATATAAAAGTCCATTTACCTTAAAAATTAGTGTTTGGAAAATCATTGAAAAGCAATGGACTTTTAAATATAAAAGAGTTTTTTTTCAAAAGCTTCCACACACAGCTTTTAAAAAAAAGTCACTTATCTCACCGCCAATTCAAACACAAATCACATTTTTAATCTGACTTTTTTTCAATTGGGCTTTTGTAAAAACCCCATTAAAAAAAAGTCACTTCTCCACCGAGTTACCAAACAGGCCTTAAAATGTTTGGATGAGCTTATAGGTAGTTTATAAGTGTTTTTTTTTACATAAATCGAGATAAAATTTTTCTCATATATTTATTTCGTATATCATAAATTATATTATGATTGAAAATATATTTTTAAAAATTCAAATTATTTATTAGGCGTTAAAGTTAAGCAGTCAAAATATGGAAGATGGTTTAATTATGCAGGATAATATCTGGGTTCGTTTGAAAATAGAGACTTTGGATTATTCGACAGAGGGTTGGTTATCCCCCCCCCCCAAAAAAAAAACGATCTTTTCAGGGATTGGAAGATACAGAGAATATAAAAACGCAAGGGCGCCGAGATACGGGTACTTACTTTCTCCATTTTTTTAAGAAATTGTCAATAAAAGATCACAAGATATCTTATGTAAGAAAATATAAATAAATCATATAGATCCGTGACCCGAGTAATAAAACATGTCTGCTTGGTCCTTGAGCATATTCCTTTATGAAAGCTCCAAGAGTTTTTGGCCCACCGCACTATCTTCAAGCAGAGTCTCCTTCTCCAACTGAGATTTATTTTCAAAGCCACCAACCAATTACTCATTACTCAACAAGATAATTTTTGAAATATGCAATTCCAACAATCATTCCCTATCAATAGTGGTTAACTTTTAACACCAAAAATATCTCTATGTTCTGTAACTGTAAGAGTGTAATTGGATGGTAAATTATGGTCTGTAATTGGAATCACTGGTAATCATCACACGTGAATCACTTGATTATTTTTCAAACAGAATCAGCTCCCAATAACTTGTTCAAGAAAACCATAATTTTTAGTGTTTTACCGCTGGTTAATCCAAATTGGTGATTACACATAGTTAATGACCTTTTATGGGAACTGGTTATGAGAGCTTAACAACAAAAATTGTTTTTTTTTAACCTCAAAAGGAGTTTTGTAAAACTTAGGAAATATTCTCTTCTATCGTTTTATAATATGGACTACTTCACGAGAAAAGAAAAATCCCTTTTCTATACAAAGTCAGTTTGGTAAGACAAAACAAAAGTTCTTTGACCCTTTTTGGTGCTTTTTTCGGTTCAAACCAAAAGGCCTTTCTTTTACCTGAATCATTAACCCATCACATTTCGTAGCAATGTTACTCTTACCACACACTCAACAAGAGAGACATATGATAGTAGTGTGAATAAGAGAGACCCCCAACCACTTTGATGATACCAAACTTTAATTCGTTCCATGAAGTTTGTTCTCAAAGTCATGGACAAGAGTTCATCTCCTAGAAGCTCATCAGCTGATGGAGGGTTGTTTTCATGCTGGGGTTGTCTCAAATTGAAGCTTCCCTGGTCAAAACGACACAGTTACAGACCAGCTGGTGGGTTTAGGTACGACCCTTTAAGCTATGCTCACAACTTCGACGACGGTTGCCTCGACGGTGACGAAGAAACGACACGTCGTGGGTTCTCTGCTAGATATGCTGCTTCTTCAACTAATAAATCGTCTGGTTACAAGTAACTATAACAGGGCCGATCCAAGTTGAAGGTGAGCTATAGTCGTTGTCTCACACAGCCACATAATGCATATATGTATATACTAAACCCGTTTCTAAATAATCTGTATAGACTCAAGCTATATATTGTTTGTTCTGCGAAAACAAATTTGAGCTGTACAACAACAATTATTGTTCATGAATTAAAATTTGTGGGTTTGAATGTTTGAATTACCTGGCGTTCTATCTCGTGTCATTCTCACCCTGTCCTTCAATTCAAGTTCATGCATAAATTATTACAGTTGATGAAAGAGCCTTGACCAATGATTCCAACGGGTGTATATTTAATCTATATATGTTCAAAAGCTATCGGAGAAAACAGGGTTGGATATAGCAGCTTGTTTTTCTTTCTGTTTCTTCAGTCTTCATAAGCTCTTGATTTTGCCGGAGAGGAGTCTTTTTGAATGACTTCAACAAGCAGAGGACTTGCTAGTAATTATGCCCTGTAAAGAATTATCAACTTTTCCGAATCGGTAATCAACTCATAAATCCTAATCGCGATGTCTTCTTCTGCTTAGGAGTTTTTGTATGAAATATGAATAATATAATGTAATCTAAACATCTACATGCCCAGAAAGTGTTTTCGCCTTATCTCCATAGTTCAAAATTGCAGCTGCAAACGTTGATATGATGATTAGCTTGCCTGCTAAGATGACACATATTTCAGCGATGACTTTCTTTCAATCCGGGGGATTGAAATTGCAGCGAGAAAAATAACAAGAAAATAACTTTAGTATAAAAATTCTCAAATTACGCCGAGTAATGCAGGGATGAATCAACGTTGATATCCAGGAAGTAGCACAAACACCCTGAAAATTGCCCACTTTGGAGGGAACGAACTATAAAATCACAGGAAGTTAGATAATGTTAGTGATAATTAGCTGTGTTTTTTTTTATTATTAATTCTCTCTTACCTTTCATCCCATACATTATTTACACTCTGTTAGTATCTTTTTATCTCGTTCTTTTCTCTATTTTTTTTAATTTTTTTAAATTCCTTTTTAAATAATTCATATTTTCTCACATTATTACTCATCTCATGCATGGGAAAAAAAATCTAATTAAGGAAAACAAAGAAGAACGGGGAGTTAGAATTTCATTTTTTTATTATACAGAATTAGTAATTGTGGAGTTCGACCATTAAATTAACATGACAACAAATTAGATAATAAGTCCTCTCGATGTGAAAAATGAAAAGAAAAAAAAGTTAATAATGGGCCTCACATGATCAAATATTTCCAGAAAAACAGGAGCAACCCAGGGAGTCAGTCATCTATCTATCTCTCATAGATTTATAGATTAGTTTTTATTAATTAAAGACCAACGACAATAAACACGCAGATACAATCACACAAGATGACCCTTGTCGTCCTGAAACAATACGGCGTCGTAAATGCGAGGAGTGTTTATGGTGCTCCCTCCTCTGCTTTCCTATTTGCAGGACCCCACATCGCACAAATTAGAATCACCACCAACCCCGACGACGGTGATCACCCTAACCAATATACGCTTTTTTGAAGCCAACATAGTTACACAGGGTATCGGGGATTTGGGGTAGTGAGTGGAAGGAGGAATGGCCATGGCTCTTCGCAGACTCTCCTCCACCATCAAGAAACCAAATCTAGCTTTGACTAATGGCGGTTCTGTTTATTACATGGTGATGTGAAATTTTTAATCCCTTTAGATCTACTTCCCACTCGTGATCACCTCCATCACTGAATTCGTTTCCTTTGCTTCACTTCCAAATTCTAATAATCTCTTATGTATTGTTTGGTTACAGTCTTCTTTCCAAAATGCAGCAGCACAGGAAAAAGAAAACGCTCGAGCAGCTGTACGCCATTTGTCTCATTTCGTGTGTTTCCTTTACCGGGAATGGTTTATTTTTATGTTTGCTTCATATTTATCTTGGTTAACCAAGGAAACATATCGCAGTGGATAAAGCAGCTCAATGATCCTATTGAAGTTGTGGATCCGGAAGTCACAGACATAATTGAACTCGAAAAAGCTCGTCAATGGAAGGCATGTTAAACGTACCTGTCTCCCTTTTCTATCCATGTGATGTAACTTAGTGATGGTGGATCGGAGTTTGGGTTTACAATGGTTTTGTAATTTTGAGTTAAAGCTACATGAAATAATCAAACGAAAAACTATGTTTTCTTACACTATCGAATTGGAAGGCTCAGTTCCTTTGAATTTATGTTTGTTTATTGCTTTATGAGTATATAGGGATTCGAACTCATACCTTCAGAAAACTTCACTTCACTGTCGGTGATGCAAGCTGTTGGATCGGTCATGACTAACAAATACAGCGAAGGGTATCCCGGTGCCAGATACTATGGAGGAAATGAGTACGTGCTTCTGCTTATCGATGATCTTCCAAAACATGCGATTTGTAAAAGAAATTCATAGATTGGTATATTGACTTTTGACACATTCTTTCAGGTACATTGACATGGCAGAAACCTTGTGTCAGAAGCGTGCATTAGAAGCTTTTCGGCTAGATCCTGCAAAATGGGGAGGTATGTTTGTCCATGCACATTTAGGGTGCAGTTTGGGTTCTTGCTATTCAGCAGAGAGCTATTCTATGTGACAAGGCGTTATCCCAAAGAAATAGGACCCATTGATAAATTCATTACTAGGATTTTTATTCCGAGTCGTATACAAGTATTATTATTTATTTTAACTACTTGCCTGCAAAGAGTTTCTCAGTACTTATCAGAGATGAAGGTGTTTAGCGCTTTTATTTTTCCTGCAAAGTATTACTAATTTGGCTTTTAGGAATTTGTGTCTGGTATCATGGGAGAATCCTTGTGAAGTTTGTAATTTATGGGATTTTCTCCAAACATTTCTGATTCTATGCCGACACATTCCGTTTGTGTTACATTACTAGTTCAATCTTATGTTTTCTTAGAGGTCTTATGTACTTCGTTAACAGTCAATGTGCAGTCATTGTCTGGATCCCCTGCTAATTTCCAAGTTTACACTGCATTATTGAAACCTCACGAGAGAATCATGGCTCTTGATCTTCCCCATGGTGGACATCTGTCTCATGGCTATCAGGTAATAATACTGATTGTCATTATCAGTTGTTCTGTTGCACCAATGTATGAGCAACTCATCAACAAGTTCTGAATGAAGTGTGTAGACTTTTACATGCAAAGTTCGGAAAAGAAAATCATGTGCTTATATTTGGTATATGGATTCACCTCACGTAGGAAGTAACTTTCTGAATTTTTCTTTACTGTCTAAAAGCATTGCTGCCACAAGTTCTATTCGTTGTTCTGTGTGAAGATCACATCATTTCACCATTCAATCTTGAGCCTTACTAATATTTTCCTTATTAATTTTCTGAATGCTGAACTACTACATTCGGTATTGCCTGTTCGCTAGAGCACAGTGCAACTATCCTACAGTATAATGGCATTCCTAAATCTTTGATAGAATTCTTGCATTTGTATGTGCTTATGTTGATGTCCAGATTTCTGTGTTTCCTTCTGCTTCTGACGTTTGTGTTTTGAAATTATTTGAGCAATGTAGTATACTTATATATACCTAATGATTTATTTCTTCCTTGCAGACCGACACCAAGAAGATATCCGCTGTATCAATATTCTTTGAAACAATGCCATACAGATTAGATGAGAGCACTGGCTATATTGATTACGACCAGGTTCCATTGCTCTCATTTGCTGTGGATATTATCATTTATTTAAGAGAGAACTTTCTCTACACTGCTGCTATGTAGTTACTGATACTTCTATCTTTGCCATCGAGCTGTTCTTTCTGATTTGATATTTAATCATACAATTGTAGGTTGCATAGTTGGTCTAGTTTAATTTCTTTTTATGGCATTAAATTCATGAGCCTTCAATTTCAACTTTTTGCTTTTAATGAATCTTTAAATGTTAAATGCTTATCAGATGAAAATATTTTCAATGTGTTGTTTTGAACCTCATAATGTGTCCCCATGCCAATACACGCATGCTCAGATCTTGATGAAACACGTTCAGCTGCGACCCTGGTTCAAACTATTTTGACCTCTCAGTGGCTCAGTGCCCACAGCATCCATAATTCTTTCTATTCTAAATCATTATATTAAATTGGGGAAAGAGTTTTGTTTTACAAACAACGTTTTTGCTCTTTCATGCATAATGCTCTCTTATTCTTGCAAATAATTATTTGAACTGTTTACTACCTTCAGATGGAGAAAAGTGCTGCTCTTTTTAGGCCAAAACTAGTAGTTGCTGGTGCAAGTGCTTATGCTCGCCTTTATGACTATGCACGTGTCCGCAAGGTAATTGTATATCTGCCGCAGTTTTGCTCTTTAGGAAAGATCTTTAAAAATTTTCATGCTCAACATTGATCAGTTGATGGCGGTGTTGGATTTTTTATGCTTGGGTTTGTATAGGTCTGCGACAAGCAGAAGGCTGTTATGTTGGCTGATATTGCACACATCAGTGGATTGGTTGCTGCTGGTGTTATTCCTTCTCCTTTTGATTGCGCAGATGTTGTGACAACCACAACACATAAATCACTTCGTGGACCACGTGGAGCTATGATCTTCTTCAGGAAAGGTGTGAAGGAGATAAACAAGCAAGGACAAGAAGTGAGTCTCAAACGCTAAATTTAACGTTAAAATAAGGAAAAAGGGAATTAAAAAGAATATGTGAGGGCTACTCTGTTTGTCGTAGCTTCTAACCCTGTCAGACTATATTTGTTCAAAATGCTTTTTGCAAGTAATGTCTCTGTCTCTTTAGATTACTTTGAAGTTGCATGATGTAACAAATTCTTACTTGATCGATTTCCTTTCTCTTCAGGTGTTTTATGACTTCGAAGACAAGATAAATCAGGCTGTTTTTCCGGGACTTCAAGGTGGTCCACATAATCACACTATCACAGCCTTAGCAGTTGCACTGAAGCAGGTTTTTTAATTGCTAGCCAAGGAAATACTAGTATCATTGTAGTCTTCCCATATATTTTGTATGGAAGCGTTACTATCATTTTTGCCCCATCTCTTTTTGATAGTTATGGATACGATTTGTAGTGTTTTGCTTTTTTGAATTGCCAGGCTTTCTGTTAAATTCTTTTTCTTTAAATTTAGGCTATGACACCAGAATTCAAGGATTACCAAAAGCAAGTTCTTAGTAATTGCTCAGAATTTGCACAGGTAAAGCGAACACCTTTTTTATTATGCTCGCCAGTGCTTTATAAAGCTATCACAATGAGTCAATACCCATTAGCTGTATCTTCCAATTTGTATGGACATTTATCTGTTATGGTTGACTCTTTGGTGTTGATTGAACTTCAGAGTTTGATGGAGAAAGGATATGATCTTGTATCTGGCGGAACAGATAACCATTTAGTGTTGGTTAACTTGAGAAACAAGGTGAATGGATTTATTCCTTCCTCGGGCAATTTCTTGCTCTTATTTTTATCAGAAAGGATTCATGATTGAGTACTAATTTGTAAATGCATGTCAATAAACCTGTCCAGAACAACCTTCCACGCTGGTTTAAATTTATATTGATTAGAATGAATGATAAACCCGTCCAGATAAATTTTTTAACCTTAGGACTTTTATGTTGTATTGTTTGACAGGGCATTGATGGCTCAAGGGTTGAGAAGGTGCTAGAATCAGTTCACATCGCAGCTAATAAAAATACCGTTCCAGGGGATGTGTCTGCCATGGTTCCTGGAGGCATTCGTATGGGTACACACACACACTCTCTCTCTCTCTCTCTCACACACACACACACAGTCTATTTCTCGCTTTGTTACTGGTGGTTCTGTAATTACATGTTGAAAATGTGATCATCTGGTGGTGCTCCAGGAACCCCTGCTCTCACATCCAGGGGATTTGTTGAGGAAGATTTTGTAAAAGTTGCTGAATATTTTGATGCCGCAGTCAAGCTGGCCTTAAAGGTCAAGGCTAATGTAAAAGGTTCCATTTCCATCTACCTGGCCTTCATCTGGTTTAGTTGTACAAAGTAAACTAAGGTTTTTGGCAATTCTGAATGCATACTATTGTTAGCTCATTCGTTATTGGTTTCTGAATAGGAACTAAGTTAAAGGATTTCGTGGCAACATTGCAATCAGATGCTCAAATTCAAACTGAGATTGCTGATCTCCGCCGTCAAGTGGAGGACTATGCCAAACAGTTTCCTACAATTGGTTTCGAGAAAGAGACGATGAAGTACCGCGAATGAAGGTGGCATATGGGATGCCGTGTGCTTTCATCCTCCTGGATTACCCGCCCAACCAAATGTTGTGATTTATGGATGAAATAGTGTCTAATTTTGATTAGTTTTCTTAAACCTTTACAAGAATGGTACGATAGCACCATTTCACACGACAATTAATCCGTTAAAATTTATTAGTAATTCCTCCTATTTCAAAATAATTGTTTGTTTACACTTGTTAAGAATGTTATTAAATCATTTAAATTGTAATTAAATCTAATTATTTGACCAGCATATCATATTAAAATATACAGAATATTAATATTAATGCTTTAATGAATTTTTTTATTGAAAGGATAAAATGATATAAAAATAATTAATGCTTTATTAAAATTTTGAAGCAGCAATTATTTTGAAACAAAAATATTTTTTTATCAAAGAAATAAAACTATAACTCAAGCAACAATATACTGAAATACAGTTAGTAAATATGAGGGCGCGCTTCAAAATTTGCACGAAACTTGCAATGATTGAGCATTGTCACAATAGCCAAAAGTCCAATGGGCTTTCAAAACTTGAATAACACGAGAATTTTAACTTTTTAAATTTATAATCTTAACGCAATTATTCTCAAAATTTCATTTCAGATATAACAAATCAAACTTAATATTTGTTTTTTTATAACATAAAACTTACATATTTCTTCATAAGCCATTGGGAAGGATTCTTACATACCTTGTATTTGAAGACAATAGATAGATATAGACCATTTAATTAATTATATTAATTTTTTAATTATCTGCATCTTTATTTATCCAACCTTTGAACTCGAAACTTATTTTTATTTCATAAAAATCAGTACAGTAAAAACCTTATCAAAATTTTAAAAATAAATTAACAATAAAGTTAGCAATAGAATATTAAAGGAAATAAAACACTTATCCCGTAAATACATGTGAAGAAATTATTCTCCTTGAATCACAGGAACCTATTTTTTGGTAAGCAATATTGATTTTGAAGGAAAAAAAAAACAATATTGATTTTATGAATTTAACAATTTAATGCCCACGCCGTGGAGTAAGGATCAATCAATCAAACAATATTTATATCTGAGAACTCGATATAATATTTGTATTGTATAATGGCAGATTTTTTTTTTTTTTTTTTTGCCTTTGTATAATGGCAGAAATAGAACTATTAAACTGATATTACAGGTTCTGGCAAAGAAAAAAAAATGATATTACAGGTGAAAAGAAAAAAACCCAACGGCACAGACATATTCACACACACACACACAAACACACCGATGTATCATATATATTCTTCGTCGTGATATGTAATTTCTTTTTCTATATATCTTTCGAAGATGTTCCCCCAAAGAGATTTTCCTTTCTTCTTTTTAAACTAGAGCAGATGTTAAAGGTGAAGAAACTAACGTTTCTTACTTTTAGTCTTGGAGATCTTTGATTTGCTTGCTTCAAGAGGCAGTTTCCATATTATATCCTCAAGATTGCTACAAAATGTCTTGCAAAACTGCAAAATAGAGGAAGGACAACATTCATTAACAATGAAACAAAACAATGGTGAGGCCAAACTAACAACGAAAGGATTTCTTACAAACTGACCTTGAGGTATTCACCCCCATCTCCAGCTGTTTTTTGAATGTCCACCATAAAAAATGTGGGAGCAACTTCAAAAATCTTTACAGGCAAGAAGGGAGACATGTAAATATATGAATTAACTTGTCGTTTAAATGTGAAGAGGCAGTTGAAAATCAATCAGAGGCCTAGAAACTTACTTCCAGTATCGCCGAAAAATAAGAAGTCTTGTCTGCTGAGATACCCTCTACTCTCATCTGAAAATTTATACCAAGATTTCAGATGAAAAGAATTTTAGGTAGAGTTAATCTCCAGTAAATATTAAGATCAGATTCCGCTGATTTACGTTGACTACCAACGGACATAACTTAAAGTGAACAAGTCACACCAAAGAATCCAAAGCAACAGAAGTGGAGGTATTGTGTAAATCTCAGCATCCTAACCTTATAGTTGCGAATATGAGTCTTGAATCCCATTGATTGTGCCACAACTTCCATACTTGATAAAACCACCTTTGCTGGCTTTTGAGTGATAAAGCGTGTTTGGTAGTACATAGAGTCCTGTAAGGATGTTATAGAACAAACGTGACGTTAAAACCCTACTTAAGACGACAGTATGCAGGGACTAAAATTATATTTATATCTCAGCATGCACATATCTTATTAAATATTACAAGCTAATGTTCTGCCTGCAAAGTTCCCTAAGGATATCATACGACAGTTTCTTCAATATTTGTGCATATAATTATTGAGCCAGAGATAGCAAATATGAAGAAAATATCAGAATTAAATACCTGCCGGCGATCAAATAGTGATGCCAGGTTTAAGCCTTGAGACAGGATTATCAAGTCAAATGCATTAAGCATCAAAGGACCCGTGTCTTCATTTTCACTCTGTTGATTAGCCGTCTGATCCTTCAACGACAAAATAACCATTGTCAGATACGAGGAAATAAGAATACGTGCATTTGGTGAATATAAAGCTGCCTGGATACAGTGTAAGATGAAGAATAAACGCATTATACAAACCTCCGCATCGTCAAAAGCTGCATGTACATCATCCAAATTCACTTCTTCATACTCAAGTAGGCTGACAGGAACGTAGCCTTTTTTAAACCACTCATCATTTCGTATCTGTTCAATAGTTATGCGCTGTGTATATGCGCATGCACGCACAGATGAAGTGATGAGAAGGAGAATTGTCAGAAACAACCAGAAGCAAGATGTAAGGATTAAAGATATAATTAAAACTTAAACATTAAAACATTATTTGGAAGCTAGAACATTCTAGACAGAAGTTAATGTAAAAAATATAACTATAAGAATAATAGGCCACGTTCTATATCCGCAGCATCATAACTCAAAGAAAGAACTAAGAAACATTTGGATTTAGGTGAAACACACTAATGATAAGTAGCACTGTAGCAGCTTCCTCAAGTATTAACCACGCTAATTGAGCTTAGCCTGAAGGTAAAGTTTCGCAAGATAATTAACTTTCTAAATCAGAAGTGATATATTAAATAATTTTTTTTTTGGCCAAAATATATTAAATAATTTAATGCACTATTTATTAGCCTAACTAACTTGCAATAAGACAGTAGGATCAATCCAAGGAAAAAGTTGCTTCGTTAGCAAGACAAAAAGATTAGGAAAATATTTTTTAAAAAAATCTATTTCCCGGCTGCACAGTTATTATACATTGTTAGTGTCATTTTCCCCCAATCCACAATAGGGCAACGCAAAATTTTGGGTTTTTTGGTGGGGGCCACTAAAGGACAGAAACAGTCCTAGCACTTCTGTCGGAGACACTTGCCTTGGTGGGAGGCCATTCACTTTACATATCAAAATTTGCCTAAAATAAACGTTAGCACTTGCCACTATATACAATGAAGGGAAACAGGCAATGCAATTTGTAACAACAACCTGAGGAATATTATTATTAATTATAATAAAAAATAATTGTGCTACTGTCTATCTATGAAAGACATTTAAAAAATAAGAACATTACTTGGTTTTGTGACGCCCAAATAGGCAGAAATAAGGTCTTCAGTCTTGACAAGCCTGAACAAATCAGGCACCAAGAGGTCCTTCCAAATCAAATTTCATTTCCTGTTACTTTCAAAAGTGTTTTTTCCTTTTTGTAGAAAAAGGTGAAAAGTTAATGATACGGTTGAAAATCGTGCTTGGAAACTACATATCATCACAGTTAGTTTTCTAGATCCTAGTTATAGATAACGAACCATATCAGATTTATGATTCTAAATTCAGATAGCACCAAATCATCAATAAATAAATTGAGCTTGCCTTTTTTTTCTCAGCCCATAATTCAGATTGTTAAGGATGTCTTATAAGACTTAATATATCGTCAAATACTTACAGTCTGAGGATTTGGATCCAAAATTCTACGTATTAAAGATTTTGCCCCCACGGGAAACCAGGCTGGGCATGAAAACTCTGCTCTATCAATCTGCATGAAAGGATCAGGTAAACAGTCAACAGCATGATAAGCAGAATCCAAAATTCTTTTTGATCCAAGAACACTTTAAAAGAAGCAAACATGTACACAGAGGATACTGTAGAAACTCGTAAGAACTGCAACCTGCAATTCTTATAAAATGCAAGAGGCTACTGACAATTTTTTTATTTCCCATCCCACACTCAAAATCTGTGTGACTCAACATTGTTTCGAAGAAGTAAATAGATAGACAGAAACCCTAACATCAATATTTATCAAATATCTTTTTACTGATAATTGATCTATGTTCCTGCGATTGAAGTATAAATTTGAATCACCAGAGACAAATCTGACATATTTACAAACAGGGATCTACACAGAAATATATACTGGAAATGTTGGAATCCATGCCTTACTGTATAACGTGGTAAGATCAAGTTCGTCAAAGGGAAGATATCCAGCCAACAGAACATAAAGGATAACCCCACAGGACCAAACATCTGCCATCGCACCATTGTAACCCTTGTGACTCAGTACCTGAGGCCAAAAGTGTAATTAATGACAAGGGGGGAAGCCAGCATCAAAATACTTAGTTTCTTCAGTAGACATAAAGTCAAATCTAATTCATCAGTTTGCTGCCCTTATATTTACCTCAGGAGCTACGTAGTTAGGTGTCCCACAAGTTGTTCGAAGGATACTAACCCCCTGTGAATTTTTACCATGTGTCAAGTCATTCAATATAATGTTGTCTGCATGAATTAAAGTCCACTTTAAATCCATTTGGTAACAATCCCACCTGTTCTGGTAATGCACTCAAACCAAAATCTGAAATCTTCATATTTCCTTGTGAATCAAGTAAGAGATTTTCAGGCTGCAGAAGGGAATTACATCAAAGTATCAAACAATTAAAATAATATCATGAATAAGAAAAACGACAAACTTCCAGATCCCAATGCATGCAAACCTTTAAATCTCTATGGTAAACTCCCATGCTGTGGCAAAAGTCTACACCATCAATAAGCTGTTGGAAGTATTTTCTTGATTCAGCTTCACTAATACGCCCATGGTGAACCTGCACATAAATTTTACTTTAATAATCATTATTTCTAATATCTTGAACAAGTCAGAAGAAAATCAGAGCAGAGGGCCAGAGGCTACATAAAACAGGATTGTCTGAGCTACTCACTATTTTATCAAATAATTCGCCACCTGTAACGAACTCCAATATGATATAAATCTTAGTACGGCTTGCTAGAACCTGAAAACAACATTTCACGAAAAAAGATATATTGCACTTGTTAGGGAGGCCATGCAAATAGCCAAACAGGCCTTTTATGAACTTGAAGAAAAAATAAAAGAGGGAAAGAAAGTAAGGCAGGTCTGAGGTCCAGAAAATATCACATGCCTCGTGGAGACGGACGACGTATGGATGTCTAACTAGCTTCATAATAGAAATCTCCCTCTTGATCTGTATTATATAGGAGTGTTACAAATAAATTTGAGAGCAGAAAGTCAGAAACTATAACGATCACAACCAAATCGTGAATTGATCATGAAATTTCATGTGGCTTAAAGTGCGTTATTGGAATGTCAATGCAGTAAAAGTGTTAACCATGGTCAAAATAACAGAGGTTCTTTTTTTGCTGGAAAAATGACAGGTTGAGAAGTCAATTTTCATATGTTATCGGCTTGCAATAGAATTTTGAATTCATCACATAACTGATAATTGCCATATTCCCTGGCCCTTTCAGTTCAGGTAATAGTCATTTTATCGCCAGAGTACCCACGTCCACAGAGTAGAACTAGTTGTTCACCAAATTAAGTTATGGTCCTAAAGCCTCAAACGGCGAAGCACTTTCTCCTAAGTTACCAAGAAACTTACCAGACAAGCGCAAGCTAAGGCAGCTGACAAATTCAACCCAGAAGATTTAGAAAATGACAACAATAATAAAATAATTAAAAATTGACGGGCAATTCAGAGAATTAGAACTCGAAAATCGTCTTCAAGGAATGGACAGCTATTTAACCAAGATAACATTGTTTGTTCCGCCCATAGTTTATGCATTTCCTCGACCAGAGGGATGATTTGATCAAGTATATGCAGACATAGAGAGATTTGATTATCTAACGAAACAAATTGTCAATAGTAGCTGAAATTGGAATGCTCACACTACGTACCTGGTCCACCATTTTGTGCTTGATGATGGTGCTGCGATCGAGCACTTTCATGGCGACACTTTCTCCGGTCTCTGTGTTCTGCGCAAACTTCACTTTTGCATAGGTTCCCTCCCCAATCGTCCTCCCAATCTCATACTTTCCCACTTTCCTCACTACCATGGCTCTCTCCCTCTCTCCCGGCGTTTCTCTCACTGCAGAAATCTCAGTTCCGGCATTGCAACAGCTCGCAACGGCCAGAGCTCCTGAGAGGATATCAGGAATCAAACTTTACCAAACCAACAAACTTCTAGCTTTTCAGAGTATTTAATTAATTTAAATTGAGTGTTGGTAAGGAATATAGATGGGAGGCCACGATGAGAGATGAAATCGCCAAAGTTGTTTGGTAGCTCATATGATCAACGATGATGAAAAATATATTCTTATAAAATAATTAAAAAAATGCCTCGAATAGAAGATTCCTAGCTGAGGATTTTCTCCTACGAGAGAGAGAGAAAATGAAAACAAAAAAGGCTTGGAAATGCAGGGAATAATGTTTGAAAATTGACAACTGGGGAACTTATGACTTGAGAACCATTTTCTTGAAGTTGAAGTGGGAAAAGCAGTCAGGATGAGAGGGTCGGTGTGAGGAAGGAATAAAGAGAAGTAGGTAAAAGCGAAGCTTTCTCTACTTATGGATTTCTTTCAGCGTTTTATACACTTGGTCTGATGGTTCCATGTCTTCATTCATCTCTTTCTATTTTTTTTATTTAATGTTTTAATAATTAAATTAAATTTTAGTAGTTGAGATTCGATAACATATAAAAATGTTATTATAATATTAAATTAAATTTAAAATCTATTATAATAAATAAAATAAATTTAATTATTAAAACTTAATCAATTAATGGCAACATTAGTGATAGTGGGGAATGAGTCTGGAGTCTGGACAAATGACCGAAGAAGCGGGATTGCTATGCTACAGTGCTGACATGGATGCAACTGATTGGTAAGGCGACAGGGCGTTTCCCGCCCTTTTGAAATCAGCTCCGTTGCCGTACGAACAGCTAACCTCATTTTTGGGCTTTTGAAAAATCTTTCGACACGTTCAGCCTTCCATCCAGGCTTCCACAATCAAAAGCATCCCAAAAACAGTAAACGGTACACAATAATTCCAAAACATAAAATATTCGGCCAGCAACGATGATGAAGGCTTACTGATCGAACTGACTGGAGAATAACTCACAATTTTTCAATACAATAATAGATAAGATGGTTCTAAAAGTTTTTCAATAGAAAAACAGATTTCATGACATAAAAGAAAATAAAAAAAATTATTTATAGATTCTAGATAATAATATTAAAGGTTAAAATGTAATTTAGTAATGAAATTTTTTATCATGACTATGTGGGGCAATTAAGTTTCGAGTGGCGTAAGAATAAACACAATATTTTAATAAGGTGCAATTTTAGCAATTATATTAAATTAGCTGAAATGTTAGATTATAAAATTAGAGGGAGAACAAATGCATCTCATATCAAAAAAGAGATGGACATTTGAGCCCATTAAACGAGACTGTTAAAATTGTTTTATATTTAAAAGATTATGTCTATTTTTACACCCGTAAAAGTTAATTGTGCTTGTAAAAATTTTATCACTAAAATTACATATTAACCCTAAAAATAAATATTAATATGTTTATTAATATATTTTAAAAAATTAATTTTTATAAGTTTAGTTACAGTATTTATATCTCAAACTAACAAATATTAAATTTCTCAAAATATATTAATATTAAATGAAATTCAATGACGAATATTTCTTTAATTTCTTTGTCAATGCCCTGTACGGGATAAATTTGTCTAAGAAATTTTTAAATAGATGTTTGCAAATCATTCATCAATAATAAATTCTACATAACAGCTAATTTGGATTCTTTTTGCATCCATGTCCATATATTGTTTACAAATCAAACCAAAAAAAATTTTAATCTGAACTTATATTTAAAAAAAATATCAGGTGTTCTTGTGAAGAAAAAACAAGCGCATGTAAGGGGGAAAAAGTGATTGATGGCAAAATTGGATGCGCCAAAAATAAGCGATTGATGGCAAAATTGGAACTTATGCAATAAATTGCCAACTACTTGTTGCCAACTTGACGAAATTAGTTGGCCCAATAACGGTAATCTTATCGCTAAAATTTACTATTTGCGATTGTCGTGTTTCCTTAACATAAGTAGAGCCGAGAAAACGGGTTGAGTCCGTCGGGCCGGCCCGTTTAGGCCTTAAATTTACAAGGGCCGGACTTAAGAATTTTACTTAAAAAGTGAACGCGAGCCTAAAAGGGCCAGCCCTGTAAAGCCGAGGGCCTAAAAGGGCCGGCCCTGATATATTTTTTATTTTTAAAAATTATTTATATGATAATAATATTATTGATCTTTTATATTTTGTTAATGATGTTGAAAATATTTAGTTGTTATTATCTTTTTTAAAATTAAGTTTCATAAGAATATTTTGTATTAAGAATCATAAAAATATAAAATTTATAAAAGATATTTCTTATTTTATAAGAAAAATACATTAGATATTTCTTATTTATTCTAAAGTTTCACATATGATGGTAATTTACTAATTTATTTGTATTTTATGTTTTTTATAGAGTTATTTTTCATTTTAGATTATTCTTTGTTGTAGATAAAGATTATGAATATATTCATGATTTGGGAGAAGAAATTCTTGATATTTTTACTCTCAAGTAGAGCCTACTACTCAAACTGAAGCACAATCAAATTTTCTTGAAATTGATGATAGTGGTGAAGAAGATGAAAATGATAGTCGTCATACTAATGTTGCTTAGAGTATTTAACTTATTGCCTTCTTATACTTTTGTGCGGATTGTGAATTATTTGTGGATACTATTTTTTACCTTTGAATATGAATTAGTAACAGTATTTGTTTTATTGCATGAGGCGTGTAGACGTGTAGTTAAATCTTGTGTAAATAGCTTCAGGCCCTGCGGGCCGGCCCTGGCCCTCATGCTCTCGGACCGGGCTTTGAAAAACGGCAATTTTTCTTACCTTGGACTCTGTAGGGCCGGCCCTTTTAGGCCCTGACCTATTAAGGACCAACCCTATAGGGCCGGACCGCCCTGATTCCCAACTCTAAACACAAGTACCACTTGCCTCTGTCCTTTTTAAAAAAAAATAAAAACGTACAACCTGCGTCTGTCGGCCGCCAGGGGAGGGAACTTGAGGCTCAACGATGATCACTTGTGCCCGCGAGCGGCCCCCTCACTTTTTTTTTTTTTGGTCGAAAACGGCCCCCTCACTTGGACACTTTGACATTTGAAAAAAATATTTGTTATATTGATGTGCTTTTTTTCCTGAATTGGATCATATTTCTTCCTCTCTTTAATATAAGATATTTTTTTATATATATAATATATAATTTTTATATTTATCAATCTTTTTTTAATTTATTCATATTGATACTCTATCAACAATAATTAAAAATAAATAATAAATAAATTAAGAAAGATAATTAGAATACTTTTAAAAATATACATAATATTAACTAACTTTCTTAATATAATTAAATAAAATAAATATATAATATACTAAAAAGCGAAGGAGCATTTTTTTTTCTATTGATTTATAGTGATATGACTCCAAATGTAGAAGCTTTCGGCGCGAAGGGGATGCTTGTTTATTTTTCCATGTTGGTGGACACGGGTAATTGATATTCATCGTGCCATTATTGTCAAATGAGGTTTAACTTGGCGTATTTGTACTTCTTCATACACACTTTCTAAGGAGTAGTGGATATGGATACAGAACTGTGGATAGGGGGAAAAAAGATGTGGATATAGAACAGGCAAAATATTAACTTTCGAATAATTAGACGTGAAACATGACAAACTTGTGAGTCTAACTAAAATACCTTTGAATTTATTGTGCCCCGGCCAACTTGTTTTTGCTTGACGGTCTTTATTCATGCCCCCAGTAATCTGCTACTTCAAAGAGATAAATTTTACAAGCGTTGTATCTCAACAATTTGATTTTCACGCAGGCTTGGGGATGAGTCAGCGAATTGTTTTTTGTCCCCCTTTTAATTATATTAATAATTAACTAATGATTATACATTTTATACAGAGAGTGAGAAGGGGGGGGGGAGTGCTGTAGAAGTAGAAGACACAACATATATAAAAACGTAGTAACTAAACTGAGATGAATCGCGTCTGAGATTAAAATATTCTACAGCAATCCATGCATGGCATGGGGATGGGTTACTCTCTGAAGTCAAGGACAATCTTTCGTGATGGTATGTCACATTCTTCTGGAGACGCGATTAGTGATATACATGTACTTGTACTCTGAGCCCTTGCTCCGTTGCTCGCTTTAAAACGACAACAACGATACTTTTTTTCGTGGGAAACTTACTAGAAAATCAAACCTCGTTAAAAATAACGCAAAATCAATTCTTCATCAATTGATTAACCATGCAAAATACAGTTGTTTAGTCCTAAAAAATCAAAGCTTTGCTTTACTTGTAATTTTCTTTTTCTTTATCCCCAATTGCCGCAGCGGCATTGAAGTTGATGCAGCCCCTTTGTTAGTTTGTTCAACGGCTTGGAGGCAACGCATAACTATTTTAGAAAGACAGGCGCAGGCCAAATAATGCTTCTAAAAGGGAAAAGAAATTAAGGGGCTGTTTGTGATAGCTTTTTTGAATCAGACTTATTATATAAGCCCGATTCACGTAAATCGAGATAAATCTCCTCCACATATTTATCTTGTAGACCGTGAAAGCACCTCGTAGACCGTAAAAGCTACTTCGTAGACCGTAAAAGTTACCTCGTAGACCGTAAATTACAATTCATAAGCACTTATAAAATTTTCATAAGCTATTCCAAACAGCCTCTAAACCAAACCGCGTTATTTCGTGTAATTATGAAATTAAAAATCACAATACTGTGAAATAATTTTTTATCCTGACGATGACAATAACAGATATTAAAATATATTGACGACATCTACTTAACCTGTTGGTTACAGGTATCTTCTGGAATCATTATGTTGATCTCAAACAGTTAATTGTATGGTATAAGACGTGAAACTTCCATATCACCACCTCCATGCTAAAATTTTATGTTCGATATTCAATGACATTAATAATCATGGAAGGATAACGGAGATAACTGCCAGAGAAAAATGTACTCTATCGGGGACCTCACTCTCTTCAAGTTCAACTATGCAGCACTGTAAAAAGTTGCAAAATCAAAACAGTAACATCATCTCGGAATGATTTTCAATTCAATTGCCTACTACATCGGGTCCGTACGTACCATCAGACAGCCGAAGCCGCTTTATTAGAAACCTTTACTTCTTGATTCTGAGTTCCACCACCGCCTTGTGTCCCGATATCACTTCCAGTTGCAGCAGCCACCACCTCTCGTCGTGGAGGAGGCACCACGCCACCCCAAGTGGCCGGAGTCGCAATGAAGACCGGCCTTCCACCGTCACCATATACCATCTGTGGGTATCCAGCAGCAGGCTCTGCCACCACCTCAACCTTTGGCTGTACTATTGAACTAGTTTCAACGCCGTTAGCCCCAATTCTGGACTGTGAATGTGAAAGTGAAAGTGATGCCAGCGGTGCTCCATTGTAGAACTCACTTGTTTGGATCATTCTCGGGACTCGATAGTATGGCTGACCAATCGTAGGTCCATTCACGGCTCGCAAAGGAGGAGCATGGTACATTACGGCTGGGGCTGCAATCAGGTACAACGGCGGCTCAGTAACGGTTGCAGAAGCCGCTACCGAATAACTAGCACTTGTGAGGAGTTTTTCAGGCGAATAAACCGCCGCAGATCCCGGAACTGATACCGGAGAGTGAACAATGTGAACAGACGGCGTCGTGTCCTTTCTCTCTGGATTATTTTTCTGATGAGAGTAATAGTCCATGGTTTTATTATTAACTTTGCCGTTGTCTTCATTTCCTTTTAGTAAGGTACTCAGTTCATTCTTTTCCAAATTCAATCTCTGCGACTCCTCGACCTGTATCTGAATCTCAGTTGTTGATCCCGCCGATTCTCCAGCGATTTTCCGATCTTCCGATCCGCCGTCCGTTCCCGTAGGCGAACAATTTGCCTCCGCCGCATTCGTAACAGAGTCAGGCAATTTCGTCGCTGAAACTACTGAATATCTGTAATCCAATCCAGACAGAAAATCCTGATTCGCAGGTGCCGACGATGAAGAGCCCTTAACATGTGGAATGTGCACGGAATTGAGAGCGTCCACAAACCACTGCTGCTCCGGTTTCAAATCGTTCGACTCGAAACTCGTCGGAGCCGAAGGTTTTGGCGGAAACAGGAACAGCCTCAACCTAGCGGGCTTCACCGAAGCACGTTGAGACAGATCATACTCGATCATCAAGTGCTCTAGATCCTCATCGTTAGTGACCGAAATCAAAGCGTCGAGATCTTCGCCGGGGAGTTGGTACTTGATGAAAACATCAGCACTGCAGAGAGATGAGAGCTTCGCCATCACGGCAGAGAACTTAATGCTGCGATCAACGGTTATGATCTTGGTCTCACCACCGACGTAAGCGAGCTGATTGTCATGGCTCCTAAATTGGATATTTCCGCCGTAGCTGCACATGAACTTAACTTTGTGGCTGTTGTTGGTGGTAGTGGTGCAAAGAGGATCGTCCATGGATGGATTCTCGTGGTCGCCTTCTTGAGAATGAGGCGAGGAATTACGGGAATCGGGGTGGGAATTAGCGAGGGAATGATTCTCCATTGCTAGGTAGGGTTTTAAGAAATGAGTAAGATTCCAGGAATTTAGGAGCTAGGGTTTGAGGGAATTGAACGTAATAAGAGGTCTTGAGGCGGTGTGAGGATCGGTGATATATATATATATATGGTGTTATGGGGGGAGAAGAGAGCGCTGTAAAGAAGAATCATCCGCCATATTGAATGGGGTGGATACTGAATATTTATGGAGGGAATTAAATAAATACTGGGTGAATTGCCTTTATTGATTTTAATTTTTGTAAGCAATTATAAATAATTTAAAAATAATACTTAAATATTTATGGATTAACGAGAATAATCAGTTATATCAAATTTTTCTGACGAAAAATAAGTTGTATCAAATTAAGATGTTTTTTATTTTAATTTTCTCTGAAATATTTATTTTACAGTGACACCTCTACTATTACAAAAAATACTTTTTAGACCAGTTAAAAAGGATATTTTAGACCATGGATCAGATCTTAATATAGCCGGACATTTTAGACCGTGGATCAGATCTTGATACAGCCGGTCTAAAAAGTCTGTGACTTTTTAGACAGGTTAAAAAAACCGGTCTAAAAGCAACACTTTTTATTTTCTGAAAAACTGGTCTTAAACATATGTTTTTTTATTTTGTTTATTTCAATTTTACCCATGCTAGTAAGTCAATTCAACGATAATCCCCTTTCCACACAAGCAACAACGCATATATATTCACAATCAGAAGCAATGACAACATCATTTTTATTTCCAGCCTATGAATCATGTTATCATATGCAAACTTACTCCAAATTTGGAATCATCAAGCCTAAAATCCTTAATATTTCACATTTCCCTCTTTTGTTAAATATGCCCTTAGTTATCCTAATTTGTATGAAGCTATGAATGCTGAATATATATTAGTCATTTCTAAGCAACAACACTATAGAATTGTTCCACAAAGGACCACATATACCCATATCAACACATACATACCATCAAGTAGAGAATGGTAGTATAATGATATTATATACATATGATTTCTATGGGAAAAATGTACTTGACATGCTATGTTAATACGCTTATAACCCTACAAGACTTGAAATTTATCACGGATGGGATTAAGAACGAATATATTCAAATAAACCAAGTTTCATGCAAATTTATTCACATAAAACCACTAACAGCAAAGAAGAAGAAAGACATACAGACAAACGCGATGAAATGGAGGAATGGCGATGTCGGAATCAAAGAAATTGTGAAATCTCGAAAACAAAGGGAGTGAAGAGAAAAATACATGCTGCAATAAATTAGGGCTTCGACGAATTGCCTACATAGATTTAACTACCGAAGCACTGACAACAAACAAGAAGAAAGGAAAAGAATGTACTTCGATAGCCACTGACGCGCACCCAACCGTAAGAGAAGACAGAGCAACAACGAAAATTTTTGAAGAAAATGCACGAGCTAGGTTTTTAATAAGACTTTTAAGACTGGTTATTTTAATAACCGGTCTTAAAGGTCATACCTTTAAGACCGGTTATTTCATAACCGGTCTTAAAACAAAGACTTTTAAAACCAGTTATTTGAATGACCGGTCTTAAAACTATAAGGATTTTTTATTCACTTTTAATTAGACATTTAAAACCGGTTATCTCATAACCGGTCTTAAAACAACGACTTTTAAGGCCGGTTATTAAAATAACCGGTCTTAAAAATATAGGGATTTTTTATTCATTTTTAAGTAGACCTGTTATATTTAAAACCGGTCTAAAATATATGATTATTTTTTATATAACGTTTAATTATTTTACTTTTGAGACCAGTTCTATAGAAAACCGGTGTAAATAAGCGTAAAGGATTCAATTGAAACGAGTAATCTGGATGAAATAAATTCTAATATATTGATCCCTAATACTTCTATTACATTTTCTCTCTTCTTCTTCCTGTCTTGTGGTATATTTACTGTGCGTCATAATTACTTCCGTCACTGTGATTCGGTTAAGCGTAGGCATTAAAGTTTAACGGTCGCACTCCAAGTACACTCAAATATTCTTCCAAATTTGTTATAAAAAGTGCACTTTCTTGTAATGAAAATGCAGAATTTATAACACGTACCGTTGCATTGACTACATATATAATGACTTAATGAGAGAATACAGTGGAGCCAATGAGTTAATGACGTTCTTGTATAAGATTTCTCTTGTCATCGGCAGCAGGAATTCCTGATGTAATAAAGTAGCGCTAGTATTTGATTTCTTTTGTCAATCGGATTAATTTGTATAGATCGTTTTGTGTATTTGCGTATGATGCCGAGCAAGACTGATAAATTCCGAATGAATCCATCTGTGAAATCTTTACGGGTATCACCAACTTTTTACAGAACAATTATATATTTGTTAATTAATTTATATCACTCAAATTTTTTTAAAAAAAAAGAAGATTGTTTTCATATATGCGTGTTAGAGAAAATCACGGAGATGATAGTATTTTCCTTTGAATTCGGTTGATATTTTTCATTTTTCGACCGTGGAAGTAGGAGGATTATTCGACTCTCAGAAAAACTGAACATTTTTTTAAAACTCTACAATTTACGTAATAGTTAATAACTAACACCCCATAAACCCCCACATGGGGGAAAAGCCTCCCCATTTCCCTTCACCCTTGTCATCCATAGATCAAACCATAGAGATATGAATTATTTATATCAAATTTTAATTATTCAAATTTTTTATATAACTTTTTTATTTGATATTGTAATAACATTTTTATGGGATATTAAATCCCAGTTGACCTATGGATGAGACTGAATAAAGAAGTGCATGGAAATTGGGAGATTCCCATCCGGATCGCCAGGTGGACTGGGCTTGGTGATTGTTTTGTGGGAAGCATGTATGTTTTTTTAAAAAAGAATGTATAGGTATTGCATCAAGTATTCAGAAAAATTACGAGTCAAATATAGACAATAGTGAAAGCGTACAAATTAAAATTCATAGCTTACATCACTTTAAAAAAACAAAAAAATCAGAGTTCCATTTTCTTGGCTAATATAAAATTCATAGTTTCAGTTTCAGTACGTAGTCATTACCAGCTATGGCCCCATGCATGCTAAGCTGATCCAGGACGAAGCAGCGGTAAGTGTGGCCTCCTGAGAGGAGTACTATTAAATATTAGTACTTCTTTTTATTTATAATATAAGTCATTTTAATTAATTTATTAAAATTAAAAAATTATAGTTAATTTATTAAATTTATCTTAAATTAATTTTTTTAAAAATTTTATCTATATAAAATGTGGCTTTAAAGGAGAGAGAAAAATATAACAAGTCACATTCAATCATTAATTATATAAACAAAATTAATAAATAAATATTAATTATTTTTTTAAATGATTTATATTATAAACCAAATCAACCAAACTGTGGGCTTTCTCTGTGTATGTCCCAGTGAGTTCTCCACGCTAATTAAACTGCTTATCCATGAACGTCTCGATAAGAATATTTGAAGACCGCGCGTTTATTTTTATACTCGACTGCTTTGCATTGAAAGTATCCCCCTTAGCTGGTTTGGAATAGGTTTTTTATAAGCTTATAAGTATTTTTTACGTAAATTGAGATAAAACTCCTCTTATATACTTACTTCATATATCGTACATTACGATTGAAAAGCTACTTTTGAAGGTTCTAATCACTATTCCAAACAAGCAACAGTTTCATTTCAGAAGCCATTTTTCATAAATCGAGATAAAATTATTCTCTAAAAATTAAGCTAAACATATACATATATACACTACGCCCATTTCTAAAAACCACTTGAAAGTTTGATTTAATGTTAAATATAATATAATATCTTAATTTATTTTATTTATCAAATTTATAATTTTTTTTAAATAATCTTATTGATTGCACATATTAAATTATTTTCTATCAAATGGTAGTTATAATAAAAGATAGTGTTTTAAAAAAAATTAACCTATATTTATTATAAATAATTAATACAACTAAATTTTTTAATCTGTCCAAATTAATCTGCTATATTTTATATTAAAAAAGATGAGTATCGTATATATACTTATCATCAACGTACGGCATTGGGTAGTAATAATAACAATAAAAATCCTGGCCTTGAGTGAATGCTCAGCACGGAAAATTTATATGGATATTGTACATTTACACGTACATACATCTAAATTACATAATATATTAATATAATATGAATATTGACATGAAAAATTACTCCAAGGTCTCAAAAAAAGATGTTGAATTACTCAAAAATCTAATAACAATTTGAAAAACATGGAATGATAAAATTTTAGTATAAAAAATGATAACAAGTCTATGTTCATCACTTGTTATTTATACTTTTTATATAACATTTTAAAAAAGTTGGGTCCCAAGGTTTATCATAACCAAAACATGTATCTAAGTTTAAAAAATGCTTATAAAAATATTTATATATCACTCACCAACAAAATCCTTCCCATCTTATATTCAAGGAAAAAGGGTGGCAACCTATTCGCCTACCTTAAAAACCACATCCCAGGATTTCAATTGTCAGCTATCCAGTCAAGAATTGAAATATGAGTTTAGTCCAAGATATAACCATTGCAACAAAATGTATGCCTTATTTGTACCAAAAAATAAATGTATGCCCTATTTGATAAAATAGAATTAGTGTGTATTTAGATTAGCTTTTAAATAATAATAATTATAATTTATTATATAAGTATGTAAGAAGAGTTTTATCTTAATTTACAAAAAATAATAAACACTCCATAAAATTTAGGAAATGGAATTGGGATTTGAACTGTCCAATGTCTTTTTGATATGTTAGAAATGAATTCTGTGTGGAAGTCACTTATTGTCATTTCTGCCAAAAGGCGGGAACTCACTTTCAAGTTCCAACCCATGGAACTGGATGAGTTCCAGGGAAAAAACTTTTCTTAGACCATTATGCCCTCAATTTTATATTTTATTACGGAATTTGCCCTTCACACACCGTTCCATCTCCCAATGTCCAAATACCTCCCCTTTGGCAACCTCTGGTTACCATCCACCTCCACTTATAGTGAAGATGGCGACGAAGGCATTTCTGGCGACTGAACATTCTGATGGAGACGACGACTCTCAATCTTGTTAGCCTTGACGGTGAGCCCAGATAATGAGAATAAAAGGAACGATCCGTCTTCTATTGTTGTAACACGGCGAGGCGACGACGTTGATCCGCGATGGCCCAGTCTCACCTTCGTTTTCATCTTCTTTGGATTTTGATTTCACGTCTTCCAGTTTCTTCAATTTCGATTTCTATTTCACCAAGCATGACACCCTTCCTCAGTGTTGATCCCATCGCTGCTTTGGTCTGAAGCTTTAATCTCTTCATTCACACCATCGAAGACTTCTTGTGACAGAGCACCTTTTAGATCTGCATCTCCATCGGAGACTTCTTGCGACGAACCACCTTCTCCTCCTCTGGCTTCCGGCGCTCTCCTCCCGTCCTCCGGCAACCCCATCATCCATCATCTCTATTGTCGTCCCCCTCTTCCTTCCCTTCATCATGGCAAAAGTTTTCTTAAATTTTTGTATGCGAAAATGAGATGGTTTAATTTCTAGATATAATTTGTAATTTCTGGTTTGACGCTAAATCTGGTCCGGATTCAGTACTCTTTGCCTGGTGGCCGGTGGTTGTTCTTTGTCCGGTGGCTATGGTGGATGATGGGGTGTTTTGAAGATGTGTGGGTAGGGTTTGTTTTTTTAGGGGCATATAGGTATTTTCATATTTTAAATAGACATATTAATTAAAAAATATAGGTTAAAGTATATCTTTAATATTTTATATTTACATTAAATTTTATTTTAGTCCCTTCCTAACGAGAGTGTTTAGAATAGCAGTTGGAACTTCCAATCGTACTTTTCAATCGTAATTTACGGTTTATGAGGTAGCTTTTACGGTCTACGAAGTGATTTTTACGGTCTATAAGATAAATATATGGAAGAGTTTTATCTCGATTTACATGAATCGGATTTATACATAAGTATAATCTAAACACCCTCATTAATGTTAACACTGTTAGCTCTCGATTAACGGAGAAATGCTTACTGGGCTAATTCAATGCTAACTCAGTAATTAAATGCTAACATATTAATTTTTTTAATTTAAAATGTATAAATTGAAAAATATTTTTAATTAAACCCTAACCCTCACTTGGACGGCCAAGAATCGGTGTCTATCAAAGAAAGAACTTGGCCATTGTTACTTGAATCTCATGCCCCGTTGAACAGCTCCACGTGTCCTTCATTCTTGATTCTCACCTTCATCCCAATCGTAGATGTCCAAACTTTTGTCATCTCATATAATTGATCGATTAGATCCACATGAATCTATAATGAAGAAAATTTCTTCAAGCAAAATCAAACAAGCAGCACCAAGCAACGGAGTGAACAGAGATTCGTAGGTCCAATCACAAAGTTGAACACATATCTGATTGGTGAGTGAATCTGGCAGGTCATCGAACAAGCTCGAGTCACTGGAAGATGAATGATAGGCCGTCGATTTGGTCAGAGGGGTTCGATGTTGGTTAATCTGGGTTGAGGGGTTTGATCTTGGAGGTGAAGGAAGGTGGGAGACGACAGAGATTGAGGACAAAGGGATGAGAATGGAGAAAGAGAACGATGAGGAGGAAGTTGAGAACGAAGGAGGGCCGGAGAGAGAGGACGGCAACGAGTAGTACTGGGGGACCTCCGTTGACTCTGTTCTCCGATCACCTGCAAGGAGTCGAGAGAACTTTTTTTTTTTTTTGGGTCAAGCGGAAAAAGTCATTGGATTATAAATTAAAATTTAAAAGGGTGAAGGTGTAATTTTATCATAAATATTTTTTTTTTTGCCAAAATCATAAACATTTTTTAAAAAGCCACAACATTGTAAATATTGTTTGGATATAAAAATATCTATAAATTTTATTTGACGGTGTTAATTTTTCGTTAAAAAATAAGTAAGCCTACATGGATAAAAAACTAACGCCAGTAAAGTTAATATAAATGACATTATCAATTTGTTTTTAAAAATTTATAAGTATTTTTATATTAAAAAAATATTTAATATTAATAACTCTTTTAAAAAATATTTATAGATAAAATTAAATATCCACACAATTTAAAATTACTCTGTCAGCATTTTATGTCTTGTCAACACATTTTACGTTAGTGAAAAATTAACAGTTTTAACACTAAAAATTTAAAAATATATTTTATAACTTTAAAAGACTAAGTTAGAATCTGATATAAGTTTAAAAGACTAAAAATTATTTTAACCAAAAATATATCATAGGTCCTTTGAACAAATTTAACCTCACGTGAGCTCCAGTGCCAATTCCACTTTCTCTTCTGCTCCATAGACATATGTTCCTCGGTAGCAAATGGGGCAGTAGGGAATCAACAACGGTGAAAGCCGTGGTCAGAGAAGAGGCTCAACTCAAATTGGTTGAGGATTGTCTCGGCCAATCTGCACTTCCTGCTGAGTTATTCACTGCCTTTTCATATCATCACGTATTCCATTTCAGTTTCATTATTTGCCTCTTTCTTTCAGTTGCAGGTGGGCCTAGCAATTGGTAAGCTGAGTTCCGCTTTGGATCAAGGATTTGTGTTGGATTTGATTCCGACCCGCAAAATGATTCTGATGAACCTGCTTGTTCCATCATCGACACCTCCAAGGATGACAAGAGAAAGGGCTCCAAGTCCAAATCTCAGGCCGCTGATTCTTCCTCACTATTCATCGAGATGGATTGGGTCGTTGAATACGCCTGCCAGGTTCGTTAATATGGTTTGTTTGATTTCGAAGTGCGCCAACAAGACCTTACACCGTGATCTCTTGATTATGTTGCTCGGGTAAGTAATGAGGGTGGGATTTCAGGTGTCTAGAATGCTTGATGGTGGCATAAAGGTTGTTGGCATTTACATTTGGACCAGTAAGAATGCAAAGTAGATTGGATATCATCTGCGACGAGGCAGAGGGTGATTCGGCTCGGCTTCTAATATTGATGGTAGCGGAGAAGCAAGTGATGAGATATCAACTGAAAAGCCTGTTGCCAAACTAGTTTTGCAATTATTGAGGTATTTGGTTGATAATATTGATATATTTGACCCTTGGATATATTACAATGTTGCTTGATGAGAAAGCTTTACCAACTACATGTGTATGTTCTCAATGTAATGTTTTCCATCACCAACCCATTATGTAGATAAAGATTACTCCGTGCATAGTGTGTGTTGCAATGTTCAATCTTAGGGTTGTTTTAAAGACATGGTCTATGCAAGAAAAAAATTATTTGTTTACCTTAAATACCAATGGAGCGCTCATGACAGCTGATTCTTGACATCTTGTAGCTGAAACCTTTGTTTACTTGGAATTATTGTGTGATCCAGTCATTTATGAAGCTTTAACTTTGTCATCTTAACTGTGCTCCCTCATAATACATGTTAGACACCGGCAACCTGGAAGGTTGTGTCTTAATTATGATTGATTACATAGGGTTTATTCCATGGGTGGAGCTCCTGTGAGGTTCAGTGTATTTAATTTTAGTGTATAATATTATATACATTCCCACTCTTCACTATGATTGCCTGCTGATGTTTTGCAATTTACTTTGTATGGCAGTGGTGTTAAATGTATATTTATTTGATACTCATTTTAAAGCCATACATTTCATTATTTCTGGTTGCCAATACTTCGGTTTTTAACAATGGCCATTATAATTATCACACTTTTACGATAAACAGAAAAGGATGCAGCTTTCCCCTTCCTAGAAGGGTCTTTGCACCTTGGCTGGCAGGAATATATGTATGTGACTACTTGCAACCTTCTGATACTGTTGAGGTTTGTTCTCTTCCATATTTGGGTATTGGGAACATGGCTTTTATTTGCATGTGCCTCTGGTTTGTTCAAGCATGTTCATGGGGCAATGTTAATATATTTTCCAATGTTGTGTGCACAGACACAGGGTAGGCTAGCCTGCCCACGGAAAGAAAAGCAAAGGAAAATGATAGTGTTGCACCTGGGTTCATTCCTTGGTTTGCACATTTGGCAAGGGATGCTGTCCTCTTATCCAGAAAACATTGAAAACAAAGATAAACCCTCTCACTAAACGATTTGTTTAGTGCTGTTACATATTAGTTTCATGAAAATGCTAAATCAACTGGTATTTTGTATTTAAATTACTGTTATCCTGTAACCTGTTTGCGCCTTCTACTGTCAAGTAATGCAGAAGCTATGCGTATTTTTTGTTTTCTGTTTTTCTCCAAAGTTTCTTCTAAGAAAATGTTTAGAGTTAAGGTGCAATTTTACCAACAAAGTTTTACCTAAGGGACGTCTAGCACAAATAAGTTTTGGGAGAGGTAAAAATAACAATAAACATTTAAAAAGGGTGTAGATTTAACAAAACCGTTAAATTTGACCTAATGACGTTAAATTATAAGAGAAGAAAATCTCTAACGACGTTAGGTCAAATTTAACAGTTTTGTTAAATTTGCACCCTTTTTAATTATTTATTGTTATTTTTATCCATTCCAAAACTTATTTATACCAGACGCCCCTTAGACAAAATTTTGTTTCTAAAATTGCACCTTAACTCAAATGTTTATATGCGGGTCTTCTGGCTTGCGCTTTTAATGCTTCCTAAGGCACTAAGAGATCATTGTGCAGAGTTATTATCGGTGAAACCTTCAGCTGCTGACTCAATGATTTTGGGGCCAGAGAAAGAAGCCTCAGCCCTCACAAGTACTCGTTTGAAATAACGATTGGAATATTTAAAAGTAACTTTTTAATCGTAATTTACAGTATATGAGGTAAGCATGTAAGAGGAGTTTTGTCTCGATTTACATGCATAAACCTTTCATAAGTATTTCTAAGATGTAGCTGTGCCATTTGGTTTAACTATTCCACACTTAGACGGGCAGAATTGAAGACAGAGGACAGCGTTCAAGTCAATCTTCAAAACCAGTTAACATTAATGTTGTAGCTGCTGGTCTTGTCCTTGTCCTCGCAATCATGCTTGGTTTTGCCCTCTTGGTGTTAAAGGGCTGACCCATCAATAAACATAGGATTTCTCTCCCGACTAGTTTTATACTTGGATGGGAGAATATGTTTAGTGAATCCTGGGCAGACATTTTCTCAAAAGTTAGCCAATTGATGTTATATGAGTGGATATTGGCAGACATTTTCTTCAAATGAAAATCTATTCTGCGGGAAGAATTACAAAACGATACTAGAATCAACGAAATACAAAAGGTGGCATGCTTTTGGATCAAGCGAGTATTATTTTCCATTTTTTAATGAAGTCAATTTTTCATATTTGGATAATTGTTATGTACATCAATAGCAGTCAATGTGATTCTAATTTAGAATAGCATTTCAAAATCGTGAGTTTTCTCCACTTCAATGTTAGAAAACATTCATGGAAACACCCCCCCCCAAAAAAAAGAAAAAAAGAAAAAATTCCGGCCCCCAAAACAATAACAGCAGTGTAAATAAATATAAATATAAATTAAGGTCAGGCATATCCTTCACACATAAAAATTAAGGCCATCTTACAGAGTTAATCATGGAAAAATTAATTTGCACATCCCCGTTATCTATAAATTTCGGCGCCTAGATTTTCAAATTTTCTAGGTGGCCAAAAAAAGATTTTCAATTTTCTGGATCCTATAAAGAATAGGACAATTATTTTTCCTGTAAATGCAATTAATGCATTATGAATCAGGAGTAACTTCCATTATCTATGTATAATGTCGCTCATAACAATTACTGGGTCGGTCCATTCCCTTTATTTTTCTCGTCAGCAATAGGAAGATTAAGGCCATGAGGAATCTTGCCAGGATAGTTCGTAGTTGACTTGTCTGATCCAACCAAACTGCAGAAGGAAAACTCAAAAATGAATTTTCTGCATTAAAGCATGGATAACTAAGTGGGTTCTACGTGTAAAATGCTCACCCTCTGTCAACAATAACCATTGAACGCAGCTCACAATTAGCAAAGCTACAACAAAACAAATGGTGGAAATTCTTATTTAATACTAAAGAATGATTGATGATTTGCGCAAGTAAATTGAAAAAAAAAAAAAGATAATTTACGCAAGTAAAATATATAATATTCAAAATAAATGACACCGGGTAAACATTTCCGCCATGTTACAGATTCGCCTGGTAGAATTTTCCCAATGTAATGTCTTTTCTACATCTCTCATTTTAACAGTGCCGTGAAGAATTTTATCAAGTAAACTCTCATATATGCATATCCTTCAATTCAATTATGAAATGTCAAAGTTACAGATATAAATATCAGAGGTTTGTCTAAGCATAGCTGCTTGCTAAAATAAAAATATCTGGAAAATATCAGTAATTGCCAGATGAAGATTCTTCCTTGTTCATTTCCTTTCTTTTCATAAAGGATTGGAATTGTATCTTCAGTGCTAATTAGAAACTCAAGGAAAAGAATATTTATTGATTACTCTTTCGAACGCATGCGTGTGCTGTATAGCCTGTACAATCAAGTTTAGCATTATTTTCAAAGAAAGGCTTACTGTTTGCATATTTCACTCTTCACAGTTGGATGACAGTCATTTCCAAAAGCGCTTAGAGCATGATATAGAAAACCACTGTGAGAAACAATTGCTATCTCATTCTCTTTACGTGTCCATAACCTGTACCAATAAGGAAATCCGGGGGAGAAAAAAGTTAGACCCTTGGCTATGACCATTTCCGGCCTTTGATGGGTAACACACAATTTACTAGAATCTTGGAGAAGAAAAGAAGAACTATGCGAGATCCATCCAAACAACGGATTTTGGTGCCATACTCCTAATAATCATTGATCAACTACACGTATTCCAGTATTGTACTTAAACATGAATTGCAGAAATATAGGACCACTATAATCATAACGCAAATTGGAATCTGAAATTACGCGCTCACCATTTCAAAAACTTCAGCCCCCTAACAGCAACTTCTTCATCCTTCTCTCTAATATCAGGTGTCCACAAAATGTCCTCGTCACTTTCTATCTAAAATGAATTTTAAAAAAAGTGTGATTACAATCCAACCAAATTTGTATTACCTACTACCAATTTAAGCATCAGAAGAAAAACTTAGTTATAGTAGTTCTCGTTCACATTATGAGAAATCAATCAAGATATATCACTTACCGGTGAAAAGTCAATTGCAGGGAACATATCCCGATATTCATGAATGCTTCTTCTCTTATCACAAGGATGAACTCCCTGAGTTACAAAAATTAGAAATCAAGCATGACAGAAATGTAACGAATGTTTAAGCCAAATGAAATTCCAAACAGGGGATTATAAACAGATTAAACTTTTAATCTTCTTTCTCTTCAACATAGTTGGCAACCATAAACACCGTATTAATTTTATGAAGAGAAAGAGCTGATCAAAAGCCTTTATGGGGCAGTGTATAAATTAATACAAAAGAGTTTTTTATTTTATTTTTTGTTGCTTGGGGGGGGGGGGGCGCACACCTCCAGCAAATGAGCTGAAGGCAACAGGGAACCGCATGATCTTTCAGGCAGGCAGGCCCCCAGAATATGAAAACTAGAGATGAGGAGTCAATTTCATGAAGGACCAAACAGTAACGGGGCCAAAGTTGGCACTTCCATGTATGAGCTTATATTAGTTTCCTCAAGAAGCCGAGAATTCAAGATGAGAACGTAGAAGATATACAACTTATGAATTAAATCAAGGTAGTTCATCTAGCATATTTTCCAATCACATAATGCTGTTTTCTCCTGAAGCTTTCAGATACAAAAAGAAGCAAAGCAGCAAACAGATAGGAACAGAGAGAATCTAAGAAAGCAAAGAAAAGGTTGGTGTTAATTACTAGTAGTTAACCAAGTACACTGAGCTACGCAATTTTCATCAAGCAGAATTTAGATTACCAATATTACATACCAAATGCTCCCGGCAAAGCTCAACTGCTATAAATGGAGGGCAATTCAGACTAGAAATTGCTGCACGCTCACTATGTCCCACATTTTCCTTCATCAGAGGAGGTGCATCAATCCCGTCAGTGTATGCTTCACCACCAAAGACTCCAGCAGCCGTTTGCATGGTCCTGAAATGCAGTAATTAGCAATTTCAACTAACTATGTCTTCCAGCTACAGGTGTCTAGTCTATTCACTGATGGGCAAAACATTAATAAACACACGTCTGCAGAATATCAGCACAACACAACAAAAAACAGAATACACATAATGGTTATTAACTACTCAGAGGACAAATTCCTGGAGTGCATGACCGAATGAGTTGTCCAAACCAAAAAAAAATCATTTCCAGATTTTCTTCCTCTTTCAAGAAAGAAAAGGAATCAGAAAGCATCACTCACGCGTAGTACACAGATGTTCAAAACTAAAAAGTAATTGGAGGACGTCAGATTGATAGATATCAGACAAATGCTAGACACGCACGCACACACGCACACCCCAGATCAATAGACAAAAATAAAAGGTATCAGACTTTTCATTATTTTCCTAAGTTTTCTTCTAAAGTCCCTACCAAAAAGAGAATGAGAAAATTCTCTCCTGCAAACATAAGAAGCTCTCTTTCTAAGAAAATCACTTTTTCATCCATCAAATATAACTAAAAATACTTTCCTTCACATTTTCCCTTTTCTCAATTTTTTTTCCCATCTACTAAATGCAAACTTAATTCCAATATCATATTTCTATTGTGTTATCTTCAGTTATCTGTTGTAGTCTACCTTCCATGGTTTCTAATTACCTTTATATTCACTTAGATCAATTTTACGCTTTTATGGTGAATGGCATCAAGAATCCATTCTTCAACTTAAATCGCTGGAGAGTATCATTACCAGGAATTGTTCTGTAAACCTTTTAGAAATGTCTTTATCAGTTATATTAAAAAAACAGTGGTTACAATAATAGAAGCAAAAGATCTCTACAAAGCGAGCATTATACAAGTCGTAACAGAATTCCCAATTAATCAAGTTATACCTTAACAAGGGGGAAGCAATCACTAGTTCGATTTTCTTGGAAAGACCACATGCTTGAACATGCGCCCGTAGATGATCAACCTGTTATAGAGCCCATATACAAAAATTTGGCTAGGGATATCTCAGCAAAAGAACAAACTGGAATTTTATGCCTGGACATATCCTCGTCAACATAATATTTATTTTCCCTCCGGAAAATAAAATTATGGCAACATATGGCTATGATACCTATTTTCTACTGAAAGCATGAAACGACTTTCTTCTTTATAGTTGAAAACACTTCCTGAAAGAATTCCATACAACACAAATCTATCTTGAAATGCTTGATAAGATAACAATAAAATATTCTAACTCGAGATCACCTGCTCCCAGCCAAGTGGGGTTAGTTGTGCATCAAAATAATCATACGACATGTATGCTTCATGGTTTTTTTCTCCTGCTACGTTGTGAGTCCCTTGTGCATGTCTAACCTGTATAGTATCTTAAATAAGACATTACAACTCCTAAAAAATGGTGAGCTTGAGAATCAAAACATTTTTCTTTTGTAAAAAATTTCCAAAACACAAGCATAAGCTATGGAACTCTGTATCTGTACTATAGATAGTCAGCAAGACAACAACCACTTTCAAATTTTCAAGTTAATGGAATTTTGTCTACATCAAATTACTTTAATGCAATTCCCAATTTGTTGAAAGAAGTATATTTAGCTTGAAATACCATCTTATATTTCGTTCGAAAAGCCATCTCATATTTTCGGTCAGAATTATATTTGAGCACACTGATATTTGAACGTATCATATCAATGCTTTAAAGAAAGGAATTACTAAGCTTCAACATAGAAGCTAAGTAACTTAAATTAGTTGTCGCAGGAAATCAAAGGACACTGAAGGTTTTGGTTTTCAAGCCATTTGTTCGGAATAGGATCATAAGTAACAGCCCAAGAAACAAAAATTCAAGCATAAAGGTGGCCACGAACCAGGTGAAGAGTTTTACAACGGTGCAACGGATAGATACTTAAACCTTCGCCGGTATCCATATCTGCAGTGACATAAAATGACATCCAACAATTAAGGGTTACTATACCAATAGTGTAAAAGTAAAACTTCACGTCGACATCTATATACCTTGAACGTTACTAGGATAGCTGTACATGCAAGAAGCTACATAGACGAACTAGTCGGCAAGCACAAAAGTATGATTAAACAGTGTACCAAAGGCAAAGATATCGTAAACTGTTGCAAGCGTAAAAAGACAGCACAAATTACTTTAAACCAAGCAAAAAAGGAGATGCTATTTATCATACTCGAGCATATGCTATAAAAACAGAGGACAGCACCGATGTTGTATATTGCATATAAGAAATGCGCTCAAAGCCTCGAAGAACATAATAATTTCTGACCGTGTAACTTGAGCAGAAAAGGCTTTAAAACGACAGTTTATTAGGGAAAACGTGTCTGTTTAAATTTTCATCCATCAAAACTAAAAACTAAAACGGCGGTTCTCCTAAATCCGTGTACGCTCCAAAACGACGAAAAGCACAAAATCCAGCAGTCTCCATTTTATGCAAACAGAACATTCAAAATCGAAGAATGTGAGGGAAACTGTTTAAGAATAATCGGTCGAGAATCCATTATTTATGTACTCCTTTCACATTAAGAAAAAAGCCGGATCAATAGCACCAGCGCATTCATACGGAACCGAAAATGAACAATTCCTCACATACTCATTCAGCAACATAAACTCTAATCCTTATATCAAAAATATCAAATCACCGGATCAACTAAAAACGAGCCCAAATTAAATCCGAAACAGAGCTATCAGGAATCACCAAGCGAAAAAATCACACGACGCCACAGCTCGAAGAAGGCATCCTCGGGCTAAGTGGTCAACAAGATCAACGGCGTGTGTGCGCGCATATACATATATATAAGGCCATGAGAATTCGCATATCAGAAAATAATATCAGAAGAGAAGTGGAGGCAAGGGAGAAAAGAGAGGAGTACCTGAGCGAGAAGAGAAACAGAGAATAGAAGAAGAACGCGAGGAACGAAGCTTGGAAATGGGAGAGGGGACAAAAGTGGGATTGAATAAAATACTGTGAGGTGTAAATATAAGGGACATGGCGCGTACGGTGAGATGCGGTGCGAGCGTGAACGAACGAACGGGTAGTGTATAGTTATAATGAAAAATCAATTTTAACAAATAGAAATTGCCTGGGACCTCTCTCTTGCCCAGGCTTTGATGCTCCGATGTCGATGTGCTGTAAAGAACGAGAAAGGAGCCGCGCTCGGGCTGAGGCCAGAGAAAGCAGGAACCACGCAATTCCCAGCTCGGGGGAGTCTCTTCCGTGGACCAATCATTTTTCGCTTCTTTTTGTCTCGCGCAGCGCACTTGACTTACTTTTGCAGACAAGATACACTCCGTCGTATTGATATCCTAAATCGTATTCTTATCCTAGATATAGAAGCTAATTTATTTTTTTAACATTAAGGAAATTAAATTAATTAATTTAAAATTTTTATATTTATTATTTTTTTAAAATTAATTTATCTCACTTGTAAACTAATATACAATCTAATAATAGTATAATACACAATTTAATTAAATAATTTATTTAGATTTTTTAATCATTTTAAAAAAAATTAACTGATTTTTATATTAAAAACCGAGTATAGTATCACCTTATATTTTATTTTAATCCAAAAAATCTGCTTTTAATACATGCAGACTTAAGCTTTAATAAAAGACTGGGTCAGAAATAAACTAGATTAATTGGCAAGGAAAATTAGTGCATTAGTATAATTTATTCAGATAAATACGAATTTATCTCCTTCAAGTTTTTATTAGTAGTTTACTTGTACGTCACTTGATTGGAGATGCAGGTAGAGCTGGGAATCAGGGTCGGTCTTTGATGGGTCAGGGCCGGTCCTATAAGGCTCGGGGAAAGAAAAATTGATATTTTTCAAAGTCCGGCCCGAAAGCATCAGGGCCGGCCTGCAGGGCCAGGAGTCATTTTCACAAAATTTAACTATACGTCTACACACTTCATGCAATAAAATAAATACAATTATTAATTCGTAATCAAAGGTAAAAAATATTGTGTACAAGTAATTCATAGTCTCATATAAAACATAAGAAGGCAAAAAGCTAAACACTCCAAGCAACATGATTATGAAAACTATCGTTTTCATCTTCTTCACTACTATCATCAATTTCAAGGAATTTTGATTATACTTCACTTTAAGTAGTAGACTCTGTTTAAGGAGTAAAAATATCAAGAATTAGTAAATTAACATCATATGTAAATTTAGCAATTTTTAAGGTTCTTAGGGAGGAGTCAGTAAGGGCATGAGTAGGAAGAGTAGTAAAATTAAAATAAAAAACAAAGCTAAAGGGCCTAACGGGTCGGCCCTACAGGGCTGGCCTTTTTAGGCCCGACTTCCTTTTGAAGCTCCATTTTTAAAGACCGGCCCGTGATTTAAAAGGGCTTAAAAGTGACAGCCCGTTCCCGGCTCTAGATGCAAGGGAACATAACATTGAGTTGATGATAAAATTATTACGGTTAACGCAACTAAATAAATTTAAATCCTTAAGATCTCTCTCTCTCTCTCTCTCTCTCTCTCTCTCTCTCTCACACACCATAATCACAATACAAAAAAATAAATAAAATTTAATTTATAAAATACTATAATAATAATTTTATAAAATTAATTTTAAATCATCTATTTCATAATTTAAGAGTGGAGATGAAATTATGAAAAAAAGGGGTTAATATGCAAATATACCCCAAAAGTTTTTTATGAAGAGTAATGTTGTCCTGAAAGTTTTTTCAGGTCTAATATCATCCTAAAAGTTTCCAAACGTATTAATGTTGCTATATACCATCAAAAATGTAACATTAATCGATCATTAAAAAATTGACACTGACAATTAATTTTTAAACAGTAAGAGGTAACATTGTTCTATTTTAACACTTTTAAAATAATATTGAACCTAAAAAAACTTATAAAATAACATTGGCCCTCAGTAAAAAATTTCCGAACAAATTTTCATCTTAAGCATATGAGAAAATAATGAGAAAAAAGAAAATAATAGTATGCTCATAATTAAGATAACAATTCAATGTGCAAAGATTTATAACCGAAAGCAAATATAGAAAATGATGATGAACTTTTCAGCCACCTTTCCGTCTGTTTGTTCTCTTGCGTGATAATACTAATATTATATATGTGGGATTCAGCACAAAACAAGGATAGCTTTTTAGTTTAAACTAAAAGCATGTGGACCATAACACTGATTTTCTAATCAAGGGGCCAAATACTCTTAGGAATATGCGAATATGCCTTGGCGCTTTCAATAAACTTTCTGGTGTCCGAACTTAGTTTGAATTTATGAGCGACCATAGAAAGAGGAGTTTAGGCAGACATTTATTACTTGAGGAGGCTGCATTTATATACTCCTTTCTGTAATAAATATAACATAAAATTAATTTTTTAAAAAATATTAAGAAAATTAATTAAAATATTTATATTTATATTTTTTCTTAAAATTATTTTGTTTAATATATAAACTGATATATAATCTAATGATATACACTATATGATATGATTAAGTAACTTATTTAGTTTCTTTATCTCTCTGAAAAAAGTTAACTTTATCTTATATTTAAAACTAAAGGGAGTAATTAGTTTCAAAACAATATTTATGCCTTCTGTTTTGGAAAAGTAGAATAGAGTTGGGAAAATAACAAAAAATGAATTTTAAAATTGTAAAATCTCAAATCAGATTTGTTACCCAAAATTGATAAGATAATTACGAGATTTGATAAACAATTCATAATTCATGAGAAATACCTTATTTAAAATTTTACAATTTCAAAATTCCTTTTATATCATTTTCCAAATAGAGTTCCTCAACTATCCTCATGAAAAAGGAAACTAAACAAATATAAATAAAAGTTAATAACACTGTGAGTCTATAACAGATTAACCATGTATTTTGTTAACTTGAATAAATGTTGCATTTTGTCATATCTGATAAGCTTATATATATTTTTACTTGTTTTAAAAATTTGGGAAAATCCTAATTAAATACAATTGAAATACCGAAATCTATATTTAGGTATACACTCGTAACAAATTCTTAATAAAGTCAAGAGGTATCATTAGGGATTTACGAATATCGTTTAAAGACTTAAATGCCCATCTATAGTTAAGAAAAAAAAAATTGAAGATGATTTACACATGCACTTCTAACAATTTTCTAAACATTCTATTTATTTAAACGATATTTTAATCCTTTCATTTCATTTTGTTTATTTAAAAAGCAGTTAAAATATCTTAATTTTTTTGACATGAAGTTAAAAAATCATAATTTATATTTTACTAAATGTCATTTTTTCTCAACAAAAATTGTTTTGTCACCAGCAGTACTGCTAAATTAATTCGAATGAAATGAATTAGAAATATTAGGAACTTGTTGGAAATTATAGATTAGATTGAAAGATGAGAAATTTCGTCAGCAGCGGTACTACTACATTAAAAAAAAAAAATTGGATTTTTTTATAAAGAAATATTGTGTTATGCTATCTTGAAAAATTCAGAAATTCTGATTTACCTTCTACAAAGACCTGCAAAATGTTCTCAAGGGAAAAAAGCGATTTATTTTTTAAAATGAAACGAAATAAAAAGATTAAATTATTATTTAAAAAGAATCAGAAAATTGTTAAAAGTGTATATCTGAATTTAAATTTTGATCAAGCCCAAAGATACCTTCAATTTTTCTTTTTAACTATAGATAGGTATTCTGATCTTTTAACAAGATTCTTTCAAAGTATAAGCCTTAATTTAGATTTTGGCATTTTGGTTGAATTTAATTAAGATTCTCCCTAAAAATTTTCCCAACTCGCTTTTTATTTATTTTTCTACCAATGAAGATTTTTTTGGCGAATCATATATTCTTAAAAAACCATATAATTATACAAACGCAAATTTTTTAAGATTTGTTTGAGTTAGCGTTTGAAAGGTATATTCATGTAAACTGAGATAAAACTTATTCCACATGCTTATCTTATATACAATAAATCATATTGGAAAAACAATATTTATCGTTAATCCAAATAGGCACTTAAAATATAATTCAACATTGCTTTAATCTTCTTAATTGTTATAGAGAATGTAAGAAAACTTACATTCTATATAAAAAAATAAATTTATGGGATGAAAAGGAAGTAGGATAATTTTTTACATTAAATGTTAAAATGTCATGTGAATGCAAATGCAATTTTGACAATGAGAGCATCATTAAACACCAACGGACGTTGGTCCGAATGGTAAGCGGCTCGGTTCCGCTTAAGCAAGGTCTCAAGTTCGAGCCTTGTGTATGCATAAAATCTTCGTTGGGAGACTCACCCACCATGTTTGGTACGCGGCGCGGGTCGGATCTGGATTAATCAATGGAAATCACCTTTCTTTTAAACTGACATGATATTTGGCGTCTTCAATTAACAATAGATAAAGTTTCCCTATTTAAATCAGCACTACCAAAGGACAGGTGTGAGTTCAAACTTCAAACGATGTTGATGCAAAATCAAAAAACCAAAGGCCTTGTTTAATTTTAGAAAAAATTGTCCATAAATCTCTATTTAAAAATTTATTTGTTAATTAAGACCCAAAATTTTGTACATGGCCACATGGGTAGGGTCCTCATCACCATCTATATGATGGAAGCAAGACGATGTTTTTGCTTGATGGTGGCTTCTGTTGTCATAGGTCTTTAATAGTTTAAAGACATAATTTTTTACTTTTAATTTCGTTTGTTATATGTGTTTAATATTATTGAGATTTAATTATTTCTAGATTGAATTATGTTGTGTTTGAACATAATGATGTGCTTCCATAGTTCTTCAAGCTAAACTTTTATGAGGGTTTTTTGATAAAATCAGCGCTAGTGAAGGAGAATTGTTTTATGAAGAATGTTTGGTTTCCAGAGAGAGATTGCACGAAGGCAATGTTTTCCTTAAGGGCATTTTTGTCTTACTCCAAATACAATCATTTACACTCAAAGACCTCACACCTTTACATGGTGTCAAATCCCATTTTACAAATAAATTTTCAAATAGAGATTTATGAGTAATTTTCCCATAATTTCATTCCCTGTTTTTTTCCCTAAAAAACACAGCTTTATAAAGTTTTGAAAACAAAAAATTAGATAATTGTCTTTTAAAACAAATTTTGAAATACAAAAAACTTGTTTGGATAATTGTTTTTTAAAACAAATTTTGGAGAAAAAAAACTTACTTATATAATTGTTTCTTAAAACAAGTTATAAAAAAAAATTGGTTTGAATTTATTTGGATCTTTTATATAATTGATGTTAACATTATTTTTTATAATTACTTAATATGTTATTATATCAATAAGCTATTTTAGTAAAAATCAATAATAAATAACACAAAAATAACATGGTTAAAATTTAAATAAAATACAAAACATAAAACAAAGCATAGTTCATAATAAATAACCTAAAGACTATTAGTTCACCATCTAATATATAGGCTTTCTAGGCCAAGTCTTCTTTCTTTCCAAAGGCACTGCCATATTGATAGGTTCCTTGTGCCTTGACATAAATATTATCAAAGAGCTTCATCTCATTTAGAAAAACAACACAAACACGCAGAAATGGAATAACTATTGGATGATGAGGTTCGCATACAACCTATTGAAATTTTACTTGACTTGGACTAACCTAAAAGTGCGTTGATTTTTTGCATTCAACTTTTCTAATATGTTTTTCCAAACTTTGGATGGAAGCACACAATTTTTCATATTTTCTTTGGTTACTTCTTCCACTATAATATCAATGTACCATTTAATAATATGCTTTGGCTAAATTGAGTATTCTAATTGTTCTACGTTTCCAAAGGATACCATCTAAAACAGATCAAAGAAAAGAACACTTCAAAATTATGTCATTTCAGTCAAAATTGCATACCCCATGTGATTTGGACATCCAACCCCAAAATTTTGCTACACAGAGAGAACTATTCACAGAAAACAATTTTGATGGAAACCAATTTCATTATAATATATCATACCGAACAGGAAAAATTTTGGGTACTTTTCTCATTCCTCTTTAATCCCAAGCCTACCAAACAGAACATAATGGGATACTTTAAAATTGACAGGAGGAACTGAATCATTTTCAAATAAATGAAATAATGCAATAAGTTATATTAATGTAGAAACAATCAATTATTAAATGGCAGCAAACAGTGACAGCTATAATAAGAGTTCAGGCATGATTCTCTCTATGCATGCATGAGAAACAGGAAAAAAACCGAGAAGAGAGATCAGTGATGGACCTACAGTGAATTCAAGCACAACAATAAGTTAAGTGTTAGAGAGCAACAAGTATGAACCGAAATTATAGCAACAAAACTGCTTTTATGTAATATAGGATTAGACTACTCTAAAGGAAATTCCCCTAATGAATCCACTGTGTGCATATGTTCAAGACCAGAAGACTACTTTTATGGATGCCACAATCAATCAACCACAGCTTAGTAAAGTGCAATTATTATATTGCCAACCTAATTCTTTTCCTAGTGGTTTTGGCTTCAAATGTAACAGTAAAGCTGAGGAATATGTATAATGCAGGGCACAAGAGCGAGAAGAGATGTGTTTAGTGGAAGAAACAAGGTACTTTTGAAGGACACAGAAATAGGAGATTAAGCAGAAATATGAAAGAAGGCAAGAGAGAATCAGAGAGGGTGTGGAAGGCTCAGTTTCCCACAGATTTTAAAGAGCTAAATAGATGACTCAGGATTCTTCAGCCCTGTTGTTGTCTTACTACTTTCAACTCTTGTATATATTCCTGCCAAGCAGGGTACAAAGATAGAATCAGTTCATAGTAATAGAAAAGGCATCAAGTCCAAGGACACCACCAGTAGGATTCATACGCAAAGGCATCAGACACAAGACCAGATTAATAAGCATTCAACTATTCCTTCTCCTGCTGCTACCATGTGATGAGTTCTCTTTGTGTTCTGATAGTATTATTCCCTCCTTTTGTCCATGATCTCACTCTCACCCTAATGCTTGTTTCCATACCATTGAATTTGCCAAAAATTTCTCAGATTAGGCAAATGCATACATACCTATAAGTCAGAGAACATGGATTAGTATATGGGTGTCAAGAGCTCTTGAAACCCAAACCTATTCCTTGAATAAATTAATTAGCTCCAACAATGTAGAGAAAAAACAAATTAAACACCATCACCATCGGAAAGATTAAATGGCATGATAATGCCGTTATGCTTCAATGACTTCGAAAGTAATTTTCAAGCAGAAATGAACAACATTACACGTAGGAAAGAACAAAAATAAAGCAGCAAATAATTTTTCCCACCATAAAGAAAGAAATATAAGCAATGCAGAGGTTGCAAATTTACTTTATTCCTTCAAAAATCAATCATCCACACATCACAAACACAAAACCAGCACAACAGCACCATCAAGCAAAAATTTCCAGCATAGATTGATACAATGGCAGATCGATACCAAAAAGAATTTAAAAACAAAAAAACAAAAAGAGGCCCAACGAACCTGAGAAGTGGAATAAGCAAAATCAATTAACCAAGTGAACAAAAACCAGAAAATGAACAGCCGTCGAGAACAAAGAACGCAAACACATGCACAGACTAAGACGACAAGTTGAGAACGAAAAATGAAATCGGTCAGAAGAAAGGAAATTACCTACTTAGCGACTGCGGCTGCTCCGTTCTTCTGGGCGGAAATGGAGGCCGAATTCTTTAGCAATCAACCACGGATCTGTTTCCCTTGAAGAGCGAGATTCAAAGGAACACAACACTTGAGCACAAGGGGTTCCCAAAATCCACTAAATAAATCAGACAAGGAAAGAGTGAAGGTTGAGTACTCACCGATTGAGGGCGAGTAAGCAGAGACGAGGCCCAAGCTTAGGCGACTACAACGGGGCGGCGACAAGAAAAGGGGAAAAAATGGTAAAAGCCTAATAACTAAGTTGAATTTCGATAATTTTAAAGTGATTGAAGTAGAATTTAAAATGTTGTAAAATTTGAGTGATTATCTACCTACTCATACTTTTTTTAATTAAAAACCTCTAATCCCTTGTTAGTCATTCGAGCTCCAGCGACGGCGGTTGTCATCACCGAAGTTCCAGGGATCTTGTTAGCGACCAGCTGCTGAAGCCCTAACAACTTGATATATATATTTTTAAAAATTTCTTAAACAAAATTGTCGGTATGAATAATTAAATTGTTAATACTGATACTAAAATTGTAAGTAGGGTAAAGTACCTCAATTAACAATTTAGGTATTCATATTGACAACTTTTGCCTGAAAAATTAAAAATATATATGTTAGGCCGTCGAAGCTTTGGTCGTTGTCACCCGAGCTCTTGTGGCCTATCGCCGGCAAGGTCACCAGAGCTCTAGTGACGGTCGAAGCACCAGCTGCCGGCAAGGGGGCTGAGAATTTTTTATTTAAAAAAACTGAGGGTAGTTAGGTAATTTCTTAAATTGTGTAACATTTAAAATTTCTAACTCAATCTTTTTTGAATTATTGAAATTAAAAATAGTTATTTATTTTTTACCAATTTTGATGGTATTTTTCTGTCTTTTTCCTAAAGACAAATGTCGAGGATATATCGCAATTTTCCAAAATAACAAAAGAGAAAAAAAAAACATGAAAGCCAAAACATGTAAAAATTGTTTTCTTTTTTTTAAAAAAAAATCCCTATCTTTTGTTCTAAAAACAAATAAATGAAAATAATTTAGGAAAAAAGACATATACATACCACTTGAACTTTCAAAACCTTAAAAAATATGTTATCACTTATAAATGACAAAGAGATCATCTGGTAGGAATCTAGGATATTAAAGTTTGAGTGAAAAAACTTAGAGAAAATTCTAAAAAAAATACATTTTAAATTTCAAAATCTCGTTGACAAAGTTAGTAATGAGATTAACAAGAATAGTAATGCAATTAACAAATCATTTTATCGTTAAATCACCTATTTAAGATTTTAAAGTTTAAATGGTATTTTTTTGGAATTTTTCCAAAAACTTAAATACCCTCCTATTTCTTCTTTTTATTTCTCACTATTTCTTCTTTCTGCTCTTTCTTTTTATTTCCTTCCCCACCGGCATCTATGTCCGCCACCCACCTCCACTGCTCACTGCCTCTCCCTCTGACATCCCTTTCTATCTCATCTTCTCCCTTCATCGATGTGCTAAAGAAGAAGAAGAAGCCTATGAGTGTTTGCTTCGCTTGGGCTTCTGACCAAGTCGTGGCTTTGACGTGGTGTGTGAAACTAGAATATTGAGATGAGAATATTGAAAACCCTTGAAATTTAATATGAAATTGAAATTAGAAGAAAAAAAAACAAAGCTATTCTCTGAAGTGAATATTCAATTTTCCACTAACTAGTTCTTTGATACATCATAGAGATTCTTGCTTCATGAAATTGATGTCATTAGAGATTCTTTGGTTTTGTTGCCTAGATTTCTATTTTATTTTCAAAATTTGAATTTTGTTTGTTTGTTTGCACATAATACACTTAATGTTCATGGCTATTTCTTTATTCATTCTAGATTTGATCTTGTAGGAATCGTGATCTGAAAGCCAACCAATGTGCTAACGGCCGGACACTTTAATCTTCCCTCATAATCACCAAATGCAGGCAAAAATTTCCCCTAATCCACCATCTTTTCCATATTTCAATTTATAGCATAGCAACCAATAGAGGTGGGAAGATCCCTCTATGTTAGACAACGGCATCCAAATGGAAGCCATGTTCAAAGAATTCAACCAAGCATGTGGCTTCCTTGTGGTTCCAACGACAAGGTCATGATCCCGAATCAAGAAAATTGTCAGATGGGTGATATGTCATGAACCAGTAAACTCCTAGATTGGGATCCCACCATAATGTTATAAAATCTTTCTTTCCTGGAAGATAATATTCATAAACTCCAAGGCCTAAGAAAACATCGTGCCTTTGATTCATGGGCAACATCCGGTTTGATTTTGGCTGGGTTTATAGTTGTATGAAACACTTGCTTCACTATCGGAATCTGAGTTATGGTTGCGATTAGGTTTTTGTTCGTGTTTTAGTAATTGCTATTATATGAAGTTGTCATTGCTTATATTTAAATTGTCAACACCTCTATCAGGTGTCGTTCACAATTTAAGTATAGGCAATGACAACTTGAGAATAGTAATTAGCAACTATCCCATTTTAGCATCGTTGACAACTTGAGTATAGGTAATAACAACCCAAATGAGCAATTATCAACTTGGATATAGAGATTGACAACTTTTGAAGCTCAATTTGTCAATCTCTATACCCATGTTGTTAATTGCCTATACTCAATTTGTTAATAACGCCTAATAGATGTAGTTGTTAATTTCCTTATTCAAGTTGTCATTGCTTAAACTGAAGTTGTAAATGACTATCAAGCGTTGTTGACAAATTTAGTATAGGCAATGATAACTTAAAAATATCAATTATTAACTTGGGTATACACATTGACAACTTAAAGAATTTAAGTTGTCAATCTCTATATTAAAATAGTTAATCACATTATTAAAGTTATCACCAGAGCTTCGACAACAGGCAGGTCGGAGGGGTGGGACCGGCGCTAGAGCTCCAGCGGTCGAGTCACAGTAGTACTTCAGCGATGTGCCCTTTTCTTTTTAAAAAAGAAAAAATTGAGGGGCATTATAGTAAAATTACCAACACTTTAAAATCCTAATTTGATCCCCAATCACCTCTCTATCATTTACAAATGTTAATAGACCTTTTAGAATTTTGGAAATTCAAATGATATTTATATGCCTTTTTCTCTATTTACCAAATAGGTTTTTATTAATTTTTGGTTTTTAAAAACTAAAAACAATTTTTAAGAATAAAATCAAACAGCCTTAAAAGCACCCTAAAATCAAGTGTGTGTGAGTAAAACTAGTTTTTAAGGGGGAAATTACATTTAAGTCTTGGACAAGAGGGAAAAAATGGTCTTTTGAAATATATGACTTTTTTATAATAAATTCTAATCATGAACTTATTAATGACACTCATGAACTTATCAATGGACGCTTCTGAACTTGTTAATGACGAGCTTATGGACTTATAAACAGAATTAGTAGCAATTTTAAAATTTTAAAAGACTATTTTTTTATTTGTTTTTTTGTTTCGGACCTGAATATAATTTTTTTCTTTTTTTAATTCATATGGCTCCACTTTTAGAATGGACTTTAGTAGGGCTTGGCCCGGCTCGCCCACTAAGTATTGGGTCCTTTTTGCAATGGCCCAGCCAAGAATTAAAAAAAAAAACAAGCGAATTGTACCAAAACACAAAAGAAAAGTTCATTCTGTTTTCCACACTGAAACAAAATTGAAAAAAATCATGACTTGTTGGCGCTAAAAAGCAAACTCCAACATTTTCTTAAACTACTTTGGACTGAGATTAATCATTTGCTAAGTTTGGAATGTAAAAGGTTTTTGTCTCTCTTAACTAACATGTATCCCAAGATTTAAATTTAAGTTATTTTTTTTATGGAAGTTCGCTTACCACCTTAACCAACAGCTTGTTGGTGGTTATTTTTTATTTTCCTCTTCGAGTATTTGTTCTTTTTTTTTAAAAAAAAACACTGACTAATTCTAATGAAGAAATTAGGGGCATCATAATTCGGGGGACAGGTTTTGGAAAATTAATATTTTTAGTCAGGTGAGTTATTTATGAAATTAAAAAACATAATTTGCTATTTGCACCTTGATAATATATATTTCATCATTTTGTAATTTTATACTAATATATGAATTAATATTGATACTGATAATCTATAAATTAATACACGGGACATATATGGAGTTTTTTTTTTGGCCCCCGCTGGGACATATATATGGATTCTGATAAGATAGAAGAGAGGGGTAATAATATGTGAGATTATAAGCAGACCAAAGTTGGCAAAGATTATTTGCAAGCACGTTTCTTTCTTTCTATCGTTGTTAGACTTTAACCTCAATCATCGTTTTAATGTCCTTTTTCTATTGAATAAGAACGCGTGAATAAAAAGATCAGGCAAATTGAATAGTCATTCTATTTAGCCGAGTCTTTTATCAGCGAAGAGATTTACATATCCTTTTTTCTTTTGATTGCTAGGAGATATACACATCCCTAGCTAAGATCATTTAAAGAACGAATTAATTTCGGCTGACGTACACATGTTTATTTGAAAACCCTCTTAGTTGGTTGATTAAGATGAACACTTTATTCTCCATTTTCCTAAGAATATTTGTATAATCCATAAACTCACAAATAAATTATAGATACAAGGAAATATCTTAATTGTGGCGTATAAGGCCAATCTCAACTATTCAATTTATAGATAAGGTAAAAACCGTACTTTACATCAATGAATGACATGTGTCCTATGCAATGAATATTCTAGAAAAATATCTACTAAGATATACATAGAGTTATGGGTCTAGACTTATTGGGCTTGGGCTTGGACTTACTAGAGCCTATTATTACCTTAACATCTCTCCTCAAACTAAGTCCTGGAGAAACAATAAGGCCTAGTTTGCTTCGAAAAACCCAGAACTTAGAGTGAGAGAGAGCTTTAGTAAATAAGTCAGTGAGTTGATCAAAAGAGGGAATGTATCGGATTGATAGTTTTCGATCAAGTACTTTGTCTCAAAGATAATGGATATCCAGCTCTATGTGTTTTGATCGTGCATGCAGAACTAGATTTGAAGCCAACGCAGATGCGCTCAAGTTATCACACCAAGCAATAGGCGGATGTCTCAAATGGACACCGAGTTCTCCAATAAGAGATTGAATCCAAGCAAGCTCAGTCACCAAATTAGATAGAGCCTTGTATTCAAATTTTGCGCTTGATCTTGCAACTACATGTTGCTTTTTAGTTGACCAGAAAATTAAGGAGTCTCCAAGGAAGACACAGTACCCTCCAATTGAGCGACGGTTATCGGGACAAACAGCCTAATTTGTGTCTAAGAAACCTTGTATAGGGGTGGAAACAGGCCAGGCAGCCTGGCCTGTCAGGTTAAAAAGCCAGGCTCAGGCCTGCTTCGAGGCCTATTTTCTTAAAAAGACCAGGCTCATGCTTATTGACAGGCTTGTTAGGCCTGTCAAGTCGGCTTAGCCTGTAAAGTATTTACAAAAAAATTCACACACACCTCACATCTTAACCCTAAATCCTATAATTCTCATTACCAAATCTCATCTCAAGTGGATCATTAATTTATGTATTTGGATAATTAATTTATGTAACTGGGCCTGTTTTCGGCGTATTTGAAATAGGCATGTTTTCAGCCTGTTTGAAGCAGGTAGGCCTATATACAGGCCAGGCTCAAGCTGAAAAAAATGCATGTTATAAGCCACAGGCCAGGCTCAGGCCATCCAGTGTCTTAACAGGCAAGGCATGTTAAGGCACAAGCCTGACCTGTTTCCATCACTAACCTTGTATGGTGAGGTAAGTACTTGGTTTGATGTGTAAGGCCAAATTACTAGTCCCTCTTAAATATCAAAATACTCTCTTAAGAGCTTGCTAATGAACTGTTATAGGTACTGAGAGGAATTGGTTCAATTTATTCACTACGAAAGTGATGTCAAGCCTGGTGTTTATCAAGTATTGCAGTGCTCCAACTGCTTGCCGGTATGAAGTAGCATTCGAAAGAGGTAAGCCGTTATTCTTTAAGAAATATTTATTTACTACCATAAGAGTTAGAACTGGAGAAGAATTTAACATTCCATAACACTCCAATATATCAAAAATATATTTTTCATGCTTTAAATACAGACCAGTGACATCTTTGTAAGTTTCAATTCCAAGAAAGTGATGCAGTTGTCCTAGATCTTTAAGAGCAAAAAGAGAGTTAAGTTGTTGAACAAATGACGCAATGACGTTGGTTGAGTTGCCGATGATGATTATATCATCCACATAGATTAAAACAAACATAATAACTTTCTTCTCTTTGACAAAAAACAAAGATGAATCACACTTAGAATGAGTAAATCCCCAATTAAGTAGGGCGCCTCTTAATTTATCGAATAAGGCTCTTGGTGCTTGACGTAAACCATAGAGAGCTTTATTCAAGAGACAAACATGATTTAGGTACTTTGAAGAAATAAAACCTTCATGTTGTCTCATTAGAACCCTCTCTTGCAAATCACCATTTAAAAAGGCATTGTTGATATCAACTTGTCTAATTTTCCAACCAAATTTAACAGCTAGAGTTAGAACAAACCTCATTGTGCATGTTTTTAGAACTACGCTAAAAGTCTCATTGAAGTCTATGCCAGGACTTTGTTGAAAGCCTTTTGTCACAAGTCTTGCTTTAGGCTTGTGAAAAGATCCATTAGCATTAGTTTTTTACCTTGTAGACCTATTTACAATCAACCAATTTATTGTCACCAGTATAGAGAATTAAAACCCAAGTATGATTTCTAATTAGTGCATTATACTCATTTGCCATAGCCTTTCTCTACACAATAGAGCTTAAGGCTTCACGGACACTTTTAGGTTCTTGAATAATTTGGTTTGTAGTAATAGCTCCAATATAAGGTTGTTTGAGTTTGTAAATACCCATCTTACACTACTACAGAAAATGCATATTATTAATCTAAAAGACATCCCTTTTTAAAAAAGAAAAGTAAAAAATGAACAGAGTGACATTTCATTAATTATAAGCTGCAATTTTGAAATATTGGGCAGCTTTAAGCATCCCAATTAAAATTAGGGACACGTAAAAGAAACTTTAGGCGTCTAAAAAATTAATTGGGACACCTAAAGCAGGGATATTAACGGCAAAAGACCTGCATTTTGGCGGGAATAGAAATTTGAGAAACTTTAGGCGTTTCTATTGTAATTATGGACATGTATTTGTAATAGTTTATGCGTCCCTATTCAAAATAGGAACGCATAAACTAAATTTGACTTGAATCACAGAAATAAATGGTTTAGTAGCCTCTAAATAGGAATGCCTATTTATCCATGCATGTGTCGGCCGTTATGTCAATCAAAGTTTGACATAAAGGCTAATTTGTAGCCTGGTGAATAAGGACGCATAAACCAATTTGTTGGCAAAATAAGTGTCCCTATTAATAATAGGGATACCTATTTTTTTCCCAATGCATATATGTCAGCATGTCAGTCAAATTGACTGACATGCTGACATGTGTAAAGGTGAGGCCAAATAGGAGTTTCTATTTGGAATAGGACTGTCTATTTGACCAAGTTTATGCGTCCTTATTATTAATAGGGACGGCTAAAGTGATGTTTATCACACCCTGACACTTCTATTCCTTCTCTCTATTTCGTACCTCTGCTCTCACTTCTCTCCATTTCGCATTTCTACTTTCCCTTCTCTCCATTTCGCATCTCCTTAGCTCTCTCTTCTATCTCTCACTCTTTCGCCGATGGCCCTTCATTTGAAGAGGAATAGAGCCCTCCTTCTACCGTGGGGTGTCTTCATCTACATCATTGGCCACATGTACTAACTCTGTATTAAATACTTCCTATCTAAAATTGCCACACAAACTCCTTTTATGCATCCTCACTTTCACTTGTTTAAGTTATATTTTATTATGATTCAAGTCATATAAAAAAGTAGGAGAACACTGATTGGCTAGCTGGCTAGGACTTAGCTTCATGAACTTCTTATGTAATTTATTATAAATCATATTAGTTTTCCATATTGTTGACTTTTATTTTTCTTAATAATTTATGTATGGGCTGGCTATGCTAATAATAACATTTTGCTTCCAAAGTAAAAATGAGATAAAGCACAGAGAAGCAACTAATATAAACGCCTATTTATGTGGTTTATTCTTCAATCATGTTTCTATAGTTTTCAATTTGTTGGGTAGAAGAAAATATAAACGATTTTTTTAAAAAAATTAGTTTTTACATCTATAAGCAAAAAGGATGTCTAAAGATACTTTAGGCGCCCCTTAAGCAATTAAGGACGCCTAAAGTTGGACGTCTAAAGTCTTCCTTTAAACGTCCACTTTTTAACGAATGTTATTTCTATTATTTACTACGTCGCTCGTAAAAACGTCCTCCCATAAAAGGACGTTAAAAGGCCTAAATATGGACGTTAAAAGTACTTTCTGTAGTAGTGTTACTTCGAGTGACCATGTGATGTTTTTCACGAACTATAGCTTCACTTTGAGATCTTGGTAAGAAGTGAGAATTCTGATTATTTTCTTCTTGTCCACATTCTTGAATTAATGGTGATTGCTAATTTGATGTTTGTGACAACAAAAATTGACTAGGCTCTTATTCTGGAATAGGTACAGAATTAATAGCTAGAGAAAGAGTTGTTAGAGAGGATTGATTTTCTAATTCAACATTTTGCTCGTCTGAGAAATGATTCTATATTGAGGATAAAGAAGGCTCAAAGAAGACTCCTGGATACACTTGTTCTTCAGATACTTTCCTCTTATTCATAAAACCTGCTAAAAAAGGAAAATCATTCTCATTAAAAGCAACATGTCTGGAGATATAAATCCTTCCATTTGAACTCAAGCATTTATAGCCTTTGTGAGAGTTACTATACCTAATGAATACACATTTGGTAGTCTGGAACTGAAATTTGTGTGAATTATAAGGTCTAAGACAAGGATAGCAAGCTATCCCAAAAATCTTTAATGAGTTATAGTGTGGATGTTTTCCAAACACTCTAAAATATGGTGAAACCCTCTTTAAAACAGGAGTTGGAAGTCTGTTAATAGGCATAGTTGCAATATGAAATGCTTCCCACCAATAGAACAAGGGCATCCTAGCTTGAGCAAGTAAGGTGAAGCCATTTTTTACAATGTGACTATGTTTTCTCTTAGCTCTACCATTCTGAGCAAAAGTTTGAGGGCAAGAATGTCTAAATTGAATACCATGATCCAATAAAAACTTAGTGAAACTTCTATATTTTCCTCCCTAATCACTTTGAATTATTTTAATCTTGCATTCAAACTGTTTCACAATGAAATCCTTAAACTGAATGAAAGTTTTCAATGCTTCATCCTTAGTTTTTAGTAGAAAAATTCAAGAATAACAACTATAATCATCAAGAAATAATATGTAATAATGGAAACCATTCATAGATGCTAAGGGTGAAGGCCCCCAAAGGTCAATATGTACCAATTTAAGAGGTTTTGTGGCCTTAGAATTTGACAGCTTAAATGGTAGGAAATGAGCTTTACCATACTTGCAAGATTATTTACAAAAAGTAAACTCACTTTCATTTCGAGAAGCAATTTTCAAATTACATTCACTAATAAGTTGATTCAAAATTCTATTACTAGGATGGCTAAGCCTACAATGCCAAAAATTCCTATTGAAATTCTTAAATTTAAATGCTGAATCTTCAACTTCTTCAGCAACCAGCACCAAAGCAAAATCACCATCTTCTTTCAAGTCACGAATTCGAAACATTCCACTACTAGTTTGTGTTCCTTGTAGCATTGTCTCACTTGTTGCTTGATCCTTCACACAAATACCATTAGAATTAAAGATCACATCTGCATCATTATCACATGCTACTTTGTAATCACTTAAGAGGTTTTTCTTGATTTTAGGAGTATAAAGAACATTGTTGAGCTTAACTTTTTTGTTAGGAATATTTTGAACAGTGGAATAACCTACTTTTTCTACTCGTAATTTGTAACCATCACCAACTACTATATTCATCTTACCACTTGGTTTTACAGTATCCTCAAGCTTGCAGAGATCTTTGGTGACAAGGCTAGTGGCTCCACTATCAAGGTACCATGAATCATCTTCTATTGTTTATGGGGTTGCCTAATATACGCTGTCAAAATCAGAGTGACTAATTCCTTTTCCTCTACTATTCTTCTTCCTGCTACTAGGTGAGACAAAGGACCTATCAAAACGATGAAATCAGTCATCAATAGTATGGTCGAGCTTCTCACACAGCTGACAGTTGGGAGTATCATCATCATTGTTGCTATAATATGTATGTCTATATCCATGATTATTTCTACCTCTACCTCTCCTACCACAATTACCTCTGCGCCAGTTATTTCTAGGTGATAAATCACCTTCAGATCTTACAAGATTAACCATATTGTTGTTCAAAGATAAATTACAAAACTGATTTAGTTGGTCCATTCTACTTTCGTAGGTCAGAAAAGAGGTTTGCATTTTAATCCAGCTAAGATCTTCAGCTTAAGCTTGCAGCTGAACGACAATAGGGTTGTAATGGGTGTCTAACCCAGCCAAGACCTGAATAATAAGATCTGGAAGAGGAAGAGAACTACCAGCCAAGGCTAATTATTTAGAAAGATTCTTGAGCTTAGAAAGATACTCTGCTATGCGCAAGGTTCCCTTTCTAGTGTGTGTTAACTCTAACCGAAGCATAAGGAGCCTGTATTTGGAGGCAGATTTAGCTATTTCTTTTGTTGTAAGCCACAAACTAGCAAAGGTAGAGACATTAGTCATCTCTAAAGAAACATCAAGAGTCATCGTATTTAAAATTCATCCAAAGAGGAGCTGGTCTACAACCACCCAATCTTCAAACTTAGGGTTTAACTTTGCAACATTGTCTTCTGTAATAAACTGAGGTAGGCAGCGTTTGGAGCCATTGATAAAGCCCTCGAGCTTGTAGCCCTTGATAATCGGCATTACATGTAGAGCCCATATTGAGTAGTTGCTTATATCCAACTTGACAGTGCATGCCTGAGAGAGAGTGTTATTTTTCTCACTCAGCTTAGCTAAAATAGAGGCTGACACAATTGAGCCATTTCATGTGTTGTTGCCAAAGGAAGCATTTGGTGAATCGTTGGGATTCATTATGGTAACAAACCTTTAAAGCTCTGATACCAAGATAAATTCTAGACACAAGGAAATATCTTAATTGTGGCGCATCAGGCCAATCTCAACTATTCAATTTATAGATAGGGTAAAAGCCCTACTTTACAACAATGAATGACATGTGTCCTGTACAATAAATATTCTAGAAAAATATCTATTGAAATATACATAGAGTTATGGGTCTGGACTTATTGGGCTTGGGCTTGGGCTTAGACTTACTAGAGCCCGTCCCATTATTACCTTAACACTCACAATCATTGTTATATACCATCTTGACTAGCTAACTAGATTAAATAATAGAAACCAAGCATAAGAAAATGGGAAAATTTCAAAAAAATACATTCAAAAATGGAAAAGGACAAATCAGTACACGCGAATTTGCCAAATCCTAAATCAATCATGTGTCAGTACGGACAAGGAATCTGAGATTTTGAAATTTCAGCGAAAAGACAATTTTGCCCTTCAGCTCTCCCTCCCTCTCAGCTCGGAATAACAACACCGGGCTCTTAATTAACAACATCAGACTCTTGATTATTAACACTGTAATCTAAAATATGGTGTTGTTAATATATAGATTGGTATTGTTATTGGCCCATGAAACTTGTGAATTTCAAATTTATCTCTAAAGTTGTTAATTGAGAAAACGATGTTGTTAATCAAAAGTCTATTGTTATTCTAAGCTGTGAGAGATGGAGAGCTAAAGGGCAAAATTTTCTTTTCGTCAAAATTTCAAAATCTCATATTCCTCGTCCGTACTGACACCTGGCTAATTTGGGATTTGGCGGATTCTCTGTATTGATTTGTCCTTATTTTTGGTTACATTTTTTTAGAATTTTCCCCAAGAAAATCTTACTGGTATTTTAATTCCCATTATCAATAATCCAATATATATACACAACCAATTATGCATAACAACTCTCATTCTCTAAAAACATCAACTAAAATACTATAATAATCTCTCCTCAACAACAAAATCGATGAAACAAGCTTACATGTAGATTCTGATGAAGATTGCATTTGCTACGTAGTCTACTTCTAATCGATTAAGCTTTGTCTTTTTCCTCAAAAGTTTGAAAAAAAATCCTGAAGATGGCCAATCTTTCTTCATTTTTCTATGATCTAAATGAGTTGTACAAGAAGACAACCTGGTACTTTTTATATCTTTTTATGCTCTTCACTTCTGCTCACGACCCCAGCTATATACCAGATTTTGGTCAACGGTCTATTCCCTCAAATGCAAAAGCAAGCTAGGGTCGATAACCACATATATAGTAATTAGTTAACAATAATGTTAATTAGTTAATTAACTCACCAGACAGATAATCACTTTAACTAGCTAGCTACATTTCTCCTTGATTAAGCACCAACTTGATGTGAAAACAAACGGGAACTATATATAATCTAACATGTTTCTATATAATATATCTTGACTAACATGTTTAAATTTACACGCTTTGTGAATTAATTATAGATTTACAGCGAGTTTATTGGCTAGGGCACGAAAACAAGTTGGTTTTCAGATATAATATAACATGTTTCTATATAATGCTCACCTGCTGAGATTAGCATCTATATATAATATATCTACATTATAATCTTGACTGATTTTTCTGGATCGCTTTGATTTTTTTGGATTTATCGAAAAAGACAAATTAATGAATCAGTTAAGACTCGAGGGAAAGCCTTTAAAACTCTTTAATTTATTTCTTTAACGATGTGTGTGATCCAGTTGTATTTCTCCCAACGCCTTAAAGATTGGACATGTTGAATCCTAGCCCTTTTTCTCTTCTATGTTCATCATTAAAATATAAGAAAAACCAGCATTGTTGTTAGGTAGAGTGAAGGATATCTAAACAAGGTTCGAATCTTATGAACAGGAAAAAAATGATGTTAAAACAGTTATCCTCAATTTTAATTACCATCGATGGCAAAATTTCGTCGACGAGAGATCTGAAAATTTTTTAATATGACATGATATAATAGTACTATATATATACAACACAATTATATATGGAAAAAAGTAAAGAAATTATCAGATCAATAATATGCGTAAAATGGGGCTGCAATCGCTCACACTTTCGTCATCCATAATGTATATATACTAAGGTTATCAAACTCGAATTGGTCACTGAACCGGTCGAGGTACTGGATCAAGGGTCAGTGGATCAAACCGGAGTTAAACCAGAATTAAACCGGGGCCAAACCGATAAGAAATTAAAAATTTTAGGCTTATTAGTATGAAATTCTAAAAGAAAAATTTTAAAAAATTATTTTTAAAAATAAAAAATAAAAAATTGACCCGGACCGGTTTACCGACCGGTTCCCAGTCCGGTCCGGGTCTGATAACCCTAATATACACACACATTGAACATGCTCAGTTCCAACATGGTGGGTACGTACTTGAAGACCCTAACTAACTATAATATTTTTGGGCACCAGCAATATAATAGAAACAAATGTTGATGATAATTTAACATAGGCTCGTGAGTACTCGATCTGTTTCATGATCTTATATGAATCACGTAAATGTTTGGGTTAAGACAACTTGTGTTATAAAATATCGATACATCATGGATCGGTTTTGAACGCACACGCACAAATTCTTATTGAGGAGAGTTTGGACAACGAGTTCAAAATATATTTTATTATAAAATAAGTTTTCTTTCATGTTTTTCAAACACGGAAGATATAAGTGAGTAGTATTGGACAGTGAGGTAGGGGCGAGGGGTGTGAGATGCCTCATATTCTTTATCATTTTATTCTCATCCCCTTTCCCTAATCTTCACCCTCCATTTAATCTATGGCCAAAAACTATCCCTCACGCAAACCCACTTGCTAAAATCATGGAAACTGATTTATTATAAAAGATCATTTCAACCAATTTATAATAAAAGATTATGGAAGCCTATTTATCATAAAATATCATTTCCTCTTGCCCTCATCGTCTCATCTTCCTTCTCCACCCTTCATTTTTCAACTCAATAATATGTGTTTTAATTATGCGCTTCTCTTTGTGATATTTAGTGTTTCCCCCATCCCTTTCAAGCAACGTCTCTCTTGGTTTGCTCTTATTTCACTGTTATTTTATATGTTATATGTATGTAATTATTTCTCAAATTAATGTAATCTGGATCATGGGTGAAATTTGTTAAGGCATGGGTTTGATAAAATGGGGAAAAACAAGAGTGAAAAGAAATTGAGTGAATCTTTTACATGGTACAATTATTATAAATGGGTTGAAATGGTCTTTTATAATAAATCAGTTTCTATGATTTTAGCAAGTGGGTTTGCATGGGGGTGGTTTTTGGCCATAGATTAATGGAGGGTATGGTGAACATTAGAGGAAGATGATGAGAATAAAATGATAAATAATATGAGACGTCCCATGCTAATGCGCGAGACATATAGAATTTAATTTATACAAAATTAGATTAGGTGTGGATCTTTACGTACCAAGCTAGATTTTAAGAAATAAGTCATATCACTCATACAACTAATGAATAGTGTGTTTCTATAAATATAAATGTAAATATGTGAGCGTTGATGAAGATATATCGATGATGATGTTCATATAAAACAAACATGGAACAAAAAAGGGGGAGGAGACAAATGAGTATTGAACGGCTTGATTTGTGGTACTATAATTTTATCTCTCCTACATATACTATATGCATACATATTGTCATTTATTCCATCTGTTGTTAAATATATATAGGAGTTAATTGAGAAGTTTAGTTGAATGGTACAGATAAGTTAAAATACTAATTTATTTTATTTTTTTTTCCTTAAATCATCCCTTGATTGCATAGATAGTGATAGTTTTCAATATAAGTAATAAAAAATAAGGATGTGTGTGTGTGTAGAAAAATCTACACGTACAAATTTTCATAAATAACCAAATTTCTTAATTTGTGTGAATTATTTATGTTGCTTATATATTTAATCAAAACTAAAAGGAGTACACATATAGGTATGACATTTGTGCCTTTTATGTTCAAAGTGGTGGAATAAAAAAGAAAGTGGTTTTAAATGATGAAGGTGGGTGAGACGCGATATCTATCTAATATACTAATTAAGCACTTCACATATTTATTAAAATAAAAATATAATCATTCTTTCCTGATCGCCAGAAACGACAGAGGTTGGATTACATTGTTGTGCGACCACACTACAAAGAGCCGTTCGATTGAATCGATAAACCCATGAAACAGATCACAAACTCACAGGAATCAATTGCTCATTGGTCGACGTATCTTGAGAGAAACCAGTTAGGTACAACAGAAACTAGCTAGCCATAATACTAGTCTTCTTTGAATCGTAGTTAAAAACACGTACGTTATTTGAATTACAACAAATGTAATACAGCGTTTTTCCTCTTAGCTTTTATTAGAGTAATTGTTGATTAATTGAAGGACCACACTGGCTACTTGGTCATTATATATATAGTATTAGTATTATATTGGTCCATGAAAAACCAGTATTTCTTTTTTCCATGTGGCTCAGAAGATTACAGAGTGCTATCTGTTGGTGAAGGTGCTAGAGAGAGAGAGAGAGAGAGAGAGAGAGAGAGAGATTACGGTGATACATGAGCCATAAAATATGTGTTGTGTAAACCGGCCGGTTAACAATTTGAGGGCCTAAGTTCCAATGATTTGATTCTCACACACTCAATATGTTATAATATAATTAAGGACTTACCGTATGATTCACCGACGACCATGCATTTGCACCATCTTTTATTAAAGTGCACAAGTTTAAAGGAGTTCGTTGAGATTTGGCATGCAGAATTATTTATGGACTTTAGTTTATTGAATCTGATCAAACTGTCTATAATAGCATCATACGATTGTGTTCCTTATCATTGTACAGATAATTTTCCTGAAGAGTCATGGTTTAATTTGGTCGATACATTTTTTCCCTTTTTTTTAATAAAATTTACATAAGTATATATCATTTGTGCGTAAGTTAATTGGTTCGTAATTAAGGCTACTTATTTACGCATATCATTTGATAAAATGGTATACTAATTGATAGTTAATATTCATTTGAATAATTCCAGACTGTGAGTGAGAGGAATTCATAATTGAAAGGGCAACAAAATTGGTTTCGTTAATGATAAGAATAAAATTTAGACAGGAAACATGTATATAATGTATTGGGTTTATTATGTATATCTTTTATAATATCTGTAGCCATGAATGATATTATTATTATAGTATTTTTCTAGGGTCCAATGTTATTATTGTAGTATTCAGTCACTTGATAATAATGTCTCTGAAAGATGAGCACCCGTTGACATTTCGTACAAATAATAACAGAACTATTAATCTATGATTGCAGACCTATTATCATCATCATCGTGGACCAATTAATTTTTTATATATATGACTCGTTTTGTTGCAGAAATTAATTTTAACCTACATGAAATATAATATCCAATAATTTCACAAAATAATGATATGTTTGGATTAATAATGGGGACTTGGATGTGGATTTAGACTAACTTCGTTAATTGATTAGTTAGATTATTGGATTTTGATCAAATTTAAGTAATTTTTTTTCATTATAATTCCTTTAAAATTTCAAATGCCCAATTTACCGTAATTATTTCAAATCTCAATAATCTTCTTTCTCGTTTTAACCTTCGTCTTCTTCCCATCCCTCATTCATCTTTTCGTTGTCTTTGTCGTTTTCTTATTTGTATTAAACCGTTCTCTTCCGTGCACATCAAAGGTTCGAATGGAAACAAAAGACTATAATTATTTAAAACTAAAATGTGAGATTTTGAATCCAAATCTATCTATCCAAACAAATACAAAACCTTTTTATGAATTATTATCAGTTTCTTTGATTATCTGTTACAGTTTATGTGTTAGAAGTGTAACAATAGCAATAATAAAATTATATTATAATTTCATCTAAGTGGAGTAGTGTAAATGTGTTCTACAATTCATTGGCGAATTCCTCGTCTAGTTAAATTTTTAAAAGGATTGAGAAGAGAAGAAGACGAAGAAAATTTTCTTCTTTTGACCATTTCATAGCAATGGGCAACCACTGAATCTATTTGAATTGCACAGACGCATCTAAATATAGATCAAGTCAAGATTGAGGGCATATATATTAATGAAATTCCAACACACATATACCTGTTTCTCAGACTATATGGTTCTCTTAAATGTCTGAAATATAACAAGTTGGGAATATTTCACGTGGCATATTATGCTAAATTGATTGCAATAATGGCTGCTTATCGTTTTCAAACTCAACAGTACACCTCTTCAAATTGCGAGTTGGGAGGGATATGAATTTAAGTACGTCATCGGAAGTTATTTGGGATTATACTCTTTTTTATATACGGTTATATTAATTGTGAGAGGTTCTTAATTAAAATTTCGGACGACGAAATACAAGTAACTAAAACGAACATGTAAACTCCTGTTAGCTAAAATTTCTGAATAAAATTGAATTAAAACTATTCGCTCCATTTTCATCCTCAGCTGAATTACACAAAACGACGATGTATTTCATGCGGTTTAATTAATCTGACCCCACAGTTTCATCAGAGAGTTATATTACTCTATCAATATAAAGTGATGAAAAGCCAGAAACCGAGCATGGTGCAATACATCTATCAACATTAGTTGGCCCCCATTGATGGATGATTATTGGCTGCTCATATATGGACCCCAATAAAAAAAAAGAAAAGAAAAGAAAAAACTGTATCCGCAAATCCAATCGCCTAAACGCCAAAACATTCAGTCTTGTCTGATATATATGACAACCGTGAAATTGCGCAAAACCAAGTTTCTTTAAATGATTCGTTGACCAAGTCTAATGATCGTTCCATTTATTCTAATAATTTGAATTCTCTTTATTCATGTAAGACTTATAATTTATCTTTATATAATGTATATTAATACTATGCATTTATAAGTCTCTGATTTAGGAATTACTCATAATCCGTCACAGGCAAAAAAAAACAATGGTTATCCTTCTGGTCATCACGTACAGATTTATTTACGGGAGCCTATATGTGAAGAATTGCGCCATGCTGAAAGCAAAATGGGTTTTAACTTTTTGAAAAGTTGTGCATCTTTATTTATAAGATATATCTCAAAATATAAAACGACATAACCTTGAAAAGTGGTAGTTTATTATCCCAGCATGCTTAAACCAGATGGATTATTTGAATTGAATATAAGGCAATTACATTCTTAATGAAGAGAAGTATGCATGTTTGTTTGTGAGTGTGTGGAGAACTGGAGATCATAGCAGCATTTTAGAAGAAGAGGGAAAAAAAGGGTGGATTAATTAATTAATTAGTTGGGATATTGTGGGCTGGGACAGGTGGTTTCAATAATACCACCATTATTTGTGTGTCAGGCACTGTATATGGACCAAATAACTGCCCTGGTTTTCTCTCTCTCACTGTCTTCCACCTCCACTTGTCTTGTCTTTTTAAAAAAAAAAAAAAAATCTTTTTTCCTACTTGATCATTCTTATTTGCTCATGTTTCCGTCAACCCTTCCAACTTTTTCTCCTTCATCAATGTACTTGGATTTTGTTTCATCTTCCAAGCAATTCAAATTGATGTGTATACTTCATTTCATATCTTTTTGATTTAACACTATATATATTGATATCTCGATCTAACTCACTAGCTACAAGCTAAGCTAAGTAACATAATATAATTAAATGTCATAACGGTAAAGAAAAGGACATGTCCGATATTGTTATGCTGTGTGTCTATATATATTTAATGGAATGCGTATATGAAAACCAATAGCGATCGCGATCAAAATAATCAGTGAGGGTACGTAGAAGAAAAACAGTGGGAAGCATACTGTATTTGGCAGATGGTTTTCTGTGTGCGGCTAGCTTCTTGAGAGAACAAGGGATATATATATACACACACACACACACACGTCAGTATATATAGTGTCTGTGGGCATTAAGTTATGTATAAATAAACTAATAATTAATCTCAAATCCTCTTTTTTGTTGTAGTGTCTGTGTGTGTGTGTGTTATTGATCTGATCAACAGAGGTGAGAGAAGAGAGCAGTAATGGTTATGGGTTTGAGGGATGAGTCACTTGTTGTCGGCTTAGTTATGTATAAAAAAGAAAATATGTTATTGTCTCTTTTGGGTGTGGTTTTTAAGTATATAATTAAAGGGATTGCTTGCAACAATTTATAAGGAGATTCCCTGAAAAACACACGTGGACACACACAGTGCATTCTCTTTCTCTCGTTGCTTATTGTCTGCGTTATTCTTCTGAAACAATACAACCCATCTAAACTGGCATTTATATATAATCTTTTTTTAATAAATTAAAACTAGTATTACTTTTGTTGTCATGCATGTGTGTGTTTAATTTGTCCACGTCTGTGAGAATCTATTTATTTGTTCGCTAAGTTATTATCATTAGGAGTCAGTATTTTCCATATATAACCTGCTCTTGGCCATATATTTCCCTCTTTTAGCTTGACAATAAAACGTAATCACTAGCTTTACTCAACAGTCCTCTTCATTAAATTAAGCTTTCTATCGCGGCCTTTTGATTTTCTGAAAAACCTCGAGGGTTTTCGTAAAATATGTCTACACTTGATCTCTAATTTTGCAGGTGACATGCATGCACGTTCAATATAGCTTCAAATTTCCCAAAAAAAAAAGAAAAGCAATTTATCGCTTATTCTTATTCGTAAAGTTTGTTACAGAGAATTGTACGATACGTAATGCATTTTAATTTCCAGAGAACGAATATTGCTGCGACCTAATTAATTAACCCAGGCCTACCGGTGATTAAATTTTTGCATTAGCTTAGTCTGGTGGGATGAGCTAAATGATTGATTTCCATTTCAATGATTTATGACAAATAATGGTGCTGGCTGCTGAGGAAAATTCTTAGGAAGCTACAAGAAAGTCATGAATTAGACAAAACACACACAGTGACCATTTAACTTTGAAACCAGGAAATCAAAGTTGAAACATGCAAGGCATGGTAATTAATGTAATCTTTGAAATAGTTTTTTATAAGTTTATAAGTGTTTTATATGTAAATCGAGATAAAATTCTCCTTAACGCAACTTATCATCATTTTCTTCTTTTTTTTTTTTCTTTTCCAAGTGCTGAAATTATATTCCAGAAAAGCAATTTCGTATCTAATCATTTCATAGTCATTTTCAACAAACTTTTCGTGTAATCCATTGTGTGTACCATACTGATTAACTATTAATCTCATCATGTCATTAATTATTCCCTTGCTTTTTATTTCTTGCTTAGCCTTAATATTTTATGCTAAAAAAAACAATGGCCACTCATATTGGACGTTCCACGGTTATTAATTTATTGTACGGTATTCATTATTTAAATAGGCAGTGGACGTTTTTATTTGAGGCGGAAATCTTTTACTGTTTATCAACTATGCACAACTGTATCAGTATGGCTCATTTACTATACGTCAACTTACTGAATAAAAATGCAGCTTTATATTATACGAAGAAAGATGAGTATATAACAAAATTTATGGGTAATTGTCTTTTTTTGCCATGAATTTATGGGTAATTGTTTATATATATAGCTAGTGTGTGATTTCTGTATGCACATATTCTACCTAGACAATTTTTTTAATGCCCGGAATTTATGAAGAACCATTTTCACTTGCCAGCTCGGTGAGTATACAATACATAGGGTAGGCTGTGTTTGGATCACATTTGTAGATGAAAATTATATTGGAGATGAAAATTTTGGTCCTAATTATATAAGTCTACTTAAAGGTTAATAATGATTGTTTTCTAATTTTATTCTTATTTATAAAAGTATCCAAAGAAAAAATAAATAATAAAATTTAAGAAAAATCAGCAAAGATTCCCCCATTATAAATTTAATTAGAGTAAATAACTTGATAAGTTTATATACATAGGAAGAATGGCAATACTATAATTGAGATTATCCTCACCAATTAATTTTTTCAAAAGGGGATTTTTTCCAATTTTCCCTAAATTTTAAGTAATTTAGTATTTTCAAATTTTGTCCCCAATAATACATTAAATATTTTTATTTTATTAAATTCATATCATTTTTAATCATTTTATATCCAGACTTACTTTTTCATTAATCATCTAAAAATAAGTTTCAGTTTATCAAATTGACTTTTTCAAAAGTTAATCCAAATATAAATCACATCACATAATCTAACTTTTACTCTATCTTATGTTTGCAAAAATCATATTATAAAGAAATTATTTCTATCATTGTTAATCCAAACATATATGTATCCGTAGATTTAACTATTTAACCCCACCTACATTATAGAAACTGTTAACTTATTCGCAGGCAAATTACCTAGTTCTAGTGTTCTACACACAAATAGTACGATTGGGATAAGCCTATAAGAACTAGTCGTAAATAGCATGTGCGATAGATTCTCAAAAGATGATGGATTTGTCGGTTTTGGTTTTAATAAATGGATCAGAGTTGAAGCCTCAGGGTTTGCAGGAGGTATATGGGTTTTGTGGAATGAGTCTGAGACTAACGTTGAATATATTGTGTCTTCTACTCAATTTGTGCATTGCAAGATTACAAACTTAGCTTCTGGAGATGTGACTTATACCACTTTTGTTTATGGTGATACCACTATTATGAGACGAAGACCTATGTAGACAGATTTGTGTGAGTTAGCTATGAATATTCGGGGACCGTGGCTCATTTTAGGCGACTTTAATGTTGTTATGAGCGAAGCGGATAAGATATGAGGGATCAAACCAACCAACGAACCAATTAATGTTACCCTTTAAGCAATGTATCAACCAATGTGATTTGATAAAGCTTCCAGTTGTGGGGGAATGGTTTACTTGGGAAAAAATGATGTCAAGGAACGGTTAGATTGCGCCTTCTGTAACATGAAATGTGAGCAAACTCATCAACTATTTAAGGCCTACCATCACTTACGCTTCGAATCTGATCATCGCGTGGTTGTCATATCTGATGGTGAAACTTGTTGAAGGACCAAGGCCTTGCCTAAACTCAAGTACCAAGTAGCATGATCCTTAGAATCTGATTTTCCTGACATTGTTAAAGAGGCATGGGATGAGAAGCAATGGGTTGAAGGATTAAATTTTTTTTGAAGAGACTATTTCTAAGTGGAAATATCCCCCAGAGGAAAAGGGTACTCTTGAAAAGATTTGAAGGAATTGATAGAGCTAGACATAATAATCCTCAAAATGGTCTTTTCAGATTAGAAAAATCTCTTTGGCTGGATTATATGAAATTAAATAACCAGGAGGAACTTTTATGGTATCAAAAGGTAAGATGTAAATGGCTGCAATTTGGGGATAAGAACTCAAAATTTTTCTATGCATCTGCAATCATGAAAAGGAAAAGGAGTTATATTGATGCTCTTCGGGATGGTAATGCCAATTGGGTGTATGGCCAATAGTAATTGGGGAAAATAGCGTTTGAGTTCTTTAAAAACTTATACACTCGGAATCCTAATGTCCTAAACACTATGAGCTGGCCGAAAGCTTTTCCCATACTCAATGATAGCCAAATAGCTTCAATTCAAAGAGAAGTGTCGGGTACTGAGATAAAAAATGCAGCTTTTGAGATGGGTGCTTTCAAGGCCTCCGGTCCTGATGGTCTTCAAGCGCACCTTTTTCACACACAATGGGATGTTGTTGGACCTAAAATATGTGATATGGTGCATGAAATCTTTGCAGACCCATCAAAGTTATCTAATATAAATCACACAAACATTACATTAATCCCAAAGGTGGATCGCCCTGAGATGATTATGGATTTTCGTCCTATCGATTTGTGTAATGTGAGTTACAAAATTGTTAGTAAAGTCATTGCGAATAGATTGAAATCGGTGATGGAATATTTGATTTTACCAAATCAGTGTAGCTTTATTAAGGGACGATAAGGTGCCGAGAACATCATTATCACTTAGAAGGCCATACACACGATGCGAACTAAACGGAGAGGGCAATGTTTTGTGGCCTCAAAGGTAGATATGGAAAAAGCCTATGACCGTCTTAATTGGGGTTTTCTTCAATCCACCATTCGAAGCTTGGGGCTATCAAATGATTTTGTGAATTTAATTATGAGTTGTGTGTCGTCTGCTTCAATGAGAGTATCTTGGAATGGCTCACTCTCATATTCTTTCTATCCTTCGAGGGGCGTTCGGAAAGGAGATCCGTTGAGCCCATTTTTATTTATATTAGCTATGGAAAGGTTAAGCCAACTTATTCAGCTTGAAGTGGAGGAAGGGAGATGGAAACCCCTCAAGCTTACTACCAATGGACCGTTGATATCTCATATGTTCTTCGCTGATGATCTGGTTCTATTCAGTGAGGCCTCTCAGGAACAAATGGAAGAAATTAGAAGCATCATGAGTTTCTTTTGTGGAGTTTCAGGTCATCGTGTGAATCTTCAGAAATCGAAAATGTTTGTTTCTCGTAACGTCTATTCGAGTAGAGCCATTGGTTATAGTCAAACTCTGGGTATATCGCTAACCACTGATCTAGGAAAATACCTTAGAGTTCCTCTTCTACATCAAAGAGCAACTAAAGTGACGTTTGCGTCGCTCATTCACAAAATCCATAAGAAATTAGCTGGATGGAAAAGGAACTACCTTAGTACTGCTGGGTGTACAGTTTTAATTAAATCAGTACTCTCAGCAATCCCTACCTACCAGATACAAACCTTGCTCATATCAAAAGGAGTCCTGCAGGAAATTGAGAAAATTAGTAGAGATTTCTTTTGGTGCCAAAAGTACGAAGTAAGGAAAATGCACCTTCTGGCCTGGGATGTCCTTAAAGGAGAGAAAAAACATGGAGGACTTGGTTTTAAGGACCTTCATTGTCAGAATATGGCTTTCATTATGAAATTTTGCTGGTACCTGTTAACCCACCCGAATGCCCTTTAGGTTAAATGTTTAAGAACTAAATATGGGTGTGGCGATGGAAAATACCCTAAGGTTGGAAAAAAATATCAACAATCGGCAGTGTGGCAAGCAATCATATCTGTGTGGGAAAAATTCATGAAGGGAGTTAGATGCAAACTAGTTTCTGGAGCCAACACGAAAGTTTGGATAGAGAAATTGCTACCTCTTGATCGACCCCTCTTAGAATTTGTGGATAAAAACTTACATCTGATTGATCCTGAGGTGAAGGTGAATCAGTTTCTTACTCCCACGGGTTCTTGGGATATTGTGAAATGGAGGAAATTTCTTCATTCATGGGTCATTCAAAAGATCCAATTAGTACAACCTCCGAGAAGCTTGGGTGATGATGGTTTCTATTGGAAGGCATCGACTGATGGTAATTTTAATGTGAAATTTGCTTATGGCCTTGCTCGTAACTGCCTAAATCATATGCCTGATCCTGTGTAGCAGACGATTTGGTGATGGGATATCCCTGAAAGGGCAAAATTCTTCATGTGGCAAGTTCTCCATGAGAGAGTTCCAACAAATTCCCTGAGAGCAAAACGTATTCAGTCTACATCCCCTAATTGTCCGTTTAAGTGCAGGAGGGAGGAATCTATTATTCATACCTTGAGAGATTGTGAGCCTGTAAAAAGCACGTGGCTGCAATTAATTAACCCTTTATATATATTTGTATTTTTTAGCTGTGATTTGCAGGTATGGTTGAGGTAGAACCTAAAGAATAATCCTGCTTCTCGGTGATTCGCAAGATGGCCATGGAGTAGGATCTTTGGACTAGTGTGTTGGGTGCTGTAGAAGAACCGGTGTAAAAAGGCATTTGATGGTGTCAGCGACTCTCCTCAAGCCTTAGTGAACCGCTGCATATATCAACTTCTAGAGGAGATGGAGAACGACAAATACAAACATCACATATTTCAAATTCAAGACAAAACAAACAGTAGATGGACCAAACCGCCAGCAAACTTTGTTAGAGTGGACGTGGACGGATCAGTGTCTAACCAGCATCAAGCTACAACTGGAGGACATATTCGTGATGAAAGAGGACATTGGGTGGCGGGTTTCCAACAAAAAATTGGATATGCACCCTCCACTACAGCAGAGGTCATAGCTATTGGCACAGGGTTGAAAATGTGTAAAATGTTAAAACTTTCAAGAATAAAATTGTTCTCTGACTCTATTGAGGCTATACAGCTCTTGCTAACCGATTGTGGTCATGAACATCCTCTCAGAGACGAAATAGGTGACGTCAGGTCACTTATCTCTTCGGATTGGGACCTGTAAATAATACATGTCAAGCGTGAAGCCTTAAGGAGCGCTGACCTCTTTGCTCGTACTGCCCATGAAGCGCAGACAGATCTTACCATATCAAATGAACCACCAATATGGTGCTGGGTCCAGATAAACCAAGATTTAAGAGATGCAGAACTGGGAGCTTCATCCCATCCTGGCATAGACTTTTATTGAGATGTAATTTTTCAAGTGTAATGTTTATCATTTCATTCAAAAAAAATACAAAAAACGAAAACAATAAAAACGAGCAGGCTTTCTTTTTTTCTTTTTGTATTTTTATTTTTGTTGGCATGATATTAATTTAGAAGGAATGATTAATTTTTGGTGGGGAGGTCTACACATCAATAGCACGTGGCTCAGATTCCTGTAGGTTGAAATTATTCCCGGAAAAAGGAAGAGAATTGGGATCTGATCTTTTCCTACGAATGGCATTTCATTTTCAGAAATCACAGAACCTTGAATAGTCGTTTTCGTCGCCGAGAAACCCGAGAATTCTAGACGACGTTAACTATATATAGCCTCATTAACTAAGAAAATTAATTACACCTCAGTGATTAATTGGGATGCTCATCCAATAGCAGAAATATTCATTTTACAAATCAGGGAGAGTAGTATAGTGTAGGACCATAGACTTTTATACTAAATTGATTAATAATATGATACTGGGTTATAAAAATTCTATTTTATTTTTTGGTGAATAATATGGTCCAGATTAAGAAATTATTATGTCCGTCCTAATCAAGAGGCTTTACAACTGTGCTTCAAAATTAGCGATGTATATAGCTGAGGGAGGGGTCAAACAAGTACGTGATACTTATTTGTACGTATTATGGAGAGAGATTCATGTGTCTGATCTTGACGTGGTAGTTAGTTTTTAGAAACCCTAACAACTAAGAAAAACCGCTATCATTACAACGGCGATAATAACAACAAGAACGATAATTAGGGATTTTGTCATCTTCATGGTGGGAACGACCAGAGCTTGATGAGACACAGAAAACCTAGACAGCCCCTACAACAAGACAACTTGTTCATATCCCTATTGGTTCCACAAAACAACACAAGAGCCAAAAGGGCAAATCTATAGAATTGACTTGTGCGCTACTCTTTGGCTCTTTGCTTATTCGTTATACGCAAAAATCCACACACATAAGCCAAAAACATAATATACTTTATTATAGTACATTGATGTGTGTGTGTAATCTTATCATACGCTAGGAATATATGAATAGATTGTGTAAAGTATAATGGATATAAAGGTGGTGTATATAGTGCAAAAAGAACAAAAATAGACCACCACCAACTCATTTGAATTTGTGAGCTAAGCCAAAGTTTAGGGGCAATGAATAGTGGGACCTAACTTGGAAAATTTTCTTCCTTTCCTAACTTCTTATATTTGAGAGCTTTTAACATACAAAGAACCTGTCAAGCGGTAATGAGAGGTAACTCCATCCTTCTGGGTTCCACACATAGGCGAGGGTCAAATTTGTCTTTGAGTTTGTCAATTAAATATTTAGTTTGTTTATGGTCGATCCCTCAGATTTCGGTGAAACTCCTGAAGAGAGAGAGTGAGAGAGAGATGATTGATAGCAGATTCCATTAGGTTGTACTGCATACAAAACTCTTATATTCGTAAATTTTTGTTAAGAGAATAAAAAAGTTAAATAAGTTATTTATTTATATTATATATTATTAAATTATATATCAATTTATAAATTAGATAAATTAATTTTTTTGTTTTAAAGTATTTTAATTAATTTTTTTAATATTTTAAAAAAATAATTTTATATTATATTTAGGATTGGAAGAAGTATTACTTAATATATATATATATATATATATATATATATATATATAATATTAATCAATTTGGCAGAAATGCTACCCTCAGCCACTATAAATTCTCCAACTTGGTCCTGTGTGTTCTCATAGTGTTCCCTAAAAAAATCAGCAAATTCAATATAGCCAGAGAAACACAGAACGAGAGAGAGAAAAAGAGAAATGGAGGTGTCAGAACATGATTTCTTGGAGGAATTAGTAGCTCTAAGAAGAGAAGCATGGGACACAATTCCAAGTCCAAATGAAGAAAACCAGTTCTTCTTCCCTAATAATGCTTATAATAATAGCAGTTTGGACTGTTTTGATCCAAACTCTCTTGCTTTTCTCCCAAATTCCTTCTCTGATCAACAGGGGCCTCAAAGCTACAACAACTACAATAGTAGCTTCAACGAAACCTACAACTCATTACTTGATGAGTTCTCAACACCCCAGATCATCGATTCATCACCACCCTATTATATATATACCACTGTTGATACTACTTCTTCACTTAGCACCCCTCCTTTTCTGGTTCAAGAAGAGAATAATTACCCCTTAAGGTCGTCCATGAATATTGAAGAAGAGGGTAATTTGTTTGGAGACCTCAAAACGACATGTAAGACAGAGCCCATGAGCCATTCTCCTGAAACAATAATGCCAGATTTCAACATGGGCACTTGTCATTTGGAGAGAAAGAATCGACCCAAGAAGCTGCTGGGACAGCCCTCCAAGAATCTAATGGCTGAGAGAAGAAGAAGAAAGAGGCTCAATGATCGTCTCTCCATGCTAAGATCTATTGTCCCCAAGATTAGTAAGGTAATTAATTAAGTCAGTTATTAATTTAATTAATGTTCACAATTTTCATCAAACGCGTGCATTATTATCCCACTGGTGTCGTTTTTGTAGAGCTAATTCGTGCTTTTTAAAAAAAAAAAAAAATCACTGATCATTGCAGATGGACAGAACATCTATACTTGGAGACACGATAGACTACGTGAAAGAACTTCTGGAGAAGATTAAAGATTTGCAGCAAGATATAGACTTGGATTCAAACATGGTGGGCCTTTTGAAGGATTATGCTAAACCAAATGAAATCATCATGAGAAATTTACCCAAGGTATGGACCCTTTTTTTTTTTTTTTTGCCAGTTTTGACGCAATTAAAATCTGCATTGATAATTAATTATCTTGAAAGATCCCAACTTTTATTTATTTAACTTATTATGACACAGTTTGATGTGGAGCGAAGGAAAGTGGACACGAGGGTTGAAATATGCTGTTCAGGGAAGCCAGGGTTGTTGCTATCTACAGTGAACACCTTGGAAGCCTTTGGGCTTGAGATTCAGCAATGTGTTTTCAGCTGCTTCAATGATTTCACCATGCAGGCTTCTTGCTCAGAGGTACATTATATCATATGATGACCTAATTATTTATTTAAGTATGTTATATTTTAATTAAACTTCCTTTTTAGCATTCCAGTGATATTTAAATTTATAATCATGTTTGCTATATATGAATACAGGAATTGGAGCACAGGACAATAGTGGGCTCGGGAGATATAAAGCAAGCGTTATTTAGAAGAGCAGGATATGGAGGAAGATGTATGTGAGAACAAAACTCGAAGAAACGAAAGACAACACTGCACTTTATAGCTTTATATGTAGGAGAAGGGATTTTTGACTGTTTGATTCCTGCAGAGAGGTTTATAAGTGATATATATATATATATATTCTTTGATCTCTCTTTGAGCCATAAAGTTGTAGTAGTAGATCATTTCTTCATCATTAGAAGCAACATGCCTTCTAGTTTTAAGTGGCTTTAATTGGTCTGAATGACTCAAGCCAATAATTATCTTGAGCACATTTCAATATCTAATACTGTGGAGGGGAAATTGAAAAACGGTGTGGGTGACTGGATTCAGGATTGTATCTGTTTATGTGAAAGTGATGAAATTTATGAACGATGTTCTGCATATACTGTAACAAGAGTAAAGTTCGATTTCTTTTGTCTCCGTCCCCTGTAGATATGTCTCTTCGTTTTTTTTTGGTTTTAATCTTATTATATTTTTGTGTAAGGACATTGTTTTTTTATAATTGTGTAAGGACATTTTTCTACAGTACGTTGCCATCAAATTTATTCAGCAAGCTTCAAAGAACCAACTAGAATCTGAGTGATATATAGATGAGACCTGACTCTGGAAACGTGGGACCTGTACACATGTGAGCCCAACTCTAAAAGACACGTCCAATATAATATCCAATTGGGTGTTATAGAAAGCTGCTCATTAAATGCTGCATTAGAATTCCTCTATCAATGAGAAAATAGTTTTTGGGCCCAAAAGGCAAAGTTCAAATGGTTATTTGAAGGGAAAAGGAATACTAAATTCTTCCACGCACAGCAGTTTCAAGAAGAAGTCCGAAAACCATATTAAGAGTTTGAAACGTCGGGATGATTCATGGACAAGTAACTCTCAAGAAATAATCGATACGTCAAAAGCTCATTTTGATGGTGTTTATCAATCCACTGGGGGACCTTATTTTAATGAGATTCTTGGGGCTTTAAATAATATCTTTATTCTCACTTTACAGGATGACTTCCAAAGCTTTCTTATTCCTCTTTCACTTAATGAGATTAAAGAAGCTGTGTTTTCTTTGCCTAAAAATAGTGCACCAGGTCCAGATGGATTTCACTCTCATTTTTTTCAAAGGTACTGGGAGCTAATCAAGCTTGATCTTTTTAATATGATGCACTCTTTCTTGGAATCTGAATTTATGCTCAAATCTTTTAACAAGAGGAATATTATTATGATTCCTAAATCTGATAGTGTTTAAACATTTTGGTATCTGAGGCCAATTAGTTTATGTAACATAGTTCAAAGGTTTTATGTTTGAGAATGAAAAAAATTCTGGGAAACTACATTGCCCCATATTAGTATGCTTTTCTCAAAGGCAAATCTATTATAGATAATATTCTATTAGCTGCGGATCTTATGAATCAGGTGCATAGTGCCAAACAAGGGAGGAAGAAATTGATGGCATTAAAAGTGAATTTTGCAGAAGATTTTAATAGTCTCTCATGGGATTTCATCTATGCTGTATGTGATGAAACGAATGAACTTTCCTGAAAAATGAATTGTTTTAGTAATACAATGCATAACTTCTATGTAATATCAAGTGATTTTCAATGGGCAAATCTCTCATTCCATCAATCCTAGTAGAGGGATAAGACAAGGAGACCCTCTCTTCCCTTACATTTATATCCTGATGGCAAATGTACTTTCCTACATTTTGAACTCTTTTGAACAGTCTGGGAATTTGAAAGAAATCAAAATTTGTAATAATGCTCACCCAATATTATATTTGCTCTATGCTGATGATTTAGTTTTCTTCTTTGAATGTTCTGATCAGAGTGTGAATTCAATTAAAGCTTCTCTTGATATTTGTTCATCTTGGTCATGTCAAGCCATTAATTTCTCAAAGTCCTCAATCATTTTCAACCCCAATATCCCACATGCTCAGAAAATTCACTATTCTCAATTCTTTGGAATCAATTTTACAAATAGATTAGGGAAATATCTTAGAACATAGGTGGATCCTGACAGAAACAAATCATATGTATATTCGCAAGTCCTTGATTCCATTGAATCTAAGACTGTAGCTTGGAAGGCCAAATTATTATCTCAAGCTTCTAGACTTGTGTACCCTTATTAGATTTGTGCTTTTGGGAGTTAATCTTCATGTGATCTCTTGTATAAAGTTTTCACAATATATTTGTAATCAAATTGATTCTAGATGTTCAAATTTCCTCTGGGAAAACAACGGTGATAGGAAGAACTTTCACTTGGCTAGTAAGGATTTTATTTTCAGGTCTACCTCAGATGGAATTTGGGAACCCAATCTATCGGTCAGGTTAATAATACCCTTCTAGCTAAGTAAATTTAGAGAATCCTCTCATTTGAATATGGATCGCTGGTATATGAAACTTTAAGGACTATATATATTGATATAAATAGCGCTAAATTGGTAAAGAATCTTTACAACTCTTCTCAGATATGGAAAGGTATTAATAAATGCACTTAGATAGTTATTGATCACCTAAAGTGGAAGGTTAGATTGGGAACTTCTATTCCCTTGAACCACCCATTGTATTGGCCCATGCAATCTAGTTCCCTTACCTCTGAGTCCCTTAAGATAGTAGTAGACCTATTACTGTATCTTCCATCAACCTAGTGTGATCAATCTATCCTCCTCAAATTGCTAATGCTATTATGATAGATTTGTTTAGAGTCTTAGTTCCTCAAGAGAATATTATATTAAACATGGTTTTCGTCTACTGACTTCTTCAAACTTGCATAATTTAAATGATTCCTTGTGAAAGTTTTTATGATCTCTCTCTTTGCCTATGAAAGATATTATTTTGATCTAGAAATTGCTAAATGAAGCACTGCCTGCCATGAATGTTTTATCAAAGCATCATCTTACTGTATTAGGAGATCGCCCCTTTAATTGTTCTCGTCCTGAATCCTTGGAGCATCTTTTTGTTACTTGTCCATTTACTAAAGCTGTATGGTTTGGAAGTTTGTCTATTCAATTTGTTTTTTCTGATTTGGAGTCTTTTCAAATATGGTTGAAACTTTAATTAGTCTCTCTTCATCGAGATGACAATATGATTATGATCACCCAAATCATAAAACTTATTTCTATTATTTGGATGAAAAGGAATCAAGTCATTCATCAAAATAACAAGGCTTCTCCAACTACTGTCGTTAAGGAAATTATTCATGCTTTCTCTTTGACTGTCTTTGCTTTCTCTGCTGATTCTTATAAGAATGCCACATAGTTAAGCCCTTCTCTAAGTACTTATAATTTGAGAAGAGTCAATGCTACTAGATGGACCGGTATCTTGGACAAAAGGAAGTTTCATATGAAGTTTTGCTGTTAAGCTTGGATATGCTTTTAAGGACAAGCAATACAATCCTTACTTTGGAAGTACCTCTCCTCCCAACGTTTTTTGGCTATCTTTACTTAGTCTTACAGCATCCTTACAATGGATACATGAATGTCACCTTTTCATTGTTTTGCCTAAACAAACTCTTTAGGTGATTTGTTGAGGGGAAAATTTCTGCCTCTAGAAGGTGTTAGGAAATGATCTTCAAACATCTTATACCAGGATACTCTTATTTCCTTTCCCATTTTAATTTTAACAATGTTTTATTTTCAAAGCCATTAGATAGTCATGTTAGAAATATTCTAAAATCATGTTCTTGTATGACTGTAAAAATTTGATGCACAGACATTTGATCTTTAATGCATTTTGATTTTTAACCCAAAAAAAAATAACGAACTTATAACTGAACTTTAAAATTCATTATGATTCTTTCTTAAACGCAAGATCAGAACCCAAATCTTAATTTGTTACAAAATAAAATTATTCTAAAAATAAATGTCGTCAATAATTTTTAAGTTAATTCAATATATTTGCTCTTACGGGCAGTGCTATGTTATACCGGGATTAGAGTTCTTAAAATATTTATAAAAAATTATATTCGATAAAAAAAGTATATAAATATATTTAAATTTTCTACCTTCTCTTACGAGGAAACCATAAATTGTACTTTCACCATTTGAACAATTTCACTTTTTCGCTTCATGAGTACTGGTATAGCATTTTAGTAAATACTTTCCACCATATTCTAACATTTTCATAATTTTTCAACTGTTTGTAGAATAACAGTGAAAACGCCTGAAATTCAAGATTAGAAGTTTCTGTGAAGCCTAAGAGGGTGGGTGGGTGTGTTTTCAGCTCATGGATTCTTACTGGGGAAATTAGCACTACCAAAAAGCATAGTTTAATTTAATTAATTAGCAATACCATATTAATTAATGGTTGCCAAATTATTTGTGATGGATAACTTTAGGTTCAAAATGATAATAATAATGCTTTCCACCTCAGAGCCCCAAAGTTGATATGGACCATTACCTAATTTCTATATCTCCTTTTAAATACACTGCACATTATTAATTGAACCGCACAAACACAATATAATCCGCAGTAGCAATAACTCTCGTATATGTTTGTCCAAAAAAAAAACATAACTCTCGTATATGTATCGGCATGATTGATACTACTATTTCACATACACCCTTTCATTTTTATAAGCAATTTTTTATTTTTTGAGGCTGGTCTTTTTTATAAAATTTTTTTTTCTTATGTCTCAAAATTTAAATTAAGTTTTTTTCTTTTATTCCTATTAAATACATATCTTTATATTGATTATCCCTCACTCACCATTAATTCTCTTTTATTTAATCATTTATTATACATTCTCTCTCATGTTTTATACTTATACTCTTTCATACTTGTTATCCATTCTCTCATATACTCTTTTTATAAATAAGGATATATTTGGATAAAACATGACATTTTTTTATACATTTATTATTTTTAACTAATATTAACCAGCAGTTCGTTTTGCATAATAAGAATAAAAAATTACTTATAAAAAAAGGAGGGATTATTTGTATAAAATATGATATTAGTGATATGGGGAAATTAAAGGATACATACATTGGTGGAATATTTGGCTTGTTTGGCATAGCTTAAATTATTTTATAAGTGCGATTCAAGTAAGTTGAGATAAAATTTATCTCACATACTTACCTCGTATACTGTAAATCACGATTGAAAAATATTTTTAAATGTTCCAATCAATATTCCAAACATCTACATTAATGGTAAGACATGCTAAGCAGAAGAAGCAGCTTTATAATTGGCCATGCTTAACACCAAGTACACCACTCACTCTTCAAATTGAAATCTGCCTTTTACTATTTTTCAAAATAATTAAACTCAGACCGGCCACTGAACCAATCAAGGTATTGAGTTAAGGGTTAGTGGGTCAGATTGAAGTTAAATCGGAGTTAATCCGAGACCAAACTGATAAGAAATTGAATATTTTAGAATTATGAATATGAAATTCTAAAGAAAAAAAAATCAATTTTTTAAGAAGTCAATTTTTAAAAAGAGAAAAAAGAAAAAAAAATATCAGACGAGGTTAATGACCGGACCGATTTACTGACCAATTTGCCGGTTTCACTCTAGGTTCCAGTACACTGCTATTTTCTGACCACTTACCAAAGTCACACCCACCCACCACTTTCTGACTCAAGATGTATTGGCATTTGCCATAACTATTAATTCCTCACTTTATTTGGAAGCAACGTTATCTCTCCCTTGTTTTATTCCTCTATCACTCTTAATCTATTGTCCTACAACAGAAAAACCACCATCATCATGGCAGAGCAAATATATATATATAGGGCAGAGCAAATATATATATATATATATATATATATATATATATATATATATATATATATTATTTTCAAAACCAGCGACTTCAATTAATCTAATAATTAAAAAGGCTTAGCCTAATTCATGTGGCAGAGCACTTCCAACATGGAGGAGGAAAAGTGGCGAAAATAAATGCTATGACATGTTTGACTTACCATTGAGCGAACGTGATTCGCTTCCCTGTTATGCAAACTGAAGTGCAGGGTTGTAAAACTTTAATTCAAACAGAGTCTAAATCTCTATTTGTAACCTAAAGGCTGCATCATTAGTAACTAATTAAGCTCATGTGGATATCTGTGTCTTTGATATAGTAAAAGACACTGCTCTGATAATAAATTCCCTAAAACTCTTCCCCTCCAACTGATCAGTAAATCTTAACAAGCAAGACATAAGCCAACCTTAAAGAGGAAGCCAAATTTCCCATCATTAACATCTTTTTTCTGGATTTCTCTACCGGTAACCGGCACTACCAGCAACCGAAACCATCATTAACTATATATATATATATATATATATATAGCTATCACACATATATAGAGGTAAGACTACTACTAAGACCCTTTTCTTTTCCGTACCAAACGGAAATGGTACCATACGTTACCTGATCACCCCACGCACTCATCAATGTTCAATGACAAATAAATATGTCGCAGTCATGCCTCCACTAAAAACACATAGTGCCTCATCATCATCATCACTTGAAGAAGCTATCTTTATTGCTCTTGCTCTGTTATTTAACGCTTTGTTTGAAGCATTTTCACATGACATGGGAAGAATTTAAAACAATGAGAGGGATGGAAATAGAGGATACATCATCGGCCAGAGTCACCATAGGCTTTCCTCTGGGTTTGGCTCTTCTCTTTATCTTGTTCTTCTTCATTTCCAGCTTCTTCTGCTGCTGCTTGCATTGGGATAAAATTCTATCTCTTCTTCGCTCTCATGGCCTTCTAATTTACACCCCTCAAAATCACTCGCAATCACAATCATCATCTCCAGATTTGCCTTCCTCTCTCCAGAAACCTCCGCTTCCTCATGTGGTACGTGTCATTATTAATGGTTATATACTAACCCACCTCTTAATATAAGATCTTGTTCGTTCGTAGGACTTGATGACGATCTCTTACCTATGCCCAGAAAAAGAACATACAACAACGTTGTTGATTTTTGTTGCAGGTGATGAAGCAGAACGAGGTTCAGAGCCTGCCTGTGTTGATGCCAGGAGATGAGGTTCCAAGGTTCATAGCCATGGCTTGTCCTTGTAATCCTCCCAAACATGAAAATATTACGATTCAAGTTCAGAAAGATGATCCTTGTCATCTTTAATTTGTTGTGGATCTTAAATGAAGACTTGGGATTTTCTTGAAGTGGGAAAAAAATTGTCTTCTGGTGGATGAAGCAATATGGTGTTATCCCAAATCTACGGCCACATTTCAGGCATCTGAAATTTCTTTTCCTTTTTCCAAGATCTGCAAAACTTGTATGTAAAATCTTTTTGTTGTTTGTATTGTAGTTCTTGGTTGATTAGAATTAGACACGATTATAAATATTTTATACACAGTATAATTCTCTGCCGTGAGACTTGTTAAAACGTCGCCTTTCTTTCCGAGAGAAAGGACCACATACAAATACGCAATTGAAATATTGGTGGTGGTGAAGCCTGAAAAAGAGTGGAGACCTATTTGATGAAGGTTAATTAGGATATGTGGGATAAAATTATTATGAATCTAATTGTTTATCTGTGAAGTTTGTAAGAATCTTTTTTCCATAATCATCACTTGTTTGAATTCCAAAATCCAAGTTTCAGGCCAGGAGGGGAAAAAAAGGTCAAAATCCTAATCATCTCTGGTATACTGTTAGCACTAACTGCAGAGAGGAACAATCACCTGTTCTTTGTACAGAACAGCACGTTGTGCTTTTATATTTAACCGCAGCTACTACTCCATCCAGTAAGATATGTAATATTATTCATTTACAATTAACAAAATAATTTTTCTTATTCTTATTTTTTTTCCCTTGATCCCGCATTATGCGGGACTTGCTTGGCACTGGGGTCCGCTTTTTTTGTTTTTCCCTCTTTGGCCAACAAAGAAATTGAAATCCATAGCAATATGATGATGAGGGAACGATAATATTGTCTTTGATCCTTGAAACTTGAAACTAATTTTGAATCTTAGGCATGCAAGGTGTTGGTTTTGATCAAATAGTGTATTAATCTAATCCAACAGAATTTCAAACATTTCATAATATACTCCTCAAAAATCCTAAGTTGGTCAAAATCTGTCCATTCTAGCCTTGTTGATTACCGTACGTTTCTAATCCAAAACTAGACATGCCTGGTTAATTTTGAATATAGGGGAAATAAAATCAAAACAATTAAGAATACTAATCAAGTAACACTTTCACACACACAGCGCAGGTAACTCGCTTTCGCTAACACATGTGAGACTCAAAAGGTCTAGTTTGGTAAATGGTACTGAATTTTGATGGATTGAGATTGAGATTAGGATTGAGATTGGGGTTGATGTTTTAAAAATATGTTTGGTATGAAGTAATAGTTGGAGGGAATAATTTCATTAATCTTATTTAATAAATAGTCACTAATTATGTCATTAGCGAGAGAAAAAATAGAGAGAGTGATTATGCAAGGTTTTGAAACTTGAACCAGTCATTGAACCTGTCAGGGTACTGAGTTAATGGTCAGTGGGTTAGATCGGAATTAAACAAAAGCTAAATCGGGGCCAAACCAATAAAAAAATTGAATATTTTAGACTTATTAATATGAAAACCTAAAGGAAAATTTAAAAATTGATTTTTTTTAAATAGTGGATTGGACCGGTTTCCGGATCGGACCGGTTTAACAGCGATTGGCCGGTTCCTAGTCCAGACCGGCTGGTCCGGTCTGGGTTTCAAAACTATGTGATTATGTGAGAGAGATAGATTCTTAGTTAAAATCAGGGGATTATTTTTATCCAAAAAATATTTTAATCGAGGATATTTTTGTCTCTACAATTTTACAGTTCAGGGATTGAAAGCACAATACCAGGGGGAAGGTGACTTTGCACCAATCCCACTTTCGTGGTACTCACAATCCCTAGTTATCTGTTGTCATTCATACCAAACGATATATTTTGACTCAATCCTTGATTCAATCACAATTCCTACCCCACAATGTTTCATAGCAAACAAGGCCAAAGACTCTTAGGGCTTGTTTGGTACGAGGGATTTGAAGGAAAAAAGAGAAGAGAGGAAATTTTTATGAATTTGATTTTAAAAAATTAGAAAAATGGGGTTGAAAGTTTTTAATTAATTTTAATTAATTTTTTATTTTACATCTCATCTATATTAAAATTTTATAATTCTACTTTTCTAAATTTTTTAAATCAAACTCATAAAATTTTTCCTATCCCTCCATTTCCCTCCTGCTAACCAAACAGACCCTTAAAAGTACTCTGGTCTCACCGAGCACACTAAAACGAAATTCATCAAATTCTTTTATCGAAAGAAGAAGAAATCTTAATAGAGTGAAATTCAATTGGCCTTCTTAAAATCATAATGACTGGCACATCAACACTCCACAAAACAAATATGAGCAACCACATTAAAGTAAATTAGTTGTTGATTTTCTGTTTTGGTGAAAAACAAATTAATAAGGACTAGCCTTGTATATAATTTTTTTTACGTATTTATTATCAAAACAAGTCATCAAGATATAATAAAAAATGTGTGATCTCTTCCATTAATTAACATAGCAGGTGCTTGATCAAAATAGGTACTATTACAATTTAATTTAGGGGAAATCCTATTGAAAATCATTTGAAATACTTAAATTCTAAACTAGGCTTCTAAATTTAACATATTCTTAGTCATATCAAATAGCTCAATTCAGGATTTTATAATTGAATAATTTTACCTATATGCCCTTTTATTCTTTCTGTCTCATTCAGTCATTCTCTTCGACCGCCTTCTATTATCTTCCCCTTCAAATCCCATTCTGATCTCACTGTATCTCCGATTCAAATTTTAATTCTGTTGTATTTTAAAGATTTGAAATCTGTGTGTCATTTTATATATCTTACTATTTATTAAGAATCGAAACGACCGCAGATCGAATGACCGAGCCTAAGAGAAGAGGCCGGATTTAATTAACTAAAGTCATTTATATTTGTGTTCGATAATGCAGACGAGTCCCTGCATCAGTACAAGAAGCCGCAACCACATTTCGCAGCTGCTCCTTGACTCATTAGCAATGAAGCCACTTTTTTTTTAATGAATTAAAATTCCATTACTGGAAATTTCAATGAAGCTCACATATTGATCATTACTCTACCTTTTCTTCACATAAGTTGATAAATTCATTCACTTACAAGAAACTGTGGTTTTAATGCTTTTATTATTGAGCAACTCTTTCATAGCGACGTGAAATCAAGAAGACAGGGAATGGGTTTAAAGAAAAAGTATGATGAACAAAAGATGTGAGGTTGGATGGAGCACACAAAATTGAATGAGAGAAATGGAGGAGGGGTTGAGGTTGATGGACACAAGATGGGAGGTAGAAGAAAAAGAGAGAAAGCAACACAGTGGCAAAAGAAGGCATATAAGTAAAATCGTTTAATTATAAAATTTTGAATTGGATTACTTGACGTAAATTAGAATTTATCATATTTAGAGACCTCATTCAACATTTAGATATTTTAAAAAGCTTTTAATAGAACTTTCCTTTTAATTTATAAGTGAAAAAATAAGCATTTGTCACGTCGTAGCTAAAAGATTTGACGACGAAGCTATAAACAGTTATATTACAATTTAATTTATAAGTGAAAAAATATGCATTTGTCACGTCGTAGTTATATTTGATTTTTTTAAAAAAAAACGTTGTTATGGCTGGGTTTGGGCCCGTTTGGCATTTTCTAACTCTGGGCATTTGGGATTCTTGATGGTAGTATGGGCTGGGCTACAAAAGTGGTCCACTGTGCGGCCAGTTTCACTTTTCATGCTGCCCTCAATAATCAAGATGCCTTTTAGTTTACGAAAATAAGCGCATGTTATAAGTAATACCATAATAGATTTCTGTTCTTGTTTTTGTAAATATGTTTTCAGTAACTTCAGTAGTCAAATATCTAGATGCCAAACTCTGTCTGACATTTAGAACAGAATTCGTTCCTTTGGAGTGCACGGAGATGCTTAATGTATGTGGCTTGGAAGTAGTATCTTAATTTAATATATTTGACTTGTATCAAACTATATTTTTTACTGTTTTCTTATTACTTTTATGTCGTATTGCCTTGTATCAAATTTAATAAATAACAATACCCTTGGAATTTCTCAAGCTACATGCAATATGCACGGTCCGTTCTTTTCTTTTCTTTGATTAAGTATGTGTATCATCTTATTAGAAGTAATCCTATTTGAAGCACTATCAAACACTAAATGTGAACACCTCTCTCAGTAGAGATAATCCTATTAGAGGTTCATCAAGTTGTAAATAACTAATTATTCTGTTAAACCCAACCCCTATTTATTATGGGTCCCTTCTTTGTGAAATAATATCTTCTTAAAAAAAAAAAGTGTGCTGCCTCTCTAGAGAAAGCCCATTTGTGATTATGTATTTTTTCCATTATATTAATTGTAAATAAAGAGTTTTATTATTTCTCTTATTCCTATAACTATGGTTGGCCAATCCCCACCAGCCATCCTAAAAAAAAGGACAAAGCTATGATTCATACATAGTATTATTACCTACCATATTTATCTGATGGTTTGTCTAAGTTGGTGGTGGAAAAATCCGTTCACGTAAATTAAGACAAAATTCATCTCACAAACTTATCTCGTATATCGTAAATCACGTTAGAAAAGTAACTTCTACCACTAATCCAAACAGACACTTAAACAATCAAAGTAGGTTCCGATCATAACCTATATATTTTTAATACTTTATTGAGATGTTGATTTTGATTGTATTTTACATTGGGGCCAACTATCTCTAAAATTTAGCTAAGTAAATATTTTTTGTTGGGTGCCATGTTTTTCATAGAAAACAATACCAAAATATAATAAGGAGTAAGAAACAATTTTGGCCCGAAAATTTTTACCAAGAGGAAATTTTTTTCAGAAGCTTTTCAGGGGGTAATTTTGCCTCGAAAATTTAAAAAATGAGCAAATTTGCCTTTACAGCTAACCCAATTAATTTTAACTGTTAGTTGATCAAATATATTAAGGTGACAATTCACATGTCATCCACGCCATTTTTGTTAAGATGGAGATTTGCGTCAAAATTCTATATGTCATCTAATTTATTTTTTTTCAAAGTTATATCTAAGACTTTTGGATAAATTTACACTTTAATAAAAATGACATAGATAATGTGTGGTACCAGTTTAATATATTTAGTTAGTTAATAATTAAAATTAACTGAAATAACGGTCAAGACAAACTTACTCAATTTTTTATACTTAACTTTCTGAGTAAAATTACTCCTTTAACCTTAAATAAGAATGCAAAATGAGTAGCTATGGGTAAGTCCCCCAAAGTGTGTAGTAAGTATGGCAGTATCCCGCAATATCTGCTCATAAATAGTGGTGCCTATTCATCCAACATAATCGTTTTTAAATGTAACTCTGAAATTTGGACGCAGCTTTTAAATCATCACGTATGTGATTATTATTATTATTTATTGTGCTGGTTTCCAACGTTAAAAAGTTGAGGCCGCACGAGTTTACTTTGCTTCATATTGTCCAACCCATCCTTTATATTTCAGATGAAAAATTAAAAAAAAATTAAAAAACCCTTTATACTCACCCATGCTTATTCATTTTCACTTTCTTACAGCATTATTATTAGACATGCAAACATTTTTGTATTATTAACACGCATAATCAATGTATCCATTGTGACAAACCCTTCTCTTACGCTACTTTTAGATTCATTTGATTAAGCAGTTCGGATTTCTTTTTTGTTATTTTTAAGTGGCATCTAAATCTCACTTTATAAAATAGGGGTCAAAATAAAATAATTTAGGGAAAAAATAAAAAAATATCATTTAAAATTCAAAATCTAAAATAAATGATTTTCTACTGAAATGAGTTATCAATTATTATATTCTTATAATTAATAAGATTGGTTTGAGATTTTAAAGTTTAAATAAAATTTTCTTATCTTTTTCCTAATAACTCGTACCTTTTTATGTCACAAGAAAAACAAATCTATATAATTTGTCTCATAAATTTAGCCTACGAAGAATCTATTTCATCTGTCACTTAGCAAATTTCTCTCTCTCGTGGTAATCTGTATGTTTGGAGTTTGGACTTAAATCATTTTGTCAACCATTATTACATATTATTATAATTATAATGTGTAGATCTAGAGTACATCATGTTTGCTCTTTTGCTGCTTCGAATAATTGATTTATTCAGTACGTACCTTTTTTTTAAAAAAAAAGGCAGCTTCATTCTGTCTTAAATTTTAGAGATATGACAATGTGTTTTATACTTTTAATTATACACAATTGCTAATCTTTTTATTGTAAGAACAATCACTTTATGTTGGAATTTTTCATTTTTATTTTGGTCTCATATTAGGCACGATGGGAATGGATTTTTATATGAGTTTAATTATTTGATTCTAGTTGGCTGTCTTAATTTTCTATCATCCAAAGGAACAACTTACAATCAAAGTTTTTAAATCAAGCCTAAAGTTGCGGTTAAGGAACTATTTCTAGACCTTTTGGTTTGGTCACGAGCCACTATCTCAATTACATATAATTATTTTATTAGAAAAAGAGAAACATTATCATTATTCTCGAGCTAATGGGATGATAAAGCATAGACAAACATCAAATGAAAGGGAAAAAAAATATATAATGACAAACCAATACTTTAGCTGTCCGTATATTTTTATTTATTTATTTTGAAGCTCACATTGATCATGAAAATAAAATTTATTGCAATACGGAAAATCGCATGCAGAACTACAATTACCTAGATATTATATTCTCGATGGAGCTAATGGGAAGATAAAGCAGAGACAAGTATCAAATAATATATTATATTTATCCTAAATATAAGAATTAGTTAATTTTTGTTAGGATATTAAAAAAGTTAATTAACTCTAATTAATTTGTATGAATTATAAATTAATATATAATTTAATCATACATAATATACTATAACTTTCTTAATTTTTTAAAAAAAATTAAAACCAACTATATTTTATATTTAGAACTGAACTAGATATGACAGAATGCAAGCAAATATTGAAGGATTCAATGTTTGTTATATAAATATAAAATTGAATTTTTTGTATGTTAAAAAATATTGAAGGATTCAATGAAACAAAAATGTGCCTTGTTGAACGTTATTAAACTCTATTAGCATTTGTGAAGAGAATATTAAAGAAATTAACCCTAAAATTGAACAAGGCGCAATAAAACGCCGGGCGTGGAGAAAACTAAGAATAAAAAGTTGCATAAAAACCCAACAAAAGTAAATAATTATTGCACAATAACCCACGTTATTAATAAATATTGATACCGAATTACCGTTGAATTACTGCTAATTACTTATGGAATGAAATATTCAGTCCCACTTAAAAAAACAGGCTGAGTACGTGCGTAGCACGAGTCAAGATTGACAAGACAGTGGAATACGGAGTAATAAATACACACACAGAGTAAAGTAGGGCACAGCCAAAGCTGTCATTTTCCACGCTTGCAATTTCATACTCAACACACCAATTTTCTCTTTGAAAATTAAGCTTGAATGTATTAACTAATAAGAACTTATTTAAAATAATTTATGAAAATTTTATAAGTGTTTATAAATTGTAATTTATAAAATATGAAGTAATTTTTATAGTCTACGAGGAAGCTTTTACTGTCTATGAGGTGCTTTTACGGTTTACGAGATAAATATGTGGAAAAGATTTATCTCGATTTACGTAAATCAGACTTATATAATAAACCTGATTTAGAAAAGTAATGCCAAACAAGCTCTAACTATCAAGGATACATTTAATAAAAACCATTCACGAATTTGTTGAGACGAATAATTACCGTAACAGAAGAATTTAAAATTATCTAATTGTCTTTAATTAATAATGTGATGTTTTATTTTCAATACAGTGGAAGCCAGGAGCCTAACAATTATTTCCAGATTCGTCTATACGCCACAATGTTTTATAAAATAACTTATATTTAAAATCACAAAATTTTTATATAATGTGCCTTGTACAAAAGGTTAGAGGAAGAGTACGTAAGAATCCACACATTTTTTACGTACCTTTTTTTTAGTTTTTTTTTTCAGATATATGTATTTATAATAAATTGTATAAAAAGGACATTAAAAAAATTGTGTACTGGCTGACACATTCTGGAGGGGGGCAAAGAGGGCATGAAGATGGCGTGCGCGTGGCGTCACATAGAAAGTGGGGCTAGATGATGAGGATGTTGAAGATCCAACGGCCCAGAAGCAGAATCATCACAATTAACACGCGGAACAGTAAATTTACATGATGCTCTCTGTTCATCTTCTGTGCTTAAAAACAAAGCGTGCCAAGCTGCCCATTAATCGTGCTTCCCCAAACCAGCAGAACAAGGAAATTCACCATTAAAAAAAAAATAGATTAAGGGAAAAATTAGTAAAAATTCCCTATTTAAAAATTTTATTGGTAAGAATAACATAAAATAGAGTACTTATATTTTTTTAATAAAATTTGCAGAATTTTAATACTTTCTATGTTAAACATTAAAAGTCCTATGGGTTATTCTTGCCCTTTACCATTAAAAATTGTAAGTAGGGACTTTTTACTAATTTTATTAAGAAAAAAGTTGGTGAGATCTAATTAACTAATTTAAATAGATTAATAATATTAGTTAAGTTAATTAATATTATATATATTTTTTAAATCACTTTAATTATTTTTCTTAATTCCCTCCCTCCTCTTAGATAATTGTTGTTAATATAGTTAATTTAGAAAAAATATACATTTTTCTAATTTTATCCTCATTTATAAATTGTTATTAAAAAAACACTTTATCATTATGTTTTACCCTTTTCTTCTCTTTCTCTGTATTTATAAATTATTCTCAAACTTCTCACTTTCCACATGAATTAATTTATTTGTATGCATTAAATAAGAGCAAAATTGTACTACTATCATAAACTACTCTCTGTGTAAACTAATCCAAACTCAACTTACATAAAAAGAAAGAGGGGTAATTTGATGAAGTAAAGAAAAAATCACATATTTTAATTTAATGTGGAGTGAGGAAAAAAGGAAAATATCTTGTAAAATGCAGACCAGGGAAGCCATGCACACGCGTGCATCGCACAGTCACATAGAAAAGCGACACCATGATGGGCGAGGGGGACAGGGGGCCCACTGTCCTAACCGCAACATAGAAAAGGGAGTTGGGAGGGAGGTGATTGGGCGGTGAGAGACACGGTGGAGGAGGAGTGCGTGGAGGAGGGAAGTGTGAGAGTAAGTGAAGTGTCGCGTTGTGAAGCCGGCAATTCAAAATTAAAAGCCGCTTTCTTGTCCCCCAACGCATCATTTCTCTTCCTCCCCCTGTTTTTCTCTGCCCCCTCCCCCCACTTCCCTCCTCAATGCCCCCCCCCTACGTATTTCTTACTTCACACTCCTTCATCCCATGCTCATATACCCACAATAAGTAAATAAATATCTTAACAAAATATTTGGGTGTCGTTTTTTAATATAAAATATATTTTTTTAATTTAAATAAATTAAGAAAGTTAGTTAAATTAATTAATATAACATATATTTTTTAAAACACTTTAGTTATATTCTTTAATTATTTCATTTCATGTCTTCCTTAATTATTTTTTAAGGAAGCAACAATAAATTAAAGTAGAATAGAAAAAGATTAAAAAATGTCTTATGTTTAGAATTAAGATCAATTCCACAAATATGTTTTATATTAATAACCAGAGAAGTATAAATTAGCAATTTGAGTATAGATATAGACGACTTGAGTTCCCCAAAAATCAACAATCTCTTAGATATTTTACCTTTGTTAGGTGAAGTTGACAACTTAGGTATAAACAATGACAACTTAAGAAGAGTAATTAACAACTTAGGTATACACATTAACAACTGAAAGAGCTTAAATTGTCAATTTTTATACTCAAATTGCTAATTGTCATACTAAGTTGTCACTAGAACTCAAGCGCCAGCAGCCAGCGAGGGTTCTTGCCCCTTTTTTTAAAAAAAATTGAGAGGTCATTTTGATAAAAATACATAAATTTCAAAATCTCATATTTCTATCACACCATCTTTGTGTCATTTCTCTATTTCATAAGACTTTTTAAAGTTTTTTTTAAGTTTAAATGATATTTATTAATCATTTTTCACAAATTCCTTGTTTATAATATAAATCACTTAAAAAGTTCTTAATTGCCATTTTTAATTTTATCCCTGTTAATTGATGGTGCGCATAAAGTATAGTAAAAAATGGGAGAGGTGAGGCATATATTTGAACATTGATTTAATAATCTTTTCCCCTTGAGATATAAAATAGTTTCCTTAACTTCACGCAAGTTTTTTCAATGTAATTTAAATTTGAATGGGTCATTCTTAGCTTTGTTACAATGTGTTAGACAAAGGATCAGGAATAAAGGGGGTGAGAGAGGTTGTGGATGGGTGGCATATATGGATTTCCTTATTCGCCCCGGGAAGAGCAAAACGATGCGGGGTCTAATAACATGCAAAAGTAGCAGGTGGGATCCATGCATGTGAAGGTGTGGGGGTATTTGTGGAATTAAATAATGGGATTGAGTATATTGTATAATATTGGAGAAGGAATCTTGCCACCTTTGAAAAAAATAAACAAATAAAAGAGGCAGCAATGAGTGTGGTGGTTGAAATTATTGTAATATTTCAGTAATGTGGCTAAGCATGGTATATTTTTCATTTCCCTCATAATCACGCTGTCTCTCTCTCTCTCTCTCTCTCTCCCTCTCTCTTCCATCATCACGCTGTCCCTCTTTTTCTTCCATGTCACTCCTTTTCTCCCCCTCCCCTCGGAGCAAATAAAAGTCAAACTATAATTAAAGGTAATCACAAATAAAATAATAAAATGAATAAATAAAGAATATATGAAGAAACAGCATATAATAAATGGATAACGCGATCATGACATTCAGTAGTCATGTTTTACCAACCCCAAAACTTCACTTAGTGGGGGCAACAGGGTCATTTCAGATCTATTTACCTATCCTCCTCCAAACAAAGAATGAGTATTATATATGTAAGATGAAGTAATATACATCTATATACGTACATTTGAATGCATTGCATGACATGACGAGCTATAGTACTAGTTCAGTTTATTTTGGTTTATATGTATACTTAGTACTTACCGCTTAGAAATTACCCAGAAATTAATATGGAAATATTCTATAAATAATTATTATTGGTAATAAATCTTCTTGTCTAGTCTGGCTATACATGCATGCATGCATTGAACTTACTATAAAATAGTGGGACAACAAAATTTGAGAGCCAGTGCAAGTCTTGAACTAACTAATGTAATTTGGTTAATGAGTTTGCTCCAACCCCCAATAGCTTCAAAAACTAGCGAATACTTGTCAACCTAGCTATGTGCCTTGCGTCTTAATCTATTATACTACTTGATTAGCACTATCTATATTTGGTATGCAACTTCTTATTTAGTCATTAATTTGCGCTTTAGTGTTCAATATAATTATTGACTCTCCGACTTGATTGTCATCTAAATTCACTCATCACACATAAATGGAAATAGAAATAGTTAGCTAATAGGGTTTTTGTGAAAATATTTAAAGTCATTGTAGTAGCCAGATCACGACACACTGATAATAATGGAGGAATATTATGAGAGGAACAAAGCATGCAAAAATATATGCCATACTCAAGCGCATATTTCCACTTTAGGGCGTGATCACTTCGCATTTACCATTTTTTCTCAAAAGATTCTTCACCACTTCTCAATATGGTTCTCCCATATAAGAAAATAATAGTACCTTTTTTTTAAAAAAAAAACGTTCTCAGTAATAAAACATCCAGTGCATTTCCTCGCGATTAATAAGTTAAAGCTTAGAAGGACAAATACCCCTAAAACAGTATCAGTCCACTACAACTACAAATTATTCCCGCAAAAAGTACATTACCTGATTCTTCATTTCTTTTAATTTCTTAATCAAATTAACAAAAAATTTCCCTAAAAAAGCAATTTGTTCTGACATCCTTTTCCTCCCGAAATTAAACTAAAATACGAAATATCCCAAGACATTGTGTGATGAGTCGAAATCCGTACTGTTTGTTGGTCTGTCTTGGGTAGAGCTGGGAATCAGGGTCGACCCTTGACAGGCCAAAACCTAAAAGAGCCAGTCCTACAGAGCCCGGGGAAAGAAAAATTACTGTTTTTCAAAGTCCAGCCCGAAAGCATCAGAGTCAAGGCCGGCCCGCAGGGCCAGAAATCATTTTCACAAATTTTAATTATACATCTACACGCATCATGCAATAAAATAAATAAAATTATTAATTCATAATCAAATATAAAAAATATTGTGTATAAGTAATTCATAGTCTCATACAAAGCATAAGAAGGCAAAAAGCTAAACACTCTAAGCAACATGATTATGAAAACTATCGTTTTCATCTTCTTCGTTACTATAATCAATTTTAAGGAATTTTGATTGTACCTCACTTTAAGTAGTAGACTCTGTTTAAGGGGTAAAAATATCAAGAATTGGTAAATTACCATCATATGTAAATTTAACAATTTTTAAGGTTCTTAGGGAGGAGTCAGCAAGGGTATGAGTATGAAGGGTAGTAAAATTAAAATAAAAAACAAAGCTAAAGGGCCTAATGGGTCGGTCCTACAGGGCCTTCGGCCCTCCAGGGCTGGCCCTTTTAGGCCCGACTTCATTTTGAAGCTCCATTTTTCAAGCCCGGCCTGTGATTTAAAAGGGCTTAAAAGAGCCGGCCCGACGGGCTCTGCCCGATTTTTCGGCTCTAGTCTTGGGCCTCTTGAAATTTTAAATGATGGTGTAAAAATACACATACATGAGATTTTTTTTACAAGTGTCTAACACTAAATATTTTTTTGAAGAGTAAAAATAATTATGAATTTTTAAAATATGTGTAAAAATACACATTGACTATTTATTTAAATTTTTTAAGGATTAAGGTGCAAAAATACACATGATATTTTTCTAAAAGTGTGCCATATACAAATGTTTTTTTTTTGGACAAAAGTAACTATGAACTCCAAAATATATGTAAAAATGCACATTGAGCATTAGTTGACTGTTTGAATTTTTTGACTGAAAATTGTAACATTAAAGATGATGTGGATGATTAAGAAACAATTTGGAGGAAAATACTTACATACTCTAGGAGTATCACCTCATATGAACTTTATCTAATAAAAATATAACAATTCGGATCATTTTAATTCTAGCTGACTGATGACTCATTTGAAAAAATCAAAATTGTATCTTGTTTTTAAGAAAAATATTGGTTAATCATTTTTTTATTTTTTTTGTAAGACATTTTTTTATTGTTTTAAATTAAGATATTTTTTTCTTAAAAATAAGATAAAATTTGAATTTTTTTAAATGAGGCATCAGCCAGCTAGGATTAAATTGATATGAGTTGTTATATTTTCATTGGATAGAGTTCATATGACATGGTAGTCTTGGAGTACGTAAGTATTTATTCAACTTGAAATAATTAATAATTTAGTGACTTGGTAAGGAAAATTAATTTTCACATAACCCTTTATCTTCACCTCATCACTTCTTTCGTGAGAGGGAGGGAGATGAGAGGAAGGGTTTGATGGAGATAAAAAGTTAGGTGGAAATTAATTTCTTTTGCCCAGTCAACAAATTATTATCCCAAGTTATTTCTTAACCATCCACATTATTCTCCATGTCACCATTTTCAATTAAAAAAATATAAACAAACGGTCAATATGTATTTTTTCACATATTTTAGAAGTTAATACTTATTTTTGTCCATCAAAAAAATATTTGTGTCATGCGCACTCTTGAGAAAATCTCATATGTATTTTTGTATTTTAACACTTAAAAATTCCAAACAAATAGTTAACTAATAATCAATATGTATTTTTACATCTATTTTAGAAATTCATAGTTATTTTTACCTTTAAAAAAAGTATTGGTGTTGAGCACACTTTTAAAAAAAATCTTAAGTATATTTTTGCACCTTAACTTATTTTTTTTTTAAAAAATAAAAATAACGATTAATCGCTATCACCATTTGTTCAAAATTTTTTTTTTTTCAAAAAGGCTTTGATAATTTTTGTTTTACATGAAAAGGGCATTTATGGGGTTTTCTGTTTTTAGACAATATAGCTATGAGGATCTACATTATATATAATGCATTAAAAGAACACATCAAGGGCGTGGCCTTTGTTGTGCCTTCCCTCTGTTGTTCGGCGGATTATTATTAAAACTCAAAGCAACGGAATGATTTTGGATTTAATTAATCAGTATATGTATTCACATCATCATTATCATATCAATTATATATATACTTTTTAGCCCAAACATCAATATATAATTAGATCAGCTTTCTGCTGTCACCCTCAAATAAATGGAGCACGGTACTCTCAAATTAGGAATGATTTACTCCAAATTTTATTATTGACATAGTAATATAATATAGTTTATAGATTACTAATAATATTAAAATATCAACAAATAAAGGGAATAAAATGGTTCATTTATAACTTAACACAAATGTGCAGGAGATAAAGGAAGGAAGCCTCATCAAATAAAAAAAATATTAAAAAGGAGAACAAAATAAAGGGAGGTGTATTTTTTTCAAGACACTTTCTTTTTTATTAAAGCCCTTATTTTAATGCATTGAGCTTCACATCGGACAGCAAATAAGCTTTTGTTACTTTGTGACAAATGGAGGGTCCTTAGCTCCGTCTTCTCTCTCTCTCAGCTAGTCTCTGCGTGTGCTCACTCAATCGCTCTTCTCTCCTTCATCTTTCTGATCTGCTAAATTGTACAGGTAAACCGATGTAATCTTTCATTTTACAAGTCTAGTTTCCAAGTTTTGTTTTCTTTTATTGGTCAAATCAAGTGCCACTGCCCGCAGATTTTCTTGCTATTTTCTGCAATAATCCTCAATGTTTCTTGCTCCCGCTCTTGCTCTCCACTAGGTATGACTGTATTGTTCCTTTCCTCATATTCTATTTTCAACAAATGATTAATATTCCTAACTGAGTTTTTCATTATTTGCAAAATTCTTTCGGGGATGTAGTTCTTTTATCTTTCTTTTTGGGATGACAGGTATTGCTCTTCATTTTATGTGTTTTCTGATCGGCTAAACTGAGAATAGTCGTTGCCTGAAAGGTTCGGTGCTTCTCTTCAATGGATTTGTGTTCCTGTTACTATCATTCTGGTTTTGCTAGTTTCTACTATTTAAATCCATTGTCAGCTTATAGACGAATCTTCTACCTGTAAGGTCTTTTGCTGCCACAGGACGATTTAACAAAGAGTGGGATCATAAATCATATTTGCCTCTCTTAATCTTTAATGGAACCTGTCCCACGGTTCATTGTCTTTTAGTTGTTTTTCAGCAACTCCTAATGAATTTACTCTACCAAAAAAAAACCCTCATGTATACTCTGGGTATATCTATTAGAATTTATATTGGTGATTGTTGATTGTTTCCAATAGAAAATGTTGTGTGCACAAAGGTGGTGCTTCTGTAAGTTATGGAAATTTTGGGAATCAAGCTGCTGAGGTTGATTAAAAGAAAAATTCAGGAGGAGTCAGCTGTTATTTAATTATTTTTGTTCCTTGTATATTTTTTTTTTTTTTAACTCGGAAGGTTCTGGTTGCGTGATACCCTTCAATTGCAGGCAAAAAAAGATACCATTCAATTACTGAAACATTGGTTTTTTTTTTTCTGAACAACGACAAATTTTGTTCTGTTTGATAGGGCCTACAAAATTGGGCGATTACCGTTTGAATTCTGATGTTTCCGCCGCTGCTCGGCATAGGTGAGGAAGAAGGTAAAACCAATGCTACTTTGCTGGTTTCCTCAACTGCCACTGAAAATGCAAGACTCAATGCCACGGAATTAAAAGAACATAACTATATGGGATTGTCTGATTCTTCTTCTGTGGATAGCTCAGTCCTGTCCTTCTCAGATGAGACTAAAAGTAACTTAAACCTAAAAGCCACAGAGCTGAGGCTTGGCCTTCCAGGATCTCAGTCTCCTGAACGAGACTCGGATCTCTGCTTGAGAAGCTCAACTCAATTGAATGAGAAACCCTTGTTTCCGCTCCGCCCATTAACTGATGATCACCACTCTTCAACAAAGACTGCTGTTTTGGGCAGCAAGAGAGGGTTCTCAGATGCCATGAATGGGTTCTCAGAGGTAAATACTGGTTTAATTGAAAGATATGTATTTGTTAAATGCTGGGCCTAGCACTTAAAAAGTCCCCAATTAATCTATATACAGGTGAAATTTCTTGCTGATTCAGAGGCCAATAATGTACTGTCCCCCAGGCCTTCCCATAGCATGGGATTAAAAACTAGCTCGATGCTTGAGAATCTTGGGGCTCAAGCCAAAGCCAAAGAAGTAACACCAGCAAAGGCAACACTAGAGAGGCCTCATTCTGTCAATGAAACTAGAGCTAACCTCGAAGGTTCTGCAAATAACAATAGCAATGCACCAGCTACCAAGTAAGCAGAAAGTAGGAACACAAATTAATTTTGGGCTGAGGCACCAATACTTAAAACAGTTTTTGTAGCTCGTGCTGCATCACGTATCTGTCAGTATTAATGCATCTGAGGGGCTAAGCTATGGAAATGATCTCTAATCATCCTTGTGTGTTGTGCCACAGGGCCCAGGTTGTGGGTTGGCCTCCTATAAGATCATTTAGGAAGAATTCACTGGCTACTACTTCAAAGAATACTGAAGAAGTAGATGGAAAAGCAGGATCTAGTGCACTGTTCATCAAAGTCAGTATGGATGGCGCTCCATATTTAAGGAAAGTAGATTTGAAGAACTACTCTGCATATCCAGAACTGTCATCTGCTCTGGAGAAGATGTTCAGCTGTTTTACCATAGGTAAGAAATTAAATTAATTATGCATGAGCTTATTTAGTACTTAAAAAAACTCATGATCCGTTTGCATGGATCCAGTTACTGCTTGTTTCATTGTGATTTCAGGTCAATATGGCTCTCATGGAACTCTAGGCAGGGAGATTTTAAATGAAAGCAAGCTGAAGGATCTGCTTCATGGGTCTGAATATGTTCTAACCTATGAGGACAAAGATGGGGACTGGATGCTTGTGGGTGATGTTCCTTGGGAGTAAGTTCTGACAAACCAATGAATTTGTTTTCTTTCTTATCTGGTATTTCTTTATAGGGAGAACAAACTTTTTAGACATAAGAAGTTTCTGAAATAAAAGCATGTTGCTTGTAACATTGTGGATCTTTTCATATTATGAGGTGGTGAATTTTTTGTGTTCATAATAGATATTACGAAGCTGGCTCCATCTATAGATTCTCGTGATTGTAAGCTGACATTTGACTTGAAAAGTTGGAATTAGGCCATAATTGCAACTTAGAATTCTTATCTGCAGCAGAAATGAATTTTAAAGAATTAGGCATATCAGGCGTGCATGCGCTGATCAAAGTAAAGTGATCTCACAAGCTCTCTAGCCTTTTATTTCGAGTTGTAATGATTTTCATTGATTGACACTAGCTTGTAAAACTTGTTCCATAACATTGTTGTCTGTGGATATCATGCGTGAGGGCTGAAGAATTAAGTGTGTATTACTAATGACCTGGTTGATCTGAGGGAATGGATTCCCCTTTTGAGAGTTAGCATATTGAATAGCAAACGATGGTTGATGTTTTTGCTTGCCACTAAGAATCTTTCCTAGGAGAAAGTTAAACCAAAGTCGCATCTCATTTGCTTTATTGTATTATTTGCTATCAGTCACGAATCTCATATTTCAACAATTTGCAGGATGTTCATTGATACATGCAGGAGACTGAGGATCATGAAGAGTTCCGATGCCATTGGTCTTGGTTAGTATTTCGGTCCCAACCATCTATGATTTAAACTGGATTTGACTGAATCTGAACAAGGTGCTGGTGAATTATATCAGAAATCTTACGTGTAACAAACTTGCATGTATAAATGATCAAAGATTCAAAAAGGAGTTGAAACAAAACCTTTCGGTCATATGGCTCAAAGCAAAAATAAAGTTACTCCAGTCTGTGGCTAACCTGTAAGGCCATCCAAGGGTCACCTGTCACTAAAAGATAAAATTTCTAAATCCTGCATTGAAAAATCAACTCTCTGTCCTTATACTTCTGTTTGTTTTCTGCCAAGATATAGGCATATAGCTATGTTGAAGACACCGTCAGTTTTATTTTGCCTTATTTCTGTTAAATTCTTTTGTTTTTGTTTTTTCTGCCTTTTAAATCACCATATCTGATCCGAGTTCACTTATATTTGGGCTTCTTGCAGCTCCAAGGGCTGTGGAAAAAAGCAGGAGTAGGAACTAGGCAGCCCCTCACTCATCACATTCTATCCAACTGTCTCTCTGATTAAAAGTTTCAAGACTACTTGGTAAAGTCAACAATGACATAAACCGGAGTGGATGGAACATTACATCAAGCTGCCTTTTACTTGTTCCTCACGTTATTATTTACTGTCTGTGTGTTTCCTGTTGTCGTGCCATTTATGTTCAGTAACTTTTTTGATTCAAGACTGTCCAACCCGTTATGAAACCCCCACAAAGAGGAGTGCTTATGTTGTTATATCCTAAATTCCTGATGTGAAATGCAGGAATCTCTAGTATGTAAATTGCATTGTTGCCTCGACCCGTCTTGTATGTTTTGTGTGATAAAAACAGACCACCTAGTTATGTGTCCCTGTCATGTACCTGTTCTGTTTTACCGTTTCACGTTTGTTTATTTATTTATAATATTATTATCACCTATCGATGTCACTCACATGTATGGAAGCGTTTTGAGTCGAGAACTGACACAGCAGAAAGGGTAGGAATTCCGAAGCCTGAGCTTCACTGTTCCTAATATTTTTACAATATAAAAAACGTTGTGTTTGGTGATGCATTTTGAGTGATGCCTTAAAATATTGAGATATTGTGACAATGTTAGATATGGTGGTCGGGTGTTACCGAAGCCACGCATGTGATATGGAAACTCCGTTTCATTAAACAATTTCAAGATATGCATGATTCTGAGCTCCACCTTTGACTCCATATTCTTGTAGTTGCCCTGTTTCTACGTTAATCAAGACTTGGCATTGAATGTGAATCATGTGACATCTGATCAAATATACAGACCCATTTTGTTACGTATCATCCTTCATTTGAATATTTTGGACTAATAATTGCATGAAATTTCAGTAGATGCATGTGAAGTGATGTGTATATGTATATTCGTATACGCATGGTTCTCTTATCTCCTAGTCTTTGCTTTTTCGACGACGATTATGTAATTCATGTAAAATATAAATTCCTTCTAACTGAATTTATTTCATACACAAAGCTTCACCAATTATAATAGGAACTCTTTTTTTTTAAAAAAAATTTCAACCTGGCCTCTCAAATTTATTATATATTTCACTTTTGTCCATTGATATTTTTTTGGGTACAATTTTCCATTTGATAATATTTCTTATACGATTCTCTATCACGACGCATAGGTGTTTCATTTCATATGATTTCCCCGTTGGAAGAACTCAAATGGCTTACAAAAATTAGGAACACAAATTAGAATAAAATAAATCTAAGCAAAAAAAGAGATATTCTTCTATGGACATGGTTTATTACGTCATTTGTGGTCTAACTTGTTAAAATATAACTTATGAACTGATTTGACACCTTTAAAATATTAGCTAGCATATAAATAAAATTAAAAGATTTCATTTCTCCTGCACTTCTATATCCAAATTCTATTTATTTTTTTAATTTTTTTAAAAAATAAAAATATGAATCATATCAATTAACATTTGTTGAATTATTGTATCGTAACTGATTAGAACATAAATGATGTGACAATCCAAGTTTACACACAAATTTCTAAAAAAAAAAACTCTCTTAACCTGACTTGGCTCCACCTTCAAGTTTTTACTTCATCTGCGTGGCAATCTATGCCCACGTGTGTGCTTAGTCAGATCTTATTTAAAGAAAAATTAAGAAGATATTGTATAAACTATAAAGACAAAGAATCAATTTTTTTTTCAATAATTTATACTAATGGGTGACATTTTTTCCACAGCTCAAACGTGGAATGGGCTTATCATATTCATTGGGTAGCCCAGGAAGGAGGGTCCAAGTTCCAATATCTGAACATCACTATTCTTATTAGTTATTACCCCAATGTCTCAACTTGAACCTGCTCTATATATATATATATATATATATATGCACTTCTCTTCATCATAAATACATAATTCATAACGCTAGAAAAATTTACTCTTGAAACTTGTCCCCACAGTGGAACTAGACCTCAAAGGATCAGTGGGACATATACTTTATATTTATTTAATTATTTATTTTAGAAAGACTGTATGCAAAATGATGAAAATGCCGAATCAATAATATATGTAACGGACTGGATTAATAACAGACAAGATAAGCACTTGATCCATAATAATTAATTAAGGATGTTTGTTTATCATATCAGAACAAATCAGGCTCTACTATATTAATATCGATGTTTGTTCCCATAAGTCAACTTGCCAATACATGCTACCCTCATTATACATCTTCCCACATTTTTTATTATATTTTAAAAATGTACAAAATAAGCGCACATTAATCATATCGCTCAAGTTCAGAATGGGTTGATATTTCTGTACAACTTAATCATATTCTTATCAGTTGCAGGCATAGTATGAAATATGAACCGTTTAATTAGTTCTTTTCATACTGCACCTGGAAATAAAATTAAAATTAAAATGTCCTTCTCTTTTCTATTCTGTGATATTTGAGGGTTTACATGCAATTTGAGTTTAATATAACGATCCTAATCCTGCTCTCATCTAGAACAGTTTAATGCATCCAATATTTTATTTTTAAAATATAATTGAAAAAAACAGAGAAAAGGCCATCCCAAGAGAATCGTCCTGGACCCCACCTAGAACAGTTACAAATTATATGATATGTACAGTATATATATATATATATATATATATAAGCTAGATGGGCGGTTGGCCATAATATTAATGTAAAGGCCACAGCCGCATACACACACATATGGTGTTGGAACTGGGAATCTGGGAATATCTCACAAAACAAAATCATTACTATACAAAAGGGTAATTGTGGTGTTTATTTTTAAACTAATTGTGACATTTAAGAAGTGTTATATATCTTATTGTTCCTAAAAGAAATTGTGGTGCTTGATTATATATGTTTTTTTAAAAAAACGCTTCCTATAACTTTTTTTTTTAAGAAGAGCCACAAGAAATGCAAACTTTATGTAATTTCCTATAGGAAATATATATATATTAAAAAAATTTACTTTCTGTGGCATTTTTTTAATGAAGTGCTACATGAAGTATTATTTTTTTAAAAAAAAATAATTTTTTGTATTTTTTTTTGAAAATTATATAATTATAGTTGATAACACACTTTAAATACATTTTCATATCCATAATAAAAAAAAAGCAAACTGCAATCAAATAACTCCAAAATGATATAAATTAATAAATAACTAATTAACAAAATCACTACAAAGTAAAATACAAGTGTTAAAAATAAATAATTATTTTACTTATGCAACTCATCAATATTAAAAACTACTACAGCAACTAAAAATTATAACTACTACATGTTTTCATATACAACCTATATATAATAACATTTAATTTTATCTCATTTATTTTTTCAGCATATAAAAATGAGAATAATTTTTTCAGATTTCATAATAAATTAAATATAAAAGATATTGAGTAAATTAAACTATTAACTACTAATAAAATTAGATTTGTAACCTCAAAAATTAAAAAAATTTACAATGTTTAGGAAGCTTGAATAGAGTGAACTGAAACCTTAAGTACAACACCTAAAAAAAATTACAAAGTTGCATATGCATGTTTAAAAATAGAAAAACAGGTGATTAAGAAGTACGTAGCTTTAAAATATAAAGAAAAGAAAAAGTGAGTGAGTACGTACTTATAAGAAAAAATAAAACTATAAGGAGAATGGAATGAGACCATAAGGAGGAGGAATGAGGTCAGTTTGATACAAGAAATGAGACCAAAGAACTGAGAAGGAAATGCCAAAAATGAAAAGAAGAGGAGGAGGAAACGTGAGAAGTGATGAAACAAATAAATGAAGAGGAAGTGTCAATTGAAGTGGGGACGATAATGAATGATAAAAAAATGAGAAGGAGGAAATATGGAAACTAAAAGGATAAGGAGTGATGACACATATTGGATGAGGGGTATAGATCAAGAGAATAAAGGTGATGGAAGTAGATCGCAAGAAAAAGAAATGTTTGAAAAAAAATTATTTTGTGTGACATTTACTAAGTCAAGTACCACACAAAATACATAACAGTTATAATACTTTCTTGAATAAAAACTATAGCTACTTCTTCAATTTTAATAAAAAACTTCAAGTGGTGTTTGATCAAGTAAACGTTATATAAGGCTCCCAAATAATTATGACGCTTCTTCATACCAATTTTTTGTAAAAAATAAATAGAAGAAACTGTAAAAAAGTGCTATAAAAAGAACGTCACTATTTTCAATTTCTATAATATTAAATAAAATAAATATTTGAGTGAAGTGAAGAAGTTGGGCGCATAATAATAATGATATGCAGATTAATGAACAAAAAGGAAATGAGAATGTTACAAGGAGGCTCGTATGAAACTGAAAATGTTGGAGAAATAAATATTTAGTTGTGGAGGCAAAACAATGGCCTTAATAATTTACACCGTCCTCTGGCTCGGTTTCATTAATTCCCTCGCTTTGCTTTTTTGTGTTAAGTCGTTAACTATAAGTATTACACGCGCGCGCGCGCTAGTGGTGATTGAATTATAGTCCCAACTCAAGATATGATATTATAATAATATTATTATGCTAATCAAATTCGCACCTTTAATTACTTCCAACATTTATCAATTTGACTTTTACAAGTCATTGCTTACAACAATTGAGATCCCAAGTTCTGCATTTTAAGCTTTCTGTGTGTATTTACCGATGTCGTCCAAATTATTATATGGCGAATCAGTTTCACCTTCTTGAAAGCATTATTAGTCTTCTTCTTTTTGCCCTCCGGGTGTTATACTCTTCGAAACTTAATCGAAATTTAATATAAAATATATTCATTTAATTTAATTAGATTAAATAAATTATTAAAATTAATTAATATAACTTACATCTTCTAAAATATCATAGTCATTTTTTTAAATTTTCTCATTCTCTTTCTTTCTTAATTATTATTAAGGAAGCATTTATAGAAGTAAATTAAGAAATAACTGATAAATATAAAAATCATATCTTATATTTATGATCAAAATTAATTCTTTAAATATATCTTATATTAAATTTCACAAACAAGATTATATATAGCTTACTTAACTTGAAATGAAACCTATGAGCGAGAACGAGAACCTATCAAATCAATTACTATTGTCTGAGCTTTTTTAAAAGTCAAGCTTTGGAGGCAGTTAATCTCAATTAACGTACATATTAACCTAACCATGTGTGTTAAAAACAAAAGGAAAACGTACAAATGCATGCTTAGTGCGCAAACGCCTACCTTTGCCTTTTTAGCCATTCAATGAAGAAGGCTGAAGTCAATTTAAAGAACTAAAGTTTACATTTTTAATAAATAAAATAAGATTTAAAAGTAAGCAAATTTATCAAAATCTTTGAACTTTAGACGTCAGAGACCCAAAGTCATTACTTCTTAGCTGCACGATAACGATATAATGACTTGATAAGTCAACATATTAATATTTTAATTGCAATTTGAACTTAAATCTCATGCAGTCAGTTCAGTCACATGATCAACCAAAAAAAAAAATACTAAATTAGTTAGTTGGGCATATCATTTCACTAATGGTACTTGTAATAATTCCCAGCACAAATTAAAATGATTACACTTCTTAATTTACACGTACTCCTCGTCTCGATAATATTTTATACTGAATTTACAACATTACATTTCTTAATTAACAAGTAATTAAATCTGAACATTTTATTGAATGCTGTTTACTTGCATATACCATCAGAAATTATTTGAATAATATATGCGCACAAAGGAATTAACCTATTGCATTGCACATGACTATGATGCAGAGTTATTACTACTTTATGTGTTAATGCAATTATTGTTGTTATTTTAGTCGTATAAAATTCAGTTATATGTACTTTATTTGCGATTAGCTGGCCATAAAGAAGAATCAACAAAATACAAAATAAATAGATATGAGCGATGGATTGGCATGTGACCAATAATGACGTCAAAACTCAACAACCTTGACCAAAAGTCTCTAACATTATCAATAAATATTACTCTCCAAATAGATTTAATGTCATTAACGAATAGAGTCACGAATTGCACAACAGTTCCTTTTTGTCTCGAAGATTTCAATATATTGCTTAATCACCTATAAATTATTTGTAATGTTATATATCACAAATCAAAGAAACTTCAATTAAATATGTGAAAAATGTGTTAATATTGACTTGGTTGGTAAGGGAGCATTACGCAGCCCACATAAACATAGTTTTGATGATTGCTACATCTTCGCTAATGGATAATATAAAATACCTCAGTAAGTTTTAGCTTTCTCAGTTGCGAGGAATATATTGATATTCCTAAACTCTCAAAGTTCAATTCACACAAACTTCCTATTTACCTAAATAATTACTTTAAAAAAAAATTGATGTGCTTTCACTATTTTAGATAAGTTAATTAGGTTCCGAAAGTTCGTCAAAGTTATGATACACTTCCGCGCTCAATAAATATTTATAAAGGTATTTACTTACAAATATAATTTTCACATTGACAACATGACTGAAATCCATGACCCACCCTATACTTATAGGTTATTAGCTAAATTCGTAACAACTAGACTAATAAAATACGCATAATTAAAAGCATGTATGTATCATATATGTGTGTGTTGTACCTGGATATAATATAAATCCAAATATTTTACTTTAATAATTAAATCCAATTAGAATCTCAAATTATTAGTATGGTTTTCAACACATCATGATAACACTGATCAAGATTGGAGGCGAAGGAAGATTTAAAATAAATTAAAGTGTTTAGTCTTAATTAAGCATATATTGAATGGAAAAGGAATGAAGGAAAATCTAAGGCATTTATGAAGAGATCTCACATATAAATTAAAGCAACGCGAGGAGGAATCTTATAATGAAGGGTATATGGAAGATATTGATGATAATTTACGCGACTCAATAAAGACAAATTGAGGCCCTAACTTTACGCCATACATATCCTGGTTTAATGTATACTTTAGTCATTAACCAATTGAATTGTGTTGAAAAAAAAAATCAAGTATTTAAAGGTTGTAGTGAGCTACAGTAATATTTAAACTAGCAAAATGAAATTTGAAGGCATGTTGGAGTACAAGAGTTACGAAAATAAAAAAAGAGTGTGGGATTAAGGATTCTCGTATGTAGATGCGATCTCTTCCATATGGGTTTGTCAAATCTGTGTCATCTTATCATGTGCATGCATGCCTACCCCATTCTTTTGCAACCCTACCATATCTTTCTCTGATCTTAAAAAAAATCGGACCGGGCAATGAATCGGTCACAGCACTGGTTTAAAGGTTAATAGTTCAACCGGAGTCGGATCGGTAGTCGGACCGGTCATATTAAAATATTATAACTTATTAAATGTAATATATATATATATATATATATATATATATATATATATATATATATATATATATATTAATATATTTTTAAATTTCCATAGATTAAAATAAAGATCTTTAGCAAAAAAATGCTTAAAATATATTAATATTAGTTATGGTGCCTATATTTATATAATGACATCTCCTTTCTTATAATTAATTAATTATTATATCCTCTCAAAATCATTTTTTTTAGATTTGTTCTTTTTTTACTTACTTTTCTCTTCATCTTGGTCTTCAAACTTTCATTTTTCCCTAAAAAATAATGCCCAATAGTAGGTAGAGGAATAAAAAAATATATTTTATATATATAAAAAAAAGGCAAATCGGTTGAACCACCGGTTTGAACCGGTTCAAACCGATTTGACCGGTTTATGCCATGAACCGGACCGGATCACCGGTTGGACCGGTTGAACCGGCCGGTCCAGTCCGATTTTTTTTCCAATACTAACAACATTAGTTACAAGTGAGAGCCTTGAAAATTTGAAATTTCAAAAAGTGATTATATTCCTTGGCGCAAAATAATTTTTCTGGCACTCATATTTTATTTCACAGTGTCCGTATTCATTTTTTCGCATTTTTAATACTCAAATATTTAATTTATTTAATAATTAGTTTAGATGTTCTTAATATTCATTTTTCATGTTTTCAGCATTGAAAAAATCATTATTTTTTTAATTTACTTTTACATGCAATTATATGTGAGAGTAAAACTTTTTTTAGCAAAGGGTAATGCTGAAAAGTATAATAATTTGTTTCTTTTTTTAGCAAATTTAATTACTCGATGTATTTTTTAATTTCTTTTCTTAATTCCCTCAAAGTTAGTTGAGGTTATTACTTATTAGCATAACTTATCTGAACAAGTAGTACTGTATGGGTAGTGATTGGGATAAATAAAACTACTCCAGTAATTGCTATTAGTGCAGAACACTGATTCAGTTGAAAATTAAAATATACTAGTGTGTGTATGATACATGTACTCTACTCTATAAGGCTGTTAAAATTAATTGACCAATTAAATTAAATACGTACGCAAAGTGAATTATACATCCGATCTGAGATCTACCGTGATGTTGCATTTTGTTTTGCTGTGTAATTGACACCTGTCAGCAGGATGAAAGAGAGTAAAACATTATTAAAATAAGGATTAGCATGCTAATCTTGACTGACTATGGCGTCACATGTCAATGATTGGCACACAGTCATTAATTACAGTCATTGATTGCACTATCGATCTTCTCTCTCTCTGTTAGCTAATTTTTAATAAACAAATTACAGTCGCTTTGGTTTTGGATTCATTCCTACCTGCCATTTCTCTCAAATTATTATAAATCAGTTAGTTTCCCCAATATTAGTCAAAAAGGTGCATGGTGTTTGGTCATGTTAGCCTCCATTTTTTAATTATAATACCATTAGCTTTAATATATTCAATTATTATTGTGCATTATTATATTAATGCAAATCAGCCCCTTCCAACTATATTAAGTGCTTGTTTGTTTGAGTTTATTTGAATCGGGCTTATTATATAAGCCCGATTCACGTAAATCGAGATAAATCTCTTCCACATATTTATCTCGTAGACCGTGAAAGCACTTCGTAGACCGTAAAAGCACCTCGTAGACCGTAAAAGTTACTTCGTATTCCGTGAATTACAATTTATAAGCACGATTGAAATTTTCAACCGCTGTTCCAAACAAGCACTAAATCGGTTGGGGGGCTGGTGACAAAGGGAGATGCATTTGAATAATATTGTCTTCCTATTTCTATCTCTGACCATTCACAGTTGATAATTAGCCACATTCACGTAAGGATGTTGAAAATCAACCAAGGACTGGGCATTAATTGTATGATTCGAGCAATATATATACCCGGCATTAATGATTACTTAATTTACTGATATCCTCAATAAATACACGAAAATCTCTTGAGCATATATATGTGTGTATTGACTACCAAATAATAATAAAAAAAAAGAATCTGACCAAAAAAAAAAAACCAAATAAAGAGAAGAGGAAGAAGGTTGTATATTACTGTAATTGAACAGGGGCACGTGGAAGCGATGGATGACACAATATTTGAGCATGGCCCATCCGATATGGGGCTCCAACGTGGGATGCTCTGACTCACACAGCAAAACGACTGTGTTTCAGTCACTCAGAGATAGAATCTGAACTGCGGTTTTATATATTTTGAGTGATATTTTTGGAAGATGATTGTGATTATTTTATTTACTGGGGAGCTCAACTTATGGCAGGCTCATCAATCTGTCATGTTACTGTTGCCACGAAAATAACACAAAAAAATAACATGTCATAATATATGTATATGAATTATCAAATATATTCAATGTCAATTAAAGGCCAAATCCTGCGCAGATATATGAGGACACACCACAGACTACATCGGTACTTGCAATAGGGAATCCCTACGCATTATTTGCATTCATATTAATTTGTTGACCTTTTTAATATTAACAACTTTGGTAATAATACGTAGTTGTGTGTGTATATCACTCAAGCGTCCACTCAGGTTCTGCCTTGATTTTATCACTTATTTATATTTTATAAAAAATACTGTATCACTTAGACTAATTTCATAAATAATTCTATTTAACTGCCTCATTCATTTTTTATATATTTGATTGGTACCCAACGGCCACTTCACTTGTTCTGCTTGGCTCAAACCTATCGCAACATACACGGTCATTTACTATAATTATCGGGAAATCAATTATTAACTTGTTAAATGAGATATTATTAATTAATAAATAAATAGATGAAGACACCAGAATGAATAAGTCCAGGTGGGTCCTATTTCGTAGTCGTGGTTCTTCATCCAACAAAAGTTAAGATGGGTCATTTGTTTATGGATAAAGAAAAGCGCAAAAGCTCTTGGCATGCGATACGCATCCTCCGAAGAAGCAAGGTGAGTGAGGGTCACGGAATCGATGTTCGAGAAGGCATAAAAAGTGAAAACCTATAATCAATTAAAGTGGCTAGCGAGAAGAAGCTGCCTAACCTGGTTAAGATAATCACGAAATTAAGGGATGTTGTTTAGTGAATAAAATATTGATTCAGTTTAAAAATTTAACGTTTGTTTGGATTAATTTTAAGAAATAATTTTTATAATTTATAAAGTAAATATATATAAAAAAATTTATTTCGATTTATAATAAAAGATCGCTCAATAGGCTAAGTTCACTCTCGGGGCAAAGAGTTGACATTTGAGAAGAGCCGTGTTCCCAACCCAATTTTCGATAAGGAGATGCCAAAACGGCGTTAAAGACAGTGTCGTCGGAATAATGGACTGAATGAAGACAATGAAGTCAAATCAGTTCTCTGTTGCAACGTCCTTTCACTCTCTCCCACTTCCCAAGAAACCTACTCTTACTGGAATGGTTCCTTCCCACTTGTTAATCACTAGCCCCGTTCCTTTAATTTGTCCAGGGAATACTACCCCTCCCTCTACCAACGATCTATATGAAATTAATGGGGAGAAAATCTCATTTAAATATTTTATTAATATTTAGAAAGGTTTGACAGGATTAAAGTAGGGTTTTAAAATATTGATAAATTTATCATTATATTCTCAGATTTTAAATAAAAAAATGTGACAGTATTTAAAACCTCAAGATATTTGTTAAAATCATTATATTTTTGTTTAAAGCATTACTTAATTGGTCACAACTCAAAATTTTTGGTTAATCTTTTTATACATATTATCTGTACTTACCGATTTTTTCAAAAGCATTATGAATTTTGTGAAAATCATTACTATTTTAGTGAATATCATTAGTCAATTCTTTTATACATATTATCCATAATTACCGATTTTATCAAAACCATTACGGATTTTGTTAAAATCATTACTGTTTTAGTCAAACTCATTACTTAATTAGTCATAACCCAAAACTCTTTGTCAATCATTTCACACATACTATCATTACTTATGAATTTTATCAAAATCATTACTCTTTTAGTAAATTGAAAAAACTCACTAAAAAATTCATAATCTTATCGGAAAACTCATGATCTCGTTAGAAACTGAAGAACTTCACTAGAAATTGGTTTCTCGACGATGTGATGGTGAAAGTGAAGAGAAAAAAGGAAGTTGAATGAAGAAGAAGATAAAGGTAAAGAGAAGAAGAAACTCTACCTAGTTCAGATTGACACAAATGAGAGTAGGGAGGAGCTTCGACGAAGAGAATAAAGCTTAAATGGACGCATTAATGAAAGGAGGGAAGAGCTTCATTGACCTAAGTGAAAGGAAGGAGTGGCTTCGGCAGAAGTGAGAGTAAGTGAAAGTGCCAACGTGCGGGGGATGAAATAGAGATGAAGAGAGGGAGAGGAGAGAGAAAGAGGAGTGTGATTTTATATTATATGAAGGACATTTTAATAAAAATATTTAAATTTAAAAATCTCAAATTTCTCCAAATCATTGTTCTTTTAATTTTTTAACAGCCCTTTTAAATTTTGAAATTTCAGATATCACATAAATGAGATTTTCACATTAATTAAACTAAAAATAAGGAAAAATTACATTTTTTCATAGATAAAAAATACCGAGTAATGTTGTACTATATATGTACATAAAAGAATGAACGGATGGTTGGGGGTAAGGCTACGGACGCGGAGGTCTCAGGACAACTGACACATATGAAAGGACTGCTCAGGACTTGTGATCTGATGTGTCATCCTTTTTTGTTTATTTCTCTCATTTTCATTCTGACCGCCCCTACGCTCATTAATACCACTTCCGCTCTGCCACCCTATACTTTCCCTCACACCAATGTTTTCTTTTCTTCTTTCAATTTTTTAAGACCTTAAATTAATCTTCTAACTCCCCCATTTTATAACTTTTATACTAATGTGCGTACATATATATTTACTTTATGTATAAATCTTCTGGCAATTTGTGCGTGCGTGTGTGTGTTTTGTAATGTTGTGTTGAATTTGGTATATTTCAAAGTAATGGAGCTTCAATTGACTGCTTGATATGGCGTAACATGAAAGGGAACAGGAATGAGACCAGTTACTTGAAATTATTAAATTACACTACTGGGTCTTACTTTAACATTGGCCAGACCTCGAAAGGCCACGAGGGCCGCAGTGTCCTGCATGCATGCATGGTCGCAGTCTCTACTTGCTTGTAACCACTGGGCTGGTAATTAGGAACAGCCTGGCGCCCACTCCACCTCATCCAACGGTGCAAGTCCTTTACCATCAGTACGACCCGTGACAAGTCAACGGCCAATAGTGAACCACCACTGGGTTTCGAGGTGCAACAGAGTATAGAGGATAATTTCAGCTGGGGGCCGATAAAGGTTACTGTGGAATTCATAATCCTACACAGAGCTGGAGAATCGAAATGCAGAACAGCAGGGCACGTGTCCTCGTGGCGAAATCCCCATCATAAGGCCTTTTAGGCGTTATCACTTCAGTTTAAGTTATTTTTGCACCCTCACCTCACGGCTCGGTGATTAACTGTAATCAATTTATTCTTGAAAGAGAGAGGGGACGTTGACGCGAATCCTTGGCCGCCTAACCGACACTTGCCGGTATCTTTTAGGTAAATCATTATTAGTATCAGTATTATGGAAATTAATCAATGATTTAGATACAATGGATTACATTATTTTTGTTCTCATGGAACATGATGATGTAGGCACAAGGACAACATAAATATGCTAGGTAACGTGGCCTTCTCCATTTTTGTTCATTTCAATTTTCAAGTATAGCCATAGGTAGCGGGGAGGATCGGATCTCTCCCTCCTCACCCCCTCCCTCTCTAGGCATTTATTTGCTCAGATTTTCTCAGCCTTTTTCATTAAGTGCGAAAGCGAGGAGGCAAAAAGTGAGACCAAAAGCCTGGGTGTTTTCTAGTCTGGAGTACTCGGCTTTTAGCTTCGCTCTTTGCCTTTCATAATCTTTGTCTGATCCCGAGCTTTGTATCCCTAAATTCGATCTTGCCCTTTTGTTGTCCTGTGCAGCATCTTCTTCAGATCGATCAAAAAATAGAACAAAACAAAACTTCTTTTTCGCTCTTGCCCTCTGGTAAGCATAAATAAAAAGGTCTATAGATAGGGATAGAAGCGAATAAAGTCTTGGTACTGAGTGCTGACGGAAAAGGTTGAGCTCAGCTAAGCGAGTACTGCAGAATTCTCATCTTCTGTGGCGTGTTTTAAAAAAAAAGGAGATGGGAACAGGTTGGAGGCGAGCTTTTTGCACTCGTGACCCAGAATCTACCATACCCGATAAGCAGCAGAGAGGCACGAGTCCTAGCCCCAGTCCCAGAAGCTGTGTCCGATTGGGTTTTCTATCCGGCGGAAGCAACCCTTCCACGCCACGCTTGCAGCAGCAGCATTCTCAAGCTGTGTCTAGTCCTAGCCTGCGTTGCCCAACAGTTTCAGAAGCACCAGCAAACGTGAATGAGAGCCCCAGATTTCAGTGCAAAACTACTCCCAGGGCTTCCAAGTCGCCAAAAACCAGCTCTACCTCAAATCCCACATCTCCCCGCACTCCTTTGAAGTTGTCTCTCTTCAGGAATAGCTTCAAATTCCGTGTAAGTTATTCCTTATTTTGATTTCTGTGATTTCCTTTCGACTGTGCATATTAATGTTGAGATCTATTGACTTAGTGGATTTCATTTGTCTTTGGTTTCCCATCCTGCAGAGTAGTTGTGGAATCTGTTTGAATAGCGTAAAAACCGGTCAGGGAACGGCCATTTACACTGCGGAATGTACTCACGCCTTTCACTTTCCCTGTATCGCCGATTATGTACGCAAACATGGAAGCCTCGTCTGCCCGGTCTGCAACGCTGCCTGGAAAGACGTGCCTCTCCTAGCCGCACACAAGAACCACGCCACCGAATCCGCCGAAAAGAACGACATCGTCGTGGTTGACAAGAGCGTTGTAAAACCAAATGCCACCCAGACGAGTAAGGAAGACTCATCCCCAGTTTTCAGAGTCAAGCCTATTGAATCGCCCCAACAATTACCAAAAAAACAGCCAAAGCAACCTGATTCATACAGGTCCTACGACGATGATGAGCCACTTCTATCTCCCACAGCCGGTGGTGGTCGAATCATTCCAATACCTGAAGCCGACGAGGACGCCGAAGAAGACGACGTTGAAGAATTCCAGGGATTTTTTGTCAACGCAAAATCTTCATCCTCAATCAAATCTTACTCTGATGACTTGCAAATAAGCGACAAGGATTCCAGGAACGTTCAGGTGAAGTTGATCCCCGAGTGTGCCGTAGTGTCAGTCTCTCGAATCCACGAGACTTACGCTTTGATTCTGAAAGTGAAGGCTCCTCCGCCATCACCTCCGGCGCGTAGTGGCAATAACTGTACGACGCCGCGTCTTGGTCAGTCGCAGCGAGCTCCCATAGATCTCGTAACGGTTCTTGACGTTGGTGGGAGCATGACAGGCGCGAAGCTGCACATGCTTAAGCGCGCGATGCGCTTGGTTATTTCCTCACTCAGCCCAGCCGACAGGCTTTCCATAGTGGCTTTCTCGGCCACTTCCAAGCGGCTCTTACCTTTGAGAAGAATGACGGCTCAAGGACAGCGTGTGGCTCGGCGTATCATCGATCTGCTCGTCTCGGGCCATGGGTCTTGTGTGGGCGATGCTCTGAGAAAAGCAACCAAAGTGCTCGAGGATCGCAGGGAGAGAAACCCGGTTGCTAGTGTAATGCTCCTATCGGACGGTCAGGATGAACGAGTCCAAAGCAGTAACATCCACAACCAACGAAAGTCCTCGACCCACTCGTCCTCGACCCGATTCGCCCACATCGAGATTCCGGTTCATGCGTTCGGGTTCGGGAAAAAGAGCGGCTTCAGCCACGAGCCGGCCGAGGATGCATTTGCCAAGTGCGTTGGCGGGTTATTGAGTGTGGTTATACAAGATTTGAGAGTTCAACTCGGCTTCCAATCCGGGTCATCGACGGCGGAAATCAGCGGCATCTATTTATGTGGCGGTCGAGCTACAGCACTGAGCTCAGGCTGCGTACGGCTCGGCGACTTGTACGCCGAGGAAGAGAGGGAGTTACTGGTGGAGCTGAGAGTTCCAACGTCGGCTTTGGGGGCCCACCACGTGATGACGGTACGGTGCTTGTATAAGGACCCTGCTTCTCAAGAGATCGTATCTAGTAGGGAACAGGCCCTACTGGTTCCGCCTCCTCAGGGCACGCGAAGCGAACACTTGAAGAATTTCTTCATAGCCACCCGAGCCATATCCGAGTCTCGCCGGCTCGTTGACTACAACGACTTCACGAATGCTCATGATTTACTGGCTTCGGCTCGCGCGCTCTTGATGCAGGCTAAGTCGAGCGCGGCTGAGGAGCATGTGCGCGCTTTGGAAGCTGAGCTGGCAGAACTTCATTGGCGCAGTCAAAACCCGATGGATCAGCAGACGATGACGCAGGAACGAAGGAGAGGGCACGAGAGGGAGATGACGAGCATGGTGGATGATAATGGGGAGCCGCTCACGCCGACATCAGCATGGAGAGCCGCTGAGAAGCTGGCTAAGGTGGCCATCATGAAGAAGTCATTGAACAGAGCCAGCGATTTGCACGGCTTCGAAAACGCTAGGTTTTAATTCCTTAAAAGAAAAAGTTTAGTTCTCTCTTTTTTATTAAAAAATTATCTGAAAAATAAAATATAAAATTGTAGAAGTATAGGGGAAGAGAGAGTTGAAGAAAAGTGAAAAAATAAAAAGAAACATGTAGTGATGGGGTGGGAGGGGAAGAATATGGGGTGGGGGCGTTTTGTGTAAATGATGATGATGGGATGAGAGAGTATGGTTTTGATTAAATGATTGCTTTGGGATTTTCATTTGTCTTTTGGTGTGTTTCGAATTGTGGAATGAGAACAATCCACCGCTCCATTCCAACGTCCTGTTTGTACGCTTCTCAAGTGTAACTAACTAACCTACTTGGGATTGTAATACTCGCATAACATCAACACTTGCGTTAAACTAAACATCTTCCTTTTTCTTTTTGAGTGAAATCTTAATTTTTAATTTAGGAGAAGGATGGGTCAAATAAATGGGGAGGAGGAAGTTAAGATGGGGTTGGCTGGCTAGCTGCAATAATAATTAATAATGGACAAATGATTAGATTCCATCATCGCAGTTTGATGCCTTGGATCGCTATGTATGTTAATTCTTAACGTTGAAACCTTTTTTATAAATAAAAGAGGTGGACCCCTCCTGTTACAACTCATCACAGACTACAATAACGGAATTGGGGCCTAGCTTTGTTTTTTCCTTCTTGCCACGGCGGAGTTACTTTAATTTAATGCCTTGTAAGAGCACAGAAGCGCATATCAATTTTAGTGGTAGGAGGTGATTTTTTAATTGATTTATTATTTATAAATAAATATATAAAATAAAATATGAAACCAGACAGAACCGTAATTGACAATTCAATGCCTTGTTGCTTCGAACAGTCTCTTTCAGCTGCATCTACTTGCCCCAGCTTTGACAACAATTTCCAGCTAATTTTTTGGTTCGTTTTAGTACATGCGACTTCAGCTTTTAAATGCCCGCACTGTTTCGTCAACATTAACCATCAATAGCCCAATTTATATCGTTTGGTGATCATTAATGTAACTGCTAACTGATGGATTCCAGATTCTCTCTCCCTTGTCCACTAAACTGGAGTCTGCTTCGTCTTTTTTCCCTGCATTCATGTTTTGTCGTGTGTAGCGAATGGCCTATGTAAGCTGCTATGTTTGGTTAGCTGCTGGAAATTAAAATAAAAAGAGGGGGGGGGGGAGTATAAAGATGAATTTATTTAATTTACTTAATATGTATTTGATATCTTTTTGCATTGTCAACATAAGAAATAAATTAATAAAATGAAAGAGGTTAATAGTGTAAAAATGCAGCAAAAAGATTAAACAAACAAATGGACTTGATTGGTGCCTCAAGTCGTGTGACGTAGTGCCGAGGGACCATTTATCTCTTTGATAGTGCCATGGTCGATCCACGCTATTCCTTCTGAGCTTCTAATTGTGGGGTGTCTGAAGCATCCACGCTTCATATTGTTGGATTCTTTTACTACCACACGCCCTCATTCCAAACAAATGAACCCAAACAGATTCTCCTAACCAATCTCATTTGCTGAGATTTCCAGTGATCAATTCCATGCATTGATCATTCGTGGTACAAAGTGAGATTCACCGTAGTTCCCCATTAATGAAGGCGGAATAAAATCAGCCTTCTCAAAACTCTTCTGAAACAAGAAGAAACCCACCCACACCCGTCCCTGTGCATTGATATTAATTTAATGGTTAGCGGCAATATTGCTTGCACAGTCTAGAGAACATGAAAACTTTATTTGAACAACCAGAGAAGAGAACCATAATCAAGCAAGATGCTTAAAAACCAGTCTCATCTCAGTATTCACACCTCACTAAATTGCAATTATTACCCTCAATACAAGGGGAAGCAGCGATCGCCAACACAATTCCTCTATGTGATATAGGACAGTGAAAATGGCAACGGAACAACAGTGTACAAATCAGAAAAACCCAAAACCCCAAAACAGGTTACGCCAAGCAGACACTAGGAAGCAACTATGGATTTAAGTCACTCGGGGAGGTTTCTCCTGTCTCAAACTATGCAACCGAAGATTACATACATGATTCTCATCCCTAATAGGGCGACTGTGTTTCCCCTTTTCTTGTATAGATGAAATAAATAAGTGTGATCAGCGCGATTGGATTCAGATATTACTTCTGATTTTGTTCCACCTTGGCTCGAATTTTCTGCTCCAAGATTGATACTTCTGTCTCAAGACTGAACATTCTATTCAAAGCATGCATGTTCTCGAGGGTCTCACTAAGAGTCCGGCTGTCACTCCCATCACATCTCAGGTGCTGCATTGGACCATGGAGCAGCTTATTCACTATGCCCCGGCTAAGGTCATCCACAGCTCTCCTTGTCTTCTTTGGGATATCATCTCCCATCTTGCTTAGGCATTTCTCAAGCTCTGCAGCCCTGATTCTTTCGGCATAAGCCCTCAATTTCTTGATGGTAGGAACAGTTTCCAGAGAGTCCCTCCAAGCTTCGAATTGTTTGGACTCCTCGGTAATGATTGCCTGAGCCTCCATAGCTTTTCTTAGCCGGTCTTCTTTATTAGCAGCAACAACCTCCTTAAGGTCATCAACATTGTAGACTTCCACAGAATCAACATCTGAGACACAAGAACCAACATTGCGAGGAACAGAGATATCAACAAAGCGACGAAGCACTCCAACATCTTGACTTGCAGGAGGAAGGTCCTGCACATGATCTTTCAAGAACAAGGGGCTTTCTGATGCAGTGCTCGTAAAAATGACATCTGCTTGACCAGCACATGAGAGCATTTCTGAAAGTGGTTTGTATATAATTTCAACATCCTTAATTTCTTCACGGACCGCTGCAACTCTCTCCTCAGTTCTATTAACAACCACCATCTTGGTACAACCTTTAGCCACCAAATGTTTGATTACAAGCTTTCCCATCTTGCCAGCTCCAATAACCAACATCCTGGCCTTATCATGTGAGGCTTCAGGTAGCTTCATCAAGGCCAATTCAACAGCAGCTGAGCTTACAGAAACCGCACCAGCAGCAATATTTGTTTCAGTTCTGACCCTCTTCCCCACAGTGATCGCATGTTTGAACAAGCCACTGATGTTTCTCCCAAAGCCATTAATGCCCTGTCCAACTTTAACTACTTGCTTAACCTGCGCAAGGATTTGACCTTCTCCCAATACAAGAGAGTCAAGACCTGCAGATACTTCAAAAAGATGCTGTGTAGCATCCTTGTTGTAAAGCAAGAACCGATGCTCGCAAAGCTCCGAGACAGGGACCCCACTTTTCTGGAAACAACAGGATTATTCAGTATATTTATTGCAATAGGATATTGATGTATTATCAGATGCGAACTTGGGATTTACCTTTGACATCCATTCAGTGACCTCTTTGACACCACGGTGCTGGGACAAAGCAACAACATATATCTCCATTCTGTTGCAGGTGCTCAGAACAGCAGCTTCTTCAATATGATTCAGACCACACAGCTCTGCAATGGCTTGAGGCCATTCTGCTTCCGGAATGGCAAGCTTTTCTCGCATTTCCACAGGTGTGCTGTGCACACTGAGCCCAATGACCACAATGCTGCTCCTTTCCTTTGTATATCCTGATAATGTTAATTGTGTCAAATACTTAAAAACTGTAGCCTTCTCCGGACTATCTGGAAAAAAAGAATTATTTGTTTGATGATGGATGATAGCCCTCCCTGTGTTTCTTACATCGAGTATGTGTGGGTTTCATTTAAAAACTCAGTACATAATCATGGTTTGTAGTAATATTTGTCACAGGACTTTGGATTTGGCCATAACCCTGACAGAGACAAACCTATGGATGTATGGCAATAATGATGAAGAATAAAAGCCCGAATAATTGAATGCTCACTCGGTGATCTTTTTACATTATAGAAAAGGGGTAATAAATAGCAACACTGCACAGCAAATTTGAAAAACAATGAGCAAAAGCTGTGAGAAAAATAAAAAAAAGAGGTCTTATTGAGCAGTTCCATAATTTCAGATATAACGATTTTGAGCAAAAATTAAATTCAGAGCGAGAGCCCAAAAAAGAATTAGTTCCTCTTTTACGCAGGTATAATAATTGCATAGATGAAATTTATTTATTTTCGGCTGAATCATGGAGCTGCAAAGTTTTAAAATTAAAAAAAGTCAAACCTTGAACACCACCATAAATCGCAAACCAATTGTATTGATTAACAAATTAACATAATCTAGCAACTAGTGATGCAATTCTAGATTTTATAGATTAAAAGGGCATAATGCAAAGATGTTCTCAACAATGTCTTGTTGTCGACTACACGAAATGAAATCGGTAGAACCAGACCAATGCCCGTGGTTGACACTATTGCTAACACAAAATTAACATTCAAAAAATGTGAAGTCCGGCCTGTTACAGTTGTCAACAGAAAAATCAACGCTTTCCTTAAGGTGAACGGTACACTACTTTCCAGCCTAAAATTTTTCATTCTTTCTACGTTCATGAGCTGTTCTTAGTTCTAACAATAAAGATTATCAACGGGAATAGCTACAGAAGACAAATAAGAGCATTCACTCTCATCTCATAAAACTCTTCATTTTGTAACTAGTAATGTAAATGACTAGAAAAAAAATCAAACCTCAATTTGGATTCAAATTAAAAATCTAAAAGCACCAAGCAGTTGTTGTTTACCCCAAACATTGTAATCTAGCAACTGAGTTGTGAAAACAAATTTCTGAGTTCAGGGGAAAGAAGAAAATGTCCAATAAACATTGTCATCGTAACATTAACTGAAAATGAGAAACAAGACTTACTGTCAGCAGCTGAAGTCTTGAGCTGCTCAAGAGCAGAGACGCTGTTACCATTACTCGGATCATCAGCCTTGATCAACACCTCAGGAACAGCAGCCTCGCAGCGAATTATTCCTCTCTGAATCAGGGTCTTCTTAATTGCACCGGGTTTGCCAAAATCCGATAAACGGGCAGTAGCGGAAGCCCTGGACGCAGGGGAAGAAGATTTAAGCAACAAGGCCTCCAATTTGGCACCAGAGAAGCTGGTTGAAACAGCCATTGAGACTGCGTCGAAACCCTGACCCGAGATCGCAGAGAGGAATAATAACGGGAAATTGAAAGACGAAGGGAAGAGACGAAAATGTCTCAGCAAGGAATCGTACTGGTAGTTGTTGAACGAATTCCTAAAGTGATGTTTGGGATGAGGGGCTAAACTAACTAATGAAAGGGTAGATTGAGAAACGCGTGGAAAGGTTGGTGCCAAGCGAAGTAGAGATCGTCCCTTGAACTTGGATCCTACGGAAATGCCAGACGACCCATTATTGGGCCGAAAGAAAGGTTGTGATTTCTCTTAATTCTTATTGGCCAATGAACGTGCCTTTTATCCACACTCCGCAATCTCAACCTTCTTGCTCTATCTCTTCTTAGCTGCTTCTGATCTGGTGTGGACCCCTCTCTCGGGAATCAAAGATTTCAGGATCTATATTTTCTGCCTCAAACTCTAATTGATAAATGATATTTTTGAAAATGATTGACATCCTGGTTTCCTTTTTGGTCATAGATTACGGAGAATTAACTTTGGTAAGGGAGGCTGCAGATAAATTGCGTGTTGTATCGTGATTAATCATTGTTAAACCAATTGGACTCGTGTCATTGTGTGCTTGTTTCTAAGATAATTACGGTATATTATTTTGACTAATACTAATGGATTGGTTAATCTCTAACAATCTATGTGAATTCCAAGCAAAACGGGCGATGTTATGATAGAATATTTTCAATCAGAAAAATAACGTAATTGGTATATCCGTGGCACCAAGTGTGGTTACAGGGCTTTGTTGTCATTTGTTTTGTTCTGTTGTCAATTGTTGGGGTTTCTCCTTTGTCGGTTGAAAAAAACAACCAAATGTGAACGTTATTCAGATATGAGGGGTTAAAACAATGTTGTGATGTTACGAGGGGTCGAAAACTATATTAAAGTAATATTTAAAATAATACTTAAAAGGCAAAGGAAATATGAGAGGGATGAGATCACTTACTGGAGAAAGAGATAGGGGTGAGAGGGAGCATGTGGTGGACATTGCTTTCTAGGATTTCAAAACCCTGTGTTCGCCACAAGCATGAGATAGTCGTGGACCTAAGTGTATTCATGTGTTTTCTTTTATACATTTCATTTATAGTAGTATATGTGGGAGTACTCACTATATATATAAAAAAATGATGATTAGTAGCGGTTGAAATTAACCACTATAAATATAAGATTTTGTAGCCGTTAATGGAATACATATTACCGATTTGTAACAATAAGCTTCCACCTATCATAGAATGAAATTTGTAGCTTTTTTATGTGCAATGTGTAGCTGTTATATCTACAATAACCTCGACAAATATGTCGTCAGCTTCACGCTAAATGGCGCGAAGGTGGCACACCTATTGTCACGGGTATTTTGTAGCAATTATGTCCACAATAACCGCGACAAATATTGCGCCAGCTTCGCACTAAATGGTGTGAAGGTGGCGCGCCTATTGTCGCGGGTATTTTGTAACGATTATTGTTGACATAACCGCTACCAAGATGGCGCCAAATGGCGCGGAGCTGCTGTGCATACTTTGACCGTTACATAATAGTGGTCACTTATCAATGAACTGTTATGGATTCGGCACGCATTTTGCGGCGGTTAATTAGTAGTGGTTATTATCAAATTAACCGCTACAGAATTCAAATAAACATTTCTTTGTTGCGGTTAAATAATAAACCGCTACAAATGGCAAGCATTGTCACGGTTATATCAAGAACCGCTACCAATTGTACGCCTATAAATACCCATGTACGGGATCAGAGACGTCAAGAAAAGAATTTGCAGCATGAAGCCAACATTGGTTTCAAAGGAGCTGCCAACCCTTGAAAGTAGGGAAATGGCTTGTGATTGGCATCATATTACATAACATGATACCAAGCACATGCCATTTGCGTTTTTCCAAGTGGGTGGCAACTGCTTTCAAACCAATTGTTTGTTTTGTGCTGCAATTTCTTTTCTCTTGCCTGACATTTAGTAGCGGTTATTAGGTAAACCGCTACACATAGTTAAAGTAGTAATTACAAACGTTTGACTTGCGACACTTAGTAGCGATTATTTATTTTACTTGCTACAGAATATGAACGGACTGCACATTTGTAGCGGTTATAGTACTATAACCGCTACCAATATTTAACTTCATTTATTAACGACAATTCACGAATTGAGAGTTTAACGGTGATTGTAGCGGTTTCTCTTGCAAATGCTACAAATATTTGACTGCATTTATTAACCACAATTCACGATGCGAGAGTTTTGCGATTATTGTAGTGGTTTCTCTAAAAACCACTACAAATATTTGACTGCATTTATTAACCACAATTCACGATGCGAGAGTTTAGCTGTTATTGTAGCGATTTTTTCTAGTAACTGCTACAAATATTTCAATCTTTGTAGCAATTTTATAATAATTTCAGCTCTATATAGACCGTCGTCCCCTTCTTTTCTCTCATTTTTCCATTTTGCTTTGTGATAAGGTTTCCTCAAAATTTGACATTTCTACATATAGCTTCAAGAGATAGGGGAAGGGGGAATGATGTTATGTCACCCCCAAGATCATTTATACTTGGTAACGGTAGCAGAGGATGAGAGTGTCATGGTAGGGGTCAACGCAGAAGGAGTGGAGCCACATGACTACAGATAGGCCCAGAGCAACAACAAGAGGGGCCCCATCACAACCATAGCAGACGTCCCCATAATAGAGGGCCCACTAAAGCTGCAGTCGATGGCCCACCAGAGGGGATCGCACCACAGGTCCATCATGAGGGAGAGGGAGGTGGGATCAATGTTAGCGATTATGAGGACGAGAATGAGAAGATGTTCAACTTCAACCAAATTCCTCTTAGCTACAAATACACATTTTTAACCGCTACTAAATCCATGTTTTTTTGTAGTGACTATATATTGGGGCTTGAATTCATATTTTTTATTAAATAAATGTAACACGCGAGTCGTAAAGTTAGAGGCCTATCTTCTTAAAGCTTGCTTGTGTTTATAGTGTGATCTAGAGCAAATTTATTTTGTCCCTTGCAAGCACAACTTTACCGTTCCTCCATTTAATTACTCCAAAGAGGCTTGCAATAATATAACAGAATTTCAACTTCCATATTCAATAAACATCTACCTTATGATTTATGAAGCCTATAAATGAGAAAGGGAAAATATCTAGTAGTGGGATTGGTTTTATGATGGTATTAGTACAAGCACAATACTCAGTTACCTCACATCACTGTTCCTTATTTCTCCAGAACTTGTTCTTCTTCAACCTTGTCACCTTCCAGATCTATGTATTTCGCGTCTTTGCCCAATCCTTCTTCTTGTCAATGACTTAGGGCAACGCTGGAAGAGGAAGCGTGTCGGTACTGGTACTACGTGTCCCTGAGGCCACTTTTTCTTCATCTTCCTCCTCTTCTTATTACATCTTCCTTATCACTTTTGTCCTCTTCTGCAAGTAGTTTTGTTCTAGATTCTTTTGACGCCAGTTTCTTTTCCCTGATAATGTGGTTTTGATAGTAAGCAAGAAAATTCTCTGACAGAGGTTAGATTTAGAGTGTATATACTACAAGCTCTCTTTCAACAATCTCGGCCGAGGAAGGACGAGGTTCACATTGGAAGAGTGATCTAAGGGAATGAGAAACAATGTGGGTTTCTGACACACAAAAGACTAGATGGTTAAAAAAACGTAAAATTGCCCAAGTTTGTTTATATACATTTTAGTACTCATGAAAAACTTAATGGTGGCACCATACTCCTAACATCTAAAAATTTGTTATTAAAATTGTGCATTATAAAAATATTGATTGTCCTCGGACAACTCATTAACTGGGCTAGGCCTATTTTTCTAAAACCTTGCGGGCTTAAATTGTTCTGTTGTTGGAAAGTTGCAAGTTGACTGATGCATGACGGTAAGATTTTCTTTTATTATTGAGTTAAAGGAAATAAAAAGAAATGTATTACTCATTTGTCCTAATGTAATGTAGGATCTATTTATCTAATTTGAAGATATTAAAGATACTAAATAAAATTTTTAATTATAACATATATAGCATGATCTCTCTAGACCATTGTTGTCAAACTTGCGAGTCAACTCGCCCAGTTTGACGAGTTTAAGTTTTTAGCTAATGAAATCGAGTTAACTCGCTTATAGAATCGTTCTATACATAAAATCAGTCAAACTCGGTGAACTCACCGTTTCAAAACTGAGTTGAGTAAGTCTGAGATATGGGTAGGAGAAGTTAGAGATATGGATGTAACAAACTAAAAATCTTCAACAAAAATTAAAAACAAAAGCTAATATAACATTAAAAAAGAAAAATACATAACACTTATACAACTTGCCCTATTTTAAACTTGTAGACTTTGTATCGCTGCCCCACCATCTTTCTTTCCTAAGTTCGCAGCTTTTATTTTTTGTTCTTCACTTAACGTTGTGCCTTTGCTTGTTCTTGCTAGTTTTTGAGAAGAAGGTAGAAAGAAGATGAAGAACAAGAAGAGAGAACGAAGGTAGGGGAGAGAGAGGAAAAAACTTAGGCAAAACAATTCAATTTTGAAATATGACATATGCAATTTATTTCTCATGATATGTGAGGAGTGTTTTGTATGCCTTTGTTTCTCGTGACATGTGAGGAGTGTGTTGTGTGCCTTCACGTGATTACTCCTTAGTATATAAGCTTCTTCTATTTTTATTTTTTTTTATTAAAAATTGTTCTTGGTTTGGGTGAAGGTTTGACTTGTGAGGCTAAAGTGTCTTGAGTCTTGACTATTGAGTATTGTGAAGCAAAGGAGTAAAAGGATCAGAACATTAGAGATGTTGCACATTAGGTGTAGGGTATTTTGTCATTTCCTTCACCTTTTCATTGCTTTTAATTAATGAACATTTCATTATTATACTATTTTCATGAAGATCATGAGGAAGTAGGGAGCTTGCTTAAGATACTAGGTGAATCTTTTCTTTTTGACAGTGAGATACTAGAAGCTTGTTTTATCATTGTCTAATGAGATCCCTATAATAGTATTTTATTTATTAAACACTATTCTACATTAAATATACTATGTCCTTGAGAATTAATAAACTAAGGTAAAGCTTTTTTTTTTTACTTTGAGATATTAGATGTCTTCTTTGGTTGCCTCTTTTTTTCTTAATTTGAGAATTTCTTCTTACTGCTTATTAATTAGGTAGTATATTAAATTGAAGATGTCTTCAAGCACAAAGGAAAATACTGGAAAAAAAGTTATTGCTGCAAGAAAAACTATCCGGGTAATAGATCTGATATAGGATGGAAACATGGGATGGATGTTGATGGGAATGGCAAAAAAAGTGAAGTGTAATTATTGTGAAAAAAATTGTTAATGGCGGTATTTATAGATTCAAAAATCATCTAGCGTGCACTAAAATAGATGTTGAAGCTTGTGGCAATATTCCTGAAGAAGTAAATATCACAATATTGTAGCTTGTTTATGATGTAAAATGTGCTTCATCTAAAAGGAAAAAACAATGGGTTGATATCGGTGGTGAAGATGATGAATTTCTTGAGAAATACAAAAAATAATAGCAAAGGGGTAGGCAACACACAATCAACCATTAATCATATGTTTAAGAGAGACTCGAGGGAAGAGCTTGTCAACAAGTAGCTTGATTTTTTTATACAAGTGCTATACCTTTTAATTGTATAAAAAATCTTGAATTTACAAAGATGTGTGAAGTTATAGGAAGATTTGGTCAATGATTTAAGCCTCCTTCTTATCATGAGATCAGAGAAAAATATTTAAACTTAGAACTAAAAAACACACAAGCCTTGGTTGAGAACTTTAAGAGTGAATGGACAACAACATGTTGTTTCATAATGTCTTATGGGTTGATTGATAAAAAAAGACGTTCAATTTACAATTTTCTATTGAATATTCCTAAAGGGAGAATATTTTTATATTCATTAGATACTTCTGAAATTTCTAAGACTGCTGATAAAGTTCAACATTTGAGATACTTGATGAAGTTGTAAAAAAAGTGGGTGAAAAAAATGTGGAGCAAATAATAACTGACAATGTTGCAAATTATAAAGCAATTGGTCAAAAATTAATGGAGAAAAGAAAACATTTGTATTGGACTCCATATGCAGCCTATTGTATTGATTTAATGTTGAAGGACTTTGAATAAAAAAATTATATTGCATAAAGAAACCATTAGCAGGGGTAGAAAAATCACAACATATATTTATACAAAATCAATGCTCATTAGCCTTTTGAAAAAATACACGAATGGAAAAGATTTAATCAGGCCTGTTGCAACTCGATTTGCCACTTCATATCTGACTTTGTCATGTCTTAATAAGCATAGAGCATCACTGGTAAATTTGTTTAATTCTCAAGATTGGAAGGACAACAAATTTTCATCTACCAAAGATGGAAAAGAAGTAGCAGAAAGTGCTATGGACAATAATTTATGGACGAATATTGTGACGTGCCTTAAAGTTGTTGTTCCTCTTGTTGAAGTTCTTCGCTTAGTGGATTCAGAAGTGAAGCTAGCTATGAGATTCATATATGAAGTCATGGAAAGTGCGAAGGAAAAGATCAAACAAAATTTTAATAGTGTTAAAAAAAAGGCAAATGTTATATTAAATTTTTGTATTTAATTTTATTATGCAAGTTTTTTGTTTTTATAATTTGATTTTTTGTGTGGAATGACTGTTGTTTTATTGAATGTAATTGGTGATAGTTACGAGCTTATATGGAATATAATTAATGAGAGGTGGGAAGCTCAACTACATAAGCCTTTACATGCAATGGCATACTACCTCAATCCTCATTTCCATTATGACACTAATTTTAAGCATCATTATATGATTAAACAAGGGTTATATGATTGTTTTTCAAGGATGGTTGGGGATCAAGATGAGCTTAACAAAATTGAGTTTCAATTGACTGACTTTCATAATGCAAGAGATATGTTTGGGTGTGAAACTGCAAAAGCATTAAGAAAAAAACTGCCTCTAAAAAAATGGGATTCTTATGGAGATAGATGTCTAAAACTTAAAAGAATTGCAATTCGTATTCTTAACTTATGTTGCAGCTCTTCTGGCAGTGAACATAATTGGAGTGCTTTTAAGAAGGTAAGATTTTTAATTTGTTTGTTTTAATTTCCAACATAACTTTGCTTGAATGTTAAAATAATAATGAAGATTTTTTTCTTCAATTTTTTTAGATTCATACAAAAAAAGAAACCGTTTGCATCAAAAGAAGGAGAATGATTTGGCATTTGTCATTTGTCATGTGTAATTTGAAACTCACAAGGAAGCAAAAGAGTAGAGCTTTCAATTATGATTTTGATAATATCTATTCTGATGATGAATGGATTACTGAAGGAAGGATAGATGCAGACAATGTGGAGGAGAATGATTTGGCATTTGTCATTTGTCATGTGTAATTTGAAACTCACAAGGAAGCAAAAGAGTAGAGCTTTCAATTATGATTTTGATGATATCTATTCTGATGATGAATGGATTACTGAAGGAAGGATAGATGCAGACAATGTGGAGGAAGAGGATAATGAGGTTCTTCAACCTCATGAAATTAATGAGAATATGGCTAATCCATTATTTGATGTTGACCTGAATGTTGATTTTAACATTGATGATGTTAGGGAAAATTATAACAATAATGATGACGCGGGTAATGCAAATGGAGATTATAATGGTGAAAGCGAAGAATTTGAAGACAATTGAGATAATAATAACCCCACATTTAATGATCTTTGTTGAATTTAGAATTATTTTTATTTAATTATGTTTAGTGACTTTATATTAGTACATGAATTTCGTATAAATTTTTATGTTAAGTGTGATAAATTATGAATGTTAATTTAATTTCAATTATTTGGATTTAAAATATATTTAAATCAAATTGTTGTCATTTTTAGTATTTTAATTATTTTATCATATAAATTTAGTTGTTATTTATTAATAGAGGTAAACTCTTACGAGTTTACGTCCTTTCACGAGTTTGTTTAAACTCACGAATTTGACAACACTGCTCTAACTACTTTTGTATAACATTACATTATACATCAATTTATAAAATAGATAAATTGGTGTGAAAAAAATGATAAATATAAATGATAAAATAAAAAATAATCTTATATTTAATATCAAAGTTCACTTCCAATAAACTAAATCTTCAAGTAGAGTAGTATGAAATTATGGAAACAAAATTTTGTGTGGAAGTCAACGTTGCTTTTTGAGACACTTTAATTTTTGTTCATAATATATTTTTATTCGAATAGCTTATTGTCCTTTCAGATCAAAAATTAGTTGATATATCTTTGAATACATCATACATTCATGAACTCAACAATGATGACTCCTTTGATAAACTATGAAGTTGGCATTCATTTGTTGTGCCAAGATATGTACTCTCCATTTTTAACATTATATATATTTATCTAATTTACTTAAGTTAAAAAAATTAGTTAATTTAATTTATATGATATATACTCTCTCCATCTTTATATATAAAAGCCTTTTCTTTAATGAGTTTATCCCTAAATGTAAAATCATTGTTGAGTTTATTTCAATAATAAATACATTTTTTTATTTTACCTTTAATTAATTATTATACTACGTGCATTTCCTTTCATCATTTTTTTCCATCATTACTCTCTCATCCAATCATAAATAGGGAAATTTTTGAAAAAAAATAAAAAAATTTCCTACATAATTATTACATTTAACTACTTTTAACCGATTCGGATAAAAAGCTCTTATATATAGGAACGGATGGAGTATTTTCTAAAACACCCTAGTCATCTCCAATCCCATCATTTCTTCTCCTCCTTGATTATTAATAAGGGAGCATCAATAAGAGTAAATTAGAAAAAGATTGACAAATATAAGAAATATGATTTATTAAAACCAGGAAGGAGAGAGTATACCGGAGTAAAGATTGGAAATGGCGAACGAAATAAACAACAACGAGCTGAAATTCAGACCATTCTCTTCAAAAGAACTATTCATATTACCTATAACTAATGTTTCCCTGTAATCGGACGGAAATGGCGATCATTGGCGCACAATACGAAGGCCAAATGAAGAAAGGTTCCATGCCCAAGCGTGATGTGGATCTCTGATTTGGATTATCAGTTATTTATGGCACAAGGTTTGACACTCTTTCAAATCCTTGACGCCATTCACTGTGGGAGCCTTGTGAGTGCACAATACGCTAAAACTCAATTATTTGGGCTCCAAGGATGAACATAATCGTCAGCCCCCTTCAGTCAAGCACGACTCGAGCAAGAACTTGAGACACTCACAAGAAGAAACGAAGTAGCATACCTAACACAGCCAATGTCAACATAAAATGGATGCTCCCTTTTCCTACTCATGATTTGATAAAGTTGAGCAGCCGTAGCCATTATGCATATGCAATTCTCAACATAGAACACATATACCCAAATAATCTGCATGCATCTCATGTCTTTCTATCAAATACATGTACACTTTGATAACCATGACCCTGTAAATTAGTTCCTGAGCATAGTGCTCATCTTATTTTCTCTGACGACTCTAACAACGCTAAAACTTGGGTGCTACATTTTCAGCTATTGCAACACACAATAACTACGATTCTGTTGATGTGGTCGCATCATCTTTGTGCTTGATCATACCAGAATCCACAAGAATGGGAACCTCTGCGGCAAGCCATGGGGCAAGGCCCAAGCAAAGGGCATGTGCTATGCCAAATCTAGGGCTGCAAAACAAGGTGTGAATAGAAATACTTCATATTATTGCTTTTGGTAAAATAGACAATGAAAAAGTTCCAAACTGCCAAAGGCTATCTCCATTTAAAAGTCACAGTTTGATCATGAAAAGTAGAAGTTTTATCTCAGAGGACCATCTCTATCACACACACATCACAGCAAAGGTCATTGTCAGGAAAATATCATTGCGCTTCAACGAATGATTGATACAATCTCAAATCTCCATTGGATAGCAACACAGGGATTGAGATAGAGAGGTTCACTGTAGAATTATGATATAACAGATCACATATCAAAATCTAAATTAAGCTATCTTTCTATGCCCTTGCATCAAGAGCTCGGACATGTTCCGCAAAGAAAAAATAACAAGTTACGAATCTTCCAACTTTTCCATTGATTGAAATTAATTTGTGATCGAAATAAAGCAACGCGAGTAGAAGATCTAATATTGAAATTACCAGTTTTTAGCCCAAAGTGGCTTGAAGTGCACGGTCAAACAAATCTTCCCTCCTCTGTACATCTGAAACGAGCATCCAAAAGATCGATTTCATTGAATTGAATTGAATAAAAGAATTTGGGGGAAAGATCTAACAAGGGAGACACGAAAATAAACCTTCTGGGTCTTGCCATCAAGCTGAGGAAGCTCGAGTTCAGGAGCGGTGGAAGGGTAGGTGATGGGGATATCAAATTGGAGGTCGAATTCATACTTGAGGAGGTTGTGGACATACCAGCATTTGCCAGTCCAACGTGTTCCTTCGGGATTGGCGGCGGAGATCCGAAACCAATCGTTGTCGTTGGATTTGTTCATCTGGGTGTAGGCTATCAAAGCCTTGTACTCCTCCTTCAATCTCTGCGTCCATGCCGCTCCGTCTCTCGGACCCGCCTTCGTTGTCAGAAGAGGGATTTGGGTCAGTGTCGACTTCGTGTTCGGGTCCCAACCTTCCATTCTCTTCCTCGCTTACTCCTCACGCAAACCTTCTCGCCGATCGATTTTGAAAAGGCGAAAAGCCAAAAACCCTAACCAGAATAAAAATCAGTTTTTTCCATGTTTATATAAATTAATTAATTAATCGCAGTACCTTAAACAAAACACCTTTCGACCTTGAATTAAACAAAATACCATAGTTAAAAAAAACAAGAATTAAACAAAACCCTAAAACTTTATGACCCAAGAAAAATCTAAATACAGATCTATGATTCTATATTATGTTGTTAATACTTTTTTTTTTTTGGTTATATCTCATACTCGTCATATTTATAAAGTTTTTAACTTGATGTTATTAGGCTTTAAGGCTCCAACAAGACTTTGCTTTAAGTATTATGTAGTTAATACCTTTTTTTTTTTTTGTTTATATCTCATACTCATCATATATTTATAAAGTTTTTAACTTGATGTTTTAGGCTTTAAGGCTCCAACAAGACTTTGCTTCAAATTTTTATGTACAAAATAAGCCTTGGTATCTTCTAGAAAATTAGACAAAATTACCAGCTTCCCAATGTGGCCTAATATGTTAAATAGAATTGGGCTATTGAACAGTATACTCCCCATGTCTAGTCCTACATTTGGTCGGCCAGATATATTTTAAATGGAGACCATTGCCGCAATATTCGAAGGTTAGCCCAAATGAATGTACAATAATTGAACGGGCCACTGAGCCCAAAAACCCCTCTTCGGCCCCAAAGAAGGCCCAAATAAATTAGATGGGCCGTCAGATAACTTCATCCAAAGCCGATTTTTCTTCTTGTTCTTTATTTCAGTTCAGAGAGAAATCAACGGTCAAAAGCCGCAAGTTTGAGATCATTCATGTATCACACATGCAATATCTTTTGTCACTTATTGGTCCCAAAGAAAAGTTTGATCCTCTCAGGAAAGTTGTTCCTTAGTTGGCCGAAACCTTATTCATCAATCTAACAAATGGATACACATGTGATGGACAATGTTTCCGTTAAGGAATTGAATGCCGAGGCATGCAGCTCATTGGTTCTTTGTCTTCTAAGGCTCCAGTTAGAATAGTTGAGACCCAGTCGTATATATATGGATGATTGACCAAAGCCATGTATGCCTGTGTGCTTCCGTATCACTCATTTTCCAGTTAGGTTAGACTCATTGATTCCAACAGAAAACACAATAATTGACGTTTAATTTTAAAAATATTATGACATTTAAGAAACACTATAAAAAAAAGCTATGATGCTTTTATAAATTTTATATAGCTTATTTTTTATTTTTTTAAGAAAAATGGCTTCTTATGACTCTTCCTTAAAAAAACGTCACACACTTCATATAAAACTTTTTTAAAGAAGTGTCATAGGAAGTATATTTTTTTTAAAAAAAATAATTTTACACAATTTTTTTTCCTTTCCTAATGAACTATGTATTCTACAGTACAAATTCACAGCAAAATGAACAAAATCAAAATAAAATGAAATAACTCCAAAAAAATAACTACATTCAGCAAATTAAACTTGTAACAACTAATAAAATTATATCTATAAGCTCAAAAATTTTAAAAACTTACAATGTATAGGAAGTTTAATAAGAAAGAGTTGTAACTTCAAGCAAATACCTGAAAAAAAATTATAATTACACATAAAATTACAAGCTAAAATTCATGACAGATTTTAAACTTAAAAAAAAACTATAGTGTCAATCGATGAAAGCTTTTGTATTAAAAAAAAAAGAAAACAGACTTACAAGAAAGTTTATATAGGAGGAGACAATAAGAAGAAAAAAGCTTATCAGATTTGGAAATTCAGTATGTACTTAAAGAAGAGGTTATCACAGTCGCACTTACTTTCTCTAGTACTACAAGCTTTGGTGTAAGCTTTTCAATCGGATTGGACTGCGTATTTCTTCGAATATAAGAGACTTAAGCGATAGAGCGATAACTTTCGCATTTAGATATATACATGTAAATCACAACACAAAGAAGAAACTATATGGCGAGCTAGACAAATTTTTTAAAATAGAGCTTTACATAGTGCAAGGCAGAAGGGAAGCTATGGCGTTTGCGGCTTGCCTATTAAGAGTCATAGCTTTCAATAATTAGGAAAAAAAACCTTAAAAAACGCTTACCCTACAAATGCCTTTAAAGGCCATTACAAAGTAAGCTATGTCGCGTGCTTATTAAGCACCATAGCTTTCAATAATTGAAAAAAAAAATAAAAAAGCCTTCAAAGACGGCCTTTAAAGGTGTTTTTTCTGCAAGCACCTTTGAAGGCCAAGTGGCCTTGTGGACAAGCGTTATACAATGGGTTTATTTTTTTTAAAAATAACTTCAATATAAAGTTTTGGACAGCTATGACACTCATGTATTTTTTTCTTTAAAAAAATAGAAGTCTCCTCCAACGTTTATTTAAAAAAAAGTCATAAGATTAACGTCATTAAATCTATATTTTACTGGAGTGCAAGTCAAAGAAAGTATCAGACCACCCAGAAGAAAGAAAAGAACAGAAGATGGGATTAGCTGCATTCTAGGTAGCTTATAAGAATCTAGGTAGCCAGGTCCCAGGTTGATAGTTTTGTCGAATGAAAGTCACAGAGTTTGATGATGGTGTTGGGTGTTACCGTTCAAACTTGAATTTGATTAAGTGGTGGGATTGCGTGACACAAATTGGTGGCCAGGCAAGCAAAATAATGGTGTTGTGGCTAATAGGAAGCAAGAGAGAATTACATTTCAATGTTGGATATAGTGAAATTGGTGTGTTGTGTCACTGTTGTGTGGGATAGCGTTTTTGAACATATAACTATGCATTACACATTACTCCTTTGACTCTCTCATTCATTCACTCGTGGAATGTTTCCATATCCATACGAGTGAGCCCCCCACCCACTCACAGAGAGAGAGATATTAGTGGGGGCACAGCAAATTTCTCAGGATCTGTTTGTGTTTTGTTTTCTTGTGTGCTTTTTTGAATGGAAAATTAGTTTCACTATGTTTGAACAGCGCATTTCATTCATTGGTGGCGCTCATTAATTACATGGAGCTTCTTTATTTGGACTCTATCTTTTTCCTTCTTTCACTTTTTCTTTCCGACTCCTCCGAGTCGATCATTTGATATGTGTGTGTGTATTATAATAATAAAATTGTTGATGGTGAAGCTTCAATGGGAAACAGAAGATGAAATAGAAATTACAAGAGAAAATGTCAAACCCCTCCACTAGATCCATTACACACCCACACACAAGGGATTCATTTGGTCAAGGCATCTTCCGTTAGATTTTTTGTTTTCTGATCGCCAAGATATATATACACATACACGTGTTTTGCATAAAGATCTATATATGTAATTTGTACTCTAGCTGTGAGCTGCTGCTTATTCTTTTGCCAGTTAAATTATGACATTCTTTTTCTTCGCTAGTGCCTCGTCCTATAAGTGCCATGATGTGGTCCTCTCACGGCTTTCAATGTTGACTTTGTGTGCATCGACCCCATTTTAAAAATTAGTGCACACACACTCACACACAGAAAGTGGGCCAAAAGACTTTGTTTTTTTCTCGTCTCCTAGGGTCGTGAGGGGAATTAAATGTTGTTGTTGTGTTGTTTTTTTTTTTTTTTGACCTGGATTTAAATGTTGTTGTTGAGACATGCCAAAATGTAAGAGAAGTAAAATACAAGTGTCGTGAAAAGGGACAAGAAGGGTGGGGGATGAAATAGCCCTAAAGATGGAACCCTCATGTCCTACAAATGACAATATGTGTTCCCTAACAAGGGGACTGCCATATTCACATTATAGCCTTCCTAAGTGTCAGTGCTTTAATGAATGGCATAAATGGTCCTAGCCCATGCAATTTATTATTGTACGCGACACATATTCAAAGGTACCTCTAAAGTGTCAGTACTCAGTATATTTATACTTTGTTACTATATACTTCCTTCATTATTATATGTCTTTAATATAATTGATTTAATTTTTAAAAAAAATTACAAAGAATTATGTATTATTTTATTAGTTAAACAAACTAGTTTGATGTAAAAAAGATTAAATATAAATACTCTAAATTAATTTATTTTATTTTATTAATTTTTTAAAAAATTAACTAAATCTTATATATATTAAAAACAAAAGAAAGTAATACTTAGATTCAATAATATGCCATGTATATATCCACATGTCCTTGTTCCAAACTCAACTTGGATTTTCGTTATTGTGTTTTTTTTCTTTTTTTCCTCCATGATTGGGTTAAGACTATAATTGATCCTTTTAAGGCTTAAAATGTAAAGAGTTACCGTCTCTCTTAATAAACATATTTTCCTCTATTCTAACTTTTATTTTTTTTTCTATAAAATGAGATCATTTATCACATCAACCAACAATAACATATTAGAGATTTTCATTGTGTCATGTTTCTTAAAGATGTGACTGGTAAGCTTTATATAAATATATAAAAGTGGTGGTCAGCATAAAAGGGGAAGTGGTGATAAAAGGGAGTAAATTAAATGATGAAGAGGGGGAGCAGAAAGCTATGATTATTTGGGCATTAAATGGATGGCTGAGACCAATATGCCATCTTTTCCGTGCCAACTTGGCACTCTTTTTTATAATGCATGTTGCTCCTTCTCTCTTAAACTAACATATCTTCAACCTCTTACTTTCAATGGCCGGCTTAGCTAGCTGCATTATTAATTAAAACCATAAAGTCTGTGATATATAAAACCATCATTTTAGAATTAGGACCCTAAACAATGGTCCATAAAGTTTGAGACATTGAGGATTATTAGGAAAAGATATAAAGGGAACAAAGAAGAAGAAAGGGATATCTGTGAAGCGTACGATATTATGAAATGGCCACACACGAGTGTTAGACCATAAATGAACATATTTCCGTGACTAGCTTTAGCAGGGCCTTGCCATCATTAAATATATATATTATATTGTAGGACCATAACCCCTTTACTCTTCACAAATATTAATTGTGGGGGATATATATATATATATATATATATATATATATATATATATATATATCTCGCTTTCTTACCCACCATATGTTTTTCAACCTCAGCGACATAAATACCCAAATTAAAGTAGCAGGTAGATTTAATATGGATCTTTTAATTATATATCTATATAAGTTGACTGGTTTAACAAGGATTCTTATTTCATAAATAAGTATTAAATGGTGCAGGGATACATGTAAGGTGATCAGGAGATATTTATGCTGGGTTGACTTCGAAGCGCAATATATTACAAACCTCGGAAGTTAAAAAAAAGAACACGTTGAAACTGATTCTCTAGTGGTCTTTTTGTTTAATCATACTTCACTTTAATCTATATATATATATATATATGCATGGCTTATCCCTTCTTGTTATTTTAGGTGAATCATTTTTGTATAGCATGTGAAAGCATTTTGGCCAAATATAATGGGGCGGCTTCCTATTCAACTGCTCCTCCTCCTTTCCACCTTTTCTTCTTTCTGTGATGAAAAGTGCTTATTAATTATAGGAGTACATGTTAAGCTTTTATATTAAAATTGTTTAGCTATATATATATATATATATCATGCTAGCTACTCTTAACGCATACTAAGCTAAGATGGAACTCCAGGTGTCATGTTCTCAACGTTTGCTACTTGTAGTCAACAACGTTGTGTGAGATCCATGACACACGTAGTTATAATGAAGGCATTCAACTCCTAATATATCTTCTTCTTCTAACAGCCTTTTGTATAAGACCATCGAATCTGATGCATTAACTTACTGATCACTGCAGTCAGTGAAAAAAATTTAATCACTCCATCTTATCTTTAATATAAGATATATTTATTTAATTAATTTAAATAGATTAATAAAGTTAATTAATTAAATTAGTTAATATGACATGTATTTTCTAAAATACCGTAATTCTTCCTTAATCCTTTTGTTCCCTCTCATCGTTGATTATTGTTAAAGGAATATCAGTAAAAACATATTAGAAAAGATTATCAAATATAAAAATTATATCTTATATTTAACATCATAACTTCTCAAATATATGTTATATTAAAAGGTTGGATGAAGTAAATACATAGGAATCATTTCTACTGTACAGTCTCTAACAGGACAAAGTCTAGCTAGGCGTGACGTAAGAAGGTATTTCCATTCATAAATATGATTTTGTTTAGGCCTAAACTTCGTAAATATGAAAAAAAAAAAGAAATATGTGATTATTATATCTAATAATATACCTAAATGCATGCATAGAAATCCAATTTCATGTCGTAAATGTATCCAACATAGCAGTTTGTTGAAGTTGTAGAGCTTATAAGATTTCTCTTTTAAAGTAACTCTGCCATCGTGGGAATTAATCACAATGAATTCCTACTAAAACAGTGTCAAGAAACATAAGGTTTTGGTAAGTAAAGAAAATAACTATATACTGTTATATCCCTCACGTTCAAACCAAAGTAAATAAGAAAAGAGGCGGTAGAGAGCAATTACAATAGAAGAAATTAATAAAGTGCTCCTCTGATTCTTAATATAAATGTATTTAAAGAGTTGATCTTGATCTTAAATATAATATCAAATTCTTATATTTATCAACATTTTTATATTTTACAACTATTGATATTCCTCCAACACTAATTGAGGAGGACAGGAAAATGAGGAATAAAGAAAGATGATTAAGATATTTTATAAAATATATATTATATTAACTAATTTAATCAATTTTTTATATAATTAAATTAGATAAATATATCTTATATTAAAAATAAAATAAAATATTTTCTTTAGAAAAATAGAAGGAAAACCCCGGGGGGGTAGATGGGTTGATGATGTGAGGGACATGTTGATTATCTTTCACTGCGGCGATGGAGGGTACACTATCAGGACAGCGATCCACGTTTTAACTCCTTCCTTCCTTCCTTTCCATTTGTATGAGACTTCATATATATTCCATCGTGTGCAATTATAGAAATTGATTAATAAGTTCATAAATATATATACATAATGCCGATTTTTTACGCGTTGGACAAGTTAATATATATTAATAATAACACTTTAACGATCACATGGGCACTCCTTGCTGTCCGATGATAATATATAGGAAGAATATATAAATCTAGCTGAAAATTGAAATATTATAATTTAAATTTAAACTTCTATTTTTAAAAAATTATTTATCAGCCCGAGAAACCTAATTAAAAATTTCTGAATATTGTTAAATGACTATGTTACCCCCTTCAAAATCGCTTCTTCTTTCTCAAATCTCTTGTATCTGCTGATTCAACCTTGTTATCTTGTTTTTAGTTATGATTGTTAATGTATTAATTAAAAATCAACAAAATTTACTCAATGATTTAATGTGATCCAATAATTGAATAGGCACATCAATGTTCATTAATTTCTTTATCATGCATATAGAATTAACGTTAGAGAAATGGAATAAGCAAAATTATCTAACCACACATACGAAGGTTTTTGCTGAACAAAAATATTTGTTGTGATTATATAGGATATATACAAATTTAAATAATTTTATTTTGACAAATAGTACATTTTCTAAAAAAAATATATTGTATATATAGATAAATATTTTTTTGTTTTTAAAAAATCATAAAAACAAACTAAGTAATTTTTTTATCAAACAAACAAAAAATAAAGAGAAAATATTAATTAAATACTATTGAAATAATAAAAAATGGGCTACATCTAGTTACCTTCAATTTTCTTTTTTAATTATAGAAGAATGTTCTAGTCTTTTAATAACATTCAAAAATTCATAATTAAACCTTTTGACCTTATTAATAATTTATTAAAAGTGTAGGCCTAGATTTAAATTTTAGTATTTTAATTAAATTTATACATTATTCTCCCTGATATATATGTCTCCATCGCCCATTAATATTTCAGCTCTCAAGATGCCAATGCCCAACGCTATCCTAAATATAATTATAATATATCTCACACACACATACATTTAATTATTGTTTATCTCTTTTCGACACGTTTAGAAGTGGTCTTCTAATAAACCAACTACTAATCAATTTTGTGTGCTTTAAGCTATAAATTAACTACCAATCAACACTACTAGAAATTGGGCGGAAAAACTTGATCCCTCTTGAGTCTTGAATAATACAGTAAATTTTATTCTTGTTAACAAATAAAATTGATATATACACAAAAATACCCCCAAATCTGAAAATCTCAATTTAGGACTCCGAAATAACTTAATTAGTGTGAAGTCCTTGATGACTGGTATGAGATTAAATTTTGTAGCAAACTTACCTACCATTAATTTGAAATCTGAGAAATGCAGTGGATAGCTAATTGTGCCCAGGGCAATTAAGTCTTTCCAGAAGAAAATTTTATTTCGGTATGGTCCCTAATAATTTTACAGGAATTAAGTCATTTCGAAAAACATTCTAGGATTCCCATATATATATATATATATATATATATATATATATATATATATATATATATATAATTGCATGAGTACAAGCTCCCCTAAGATTTTTTCATAAAAAAAAAGATTTTTTATAGAAAAATTTTAGATAAATATCATTTGAATTTACAAAATTCTAAAAAGTCTGTTAACATGTAGAAAGGACACATATATCACAAGAAAAAAATTTGGAATTTTGAAATGTGCTTTTACCAAAATACCCCTCACGCTTTTAAAAAAAACAAAGGCCCCTTGCCTTCCCAAGCTCCGCCGGCCGCTATGGCTGTGGTAGCTGGCAGGCAGAGTTCTAATGACAACTTCAGCAATGTGATGAAACACTTTAATATAGAGATTGACAAATTTAACTCCCTGAATCTTATTAGGTGTTGTTGACAAGTTGAATAAAATTAATGACAACTTGTATATAGTAATCCACAACTATGATATAGAGAGTGATAACTTAGGGAGCTCGATATGTTAATTTATATACTCAAGTTGTCATTTTATTTATTTAACTTGTCAACATGCATGATACGATTTAAGGAGATAAAGTTGTCAATCTCTATACTCAAATAGTTAATCGCATTACTCAAGTTGTCATCGGAACTCTAGCCGCCGGCCTGGAAGGGAACTTACATTTTTTTTAAAAAAAGTGAGGGATATTTTGGTAACATCACAACATTTCAAAATTCAAGATTCATTCTTAAGGACCTATGTATCATTTCCATATGTTAATAGATTTTTTAAAGCTTTCTAAATTCAAATAGTATTTAAGTTAGATTTTTTTTTTTCTTTATAGGCACATATATCGCTTTCTTAGAGGTATCTTGTTTGAGGCATTGTCGTAGGGAAGGTGGGATGTACATATGATTCCGATGTATGTATGTATAGTTCTATATATATATATATATATCTAGAGGATGAAATTAAATAAAGCTAAGTCGGCAAATATACGGATGGTGGGCATACACACAGCTTTCACTTCTCTGCCACCCTATCGTGCCAATTCCTTTTCTGTCTCTCTCTCTCTCTATATTTTTTTTGACTGAATCTCTCTCTCTCTCTGTAGATTATATGGAATGCTGATATTTCACTTTACCTGAAAGCAACAAATTATTGAAGCTACCATATTGTATATCTGTCCTTTTAACATGTTGCAAATTAAAATTACAAGTTGTCATATTATATATATATAGGATATAGCATAACATGTTTTGCTTTTGCTTGTCACAGACAAGAATTATAATACGCGGAAAGCCACTTGGAAATCTGCATGTTATAAAAGGGGCCATTGTTGGCCACATACAAAGTGCAGATAGAAGATGCGAATTGAAGCACAGGGATTAATATAATATATATATATATATATAAGGATAGATATACAGATAAAGAAGAAGAAAAAGAAGATAAGGAGATCGAGGAAGAAGAAGACGACAAAGAAAATGGGGCAGTAGAGGAGATTATACAGAGAGACAAGGGAATCGTGATTAAAAAAGGAAAATATATTGAAAATATATTGCTGTCATCTGAGAAGTAGACAGAGGCAATAATGAAAGGCTGGATTTTGTTTCTGCAGATTCAAACAGGCCCCTCTCTCCTTCCAATCCTCAACCCTCAATCCAAACACACCTTTTTTTTTTTTTTTGGCTTTCTCTTTTACAATAACTTTCCATTTCTCATTATTATTCTTCTCTGCCCAGATACCCTCTGATCTGTTTGGCTTTTTATCTCTTCTTTCCATTTCGTACGCTCACTGTAGAAAAGTCCCCATTACCAACAACACCACCACCCTCCCTCCCGCTTTTCTATCCTTTGTTTTTTTCTGCTCCCCCACCATTCCACTTCTCATATCTCCCTTTTCTTTAATTACCTTCGATTTCATTTCTCTTATTCTTTCTTCTATTCATTTTGAACACATAACACCAATGAATGCTGGTTTCAAAGGATGATATATATGAGCACAGCGTGAGGTGGCTTAAATGAGAATGTTGAACTATATTTGTGCCCCTACAAAAAAAGATAACATTCATAACCAACGCAAAAGTTAGAGTGACATATATTAAAAAAAAATTTCAAAAATTGTTTGAGATAGTTAGAACATATTTAAATAAGGTTATTGGATACACAGATAAAGAAGATAAATCAAGCAGTATGAAGTTTTGTGAAAAAAAGTAGAAGAATATCAAAACGAATACTTGATAAAATTATTTGATTATCAATAAAACACAGTAACGTCGTTTGATTGGTGTGATTGATGTAGTTGAATTTATCCACGGGCATAAAGCTTCTTGTTGTTGTAGTATTAGTTTTATATATAGATGAGTTTTGATATCTTTTGTGTAACAAAACGTTTAAAATGAGATGAGTTGCTTAAAAAATACATAGAAGGATATTTACAAATTTTAGTTTTTTACATTGAAGACAGCATGTGATTTATTAAAATATTTTTACTAACACAAATACATATTTTTTTAAAAACAAAATGCTTGATCAAGGCCACATCGAGAGGATTATACCTAATGAATACCAACAAATAAACTTAATTTTTATTTTAAAATATAATATTTAATTCTATTTTTAAATAAGTCAGAATATCTGAGTCAAAAATTTAGAATTAGACTAGAGAAGTCTTAGAGGCCACCATCAACATTCTCTCAAATTTTTCAAGCGAGTCTAATATATATTTTTTTCAAGTGTGTTAATATTGTTTTATTTATGGGTCAACAAATCAAACCAAAACCCGTACCAAACCGAATGGAGTTCGGATTTTTTTATGTTTATGTTTTTTATTTTTTTGGTTGGTGTTAAATCTCGATTACTTCGACATTCGGGTTGGTGTGGTAAAAAAATTTCGGTTAATACCAAATAACCAAAATACTTCTAATATTGAGGCAAAAAATGATATGATATATCATTGTGTATTAAGGACTCGTTTAGTTTGATCTCATTACACCCTATAGTGCAATGTAATGTAATATTAATTACATGGCTAGTGTTTGGTTTGATTTTTAAGTAAGATGCAATGTGTTATTATTTTAAGAATTATTTAAAATTAATATATTACACAAAATCTATTTTACCCTTACTATAATTTTTGTAGAAAAAAATAGTTAAGAGTCATCACACTATCTCATCAAAACTGTCACACTATCTTACAAAGGATTGTCAGATGGTAATGGTTGTGGTGGTGGAAGATGGTAACGATGTTGTGGTTGCAGTGGTTGAAGATGGTGATAGCATCAACAGTAGACGAGGAGGTAGTGACGGTGATGATGGGGTGGCGACAATGGAAGTGAAAAATGAGGAGGTAGTGGCGGCAACGGTGATGGTGGAGGAGGAGGTAATGGTGGCTGTGGCTGCAACGGTGATAGAGGAGGAGGTCGTGATGCAAGCGGCAGCAATGGTGGATGTAGTGGTGATGAGGTTTGGCTGGGGAGGAGGAGGTCATGGTGGCGATGGCGACGGTGGAGGTGGCGACGGCGACGATGGGAGTAGAAAGTAGTGGTGGCAGAGGGGGATGGACTAGGAGGAGGTAGTGGTGGTAGCAATATTGGGGGGCGGTGGGGGAGGAGGAAGAGTTAGTGGCAGCGATAGGGGGTGGCGGAGGAGGAGGTTGTGGTGGCGGCGGCAGGTGGACGTGATAGCGGTGGAGGAAATAGGGGCGGTAACGATTGTGACGTGATGTGTCTAAGTAAAAAAATATAAGTAAAATAAAGAGAAGTGAAACTAAAGGGTAAATTGAACTTTTTTAACCATGCAATGGGATGATAATTATGATTCATAGGGGGCGAGGTGTGAATGAAGATTTCCAATTTTTTCGATAATCATCATTACCATGGTAAACCATATTATCATGCTAAAGAGCAACCTAATACTCTTTTCTTAGCAATGTAATCATAATTATCATTGTAGGCATGCAATGTGATTGAATCAAAAGTGCTTTAAGTTTTTTTGAACTTTTATTATATTTTCTTTAGATTAAGTAATGTTAAATACATTTATTTAGTTTGTATTTTGAAATTTGAATTTATAGAAAACCTTCATATTTTTTTATCGGATTATTGAAATATTGGAGCTGGTATTCTTAGCAGCCGAATGTGTTGTTGAGATGGTGCGACTTGAATGATGTTTAAAAGTGAAGTTTTTTATTAGATTAAAGTTGTCGGTTGCTTTTTTTTTTAATAATATCTTTAGTACGCGCTAAACTTGACACAACAAAAATTTCGGTTAATTTTAAAAAAGAGTTATTTCGATTTGGTTACTCCTTTTTGTTCGATTTTGTTTCAGTCCTAATTAAAAATATAGATAATTCAGTTTTTGGTTTTTAACGAAAAATCAAATACTCAACCCTAATTTCATTTTCTCAAAAGAAAAGTTAACTTTTCAGAAATCATAATTAGTCAAACTAAAGAAATCTTATAATTGGTCCCAAGGCCGTTGGTCCCAAGGCCGTCACAAAAATGAGATTTAATGCATGTTTGATATTATTTATGAAATGTTTATAAATATTTATATACATAAATCGAGATAATATTTTTTTTACATACTTATCTCGTATATCGTAAATCGTGATTGAAAATTTGTTTTTAAATACTCCAATCGTTATTCCAAACGAGCACTTGATATGCATTGATGCTGCCAAATAAAGAAAACTAATAGTATGTTTGGATCAGTTTTTGGAGCAATTGAAAATTTGTTTTTAAATACTCCAATCGATGAAGTAAGTATATGAGAGGAATTCTATCTCGACTTATGGAAAATAGCTTCTAAAACCACGTTTTGGCCTCACTCAAACACTCACTTAAGTGCTTGTTAGATTGGTAGTAGAATCTATTTTTCCACCGTGCTTTTATGATATATGAGGTAAGTATGTGAGAAAAATTTTACTTCAATTTGTATAAACATGCTTTTATAATAGCAACTCAAACATGCACTAAGATGGTGAAAGTGAAAGAAAAAAAAAGAAAAAAATATTAATTTTTTGATGAAGAAAAGGATTAGGAAAGATGGATTTTGGCAAGTTTTTAAAGGGCAGGGGAGGTATTATCAGTTAATTTTCCAATTTGGGGCAATGTGGAGAATTTGCCAATTATGGCAGTGAACGACCCCCGCAAGTTATAAAAGAACGGTATCTTCTCTGCTCAACGCTTCAAAAACATCTGACACCTCTCCTCCTTCTCTTCTCTCTCTCTCTAAAATACCCACAACCTGAGGAGACTAAAGCACCCCTCTCTTCCTTTCTCAAACGCTATTCATATATATTAGAATTGGCAAAAAAAGGAAAAAAAATCAAAATTTTAAACTGAAAGCAAGTCTAATCAATAAAAAAACAAGTAAAAATCATGGTGACACAAGTGTAGAAGAAAATAATTACATTGTACAGTACAATCCAATAAATTAATAAGCTCATTTCAATCCCACCCGTGGAAATAGAAGAGGGGGGGGGATGACTGATAAAAGAACAATGCTCAATTGACTAACTAATTCACTGTGAGTCTATGTCTGAAGGATGAGTGATGGGAATGATGAGAGGTTCTGTTTCAAGAGAGGCAGGATCAGTGATCACTTTCTCTTTAAACGAATCCTTCTTGTGACACTCTGTTTTTGTGAATGTGGGTAATAAACCAGAATCTGCAGCTTCGGCTGAAGTTAGCTCTCTTGCTTTTTCTGCCAACACATTCCAATCTGTTCTGCACAGAACAAACAGCATCAGGCACGCACATGAGGCTTGAGCAGCAAGCAACCCAAGCCAGAGTCCGGCAAAACCCAGTTTTCCGATGAACCCTAGCAGGATCGCCACCGGCATGCCCACTAAATAAAACGAACCAAGATTGATGTTTGCTCCAATTGTGGGTCTCGCACTGCCTCTGAGAACTCCACAGCCGGTGGTTTGCGGGCAGTTTCCCAGCTCGCACAGGCCGGCGATAGGCAATGCGATGGCCGTGAGCTTGAGGATTTCTTCGTCGCCGGTGAATAATCTCCCCCACTGGTGCCTCATTACGGTGGTGAAGCCCATAGCCCCCAGGCCCAAGCCGACGGCACAGAAGAGCGAGACGATCATGGAAATGCGAGCTTTTCCAGGTCGGTTCGCGCCTAGCTCGTTCCCCACTCTTGTGGAAACACCAAGACTTAAGGAAGATGGGAAGACATAGACTAGTGAGGTTGTTTGAATCAGAATCCCCATTGATGCAATGGTGGCTTTGGGATTACCCAGAAGGCCACACAGCATTATCATGAGCTCGTACCACCACCACTCAAGGCACACAGAGACGCAGGTTGGAATCGCAAGAGCAAGAAGAGAAGACCAGCCCTTGAGACAGTCAATACTAAGAGGGACCCACGAGTCCTTACACACATCGGAGAAGTAGACAAAGGAACAGAGGAAGAGGAAGAGGTTAAGGTTAGTCCAAACCATGGCTATGGCCACACCAGTAACACCCATCTGGAAGTGAACAACCAGAAGGAAATTCAACGGGACATGGAGGAGAACAGAGATGGCTGAGCAATAAGTTAAAGGCAAAGTGATGCTTTGTGTTCTAAGAAAGACACGAAGAGGGTGAAGAAGAGAAAGAAACAAGAGGTCAGGAATGGAGAAAGAAATGAAAGTTTGTGCGATTGAGGATATGGACTCGTCTTGACCGCACCATAAGAGGATGGTCTTCATGTTGAGCCACATGAAGGAGATTGGTATGGAAGTGGAGAGAAGGAGGAGGACGGTTCTTTGGAGTGTGAGGCCAAGAAGCTTGCCTTGCTTAGCGCCGTGAGCTTGTCCACAAATGGGTTCCATCCCCATTGCTAAACCAGAGAGGACTGAGTAGCCAGTGATGTTGGCGAATCCAATCGAGAGAGAGCCTCCAGCAAGCTCCATCTCACCCAGATAGCCAAGAAAAAGCATAGATATCATAGCTCTCGAGTACATGAGCAGACCAGTTATGGCTGTTGGCCCTGATATCTTTCCTATGGCTTTGATTTCTGAAACAACCTGAATGCACAAAACAAACATGAAAAAGAGCATGTTAGTTCATGATTTTGTTTAACTGTTAACTGAGAGAGACAGGACTGAGTTAACTAGCTAGCTACTTTAGCTATGGTCAATGCACGTTAACATTAATGGGTAAGTTTGGTGTGGTTTGTTTTCTGTTTCATTACCTCATTAAGAGTTGGCCATCTGTGAAGTTCATCTTGATGATCATCGGGAGGATCCATGATTTTGTGGCAAGTTACGAGGTTATGGGTTTGTGATGGAGTCGAGGAAGATGGCTGCTTGGGTTCGAGCATGACTTGATAGCTAAGCGTAGTGATGGATAAAAGGGAAATAAAAATGTAAAAGATAAAGAGATATTAAGAGGTTGGAGAATTATGAGAACCCCAAGTAGATGGCTTGGCGTAGTATTGGTTGAGAGCTTTGTTTGTTTTGTGTGTGAGAGGAGATGGTGTGTTTGTCTATGGGAAGGGAGGTGAGGGGACTGGGTTTATATGCATGAAAGCCTGGGCCCCACCTCTTGCTTTGAAATGAAACGTGTCACCATAATGCCCAATTCGAAACAAAAAGGGCGTGGGGTCAAAAAAGAAAGAGAAAGCTTGAACGGAAGAAATGCCCACTGGTGCTGGAATCTGAATTGTTGGTAATTATATAGCAGAGTTAAAGAAATATTTAAATAAAACGAAAAGAAATGAATGTAAAATACTAGAAAAGACCGTTTTATTTATTTATATCTATCTTTTTAAATACCCTACTGCCCCGGCTATTGCTTGATTACTGAGAATCCAATTTGAAGATGCCGTTGCTTGCTCCTGTATATGCCTTTTTAGATAGAATAATATGTTTCTTTAAATCAGGAAGGTGAAAGAAAAAAATTGGGGTATGGCATCTGGAGAAATAGGAATAAAAAGCTAAAAGGGGTATCGTTGAGGGCGGACAGGAAACAAGTTTGGTCTTATCTTTTTAGAGGACGGTAAAACTGCAGAGAAGGAAAAAGGGGGGGGGGTGGTAAAGAGAGGCAGAGAGAAATGAATTTATTCGCTTTTAATGGTTTCTTAGCCGTCAAACCTATGATTTGTTTGGTGTGATAGTGATGGATGGGGCTACTAGTGGTTTTAACTCGCTTAGGTTTGTTAATGGTAAGTGGATAATCTTTTAAATCACCACGTCTGGGCTTGGATTTCTGTGTATGGCAACAAAAAGAATTTTATCCTCAAAATGGGAATGACAGGTGGAACGGAGGTGGTGGAGAAGCCAATTCTGCTTCTTTTGTGAAACGAATTACGAACCCATTTATTAATTTTTCTTCGTCTTCTTTCACTTTTGTGTATCAGGTGAGGTGGAGTAATTGTCAAGCATACTTATGTGGTTGCGAATATTTGAGCCAATATAAAATTCCAGCGAACAAGCCTTTTTCGACTGTGGCTAGCTGCTTCATAATTTGTGTGAGCAGAGTAAGTGCCTAGCATGTTCTAAGGCAGCCATGCATGTTTCATTCTTCCCCTACCAAACTGATGAATCCCATTCTCAATAGAACTCTTGTGTCCACACCCATCTCAAGAACCCCAAAACTTTCCCCTCATTACTTGCCCCAATAGGGTTGGAGCAAGTTCTCTCCAGAATCTAATTTTAGGCCCCGCAGTTCCTGGGCCTGTTGCTCAAAAGGAAGGATTTACTAAAAAAAACATAAAGATTACATTGCAAATTAAAGTTGAATTAGCAATAAAGGTTGATCCAATTAGTAAAAAAGCTTACTCATAACTATAAGGTTCTAAGTTCAAACTTTACTGATATGAAGATCTTGTTTGTGAGTTATCTGTAAGCGCTTTTTAAATCCGGAGGCATGCTCTAAAACCCAACTTGCCCAAACTGTTATATACCAAAAAAAAAAGTTGAATTTGGTTCATAATGCACACATAGTAATCACAAACAGTTTGCTTTTGTGATAATAAAACTAGTTGCAGCAGAAGATTAAAGTAGGAAGGTAGGTAAGGGTGAAATGTAGAGGATATTATAAAACATGAAAGGAAGCTTTTTAGAAAGCTGAGGTTTATCTTCATGGAAAATATAATAGAGAAATGAAGGTAGGTGTTTGATGGAATGGATGGGACCACAGGGGTGTTAATGGGTAGATGGCCATATGAAGAAGAGACAGATGGGAGATGGGAAACACTGGAGAGAATTACGTGCTCCACTTGCAACCATTTAATCTGTATCATAAAGGTGATGACTCTCACTTATACAAGCAAAGCATTGGCTATCCCCTTCTGGGGCAACACCACCCCTATCATCACCAACCACAAACACAGACGAGATTGCAGATAAACTTCTTTTCCTTTTTTTTTTTTTAATTTTTTTTCCTCACAGTTTCAGAATCTTCAACAATCAGCCTTATTTTGTTCTTCTATTGGATGGATTTACAGCTTATGCACAACCATATGACCATCCCATGTCAGATTCCATCTGTCCCTAACTCTACCAGCTGCTGTGAACCAAAGATATGGATCACGCGACAGAACCAATTCTTAGAAATTAACAATCCAACTTGAGGGGAAAACAAGAGAGGCCGGAAATCAATCTCATCCCAAGAAATAATAGGATAAATAAATTGGAGTTCCCCTTTACAATTGGCATCTTAATGGGATGCGCAGGGGATGCTGAATAGGTTGTAGATTCACAGCATAGAATCGCGTGATGAATGTATTGCCGTCAATCAAACAAGACGTCCAAGACAAGTTGTTTTAGTGGGAAGAAGAGTGACAAGACATCTTTAAAATTTGACGATAATAAAGTTTGTTACCTAGAAGCTAGAACATATTAACTAAATGTATCCATCTTAACTCTAACCAAACTTTTTCCTGACAAAAAGATGTAATTAGTCCCTGGGGCTCCTATCAGGAGTCAATTTTCATCATTCTTTTTCGTTTAATGGAGTTTACAGTGGGTAAAAATCGTAACATTCGAGTCCAACGCAGAGCAAGAATTAATGCATACCACAATTTACATGGAGAGGATCCAGGAAACGTACCTATAAAAACGCAGAGGTGAACTCTACGGTCCTTCTCAAGTACAATAGCGCACTGTTTAATTAATATTAAATTCTGCACATAGATACATAAAAATGCAGTTCGAGTAACTAAGAGATGGGCTGTTTATAATCTGATAAAATAATACGTTCGCCCAACATTTACCACATTCTTGCCTGAGACAACTCTCATACAAATCAAAGCAGTAGATAGACAGATATCGATTTTAGCAGGCTGCCCAGACGTTAAATTCCTTTCGTGCAGTTGCCACGTGATTCAAATATTGGGCCATTAATAGTTTCAACTTTTTTTTTTTTATTATTCCATTGAAGCGGGTCAAACCCGAATTTTTTGTGGGATGGGAGGGAGTAACCTAATGGCTACTAAGTGAGGCACTCGTCAATAGTTTCAACTTTCAACAAGTGATAACCTAAGTGCTGGTGTTGACATTTTTCAATGCTCTTGAAGACTAGGCATTGTACGGAAGAATTGAAATCAAATCAAACTACAGCGAACATCGAAGTGTACTAATAAACACAAGAATTTATTCCAAGGCTGATGGGAATGCAAAAGAATCAAAATAAAGAGTCATGTACACAATTTATGACATTTAAATGAAATACGTCACTCACGAGCTTTTTTTTTTTTTTGGCCCCCTTAATGGGACTGTTGAGCGATGTCTCCATCAAGGTTTCTTTCCTTTTTCTTCTTTCGGCCGGTGTCTCCATCAAGGTTTCGATCCATCAGCACAATTCAATTCGCATATTCACTGTTTACCACTAGGCATACTCACCACAGTAGCATGCACATTTGTATATATATATATCAATATGTATTGGATTCCAAATGGGTGTGATAAAACCACCACCATCGCATAATGAACAACGCCACAGAATTAAAGAATTTTCACAAGGAATAATTCCCAAACAGCAGCAACTCATCTTTGTTGGAAATGATGCCCCATAGTAACTTTGGAACCTATAGAAAATGCTTCAACTACTTCCCACGGCACGTAGCCATAAAGTAACTCTTCCCCAGGTGGGACTGATTTGTAGTGAAATTCTCCACCAACTGCAGATAATCTCTACTCATTCAATACTTGGTCACAGCATTTATCACTAGATTTGAGTTGCCAAGGATGTTAGGAAAAGTAATGCTATAGGAATTGCTTGTTTTACGTTGTTCCTTAGACGGGCAGAGTATTCATCTTTTCCTAAAACCTGCGGAGGGTCCCTCACAGTATAAACTGCCACACAATTCTCGCGGTTTTAAAATAGGCCATTCGCTAATTAGGATCACAAAAAAGTTTTTTTTAAAAAAAGAGTGAGTTACAAAAAAATCAATCCAGAAAATAACGGCACTCAAAATTCAGCACATTGGCTTTAATTACAGACCAATATGATAGAAATAAACCTCCAAGCATTCAATTATTCGTTAGAAGAGACCTGGGAAGGAGAATATTTATGAAAGGAAGCTCAGGGGAAAGATAAGAAAGAAAAATCTATTCACAAATTCTTTCAACAAGTTCAATTTTCACCATCCCCTCAGAAAGAAATCAGCGGCAAAAGCATAAAAAAAATGCGGTACCTCATGTGTGGGTTCTGGGCTTTTGACCACCAGATCGAGGAATAGCCAAGACTGAAATGAGTCCACTAACAAGTGATGCAACAGCAGCCACAGCAAAGGCTGGGGCATTTCCTCCACCAAATAGCTGATCCCATGGTCCACTTCCGAGGGACACCACTATCTATTCAAACATGATAAATGTATAGCTCAGGTAACTAAAATACAAGAAAACCTCCTTGAAGCTAAGATTGTTTCTTAGAATATGTCCACTAGGTGGGGTTTCCCTTTTCGAGGGCAAATTGTTTTTGTCTTTTCCAACAAATGCGTTTCCAGAATTCAAACTTGTGTTCTCTTCCTTAGGGGTAAAGCCCCTTACCACCTCAACATAGTATTTGTTGGTAAATCAGCCTATATTTTAAGTTTAAATATAGACCCAAAAAATCTTGGGGAAATTTCCCCAAAACAAATCCAAACCTTCAGTCAGGGGTGAAACTTAATTTAAAAATTAGTCAAAATTTTTAAAAAATAATTTAAATAAATTAATTGATTAAAATAATATATAAAAATATGATTTAGAAGAAAATTTTATCATGTTTTTTGTAGATAATTTTTTAATAAATATTATGTTTCAACTTTCTATATGAATTATTGTCAGATACATGTGATTTTTTATTTCGTGGAACAAATACATATAATTTTAATCTTCTAACTTTCTCTTAATTTTACTTGTTGGCATTTCCTTGTTCAATATTTCAGGGTCAGGGTGTGCAAAATAGCAAAGTTTAATGTACTTTTATGAATTTTTTCCCCAAGTCAGGGGATGCATCCGCCCACCGAGCTTAACGTGTCAAATTATATAAACCGCGGCCCTTCACTGAGATATATGCGTACACATCATGTAAAGGATCAGAAACATAAATGAATAGATGGACATAGAGAGGTTTGGTTAGAGTTCAAGCTTTCTATGAAATTCTAAGCAACAACAGATCACACAAAACCATAGTATCTTCTCCACTAATTTCTTCAGATAAATGGCAAGCGAAAAACTAGAATTATGAATGGAAAGATCTGTATAAGAGTGAGCTTTCATTGAACATACTGATAGTTCAATGATAAAAGATCCCGAACCTACCTCCAGACAAGTATCCAATTAGAAACTAAAATAAATGGGAAAACACCCGAGCTTTTATTTTTATTTTTTTATTACAAACACCAAACACTTAGCTTGACAGGGTGAGGAAAATAGGGATGTGAAATTGAGCAGAGTTTATATTGAATATGGAACAGATTAACCTTTGTAAGGAAAACCTCAATATCTTTAAGCAGGTGTGCTATTTATGCCCTCTCCTAGAATATCTGCCAGCAGCAAAATTATTGGAATATTAAGGGTTTTATTTTCCTTAGCAAGTGGTTTCCTTGAGTATAAGTTTCCCTGGCAGAGATGAAAACATATTTAGAAGTTATCATTGTTTAAGGAGTTTGTTTGTTTTATAACTGTTTTTGTTGAATTGAATTTTCATCAATTTTTTTATTAGAATCCTCTCCTAGTTAGGGATAAACAACTAGTAAGGCATCCCAAAATTATTGCCACATTGATGAAACATAAAAAATTACTCCTGAGAAGTAAGAATACCCTGCTTTAGTGATATGACATGCATTGAACCTAAGTTATTTAATTATAACACATTTACATGATACAAGGAACATGAAGCAAAGAGTATCACATCAAATCCAGATACTGTTATAATTATTTGACGACTTACATCTGCAAGCATATTTCATTTTATTTATATACTTGAAGGAATGCAAAAACTGTAATACCTGTGGGATCACTATTGCCAAATTGAGGACACCCATTGATAACCCTGTAAGGACCAATAATCAATATTAAAGATTATATAGTCCCATCTCCAAAAAAGAACAGGTAAGAACATAAGATAGGAGGCTACCTTGGCCAAGTCCCAAAGACTCAATGTGTGAGGAAATTAACGCATATGGAACACTGTAAGTGATCTGCAACAATTATTCCGTTAAGTCAATCAAATAAAATCTAGAAGCCTCAAATAAGATATACATCTTCTACTAATACACTATTTAGATTACCACTTTCAAGTTAGGAACCCACAAAATATGGCAAACTTTCAACAAATTCACCATTTACAGGACTCTTACTAATTATGTAGTTCTGACAAATTATGGTACTCAATTATGCAAAATATAGAACAAAGGAGTTAAGTTTTATATATTGTTTATCATTCAACACTGAATTATTAGATCCATCCCAGCTTCAACATAGACCCTAGGAAGAAAGAATATCAAGGTGCTTCTAGCAGTAGATTATCTTGAGCAGCTTACCGACAAAGGAAACCCAAGAATAGTAAAAATTATCAAAGACACAATCACAATTCCAGTTGGTGGTTCATCTTTGCCCAGATAGCCTATGTTTTTTGCTACATAGGTCACCACAAGCATTCCTATAAAGCAGATAGCCATTAGGATATTTGAAATTCCCCATACAAAGCCAGCCCCTCGCTTCCGGCAAAGCCTCTCCATGAGCAATGATGTTATTCCAAGAACAACTGAATTCAGCATTAAACCAACTGCTCCCATCCTAACTCCAGCATCATAATTAGGGCCATCATTTGGAACACCCCCATAAATCTCTCGGCCCATCCAATCAGTATCAAAGAGGATAAATGGAAACCATCCAATCCAAGTCAAAGCAGTAACAGACAAAATTATCCATATAGGTGCTGAAAAATATCTGAATGTCCCGAATAGCTCCCACATGAAAGCTTCTCCTGCACTACCTGATTCTCCTTCTGCTTCTTCAGCATGAGGTGCACCATTTGAACTTAGAGGCACTTCATGAGTAGAAGTAATGCTGATATATGTGGTGACAAGAATGAAAATAATATCCAAAAGGAAAGCAGACTTGAGATTTGCACAACTGACATTGCACGCGGGAGTATAGGTAAAAGGGAAAATTCTGAACCAGCCACTATATGATCCAGTAGCATAGCCAAGAATGTTACCGATAGCCATAAAGAGAGAATAATAAGCATTTGCCACACGTGTCCTTCGATGGTCCTTGCCTGACATTCAAAGAATACAGAGATAAAGAACATGAAGTAAAAAAGGGGATATCAATGTATTGAACATCCTTCCCAATCAAAACCCGCACAGTTCTCCCCCCACCCCCGAAGTGAGATATTTCTTAATATTAGTCTGTTGACAAAGCACAGAATATGACAGCAGATAGAGACATCAATGATATAAATGAGGCTGATGACCATAACTGAAAGTGATGTCACAATAATCCAAAGCACCAAGTGCATGCCTTTCCGCCTGGACTCATCAAATAGTTACAACCTATTTCTATTTCCTAAACACAAACACATACACAAGGGGTTGATTCCAATCAAACTTCTAACGATGAAAGGAGGCTCCATTTCATATTCCCCAATTCATCTTCAGAAGAAAAGAAGCTTTGAGGAATAAAAGCTCAAAGATCAAGAACCCTTAAAGTTGTCCAAAGACTTCAAAATTCTTTTCCAATCTAGTTCACCAAGTTTCTTCAAAATCTAGCATCGGATGTCTTCTCTCACCAAATTTAGAACAAGTTTGCCAGTGCAAAGTTCAAAACAATAGATCAAATAAAAGAGTTTCTAGATTTTTTATCAAAATTACAAAGAAAATCTTTAAGAGATAGTAACCTCAATCAAATTAGAAATTAAAAAAAAAAAAAGTTTGTTTCCCACCTTTAAATTCATTGTATCTGAAATTCATGCAAGTTTTGCGCACAAACAAATGAATATGTTAGAAATATCCAGAAGTAAATACAAGAAAGTCACTTCAAACTTGAAACAAGAGTTCAAACAATGCATGTTCTAATATAGAAATGGCCAGCAAAAAAGGCGAATGATGCATGAACATATAATATTTAATTTGTCACTATTGTGCCTCTTCTCTTCCATTACCAGCAAAATAATCCGCAAATAAGTATCTAGCACTACATCTAGAAAACATTTCAGCCCTATATCCCAACATGTCGTCAACACTGTGTTCTCCAGGGGATTTGTGAGATGAAATCAATAACTTAGATCCAGTTTATAGAAATCGCATCATGTGGCCTTTTTTAATCAATAACTTGGATCCAGTTTATAGAAATCACATCATGAGGCCTTTTTCAGTTCTTGTCACTGAGTGATGATCAATTCAATAGAATGTTCTTTAGTTCAACCCAGGTAAGGGGATCTAGTGTTTCCCATAGTGCAGAAGTACTGATCAAAGGCATTCCCTCACCTTCCAGAGCATACTTATTCACGTCGCTTTGAATGTAAGACTTTGCAGGGAACTCCGCACCCATATATAGGGAAAAGGAGATAAAGAGAGAACCTCTGTTTCAAACTCTGGATGGTATCATTCCACCTTTAAATGGTCCATATCTGCCATGTTGTAATACACCGTTCTCAAGGCCTAACTACCAAAGTAAATATGAAAAATTGTGGTCGCAGGTAACTTCAATACTAATTATTATAGTCCTTATTCAATAGTGTCAAGCTCATGGAGACATGTACGCAATTCAAGCTATAACAGGTCAAATTCATCAGAAACCATCCAGGTCAACTACGCGTTGAGCATTGATGAAGATTGTAGATGAATGCCAACACAACATGAAGGAGCTCGATTTTTTTGAAGTGCATTAGTTACTGACACAGATTGAAATAATGTACAGGTTAACATTGTGATGCAGAATAAGCCAAATGTGACCTAAAAAAGAATCGACAAAAAATGACGCTTCTTCGTTTCCCGATTGGATGTTAGCACTATATCCTAATAGAGTTGGGCGCTAGAATACCCAATCCCTCAAACGATTGCAAATTCAATGAGAAGGACCGAGAAAATTGGAAGAAGATTTTACCAGTGAGATCAGCAAGCAAAGCTCTACAAGGACCTTGAATCATGTTGTTGGCCATGTCCAGAATCCAAAAGCCAAACACAAAAACGCCCACAGCTCGCGGCCTTGATTTCTCCGTGTCACCGAACCACCAACCAATGTCAGCAGCGTAACCAATGATCAGAACCGCGGCAACGATCGACGATGTTCCCGCCAAGATAAACGGTCTCCGGCGGCCGAACCGGCTGGTGCAGCGATCACTCATGTGCCCAACCAAAGGCTGAACGAAAAGACCAGAGAGCGGGCCACAGAGCCATATAATACTAGACCAAGCGTGAGAAATCCCGAGCTGCTGTACATAAGGCGTGAGAAGGGAGAGTTGCAGAGCCCAGCCGAATTGAATACCACCAGCCACAGAAGCCACTCGAAGCAACTGCCTGAGTGGAACCCTGGCCTGAGCCGGCGTCCGCTCCGTGGACGGCCGAGCTCTGGACCGGTGTTGACGACTGGACTCGGGATTGGTCATCAGCGGGTGTGGTGACAGATCGTCACAATCCCAATCAACCTCTCTCACACACACACTCTTTAGGTCGATCCAATCTGGGCCAGACCGGTTCCAGCGGGTGACGCTGACGAATAGGAAAAGCAAAAAATAGAAGTAGCGGGAGGTGGCGGTTACGCTGAGCCGTGGTGGTTTCAATTTCGGGCGTGGACTACCCAAGGATGAGTGTCTATGAGTGAAGCAGACAAGATGGAATTTGGTTAGTTTTGATATAAAAGTATAGTTGGAGGATACCTTTTTGAAGCCTCTTCTACGAGTAGAAAAAGAGAATTACCCATCGAATCCCTCCCTCCATTTTTTTTATTGAATATCTTTATTGGTTGAGAATTAAATATTATTTTAATATTTTATTTAATATTATATTATATTTTTATATTATATTAAATCTTAACTATTAAAATTTGATCTAATAATAAAAATATTTAATAAAAAATTAAAAAGAAAAATTAATGGAGACTTTTTGGTCGGCAACCCCCAATTATTAGCATTTATGTGTTCTCTCTCCGTATCCCGCCAAGACGAGAAGATTTGCTTTGCACGTTTTTCATTTTTAACCCGCCCTTATGGCAATTAACTACGTATTTCCGTATTATGGATTAATAAATGAGCCTTTTATCATAACTTGGATTTTTAGTTTGTTTGTATTAGTTTATGTAAGCTCCATAAGTGTTTATAAATCGTGATTTACAGAATATGAAATAACTTTTATGATTTATGAGATAAATATATGGAAGATATTTATCTCGATTTATATAAATCGGGCTTATAAAATAAACCACCCAGACAAACAAACTTTTTATTATGTACAGTTTGATGATATTTTGTCTGGAGAACATGGTAGATAAATGCGCGCCGATAAAGAGCCAATTTGCAATTCCCTCTCTCTTTCGCAATCAACTGGGATGTCTGTATGCGAATAAGTCCTTGATATGAAAAAGGACAGAATCGCCCTCGAAAAGATGGGGTTCATGACATAAAAACGATAAGGGGATATATGAAAACGGATTTAAAATTCGATTATGTTATTGCCTAAAAAGAACAGCTAGGATGGGTTACCATGTGATGAGTAATGCATGGATGATTTGGCAAAAATTAAAATAAACGTGCGCTTGGGAGGCAAAGGTCGGCGAGCCTTTTCCTCCAAACTCTATCACTTTGCAACTCAATGTGGCCTACGTTGCTTGATTGGGCAACGCTTCACTCATCCAAGCATATTTATGAGTTCCATCATCTTTCGTTTTCATCTCTAAGGATCGTTTGGTATTTAGAAGAGATTGGAAGGGAAGAAAATATGAATAGTAAATTCTCTTGTTTGAAATACAATTCTGCCTCAATTTTTACAGAAATTTAAGTTTTTGAATTCACCAATGTTTGGTAGGAAGATAAAATTTCACTAAAATTGGTGATAACCTAAATTCTTTCACAAGAAATAAGATTCGAAAAATAAATATATTCTTAAAAAATTTAAATTAAAAGGAAGGAATCCTGAAAATTAAAATAGGGTCAAAGAAAATTTGTTTATCATATTCAAATTTTCTTAGCAAATCCAAATGTAATAAATAAATTCCAGGATTCCCGCATTTTCATTTAAATTTTTCAGGATTTATGTCTTGCAAATTCAAATTTCATCAATAAATTTGAATTCTTTTTAATAAATTTGAATTTCATTCTATGGAAAAAAAATTCAATTTCATTAATAAATAAAATAATTTTTTATTTATTTTAATTATAATTTATATTTTATTCATTTTATTTTATTTTAAATTATTGTACTACTAATTATTTAATGTATGAATTAAATACAAATTTGCTTAACTGCAATTATTAATTTATTTTGAGGGTAAAGTGGATATTTTTTTTCAAGTTTCGCCCTCAATTTTGTTCTATCAAAAAACTCATATTCCTTCAACCCATCTTCCATCATCTTTTACAATCTTCCTTTCTCTTTCCTTCTTTTTGTTAAAAAAAAATTATCTCCCTCTTCAAATTTTCCTCGTATCAAACGGGCCATAAAAAGTCTATTTGGCTGAAGGGAAATGGAGGCTAAAGGAAGATAAAGAAAAATTTTTATGAATCAGATTTAAAAAATTTGAAATAATGAGTTTATGAAATTTTAATAACAATGATATGTAAAATAAAATAATAAAAAAATGATTAAAAACTTATAACCTCACTTATCTAATTTTTTAAAATTCAATTTATAAAAATTTTCTCTCATCTCCTCTTCCCTCTCCTTCCCCCTAAATCCCTCATGTCAAAAAGCCTCTAAGAATGCATAGTTGCGCGCGCGCGCGCATACTTCAACCCTAAACACATTACCCGCAAAAACAAAAGAACAGCACATAAACTACTTATACACAAGGAACAGTGCATTTATATGAACCAGCAGTGTTTTTTAACATAAACACTGACGGGAGTGTCGGTTAAATTTTGAGATTCATGTGACATATTTGGAATTGAATTGAGATCATAGGCGGTCGGATCATGTGTTGTTTGCTTTGAGTGGAATCAAGGGATTGATACATATGCTTATGGGACAAGGATCCCAAATGAATTTATACAAATTCCATATCGAGTGGGGCCCACCATGGTCCCTTCCCAACATCCTATGATTGGGTCGGCAGAGCTCGAGGACAACGGGATTGGCGTTTGGGTTAGGGTCCACGGCTGGGTGGAGGGACCCCCTCAGGGTAGCTGGCCTCCTCTTTTATAATTGTTTTAGTACTTGTGAGGCTGTGACGTCCACGTCGCGTCGCACATGAAGAACAACACTGGAACGGTCAAACTGGAAAAGATAGTGCATGTGTGGCCAGACATAAAACAATCCAGATATTGTTTTATCCCTGTTCGACATCTCCAGATTTACTTGATTTTTTTCCTTCCTGTCTTACGAATGGTATTTGTAGTCTCTCCCTCAGCGCTTTACCTATAACGACTTATTCACTGAATCTTAATAAAAATTTAACTACACATTTATACTTAATCTCTGAAAATGCCTTTACCTGTTTATAATGGTTTCTTCATATTTTTCTCCCAATGAGTCATATAAAAATGTAAATCTGGAAAAGTAATCACCCAAGTTTATATAGACGCTACAGTTGCTTTTTTTGTAAGGCTCATGTATCATCTAATAGGAAGCAATCATGTTTGAGGTATTGTTGGGCAATAAATATATACACCTTTCTCAACAAAGATTCAAACATTGTTTCATCATGTTGTGAGGGACTAGTTCATTCCGTTAAATCTAACGTATTGATTGCTGGGTTTTTTTTTTTTTTTGTTACAAGATTGCTGAGTTTTAATTGGGCAGGGATGGACATAATGGTTTGGAATTTAAAAATAAATAAATAAAACAGATAGAAGGGAGTGTTGAAGTGTGTGAGTATAACTAAAAATGCTTAAGGCCCATCTTGGCCCATGGGTTATATAGTTAAAAGTGAGCACATGCCTTAATTACAGAATCTGATATCAAAAGGCCCGTCAATGATGAATATTGCCACATAAAAGCCTAACGGCCCGTCATCTATTATGTTATCTGTAGAAACTGGCATTAGTAACAAGTGCCATCCAGCCAGAAATGAGCTCAACACAAAGGAGCACTAATCACTTAAGTGCAAGCACGTCAATTTATCCCAATTTCATCCAACATGCAACATGTCTCATGCCCAATCCAGTAGCAAATACACCTTTTTCACCAAACCAAAACATTTGTTTCAAACTCACAATAGAGTTTCGAAGGCAATATCTCTTGGAAATGTCGTGCTATAATTATGGGAAGAAAATAACGTGTGATTAATTAATTTCAAACACCCGATTGATAAATAATGATGGAAGATGTAACTGGAGTGATGTCGGGCACTGAGATGGCACTATCCATCTCATTTGAGTACAAATTAGTGTTGGTACGAACAAGTCGCCATCCAAGCTGCCAAGTTTTATTTTGCTATTCACACACTAGATTTTTTTTAAAAAAAATGTATTTTATCTTGGTTTTTAAATATAAGATCCTTTTTGTGGTTTCACATGAACAAGATCTCATATTAAATACCAAATGTAGTATATTTAAGATAAATAATTAAGGAAAAGAAGCCTGCACGACCATATTTGCGTGTAATGATGTCTCTAAAACTAAGGTCGAATGATTTCATGTCACTCTTTTAGTAGGAGTGTCTTTGGAGGAGAAAATGGGAGGGTATAAAAGAGAAGAATGACATAAATGGGAGAAGAAAGCATGATGTGTACGCAACAATTCTATATATTGAGTGGAAAAACCTTACTTGCGCGAATGAATATTTATAATTTTTCTTAAGAAAAAAAAATCTTTGAATCGTAAAAGTATAAATTTCACACATGGATTATGAGCTATCCAGATAGCAGTATTTACCAGAATTGTATGAAAACAGACTGATGCAACACGTGGACGGGGAAAGAGAGAGGAGAGATGGACAAAAGAGAGGAGGGAGGACAATAAGAAAGTAAGGAGAAACAAGACAAATAGATGGAGGAGAGAAATAGGGGGAAGGAGAGGAAACTCAATAATCCATATCATTTAATCCTAAAATGTCTACGGAATGAGATTGTTGAGGGCTACTTATAGTCTCAATACTAACCCTAAAAATTAAAAAGAGATCATTCTTCGAATCAAGGAATTATATGCAGATAAAAATTAATAATAAAGATAATGATAAACAAACGTTAAAGCAAAACATTTCTAAATCTTCTCCTTAAACTTCAAATATCTTCAATAGTCTTCAAATCTTCTAAAATCTTCATTTAATCTTTTTTTTTTTGTCTTTTCCAATATTGTCAAACTTATGAGTTTAAGCAAACTCGTGAGAGGGATGTAAACTCGGAAAAGTAAACTCGTAAGAGCTCACCTCTAGTAATAAATAAAAATTAAAATTATAGGATAAAATAATTAAAATACTAAAAATAAAAACAATTTTTTTAAATCCAAATAACTAAAATTAAATTAACATTCATAATGTTCGTACTTAACATAAAAATTTATACGAGATTCATATACTAATATAAAGTCACTAAACATAATTAAATAAAAATAATTATAAATTCAACAAAGATCATCAAATATGGGGTTATCATTATATCTATCGCCTTCAAATTCTTCGCCTTCACCATTATAATCTCCATTCTTATCGCCCGTGTCATCATTATCGTTATAATTTGCCCTAACATCATCAATGTCGAAATCAACACTCAGGTCAACATCAAATAATGGATTAGTCATATTCTCATTAATTTCATGAGGTTGAAGAACCTCATCATCCTCTTTCTCCACATCATCTGCATCTATCCTTCCTTCAGTAATCCACTTATCATCAGAGTAGATATTATCAAAATTATAATTGAAAGCTCTACTCTTTTGTTTCCTTGTGAGTTTCAAATTGCACATGACAAAGGTCAAATCATTCATCTTCTTTTTATGCAAACGATTTCTTTTTTTTGTATGAATCTAAAAAAATTGAAGGAAAAAAAACTTCATTATTATTCTAACATTCAAGCAAAGTTATGTTGGAAATTTTAAAAAAATAAAAATATTACCATCTCAAAAGCACTCCAATTACGTTCACAGCCAGAAGAGCTACAACATAAGCTAAGAATATGAATTGCAATTCTTTTAAGTTCTGGACATCCGTCTCCATAAGAATCCCACCATTCTGCTGGAGGTAGTTTTTTTTTAACGCTTGTGAAGTTTCACACCCAAACATATCACTTGCATTATGAAAGTCAGTAAATTGAAACTCAATTTTGTTAAGCTCATCTTGATCCCCAACCATCCTTAACAAACAATCATATAACCCTTATTTAATCATATAATGAGGCTTAAAACTAGTGTCATAATGGAAATGAGGATTGAGGTAGTATGCCGTTGCATGTAATGGCTTATGTAGTTGAGCTTCCCACCTCTCATCAATTATATTCCATATAAGCTTATAACTATCACAAATCACAGTAAAAAAAATAGTAATTCCACCAAAAAAATCAAAATATAAAAAACACACAAATTGCATAATAAAATTAAATAAAAAAAATTAATTTAACACTTAGCCTTTTCTTAACACTATTAAAATTTTGTTTGATCTTTTCCTTCGCACTTTCCATGGCTTCATATATGAATCACATAGCTGGCTTCTCTTCTAAATCCACTAAGCAAAGAACTTTAACAAGAAGAGTAGCAGCTTTAAGGCCTGTCACAATATTCTACCACAAATTATTGTCCATAGCACATTTTGTACTTCTTTTCCATCTTTGGTAGATGAAAAATTGCTATCCTTTCAATCTTGAGAATTAAACAAATTTACTAGTGGTACTCTATGTTCATTAAGACATGACAAAGTCTGATATGTAGTGGCAAATCAAGTTACAGCAGGCTGATTAAATCTTTTCCATTCGTGTATTTTCTCAAAAGGCTAATGAGCATTGATCTTGTATAAATATATGTTGTGATTTTTCTACCCCTGCTAATAGTTTCTTTATGTAATATAATTTTTTTTTCAAAGTCCTCCAACATTAAGTCAAAACAATGGGCTGCACATGGAGTCCAATATAAGTGTTTTCTTTTCTCCATTAATTTTTGACCAGCTGCTTTATAATTTGCAGCATTGTCAGTTACTATTTACAACATATTTTTTTCACCAACTTTTTCCACAACTTCATTAAGCATCTCAAATACTTTATCGGCCGTCTTAGAAACTTCAAAAGTAACTAATGAATATAAAAATATTGTCCCTTTATAACTATTCACTAGAAAATTCCAAATTGAACTTCTTTTTCTATCAGACCACCCATCAAACATTATAAAACAACATGTTATTGTACATTTACTCTTAAAGTTCTCAAGCAAGGCTTGTGTGTTTTTTAGTTCCAAGTTTAAATCTTTTTCTTTGATCTCATGATTAGAAGGAGGCTTAAATCCTTGACCAAATCTTCCTATAACTTCACACATCTTTGTAAATTCAGGATTTTTTATACAATTAAAAGGTATAACACTTGTATAAAAAAATCAAACTACTTGTTGACAAGCCTCTTCCCTCAAGTCTCTCTTAAACATATGATTAATGGTTGATTGTGTGTTGCCTACCCCTTTGCTATTATTTTTTGTATTTCTTAAGAAATTCATCAACCCTTTCTCTGAATTTTGAGACTCAATTTGTGCTTGTGCACCTTGATCATCTTCATCACCGATATCAACCCATTGTTTTTTCCTTTTAGACAAAACACATTTTACATCATAAACAAGTTGTAGTATCATGGTCTTCACTTCTTCAGGAACATTGCCACAAGCTTCAACATCTATTTTAGTGCATGCTAGATGATTTTTGAATCTATAAATACCCCCATTAATATTTTTTTCACAATAATTACACTTCATTTTTTTCCATTCCCATCAACATCTATCCCATATTTTCATACTATATCAGATCTATTACCCCGGATAGTTTTTTATTGCAGTAATAACTTTTTTTCCAGTATTTTCCTTTGTGCTTGAAGACATCTTCAATTTATTATACTACCTAATTAATAAGCAGTAAGAATAAATTATCAAATTAAGAAAAAAAGAGGCAACCAAAGAAGACATCTAATATCTCAAGATAAAAAAAAATGAAATATTGATTAATTAAAAGCAATGTCTAACAAAAAAAAAATAATGAAAACAATGAAAAAGTGAAGGAAAGGACGAAATACCTTACAAGTTACACCTAATGTGCAGTGTGCAGCGTCCCTTGCTCATTTGATTAATTGCTTCACAATACTAAAGCCAATTTTATCCTTACAAGTCAAACCTTTACCAAAACCAAGAACAGTTTTTAATAAAAAAAAAGTTGAAAAGAAAGAAGTTTTGGCATTTGTCTTATTTCAAATAAAGCTTCTATCTTATTTCAAATATCATGAGACCACGCAACACAACACACGTGAAGGCACACAACACACTCCTCAGTCCTCACTCCTCACATATCATGAGGCACAGGCACACCACATATCACGAGAAACAAATTTGCATCTGTCTTGTTTCAAAATCAAATTGTTTTGTCTAAACTTTTTTCTCTCTCCCCTTACCTTCATTCTCTCTTCTTGTTCTTCGTCTTCTTTCTACCTTCTCCTCAAAAACCAGTAAGAAGAAGCAAAGGCACAACGTTAAGTGCAGAACAAAAAGCAAAAGTTGCGAACTAGGGAAAGAAAGATGGTGGGGTGGCGGTACAACATCTACAAGCTTAAAATAGGGCAAGTTGTATAAGTGTGATGTATTTTTATTTTTTAACGTTACATTAGCTTTTTTTTTATTTTTTTATTTTTTTGAAGATTTCTAGTTTGTTACTATCCAGATTTTTTATTTCTCCTACTCATATCTCTGACTTGCTCAACTCGATTATGAAACGACGAGTTCACCGAGTTTGACCGAGTTTATGTATATAACGGTTCTATAAGTGAGTTAACTCGATTTCATTAGCTAAAAACGTAAACTCGTCAAACTCAGTGAGTTGACTCGCGAGTTTGACAACCATGGTCTTTTCTATTTCCATTTCCAACACATATGCATAGAAAAATGTTATCATCCAGTTGGACCGAAACAAGCAAATGTTATTAGTTAGAGTATTATCCAAAACATAATAAACTGTTATTATTTACTTACACGGTCAATTATCTCCAACAAATAATTGTTTCCCCAGTAGAAATGGCATATCAGGAGTCATCATAACTGTTTGGTGATCATGTGCATATAATTCAAGAAGATTAATAAAGAGATAAATTAAAAAGAGGGTTTTTTTGGAGTCAAAGAGGTCGGAATGGAAAGGGAGGGACATAGAAAGAAAGAGAGGGGTAGTGCGAAGAGAAAGGGAAATGAGGGTGGAAAATAATAGTGCCTCATTTGATACCATTGAAGAATTTTTTATAAAAGTGGAAGTAGAAATAAATGTGGAATAGAAAGTGGAAGTGAGGTTAAAAGTGTGTTTGACATAATCATGGAAGTGAGATATAATTTTCAATTATTATGTTAATTTTAAATATGAAATGACTTATATACCCCTCTTAAAAACCCTTGCCAACCACCAAAACAACAACCATCGGCCACCATTAGACGTGGTAATTTGGGCCTAGCCCGTTAAAATAAACAGGCTCGGATTGAGATTTTCTTCGCCCATTTGTTTTCGGGCTAAACGAGCTCAGCCCATTTATCCCACGGGTTAAACGGGCTGGCCCGTTTAAATAATTTTTAAAAAAATATTATGCTTCTCAGATAGTCAGATCTCAATGTTCTCAGTTTTCAATGATGTTATGTTTAACTACTTCCTCATTCTTTTTATTTGACACTTTTATTTTCATATTATATTCAGTTATTTTACTATTATTAAATTTAAAAAAGATGTGTTTATATGTTTTTTTTATGTGAGTAGATTAAAAAAAAGGAAAGTAAGAATGAAATTGGTTTCCTAATACAAATGCATAAAAAAAAATAAGTGTGATGTGAATGGATGAAAGAGAAAAGGAGTGAAAATTAAAAAAAAAAGTGTGAATTTTACAAAAAACGGGATGACAAGCCTAAACGGGTTATGCTAGACTGTTAGCCCGTGCAAGCCAACCTAAGCTGGTACTAGCCACCATAAATATTATGAAGGCCACCACAGAACACCACTGGCGAGCATTCTAGTTTGATTATAGACTCAAATCAAAAACCGAACAACATGAGAGTCATGATTAAACAAAAAGTCGCACATATCTAAAGGTGGAGAGGGGTTAATGTGAAGTCGAAGCTTAATTAAATCTAAAGGAGAAGCCATTGTCACCCATCTCAAATTGAAGAGGGTTAATGAGAAGAGAAAGCTGCATCACATATTGAAGAGGGAGAAGGAGAAACTGTTGGCTATTGTGCCCTATGAGCCAATCATTGTACTTTGAACATAGTTATTTAATAAATTTTTCCATCTTGTTATCATATTATTTCATATTTACTGTGATAATTGTATCCTTGGATGAATCATAAAGATTGTTCTAAATGTCCCTGATCAGTCATCTGTGCGAGAACAAAGATAAAATAAGATCAGTATGACTTTGACAAGGTATGGAGATACGAATCAAATTTTTGAGCACTTATAAGAGTACAAGGTGCTGGACCGACCTGTTATGAGAAAGTTACATGGATCAAGTCATAAGCTTATCTCATGTATAACCACGTGACTATGCCATTTGACCTAAGATCATCATGGATTCCTATATGAGAGTCGCTAAGCTTTAACCTAGTCAAAAGTCACCTTTGACTGGGTGATGATAAAGGCTACGATCAGGCTTGATGGTTTTCATGCAGAGGAATGTGAATGATCAAGATGAAATTTGTTCCTCACATTAGTAGAGAGATATTACTGAGCCCCTCAATGAGTGAGTTTGAGAAATGTATGGTCATACTACGATTGAAAAGAGTTTTCATTTCTATTGTCAAACTACTTAGGAATCGGGAAAGTAATGGTCAGGAACAGGAGGATGACATTATTCATGCCTCATCCTTGAATGAAATATCATAGGATAAAAGGGATGTGACATAGTTGTATGACAGGTTAAATCCTATTAGTGATCCTCATATGAATTAGGTTGTCGCAATGTCTTACTAGAGGCCGTTTGTGACTTTTGGATTAGTATAGTTATTGGCCCACTGCGAACTTCGTATGGGCCTACAAAGTCGCATACAAGAATAGCTCAACACGAGTTATAATGTACATATTCATTGAATCTAAGATGTATCACATATTCAATAAATACAATGTTTAAATATGGTATTGTTGGATTATATATATATATATGATATAAAACTCGTAAAAGGAAATATAATAATATTATTATTATTTTGCAGTGTTAGTTTTAAATTTAATTTTATTTGATAAATTAAATAACTAATATTGATAGAGATATAATATCCCATATTTAATTTATAAAGATAAATTAAATATAATTCTATTGGCTCTTTATTTGGATTAAATAAATAGGTTAAATTAAAACTGTTGGACATATTTGATTAAACCGAATTTATTTAATTAGCTCATCAAAACAATTAAATGTTAATTGATTTCAAAATTTAAGATCAATTTTGAAGATCCAATATAGTCATCATCAGTTATTAAAACGTAGGGCTAGAGAACCTTAAGAAGGATGAGAAATAGAGAGCCATAAAAACCCTAAAGAGGCATTGGAGGCGCTAGCACGCTATCTGTATTAGAGTCATATTCATGTGGATACCGGTAGAGGGAGCTAATATGAGGTGTTGGGTCTTAGAGATCGAAAAAGCAAAACGCAAAAATGTAACGACCCTTTCTCACAAACAACAATTATCCAATACAGTTATACAAAATCAGTGATAATTTTTTTTTTTATACATATCAGAGTTCAGGATACAAACTCGCCCACAAACTCTTTCACAACATATCGGAGTTTAGAGCACAAACTCGCCCACAAACTCACTACAGATAAATTTATTATTCTGATCTCACATCACAATTAACCCATGGGTCACAAAATGATTTCCAACAGTAAATATGACATTTTAAAAATATGTAGGCCCTATAATGACAATATAGAAATTAATACAACACCAATACCAAAAAGAGGCCTACAAGATTCTCAACGTCTATGCCTCTGATTGCTTCCCTTAGCCTCTATCCAGATTAGAGGTATCGCCTAAAAAATTATTTATAATGACGAGGTGAGACATAAAGTCTTAGTAACCAAAATCAATTTACAAAATATGCAGGAAAAGATTGTAAGTTAGAGAAGCAGGTTTAACTGACATAATAATAATAATAATAATAATAATAATAATAATAATATTTTCATAATTCAAAATTTAACATGATATAATCAATAAATAAAATCATCCAAACTCATCCATCCTGCTCCTCCTTATCTCCTCTAGACTGGTACAGCCTATCAGTGCTAGTACACCCGGCCAAAAGTTAGCTAGTCACATTAAGAATACTGCGCCCTCCCATGCCACCACCAATATACCGTAACAGGGAGGTGTCCGCCCAAACACTCAGCTCCAAAATCCAGGTCAGGATTGAGAGAGCCGATGGGCACAAAATTCACCATATCTCTTCCACACAACCCAACATATCCCATAATATAAAAATAATAAATTAATACAGCTTTCGAAAACAATTACAAGAATTCTAAATTCTTGTACAACATTCAATCTCAAACAACATATCCACCATAACAGTAACAATTGAATAATAATTTCCACTTATATATATAAATTGGAAAATACATTGCTTCACTGAAATAAATTCATATTCAAACAAAAATATAATCTTGCAAAACACATACAAGTAATAGAGATAAAAGTAAAGTTTATAAAACACCTTACAGTTCAAAACAAGCATATAAAATAAATTAACCCCGGTTACCTCAACTCCAAGCTTAACCTTAGTTGAATAATAAAACCCGTGCAATCACCGATTACAAGATGACTCTATATTATCAATGTAGATACCAATTAACCACAAATAACAATAAAATAATTAATTTACATAATTTAGCGCCTACAACCAAATTTTCTCTACAACTGCTATCCCCAATTATTCTAATTTTCTTAAAAATCCTTAATCATAGATCATTCCTTATAAACCCAAATTACTCAATAAAAATCCTTGGTCACAAATGATTCCTAAAAATCCTTAAATAACCTTTGATATACCTATAATTACAAAATCCCCCATATCAACTTTCTGAATAATTAAATCTCCTTCTCATAATTTATATGGGTATAATCCAATTATTAAACAACTCCTCAATTATCCACATAATTAAAATCATATCAAATTCTAATTCAAATATCAAGTCCTAATTTATATTTTTCACATAGCTCAAATCTAATAAAAATAAACCGATTAAAACCTCAATAATACCTCCAATAATCCAAATAAAATAATTAAACTAATTTTTATCTGTAAAAACGCCATGTAGAGATTAATTTATATCTTATTTATAAAATAAATTAATTATAAAATCACATGACCACTAAATAATAAATCTAAACCGGTTAAAATTAACTATTAATTATTCTCTACATTTCTACAGTCTTATATTGAAAAAACTCAAAACTTGCCTAAAATCATATCCCCAAAATATTCTCTAACTAGCATAAAATTACTATCATATGAAAGAGAAAATTATTTAGAACATTTTTCATAAAAGAAGCTTTGTAATTAAAAGAGAGTTTATGTACCTTATTGATTTTCGAAGAACCGAAAATACCCTTATCAGGACCTCACCCTCTATTCTCTTCACGAAACACTTCACTTGCGTGAAGTGTTTAGCTGGGGGGTATTTATAATACTCCCTCCCCTTCCTCTTTATGCTTTGGCGCCTGATGGCGCCAAAGCATATCAAATTTTTTTTATTAATCGATAAGGGGGACATCCCCCTTATCTTTCAAAGTTGGTAGGCGCTTCGGCGCCTACTAACTTTGAATTTTTTTTAATATTATTTTATTTTTATAATATAATAATATATTATAATATTATATAATTAATATTATATATATTTTAATTCCTCTTTTTTTTAGAATGTCATAAAAAATGTATGATTTTTTCTAATTCAATTTAAACGTCGTTGATAGATCCGCAATTGGGATTAGTAAATTTTTGCAATTTTAAATTTCTGTTGTGCCTGCCAGTCCTAACTGAAATTGCCTTTGCTTATCACATATCAATGAGGGAGAACAAGATGAAGAGAAACAAAGTCGTAGATTAAAGAACCAACAATCACAGCCACCACAGTGAGGAGTTGCAGGTTAACGTGATAAAAAGTTGGAGAGGGAACAAAGTCACACATCGAAGATGGAGGAGTTGTAGATCAATCAGGGAGAAGAAGTCGTCGTCATGATTCTAGTGAAGAAGCTTTAAGATCATCGTTGCCCCTTGATACCGTCGCTGTCATCGTGGTTGTTGATGCATCGCCATTGCCATTGTTGTCACACTATCGTCCTTACCCCTATACTATCCTTGTTGCCACCAGTTGCTTAGGGCAAGAAGGCCCAAAGGTTGAGTTTTATAGAAGGGTCCAAATTTCTATCAGGTATAAGTTGGAAGTGAGTTCCATCTGTTAGATATTTTATCTCTTTGTTTATTTACATTATATATATATATATTCTTTGATTATAAAAAGATATACTAGTTAATTATTATAATCAAATGAATATTCTATATATTATGAAGTTATTCTGAATATTAGCAGATTATTATCAATTTAACATATTTTGGATAAAATATCTCCCGATTATGTCCCGCAAGTGATTTGGATAGAGATTTTGTTTAGGATCACCTAACTGGCTGGTAAAGTTGTTACAAGCTTTGATGGGAGACTATAAATAGCCTATGCTGGATGTTAGAACAGTACATCAAATACTGACACTACTACAAAAAAGGCTTTTAATGACGCACCTCTAATGGCGCTTCTAAAAAAAACGTTGTAAGTAATTATTTTTTTTAAAGGGAAAAAAATTATAAGCTACGACGCTTTTTATTATAAACGTCGGCTAAAGGCATTACCTTGACCGACGCTTCATATAAAGCATTGGGTAAAGTAGTTGATATAAGAAAAAAAATATAGTAAAATAATGTTGGAAAAAATTATACTTTAGCCGGCGCTTTTTTTAAAAAAGCGCCGGCTAAGATTAATACTTTAAGTGGCTTTTTTTAAAAAACGTCGATTCTCAGCTCTGACGCTTCATGTGAAGCGCATGATAAATGCAATATATTGCCTCAACTAAGGCAATCAATTGCCTTATATTAAAGGCACACAATATATAATTGCGTGCCTTTAATAAATATTATATATATATAATATTATATTTTATATAATATAAATATTAATATATATATTATATATAAATATAAAATTTTTTATCCATAATATTTGAAATTGTGTTGGTTATATATAATAATTGCCTTTGAAGATATAATTTAAAATTGAATTTTAATTATGATGTAAAATTAAACAAAGTAAAAATAAAAAAAGTATGTTAAGTATATATAAAGCATGAGAGGTGAAGGCCAGATCTAGGGAGATTGTAAAAAAATATGTTAAATTACTTTATAAAAACATTAAAAAATAAATAATTGACCTTGAACGGCATTTTAACGTAAAGCGCCAGCTAAGGTGTATTACCTTAGCCGGTGCTTCATGGGAAGCGCCGACGCTGAGGCAATGACAATATATATTGCTATTGCCTCAGCAAGGCAATATATATATATATATATATATATATATATATATATATATATATATATTGTCTTCAACAACTTTGTTTAATTAAGGCTTTTGTTTTTTTAATTATTAAAAGTTATGACGCTTGTTAAGAAAGCGCCGGAACTTCTCTAAACTTTATATGCCACTTGTACATTAAGTGCCATATAATGTTCTATTTTAAAATATATTATATATATATTTTTAAAATAATATATATATATTGTCTTCAACAACTTTGTTTAATTAAGGCTTTTGTTTTTTTAATTATTAAAAGCTATGACGCTTGTTAAGAAAGCGCCGGAACTTCTCTAAACTTTATATGCCACTTGTACATTAAGTGCCATATAATGTTCTATTTTAACTTTTCACCAGCCCGCCATTATCATCTTTCTCGCGTGCCCTCTAGCTCCCAATTTTTTAGATCTCCATTACTCCACCATCTTGTATTATCCCTTCAATCACCATTCTATTGTCTTGGTTCCTATTTCCTATAGAAGCCCTTTAGCTTGTAAGTGCTTTTTTTATATTAAGAAGTTTAAATCTATATGCTTTCTTCTTCTTCTTCTTAGTTAAAATCTGTCATGAATCTTATATTTATGTTTAATTTTTTCAGGTATTTACTTGAAGTTTCAATGCTGCCTTCTTAAACTTCCTATACATTGTAAGTTTTTTAATTTTTGAGCTTAAATCTGTATGTTTTCTTCTTCGTCTTCTTTTTTTAGTTAAAATATGTCATGAATTTTATGTTTATGTTTAATTTTTTTTCCAGATATTTAGTTAGAGTTTTTCCATACTTGATAGATGAAGATGAAAATTAAATATTGTAAAGAAAACCCGCAAGTTTGATGACGAATTTGGATGTAAATATAGATCGAGTGTTTCATTAGGAAAAAAATTAGTCACACAAATTTTTTTTTAAATGACCTTTTATGACGCTTCTTGTGGAAGCGCCGTAGAAGATTATTGCACCTCTTATGTGGAAGCGCCGTAGGAGGTGCTTCACCTCCTACGATGTTTTTAACTAGAAATTTCGTAGGAGGTCAGTCTTTTAATAATAATAATAATTAAATATAATATTCTGACATTTTTTAGATTCAACAAGCGCCGTAGGTTCTTCTTATGGCACTAAATACTATGCCGTTTGCAAAACACCATAATATTTTTTTAAAAAAAGCGCCGCTTATCATATTTTTTGTAGTAGCGTGACTTGCTTTTCATGGGTTCCCTGACGAATAATGATAACTTTCAGATTATCGTTGTGCTTTATCTTCCGATTAGAAGAATCCTGAGTCATTATCTTTTCTCTTGTCTTTTAATTTCTTTTCTCTTTTCAACTTTCAGCTCTCAAATTATAAGATTTAGTACGTAGAGTTATTATAATTAAAAATACCATCAACAATGTCTTCTACTACTACTCTCTATTATATTCCAACTCCATCATTTTTTTTTTATGAAACTCACTTTCATTAAAAAAAAAAAAAAGTGGATTCACTGGTATTAAATATAACAAAAATTAGAATTTTATCATTAATTGCACCTCTGGTACAAACGAGGCATAATAGTGAGAGCAGGGGACGCAGGATGACTTGGTATTAGTTAATGCCTCTGACACAACACGCACCATCCCAATGCAACGTGCCTCTCCCCAGTGGGCCCACCCTTCCCCTATCATGCTCCCAATTACCTCTTCTTTTCTGACTAAATTCTACTGTACATGATGTGAGCGTCAATTATGGAATGCGCTATAGAACTAAATCAATAAAGAGTTTGTTTAGACCAATATTTAAAAAATTTATAATTATTTATATATATAAATTGAGATAATATTTTTTTATATATTTATTTTTTATATATAAATTATAATTAAAAAATTATTTTTAAAAACTTCAATATTATTCAAAACGAGCATAATGACTTCTTTCAAAAGCTGCCATTCATGGGTGGACTCTGTTTTTTATTGGACTTTTGGATAAATTAAACAGAGAGAATTATATTGAGTCCCATTTAAAAGAAGAATTTATCCCATTGGTAATTTTGAGGACATGAATTAAATACACAGTGAGATTTTGTTGTTGGCATGTAACACGCTAGGATATAGTGATACGAAGTATATCCCACATATTAGAGATAAGGGGATGGGAGTAATATCGTAGGGAAGCTTGAAGGCATGGTAAACAAGACCGCGTTACATAAAAAGAACCAATACCAACAAGAATGTTCACCCTCTTTTTGGTATTTCTTTCTTTTTTCCTTCCTCGTTGCATGTTGCGCGTGGTCAGCAAACAAACTATTACTTTCACCGGCTTTATTTATTATAAGAGTTTAATAATTAAATTATGTGATTTTAAAAAAATATTAAAATTAATAAATATATTGAGTCTCTTATTTCTTACTATTCATCGAGTGAGATTGAGGCGCCTTCTAGTTTGACCTTCAAACTAAAAAAATGTATTTTGAAACATACAAATCGTGAGCGACATTAGAGCAAACAGGTTTTGATGAATATTCTACAATCCACGTATTTAATCTAATATATAATCCCTCTATCGGCCTTTTCGTGGCTTCGAACAATTTTCATAATACACGTACGACACCAGGAATAGCCCCCATATCTATGCTGTCCCTCTTCGTCAGATTCTAATTTAATTCAGTCGTAAAATTTCCAGCCAGCCTGGTTTATTCCCTGTGCATCTCACATAGTCACATATATACTCTTGAATTTTTTAATTCCCTCCGTCTCAGCAAATACCATGGAAGCTTCTTCCTCCCGTGCATCTTTGATATTATACCTTGTAATGTATAATATTAATAAATATTGTCCATCATCATCGTTTTGTTTTCGTTTCTTTGGCCTAAATTATTGCGATGATGATGCCGATACAGCATCTAATCTTGCTGAATAAATTATTTACATGGAAGATGCATGGAGGGTAGTGGAATTAGACTATAGAGTAAATGTATGTGGTTTAAGGATTTTGTCCCAACATAATTAAATATCTGATTAAGGTCATTTTGAACAGAGAGTGACATACACCGAAGTGAGGGAGATGTTTTGTTCTCTGTCCCTGGGAGAATACGGAATTAAATAATTATTTGGCAACAAATGGGGTGGGAGAGTGGAATGTTTGACTGCTTTTTGCGGATCGTCTAGAAGATCTTGACGAGCATATATATGGACTAACACACATTAGAATGGAATCTAATAATTAATAATTGAATAAGAAAATAACAAATCCAGTCCATTTAAGCTGTGTTAGTTTGCTTGTAGTGATTAGGCAGGTATATAGTGTTTCACGATACACATATCGTGATTTCAAATATCAAAATTGGGTGAATGAATGGATATTTTTTTGTGGATTTATATTTCTATAACGTGTAAACAAATCTTACAATAAAGAGAACGACGTCATCAATGAGATCTTTATACAGGGAGTATTTTTTGTGTTTAATTTAAATAGTTTATACCCAACAAATAAATGAAAGACGTGGACTCAAAATTTGATAAAGAGATCTATTTGATATTTTTGCCATCCTCTCTTTTTATAATAATGGACATGCCATTACGGAACATTTGAAATCTCTTTGCTTGACAGGTCTCAAGCGAAATGGTAAGTGATGAAAGCGGAGGAGCAGAACAATGAACATAAAAAAGCTCAGCTCTGTTAAGAAAAGGAGAAGGAGACTAGAAAATAAAGCGGGGGAAAATTTTTATTTAATGGAGAATGAAGCACTGAGGTCGGCAGGTCACATGGTGCCCAACTATTAATAATGGAGTCATACTGTTTTCGTCTCGCCCTTAACATGATAACAATCAATCACTACTCTTTTTTAACGAAAGAAAAACAAAACAAAAAATCTAAAAGAAAAATCAGTCTTGCCATTAGTGGTGGGCTCCTAGATGGGGCCCACATCCACATTTTTGTCTCATTTTCTCCACCGAAAAAACCTCTTTAATTATAATTTAACTCCTCCGTGATGTTAACGTCATACTCTAACTTTCCTCCTCTGAATAGTATGGATAAATAAATAATTTTACCTGAGCTCACTGAGTTAGTGATATTTAACAAAGTGGGCCCAGAAATGAATTCAAATTCACAGGGCGCTAAATAAAACAGAGAAAAGAGAGAAACCCTATAAGTAGGGTTAAGCAGAGGGGTGTGATTCTGTGGGTGAAGGCTAATGAACGTGGAATCTGATTCAATAACGAGTTGCGTGGTTACCTAATTGTATTGAGTATTGACCAAACTTGTTACTGTGAGAAGTGAGTGAAAGGCCTTTTTGAATAGAGGTGATTGGTTTTGCTTGGCATTGGTGCTTTTAGGATTGTTTTGTAAGTATGTGGAAGTGGGGGTTCAGTTGACCCATTTGACCGCATATCCCTGAATGGAGCCTCTCTTTTCAATAATGATCTGACCCATTTGACCCCACTCCTCCACCTTCGTCTAAATTTCCAGACTTGAAGAGACTCTGCATTAATAGCAGCAACGTGTGAACGCTGCTCTGTGCATGGGGGATTGGTCCGCACTTGGTCCCTCTTTATTTTTTTTTCATACATTTTGTCTCTTTTAATTTTAAAGCATTATAGCTTCACTCTTCACTCTGTTTCGACAGTGTTTTAAAAAAACAAGAAGAAAAAGGAAACAAGATTTCTTTGTCTTTTCTGGGTGAGAGGAGTAATGCTGTCTTTTCCTTTGTTTTTTTTCCTCTTCGGATTTGGAGTTTGGAGTCTGGTCATTTACCTCGACACATTGCAGAAAGTTTTACAATCAAATTTTTAACAGCTTTTAGGGGCAAGAAAAAACAAATATGAACATGAAATTTAATCAGTTAAAATTGGAAGAATGTGTACTCAAAGTGATTGCGATTGAAATTAGATCGAGAACATCCTCTCAGGGAATCTTGGGAAATATCGATCCTGGTTGATGATTAGCGTTGTTTCTTTGTGCCAAAACTGATGATATGACTCAGAAGAACTCATAGTGCCTTTGAGACAATAAACTACGTTTGAAAACTCTATTTGTAATCGGATTTATTTTATAAGTCTGATTTATGTAAATTGAGATAAATTTTCTCCATATACTTACTTTGTAGATCGTAAAAGCAACTTCGTAAACCGTAAAAATTACTTTGTATTACGTGAATTACAATTTATAAATATTTATGGAACTTTTATAAGCTAATCCAAACAAGATATAAGTGTGATGAAACAGGGACCAATCTTGATGCCTCACTCGGGTTTTTGGGATAAGGGCGGAGCCATACATACATGAGAAAATATTTTAATTTCCAATCCAAATGATATAAAATTAGAAAGTACTAACTAGGCTTGATGTCCCAAGGCGCCCATAGAATATCCTAATTCGATTAACTACTATGATAATATCAGTTTGCAATATATAAATGCATCCAGTGAGATCATTGTTTGGTAGAATACTATACTCATGTATTTTTAAGATATTTTTAGTATGTTTCATGCGGATTAAAAAAAATTAAATTTGATTGAATTTATTTTAAAATTCAATAATTTTTTAATTTTATTCCTATTTAATATATATTACAATAAATAAAAATGTAAAATTGCAAAAAAAAAAAGTACTTCTATTTCTATGCCCTAAACAAAAAATTATCTCCTCTCTCAAAAAAGAATATGAGTGCTGGTAATTTAGTCGATGTCAATGGTCATGACATTACACACGTGGCACTTCACTATTACGTAGAGGTTGTCATAAAAGGTCAATATTGGCGGCTAGGTTCCGTGTTTCACTGGCTTTCCCACTCTCCACTGCTTACTCCCTCACATCACACCCCATCTTCATCTTGACCAGCCAGGCAGCCACTCATTATTTTCACATAATTCTCTTCCCCTATTTTCCAACAAATTTAACAATTTTATATATGTAGTAGTCTTTCGTTACTTGTTAATATTCTTTCTTTTATAATAATGAGATATATATATCAAACATAATAAGATCCAGATTGTTTTAAGCTTCAAAAACAGAACCTTCTAAACACTGTCGTTTTCCCACGGCTGCCTTCTGTTCTGTGATCGCGTCCCCGCTGGTTTTGAGTTACACGTCCCAACCATAGATCTAAATCAATGGTTTGAACAAACCACATAATGAAAGAGATTAAGTAGTATTTTCTAAAAGTTTCAAAATCTTTTATTCCCTCGTGAAAATTAAGATTAAAAAAGTATATCCTCCCATACAGACACTTGCTCTCGGTCTGATCCCACCCACACTACTTAATCTAAAGCTGTAATAATGTTGAAAATGACCGTTACTGTTGCCAAAACGGTAATTTAAAAGGTTAGTTAGCGACTTATGAAGCCAACCTCACCAAACCTCGTCTTCTCTGTCTCTCTCCCTCTCTCTGTATTCTTCGTCATGTTACTTCCCTCCACCTTCCCGCGTCTCTCTTCCCTCCTTCCACTCCTCTGTTTCATTTCAATCCTCGCCGGAGTCAACTCCGACGAACCAGACCATCAGCTTCTTCTAAACCTCAAAGCAGCTATTCAGACATCAAATCCCACCGTGTTTGACTCGTGGAACGATTCCAACTCCGTATGCAGATTCAATGGAATCACGTGCAATTCAAGCGGTTCGGTGACTGAAATCAATCTCTCCAATCACATGCTCTCTGGGGTTCTTCCTTTCGATTCCATTTGCCAGCTCCAATCACTCGAGAAGCTCTCATTTGGGTTCAATTCATTGTATGGAAACATTTCCAACGATTTGAGCAACTGCGTCAAATTGAAGTACTTGGACTTGGGCAATAATCTTTTCTCGGGAACGTTCCCTGACATTTCAACTCTCACTCAATTGAAGTATTTGTATTTAAATCAGAGCGGCTTTTCTGGAACATTCCCATGGAAGTCGCTGCAAAATATGGCGAATCTTGAGGTGTTAAGCGTCGGAGATAACCCCTTTGACCTTACTCCTTTCCCTACAGAAGTTGTAAAGCTCAAGAATTTGAAATGGTTATATATGTCAAATTGCACTCTTGGTGGGAAAATACCTACAGGGATCGGTAACCTTACAGAGCTCATAAACTTGGAATTTTCAGACAACTTTATATCTGGTGAGATTCCTTCGGAGATCGGGAAGCTTCAGAATCTATGGCAGCTTGAGATGTACAACAATTCGTTCACTGGGAAGCTTCCATATGGGTTAAGAAACCTGACAAAGTTAGAGTTCTTTGACGCGTCAATGAATAGTCTTGCAGGCAATCTTTCTGAATTGAGGTTCTTGAGTAATCTCGTTTCTCTGCAATTATTTGAAAACGAATTCTCCGGTGAAATCCCGCCGGAGTTTGGTGAATTCAGAAAGCTTGTTAACTTATCGTTATACAGAAACAGCTTGACTGGTCCTATTCCTCAAAAGATTGGATTTTGGGCTGAGTTTGATTACATCGATGTGTCCGAGAATTTCTTAACTGGTCCTATTCCTCCAGATATGTGCAAACAGGGGAAGATGAACGCGCTGCTCGTTCTTCAGAACAAGCTCACTGGAGAAATTCCGGCCACCTATTCAAACTGTTTATCTCTGCGTCGATTCAGAGTGAGCAATAATTCTCTCTCCGGTGTCATACCTCCTGGAATTTGGGGGTTGCCAAAGGTAGAAATTATCGATATTGAATTGAATCGTTTGGGAGGTTCAATTACTTCAGATATCAAGAATGCGAAGACTCTGGCTCAAATATTCGCGAGTCAAAACCTCTTATCCGGTGAGATACCAGAAGAGATTTCAAAAGCTACCTCCTTGGTGACAGTTGACTTGAGCGAGAATCAAATTTCTGGGAAAATTCCGACAAGTGTCGGTGAGCTTAAACAACTAAGCAGTTTAAGTTTACAGAGCAACAAGTTATTTGGTTCAATCCCAGATTCTCTGGGTTCATGTGTATCCCTCAGCGATATCAACCTGTCACAAAATTCACTATCGGAAAAAATGCCTTCTTCTCTGGGCTTTTTACCAGCTCTCAATTCTCTGAACCTGTCAAGAAATGAACTTGCCGGTGAGATTCCGGCGAGTTTTACTCGTCTCCGATTGAGCCTCTTTGATTTATCAAACAACAAATTGGCAGGCCCAATTCCACTGAGTCTGTCTTTTCAAGCTTATAACGGAAGCCTTAATGGAAACTCCGATCTCTGCACAATGGACGTCGACGTCACCTCCTTCAAGCGTTGCTCTGTACATTCCAGCAATTCCAGACATTTCCGAACACTTCTGGTTTGCTTCTCAATAGGCTTAATCTTGCTTCTCCTTTGTCTAAGCCTTTACATGCAACTAAAGAAGAAGGAGAACTATCGAGAACGTTCTCTAAAGGAAGAATCCTGGGATATAAAATCCTTCCACGTGCTAAGCTTCACAGAGGACGAGATTCTAGATTCGATCAAGCAAGAGAATCTCATAGGAAAAGGAGGCTCCGGGAACGTGTACAGAGTCACTCTCTCCAACGGGAAAGACCTCGCCGTCAAGCACATATGGAACACCGACACCAGCGGCCGGAAAAGGAGCCGGAGCAGTGCTCCGATGATCGGAAAACGTGGGGGGGAATCAAAGGAATTTGACGCCGAAGTTCAGGCACTGAGCTCAATAAGGCACGTGAATGTGGTGAAACTATATTGCAGCATAACAAGCGAGGATTCAAATCTGTTGGTGTGCGAATATTTGCCAAATGGGAGTTTGTGGGATATGCTTCACACGAACAAGAAGATGGAGCTTGATTGGGAGACAAGGTACGAGATTGCCGTAGGAGCAGCGAAAGGATTGGAGTACCTTCATCATGGGTGCGAGAGGCCTGTGATTCACAGGGACGTCAAGTCGAGTAACATTTTGTTGGATGAGTTTTTGAAGCCCAGAATTGCTGATTTTGGATTAGCTAAGATTGTTCAAGCCAACGTTGGCAAAGATTCCACTCATCTAGTTGCTGGAACTCACGGCTATATTGCCCCTGGTAAGTTTTCCTTTCACACTGTTGATACTTACTACTCGCTCCTCTGCTTAGATTCAATTCACTTTTTGAGAGATTTTGGTAATTAAATAAATTATTTTAAAGTATTTATATCTATCGTTTTTCTTTATCCGACTTATAAACTGATATATAATGTTTCAAAAAAAAGCCAACGGGTCTTATAGTAAGCATCAAGGGACTAGCTTCCTTGGATGTTTCATTATTGTTGATTATGATGTATGATAAAACATGTGTTATGATGGGTGCAGAATATGGGTACACATACAAGGTGAATGAGAAGAGCGATGTTTATAGTTTTGGAGTGGTGCTAATGGAGCTAGTGACGGGGAAGAGGCCAATAGAGCCGGAATTTGGGGAGAGGGAAGACATAGTGAACTGGGTGTGCAGCAAAGTGCAGCAAGAGAACAAGGAGAAAATAATGGCAATGGTGGACTCAAGAATCGCAGATGTTTACAGAGAGGAGGCAATGAAGGTGATGAGGATAGCTATTATGTGCACAGCCAGGGTTCCAGCAGTGAGACCTACCATGAGAAGTGTGGTTCATATGCTGGAGGATGCTGGGCCTTGTAAGTTGGTGGGAATTGTGGTCACCAAAGATGAGAAAGTGCAGGTCCATGAGGCTGCAAAGCTTCCATAACAGTTTTGGTTTGGTTCTGAAAAATTAATATCATGTACATTTGAATAAGAGGAGGGAAGCATTGTAAAGGATTTAGAAAACAGGACTTGTGCTGATAATAAGAGGGAACTTAATAATGGTTCCAAGCTAGATTGGGCTTCAACTATGACTGTGTTGTAATATATTGCATTTTAATTAGTTAGTCGCAGAATTAGCCTCCACCCTTTTGGGTGAGAGTTATGACGGGGCAGTGTGAATTTTCCCACTCTTTCAAATCCTAATCCATATTCCATGTTCTCTCTCTCTCTCTTGTTGGATCTGTTCAATGTTTTTTGTTTTTGACAGGTGACCACACAACCCCCTAAACGAAGATGTTGACCTGTCCATCCTAGCAACTAGCATGTGAAACTTGAAAGCAATCTGCTTTTTTAATAGCTTTCCCCCTTTTTAATATTTTATTCGTAGATAAATTATGAAAAAATTGATAGATATAAAAATTATGTTTTATATTTTACATTAAGATTAAATTTTTAAACATATTTTATATTAAAGACCGAATATTTTTTAGTAGGGAAAATAGAATATTTGATTCACTTTATTGCCTGCTAGTTGCATTTTCATGTTTGCCTCAATATTTTCGGGATTAGAGACTTGGGCCATTTGGAAAGAATCCAAATCGATTTGTCTGTTTACCCAAAGCTCAGCCCAATATTTTCAGTAAGATTTGGGCCGGACACAACTACTGTAGCCATTTTAATATGGGCCAGCCTTATATTTACCATAGCCCAACGGGAAGCTCATACGCACGTAATAATCAATATTGTTCTCAGTACCAAAATATCGATCCACTTCTGCTCGTAAAAAAAAAAAAACTTATGGCTGAGCATGCGCTCATATGGACCTGTAATTTCTTAGTACAAACGTGGGCCTGTAATTAACTTCACAATCAAGTTAGTCAGGTTCGGTCCATGGGGTAGTGACCCTTTACTGGGCCGAAATTAGAGGATCTTGTTAAATGTCAAGATGTGCATAGGCCTTTAATTATATACTATTTCTTATATTTTATATATTATTATTTTTTTGTTAAAACATTCATATTTTATTAATTTTGATTATTAATATAACAATTATATATTTTATAATTGGGAACGTGTTATCAGAACTATTATTTTGTCCCCGCACAAGGGTTATATTTTTAACTGAAAAAACTTGTGAGAAAAATAAAAATTTTGGATTTAAATTTAGTAAGTGTTTGGGTAAACCCCAAGCCGCGGTTTCAAAAAATTTTTTTTCCGTAAATCGAAACAAAACTCCTTTCACATATTTATCTTGTAAATGGTAAAAATTATTCTTCAAAAATTAATTCAAACATTAGTCTTTGACGTGAAAAATTGGATTACTTGTAGAGATGGTTATTCAAGGGCTCTTCCTGATTATTGAGGGAGATTGATGTAAAGAAATGTAATATAATATAATATTATTTTAAACTAATTTTGTATTGCTAGATCTGTTTGTTAAATTTTGAAAAACACGTGCGGCCCTTAAGTTAGAAAAGGGTAAAACGATGAATAATGATTTCAATTAATTTTGATGCGTTACCCTTGTTTAAAAAAACAAAGCAAGCACTAAATGGGTAGAAGAAATTATACTTTTGAAGTTGCTTAATAATGGGCGAATTATTCAAGCTAGCAAATTAAACGAGAAACATTGCCCACCATGACACCTAAAAGAATAGCAATATGGTTCAGGGAAGGACAATTTTTATTATTGGTGCAACGCCAAGGAGCACTGAGAAGGAAAAATAGTTAAAATATTGGGAAAATGGGATTGTGATGTGAAGGAATAATTTCGCAAGCAACATAATGAACACAAACGCACCCATATTATCCCTTCATTCTAAACCACATAACTTGTTTCTCTTCTCTATTAATGCTGATAACTGTTATATATTATGCCCCAACTTTTATTTTGCCATAACACCCCATCATGCTCTTCACTGTCATCCAATGTGAAAAATGACAATTAATCACTTATCCCATACATAGGAATTGACTAAAAGCCTTTCATTCATTCTTAATGCAAATGCCAAATAAATAAATCAGTTGCTCCAATAACATATAATAATCTTACATGTTAGCATTCGTGAGATGATGAGAACTCCTTTTAAGAAATTAAATAACTGGATAGGATATTACCATAAAATAAGAGCTAAACCCTTTAAGCATACCATTTGTTAGAAAACTTCAGTTATACATACACGCATGCATTTGCATTAGAGAGATGAGAATCATCTGAGGGATGGTAGCTTTATTATTTTTGTTGGGAAAAATATTCTATGAGAAGAGCATGATTGCAATTAGACTTCAATACAACGCCAATCATATTTAATCAGAAAAAATTATATATTGCAAAGGCACTACAGCTAATTGACTTCCAGAAGCTTCTTTATTCTCATCCCATACAAATCAAAGTAAATAACCTCAAAATATGCAAAAAATATATTGCTGCAATATGCGGAGACGCGGCCTTTCGTAGCATGAAATTAGCTCACCAGAATGTGTGCAGCCATCACCAGACTTTTTAAGTTAAATCCTTTTTTATGAGCAATTAAATACTTATTATGTTGTAAAACATTCCACAGTGCTGTTATGGAATATAAGCCTTTTTTTTTTTTTATTGCTGATGGAATATAAACCAAACTATCCATCAAACAATGGATGTCTATTTGCTATAAAAGCTTAACTTTATATTTTATTGTCATTCAGCATTTTCAAAACAAAATTGCTGGTAATGCAAAGCAAAAGCGGAATTTCCACGTGGACATTTTCTTGTAGATATCCTTCTATGATTTATTATTAGTATCATTATTAATATATTTTTTTTTTCAATTTCTTTGCGAAATCAACATCGCGCTTTTGGAGAGTGGGCATCTTTGCTTTGTCCTTGCATTATTGAGCACTCAAATATAATACATATACCAGAGATTCCCATCAATGATACATGGACTCAACTCATCAGCCCTTCCGGGCTTTTCCGGTAGGGCCAACCAAACTGTTAGGCCCGTTAGAAGAGGTAGAAAGGGAAGGGAACATGACCAAATTTCCTTATTTAAAACATAATTTTGACTCAATATTTTTGAAAATTCAAGTTCTCAAACCCATCAATGTTCTTTTAAAAGTAGGAAGGTAAGTCTCACCAGGAAGGAAGACCCGAAAGGCAAATATGCCCCTGAAAATTTTAAATTAAAAGACACGAATCTTGAAAAATATAAATTAAAAGATAGGAATATTGAAATTTGCTTATCACATTCAAATATGATAAACAAATTTTAAGATTCCTGCCTTTTAATTTAAATTTTCAGGATTGCCGCCTAGCAAATTCGAATTTCATCAATAAATTCAAATTTTTTTAATAAATTTGAATTTCATTCTATAGAAAAAAATTTCAATTTCATTAATAAATAAAATAATTTTTTTATTTATTTAAATTATATTTATATTTTATTCATTTTATTTAATTTTAAATTATTATACTACTAATTATTTAATATATGAATTAAAATATAAATTTGATTAATATATAATTATTAATTTATTTTAAAGGTAAAATAACTATTTCTCTTTTTTTTCTCAAGTTCTATCCTAAATTTTCTTCGTAGTTCATACCAAACAATCTATCTTCTATCACCTTTTATAATCTTTCTTTTTCTTTCCTTCTCTTTTCTAAGTTCTTTTCCCCCTCAAATTTTTCTCCTACCAAACGGTCCTTTATAGACCTCCACTTGTGGGACTTGAGTGGGACCCACACGTATCCAGTCAGCTGTAAACCTAAGAAAATGTTAGGAACAACCCAAAAAAGAAAAATTCTCACCATGTGAGATCTCCATGGTAGCTGAAGCCTCTACCTTTTATCCTGATAAAACAAATTCTGATAAAAGGCAATGTTCTCGCACAAAAGAAATGAACTTGTGGTTATTATCTGCAGTATGGTTGTTTTTAAAATCTTGAAATGCAAATGAATATCTTATACAGTGAAACCACTAAATATTGCACTATGATGCACCAAAGGATCAAGTTCCTGCAAATATGAGATTTGACCCAGCATCCTCCAACTAAGTATGTGTTTGGATTAGCTTTTGGAAAATAGCTTTTACGATTTACAAAATAATTATGTGAGAGGAGTTTTATTTCAAGTTATAAAAAAGAATTTCTGAAACCACGGTTTTAGTATTTAACAAACACTGCTCAATCTGCTCAATCAACCAAAAAAAAAAAAAAGGATTCACAACCTTTAAAGCTTTTGAACCAGAGAAAGAAAATAAAGAAAAATGCTCGACAAAGGGTAAAAGGGATAAGAAAAGAGCAACCTTATCCCAGCATCTTTATTCTCCACTCTCACTTGGTTTGAGATTAACACAAAATCATTTCTCTGGTTTTTAACCAGAATGGTCCCCAACGTTGGTTTGACGGCTGGCTCGATCATTATCCTCAAAGTAGAGACTGTAGAATTCTGTGTTACCCGTATTCTCATTCCTCCAAAATTGCATTTGCTTTGCTGAGTACAGGCTATCTGCATAAATTTGCTCGGAGAAAAAAAAAAGTCACGTACCCACAAACACGTTAATAAAGAAAGATGGTCCCCCGTCCCTATATCCTTGATCAAAATAGGGGAGAATATGGTCCCAGGCCCTTAGGAAGGTAATTCTTTGAAAATGATTAAATTATTATTACGATGCTTACCTTATATTGGACCACAACAAGACATGATTTATATTCTCAGTGTTTAAAGCTGCAGGCAAAAAAAAAAAAAAGAGGGAAAAAAGGAGAGAAAAATTGAAGAACTTGGACGTTTGTACAATTGAGTAATGAACACGCTAATAAGAATATAAATGAAATCAGTTCGCTCCTAGGCCCTGTGCATTGTTTGTTTGTAACCCAAAATAATTAAAGTCAGATATATCTTTCAGTTTCGACCAAAAAAAAAAAAAGATATATCTTTCAGATTTTCCGTGGGAATCAGAGAAAAAGATGGATCGCACCTGCTGGAAAAGAAATATGATTTTAGAGAGTAATCACACTAAGAGGTCCTGGTCACTGAAACATGCGGTGATTAAGATCAGATGTAGTTTATTCTACGTCCTGTATTTGTGAGTGTAAAAGTACTTCTGTTAATGTTATTCTTCAAATGAGCTAGTGGAGTATAACCGTAAAGCCTCTTTACCAAAGATGTTCACCTCTCTCTCTCTCTCTCTCACTCACTCAAAGTGCAACAGCTAGAACCTGCTTTTTGATCATCAAGGCTTGTTAATGCATGGTACCCCATATCGATCCACTTAAAACATTCCATCTTATATACATCTCTCACTCATCTCCTTCCCTGCAACATTCACCGTAACTACCAGTGTACGGACCCATCTGTCTCTCCTCTCAAAATGGATCGTCAATCCATCTTCTTTCTTTTTGGACTCATATTTTCCTTGTCTCTTGCATCACAAGCCATCAGTGACGGACAATTGCAGTTTTTTTATCTAATGAAGGAGTCTCTCTCGGGGAAATACCCGCTAAATTGGGATGTCACAGAAGGAAAACCTGTTTGCAACTTCACTGGAGTTGTCTGCAACAACCAAGGGGAAGTCATCAATCTTGACATCTCTGGCTGGTCACTCTCTGGAAACTTCCCTTCAGATATATGCACCTATCTGCCAGAATTACGTTTTCTACGTCTCGGCCACAATCGTTTGAGAGGAAAATCCCTTGATGGCATCATCAACTGTTCTCACTTAGAAGAGCTTGACATGAATCATGTGTACCATACAGGAACCCTTCCAGATTTCTCACCCATGAAATCTCTAAGGATCCTGGATTTGTCATACAACTCCTTCACAGGTCAGTTCCCGATGTCGGTATTTAATCTTACCAATCTTGAGGTGCTTAACTTCAACGAGAACGCTGGTTTCAACTTATGGGAGCTGCCGGAGGATATGTACAAGATGAAAAACCTCAAGTCTGTGATCTTGTCGACATGCATGGTGCGTGGCCGAATCCCTGCATCCATAGGAAACGTTTCGACTCTGGTTGATCTTGAATTGAGTGGAAATTTTCTCACGGGTCAAATTCCTGCAGAGCTTGGAATGCTGAAAAACTTGCAGCAACTTGAGCTTTACTATAACCAACTTATTGGCAATATACCCAAGGAGCTAGGAAATCTCACGGAACTCAGGGACTTGGACATGTCAGTCAATAAGCTGTCGGGAAGTATCCCAGAATCTGTGTCTCGTCTTCCCAAGCTTGAAGTCTTGCAGCTTTACAACAATAGTCTCACAGGAGAAATCCCAGGTGTGATAGCAAACTCAAAAACCTTGAGAATATTATCTCTTTATGACAATTTTTTGACTGGAGAAGTCCCAAGAAATCTGGGTCAGTTCTCAGGAATGGTAGTTCTAGATTTATCCGAGAACAGACTGTCTGGTCCATTGCCAACAGAGGTTTGCAAGGGAGGTAGACTGATGTACTTCCTTGTTCTGAATAATTTTTTTTCTGGAGAGCTACCTGACAGTTATGCAAAGTGCTGGACGATGTTGAGGTTTCGGGTCAGTAATAACCATTTGGTGGGCTCAATTCCCGAGGGGCTCCTTGGCCTCCCACACGTTTCCATAATTGATTTGAGTAACAATAATTTAAGTGGTCCAATTTCCAAAACTATTGGAAATCCAAGAAACTTGTCAGAACTATTCATCCAGAAGAATAAGATTTCAGGCGTAATACCTCCAACCATCTCTCGAGCTACCAATCTCGTCAAGATTGATTTCAGCAACAACCTTTTGTCCGGTCCAATACCTTTCGAAATTGGCAACCTTAAAAGGCTTAACTTGCTGATGTTGCAAGGTAATAAGCTGAATTCTTCCATCCCTGGCTCACTTTCCTTATTAAAGTCCCTCAACGTTCTTGATCTCTCGGACAACCTTTTGACCGGTAGCATCCCTGAAAGTTTCTCTGATCTGCTACCGAACTCTATCAATTTTTCAAATAACTTGCTTTCTGGTCCAATTCCTCCATCGTTGATAAAAGGAGGTTTAGTCGAAAGTTTCACAGGGAATCCTGGTCTGTGTGTGTCACCCGTCTATGCTAACTCATCGAATCGAAATTTTCCCATATGTTCAAAGACTAGCAGCAAGAAGAGGCTAAGCACTTTCTGGGTCGCAGGGATTTCAGTGGTTTTGATCATAACTGGAGCAACCTTGTTTCTGAAACGTAGGTGTAGCAAAGAGAGAGCTGCAGTGGAACATGACGAAACACTGTCTTCGTCATTCTTCTCTTATGAAGTGAAGAGCTTTCACAGGATAACAATTGACCTACGGGAGATCGTCGAGGCCATGGTCGATAAGAATATAGTGGGGCATGGAGGGTCTGGGACAGTCTACAAGATCGAGTTGAAAAGCGGCGAATTTGTTGCTGTAAAGCGACTATGGAGTCGAAAGTCAAAGGATTCGGTTCCAGATCAGGATAGTTTAGCTTTGGACAAGGCATTAAAAACTGAGGTGGAGACCCTGGGAAATATAAGACACAAGAACATAGTCAAGCTGTACTGCTACTTCTCGAGGTTGGATTGCAGCTTGTTAGTTTATGAGTACATGCCAAATGGTAATCTTTGGGATGCTCTACACAAAGGTCCGGTCCATTTGGATTGGCCTACTCGCCATAAGATTGCACTGGGGATAGCACAGGGTGTGGCATACCTCCACCATGATTTGCTCCCTCCCATAATTCATAGAGACATCAAGTCAACTAACATCCTTCTCGATGTTGATTACCAACCCAAGGTCGCAGACTTTGGGATTGCCAAGGTATTGCAGGCAAGAGGAGGGAAGGACTCCACATCAACTGTTATTGCAGGCACATATGGTTACTTGGCACCAGGTAATTGTCTGACCCATGTATGAAGTTGTTATTTTGTTGCCTAAGTATATACTTCAATCATAGTAATGTTAAATTTAAAGGTTAAAGGTCAATTTTGTCCCAAAATTATTTATTGAGGGCCAATTTTATCCCGAAAGTGTCAAATTTAGAATAATTTTACCCTGACCATTATTTAAGTTAAGTTTGACCGTTAGTTGAGCAAATTTTAGGACAAATTTGCTCCTAAGTCAAAATTCTAGGGCAATTTTGTCATCCACGTCATTTTTGTTAAGGTGCAAATTTGTCCTGAAAGTTTTCACTTAGAAGTAAATTTGTTTTGAAATTTGGACAACTAACGGTTAAACTAGCGGTCAAAACAAAATTGCTCCAAATTTGACACATCTAGGACAAAATTAGCCTTTAACCCTAAATTTAATGGCTATCTTAAATTCCAAGAAAAAAAATCCTTTGTGAAGCTAAAGGAATTTTGGATAATATGTTGTTGCTAAATTATGTTTAATACCACATGAAAAACTGAACCAGGAAATATAGAATAGAAATTTCTTTCAATCTAGTGCTAGTGTGCTTTTCTAATATATATCTTCTAGTTTGTTGACTAAGTAATTAGTTATACTTTTTTGTGCCTGTAACAGAATATGCTTATTCTCCCAGAGCAACTGTGAAGTGTGATGTCTATAGTTTTGGGGTGATTTTAATGGAACTGATAACTGGGAAGAAGCCTGTGGAGGCAGAATTTGGAGAGAACAGAAACATCGTTTATTGGGTTTCAAACAAAGTGGACAGCAAGGAAGGGGCTAGTGAGGTATTAGACAAGCGATTAGAAGGGTCTTACAAAGAGGAAATGATTCAGGTGCTCCGAATTGCCATCCGTTGCACCTACAAGGCTCAAGCTCTTCGACCGACCATGAAAGAGGTAGTTCAAGTGCTAATTAAGGCAGACCCGTCTAGCAAGTTATCCAATAAGACCAAAGAAACATCAAATGCCACTTTGACAAAGAACTCATCATTGGAACTGTAGACAAGTCAGGAGCTTATAGGGTAATAGAGGGAGCTATATTGCAACTAGATAAGCATTCTCTCTCGTAGTAATTGAGAGATGCATTAAACATAACTTACTTACGTCCTCCCAAGACAAGTAATTTGTAAATTCTATCTTTTAACTCTGACTCTTCTTTCTCTCTGCTTCCTTTTCTCATATACTATTTTGACCTTGTAAAAACTTAAATTTGATTACTATCGATGCTAGTGTAATTCACAGGAGCCATATTTCATACACCCACTTGACATCGTTCACCAACTCTCTGAGGAATTCTTTTTTTTTTTTTCAACTTTATTGTGCCTTTCTTTTCTTTCTTTCTTTTTCCCTTGTCTCCCCATATATGATGGATAGAGCTCAAATAAAGGGTGCATATGTTAGTGAGGACCAGATAGCTGCGACTTGCGATATGTAAGTAGCTCTTTCTATTTTTCTCTCATAAATTAACAAAACGGGTCCTAGATTCTAAATTCAATATTATGACTTTATTTATGTGGAGGGGCCTAATCAAAGCTATCCACTTGAAAAAGATAAATGGGATGACTGGTTGAGGACCGTCTTTCTCCATTTTAGTCAAGGCAAGAGAAGAAAGTAATCGCATTTAAGCGATCCTTTTTCCTCTTCCTTTGTTATCTATGATTGTTTTGTCAGAATTGGTGTTTAGGGGGAGAAGCACCAATCATGCTTCACCGTGGATAGTGAGCCATGAAAACCTCCACTTACTAGTTGAATGCATAATTATTGAAGGAATTTCAAGAAGAGATTAGATTATTCCAATGTAAGGACCGCAACTTATAAAATAGCTCTCACTACTAGAGTTTTGTGGGGACTAAATAATGCTCAAACAGTAATATAACAACACGCAAAAAATTTTTTTGTTTTCAATCACTAGGCAGCAGGACATGTCCAATTTATCAAAAGTATTCAAGATGTTTGTATCGATATAACTGAGTAATGCAACAGCAGAACAGGAATTAGTGGGTGAGTCGCAGATAAAACGTCATGCGATGAAAATCTATCGTGGTTTAAAAGCAATTTAAAGCATACACACAAAGCATAAAAAGTTAAGACATGCTTAAAAGCTTACCACTCGGATGCCAAGATGCATGCCTGGTCACACGTGTGTGTCCAACTTCTATCTCTAATTGTGCATTATGTGCTTTATGAGTGGCTGGTGGGGTCACCTTAGAATGAGATTCACTGGCTTGGTGGAGAGGCCATTTAAAAAAAAAGGGTGAGAAGCTTCTACAAGAGAATGGTTGGTAAATAAAAAGGCAAAGGCAAAGGCAAATAGTATCAATTCATGTTTGGCCGTAAGACAGGCATGTCCTCCGTAAGTACAAGACACAAGCAAAAGGGAACAGACACAAGGACACCAAGCAGGTCCTGGTAGTATAATTTATGCATACTCCTACAGCATCTATGATAAAAACAAGGTCACAAGTACTATTATTCTTTTCTCGCCTCATCGGCACATGACTTACCACTGAATCAAACAGAAGCTGCAAATTAGAAGTTCTCGGTGTTTGTTTCGTGTTTGAGCAAACCTGTTCGTACAGCAGGGCATTGTTGAATCATAATTCAAATCCACTTCCAATAACTGACCAATTCCTTGTTCATACATGAAGGAATTATTGAATCTGAATTCAACTCCACTGCCAAATATACGATCAATGAATCATAAATTAGGAACTGTAGGCTTGATATTCGACTTACCAAACAAATGAAAATGATGCACCATGAAGACAATAATTGTCAACCCGACTAGTAACACGCAAAAATATTATTTACAGAGCTGTAGAAACGAGGAATTATATATTAATATAATGACTAATGTGAAACTATCGTGCCCCACTCGCAATCCCAGTTAAGGCGGTTTAATTTAGTTGGTAATAATTTCAAATCACATTGGATAATCAATTTGACAATGTGGACATCATTGGAAACAACTCCCAACTCCCACTCACCAGGCACTTCAAAATTGAATAACCCCAGTGTGTCAATTTGTTTCAGATGCCATATAAGTGTGTTCTCTGAATAAAATATTAGTGGCGCACCCGGAACCACGTCGAGAGAATTTAAAATTGGTCTAAAATTTTTCAGATATCGTTTCCCCAAACACGATGCAAAGACTCAAACATGTAATGTATGCAAATAATAATAATAAATAATAAACTTGAACAGGTTCTGACGGAGACTGTCCAGTGATCTAAGTTATAATTAACAAAGAATCCAGTCTCCGTCACATGGAAAATTCATACCTAAGACGATGATTGCTATTATTAATTCAGGTGACTTGAATCGTAAATCGCATCAGTCACAACTGTTAGCGCCAAGGAATTGAGGAGCCTAGCGAACACGGATGGAATCACGACGATTTGAAGGGAAAGATCCTTCCCATTGCGAGGTGTAACGAAACGCAATATTGAGCGCGAAGTGCAAAATGACGGTTTTAGAGTAACCGCGCTCATATTTTTGGGCCTAGTCAGGAGAAACCCGAACCTTTTTTAATTTTAGGCCCAATTGAATCCAAAACTTGCTATCCATTGTCCAGTTAAGAAAAAAAACAATAACTGATGCTGGACCATTGGTTCTGTCATGATGTTTAAGACCTGTTTTAATTGTAGCTTATAAAAATTAATAAATTTAAGAAAAGTGTGATAAAATTACTAAAATAGTATGTGTTTATTTCCTATTCATCTATCATTTAAAATTATAAAATATTTAAAGTGAAAAATTTAGGAGATAGACTTTTAAAATTCAAACTGCTTTTGGGGTTGTGCGTAATTTACATATTTCTATTATTATGGGTACTTCCTCCGGTTCTATTTATAAATAAATTTCTCTTTTATGGGGCTGATCCCTTTTATAAGAAACTTTCACTTTGTATCTAAAAATATAAACTCATTTTTACCATTTTACCCTTATTAAATACATATTATTTATAATTAATTATCACACACACCAAGAGTTATATTTAAGAGAGAGAACTCACTAATGAATGAAGTCAACAAAGTATTGAGAAACATATTTTATTATCTCTCATATACATTTTCTCTCTATTTTTATTAATAGGGGCATATATGAAAAAAATATAGCATTTTTGACACACTTATTATTTTAAACTATCAGTTTGTTTTACGCAATAAAAAAAATACTTATAAATAAGATCAGAGGGAGTATATTATATTGTTTTGTTGACCAAGTATAACTTGTAGCGGAAGCCATTCCTGTTTTAATCAGTATCATTTTTTTTTTCGCCAACCAATATCAATATATTAGTATCAATATAAACTGCAAGTATATGGATAACTCAGTTGGCAAAAAAATATGCTTATATTGTTTTATTAAGCACCATTCTTATTTTATTTTTTTCCCTAGAACACGTCTTTGTTATTCAAAACAAACAATTGTGCCAAATGCAGCACAACGTAGAAAACACCAACGATCTGCCATTTAATTTTATTAAGAAGTTCTGTCAAACTGTTACAAACACAAACAAACAACTCAGGCGTTAATTGATAGAGGATAGCAATAGTCTAGCTCTGTTTGTAATTTCTCATGTAAAATAATGAATTTCAGTTTACATCCAAAAAAAAAAAAAAGTCAAACAAACAACTCAGGGCAAGTTTGCAAATACTTTAAAATAAACAACATTTGTCATTGTATTTTTAGAAGTGTTCCCACCCCCCATCAACTATTATTTTCAATACTTTAAGAGACTTTATTTGATATTACCCAACATATATTTGATCCTGATCGCAAGAAAAAAATTTTAAAATGTTATTTGATTTTTTATGAACTATTCGATTTGTACAAGGTAAAGATGCGATGATTAATCATTTTTTATTATGTCGTCTCCTTGATTACAATAAGCTACTGGCATGCTTTTCATTATCGAAGAATAAGTATTTTACTGTGATAATTAATGTCAGTTAATTTTAGTGGATAGAGGACACAAACACAAAGATACTGTTCACAAATTAAATGCCTCCATTGCAGTTGACGTTGCTTGGCCGGCTTTCCTCCTTCTTCTCGCTGCATTAATATTTTATTCCATTCTAGTGGTTAATATAAATAATGGTTTTTTTTAATTTAAACCATTTTTTCTCTATGTATTAAATATATGTTTTTTATATTAATTATCACTCACTCACTATGTGTTCTCTTTTGTTTAACTATTTATTACTTATAATGTTCAACTCATTCTCTCTTCTTATATACTATTTTTTATAAACAGTGGTATATTTAATAAAAAATTGACATTTTTGATATACTTATTATTTTTAATTAATCTTAACCATCAGTTTTACTCAATAAAAAAACATTACTTATAAAAAAAATGGAGTTTTACTTATAAAAAAACGGAGGGAAGTAGGATTTTCTGGATATTTACTTAATTAATCATAACAACAGTTATGCTCATTTGGCCAAGCTTAATTGAATCGGATTTATTATATAAGCCCGATTTACATAAATCGAGATAAATCTCTTCCATATATTTACCTCATAGACCGTAATAGCACCTCGTAGACTGTAAAAGCTACTTCGTATTCCGTGAATCACGATTTATAAGCATTTATGGAGCTTCTATAGGCTAATCCAAACGAGCAAATATGGATAGTATAACACATAGGGGTGGAAACAGGCTAGGCTTGTGCCTTAACAGGCCATGCCTGTTAAAGCACTGGATGGCCTGTAACAGGCATTTTTTTCGGTCTAAGCCTGGCTTGTATACAGGCCTGGCCTGGCCTGTGGCCTGTTAAGAAGGCTTGTAATTAAAAAAAAAATTAAACAGTCTAACAGGCCACAGGCTTCACAACAAGCTTGCTTCAAATAAGCTGAAAACATGTCCAATTACATAAATTAATGATGCAAATACATAAATTAATGATCCACTTGAGATGGGATTTGGTAATAAGAATTATGTGATTTAGGGTTAAGATGTGAGGTGTGTGAGAATTTTTTTTTTAAATACTTTACATGCTCAAGCCGGCCTTACAGACCTGTCAGTAAGCCTAAACCTAGCCTTTTTAAGAAAACAGGTCTTGAAACAGGCCTGAAATTGACTTTTTAATCTGATAGGCCAGACCTAATTAAGTCAGAAACAGACTAAATTGTAGGTCCCTAACACACCGCTGGGTCTATTTCCACCGCCAAATAACTCAGTGGTAAATGCCTACCAATGGCCATTAATTATTATTCGGCCTTCAATTCAATGCACTTAGCAGGCAACAGCAACGACAACTGGATACACGGAATTTATGTTCGGTTGTTTGTTCCCTTCTCTTTTAGTACTCTGTACATACGATTAATGTCAATCAATCCAGATTTAACTTTATTAGTTTTGGAATTATGTTATGTTAACGGATTAATTGAGTGTATTATAATAATTGGAACTGGGCATGAAGAGGAGGTATAAAACAGAGCATAAAACAAAAAAAGCTACCAGTACACTCTCCTTCCCTGTACATGGGGACTTTTTAACTAAACTGTCATATTCTAAAAAATAATTAAAATTAATTAAAAATATTAAATATAAAAAAAATATAAGTTGTCTTTTAAAAAATGACACTATTTATAAATGAGTAGGAGTGAGAGTAATAATAAAAAAAATGAAAGAGAATGTATGGAAAGTAAATGATAAAAGAATAATTGAGCTAAAATATGTAAAAATATATTTATTAGTGAGACAAACTCAAAAGTGATTTTACAAAAAAGTACAAACCCCTTTTTTTTATCAAAAAGAGACAAACCTATTAAAAAAAGATGTTATACTCTATCGAGTCTTTTTTATAAGTAATTTTCTCTTTTTTAAGGTTGGTCCTTTTTATAAGGAACTTTTTCTTTGGGTCTCAAAATTTAAACTTTTTTTTTTCTACCTTTATTAAATATACATCTTTATATTAATTACACTCATTCACTACTAATTTTCTTTCATTTGTTCATTTATTACACATTCTCTCTTATATTTTATAATCACATTTTCTCATATTTGTTACTCATTCTCTCTCTTATGCTATTTTTATAAATAGAGGTATCTTTAAAAAAAACATAACAATTTTTATATATTTATTATTTTTAACTAATCTGAATTGTGAACTCATTTTACACCATAAAAATAAAAATTACTCATAAAAAAACGGATGAGTATTTCATAGGAAGAGGACATAAATGAAGGGCGTCGGAGAGGCTATTCCATTTATTTAACCCTTTTCACTGATTACACTCATCTACCTTCCTGCCTTCCCTTTTAATGCCTCCCTCTTTTCCTCTCTTCTTCCATTTTTACTTAGGCTTTCGTTGTAAATGAAAAACCAACCAGCAATTAAGTACTACCGATCCTTATACTAATCAACGATTGGCGTGTTTGACCAATTCCAAGCCCACCAAATTACACACACGTGATTCCTTGATTATAACCAAAATTTTTTTAAAAAAAAATTCTATCCAGCAGTACCAATTTACTACTACTATGCAGTGCCACGAAATAGGTCCTTATGGAGATTGAGGCTTCTCTTCTTGGGATCTTCCTTCTCTTCAACTTTAGCCACGCTGAATAACAAGTGAATTTTTTATTTTTTGAAAATAAAATATTTTAAATAATTTCTACTATTGCATCGTGAGACCGGCAAGCCAGCAACATCGTGATTGTTATTAGAACATGTTAATAATTTAGTATGTTTGGAAACTTAATGTATAATTAGGTTTATTTTATAAACCCGATTTACGTAAATCGAGATAAATCTCTTTCACATATTTACCTCGTATACCGTAAAAGCAACCTCATAAACCGTAAAAATTACTTCGTATTCCGTAAATCACGATTGAAAAGCACTTATAGAGCTTCCATAAGCTAATCCAAACGAGCTAAATATCAGCTCGCATAAAGATACCGGATTTGGATTCTCATAAATTTTCTTCTTAACATTTTTTCATCAGAATCTCATTTTCACTTTTAAATTAAAAAAATACATGGTTCAGATTTCATATTGTATAAAAATATTATTTTAAATATAAATAAATAAATTTAAATGATTAAAATATAATCTATACAATTTATAACTGTAATACAAATAAAATTTTAAAAAATAAATTATAAAATGCTATAATAAAAATTTAAAAAAATATTAAATTTAAACCTTTCATTTTTTACTTAAAAATTAAGAATGAAGATTAGATTTTTTTTTAAAAAAAATTGATTTTAAGAGTACGCCCTTTCCCAAAGATTCCATGTTTAATTTTTGAACAAATATTTTGTTTTTGGATCTTTGGTTGGAATTGACGGTGGGCCCCACGTAGTTGGAGAAACATGGATCGTGGACTTCGCATGATTCACGTCATAATTTAATTTGCCTGGAAGCAGAAACATGAGGTAGGACCTTCTATGGATCCGATACATTACATCCTCAATAAAAGCTACATTCATGACAAGTGTTTTCAGACTTGGGTAACAATGTATCAGGCCATGTATTTTGAATGATAAGCTCGCAAGTGTACCAATTAACAGAAGGGTTCACATTATTATTTTGGTACACTGAGTTTCATTTAGTGTTTGTTTAGGTTGGCGATAGAAGTTATTTTTCTAATATGATTTATGATATATGAGATAAGTATGTGAGAAGAGTTTTATCTCGACTTATGTAAACTTTCATCTCTAACACCAACTCAAACAGACCTATAATTTTTTAAGTTTCCTTACATTTTAGTTTTAACCCCTAAAATCTAAAACTATTATTTTGAGTCCATCGAATTTATTTTGTCTATAGTCCCTAGTCCTTTATGCACTAAAGGTGTTAAGTTTGTCAGCGTCTCTCAGACCATTAAGTTTGTATGTAACTGAGTGAGCTGAGGCAACAATCCATACTAACTTTCATATATGAAAAAAGGAAAAATAAACAAAGATTTTTCAAAAACGCTTCTTCAGCTCCAAGCCCACCAATGTCTTGCTGCTTCTCCCATCAAGAAGATGGCTCAGCTCCAACTCTTGCTTCCTTTACTTGATGAAGAACAATGGCTCTCTCTCCTCTCCTCTCCTCATCTCACGGTGGCGTCATTGGTTCCCCAGCAAACCAGTGCTAGATGGCGTTTGCAAATAGAGAACACTCTCTAACGCACTTCTTGAGGGCTCAATAAACGCAAATCGCTCGCATGACAAATGTTTAGCTAGGCAGCTTAATGATAAAAGATTATTCTATCTCATCCGTTTTTATAAACAACAACCATTCAAATTACGTAAAATAAGTTATTGATTAAATTTAATTAAAAACAATAAATACATAGAAGATATTTTTTTCCAAATACTCCCTCCTCCTCTATTTATAAAGTCTCCCGTTTTTTTCTAAAATTAATCAGTCCCCTTTTGCAGGGTGTTCTTTGAGCATTAAATACATTTTTACCAATGTCACTTCTAATTAATGTCTCCCATATATTTTATTTCATCATTTTCTCATTATTTCGTGCTCTCTCTCTCTCTTATTTATCACTAGGACAAAAAATGATATTTAGATCGACATATTTAGACTGGTTATCATAGGTAAGGTCTAAAAGAAACACGTGGTGACATTTTTGTAATTAAAAGAAACTTTTGAGACTGGTTTTTTAAATAATCGGTCTTAAAAAAATTATTTAGACCGGTTTTATAAATAACTGGTCTTAAAAATAATAGAAATAAAAATTATTTAAAGAGGAAATATTTTTTTTAGTTTTTTAGACCGGTTATCATATAAAACCGGTGTAAATATTAACAAAGAAATTGAAAAAAAAAAATCTTTTTTTAAGACCGACTATGAACATAAACGGTCTTAAAAGTCCTTAATTTAAGACCGTTTATATGATAACCGGTCTTAAAAATAGGACTTTGAAGACTAATTGTGAATATAACCGATGTAAAAAATTGAAATTTTAAGACCGGTTATCCAAATAACCGGCCTTAAAAGTCCGGTATTTCAAACATAATCCCTCCCATTTTGTTTCCCTCCAGCTCATTTCCACTGCCGTGAAAGTTCCATCTTAGCTCTGCACCTTCTTCTCCGGCCTCTACTCCTGCCGCCGCCGCCTCCTGCTCCATTTTCCAATCTAAAATCCTCCCGCCTTCCGTTCATTGCCGCCATTGTTGCTAAAGCTCCATCTGTGCCTTTAGCTATTGTTCGCGGCTAGCTTCATATTTCACCAACATCTCCGGTGTCTGCTCCAGTTGCCACAACCGCTGCCTCCTCCTGCTCCTTAAGCCACGGTGGTTGATCATCCAAAGTCACTTCCTCCAGGTAAGAGTTTCTTTCTCTGCCTCCTTGTCTTGTTAGTTCTTCGTATAAATATTGGCTCTAGCTGCTAGTTTTACTACCACTGGATAGCAAACAATTGTTTAAAGCTGTGGGTCTGTGATTTGTGAATTTGGATGTTTTGAATCTGTTGAATCACTGCTTGGCTTTTTGCATTTTGCATATCAATTTCTTTCTGTTGAATCTGTTGAAGATGTAATTGTGCTGTTAATTTGTCAATTTCTTTCTGTTGAATATGTTAATTACATAAAGAAAATAGAACAGACTGCAATTACATTTGATGAAGAATTCTGTTAAACTAGGTAACTTGATGAGTTCCATACTCCTACTTTTACAGTGGAAAAATATACAAAAGAGAAGAAAAAAAGATGTTGAAATATATAGATCGTAGTTGGGTAAACGTTAAACGGACTAATGTTGAATATGATAATGAGGTGAGGGATTTTTTAGAATTTGCTAGAATAAATTCCGGTAATGATAGTGAGATGTTCTATTATCCTTGTGTACAATGTTTGAATGAGAAGTGACTAAGTGCTGCAGATATATATACTCATTTAATTTGTGAATGATTTTGTAAGAGTTATACAGTATGGGTATGGCATGGTGAATAATTAGAAATTACAAACGCAGCTTAACAAGGGGGAGTAGCATTTGATGATAATGACACGGATCTGGACGATTGGATAGATGATATTATTTGTGATGTAGGAGAAGAGGCTTTTGAGCAATCACATGCATACGGTAATATGTGCAGTGATGCTGAGAAGCCGTTGTACCCAGGGTGCACAAAATACCAATTGTTGAAAGCAGTATTGAAATTGGTAAGTTTAAAAACACGACATGGATATAGCGATAAGAGTTTTTCAGAAACACTTGAGGCCTTTAAGGACATGCTTCCAGATGATAACGTGCTGCCTTACCGATACTATGATGCTAAGAAAATACTATGTCCACTAGGGATGAAGTATAAAAATATCCATGTATGCCCTAATGATTGAATATTGTACAGAAAAGAGCATGAAGATAAGCAGTAGCGTCCGATATGTGAAACCCCCAAGTACAAATCAAATAAGGCCCCTGCAAAAGTGTTGTGGTATCTTCCAATCATACCGAGGTTCAAACGTCTGTTTGCTAATGAAATTGATGCAAAAAATTTAACATGGCATCCGGATGAGAGGATTTCTGATGGAAAGCTTTGACATCCAGCTAATTCTTCTCAATGGAAGAAAATTAATCAATTATTTCCTACCTTCGGTGAAGAACCTAAGAACTTAAGACTTTGGCTTAGTACAGATGGCATGAATCCTTATGGTAGCCTAAGCAGTATACATAGTTCATGGCCTGTTCTTATCAATCGTCTATACTGATTGTAACCTTTTTTTGTTCCAATTTCTTATTCGCAGGCAAGAAGGCAAAAAGCACAAGAGAGTGATAGGAAGAATGATTTCCTCCAAACAATGTCTCGTGGGGATGCGCAAAGGCCGAAAAGGACTTGTTGGCGGCTAAACAGAAGAGATTGGAGAAAGCATCTCAATCTGATCCTTCTGTTCTTCTTTCTCCACCATCTCCGCTATGATGCGAAGAATTGTGGTTGCATGCTTGCCGAACGAGTAGTGGATCATATACGAGTGAACAATCTCGTATAGTCGGTGAAAAAATTGTAAGTATCATTGTTATTATTAACTATTTAGTAAACATGTTTTATTACTCATGTGTGTTATATGTATATCTCACGAGAGAAATTTAAAAAAAAAAAGTTGAGAGATCCTTTAAGGTGGAGGGGAGGGATGATATCCTTACGGTTGCTACTGGAAAACATAAGCATCCAGGCCATGTCAGGGGAGTTGGAGGAGGGGTAGGCATAAAGGATTACTTTAGAGCCCCCTCATGTTATTCCTCAAACGTGGTAACGAGAGACGATTGGAGTGTATATTGGCCACTGCGAGGGCGGAAGCAAGAGCTGAGGCAGAAGCATCATTTGATGCACTATTGGATGCCCAATTAAGCAAGATAAAGGAGGAAGTGTATGCCATGATCAGCACTAGACAAGATACCAATGCTCCCTAGCCACATTCACTCGATCCTAAAAAGAAAAGCACTAAAGGGAGTTGTTGCAATATTGGGCAGTCACCAGAAGGTCCTGGAAAAGAAATTGTTGGGCCTTATGATGGTAACTTCTTCAACTGACACCTTGACTTGATCATATGTCATTTGTTGGTAGTAAACAGTTGATCAAGATTGTGAGCGATGTCCTGGGTACTTTCATATCATGGCCGAAGAACCTTGTTTCTGTTCGAGCTGCAGAATCCCCGATCAGAGCCCCAAGTCTAGCTCCCTTCCCTCAAGAAGTTTCATAGCCTCCATTGAATGTCATGCAGCAAGTGATTCTGATGGCATATGATACATCTTTCCTAACAAGAAGTTGGCCTACGGATTCAGCTGTTGGGAAGTTTGGGGCAATATGCTATCTTGATAGGGAAGATTTAATGTCCCTGGTCGCTTCTAGACAATATCTTACAGTTGGGATTGTCCAACTATTTTTAATGTAAGTATCTTCTTCAATTGGGAGTAAATATTTTTAAAATTATGTTGTTTAACTTTGATTTGTGTGCTTGCATTATTGTAGGTACATGAATCGTAGGTTGGTCTCCTCTGGGCAGGGCGATAAATTTGGATTCATGTGCCCTCATCAAGTCTAAGAGAAATGGATTACTTCTGCCATCAGACATAGATACTTATCAAAGAGGCTAAATGAAACAGAAATTGACTGTTTCTTGGTTCCTTATGTGCATGGGTAAGAACCAAATTTATATTCTAAACACATATAATGCTTTGTATTTTCTTAACATTCATCTCTTTTTTTAAGGGATCATTGGCAATTGTTTCTTCCGTGTAAGGCTAATTACACAGTTATCCTCCTATGCTCCCTCCACTTGAAACCGATAAGTGGCTTGAAGAAGACCATTAACTTGTAAGTTTTCTTACTTTATTACCTTTTATGTGCAAAGTTTATGTGCAAGATAAGTAATCTTTATGATTTTGATGATAGTGCTATTCTGACATTCCTACACGCTAAGTGTGGTAAGCATGTTCGTGACTTAAAAGACCCTACATGGATCACGCTAAAGGTTAGTACATATTTAATTGTTTTCTTTAAGATGTGTTCCATAAGCTATGCTTTGATGATGTCATTTTTTTTTCAGAGCCGTAAGCAACCACCAGGGTCCAACTTATGTGGTCTTTATATTTTGAGGAAAATTTACAATATTATCAGTCTAGCACGACTGATTTTATTGAAGAGGTAATAAATGTATATTTTAAAAATTTTGTATTACTTTATTATTTTTAAGTTAATAAGTTAATGTTTTGTTTGGCTTGTGTTACACATAAAGATGTTTGATCTTGCTGATCTATTTCCTGAAGAAGATATTGATTTAATCCACAAATGTTGTGCTGAATTCATCTATGAACTTTTACAAGATTAGTAAGTTTTTTAATCCAATGTTGTTCTAATAATACTTATGGTTTTCATATCTAACTTGGCTTATATCTCTATTTAGGACAATTTTTGGGATATTGGTGATACTAGTTGCTATTGTTGATATAGTCATAGGATCACTATTGTATATTTTCTTCCATTTTTCTGTAAAGCTTAGGAATTTTTTGCACATAATGAGAAATTTGTCTTATCCCTCTTTTCTTTAGAAGTTTTGGGATTGAAAGTGCACAATGTTAAGATTTTCCTTCTATCATTGTTAAATTGTGCTTTAGTGTGTTTTAAAATGCTTGATGATTATAAATTGTTGATATTGTTGCTGAGAATTGAATGAGTTGATAATGTGTTATCAGTTGTCATTGGAATTAAATGTATTGATTTTGAATGATTTTTATTGATAATATTGCTTCTGTGAAATGTAGGTGTAATAATGTTGCTACCATTGCTTTTGATTGTTAATATATATGTGTTGTTGCTTGTATGAAAAGGAGATTGTCGTTAAAATGATTTACTGACCTGGATAAGGTTGAAAAAAAAATTATATTTTTAAGACCGGTTGTCAACAAAACCGGTCTTAAAGATTGTGACATTAGAGACTTTTGTAGTTTACGGTTTTATTGTTAGACTTTTAAGACCGGTTATGGTTACAACCGGTCTTAAAAATCATGATTTTTAGACCGGTTTTTTGACTGGACTAAAAAGTCACAGACATTTTAGACCGACTGTATCAAGATATTTTTCAAAATCGGGCTAAAATGTCTTTTTTAACCGGTCTAAAACATGTTTTTGCAATAGTGTATCCTCTTATAAACAATGGCATGTTAGGAAAAACAAATATATTTTCTACATATTTATTAAAATTAACTAATTTTAATAATTTCCTTGTATAACATACTCCCTCCGGTCCACACTATAAAACAAGAAATGATAGTTAAGTTATTTAATATATCTTAAAATATTTTTTTTTCATTTTTACCTTTATTAAAAAATGTGTTTAATTGCATTGTGAATGTTATTTTAGAGAGAGGGAAGGGATACAATGAATGAGCAAAGTTAAAAAATAAGTATTAATCACATGGATAAAATAGGAAAAAGAATATTAATTAAACTGGGGGTGACTTATATTCTGAATTATGTTTTCCTTCTAAAAATGTTTTATATTGTGGACTTGAGGGAATAATCTGGTTAATATGATCTGGTTAATATGATCTTATAAATAATAACGAATGAAGTATATCTTTATTTATGAAAATGATGAGTGTAAGAGGGAACAAATGAGAAAAGATACAAGGGAAGACGGATGAGAAAAAGAAATGTGAGACAAATCTAATTAATTTGGAGTAAAAATAAAAAATAAATTAAATTTTTATACTAAACCAAATTGTCATTCACATGAAGGACTAACCCTGTGCAGAGAATATTGCTCTGGACGGACTATAAAGGATCGAAGAGGTAAAAAAAAAAAGGAGGGAAGAAACAAAACGGGGGAGCATCAGCATTTGGAAGACAGAGCAAACAAATATGAGAAAAGTTGAAAATACCCTTTCACCGGTCTTTCCTTGTTCCCCAAATTCTTCAAAAAAACAATTAAACCTCAAATTTGACTCCCCCCCCCCGGGTCTCTCCTCCCACCAATCAAAACATAGCCATTCTGGACGGGCAAGGCACCCTCTCCTCCCTCTCTCACTCTCTCTCTCTAAAACCCTCCGATGAAGACAGACAGACGAATCTCCTTCTCCCACACTCACTACGGCAGAAGCCTCCCTTCACTGCCTCCTCTGTTTCTTCTTGTAATGGCTCTTCTTCACCACATGGTTCTCTCCTCCACCTCATGCATTGACCTTTTTGCCCCTCTACCCCTTGAGGTATCTCATACTTCTCCCTTTGTAAATCCATCCTCTTTTTTTGTCCATTCATAGATGAGGGCTCTATAATGTAGCCCTCTCTCCCCCTCTCTTTCTCCTTCTCATTGCGTGGAAAAAGGCAGACAGGATGGAGCCAGGCAAAGTTTCTCTATATATAGTTATATGTCAATATAGTTTTCCCCCCTTCTATTCAGAAGCTGCAACAAACATTTTGCTTCCTTTTTTTTTCTGTATTTCGTTTTTTTCTCCTTTCTTTTTCGTTCCACTCTTTTTTAAAGCAAGATAGAGGAGCATACAAGTTGTCATTGATCGTGGCCCGAGAAGTTGGGAGGGATTTTGATGATTTATTTTGACTTCCCCTGTATGTACCCTTTAATGTTGTACCCATCCTATTAGCTAATGATCATGATGAATGATGATTTATGTTTTTCTTCATTTTTTTTAAATCCACTCATTTCTTTGCTTCATTTTCTTTTCTTTTAAGCTTCCGATTTTCTGTTCCTGGCATTCCACATTTTTCTGTCTTGTTGCATTGATCACTATAGTGTTCATTTGTCCTGTCTATATTTTTTTTTTTTGGGGCGTCTGGAAGGTGTTTTTTGGGGTTTTATTTGAAGCCAATAAGGTGTTAGGGATGTCCTGAATGTAAAAAGATTCAGTTGAGATATTGGTAGTATTCGGACCTGTGAAAAGGTAGCTCCTTTCCGCTTGAGCTTGTCCATGGAAATAGTGGCCTGAAAGAGGGAACTGAAATACAGAATTATTACAAGATTCAAATGTGGTCCAAAATCTCATGGACCTATGAAATTGAAATTCTGGTCATGCCACCTTTATGCATCAGTGGAGCGGTTTCAGTATTGATTTGACATTAGTGGGACTTGCATGATGTTATTCTTTGTTTGTGAGCTGTGACTTGGCTGGTTTGGTTATGCACCTTTTGTCATTTAATGAAGTTTATAGGCTTCTGGTTTTTTCTAGTATTAGAATTAGAGTTAGAATCCAGCTGTAAAACTGGATTCCACACCCATTGAGGAAAAATAAATAAAGCACAGAAACAAATAATGGTATTTCATCAGGCAAACCGAATTGAGCTGTATCCTTGGATAGAGCCTAATCTAACCAACTCAGCCAATCCTCGTAGGTGATCCATTATTCTTAAACCTCTGTTTTGCTTGGTTCAAATGATAAAGAATGTACTCGCATTCTCTACAGTAGTTCATTGAGTCGTGACACATTGCATAATTTTGCTGCAATGCTGCTTCAGCAAAGCAACTTCCATGGTTTTGCTAGTTACAGGAATTGGAATTTGCTCTACTTAATAACTCCGTAATGACTACTGCCTTTTCACTGTTAAATGCTTCAATCATATTTAAGGTTTCAAGAAATTTTCTGAGCATGTCAAACAATTAACATGGATTACAGACTAGGTGAATTTCCCTGCAATAATCCACATTCATGTGTTTCAAAAGAAATATATTGTCTTTTATTTTGCTCCAATGCTTAGAATTATAAACTGGAGTGGGCCCTGTGCATTTACACAAGGCCTAAGATGGAATGAATACAGTTTGTGAATAGTGCCACTTCCTTATTATTATAGGTATATTCTTGATGATATGGCTTTGTGTACTCATTTGACTGCATCCTTGATCTGATGGTTTTCCTTGCTAATTATTCACATTAGTTCTTTCTGTAGAAATAGGCTATAGATGAATTGCATAGTTGTTGTTTCACAGTGAAGCCAAGGAATCAGATATTTCCTTGGACAATACTCTCTTTTAAGTTTTTCGAATGAAACCTCCACAATACATTCTGAATATATTCATCATTCCTTATCCATGAGCTCCTGGACAGGTAATGATTCCTACATAAGTGGTCACTGGTTTGTGTGCCAATTTGAATTGAAAATGGCCACAGCTGTGAAATTCATCACTTATTGATTGCTGCTGTACTGAGCAGCATATTGATCTGTGGTGCTTATACAGACCATAGTGAATAGAAGAATCAGTCAGCTACAAATCAATAAATCTACTTTGCATGGAGATTGATCTGTTACATTTATGACGTATGGGTGAAACATCCCCTACTCGGTAGTTTTGGTAATGATGTCAAAATTAGCTGCTAGACTTGGTCCCTTGTTCTAACCATACGTGATGTTTGTGTTTGGGGGAGGTCGAAAAATATGGAAAATTTATGGGAAAAATCACAATATGGTGCCAGTTAAGGAAAATAATATCTGAAAAATCTTATAACTTGTCAATAACAAGTAAAAGTGGTACCATAACCAATTATGAGATTTTTCATATATTATTTTCTTTGATTGAGACTTCATTGTGATTTTGCCTTATTCAATCAATCAAGAAGGCTACCTACAATATATTTATTCAAATAATCCTAAATGAAATATTCTTTAACATCTTAAATAATTCTGATTATATCTTATCCCACATTTCACTAATATGCCTAGCTTAACCAGTTATGAGTTATGACGTTAGCATCAACGTATGTTTTCAATCCTGTCGCCACAAGAGAAGTAGAAGTTGATTTTTTATATTTTATAATTAAATGGAATAGAAGTCTTAGTCGTACGAGGAAAAAAAAAGGAAATAAATAAGGGAAAATTGTATTTAGGTCTCGGATAAAAAAAAATATGAAAAATTGGTCCATTGAAATTTTAAAATTGTATTCAAGTTTTGTGAGACTTTTTTATAATAAATTTCAATTTCACTGACAAGTTCTGGGGTGTATATTGACAGGTCTATGGGTCTTTGACCATTAAAATGTATTGTAAAAAAGTCTTACGGGATTTAAATATAATTTTGAAATTTTAAGGAATTATTTTTTTATATTTTCTCTTGTTTAAGATCTAAATGTAATTTTCCCAACAAATAAACTTCAATTAATGGTTCCGTTGGTTATTAAATATTTAGCTTTTTTTTTGGCCCGCAAATGTTAAGCTGATTTATTCCCTTAGGTCTTGTTTAGTTGAAGGTATTTAGAGAGAAGGTGAGGGCTGGAGACCCAAAAAAACTGTTTGGTTAGAAGAAGGGGTAGGAAAATTTTGTCCTGTAGTGCTTTTCTTCCCTCCTCTCTCAACCATATAAATTTGAGATGTTTTAGTAGGATTTGGTTAGCGTCCACTACACAAGCGGACCCTGGCCATCCTTTTCACCCAAAACTACACCGTTTTGGTGTAGTTTGGGTGTAAAGAATGATCTGGTTATGTTTTTTTAAAAAATAATATATAATATTTTAAAGTACTTTTTTAGAAATATCTAATATTTTAAAATATTTTTTAATTAGTATGCAATATTCTAAAATATTTTTTTAGGATATTAATCTTTTAAAATATTTTTTTCAGTTTTATCCCGTGTCTTATCAAGTTGATTGCAATTTTACCCTTAATTATTTTTTAGCTTAAAAAATTTCTTTAAAATATTTTTTGGTATTTTTTAACTATTTAAAATATTTTTTCAGTTGTATCCAGTGACTCAGTGTCTTAAGAGACTGACTACAATTTTACCGATAAAACATTAAGTAAAACTGAAAAAATATTTTAAGAGATTAATATCCTAAAAAATTATTTTAAGATATTGCATGCTACTTAAAAAATATTTTAAAATATTAGACACTTCTAAAAAATATTTTAAAATACTATATACTATTTTTTTTTTAAAAAAAACCAACTATATCCTTCTTTTCACCCAAAACGGGCAACGTTCGCTTGTGCAGCGGACACTAACCAAATCCGTTTTAGTAGGGGAAATTTGTATCTCATCTTGACCAAATTATCTATGACATTTTTTTGATATTCATAGCTGCCCCTCTAACAAAAACAACCCTTTTCTTCTCATTAGATGCTTCAATCGATTGCTTTCTCTTTTCCACTTGGCTTCTTCTTCACTTCGCTCCTCTCCTCCTCCAGCGTTGTCATCGGCTGCTCAGCCAGCCATCACCGCCTCCATTAATAATATCTTTTGCTACTCGGCTAGCCAACTTTGTGGCTACAGATTATTTGATCTTTGGGTTTTCACGCAGCTTCTTCCTATGGGTTCTGCAAGTTAAAGGCTGTATTTTACACTTTTTGTTTTTGTTTTCGGTTTTACTTGTTTTTCACTAACACAAAAAATTAATCGGTTGATTTTCTGTAAATGACCAATAAATCGGTTTCTTCTAAAATTGTAGTAAAACCTGATTTCTTTGATCTCGTTCTTTTTTTAAGAAAAAAACTACAGAAGATTGGAAAGGCCTTAACTCAATTTGATGTACAATAAATCAATCACTCAATTCTACTTTCTCTTAAACTTCAAAAGTTTGAAGGGCTCATTTTAAAAAAAGAAATTGTAAAGAGAGTTCTTTTCGTGCTGAACTGCTGATAAGTAAAAAATGTTACTTTATGTAGAGTCTATTTGTGATGGCGTTCTGCTATTTTAAATGTGGTTTTTTTTAAAAAAAAGTTTGATGACGGCTGATTTATAGTGTTTGAGTTAGTGTTTTGCCAACTGGTCTTTTCTTTCAAAAGAAGCTTATGAGAAGAAGTTCAAAAGTTAAGTTTCTTTTAAAAAAGCTATTTCTGCCACCATCAATATAAATACAAATCACATTTATAATATGAATTTTATTCTATCTGACTTTTGTAAAAGTCATATTAAAAAAGATCGCCTCTACCACCACTAACCCAAACGGATCGTAGAGAATGTTGGAGAAAGAAAGAAATCAAATACACAAATCCTGCAGAGCTTCTTTGATATTGGAATTTTGTAGATGAAACTATTTTCTATTTGGTGGAATTTGGTCATAAGTTTGCTCCCAAAAATATCTAATCTTTGTCCACTTCTGTTTTTTTTATGAAGAATGAGTTAAAATTCTATTAATAAATTAAGAAATATCCCCTCCATCCTTATATATAAGGTTCTTTCCACTTGATTGCGGGATTCTAAAATAAGTTAAAATTAGTTAAAAGTAATAAATATATAAGAAACATAATTTTTTTTAAAGATGCCCCTATTTATGAACGAGTAAGAGAAAAACAGTAATGATGAGAAAAATGAAGAAAGAGAATGTATGGTAGTGAAAGAATGAGGGCAAAATAGGTAAAGTGCATTTATTATTGAGACAAAATCAAATAAGATTTATAAAAAGAGACAAACTTATTAAAAAAAATATTTTATATATAGGGATAGAAGGAGTAATAATTTATATATAAGAATTGTTAAATAAGAAGGAAAAAATATAGATAAAAAAAAAGATAAATTATCAACTTATAATTAGATACTCTCACGTACTCTCATGAATAAACAAAAAATAAAAACTCCTCCCTCATTTTTTTGAACCAAACAAAATTCATAACTTACTCTCACATAACTTTGATGAATTTCACCTACCCTCTTATTCGTTCGATGAACCAAGCACACCCTTACTATTCCATTAGTTGAATAATGAATTGAGCCTCTGAACTATGTCATATCTAACACCACGGGGCACCCATTTTGAAAATAAAGAAAACACATTCATAATTGGGGTGAATAAAGCAGAAACAAAACCACGATCTGTCTACTAATGTAGAGTTGTTGTAGCAAGGTAAAGCACACTAGATTCCTCTAAATAAACTTCCATCTGTCTGACTTTATAATTCTAAGGATGAGTCAGGACAAGACAACTAGACAAGGGATGAATACAGGTTATCTAAAGTTGGGCCCTGTATATGAAATGCAACACTATTAACAGCGATATGCCCCACGAACTTGACGGCCCATATGACCCAGAAATCGACTCATCTTTGTTTTACTCCTTATGATGAAAAGTCTATTTGTTTCTTGTTTTTTTCCCGTTTACAGAAACGTCAGTTTTTTCTTTCAGATATAAACTGAAACCTTCATTCAAAAACTAGTGCAAATACACACGAAAGAAACAAGATTATCTCTGATCATAACCCACCTCTCTAAACAGTTAGAAGGATTATGTCCAGAGGAACGAAAATCCTCAATAAAATATGAGCTAACAACAATTAAAAACTTGATTCTGGAAGGGCTTTCAAACACACTCACGCAATTTGATTATTACGTGCCAGCAAAAACATTTTGAAAAAAAAAATATTATTAATAATCTAGTTCTATAAATAACCACCAAACTATAAAAACCTCGTGTTTCTCAAATTCAAAGCCAACTGATCCCAAAAGTGGGATGGAGAGAAAGAAAGAAATCATAAAAGCAAATAAATTATGATATACAGCTTATTCTATTGACAGACATCTTGATCATATCTTCGGCCTTCTCAACAGTAAATGAAGAGAAGGATAGCAAATTTAAACTCAGACGCGTCCAAGCTTTTGCACCAGACGATTCTCTATCTCAATTCTCTTTTTCATGAACAAGGCATACTTGGAAACTAACTCTTCATCTACAGACTTCACTGAAAGCTTGCAGCTCAGGGACGTTTGCTCCAATTTGTGCATGTACAAGTTAGAAATTGGAATGAAACTCCCCCTCTCGCTGCAAACAAAGCCATGGGCAGCTCTCAATGCAGCTCCAAGAGATGCAGAATCTGTTCAGGTTGAAAAATATCAATTAGTCAAGTTCATCACTTACACTATCAAATGACAAAGAAAACACCTAAGCGAAAAATTTCTGAAGAGTAAAACAATAGCTGACTTTTGTTAACAAGAACTAGATGATTTTCATAGCTTACCAGGTCTTTCCACTGTATAAACATCACAGCCAAAAATTGATGCCATCGAGCTAAGGATGGAATGATTTGCAGACGCTCCACCTGTGGCTATTATTCGCTGAGGAGGAGAAGGCATGCCAAATCTTTCTGCATGAGCTCTCATTGAGAGAAATTGACCCTCAATTATTGCTCTTACCTGTAATTTAGAATGTCGTTCAATAAAGCAGTTCAAATAGGATTTCAATTACTAGATGGTTAGCTATGTATGTGTTCTGACCTCAGCAGGAGCATCAAATTCCTGCACTTCATGTTCAGTGAGTCCATCCAACGTCTCACCAGTGAAATTTTCAAGCACATAACGGTGAAAACCAACTGGTAGCATGAAAAAAAAGAAAGAAAGGCAAGTAACATATTTGATTAAAGGAAGTTTATTTATCAGTGCCATAAAATAATTTATTAAGAAAATAAAAAGCCACCTGGGAGAGGAGGGAGTATTTCATTTTCCTTGTAGTAGAAACCTAATTTTCCACCTATCAACAAAGTGATGTGAGAACCAAAACCATGTAACAGCCACAAGATTGAAGAGTATGATACATACCATTGAGTGGTGGTGTTTGCTGCAGAAACTTATTAAAAGTATCCCAAGATTTCTCAGCAAAGCGGTTGCGCACATCTGATAATTGAAGGAGGTCTAGGAGTGAGAAATTACGTATAGCAAATGGACTAAGCACACAGCAATATATATCAGTTAAAAACAATACCTTCTCGGGTAAGGGACCCATTTTGGTAAACCAACATTACCATGTAACCTTCCGGATCAACTGGACTAGGGAAGACATGTCCTTCTAGTCCTGGATTAGGATCTTTAGTGATCATAAACACCTGAGGAGAGTAAGAATATGTTATAATTCAGAGTCAAGGTGAGAATGAACTATAATGAAATTTGCCTCTATAGGGATAATGACATTTGATATTCAGAAATAAGCCTTGAAGTTGAAGGAAGCAAGCCATAGATCTGGAAGTTTTGTAGCAGTTATCAACTAAATTAAAAGAGCAGGGCACGGGTAAGATTAACTACGATGACACAATATCTTAACTTACTGTGTCACTAGTGCCAAGGCTGATCCCGAGATCTCCAGGAACATTCAGGGTTAAACCTGCAGATTCAAAAGGGTTTAAAGATTTCATAAATATAGCAGGAAATAAAATAGTGCATCTGTGCGTAGCAGTGAATGTTAGAAGTGAAGAACTGGATGCACCTGCGACGCTGTTAGGGTTGTCTCCTGACCAATTAATAACCAAGCAGTTTTTGTTGAAATGGTACCTATCGGAGATAAATAAATTTAAGGGTCAATCTTGGCATTCTAAACACAAGACGATTTAGAACATTTCAGCCAGCAAGTGAATGTACAGACTTCTACTGAACACAGCCTATATGCAGAAATCTACAAGAACATATACCTATGCAAAACAAGCAACATAACATATAGGCCACACAGAAATATAACTTAACTTGAAATATAGCTCAGTCACACATTCTACTGGATAACTATGTTAATCTACTTATATATACTAATTTGGTTATCAAATTTAAGTTTGACAAATATTCAAGAGAAAATAACATTAGCAGATGAACAACAACACTCTAGTTTCCGTCAAACTAAAGTCTTAATTTGTTGTGGTTCCTTTGTTGACAGGTTATCAACCTCTAAGAAATTGCAAACATGACATTGGAATTAACCAACTTCTAGCTAAATTTTGTCTGCATTTGCACTCATATAGAGCATATAGTTGCAGTAATGTGGTCATTCTGATATTCAGCCTTCATAAGAGAGCTGGAAGAAAAAACTCAGAACCTCAGCCAGTTAAGTTCTACTTCAAGATTCAAAACTATGCACAACATACCTCTCTACAAAATATGAAGCAATATTTCCAGCAACAGCATATGCAGGGGCTAATTCTCCAAGTTTTGACTCCAAATTAGGGGCAGTTGCCTGCAACAACCATGAGAATTAAATCACGTTAATTTAATAGAAAAATCTATCCGTGGATAGTGAAGACAGGTTCAACATGGATTATATGGATGATACTAGTATTACGAACCTCAAGTGCTAATTTAGACCAGTTCTTTTGCTTTATGTCCATCAAATTCATGCCTGCGCCGTCAGAGTGATCAATAGCAGCATAAGCGCCAATAAGAAGAGACGCCATGAAGGAGCTAACAAGGGAGATTCTCTCTGTGTTATTATAGACTTCTGGCTGTGTATTGGATATTTTCTTGATTTGGGGACCGGTGAATCTTTCATATGCTCGTGATCCTGTCACTTGAGACAATTCCATTGCTCCACCGCAAGCTTCTTCAATCTTCCTACACTCAGCAGTGGTGCTACTGTCCATCCATATTGGTGATTCCTTGATAGTAAAAGCATTTTGGAGCTGATCAAGCAGGGATTTCATAGGATCCAATGATGATAATATCTGCGAACTACCAGTTTTCCAATATACACTGCCATGCTGCTGTCCACTACCAGAAACAGCAGCAATTTTGCTCAAGTCTAATTCTGATTTTGCGAGCTTATGAAGCATAAGATCCAGAGCTTCAACCCACATCAAAGTGGGTGAGACGATTCTTCCATTCACGGAAGGGTCTCGGTATACTCCATCTTTAGTTTTGTAATGGGGCAAATCAGAATCAAAACGAATCAACTCCGACAGAACCATGTTCAAATTTGAGTCCAATACCGTGGCCTTCAATGACCTTCAAAGAATTTAAGATAGATAATTGTAGCATATATCAACAATGCACAATTCAGAAACAAACTAAAGGAACCATCATAGAATAAAATAAAACTATTCAAAGTCAATAGGTTTCATGAAATCGAGAAAAACCAATTCTAAAAAATGCCGAAGAGTTGGGGAAAATCATAGACTTACTGTGTAGAACTATCAAATCCGAGGTAATAAGATCCATCAGGAAGAGAAATTTCCGCCATTAGAGACAGCGATGCAATACGATAAAACAAAATTGGAATGGGAAATAGAATTAAGTGGCAGTACCACTAGTTCCCGGGCTTTTATAAGGGGAGGAAAGAGGTTCCGAGCCAACTCATCGGGTTTTTTTGGATAAACAAAAAAGATTGGATAAGATAACAATAAATTAAATAAAGTAAAAGTTAATTAAGATTGTTTGCCTTTCTAATCTTTGTTTATTATCCTTTTATTCTGTTAGAATTATTTCGTTATCTCCTTTTTTTAATAATAATTATATATTTTTTAAATGATTATCATTATTTTTAATATTATCCTGGGGTGACTTTTAAAACTCTTATTTCTTTTCATATCATTTTATAGTTTTTTTTAAACAATACTTATTTTTCCGCTAGTGTCGGATATTATTTGTCAGGATAAAACCATGAAAACAGGAAGTAAAGATTTGGGTTCTTATTTTATTTGAAAACATAATTAAAAGACTTGGAGTTTAAATCTGGTTGAGTTATTGGGCCAGAATTTAGTGGTACCGATTCAAGTACCAAAAAAAAAAAAAAAAAGTAAAACTGACCATGCAATAGGAAGCAATCCACAAAAAATAAACAAATTTAATCCCGAGATAAAACATTTAAACTTTACTTCTCCTGCTTCTATCATTTCTGAGAAATTTTATAAATGGGTTATGGGTGTTAATTTGTTGTATTATTTAAAATTATTTCTTTTGAAAATTCATCCTCTCAAGATTCATACTATCCAAATTTAAAATTATTAATACTATCTACTCATTTTATCAAGATAATAAAAACGTATTCTATTATAATTCGTTCGTGACAAGAAAAAAAACGCAGCTCTCAATAGTTTGATTGAGCGAGATATTTCATCCAGTAATCATGGCTAGTTTGTTCTGAGGGTTTCCCTCTTCTATGTAATAAAAAAATATATATGTGTGTGTGTGTATATCCTGTGGATTTTCATTAAAAGCATTATTCCATAAAATCTCTTAATCCCATTTTACAGTGAATATAAAAATTAGAATAATTAAATTCTTTAATAATTATAATAATTTATATTTATGTGTTAAGTTAAAAATGCGTGTGAAATGTTTAAATTATCTGCATTTTAGTTGAATTCGATCCATCCTTGTCAAGTCTAATACTGTCACCTTCGATGACCTTCAAACGCTAGCAATTAAGCTAAGGCTAGATGAACACTAGTTAGTTTCTGAATAAATTAATTTAATTTAATTATAAACAAATTTGTGTGATATTAAAGATCAAAAGAGTATTAAACCTTTTGAGTTTATTTTAACTAATAATATTTATTTCATTTTTTAAAAATATATAGGGGGTAGGGTAGTGGTTTTCAGTTTCATTTCAGTTCTCACCCCACAGAAATACACAAGTTCATGTGCTAAATGTCAAAATGCGAGTGTGAGAAAGAAGGACCCGTGAAACTTGAAAGACAAGAGTGGAATATATGGACCCAAAACCAGAGCTTCAGCACAAGGACAAAATAGACTAATTATAAATAATTAAAAAAATAAGCTCAAATATCAATTTAATTTTCGGGCAAAGAGAATATCTGAAGGTCGTATTGAAGCACCAAATCTTGTAGACCTCTAGCTGAATGCCCACCGGGATATGTAACACATCACCTGGAGAAATCATTACTCATAGAGAGTAGCCGCCTCCCAACTTCGACAACCATTGATATGAACATGTTGCGTTCTCTAAAGCTAAAGATAGTCTAGCTTGTTAATGTAAGACCTGGAAATGTTGGGGTTAACATGCATCTTGGCGGTGTTAAAATATTGGGTTAATATAATTTTTGGTCTCTGAAGTTTGGCATGATTTTGATTTTAGTCCCTAAGTTTAAAATCGATGGTTTTGATCCCTAAAGTTTAATCCGATTTTGGTTATTGATTCCTCAAGTTTGAATCGGTGGTTTTGGTCCCTCAAGTTTACTCCGTTTATAACTGTTGGTCCCTCAAGTTTAAAAATGACTTGATAACTTGAGGGATCAAAACCAAAATCGGGCCAAACTTCAGGGACCAATAGTTATAAACGGAGTAAACTTGAGGGACCAATAACCAAAATCAGGCTAAATTTCAGGGACCAAAACCATTGATTTCAAACTTGAGGGACTAAAAAAAATCGAACCAAACTTCAAGGACCAAAAGTTATATTAACCCTATAACATTTGAACTTGTTTATTCGTGGGAGGGCACATTGGCACTGGTGATAACAGTTCTGGGCCCAAAAAATTCTACTGACACTGATTAATTAAGGTTAGTAGTATAATCGGTAATTTGGGTTGGGCTAGACCGTAAAAATAAACGGGATCGGGTTGAGAAATTCGAGCCTGTTTGTTTTTCGGGCTAAACGGGCTTGCTGTTTAATAATTTTTTAAAAAAATTCTTTTGCTTTTCAAATAGTTAGATTTCGATGTTTTCAGTTCTCAGTGATGTGTTTAACTACTTCCTCATTTTTTTATTTGACACTTTTTTTTCATATTATATTTATTTATTTTATTATTATTAAATTTAAAAAAGAAGTGTTTATATGTTTTTGTAATGTGAGTATATTGAAAAAAAAAGAAAGTAAGAATGAAATTAGTTTCCTAGCACAAATGCATAAAAGAAAATAAATGTGATATGAGTGGATGAAAGAGAGAGGAAGTGAAAATTACAAAAAATAAGTTAATTTAAAAAAAAAGACGGGCTTGCGTGCCAACCAACCAGCCGGTCTAAACGGGCTCGGGCTGCATTTTGTCAGCCCGTTTGTATTCAGGATAAATAGGCTGAGCCTGTTAGCCCGAACGGGCCAGCTTGTCGAGTTCGGGCTGACCTGTTTACCAGTTCTAGTTAGTAGCAAAGATTTGGGTTTATTTATTTATTTAAATAAATTATTTCTTTTTAAAAATCATCCACTAACATTAATTTAATTATATGGTATACTATCTAAATCTAAATTTTTATTAATACTTTAGAGATTATATGTAATATATAAAGATAGCCAAGTTTAAAAAGATTCTGCCGCATGATGATACAGTACATGTTTCAGAAGTATTTTTCACTAAACTAAGATAAAATTTTTTTTATATACTTAACTTGTAAGTTGTAAAAGTTATTATCTAAAAATTAATCCAAATATGTTTATAGAGAAGTACATATCTATACAGTGATTCTGAGCGGACTCGTTAACGATACGTAACGGAAAACAACTACCAATGAACATAAATAACTGTGTGAAAATAAATTACATCAACTGGATAGTTATTATTATACCATGTCAGACGCGTCCAAATTTATCGATCAGACGATTCTCTATCTCAATTCTCTTCTTCATGAACAAGGCATACTTGGAGACTAGCTTCTCATCTCCAGCCTTCACAGAAAGTTTGCAGCTCAGAGATGTTTCCTTCAGTTTGTGCATGTACAAGTTAGAAATGGGAATAAAACTTCCCTTCTCTTTGCAAACAAAGCCATGGGCAGCTCTCAGTGCAGCTCCGAGAGATGCAGAATCTGTTCCTGTTGAAAAAAATATCAGTAAGTCAGAATCATATCTCAGTGCAAAACAATTAACATGATTTGTAGTTTAAATTCAACATTAACTAGAACTAAGATGATTTTTATGGCTTACCAGGTCTTTCAACAGTATAAACATCACAGCCGAAGATTGAAGCAATTGAGCTAAGGATAGAATCATTTACAGATGCTCCACCAGTGGCTATTATTCTCTGAGGAGACGGTATGCCAAATCTTTCTGCATGAGCCCTCACGGACAGAAATTGTCCCTCGATTATTGCTCTTACCTGTAATTTAGAATATTGCTCAATATTTAAGTTCAAATAGAATGAATTACTCCAAAGTTTGTTATGTACGTATTCTAACCTCAGAAGGAGCATCAAATTCCTGTACTTCATGTTCAGTGAGTCCATCCAATGTGTCACCAGTGAAATTTTCTATGACATAGCGGTGAAAACCAACTGAAAACCCAAAAAAAAAAAAAAATTGTTACCATCATTTTGATTAATCAAAGTTCATTCATCCTTGCTGTACAAGTAATTTAGAAATTAAATAAAAAAGCCACCTGGGAGAGGAGGGAGGATTTCATGGTCCTTGTAATAGAAACCCAACTTTCCACCTATCAACAGAGTGATGAGAAAATAGAGCGCATGTAAGAACAGCCACAAAACTGCAAATAATGATACCATACCATTCAGGGGTGGTGTTTGTTGCAGAAATTTATTGAAAGTGACCCAAGATTTCTCAGCAAAGCGGTTGCGTATTTCTGATAATTTGAGACGAGTATAAAAGTGAGAAGTTATGGTAACTGTAAAGTGGAATCAACTATGAACACAGTGATATATGTATCGGTTAACAACACTACCTTCACGGGCAAGGGACCCATTTTTGTACACCAACATTACCATGTAATCTTCTGGATCAACAGGACTAGGTAAAATAGGTCCTTCTAATCTTGGATTAGGATCTTTAGCGATCATAAATACCTGAGACATAAGTAAGAATGTGTTATAACTCAAAGTCAACATGTGATTGAATCTATCTTGAAATTTGCCTCTACAAACATACTGAAATTATTAACTAAGATATAAGCATTGAAGGTATCTAGTCTCAATAAGGTCAGAACAGGGCAGAGGTAAGACAATTAAGATGATATATTCAAAACTTACAGTGTCACTAGTGCCAAGGCTGATTGCTACATCTCCTGGAACATTCAGGGTTAGTCCTGCAGTCTCAAAAAGGTTTTGAGTTTTCAATAAAGTTAGCAGGAAATAGAACAGAGGATGTGTGCACAGGCACAAATGTATATGTATGGCAGTATATTGTCAAAAGTGAAGAAATGAAGGCACCTGCCACACTGTTAGGATTGTCTCCTGACCAGTTAATAACCAAGCAGTTCTTGTTGAAATGGTACCTAAGAGGAGGTAGATAAATTTCAGTGGTCAATCATAGCATTTTAGACAGTTCTTTTTTTCTTTTTTCTTTTTCCATAGGACAACTTGGATAATTCCAACCAGCAAGTTGATGTTTGAAATTCTATTGATCATTGCCTATATCTTATAGGCACAGCGGTCAGTCATTTTGATATTCAGACTAGCTACCTTAAGAGAGCTGGAAGAAAAAAGTTAAGTTCCACTTCAACTTTGAAAACTATGTGCAACAGACCTCTCTACGAAATATGGAGCAATATTTCCAGCAACAGCAAATGCAGGGGCTAACTCTCCAAGTTTTGACTCCAAATTAGGGGCAACTGCCTGCAACAACCATAAGAATCAAATCGCGATGATTTTATAGAAAATTCTATTTTAGTATGAAGATTCCATGAATAGTAAAGATAAGTTCAACATGAATTAATATGGATGATCCAAGCATTACTAACCTCAAGAGCTAATTTAGACCATTCCTTTGTCCTTATGTCCATCAAATTCATGCCTGAACCATCAGAGTGATCAATAGCAGCATAAGCGCCAATAAGAAGAGAGGCCATGAAGGAGCTAACAAGAGAGATCCTCTCAGTATTATTATAAACTTCTGGCTGCGTATTGAATATTTTCATGATCTGGGGACCAGTGCATCTTTCATATGCTCGTGATCCTGTCAATTGAGCCAACTCAATTGCTCCCCCAAAGGCTTCCTCAATCTTCCTACACTCTTCAGTGGTGCTACAGTCCATCCAAACAGGGGATTTTTTAGTGCTAAAAGCATTTTGAAGCTGATCAAGTAGTGACTTCTTAGGATCCAATGATGATAATCTCTGAGAACTTCCAATTTTCCAGTAGACACTCCCATGCTGCTGTGCACTGCCAGAAACAGCAGCAATTTTGCCCAAGTCCAATTCTGATTGTGAGAGCTTTTGAAGAATAAGATCCAGAGCTTCAACCCACATCAAAGTGGGTGACACAATTCTTCCATTTCCAGAGGGGTCTCTGTATACCCCATCCTCTGTTTTGTAATGGGGCAGATCAGAGGCAAAACGAATCAGCTCTGATAGAACAATGTTCAAATTTGAGTCCAGTATAGTTGCCTTCAGTGACCTTCGAACCGAAAAAAGTGTCAATTTTGATTCTATTCACATTACAATACATAATTTAAGGGGGAAATTGTAGCCAGGAAACAAAAATGAAGGGAACTCAGAGACTTACTGTGTAGAACTATCAAATCCAAGATAGTAAGTGTCCTGAGGAAGAGAGAAGTCGGCCATTAGAGCGAAGACGGTCGACGATATATATATATTTTTTGGACAAGGTCAACGATATATATTAGTGTTACGTTAGAAATAATAGATACTTGTAATAATCAAAATATTATTGTTTCATTGGCTTTTATATGAAAGAGGAAGTAGGGTGGTTATAGAATGAACAAACAAGATTTGGATGAGGCCCCTAGATGTTGAGGAGATTAGGAGGATTCCGATACGCTTCGAATTGGGCAATTTTTTTTTAATTACTATCTTTTTATTGATTTGGGTTCATTCCCCTTCCAAAACTGGTCTTCTTATTGATTTGGGTTCATTCCCTGGACTTTTTATTGATCTGGGAATTTTATTTTTTTTAACTATTTTACCAATACTGGGTTTCACACTTTCCCTTACAACATCGAGCTGGGAAGATGACTCAGCTACGAGTAGTCAGAGATGCAAAGAATGATTAACAAACCATCATTTAAAAAAAAATTTTATTTTTTATTTAGAATAATGATGAGAGCCTTCAAAAACAGCTTTTCAATCGTAATTTATGGTATATGAGATAAATATATGAAAATATTTTTATCCCGATTTATATAAATAAACACTTTTAAGATCCTAAAAATAATTCCAAACAAAGTACATGTAAAAAGATTTTACATCACAGACACAGAGGTGCCACATCAATAACCACAGTAATTTTTCATATGACGAGCTGCTGATGACGTTGCGTTTGGTATTCGCCCCTTGTTTTTTCTGCAACAATTTATGAACTCCTTCCTGTGACGAACTTCATAGATATTTAAAGCCGCAAAACTAAGAGAACCTATATTCATCCACTGATAGCTGAGCTGATGGCTGTTGAAAGGCAATAAAATGAGCCCCAGAAAAAGTAAGACAAAAAATGTCAGATAATCGCAACCTTGTTGCTGCATCCCAACTTCTAAGTGTGGATTGTCTCCCCTATATTTCTTAAAACCATTTCTAACTTACATCTGGTGACAATGCATTTAAGCCTACAATAATTACATCACTATATATATATATAAGAGTAGATGTCCCAAACTAACATGATGAAGCAGAATAAAAATAGTTCAGACGTCCATATTCACAGAGCCCCAAAGAAATCATTCTTTGGCAATCATTGGAGACTCTGATACTGAAATATGAGAACTATAAAGTCTCAAAATAGATGAGAATTGTTCATGCCTGGGGGAGTGCAAAAGGGGCGAATCAAGCAGCTGCTATCGAAAAAGCTCGGGAAAAGACCACATTATGAACCTTGCAAAAATGTCAGATTCTAGAAAGTCAATATGAGCGGCCCGCCCTATGAAGGAGTTCAGATTCTTGCCATAGGCAGTGGTATCAAAATTGACATCAAAGCGCATAAACACTCGACCTTCAGAGGTCTTGGCACAGATTTGGTCCAAGCAACTATCTAGCATCTCCATGAACGCTCTTCCCTTCCTTGAATTATCATTTGAAGCAGCTTGGCATGATTGAATTCTAGCAGAGTGGTAGGGCACATAACCATCCTGAAGAAGCCTCGTAAATTAAGCAAGCCAGAAGAAATTCTAATTCTAAACTAAAAACAAGCATGCCATGAGAAAAAGGTAAAATGGGAGAATAAAGGGGAAAAAGGTATACATCACTTCACTTTATGCAATTCCTTCCCCCCCCCCCAAAATGAATTTTCAATATTTTATTAGACCTTAATTAGGGAAAAAGATTATACTGCTACTATAATGCAAAAACTTTATTGAGCTCTTTTTCCATGAAGACAACTAATTCATTTCCAGCATAACGAAACGCTTGTGAAATTTAAAACATCAAAATCCCCATTGTATGCTCTGGCACTAGAAGCATCGGGGCCATCACGTAGTTCACATTATTATTTCAACCAGAGTGTACGCTTCTTCTGGCTCTAGTGACCTGATTTCTTTGCCCCAAAAGAAAAAAGTACGCCATACTTGCACTGAAACATGTGGTGGAACCCATTGAAAAAGTTCTAATTCTACTCGGATACATGCTTAAGCTCAACCATGATACCGATGAATAATAACCCAATTTCTAACGAAATATCAGCACAAGCGTGCAATTTACATGTGATCCACGAGAAATAAATACCTGAGGAGAAGATAGCAAGATAATATGTTTGAAGTGGCCTAACGTCTTCTGCTGTAATTAGAAAGAAATTCAAGGAAAGGACTATTAAAACCTCCAACAATAGTATATAATATTCGTCTCTCTATCGAAGCAAATATTAAATTAAAGGGAAAATGCATAGGACCTACTTAATTTTCAGGCTTAAGCATATAGATTCATCAACCTCAGAAAATGTCCTAATAGCCATTCTATCCCCCTTTTTTTCGTATCAGTCCCTCCTCACCACCACCATGAACTTTACATGCTTAAAACCAGAAGTCACAGATATCGATGATTTCACATGAACGCAATGTCGAAACAATTTTTGGAGTTACCAAAAGCTGATCAACAAAAAAAACTTGAGGAGTTCTGCAGCTTTCTTAAAAATAAGTCATTCGATAAAGTAAGACTAAACTAATGCCGAAGACATTAGACCCAAACTTTCATAGGACCTTCCTACCTTGCACAGTTTATAGACGAAGGTATTTTGGATATCTGAATCATCGGTGAAAGTCAACTGATGAATGCACTGTGTGCCTTTCAGGGTCTTCAAAAGCCACAATCCAGAATTAAACAAAGAATTTGAACTATAGAGATACCCCAAATGTGGACCAGATACAGAAACATATGTATGAAGATGTCCTAGAAATGGTTCCATCGTGCTGTCTGCAAACATAGAACACATTTTAGAACCAAATGTCAAACAGACGAACAGCATTACATCTTAAATGCATGACCAACCTGCAATAGCTGTTCTTATGATGAGGTTACCAATCGAGTGTCCGACAAAACTTAGCCTAATATCTTCTAAATTCCCATATTTTGATGCCTTGTCCATTTTCCTTTTAACAAAAGACGCAACTTCTTGGGCTAGCCTTTGTCCCATTTCTCTGAAATCTGCAGATGTCTTATCCTCATTAGCCTCGGACATAAGAACTTCAGCCATGGGATCTATCAAAAGCCACTGATTCCTGATAAGCCGTAGATCTAGATGATGCCCCTATAAAGTTTTGAGTGATGAAGTATTGAGTAATTCACCAAGTTTCCCAACCAAATAAAATACTGGACAGCAAAGATAGATGGATTGTAATCCATTAATGTTGCTCTGAATACAATGCAACCGAAAGTGATACATTATTATGTAGACGACATATTCAATTTTATAATACTATGCATAAACCAAATGCACCAAGATTACAATAGGAGACCGATCAGCAACTTCATTAGGCTTGGCAAACTTTTCCATTAGACAATATTTTGTATTTTCGAATGAAATATAATTATATGTGACTATAAAAAATATGGCGGTTGACTTGTATTCTTTTTTTTTTTTTTTTATATTATCACCCGATATTGGTTCGAGGTTCGTAGCAACCCCTCCCAATATAAGTAATTCTTTAGGAATTTGAACTCGGGACTCAGAGGGATCTAGCGGGGCCTTATACTGCTAGACCAACTCTATGTTGATTGTACTTTTATTAATTTTTACTTAAAATTTATACAATAAATTAGGCCAAAAGCACAGAGACCCCTGTTTTTTGACCACTTTGCATGTGTCCTTCAGCATATGTTCATATGGGGCTTTAGCTAAGTTCCAATAGAACCTAGGTGGAAAGATCTGCTTTCAACGTTCAAGTAAGTTAAAGCGCAGGGGTTCATTATGTGGATTTCTAAGCAATTAGTGGCTATTGGTAAATGAATCAGAGTATAAGGAGAAGCGTTGGTGCATTTTCCCTAATAAATTAAGATAAAACGGCAGTAATTTAAGTTGGGCTTACCTAACTCAAGCTTAGGCTAAAGAACAACTAAGAAAGCTAAGCTTCAGCCCTCAGCTCCTTCAGCTTTTCTCACTCACTCTCATATTGGAAATTTGAAAAAGCACATCTTAAATTGGTAGTAATAGTCTAAAAAAACCTTATTTGAGTCATCAATACATGACTTAAACTAAAACCTAAAATTCTTGGGCATAGTTAACAAGATCAATTCCCACACAAGGGCGAGGTACTGATTTTGCAATAAATTCTCCATGACCATACTTGCCTGAAATCCATGCACAAAGACAACAATCTTTAACACACGAGCATTACTTCGGGGTGCGGATTTCTTGTCTACAGTGACAGAGCTGTCAGTCTGTAAGGTGAGTGATTCTGAAAGTTCAACTTGTCTCAGGTATGAATTTTCACTATTAGTGCGGCGTGGTGCGCTCATCATACGTTCTACAATTACAATTGGTACTCGTGAAAGATCTCCAAATATATACATATCCTGAATTGACTGGTTGTTGATCTGCAATGAAGCAGTAATTAATAGCCCTTATGAAAAATCTGAAATTGAAGCTGGGGTCTAAACTCCACATTAATAAAGGACACGAACTTACCCTCATCTGTGCAACGCTCTTTCGATGAAGATCAGCGCGTGTAGCTGAGGTCTGCGGAGGCTGCACAAATCACAAAACAAGACAAAAGTATACGTAACCTTTTACATTAAGAATTATCATTTTCCATTCAAAAGCAACAGACAAGCACTTACATCATCAGGTAACTGCCATGAACTGGCAGTTCTTCTATGTACAACCCGGCGGGAAGATTCATCACTGCCGCTATTTATATGGCGATGAGGCATCTCAAACTTCAAGTACACCATCCATATTGACCACTCGGATTTCCGATCCTTAGCCCATGCATCACGTAAAAACTCAAGAATCTTTGTTTTGTTGTCCCTAAGTAGTTAATATCAGCTAAGTAAACAAGCCAAAAAAAAGTTACATGATACTTGTCCCATCATTATAGCGTCAAAATTATAATTTCAGGATGTTACACTAGACCAATATCATGATACATTCATGTTTGTGCATAGTTGGATCTGGAGCTGGTCCATAATTGAGAAACAGTCCTCTGTTCAGTTCAGCTTAACAAAATTAAGTAGTATAAAATCCTACAACATTTGATAGAAAGCAAACCTGTGGAACTTGAGAAATAAACTCCACAAATACGTGCACTGATCTCCCAATGAATGATAACAGCGCATCAGTTCGTTCTTGGATAAGGAACAAAGAACTTCAGCATTATGAAGATCCAGGGCACCATTTCCTCTCTGTGCAAGGAAGAGAAAAAGAAGTAAGAACCAATCAAGAAGGAACCTTTGAAATGGTATGCATGGCCCAACAAAATAAGAAATACTATGCATAATGAAACAAAGTAAGGACCTCAAGACCATTTTGTGGGTTGCCTTCTCCTGACACTTCAACATCTGCCCCAAGCTGCCTTGCTTGCAGAGTAGAAGTTAATAACGTTGGATTGTTCATTTTTGATTCAGAAAAATCAATAGCTCGACCAACTTCCTTGCTGAATTTGTGTAGTTCTTCAAGCAATAAGTCACAAGAAGTTAGTAATGCCTTGACGACTGCAACATTCTTTGCAACTTCAGAATTAACCCCACTTGCTTCCTGATCAGTCACACAAACCATTATCAATACATGAAGAAGAATGCATGAAGGACTAAAACGGTAGAATACATATGTTAAAAGAGTGGCTTTTATTGTCCTTGACCCCCTGACCATTTAATAAACTAACATGAATAATATTTAACTCCCTATGTTACGTTTTTTATTGATTTTTACCCCATTCTCAGTAAAAGACACAAATTTTAAGTTGTGCCTGGGAGCCTGACATTTCAAAATGGTTTTTAGTTCCATTAATGCAAAGAAAAATTGTTAAGAATATATCACCATCTTCATGGAAAGCAGGTTCAAATAATAATCAAAATATAACCCAGCAATTGAAAGTATAAAATAGGGAAAGGCATTTCAAGCACGAGATAAAATGTGTGCACATAGGTAAGTAAATATGTGCAGGCATGAACTTCCCAGTTTCTGATCATGCATTATTGAGTGCAATGAAAATGATAACAGGCAGTTGCAAAATCAACATATGGACCCTGCAGACTAACTACTATAGAAATAAAAGCAGCACAAACTCATAGAAAATGATGTAGAAGAATGGAAAGTGCCGCATGAACAAATACTATAATGATTCATGTTCATATTAATGAAAACAGAAAACATTCCCCGTGCAATGCATGGGGATGTTTATTATTTCTCCCCAAAAAGTAGTACATAATTTTTTTAAAAAAAATTACACAATATTTGGGTATTTAAAAAAATCGCGTTAATTAATAGTACATGCGTATAGTGATGGATTCTATATTCCCAAGTTGCCAGCAAATACATCCTAAATCCTGAAGGCGAAAAAAGCAAATAAATTGATACAATCATTATAACTGTCATCTCCCCATACTACTGAGAAAGACCGGTTATTAGCACTACGAACAAAGCCACCATGATCAGCAGTGGTTAAAAAAAAAAAAAAACAATCAATCCAACGTTAACAGCATACTGGATTCAATGTGCCGTAACTTTCATCACCAACGACTCCGGAACTGCCAGAATTGCTGAAAGGGTACAAGTGAAGGTTATTCTATATAAAGAAGCATAAAAACTTCTTTTCCCCCCCAAAAAAAAAAGGACAAGAAGAATAAGAAGCATACGTAACATGAAGTTTAAAATCAAAGCAGATTAAAACGATCTTCTGAGAAAAATTACAAATTCTAAAATAATGTTCTATCCCAATCATATGCAAATAAGACTACGCAACAAACCTGGGTACCTTCCAAGCAGACCTGTAAGAAGCAGCTTTTAGACTGACATGCACACTTACATCAACAAGCACTGCATGTAAGGCATCAAAATGGACAGGACAATATGAGTGCAATCCTAAAAGGGCTTTGGGAGGAATGCGAAATTCATGAACAGCAGCAGAGGAAGCATCCAGAGAAGCTTGCAATCCAACACTGTAGATGATGCACTCAGGTCAATATATGAATGTAAGCAAGGACATATCTCTAAAAGGAAACAAACAAGTCTTTTGCGTCAAACTAATCAGCCAATCAATATACAGCTCCTATTACTCACCCATCCTCCAACTTGGGAGCAAACATAAGTTCAAACTTCAAAATAGCAGCAGTTGTGGATAAACCCTGCATGCAGATTCCACACAAAAAGGTTCGATGTGACAAGAATAATAAATTATACAAGGGAAGAATAGTGAAAAATACTAGTATTCTAATTAATCTTTCCAGAAAAGTTGAAGTTATATTTAAAATTTGCTATTATAGTGCTCCACTTAGCCGTAGAAGCCAAGCGCAGCGCATTAGTCCCAAACTAGATATTAATTTGGGGTCACAACGAACTATGTTCCTCAACCTGACAAGCACTTGACAACTACAAATTACATAGTTCCTGTTCTAATTTTTTTTCTCCGTCAACAACCGTGCGTACATGTGCATGTTTATGAAGGAGCATGTGCAAGTGCATATGAAGAATGTACAACCCTATGCCAATTAGAATGTCAACCTTGTCAACAGGGAGGTGTAGGAGCCGGGGGATCTCCCTAACAGATAAATTGGTAACCAAAAAACAGTTGTCATCTCAAGAGGTTTCTTTTCCAATTGATAACCCAAGAAAAAAATGAAAATGAGAAAGAAATTGCTACCTCAAATTCACCAGGAGATAAGATAAACGAGATCATCACACATAAATGAATATCCTGTCTGGCATATTTTATCTGAAAGGGAAGTGTTGAGAAACTGTGGTCTGCATCATCAATGCTCCATATACCATATAAATTACCAGAACCTAGATCAGGAGCTGCAAAATAGGAACTCTACCTCAGTTATTAATTCAGCTCGTAAGAAAAAGGCTTTCTGATAGCTTTCATATGAATGAATAAGCGGAAAATATTAAAGCAATAAAAAGGATTAAGGATCCACAACCTCCTGCGTAGCAATGAAATATCCTAGGCATGGCACATGTAATTCAGATTTCCAGCATGCTTAATCATTTTCACATTTTTCTTTTTGGATACTTTGTACCATGACTTTCTTTGTTCATCACATCATAATTGACACCAAAGGTCATAAGCCTAGTTAAGCTCTGAGCTTCTTCTGAATTTATGCATAAACCTGCTTCCCCAATTTGAATAGATAGGAGAAGGGTCTTCTTCATGTTAATTTCCAAAACTATAACAGGCTGATGAAATATAAAATAGCTGCATGCTAAAGCTTCAATTCCTCCTTCAAAATTCAATTGACACTAACCAGAAACGAATCTTTAACAAAAAAGGGACTATATGGAAAAATAATGATAAAAAATTCAATAAAATCATATTCTATGATAACCAAAAGAAGTCATCCCAGCAGCACGAGAAAAAAACATAAAGACCAAATATAACCCTCAGCTATGGAATAATGCTTGGCAGAAGGGAGCAGGAAGCCTAGACCATAATGTATAGCCCAGTTTCCACAAACACTCATTCAAAATGATGCTCAGTGAGTCATAATCATCATAATCATGCTCGTAAGTATTTTATGCTACCTTGATATGTACACCGTCATTTCACTCTTGACAAGACTACAACAGAAACCTTTCAAATTTTCACTCTTTATAAAATAATATGTTACAAGCACGGAAGTAGACCATGATTTAGCAAATTACCTTCGTATTGAACAACTCTAGCTGGAGTTCCTAAAGAGATTTTGTCATTGTCCTCCCATCTAACAGAAATCTTAATTTGATACCATCTACAAAAAAATATATATTGGAAAATATCAGGTAACAGATTCATGAAGAAAATTAAATGAAGAAAATACAATATAAGAGTACCCCTGCCGAAATAGGTCAAGATTGTGAAATCTATGAATGTAGATGGCAATCTCGTGAACAGTTTCCAACATAGCCACTGGCCTGACTCTAACGGAATGTGATATCACATTAGGATGCTTCAATATTGGCCGACTTCTACTTTTCGGACCCAAAATAACATCCTAGTAACTGGAGCATGCAATAATCACCATCATCATAGCACATGCCTATCCTTTTTTAAGTCATACTAGCAGCAACTCCAAGTGTCCCCTTGAGATCTTGACATGTGTCTCATCCACCCCCAATTCTTGAGCAAGTTAACCAGCTGATTAAAATGAACAGTTTGATCGATCAGAAGATTATAAAGATAAAAACCTAATGAGAAGCACTGACGGGAAGTTTTTCACAAGAAAGCGACTACAAAACACACACACACACACACTCAATATGCGTCAAAAAATGTGGAAGCCCATATTTGGTAAACTAATTTGTTAAATCATGCGAATCCTTGTCCTAGAACGCTTGACTGTAGATTATGAATACAATATAATGGTCCAGAAACGTTTTAAATAGTACTTGATTCTCAAGTGGAATGTAATTTTTTTTTCCAAAGGAAGTCCTGACAGGCGATGGGAGTGCCTGCATTAACTCAAACAAACCAACAACACGAAAGCAATAGCAATTTGTATTACATGAGGACAATATGAGGCCAATTTGACATCGAATTCGAACAAAAGGTTCAGCAAACATAGTGACATTAAAAAAGCGAGATTAATATATCAAGCCGGTAAAAAGAAACGTAATGCTCGCAATATCCTCGAAAGGTAAGGCGTCAATTGCACGTAACTAAGCACATTTTCAAGGAATGGCATCACAAAAAAAGGTGCAAAATCCTCGACATGTAGTAGCCAACTCTGTTCTGATTGGCTAATAATTCAGAGTATATGAAGGTCTAAAAATGGAAATTGAAAAGCGAGAAAAAGAAGAGGAGGAAAGTGGAGAAGAGAACGATAGCGAGGGGAGGGAGATAAAACGAACCGAAAAGAATCAAGGATTGAGAGATCAGAGCCTGAAAAGGGGAAGATATAGATATTGTAGAGTGAAAGCCAGGGTTCGTAGTTGTGAGAAATAAGGTTGGGGAAGAAGAAGGAGGCATACGTGCGCTGATTGCTAACGCCTATGTCATGACTTGCGTATCAGAAAATACAAAGACGAGGAATGGGGACCACATGGGTTTGCGCCATTTGCCATAATGTTCGGGCCACTAACCCCATGGCGCGATCCTTTTCTATATAGACCAGTGCAACGGTAACGTCCATCAGCAAAATCAGGCCCCTTCTAAGTTCGATCTAACCACGTGATGCATGGCCGATTATTATAAACCTGCATGCGTATAACCACAATTATCATGCTTTTATATCTATTTTCTTTTATATATTGATTATATAGGTGCTTTTTAATTATGTGATATTTTTTAAAAGTTTTTTTTGGTAAAGAGACTTTACTCATTTTTAGAAGCATTACTTTTCCCCACTTCAAGTTGAAGCTGATGATATATTATGCTCACCTTCGAACAATCTCCCTCCCCTTCTTCTTTTTATAGGATCCTTATAATCGACATGTGTGGTTTAAAAGAATTAAAATTAGTTAAAAATAATAAGTATATAGGAAATGAACTACTTTTACCCATCACACACTTATTTACATAGGGTAAGTAAGAAAGAGAATCAAGGAACAAAAAACTGGACCGGGCAATGGACTGATCACGGTATAAATTTAAGGGTTAATGGGTCAACCGGGGTCTAACCAGTGGTCGGACCAGTCATATTAAAATATCATAATTTATTAGTAGTAATATATATATTAATATATTTTCAATCTTCTATAGATGAGAATGAAAATCTTTAGAAAAAAAATGCTTAAAATTTATTAGTATTAGTTATAGTGCCTATACTTATGCAATGATATCTCATTTCCTATAATAAATTAATTATTATATTCCCTCAAAATCTTATTTTTTTAGATTTGTTCTTTCTTTACCTACTTTTCTTTTCATTTTGGTCTTCAAACTTTCATTTTCCTTAAAAAATAGCGCGAGATAGTAGTTAGAGAAATAAAAAAATATATTTAAAAAAAGAGTAAAAAATTTGACTGATCCAACCACCGGTTTACTGGTTGATGCATACACCGGACTGGACCACTGACCGGTCATCGGTTCAACTAGTCAAACTGGTCGATTTGGTCCGATTTTTTGTACAGTGAGAGAAATAGAGCAGTAATGAGATAAAGTATATAAAAGAATGTAGTATGAGAAAAAGATAAAGAAGGTGAATATAATTAAATAGGGGGCAAAAATCCACATTAAGTATTCAGACAATCTCAAATGAGATCTTACAATAAGAATTAGAATAATTTAAATTTCAAGCTCTTACAAAAAAAGGATAAGAGGGATGAAAGCCCCCTATAATTGGGCTAAGCATTTCAGCCCAACTTCAAATCAGCATAGTGATAAAAGCCCATTCAGGCCTGCAAATGTCTTCTTCTAACGGGGTATTATTTATTACCTAATTATCTCCAAATCTGTTTTTAGACTTAACAAATGTTTACCCTTCACGTCTTGCGCTAGATAAATATAATTGAATGATAGTAAAATTGGAAGAATATTTTGTAACCCTCCCTTACAAAAAAGAATCACATAAAGAGAGTAAGGTGGTCAAAGATATAAATAAATTACATCTTCTAAAATTGAGGGATATGTAAGTGGAAGGAAATATGATTACTTAATAAATGAATTATGGAAAAATATAAAAAAAAAGGAAATTATGATATATAATCAATAATAAATTATATTTATTGATCAATAGATTTAAACCAAACCCTTTTTTATGAACCGGTATTACAAGTTGAAGCTAAGGATATACTATGCTCGCCTTCAAACAATCTCCCTCCCCTTCTTTTGATAGGATCCTTATAAGTTATAATCGACATGTGTGGTTTAAAAGAATTAAAAATAACTAATAATAATAAATATACAGGAAATGAACTATTTTTACCCAGCGCACACTTATTTATCTAGAGTAAGTAAGAAAGAGAAATAGAGCAGTAATAAGATAAAGTATATAAAAGAATATAGTATGGGAAAAAGATAAAGAAGGTGAGCATAATTAAATAGGGGCAAAAAGAACAACATTTTAGATCTTTTTTTGAAATAACAGGTCTTAATGTCATACTTTTTAGACTAGTTATATAACAACTAGTCTAAAAAATTTCCATTTTTTTAAGAAATATTCCTCTTAAAAATTAGTTTTACCCAGCAAGCCATTTCAACAACATCCTACGTTCCACAGAAGCAACAACATATTATTACACACAATCAAAAGCAATGACATCAGTATTTCTACACCCCACATTCCATAGAAGCAACAACAATAAATTATTGAAAATCAACACATTATCACACACAATCAGAAGCAACAATTTCATTTGTCAACAATTATCATCATTATTCTTCCTTCCCACATTCTTAGCAACAATATCAACACATTATCATTAACTATTTTAAAACACAATTTGAATCTACCAAAATAACAATGACCCATAATTTAACAATGACAGCAGCAAAATCTCAACTTTGTGCACTTTCAATTCCACAAGTTTTAAAGAAAAGCAGAGGGAAGACAAATTCCTCAGTATATACAGAAAATTCCTAAGTTTTACAGAAAAGCAAAGGGAAGAAAAAGTACAGAGGTCAATTTTTCAAATCACATGCATGTATCAACATTAGACTTGTATCATCTATATCCCAGAAATTGTCCTACACAGAGACATAAACCAGTTAGATATGAAAACCACAAGTTGTTGTTAGAATTCATGTTTTGATTATAACAAATGATAATGAATTTTTTTGTAAAGAAATAGCAAAGTTTAATCAAGAATATTGAGTTAAATTTATTGTTAAAAGTATTTCACAAACTGACAATTTCATGTTTTCCATAATAGCTTATGCACTCAAGTTTTGAAATGAAACTTGAGTTCTGATTGATGAAGAAATTGAGTTTGACAACTGCACTCGAGTTTGGCATGAATATTTCAGTATAACTCTTGCAAGTTTTGGCTAACACTCGAGTTATGAACATTACATAAAGTGATCTCAAAATGATACACTTAAGTCTTGTATGAGAACTTAAGTTTAAACCTAAAGAGAACTTAAGTCCTGAAAGTTCCCTCTGAGAGTTTTTGGTAGAGATGCCTGAAGTCATGGCAACCAGATGAGAACTCGAGTATATCATGAGAACTCAAGTTCTGTGTGTTGATGAACTTAAGTTGGCTAGTTAATTCCCTCAAGTATGATCCAGAAACTTGTATTAACTGAGAAACTCGAGTTTAGAACTAAAACTTGAGTTGTGATCTGAGGAAAACTCGAGTCTGGTACTTAACTCTAGCAAGTTTTACACAAAAGCTGAGCCAGAAACTGAAGTTGTTACAAGAACTCGAGTTTTGAGACATAATTCGAGTTATGGCCCAAGATGAACTCGAGTTGGCATTTTAACTCTCGCGATTTTTATCCAGAGACTTGTTCAGAATCTTGCAACTCCTGGAGAACTCGAGTTTAAGAGCACAACTCGAGTTTTGGTAAGAAAGAAACTCGAGTTTGCATTTTAACTTCCTCGAGTTTTATCCAGAGAAATATTAAAAAGCTGGAAATACAAAAAGAACTCGAGTTCTGATAAAGAGGAAACTCGAGTTTATAAATGAACTCTCGCAAGTTCCAACCAGAGAATCATGTAGAAACTTGAAGTACAGGGAGAACTCGAGTTTGGAGACAGAACTCGAGTTTTGAACAAATGAGAATTCGAGTTTAGAGACAGAACTTGAGTTCTAGACAGATGAGAACTCGAGTTTTCAAATGAACTCTCGCGAGTTATTGGTAGAGATAACCTAAAGAAGTGCTAATAACATTAAGAACTCGAGTTTTTGATGAAAACACGAGTTGAGATCTTTGAAAATCACTTGAAGAACTCGAGTCTTGAGTATGAACTTGAGTTTGATAATAACTGAAGCAAGATGAATTATAGAGATCAATCTGAATATGGTTAAATGTCACTTATTCATTATGTTTACACTTGTTACTATACTTAAACATCAACTAACATATATTTCGAGTGTGAAATAAGACATTAAACATTCGGATTGCAAATTCAATTAAAAAAGTCAAACGTGGTGAACATCATCATACAACAAAAGCAATACGTATTAGAACAACATTGGATTCAAAAACTTACGATTCTTGTAAAAGCTCATAGATAAATTCAGTACAACATTTACAGATGAAATCAATATCTTATTCAGGAAATGAATCAACAAGATCAAACATCTGTAACATAAGCCAGACAAAACATTAACTTGCTAACTTCAAAACAATAAAAGTAATAATTTTTTTTTTGAAATATACATTTACCTCTTCAGTAAAATCAGTCATGCTTAGGGTGATAATATTACAAATGTATCTCAAAACATACAAACCACATAAGTTGGACCTCGGTGGTTGCCTACGGCTCTAAAAAAGAACATGACATCATTAAAACAATTATAAAATCATAGCTTATTTAACACATTCTTAAAACAAACAAATATGTACTAACCTTTGGGATGATCCATGTAGGGTCTTTTAACTCATGAACATGCTTACCACAAGCAGCGTGTAGGAATGTTCGTATAGCCCTATCATCAAAATCACAAAGGTTATTTATTTTGCACAAATTCCATAAACTTCCAACAAAAGGTAAAAATGCAAGAAAACTTATGAATTCATGGTCTTCTTCAATTCATTCCTTGGTTTGAAGTGGAGGGAGCATAAGATGATGATAATATAACTATTCTTGCATAGAAGAACTAATTGCCAATGATTACTAAAAAAACAGATGAATATTAAGCAAATATAAAGCATTATATATATATATTACGAAATATAAATAATTTGTTTCTTACACATGTACATATGGAGCCAAGAAATACTCAGTTGCGGTTTCACTAAGCCTCTCTGATAAGTATCTATATCTGATAGCAGTAGTGATCCCTTTCTCTTGGATTTAAACTAGGCATACGAATCCAAATTTATCGTTTTTGCCAAAGGAGACCAACCTACGATTCATGTACCTACAATAATGCAATCATACAAATCATTTTTAAAATATTTACTTTTAATTGAAGAATATACTTACATTAAAAATAGTTGGACAATCGCAACCGTAAGATGTTATCTAAGAGCTACCAGTTAGGACATTAAATCATCCCTCTCAAGAAAGCATATCACCCCTGACTTGCCAACAGCTAAGCCTAAACCTCAGGTTCCTAGGTTCTTCGCTAAAGCTAGGAAATAATTGATCGATTTTCTTTCATTGAGAAGAATCATCCGGATGTCAAAACTTTCTATTGGAAATCCTATCATCCACATGCCATCTCAAACAAGCGCTTGAATCTTGGTATAATTGGAAAATACCATAACACTTTTGTAGATGCCTTATTTGATTTGTTCCTAGGGTTTTCACATATTTTTGACATTGTTGCTTCTCTTCATGCTCTTTTCTATACAATATGCAATCATTAGGGAATGCGTGGATCTTTTTATACTTCATCCCTAGTGGACACAATATTTTCTTAGCATCATAGTATCGACAAGGTAACACATTATCATCTATAAGTATGTCATTAAAAGCCTTAAGCGTTTCTGAAAAACTCTTGTCACTCCATTCATGTCGTGCTTTCAAGCTTACCAATTTCAATACTACTTTCAACAATTGGTATTTTTTACACCTCGGGTACAGTGGCTTCTCAGCATCACTGCACATATTACTATATACATGTGATTGCTTAAAAGTCTCTTCTCCTACATCACGAATAATATCCGATCATCTAGATCCGTGTCATTATTATCAAAGGTTACTCCCCCCTGTTGAGATGCACTTGACATTTCTAATTCTTCACAATGTTATACCCATATTGTATAACTCTTATAAAATCCTTCACAAATTAAATGTATTTATATATCTGCAGCACTTAGTCGCTTCTCATTCAACATTCTACACAAGGGCAATAAAACATTCCACTGTCATCATCGGCATTTCTTCTAGCAAAGTCTAAAAATACCTCACCCCATTATCATATTCAACACTCGTCTGTTTTGCTTTTATCCAACTAGAATCCATATATTTCAACACATTTTTTCCCTCTTTTTTATTTTCCCCCCTAGAAAAAGGTAAGAGTATCATGAGAGCATGCAATCATTACACTCATTACTTAATTTAACTATAAGCCTAATGAACAAGTACATAGAAACTGTTATGTTATAATGTATTTATATAACAAAGATCAGTTTGGTAAGCATCAATTCAATTGATTAATGCCAAAGACTAATTAAATTATCCGTCAATCACTTAAAGAATGGCTTTAAAGATCATAAACTATTCAGCAAAGATTAGTTTGGTATAATAGGGTGGATTGCATACTGGAAGCTTTGAAGACCGGAAATTACACAGCAATAACCAAATGCAAAATAAGCCTCAGCAACAACAATAGAAAAGATGAACTTTAATCACATGCAAAGTAAGGAAGATGCCAATAAAACGGAAAGAGAAGTTTCCATGAACTTGCACGCCTAAAAGATTTCAGACACTATAACCCAGATCAAAACACACCAACAAATTCACACACCAGCAAAAAATGTTAAGCTTTGGGTACTTTAAATGAGCGAATCAAATTAGAACAGTAACAATGCATTCAACAACTCTCTTGCACAAAATTCAATCACAAATTCAGAAAGCCAAGCTGCGAATGGATGCAAAGTTCATAAACTAGTTCAAGATGAATACTACAGCCTTATTTAACTCTTACTTCCAGATGTTACATAGCTTAAATCAAATGATCTAGTAATGGTGCTATCAAATTCTCATCAATAACTAGAAAATTCCAATGATCTAGTTGCAAGCAAATTCCCAAGAATCAAAGTGAGATTTATAAAAGCTTAAGACAGTAGGAACTTTCCATATATCATAAATTCTCTCTCTTAAACCAAATAGTAAAGAGCAATTTCTTACAATTATCAAGCAAGCTACTATAGCAAAAGTTGGTTAAAGTTCAATGATAGGGATATCAAGTTCGTCTTTAACCAAATTTTGACAGCTTAATAATTAACTGAAAATCAATAAAGCATAGAGATTAAGGTTCAATAACTCAAAATCACAGTTAGTCTCAAGCAAACTAGAATTCACAATAATGCACAATGATAACAAAAGCCTCAACAAATTTGGCAAACTGTAATGAGTTGCTAGTTATAACAGATTATGTAGCAAATCAAAATTGATAAAAAATATTGCATAATCAGATGCAGTAGGGTTTAGATGATGAAGAATGTTTATGAACTCATGAGATTCATACATAGTGGTAGATTCTCAAAGTTCAGAACAGATTTGGCAGCAAAAAAGGATTGACAGTGGGTGTAAGATTTCTAGGCAGAATTCTAAAACACCAGGTAGACAGGAATTGTGATGAAGATGTTCAAAAAAGAATTGTGTTAGGATTAAAATTGTGTTCCCAAGTTCACATAATACACCCAAGTTCAAATCAACTCACCAATAAAATGAATTAGATTTTAGGAGAGCTAAATAGCAGCAATGCATGCACTTAAGTCTATCAACTCCAATGATTCTAGTAATATATCAATACAATTTCAACAACTCAGCAACACATACATAAGTCAGGCTTAAACAGGGCAATAAAAAGAGCTGATAACATACAGGTATAAACTGCACTTAAGTTCTATGGAGGTGATTCACAGTACAATGCTACTTATAAAAAACGAAAAACCACAGTTGCTAACACTAAGTTCATCAGAAAGTTTAGACAATTAGGATTTAGCATTTCTCATGATTTTGTATCTCAAATTCAAATAGCAAAACGAAGAAGAAGGGAAAAAGGAGAACAATGCCTTTGAGCAATTTATTAGAGAAAAAAGCCCAATGTATCTCATAATTACCTGGACTCCAAGCTTGAGGAAGACACCGATGGAAGCAAGAAACAACGAGGAGTACAATAATGGAATCTAGCGTTCTTCTGCATCTACCGGCGCCATTGGTTAAGGACAGAGGACCGATGTGGGAATGAGGAGGGGCCGATCAGTGACGGAGGAGTTTAATTAGAAGAAGGAGAGAGTCTTAGATGCGCGAGCAATAGAAAAATCTGAAATTGTATATAGTGGGCTCTTTTAGTCCGGTTTCAAAAAACAACCAGTCTTAAGAGGTCATTTTTTAGACCGGTTGTAAGAAATAACCGGTCTTAAAAATAAGGAATTTTTTATTTTTTTCACTAGCTACTTATCCTTTTAGACCGGTTCCTATAAACAACTGGTATAAAAATTTTAATATTTTAGACCGATTTTTAAGTACAATCGGTCTAAAAAGATACAAACATATTTTTTTAATTACTTTTAATTTAAAAAATATATTAGATCTATTATAAGTAGAACCGGTCTAAAAAATGTATTGCATATATTTTTTAAAAAAAATTAATTTTATCTTTTTCGACTGGTTCCTTAGAAAACCGGTCTAAATAATAACAAGTTTCTCATAATTATAAAATTACCACATATTATTTCTTTTAGACCTTATCCATTATAACCAGTCTAATATGCGTTTTTTATACTAGTGATATATAAGTAATATAACTATGAGCAATGCTTAAACAAAGTAAATCAAAGTCTTATGTCGTGGATCCCACTAGTTTGTTGTCTGGACATAACCAGAGCGTAACCCTTATCGCAAAACAATGGCTAGCTAATCACACGCATGTTTTGTATCCATTACACAGTGCCTCACAATTATTGCTAATGAGACATTTATATCTTTGCCTATTTAATTTGAATTTTAGACCAACTTGTTTTCTCTTTCATATATTTATATATATGTGTGTGTGTATAGTCCTTTTCTTCTTTCAGTTCTTTATACAAGTCAGCCGCCTCTGTACTCTTTCCCTCGCTTCCAATTGGTGGGACACATTATAAACCTTGACAGTTTCAAAAGATGTCTCCCACGATTGAAAGCAGATCTAGAGATACCACTACTTCGTACTTCACATGATGATCGATTACAATTTATGGCTCCTTATAATTAATCTATATGATCAAGAACTTGATGAGACTTCGAATAAGCCTAAAAATTTGCACTAGGAGGCTTATGTATATATATTCTGTATTTTGCATAGAATGTTACTACGCGTATACGCCAATTAAAAATATAAAAAATGGCAAAACTGGGGTGTTTAAAGCCATTTTGACATATATATGAATGCATTTCAGAGAGACAAAATTAAGCACGCAGATTGTCAACACACAAATCTCTCGTCATCAAGGAGTTTATTATAATACACAATAAATAAATTACTTCATTGGCTTACCTAAACAGAAGAAAAAGGGTTTGGATCGTTGGGGGTCAATGGGAAGCTTCTGAAGTTAACAAGAGTGACATTGAAGTTTGTGTTTATATATATATAAATAGGATTCGTTTTCAAGGATAGATATGCATACCTTTATTTTTTATTTGGAGTTATTTCAAGCACGCAACTGGTGAATTATATATTCGGCAGAACCAGGTTTTCAAAGAAGAAAGAGATGATGGTGAAGCCGAATATATATAGACTGTAATGTTCTTGTCCTTTCATCAATTGGTTCATCAAAAAAAGCTTAATTATCACTATTGATTGGATTTATTCATCACTAGCTGCTCGTCGCCGCGACAATATTATTAGCATATTCTTGGTCCTTGACTTGTGTGGTCACTAAACAGATAACTAGTCAAACCGCCAAGGTAATATATTCTTCTAGCTATGTCTAGTTGCTGTTGTTTTGAATTTTGAATTCTTTTTCCTTCATTCATTGCAAAGGACCACAGAATATATATGTTTATATCATCAGTCAAGGAGATGGAATACAGGAAAATTCAGAGGGAAAGTACTGATAAGTTTTGATTTTATTTCCGTGGCCCAACAAAAAAAGTTTTTGTTATTTTTTATTTAAATATAAAGTTTTGAAATTTTACTACTTCTTACGTATTCTATTCGTGCACTTTTTCTTTGATTCAAACGTGCATTTGAAAATTATTGATTCACAGCCTTTATATTTTTTTTGAAAAGGAAAAGAAGATCTTTGATTTTATATGCATGGATTTATTAAGTTAATTACACTGGACAGACAACTTTTAATTTAAATATAAGGATTTGTGTGCAGATATTATGCTCAAAACCCTTTAATTGAGGAATTTTTGTTTGGTGTTTGTTACTTTTGCAATTGGCTTTTTTCGGACCATGCAGGATTCCTTTCTTATTTCTACGAAAGAGCCTTAATAGTTTGCTTTTTTTTTTTATCACTTTTTCTCATGTGCCACCTTACAACTTTAATCCATCTGTCTCTAATAATTTATTTTATTTTTTTATTTACCAATATGTTCTACTCAGGGTTCTGGAAACCGGATCAGACCGGCCGGTCCGGCCCGGGAACCAGTGACCCAATGGCCAAACCAGGCCGGTTCGGTTTGGAATTTTTTATTTTTTTTAGAATTTTATATAAATAAGTCTAAAATATTCAATTTCTCACCAGTTTGATTCCGATCTAATCCATTGACCCTTGACCCAATACCCCAACCGGTTCAATAACCGGTCCGGGTTTCAGAACCTTGGTTCTACTATGTACTTCACGTAATTTTTATACAGATTCATAATGTTTTCATGGTCTCATTCACCGCAATAATAATGATAATAATAATAACTCTTCTCTGTAACATCAGTGAGAAATATATTAATAATTATTTTCCCTTGCCATTTAGTTGGAGAAAAAGAGAAATATAAGAGTATAAAAAATGACGAAAGATCAGACTGTGAGAGTAACGTGTGGGAGAGGATAATACATATAGGCAAAATATACACACACAGACAGGTTACGCAATTAACTCGTCAAATATTTCAGATGAATTACATGAACAGTACGACATATATATATATATATAGAAAATGACAGACCGGTCACCCCATATATATATAAATTCTAATTTATTGGACATATCAAGTCAAGGTGTGGACAGAGAGATCGCCCACTTGGAGTTGGCCAAACTTATTAAGATGAACAAAGAAAGTAAGCGAGTGAAGTGCCGAAGTTGTAATATATATATAGAAAGACTATATGAAGAAATCAAGAAAATAAATATTTAGCGATGAAATATATAGGAACCTAATTGATTAGGTCGGCATGAGATATCATAATCACAGATAAAAGTAACGTGCATATATATATATATATATATATATGGCATTCACCACCATAACACCTAAGGTCAGCGTTTACGACTGTCAAGAAATTTGCTTGTGAACTTTTCTAGTGTGAAAAATTAATATAATAAAATCCCACCTTTAAAACTAGAAAACAAATAAAGAGGCTACTTGATTATATATGACGTGTTTTATGAAAAGTGATTAAGAAATCTTAAAATTAATTACCACATGTATGGTATCTGTAATATATATATATATATGAGCATGATGAGTGTGAGAGACAGAGATTTATGGAACTTTGAATGCCTATATAGAATATGAGTGGGTGGCATAAAAATAAGGGAATGGATGGACCAAAACGCGACATAGTGTGGGGACAGAAGCCAGAAGAGAAAATGGCACATTCAATGGTTCAAAAATTCCACATTGTCGTCTCATAGCATGTTGATACAATCTATACTAATAAGTCCAAGCCTTTGAATCTTCTCTCCATCGTTGCCTTAATTTCAATAAAGTAAACCCCATGTTTTTTCGTCAAAAAAAAAAAAAAAAAAAAAAAAAAACCCTCATCACCTGTCGCCCCCTTTGACCTGGACTTATTGGATCTCACTCACGCCATCTCTATTTATAACTTGCTCACAAGCTAAGCTTTCTCTCACACCAGCCTCCTCTTGTTTCTTCTTCTTCTCCTTGTTGTCTCAGAGAGTATATATATTATATTAGTATCAGTAATAATTAACATGGCAGGAGGTGATCAGTATCAGAAGAACAGCATGCACATAGAAAACCCAGCAGGAGCAAGCAAGAACGACATGCTGGACGACGACGGAAGAGGCAAAAGAACAGGTGTGTGTTGTTGTGGTTGTGTCTTGTGTGTGTGTGTGTGTGTGAAGGAAGTGGATTATATATGTGTGTGTAACTAACAGGGACGTGGGTGACGGCGAGTGCGCACATAATAACGGCGGTGATAGGGTCGGGGGTGTTATCGCTGGCATGGGCGATAGCGCAGATGGGATGGGTGGCGGGGCCGGCGGTGCTGATGGCATTCTCATTCATAACATATTTCACTTCCACTCTCCTCGCCGACTGTTATCGCTCCCCTGATCCTGTTCATGGCAAGCGTAACTACACCTACTCCATGGTTGTTCGCTCTGCCTTAGGTACCTTTTTCATCTCCGTGTGCGCGGTTTACTTGGTTATTATATTGGCTATTCCATTATCTCCCTTCATCGTCCTACTCATATCTAACTATCTCCTATGACTTGGAGGTTATAGGTTAAGATACTGAAAACAGTTTTTTTATTTATGAGATAAAGTTGTGTATAATTATCCCTTCTCAGGAAAAGGGCGCAGGAAAAGGGTGCCCGCTAACCCCCCTGCTGCCCCCGAATTTTTTCCCGCTTCCCAAATTAATGTCTTTTTTTCTTGTTTTTTTAGACAATGAGTAACATTTTGATATCTTGTTAGAGAAAAATGATATTGTTTTCAATTTTATACAATTTTTCAAGGATTTAATACTTTTAGTGAAAAATAAACTCCGCATATTTTTATGTAAAATTTTTGAAAAATTGTAGAAAATTGAAAACAATATCATTTTTTTTCATAAGATATCAAAATATCACTCTATTTTATATATTATCTAAAAATATTAAAAAAAATATTTGAGAAGTTTGGAACCAACTCGGCTATATAAAAAATATCCCTTCAAAATGGCCTATATTTGAGACCAACTCGGCTAACCATAAACGTGTGATATATAACGATGAGTAGAAGTTTGGAACTTGGCTATATATGATCCCCTTTATAACGTTTGTTTAATTTATTTATATTTATTCAGTAGATTTGTAGTTTAGGGATGAATGACCAAAAGGCCCTGAAAGTATAATTTAAATGTTACCTTTGTAGGAGGGAGGAAGTTTCAGCTATGCGGCTTGGCTCAATATGTAAATCTAGTGGGTGTAACCATCGGCTACACAATAACTGCGTCCATCAGTATCGTGTAAGTAAACCATTATTTACGAAACATATACTAATTATATATTTATTTATATATCAATCAAGCTCATAAAGAAATGACAAAAATAAATAAATAAATAACAGGGCGGTGAAAAGGTCGAACTGTTTCCACAAGCATGGACACCAAGACAAGTGCAATATATCAAACTATCCATATATGATAATATTTGCATGCATCCAAATAGTGCTCAGCCAAATCCCTAACTTCCACAAGCTTTCTTGGCTCTCCATTCTCGCTGCCATCATGTCTTTTGCTTATTCTTCCATTGGCCTCGGCCTCTCCATCGCTAAAGTCACAGGTAATTCATTAAATCCAACACTCACAGTAGTACCTGTCTTTATAATATTCTTTTTCTACTTTACGTACATCTTTTACTACTTGTAACCTTTTCCAAGTGTCACTGTATATATTGGTCCTTGATTGTTTACTTTCACGTTTTTCCTGATGAAAAAAAGTTGTTGTTTTTGTGGACACCATGAAGAGGGAAACCACCATGTGCGAACATCCTTAACAGGAGTGCAAGTTGGGGTTGACGTGTCGGCTTCTGAGAAGGTCTGGAGAACCTTCCAAGCCATTGGTGATATTGCCTTCGCCTATGCTTTTTCTAACGTCCTCATCGAAATTCAGGCAAGTTAATTACCTTCTTCCTTCTTATTGCATTAATATTTAACTACTACTATTAGTATTATATTTATAACTATTGTTTGTTTGTTTGTTAGGCTAGCTAGCTTGTATTCTTATATACACATGCATGTAGGTCGATGTCTATATATCTCCATTATTGGCGTGAGCAGGTGAAGATGTATATATTAGAATAAATAGCAATTAATTCGTGCAAGATTTTTTTTGGCCGAAATAGACATTATTATAATAATTTGGTCATAAACCGCGTCTTTGGTTCTTTCATACGTGTAGCTTTTATTTACATCTTTAGACTGAACAAAACAACTAAAAATTTTGGTTTAGATTGCTTTCATTGGATCAGTACACGTATTTCGGGGGTGACCACGTGTTTTTAAAATTGACATCACTACCAAACCGTATGGAACCAATTTCCCATTGGATAGGATGGGAGAGTTCATCGCATTTGAGTTTTTTAGATTTAATTTTTAATAAAAAAATTGTTTTTTAAAAAACATGTTAGTTAAGAGATTATCTTAATTTTAGATTTTTTACCCATTAAATATTTTTTTAAAAAAACACACAGATAATATGAGCTCTCCCTATTTATACAAATGATAGGTAGGGAAACTAGTTTCGTATTTATTTGGGGCATTAAATCTGATGAATATCATATGGAGAACACAATACATATGTAGTATTCTCACCTTTTTTTATATATATTACCATTTTTGTTTAATATAAGATTTTATTTATATTGCAATTTATACTATATTAAGAATATAGTGTAGTATACATTATAGTAGCAAGTTATTTTCTTGGGACATGACTTCAGAACCATGTGGCTTTATAGTATTGCAACAATATATGCTTCTATTAGATAGGTTAGTGAACAATCAGGTGCAAACGGAACAAAAAAAAAGGAATGAATTAAAGAAAGTTAGGTCGGTGAACAAGTGATACAAATCCATGTTTGCATAGAAAAGTAAAAAAAAAAAACAAGATATTAGTTCTCTGTTTTAGTTATTTTAATAGTCCTGATTTACCTATCCTTTTTTTTTTTTTGTTGAACCACTGGCTTTTTCCCTTTAATTAAACCTCATGCGTGCAGATATACAATTCGATCATATTATGAAAATTCATTTCCCGACCCCATAAAGATAAAGAAGAATCTATTCTTATCAGAATCAAAAAGATTCTCAGAATCCTTCCTTTTACCCACAACTTTCCCATATCTTTTCTACCAATAAATCTTTAATAGATGCCAAAAGGGATTCTACTTCCAGGAAGATGTTGCATTTTCTTTTCTCAAAAATAAATGAATAAATAACTATAGCTAGTGTTTAGCAAGATTCCTTTTATGTGTGAATTATCAAATGGATGGACCGCTAGCTCCAAATTCCAAAAGCACCTTTTTCTAAAAGAAATATAAAAAAGGACAAGAGAAAGAAGATTGATAAGGAAATGAAGGTCCCTACCTCAACACGAACTAGCTTTATGTTCCATCCAACACTCCCAACTGTTTGGCCATGGACCATCCTTTTTGGGTCCATTTCCACTTGCTGCTACCCATAATGCATTATCTAAACTCTTTTCTTTTTCTTTTTTGGTCAAAATGCATTATGTAAACTCTAAAGCACTTTGTTCCCTTGTCCTGTTTGTGTTAGGTTGGTCCGTACATTTAAATGGCAAGGATCAATTCCTTCCACCCTGCTTATTATTTATACTAATCACAACAAAAAATTATGTAAATCATTTATATTAATTATACACAAAAAGCTGCTTATATGCTCAGCGGAAAGTTGGCTTTATATATTCATGAATAAAATATATTAGTTGGTTATTGTTTGGAAACATTATGATGCACGTGAAGATCCAATATTAGAGGTTATCTTGTTCCTTCCCATTAATAGACATATATTGGTGCTTTTATCTTTAATAATTGAATGATGTGATTATTGCAGGATACCCTGAAGTCAAGCCCTCCAGAGAACAGAGTGATGAAGAGAGCGAGTTTGATTGGCATAATGACGACTACCTTATTCTATGTCCTTTGTGGAACTCTAGGTTATGCAGCTTTCGGAAATGATGCCCCTGGAAATTTCCTCACTGGATTTGGCTTCTATGAGCCCTTTTGGCTCATTGACTTTGCCAACGTCTGCATTGCGGTTCACTTGATTGGAGCATACCAGGTAAATAACTATCTGGATTAACGTCGGCAAAAAATGACTTTTGTTTCAATTGACTTTTCTAAATAAAAGTTGCTCAAGTAAAAGCTAATTAGTGTAATGTGATATTTATTTGGATTAATTTTTCTAAAAGAATCAGTTTGACAAAATGAAATATTGAAAAGTTAGATTTAGAAATTTTAAATTTAATAAAAAGATGAAAGTCAGAAACTAAAAAAAAAAAAAAATTGCTTCAACTTTAAAGTGACTTTAGGTATAAAGTAAGTTATCTCCAAAATTATGTCAAACATCATTTTTCCCCATCAAACTAGCTTTCTTTGGTCCTAACTAACTTCTGAAACTTCTTGACACTATCCCAAACAACACATGCAAGAACATTCCAAGTCTTTAAACCTATTTAACTGTGGATTTATGCAGTTTAAAATATAAATCATTACTGATGCATGGGAATATATTAATTGGAGCAGGTTTTCTGCCAGCCAATATTCGGCTTCGTAGAGAACATGAGCAAAGAAAGGTGGTCTGAGAGCAAATTTATAACAGGAGAACACGCAGTGAAGATACCTCTAAGTGGAGGAACATATTACCTGAACTTCTTCAGGCTCTTGTGGAGGACTGCTTATGTTATAGTCACGGCAGTGATAGCTATGATATTCCCATTCTTCAATAACTTCTTGGGTCTCATTGGCTCACTCTCCTTCTGGCCTTTGACTGTTTACTTCCCCATAGAGATGTACATCAAGCAGTCCCAAATTCAAAGAGGCTCCTTCACTTGGATTTGGCTAAAGATTTTGAGTTGGGTCTGTTTGGTTGTTTCTATCATTTCCGCTGCTGGATCCATCCAAGGCCTTTCTCAAGATCTCAAGAAGTATCAGCCCTTCCAAACTCAACAATAATCATAGGCTAAAGCTATTAATGTAATGAAGTTATTAAGCTACACCCCCCAGTGTCATTATTGTCTTCAATGCTCTCTCACTTTCTTTTTGTTTCTCTTTGGAATAAACTGCAAGAAAGTCCACTGATAATGTAGGGTTACCAACTGCTCATGGAAAGGAACAAGAAACCTAAGGTAGAGTCGGTGAGCAGTGTGGAAAATAACCCCAAGATGGTTAGAACGTTGGTGCACTATCATTTCTAAATACAGATTCAATCCTGTAGGAACCAACTTTCAGCCTGGGAGTACAGTACAATGAAACCGTAAAATTCTGGACAGTGTCAATAACCGAATTCACTGTGATTTACAAATGATTTTGCTACAAACCTCGTTTATCCTCAAACTATGGCATAAAAGTCAGGAACCAAAGAAGAATTTTGTGGTTGACTTGCCTTTGGCTATGGGAGACAGAACGAAATGCACTACTAAGTTATGATGGAATCTAGCTACCTTATACTCAAGTGCCAAAATTTGTCCCCATTAACATGTCATGAGATAGGCAAAACTAGAATGGATATTCACTTAATAGACATATTGCCACACGGCACTAGCACACTGCCGAATTGCCAATAGCATTGTAGAAATGTCAAAAGGAAAGGTGTGAAAACTTAATGGATAGGAAAAATCAATAAATCATACATTATAATTTGTATAAAGTTTACAAGAGGTTGATTACTCTAAACTCAAGCTTATGCCTTAACGGTTACTGAACTGGGATAGGCACGGCAGATAAAAAAAAAAAAAAGCTCTTCTATTCTCCTTTTCTTCAATTCATTCTGTCTTTTGGGATGACTGGGAAGCAAGGAATTATAATACACCAATTTTATGTGCTTAATGATGCCAAAAGATACAACCATTTATAATTTATTGGGGCCTGTTTTGATCTTCTACAAGCATCATTACACTCAATATAAGTTATCAGAGAGATTGGAAACTCACAAGTCACGTCTAATGAACATTATTCTTTTTTTGGCAAACTTAAAACACAAACATAACAGCAAGTTAGGCATAATCATGTTTTTTTAGAATATACTCCACTTTTTATAAGAGACAAACAACCGAATCGGCAAGACAAAAGGATGGATATAGTTAAAATTAATTAGGCTTCTTAAACATGTTACAAATTTAAAATTCTTTCCAAAAATACCCATATTAAATGTTTGATACAGTGACTTATTAATGACAATAAACTATTCTATATAACTAATAAGGGCATAATGAAAATAACGCAGTAAATGTATCAAGCAATGGTTCAATTCAACGTTTCTTATATTTAGGGGGGAAACACTCGTTTGTCTCTTGTAAAAAAGAATGGAGTAAAGGAACGGAGGGAGTAAGTACATCTTACAGTGACACTCCTTATAGAGATTTTGAACTCAATAGAAGTACTACTATGCATATAAATTGGCGCAAGTACGCTAGTTACAAATTCTAATACCTTACACAACATTTCCTTCAGAGATTTTAACTCAGTGTAAGCACCACTAAGCAGATAAACTAGCACAATTACAATTGCCAATCTTTTTTTCCAAGAAAAAAAAACGAATATGTTACCTAGAGAGATGGCTCAACCAGATTCACTCTCACTCATGACGAATGCTTGAATAAGACTCTGTGCAGCATGGGTTTGTTCTGGAGTTCCAGATATTATAATTGCAGTTTCTACTGCTCCCAGCTTTGGATCGGTGATGATGATTTTTGCATCAGAGATCTGGAAGCACATATTATATTGTAGATCAGTTCATCAACTAACATGAAGTAGTCTCCAGACAACAGGAAACAATCTAGTTTTCCGGTCAAATTTTAACAGATGGTAACTTTCATTTGTTCTTCCTTTTCTTTTATTTTTTTCCTTTTTTTTTTTTTTTTTGGGAAGCCTTTTAACCACAATGTCTCACAGGAAGAGATTGATAAATTTGCTGACATTTATGACACTTGTGCACATCAAAGCATTCATAATATACGTGCTGGAAAATATGCTCCTTGTATGCTTGACCCAAAATCATGCACAAACATGGACGTGCGAGTGAAAGAGTACTAATGCAGGTGTGGATTGTGTTGTAGCTTCTAACTCAGGCTGATTAAGGAGAGCGGAAAAAACATCTCATACCCACAACTAGAAAAACACTTCAAACTAATATCATAGATTAACAATGCACTGGATTCTGTAGCCAATGGTTCTTTAGCATCCATCAACAATAGAAGCCAAGATACAAGTTAGAAAAACTTACCTGACGTATTTGTTTCAGACATTCACCATCTTCACCATATATTACAGGCACTAGAGCACGAGGAACAACTACTTCAACTGTGGTGCTAGTGATAATTGGTTGTTGGCTTACTCTACACAATAAATCACCAGTTATTGTTGAAAAGCTGGTATAATGAGAAAAGATATGAAAAGTAGTGATAAGAATAATATTCACAATGATAGACTAACCCTGAAAATCCTGAAATCCTTCTGGGTGGGCCACCTGCAAAATCTGGCATGCCAATGGGTCTGCCACCTTCATGTAGCCCCTAGAAACCAGTCATTTGATATCATTAAATCAAAGGGTTATGTTAACCTATCATTGTTAGGAAACATGAGATGAAAAACATAATGAATTCTCTCAACCAAAGCACAATATAAATTGGCCAACAAACAAAAAAAAAGAAAAAGAAAATTCCATATGTTGGATAGGCATATAAATTGGCCAACTTCACTAGTTTAAATAATTTGTCCACATTTTAGTCTAGCCATTTTCCATACTTTTAATTAAGGTACGTTTATTTTAACCAATTAAATTTCCTTTGATCAACCATTAACAGGCAAGGATCTGAAGTTCTTCAAGGAACATGAACTATGTGAATAGCTTTTCTTTTCTCAAACTCAAACTGAGGCATGCTGCTCTGTTTAAAAAGAAAAAGGCTTCTAATGGAGATTGAATGAGGCTTTCTCAGACTCTCAATAATGGCAAATGATTTCCATTATTTTTCTGGAGTACCAGTTTATATGCAAATGAAAACAAATGGAAAGATAAGCCTTTGGAATACGTTTTAAGTGTCTGACATGAGGTTATCTAGTAAAATTTAACAAGTCTGAGATTTTCATGTCAGTGCTACATCATTGGACCGTGCATAAAAATTCCTTCAAATGCTACATCTTCACAAGAAAATCTAACAGCAATAACTAAAAGCTTTAAACAATCAATAATTTCAAAAGCGAGAGAAAGCACCACCAAACATATGCATTCATGTTTGCATTAAAATTATTATCATATAAATATATTGATTCTGATCCACACATAACTACTGTTAGACTGTTGCCACTCTGACTCTTTCCGAGTTCAATTTTCAGAATCTGGTTCCAACATGCTGCTCAAGTATTGTACAGAAGATAGCCCCAAGGTAATTACTAATTAAACCCGAACCAGCCCAGCCACTGAACCGGCCGGGGTACTGGGTCAAGGGTTAGTAGGTCAGACCGAAATCAAACCGGAGTTAACCCGGGACCAAACTGGTGAGAAATTGAAAATTTTAGGATCTTTAATATGAAATTCTAAAGGGAGGAAAATGAACCGGGTTGATGACCGGAACCAACCGGTTCACCGGTTTCCGATCTGGGTTTCAGTACATTGGATAGCCCAAATGCAAAGACGGATACAATTAAAAAGGCAGCAGAAAGCCACAATTAGCATACAAGAAGATAAACAATCCATACCTGAGGACCCCAAGGCCTCCTTTCAGATAGGTAGGGAGGAACACCAGGTCTTGGCAAATTATGCATAAAAGGAGGGCGATCATCATGGGGAAAACCACCATGAGGAGAGGGAGCACCAATAGCATCAAACTTGTGATATGGAGGACCTAAGTTAGAATACATTCCTGGGGGTGAAAGCTCCCTCCTTCCCATGTATGGTGGGAAGGGAGGAAGTTGATCGATAAATGCAGGATTTGAGGGATAGTTGATTGATGGATATGCATCACGAAAGAAATGATGCCGTAATCTAGTGGTTATATGCAAAAGAGCATCCTGCACTGTGTCAACTTCTCCACTTATCTGGCAGAAAAAGAAGCAGGATAAGCACCTAAATGGAGCATTTAGCATAACTTAAATAGAACTGACAACATTTTTTAACATAATTTTTATAGAAAGAAGGAATAAAATATATAAATTTATTATTAGTGAGCTATTTTGACAGCCAAAATGACAGAAAGATAGAACAGTTCCTCATTCCAGTTAATCCGTAGAAGGGAGAGGGGGAAAAAAAAAAGCCTGCATTACATTGCTAAAAATTGGAGCAGGCTTGAAAATGTAGAGGTCCACCTATATCACCTAAATACAGGGTAGGCTGGTTTAAGTTAACTAAACTAGTTAAATAAATAGTACACCATGTAAAATAAAAGGTAGATTTAAATTACACAGAAAGATCAAAGTAAACCAAACACACCTGGACTACTTCATCTTCTGAAGCGCATTTTGGGACCTGATCTTTTCCTAATATACGAATATGGGCCCCAGACAACTTCCTCATTTCGGTTATAATAGAACCACCCTTGCCAAGGAGACAACCTATTTGATTGGAGGAAACAATAATCCTAGCCAACATACCATGCTCTTTGGCATCAGGTACGGCTCTGACTATCCTAGTTTGCACACGAAGTACTGCATCTTGCACAGGAGAAATTCTATCATCTGGGTGCTGCAATTATAAAAGTATTTTTAGCGAAACAAGAAATTTTGCTCAAGACCAATAAAACTTGAAAGAAAATTAGATTTGCATCATACCGCTGGGCCCGATATAACAATAATGCGATCCTCAGAATCAGATTCACCTTCAATAACCTTGATTTCACTCGCTGTCTCTTGTTGCACTGTCTTTATTATTGCTCCACCTTTACCAATTATATTTCCTACCCTCTCAGCATGACACAGTAAACGAAAAGTCAGTATTTCCTGTGAAGACCTCATTCGACCATGAATGCCTTCATGAAATTTGGGTAGTAGAGGTGGAGGAGCAGAGTGAAAGTCAGAAATATCATGAGATCCGGCAGCATAAGACAGTCCTTGAGCACCAAATGAACGGCTGGGTGGTGGGAACTGACCAAATGAATGAGATGGCCCAGTAGCATTTGATGTTAGAGATTCATAATCCCGGGGTGGATTCTCCAACAGCTGTTGAGCAATAGAGTGAAGAGCTTTTCTCACACCTTCAACTTCCCCTGTGATCTGCGGAATAGAATGAAGATCAAAAATACTGTGGGAGAAAACGCGCAGATTTTAAAATAAGTATTAAGATCACCTTTTTCGAGTTCAACCCCCTATGTACTCAAGCAATTAAATATGCAAATGAGAAATAGATGCCAACTTCTTTTATTAAAAATAATATAGAACTTCTGACAAATACTCACAAAATATTTAAGTCAATATATACAGCAGCTAAAATATTGACACCTCCAATCATAACATCAACTGAAGTTCAGAAAAGGGAGAGCCTTTTCAGTCTGCAGTAGGAGGAGGACATCTTTGCACGCCTTCATCTATGTTTCATCTCAGCATGCCTATTAATTGTCATCAATAGGCCTAGATTTCTCAGAAACTGTCTTTCATGCCATGAGGGTTGCTGTTGGTGTTAGACACACCCAATTTTCAACGAAGAACAGTTTTTGGTGATCTGAGAATTGGCTTTGCCTTTTATATATGAACGTCAAATCTAAGTTTTCTGAATTTAGTGGCCAAATTACTGCAGATTTTTGTCCCTCTAATTTCTTCTTTTCTAGTGAATAGTTAATTAGTCCTAATGCTCTCCGGTATGACATCCAATTTTATCATTCAGGAGCGTTAGTTTTCCTTCTTTCCATTTTAATTGCGTTTCAAGATTCCTTTTAATCAAACCAATCTTGAGGCACATCAATCCAGATCCTAAAACACATTGTAGAGCCAACCAGATCATGCCAAAAAGTCTGTTTCTTTGTTTATTGCTTTTTGTTTATCATAGAAGAATTCCTGCTCCTCAATTTTATGCTTCAAAATTCTATCAATTCTTTTTATATTTTATTTTTAAAAAAAGAATTACACACTTAAAAAAGAGAGGGTATAGACAGGGATTGAAATATCAGCAGCTACATGAAACATAGAATCAAAAATCAAAACTAACTTAACATACTCATTTGTACAATGTGTCATATTCATGATGGCACCATATCAGTTGAAATTGGACTATTTTTTTATTTCAGCTTTGTAACCCATGAAGACGAGTCCAAGGAAAAAACAACCTAAATTGAAGCCTTGAACCTTCTGGTAACCATAATTGCCGCTTGAACAGTTGAAATCATGTGAATTGCGCTGGAAAACAAAATTGATAATTTCACACAGTTCTATCAATTCATGAAAGCCTGGTTCATGGTGAGTCAAGCAAGGTGTAAAGACAGGTCATCAATGACCCAACGCAACCCAAAGGGAAACAGCATGGAGAAATGCTTTTCGTTTTCACCTACATCTTTTTATGGTATGTATCACTTGTATGATATAATTCAACCTATTTTTCATAGCGCATTCAATTCATATGATTCGATACAATTTTCATTTAAAAATCAGTCTCCTGATTCTTGATTTGAATCACAATTTAATTAATTGGCACTGATCAAAATTGATGTGGCAGTAAAACAAAAATATTGGAACTGATGGATTGTTAGACAGCATCACCAGAATTTACCTGAACTAGCTCATCAGAAGCTGATGCGCACAAAGGGAGTTTATCCCTCGGAAGAATCCGAATCTGTGCTCCGCTGTCAGCTGACATTTGCTTGATTACACTGCCACCCTTTCCTAGAAGGCAACCAACTTGATTAGAAAGGACCAGTAGCCTCAAAACAAAGGAAGGTTTGGTGTCTTCTCCGCCACCTTCAGTTTTCTCCTCTTCTCCTTCAACAATCTTCTCAAACACGAGAAATATAGCCTTCCGAACAGATGGAGTCCCCTTCTCAGTATTTGAATCTTCAACAGGAAAAGAATCCTTATTTTCAATATCATCCCCATGCTTTATTGTCTCATCATCCTTCCCCTTATTTTCTGTCTCTTCACTGTGAACCCCCTCATTCTTCTCAGCATCTTCTCCAGTCTCTTTATCAGAGCCAGTAATCGTAATAACCCTTTCATCACATCCAGGAATAGTATCCTCAACTTTAACCTTAACACCAGTTTCTTTACGAATTTCTGTTATGATGCTTCCACCTTTTCCAATAACACAGCCAATTTTAGAAGCAGGACAGAGTAAACGGAAGGCAACACTTCCAGGGGACACTTTAAATGGTTGACTTTGTAGTAAATGAGCGCCTGCAGTCTTCTGCAACTTCCCTTTTCCATTTGGCTCAACAACGCTCCTATCATTCGGCCTCTTAGATGGTGTCAGTGGAAGTGACATGGCTATGGAAATAACAGGACCCCTATTACAACTAGAAGACAAATTTAAAGTACATGTTAGTCATATCTAGAACCCAAAATATCACACATAATGCAAGACTCGTAAGATTGATGTGTGGGTGTGAGTCTATAGATAGCAAAATACAGGAAATCCGATATTAAATATATCCTTAAAAGTAAAACCAATTTTAATGTCTTTAAAACCATTGAAAACATGATATAATCCTCTAAACATTTGTACTATATACACAGTACACACCTATGGTAACTCGACCAAAATGAAATCCATGTGATCCAATAAATAAAGGAAAAAAGAAAAAAGCAACATTTGTCTTCTATCTAACCAAGAATGTCAACCTCATCAAGACTTGCAGTAATTTTCTAAAAGCAAGGACTAAGGAGGTATTTGAATCAACCATGCATATTTACTTCACTAATAACTTTGTCTCTATAATCGCAAAAAAAAAAAAAAAAAGGTTTCTTTTCAATGCTCATTCCTCTCTTCAATTGTTCGACTACCAAACTTCATGCTCTACAAACTAGGGCTATTTATAAAACATATAGCAGGTGTGCTTCATGTCACGCCAAAATTTAATCCAATGAGTTCAACACTGTCATTCAAAAGTTCAACTCCGCCCATGACCATGCCCTCTCATTTGTCTCTATGATCGCAAAAAAAAAAAAAAAAAGTCCTTTTCAATGCTCATTCCTCTCTTCAATTGTTCGACTACCAAACTTCATGCTCTACACACTAGTGCTGTGCTATTTATAAAACATATGACAGGTGTGCTTCATGTCACACCAAAATTTAATCCAATGAGTTCAACACTGTCGTTCCAAAGTTCAACTCTGCCCATGACCATCCCCTCTCATCAACTAATTTCCTAGAACATAAGAAGAGCTTCAAGCGCATAGAAAAATTGCAACAGAGCATCGGATAACTCTATTTGTTTGCTGGTTCCACAGCATGTTATATCGCCAAAAATCAACACCATTTCTGACAGTGGTAGGAGCAAAAAAAATAAGTTAATAATGGATATTCTAACAAGAAATTTACCGCCAGTTGAGAAAGAGGTCAAGGCATTACTCAAAGTACAGAACTTGATTTTCAACGCTAAAAGCCTAGAACGCGCTCCCAAATCCCCTTTAATGAGAGAGGAGAAACAACGAGGTACGTAGCTGAGGAAGTACCTGGTAGCCCGATTACTATCAATATTATAAGAACTACTCAACGCTATGATAAGAAAACAACCAAGAAAAACCCCGTTTCTTCACACCAACATACTGCGAGGTTAACTTCCTAGAAAAAAGGTAACATGAAAAGAATTTCAGGCTCACGATCCGCGTATGATCCTGCAGTTCATGAGACGTAGAAGATTAATAATAAATTAATAAGGAGATGGCTAACTGTGAATGGCCTCAGTGAAGGCAGGGATACAGCTCCCCGCGCGCCCGGCGTCGACGATCGGAGGGCCACGCAAACCGGCGACGGAAGATTTTCCACTGACCTAAGAAATACAAATGACGGTCCAATCTTGACGCCCAACCAAAAAATAGTTAGCTAGCCCATAGACACTTTCTCTTTTTATTCAGTATAAAGGGTTTGTAAGGGTTTGTTTGGGAAGACATTCAGCAACTTAAAAAAGCTCATTTATAATTAAAAAGCTCATTTACCTTAAACATATGTATTTAGAAATTCATCAAAAAGTAATGGATTTTTCCTATGAAATGAGCTTTTTTCAAAAAGCTTCATCAACCAGCTTCTCATCACTTCTTCTGACCGTTAGACATTAATTACCATTTAAGGGCCCGCAGAAACTGAAAGAGGAGAAAAACAGAGGAAATTGACAAAAGAATGCTTACTCATATAATGATAAATACAATGCAATTATATGGTTATATATATGACATAAAGTGGCTTTGTGTAGCTCAATGTGGAACTGTTTATGTATGTCCTTTTTTTTATATAACTTGTTTATATGTCCTTTTGTGATGAGGAATCTTTTTATTTTTTTTATTATTAGAGTTATCGTTTGATTTTATTTGAGGCTGATATGTTATCTTTCTCATTGATTGGCACTTGGCTAGCGCCCCCCTAAAAAAACAGGGCGGGGTGTTAAAAAAAAAGAAAAAAGTGGGATTGACTTTGTACTTGTAAAATTTTACTTTTTGTTCTTAGGGAAATCAAAATAAAATTGCTAAAAATAAGTGTTTTAGTTTATTTAAGTGTTTTAGTTATATCCTTTTTTTAATTAAGTGTTTTAGTTTATTTTTCTTGTATTTCAATAATTATTAAACTTTTTTCATTTTTAAAAATTTTATTCACATTTTTTAACATCAATTATAACAATATATATGTAGTATTCAACAATGTTCATGCCATTTTCAGTCATTTTTCATCCAAAAGGGCTTTTCAAAAGCTAATCCAAACATGTTTTACTTTAAAAAAAGTCATTTCTCTCACCGTCAATCCAAACACAAATCATATTTACAATCTGACTTTTTTTCAAACAGGCTTCTACAAAAACCTCATTAAAAAAACCATTTTTCACTGGGTTCCCAAACACGCACTAAGCGGGGGGAACCTTGAAAGAGCTGCTTCCAAAGGGAGTCTATAACTTAAGGGCATGTTTGGTTCAAAGGGAGAGGATGTAAGGTCATCTTGTTTGGTTTGGTTGGAAGGAGGGGATGGGAGGTCATCTTGTTTGGGTATGAAAAATGAGTCACTCCCCTTGTTTAGTATGAAAATTTGGAGGGGATGGGAGCCAAATGAGGGGCTCCAAATCCCTCCATTCCCCTCCATTTTGTTCCCTCTAAATTGGGGGATTTGGAGGGAAGCAAAAATTTGACTATTTTACCCTCAAGACTTTTTTATATTTTCAGTGATACCTTTAAGTAAAAAATAAAAACACGCACTCACAGAGTTATGACCTCGTCTCTCACAGTGTGAATTAAAATAAATTTGTGATGCTTATTTTGCACAAAATTATAATCTCATTTTTTACCAATAATTATTTTAGTAATTCCAACAGTGTGAATTAAAATAAATGTGTGTCCGCTTGGTAAAACAAATTTGAATTTTGATAATTTATTTGATTTATATTGAGGTGTAAACTAATTTAAATAAATTTTATTTAAAAAATTAATTTAAATTATTTATATAAGCATAAAAAATGTAAGTTAACATATAAGGGTAAAATGTTAAATTAGTTATTATCTCATCTCCCTCCGATCAAACCAAACAATGTGACCCCCTCCATTCCCTCCTCTCTCATCTCCTCCCTTTAAACCAAACATGCCTTAAGAGTCAATTTTGCCTTAAAGTTATTTTTAGGGGAAATTTTATCCAGTAAATTTTAAAAATTGAGTAATTTTATCTTAATCGTTATCTCAATTATTTGTGATCGTTAGTTAATCAAATAGGCTAGACTGACAGTCAATATATCATCCACATCATTTTTATTAAAATACAAATTTGCCTTGTAAATTTTAAATCTAACTTTGAAAAAATTGAAGTAGACAACACATAGACTTTCAGGACAAATTTGCACCTAAACAAAAATAACGTGGATGATATATGAACTGTTAGCTCAGTATATTTGGTCAACTAATAGTTAAAATTAACTGAGATAATAACCTAAGAAATATCGCTCTCTTTTTAAAACTTTCGGGACAAAATTACTCATCTGTAAAAATTTTCAGAACAAAATTAACTCTTAACCCTAAAACAACAACAGAGACATTATGGTAATGACGTGATTCATGATCACGACTTAAGCATATTTTGAATCATGATTGATAATCTTAAAAGTGTTTATCTCACTTATTTATCTCGTATGTCACAAAAGCATAGTTAAAAAATTATTTTTGAAGACTCCATTTGCTATTCCAAACAAGTCCAAACATTATATATCTATTAAATTTTTCTTTAAAAATTAAATGTACGGCAATAATAATTTATTTTGTCAAGGTTTCGGGGAAAATCTAACTTGGAGAATGTTCATCATTTGGGGGGGGGTGTTTTGGTAATGTGAATGGGATTTTACTTCATTCGCTGAAATTATGTAGAAACTTGTGCTTCTTTAGTTTAAAAACTAAAGGGACTATAAATAATTAAAAAAAGAAAGAAAGAAATGCATAAACCAAGTAACCACTGAGCGTTTATGCATTTGAAAAATATCACCCATACCGATAAACAATTTTATTCTATTGATAGCAAAAAATTGTGTTGCATTTATCTCTGGTTAAATTTTTCTTTAAAAATTACATGTATGGTAATAATAATCTATTTGGTCAAGGCTTCGGGGAAATTTAACTTCGAGAAGGTTCACCATTTTTTGGTGTGTGTGGGTTTTTTTTTTTTTGGGGGGGTTGTTAATGGGATTTTACTTTATTCGCTGAAATTATTAAGAAACTTGTGCTTCTTTATCTTAAAAACTAAAAGGACAACGACGAATTTTTTTTTAAAAAAAAATATGAAGAAACGCATGAACCAACTAAACACGGAGTGTTTATGCATTTGAAAAATATCACTCCATACTGATAAACAAATTTATGCTATTGATAGCAAAAAATTATAAATTTATCTCTAGCATATGGTATTAATTTTCATTAAGAGTTTTAGACACGTATTTTCAGAGCAGCATGAAGTTATCCATGGACTTTTTTTGTTCAAGCCTTGAATAATTTATAATCGAAGCAATCGTTTCCAAGTTAATGATTTGCATTCTAAGAAATTTTAAACGCCTGAGTTTGTACGCTTAAGTATACCACTTTTAATAAATTACAGTAGATAGATTTTAAATTAAAAAAAGGTTAAAAATGTTACAAGATAAGTTATCGTGAACAACTGTATCAAAAAAGAAAACCTTCCCTCCAACATCCCACATATATTGCAATTTAGATTGTAAACTTTAACTTGATATAACTTAATTCTTATATTTTTAACATATTTGTAACTTAATCTCACAATTTCGACTAAGTATAATTTCTACATCTTAATTATTTAAAATATTAATTCATATATTTTTAAAAATAAAACTACATAGACTTAAGAATTAAAGTTTTAAATAGTTAATATTATAGTGATTTAGTTACAATAAGCTAAAGTTTATAGACCAAGTTTCAATTGAATCAAAGTTACGGAGACAGTTGTGCTGAGTTAAAATTTAAAGACTAAATTATAATTAGTTAAAAAATATAGGGACTAAAAATTAATCGTTCCTATAATTCATCAAACTCATTACATACAATATAATATAATAGTCAAGGTCAGAATTTTATTTCGAACGAGAATGATTCTCTGTTGTTGTTTTGTCTCCTTCACTAGTACACGAACTACAATTTTGAATAGTTAAAACTATAGTTATTTAGTTATAGTGAACAAAAGTTTATACATAAGATTTTAATTGAATTAAAGCTGTAGAGACATTTTCCCTAAGTTAAAATTTAAGGGCTAATTTATGATCAGTTAAAAAATAGAGGGACTGAAAGATTAATTGTTCTCATAATTCATTATATTAATTATTTGTTTGAGATTACGTATGATATTTAAAAGTGTTTATTTACGTAAATTAAAACAAAACTTATATCACATACTTATATCGTGTACCGTAAATTATGATTAAAAAACTGCTTTTAAAAATTTCAATTATTATTTTAAACAAACACTTATAGTATATAATATAATAGCCAAAGCTAAAAATGTTTTGAAATATAAAGTCAAAATTTTATTGTGAACGAGACTGACTCTCCGTTTTTGCAGCAAAGGATCTTATCTAATATCTTATTCGAATAAGTGTACTTTCTGAGAGAACTTCTGTTATTTTTGGTATGAGAAGCTTCTTTACCACCTCAATATTTATTATTTCTGATGTTATTACTTGTTTTGTCTTCACTACTCTTGCTTTGGGCCGAAGTCAACAGAATAATAGGTCAAGCCCGTTTCCCACGCGGCATTATTTAAAGTCCCTCGCTACTTGGCCCGCAAGTCATTTAAGCAAATATTCCAACCTTCTTCCCGGCTTCCACAAAACGCTTTTCCCGCGGTTGACTTTGATCGCCCACTTTCACAAAGCGCCGCACTAATAAACAAAAATAAATGAGAAGCACTATTCCATGAAATACCAACATAGCCCTCCTTTTATTCAAATATTACATCCTTTTTTCACTTGTTTCGGTCCTAGAAACTCCCTAAGGTCGTTGAGGCATTCTGGACTTTTCCACTTACGTGACGACATAGAAATAGAATGCATATAATGACCCCGCGCGGTTGAGTCGATCCTTTGATTCTATTCGTTGCGTTGAGAGCTTGGGATAGCTGCTTCAATTTCCAGAGCAACGTAGAATCCGTGGCCTCAAGACAATGAACCAGAAGAAGATGGCTGAATCGGTTACGGTAAGGGTTCCACTCAATTCATCGTTGTTGTCTTCGCTGAGTAAGAAGGCGAACCCTGTGGTTCGATGCAGCCACCTCTCCGACTCTTGTTGTGGCCGCTTGATGATCCACAACCACAACAACTTCAAGCGCAGTGCTGCCCCTAATCGGTTCATGTTCTACCGTGGCGGGTCCTGGGTTGATTTTCAGAGCCAAGTGCTTGAGCCTTTGCGATCTGGGTTCCTGGAGGACAAGCCTTTACTGGAGGTGATCATTGGAGGGTCCAAGTATGCATTTGACTTTCTGCGGATGGTGCAGATTGATTTTGGATCTGGAAGTCAGAGATCTATCGCCTGGATCGATGAAAACGGTAAACCGTTCTTTCCCCGTATCTTTGTTGACGAGGATTTTATGGATGAATTGGAGAATTCAGGAATTCCCAAAATTGAGGTTGAAATTCGGATTGATGGGATTTTGGGCAAGAGAAAGTGCGATCATTTGGATTTAGGTGTTGGTGGGACAAACAATGAGGAGAGTTCATCGGTCAAGAATAACAAGCAAGAAGATGAAAGTCAAGTACTTGGTTTCAAGCGGCAGAGGCTGGCCTCTTGGGGTTCGGGAACTTCTAAATGGCCCAATGCAAAGTTGCTTAGTGATAAAGAAGACGCCTATTCATTCGTGAGTTTTTTATTTCTCTCCGAGATGTCCAAAGCTTTTCGGGGAGTCACTATTTCTGCAATTCATCGATTTGAATTCTCGGGGCCACTTGAGAAAGACCGTCGCGAAATTTTTGAGAGACATAACAAAAGTAAAGAAGCTACTCGAGGTGTGTCCAATACAGTTTATGCTTGGTATGCAGCATCAGCAGAAACAGTGGCGGGCATTTTAGCCCATGGATTTGTATTGCCTGGGAAAACTTCTGGGTACCCTACTTATGGAGTTGGTGTACATTTGTCTCCTTTAGGCTTACCTCAACTAAGGTAATTATGTAGTCAATTTAAAGTGCTTTTATGTGATAAAAAGCACTACTGGTTTTGTTTTCCATCTAAATAGGTGAATTTTGTTTAGTGCTATGCAAGCTGAAGTGGATAGTAACGGTGAAAAGCATATTATACTTTGCCGTGTTATCTTGGGAAAGATTGAAAAAGTGGCCGCTGGGTCTCAACAGTGTCGACATTCCAGTGTGGAGTATGATACAGGAGCTGATGATCCTTTAAATCCTAAGTGGTATGTAGTGTGGAGCAGTAACATGAACAGCCATATACTCCCAGAGTGTGTCATCAGCTTCAAATCCTCTGATCATTTGCCAGGTAAATCACCCCCACTTCTTTTTTTCCTTAATGTGTAGTTTATCTGAAACTGATCCCCTAATTTACTTTTTTTAGGTCAATTGGGAGCAAAGAATGCACTTGTAAATTTACTGAGGAAGATGAATGGCCGTATTCCTTCCCTCAAACTCAAGGAAATTATTACTCTATATCGTTCTGCATTGGTAAGCTGCTTGTTGTTATTGAATATAAGTTTATATTTCCATGTTGTTCATAATTTCATGACTTTGAAGGAATAACATTCTTCTTTGAAATCTTCTGTGGTATGTTGTAGGCTGGAAAGCTGGCCAAAGAAATTTTCTTGGGGCAGTTGCGGGCCATTGCTGGCGACAAATTGCTTATCTCCATATTTCGTGAGATGCGGTGTACAGGATGAGGTTCTTCCTAGATTTTGTTTCTTTTAGAGGCCCTTTAGATTCTAGAATGAATAGAACTCATGCAATGGATGGATCACATTTTAGTTTGCTTTTAGGATAAATAGAGAAAAGCTTAACCATGATGTTAGCTTATTATTGAGAGTGGAGGAAAAGAAAATCAATCAGTTAAAGAATAAGAACACACGGAATATTTATTTTAATAATGTTTTCTTGCTAATATGTAGCAATTAGAAAGTATGTTGTAACTTCATTGGGAACTGAAAGGTGCTGATATTTTGGCCTGGTTTATTTTGATTTAGTATTGCCTTCAAATATTTCCCCTATCACTTTCTGAACTTCATACCATTGACAATGCATTTGGGTTAGGTTACCAGGGTCAGTGTCTCCTCCTATGGATAGTTCTATGGGGGGTTTCAGATTTGTCAAAAGAAAATTGGTGATAGTGACCAATAAAGGATGACAAATTTATATTTCGGGGGGAGGGGGGCTGAGGTTTTATGTATTCTTGTAGTCCCTATATATGACCCTACATAGTGGGATAAGGTTTTGATGTTATTGGCGTCGTTTAATCATTCATTTTGCTATTTAATTGGGTGGGGTTGCTTAAGTAATGTATTCTTTCACATGAGCAGTTGTGTGGGAGCTTAAGGCTCATTGAAAGATAATTGCTTCCCATAGCTAATAAAAAGAGGACAAGTATAAATTATTATAGGGAGGCAAAGTTATGAGCATTTTTTGTGTGAGGTCGCTATCTATATATGTAGTGATATTGATCCGATTTTCATATAAATGCAAATAAATAATTAATTGGATGCTTTCACTGCAAAACAACAAGCCTTGTGCCATTAAATAAAGTCGACTACATGGATCACATTACACTATAGTCATCTATCTACAATTAACTCTTCAAATATACCATGTGCCAATAGATAGCCTTCCTGGGTGTCCTTTGCGGCCTCCCTTTACATCTCTTCATTGAGCTAAAGGTTATTTGCCCACCTTCCTCATTAGTGCATCTATCAGGTTTTTTTTTTTTTTTTTTAATACATGTCAGAATCACCTTAAATGATTTTCAACCATATTCTCCTTGATAGATGCTGCACTGGCTTTTCCTTATATATAATCTCAAATACGGTCTTTTCTCATATAATAATGCATCAATCTAGACATCCTTATCATCTCTACCACCCCAACTCTTTGTTCTTGTCATCCTTCCAATGCCCAACATTGCATTCATGATTAATCTCATGGAAGTATGATAAAACTTCCCTTAAAACTTAGCAACATTGCATTCATGATTTTAATATTGTTACTTTTGGACTGACAATGCATTGGTGATAGAAGTTACGTTTTAAGAAGTAAAGTAATTGAAGATTTGGAGGATGCACGTTTTGCCACTATAGTTTTTGTCACAGATAAAAACTCCATAGATCATAAATTCATAATCACTTAAAGTCTGCCTGAATGGACTACAAAAGAAAGAATAACGACAAGTTTTAACGCGTTGATGTGTCTACAGTGGACTAGCAATGACCTTTTCAAAGAAAAACCAATAGCACATAAAAATTATACTGATTGATAAATACGAGAGTTGGCTTAAGATATTGGGAGTTTATTTTGTATATGGGCTCCTAAGTTTTCGAAATTAAAACATTCATCATATGTCATGAGAAATGTTGTGTTTAAAATCAAACATGGTTTCTTTTTTCTCAATTATTTTCACTCTACATATCTTGTACTTGTGCACCACTTTTTAGGGTTAACATCAAAGGTATGACCCAATTCTTGTATACTACTAAAAAATGGCAGCTCAGTGCACAAGACTCCCATCGGGTGGGATCTGGAGAGGGTCAAATGTACGCAGCCTTACCTTCACAAGCATAGGCTGTCTCTAGGATTAAAACCCATCATCTCTTGATCATATGGCAGCAATCTTCTCTCTTGCTCTTAGGTTCACTCTCTTTCTTGTATACTACTAAATGGTGGTAAATATTTTTTGTATCCACCTGCCCATCTTTTCTTATGGCCCAGACATGTAAACTATTTTAGATGTTCTTACACTTGAAATTATGAGTGGATAGCCATTTACATTGATATTAAATTTTCATGATGGCGTATCCTATTATAAATGCTATTTTTTTCCAGTGCGGGAGGTGCATGATCTTGCTACATTATCAGGAAGACAATGGCTGGATCAGATGTCAAGAATAAGTCCTGTTCTATTTTAAATTTCTGCTCTGATCTCTTTAACATATGCAAGATGGCATGGTGGATCTGTGTGATCATGTTTGATCTCAAGCGGTTTCTATTTATATCTTAAATACTATGAATGCATGCTAATTTCAGTGGTTGTAAGGGTTCATAAACTTGGAACTTTTTTTAATTGGAGGATGTTATGCAAGGAGAAAACAGCTTCTAGGACTGGAACATATTCAACAACTTAGCTTGGGGTGACTCTGATATTGGAGGCAGGTGCATTAGATGGATTGATTTTACCATGGTGTAATGATTAATTGATTGTGGGTCTACATTAATAGGTTATAGCTTTTTTTTTTTTTTTTTTTTAAATTTCCCTGGACATGATTTTTTTTCTTTTTGGGTGCTGTTCAAGGGATGCAAAATTTGCTCAGCCAAATGGCTCGAGCTGTTTATGGGAGATTGCTAGTTGCAAGGTGGGCAGTCACGCCACGCCTCTTTGTTGTAAGATACCCTTGCATGAGGTAATTATATGCTATAAGTGATAATTTTATGACTAAACAACTCCTGCTTGGTTTAATTACAACACTACTTGAAATTTTCTTAGTTAATTGGGGGATGATTTTGATGGATCAATTTCTTTTTTCCTCAAGATATTGAGTACATTGTTTTTCTGGGATTTTGTTAAGTTGAGGGCTGTATGCATTATGTTATGCTGAGGTCTCTACTGAAGAATATTTGTCAAGTGACATGACATTCATACCGATAATTAAATAGCATACTTATCCCTTATTTTGCACTATTTTAGTTCTAGGTAAAATTGTTATTCTCTTTTACTTTCTGTAAGCTAATCCCTTTAGAGTTGTTTAATAACTGTAAAGCATTTTTTTTGGAAGGGTTTTGGGTAAACTTTTCCATGACTTAAACTGATAAGGAATCTTGTGAATGGATATTTCACTTGGTGGTGTCCTCTAAATCTGTGTAAAGAAATCTTAATGAAACTGATATTCCTGTTTGCTTATGGATTATGCTGCTACTCTTTGTTATGGGCAAAATGGGATTATTTATTCTTTCTTTTTTTTCTAAAATTGTAACATCTAGAACCTATATGTACCTATCTAGTCACGTGGTGCAGCCTGTTTATAGTGTAATACTCCAAGGATAGCCATTGTATTCCATGCTCATATTATGATCTCAGCATGGAGTGCTGATTCTTGATTTAGACCATCCAAATCAAAATTTGACGGTATAGGTTGAATTTAATTTCTTGTTATATTTTTATAACTTAATAGATTATAGAATTTAAACAAAGATAATCTTTTTATTTTCACTCAAAAAAATAAAAGTTATCACTTAAAAAAATTAAAATTTAAAAACTATAATTTAGATAATTCACATCTCATCTCAAGGATGGGGCTCATCCTTGAGATGAGCACCTAATTTTAACTCCCAATAATCAAGGAAGGAGCAATTCATGTGTTTAAGCCCATATACAGGCCTTATGCATATCCAATCATCTTGCCTGTCTTGGAGCAAAACACAGATTTTCCTTCGACCTCATTATCTGGTAATAACCATTTTAGGGAGTTACAGTTTACTTAATTAATACCTTGAGCTTATTTGAACTTCAGCTTTTTCTTATAAAGTTTGTCATGGACACATTATATGGATGAACTTTGTCGTGAAGCTTGAGTAGGTTCTTTGTACTTGTTGAAGGGCTTGGAACATTATGGTCTAAGGTGAACACATAACTTTCAGTAAGCATCAACTTGGTTTTAGTGGTGCTCTCTCAAGGTCTTGTGTGTTGGCTGTAAAATTGTAACTATTTTAAGCTGTAAAATTTTGGGTCTGCAATTGAAGTTACACATGGAGTAGGATGGGTGCCAATGCATTGATAAACAATACTACTTTGGTTTTGATTCTGGGCAAAGCTGTATTCTCTATCTTATCTTCTTTTTGCAATCATGGAAATAAATGCAAGTTGTAGTGTGGGTATGCTATTTATTAACTTGGTTAAAGTCTTGTATTTTTATTCGTTCTACTTTGGTTATCTTGTGGTCCTTTTTTGCATCCTCAATGAAGAAATAATCAATGTTATCATTCTGTGGTGTGACTAAGATGCTGATTTCAGCTCTCTCTTAAGCACTATAACGTCTCTTGCTAGTCACTGGCGGAGTGTTGAGATTATTTTGGTAACTTGCTGCAAGAAAGCATAGGTTTTTAGGCTCTTGCCGCTGTATTTGTCTGGAAGAAAGAGTACGTGCATGTATATGAAGGCATTGTTGCTGTATCCATGTCATCATCTGTTGCATTCTAGGTTGAGCAGGTTCCATGAAATATGTTATAGTTTATAGAGCTAACATGAGTGGCCTTTTTCTTCTTGCCAGTTTTGATAGAAAGGGTGCAAAGCTTCTGTCATCACGTGATCCAAAATTAAAAGGGCAATTCTTATATGAGGGAAGTTATGCGTTCAAATGAGGAATACCCAAGTGTAGTGCTGAATTTGTGAAAGGATTAACTTTAGTTTTTTTTTTTTTTTTTTGTTAAGGGGAAACGATTAAGTTTGTTGCTTCACACTAATGTAAATGACCTTCCCACCCCGCTGATTCGAAAAATGAGGGACGGAATTCTGGTGATTGAATTTTCAGGCTCATTTTCTATTGGCCATTTTTGTCTTTCTTAAGAAGCTTTATATATAGACACACGCACACACAATGTCACCCAAAAAAATGGTACTCTATTGGACAATTCCCCCTTGTTTTTCTTCGTTAGATTCCGTACCTATGCGCCTACGCCTTCATAATTGATGTCATATTTATACGAACTGATTTATGTTTTCCCTGTCTCAAAGGATAGAACAAACACCCCACCCCCCAACCCAAAAAAAAAGATTCCGGGCAGGCTTATCTATTTTTTCTTTTCCGGGAACAAACATTTAGGCCGTTCGGTTTTCTAATATTGATTCACGAGATTAGAAAAAAAATAAAATTCATTAAAAGAATTCTGTATTTTTATTTTTAAAATAATAAAAAGATAAAAGGTATTAATATTTTTTTAAAAAATAAAGACAATTAACTTTATTTCATTCTATTAGGTAGAGTGGGCTACATAAATTGCACAGAGTTATTGTACTCTATCAATAACGAAATTGAACTGATAAAAGATTTTGTTCAATAGTTTAGTGTATGATCTAACTCTTTGTAGATGAAGACTTAAAAATTTGATTTTTTACAGTTTTTTCTTCAATAACTACGACTTTTGACTCTTTTGCTGTCTTATATTTATCTTTTTTGGTCAATTATCTCAGCATATTCACTCACTATACAAAAAATTGGACCGGACTGGCCGGTTCGACCGGTTGAACCGGTAACCAGTCAGTGGTCCGGTTTGGTATATGCAACAACCCGCGAACCGGTCGAATTTTTTAATCTTTTTTTTGTGAAATATATTTTTTTATTCATCTAATTATTATCTCGCGCTATTTTTTAGGAAAAAATGAAAATTTGAAAACCAAGATGAAGAGAAAAATAGGTAAAGAAAGAAAAAATCTAAAAAAAAAGAAGATTTTGAGGGATATAATAATTAATTAATTATAAAAAAAGAGATATCATTACATAAGTATAGGCACCATAACTATTATTAATAAATTTTAAACATTTTTTTTTCTAAAGATCTTCATTTTTATCTATAGAAGTTTAAAAATATATTAATATATATATTATCACTAATAAATTGTAATATTTTAATATGACCGGTCCGACGACCGGTTAGACCCGATTGACCTATTGACCCTTAAACATATGTCATAACTAATTCATTGCCCGATATAAGTTTTTATTATTATTTTCACGTCGACTAACCCACTCTACTCACGTTGTCTAAGAAGTGTTTTGTTCCCTCCCCCAACGATCAATGCATGATTACAACTTCATGTGTCAATAGCCGATATTTGGTATCATCATTTTAAAATTAAATATTGTCGGTCAGCGCCCTTAGTGGTCTTTTACTCCTCCATTTATGAAGTTTCAAACCAATAATAACCCTAACATTCAAGGCATGTTCGCATGGTTTTTTAGTGGAGAATTACTTTGGTTTACATGGTAAAATTGATACGGTTATATCGATCCTTTTTAAAACACCTTGGCATGTAAGCCATCCTTTAATGGCACTTAACAAGGTTCGATCCCTACCTGCAAGCAAGCGTTGCGTTCCAATCAAAAAAAGGGAAAGAAATCTCAGAGGCTGCAAGCTTCTTGCAATACCTCAAGTCCTTCGTGTGGTTTTGTTGCACTCGTGCTTGCGTCAATCTCAACTCCAAAGTCGTCTTGAATGAAATGGACAAATTAAGGCGAGTGGGTATGGAATTATTGAATGCAACTTAGTGGACCAAGAATCATGATATCACATTTTTGTTTATTGCTCTTCCAATTTTCAACTCTCCTTTTTGCCTTCTTTTATATTGGTTCTCAATGTTATGAAAAGAATATTCTTAACCTATAATTCATTGTAATAATCTTAACCCATAAATTTAGTATAAAGTAAAACACGCATAATATTTTATCATGTGTGTGTTGTCATCGTTGTTGAAATATTTTGGTAACAGCAATAATAATGAGAGTAGCAATTCCAGACGATGATGTTTATTCAATTTTGAGAATAATTTAGGGTATGTTTGGTATGATGGAATTGGGGGTATGGAATTGGAATTTGATATCAATTCAATGCCTAAGTTTGTTTGGTATGATGGAATTGGAAATTTTTGCAATTCCATGTGGAAGTCAAATCTCCTTAATTCCATCAAATTGGCTTCCACCCAAAAAGCAAAGATTTGCAATTCTATGTATATAAATCCATTTTTGCCCTTCAACTTACATGGTTTTATCCAAGGTTATTAAACTTGGACCGGTCACTGAACCGGTCAGGGTACTGGGTAAAGGGTTAGTGGGTCAGATCGGAGTCAAACTGAAACTAAATCAGTGCCAAACCGGTGATAAATTGAATATTTTAGGCTTATTAATATGAATTTTTTTAAAAAAAATAAAAATATTTTTTTATGAAAAAAAACGAACTGGAGCAGTTAAGGTACTAGGTCAAAGGTTAGTGAGTCAGATTGGAGCTAAACCAGGGCTAAATTGGAGAGAAATTGAATATTTTAGTCTTATTAATATGAATTTTTTAAAAAATAAAAATAAAAATCATTTTTTATTAAAAAAAAACCGGTCCGGTCAGGGTTTAGTAACAATGGTTTTATCTCATTCCACTTTCTTAGGTTGGTATATTGGTAATTTTACATTTTAAATATAAATATTAAATAAAAATAATATTTGAATTCCATGTACATACCAAACACACTTTTAAACCACATTTCCATATCCATATTCATATCCATTTCCATTTCCATATCAATATCCATCAGAATCAATTCCAGTGTACCAAACGGGCCCAAAGTTGATATCACATGCTCGTACATACATATGTATGTATGTATGTATGTATGTACGAGCATGTGATATCAACTTTGGTATTCTCAAAATCAAGGTTATTAGACTGGAACCGGTCAGTGAATCGGTTAGGGTACTGGGTTAAGGGTCAGTGAGTCAGACCGGAGTCAAACCGGAGCTAACCCGGGACCAAACCGGTGAGAAAATAAAGATTTTAGGCTTATTAATATGAATTATAAAAAAAAATTTAAAAAAATTGATTTTATAAAAAAAAAAAAAGACCGGTTCACTACCGAAACCGGACCGGTTTCCTGCCCGGGTTGTTGGTTTTCGGTCCGGTCTTAGTTTAATAACCCTGCTCAAAATTGAATAAACATCATCGATCCAAAGCATAAGTATGTATGTGTGTGCACACATATGTACTGCCATTGTTTTTAGTATTGTATTTATTTGAAATAGTGATTAAAAATTTTAAAAATAAATTTTTAATCATGATTTACGATATAGGCAATAAATATGTGAGAGAAGTGTTATCTCCACTAAATATAAATACTTTTAGATCCCCAATTATAATCCCAAACATGTTTAAATTGTCTTCCAAAATTATGATGAGTTGGTATTGAACCTAATAATAATATTCGTCTCAAGTATTCTGTTTGGTTTCTAAATACTAAAGGGATATATGAACGTTAAATGTCAACGCTTAGCTCTTTCTCCATAGAAACTTGTTGGAATATAGAGGAAACAGATCGCATAAGGACTAATGACGAAACCTGCAAAATTAAAGTTTGTTGCATCATCATCCAAACTATATCTACATATGCTTATCGCATCCACCACATTAATATTATGCCATTATGCCTTTGACATTTATTTCACGGATTTCATCACTATTCTTATTCTCTGTCTCTCTCTCTCTCTCTCAAGTCAAATTAATCTTGTGAAATATGATAGTATTCCTCTATCTACCTATTTGGTATTTGTGATTTTTTTTAAGAGAAAATTACATTCAGATCTTAAATAAAAGATAAAATAAAAAAATGATCCTTTAAAATTTCAAAATGAAAAAATGGTTTTAAAAACTTGTCAATAGAATCCCTAGACTCATCAATGACTCGCTCTTAGAGTTGTCAATGTGATCATTTTTTCATTTTGAGATTTCAAGAGACCATTTTTTTATTTACCTCTTATTTAGCAACTGACCGTAATTTTCTCATTTTTTTATCTTTTGTGTGTGTGTGTATAGCTTAAAAGGGATAACGTGGTTAGAGAAAATATGATGATTTTAACAAATAATCATGACAGAGAAAAAAAAGGGTTTAACTTCCTAATGAGCCTTGTTTGGTTAAGTTTGGCTTATTTTATAAGTTTAATTTACAAATCTAGATAAAACTCCTCCATATATTTACTTCGTAGATCATAAAAGCTACCTCGTAGACCGTAAAAGTTACTTCGTATTCTGTAAATAATGATCGAAAAACACTTATGAAGGCTATCCAAACATACCAAACTTAGAAGTTGGACCCAAGATCCCCGCCGATATCGATTTGTGATGGCGTGAATTAGTTTCAAGAGAGTTTGCTCCTTATTTTTCCTTCTTACTTAATACTATCTTGAGTTTTATATATAAGACCCGATTAATTTTTGTTGAAGAAATTAAGGAAGTTAATTAAATTACTTATAAACTAATATTTAATATAATGATATACAACATATGCTATGATTAAATAACTTATTATTAAGCTTCTTTAATTTTTCAAGAAAAAAAGTCAATTTAAACTTATATTTAAGACAATAGATAATATAAGTTTATATTGAAATTAGGTAATATATATATTACCCAGTAACAAAGTTCCCAAGCTCAATAATCAATTTCAATATTCAATATAATTAAATATACAACAAATGTACATTTATAAATCAAAAAATATTATAAGAAGAAATGGCTAAAAAAATTTCTACAATCAAATTTACTGTCCAAAAAATACTCAAAAACTTAGATTCTTAAACTAGCATGCAACTTTTCTTTAGTTATATTTGTATCGCATTGCTAAACATATGTTGCGCATAGCTAAAGGTAGCTGCATACACAATGAAAATAGGTTGCACTTTAATCCTTAAACAAACTTCAGCTACCTTTTGTTTATAGTGTGTATATTTTAGCAATTTTTTCATATTATAATTTTTTTTTTATCTGTGTGATGCACAAAATTAGGACAAGATAAATGCGAGGTTAAAAAGAGAGAAGACTGAAGAAATAATAAAAAGGAAGGGAGTGAGTGATGACTGATAAGCAGTAATGTGCACTAAATTAAGATAATAAGCTTTTGAAGTATATTTCGTTTATTCATTCACTCATTTTCCCATTTGTTAGAATTTGGTCATCCTCACTCTCTTCTCTCTGCCCCACCCTCCATTTTCTGATTCATATTCTTCTTCTTCTTCAACCCACTTCATCTCTTTGTCTTTTTTTTTTTAATCCCACTAGTAATTAATTTCTTTGCCCCTGTTTTTGTCCCACTTTAACATTTAATCAACTAATATATACTTAGTGTTCATCCATATCACCCCTTGTCTTTTGCTGTAAAAATAAAGTTGTTCCTCAATCTAAAGCTGTTATTAAAGTTATTTTTTCCCACCTAACTTCTGCAGGCGTAGTTTTTTTTTTAAATTTTTTTTTAAAGGTGGTCGCACTTTGCGGAGACGTTTCAATTAAATATGCAGAAAGCATGTAGTTAGTGGTGAAACCAGAATTTTACTATGAAGAAAGTCAAGATTAAAAAGTATGCATACAATTTAATATCTGCATAAATCTTGGAGGCTAAGAATGTAATGGCCTCTCCTTCCTAATCTTTTCATCATTGTATATAGCTATATTTATAAATAAAATTGTAAGAATTCCTTGCACACTTGAAATTAATTTGAATGGCTCGCTGAAATATCTATACGAAATCAAAATATTGATATAGACTCTGATAATGTTACGGAACAAATTCACTATAAACAAAAGAAGAACAAGAGAATAGTTTTAGAGGAAAAAAATAGATATATTATTTGTGTCTCATATTAGGTAACTCAACCCTTACACACACATGGTTTCATATGTCTTTTTCTCAATGTACCATTTTCTCATTTGAAGCCATCTGTCAGTTTAATCATTCAATTTACAATGATTGGGTAATAACATCACAAACATCTACCTAAACTTTTATATTATTTATATTTTAACCCCAATATAATTGAGCTTGAGCCCTAATCCACCAATGGTGATTAGGTATATTCCAAAAAATTAAATTTAATTAAACAAGAATTTAAGAGGCCTGGTCATGGGTTAGAAATGTTGCCTATAAGCTTAAAAAATAATTTACTATATTAATTTACCGGCACGCTCAACTTATGTGATTACTGATTACCCAGGGGAGAATATAATGTGAAATTTAAAAGGGATTAATGTGCTTTCATTTATTATTAAAAAAAGGATATTCTCAATTACTAGAGGAAAGAATGGAAGGTGGGTTTGAGATACTTATTCTTGTCACCACGTTTTATAAATGACCCACCTCGTGACATGAGGAAGTCCTCTTCTCTTATCCATATGGAAAACTTTTTTATTTTTTTTCTCATTCTTTTTTATTTTTTTTTTGGAGTTTAGCATTGATAATATAAGTACCTACCGAAGCATAAGCAATGGGTAAAATGATACCGCAAATATTGTACCACCTTGAAAATAAGAATACGCAACATATTAAATTATTAATTATTCTAAATAAAAACAAATTCTCCCCCACTCTTTCTTGGTTTGATTTGGTTCTCTGCACCCTTTCTCTTCTTTTTTTTTTAAGGGAAAAAAATTAAATACCCCTTTTTTGAGAATAAGAGAAGTTTAAAGTAACACTACTTTCTTAAACAAATTAAAATTTCTATAATCATAATCAAAATTCCCTATATACAAAAATAATTCATCAACTTATTAACTTTGATAATCAATATGGATGAAATTGAGAGCCTCCATTAAATCATAATCAACATTAACTCATAGGAATTGAGAGCAATGTGTTTCTCATAAAAGTCACGTGATTAGAGTATAAATTGTTTGAATATAGTTTTTTATATGTTATAGTGGAGGTGAATAAATAATCTTTACCATGAGATGCCTCTTGCATCGAGCTTATTCTTGTATAATTCTTAGCATGTCCGCAATATTCGTTATTCCCACCAGAGAAGAAAAAGTGTAGTGTAGCTTAATCAAATCGCTTGATAAGTTTAATCCTTGTTATTAGGACTTGATAAAAAGACATTAGCTTGTTTGCCTGAGCTTATTTACATCGGGCTTATTATATAAGCCCGATTTACGTAAATCGAGATAAATCTCCTCCACATATTTACCTCGTAGACCGTAAAAGTACCTCGTAGACCGTAAAAGCAACTTCGTATTCCGTAAATCACGATTTATAAGCACTTATAGAGCTTCCATAAGCTAATCCAAACGAGCTAATGAAGTGAAAGTGTGGGCAGTGTTATAACCTAAAGGACAATTTTTTTTTGAATTACAATGGTACGGGTCAAACCCATGAAATGAGAGGATGTGACCTAAAAGTCACTCTATGATTACTGTGCCACCAAATGTTGATAAAGGACAAACCTTTTAGCCCATTCTGATAACCTTTTTCTATTTCCCAATGCCTAACATACGCAACATATATAGTTTCAATTAAGTACTTAAATTCTCATGCATGCCAACCAAATTGATGCGTCTCAAATATATCCTATAAAACTTTACTAACAATCTGTATTATATAAAATTCAGCTCATTAATTCCACTCTTTTACTATCTAGCTATTTGAGATTCATGACGTGACATCATCATAAAATTAAATTATTTATTACTTTTTATTCATTGTTCATCATTTTTTCAATAATAATAATAATAATAATAGTAATAATAAACTAGTTGTAAAATTGAAGGCAAAAAAAAAAAAAACTAGTTGTAAAATTGTGTGCATAAATATATTGCTAATTTATAAATGTCTTCTTTTTTTTTCTTTTTTTTTTTGGTTGCGGGAAATGCTAGTTAAACTAATCTCTACATCAGAGTCTAGTCAGATATTTAGTGTATATATGTCGTGACCGTCTGATAAAAGAATTGCTATAATATATGCAGCTTGTTAGCTTTCCCAAAAAAAAAAAACATGCGACATTGTTTCACCCGCATATATATAAAAGTAACCAATAATAGACAAAACAAAAGGATAGTGGAAATGTACCAGGAAAAAGAATCTGGGGTTCGGATCGTGCATTGAAAAAGTCTTTCCTTGAATATTAGTGGGAAATTATTTCTGTATAGATCAAAAGCCCATGATTAAACTGCACGAAGAAGGAAACAAACTCCTTTTCCAAAATTAATAATTAATAATTTACCCTCAAATCTCTTTTACTTATTTACCGGAACAACTCATATGAAGTTGAAATCCCACCTTTCCACTTTCCCAGAATTTCATCTGACCCACATATCTCTCTGTAATCACAGATGACCAATATGCGTTCATTACTGTGCTCAACCCAAACGTTCTTATCCTTGTCTTTAATTTCCACATACATATATCTTATCAGTTTTTTAGATCTTTGTTTATTGTTTTATCCATGTTATTAGATTCTCTGTTACTTAACGACAATGATTATATTAGAGATAAATAATAATAAAAAGCAAGCAGTAACATTTCATTTGATCTCCAAGCTGCAATTCTCTTTTTATTATTTGTATTAAAAAATAGAAAGGGACAGTGGCGAAGACAATTTCACGACACTTGTCTCCCTTTGCATAAACAATATCCACGAAAAGGAAGAAAAATTGCTGGGACGGGCATGCCATAACTAATACCACTTTAATTTTTAATTAAGGACTTGTATATCAAAAGTAGATTGTGAGAAACTTGGACATATATAATATACAATGATAAGGCAATTACAGAGAAGTGCTTATCCAATTCATAATGAAACGATAGCTTTGGAAAGGCTAATTTAAAATAATTCCCATGCAAATTGTCTCTTTAATTAATTAGGTTTAGTTCCAAATTGCTCATCGTTTTTTATACATGTTAAATCGCTGCACTTCTTCGTGATTGTGAGGCTTTAGAATATAGTGTTTAAATAACTTCGATCTCTTGACTTGACCAGCAACATGTGTCGTTTTATTTTAATACGACCTGTGACTGTCCTTGAAAACCACAGTTTTTATTTTGATTTTTATATTACAGACAGCAATAATTACAATTTCATTGGGATATTTTATTCACCAAAGCTTTCATTGTTTGTGGAAAAAATATCTGTTTGTTTTTTTTTAATCCGCTAACCATATGCAGACACTAGGCTCCATATACCATGTTCTATATATCTTTTTGCCTATATGACAAGGACTCGTTTGGGCCCCCTCACGGCAAAAATACAAAAATCTTTGGGGCTACTACTGAAATTTAACAATACACACACACAAACGCTTACAATAGTTCCCTGTGATGAATAATATTTTATTAATTTGTTTTTAACTGGTAGTGTTAATATCAGTCACATCCCCTGAAGTTTAAAATGTTAATGGGTTTTTTTTAAAAAAATTTTTTATAGAATTATTTCTAAAAACAAGTTTTTTAAAACAAAAAAGATATCTATTCAAATAGTTGTTTAAAAAAAATCTGTTTTTAAGTAATGTGCCGGTGGCCGTCAACGACAATAACATATAGGTGATCAGCACCGGTAGCATCAATAGTTGATATATAACAGTCTTAAAAAATAAAAATTAGAAAACTTAAAATAAGAAAACAACTAAAAAAATGTTTTTTGTTTTTTAATTTTAAAAGCAACTTTTTTGTTTTTTTTAAACAACTTATTGACAAAATGTTTTCCAAACAAGTTTTTTTTAATTTTTTTGTGAAAATAAAAAAAATGTTTTTAAAAATAAAATCAAACAATCCCATAGTTTCATTTATTAAAAAAAAAAAAAAGTGGTGTGTCCTTTGTTTGTGTCCTAAAATGTAATCATAAATGTGGATACTGGAGTAATATTCGCATGCAACCTTTAATCTGTTTACTCAAAATTAAACAAAATTGAAATTGTATGCAATGTATTTTTTTTCTCCTTTTTGCATTAAACCAAAGTTAATGCATGAATCTTGAGCGATAATAAATTTACCGGTTACCTGGGCCGGGGCGTGCATAATGTATAATTGTTTAGCTTTGATTGAGATAGTTTATATTTTTTAAAAAATAAAATATCATATTTTTTCCTTGAAATTTGTAAAAATATCTTTTCCAGCTATGCATTCGAACAAAAATATTACAGTTTAATACGAAATGGTAATGAAATTTAAGTATCTTGAACCAAGCTTAAATTTTTCCGTACTAAAAAAAAGGTTTTTTTTGGACGGATTGAAATTGGTCATTTATGGCCTGTTTAATAAGAGAGATTTAAGGGAGAGAAATAAAATTTTTATGAGTTAAATTTTAAAAAATTAAAAAAATTGGGTCATAAAATTTTAATTAAGAGACAATGTATGATAAATGGGTCAGAAAAATCAATTAACAAATTTAAACCTCACTTATCTAATTTTTTTAAATTTGAATCCAAAAACTTTTTCCTTCACTCATTTTGTCTCCCCTCCTCTCAGACCAAACAACCCCTTAGATTGAGTTTATGTCTGGTTTTCTATCGACTGGTTTAAAAAGTCAACACTTTTTAGACCGGTTGTAGTTACCGCTAGTATTGTATTACAATCGATTTAAAAAATCTACTTTCTAGGCTTATTCTACTTTAAAATAAGTCTAGAAATCCCACTTTTTTTTCTGTTTGTAATTTACAACTGGTCTAAAAGTCACTTTTTAGACTAGTTATAGATTACAACTAGTCTATAAAGTAACGTTTTTTAAAAAAACTATTTATAGGGATTTTTTTTTTTAGATTGGAGGTCCTACAAAATACCCTATTTATTTTTTATCATCGCATAAATTTTAAATAAGCTACAAAGATGATAAATAAGTCATAAATTACATGACAAAAACTTGACAACGATTTATTAAAAATATCCCAGCATCTTCGTCACAATATCAAAACAAACATGAAAGATTTAAATCTTTCATACAATTCAGCAAAGTTTAAGTGGGGGTAACAACATGATTAGATTATCTTACAATATATCCTACCAAAAAAAGTTATCTTATAACGTAAGGTTTCAGTTTACATCTACTTCACACCTAGAGTGATATATATAATAAGTTGTTCATAAACAAAATGATCATAAAATAAGTTGTTCACATGCTGAGACATTACATTTTTAGTAGCTTATAAAAAAAATGAACATTCATAAAACTGACTAGTAATCAATTAAGCTAATGCTTCAAGGAATACTCATAAAGAAAATAAGAAACTTTAGATTTATAAGAGCTAAGCAAACTAAAGAAATGGAAATTGTAATGAACCCCAATTTCGAGAATTTACATGCCACACAATACAAATTTAGGAGATAAAGAACAAGATAACATATTTCCATATTCCAACCTTGAAAATGTGTAATTTGAGATATATCAATATTCTAATTAATACACTAGATTAAATTAAATTCATAAGAGGAGAGCTTACGATGATAGTAACATATGCTAAGATATTGTATTACTAACACGCAAAATCACATCTCCCATGTAGTTTTTATCAATAAAAAACACCAACAGGATAAGAAACTATTAACAAATTAATTAAAGAATAACTCAAACATGAATTAGGGTTGGATTTATGAGTTATGATTGTTGTTTATTTAAGAGTATAAGATACCTCCTCAAGCTGTTTTTAATTAGCTTCTACATCTAAAGGATCCCTATAAATGGAAAGATTTAATTGCATGAATATTCAAATAGTGAAAGAAAGATAAACATCAAGAGGAGAAATGAACTTTGCAGTGAGAGAACAAGTCATGGTCAAGAATCTTATTGAAGGTTGTGATGCCATTCATTATCTTGTAGTATATTTTCCTCAGTATGTTTGGAACTTCTGGGTTCCATCAACCAAAGCTACAAGCTTACGATAAAGAACAAAGAAGCTTAAAATACCAGAAAAACGTCATTCACCACAAACACGATTTCTCTCACATCAAGGCTTCAAATAATGATCCCGATGATGAAAATAAAGAGCCACATGTATCAAACCAGCTGACCGAATTTCAACATGATCCAACGGTTAACGAGTGCACAAATACTAATTTACCAAGACCTCCTTGTGAAACTCCACTTTTTGCGTTCTCTTTGCTTTTCTCTCATATTGCTGTATATTCAGACATAGGATACGACACAAGGAAAAAAAGTATAACTAGATTTAACCAAAGAAATACCAAAAGAAAAGTGGAAGAGGAAAAAGAAATAGAAAATTGCCTTATCTTTGTTGAAGTTCGTGGGAACAAAGAGTTTTGGAATTGCCAGAATTGCTCTATGAGATTTTCTTAAAGGGATATATGTGAGAGTGAAATCAACTACATTTCCACAATATGAGTCTTTGATTATAGTACCGACGAGGGAGAAGAGGAGTAGAGAGGAGAACAAATCGATCGCGTCTCATTAATAGCAAGTGTTGAAAGGCCATAAAAGTGAAGATTATAGTGATTTTAGGGCTAGCAGCAAATTACTTTTTATATAAAATAATATATAAATTTTTTAGAGCTGGTGTGAAAAATATCCTATCTAAAATAAATATTTTAAAACTCATCTTTTATGATAATCTAAAAATATATTTTAAATATTATTTTTATTATTTTCTATACCGATCATAAAATACAACAGATTTAGAAAATATATTTTAACTGATTGTAAGCGAAACCATTCAAAATTTTATATATATTTATAAAAATATCGTTGATCATATTTTTTAGATCATTTCTATCAAGGGAAAAAAAATGGGCGCATTGTGCACGTTTTCAAAGATATGCAGAAATTGCAAGTGATGGGCATCACACTACTGCCGTGTCTTTTCAATGCCTCCTCCTTTTGCTGAAACGCGGCTTGGTCGCTATGAGGCTGTTTTGATTAGTTTATAGAAGTTTTATAAATGTTTATAAATTGTGATTTGTGGAATACGAAGTAATTTTTACGATATATGAGGTAGCTTTTACGGTCTACAAAGTGTTTTTACGATTTACGAGGTACTTTCACGGTCTACAAGATAAATATGTAAAAAAAAATTATTTTAATTTACGTAAATCAGATTTATGTAATAAACTCAATTTACAAAAACTCATTCAAACAGCTTTGTAATGTTAATTTTGATCATACTTGTACGGAAAATGACAAAAAATAATAAAAGTGCCCGTACATGCAATTTCATTGGTGCGCTGTGACATTTGACTGCATCAGTCCCGTATATGTCTCACATAAAAAGGATCGAAATGTTGGAAGCACGACATTTAAAAAAAAAAATAAAGAAGAAAAAGGAATAATGAGCATAACTTGTTGGGATGGTTTTTGCAGGGCTATGCGACAGTTTGGGAATTTGGTGGAGAAATGATTTTTTTGAATGGGGTTTTTATAAAAGCCCATTTGAAAAAAGTCAGGTTGTAAATGTGATTTGTGTTTGGATTGGCGGTGGGAGAAGTAGCTTTTTTTTAAGGAACATGTTTGGATTAGCGTTTGAAAAACCCGTTTGGATAATAAATGACTGAAAAGGGCATGAACCTTATTCAATACTACGTATATATTGTTTGTATATATATTATTATAATTGATGTTAAAAATATAAATAATTTTTTTTAAATAAAAAATTTAAATAATTATTGAAAAAAGAAAAATACACTGAAACATTTAATTTAAAAAAGATAAATATATATTTCAATCAGAATCTTATACATGAAGTGAATCATAATTGGATTATTTACCCCTAACAAGTTCGTCTCTGATCATGTCACGAACATGATTCATATGTGATGAAGATAAGGATGCTTTTTTTCTTAAAAAAACAACAAAAGAAAAAAAATTACATTTAATTCCTAAAAGTTAAATTTAACTACAGTTACATCCCAAAATTTTTTGCCAAATCATAAGTTACAAATGATCTCTATTGCAACTAAAACTCTTATGTTTGTAACTCATTTTTAACCAAAAAAATTTCATACTTAATACTTATCTTTTTAATATCATTTTTATTAAAATAAAAAGTGATGCAAATTATAAAAAGTAATGAGAAGTTGGAACCAAAAGCTATGTGCCTGTTTGAGAATACAGTGAAGAAGTGACTTTTTTTTTTAAACTTTGAACCTGTTTGGATTAGCATTGAAAAATTTCGTTTAGATGAAAAATAACTGAAAATGATATAAACCTTGTTGAATATATATATATATATATATATATATATATATATATATATATATAGTTACTTAGCTTCGTAGATTCTCCCTTTCCGTCATTGATTTTGGTGCCAGCTTTTCGGTTCAAAATTTGTTAATCCCACAGAAACAAATTAAATTAAAAAATAAAAATTCAATCAATGAGTGTTTTTAAAAAAAAAAGAAAAAGAACAAAAAATAGCATATGAAGTTAAGAGGAAAAAGTTGCTTAAGTGATGCCCAATTGAAAGCTCATTAGTAGAAGAAGCTAAAAAAATGAGCTTTTAAGAAAAAACTCTTTTTTCTTAAAAAACCCATCATGAGCAACAATGATCACAAACACCTCTTTAAGATATCAAATTAGCTTTTAGGTGATTAAGAGCTTCAAATGGATTTTTTTACTTAGTAAATATGTTCCCAAACAAGCTCTATATATTAGTTTTTGGTTAATGTGCGGTAATCCCTGTTCACCCTAACATACTTGAAAGTGCTCATATATTATATATTTATTGTTTTTATTGTACGATCTTATCTTTCTGCCTTTGTGTGTTTCCATTTTCATTATATTTTATCAAACTTTCACGTGTCATTAAACATAGTAATATGCTGCCCTCATAGTTGTCTTTCTTTCTTTATTTTTTCATCCGCCGTAATAGGCTATGACAAAAATATTTAATGTGGACTCAAGCATTCTTTTTACTTAACATGCATGTATGGCGTGGCTTGTTACTTTCTTATACATAACACCACTTGGCTAATTGGATGAGAACTTTTTGCACGTATTATTAGTGTCTATCTATTAATATAAAGTTAGTCTAATAGCATACGGTCTTGTTACATCCTTTTTAGTTGAGTTTGGACCTTAAGAAAAATATCTTTCATAAAAGAAGAAGTCATAAACTTTAAAATTAGAATCGTCATCATCAGTTGCTCAGATACCTTATAATTATTTACATGTTTGATATTAAGATATAAAAAAATCATTAGTATCTATGTAAAATATTAGTATATAATTTATAATAATTTATGATATATATCCATGACAATTAATGAATGACGTGGATTCTCTTATAATTATACATGTGTAATAAGTTCAAAGAAAGCCGTTTTGTTCACAACTGGGAGACCTCACATGACGCAGCAGCAGCTCCCAAGTCCCTGTAACTGCCAGTATTCTGAAATTTTTGTTTATTTTTATAAATAAACTTTTTTTTGGACCTGAAATTATATGTACAAACTACCAACTGAGACAATGGATTTTTTGTTGCCATCTTGTCCTCATTTTATAATAAAAAATTAACGGGTCACAGGTGTCCCTGTTTACGTAATAAATTCAGAGGGTGGGGGACTAAACGGAAAATAGGAACTAGTAGGAACCAACAACAGTAGTAATAATGTAATATTGTTTATTTGCAGAAAAAAAGAATAGTAAAAGTAAGTGAGTATTTGGTAAAGTCAAAATCTTGATTTTAAAATTTTTTTTTTAAATTGAGATAAAATTCTTCTGATCTTGTAAATCATAAAAAAAGTATTATATATATGTTTGAATTAGTTTTAAAAAAATAATTTTTATAATTTATAAGATAAATATGTAAAAAATTTTTTATCAAAATTTAAAAAAAAAAACTCCTAAACCAATTATTATAGAATTTTGTCGAAACGCGGGGCGCACAGTAGTAATATTGCTTGCGGTTGCGCCTCGTGGCAGATAACGTTTACGGCGTGACCCAGCAACCAGGAGCCAGGGGCAGCCAGAAATCACTCACTACTCAGAAGCGTGATTCTAACGCGTGGAATTATGATTACTGCTCATTATCTTTACTTCTGTACAGCTCACCACCACCCGATCCACCTCTCCTTCCTCTCTATATATACTCCCCCTCCCCACTCGCCTCTCCACCTTGTATTTTTTTCTGTTGTATTTGTGCTCCTTTCTTCACCTCCTGAAAATCCCTGTTCTCTCTTTCTCTGTGGGGCTCTCCTTCTCTCTCGCTGCTCTTTCTCTCTCTTTCCCCTACTGATCTTCCACTCCGAATTTCCCGTTCTTTCGCTCTCTGTTTTTCATTTTTTGGGGGGACCTGGGGAATTTTCGGCACCACCTGGAAATCTTTCCAGGCAAAAGCGAGCCCATGAGGTTGATAGAAGAATTGCCTTGTAGGAATAGGAATGGAGGTGAGGTCGAGGAAGGGGAGGACGTAAATTTGGGCCAGAATGAATGGTGTACTGTTGTTAATGGTGGATTTCCCCCTCAGAAGAGGGTGGTTGTGGTTGGCTTTGCTCTCACCTCTAAAAAGACCAAGAGCTTTCTGCAGCCGAAGCTTGAAGGCTTAGCTAGGTAAAAATTAATCGTTAATCAAATGAATATAAGTATACATCGACGGATTGATGATTAATATTCTCCTCCTCTGCTCTTCCGAAATTATTTCCTCTGGTTTATTTCAAATTCTAAAGTGCCTTACGTCATATATCCGACGGGTTCTATTCCCTCGGAAGAAGGAATATTAACGTGAAGTTCTTTTCTGCTAAGAATATTCTCGTACAACGTACGTCATTTTCGTTTGGTCCGTGTGAAAGTGAAAAGTAACCATATGATCTTCTTAGTATCTGCTAGTAGATATTTTACCATTTCCCAATTCCCTTTTAAGAACATTTGATTTTTGGAGAACTGGAACCTGTATGTAAAACGATCACGACGTTGACTCAAATTTCGTCATAAAGCAGCGATGACACGGTAGATTTGTCTATGGAACTTTCCTGCCTATATGCGACCTAAGATTTTTAGTAGATAAACATATTTTCCAGCTGTGTCTTCTACTCATTCAGTACTCATCTATTGTCGGCACTATGCCTTGGCATTACGTTCTAGTATTGGTTTAGATACTGATTACTGTTACTGCAAATCTTTGTGCAGGAATAAGGGGATACTCTTTGTTGCTATTGATCACAATAGACCTCTTTCAGATCAAGGTCCTTTTGATATTGTGTTGCATAAGGTTGTAATTGTTCTTTCCTCAATGTCCTACATTTGGTTCTTCTGCTGCTTCTCACCAGATGCACTGGTGCACGCACCAGCAAAAAATCTAGATATTATTTTTCTGCTTGTAAATACATACCAAAGACTCTAAAGATTTGTTGCTCTGTTAACTGACGACGTCTTTTCTCTTTATTTTTTATTTTGAGGGAATGCAGTTATCAGGGAAAGAGTGGCGCCAGATTCTTGAGGTCGGTTCAGTTTTTCTTTGACCTTCAACTCTATTGAACTCTTCCATATTTTGTGTTTGATTAAACGTCTTGCTTGCTGCTGTATTTTTTCCCATGTATTTGGTCCTAAGATTGGGATGAAATGAACACTGGAAACGCTGGTCAACGACCAGTTGGTATTTTAACATCCTGTCTGACATAATTTGCAGAGTGCTTCTTCTATCTTTCGTAATGAATCATGAACCAGTAGTTGAGGTCGAGGCCTCATGGGTTCGAGCAAGTGATGGTGTTTTACTGCTCTCATGGCCCTCTAGCTGATATTTTCAGGTTTCTTTTGGCGAATCTTTCCCCAAAAAAAAAAAAAAAAAAAAAAAAAAAAAAATATATATATATATATATATATATATATATATTCCTTAAAATTTCGGAGTGATTTCACTTATCCGGGGATTATTGGTCCCTCATTTTGCTGTCTTAGAGAAAGATGTCTCACCAAATGTCTTTTTGTATTCTCATCCTCTAGTTGCCTGTAGCGTTAGCTGCAATTCTTGATCTAGGTGGTAATACTGTAACTGGCTTTTCTCCAGGACTATTTTGAGTATTTTGTGATTTAGCAATCGAGATTTTATACTTTTGGGCTGTCAAATTGTCTTCATCACTTTACCATTTAGTGTTCTTACTACTCTTACTATTAATTATCATTATTAACAATGAAGTGTTCTTACCATTATTTTCACAGTTGTGCATCCACTAAACAGAATCAGTGAAATGTTGAAATTCTAGGACCATCCCATGTCTTCTACTTACCAGTTTTTATGTGTGTTACAGTCATTCATTCATTCGTGTAGCGTCCCATTTGTATTGAGCTGTCTACTTTGCAGTTTACATGCATGACGCGTTATTGCATATAGCCTCTTCATCCCATGGGATGGTTTCATTGATGTTTAGTCCATGTTCCGAGTAAAGATCTAAATCCCTTGATTTAAAAGCTTAATGAAACTTAGATGGGAGATCCAGGAATGCCTGAAGAGAACTAGGTAGGATTGATTAGGTAAGATATGGATGTGAAGTGTCTCTTTTAAAGTGTAGTTTAAACTCTAGAACAGGAACGTCAAAACTTAAGCTGCATAGATTGAAGATTATAAAAATACTAAACTTTTGGCTAAGATAAGTTCATAAAATTCTTCTAGTTTTTCCTGCCTTGCTTCCTTCACCAGTACCCTGCGCATTAGCCCGAACTTGTTCTAATCGAGGTTGGAAAAAAAGGAACAGGTTTTAATCTATTTAGTTTATTACTTTTATCCTGTTTGGCAGTCTTTACTTAAACCATTCTACTCGATGAATTCAAAGTTAAGTCGTTGTAATGATGCTAGTATGATTTAGTGAATTCAAAATTCAAGAGTTATATATATTTTCTTGATAATCAAGAGTTATAAATTTATTATGTTAATCCCTTTTATCCAAATAAATGGTTTATCTCACTTTTCCTTGGTCTCTTGAGCATTGGTAAGGCGAAATATTCATGATTGCCTGAATTGCAGTTTCTACTGGGATGCTATTTGTGTTCTGTTATGATATGGAAATAATATTCTGGTGTCAAATGGGGTGTGTTTTGAACAAAAGAGAAGGAATCTCTATAATTGGGAAATGGGAAGCAAGTTTGTATGCTTTATTTTTATACAATTATTGATTAACAATCTGACTTTTTAACCTCCGGTTTATTTTTGCAGGATTATAGGCTGTCGCATCCTGAAGTTACTGTTCTGGATCCTCCTGATGCCATACAGCATATACGCAATAGGCAATACATGCTTCAGGCTGTTGATGATTTGAACCTTTCTGAATCCTATGGTAATCTCTCTTTCCAAACAATGAAAGAAAAATGTTGATTGAAGTGTGGCCAATTGGAATTACAATCTGTATGCTCATTTGTGCTAAATAAACTTGACCAATAAAAATTATTCTTATTAACTAAAATGCAGGCAGAGTATGTGTTCCCAAGCAGCTAGTCGTCAAGAAGGATGCATCCTCTATCCCTGAGGTGGTTAACAGAGCTGGGCTGACATTGCCCTTAGGTAAGTGCATGGTTGGTTTAGTTGCTACTTAGCTGATTTTCACAAGTCCTGAGTGGCAATTTTTTAACACTTTTTTCCTCTGTTGTGTGTGGAATTTCAAAACCATTCTAGTTGCAAAGCCACTAGTTGCTGATGGAAGTGCAAAGTCCCATGAATTATCCCTTGCTTATGGGCCATATTCTCTGCAAAAACTAGAACCTCCTCTTGTTCTCCAAGAGTTTGTAAACCATGGTAAGCAGACAACCATTTATATACCAATCTTATTACGTTTAAGATGATACAAGTACATAGATTATCCATTTGCCCTTCTATTCTCTGTAATAGGAGGCGTGCTCTTCAAGGTCTATATAGTTGGTGATGCTATTAAGGTAGTCAGACGGTTTTCCCTACCTGATGTTTGCAAACGGCAACTCTCCAATGATGATGGCATATATTATTTTCCAAGGGTTTCTTGTGCTGCAGCTTCCGCAGACGAAGCAGATCTGGACCCCGTTGTTGCTGGTAAGTTATGATGTAACTAGTCTAGTCCACGTGAAGCATTTTCGACCTTATTGGCCAACAGTTTCTTCAGACAGGTTTTAGCATTATTCGCCCAAAGAGGGGGAAGTACCAAACCCTAATAAGAAATGCAGCTCTACCTTGCGATTTATTACACCAGAGAAATATTGGTCCCGAGTCCTGACTGGTTCTGTTGGGCCATAAATATTAATTGTGTTTATTCCTTGGTCATTTAGAAACAAATCTTTTATGATTCCTCTATCATCAGGTCATAGATATACAAGTTACATGAGGTATATTGTTTATTGTCTGTGACTGTGAAAGTGTGAATAATGACATTTGTTATAAATTTTGTTTATACTAATGATATATTGATTGATGCTTAAATAGAGACCGAGGCATCTACAGAAACAAAGCATGCTGCCATGGTTTCAAAATTTAGGAGTCTTCATTTGCTCATGACTTCATAGTGTCTGGTCTTTCCTTTTAATTTGCGTGACCTTTCTCTGCAGAGCTTCCTCCAAGACCTTTACTTGAGAGACTTGCCAAGGAACTTCGAAGGCGACTGGTAAGTTAGCAATCCATTCATTTGATGGCTGCACGTTATTGGTGAGACTATATTTTTACTCTCTGTCATCCTGCTCACTTTCCAGGGCCTCCGTCTATTCAACTTGGATATCATACGAGAGCTTGGGAAAAAAGATGTTTATTACGTCATTGACATAAACTACTTCCCTGGCAAGTGCAATCCTTTACCCCTCTGCACAAACCAGATCTTGCAATTTGCCTAATTCTACTGATATTTACCGCCAAGAATATTTAAAATCATTGTCCCCGTTCTCTCTCCTTTACCCTTTTTTTTTTCATTTGATGAAAGGTATCTCTTTTCGAGGCTTAAAGATAGGGTTTTTCCTTGTCTTTAATTATAAAAAAAAAATAGCTACCTTTTGCTTTTACTATCTTAAAATAGTTTTAACTTGGAGCAGGTTATGGAAAGATGCCAGAATATGAACACATATTTACAGACTTCCTCTTGAGCCTGGTTCCTGGAAAGTACAAGAAAAATCCAGGGTAGAGATCATTTAACAGCTTGTGATGGAAGCATTCGTGCCTCCATGAGGTAAGCATGATCTGCTTCACTTTGGATTTTAAAGTACTCAATTATTCCTGCAGTACCTTGGGTACCCTGGATATCAGTTAATTTTTATCTCCCCCCCCCCCCCCTCATTCGTTGTGATACTGGTGGAAATTTCAGGATGAGAACTCGTGTTAGAATTGCACCTTTATCCTGTACAAACCAGCTAGTCTAATCTTGTGATTGAAACCTAGTGCAGCCACTGGAAATAATAATCGATGCCGTTGCATTAGCAAGTAATTACTGTAGACGGTCCTGCGTTTCTTACTCTGTTTCAAGAGAATCGTGGCCACATAGGGTCGCGATGATAAAAGTAAGGGGCCAATACTTACTGCTCTGCGATTTGAAGGAGGAGGTAATCGTGATTGCCTCCACAAATGTTGATAGCAAGATCGAGCTTTCTTTATTTGTTTGTTGAATAGAATAGAAGTATGACTTTTCAGCTGTTTTTCACCTTTCTAGTTTATTATAACGACTCCTCTTGAACTAGAGAAATAGGTAGATGGATTGCAAATGTACTGATGACAGTTTTTAGCTGTGAATAACTGGAGAGAGTTTGCTTTGCAGAATTTCATTAACCCTTTGTGAATTGAATGTATATTCCAGTTTCCTATTCAGTTGCTTCTGTCTCAACCGTAAAACAATTCCAGTTTACAAGATTAACTTCGCCCATTATCATCTATAAGCTACTGCCAACAAAAACAATCGTTCCCACAAACTACTAACTAAATTAGTACTGACTACCCATAGTGGGCGTCGTGTAAATAAGACATTTTGCCCAGAGAGTCTCTTGGACCTAGAAACGCCACAAATACGCATCAGAATATTTCATGCCAAACAAGGTCTCACGAGAAATTAACGGGAAGGGGAACACAAATGCCATAACAAACAGCAGCAGCGTCGAAGGTGTCAGCCTTAAGTACAACAACATCTCAAACACAAGAAGAATAAGAATATGATTACTAACTAACCAGCTTTTACTGGTTGTGAAGTAGGAGGAGCGTCATCAGATGCCTCCGATGCCGGCGAAACCAGAGTCCAGTCAGGAGGCAGCGGCGGCAACGGAGGGTACACGGTGGGCTTTCTCTTTATATCCCATGGCTGCGTCTTCTTCGGCCTCGTCTTGATATGGTGCGCCGTCGCCTTCTTCTTCGGCCTCGACGAGCACTCTATCGCCAACCCACCTCCCTCTATTCCCACTCTTGTACATCCCTTTCTCAAATTCACGGCACCACCGAACGACGGCGGCGACAAGGATTGAGCCGGAATCGACAACCTGGAGCCAAATATGGCAGACACAGACATCTTCGCTCTCTTATCACTTCTGGTGCTCTGAGACACCACCACCTGTACACTCGCTCCGGGACGTCCCTGATCCTTTTTCATTTGCACCCTTTAACTTCATCACTGGATATTTTTCCCCAAATTCCCAAACTAACCTCGATCTCGTCGCGAGTCGTTTTTCCTTGGGCCAACAATTACTAGTCGTTTTATACGACACTCATCCCTTGCCGGCAAGTTTCAAGCCATTAAATGGCAGGCCTATTAATTCTCTTCCTAATAATGGACTTCTAATTGATGGGCCCTTATCTTGCGAGTGAAATTTTGTCCAATGTACGTTCTTGGCCCATTACTTTAGGAAAGACTGAAAGAGGCGCAAGTAAAACTTTGTTGGGACATGGGACTAACAACAAGTGTCTCTCTCTGTTTTTTTTTTCTTGGGTTTTGGTAATTTACAACAAGTCTTTGTTTGGTACCCCGTATGGGTAAAATTTAAAGTTAAATGGATTGTGATGATAAACAGCCTCTATCTTTTTAGAAGAAGATAAGTTTTAATCTAGACAAACATACTTGTTAGGGGTAAAAACTCTTTGAATCTTGAAAAGGGAAACCTTGATTATACCAAAAAATATCAAATAAACCTTTTTTTTTTGCCAGAATCAAATAGACCCAGATAAATGCCTGGGTTATAAATGGGATTAAGCCAACAACCTTCCATTTGGGGAGCATTCATATCACTGAGTACAAGTGAAGTGATTTGTTTCATCAACGGAGTTAGTATGCTATTGGGAATTTCAAAACTTCCCCAAACGAAAAAATAAGTCAATTTTTTAACCTATCTTTATATTTTTAATCTTCCAAGCAACATTTTTAAAGTATTTTTTGATTTATTCATATCTTACTCTTTATAATTATTTTTGTTTCGTTCTTGTCTTTATCCCAAAATAATTTTTCCACGTAGGGCCTGAATTTTGTGACTCGGGCGAGGAAAGCAAAGGAAATCTCTATATATTAATTATGCAGAGCATCGTAACATCACATGCCTTCCACTTCACGAGTGGCACAAGACAAAAAGGAAAACAAATGTAGTAACAAATTTGTGGCATTGTACCTGTAATTTAACACCTAGCCGTTATGCTGTTTCTCCTCACTCTTTTGTTTTTGGGGATGCTAATTTATTTTAATTAACTTAAATTAAATAGCTTCTGGCTATTAATATTGGCATGACTGATCGAGTATGGATGACAGCCTCTTTGCATGACTTTGTAGAATATCAAAACATTTCAGAGAATGTAACTCTGATTCGAACTATATTTGGTATTCATATATCTTGAGTTCCCAACGCACTGTTTTTTTTCAAAATATATATATATATATATATATTCCCGGGATTTTCTTAAAAATAGGCATGATTTGCATTAAAAATGGTATAAAAGTGATTACAAATTTAGAGTTGAGGTTTTTTTAATTGAAAAATAGTAAGAAATATGAATACGTTTGATGACAACCTTATAAAGGTTTTATTGACAAATTGGTTGATGAAATGAGGTAGAACGGGCATTTCTTTTATCATTATTTAATATCATATGAATATTCCGTTTATAATTTTATTCCCCTCAAATGAGTCAAATCAGATATATCCTTTTTCCCGAAAAATTGCTAGAGAAATAAAATCTTGTCCAGTTATGACCAGATTGACAAAAGGAGTAGGCACTAATGAAGTTGTTTGGAATAACATTAATATAAGTGACTTTTTATGTTAACTTTTGAAAATAAAAAATATTATGCGATTTATGTTTAAATAAGGTTTTATTAAACACGGTTCAAGATAATAAATCTTTTTTAAAACGACATAACGAAAATGTAGTTTCAAGAAAGTCAAAGAAAGTTATTTTAATTTTAAAGTTTTTTATACAAAAAGTTTTAAATGGTTTTTAGGTAAAAAATACTTATCATCAAAGTATTTGCGAAACATTGTTTTTCATCCATCTCAGGTTCCTTTTTTTTTGGTTGGGGGGGGTTTAACAGGCTTTTTGAGCCTGCTAATGCTATCGTAAACAGCTTCTAAAAGTGTTTTACAGTGACGTATTAATTATGGATTTATAATCCTGGTTACTGTGAGTTGTTTAACACCATGCCAGCATATCCTAAATTCCTAATCCTAATTTATATAACGTGCTTCCCGCAATCCCGCCACCTCCACCTCTTCCTTATCTCATTTTTCAAAATACACGCCCATAAGAAATTTTTGTATCAACGTGATTTATTATATCATTTATAGTTTATTTAATTTAAATATAAAAATTTATAAACTGATTTAACACCTCCTGATATATTAATAAAATTAAAAAATTTTACAAGAATCATTTCTTCGTTACTTATGAAATATTAATTGAGGATTCATTTTTTAAGAAAAATAAAAATATAAAATATATAAACAACCAATTAGAATTAATGTTAACTGAGTTATTTAGCATGTTTGGATTAACATTTTGTGGGTTTATAAGTGTTTATACACGTAAATCGAGACAACACTTCTTTCATATATTTATTTCATATACCGTAAATCACGATTAAAAAGATACTTTAAAAGATTCAAATCACTACTTCAAACAAACACATTTATATTTTAACTGATTAGAATACAAATCTAATCACAAAAGAGGTCCATAAAAAAATTTCTCCAAATACATTACTTACATGATCCATATGAACAAAGATCCGTTCATTGCAATCTGCTGGCGCCTCCACGTGTGGGACTGAGAGATCACACCCCTAAATTCAGATTTGGCAAAGGGCGAATCCGTCTTCTCACTCTTCAAAAACCGTAAGCACATACATATGCAGTAAATGATAAAATATTTTGTAGTTAGAAAAATGATTTTGAAGCTGCAACAACAAAGTGTGCTGCTGATACGAGAAAGTGAGGCCCACACATAATTAGCAGTAGAATTGGTGTGTGTGTGAGAGAGAGAGGGTGGGGGGTTTGTCCAACTTGGGTTCCGCTGCCACTGGTGACACCCTGTCTCCAGCTGTACGCCACCATCCCTCCCTCGTTTTTCTCTGCCATTTTGCAAACATAGACTCGCTCCCTTCCTTCTCCTCCTGACCTTCTCTTCCAACCTAATCTCTTCTCTCCCAACAAAAGCATCTCTCTCTCTCTCTCTCTCTCTCTCTCTCGCTGACCCACCAAGCTTACTCTTCACCCACATGAAGCTCCTCACTCTCTATCTCCTTCCTTCTTCACTCTCTGCACATTGCGCTCCCCCGGATCTCTTCTCTCTCCCTTCCCTTTTCTGACCTTCCTTCTTCTTTGTGTTTCCTTGCCTCCATGGATCCTTGCCCTTTCGTACGACTCACCGTCGCTAATCTCGCCCTCAAGATTCCTGTCGCTTCCAAGCCTGCTCCTTCCGTGGTTCATCCTTCTTCTTCTCCCTGTTTCTGCAAAATCAAACTCAAGAATTTCCCTCTTCAATCCGCCCTCGTTCCCTTCATTCCTTCCGACCACACTTTCCCTGATTCCCAAGTCCCCCAAGTCGCCGCCATTTTTCACCTTACCAAGTCCGAGCTTGACCGCCTTGCCGCTAAATCCTTCTTCGCTGCTAAGCCTTGCCTTAAAATTTCTATCTACACTGGCCGCAGGGGCACCACTTGCGGGGTCAACTTGGGCAAGTTATTGGGCCGAGTGTCCGTGCCCTTGGATCTGGCGGGAACGGAAACCAAGGCTGCTGTCTTCCATAACGGCTGGATTACGGTGGGCAGGGAGGCCAAAAGCTCTTGTGCCCAGTTTCATTTGAATGTCAAGGCTGAACCCGATCCCAGATTCGTTTTTCAGTTCGATGGCGAGCCCGAATGTAGCCCTCAGGTTTTCCAGATCCAAGGCCACATTCGGCAGCCCGTCTTCTCCTGCAAATTTAGTTTTAGGAACACCGGTGACCGGAACCAGCGTTCCAGGTTCGTTTTCCTTTGATTCCCCTTCGCCTTATCACATTGTCACGCTTTTTCAGCAGTTTCTATTTCTAATTTGATTCCGAAAATTTGTGGTGGTTGGCGAACAGCGTTGCCAAATTAGGATTGCATAGTTTATTACCACTGTAATAGGAATCCGCCTGATAGTAAATTTCATAGGAACAGTACGGAGAAGCTCATAAGCGTACACATTTCGTATACTTTACTCTGTCGGACTAAATTGAAAGCTAAAGATAAACCTTGCCTTCCTAAAATCGGAAACTGTTGCTTCAAGGTTACACCGATTTCAAGTACCTAATTATGGAGGCAATCTAATAATTTAGGGTCATTCATGGCTCACCGTTTGATCTGCTCTCTAATACTTGCGGTACTGTTTTGGTGTGCAGATCCTTACAGTTGGACCCGGGCAGCTCTAGGAGCTGGTTAACCTCGTTCGGAAGCGAGCGAGAACGACCTGGCAAAGAACGAAAGGGATGGTCTATTACGGTTCACGATCTCTCAGGGTCGCCGGTAGCTGCTGCGTCCATGGTTACGCCGTTCGTCGCCTCTCCCGGTTCAGACCGAGTCAGCCGTTCGAACCCTGGCTCATGGCTAATTCTTCGACCGGGCGATGGCACATGGAAACCTTGGGGAAGACTTGAAGCTTGGCGTGAGCGTGGTGGCTCCGACGGCCTTGGCTATCGCTTTGAGATAATACCAGAAACCAACGGCGCAGTAGGGGCCGCCGGAATCGTCCTCGCCGAGTCCACATTGAGCTCAAAGAAAGGGGGGAAGTTCATCATCGACCTGGGCAGCAGCAGTTCCAACGTCCGTGCTACCCCGGGGAACTCGACGTCTCCGGCGTGCAGCCCGAGGAGCAGCGGCGATTTTGGATATGGTTTGTGGCCGTATTGCATGTACAGAGGGTTCGTGATGTCGGGGAGTGTGGAGGGTGAGGGAAGGTGCAGCAAGCCTACTGTGGAGGTGAGCGTGCCGCACGTGAACTGCACGGAGGATGCAGCGGCGTTTGTGGCGTTAGCGGCAGCCGTTGATCTGAGCATGGATGCCTGCAGGCTCTTCTCTCAACGGCTGAGGAAGGAGCTGAACCATGTGCAGGATTTGGTGGGGTGATGATGATCTGGAATCTTCGCTTGTCGTTTCGTGTTTTCGGCTCTGCCCCGTCGTTTTTAAATTTTTTTTTTTTAAATGGCGGGGTTGGTCGTTTTGACTTGTTTGTGAGGCATTTTTATTTTAGTGCACTAACAAACAATTTACAGGCTGTACAGGGAGAAGGAGAGTGTTTAGAGGCTCAGCAGACTCGTATTGTTGATTGTTTTTACTTAGGGGTGTGGCTTTGTATTGATTTTCCGGTTTAAGTTTTTTTTCATTGGCAATGGGAAATCATATGAAAGGCTATTTTTATTTTTGTTAATGTGGCCTCTCTAACTATTGTGTTTATATATTTGTTGGGAGTCAAATAAGGTGTAAAGAATATAATCCGACTGTGGCAACTGGGGCTGGCCACTTCTCTTTATTGGCTTTTAACCCCCATGCCCACGCCTTCCTCACAGAGCGGAAACAATATATATCTGATGAACCTGAATGCATGCCAAATAAAATAGTTGAGGAATTCATGCTCCTTCAAGAGCGCTAAAAAGTTCGTTGTATTTTTCATTTTCCCCCCTCAATAATGCTAAGTTGCAACTTACAAGAGCAGCACGTGAAAAGTTAAAAGGCTTTCTTTCTTTTTGTTTCCCCCCTTGAAAATGAAGGGATAAGAACAGCGCATTGCCAATGAGCCGTACTATGTTATGCGTGGGGGAGAGGGTAATTTGGGTGGTACAGGTACTCTTGATATGTGTATTTGCACCTAATATGGAGTGATTTTGAATGGAGTCGTTTTCTGATATGGTGTAAAAGGAGGAATGGACAAGAATAAAAGCGGGTATGTATATGTTAGGTAATACTCGTAGATGACAAGGGAACAGCTAAACTACCTACTATCCAGTATCTAGAATGTAGAGAGGCCGTGATTTTAGTCAAGAGTTAAAGCAAGCATTAAAGATTGGTGGTGATTCGGCACTGGATTGTGATTATATTGAAATTAGTTTTGTGAGGAGGCAAAATGTGCATGGGGCAGTGATTTACAAATCAAATGAAGAGAAAGAGACAGTGTGAAGCATGGGGGGTATCAAATCCAAAACAATGCTCTTTTTCATGTTAGAGGCCCCCCACTCTGTTCCCTTTTCCCTTTTTTAGGGACCACCCTCTCTCATTCCTCTTCTTTTTTACCCACTTCACGCTCACATCACCTCCATGTAAGCACCACACTATTTAGAACTATTTGATATTTCACTCACTTCTTCTTTTTTTTTTTTTTACACACTTCACGCTCACACAGTCACATTCACATTTTGCTAATCATGAATTAATGAAGCATCAGTTTGACAGTTTTAAACCATGGATTTTTTTTTAAAAAAATTTATTGAAGTGATGGTTACAGTATAAGGGTCGAAGTGAAGGCTCTCTGATGAAAGCTGGAGATACATGAACTTCAAAACTAGCAAAGTAATGAGTTAATCACGCATCTGCCTTGTTTCTCGGTTTCATTGCCCTCAAAATCCGCCTCTTTGCTGTCATTTTCTTCCTCCCAACTAACATAGCTTCCATAATTTCTGCCTTGTTTTCATTACTTTCTGTTAATGCCAAGTTAAGTATACTCTAATTTCTTATCTGTACATTCATTCATATCTTGTAGTCTAGCGTGGGGTATGACATGTCATGTGATACCCCTCACATTATAATATTCACTGGCAGGTAACGTTTCTTATCTTTTGAGGTGAGTAGGCTCGTTTGGATTAGCTTATGGAAGTTTCATAAGTGTTTATAAATCGTGATTCACGGAATATGAAGTAACTTTTACGGTCTACGAGGTAAATATGTAAAGGAGATTTATCTCGATTTACGTAAATCGAGCTTATAAAATAAACCCGATTGAAAATAAAATTTTCAAATTAAATATTCGTGTGGTTTAAAGGTCATAAAAACTAGCACTTCAAAGCCTGAAAAATGCTGGCCAATATATGGTTAAACAATGCCACAACATGTGAACTCTTACCTCAGCTCTGCCTCAAAGCGACTGAACACTGCCTCAATGTTCAGTGTTTTATCAGATTCCATGCCATGCGTTCGCTTATTTATTTATTTTCTAAATATTTTTTAAAAGTGTTATTTACTTGAAATAAACAGTTTTTTATCATTCTAATTAAGACTCGACGGACAGAACACTTTGCTTTTGGTTCAAGTGGATGCTTGCCCCCTAAACTCTCGCAATGAACATCCGATGACTTTTTTTTTTTGGACCAAAACATCCGGTGACTTTGACATTTCAGCTTTTGCTTTGAAACATTATAATAATGTGTTTTTTATTTTTATTTTTCTTGGATTAACGCATAATTAATGTCATGGGTACAGCTAATCCGCAATTTTGGAAATGCTAAAACAAAATGAAGAGGCCAGGCATAATTGATTTGGCCTTTCTTTGTTTGTTTTACATAATAAGGTATTGGGGTCGAGTCTACATGTCCCTCCAGAAAGGAAAAAACATTAAACATAAAAATAAATCACCGATTTTGACCTCTGGATGGATGGAAACATTATTTCCTAAAAAATCATATGAATGCGCTATGGGCCTATGGCCTATTGTTATGCTTAATTAAGCTGGCTAGAATCATAATTTCATTAAATATTTACTTTGATTATTTTGTTGGCCACTTGTGAGGGTGTTGAAGCTTGAGCTTTATCCTGCTGAAACGCACCGGAAGGCATGTAGAGATTGCTACCCCAACACAAATGATGATCACTTTTGGCTTCTTAGTTTTTGTAAATTACTTACTTAGCTGGTATATTTAAAATAAAAAATATATAATATAATAAATTAATTTGTGGCTCCACTAGTGCACGCTCTGCATACGGCGGATCACTCCAAAGGCATGTGAGCATTCATATTTCAGCGCACAACTCCTTCAACATTTGGTTGTCAGAAAAGGACGACTCTTCAATCGCTCTTCTCCCTGCCATTGCTGTGTTTCGCTGGCTACCTTCCTTTCTTTTTTCTCTCATACTATATTAAGTGGGTGATTCTCATATACTAAAATCGTAGTTTTAAAAGTATTTTTTGGTTAGTTTGGATAAGATTTTTTTTCATATATTTACTTAATAAATTATAAAAATTATTTTCTAAAAGCTAATCCAAATACACACTAATATATATTACTATCCTGAAGTTCTCCAATAAGTTTATATATAACATTTTAAATTCCTGTAAAGATTCTTCTGGTATAGAAAGATAGTTTATGATTTTAAAGTATTATTTTATAAGCTATGTAATATTTATTATATAATTTAATCTCAATTATTAGACAATTTTTTTATTCTATGTGCAATCAGAAATATTTATTTTTAATCATAATAAATCATATAATTATTTTATAATCATCTATTTTAAATAACCTGTATATATATTGAAAGTCCCACATATATTTCTTGTCCAAAAGGCAAATATCATGTGTGAAAATGCCCAACACAAATAAAAATAAAGTAGAATTGAAACCTAGACTTTATTCGAAAGCTTAAAACGACACATGTAATCTCATTTTTCTATTTTTATGTTCTTGATGATTGCTTTGTTAGCCTTAAAGGTAGAGATTGACATATTAGAAAATATGGAGTGTTGTATATCTTCTTTCTCTTTGAAGGAGTGATTAAAGATCTAACAACTGAATTATTAGAAGATCATCATTGTTTTTAACTTTTTCCAATGACATCAATGTTATGTTGTCAAGGATCTTGAGGCATATGTTTCTATTTTGAAGGGTTGAAAAAAAAGCATTAAAGAATAAATGAAATGACACACAGATGAATATATAATCAAGTATTCAATCATAATATGTCTCATTATCAACTAAATCCTTATCTTACCATTAATTCTGAATATGTAAACTATTGCAAAATATCTCCCCTCATAGAAAATTGCAAAACGCCTAAGCTACTGGATGGGTGTTTTATGTTGCTTCACTTGATTTGAAGTCTAACAATGATTTCTCTTCCAACACAATGCTCTAATTGTTTTGGAAAAGTTTCAAGCTCTCATTTTTGAAGTTAAAGATGAATCTTAAAAAAGTTAAGTATAGATGAACATAAAAAAAAAATTAAATTACAAAATTAATAAGGCACCAAAAAGTTGAACAAAATGAGGAAAAGAAAGGATCGAAGTAAGTACACTCGCTGACTTTTCATTAAAATGTGGCTTCTTTTATTCATCATCTCTTTTTTGATAACTCGAGCAACAATAATTTGAGTATCCTAGATATCCTTGCGGTCATCAATATCTCTAATAAGTTTATAAGGCTGATTTGTCATGATATTGGAGATGAGGAATTGATCTCATTAACAATAAAGAATAAAGAATACAAAATGGAATACATTGATGACATTAAAATATATATAAGCATTACTTTAATTATGGGGCCAACTATATTTCTTGAAAATCAAGCTTCTTTTAGATTTAGTTTGAATTGTTATTATGATAACTCCTTGATTTATAAGCTAAATTATTATTATGAGAACTCCTTAATCGTGAGAGTCAACTAATAATTTATGGATATAAAATATAAAATGTTGATATTGAATTATAAAAGAAAGAGATAAATAATTATAATAGCAAAAAAGGAGATATTGATATTCATTGATATAAATGTAAACGGGATTAACTAGCGGCGTTAATAAAAACACAAATATTTTCTTAAAAAATGATTGCTCACATAACCATTTTTAGCAGCGCTACTACGGTAGTTTAAAAAATTATTTAAATTGACTACTTGTTAAAAAGTGTTGATTAAAATGTACATTTAAATCGCATGTTTTCAATCTACCACTTTATGTAAACTCTTTTAAAGAAAACAAATAATAAATAAGGAGATAAAGTGGAGTGATGTATTATATTTAGGATCAAATTCAAATTCTAACTAACCATTATATTAGAGACCACATAGATTATGAGGGTGTTTGAAATAGCGGTTGGAACTTCCAATCGTGCTTTTCAATCATTATTTACGGTATACGAGGTAGCTTTTACGGTATACGAGATAAATATGTGGATAAGTTTTATCTCGATTTACGTGAATCGGGCTTATGTATAAGTATAAACCCAACCAATCGGGCTTATGCATATAGCTCACCTACCAAACAATAAATCTTGCGTTATACATTTTTTAGTTTTTAATACAAGAGTCAATTGACTTTTGTTGAAGAGATTAAGAAAATTAAATAAATTATTTAATGATAACATATGTCAAGTGTAATTAGATTATATTTCAGTTTATAAATAAAACAACTTAGTTTGAAAAAACAAAAAAAAATATAGATACTTTAATGTTAACTTATTTAATTTCTTTAATATTTCTAAAAAAATTCAACTGATTCTTATATTAAAAATCTGAATAAGCAGTTTTTTTTTGGGTAAAGTTTGATCCAACAATCGGCATGCTATTTTTCAATAGCGTTTAAATCTTATTTATGTTACACCTAACCCTTTAATATTATTTTTCTGGGGCATTCAATATCACCAACTATCATTTTTCAATTACATAAAGTACCTTAATTGTATTTATAGTTTAAGACGCCGGATGCACTCTAAATTATATTAAGGTGGTGGAAGCATTAGAAAATAACACCACTGGATATGACATGATTGGTGTAATAAATGTTACTTTGCCCTTTTTGTTATGTGTTGATGTTGGTTTTTTTAGCCACGTTCTCAAAACAGTTAAAGTTAATCTAACTGTAGTTTTTGTTTTAACAAGAACAAATAAACAATAATTAAAATTTTTTGATCCAGGGATAAATGATGCATTCTAAGCATAAATTAACTTTAATAATTGATGCAAGTTGAATTGGCTTGGAAGCCATTATAATGCTGCCAAACTTGAATCAAGGCTACCATAATTTTCTACCAATAATATCATGATCAGTACGCAGACAGTTCAACAAATAAATTTGAACAAATTATTACCTCTCATATATGATGCCCCCTTATCCGCACAAGTGCAAATAGAATGGCGAAAACGGGCAACTAATTTTTTTTTTAAAAAGTAAATAAATGTTATAAAATACAAAAAAATGTATCATACTCTATAGTCTATACATATCGCCTATCGGGCAGCCTGCAACAAGCACTTGAACCCGAATTATAATGGAGCCATGCCAAGTATTACTCGCCCGACCCGACTATCATCACTCCCAATGTTGACCGGATGGTGAACTTTGAAGCGGGAGAGACAGAGCACAACAGTTGGGTCAGTGGAAAGCCGTATAGTAATCGGTGACTGAAGGAAAGGGCACAGAAAATGAAGGCGCTGGGATGGTGGTTGACGCTGGTAAGCACGATTCGCTTAGCCTCCGTTTGGTTCGGTTTTTTCGACATTTGGGCTCTTCGACTCGCCGTCTTCTCGAACACTACCAGTAATTCCTATCTCCTCTTATCTTTCTTTCTTTCCTTGTTTTTTTTTTTAATTCACATCTTCTTCCCTGTCCTTACATTTTCTAAAATAAGAAATTATATTCAATCCCAAGAAATAGAAATTTATTGTAGCTATTATGAGTTGGAGGAACTTAGTATTTTCACTTTTCAAGCGTCGAGAGTGGATACTGTCGGGTTAGCAGTGGGTTTGTTTTTGGTAGCTGGACGGGTGACAAATTGCTGTTTCAGCATCTGAAACAGGGGTTGTGTTTGATTTGGAGCTCGAAGATTCAATCCTGAGTCAAAACCTCAGGAGAGATCCAATGTATGAAAACTTCGGGATCCCAATGAGGAAGGTATTTCACGTTTTTGAATTTTACAAGGCAATATCCATAATCCATGTACCGACTTTTGCATTTTACTAGCAAACAGGCCCGTTTTCCGAGTAGTTTCCACGTCATTTAGATAGTCGATTCTTTGCATACTGATTTGCTTATTGAATTACTTGGATTGATTATATGTTGAAATATTCTTCACTAGCGGCTACTATGTCATTCAAAAAGGCTTGCTTCTAGAAACAAAGACTTCCTGGCGAAGCGAGCTTATAATTTTTTTTTTTCCGGGTGTAACATATAATATGAAGTATATGATGAAGCATGATGATCTAAACATAGTGAGTTTGCTTGAAGATTCATTCTGATATCTTCTTTGGTTGAATAGAAAGGTGTTGAGCATTGAATCTGATAGTTCTAATAACCAATCTGCATCGGGGTCAAAGTAGCTGACCAAGAAAGAATCTGCTCTAATCGAGTGGTTAATGACGCGGAAACCTATTATTTTCCTCAAGAGAAAACAATGGATCAAGTGTGTAAAAAAAGAGAGACATTAAAAACAGGAAGCAAATTTTTTGGTGTTTGCAAACTTTATGGTGTTTTATGTATAGAGACTCCATGGTCAACGCAAAACTGCTATCCTTGTCTCGTACGTGTTTTCTGCTTCCACGGCCCTTTAGTAGATCCCTATTTTTAACCACATTCAACTCTCATATATCCGAGTCATATTATATGGTATAAGCACCTTTTCAACTTGCTCCTATCAAGCCTGTTTGTTCGCCAAAAATGTGTTGAAGTTGATATTCAACTTTCATGTCTGGCAAGTAGATTTTGTTTCCATCATTTGGAAATGATATAATATGTTGTCCTTGAACATCTTTTGATGACAACTGAAACTATTTTGGACTAACAGAGTTTATGATATTCGACCCTTTGGATCACCGTTTTTTAATGCACTCTTATTAACTAAGTTCTTGAACTGTATCCTACTAATGCCATATGAATTCTGGAATACTAATAACTGTTGTTAATCGTTGTGTGGTGACCGAAATTCATGGGCGTACCTTTGGAATTTGGACACTATTGACCTGCACTCTTTGCTATCTTTGAGCATTCAACCTTGACAATAAGCCTATCTATCTGGCTACTTTCTTGTCATTCATCTATGCATTTGGTCATTTCTTGACTGAATTCATGATTTACCATACAATGGCGATTTCAAACCTGACTACCGTTGGCATCTTTGCTGGTATGAGCATTCTCTCTTTGGTTGTACCCAAATTGGCATGTATTACATTAATATTTGATTTATGTGCAAATCAAATATGTGTGTGAACTGTGGCCAGACTTGAATTTATGATCCTGTCACTAGGTTGATTTCCATTGAAAGATATTTTCTGTGCCATGCTCAGCTTGATTAAGTTAGTTGTATTGCAGTATGTTCTTTAAATTCTCTCTCCAAGAAGTTAAACTAACCAAAAGAAAAGAGAGAGAGATAACATGGAAAAATAGAGTTCTGAAACAAAATGATGCGATCCAGAATCAACAAGTTGTCCTTCATATTCAAGTGGAGATTCGAGGACGAATCCTTTTGAGGAGAGAGGGAATGATGCGATCCAGAATCAGCAAGTTGTCTCTTCATATTCAAGTGACAACTCTTTAACTTCAAAAATTAAGGAAGCATTAAATGGGCTTGTGCAAGAAACTTGGACGAAGCAATTAGCAATCGGATCAAAGCTTGACGAAAATGCTGAAAACGTCACTAACTTCATTTGGGCTGCAAATGGAGATATTGATCAAGTTTTGGGCTTGAAGTCTTGCAATTGAAGAGCTTGTACCTAGTACTACACATAGGAGGACTCATTTGGGTCTAAATAAGCACATTTTGGGCTTTACATGCTTAATATATTTTATGGATTTTATTTGTGCGAAATTAGTAAATAAGTTGTCATATTTGACTTTTGGGTTCTCTAGCACACCATATTAGACTTTTGTGTTTTCTAGAACATTGTATTAGAAATTTGAGTTTCCTAGCACATGGTTTTGGATTTCCTAGCACATGGTATTAGACTTTGTAGTTGCAATTTTCTAAGTTGCAATTATTACAATTAGGTAGTTTTTATCTATAAATACCTTGTGCTTCTTTATTTGTAACACACTTGAGATTTGATATATGAATGAAAGTTGCATTTCTGCACTTTGTTTCTTGAGAGTGGATTATCTCTAGGGTTCTTCTTAGAACTAACAGACTTATCAAGGCTTGATCAACCTTGTGGCGTCTTCCAACACTTCGGGTCCTTGTTCTTTCGTGTTCAAAGGTTCAAGTGGATCGTAGATCTTTGTTTAGCTTTCTTGGGGTGAGCATATCTCAGAATTGGTTGTGGGTTCGTGGGATCTTTCCCTTGTGGGTTCGCACCAACATGGTATGCTGTATATCTTCCTTTCTATTAATATTTTGAAGTGACCTTGAAGCCTGGTGTAATATTCTTCCCTTGTGTTACTGACTGTTTACTCTTCACTTTTCTAATCCAAGTTTCATTTTTACCACAAGGAACATCTATAGTGTGGATGCTACTGCAGTGCAAGAAAAACTCTCCTAAAAGGGACTAGCAATTAACATTTCCCCCATATTTTCTGCAAGGGGTTCTTGTCTTATGTTTTATGTACATGAATTATGATCTCAGTAAGCTTCCTAAGTTTTGCAGTTAGTAAGTTTGAAGGATAGTGGGGATTGTTATATGGGCGTGCTTGATGGTGTTGGACTTTGTTGGAAACAAGAAATTTGGCTCTTGATTCTCAATCACCCATTGTTGCCTGTGATTTTACATATCAAAGTTTTGATACTCTCCATTCACCTTCTGCTCCCCACTTGTAGAAGCCTTGTCAATATATTGACCCTGATTCACATTACGGATGACTTCGCTACTATTGTGTTGCTGTTGAGCTTTATTACTTTAAACCCAGATAAAAGCTCGATGTTCAGGGTTGAGAAAGTATCTCATAATCATGTGTTGCATTTTTTTGGGTAATGTTGAGCTTTATTATTGATTAATTTGGACACTTTCTCAAACTCGGCCTTAATTGACCGGATTTAGGGCTGGGCCGAGGCCTGTATTTTGTTTGGGAAAAAAAAACAAGTTTCTCATTATTATAATACTTGTCTAAATTTTAAAGGACTGAAAAAAATGTCTGAAGGACCAAAATAAGCTCAAAACTAAATAATGCAAGTATACGGCTTAAATGACAAAATATAAATTATCTTAAAGTCCAAAATTCAAATCCGAAGTCCAATATTCTTTAGTTCTCATCTTCATCCAGAAAACAATGTCACGTGTTGGCAAGAAAAAATGGCACTTAAAAATTTGGGGGAAAGCAAAACGGGCTCAAACTGTAGCTTGGATCTGGGCTCAATTTAGGGCTTATAAGGGTTAGGCCCAAAACCTCTTGTAAAAACTCCTAATTTTTGAGGTTCAGTCAAGCTATTGGTAGGTCCAAGTGTAGTAGTGGAGTTTCCATTTGTTATAGTGAAGGTCAAGAAGGCTGTTTTCGGGTGTCCAAATGGTATAGGGGTCCTAACTTAGGTCCCTACAATTATATCAATGGACTGAAGTACTGTGGATTGCTCAATCCTTTTGTGGGTCGTTCAGGTTTTGTCCATTGTTAGTGGCCTTCACCTCTCTGCTGGAGTTCACCAGATTCTTCCATCGTGTGTTACATGTATACGCTGAAATGTCCGTATAACCCTATAACCTTTACACTAAATAATGTTACATTTTAACTGATATATCGAAACATCTTGCTAAAATTTGCATCACTATGACTAGTTTATTACTATCATCATCATAATAATGATCCCTCGAGGCATTATCACAGTTGTCCAGGGAACCACAAATTTTTAACCAAGTCTCTAAAATTCCTCTGCTACAAGAAAAAAAAGGAAGCAGTTTCAAACTTTCAATGACGTTCGCCACCATGGAAGTAGCAGCCCAAGATCTTACTCTGAAGCAACTAGGTTTCACCCTGCCTTTTCTTTTGAACCCATGCTTGTGTACTAGAGAGTAGAGATGTAGTTGGGGAGAGAGAGAATGAAGACATTCCATTATTACAAGCTGATTGGTCCCATATCCTGTCTCTCTCCAACTGCATTTTCTACATTTACTTGCTCACCGTAGACAATCCAAATTAACGCTTCTAGAGTTTGTAATACAGTCAGCTATTTCTTAACTTGTTCAAAAGCCACCGATTTTTTTATTTTTTAACGATAGATGTCGACCTCTTTTCAAAATAACTTTGCCAATTCCACGGTCACTTGCTTTTTCGTTTTCATCAGCAGTAGCTTCCATCAGTATCCGTGCTAAATTGTGGTATGATCCGGGTTCAGTCATTTCCATTCTAAGCAGTGAATCAGAACTGGACCCAGCTTCTGAATCATAAAAGTCAGGCATATCATCTTTTCCTTTAGTAAACACAGTTTGTAAAGAACCATGTTCAACTGTCATTTTGTCTTCCACTTTAGGAATTGACTCCGTTCTTTGTACAAGAACTTCGCTAGGGGCCATAGTTTTGTTCTGTTGCTTTATCATTTCAGTCTTCTCTGAACTTTTTAAGCCTCCTTCAAATTCAGCACCTGTACTTCGTGTTTTCCTCATCATAACCCTGGATACAATATTTTCATTTTCACCCTCGTCGTGGCTTTTCAATGAGCTAATGTCCTCAATGTTTTTTACCACATCCTCACCCTCTTCCTCTTCAATTTCCTCTATCCTCTCCCTGTCTTCTTCATCGATCAAGTCTTCTACTTCCTCAGAATCTTCCTCTTCCATTTTATCTTGATCACGTCCATTCATTTCATCATTCCCACCTCCTCCTCTTACCTTTATTTTCTCAGGCATGATCTCTTCTGCGTCATCAATCAAATCTTCTGGCTTCTTTATCCATGGCCGAAAGCCTTTTCTTCCCAGTTTTGGGGTTTCATGCTGGAACTGCAGCATTTCTTGCGTATTTCTAGAGTTTTGCTCATACTCGTTCTTTTTATCATAAGAGTGTTTCAATTGATATAGCAGCCAGAGGCAACCAGCAATGAATAGAAATATTTGTAAACTATTCTTTACCCTGAAGCCTTTGGCTCTCTGATTTCTGCTAGCCAATCGCTTCAACATGGTTTCCACATAAATTTCTCTACCAACTTTCACCAGCAAGTGATGATGAATCTGTATAAGAAAGAGCGGGACTAAAAGAATATCAGAAACAAAGTAAGGCAGAGTCTTCTACAGAATGAAGCTAAAGTCTCCATTTGCGGAATAAATAAGCATTCAGTAAACCCAAGACAATAATTTTCTGTCATGTTAAGGCTGAGAGAAACCTCTAGTTCAAGACGACAGTGAAAATTTCTCTCTTCTACTGTGTTCTGCTATTTTTGAGCTATTTGAAGTTTGAACAAGTAATGGCTTATCTTTTTGTGTACCTCTCGGAGGCTAAAATCCTGGCAAATCATTGGTACGTAACTTACATGGATAACTCAATGCAGCACACTAGCACAGCACAGATTATAAGAACCAGTAAATCAAAATTCAAGGAACAAGGTAGTTTATATATGTGTTTGGGCCACGTGTACATCATTCCCAAAAAGTAAACCATCGTAAATTTCCCAAAATTAGAGGTGAGGCTAGAAAGAGAGGAAACAAATGCAGATGTAACTGATACTACTGATATCTTGTAGATACTATATGCATCAAGTATATCAAAAAATGACAGAGACACGAAGACCCTCCAGCCAAATGAAACACACCAAAGCTCAATTCCAATACATAGAAAAGACAGAAACCACGAAAATTTCGCAGTTGAAAGCTTCATACATGCTTCTTCCAACTTGGAAAACCTCATGGTCCAAAGCCAAACTATTCAGGTAAGCTAACGAACATAAATAGGAATAGAATCAAAAGTAGCGTGAGACCAATGGAAAACCCATGTCTTATTCAAGAAGATAGAAGCAAATGAACAAGATACATACCTTAAAGAAAGTTATGGTGCTAGATTGTGGTTAGAAGATGTAAAGGGTAGAGGAAGGAGGGAGGTATTGTGAGAAGGAAGGACGTGGACGACGTTAGAGAGTTGAGAGAGTGGTGGTAGTTACTCACTACTCAGTGGCGATGTGCAGAGCGAAAGTGGAACGTCTACAATCTGAAAGAGGGAGAGAGAAGATGGCGAAAGGTCGAGAATGACACGGAGGTCACGGACTCACGGGCCCCTCGTACACATGCATCTATTATCTGGGGAACTAGAAAGAATGATTAAGAAAAGAAATATTTATTAATAGAGACTTTAAAAATTATAATTTTTTTAAAAGATTATAAATCAAAATATAAATATTTAATTATGAGATTAATCCTAATCAACTTCCTTACATTTTCTTTAATCCATCTCAATTATTTAATAGTTAGTTATAAATTGATGTTTCTTTTTAAATGTGTCTTTAAATTAAATTGACTTTTATTTAGATTTCAGAATTTATGTGATATTGGCAGTTTATTTAGGAATATATTATTTAAAAAATTTTAATTTTATAACATTTTTTTACGTGCATCCCGTTTATTTAAGATTTTTTTAATAAAAAATCAGATATTTTTTTAAAAATATATTATAAGATGTTTTTAAAGATTTTCTGTGTTTATAAAAATAATCAAAATCTTTGTATAAAAAAATCAAAATCTAGTAAGAGGTAGATTTCTAATTATTTATAGATTTTATAAGTTATTTTAATTTGGGTAATTTTTATGATAATATGATGTAGATGAGAGAATATCAGAAAATTATTGAGTTGCGTTTGTGTAGATATTTTTTTTTTATCAAAATATATACGGAGATATCATTAAATTTGATAATTAACCGTTATAGAAGGTTAATTTCATAATTTAACATTTATATTTTAATATTTTATCCTTAAAAATTATTAAAATTATTAAAATCCTTATTAATAAAGATTTTATTTTCTTAGTTCTTCTCCCTAATTATCCGTATCTATTAATCTAGGGAAAATTTCATAGCACTCCAACTATGGCAAACTATTCTCAAACACCCCCAAAACTTTCTAAAACTTAGAGGATGTTTGATTTATCTTATATTTATTTATCCGCTTTATATAAATTGAGATAAAATTCTTCCACATATTTACCTCGTAGACCGTAAAAGTTATCTCGTATACCGTAAATCATAATTAAAAAATATTTTTGGAGGTTCCAATCGTTATTTCAAACACCTTCACTATCTCCTATAGGGCTAAACTGAAATTAAGTTTTTTTTTTTTTGCTAAAGAGATATTTATGCCCTTGTTTTGTATATAGTCAAGATGATTTTGTAAATTTTCACATATGTCTTGTAAATATATATATTTGACTTGTAAATTTTTACTTGTGTCTTATAAATACACATATTTTGATTTATAAATTCACACATGTATCTTGTAAATAACATGTATTCTTGTGAATATGCTCATTTTCTTTTACATAGTTGAAATGGTCTTATAATTTCACTTATTTATCTTGTAAATAAGCATATTTGACTTGTAAATTCTCACACGTGTCTTGTAAATAATCATATTTGATTTGTAAAGTAAAGACATAATTATCCTTTCACTTATAAATTTTATTTTCAGTTTAGTCTTAGGGACTAGGGACAGTAAAATTTCACAAAATTTTGAGGGCTATTTGTGAATAATTTGCTACAATGAGGGTGCAGTGAAATTTTCCCATTACTCTGTGTATGTGAGTGAGAATTGAGTGAGATTGTTTTAAGAGTTTGTTTGGTTTAGTCTATACTTATATATAAGTCTGATTTATGTAAATTGAGACAAAACTCATTCATATATTTATCTCGTAGACCGTAAAAATTACTTTATAGACTGTAAAAACTACCTCGTATATCATAAATCACGATTGAAATGCACTTTTAGAGGTTTCAATTGTTATTACAAACATTATTAGGCTTTTTGATACGAGTAGAGAGCTGAGCTGGGCTACTAACGACGTCGTTTTATGTGAGAGGGTTGGTTGAGGGCATTAAATTTGCCCCGCTGCGTCGGCCGCTAGTCACGAGGTTGGTAAAAAGATTGTCATATTTATTGTCATCTTCTTGTTTGTCAGGTCGTCGCTTTGCATTTTGTATTGCTATCAACAACTGAAACTTCTATAATTAGCTCGGGATAACACTTAAATATATGTTTAGATTTATTTTTAGAGAATAATTTTTATGGTTTATGACGTAAGTATATAAGAAAAGTTTTATCTTAATTTATAAAAAAAAAACTTTTAAAACTGTAATTTGGGGCTTATTAAAAACCAATTCTGTGTAGCTTCACCATTTTATTTTTTGGAATTTGAATTTCGTCCCTTGTACACTTTTCAAGTGGGGATATTACATTCATGTATGGCTAGGTGCATTACATTTTTTTAAATATTATTATATTGATATCCGATTTAGGATTTATGGTTTTTTTTTAATATAAGTGTCCGTTTGAGAATACGGTAGAGAATTAGCTTTTTTTTTAATGTGGGTTTTGCAGAAGTTAGATTAAAAAAATAAATATACGTTTCTTACAAATGATTAATTTAAGTAATTTTTTTAATATTTATAAATTAATTATCTAACTATTATATTAAGAATATGAGGGTATCTCATATGACTAAGTATTTTAAGATTTCATACAAAATACCGTGCAAGACCTGAATTCCACTAGAAGCCTAATCCTTTGAGCCATCAATATATACCATACCTAAATACATCATTGAAAAAATACTAGGGTAATAGTAAACAAAACGATAAATTCATTTTGTTTTGAAATAACTCATTTTAAAAATGAAGATTCAAGAACTTCATTTCAAAATAATAATAATAGTTATTTTGAAACAGAAAACAGTGACACGCATAGCTCTCATCAACTACCATGTTTCTCCCTATATCGCCTGCTCATCACTTCACCGACATATCGTCCTTCTATTATAGGTATGGTCTTCTGAATCAAGCATTGAAACATTCTCTACAACATGATGGCTAAAATAATAACCTCAACAGTTCCCCTCAAAATAACTTGCAGTATGGCTAGTTTTAATCTCCTTAATTTCCATAATACTACAAAGTACTACAGCTATACTGAGTTGAAAAGATTTTCTCTTGAAGATGACTTCTCCTAGAAAATCCCATCATATCGAACACAGAGACGCAGACATGGCCACACGTCATGGCAAATTCAGAAAAGCTCCAAGAAAGAAAGTGACGACAAATGATGAAGAAAAACTCAGATCCCTATAGATAGCTTTCTTGGTATATACTGCTTTTCATTAACCATATTGAATAGCCACATTAAATGCGTTCCAGAGTTCCCACCGAAGCTGATGAACTGAGAACGAAACTCTGATTCATTTACCTTGGCGTCTTCTTCACCTTCTATTATAACTGGTCCCCTTGTAAAATGCTCAAAGTTCAAGGCTTTTGGACCAAACCTAAACTCCATAAATACTTTTCCTTTCTTTGTGAAGTCATGAGAAAAGGTTGTTCCTCATTAAACTCAATTCAGACAGAGATACAATCAAGGCCATGCACAACAGGTGCTCGTGAATTCGCACCACAGAAATCTTTTGAGTCAGATGGGGTGGTTAACTGAGAGGGGAAATGAGAAAGTACGAGTGTTTAGAATATCGGTTAGAACTTTCAATCGTGATTTACAGTTTATGAGGTTGTTTTTACGGTCTACGAAGTAGCTTTTACAGTCTACGAGGTAAATATGTGGAGGAGTTTTATCTCGATTTATGTAAATCGGACTTATACATAAGCATAAACCCACAAAAAGAAAACAACAAAGTATTAATTAATGAGATCATTAGATACGTATGTTGTGGTCGCTTTTGTATATCTCTTCGAGGTAAACTATATTAGCTCAGCCTTTCTGATGGGTTGTATCTTGTAACATACGAAAACAGAACTGTCTGACGCACTTCTACAAACTTTTCCCATTCTTTATCTTGTCATTAATCCCAATATCTTACTCCAGGCCAAAAAAAAAAAAAAAATCAATCGCTAGTCAACATCTCTTAGTTATCATATACGCCCTCAGAAGTCAGAATGGGCAAGACTTGAGTTAAAAGATAAAGAAAGGATTGAGACCCAGAATTCTGCTCTGATATTAAGCAGAGAAGTCCTTAGTGCTGTTTACTGCTAGTTGAAATTGCAGTAAACAAAGAACAAAAGAAAAGAATAACTATATCACAATATGCTTGTGAATAATACATAAAAGTAAAGCGGAGGAAAAACAAGAAAAAAAAATATGTACACTACATATCAAATCTCTTCCGTACCCTCGGGTTTGGAGATCAGTATAGTTACTTAAAGAAGAGGGAGGAGTAATGGTTGAAGTTAATACAATTTAACTTTCAAAACAATATTTTCAGTCTTCACTCATGGATTGAAAAAGTAGTCCCCACACTTACACTTCCAACTCATGGGTTTGTAGTTGGAAAGATCGTCAGTTCTGGAGAATGCAAAGATGGGAGTTTCTGAAACAGCAGAATGGCTTATATGGCTTTGGACTTGAGGTACAACTGGTACCTGTACAGCTTCACAATGTCCACAAATTCTACATCTTCTTTCACACTTTGGAGGTCTTGACCCTATCTTAGCATTTTTAGAAATGGCTTCTCCGGCTCCCTGCACTTTCACACCCTTCTGCATATATAAGATAACATCCCCCACTTTGATTAATAAAACACGGGGAAAAAGTTTCCACATAAAAAGCTAAAAATGAGGGATTCACTATATGACATGATTTCCTACCTTGTTAGCCTTAATTAGACCTGAAATTGGTCTTCCTGCAGATATATATGCATGAAAATCAGTCAAATTTTCATGCTGAAATTAAAAAAAGCCAGAAAAGGAGGGAAGCGATAATAACGAAATAACCTTCAGCCATGAAGGCATTATGAGTGAAGACTGATGTTGGAGCAAAGAGAATGAGCAAGTATAAGATCAGCTGTCTGTATTTGTGCCAGCAGAAGCAGACTTGAGAGCTGCCCATCTTCTCAGAGAAAGTCTGCAGAAGAAGAAGAAGAAGAGTGCGGATGCGGATGCAGTTATTTTGAATGTAAATAACTAAAACAGATGCTAAAACCTTGATAAGAGGCAAGTGTAATGTAAGCAAGTAGACAACAACAATGTGGCTATATTTGTGTGTGTGTGAAAGAAAGAGAGAGAGGAAAGGGCAGATATGTGGCAGTGAAGCTGAAATTCCGAAGGGTGTCCCAGAATGGAGTCAGAGATTGAATGGCACCTCCATTATGCAAAAAATTGACTACCATTTTTACCCTTTTATATAATTTCTTTCTTCCCTGCTGATTGAGAAACGTGGATCTCAAATGGCTAAAACAAAGGGGAAGAAGTTTTTTCAATTCTCCAATTCAGCCTCGTTTGTTGAGCCTCCAAAACTCCCAAGTTGCAACTTGTAACCATATGGGGGGAAAAGTGGGACACACCGCTAAGATATATGAGAGTGCAAGAGAAAAACCAGAACAGACACATAACATAGAGATGTTCACAGGCGGCGAGAGAGGACGAGGACTTTATGAGCTGTCACACATTCATTTTTTACTCTTTATTAGGTAATGCAATCTGCTATGCTCAGCACTATTCCGACACGCCAAGTCTCTCGTGGTATTTTCCAAGCAAGTCACCGAGAGGGTATAGCATCGCATCATCACCAAGTCACGCCCTTTTGGGCATTTGTCCCCCTGAAAATTCAGTTCTCTTCAAGTAATTGGACGTGGCTACTTCCAATATTTCATTTTTGGTAATTTGAAGGAACAGCTTAAAGAGACATTATAATTAAATGCATCTCTCTAGCATTCAATAGTGGATCATTTGAGGCCATTACCTTATTCAGAGACCTCTGAACCCCCAAGCAAGAACTCGCTTTCGGTTGGATCTTGATACATCATATGCCTCTTCAGTTTCCACATCTCTCAGATCCATCTTCCACTCATGTTTAATACAGTGATAAATTTGAAGGCTGGTAGTGATGGGCATGGAAGTATCGTTCATATTGATACATCTAGCGTGTATTTGGAATAGCGGTGTAAAAATTGACTTATTTGCAATCTGACTTATAGAAAAGTTAGATTGGGTAAAAGTCAGATTATGTAAGTGATTTATATTTAGATTAACATTTGGATAAGTGCTTTTATGAAAGTGAAAATGTGTTTGGTTTGGCTTTTGTATAAGTAGCTTTTTAAGAGAAATAATTTTACAAATTATGGAAAATGAGAAAATTAACTTTGAAAATTTGGCAGTGGTAAAATAAATAATAAAATTACAATAAAAATGTGAATAAATTACAAATAATACAAACTTAAAGTTTTTGCCAAAATAAAATATAACAGAACTAATCAGATATAATCAGATCAAAAGTTATATAATTCGGTCCATGATGTTCGTAACGGGGTCTCAGCCAACACCGGTCTCCTTGATTAAGGAATCTCAAATCTTCAGATCTTTTCTCAAGATATCTAATATATTCGTTAACTATTTTTTTCCTGTATTGTTTCTCAGTCTTTTCATTGAAAATGGAAATAATATTCGTCCATCCTTTTTTTGTAAATGTATGGCCAATGCGTTCTTTTTTGTATATTTTTTTTACGCATGCATTGATAAATATCTCTGTTGACTCTAAATCCCATATAGATTTTGTGTCAATCTTTCTAAACGAAAAAGGTCACATGTAACACATTTCATACATAAAATTTTATGAATTTAGCATAACTAATGATTATACCTACCAGAGACTACTTTGCCATACAAGAGAAGGAATTGATGGCTTCATGATGACCACCAAATTAATGAAATCCAATTACATAACAAGAACCCGAAAAGCTCATTTAAGCTCATTTGTTTATTATTCCAATCAAATCAAAGATCCTTTGAGTAGGAAACAAATCAAACCTATTAAAAAATTAGCCTTTGAACTTAAATGATATTGTTTTTTTTTTTCCTGCAGAGATTGCTATAAACTATAGAAAGCAAACCAATCAAACTAAAATATGATCAAATCAAATGTTATGTTTGGAATGGTGTTCAGGGAAACATGTGAGTGGCTTCCACAATTCATATATCATCGTAGGTCCACCAGCAACAATGATTTCCTTAACATTAGAACAGTCATAACATACTCACAAAGCACTTCCTCAACATCAGAATAGTCTTAACATAGTCACAAAGCTATTGGCTACGAGAAACAAACTAATAAAGCAACTCAAATTCTAGCTATGTCTTGTAAACATACGAACCTGAGAAATTTAACCACCAAAGAACAAGGGCCAAAGATCCCCAGAATAAACAAATTACTAAGCTACATAGGAAATTCTAGGTCTATCTTGGAAAGGAAAATTTTTTTTACAAGTCTTACAGAACCACAGCGAACAACAAACACTAGGGGAGTACCACAGAACCCGAATGACAGTGAAGGCCAACAGGGAAGTTTGGTTGGTTCATGATCTTACCTTAGGAGGCTAACAGATCATGATCCCCTGTTAAGGAGATCAGCCACTGCACGAGGTTCCACCGGAGAATGAGACTACGCTCCTCGTAAGCACAAACAAAGCTCCAAGTTGCACAGATTTGCCACCTACTTCTGAAGGCCGTTGAAAACCGGATCCATAGACGCCGTTGGACTTCGACCCAACCTATCGCCCTGCAACCGTTTATCGAACTCTAACAGAGATGGAGAAGAACGACAGACCCACACAAGACTCCAAGCCCACCGATAGAGCTGAAAACCACGCCGAATCCACAAGCTGAAGACGACGCCGGAAGCACACACACCGTTCGTTGCCATCGCGAGCTAGGGAGCTGAAGCTTGGAGGAAGAGAGATTCGCGAGCTGGGGAATTGAAGGTTGGAGGAAGAGATTGGTTCAAGGAAGTGAGAGAGCTGGGTTTGAGTTTTAGACAGAGATTCGCATGGAGCAAGAGGACAAGGACAAGTAAAGCTGGGTTGGTAAATAAATTAAACAGTCAAATAAATGCGCCTAACGGTCCATTTAATGGGCTGATAATTAAAGCTGAAGGGAAAAGCTCTAAGATGGAGCTTATGGTCAATCATGCGATTATGTGCATAAGTCAAATTAGGGGAACATTGTAATAAACATCAGGTTTTTTATGGGTTACACCCATTCGTACGATTGGGCCTCCAATCACATGATCGGGTCCTTGCATTGCTGCAACAAACAAGCGCCTAGTAATGATATAGTGGCAATTGTCAGGGGTGGCAGTGGTTTTTTAATGGAAAGGACTAAATATCCTTTGTGGAATTACATAGGATAGGACCCATGGTTTTGTGGATGGATGGTCTACCAGTTGCTTACACGCCACAGCCAAATCTTCCACACTCACCCGAAAGCCTATTCTTCCTGTTCATCTTTTCATTGTTTGAAGCATAACATGCGTAAGTCATAGCCATGGAACGAGAATGTAGAGTCCAAGTCCGTGAGTGTGCTTTGATGCTGGTGCATGAGCACTTTTCTGAAATTGTCTTCCCAAAAGCCAAAAAAGAAAATAAAGAAAAGGCATGGGAAAGCTATTTCAAAGAAAACAATTTACGGGAACATGCAAACAATCAAAATTGACGCTTCAATGTTCCGGTTCTGGATCTGGATCAATTCGTTGCTCGAGCAGTGAACATTTTGATTCTTCATCGTCATTATCTGTGACGGGAATTTTAAACTATCATTATCATTTTCAGTAAACACGAGCGCTCACACATACACGCCAGGATTTCATTTTCTGGTAGTCAGAAATGCACACTTGGCACTTTTATGGGCCTTTATGTTTTGTTTCACTTTTGTCCCTCCGGTTTCATTAGGCACTTGCTTCCTGCTTAAACATGAGTTGAGAGAAAATCACACTATCTGACCGTAGTTTTCATTTTCTTTCCTTAAACATTTCCATCAAACTGCTTTTCAAAACATCTATTTTAAATCGCTTGTTTTAAAACATTCTAAAACAAACAAATTCACGAGGAAGAACTAACGAGGAAACAAGTTTCAAAAACATGAAAACAAAACTTGTTCATCCTCGTGCACGGTTATGCTCAATTACATACTGATTGAATCTTTTAGCCCAGGTTAAGTTCATGCACGGTTACACTTGTTCAATATTCTTAACATAGATTAAACCCGTTCATCAATGTTAAGAATATTGCCATCCGCCTCACTCGTTTCGTCAATACCACTTATCCGATTCTCCGAGCTCTTCATCCCCCAAGTCAGTATGTCACAACAATCCAGCAAGAAAACCACGATAAACAAGTTCTATGAGGCAGGCATGTAATTGCTAAAACGCTTCAGTATTACAGTATAACTGCAATGTTTTAATTACTGCTTTTCTTTCGAAAATTACAAATTTCAAGGCCATGAATAGTTCCAAAATGAAACAACCATTCTCAACGAGTCTGATACAATACTCAATTACATTTGAACTGCGACCACCCAACAGGACACTCCATCTAGCCAGAGCCATCTACAATCCTAAAATCTGCAAAATGCTCTCATACACTAGTTCCATAATGCCAATCAGTAATCCCTTGAAAACTTGAGCATCTCCGCCTGCAATTAAATTTTGACCGTGTTAGCTGCTATGGTACTCAACAAAATGAGTTTGGTATAAAGAAGCTCAGACAGGTCTGTCTATCATTTCAGACAAGTGTCTTTTATATTATAATCACATTTCAAAGGTTCAAGGTCCATTCAAGTATAATCGTTAAAATCTATCACGCTTTCTGTAATAATACATTACATGTCTCAGCTTGAAAGTTGAAATGATTGCTCCTTAAAAACGCCCTCATGACATAGTAAATACACACAATTCAAGAGAACTACATAAAAGCAAGAGAATCACACATAGGGTAGCATTGATTAATTAGGCAATATTTCTTTCAAAAGAAAGTTCACATGCAAGCCCTTACATAGATTTAGTACCTAACACATTAATGTTCATAATGAAAAATACAGCCAACACCACAGAAAAGCAGACACCGTGAAAGACTAAATATGTTTCTTATGATAGAAAACTAACAACTATAAAGCAGGACATGCTCAAGCTTTGCCTATAAGTTTAACTTCATCCACATGCAGAATGAATTTTGAAGGTTGAAACTCACTTGATCAACAGTTGCTCCATCAGTACAAGTGAGCAGAGTGCAGATAACACTCGATCAACAATGTCTAAATAAGGGAAGAACAAATACAAGGGAGAAACCCATGAAACAAGTATAGCCTATTGACATTCGATGTTTACCCTTCAGTGTACACAAGCAATGAACTCTACCTAGCAACTAAGGTCATCCCTAGGATCAAAGAGTTAAAAACAAACATCAATAATGTCATAGAACTGAGATTAGAAGCATGGTTAACAACACAATAACAGAAAATACTTATCACACCTCAAAGGCACTCTTCAAATGATCAAGTTCCCTGTCAAGATCGTTAATAGCCTGATTGTATGCCTGCATTGGCGAAGACTGACTAGTGGTATGGATCTGAAAATAAAACAATTAATTCTGATGGGTTCTTGATTCAATTACAGAGAAATGAGGTTTTATACTTCCCAGAACAAAGGAAAATTTAACATATCCCCAGATGCAAAGATTAAAATTCAATAGACATTGAATTTTAGTACAAATCAACGAAAATTTTCACTGTTCCCAAATGCTAGTAATGCGTCCAGAAAAGCAAAAGCAGACATCAACAGCCGATAATTAACACCAAGGTGAATGCAGGAAATACCGACCCTGACAATGATTTTGTACTTGAGAGGGTGAGGAAGCTTGTATCCAGCAAACAACACATTAGGGTCTCTGTGCAGCTGCCTAATCATAACAAAGAGGCAGACCAGGGTTAGGGTTTATATCGATGATCATTAACAGATAACAAAGTAAGAAGAAACCCGAAGAATATAACTGGAGAAATAGAACTAATACATGCGAAGAATATTTCCTATGGTATGGTCCTCTCTCTCAACAGTGAAGGATGCAGCGTTCATGATCTTGGTGTCCCGTTCATAAGAGACCCTGAATATATAGCAAACGGGAAAATTATCAAATTAGATGAACATGAAAGTGAGAAGAGCAGATGAAGAAATTACTTTTTGGTGCCTTCAGGAACGACGAAACGCTCGTAACGATCTGGGGCATTCATGGCTTCTCTCTTCCCTCGCCAAAGCTCTCGTAAGGGATTCTGAGTTCCGGCAACACTGTGGCTCCGACTATGGAAGTACAAAAAATATGTTTTAGGTATGTGTCTATGTTTGAAAATCCATTGAATTTGATATAAATTACTTTAACTGAGATTGTGTAGGAATAACTTTGTCTTGAAAATTAAAACATCACTTTCATTTTTTACCAGAGGCTGGGGGGTTGGCCAGGGAGCTAATCATGAAAAGTGGTTCCAAGCAAAAGTGTTAAAATAGCCATTTTTACTTTTTACTAGAGACCTGGGAACTAATCCTTTTGACCTTATTTCTCTTTTAAATTAGTTAATTTTTAAATGCATATGCTCATCTAAACTTTTTACATAGAAAAAACTTAATTATATCTAGATATTGTCGGATTCTATTGAGCATAAAGACTTGAACTCGAGAACTCATATTTAAGCGGACAAATAGAGGTGGAAACAAGTTAAATTAGGCTAGGCTTTTGCCTTAACAAGCCAGGCCTATTCTGTAATAGGGTGGCCTGAGTCTGATTTGTGACTTGTTAAGGAGGCCTGGAATGATAAAAAATTTTAAGCAGGCTAACTCATAATAGGCCTACTTCAAACCGAAAATAGACCCAATTAAATTAATATTAATGATCCAATATACATAATAAAATATGAAATTACTATATTTAATAATCTACTCATATGTCCATCACCATCATTTAATCATGATTATGAAATTATAAATATAGTTTATTTAGCTGTCATGCATAATGCAGATATGCTTACATTAAAGTGCATAATGATAATACATTAAAGCTACCATTTTTAAGCTCTAACAAAAAATTCCTATAACTAAATGAAGTCAATCACTTGACAAACTTAAAATACTCAAATCCATGTAAGCGTTCTTAAAATGATGATATATGAAGTATATATAATCAGCATAAGAAATTAAAGTGCAGAATGATATGTTTACGTTAATCAGCAGAAGAAGTTAAAATGCAGATTTATTTAGTTATCATGCATAATGCATATATGTTTACATTAAAGTGCAGAACGATAATACATTAAAGCTACCATTTTTAAAGTGCAGAACGATAATACATTAAATCTCAAATAGCAACAAATAAATAATTAAGAACATTGATAGAATTCCCTTTCAAATCTAAAAGTAGAAATCAGACACACCTCACAATTAGGAGAGAGGTAGTCTTTCCAAAAATCAAGGGGATAACCAAATAATGAGAACAGAAGAAATTTTGTGCCAGTGTTTGTGTACCCAACATGTTTCCAGCAGGAGGAAATATTATTCAAAGTTCTCAATGTAAGAATTGATGTTTTAGAAACAAACTCTAGCTGAAGTGAGAGAGGAGAACGGAATCAAAGTAATCTTAATATGCATTTAGAATATCAATTTCTAGAGTTACATAGAAGGTCGGATACTAAAACAAAAAAGCCAAGAACTTGAAATCTAAAATAGTATACATTCCAAAGATTATTGTTGTATCTTCCTTGTTTTTTTTTCCTGCACTAATCAGAAAAAGGATCTGGCTTCCGAGGAGACGACTCTGAGAGAGAGAGAGAGAGAGACAACAAGAAGCAAAGAAATTAAATTTAGTTCAGGAATTGGCGAAGAAGAAGAAAGGTAGGTAGCTTCAAGACTACATCGCTCAAACAAAACCCTAATCCCCAAATCAATTTCTCTTCTCCCAAAAATAGGAAATACGAAGGGTAGAGAGAGAGGGAGGGGGAACTTACTAGAACGGATAACTGGAGAAGGGAGAGACCTGTGAAGCAAGAACTTCAATTTTCAAGCACGATAGCCGGTTAGTGACGATGGCGCGAGACGTGAGAGTGAGGAGCGGAGGGAGCACGAACAAAATAAAAAGACCTAGACAGGACTCACACGGGCAAAATAAAAAACCCAGGCAGGAATTTTTTTGTTAATTTTCATATAATATTAATTGTCATATACGATGAATAAGATTGACATAGCAAAATAAAAAAAATAGCAACCACATGAGGGCTACCGGTGAATAAGATTGGCATAGCAACCACATAAACGTTATGACTCATTTGAGAGGGGCAATTTTATCATCTTAATTTTCTAATAGGTTAATATAACTTTTGGTTTCTGGTGTTTAGTCTGATTTCAGTTTTGGTCCCTTAAGTTTACTCTACTTATAACTATTGGTATCTCAAGTTTATTTCGTTTATAACTGTTGGTCCCTCAAGTTTAAAGTAATATATAATGTCATTTTCAAACTTGAAGGACCAACAGTTATAAACGGAATAAATTTGAGGGACCAAAACCACCGATTTTAAACTTGAGGAACTAAAATCAAAATCAGACCAAATTTTAGAAATCAAAACCACCGATTTCAAACTTGATAGACTAAAACTAAAATCGAACCAAAATTCAAAGACCAAAAGTTATATTAACCATTTTTAAAATAAAATAAAGGTCCTTTTTTCATTCGATCTATGTGACAAAGAATGTGAGTTAGAGAATGAGAATTGAGAGCCTAATCAATCTACCAAACACACTTAAATGAGAATCCCATTTACCAGTCCCCCGTATGGAATGGCTATACATGCTGTCAACCAAACACGGCAGATCAGAGATGGGCCACCTGATCAATGATAATAAGCCTCCAGCTTCACATTATAACGTTAGGCCCAACAAATGAAGACAGCAGCCTAATCAAGTTAATAACTATCCATTCCCCATCCGAACAAGTAACAATGACTGATTCTGTCCATGAAACGTGGACCTCTGTGTATTCATACATGCAACTCGTGGTCTTTATTATATAAGTAAATTGTCTTAATCACCACTCATATATTCCCCCCCCCCTTTTCCATGATAATCTATTAAGTAATTGTCTTAAGTTTTAGCTTTAATTTCCATCATTGTGCAGCTTATGGCTCAAATACAAAATATGCAAGTCGAAATATTTACAAGCCAAAATATATAAGCGTCTCTCATTACTAGATAGACGCAGGAAAAATATCAACTGAACACACACCCCCATAAAATAATTTAACTTCCCACACATGGCCTTTAAAACTCATGGACGAAGCACGCAACTGAAGGAAAAAAATGCTTCCAATTTTATGGGAAGATCGTCAGTATATTAAAATCAGATTGTCATTTTGTTGGCAACCTACAGATAAAACAAAACGATGCAGTGTGCGTAGTTATAATTTATAATTAACTTGGTTTCTTGTCTGTACATTCAGGGGACGACAAGGGATGAGACACACACACACTCTCTCTCTTTGTATGCTCTATTTTATATGGACGATTGACCCCAGCACTGTTATTTGTTATGTTCGTATCTGCAGCAAAAATTAACATGATTGAAATAAAAAAAGTTGGAGTTGGAACACACGCTTTGTTGCAAATTTCTACAGTTTTGTCACAAATTTGTGCTCCTTTCTATCTTACATATAAGATTTAGTCTATGAGGTTTTTTTCATTCTCAGCGTAAGGTTTCAACCTCATTTGCTTTTCAAGATTGTCCAACGTGGGAATTAGTTAACACAAACTACTCTTAAATATAAGATTGAGCGGTGGAAAATAGAAGCTTACCCTACTTTTGGTATTTAACACAATCACACACTCTGCATCAATGTTCTGAAATTCAGACAGGCCACTGAATCAGTCGGGGTACTGAGTCAAGGGTCAGTGAGTCAGATTTAAGTTAAATCGGAGCTAATCTTAGACCAAATCTGTGAGAATTTGAAGATGTTAGACTTATTAATATAAAATTATAAAAAAAAATTGATTTTTTTTAAACTAAACATGACCGGTTTATCTGCCGGTTGGTTGGTTCGGTCAGGGTTTAAGAACCCTACTCTGCATATAACTTAAACTTGATATACCACATCTTATTAGCACAAACCTTAACATGTTAGTTGAATTACACGCTCGTTGGTTTTAAAGGCCTAAGTTTTATGTTTCCTAAATATGTAAATTGTACTTGACATACATTGTGTACAAAGGCACCCCAATGGGAATCTATCGAAAGAAATTTGTAGAGAGTGGATATATAATTTATATATCTTTATATTTCTTGATTTATAACAGGGAAAGACTATTGGAACATCTAGTTGACAATGTAATAAACGGTCAATCTCACTTCAAGACTACGGTTAGCATTTTAACTAGTGCCTTCCATATTCTATTGACGGTAATCATATCAAGAAAAAGTTACAAATTCTCATTTCGCCACTTGCAAGATGGATATGCAACAAGTAGATTCATATACAAGTAAAGAAGATAAACACAGATCAATGTGAGGCTTTAGTAGAGTTATACTACCTGCCAGTCCCGTACTTAACATAATCCCAAATTAATTTTTTTTTTAAATATAGGAAGTTAAATAAATTATTTTAAAATATTTATATTTATCATTTTTTTAAACTAATTCATCTGACTTATAGTCAAATGATACATAATATATAATATAATTAAATAATTTATTTAGTTTTCATAATCTCTTAAAACAAATCAATCGTGTCTTTTATTTTCGGGTCTTATATTAAAAATAAAGTGAGAGTAGCTACAAAAGAAACGGCAGTGAACACGTTGTATCATATTTATAAGAAGTGACTTTCAAAGTGTCAATTGCATTTTACAGTCCTTGAAAAGGAAAAAAATAAAAAGATAAGGTAAAAGAGGAAGGGAGAGCAAATAACGGAGCGATGACCAATAAAAGGGGAGGCCTATCAGAAGACAGAAGCCACAGGAAGCTATCAGGCCAGCAGTGTAACAGCAAAGCCCTTAATAATGAACAAACCCTCCTTCAGTCCTTCCCTATCATACACGTATGCCCTTCTGGCCTTTCTGCTGGAGCCCCACAATTGGCCAACAAATCATTTTAAGTGATATATATTTTATATTTATATGTACAAGTCATATAAAAATCATAATAATTACATTATCAATCAAATAAGACTATCAATAAATCATGAATTACTCCTTCTTCAAAATTCTCTTTGGCCTTGTGCAGTTTTTTTTAACAATTCTATGTAGCTATTAAAAGTAATCTTTAAATCATATTCATTCGCAACATCAATGCTATGTAGCTATTGATATTTTTTTTGGTAAGCCTAGGTATCTACTGCCAGTAATCCTCTTGCAACATGGATTTCCTAAAGTTTAATATTTTAATTAGATTAAGAACTCATTCGGATTAACTTATGAAAATTCCATAAGTGCTTATAAATTGTAATTCACGGAATACAAAGTAACTTTTACGGTCTACGAGGTAGCTTTTTACGGTCTATGAGGTGCTTTTATAGTCTACGAGATAAATATGTGGAAGAGATTTATCTCGATTTATGTAAATTGGGCTTATATAATAAACCCGATCTAAAAAAACTGTCCCAAATAGCCTCTAAATATGAGCTACAGTCATTTACTCATTTTAAGATACACGTTCCCAAAATATAAATATGACTTACCTTTAAATTATGTGTATTTATTTTCTTAATATTTTATTATTTTTGGAAACATTAAAGGCCCGCTTGGTTTCTATGAAGGATGTGGATGGATTGATTAAAGAAATAAAAATTAAAAGTTAGGGTCCAATTTTATCAATAAAATTTTCTTCAATGAGTATCTTAACACAAATAAGTATTGTAAGGGTTAAAAACATCAATAAAAAATTTAAAATAGTATAAATTCAAAAAGGGTTTTATTAATATTTTTATCCATTCTAAAATTTATTTATATTAGATATTTGTAAAGAAAATTTAATTGATAAAATTGCATCGTATAACTAAAAATAAAACATGAAGGATAGAAGAGTTAACAATTTTTGAAAGGTTGGAGTTATGATCTATGAAATCTATATGTAGATGAAAATCCCTCTCCTCCCAATCTATTAAAATTCATTCTCTTCCGTCAAACCAAACAGACCTAAAAGATATAGTGATTTCACATTTTTGTCATATGTTATTTCTTATGAACATGATACTCGTATCAAGATAAAAATCACTTTTTTTTAATTTCTTGAATTTATTCTTAAAACCAAACGCCGCCCTTTCTCTGTCAACGACAGCCACGTTAGACAGATGGCTCTATAACCATGATCCACTATTTGTGATAAATTTGTAGGAATCAATAACAATATGCCATCACGCATTATTTTAATCCTCACCAGTAACTATTTCAGTTACAATAGGAAAAATTGTTGATAAATATTTTTAGAGTAAATTAATTATCAAATGTTATCACACGTGTAAATAATCTTTTATGTGTTTACAAGATCTTCTGTTGTGTGTAAATAATTTTCCCTATGTTAAAAAATCTTCTCTATGAACATGCAAACATCTTCCGCTGTATGAAAAATATCTTCCGTTAAATGTAACAGATCTTCCATAGTAGCATTTGATAATTAATTTGCCCAAAATATATTTATGGGCAATTTGCCATTTTCAATAATTGCTGTTTAAAAAAAAATATCAAGAGTTTGTCACCTTGCGGATTGGGTTGTTTGAGTTAGTATTGAAGAATTATATTTATGTAAGTTGAGATACAAATTTTTTTATATAATTTTATATATTGAAAAAAAAATAACTAAAAGACCCTCATCCTTATATCATATCCATCTAAAGCCGTGTATGCCTCTTTCTAACGCAGGTGACTATGATAGTGAAGATGGATAATGCGTTGGGAGGGGGGGGGGAGAATAGAAAATGTGCTGCAATATAATCCAAACTAATTTAAGAGAAGGGGCAGACTTCTTGTTTTTTTATGCAAGAGAAAATAATGTTAAAATAAGAGGGCTAATCCTTGAATTAGAAAGCCTAATGAAACAAGAAATAGAAATATTACTAACGCTAATAGAGGTAAAAGCATTAAGGCTAACATTTCCTGCTACATAATGTTACACTTGAAGGCCGGACTTCTAACTCAGAAAAAAGAGAAGGAGAAAGCGATGACAAAGAAGGAGAGGGAAGTGAGTATCATATGAGACAATACTATTAAATTTGAAAGGCACATTTTTTTTAAGGATAAATTATTGAATTACTACCTCTGGTCCTGACCTGAATATAAATATAAAACATAAAAACTATGTTTATTTAAATTATTAACTGTATTTTTATAATGGCAGTGTCAATGCACATAATCTAAGAAAGTATTTCTGCTAAACCAATGCACATCAATTACAAAATACTTATATAACTAAATTTTTTAATATTTGTTAATAAGTTATTTAACTCTAATATGTTAAAGCCACACGACTGATAAGAGGATGTTTGGTTGGGCTTATGCATAAGTTAACGTAAATTGAGATAAAATTTCTCCACATATTTATCTCGTAGACCGTAAAAGCTACTTTGTAGACTGTAAAAACTACATCGTATGCCGTAAATCACGATTGAAAAACACGATTGGAAGTTCCAACCCCTATTCAAAACATCCTCAAAATTTGTTAGCTAATGTAAATTCATAGATTGACAAATCAGTCAATACATGATCCAGCTTTCCTCCCATCCTTGGCTTCTCCCTTGCCTAAAATGACACCGTTTTGGGTGTAAAATGGGAGGGGTGGTCCATTTCTTTCTTTTTTTTTCCAAAATAATATTAAGGGTTTTAAAGTATTTTTTTTTCAGTAGCACCAAATATTATAAAATAATTTTTTTTGTACTATGTATCATAAAATAATTTTTTTAATAGCACATAGTATCTGACAAGCTTCACCCTGAAGTATTTTTCTTATAATATTCTATATCCTAAACTAAATTTGACTGCATCCAACACTCAGTATCATAAATTTAAGGTGCTCAATGCAATTAGAAAAAACATTTTAGAGGTTTTTTGTTGCAGCTAGAAAAATAATTTAGGGTGCTGAATGTGATTTAGAGGCTGCTTGTTGCAACTAAAATAGTTTACGATATAGTTTGTCAGATACTGGGTGCTACTGAAAAATTATTTTATTCTAGATATTGCACACAAAATTATTTTAGAAGATTGAGTGCTGCTGAAAAAAATACTTCAAGACCTGAATGTTATTTTGTAAAAAGAAAAAAAAAAGAAAAGAAATGGACCACCCCTCCCATTTTACATTGAAAACGGGTCGTTTTAGGTAAGGGAGAGGCCAAGGACGGAAAGAGAATGAGACAAAAGCTGGATTCGTCAATACATAAGATTAAAATAGTTGATATGATATATTTGAGTGTTGAGAGGCATGAATGAGGTGGTACACTGGACTGCCCAAGAATTTCTTATGCTGTGTCCATTCTTTCAATGGTCATTTTGAATGGTGATTGGAGTCTTTAAAAGCAGTTTTTTAATAATAATTTACGATATATGAGGTAAGTATGTGAGAAGAGTGTTGTTTCAACTTACATGCATAAACACTTATAAACCTTTTATAAGTGATACCAAACATGCATGATAATCTACAAGGCCACCGCTGTTTGGTCCAAGGAAAATGAGGGGAAAAAAGAAAAAATTGGATTTTTCTGTTAGCGACAATCGTTTGGTTCGCAATTTCCATAGGAAAATATTTGTTTGAGCCCACAATTTAGGGTCATATGATTGAAAATGCGTTTTCACTTTATTAAAATGGGTGAGAATCAATTTTTAAGTGAAGAGAGAAAATGTGGAAAGATTAAAAAAAACTTTAGATGTGATATTTGATATAATATAAAAAGATAGTGAATCTATCAACATTTAAATAATATTTTTATTCTAGAATAAAATGGTCTTTTGATTTATTTTCCTACCTTGTTTTTTTTAAATTAGACAAAAAATTTTCTAACAGCCCTTTTTTTTTTTAGTATAAACGCAACACTTATATGATAAAATATTTTCCTTTTTTCTCTATTCCTTTCGTTTGTAACATTTTCTTTGATCCAAACGTCCCTGTGTATGTATTTAAAGGAAATTGCTTCGCGTGGTTTTGCCACTCTCACTGTCGTTTCGTCTGTTTATTGATTTTCTTTAATTATTATTGTAGTGTCTTAAATTCTCCTCGCGGCCGCGTGAGGTTTAGTTGATGTTGAAATGATCCCCCATAGTCAATCTCAGTGAATTTCTAAAGTTTGTCCAACCAAATGACACCACGTGGAATAAAGAAAGAAGGAGCAGGAGAGGTCCGATCAAGACGCTAGAGAACACTGAATTCACATGAAACTCACCGCTTTTGAATGTCTCTCGTTTCTTTACAGCCAAAATTAAATAAAGCTCCCTCTTCACCACCGTGTTTCTTCTCCCCCAAATTGCTATTTTTCATGCCTCTGTTCCCCGGTCTGCCTCTCCTTTGATTCCTAGGGTTTTCAGCGGGGTAGATGTCCCGTACCCACGCGGAGTTGTAATTTGGGATACTCTTCTTTCTCGTGGTGATTGTGACGGGTCATTGCACTGATCTCTGACTCAAAAGTCACTACAGAAATCCGAATCTAAGCTCCCCAATGTGATGACTTCAGTCACCAGTGAATGGCTCGATTTCGTTTTCTGCACTTGCATTTCTTTGCTATCTTCGTCCTCGCACTCCTATCCGCGAGGCGGTGTGTCTGTGACAATTCTACGAGCAGTGATTCGGACCAGGATTTTTCAATAACAGATTTTGGTTGGAACCTTTTTCATCAGGATTACTCTCCACCGGCTCCCCCACCACCACCACCACACCCACCCTCAGTCTCCTGCGTCGATGATCTTGGTGGGGTTGGGTCACTGGACACAGCGTGCCGGATTGTGAACGATGTGAACCTCACCCGCGACGTGTACATAGCTGGGAAGGGCAATTTTTATATCCTACCCGGGGTGAAGTTTCATTGTCCGAGTCCCGGCTGTATGATAGCTATTAATGTTACCGGTAACTTTAGTTTAGGTAATAACTCGTCAATCCTCACCGGAGGTTTTGAGTTGGCTGCGCACAATGCAAGCTTTCTGAATGGTTCAATGGTCAACACAACGGCTATGGCAGGGCAGCCTCCTCCGCAGACGAGTGGCACCCCTCAAGGTGTTGATGGGGCGGGCGGAGGACATGGCGGGAGGGGTGCGTGCTGTTTGGTGGACAAAACAAAGCTTCCGGAGGACGTCTGGGGTGGGGATGCGTATTCATGGGCTTCCCTCGAGTCTCCGGAAAGTTTTGGGAGCCGTGGTGGGTCAACAAGCAAAGAGGAAGATTATGGCGGGTTGGGTGGTGGGCGAGTGAAAATGGTCATTGATAAATTTCTTGAGATGAATGCAACTATTTTGGCTGACGGTGGCTCTGGAGGGTCCAAAGGTGGAGGTGGCTCTGGAGGCAGCATCTACATCAAGGCTTACAGAATGTAAATTATTTCTTCTCATATTAATAATATTCGTGGACATATTGTTAGAATCTTCATTCTAGTTGTCTTAGCTTCATTTTAAGCCACGTCTCTTTCCATATTATTATCGTGGACATATTTTTTTTAATTATCTTAGTTTTTGGTAAAAGATATGTTCAATAATTAAACATGAAGTCTGTGCATGCTTGAATGCAATTGCATATAAATGTGCTTTTTATTTATAAAGATCTTTCCATTTTTTTGGTTTTATTCATGAAACCAGGACGGGCAGTGGACTGATTAGTGCTTGCGGAGGGAAAGGCTATGCTGGTGGCGGGGGCGGCAGAGTTTCAGTTGATGTTTTCAGTAGACACGATGACCCCAAAATTTATGTGCACGGTGAGGGTTTTACTTTCTGTTTTGTGCATTGATTTTTTGGAAGTATGCCTCGCACAATACTTGACTGCTGGCTGAAAGTAAAAAACATATGTTGTAAGTGCTCTCACTTCAATTAAATTTTCTCTTTTATGGAAAGGAACTCATGTATGCTATAGCATGCCATTATTTGGTCTCGTTGGTCTTGAGGATCTCTCCCTAGTCAATTGGAATAAACAAATTCGCATAATAAGATATTGGCGTGAATCCTGTTTCCCCTGTGGGGCAACTCTTCAAGTTGTGAATTGTGATTTTTAGACCCCCCACCAAGGCGCCAACCCTTCCCAAATATATTTTTGTTATGAGAATATGCACTTTTTGGATGTTTGGATAATTATGTATTCTTAGCACCCTAACTTTTTGTCTGCTGATCTATCCATTAAAGTTGCTCATTATGTCTCGCCTGCTGGAAGTTTTTGATCACTGCTCCATACTAAAATTATTTTGGAGATTTAGATCATCTGGTGACTAGAGTTGAAGAGCCTCAACCATGAAAAGCACATACAAAAATAGACGACTTGCTGAGTTTTTTGTGCCTTTGTGGATAAGAAGTTATTCATTTTAAATGACCAGCTTATCTAATTGAACGGTGAACTTATTCCATTGATCTAATTTTCACTCATATATAGGATGGGGGGACCACCATCTGACAGGTCCTTATTCTATTTGTTGGTAATATCCTTTCTTCCTGTTCCGTCTCCTTCTTCTTACGAATCTTCTGCTTTAGGCAAACTCCATCTGCGAGGTCAATGGTCACTATTACACTGAATAAGCTCATCTCTGGCCTTTCATCTGTTGGCCAATCAGGGACCTTGGTGTGGCATTCTCCTTGCTGCAGGATCGTCCTCAGCAATCAGCCTTCTCCAACTGAATTTCGTTGCCATACTAGGCTGTGATTAGCGCCCACATAATTTGAAATTTTGTTTTTTTTGGGTGTTCAAGTTCTAGGGAAATGCTTACTGGGAAGTAACTTGGGGTTTTGATGGGCTGTTTTTTATTTAAAATTTGGTAGCTTGTGTACATATTTCAAGTAGTTAATTGTCCATTGTTATTTGCCTGTTTAACTACTTGTGTATGCTGGATGTGGGCTAAATATTAGATGATTTTAGAATTCTGGCATGTAGACATCATTTTCCCTCCCATGATGAGCCTGCGGTCTTATAATCAGTCCCCTTTTCATGGAACCGAGGTAGCATCAGCCTTGTTAACTGGACAAATGATTTCTTATTTTAGGTGGGAGCAGCTCTGCCTGTCCTGAAAATGCAGGTGCTGCTGGGACTTTGTACGATGCAGTTCCTCGGAGCCTCATAGTTGATAATTATAACATGTCAACTGATACAGAGACGCTGCTCTTGGATTTTCCTAACCATCCTCTGTGGACTAATGTTTATGTGCGGAACAAGGCCAGGGCCACAGTTCCTTTGCTTTGGAGTCGTGTCCAGGTTTGTAATTATTTATTTAGATAGATTTTGCAGCGCATGTGCTCTTTGAAAGCATGCAGTCATACCAAGTGCCTAGTGTACTAAGCTCCCATTAGGTGGGGTCTAGGGAGGGGTAAATGGACAAAGGATGGATATGCAGTCATACCAAGTGCATTGGAAATAATTTGATCTTCTTGAAAAGATTTATGATCAATTTATACTGAAGCAACTTTGCACCATGATCATAGACGCTTCTAACCTGTTTATCTATCTGCTGATACGTAAATTTAATATTGGCTTGTATTATTAATTTTTTTTCTGACGAGAATAACTTTGGTCTGCTTGTATTTTTTCATACTGTCTATCTCCTGTATATTTTTCAGAGATTAATTTACTTTTCTATTTGTTGTTTAAGGTCAGATTTTCCCTCTGTCCATCTAGTAATCATGCTATTTTCCTTTATCTAGTTTGTAAAAGAGTACTTTGCTTGTTAGGACATCACTTCACCTGTCTGATTCTTTCTGTGTGCAATACATAGGTGCAAGGACAAATAAGTCTCCTGCAGAATGGAGTATTAAGCTTTGGGCTGCGGCACTATGCTTCATCAGAATTCGAGTTATTGGCTGAAGAACTATTGATGAGTGATTCTGTGATAAAGGTAACTGGACACTGTCTGCTTTTTCCGAGTTTCACAATTTTGTTTCTGGTTCTGATTTTTGTTGCCTTTTTCAAACATAACCTGAACATAAATGTCTCTTGTTTTTAAAGTACTGATTAGGCATGGTTACATGTAATTTGTAATTCTGTACTTTTGTGTATAAAAGGTATATGGAGCTCTACGCATGTCTGTAAAAATGTTCTTGATGTGGAACTCAAAATTGCTCATAGATGGTGGGGGAGATGTGACACTTGCAACTTCGTTACTTGAGGCTAGTAATTTGGTTGTTCTCAAGGTATTTAACAACTCTTAAGGAGCTTGGAAATGGACTGTAACATGATTAATTTTTAGATGTCCAGTTTTTATTTGAATGATTGACATTGAAATACTAACTCTTTTGAACTGTCCTTTTGTCAGAGAAATTTTTTTTGCATATTATTGCATATGTTTTGTTTCCTTTTGACCTGTCAAGCTGTCATGACAGGAGGCTTCTGTGATTCATTCTAATGCCAACCTGGGAGTTCATGGCCAAGGTCTACTTAATTTATCAGGTCCAGGGGATTGGATAGAAGCACAGCGTTTGGTTCTATCCCTATTTTACAACATTAATGTAAGCCATTTGTCTGATATTACAACTTAGTCATATAAGTAGTTCTTGTCTCTTTGAAGAACTAAGTTTTTTTTTTTCGTTTCTTTTGTTTGATTTATGGTTATTAGAACTGAATTTTTACTCAAGCATTTGGGGGTTCATAAAAATTTTTAGTCCTTTCAGCTTTCTTGTTCTGCTGGCTCATCTTGGCATTAAGTTCACGTGGTGTCTATCCATTCTGCGTTTTTGTTGACCTGATTGCTTCTTAGCCCAACTCAATGGGCTATGTATTGTGCTTTGTTTGTTTTCTGGTGAAGCCTTCTTTGGCCTTATGTCTAAAACAGTAATTTGCTTGACTTATTTTAGGTTGGGCCTGGATCTGTCCTGCGTGGTCCACTGGAGAACGCAACAACAGATGCTGTGTAAGTTTGATTTTGGTCAAATCATCATTCATCAACTTCCCCCCTGTAGTCTGATATGTGCCATAATTTTATATCTCCTTGTTTTGATAATGACAGGACGCCAAAGCTCTATTGTGACAGGGATGATTGCCCTCTTGAATTACTTCATCCTCCTGAAGATTGCAATGTTAACTCATCCTTGTCATTCACGCTTCAGGTACTCTTTTTAGTTATGACAGTGTAATGATTTGTGTTATGCGTATGCACCAGTAAGCAAATTTAAAGCTCTATATGTGGTCGTTGTAGATTTGTCGAGTTGAGGACATCAATGTTGAAGGCCTTGTAAAAGGTTCTGTTGTTCATTTCCATAGAGCTCGAACTATAAGTATTGGGTCTTCTGGAACAATATCTGCCTCTGGAATGGGTGTGTTTCCTTGGAGATTTTCCCACCTAGTGGGATATGGCTTCTTGTTGTTATTATTGTTAACTCAAATTACTTTACATTTCCTAGATTCATTCTATCTTGGACAATGATTTGTGCAGGTTGCACAGGTGGTTTGGGCAGAGGAAGTCTGCTAAATAACAGCATTGGCAGTGGTGGTGGGCATGGTGGTAAAGGTGGGAAAGCATGTTTTAATGATAGTTGTATTGAGGGTGGCATGTCATATGGGAGTGACGCCCTGCCCTGTGAACTTGGCAGTGGAAGTGGAAATGATAGCTCAGTTGGCACAACAGCTGGTGGTGGTATCATAGGTAAGTTTATATTCAGCGTCCAGTAGCAAGTTATTGTTTTATATTGTTAGATGTTGATTACCACGAATTCTGTTATAATTTCATTATTGTTTTATTTCTGCTTGGGCAGTCATGGGGTCTTTAGAGCATCCTTTGTCTAGTTTATACATTCAAGGTTCAGTAAGAGCTGATGGAGACAGTTTTGACAGAGTAATCAGAAGAGAAGCATTTATTATTCTTGATAGTTTTGGTGGTCCCGGGGGTGGATCTGGCGGAACTATTCTTCTGTTTCTCCATACCTTGGCCATTGGGGAGTCGGCTATGCTTTCTAGTATGGGGGGATATAGCAGCTCTGATGGAGGCGGTGGTGGAGGTGGAGGAAGAATTCACTTTCATTGGTCTGACATTCCCACTGGAGATGTTTATCAGCCCATTGCTAATGTGGAAGGCAGCATACATACTGGGTATGCTTGAGAATTCTCTCTCGTTTCTCATTAGTAGGTTAACTTAAAATTTTTGGTACTAACTCCATATTATATGACAATAGCTGCAGCGGCAATAAATGTTTCATTGGATTATTCCTTTGTATTTATTGGTCCTATGCCCTTCAAAGTGATTATAATTCTTTTCTTCACATTCCTTTACCAAAGTGAAAATCTTTTGTAGGCATGTTTGCAGGAGAATGACTCAAGATGTTCTTTTTTCTTTTCCTTTTTTCTGCCCACTTCCTTGTTAATGGTATTTTTGTTTTTCATTCATATATGTCATAATGTTGATTCCAGAAAGCTTATGATTTTATCTAATTATACTAGGGGAGGGAAAGGTAGAGGCAAGGGTGGATCTGGAGAAAACGGAACAATAACTGGGAAGGCTTGCCCTAAAGGTCTCTATGGTACATTTTGCAAGGTAGATATTGTTTTAATTTCTCATCTTTTTCTGGGATCCTGCTTAATTATGTTGAGCATCACATGTTTGTGCAATGTGCGGCCTTATTTTTACTCATCTCGGTGGTTTAGTCAAAGTCTTCTATTTTCAAAGGTTAAAAATATATGTGGAGAATACCTGACAGGTTATTGCGGCTAGCTTATATTAGAGGTTCTGCATCCTTTATGTTGTAGCCTCTAAAATGTGCTGTTTGAAGAGATTCTGGTGCATGGATTACATTTCCAATTGTGATATATCCAAGGGAAATGTACTTATAAAATGCAAATATAGACGGGATGTTTTGGTCACTAGAATGAGAAGCTAATAGGCAGCACTGTATTGTGGCTGCAGAACAGAAACAGGGAGGATACTGTTAACTAATCCACGTGGCACTGATAATCCGTTACTACATAATAACTTTGTCCTGTTTCCTCTAGCTGCATGTGATGCACTGCAACAAACCAGGCAATTGAATGACTTGTCCAGTTTCTTAGGTTTAGATAGGTCTAATAGACTCAAATAGCCCCTCTACTTGAATACCTATGGACTGTAAGTGTTTTTAAATGGGAAACATATAAGCCCCTCCTTGAAATCTCATCGTGTGCTTCTGGCACTGGTACCTTAGCTGGATAATACTGCATCATCACGACTCTTCCTATTCAGCATTGCCTCATCACTTAGGCATGCACAGTAGATACTTCTCACAACAGGGATGGAGGAAGCTTTCTCTAATCAATAGCGGCCCTGTCTTCCATTTTCTTGCTGCTTTGTTGCTTTCTATCCTGTGAGAGCTAACTAGTGCTCCTATTGCTAGAGTTCCCACTCAGATTTTGATATTTTTCCTTTACCTTTAGGAATGTCCAGCTGGAACTTACAAGAATGTTACTGGATCTGATCAATCACTTTGTCGCCGTTGCCCTGCAAATGAGCTCCCCCATCGTGCTGTTTATATTTCAGTCCGAGGTAAAAGTCCCAATTTAATGATTATTTAAAGTACATAGGCTTGCAAGAAGATATTTAAAATATCATACCTTAAAGGTGAGAGTTTACTCGACTTAAATCTTTGTTTGCATTCATTAGTGCTAATATCCATTAATTTTGTTGTGCTTCCAAACGTTAATTTTGTTGCCTTGAAATAACATCTATGCCCATGCATAAATTATGATTTCCCATTTGCAGGTGGTATTGCTGAAATGCCATGCCCTTACAAATGCATTTCAGACAGATATCACATGCCACACTGTTATACAGCGCTTGAAGAATTAATTTACACCTTTGGCGGACCTTGGTTATTTGGGCTTTTTCTTATTGGTCTCTTGATACTATTAGCTCTGGTGCTCAGTGTGGCACGGATGAAATTTGTTGGGGTTGATGAATCACCAGGACCAGCTCCCACCCAGCATGGTTCTCAAATAGATCACTCCTTCCCTTTCCTCGAGTCACTAAATGAGGTTTCCTCAATACCAATGATTTTTCCTTTTTTTCCCATCCATTGTAAAACAATAAGATAATTAGACCCCTCACAGTGGCATTTGCCATCCCCCCTCCCCCCTTTTCCCATTGTTGCTATGGTGGTGATGAGTTGTTGTGCAATGGTTAGGTCCTGGAAACGAATAGAGTTGAGGAGTCCCAGAGTCATGTGCATAGAATGTACTTTATGGGACCTAATACTTTCAGTGAACCTTGGCATCTACCACATATGCCAGCTGAGCAAATAAAGGAGATTGTGTGAGTGATACTTTTTTGGTTGGTTGTTTTGAATCTTTGGGTGGAAAATTTATGTTTGATTCTTATCTGATCATGTTACTTGGTTATATGATGAGATGGAGTTCTTTTACTTTGATATGGTAGATATGAGGGCGCATTCAATACATTTGTCGATGAGATTAATGCTATAGCAGCTTATCAGTGGTGGGAGGGAGCAGTGTATAGCATTCTCTCTGTCCTTGCATATCCACTTGCATGGTCATGGCTGCAATGGCGCCGAAGGATGAACCTGCAACGTCTGCGTGAGTTTGTTCGATCAGAGTATGATCATGCTTGCCTTCGTTCTTGTCGTTCAAGAGCACTCTATGAGGGGATCAAGGTATATCTTTGAATAGTTTTATGTTCAATTGATTTGTATGTTGATTGATTTTTAGGTCTGTCCTATATCGTTCCTATTGCACATGCATATGGTAACCTATAATTCCTTGCCTATCATTTAGTGTTTATAGCTGGCGCTTATCTGCACTGTGAAGGGCCATGTGTGGACTGGTGCAGATGACAATAGGAAATGACTATCATATTACGCATGCTGCTTTGTTAACTTGTTTTTGTTGTTACTGATTGGACCTAAGGTACAGTGAGAAGCCTAAGACCTGGATTGATTAGTATGGGCTGTTCAATAGGGTACTTAAGTGTGGTAGTTTTGCTTTCCATAGCTAGTTCTGGGGAAGGGCTCTTCATCTTGCATGGGTGCCTATCATTTAGTATTTTAGAGCTGGTGGTCAACTGCACTTTGAAGGGCTATTTGTAATGGGTATTGATTGGCGAAAGGCCTAGTGAAGTGTTGTATAATTGTTGGGACATTGGCTATGGATAGACTAGAGACATAAGATAGTATGAGATATCTAAGTCTTACTTTGAGTAGCATGATTGTTTTGAGTACGGTGGTTTTCACATCTTACCAACTAGCGTTTTGGGGTGAAATGTCACTTGGGCGCCTATCATTTGGTTTTTAGGGATTATGGTCGGATGATGAGATGGATTCCTGTGAAGTGTTTTGCCTGATAAAAGGTTTAGTGGCTTGTCGCAAAGCATAGCCATGGAGACATGCTTTCTAAGGGTGGTGAATTAATAGGAATGAAGATGTGCTAACTTAATTGTAGACTTGTAAGCTATTGGAAGTGACGATTAAGTAATTACTAAAAGGATAACTCTTTAGTAATTTATTGATCTAAATGGTAGTGAGGGTAGGATAATCAATTGAGGAGGATGGTGAATGTGGAGTAGCAGTAATTGGTTTCAATAGTATTTCATTATTATATAACATGGAAAAAGAAAACAAAGTGATTAATATGTTGGTATAGTCGTATAGATATTATCAAAAAGAAAGGGACAAAGGTGCAGTTGATAGCAAGTTGGAGATTAAAATATTATCCCAGTGAACATGTTTATTATCATCAAGAATGGGGGTTTTAAATTTTTATTTTGGGTGGGTTTGTAATCTGCATTTCAGTTTGAGCATACATCTGATCTGAGTATATTTTGCTCTGTATGTCTGAAATGTTCTAGGTTGCTGCAACTTCTGACTTGATGCTTGCATATGTGGACTTCTTTCTCGGTGGGGATGAAAAAAGAACTGACCTCCCTCCTCGATTACATCAAAGATACCCAATGTCATTACTTTTTGGAGGTGATGGAAGTTATATGGCTCCATTCTCTCTTCACAATGATAATATCATTACCAGCCTCATGAGTCAGGTTTGTTTATTGATATTGAGGAACTCAAATGAATTACGTTTCATCATACAGATATAAATTTGTGTTGCAAAGGGCTAAATTTTGTCGCCCATTCTTAGGGCACTTGATATTTGTATATCTTTTTTATGTTTGCAGTCAGTTCCTCCCACCACATGGTACCGATTGGTTGCGGGGTTGAATGCACAATTGCGCTTAGTTCACCGTGGAAGGCTAAGAGTAACATTTCGATCTGTCGTCAGATGGCTTGAGACTCATGCCAATCCTGCATTAAGAATCCATGGTGTACGGGTTGATCTTGCCTGGTTTCAGGCTACAACTAGTGGTTATTGCCAATATGGACTTATGGTTTATGCACTTGAAGAAGGAACTAACCCTGCACCCACTGAAGGAAGTATTGATGGAGCAGCGAGAGTTGAGGAAATATCATGGTACTTACTCTTTATCAGCTTCCAATTGGGAGGCCATGATATACATTTTAGAATTTCATTCTTGTGTGCGTTATAAACCATACAGACAATGTTGTTCAAGTTCATATAGAATTCAGATTTGTTGAGTTGGAACTTCTGATTGTCTTCATGACAATTTTACGTTGACCAAAAGTTATGAAAAAAATGGTGTCATATCGAGATGATGCAGATGAGGATTGCATCACTGGTATTAGATGGTTCATCCTTTTTTTTTTTAAAAAAAAAAAAAATCTTGAATTGTTTGATTTTTTTTGTTTCCAGGGTCCGGAGTATGAAGAAGGAACATTCTTCTGTGCTTCCGAGAAGAGCCCTCTTGAGCTCAAGTGAAATAAATGATGACCACTATACAAGGCGAAAGGCACATGGGACTATTATAGATTCAGACAGTTTACAGATGCTTGAAGAAAAGAGAGATGTATTTTATCTTCTCTCTCTTATACTTCATAATACAAAGCCTGTTGGACATCAGGTATCTTTTGTTGACTATTCTAACTCATGAGCTGCCAATTCTGTTATCGTTGTTGCCATCATTTTAAAACGCATGCTTTTTTCCTTTCCTTTTGCTTTAATTGCAGGATCTGGTTGGTTTGGTGATTTCGATGCTGCTTCTAGGAGATTTTAGTTTAGTATTGCTTACTTTGCTGCAGTTGTATTCAATTTCTTTGGTGGATGTCTTCCTTGTTTTGTTTATATTGCCTTTCGGCATTCTTCTTCCATTTCCTGCTGGAATTAATGCCCTCTTCAGTCATGGACCGAGGCATTCTGCAGGCCTTGCTCGTGTTTATGCTCTGTGGAATCTTTCGTCCTTCATAAATGTTGTGAGTTATCGTGACTCATCTGATTGGATCTTTTCATTTCCTTCCTGTACATTTTTAATTTGGGAATGCTTTCTTTCTTTCTTTTTTTAATTCCCTTTCTGAAGGTGGTGGCATTTCTTTGCGGATATATCCATTATCACTCCCAATCATCTAGTAAAAAACACCCCAGCCTTCAACCGTGGAGTATTAGCGTGTAAGTGTGTCCCTTGCCTTTTCATTTGAGCTGCATACGTGGGAAAATCTGACTTGTCTTTCTGGGGATGCAGGGACGAAAGCGAATGGTGGATATTCCCAGCTGGACTGGTTTTGTGTAAATTATTCCAGTCTCAACTCGTTAATTGGCATGTTGCCAATCTGGAGATTCAAGACCGCTCATTGTATAGTGACGATTTTGAGCTGTTCTGGCAGTCATGATGGCGTGTTCTCACCCTATGTTCCACATTAACTAGTTTTTTTTTACCCTTCCCCCACTTAATTAATTCTCTTGATATGTCACATCATAATGATCTCTAAAATAGGTCAAATATTGACAAAAGGTGGTGTAAAACACAACTGGGGACAAATTGTTATACAGAGATTCAAAGTAGAGAGGGAAAAAAAAAGGAAAAAGAAATAGAGGCATTCATTACTGTAACCCCTGATTTTAAGTGAGCCTTTTGGTTCTCGAGTTTCCCTGGAGTGTAAATATGATGCTAATGCGCGCTGACTAGAGAACTATCTTTACACTTTACTCAACTAATGCTTACTTTTAACATTTTGTGAATGCTATCTTTGCCACGTCATGACTCCTATGAAATTTAAGATATCTGTGCCAAATGTAATCTCGCTGAGAATATATATGATGAGAAATTTCATGCCATATCAATGTCTATACTAACTTTCTGTTGGTGCCTGGACTTGGTCTGGTTCATTGAATTTGAGCATGTACAATGGAAAGGATAGGAGAACGAGTTCTCTCTTCAGATTTGATTTTTTTTAAAATTATTTTAATGGGTATAAAGCCTAAAATAAAAATAATCTCTTAATTAATATTTTTTTAAAAAAGATTTTTTTATTTAAAAATAATCAGTTTAAAAAAATCAAATTTGGATCTGGACGATTCTGATTAGATGAGGAGGGAAACTAGGTCCAAAAGGATAGCGGGATCCCCACGACGAAGAGTCTAATGGTTTAATATTTTAAATAAAAATTCCTTTTAAATAGACTAATCCATGTATTTCTCACAATTTAAATTTTCTTTTAATTGTGTCTTTCATGATTTGTAAACAATGTAATTTTTCCCATGATATCATATAAATTTATAAATACATATAGTCGCTTTACTTTTAGTTTTAGAAGGCAGAATTGTTACCGTGCAATTATAAGAGAATAACTTGTAATCTTATCGGACAGGCATAATAGCATAAAAACTCCTTTGTGAGAAAATTGTGAGAAAAAAGTGACGAGTATCTCAAACTACTAGCTTCCCCGTGTGTGAGAAAGAAGTGATGAGTATTTCAAGATCCTCCTCGCAGTCTTCTCTGGGTGAGGGCATTATGCGCGCATGTATGTCTTGGTTTTATGCATAAAAACAGTCTCAATACTTTATCTTCGTATCTCTCTCCATGCACAAATTTGTTTTATTCATTAAATCTTCAAGTCAAATATATCATTTGTTTAGTCGCCGTTATAAGGAAAGTATTATGATATTATTTTCAAGAACATTGAAGTTGTATTCCTTTTCTTTGCGTCGCTAGGAGGTGAGACCCTGAAATCTGCTGCCTTGCTATAATATTCTGACACACGCCAGCGTATATGTATGTATGTATGTATGATCCAACCTCCAGAAAAGTATTTGATGGTTCTTTTCTTTTCCAATGCATACAAGAAATATGTTAATTCTGATTTGCATTCTCAGTGTGATTACCATTTAGGGCCCGATTCTCAATTTACATCCTGGTCAAAATCTTTAACAATATTTAATTTCCATGGTTTTAACTTCTTCCTCACAAGTCATTCGTCTTCATGTAGTATTGTAGTCAATATTCGCCCTAATAGTACACTATTAATTACAAAAGTAGTTATTAGCCTCAATGTCATGGGATTGAGGACCAGGTTTATAAAGTGGGACACCAGCTTAGGAGAGAAGATCAGCCATCACAAGGTGATATAATAGTGTAAACAGTGAAGAAATCATATATATCCTGCTTCTCTATCTTCAACCAAAGGTTTTTACTCTTCAAACAGAGAATTTTCTACAGGATAAAACGCTTTTTACTGATGACCATGGAACCAGAGGAATCTGCTGTTGCTTCATTATCTTCGATATAGATCGTATTAATGCTATTAGTTTTAGTAGTCAACCTGTCGTACGCGTGCAGTGTGTTCGCACTTGTGAACGTATTCAAAAAAATTTGTTTTTTTGCCCCTTTTGTTGTGGGTTATGTGCAATGAATTAAATAACATCACGGAGAACTCTTTTGGCATCTTCCTTGTAAGAGCATAAAATAAATAAACTTGCTGAGTACTCTCGTTTTAAGCTTGTAAATTTATTTATTTTTCCTGTTGCTTGTGATTCTCCACAAGCTCAAGGTCAAAATTCCTCGTCCAAGAACCAAAGCTTAAGGTCAGCTAATCATGTTCCAGAAACTCCTTGATCCAAGCCTCTTAAGGAAAGATAAGAAAGTTGTAGGACTGCATAAGAGCCAGTGGAGCAGTCACACATAGTTTACTTTGAAAGTGACTTGGTGGCTAAATGCTAGTGTTATTCATTCTTGTCTACATCACCACATACCTTAACAAGAGAAAACATGCATTTAGCCGGAAAAGAGATTTAATTTATTAGGAAGACTACACAAATATATGCGGTGGGGTAGTGCATTAGCTAATACGAAGACGAACAGTGGGGGGGGGGGGGGAAATAGAGAGAACAACACATGACACTGACAAACAGAAGCTACAACACGAGAGGACTCAGCATGCAAACTCAAAATGAGACCAATCCACTTTCAGTTAACCAGAAGCATAAGCTTGGTGCCCCATAATGGCCTCCTGAGCCCTTCCCGGCGCATAAGTCGCAAAGTCCTTGGCCCTCTCCTTCACGTCTCTGGCTCTATCTCCGATCAACCCGGCGGCATTATCAAACCTATCAGAACCCGCCGGGTGCTTCCCTGTGACGTAGTTATATATCCACGACAATGCAGCTATGGCTGCGACGCTGCAGCCGCCAGAGAACACAAAGCCAGAAGCAGCCAGGAAAACAGCAATCCCTGCAGGGACCAAGATGGGACTGAACAGAACCAGAAGCGGGGTTGCCACAATCAAGGCTATAACAGTTCCGGTGAGGGTAAGCGCCGACAAGAGCAAGAGTGTGATTCCAATGGTGGCAGCCGTCACGAACTTGACGGCTTGGCGGGCAGGAGGTTGCTGCTGGTTAGAGATCTCGTCATAATAGGCTGGTCTTGAGTAGTCAGACATGGTGGTGAGGTATTACCAGAGAGAGATATGATATGATATGAGAGTGTAATGAGGACATGTGAAGAGGAGGGAGAGAAGTGGTATATAGGGAAAGAGGTGGGATCAGAAAGGCAGATTACGCGGCACAAGTTGAGAATGCTTCGAGTATGGTGGCGGCTTTGCATGAAATTGCATCTCACACCTCACCAGTCACCAACACGTGTGTCTCTTCCTGACTGGTGTCCCTTCATTGTAAATCATATGGCCCTTTCTCTTTTTCTCACCCATTTCCAATTTTTAATATTTATGCCAAAAATAATCGGAAACCTCTCGTTTTATGCTCATTATTTTTTATTTAAAAAATCTATATGCCTGTGCCCGCAAGCGCTTTAAATAATAAATACTCTCCTCCATGTTCTTTTTGTCCGAGCATAATGATTGTCATTAAAAATTAGGAAAAAAAAAATCTATAAATGATAGAAAACGATTGTCATAATGGTTGGGAGCCTTAGGCTGTGTTTGGTTTAATGAAGGAGAAGGGATATGAGGGATTTTAATGGAGGGGAGGGGAGGGTTTGAGAAAGGTTTTCTTTTACCTTATTTGGATTAACAAAAAAAGAGAAGAGGGGAGGGATTTTGACATTACCTTGTTTGGTATAGAAGGGGAAGGGAGGGAAACATTTTGATATGGACAACTTTACCCTTATTTCATTTAATTTGCATTTTATAATTTTCTAACATATTTAATAAAATATAATTATAAATGGTATTCAATACATAAAATTATAATTTTATAATTATAAAAATTTAATAAATATAATTAGAAAATGTGTGACAGTTTTGGGTAAAGAATGGAAAGGGCACTGTGGGAATATTATAAAATATTAGGGACATATTAGTCAATGTATATCTAAACATTAACATTTCTCTCCAAATTCCCCCAATTTTGGAGGGGAGGGAAAATTCTCCTAAAAATTTTAACAATCCAAATAAGGGGAGGGGAGCAAAATCCCCTCATTCCCCTCCCCTTCCTTCCTCTCTCCTCATACCAAACAGACCCTTAAGGTTAAAGCTTTCCTAATAAGTGTGTTAAATATGATTAGTTTTGATGATGTCAAATATTAAGAGCAAAAAGTTTGTGTATCTAGTATATTGACTAACTACTTTATTTAATGTTTCATATCTTGTAGATTAGTCAAGCAAAGAAAGAGATTGAAGAATGAAAAACTTGCAAGAATTAATGAAAATATCAAGATTCAAGTTCTACGGGTACTGTAGTGTACGGTTACTGTAGCGTATTGGTATTGTAGCATACTGTAGCAACCGGAGTGATTTTAACAATCACTCGATCGATATTTCAGAATCACTCGAGTGATTCTGTAAATAGTAAAAATCACTTGAAGTGATTTACTATTCATTCGAGTGATGTTCATATTTTCATGCTCTGTTTTTCTGTCTAGCTGAGCAAGGCCTGGTAATTCAATCATATCTTTGAAACCAAAACTATGATTGAGGTCAAATCAATTGCATATGAAACTAGACTCCCAATGCATCATTGTGACACTAGAAGCAGCATTAAAGGAGCTCAGATGAAGGAGATATAAGTGTTGAAAGTTGAAACTCAAATTAGCGTTACTTTCTAGAACAACTTCGATATTTTGGACAAAACTCTCAAAGTACAGATCCAATTGAGTTGAAACTGGTGGCATATGAAACTATACGTAAATATATTTCTATTGATATATAATATGACAATTTTGGAGCTGTATTCGAAGAGTTATGCCATCTGGAAGTTGACATATGTTTGCTGTCAAATTGGAAGTGGAGCTACGAGTTAAAGTGATCTAAACAGAGGGCACCCGAGTGATTTACATAATCACTCGAGTGATCAGGAAGATCACTTGCGTGATCATTAATGATCACTCGAGTGAAATGCCTCAAATGATAGATCACTCGAGTGACATCAGAAATCACTAGAAGAAAAATTCACATTTTCAAAAATCACTCCAAGTGCAGCTGAATTCACTCGAGTGATTTACAATTTCCGCAGATTACTTCCAGTGCAAGCCAAATCACTGCAAGAAAATTTCACTGTTATGAAATTCACTCCTAGTGATCTCCAAATCACTCGAGTAATATCTTAGTTTTCCAAAATCACTTCCAGTGGCTCTGAAATCACCGGCAGAATTTTTCACTATTTTCAAAATCATTCCCAGTGATATACCCAATCACTCAAGTGATATATGAACTTTGCAATATCACTTCCAATGGATGCTGAATCACCTCCGATGAATATTAAACTTCCTCATATCACCTCTAGTGCTGTAACTGATCACTTCCAGAGAATACCAATATGCACCATATCACTTCCAATGAACTAATATCCACTCAAGTGATATTTTGTTTGTGAGATATCAGTAAATGAACTGATAACTCAAGTGATGTGCTGATTTTGGTAATTCACTTCCAGTGTTAGCGTCTCTTAGTCACTTCAAGTCAGATTAGCTTCATTCATGTGATATGGTCATTTTGATTCATCACCGCCAGTGGATTACAATGCAGTCAATTGATATACTTACTCTTACAAAATCACTGCCAATGAAATGCTTCTGTAGTCGAGTGATTTATTATTTTATCAAAATCAATGCTGCACTTAAGTGAATCGATATCACTGCTAGAGAATATTGATAGCTCGAGTAATTCATTGTTCTTATCAGAAGCACCTCCAGAAGCTGACTAAACATTCGAATGAAGTACACAGAGTTGAAGAATTCATTCCAGTGATCACCCATTGTACTCTTCACTGAACTAGAATGCTTCCAGAGAATCAGAACCACCTCCTGTGAAACTAAGATCACTGCTAGTGAATCTCTGTGATTTGCTAGTTCCTTGAAATCACTTAATGTCAGACTATATCCAAACGAGTGATATGTTAACTTCTCAGTATCACTACCCAAGTGATTCAATATTCACATCAGCTTGACAGAAACATGAAATCACCTAGAGATATTGTGAGCCACCCGAGTGAAATGTTGTTGTATGAAAATCACTTCCAGTGGATTATATAATCACTCGAGTGACATTTAAAAAATCATGGGCAATATCAATATTTAACAGAAGAGTCAACGAACGTGCAAACAGCTGAAGCATCTGTCAAAGTACCACGATCAATGGGCAACGGTATGTAACCATTGAACTTTCTATCTGAGCTCACGATCGACTTACAACGGGAAAATATTTGAATGCTTCAACGGCTCTCAACCTATCTTATATAAACCGAAGCATTCAAGAAGAAGAAATAGAGATTTTACATAAAAAGACTATAGTGAACAGAAACACGAGAACCTAACTACGCCAACATGCTGTTATCATAAGTCTTCCGTCTCACATACTTTTTGTGCTTATCTGTTTTCTATATCATGTATATGCGAGAGTGAGATTATTTGTATTGTGCATCAGTGAACATTTTACCCACTCTGTGAGAGAGCTTGTAAACACTTCATTTGTATTTCATAAGTGATCTCAAGGTAGAGGAACCTTGAGAGAGTTGATTACCCTACGGGGAATCTGTAGAGAGAATCGCCAGTAAGACTTTATGCTTGTAAGACTTACAAGGTGCAAGCAGTAGAGAACGTTGTTGCTCGTAAGACTTACAGTGGTGTAAGCAGGAGAGAACGTTGCTGCTCGTAAGGCTTGCACGGGTAAGCAGGAGAGAAAATGTCTTTGAGATTGCTCTGCTCGACTTACCGTAAGAGGGAGTAAACCTTACATTGTGTAAGGGGGAGTTAAACTTGTGAGTTTGTATAGGCTTATCTTGTGCCCGGTTAAACAAGAAGATATTGGATTGGAAATCTCAGGAGGAGCCTGGGGACTAGATGTAGGTCTTCGTGGATTGGATCGAACCAAGATAAATCACAGTTTGCATATTCTCTTCCCTAAGCTTTTTACGTTTCCAGCATATATGATCTATATATCTACGTATGATTTTATAGTTCCATATGTACTGATTTGATAAGTTGCGAAAAGATTTTAAAAGATTAAACTTTCTTATCATACACCCAATTCACCTCCCTCTTGGGTGTCAGCCGGTTCTAACAAAGTGTGCTTTCTAAAATTTAAACTTATATTCTCCTCTTGATGAAGCATCCCATGGATTTTAGATAAGAGAAAATGATAGAAAAATACCATTTGAATTAAAAGTCCCAAAATGTCTACTAAAATAGCAAAAGGGCAAATAAGTAATCTGGTAGGAATTTTGGATTTTGAAGTTTTAGTGTTGACAATTTGAACATAGGAATTAACAATTTGAGTATAGAAATTGACAACCTGAACTCCTAAAGTTGTCACTGTATATACCAAAGATGATAATTATTATTCTTAAGTTATTATTGTTTATAAAATTGTCGACACTTAAACTTCAAAATTTCATATTCCTATCAAATCACATGTTTGTCATTTTCTTAATTTAATAGACATTTGGAGGTTTTTATAATTCAAATGCTATGTTTATGTCATTTTCCTTTTAGATAACATATTTGTATTTAATTTTTTAATTTTGGACTAAGGAAAAGTTTTTCAATGTAAAAGGCATGATGGGAGGCCAAGTGTTGATGATCCATGACGGATAGAGCGTCGATTTCAGGGAATGGGCTGAATTATCTGTATGTTTGGAACAATAATTAGAGTCTTCAAAAACAGTTTTTCAATCGTGATTTACGATATACGAGGTAAGTTATTTGTGAGGAGTGTTGTCTAAACTTACGTATATAAACACTTTTGGGATCCCCAATCATAATCCAAAACATTGCTATGTTTAGTTGAACGTTTGCTTAGCTTATAAGAGTGTGTTTGGATATAGTTTTTGAGAATAGCTTCTGGAGAAAAAGTGAAAAAATGATTTTTAATAGATTATGAGAAGAATAGATTATAAGAAAAAAATGATTTTGATAAAATGAGAGTGTTTAGGTATTGGGTTGAGAATCATTTTTTTAGTGGTCAAATTATCAAAAAGGACATTAGCTTTTGTGATAATTACATATAGAGTATAAGGTTATATTTTATTAACAATAAGAGAAGAAAACTCCTAACAGCATTGGGTCTTTTGTTAAATTTTCACATTTTTAATTATTCATTGTTATTTTTTACACATTCCAAAACTTATTTATACCAGACGCCTCTTAGGAAAAGCTTGGTTCTTAAATTTACACCTTAACCTGATATTTAACATTAAATTTCTTAATAAATACAAAAAAATGAAATAAATTTGTATATATGTGATATTAATTAATTTAACTAATTTTTTTAATATAGTAAAAAATAAAAAAAATTAATTAAATTTCTAAATTTTTTAATTAAATTTATAGGATGGATGAGAGAGAATTTCAGGGAAAAAAAGATAGAGGCAAGAGAGAGAGGGACTTGGATCCCACAAGGCTGAAAAAAGAAAAAAAAAAGCATGGTTTATTATATGGGGCCTATCAGAAAGAGAGGTGTGTGGGGCCCACAAACCAAGAAAAGCAAAAAAAAGAAGCTTTTGTCAAAATCATGGTTTTGGGATAAAATCATGATTCCCAAAAAAAGATGTGTGTTTGGCTAATGGTTTTGAGAAATATCCAAATACACTCTAAGTGTTTATACACGTAAGTTGAAACAACCCTCATCTCACATACTTACCTCGTATTTCATAAATTATAATAGAAAAACTGCTTTTAAAGACTTCAATCGCTATTCCAATTGAGCTATAGCGTGCGTCTATAATTAGAGAGATAATTTAATAACAAAAAAAAAATTTAGACCGTTGAGAATAGATATGGGAGAATCGAGATGATAGCCTCCATGTAAGCCCTTGTTTGGAAACTCTGTTTCCAATCAGGCTTATTTTATAAGCCCGATTTACTTAAATATCCACCACATATTTACCTTGTAGACCGTAAAAGTAACCTCGTAAACCGTAAAAGTTACTTCGTATTCAGTGAATCACGATTTATAAGCACTTATGGAGCTTCCATAAACTAATCCAAACGAGTCTAATTGATATCAATTAATTAAGATGCACAATAATGTCCTTTCCAGAGGATAAAAAGTAAATCTTGCTCAAAGCCAAAAGGTAGACTGATTGATAAAAAATAATCGAGTTCTAGGGCTGTAACAAAATACTAATTAAAAATGTTAGGTAGAGCCGTAGTGAGGTAGACTGATTGATAAATTGTCTTAATGAGTTTAAATGTTTTATTATTATTATTATTTGTTAAGAGGAATTCGGATCCTTCACCAGATACTATTATTAAATTGAAAGAGGAGGGTTAACCTTGATAGTATCTTTAATTCGATTACATGAGAGAGAATTACATATAATTTTGATATAATAACGTGATTATAATATTTGTTTAGGATTATGTAATGTAAAGAGATTATATTTTGTAATTATGATTATATCATTTGATCTAATTAGGATTACACTGTTAGGACTGATGAATAATGATGCATGCATCCTGTAATTAAGTGAAAATGATATTATTGCCATTATAATTTTTTAAAGGGTTAATATAACTTTTGGTCCCTAAAGTTTGGTCATATTTTGGTTTTAGTTACTTAAGTTTGAAATCGGTGGTTTTGGTTCCTCAAGTTTGAAATCAGTGGTTTTGGTCCTTAAAGTTTGGCTCGATTTTGTTTTTAGTCCCTCAAGTTTAAAAAGGACTTGATATGTAACCCTAAACTTGAGGGACCAAAATCAAAATCGAGCTAAACTTCAGGGATCAAAACCACCGATTTCAAATTTAAGAGACCAAAATCAAAATCGGGCTAAACTTCAGGGACCAAAACCATTGATTTCAAACTTGAGGGACTAAAACCAAAATCTGACCAAACTTCAGGGACCAAAAGTTGTATTAACCTTTTTTTAAATTTACCAAAGTGGCCACTCATAAATGCAGTTAAATATTAAATAATTTTAATTATCATCATTAAATATTAAAAAAATAATTAAAAATATAGAAATTGAAGAAATATTCCCCTATTCAAAAATTTAAAAAATTATATTCCACCTTAAAAAAATATAAAAATACCTCATTAAATAATATTGGGAGAATTCCACTTAAGTATCAGTTGAACTTCAAAATTTTAAATCAATGATTTTCCAAAAACTTGAATCGTTAATTGTTATACTCTTTTTGTCAATCATATTACTTTTATTTTCAACAGAACCAATTTGGGATAAAGTTCAAATGATATTTAAGTGTTTTTTCTCAATAATATTCCCATGATTAAATATTAAAAAATTAACATGAATTCAATATATACACTGCATAATATTTTCACCATTAAATATTAAAAAATTACTAAGAACCCATTATGTAAACTGTACGGAATACAAAAAATTATCATGAACCCAACGTGTACATTATTATATATGTAAAAAAGGTTAATTTTGCCCCTTAGTATATTATTCTTATATATTTTCATATTCGATATAATCCAACCAAACATATATATATATATATCTTTTCTTAATAACAACTCAAACCAATTATATAATCACCATTACATTACATCAAATTTCCAAATTTCCATTACATTACTTGAAACCAAGATTTACTCCAACCCTGGCTGCCTCCGCCTCGCTTCTAATGAAAATGACTCGCCAGTTTTAAAACTCAGATCTCGAAGACGCTCCTCTCTCTGTCTTTTCCTCCTTTTTCTTCACATAAAAAAACATTTGAAAAATGTTTTGAGCGGTATTCGACCACGTGGCGGATATTCAGCACTCGACCGTTGTAAAGCTCATTGAATAATTCTCCATTTCCGGCCCGTCCTTGCAAGCTCCTATTAGTTTCAAATCTCTTCTCCCAATCGCAATTCTCGGTCCGTCGCGAACTCATGGCGATTGCAGCAGAGACCCAGCCTCAGCCTCCATCTCATGACAAGGTAGTCCATAATTTAACATGACACGATATTTTTCTCTGTCTCCCATTTCTGATAATCGATTTCTTGATCGCATTACCGAATCCGCAACCTAGGGTTTCCGATTCAAGGTCTTAGATATTGTTACAGGTAGTTTTGATTCTTCCATGGAATGCAATGATTGTAATGTCCGACTTGAAAATAGAGAAAGATCAAAGATATCTGAAATTGTCAATGCTATTCTGGAACCTCCGGTTATTAACAAAGAGCGTAAAGAATTTGTGAATCTTGGAATTATATTTGTCGAAGACATCAAGTCTTCCTTCTCTTCTATTTTTTTCGTTCTTCTTAAGATTGCCCTTCCCCTGAATCTAAATTTTAAACTAGTTAGGAATAGGAATTTCAAATCTAGGTGGTCCAATTGAAGCCTTGCTCTCCTCCTGAATTCCAAATCCGTATAGTAGCTATTCACAACAAGATTTTGCACTCGCATATGAGATGCGTGTTCGAAGATATCTTAACTCTTCTTCTTTTTTCTTCCTTCAATTTCAGACTTCTTCTGAGGCTTCTGCTGTGGAGAACAGAAGGTGGACCCTCAACGACTTTGATATTGGAAAGCCTCTTGGAAGGGGAAAATTTGGTCATGTCTATCTGGCCAGAGAAAAGAGAGTAAGGCGTTTATCCAATAAATTTTTTATACAATAGTTTTGAACATTCACCTTTTTCTATTTCCTTGTTTTGTCTATGTAATTAATTAATTTGATGAAATATTTGCTTCGGAAACAGAGTAATCATATTGTTGCTCTGAAAGTCCTCTTCAAGAGCCAATTGCAACAGTCCCAAGTCGAGCATCAACTTAGACGAGAAGTTGAAATCCAAAGTCATCTGCGACATCCCAACATTTTACGCCTTTATGGATACTTTTATGATCAGGTTCCTCTTCTTTCCTCTAAGATCTGATAGATCCTCAATGCATTGCGGAGAAGGGGAGATTACCCTGCATATTAACATATTGTCTACTAAACTACTTCACTGCAGAAACGAGTTTATTTGATTTTAGAGTATGCACCCAAAGGTGAACTTTACAAGGAATTACAGAAATGCAAATATTTCAGTGAAAGACGTGCAGCTACTGTGAGTACATATGCTACTGCGCTCATCCTTTCTTTATCTTTCCTCCCCTGTGAAGTTTTTGTTTGTGAATTTATGTAGTCTTGTCATACTAACTCAAGTTTTATTTTTCTTAATTTGAATCAAATGTACAAAAACTGGAAATATTTTGATAACTCGTAACTTCAGTGAAGTAGAATGTATAATCAGTCATCATAAGTGAAAGATAATGAGGAGAATGCTATTGTCAGAAAACATCATTAACTTTTTTGCTGTTGATTTTTTTTTAAAAAAAAATTGATTATTTATTGTTTTCATTGTGATCGAGGCAGTATGTTGCTTCATTGGCCCGAGCCCTCATATATTGCCATGGAAAGCATGTAATACATAGGGATATTAAACCTGAGAACCTTCTTATTGGCGCCCAGGTGTGTTTATCTAGACTGCTGATTCTTTCTTCATGGTTTTTTCGTTTTGTTTATCTTGTGCTGATCATATCATATTATTTGTCAGGGTGAACTGAAAATTGCAGACTTTGGGTGGTCCGTGCACACATTTAACCGCAGGCGGACCATGTGTGGAACACTAGATTATCTTCCTCCTGAGATGGGTATGTATCAATGCGTTTGTTGATTTCCATCCTTCATCAATTTTGTATCCTTAGAAGCATTATTTTTTCCAATGTAACTCCTAATTTCTTTACTTTGATGCTTCAACAGTGGAGAGCGTAGAACATGATGCAAGCGTTGATATATGGAGTCTTGGTGTTCTGTGTTATGAGTTTCTCTATGGAGTCCCTCCTTTTGAGGCTAAAGAACATTCTGAGACATACAGAAGGTAAGCATGAGAATCCAAACTAGCATTTGTGAAATCAAATTTATATATGATGCCTTTCATCGTTAGCCATATAGATATTCTGATCATATGTTGCAGAATAATCCAAGTGGATCTCAAGTTCCCGCCCAAACCAATTGTGTCCTCTGCTGCAAAGGACCTCATTAGTCAGGTTCCCTTTTTCTTGCAATACTCTATGATTTTCCTCTCAACAAATATTTGTCAATTGCTTGAGCATTTCCTTTCATTTTCTTGTTTTTTGGCAACAGATGCTGGTGAAGGATTCTTCTCATCGTCTACCATTACACAAGCTTCTGGAACATCCTTGGATAGTTCAGAACGCTGAGCCCTCTGGTGTATACAAGTGCTAGTTTTTCATCCCCTTGATGGCAGCTGCTTTCTGGAGCCGGAAAGCACGTGATGGGGTCTGTTTGATTGATATCCAGCATGTGTTACGTACGTATATTGTTGTCCCTCCATTGATATATGTTACTAGTTATTATTTGATTGTTGTAAACCCTACGGGGACAAATGGGAAGTTGATTTGTGATCTCTAGTTCAAAGTAAAATATGTTCGAGCGTTCATGAGGCCCCTAAGTATATGTATATTTTTGTCGTTCATGAGGCCCCTAAGTATATATTTTTGTCGCAAACAAATTTTAAGAAGAAATGAATAATTTAATTTCTATGGTTTCCATTCGACTATAATTTAAGACCTAAAGTTTAATCCGTTCAGTCTCTAAAAGACTAGATATTTTTTGAAAATGTGGGGATTGATTTATTAAATAGCTAAAATATGAGAGATTGAGTGGTGTGAGTTAACTTTTAGGAATTAAATGATTGGTTTTTCTAATTTTTAATTTAATGTTTAACAGAAAATAATGATTATAATATAGGGAAGATGACACTTAAATACTACTTAAACTTTAAAATTTTAAATTAACGATTTTTCAAAAAACTGAATTATCAATTGATATACTCTTTTTGTCAATCCCATTATTTTTATAATCAATAAAATTATTTTAGGATTTTGAACTTTAAGTGGTATATTTTAATGTCTTTTTCCCTTTGATATGTTTAGAAAAAATTACAATAAAGTCCCAAACAAGAAGAGAAATGAAGAAATGATCCCTTAAAATCGTAAAATAAAAAATTGGTCTTATTGACAACTCCAGGTGTTGGTCATTGGCAACTTGATAGGCCTCCATTGACAACTCCTTAGGACCTTATTGTTTGGAACCTTATTATAATTTTTTCATATATATTTATTCCTAAAAGCAAGTCCCCTACAATATGGTTGCTTAAATTTTTTATATTCGAAATAGATTTAAAACTTGAATAAATAATATATATAAAATTAATTGTTATCTATATTTTATGAACTAACGCAATAATTTAGGAAGCAATAGCAAGGCAAAATGGCATCGCATACGCATCAATTTCTCAGTCCGTGTTTGGGAACCGGTGAAAAAGTAGTTTTTTTTTAATGGAGCTTTTGCAGAAACCCTTTTAGAAAAAAGTCAGATTGTAAATATGATTTGTGTTTGGATTGACGGTGGATAAGTGAATTTTTTTTTAAAGTAGAACTTGTTTGGATTAGCTTTTGAAAAGCCCATTTAGATGAAAAATGACTGAAAAAGGGTATGAACATTGTTGAATATTATATATATATTGTTTGTGTACATATTGTTATAATTGATGTCAAAAAATTCAAATAAAATTTTTAAAATTGAAAAAAAATTTAAAATTGAAAAAAGTTTAATAATTGAAAAAAGTTTAAAATTGCCAAATGGTTTGGGGAGAGAAGCGTATGTGTGTGTGTCGAGTAAACAGGAACGTGACTGTGTGTGGTAGCTAGACAATTAAAATGAGTGCATTGATGAGAAGCTGGAAAAAAGATCTTTTGAGATAAAAACCCATTGATTTTTAATGAGTTCCCAAATACTAATATTTAAAATAAATGAGCTTTTGTATGTCTGATGAGCTTTTTTAAGTCTTTAATGAGAATCCAAACAGGTCCTCAGTTGAACCTCATGGTGGCATAAAAGCAAAACATTTTTCCATTTCTTTAGATCCATTTCTCACAAGCAAATGCATCTTGCACGATTTATTAATTTTTGGAGAATAATTTTTATAATTTATAAGATAAATATATGAAAAAAATTTTATCTCAATTTATGAAAAAAAACCTCTAAACCAGGATTTTGTGGTTCCCAAACTCACTTAAAGACAACATCAATACAATTGACAGTATCTCTGCCCTTTTGGGGACACCCGAACACCACCCAAGAGGCCTTGCTTAGCTTATGGCGCTCCTAATATTTTCAATGCCTTATAAATGGACCATTTTATTTGTCCTAAGAATACCAAATAAATACTTAATCCGTCACTAGCATAACACAAATCTAGTATGTTAAACAAGCATGCTGATTACCAAACCCACCCCCCCCCCCCCAAAAAAAGAAGAAGAAGAAGAAGCGGAAGTACATCTTCAGGTCTGGACTGCATCAAAATTTATTTTCATTTCTTATCTCTTAACTTTCAAAATCACTAAAATTTAAAAAAAAAAATGCAAGAAGCAAGAGTGTTTCAATTCAACTTTTAGTTTCATATCTTCAATTTATTTATTTAGTTTTTATTCCTGAACATTAAGAGACATCGTTACTCCACTCAATAAAAATACAGATGATACAACCAAGCTGGAGCATGGCCTTGATTAAAAAAATAAAATAAAAATGTACCAATTGCCAATGTAAGAAAATAATTAAATCGCTTACTCTCCAAAAGCTATATTCCCCCGCATATGATGGCAGATGAAGAAGCTGACGTCTACTTATTTCCTGTCTTTTTCGTCGTGACATGGTTCTGGGCCTCATTTTCTGATGGCTGTTTATCCTCCTCACATTCTTCCCCATCCAACAATAAAGTGATAGGTTCTTCTTCCTCCTTAGCTTCGTTAACATCTTTTGGATTCATAAAGCTTGGTTGGTTGGTAGAAGAAAGAAGTCTTGCCCACATCCTATCAGTAATTACAACCTTGTTCTGCCTCTCGATGATTCTCTGGGTGCCAAAATTTTGGATATGATATCTTTTTGTCAGAAACGATTCTAATCTTGTTCAAATACCAACTCTCCATAGAAAGTTAGGGAAAGTTAAAAACAAAGCAAGTAAGCATTATGCTAAGCTGCTTTTCATCACCATCCTTCTGCATTAGTGGTGAACAAATAAACTTGGATGGAAAATGCAGAACCATTGCTTCACTCAGACATAAGCAGTGAAAAAAAAAAAAATTATAGATTGTTACAATAGCATAAGGTGTAACTCACATTAAATGGAATATATGTATGTCTGCCATTAACCAGGCCGGTTGTGAAGCCAGTATACCCCGCCATTGCCCCATGAACTGCACTCTGAGCAAGAAGTGTACAATAGACATTATCTGATGCATTGCTTGGAATTGCCCGGATCATGTAAGTAGGATCTGCCAGATAACTCAGTTTAGTACTCCTCATATGTCTGTCTTGGTTATACAAAAAGAAACTTCTAATGCTCACCCATTCTCTTATATAGATTTGGGTAACTAAAAAATGACGTCATTTAAATTAAAGAAACTGACCTATATATTTAAGAGTGATGGCCATCTTATTGTGCCTTGCAAAGTGACCCTATTATAGAAGATTAAATGTTCAGCTGAAAATCCCAAAAAGAAAAAAACTAGCAGAGAGACACAGAAACAACGTGAAAGAATAATTGGCTGTGTTTGCAGTATGCAGTGTCTCTAAGACATGAAATTTTAGTAAAATAATCATATACTAAGAATATTCTGGATCATATGAAGTACCTTAATCTTCTGAGATATCCAGAGGCCAACGTCTTTAAGTAGCTTGTTTCCAGAAGCATCTCTCTCATCCATGGCGTCAAGAAGATCTTGCCCGGCTCCCTCAGCTATGACTATAACCATATGTCCATTTTCTTTTAGTCTCTTTTCAATAAATTCAAAAAGTCCCCCCTTTCCTTCAAGATAGAATGGTGACTCTGGAATTAGGCAACAGTCCACATCTCTACTAGCAAGAGTGGCATACATTGCAATGAAGCCTGAAGGCATAAGTACACGTTACATTACAACATAGAAAACAATGAACAAAAAGGATTCAAAGAGAGTAAACAAACAATTATTCATTTATATTTGTATTAAGCGACTTACTACTTAGGGTCTGTAAAATCTAAATTAGAAGCCTATGAGATGTCACTAAATAAAACACAAAATGTGAAGTGTACCACTGTAGCGTCCCATTAGCTTTACAACTCCAATTCCGTTCTCAGTACTACTAGCCTCAACATGTGCCGCATTGATAGCACGTTGAGCCTCCTCAACGGCAGTATCAAAACCAAAGGACTTGTCGATAACCTAAAACAAAGAAAGGAAATTGAAGTTTATTTTATTAGTAATAAACTCCTCTGACAAAAGTAGAAATGATAAAATATTTCATTATAAATAAATTGAAACATGTGATTAAGCATACCGGGATGTCATTATCTATGGTTTTAGGAATCCCAGCAATCGCTACTTTGAGGCCTCGCCGTCTAATTTCCTGTATGATAGCTAATGTCTGTTCAGAATGCTTCCCTAATATAACGAGTGATGAAAGGAAAAACATTGGGACAATCAGGTTATTTCACTTAAAATTCCATTGTTTTTAGGTTCATATCCAGCCAGCTGCTCAATTCGAACTTCCATCAAGCTAAACCCAAGTATCAAGGGCCATTTATTGCACAATGTACCCCATGAGCATTTTTGGCAACCAGCTTAAAGAACAAGAATTTTTGCCATAATTGCGTTCTAAGAAGTACAATATCAACAAAAACAAAGGTATAAACATAACTAGACTTTAGAATTAAGTTATTAAAGTATTATCAAATATCTGCCTCAACACCAATCAACCAATGTCTTGGCCGTATTAACATACAACAAAAAGCAATTATATATATATATATATATTAATATCAAATTACCAATTATCAAAAACTACATTGGATTCTAATTTATCCGGATTGAGCCAGTAAGACTACAAAGGTGGCAAAACTCTCCTAATTAGTTTCTAAAGCATACCAGGGGCTCAAAACCAAGACTAATAGTTAAGTTAGTACAGCCCTTTATTTGCTGAGTTAAGCACTTGTTTGTAGCAATCATTAGTATATTTACCATCTTACATTGACGGGGAAAGAATAGAGGAAGAGAAGAGTAAGAGAAAGGCTGGCAAATATGATAATGCAGATGATATGCACACATCCACATGCATATTAACAAGAAAATATATATACAAAAAATATTTCTCCTTTGAATGAAATAAATGTCAGCATTCTAACATGACATCCTTTGATTCAGTGTACCTCGTAAATCACAGCTGCTCCTTTCTGAGTTCCATCTCCTCCAATAATGTAAACCTGTAGACATAACTAAAACAGTAAACACTCATGCCAGGCAAATAACCTCTCATAAATCATTTTTCTGAATGTACTAAGCACATGGAAAACCTGATTAATCCCACGATCCTGGATGCTGTCAACTATCTTAGTCTTATCATGGCCTCCTCTTGATGTTCCCAGAATTGTACCTCCCCGCTTATGGATATCGTTGACCACCTTGGGTGTTAGAGTAACAGTATTCCTGGAATAGAAACCTTTATAACCCCCCTGTACATATAGCCAGATTTAATTTGGTGGTGAAACTGAATCACTAAAATCTTATGAATAAATAACAGCAAGCCATTCTACCCAGGGAAAGAAAAACAGCAAACCACCCAATCCCAGGTGAAAATCCAAATGTTGGATTTATCTAGTTTCTTAATTACGTTTGATCATTATGTTATATCAATCAGTTGGCATAACCTTATAATAGTGTCATTTTGTTGTTCATGACATATTTTACTGTCGTGAAAAGAATCAATCAAGGAAAAGTGCTGCTAACTACTTGAAAGGAAAAGATAATGAATTGAATGTGAAGTAAGAGTCCAGCACTAACATCTATACCAATCACTTTGTGGACACCGTACATGTAAGAAAGACCGCACACAATTTCCCTTATGACTGTATTGAGTCCAGGGCAGAGACCACCGCATGTAACAATACATGCATGCACGTCATCCGAGTCAAAATACACCTGAAGTAACACCAGCATATTCATTGATTCAAATCTCAACAACAACAATAACTAAATACAGAAAGGCAAACTACCCTTTGGCGGGCTCCGGCACGTCGAAAATGTACTCCTCGTGGACTATTCTTGTGAACAACAATCTATTGGAGAGGTCAATAAAAGATGTATTCATCAGCATCATGTTATAATATTATCGAAAAACAAGAACCCAAAAGAAAATTTCTATTGTGCACAATAAAATAAAGAGAAATGAGCTGACAGATCGAGTGACGGAAAACTGTGCTGCATAAGCATGATTGCATTATTAATGGAATATGATATTAATGAAGTAAGATGCAAAAGTGAACCTTCTGAGGAATCGTGTCATCGACGTGAACAAAATATTGCCTGATAACACAAAAGAAGCCGTATCATGAGCCAACAAATATTTCTCTCTGACCAGCAGAACCAATATATGTTGAATAGAACCATTAAGTAATTATAAAATCACATCCGAAAATCAAAATAATGAAACACCTCACTTACTTAACAACAGAGTAAGCTGGATTAGATCGCAGCGGATTTGGATATGTCTGCAAACACAAACAAGCACCACCATAAGCATTGATTTCATTTCTCTAAACAAAAAAGTAAAGATAGGACATAATAAGAAGAGATACAGGAAGATTAGGAATATAGTCGGAGAAATGAGGAACGTCTTCGAGTATAAAACCAGCCTCGCCATGGACAATCTTCATCCCCGAATCATTTGATCCCATTATTCCAACTTAAGAAGATAGAAACCAATTCCAGGGTGCAATGGTTTCTTTCCAAATTATTCCTGTGTTTTCTTCAGGCTCGATCTCGAATTGATACAATGCCCTGTTTGGAGCGACGAAGGAGAAATGAGTGAGATGCTTCAGTTTTGACAGTTATCAGATTAGAAGGCTAGGGAGTATACTGTAGTTGAATTGAAGAATTGAACATTAGGAATGTATATGGATTCATCGTAAAATGACCGTTCCTTGCAATGTGATATTGATAGTGGGATTGAGAGTTGATCGCAGAATGATTCAAGAATCCGATGTTTATGTATTCATCATTGAGCATTGACGGTCGTAAGTGAAAACAGGTGGCGGGATTTAATAACGTCCCGGCTCAGTGTCCCGTGGAGGGATTTTGTGCAAAAAAAAAAAAAGTCTCCCATCTTTCCCGGAAAAAAGCACTGCTACTTCTTTTTCTTCTTTTCCTGCACTTAGTTTAGCCATCCCCACCACTTCACATCCCAAACTTCTCTTTTTCCATCTAAATTTGCTCTTATTGTGCCCTTTTTTTTTAAAAGAAAATTTGAGGCAACCATCCCATACTACTACGTTTTTTTTTATGAGAAAAGATTCAGATGAGTTCGGCCTTAAGGTTTAACAAGTCAGGACATGCCTCTAAACTCAAAAAAGGTGTTTACAGATGTATTTATAAATCGTTCATCAATAAGGTTCTCACATAGATGAGATTTAAACTCATAACCTTATAATTATAAATTAACCTCCTTATCAACCGGATTATTTTCTTGGTCATCCCATAATACTACAGTACTACTACAATTATCAGAAATCACGTACGGCCATTTGGGCTCATGTCTCTTCTTTCCCTCATTTTCTGCTTCTTTTCAAATCTCAGCTTGGCATGCTTATGAACAATGTCAATTTCATTTTAGTCTCCTTTCTATGTTTTCGCCGCAAACAAATATCGAGTCTTTTATATTATTCTAACTCCCTGCGAATAAATTTTTGGGCTAACAATCATATAAAAGTTTGCTGCAGCAGACCCTTAGCTCTCAAAATAAGGAAATACAGCACACAATCATACGAGAATAAAAGATGCGATGCCACATCTGGAAAGCACATTTCCTGAGATCTTTAGCTCTCAAAAACACCTTTCCCATTTGAATTGAGTTCATCACTGGGTACACATTCAACAAGTAACCAACACGGGTCACCGATTCATATTTTATCTTCAAATTCAAATTCTATTCATGTCAAGCTTTGGGGAACCCTGTGCCAAATAACACCTCTGTATGACTACTGGCTACCAAAATTGTGGTTCTGACAATAGTTTAGAGACCACATAACGTTTCCATCTCATCCTATTCCTGTTTGCCAAGGACCCAGGTCATTTGAATATGTAATCGCGCAAATGAACAGGAGATCTTTTCTCCTTTTCTATTTCACTACCAAAAATCATTACAAGAGCATGTGCCTTTTCTGAAATGATGGAACCGACTACGATCACGCACAATAATTTCTCTCTGAACAAGTTGAGAGATCATCTTTATGGCATCATGGCAGTCATCACAAACTCGCAGGTTCTTTACTATTCTAATTGTCGTTCCAGGACTAGTACTAATCAGCCCAAATGCTATTGCCAACCTCTCACTGTGAATGGATAAAGCATCCTCCTTTTCTTCTTCATCCACATTATGTACCACAAGATCTGTCTTAGGTTTGTATCCAGCTAGCTTCAATTTCCATCTTAATTCTCTGATCATTAAATTAATCTTCTCTGACTGAGGATGTGAGATCAAGTCTCCCATGAAGAACTCATGAACATTATTATCCACCTCTATCCAACTACACCCAGGTGTTCTTATTACTCCGTTGTCTCGCATTTTCAGCCTGCACTTAGCTGCATCATCTAGCCTTCCCTTTGAAGCATATAAATTAGCAAGATAGACATAGCTTCCAGAGTGGTCAGGATCTAATTCAAGAATGCGCTGAGCTACGCGTACGCCTCTCAATGCATCTTTATATGTCCTACACCCACCAAGCAGTGCACCCCAAACTATGATATTAGGCTCTATAGGCATTGAGATAATCAAATTCTCAGCTTTCTCCAGATGACCAGTGCGACTAAGAAGATCAACCACACAACCGTAGTGTTCAATCTTAGGAGAAATTCCATACACTTGGTCCATCATATGAAAGTAGCCCAGCCCCTCATCAACCAGTCCAGCATGAGTACATGCTGTTAGTAGCCCCATGAAAGTTATATCACTTGGCCTCATTCCATGTTCGATCATTTCTCTAAAGCAGCTGAAGGCTTCATTTGCATGCCCATGCATTGCCAAGCCAGTGATTATAATAGTCCAAGAGGTCACGTCTTTTTCCTGCATAGAATTAAAGACATGCTTAGCATCCACTATGCACCCACATTTTGCATACATATCAGCCAGTGAGTTCCCTAAAAACAGACTCAGCTTTATCTTATTTCGTTTTATAAATCTGTCAATCCACTTTCCTAAATCAAGTGCTCCAAGCTGTGCACAAGCAGACAATACACTAACGAGTGTAATATCATTGGGCACCAGATTGCTTTGTTGTTGCATTTGGTGAAACAACTCTATAGCATCAAAATACTTCTCATTTTGGGCATAACCAGAAATCATTGCGTTCCATGAAACTACATTTCTCTCTGGCATTTCATCAAAAAGCTGGCGTGCTTCATATAACTTGCCCATCTTTGCATAGCCACTAATCATCGTCGACCAAGAAACCAAGTTTTTCTCACCCATCCCATCGAAAATCCACCTTGCCTGATTGATGTTTCCACTTAAACAATGACCAGAAAGTAAAGTGTTCCAAGATACAATATCTCTAAAAATCATATTATCAAACAGCTTCTGTGCAATCCCAAACTGACCCACTTTAAAATACAAATCCACAAGCGAGTTACAGACAAAACGGTTTGATTCGCATCCATATTTAGTGACAGCGCAATGAACTTTTCCACCTTCTACCGCCCAGGAAAGCCCAGCGCAAGCCTTGACAACGGAAGTGAAGGTGTACTCATCTGGGTTTGGAGCATCAGGCGTTAACAATTGCTTATTGAAGTGATATACAGTACCTTGCCAGAGATTGTTCTGAGCAAATGCTTTGAGAAGGGCATTGTAAGCGAAGATGTTTGGGTTTGTAAGGTAGTGAGTGAAGATTAAAGCACCATGGGGAACATTTGCGCGGGCCCCGCATACTCCTATGAGCTTAACGGCGATAATGTTAGGGTCAATAGATTTCGAATCGGTAAATACAGGGAAGACGACAAGTTGGGCCTGAATTTGATACAGGTGACGCATGGTTAGCTGTGCGTCACATTTTAGCAGCAAGTTAATGGATTTGGAATAGTTGCAGGGGTGAATTAAAGCCAGGGTGATTATGAAGTTATAGCTAATTTTCCATAAAATGCAACAGATTTCGATCACTGAGATTAACTCCACCAATAGTTCCAATCACCCGAAGGCTTGGGGGAGCTTTGTAAACGGAAAACCAGAGGAGATAGTTTATAGGTTGATCCAGTAAGTTAGTTGGCACATCAGTATGCCTCATTCAAATGAGTATACAATATCAACTTCCCATTGACGCAGGATGTGGCTTCGAATCAGCAAGTCAGTTCATATATTATATATTTGTCCCTGATGGTATCTGCATCAGATAGTCAGTTATCAGATCGTTTTCGTAGAGTGAGAGAAGGAAAGAAAAGGGAAAGGGAAGGGAAGGCAATGTTGATTGTTGAGCATGCAATAGAAATGAAGGAAGAATGATAAAAAACTAAAAGCAAAATAAAAATGTAATATCCCAAAATACCCTTAGTAAAAAAATTCATGGCGTCAAACCCTCCAATGGTGACGGATTGGAAAAAAAGGAATCCGCTTACATCCGCTGCAATTGCATCCGCTGCATTGAAACGACATCGTTTCAATGGGTTGACCTCTTAATCTCAGCCGTCTACTATCTTTCTTCATTCTCTGCACTTTCTCGGCAGACTCTTCGCTTTCATCAGCGCACTGGATGGGAGATGCAGTGGACTGAAGTGAATTCCCTCTGTGATCCCTCCTTTCCTGCTGCAATTTTATAAGACTGTCTGCTCAACTGATGAAGAAATCATTCTGGCTTTTATTATCTCCACACACAAAAACTCGAGCAATATTTACTGTGAACTTTGCTCCAAATCCTCATTTCCATTTTCTCTCTGAACTGTTGGAAATTTTCAAGAAGTATCTCTGTTACATGGTCATTTTTTTTTAGTTGTTCCAATTTCGTTTATTTCACTATTATACTCTTCTATAATAGCTTCAGTTTAATTAAATCATTTGCACTATGATCCTTTTTATCCAGGACATCGCCAATTTTTACACCAAAACACTCTTTCTAAATTTTTTAAGGTTAATATCATTATTATTTTTTTAGCTTAATTAAAATTTATTTTACTTCTTATAATTTTAAATTTTTTATTTTAATCTTTATATTTTCACAATATTTTAATTTGAATTTAACGAATGCTTTTTATATTTTTAATATAATGACTTTTTTGTTTTGATTCCTATACTTAAATTTAAGCCAAATCATTAAGATTATAGAATTTAAAACTAACAATTTAAAATTATAAGGACTAAAGTAAAAAAATTAATTAAGATCAATAATAATATTAACCTCTTTTTTTTTTTTAAAAAAAAGTTCTTTGCATGTTTAAAGAAATACCACCAAAACAAAACAAAAAAAATTCAAAATTCGACATTTATCCATCAGATGAAAATACTCGTGTGGATCACACTAAGCTACGTGTCAGCCATCTGGTAATCTTATCCATAATAATTTGGAGATTTTTACTCATTGGACCTTGTATTGACATGTATACGAGTTTCCGGGAAGAAGTAACAAAAGACAGTAATATAATTAAGGAGAAATTCCTAATAAATAGCATCTAAAATTTTAAAATTTTAAATTATTTTCGTTGACAATAGATTAATGAGATTTATAAAAAAATTATAATAATTAATAATTTCAATTTTTTTGAAATCACTGATTTAGGATTTTGAAACTTGAATGGTATTTTTTTTTAAATTCTCTCTGTAATTAATTTCTTTCAAATATTATTTTGCCTCTCACTATCCCCGAAATAGCAGATATTATATATTACTAGATGATATTTGTAGTAGTAATATGAAAATAAAAGAGATTTGGGATAAGAGACAGAGAAGAACAAAACAATAGAGAGAAAATGGGGATATAGAATGCAGGGAGCAATTCTTAATCAATTTTCTTATAATTATAATATTTTGTATAAGACCTCTATTTATAGAAGCCTTCAAAAGTCATTACTAAATGTCATAATTGATATGCAATAAATTGTACAATTAATAATATATGACAATACGTGTTATCCAATAGCTGTTTGGTTTCTCAACAACATATTTATGAATAATGGTTAGCATATGAGTCAATAAACATTCATATAATTAATATTCATAACACTCCCTTTTGAATGTCTATGATAAATGTGCATTATTAAAAATTTCAACTAGGAAAAACTCAATGGGATAAAAACATACATCAAAGAAAATGACTACATCATTTTATTGACACACTGTTTAATACTGCCTCATTAAAAACTTTCTTAAAAACACTTAGCGGAACAAAACCTAAATAAGAGAAAGAGTACAGCGTATATCGACTCCCTTTCTTAACAATATTGGTTTTACTTCCCGTGATAACAATATCATTTTCAATGTCTTTTTGAGCATATCTTCCTTTAACTGGCAAATTATGGATAATGCATTGTCATCAAATGTTCTGCTTAAATATATTCCTCTAATATATATTTTTGGATATGTTACAATTTCAATATATTCTATACTTATCTTATTCCTTGTGCAAACAATAAAAAAAATATAATTCTAAAAATTATCAAATCTTACTTTTATTATCTATTATGTACTTACAAGAATTAAATTTTACAAATAAAATCATAATAAATATAATATTAATATGATATCTAAATATTAATATAAGATAATTCTATAATATGAAATTCAATATATATTTTTGCATCCAAAATCATCTCTGGACATTATCCCATCTGCAATCACAGGTCTGATGTGTATCTTTTGGCAGATTGGTAGATTGGTGCGTATCTCATCTGCAACAGATCTGGTGCGCATTTTTTTTTAAAGATACTGGAATGCATTAATAAAACCCAAAAGAGCAGATACAAGCAACTCTATCTCTAATTTACTATCCTTCTTCAATAACCTCCTCATTTGGTTTTGTTTTCTCGTATCTTTTCTCCAGCAAATATTTTTATATTAAATATCAAGCAAATACAAAAATTATAAACAAAAAGCTATATTAGAACATTGTCCTAGCGCCCCTCATTCGTTAAAGAGAAGTTCTATACAAACCTCAAAATCTGTCATCACAGCTTCCTTCATGTTCCCCTATCTCTCAAGCAAACCCATTCCATAGATGTCTGCATAATTACAGCTAATGTAAGTATCATTAAATATTTCTTGAAAAAACTGGCTATAAGCATCATCATATGATAAACTTAGTTATAACATACTCATGCTCAAATCAAAAGCTGTTGTCTACAGGATGTTTCCAATTATAGACCAAAAAGCCTCCAGCAGAAGCAATAATGAACCATTATGAAGTAAACAATTACGCACATCAAGTGGGTAGTGGAGACATCTGAATTGGGTCCAAATCCAATGATTCTCCATTTGATAAGTCTGACTTTCCTAAAGAATCTTTTCTACCATACTCCACAGCAGTTGCTTGATATATCACTACATAATTTAATTACAATATATTAACTAAACAACTGAACCAAATCATACAAATTGACTGAAATTGCAATACTGATGGTGAAGCAACGGAATATGAATGCGAGATTTGCTGCTTATAATGTTCAACAACTCGTAGCCTACATCTGCATACATAGAAAACAAATCTTGTTCACACGAGTGTCCTTTCAAGCTGAGATGATTATAGCTATAACGAAAATAACAGTGTCCTTTCAATGGATGTGGAGATGAGAAAAAATGGGAATTCGCTTCAGTCCACTGCATCTCCCATCCGGTGCGTCGATGAAAGCGAAGAGTCTGCCGAGAAAGTGCAGAGAATGAGTAGACGGCTGAGATTAAGAGATCAACCCATTGACCATTGAAACGATGTCGTTTCAATGCAGCGGATGTAAGCCAATTCCGGAAAAAAAAGCACCAAACCATTCAATGATGGGATTAGAAAAAACAAAAGATTTTCTTTATACATGAGACCGATCAAATATCTCCAGGAAAATTTGAGCACGTGTCTTTGCACTAGAGAGGTAGGAACTGAACAGGAACGAGACTACGGGGGAGAGAACGAAGTCAGACACTCACCTTAGTGAAGGACGAATCTACAAAAGGCTAATCAAAGCTGGAGAGAACGAACTCAGCGACGACAAGAACGAATGAGGCTACGGGAGAGACGACGGCGACAATCGACTACGAAGAAGCAGGTGGCGGTGTCGACGATAGGGGAGGAGGGGCGACCAAGCACGGACGCGCGAAGAAGAGCGGCCGAAGAGGATGAAACGGAAAAAAAAAAAGATTCAAGTCACGAGGGTGACATTGTAATATTGAAAAAATGGCATGGGCAACTTTGCCAGATTGGGAAGAGCTCCGTTTTTTTCAACCAAACACACTTACCTTTTTCCCTCTCCCTTCTACTCTCAAGAAGGGAACCGAGTTAGGTGCTCATCACATTTATTTGCTCAAAATGGTGCTCATAGCTTAAGGGCTCATCCGGCATCGTTTTGCAGAGCCCTTAAACTCATGAATGCGATGAGTAACTAATGTGCTCCGCTCCCAAAACAGCACAACCAAACAAATGACAATGCGTATAACGAGAAGGACGATTACGGATTACCCCCATCGTCTTTAACATGGCACGTCTCACTTGCCAATTGCCCCAGACACGGTGGTGGCACACGTGCACATCGCATGTGTATGCTTTCTATTTATTTATTTAAAAGTATTAATTAAGTCAATTTTCTCGCCCCTGGTTAATCTGTAGGCGGCCACCACGAGCAAAACCGCTCTTCGGTTCAGAGGAGGCTCGGTTCAAGGAACCTGCCCGCGGAATAGGTCATTGTGAAATTCTACCACGCCTCCCTTTGTGGCGCTTTATAAGAAACACAGACATTGTCTTGAAGTGAATCGTATCAAGGGAATATAATGGGTATTCCGTCCGAGCTGAGGGACATGTCGCACACAAAAGGCTTCTTAATTGCTTCTCCAGCTGAAGAGCAGAAGATTTTGAGATCTAAGCAGTGCACTGAAGGTACGATATTCGTTTTGATCTGATTTGACGCTTGTTTATGTTGTAGATCATTTTACACGGAGCGTGCTCCCTTTGTTTTCTGAGAAATATTGGGAAATGGTAGGACTTGAAGTTGGACTATCTATTTTCAATTGGTCTTTTGTGATTCATCTTTTTTTTTTTTTTTCAAGTTTAATTGTTTGTTTTAAACAATATCTCAGTCTACTTGATTTGTTTGGACGGGAACTACATGATTTATGATGGTACACGAATAGTCTGTTCCCTGATTTGCGCGACGAGAGTAGACACATTTGTTAACATTTATTTATTAAATTTAATTATCATCTCTCTAATACGTTTTAATAACACTTTACCCTCATTATATTTCCATGAAATTGTATCTCTCTAGTTGTTTCAGAAAGATAAATAAGAACTGCTTTGATTGTTGAGGTATCTATTTATACTTTACAATAACCAAGAAAATGGGGAAACTGTTAAAAATCTGGACATCCTGCAATATTATTATAAATCCGGGCATCATCATTCATGTTAACTTTTGCTTCAATTTCAGAAGGAGTTCGTGCTGGATTTAAGGCAGCTTCCATTGCTTGCGTTGCCAGTGCTGTTCCTACGGTATATTTTTTAGATTGTGGGTCTTTCTGCTAATGGTGGTGTGCTGGACCCCTTTTTAGTTAGAAAGAAGTTTTTGTTTAAATATATCTGTTTGTTTTCTTGGTGTAGCATTTCCTTTTTGTGATGAGATCCTATATTTTGGTTATCTTGCCGTAATAAACCATACTAGTAATTCGTGTTAAAAAAATCATGTTAGTAAAGTATTTCTGATAAGCCTATGTAGCTGGTTCTCCCTTGGGGAAGTAACTGAACCCTCAATGTCATTCATTAATCAACAATCACTACTTAAAAGTTGAAACTTTTTCTTCTTGTTCTGATCCTTTCCTTTTAGCGATCAAAATCATGATATCAGCAATTCTAAATCCCATGTCTAAATTCTTTGTTCATTAGGCCAGATGGTGAAGTATGAGCAGTTTGGTATTGCTCTGTTTTTCTGCACCATTTCTTTTCTGGCCGTACTTGCCTGCCTGAAATTTGCTTGTATACCGTTGGTTCACAGTCATATACTGATATAATGAAATTATTGAGCGTCTTGATGCCAATACACTACGGATGTCATTTGTCATGTAGGAAAAATATTGTTGAATTGAACTTTCACATTATAGGTTTGAATTAAAGATTGTTTTTGAAGTTTTGGAACTAATCTTTTGGGCTGCAGACTTTTGACACTTAATCAAGAGTGTGATAGATGTGGAAAGCTAGTGATTATTGATGCATCAACGTTTGGCTGTCCACTGATAATGATGAGTCACGTGTGAAAATAGCACAGTTTTGTTTGATCTCTAACATTTTACGACTGTATAAATCTTTGTGGTTGCTTTGCCTATGCTCCATGCATGAATATTATATCTCCCTATTGGAGTTTATTTGATTTCTTCTTTTTCTTTTTTTTTCCAATTTTCAGTTGGTTGCAGTTCGTACAGTTCCCTGGGCTAAAGCAAACCTCAACTACACTGCTCAGGCACTTATTATTTCTGCTGGTATGATATCAAATTTGTGTTAAAAGGGGGATTTTGTTGTGAAATTTTCATATCAGAGAGCTAAAGCCTTCTTTCATTAAGATGTTCTTAGTGTTATGTTGTTGGATTCAAAGCAAGAGGCAATCAATCTTGATAATAGCTTAATTGCTAATGAAAATATTTCTATACTTCTTGAAAATGTTCAACATAATCCTGAAATTCAATGATTAAGTATTAGGGTTCATTGATCTATTTGTGTAACCTATTTACTTGTTGCCCCTCTCATCATCTGAGGTTTGAATTCATTCACATAATTAACATTAGACTCTTGTTTCATGGACAGCATCAATTGCTGCGTACTTCATCACTGCTGATAAGACTATCTTGGAATGTGCGAGAAAAAACTCCCGGCTTGAGGATTCTTTGAGACACCAAAGATAAACAACAGTTCTTAATTCAAAACCACAAGTTGGACGGCCCGTCGGTTGCAGTGCGTGACAGTTCTACCTGTAATGGCTACCAGATATGCATTTGACTGGCCTTCTGCAAAAAAATTTCCCGCTTTTTCAGATCAGCTTATATATGTATGCTTTTGAATAAAAAAATGTGTACAGTGGAATCTCCATTTCTTGGGGCTACATGAATTGTACTTAAGCTGCCCATTTTCACATTGCTTGTTTTCTGTGTTCGCTATTTCCTCACCTTGGCTGAGCACTTCACCTGGCACCTCATTTGGTTTTATTTATGAAATGAATGACTAATAACCAGAACGAAAATTTGACCCCAAAAAAACAGCGAATTGTAATTGGACAAATTCCGCACCCTCACTGAAAATTTATTCGATTCAAAGGGAAGCTTTATATTCCTTGTCATCAACTTGATCTCGTCATTTATGTCTGATGATATGGATTGAATGGTCATAATATGTGCAGCAAGAGATGAAAAGAGAGAGAGAACTGACTTCAATGATGCCTTGCTAGAGATGTGAATCTCTTTAGAGATATTGTTGAGGACGCCGGATAGGGATTGACAAGTTTTGCTGTATCATTCTCAAAAGGGAGAACCTTGCCCTTGTTGACTATTTAGCTAAATTCTCTCAGTATGATGGGGGATGTTTTGTATCTTTAATCACCCTCCACTTTTTATGTAAGAGGCAGGCAGATGGTGATGAGGGAACCTAAATTTTGGTTGCCACGTGAATGTATTCTTAGTAGTCATGAATTTCAATATTATTAAAAAAAAAAAAAAACTAAGATCTCTTTGGTCAGTATTGTTCCAAAGGAATCTGGTTATGGAAAGTAATTAAAGATGCTTCGTGCGAAACCAGAGGAAGACAGTTCGTTTCAAGGTAGGTGACCCCCCGGGGGGAATGTCTTTGGATTTTAGTTGTCCAATGCTAAACTTAGCTTCAAAACCTTATTTGGCACCATCTATAATGCTTAGGCTCAACATATGGATGAAATTCAAAGATACCATTCTGATAAGTTTGTGTTGTTATTTGATACCCCTATATGGAGACAACCCATAGAATTTGGAAACATAGAGAGCGCCTGGCATGACCTTAGGAAACCACACTTGATTCAATAGTAGAACAATATAATATGAAGTGTAAAATTTATTGCACAAAATCACTGTCTAACCTTCTATGACATGTATGTATTATATCCCACTTCACTCTTTTGTTTAGGGACAAAAATATAGGGGGTAGCCCTTAGCCACCTAGCTTCTTCCTTGATACTCTTAGAGCTTAGATGGATGAAGTTACAGTTACAGACAAGAGAAGCAAAGCTACCAGCCCTAATGTTGCTTCTGCAGAAGAAATCCCTCAAGTTGAATTCTTCGCATCCTGTTCCAAAGACTCGAGCCAGTTTTTGGAATCAGCATCATCATCAGATGAATCCTCATTGTCTTTCTCATCATCTTCCTCATGTTCAGATGAGCCTCTGAATGATTTCTCAGAGATGTTGGCTCAACTTCCCATCAAGTAAGTGGCTTGAGAAAAATTCAGAGTCCTTTTGGGCATCTTGCATCTTTTAAATCTTTTACATCCTTTGTGTAATCTGTAGAAGAGGGCTTTCCAAGTGCTATAAAGGTAAATCTAGAGCCTTCACGTCCCTCTCAGATGTGAAGTGTGTAGAAGATTTAGCCAAGAGGCAGATTTCTCAAAGAAAGAGGCTCAAAACTCGCACGGTCTCAAGGCCGTCATATCAAAGAAGGCTTGGAAGAGCTACTTTACGTCTCTAGTGCCTAAATGGAGCTAGCTTTAAGCAGCCTTTATTAGGACTTGTCTTGATAATAATATTAGCTAAAAGCAGCAGAGCATATTATCAAATTGCTTCTACTTCTGGTTCAGGTCACTTTTGTCACTCTCTGCATGTTATAAAATGAGCTGATGTTGTTGAAATTTTGGGATTCAAGTGGAAAGATGGATAGTGATCAGTGAATAGCAATATTAAGCTGCTTTGCTTTTCGGCGGTCTTTTTCTTTCCTTTGCACAAAATCTCCAAATACGTGTAAGCCAAGTTTAGGGGTATTTCTGGAATGAATCAAGTTTATTTGTGGGTATGGCTGGAATGAAGACTTGTAATGTTCTATGTGAAAATAGTTATTAGGCCAACTTAAACTAACTTTATGTTTTATTTTAATCAAAATTTCCAATTAACGAGAAAGAGCTAATTACGGAAAAGAAGAATCAACGTAGGATCCCTTCTATCGATCAAGGTAGATGAGCTGGCTCCGAGTAAATAGAGACCCTCACACAATTTACCTTCGCATAGAATCTATAATGCGAATTTTCTAAGTTAGGATGACATTGATTTCCGAAACAATTTTATGATAAAAAGAAACTGTTAGTGTGCATGAACTTGACAAGGTGCAATAACTGATCGCAGTTAGAGCCATGAAGTAAAAAATGAATACAAACCCTAACTAAAGCAATGAAGTTGTTCTCAGGGAATCCCCGTTCTTTATATTTCCTAAATTTACTGAATTCAATGGAATAAAAAGGAAGCAAGGCCTTTATGTGCCAGCCACAAGTCACAGATTATACTTGTCAATGACACATATGTCACAACACTTTCGTCAACTTCAATTCTCGGAAGAATGAAAAAATATATTGGAAAACTAATTAGGGGCAACGGCTTTAACCCCCCAAACAATTATTCTGCAAAGTTCATCGTTCTAGTTTCTCAGCAGCTCAGAATGCATATCGGTAAATGGCATCAGCAACACCATCTTCGTCATTACTAATACCTATTACATTAGCCACTGCTTTTGTCTTTTCTGCTCCATTACTAAGAGCAACGCCAAGAGAAGCCAGCTCAAGCATCTCGATATCATTTTCTCCATCACCAATAGCCATTATCTGCAAATAAGTAATTAGAGGTGGGGAAATGCAATGATGGAAAGCAATAAAGGTGCATTCTTGTACGAGAGAATTATTGAAACAAGGCCTCAAATATGATCTACATCATAGTTCAACTATTTTGGAACCAATATTTGTCCTTTCAATGATTGCTCGAAAAACATGAAAAGATATATGCCAGACCAAGTGATATGCAGGCAAGTCATTGAACACTAAGCTAACATGGTTGTGTAGTATTGAATCAGAGGTATCAACACTCTCTGTTATTGTATTTCATATCAGTGAGAACTACAATATATAGACCAAGAATAAAGAAATCACCGGTGAGAAATAATGAGAGGATTACAATCAATCATAGGCAAAATCATAATCTTTCCTAGACTAGAATGACTAGAATCAAGGGATATGATAGAGCGAGAATCATAAGATAGGAAATAATAGGCTGATTTCCAATACTCCCCCTTACGCTGGAGAGTATATGTCAATCATTCCCAGCTTGCATCAAAATCCTTCAAATTTAGCTCGGCCTAGTAGCTTTGTCATTATGTTTGCAATCTAATTTGCAGATCGTATGTAGGACAAGTTCATGATGCTTGCTTCAACCTTCTCTTTAATAAAGTGTCTGTCTACCTCAACATGTTTTATTCGATCGTGATAAACATGATTCTTTGTTATTTCAATGCTGGCTTTGTTGTCACACCAAAATTGCATTAGTCCCTCGTATAGAATTCCTAACTTTGTCAATAGTCTAATAACCCAAAGTCTTTCACATACTCCTTCGTTAACAGACCTCAGCTCTGTTTCTGCACTACTTCTTGAAACCACAATTTGTTTCTTGCTTCTCCATGTAACCAGATTTCCCCCACACATATGTGCAGTATCCTGAGGTGGACCTCCTATTCTCTCTATCTTCTGCATGGTCTGCATCGGTGTAGATTTCGATATTCCTGACAGTGTTTTTCTTAAAGAAGATTCATCTTCCAGGATTAAGCTTCAGATAGCTCAGAATTCTGTATACATCCTACCTATGCTCTTCTTGTGGCTGATGCATGAACTAACCTACTATTCCTACTACATAGCTGATATATGGACGTGTGTGGGTTAAGTATATTAGCTTCCTTACAAGTCTTCTGTATTGTTCTGAGTTAATTGGAACACCATTTGGTTTGATCTCTAGGTAACAACCTTCTTCCATCAGTGCTCCTTCAGGTTATATGCCCCTAACATTCTTGTTTCATGTAACAAATCTAGGGTATACTTCCACTGGGATACGTTGATGCCTTTTTTGGTCCTTGCCACTTTCATACCCAAGAAGTATCTCATTTGGCCGAGATCCTTCAACTGGAATTCATTTGACAGGTCCTTCTTTAGTTGGGCAATAGAATCTTTATTGTTCCCTGTAATAACTATGTCATCAACATAGACAATCAGGATAGTGACAATGTGTCATCTACTTGTCCCTATTTATACCCAAGTTTCTTTACTGCCTTGGTGAACCATTTGAAGATTGTTTTAGCCCATACAATGACTTATTGAGTTTGCAAACAGGGTTGTTTGGAGCTAGAACTCCCTTTGAGATCTCCATGTAAAACTCTTCCTCCAAGTCAACATTCAGAAATGCATTTTTAACATCCAGCTGATATATTGACCAATCCAAGTTAGCTATAATGACAACAACACTTAGATTGATTTGAATTTAGCTACCGGGGCAAAGGTTTCCTAGTAATCAATTCCATAAATCTGAGTATACCCTTTTACAACCAGTCTTGCCTTGTGGTTGTTGATACTTCCACAAGGGTTGAACCTCAGGGTGAAGATATACTTGCATCCTACCGGTTTCTTCCCTGTAGGAAGAGCTATGATTTCCCATGTTTCATTTTCCTCAAGTGCCTTTAACTCTTCTTCAGCAACTTGCTTCTAATTCGGATTAGCCATAACTTGTTGAAAAGTATTTGGTATTTTAATTTGTGCATTGTTTACAACAAAGCTCTGCATCTTTGCTGATAGATTACCATATGAAACAAATTGTTGAATTGAATGTTGAATACAAGATCTTACCCCTTTTCTAAGTGCAATAGGTCAGCCCAACTCTTCTGGATCTAATCTCAAGTTAGAGTCATAGTCATTCCTTTGAGTGGGAGAGATATTTCTATCATTATCTTTCTAAAATTATTGCCTGGACTCTCCTTCGAATGTACCTTCTATATCCATCCCTGAACTAATCTCAACATGTGTTTCTAGTTTATTAGGTGTAAGTTCAGGTTGAGGTGGAACAAGTTCAAGTTGATTGGGTGGAAGAGTAGTATCAGGAGATGATGATGGTAAGGTATCAGGGACTAGTAAGATATTAGTGGTATCAAGGACTTTGCAAGTGGGATCAGGTGAAATTAGCCATTCGATATCTGAGTGCTCCCCCTGAATGGGTAATTTGGGATAATAGACGTCCTACTCATAGAATACGACATCTTTGGAAACGAACAGTTTCTTAGAGGTAGGACAGTAACAATTGTACCCTTTTTGAGTGTAGGAGTAACCAAGAAAATATACACTTTTGGGCTCGGACATCGAATTTGTTTCCATCATGTTTATGGACGAATACAACACAACCAAACACCTTTTGTGGTAATGGGTTGATGAGAGGACAATTGGAAACGGTTTCAAGGAGTTTTTGAATCGGAGTAGCATAGTGGAGGACTTTCGAGGGCATTTGGTTGATTAGATAGGTTGTAATTAGGATAACATCACATCACCCTAGAAGGCAGTGGGAACATTTCATTCCATTAATAAAGTTCTTGTTACCTCCAATAAGTGGCGGTTTTTGAGCTCAACAACCCCTTTTTGTTGAGGCATCTAACAACAGGAAGTTTGGTGATTAATTTCTTGCTAATCAAGAAACTCTTTAAAGATTCCACTCAAGTATTCCCTAGCATTGTCACTCTAGAGGGCCTTGGTGGAAGTTTGAAACTAATTTTTCACAAAGGTATGAAAGCTTTAAAAAAACTCCGCCTATGTTTATAGCTGGTCCCAAGCCCGGGTAAAGGAGGAGGGTTGTTAGGCCCCGACAGCCAACGTAAAACCCTGTCGAATCTCTTATGAACATAGATCAACGAAGAAATTGTGCTAATGCTAGGTCATTGCCTGTAAGTAACGCGCTGTATGGCTCGAGTACAGTAAGAAGTGAGCGAGAGCCGCTGCATCGTCGCCCGGATGTAGTGTTAAATGAGCAAGGGCTACTGCTCTCTTCTGAACGGAGGCGGCTAAAGAAGCTAGTTCATGAGAACAAGATCAGATTTGGCACTTGGAACATTGGGACTCTAAGCGGAAAATCTTGGGAGGTGATGGGAGTAATGAAAGATCAAAAGATTAATATCTTGTGTCTCCAGGAAACTAAATGGGCAGGAGAAAAGTCTCAGGAAATTAATGGGTGTAAGCTCTGGTACACAGGAAAGGTCAATGGAAGGAACGGTGTTGCTATCATCGCTGATAAGGAATGGAGGAAGAATGTGGTGGACGTTAAGAGGATTGATGATAGAATTATTTCCTTAAGAATGATTGTTGGGAAGGATACTATAAACATTATCAGTGCGTATGCACCTCAAGTAGGGGCAGCTGCACATCTTAAGGAAAAATTCTGGGAAGATTTAGAGGGATTAATTCAAAGTATCCCACTAACCGAAAAGATTTTTATTGGGGGAGATCTTAATGGACATGTTGGTAAGGAGGCAGGACCTCATGCAAGGGCTCATGGTGGTTTTGGATTTGGGATGCTCAATAATGAAGGTCAATCTATTATTGATTTCTCCCTTGCATATAACCTCAAGATTGTTAACACTTGCTTCAAGAAGCGAGATGAACATTTAATAACATACAAGAGTGGAGCCGTAAGGACATAGATTGACTTTTTTTTGGTAAGGAATTCTGATAGACGTTTTTGTACTAACTGCAAAGTGATCCCGGGGGATGGTGTGACAGCACAACATAGGATTTTGGTCCTTGATGTGAATATTAAGTATGTAAAACAAAAGCGCCGGCAAGTTTTAAACCCAAGGGTCAGGTGGTGGCAACTGAATGGAGAGAAAAGAGAGATTATTAAGAGAACTCTTCTGGAGGAAGGAGAGTGGGAGTTTCAAAGTAATGCTAATGTTATGTGGGAAAATATGTCTAAAAAAGTCCAACAGGTTGCTAAAGCAACTTTGGGAGAATCAAAAGGTCTTGGTCGCCAAGACAAAGAGACTTGGTGGTGGGATGAAAGTGTTCAAGAGAAAACCAAATATAAGAAAGATTGTTTTAAATCCATACACTTATGTAATAATGCTGAAAATTGGGAAAGGTATCGTATGGCTCGTAATAAAGCATATGAGGAGTTTTATAAGGAGTTAGGAACAAAGGCGGGAGAGCGCAAGATTTACAAGATCACAAAGAACAAAGAGAGAAAATCGAGAGACTTGGACCAAGTGAGGTGTATAAAGGACGAAGAAGGAAAAGTTTTGGTTACTGATGGAGATATTAAGGATAGGTGGGAAGCCTACTTTTATAAGCTGTTCAATGATGGTGGGGAAGGGTCGCATTGTGACACGGAAGATTTGACGACTCGAGGAAGTGATCTCAATTTGTCCTTTTACCGCAGGATTCGAATTGGCGAGGTTAAGGAAGCTCTTAAGAAAATGGAAAATGGTAAAGCTGTCGGACCTGATAATATTCTTATTGAAGTTTGGAAATGTTTGGGCGAAGAGGGTGTGTTATGACTCGCAAAATTATTTAATGAAATCTTACAAACCAAGAAAATGCCGGATGAGTGGAGAAAAAGTACTTTGGTTCCTATTTATAAGAATAAAGGGGATATCCAGAATTGTGCAAACAATAGAGGAATTAAGCTAATGAGTCATACAATGAAATTGTGGGAAAAAGTGATTGAACACAGATTAAGGTTGGAGACGGATATCGCTGAAAACCAATTTGGATTCATGCCAGGAAGGTCTACAACAGAAGCGATTTATTTATTAAGGGGGCTAATAGAAAAGTATAGGAGCAAGGGAAGAGATTTGCATATGGTCTTCATTGATTTGGAAAAAGCGTATGACCGGGAGCCAAGAGATGTACTTTGGAAAGCCTTGGAAAAGAAGGGGGTGAGGGTTGCTTATATCAAAGCCATTCAGGACATGTATGAGGGGGTTACAACCAATGTTAGAACGCCTAGAGGTGTTACAAAGAACTTTCCTATAAGGATTGGACTAAATCAGGGATCAGCTTTGAGTCCTTATTTGTTCAACCTAGTGATAGATGTTCTAACTGAGCCTATAAAGGAGGAGATCCCTACATGCATGCTTTTTACAGATGATATAGTTCTGTTGGCTGAATCCAGAGAAGATATTAATTCTAAACTTGAGATATGGAGACAGACTTTGGAATTGAGGGGCTTTCGTCTTAGTAGGAACAAAACTGAATATATGCATTGCAAGTTTGATAAAAGACAAAGTCAAAGGGAAGTAGAAGTTAAATTGGGACGGCAAGTCATCCCACAAGTGACAAAATTTAGATATTTGGGATCAATTATACAACAAAATAGTGAAATTAATGGAGATCTTGATCACAGAATTCAGGCCGGATGGTATAAATGGAGAAAAGCTACTGGAGTTATCTGTGATCATAAAGTACCTAATAAGGTAAAAGGAAAGTTCTATCGGACTGCTATAAGACCAACAATGCTATATGGTAGTGAATGTTAGGCTTTAAAGGGACATGAGCATAAAATGGGAGTCGCTGAGATGAGGATTTTGAGATGGATGAGTGGTCATACAAGAAAAGACAAGATTCGTAATACTCATATACGTGAACGAGTGGGAGTGGCTCCTATTGAAGAAAAAATGGTAGAAAATCGTTTGAGGTGGTTTGAACATGTTCAGCATAGGCCTTTGAGTGCTCCGGTGAGAAGGGTGGATCAAGCAGGATGGAGTCTTATTAGACGAGGTCGAGGAAGGCTGAAACTAACGCTCAATGAGGTCATAGAGAGAGACCTTCTAATTAATAATATATCGAAATCTATGGTTTTTGACAGAGCACAATGGCGTCGTGCGATCCATGTAGCCGACCCCACCTAGTGGGATAAAGGCTTTGTTGTTGTTGTTTTTTGTTTGTTTGTATGAAAGCTTTAAAAAACCTTGGCTACCTCAGATTTTTCTTTCATTAAGTAAACCCATGTGGTTCTAATATGATCATCTATGAAAATGACAAACCATTTGGCATCTGCCAGGGTTTTTGTTCTTGCAGGACCCTAAACATCACTATGGATTAGTTGGAAGGGAGTAGAGGGTGTGTAGGGCTGTTTTAGGTATGAGAATCATGTTTGTTTAGCGAGATGACAAGTTTCACAATGAAAATGAACAAAATTTTTATTGAATAAACTTGGAAACGCGTTTCATGGAATCAAAATTAGGATGGCTTGACCGACAATGCCATAAAAATACATCTTTATGTTGAGAACTTGAGCTAACCATGGCCGTCCGTGCATTCCAAGTATCTTTATTCTTCAACTCGGATCCTACCAGGGAAAAAAGTCCATTCCACTCTCTAGAAATCCCAATCGTCTTTTCCAAATTTAAATCCTAAATAACACATAAATCATCTTCAAAGATCACTCGGCATATTTTCCTTTTAGTTAATTTGCTCACAAATATTAGGTTACAAGCAAGTGCAAGTACAAACAAAACATTGTGAACTTTCATATTATTTGATAACATGATTGTGTCAATTCCTTCAACTTTCGTGAACACACCATTAGCAACTTTGGCTGTTCAGTGCGATTAGGGCTCAATTATAATAATGGCCCTATTAAGTCCAAGGTCTCTTGTGTATATTTTAGTCACTTCAGTACACATGGTATTAGAGCAAGGGGATTTCTAGGGTTTCTATTTTATGTTGCTTAATGCCGTAAGTTCTCCGTCCGTTCTCATTACTGTAAAGAGAGAGGAGTGTTGCATTTTGTCACGTCCTTCCTTTGGTGACACGCGCCTGCTCACTGGACTCTCCGTCCCCAGATCGGCCAAACCCAGGTAGTCCGATCACCATTTTGGCGGTACGTGGCATACACGCGCCACGCAGACAGCAGCACTCTACATATGTGTGGCTCAACATCTTCGGCAACGCTTTCTTCCCCTGGCGTCAACTAGCTCTCTACAACGTCTTCTGGTTGTGCTCGTGTCGTGGGTTCAAGTTTTATGCACTTTGGTTGTTGGTTGGGACTATTGCAGCGTCTTTCTCTGGTTTGTTTGTTGCTCTGCTTGTTTGCTTATTTAGTATCTCAGCAATATTGTGGTGGTTTCGTGCATGTTCACTTGTTTTGGTGACTAGGTTCTGTGCTTCTGCGTACGGGAATCTATGATTTGGTCACTTGTGTGACATTTGCTGCTGTTTTCTTGGAGGATATTCAAGCCTCATTGGGGATATTTTGTCTCTGGTTTGATATTTTAGCTTGCTATTTGCTGGATATATGGGTTTTGTGACAGTTTGTGGCTTCTAATTCTTCGTAATCTCGGTGCTATCAATTTTGTTTGGTTATTTTCTTCCCCATGGCAAACTCTAAGACTAGTGTTACAGCTGAATTTGTCCTGGTTTCTAATAAAATTATTGATCATAAATTAAACTAGACAAATTATTCGGATTGGAGTAAAACTATTCGGATGTATTTGCTGAGTATTGAAAAGGAAGGTCATTTGACTAAAGCTCCTCCTAAGGATGATCCTAAACTAGCATGGGCTACAGCAGATGCCCAGCTTTTCTTACAAATTCATAATTCTATTAACAATGACATTCTTCCCTCTATTAGTCATTGTAATATGGTCAAAGAAATTATGGACTACCTAGAGCTTCTGTATTCTGGGAAAGGGAATATTATTCGAATTCACTAGGTCTATAAAAGTTTTTATCATGCTGAGCAGCAGGGCCACCCCCTGAAGAATTTCTTCATGAACTTCAAACGAATGTATGAGGAAATGAAAAGGTTAATGCCACCCAAATCTGATCTCTAGGCACAAGTAGATAATATGGAAAAACAGGTAATTATCAGCTTTCTTACTGCCCTTGATCCAGCCTATGAGACAATTCGATCTCAGATTTTGCCTAGCTCTGAGCTTCCTTCGCTTCAGGATGTGTGACATTTGTTTTGCTTGCCGATAGCTTTTCTCAACCGACCCTAATCCCAATGCCAGTGCTTTGGCTGGCCATGGCCCTGGGAACTAGGATTTCTCGTGACAAGGAACTATTCCTCTTAATCTTGTCCCTGTTGATAACAGGAATCAAGGTCTTCCAAGCCAAGGACACAATCCTCAAGGTCCTGGAATTGGGGGGGTTGTCTGCTACTATTGTAAGGAGCCTGGTCATACTAAACGTTACTGTCGGAATTTACAAAATAAATTGCAGCGCAATGGATCAGCTCATATGGCACAATCCTCAGATAACTCTGATAATGCTCTATCAACTTCGGGTGCACATGCTACAGGTAACCTCGATTCATGTCTTGCTACTTCTTCCTCAAAATGGATCATCGACTCCGGTGCTACTGATCATATGACAGGTAACTATGATTTGTTCTCTGAATATACGCCTTATGCCAACCCCTCCTCCATAATAATAGCCAATGGCTCCTACTCCCGTGTTCTAGGAACTGGCATTGTTCAACATACCCCGTCTATCTCCCTGTCGTTTGTCCTTAATGTCTCTGACCTTGCTTTTAATCTTTTATCTCAAAGTAAACTTACTCGTCAATTAAACTGTTTTATCTCATTTTTTCCTGACCATTGTTTGATCCAGGATCTCACGACGAAGCGCCTTATTGGTAGTGGATATGAATTTGGCGGTCATTACTTCCTTGATGATCAAATGCCGCGTTCAGTTGCTTGCTCTGGTGGTTCATCTCCTTTAGAAGTCCATTGTCAGCTAGGTCATGTGTCTTTGTCCTCTAGAGTGAGGGTCATGTTAATTTGCTAAACATCACCATGTTCACTTGCCACCTCGAGTCAATACACGGGCTATGTCCCCTTTTTCCTTAGTTCATTCCGATATTTGAGGTCCGTGTCTTGTTGAGTCTAAGTCTGGTTTTAAGTATTTTGTTACTTTTGTTGATGATTTTTCTCAAACCACTTGGCTTTATTTAATGAAAAATCGTTCAGAGTTGTTCTCTCACTTTTGCAATTTTTGCGCTGAAATTAAAACTCAATTTGGTGTTTCTGTGAAAATCTTACGGAGTGACAATACTAAAGAATATTTTTCTGCTCTATTTCAAAACTATATGCTACAGCATGACATGATTCATCAGTCCTCCTGTGCAAATACACCGGCTCAAAATGGTGTTGCGGAACGTAAACCGGCACTTATTAGAAGTCACCCATGCTCTAATGCTTCAAATGCAAGTCCCTAAAACTTTCTGGGTTGATGCTGTGTCCACTACGTGCTTTCTTATTAATCGTATGCCCTCACCTGTTTTGAGTGGAGACACTCCATATACAACTCTGTTTCCTTCTAACCCCTTGTTCCTTATTGATCCAAAAATCTTTGGTTGGGTTTGTTTCGTTCGAGATGCTCGTCCCACTGTTACAAAACTTGATCCCAAATCTCTCAAATGTGTCTTTCTCGGGTATTCTAGGGTTCAGAAGGGCTATCGCTGCTACTATCCCACTCTTCGTCGTTACCTTGTGTCTATCGATGTCACATTCCATGAGTCCACTCCGTTTTTTCCTATCCCACCACAATCCACTAACACTGCAGAGAGTCTTGATGATCTTTTAGTGAATGCAGTTCACATACCATCGGTGCAAGCATCTGTTCCGCCACTTGTGTCACCACCTCTCCCTTACGTTTATCGGAGACATCCTAAGGATAGTAATGTAGTCAATCATGGTTTATGCCCCGCCAGTGCCCGCTTCAGCGTTTGATCCAAAACTTGCTCTCCCTGGCCCTATACCAGACACAGTGCCCGCTTCCTCTGCTACTCTAGATACCCCTAATCCTGAATCAGACTCAATGCCAGATACCTCAACTACTCCAGATACTCATGACTCTTCCGATAACTTGCCCAGTGCCTGCTTCCTCTACTACTCTAGATACCCCTAATCCTGAATCAGACTCAATGCCAGATACCTCTACTACTCCAGATACTCCTGACTCTTCCGATAACTTGCCCATTGCCTTACGCAAAGGTAAACGTACTTGTACCTATCCTATCTCGTCTTTTGTTTCTTATAACCACTTGTCTCCTCCATCCTACTCCTTCATCGCCTCCTTAGACACTATCACCGTCCCTACTACTCTCCACCAAGCCTTGGCTCATCCTGGTTGGCGTGTTGCGATGGAAGAACTGATGGCTCTTAATGTGGCTGGTACCTAGACTCTCGTTGATCTACCCCGGGAAAGAAGGCTATTGGGTGTAAGTGGGTATTCACTATTAAAACGAAAACTGATGGCACCTTAGAACGTTTGAAAGCTCGATTGGTTGCCAAGGGTTATGCTCAAACTTATGGCATTGGCTACTGTGACAAAACTGTCTTCTGTCCGCCTCTTCATCTCTATGGCGGCCACGTATGGTTAGGATCTCTATCAGTTGGATGTTAAAAATGCCTTCTTGAATGGTGATCTGCTTGAGGAGGTCTATATGGAGCAACCACCTGGTTTCGTTGTTCGGGGGGAGCAAGGGAAGGTATGCCATCTTCAGAAGTCGCTATATGGTTTAAAGCAAAGCCCTCATGCTTGGTTTGACAGGTTTAGCAATGTAGTTAAGAAGTTTGGTCTAAATCAGAGTAAGTGTGATCATTCTGTGTTTTATCAGCGGACGGATGCTGGCATGATTCTCCTAGTGGGATATGTTGATGACATTGTTATTATGGGTAGCAATACTTCAGGAATTTCATCACTCAAGGCCTTTCTTAATTCTCATTCCCAAACCAAGGATTTGGGTTCATTAAAGTACTTTCTTGGAATCGAGGTTATGAGAAGTAAGAAGGGCATTCTTTTAACACAGGAAATATGTTCTTGATTTGCTAAAAAGAAACCGGCAAACTTAGAGCATCACCAAGTAGCTTTCCTATGATTCCTAATCTTTTTTTGGACATTGATGACAGCATACCGTTTGACAAGCTTTCTGAGGATGTGAGAAAGAAGGTTGATCCTGAAAAGATCAAACCGTTTGCGTATCCTAAAGGATACCAAAGACTGATTGGAAAATTGAACTACCTCAAAGTAACTCGCCCTAATGTGACCTTTCCAGTTAGTATACTTAGCTAATTCATGACAGCACCAACTGTTGCTCAGTGGGAAGCGTTGGAACATGTCTTACATTACTTGAAGGACTCGCCTGGTCGTGGTATACTCTACATAAATCATGGTCACAACAAGATTGAATGTTTTTGGTATGCAGATTATGCAGGCTCAAAGGCTACCAGGAGATCCACTACAGGATATTGTGTATTTATGGGTGGGAATTTAGTGTCCTGGAAGAGCAAGAAGCAAGATGTGGTCTCTCGATCTAATGCAGAAGCTGAGTATAGAGCTATGGCTCAATCAATACAAGAAATTGTGTGGATTCACCAGTTAATGCAGGAAGTCGGTCTCGCCACATCATTGCCTGCAAAACTATAGTGTGATAATAAAGCTCCTCCACATATAACATCCAACTCTGTGTTTCATGAATGTACGAAACACGTTGAGATTGATTGTCACTTTGTACGCGATAAGATCAAGGAGAATCTTATATCTACCGGGCATATGAAGTCTAGTGACCAATTGGGTGATCTCTTGACTAAGGCGCTAAATGGGATTCAGGTTGACTATTTTTGTAACAAGTTGGGCTTAATTAAAATCTATACTCCAACTTGAGAGGGAGTGTTAGGAAATATTAATGTATTTAATGGTAGGGATCAGGGCTTTCAATTATGATAATGGGCCTATTAAGTCCAAGGCCTCTTACTTGTGTATATATATCTCTTATGTATATGAATGAATAAGAGTTTTTTAGTCACTTCAATACACAGACACAATTTAAGAGTTGTAAACAACGTTCGAGTACTAGTTATCTGATATGTCGCTCTTGAGTCAACAATCCATGTATCTTCACTAGTCCTCACAGCATTGAGAGCCATAATAGAATTACCTGATTGTACCAGATTGACACTTGGTACAGAGTTCGACTTATTCTGTTTGTCAAGTATCCTGCGAAGCACCTGCAACTCCTAGCTTAGGGGATCAGCATCCTCAACTTTTGGCTCAGTTGTAATGAGATGACTTTGTTGGAAGTGTTGCATTCCATTTGATGGCTTGCCATGCAGTTTCTAGCATTCTTCTTTGGTATGACTCTTCTTGCAATAATTGCACCATTTATTATTTTTTCGTTTATCTTGTGGTACTTTTACTGTAAGAGTTGAACTCTCAATGTGACTTTAGCTGCTTCGATTCAAAAGTTTTCTGCTTTCTTCAAAATGCATATGGTTGACTACATCGGGCATATGTGGTAAGGGTTTTAACTCCATAATTCTTCCCCTTACGTCCTCAAAAGAATTATGGAGTTCGAGAAGAAAATCATGGATTCTTCCTTCTTCCACTATCTTCCTATACAATTGAGCATCCTCGATAGTCTTCCATAGGTGCCCTCAAACAAGTCTTGTTGTTGCCAGAGTTTGAACAAAACATTATAATACTCAGTCACCGGTATATTCCCTTGTCTCAAATCTCAAAGTTGCCGCTTCAAATGGATCAAGACAGCAGTGTTATCAAGAGAAGAGTAGGTTCTTCTGGCCGCGTCCCAGATTTATGTTGAAGTATTTGCCAAAAGATAACCTTCATTAATATCTAGGTTCAAAGAGTTACATAATCAAGTCGTGATTTAATTATTTTCATCAAACTATGTGTCGAAACATGGATCATCAAGGGCTGGTTGAGGGGCTGCGCTTTTGGTATATTTCACCTTTCTCTTGCCACGAATGCATCTCAACACGCTTTGTGACCATTGGAGATAGTTTCTTCCATTAAACTTATGGTTAATAACCATAATTTGATTTTCAGAGAAATCTAATGCCGTCTCTGCAAGTCTAGATGGTATTGTAATTGTGGTGGAAGAAGTAGAAGAGGTAGGAGATGAAGAAGAGTTACTTTGGGTTTGAGGGTTTATACTAGACATAAAAGCCATTGGATTGACTCTGGAAATTGTTGAACTTTGAGGAAAAGAACCGAGTAGAGGAGGAAATTTGGAGGGGTTCATCATTCTGGGCAGAAAAGTTGCCAAAAACAGCGTCGCGTGGATGTCACGCGCGTGGATGACACGTGCTGGGGAAGTAGTGGCGTGTAGGAGTCATGTGCCGATCAGATGGTCGTCGGTCTCCTGGGTTCCACCAATCGGCGTCATCCAATCACTCCTAGGTAGGCGATGTGCTCACACGTGCCGTCCTTACTGAGATCGAAGACCACCGTGTCGTCCCCTGTTTCTCTCTCTCCCCCCTGTACCTCCTTGTTGTCTCTCCCTGTATCCCTCACTCTCTCTGGCTTTAGATCATTGCCCAAGGCTCTGATATCATATTGAATCAGAGGTATCAATACTCTATTATTGTATTTCATATCAATGAGAACTACAATATATAGGCTAAAAATAGAGAAATCATCGTTGAGCAATAATGAGAGGATTACAATCAATCATAGACAAAATCATAATCTTTCCTAAACTAGAATGACTAGAATTAGGGGATATGATAGAGATAGAATAATGGGATAAGAAATAACGGGCTTATTTCCAACATGTATTTTTTAAACAAAGAATTAAATAAAATGTTTGCATTTGCCATTTAACATACAAGATTTTTCTTATATGAAATATTAAAGCATATGATCCTATCCAATGCATGAAGAGTGTTGGGGCCAAAAGAAAGTCCCCAGTAAAGTAAACAAAAATGCAAACATAGAGAGAGAGAGAGAGAGAGAAGGTGCAAAAACTATCAGAGGGAAACAAATATGTGTGCTACCTCCTTAGCAGTGACCCCCAAATGATCTAAAAGCATTTTCACTCCATTCCCCTTTGAAGTTCCCATGGGTACAATTTCAAGCATGTCTGGTACAGCTTGAATAACCCTAGCGCGATCCATTGTTGCCTCTGACCAGTATGGCCGCAATGTGCTAGCCACTCTCTGAGCAGTGTCAAAGAAAATCATTTTCTGCACAGCCAAAAAACTAGTGTTAGCAAGAACCCAAAATGACAAGGATAATAATAAATTGGGTTCTTCACTGCAGTTGTAACAGTTCTAGACCTTTAATGGGCTTCCTGGGAAAATACAGTGAAATTCCCAGTCAAAGAGATAGACAAAAGATGAACATAACACATTGTATAAGTTACTTAGGGCATGACAGTTTGGAGAAGAGTCTAGGGGGCAGAGTGGCACATGCTTGCTTTTAGTGAGTTATTAGAGGAAGCTAGTTGGACAAGATCAATAAAAAGTGGGGATTGTGAGATTAACAAGGGAGGAAAATTCTGAAGAAGGCTTTGGGGAGACATCTAGCAACCTTGTTTTACCACATTTTGTATTTTTTTTTCTTAGCCACTGGCATACCCACCATTGCCACTTTCTTTTTGCCAAGGGTTCTGTTTTGAGTTCCTTGTAGTACCTTTTTCACTGTTCCTTAAAGAAACTGAAGAAATACTACGGAATTTTTATTTCAGCTTTCTGGAGTTCCAGTAGTGATGTGGGAAATTAATCTTGAAAATCATCAAGCATCCATAGGAACCCTATTCATAAACTCAAACCAGAAGCAAAATTTTGGCAGTGTATACCTGTACGTCAGCAGCAGCCAAGAGATGGTCAGTTGAAGGCATAATCTCTGCCTGCAAAGATTTTTCACATAAATAGAACGAAATGAGACAACAGAATGCAAGTAAGAATATACGGTATTGTATTACCTTGGGTTCATGATATACTGTATGCAGTGAATCAACAAGTGGATGATCAAAAAGGGTTAAGCAGCGACCCTCACAGAATGCTATAAGCGGAACCTTATTTTCCAAAGAGTAAATGCAAGCCTGCAATTACAAAAGAACACTTCTTTCTCTTCAAAAATGAAAATGAATTTTCCCCAGAGTAATGAAATTAATAATAAATAATTAGATATTTTAAACTTGTCAGTTGTAAACTACACCTTTCTATTTATGACTGAGATATGAAATTAGTTTCCAAGTTTTCGTGGATATATGAATATATCCATTCTTCTTTCTCCTTTTGGTGGGGAAGAAGAAAAAAACTCAAGAGACTATACACTGAAATCCTTATGGTAGAGGAAATATAAGCTGGTTTCACAAGTGTAGTCCAAGAAAGTTAGAAATAGATTTGGGGTCCAAGACCCCACAAAGACACACAAAGAACTGTGGAATGAGGAGCTAACCAGTGAGTAGCTCATAATTACAACAAAATCAAAGAAGATAGGGGTCAGCATGATTGATCCAAGAAAATACTTGTTTTTTACTTTCCAATATGAATTAGTTTACAGAAAGTGGCAAAATTTCACATACATTAATACCAAAATTCATATAAATTACCTCTCTACAAACATTTGGGTCTAAGTTGCTTCTAAAAATTTCCCGACCCTGTCTACCATATACAAGCAACCCCTGAAACCAAATGGCGCATGGAATGCAAGGCTCAGCTTAAAACAAGGAACTTATACAGCAAGCAAAATTACATGTAAGATCAAATTCAAAGATTTCATACTGTTTGATATCAATATAAAACATAACATTTATATGGAGCCACGTTATTTTATAATAATGAACAACATGACTCCTCTCCTCTCAGGTTTCATGTGATTTTTTTATTCTCTCAATCTTTATCCACACATTTACTGGGTTTTGTGTACTTTTTTTTTTTATTATTTCATTTTTTTCTGCGCATTTTAGTAGAGTTTAAATCCTGAAACATGTGGCCAAAAAAATCTCAAAAAAAAAAAAGATCTATCCCATGCATTGTATGAGGGAAAATATGTAATTTGTTTAAACAATATGTAGTTTGCTTAAACAAAGAGTCTAATCCTACATTTTCCAATTATTGATATGCATGATTTCAATTAGAGTATGCCCTGAGTTTCTATGATGCTTAATACCATCACTTTATTTTGATACATACACATTTTTTCTCTTGGTGAATGAAGTTAGAGCAATTGCTCTCCCTTCAAGGACTCATATCACCTGGTATTTAAATATAAATAACAGAGATATGCAAGTGAAGGTTAGAGCTTAGACTGCCAGGATAACACATTACTTGATTACTTGCTAATTGCTATGCTGACCATTGGAATAAACAGACCTGTTATTCAAGGGTTTTGGGTATGTTTTGCCCTTTCAGGCATTCTTACTTCACTCTTTCCTAGTTTTGGCATTGTTTGACCCTGTATGAGAAAGGGGTACTAATACTATCCATACTAGTAGTGAACCACAGAGTACTGAATAGGAGTTGTTTCATGCAGACACATTTGTGATGCAAAGACGAATGCAAGAATAAGCATGAGAAGAGAAAATGATATGGGGCAAGACAGTAAGCTCCAAATAAGCAGGGTCTTGCTGAATCAATCTTCGTCATGAACATCAAAAGTCTACATATAAAATATTAACCTGTAAGAAAACACCAGGCGAAAATTCTGATACAACACCACCTTTTCCAGTCAAGTCCACCGTCTTAAAAATATCTATAACAGCTGGACGAGCCTATATCCAAATGTTCAACATTATATGTCAGATCTTATGTCAGATAATATAGGAATAAAGTGAATCAGAAAATTTACTGAAACAGATAGTACTACAGATAGAACATACTGGCCTATCTAAAAAAAATTAATACGATGCACTGACAATTTTGAAACTATATGAGCTTACTTTTCCGGTAGCTATAACAATTTTCACACCCCTTGACAAGGCTTCTCTTAACACCTTAACAGTTGTTGGAGTAATTTGACTTTTGCTGTTCAGCAATGTTCCTATACTTAACACAGGAGACTATTAAAACCCAGAAACAGCACCAAAGAATATATAGAGACTATGTCTAAGCATGATCTCACCATCCATATCGCAGAAGATATAACTGAACTTTGGTTTATAAAATCTAAGACTGCCTTCTTTCTTCCTGTCTTTTGACAATCCAACCGTAAGATTACGTTCCCATATACTTTGATATATGCAAATGACAATATTTCAATAAATGGTAAGTGTGCAAGACCAATAGATGATACAGCAAGAGGAATACTGCTGCAGACTATCAGCAAAAGTACAATTACCATCTGAACTGTTTTGGTGAGAACTTAAATTGGTTTCAGCATCACAGGCGCTTTGTATTAGTCCTTTTCCTTTCCAACCAAGACTCTTCAGAAGTAGTTCCTCCTCTCTCTCCATTTCAGCTTCAGCTTCTTCACTTATTTCATGGTCAAATCCCAAAAGATGTAATAGGCCATGAACCTGCATAAAGATGGAGTTCTTACTCTTTCAATGTTCAATTTACATAAACAAATAAAAATATTAGGTAAACCAGGGAAACAAACCCAATCTTAAAATTGCCTGAATAGAAATTTATAGCATAATTTCTTCTAAAATTTCAATAATAAAATAAGATACAAATATTGCAATTTATCTTTCTTAGCAATTTAATTCCTCCAGGGCAGGGTCTTTCCTCTCACTCTGAATTTGGTAGCAAAAACATGCAATTGATTGGTGCCTGTGCCAATTGCTTAACTTTCCTTTTTTCACTTGTGTGATTTTATAATCAGTTTCTTGAGAGATTTGTGATAAATGATTTATCATTGTCTAGATGCATGATCTATCAAAACCAAAAGCACCAAAGTTAAATCAATAATACAATTTTTTTCAAGGAAAAAAAAAAGTGATGCCACAAGTTAAACTGTGGCCGCACAAATGTCAATTTAAACATGCCTGTGCGAGAAGAAGGAAAATACCAAACAGCATAATAAACTTCGGCATCAGCAGACAATAGTTAGAATTTAATCAAACCAACCAAAAGGATGCGTATCTCATCAAGAAGAGTATGCCCTCTTTCTTCTGCTTGTCTTGTAGCTGTCTCCACAGAAATTACAATATCACCCAACATAAGCTGCAGATCAGAGAATCCATCAACAACTTAACGAAAGTTCTGTTTTTTTATTTATAGAAAAACAACAGAGTATAGCATCAGCTAGAAAAAATACGCATTCTTACAATAGGAAGCTTAAGCCCAGGGACATGTTGTGACATTGAGAGAACGTCGGTGGCATGATCCTCATCCCTCCATTCCTTATTAAGTTTTCGAATAAATTCATCATTGCAGAGAAGCACAGATAATTCAACACTTTCGAACCCACCAACATCAGTTATAGCAGGATCTCTTGTTTTATACGCTGAATCTTTCAAACCATCAAATGCCAGCTTCATTGCAATTGGCACGTTTAGACGAAGCATCTCAGCAATGCCCTGCAGTCAGATAAACAAGGCAGAAGCGATATTCAATCATCATGTGGAAATACAGATAAAGTGGAGAGTTAATTATTCAGCAATACTTAATTCATTGCCAACCTCCCGGCTTCACATTAGCGCCCTTACCTTTATCTTTTCATTTTTCAAATGAAGACTTAAAGCCCAAAAGCAAGACACGGGTATCTTACATTATCAATAAAGCCATAAAGTTTAAAAACGTAAAATTGAGGCGCGGTATACCAAGATTTCATCATCATCAGGCAAATCTTCTTCAATACAGATATCGACACTGAGTTCCAACTCTTTCTCTTTATTCTTCAATGTTCGCTTCCTCGTCTTCCGATACCCCCTCTGCTCGGCGCGAGCTCCCCCCAATGCACTCAAATGCTTGTCTCCGCTTCGACACAGAACATGAAACCTCCGACCAAAAGAAGAAGATGTTGATGATAAGGAGACATGCAAACGATTCGTAAAATGAACAAGACCTGAATGCAAAGAGGAATGGATAGAAGCCGCATTGTTCGTGGTTGGACAGGTGGGCAATTGGGTGGCGCCTGTAAGAGCTCGCGCCATAGAGAATGGGGCGAGCGAAGGAGGCGAGCGAAGGGGGCGAAGGATAAGGGAAAGAGGAGGACGCATAGAGAATATGCTCCCAGGAAATTGTAGGCTGTTTGGGTTTGCGTAGTTTTGACCGCTCGAGGGTACTGTGACAGTGACCTTAGCCGTAGGAGGCGAGAGATGGTGCTGCCTACCCCAAGCAAAAGGGGTGCTTATGACTCTCCTTATTTAACTTGTTAAAATATGTAGGAGGGGGGAGAAATTCTTTTAAAATTTTCCATCCACTCTCCTGAGTCTCCTCATCTATTTTGCCACTATATTTTACTCATAATTATTTTTTATATTCTTAAGATACCCTTCTCATCATCTATCATAACCGCATCTCTTTGGGTCCCAATTGCAGCACTGTCACCATCTCCTCATAAGCTCGTCGTTGACGTAACACCCAACGGCAAAGCTGATGTTGACCACTATCTGGTTCTACGAGATATGGGGTGAAGTGACAAGGTTCTTAGAGGTCGGGTAGAGGTGGGGTGGGGCGGAGGAGACGGTGGGGGTTGTTGGACGTGATTGCAAAAGAGACAGTGGGGGTTGGTGGATGTGAGACGGTGGAGTGGTGGTGGAGGTGGGAAGACAGAACCTCCATGGGGTGAAGCTGTGAGAGGTTGCAGAAGAGTGTGAGGTACACGCATGTTGTTTTTTTTTTTTTTTTTGGGTCAGAATGTGCGTGTTTTGTTGCTCATAAAAGTGTGCGTGAGGGGGGGCTGACTGTGAAGGAAGAAAATAAATAAAATTTGTTAACATGTTTTAATACATTAATTAAAAATTAAATTCACCAAAAAATAAAAAATGATTGTCTCAGTGTTTATACACTTGTTAACGTATGGACTCTTTTTTTCTATAATAGAGAATGATTTTTACTAAATTATGTCATTTGAATTAAGATACGGATTCTTAGCAAAAAAAAAATCAATATGCAAATTATTTTATATAGCATAAAAGGGGGAAAATTATAAATTAATATATAAAGATAAAATGGTCAATTGATTATTAGAATTCCTCCCATTCTTAAACTAAACAAAAAATTATTAAAAACTCCTCATCTCCTTCCCCCACCTGCCAAATCAAATAAGGTAACTCCCTCCCCCCTATCCCTTTTCCTTCCATCCCTTCCGTTCAAATCAAACAGACAAGGCCTCCAAATCACAAAGTGACCGTCAATAACTTTGCCCTGTTAAAAAATTTTGAGATAGCCAAAATATTCTTACACTCAAATAAACCAAATGCTTTTTTCTCCTTTTATTCGCTCACCAGTCCGTGCCTCATCACCCTCCAACCATCTCTTCTATGCCCTGTTTGGCATTGTACCTCGCGAGATTTTTTATTAAAGTAGAAGCTAAAAAACATGACCAACATAGAATCAATCTAACAATATAAGGTCTAGAAAATACATTTGTGCTAGAATGGGCTTTCATATGACCATGACTCTATAATAAAATTCTTAATCAATACGTTAATTTTAAATCAAAAGTGATCAATATACCCTTATGAAAGAAATCTGCTAGTAGTCATAAACTACTAGTGATCGGTGTTAGAGCCAAATCGTCTTAAAAAAAAACCCACCCGCCTTTCATTTTGTCACACTCTCCTTTGTATGCATCGTTGAAGCTCTTGCTATCATCAGGTTATTTATGAAAAGATGTCGCATGCATATGTGGATTTGACCAAGAGGACGATGAGTTGTTGCAAAGAAGCATTAAAAGGTCACCTTCTACCTCCTTGTCGAAGAAGCATGGATCAGAGTTTTTATCCATAAAGAGTCGAAGAACCAAGCTGTCACTGAAGAATTGAAAAGCCATGGAGAATTGACAAATGAAGCAGTTGTCATCCTCCCAAGAGTCATCGTAGTTGCCATGTTAATTGTCCCCAATGTTAAAGGAAAGGATAGGGTAAAATGGACACGCTCAACCTTTGATGGAAGGGGAATTGGGTTTTCTTTGAGATTGGGTGCAGAGCTTAATTTTGTCAAAATGTGTTTTGTCAATTTTAATAGAAGTAAGTTCTCTATGGAAGGAAGTCATTTCAAACATGCCAAACAAATAAAGGGCGGTCCGGCAAACAAGTGGAATTTAGAGAGGGATAGATGTATCCAAGCCTTATTCTCACAACAACGAGGTTATTTCCAAAATCGAAACTCATGATGTCTAGGTCATATGGCAGCAAACAAACAAGTGAAATTTCTAATTTGGGGATCCACTCCCACTTATGCGGAATCGGCTAACTTCTTTTTAATTAGATCAGTACAAGTTAATCAAATTTGTTATCTTTCACTTATAGGAATGCAGTCATACTATCAAGCTATAAAGCTAGATTTAGCTCCTTACTACCGAAACGGACATTAGAAAATTTGGTTCTTTGATCATGTGAGTGTTTATGTGGGGCCAAAGCAGTAGTTTCAAAAGCCATTTCCGTAAATCGAGACAAAACTTTTCTCACATACTTACCTCATAAATTGTAAAAACTATTCTCCAAAAGTTAATCCAAACACACACACATATATCATAGTTTTGCAACTCTACCAAACTGGACATTAGAATATTTGGTTCTTTAATTACCTCTAACTATTAAAAGTATACATTTGATTCTCTAACTTTAGATAAAATCTTATTTTAATATATTAATTTTATATAATATTTTTTTCAATCCTTCAACTTCAGCGCTGTTAAAAAATACTACCATTCAAAATTTAAATGCATATTTGAATTTTGTTTTAGAAAATAACTTTTACGATTTACAATATAAGCATGTGAGAATATTTTTTTCTTAACTTTCGGAAAATGACTTTTGAAACCACTGTTTTGTGGTTTCTCAAACACTCAATAAACGTTAAGAAAATACTTTCAAATGCTAATACATTAAATTTAATGTTAAAAATAATAATGATTGTTTTAAAAATAAAAATAATCCTTTGAGATTAGCAATGTTAGGATTGACAAAGGAAAAATATTTTTTAAAATTAAGTCATCAACTCAAATTTTGTATGAAGTTAGAGGTCCAAATATATACTTCATAATAAGATACGATGAAGCTGATTATTAATGACCAATGAGGCCATACTGGTATCCTATCCTTTCAATTTATAGGGTAAAATTTCACTACACCCTATGTAGCTATTTAGTATAAAATAACTTTTAAAATTTTTTAAAATTCCACAGCACTTTTAGAATTTAAACTAAACTTTAAAATTTGTGCATGAAAAAATAATTATACCCTTATTTTACAAGTCAAGTATAATTTATTATAAGATATATGTGAAAATTTATAAATCAAATATAACTACTTACATAAATAAATAAGTAAAATTATCTCAGTTATATATAAAATAAAGAGTATATTCACATAAATATATACTATTTATAAGACATATGTCAGTCATATACAAAACACGGATATAAACGCATTTTCAGCCACAAAACTCAATTTTAATTTAGTCGTAAGAATGCAGTAAAATTAAAAGAAAAATCGTGAAATCTGATCTGCCTACGAAATTTTTCCTAATCGAGACATCTGCCTACGTACTATTGCCCGCCACCGTATTAATTATTGGAGTTTCCTTTCGTGGTTAATCATTACTCATAAGGATGATAGTCTAATTTCCTGTTATCAGATAATTCCCTTGGAAATAAAGTGAGGCTGAAAATATTCAAGAAAAAGAACGGGAGTAAAATATCTCGCAGGGTCACGGCGGAGCATATAAATCAGGCAATACCCTGGCGTTGTCAGATTGACCTCTCTTTATTTTTTTAAGCCCCGATCCTTTAATGGGGTCTTTGATCGCTCGAACTTGTTAATTCCAAGCGCTCCCGTTAGCCCACCGAAATCCCGAATCTTCCGCAGTCCACTCCCCCAATCTTTTTCCATTGTGGATCTTTCCTATTAGGCGCTATACGCCGGTCGTCTCACTTTTACAGACTGCTCTTCATTTGCTCTGCTAGCAAACTTCAATTGTGATCTTCCCCTCTGCTCAGCGTCGCTACGCATTTGACCTGTTTCAATCGCACTAAAAAGCTTTAATTTTTGTCACTATCTGTCGACCCTTTTTCTTCATCTTCTTTCCTCTGTTGAATTCCTTCGCAGACCTCTCAATTTCAAACTCTAATCCGAAAGCGTGAGGCCTCAGTTCATAGACATGGAGGATCTGCAAGTTTCTAGTTTCTCACAGTCGTCTTCTGCAATCATGTGAGCAGGACTAGGTACCGGGTTTGTTCTAATCCAGGTCTTCAGTGCCCCGGGCACTTCCTTGGGTGGGTACTGAAATGGTGAGTCCCCAGAATCCGAATGTTTGTTCAACTCCGCCAACTCAGAAAGCGAATAAGTATGGGATCACGAAACCCATCTCTATTGCCGGTCCCACCGAGGCTGATATTCATCGTAACATCCAATTGGAGAAGGTATTTTCATAGTATCATTGAGCAGATATTATTTCTATTATCAAAGAACGAAAATATTTACTTTTTTCTTTCATCAGTTTTTGGTCGATGCTGGGCTTTACGAGAGCAAAGAAGAAGCTGCAAAGAGAGAGGAAGTTCTATGCTGCCTTGATCAGGTTATGCTCTCACAGACTCCTATTTCGTCTGTTTCTCCATTAGAGTTATCTTCTTGATTTAGGGCCTTGCCCCCCCCCCCCTGTATGATTAGTTTCTTTTTGGAGGATCTTATAAATCATTTAGCATGGTGAGTGCCTCATATTTTCGTAGCTATAATTTTGAGCTTAGATCGTATATCTGCTTCAATGCGGCAAATGCATTGTCATTTCATCATTAAGGATATTTTTATTGAAACAAGATATTAGCATTTAGCATGTTTCATCATCTCTTTTACTTGTGACAAACCAATGCTGTTGAATGCCTTTTATTGTGTTGTCGTTGGTTTCAACATGCACAGGAATTACTGAATCTTTAATAGTAGTATTGTTTTTGTCCTTGCATCACAAGTTCGAGGCAAAATCGATGCAGCTTGCACCATGGGCCTATGCATACAGCAGACTCTGTTTACTCATGCTATTTGTTTGTCAAACTTGGCCTTGATGTTCTCTAGCATACTGTATATATTGACGAAAATTAGTTCAAGATGTTCTCATACTCCTTTGGAGATTGACATTGTCTAGCATCTGGTGTTGCACGTTGATGAAAATTGTTTTGAGGTGGTGTGATACTCGTTTTTTAGTCTAGGGTGTTATATCTGGCATAGGGTAATAACCATTGTTTCACCATTATCAAATATAACTTATTTTAGTGACAGAGTTGACATGATATGTAGATTGTAAAAGGCTGGGTGAAGCAGTTGACCTGCCAACGAGGCTACACAGACCAGATGGTGAAGGACGCAAATGCTGTCATTTTCACGTTTGGTTCTTATCGGCTTGGGGTGAGTATGCTATTGTTTTTTCCCTTTCACTGGCTTGTTATAATGCTTGCAGTTAGTAAAACTGTATGCGATGACAATTGTTGTTTTTTTTACTTTCTTCTGGAGGCATTCTTACTGAAATTTTATATGCATAAAAGGTAGAAGCCATTATATCTTGATTTAATTCATTAGAATGTCTTGCATGCAAGGAATTCTGTTTGGTTACTACTTCTTGTTTGATATGTGTAATGTAATGGAACAGAAGAGGAAATAGAATGATTAAAGTGGTTTTGTGGATGAGCAATGTTTCTTGAGCCCTTGGATGGAAAAAACTAATAGAAAAGGATAGTCGTTTAGTAATTGATAGAAGTCCCATTATCACAGCGCATCTTGTCATTTATTTAGTGGGTAGTTGAGGGATATGGAGGAACTTACTGGAGATAGTAGGAGGTGCACAAAATTTACATGCCGCCCATGATGCAGGATAGGAAGCATGAAGCCCACGTCTTATACCCACATGGCATGGTGTAGCATTTATGTTTTATATGATTTTTTTTTAAATTTCTGTTGCAAGATCTGTAAATAGTTACTAGTTGTCAATCTAGGATGGTTGGAGGAAATTTTGTGTTCTTGTAATTGGAGATTCTCTTGGATTATTAGTTTTATGAGTTAAGATCCTTGCTCATATTATCCAGTAAAGATTCTTTCTCTTCTTTTCTCTTATAATATCCTACATCTACAAATAATGATAACAGAGGCATAATAAATATTGTATGCATCAAATGTTGGGCATGAAAAAGAATGACTTTTCCCATAATGTTGACAAAAACTTAATGGCCATAAAGTGCGCAGAATTGTTGGTGTGAAAATGGAAAGAGAATGTGAATGTAATTGGAATAATCATGCTTGTTATAATATAGAAAGGAATGAGATATTATTGCAATTCTATGTTTTATTGGATAAAATTAGGGTAGCAGTGATAAAGAATAATGGAGGTATGATATTCTTACCCTTTAAAAAATTTATATATAAAAAAGGATGTGAAGGATACAATAAATTTTGCATAAATTAGACAAAATAATTATCCTCAATTCACATGCTTATGTTGATTAAATGAATTCTGGCACCTGGACAATAAACAGGATGTAGCAAAGGAAATGGGGCCTAAATTCTCCACTGAAATGAATAGAATAGAATCATTTCTCATTTCATCTGAGAGTGGTGGCAGCGATTATTTTAGCAATCTTTTATTTATTCTTTTTTTTTTTTGGAAAAAAATCAATGCCAGCAAACTATTTCATAATGGCATATGCCGCACTACAAGAATGTCTGTCCCATTGAAAACAAGTGTATAGCTTAAATCATTCTATTTTTTATTAATACAGGGAGCAACTTCTCTTATATTTTTAAAATTAGGTAAATCTTATTTTATGCATTAGAAATTAGGTAAGAATAGTTTTTTTATTGTGAGGGTATTATTGCCATCTACTGTCATGCTTCAGTTGTTCTCAGCAAGACTGATGACTCCTAAGTCACAAAACATGTCTTTGGTACTCTTAATGAGAATTGTCTTGCTCTTCATTCTTCATGAGGACCTCCAGCCCACCATTTTTTACATATATGCTCCCCTCCCGTAGCAGCAACCTATCTTCAGCTCAGTTTCAAAGAAAGTTGCAGCTCAGAAAATGAGCCAAATATTGTGGTGTTCTGTTTTATTCTATAACATTCTTGTCTATTTGGAAATGTAGCAACGTTCTACTTCTTTGCATTGCAGGTGCATGGACCTGGAGCTGACATAGACACCCTTTGTGTTGGCCCTTCTTATGTGAATCGAGAGGTGACACACTGTACCTGGTTACTTTTACTCATTATGATAAAATATACTTAATGCAGCATCATAGTATAGTCTTATCTCATACGCATCTTTCGCAGGAAGACTTTTTTATCATTTTGCATGACATCCTAGCTGATATGGAAGAAGTTACTGAACTTCAACGAGTTGCTGATGCTCATGTACCAGTAATGAAGTTCAAGTTCCAGAGTATATCTATCGATTTGCTTTATGCTAGTGTATCTCTTTTGGTTGTCCCGGAAGTAAGTTCCAATTCCTTATATATCAAGGGTTTGATATTTCATGTTTTTCATGATAATAGTTTCTACCTGAAACAAAAGTAGCACTCCTCATACCTTAGAGTTTGAGGGCTTCTCTAATATCTGGTGAGTCAATTAGAGAGCTGTGAATGGAAATCTCCCTGGAAAATTTTTATATTCATCGCACCTATTCCTCTTCTTCATTAATCGTCCTGTATGTACTCTTCTGTCACTTGATCTTTATCTTTCTGGCTTGTTTGAAGTGCTGGACTTTTTTCTCTCTATTTTTTTCAATTCCCCTCATATTTTGCTGCATCTAAGGAGGTAGGTAGATAGTTGGAGGGAAAATAGGTGGCTATATGTTTGGTTTAGGTGTTATTGTTTTAAATGTGTGTCCTCTTCATCTGGCACTTGTAAGTTTGCTAAGGCTGTGTACATATAGGGTCTCCTTCCCCTGGAAACAGCCTCTTGGCAATATGTCAGGGTAAGGCTGCGTACATATAGAGTCTCCTTCCCCTGAGCCCGCATTGTGCGGGAGCCGCTTGGCATTGGGGTTCGCCGCCTCTTCATCTGGCACTTGTAAGTTTGCTAAATGGATGTTTTCACTTCAAATATTAATGTATTTATGCATTTTATTGGGTGAGATGAATTTTGTTTGAGCTAAATTGGATTGGCAATTTTTTTTTGGCATATATATGTGCAGTTTGCGTCCTCAGTCCCTTCAATTTTGTATTTTTGCAAGAGAAATGCACCATTAAACTCAATCTTAGTTTTCTTCCATTTACTCTGTCAGTCCTCCTCCTTGGAATCTACTTTATTATCTTGTCTTCCATTTTTTTATGGTTTTGAAATATTGTTATCAACAGGACTTGGATATCTCTAGTGTGTCGGTGCTGTATGATGTTGATGAACCTACTGTTAGAAGTTTTAATGGCTGCCGAGTGGCAGATCAAATTCTAAAACTTGTTCCCAGTGTTGAGGTAATATAGATCTTCTTCTTCATTACTTTCGGGAATGATACATTTTATTTTATGATTGTAGAGCCTATTAATTTGATTGTCCTTTAACATATGATGATGCCAGAATTTCCGAACCATCCTGAGATGTTTGAAGTATTGGGCTAAAAGACGTGGTGTTTATTCAAATGTAAGATCCAGGACCTTCAAAGTTTTAAATCATTAATGCCATCAACTTCTATGGTTCTATCTTCATAATCTTCTTTTGTTATCTCTAGGTTACTGGATTTCTTGGTGGTGTTAATTGGGCTCTTCTAGTTGCTCGAGTCTGCCAGCTTTATCCTAATGCAATTCCTAGCATGTTGGTTTCTCGGTTTTTCAGAGTATATACACAGTGGCGGTGGCCTAACCCTGTCATGCTATGTTCTATAGAAGAGAATGATCTGGGTTTTGCTGTATGGGATCCTCGTAGGAATCCCCGGGACAGGTTTCATCATATGCCAATAATTACTCCTGCATACCCTTGCATGAATTCTAGTTACAATGTCTCTGCAAGCACTCTTCGTGTTATGATGGATCAGTTCCAGTTTGGCAACACGATATGTGAGGTGAGTGGAATATGTCTAGTTTTCATTTAAATGCTAGGCCCTCTAATTTGATTGATACCTATAATGTTATTTTCTGCTGTTAGGAAATAGAGCTTAATAAAGCCCAGTGGAGTGCTCTTTTTGAACCATATTCTTTTTTTGAGGCGTACAAAAACTACTTGCAAGTTGACATAATTGCAGCAGATGCTGATGATTTACTGGCATGGAAGGGCTGGGTAGAATCCCGGCTGAGGCTGCTTACCCTGAAGGTAAAGTCATGTGGCAATCTGATGCAAGACCCTTGGCTGGATTTAGTCCATACATGTATTTTTTTAAGAAAATTTTATTGATGGTTTATGTTAGATTAATGCAACTAATTCGGCCTCCATCTGAGCAGATAGAGAGGGACACCAATGGGATGTTGCAGTGTCATCCTAATCCACATGAGTGTGCTGACACATCCAAGCCTTGTCCACATTCTGCGTTTTTCATGGGCTTGCAACGAAAAGAGGGAATAAGAGGTCAAGAAGGACAGCAGTTTGATATACGTGGAACAGTTGATGAATTTAGACAAGAGATAAACATGTTTATGTATTGGAAACCAGGGATGGAAATTTATGTTTCTCATGTTCGTCGAAAGCAGCTCCCTGCATTTGTTTTTCCTGATGGTTATAAGCGTACACGAATGTCAAGGCATATGAGCCATCTGGCTGAAAAAGTGGGCGAGGATGCCACAAAGTGCTACTCTGAGGCTGCTGAAAAATGCCTCAAGAGGAAAAATGATACTGAAACAGATGTGAAGCGAATAAAACGAGAGAAGCAAGCCTCTATTAGTCCCCAGAGATTGGAGTCTGCTTCCCCTGAGAGTAGTAATAGTAGGTCATGTGGTATTTCTCTGACAAGTATTGATTTAATGGAAGGATTTAAAGTAGACGGTTCAATAAACAAGGTTGCAGATGGAAATTTGGAAACTAAGTCTCCTGGGAGACACCTAGGAGGTGGAACTGGTACTCTAGTCAGTGTCGCACAGAAAAATGAAACAGGTGTAGTTGATTCCAAACTTGATAAGATGCAGTCAGAAAGCCCTGAAGTTCAGAATGAGGTAAGCCTGCTGAACCAGTGGAGAAATCTCTTTGGGAGTTGCCTGCTTCATGTGAATTTCCTTATTTAGAAGTTGGTCCATTTCAGAATGGCATAAATGAGGGCAAAGTTCGGGATCTGGATTTAGATTGTTTGGAACATGCAGACTATTTGCCCAGTGCCAGCCCCCAGAACCTCAATTACGAGGTGAGTTTCTTCATTTGAAGACATATTATGGAATATGGATTAGGGACTATTGTGGATGGCAGTGGGATAAGTGGATAACTGAAAGTCTGGGACACAGTGAGGGTCAGGGATCCTTGCAGGGTGATGTGTAAGTGGCAGACCCAGATTCCATTTTGAAGAGTGGTTGTTTAGATGGAAATTCAGTATTTCAAAATAGCATGGCTGAAGAATCAAGGTTTTGAAACTTCTATTCTCCTTCAGTACCCTAATGAAGATGATCTTCTAACTCCTTTTAGCTTTTTCACACTTTTTTGTTTTACTAACAGATGTTACAATTTTAATTTTAATGGCTTTTCAGGAAAAAAATGAGAATTTTTTTTTTAAAGTCCGATTTGGTCATATAGAATCCTGTTTTTAGAACAAATCTAATATGGTTATATTTGTCTTGATTTGTTTACATTATGTGTCCACTCCGTTTGGTCTGTTTCTTTCTCTGTTTTTTATTTTGTGCCTGTTCTCATCTTTAAACTATGCCATGTTGTTTTAACGTGTATGTTCCCCGAGTTACTCTCTGATTATCAGTTTTCGTGGTCATTGACTGTCGTAGACGATTTTCTGACTGGTGAATATGTGGTCGCAGGTCCTGCACCGCTATACGTGCTTAACAACCTGACTTGTGTTGTGTATAGAGGGCTCAGAGACAATACCTTCCTTTTTGTTTCATTTAACCTTTTCTTTAAATGGGATTTTACATGCCTGGTAACCCAATTCTTATGCTTTCTATTGTTTTCATATTGTGTATAGCCGCCAGATCCAAGACTCAGAAGTGTTGTATGACTGCAAGATGGGGTGAGGTCAGAAACTTTGCAAAAGCTAGTGGCAAGGCATGTTTTTTAAACTATAGTGTGAATTAGTATATCTTCATACTATCCTGTTTGGTTTTTGCGACATTTTGTAGGAAACGAATCTCAAAGAGTTACATGATGGATGTATGGGAGGAGAATGGTTGAAGTCTCTGCCGCCTTATGCTGAATTTGGGTTGTAGCCACCCGAAGAGTGTGGGATTTAGGGGGTGGAGCTGTGATGATCATTTTTGTACATAGAAGAGATGCATGATGGAGTTGCACAGAATGTCTCATCCTTTAAACCGTGAAACTTGGTTTCATGTTCGTCGCAGTGACTTGTTCTGTGTTGGTGTTCTTTGACTTGTTGAGAGTTGGAACTTGGTTTGTTTGGTGTGATGTGGTTGGTGCATTGTGTAGAGATGCATTAAAAAAGCCTTACGTCATGGAGAATTGGAAAGAGGACGACATAAAATCGCTGGGCAAGGCACTGGAGGAGCAGAGTTGAGTCACTTGTAGAGAGGGTCGAGATTATCACGCTGCTCTTGGCCTTGTACTGTTCCGGTTTTTCAATTAAAGTGAAGAACAATCTTGTAAAATAGTGCTTTATTTTTCAGTATTCGCTCTTGTTTAAAAGGATAGCATCATACAGCACTCTGCTCATGTGGTAGACATCACCTTGTTCAATGTTTCTTCACTCCAACTAAAATCCTTGCTCTATTATTCACCAAAAATTAAAGATCAATTGCCTGAGTTTCCAGTACAGCATAGACAGAAAAACAGTGTTTCCTTGCACAATAATGATGGAATTCATAAGGGTGGTACGAAAAACAAAACCATTGACTGCTCTTCATTTTAAAATCAGACATAGCCTTTTAATTTAATAACATAAATTCTCAAACCAAAGGATCAATCACAGGTAAGCATTTCTAACCAAACTACAAATCATAGTTGCCTTTCCCCTACATGCACTTGTATTCAAGCTGAACAAGAGAAAGATCTGAAAGTCTGTGTCTTGTTTTGTTCCCAGACATTAGAAATGGCACGCAAGCTAATCCTTGTACATAAAGGGTTTGAATCTACCCATAGCTTGATTGATCCCATGAATGGCAGCACATGCTGCAGCCAATGACACAAGGAAGCAAAAGAAGTTGAGTGTTTGAAGTCCAAACCACTTGAGAGATCGTTTCTGAATTTTCTGTGTGGCAATGGTCATCTCCACTGGAAAATAGATGACAGATGGCCAAAACCCAATGGCTCCAAGAAGTGCAAGCATGTCATTGAAAAATGGCATTGCCATGCCCAGTACTGTGACCACCACCACAAATATGGTCCTCCAAACCAGCCTCAACATATTCACACTCAACTTCATTTTCCCAATTCCCACTCTATACTCGTTCGCCACAAACGCTGTGTTTTGCCATTTCTGGCCAGCCATGGTTTCCACCATTCGGAATATGGGTTGTGTAATCACCTTTTCAATAACAACGATCTTAGGTATTAGCGTTTAAAGTAAAAGCATGACGTGGGAAGAGAGTTAAATTTACGAACCTGATATGCTCCAACCAAATGGACCACGATCAAGACATTGGCCAAGTCGACTAGCCAGAATGGCTCATGAAATCCAGAGGCCATGAGGATGCTTCCAGGAGTGTGTGGTCCAAACGCAGCATAGCCAGAGCATGAACACAAGAGGAACATTATTGTCATTGTGACTATCCCATTCCTGTTTGCCGCCTTCATCGTTTCATTTTCTGGTGGTGATGATTTCAAAGTGTCCTGTTTCATTCAACACAAACTTAACGTAAAAGAGTAATAAACTCAACTCAAGACTCGATTTTTCTTCCCTCTCTCTCAAGAGTGCAAGTGTATTTACACAAGAGAGTGCAAGTGTATTTACACAAGAAACTAATAATACCTCGATGTCGATGATAATTTGAGAGTAAGTACTAGCAAGTGCCATGTTCCCCAGAGCAACAAGCATGTTCCACGCTCTATCTGCTGGAGTTTGATCAGGGTTGCTTCCAGTTAAGGATGTTGTGCCTCCTTTCCCTGTTTCAATCCATTCTCATTCTCTATAAATATAAATCACCAGAACCATGCTTGTTATTTTTGAAACAGATTAAATGGGGTAGGCAATAAACCTTGGATGATGGTTGCAAAAGAAAGGCCTGCACCAATCGATGCATACCCAATAGACGTTATAGCTGCTATAACAGAGAGCCAAGAGAGCTTGTGAAAATTAGGGATTTGGGACAAAACTATTTCAACAATCCCAAACCCAATCATGTATGGATTGTTCGAATAACGGCAAGATTCTCCCTCTATCTTGTAATGGTAGCAATTGATTTTGCGTATTGACCTGAAAGAAATATCCGCCATTTAATTCTTAACCTCAATTAAGTCGAGAAAATACTTGAGGAGATTTTGTGACTCACAGGACGCTGATAGAAGTAGTGATTGTGTAGCCGATGGCAAAGGTAGCGAGGTTGCTATACTGGACGATGCCACAGAAGATATATTGTTTCCCGCCTAAGATGTTTTTGACAGTCGCCATGTATGAATAGTTCCTCTTGCCGGTGACGGGATCAGGTGATCGGTAGCAATCGGTGAGAAGGTTGGCGGCGTAGAGGGTGACGCCGGCGAAGGAAAAGATAGTGGTTAATCCTATGAGCCATCCCAACTGAGCCATGGCCCACGCCAGAGACAGCACTCCCGCCCCCACCACCGCCGTTATTATATGCGCCGTCGCCGTCCATTGCGTCCCTGTTTCTTGTCATGATTAATCACTATCACCTTACTCACTGATAGAATGCTAGAAAATTTCTAATACTCTAATATTGAGGTTGATTCATATATCTGTCATTTGCTCACTTGTAATATTGCTGTGTGTGATCAAATGTGATGCAATCAGATTTGGATTATCCGCAAAAGCTGATTTACATGTCAGATGAGTTTTGTCTTGGATTATTTGAACGTGCTTTTACAACGCTAATTGTAAGTATGTGCTGATAGCTGGAATTAAGCATAACCAGATTTTAAGCTCTCGTGGAATTGAGCGTAATTTCTCCTCTCAGTCAATTCACTCGATGGATATATAACACCGCTCTGACCTGCGCGCGCGCTCTGGAAGAGACTGAGACTGCTTCAGCAGGGAATAAATCTTTTGGATTCTAACTTTATTTTCACACGCACATTTGTCCACTTGCAATATCGCATAATGTAATCAAATTATTTAGTTCCCGTTTGAATTAGTTTATGGAAGTTCCTTAAGTGTTTATGAATTAGTTTATGGAAGTTCCTTAAGTGTTTATGAATTGTGATTTACGGAATATGAAGTAACTTTTACGGTCTATGAGGTAGCTTTTACGGTCTACGAGGTGCTTTTACAGTCTACGAGATAAATATGTGGAGGATATTTATCTCGATTTACATGAATTGGGCTTATATAATAAACCCGGTTCACAAAAGCTCATCCAAACAGCCTCTTAAAAAAATATATATTAACCCCAACTTTAAATATAGGATCCAGTTAAATTTTTTATAAAAAATTAAAAAATTTAAATAAATTACTTAATCATATCTAATATTATGTATTATTAAATTATATATCATTTTACAAGTCAAAAAAATTAGTTTAAAAAAAATAAAAAGGTTAATATAACTTTTGGTCCCTCAAGTTTGAAATTGGTGGTTTTGGTCCCTCAAGTTTAGCTCGATTTTGGTTTTATCCCTTAAGTTTGAAATCAGTAGTTTTAGTCCTTCAAGTTTACTCCATTTATAATTGTTGGTTTCTCAAATTTGAAAAGGACTTGATAACTTGAGGGACCAACAATTATAAACGGAATAAACTTGAGGGACCAAAACCACCGATTTCAAACTTAAATAACCAAAACCAAAATTGAACTAAACTTCATGACCAAAAGTTATATTAACCCAAAATAAAAATATAAACACTTTAAAATAATTTAATTAGTATTATTAATCCTTAAAAAATTAACTGTATGTATAAATTTTCACCCCACAATTAAGTTACGTTGAAGTGTCCGCAATAATATCACAGTAAATGTGTAAAATATTTGAATAAAAATAAATATATCAATATATACACTTAACTAAATATTGATAATAAAAAAACTAAACTTATGTATGTATGACAACCATGCCTTTATTTCATATATAAGATTTTTAAACTCATATTCTTATGAATTATAAGTCAAATCCTTACTAATTAGATCCATTTTTACTGAAGGGGGGGGGGGGGAGTACTTTTAGAGTTGACAAGGAAAGAGCTGAAAAAACGTATCCATATTTAGAATAAGAATCAAAATAATTAAATGATGTAAAAGGAAAATAATAAAAGGCATACATAATTTGAATTTTAGCAATTTGAGAACGAGTAAAATAAGAAAAATATATGTTCATTGAAACATTCATTTCCTCCTCTCTTTTTTTTTTTTTTTTTTTTTTTTTTTGCCAGAGTGAAACATTCATTTCCGGAGAAGTAAATTTAACAATGCAAAAAATTTGAGTAAATAGAAAATGGAATTTGGAAATGCTAAAGTGATTCGTCGACTATACATATAAAAACGACAAACACGAATTAAAGGTTGAATATTCTTTAATGAAAAAAACAAAAATCTCGACATAACGCATGCCTTGAGAATTATAATCTTAGAAGAACAAAACAGTACCAAATCAGTGAGAGTTTGAAGTTTATCCTTAAGCTTTGAGAATTCTTAGAAGAGCCTCTTATATTTTATTTGGCCTAACACAGATATGAGTTTGTGAACTCTACCATTATCATCAGATGAAGATAGCGATGTAATTATTAAAAGTGATAGACTGATAATTTGGTTTGACATATGAAGATTGTGTGTGTAAAGGAATGAGAAGGAGGGAAGAGAGAAGAGAGGATGAAGAAAAACAGACCGGTTCTTGAAGGTCTGCCATCGTCGTCGACTGGTTGGGCATCGTCATGAGGGAAATAATGAGGAGCACCAGATTCCACCTCCATTATTATTCTCTGCTGTGATTTCTCTGATCATTCACAACCAACATATATCTTCATTTCATTGTGAGGAGGAAGAGAATAATGAGAAAGATGGGCGCGCACACACTCACGTACCTTTGATATTAATTCAGAAATCAAGTGATAAGCCACCTCCGTCTCAACTGGTCTCTGAGCTCTTTATATAAATCCCACTTTATATTGTATTTCTTTTTTTGTTTAGAATGCCACTCTCATTCTATTGATGATATCAGTTTTATATTCATGTAACGGGCATGAGAAGTGAGTCAAGGGACAAGGCCATTTAACCAAAAACAGAAAATACTGTGTTGAGTAAATATAATTATTTATATATTTCACGGTAGGTGTGTTGAATTTATTGCTCATAAAAGCAATTTATGGATGGTGATTGTTGTAGCTAGGAAGAATGAATATGTTACCATAGGGAACAGAGATCAGGATTAAATGTGACTATGAGAGTGGGGCATTTATATGTTGGAAACAGCACGGTGCATAAGTCAAACCTCGGGGTTGCTGAGTTTCCTAAATAAATTAAGGATAAGGGGGATTTAGTACTTTAAAATATTTCCTTTTATGAGTCAAATATCCTAAAATATTATGTTTTATTTAACTCTTCAAGATATTTTTTTAGACGTATCTAATATCCTTAAACATTTTATGGAACAATTTTACTTTTAAAATATTAATTTTTTGAGGACAAATTTTGCTTGTTATGTATTTTTACTTTTTTAGCTGCAATTTTAACTGAACATTACTCCCTCTGATCTTATTTATAAACAATTTTCTCTTTGATCGAGAAAAAAATAACTTATAGTTAAAAGCAATAAGTGTGTCAAAAATGCCACGTTTTTTCATATATGCCCATATTTATGAAAACAGAGAGAGAATGTATAGAAAATATAAGAGATAGTAAAATATATTTTCCTAATATTTTGTTGACTTCATTCACCTAGTGAGTTATTTTTCTTGCTTCCTCTCTTTTGAATATAACTCTTGATATGTGTGATAATTAATTATAAATAATATGTATTTAATAAAGATAAAATAGGAAAAAAGAGCTTACATTTTCAGATACAAAATGAAAGTTGTTTATAAAAGGACCAGCCTCATAAAAAAGAAAGTTACTTATAAATAGGACTAGAGGAAGTAAATCCTAAAAAGTCTTTTAAGTGAAGGAGCATCCAATAACATAAAAATATTATTTCAATAAAAATTTTAGAGTGTTAGACACATGAAAAAGTGTTTTAGAGTGATGAATATATTTGAAAAAAATACTTTAGGGTTATGATAATCCACAAAATACTTTAAAATATGGAAAGAGCCTGAGAAAATATTTTAGGATATTGGATACATCAAAATCCATAAATTAAACACCATTGTGTGAAATAGTGTGTACAACCACGGCATGTAAAACAAGCATGGATCTCTTATTTTAGGTCTTAATTTAGTAAAATTGGGGAAAAGTGACAAATTTAAAAGGATACAAAGATAAAATAAGAAAAAAGAGCTTACATTTTCAGATACAAAGTGAAAGTTGTTTATAAAAGGACCAGCCTCATAAAAAAGAAAGTTACTTATAAATAGGACTAGAGGGAGTAAATCCTAAAAAGTCTTTTAAGTGAAGGAGCATCCAATAACATAAAAATATTATTTCAATAAAAATTTTAGAGTATTAGACACATATGAAAAAGTGTTTTAGAGTGATGAATATATTTGAAAAAAATATTTTAGGGTTATGATAAACCACAAAATACTTTAAAATATGGAAAGAGCCTGAGAAAATATTTTAAGATATTGGATATATCAAAATCCATAAATTAAACACCATTGTGTGAAATAGTGTGTACAACCACGGCATGTAAAACAAGCATGGATCTCTTATTTTAGGTCTTAATTTAGTAAAATTGGGGAAAAGTGACAAATTTAAAAGTTTATTAGCTAGAAGGACATGAACTAGAGGATCAATACTCCGTGTATATAAAATTTTCATAGTACTAATACTCTGTGTATAAAAATTTATAACAGGGCAAAAAAAAAATTATAAGATCCTTTCTGCAAATGAAATTTTTAATGAGAAACTTTTTTCCAATTTCTCCTCTTAATTTTTATATTTTCTTTATTCCTAAATGTAAGTTTCAGTACAAATTTTTTGAGTGTAATTAAATTAAAGAATATTTCCAAAATACTTCATACAAAAGATACCCCACTCTTAAATGTTTAAAAAGACATATTTTTTCATGTGGCATACTGGCATTTAATTGAGGATATAAATGGGAAAAAAACCAATTTTTTTTCATATGAATTAGATATCAATATTTTTACGGATACGTGTTTTGAAAAATAGGAATGTAGACAAGGGAATGAAGGATGGAGCAAGCGTACATATTTAAAAATAGATGGCCCAAAAAAAAAAAAAAAAGAGGCAAGTGAAATCAATGATCCGATTGAGTCGCTTTTGGTTCCTGTTGGGTGCAATAAAAAAAAACGCTTGGATACTATTTAAATTTTAAAATTTTAAATTGATTCTGTGGATAATAAAAATAATGAGATTAATAAAAAGAGTATACTAATTGATAATTTAAATTTTTAAAAAATCAATGATATAAAATTTTGAAGTTGAAATGTTCTTTAACTAGAATTATAAAAAAAAAAATTACTTTGGATTACAACTTTTTTCGAGCCTTCTTTTACGCACTTAAAAAAAAAATACTACAAGAGTCTATTGACTTTTATTTAAATAAATTAATTAAAATATTTATATTTATCGTTATTTTTACATTTATTTATCTGATTTATAAATTATTATATATAATCTAATGGTACACAACATATGTTATGATTAAGTGATTTATTTTGTTTCTTTAATCTCTTTAAAAAAATTATCTGATTTTTATATTAAAAATAAAAAATGGTATTACTTGACCACAAAACGGATCAAAGCCCTAATAGTTCTCTAAAATAGCTGGTTTTTATTTATTAATTTTAAAAAATATTGATTAGATTATACTCATATTTATTGTTTATTTTAAAAATTGTATCTCCCTCCTGCATTAAATATAGGGGTATAAGCTCAAAAATAAAAAATAAAATTAAGAGGCGAAAATGCCTATAATGTTATAAAAATATGGATAATCAGAGAGAATAAGAGATTAAAGAAAGAGAAATCAGAGGAAAATTCTCATTCAGTTGTGTGTACAGAATTCTCAGCCCAAAGCTCCTATTTATAGGCAAAAAACGCGTATGAATAGTAAAATACACGTATGAACAGTAACTGCTACAGTGAACCGCGTATGCTACAGTGTGCTACAGTAAAACGCGTATAAACAGTACTTCTACAGTAAATGCTACAGTATAAATAGTACTTTAATCATTGATGAATAGTGCCATCTAATCTTATATGCTTAACTGACTGGGAGAGTAAATTGGCTTAGATGAAGGTTAATGGACATCCACATAATCAATATTTCATAACATATAAAACATTATATATTTTATTGGACGTAAAAATGCCTATTAATATTAAAAAACAAAAGCCTAAAAAATACCACCTGTCAACGGAGGCTAGCTCCGTTAGTTTTATTGTGTGGGACCCACTTTTCTTGTCTAGGTGTGCACTAATTCCCTCTCTCCAAATCACCCCCTTCCCTCTCTCTTTGACGCTAAACACCCTCTTGGGATTTCTTTATTTTGTTTACCGTCCATTTTTCTCTAATTTTTTATTTTTATTATTAAATTAATTTTAAATAATTAAGATTTAATATCTTATAAAAATATTATTATAATATTAAATAATAAAAAAATATATTTAAATAAATTTAAATTATTAAAATATAATATAATTAGTTTATATTTTTATAATTTTATTAAAATATTATATACATATATATTTTAATTTTTTATAAGATATTAAATTTTAACCGTTAAAAATTTATTTAATGATAAGAATGAAGAAGTGGAGGGTAAGGGACATGGACAGGACCACTCCCCCACCCTTCCTCTCTCTTACACACGCATGATAAGTAACACCAAAACTTCTAAAAGAAAAACAACAAATCTAGCCTCCATCCCACCACAATAGATCCACACACTTCTCCTAAATTGTTTGCATAGCCATTGGAATTCATAAGTGGAAGAGCTCTACGCACGGCTTCCTTGTTACAACACCTGAATGAAGAACTCGTGGGTAGAAAATAACGTTGTTGGGGGTTCACCGACGTTATGGGGTTGACGAGGTGGACTTCTGGCAAGGCGGTTGCTAGCAAGCGAAGGTGATGACAGAGAAGATGATTGTTGGGTAGGAGGGTTGTTTTTGTTCAAAGAAGCATTCTTGAGGTGAAGATTTGGGTTGTTTTTGGAAGGATATGTTATATGCTTTCTGGTCCATTTTTGGCACTCTTTTTGCTCTCTGTTTGTAGGCTATGAACAACAGTACCCAATCCACCCAGATCCACCGTACAATTAGAGAGAGGAAGGGTGTTCGGAGAGAGAGTGATGCTGCCACGCATAAAACTTCTCATCACCAACTCAACGTCCATCTCACCATCTTTGGTCACAAGTTTTAAATAAACAGTCAACGTAGCTTTTAGTAACAAACTTGGCATTTTTTAGCCTTTTTAAATGTTGATAGATATTTTTATGCCTAAAACAAAAAAATATGGTGTCAGGTGCACATTTAAAAAAATTTTATGGACATTTTTTTCTTTTAACCCCCCAAAAAAAAAGTAGCGGTACAAGACTAATCTGGTTTCTTTCTACGGCCAAAAGATTTATGAGAAAAAGACAGAAAATACTAATAAAATTGGTAAAAGACAAATTAATATGTTGAATTTCAATAATTTCAAAAGGACTAATTTGAAATTTTGAAATGTTGTAAAATTTAAAAATTATATAACTACCCTAGTTTTTTTAATAAAAAATCATCAACCCTTTTGCAGAACCGGTGACTAGAGATGGCGGCCGTCACCAGAACTCCGGTGATCTTTTTGGCATTGGCAATCAGAGTTCCGATGGCCTAATTTTTTTTTAAAATTTCTTAAATAAAAATTGTCAATATAGATACTTGAGTTATTAATAGCGATACTAAAGTTATAAATAACGGCCTTATATATATATATATATATATATATATATATATATATATATATATATATATATATATATCAAAAAAAAGTCATCAATATTGATATATAAGATGTTAATAGCCATGCTAAAGTTGTAAAGAAATATTCAACAAATACTCCGTTTATAACTTTAGTATTGTTATTAACAACTTAAGTATTTATATTAACAACTTTAACCTGAGAAATTAAAAAAAAATATTAGCCACTGGAGCTTCGGTAAATGTTATTAGGAAATATTCAAAAAATTATCATTTACAGTTTTAATATCACTATTAACAACTCTAGTATTAATATGGATGATTTTTGCTTGAAAAATTAATTAATTTACACACACACACACATATATATAAAGCTAACATTTATAATTTAAGTATCGCTATTAACAACTCAAATATATATATTGATAAATTTTATTTGAGAAATTAAAAAAAAATATTAGACCGCTGGAGCTTCAGTTATTGATGCCAGTGCTCTGGTAGCTAGCAAAGGATTGATGGTTTTTTATTAAAAAAAACTAATAGTAGTTAGACAATTCTCAAATTTGGTAACATTTCAAAATTTTAAATAAATCCCTTTAAAATTTATTGAAATTTAAAGTATTTTAATGATATTTTCTCTCCCCCCCCCCCCCCCCCCCCAAGATTTATCTAGCTATATCATGAAAGTATCTATGTGCCCTTTGTTTGGTTCCTTATGATAAGGTTAGCTTTTAATATAAAAATATATTCCTCAGCCGTAAGAATTAAAGGGGACTTGTTCCCGTTCAGTTTCATATATATATATATATATTCTCCTTTTTTTTATATAAATAATTTTTTTTAAGGGTTCGTTTTAAATATATAAAAATTTTTCGTATCTTAAAGTTTAAATTATTTATTTCTTTTATACTCCTATTAAATACATATCTTTATGACAACTATTCCCCCACTCACAACTAATTCTCTTTCATTTAATTATTTATTATTCATTTTCTCTCATTTTTCATACTCATTCTCTTTCATATTTTTTACTCATTATCTCTCATATACTCTTTTTATAAATAAAGATAAATTTAGAAGGAACATAATATTTTTTATATATTTATTATTTTTAATTAATCTTAACTATTAGTTTATTTTACACAATAAACCAAATTCTTATAAAAAAAAATAGATAAAGTATTGCTTTTTCCACCCTCATTTTTAGCGCCCTTCATTCATGTACAGGACAAATTGTATATAAAATTTAGCTTATACTTACTGTGTTTAATATAAAAGTCAGTTAATTTTTTTTAAAATGATTAAAAAAATTATTTAATCAAAACATATGTTGCGTATCATTAGATTATATATAAGTTAACAATTTAGTGTAAAAAAATAATAAATATAAATATTTTAATATAATTGATTTAGTTTTTTTAATTTTTTTTAAAAAAATCAACTTACTTTTTTATTAAGAATTAGAGGTACTAGGAACTAGCAAAAGATATATTTTTGTGATCTATATTAAATGTCAGAAAAATAAATTCTTACATCAACTATGGTCTAATGGCGTAAGAATTCTCTCGTTAGTGGAAATTTCCTTTTCTCAAGGATAGAAAGAGAAGAATGAAACGCAAACTAGAAAACTCCAGAACATTGTCCCATCGTTCCACAGAACCACCCCACTGTAGAGAAACAAATGATCATGGTAAAAGGGCAATTCTATCTCCAAATATTTTCACCCGATAATTTTATTTTAAAAGTTTTTTACAGGATAATTTTATTCTTATCATTATCCCAGTTAATTTTAAATATTAGTTGATTAAATATGGTGAGTTGATAGTTCATGTCATTTTTGTTAAGGTATAAATTTACCCTAAAAATATATATGCCATTTACTTCATCTTTTTTCAAAGTTAGATTTAAAATTTTCTAGATAAATTTGCACCTTAACAAAAATGATATAGTTGACATATAGGCTATTAGCTCAGCATATTTAGCCAATTGAAGGTCAAAATTAATTAGGATAACGGTCAGGATAAAATTGTTCTATTTTTTACACTTCCATGACAAAATTGCCCTTAAGTGAAAACTTCCAAAATGAAAAATGCTCCTTAACCCAATATACACATTATATTTTCTATATTTTTATGGAGGGTTTAAACTTTGAACTCATCACCATATACTTCTCTGGTCCTTAATATAAGACATATTTTAAAAAATATATGTCATATTAACTAACTTAACTAACTTTCTTAATATAATTAAATTAGATAAATATATCTTATATTAAAGATAGAAGGAAGTATTTCAAAAAATTAAATGAAGTGTTTGGTATCATTTAGATTATAACGCCATCATTATCTTATTTCTAGTTTTAAACGTTATCACGAGCCACTCACTCCCATCTTTAATATAATACTTATATATTTATCTAATTTGATTAAATTAAGGAAGTTAGTTAAATCAATTAATAAGACATGTTTTTTTCTAAAAACTTTAATAATTTTCCTTAATTCCCTCTCATACTTGATTATTGTTGAGAGAACACTAATATAAGTAAATTATGAAAAAGAATTGATAAATATGAAAAATATGTCTTATATTTATGATCAATATTAACTCCCCAATTAGTTTTTACATTAAAGGCCATATTTAACTCATAAAATAAAGCAGGATAAAAAGGAAAAAGGATATATATACATATCATTCTTTGACAGACGACATTATTTTTCATTTTATTTAAATATGGCAAGAAGGAGATCTTAGAGTTATAACATTGTATTGGTAACTAAAGAAGAAAAGGAAAAGGAAAACATAAAATCGTGGCCCTTGATCCAAGCTAATTAAGTGACTGATCAAGAGCTAACATGTGGCAGAGATTTGGTTCTAAAAATCCAATGTTGAGAATAACATGGGATCTTTGCAGTGAGCGTGATTACATTTGTGCAGCTTGCTTTGCCACCTGAAAACACAATCGAACGCCAAAACAGTTAATTCAATTTGACGGAAATTAAGCATTTCCTCCAATAAAATAAGTTAAGAGATGAGATGCATTATGCAAATCAAGAAAGGGGGCGTCATATATATATATATATACCTGAAAATACGTTTGAAGCTTCCTCTTCAGAGTCGTGTATTCGTGCTTCACTTGTTGGAAAGTCCTAATGCATCTGAAAAGATATGCCACATATATATATATATATATATATATATATATATATATATATATATATAATCTCACAAATGACGATCAACTAGAAACATATCCATCCACTATGTTTAACTTATTTCTAATATAAAAAGAAAGAGGATTGTAAAAAAGCAAAAGAGTTGACTTATATTATATTAATGTGTGGCCATATATACCCCTCAGCGTCTCTAGCGGTGCAACATTCATCGAATCGAGAGCATTCAAGTTTCACCCTCTTGGCTCCAATTCTGTCAACATAAATTAATTTGTGATTATTTCTTGTGAGATACGAGTAATTAATTACTCAATATTATAGAGCAAGTTTAAACGAAAAGAAAGCAAGTTATATGAGAAAATAATAATTAAAGAGATGAGAAAGAAAGAAGGGGGAGATTGAATATATAATACCCAGAGCAACTCCCCTTGAACTGGTGCATGTAATCATCGAGCTTGTGGAAATCCATTGGGCTGCGCATCCTATATACATGAGTATGTTGGAAATGCACCAATAAAGTCAATTAATCCCACACTATCTGATTAATTAATTAAGGAGAGATATATAATGAATGAATATAGAGAGGAGTTACAGTGCATGTTCTAAGTTGTTGATCATTCGGGCAGAGTCGTTGTAAAAGAGGGTAACGATTTCCTCCTCAAAATTGGGGTTAGAATCGTCCTGCAACCCCTCCAGCTCCTCAAACTGTTCGTCCAGGTACCCCTATATACACACAAATTCACTCTCTTCATCCATTCATTAATATAATTAACCTATTCTAGATTATATTTGGTGCACCCTTTGGTGGCAAACAATATGCTTGCCAATTCAAAAATGAAATATATATATATATATTATATCTCACTTGGTTGGATCTAAAGGACATGTATATTCTTAACATAAGATCTTCTTCGTAATTACAAATGATATCTTATATAAAGAACAATGACGATACAATGCATGACATCGTGTGCCCACAAACCTAGCATTCACCACCTAAGAAGATCCATGCTCACTATATTAGCCAACCACCACCAACGCTTACCAAAATAAAATGCATACAAGAGTCACAGAAATTTGTTGGAATTACAATTAACAATAACATCTAGCAGTTTAATTTCATTGTTGAATGATACATAAAGCAAAACACACATATATATCATCAAGGAGGATGTGATACATATTCCAAAACTTTACCAAATGCATGTTGCACCATTTCAACATATATGCTTTCAAATATATATATATATATATATATATATATATATATATATATATATTAATGAGATATATATTTAGCAAAATACACTAACAATCAAAATTAACCGAGATAATGACTATGGTAAAATTGTTTCCTTTTTGACACTTTTGAATAAAATTGCCCCTAAAAAGCTTTTGAAGCTAAGTAAAATTGCCCTTCAGTGAAAACCTTTAAGGTAAAGTTATCCCTTAACTTATATATATATAACAGTTCAGAATTCGGGCCAGCCTGCAATCGGGTTGCGGGCCCAACGGGCGGGCTGGAAAAATGCTAGCCCAAGCCCGATAAGGTGGGATGGCCCTTCTTCTTCTTTTTAAAATTTCACTCATTTTTTTTAAAATTTTCACTCCCTTCCTCTTTCACTCACTCACATCACACTTCTTTTCTTTTATACATTTGTGTTCAGAAACTAATTTCATTCTTACTTTCTTTCTTTTTTTCATTTACTCACATCACAAAAACATATAAATACATCTCTTTTAAATTTAATAATAGTAGAATAAATAAATATAATATGAAAATAAAAGTGTCAAATAAAAAGAATAAGTAAGTAGTTAAACACAACATCAAAGGAAAGACAATCAGGGTATTTGGATTTATTTTATTGTAATTTTCTTAAAAAAATATTATATATATATATATATATATATATATATATATATATATATGTCAAAACACACTAACGGTCAAAATTAACTGAGATAATGATCAGAGTAAAATTGTTCCATTTTTTACACTTTTGAGTAAAATTACCCCTAAAAAGTTTCTGAAGTAAAATTGCCCTCAAGTGAAAACTTTTAAGGTAAAATTATCCCTTAATTTATATATATATATATATATATATATATATATATATATATATGTATATAAATATATATATAAAGAAGAATAAGGAGACATACCTGATCGAAGAGGGACCTCCTGATGAAGGCAGCCTCTTGCAGTAGCTGAGCCTTTTTCATTTTCTTTTTTTGTTTTTGGTGGGCTTAATTAGGGAGATTTAAAGAGATAGAAGGGACGGAAATAATGGAGGGGGATTGGAATGGAGTTTGTGTGAGGCGTAGCTTGAAGATGGGAGTGGCAGTATTTATAGCTTCAGGTCACGTGATTCTTTTTATTCAATTTCTTTTCTTTTTCTTTCTTTTTTGCGTTACCGATTCCTTTTTTCTCTATTTATTTTGTTTAAACAAAAATAGCACGACAAGGTCCTCCTGTATGTATATCCCGAATATTGCCTTTCTTTCACGGGCCCACACCCTATCACGCTGGCGTTTGTCTTACTCGGAAGACATAGACAAGCATTTCTGTCTCTGTCCAACTCATATCTATCTTTTAAAATTCTCGACAACAAAAACACACCGCTTGCGGTCCACTTTTTTTATAGGGAAAATCACAGGAAGGTCTTAAAAATTATAAAAAAATCTTTTACTAAATTTTTCTATTAAAAAGATCTCTAATAATTATATTGTGATTAATTCTGAATGTGAAGTTACCGGATTATTTTTACTAATTCAAAACGCATAGTGTTAATTTTGACAATTTTGTATGACTATTTTAACAAGTGCATCCATCTATTTTGATAAATTCATTTTTATAATTAGACAAGTTATAAAATGACAAGTTAATATGTATATTTTCACAAACCTATATATCAATTATGGGTGTGTTTGTTTGAGCATTTATCTTGATATAAGCCCAATTGGGCAGGCATAAGTCAGATTAGCCATGTCCCTCATGTTTGGTTGGGCTTATAGTTGCTTTTGTGAAAAGCTCCCTCATGCAGCTTTTAACTTAGCTTTTAGGAATTATTTGGCATTAAATGTAGATATGTCATGTCTTCATTTCTCTCTCTCCTATTATCTTCTCATCTCTGTGTTTGTGTTTTCTTCTTTGACCGAAACAAAAGCCACTCTCAGATCTGATCTTCCCTCTCTCGAGTCTCGACGGATATAGGAAATTCCCAAACTGATGTGGACTTTAGGGATTCAGAAAATAAGAATATAGTTTATGTGAATAATAGTTAAGATCAAGATCCATCATTGAAAAATGATCTTCAGAGATCTTCAACCTAAATGAATCATGTTCGTGACACCATACGAGACATTTGATCTGATTAGTTCTGTTATATTTAATTGTATAAAAAACTTTAACTTTGTATCATTTCTAATTTATTTTCATTTTCATTGTAATTTAATTATGTATTTTACCATTGCCAAATTTCAAAAGTTAATTTTTTCACTTTTCATAATTTTTACATTTTTTTTAAAATATCACAAAAGTCACTTATGCAAAAGCCAAAATAAAAGCACTTATCTAATCGTCAATCCAAACATAAGTCACTTACACAATTTGACTTTTACCCAATCTGACTTTTCCATAAGTCAAATTGTAAATAAGCCACTTTTCCACGTTATTCCAAACACACCTTATGACAACTTCGTATGATTATTTTGACAAGTATATATGCCTACTTTGATAAGTTCATATTTCTAGTTGGAGAAGTTATAAAATGACAAGCTAATATATCTATTTTCACAAATCTCTGTGTCAATTTTTGATAAGTACATCTGCCTATTTTGATAAGTTTATTTTTTTAGTTGAACAAGTTATAAAATGGCAAGCTAATATGCTTATTTTCACAAGCTTCTGTGCCAATTTTGACAATTACATATGCCTACTTTAACAAATTCATTTTTCTACCAGGATAAGTTATAAAATGACAAATTAATGTGTTTATTTTTAAATGACATGTATAATTTTAACAAGTTCTTTTGCCTATTTTGATAACTTCATTTACCTACTTTGACAAGTGAATATCATATCAGCATTAACTTGTGAAAATATGTACATTAACCTGTCATTTTATAATTTGTCCAATTAGGAAAATGAACTTGTCAAATGATATAGATGCACTTGTCAAAATAGTCATACAAAGTTGTTAAAATTGATACAGTGTGTTTTGAATTAGTAAGGGTAATTCGGTAACTTTACATTCAAAATTAATCACAATGCAATTTCCACTCCTTAGAGGCCTTTTTAAAGGAAAATTTAAAATGAGACTTTTGTGTAATTTTATATGGTTCTTGGAAACTCACTGTGATTTTCCCTTTTTTATATTCTTCTCAAAATAGAGTAGTAGTTGAAATAACCCCCCCCCTCTCTCACTCTCACACCGTCACACGCACACCCCAACGGCCCAACCGTATATTTTAAAAATTTTAACGAATTCTCCTTCAAACTTAAATAAAAAAAACCATGATTTTTAATATAATTGAAAAACAGGTAATAGTAGTTTATGTGCTAATTATTATTTTATGTTTATAATTAATTTTAGCATCTATGAAAACATTTGATTTTGGCATGTCTGAGATGTTTGGATATTTTTTTTAAGAAAAACCATGATTTTAATATATATATATATATATATATATATATATATATATATATATATATATATATATATATTCTGCCCGTTCTAATTTAGTGTACTGTATTATATTACCTCCTGTATTTTTGTTTTTTATTATATGCTACTTTCTGTCTTTAATATAAAATTTCGTTCATGATTTATATTACAATAGAAATCTTAAATTAAAAATTGGAGGTAGGATTGTTTTATGTTATGGTTGTACAAGACCTCGTATCACACCTTACAAAAGCAAAAATAAAAATAAACTACACCACTTTGATTATAACCACCAAAACAGTTTACGAATGATTTCCCTATAAATTACATATGCTAATACTTTATAAAGTTCAATTATACTTTAGAAAATATATCATATCAATTACTACATTTTATATTTAATATAATATTTACTTAACTAATTCAGGTAGATTTAAAAAATTAATTAAATTGTGTATAAAAAACTCATTAATTTAGTTATTTATAAAAAAATGTGGTTGATTTTCCTAAAATATCCTTTTAAATCATTTGTATTTAAACTACCCATTGATACGAACTCCCTTAATCTGCGCAACAAACAGTGATATAAATATTTTATAGTAATTTATTCAGCTTCTTTAATCTATCCAAAGAAAGTCAACTGGATCTTATATTAAAGATCAGAAGTAGTAGCTCTTTGTGGAATTTGCCCAAGGATTTGATGAAAGTAATAGGTTTTAGGAAGATTCTTTTTCATAACAAATTGCAATCGTTTATCCACCCCATGTTATTGCTGAAGACCTTATTGCATTAACTTTTTTGGTTAGTACCATCTTTGATCCTTTAAATTTGTCTTTATTTTAGTTTTGACCTCTCAAGTTTCAAACCATTAGTTTTTGTTACTATAGAGGTAGGTCTAGGTTTTTATTGAGTTATAGAGACCAATGTTTTAAACGAAATGAAACTTAAGGGATCGAAATTTATGGTTTGAAACTTGAGGGACTACAAACAAAATTAGGACAAACTTAAGGGACAAACAATTATATTAACCCTAACTTTTTTTTACTGGATTTCAGTTATGTATTTCATATAATATTTCTTTCTTTTTTCAACTCTGTACCCCTGTTTTACAAAACAGGGGTCTATTATGTTATGTTGTATCTTTTTATTATTTTATCTAAAAAAAATGAAGTCTGATAAATAAACAATTGAATTGGTTGATCACAGAAGCCTCTGTAACCTGTTATTCGGTAATTTAAAAGAAAGGTTGGTATATGGGGTTTGGATGCGTGATCAAGGGGTGAGAAATTTGCATCATTTGTCCAAAGATTTAGATTTAAAACTTGCTGCTATCATTTGCTTAAAAAACCAGGACTCAATCTGCATTTCTAGGCTTTCCTACTTACAGAGAAACGCATAAGCATCAAGCAAGCCATGTTGACCAATAACCACTTTTATGTAAGCAGACAAATGCCTAGAAAGGTATAAGCATTTCTAGGCTTTGAATCTCAATTAGCTCAGCGATTACAATAATTGGAAGTCATCTGTCAAAGTGAACTTAATGGAAAATGCCTTTTATGTGAATTCTATTAGGGGCTCTCAGGCAATATCTGGTCATCATATAGACTTCATACAAACTACAGTTTCGTTATCCTCATGATACCTTTTAGAAGGCAAGAAGATGCATTCCAGTGTGCTGTGACCCATATCAGAAGCTAAAAATTTTATTTTATTTGGTCAAAAGAAGCTAAATAATAGGGAAAATCTCACTTAGGTCTTGAGACAAGAAAAAATATCAAAAAAGTCTTAGTGTGGATTCCTTTATCAAAAAAGTCCCTAGGGACCTTAGTGATACAAATTTCAAATATGAAGCTGCCTCATTGACAAGTGTATGTGACTATACTGATAAGTCATAGAGTGACTATTGACAAACTCATATGTGTTAACTAAAGTAGCTCCCATTGACAAGTGTATGTAATTATATTGACAAGTCTTAGAGTGACCATCTATATTAACTAAACCAACTCTCGTTGACAAGTGTATGTTACTATATTAACAAGTCATAAAGTGGTCATTGACAAACCCATTTATATTAACTAAAACAACTTCCGTTGAAAAATGAATGTGATTATATTGACAAGACATAGAGTGACAATTGACAATTTCATCTATGTCACTGAAGTCCCTAGAGACTTTTTTAAAAGATGAATCTACATTGAGACTTTTTTTATCAAGGAATCTATACGGAGATTTTTTTGATATTTTTCTTGGCCCTATGACCTGAGTTAGATTTTCCCTAAATAATAAGCCAGAGGAAACAAGATAGGAAGTGCAAGATTCTGTTCAATGATAGGTCCAAGTAATTGATGGCGTGAGAATCTTACTTTACATAACCCAATGGTGGGCCCCCAACACCAACAAGTGTCTTATTCTATTTCTATTGACCTCTCATATGATAAGATATATATAATTCTTTATTCTTTAGCTGCATATCCAACGAATGTAAAGTAGGGAAAAGCAGGCAGAGGTTTTGCTATGCGATTTCCAATTTGTTTCCTTTGTGCAGATGCTCCATCACATCTCTTCATTTGAGAAGGAACTAATTCCGTGGGTGTGTCGTGACTACTGGCCCAGAATATACAAGAAATGTACATTTCATCCTAGCCTATAATATTCCTTCTTTCAGTCTTAGTCTCTTAGTAAGCATGCCACTACCTAAACCCAGCACCGTAGAATTCCATCTCAGATATTTGCTTTCAGGCATCTCAGAGAATGCATACTTGAAAGAAACAAACGCCTAAGTTTCCATTTCTACATTTTCAGCAAGAAATCATAATTCAAGTAAAATCCATGAATTGACATGGCAATGATTCATTCATAGTATAGTATTATCAATTGTGTCTTGAGGGGTTGATGAGTTTAACGCTTATTTTCCAGTCAATGCTTGTCTTGCTAACAAAACATTGAAGAACAAGAGGCAAGGACAAATAATTTGATTGGGGGCAGTGAGATATTCAATAAGATCCACAAAAATGATTGCCAATGAAGACCCAATTATTAAGCTTAGGATGTGTATTGCAGCTGGTGTTACAAGTAATGATGGAAAAGTTCAAAAAATATGAAGGTGACAACTAAATTCATCAAGAACACATAATATGAAAAATAACCTGTCTGGTATATAGTCCTTTGCATAGTGTTTCCAGTAGTCAAAAAGCTGTACTCCAAAACTTGGTGGTGGACCGCGATGAATCATCCAAAAGTTAGCTTGAAGTTGCTGCCCCATTCAACTTTTCAATTATTCCCCTGAGCATCGACTATGATTGTCTTCTCAAGAATCCCATTGCCTGGTAAACGTTTTGGAGTGTAGCATCTGCTATATCAGAAGCTTTTTCAGCACCTTCTACCAAGATTTGGTCTAAATAACCAGAATCAGACATGATTTCCTCATAGCGAACCTGCCGAAGTTGTTTTTTTTTAAAAAAAAAAAAAAAAAAGCTTGATGATGACTGACGAACTCTGACAGCAATACAAAATTATACTACAAAAATAGACAGAGCCAGAGTCAACATGTATGAGCACAGCTGAAGGAACGAGATGACCTATAAAAAAATCTTCATAGAAAAAGGCAGTATTAAAAGCAAGAATTCATGATCATGTTCAGCAGCATGCTGAGAACTGAGAAGCAATAACCACAAACAAACTCATGCATGTATTCAAACTTGATGCATCGAGATCAAATCATATATCATTGTCTACGAATAGACAACTCAAGTACAGCAGCATGTATCTATAAATTGACAATTCAAATTTGAGGACACAGCCAAGATCAGATTGTACCCCTGACTATATTACAGTCCACAAACATTCAGCAGCATGATGAAAAGCAGGAAACCAAAGACATACACATGCATGTGTGCAAATTCAATACAGCATGATCAATTTAAATACAAATATCAAAGTCATAAAAAGTGACAACTCAAGTACAGCAGCACAATAGCCTTCCATCTCAACGCAGCCTATGCAGAAGTGCCAAGACAAGGGATGACAGAATGAAAGTAACATATTTATCAATAACCTACTAAAAGCGGTTAAAAGCACATGAATAGAATAACCATATTTTAAAATTTGGTCAAAGAAAGAGCATATTTTAAAACAAATTAACAAAAGGAAGAAATGAAAATTCCAATTAGAAAAATCTCAAGCAAGGAGTGTAATATGGAGTCCTAATTACCAAGAACAACATAAGAATGACTGACTTTTCCTTACAACACTATGTCAAGTTTTCAACAAATATTCAGTGACTTGAAGAAGAAAAAAAAATCAGTGATTTGTAACTTGGGGGATGAAAGATATAGGGCAGTTCCATGAACCAAAAAGATAGAGAACAAGAATTTAAGCCAGTACAGATATTATAATTTATGTTCATCGTTGCTGGGCCATAGAATTTTAGCATCAATGAAAATTTAAAACCTGAATGGGATGCAGATGATCAATCAGAGTATCTGTTAAAAGAGCTTTGAATGCTCCCCAGTTCATATTTTGGCATTCTTGCATAACTTCCTGCGTATAAAGATAATTACCACAAAAATAACACAGATTGTCTGAAAGCCATTAATAATGGTATGATGATGCACTTTTTTCTAGAAAAAACTTCTAAAACGAAAGTCCTGAAGTAAACACCCGCCCATTAGCAGGTATAGTAGAAAGAATTTTCTTTCAGACCTCCTTCCCTTTCTCTCTTTTTCTTCCCATTTGCCAAACCACATTTCCTGATGTAGAATCAATTATAAGGACTGTTCATTTGGATAATAACATACGTAATACTAAAAAAATATCATCAATTTAATTGTTCATTAGTCATGCCAAATGCCAAAATTGTTCAAGGCCAGCAGAATAGATGTTTGAACAAACTAAGCAGGCCTCAGCATCATTAACAAGAGTTTAACAACTGAACAAGCATAATGCAAAATAATTTTTAAAATAAGATGTTTTCTTACCTCTTTTGTCTTGTCTGTAATGAGCTGGTATATGGAAAGAAGATTGTTACATTCAGGCCTTTCAGGATTGTCAAACTCTAAGCTGTAAGGTCCACCACAAAGTTCAAAAAAGTAACTTTAAAACTATTTGAACAGCAGATTAACAAGGATTTATGAAAAATGGAGGGGGTAAGAATTTTTAGAGACAATTCCTCCAAGTACTTAAATCATCATATCTTAATATTGCAAATAAAAGAATGAAAAATACCTACCCAGTGAATGCATCAGTTTTGCAACGTTTTATTTTGTTTGCTATCAGCTACAAAACAAAACAAGCTCAGAGCAAGTGGATGAGAGGAAAATCAACAGCTAAATTAGGTAGGATATATTCAGTCATACTTCAATAGCCAGGATAAACTTCAACATAGGCAATAATAAAAGCATAGCAGAGCTGAAAATGCCTGCAATGATGCCTAATTATATCATGTCAATCAGTAGAGCAAAACGCTTCAAAAAGGGCTCATGTCTACACACTCATATCAGACAACACTAGCACAGGACACTTCAAACTTTGTCATATCCCTGTGTTTGTCTCAATATTCATGATTTGTACTGGTAGGAAAAAATTAAATAATAATTTCAAGGAATCAGGTCAACCATCAAGCTAAAGCACCTGTTTCCGATGAGATAAAATATATATTGATATGGTATGTGCTAAATACAATTATTGCTTCTAATATTTACTATCTTCAGACCACAACAAAATTCCAGAAATAATGAAATGAATTTTTTTCGAAAATAATTACAAATGATACAATTTTAAAAAAAATTATAAATGTTACATTGTGCAGTAAGGCTGACATATAAAGCAACACAACAAGTGAAACTGTACTCATACTTACATCTTTTGGATCAAGAAGATTGATTCTGGATTGATCAGAAGGCGCAGACTTTGACATCTATCAGATGGACTCACAACAAACGCCAGAATTCAGAGTAAAAATATAGGGTTAAATGTTAATGGTGAATCTAGCATTTTACCATTTTTAATTAATTGGGAACAAATTTGCACCAGCAAATCAATTTGCCTTTTCAAGTCACAGTTTCATGAAAATGTATCATTATAAAGATTTTATTTTCCCTCCAACAAGGCAAGAGGGCACAAGAGGGGCTAAAAAAACTGAGTATGACTTTGCATGATGACATAAAAGGAACAATAACATTAAGCATAAAACATATTTATATAACTTGTATAAATTTGTTCTCAAAGCTTGGGGAGTTCAATCCCAGAAAGAAAATTATCATACTGGCAATCTGCACTAAATTATTAATCGATATCTCATATTGTTCTATCTACTTTAATGGTAAATCAGATTTACCAGACATAAAGGCGGACCCCAGTGCCAAGCGGCTCCCGCACAATGCGGGCTCAGGGGAAGGAGACCCTATATATACGCAGCCTTACCCTGGCATTATTGCCAAGAGGCTGTTTCCAGGGCTCGAACCTTAGACCTGGGGGCAGAAAGCCAGCGCACCCACCAGTTGCGATTTATCAGACATACCGCCTGAATTTTTTAAAGTTGATAAAGGAAAAAGAGAGGTGGCAAATAGGCCGTATTAAAACCGATACAGATATGCACATAACAGGGGGAAAAAAAGAAAATAAAAAAGAAAGAAAAAGTAGAAACCTTGGAAAGACCATCAGTTAGTGACATAACTCGGGCTCCAGTTGGAGGTATAAGGGGCTCTGGAACCTACGTCGTAGAAAGCACCAACATAAAGGATATATTCCAATATGATTCATTAACACTTGTTAATGAGTGAATATCACCCATTACCTTAAATATGTTACCACCTCGGCTGTCACAAAAATAAGAAGGGTCATTCCCTGAAGTCATAAGGCGCCATTTATGTCCAGTTTAGAAGAAAATATCTCTTACCCGCCTAACTTCTTCCACTTCCTTCCTCCATATAAATAATTGACACGTTCAGCTAATTCACGGGTCAATTCCAAATGCTGCTTTTGATCTTCACCAACTGGGACAAAATCTGACTGCAAAAGCAAGCTGCTCTTCATAAGAATTGTGCATATTCAAGGTAATATCAATCCACCATAAAAGAATAAACCAAATAAGACCTAAAAATATTAGAAGTTGTAAAAATTATGTAGAAAAAGATAAAGTCACCAATAAGTACTACAGGTACATTAAATTGGTATTTGAGCTTTCATGTGTAGCTCGTAAAAATGAAGAAATAAATTGACAAACATCCAGACAGAAATATTAGAGACAAAGGCACAGAAAGGCAGAGCATTGGAAACCACCTGATAAAGGAGAATATCGGCAGCCATTAGAACAGGATACGTCAAAAGAGCGACCCCTACATTTTCATCTCCCTACAGGTGCAATTTGAAAAGAAATGCAGATTCATGGATCAGTAAAAACTCAGAACTGACTGTAAAGAACTAAAGAATAAAGAAGAGTCTACTAAAAATATTACAAAACCTAAAAACAAAATTCAAATTGCAAACCCTAATATCTATTAAAAAAACATAATTCCCCAATTCTCACATTCTTGTTGTATAAAGTGGTCATCAAATTCTCAAAATCTCAAGGCTTAGACATCCAAACAGAAATAGCTGCCTTCTAACATAAAGAGCATGAAGAAAGGGAAATCAATTTCTTTTCTTTTCTTTTCTTTTTATAATGCAAAGGTTTTCAAATTAAGCACTGAAGAGTTGCCAATAACCAAAAAACTGTAGGACATACTCATGTTCAAGATTCTAAAGAAAAATTTTCTTTCCACTTTTCCTTTTTTTCATTTTATGAACAGGCTTTGATTTTCACTTAACAAAAAAGATATGAAACAAGCATCAAAATTTTTTTCTTTTTTTTCCCCCAAAAAGGGTGAACTATGTCCAATACGAAAATCAGTTATAACTTCACAAGAAAATAAATGTTCTTGCAGAGTACTACTCTGACTAGACCTCCATAAAGAAGGGAAGTTGTTGTCAACAGAAGTCAAAAGTTATAAAATTACGGAAAACAATTATATGCAGTTTCTTATATCTTCGCTACCATGTTCCTTGACTAAAATGTAACATGTATGTGATTTTTCAAAAGAAGTATATATTCCCCCAGTTAAAGTATACGCATGCCATGTTATTATTAGAAAATCATGCACGTTGAAATTTTGGTGAATGACATGATATAAAAATATGTGAAGTCTAATTCTAAAATTTAAACTTCAATGAATTAGAAAAAGGAAATTAAAAAATGAAAATAGGAGATTCATGCAGCTAGGCACACACCTCCTTGCGGGATTTCTCTTTAAACTGAATCATTCTGTACAACCAACCAATTGGTGTGGCAGAACTTAGCAGCCACATCAACTCTACATGTGCACGAACATGGGATTGTACAAATACAGACGCCTGCATAATTGTCCTGATATTTCTAGCAAAATGCACATATCCAAAATCGTTGTAAAGAACAAAAAAGATTACTAAATACCTTTGAAGTATCAACGCCACATGCCAGATAAATGGCTGCTGTTTCTCTTGTTGTCCTCGATAATTGCTGTGTGTCATATGGTAATGTGATCTGCGTCATTACAATAAAACAGAAAAACAGCTATAATTAGTAATGTATTACATCTGAAAAGTAAGGTATTAGTTTCATATTCCATCCCACTAACCAATATAATTAGCCTCAATTATGAATTTCCTTGGGCTATTCAGCCTCCAAGATAAAAGGTATGAGACCAATATCACTTGAAACTAATCATGAGGGTAATGTGCATTTGTCTCACAAATAGAAAAGGATACAATGTCAAGTCCATTGTTGGGGTAATACAAAAACAACAAAAACTGAGAATCAGCAGACAGATAAAGTAAAAATCATGAATTTCATTACTCTTTTTCCCATTAATAGTGTCTCACCTATTTTGCTTTACTCAAAACGTTCATGCAAGCTGCAAAGAGCAGGTCCATAGTCCATATTCCAAATTGACAAAAGTAAGAGATAGTTCAATATCCATCTAAAGATTGAACTCATCTTTGATCGATCTCAATTGACCATAACATAATATTTGCAAAGCTTAGGATTTCACAGACAATAGTTGGAGACATATTTGCTCTACTATAAATGATATTCTGGAAGATATTTTCCACCTAATCTGCACTACATGAACTCCGAGCTGTAGTTTCACCCACAAAATGTGGAGAGAGAAAAAAACACTGCACACCTAAAACTTTAAAAGCTTATGTAGAAGAAATATGGAAATACCGCATGCAGGTCCACGATGAAGTAAAGTGTATCATATGTATTCTGCAAAATTAAAGAAATATCACACATTAGCAAGCCCAAAAAAAAAAACCCATGAATCAAATCAATCAATTGCTAAATTCAATTAACACAAGTATACAAAATCAATGAACTCTTGTTTATAGCTAGGGGGTGAGAGATAACCAACAACTAGGAATAAATTTGTACTTGATTAACAATCTCCATAATCTTAACCCATAACACTCAAATTGAGAATCCAAGCAAAGAACAGCCATGGATTCACCATTGCAGTACTCTGATCGATGATCTAATTTTTTCACTAGATATACCTCTGATTTACAACACACACACACACACACACACACGGGCAAGTCTCTCAATGGCCAGAAAAATCTTTAGCAGTCTTATGGGGAGTTGAGCAGAAATTTATTTGGCTCTTAGCAAGTTGAGTTGGGCATGCTATTGTTCTACACATGTGTAAAGAGCAATATGTAAGCCTCGTGTAAGTCATTTCCTTCAGCCTCAACTTTCAATGCCAAAGGAAATAGAACATGTCAAAGTAATTAGTTAAAAGTGGTTTTTTTGACGCTTAAGCATAGATATGTGGGATTCCACGGTAGAAATGAAAGAGTAAAAGGTCAGATTCATGAAAGTTAAATGTTAATGCCAATTGATTTAGTTGGTCTTATACGGAATACACAAGCCCGGTTTAAAAGAATAATTGTATATTAGTCCAGGCTTGAAGCTATTCAATTTGCAACATCAAGGATGAAGATCAACTCATCAACAACCTGAAGTCCAATCCAATTCTTTATGGCACCAAGATAATTCCCAAGGTGGATTGACCCTGTAGGTTGAACTCCTGACACTACCCGTTTCCTGTCAAAGAGAAGGTAACTAAATAAACATAATTTGAAAAGGTGCATTCCAAGTCCAAGATAAAAGACAGCAAAAGACAACAGAAATCTGCATACAAATACCGAGATAACCATAGAATACAAAGTATTGATGCAGTAATGTTATTCAGTCAATCTAAGTGGTTGGCGTTCCGGAACAGTACACATATATTCCCAATACTTACTGCAGTATATAAATCATAATGTATCAACAGCGAGACCCCACCCTATTGAATTATTGATCAATGGTATAAGGGATCAAGTATAACCAACAATACAACCAAGACAATTTTGGACTCAATGAACACTAACTGGTAGAAGAATAGTTATGATTACTTTGCAGAGGTCGGGGAAGTCTCTAAAGCAGATGCAGTGCTAGAATAACAACGAACGCAGGCGCCACTGGAGATAAGTGGACGACGAGAACGAAGAAGGTTCGTGGTAGGTGCCTTCAAGAACCTCGGCCCAATACACGACCTGCTAACAGTCAATAAATATCAGAAAATAAAAGCCACATTTGTAAGCTGGTGAAGAAAAATACAATGAGGATAGGAGAGAGTTGGTGTGTACAGTGAAGGAGCAAAGTGCGGAGACGAAGATGAGAGGGTCAGGATTTGAGAAAGAACCGCCCGACCCATCTTACTCCAACGGCTGTCTTGAGCTTAGTTTTATCGGAATACATATGACGACTACGAGTTGGTTTCGACCTTCGATCATATTATACGACAGTACCCCCAATCGCGCCAATGGATACACACAACTCTTCCAGCCGCTGGTATACTGCAAGTCGTTTATTGCCTTACCAAGTGGCAATAGCTCCCCGGCCCCACGGCCCAGCCACCCCGCCAAAAAAATTAAAATTACACCCGTTTAGATTTAATAAAATCCCGTTTAAGAACTAATTAAAAGATTCAAAGGAATTATAGCCTTAAAATATTAAACAAAAACAAAAACTATAAAATAAATTGAAATTTAAATATTGAATTAAAATTTTAAATAAAATAAGAAATCAATTATCAATAATAAATTTAAAATAAAAATAAAAGTTTTAGCCTTTTCCTAACAGTAATTAAATGTTGTGTCTGGTGACTATGCACCAATTTAAATAAATTGATTAATAGTCTTAAACATCAAAATGTAAAAAAGAATATCTAAATTTAAATTTTGTTATGAAAAGCAATAATAAATAGTATGATATATCCAAATCCCATCTAGATAAGATAAAATATAACAAGTCTTAAGTAGAGTTAGCAAAATAAATTACTGGCCCAAAAAAAGTCAGCAACATAAAATTGCCGGCCTAAAAAAGGAGACAGCAAAATAAATCGCATTATGTGATTATATTATAAAATAGATAGGATTTATTATTAATTTCCATTTTTCACCACATATCTTTGACATTATATTAGGACTCCAAGACTTTCGGAGTCGGCATGAAATTTGATTTGCTGATCATAATGATTAGGCATGAACTTCGTTAAACATCATAGCAGATTAACTTTGTTTCATAAAATGTTAATGGTTTTAATTTTTCTTCCGTACCTTCTGATTCTTCAACGGTTCAAAGTATGCATCTCAACACTTTAAGTGTGTGTTTGGATTAGCTTTTGAGAATAGCTTTTACGACTTACGAAGTAAATTTGTGAGAGGAGTTTTATCTCGATTTGCGCAAACCATGGTTTGAAACCATAGTTTAGAGAGTTTCCAAACACACATATTTGGGTCAAATAACATAATTTGATAACTTCAAATAAAATAATAATTGAAATATATGATTTTATCACAAGAAAAAAATCACACGAACATACAAAAAGGGGTACATTATACTATCATGAAATTACTAATAGAGTAACAACTTTTATTATTGGCTTGACTCGAACATTAAAATTTCCCTGCAGAATGTAACAACATTCCATCCAATCCAAATACAATAAAATAATAATAATAATAATAAAAGAATTGACCAATTTCTTAAGGCATCAAAAGTTCTAATAACAATGTCTACTAAGTCAGCCAATTTTCTTCTTTTAAAATTCATGGATACTGCATAATACAGATCAAAACTTTCAAAGGTAGCTTCGGTAGACTGGGCTGTACATACAGCTCTCTGCATATTTGACAAGATCTTTAGGTCGAGGTAGATGAGAAGCCAAACCTATCCACCAAAAACAAATGAAAATTAAGTAAAAATAAGAAAAGAAAAAATATATACGTGCCTGACTTCCCAGAATTGAGTGCGCGCACACACAAACAGGCTTACCAAGTTCATATGCCTTAGCTGCAACATTAGCAGCAATGTGGGCTGATATCTTTCTTATGTTAGTGAAAGGAGGATAAATCAACCCCTTATCATAGTTTTCCCGTGTCACTTGTGCTGCCAGAGCTTCCGCTGCACCGGAACAAGTAATTTTTAATGAATGATCCATAAAAATAATCCATTATTCTAGACTGCTTCATGCAGAAAATTATATGAAAGCACATTGTTATATTTCTTATCGTTGTACTTACAGGCTGCCAAGAGCATCTCATCACGCACCCGGATTGCACCAGAGATGATCAAACCCAAACCAAAACCAGGAAATATGTAGGCGTTGTTGGCCTGAATGTCATCATAAGAAGAAGTAAGCCACTAACTTTGGTTAAGGTATGCATGTTGCATCATAAAATGGTTTGTTGGTTTCAAAATAAAACCTGTCCATGCACAAAAACTTTTCCTTCATATTCTACTGGGTCGAATGGGCTTCCGCTAGCAAAGATTGCGCGTCCCTGCAAATTAAAGATGGATTTTCTGTTTTATCTGATTCAATAGCATTAACCTACAAAGTGATGTTTCATGGAGTCTCGTGCAGAGAAAAAGAGGTGGGTCAATAACAAAGTTACCTTACTCCATGTATAAGCTTCTTCAGCCGTACACTCAGATTGTGAAGTTGGGTTGGAGAGAGCGAGAATGAGCGGTTTCTAGATGCCAATATATATTTTATGCGTTAGTAACTCATAATCTTCTCATTAGTTAACAAAGTTATTACTAAAGAAAAGTGTGAAGAACCTCGTTTAAGGATGACATGGCTTCAACCACTTCCTTGGTGAATGTCTTCCCTACTCCAGATGATCCTATTAGAACTGTCGGCTTGATTGCCTGAGGGAGCCAATTGTAAGTATATAGTGTGAACTACGATGGGAAAGAAAAATCTTGGATGGAGCAAAAACTGAATTCGAGGCAAGTTTCTTACCTTGACAGCATCCAGAAGTCCCTTTACAGATTCATGCTCATGAGCCCAAGGCTTCTTGAAATGCTGAAGCGATTCCATACGAGACCTAACAATCAGTCCCTGAGACAGGAGGGGCTTGTTATGAATGACAGTTATTAGGAGAAGAAACTTATTAAGTGAAAAATACATGAATGCTCCTTTATTACCTTTGAATCCACTAGCCAAATTTTCTTACGGGTCTCTTCCAATGGATCTTTTGTCTGGCCATGAATAAAGATGGTCAGGAAGAGTTAACATAAGCATTACTAATGGAAGTAACTTTCCGAGTTAATAATAATACCTGCTTTGAAACCTCAAGAGCTATCAGCTCCGCTATACCAGTTCCAGCCTTCAACAGCCAAAAGATTATAAATGGGAAATAAACACATCAATTTAAATGTGTGTGCGTGTGGATGACATATTTTTTTCTTTTTTCTCTATTAGACGTGGTGTTGAAATTGAAATGGTGACATATGCAAATAAGGCATTGGTTTATCATGCTAACCTCTCCAGCACCTAGGAATAGGAAGGTGTGATCAGCCAAGGTTCCCCCCACTAACTTCAGGGAAGCAAGCAGTCCTGCCAATACCACGGATGCTGTACCCTGAATTAAACCAAAAACCAGAGTCAATCACTCATAAATCCAAAAAGGGACTGTGCATAGAGTCACTAGTTATCTTCCATGTACCTGTATATCATCGTTAAAGACAAGGTGAGACGAGTAGTATTTTGCCAGCAGATCAAACGCATTATGATTTGCAAAATCTTCAAACTGAAAAAGAATGATAAATGTTGGCAAAAAATATAATCCAGCAAAAAGAAAAAAGAAAAACGAGATTAAGTAACATGTTGGAGAAGATCTGTAACCTGTATCAAGACTTTCTCCCCGTAGTGCTGTTTAACAGCTTGCATGAACTCATCTAGAAGCTCTTCATATTCCTAAACCACAATCAACAAATGTCATGTTTATATTTACTTGAATGCTTCTTACTCTATACAGGGATCAAAAACAACTGAACAGTGCATTACTGCAAGAGAATGAAAGAGAAGTAACCAGACCTTCCCAGTTGCCCTCTTTTGCCTAAGCCCAATGTAAAACTCATCATTCAGCAACTTCTCATTATTTGTACCAACGTCAATAGTTATTGGTAAGCACTGTAAATTATGGATCCATATTGACATTAATCAAGAGTTAGAAGAAAGTTATATGCGAGGGAAACAAGGGAAAAAATTCATATGCTACTATTCCTTACTGCTGAAGGGCGAACACCTCCTAATGCTGTATAGAGAGAGAGTTTCCCAACAGGAATGCCCATGCCCTATCAGAAAAGTTAAAACCATCATATGTCAGCCGAGAAAAGATTCTGAAGATTATACAGAAATAGGAGCCAAATCAATACATACCTGGCAACCAAGATCTCCAAGTCCCAAAATACGCTCACCATCAGTCACAACAATAACTTGAATGCTCTTTTCTCCCCAGTTTTTCAATACGTCAAGGATCTTGCCTCTGAAGAACTCAATCACTCAGTATTTTCTGGAATTATAAGCAGGGGGAAAACAAAGAAAGAAAGAAGAGTGGCACCAAAAAGCATACTTCTCTTTCAAACTGATATAGAGACCCTGAGGACGCCTAAAAATGCTTCCATATTTCTGGCAGGCTTCTCCAACCGTAGGAGTGTAAACAATTGGGAGCAGTTCCTCAACATTATCGATCAAAAGCTTGTAAAACAGCCTTTCATTCCTCTCCTGTTAGAATAGAAACAGTGAGAGAAGGTGATAAATTTGATGCTACCGAGCACCCACCCAGTATAACTTGTTAAGTAGAAAAGCGGCCATAAGAGCAAGAAGCCAACTAGTACCTGAAGATCCATCAAGGCCATGTATCTATGCAGAGGAACATCATACTGGCGAAGATTGTGCATCAACCTCTTTTCCTGTTGAACAATGATAATAACAAGGTTAAATAGCCAAAAAGAAAATGAAAACAATCGTAAGAGCCCAGGCCATGAGAAAATTTCATGTGAGGTTAGCAACGCAGACCTGAAGCTCTTGAGAGAGAACAGCAGGAGGCAAAAGGCCACGCAGGTAATGAGCATCTCTTTCTTTCTCAGCGAAGGCAAGTCCTTTGTTGTAGCGTGGATCACGCAGCAAAGTGCATCCACTGCAACACAAAACATACTTTATTAGCATTCATTTTATATTTTATTGATTCATCGGATCTCTCTTGTTTTTTTCTCTGCCTAGCCTAATTCTCCAATAAAAAAAAAAAGGAATTAATCGAAACATGGTAGGGGAAAAAAAAACCACATGAAGGGGATAAGATCGAAGTCAAATCTACTAGCCTAGCCAAAACTTAAAAGGCCCGGCAAATATGAGATCACGTAAAACAGCAAAGCACAGATCCAAAAACACTGAGGTCAACGACTAAAATATTAGCAGAATCAACAGGAAGTGATGCAGAATTCTTGTCCTTTTTTTTTAAAACCTGTCACCATCCTTCTTCATAGCGAAGAAAATATTGTAGAATATAAAAACACAAAAATCATAGCCCGCTGCGGCTTCACCTGGCAACAGAAAAAGTCCAGGGAGTGATAAGCTGGTCCTCCGTCGCACTATCCTCGCCGTAAGAGTCCCGAACACCACCTCCGAGACCTTTCCGGCCATCCTCTGAAACGCTGCCGTTTCTCATCTCCTTCAAGTCGCTCGACATTAATGCCACGAATTTTCTCACTTCTCTCCCGTACAAAACCTGTTTCTGCAGTAACCAATACTTAGCAGTGAGATGAGATTTGCTTAACGAAACAGTAATGCAAAAACCACTCACACCTGAACAGCGAAATGTCAAAAATTCTAAGACGGAATAGTGTTTTGCAGCTTCAGAAACAAAGGATTGTTCACCTGATCTTCTGGTGTTGCACGAAACAAAGCTTATGAAAAACGAATAAGCAGGAATGGTGTGGCAAACGAGATCACAATGATTATATATATAGTAGTATTAATTAGATTTCAATTGAATGTCAGGATGGTTAGAACGTGGACTGGCAGGAACACGTGGAGGATTAGGTCTAATAAATAAAAAATAAAAAGGAGAATTTGTTGTTGGTAAGGATGGAAGATTCACCGTCTTTGAAAGCTTAAATTTAATTAGTTTCTTGTTTTGCTTTTTGATATGGAAAGGAAGAGTGATAAAAAATGGAATGGTGAGCATTACCAGAATGGTGCGTTTGTGACTGTTCAACGACATCATGTTGGAGGGAAGTGGAAGGCGTGTTGATTTTCCGTGTCTTCTGGAAGTCAATCCTGCACAGCTAATGGGATTCCCTTCAAAGTCAAGATGGGAATTGGGGAGCGAGGAATCAGATAGTGGGGAAGGAAAGCTTTTACCATTCTCACGTGCTTTTCCCATATCTTTAAAGACTTTTGACGATTATGCTTTTGTTATATCACTGCTGAGACAAAATAAATGCACATCCGCGTCTGGCTGTGTTCATATGCATATCTGTGGTCAGAAAAAGGCGTTGAATGGTTCTTCTCTGCTTGTTCCTACCTTCGCTTCATTATGCGAGTCTAATTCCAGATTAAAAAATTACTCCCCACATTGTTTAATCATAACAAGACTAGATTATATAGAACAACCAGCTTATATTTCTAGTTCTCTCTCTTTTTTTTTCTCTTCTTTAATTATTATTGGTAGAGTATCAATAAAAATAAATTAAAAAAATATAATAAATATAAAAAAAATATCTTATCTTTGACATCAAAATCAACTCATCATATATATTTTATATATTTACACAGGCCCCGTTGATGAACATGAAATTAACCTAACTCAAAGGATGAGTTAGACCGGAGGGTGAATATTGGTTCACCGGATATATGGAGTACTGCCTACTGGTACTAATTACCAGCGTCCTAATCAATAGTAGTTATTAGTTTCCTTGATGAGCAACAAATAATTTGTTTGGAGGTGGGCCATATGTTGTCCTAAGATTAACGAAGAAAACAACAGGAGTTGAAAGAACTCAAAGAAGACGACGTTAATAATAATATTTAGAATTATTAGTGTCATTGAAAAGTATTATAAGTGTTTTTACATAGGTGGAAATAAAACTCATTTCATATACTTACATTATATATTATAAATCACGATTAAAAAGTATTTTTTAAAATTATAATCGCTATTCCAAATGGATATGACTAGCATGCGCTGCAATAAGCGTTCGCTGCATATCCTTTTCTTGAAACTACACCATCTTGGTGTAGTTTTGAGAAAAGGTAGAGTTTTTTTTGTCTAAAAAATAGTATCTAGTTTTTAAAGTATTTTTTTGAATATAATTAGTATCTTAAAATATTTTTTAAATAGCATGAAGTATTCTAAAATATTTTTTAGTACTTTTAACCATTTAAAGTATTTTTTCAGTTGCACCTAATGTGTTAACAGACTGATTGCAATTTTAACTTAAATTTATTTTTTCAACTCCAAAAATTACTTAAAAATATTTTTAGGCTAAAATTGTAATCAGTCAGCTAACATACTGAGTATAACTGAAACAATATTTTAAATATTTAAAAACACTGAAAATTATTTTAAGATATTAGATAAGTCTAAAAAAATATTTTAAAATATTAGATACCATTTTTTTTAAACAAAAAAAAATCCCACTTTTTCTATAAAAAAAAAAAAAAAAAAGGATATGCAGCGGACGCTCCTATGCTCGCCATATCCATTCCAAACACCCAATAAATTAGTTGAATGGTGTGGTTGGAATAATGAAATAAGAAATTCGACGCAAACGGGTATGAGCCACTCAGTCATGCGAATTGGAGGATGTAAAGAGAATGTGAATGAATGCTAACTCACCGAAGAGGGGCCCACTCATATCTGTGGGCAACCTTGATCTGTGGTCAGATTTGAAAAGCTAGAACTAATAAGGCCATGGAGGTGAATGGTGAGACTGGATTTAGATGTTATCGTTCCATCTGAAGCTTTTTGCATAGCCGCGAATGAAAGGGATCGGAGCATGGCGGTGCCACTGGTTTTTTCGGTTGAGGGCGTAGTCGTGAATGCTCACTCTTTTTCTTGGGGCAGCTAACCCCTTCTTTGAGTTTTAGCGGATGCTTCCATTGCTTTATGGTTACATATTCAAACCAATTTACCATTTTCACTTTGCATGTTGTTTGATCTTTTGAGTCTTAAATTCAAGTATTAGAAGAGACTTTTGTGTTAGGAGGTGCAATCGCGAATCTTAAAATTGAAGTAGCCAATTATTTGGTTGTCTCCGGAAAAATGGTTGATAGTATGAAAAGTAAGGATGGACAAAGTGTGTTTGGGGTAGTTGTGGGAAAAATGACTTATTTGCAATCTGACTTATAGAAACTTAAGATTGAGTAAAAGTCAGATTGTGTAATATGATTTATGTTTGAATTGACAATTGAATAAGTGTTTTTATGGAAGTTAAAATTTGTTTGGATTAGTGATTGCATAAGTGCTTTTATGGTAATTGTAAGGCAAAAAAGATATTTAATATTATGAAAAAGTGGAAAATGTAAGATAAAAAATGTGGTGCCAAGATACATAAATTTGATTAAAAAATATTACATAACTAATCGGATCACATGTCTCACACAAGTTAATCTCTAATCATGTCACGAATATGATTCATCCGGGTTGAAGATGTCCCAACATAATTGGTTGATGATCCTCCATTCTCTACAGTAGTATTATCTTCATGAGCTACATTCTCAATTTCTGTTTGATTAAAGTTAACATCATTTTGAGAATTTCTCCTAATAAAGTTATGTATGGCCATTGTTGCGCAAACTATGTGGATTTGTGTTTCGTAGTTGTATTTACGCATTTTTTGCAATATTTCAAATTTATTCTTCCACACTCCAAAAGTCATTTCAACAGTTGACCTCAAATTGAAATGGTAGAAATTGAAGGTCTCTTTAGCATTTTCAAATGCAGGTTGACGTTTAAACCCATGCAGGTGATAACGCTCACATCTGTAAGGACTAAGATATCCAACTGGTGTCGGATAGCCAGCATCGACCAAATAATATTTGCCTAATATATGTTGAAATCATTTTAAACGGGTGAGATTAATAAAAGTATGAAATGAAAGGAATTGAAGTAAAGGTGACAAAAATATACCTGCAGACGGATGAGGGAAATTCATAGCTAGATTTGAGACAACAGATTGAAACACAAGAGCATCATATGTAGTACATTTCCACCCCGCCAACACGAACGTAAAGCACATATCCTAATTGCTTACAACCATCACATTCTATGTTGGATATCCCTTTCTCCTGATATATTTATCCTGGTTAAAACCAATGATCACACACTTTATGTGAGTTACATCTATTGTTCCAATAACATCCTTAAAGTAGGGATAATATCGGGGATTGTTGAGTATATGTGGGTGGCATCCACGGAATTCGGGATCATAAGGTTTGATATTTTCCTGCGCTAGACTCAGGCAAGCCTCCAGTACTCTGTGCAATAGCTGGTGATACGTAAAATATTTTCATATTTATTTTCCCTTATATGATATTTTTGTGGACGATATTTGAGCTTAATGTAATGAATTTAGGTGTAATTGATAAATAAATAATGATTTTCTTCAATACCGTAGCAATTCATTGTTCATACAGATTTATTGTTCATACGTACTGTAGCAATTCACTGTTTATACGGTATTGTAGCAGGTCGCTGTAGTGCCCGCATTGAAGCTTATAAATATATAAATAGAGGTTATTGGCAGCCTAAAGAATGAGGAAGAAAAGAGGAAAAAAAGAGAGAGAGAGAGAGAGAGCTTCTATTTTAGATAAATAGTTGTTATTTTAGAATTTATTTCTTACATTTTTTTACTTCTTGCATGCCTCCTATGTGGATGGTTTTACCTCCTATATGGAAAGCCTAGATAGTCCTCCTTTGTGGATGGTATAGGTTTCCACCTACATGGAAGGTTTTACCTCCTATATGGTAGGCTAGATTTCTCATTTTCATGCATCTATTAGTTGTATTTTTATGTTTTTATAATTAATTTTTATGCAATATTTATTATGTTTTCATTTTATGTTTGTTTAGTTTTCAATTTTATTATGAGCTAATTTTTTTTCCTAGGGTGATGATGTAGTTTACTAATGACGTATTGAATCTTAACTTATTAAATTTAGTTTTAATTTTGGGAAATTTCCAAAAAAAATACCATTTAAACTTCAAAATCTCAAATAGGTGATTTAACAATAAAATGTTTTGTCAATTGTATTATCATTCTTGTTAATCCCATTAACAACTTTGTCAACGAGATTTTGAAGTTTAAAAGGTATTTTTTTGGAATTTTTCCTTTAATTTTTCTTTCATGATTGAGTTTTAATTATTATTCTTGATGCTTTCAATTGATTGGCCACCTTTTGGATGATTTTAATATGCATGTTGAGATCGGAAGGAGATGCATGTGTTTGGATTATATAATTAAAACCATAATTTGCATATGAAATAGAAATATATTCATATGGGTTGTGTAATCTTAAATGAGTTCCATAAATCTTAATTCGTGATTAATTGTTTAAATTCATATAGGAATATAATGGATTAGTAACTAATCATATAATTGCTTGACTTTGGAAGAGGCTAGTAATTAAATTAAAGAAACTTGACTATCAATCATGTGGAATAAATTGGATTAAAATAGATAAGTGATTCAATCCGGAATTTATTAAGTGAAATCTAATCCATAGGGCTTTTTCTCATATTTGTCTTCATATCACTTGTATTCATATTTCATTAATTTTATTTTGCAATCTCAATCATAACTAATCGATTGGCTGAATAGTATTAAGATTATTAATTTTGGTACTTAGTGATCAATCCTCGTGAGAACGATACTCTACTTACTTCTATATTACTTGATTATGACAGTGTACATACATTTCCTAAATACACAATCCTACACCCGTAATAGCCAGCTAATAGTTTCCCCTGAATGCTGAAACAGTTCTTGGACTATCCTATTGCCGACTCCGTGGCCAACAGTAAGTAAAAACATGACAATCATTTCTTCGACACCGACGTGCTTGTAATTCCCTAACCCATATTCCATTAATTTATTGCACAAGTGGTAGAACACTTGTTTTTCTACTCTAAACATTCTATGACAACGTGTTGGAAATTGTGCCCTAAGGGCCAATCATTGTACCTTAAACATTATTGTTATTTAATAATTTCTCCTTATTGTTATCATATCATTTGCATGTTTATTATAATAATTGTATCCTTGGATGAACTATAAAGATTATCCTAAATGTCCCTGGTCAATTATCTATGCGGGAGCAAAGATGAAATAAGACCAGTATGACTTTGATGAGGTATAGAGATACAAATCAAAGTCTTAGGCACTTGTAGGAGTATAAGGTGCTGGACCGACCCGCTATGAGAAAGTTGCATGGATCAAGTCATAAGCTTATCTCATACATATAATCATGTCACAGTGCCCTCTGACCTGAGATCATCATAGATTCCTGCATGAGAGTTGCTAAGTTTTGACCTAGTCAAAAGTCACCTTTGACCGGGTGATGATAAAGGCTACAATCGGGCTTAGGAGTTTTCATGAAGAGGAATGTGAATGGTCAAGATGGAATTTGTCCCTCACATTAGTGAGAGATATTACTGGGCCCCTCGATGAGTGAGTCTGAGAAATGTATGGCCATACTGTAATGGGAAGGAGTTTCCATTTCTAATTTCAGGCTACTCAGGAATCGGGAAAGTGATGGTCAGGAACAGGAGGATGACGTTGTCCATGCCTCATCCTTGACCAAAATATCGTGTGACAAAAAGGGACGTGACATGGTTGTATAAAAGGTTGCATCGTATCATCGATCCTCATGTGAATTGGGTAGTCGCAATGTCTTGCTAGAGGCCACTTGCGACTTGTGGGCTAGAATAGTTTTGGCCCACTGCCAACTTCATGTGGGCCTACAGGGTCGCACACAAGAATAGCCCAACACGAGCTATGATGTCCAGATTCATTGAATCTAAGATGTGTCTAAGATTCAATGAATACAATATTTGACCTAGGGTGGATGAATATTATATATATATATATATATATATATATATATATATATATATATATATATATATATATATATATTCGAAAAAATAATAATATATATATATAGATTATAATATTATTATAAGATGTTAGTTTTATATTTAATTTATTTGATAAATTAAATAATTAAAACTAATACAGATATCATATCTTAGATTTAATTTATAAAGATAAATTAAATCTATTGGCTCTTTAATTAGATTAAATGAATATGATAAATTAAATATGTTTGACAGATTTAATCAAGTCAGATTTATTTGATTTGATTCGAATTTCAAATTAATTAAGATTAATTTTGAGATTCCAATACGGCCTACATTAGATAGAAAATTCGAAGGGCTTGAGAACCCTAGGTTGTACGGAGAACTTGGAGAGCCACGAGAAACCCTAAAGAGGCATCTTGGAGGCGCTAGCACGCTGCCGTATTGGGTCTTGTTCGTGTGGATACCGGTAGAGGGAGGCGACCAGAGGTGTTGACTCCTAGAGATCGAAAGCACGAAAAACATAAAGGTACTATTCTAACCACTCGATTTAGACGTCTTTGATAGATCTATGATTGGGATTCGAGGTTTTTAAACGGTTAATTTTTCCGCTGCGTGTACGAATCCCAACACGTGTACCATGGCTTGCCAATATCTCTTGAACTCATAAATGTCCAGTGTGTTGACTTGTTTTACGTAGTTCTTTGCACATGAAAGAAACTCAATATTGACACAACAACGCAGTCAATTGTTCATACTCTATTAGCTCTTCATCTATAAGAGCTAGTAATCGAGAGGTGTCATCTTCTTCCTCAATTCAATTTGGCATTGCTTATGTAACCTTTGAATGTGGTTAAATTTAGGTAAGTAAAAAATACAAGTACAAATAACAAGTCATACATACACGTTCACACATTCAACATGTTATAAAAGGTACGTCCACAAACATTCAGTCTAAGTCGTGATGTTCATCCAATAATTACACAAACGAACAAACATAAATAGTCGCATACAACAATTCTTCAAAATTGAACTATTTTGACATATAGTTCAGTTGCAGGTGGGGGTCATGAACGGGAAACCACTCATTCAACGCTCCGAGCCATAAACTACAACTACTCAATCAAGTACTGTTTGTTCCGTTTAGCTATCGAAACAAATATGTCCCGACTTATTTTATCCATAAGAAGCTTGATACATGGGACTCAGAAATCCTCATCACGTTGCACTTTCTCAAGATCATGCAAGTTATTCATCACAACATCAACACTCCTCTCTCTAATTTCACTAACTGCAGCAACTCTTTCCTTCGGTGCATTAGATATAACACTAACTACATCCGCAATTTGTTTCGAAGCTGGCATTTTCTGCTTCTTCTTCTGCCCTGACAGATCAACTCTCTTCCTCTTGTCGTGGCTTCTTGAATCTGTTGGAACATAGGGTGGAGTTTAGGATGATAACCCAAATGTTGGCTAGTTCGTCTGTCACTCCTGTGTTGGGTGCTGAGTTAACTCCAAAAAGGTCATCTTCGCTATCCCCTGACCCTTTTTCTTCATCCATTGTCGGTCGGTAGACATCTTCATGCTCCGCCTCCTTTGTTTGTGTCTGTATGAAAGGAGGAGAAAAAATATCATCTCCCATTGCAACAACATCCTTGAATATAATCCTCAACTCTCTTTCATACTTAAGGCTTGTACGTCAAAACTTTCTATATGCCAAAGTCTCCTGCATACATACAATTAAATTAACCAAAATCAATACCCATATCAAAAACCAATACTTGATTTACTTCTTAATCGTGAAACAAATCTTACTTTGGTCATGTTACAGATTTTAAATTATCAGGAAAAAAAATTGTAAATTTGATTCTTCACAAATACTATATTGATATTTAATTGTGTTCATTTATTCATAAAAATGTTAATTTAATTAAAGTCACTGAAAATACAAGAGAATCCTACATGAACTACAAAAACATAAATAAGTAATTTTCTACCACAACGAGTTGTCAATCAGTATACTCTTTTAGTCAATACTTATATTCTTATAGCCAACAAGACTGTTTTGTCATTTTAAAGAAAAAAGGTATTTTGTTGTCTTTACCCTTTGATAAAATTTAGTTATGTTCAATAAGGAATAGTATGATTTACTTTTTAAATTTGGAAAGAAGGTCACCAAATTGGTTTAAGCATCCTATAAATCGAAAGTGTCCAATACAATTACATGTGCCCATTAGTATAGTAGTAACTAAAGTTATAAGTTACTATAGTCATTACTTACCTGATATTTTTTGTGACACCACTCATTCGATGCAATGACACTGTTCATTAGAGGGTCACGACCCACACCAATCTCTTTTGTTAATGAATCTCATGTCTTCAAATCCTTCCTCAAGATATCGAACATATTCTTTAATTGTTTCTTCTCATATGCTTTCCCAATCTTATTATTGAATGTGGAGACAATGTTGTTCCATTCTGTCTTTGAAAATGACAACCCTCGCTGTTCTTTTCGGTATATTTAGTCAAGGTAGGCATGGATAAAAATTCCAATTGCTCCATCATCTCATACTGCTTTGTCACTCATATCTCTATGGAAAAGTTTCGCATATAATGTATCAACCAAATCCCTAAACTAACAATAGGAGCCATAATTTTTGGTATAGAATTAACCCAAACATACTATGTACTCTTATGCAACCTAGGATTTACCTATATTCCTATTTTCCGTAATATATGGTAAAATCATTTTGAAGTGAGATTAATGCAAATGTGAAGTGAAGACAAAGTAATTTAATTAAAATAGGTAAATCAGGTGATGGGGAAATTGCATTAAAGAGTCCCCTTTCCAAAAATTAATCATCAATTCTTCCCCAAACCAAAATTACAGAACAAAAAACTAATAATCCGATTATCATCATATCAAACGGTCTCCCGAAAAAATGAGAAAAAGGAGCTCAGAAATGTTTCAGAATAACAAATACAAAAAAAATACATTGTGCACCAGCCTTTCTCATTCAAGTTGTGAACTAAAGGATTAAACCATTTGGTCTTTTAAAGATGTCAATATAAATATGTTTTGCCTAGAACATTTTCTCAATTAAAAGCAAAGCAAGATCTTATTCCTTGTTTGTCAGTAAACTCCACTAATATTCAATGATAAATCAAACAGATGGAAAACTTAAATGGTCAAACCAAATAAAACGAAATGCAATTATACTCATTCAAAAAGGGACACAGTCAGCGATTCGCCAAGAGGAATCAAGCGAAAAATAAAAAACAGAGTTGTGCCGTTCTGTGTGTCTGTTATGGAGAAGACAGATAACGAAGAAGAGAAATATTTTTAAAATAAGCAAAGAGTGACACGAGTAATAAGTTTCTTTACGTGTTTTTTCATCAAAGAGAGTGTAGCATCATAAGGAGGCATACATATATGAATCAGAATCTCCAAAGGAAAGCAAGAGTTACAGGCGAAGATGAACGGTGGCCGTTGGAACCAGAAACCACAAACCACAAACAGAAAAAGACACTCAAACCAGTATTCACATTGGTTCTCAAATCCATGTTACTAGTAAACCCCTGTTTTTGTCATCGTTCCCAATTTCTTCACCTATTTTCCTTCTTTAAAACGTGTGAAAAAAAATTTCTCATTAATGGCAGCATTCATATCGCACAAGCAAATATATATATATATATATATATGAGATATTCCAGGCAAGCCACCTGGGCAGAGGAAGAAACAAGTAACCCACACTAGAATTAATTTTCCAAATCAAGCTTCAAACCTTGCCATGCAAAAGATTCCACTGGCGGTGACCAGATGGAGGAAGACAGAGCACGTTCAGGTTGTTGCAGGGCACAGACGCTAGACGAGAGCGGAGATCAAAAGGCACAAAGTGAAAAACTTCCGACGGACTTGAAGATTCGAAGGAAGACCAAGATGGAAGATAAAAGACAGAGCGAAGAGATGAAGAAGTTCTTCAGATCGAAGCACCTCTTACCACCGAGAGAGGGAAGAAGACAAATGGGAGAGTGCCAACCATCTGTGGCTGCCGGGACATGGAGGACTCGTCGGAGAAGGCGACCGGAGCTCAGAGGGACAGTGAGATCAACGGAGCTATTAGAGACAGGGATTTCTACAGATCTCAGAGACGCTGATGGAGCTGAGAGAGACAGCGGGCGATGGAGTGGGACAGGGACAGAGCTGAGATGTCTGAGAGATTTGGAGAGAGAGAGACAAATGCGATCAGACAAGCACATGTGACATAATTATTAGGTCATGTGAGAGTGTCATAACAGTCAAAAAGGCTTCTCATGCAATCGCAAAAGGCCCATCTGCTAGCCTATGAAAAAAGCCCAATCACAAACCATAAGTTTTTCTATGAAATTGGCAGCCCAAACACTCAAAAAAAGAAAAAACATGGTGGCATAAGGGCTTTTGGGTCTCAATCATACAATTGGGCCCCCTACAGGCTACAGCCATGCCTAACACTCACAAAATCATTGTAAGACACGGGTGACTGTTTTAATTCCGCAGCGCTACATATTAGTATGACTCATCATCCACGTGGCAATTATTATCTATCGATGAATATATAAGCTTCCATGTGATCCCGCAATTCATCTTCCATCATTTATTATGTGGTTGTAATTAGCTTTTAAAAATAATTTTTACGATTTATGAAGTAAGTATGAAGATGAGTTTTATCCCGATTTACGTAAACTATAGTTTGAAACCATAATTTAAAAGCCTCACAAAAATACTGCTATTAACTTTTATGTCAGCTTCTCCAGATTCAAATTACACAATCTTTTTGCTAACATTTTTTTGTCTCGTGCGATGGTCTTGAGAAAGGATGTAGAAGAGGATGGCAAAAAGGGCACCTATATCTATATGCAATCAAGTCCCTTGTGCAGAGTAATACAAACCTCGCAATGCCAAAAAAAAAAAGAAAGAAAGAAAATTATAGTAAAGGAATTTGATAAAATAATATTTATTAAGAAATATTATAAAAATTATAATTATTTAAAAGAATCAAGTATTGAAATATAAAATTAAAAATACTAAATTGCCATTCATGCTTCTCCCTGGCCTTCTTTTTCATTCTTAGGTCAAGCAGGCATCTCACAGACCTAGACTTGTGTAAAGGGTCCATATCTAATTGCAACTATACTAAAAATTGTAATTAAATTTGTGAATGGACAATATATTTTATCCAAAACCCAATGAGAAAAGGAAAGAACGGTGAAGTCATCAAACCGTTGAATGAAGAATAAAAGGAACTCATTCCCTTCAGTTCCAGTTTTTCTTAACCAAATCAAGGATTTATTTAGAGTATATGAATGGAAACATAGATGCATCCATCTTTCCTATCCGGTTTAGAATTTTATATCTAAAAAAGAATCACTGTAATTCAATGTTTATTCAAAAAATTGTGCTTAGAGCCCTCATGAAACAGCTGTACTGCAATGGATGGCAGACCCAACGCACTAGATAGTGCATTAGCCCCAAGAAGCACTATTGAGAGGAAGATTCTTATGGCATGGAGTAATACATTTAAGGCATGATATCTAAAGAATATGCTTTTGCCGGTGATCTCTCGCTTTGTTAAAGAATTTCTAGAGTCACATTTACTGTGGTTTGCAGTTAGATTTGGAGCTTTTAATACAGTTTCTGGGTTTGAAAGTCGAAGCAGAAGCACATGGAGAGCAAATTAGTATTTTTTAATGTTATATTTTGATATTCTAAATAATTACGATTTTTATGATCCTCCCTAGTAAATGTTATTTTCTCTATGTTATTTTTATCATAATTTTCCAAAACAAAAAGAGTAATATAAACATCTGTTTTTTTTTTTTAATTTGATCAGGATTTTCCCTCAAGGATTAGAGAGTAAATAGTTTTCATCTATCGTGATAAGTGCATTTTCTAAAATTTAAATTTATATTATCTTCCTTACATGAGTTAGGCCTCTTACTACCTCTACTAACAACTTATTGGTAATGCAAACGTACAACTCTAAGATTAAAATTTCTTTTTTCCTTTCCTTCCACACCAGAAATGATCAAATAGCGGCCTTGGCCACTATTTTTCCTTTATGATAACATGTATAAACAATATCAGTTGGGAATCCGTCTGATTTTCTTTTATCATTCAAACCTTGCTGAATCATTTTTATTCCTGGGTCGGCGGGCCATATGAATTTGCATGAGAAAACAATATAATTTAACACCAACATCAGCCTTAGAGTCGGGAAAACGGGCCGAGCCCGTCGGACCGACCCTTTTAGACACTGAATTTACAAGGACTGAATTTAAAATTTTAGCCTTAAAACTGAAAGCGGGCCTAAAAGGGCAAGCCATATAGGGTCAATAGTCTAAAAAGGCTGGCCCTAAAGGGCCACAGGCCAGTCCTTTATGCCCTTATATTTTTTTTCAAAATTATTTATATGATAATAATAATATTATTTTTTATATTTTGTTGATGATGTTACAAATATTTAGTTGTTATTATCTTTTTTAGAATTAAATTTTATAAGAATATCTTATGTTAAGAATCTTAAAAATTAAAAATTTATAAAAGATATTTCTTATTTTATAAAAAAAATACATTAGATATTTCTTATTTACTCCAAAATTTTACATATGATACTAATTTATTTATATTTTATATTCGTTATAGAGTTATTTATCATTTTGGTTTATTATTTGTTATAGATAAAAATTATGGATGTATTCATGATGTGGAGAAAAAATTCTTGATATTTTTACTCCTCAAGCAGATCCTACTACTCAAAGTGAAACACAATTAAATTTTCTTAAAATTGATGATAGTGGCGAAGAAGATGAAAATGATAGTCATCATACTCATATCGCTTAGAGTGTTTAGCTTATTGTCATCTTATACTTTGTACAAGACTGTGAGTTATTTATGGACATTATTTTTTACCTTTGATTATGAATTAGTAACTATATTAGTTTTATTGCATGAGGCATGTGGATGTGTAGTTAAATCTTGTAAAATTAGCTTCCGGCCCTGTGGGCCGACTCTGACTCTCATGCTATCGGGTCAGGCTTTGAAAAAAATAATTTTTCTTATCTCGAGCCATATAGGGTTGGCCCTGTAAGACCGGACCAGCTCTAATTCCCAACTCTAATCAGCCCAGGCGTCCATTTGTTTAATTGTCTCTGCTCGGGAACTTGATCTTGTAAATTGAAACTAAAATAACAGGCTCTTCCGTTAGTCAGGCGGGTGGTGGTTCCAACAATGTTACGTTAAATAAATAAATATGCTTAAGTTGAGAAAAAGCTTTGCAAAAAATGACAGATATCTGGACCATATTATTGAGAACTAACAATATATAACATCCCAGCAAACTCTAGTTTAAAAGCCACCTGTAATGTGACTTCCCAAACCATTACGACTCCTGAAACAAATGAGCACAAATTCATGATAAATTACATGATGTTTCCCAGAAGTAAAAGAAAGTTGAAAGAAGCCTGGCAACAACCTTTTGAAGCACCCCGGCAGCGTGGAACTGCGAGCTGCATGTCGAACTCCAGCAAGTGATGACCCTAACATGATAATTAGCCGTGCCAAGAAAACGAGGATACCCTTGGACCCAGTTTTCCTGCGAGAGTTTTTCTGATCTGGACCGACTAGATCTAGATGATTTAAATTTAATTTTTTTTAATTAATAATTTTTAAATAAATAAAAAATCATTTTTTAAAAAGAGAATGTCAAAAAAATATCATTTAAACTTCAAAATCCCGTTAACAAGTTCGGTAATGAGATTAATAAGAATGGTAATGTAATTAACAAATCATTTTATTGTTAAATCACCTATTTGGAATTTTAAAGTTTAAATGGTATTTTTTTGAAATTCTCTTTTTTTAAAAAAAATTATTTTTATTTTTAATTTTCTACCTATTAAAATAATTCTTTTGAAAAGCAAATTGGGAAACTGGATTCGGATACCCTTGAATGAAGTATGCAACTTTCGTGAACAGATATTCAAAAACAAATTTTTGCCACAAATCTCCTTGGTCGACTGACCATATATTCTCATTTGTCCTTCTGAAAATGTTTTTTGTCCTCAAAATATTAATCTCAAGGGATCACAGTCCATTTTACTTGCGTCAGTAAACGAACGGCTATTAAGAATAGACGAGGAGGAGAGCAATGAGCATTAATGCTGACCAACTTTAAAAGATCCGTCAATATTCGTGAGTCTCATAGAAGCGCAGAGACCATCAAATCATGTTTGGACTAGACCTTACAGTTGAAACAATATGTTGCAACCAAAACAAAAAACAAAGAAAACTTTTTTCCCCACTCCCACTTTTATTAAAACAGGGGAAAAAATCTCGAAAATGTTTAAAAGGGGACAATAATCACATTCGCATACATTAAGAAGCTCCCAAAATTGTTGATCCTGAATCATCGAGGTTTCGAACCAGCATGACTAAATCTGCAAATTATGACGGGCATAGAACTTGAGAGAATTGTGAAGCGCCATAAGAGCCATAATTTCTGTTCAGCACAAGAGAGATAAACGGTAATTAGGTAACAACCAATGGCACAAACAAGAGAGGGAAAGAACAAATAATTAATACCCCAATGTCAGGAACAGTAGAAAAGTAACATCAGGCCAAATGATCGGCCATTCATGAGCATATCTGAAACAATGTAAGTAACTTCTCAGCTAACAGTATTTTGGAGGAATTGAATATAAATAGATGCAGAAATCAATACCTACTGCAGATGTTCAAGTAACTCCGATGATAAACAAACACAGCAATACAAACGTTTTTGTCACCTTAGTCGGACCTCCCAGATAGCCAACTTATCAGAACCAAAACTGCAAATTGCCACGTTTTATGGTAACAAGAGTCGGACAAAATAAGCACCCAGCCATGCATATTAACAGGTCCAGAGACATTGAAGATTTTGATACTGGAAGCAAAAAGTAGTTATAGCAGCAGCGTGACATTGTCAGAGTCAAATAGGCAGCAGAAAGACGGTTATGATTTGCCACAGCTAGAACATATGCAGATTCTTACATAGCTCCTTTTCTGAGACACCCTGAAGCTTACATAGATGTACCCACGTACATACCTTGACTTTCAAAACTGAAATGGTCAAGATAAATGTAGTAGAGAATAGACTGAGACCAGAAATGCTTAATCTAGTTTGATGCTAAGTATCACAGCTGTACTGCAACTAAAAAGGAGAAAGCGGCATAATTTTGGATAAGAGTAAGAATAAACCACCCATAACATTTGTTTCAATCAAATTAACATCAGTAACACTTCATCAAATGAACCCCCAAATACATGTTCTCCAGAGGAGGTTACGGACTAAAAACTACAATTGTAGTTGATGACAAAATAATAATATAGTGATCATAATAATCGATTACAAACTGGCCAGAGTACACAACTTTCTTTCATAAGGTCAAATTCAGACATGAGGTTAAGAGCAGCTTTAAGTCAAGAGGAAGGGACAAAAGCATCTACGTACAAGCCTAAACAGCTAAAAGTGTCCAGTTTTCACTGGAAAATCAGGTGCACTTTCGCAAAATGCCTTCAATAATTATAAACCTGGACTGTGCACGTGCCTTCAACGAAGTAATTATCGTTCAAATCTATACATTTTTTTACCAAGACTCATCCCAATGGAAATGAAAGATCTAATTTAGCTCATAGCAGTGCAAAGCTATTGTATCAAATGATATGTGATGGCGACCATAAAGAGAGGTTTAGCATACATCAATGCTGAACGGCATTTGTTCAAAACTGTCAGAGCAAATCTTCAGATCACATCTGACTGTAACAGGCCAATCGGCATCAACTAGAATCTCTGAAGACCTTCAGCAGCTCATGAAACTGTTCTCCCATAACAAATAGATGATATATACAAGTTCTTGGCCCACTTTTCCTGCATAAGTCACATATCAAGTGTAAGTATCTAACATCAAGGAATGACAATGGATACTGGAAATCCAGGAGTCAAAATAACCTTGACATGAGTACTAGGGAAAGCAGAGGTACGAAGCGTCTCTTGAGTTTCATCAGCTGGTTTTCTCCTCGGGATGCTAAGAACAAAAGCAGCTTGGTCTAATGTTGCAGCAGTAGATGTGATGCGGTAACACTGGTCCCACCTCTGATGAATACCTTCACTGGGATACAGGAAATCAAGTTCCACAACCTGCCAATTATTTTAAATGTTCAACATGGGCATACCAGATATGATTTTAAGCACCAAGAGGTCATTAACTAATGAAGTATTTAAAATCTAAGAGTAAGACCTGATCTGAAAATCCAGCACCACGGGACATGACAATTGCCCACCTACTTCCAGCAGTTGCCATGGCAGTGACATAAAAGCCCTCTCTCCATTTTTTATTAATCCACTTGAATGGGAATGAATCACTGACTTTATAGGACTGCTGCAAGTACTGGGTCCCTGAAAGTCAATCCAACCGCAGAGGTGAAAACAGCCATTTAAACATGAAAATACATGCCAAAATAAGATAAACATGTTATCAAATCCATTACACATGCACGTGACACACACAAAACCAGAAGAACAAACCTTTAGACATTACAACCAGTGAGCTTCCATTATTAGCCCCTGCTATAGCACTGATGTAATAATTTTTTTCCCATTGTTCCATAATCCATTCCTATAAAAATGAGAACAGTGCATAAATCTTGGAATAACCACAGTAAAAATTGAGTATGAAATAATTTTAAACACCAAATATAAAAAGGTCTCATTAGCAGCTAGCACAACTGCCAGCTGAAATGTAACTCATCCAACCTTATGAAGAAAACAGGGTGAGAGTTCATAAACTTGTGAAGAGAAACCAGTGCCAGCATCCATAATAAGTGCCCAAAGATTGGAACAAGAAGCCACACTACTTATAAACAACCCATCCTCATTTCCTTTCTCAATGTGTTGGGACAGGCGCATATCTGCCACATTGTAATGATACCTATACCACCAAATGAAAACTTCAACCTCTGACCTTTCAGATGACACGATAGGCTAATAAGGTTCAAGGGAAAAGAAAGAGGAGGGAAGAAAAAACCTTTGCTTCATTGGCCGACGAGCATTATAAACACTGATCCATTGAGTCGCTGGCATTCCCATTCTGACCTTCTTCTTTGGTTGTTCATCATCATCATCTTCTATGGTCAATCGTCCTCTCTTATGACCAACCTGAAATATAAGCTTCACAAGAACAAAAGAAATGCGTAAAAGTCAGGCAAACTGTACCATTGACCAGTAAAATGCAGAATATCATAGTAAGAATAGTACTTTCTGAGCACCCTCAGTATTTATTGGCCTGATGTCTGGATTTGGACCAACAATTCCATCAAAAAGGGAGATATACTTTGCATAGTTTGGTTCTTCATCAAACTTCAAATTCACAACATACTCAACAAACTGTCGAAAGGGTAGAGGACAAAAACAGCACAAAGTTTCTGGGGAAGTGGCCATCTTCTTCTTGCAGACAAGGAATCCTTTATTTTCTCCCTGCAACATGCAATTATATGAGAACAACAAGGCTATATTATCCTCCCTGGTGACCATGGGATTACACAAAATACTGACCTGATATCCTTGCCACGGAAGCCGACCACGAAGAAGGAAGATCAGTGTATAAGCAAGAGATTCCAAGTCATCTCTTCTGCTGCCAGTTCTACCAAGATGAGCATGCACACTAGCATATCGCACTGTTCCCCTGTGGCAAGAATATGATACATGATATCAAACAGAAGCCTTATTTTCATTAGGCATATTAAGCAAAAACTAGAGATCATAATCTACCTAAATACATCTGGGCGTTGATCATACTCAACATGAAGGCCTGTTGAATTATCACGCCATCTGGTAGCTGTAATCATAAGAAATTAAGCATGCATCATTTCCATAAAAGTACCAAGGTTCAAGGAGATTGTACATTTACCTAATCCCAGATCAACAAGAAACAGCTTCTTCTCATCAGAAGTTCCAGGGGGGCCAAGCAAGAAGTTCTCAGGTTTTACATCACCATGTACATAACTGTAATATTTTTTGCACCATGATACCACATTCTTGGAAAATTGAAATCAATAAAATACCATACGAGACTCAATAATATAGAATCATGAAGATGAGAATTACCCTTTAGAATGCATCTTCTCTAATATGGATATTGCCTCAATGGCAATACAAGCTACCATGTCTATAGACATCCTGAAGACCAATAAGAGGAGTGTTATTGACGCATGAGATGCTATCTATTTTACTACAGTTGCAGAGATACTAACGCATGAGAGTTGTTATTCCACACATCCCATAGACTAGGGCCAAGCATATCCATTACCTGTTATGAAAACCAAGTTACAAAGGCATTCATATACATAAGACACACTAACCCTTTATATAAAATTAGAGTGTACATACCATAATATAATAATCACCTTGCCTCCCCTTATAATGAACTCTTGGAACACCGTGACTACCACCCAACACACTACAATGATAATTAAGAAATTATCAGTGATGAGAAAAAAGGCGGAGAGACCCTATCCTGTAGAAAGAAAAAAAAGATTTGTAACTTACTTGTAGACCTGCCACTCATATGGTGGTCCATAGTTGCAGCCTTTACTGCTTCTATGCTCAAACTTTAAGGCCACCTGAAAGAATTAGGCAACACATGGATGATAGAGAAACCCCAGAAGACACAGTAAAACATGCCCCAAGATTAAATGGAAACACTGATGCCACACCTCGACAGCTCCAGGACCGGTCAGTTCAGTGGGATTTGTTGCACCTACACGCCTGCCAACATAGACTTGTCCAAATCCTCCTTTTCCCAATTTTCTATCAATTCTGTATGTTGGTGAACCACCAACCTGGACCTGTCATGTAGAAGCCAAATGTTTAGATTTATCTTTCCATATACAATATCAGCATGCCTCTGAAAATGATTGGCAACAATTTATTGGGTAACTAATAAATTGATTATGCCTTGACAGGAGAGAAATCAACAGCCAAGGCTCTGGTTACCACGCCATCTGGGTGGTAGAGCCACTCACAAGAGTAACAAAACCATATTCTCAGATTTCATTCAAATCAGACCGCAGGCATACATACGGTGAAAAAATAAACACACGATGATTATAAATTAAGAACAAGGAGGAACAAGCAAAAAGCAGTGGAACATCTTCACATATATTGAAAAGGATGAACAAAACGAGAAAGAAAATCCTTTTAACTGAAGCTTATTGCAGGTATGCTGGGGAAAGCACCCCAAATCCTATAACAACAAACCTCGCCAAGATAGAGAAAAGCTGCCACGTAGGCTCGGAAATGCCAATGAACAAGGCAGGTCTCACTAATCTTTGGGAGCTAAAACTCATCCGAGTCGTGTCATCACTAATCATTTGGAGCTATAACTCATTCGAGTCGTGTCAAGCCTCATATTATAATGAGAAAGGAAAATTTTCTTTGATCTTTATCATCAAACGAAGAAAAACAATACAAAAGAAAAAAAAAATTAAACCGAAACAAATTCAAGAAATCAGCCCACCTTCTCAGGTAACGGAGCGGTGTTACCCTCGTCTTCGGCAGCTAGAGCCTTATCGGGACTATGACCACCACTGTCATAATCATCCATGGCTTTATCCCCAACTTTCTCTCTCAAAACCCTAAGCTTTGCGTCTGGCGCTTGTCCTTGTTCTTTTCCTTCCTTATCTCCCAACGTCCTCGTTTCACGAATGGCACCAATGTCCCTACTCACAATATAATTAGTTTCATAAACACCGATCGTGTTCTTCTGCTGCGGATTCTCCCTGTTCTGCGCGTTGGTTCTCCTCCTCTGGCGAGTTCTTACCGTGGGCTTTTGGGGTTGGGTAATCGGATTGGGGATTGGGTTATGTAATGCCCGGTTCCTGCGCGCTCTGCTACGCAGTTCAGGCATCGTAAGGCAGTTCGCCCATGAAGAAAGAGAGCCCTGTGTGAAGATTCATCAAGGCTCCAGAATCATCAACGGTGAATGGATCCGCTCAGGCTTGGGTAAAGTAGAGATGAAGAGGGATGGACGATAGAAAATGGCAGCCGATGGATGAAGAGACAGGCAAAAATATGTTTTACAGTTCGACGAGAGATCTGTGGAGGGAATTGAAAAGGCGATGATTCTAGATTTCCTGGAGAGAGAGATAGTCACACAGAGCCACAGAGACGATAGCTTGAGTCTTGAGAGAAAGACATGAGCATCACTATGTTTTTCTTTCATAAATTAAATACACGTAACACTCAAAAAAAATAAATTAAATAGTTCCTGCGGGGCCTTTTTTGTTTAAATTCAAGAAAAAATATTATTGATAAGATTATATAAAAAATTTGCTAGATTATTAAGAAAAAAATTCATTAAAAAACATGTTTTACTGTGTAAGAAGTCCTTTCCCTAAAAAACACTTATTTTTTATTGAAAAGTAAAGGTGATTAAATTGTTATGATTGGATACATTTTTAAAAATAATCCGTTTACTATAAGAAAATTCTGATTATTTTGATGAAAGTGGCAAATGGGATTACGGGAGAGAACGTTGACACCGATATATAGATATACAAAAATGGTATAAAATGTTAATTAAACAAACAAATGTGAGAATCTATGCCTTTTTTATTTTAATTAACCATAAGCATTCTTTTGTTGGAAGATATCATATTCGAAGTATTATTTAACATTAAATATGAGTATATCTTTTAACAAGGGCTGAAACTTTAATTCATCATATTACGACCGATTAGTTTCTTCCATTAAATTTAATCCATGTTGATGAATTTATATCTTTTTACTATAATATTCATACACACGGGCAACAAATGTAATGAATCATCAACTTTAATCTTAAAAAATTTTAATATCCTATTTATAAGAAAACAGGTGTTTGATTTATTAATTAATAAATAAAATTTATTATTGATTATTTTATACTTTTATTTTTTAATATATATTTTTTCTGATTAGGTAATCATATTTTCTTCCAATAATATATCCCTCAATTTTAGGAACTGAAATTTATTTCTACTTCTAACTACATTAAGTAATTTTTTTTTGGGTGGGTAAGTGTTACAAAATAGCTTTATAATTTTATCATCAATAAATTATATTCATCTCATGGTGTAAAGAGAAACGCTTGTTTAAAGCGAAAATGAACACAATAAAACTTATGGCTACGGGAACGATAAAAATTTTAAAACTTTGACGAACTAAATTTGGGTAGGACTAAAATACCAAATACTTGATTAAAACATTATAAAATGCTTATTTGGTTTCAATACAAATGAACCAATGAAGGGCAGTAGCAAATAATTATTTGCGGGGATTACTTTCCAAGAGCTACGCGCCCCGCCTACGCCGGGGACGTGACGAGGGCTCAATTAGTATTTGATCAAATGAAGGTGATGGGACGTTAACTCAAACAAAATCAAATTTACGGGCCCAACAAAAAATCAAGGATCAAATTTATGAAAGGTCACGAATGTATGAAAAATTAAAGGATTAATATCATATTTAATTCCTATAATTTATAGTTATGTTCGTTTTAATCTCTGAATTTTTAAATATGTGGTTTCGGTCTCTTAAATTTATTCTAATTTTAAACTGTTAGTCTTTGTGATTTGAAAAGAATGGTAGCATGACATTAAGAATGTGTTTATATACAACTTTTGAGAATAGTTTTTGGAGAAAATAATAATAAAAGTGATTTTTTTAATAAATTCTGAGAATAATAGATTATGGGAAAAGAGTGATTTTGATAAAATGAAAGTATTTAAATATTGGGTTAAGAATCACTTTTTGTAGTGGTTAATTTACCAAAAAATATATTAGCGTTTGTAATAATTATATATAAATGATAAGATTTATATTTCATGTATTATTTGACATTTAATTTTATAAAAAATATCAAAAATGAAATAAATTTATCTAAAAAATATAAAATTATAACATTAGTTAATTATCTAACATAAAAAAATCGGCCTAGAAACCAGCGAACTGGTTGAAAAACTGGTTTGGTTCAAGGTACCCGGTCTTTTTAAAAAAATCAATTTTTTTTATTTTTTCTTTATAATTTCATACTAGAAATTTTCATTTTCTCATCGGTTTGGTTCCGGGTAATCTCTGGTTTGACTCCAGTCCGACTCATTAACCCTTGACCTAGTACCCTCGACTAGTTCAATGACTAGCACGAGTTTAATTACCTTGAGGGGGAGAGAGAGGGGAAAGAGGAAAGAGAAAAAACTAAAAATTGTAGCTTTTTTCTAAACCATAATTTGAGAAAAAAAAAACAAAGTGTTTTTCTTATTAGGATAAAGGTGCATTCGGCATCCCAAACTATTTTTTAGAATGCAATTATCACCCTAAAGTATTTTGGGATGCAATTTTGACCCTAAAGTAATTAAGTTGGAGCAATTGTAGACTTTAATAATAGAGATCAAACGCCCGTTTGCTTCCCTGCCACATCATTATTATGTTTGACACTTGTGTTATTTAATAAAAAAAATTAGAAACAAAACACATGCCTCTGAAGTCCGAATGAATTGAAGAGCCCGGAGTTTTGGGGTTTGTATATATGAATGAAACCCATGTGCAACTTGTAGAAAACCTGACAGCAAACACTAAGCGACAGGGGAGAACTCCATCGACAAATACGGTGGTGTGATTGCGAGAAAAAGTGTCAATTGTCAAGTAATATTCCTTTGTTGATTTTGTTTTTTTTTTCCTTCTTTGGTGTAGTGAAATCTCATGGAAGCCCTCAATTGAGAGTGGGTTTTACCAATGAGGGTTTTTTTTTAAACAGAGAATGGCGATAGATTCGAATCTGGGAGATGATGTGGATTGGGGCGAAGATGATATGGAGGTGGACGGAGGTGGCGTGGAGCTACCAACCCATATAGGGATGAAGAAGAGCAACGTCACTGGTGATGTTCAAAAAAAATATATATATATACAATGAATAAAATCTTATACACACACATATAATTCTAACTTCCCTATTTAAACGTTTTTTTTTTCTTTTTTTTGGTCATTCCCCTGTTTAGACTAATTCATATATATATATATCAATAATGAATAAAATCTTATACACACACACATATAATTCCAATTTCCCTATTCAAACGTGTTTTTTTATCTTTTTTTGCCATTCCCCTATTTAGACTAATTCACAACATATCTTCTGAGGAATTATTGTCACTTTCTTTAATACTAAGCATTTTAACAATCAGTACATGCCATTCACATATATCTTATTTATTATGTTTTTTTTGGCTGATTTTTTGGGGCATACTATTTTGGTTTGAATCTTATTATTATTTCATATCAAACTTATATAATTTATGTTCTCTAAATTTATCCATTATATTACAATTGTTTTTGTTTGTTCAACAGAATCACTAAATGAAGAACTTGGGGTGAGGAAGAAGATTTAGTAGATGAAGAAGCTGAGGGTGAGGAGGAAAGGTTACTGATTAAAGAATATGAAGGTAAGGAGGAAGGGTTAGGAAATGAACAAGAATCTGAAAGTGATGATGAAGATTCAGCAAATGAAGAATCTGAAAGTGGGGATGAACAAATACACTTTATGTTAGGCATGACATTTGCCAACTATGAAGAATTGAATAAGGTAATTAATTAATATGCAATAACGAATGGGGTTAAAGTCAGAATATCCAAGAGTGGTTCCTCAAGTATTAGAGTCAAATGTCAACAAATATGTCTTTTTGTTTTGTATGCCTTAAAAGAGGGGGCCAACCCTGGATTAAAAGTGAAAACATTCTGTCATGAGCATAGTTGCCTTATAATTTATAAGAACCCAAGAACTAGTGCAAAGTGGTTAGCTGGACACTTTAAAAATAAGATTCAAGAGAGGCCACATTACAAAATAAGTGATATGCAAAAGGATGTAGAAGCTGACTTAAATCTACACGTGAGTATTCATAAATGCAAGAGAGCAAAGAAGTTGATAATGGAGGAACTAGAGGGAAGCTATAGGGATGAGTTTATAAATTTAGAAGCTTACTGTAATGAGTTGAGAACCTCAAACCCAGGTTCGGATGTTAATGTTAAAGTGAGCAAAGATGCTTTGGAATAAAATGGGATAAGAGTATTTAACAGAATGTATGAATGTTTTAATGCTTGTAAGGTAAGATTGATGTTCTATAATGTTTTATATATTTGGAATATTTGCTTTAATACCTCAAATATGTGTGTATGAACTAAATAGTTGTTTACTTTGATGAGTTTTAGATTGAGCGGAATGCTGGATGTAAGCCATTTATTGGGCTAGATGGCACTTTTTTGAAAGGAAAGGCAAGAGGTACTCTCCTCACTGTAACAAGTATTGATGCCAATAACTCTTTATATCCACTTACATTTGGACTGACACAACAAGAGAACAAAGTAAATTGGAAATGGTTCTTAGAATGACTTAAAGAGTCATTAGATCTTGGGGATGGAGCAACAATCACATTAATATCTGATATACAAAAGGTATTGGCAAGTACTTCACAATATTTCATTTTGTCACATTCATAGTTCTAAAAATTGTGCATTTTATTTTGCAGGGATTACATTTGGCTGTTGAAAAGGTTCTACCTAAAAGTGAGCATAGTTTTTGTGCTAGACATATATATGCAAATTAGAGTAGAAGAAAGAGGGGACGTGAGCTGCAGAAAAAATTATTTTATTGTGCATGGAGCACATTTCAAGAGTAATTTAGGGTGTGTTTGGTTTGAGGGATGGAACCTTACCTTGTTTGGTTTGTCAGAACAGGGGGAGGGGAGGGATCCTTAGTGTATAATAAAGGGAGGGGAGGAAAATACAATACAAAATTTCTTAACCACTCCCCTCCCCTCCCCCACCCCCAAACCATGCAGACCCTTAATGACAACCTAAAACAATTAGAAGGGTTGAACAAGAAGGCAGCTGAGACAGTTTTATCCTATGATCTCAAATACAAGTGTCATCATGGATTGTGGACAATAATTGTAGTGAAAGTTTAAATGCTTGGATATATGAACATACGTATCTTCATGTTATGTGTATGTTTAAAGGGATTAGAGAAAAAGTGATGGTTAAATAGGCCAATAGTGTCAAAAGTGTACATAAATGGAACTGTGATTTTAGCCTAAAGTGTATTGAGTTATTTGAGTTGAATAGGCAATTGGCAATGTGTTGTCGAGTAGTTTTCAATGGGGATGAAGGCTATAAAGTTAGTGTGGGGTCAGATAGACATAATATCTTTCTCGATAGAAGGATTTGTACTTGTAGGGCTTGGGAATTGATTGAGATTCCATGTCAACATTTAATTTGTGCTATGTATTATGCCAAAATTGAACTAAGTAATCACATATCACAGTATTATCATAAGAACACATATTTGGATAACTATGCCATTAAATTTCAGCTGGTTAAGGGTAACAAATTATGGAAACTACAAAATTTCCAGCCTATGTACCCCTCACTGCTATGTAAGTTGCCTGAAAGACCCCCAAAGAAAAGAAAACGAACAGAAGAAGCAAGTAGGAAGAAAAAGATAGGTTTTGCTCAGCATATTATCTCAATTGATAAGGTTGTAATGCCACAACCAACAATTGAAAAGTTGACCAAGTTAGGTACTAGAACTAAATGCAGTGTATGTGGACAAGAGGGGCACAACAAGTCGACTTGTAAGGAGGTAAATTAGTCCTCAATTAATCAGTTTATCATGTGAGATGTCTTTAAACCATTGTAATCAATAATGCATAGTTGGTATTTCATGTAGTGTCTATCAACAAGCAAAATCACAACGAGGAGGAAAAGAGGAAGGCCTAAAAAAGTTAGTTCCAATGCTGGTCAATATACTCAGCAAAGTCAGATCACTCAAAAAGTACAATCTCACCCAATATTACTAAGACCTAAGATCCCAACAAGGAGTTGCTACAAGCAAAGAGTAGTGCATGGCATGAGCATTACTATTGATACAGAAACTGGACGAACGGTGTTAAATGTAAGTTTATGAGTTGCTACTATATGTGTATAATTAAAGCCAACTATCTAAATTTATTTAGTAATGATAATTTTTCCAATAAACATTAATGTTTAATCATGTTTGACTATTTTCTTCACCTTTGGGATTTTTTAGCCTGCAATGCAATCTGAGACTGTAATTAAAGAGGGGATTAGTCAAAAGTATATGGTACATTATGCTAACCCTAAGACACGTTTTCCAATTCCAAATGAGAGGGAAGTGAGGAAGAGCTACTTCCAAACTTCTAATGGTCAAGAGAGGAGAATTGAACTCATTGGTGATAGTGCCACGTTCTCAACTCTAACTCAGCTTCCATTAAAACCACCAGGCCTAAGATGGATGGGACAACCATGCTTGATTAATTCACAACTACAAGCAGAAAGACAAAGGAGGATTAATCTATAGAAAACTAACTCAAGAAGTGTTGGCATATAGACCAATTTATTGTATATTTTGAATTGAACAATATATATTTTGCTGTGTTCAATATATATCTTATTTTGGGTTTGTAAAAATTGTATATTTTAGAATCATCGAAACCATTTGATGATATTTTGGTCCATGGATTGTGTCATCCTTTTGGAAATGACCTTATATTACATTAATACATTGATGGATTAGTATATTATGTCCAATTTCAGAATTGAGCATTCTTTTGGAAATGACCTTATGTCATTCTTTTGGATGTTGAAATTTGATATTGATGGTAGAAAGATGTTGTATTATGTGGTAGCAATTTGTAATTGATTAGTTATTGTTATCACAGTATCATCATGTAATTGTTTGATTATTGTCATCACAGTTATTTACCACGGGATTTCAATGACATACAAATGGATATAAAAATTCCAAGCAAATATTATTTACCATTAGATATTCAGCATCATAGCATATGGTTTAAGGTACAAATATCTAAAAGGAAAAAAAGAGAGGCTGGAGTTACAAATCTCTGTAATCTCAATACACACATCAAAGAAGTAACCATTTGATGCAACTTTCACTAGAAATCTAAGTACACATATCAACAAATCTATATCAATATTTTCTTCCAAAAAAAAAACAAGTAAAGAAAAACCAAGCCAAGAACAAAGCAAGTTAGAGCATTTTCAACTTCTTCTCCTTACTTTCTGCTGCAACTTGGAACTTCTTCATACTCTCTACCTGGGTTCTACTCCATCCATGTTGTCCTTCGTCGACCCAGCAAGTAACAGAAACAGTACCTCCTCGCACCTGCGCTCTCCTTCTCCCCTCCAACTACCCTTCTTATACTCGTTAATTGTGCCATCGAAGATAGCACCCTAAACCAAGCGATGCGAAACTTCCAATCCCCTTCTAACTGCGTCTTCGCACACAAGTGAACAAGCTTTGTGCAATTTAGAATTTCAAATGGCAGTGGTTCTTTCCCTGGATGTACATGTGGAACTTTAGTCAATAATTACGTGTCATTATATAAAACACAAATGCTTATGTGTCCAGGAGGCAAACGACATTTTTACATCTATTAGCATAATGTTGAAATTGCTCCCATTTAATTACTTTAAAGTCAAAATTGCACCCTAAAATACTTTAGGATGTTAATTGCACCCTAAAAAATAGTTTAGGGTGCTGAATGCACTTTAACCCTTCTTATAAAATGGGGTGGTTGGCATTTTTTCCATGAAACCATGGTTTTTCTTAAAACCATAGTTATAAAATTGATTGCCAAACACATTCTAATACTGTTAAAATTGATTATGTGGGCGGCTTACTAGATAAGATGATTTAATAATTTTGCTGACTTGGACATGGCTAAAAATAAAACTCAAAACCAAAAAACACCACCAAACCCTCGTTCAAGAGCACCAAAGACAAATCGGAGTTTCGTTGCTGGTGCCTCTTCCTCCAAGGAGTAATGAAAACCACGACAATCTGAGTTAAAGGGAAAGTCATGAGAGAGATCCTATACTTGTGTTGAAGAAGAAACAATTGAAGAATTTTGTCATATGGGCCTTCTCTATTTCATCAGCATCATCAAATTGGTCAGACCCCTACTTAGAAAAACTCAACTTCAGACCTCCGTTGCTAAGGGCGGTCACATAGAGCACTATATACAGAACTTCCGATGAAGTATCTATCAAAGAAAGAATCGAAACAAAAATCCCTCAAATCAAATAAAAGACAATTATAAGGAAGAAAAGAGAGGGAGTGGTTGATAGGAGGTGCCACAAAACCACCTAATGGGGGCAACCTCTCACACAAGCTTCTCCACTTGAGAGAGAACAAGCAATGATAAATAACATAACCAGACATAGAGAGGAAAAGGGGAAGAGGGTGAGTAAGGTGGAGACCTAGAACCATGGCGATGACGATCGTGTTTTATCATTCCCCCCAAAGGATTGTGCTTTTCAATGTTATCGTCAAGATTGCGTTTTATTTTTTATTTCTTTTCCATGTCAGGATTGTGTATGTCATTACCTAGTAAGCAAAATTATCCGGACAATCATCTTTCTCAATGCATGTTTGGGAATGCGGTGGAGAAGTGATTTTTTTAATGTGGCTTTTGCAGAAGCCAAATTGAAAAAAAGTCAGATTGTAAATGTGATTTATGTTTGGATTGGCGGTGAGATAAGTAGCTTTTCTTTAAATGAGCTTCTCTAAAAAGCTATTTTTTTGTCAAAAGCCCAATGTTTTTAGATGAGTTTTCAAACACTCCTCAGACATATTAAATGGGCTTTTGGGTCCAAATGCGTTTTTTACCCCATTAATGAGTTCCTAACCAGGCACTCAATTAGCTTCCCACATAAGCAATTTTAACAGCGTTAGTGACACATCATCAAACTTAATATTGTTAACATCATTTTTAAATTTCAAGGACTAGCAATTTAAAATAAAGTAAATTTAAGAGACTAAAACTATTTGTTTAAAACTTCATAAACTAAAATTAAGATGACTATAAACTATAAGGAACGAAGATGATATTAACCAAAATTAAATCTAAACATTAAAATACATGTGTTTAAGATAATAAATTAGAACAAAGACAAATAGTTTCATAAAAAACATGTCCATTGTAGAAGAGTAAATGAGCATTCCCTCCATATCAGAGGGCGGGAAGAGCATCCTTTATCTTCTATATGTAATTTAAGTTGTACCGTCTATAAAGTATGATTTACTACTGTCAACACAAAGTTTGTATAGTAATGTAAGGCTTTGTTAGATTTATTTGGATCTTAAATTCAAGTTATAAGAAAGACAATTGAGTTCAGATGGATAATTATGAACCCAAGAATTGAAGCATTCATTTACTTGAACACCTGATAATATGATTTTAAAAAGGCATTAGATATTCTTCATAAAATGAAAGGGAAAAAAAAATAGAGTATGGTTTACTAATAATGGATAGTCATTATAAATAAAGAGGGGAGGAATTAATGGATCTTGAATCTTGATTTTTAAGAATGGGAAAATGACTGAATTACCTCTAATGTTTCCGGTCCCTGGCTGGCTAATGCAATGGCAAGTTGGCAACCAATCCTGATATCTCACGGTCTTGTCTATTAACAGACATGGGTTTCTAAATAACCTGAGACACCGGATCATCTTTTCTTTGGTTAAAAAAAAGGACAATAGGACAACATTTTGACAAATCTCCACCCCCCCAAAAAAAAACTTAAATTTTAAAAAAATGGTGCAACTTTTGTGTATTGTGACCAAAGCAACATTGCAATTGTAAAATTGTGATAACTTCGTACCTAACAGATTTTTTTTTTAACAAAATAAAAGGGATTGTCAATGTCGTAGCCCATAAGCAAATTTGGTTTTAGTGTCATCTATATCATTGTTTGTCATATTAACGTTTCTCACTTATCAACATTGTTGCATGAAACTCGTGAATAGATAAAATTATGAGCACTTGCTGCACGCATACGCTCCTTGCTTGCTCATGGAGGAGGAGACGCAATCTCAGAGGACCCATAAATCCCCAAGTATCCAGCCCAAAACCCAGGTTTATAATTTAGCCTGGTTAAAGCCCATTCAATTCAATAAAAACCCATAAGCGTCGCAAGTCCAACTACACAGGCCTGTCCCGCCAATATTAAACCAAAATCATGGAAAATATTTTGTTTAAACACATACCCATACAGGGAAATTCTACGTAGATACAGGTAAAGCTCAATCCCTTAAATTTCTACCATTTAACTGTGTTTGGAAAACCACCAAACCGTGATTTCAACCATGATTTACGTAAATCGAGATAAAACTCTTTTCACATATTTATCTCATAAATCGTAAAAACTATTCTCAAAAACTAATCCAAACACACACTTAATAACTTAGCATCTGGTCCTTAGAACTAAGTTATCACTCAGTCATAGAAGTGTTAGAATTAGTTAGTATTCGACTAAAATTTGGGGGACAAATTTGCTTCGACTTAAACTTACAGAATTAAATTATAATTGAGTTAAAAACATAAAGACTAAATGATCGGTAAAAAAAGAAAATAAAGCAAATAAAGTCTGTTATCATCAATCAAGCATTAACTCTGTGATTTATGTCCATCATACATGAGCTGATCAAATTGGTAAGAAGGTGGTAGTAGTAGTAGTCATCTTCTAGAAGGCTGATTTATTTTATTACCTTTTTTTTTCTTTGGTAAGTAACAATATTCATCAAGGGAAAAGCGGAGGTTCCTCTTGCCAGCAGCGTATATACGGTGGCGAAGCCTCCCATCTCATAATTGAGCAATTGATGTGTCATGGGCCAGATTTTGCCTTCGTCGTCGTGTTGGTTTCGATGGGACTTCGTTGCCTGACAAGACCAAATTACTTACATGTCCCTGTCTTCGTTCTTTTTTGCAATTCTAAACCGGAGCACATCAGTAAAAATGTGCTCATCACCTTTTTTTTTATTAGATTAATTTTAAATGGTCCAGATTTGATTTAATTTAATTTTTATATTTTTAATAAATTTTTATTTTATTATATGCATAATTAAAAATAAAGATAATCTTATAATTTTCATATGAAAATGAATTTATTATTTAAATAATCATAAATTTTAAATTTAAATCGTTAAGATTAAAGTTTAAATGGTTAAGATCTCATCATGATGAGAAATTAGTTGCTCTGTGATGTGAAGAGCACAGAATGGGATTCTAAACGGCTATTAATTATATGAAGCATCGCCCCTTTTACAGGGATTAGAGAAAAAAAAAAAAAAGACGCTCCAACTTGCTAATTATTATAAAAACCGTCAGAGCACGCACGAGGAAAATCTAATTAAACGAGAAGCAAAGGACATAATAGGGGCCAAATGGTAGTTCATAATCTTAACCATGCATATCATATTTTTGAACTTTAGTTACTGTATATATTTTCTCTTGGTCTCCTCTCATTTTGTAGGGTTTCTTATAGAATGATCTTATGTCTGAAACCTAAACGCACAACCCTCAAAACTAGCTCTTCCTATACTTTTTAAACGCTTGCATTTACTTTTACATCTGCTGCTTCACTCGGTTTCATTTCACCTTGCTGCATCATTCAATTCTACTAATTATTATTTTAACGTTCGAGTGTATGACGTACTGTGTGCGTACATACACATGGAAGATGGAACAATAAAACTCAGGCGTACTTAAACCTAATATTAATTTGGGGAAGAAATTGGAATTTACAGTGAGAAGAGCAGGGAGATGCATACAACTAGTCCTCAAATACATACGAGTATTTCCAAAAGAGCCTGGCCAATTACAAACTGCCAGGTGGACACACAACCACACACATCGATCAGCAACAGTGATCCAACCATTTCTGCAACCTCAAATCTCTGTAAAACCTCTCTATGAACTCTTCTGCGGCCTCGTCCACGCGGTATTCTTTTTCTACAACGACGTCGTCGCTTAACATGGAAGTGGGTCCCGTTATCTTCACTCGCCCTCTTGAATAATTCCCCGCACCCGATCCCACCAGCGTGTCCTCATCTCCACGACACAGTCCTGCGATCCTATGAACCGGCGTCACACGAGAATATTGAAGCGCGTGATGGTGTTGGCGGCGCGTCGTGTAGAGGGGAGAGGCACCCTTCCGCCTGCCGACATAGGAAAGCCGAGGCGGACTGCCGCTGCAGCTGAACTGGTAGTCCATAGGGGAAACGAAGGACATGTGAGAGTCACGTGAGCGGCAAGTCAAAGCTTCGTGGTGTCGGACGACGGCGTTATTCAGAGTCTTCCCCAAGTTCTTGCCCCGCTTCATCACGAAGTGCACGTCGTGCATGACCTTGCTCTTGGAGACGCCGTTCTGTACGAGGAAGCAGATCAAACGCACCGTTTTGCAGAGCTTCTCCACCACCAACGACGGCCGGCTCGGGTCCATGCACGTTACGTCAGAGACGTTAGGGAGGTTATTACTACTGTGTGGCTTCATCTTTGATATATGTGGAAGAAGATTGAGAGCGTGGTCCAAGAGGGGCAGTGGGGTGAGATGGTATTTATCAGTGAAAGAGGGTTTGGTTTAGGTTTGTGGGGAGAGGAATTTAAAGGAAAAGGAAGAGGAAGAGGTAGGATAAGGCCTGAGAGAGAGAGTGAGTTAGATAATAATGTTGTTGCGTTGTACATGTGTTTTGGATAATGAAACTTTAATCATGACAGTTTTATTGTGCACTGACCTTAATTAATTGCGTTTCGTTTCTTTTCTTTTCTTTGCCCCCTTTTTTTTTCTGCTATTGGATGTGTGTGTGGGTTCTTTTTGTTAATATTATAGTATGATATATGATATACATATATTCCTTCCTTCCCTTTGTGTGCTTTTTTGTTCATCATGTGCATATATATAAATGAAATTGATGAATGAACAAGGTCCCTATCTTGGTGTTAAAGGCTAAAAACAGGGCGCCCAATGGAATGAGTCAATGGGGCCAATTTGAGAATGGTTAGATAGGAATGGAGAAGTAGAGACATATATTCCACCAACCCAAACAGATGGCTACTTTTTAACCTCTCAGGTCTCAGACCTATTGCTCTTCCAGGCTGTGGACCCAATCCTGTGTTCCACTGTTGCTGCCAACTCGAGTGAGTTTTTACTTTATATGCACACATTAACATATGTGTGTGTGTGTAAAAGCTCTAAAAATAATGTAAAGCATTTAACTGGTTTTCTCAAAAAATTACGCATTTAGATGTATAATTATCATATCTTTTTCATTCGGATCGGAGATGATGGTTGGTGACGAAAGAGGTTAGATTTTTTTTTTAATCTTCTTGATTTATTGGTTGCTATAATTTATTAATGGTATTCAGTTTTTCACTAAAAATGTATAATTGTATCCATTCATTCTAAAATTATAAAGCACTTTAAACTAATTTACATCCTGCCAATAAATTAGTCAATGACCTTTAAAATTATGATTTTTCCTTTGTTTACCCTCATTTACTAGGTTGTTTCGGTTAAAAAAATCTTATTAGTTTTTTTTTTACCTGAAAAAAAATACTATTAGTCACACCTTTGATTAAGGGTATTTTTTGAAAAAAAATATTATTTATACTTTGAAAAACAAAAAATTCCCTATATTATATTATTTTAACATGATGTATATATGCTTCAGAAAAAATGTGTTACAATTTTAAATGGAGGGAGTACTGCAGTGGAGGGGACTTCAATTCAAATGACAACTTTAGTTAGGTGCAATTCTTCCTTTAATCCCACATATATTTAATTTCCATCTTACATGTAAAAAGCTACACCCACAAATCCGTCTATCAAGGACTTTGCTTATTCTATGCCATACACGGCCCTACGGTCATGATGACAGTATCAATAGAATCCTAAGTGGGCTCTAATCTAGTCGGTGCTTGAGTAATGATACATTATAATTAAATACCCAATTGCTAAGTATCCATTCTGAGACTAGTAAAAAAGTGTTAGGTTTGTAGTTATCGAAAACGAGCATAATAGAGATCTGGCTTTGAGAAGTAGCAGTATGTTCTTTCCAGCAGTATGTACGTCACTGATGAACGCCCACATCTCATATTATTCTTCGCGAAACTCGTAAGTTATATAATATTATTAATTTGGTTTTTTAATATAAGATATGTTTATTTAATTTAATTAGATTAAAAAAATTAGTTAATCAGCTAGTTAATAGGACATGTATTTTCTAAAATATCTTAATCATTTTCTTTAATTTTTCATTCCTCCTTGATTATTGTTGAGGGAACATTAATAAAAATAAATTATGAAATAATTAATAAATATGAAAATTATATCTTCTATTTACGACTAAAATTAATTCTATAAATATATTTTGGCAAGTACTAGTTATGCGTGTTACATATATAAACATTTTTCTGGTTTTGTGTTACATGTATAAACATTTTTTCTGGTTTTGCGAAAATTGCGAGGTCATTCTCTTTGGAGGCCATAAATAGCGAAGCTCGAGTACAATGTTTGAAGCAAACTAAGGATACATACATACATATATTACACATAGAGAGAGGGGGGGGGGACTCCGTGAGCATATGATATTGTAATCATTTTGAGCAAAGGTACAATAATGGTATAATAATAGCAAATGGTTGTGGCTAGTTTTGTGAGGGTTAGTTGGCAATGGATGCATGGTCGTTGGTGTAGTGATGCTATTTATAACTGCAAGACCAGATGATGAAGGTGCAAGAAGAATTAGTAAAAGAGAGAAAAGGGAAGGAAGGTATTGGTTATTTAGAGTTAGTTGGTGTGTCATGATGACTTGGTCCAATTGATACAAACTGCCAATCAGTAGGCTCCATTAATATTTATTCATGATGAGTGCCCACTTTAAGAGGAACCTTTGACAAAACAATACAACACTATTTGAAGAAGCGCTACAATTCGGTAGTATGCCGCAATAAGTCAAATGATGTGAAATTTACTTATCTTCTTGATATGTTGGAGCACCAAAAGAAGAAATTCAAGAGTACATATAGTGGTTTGATATATGGTAATACTCTAATTAGTGTGTTTCGTGAAGATGAAAAGAGTGAAAGTTACGAAAGCTGGGTGAAGGGATGTTAATAATATTGTTGAGTTGGTACAATTGTTCATAAATAGAGCAAGTGGCGGTCAGCATAAAGCAAAGTACTACACTATATTGGATCCACCATTAACGCAATGCTTTTGCGGTTCCAAATTAAATGGAGGAGATGATACCCTCCTAAAAAATTAAAAGAGACTACTCAATGCCATGCCATGCGTGATTGTAGGGCTATTAAACAAAAGAAAGATCTAATTAAGAATATATAATGTCGTCTGCGGTAAAGCCTCTTGGTTAAAAGTCTTTAAGAGAAAAGAAAATAGTCTGACTAGAGACTTTTTAAGCTTTTTTTTTTTGCCATCTTTCGTTTATACATGTTTTTGATCAGTTTGAAATATATATCTTCGATGGATATATAACTTACCCATTAAGAATAAGAAATTATTGTTATGATTTGCTGATGAATGGTCTTATGATGTTGGCTAATATGTTAAACCTTTCTTGATAATAGCTGTATCATCTATATTCCAAGCTGACAACAATACCAAACGACAACCCAGGACAATACAGGGTGTATGTATGTTGTCATCAGTTTATATGGATATCTATTGCTATTGCCTCTTATATATATATATAATTTCATTTTTTTTAAGAACATGCATCCATATGTTGATCAACATATTTATTTCAACTTTGTTATATTATTTAGGTTTAATTTTTCCAGCATCCACTATATATATATATATATATATATATTTACACAAGCATCCCACTATATTTTACTCCTAAAGCAATATCTTCATTCATTAATTAAAAAGCATGAAATTGTTTGATATATTATTTTGAAGCAGATTGATTTCAAAGTCCCGTGCAACACGCAGGTATATAAATGGTTTTCTTTACTCAATGGAAGATTTTTTTTTTTTTTTTTAAAAAGGAGGGCAAGCTAGAGAGGCCTGAATTTGAAAGGAATGTCCTCGATCGTTATAATGGGGAAGAAAGTATGGAGTAATATACTATAAGGTCATTGTCACAGTGTCGCTTAAATACAGACGTACGTAGGACCACAGCTTTTGTTTGGTGCTGTTTAATTATAAAATTACTAGCTATTAAGTAATGTATAAATTTTCTTAAGTTCATTGGCATTCATTCTTGGAGGTTTGACAAAACATGAGAGGTTGGCAACCATCTCTTCAAAAGTCCGACAAGTTACATTAGCTCACACCAGTCTCTGTTTTTTGTTTTTTTTTTTGTCATGGTCACGAGAAAGATTAGAAGGCATATTATTAATCTTAATACCTTACAATACAATGCTAACCAGCTGTGTACTATTTTTATTTGTGTATAACAATCAAATACTGTCAAGCTGTATACCTAATTCGATCTGGGAGCGTTCTTGTGATATTGTTAGGACAAACCAGTCAAGCAGAAGAATAAAATTTGAGGCGGATGGTTACATTTTTTACAACTTTTTGAATAATTTATGTTTGACAAATAAAACTCGCCAATACATCTTTAATTATTTTGATCGAGACGTACTCCAAGCGATATCTATATATAGCGTCCAAAATTTCAATATAGCACCTACCTTAGCGAAGAATAATTCTCTAGCACCAAAAAGAGATATCAACACGAAGATAATTTCTTATTCTTTTTATTGATATTTCATGATGAAACAGTTTTACTTTGTATTCGAAAGATACATATAACCGACACTTTTACGTAGTGCAGGATACTTTATCATAAATTATTATTGGTTAATTGTCAAAAATTATATGGGCGACACATGATATGGGTTGATTGTAGGAAAGGAAGTCCCCACCTGCCAATTAATTAATATTCACGATCGAAAAAAAAATGATTAACAAATACTCACGGCGTGTTGTTTGGGATTCATCTTAATCCTTTACTTTGGCAGGGTGTAATCATTACGAAGTGATTAATTAACTTTATCGCTCCAATAATACCGATTTCAAAAATCGATGCCGTCTTTACAAAAGTTTATCTTCTTCCATTCGAGGCGATAATTAGACTTAAAATGAATTTAATATGAAACTCCTTAAGAAGTAGTACACTGGCGCGACCAGGGGATCAGTAACCATATTAGCAGTCCCGTGAAGATTATGAATAGTGCTTTCACAGACTTTACGTCACAGTTAAAAAAGATGAGAGAAACTTGGGAAACAATTTAGAAGCATGAAAGGAAAAAAATTGATTAATTATTACTGTCGTTAAAATCACCAGTCATTTTAATTTGAGAGTGACGCTACTAATTAAGTTTCCTTTGTTTGACCTCTAAAATACTTTTAAATGAATGTAACTTGAGTTGTCGAATTACTAAATGCCTGACCTCTAAATTAAATTTAGGGTGATGCTCTTACCCCTTTTTTTTCTTATATCTTTTTTAAAGTTGCATGGAATTTTCCTTCGAAGGCACCTCCCCGGAGACTGCTGGAACCGAAAACAATGGAGGGAGGGGACAAGGGCATTTTGCCTTTTTAAATTGTTTCATGGCCGTATTTTGGTAGATATAAACACGCGCGCGTGTATGAAGTTTTGACAAATGAGTGGCTACCTGAAATGTGTATTTCCTTACAAATAAAAAGTGACCCGGGTCAAGCCTCTTTGTTCTGAAAGATGCTAATGCCAATGAAGAAGCAAAAAAATATTGCCATAGAGAGAATAGTTAGCTCCCTGGTCCATTTCTCATGATTTCTCCTTACCATGCTCAGCTTATCTATAGCTTTTGAGCTCATAGATAAACTGCATTTTGCGGAATAAACTTATAAGTTTATAGATAAATTGAGTATGTAATGTGAACCCATTGCTCATCCAATTATTTTTTATATTAGGTAAATTAAAATATCGGTTAAAATTGGTTAAATATGAAAAAAAGATAACTTATTTTTTAAATGAGGAGAGAGAATCAATAAGAAATAAATATGAGAGGCATGTAATTAATTTGAGTAAAAATAAAAAAGGTCGGAGCATTAAAATTTTAAACATTTCTAAAACTCGTCCAGTTGGAAAAAATACTGTAAACACACAAAAGATGAGAGGGAGTATTGTTCAAAAGGTTGTCTTGCAAAACAATGAGGGCAGTGAAATGATAAACAAATTCCAACCATATATTAATATTTAATTTGATTAGATCAAAAAATTTAGTTAAATTAATTAATATGATATGTATTTTCTAAAATACTCTAGTTATATTTCTTAATTCTCTCATTCTATCCGCTCTTTAATTATTGTTCATAGAGTATCAATATATAAGGGTAAATTATAAAAAGATTGAATAATATAAATATTTGGTTAAGATCAATTTTCTAAGTTTATCTTATATTAAGAACTGAATGGAGTGTGTAAATATTTGAATGGATCTTATTTTAAGGGAAAAAACGGTTGGCTGGGGTAACTTTCTGTTGGGTTTAGATGATAACAGACAATATTCCTTCGACCATGCTTTTGATCTGCCTCGGTTGGGCTATGAGTATTTTACAATAATGGCTGTTTTCTCTTGGGCCGACCAGAGGAGCACACCAATTTAAGGGGAAAATACACTAAGATCCCAACAAAAAATAATTAGAAAAGTCTAATATTAAAAAATCTTAGAAAAGTATCATAACTAATTAATGATAAGTAAAAAAGTCACTATTGAAAAGTCATGAGAATTTTATGATATTATTTTTTTAACTGGGACCTTAATGTAATTTTCTCTTAATTTAAGCCACATTTTGAATTAACATTTTTTATTCAATAACAAAACTATTTATTATTTTTACGTTAATATTCAAAATAGGGCAACACCTAATTATATCCACTGAGTCAAGCTCCTCAATCGTGTTGTTATTTTGCTAATGTTAATTGTTAAAATGTGTATGTATATTTATAAATTCATTTATGAACACTCATAAATTTTATATAATATAAATTAGTATTTATAAATTTTTATATGGACATTCATTATTTTGCTGTTGTTAGAATTGGTATTTGTAAATCTTCATAGACACTTGTCATTTTGTTATTATTTTGCTGTTGTTAAAATTGGCATTTGTAAATCTTCATAGAACTTGTCATTTTGTTATTGTTAGACCTTAAAATGCACACGTGTACTTAAAAATTCACCTCTGAACTTCTAATAGACATAATTAACTTGACATGAGCTTTTTCCTTTAAAGTTATTTGAACTATTATTTTTTATAAAATAAGTTAAATTTTAAAATTAAAACATACAGACACACACAAAAATTTGAAAGATGTGAACTTTAATTAATCCCAATAAATTATGTAATTAAAGTGATAAATATATATGTTGCTCATTTTCGTTAAAGAATAATTAATCCAGATCCGATATTTTTACTGTTTTTTAAGTCATTTTATGAATGCGGCCTTTGATCTGGACTATAATAGGTATATAAAGCCAAAAAGCGCAACTTTTTATCTTCAAAACTTCAAGAAACCTATGAATGTATCCCAACTTCCTTTTTATTTTGCATCTCACATGCGTCTGGCTTATTATTTTCCACTCGTGATCTTGGGATTTCATCTGGCGCATCTGTTTATTTTTCTCGCGACATGACAAGACACAGCTTAACAAATATAATATCTTTTCTGAAACCAAAAAGATGATGCATTAAATTAGACTGCACTACTTAATTACTTCTGTTGCTGGCTTTCTTGGTGAGGCTCTATCTTTCCGCTAATCCAGTGCCCACAGATTCCGCTATCCTGGTTTTCTTCGTTTTCACGTTATTCAAGAATAGCCAATATTTACCTTTCCCATCGAAGAAATTAAAATGGGTCCATTAAAAAAAATAAAAAAAATTACGCCACCAGTTGAATTATGAAACATAAATATTGTGCTTACGGCCGCGTATGAAAAAGCTTTGGTAAGAGGTAAAACACTCTTTAGTGATCTCTACACCTGGAGAAGATTCGTTTTTAGTTATCAGTTGAAGGATACCACCTGAATTCTACCAAAGAAAAATCGATCATGTCATCATCAATAGATACATACAATCATCGAGCTTCAAACATAAATGCTACGTGCAGTATTTAATATAATATTCATTATTTAGTTCAATTTTTTTATTAAAGTGAATTTTATTTTAAGGAGCGGGAGGTAGTATACCATGGAATGTGGAAGAAGAATATGCCAGAAAGCCGCAGCACAGGAGGGACCAGTAAAAGAAAGAAAACTTGACTGTGTCGTCATGATCATATATATCCGTACACCTTCTCCTCATGCAGACGAAGAATATGAGAGAACTACTTGCACTTGTCAAGACTCATATGCATCCACGGAGTTGTACCGGAAAAAGTACAGTATCAAGCTGCCATGGCCACAAGGGAATAGTTATAATCAGGGTCGTTCTCATTTAGCTTATGCTTTGGGTTATCGAGTTTCATACACCCAAGAATCAGAGTTGAGATGAATAGTACACATATAAACTAGGGTTTGTGTGATGTATTACGTGGATCACTATCCATCTTTTGCATTTGTCACTGTCCAACGTTCGTAGTGGATATTTATAACCCCCAAAGAGTAACTGTTCCATTCATGTAATTGCTTGTCTCAAATGCCATGTAAGTTGGACAAAACTACAACTGAAAAATTAAAGCAATCGTTTTTCATATAAATTACTTTCACTGATGTATGTACGTCAAAGACCTATAATATTATGCCAGATCTGAACCCCAAGCCCCCCAAAAAAAAAATTTTTTTACAGGAGATCAACTCAATGCATCGCAGAAATTATTCTATTCAAAGTACTCTCTCTCTTTAGACCTATCTACCTATCTATCAATCAACCAATCTTCTTGGAGATGGAGCGATGTCCACGCGTGCGGTATATAAGGAGTGTTAAATTGGAGTTGCAAATAGTAAATACATGCATGCATGCGCCACACTTCAGAATATAATGTTCACGAGCTAGAGTTTGGCAAAACAAGGATGTGTGCTGAACAAGTAGCGTCTCTTTTTCTCAGTTTAGGTCTATCAATTGCAAGGCTAGTGGTGCAATTTGCGCATTGATGGCATGTAAAAAGCAGACTCTATATGTACAGATACAGTTACCTTGGCCCTGTAAAGGGTTTTTTTCTGTCGGTTGTGTGTCACTCAAGGCATCCCTAATTATAAAAAAAAAAACCTTATCTTACTTCACTTTCCAGTATTAAAGTAATCAAAGCCCCTATTGTGTAGAAGCAAGTATCTCAATCCCATGGCCAGCTAGCTATAAATAGACAAGAAGATCGTCCAAAGAAGATACCTCAAACTTATTTCTTGTCTGACTTTGTGTTGCCTGCCTGCTAAAATATCAGCTCACAGGTGAATTGAGCTTTTGTGTCTGACATATGGCGCAAGTAGATATGGAGGGAGAGAAGCAGAAAATGCTTCGAAGGGCTGTGTCGGATGTGTCACACGAAATGGAAAAGTACTGCAAAATAGAGATCGATAGTGCTAGAATTCCTAGTAGTATTGATGAAGATGTGAAGGAAGTGGAATGTAAGTGTTGTGGGCTGAAGGAGGAGTGTACCTTAGCTTACATATTAGAAGTTGAAGACTGCTTTTGTGGAGAGTGGCTGTGTGGGCTTTGTTCTGCAGCTGTCAAAGAGAGAGCAGGGCGAGATCCTAAGGTGTCGCTGCAAGATGCTCTCAACTTTCACAGAGATTTCTGCTTCACTTATAATACCACCACTAGGCTGAACCCTAAACTCTATTTAACCCTATCTATGAGGGATATAGCTAAAAAGAGCTTAGAAAAAAGGAAGTCCGGGCTTGTTCGAAGCATTAGCTATCCCTGAATCAGGCTCAATTATATATATATATATATATATATATATATATATATATATATGATTGTACTCTTCATTTCATGCATATACATACATACATACTCTTTACGCTCCAACTTCAATATAATTGTCTCCAAACCAATTAAAACAGGATGTCAATTTCAATATTTTACTTCTTATGTTACCACTCTTTTTGGATCCATTGTCATTTCCGTTTGGTGTATAAGATTTTCAGATGATTATAGTTTGTAACCTAATTAATGCAGAAAGCTAAGTGGGCTCCATTCTTTAATATAAAATATATTTATGAAGTTTATCTTAATTTTAAATGTAAGATATAATTTTCCTATTTATCAAATGTTTCCCTAGTGGTGTCCCCTCAACAATAATTAGGGAAGAGATAAAATAAGGGAATTAAAAAAGATAAGTAGAGTGTTTTAAAAAATATATGTCATAAGAAGCAATTAAGTTCTACTTCGATGTTGTTCGTGTATCTATTTTCATTTTTACACCATATTTTTGGTCCCTACATAATATTTTTTTAACACCTTTTTCTTTTTATGAAATGATAACTATAGTGTTTTGTAAAATATATGTCATATTAACTAACTCAACTAACTTTTTTAATCTAATTAAATTAGTTAAATCTATCTTTTATATATATATATATATATTAAGGAAGGACCAGAGGGAGGATCTCCGTTTCAAGTTCAGTCAGAGTTTAATTTAAGTAGGAACTAACTCCATCTGCTTCCTGTGCCTGATTGGTAGAGGACAACAGTACACAATCGCAACCGGCTACTTCACATGCAAAATACGAAAACCAACATGAAATATAGTAAAGCTTAGGCGGGTAGTATATGTTTCCCTGCTGTATCTACCGAGTTCTTCTTCTTCTTTCCCTCCTTCTATGAATTTCCTAGATTATGAGATCAGAATAGGGTGGATGACTACATGATGTATGCTTCATTCCTCATTAGTTTCTTGTAATTTGATTTATGTATAAAAAATGGATATCTCCGGATCGGAACCCTGCTTCTAATGGTTTTAATTAACGTCCCTTATTTTATTTTGGTAAAGCCTCTTTCTTCCCTAAAAAGAAATTAAAGTAGTATCAAAAAACAAAAGAGATCGAAAATTGACCTGTCTCTTGATCAAGGCATGTTCAGATCAGGCTTGGTAAAAACCAAGAACGAACTTCTTCTTATCTGAACTTTCATCTAAAAAAGGGGCTTTGGGGAGAAAGGCACGAGCTACAGAAGTTGATTCCATGTAAAAGAAATATAGAAACCCCAAGAGTTGCATGTGTATTTTATGTTAAGTTAGAAAATGGAGCTGATCAAATGGTAATAATAACAGTGTGTGGTACAAGTAGAGATGGATGAAATTCAAACACACATGATGTGTGTGCGCGAGCGTGTGTGTGTGCGTGCGTGTGTGTGTGTGTGTGTGAGAGAGAGAGAGAGAGAGAGAGAGAGAGAGAGAGAGAGAGATAGATGAGAAGGCAACTGATGTATGGCTTGCGCATTCATTGTTTCACAGAATTTGGTGGTCCCTAGTCTAGCTAGACATAGACTTCATGTTTATCATGGAGGCTGACGTAATAGTTAATGGTCCCAAAAATTGTGCAATGCTCACCAACTTCAGAGTAAGGTTCTCATATACTAACATAACGCCCAAGTTTTACTCGCCTAATAATCATTTTAATTAAGCATCACCCCACGTGCTATCTGAATCTCAAATCTTACTACCATCTATTATACCCTCTCTGGGATATTCTTAATATTCCTTTTTTAAACATGCATATATTTTGTGCCTACGTGTTGTTTTAAAAGCACTTTCATACAAGCGAAAATAAAAATATTCTTATATGTTTAACTCATATATTATAAATTATATTGAAAAAACAACTTCAACAACTATATTAATTCAAATAGGCACTTTGTATGTACGATCATTCCGTTTGATGAATATGATGACTGAAAAAGGCTGAAGAAATATGGATATGAAAACTTGTATCTTTGGCTCTGATGAGTTGCTTGCTCTCCCATTGTGGTCAGTTCCTTCAGCTTTTGTTTTGTTCCCTCCAAAAGCGTGAAAAGAAAGTGACTTTATAAAGCGAGCCCTTGTTTGTTCTTGTTTGGCCCACTATTCTGCTAAGCCCATATTCATTCTGGCCCAAAACGTGTTTGTCGTCCCTTCTGAGAAGTCCATACTTCTTACTCTTTCGTTGATTCTGGCTATTAGCCATACGACATGTACCATCTACCACTTCATTAAAAGATAAATATCATACTATCTAATAGTAATAAATAAAACTCAACTTGTAATGGAGAAATTTTACTTGAAATCATTCACCCGCATAATAATTGAGCGGCTGTGCATCAAAATGCGTGAGTGTTTGTGAAAGAGGGCGAGAGAGAGAGAGAGAGAGTGAGAGAGAATGAGCCTTGAAGGCAAATTATTGATCCCAATGCCTCACTGTTATAAGATATAACCTGTCTTCAAAACATCTTTAACATGTTAATCAGTACCAATCAACTTTAACTTTAGTTTCTTTCAAATAAGTGTCTGCTTCTTTGTTCCCATTTGATTGAGAGGATCATTGGGATTTCCAGATGCGTTTCATTCATATATATATATATATGCATTGCAAACAAAAAGAATTGATCTTTCCCAAACACCGAGAAAATCAACAGGATTTGATGAATGAATGAATTAATTAATCCATTACTCTTTTAGAGGAATCTATGGCGTTCCTAATTTAAACCAATTAAGTACCTTCACTTCACACGGGTTTGTTCCGTGTGGTTCTCATCAAAGTATAAACAAACATGCCCACTAACCCACTTTGTCGAGTTAGTCACCATCTTGAGTGGACCCTCCAACCTAACACTTACAGGATGCACTGCTCTTTCAAATATTCATATTCCAAGGCCAGCTTCATTTTTTTCCTCTGAGATCCCATAAACACACCAAGGAAAAACAAAAACTTTTATTCAACATCAAAAAAGTTATTTTGATTTATAAAATAATTAGTAAAGTTTGGTTTGAGTGATTGAACTGGACCACCACACAAAATGAAGAACATGGAAGCCCTACAAATTTCAAAAAGAGAGATTCAGGCCCTTATCTAAGCAAAGTGGGTTGGCTCCACGCCATGACACATACATTCCCAATCTCATAATTCAGATTTATATAAGGCAGTCATTTTGTTGCCAATATCACGTAGAAGAATAATATAAAGCATACTAGTGGGAAGCGTGTCATATTAATCCGTATATAATAGTACAAATTAGTGAAAGCACTCTATTTATATGATCCCCAGTCCTGGACGGTAGTGCTCTTTCCAGTATATTGGCACAAATCCACTTTTAACCGAAAAATAATGTATAATTAAAGTAAAACAAGTGACATATTGTTGAACGTTGATAAGTAACGCCGTAACGGGCCTTGACATTTGGAATATGCACATAATTAGATTGTAATTAAGATGGTGGGAGCCGGTACAATTAGAAGCTTCACAGTGAAGTGCGCGGCACACAAAAATTTCATGACCAACCCAACTAGCTTCCAACGAGTCGATCGTGCTCTGTCTCTATATGCACCAAATTATATAAAATACTGCTAGTCAATATAACATATATAAGTAAAGGTGATGTAGAACTGAGAAAGTATCCAATGACCTTGTCAGGAGTAACCTAGTAGTATAAGAACTCCCACGTAAGTGGGAGGCCTTAGTTCAATTCCACTTATATGCCTGCCCTTTTGATTAAAGGAAAGAAAGAAGGAAAGGAGAACACAGAGAATGAAAAGAAGAAAAAAAGAGAGTAAAGAGAGGAATTTAAAGGAAGCATAATGTAATTTTTATTTATATTGCTTCTATCTTTAGAAATATGACCTAATGTAATTTGCATTGTAAACTAAATTCTATATTTAAAACTGGAAGCAGCATGTTTAAAAAAGTACTAAGAGTGTGTTTGGTTTGAGAAGATGAAAAGGGATATTATCTTATTTGGTTTATCGAATGAAGAAATGAGAGTAATCCTTAATATAAAATAAAGGAAGATAAGAAAAATACAGTATAAAATTTCACCAAACACCCCCACTCCATCCAAACCAAAGAATATGTTGAAGTGCTGGTCATAGAGTGCAACCTAATCTTAAAAATTAATAACAGATTATTGAATGAAAGAAGACAGTGAGGGAGTGTAAAACCCTATAAAATGGAGGATGGGGCAACGCATGGTGAGTGTGACAAAGACCAGACGCTGTACATTCCTTGGACAAAGACACAGTGGGCCCCCACCTCTTCATACTTGGGGAGAGTGAACCACAAATGAGAAAATCAAACGAACTATTGATGTGCGCACGAGTACTAACGTAAAGACTTCCAACTTTATTTCCTCCTTTCTTTACATTCTCATATTTACTTCCTCACCTCTCACCCTAATTACCATTCTTTTTTACTGGTGGCGTGTGAGCATTTACGGGGTTTTACCGTTTTACTGTCTTACAGTTCAAAAATGGAAATTGTAAAAATGCGCGTGCATTATTCAGCTCTCTCAGCCTTTCTTGTTCCCTGTTTAAAATCATTATACAAATCTACCGTCTTCGAGGAAGGAACAACTTTATGGGCTGCTTCAGTGTCCGAATTCTTCTGCTCATTCCTCTTTGCCTGGCTTTTACCTCAATTAGGCGCTACATATCTCTTTGCACTTTCTTCTGTTTTTATGTCCCTCTTCTGTGTCAGTGAATAGAGTCTAAGCAAAAGGGGTTCAAGCACTATGATTTTTAATTCTAACAAAGCAAAGGCCGTGAGAGAAAGCTGATCCTCATGCTTCCTCCCTCAACCTTATTAGTCTGCCCTTGATTTATGGGGAAATTACAATGGGCCCGGTTCATATTTGGGTGCCCTGTTCCATCCTCATCAATATAGTCCTTGGAGTGAGTTTGAAGAATAATCTGATAAGGAACGACCTGTCATCAATCGGCCTGACAGGGAATGGGCAAGGAGCCCAATGAGCACAGAAGATTTGATAATCTTAATGATTAGTACAATCCCATGTAATCCACAGAACAAAATCCAATCAGTAAATTGTGTGTTATTTGCAAGTCATAAACAGCCAAACACAGCCCCTAAGCCATAAATGGCCTGGCTTTTTCCAAACATAAATAATCATCAGTCCCAGATCGCCCAACAACTCCCATTCATTCAAACGTTGTAGTAGACTATAGTGGCAGTCTTCATTATTAGTTAAACTTGATTACGGTCTAAACTGCTTTCAAAAGCAAATTAAAAAGTCAAAAAATCTCCATGTCCCTGTTTTTACTTCTCATATCATTACTAATCCATGCCAGTAAGTAAATAAGTACTACATCATCAAATGCATACACGCTGCACACACTCGCATCATTATGCGTATTAATTAAATTTAATAGATAGTAACTAATTTAGTAAATTGTGGTCGCTATCCTAAGCGTGGTGTCAGTGGGCGAGTCAGTCAAAAAGAGTATTTTGGTTACAATCCGGCAAAAGCAGAGCCTTTTTCCCAACATGTGTCCCTGTTTCCCTTTCAACCGTTCACGTTCAAACATATCTTCACAGCAAGGTCAAGGTGCAATTTTGTAATTTCCCCCCAACTCTATCCCCCATTTCCTACTCTCCTATCTATTTAAATTTGAGCACACATGCTCTTCTCCCTCACGTCCTACCTATCTTCTTCCAATAACACCACTAGTTCAATCCCCACCTTGAAGCTTGTTCTTTAATTTCTATGGCCATTTCAGTTTCATCCACGCCACAGCAACGCCAAACAGAAAAATAAGCTCCTCCCTAAATATATACACACACAAGCTACCGGCTTTACGTGCCAAGATACAACACTACCTAATCGATCATCTCCATGCATGTTCTTTGATGGATTCCTGTGCATACTCCTCGTTCTTACACAGGTAACCTGAGGAAGTCGCATGATATTTCTAGATTTTTGCTTTTGTTCTAATCCACTTGTTTGCTTTTAAATGGCATAAATTAATATATCTTTAGCCAAAAAGTGAAGGATGTTAATCATTGAATGCAATTAATGTTCACAGCTTGGGATCCGAGGATTGATTCACACGAAGAGATCAGAGTTGTACACTCCAGCAGTGATAAACATGGCTCGAACTGAATCAAAGTGTTGCATCACGTTTGTGTTTGTCCTCATCATGCTGACGATGACGATGAACTTTGTGGCGTCCCATGAAAAAGAAGAAGAAGAGCTTCTATTATCGTTCAAGGCTCCCATTAACGACCCACTTCACCATCTCTCAGACTGGGTCGTCACTTCCTCTTCCTCCAGTATCTGCCACTGGAATGGTGTCACCTGCGACACTAACTCCCATGTTCGCGCCATCAACCTCTCCAGCAAGAACATATCCTCCTCTAATACTTCCTCCTCCATATTTCAACTTCCACAAGTTGAACACATAGACCTCTCCGACAATCAGCTCTCTGGGGGAATCTCTTTCTCTCTCGCCTCCCTTCTCTATCTCAATCTTAGCAACAACAACTTCACGGGTCCTGTCCCATTATCATTTTCCCGCATCCAAATTCTGGATCTTTCCAACAACATGTTTTCCGGGGAAATACCCCACCAAATTGGATCACTCACGAGTCTGACGTATGTTGATCTGGGAGGGAACGTTTTGGTGGGAAAGATTCCTGATTCTGTCACTAACATGACAGGTTTAGAGTACTTGACCTTGGCTTCTAACCAGCTCGTGGGTGAAATCCCTCCAAAAATTGGCCATATGAAGAGCTTAAAGTGGATTTATTTCGGGTACAATAATCTCTCGGGTGAGATTCCAGAGAGAATCGGAGAACTGAAGAATTTGAATCATCTTGATCTTGTCTACAACAACCTCACGGGATACATTCCCGATTCTCTTGGGAACCTCACTAATCTTGAGTATCTTTTTCTCTACCAAAACAAGCTGACAGGTCGAATTCCACGGTCAATATTTGAGCTTAGAAAGCTTGTTTCACTTGATCTTAGTGATAATTTTCTGTCTGGTGAGATTCCAGAGCTCGTAATTCAGCTTCAGAGACTTGAAATTCTCCACCTTTTCTCCAACAACTTTACCGGCAAGATTCCAAACGCTATAACCTCTCTGCCTCGCCTCCAAGTTCTTCAGCTATGGTCTAACGGATTAACGGGTGAGATTCCAGAGGATTTGGGAAAGCACAGCAACCTCACTGTTCTGGATCTTTCCACCAACAAACTTTCTGGGAAAATTCCAGACAGTTTATGTCACTCTGGCGCTCTTTACAAGCTTATCCTTTTCTCCAACTCTCTTCAAGGGGAATTACCAAACAGCATAGCCTCTTGCACAAGCTTGCGCCGAGTTCGCCTTCAGAACAACAAGTTCTCCGGTGAACTAACGTCCCCACTAACTCAACTGCCACAGGTGTATTTATTGGACATCTCCGGTAATCAACTCTCCGGCAGGATTGATGATAGGAAATGGAATATGTTGTCGCTTCAAATGTTGAATTTGGGCAACAACAATTTCTCCGGTGAGTTACCAACCACTTTTGGTAGTACAAAATTGGAGAAACTGGACTTATCCGAAAATCGATTTTCTGGTAATATCCCACGTGGGCTTGGAAGCTTATCGGAGCTGATGCAATTGAATTTGAGCAATAACAAGCTATATGGTGAAATCCCACAAGAGCTCACTTTCTGCACGAAGCTAGTGCTTTTAGATGTCAGCCACAATCAACTCACCGGTCACATTCCGACGAGTCTCGGCGACATGCCGGTTCTGAGCTTGCTGGATTTGTCGGATAACCAATTGTGGGGTCAAATTCCAGAGAATTTAGGCAGAGTGGTATCTCTAGTGCAGGTTAACATATCCCACAACCATTTTCACGGACATTTACCGGCCACCGGAGCTTTCCTCGCCATTAATGCCAGCGCCGTCACTGGCAACGACCTATGTGGTGGTTCCGGTGGGTTGCCGCCATGCAAAAAAGGCGATAAGAATCCATGGCTTGTCGTACTCTGGTTCGCGGTGGGATTTGCAGGGTTTGCATTAGCAGCCTTTCTAGTTACTTGTTCGCGTAGAAGAAGCAGTTTGGAGCTGAAGAGAGTGGAAAACGAAGACGGTACGTGGGAGATTCAATTTTTCGATTCCAAGTTTGCTAAATGGATCACAATGGACGATATTTTATCGTCAGCAAAAGCAGGACATGCGATCTCCAAAGGGAAGAACTGGGTTTCATACGAAGGGAAGTGCATGGCAAGTGACATGCAATTCGAGGTGAAGGAAATCAGAGACTTAAATTCAGTTCCGTTGAGTTTCTGGGAAGACTTGACGGAATTGAGTAAGGTCCGGCATCCAAATATTTTTAAACTGATGGGACTATGTCGTTCGGGAAAAGGAGCATTTTTGGTGTATGAGGATGCAGAAGGAAAGAGTCTAAGTCAAGTTGTGAAGAATTTGAGCTGGGAAAGTCGACGGAAAATCACCGTCGGCATTGCAAAAGCACTAAAGTTTCTGCATGCTCAATGCTCATCAGTTATTTTGGTCGGTGACATGTCGCCGGAAAGCATTATTGTCGACGGCAATGACATTCCACGTTTGAAGTTGAGCCCTCCGGCATTGCTTAAGGGTTCCATTTATTCTCCTTACGTTGCCCCAGGTCAGTAAATGGCCATTTTAATTTACATTTAAAGCTTAAATGTGCAAATTTGTGATGTTGTTCCGAAAATTTTAAAACGAAGTAATGTTTTCCAACTAACGTTGAACCTTAACGTTTTAACTGCATTATTTTATTTTGATATTTTCGGATAACATTAAACCAAAAAAACACTTTAAGATAACATGGTTCTTCAACCAAAACTTTTGAATACAAACCCTTATACATCCATAACTTTAAGTCTTGGTGTGTTTATTATTAATGATGATATCATGATATTATGCAGAAGTGAGGAATGGGAAGGAGGTGACAGAGAAGAGCGACGTGTATGGATTTGGTGTGATTCTGATAGAACTGTTGACGGGAAGGAGGAGAGTGGGAACGGAGGAGGAGGGTAGCATAGTGGAGTGGGCCCGATTCTGCTATTCGGACTGTCATTGGGAAGCGTGGGTCGACCCGACAATGAAAGGTGGGAAGCAGAACGACGTCGTAGAGGTCATGAACCTGGCACTGCACTGCACCGCCATGGATCCCACAGCAAGGCCATGCGCAAGCGTCGTCTTCAAAGCACTCTCTGCTGTCACCTGCATTCACTCTGCTCTGTGTGTCTCTGCACTCCAAACATGAGCCTTCCAGCTTCTTCTATTTGTTTTTAACCTTAATTAATTCCTCCGTTTAGCATAACTAAGACAAATATGTTGATTTTGTATGTCATGGTTTGATTTGGGACATGTACGTGTATATATGTTTGACATATATACTAGTAGTACTGTGGAGTGTATCAGTAAATGTAAATGAATGAATGAATGAATGCCGTTATTTGTTTAACGAGTAGTTTTTAGAATTATCTGCTTTCACAGTCTTCAACGAAGGAAGAAGAAGACAAGAAAGAAACAAGAATACATGATTTCACTGTAAGTGTGTCGTACAAGGAAGGAGATGAAAGCTGCATGGAGAAATTGGAGAGATAGGCAATGACGGTTTTGGTGTAGAAGCGGAAGTGTGTCCGTCGCTCTGCCTTTATAATTTAAATGCACACTTCTCCATCATCATTGCTTCTTTAATTTGTTTTCTGGTTACCTGTACTTTCCTATTCTTCCATTATATATATATATATATATATATATGTATGTATGTATATCAACGTGCCATCTCTGAACCACCCACACATTAACACATATCAAATCTAGCATTCTTTTTCGTTTCCACCACCCATGCTCTATTTTTTTTCAAAAGAAATGGTACAGATCGAAGTTCAATATAGTAAGCTAAAAAAAGAGGAGGGTCTGTGTGGTTAAGTAATTTGAACTGATGCTCTACTATGGTCTAAAAACAATTAAAGTTGGACCCCGGGGGATTAAGGTCCCGTTACATTCTTGCTTGCCTTTTACACTTTTTGATTTTAAATAAATGTTATTTTTTTATAAGGATAAGTATCCTCTTTTTTTAAAAAAAATTGTTTAAGACAATGTCAAACACGGGCTATTTGATACGAGGGAGTTGGAGGGGGAAAAAAATTTTATGACTTAAATTTAAAAAAATTGAAGAAGTGGGGTTGAAAATTTTTAGTTAATTTTTCTTACTCTTTTAGTTTACATTTTATCTTTATTAAAATTTTATAACCCTACTTCTCCAATTTTTCAAAATCTAACTCATAAAAATTTTCTCTCTCTCCTCCCTTCCCCTCCTGCCAAGTAGACCCTAAATGTAAGCACCTCTTAGAAGGAATATGAAGTTTAATTTGCCACGCATTATGAGTAATTAGCACATTCCATTATACGTAACCTAAAAATTTGAACAGTCCAAACTCTTTGTTGTTGTTTTTATTTTTATTTTTTTACAATTTTTACTATATTGTAATTAAGAGACTTTTTTAAAACTTAAATTTGCATGAGAATCTTTGATGTAAAATTAATTGTGTGTGTGTGATATTTACAAAAAGGCGGTCAAATATAATTATATTGTTTTGTTTTATTAGTTATTTCAACAACTTAGAATCAAATTTTATTAGGTTTATATATTTTGATAAAATCATTCAGTCTGGGGGCGACCTAATCATGCGGTCAAATTCGACATTCCGATTGTCCTAATAATACACTCACAAAGCTAACCTTGCAGAGACAGACGTTCATCCCTAACGAAATCATTATGACATAAATAATAATTAACTATCAATATCTTTTTTCTGTGGGCGGGTTTGAATACTAACTTTAATCGATTAGATTTCTTCCTTCATGGAGACTCATCGATCTCTCTTTTTCAGGGTAATGATTTGAGTTTGAATCTAATATGACGGCTACTCAGTGCACACGTTCACAATCCACGATGATAGTGTCGTCTTGGTCTCTTTTCAATTTTAATAAACTTAACTTATGCATAAACAATCTCATCTATGGTTTGTTCTGCGCTTTGCCTTTCACTTTCTCGCAAAAGTAGATTTTGTTTCCGATTCTCTTGAATATGCCCAAGTTTAAACAAACCCAAATATATTCAATGAAAGAGAAACAATATGTACTATCGGGGTATAAGGTCAAGCATGCACTCATAAATCATAATGCGCTAGAATCGATCCACTTAATGTGAAAGACGTTTGGTAGTGCATTTTGAAGCAGGTGTGACCACAACGTTCTAGTGTAGTGACCCACCATTCTTCCATGTTATGATGATAGTGCTGATCAGATCAGTTGAATATTCATACTGAGTTTCTTTCTTTATTTCTTTTTCCCCTTGTGAACAAATTTATCATATTTCATGTAGCAATGATGGTAGCGCTGGCTAAGGTAGAACCCTTTTTTCACTTTGTTGAATCAGATCTACTCAGGCCACTCTTGGAAGATTCCACCAGCAAAGATGAGTCTAAGGCGTAAGAGTACAAACTAGCTAAGCTAGGCTGACATTTATAATTATGAGCTGAGTCTGATCTCTCTGCATATATAGCTGTCATGGATGGATATATGTATGATCCATCTCTCTTTTCTTTGCAATGTATTTTAATTTCTTCTCTCAAAAGCCCCGAATTAAGATTTCAATCATTAACCCTCGGACACCACATGCAAAAGGAAAAGCTTCTTTAGCTTATCAATTCCTTCTTTCAATAATTCTCTAAAAGCTTGTCTTTTTGTAAAGTCGTCTTCGTTTCTCTCGTTGGTCTTGTAGCAGCAAGGGTTAATTTCTCTGCCCTTTTTGTTCACTTTGAAGATCACACACAGCAATTATGTTTTTGACATTTTTCATGCATGCTTCTTCCATATAAGACAGCTGTCTTCTGTTTATTCAGACAATTTTAAAATGAACAAGTAATATTAGGACACTCGTGCTATCCATTATAAGCATTACAATTAGTCTACCAACCCACTAACTCTATAGGGATTTTTCACACCTAAGAGATAAGGGATGGATTGGAGGGCTAGCTGCCAGAAAAAAGTTTCAAACTGTTATGAAACTAGCTGGGGAAATATAAGAGAGCTTTGAGATGAGAAGTATGAACATAAGAGATTTGGGGAGAAAAGGTGGGGATGTGTTATTTACTCCAAAATTTACAATTATTTGATATACATGCCCACTATTTGCGGGCCACGAGTACTTGAATTATAATCCAAAGCTAAAAGTTAGCTCAAAAACACAAATGTGCATAATTATAGTTAATATTGCAGTTTTTTTTTTTCTGAGTTTAGACAGCAGGCATATTGCCTATATAAGGTGGGGATTGAACCCCAGGCCTACTGCCACAACGGACGCATCTTGTATCACTAGAACAAGGGTTTTTTATTTTTTTTTATATATAAAAGTTTAGGTAACTTGAGAGTCCCGGGCTTCACGAGGGTTACGATATGCCTTTGGGTTCAAAGAATACTTATAGAGGTATTTACAGATTGCCCATCAACTAAATCCTTACATGGGCACCAAAATTTGAACTCACGACCTTGTGAATTATGAGTAAACTTTTTACCAACTGGATCAACTTTTGTTAGCAAAACCAAAGATAATATTGCAGTCTTTATGATAAACCCATCGTAGTGCTGTGCTTTTCGTCATTTATGGCGTTTGAGGACCTAAAAAAATTACTTAACATTTTGATACTCAGGGAACATGCATTTAAAACTACGCTATTGAGATTTATAACTAGTTAGAAATGAATGTGATGAGCAGAAATTGTTGAAGGGGCTAGATCTCTGAGGAGTATAAAAAAAAAGATGTAAAAAAAGGTAGTGCATAATGTCTTCAAGATGTTGGTAACACTTTCTTTTAAGCTTAATTCACCCCTACTTATTCTTATTTTTTAGGGTGCAAGTCGGATTACGGGCGAATTTTTTTTGGGATCTAATGAAGACTCTTGAGTATAGATTACACTCTCAAAACTCAAGTTAAGACAATGGGGGCTTTTAAAAGGTGATAATTTGACTTTATCCCTGTGTGCACTCAATAACAAAAGCAATGAGTTTGATCTCGTATTGTTGTGTGATTTTTGAGATTGCATGTTTCGTTGATCACAAATGAAGTGGTGGTGTAAAGTACTTATAGATCATAAAGTGATGTTTTAAAGTAGTTATTCTTGAAGCAACACGAGTCATAATCATATGTTAGATTCATGAACTCTCATGAATTAACATAACTTAAATAACCAATAGTTATTTAAAATAACTTCCATGAAATGTTACGTCTTTACTGCATGTAGAGTTTTTTAAAAAATCAGTACAACTTTCCACCAAATAGTAGTTAACACATATTTTCATAGGTATCTTTAGAAACTAAAAGGATATGATCTTCATAATCTTTAATGTTATAACTCCCTACATAATTTTTTTACATAAGTTACTAGACTTGTAAGATTACGACTGTCCAATATAAACATCTCTTCATTTTAAAATATTCCAAGCGGGAAATGTGTGAAAACTAGGCCCAGAATGCATGTATCATCAATGATATTGGGCAAAGCAACTGTAAGTGGATGCATGATCTGGTGTGTTTGTATATATTTAGTCGCAGCTAGAGTTGAAATATATGGTCAGGCGATGGTAATGAATCTAAAGGCAGTTTTTTTGTGTATTAATATCATTATTACTGATCAAAATCAATCTTACAAATTAGTTATAATCAAACTCAATTTTTCAACTCAAATCTATTATAATCTCCTAGTGAAGGATCGAACAATTTTCTCTCTCTCTTTAATTTCCCTTTTTCTTTTTCCAATGATAGGCGCACAAGATAGAGATCACTATCTTGGGCCATATTCATGGGGACAAGTGCGCTATATAATGAAGAAGGACGACCCCTCTTCTTGTCCAATTCCACTATAACCTGTTCCTCTATCTGCATTGGGAAAAGATAAATCCAGCGCTCCAGTTCTCACTCCAGGCCACGATTGATCCTGCTCAATTTGCCGCCCTAAAATCAGTACTTCTCGTGAAACTGAATAATTTGATTGTTAACATATCTCCATCTCCATTGCAATTTTTTCCTTTTTTTTTTTTCTGTTGATCTTCACATCACAATGTCCACCATTTGAAAACGCCACTGTCAAGAGAAAAGAAATATCGTCCTATTGTGTTTCAGTGCAATTTATGCTCGGCAAATAGCCAAATAGTGACGATGTGCCTGTTTTTATTAGTGATAAAAGTTGTTTTTCTAATTATAATGTATATGGTAATAAAGCTAATTCAATCAGTTTAAGACATCTAGGTTGGCATTTATCACTACTCTCTTCTTGAATGCTAACTCATACCGGTAAATGTTTACGCAGAAAACTAACTCAATCATAGTAGTAATAAAATGAAATGAAAGTGTTGGCAAATGATGATTGAAACACGTGGTATGATTCATTATCAAAGAGTTTGGTGAATCTAATATTGGCATTCGGTTCGTTCTCTTGCCCTTTATTTGTAATTAAGCAATGAACCCCTCTGCTTTACAATGACCTTTTTTTCCCCTACTGATGGATTTTTTTTTCTCTTCATTAGCTTATTCAAACTGTTGTATGATCCAGGGGGAAAGATTATGATAGGATCTTGACAGGTCTTGTTGTAATAAATTAAGCGAATAAGGTTAATTCACAAGAAAAAAGTAGTAAAAAAAAAGAGCATATTGACAGTGCTCTTCATTGGGTTCCCTACAACCATGGCCAGAGTAAGAAAGCAGAGCAGTGATGAAAATGGGAATGAAATGAAAGGTGGCCTACACTTTAGAGCGAGTGCCGTAGGCCACAGCTGAAATAATGCTTCCTGAATTTAGCCCCAGAGATAATATGATCAAATTGGTGATGTGACGTCCAATAATAGAGAGGACCAATAGAATGTGTACATGTTTAGAGAGAGTGAAAGGAAAAGAGAAAATAGGCACCAAGATCCAAAAAGAATAAAGGAAAATTCCAAGTGCTTGCCAAAAAAATGGGGCCATAAGTAGATGATATTAGAGCAGCATGCCCATAAGAGTATATTATATATATAGCAATCTAGGGATTCTCCAAAGTGAAAAATAAATAAATAAATAAAAGAGGAAGATATTGTTCTGTTCTGCTCTACTTTCCTGGATTCTGTATATATACTATTCACCCATCAGACAAAAGACCAGTTGATGAACATGAAACAAATGCAATGGGCCGTTTCTTCTTCGTTCATTACTTTCCATGCAACCGCTCTTTCATAAGACACTGGCCTCCCCATGCTGGACAAGCAGATACCTCCTTGCATACACATAAAGCCCTGCATCCAAAAAAAAAAAAAACTGTTTAAAAAGTATACTTGGAATAACCCTTCCTTCTTAGGGATTCAGAGAAGCCTAGGATGTCAAGGAAAGAATGAAACAATATGAGAAATGACTCCAATTTAGCTGAATGAGGAGACGTGTATTAAGCTACACGAAATAGTACTTTTTGCTTTCTTTGGATAAAGTGAATATAGCTAAGTTCTTTAAAAACTCCAGGTAACATGTTCTTCCATAATTTCCACGACATTATGTTTCATTGAGCGTTTGCTTAGTTTATAAGTGCCTGTTTGGGAACATAGTGGAAAAGTGACTTTTTTTTTAATGTGGCTTTTGTAGAAGCCAAATGGAAAAAAATCATATTGTTAATGTGATTTGTGTTTGGATTGACAGTAGGAGAAGTGACTTTTTTTTTCTAAACCCAGTGAAAAAAAGCCAGAAGCTACTTCAATGAGCTTCTAAAAAACGTAGTTTTTTTTCTAAAAGCCCAGTGAAAGCTAATGTGTTCACAAACGCGTCCGCAGATGTTAAATGGGCTTGTACCCTCCAAATGAGCTTTCCCCCCTTCCAAATGAGATCCCAAACAGGCCCTAAGTGCTTATGCACATAAGTCGAGACAACCCTTCTCTCATATACTTACTTCGTATTCCGCAAATCACGATTAAGAAACTGTTTTTAAAGACCTCAATCGCTATTCCAAATGAGCTATTAAGTATGTTGATTTAGCAAGTTCACTTGACCATGCAAGACATCTAGGTTGTCGTCATTTATTACTACTCTCTTCTCAGTTTTAGGTGGCCTCAAGACTACTCCCTAAATATTCTTCTTCACACGACCACTAATCTTTCTGTTGATATAATCTTTTCCTATTCAACTTTAGTGAAAGTAGACCCTTAATAATGATACTCTATATTCCAAGTGGATATTAATTTTCTTCAGTCTTATGTGAAGCATCGTACCTGCTGCATTATCTGGGGCAACTCAGAGAAGAGGGTTTTCTTCCCATTCTCGTCAAAAATTTTATCAAGAGTGATGTCTTGAAGAGCAACCAAAGTTGTCTCAAGCATGTCAAGTCCCGCTTGATTTGCAAAAGTAAAAACCGGCAAAGCCTGGAAAAGTCATGGAAGGTATAGTTTCTTATTGACATAGTCAAAGATAACAATAGGAAGGAACTAACAAAACGGAGATGGAAACAAGAGCATAAACAGCGAAGTATAAGAAAACAAATGATTTATGACCTGTGAAGGAAGAATCTTTTCAAGTATTTAAGCTACTAGGAAATATATTTAGACGATCTATAAAAACTAGAAAGAACTTCCTCTTAACATTAAGATATTAAAAGAAATACCTTTAACGAGCAACACAAGACTGCATCAGAGTGATGCCAAAGGGAATTGAGAATGGATTCACTGCCTTCACATTTTAGTAGTTCTACCCCTAGATAGCTCCTGCAAAAAATTTCAACGCTTATGCTCCATTTGGCATTCCTTTTAAAATTTCAATAAAAAAATAATAGTTAAACTAAAGCCGCTATTCATTACAACTGCTAAGCAATATGACAGTATTGGAAGAAGATAGGTAGGACGTGAGGGAGAAGAATGTGTGTTCAAATTTAAATAGGAGAGTATGTGAGCTCTGGATTATATTGTTCAACTTGGATTCTACAGCACCATGCCAGAAGTCACGCATAATCAGAGTTTAACATGACACACCTATGGCTATTACAGATCCACTGAGCAAGTGTTTGTGCCTCAGGAGTGCCAGGTGGAGGGCGAAGACCGTTTTGGGAACCAAAGTGGGAAGGGGATAGTGCCAATGCTACCCTTTGAACAGAAGCAATAATACTCCGAACATACTGCCTAGCCATAGCTGCTACACTATCTTGAAGATGGACTTCAAATGCAAACTGAAATGCTATTGTCATCACAGATTTTGTGCTCCCAGATTGACCAACATTATCACCAGCTGATTTGTTTCCAGTGGTTCCAACGTCAAGAGCAGAAGCAAGGTCAAGTGTTCGGTTTGGAGTAGCAGCATCCTACAATGCATTTTGGAATAAGAAGTCAAAAGCCTTGATCATACAAGCTCAAAGAGGTAAGAAGGAAAAAAAAATGCAATCAAGTAACGTGTTAAATTAAAGACCTACCATGCCTGAATCAAGAGGCATGATGCGAAAACCGGAAGGTAAAATGGGAGCATCATCAGAGAAAGATGCATCAATGGGAGCAAAAATGAGTTCTGCACAGGTGCCAGCAGCACGCTCATCTACTCCACTACAAAGCTGGGATAAGTGCAACGACAGATGAGTTGTCAGTCATATGATTGGGATTGGAGTGATGCCCCTAGTTCTAGCTATTCAACATAATAATCATATTTCTTTTTTTTAAGAAATTGAATCGTTTCCTTTTAAATTAGTATTATTGTATAAGGTTATTGAGCAGTTTTCTTTTCTACGGTTGTAACAAGGCCATGCATCTAAAAATAGATGATATTACATTACATCTGATGATATTAAAGAAGGACTTACTTGCAAGAGGAAAATATCGCCCGGAATAGTCATGTCTTCTCTATAGTATCCCATACTTTCAAGCTTGATGACCTCCATAAACTGTTTCATGAGCAAGTGGTACAAAGTTTAGAATAAGCACAGCAAGAATGAGGGTCCTAAGGTGAAATTAGTGGCAAATATCTTGCCTCTTCATTCTCAATTGTGTGCGCCAGTGGAAGAATAATCTGACCACCAAAACCTCCTGCTCGAACCCCAGGCAAGGTGCAGGGACCAGCTTTGATGGCAGCGGCTGAGTAAGCATCAATATTGCTATCTGCCCACTCCGATCGATGCTCCCGCAAGAATCTAAGAAGAATTGCAGGAGGGACATTCTACAAGAACAAAAGTAAAGTATGAGATCACTTGATGAGATTTACGCAAGCCATTCATAGGATTCACCATTAATGGACTTATTCCATAATAGCTCTCTAGTGATTAGAAATTAAATGATGATAAAGGCACTTTTCATGCCCCTAAATTAAATTAGGTATCATGGAATTTCATTTAATTTATAGCAAGTTTTTTGTTGCCTCACAGATGGTCATGGTCAGTGTTGAACTTTTGGTCTCAAATCAAAATGAAGTAACAACACAGTTAAGCGGTGTGCGCATATATATATACCTGTAACAACATGGATGCTTTTGCACATAGCACGGAACTGCTCATCGAAAGAAACCCATTGTTGTAACCAATATTTACTCCCATGGTCTTGCTAGGAGATGAATTCACAAGAAGGGTGACATCATCAATGCCATCACTTTCCAACATGGACCAGCCATCGTCTGCAAATCCATTGACAGCTTCATTGAAGCCCCTGCAAGAGGGAAAGACTGCGTCAAATTACTAGTATTAAATTAATTATTTCAAGGAAATTAAAGTGCAAAGGCTAAAGAGAAAAACCTGCTCAAACGCTGGCTCAGTGCTCGCAAAGCTGCAGGCCTTCGTCCCCATCCGGTGACATTTGGCTGAGAAACTTCTTGAGAGATTTGCCTCAGGTGACGTAAAGCCTGAATGTCAATTACAAAGGTTAATATAACACTCCGCAAATATAAGATGCTAGGCTCACAAAAGCCATATGTTCATGTTTTGACGTGTAAAACAGTTAAAGTTGATAGAGTAACAAAACAGTCATACCGCCATGGCTGTCTTTTGAGCAAGCAACGTTGAAGACTCATATAATGGGCGTAACACTTCAGGTACACTCCAAGGCTGATTTCGAAAAAAAGGAAAAAAGAAAAAAAAAAGGTAAGCTATCAAGTAATGGAACGAGTTTCAAAGCAGAGGAGAGCAAAGGGTTATTTCAAACCTCTAAGTTGATGTGATCAACAATATGAATGATGGATCCACCTCCTTCACAAGGTCTAATCAGATACCCGCTTGGGAGCATGTCTGCTCTCACAAAATGCTGCGCTGGTGGCATAGTGGGGCCATTCTGAGTGTTGTTAAGTGATCTTTCACAGACCTGAAATTTCCAAATCAACCCACGTAAGCATCAGACAGAAAATGAAGCCATAGGAGGGAAATAAAATAACCGTATTTAATTACTTACCACAAGACTACCATCCTCCAAAACAGAAGTGTAACGCAGCAGCCAGAAGTCACGAGCTGGAGCCAAAGTTGTTGGGGCATACAACTAACAAAGATAGTAAATGTTTAATCAAATATATCAATCTGGCTGCTACTTATTATATGCGAAAATGCTAATGACAGAGAGCTCATTAGCTTGTATATATATATATACCTGCATGTAAAGCAGTTCAATGGTTCCTCCATTTCCTGTGGTCATCGCATTTAGAACATCCACAGCTCGGCAGTCACGACACCATGAGGGCCGATCTTTAAGGATTTCAGCAACCTGTATGTACAGCATTGAAATTTTCGTCACTCAATGTTTAACGAGGAAATTAAAGAGTTGATTCTCTCAACAACTCTCAAGGAACTTACCCTCGTAGGTTCCAAACCCACAAGGCCGCATGCGCGGGCTGCCACTCCAGGGCAACCATGAGAAATAGCAACGATTCCAATGGAATCCGGACCAGGCTGCACACATGCAAATAACAGTTTCAATTCCCATATCCATGCACTACAAAGTAGTGACGTGTCACTCGAGTTTCACACTTGGAAAATCTAAAGAAAGATCATATATATCCACCATCCAGATCCGTCTTAAATATAAGATTCAATTAATTTTTTTTAGATATTAAAAAAATTAAAAAAATTATTTTAAAGTAATTATATCTATATTTTTTCTTATGGTTAGTCTAACTTATTAATTAATATAGAATCTAATCATATATAATATATAGTGATTAAGTAATATATTTAATCTTTTAAAAAAATTAACTAAATCTTATATTCAGCAACTACGGAGAGAATATTGGATTAATTATCTGATATGATTTAAAAGGTGAATCGCTTATTGATATTTCAAAAAAAAAAATTGCCTACAGGTAACTTGAATCATCCAAGATGACATCAGTGGTGTACTGTGGTAGAGATTATAATTAAGGGGGAACAAACCCCAAAAAAAAAAAAAAAGATTAGTGGGGTGATCATATATTTGTCACGTAGTAGCTTAGAAGGCTGGCAAGGTTCATGTACTTTATTATAACGCTGATTCATATAGAGACAGAGAATAATGAGAAGTGGAGCCAAGAGTTGACACGTGGAAATAAGGACAATAAAGGAGGGGTTACCTTCATACCAGGCATTTGGACCCACTCCACGGCAGTTCCAGTGGCCTTTGAAAGAAACTCTGCAAGAGTCTCCTCCGCAATGGACAAAAGTCTATACATCCAGAATATATAGACAAGGACGCACCAAAAAAAAAATTCCGTTAGGTCATTAATTGAAATTCGTCAGGTACAATGACAACATCGGCCATAGGGCCCCGACAACATTAAAGTAGGGACAAGCATTTTCACTAACCCAGCTGGGCTTGCATCCCTTGGTGGATGCTGAGGTGTCACATGGTGCTGACCGCTCGTAACCACCGACTCGCAACTTGTGTCCGTCGTTGCCAGAGTCGTCTGCTCACACCAATTTAAACCAAACTTGAATACGTTTTGTAAGGGTAAATCAAATCAAATCAAAAACATGTTCAAAAAATTCATTTGTAGTAAATAGTAAAAAGATGTGAGGAATAATAAATTGAATTACATTCTGTTGGCGGAAAAAGCTGTTCTCGTAAACCAGCTGGGACACCTGTTTCTGCAATCTGTCGTTTTCCTCCATCAGCAGTTTATTCATAGCCGTCAGTTTTCTGTTTACAGCTTGCAGGCGTGAAGATTCTTTTCGCTGCTTCTCTCTACATCTGAAACAACAGAGCAACAGCCAAAATTACACTCAACATCTACGATCCGTGAGAATTGCCAGAAATCCGGAAAATTAAGGAGACGAGGAGTGAAAACATCTTTCCTTTGCGGAAAGCCGGAAACAATGAATTATTCAAAACTATATATTCATCCAATTCTAGCCTAATTTCTTCGGCTATCCAATTTAAACGAGTAGATAAAACTGTCCATAAAAGTGAACGAGGGAAAGCGAGAAAAGGTAATGAAAGTCTTGGTTCTATCGAGAGCCACCATGTAGTATAAAATAAATTCAACCGAAGCATTAATTCGATGGAGGCCCAGAAGGAAGGAAGGCAAATAAGATTCAAAAGTTGCCATTTTTCGATCCCTTGACTAAGTTCACTATCTTTTTTGTGGACCTTATATAAATTCAGTATTGAAGAAAGTGGGAAAGAAAGCAGAGATACCTTCGATTCTGGAACCAAACCTTGATCTGTTTGGGCTCGATGTTAGAGAGAATGGGACACTCTCGGATAAGCTGCTGACGACGCATGGAACTGGGTTTGGGGCATTCATGATAGAGCCTCTCCAGAGCCTCGACCTGCTCCGGTGTGTAACGCACGTACTTGCCGTTATCCATCGCCACCTTGCTCCCATCTTTGCAAGCCGAGCTCACCGCCATCATCCCGTCTAACTTCAAATCCAATCACAATAACTGAATCGAATCCCGCCGGAGGGGATAAAAAAAAAAAAGAATTGAATCTGAGGAGGCAAGTTACCTATACGGTGGTTTCAGTCAGGAGGAGATCAATCACACATGGGAGGGAATGAATGAAAGTGAGAAGTCGAAGGAGGCAGTAAGAGGAAATTGTGGGTGACAGGTGAATATGTATAAGGTGTGACAGATGTGGGGGGGGAGGGAACTGTAGAAAGGAAAGGGACTGGTGGGAATGAATATGGGGATTCGGATAGAGATGGCGAAGTCTGGTTACAAGAGAAACCCCAAAGACCAGACAGATGAAAGCACCATTTGTTTGTTTTCACAATACCATTCCCCTTTCCCCTATGCGATGCCTTTCTTTTGATTTTAAGCTCTTTTGCCTCCTCTGCTTTCCCTCTTGCTTTTCTTCTCTTCTGTTATATTCCTCAAACACAATGACACAAGTCTCCCTTCCGCAGTGGCCTCTGAATGAGAAAAATTAATGGGAGGCACACTCTCTTTGAGGACGCGTGGGCTGTAAAGTTTTTTTGGACATGTGCTGTTCCCATGTACGCTAAAGGGGACACCGTTTCACCTCATTTCTTGTAATCCCACTGTCAAAAAAAAAAAAAAAAAAAGTTCAGTTGTTGATTGTCTTTCACTCTTCCTCTCTCCCCAATATGCCTTTACCCCGACCTCACCATGATTAGCTTTTTTTCCCCCCCTTTGCTGCTCGTCTTGTGCACCAGATTAAGAATTGGCCGTGTTATCATATTTTTGTCAATCCGATTATATAAAAACAAGTTGGCCATCATATCTCTATATTACTTGAGTGACTTTGGTTGATGTAACTGGTAATTAATTATACACAAGAGGCTATATATGTATATATTTCTAGCCATCTTTTATAGTTTCTCTCTCTCTATATATATATATATTCCAAATAATTCTTTTTTTAAGAAAATACGCTCTCTACAAGCATGGCGAAAATAAAAATAAAGCATGTGAAAAATGTAAATTGGTGCCGTCGGGAGAAATTTGGGTCTTCCGAAATTAACGTTGTATGGTTTCAGCTGAACAAACGATGCCTTGTATTTCAATGAAATCGATCAACTCACGTTTCCTCGATATGTTCGTAGTCGAGATTGACGCTGACTCATTCTCATCCTGTATGTTCCTTCCGTCAAGAAATTCATCCAGATGGTCGTACAGGTTTGCCTAATAATTGGCTGATTTTTTTCCCCCTTGCGGCTTTTGTGTTCAAAATTCTCTCGTTTTTCACAAGCGATGAAATACAACATCGTACGCATGCGTAGATCCATGGTATTCCTTCCATTCATGGTAGACTACGTAAGATGGTATATTCAAAGTAGCAACGTCAGGTAAGTAAGTTGGAACAAATTAATTGAAGGGGAAGTCTTGTGTCTCCGCCCATATTCAACCCATTCCGCTGGAAATGGAACAGTTGAGTAACAGTTTGGTCAACACGCTCTCTTTACCAAACGAATATGGTGTCCCTGTTCGTCACTAACCCCTGTGCTATGAACATGTATTAAAGCCATTGACACAGATTCCTTTTCTTCTTCTTTTTTTCTTTTTTTTTTTCTTTTTTTTCTTGCCAAAAGAGCGAAAACAGTGGGGTTAGTGTGAAGCATTCGAGCTTTCTTGCCTAGTGAAATAAACACTCTCCATTTTATATGAATATAAATGGGTGGTGGGGTGCATCGCACCACGTAGCTAGAAATTTAAAATTCGTAGGCTTCATTCATTTTGTTGAGAGAGAAGTCGTCGCGATCAGGGGGCACGGATCAAGCATATGGCTATTGGGAGTTCATGTGAATACGTGCTAGGAGGTAAGCCTTAGGGTATGCTTGGAGGGGGTGGGAGGAAAAGTGATCGGAGAGAAAAAAAATTTAAATTAGATTTTTAAAAAATTAAAGAAATGAGATTTTACGATTTTAATTGATTATTTTTATTTATTTATCTTACATATTATTTTTGTTAAATATTTTTAATCACACTTCTTTAATTTTTTTAAATTTTACTTATAAAAAATCCCGCCTCCAAACCTCTCATATGAAACGGCCCTTTAAAGTTGTCCATGTTGTAGAAGGATAATTATATAATATATCCTTATAGAGTTTCTAAAGTTTAATAACTGGCTAGTGGAAATTTTAAAAAAATCATTTAAATTAATTATTTATAATAAATAGATGGCTATTGATTTCACTAACACATCTTTTATAATAATGTGCATTAAAACAGTGTATAAACTCTTCATGAAAACTCCCTCAATATGAACAATCTATAGAAATACGTTAACATAAAAATTATAAATTAAAGAAAGAAAATACATTGAAGTCTTATATAGAACATTAGAGTCTAACTCTTATAATAAGGATAGGAGGGATTTTATTTTTTTTTAATGAAAAAAAGGAGAGTAAAAGAGAAGCGTTTGATAGCATGGTGATTACAATAAATGGGGGTATAAAAACATAGGGAGGGGAAAGGGAAAAATCTTTAGGAGAAGTTGAAAAATGGAAAAGTCAATAATAAAGAGAGGGGTGTGGGTGGAAAAAACAAAGTGAGGAAGGAAGGGGAAGAGCATGGCAGACCAGCCCAAGTGGGGGGTTTGATTTTTTTTTTTTTTTCCCCTTCCACAGTCAGAAAGAGAGAGAGATAATAGAGGGCATCCAAAGAAATTGGCAAATAGGAAACGCGCGTTTTGAAGGGTTGACCTCACCATAAAGCCAATGAGCCAAGTGGAGGCACGGCCCCATTCAGCGGCTGCCCCCATCTCTTTTACCCCTCTCCTCCACCGCCTCATTCATTTCCTGTTTTTTTACACGGCATTTGAATTCTCTTGAAAATATTTTCTAACCACCAAAGCTTATTCTGTTAGGATCAACGATTCCTAGTGCCTCCTTCATTCTCTATGACTCACCTCCCAATCTCATATACGAAACATTAAAAAAAAAAAGAGAGGTGGAGAGGGGGAAGTGGATTAAAATGGGGGGGGTGGAGCCCACACGCGTGCTTTACAGCGTGCACTTTACTCCTGCCCTCCCCATCCCCCCATTTCCCCAAAGGAATGTGAAGCACGAGAAGCTGAACCCCACGCCGGGACCACCCCTCCTCCTCCTTTCGGCGTCCTCACTCCTCCCTTCTCTTTTTTATTCCTCCCCCTTATTACTCTTACTCCCTCTCCTCTCCTCCATTTACGCATTTACTACATTCACCCTCTCATTTCATCTCCCTTCTCCTCTTTTCACTTCAACCACATTCCCTTTTTTTAAAATAACTTTTCCATTCAACCAATGGCCTCCCTTATTAACTTGCCATCCCATGTGCGTCATACCTATATATTCACATTTCATTTCATGTTCCAGAGTTCTTCTAGTTGTCACCTTACGCCCCACTAACCACATCCCTTCCCTTCACCCATCCACATCCTGTCTTCTTTTCCTAACATCTCCTACCTTCCGTCTCACGATTGTGTTGCTTACTGATCCATACCCATTTGTTGGGCCCCGACCTGTTTCTAGTATGGGCCTCTCTCATTACACCTCACTGGGACCCTTCTCTATGGGTTGTGCGCTCCAGCCCAACTCAACAACTTGTCATTTCTATGGCCCCTGACATTTTCAAACATGAAGTAAGCGACAATAAATGATGTCTTTGATGTAGGGATTTTATGCATTCGAATTCAAGGAATCAAAAGGTGCGGTCTTAACTTAGCCGAGAAGCACCAGTTTTCCGCCTCTGCGCGCGCTCTTCTTCTACAAGCCTGTCTACTTCATCAACTGCATTCCCACTCTGACTTTGACCTCCCCACAGCACTTCCACTTTGTGCCCCTCATTCTCTCGCTCCCTTCTCAACCTTATACATTAATATCTCACTTCTTCTCTTGCGCTAATTTTTATATGCATGCTTTGTGTGTATGCAACTCTTTTCTTTTATATACCTAAATGCCTCGCAAAATCATATCTTCCGCTAGTTCCTAGAAATAACCAATACCCCAGACTCACATTGCGCCATCTTAATTATGATCATTTCCAATATTTGGAAGCCACGTGTTATCTCTCTTCCCACTTGCATGCCATTTAATTAGTTCCTTGTTCTAGAATGCATCCTTAAGATTGTAAACGTAATAAGCCCCGCATGATCCATTCCTAGGTTCCCCTGATATACCTTGTCTTCCTCTATATATCAAATACTTATTACGTGCACTATATATATATATGTGTGTGTGTGTGTGAATGAGTATTCAGCATATATTGTGTTCTATTAGGAAAGCCGGGTGCAGGATGGTTAATCAAAACAGAAGAACAAGAAAGAAGTTTGTCAAGACTGTGAATATCAATGACACGGATGCATTTACCTAATATTGAATGAACTCATCGGGCACGTATTCTTCAATTTCATGCTATACAGAGTCAACTATCATAGAGAGTGTAATGATGCTATAATCCATGCATATTGGGAGACAGATTGACATTCAGTTTTACTGCTATCTACAACTATTTTATCTGGGGAAACAAATGGCTGTACATGTACACAAACTAAGGAAAACGTTCCATAAAGTGGATGCGCTAATTATTAGCATGCGCTAACCACGAGTTTTCTGGGTACACGGCGACTAGTACTTCACCTTTACTTAGTGGTTTTGACATCTCCACGACAACAAGATTTATTCTGATTGCCCAGCTTGTGAGCGGAATCAGAATGGGAATGCAAAACCACATTTCCATATGGCCCATGGGATAGATCATAGATTTGAGAAATGCATATACTACTATATTTTACTATGGATCAGCAATAGAATTGAGCTCCCGCACTTGTATACTGGACACAGTCATCATTTAGTAAAAGGGCCTAGTGTTAGATATGCATTGGTGTTACAGAAATTATTTAGTAAAGGGAAATGTGAGGGTACATGTATTTAAAACGCAAGGTTGAGACCAGCGCCATTAGGTTAAGTGGTCACCTAGTAGTTATTAGGCTACTCCCCCCTCCTCTAGTCCGGTTTGATCCGGTCACTATGTAACTAAAAAAAAAAAGTAAGGTTGAGACTATAATATTGTTTGGAATAACGATTTTCAATCGTGATTTACGATATATAAAGTAGTTTTTATTATCTATAAAGTAATTTTTATGATTTATGAGATAAATATAAAAAAAATTTATCATAAATCAGACTTATAAATAAACTAAAATAAACAAACAATATATATTAACTTAGATAAGATGGGGTGCCAACACTCCGGAGGGAATCACGTGAGGGGAAGAGGCACGTGGCATCACGTTATGGCCAGCGAAGCATCCCAGAAAAGGGTAAAGGCGCATAGATGGTGGCCACGTGTCATTGACCACCGTCTGTCTTGGCCCTCGACACGAGCCACGCACTCACATGCCGCCTGACACTGTCACACCAGCCCACCCCTCATCACGTGCATCCCCGGCCCCACTCCCCCCAACCCCAAAATATCTCTTAAAAGCAATTAAAAAAACAGAAACAAAGCCGAAGATGACATATTAAAAGTGAGGCCTGCAAAATGGAAACCACCACGCCAAGCAATCGCCCCCTTCCTGTTCTTTTTCAGCCCTTCCTTATTATTCAAGCGATAAGGTATTACTCGGTTAAAAAATTCTCCCATAAGTCATCTTTTAATTAATTTATATTCTCAATAAATTAGTTCATGATATTAAAAATTACAAATTTTTTGTATTAATTCTTATTTGATAGGGTGTCCCGATTATAAAAACTTATTAAAAACTCAAGCTTTGAAATACCAAAAATATTTTAATTTATAAATATGATGCTTAAAAAATCTGCATTATTTAAAACGGACAGAGTACATACAATAGGAGGTTTTAAAAGAAAAAAAACAGAGAGAGAGAGAAGAGCATCTGGGTGTTACAGCAGCAATGAATGGCGACAGTAGAAACATCTTATCCATATAGAATAACGGCATAGGGATTGGCAAAATGATAGGAAGGCCCCATTTTACCGAGACGGAACATGTGAGGAAATGACACGTGGAAGAATGGCCGACGTTATATTTCATTTTATGGGAATTTTTTGGGATGATTTTCAGAGTCGATAATACTCATCTTATATATATTTATTTTATATATCTTAAATCATTATTAAAAAAATATTTTTAAAAAATCAAATTATTATTTCAAACAAACACGATAGACGGCTCCCCCACTAGTTAAACCAAGAAGAAACATACTTAGCTTGTTTGCCTGAGCTTATTTATATTGGGTTTATTATATAAGCCCGATTTACGTAAATCAAGATAAATCTTCTCCACATATTTACCTCGTAGACCGTAAAAGCAACTTCGTATTCCGTAAATCACGATTTATAAACACTTATGGAGCTTCCATAAGCTAATCCAAACGAGCTAACTATATGAACCCTAGCCCTGAGGGGTCAACTTGCAAGGAATTAATTAAAAGTAGGTGCGATAAAATTGTAAATAACGAAGAAAGCGGATAAAGCATAGAAAAGATAAAAAGTAGGAGTATACAAATTTAAACACAAGGGGTTGAAAATGGGGAAGGGTACGTTGAACACGTACAAGGCCCTGAAGGAAGGAGGGGGCTTTGGCTTGAATTAAGGCTCACAATAATGCAACCGCTGACTCTCTTGCCTCCGGTCTTGCCTGGCTTATCTGAGATCATGGCACCCCGTCTCATTCTTTCGTTATCATCCAAAAACAAAAAATTACATTCAGATCATCAAAAAAAAAATTACGCCTTTAATAATTACAAAAAGTCCTATTGACAACTCTAAATATGTGTCATTAATAAGTCTAAAAACGTTACTGACAAGTTTATAAAACTTTTTAGTAATTTTAAAATTTAAAGGGACAATTTTTTTTATTATTTTATTTAGAATTGGATATAATTTTAGCCAAAAAAATCCATTTGTCTCTTGCTCCATCTCTCTTTATTCATTTTTATTCTCACAAAGCGCTCTTCCCCATAATATATACTTGTTTGGTTTAATTTATATTTATATACGAGCTCGATTCACGTAAATTAAGATAAAACTCTTCCATATATTTACCTCGTATACCGTAAAAACTACCTCGTATACCATAAATCATGATTAAAAAACACTTTTAGAAGTTCCAATCGCTATTATACTTCCTTCGGTTATATTTATAAACAAATTTCTCTCTCATGATGATGGTCCTTTTTATAAGCAACTTTTACTTTGTGTTTAAAAATATAAGCTTATTTTCCTATTTTACCCTTATTAAATACATATTATGTGTAATTAATTATCACACACACCAAGAGTTATATTCAGGGGAGAGAGGGAGAATTTATTAGGTAAATGAAGTCAACAAAGCATTAAAAAAATGTATTTTACCATTTCTCATACTTTTTATACATTTTCTCTCTTTTTTCATAAATATAAGCATATATAAAAAAATATAACATTTTTGACATATTTATTATTTTTAACTATAAGTTTATTGCGTGCTTATATGTATGTGTTTGTGTGTGTGTAATAACCCCTCCTACTCACATCCCTCCTTTTACCCTTCTACCCTTTCACTTCCCCCGACGCTTTTGTACTTGCATCTTTCATCTTATGGCGCAGCGCTTTATCATCCAATCATTAATTACCCCCATCATCATTTCATGCCCTCACTCCCTCAACCCTACTCTCTTTCTCCATACTCCCAATTCAATTTCTTTTTCTATTTATATTCGTATAAAATATAAAATTCAATACTCTCCTCATAACTCATGTAATGCAAACAAAACTATATATCTAGTTATATGTGTAACTCATTAAAAACACTTATACATACCTCCTTATTGGGGGAAAATGCTACCTTCGCTTTTGCATATATTCCACACGCACAAATATATCTACTGCCAATTGTTGATCACTACCCCCATTGCATTATTGAATATCGATCTGGTGTAGAGATAAAGTTGTTATGTAATTTGAAGGTCATAAGTTTAAATTTTAGAAGCCGTCTTTCTCATTTCAAGGTTGCGTACACCTATCCCTGATAAGGCCACCCCTTTTTAATTGCTCCAATAAATGACATTAGGGCTGTACATGGATCAGATGGGGCCAGGCATGGCATTAGGCCGTAGTCTGGTCCGGCTTGGTCTTTGGATTGGTTATCCTAATCCAAAGCTCCTTCCAGCTCGATAGACAACCCGCCATCCATTGGATTGGACAGACTAGACAAGACAAAACTATGTTAGTGTTCCTGTCTTGTGCCTTATTTTGGAAGTATTGAACTAAATTATTATATTGGGGGTAGGAATCGAGAGGAGTTAAAAACTTTAAAGAAGAGAGGCTAAAAATGGAGGCGCCGAATCGTGATTGAAGAAGGGGGGAGGAGGCCTCAGATCTTGAATGGGAGGAGGAGGCGCCATTTGTGACTAGAAGAAGGAAGAGGAGGTATTGTTTGTGACTACTGACTAGAAGAAAGCTATAGGGAAAACTGAATCAATCAATCATATTAGGTATGTGACTATGGGTGGTATTAATTAAATGGCATATTGGCTTTCTCTTAACAGCATTCATATATTAAAAAAAAAAGTTACATCACTGGGTAGGACCGAGTGGCTTACCAGTCAATAAGGCTTACTTGAAACACGGTCCTATCCGTTGATTAGGCTAGACCCAGTCTTACCTAAATTCTCTCAAATTTATTTTTATTCCTTTTAGACTGAACCGGATAGAATCAAGTTAGACCGAATTTACCTGCTTTCCGGGTTTAATGTTTAGCCCTACATGACATATTCCCTCCATAGATTAAAGAAAGACACTACTGCATGTACTTAAATAGTATATAGGCAGTACCGTTCATTAAAAAAATCATAGGTTATGTGATAGCGCTAGCTAGCTCATACGGGCTACACGCACTGTTCATAAGTAATAGGTGATGAAATAGTTTCAAATGGCACATTCTTACGCTAAAGTTTTTAAAGTAACATAAGGTTGAAAAATGGCACTAACTCGTCTTTCCATGCACACAAGCTATTAGATTTGCATTACTGTAAGTTTTAAAGTTGTTTATGCCCCCATATTATATTTTAGGGAGAAGAATGAGAGGGGGAAAACAAGTAAACCCAACGTAAAAAGTGGCTGGAAAAGAAAAAGGGCACTAATACACTTTAATACGTTTGGGCGTTATACTTTTTATTTTTAATATCTGCATATTTAAAAAAGAAAGGGAGAAAGAAATCCTTCAATTTAGGTGTTGGCTTGTCCCCTTCAAACGCAAACGAAGCCTCCTCTCTAATTCCCTCTCCTCCTTCACTAAAAACCATAGCTTGTTACACTGAGACTTAGTCTCCCCTATACTTCGCCTTCACTACTGGTCTTCTCCATCGCAACCTCACCAGAACAAAGTGTAGTCATGGAAGCACCTGAGTATTTCCAGGGCGGATTTTGCTCCCAATTCACTTCCTCCGACACTAAGACCGACCATTTCATGGTGGAGGACCTCCTCGACTTCTCTCACGACAACGACGCTATCATTAATGACCCTACCTTCGACGACTCTCCTCCCACCGATTCTTCTATTCTCATTAACTCCGTCGATTGCTCTAATTCCTCTTCCCTCTCCGGATGAAACCCGAATTTCAACCCTCACATTCCCTCCCGAAATTTACCCGACCCATATTTCTCCAGCGACCTCTGCGTCCCGGTACGTTTTAATCACATATAATCTTTAATATTTCCTTTCCACATCCAACTACTACAGGCCCAAGGCTTGTCATTTAGCTAGCAATCAGTTCGTCTGTATTTTGTCTTACATGAAATTCTTGAGTGCTTCTCTCTTTTCTGGTGTTTGATGTTTTATTTTTACTCGGTGTAACAAGGCTTATACCGACATGGACCTAAATTATATAAAAGTAATAAATTAAAACTGATGAATCTGGGAATGACTAAAACGTTGTACCTGAATATGGAAAGCAGAGCGATGATATGGCAGAGCTGGAATGGCTCTCGAATATTGGGGAGGAGTCATTTTCGAGTGAGGACCTGCAGAAACTGGAGCTGATATCGGGCATAAAAGCCCGAAATGAGGAAGTATCAGAAGGCCATGAGTTGCAGCACCACGAAGAAACTAGCCGGAATGATGTCACATTCAACCGCCAAGTGTCGGTTCCGGAGAAGGCTCGCAGCAAGAGATCCCGCGGGCCCCTATGCAAGTGGACTTCTCGCCTCCTCGTAGTTTCTCCCACATCATCATCCTCTTCCGAACCCGACGTTGTCCTTCCGGCCCAACCTGGAAAGAAGCTGGGAAAGTTGGGGAGCAGGAAAAAGGAGAACAGCGATGAAGGGTCCGGGGAGGGGCGGAAATGCCTGCATTGCGCGACGGATAAGACGCCGCAGTAGAGGACGGGGCCCATGGGCCCGAAGACGCTGTGCAATGCGTGTGGGGTGAGGTACAAGTCAGGGAGGCTTGTGCCGGAGTACAGGCCGGCGGCGAGCCTGACGTTCGTGCTGACGAAGCACTCCAACTCGCACCGGAAGGTGTTGGAGCTGCGAAGACAGAAGGAGATAATGAGGGCCCAGCAGCAGCAGCAGCAGCTCTTTTTGCAACAACATCAAAACATGATGTTCGATGTGTCCAACGGTGACGATTACTTGATCCACCAACCCGTGGGCCCAGATATCAGGCAGCTCATCTAGTATAAAAACTGCTAGACTAGGACATCTTCCATGGACATTCAGGTTAAACTCGCAATCACAATCACATCACTTATTTAGCCTCTTTTCCTTTTTATTTTTATTTTTGTCCCCCTTCTGCATTTTATTTTTGCAAGGGATTATTTTTTTCCTTCCCTAATTAACTTATAACCTCTTGTTTTTTGACCTTTTCTTTTTAAGTGTCTGTAGATTGACATAATCAATGTTCCTTTATTATGTCCTCTTTTAGGCTAATCTTGGCATGCTCGATCGGTCGAACTCCAAATTTTCCTAAATGTAGTTATTTTTTTTCTTTTTGTTTAATTTCAGCTTATTTCAATTATCCTATATAGTTCTAGCTAGAATACCATATGATATACCGTTTCATCTTCTTCCTTGAGTTGTGTTGCTCTTCAATTTTCACAGAACCGCGCGGGAGAAAAATGTGTTTAACTATAAAATTAACGAATGTTTATCGATGAAAAATTTTAGCCGAGAAATCGCTATTCCTAAATGCTTATAATTGAAGAATCTGAGAATATATATATGTATATAACTTGATTATATATAAGTGCATGTTTTGAGTGAAAAAAACTTTGAAATTACAATTTTAACCTTTCCCATATATTCACTTAATTACTGTCACATTCTAGAGTAAGTCAGGACGAGCTTTCTGGTTTAAAAGTAAATGTAAGCGTCACTTATCCTTGGATTAAAAAAATCCAATTCAAACAATGACTCGTTGAATCTATCTAGAGTCGGTACAGCGGACCAACTCGTGGGTCATATGGTGCGGGTCTGTGTGGCCCGTACTTATATAGGTTGGGAAAATATCAACCCTAACCCGCAGTGTGCGGGTTGTGGGCCAGGCCGCGAACCTGTATTTTTTTTAAAAAAATAATATTTTATTTTTTTAATATTTTCGAAAATACGAGATAGATATATGTGAGTTATTAAATTTACTTTCCTAGTATCAATAATTTCTCTTATAAAAATTTAAAAATATAATTCATAATTTAAGAGATAAAGTTATTAAATCTGTCAAAGTTTATACATAAAAAACATAAAATCATCCTCAAACAACCAAGATATAATAGTTTTGTTTAAAGAAGAAAGGAAGATGCTAATATTTTTTTTATTTGAATCGAGAAGTATCAAAATGAGAGTTGACAACTTATAGGTTTTGTTAGGTTATTATATTAAAAAAAATTATAAGTCAACCTACTAACTCGTAGGCTGGCCTGCATCAATCCGTAAGCTATACGGTGTTGGCCTATAGTTTTACGAGTTGGAAAAATTCTAACCCTAATGCTATCCAAACCCACAGACCCACAGGTTGAAGCCGTATCACCGGCTCAACGTTTATCCAATGAATGCTCGTATCCATTACCGCAGCTCATGACAGCTGAGTTACGTTATCGGTAAGAATAACACGTGCATCTCTCTCAGTAGTCTATCCACAAGGTGTACGTCAACGACCCTTAATTTTTTTTTTCAAATTGATCTCTCTTTTTTTTTCTGGTAAAGTAAAATATTAATCTCCTGCTAATTAATTTAATATTTTTTTTAGAAAGTAGAAAACGCGTATTCTATCTCATTTATTTCATGAACATCAGGTCTCCTAATTTTCATCTGTAAAGTGGACGTAATGATGACAAAGGTATTGGGATGAAGATGGATACGAATATGTAAGATTTCTCTTGGGGAAATTAAACTTGGAAGATGGAGCCATGGCATAAGTCAGTATTGCAGGGAGAAAGAAGAAAATAGCGGGTGTGATCAAGAAAAGAGTGAACAAATAATTGAGGCATTAAGTGCTTATTTGAAATAGCGATCGAAGTCTTTAAAAATAGTTTTTTAATTATGATTTATGATATATAAGGTAAATATGTAAAATGAATGTTGTCTAGATTCACATATATAAGTATTTTTGGGATCACCAATCATGATCACAAATATAACTTAAAGCGTTGCAGCTTCCATGAATATATTAATTAAAAAAGAAGTGGGCATTAATCCCAAAATAGAAACGAACAATAAATAAAAAGAACATGGATTTCAGTGATTGGTGATTAGTGATGAGAGGAGCGAATAGGAAACAAAGTTACGGGGAATGCTGGTAGAAATAAAATAATGCACAAGATACAGTATATGCCTCCATATTCTATACATATAGTACTACACACTAATTTCAATTGGAATACCCCTTGCCTCTTTTTCAGTTTCTACTCGGAATTTCGTCACTCACACGTAGAGCTGGTAAAACGGGCCAACCCGCGGGTTGCGGGTTGGCCCGCACCAACCCGCGGGCTGCACGGTGCGGGCCCGTGCAGCCCGCACTTTTGCGGGCTGGCAAAGTGCCAACCCTAACCCGTAGGGTGCGGGTTGCGGGCCAGCCCGCGGGCCCGCAATTTTTTTTCAAATTTTTTTTAAAATTTTTTTTAGAAGACCGAAAATATGATATACATATATGAGTTATTAAATTTACTTTCTTACCATCAATCATTTTTCTTATAAAATTTTAAAAATATAATCCATAATTCAAAGAATAAAGTTATCAAATCTGTTAAAGTTTATACAAAAAAACATCAAATTATCCTCAAATAACCAAGATATAATAATTTTGTTTAAAGAAGAAGGAAAAATGCTAAGATTTTTTCTATTTGGATTGAGAGGTACTAAGATTGGAGTAGACAATTTATAGGTTTTATGAGATTATTATATATAAAATTTTATTTTTTTTTTTTGCGGGCCAACCCGCCAACCCGCGGGCTGGCCCGCATCAACCTGCGGGTTATGCGGTGCGGGCCTGTGCGGCCCGCATTTTTGCGGGTTGGGATTTTCCCAACTCTAACCCTGTCCTAACCCGCGGGCTCGCGGGTTAAGCCCGCGGGTTGGACCCGTATTACCGGCTCTACTCACACGCACTCAAAGGCGGTCCTTCTCTTATTTCACTCCCCCCCCCTTTTTGGGGAGTTTGGTGTGAATCTCCGACAAGCTATAAGCTCAAAAAGTGATCTTCCCTACGTTTGATCGATCCATCCGAAAGATCGCTGTTTACTATTATATACAAGACACTTGCGATTCATTTTCGGATACCAATTCCGGATCCACATGGTTTTGAGCTTCATTTAATTTGTTCAATTAATCAATAGAGCTAGCTTGTGAAGTTGAATTAATTAAATGAAGCCGAAAAAAGAATTCACACCTTGCTCAGTCAAGTTCAATGCATGTGGACAACATGGATAGGGGTTATTTATTTCTTTTTTTCTTCAAAGAAAGGGGGGGGGCGGTAAAGTGGAGGCCAGAGGAAAGAAAATTGAAAATACAGCCAAGAGTGTAAGATGGGGAGCATGGAGGCACGTGATTGAAGCATTATTGTTAATTAGGGGATGCTGGAGAGGGGAGAAATAATCAAAGTCCAAAGGTTGTATTATTGTGGAGGGTGCAGTATGTACGAACCTAGGCAGCTCAGATCCATAGGAGCTTATAATAATACGTAACAATCATCTCAATGTATATCAATTTAAAAAGCTGAATCTTGTGTCTCATTCTTTGCTTCGTTTGAGAATGCAATGCATGATGTATATGCAGAGAATAGAGGGGGAAAAGGAGAAACAAATTAAAGGTGTGGGGGATTTAACCCAGTCTTGAGTTTATTAACGTTTATTTTGGCCCCAAAAAAAGTGAGGAACGTTTAACTAAAATATTACTCTAATTAGTAATTAATTAAGTAGTGGGGAATTATTGGAGAGAGAGAGAAGCCTAATCGTTAAGGCCTAACACAGCGGTGGTCACATGACGCTTCCGTTTGCACCGCCCTCTCCTAATTAGTTATATACCCTCTACTAGGAATAAGTTTCTCAGGAATTCTGGACCGTCTATGGACCATCCAGATTTAAATTTTTTTATTTTTTATTTTTTTAAAAAATTATTTTAATTAGTATAAAATCTAAAATAAAAATAATCTCTTAACTAATATTTAAAAAAATCATTTTTTTTTCATTTGAATGGAATTGGGTGGTATATTCTTAATCTCATTCCCATTCAGGTTTCGATTGGAGAGAACTGGGCGTGTGCGCATTAGTACCTTAGCGCTGGAACTTCGTATATTAAAAAGAACGATATATGCTAATTAATCAAAATAAATATATCTAATAAATTATTGACTGAGGTGATAAGAGATCTCAATTTGTAAGGAGGAGAATATAAATTTAAATATCTAAAATGTATTTATTAAAAAAGATAAGAATCTTTTACCATCTAAACATAAAGAGGAAACACATAATTCATCAAATCAAAAGAAAAAAATACCAACATAAACATTACACAATAGAGGCAGAGGCAAGGGTGTGACAGGATGGAGGTGTGGTTGTGTGCCGTACAGCTATAAGAAAGACAAAGTTAGATTCTCATGTTTCCATGGTGGTCGTATCTTTGACCGAATCCCAACAGTTAAGAGCAGGAACCCATATATGTAAATTCCACCTCTCAACAGCAACTCCTTTGTCCTCGTCCACCGATCATACACAATTACATAATACTAACAGCGCCCTCGAGATGTTACTCAATTATTGAGGCGACATGAATCCAGGCCTCCACGTTCATGCATTTTGCAACAGATCCGCATGTACAAGCGATATCCGCTGCTTTGCGAATTTATGTGTTGTCCATGTTGATGATAACTCCTCTTCCTCTTCCCCTTCTCCATATCCATATCAACAGTTTCCTGGCGCTTTCTCTCACAAGCAAAACACATTTGATCACCTCAAACACCTCCCTCTTATTATAATCTCACACCCATTGATCTCCTCTTATGTTTACGGCCTGTTTGATTCTAAAGGAGGGGATAAAAAAAATGGTAGAATATTATCTTATTTGATTTGATTGATGGGGAGAAGGTGAGATGTTTTTAATATTCCGTTATTTAGTTTAAGACGGGATGTAAGGTAAGGAATAATAGTAATTTGTCATTTTATTCTAATATATTTGGTTATATTTTTTATTTGTATGCTATATAAATTAATTTACATCCTATCTAATCAATATAATAACATATTTATTTATAATTATGATAATAATATATATTTTGTTTTACATCATATTTGTGAGTTTCCTCGTTCAAGGATTGGACAAGCTTATACTAAAAGGAGTAAGTCGTATTCATGAGACTATCGCATCACTGGGAGACATCCAATATTTAAGTAAAGTACGGAATTTGAAGTTAATTCCCATCTGATTAATGTTTTACCCCAATCAATGACTTAGACACACTGAGGGTACCCAAAATCAAAAAGGACACAAGCGACTGAGTTGTGTGTGGCCGAAAAGGTGCCCTACCCTTCACTTAGGGGTAAGCCCAGCCCACTGCCTAAAAAGTCCTGATAAAAAAAAAAAAAAAAGAACCAGAGATCATCGCAAATGCTGATACCAACTTTCAATTACAACAGCAAATTAAACATGTACATGACAGCGACGTGCACGAGAGCGAACTTAAAATAGTTAAACAGGAAATCAAACTAGCTACGTGAGAGTGATGCCTCTATTCCCTCAGTCATCGGCTTATACTCTGTCATCATTGCAGTGTATGTGTTGATGACACCCAGCCCACTTCTGAAGAAAATGGAGAAATATTTAAAAGTGGATCACTATAATTGTAATTAAACTCCAGAGAATGCCCTAATAAATGGTGGAGCAGGCGACGTGCATATATAATTGTCATTCATGTTAACGCATCACTCTAGAATGATGCAAATGACAGTAAAACCCTGTTCTATCTGTCGTCTAACAAATTCATTGAAGATGAAAATCACTAATTACATGTATATAATTAAAGGTAGAAATTAAATAAAACTGATAAACATGCCTCAAGAATTCTTATGTACGTGAGAACTAGCTAGTTGGCAACTGCAGAGTGGCAGGGCTATACCAAACTGACACAGGCAGATCGACTTTAATTCGATTATATATCCTTCCCTTTCCTCCCCTTCATTAATAAAGTTTTAAAGCTATTTGTTTTGTTAGAAAATGGTAAAAGAATTCGAGGAGGTCCTTCCCGAATAACATCGGCTGACTTGCATTATCGGTACAATAATAAAACTAAAACTTGTCACCATATATATATATATTTAAACCAGTCTTGGATAAACACGTTCCAAGTTTTCCTGGGTCATATCACGTATAATTAAATAGCACGTCTTGTGAACAAATATAGAAGATAAGGTGCATGCAAATATGGCCTATATAGAGCTAGTTCCATCATTTGGATTAGATTGCATCTTAGAAACCTATAAGGCCCAGATCAAGTTTATACATGTGCCACCTATATAAGTTGTAATTAATTAGTGAGTACCTTCTTGGATTGGCCGGAAAGAAGATCCAGAAGAGCAAGCTAAGCCTGCGTGAGATCGACGATGCATGCCAAACGAAGGATCAATGAATCAATCGTCACGCAAAATCAAGGTCTGTCCATGAATGGAGATTATTTTAAAAGTGACAGTAACAGTAGTTTCCAAGTCATATACTCTGAAGTCCAAACCAAACTTATCGGTGTTCATGAAAGACATATCTTCCTTCTATGCATATCTTTATTGCTTTAGCTAAGGCTAACAATAACACGTTCATGACCCCAATGAATAAATACATCCATGCTTTCAATTCTCTTATGCTAAGCATTTATAGAATCCTCTTTTCTCTTTGGTTGAGTTTTAAATCCGTCGGTTTCTTTTTTATTGCGAATCAGATCATTCCCTTATCGAATTTAAACTCGTGTTTCCTTCTTACCATCTAAACCAACACTTTATTTATTTAAACCTTTAGTTTTTATTATAAATATTAATTACATATATTCTTCCCATCAATAATATACATGCATATGTATGTGTGTTAAAATAGGAGTTACCATCAATTTATTTTTCATCTTGGTTTGAGTCCAATTTTGCATGAAAAAAATTAAATACTCGTACAATACATGCACAAGTTAACTGTCTAACTTAATTAATCAATGCAAAAAATATTAAATGCGATTATATATATATACAATTAATACACATGTTTAATTAGAGATATTAGAAATTACACAGCTATCATCCAACAATTCCAGAAATAATGACGTAGGGGCCCTCCATCAAACTCAAAGTCCAAGGAAACAAATTACCCCACACTGAAGAAAAACGTATGAGCTTTATTATAACCTCATTATTAGCTATCGTATTCCATCCCTGTACAATTTCCTCAGGTCCTTCGGTTAATTATATTATATGATGCTTTCGATGCCTAGTGATCATGAACTTTATATTGCCCACTGCCGACGCTATTAATTGGATTCATGCAATCAACCAAGTAAAAAGTCAATTCTGTATATTCCCTGCCAAAATGAGTCTTAAGACATCAAACAAAATTCATATTGCAATATACGTACACTAAATATTTCTGGGCTATGTATACTGAATCAATTAACCATATATAAGTCGCCCAAAAACGTAATATTTAACTGAACCGCTCGTATCTATCTTCACAAAGCAACCATAAGTTTCCAAGAGTAAACAGAAAAAACGAATAACTGATGGTGGGGCTTTAGAACAGAACAACACACTATATATAAACGTTACCAAGAGACCTCAATTTTTTTTTTAAAAAAAATCCATCATCGCATTTACTATACCAAGTTTAATGGTTCCTGTATCACATAGTTCTTGGATGATCATAAAGCCAGCACCAGTTTGCAAGTATTAGCTAGTTTAGGAACAAGAGAAGCCTATCAAAATGCTCAAAGCTTGGGTGGGGTAAAAGTTAGGACTTAGTTGTTTTAGAAGTCACTCTTCTAACTTATAGCGTGTGGTATACCACCATTTTACACCCAAGTATGGTTAACAAGTTACAAGGTTTACCTTCCTTGCCTTCCTTCTTTCTATCCTTCACGTGTCCCTCTAAACCACTCAAAGAATATATCCCAACCCCCATTTATTCGATTCCCTCCTCTGCATAACTCCCCACAACATATTCTTTTCATCCACATTATTCTATTCCCTTTTCCATTCCCTAATCAAGTAACGTAACTGTCCTTAACGACCTTATAGCTTTTCCCTCCAATGGAGTCCGTTACCTCCAACTCTCCCTCGCCGGACCTCCACCCCCACCACCCTCTGTTCAACCCCAACCACCCCATCTCAGACCGGATTCTCCGAGCCCTCCGACACCCCCTCTGCCTTCTCCACCGTTCCGATTCCAACTTCTTCGTGTTAGGCACCACCGGGAATGTCTACACTGTCACCTTATCTTCCACACCCTATTGCTCCTGCCCCGACCACACCACTCCCTGCAAGCACGTTTTATTCGTCTTAATTAGGGTTCTGGGTGTGTCCCTCGACGATGTCTGTCTGCGGCGGAGGACCCTCCGGCCATGCCAGCTCAACCGCCTCCTGAGCACCCCCACCCTGCCGGAATCACTTGCGGCGGCCAGCCTCCGCCAGAGGTTCCAGCAGCTGTTCTTAAATAATGGAAGAAGCCTGCAGGGAGGGGCTGCTTTGATTGATCGGACGATAGAAATAGAGGAAGGGTCGGCGTGTCCGGTGTGTTTAGAGGAGATTGGGAAGGAGGAGAAGGTGGTGGCTTGTGGGACATGTGAGAATCCTATTCATGAAGAGTGCTTTGATATGTGGAAGAGAAGCAGAGGAAAGAGACGTGTGAGATGTGTGATATGTAGAGCCAAGTGGAGTGACATGACAGAGCAGGTTAAGTATCTGAATCTCTCTGCCTATGTTATTGAGGAAGACATGGCCGGAGCCTAGCTTGGGGGGTTTCTCTACCCTCATAACGAACATTGATTAATTAGCTGCTTTGGGTGCGTTTAAGAATCTAAATACAGATTAGGGAGTTGGTTCCATCAGAACACTAAAATATATGTCGAGTGATATAGAATGGAAATGGTAAGTTTCTGACGACGGGTTCAGAAGCTAATTAACAAAACAACAATTGGATTCTGAACTCCATCATCTGAAAGCAAAATATATAATCATGCGTGCCTATGCATGGTATTGTAACGACAGAATTAAAGAGGGTATTTTTTTATTAGAAGAAGCTGATCAGTGATCATGGTGAAGCTATAGTTAGTTAATTGGGCTGTAAATGTTGAGTAGGAGACATGCTTTGCTGGTGTTGAAGACCAAAAGGGACTGGAAGATTTTAAAAGCAATGCCTGAAATCTTCCAAAAATTATAAATTTAGTGTATACGTATGTTACGTTCAGGAATAACATGCATCCCCTTCTCAATCAAATACGTACAGCAGATGAATGTAATAAATCTTTGTTATTTATAAAAGTCTTGTTATGTGCGCAAGAGTGTGTTTTCCTCTGTGATGAGTCTCTCGGGAATTAATGGGGGAATTTATGCAGAAATCTTGACCACCCGTGGCTGTTTCACGAGGAATCTTTCTTTAAATTATACATTTTCTCTTCCACTAAATTAAAATTTCAACACATACGCTGATACACAAAATGTTTTATTGCATTTTAAAAATATAATTATAAATCACCTGTGCTTTATAATCAAATTACATTCCTCACGTGGATATTTGTGTGAAGGATGGGATATAAAATATTCTGTGTCAATTATGTATCCAAGGGTAAGACGTGGTCAGGCTCTTGAGGATCATATATTTTTTTTAAGGAAAATATAAGAAAATATCACACAAACTTTAAAATTTTAAATAAGTTTTATTGTTCATAAGAATATAAGAACTAACTATAACAGTATAGAATTGACAACTCATTTTAATAGAAAATTAATTATTTAAAATTTTAAAATTTAAATTGTATTTTTTTATCTTTTTATCTTTATTTTTTTCCCTACCAAAAATTCATGATTTAGTCATCAGTAAAGTACAAGAAACAAATCTCATGTCACACACAACAATTTAAAATACAAGGAAATCTCTTAAAATCACTAACTTATTCTGAAGCTTCATATCCTTTATTTATAAGCATGTTTAGTGAACATTTATCAAAATATTTTTGACTTAAAAAATTTGAGGATAAGCAGATGCAATATTTATTTATGAAATAAAAAAAAAAGGTAAAAAAAGTGTGTTCTGAAATGGCGTCGTTTTACCGCTATAACACTTAGGACTAGGCAGCAACTGAGGAGATCTGCCACTGCCACCCAGCGTCAAGCCGCTCAGCTCAGGCTTTAGCAGTGACGCCATTGGGCTTTTGCCCGCAAGACGCCTCACCATTTGTGACTGTTTTCTTACACAACTACCCCCCCCCCTTTTTTTTTTCGGTCCATTTACAAACCCTTCCAAAACCCTTCACTGTCGACTCCCTTCGCAATGGCCGGCGGAGATGGAGCTCTGGTTCCCGTGCCCTCAGAAAACGGAGGCTCAGTAGCGGTTTATCCACTGTACCATGGTCTTAACCCTCCAATAGCTCGTCTCGCCATCTCCTGGTCTCGAGGCAATTCTCTCCGCGTCTCCGTTTTCAGACCTCCTTCCGAAGATCAAGCGGGAGGCAAGGTGGTGGAGGTTAAGCTCAGTAATGGAGACCAGGAAATCACCGACGCGCAGTGGCGGAGGATTGAATACGGGTCGGTCTCACCATTTGCGATGCTTCAGAGCCGTAGGAGCTCTTTTTCCAGTTTGTCCAAGGTTTCCAAGAACCCGTCGCCGTATCATCTAGACTGGTAAGGGTTTCCATGGAATTTTAGTGAGATATAGCTGCTATTCATGAAAAATTAGAAATTAAGGCTTTATGACCTTTTCTTCGCGGAGCCTCGGAACTCGTTAAATTTACTTGGGGGATTTCAATGTTGTTCATTATAGAATCTTTTCTGTGATATTTTGGGAAACTGCATTATATTAACAAGGCCGAAGCTTGTGATTCTGCCGTTGTAATCTAGTTTTCCAAATTAAATAATATGAAAAACCTGAGGTTGACTCCACTATATTGCAAGAAATGCTTCTAACGTACAACATCTTTTGCCATTGGAGAGTAATGAGTTAATCTCTAGTTATTCTGAGTAATTTTCCCTATAGTTGAATAAATATTTGAGTTCAATAGGCAAAATTATAGACACTTTGTAAACTTGCCAATGACTATGCTTCTTTGGGAGTTTAGATGGCTAATATGATAAACTTTTATTGGGGTAAAATGTTGGGGAGTTTAGATTGAGAGGCTTTATCGTTTGATCACTAAGGAGGAAGTGATTTTTCAGAGGGGAATCATTAATTTATATTTATTCTAACTTTTTTCATTGTCCTTAAGCATTTACGCTGATCAACAATGTGTTACTTTGTCTTCCAACCAGGTGGGAGTATGTGATAGAGTATAGTAAGGACATCAGCTCCCTTCTGGGTGGGCGAAAGTTGTCTCCCAGTCCAATAATTGAAGAACCAAAAGCAATTTTTAAGGTACTTAGTTTTCTTGTTGCCTAGAGTTGTGCTGAGGTCAGATTTTTGGAACTATTTTAGTACAAAGCTTTTTACTTTTTCTAAATATCCTAATACTTGTTGTAGAAAGGTGAAGAGCCAACATGCTTGAAAGCAGCATGGGAGCTGATGGAAATATTTTATGCAGATAAGCAATCTCAAGCATGGCTACCTGAAAGACTTGTTGATTGGTTAGCTGTAATTATCTCTTTGACACTCTTGGGGTTGATGTTCTGAATTCATTTTCCTCATCAGTTTCTTAAAGCTGGTCAAGTATGCTATTTAAGCTAATTGTTGCATTTTGTGGCAGGATTATGACAGCCTATTTTCTAGTACTCAAGCAACAGTCCACTCCAAGCTTGTTGATTTTCAAAAGGATCTTGTTAACATTCAGGTCTTATTATATCTGCATGTTCCTTTCTTAGTCATTTTGAGATGAAACAAAACTATAGTTATGATATGTATGCATCCTGATAGCGACCAGGAGATATTGATATGCCCCTGAGCTTTGTAGTGGCATCATTTATTCAGTTTGGTATCAAATGCTTGTTACCAAAAAGATATGGTGCTTGTAATCTTGATGTTCTTTGAGTTCTATTTCTTTGCTGCCTAGACATTTTATGAGCTTTGAGAACCTGAGTTCTATTATCTTTTTCTTTGGTGAAATCATATGTTTCTTTTCTTTTTTTCTTTTGCCTTAAAAAATAGTATGATTCGGGGTTGTATTATTTTCATCTTCTAGGCTCTAGTTCAATGATTCAGTGAGATTGTTTCAAACTTGAGTATTTGCTGTTCTTTTTGTTTTGCTTAACCAGGGCATAAAGTTATTTTCATTGACTAATTTTATTTAAGGTCGGTTGGTGATGAGAAATATGAGATTGTCTGTGCAGGTGATTGAGGATGATCCTAGATATTGGGAGGTGTTGCAATCTGCACTGGCAGTTGGTTGGCTAGATGTTGTGGTTAGTAGAGGCTACTACATTGCTGTGCTATTACTGTGCCATCTGTTTTTCTGCCAGTGAATTAATAATTTATGTCAACTTGGTTTCTATTTATAGGTTAAAATGCTGCGTTTGCATGGATCTTACCAACTAGATCAGCTTAGCAACCGTGAGGTTAGAATGAAATCTCTGAGAGCATTGTATATGAAATGAAAAGATGAATTTGGAAAGTATGGTTTTTACAATTTTACAGCTCAAAATTGCTTTTCATTCATGTTGTATCCGTTGTCTTGTGGGAAATAATTATTTTGTACTGCTCCTCATATCCTTTAACAGATTCTCATAGTTTGCTGTCTGAACCATGTTAACTTTAGAACCTGAAGCTATTGATGCTCTACTTTCTAAAACTGAACTTTTACTTTGTCTCATTTATATTCTCCTATGATGCAACAGGTAGAGAATGGACTAGTAGAGGCAGTTGCTGTTCTCATCTCCAAAATACCTCGTTTGCGTCCTGAATCTGCTGTTGGAAAATTAGGTGAATGCTTTAAATCCAAGCCTGAATTTAGCAAGGTATATCCTGATTTTTATATTTTCCATGACTTGCTGTGACATTACATTTGTCAAGGTACATGTGATATTTTGTATTCTGATATTATAGGCTTGGGAGAAATGGAGGGCACAAATCACAAAGCTTGATTGCAGTGCATTTTGGATTCAGTGTGATAATCATCAAACACGTGAGGGCTTGAAAGGAATGCTTCAAATTATGCTGGGTAGCATTGATAGTATCCGTATGGCTACTTGTCATTGGATAGAATTGTATGTTTCCCATTTTCTTTACATCAGGCCATTTACAATGGTAAGTTTGATCTGATCTACTTGTGCAACTATTCAATTTTAATGCTTGTGCACTCCTAGCACATCCATGCACGTGAATGTGTGTTATCCTATTCTTGTATCTTTTCATTAGATGGAGCTCTGCATATTTTGTTTACCTCTTTTGCAACCAGGGTATAGAAAGCATGTATAACTTAGCGTTGAAATGCATCCAAATGAAACCAGTATCCAACACCCACAGATTGACGGGACTTCTGATTGGAATTCTTGAAGAAAACACTGAGGTGAGGACTGTGTAATTCATTATTTTCTTAAACATTTGGGTCAAGTCCTGCTTTTTTTGTTTCATTATTCCTTATTGAGTTTATTTTTCACTTTCACCGTGTTTAAATTTTAATGGGCTTTTTGAAATGGCTCAGGTTGTCTTAGCAGAATGTTCCAAAGAATATGGCCCTTGGTGAGCTGCTTGGTTTTTTCTATTTGCTTATATTTTATTATGCGTTGGATGCCTTTTTTTGTCTTTTTAATTTAGTTCAGTTTGATGAAATATGGCTTTATATTTATCATGTCTCAATAGGATGGTTGCACATGCTGTAGAGTTGTTGAGTGCTGGGAGTGAACAAGCAGAGATTCTTCTATATGAAGAGCGTGATAACTTGGGGGGAATCAGCATAGGGGAACTGCATCGACTTATATATGCTCAAGTTTTATCTTCACATTCATTGACTTGGCAAGTGAGTTCTTATTTCTTGATAATAAATATTCAAATATTCTAGATCTCAACATAAATTATGTTGAAGAATTTTCGATTATTGTTTCCATGTTCTTCAAGTTTTTTGCACATATCCACATGCGTGCATTTGATTTTTGACATAAGTTTGAAGAGCAAGAACCAAAGTGAAGTATCATGTCATGCATAGGTTGTTGTGTCTTATAGAGTTCCCATCAGCATCTGCAAAAATGAAAAAGTCTGCAACTGAGAGCACAATTAAATCCACTCCACTCCTCCAATGATATTTTGTATATACTTTGAATGTGATGCTGCTCTGGTGGTAATGGCCTCACTTTTGGTATAATTGCAGATAGCACCAATATATTTGACATCATGCATGAAGCAAGGAATGGGCTTGTTGGAGATTTTATTATATAGACATTCTGTTCGACACAATGAATCACTGCTTAAGGTCCCTGCTTCACCTTTATATAATCCACTTCTGCTCCACAAGACTTTCCAAGAATTTTAGTATTTCATGTTTAATATACTTGTGAGTGATAGATAATTATACAATCGTGCAGAACATCGAGTTATGCCGATTGTACGGATTAAATCATATTAGTTCAAATATCATGAAGGTAATACACTCTTGACGATATTAACTGTTGTTGCTTATACTATAAACAACACTTGTGGGATTTGATTGAATCCTCACAGTTGTTTTTAGTTGACTTCAACTGGATTTACCTTAATGTTTAGGTTGCTGGAGTATATGATTGGAAGCATGGTAGGAAAGGTTCTGGAGTATATTGGCTTCAACAAGCTGATGATGCAAATCGCCTCCATAGGATTGCGCAGCAATTATTTGATTCAGTTGGGAAGTCAATCTCAGATGAAAGCTTCAAGGTCGTTTTTACAATAAATTATCCTTTTTGTTGGGTAATTTTTACAATGAAGATTTAATTCAGTTGCGGATTATTTAGATTTCTTATCCGTGTCTATCCTTCATTTTGACAGCAATGGGAAGGTGTAATTGAATTATTGGGTTCCGATTCTAAGAGTGCAGGAGGCCTTGAATTCTTGCACAAGTATAAATTTTTCTCATCTGTCTAAAATTTCTAGAGCGGTAGTTATTGCCATTCTGTTTTATTGCCGCCATTTGTCTTTGTATCTTAGTTTATACATTTGATGCGATACAGGTACAGGGATTTCAAAAGATTTCTTCAGCAGGTAACCAGTGGAAAATCAACTGAAGCTGCTAGGAAAGCTGTTGACTCCCTCATACTGGTATTAGCTAGTAGCTACTATATGCACATGTTTGGTCATTAGTTTCAGTCCGGTGAATGGGAGTGCTGTTTATTTGTAACATCTTATGGGAATATATATTTATGCTATAATGCACTTTGGCAATCTTTCTGACAATTAAGAATGCAAAAACATTGAAGTTCTTTTCCATGGTATATTATTGGTGTTGGATTTTCAGGTTACCATTCTGAAATAAGATACATATCTTTCTGTTTTGCAGCTAATGAAGAATCCATCAACCCCTCAACGCTTTTGGCTTCCCCTTTTATATGATTCGGTGAGCTTTTTTTTTATATTTAGTTTAGTCTTTTCTCTAATTGTCACATTGATTTGGAGTCAGTGAAAAGCAGAGGATGCAAAATACTGCAACCAGGGAAATTAACTTCTGAAATTTTAGTCACCCAGTTAATCAAATCAATTATCTATGATATGTGAAGTATACTGAGCCATGTCTAATGGGTCAAGGCTGACTTTTTTGAGGTGTGAGAAGTAGAGGGTGCGAGGAATAGAATGTGGTTTGATGTCAGAATAGGCAAGCAGTCAGTGGGTGATATGTGAAAGAGATTCTGGCCTCTTGAATACTGGGGTCATTGCTAGGGAACTGCTGGGGGAACCAGTTGAACACCCCCCCAATCCGTCTGTTGCTGTTTTATATCCCCCAGAGCTTTTCCTGCTGTTTCACGTCATAATAGAGGAGTAGCTCTGTTATGTATACATTCTGTCATTTATATCCTGATACAGAATATTTCTCCTGCTATAATTTGCATGTTGGAATCATACATTTTTTAATATGTCTCTTTTGTCAATGTTGCCTCGTGTATCATTTCTAGTTCTCTTGAAGCCTTTCTCTCTCTCTCAAGAAGCATCTGGTTTTTGTATTTTCACATGTTTGATTCGGACGGTTGTTTATGACTGCCCTGTTTGCTTTTCCCATTTTGGTGCAGTTGAAGCTGTTTAATTGGCAGGATTGTCCTCTGCTAAACGTATCTGAGACCAATCTTCTGTTAAATAAACTGCAAGAGTTATCATTGGCAAGGCTCCATCCAGACTTTAAAGAGTCTAGCTTGCCACCTGAGGCACTAAGTTGTGTGAGGCTTGCTCTAGCAACCAATCTTGGACGTGCTATTCTTGATGAATAGGCTGCCCCAAAATTTAAATCATGGATGGATGAATACAAGTACCTTTCTTTCACCAATGCTCTCCGTGCCTGGTTTTCTAGCAGCAGCATGCGGTAAGGGCATCTAAATCTGAAAAGATGTAATGCTAACAGGGAGGGGCACGAGTATGCTTCGCATGCCGTGAGTCTGGGCTTTGCTTGTGTTTTGACTCCTAATTTTCCAAGAATTAGGATCAGATGATGTCAGCAAGAATTAATTATACAGAACCTTGTTAATTTTTTTTCGTATTTAGAGTGGAGATGAATCATGCGTGTAAAGATGAAACCCCTGTGAATCGAAGAGCGTTGTATTTGTATATTAATTGAGTTTACATTAATGGTTTAGCGATCTGTTTATTATTTGCGTGGGAGATACTATCCACTCTGGTCCCAAAAGAAAGAAAAGAAAAGAAAGGAAGAGGGAGGAGGTATAAAAATATCCATCTAAATATCTCACATGTGCATGTGGCACCATATATATTTGGGTGCAAAAGTACTTGTGATCTTTAAAAATGGGACAAAAATGTCACTTAATGAAAGTGAACATCCATTAATTTATGGTATTGCGGTCTTATTTTAATAATTTTTAAATAATTATTTGAAGGGAAGATGTGTAAAAAATATTCATATATATATTCCACGTGTAAATACTAATTCCATTAATGAAGTCAAATCTTCGTTAATTTTTAACTCTGTTAATGAAGGGAAAAGTTATGATAATGGATTATGGAAGGGCATTTGGAGGGAGCAGGTAGCATAACGGCGGTCGGTGATTAGAGAGAGTCATTGTCTGTGTGAAGGTGGGGCGTTGATTTGGAGTGGGGAGAGAGAGGAGGGTGAGAGAGAGGAGGGCTTTGGTTTGGAGTGGGGAGAGAGAGAGGAGGGTGAGAGGGAGAGGGGTGCGGGAAGAGAGGGATGGTGACAGTGTTTTAAATAATTATTGAAAAAGTATTAAAGGGACTCATAAAATCAAAAATTAACGGGTATTTATTTTTATTAACGGACCTGGTATTTTTATCCCTTTTTTTTAATAATTATAAATATTTTTGAACCTAATAATTGTATATAATATTAGAAACACCGTAGGATATGTAAATGGATATTTTTCTGAAAAAAAAAGAGAGAGAGGATTATCCACATGTGACGCGCAGCAGGCCTCAGCCTTCTCCCATATGAAATCCCCTCAGCGTGAACTGAGTCACCTAATCAATTATTAACCCAACCTTTTTCTCCAAGTTCAGTTAATATGAATTCAGTATACTAAAATTTAAAAATTTATGAAAAGTTACATTGTCCGCAGATCATGAATGATTCAACTTCTCTTCGACTTCGTGCCATTTTTTTAATATCCCAACCTCCCTATATTTTGTGTTTCATTTAACTGTTTTTATTATTTCAAAATTTCTTCACAAAGTTAACGTGATTTGATTTGTTGGAAGTATGAATACGATCTTCTCTGAAGTTTTCATTACTATCATAAAAAATATAGTTTATATATATTTACGTATTATTCAGCTAAAAAATGATTGAAAAAAGTAATTGTGCTCTAACACGAAATTACATGTTCATATTTCATACCCATTTTTGTACTATCACAGTGATAAACGCCAAGAGTTAATCAACATGGTGGGATCTTCATAGTTCAAATGAAATTTCTATAGTTTAGTCTTAAAATTTTTAAAATAAAAAAAATCATTTTTTTCAAAAAATTGGCAGTTAACATATTATCTTTATATTAGATTTTGTACATATTAAAATAATTTTTTTAAAATCAAGTAAAAGTAAAAAAAAATATTCTAATCTATTCAAATTATATTTGAATGGTCTACAATGATGATTACTATTGGTACTCATTATTAGGATGAGCATTAAAATTGATTTCCTTTTGTGTCTAATAGTTTGTTTAGAAGAGTTTTTAAAAGGTTTATAAATGCTTATGTACGTAAGTCAAAATAATACTTCTCTCACATATTTACCTCGTATATCGTAAATCATAATTAAAAATTTATTTTTAAATATTCTAATCATTATTTCAACGAAGCACTTAATATGTGATGCCAATAATAATTACCCATATTTTACATATATAATACCCATATTCAAATAAATGATTATATTGATGCCACTTTTTTAAAAAAAAAATGCAGTGATGTTGTCATCAATATATTGTCTCTAAAAATAATTATCATTATCAACTAATATCAAAATCATCAACAACAAAAAGTATAAAATTAGATTCATTTTTTCATAATTCATGTGATACGTGAGGTGGACTAAGTCTCTTGTTTGTTTTTTTGGGCCAGGAATTAATTGATCAAGTCACATCACGTGGAGGGGGTTATACCAAGATAATAAATGACTGCTTAACGTAGGACAATCGATCACAGGGGTCGAAACTCGAAACCCAGCATGCCGACAATTGGGTCGTTGAACTCGTTGGCCTCTACCTCTGCTTTTAAACCCTTTTCTTATGGTCAACCTTGTTGAAATTCAAATCTTAAATCGACAAATCAATGAACTCCACTCAATCATCAATCATCTCATTAAAATTAAGAAATATATTTAAATAATTAATTTTGCTTGAAAATTAAAAAAAAGCATAAGCTCATCCATATTTAAATTTATAGACGACATATTAAGAAAGAAAAAGAAAATAGAAGCATTCTTACCTTACTCAATGACTTATAATAAAAATCACTCGTTCTTTTTTAAAAATACTTCCCTTTTTTAACATCTCGGATTCTGCGTAATCTTATAGTAAATTAATAATAGAGATCAGAGGGGGTATACTAATTAAGAAAGCTATAAAATAGTTGCATGCAAAAACTGTACTGGATTCTTCATTAATTAGTATAAAATATACAATTTATAATCAATTGTATTATTTCACTTAATTAAAATTAAGTAGTTTGATTGATGAAAATGACGTTAGTTGGACTACTGTAGTATATGAGACTTCTCTTGTTCTCTTTCTTTGGCTTGAATGCTTTGTTTAATCTCTCTTACTCATGAAAACAAAAGCATGATATCATCATGATCAACTTTTGACAACGAATTAAATCAAGAGAATATGAGCATTGCCTGTATCAAGAGATATGGCCTAATTATGACACTCCTACGACAATACAATGATTTCTCTAATTAGGGATGAATATATATTGGGTGTTTGGAGTAGCGATGAGAGTCTTTAAAAGTAATTTTTTAATCATAATTTATAGAATATAAAGTAAGTATGTGAGAGGAGTGTTGTCTCGACTTATATGCATAAACACTTATAACCCTTCTAAAAACTAAACCAAATATGCCAATAGATAATGAAAATGGCAAGCAAGAGATATACACGTGCGCGCCCGCATGTCATATTCATTATATGCTGATATATATGATATGAATGATATAGATTAATTTGGGGTTGAAATAATGAGTATGCTTGGGGTCCAAAATTTAATACATAGACACACATCATAAGATAATTAATCATTCATGTAAATAGATGAAATAAAGGATGTTTGTGTAAATTTAACAATAAAATATTTCTTAATGTGCACCAATCATAATTACTAAAAGTAGACATAATCAATTTTTTAGGTAGCCGATATAGCAAGGCCGTTAAACATTAGTTATTTTTTGCAGTGTGAAGAACATTAGCCTTCTCACCCTCTATTATGTTAATACATTTTTATAAATATGTCTCTTTTTTAATTGAAAAATATCACTTAGACCCCATAGAAGCAAATTAATTTCAATCAACCCCCAAAAGATTATGAAATTTCACTGTATTCTATTAGATCAAAATGAAATTAAGTTTTATCCGTGAAACGATAATAATGCCCTTATTTTATTTTTTCACCAATAAAAATTAATTTCATTATGATCCAAGGGTGAAATTTCAAAATCTTTTAGGGTTGACTGAAATAAAATTTCTTTCATGGGTCTAAGTGATATTTTTTTAATTAAAAAAGACACATATTTCTAAAAATATATTAAAATAAAGTGAGAAAACTAATGAAACCTATAATGCAAAAAGTAAAAGAAGGTTAACGGCCTCGCTCTATCTGGTATATAAAAAATGGGTTAAGATCAAATTTTATCTTGAAAGTTTTCACGAAGGAGCAATGTTATTCCGGGAGTGTTAAAAAGATTGCAATTACACTCAACCTGTTAGAAAAGTTAATTTTGATCATTAGTTTGATTTATATGGCACATTCCCTCAGGAGTTGATGGAGAAAGGGGAAGTGACGTGGCTTATGATGTGGCCCTGAAAGATGACATGGCTTTGCTGAATGTGCCATATAAGTCAAACCAACGGTCAAAATTAATTTTTATAACAGGTGGTGCGAGATTGTTATCTTTTATTTGTGAAAACTTCTAGAACAGACTTAGACCTTAACCCCTTAAAAAATTTATAATGTCTACTTTTAAACTAAATAAAAATTAATTGTATTAGCTGAGAAATAATTTATTGTTAAATTTACCATTTAACCTAAAAAAAAATATAGGAGGAGCTATATATTATAGAGATCACCAGAGGGAGAAGAAGAAGAATGGGAAGAGAACAAGTGGCAGAATGCAAGAATGCCGACAGTCGCAATTGGAAGTTACTGTGCTCGTAAACATACAAAATGGAAATAATAATGCACCATCCACTCTTATTTATAAATAATTTTTTTAATTGTGTAAAATAAATTAATAGTTAAATATAATAAATGTATTAAAAATATTATATTTTTTTATATATGCCCCTATTTATAAAAATAGAGAGAGAATGTATAAAAAATATGAGAAATAATAAAATACGTTTTTAAATGTTTTATTGACTTCATTCATCTAATAAATTCTCTCTCTCTCTTTTGAATATAACTTTTGGTGTGTGTGATAATTAATTATAAATAATATGTATTTAATAAGGATAAAATAAAAAAATGAGTTTATATTTTTAGACACAAAATAAAAATTTTTTATAAAAAAATTAATTTCATAAAAAAAAAGTTATGTATAAATAGTAGGAGTATATAATTAATTACTTTCGCTAAATCGTAAATGAGAAATTGACGAGTACTAGCTATAAAAGTGCACTACAACTGGTTGAATATAATCAACCCACGTTTCACATCTATGTCCATCTTTCTTTCCTCTACCACCTTCCACCTTAGCTTTTTCGTCCCCACAATCATATGTCCTTCCCCACTTTCATAATTGTATCAAATTTCATACGAACCCCCCCCTACCTACCTATTTCATCATTTATATATATATACTACCCCCTCCTAATTATACACAAACTTTATATGGCTTCGCGGTGTTTCCATAGACGACAAAATCTAGGGGCTGTTTGTGATAGTTTTTTTGAATCGGGTTTATCATATAAGTCCGATTCACATAAATCGAGATAAATCTCCTCCACATATTTATCTCGTAGACCGTGAAAGCACTTCGTAGACCGTAAAAGCACCTCGTAGACCGTAAAAGTTACCTCGTAGACCGTAAATTACAATTCATAAGCACTTATAAAATTTTCATAAGCTATTCCAAACAGCCTCCTAATGTAATTTACTTCTTCGCTTCTTATAAATGGTGTCAGTATTTATTTGGTTTGAATTGGGGTTATGTATAAGCTCGATTTACGTAAATTGAGATAAACATCTTTTACAGATTTACTTCGTAGACTGTAAAAGCTCCCTCATAAACCTTAAATGCTACATTATATTTTATAAATCACGATTGAAAAATACTTATAAAGAATATCTAAATATGTATATCCTCTTTCTTGTTTTATTGTCCATTCATTCATTTATTTCGCTGATAACAAGTTACGAAACACGCAGGCTATAGAAAAACAGAAACACAAATAACTGATAATTTAGGAACCTAACATAGGTTGTAAACCCAAAACCCATGTTCTTATCCTATTAATTACTATAGACTCTACTTGTATGATCCTTGACAGCCTATATATGGTTGCTTTTAAGGGATAACATGTTTTTGGATCATGGCTACGTGATAAAACGTCATCACACAACACCGAAATGGGCTCCATGTGGTTCCTATACATATACATGATGATTGTATCCAGGTAATGAGATATATATTCTAGAGTTCTTTTCAGTCAAGTGTTAATCAGGGCTATTGGTTTTGATTTGAAGGGAAAAAAAATATATTGAAAGGGATACATATCAATAATGAAGGGACTTTGCTGGGTAGACAAGGACTCGGTAACTAATCTGAAAATTACTTTTCCTTTTCCATAAAGCATGGCTCTGTACATAGCTAGCATTTTGCCTTTCAACAACAGTTAGTGGGCGCAAAGAAGGGCTTCGATCAGTGTCGTGTCGTTTTACTTTCAATTACATGTTGACTTCTTCAGATATTTGTCGGATAACATTTTGAAGATTAAAAATGAGGGCTTCGATCAGTGTCGTCCCAACTGTCATCAACTTGATGATAATAACAATACCAATAACAATAATGATAATAACAAGCCAATCGTTGTTTATACATAAAATGTTGCACTGCTCTTATATACATAATGAAATTTTGAATCTTTTATTTACGTGGTACAAAATAGAGGAACAAAAAGACTGAAGTATATAACTCAGTGATGGATATCATTTGGTTAGTTTGAATATACTTAGGATCTACGTATAAATATTTGTCTCAATTCCTTACAAAAGAAAAGGGGAAGTAACCAAAAAAAGGAAAAAGGGAAAATAGGGATGGTGAGGGAGACAAACATATAAGGCCCTAAAACAAAGGAAGAGAAAAAAGAAAGCCCAAGTCGAAAACAGCACACGATCCGTCACTCTCAATTTTGGTGGCCGAATAATAAATCAAGATTAGGTCCATAACCATTTATATAAATATTTGTCTGTGTAGGCTGGGCTGAGGCTGTGTCTTGTTGCTTCTTCTCCAACGCAATTACTAATTAGAAATTTACCAAAAAATAAAAAAAAAATTACTAATTAGAAAGATCACGACCTTGTGCGAAAACGGATGGTCACTTTTGACTATCTACTCAGAAAAGCTAATACCCCCTCTCCCGTTTATATTATAAAATATGTTTATCTAATTTGATTAAATTTAATTAATATAATATGTATTTACTAAAACACTCTATTCATTATTTTTAATTATCTCATTTCTTCTCCTTCTTGATTATTATTGTTGAGGGAGCATCAAGAACGATAAATTATAAAAAGACCATTAATAAATTAAATATAAAAATCATATCTTATATTAAAGATCAAAATAAACTACCCAAATATTTTTGATGTAGTTAGATTGGCTCGCTTGCCAAGCTTCATGTACAAGAGAATATGCAAACATTACAACATTACATGATCCACGTAAATAATGCTCATTTTATATATAATATGGATGGCCACATGTGTGCGGGAATTTGAAATGCTCTATACTTTCTTTTTTTAGAGAAGAGCATCATATAGGTTCTTGCTTAGCTTATTTTACATATAATGAATAATGTAAAAGCCTTTCATTTGTTAGCATATAATGCAAAAGTGGCCTTATTTATTACATGGAGTTTGAGAAATGAATTAAATTGTTTATAGTTTATAAACAGTGCTTCTGTGTATAATTGATTTACATGAAGATGATTATAAAAAAAAAACGGATTTTGTGGAGATTAGGGACTACAACTGTTCACTGTTCCCATGGAGGCTCTTATAATCACGAATAGTGCTGTCGGAATACAATAATTAGTTAAATGCAATGATCTTTGGTATCAGTGGAGTGACGTATTACATGCCGTCAGATTCCATAGAGGATAATGATTCCCCTTCCCCACAAAATTGAGGGGAATATATACGTATACATCTAATGCTACATATAATTTCTTTTCTCAATTTCATTTTTCCTAAATCATGCATTGAAATTTTGTGTAATTAGCTTTATTTTAGATTTTCAGTGTTCACTTTATGGTTCCATCAAGCCCTGCAAAGTAATTAAGTATATGTTTAGGAAACAATAAAATCATAGTTTTAGAAATCCTTTTCTAATTGAGATAAAACTCTTATCAGATACTTACTTGATAAATTATAAAAATTATTCTCTAAAAACTAAATTAAACATGTATTAACTTGCACCTACAACAATTACTTCAAAAAAGGAAAATGTATTAGCCACTAATCACTGGTCACGTTGCTTGTGATTTTCTTTTTGGCCTTTACTACGTGGTGCGAAGTTTGACTCAAAATATATATAATTAATTAATAATTTCACTCTTTAATCATAGGCAAGTGGGGTCAACCATATATGATACCAGTACATATAAAGGCAAACATGGAAGACCCACGTGATTAACACGACTTATAAATAGGATTATCTTTCCTATTTAACAAAAGATACGAACCATTAATAGAAGGGCCGACCTGATTAAGATCTTGGGTTAACCACGTATCTTAGCGCGTGATCCACAAGAAACAATGGAAAAGATAAAAGAAGAAGAAGAAGAAGAGGGAGATAATGGGTGCGGAACAGATCTTATTGATTCGTCCAAAAAGAACAGATCTTATTGATCAGAAGTAAGAAAAAAGATTACCGTATAAAGCAAAAAATTAGCTCAATAAAGTTTTGAATACGAGTACCATTATTTTAAGAGAGACAAAAATGTTTTGAACATGGAGCCCTCACACACAGTCACAATCCACAAAGTTAAAAAGGGAGAAGATGCTCGATCGATGATAATCGATTTTTCCTCGTGCATATATATAGGTTTTTCGTTTTGTAATTGATTTAAAACCTTTAATCGTTTCGTTAAACTAAATTATATAGTGAAGGTGGTAAAACTCAGAGTTGTATTTTTTTGAAGAGCTTTTTGTTTAATTTTTAAGCTAAATTAAGTGATAAAAACATTGAAATACGTTTGAAATTGATTTTTTTTTGTCTTTAATAGTGGAAAAGAACCTAAACTACTATCTTTTTGGGGGTTTTTGAGAAATTGTTAAGTAATGAAATTTGATTTAAGTAAATTGATGACAAATACTTCTTGAAAAATAGAATATAGGTTATCCATACTCAAAATGATTTGAGAGTTAAATTACTCACTAAGTCACAAATCAAACTTTAGCAACTCGTTAAGTCTAGTGTTATTAATTAGTGATTACCCCTAAAACTCTAGTTAGATAATTACTTTTTAATACACTATTAAATACCACATAGTGTGCAATTTAGAATTGGATTTATGCAACTTGTTCTTCTAAGGAATGAACATCCAACTAAGATATTCACATAAGATCAAAGTAGTCATAATACCCATTCAAACTATGAAAAAATAGCGCAACCACGTTAAACTGAAAAGGGAATATATAAATATAAATTTCAAACCATATAATCAAATCCAAATCACAATTGTTCAATACAAATTAAGATAAACAACTCGCAATCTTAGTAAATTAACCACATAATATAATATTCTAACTCATGAAATCCAATACATAGTTAAGATTAAAACAAATAACTCCCTGAATGTATCTTTGGAACTTAAACTAATCTTCCATCCCCAAGAAACACGAAAGAATTTAATCTCTCGTTAAATTTATCATAGCCACAACTCTTTGAAAACAACAAGAATCCATAAAATTGAGGTGGAATGAATAGATTAGAGAAAGAGGGAGGCGCTGCTTCTTGATGGGGTTGGCTTCTGTTTTTTTCAGGACTTGCTCGAAGTTGACGATCGATCGTTGCAAGAATACTCTCGCTGTCCTTTTTTTGTGATTTGAAATCTCTATAAAATCCCCTACAAGTTGCGGCAAAATCCTTTCAAGATTATATTCAGATCAGGTTTCCTAGATTCAGTATAAGAGGCTAGAAAAAAAAAATATTTTTAGAGGTGAAATACGGTGATTTTCCCATTTGTGGATCAAACTAACAATTTGGAAATTATGGGTAATTTTATGTAATTTTCGCTGATATGTTCTTCGCTGAAATTAGTAGCTAATATTATAGAAAATGACCCTTATTTCTGTAAAAATTCCCATCTAGCCACACACAGAATTTCATTTTCCATCTTAGTTCTTGTGCATATTTACTTTTTAATCCTTCATCTCCAATTTTTCAAAATGACCTACAATTCAGATCAATATTTTGATTCAAAATTCAAATTTTAAAGAGCAATCACAAGATTATAACAAATATATCCTTTTAAGATTTATTTTCACACAATCATCTTTAATTCAATTTAATCATAATAAAAGCTATTTAGCCCAAAATTAATGATAAAATCCCTAAATAAAATATTAAATATTATGATAAAATCAGGATATATCAGTAATTTTAAAGACATTGCTTTCAAAATTTATTAATTGTACGATCCTTAACTTGACATGCAAAATGCTCTTAAAAATTGGGTGAGCACATAAAACCTTTAAAAATGGGAAATTTAAATGTGTGGAGGCCATGATATAGCATTACTGTTAAAAATTGTAATAGGGAAAAATCTAGAAAAATATTTTAGAGGATTGGGATGGGCAATAAGTGAATATGGGAAAAAAGTGGAGGAATCAAGTTCAGTAAAAACGAGGGCTTCAAGAATCAAAATAATGATGTCTGCTATACATTTGTGGTATTGTATGGTTGAGGTATTCAAAATTTTCCCCCGTAATGGCATGTCTGGATATCGAATCTTGCAAAAGAAGATTCACAATTATAAAAACCTTTCCTTTGATCTTTCTTGCTCAGTTTATATGATGAGGGGTCTAGCTAGCCCTAAAAAAGTCGACTTGTCCCTGACGATACTGTGTGTGCTTGTGCTCTATATATTATATTATGAAGTTTATGCACAAGGACGAAAAGGAGGGTGTGTTTAATTATCAATGAGTGTAAATTACGTAACTTATATGATTACTCATAAAATGCAGGTGCTTAGCTATTATTTAATTATCAGTCTATAAGTGAGACCGCGCTTGCTAATAAGAGTAATATTGATTGCTGTAACAATATTGACTTCAATACTGTCCCTGAAACCAATGATTAGTGAGATCCACTGTAGTTTTATATATATATCTGAAATATAACATTCACATTGACCTTATTCACATCGATCATTTCTTATACGCATGGTTAAAATCTTCATTTGGGCGAAAAATTTAGAGTGTTAATTACGACTTCAGCTTAGCTATGCCCATCCGACAATATTGAAATACAATTGTTAGTTAGGAGAGGGATGAAGAACAAGAAAATAATTGAGCATAGAGAAGTAGTGATGAGGATGTAGGTAGAGACCAAATAACGTGGTCAATAAGTGCGAGTTGGTATAAAATGACAGAGGGATTCGTGGGGTACATAGATTAAAAAGAATATCGCAATATAATATATGTGATGAAGAAAGAATAATCAATCAACAACAGCAACCGCAATATAATGACAGTTACAGTGTCGTTACGTTGTAGATATGCTAAATAATGAGTATTTGTTTTATATAATAGTAGCAAAATACTAAAGGAAGATGGAAGCCCTCTTCCTCTACGTACGTACAAATGTAGCTGATTCTATATAATCATTTCAACTGTTATGAGACTGATATACCAAAAAGGCAACGAATAGTGTTGGAGTCAAATACGTACTGCTCCTCCTCAAGGCTTTGATTTTGTCTAGTTTTAGAGAGTACGCACTATAGTTAATCAATTGTTTGGTGAGCAATTATTTTCTTAGCTTCTATGCCTACTATATAATAGGCCTTATAATGGCCCACGCGAGAAAAAAGAAATAAATTCTAGCTTATTATAGTAATTCCAAGTGGGCAGACATGGGGGGCAAGACGGACTGTTACTCCATTGGGAATAAAATAAACACAAAACATATCGTTGAGTATGGTTCCACCACACATAAATTGATTAATTAGGTACACGGGGGTACGTAGTATACGTAATCTGTGATAATATTGGTGATGCTAGGACATGGATTAATAGTGTTTGCCTAATTTGTAGGGTTGCATGCCCTTTTATTTCATTCATTATATGCTTCGTTTACTTGCTTAATTATTGCCCCTTGATTATTCTTTTATTGATTTAACGCCGTTTGGGTTAGCAGTGATAGAAATGGTTTTTTTTAATCTGATTTTTATAAAATTTAGATAAGATAAAAATCAGATTATAAATATGATTTGTGTTTGGATTAGTAGTGGCACAAGTGATTTTTTTAACTTAAACTTGTTTGGATGATAATTTAAAAATTAAGTTAAAATGTAAAATGATTGAAAAGTACATGATGATTTTATAATATATACACACTATATATATTATATGTATGTAATTTGATAACTTAAAGGAAATATTAAAATTAAAATTTTAAAATAAAAAACTAAAATATTATTGAAAGTATTTTTATATAAAAAATACTTAATTATGTATACTTAATGATATGTATATGATAAATAAATATAATTATAAATAATAAAAATACCAGGTGGGGGCTCATAGGACAATATACTCTATTATCATCTGACCAAGTGAAACCTTCCTTGACTCCCCATGTATATAATAAATTAATAACCCTATCATGACGCGCCGTACAGAGAAGCAACAAAAATTGGCTTCAGTTTCATCACACAGTAGCGATGAGATGGGCTTTTTAAATACCGCTAACCCAAACAATACAAAATGACACCAACAAGCTTAAAGCTACTTTTCCCTTGTTCGTTGTGCGTTAAACCCCTCGTAACGCTTACTCAAACACATCTTTAAGAGATTGTTTGTGACAACTTTTTTAGATCGAGTTTATTATATAAACCTAATTCACATAAATTGAGATAAATCTCTTCCGTATATTTATCTCATAGACCGTAAAAGCTACCTCGTAGACTGTAAAAGTTACTTTGTATTCCATGAATCACAATTGATAAGCACTTATGGAGTTTCCATAAACTAATCCAAACAGCCTCTAAATAGAGAATTGAATCTTCACGACCGTACGTATGTGGATGAAAGCACTTTCACACACTATGTGGAGATTATAGCATTTAAAAACAATTTTTTAATCATAATTTATAGTATATAAGATAAATATATGTGAGATGAGTTTTATATCGATTTATATAAATAATAAATATTTTTTTTAGGTCCCAAACATAATCTCAAACAAATACATATCGTCAAATAGCAACATCGATCTTTCTTATTATATTGTAAAATTGATTTGATATTAATTCTACCCAATTCCATCTCTACTCTTTGAAAAAGCAAGATCCGTATTTGGCCTTTATTTTCTCCTTTCACGTTCTCAAGTTTCCCAACCTGTACGATAGTCCAGAGTTTAATTGGGTTCTTTTTGTTCAACATATATATAAATGTGTGTGTATGAATACAAGCTACACATATCCTTTTTGTTTAATAATATAATATTGATGCGTAGACAAACAGTGTATTTTTCTTTGATTTGGTTTTATATTTTTCCTTAAACAATGACCTCGAGGGTGGTGTTGCCTGAAAATATATAGTAAACTTTTAAAAAATAAGCATCATCATGCTTACTACTGTGAATGCTAGATTCTGTGGTTCTCTCTTTTTTGCTTTTTGGCGAACAGAATTTTGTGGTTTTCATTTGCTTTATTATTTCTCCTTCAAGTTTAAATTCGATAATATTGAAAATGACAACTTGCAGGAAAAAGGAAAAAAAGGAAGGGTGATTGACTTTGGATTTGTTAAAGGCAGAAGCATCCAAGTATGTGTCATGTCCTTTTAAAACAAATGACGTTTCCCTTTAGACTTTTGCGGAATTAATGAATGTTACAATATAAATATTCTTAATAATCCACCAATATAATTAAGCTATCTCTTGGCATGAGAAAATTATAGTAATATACTTCTTCAAATGCTAGCTGTTTGGTGTGATAATTATATATATGCCCCTTAACTCATGGCATCACTAGTGCAGATTTTATTTTATTTTTAAATATTATTAACACATATTTTTGTAAGGAGTAATTAAGGGCCATTACTATATATTCTCTCCGATTTTTTTTATAAATAACTTTCTCTCTCTTGAAGTTGGTCTTTTTTATAAACAACTTTCTAGTTATGTTTCAAAATTTAAACTATTTTTTTCATTTTCTACCCCCATTAAAAACACATCTTTATATTAATTATTCCATCACTCACCATTAATTCTCTTTCATTTACTCATTTATTACTCATTCTCTCTTATATTTTATACTTATATTCTCTCATATTTGTTACTCATTCTCTCTCATATGCCCTTTTCATATGAACATATTTAAAAGAAACATGACATTTTTGACATATTTATTATTTTTAACTATTCTTATCCGTTAGTTCGTTTGACGTACTAAGGATAAAAGTTATAGTGCATTAATTATCATTGAAAAAAGTCTAAAATATGGAGGTTGCTTTCTTGAGAAGTAAAACTCTTACTTAACAGATGTGCCCCCAATTAGCTTCAAAGTTTCCTTCAACATTAATTCCAAACTTATAGTTTTGATGAAAACAAGTTAAAAAAAATCAAGTCATAAACATCTACTTCCTCCGGTTCTATTTATAAACAATTTTCTCCTTGATTGCGTAGAATGAACTGGTAATTAAAAGTAATAAGTGTATCAAAAATGCCATATTTTTTTTTCATATATACCCCTATTTATAAAAATAGAGAGAGAATGTATAAAAAATATAAGAGATAGTAAAACACGTTTTCCAAATACTTGTTGACTTCATTCACTTAGTGAGTTTTCTATCTCCCTTTCTCTCCTGAATATAACTCTTGGTGTATGTGATAATTAATTATAAATAATATGTATTTAATAAGGGTAAAATAGAAAAAATGAGCTTAAATTTTCAGATACAAAATGAAAGTTGCTTATAAAAAGGATTAGTCCCATGAGAGAGAAAGTTACTTATAAATAGGATCGGAGGAAATATCTTCGAGTACAACAAGAGTGCATGTGTGAGCTAGCAAGTCATCAATTATCAAAGGTATTACTCCCTCCGGTCTTATTTATAAACAACTTTCTCTCTCATAGAGTCGATCCTTTTTATAAACAACTTTCACTTTATGTCTGAAAATGTAAGCTCGTTTTTCCTATTTTACCCTTATTAAATACATATTATTTATAATTAATTATTACACACACACACACAATTACATTCAGTAGAGAGAGAGAGAACTTTTTTTTACCAGCAATGATAACTCAATTCTCATAGATAAACAAAGGTACAATAACAAGACCCCATCAAAAACAGAAAAAACAAAAAAAAAACAAAAAAACCTCAGACGTTACAACAAAATATATTAGGTACTATCAGAGGTATTCTTCAAATCAATGTCCAGTAAATTCAATAAAGGCCTTGGAGGTCTTATAACCCAATCATTAGGGCATGACCCTTGTAATACAGCCCGAGCTACCCAATCAGCAACTGCATTGGCCTGTCTAGGAATCCATCTGCAACATGGGATTCTACATTAGTTCCTTATATAAATGATATTTTCTACAAGAATCATAATATTCCTGTTAGGGGATCAGTTTTTCCATTAACACAGAATATGAGATGCTGATTATCTGACTCAACAATAATATTATCCAATTGATTCTCATGAATATATTGCATGGCTTGCAGCATTGCCATAGACTCAGCCATTAGAACTGACGAGGCAAATGTCTCTTGTGCAAAACCATCCAATAGAAAACCATTTAAGTCTCTCAGAACAAACACAATAGAAGCTTTGCTATTATTAAGAAAAGCACAATCAATATTAATCTTAAGACAATTACCATATGGGGGATGCCACTTGTGATCATAATTCTGTTTATAGACTGTTGGAGATTCTTGATCTTGAGACTCTTTGTGCCAATTATTTGCTTTCCAAAATTAAGTAAGAAGCGTCCCTGCTTGCATGAAAGTGAAAATTGAATCAAGTCTTTTATGTTCAAAGATAAAGGCACATCTGCTTGTCCATATTTGCTATAATATGACTACAATCAAAGCTTTATCATATTCTAGAAGAGAAGGGTGACAAAAAAATTGAGATAACCAATCAAGTAACTCAATATAGGGATGTGAATGGAATGAAAAAGAGAAATTACTTCCATACCATACTCTTTTAGCCCATTCACAACCCAAGAAAATATGATTGATAGTCTCACAATCATTCTCATAGATAGGACATAAATCAGTTTCAACACATTTCCTTCTTTTTAAATTTTTCATAGAAGGAATAGCATTGGAGAGAATCCTCCACATAAAAGAGCGAATCTTATATGAAACTTTCAGTTTCCAAACTTGGTTCCACAAGTTGAAAGATCTTCCATAAACTTGTACTGTAGCTCTTCCACTACCTCCAGGATTGTTAGCCTTTACCCATTTATATCCTTCATTGACCGAATAATTTATTCTCCTGCCTCGAACCCAGATCTATTTGTCTGGTCTATCACTCAGAATTACACTCATAGCACGAATAACTTGAGCTTCATAATGAGTGATATGTTCATTGATCAAAGACAAATCCCACTTAGATCCATTCATTAAAACGGACACTGTAATATTTGATAAGGAGGGAAAAGGGCATTGAGAGAGGAGTTTATTACTGGGTAGATTGCATATCCATGGATCTTCCCATACCCTAGTGTTCAATCCATTGCCCACACTAATTGCTATGTTGCCTTTTAACACTTGTCTTCCAGCAAGAATGTTGTTCTAGAGCCAAGAGGAAGAGCTCCCTTTTTTTCACTTCCATAAATAAAGATCTTGGAAAATACTTGCTTTTTAATACTTGAGCCCAAAGTAGTTGAGGTTCCAGCAAAATTCTCCATCCAATTTTAGTAAGGAGAGCGAGATTAAAAGCTTCAAAATCATTAAAACACATCCCCCCTCTGCTTTAGCCTTTTTAAGAGTATCTAAAGACATCCAATGAACTTTCCTTTTTTCAGCCGAACCATTCCACCAAAATCGAGAAATAATACTATCTAGTTGTGACAAGACATATTTTGGATAGAGAAAACATGACAGAGTAAACTGGAATAGAATTTTCTACTGCTTTGATTAGTACCTCTCGTCTAGCTTCCGATAAGAAATTCTTTTGCCAGCACAACATCTTCTTCTTGACTCTGTCAACCACAAAAGATAGAGCTTATCTTTTTGATCTCCCCCATAAAATAGGAAGGCCAAGGTAACTTCCTGGGACATCAACCGCTGCAATATGAAACGCTTGACCAATTTCTTCCTTGATTAGTGCAGGAACATTTTCAGAGAAATACAAGCAGGATTTCCTAAAATTTATCAATTGCCCAGAAGCTTGGTAATAAAGATTGAGGATATATTGTAGATTTCTACAGTTTTCAACATCTGCTTTAAGGAAAAAGACTGAGTCATCAGCAAATAAGCAATGTGTCAAGGTTGGACAAGTTGGTGCTATTTTAATACCTTGAATTTAACCCATTGTTTGCCATTTCTCAATCATTCTAGACAAAACATTGCTTACCAAAATGAAGAGATAGGGAGATAGTGGATCCCCTTATCTAAGACCTCTTTTTGGTGAGACCTTAGACATCTTTTTGCCCGACAGAATGACAGAGAAGTTAACAGATGAGATACACCATAAAATGCGTTCAACCCAAGATCTCAAAAATCCCATTTTCAACATAAGGGCGCACAAAAAATCCCATTCAACACGGTCGTAAGCATTATTCATATCTAACTTGATAGCCATTTCATTCTTAGCCTTCTTTCTCTTCAAATGATGAAACCTTTCATGAACAATAATTATATCATCTTGTATTAAATGTCCCGATACAAAAGCTCTTTGGCTTTCTGCAATAAGCTTCTCAAGCAACACTTTGAGTTTATTAGCTATGACCTTTGAAAAGATTTTGTAGGAAAAATTGCACAAACTAATGGGTCTAAAAGCACTAACTGTTTCAGGTCTTTCTACTTTTGGAATTAACACCAGATCAATTTCATTAATAGCACTAAGTAAGAAACCAAAATAAAAAAATTGGCTAATTAAATTGCACACCTGATCTCCAATAATATGCCAATGTTTCTGATAAAAGACTCATGTGAAGGCATCTAGACTCAGAGCTTTTAATTACTTATTAGACATTACCTAACTTAAAATGAAATAATTTTTTTATAGAGAGAGAGAGAACTTACTAGGTGAATGAAGTCAACAAAGTATTGAAAAAATGATTTTACCATCTCTCATACTTTTTATATATTATTTATCTGTTTTCATAAATAGAGGCATATATGGAAAAAAATGACATTTTTTATACACTTATTGCTTTTAACTACCAGTTCGTTTTGCGCAATCAAAAAGAAAGTTGCTTATAAATAGAACCGGAGGAAGTAATATTCATGCATTCATATCGATCGCCAACAGTACAGTCACATATGTGGTACTCTTTCATATTCTAAATATAAGACAGAGTTAACTTTTTTGGAGATATTAAAAAAATTAATTAAATTACTTTAAAATATTTATATTTGTCATTTTTTAAAATTATTTTACCTAATTTATAAATTGATATATAATATAGGATAAAAGAGCAAATCTACCCATAAATATTTTCCTGACGAGCTACCAGTACATTAAATATTTTTTGGATGCAAAAGTACACATGGACATTAAAAAATAGACCAATAATATCAATTTCATTAACTTAAATTAATGGTGTTACTTTTTTTGTTTTGTTTATGTGAGTCTTACCTATTGTTTTTAAATGATTATTTTTTTTAAAAAAAAAATCACACCCTCTCTCGTCACCCCTCCTTCCCCTCTTTGTCCTTCCTCGCTCCTCTATACCCTCCTCCTCTCCGGAACCCATTTCCTTGCTTGTCTAAAGGACGCGCAGAGAGAGCTTGTCCTTTTGGATGAGCATCTAGACCGTCCAGATTTGATCTGGACGGTCCATATTTTATTATTTTAAATTGATTATTTTTAAATAAAAAAATCATTTTTTGAAAAAATGTTAATTAATAAATACTTTTATTTTAGATTCTGTACTTATTAAAATAATTTTTTTAAAAAATAAAAAAATAAATAAATCTGGCCCGTCCAGATCTCATCTGAACGATATATAAAGAATGAGCAGGGAAATTGATTCCCCTCCTCTCCCCTGTTTCCTCATACGAAACGGTGACATTGGGCAAAATTTGGCGCCCTTATTTTTTTGGCAAAGAATGCATTTTTTCCATCTTCAAACTTTAAAAGAGAATATCAGTATTGAGCGACACGTCCTTCATCAGCGGCAAAACCAGATGATCTCTGAAACCTGCAAACCCTGCAGGAAGGTGAAAACAGAGAAGTAGTTATGTATTTGTCTTCTCCACCCATCATTGGCATATGAACACTTCTCTTCATTGGTCTCACGTAATTTGGCCTGTAAGTCTTACCTAAAACTCCTTCAACAAAATCTGAGAGGTTCTTGAATCTGAATTGTGTCTCCAAATAAGCAAAATCATCATCTTCAATCAACTAACAATTGTGCACTCTGTTTTCTTCTTTTCCAATGGGTCTTACCTTAATGTCCATCTCTAACAACCCTAAAACTTTCACTCTCACACTATTGATTTTATCTATTCTTTCCACTTCCACTTCTTTCTCTTCACTGTTTATCTTCCATTCAGCATCACCACTAGTAGGAATGCTCACTGTTTCCTCATTCTACTGTACCATCAAAGATTCAACATTATCGTCCCATTGAGAAACTCAATTTGCTGGCACAATGAGAGTGTGTGGGTCAAACATGACAGAAATGGCTTGGACCATGTATAGTCACGAGTCCTTCCCTGGGGTCTCGAACCAATGAAATGGGCATTGATATGGAGATTGTCATCGGAGACGATGGCAAAGTGTCCACCTTTGGCTTCATGGAAGTAGAACTTGACACCATCACCACCAATATGGGAGAGGAGGAGGAGGTACAAAGGAGTGAGGAAGGTCGTGGAGGGAAGGGGTAATGAGAGAGAGTATGACTTTTAAAAAAAAAAAATAATCATTTTAAAACAATTAGGTGAGGCCCACGTAAATGATATTGTTAGTCTAAATTAACAGAATTAACATTATTATCTACTTTTAATGTTCATGGGTATTTTTGTACCTAAAAAAATATTTATTATGCTGGTAGCTCTTCAGGAAAATGCTTGTAGGTAGATTTACACCTTTATCTCATAATCTAAAGATACACAATATATGATATGATAAAATAATTTATCTAATTTTCTTAATCTCTTAAAAAATAAAAAAATAAACTCTATCTTATATTTAAAATCAAAAGGAGTACTGAAATCTTATAAAACTTGTCCCAAGCTGAAATCACGCAAACAATGAAGATCTCAGGACTTTGGTTGTAGAGACATGGTGCATTCGATGATCCAACTCCTATTAATTCGGCTAACCCATTTAGTTTCTTTCCAAAAGGCAATGGCTCACAAACTTTGATCACGTTAAAAAAACAGAGAATACAAACTACCTCTTATGCTTGATATAAAATCCGTCTTAATAAAAAAAAATCGACGACAATGTAAATTTTTTGTTAAGAATTGGAACTAATATTAAGTCTGAAAACTATAGCTTCCATCATTATTATAGATGGTTAAGGATTTTAATGAGTAAGTTGATGAATTTAAATTTAATATTTTTATTTAATGTTTATTATGAATTTGGTACTTGAAATTCTTATTATAATATATCTTGTCAGAGTTATTTGCTATTACCCCACGGATGAAGGCCTCGCCTGCTCCTCGTTAAAAGGCAAAGGCATTGCATTCGCTTACAGATGAAAAAGAGTAGCAGTAATTCACCAATACCTACCATTTTGTTAGAATTGTCAAAGTTGGTTTTTTGTGTTAAACTGATACATTTCATTTGTTTCTTTATATTGTCCGCGGCAACTAGATCAGAGCTCTTATTACATAAAGTTCATGAAGAACATAGTCACCCATAATCCTGGCTTAATTGGTACAAAAGTATGTATATATATGCATGTGTGTGTTTAAATTAAATTAAAAGTAAAGTCATATATATATATATATATATTTGAATTCACTAGCCATATTTTGTTTTTGCATGTAGTACTTTGAGGATAGTTATTTTAAACAATATTCACCCGGACAAATTGATAGTTTATCGTCAATGGATGGAAGTATAGTTAGTTATGACAATTTTAGTTCCTGCTTTTGGTTTCTGTTTTGTTTTCTCTTTTTGTTCTAACTGATTTGCTTTTCCTGGTTGGTAATTTGGATTATATCTTTTGGTTTCTGTAATGAACGGTTTAATTTGTATATGTATATTTTGATGATTGCATGGAATGAATATATATGTTTAAATGATTTCTATATTTGTTTTTTGTAATTGGTTTATGTTGGATCTGTAATTAATTTTATATGTATGTAATATATAGATGGGGGCTTATCAAAAGTGAGTCCCCCAATTTTTTTTAAATTTGTTAAACATTCTTAACGGTTATTCACCAATAACCGTCAAATATTATACATATATAATGGTGTTTTCAAATAACCGTCAAACAAACCGATTACTCTAGTGACTAATACTTTACCGTTCATCATTTTGATTGTTAAGTATTGTATATAACTTATCATGGTTGTTATTAAACAATCGTTAAATATAAATTGTTTTCTTTAACAGTTGTTGTCTTACAACCGTTAAATACAGTGCCATATACATAACGGTTCTATTTGGAAAAATGTAAAATATATTGTTCAATATTTAACAGTTAAAAACCATTATATATAAATATTTAAGGGAAAATCCAAAAAATACCATTTAAACTTTAAAATTCTAAATAGGTGATTTAACAATAAAATGAGTTGTCAGTTGCATTATTATTCTTGTTAATTCTACTAACGTATTTGTCAATAGGATTTTAAAGTTCAAACGATATTTTTCTGTCATTTTCCCAATATTTAATGCTCAAATATTAAATAGTTGAAAACCGTTAAATATAAAAAAAATGTTATATATAAATAAATGTAATAATATATATAGTATTTTGTGATATATATAATGTAGTATATGTTAAAATTTAAGTCAAGATTGAATCTCACCAAATCAATCTCAAGATGATATGTACATATAATGTCTTATTTTTGGCTTTCTATAAACATTACCTGAATTTTAACTTTAAAGTTTTAATAAACATAATGACTGGAGATAAAGGAAGACATGATGGTCTCATCAGCTAGTTGGCTATTTTTTTTCCAAGTTCTTGGGTCATTCATTGGTCTCATATCTCTTCTGATTGCATGTATAATTGTACGGGTATAAACCACCCATAATTAATTTTTTTTGGTAGGTTTCGCGAATAAATTAAAATCACTGATTTGATCTATGATGAGAATGAATCATGCGGTTATAATTGTTGAATGAAAGGATCGGCAAAAGTACCGTACAGATCGTGATACGTTTGAGGGAAAATCGCATTCAGTTCTAAAGATTAGAAAAAAAAAATTATAATAGATTCCCTATCAAAGAGCTTTCTAAGAACTGCAATAATATAAATTCTAATCGTGAAATTATCTTCTTGTCCCTATTGATTAAAAAAAGAGAAGAGAAGCACTGATATATAATTAGGTGTAGGTATTTGTCAATCGACATTCTATGTCAATAGAAACTGTTTTAGTTAATATAGATGGACTTGTTAATTGACACTTTATAACTTGTAAAAATAGACACATACGCTTACTAATGTATAACTTGTCATTATATGCACATACACTTGTCAATATATAATTTGTCAAAATAGGTACATACACTTACATGTGTATAACTTGTTAAAATAGATACATACACTTACTATGATAGGTATGTAAACTTGTCAAAATAGACACATACAATTAGTAATACATAACTTGTCAAAATAGGCACAAATATTTGTTAATGTATAACTTATTAAAATAAGCATATATACTTGCTAATATATAACTCATCAAAATATGCATATAAACTTGTCAATACATACACTTATCAATGTATAATTTGTCAAAATAGTAAAAAAAAAAGGTGTCAAAATAGGCACATTCGCATGCTAATATATAATTTATCAAAATAGATACATACACTTGTCAATGTATAACTTATCAAAATATGCATATAAACTTGTCAAAATAGGCACATACACTTACCAATGTATAACTTGTCAAAATAGACACATACACTTTATAATGAAAACTTGTCATTATAAGTACATAAACTTATCAAAATACATCATTGGAGTTTGTTGCTTTCGGTTTTTAGATGTGCCTATTTTGACAAGTTATAGAGTGGCATTGATAATTATATGCACCTAATCATATATAACTGCTTATATTTTCCTTTTTTAATCAATAGGAGTAATAAAGTAATTTCACATTCAGAATTTATATTATTGTAGTCATAAATAGTTTTTTTGATAGGGGAATCTAGTATGAGACTTATTTATTTATTTATTTTTTGTTCGTTTGGTTGAGCGGTGTTGAATCGGGTTTATTATATAAACTCGATTTACATAAATCGAGATAAATCTCCTCCACATATTTATCTCGTAGACCGTAAAAGCACCTCGTAGACCGTAAAAGCTATCTCATAGACCGTAAAAACTATTTTATATTCTGTGAATCACGATTTATAAACACTTATTAAACTTTCATAAACTAATCCAAACGAGTTAGAACCTTAAACGATTTTCCTTAGGCTTTTTTTTTCTTTTTATTTTTTTGACGAACCCGTGCAGGGACAGATGAATCGATAAATGGGGGTGCTCACTGTCACGTTCACACACATGCTGGGTCCCACTCATCACCATCTCTTCTATCTGCCATAACCACGACCTAAGATAAGAGCGTCTCATTCCCTCATAACGGGGAGAAAGGAAGAGACAACTCTGTGCGAAATGAGAGACCGCTTTTGGAAAATAAGCTTTTAGTCAACAACAACATGATCAAGATTCCCGTGTTTGTTTTCCTGATCATCCCTTTGTATACTTTCTTTCTTTCTTGTAAGGATAATAAAATTTCTGGACAGAGTATAGAAAATCATTGACATTCCCTCTTCATTTTATTCCTAACCATTTACGATTCGACTCAGAGGAGGGTGACATAAGCAGACAATCCCAAAGAAAACGCAGGAAAAAAAAAAAAACACAGACACGAACAGTGTTGTGTTGCAGCCCTACTCAATGAAAAACCATAAGGGCATGGCACACAGAGAAAGAAAAGCAGAGAGTTATACCACAAACATTCAGAAAGAAGAAGAAAAAACAGGGCACTCAGTAATTCCAGAGCAAACTATCAAGGTTATTTATGATTCCACCCTCTGCTACCTGATCGGCGACGTAAACGTTACAATCTTCCATGCTCTGTAACCATGGTGGCTGATACATCCACCCGTCAGATAAAGAGTCCACGAACACAAATTCCTTCCTAAACTCGCACGTCTCTTCACTTGTTTCCAGCCTTGGCAGCTCTATGATTTCGCTCAATTCCTCCGAACCACTGCACATTTCTATTGTCGAAACCGAAGATGATGACGACGACGACGACGACAACGGCGCCGATGATGACGACGGCGAGTCAAACCGATCCATTTGAGCTGCTTTTGCTGCGGCGGCCTGAATATCACGGGGAGAGACAGAGGCAGGGCGGGGCAGAGAGTTTGCTAGTTGAGGGAAATTGAGAATGGCAGAGTTCCCTTTGATGCTCAGCGCAGCGACGTCGTGTGCCCTGGCGGCCATTTCAGGGGTTGAGAATGTACCCAGCCATATGCGAGATTTCTTGCGTGGCTCGCGAATTTCAGACACCCATTTGCCCCAACTACGCATACGAACCCCACGATACGCAGGATGTTTATTGGAGTCTCGAATGCGTTTTATCTTTTTGGATTCTGGGTCCTGAGATTTCCCCTGCGTAACAAAGTTTTTAAGAGCCCTGCTTGAAGGAGGTGATGATGGTGAAGTGGGTGGAGAGGAGAATGAGTTTGAGCTGCTCTCTGCTTCAGAATTCTGGGGTTCAACACTCATCGTCGGCAATGATTATTAAGATGGGAAAAGGGTTGTGCTTTTTTTCCTTTTTCCTTTTCCTGAAGTTTCTGGTGTTGCGTATAGCCTACAGAGAAGGAGGCATGGGGAAAAACTAGAAACAGAGAACGTAAAGAAGAAAGAGATTTTTAGCAAAGGGCATGCAAGTGAAAAATGGTGATGATGAGCTTATGCGTTGTCGTTCCCGTCACTTCCTCAATGAGTCATACAACACTTATAAAGGTTAATGGGGGACCCGCGAGAGAAATGGGTTGCCTTGCCAAAGGGTCCACAGTGCCTATATTGCGCCACGCAACTTACTTTGAATTTTTCTGCATCCCCTGTTTCTCACCCCCATCACACTATTCATTTATCCCTTATCTCCTGTCTTTTCTGCTCCGTTATCATCACTCAACTCCTTTCTTTCTCTTCAATTTTCCCGTTTCCTCTCATTACCATTTCCGTTTAGAAAAGGTAGGTGGAATGGTAGTATTAATGAAGATTAATGGTGAGGCAGAGAGCTAAAGCTATGGTTGACAGTGTCATGCTTGGACATAACTAATTTACTTAATTTGGGAAAGTAACGAAAGGCAGGTATGTTTCTCCGGTAACTCTTTCTTTGGCATCACGCTGTTTTGCTTATATCGGTGGGTACTAAATGTCAATATTAAGAATCTGAGGTTCTCAATTCTTTTAGCCCCAACCTCCAACTCCCAACTTGCAACCCTAGGGGTGATTCAACTGCATATATTGTTAGTTATGATCTCATCAAGTGTACTGCAGTAAGTTTATTTATTGAACTGATTGAAGAAAGGTGAGTTCCGGGTATTCTGCAGAATATTCATCCAACCTAAGCACGTGACTGCCTTTAAAAAGATGGTAAAAGTATAAATTAGGTTATTGGACGCTCTTTATTACCATAAATTTTTGCCACTCTTGGAAGATCTAATCATATCACCCTCTCCGTGTGTGAGTTTTTTTGTGAATCGTTTGGCGATGAGTAAATAAACAAGATGTCTCTTAAATTGCAGAGCTCTGCTACATGTTTTAATTGTTGCTATGAAGTGATTAAGCTGGTAGGAGTTGAATGGTTGTCATGGCATCTCAGGCACCACATGCAAGTCATTGACACGTATAGTTGATGAACAGACGTTAATTGGATCTTAATAAATGGACCAACCCCACATATCAAATCGACATTTCTCTGTATCATATTAATCAAAAGGAGCCCTTTTCCTGTTAGTTCTTGACACATTACAAGTTCTTGTGGTTTACAGTACCAATTATTATAATGTTTTTGCGTTATAGGAGATAACCCAATAAAACTCCACCATGCAAATGATAAATCAGGCTGTGAGTGAAAGCCAGCCCATACCTCAACATTACTGTTTCTGCTTCAATGATTACTTTTTTTTTTTTTTTTTGTGAGGTTGTTGTCTTGCTTTACTCTTTTTAAACTTTTCAGCGAGAAGCAGTCTCCGAGCTTTGTGCTATGGCTGGGCTGCGCTACAAAACAGAGCAGCTCTGTTCTCTTTTTTAATCAGCCTTTCCATCATGACTTTGGTTCTCAAATTTTGCTAAGCATCGACATCTCAGCACTCCGTAGCCACGTCCTCTGATAACCTGCATGCCAACATTCGTCTTCATCTACCTTCTCAGGTTAGGTTTCACTGAATTCTTTTTGTCATCACATTAATTTCACGCGAGTGATTAATGCAAGAATGAAGATACCTCATTAAGAAGATTTGACTGTTGATGGATACTTATTGGGACCCGTGAATGACTTGTCACACTACAGAAATACAAGAATTATGGAATCTAAGAAAAATTGGGCGTATAAAGGTATGCTATACCGAGACAAAACGCCACCAATTCATATTTCGATCAATAAAAACGATCAATCAAACTGGGAATCGAGACATCTGGGCCATACGGACGTGCTGAAGAACCAAAGTTCCGACAAGGCTAGTCTCATAAAAAGATCTTTCGAGTTCGTCGTACAGCTTAGATTCTGTTCCACGATTCTTACGGTCATAATGGGGTTCGTGGCTGGTTCCCATAAAAGTACATCATTATTAGAGCCCATAATTATATTGTGATTTCAGTGCATCATTTTCTTTAACGGCGTAATGGAATAGAAGCTAAATGTCAAAGGTTTGGAGTCCGGCGCAACTTATAGCATCTGTGCGGCATCCCGAGGGTATTACTTCCTTCAGGGACCAGCCTTACTAGATACAGTGCTAACTGGTTTCGTCATGGCATGGGCTCATCATGGGACGACATTAGCCCCCGATTAGTTGAATCTTTAGATTGACTTCAGCCTCCTCACAGTGAGACCTTAGCGTCTAAGGAAAACAACACCCAAATACTAATGTCGCCCTCCCATCACCCAATGTCAAGATTAGATAGCCCGTCTTTTATTTGGTTTTACACGGTCACGCCAAACAGGTCGTGACAATAAGCTAGCCTCAATTCATCACTTCAGCAGCCTCGGGTATTTTTTTTTCTAATACAAAAAAGGAGGTAAGACCTTAAAACTCAAACTACATCCATAAAATTATAATCTTGGTGCATGACAGTCTCTAATTCTGGAGGAGCAAACAAAACAGGATGAAAGCCCGGCATTATGGATAGAGCATTCTTAGCTAAAAAATCAGCCACCTGGTTTGCATTCCTCGGAACAAATCGCAGCTCCACTTCCCAGTCCCACTGTAACATTCCACGAACTTCTTCTATCACTTGGAAATCAGGATGAGTATAAATATCCCTACCCCTGATAAGCTGCACCACTATCATAGCATCACTTTCAACAATTAATTTTCGATAGCCTTGGTCCCATGTTGACTTCAATCCAATAAGAATAGCCCATATTTCTCTAGAGAGGCTATCTCCTTCCATTAGACGATGTATGAAAGCCATAATAAATCTGCTGTTTGCATATCTAATAATCCCTCCACATCCTGCACCACTATTTTTAGAATAGGCACCATCAACATTCATCTTCACCCATCCTTCCTTTGGCGGATCCCACCCAGCTCTTGTATTAATCACCTGTGTCCCCTGAAGGTTTGTGCCATCTAGACGCAATTGAGCATTATTGAGGTTCATTCTTATCGACTCCGTGTGAGCTCTTAAACTTTAGTTACTGCTGTTTTTGTTTTCAAATAATCGTTCATTTCTTCTCTTCCATAGAAGCCAGCATAAATTTGCAAATTGGTCTCCCCAAGTCTTCCTTTTGATGTTAGGAAATAGGCACTCTTTCATATTCAGATAAAAAAATCTCTGATCTTTAGGTAGTGATAATAACTCCAACCATAAACTCCTAGTCTCAGAGCAGTCCCTCAAGACATGAAGAAGAGTTTCTGGGTTTTTCTTGCACCATGCACATAAATCTTCCCTACTCATACCTTTTCGACGTCTTTCAACATTTGTAAGGAGTTTATTGTGCGTTGCGAGCCACACAAATGTTTTGCACCTTGGAAGAACATTCAGCTTCCAAATTTTTTGCCGAATAGATTCCCCATCTCCTTGTTCTTTTGCAATAATTGTATATTCCGATTTAACTGAAAAATCTCTACTTCTTTCATATTTCCATTTCGTTGTCTGTCTCAATGTATCTATCTCAACACCATCCTGAACAAACTTCCAGGCTTCTTTAATTCCTGGCCAAGTATTGGATCCCGCTCTTTCTTGATCAATACATGGCAATAAATCCTCTCCACACTTGTACTTGCTTCTTATAACCCGAACCCAGAGATCATCCCTTCGTTTAATAAGGTTCCATCCTAACTTAGCCATATAAGCTTGATTCTGTGTTCGAAGATGCTTTATTCCAAGGCTGCCATTTTTCTTTGACTTACAAACAGTGTCCCATGCAATTAAATGAGGTTTTCATTTCTCAACAAAACCCCACAGAAATCATCGATTGCTCTTGTCGATATTCTCACAAGTTCCCACTGATAAGAGCACCGTTTTCATTGTATACGCAGGTATAGTAGAAGTGACCGATAAGACTAGAGTTGCTCGACCTGCCAAAGAAAGCGTTTTTCCTTTCCAGGTAGTTAGTCTTCCACGGACCTTATCCACCACTTCTTGAAGTCTGTCCTTCGACATTCTTTTATGATGCAGAGGAACCCTTAGGTATTTTCCCAGGTTTGTAGCCATTTGGAATCCCAAAATACTACTAATCTCTGATCTTCTATTATGATTCACATTCTTAGAGAAAAAACTCTAGTCTTGCTGGCTTTTACTTTCAAGCCGAAGCTAGTGCAAAACTTTTGTAGGCACTCCTTCACTAATTGTGCCTGAGTAATAGAAGATTCCACAAATAAAATAATATCATTAGCAAAAAATAGGTGAGAAAGTGGAGGTCCATTTTTGCATAACCTGATTAGTAGCCAATCTTTTGTTTTTATTCGAGCTTGAATCATATGAGCAAGTCTCTCCATGCATATCACAAATAAGTAAAGAGAAAGTGGGTCCCCTTGCCTAACACCTCTTGATGGGTGAAAAATATATGCTGCTTTACCATTCCATAATAACTGCATTATTAGTGTCGCTACACAATTGACAATGATGTTCACCAAATGTTGAGGAATAGTTAGTTCACAAAGACATTTTTTAAGAACTCCCAATTTACTCTATTGTACGCTTTCTCTAGATCAATTTTGATAGCCATATACCCACACTTGCCTTGCATGTTCCGCATAGAATGAATAACTTCTTGGGCTATAATAATATTGTCCCCGCTATGTCATCCAGGAACAAAACTACATTGATTATGACTTATAACCTGGGGCAACACCACCTTAATTCTGTTAGCAATTACTTTGATAATAACTTTAAAAATGACATTGCATAAGCTTATTGGCCTTAAATCCTTTAACTCTTCAGGATGATCCTTCTTCGGGATAAGAACAACAAATGTGCTGTTAATTTTGGCAATATGATATGGGCTTTCCCAAAGTTTCTTCACCGTACTATAAATTGTTTGGTCTACATATTTCCATTGGCTCTGATAAAATAGGGCATTCAAACCATCCGGTCCTGGAGCTTTCAAGGCACCCATATTAAAAACAACTTCCTTAATTTCTTCATTTAGAATCTGCCTGCCTATAAACTCAAGATCAATTTCATCAACTCTCGGGTAAGTCACACTACACGAGATTAGAGACCGGGCACCACCTTTCTCACTAAATAATGTTGCAAAAAAACTAGTAGCCATGTGTCGTATAATGTTCACATCATAAACCCAATCCCCTTCTTCATTCCGGAGAGCCCCAATAAAATTCCTTTTCCTTCACCCATTATCACGGGTATAGAAATATTTTGTATTTTTATCTCCATTAATCGACCATTCACTTCAAGCTTTTTAGGCCCATAGCAAGGACTCCTGAATCAATACACTCTCAAATTCATTCCATAGAGTGATTTGAAGAGATTGTAACTCATCCGACATACCATAATGCGATTATGCTCTAGTAATCCCATTTAAACGTCTCATTAATTCCTGTTTTCTTCTCTTAATACTCCCAAAAATCTGTTTATTCCAAATCTTACACTCAGCAATGAAGCTATCGATTCTTTCAGTCCATTCAAGATCATGTTTCCATTTATTCTTCACAAACTCCTCAAAGCCTTCATGCAACACCCAAGCAGCAATAAATCTAAATGGCTTGTTATTAGAGTGACTATTATGTATACCCTCCAATCACATAAGAAGAGGCCGATGATCTGATTTATACCATGGTAAATGAGTAACACTCACATTAGGGAAAGCAGCTAACCAATCATTGGATCCTAAGACACGATCAATCCTACTTTAATTGTCCCTTCTGTGCCATGTAAACCTTGGTCCCCAAAACCCAATATTAAATCCGATTCTTCAACAAAATTAACAAAATCCTTGTTTGGCCCTCGATTTTCCCCCATGGAAACTCGTTCACTAGCCTGAAGAATAGCATTAAAATCTCCATCTAAACACCAATGATAGTGTATTTGTTTTTCCAGCTTAAGCAAGTCTCTCCATAGTTCACGCTGTTTCAATGGATTTGGACTTGCATAAATAAACGTCAATTCCCAAATCCGATGGTCGTGACTCTGAATCTGCACATGAATGAACTGTGGATGTCTAACTAAAATATCAACTATACCCACCTTCTCAGACCAAACACACCATATACCACCCATGAAGCCTTCAACATCAATGATCTCCATATCATGGAATCCCAATCTACTAGCAATTTGCACTGCTTTATCACCACTACATTTAGTTTCAAAAATTGCAATAAAATTTACACCATGAAAATGTAACATTTCTCTAATAAGATTTGGAAACTGACGAGCTCCCGTACCTCAAGCATTCTATAAGAGAAAATTCATTTTAAACCAATTGAGGTTTTTGTGGGGTAGAATTCCCATAAGAAAAAAATAAAAGAGGGAAGTGAATGCACTGTTTGTGACATATATTGCTTTAATCAGAGGGGTGAGCTTTCCTAGATTGAGATGTTGAGATGAGCCAAAATGAGGTAAAAGGAGAGAATCCTCCCTGAAACACGCGGCGGCACCGCCTTGCTCTTAGTTTCACTTGTTATTTACACGTACATGCGACTGCAAGATGTAGTAGGGTGTTTCGACGACATTAATTTCACTACCAGTCTGTGGGACCCCCTTCACATACTTAAACATGGTAAACATTTCTTGCATGGTATGGCCACACTATGAGTCTGATGTTATCTCAAGTCCCATATCACCTGCTATTCAGATGATATTTGCAGGATCACACAGGTGTGCACACACACACATGCACTTGTAATTTCATGCATACTTGGTGGGACCCCTCGGAAGAATGTTAATTATTATAGTTTTACTTACCTTGTGACCTTGGTTTTCTGTTCCAATGTGTGATAGTTCGTGTTCATACAAAGGCAATGCAATCAAACAAGAAAGTACAATTATTTGCAGGTTCTTGTCTGGAGCAATGTGATCGAGTACCTTCTGCTGTGCTGTGTTTCAATGGAAATTATGCTTTTCTACTGTTAATCCATCGCAGTTTGATACGGCACACTGCGGAAGAGTTTCTTTCAACTTTTACATAAATATAGTCCCAATACGGCCTAGTGATGCCCTTACCACGAGCATATCTAAATTTAAAGAGGATGTTTAGTTGGGCTTATATTTATGTATAAACTCGATTTACATAAATCGAGATAAAACTTTTCAACATATTTACCTCGTAGATCGTAAAAACTACCTCGTATACCATAAATCACGATTGAAAAATATGATTAGAAGTTACAACCGCTGTTCCAAATATCCTTACTGTATTGCCAGAGAAATATGAAGCTTGTTCCCCTGCTTTTTAAGTTCTACCTGTTGAAATGAATTCTACTCAATTATATACTGGGAAAAAGCAATCAAATTCCCCTGCCATTTTGAAAATTATCTTCCTTTTTGCACTGGTAACTTTGAAACAAAATGAATGTCTTCATCTATCCATTTGTTAAGTTGTGGGTGAAACATTATTTTTCCTTCTTCCCAGTGAAATAAAGGAATTGTTTGATTCAACATCAAACGACGCTACCACAGAAACCTTCAAATACTTTAATATTGATGTTTTCTTGGATCATTAGTTTAACAAAGAAAAAGTAAAACAATTACACTGATCTTTGCTTTCTCCGCCATCAACTTTAGACAGAGTGGCTTCCATTCTTTATATCAAACAAAAACCAAACCTCATTCACCTTGCGATTATACACAAAAGGGTCATTGCACTGAGCAACACAATAAAAAGAACCATATCCACTCCTGTTGCTCTTTTCAATGGCGGAAAAACCTCTCAGCGCCTGCAATGCTGGCCTTCAAGGCAGCAACTTCGTCCCCAACAATAGAATCTCTCACAAACCTTCTGACTTGCCTTGCTATTGCATACACAGGCTTTGGTCTTTCTTCCCACGAAGAGATCATATTAGGCAATCATTATGTAGGCATTCCTTATTGGTCAAGAAACTAAATCTGCTCTGTTCATGTACAAATTTGTAGAGCTACATCAAGATGATCTTCTCTAGAGGCAGAAGCTTTGTTAATACCAAGAGCTTCTGCGTGGGAAATGTGAATTCTGGAAACATACCATCAATGGTCACAGAACTTTCTTCTCTCAAAATTAAAGCAGATTGGTTGCCGTTGTCACCGCTTTAATTCAATACTAGCAGTTATGAGTTATCCTCATTCTTGTTTTTCATGTTTTTGATGATGATCATATATATAGCTTCAAACTTCATATTATTTGAAAAGGATCTTCGATTCCATTATCGTCCTATTGCGTAATTAACACACTTGAGTGGGTTTGCCAGAAATTCATATCAATATGACGGTCAGTTTAATATTGTTAAATGCAGTAATATTTTAGTAAAGTAAACAAATTTACATGAGGTTGAATAATTCAGGAACATTGGTATTATGAGCACAGTAAATCTCCACTAACTTAACAATCAGTACGGGAGATATTTACGCCAAACCTCCAAAGCAACAGTGGCCTTGTCAATAAACTACGCATGCATTATCTTGTTATCCTAAAAGACGCTTTTCTACACATGAGCTCTATCTGCAACATTTATGCTGCATTTATGGAGAAGACTCTGTTATACCAAACAGAATGAAGTATCATGTGAAATATATCGTACTTGACAGGATTCACATGCCAAAGAAAATGCTGCTGCACCTTTTTGATCCTCATCTGCATTCGAAGATAGGTCTTTGTGGGGATGGAAAGCAGTATACTCTTCAAATCTGGAATGTCTTTCTCCAACACAAAAACAGCAAAAGATTCCCAATTCAATACTTCAATAAAAGGAGGCACAAAATTATCTGATATAATGACTGGAACACACTCGTAGAAAATGGCCTCCACCACTCTTGGACTGTTCACTTCATAACCTCTAGCACATATACAGTACTTGCTGCTCTTCATGTAATGGATGTAGTCTTTGTTACCCTTGGACTTGGGCAATTTTCCAAATATTTTCATGTCAGTATCTTTATTCTCCCAGTGCTCCAACAGAATTGGCCTAACATACCCGTGCATACTGCCTGCAAAGAAGGCCAGATTCGGTCTCCTGGAAACTCGAAATCCTCCGAGGTCTTTAGCCGGGTTCCGAGAATTGATGACAAATGTCTCAGGAAGAGACACGTCCTTACCAAACACAAACCCTTCTTTGATATCAGCATTGCACAGTGCTTTTATGCAGTTAGACATGCGCTCCCTTGTTTCTGCAGGGGCCTGCATACGTTGTGCAGAGAAGATAAATGAGACATAATGTCTATTATTTCATTGAATATAATTAATAAACGGTTGGTGTACCCAGTCATGGCAGGCAACTAGAAAATGATCAGCTCCTCCTGTTCTGTTCCAGAAAGGATACTTCCCCCCAATCATGTCAACATAATTATTCAGATATTCGATCAAATTCTTGTGACTATGTGAATTTTTAACATACAAAGCTTCCTCTAACATTCGAGAACTAAATGGTAGGTAAAATAGGTGGGCTTTATTTGGGTCTTGGGTAACAAATTTTGTATTAACTTCCATCAGTTTCATGAACCACCCCTCTGAAGCATATATTCCTGTCAGAAATGGTGAGTGCAAAACGGGTTTTGCTCCTTCTCTGTATACATACACTTTAAGAGTCTCTTCCATTAACTCGTAGCTCCTGAAATTAGACACTTGACAATTAGAAAGTTAAATGAATGGCTTAAAAGCACCATCATGTATCATGTTTCATCATGTGTTCCTGCTGGCCCGCTGCTATATATTTCTTTGCATACATCTTATACAGAGACAGAAAAATACGCCAACTGAATATTCATATTCAGTATCCAATTTCAAGAATAAAAGTTTATATGTGAAGAGTACTTTCTAAAGGTTTTAAACATGTGATAAAATTATACCTCTTGAACAATGAAAAATTGTGGTATAGTGGAGCATATAGACTTGGATCATCCTTCACAATAGGTGCATTTCCAATCTCTGATCTGGCCTGCAATAGCTCTTGATCAACTGCTGAAGACCACAGCGGCCTCTAGAAAGAAATTCACAATATGCATATAAGAAGCCAGCACGACAACATCAAAAGGCAGGATTCCTATAAACTGAAATAAAATGAACAATCAGTCAGTAATATACCATAGAACGGTACGAGGCATGGCTCCGAAGCATCAACTTGTTCATTTCAGATATTGGTGTCACTTCGGGAATTGGCATGTGTGAATTTTTACTGCTGATGATAGGGGAATTCTTTCCTTGTGCGTTGACATCATTTTGCAATGGCTTGAAGTTTTCATCCTTCTTTTCTCTGTTTTCTTTCCCAACTGAAGATATGTTTGACTCAGAATCAATTGATAATCCTGAAGTTATATTAATTAGGTCTGCTACTGTTGAATATTTAGGTTGCATTTCTGGAGAAAGGGACAGAGGATTAGTGTATGAACTTTCAGTATTTTGTGCTGATCTAGATGGTTCCTTTTCCTCTCCAGAACTGTTTGTCGAATTATTTGAACCCATAGTAACATTATAATTACTGTGGTCAAGCCCTCCTGCATGCTCCGTTACAGATCCATTATACGATTTCTTACTATCGTCCTCCACAGGAACTTTGTCAGACTCATAAAATTCAGAAGTTTTGTTTGATTCCAACTGGGGTTTCAAGACAAGACCAAAATTTGTAGCTGTCTTCTTTTCCTCAGAGGTCTTTGTGATATTTGCCATCTCCAAGGCATCCCCATCGGTGGAGTTTGGCTTATTCAAATTTGTCATGTTCTTGGATATTTCAGAATTAGACGGTGTTAGTGCAATCTGATCTGTACTAGCTCCTGACACTGGAATCTTACTGCTATAAAATAGATTGACTAGCACGTTACCATATGGAAGTTCAAAATATTGAAATGCCACAATCAAAGTGAATGTAAAACCAATGAACCATAAAAATCTCTTTGTTTCCAGCTTCATCAAGGACAAATAATCTTGACCCATTTGCAAAAGTTATTCTCCCGTCAGTTCACTTCAATTAATCGTACCACCTCTGTAGATTACACAAAAAACACCGATCCAGTTAAAAAGACAGCATTTTTAAACTAAAGAAAGAGGGAGTGGAGAACAAAAATTTCCCTTTTTGCCTGGAACATTGTCTCAATCCATCGTACAGAAAGGGAAGGGAACTTTGATTGATTGCAAATATTATGATCACAGGAAGAAAAGGCCTAGTGGAAAGGAAACAAGAAAAGAAAAGAGTGGCATGCAAATGAACCACCTGAGAGCAACCACGCTGTCCTACTCAGATTGGGGTCAAAATTCCAGAACAGAGTCGTTTTCCTCAAAATCCACCAAACTTAAACTTAAAAACTACATGCAACACAAGAAAATGTTCGATTTTGGTGATAACTTATGCTCCGCGCAAAGACGGACCCAAAAGAGTGGGTAATTGGAAATTACAGGCACAAAGTGCACTATACCATCAATCGGTATTTTTTATTTTAATTATCTTGGGAAGCATAAAGATGATCGAAAGAGAAAAAGAGATGAATAAAGAATCCAAGAAGAGATAGGTTGAAGTATAGTTTTACCCGGAGGGAGGCGAATGAGGTGGTGTTGAAAGCAGATATGTGAGAGGTGTGGTATTTGTGATATTTCATGCAGTCTCAGAGTGATGAAACAGGGGATGATGCTTGCTTGTTTAGTTTAAGAAGGGAAATAAAAGAAAAATAATAAAGGTGGGTGATGGCACAGAGTCCAACGTCGGAGCTTTAGCTACATGCTCTTGCGATCATTAATTTGGCTGATTACGGTGAAATAACGTGACGGCTTTTAAGTGCTGAAGCTGAAGGCGAAGCAGAGGCTCTTTTTTTTTGTGGGTGGCTTTTGAGTTCTGACACGTGGCACCACCTCCAATAGCCACTCTTTCTTTCATGCACCTTTTCAATTCATAATTCCCTCCTCATTACAGCACTCAAGCGAAAAAAAAAACCAGCACTTGAATGATTACCACTGCACTACCATCAATTGGCCGACTGTTGCATTATTTAAATTTAATTTAAAAAAATATTGCAAGACATCAAAATACAGTGGCTCTATATATTTTTCAATATATATATATTATATATATATAAAGAGAGGTCCCAGGTGAATGTTCTCACCATGCAACTATTTTCAATTTCACATTTCAGTAGCCCATGACATGCCAATCTCGGCCGCCAAACGAACCACTCTGAAACATTTCTTCATAGCAATTGACATCAGTGAGTTGCAATGATTTAAATTATAAAACAGTTAAATTTATAAAAATTGAGTTGTAATTAGTCAAAATTTAGGAATTGAATTATAATGAGTAAAAAATACAGAGATTGATTTGTATCAAGTCATAGCGTATGCACTAAGTTATAATTTAAATTAAAACTACATGGACTAAAATATTAATTTTCCTATAATTATATTTCAAATCTAAATAATTGAAGTTATATCTATAATATTCATAATTTATCATATTTAGTAAAAAATTTTTTTATGAAATTCATATATGAAACTATTAAACATGATCAAATCCAAAAAACTAGCATAAGTTTATGAGTATAAAAATAAGTTAATACAATTCTATAAGTTAGAAATATAAAAATAATAAAGTCGGTATATAAACTCATGGGTTCAACTAAATTTATAACTAATATAAGTTTAAGAGGCAGTTAAAATGATTTTGTAAATTAAAAATCTAAAAGCAATAATTAAGTCAACTCGGAAGACGACAATATACATGACACCAGAGGTACACTGGTGGAATAATTAAGCTTGTTATTTGAGAATAAGGAATCAGCGTTGTTGCCTTGAACTGTCCTCTGTCTCGTCCATCTTTGTCGTTGTTGAATTTCCGATAAAAGGAATCTTTGCCCTTCGAACCCTTCAGATGCTTTTGATCGACCAAAGCAACAGTACGTGGGGAGAAAGTTTACAGAAAATATTTTCATCAAGAAAAAAATTTTACAGAAAATATCATGTGTCATTATTTAATTATATGCCCTATTGTGAAGAGGCAATAATATTCCTCATCGCATTTCCTAGTACGATTCTTCCCCCCCCCCCCGGGAAGTTCAAGTATTATAAGAAATCAAGCATACAGAGCAAGTAGATTGAATTAATTTCAATCGTTCTAATTTTTAATGGAAGTTATCAAATCAATGTATATAATAAAAAATATATAAGAAATCAAACTCTGTTCATAAACTATTAAAACTTCATGTGATATGCAGTCCAATTATAAATAAAAATCACAGGAATCCACAGCCTCTTGGTACGATTACAATTGAAGGCCGAGGCAAATAGCTGGGATCGGAGCAAAGGCAACTGAAGGGGAAAGAAATGGGAACTTCACATATGGCCGTGGCAGTGAACTGCTGCATTCATCAGAGAAGACCTGCTGCTGTCCCAGACAGTTTCGATCACTCCAGAAACACATTATCCTCTGTGTTCAAGGTAAATATTAAATGACAAGCCTCAACTGTAATTAATTTCTTCATGAGTTCCATATATTTCGAATTTTAAAGTAAAGTGATTTAATGTTAATATGGTTGTGGAGCAGCCCATTTTGAAAGGTTTTCAGGGTCCAATATTAGAGACCATTAAAGAGACAGGCGCTAATTTAGTGGACGCTTTTGTGGACTCCACCTTTGAATTTGTGGACCAGCCATTGCTTCCATATCAGGTACATATATATCACTTCATGTATGATCCTCTAGAACTTGATCTTGTTGGTGATCCAAGCGTACGTGTGCTTGGATACAGAGTAACTTTGCCCCGGTGGAAGAACTGGGGGAAGCAGTGGCAATTACCAGCATCGAAGGCCAACTTCCCGACGGTTTTCCAGATGGTGTCTACATCAGAAATGGTTTCTTTCTTCACTCTTTTCAACCTCTCTTAATTACTACCACATTTGGAATTGATTCATATTGTGTGTGTGTGTGAGGATAATAACATGCATGTGCATCATGTGTTATATGATTTCAGGATCAAATCCACTTTTCGGAGGATTGAAGTCAACAAAGTCTGTGTTTGGGAGGTCAAGTGACGCTTGGGTGGAAGGTGAAGGAATGCTTCATGCTTTATATTTTAGAAAACAGAGTGATGGCAGCAGGACTCTGTTGTACAACAGCAAACTCGTTGAAACTGATACTTTGCTGCTCGAAAAACACAGAAACAAACGATCTTTTCTCCCTGCTGCAGATGGCGATTCACTCGCTATTTTATCTGCCATGCTTTTAAACTCGGTCAGTATGTTAATTAATCTCACTACATTCAAAACAATTGTGGGCTTCTCTTATTATACAACTATTATTTGGCCCAGATAATTAAACTGAAAAATAAGTACCCTGTCACGTAACATGATCTGTTCATTAACTTGGTAAATCTTGTGGATCATGCAGCTGAGATTTGGCAAAGTTAATAAACTCATGAGTAACACGAACGTGTTCGAGCATGCGGGGAAGTTTTACTCGATAGCCGAAAATGACATACCTCAAGAGATTGACATCTTCAATCTCAAGACCATAAGAAACTGGAATGTCGGTGGAGCCTGGAATCGACCTTTTACCAGCCATCCAAAGGTCTCTTCTTCACAATTGCTCAAGTTTGATCCAAAAAATGTATAGTAGCAAGATAGGGTTAATGAAACCACGTCAGTAAGTTCTATGGTTTTACGTGCACTTGCCAGTGTTTGCTGATAAGGTCAGCTTCTTTTGATGGTATTATTACAGAAAGCTCCTGGAACAGGGGAGCTGGTTACGTGTGGGTTTGACCCGGCGACTAAACCTTATAATGAGGTTGGAATAATTTCCGGTACGTTCGGTGTTTTACTACCTGCTATAAAAATGTTGGCCATTGTGAATATGTGTGTGTGTCGGAGTGTGTATGACTTTGTGAAAACCTCTTTCAGCTGATGGAAGCAGAATGATCCACAAAGTGGATGTCAAATTAGAGAGGTGCAGCTTTTGCCATGAGATAGGGGTCACGCAGAGGTAATAGCTAGATGGCCTCTAAAGTTATCCATTTCAGCTACTCAACATGTAAATTAATTAATTACAGCACAAGTCCATGAATTTCAGCATGTTAATTCGTCTGTGCAGGTACAATGTGATCATGGACTTTCCACTAATCCTAGATATCAAGAGACTACTCAAAGGAGGCCCGTGAGTTCATATATATATATATGTATCCTTCTCACTATTACAATAAGAAACTCTGCCAGAGCCTAGAGCATACGTTATGCAAATATTTTGCGTTTCACCAGCCAACTAATCTTATATTAAACCACAAGCAAAGATAAAAAAAATGTACGTAACAAGGGTTTTGATGGACATACAGATTAATAAAGTATGAAAAGGAAGAATACGCAAGGATTGGGGTAATGCCTCGCTACGGTGATGCAGACTCAATCAAATGGTTTGGGGTGGAGAATAATTTCACGTTTCACATATTCAACTCATTTGAGGATGGTGATGAGGTATAATTCTCTTCCAAAAGTATTAGTTTTAAGATCTTAAAATTTCTTGCAAGGAAGGCCCTACCTAGAGTTTGGAGTAATTATGAACTGTGGTGTGTGTTGACAGGTCGTGTTGTGGGGTTGCAGAGCTCTTGAGGCAGTATTTCCAGAACCTAAAGAGGGTTGGAGTAAATTTAAGTTTCCTCATTGTTATGAATGGAGATTAAATATGCAAAGTGGGAAGGTCAAGGAGAGACGTCTGTGTGGAGAACAACATGCAATGGACTTTCCAATGATCAATGCAAAGTTTACAGGTGTCAGGAACAGATTCGGATACGCCCAAGTGGTTGATCGCACCGCTACGTCTATTGCTGGCAAGTTTTAGTTTTCCTTTTAAGAATTAGAGCCACCCTTGATATCATTGTACCTATACATCTATACATATGCTTCCTATACATTATAATTTGGTTTTCTTTCCCGTGCTTATTTAGGCAAGCTTAAGTATGGAGGTGTTGCTAAGTTATATTTTGATGAGGCAATGAGAGTGGAATATCATATGTTTGAGAAGAATGTATATTGCACTGGAGCTGTCTTCATCCCCAAAGATGGTGGCCTTGAAGAAGATGATGGTTGGGTCATCACTTTTGTTCACAATGAAGACACAGACATGTCCCAAGTACGTACGTTTGTTATTTCTGTGAGGTTTATTAAAATTGCAGAGACTTGAGCATGATAATTAATTAACCTCCATTAAATTTTTGCAGGTTCGTATAATTGACGCACACGAATTTTCTGGGAAGGCAAGTTCCATAATTACAATGCCTCGCAGAGTTCCTTATGGGTTTCATGGAGCTTTCATGCCTATCTCATTTTAGAAATTCCAGCTAGGCGGCTATCTGTATATTGTTAGTATCGCGTCACGTATAAGTTGTGCATATTTGTAACCTGAAGGAAGAAAATGGCTGGAATCGTGTGCGTCAATTATACGAACCTGCAAAAATTTAATGGAGGTTAATTAATTATCATGCTCAAGTCTCTGCAATTTTAATAAACCTCACAGAAATAACAAACGTACGTACTTGGGACATGTCTGTGTCTTCATTGTGAATAAAAGTGATGACCCAACCATCATCTTCTTCAAGGCCACCATCTTTGGGGACGAAGGCAGCTCCAGTGCAATATACATTCTTCTCAAACATATGATATTCCAATCTCATTGCCTCTTCAAAATATAACTTAGCAACACCTTATTGAGAGCTCGGACCATTCAAATCCAAATCTATTTAGATTTGGACATTTCAGATTTGATTTTTTTGAAAATGGATAATTTTTAAATAAAAAAATTATTTTTTTAAAAAATGTTGGTTAAGAGATTATCTTTATTTTAAATTTTGTATCTATTAAAATATTTAAAAAAATTTTAAAAAAAAATTAAATCTAAATCATACGAATCCCATCGGACAGTCCAGATTTCGGTGCCTATCTTAACTCATTCCGAAAATGGCTTTGGCTGTACTTAGGTGAGGGTGTGTACATCCACAAATTTGATTGTGATAAAATAATCTTCTATTAGGCATGTCATCAATAAAATTATATCAAATAGAACAATATTTGCATCAAGTTCCTTATATCCATTACATCAAGTTCTCCAAGTACATATGATCGTGTTTGTGTGTGTGTGTGTGTGTTTTTTTTTTAATATGAGTTTATAGTTAAATGATAATAATTTAAAAATAAGACATGTGATTAGATATGATTAGAGAACTTGACGAAACGGATATAAAAAACTTTACATAAGTATTTTCCTATCAAATATATCATTATCTCCAGATATCACTCTCTTAAACATTTTAGATATTTTTTCCTTTTAGATTTTTTGGTCAAATTGAATGAAATAAAAGGGCATGCTGTTGTGGAAGCGGGATATATAAAGCGTAATCGATTATACTAAAAAATCACAATACTAGAAAACAGAGTTTCTAAACGTAATTTAATAATATAATAAATTACAATTACTATATCTAATAAATAATAAATAAGACAACAATAAAAGAAATACCATAATTTAATTTCACTATAAATAATTTACAAGTAAAATATTATAAGAGATGAGAAGATACAAAATATCTTATAAAATGAAGTATGCAATTTGAGGGGTGAGTTTAAAGGAGGGAGGGGAGCTCCTTTTTATATTAAAAGGACCGCCTCTTCCTTTGTCAAATAAGCGATGTGGGACATTTTCCCACATCTAATAAATCTCTACCTTATGCCACATTCTTAATTTCTCCTAATTATAAATTCTGGTTGTGACTTCAACTTAATATTCAATGTTTAATAATGTTGATCATATCCAAATAATGTTGAAATTTAACATATGTCACCACCTTTGTTAGTATATCAACATGATTTTCACTTGTCCGTATCTTCTGTATCATGACTCCACCTTCTTCTAAAATTTCCTTTATGAAGTGATATCGAACATCAATATGCTTCATCCTTGCATGGTAAATTTGATTTTTTGCTAATTGAATAGCACTTTGGTTGTCACAAAAGACTATGATGATTTCTTGATCAATACCAAGTTCTCCAAGCAATCCTTAAAACCAAATTGCCTCCTTTACAGCCTCTATAATTGCCATATACTCTGCATCTGTGGTAGACAAATCAATTGTTGACTGTAAAGTTGACTTCCAACTGACTGGTGCTCTTGCAAAAGTAAACACATAACCAGTAGTTGATCTTCGTTTGTTCAAATCACCTGCAAAATATGAGTCACAATACTCAACTAAAGATCGATCACCTTCCTGCTCAAAGACCAATCCAACATCTACAGTATTACAAATATTCATAGCTTGCCAATGCTCCTTCCCTAGATCATGCATATACCTACTCACAACTCCAACAGCCTGTGAAATGTCAGGTCTTATACAAACCATTGCATACATCAAGCTACCAATGGCATTTGCATATGGTACCCTTGACATATACTCTCCTTCATCTTCATCCTTTGGCGACATATCAACACTAAGCTTAATATGAGGGGCAAATAGAGTGCTAACTAGATTTGTTCTCTCATTCATACCAAATCGATCTAACACCCTCTTCAAATACTCATTTTGATATAAAAGAGTTTCTCAAATTGTCTATCTCTTGTTATCTCTATGCCGATAATTTTCTTTGCCTCTCCTTAGTCCTTCATCTCAAATTCCTCTTTCAGTTGAACCTTCAGCTTCTCAGTTTCTGCCTAATTTTTTGAAGCTATCAACATATCATCAGCATATAAAATGAGATATATAAATGATCCATCCTTAAGCTTCCGTAAATAGACACAGTGATCATATTTGCTTCTTCTGTACTTATGCTGCAACATAAACTTGTCAAATTGTTTATATCATTGTCTCGAAGATTGTTTCAATCCATATAACGATTTTTCAAGTTTGTACACCATATTCTTTCTAGAAACTTTGAATCCTTCTGGCTAATTTATGTAGATTTCCTCTTTCAAGTCTCCATTTAAAAATACATTTTTGACATCCATATGAACTAGTTCCAAATCTAATTGTGCTACCAAAGCCAACAAAATTCTAACGGAGAAATGTTTCACAACTGGAGAAAATACCTCATTGTAATCAATTCCTTCCTTCTGAGTATAACCTTTAGCTACCAATCTTGCTTTATAGCACACATCATCATGGTCAAAAAATCCTTCTTTCTTGTATACACCTATTTGCAACCAATTACCTTTTTACCCTTAGGGAGTTTGACCAATTTTCAAGCACCATTATGATGAAGGGACTACATTTCTTCATTCACGGCATTCATCCACTTATTCTTTTCTGAGCTCTGGATAGCTCATTTATAAGTTGAAGGAATATCATCAGTTACAATTGAGGTTGCACAAGCCATCGTGTCCTCGAAACTAGTAGGCTTTCTTATTATTCGTTTTGGCTTGCTGGTTGCTATTGATTCACGTTGCTGTTGAGGTCCATGAGTTGAAACCTCCCTCTCAACTGGCTCTTCATCTTCTGCAGGAAAGTCTTCTTTTGTTTTCTTGTCTGCTCCTTGTACTAGGAAAATCATCTTTCCTTTAAACTTCACCTGCTTTGAAACACTATCACTTTGTTTGGTATCTTCAGCTGCTACCTTTCTCACCATGGTAGATTCATCAAATGTAACATCATTACTGAATACAATCTTCTTTGTCTCTGGACACCATAAACGATATCCTTTGACTCTAAAAATAATCCCAAAAAAGATAGCTCTCTTTGCTCTAGGATCCAATTTTGACTCTCTCGCATGATAGTATGTAGTTGAGCCAAAAACATGTAAAGAATCATAATCTATAGCAGGTTTTCCATACTATTATTCCAACGGTGTCTTACCATCAGCAACATATGGTAAACGGTTAATAAGGTGACTCGCATATGTTATTGCCTCAGCCCAAAATTCTTTGCCCTAGCCAGCATTGAACAACATACACCAAACCTTCTCCAGCAAAGTTTGGTTCATGCATTCTGCCACTCCATTCTGTTATGGCTTATTCCTGATAGTGAAGTGTTTGACGATGCCATCATCCTTACAAATCTTCTGAAAGGGATAATTCATGTATTCTCCTCCATTATCTATATGAAGACATTTGATTTTCCTGCCTGTTAGTGATCATCGCTTTCCATTTGAGAGAAATCATTAGTCTTCATCGTATACACCCAAAATCTCTGGGAGAAATCATCAACAAAAGTTACAAAATAATGTTTTCCTCCTAATAACGATGTTTTGGAAGGACCTCAAACATCAGAGTGAACATAATTCAAAATACCTTTTGTATTATGGATAGTTGTTTCGAACTTAACCCTTGTCTGCTTCCCCTTCATACAATGTTCACAAAAATCCAAACTGCAATGCTTTAATCCTTTTAAGAATTAGAGCCACCCTTGATTTTTTCAAGGATTTTCCTCCAACATGTCCCAAGTGCATGTGCCACAACCTAGTCGCTTCTATTTCCTTCTCATCACAGGATGTCACTACTGTGATTCCAATAACCATACTATCTTGATAGTGGTATGTGTTATTGTTCTTTCGAATACCCTTTATTATCACCAGTGCATCAGAAAGTATCTTCATTACTCCACTTTCTGCAGTGATTTTGAACCCCTTTGAATCTAGAGTTCCCGCATAAATGAGATTTTTCTTCAAATCTGGTACATATCAAACTTCTGTCAATGTTCTGATAAGTCCGTCATGGTTCCTTAACTGAATTGAATCAATGCCATATGCAATAAGTGAAGTATTATCTGCTATGTGAACAACTCCACATCCTCCTTCTTGAAAATCAGTGAACCAGTCTCAGTTGGGACATATATGATGGCTACAAGCTGAGTCCATCAACCATATGCCTAACGATTTTAACGACGTCATTGTCGATAGTGAAAAATCTAAATTCTCACTATCGCAATCAGCTACATTTGAGTCTATAGCAGCCTTCCCATTGTTTGTTTTTAGATTTGTTCTTCAATTTTGGACAATCCTTCTTCCAGTGGCCCTTTTCTCGACAAAAGGAACATTCATCTTTACTGGGTCTAGACCTCGATTTGGATCTCCCTTTCCTTGATCTTGACTGATTTTCAGCACATCCTCTTGTGACTAGTGCCTCTGCTTCTCTACCTCTTTGTTTCTCTCTCTTTCTTTGTTCATAGCTATATAGTGCATAACAAACTTCTCCAAGAGATATTTCCTCTTTGCCGTGAAGTAAAATAGTCTACAAGTGCTCGTACTCATCAGGAAGTGATCCCAACAACATCAAGGCTAGATCTTCATCTTCGAAAGTCACATCCAAATTCTGTAAATCTGTTACCACCTTATTAAAGCTAGTAATATGATCATTATTGTAGTACCAGGAACATATGTGAAGCAAAACAGTCTTTTCTTCATGTGAAGTTTACCCTGATTGCTTTTTTTTAAGAATTTATCCTCCAATGCCTTCCATAATCTACATGCAGAAGTTTCATTTGTGTGTGGATACTTATGTTTTCTTGAAAGGTACGATCAAATGGCACCACAAGCAACACGATTGATAATCCTCCAATCTTCCTCCCCCATTCTATCTGGTTTCATTTCTTCAAGAACAAAGTCTAGTCCTTGTTGAAAAAGGACATCAAGAACCTCGCTTTGCTACATCTCAAAATGTCCCGATTCGTAAAAAATTTCAACTGCAAACTTCGCATTGGACACAATTCTCGTCAAAAGTGAAGATGCCAACAACGAATTGTTGACATCTAATGTGGATTCTTCAATCTTTTTGTCTGTCATTTCTACTCAAGATATTATTTAATAGCTGCAAATGCAAAACCCCAAAGTAATTCTTTTCTGATGTGGAAGTTTAGGTTATACTGCAGCCATAGAGCATACTCTGACATAATCTTGGCTCTGATATCAATTGTTGCAGAAGCGAGATATATAGAGTGTAACCGATTATACTAAAAAATCACAATACTATAAAACAGAATTTCTAGATGTAATTTAATAATATAATAATAACAGCTAATAAATAATAAATAAAACAACAATAAGAGAAATATCAGAATCTAATTTTACTATAAATAATTTACATGTGAAATATTATAGAAGAGAAGGAGATACAAAATACCTTATAAAAAAAAATAAACAATTTGAGAGGTGAGTTTAAAGGAGGGAGGGGAGCTCCCTTTTATATTAAAAAGACCGCGGCTTCCTTTGTCAAATTTGTCAAATAAGCAATGTGGGACATTTTCCCACATCTAACACATGCAACCCTACAGATTAGGCAAAACAAAATCCATGTTCTAGCCCCCGTGTATCATTTTGTGTGTGGTGGAGCCATACTCAACGATATGTTTTGTGTTCATTTTATTCAATAATCACTCCCAATGGAATAACGTAACAGTCTGTTCTGGAGTCTAGCCCCCCATGTCTGCCCACTTGGAATTACTATAATAGTATAATAAGCTAGAATTTATTTCTTTTTTCTCGCGTGGGCCATTATAAGGCCTATTATATAGTAGGCATAGAAACTAAGAAAATAATTGCTCACCAAACAATTGATTAACTATAGTGCGTACTCTCTAAAACTAGACAAAATCAAAGCCTTGAGGAGGAGCAGTACGTATTTGACTCCAACACTACTCGTTGCCTTCTTGGCATATCAGTCTCATAACAGTTGAAATGATTATATAGAATCAGCTATATTTGTACCTACGTAGTGGAAGAGGGCTTCCATCTTCCTTTAGTTTTTTGCTACTATTATATAAACAAATACTCATTATTTAGCATATATACAACGTAACGACACTGTAACTGTCATTATATTGCGGTTGCTGTTGTTGATTGATTATTCTTTCTGCATCACACATATTATATTGCGATATTCTTTTTAATCTATGTACCCCACGAATCCCTCTGTCATTTTATACCAACTCGCACTTATTGACCACGTTATTTGGTCTCTACCTACATCCTCATCACTTCTCTATGCTCAATTATTTTCTTGTTCTTCATCCCTCTCCTAACTAACAATTGTATTTCAATATTGTCGGATGGGGATAGCTAGGCTGAAGTCGTAATTAACACTCTAAATTTTTCGCCCAAATGAAGATTTTAACCATGCGTATAAGAAATGATCGATGTGAATAAGGTCAATGTGAATGTTATATTTCAGATATATAAAACTACAGTGGATCTCACTAATCATTGGTTTCAGGGACAGTATTGAAGTCAATATTGTTACAGCAATCAATATAATTCTTATTAGCAAGCGCGCGGTCTCACTTATAGACTGATAATTAAATAATAGCTAAGCACCTGCATTTTCTGAGCAATCATATAAGTTACGTAATTTACACTCATTGATAATTAAACACACCCTCCTTTTCGTCCTCGTGCATAAACTTCAAAATATAATATATAGAGCACAAGCACACACAGTATCGTCAAGGACGAGTCGACTTTTTTAGGGCTAGCTAGACCCCTCATCATATAACTGAGCAAGAAAGATCAAAGGAAAGGTTTTTATAATTGTGAATCTTCTTTTGCAAGATTCGATATCCAGACATGTACATTAGCATTACGTGGGAAAAATTGGAATACCTCAGACATATCAGACCACACATATGTATAGCTTATTCACTTTTTACCTCAAACCATATTCACATGTATAGCATATCAGACATCATTATTTTGATTATCGAAGCCCTCGTTTTTACTGAACTTGATTCTTCCTCTTTTTTCCCATATTCACTTCTTGCCCCTCCCAATCCTCTAAAATATTTTTCTAGATTTTTCGCTATTAGAATTTTTAACAGTAACGCTATATCATGGCCTCCACACATTTAAATTTCCCATTTTTAAAGGTTTTATGTGTTCACCCAATTTTCAGAGCATTTAGCATGTCTAGCTAAGAATCGTACAATTAATAAATTTTGAAAGCAATGTCTTTAAAATTACAAAACGAAAACCTACATATAAATTGCAGTTAATCATGGTCTCAACTTCTGCTGGGCCAAGGGATACAGGAAGATTTGTGTTTTTACTTATTGTATTAATGTGATTAACATGATAAGTAGAGGATGTGAGGTTAATCATCCTTTTAGGGATATTTTGTATGAGGCCCGTAATCTTGTTTACAGGGATTGGCAAGTTTACATTCACCATATTTGTAAGGCGCAAATCAATGTTGCTAATAGCTAGGTTAACTAAATTATCTCATCAGTTGATAGGAAATTTTTGTTTCTTTGACATCACTTACGCTTCAGGAGGAGGTGGTTGGTGAAAGAAGTTAGGTTAGTTTGTTATAGGTCTCCTTTTGTGAGATAATGGTATCCAGTTTTTAGTAGGAAAAAAAAAACCTACATACATGCACAAAGAAAAATCGATGATCATCGATAGAGCATCTTCTCCCTTTTTTTCCTTTGTGGATTGTGACTGTGTGTGAGGGCTCCATGTTCAAAACATTTTTGTCTCTCTAAAAATAATGGTTCTCGTGTTCAACTTTATTGTGCTAATTTTTTTGCTTTATACTGTAATCTTTTTTGTTACTTCTGATCAATAAGATCTGTTCCACACCCATCATATTCCCGTCTTTTTTTTTATCTTTTCCATTGTTTCTTGTGGATCACGCGCCAAGATACGTGGTTAACCCAAGATCTTAATGAGGTCGGCCCTTCTATTAATGGTTCTCGTGTTCGACTTTATTGAGCTAATTTTTTGCTTTATATTGTAATCTTTTTTGTTACTTCTGATCAATAAGATCTGTTCCACACCCATCATATTCCCCTCTTCTTATTTTATTTTATCTTTTCCATTGTTTCTTGTGGATCACGCGCCAAGATACGTGGTTAACCCAAGATCTTAATGAGGTCTGCCCTTCTATTAATGGTTTGTATTGGTTAAATGGGAAAGATAATTCTATTTATAACTTGTTAATCAAGTGGGTCTTCCATGTTTGGTTTTATATGTACTAGTATCATATATGATTGACCCCACTTGTCTATGATTAAAGAGTGAAAGAATTCATTAATTTTATATGTTTTGAGTCAAACTTCAATTCGCACCACGTATTAAAGGCCAAAAAGAAATTCACACGTAACGCGACTAGTGATTAGTGGCTAATACTTATATTTCTTTTTGGAAGTTATTTTTTGTTGGTGGTGAGTGTTTGAAAAACACCTAAATTGACGTTTTAAAATTTTTTTTTGTAAAATCAGATAAAACTCATTTCACATATTTATCCTGTAATTCATAAAAGTTATTCTCAAAAGCAAATCTAAAAACACACTAATCACTTTAAAGGCCTTGATGGAACCATAAAGTGAAGGCTTGAAAATCTAAGATAAAGCCATTTACACAAAATTTAAATGCATGATTTAGGAAAAATGAAACTGAGAAGAGCAATTAAGAGCAATTATATGTGGCATTAGACACACACACACTTGGGGAAGGGGGATCATTGTCCTCTATATATGGAATCTGACGACATGTAATACGTCATTCTAATTATTATTGGACTCCGAGAGCACTATTCATGATTATAAGAGCCTCCATAGGAAGAGCGAACAGTTGGAGTCCCTACCACTACTACAAAAAAATGATTCCACGACAATAAATAATGTCTGTTTTCAGAAACCAATAGTTAAAAATAGATGCTGGTGGAATTTTCATAAATAAAGATGATGTTTCAACGACTATTTCCCTGAAAACCAGTCGTTGAAACTGAAACTTTCAACGACTGGTTTTGAAAACAGTCGTTGAAACCAGTTTCAACGATTGGTTTTGAAAATCAATTGTTAAAAGTATAGATCTTTCAATGAATGATTTTCAAAACCATTCGTTGAAACTGACAATTTCAACAATTGTTTCAAAATCAGTCGTTGAAAGTCAAGTTTCAACGGCGATTTTTGAAAACCAATCGTTGAAACTTATCTATAAACCCATATCCAAAATTTTTGAGCTCTCTTCTGTCGCTCTCTTGTCTTCCTCAAGCTCCATTTTGGCTATGTCTTTCTTGGCCTTTGTCTTTCTCCTACATTGTGTCTTTCGTTCCTCTCCGTCTACAGAGTTCTGATAGCTTCTTAGTCCTTCCATTCCCTATCGCTTGAAGCTCCTTGTTTTTCCTCTTTTCATTCCCGAGCAAGTAAGGTAAGGTAGCTAATTCCACTCCCTGTTTTCTTCCTCTGCTTTGCATTCTGTTTTCTCTGCTCAGTACCCCTGTTTTTTCTCCTTTAGTTCGTACGGGCCTCTCCTCATACATTTTGTGAAGAAGACAATTAGGGTTATTGGCCTATTGGGGGTTTTTTTGTGAAGAAGACACTGCAGATAGCTGATTTTTTTCCGTGTAAGTTCCCCTTTTCTCTTTCTCGTTAATTTCTTCATTTGGATGTGCATGTCATTTTCTTCTCTTCTGGGACAAATTTTGGCATTTTCCACTTTGTTTCTGAATCTTGAGTTTCTGTGAAGACAATGTAGAAGTAATTAATTAAGGAATGGGAGGTTTTTTTTATAACAATATTCCACCCTCTTCAAATTTGTCTAAATATTGATTTGTGGACGCAAGTTATCAACTTAGTTTTTTAATCAAGTAAAAAATTGCATTCATGGACCGTATATAATTTTGACGCATATTAGTATTAATTGTTCACATCTTTATCCACAAGCTTGGGTAGAGCCTTTAGAGTTAGAACTAGGTAACTAACATTATAAGATAATACAAAGCTTTATTCTTAGAAGTTATCATATATATCTAAGATAGAAGGCATTTCAAAGTTCAATCCATGAATATATTTTCAGTTTATTCCCAATTTGAGTTTAGGTAAACAAATTCAAACTCAAGACTGTTTTCTTTTGAAAAAATAAAGATAAACTCACAATTAGATGCTTCATTTAACTCCACAAGGTTTTGAATTATATAGCAATCCCACTCTGGCCAAGTAATTTCAGATTTAATCACTTGAGTTAGTAGAAGACAATCTGACTCTACTTGCACAAATTCAAAGCCATTAGATATACATCATTTCAGACCAGTAAGTATAGCCATAGTTTCAGCACTTCTCTAGATTGTCTCTGCCAAGAACTCTTGAGAGTTCATTTTCATAATCAAATACAAAAGTGTCCAGAACTCAAGTTCTACCTATAAACGCGAGTTCTCCCTGTACTTCAAATTTTCTGCATGAGTCTCTGGTTGGAACTTGCGGGAGTACAAATCCAAACTTGAGTTTCTTTATGACCAGAATTTGAGTTTTACCACCAAACTCGAGTTCTCTAGGAACTTTATGATTTTGTCCAAATCTCTGAATGAAAACTTGTAGAAGTTTAAAAGCATACTCGAGTTACTTTTTTATCAGAACTCGAGTTTTGCTCTCAAACTCGAGTTCTCCTGAAGTTACAGGATTCTAAACAAGTCTCTAGATAAAACTCGCTGAGTGCAAATGCAGACTCGAGTGCAGCTTGGTCCATAACACAAAACTCGAGTTCTTGAGATAACTTCAATTTATGGTTGAGCTTCTAAATAAAACTTGCGAGAGTTAATAACCAGACTCGAGTTCACTTCACACAAAAACTCGAGTTTTGAACCCAAACTCGAGTTTTGAACCCAAACTCGAGTTCTTCAGAATGTTTCAAGTTTCTGAATATGCTGTTGTATAAATCTTACAAGAGTTCATTTCCCAACTCGAGTTTACTTCATTCCATAATTCGAGTTCTCATTGAAAACTCGAGTTCTCTGCCTGTCTTCATAACTACAAAACTCATTTGCGTAATGTGTAATGATTGAACTTTGAAAATTCAAAATTTAATTTGGTGATCTTTATCTCTATGTTTTCTTTTAAAAATATAGTTCCAAATTCAAAATATAATTATATGGGAATTGGTGGTTTTTCAATGGTTGTGGGAAGAAAAAATGAATAATTTTTTTTTTAAAAAAAAAGGTTACAACAACTATTTTTTGAGAACAGTAGTTGTAAGTAACATAAAAAGACTGTTTTCAATAAAACAGTCATTGTTTATTAAGACATACAACGACTGATTTTAGAAAACAGTCGTTGTATGCTGTAAAGTTACAACAACTGTTTTAAAAGAGTCGTCTTTTTTAAAACTTTTAACAACACTTACATACACATCCTCCTGAAAACGGTCATCTAAAGGACATAAAAATGGTCGTTAAAAGTATTTTCTGTAGTAGTATAAACTCTCCCCAAAATCAGTTTTTTTATAATCATCCTCATGTAAATCAATGCTACCCAGCATCACTGTTGATAAATTATAAACAGTTTATTACTCAAACTCCATGTAATAAATAAAGCCACTTTTGGTTATACTGACAAGTGAAAGGCATTTACATTATTCATTATATATAAAATAAGCGAGAACCTATATGATGCTCTTCTCTAAAAAGAATATAGAGCATGTACACACGTTTCACCGTAAAGACCGTTTCGTACGTGATGAACAATGAAATCACACTAATCCCTTCTACGAGTGTTTTTCCTTCTGGTTGCATTAGACACTAAAGAATAAGTTTGTCTTACAACTAGCTAGGTTGTAGCTGCAACGCATTCTGTCCAAAAGTCCAAATTAAAAGTCTTTTCTTGTTGCAACTTGCAAGATGAGTTTTTCTTCCTAGTCCATTGTAATATCTTAACCCTTCTCACTTTTAATATTATCTACTTTAAGACTCTATTATCCCTTACGGTTTTAAAATATGTCAAAAAAAAAGGTATTCAGACCCTTAAAAAATAATTTTCAAAAAAATAAAAGTAACAACTAAATCTGGACGGTATCCTATTCATTCCTGAGACACCCTAGCAAGTAGACCGAGTGAAAACGTCACTAAAGCATAATTATTTAATTTGGACTAAAGAAAAGAACTGAATATATACTTAGTGCATTTCAAGTCTTATATTAGGATTGCTTGAGGGTCCAAATATTTAAGGAGTACGAGAATAAGAGACTAAGAAGAAAGTAGTACACAATGTCTTCAAGACGTGGGCATCACTTTCCTTTATGCTTACTTCATCCCCACCTATATCTATCTTATAGCTAGGCTGCAATTTGGATTGAATGACGAATTTCCTGTAAAATATAATGAAGATTCTTGAGTATGAATTGCATTCCCAACACTCAAGTCAAGGCAACAATGACTTTTACAAAGTGATAATTCGACTTTATCTTTGTGTGCACTCAATGACACAGACAATGAGTTTGATCTCTTGTTGTTGTGTGATTTCTGATATTGTATTGTTTGTCACAAATGAAGTGATGGTGCAGATTATTTATAGACCATGAGTGATACTTTGAAGTGATACCTCTTGAAGCAACACATCTTTAATTAAAAATCATAACCACATGTTAGATTCATGAATCTCATGAACCAACATTACTTTAATAATAAATGGTTATTTAAAATAATTCTTCTATGAAGGATTACACCTTTATAGTATTTAGAGTTTTCTTAAAAATCAACACAATATTCCACCAAGTAGTAGGTATCATACCTTTTAATAGTTGTCTTTAGAAAGTAAAGGATATGACCTTGGAAACCTTTAGTGTTGTAACTCTTTACACAACCCTTCACATAAATTCCTTAATTTATAAGGACATGACTTTCCAACAAACATATCTCTTCATCTTAAAATATTCCAACAATCCTCCACCATTTTAAAATGATCACAAACTCTTATCACTTTGGAAATCTCATGTTGTCAGTAAAGATATCTCTAGGATTTGAACCTTTACATAAGTAAGACATGGTATCACCCATCCGAAATAATATGGTTGTTCGCTATTTATCTTACCGCAAGCGCATAGGGTCGCAAGTAATAGTATAATGTTGAAAAGAGTATCGTTCCATAAGGACTATGACAAAAGCGAGCTAAATAATGTAACCAAATCTTAATTAGGTTGAATAGAATCATTTGAATTTGATCAAGTTGAATAAGGATTTTTTATAAAAAAAACAAAGCAAAACAATGGGAATTGGGAAATTGGGTCTAACTTCAAGAGGTTATAAGCTTAGGATTACTTCCTCCCATTGTATTTCATGAAACTATGCAATTATCCACTTATGTTGGTTAAATGAGTCTATATGTTAGTCAAATGTTCTAAAATCATCAACCAAGCTCTTTCAAATCAAGATTTATTTTTAATCTTCATTAAAAATATTCAATCTCTTGTTTATAATTAATGAAAACCATCTTTCCAAAGCAATCATTCAATATACTATGCTAGGTTGTTAGATATATCTCTATTCTAATAACAAACCATCAATTTAATCCTTAAACTTCAAGTCTAACATGATTTTTCTTAAGTTCTATAATCAAAATAGCTCTCTCAAGAATCTTCCAATTGAATTACTCTATTCATATGGTGATCAAGCACAAGATAGCATTAAGTACAAAGAAAAATCAACATATATACTCATTAACCAACAAAAGCAAGATAATCTAATAATTTAAATCCATACAATAGGTAAAAATAATCCTAAATGGGAGTTTTTAACTACTCATGGTTTGTACATGCCAAAATCTCAGCACAAAAACATAATCCATATCAGTAAAACAAGAGAAAAAATGGAGAAGAACAAGAAAAACCCAAGATTGTTAGCTCAAATCTCTTTAAAACTTGAATCCCAAGCTTTAAGCTCTTCTAAATACAAAGCCCTAGCATCCAAAATGTTCAAAAAGTCCAGAATTAGTGATTTTCGACCTATCCCTAGCTTTTATATTGGTTTTTCCACTTCAATTATCAAAACGCACAGTATCACTATCGCGAATTTGCTATCAGTTTGCTATAGCGAATCTCATAGCCAATTGACAGACATAAACAAACATAAGCAGTGCTTTTTCAGGTGATTTTGCTATGATTTTGGCTACAACTACTCCGCAGCCAAAGGGTAGATAGAAAGATAATCTTTTGAGGCAATTTTGCAATGGTTTGGCTATGGCACTTCCATAGTAAATGCAGGCTTCTCTTCCATAGTGTCATTTTTTATCTTCCTCTTGCATTATTTCCTTCCCATGATCTTTGAGAGCTTTTATAACTTGTCATCTTCCACCTACAAGGAGGAATTCATGAGCTCTTTAACTTTCACAAATAATCACAACTATATGCATTTAACTCATGATTCAATAAAAAATTTGATTTTGATTTTGTCATATCACATTTTCTTCTATAATCTCTTTATATGCACAATTTGAATCCAAAAAAAAGTGAAAAGAGAAGACAATGTGTTAGAATATTATCAATTTCTATGAGCTAGCAATGATAGACTAAGCTTTGAAACAATTATCCCATATGAATAGGTGTGCATGAATTACGTATGAGATATTGGGCTATTGTATGTCACTTTAAATAACACATTTTTTCTAACAAGCAAAACCGGTGTCTTCTCAAAAAGTTGTCACTATCAAATATTTCTAACTTGACAAATTTGTAGTCTACTCCCTTGAAGATGCCATTTGGATTCACAAAAGTAATCCTAAAGAATGTTGGAGGGGTCAGATCTGAAGAGTACAAGAATAAGACATGAAAAAGAAAGTAGTACAAAATGTTTTCAAGGCGTAGGCATCACCCCTTACCTATATATCTATCTTATAGGATGCAATTTGGATTGACAGACTAATTTTCTACAGAATATAATGAAGACACTTAAGTATGGATCACACCCCTAACACTCAAGCCAAGGCAACAATAGCTTTTACAAAGTGATAATTCAACTTTATCTTTGTGTGCACTCAAAGACATTGACAATGAGTTTGATATCTTATTATTATATGATTTCTGATGTTGTATTGTCTATCACAAATGAAGTGATGATGCAGGGTATTATAGACCATAAAGTGATACCTTGAAGTAATGACTCTTGAAACAACACCTCTTTAATTAAAATTCATAACTACATGTTAGATTCATGAACCTCATGAACCAACATAACTTCAATAATCAATAGTTATTTAAAATAACTTTTCTATGAATGATTATACCTTTATAGTATGTAAGGTTTTTTTAAAAACCAACATAACCTTCCACATCAAGTAGCAATTACTACACCTTTTTATATGTGTCTTTAGAAACTAAAAGGATATGACATTAGTGACCTTTAGTGTTATAGCTCCCTACACAACCCTTTATATAAATTTTTTAATTTGTAAGGATACGACTTTCCAACAAACATATCTCTTTGTGTTCAAATATTCCAACATTGTCCAATCCCGATTCCTGGATACATCAAAGTATCATCAGATGCTTTACCGCCACAATATAATTTATATGTAAATATAGTGTCACTTCTCCGGCGCAATCTTATCTTTGACACTAACCAGACTATGGGAGGAATCTCAGATCAGTCCTACAATTCATATTCATTGATAATGTAATTTGTTATAAACCACCACACATTATATATTATTAATTTTTATCCATGTCTTGGGTTGGGAGGCAAATACCCTCTTGCGTTTCATGTGATGAATCATAAATCACATGCAATAAATTTCACACTAAAGATGGAAAATTTTGTATCTCTCTTATAATCAATTATCAATGGTTGTTTGTAATAAATAAATGGCATTTATATGAATTATTGAAAAGGAAACTATTAAGTTCCAATTCATGTGGTAATTTTTTTATTATTTGAATTACCAAAGTATGTTTAATTAACCGCGCGAAGGAATCACTTCAGCTGGTGATATTTATAATTTGATAAAGGAATAGTCAATGTTGACTCGACCCACCCGGAATTTGTCTTATCCATTTTTGTTGTTTATAAATGCACTGGACTAGGTATCTTTAAATACGAGCCATTCGAGCACTGTTCGATATGCTCTTTGGAACAATATAATACGCATATGACGCGCGAGGTACTATCCTGGCATAAGGCTATTTAGTTTGGCTCATTCTTAACTTAATATTTGTACACTATATTAATTTTTAAGGAAGAGATAAAATCGCAGAATATACCTACGGCGCCCATTTAAGATAAATTAATTTAATTATAATAAATCGTGCGTTAGTAATATAATTCATATATGTTCAATACTTATCTCTTTTTAAAATTGGCACTTGTTATAAACTTCTCATGTAATTATGATTGTGATGACAGCGAAGTTGCATTTTTTTTATTTAATTTTTTTTAGAAAACAAATATTTTTTATTAATTAGCCAGGGTTGAGGTCACAACCACATAACGTGGATATTAGAAGGTGCGGTGTAATTAATCAAGCCATTAAGTGAGGGAAAATATTATTAATATAATTAAGAAACGACAACTTGGTGTACGGCATTGCCAATGAATTATTACCCCAATATTATTAACTAATTTTAGAGGCTATTACCTCTATGCGACCCTTATCTAATGACAACTTGGTGTATGGCATTGCCAGTGAATTATGGCAAATCAGTACGTTTGGTCGCTATTATGCTGCGGTAATCTTAACTTGAGTGGAGTAGAACAGGTTAATTAGAGATCTCAAAATTTTTCGTGCCTAAAGATGAAGGGGTTGAAGAAGATGATAATTATGGGGTCGTCACTTTCGCGTTAGTTCAGTTGGTGAGGTTAATTAAAATTGTTCATCACGAGAAGCATATATAGTAACTACCCCTACACATTATATTCTCTTGTTTTGCAGGTTCATGTAAATTGGCCCAAGCAAGTTCTCTGGGGAGACAAGACAGGCAGCCATAATCAGAATGCCTCGCAGAGTTCCATATGGGTTTCGCGGAGCTTTTTATGTCAATCTCAATCTCATACTAGGAATCCAAAGTAGAGTGTAACCGTAGCATTATGTCGTCGGTGTAACACCGATCATCATGAAATAAAATGCCTATTAATTAATTATCTGTATTTTGAAAGATGGCTTTATTTGTGCTCTGATATGTGTCGGTACGCGGCATCACATGTTATTGAAGTTGGAAAACAAATAAAATAAGCTTCCCTATTGATGTCAGTGGGGTTGATGGGTCTGATGTATTGTTATTATCATTGTATGCCTCCATGGGGCTAACTGGTTAGTTCAGAAGATGTATTGCTATTATTTTATGCCTCCCTTTGACGCAGGCAAAGACAATTCGAAATACACCCTAAATTAACTGCCTAGCTAGCATGTGGATATTTGAGGAAACATGAATATATCTTTCAACAAGCTATGTGTTTATATTTTCAATGAATTTATAAATGAAAAAAATTAAAGCTGTCCCTTGAAAGATAAAGATATATAGGTATAAACATCAGGGTCAGCAAGCATTGGTTTGAGTCAGGAAATATTTGCCATTAACATTTTTATTATTAACATCTCTCTACTAATCTCAGACTAACAGAAAAATATCATATCTGTCTTACGTGGGTTCAGTCAATATTGACGTACTACTTCTCATGGAATATAGATCTTTTTATTTCTTTTATCATCACTTACGTACTACGAACTAATATAATAGTCGGTCGAAATAAATACTAACATGGATTAAGTATTATTCAGCCAGGAATCAGCGTTACATGTTCCTTGTCTCGTCCATCTCTGTCGTTAATGAATTTCCGATAAAAGGCATCTTTGCCCTAGGATGCTTTGATTGGCCAAAAGGAGGATACGCCCTCCCGCATGTTCATAGTATACACATAGTCTTCTATGAAAATTTTGTAGACTAAATCATTAAATATAAATCACTTTGTAAGAATCTGTATGGCATTAGTTACTTGATTTCAAATATGCATGTCCTCGCTCTAAATTTCCCATGAGAGGTTAGAAAGTATATATACTCATCATCAGTTAAAGAGAATTTTGTTTGCCTTATTTAATTATAAGTCACATTATTAAATTTTCATATAAATATACAATTTTATCATTTTTAGTTCTCATAAAACTTGTTGGAAGTAACTTATATATAAATATAACGACAAGAGTATTTTTTAAAAAATTTATGGCACTCCTTCCTTTCCATTTTATAAGAGATAATTTATATATATGTACGACATGTTCCCTTTAAAAGGGATGCTTAGAGATTGTCTAAAAGATAATGGGAGATTATCTCAATTTTTTTTGTTAACTTTCCATTTTACCCCTATTTAATTATTCATATTACCCATATTGCATTTAATTCCCACTCGTTTTCTCTCCATCACATGCTCTCTTCCACATAAATGAGAATATTTTTGAATTTTTTTTACATTTTTACATATTTCCAACTAATTTAAACTAAATTTTCACATTCGATTAATTATTTCTTATTAAAGGAACTGAGTACTTATTAGAGGTAAAAATAGAAATAAGAAGAATTTTTAGATAACTGCACCTAATTTTTCTTAGTTCCAGTAAATTAATTATGAGTTACTTATATTATGGACTTGGGGGAGTATGGTGATATTTATTATATTAGTGAAAATTCACTTGTAACTCAGTCTTTTATATGACTAATTTGGAGGAAAACTGGAATAATGAGAGAGATCACGAAAGTTAAAATGCATAAAGAGTAGAAGCCACCGGGAGAAATTAATGCTGAAAAATCGTGTTGCACTTCGTAAATGGCCGCCTCTGGTGGTGGTTTTCAAACTTCTCTTTCTCCGAGTTCGAGCGCTTAACCATGGCGGTGTGCTTTCTTCGTCTCTCTCTAGTCCTTCCTCATTTGTTGCGTGTAGTGCTGATTTGGAAGCATTCTTGCTGCATAGGATGACTTAGAAGTTAGTTATTGATGATAAGGATTATAGTATGAAAAATGGAAAGATTAAGTGATAAATAAATCAAAAGTTTAAGAATTGAGTCGCACCAAATTATATTTAAAGAGTTAAGTTATAAGTTATAAGTGAGTTAAAAATTGAAAGAGAAAAATTAATTTTTCCATTATATTATTATTATTGAATTCTATATGTCCTATCGAATTTTTTGTAACAAGGGCACAAGAATATTTCTTGTTACGTTTTCAAGTAAATGTTATTTTTTGAGATAGTAGCCTTTATATTATTCGTTAAGCCCGAGGTCTCATCACAATACTATTGTGGATATATATACATGTATGTGTTGTGTGTGAACGGATAGCTGGGATCGGAGCAAAGGAAATTGAAGGAGAAAGAAATGCCAACTTCACATATGGCCTTGGCAGTGAACGGCGGCATTTCTCAAAGAAGACCTGCTGCTGTTCCAGACAGATTCCATCACCCCAGAAACACATTATCGTCCGTGTTCAAGGTAAAATATTAAATGAGCCTTGCACGTTAATTTTAATTTCTTCAGTTCCATATATTTTTCAAATATAAAAAATGAGAGTAATGTGAATGTTAATATGGTTGTTGAGCAGCCCATGTTGAGAGGTTTTCAAGGTCCGATATTAGAAACCATAAAAGAGACAGGAGCTAATTTAGTGGACGCTTTTGTGGATTCCACATTTGAATTTGTTGACCAGCCATTGCTTCCATCTCAGGTATATATATATATATAATCCCTCTAGAACTTGTTCTCTTGTTCTTGTTGGTGATCCAAGCGTACGTGTGTGTGGATACTATACAGAGTAACTTTGCGCCGGTGGAAGAACTTGGGGAAGCAGCGGCTATTACCAGCATCGAAGGCCAAGTTCTCGACGGTTTTCCAGATGGTGTCTATATTAGAAATGGTCTCTACTCTCTTCACTCTTTTCGGTCTTTCTTTCTTTAGCCTTTTCATATGTATGTATGTGTGTACGTACGTAAGGATAATAACATGCATGTGCGTTGTGTATTATATTATATGATTTCAGGAGCAAATCCACTTTTTGGAGGATTGAAGTCAGCCAAGTCTATGCTTGGGAGGTCAAGTGACATTTGGGTGGAAGGTGAAGGAATGCTTCATGCTTTATATTTCATAAAAAAGAGTGATGGAAGCAGGACTTTGTTGTACAATAGCAATACGTTGAAACTGATGATGCTTTTGAGCCGGAAACACACAGAAAGAAAAGGTCTTTTCTCCCAGCCGCAGATGGCGATTCACTCGCTATTTTATCTGCCTTTCTTCTAAACTCGGTCAGTATGTTAATTAACCTGATCACTACATTAAAAAATTTGTGGGCTTTGATCTTAATTGTATTGTCCAACTATTATTTGGAAAGATGTTATGCTCCCTCTCATTCCTTTTATAAGAACATTTTTTAGGGTTCTCTTACTCCTATTTATAAAAAGGAAAAATTGTACTCATGTCTCAAGTAAAACAAATTATTACCATAAGGTTTTTTAAAATTTCCAAATTACTAGCAAGTCTCAGGAGACCCAAGTGTAAGATATTCAGATTGTAAAAAAAAACATTACCCTTTCCCTTATTTATTAGTTGTCATTAATGCCCTTTCACTTGTCAACCAATTTAACTACAGTATATGTTTTAATTATCTTATCTTAATTTGAACTTGTGTTCTTAGAATATAAACAAACAAAAAAATTATGTGGCAGGTTTATATCATATTTTGAATCATGATTGCTATATAATTTCGTTTTGGTTGACAAGTGAAGGAGCATGATGAATTATAAGTGAGGAGGCATGAATTGAAAAGTGAAAAAAGTGAAGGAGCTGATAATGACAAATGAATGAAGGTAAGGACAATGATGTTCTTTTACAATTGGAATATCTTACCCTTAGGTCTCTTGGGACTAGATAATAATTTGGAGATTTTAAAGGACCTTATTTTACTAATTTGTCTTACTTGGGATTTAGTGCAATTTTCCTTTATAAGAAAGAAGCTCGTCGGGATCATTTATTAAAACTTTTATTTTCATATCCTCATTAAAAAGTAGCATTTATTAATGGGATCAGTTATAAAACTACCAACATGAGAGTATTAATGAAAAAATTGCATTTTTAACATATTTATTAATCCGAATTAACTTTAATTTCATTTTTTCATACTTGAGAAATAGTCATTTGCGGTTTGTTTTCTTGGGCAAGTAGTCAAAGTAAGTAGGCCCTAACAATAATATATATCTATTACATTAAGGCTGAAGGCCAATCTTGGCCCAGTTATGAAACTGAAAAATATAAAACACACACATGATGTTAAAAGTTCCGACTAAAACTTGTGATCATACATCTGAGATTTGGCAAAGCTAATAAAGTCTTTAGTAACACAAACGTGTTCGAGCATGCGGGGAAGTTTTACTCAGTCGCCGAAAATGACATACCTCAAGAGATTGACATCTTCACCCTCAAGACCATCAGAAACTGGAATGTCGGTGGAGCCTGGAATCGACCTTTTACCAGCCACCCAAAGGTCTCTTCTTCACAATTGCTCAAGTTTGATTGAAAAAACGTTTAGTGCGTAGCCAGATAGGGTTAATGAAGTCAGCACGTGAGTTCTATGCTTATACGTGCACTTGCTAGTGTTTGCTAATCAGGTCAGCTTCTTTTGATGGTATTGTTACTAGTACTGGGAAAACGGGGCAGCCCGGGCCCATCGGGCTGGCCCGTTAGGATAACGGGCTAAACGGGCCTAAGCTCGTTTAGCCCGTTTATAAACGGGCTGGCGAAATGCCAGCCCGAGCCCGTTTAGACGGGCCGGCCCGTTAGCCCGTCTTTTTTATTTTTTTTTAGTTTATTTTTTTTAAAAAAATTTTACTCCCTTTCTCTTTTATCCATTTATGTCACACTTATTTTCTTTTATATATTCGTACTACAAAACCAATTTTGTTCTTACTTTCTTTTTTTTTGTCTACTTACATCACAAAAACATGTGAATACATTTTTTTAAAATTTAATAATAGTAAAATAAATAGATATAATATGAAAAAAATGTCAAATAAAAAAAAATAGGAAGTCTTTAAACACAACATCACTAAGAATTGAAAACATTGAGATCTAACTTATTTGAAAAATATATAAAAAATATATTTTTTTATTTTTTAAATAGTTAAACGGGCCGGCCCGTTTAACTCTCGGGGCCCGTTTAGCCCGAATAATAAACGGGCTCGGACTTTCAAGCCCGAGCCCGTTTATTTGGCCGGGCTAGCCCGGCCCAAATTACCACTTCTAATTGTTACAGATAGCTCCTAGTACAGGGGAGCTGGTTACGTGTGGGGTTAGCCCGACTAAACCTTATAACGAGGTTGGAATAATTTCCAGTGCGTTTGGTGTTTTACTGCTGTTCTTAATATAAGATTTATTTGATTTTTAAAAAAAATTAAGGAAATTGAATAAATTAAATTACTTTAAATATATTTATATTTATCATTTTTATACTAAATCAATTTTCAGACTTATAAACTAATATATAATTTAATAACATATGCTATGATTAAGTTGTTAATTTAGTTTTTTTTAATCTTTCTCAAAAGAATCAACTAAGTATTATATTAAGGACAATCAACTGAGTATTATATTAAGTACGGGAGGAGGGAGTATTAAAATGTTGGTAATTGTGTGTGTCCGAGCGTGTATGACTTTGTTTAAACCTTTTTCAGCTGATGGAAGCAGAATGATCCACAAAGTGGATATCAAATTAGAGAGGTGCAGCTTTTGCCATGAGATAGGGGTCACACAGAGGTAATAGATTGCCACTAAAACTATCTATTTCAGCTGCTCAACATGTAAATTAATTAATTACAACACAAGTCCATGAATTTCAGCATATTAATTCGTCTGTATGTGCAGGTACAATGTGATCATGGATTTTCCACTAATCCTAGATCTCAAGAGACTACTAAGAGGAGGCCCGTGAGTGCATATATCTCTCTCACTGGTATAAGAAACTCTGAACTAGAGCATACGTTGTGCAAACATTTTGCGTTTCACCAGCCAACTAATCGTATATAAATAAAAAAACCTGTACGTGACACGGGTTATCGATTGGACAAACAGATTAATAAAATATGAAAAGGAGGAATATGCAAGGATTGGGGTAATGCCTCGCTATGGGGATGCAGACTCAATCAAATGGTTTGGGTGGAGAACAATTTCACATTTCACATATTTAACTCATATGAGGTATAATTCTCTTCCAAAAGTATTATATATTTCGAGCTTTTTAAATTTCATGTAGATACATATATATGAATTCATGAAGGGCCTACCTAAAGTTTGGAATCATTATGTGGTATATTGATGACAGATCGTTTTGTGGGCTTGTAGAGCTCTTGATGCAGTATTTCCAGAACCTAAAGACGGTTGGACTACATTTAACTTTCCTCGTTGTTATGAGTGGCGATTAAACATGCAAAGTGGGAAGGTCAAGGAGAGACCTCTCTCTGAGAAATACATGTAGTGGACTTTCCAATGATCAATGCAAAGTTCACAGGTCTCAATAACAGATTCGGATGCGCCCAAGTGCTTGATCTCACTGCTTCGTCTATTGCAGGCAAGTTTCAGTTTTCCTTTTAAGAAATAGAGCCACCCTTGATTTCCTTATATCCATATTTCTAAATGCTGACTTTATATTATATATAAATAATATGGTTTGCTTTTCCGTACGTGCTTATTTAGGCAAGCTTAAGTATGGAGGAATAGCAAAGATATATTTTGAAGAACCGTGTGCTCAAGTGTTCACATATTACTACAAGACATAGATTCTAGTATCTCAAATTAAAGAACGTCCATTTTTTAAGAAAGGAAGTAAAAAAGCAAATACAGTAGCATTTTTGTGATTATAGAAGGGAAGTGGGTTGTGTTAGGCGTCTCTAAATTGAATTGGGACTCCTAAAGTTCATTCTACGCATCCCAAACTTAAATTGAGACGCATAAAGTGTCTATTTAGGTGTCCCAAGAAAAAAAGGGACACCAAAAACACTGCTTTTGACGTCCCATTTTCTTTAGGACCCTAAAGCTAACTTTAGGCGTTCCAAAATTCCTAAAGTGTATCTTTAGGCGTCCTAATTCCCATTCTGGGACACCTCGCATGTCAGTCAAACTGATTGACTTCACTTCCTCCAAAGCTCACACTCATACTCACACTCCTCCAGTCATCTTCTCTCTTCTCTCTATACTCCTTCACTCCCCACTCCTCTCTTCACTCACATACTTCTTAACTGTCGTCTCCTTCACTTCCGTCTTCTCTCTTCGCACTCCGGTCTCCAAAGGTCACACTCCCGACGTCTTCTTTCTGCTTCTCGCATACTCCTTTACTCTCTTGAAGCTCCTCCTTCCAAAGTCTTGCCTTTTACCGTCACTTAAAGGTCGTCATCCTCTCTCCCTTTCCACTGTTAAAGCTCGTCGCCCCTCCTCGATTTTTGACGACATTGGTCCCTTCTCCCTCTCCCACTGTCACCAAAAGTTATGGCTGTGTTTTTTTTTTTTGGCCAAAAAGGTATGGTTGTGTTTGACGTGTTACTTGTTGTGTTTGGAAGTATTAATTGCCATAATTGTATAGTTGGTGTGGTAAAGGTTAATTTATGCTATCTCCTAATGTCAGTTTTCCTATATGCAATGTAGAATGTTCATGGTGATTTAGAATTGGACTCTGATAATGTCAATATGGATACATATGATTTAGTAGAAGTAGATATATTGTTGTGTTTGAAAGTATTAATGTGACATATTGAAATACTATCCAAGATAAGTGTTGGTCATTCTACCAATAATTAGGAATCAGCGTTTTTCAATTTGGAAATTATTTTTTTCATTACTTTAGATTTTTTTTTAATTTCTGAATATATGAGATTTAATTTGAGGATTGTTATTAAAATTTGTGTTGAAACTTCTCATTATAAACTGTTTACTTGTTGTAAGATTTTTTTTAGTTATTACGTTCTTTTTTTTACATCATAATAATTTTTCATAAAAAAAAAATAGGCACGGTTGAGAATAATATGAGCTATTTCTCCACAATAATACATCATCATCACTTTAAAAGTGATTATAGTGGTTGCCTTTTTATATAACTGCTTAAATATGAGCTACTTAGGATGTAAAAAAAATGATTTTTGGAAAATATAAATTTTTTATTATATATAAATATGCATTTAAAACGAAAAAAAATGGATGCATCCGACCATTATAGTTTTTTCTATCACTTGATAAATTAAAGTTGTTATTTGTTTAATTGTTATTGTTTAATTTTTTTTCTTTTTAATTTCAAATGAAAAGCATGTATGTAATTTGACTTCAAAATTTAATGAATAAAGTTTTATTCCTTTAATGAAATTGTTGAATTAAATTGCTGATATTGTTTTAAATTGCCTCAATTAGTTAGTTTTGTTTAAATTAAACTGAAATGATTTGTGATTGAAATTTTGGGATGTTTCACTTTTAAAGGGAAATGTTGCCAAAATTTTTTAAAAAAATTAGTAAAAGGCAATCACATCATTGACAAAAATGTTCTAAAGTTGAGTGTTGTTGGAAATGGTTTAGGTAGTAATAAAATGGATTGTAGTTGGATGAATACTTTGAGAACTAGTGAAGAATACGAGAATGAGGTGAAAGAGTTTATTAAATTTGTTAGAAGGAATATTCCTACAAAAAATGGGATGTATTTTTTCCTTGTGTCAATTGTGTAAATGAGATTCGACGGGATGTTGATATTATAAGGGATCACCTACTTTGTGATGGAATAAATCTTCGATACATAAGGTAGATATGGCATAGTGAGGAAGTAACTAATTGCTCGTCACACAAGAAGGAAGTTGTGGATGTCATGGATGAAGATAGAATGCAGAAAATGATTCATGATGTTGAGGTAGAATCCTATGCGCAATCGCATGAATATGAAAGCCTGCGGAGTGATGCAAAGACACCGTTGTACCCTGGGTCTAAGTACACACAGTTGACATGAACCTTGAATTTGGTCAACTTAAAGGCAACTTGTGGATGGACCGATAGTAGTTTCACATTACTGCTTGAAATGTTATGTAATATGTTTCTAGATAATAATGTACTTCCAAATCATATGTATAAGGTGAAGAAAATCTTGTCTATGATGAGTATGGAGTATAAAAAGATACACACTTGCCCTAATGATTGTGTATTGTATAGAAAAGAATACGAAGGTTTTAGTGAGTGTCCTAAGTGTAAAACTTCATGATACAAAGTGAAGAAAAATGATGGTTGTGGCGAAGGAACAATGAAAAGCACTACTACAAAATGTAGATTTTACGTCCCTAAAAGACGTCCATTTTTTAAAAAGGGAAGTAAAAAATAAAGACTGTGGCATTTTTGTAATTGTGGGTAAGAATTAAGTAACTTTAGACGTCACTTTTTAAAAAGGGACGCCTAAAGTTTAAAAAAAATTAATTTTTTTAAGACTTTAGGCGTCCCTTTTTGAAAAGGAACGCCTAAAGTAAAAAAAATTAATTTTTTTTTTATTTTGTTTAGACTTTAGGCGTCCCTTTTTGAAAAGGGATTTAGACGTCCCAAATTCGACGTCTAAAGGTAACGTAAATCAGTCAAATTGATACTGACATCACTCTTTTTAAGATTATGTCTACCTCCGCAAGCTAGCTTCTTCGATTCAAATTTCAAAACTCTCATTTTCTCTCGAAGTTGAATCTTCCACCACTCTTTTGAAGCTTATTTTCCACCATAACTCTCTCTCTCTTACTCCCTTTCACTATCGTTGTTCTTTTTTTGAAAGTCATCCTCATCTATCTCCACCACCATCATCTACCGTCTTCCTCTCTTCCTCTCCATTGTTGAAGCTCGTCGCTATTGTTCTTCCTCGATCTTTGATGCTGTTGGTTCCTCCTCCCTCCCTCTCCCGCCGTTGGCCTCCATCCTCCCTCTCCTACTGTGGCTAAAAGGTATGGATAATTACTTTTTCTTTTTATAGGCTAAGTTTTGAACTGGGATTATTGTATATGTATTTTATTGTGTTAAGATTTAGATTTATCTTCATTGTAGATTCATTTTGATTTATCATCCTTCACCAATATTAATCTATAAAGACATTTTGGTTTATGAAAAACTGTTTGATCTTGTTTCTGTAGGTTATAATTGTTAGGCAGTGAAAAATATAAACGAATTTTTTTTAAAAAAATAACTTTAGACGTCCCTTTTTTAAAGGACGCCGTATCCTGACTTTTTTATGTCTCTGGTATAGGCGTCCCTCTATTTTTAGACGTTAAAAGGACTAAAAAAGGGACGTTAAAAGTGTTTTTTGTAGTAGTGAAGGTCACATTCAAAGGCGTTGTGGTATCTTCAATAATACCGCGCTTTAAGCATTTGTTTGCGAGTGTAATAAAAACGAAGAAGTTGAGATGACATTTTAATGAGAGAATATTTGATGGAAAATATCTTCGGCACCCAGTCGACTCTCCATAATAGAAGAAAATAGATGAAATGTTCCCTCAATTTGGTAGCGAGCCAAGAAACCTTTGGCTTGATCTTTATGTAGATGGAGTCAATCCGTATGAAACTCTTAGTAGCACACATAGTGCGTGGCTGGTTCTCTTTGTAATATACAACTTACCTCTCCAGCTATGTATGAAACGCAAGTATGTGATGCTTTCTATGATGATTTCTAGATCAAAACAACCAAGAAACGATATCGATGTCTACTTGACACCTTTAATTGAGGATTTACAATCGATTTTCAATAGGTAATCGCTTCTTCATTTTCAAATGATAATATTTTTAGTGTTGTAATTGAATTGTTAGTTAATTTATTTACTTGATTGATTTTATCTAAGCTTATTTTCTAATTTGCAAATTTTTTATGATGAAGATGCCTATTTATATGAGACATTAACTTGATCAGAGACTTTTTGGCTGGATATTTTCTTCAACACATAGATCAGTAAAGTTTATTTTTATATTAGTTAGTAGTTGTGTAGTAGACAACTTTTTTGACACTTTGTAGTGGTTGTTGTACATAGTATTAGCTAGTATGAGTTAACACTTTAATTAATTAGTGCTGGATATTTCCTTACTATTTGTGAGGACATTGTAGTTTATGAATAATTCTTCGATCTTGTTTCTGTAATTTTTAATTGCTGGGCAGCAAAAAAATATAAATAAATATTTTTTTTAAATCTTTCAACATACATAAAAAAAAAAGGATGTCATAACATATTTGGGCGTCCCTATTTTAACAGACGTTATTGTCATATTTTACTGTGTCGCTCATATAGGCATCTCCTCATAAAAAAGCGTAGAAAGAGCTTAAAAACGAATGTTAAAAGTGCTTTCAGTAATAGTGACAGTAAGATTTGATATTCAAAACTAAATTTCAGATCTTGAGAAACGATCATTATATATATATGCTTAATTTTGTATTGCTGAGTGACGAAAAGCTTGAAGAGGCAATAATAAGAGTGGAATATCACATGTTTGAGGAAAATGTATACTGCACAGGAGCTGCCTTTGTCCCCAAAGATGGAGGCCTTGACGAAGATGATGGTTGGGTCATCACTTTTGTTCACAATGAAGAAGACACAGACATGTCTTAAGTACGTACGTAGGGTAATTATTTCTGTGAGGTTTATTAAAATTGCTGAGGTCACAAGCATGATAATTAATTAACCTACTCCATTAAATTTTGTATGTTCGTATAATTGATGCACATGAATTTTCTGGGAAGGCAAGTGCCATAATTACAATGCCTTGCAGAGTTCCATGTGGGTTTCATGGAGCTTTCATGCCCATCTCATTTTAGAAATTCCAAGTTGGCTAGTTGTCTGTTGTTGGAATCACGTCATGATCGTGAATAAATTGTACATATTTGATTGGGATACGAATTCGGCCGGTGTGATAAAATAATCTACTATTATATTTATAATTAGTATAATTATATAAAATATACAAATACGGTGTGATCAAATATTAAAAGGCCATAATCAAAGTGAATATGAAGCTAGCTAGCCAATGAACCATAAAAATCTCTTTGTTTTGCTGCATCAAGAAAAAAAAGATCTTCACCAATTAATCTTACAGCCTCTGTAGATTATGATCAAAGGAACAAAAGGCCTAGCTCCCAAGAGATGGGGAAATTAAAGGAACAAGAAAATAAAAGAGCAGAAATGAGTAACATGAAAATTATATAAAGCACCTGAGATCAACCATGCAGTCCTAATCAGACTGGGATCAAAATTCCAGAACAGGGTCGTTGTTATCAAAATCCACCAAACTTAAGCTTATCACCGACGTCCAAATCACATGCAACAAAAGAAAACGTAAATCCGTGGAATTGTTTTCTGTTTCATATTTCACTTGCAGATTGAGGTTAGGTGGGCCATAACTGCCCATGACATATATGTGCCAATCCCGGCAGACGAACAGCCCAGGCCACTCTTTTTTTTTTTTTGAAACATTCTTTATAGTAAATAATATCAAAATCAATTAAAATCATTAATATTAATATTAATATATTTTTATAAATTCCTTGACCTTCTTGGGAGGGAAATATCCTCTTGCGTTTCACGGGATGAGTCGTAAATCACGTGCAATAATTCTTACCCGAAAGCATATATTTTAAAATAGATTTTGATGAAAATGAAAACAGAGAAATTGTCTGAAAATAAATATGAATACAGGGTTTAAAAAGATATAATATATTTGATACTCCTATATATAGTTGTTATTTAACATTTATATTTATAATGTAAAATTAGTATTAGTGCTGAGCCCTTATTCCAAAGATCCATACCCTTGGCCCAGGTACAAAACCACCGTCCACCCGAACCTGAGCAGAATTAGTTTCAGTGTCTATCTTTTAGATAAATAATATCGAAGTTTGGATCTTCTGATGAGATTTGGACGGTCAAGATTTATTTATTTTTTATTTTTTTAAAAATATTATTTTAATAGGTACAAAACCTAAAATAAAAATAATCTTTTAACTAACATTTTTTTTAAAATAATTTTTTATTCAAAAATCACCCGTTTTAAAAAAATCAAATCGGAATCGTTCAGATCCAGATATAAACAGTCTAGATCTGGACAAGTTAAGGATAGGCACAAAAACTAATTCCCATTGAAGATTGGAAACTAGTTTGGGTGCTCATAAAAATTATGTGGGTCCCCCAGCCTATCAAATATGGACAGTCCCATTGAAGATTTATCTTTATTTTTTGAAAAATATTTTGATTAGTAATATAATCTAAAATAAAGATAATTTTTTATTTTTTTTCAAAAAACACATTTTATTTAAAAATTGTCACTTGAAAAATATTAAATCCAAATCTAATAGGTTGGGGTGCTGGTCATTTTGAGGAGCATCCAAACCGGACCCCAAAAGTTATAGTTATGGTCATGAAAGATCTCTGCCCTTGCCCTCCTTGCTATCAAAGGTGATCTATGCCCTTTTATGGATTGCTGAGTCTAGTAGCACCACCTGAAATGAATCAAGCAAAGCAGATCAATCTCCAAAAACAAAATTGGAAGTGATAAAAGCTCAGATTTGCAATATCACGCTCAAGCATGTCTCAATGAATCAAGCAAAGCAAGTCACTCAAACCCCTGCAGCAAGTGGCTATTCCATACGATCGAAGTTCATATTTAATATTAGGAACTTAGGCGTTGTATGGAAGTAAAGATTGGTTATATGTAAAGAGAAAGGACGTAAATTATGAGATCTTCTCTTTTATTTTTTTTAAATGAAGGGTTAAGTACTAGTGGCATAAGGTTATACTACCTCCTACTTATATACTATTCTCCTCAGTCTTTTTTATAAGTAATTTTTTTTATAGCGCAAAACGAACTAGTAGTTAAAAGTAATAAATGTGTCAAAAATATTATATTTTTTCCTATGCCTCTATTTATGAAAACAGAGAGAGAATGTATAAAAAATATGAGATATAGTAAAATATATTTTCTCAATACTTTGTTGACTTCATTCACTTAGTGAATTCTCTCTTTCTCCTGAACATAACTCTTGGTGTGTATGATAATTAATTATAAATAATATATATTTAATAAGCGTAAAATAAGAAAAATGAGCTTACATTTCAGACATAAAGTGAAATTTGCTTATAAAAAAGATCAGCTCTATGAATGAGAAAATTGTTTATAAATAAGATTAGAGGGAGTATTAGGCTATAAAGCCATTGGCCAATTATGAGATATTTTATAAGTAAGACCTTATTAACAACTTTCATTGGACATCAACCTTCAACGTTAGTTATAGCTCTATCTCCATTGTCCTGGTGGATTATAAGATCATCTAAATGCAGCAGCTGAAGCAACACGCTTGAATTTCTGAAAAACAGAAATAAGATATTACTAGTTCAAGTTTTTAAAAGGGAAAAGAGCTTCAGAAAGAATTTAGAGGAAACACACTCATATTTTGTAGATAAAAAAAACTATTATTGAGGTATCTACAGTTTCCTTCAATTTTTAATTTCGTATCTGTGCATTTTTCTTTTCTCATTAAATCCTTTAATTTTACTCCGTTAGTACAACTAGTCTCTGCATAAGGGCCAACATTGGAAATAGAACAAAGTTACTAAATTAAAAAAATTGATAAGAAGAAAAAATATACATATTAAATTAAAAAAATAGAAGAAACTACATGTATGTCAAGAATAATTTTTTCTTTATAGATTACATCACAAAGTTGACACAACATTTATAATGCTTATTTGATATGATATTTAAAGTTCTCAAAAGTGTTTATTTACATAAATTAAAATAAAACTTCTCTCCCGTTTTTACTTTTGAGCATGTTTGGGTTAACGTTAGAGAAACACGTTCACGCAAGTCAGGATAAAACTCCTCTTAAATACTTATCTCGTACTCCGTAAATCACGTCAGAAAAACAGCTTATACCGCTAATCCAAACATGTACTTTATATACTGTAAATCACAATTGAAAAACTATTTTTAAATGTTCTAATCTCTATTTCAAACAAGCTCTTAACTTTATGCAACTCACATGACTACATTAGTACTGGCACATGTTAGTATTTGTTTAAAATAACAATTATAATATTTAAAAATAATTTTTTAAATATAATTTATGATATATAAAATAAATATGTAAAAAAATATTATATTAAATTATGTGTATAAACAATTTTAAAATCTTTACTCGTGATCCCCCAACGTACTACTGGATGGGCAATAGTGAGTTTTTGACTTATGGTAATCTGTCGGATCCTGGGACTCTGCATGTGATGATTTTGCGGGCTGAGCCCAACTGTTCGGATCTGTGCAGTTGATGATTGTACTAGTTGAGCCCAATTATCAGGAACATCTATCTATGTCATAAATTTTTATGTATTCGATGCATATCTCTCTCTCTCTCTCTTAAATTAATGCTATTACTTGTACAAAAAAAAAAAAAATCAATGCTATTACCATAAACTATGAAAAGACTTCGTGATATACAGAGCATGCAGCCCAATTATAAATGAAAAATCACAAGAATCCATTTCTGCTCTGTTTTTTTTATTAATCCATTTATGCCCTGTGCAACTAGAATTGAATTTATAAGGGATGAGACTGGGACACCCTGTTTCATGTTCTATATATATGTCTGTTTGAATTAACGATGGATAAATGGTTTTTTTGGTCTAATCTATTTTTTACAGAAGTCATATTGAAAAAATATCATATTATAAATATAATTCGTGTTTGAATTGGCGATGACAGAAATGACTTTTTTTTAACATTGATCATGTTTAGATTAGCGTTTGAAAAGTAAGTTGAGATGTAAAATAACTGAAAATTGTATGAGTCTTATTGAATACTACATATAAAATTGTTTCCTTCATTAATTTCATTTGTAATTTCCCTATTATTTTTCAAACAAATTGCCAAATATGAATTTTGTTTTAGAGATTAATTAAATATAATTATTCAATATTATTTTATTTTTCCTAAAATTATTGGGTGTTTTACAAAATTTTTATTCATTTTCTTAATAAAAACAAGAGGAAGTAACTACGGTACCTCTCTTTCTTTTCCATATATTCCTCTTCTCTCTCTACTACAGGATCATAGCTTTTTTCTTGAGAAGCTACCTAAAGCTACTTCAGCAAACATCACACGTTAGGCCCAGAAGTCATATTGCAATTAACGCCTTTCCAAACATGCATTTAACTCCCACTACGCTTTCAATGATCTGACCGCACGATTTCTACCCTTGCCGCTTTGACAAACAAACCCCATGTGGGACAACATTTCCATTCCATGTGTCATCCCATTTCAAAAGTGTATCGCTTGGCCTTACACGGAACCGTGATATCCCAGGAAAGAAACACAGAGTCAACAATTTAAAATAAGATGTGACGGAATATTGAATGAGAGAAAAATGAATTGCATATTCATTAATTGACTAATATATATTTATATACAACATGTACGAGCAATCAGAAATACATAATAGAAAGGAGTTTTACATAACATAAAGTAGTTTTATAACTAGAAGTATGATTAACTTAATTACAATCTATCTTTATACTTATCGACTCCTAGCGCAAACTGGAGCATGAATATTTTTCATGCCTAGCTTGGAAATATTCTCATGAAACCTTGTAGGATGTAAGCTAAGGGCTTGGTAAAAATGTCGGCAAGCTAGTCAAAATATCACACCGGAAGAATGTTGATAACCTTGGCTTGGAGTTTTTTTCTAACTAGATGACAATCAAGTTCTATGTGTTTGATTCGCTCATAGAATGTTGGATTTGCAGCAATTTGAATGGCAAATTGATTATCATAAAAGAGAAGAGCAAGATCAATGTGAGAGATATTAAAATCTGTCAAGAGATAAATGAGCCATTGAAGCTCACAAGTAGTAGAGGACAAAGCTCTGTATTTAGCCTCAAAAGATGACTTAGAAATTGTAGCATGTTTCATAGCTATCCAATAAATTAAAGAGTTGTCAAGGAAAATGGAAAAACCTATGATTGACCTTCGAGTATCTATACATAATGTCCAATCAAAGTCTCTATAACTTCACAATTTCAAATCAGAATGTGCATCAAAAAATATTCCAACACCAAGAGAAGATTTAATATATTGAAGTACACAATATGCAGCTTCCAAATGAATATCCTAAGATTAGACATAAATTGACTAAGTTGTTGAGTTACAAAATTTAGATTTGACCGATAGTAGTAAGATATTGTAGGCGCCTTATTAATTGTTGATAGGACTTAGGATCAAGTAGGGGTTTTCCTCTATCCTTTGAAAGTTTGAGACGTGGATCCATAGGACAAGTGGCAGATTTTCAACCCAAATAACTAGTATCAACAAATAATTCTAAAGCAAATTTCCTTTGGGACCAAAAAATACCATCCTTAGATCTAACAAGATCAAAGCTAAAAAAGTATTTGAGTTCACCCAACTGGTTTTTAATTGTAAAAGTAGCATGAAACTTATGTTTAACCAAATTGATTTCACTCATGTAACTAGCATTAGCTCTAATACCATATAAGGGGATATTGAATGAGAGAGAAAAAATGAATTGTATATTCATTGATTGACCAATATCTATTTATATACAACATATACATGTAATCAGAAATACATAATAAAAAAGAGTTTTACATAACAAAAAGTAGTTTTACAATTGGAAGTATGACTAACTTAATTACAATCTATTTTTATACTTGTCATAAGAAGAAGAGGGGCAAGAAAAGGAGAACCAAAAACTAAAACTTGGTTTTTTGTAACAGACTCTGGATATGAGTTTGTGTTAGAAGAAAATGGATTCGCCAGAATAAGAGTTTGTGTTAGAAGAAAATGGATTCGCCAGAATAGTTTGTTAGAGGGTTGGTATGGGTCAACACGGCAAAATGGCGACCGATTCAGAACGTTGTCGTGTTGATCTTTCATATTACAATGAGAAGCTTTTAATGTAAACTACTGTCATGATTCTTATATCGACAAAAGGCGGGAAGCTTTTGATCTTCTTTCATATAAGGAAGATATTAGCTATTGTTATTGCGATATAGGCCAAAAAAACACACACGTCTCTAAGTATAATCCTATAAATTAGGTCTTATGTCTAGGAAGTGAGATGCGAGATAGTATAATATTCCATCTATAAAAAATTAAAATAAAAGTGAAAGGAAAGTGTTAGAAAAAATAGAGATGGAAGCAAAACAAGCTATCCAGATTTTTTTTAATTACTAATCAATTGTCCAACTACCAAAACACGCCATCCAGATCCACCATCCCCTCCCCATTTCTATCTATCTTGGCTCAACTTTGACTTTTGTGCAAAATAATAAAATCCAAACACACACATATTATTATTACTCCATTTAGTCTTAAATATAAGATATAATTAATTTTTTTAGAGATATTAAAAAAATTAATTAAACTAACTTAAAATATTATATTTGTCAGTTTTTTTTTAAACTATTTTATCTAACTTATATAATCTAAGGATAAACAACATATGATATAATTAAATAATTTATTTGGCTTTGTTAATCTCTAAACAAAAATCAACTATATTTTATATTTAAGATTAAAAAAAGGGAGGATAATCACCTAATTAGCATGTTGGGGGTTTTTTTTTTTTTTGAGACAGTAGCCTTTATTTTATTAAGGCCTAGCTCCCACATTATTGTGGATATAAATGAATTGAACAACTAGCTGGGATCGGAGCAAAGGCAAAAGAAGGAGAAAGAAATGGCAACATCACATATGGCCTTGGCGTTGAAGTGCTGCATTTCTCAGGGAAGACCTGCTGTCTCAGAGAGTTTTGATCAGCCCAGAAACACACTATCCTCTGCGTTTAAGGTAAGTATTGAATAGTCTGGTACATTAACTTCAATTTCTTCAGCTCCATATATTTCAAATTTCTAGTAACGTGAATGTTGATATGATGGTTGGGCAGCCCATGTTGAAAGGTTTTCAAGTTCCAATATTACAGACCATAAAAGAGACAGGCGCTAATTTACTGGACGCTTTTGTGGACTCCACCTTTGAATTTGTCGACCAGCCATTGCTTCCATCTCAGGTATATATCACTTCATTTATGATCCCTCTAGAACTTGTTGTCTTGTTATTCTTGTTGGTGATCCAAGCGTGTGTGTGGATACTATACAGAGTAACTTTGCTCCGGTGGAAGAACTGGGGGAATCAGTGGCTATTACCACCGTCGAAGGCCAAGTTCCTGAAGGTTTTCCAGATGGTGTCTACATTAGAAATGGTCTCTCTCTCCCCACTCTTTTCGATCTTTCTTAATTACTCCCACATTTAGAAATGATTCATATTTTGTGTGTGTACCAGGATAATAACATGCATGTGCATTATGTATTATATGATTTCAGGAGCAAATCCACTTTTCGGAGGATTGAAGTCAAACAAGTCCGTGTTTGGGAGGTCAAGTGACATTTGGGTGGAAGGTGAAGGAATGCTTCATGTGTTGTATTTTAGAAAACAGAGTGATGACAGCAGGACTCTGTTGTACAACTGCAAACTCGTCGAAACTGATACTTACCTGTTGGAAACACACAAAAAGAAACGATCTTTTATCCCAGCTGCAGATGGCGATTCACTCGCTGTTTTATCCGCCTTTCTTCTAAACTCGGTTAGTATGTTAATTAATCTCACTACACTCAAAACAATTGCGGCCTTTATCATGTAACATGACCTGTTGATTAATTTGGTAAATCTTGTGGATCATGCAGCTGAGATTTGGCAAAGTTTACAAAGTCATGAGTAACACCAACGTGTTTGAGCACGCGGGGAAGTTGTACTCAATCGCCGAAAATGACATACCTCAAGAGATTGACATCTTCACCCTCAAGACCATCAGAAACTGGAATGTCGGTGGATACTGGAATCGACCTTTCACCAGCCACCCAAAGGTATCTTCTTCACAGTTGATCAAGTTTGATTGAAAAAATGTTTAGTACGTATAGGCAGAATGAAATCACGTCAGTATGTTCTATGCTTATACGTTCACTTGCTAGTGTTTGCTGATAAGGTCAGATTCTTTTGATGGTATTATTACAGAAAGCTCCGGGTACAGGGGAGCTGGTTACGTGTGGGTTTGACCCGGCGACAAAACCTTATAATGAGGTAGGAATAATTTCCTGTATGTACAGTGTTTTACTAACTGCTATAAAAATGTTGGCCAGTGTGAATATGTATACGTGTCGGAGTGAGTATGACTTTGTCCAAACCTTTTTCAGCTGATGGAAGCAGAATGATCCACAAATTGGATATCAAATTAGAGAGGTGCAGTTTTTGCCATGAGATAGGTATCACACAGAGGTAATAGCCTCCAAAATTATCCATTTCAGCTGCTCAACATGTAAATTAATTACTACCACACAAGTTCATGAATTTCAGCATATTAATTCGTCTGTGTAGGTACAATGTGATCATGGATTTTCCACTAATCCTAGATCTCAAGAGACTACTCAGAGGAGGCCCGTGAGTTCATATATATATCCTTCTCACTATCACAATAAGAAACTCTGCTAGAGCCTAGCTAGAGCATACGTTATGCAAATATTTTGCGTTTCCCCAGCCAACTAATCTTATATTAAACCACAAGCAAAGGGAAAAAAAGTACCTAACATGAGTTATATCAATTGGATATACAGATTAATAAAGTACGAAAAGGAGGAATATGCAAGGATTGGGGTAATGCCTGGCTACGGAGATGCAGACTCAATCAAATGGTTTGGGGTGGAGAATAATTTCACATTTCACATATTCAACTCATTTGAGGATGGTGATGAGGTATTTCTCTTCCAAAAGTATTGTTTCGTGGTTTTAAAATTTCTTGCAGATACGTATGAATGGAAGGGCGTACCTAAGGTTTGGAATAATTATGAACTGTGGTGTGTGTTGTTGACAGGTCGTGTTGTGGGGCTGCAGAGCTCTTGAGGCAGTACTTCCAGTTCCAGAACTTAAAGAGGGTTGGAGTACAAATAAGTTTCCTCATTGTTATGAAGGGAGATTAAACATGCAAAGTGGGAAGGTGAAGGAGAGACGTCTGTGCAAAGAACAACATGCAATAATGGACTTTCCGATGATCAATGCAAAGTTTACAGGTCTCAAGAACAGATTCGGGTACGCCCAAGTGATTGATTTCACGGCTTCGGCTATGGCAGGCAAGTTTCAGTTTTCCTTCATTTCATTATTATACCTATATTTCTAAATGCTGCCTCTATATATATTATAATATAATATGGTTTTTGCTTTCCCGTGCTTGTTATACACAGGCAAGCCTAAGTGTGGAGGTATAGCAAAGATATATTTTGAAGAACCGGCTGCTGAAGTGTACACAGTAGGTGGTGAAGAGACAAATACAAGAGTGAAATATCATATGTTCGAGAAGAATGTATACTGCACTGGAGCCGCCTTCATCCCCAAAGATGGATGCCTTGAAGAAGATGATGGTTGGATCATCACTTTTGTTCACAATGAAGACACCGACATGTCTCAAGTACGTACGTAGGTTAATTTCTGTTAGGTTTATTAAAATTGCTGAGAAGCATCATGAACATTAATTAACCGAGCTCCATTAAATTTTGCAGGTTCGGATAATTGATGCGCACAAATTTACTGGGAAGGAAAGTGCCATAATTACGATGCCTTGCAGAGTTCCGTATGGGTTTCACGGAGCTTTCATGCCTATCTCTTTCTAGAAATTCCAAGTAGGCGGCTATCCTTCTGTTGTTGGTATCGGTCATGCATTAAATGTGACTGAATAATGAAGAATATGGCTTTATCTGTACCTTGGTAAGTGTGGGAATATGTATCCGCAGCACCTATTTGATTGCCATCCAAATTCGGTGTTATCAAATAAATGAGTAATCTACCATTATTTGTGTTTTCATGTATCATTATCTCCAGATATCACTCTCTAAGTGATTTGGTTTTTTTTACTAGTTGTCCAAACAATATGAAAAAAAAAAGTGCATTTAATTACTTCAAACTCCATATGATATGATCTGCCTAGATTTTTAAAGATTTTTGTTTATTAAGTGGTGGAACTTAAAAATCATTTTTTTACTTTTTTATTTCAGCAAGAACAATACTCCTATATATTACTCATTCCGGTCATTAATATAAGATATATTTAAGGAATTAATTTTTATTTTATATGTAAGACATAAATTTTATATTTATTAATTTTTTTTTAAAATTTACCCTATTGATATTATTTCTATAATAAGTAAGAAGGTGAGAGAAGAAAGGAACACTTGCACAAGGTGATTTTGCTCTCTCCGTATATGCTGTATTTTTAAATCCCATAAATGGCTTATTAGGCTCTAAATTCTAGAAAAGAGTAATCTTCCCAGTTACGGTTACTGCTTCTGTTTGCTATCACATCTACAAGGTGAGAATGCTTCTATTATTAAAAGAACTTAAGAATGTTAAAGTCCTTGTTCTAAAAACCAAAGTCAACAAAAGTTGAGTCGCTGAGATATATTTTGGTATCAAAACTGGGCCTCAAGCCCAAGTAAAAGAAGAACAAAAACCCGTAAGAAAAGATCCCATGGCTTGACATGATAGCCAAGCTATGAAGTTAAGGAGTTACAACTAACAGGAATTTCATTTTATCGATTATTTCAACTTATGTGCCTTTTCTTTGTGACGAAGGGGAGAAAAAGAACAAAAGCAAAAACTTGCATGGCTTTTTCACTTTTAGATAATTTGTTAATTTAAAATGCACTTGTTTTGAGATATTTGCTTCACACAATAATAATGACGAATTCGCTGCATGAAATATATTTTTGGCCATTTAAAATAATTTTTTACGTAACTTTTTTGTGATATTGAAATTTAGGGCACGAGAGACACGGTCTCGTGATGAACAATGAAATTATACTAATCCCTTCAACAAATGTTTCCTTCTGGTTGTATCGCACACTAAGGAATAAACTTGTCCTTCTAATAGGTTTTACCTACAATGCGTTGTAACCAATTCCAACAACAAGCTCATCCAGGTCTCCGATTAACTGTAATAATCCATGATATGCAAATTCAAAGAGCCCTTTCTTGCTGCAATTTGCAGGTTCAGTTCTTTTTTAGGGTCCTTCATCTCTCTTGTCTCTTCCCACCTTCTTGTCCTTCAGTATCACAAGAATACACGGAATCTTCCATTGGACAGAGATCCTTTGTGACTTGACACGCAACTCTACCTAGCTACTTACTAACTGTTAGAACAGATAATAGAAGGACGTGAGGATAAGATAGAAATGAAACAAACAATAATGTTGGAGAGGCTAGATCTTTGAGAAGGATAAGAAGAAGAGATGAATAAGAAAGTACTGTACAATATCTTCAAGATATGAATATCATTTTCATTTAGTTTTGATTCGCTTCCATCAATTCCTATCTAATAGAGTGCAATTTGAATTGACACACGAGTTTTCTATAAGATACAATGAAGATTTTTGAGTTTGGATTGCACTCTCAATACTCAAGCCAAGGTAATAATGACTTTTACAAAGTGATAATTTAATTTTATCTTTTTGTACACTCAAGGACAAAGTCAATAAATTTGACCTCTTGTTGTTGTATGATTTTTAATGTTGTACTGTCTGTGACAACTGAAGAGATGATATAGGGTTTTTATAGACCATGAAGTGGTGACTCTTGAAATAATACCTCTTCAATTAAAAGTCATAACCACATGTTAGATTCATGAACCAACATAACTTCAATAACCCATGGTTATTTAAAATAATTCTTCTATGAAGGATAACACCTTTATAACATGTAGGGTTTTCTTAAAAGCCAACATAACATTCTACCAAGTAGTAATTACCACATCTTTACATAGGTGTTTTTAGAAACTAAATGACATGACCTTGGTGACCTTTAGTGATATAACTCTCTATATAACTTTTCACATAAATTCCTTAATTTATAAGGACATGGCTTTCCAATAAACATATCTCTTCATTTTAAAATATTCCAACAACCGCCCACCATTTTAAATTGATCACAAATTCTTACCATTTCAGAAAATCTCATATTGTCAGTAAATGTATCTCAAGAATTTGAATCATTAGCTAAATAAGGCATGGTTTCATCCATCCGAAATAATATGGTAAACTAAGTTTTAAACCAATTATCCCGTATGGACATATAGGCATGAGATCTTGGTGATTTTATGCCACTTTAAGTGGCATATTTATTCGTGGCCTTGTATCCATATCCTTCTCATGAGACCTGACCTTTTTAGAGTCAAGCCCAATCTTAGAAGATGCCTCGCTTCACTTTCATATAGGTAGACTATATCAAGAGCATCACTATGATAAATGCTCCAGCAAATATATACTTATAGGTTCATTAAGAGCCAAATTATGGCCCAACCTACCCCATTCTAGTCTCATGGCTACCAATTAAGTACTTTTCCAACTTGAGCTGTATTAAAAAGTCAAGTACTTACAATCACTCTGATAGCGTATTTTCATCATTGAACTCAAGACTTGATATGATGGTCAAGTGTGAGTTGAGTTTCCACTATTGATAATCAAAGTTTATAGGCTTCAATCCCATTCCTTTTGATGTTTTTAACACAAAATCTCTTGTCAGACCTTTCGTCAAAGGATCTGAATATTTAATTCAGATCTTACATAATTAATCGAAATTACTACATTTAAAATCAAATCTCTCACATAGCTATGTTTTAGGTTAATATGGCGACTTTCCATTATTAACTTGGTTATAAGCCCTTGTAAGATTAGACAGAATATTACAATAGATAGATATTAGTACCAACTTCATATTAGAGTCAAATAATGAAGAACCATAACAAAAATCAAAATTATAAGCATGTCAATAACAACTCATGACTTATTTTCTATTGCTAAAATTATCATAGCCAGTCATATAAATAAAATTCACAATTCTATCATCCCCCCCCTTTTTTTTGAGGTCTTATAAGTATGTGCTGCCTCCACTACTTGTACCTTCTCATAAGCATTGGTACCTTTTATATTATAAATCATTAACCATAATCTAATCCTTTTTTAAGCGAAGATAGTCCCCCACTTACTCAAGAGAGATTTATTTTTTATGTTTAAGACTCTTGCATAGCTAAATCTTTCCCGTGTGAAGGAGGAAGCTTTATGTAAATGATAAGATAATAATAAATTCATTTATATGTATGTTAAGTTATTTGGAACTATTCAAACCAAGCATTTATTTTATAACACATTTTCTATCAATCATTCCTTTAAAATTAGAACACAATACTATAATATCACCTTATCTAATTGATAATAAAATTTCTCATAATAATTATCATTATCAATTTAGTAAATTCGAATCTATTAAGCTTCTTATCACTTCCTAATTAGGATTAAAAAATTCATGATTCCATAGGTAATAAACCACATAATCTTAGGTAAAATAATTGCATCAGCCAAATCATGAATAAACATCATGCGGCATCACATGTCATTGAAGTTGGAAAAAAAATAAAATAAGCTTCCCTATTGATGTCATTGGCGTTGATGGGTCTGATGTATTCTTACTATTATTGTATACCTCCCTGGGCTAATTGGTTGGTTCAGATGTATTGTTATTATTTTATGCCTCCCTTTGACGCTCCCATCAGGCAAAGACAATTCGAAATACACCCTAAATTAACTGCCTAGCATGTGGATATTTGAGGAAACATGTATATATCTTTCAACAAGCTATGTGTTTATATTTTCAATGAATTTATAAATGAAAAAAATTGAAGCTATCCCTTGAAAGATAAAGATATATAGGTATAAACATCAGGGTCAGCAAGCATTGGTTTGAGTCAGGAAATATTTTCCATTAACATTTTTATTATCAACATCTCTCTACTAATCTCAGACTAATAGGAAAACATCATATCTGTCTTCCGCGGGTTCAGTCAATATTGACGTACTCTTCTCATGGAATATAGATCTTTTTATTCCTTTTATTATCAATTACGTACAATATAATAGTCGGTCGAAATAAATACTAACATGGATTTAGTATTATTCAGCAAGGAATCAGCGTTACATGTTCTTTGTCTCGTCCATCTCCATCGTTATTGAATTTCCGATAAAAGGCATATTTGCCCTAGGATGCTTTTATTGGCCAAAAGGAAGATACCCCTCCCTCATGTTCGTAGTAGTATACACAGTCTTCTATGAAAATTTTGTAGACTAAATCATTAAATATAAATCACTTTGTAAGAATCTGTATATAGCATTAGCTACTTGATTCCAAATATGTATGTCCTCGCTCTAAATTTCCCATGAGAGGTTAGAAAGTATATATACTCCTCAAATTCTATAAATTAAATATAATTTTTTTACCTTATTTAATTATAAGTCACATCATTAAATTTTTCACTTAAATGTAAAATTTTACCATTCCTAGTTATCATAAAACGTATAGGAAGTAACTTATAAATATAACGACCGGAGTATTTTTTAATTTACGGCACTCCTCCTTTCCTTGTTGTAAGAGACAATTTATGTTCCCTTTAAAAGGGATACTTAGAGATTGTCTAATTTTTATTTTTTTTGACTTTCTATTTTATCCCTATTTAATTATTCATATTACTCATATTACATTTAATTCACACAGGTTTTCTCTCCACCACATACTCTCTTTCACATAAATGATGATATTTTTGGCAAAAAATTTACATTTTTACATATTTCCAACTAATTTTAACTAAATTTTCAAACAACATGATTTGATTAATTACTTCTTATAAAAAGGAGTAGAGTACTTATTAGAGGTAAAAATAGAAATAAGAACAGTTTTTAGACAACTGCACCTAATTTTTCTTAGTTCCTATAAATTAATTATGAGTTACTTATATTATGGACTTGGGGAGTATGGTGATATTTATTATATTAGGGAAAACTCACTTGTAACTCAATATGACTAATTTCGAGGAAAACTGGAATAATGAGAGTGATCATGAAAGTGAAGATGCATAAACAGTAGAAGCCACCGTGAGTAATTAATGCTGAAAAATCGGGTTGCACTTCGTAAATGGCCGCCTCTGATGGTGGTTTTCAAACTTCTCTTCCTCCGCATTCAAGCACTTGGCCATGGCGGTGTGCTTTCTTCGTCCGTCTTCTCTCTTCAGTCCTTCCTCATTTGTTGCGTGGAGTGCTGATTTGGAAGCATTCTTGCTGCATAGGATGACTCAGAAGTTAGCTATGGATGTTAAGGACTATAGTATGAAAAATTAGAGGACTAAGTCACAAGCAAGTCAAAAGTTTAGAAATTAAACAGCACTGAGTCATATTTAAAGAATTAAGTTATAAATAAGTTAAAAGTTAAAGGCCCCGAAAAGATTAATCTTCCCATTATATTATTATTGAATTCTATATGTTATGTAATCAAGACACAATAATATTTCTTGTCACATTTTTAAGTAAATGTTATTTTTTGAGATAGTAGCCTTTATATTATTCATTAAGCCCGAGGTCTCATCACAATATTATTGTGGATATATATACATGTATGTGTTGTGTGTGAACGGATAGCTGGGATCGGAGCAAAGGAAATTGAAGGAGAAAGAAATGCCAACTTCACATATGGCCTTGGCAGTGAACGGCGGCATTTCTCAAAGAAGACCTGCTGCTGTTCCAGACAGATTCCATCACCCCAGAAACACATTATCGTCCGTGTTCAAGGTAAAATATTAAATGAGCCTTGCACGTTAATTTTAATTTCTTCAGTTCCATATATTTTTCAAATATAAAAAATGAGAGTAATGTGAATGTTAATATGGTTGTTGAGCAGCCCATGTTGAGAGGTTTTCAAGGTCCGATATTAGAAACCATAAAAGAGACAGGAGCTAATTTAGTGGACGCTTTTGTGGATTCCACATTTGAATTTGTTGACCAGCCATTGCTTCCATCTCAGGTATATATATATATAATCCCTCTAGAACTTGTTCTCTTGTTCTTGTTGGTGATCCAAGCGTACGTGTGTGTGGATACTATACAGAGTAACTTTGCGCCGGTGGAAGAACTTGGGGAAGCAGCGGCTATTACCAGCATCGAAGGCCAAGTTCTCGACGGTTTTCCAGATGGTGTCTATATTAGAAATGGTCTCTACTCTCTTCACTCTTTTCGGTCTTTCTTTCTTTAGCCTTTTCATATGTATGTATGTGTGTACGTACGTAAGGATAATAACATGCATGTGCGTTGTGTATTATATTATATGATTTCAGGAGCAAATCCACTTTTTGGAGGATTGAAGTCAGCCAAGTCTATGCTTGGGAGGTCAAGTGACATTTGGGTGGAAGGTGAAGGAATGCTTCATGCTTTATATTTCATAAAAAAGAGTGATGGAAGCAGGACTTTGTTGTACAATAGCAATACGTTGAAACTGATGATGCTTTTGAGCCGGAAACACACAGAAAGAAAAGGTCTTTTCTCCCAGCCGCAGATGGCGATTCACTCGCTATTTTATCTGCCTTTCTTCTAAACTCGGTCAGTATGTTAATTGACCTTATCACTACAGTCAAAACAATTGTGGGTTTTGATCTTAGTTGTATTGTACAACTATTATTTGGAAAGATGTTATGCTCCCTCTCATTCCTTTTATAAGAATTTTTTTTTCTTAGTCCTATTTATAAGATGGGAAAGTTACACTCAGGTCCTAAGTAAAACAAATTATCACTACAAGGTTCTTTAAAATTTCCAAAATACCAGCAAGGCCAGGGGACCCGAGAGTAAGATATTCTGATAGTAAAAAGATGCATTTACCTTTACCCTCATTTAGTTGTCACTAATGTTCTTTCACTTGTCAACCAATTTAAATACAGTATATGTTTTAATTATCTTCTCTTAATTTGGACTCATGTGCTTAGAATATAAACAAAAAAAAATTATATGGTATTTTATATCATATTTTGAATCATGACTGTTACATAATTTTGTTTTGGTTGACAAGTGGAAGGGTATGATAAATTAATAAGTGAGGGAGTATGAATTGAAAAGTGAAGAAGCTGATAATGACAATTAAATAAGGGTAAGGGCTATGATGTGCTTTTACAATTAGAATATTTTACCCTCACGTCACTCACGTCCCTTGGACTTGATTTTGTTAAGAGAGCTTATCATACTAATTTTTCTTATTTGGGATTTGAGTACAATTTTCCCTTATAAGAAAGAAGCTCTTGTCAGGATCATTTATTAAAACTTTTATTTTCATATCCTCATTAAAAAGGATCATTTATTAATGGGATCAATTATAAAACTACCAACAAATTATTGAATGAGAGTATTAAAGAAAAAATTGCATTTTCAACATATTTATTAATCCGAACTAACTTTAGTTACATTTTTTCATACTTGAGAAGTAGCTTTTTTTTTTTTGAATAAAATGACAAGCATTATGCTTGAAAGTTACATCTCAACAAAAGTCTGTATAAGGGTGGGATGAAACCCCTAGTTCTACATCTCTTAAATCTTGATTCATCTGGACCCAGCACCAAATTGGTGGTTTATTTAATATGGTAAAATCTGACTACGCTTCATGGGCAGTACGAATAAGGAAGTCAGCGCTCCTTAAGGCTTCACATGTATTATCTCTAGGTCCTAATCCGAGAAGATAAGTGACCTGACGTCACCTATTTCATCTCTAAGCGGATGTTCATGATCATAATTGGTTAGCAAGAGCTGCATAACCTTAATAGAGTCAGAGAACAATTTTATTTTTGAAAGATTCAACATTTTACACATTTTCAACCCTGTGCCAATAACTATAAACTCTACTGCAATGGAAGGTGCATATCTATTACATTAAGGCTGAAGGCCAATCTTGTGATAAAACTGAAGAAAATAAAACACTCACATGATGTTAAAAGTTCCGACCAAATCTTGTGATCGTACATCTGAGATTTGGCAAAGCTAATGAAGTCTTTAGTAACACAAACGTGTTCGAACATGCGGGGAAGTCTTACTCAGTCGCCGAAAATGACATACCTCAAGAGATTGACATCTTTACCCTCAAGACCATCAGAAACTGGGATGTCGGTGGAGCCTGGAATCGACCTAATTTTACCAGCCACCCAAAGGCCTCTTCTTCACAATTGCTCAAGTTTGATTGAAAAAACGTTTAGTGCGTAGCCAGATAGGGTTAATGAAACCACCACGTGAGTTCTATGCTTATACGTGCACTTGCCAGTGTTTGCTAATCAGGTCAGCTTCTTTTGATGGTATTGTTACAGATAGCTCCGGTTATGGGGGAGCTGGTTACGTGTGGAGTTAGCCCGACTAAACCTTATAATGAGGTTGGAATAATTTCCGGTGGGTACGGTGTTGTACAACTTGCTCTCAGCTTCTTAGTATAAGATTCATTTGATTTTAAAAAAAAAAAATTAAGGAAGCTGAATAAATTACTTTAAATGTATTTATATTTATTATTTTTATACTAAATTAATTTGTTCGATATATATAAAATATACAACTTATGTTATGATTAAGTTACTAATTTAACTTCATCAATCTCTCTTAAAAATATCAACTAAATCTTATATTAAGAACCGAGTTTTAAAATGTTGGCCATTTTGTGTGTCCCTGAGCGCGTATGACTTTGTTAAAACCTGTTTCCTGATGGAAGCAGAATGATCCATAAAGTGGATATCAAATTAGAGAGGTGCAGCTTTTGCCATGAGATAGGGGCCACACAGAGGTAATAGATGGCCACTAAAATTATCAATTTCAGCTGCTCAACATGTAAATTAATTAATTACAACACAAGTCCATGAATTTCAGCATATTAATTCGTCTGTATGTGCAGGTACAATGTGATCATGGATTTTCCACTAATCCTAGATCTCAAGAGACTACTTAGAGGAGGCCCGTGAGTGCATATATCTCTCTCACTGTTATAAGAAACTCTGAACTGGAGCATACGTTGTGCAAACAAACATTTTGCGTTTCACCAGCCAACTAATCTTGTATAAATAAAAAATCTGTACGTAACACGGGTTATTAATTGGACATACAGATTAATAAAGTATGAAAAGGAGGAATATGCAAGGATTGGGGTAATGCCTCGCTATGGGGATGCATACTCAATCAAATGGTTTGAGGTGGAGAACAATTTCACATTTCACATATTCAACTCATTTGAGGATGGTGATGAGGTATAATTCTCTGCCAAAAGTATTATATATTTAGAGCTTTTTAAATTTCAAGCAGATACATATATATGAATTGAAGGGCCTACCTAAAATTTGGAATGATGCAGTATTTCCAGAACCCATATATGTGGTGTATTACCAGGTCGTTTTGTGGGGTTGTAGATCTCTTGATGCAGTATTTCCAGAACCCAAAGACGGTTGGACTACATTTAACTTTCCGCGTTCTTATGAGTGGCGTTTAAACATGCAAAGTGGGAAGGTCAAGGTGAGACCTCTCTCTGGAGAACAACATGTAATGGACTTTCCAATGATCAAAGCAAAGTTCACAGGTCTCAAGGACAGATTCGGATACGCCCAAGTGCTTGATCTCACTGCTTCTTCTATTGCAGGCAAGTTTCAGTTTTCCTTTTAAGAATTAAAGCCACCCTTGATTTCCTTATACCCATATTTCTAAATGCTGCCTTTATATATATATATATATATATATATATATATATATATATATTGCTTTCCCGTACGTGCTTATTTAGGCAAGCTTAAGTATGGAGGTATAGCAAAGATATATTTTGAAGAACCGTGTGCTCAAGTGTCCACAGTACGATTTGGTATTCAAGACTAAATTTCAGATCTTGAGAAACGATCATTATATATGCTTAATTTTGTATTGCAGAGTGACGAAAAGCTTGAAGAGGCAATAAGAGTGGAATATCACACGTTTGAGGAAAATGCATACTGTGTAACACCTTAATTTCTAAAGTCTTTAGATTAGTTTAAATATATAATAGTTTCAAATCTGAGACCAAAACAATTTAAATTTTCAATTTAAGAATAGTTTAATCTTATATTTGTATAGGATTTTCAAAAAAACTTTTTAAAATAAATATGTATGGTCTAAATTTTAATTTGTAAATTCATTATCTTTATCAGTTTCAAAATCATTTATTTAAAATACAGATCATTTTCTATCCATAGCTCGCGTCGTGATGGTTAACTTATTGGTTTCTGGATACCAATACGTTATCAAAAGTCTAGCGTACGGATTACAACGTATACAGTCTGCATCGCGAGTACTAGTACTACTATCGCTACTACAACTACTTATAAATATTTTACAGTCATCCAAAATAAAATGATAACCAAACAGTCCATAATTTATTTGCCTCTTCTTCGTCCGTCTATATTACCTTCTTGCCCTTAGAGCTGGACGCCTTTGCTGTATATCATTTGTTTAAAAAGGGGTGAGATTCAAAAGAATCTCAGTAGTACACAGATCACTCATATAATATGCAAATACTAAGCATGTAAAACAAATCATCAAACAGCACAACTTACATAAATGCAGCACATAAAAGGGTCTAACCGGTCCTTTATCTCATACTCACAGCGCTTGAGATTCACAATCTGGCTGCCCAGGGCCTCTGCCCCATACAAGGTACAGTCACGGGCTTTCTGCCTCAAACCTACCTGGCTTAAGACGCCCCCGGGTAACTCCCGGTGTAACTTGTACTTACAGGTCTTACCGCCTATGGACTATCTGTCCCACACATATACAGATGATATGGTACACATACATGGCATCACATATGATATAAGAGATAAGGTACTACCTGACAGTCTTTCCAAATTTGGTTCATGTTCTCAGTCTCTTAGGCGTCTCGGGAAAATGTCAAATCCTATAATTTATAATTTACGGACGGGCGAATTATTACTTATTCCAAAATAATTTAAGACACTTTGGTAGGTTATCATTATAGCTAATACCTTAAATCCAATAGGTATTTAATGGACTCATATCAACTCTAAGTATTTAATTTGACCCTTAGAGTCCCAATTATTTCAAAAATACCCTTACTTTTTTTTTCACTATTACTCAATTCTGTCAGAATTTTCAATAATCTTTGAAAATTCATATCTTGGCCTAGAAATATCCAATTAAGGTGGTTTCAAATTCTATGTGTCACTTATGAAGTCTATTTTAATATAAAAATACGTTTAACTACCACCTATCCATGAATAATTCCCAGTTTTAAATTTTTCTCGCACTGCCAGAAAATCTTTCCAGTTTCAATAGCTTAACTTCTAAAATTCATAACTAAATATCTAGAACTCCAAATGGGATGGTTCAAAATCCTATATGTTTCTCTTTAAGTATAGTTTTAGGAAAAAATATTACCATTTAGATATTATAGTCACAAAATTTCCATAATTTCGTCAAACCCCATCTGTACCAGAAAACGTTCCAGATTCATCATCTAACTTTAAAAATTCATATCTCACTATTTATAAACCCAAATGATACATATTATATATCAAATTAAAGCTTAAGATGTCTACTTTCCTTCTGGAAACTTTCATAATTTTCGGACTAGGTTTGGTTAACGAAATTTATTTTACAACCAATATGATTTCAGAGAAACTAACCGAACAGCAACTCCTTTTATTTTCTAAAAATTCTAGACTTATATATAATCATCCAAAAATCAAAATCACATGTATTCCCACATAATTTTTCGTGTAGAATTGATTGGAAACCTCAAATTTGACAAATTCTCATTCCTTCTTCATGCACTATTTTTCCCAAAACAAAACCTCACAAGTCAACAATTCATTATACTAGGTTCTTATGCTTCCTAAATTACCCAAAAATAGTCTTAAATCAACTAGAAAGAGTTAAGAATATGGGAAGGAAACTCACCTATATTAGGATATGGAGTTGTATGTAGAATTTGTAATCATTTCTTCCTTCCTCTAGTAGCACTGATCCTCTTACTTATCTCTCTTTCTCTATTATATGTCTCTTACTCTCTCTCTTTTTCACTCACTCTCTCTTTTCTTTTCTTTTTTTGGATAATGGCTGAAGAGAATTGAAAATGAGGAGTGTGTGTGTTCATGTGATTAAGAGAATGAGAGAGAGTGTGTTTTTTTTAATAATTAAAAATGTGTATGTGTGTGCCATGTGTGTAGTGTGTGTGTGTTATTTAATTAAATAGTTGTGTGTACATGGATTGCATGTGAAGTGTGGGAAGTGGGTGTGTGTGTTTTAATTATTATTATATATATATAGGTATATTTTTATCCTATTAATTACACACACTAGGTCTTTATTTTTCCCTTTGTCTAATTTAAGATTCCTTATATTTCATAGGTTTCATAATTTGGCTTACTATCTAACTCCCATAAATTAATCCTTAACCTTTAAATAAATTTTAGGATGTTACATACTGCACTGGCCGCCTTTGTCCCAAAAGATGTGGTGGCCTTGAAGAAGATGATGGCTGGGTCATCACTTTTGTTCACAATGAAGACACCGACACTTGTCAAGTACATGCGTAGGATATTTCTGTGAGGTGTACTAAAATTGCTGAGACAAGCTAAACATGATAATTAATTAACCTCCATTAACTAAATTTTGCAGATTCGTATGATTGATGCACATGAATTTTCTGGGAAGGCAAGTGCCATAATTACGATGCCCTGCAGAGTTCCGTATGGGTTTCATGGAGCTTTCATGCCTATCTCATTTTAGAAATTCCAAGTTGGCTAGTTGTCTGTTGTTGGAATCGCGTCATGATCATGAATAAATTGTACATACTTGATTGGGATAGAAATTCGGTCGGTGTGATAAAATAATATACTATTATATATATAATCAGCATAATTATATCAAATATGCAAATACGGTGTCATAAAATATTGAAAGGCCAGAATCAAAGTGAATATGAAGCCAATAGACCATAAATATCTTCTTTTTCTGAGCTTTATCAAGAACAAAATATCTTAACCCACTTGCAGAAGTTATTCTCTCGTGAGTTTAAAATTGCATCATTTTATACCCAGAATATATTAAAATATCATTTTATATTGAAAGGCCAGAATCAAAGTGAATATAAAGCCAATAAATCATAAATATCTCCTTTTTCTGAGCTTTATCAAGAACAAAATATCTTACTAAATTTTATTAGGAAAAAAACACACATGTGCTGAATTAATAATTGAATTGAAAACTACGGGTATCTAAAGAATGATTGAATGATTTTTTCTTTATAGACACTGGACTTGGAATTTCATACAAACAAGTTTACATCATAAAGTCGACACAAACGTACCTAAAATAACTCTATGAAGTTGACATGACTAAAGTACTTAAGTAACCTTATATAGATGCGGGACCTTACTACTTTAGTAGCTTGGACGGATTTGCACAGAGAGCCGAAACGGATTCTTATGAGTTATTATTTATAATTGGGCTGCATACTCTGTATATCACATGAAGTCTGTTCATAATTTATGAGTAGAGTATAATTTCTTGTATATTTTATCATATCCAATGATATATCTGATAATAGCATTAATTTAAGACAGAGATATGTGTTGAATATGTAAAAATTTATGACATATATATTGCTCCTTACAATTGGGCTCAACTAGCAGAATCATCAACTGCATAGACTTATTTTAGGTATGTTTGTGTCAAATTTATGATGTAAACTTGTTTGTATGAAATTCCATGTCCAGTATCTATAAAGGAAAAAATCATTAAATCATTCTTTAGATAACCGTAGTTTTCAATTCAATTTTTAATTTAGTATATGTTTGTTTTTTTCCTAATCTAATTTTTTAGTTTTACTCATTTAATACTATTAACTCATATAACTTTATTAATATTACTAGCCTTGATAAATAAGCTAATTGTGATACTAGAGTAAAATTAAAGAATTGATAAAAAGAGAAAAATACACTTTTTTTTACCAAATTAAAGGAAACTATAGACAACTCAAGAATAGTTTTCCCTATCTACAAAATATCAGTGTTTCCTTTGAATTCTTTCTAAAACTCTCTTCCCTTCTAAAATCGTGAGCTAGTAATATCTTATTTTTGTTTTTTTTTAATATTTAAGTATGCTTTGTACCTGCTTCATTTGGACAATCATGTGCATTAGAATTCAGAATGAATATGACTATAATCCATCAGGATAATAGAGATAGAGCTCTAATATTGAGAGACTGATGTCCAGTCGAAGTTGTTAACGAGGCCTTACTTCATTGTTATAAATAACACTTTTTACATTTATATTTAAGTCTTTTCTACATCCTTTGAAGAGAATGTATATATGAACAATGTAGTAGAATATGAAAATAACGTATGTTAAAAAAAGGATATTGTAAGAGACTTACAATATCCCTTTTTTAAAATAGATGCCATAAGTTTTTTAAAGTAAGAATAGTGACGGGAACAGTAGCGTGAACGGTGCACATTTTTAGTCAAACTTTTAAATTCAAAAATATATTCTCTTTATCTCCACATGCACCCGTATTAAATCTGATTCTGAAAAAGGAAAATAAATAATAATATAATAATAATAATAATAATAATAATAATAATAATAAACAGACAAGAGAATCAGATCCAAATGCAAAAAGAATATAATTAAACAGAGGCTTACATGTTATATTTGAGAAGTGATAAAGAGAAATATTATTGTTGTAGGTAGGGGCACCAAAGGGCATAATGAGAGCGGGGAGGATAAGAAACCATTTGAATCTATGGAGTGTGAGTCTCTCTCTGCAGCTCCTCTCAAAGAAACTGAGAAATGTTGAAGGGTGAGAAAGAGAGAGAGAGGAAGGAATGAGTAAGGAGAGCGATGTGTGTTGTAATGAAATTTTTTGATAATGTATATATTTAAGTTCAAAGAAGGCAAGCTTTCTGCGTCCCTAATATAAATAGGGACCTATTTAAATTAGTGACACTATAGGAAATATGAGACGCCACCTTTAACATCCCTAATTAAATCCTTTGGTGTCCCTAAATTAATTAGGAACGTCAACCTAATTAATTTAGGGATGCCAACTTAATTAGGGACGCCAAAGGTAACTCCTTAATATTAAATACCTTTGGCGTCATAAGGACGCTAAAAGTGACGTCCCTAATATTAGGGAGCTAATTTAATTAAGGACATTAAAGGTGAACCTTTAACATCTACTTTTAAAATTGAGACACCTAATTTATTAAAACTAACACACAAAATTATAAAAATATCACTACCTTTAATTCTTACTTTCTTTTTAAAAAATGGACCTCATTTAATATAGTAAAATCTATATATTAGTCCTTCTATATTTTTGTTCAGATATTGAGGTCCATAAAGGCTACGTTTTGGGTCTTTGAATCTTTGATGGCGAGGAGGGCAAAGGCAGAGATCTTTGACCACGGTGGTTGTGATCTCCGGCAGTCTGATTTGGGTGTTTGTTGAAGTGATGAGTACTGTACCCCTAACATATCATATTTAGATCTGAATTGTCTAAATTTAAAATATTTTAATTGAAGATTTTTAAATAAAATAATACCTTTTTTAAAAAAAAACAATAGTTAAGTTATTATTTGTCAATCAGATGTGATGGATTAGAGGTGCTTATTATTTTGACGAGCACCTAAACTAGTTTCAGCCACGAGTGGGGATGAACTGTGGTTTTGTACTTGGGGCACAGGGGATATATCTTTTGGATGAAGACTTATTAGTAATTTCACATTATAAATACAGATATTAAATAATAATAATGTCAGGGTTACATCAATATACCAAGATATAGTATATATTTGTAAACCATGTATTCATATTTATTTTTAGACTATATCTCTATTTCTATTTTCATCAAAATTTATTTTAATATAGCAATCGCTTCATCATTCATGATTGAAAAAAATATTTCGGTAATTAAAATAATAAAAAAATTGTCAGACGAGACATGCATAAAAATATATCAATATTAATATTGATTGATTTTTATTTTTTTTAAGGGAGAATTGCTTAAGGGTGTGTTTGGAAACAGCTTCTGAGAATAGCTTATGGAGAGAAAAAATGAAAAAAGTGACTTTTGATAATAGATTCTGGCAGAATAGATTATGAGAAAAAAATGATTTTGATAAAATGAGAGTGTTTGGATATTATGATCAAAATAGCTTTTTTCATGGTCAAATTACTGAAAAGGACATTAACTTTTGTGATAATTATATAGAAAGGATAAGATTATGTTTTATGTATTATATATTAGTAAATTTCATAATAAATACAAAAATGGCATAAAATTATCTGAAAAATTTATAATTAATATATATATATATATATATATATATATATATAATATATTTTAAAAAATAATTTATAATAATTAGATATAAAATATTAGATTATATTTTAGGTATTATTTAACATAAAATTGAACAATAAATACCAAAAACTCTTTAAATTTGTCCGAAAAAATTATAAATTGTGACAAAAAAAATGAATTGTATATACATACATATAAATATATATATTAATAAATTATACATTGAAAGTTTATAATAATTACATATGAATGATAAGATTCTATTTTGGACAAACTAAAAAAAGCTGCTAGTCATTTTCTTAAAACTACACCGTTTTGGTGTAGTTTTAAGGAGTTGAACTTTTTTTTGTCTAAAAAAAATGATATCTAGTATTTTAAAATATTTTTTTGGACGTATGTAGTATCAAAAAATATTTTTTAAGTAACATGCAGTATTCTAAAATAATTTTTAGTGCTTTTAACTCTTTAAAATATTTTTTCAGTTGTACCCAATATATTTGCAAACTGATTGCAATTTTACCCTTAATTTATTTTTTCAGCTTCAAAAATTACTTTAAAATATTAGGTGCTCCTGGAAAAATATTTTAGAGTGGATGACACTGGGTACAACTAAAAAAATACTTTAAAGTAATTTTTAGAGCTGAAAAAATAAATTAAGGGTAAAATTGCAATAAGTCTGCAAACACACTGGGTACAACTGAAAAAATATTTTAAAGGATTAAAAGCATTAAAAATTATGTTAGGATACTACATGCTACTTAAAAAATATTTTTGGACATTTTTTAAAATAAAAAAAGCATGGTTTTGGACAAAAAGTAATAAAAAGAAGTTTTTCCCAAAACCATGGTTTCCAAAAAAAGATTGTTTGGCTAATTTTTCTCAAAACCATGGTTTTGAGAATTTGTCAAACACACTATAAAACTACCTTGAGGGTCAATTAATTGCTGAATGCTACAATTGCACACGACGGGTGATATGTTGCATACGAATGGAAAATGTTTGCACTTTTGTATGGAAGCTTTTTGCACACACAGAAGATGGTTGCACATAAGAGAAACTCTATTGCACATGACAGATGCTTATTTGCATGCGTGGTACCATTTAACAATTAATTTACTTCCAATGTATTTTTAAGTCATTTTCGCTTTTTTTTTAATTTGGATTGATTTTAATTGATTTAATGTCTCAAAAAATAAAGAGTGGGCCCTTCAGCTACCGTGGTAGGCACATGTATGTCATTGGGTACTATAGCCCATCCAACCCCAGCCTGAAACTGAAATGTGGATCAGAAAATAATTCCATGGATTTTAGGTTTTCTTGTATTGCATGTGATTTGTTCGGTGATACGTTCAAGTTTAATTTTGATGGTTGCTCTCAGCCTCAGGTGGCTCATTTGCATGTTACTCTTTTCTTTTCTTGTTTCCTTTCTCCATTTCTTAGCTAGGCCTTTTGTTCCTTTGATCATAGTATTTTCAGTAAATAGATGTTCCCTTTTCCTTTTTGTATAATGAATTGACACAATTTTCCAGGCAGAAAAGGGGAATTTCTTCAGCTTAAAAATGCTGTCTTTCTGCTGAAGGATGAGGATTTTTGGTTTTGACTTCTTTTTTGTTGTTGTTTTTCAGTTGTTGCACCCTAGTAATTCTCTTTTGAGATTATAATAGATTTATAAATTTCATTTAAAAAAAATGTTGTCTTTCCCATTGGATCAACGTTTGTTCAAATGATATGCAGATGTGCCTCTTTATAATACTTTTTATAATATTTCAACCTTTCAATTTTTTTTAAATTTTTTTTATTATCGTTAGATTCTATATAAAATAAGTGATATTTTAATATATTTTAGATATAAAATGATGCAATTTTAAACTTAAGGGAGAATAACTTCTACAAGTTGGTTAAGATATTTTGTTCTCGGTAAAGCTAAGAAAAAGGAGATATTTATAGTTTATTGGCTTCTCAATAAAAAAGCAATATATTGAAAATGGAATCGGATCGGCTGATTCAGTCAGAAAATGGTGAATCGGTCGTAAGTTAAATCTGATTGAATGCAAAAAATGAGGGTCGACTGAACCGGTCAATCCGGTGTGAATCGGGGGTGACCTGGCCTAATCACTGGTTGCCCTTTTTTTTTTACTTTTTTTATACTCCAAATGACATTGTTTTGGATTTTTTTTAAAAAAAATATTTTTCTAAAATTTTTAAACTTGCAAGGAGCTTTAAAAGCATTGTAGAATACTTTTAACATTGGCTGGAGAAAAATCTTTATATACTTAATGATATTTTTGTGAGTATTAGGTTTATAAGGTTATATTGAACTATTTGTTTAAAAAAAACTCTCATGTAATTTTTTAAATGGTATACATGAACATTTAAATTATATATATATTTTTAATTAACCCTGGTCTGACCCTCGGGTTGACCCCGATTTGAGCCACTAACCCTTAACTCAGTGCCTTGGCTGGTTCAGTGTCCGGTCCGGTTTTCAGTACTTTGTAAAAAAAGTGAATATGAAGCCAATAAACCATATAAAATGGCAGCACCAAGTTATTTTGAAACTTCAAAACCAACAGTTATAAACAGAATAAACTTAAAAAAATAAAATCATCAATTCTAAATTTAAGGAATTAAAACCAAAATTAAAAGAAACTTGAAGGAACAAAAATGGTATTAACCCAATTAAAAAATATACACACATATATATTATAATTATATTTAGCATGTTGGGAAATTTTATTAAGTTTTTTTTTTTTTTTTTGAGATGAGATGGTAGCCTTTATTTTGTTAAGGGAAAGTTACAATAAGGTCCCAATCAAATAAAAATATGAAAGAATGGTCTAAAGGGGTTGTTAATGACAACATGAGGATCCTCCATTAACAATATGATAATCGTCATTAACAACCCTTGAGAACATTTTTTCATATTTTCATTTACTTGGGACCTTATTGTAATTTTCCGTTTTATTAATGCCTGGGTCCCACGTTGCTATGGATATAAATGAACCACTAGTTGGTATCGGAAAGGCAATTGAAGGAGAAAGAAATGGCAACTTCATATGTGGCTTTGACAGTGAACTGCTGCATTTCTCAGAGAAGACCCGCTGTCTCAGAGATTTTTTATCAGCCCAGAAACGCACTATCCTCTGTGTTTAAGGTGAATATTATATAGTCTTGTACATTAACTTCAATTTCTTCAGTTCCATATATTTCGAATTTTAAGCAATGTGAATGTTGATATAATGGTTGAGCAGCCCATGTTGAGAGGTTTTCAAGGCCCAATATTACAGAGCATAAAAGAGACAGGCGCCAATTTACTGGAAGCTTTTGTGGATTCCACCTTTGAATTTGTCGACCAGCCATTGCTTCCATCTCAGGCATCACTTCATTTTTTAGCTCTAGAACTTGTTCTCTTACATAATTGTAGGTGATCCGAGTGTAACTGTTTGTTTGGATGCAGAGTAACTTTGCTCCGGTGGAAGAACCTGGGGAAGCAGTGGCAATTACCGGCATTGAAGGCCAAGTTCCCGATGGTTTTCCAGATGGTGTCTACATTAGAAATGGTCTCTATTCTCTCCAATCTTTTCGACCTTCCTTTCATTACTCCTCCGTCTACCTTGCTTGTTCATATATATTGCTCATCAAGATTCGAGTTTTAATTTAGTCAGCTAGATACGCATTATGTGTGTGTGGCAGGATATTAACATGCATGTGCATTATTTATCATATGATTTCAGGAGCAAATCCACTTTTTGGAGGATTGAAGTCAGCCAAGTCTATGTTTGGGAGGTCAAGTGACATATGGGTGGAAGGTGAAGGCATGCTTCATGCTTTATATTTTAGAAAACAGAGTGATGGCAGCAGGACTCTGTTGTACAACAGCAAACTCGTCGAAACTGATACTTTGCTGCTCGAAACACACAAAAAGAAACGATCTTTTCTCCCTGCTGCAGATGGCGATTCACTCGCTGTTTTATCTGCCATTCTTCTAAATTCGGTCAGTATGTTCATTAATCGCACTACATTCAAAACAATTATGGGCTGTATCTTGTAACATGATCTGTTTTAATTCGGTAAATCTTGTGGATCGTGCAGCTGAGATTTGGCAAAGTTTTCAAAGTCATGAGTAACACCAACGTGTTCGAGCATGCGGGGAAGTTGTACTCAATCGCCGAAAATGACATACCTCAAGAGATTGACATCTTCACCCTCAAGACCATCAGAAACTGGAATGTCGGTGGAGCCTGGAATCGACCTTTTACCAGCCACCCAAAGGTCTCTTCTTCACAATTGCTCAAGTTTGATGAAAAAACGTTTAGTGCGTAGCCAGATTGGGTTAATGAAACCACGTCTGTTCTACGTTTATACGTGCACTTGCTAGTGTTTGCTGATCGGATCAGATTCTTTTGATGGTATTTTTACAGAAAGCTCCGGGTACAGGGGAGCTGGTCACATGTGGGTTTGACCCGGCGACTAAACCTTATAATGAGGTTGGAATAATTTCCGGTACGTACGGTTTTTTTACTACTTGCTATAAATATGCATGCCATTGTGAATATGCATGTGTCTGAGTGTGTATGACTTTGTTAAAATCTTTTTCAGCTGATGGAAGCAGAATGATCCACAAAGTGGATATCAAATTAGAGAGATGCAGTTTTTGCCATGAGATAGGGGTCACACAGAGGTACCTAATAGCCTCTTAAATTATGGATTTCAGCTATGTACTCAACATGCGTAACCATAAATTAATGACTTCATTACAGTGCTTTGCTCTTACTGTTCAATCCCCCCTCCCTTGTCATTTCAATCTTTAACTTAAAACTAAAATTTGAGTGGTTTATATTTAATATTTTTTAAAAATATTTTTTATTGCAGTTTTTAATATCATAACCAAAATTTAGCAGTTTTTTTAATTTATTTACTTATTTTTTAATAATTTGATATTTTGTTAAAAAATTTTAAAACATTAAATATAAAACACTCATATTTCAATCTAAAGATTAAGATAAAAAGAATAGCAGATCGAAGAAGACCGGAAGAGAAAAGGCTATAGCCAAGTCCATGAGTTTTAGGATATTAATTAATTAACTCGTCTGTGCAGGTACAATGTGATCATGGATTTTCCACTAATACTAGATATCAAGAGACTACTTGGCGGAGGCCGGTGAGTTCATACCCTTCTCACTCTTACAACAAAATCCTGTGCTAGAGCATTTTAATCTTATAGTAAACCAAAAAAAAAAAATGTACGTATTTTTACTTGGACATACAGATTAATAAAGTATGAGAAGGAGGAATATGCAAGGATTGGGGTAATGCCTCGCTATGGGGATGCATACTCAATCAAATGGTTTGGGGTGGAGAACAATTTCACATTTCACATATTTAACTCATTTGAAGAAGGCGATGAGGTATAATTCTCTTCCAAGAGTATTATATTTCGAGCTTTTTAAATTTCCTGCAGATACAAATACATATATATGAATGGAATGGCCTACCCGAAGTTTAGAATAATTAAATGGTGTGTGTTGACAGGTGGTGGTGTGGGGTTGCAGAGCTCTTGAGGCAGTACTTCCATTTCCAGAACCTAAAGAGGGTTGGAATACAAATAATTTTCCTCATTGTTATGAATGGAGATTAAACATGCAAAGTGGGAAGGTGAAGGAGAGACGTCTGTGTGAAGAACAACAAGCAATGGACTTTCCGATGATCAACGCAAAGTTCACAGGTCTCAAGAACAGATTTGGATATGCCCAAGTGCTTGATTTCACTGCTTCGGCTATTGCAGGCAAGTTTCAGTTTTCCTTCATTTCATTATTATACCTATATTTCTAAATAATGAGCTGCCTTCATGGTTTTTGGCTTTCCCGTGCTTATTTAGGCAAGCCTAAGTGTGGCGGTATAGCAAAGGCATATTTTGAAGATCCAATGAGAGTGGAATATCATATGTTTGAGAATAATGTATACTGCACTGGAGCTGCCTTCGTCCCCAGAGATGGAGGCCTCGAAGAAGATGATGGTTGGGTCATCACTTTTGTTCATAACGAAGACACAGACGCATCTCAAGTACGTAGGTTATTTCAGCGAGCTAGGTATAAAAAATAAAAAAAATAAAAATTGCCGAGAGAAGCATGATAATAATTAATTAACCTCCATCAAATTTTGCAGGTTCGTATAATTGATGCACACGAATTTACTGGGAATGAAAGTGCCATAATTACGATGCCTTGCAGAGTTCCGTATGGGTTTCATGGAGCTTTCATACCCATCTCTTTTTAGAAATTCTAAGAGTACTTAGCTCATTTAGAATAATAATTAGAGTATTTAAATTTTCAATCGTGATTTATGGAGTACGAGGTAATTATGTGAGAGGAGAGTTGTATCGACTTACGTGTATAAACACTTATAAGTCCCTCAAAAGGATACCAAACATGCAATCACGTCCTGCATTAAATGTGACTGAATGAAGAACATGACTTTATCTGTACTTTGGGAGGTGTGTATATCCACACAACCCACTTCGGATCTGTTTGGAAACTCATTAGGAGGGGTCAGAAGCTCATTTGGAGGGTAAAAAATCATTTAGCATCTGCAGACACGTTTATGAATACGTTAGCTTTCACTGGATTTTTTTTAAAAAAAAACTGTTTTTTTAGAAACTCATTGAAGTAGCTTCTGACTTTTTTTCACTGGGTTTAGAAGAAGAAAAAAGACACTTCTTCCACTGCCAATCCAAACACAAATCACATTTATAATATGAATTTTTTCAATTTAACTTCTACAAAAACCACGTTAAAAAAAAAACCATTTTTCCATCCCTAATACACATGCACTTCATTGCCATACAAAGTCGGTGTGATCAAATAATTAAATGAATAACCTAGCTACCATTATACTGTACATCATCAATATTCATATAAAAAATGATATCACTATCTCCGGATATTACTCTCCAAATGATTTGGTCTTTTTTTCAGTTGTCCAAATAATATGGGGGGGGGGGGAAATAAGAAAGTGCATTGAATGATCTTATTACTTGAAACTCCGTTTGAATGCACCTAGACTTTTCAAGAGTTTTTCTTTTTTAGGTGGTGGAGCTTAAAATAAGTTTTTTACTTTGTTTTCAGCGAAACAATTCTTCTACTTCCTTTTTTTTAGGGATAAAGAGAGGGATAAAGCCCAGGGTATAATTAGAAAACCAAACTATATAGGAATTAAATCATAAACACTGATTAGCAACTAAGGTTAATAGTGTGTTTGGTTATAAGTGTTTATAGACATAATTCAGAACAATAATCACCTTATATACTTACCTCGTATACCGTAAATCATGATTGAAAAGCTATATTTAAAAACTTCAATCATTAACCCAAAACAAGCTATAAGTGTAGACAACAGTCAAGTAATGAAGAGCTTGATAATCCATCATCTGCTAGGAGCATCTGCAAAGCGATTTTGCTCTCTTGATATATATATATATATGCGCACGCGCGCTGTATTTTTATATCTCATGAATGCCTTGTTAAGCTCTGAATTCCGGAAGAGAGTAAGCTGATTCCGTATTGGCTACGGTTTCTGTTTGCATTCACATCTGCAATGTGACAACTCTTCTATTATTAAAACAACTTAGATTGTTAAAATCTTTTTTTGGAAAAAAAAAACAAAAGTAAATAAAAATGAATTCACAGATATTTTATTGGCATCAAAACTGGGCCACAAGCCCAATATAAAGAAGAATCGAACAAAAAACCATAAGGATAGATCCCCTTTGGTTTGACGTAGTAGCCAAGCTATGCAAGGTTCCGTAAATAATAAGTTTATTTTTATGAGAAATAAATAATTATAATATCATCTTTATTTTAATTTTTACATTTATTAAAATAAAAATTAATTTTAAGTATAAAATTTAAATTAAATTAAATTAAATCTTAATAATCTAAAATCAATCTAATAATGTAGAGAGGTGATAAGAACATTTATGCTTATCAAAATCAAAATGATGAAGATAAAATGTGCTCCTACTATAAAGTTAATGGGTTACAACTTATTGGAGGAATTATCGTCAACTAAAATTTCATTTTATCGATTATTTCAACTTACGGGCCTTTTCATTGTGGCAAAGGGGAAGGGGGGGGGGACAAAAACTTGCATTATGCCTTTTTAACTTGTAGATAATTTGTTAATTTAAAATCACTCTCATCAAGGTTTCCGATTAATTGGAATTAAAAGCCCTTTCTTGCTGCAACTTGCAAGTTGAGTTCCTGTTTTTTGTTCCCCCAATCACTCTGGTCTCTTCCCACCTTCTTGTCCTCCAGTAGCACAAGAACACAGGGAACCTCCCAATGTATATGAACAGAGATACTGTGACATGCCACTTACTCCATCCTACTTACTAACTTTAAGAGCCGATAATAGAAAGACGTGAGTATAACAAAGAAATGAAACAAACAATGCTATTTCAACAAGTGTTGACGGTGACAGGGACTGCCCCTCGTTGAAACTTGAAACTTGAAACTAACCTTGTTGCTAAGTAGCTACTCCCTCGTGTCTCTTTTCCGAGGAACATTCACTCACGGGGATAGTTGTGAATCTCTTTTCCGACCAACATTCACTCACGGGGATAGTTGTTAATATGATATAAGGAATAAATTTCATTTGTTTGAAATTTTAAATTAATTTTTTTATTTTTAATTCTATTAAATATATGTCACTCATTATCTCTTTATAATAAATTTTCTCTCATGTACTCTCTTTATAAGTAAGGGTATAATTAAAAATACTAGTAAATATTTAATATATTTATTATTTTTAATTAATATTTTAAACCGCTTTATTTAACCAGTTGTTTCTTGTGTGAAAAAAATGGAGAGGAGGGAGTAGTGTTTGTTAGGGAAAACGGTAAGCTTCGTTTGATTAACGCAAACCGCACCAGTCAAACGTTCACTGTTAGTGCCATTTGTCTTCGTCCATACGAAAGATCAACTTGACTTCTTGTCCTCTACTAGAAGACTACATAAACCTACAAACAGATAAAGCTTCCTCGGTGGGACTAAAGTAGTAATTAAAGCGGAAAAAATCTAAACTTTTGAAATTGTCTTCACTCGCTGGATATATACCAGAACTCAACAGATATAGGGGAAAAATTCTTGAGAGAGTTAATAATGTTGCAGGATCGTCTGCAGAAGATGTGTGAGAACTTGTGTGGCCATTCATTATTTGTGAAATGTTTGGTACTATTCTTTATGTTTTCTTCTTTCCTTCCGAATGCTGAAGCCCGAGACAAAGGACAGATCCATGTAAGCACAACGATGGTACTAGTGGTGCTCTCCATAATGTTTACCATAATATTTGTGCTTGTTGCTTATATAAAATTCTGTCGAACCAGTTCTTTTGAGCTTATATATGAACCCAAGCATCCATTCCCAGAACTTGGCTATATCAGAACAGTCCAGATGATATGGGATTGACAAGCAAGTAATCAAAGCACTCCCTGTGTTGGAGTTTTCTTTGCTCAAAGGATCAAAAGAAGGCCTAGGATATGTTGTTTCCCTGTCGAAATTTGAAAACAGAGAAACTCTGAGGTTGCTCCCAAAGTGCAAGCTTGCTTTCCACATGAATTGCATAGACACGTGGCTTGAAGGTCACTCTACTTGCCCTCTCTGTAGGTGCAGGGCACACCCACAGGACATCAAGAGCTTCACTTCAATCAGCGCAAGCTTCCTGAGAGTCCCTTCCAATTTAACAGAGGAACCAAATCTTGAAATCTTTGTGCAGAGGGAGCAAAAATCCCCTCAAGGGTCATTGAGGATCAACTCTGAGAGGGGCTTATGGGACGTGGAGGAGGGCAAGAAGGAAGAACAACCGCTCATTGACAGTGGTGGAAATCTCGAAATTATGCACAAGTTCAATCACAGGATAGTTATCTCAGGTTTTGTTACGAGGAGTAGGTGGAGTGATGTTACTGCGACGGATTTGCTATTCTTTTTAAACTCTGAAATGCTCAGTGTTGCGTCGAGAAAAAGGTTCCTTGCTTCAGAATCCGCCAACGGTGAATTGTCAAACCTTTCATATACTTCCAAAGAGGAACAAAACTAGTGCAAGCCACTGAATTGGGGAGGCAAGAGATCAATGTCTGAGATTACAATAGTTCCGAGGTTGAAGGAAATCAACAGAATGAAGATATTAGCAGCATCTGGTGACAACAATGGGAGTGAGGACTGAGGAGAGATCATGGAGGTTATGGTGGCCAATGGCGAGGCGAACCGTGCTAGGCATTGCCAGACAAGAAAGAAGTTCAACGGAGTTGGAATCGAAACAATTGGGTTCAAATGTGTAAACACTGCTGCTGACTAGATCACTGTGCGAGGTTAATGTTGCAGGAGAAATTTTAGTAAAGAATATGGAGAACTCTTTTTTTTTTTTTTTCATAGAAAAATCATTCGGTACCGCCTTTGTGGTAATGATCAGAACTGCTGTATTCACATTTTGAGAGTCCATTTAACACTGGCAGACCAATCCAACTGGTCCTCAAAATTACACAAAAGGCATGGTCCCTGAGCCTTCGTATTTATTATAGGTACACGGGTCACCTAATCCCCAACGTTGCTACTAGTGTGGAAACAAGCTCACTCGTCCAAGTATCCATGCAATTTTCTGAAGCGGTTGATCAACATTTACACCTTCATAAATACACACCACTCATCCTTACGCTGGCCTTTTATTTGTAAATTAAATAATAGTTTTCCAAAAAAAAAAAATTAAACTATATAATAATTCGTTGTTTTTAACAAAATATTTGCACTACTTTTTTTTCTAACTGGGAAATGGAAACCCTCCGGCTGAATCTCGTACGTGTTCCTCTAGCTAAATGCATGAATTGATTGGAATTGTAACACTTAACCTAGATTTACCCATAAAAAAAGATATTACATGATCTTATTAAATCTGAAATCATCAGAAAAGGCATAAAGCCATCATCCCAATTGAATACATATATTTGGAGGATTACATTACACTGGTCTCCACCACCAACAAAACCACGCACATAAAATGAATTACATGAACACTAGTAAGATAAGGGGGAAATAGTGGTAGCTAGGAGCTAGCGACTCTCTTCATCTTGAGGAAGTGGGACATGGGATCTGTTGATGAAGAAGGTCTCATACATGAAGCCTGCAAAGCCACCCCCAATGAGTGGGCCGACCCAGTACACCCAGTGATCCGTCCAATTCCCACTGACCAAAGCAGGCCCGAAGGATCTCGCTGGGTTCATGGAAGCAGCAGAGAAGGCCCCTCCCGCCAGGATGTTAGCGCCCACAACAAACCCAACAAGGGTGGGCCCAAGCCCGTTAATGGCTCCCTTCTTAGGATCCACCATAGTCGCGTACACAGAGAACAACAATGAAAACGTGAGGATGATCTCCCATATCACTCCCTGAGCGTATCCCACTCCACTTGCCAGCGTGTGCACCGGAGTTGCCTGCTCAATTATTATGAGTTCTCTTCCCGATTAGTAATTACAATAGATTCTACTGAATTCGCCCACAAACTAATCATTACCTGTCCGCCGGAGAGGTAGTACAGAAGGTAACACGCAAGGGAGGATGCGAGCAATTGATCGATCCAATAAAGGATGGAACGGAAGAGGGTGATGTGGCCACCCAAGAGGAGGCCCAGCGTGACGGCCGGGTTGAGGTGGCCTCCGGAAATGTGGCCGGCCGATATCATGGTGGCCACCACAAGTGCGTGTGCCACCGCCACGGCAAACAGCCCGACCAGTGCGTCTGCTCCTAGCTTTTCTGGAAGATAGAAAAGAAAAGAGGAATGAATGAAAGCAGTAGTATATATGTAAAGTGAGTGTGGGTGAAGTAATTAAGAAAGTAAGAGGATATATATACCGGTGGCCATGGCGGAACCAACACCGGCGAAGACGAAGAGGAAGGTGGTGACAAACTCAATGACGAGGGCCTGAAGGCAGTCAGGCTGGGTGGCCTCCCGAGAGGTGCCGAGAGCTATCTTCGGCATGGCTGGATGGAGATAGCTAGGCAGTGGTGGGGTTGGTATATTCCATGCCTGGCTTCTCGTTATATATACAACATGCAAAACTAAAGTACAAACTTTAATAATTGCGTCAGAGGTCCCCAAGAAATGAAACATTAACAATTGCGTCCCACTTCTGTATTCCGAATTTCCAGTCACATTCACATGCCCCACTTTCTCTCCCACCAGCTCGCATGACACTTATTTATTCTTTTGTTTTTTGTTTTTAACTACTAGTACTTTTCAATAATACGTCTATGTACATGCGGGTTTTATGGAAATAAAACAATGAGCAGCACTTGAATAGCTTCATGGTTTCGCTGACCATTTGGGTTTTCCAGTACCAAACAAAGAACACATGATAGTAGTACAGTAATGAAGCAAAAAAGATGGACTCCATCATATCATATGTCGTATTAATGAAGCGAAATTAAGCTTCACACGCTCCATACAACTAAGCCAAGCCCATGTGCTAAAGCTGAATATTGTGTGTCGTGCTCTGGAGTCGTGTTAAGCAACAAGCATTATTTTGGGAGCGAGGCTCATGAGTTGACATTTTATTTTGGGCCAAGAATCCCGATTCAATCATGTCATAAAATATGAGGAATTATTGAACCTCAGACGCTCGAGTGACGTGGGCGACCCCTAGATTCTCCCTAATTCACTCATTATTATATATATTCTCCCCCGCACCTCATTTGCTCACCGAATTTTCAACTTATGAGCTCGTCACACACCTGTCATGCAGTGATAGGTCCAAAGGATAACATATCCTAAAACACTATACTATACTAAGGGGAGGGAAAACTCTTTGACTCAAATCACATTATATTTGTAAGATTTCTTAATGTGAGGTTCTTAATATTCCGGATGCTAAAAGTTTATGATATCAGATCACATGTTAGGAAAATGAAGAAAAGTAATAAAAAGGCTAAGGGAGTAGATGATCAGTTTTAAATTTTAATTCCTCTATTTTGAATTACGTTAGCTGACTAATAAAATGCTATTAATTAATACTATTAAGCAAGTGCATATCTTCTTCTTTCTCTATTATTCGAGGTAGTTGCTTTAGTTTATATTATTATAACAAGTCCAATGATCCGTCTGGTCACATTTGTGCATATCCTATTCAATCAGAAATAGAGAAAGTATGAATACAGGGAATCATCTGTAGTATATTCACTAATTGAGATCATCATCAAACACTCATGATTCTATTTTGTCCCAGACATCATGAATGCATAGCTTCCTAGCTACTTTACACACTAGATGCGCACCAATATGACATGTCACCTCGTCACTTAATAAGCATCTGCTTCTTGTATGTATGTCATAATTTTGTCATCAATTTTAATCCCAGCTTATTTTTTTTTTTTGAATAAAATAGCAAGCATTACGCTTGAAAATTACATCTCAACAAATATCTGTGTCAAGGTGGGATGAAACCCCCAGTTCAGCATCTCTTAAATCTTGATTCATCTGGACCCAGCACCATATTGGTGGTTCATTTAATATGGTAAAATCTGACTGAGCTTCATGGGCAGTACGAGCAAGAAAGTCAGCGCTCCTTAAGGCTTCACGCTTCACATGTATTATCTCTAAATCCCAATCCGAGGAGATAAGTGACCTGACATCACCTATTTTATCTCTGAGCGGATGTTCATGACCACAATCGGTTAGCAAGAGCTGTATAGCCTCAATAGAGTCAGAGAACAATTTTATTTTTGAAAGATTCAACATTTTACACATTTCCAACCCTGTGCCAATAACTATGACCTCTGCTGCAGTGGAAGGTACATATCCAATTCTTTGTTGGAAACCCGCCACCCAATGACCTCTTTCATCACGAATCAGTCCTCCAGTTGTAGCATGGTGCTGGTTAGACACTGATCCGTCCACATCCACTCTAACATAGCTTGCTGGCGGTTTGGTCCATCTACTGTTTGTTCTGCTTTGAATCTGAAATATGTGATGCTTATATTTATCATTCTCCACCCCCTCCATGAGTTGATATATACTGCGGTTCACTAAGGCTTGAGGAGAGTCGCTGACACTAATCCCAGCTTATTAAGTACTCATATATTGTTATGAATATTAATTATGTGGATGTCCATTAGCTCATATCTAGGCCAACCTGCTCTTCCAGTCAATATGATATGTAAGATTAAACATCACTGTGCATACTGTTCATTACTGTAGCAATTCAATGTGTGGCACTGTAGCATCACGATTCTACTGTTTATCATTGTAGCACACGGAGAAGGTCACTGTAGCATCACGAGAATCACTGTAGTAGCACGGAAAAGTTACTGTAGCAAGGTACTGTAGCACTGAAAAATTTCTATAAATAGGGGTCCTGGGTTATGTATTTTGATGTACAAGTGAATGAGAATATCTCTCTAATTTATCTCTCTAGAATTTCTCTCTTCTACTCTCTTATTATCAACATTTTTATAACACGTTATCAGCACGAAGCTCTGCCAAAGGTATGACATTCTTATAGTTTCTTTGATAATTTATACTTTATTTTATAATATCTTTATTTCATAGATCTGGGATAATCTAAGCCATTATATGGAATTAAGAAATATATCTTTACCGATTGTTGTGAACATCGGGTTCCATGGCTAGGATTGGAGATCACTATTGTTGTTATATCTTATATATATCATTTACAAGTTTGTTTATATTATTATTATTATTATGGCCAGAAGCCATCTACATCCAATTTCTGAAATTATATGACCAGAAGTCATATTATTTGAATATTTATGATATGGCCAGAAGCTATATCTCTATGATCTCCTATTATATGGCCAGAAGTCATATTTATATGATTCCTTATTATATAACTAGAAGCCATATATATCATAGCCAGAAGCTATGTACAACTTTTATTTATCCTGAAGATAAATAGCCAGATGCCATATATATATATTTAATTTCTCATCATGAGATTAATTAGCCTGAAGTCATGATACAAATTGGCATGAAGCCATGAGAACTAAATGGCTTGAAGCCATAAATTTTTAATTTTTGTCGTAATATTTTACTTTATGAATTATTTATTGCCTTTATGAATTTCCTGTTATTATATTGCGAATGTCCTTTTTATTACATTATTCTGAACTAAGTTAAATTTTGTAATATATAAATTTATGGCTCTTGTTATTATCAAAAAGAACTATTTATCTTAAATGTCTGATCCATAATTTTTCTAGACCACCATTTGCATAAAGGCCTTAAAATTCAATATTTGGCCATGAAAGACCCACTTGTTCTTTGGAATAATTTAAAATAAATGTATGATCACCAGAAGATGGTCATCCTTTCAAAAGCTTGTATAAATGGATACATCCAATTTGCTCCTGCAGTAGCAATATTGTGAAAAAAGGTTTAAGAAATATGTTAAATTAATTTCTTGTCTCCTTGTGGCTGAACAAAATAATGAGCTTTTATTGAAAAACCATGAATCTCGTCCAATAGGCTTAACTCCATTCCCAGAAGCGAATGTAGTAATAAATGAATCTAATCATGGACGTGGACGTGGACGCGGACGCGGCTACATCCGTGGTCGTGGTCGAGGTCGTGGTGATTTAAATTTCTACCAAAAGTGGGGAAATAATAATAAGAACCACAAAAGAGAAAATAGTGGGCAAAATAAAAATACTGAAAGTTCATGTTATCGTTGTGGTGTCAAGGGTCATTGGTCTCATACCTGCCGTACACCAAGACAGCTAGTTGAACTTTACCAAGAATCAATTAAAAATAATGGTAAAGGATCTACAACTGAAGTAAATCATGTGGATCGGGCTGAGAATTCTGAGTATGAAAACATGGATTTTACCCATTTGGATGTTGCTGATTTCTTAGCATAATTATTTATCTATTTGAATTTTTATGTTACTTTTATCGAATGTATTTATCTTAATTATTTTTTTATATTTCTTTTAATGAAGAATGAATCTTACCGGCATCAATCCTGAAGATTTATGTCTCGTTGATAGCGCAACAACCAACACCATACTCAGAAATGATAAATATTTTTCTTCCTTGGTAATGCAAAAAGCCAACGTTCAGACTATATCTGGTAGTATAAATTTGATTGAGGGCTTCGGAAGAGCTAATATTCTATTACCTGAAGGAACAAAATTATGCATTGATAATGCAATTTATTCTACCAAGTTTGGAAGAAACTTATTAAGTTTCAAAGATATCCGCAGAAATGGATATCATATAGAAACAACAACTAAAAATAATAAAGAATATCTTGTTGTTACAAAAATAGTTGTTGGTAGAAAATGCATATTAGAAAAGTGTCCTGCTTTTTCTTCTGGTTTATATTATACATATATAAACACAATTGAAACACATGTTATTGAGAACCAGAAGTTCACTAATACAGACCAGAAATCTACTAATGTAAACCAGAAGTTTACTAATGAATTTAATGTTTGGCATGACCGGTTAGGCCATCCTGGTTCAATTATGATGCGACAAATAATTGAGAATTCATGTGGACATACCCTGAAGTGTAAACAAATACCACAATCCCATGATTTCTCATGTATTGCATGTTCCAAGGGAAAATTAATTATTCGCCCCTCACCAAGCAAAGTAGAAAGTGAGTCTCTCACATTTCTAGAACGGATACAGGGAGATATTTGTGGGCCAATACACCCATCATGTGGACCATTTAGATATTATATGGTTTTAATTGATGCATCAACTAAATGGTCACATGTGTGTTTATTATCTTCTCGCAACCTGGCGTTTGCGAGATTACTTGCTCAATTGATTAGATTAAGAGCACATTACCCTGATTATTCTATCAAGAAAATACGTCTTGATAATGCTGGTGAATTTACTTCAAAAGCTTTTAATGAATATTGTATGTCCCTTGGAATTGATATTGAACATCCTGTAGCTCATGTTCATACACAGAATGGACTTGCAGAATCATTGATTAAAAGGTTGCAACTAATTGCAAGACCTTTACTTATGAAATCTAATCTCCCAATTTCTGCTTGGGGCCATGCCATTTTGCATGCATCAATGTTAATTCGCATCAGGCCAACAAGTTATTTAAAGATTTCCCCTTTACAAATGGTTTTTGGTCAGGAACCTAATATTTCCCATATAAGGATTTTTGGGTGTGCGGTATATGTGCCAGTAGCACCACCACAACGCACTAAAATGGGTCCTCAAAGAAGGATGAGAATATATATTGGGTATGAATCTCCTTCAATCATAAAATATTTAGAACCATCTACGGGAGACTTATTTACTGCACGATTTGCCGATTGTCATTTTGATGAATCACTTTTTCCAACATTAGGGGGAGAGAATAAGCAGCTGGGTAAGGAAATTAGCTGGAATGAATTATCATTGGCTCATTTTGATCCTCGTACAAATCAATGTGAACTGGAAGTTCAAAAGATAATTCATTTACAGAATTTAGCTAATCAAATGCCAGAAGCATTTACTGACCCTAAGAAAGTGACAAAGTCACATATCCTAGCTGCTAATGCTCCTGTTAAAATTGATGTCCCTGAAGAACAATCTACTATAAATGAATCTAAAGCACGCATGAAGCGTGGCAGACCCATCGGTTCCAAAGATAAAAATCCTCGAAAAAGAAAAGGAGCAAAGAATATAGATGGTCAAATTGAGAATAATCAAGAAAATTTAATAGCTCCAGAAGAGCCATCTCCTGAAGAGTTATTATCTTCAATAGAGATATCTCCAGAAGAGAATGTTGTAGTCCCAGAAGAGACCCAGGTACCTGATATATGTGAAAATAATGAGATCTCAATAAATTATGTTATGAATGGAATCCGATGGGATCGAAATGAAGTCAACGTTGACGACATTTTTGCTTATCATATAGCAAAAGATGTAATGAATAATATTGAGGATCATGAGCCAAAATCCATTAGCGAGTGCCAACAAAGAAAAGATTGGTTCCTATGGAAAGATGCCATTAATGCAGAATTGAAATCATTGGAAAAACGAAAAGTGTTAGGACCTGTAGTTCTTACACCTGAAGATGTAAAACCAGTTGGATGCAAATGAGTTTTTGTACGAAAGAGAAATGAAAAGGGTGAAATAATAAGATATAAGGCACGTCTTGTAGCCTAAGGCTTTACACAAAGACCTGGCATTGATTTTGAAGAAACGTATTCACCTGTAGTGGATGCGACTACTTTTCGTTATTTAATTAGCCTAGCCGTAAAAGAAGGGCTTGATCTGCATCTAATGGATGTCGTGACTGCCTATTTATATGGGTCACTTGACAATGAAATTTATATGAAAGTCCCTGAAGGACTTAAGGTGCCAGAAGCATCTAATTCAAGTTTTCGAGAACAATATTCAATTAAGTTAAATAAGTCCCTGTATGGCCTAAAGCAATCAGGGCGCATGTGGTATAATCGTCTTAATGAATATCTGTTGAAAGAAGGATTCAAAAATGATTCAATATGCCCATGCATTTTTATAAAAGGATCTAATAGTGAATTTGCTATAATTGCTGTTTATGTTGATGATATCAACATTATTGGAACTCCTGAAGAGCTCCAAAAGGCAATTCATTGTTTGAAGAAAGAATTTGAGATGAAGAATTTGGGAAGAACAAAATTCTGTCTTGGATTACAGATTAAGTATCTCAAAAATGGGATCTTTGTATATCAAGAAACTTATACAAAAAGGGTCCTAAAGAGATTTTATATGGATAAATCTCATCCATTGTGCACACCAATGATTGTAAGGTCTCTAAAGCCAGATAAAGATCCATTCCGACCGCGAGTAATCAGCGAAGAAGGTGATGAAGAACTACTTGGTCCAGAAGTACCATATCTTAGTGCTATTGGAGCACTAATGTATCTTGCTAATCATACACGTCCTGATATATCCTTTGCTGTTAATTTATTAGCAAGATTTAGTTCTTCACCAACACGAAGGCATTGGAATGGAATAAAACATATTTTTCGTTATCTAATAGGCACTATGGATATGGGGTTATACTACTCAAACGTATCTAAGCATGAACTGGTAGGTTATGCAGATGCTGGATTTTTATCAGATCCACATGATGGTAAATCACAAACAAGCTATCTGTTCACATGTGGAGGTACATCTATTTCATGGCGATCAATGAAACAGACTATATCAGCCACATCATCAAACCATGCAGAAATTCTAGCAATACATGAAGCAAGTCGAGAATGTGTATGGTTGAGGTCAGTAATACATCATATACGAACAACTTGTCATTTATCTTTGGGCAAAATGATACCAACAGTTCTATATGAGGATAATACTGCATGCATTACCCAACTTAAAGAAGGCTATATCAAGGGAGACAGAACGAAGCATATTTCACCAAAATTCTTCTTTACTCGTGACCTTCAAAAGGATGGTGAAATAGATGTCCAGCAAATTTGTTCAAGTGAAAATCTAGCAGATTTATTCACAAAGTCACTTCCAGGTACAATTTTTGAAAAACTTGTCTATGACATTGGCCTTCGGAGATTCAGAGATATCAATTGATAATGTTAAGAGGGGGAGTCAATACATGTTGTACTCTTTTTCCCTTATCTAGGTTTTGTCCCACTGGGTTTTCCTAGAAAGGTTTTTAATGAGGCAGCACTGAACAATGTATCAATGAATGATGTACTTTTTTCTTTGGCTAGGTTTTTATCCTACTGGGTTTTTCCTAGTTAAAGTTTTTAATGAGGCACATTCATAATAGACATCCAAGGGGGAGTGTTATGAATATTAATTATGTGGATGTCCATTAGCTCATATCTAGGCCAACATGCTCTTCCAGTCAATATGATATGTAAGATTAAATATCACTGTGCATTACTGTAGCAATTCACTGTGTGGCACTGTAGCATCACGATTCTACTGTTTATCACTGTAGCACACGGAGAAGGTTACTGTAGCATCACGAGAATCACTGTAGCAGCACGGAAAAGTTACTGTAGCAAGGTACTGTAGCACTGAAAAATTTCTATAAATAGGGGTCCTGTGTTATGTATTTTGATGTACAAGTGAATGAGAATATCTCTCTGATTTATCTCTTTAGAATTTCTCTCTTCTACTCTCTTATTATCAACATTTTTATAACATATATAAACTTCAAATTGATGACTTTTAGTTACTTGTTGCACAGATAAATTAATGTATTTGAAATGACGTATTCTCTCATGTCGTGTAAAATCATCATATAACTGCTTTACTTATTTACAGCAACAAGTTGAGACCCTAAAACAAGCTGACTTTCTGAAAATGAAAGGAGGAGGATGGCACTGGTTGAGGTTGCCAAAACAAGTGGACTTTTTTGAAAATGAAAGGAAGATGGGACAGGGAAGGCGGGTAGGTTTCTGTCGTCTTTTGTTAGAATAATTATGTTAGTGTTTTGGTCTTTTGGATTAAGAAATCTATATTATTATTCATGCCTTTAATTTAATTTGTCACTTACCTTCACATGATGACGATAGGGCCACCCACTTCTTACTACTACTCTTCCATATTCACCATTCGATTCAGGATATTAAAATATACTCTCCTGTTCACCAATTGGACGAGTCATTATGATCAACAAGTAAGGGAAATTCCAAAACATTCCTTTCGGAAAATGAATACACTTGTTCATTCATTCATTTATTTATTTTCTTACTATATATATTTTCAGCGCATCTATCTGTATGCTGGTTTTATGTAATTAATTATGAGTTGTACTTGAATAGTTTTACGGTTCGCTGACCACTTGAGGTACAGCTAAGCCAACTTCATGTGCTGACGCAACTTTTATGGTTAGCTAACCCAAGTCCATGTGCTGACGCTGAAATTGTTTGGGGTTCTGTCAAGTTATGAGCATCAGAAGGCTTGAGGCTCATGACTAGACAATTTTTTTTGTTTTGTCATGGGCCTCAATATATATTAAATCTTGGAAAATAATAAACTTGGTCAATTAATAACTTCTTTATATGTATGCATCTCTTCTCTTCATAAAACCAAAGAAAGAAACAGAAATAATTAATGCCTGCCTCCTCATTTCAATCCAACTTTTCTCCTATTTCCTTTTCCTTTTTCTTCCACTATTTTTACCATTGCTTCCAAGTTCCAACCAAACAAAGCATTAGAGTTGTATTGGCACCGTACTGTATGAGTTACGGCACAAATAAGATGATGAACATATGATTTAACATATGCTGGCTTCTACTAATATCTCTTAAATCAAGGTCTCTTGATAATGATCCATTAATTCAGGGGTAATAATGCTAATCTAATGGGAATTCAGAGCATTACTGAATGAAAGAATGGCCAACTTTGTCAACTTGACAGCAAAATGCTTGTATTTTTCTTCAAATGGCTCCTGTAAAAGAGTTACAAATCCTTTTGTTCGTTGAGGATTGATGTATCTACAGTGATATTGACTTGTACCACAGCAAAAGTCTAATCACTTGTAAATTTTTCATTCCACATCTCAGTTTAATTTATAATTTGACTTGCAAAATGTTTGTTTTTACTGTGGGATCCGTGAAAGTCTAATTGCTTTTAAATGTTTGTTTTCATAGTGGGATTTGCAAAAGCAAGGTTTTCACAGAAGCAACAAATGTGGTTTTTATGGTTTGCCAACCAATTGATTACTCAAGAAGTTAAAGGCATTCACTTGATGACTCATCGAGAAGGAGAAAAAAAGAATAAGATCAAGAACTATATTTACAGCAATCCCAATTTTGATTATATTAATTTGGCACGGCAATTCAATACATACTTGATCCCCTCAATCCATATCTGTTTGTCATGTTTACTTGCACATTCAAACTCTACTATCCTGTCTGCTGTTTTTATTCCAAAATAAGCTCTCTTCTCAATGCCTTCTTCCCTTTCCCTTTCAGGCCAAGCTGGGATATCACTGCACACTCCCGTGACTACATCTGCCACATTAGGTCCATATCTTAACCATCGTTGACAGTGAATGGTAAGAAGATAACAAGTAAGCAGTAGATGCAAAATTTGCTTACATTTCTTCTTTTTCTTGAACGTTCCTCCCATATGCCTGCTCTTCAATTTGGCTACAACCTATCACCATTTTTCATTCAATAAAAATTTCCCAGACTCAAATATTGATTGGGATACATCATGTTCCTCTATCTAAAATAAAGTTTTCGAATTTATGCATATAATTTGTTAATGAACATATAGAGGTTTTTTCACCAATTACCTGTAGATTTGAGTTCACAATGAAGGACACTTGCTTCCAGTGAAGGTCCCCTGCTACATTTTATTAGCAGAGAGGCTCAAATCAGAATTTGAGTCTTTTCTATATATATGGACTTTTTTCGTTTTCAATGTTATTGGGGATGGTATAGAGAACAAGTTAGTAAACATACCTTTTCTTGTACGTTTGAGAAGTTCTCCTCCTCTGAAGACATAGTCTACTGCTGCTAAGATGTTTGCTTCTTTACCTTCTTCACACCTCTCCTCCACTAAAGGAAATGTTGAGCTTCCAATCCCCTTTTGCAGCCTTGCTTTTAGAGTAGCAGCTCCTCGCAAGGCTGTCAACATTGTTTAAATTTATCACAAATTCTCTTCTATATGTAGTAATTTTCAAATCTATGGCAGCCACCTAGTTTTACCATATGTTAATTCTTGATTGAGTAAATTTCTTCTACTTTTTCCTAACTGAGTTGCCTGTTCTATTGGTCCAAATTAATTCAGTCAATAATGCAGAATGTATGCTTATCACATTCTACCTACATCAAAATTATCAGAAGCTGTTCCTTAAGGTCACATGCTTGAGCAATTGATGGAAGCTCAGATACCTGTGGCTGCTCCGGCTGTTAAAGTCATTATGTCTCCATTGGTCTTAGCATTAATTGCAGAGTTAACAGCCGTTAAGATTTGATCATGATCAGCTCCCATATCTTCTGCAATTTCAATACAGTGAGAAGCTACTAAAGCAGCTGCAGACGCAATAGCAGGAGAAGTCCTTGGAGGATCCTTTTGGTTGGTAAATGGCATTTCAGGTGATGCTATTGAAGCTGCAATTGCAGCAACCGCAGCAGCAACACCTGCCACAGATACTGCTGCGTGCAATTGAGCATTATGGGTCCTTATTTCCTGCTTTTTCCTCTCCTTTTGATCTTTCAGCCACCTACCCATGGTCTTTCCTTTTAACAAGCTCTTGTAGAGCTGCTTAGCAAAAATTTGCACCAAGAAAAAAAAGAAGAAATGCTGAGTACTATTGAGCTGGTATTTGAGAATAACCCATAATGGTGATCATCAGGTTGGATAGGAGATACCCCATTTCTAAGTAAGTGTTGACCAGAAAGGAACTCTGGATTGAGTGCCTGGTGAAGTAAAAATAACTCCTGCATATAATGGATGGCAAGGTTATTGGTTGGCATGCAAGAAAAATAACTGCCGACAGGGTTTGAAACAGATGGGTGCTCAGTTATGAACAAGAGTAAAGTGAAACATCTTCACTTGCATTACTTAAACCTGATGTTGAAATGTTCTAAAGTTATGGATTAAGCAAGCTGACTTTTCTGAATTCCCATGGGAATATTTATAATTATCAGAAGTGTAATTGACTTAGTTGATGACAAAAAGCAGTTTTTCAAGAAAGCATTCTAATTCAAAATAGTTAAATTGAAGTTTATCTATGCTGTAATCTTCAAGGTATTGGCTGCCCGGAGACAACATTGGTGTGTTTAAAACACATCCAGTACCCTTATATCAAGATTAGCAGTACATAAGGAGAAAGTAACAAAAATATACCTTCATTTCTTCACTGCCTCTTGGTGAAATCGGAGGGCTACACCCATGAGTTAGCTGCAAGTAAACATCGCAATAACAGGACAGACAAAGAGAATTAGATGCCTCTTCATATATAAGCAGGCTTAAGGTTTTCAGAAGTGCTTCTGCTTTTTCTCTTTTTTCCCTTTGTGTGTGTGTGTGTGTGTGTGTGTGTGACATAGGATCTATTTAGAGAAAAACTAACAAGATAACTTTGTAAGATCTCCGTTTATCTGCATTGGCAATTCAAAAAGTAGTTCTGAGTAGTCTAGTTAAAATTTTTAAAATGGTCCAGATTCTTACAGAATCTTTTGAAGCAGTAGAACCCTTGGTAGCAGCAGGGCAGGAAACTGGTATCTGGACACCATTAGAAGTCATGATATTGGTATTGTTCAGTGCCTTGGAGAGTTCCATGGCTGAGAGGCTCCATGATCTGGCCAGAAACTCCATGGATTCAGTTGGAGTGTCAGGAGGGGCACATGACACTGCTGACCACTCAGCAGGACCGTTTTCATCGATCTTCTCCAGCCCCTTAACACTGCATTTTGAGTTGCTTGAGCTCACTGACACCAAAAACAAAAACAAAAACCAAGTTAAGTGCAGCGTTACATCAAATAATTAAGCTTTGGCCATAAAAATATTTAATTCTGTTTGGTCAACACTTTCCAAAGTATATACTTTCACAGCTTTTTTTGCGCCAGACAAAGAAAGACTCGATAGACAATACAAGTCTGGTTTATCAGGGAGACTTACTTGTCTCGGTCACTCAGGAGTTGGGGGAGGAAGAGTACAAAATCTCTAGGGAGCTAAGAAAGCGAGATCAAAGTGATGACAAAGGAGCAACAGTGAGATATATTTAACAAGGGAATGTAACGCTATTTCCAAGTTTAATATTTTTGAAGGAAAATGAAGACGATGTCATAGATTTTTTTTTTTTTTTTTTTTTTGTGGGGAAGGGAAGGACCCAGTTTAAAGGTCATTTATTCTTGTCTCCACCTTAAGCTGTTGCTTTTATTATTTCCACTCGTATGTGCTTTATGCATAAAGGAACTAAAGACCTGTTTTAATGGCAGCGGAGTTCATCATTACCTGCAGTCGTCTTTGTCGCCATTATCACTTTCTAAAGTAAAATCCGGGGTCCCATTATTAGACTACGTTTCTTTTCTTTAATTCCCTCCAACTCTCCTCTGTTCAGTGCATTACATCATACAGAAACTGGTAAGTTAAACAGTTTCTTAGGAGGCTCCATATGGTTCTAGATACAAAGTTTCATGGATTTCTAGCTGGACGCCGAACAACTCTCCCGTTAATGGGCAATTGCTACAGATTTACCATATGCCATCATTGATTTTACTGTTTCCACGCATGACTTGCTTTTTCCCCCTCCTCTCGTTAAGCGTACGACAAGGTTTCCTATCATACACAGTCCTTGTATGTTAATTATGCTATCTATGAGCACGTGTATGGAAAAATCCAATACTTGCGATGATTGGATCGCAAAGTTCGTTCATAGCATTGATTCAGAATCCGCAATTTTTGAAGGAGCCTCCTCAGGATTGTAAAAATTGACTTTGTTTGGATCTTGGCTCATAAGGCTTTTGGCCTTCCATTTGCATCCACCAGAACAAGAAAAAAAAAAAAAGAATTACCTTTTGAACCTTGTGTTCAGTCGGCCAATGGGCAACAATATTGATCTCTCTATGAGCTCCCTTGTTCATTGATTTAAGTTTGTTATCAGATAAAACAAAATGAACTACCATTGTTCAGAAATTTGGACCGCCAGGTGTATACTTGTCCCTCGAAGGTGTTTATTGATATACGAACCCTTCCACGTCCACAGAAAAATCCAATTCCATACATCGTAACATCAATTAAGAAAACGCACACACAAAATTCTATTGCTTTGAGTAAAGATCCGTTGGATTATTTTTTGCAAACAGTGGAATAAGGGAATAAGCTTATTACTTACCCTTCTTATATAAGTTATGGCTAAATAAATTTTGTAGGTCAAAATGTTAGTTTAAATTAATTAAAAATAATAAATAAGTAAACAATGCATTGGGATTTTTTTAAAATATACCTTATGGAAGAGTTAGAGAGAGTTGAAGCGAACACAAAATCAAACATTTTAAACTCCCTCGCCCTTCATCACGGAGAAGAGTTCGAAGTTACATTTTTAAGTATAAGCAGTTGTTTGTCTTTATACTTGTTTAGATAAGTTTTTCAAAGTTTTATAAGTGTTTATACATGAGACAACACTCATCTCACATACTTAACTCATAATGTAAATCACGATTGAAAAATTGTTTTTAAAGATTCTAATTACTATTTTAAATAAATATTTTACCTATTTTTGGGCCGACGAAATTCTACATACTGAAGGAAAACCGCTGCTTGAAGTGGCAGTCTTATGCTCAAATACACGTCCCGGGTTAGAGCGGAGCCATTGACACCTGAAAAAGAACTCTTAACGAATCAGAATTTTCTTTCTTCTTGTTAGAAAAGGTGTTCCTCAAGTGTACTGCAAATCTTGTTAGATTGTGTTTTTCACTTTTCACACAGATATGTCATGGGATTTCTTTTCTTTTCCCTTTTCCTCTTTCATAAATAGTCCATCTACAATTCCTACCCCGCTCTTCTCTTGTGGGCAGCGGCAATCTCAACATGCACATCAAATAACTAAGAGCCAGTTTGGATCGAAGAAAATCAGAGGCGGAAAAGAAAAAATTGAATTTTCTCTCTGGCAACGGTAGTTTGAATAGCAATTTTCCCATGAAATCATTTTCTCACTGCTAGCCATTTTCAATGTTTAAATGAAAATGGGTTCCCACAAAAAATTGTGGGAATCTATTTTTCAACGCTCAAAGAAATTGGCTAAAAACTCAAATGTCCCTGATGTGACGTTAGATTCGATATAAAGAGGTGAAGGAGTTTAGAGAAATTCATACAGCCGGACCTAAAGAAAATGAAGGGAGCTGAAGAACAAAGAGGATGAGTGGCTTTTTTTGGGGACGACGTGGCATCCAATCAATCCCGAAGAACATGTGAGTTCCTTTTTCTCCGTCGATGTGGTTGTTGTGTTCTTCTTTGCATTGAATAGGCCCTTGCCCATCGGTGCTGATTTAGAGCAAGTGGAGGTGGTGTGTCCTCCATGGTTGGGAGAAACGTTGGTCAACTACAGCCTAACCATAAAGTACCCATATAGTGAACGAGGTAAAATCTATGATATTCCACATATGGGAAGTGGTCTTGACTAGATGCGATTGGTGGAAGCATAACAGTTGAGAGTGAAGTTAAATAGTTATCCTGTAATCATAACATAGCCATGAGTTAAATTAGACCATAAAAAGTTGCTATGACCATATGCAAGTGATGGTTATGTAATGATTAAAAGTTGTTTTGGTCACGCATAACCATGAGCCACCCATCACACGTATGTGGTTAAATTTTTTTTTATTAATTCATGTATGATCACAAAGCGACTGGTGGGTATCCATGGTTATTGCTCTGTTACGTTATGAAAAAACAAGAGCAAATCGAGTTTTTTTTTTCTCACTTTTTTACTATATGCGGCCTATGGTAGTTAAGCTGTGACATTCTAAAAAAAAAGAGGAATTAATATATATATATATATATATATATATATATATTAATTATATAATAATATATTATTATATTATAAAATAAAATAATATTAAAAAAAATTCAAAATTGGTAGGATGGGTTAATTGTGAGGTGAGATCAGAATAATAAATTTATCTGTAGTGAGTTTGTGGGCGAGTTTGAGCTCTAAACTCCGATATGTTGTGAAAGAGTTTGTGGGCGAGTTTGTGTCCTGAACTCTGATATGTATTGGATTAAACTCTGATATGTATTGAAAAAAAAATTATCACTGATTTTGTATAACTTTATTGGATAATTATTATTTGTGAGAAATGATCGTTATAATTTGGTATTAGAGTAATGCGTTTACGATTTTCCTGGCCCTATCATGCATTGCATTTAGAGTATGACAATATAGGATTTTACACACATGCTTCCCTTTTATGTTGTGTTCTGTTTCTCATTTTTATTTTCCATCTTTGGGTGGTTTTTTATCCATAGGTGGGGAGAGATGGTGAATACTAGACGTACAGACATTGGTGACAACAGTCAACAGGGCCAACAGAGACCTAATGGGCCCCATGAGAATTTAACTGAGGCTGAAATGTTGCGACATCTGTATGGATGGACCCTTGCAACAGAGGAACGATTGAGAAGGCTCGAGGAGGGCAGAGATAATGAAGGACCAAGCGGAGAAAACAAGGATAAGACCCAAGAGGTTAATGCTGAAACAGAGGAACAAAACAGTGTCCATTCTGAAAAGCTTGTTCTACATCCACCAAACTTTGAGACGGATGGGTCAGCAGAGCAAATGATAGCTCCAGATATGTTCACAGTATGGAAGCATTTAGATCGTTTTCATCCTGAGACATTCTCAGGAGGATCACCAACAGACGCTGAGAGTTGGATTGATAGGCTGAAAATGTTATTTGAGTCAATTAGATGCGATAAATATCAAAAGGTGATTGTTGCGAAAACTCTGTTAAAGGGTGATGCGTTGAATTGGTGGAACACTGTAAAGCCTGCTGATGGGCATGAACTTAAGTGTGATAAGTTTAAAAGAATGTTCTTTGATTATTACTTTCCCATTGAGATGAGACATCAAAAGGAGGCTGAGTTTTTCATTCTTCAGCAAGGGGAGATGGATGAAAATACTTTTATATCCAAATTTATGGGGTTAGCCAAGTATGTGTCACAATTAGATAGAACCAATAAGGCCCACAACAACTGGTTAGCTAGACAGATGTTCGAGAAATGCAATGAAAATGTCAAGGCGAGGATGGGTACTTATGACATTACTACCCTTGAAGAGCTGATAGCTAAAATTCGAGAAGTCTGTAGAAGATATCGAGATGCCGAGAGATATATGAGAAGGGATTCTCAAGGCCGATTTAACAGTCATATGGGAATATATGGGGGTATTAATAAGAGGAATTATCCTTCGAGTTCTGATGCATCTGGAAGCAGAAGGAGTTTGCAGCAGGGAAGCTTCCAGCAGAGGAATCGTCCTTTTACAAATCAGATCAGGAGCAACAATACCAGGGTGAATCAAGACTCCCAGCAAAGATCAACAGCATCAAGTCCTGGCGTGACTCAGCGTCTTCCTTGTAGTCGTTGTGGAAGAATACATCCTGGCGAGTGCTTGACTTGCTTTAATTGTGGGGAGAAGGGTCATATCGCAAGATATTGCTTTAAGGGAAGGAAAGAGGATTAGACATCTAGACCGTCAATGCCTGGAAGAGTGTTTGCTTTAACTGCTGAGGAGGTGAGGGTCGCCCCAAATCTGATCTGAGGTAATGTTCTTCTTCAAGGACATCCTTTATCTGTTATATATGATTCCGGTGCTACCCATTCTTTCATTTCTTATGACTGTGTGGAAAAATTAAAGCTTGTTATGAGTGATCTACCTTATGATCTATTTGTGTCTACCCCTGCTGGTGCATGTGTGAAAATTGTTATGGTGTGTAAGAAATTGTTGTTTGTATGCGAGGGTCGTGAAACGACCATTGATTTGATTTGTCTACCTTTGCGGGGTATAGATGTGATTGTGGGTATGGATTGGTTATCATCTAATGATGTAACCTTACAATATAAGAATAAAAACTGTGCAATTTAATACTTGCACAGTAATTAGAGAAATACCCCAAGGCTCGATTATGTTGTCAGCGGCCCAGGTGGAGAAAAGTGTAAGGAAGGGGTGTGAAGCTTTCGTGGTGTTTTTCTCAGTTCAGGTAGAATCTCAGGAAAAAATTGACCAGATCGAAGTGGTAAAAAAGTTTCCTGATGTGTTCCCTGAAGAGTTGACCAGATTACCTTCAGAACGAGAAGTCGAGTTTGCCATTGAGTTAGCACCAGGGACAGAGCCGATCTCTAAAGCTCCTTATCGGATGTCACCTTCAGAGTTAGCTGAATTGAAGAAGCAGATTGAAGATTTGTTAGAAAAGGGTTTTATCCGTCCAAGTCTATCTCCCTGGGGTGCACCAGTTTTGTTCGTGAAGAAGAAAGATGGCAGCTTGAGGCTTTGCATTGATTATTGGCAGCTAAATAAAGTCACTATTAAGAATAAGTATCCATTTCTGAGGATAGATGACTTGTTAGATCAACTCGTAGGTTCATCAGTATTTTCAAAAATTGATCTGAGGTCGGGATATCATCAGTTGAGGGTACGAGCAGAAGACATTCCAAAGACTGCTTTCCGTACTAGATATGGTCATTATGAGTTCCTTGTTATGCCTTTTGGGCTAACAAATGCACCAGTGGTGTTCATGGATTACATGAATCGGATCTTCAGACCATATTTAGATCAATTTGTAGTGGTGTTCATTGATGACATTCTTATCTATTCGAAAAGCAAAGAGGAACATCAGAAACATCTTCAAATAATACTACAAATTTTGAGAGAGCATAAGTTGTATGCGAAGCTGAGTAAATGTGAATTTTGGCTTAAAGATGTGAAGTTTTTGGGTCATGTGGTCTCAGAAAAAGGAGTAGCAGTAGACCCCAACAAAGTTGATGATGTGTTGAAGTGGGAACCACCTAAGTCCGTGACAGAGTTGCGCAGTTTTCTGGGATTGGCTGGTTATTACTGTCGTTTTATAGAAGGATTCTCTCAGATTGCCACGCCACTCACCAGATTAACTAAGAAAGACCAACCGTTTGTTTGGGATAAGAAGTGTGAGGCAGCTTTTCAGAAGCTAAAAACTCGGTTAACAACTGCACCTGTTCTCACCATCCCTGACCCACACAGACCATACACGGTGTACACATATGCATCATTGAAAGGCTTGGGATGTGTACTCATGCAAGATGGTAAAGTTGTGGCTTATGCATCTCGTTAGTTAAGGCCTCATGAAAAAAAATACCCGACGCATGATTTAGAGCTCGCAGCTGTTGTTTTTGCGTTAAAGATCTAGAGACATTATATGTATGGGTCTCAATTCAAGATCTTCAGTGACCATAAGACATTGAAGTATCTCGTGGATAAAAAAGAGTTGAACATTCGACAGAGGAGATGGATGAAATTCTTGAAAGATTATGACTACGAGTTAAAGTATCATCCAGGGAAGGCAAATGTAGTTGCAGATGCTTTAAGCCGGAAGTCAATACACATGTTTCATATGTGTATGACTGAGCATAACCTCCTGGAAAGATTATCAGAAGTTTATCTTGAACCAAAATCAGATGTGATTATGAGTACAGTACTCGGAAAGTTTGATTTTTATGATGATTTAAGAAAGGCCCAAATGGAAGACAGCCGATTGCGAAGGATTAGAGAAGAATTGGAGAATGGTGAAGTACTCAACTATGATATTGGGTATACATGTATATTGAGGTATAAGAAGAGAATTTGTGTTCCAGACAATGAGGAAATCAAGAAGAAGATTTTGGAAGAGGCTCATCAGAGTAAATATACCATTCATCCAGGAATCACTAAGATGTATGGAGATCTGAAGCAAAGGTATTGGTGGCCTAAGATGAAGCGAGATGTGACAACCTTCGTACTAAAGTGTTTGACTTGTCAAAAGGTAAAAATTGAACATCAAAAACCTCCAGGGCTACTTCAACCTTTAGAGATTCCTCAGTGGAAGTGGGACAACATTTCTATGGATTTCATTGTGGGATTGCCTGAGACTGCAGCACATCATAACGCCATATGGGTCATTGTGGACAGATTAACGAAATCGGCCCATTTCCTACCGATCCATATTGGCTATAGCTTGGAGAGATTGGCTAAATTGTATGTGGATTGGATTGTTAGGTTGCACGGTGTGCCCACAGATATTATGTCAGATCGTGATCCGAGATTCACATCAAACTTTTGGAAGGCATTACAGGAGGCCATGGGAACTAGATTGAAGTATAGTACGACTTATCACCCACAGACAGATGGACAGACAGAGAGAACCATTCAAACCCTTGAGGATATGTTAAGGGCTTGTGCCATTGAGTTACTTAGTAGTTGGGATCATCACCTGCCTTTGGCAGAATTTGCTTACAATAATAGTTATAACTCAAGTATTCAGATGGCACATTTTGAAGCATTATATGGCAGAAAGTGTAGATCACCTCTCTGTTGGACTGAATTAAGCGAAAGAACCGTGATTGGAATGGACTTGGTGGATGAAACTACAAAGAAAATTGAGATGATTCGTCAAAAGTTGTTGACCGCTCAAAGCAGACAAAAGAGCTATGCGGATAGGCGGCGTAGACCTTTGGAATTTGGAGTAGGTGATCATGTTTTTCTTAAAGTTACTCCAGTGACTGGCATTGGTAGATCTATTAAAGCCAAGAAGTTGACTCCCCGATACATTGGGCCATACGAAATTCTAGAACGAATTGGACCAGTTGCTTATCGAATTGCATTACCGCCACACTTGTCGAGTATTCACAATGTGTTCCATGTGTCACAACTTAAGAAATATCATCCAGATCCTTCTCATGTGATTGCACCTGAAGAGATTGAGTTGATGGAGAATTTGACCTATATGTTTGAGCCAGAGTGGATATTAGATGTGAAAGACAAGCAGCTGCGGAATATAAGGCGGATGGCCCTTATCAATAAATAAATACACACACACACACACACACACATATGCTTTGGTGCTATCAGGCGCCAAAGCATAAAGAGGAAGGAGAGGGGTATTATAAATACCCCCTCAGCTAAACCCTTCACGCAAGTGAAGTGTTTCGTGAAGAGAAGAGGGAGTGATGTCCTGATAAATGTATTTTCGGTTCTTCGGAGATCAATAAGGTACATAAACTCTCTTTTAATTACAAAGCTTCTTTTATGAAAAATGTTCTAAATAATTTTCTCTTTCATATGATAGTAATTTTATGCTAGTTAGAGAATATTTTGGGGATATGATTTTAGATAAGTTTTGAGTTTTGTCAATATAAGACTGTAGAAATGTAGAGAATAATTAATAGTTAATTTTAACCGGTTTAGATTTATTATTTAGTGGTCATGTGATTTTATAATTAATTAATTTTATAAATAAGATATAAATTAATCTCTACAGGGCTTTTTACCGATAAAAATTAGTTTAATTATTTTATTTGGATTATTGGAGGTATTATTGAGGTTTTAATCGATTTATTTTTGTTAGATCTGAGTTATGTGAAAAATATAAATTAGGACTTAATATTTGAATTAGAATTTGATATGATTTTAATTATGTGGATATTTGAGGAATTGTTTAATAATTATATTATATTCATATAAATTATGAAAAAGAGATTTAATTATTTAGGAAGTTGGTATTGGAGATTTTGTAATTATAGGTATATTAAAGGTTATTTAAGGATTTTTAATGAGTAATTTGGGTTATGAAGAATAATCTATGACTAAGAATTTGTAAAGGGAATTGGAATAATTTAGGATAGTAGTAGTAGAGGAAATTAGGTTGTAGGAGTTAAATTATATAAGTTATTTTATTATTATTTATAATTAATTGGTATTTATATTAATAATGTAGAGTTTTCTTGCGATCGGTGATTGCACGGATTTTACTATTCAAATTAAGGTTTAGCTTGGAATTGAGGTAACCGGGGTTAATTTATTCTATATGCTTGTTTTGGACTGTAAGGTGTTTTAATAACCTTACTTTTATCTATATTACTTGTATGTGTTTTGCAAGATTATATTTATGTTTGAATCTGAATTTATTTCAGTGAAGCAGTGTATTTTCCAATTTACATATATAAGTGAAAATTATTATTAAATTGTTACTGTTATGATGGATATGTTGTCTGAGATGGAATGTTGTATAAGAATTTAGAATTCTCATAATTGTTTTCGAAAGCTGTATTAATTTATTATTTTTATATTACGGGATTTGTTGGGTTGTGTGAAAGAGATATGGTGAATTGTTTGTCCATCGGCTCTCTCAATCCTGGCCCGGATTTTGGAGCTGAGTGTTTGGGCGGACACCTCCCTGTTACGGTATATTATTGGTGGCATGGGAGGGGGCAGTATTCTTGATGTGACTAACTAACCTTTGGCCGGGTATACTAGCACTGATAGGCTGTACCAGTCCAGAGGAGTAGGATGGATGAGTGGAGATGGTTTTATTTATTGATTATATCATGTTAAATTTTGAATTATGAGAATATTATTATTATTATTATTATTATTATTATTATTATTATTATTATTATTATGTCAATTAAATCTGCTTCTCTGACTTATAATCTTTTCCTGCATATTTTGTAAATTGATTTTGGTTACTGAGACTTTATGTCTCACCCCGTCATTATAAATAATTTTTCAGGCAATACCTCTAATCTGGATAGAGGTCAAGGGAAGCAACCAGAGGCATAGACGTTGAAAATCTTGTAGGCCTCTTTTGGTATTTGTGTTGTATTAATTTCTATATTGTCATTATAGGACCCACATGTTTTTTAAATTGCCATATTTACTGTTGGAAATCATTTTATGACCCATGGGTTAATTGTGAGGTGAGATCAGAATAATAAATTTATCTGTAGTGAGTTTGTGGGCGAGTTTGAGCTCTAAACTCCGATATGTTGTGAAAGAGTTTGTGGCGAGTTTGTGTCCTGAACTCTGATATGTATTGGATTGAACTCTTATATGTATTGAAAAAAAATTATCATTGATTTTGTATAACTGTATTGGATAATTATTATTTGTGAGAAAGGGTCGTTACATAAGCCGTGGTTATGTAGGGAATTATTTAAAGTGATTCATCACCATAGATTACCTATGGAGTGCATATGGTTAAAGGAGCTAAAATGAAAATATAGGCCTTCAAATAATATTTTTAAAATAAGGACATTTAAAATATATTTTTTAAAAAGGACAAAAATATCTTTTAGCTCATTTTCTATCTCATTTTCTTCCAACCAAACACAAATTTTCCTATCAACCCATTTTTTTTACAGTGCCAACAAAATACCTTTGTGGCAAAAATATTTTTTATTTCTTCCCATTCCATTCTTTTCCAACATTTTCTTTCATCCAAACAGGCTATTATTGGCCTTCTTAGAAAAAAGTGATTTTCCAAATAAATCATGGTTTTGTCAAAATTTGCTAAATATCCAATAATCCCGATTTGATGTGAAACCATGATTTTCTGTCCAAAACCATGGTTTCATCCTAAGCTTTTTTTTTTTTTTTTTTTTCAGATTGGTGGGCCTCACACCCACTCTTTCTTTTTTATCTTTTTATATGTTGGTGGGCCTACTAGAGTTTTGTGACTTTTTTTTTTAATTTTTAGATTTGTGGAACACACGCCCTCATTTCTCACCTGTCATTTTTTTTCTTTTTTGGATTTCAAAACTCTCTCTCTTTCTCATCTGTTTTTTTTTCTTTTTATAATTTTAAAATTTAAATATTCTCTCTAATTCTTAATATAATATTTATTTATATAATTTAATTATAGTTAAAAAATTATTTAAGTTAATTAATATCATATATAAAAAAAATATTTTATTTTTGGTATTTATTAAAAAATTTAATGTTAAATATTGGATTAAGGTGAAAAGTTAAGAACCAAGCTTTTTTTTAGAGGCGTCTGGTACAAATAAGTTTTGGAAGAGATAAAAATAATAATAAATAATTAAAAATGATGCAAATTTAACAAAACATTTAAATTTGAACTAATTCTGTTAGGAGTTTTCTTTTTTTATAATTTAACATTCTTAGATCAAATTTAACGGTTTTGTTAAATTTGCACCCTTTTTAATTGTTCAATTTTACGTTATTTTTTCATATTTCAAAACTTATTTGTACTAGACACCCCTTAGGAAAAACTTGGTTATTAAATTTGCACATTAACCCTTAAATAATACATAAAATATAATATTATCTTTTATATGTAATTATTATAAAAACTAATATCCTTTTTAGTAATTTAATCATGAAAAAATTGATTCTGATCACAATACCCAAACACTCTTTTTTTATCAAAATGATTTTTTTCCATAATCTTTTTGGCTTAGAATCTATTTAAAAAATCACGTTTTTTATTTTTTCACTCAAAACTATTGTCAAAAACTAAATTTAAACACACTCTTAGACCCACACAAAATACTTTTATTCTTAACCAGGCAAAATACTGAGGGTAGCTATATTAGATTGATGGGTCATTAAATGTCCATCTGTATCTTCAATTAATGTGTTTTTATACTCCACGAAATCCTTTTATGCCTTAGGCCCACCACAAACCTCCTACAAAAATACCTTAATTCTTGTATTATTTCCTAGGGCTAAGTCCCCATATATACTACCAAAAATAGTTATCGTCATTATCTCAGAGTTACGTAAAATAGATAGATGATCAACACCACATACTAAAAACATGTAATTCATTGTCACATATCCTTTATTAAATTCATTCTGTTTAAATCAGTAAATTGAGTTAAAAGAATGCAACTCTATGAATATGTCAATTAAACTAGTCTCATGCAGAGTATTAGTCGTCTTCAAGTCCTTGATGCCCTTACTTCAATACGTAATTGGGCTAATGGTCATATTTGGTTTAGTTTATACTTATATATAAACCTGATTTATATAAATTAAGACAAATTTTTTTTACATATTTATCTCATAAACTATAAAAACTACCTCATATATCATAAATTATGATTAAAAAATATTTTTAAAGATTCTAATCACTATTCTAAACACTTATAAAACATGACTCCTATGTTAGGGGGTGGGGAGGCGTAAGGAATCGCCTTGGCTTGCAGTGCTTGGCACCGATAATAAATGTATTTATTTATGACGGAAACCTAATGCTACTAATTATCGAGGAAAGCCTAGCCTGCCTGCCGCACTTGTTGTTATTACAATTGTACCTTCTTCTTCTTGACAGCATTAATTGGTTTTTCGGTAAAATGTTTATATCAACATTATTCGTAATTACTGATGCGGTTGATCAACACTTTCTTTTGCCAACGCTGGTTGCTAAACACATTTACACCCTTCATTAATACACCTCTCATATATCGTCCCCGACCGGTCCTCTTTTTCATTATTTCTTATTGTATCCCCTGGCTCCTCCAGTATGAACCAACCCATTTCTTCTTCATACTCTGTCCCTCTCTTGACCTCACGCCATGGATTTCTATCCAAAAGGGTCTCTCCATAGCTTGATGGACACGGAAAATATGGAGCATCAACCTCAAATACACCTCAGCGTCCGAACCCATAAAGACCTAAGCAAACATGACGTTCAATTAACCTCACCAAGGTCTTCTACCTCTGACTCCACCGTCTTCCCCATGATGATGACATCCCCTGGCCCTGAATCTCCATGGACCCGTTCCCCACACCCAACTTCTCCTCCTCCTCCTTCTCTTCTTTACTATTGCATTGCTTCGCTTCATCGCCAAGACGGTAATATCTACGCAATCGCAGCTTCAAAGGGCCTAGTCTTTACTGGCTCTGACAGCAACAGAATCCGAGTATGGAAGCAGCCCGATTGCATGGACAGAGGATACCTCAAAGCTAGCTCCGGCGAAGTCCGATCCATTTTGGCTTACAGTGACATGATCTTCTCCACCCATAAAGATCACAAGATTCGAATTTGGAACTTCATGCTTTCCGACACTTTCAAATCCAAAAAGGTAGCCACTCTTCCCAGAAAGAGCTCGTTTCTTTTGTTCTCCAGAGCGAGCACCGCCCAGCAACATAAAGACTCTGTTTCTTGCATGGCTTATTACCATTCAGAAGGGCTCTTATACACTGGCTCTCACGACAGAACAGTGAAGGCCTGGAGGGTTTCAGATAGAAAATGCGTGGATTCATTTCTTGCACACGAAGATAATGTGAATTCACTGATGGTGAACCAAGATGATGGGTGTCTTTTCAGCTGCTCCTCCGATGGGTCAGTGAAAATATGGAGGAGGGTATACACAGAGGACTCGCATACCCTCACAATGACACTTAAATTCCAGCCTTCCCCTGTCAACACAATGGCATTGAGCACATCCTTCAACCATTGTTTCCTCTACTCGGGGTCATCAGATGGGATGATTAATTTCTGGACGAAAGAGAGGCTCTGTTACAGATTCAACCATGGAGGGTTTTTGCAGGGTCACCGTTTTGCGGTTCTGTGTCTAGCGACGGTGGGGAACTTGATATTCAGTGGATCGGAGGATACGACGATAAGGGTATGGAGGAGAGAGGAAGGAAGCTGTTACCATGAGTGTTTATCAGTGTTGGAGGGACACAGAGGGCCAGTGAGGTGTTTGGCGGCTTGCCTAGAGATGGAGAAGGTGGTGATGGGGTTTTTGGTGTATAGTGCAAGTCTGGACCAAACATTCAAAGTGTGGAGGGTGAAGATTTTGCCTGACGAAAATTTGTGCATGGAGTGCACTGATCAGCGCGACGCCGGGAAGAGGATTACAGAGTACGATATGAGTCCTGTTTTATCGCCGTCATGGGTAGAGAAGAAGATTCGAGATACCTATTCTCAGTGATATTCAGGAAATCACTCCTCCGCTGGCCTGCCACCGCCGGGCCGGCCTCTTATACCCATCCATCGTGAATTCGTGATGTTCATCTACCATTCGCTACTAAGTAATGCTAGTCGGCTCTTAAATACAGGTCTCTGGCTCTAGTTGTGTTTTTGCTGGGAGGATTAAAAAATCTAATTAAATTATTATAAAGTATTTATATTTATTATTATTTTTAACTATTCTCCCTGATTCTATCTTTGATTACTTCGAATTGATAGTTAAAAATAATAAGTGTATCAAAAATATCATATTTTTGTTTCATTTATACCCCTATTTATGAAATCATAGAGAGAATGTATAAAAAATATAAGAGATAATAAAATACATTTTATCAATGCTTTGTTGACTTCATTCACCTATTAAGTTCTTTTTGTCTCTTATGAATATAACTTTTAGTATGTGTGATAATTAATTATAAAGGTAAAATAGAAAAAATGAGCTTACATTTTCAAACACAAAATGAAAATTGCGTATAAAAAGGATCAACCCTATGAGAGAGAAAGTTACTTATAAATAAAACCCGAGGAAGTAATTAATTTTTCTTATAAACTGATATATAATCTAATCATACACAACACATTATATGATTAAATAATTTATTTAGTTTTCTTAACTTCTCCCAAAAACTTTAATTACATCTTATATTTAAGACGTAATAAGAATTATGCAACATGTAATTACATGCAAGGTTTTTTAAACCTTTTTTCTTAATTCTTCATTAGCCAAATGTTTCCATAACTCGGCAAGCAAATTAATAATAATTATCGCATGATTGTTTTGGTAACGCTGGAATGTACTCCCTAATCCCTCCTGTCATTTTTATGATTTTATCATAGCTTAAGATTTGAATTACTTTAATTTTTTTTATAAGAATTTAATAAGAGTTGTTTGAATATTTAATAATTTTTTTTTCATTTTTACTCCCTCAATAATTATAGGTATTACATTAATTAAAATATTAAGATACAATGAGCATCCCAAAATATTTTAATATTCAATTTTAACTTTAAATTATTAAAAGTGAGCAGCCTGGGCCATGCTAACATAACTACAAACGTGCGTTTGGCGTCTCATTTTTTTAATTACACGTTTGACATCTTTTTTTCCCCTCTTTCATCCGTTTTTTTCTTCAGCCGCGTTCAAGCCTTTCCCATTTGAAAAGCACCATAACGGGAAGTGGGCAGGCATATCTGGGAAGAGTGTGGGGGGGATTATGAGACGAAGTCACAGCGCGACTTGTGAGTTCCTTCATTCTATCTACTTAATTCAAAACAATTTCTTAATTACTTTATGGCCCTCACCCACTCACTCTTGATTACTTTTTTATATCAATCAAAGTCCAGCGCCCACGCCCAGCCTCAGAGCTTCAATCTTTTTCAACATAAATTCGGGCCGTGTCTGTACATGTCCGCACATGCCCCAAATCGTGAAAGTAAGAGTTTGCTTAGATGAGTTTTTATCAATCAGGTTTATTATATAAATTCAATTTATATAAATTGAGATAATTTTTTTTTACATATTTACTTCGTAGACTATAAAAGCATCTCGTATATCATAAAAACTATCTCGTAAACCATAAAAACTATTTTATATTCTGTAAATCACGAATTATAAACACTTATAGAGTTTCTATAAACTAATCTAAACCAACTCTAAGGAATCAATCACGAAACAAGTAAAGAAATATGAGTCAAAGAGTAGATCATCAGGTAATAAGATTGTATACCTTCTTTTGTTGCAGCCTCTGCGACCCACTCTGACCGGAAATCGCAGAAATCTGACCCGCCTCGCCGCCGGCTTTGGAGGAAGTCAGAACGAAAATACTTTGGGTGAAGGATCTAAAACTTTTGTCGACAAGCTGTTCGGCAGATGGAGTACTCCCGTCAGGCCCACAAGGCCTTTGAAACAAAAGCTTGAGTTGGGAAGCACACTCCTTGCCCTCAACGAGCTCTCTGATGATACTCTCTTATGGGTTAATTTTGATGACAGAGTCACGGACCTGAGGAAGAGGAAGACGGCCGTTAGTTTGGGTGAAATTGCACCCGTTTTGAATATAACAGCGGTAAAATTGCACCAAAAATATTTTGGGTGGGCATCTTAACCCTTAATTAAAATTAAAAAGTTGGTGATGTTTATTTATTTTATTTTTCTTTCTTAATTTTCCCTCATAAATAAGGGCATACTTAAAAAATAAAATTTATTTCAAGGTTGGTGATACTTATTTGTTTTATTTCTCTTTTTTACTTGTCCCTTATAAATAAAATATGCTTGAAAAATAAAATTTATTTTAGATATATTTATTATTTTTAACTAATTTTAATTGCTCTTTCTTAAATCGCGTAATTTAATTATTGAGCTCTTATAAATAGAACCTCGTAGATATTGTTTCTTTTTTCACTTTCCTCATAGTCTATGGGTTAAGTTAGGAGAAAAAGAACTTTGAATTTATAAAATTTTAAATAAGGTATTTCACAAAAATGAGTTGTGAGTTGCTTATTAAGTTTTATCATTCCCTTATCAACTCTTAGTAACAAACCTAATTTAAAATTTTACAATTTTAAAATTATTTTTCTATCTTTTTGCCTTAAGTTAACATATAATATGAAAATATAAAATTAAATTAAAGTATATAATAATTCATTGTTTTAAAAAATATTTACGACTTTTTTCTAATTGAGAAGTGGGAACCCTCGTAGGGAACCTCATATGTTCCCATGGCTAAATGCATGGATTGTCAGAAATGCATAAAGCCAAGGATATGGATGTCAAAACAATTATCATGAACATCCCTTTCATTAGAGGTGGTAATATGGTCCAACCCACTGGGTTTTGATTAACCCGTCGTGGGTTGGGATCATATGGGTTAGGCCCAAAAGAACCGCATTAATATGGGTTGACATTTAGCCAACCCAACCCATAACCACTGGGTTGGTGGGTTGGCCCGCCCAACCCATATTATTTTTTTTAAAATTTTTTTAACACAATATACTAAAAATTATTTTTTCTACAAACATAAATCATAAAGAAATTAAATATTTATTAAAAATTAAACATTAATCACAAGTCCACACATAACAAAAAAAACATAAATCCAAAAGCTATTAATATTTTAGTATACTAAATTAAAAAAACATAAATCTAAGAGAGGAGGCGTATACTAAATTATGAATATCACGTCTTAACTTTCAAAGACTCAAACTAGGCAACTGGGCAGCAAGTCACAACCCCAAAAAGCATCAATGGAATGGACAATAATGAATGACCCAAAAGGCTACACAAATTGGATTGAGTTTTGTTTGCCTTTGGCCCTTCACCCAATCTCCCTTGTCCAATAAACACTAGACAACATTAAAAAAAATATGGGCCAACCCACCAATCCGGTGGTCCAACCCATCATAGGTTGTGACCATATGGGTTTTGGCCCAAAAGAACCGCTCCCAAATGGTCCCAATTTTTCAGAATCCAAACTGTCCATATTTGCGGGTTGGGCGGGTTCGGCCCGTGGTCCCAACCATATTACCACCTCTACCTTCCATGTAGTCTATATAATTTGTTTGAGATAATAATTAAAACCTTAAAAAAAATTATAATTTATGATATACAAAATAAATATATAAAAAAAATTTTATTTTAATTTATATAAAAAGCACTTATAAATTTATAAAAAATTATTCTAATAGTATAAATATATCCTCTCTAAAGATTTCAGGCGAGCTTCCATTAACTAGATAATCTTTACTCGTTTCACGTGCCCTTGCATTCCCCCCCAAAAAAAAAACAACGCATGGATTGATCTGAAATCGTCAGAAATGCATAAAGGCATCACCTCAGTTGAACCTATTTATTTAGATTGGTGTTATAAATTTTTTTTTCTAACATAATTTATTAAGTAAATATATAAAAAAAAATTTGTCTCAAATTCTATAACGCTATTTTCCAAACAAGCCATATATTAACCTACACCAACAACCAAATTATCATCTTAATATTTTATATACCAGAAAATCAATTTGAACGCAAGTTAAAAAAGAAAAAACACAATTTGTGTTGATGCTAAAGAGAATTGAAGCTGAACCTTGACTTTCCCCCACCTCTCACCATTAAAGACTTTGATTTTAATCCCTTAAATTTCATTTCATTTAAAATATTAATTTTTATAATTCAATAAAAATCTGTATTATTTTGCCTACAGGACTAAAACAAATGATTTGAAACATGGACTGGAACCAAAATGAAAGGAACCTCAAGAAAACAAACATAATAGTAACCCAAAAAAAAAGTGCTTCTCCGATTTCCCCCCGCCAGCAAGCTGATCTTCATCCCCCCTTTCTCTGCAAATAGATTCATCCTCGTCAATTTCCCTCGTCGGAATCTGAAACTGGGGCATCTGCCTTCTGTCATATACCCCGCGCAGCATCACGTATGCTCCAAGCTACCATCCGATGCATTTGGCGTGATAATGCGATGCTCGGGGAAGATGAAGAACCTTAGGCATCTTGCTTATCATAACAACCTCCCATTGCTTTGGCAATGTGAGTATCCTCACATTTTAGATTCTAATAACAAAGCACCCTCAAGTCACTCCTTCAAAACCCATGTCTCTGATTAAGTTAACAATCCAAGTTAATGTGAGTCGGAGAAGAGTTCAAAGTTACTACTACATTTTTATGCATAAGCATTTCTTTGTCTTTACCTATTTTTTGGCTGAAGAAATTCTGCGTAGTGAAGGAATCCAGCTGCTTGAAGTGGCAGTGTTATGCCCAAATACACGTCCCAGGTTTGAGCTTCCTATTGGTTTCTCTGCTTTTGGCACATTTTCTGCGATTCCGGGTTTCACGGATGTAGACGGACCAATTCTCACGGGCTGCCACAATTTTGTCCCAATCAAAACATTTACTTTTACCTAATAAATAATTAAATTTCAATATATTGTACAAATATTATCATGCAGAGAGGAAGATAACCTGCTATAAATTTCTATTCCAAGTCAAATTAAAATGCCTTCACCGAAACTTTCTTTAAGATCAAAGCTTCATTGAAACTGTATTTGCATCCCTTTTCTTTATCAGGCATTAAATTAACTAGAATGAATTTGTACACTGTTTATATTTTATATTGCTATTGATTGGTTGAATGATAATGTTTTGCTTATGATTTATCAACAGAACAAAAAGTCACAGGTGAGGTCTGAAAAAATATTAAAATAAGGAACGTTTATCTAGAGATTACATCAAATAGGTGATCATACTTACACGTTTCACAATCTGATTCTCTGCATTCGGATTATGATCATCATGTGATGACCTGATCTGCATATTAACACGTGCATTAACATTTGTTAATGGTCTTGCCTCTGCAATTTGAGCAGAATCGTTGACACCTGAAAAGGAACCCTAACATATCAAGATTTTCTTCCTTCCTTCTTTTGTTAGAAAAAGCATTGCTTCAGTATACTGCAAATCTTGTTAGATTGTGTTTTCACTTCTCATACAGTGATGTCATGAGATTTCTTTTCCCTTTTCCTCTGGGCAGTACCAATCTCAACATGCAAATCAAATAACTAAGCAATTAATAGTGATAGTCAAGTGAGTACCTTTATTCTTATCTACCATATTTGGTTCTACACGGCCAGGCACATCAGCAGCAGGCTGCAAATTGTCAGATAATTAAGTGACCGAGAATAAAATCATAATATAAAGTATACAATTTTAACATGCAACCACAATAGCTACCCAAAACATGTCAAGAATGCCCTTACAGTTGATTGATCCTTCATCTTTGTCTGTTGTGATTGCTGATATTTAAGAATGGTCCAGTCATATATGTAGTCAGACTCGTATCCTGTTCATTTAATCAAGGAAAATAACGGATGTGTTATGCAAAGAGAGAAGATCCCGAAATACACAAATGAGACCACCAGAAACATCGTTTTGTTATATAAAGCATTAACACACAGTTGGCAATGCATAACACTGTTTGGATTACATATTACCAGGTACTAATGAACATGAAGAATTAACAGAAGCAGTTCAACAAATTTGGATAATTTTCAAAGTTATATTTCAAAACGTAAAACATTATAACCATAGAATACTAGATGAATGACTCTATATTCAAGTAGTTCCGATCTCCACCCATTGCTTTGCACTCAATAAGTGATACTTCTGTGCTCATATATTGGAAGGAAATCTAGCATACTCCGAGGAAGAAAACTGACGACTCAATTTAACATATTAATGCAGATACATGTAGAGTAATCAGTTTATTTGTGATTCTTCTAATCCATCAGAACCTTACAAGTTTACTCTCTACATTTAATATTCTACACTTGGCATCTAACATATTACAGATAGAGCCATCAGCTCATATGAAAATTTTCATATAATACCTTCACGACTTGTGCAGAAAAAGTAGTCAAAGCACAAAGCATCTGATGATCAAAATTGCTAATACCTTCGCGAGTAAATAAATCTCGAAACAGGCGCTTCAAGAATCCATAATCTGGGCGTTGATCAAATGTCAAAGAGTGGCAATAATGGAAGTAAGAAGCAAACTCCGCAGGATAAGACTTGCAAAGGATCTGATAGCAACAAATATGAGTCAGACACTCAGCAAAGCAGTTAACTGTTAAGCTGGCAAGAGTCTTTATAAAGAAAAACTTCCTGAAAGCATGAACAAAAATTTGCTTACTGTTAATAGCTTTTCTTAAGGTGCAAGCTTTTAATATGATTGTTTAGTCAAGGATAAGTGTTTAAAAACAGGTTTTATTATTGAAGTTTCTTCCTGTTCGATCTAAACATATCAATTTTTAGTTTCCAGCTTCTAGATTCCCCCAGACTTGCATCCCCATCTTCATCCAAATAAAGAAAAGAGACCAGTCTGCCCACATTAAAAACAGTTTGAAGTTATTTTTATTTTTTATTATTTTTTTGGGAGGACCAAAAATTTTCCAAATTTAATTCATAGATGTACCTCGATTGAAGTGGATAACTTCTTCTCACAGATCTTGTCATATTTCTGCTTTTTAGTGGCAGCTCTCAGACCCTGCCAAGGAAGGCTAAAAATGGAGAAGCAATGTCAGGCCAGTATAACTCACTCAAATGCACAGTTTTCCAACTCAAGACACCTAATATTATAATGAATAGAGAGAGACATACCTTCCTCTTAAGAAGTAAAGAAGAACATAACCAAGAGACTCCAAATCATCCCGTCTACTTTGCTCTAAAGAAATGAAACCAGAATTGTGAGAATTATACGACACAATTAATGGACCAACAAAAGGAGAACTTTTAATACTCACCAATTCCCAAATGAGTATTGCAACTCGCATACCGGGCAGTGCCTGTTAAATTTTTGTTCTCTCTGGATGAGTTTATCAAGGTAAAGAAACCAAGATAAGAAATGGTAATTTGGGTTGTTAAACTAATTAAAATATATCAATAAGAAGAATTTAGAAAAATAAGCATAAGTTCGGGACTCATCCACAAATTAGAAGTAGGAAGGCTTCCCACTGTCGAACAACAAAATAGCATTTACTTGGAAAATATTATCTATTTTGGGCACAGACATAATGCAGGGACATGTATATACAATAGATTAACTGGTTTTTCAAAGTCTTGATGATAAGCGTGATAAAAATGTTGTGTTTAATTCAGCAAAGGGACCCTGGAGAGAGAGACATTTAGTTTCATTTCTATTAGAAGTGGACATGAGTACCATCATCAATGGTTACTCCATTGGATTAAGCACAATTACTAGGCTACAAACCACAAAGCCAAATCAAATTAATGTCTTTCAGTCATCCATCTAGAACTCCTGCAACACTGATTGCAAACTTATCGCCATGTTATTCTTACCATGTTTTCAAGAAAACTAATAATCTGACAAGCATAAAAAAAATAAAAATCATGACTACAAGTCCTTCTAATATGCAAACCCAGCACATAAGGTTGATCCAGAAATATAGGCAGGAAAATAGAGAGAGAACAAATAAGGATCCTGCAACCTGACAATATTCAATAAGAGGCAATATAAATAAAACATACCTATAAGAAATATGCTTATTGGTTGTAGGATCCTTGTATCTTTTTGCAAGCCCAAAATCAATCATATAAACCTGGTCATTTTAGCAAATTGCAGAAAACATGGACAATGAATAAGTAATTGAAAGCTTAAAAGGAATGACTAGATAAGAAACAATTCTGACAAATTAATGCTACCTGATTTGCTTTTCTCCCTAGACCCATAAGGAAGTTATCTGGTTTGATGTCTCTATGCAAAAATCCCTTAGAATGTAAATACTCTATCCTTCCAAGCTGCAGTCAAGTAAACAAAACAGGCTAAATTTTGCATTCAAGAACCTTCGTTGAAGGACCCCACTGGAGGAAGTTTCAAGGGGGGGGGGGAAACAAACAAGAAGAAGGGAGCAATTCTCAGATAAATCAATAATTACCATCTGATCGGCCAGCATCAAAACTGTTTTTAATGAAAACTTCCCCCCACAGTATACAAAAAGATCCTCGAGACTTGGTCCCAAAAGATCCATGACTATAACGTTATTGTCTCCGTCAATACCATACCATTTCATACTTGGAACACCACCTGAAAAGCAAAGAGTATGAGGAATGGGAAAGCGATAATTCTTGGCAAAGTTGTCAGAGCATGTAATTTGAACAAGTAGAAATGCTTCCATTATATCTTACTTCCTCCTTGAAGGGCATTATATAACTTGGCCTCATACAGTAGTTGTGGGTGTTTAGTCTTCTTGCTCTCCTGAAAATCAAGAAACATAAATGTTATAAATCACACTAATGTATGCAATTTCTTGCATATGAAGAGAGATGCCCCAAAAGAAAAGCTGCAACCTTTCGTTAAGTATAGTTCTTCTATATCATATATTCACCAAATCACTATTTCATTAGCACTTTTCATGAACAAAGCTTGTGCAAACACTTATGCTCTAGTCACGTGTGCAATATTATATGCATCCACGCTAAAATGCTACAACTTAGAAGGCAAGAAACAAACCTTATCCTTAGAAAATTATTCGAAATGACGAGCACATGAAACCAGTCTTAAGGGTGAAGATATGGTAAAGACAAATTTGGTTTCAAATTCACATTATAGATGAAATGTTTACCTTCCAAGCACAGTTCTCTTAACACAGTGGCGTTAGTGGGTTATGAATAATGACTAACTGCAAGAGACACGAAAGACCCACAAGAATCCCAAAATATTGCAAGCGATTCTGAGCAAACCAGCAACATATGAAATTCAAAACTATTTTGATACAAAAGAGGTTCTTGTGCAGCCCTACTATAAGGTTGTCTTGGCTTTGGCAACAAGTAGCACTCTTCTTAGAAAGGTTACGCATCATGACCCTTATATTAGAAGACGTTTTAAAAATAGGCAGCCACTGATAACAGCACTAAACTTCAGGATGTCTTGTTGCCATCAGTGTCTTTGATACCAGTTGTTAGCATGATCTCACAAAAAATGATATCAACTTGTTGGGACGACCATGACTAATTATTTATCAGTAAGAAAGCTTTTCCCTTGTTAAGAATCAACCATCAAACTTCTGCGCTCAGTTCTGAAGTTTCACTGAAAACAAATAACATGACATGACATGCACTTGCTCGCCGACCGCTTCCTTCACTCTCCGTCCTCTACTAACGTAGGGAACAAGTCATGGAAAGACATACAACATACATAAACAAAACGGAAAAGGAAGGAAGCTTTTATAAAATAATCCACAACCGAAAGATGAATTTGGACTCACCATCTTCACGGCCACAATCTCAGATGTCTGAATATCGGCAGCTGGAAAACAACAGTTTCGTCGAAAACTATAATCAGCGGATCAAGTCATGGACCAAAAACCAAACTCTACCATGACGATGAGAAGAATTTAAACAGCAAAAAAAAGAAAAAAACAGAGAGAAATGAAGCAATAAGATAGAAACAAACGTACCAATATAAATTTCGCCGAAGGATCCGCTACCTATCTTCCGACCCATCTTAAACCTCCCTCCAATGATCCTCTCCATTATCTAAGAGCCCTTCTCTCCTTCCCCGCAGATCGAACCAATCAGGGAACTCCCAGAACGAATAGTAGCCCTCAGCAATATGGGCGCTGAAAAGGAGAAACCTTTGCCGGGAGTCAGAGACGACGCAAGCAGACAAAAAGTAAGACTCTGTTTGGATTATTATTGAGGATATGAAGGAAGGTTTTAGCCCAAAAAATAGAGTTTGGTGGGGAAGATGAGAGATAAAAGTAGAGGGGGAAGGCGGCGACGAGAACAGAGCTTAGGAGAGAACAGCTTGGACGCGGGGAGTCAAGGAGAGGAGAGGAGAGGCAATAGAAAATAAAGCACAACTATTTAGAAAACAAACAGGGTTGTTTTGGGAAACGGATAATATATATATATATATATATATTTGAAAAAAGTTGGTTGGTGACCTGGCAAGCTGGAAAGTAGAGAACCTAACATATTTTTCTCATTTATCACTCCGCACAATCCACATAGCGTTGCGTTTTATTGACCTGTACTATCCCAACCTCCAATATGAAATACGGTTCTTATTTTTGAATTTGAAATAAACAAGTGACCGACTTGTAAATAAAATATTAAATTAAGGTTTGACCAATTGAATTGCTTCCTTCCGGGATATCACACCCTTTTATTGGTAAAATAATAAACATATGGCTCGTCTGAGTCAGCACGAACTAATTTGCCTCTTCGTGGAATTTAAGCAATTATACCTAGAATAAGTAAACACTAGTTTAATTCAATCTCTAATTTGTCTGTTGGAGATGAGTTGTGATTTTCTTCTTCTTTTTGTGGTTTTTGTTTATCTGGCTGTCCATTTGCCTGCATAGACAAAGAGAATGCCTGCATAGACAAAGAGAATAGACCCAACAACTTTTGTTTGGAAAAAGGAAATGGATAAACATATCCATCTTATCCGGATTCCAGGAAACTTGCCAGCGCTGCCTCATGCGTTCGGTAGAAAAAACTTGCATGTGTTCTAATTTCTCCTTAACTCCCAAACATTGACCATTCAGCTACTTTGCTGTATTCTAGGTCAAATCCACCTCAGCTATTTATAGCGAATTTCACACTGTTTATAGGCTATTAAAAAGTACACTCATACAATCATATTTATACGTCATTATCAACGTGGTCCCACAGGTTAAGAAAAAACTTTAAAGATTTAAATTTTATTAACTATATTTTAAAATTTAACATTTTTTAATTTTATCATTATTTAATATACATTATGTCACATGACAATAAAATCAATATAAATTCAAATGAAAAAATTCTCTCACTGGATTATAAATATGACTAAATTTTTTTTTTCTCTTACCTATAAACAGAATATGAGAAGTAAGGTCCACAGCATAGGTCCGAATTAGTCTGGGGCGGACAATAAACCCAACATACCCCAGGATACGGATACCCAAGGCATAAAAAAAAAAAACTGAGAAGTAACTTGTTTCATACATTGCATGATGCAAAAAAAAAAAAAAAAAAAATCTTACTTTAAATATAAACCATTCCAGAAGGACATGTGGACATATTACTACGAGTATCTTGTGGGAAACCCCACAAGTGTGATGTGGATTATAACTCAATAGACTCTCCCTTCTAATTTACTAATTTGTTGGAGTTAAGCTCTTCTTTTAGATTCATGGTCCTTAAAAAAAGCACATATATACACGACTAGCTCTGTTTTTGTTCCAACCTGGGAGGAGTATTTGCCGCTGAGCATTAATCAGTTCTTCACACACCCAGTCCCCTTGTTTTACCGATATCAGCAGTATTAAAGTTAGAAGTCACCGGGTAATTGAACTACATAAAGCAACATAAAATTGCCTTGACCTAAGGGGGAAAAAGCTTGACTTAAAAAACATAAAAAAGAAGGTAATATTGAACGGTGTTCGCGGGTAATGAACTGGAGAGGACAAAAAATTGAGGCAGCAATGGCGTGACAAACAAATGACAGCAGAAATCCAGGAAAAGAGAATAAATTGCGGTAGATTATATTCCAAACACTCTATATCAACTAAAAGTCCACCCAACTTGGATGAATTAGTTAAATCATCTTTGATTACAAATCAGCAAGGCTATTCTGATATTTGGAGACGTGTGGTAGTTCCACCCAGTTCCCAGCTATATTCCATCATGTTGTTGTGCATGAAACGCAGCAGGTCACATATACTATTATTGTGTGGGTCCGCATTAAAGGTGAAAATAGGTCAGACCCTCCTTCTATTTTTGCACACCTAATGACAGATTAAACATAACTTATATGAAGATAGATTAAACATATTATTGCAAACTTAATGACAGGTAATCCAGGAACGGAGCAGCAAATAACAAAGAAACAAATCCAAAAAATAAATTTTAGAGCAACAAATCGAAAGCTGTTTCCCAATAACATAGCAGCCAATAACTGAGAAACAAATCGAAAGAATAAATGGGTAGAGCAGCAAATCGAAAGAAGAAATAGACAAAATAACAAACGCAAGAAGAGAAGAGTCGACTTACTAGAGCTGGAGATCTGCCGCTGTTTCCCCGCCGAAGAAAAGAGAGTTCAAGTCGGAGGAAGGACGGCCGACGGGTTAAGGCTTGGGTTTGACTATTCAAGGTGAAGAAATGAAGAATTGAAGAGAGTTGTATAAGTGTGTGAATGTGATTAAGTGAAACATGAGTGACTGAGTGAGGGGGTAATTACGGTTTGAACCTCATGATTTCTTTTTTTAAATATTAATAGCCCAGCCTGATAAGCCTAAAAAGTTTATTAGTAGGTCTAGGTCTGGTCTGTTAAGAAAAACAGGCTTTGAAATAGGTATTGACCTAATTTTTTATTTTGGTAGGCTAGGCCTGATCTGAAGTTAGGAACTCTTTCATAGGCTAAGATGGCTAAGAGAGCGACCAACATGGAATTTTTTGGTAGAGGATAAGTCAATCTTACCATTAAGAGGAAGGTTTATGAGTTTTATGGAGCTTAATTTACTTCAAGTGAGGCTTTAGGGGGCTATATGAGAAGGCACAAAGAAGAAATGATAACGAGACTAGGTCCTATTCCTCAACACTCAAAGAAGTGTAATAATTAGAGCTGGTAAACGGGTCAGCCTGAGCCCGACGGGCTGGCCCGTTTGGGTAAACGGGCTGAGCCCGTTTAGCTCGAATATAAACTGGTTGGCATTTTGCCAACCCGAGCCCGTTTAGACAAGCTGGCGGGCTGGCCCGTCAGCCCGTCTTTTTTAAAAAAAAATAATTTTATTTTAAATTTTCACTCCCTTTCTCTTTCATTCACTCACATCACACTTATTTTTTTTATGCATTTGTGCTAGGAAACCAATTTTATTCTTACTTTCATTTTTATTCATCTAGTCACATCACAAAAACATATAAACACATAATTTTTTAAATTTAATAATAGTAAAATAAATAAATATAATATGAAAAAAAGTGTTAAATAAAAAAATGACGAAGTAGTTAAACACAATATCACTAAAAAAAATATCACTAAAAACTGAAAACATCTAACTATCTTAAAAGTAAAAGAAATTAAAAAAATAATAATAATAAACGAGCCAGCACGTTAGCTCGACCCATATTACCGGTCCTAGCAATAACTAAATAGTAGATCTGTCACTATTGGCGAGAAGGAATGGGCGTTCTCTATTCTTCTTATTTCTTCTTTCTCTTATTATTCTTCTTCTTCACCATTAACTCTAATACTATGTTAGAATTTGAAGGACTGGAATATAGAGAAACCTAAAAACCTTTAGAATATTATTGAAACCTTAATGCTTAAGCTTTAAATCAATGAGAGTACATCCAAAAGCCTTTATTTAGGCAAAACATAACCTAAACTAGAATCTAATCTAAATAAATCTTAATCAAATTTAAACTCTAATAATAATATTTCTAAGATATATCAAATATCAATAAATTAAATAATATATAATATCTTAACATGCTGCAATAGACTTCGACAAGTCCTCTTCTAAGGAGGATGATGATGTGCAACCGAGGCCCTCTCTCCTATGGATTTATTCGCCATTTTGCACGGTGGGTAGTCCCCTTCCCTCTGGCATTCTCTTCCTTTTTTGGGTTTTCTTCTTGTTCCTCTCTTCTGTTCGTTTTTTAGCCTTTTCTTTGATCTAGATTTTGCTTTTAGTTTTTGTATATTTCATTGTTATTTGTGCGGCTGAATCAGTGATAGTGATAGCAAGATGGTGAAATAAAATCTGAGGAAGGGGCTACTGTGCCGTAGAGTTTCTGCTCATCTTGGTTAAGAAGGAAAGTGACAATACAAAGATTATAATTTTTTTTCTTTCTCTTTCTCTTTATTTTTTTTAGGGAAAAAAACTTTAAAATTATAAAATCTTAAATCAAATTCGTTATCAAAAGTCGATAAAGGAATGATGAAACTTGATAATCAATTTATAACTCATTATTTAAAAAATACTTAATTTAAAATTTTACAAATTCAAAATTCTTTTTCTGCCTTTTTTCCATTTTTGTTGACACTTTATTATCATACCGATAGAATTCCGAATTGTTTCAGCGGGGACGGGAAAGGCAACATTAGAGCATCATACCTACATCATCTAGACCAATCTAAGAAAAGTTCCGTTGTAGGACTTTTACGGTTGGAGGGTCATTTGTTGTTGACCATCTGACACATATCAAAGCAAGACTCAACAATCATGGGAAGCTTGGGATTATACCACGTTTATAGTGTTTGATTGAATGATAAAAATATGTTTTAATGTTCTGAACATAATAATGACTTGGTATTAATTGTTCTTTTTTTGTGCAGCAATGGATATCATGATGTTGCCTAGTTAGGGGAAGCTCTAAATGGAAGAATGGGTGTTGGAATGGAGCGAGCAGATTTATTAGGCATAAATGGGCAAATCCTTGCTAAACATGTAAACTGAGTTTATGAACTCCTCTTGATTCATGTAGGTAGGCATAATTTCTCTCCTCTGTTGGTAATTTAGCCCGATCAGCTCAAGTTGACACTTTAAAGAATGATATAGTATGTTACCCATTTAATTTGCTGAAAACTGAAAAGTGAATGAAGATGTCTTCATAAGTTGAAGGGTAAACTGCTTATAAATCAAGATATGCCAAAACTCAACTAAACAATATGGTTTATTTGTTCTGTTAAAAAGTGATTTATTTGTGTTTTGACATTTTGAGTTTCTTTTAGAATATTTTTTTTTATATCTTTTATGTCAGAATGTTTCTGAAAATGATGTTGGCTTAAGCTGAAGCTTTAACTTTCTTTAATGGCTTTATTGTGATTGACCAATATATTATTTCGCTCTTACTATTATCTTTTCCATGGTATATTGTACTGAAAACTGTTATTAGTTTTGTAGTTACAGTATTATTCTGAAATAAGTTATATATCTTTCTATTTTGTAGTTAATGAAGAATCCATCAACCCCTCAATGCTTTTGGCTTCCCCTTTCATATGATTCGGTGAGCTTTGTTTTTTTTTTTAAAAAATTAGTTTAGTACAATATGCCCTAACATGTTAGTTGGAACTTATAAAATTATTTGTAGTTTTTTCTTTAATTGTCACCTATTGGTTTAGAGTCAATGAAAAGCAAAGGATGCAACCAATCATAAGAACTCTCTTGCAAGTATTCTCATTATTAGAAAATAGTCTAGTTCACCCTTGTTAGATTAGACCCGAGCCCAATAGAATTGGGGTTAAAATATAAATAATATAAAAGTTTGTGTCGATATATGTAATATTTACCAAATTATTATGAGTCATTATTTGACCGATAGAATATGACTCTACAAGTGGTATTGTTTCACCGATACAATATGTCTCTCAATCAAAAAGATATTTTGTCTCTCCGATGGAAGGATACGTTAGTAGAGAGGAAGGGGTGTATAGAGCACTATAAATAAGTGTAATGGCTTCAGTTGTAAGGTACTTAAAATATATAGAAGCTCTGTCACACTAACTCTTTATTCCCTCTATTATATTTTTCTCTCTTCTTCTTCTTCTTCTTGTCGGTGGTGTATTTGTTATGTATCATAATCGCTTCCGCAACTGTGATCCGATTAGAGTGGTATAAAAGATTAACGGTAGCACTCTTGGTATACCCAATATTCTTACACTCATGCTCAAGGTAGGCTACCTACATTTGAGTTATTATCCTATTTGTTTTTTAACATAAGCCTGGAGATTAAGAGTTTTTCAATGTAATTGGGGTTTGAAAAGAGAGAATAAAATCCCAGAAAACCTTATATCTCTTTGTATCTTTCTCTCTCTTTTTGTGACTGCTATTTGTGTTAGCTCCATCTTCAAACATGTGAGGTGTCTCAATGTACAACAACACTTTGACATCAAATGCTATTTTCCCCCAATATTCTGTTATATTACTCAGCAACATGGGTATTTAATTTTGTTTCATTGTTTTTAATTATCATTTCCTGTTTGCTAAAACCTTTCAGTGATAAATGCAAAGTTGATGACTTTATATTTACAAGTAAAGTGTGCTTGATTCGTTACTTTGGGAAAGATAGGAGCATGCACAATATTTTCTGTTTGAAATAAGGATGGGATGAAGGGTTTTATTAGAAGGTTAGTTTCTTTCCATACTAGAATATGGAAAGAAATACTTGTCTTTCCAATTCCATATATTAAGATAGTGAGGTTTCTAAATATCTTAAGTGTTTGGGTGTTCAAAGTTGCATTAAAGTTTGATTACTCTTCTATAAGGGTCTGTTTGGTTTGAGGGGAGGGGAGGGGAGGGATTTTAGTCCCCTCCCCTTGATTGGTAAGATGGAGGGGAGAGGAAATTTTTTGAAATTTTCCCTCCCCTCCCCTCAAAACCTCTCCCCCCCAAATTGGGGGGATTTGGAGGAGAGGTTAAAATTTTTTTTTCATTGAACAAAAATGCCCTTGGCCATTTGTATATATATGATAAGTAAAAACATGTAATATAATTTTAGATATTTATTAGTATATTATAGTTATATTTATTCAATTTTTATAATTATTAAATTATAATTTTATATTTATAATATATTTTATTAAACATTGTACATAATTTTTAAAAAATTAAATAAAAGGGTAAAATTGTCTAAATTAAAATATTTTCCCTCCCCTCCCCTTCCAAATTAAACAAGGTAACATTAAAATCTCTCATCTCACCTCCCCTCTCATCAATCCAAACAAGGTAATATGAAAATTACTCCCCTCCCCTCCGTCGAACCAAATAGACCCTAAAAGAATACCATGTTCTGCAAGGTTGAGGAAACATTTGCTAAAATAACATTATTAGTAAGGTGTGATTATATTTTTGAAAATATATGAATGTGAAAATAAAAGGAAAAATAATGTGAAAATCACACTCAGGTCCTAAAGACTAGAAAAAATTATAAAAAAAGTCCCATGACAAATTCCCCTATTAAAAAGCTCTTTAGGGACTTCATTGATATTAATTTTAAATATGAAATTACCTTCTTGCCCTTAGTAAAATAGTAAGTGTGTGTGCCTATTGTAACAAGTTTATGTGCCTACTTTAACAACTTATAAAATGAAAAGTGTATGTGCTTATTGTGATAAGTTTATGTGCATACTTTAGTAAGTTTATGTGCCTGCTTGGACAAATTTATGTGCCTGCTTTGATAAGTTATAAATTGACAAGTGTGTGCGCCTATTTTGACAAGTTTATATACATACTATTACAACTTATCAAATGGCAAGTATATATGTCTATTTTGACAAGTTTGTGTGCTTATTTTGACAAGTTTATATATACCTATTTTGACAAGTCATATAGTAACGATTCATAAACCCATTTATGTTAAGTAAAATAACTATTGTTGACAAGTGCATGTGGGTATGTTAACAAGACATGGAGTGGTGATTGATAAGTACCTGCACTTAATCATATAACTTAATATCATATCATATCCAAATATAAAATACCAAGGGTAAGAAGGTAATTTCACATTCAGAATTAATATCAATGAAGTCTTTAGAGAGTTTTTTGATAGGGGAATCTGCTATGAGACTTCTTTATTTTATTTTTTCTAGTCTTTGGGACCTGAATGTGATTTTCTCAAAAATAATGGCATGGCAGCTATGTCAATTCTAAATATATGTATCAATATCAACATACGGAGTAATGTGATTATGAAGTAATGAGTTCTACTACAACAATAATATATGTAGCTCGTTTGTATTAGCTTATAGAAGCTCCATAAGTGCTTATAAATCGTGATTCACGGAATACGAAGTAGCTTTTACGGTCTACGAGGTAGCTTTTACGGTTTACGAAGTAAATATGTGAAGGAGATTTATCTTGATTTACGTAAATCGGGCTTATAAAATAAGCCTGATTGAAAATGGTGTTTCCAAACGAGCTAATGGTAGTTTTCCTTTGTTCAAACTAGTGGCTCACCTGAATTTGTGAGATTTGTTTTTTAATAGAAAAGTATTTTGAATTCCAGGGCCTTATGATTTTCATTTTATGTGTTATTGCATGTAGTTTGAAATACAAATTATAGTTACTTGATAGAGTACTAACAGATAAATGTATCATAGAAAGTAGTGATTGTTAAATTACTATCAAGTAAATGAGAAATATATAAGATTTGTGGATGAAAGTTAAAACATTAATTTAGTGTCTGATCACAAGTAATAATTATTACATTTTAATCTGGAGTATGAACAACTATTGTTATATAAAATTAAGAGTGTGGTCGACTTGTATATATGTTGGTTGTATGAACATTATGTTTGGTAAGAAAGTGGCAAGTAGGAGTGTGAGAAAGTAAATGGAATGGTGAAGTGTGTGCTCCCGCGCAACGAATGGGGTCTACGCTTGTTAAATGTAATTGGAAAAAAAAAAAAGAGTTAATTGATATTTTAAAAGGGAGAAAGATCAGAAAGAGAGATAAAAAATATTATTTATAAATGAGAGTAAAATTAAAAAAAATCCATTAATTTAAGACAAATTTGATAAAGTTAACTAAAATCCACCCAACATCCAGTCGGCCAATACGTCACACACTGACATGCTAGTAGTGAAATTTTTTGTTTCCTAGATCACTTGGATCTAGTTTCTCTCCATTACCCTTCCACTCATGTGCCTCTCCTCTACCCTCTGGCCTTTTATCACCATTGAATTAATATTTCTATGGTCCAGATTTAACATTATATAAAAATGTTATCATAATTTTTTTCTTAAGAATATAAAATAAATTTAAATTGGTAAATTTTAATATGAATTGTAATAGAAAAAATGGGAATAAAATTTACTCTATTATAACAACAATAATAATCTACAATTCTTGAGATGAAATTTTAGCATTTTAAACTTATTTATATATTTTTAAATAAAATTATAACAATATTATTATAAGATGTTTATCTGGACGATTAAAATTGTTGATTCAATAGTAATAAAGGGTAAAGGAGAGGAAGAGCAATGGAGATGAAGATGAGCTAGATTCAGATCTCCCACCCTCCCCTATTCAGTTGATGGTTGTTGATGTAGGGTTATAGGCGTATTTGCATTTTGATGATTTTATCTTGACTTTTCTTCTTTGGTTCCTATATTTTGTTTGTTGTCTTCGTTTATGAGTGAATGAATTCAGCTCTCTACGGTTTGTTTGCGAACACGAGACCTTGGTTTGAGAAATCTTTTTTCTATAAATTAAAATAAAACTTCCCTTATATATTTATATTATAGTAAAAAAAGTTAAAACAAACATGTAGTTATAGTTCAGTAAAAAAAAAGGTTAAATGATAATTTTATCCTGAAATTGAAAAAAGGAGGCAACTTTGTCCTGACCATTATCTCCATTAATTTTTACTGTTAGTTAACCAAATATGATGAGTTGGCAATCCACTTGTTATCCACATCATTTTTGTTAAAGTGAAAATTTGCTTTAGAAGTTTTAAATCTAACTTTAAAAAAATGAAATAGTTAAAACATAGACTTTTGGGGCAAATTTCCATATTAACAAAAATAAGGTGATGACATGTAGATTGTCAACTCAACATATTTGGTTAACTAACGATCAAAATTAATAAAAATAGTGGTTAGGACAAAATTACCTCCTAAAAAACTTTAGGGAAAAATTGTCTTTCGGTAAAAATTTTTAAGACAAAATTACCCCTTAACCAAAAAAAAAAAAACTATCCAACATGTGGTGAGACTATGAGAGGTGAGATGGGCACGTTTCACTAGCTGAATAAATTTATTTTTTTATTTGACAAAAGCTATTCTAAATTTTATCTTTGGGCTTCCAATTTAAGGGTCTTTTTTGTTTGAGGGGAGGAGATGGATTTTGTTTTCCTTCTCTTACAAAAAATTTAGGAGCTGAGAGAAAATTTTTTAAAATTACACATATTCTGTCCGTTTTACCCATAGTTATTTTTGTTATTCCCAAACTACCTTTCTGCCTATCTTCCTTATTCTTATGACCTTAGGAAAAAAAACTTGCGATTCACGGCCTCACCCACCTTGCCCATAAACTCCCAGTTGCAATCATCCTTAGCCTTGTGTTGATTGTTATATCCCTGTGTTCTTCTCCTACATCCCTCGTTCCACAGCTTCATCTTTAACCCTCCAACCTCTAAAACTCATTTTCTGGTGACCGACCTTCCTTTGACAACCTTCACCTGTTCGTCGGCAAGCATTACCACCAACGACGTTCACGTCAGAGACATTAACGAGGTTCACAGCCACATATCTAATACTCCTTAATGGTCTCCGACAAACTCCATAACCAGTAGCGACATTCACACAAATTTGATAACATAGGGGACCTCATCTGTCAGCCTTGGCTTTGAAGCATTTGAGATGCTCATCAAAGATCTATATTTAGCTTTTTGACCATGAAAATAAAAGTTCCAATAGTATACCTCCGGTCTTGCGTCTGTGGACAATCTTATAATTATAATAATATTTCATAAAACACATTATATTTATAATTATAATATATATAATTTTTAATATAATAATATTTATAAAATATAATATAATCTATAATACCTATAAATTTTATTATTATATAATCATAATTTAAGGATAAAGTTGTCCATATAAAAATATTTTATCTCTCTTTTCTTTTTAAACTAAATAAGGTAATATTAAAATCTCTCCCCTCCCCTCCATTAAATCAAACAGTCCTGGGTATATATTTAGATTAATTTTTAAAAAATAACTTTTAATGTAAACTTTTTCTGCCATGACCACACCAGAGATGAGGATAAAAAGCACTTCAGAGGAAGAGCCATTTTTGAGCACCTCCGACCCCACTGCCAACAAGGGTGGCTTCAGAACTATACCTTTCATCATAGGTGCGTCTACCGTTTCTTTAATTTCCCTGTAACTTCAAATCACAAGTCTTCTGCTACTGCGAGATTGGTTTGTTTGCAATTTAATTAACCTTTCTATAACTTTGTGTGGCAGCCAATGAAGCATTTGAGAGGATGGCTAGCGTTGGGTTGATGCCTAACATGATCTTGTATTTGACCAGAGACTATGGCATGAAAACCACCGAAGCCACCAATGTCCTCCTTCTCTTCTCCGCCGCCGCCAATTTCCTCCCTGTTCTCGGTGCTTTCCTCGCCGATTCTTTCGTGGGTCGATACCCCATGATTGCCTTCGGTTCTATTGCCAGTCTACTAGTAATTTTCTTCTCATTTCTCTTCTTAAAATGCTAGCTGATTATCCGCAACTTGCTACAATCATTATATAGACTTTTGAATTTGGCCAGATGGTTTCATGTCTGAATCTGAGCAAATCCCCGTGATTTTAAGGATGACATATGGGCTAAAATTTAAGGAAATTTTCAGTTAAGCCATGTAGCGATTTTATTTCATTCAACCCTGATCAGCTTGCTAACCAATTAATTTGTATTGTTCATCTATTTCACTTGTTGGAGGAATTTGACACTTACAAATGAGACTTGTTCATAAATAAGTCTCATTTATATGTGTCAGGGTGTGTTTGGAATCAGTTTTTGAGAATAGCTTATGGAAAAAAAGTGAAAAAAAGTGATTTTTGAGAATAGATTCTGGCAGAATAGATTATGTGAAAAAAGTGGTTGTGATAAATGAGAGTGTTTGGATATTTTGATCAGAATAGCTTTTTTTTATGGTCAAATTACTGAAAGGGACATTAGCTTTTGTGATAATTACATATAAATGATAAGATTATATTTTATGTATTATTTAATAGGAAAATTCATAATAAATACAAAAAATGACATAAATTTATCTGAAAAATTAAAAATTATAACATTAATCAATTATCTAACATAAAAAAATCAAACATATATATATATTAATTATAGGAAAAAAAAGATTTTGATAAAATGAAAGTGTTTGGGTATTGGGTTAAGAATCACTTTTTTAATGGTCAAATTACCAAAAAGGATATTAGCTTTTGTGATAATTACATATAAAAAGATAAGATTTTATTTTAAATATTTTCAACATTAAATTTCACAATAATACCTAAAATTAAATAAATTTGTCTAAAAAATTAAAATTATAACATTGGGCAATTATATAACATCATACAAAATAGCTCAAACATATATGTGTTAATAAATTATATAAAACATTTATATATAAAAAGTAATTTTAATAAGATGAGTGTTTGGATATTAGGTTATGAATCACTTTTTAGTGGTCAAATTACCAAAAAGGACATTAGCTTTTGTGATAATTACACATAAAGTACAAGGTTATATTTTATTAACAATAAGAGAATAAAACTCTTAACGGTGTTAGATCAAATTTAACGATTCTGTTAAAGTTGCACCCTTTTTAATCATTTATTATTATTTTTTTCCCTTCCAAAACTTATTTATACCAGACGCCTCTCATAAAAAGCTTGGTTTTTAAATTTTCACATTTACCTTTATATTTAACATTAAATTTTTTAATAAATACAAAAAAAATTATTTATATATGATATTAATTAATTTAACTAATTTTTTTAATATAGTCAAAATAAAAATTTTTAATTAAATTTCTAAATTTTTTAAATTTTTTAAATATTTATCATTAAATTTTTTTAATTAAATTGCAATATTTTTTAATTAAATTTATAGGAATTTCAAAAAAAAAGATAAAGGAGAGAGAGGAATGTGGGTCCCACAAGCATGAAAATCAAGCTTATGGGTGATTCTTCCAAAACCATGGAAAATTTGGACCACGTTTATAGGATTTCAATTTAAAATAAAAAATTTTAAGTCTAAAAAAACAACAATAATAATTGAAAGTTTTCTAAATAAAAAAAAAGAAAAAGGAATATATTATTATTATTATTATTTATTCCCTTTTTTCCTCTCAAGCAAGATAGGAGTAGCAACTTTTTTTTTTTTGGGAATAGATGGATTTAGGGAAAATTGGAAAACAACCCAAAAAAAACAACCCATAGATTTCAACTACCCAAAAATTGGAAAAAAGTAGCTTTTTTCAAAACCATGGTTTTGAGCTACAAAACTATGGTTTTACATAAAAAAAAGTGCTTTTTCAGTTTTTTCAAGTGTTTGGATTCATTTTTAACAAACCAAGGTTTTGATGAAAAAAAGTGCTTTTATAGGTTTGCCAAACACACACTCAAACTTAAACAAGTGGAATAACCATATGATCAACATAAATTGAATAAACCTCACTTCATAAATAAGTAGAATAGGCATATAAATAATACATTAATTTTTGATGGTAGGCCGCCGACAGTGATTGCATTTTTTCTTTTTCTGAAAAAAATAAAGGTATATTGTCTTTTCAGTTTTCACCCACAAAACTTAATTTCTTTTTAATAAGTGGAGGTACTGAGAAGTTTTAGAATTCTTTGGGTTTTGATTGAAATAAAATGGTTGGGGTTGATTGAAAATCCCCTGAATAATTTAACTTAATGTTAGACTTGTTACTGTTTTTAGTTTCATTTCTAGTTTCAGGTGATTTTGAGAGCATACACCAATTTTTATGATTTGTTAAGTAAAACACGCCTCGCTTCTTCAGCTCAGCCTGATAGTATGGTGGAGTTAAAATTGCTTTTTCCTCCAATGGTTTCAGGGAATGGTTCTTTTATGGGTAACAACCATGATTCCCAAATCAAGTTCCGCTTGCTAACATGTCAGTGACACGTGCAGCCCCCCCACAGCATTTGAATTACTCCCCCTATATGCTTCGTTTGTCCTCATGGCCTTTGGAGCAGGTGGTATAAGATCAGCATCCTTGGCCTTTGGTGTCGATCAATTAACTTACAGAGACAAAGAAGGGAACATCAAAGATAGCTACTTCAGCTGGTACTACGCCTCTACTGCTGTAGCAGCCCTAGTAGCTCTATCTGCGATCACTTACATTCAAGATCGAGGGTGTGTTTGGAATTAGCTTTTGAAAATAGCTTATGGAAAAAATGTGAAAAAAGTGATTTTTGAGAATAGATTCTGACAGAATAGATTATGAGAAAAAAGTGATTTTGATCAAATGAGAGTTTGGATATTATGATCATAATAGCTTTTTTTCATGGTCAAATTACTGAAAAAGACATTAACTTTTGTGATAATTACATAGAAATGATAATATTATATTTTATGTATTATATAGTAGTAAATTTCATAATAAATACAAAAAATGACATAAATTTATCTGAAAAATGTATTATATATATATATATATATATATATATATATATATATATATATATATTATATTATAATAAATTGTAAAAAATAATTTATAATAATTAGATATAAAATATTAGATTATATTTTAGGTATTATTTAACATAAAATTGAATAATAAATACCAAAAACTCTCTAAATTTGTTCGAAAAAATTATAAATTGCGACAAAAAAAATGAATTGTACATACATATATAGAAATATATATATTAATAAATTGTACATTGAAAGTTTATAATAATTACATATGAATGATAAGATTATATTTTGGACAAACAAAAAAAGCTGCCAGTCATTTTCTTAAAACTATACAGTTTTGGTGTAGTTTTAAGGAGTTGAACTTTTTTTTTTGTCTAAAAAAAATGATATCTAGTATTTTGAAATATTTTCTTGGACGTATGTAGTATCAAAAAATATTTTTTAGTGCTTTTAACTCTTTAAAATATTTTTTCAGTTGTACCCAATATGTTTGCAGACTGATTGCAATTTTATCCTTAATTTAGTTTTTTAACTTCAAAAATTACTTTAAAGTATTAGGTGCTCCTAGAAAAATATTTTAGAGTGGATGACACTGGGTACAACTGAAAAAATACTTTAAAATAATTTTTAGAGCTGAAAAAATAAATTAAGGGTAAAATTGCAATCAGTCTGCAAATACACTGGGTACAACTGAAAAAATATTTTAAAGGATTAAAAGAACTAAAAATTATTTTAGGATAATACATGCTACTTTAAAAATATTTTTGGACATTTTTTAAAACAAAAAAAGCATGGTTTTTGACAAAAAGTAAAAAAAAGAAGCTTTTCCCAAAACCATAGTTTCCAAAAAAAAGAGTGTTTGGCTAATTTTTCTCAAAACCATGATTTTGGTACCAAACCATAGTTTTGAGAATTTTCTAAACACACTACAAATGGGGTGGAAGGTGGGATTTGGAATTCCCATGGTCCTAATGTTCATATCTGCTGTGTCTTTTTTCTTAGCTTCTCCATTCTATGTCAAGTTCGATGCTAAAGAGAACCTATTCAGTGGGTTGGCTCAGGTTCTTGTAGCTTCCTTCAAAAATAGACATCTCCAACACCCACAGGTGGACATGACTACTATTTACCATCACGAAAAGGATTCCAAACTCGTCAAGCCAAGTGACAAATTAAGGTATCGCCTCTTTCTTCCTCCTCCTTTTTACATGCTTTTGATTGATATCAAGCATGTAGCTATCCACTGACAATAAGCTTAACTATTCTGGTTTTTTATTTGTATGCTTGGAGTTCCTAAATAACTTGTTAGAGTTGCTACAACATGGATACTACTCAGAGAGTTTACAGTATAGTTTTGCAGGATAAAATATGGATTAAGTATTCAGTAATCCCTGGCCGGTTTGGCCATGAAAATGCAAACACCACATTGAAATCTGCACTTACAAATATTAAGTCAATAATCAATTTCACAATTTTGAGCAATAATGAGCCGTGTGGCTTGATGTTCTTCTTTGGCTGAGTAGGTTTCTGAACAAAGCATGCATTATTAAAGACCCTTCACAAGATTTAACACCAGATGGAAGAGCTTCAAATCCATGGAATCTTTGCACAGTAGATCAAGTGGAAGAACTCAAAGTAATCTTTAAGGTGTTCCCAATTTGGATATCGGGAATCATGTTGGCCGTGGAGTTAAGTCAGGATTCTTTTCTAGTGCTAGAGGCATCATCTATGGACCGCCACATTACATCAAATTTTCAAATCCCAGCCGGTTCCTTTGGCACATTCCTGCTCATATCTCTTGTTATCTGTATTCTCTTTTATGATCGCATATTTGTCCCCTTGGCGTCAAGGATAATGGGAAGACCAACTCGCGTCGGAGTGAAGCAGAAAATGGGGCTCGGAATTTTTTCTTCTTGCTTAGCAATAGCATCAATGGCTACTGTAGAGAGTGTCAGGCGCAGGACTGCAATAGAACAAGGCTACTCAGAACACCCAGAAGAAGTGGTGAACATTTCAGCAATGTGGCTTTTGCCAAAGGAAATACTTGATGGAATGGCAGAGGCTTTTAATCCAATCGGACAAAACGAGTTCTATCTCACTGAGATGCCACAATCCATGTCTTGCATAGCTTCTTCTTTTGTTGGACTTGGCGCATCAGCAGGCATTTTGGTGCAGCAATGGATATGTGTTGCATAGTTAGGGGAAGCTCTAAATGGAAGAATGGGTGTTGGAATGGAGCGAGTAGATTTATTAGGCATAAATGGGCAAATCATTGCTAAACATGTAAACTGAGTTTATGAACTCCTCTTGATTCATGTAAGTAGGCAGAATTTCTCTCTGTTGGCAATTTTGCCCGATCATCTCAAGTTGACACTTTAAAGGATCATATAATATGTTACCGATTTAATTTGCTAAAAACTGAAAAGTGAATGAAGATGTCTTCATAAGTTAAAAGTGTAAAATGCACTCAACTAAACAATATGGTTTATTTGTGTTTTGATTTTTTGAGTTTGTTTTAGAATACTTCTTTTGATATCTTTTACGTCAGAGTGTTTCTAAAAATGAGGTTGGTTTAAGCTGAAGCTTCAACTTTCTTTAATGGATTTATTGTAATTGATCAATATATTCAGTCTTACTATTACCTTTTCCATGATATATTGTATTGAAAACTGTCATTAGTTTTGTATTTTCAGGTTATGATTATGAAATAAGTTATATATCTTTCTATTTTGCATGATTTGGTGAGCTTTGTTTTTTTAAAAAAGTTAGCTTAGTACAATATGTCCTAACGTATTAATTGGAACTTATAAAATTATTTGTAGTCTTTCCTTTAATTGTCACCTATTGGTTTAGAGTAAATGAAAAGCAGAGTATGCAACCAATCATAAGAAAACTCTTGTAAGTATTCTCATGCTCAAGGTAGGCTACTTACATCGAGTTATTATCCTGTTTGTTTTTTTACATAAGCTTGGAGATTCAGAGTTTTTTCAATGTAATTGAGGTTTGAAAAGAAAAAAATAAAACCCCATAAAACATTGGATCTCTTTGTATCTTTCTCTCTCCTTCTGTGACTTCTATTTGTGTTGGCTCCATCTTCCAACATGTGAGGTATCTCAATGTACAACACTTTGACATCAAATGCTGTTTTCCCCCAATATTCTGTTATATTACTCAGCAACACGGGTGTTTAATTTTATTTCATTGTTTTTAATCATCATTTAATTTCTTATTTGCTGAAACCTTTCAGTGATAAATGCAAAGTTTTTGACTTTGTATTTACAAGTAAAATGTGACTGATTCGTTACCCTGGGAAAAATAGGAGAATGCACAATATTTTCTGTTTGAAATAAGGATGGGACAAAGGGTTTTATTAGAAGGTTAGTTTCTTTTCCTACTAGAATGTGGAAAGAAATACTTATCTTTCCACCAATTCCATATATTAAGATAGCGAGGTTTCTAAACATCTCAAGTGTTCGGGTGTTTAAAGCTGCATTAAAGTCTAACTACTCTTCCATAAAAGAATACCGTGTTCTGCAAGGCTGAGGAAACATTTACTAAAATAACATTATTAGTAAGGTGTGATTATATTTTTGAAAATTATGAATGTGAAAATAAAAGGAAAAATAATGGAAAAATTACAGTTAGGTCTTAATGGCCAGAAAAAATCATAAAAAAGTATCATAGCAGACTCTTCTATCGAAAAGCTCCATAGGACTTCATTGATATTAGTTCTGAATGTGAAATTACCTTCTTGCCCTAAGTAAAATCGCAAGTGTATGTGCCTACTTTGACAAGTTATAAAATGACAAATATATATGCCTATTGTAATAAGTTTATATGCCTACTTTGACATGTTTATATGCTTAATTTGACAATTTATAAAATGTCAAATATATGTGCCTACTTTTACAAGTCTATGTGCTTGCTTTAACAAATTTATGTGCCTACTTTGACACGTTTATATGCCTACTTTGATAAGTTATAAATTGGCAAGTGAGTGTGTTTATTTTGACAAGTCTATGTGCTTATTTTGACAAACATATTTGTATATTTTGACAAGTTTATATAAGTACTATTACAACTTATAAAATGGCAAGTATACGTGCTTATTTTGATAAGTTTATGTGCTTATTTTGACAAGTGTATCTGTCTATTTTGACAAGTTATAGAGTGACGATTGACAAACTCATTTATGTTAAGTAAAACAGCCCCCGTTGACGAGTACATGTGCCTATTTTGACAAGACATAAAGTGGTAATTGATATGTATCTGCACCTAATCATATAACTTAATATCATATCATATCCAAATATCAAATACTAAAGATAAGAAAGTAATTTCACATTTAAAATTAATATCAATGAAGTTTCTAAGGAGTTTTTTGATAGGGGAATCTACTATGAAGCTTTTTTGTGATTTTTTCTGATCATTGAGACGTTAGTATGACTTTCCCAAAAATAATGGCATGGTAGCTATGTCAATTCCGAATATATGTATCAATATCAACATACGAATTAATATGACTGTGAAGTAATGTGAGATTTGTTTTCTAACAGAAAAGCATTTTGAATTTCGAGCCTTATGATTTTCATTTTATAGTTAGTGCATGCAGTTTGAAATACAAGTTATAGTTACTTTATACAGTACTAACGGATAAAAAGGTATCATAGAAAGTATAGATTGTTAAATTACTATTAAGTAAATGAGAAATATATAAGAATTGTGGATGAATGTTAATACATTAAGTTATTGTTTGATCACAAGTAATAATTATTACACTTTAATCTGGAGTATATATGACAATGAACAACTATTGTTACATAAAGTTAAGAGTGTAATCGACTTGTATATATGTTGGCTGTATAAACATTATAGCTGTATTTGTGATGGCTTTAAAATTTTAAAAGTGTTTATATACATAAATCGAGACAATACTATTTTTATATATTTATCTTATATACCGTAAATCATAATTAAAAAATTATTTTTAAAGATTCAAATCATTATTTCAAACAAATGTTTGGTAAGAAAGTGGCGAGTAGGAATGTGAGAAAGTAAATGAAATAGTGAAGTGTGTGCTCCGGTGCAACGTGCGGGTCTGTGTTTGTTAAATGTAATAAAAAAATTTAGTTAATTTATATTAAAAAAAAGAGAGAAAGATGAGAAAGAGGGTTAAAAAACACCATTCATAAAACGAGAGTAAAATTGAAAAAACCCATTAATTTAAGATAGGTTTAGTATAGTTAACCGAAATCCATCCAACATCCCATTAGGCAATATGTCACACACTGACACACTAGTAGTGAATTTTTTTGTTTCCTAGATCATGCCGATCTAGCTATCTAGCTTCTGTCCTTATTCTCCAGTGCCTCTCCTTAACTATCTTTTGTCTTTTATTATTATTGGATTAACATTTTAATGGATTAGATTTAACATCATATAAAATAGGGAAAATTTTAAATAAATACCAAATAAACTTGCAAAACCCTAAAATGTCTATTAACATTTCAAAAAGACTTCAAGGTACCAAGTACCAAAGTGGAATTTTAAAGTTTTGACACTTTTACCATTTTGCCCTTCACTTAAAAAAATATCAAAAAAATATCCCTTACCGGAGCACCACCACCGCCAACCGCCGCTGCCGCCGTGCCGTCGCCGCCGGCCAGGACCCTCCGGCGGCCAGCCTGGTGGGACCCACTGGCTGGAGGTTTTTTGGGAGAGAGGAGAGTTTTTTTTTTTTGTAAAAAGTGGATGAAGTGCAAGGGGGTGGGGTTCGAACCCACCCCACCCCAATACCAAAGAGGCCTGGTGGCCACTAGGCCACCAGACTTTTTTGACATGTGGGTGCATTAATATATATATGTATAATATAAATGAAGACATGCTTTAACAAAAACAGCAATGGAAATAACAAAACTCGTAATGGGTTTAACAAAAACGATAATGGAAATAACAACTAGCGCATGACCTCCTCACCAAATGTGTGAAAGTATTTTTTCAGATGGGTGATCTCACCAATTCACTAATAGCAATGATTAAACCCATGACGGTTTTTACAAAATGATATACATTGCTCACCTCTTCACACATTTGACAAATTCAGTAATGGAAATAACAAAATTCATAATGGTTTTCACAAAACGGATAATGGGAATAACTAAACACATAATGGTTTTGACAAAATGACATGCGTTGCTCATATTTTCATACATTTGACAAATTTATTAATGAGAATTATTAAAACTGTAATGGTTTTCACAAAATTTATACTAGTTGTCATTTCCATTATTGAATTTGTCAAATGTGTGAAGAGGTGAGCAATGCATATCATTTTATGAAAACCATTACGGTTTTAGTAATTCTCATTAGTAAATTTGTCAAATATGTGAAGATATGAGCAACGCATGTCATTTTGTCAAAACCATTATGTGTTTAGTTATTCCCATTATCCGTTTTGTGAAAACCATTATGAATTTTGTTATTTCCATTACTGAATTTGTCAAATGTGTGAAGAGGTGAGCAATGTATATCATTTTGTAAAAACCGTCATGGGTTTAATCATTGCTATTAGTGAATTGGTGAGATCCCCCATCTGGAAAAATACTTTCACACATTTGGTGAGGAGGTCATGCGCTAGTTGTTATTTCCATTATCGTTTTTGTTAAACCCATTACGAGTTTTGTTATTTCCATTGCTGTTTTGTTAAAGCATGTCTTCATTTATATTATACATATATATATTAATGCACCCATATGTCAAAAAAGTCTGGTGGTCTTTGGTATTGGGGTGGGGTGGGTTCGAACCCCACCCCTTGCACTTCATCCACTTTTTACAAAAAAAAACCCTCCTCTCTCCCAAAAAACCTCTGGCTAGTGGGTCCCACCTGGCAGCCGGAGCTCCAGCCACCGGAGGGTCCTGGCCGACGGCAGTGGTGGCGGTGGTGGCAGCTGGCGGTGGTGGTACTCCGGTAATGGATATTTTTTTGATATTATTTTAAATGAAAGGCAAAATGGTAAAAGTGTCAAAACTTTAAAATTCCACTTTGGTATTTGGTACCTTGAAGTCTTTTTGAAATGTTAATAGACATTTTAGGGTTTTGCAAGTTTATTTGGTATTTATTTGAAATTTTCTCTTTAAATTATTTATATATTTTTAAATAAAGTTATAACCATATTATTATAAGATGCTGATTTGGACCATTAAAATTTTTGATCCAATGATGGTAAAGGCCGAAGGAGAGGAAGAGCAGTGGAGATGAGCTAGATCCAGATCACCCACCCTCCCTTGTTGAGTTGATGGTTGTTGATGTAGGGTCCTAGATGGATTTGCTTTTTGCAGTTTGTATCTTGACCTTTCTTCTTTGATTCCTGTAGTTTGTTTGTCGTCCTCGTATATAAGTGAATGAATTCCGTTCTGTATGTTTGGGAAACCTATACCATAGCTTTAGAAGTTTAGTTTTTACGAGTCGAGATAATTTTTATATATATATATTTATAGTACAGTGAAAAAAAACACAGCTAAAACAAACATGTATTTATATTTAGTAAAAAATGGGTTAGGAGTAATTTTGTCTTGAAAGCTTTCATCGAGAAATAATTTTACCCGAGAAATTTCAAAATGAGGTAATTTTGCCTAAACTGTTATCTCCATTAATTTTAATTGTTAGTTGAAAAAATATATTTAGTTGACAGTCCACTTATTATTTACGTCATTTTTGTTAAAACACAAATTTACCTTAAAAAGTTTTAAATCAAACTTAAAAAAAAATAAAGTAGATAATACATAGAGTTCTAGAGTAAATTTATATCTTAACAAAAATAACGTTATGATATATGAATTGCAAGCTCAACATATTTAATTAATTCACAGCCAAAATTAATAAAGCTAAAGAATAAAGCAAAATTGTCTTCCAAACAACTTTCAAAACAAAAAATTGCCTTTAGGTGAAAATTTAAAAGACAAAATTGCCCTTCAACACAAAAAAAAAAAAAAATCTATCCAACATGGGGTGAGAGTGAGATGGGCACGTTTCACGAGCTGAATAAATTTAATTTTTATTTGACAAAAAAAAAAAAACCATAAATCTGGGCCTTCCAGTAAATTGGACAATTTGGGGCTCACCACCTGGGTTGGGGATGACACAGAAATTCAAAAGCTCAATCCGCTTCGAAAGGTCTTGAGCTCTTTATATTTTAGTAGTTCGGAGGACCGCAATCAGAGTTCTATCCCAGTATTAACGTAGTGCACTGGAGTTCATTCTGCTATAGCCAGACCAGAGATGAGGATTAAAAGCACTTCAGAGGAAGAGCCATTTTTGAGCACCTCCGACCCCAATGCCAACAAGGGTGGCTTCAGAACTATACCTTTCATCATAGGTGCGTCTACAGTTTCTTTAATTTCCCTATAACTTCAAATCAGAAGTCTTCTGCTACTGCGAGATTGGTTTGTCTGCAATTTAATTAACCATTCTATAACTTTGTGTGGCAGCGAATGAAGCATTTGAGAGGCTGGCTAGTGTCGGGTTGATGCCTAACATGATTTTGTATTTGACCAGAGACTATGGCATGAAAACCTCCGAAGCCACCAATGTCCTCCTTCTCTTCTCCGCCGCCGCCAATTTCCTCCCCGTTCTCGGTGCTTTCCTCGCCGATTCTTTCGTGGGTCGATACCCCATGATTGCCTTCGGTTCTATTGCCAGTCTACTAGTAATTTTCTTCTCATTTCTCTTCTTAAAATACTAGCTGATCATCCTCAACTTACTACAATCATTACATAGACTTTTGAATTTGGCCAGATGGTTTCATGTCTGAATCTGAGCAAATCCACGTGATTTTAAGGATAACATATGGGCTAAAGTTTAGGGAAATTTTCAGTTCAGCCACCGTAGCGATTTTATTTCAGTCAACCCGAGCATCTTGCTAATCAATTAATTTGTGTTGTTCATACATCTATTTGCAAATGAGACTTGTTCATGAATAAGTCTCATTTGTAAGTGTCAAACTCAAATAAGTGAAATAAATATACAATAAACACAAATTAAACAAATCTCATTTGTAAGTATGCAACTCTTCATAAACAAGTGAAATGGACATATGGGTAACACAAATTAATTTTTGATGCTAGGCGGCAACCATTGATTTTTTTTTTTTAATAAAGTAAGGGTAATATTGTCTTTTCAGTTTTCACCCACAAAACTTAATTTGATTTTGATAAGTAGAGGTAAAATGAAATTTCAGAATTCTTTCAGGTTTTGATTAAAATAGAGTGGTTGGGGTTGATTAAAAATTTCCCAAATAATTTAACTTAATGTTAGACTTGTTACTGTTATTAGTTTCATTTCTAGTTTCAGGTGATGCTTTGCCACAATTTTGAGAGCATACACCTACTTTTATAATTTGTCAAGTAAAACATGCCTCCCTTCTTCAGCTCAGCCTGATAGTATGGTGGAGTTAAAATTGCTTTTTCCTCCAATGGTTGCAGGGAATGGTTCTTTTATGGGTAACAACCATGATTCCCAAATCAAGTTCCGCTTGCTACAATGTCAGTGACCCGTGCAGCCCCCCCACAGCATTTGAATTACTCCCCCTATATGCTTCGTTTGTCCTCATGGCCTTTGGAGCAGGTGGTATAAGATCAGCATCCTTGGCCTTTGGTGTCGATCAATTAACTTACAGAGACAAGGAAGAGCGCATCAAAGATAGCTACTTCAGCTGGTACTATGCCTCTACTGCTGTAGCAGCCCTAGTAGCTCTATCTGCGATCACTTATATTCAAGATCAAATGGGGTGGAAGGTGGGATTTGGAATTCCCGTCATCCTAATGTTCATATCTGCTGTGTCTTTTTTCTTAGCTTCTCCATTCTATGTCAAGTTGGATTCTAAAGAGAACCTATTCAGTGGGTTGGCTCAGGTTCTTGTAGCTTCCTTCAAAAATAGACATCTCCAACACCCACAGGTGGACATGGCTACTATTTACCTTCAGAAAAAGGATTCCAAACTCGTCAAGCCAAGTGACAAATTAAGGTATCGCCTCTTTCCTCCTCCCACTTTTTACATGCTTTTGATTGATATCAAGCATGTAGCTATCCACTGACAATAAGCTTAACTATACTGGTTTTTTATTTGTATGCTTGGAGTTCCTAAATAACTTGTTAGAGTTGCTACAACATGGATACTACTTAGAGAGTTTACAGTATAGTTTTGCAGGATATAATATGGACCAAGTATTCAGTAATCCCTGGCCAATTTGGCCATGAAAATGCAAACACCACATTGAAATCTGCACTTACAAATATTAAGTCAATAATCAATTTCACAATTTTGAGCAATAATGAGCCGTGTGGCTTGATGTTCTTCTTTGGCTGAGTAGGTTTCTGAACAAAGCATGCATTATTAAAGACCCTTCACAAGATTTAACACCAGATGGAAGAGCTTCAAATCCATGGAATCTTTGCACAGTAGATCAAGTGGAAGAACTCAAGGTAATCTTTAAGGTGTTCCCAATTTGGATATCGGGAATCATGTTGGCCGTGGGGTTAAGTCAGGATTCTTTTCTAGTGCTAGAGGCATCATCTATGGACCGCCACATTACATCAAATTTTCAAATCCCAGCCGGTTCCTTTGGCACAGTCCTGATCATATCTGTTGTTATCTGTATTCTCTTCTATGATCGCGTATTTGTCCCCTTGGCGTCAAGGATAATGGGAAGACCAACTCGCGTCGGAGTGAAGCAGAAAATGGGGCTTGGAATTTTTTGTTCTTGCTTAGCAATAGCATCAATGGCTGCTGTAGAGAGTATCAGGCGCAGGACTGCAATAGAACAAGGCTACTCAGAACACCCAGAAGAAGTGGTGAACATTTCAGCAATGTGGCTTTTGCCAAAGGAAATACTTGATGGAATGGCAGAGGCTTTTAATCCAATCGGACAAAACGAGTTCTATCTCACTGAGATGCCACAATCCATGTCTTGCATAGCTTCTTCTTTTGTTGGACTTGGCACATCTGCAGGAAGCTTAGTATCAAGTCTCATTCTTAATTTGGTTGACAAATTTTCCAGCAGTGGAGGAAACGTTAGTTGGCTTTCAAGTAACATAAACAAGGGTCACTATGAGTACTATTATGGCTTGCTTTGTGGTTTGAGCCTGCTCAATTTCGTGTATTATCTGTATTACAGCAGGGCTTATGGTCCTTGTAAGGGAGAGCTAAACAAAGTTTTAGATGAAGGGGGTGACTGACATTGCTGTTTACTTTCATCCTCGCTTTTGTCTTTAATGAAATACCATATTGTTCCCGTTTGATCCTCACGCAAGTTTCTCGGGGAATGATCTCAGGCTTCACCTATCTGCCCACTATTTAAATGGTCTGTATGTTATACTTGTTGAAATATCATATTTTATAGCCCATGGTTTTGTAAGCCAGTGGCATGTATGCTTTCTTGTAAGTGTAATATTATGGGTTGATCCCACTTGTAACATTAGTCTGACAGTGTTTAACTAAAAAAAAAAAAAAATCATATATTTTATTTTTTGTATGGAAACAATATCTCCATGCATGGAGTAAATAATTTGATTTTTTTTTTTTTTTGCTACACAAGTTAAGCCCGATGACTAATTCATCGGGTATTGTCAGGTCTAAGATGGAGGTGACTCTCTCAAACTGATTTTCTTCATACATATTGTTCTAATGATTGAACTTGGGGCTAGAGCGTTTAAGAAAACGTAAGCCCCTTATCACTTACATTAACCCACGGTGTTAAATAATTTGAATTGAACGGGAAAACAAGAACTAAGGAATCAAACCCACTCCTTTTCTCGGGCCTAAGGTTTTCGTTCGTGCCCGTTTGGTTGTTTCACCTGGAAAAAAGTAGTAGTATTTCCTTTCTTTTTTTTTAACAGTAAAATATCTATGTTGATGTCAACATTATTTTGCTGTCCTTAGCACTTTTTGGGGTTGAAGAATTTAGTTAGGAACATCTCTTGTAGATGAGTTGTCAGAGAAGCATATTTGGTGATCGTAAAGATTATCAAAGTTTCAGTAGAGGAGTCATATCATTGTGATTGTGATCAGACATATCAATTCTCTTCTCAATTGCAGGTCTATTAATATTTCAACTTTATTAGTGTTTACTGGCTATTTTGTAGGCTTCTTATATCTTGACTGTTTTAGTATAATAGTTAGGTTGTGAGGTTTACTTTTTAGTATGTTTATTATTATAATTTGCTTTCTTTCCCTTTCGGTATGCTTATCTGTTGTGACCTATGGGATATTGTAGGTTATTTAATTTTAATAGTATCCATTTTTGTAAAAAAAGATGTCAACATTATTTGGGGTAAAACATCCGTTTAAATTTTAATTTGTCAATAATATCAAATGGTTTATTATGAAAATTTAAAGGTGCCCAGCACATTCAAATCGGATAGGGCATGTGTGTCGGCCCTACCGCATATGCTAAAAAAAGCAAAGTGGTGGGACCAGATTGGCAGAAAGGTGTACGAAAAAGTAAAAACATGAAAAGGAACGAAAACGAAAGAATAACAAATTAACAATGACGTAGCAGTGGGTCCGTGCAAGGCTATTCTGATATTCGCAGATGTGTGGCGTTCCATCCATTTCCCAGCCACATCCCAGGTGATTGTTTGGAATTAGCTTTTGAGAATAGTTTTTACGATTTATGAAGTAAGTATGTGAGAGGAGTTTTATCTCGATTTACGCAAACCATAGTTTAAAACCATGATTTGAAAGTCTCACAAACACACACCAAGTTGGGTGTATAAAACGCAGAAAGTTCCATATACTATAAACCATATTACCTCTAATATTTAACGTATAAACCATATCAACCCTGAAACACAGGAATCCGGCTTCTATCCGTTGCCTTTCCATCCCTTTTCTTTTTATTACCAAAAACGCTGTCATTTTGGGTAAGGGGGAGTTGGGTCATTTTCCTTTTTAAAAAATATATAGCACTCAGAAGTATTTTTTTCAGTGACATCCAGCATCTTAAAATAATATTTTATGCATTTAGCATGGTAAAATATTTTTCTAATTTCAACAAATAGTCTAAATTTAAAATACAGAGTATTGATAAAAAAAATATTTCAGAGGATTAGATGAAAAAAAAATTATTTTAGGATACTAGGTATTATTGAAAAAATTATTTAAAGTGCTAAATGAGTTAAAAATTAATTTATGATACTAAATATTATTAAAAAAAAATACTTTAGAGTGCAGTTTGCTAGACAATAGTTACTACTAAAAAATTATTTAAGGTGTTGAATGAGTTAAAAATTAATTTATAATACTGAATATTATTAAAAAAAATACTTTAAAATATCGTTTGCTAGACAGTAGTTACTACTAAGAAAATATTTGAGAGTGATTAGTGTATCAAAAATTACTGGCGTCACTAAAAAAATACTTCAGGGTGTTACATACATACATACATATATATATATATATATAAATGACCCAAACCCCCCTCCCTACACGAAACGACAGTGTTTTGGGCAATGGAGAGGAAAGAGACGGGAAGGCATTGGAGAGAAGCTGGATTCCTTTGGGAGATAAACTATGTGTGTGTTTGGATTAGCGGTGGAGAAGTGTCTTTTTTTCTAGGTTTATGGGGAAAAAATGCCCGTGTTTTTTTCTAAAAAGGCACCGAGCACCAAATTCTTTTACTAAGAGCATAAATGTCCATCAACATTTAAAAAGAGAGCTAAAATGTCTATCCGTCTACCACTTCATCATTTTGTTTGGGGAAAATAACTATTTTACCCTACAATTTTATGAAATTTTACTATTTTACCCTTAATAATTGTGTGACACTTTTAAATTAGATAAGGCTTTTGGGAAACCTAATGAAACAAGAGAGGGGCATCAGGAATTTCGATTCTTAAAATGCCATTTTCCCAACGATAGTTTGGGATTGAAGGTTCCGCCTGTGAGTTCGTGTCCCCTACACTGGGAAGACATCGTGTAATTAACGACGATAGTTCTGGAATTCATTCCTCTAGTTTGCTTGTTTAATTTTGGGCTCTAGCCCTCCTCTGAATTACAAAAAAAAGCCAATTTCCCACAAATTATATGTATATCGCATGTTTCTCCAGCAAGCTTCCCCCCAGTTTCACATGTGGTGAGAGTGAGAGATGTGCCCATGTTTCATGAGCTGAATAAAATTATTTTTTTGTTTGAACAATGGTTCCATCCCGCTCGCTTCCCCCGTTTCACATTTTTTTATTCTAGATTTTGTCCTATCAAGATAACTTTTTAAAAAGCACATAAATCCAGGGCTTCCAACTTCAATTAGACAATTTGGTGCTCGCCACGTGGTTTGGCGATGACGCAGAAAGACAGAAACTCAATCCGTTTAATGAGTAAGTCGTAGTTGTTACTATCAAACAAATTATGAGTGATTTAATGAGTGAGTTAGTTCATACTTTAAAAACCTTTGACAAAAGCATATCACTACTGCTGGCAGGATCATCCAAGTAAGGTCTCAAACGGAGTTCTATCCCAGTATTAACGTAGTGCACTGGAGTTCATTCTGCCATAGCCACACCGGAGATGACGATCAAAAGCACTTCAGAGGAAGAGCCATTTTTGAGCACCTCCGACCCCAATGCCAACAAGGGTGGCTTCAGAACTATACCTTTCATCATAGGTGCGTCTACCGTTTCTTTAATTTCCCTGTAACTTCAAATCACAAGTCTTCTGCTACTGCGAGATTGGTTTGTTTGCAATTTAATTAACCTTTCTATAACTTTGTGTGGCAGCCAATGAAGCATTTGAGAGGATGGCTAGCGTTGGGTTGATGCCTAACATGATCTTGTATTTGACCAGAGACTATGGCATGAAAACCACCGAAGCCACCAATGTCCTCCTTCTCTTCTCCGCCGCCGCCAATTTCCTCCCCGTTCTCGGTGCTTTCCTCGCCGATTCTTTCGTGGGTCGATACCCCATGATTGCCTTCGGTTCTATTGCCAGTCTACTTGTAATTTTCTTCTCATTTCTCCTCTTTAAATAGGTATAAATAACGATAAAGTTTTTTTTAGATTAAAAAATTTAAATAAATTATTTAATTATATTATATAAATTATTTTTTTTAAAATGATAAATATAAATATTTTAAAGTAATTTAATTAACTTTCTCAATATCTCTAAAAAAAATCAAATTTATTTTATATTTAGGATTGGAGTGAGTAGCTGATTATCCTTAACTTGATTCAATCATTACATAATGTCTTGAATTTGTGGGTAGATGGTTTCATGTTTGAACCTCAGCAAAGCCACTTGCTTTTGAGGTAACATAGGAGTTAAAATTTAGAGAAAATTTCAGTTAACCTCCATCTCAATCAGCTCCAAAAAATTTTAAATTTCACTGCAAGTCAAAATGAAATTAAGTTTTTTGGGTGAAAAGACAATAATATTCTTGCTTTATCTTTCTTAAAAAAAAATTCAATCATCTTCTAAGCTCCGGCTACTAGTCACCAGAAGCCAATCAACTGGAATGTTCTCTGGCCGCTGGCCATCGAAGCTTCGGTGCTAGCAGATTGGAGCTCCGGCCACTGATAATTAATTCGTGTTGTTTATGTTCTTGTTTCACTTATTCATAAGAGGTTTCACACTTACAAATTAGATTTGTTCAATTTATGTTTTTATAATCTGTTCATACATTTATTTTACCTATTTATGAAGAAGTTCCATTTACAAATGTCAAACACCTCATGAATAAGAGGAATAATAAACATATGAACAATACAAATTAATTGGTTAACAAAAAAAAACGTAGGATCATGAACAACTCTCATTTCTAATTGTCCAACTCTTATTGAACAAATGGAATAAACATATGAATAATACAAACTAATTGATTAACAAGAAAGCGTATATGAGACTCGTTTATGTATTTATTTTACTTGTTTATAAAGAGTTGAACATTTGTAAATGTGATTCGTTCAAGATCCTATATTTTCTTTTGCTCATAAGTTAATTTGTGTTATTCATATGCTTATTCCACTTATTCTTGAGGAGTTGGGCACTTGTAAATGAGACTTGTTCATGGTTCTATGTTTTCTTGTTAATCAACTAGTTTTTGTTGTCTAAATATATATTTCACTTATTCATGAAGGCTTGGATATTTCCAAATGAGACTTGTTTATAAATAAGTCACATTTGCAAATATTAAACTCCTCGTGAACAAGTAAAATAAATATATGAGCAACACAAATTGGATAAGTCTTATTTGTAAGTGTGCAACTCTTCCTGAACAAGTGAAATAAATATATAAACAATATAAATTAATTTTCAGTAGTCAAAACTCCATCCTGTTGGCGTGTAGGAGCTTTGGTAGGCTGCTGGAGCCACTCTGGTTGGGCGGCTACTGGTAACCGGTCACCAGAGCTCATGCGACAATTGAACCATTTTAAAAAATAATAATATAATTGTATTATTATCTTTTCACCTACAAAACTTAATTTCATTTTGGTCTTTTGGGGTATAGTGAAGTTTCAAAACTCTTTAGGGATCACTGAAATTTTCCCCAAAATTTAACTTAATCTTAGACTTATTACTGTTTTTAGTTTAATGTCTAGTCTTAGGTGATGCTTTTTCACAATTTTAAGAGCATACTCCAATTTTTATAATTTGTCAAGTAAAACATACCTCCCTTCTCCAGCTCAGCCTGATAGTATATGGTGGAGTTAAAATTGCTTTTTTCCTCCAATGGTTGCAGGGAATGGTTCTTTTATGGGTAACAACCATGATTCCCAAATCAAGTTCCGCTTGCTACAATTTCAGTGACCTGTGCAGCTCCCCTACAACATTTGAATTACTCCCCCTACATGCTTCGTTTGTCCTCATGGCCTTTGGAGCAGGTGGTATAAGATCAGCATCCTTGGCCTTTGGTGTCGATCAATTAACTTACAGAGGCAAAGATGGGAACATCAAAGATAGCTACTTCAGCTGGTACTACGCTGCTACTTCTGTAGCAGCCTTAGTAGCTCTATCTGCGATCACTTATATTCAAGATCAAATGGGGTGGAAGGTGGGATTTGGAATTCCCGTGGTCATAATGTTCATATCTGCTCTGTCTTTTTTCTTAGCTTCTCCATTCTATGTCAAGTTGGAGGCTAAAAAGAACCTATTCAGTGGGTTGGCTCAGGTTCTTGTAGCCTCCTTCAAAAATAGACATCTCCAACAGCCACAGGTGAACATGACTAATATCTACCTTCACCAAAAGGATTCCAAACTCGTCAAGCCAAGTGACAAATTAAGGTATCGCCTCTTTCCTCCTCCCCCTTTTTACATGCTGCTTTTGATTCCAAGCATATAGTTAACCACCGACAATAAGCATAACTATTCTGGTTTTTTATTTGTATGCTTGGAGTTCCTATCAATGTTTTGGAACCCGGACCGGACCAGCCCGGTCCGACCCAGGAACCGGCCACCAAATCGGGCCGGTTTGGTACTTTATATTACCTCGACCAGTTCAATGACCGGTCCGGGTTTCATAACCTTAGTTCCTATATAACTTTGTAGCCAGAAAAAAAAAACTTTTTAGAATAGTAAAAAATGACTATTTATACTGGTTATATAGGTTCTTTTTTTTTTACCTGGATACTGGTTATATAGGTTCAGTCTTATATCGGTTTTAAGAGTATGACACTTTTAAGACCACGGATAATAGACAACTGGCTAAAAATAAAAAATAAAAACCATACAAATTCATATTTAAAAATCACGCTAAAGAAGCGATTTTGAAATCTTGATTTTTTTGATTTTTTTTATTTTATTTTTTAAAACGGCTTCTTCTACTACCATTTTAAGATATGGATTTTGAGATTTATATAAGATATCATAAAATCACATAAGAGAAGCTATGATTTTATGAGATCTCATAATAAAATCCATATTTCAATAAAACAGAAGAGGATAAATTTTAAAAAATTAAGAAAAAAACATATATAATAAAATCACAACAAACCATCCAACAATAAAAATAGTAGAAAATATTACATTCAAGTTTGCAATATTTAAGTAACAATAAATATTCGATAAAATTAAAACAAAGAGAAAACGGAATTTGGCATTATCTTAAAAAAAATCTAATAGAGGCGCATACAAGCATAGATATGGATGATGACTCAATGAGAGCTTGAGATTGCGTGATCATGAAAAGCGTAGATTTGGACTTGACGAGTATGGATCTTGAAGCCAACAAGCATGAAGAAAAAGACAAGCAGGCACGGAGAAGAAAACCAGTGTCAAGGAAGCCGTCGAATGAAGCTAGAAAACTTGTTGCTCTTGAAGTAGTTGGGGGAGGAGATCACAAGTGACGAGGTGAGGAAGTGGAGAGCTTTAGAAAAATGGCAAATGGAGATAAAAAGATGTAAAGATTGTGAAATTTGGTTTCAAATGAGCAGTAGAATAAAGTCTATATAATGTTTTTAGAGTTTAGATCACTTTATACACCGGATTTAACAAAATCCAGTATAAAAGCTTGTAAATTTTTAAAAAAAATTGGTTGTACTAGCACTAGGTATTTTAATCTAAAAGCCTATAATATTATTTTTATAAAAAAATATTTTAATGCCTATAGACTAGTTGTAAAAGCAATTGGTTTTTAAAAATATATTTTAGATTTGTTGTATACAGAACTGGTCTAAAATTTCACATATACTTAAAAAAATGCCACCGTTCATAGTTTTTAAACCGTCTCCGCTAATAAGAAGTCTAGATATTGCTGTCTTAGAAGTTTTTTCCCCTGGTAGTGCTTGTAGAGTTGGTAGTACTTGTTAGAATTGCTACAAGATGGATACTACTACTCAGAGAGTTTATAGTATCGTTTTGCAGGATACAATATGGACCAAGTATTCAGTAATCCCTGGTCGTTTCAGGCATGAAAATGTTAGCAGCCCATTGAACCCAGCACTTACAGATATTAAGTCAGTAATCAATTTCACAATTTTGAAGAATAATGAGCTGGGGCTTAATGTTCTTGTTTTACTGAGTAGGTTTCTGAACAAAGCATGCGTTATTAAAGAACCTTCACAAGATTTAACACCAGATGGAAGAGCTTCAGATCCATGGAATCTTTGCACAGTAGATCAAGTGGAAGAACTCAAGGTAATTTTTAAGGTGGTCCCAATTTGCATAACAGGAATCATGTTGGCTGTGGAGTTAAGTCAGGATTCTTTTCTCGTGCTAGAGGCATCATCTATGGACCGCCACATTACATCAAATTTTCAAATCCCAGCAGGTTCCTTTGGCACATTCATGCTCATATCTGTTGTTATCTGTATTCTCTTTTATGATCGTGTATTTGTCCTCGTGGCATCAAGGATAAGGGGAAGACAGACTCGCATCGAAGCGAAGCAGAAAATGGGATTCGGACTTCTTACTTCATGCTTAGCAATAGCATCAATGGCTGTTGTAGAGAGTATCAGGCGCAAGATTGCAATAAAACAAGGCTACTCAGAACACTCAGAAGTTGCGGTGAACATTTCAGCTATGTGGCTTTTGCCAAGGGAAATACTTAATGGAGTGGCAATGGCTTCTAATCCACTAGGACAAAATGAGTTCTATCTCACTGAGATGCCACAATCCATGTCTAGCATAGCTTCTACTCTTAGTGGACTTGGCACATCTGCAGGAAGCTTAGTATCAAGTCTCATTCTGAATTTGGTTGACAAACTTTCCAGCAGTGGAGGAAATGTTAGTTGGCTTTCAAGTAACATAAATAAGGGTCACTATGAGTACTATTATGGCTTGATTTGTGGTTTGAGCCTGCTCAATTTCGTGTATTATCTGTACTGTAGCAGGGCTTATGGTCCTTGTAAGGGAGAGCTAAACAAAGTTTTAGATGAAGGGGACGACTGACATTGATGTTTACTTTCATCCTCGCTTTTGTCTTAATCAAATACCATATTGTTCCCGTTTGATCCTCATGCAAGTCTCTTGGGGAATGATCGGCTTCACCTATATGCCCACTATGTAAATGGTCTATATGTTATTCTTGTTGAAATATCATATTTTATAGTCAATGTACTTATAGTTTAGTGATATGTTTGCTCCCCTATAAGTGAAATGTTGTAAGCTGATCCTGTTTGTAACATCAATATGTTAGTGTTTAATTAAAAAAAGATAACATTTATATTTTATTTATTAATTAAAATAAAATTAAAGTGACCCAAATCTTTTTGTATGTAAACAAATTAAAATCTCCATGCATGGAGTAAATAATTTGAATTGAAGGGGAAAACAAGAATTAAGGGATTAGACCCAGTTCTTTTCTTATGCTAGAGGTTTTCATTTGTGCCTGTTTGGCTGTTTCAACGGGAAAAAAAATAGGAGTATTCCTTTTTTTAAACAGTAAAATATATGTATGGATGTCAATATTATTTGTGGTTAAACACCAGTTTAAATTTGAATTAGTCAATAATGTCAACTGGTTTGTTATGAAAATTTAGAGGTGCACAACACAATCAGATAGCATAGAGCATATCTCTCGTCCCTTCAGCGTATACTCATGAAAAATCAAAGTAGTAAGAGCAGATTGGCAAAAGAGTGTACTAAAAGGGAAAAATGAAAAATCTAAATAAATCGAGATAAAAGCGAAATAATAACAGTGACAACAATTATAATAAAGTTGCACCTTGTCAATAGAGTCAGTTAGAGATAACAAACAAGTTGTAAATTAGTTCAGTATGATTAGATAGTTTGTTATATTAATTGTAACAAATACAACTCAGATGGGACACGTGTATACAAAGCAACTCTATATATATATGTCAGTTTATTCAATGAATAATACACACTTCTTTTCCCAAATTTCTCGTGTTATGGTATCAGAACTTCTTGCTCTTCACTGTGCTTTCATATTGTCTTCTCTGATTCAGTTCTTTCTCTACAACCTTCTTATTGCACATCCTCTTTCTTCTTGAGACTTCTCTGCTTTCTCCGCCACTTTCTTGTTGACATTATTGTTGCAAACTCTCTCATCTTCTTTCTGGAGAATCCATGGCAATAATCAGTGACTCTACTTCTTTGACTATTAATATATCTCAAGATCCTACTAGCTGTTGTTACCTTCATCCCAGTGAAAATCCATCGTTGATTCTGGTTTCTCCTCCACAATTATCACCATTGGGCTAGGGCAATGACGATGGCACTAATGAGCAAAAATAAACGAGTTTGTCGATGGCACAATTTCTGCTTTCGACAAGAATGATGTTCTGTTTCCTGCTTGGCAACAGTGCAATACGATGGTCCTCACTTGGATTAATCATACGTTGTCTCCTTCAATTGCACAAAGTGTGATCTGGATTAATTAGTAAAGCCGCTGATGTATGGCGTGACCTTCAAGTCGGTTCAGTCATTGTGATATTTTTCGAATTGAAGAATTGCAAGAAGAGCTTTATCAGTTTAAGCAAGGTAATCTATTTGTCTCGGATTATTACACAAAGATCAAGATTATTTGGGATAAGATTCTCAATTTTCGACCTCTTCCCGATTGTTCTTGTTGTGCTAAGACCTATATCCAGCAGGATTACACTATCAGATTTCTCAAAGGTCTTAATGAGAAATTTTCTCCAGTTAGATTCCAAATTATGCTGATGGATCCTGTAACATCTTTGAATTTTTAGGACTTATAGTTAATTATAACTTAATTTTTATTTAGTCAAAAAGAATATAATAAATTAATAAGTTAAAAGAAGCATCAAGTTTTAAATATTATTAAATAAATATATACACACACATACACATAAATAAAATATCTACTTAAAATAATTGTTTAAATATATGGGTATGTATTATCTTAATATTAAAATAAATAAATAAAACAAAAATTCTGTCAAAATATTACTAACATTGTTATTTTATTAATTTTCAAAAAAAAAATATTATTTTATTAAAAATAACTCTCACATCTCTTCTATAAATACCCTATCCCACCTACCCTATAAATCCCTAGGCGCCGTAGCTTTTAAACAACCATGAGTACCTTTTTCTTCATTTTACTCTTCCTATTCATCCTCTCATATTTCTAATAGACTGATAAATGTATTTTCTCCTTACCACTTGTTATCTGTTCTTTCCTTGGTTTAAGGTTATAAACTATTTTTTGTAGTTTTCTCTCACCACCGAAAAACTATTATAGGTAGGGTACTGTAGATATGGAATGGAAAGATGTTTCTTGACCCACCTATTATCTGCTTTACTGTTCATTTTTTTAGTTTTTCTCACCACCGAAAAGCTAGGTAGGTTACTGTAGATATAGAGTGAAAAGATATTTCTTGACCTACGTATTATCTGTTTTACTGTTCATATGCGATTTTTTCTTCAATACAACTTTCCTAACCCCACATCTTTTCTTTTTGTGTGATTGGAAAGTATCTAAATTATGGTTTCAAATCATGATTTATATAAATTGAGATAAAATTTTTCTCATATATTTATCTCATAAATTATAAAATTATTTTAAAAAATTAATTCAAATTCATCTTTTTCTTTCTTACAGTGTGCGCATGGGTTTACATGGATATTCATATAAAAAAAAAAATAAAGTCTCCATCTAGATTCTTGTACGTTTGTAAGGAGATTCTCACTTTTACTTGTCCCTTCTACTACATTCCCCAGCAATAAATCTGTTTACATTATATATATATATATATATATATATATATATAAACCCATTCAATGCTTTTACCATTCATCTTTCCTTCATATGACCACATGCGCACATATATAGATATATATGTTTTTCTTTTCTTTTTCTTTTTCTTTTTCTTTTTCTTTTTCTTTGATCTCATTTTTCGACGTATCCTAGTCCTTTCATTTTTTTCCCTCCTTTTCCATTTCCTTCCCTTTCTGTGTTTAACCTTTCTTTTCTATAATATGTCCATATATCACGTGTTGTTTTAGATTTTTATGTGTCTATATAAATATCTCATTTTCAAGACCCCACATTTATTTCCACCGTCCTGTCTTCTGTGTGAGTATATAAACATACATATATACACTACTTCCGTGATCTCTTATCTAATCTTGGGCCTTTGTTAAACAATTTTATATTTCCAAATAATACTGCACCATGATAAAAACAGTTTAATTCATGGGAGCTAATGGGTGTTTTGAATACTAGTTTTATATGGTAGGTAGTATCTAGAGTATCTTTAAAGTAACTCTAAAATAATTTTTTAATTATATATTAATATATATTTATATTTGTGACCATATAGACTCTCATTGAGAGCTTGAGAGTAACTCTTATGTGCTTACTTGTAAGTTAGGAAGTAGCAGGTAACTCTGAATATTCCTCCATATACTTGTGAATTGTGTATGATTGTGAATGACTACTTTTTTTTATAAAAAAAATGAACTGAATTATATGTATATGTATATGTATTGTAAATTCTCAAATAAGTTATGTTATAAGTAAATTTCTCTATAACTCATTTTATTCACGTATTTAATAATTTAATTGTAATTAATGTATTGTTAGATTACTTTTTTTTTTTGCATGTTTGAATATATGATGATATTTTATACGAATGGAAGCATGATTTATTGCACCTTGTCTTTTAATTATATTATTGATTTAAAAATAATTGTCATGGCAGATGCATCTGTGATGAGTTAGAGTAAGGAGGAATTTGTATGTTGAGATTTTTTACCACGTGGTATGTCATCACTCGGTGCACAGTAGATGACACTTGTCAATACCCCTTTTTCCATGTTTTTCTTTGGCCGGGATTGCATTAGAGCTGTAGGACATGTAACACCTCCTTAATTAGTTGTGTTCTTTTAAGGAGGGGAGCTATAGTCCAGACTTAAGCTCTACACCTTTGGCCGGGTGTATCTTAAAAACTGGTGAGCTTTGGACAATCCAGTCAAATGTATGTGTTTTCTATTGGACTATATGTTAGCATATGGCTCCAATCAGCGGTGTAAGGATGGACGGTGATATAAGAGAGATTGCATCTTGCATATTGCATAATTATATATTATTTGTTATGATGAAAATACAAATTGACATAATGATGATTAAAGTAGTAATTGTCTTGTATGAGGATTATGGTACATACAAATATATGCATAATCAGTTCCTTCTTTTTATCATATATGGTTTGCTTGTGTACGGTAGAAATTTTCAGTAGTTACTGAGATGTGGAAATCTCATCCCTGTATATTAACATTTTTCCAAGTGATTGTCTAGTAGGGAGCAAGGGAAGACACCTATGGAGTGAGCCTTGAAGGCTCTCTTATACTCCTAGAGCATATGTTATGTTGTTGTTATTTTTCATGACCCTAAAACTTCCGCATTTTATTTTGTAACTCTGAATTATTTTGAGAAATTGATTTAACACTGTGATATGAGCTTTATTTGAACTAATTTTGTATTTTGATGATTTGGATATTAAACATCTTTATTGACGATATTTAAAATACTTTGATTATTTATTTGGTTGTTTAGTTTGAGGCGTTATAGATCAACTTCATTCCATCAATAAAGTGTTCTCGTTACTTGTTCAATAGGAAAGGGAATTGACTGAATTTGTGGATTCTATGATCTGTGCTACTTGAACTCAACCACAACAATCTCAATGGTCATCTCATAATGGTTAAAATCAGCAACCATGATCATCCACAAATTCTTCTAACAAGAATAAGATTTGTACATACTGCGGGAAACTGAGACACACTATAGAGACTTACTACAAAAAGCATGATTATCCTCTGGATTTAAATTCAGAACCAATAGAGCTACAATTAACAATTTGGTTGCTAATGATTCTAATTCATCAGCTGCATCTTTGATCTCAAAACCTACTACAACCAACATGTCTTGCCCGATCACTCATGATCAATATAATAAATTGTTTGAGCTACTACAACCTGCTATTGCTACTCATACATCTACTTCCACTAATACATCTATTCCTACTCATCATGTTGATCAAGTGTCCTCTCTTACTCTCATGCTTGATGCATCAAAGCAAGCTATATCTACTTTTCTATCATTTAATTCTTCCTCTTTTTATATCATTGATAGTGATGCTAATGCGCTTGTTTGTTGTTTTTTGTCCTTGTTTAAGTCCTATGTCTTTATTTCTCTTATCCGAGTCACCCTGCCAAATAAATCAATTGTTATTACCAATATTTCTGGTATTGTGGATATTACACCAAATATATCTCTTTCCAATATCCTGTATCTACCTAATTTTTGTTTCAATATAATCTCTATTACCCAATTGAATCTTCAATTACAATTCCTATACAGGATTTGAGGACATGGAGAACGATTGGTACTGTTGAAGTATCTTAAGGCTTATACACTTTATCAAGTCAAACTTCTCAAACTTCTTGTATTAACTTTGTTTCTGCTAATGTTTCCCATTTTCCTCTTTGGCATTATCGCCTTGGTCATTTGTCTTCCAATGTTTTAGATGCTTTACATAAACAATTTTCATACATTCCTTGTAAATCACATGTTTCTAGTTGTGATACTTGCCAGTATGCAAAGCAACAAAAATTACCTTTCCTACAAGTATATCTTAAACAACTCATTGTATTGAAATGTTACATGCTGATATATGGGGACCATATGCAATTTCTTCTATACATGGCTACAGATATTTCCTTACAGTGGTTGATGATGTTTCACGCCACACTTAGATTTGTTTTCTTAAACAAAATTCAGAAGCTCCATCTTCCTTTCAACACTTGATTACTTTACTTGAAAATCAATATAATGCTCATGTTAAATTCATTCGAACTGACAATGGCTCTGAGTTTCAAATGACTTCATATTACTCATCTAAAGGTATTATGCATTAAACCTCATGTGTTGAAACTCCTGAACAAAATAGTGTCTTTGAAAGGAAGTATCAACATATTTTAAACACTGCTAGAGCTCTTATTTTCCAGTCCAATTTACCTCTTAATTATTGGACTTATGTTGTTCAACATGCTGTCTATTTGATAAACCGTTTACCATCTCCTGTTTTGCAAAATAAATCGCCATTTCATATGCTTAATAATTGTTCTCCTGATTACACTACTTTGAAAGTCTATGGTTCCTTATGTTATGCATGCACATCAACTGTACATTGGTCTAAATTTGATGCTCGAGCTAGAAAGTGTATTTTTATTAGTTTTAAAATTGGGACAAAAGGATACACTCTTATTGACTTGCATAATAATCAAGTGTTTACTTCGAGACATGTAATATTCTATGAATCAATATTTCCATTAATTTCTCATGCTAATACAAATTCTTCCACTTCTGTTACTGATAACATACCCTTACCACATACTTTCTCTTCCCTTGATTATCTAGAATCTCCTTTATCATATACATGTATTCCTTATACAATACCATTAACTAATTCTTCAATACCTTTATCTTCTAATCCCACATTTTCTTCTGATTCTCCCTCTGTTCCTCCTCCTTTACCATATTCTCTTCGCCATTCTACAAGAGTGCACAATCAACCATCTTATTTAAGTGACTATCATTATTTCTTACTTACTTCAGCACCATCAGGCTCTATGTCTCAACACTGTAAGTATCCCCTTTCATCTGTTTTGCCCTATGATCACTTGTCACCTTCTTATAAGCATTTTGTCATTTCCATTACTATCCCCCTTGAGCCTAAATCCTTTCATGAAACACTAAAATATCATGAGTGGCAGCAAGCAATGAAGGCTGAAATATTAGCTCTTAAGCAAAATAAAACATGGATCCTAACTAAGTTACCTCCGGGAAAACATGCTATTGGTTGTAAATGGGTTTTTAGAACAAAGTTTCGTGCTGATGGCAGTCTTGAGAGCGTTACAAAGCTCGGTTAGTGGCAAAGGGCTATACTCAGACTGAAGGTATTGATTACTTTGACACTTTCTCTCCAGTAGCTAAGATAACCACTATATGTCTTTTACTTGCTCTTGCTTCTGCTTCACATTGGCATTTAGAACAACTTGACGTCAATAATGTATTCTTACATAGTGATTTGAGTAAAGAGGTGTACATGACTTTGCCCCCTCGTTTTAGTTCTTCTGATTCACATATGATTTGCAAGTTACAAAAGTCCCTATATGGCTTAAAGCAAGCATCTCGCCAATGGTTTGATAAGTTGTCTATAGCTCTTCTCTCTTATGGCTCTATAAAATCTAAGTTTGATTACTCTTTATTTGTTTGAAAGCATGAGACCTCTTTCATTACCTTGTTAATGTATGTCGATGACATCATTTTAATAGGGAATGATCATTTTGCAATACAATAGATCAAGTGTCATTCTTGGACAAATCTTTCAAGATTAAGGATCTTGGTCAATTGAAGTTTTTCCTTAGGTCTTGAGGTAGCAAGATCATCTTCTGGTATTGCCTTGACTCAGTGCAAATTTGAACTGGACATTCTTTCTGACACAGGTTATTTAGCTTGCAAATCTGTCAATACACCTATGGACAGGTCTACACGGCTATCTAAGGAACAAGGCATTCCTTTTTCTAATGTTGCAAGTTATCGAAGGCTTGTTGGCTGATTACTTTATCTCACCACAACCCGGCCAGACATCTCTTACGTTGTTCAACAATTATGCCAATTCACACAAGCTCCTACTATAGTTCACCACCAAGCTGCATTTCGTATCCTCAGATACATTAAGGGATGTCCTAGTAAAGGTTTCTTCTTCCCTTCTACTTCAAACTTCCGGTTCAAAGCTTTTAATGATTTAGATTAGGCTGGTTGCCTGGATACTCGACCCTCCCTCACTGGTTTTTGTGTCTTCCTTAGTTAATATTCAATCTCATGGCGTGCAAAGACACAAACTACTGTCTCTTGTTCATCTTGTGAAGCAGAATACAGAGTACTCGGTTGTGTAACATGTGAAGTCCAATGGTTATTATATTTGTTGGCTGATTTACATATACCAAATTCTACTCCATCCTTAGTATACTGTGACAATCAATCAGCACTTCATATTGTAGCTAATCTAACCTTCCACAAGCGCACCAAACACATCAAGCTTGATTGTCATCTGGTTCGTGAAAAAGCTCAAGCTGGTATCATCAAACTTCTTCCTATTCGTAGTGTGCATCAACTCATATACATTTTTACAAAGCCCTTAAGCCTTCAACCATTTCATTCACTGCTTGCAAAAGCTTGGGATGATAGATATACTCGCCAGCTTGCAGGGGGTAATAGAGTTCGTTAGAGATAACAAACAAGTTGTAAATTAGTTAAGTATAGCGGTAGAAACAGGCCAGTTTCCGGCCTAATTAGGCCTGGCCTGTCAGGCTAAAAGCCCAGGCTCAGGCCTACTTTGAGGTCTGTTTTTTTAAAAAGGCTAGGCTCAGGCTCAGGCCGGCTTGAGCCTGTAAAGTATTTTTTTAAAAAAATTCTCACACACCTCACATCCTAACCATAAATCTCATAATTCTCATTCCCAAATCTCATATTAAGTGGATCATTAATTTATATAATTTGGCTTGTTTTTAGCCTGTTTGAAATAGGCCTATTGTGAAGTCTATGGCTTGTTAGCTTATTTAATTTTTTTTTTAAATTACAAGCCTATTTAACGGGCCACAGGCCAGGCATAGGCCGAAAAAAAGACTTGTTACAGGCCACAGACTAGGCTCAGGTCATCCAGTGCCTTAACAGACTATGTATGTTAAGGCACAAGTCATTCCTATTTTCACCCCTAGTTAAGTATAATTAGATAGTTTATTATATTATTTGTAATAGATACAATTCAGATGGGACACCGTGTATAGAAAGCAACTCTGTATATATATCAGATTATTCAATGAATAAAACACTTCTTTTCCCAAATTTCTCGTGTTACACCTGTAGTACAATAATGCAGCATATTAGTTGGTCCGTGCATGGCCATGTGTTCATATATTTTTGTCCTTGCACGTCGACGTTTTGGCGGTGACCACCCCACATTTTAAAATCCTCCAGGTAATTCCAACTCCATGGCCCCTCCAGAGTCTGCACTGGACACGTTTCATTATGTATAATTACACAATACTCCCTCATCTTTGTTGGGAGGGACCATCTAAACACAATTTTTGGTGCTAAATATACCCATTAATTAATTGCTTTTTTCCCACTTTATCTTTGCTATTAATTGAGGTTGCCGCTTTCTCAATAGAGAAATTCCAATGCAACTTTTCCCCGTGAATGAAGATCAGGCTATTGGGCTGAAATTAGTTGAAAAATTAAATCATGTTATTTAAAGAGGGGCACAGTTAAAAAAATTATTAATTTAGGATAGATTTAAAGAACCAACCATCATTCTTTTATATTCTGTATATAGTGCCTTATAATTATAATAAAAATTAGAGGGAGTATGTCTTTTATTCTTTTTAAATATACGCCCTTTTATTTGAAAAAAAAATCGAGTAAAGTAATTCTCGTGTTTTAGGCGCTTGAAGGTAGCACATGTATGATGTACATTCATTTCGCTAAAATTAATAGCCACGATTAATCACTGTACACAATTGAAAGCATGCCAACAACTTGTTGCAATTAAAGAAGGCAAACCTATTAATGTTTTTTTTTTTTGGGGGGATATAGTTCACACAGCGGAAGCAACTCACACACTCATATACCCATGAAGGTTTGAACTCGCAACCTATTACTTCACACACACTGTGTTAACAGAGACAAAGAGATTAAAAAAACTAGTAAAAAATGTAACCATGCATTTGTCTATCTGAGAATTCATATTGGACCAAGGAATTGAAGGCTTTAAAACTCTGCTTTACACTAAGGAGTATGAATAGAGAAAGTACTAACACTAATCCACAATGTGAGTCATTTTTAAAAGAGTTTTTCATATCTACAATGTAAATTATTTGAAAAATAATTAATATTTTTTTTATCAATTTTATCCCGTAATTGATGCTTCAAGGTGACTCTTTGTATTTTTTTTCCCATCGTTCAAAATCTCATTTGATATGAGTGAAGTTGAAAACTTTTTTTTTAATTCAAGACAAATTTAATAAATAAACTGTTATTTCTTTATTGGTATTGATTAATTGAAGTGATTTATATAATCTGAACAAGAGAGAGTATATGCTTTGGTTCTAAACATGTAGGACCCAAATATTTTGTCTTCCTCAGTTATCCTCGTTTAATATTTGATCCCTAAATAATTATTATCCTTGTTAATTTGACAATTATTCTCAGTTTCACTGTCTTCCTTATTTAATTAAATATTCTTTTTTTAAGCATAAGTTAGGAAAAATAACGCATATTATTTTTATAGAACAATAAATAATTAACAAAAAAAATTCCTTTTCATGAATGAGTTAATTTCATTAATTAGGTTGTCAAAGGACTGTAAAAGCTGGGACTTGGGAGTAGAATTTAGAGAGAGAATCATGCACACAAGGTCTTTATTTTATTTTATTAGGAACCGAAGTGGACAACCATAAGGTTGTGAGGATTGCTCATATTATTACATGGACATCTTGTTCTGATGTGAAAGTTGCTTGACAAACGCAATAACAACGTTGACGGAGTTAGTGGCGGCGAGGGAAGAGAAGGTGTCGGCCTCGTTGGAGTGAGCGGAGCCACCGCCGGCCAAGTCGGAGAGAGCCCTTATAATGATGAAGGGAACCTTCTGTTGTAGGCAGATAAGGGCGACGGCAGCGCTTTCCATGTCGACGGGGCTAACGCTAAACTTGTCGTAGATGAAGGTCCTGTAGGCCTTATTGTCTAGATATATGCTCGCGCTCGTCCCTCTCTCCACCCTCACCACCTTCGGCTTCGTCGACAGACATGTCGTCGAGTTCAAGCAACTCACCAGTTCGATCTCCTACACACACATTTTATATAAATATTAAATATTATTCATTACATATAAATATAATATTTGATGTGAAAATTTGGTACCTCAAGCTTGGCAGAGAGATGGTAGTATGTGGAATCAACGGGGACCCAGAGGATGTGTTGCCTCTGCTCAGGAGTGCCATCAACAGGGAAAACTTCCTCAGGTTGGTACCAAATATTGTTGAGAAGGTTATCATAAGAACTTCCATCGCTGATGTTTGAGGTAAATTCTGCAAATTTCAAGTGCCCAACATCCCTCGTGTAGTCACCGTTTGCTTCTAGGGCTAATGTGTCATTTGGCCCTTGTCCGTACCTCTGCAAATTTATTAATTAAGTTGTGTTATATTAATTAACTCTTATTAATTAAAATTGTTGATGGCCATATTATATATTATATATATAATTAATTAAGGCACAACAGAGACACCTGCCAGTTCCAGAGAGCCAGATGAGCCCAGTATTGAGGAATGACCACATCTCCAATGTTAAGGCTAGGGTTAGCATTCCCTGCAATGCCGTAATGCACCACACCCGTTACGTCGAAGTAGCTCACAAGAAGTTGAGTTGTTATGGCTGCATTTATCTGCAATACCAAATTAAATAATTAAATTCTATCTCATTAACTCATGTTTAAGTAATGAGTTAAGATGTAAATTTATCACAAAATTTTCAAGCAATGCTATCCTTAAAGTTCTTTTTAATTTAATGTTATCCTGAAAATGTTAAAATAAAATAATATTACCTTTTACTGTTAAAAAAGTTAACGGTCATCAACGCCAATTTTTTATTATTCAACGTTAGGTTTTTAACAGTATTTGACAACGTTGCTATGATTTGAGACTTTTAGAGAGTCATTGAACCTAAAAAACTTTTAGAGCAACATCGCTTTTCAATAAAAATTTCTAGAACAAATTTGTAAATTAACCCTATCACTTGAGTAATTAATTATGAGAAACCATGGAGGAGAGTGCATATGTATATAGAGTTTATATATATACCACGCTCAGTCCAGTCATGACCAATATAACAGGCTGGTCTCCTATATATCCGAACCGAAATCTCCTCCCTTCATTCATCGATAAGCACAAACGAATCAACATGAATGAGAAAGTATTAAAACATATAATACACAATGTAGGTAAGTGGTGAATATGAAGGAGAAAGAAGAACAAGGTGTGTGTGTGTACAGTACCAGCAAAATCAATGATGAGGGAGCTAGCAGTGTAGCTGGAAGATTCAAGAAGAGGGTCGAGTTCGTAGGAGTTGGGAATGACCAAACCAAGATAAGGTCCTTTGCGGTTAGCCCCATCGATTGCTCTCCGTACATGTGGATCCAAAGCACCCATGGCGTGATGTGCACTCACACACATCACTACCGACACACAAGCAACAATGCTCACAACTCTTGACCTCGCCATTTTTGTTTCCTCTGATGCTCTACTCTTCTCTCCTCCTCCCACCACTTGCTCTTATTTATAGCACTAAAACATCTTAGTAAGTGATAAATACCCCTCCTGTAGCATTTCCTTGTAATCTCAATAATGCAATGTATTTAATATATGTTTGGGATAGTTTATTTTTAATATATAAGTGTTTTATATGTAAATTGAGATAAAATTTTTTACACATATTTACTTCATATATTATATATCACGATTGAAAAGTTATTTTTAAAGGTTTCAATCACTATCTCAAACAAACACTTACTCTAGCTATCCCGCCCCCAGCTCGTCCTCTAATCATCATTATTGAAAGAAAATGAAAATAACTTTGTTACATGGAATCTTGCGCTCGAAAATAATACTCCGTACCATCTTATCATGTATATAAGTGCCAGTGGACCCCACCAACGATATTTTGGGTGAATTTTTTGAGAAATTCGAAAGCACTTGTATAGATAAAACAAGAATTTTCTTCCAACTTCTTGACCATGTATGTGTCACCTGATATGTTGAATAAAAATAATAAGATGGCAAAAAAAAAAAAAGTTATGGAATAATTTTATTCTGAAAGTTTTCAGTGAAGGAATATTTTTTTCTAAAAATTTTAAAATATGAGTAATTTTTTTCTAACTATTATCTCAATTAATTTTAATCATTAATTGACTAAATATGTTAACTAGCAGTCCATATATTATAATAACATTTTTTTTATTTTTAGAATATAATTATAATTAGAAAATAATTATTTATACATAAAAAATTTAGTAGGCCATTTTTTAGAATAAAAAAAAGAGATATTTGATTAAAATATGATTTAAAATAATATATATATATATATATATATATAATAAAAATAAAAAAAGGGGCAGGTGGCACCACCCACCCCATATATTAAAAAATAAAAACAATAATGGTAGGTGGCGTCACCCACCCCATATTTAAAAAATAAATAAAAAAATATAAGTGATGTCACCTATCATAATCATATCACCTTTTGGTATTGTGATAAAAAGTATGTAAAAAAAAAACCGGACGGCCGGTGATCCGATTCGGTTCAGGGTAAAAATTGGTGAACCGGTTCGAATCGGTAAAACCGGTGGTTCGACTGGTTTGACCGGTTTGTCTTTTTTTTTAATAAAATAGCAATTTTGAGAAAAATTTTTTGAGCAAAAGTAGACATTATGAAATTTTTTTGAGCCAAAATAGCAATTTTTGCACCCCAAAATAGATAACGAAATTGTTATTTTTGCTCTAAAAAAAATTCATAATGTCTACTTTTGCACCCTAAAAATTCATAATGTCTATTTTTCACCCCCAAAATAGTTAGTTGTGTTGGATGCACTTTGAGAAATAGTTCATTGCTATTTTTGCACCTTAACCCTTAATTTTAATCGATTTACTTTTATTATTTAGTTAGTATAAAATTTTATAATGAATTTTTTATATAATCATTTTATAAATAATTCAATACAGGATTTTTTAACAGATTAAATTTAGGATAAATTATTTATTTGGATTATTGGAAGTATTATTAAAGTTTTAATTGGTTTAGATTTTTTATTAAAGCTAAGATTTTTAATTTTAGCTATTTTTAAAATTGGGGATTTTATATAAAGAAATGAAATTGATAATAATCAATGACTTAAATGGGTTATTTGAGTTAAAAAAAATATTTGAATTAACAATTGGGATTTTAGTGTGAAAATGGAATTTTTAAGAGTAATCAATTCAAAACTTTAAAATTAAAGAATTAAGTTAAGTATGTTAATTTTCTAATAACTCACAGAGTTATTAATGTATAATAAATTGATTGTTGTAGATTGATTGTTTGAGTATATTTGAGCTCTTGAATTGGGAGCCTTGTGGCTATAATTTTTTTCAGCAAGAGGTAACCACTTTCCTCTTGTTGTGCATGTTTGTATTATGTTTGTGAGTGATTTTTAACTATATAGAATTATGAATTTTTTTCTATTAATATGTGATGTGGACTTTAAAACTATGTTGTTAATAAAATTGTCTTATGGTACTTATTTTCATTGAGAAAATGACTAGTGATATTATATTATATGAATTGGTATTTATTTATGAGATTGAGAAAATCTTTTTCATAATTGTGAATTGATAATGACATGTTATATTCACACAATATTGATATGAGAGGGGATGGTGGATGTGGATTTAATGGGAGGTTACTCAAAAAAGAAATAAGGGGGTGGATTCTTGTACAAAAAGAGGAAATAAGGTAATGGATTTTCAAGTGTACACTGGTTAGCCTTTAATTTGGCCCATTTGTGTTTAGTAGAGTCTTGACACCCCACTAATGTATTTAGAGGGGGAACCTATAGTCTGATCTTGTGCTCTGTGGATTTTGATCGGTGCATATCACTTGATTGATGAGCTTGTTGAATTAAACTATCAATTATATAGATGAGTACTAGCCCATGGGTTCAGTCAGAGAAAATAATGCGGAGAGGAAATAAGGGAGGACAGATAATAAATTCTCGTGTATTAATTCTTGTACACTTATGTGATAAATATGAGAATGAGATTATGATATTGTGAATTATTACACACACACACACATGGACATGTGATTTTTTAATAATGTTATGCTTTTATAACTGTCCCACTTGGCACCTCACAGGCACTTACTCATATGCCCGATGAGATTGATTGCTAGTTGCTAAGGCCTTTACTTACCCCGTTGATTTAACATTTTTCCAGGTGATAGTTGTCGTGCAGGTTCATGAGGGAAGACTCCAGAAGCTTAAGCTACTTCTGTTAAAAGTAGTGCTTCCATCTTTTTAATATATGTTAGATTATTGTATATTGCCACGTTATGTTTCATCTTGCATACTCTGATCTATTTTGGGGATTTTAGGCATTAACTATATATTTTAATTACTCCCGATGATGCTGGATGGCCTAGAGGCCTCATGACGTGTTTTGAACTTGTGGATACATAATTTGGTCTGATATGGATATTTTAATATATAAGGAGATATTATTCAGTTAAAGAGTGTGGACTCGATAATGAATAGTTATTTTGGGCATTATGATGTCTAAAGCCCAATTGTGAGCGTTGATAAGTAAAATATTTGCATATTTATTTTCCCTTATATGATATTTTATGGACGATATTTTGAGCTTAATGTAATAAATTTGGGTGTAATTGATAAATAAATAATGATTTTCTTATGACAGGCTGTGCAGTACCATATTAAGCTTATATTTAGAAAAGCATTAAAGGAAATACTGTAGTAAACACTGTTCATACGGGACTTTAGCAGAAATATGGATTGTAGATATGGTACTGTAGCAGTCGGTGGTGTAGACGTGGGACAGTTTGGTGCGGTTCACTGTAGCAAAATCACTATAGAAAAATATTGTAGCAGTCCGAAAATTAAGCCTATAAATAGAGCTTATTGACACCCTAAAATAAGAGGAAGAAAGAGAGAGGGGGGCTTCTATTTTAAATAGAGAGTTGTTATTTTTAGAATTTATTTCTTACATTTTTTTACTTCTTGTATGCCTCCTACATGGATAGTTTTATCTTCTATATGGAAGGCCTAGGTAGTCCTCATTTATGGATGGTATAGGTTGCGACCTACATGGGAGGTTTTACCTCCTATATGGTAGGCTAGATTTTTCATTTTCATGCATTTTGTAGTTGCATTTTTATGTTTTTGTAATTAATTTTTATGCAATATTTATGATGTTTGTAATTTATTTTGGTTTCGTTTTTAATTTTATCATGAGCTAAATTTTCCTTTTCCTAGGGTGATGACGTAGCTTACTAATGACAAATTGAATTTTAACTTATTAAATCTATTTTTAATTTTTCCTTCATGATTGAGTTTTAATTAGTGTTTTTACTGCTTTCAATTGATTGGTCACCTTTTGGATGATTTTAATATGCATGTTGAGACCGGAAGGAAATGCATGTTTGTGGATCATATAATTAAAACCATAATTTGCATATAAAATAGATATATATTCATATGGGTTTTGTAGTCTTAATGAGTTCCATAAATCTTAATGCATGATTAATTGCTTAAATTCATATAGGAATATATTAGGCTAGCAATTAATTATAGAATTACTTGACCTTGGAAGAGGCTAGTAATTAAATTAGGGAAACTCAACTATCAAACATGTGGAATAAATTGGACTAGAATAGATAAGTGATTCAATCCAAAATTTGTTAAGTGGAATATAATCCCTAGGGCTTTTTCTCATATTTGTCTACATATCACTTGTATTCATATTTCATCATTTTTATTTTGCAATATCAATCACAACTAATCGATCGATCAAATAGTATTAAGATTATCAATTTTGGTACTTAGTGATCAATCCTCGTGGGAATGATACTCTACTCGCTTCTATATTACTTGTTTATGACAGTATACATTTGCACTTTCTAAATACACCATCCTACACTCTTAACAAGTGTGATAATGTTTTGACAAATAGTTTTATTAAACTCTTGGTTAATTATTATTTTAAGGAAAGGATTTTACACATGTCATCTATGTCATTTTTGTTAAAATGCAAATTTGTCCCGAAAATCAATATGTCATCTACTTCATTTTTTTAAAAAGTTAGATTTAAAATTTTTGAGGCAAATTTGCACTTTAATAAAAATGATGTAAATAACATATAAATTGTCAGCTCAACATATTTAGTCAACTAACAGTAAAAATTAACTGAGATAACGTTCAAGGCAAAATTGTCCCCAAAAAAACTTTGAAGTTAAAATTGTTCATTGATGAAATTAAAACTTCAAGGTAAAATTGCTCCTTAACCTAAAAAAATAATAACAATAATATGAATTTTCATCTTATAAATACAAAACGTGTGGTCATTTTTTTCTAATGGAAGTGAATTTGTACGAGTTTTGTATTAGATCATTGAATATTGTATTCTTTTTGAAGATAATGAAATTTTTTTGGTTTGAGTTGTGATCATTTGCTTTCACTCATATTGAGAGGGAGATTTTTTTTTCTCAATCTCAATCTATTATTTTGTTGCTCATTTTATTTCTATTTTAATTGACTCCATACAATTATTTTTTATTTAGAAGATTTAATATCCGTTGAGCTCTTCCTAACAAAACTGAATTATAGGATGACAACAAATTCATCTTATCCACAAAAATCATCAAGGATTATATTAATAAAATAGAAGAAAATAGAGTAATAAAATAGATATCTATTAGATAATGATATAATCTGACGTGTGTTGGAAATTACCAAATACAAAAGTTACAGCCACAGGACATATACCAACATTCACACAAAATCTAAAGGCCATAAACATTGATTTTTTACACCCAAAATGGTAATAATCAGTGCTGCATTCCATGGTTGATGCCAGTCATTATATTCCTCGGGGTTAACCGGAACCTCATGACACAAGTGCCAAAGCTTTTCAATTTCCTCAAATGACAAGGAAGTTCTCCACTTTCGTTTAATACTAGCTTCCCCTGACATAAATATCGAACTTGGTTTGCAATAAAAATCTGGAGAAGAATATCAAAAGACGGTTCATGTTGTTGTTCCACTTTTTCCTAAATTATGTTCCATTTGAGAGGACGTAGTATTTTATTTTCACCCAGCGTCTCTTTCACTTTCAAAACAACATTAACGTTCATTGTTGAGGAGTTTTCTTCATCATTTTTCTTACTGTCCGGAGCTGAACACTCCGGTGGTCCATCCGGGGGCATCTTCCGATGGCCTTGGTCTTCCAGAGGAAAAGAAGCACGTGTGAACAAATTTCGAGAGAGCAAATGTTTCAATCCCGCTCAAGTTTACGTTCCACTAGAATTTGTCAGATCAATCTATTTTATACGCTTTTTTCTATGAAGTGTTATTTATAATAAATATAAATATAATTTCCTAAAATATCAGATTTCATCATGACTGTAATAAAAAGTTATAAATGTGTGCAATTAATTAATAAGAATATTTTATAAAAAAATTATAAATTTAAAAGATAAAATAGACTAGAATATTATATTTATGATTAAATTCAATCACTAACTAACTCTTATATTTAAAAAGAAAAAAAAAAGAAAGAAAAGGAGCTAGTATTATCACGAGGGTCGAAGTCCTGGAGATAAAACAAATCCATTTGCTGTGTGGTTGTAGGGTGGTGAGAGTGGACTGGCCAGAATTCAGACACGCAAATGGATTGGGGAGCGGATGATCGCTAGCCATTCGACTTGTCCTATGTCATTCTCACACAAAAGTCAATGTAGATTGTACCCAAAAAAAAAAAAAGTCATTATAGAATCCAACACAACTAAATTAATACTTCTCCCCTATCTTAATATAACATATATTTTTGAGTTGATTTTAATTCTAAATATTTGACATAAGTTTTATAATTTTTAATCTTTTTTTAATTTATTGATATTCTCTCAACAATAATCAAAGAAGAGAGTGAATGAAGGAATTAAGAAAGATGACTGAAGTATTTTAAAAAATATATAACATATTAACTAACTAAATTAAATTCCTTAATCTAATCAAATTAGAAAAACATGTCTAATATTAAGAATAATAGGGGTATATTCTTAATTAGTGCCTTTTTTTGATACAATAATTAGTACCATTTTCCTTCCCTAGAAAGACAAAAAAATTATTAGATGTAAGTATGGTTGAATCATTAGCTCAGAAACATAATTTAAATTAAAACATTTTCAAAAATAATTAATTCGTTGAATTACCAAATTTTCCAATTCTTACTACCAATACTTTTGGTATAAGTCAGTCCATTCTTTGGACCAAATCCAACCAGTGATTAGTTTAATAGTTTCCCCCACCAACCATTCGGATCCGATTCTTAATATATCATCGTGCTTCATTGATCCTATTTATAAGACCTTACTCATTGGTCCTTACTCCTTAATATAAAACTCTTGAGAAAAATTTAATGAAATACTTATAACCAATCTCCAAATATGATCTTGTCTTTTTATAATAGACTTTTCATGATCTCTTCCCAAAGAGCTATATCGATCAAAGGAGAACTTAAAAAGTTGCAAGAGTTTTTTAACATTTAACTAACTTCTAACTCATTTCCTTAATCATAGGAAAGTCATTGACATGGCCTTGAAAAAGGACCAGAGGGAGAAATCTTTAAAACAAATATTTGACATTATTCAACCCGAAGTAAAGAAATCTATTTCATCTCCCTAAAAGAAAACCCCATGATGTCACTCAAAATACCTGCGTGAAACGGGAGAGTTTAGAAGACCTCTAAATCTTATCACAAGAGAAAAGGGAAAGAAACCAGAGCAGATGGCTATAAGCCTGGTGGTTTGAAAAAAGGAATAAGATTAAAAATGCCATCAACGTCCACGGGCAATCCAAGGGCGCGTCTAACTAATTCTGGAGTTGAAGTCTGGCCCTTCCATGTGTTGAACCACGGGCCTCCTCCAACTTCTAAAGCCGCCATATTACTTGTAACATCCAACACTTTCTGCAATTCATCAATGACTGTCAGAAATCACGAGAATGCTCCAAAAACATTAAAAGATACTGCTACTAAATAGACAACATCTCAGGTTCTTATCATTCAAAATTTAATCAATTCAAACATTTTTCAGTGCCCAAGCAAAATATCTGTATCCTTGTATTAGATCTCTGACACCTTACATTCCATAAACTTCGATATCTGTCAGAAATAGCAGAGATGCAAGATATACCAGAGCCTAAATACCAAAGTAACCTTAGTTAAAGTTCTCGCCAACAGAGACGCATGCATACAATGGCATGTGATAACATACAAATAAGCGCACATGCAGTACAAGAGGGGTTGATGACTTGATTCAGAGAACTTCATTTAAAATATCATCCAGTCTCTGATTCCTTTGTTCACATTTTCGCATGGGCAAACCCAAGGAGAACCCATGCCAAATTGTAGATCCAAGTTTCTGAGAAGTGAGAACGGCAACTAGGCAAAAATTTGTATTTGTAATTTTGATTTCTTCAGAAATTATCTAACCCAAGCTAGCAGAGTTCCTATAACAGTCTAACCATCATTTCTTTGTCCTAATTGATAATAAGGCAATTTTTTTTCAATTAGAGAACGAGAATGAAAACCAAATCCAAAACAAATCATATCAAATATGAATTAAGAAAACACCTTTCCTTTGCTGCCATCATATCTTCTTTCCCATATTTGTAATTTTAGCACACCAAAACATGTATCTTTACAAGCTTGGGAAAGACCAGCTTCAGATGTTGGAGCACGCAATACAGTACCTAGATCCTCAGTTGTTGCCTCTAATTCAACCTGCCAAAACATAAGACATAGTATCTGTCAACCAAAAGAGGCCCATACACTTGGTTTCTCCTAGGTTGAGTAAGCCCAATAAAGTTGCCTAAAGCAACCCCCTACTTGCAAGTATAAAATTGTTCCTTCTGGGTTCATTCTTAATTTTTCCCTCCTCACAAGACTTGAAAAAAAAATTATGTGAAATTATTGTAGCATCTACAACTAGCATATTGACAAATCCACAATTTCTGTAACTGTCTTGTGTAGGTTTTTAGGCAGCGGACAAGGGTTATGTAGCTGTTTTGGGTACTTGTTCAGCTTTTGAGGTGGTTACTCAATTGGTCCAGGTCAGTTTTTGGATAGTCAGTTCTTGAGGTGAACACAGAACATAGGAGCTGTTGGACTACTGTGATTAACTGGAAAAGTTGCTACACAGGATAAACTTCACAATTACATACCAATAGGGGGAAGGAAATCAGTCAACTGACTATCTGCTTAGAGAACAAGAAATAGGAAGAAATGAGATCTTCAATGAGTTTAATATGATTCGTCCTCATGTTGGAGGGTTTATTGATATCGATGGGACTGGCCTCCCAAATTTTTAGAAAATAGTGTTAGATGACAAGATAGAGGGTGAACTTTGGAGTAATGGTAAAGTCTGTTGCCATACGTGGGTTCAAATCTTAAAAACAGCCTCTATGCTTGCAAGAGGTTTGTGCACTAGGCCACCCTTTTTTCTCAGGTCCCTATTTTCTTGATGTAACTGTTTTGTCCAACTTTGTAACTATGACATTCCTCCACTATAGGTGAGGGGTCATTTATAAAATTTGAAGATTTTGTGAGCTTTCCAAAAGGGAAAAAAATCAAGTATTAATAAAAGAGAAAATTTACCACATGTCTCCCATTGTCTGCCGACATAAACCAATAACCCCAAGGAGCAATTTCCCAGTTAACAATACCATTCCATGGGACGAATTCATAAAATGTCCCACCATAGTGAACTCCAATCTGCATCAGTTTGGAACAATAAAGAAAAATGCACAGAAGATGATTTAAACTTAATGACCTAAACAAGATGAAAGATAGACAATTGAACAGTCTGATGAGATAATCAATATTCATGAGTATTTTGACCTTGACTAATGAAGGAAACAACTCAAATAAAAAAAATGAAGGAAATAACATTTCACAAGAGATACCAACCCTTTATGTCTCTTTTTCTCAAATTAAATAATAATCCAAAAGGGCCATAAAAAATCAAAGTCATGACTCAACCCACTAAATGCGGAAAACAAATATTTCTACAGGTGTCATTAATGAATCTGTGCACAATTCTAGACATCAAAAGAGTCGGTGTTTCCATCTTTAAGAAAGAGTAATAAAAAGTAAGAATATGCCCTTGTCATAATGTCCTCCAATCAATCTCATTAACACAATCATTTATGTCAGGGGTAAGTTGTTAATGCAGATAAAGTTCAATCAACAAAGAAAGAAAAGAAAAGATCCATATTTATAGAGAAATGCTATAGCAAGTTACCAATGCAGCATTTTCAAAATTCTCTGTAAGTCCAGGAAGTTGCCTCAACCCACCAGCTGCAGTGAGGGCAATTTCTCCACTAGCACCCTCAAACACATTGCATTGCACCTGTAAAAGACATCAACAACTTGACATGCACAAACAAATACAACTAGTGATTCATAAATTGATAACAAGAAGAAGGGCCAATATAATAACCCAATAGAAAATTAACCTGCAATACTTGGCAAAGAGTTCTAGTAGACATCTAGAACCATGATAAACAAGTCTTAATTCTATTAATCAGAAGTAGTATGCAATTCCATATTCCATGTTACATAAGCATCAAAAGAATTCCATCTCTTTAAGTGTGAACGCCTCAATCATTGCCACTCTTGACTCAGATCACTCATGCGTATTTATCTACCATTTAGAAAAAAATGAAGAGACGATGCATTCTAAGCACATTATTCTGATCAAAAGGAAAAAAGTTAGAAATTTACATATAACTGGCTATAATTGAAGTTATATAGCAAGCAATGGAATGAATGCACAATGAAGACAGTGATATTTTAATAGAGGAAAAGACTTTTACCCAAAACCATTTTCTAGGGAATCCTCCACCCCAGTTCTTTTCTGAATAAGACGGGGCATTATCAAACTCAATCATTTCACCGTCCCACTCTATCCATCCTGAGATATAAATTTTAAAGCACATGAGAGAGAACAAGATTACTAATAGCCAACAGACGGACAAGGAGCACATACCCGTAGAAAGTCCACCAGCCATGCATGCTTGCCAATGTGGTTCAAATACAGGAAAAGCTGCAAGCCAGCCAGCAGTAGACTTCTGTGTAGATCCCACATCACCCCAACCATAAACTGGGCGTGTGCTGTACTCCCAACGAGCAGACTTTACTGTTTCTACATAATCTGATCTAGATTTATAAATTTAAGTCAGGCAACACATATAGCTAGACGGAAAATGGCAAGAGGAGATTGAATTCCTACCTTCCATCATCACAGATGAAACCTTGATGCCAGAGTGGAGTGACTTGAAAACCTTCTGACACCCTTTTTTCAAATTCCTACGCAATAATATGACCCAATACAAGTGAAAAAGAAAGACTAAGACTTGAAAAGAAACCTACTTTTGATCTAATAATATGGTTATGATTTAAGACATCATAAACAATCTGCCTGCAGGTGTAATTGCCAAATATTTATAACTATATAAATTAGAAAATTCGACGAGGAATTCACAAGCATCCCCAAATCTATTATACCCAAGCATTCGTTTAAGCACCAAATAATTCTATTGCTCGTAACATCAAGCGTAGAAAAGTTTATATTGAGGATGCGGTTTAAACCTGAGGCGAAACCTCCGAGTTGGGAGGTTTCATGTTCTGTTTCGCAACGAAAGTGTTCCCCAGAATAAGCTCATGCCTGCCTAAGCAATAAGCAAATATGAATATAAAGTTACAATCCGTAGAAAATCACCCGTCCTCTAAGTAAAGAAGACGAATTTCATAATCTCAAAATTAAAAGCACGAGCCTTCGAGGTGAAAACTGAAAACAAAAATCCAACTTGACAATATAAAACGTAAATTCTTACTTCCCCAGAAGTTCTGTGATTCTTCAGAGTATTGACAAATGTACTTGTCATCAGCACCAAGAATTTGAGCCCCAACTCCAGTAAATCTCGGTCCATATTGTGCTACTTCCAGTGGAGTCAATTTCTTGGTAAATGCAGGATTTTCTAAAGAATACATAAAACAAAAGGACTGTCTCCGTTCCGGAATCGACACCTTGAAGTACCAACCTTCAAAGAATTTGCGCGTAGTCCCATCAAAATGGTAACTATCCCAGAAAACGAGAAACAAAGGAATCAATACACAGCAAATTAACCGCCAAACTCAAATTGATTAACACGTGGCATACCCACTATGTGGAGTCCGCAGCGCTCGATTGGGAGGTGTGGGCACGTAAGTAGGTCTCGCATAAACCCAAGCTTCGTCCTCATCTCCTTTTTTAATCGTTGAGGACCCACTTGAGTCCTGAACCGATACTGAATTGTAAGCAACAAAGCGCGAAATAGATCGAAAGCCAAGCTTCAGAGAACCCCGGTGAAATCCGTTATTTGAAGTTTGAGGGAGTTTAACATTTGCGATAAGATTGACTGTAGAAAAACCGAAATTTGGAGAGAGATAAAGAGGATGGCACCAAGAGCCCAGTCGCGATTCCATCGAACCGTACCACTGAAAAAGACCCTTGAGACAAGCGATCAAAATTCAAGACGCAATTATAGAAACGTGGCATTGGTGTTCTTAGCGGGGAAGAGTAAGCCACGTCACCGATTTCCCGCAGCCACATCACTCACATGACAGATTGGCTAATAGAACTGGCGGGTAAATCTGAACCGACCGACCAGTGGATATATATAATTCTAATTCCAACCATCTTCTTTTCAATTTTCATACGAACTTCAATTTTCCATCCTATGATTCCTTTTGAAAAAAATTTATTTAAATTTATAATTATAATTTTAACTTTATTAAAAAAATTGATAACAAAAATATCAATAACATAGGTTCCTGTTTCAGAATGTGTTATGGACTCCTGGTCAGATTTGATTTGAAAAAGCCTAGGAAGAAAATTTGTTGATCGAAAGAATAAAAGTCAGACATGAGTGAAATGACAACTTTATTGATTTTGAATTGCATCAAGGCATTGTATGTAAAGAAATTATTAAAGAAGCATATAAACAGGTAATGTGGTAATGTACAAATGGACGCCGAAGGAATAGGCGACGAAGATGTCTAAAGATAATCGAGCTTCAAAGTTGAATGGCTGGTAATCTCCATCGATGTCATGGCTTAAGCGTTCTGCAGAAACCCTAGATGTTGAGATGATCGCAAGGGGTAACTTTTGTCAATGTTCAAGAGACGAACAAGACTACACGATGTCGCGTCATGCTTTTGCCTTTGAATTCTTTGGCCTTGCTCTTAAGCCAAGGTCTTGAATCCAAAACAAATCCAACAGCTTGATACATTAGGTAAGCGAAAACTAAAACGATGACCAATTTAACATCGTCTTTCACCATTTCTGAATACTCAGAAACCACTGAAGAAAAATCGTGCAAATCCAATGCTAGAACCAGCAAGAGTCCGAAGGAGAAAGCTGCGAGAAGACCTACTAAGATGATGAAGATAGCTACGAGAAGCACGCAGGCTATGAGAGAGCCATGGAGAAGCGCAAGGAGGATGAGTTCTATGTTGGGTAACATATCTGGGACATCAATGGAAATGAAAGTAGTTCAGAAAAATGGAAACGGACAATAAATTGCTCTCTTACATTCTATTCTTCGAATACCAATTAACCACCTTCCGACTCTTGACACTTTCTACAGAGGAAATTCAGACAAACTAGGAAGCATTTTATTCGGCAACATGGTTCCTGTTTAAAAGTGTTCTGGGCAGTAAAAAAATAGATCCTCTTCCTGAGTAAGTTTAGGAGAGGGATAGCTTCTACCGGACTTTTTGCTTCCATGCAAGCAAAGCAAATGCCTTGTAAACGAGGAAGCTCATTTAAGAAATCAGTTTGGTGGTAATTCTAAAATCATCTGTAACCTTTCAAAAAAGGGGGGGAACACCAAAATTCCCAAATGACAAAAAAGCTCTTCTTATGTGGAAAAGGGATTTATGTCCAGAGTTTGCATCCATTGATGTGCTGCATCTAACTTTTTTCTTCTTCAAGCAATCTGAAACAGGGAGATTCTTTTGAGGCAGGTTGCTTGAGAGGATCAAATATTCCTACGTCCCATTTTTCTTCAATGAGGAGTAAAGTTCAGTGCGTTTTACGTATAATCTAACAGACAAATACCTCCGGGTATATAAAAAGTCACCAAAATAAAGAGCAGCTGTTATAAGCAAAATGGAAGGAGAAGAATCATTAGAATTATGAAGGTTTGATAGGCATATATACACCACTTGCATATAGAATGTCTCAATGTCAGGTCAGAGGAACAATGACATCTAGGTTATTCTTAATAATCCATTTCTGAGGATAGAAGGAAATAGCAGATTCGAGATCAATATGCCAAACCATAATTCTGGAGCAGTTGTTCGCTAAGCCTTCCATTTGGCTTTCATCTTCCACAACCTGCCCAATGAAAGTGCTAACCTGCATTTCACATTCCAAATGGCAATAATATAAGAAATATGAGGGCATTTTGAACAGTTACTAGTCAATGCCGTACACTATTATTTTTTTCAGAGAATCTTTGGGATGCAGTTTGAAGACTTGAAACGAATACTGAAAGTGATAGTTAATGATGGAACAGAATACTAGAAGAGAACCCAGAGTATAACAAATACTGACCCGATAATCTTCCTTGACTGTGTCGAGCTGCCGGATGGGTTCAAGAGTGGGGCGGTGCCATTTCTTTGGATCCCATAGTATGGTACTGTTAAATGCAAAACCTGACATTTCAGCATGAAATCTTCGAGATGTTCGTTCTGATTCACTTGTGTGCCACCCGAGCACTTGATTTCCATTACAGACGGGCCCTTGCGGTACCATGTTATATTTGTCTCCTGATAGTTTAGCAACGGTCCACGTTCCAAATCGCCTGCATATTCCAACATCCATAATGTTTGAAGTAAAGTATAGCAAAAGCAAAAAAAACAAAAAACAAAATTGAGGGCTGTTTTTTTTTTCCGGTTTTTTTCGGGGATGGGGGTGCGCTACTCTTCAGGAATTATATTATAGGTCATTTTTTTAAGACAGTTTTTCTTCAGCCAACTTGGTCTTTTCCTTTGATTACGAAGAATGAATAATAAATCTTTTCATTACCGTCAATATCATGGTTATTTTTATCATTAAATATGATGTTATTCTTTGGCCAAAGAGAAAATAAACACAAACAATTATTTCTTTTAAGCTACACAGAGAACCTGTTGTAATAAGCTCTATCAGAGATCAAGTCCTAAGAATGGCGTAAACAAAGAGCAGCAGAGGATAGCCAATGCAACAGCTGATTTGGTTGGGAGGAAAAGCACAAGAAGGCATTTGTATGACAGACGATATTAATAATAAGGAGGACAATGTCAATTATTAAAAAGAAAAAATTAATTATAATTAGTTTGCCTGCTGTATTAATTAAAAGAGAAGCATAACCACCTAAAACAATGCTGATATGCAACGCCCCAGCCACCCCCCCCCCAAACACAAAGAAGGAGGAACTTCTTCAGGAAAGAAGAGAGGCATAAAGTAGGAGAATAAGATATCCTCCAGAAGGAAAAAGAAGGGTAAAAACGGTTTTTTTTAAAAAAAAAAAACAGTGGGGAAAAAGTAGTGATCAAACATGCGGCATAGAAGCCCAGTCTAATAGGAAATCTCAGATGAAAACCCACTCAAATATAACTTGATCAGAACATCATTAAAAGGCATGAATATTATGTTTGCCCACACCATTACCAAGGCATGGATATTCTTATGGATGGAAGTAAGATTTGATAATCTAATAGTTATAAGGTGAGAAGAGGAGAAAAACTAAAATGGAATACCCTCTTGGCTGTACTTATATATTATATAATCAAACTTCATTTTTATCATTGCATCATGTTTCGGTACTTTTGGAATTAAATTTTTACTTGGACGTCTCACCCGAAAAGGGTTAAGGCACACCACCTTGGCAAGAGACTTTGGGCATAAACCATCCTCCTCTCACGTTTAATGCCCGAACATGATGTTTTCAATTAATGAACAGGTGAATCCAGTCATAAGTATGACAGATTGATGTGTGACTGACCTATATCAAAATGACTGCAACCATGGTTGGAAATTTGACTGCCACTAGTTGTATTAAAATTAAGGGGGGAAATCACATTTTCTAGGGCTCTGAATATAAGCAAGTAAATAGGTGATCTATTCCAAACCTCATAAAAGAGTCAAATGTGACACTCACTCAATAAAGACCTAGAATTTCAACCTAACCCCTTAAACACTTAGTAAGCAGTAAGTATAATGTTCCGCAATTACTCATACAAATAACAATTGAATTTATTCAGATACACCTATATTTGCTATTATTTCGTGAAGCTTGATAAACTAACACAATATACCAGACAAACGATAAATACCAGAACCAGGCTACTTATACTTGAAAACAGAATAAGAGGCAATATAAAGATGTGAAGTTCAAAAACCTATTTGGAAATACCTTATTTTTCTCATTTGCTGAAACAGTTCAGTTGAGTAAATGTTATAATCATCTGCAAAGTAAACAATTCCATCTAGATGGTGAGTTTCAATGTGAGCTAGTGCAACATTTCTTTGAAGAACGCTCCTATCACTTGTGTTGGTTAGATTTGTTTTGCAAACAAGATGCCTGTACATAACTCCGCTGCTCCTCAATATATCAGCTGTTTCTTCAGATTGGGAAGCCATCTCAACAACAATCCACAACAAAGGAGGTGGGACCAATTTTAATGTGTATGCCAAGCGACTCAAGTAATATGCTTGAAGTGGCTGATTGTACGTTGTAGTCACAATAATTAGAAGCTTCTGAGACTCCAAATATGGTTTCGTATTGAGTAATTGGCTAGCAGATATATTATGTGCTATCCCGTCCATTAGCTCCCGTTCCTTTAAAGTTGAGTCCAAAGTAGCATTAAACTCCATATCCCCATTGGTTGACAGTGTCGTATTTATCTTCACGCCATCATAAGGCTGAAAATTTCCAACAGAAGATACCACTTCAAAAGAGAAGGCTTGATGCTTTGGCATGAGATTCAGGGATAAGTTCAGCGAAGTAAGTGGGGTGAATCCAATAGAAACCCCAACCATGAAACAAATAAAGAAATGTAAAAGCACCTTCCTCCAAAGTTGGCCCTTTGACTTTGACCTCTCAAAAGCCCTCAAAGAACTTGGAGAAAAAACACCAAGAACAAATGCACGAGAATCCAATGGGCTGACAGTAGGAGTTGACAATCCAGTGGATGGTTGGCAGTTCTGAGGACTTGATGAAGATTTAGACAATGGAGAACCTACTGAAACTACCTCTCCAAGTGCTACAGTTCCAGCTCGAGGCACTGGAGACAGGGTTCTTCTAATGGATGCCATCAAAATAAATCCAAGTCAATGCTTAGTTCATAACTCAAAATGGATCCTTGTTGGAGGTAACCAAAGTACAATTAAAGAAGAGAAATCTCTTCCGATCACAAACTTCCCGTCCTTCACATGAAAAAACAGCTTTTGTCATTGCTAATATGTGTTTGCGGAGAATTTTAGGGAAACCATGTTTCGCCCAGCACGGTAACAAGTACAGCTGAAATGAACATTATAGAAGTCGAACTCAGGGGAAAGCGTATCAGATTAAAAATGCAATTTATGTAATACTTCCACAATATGTCATTAGTCAGTCCTCTCAGAATATTTTAAGAGAGAAATCCGTTCCAATATACTGTACCCTCTGGATTGAGTCAATTTATCTTACCACAATCCCCAACCCATTTTTCATAATGCGGCTACATGGTCATACCCCAAATTTGATATATTGGGCATCTACAAGATTATAATGATTCGCTGATTTAAAATGAAGAACGAAACAGTAAAGATGTTCGAAAAAAGCATTACAAGCATAACAGAAGGAAAGGATTAAGACAACAATGTCGAGATAGCATTTTTTATCACCATAACATTCACTACACAAACTATTGCACTCACCAAAACCACAGCCAAGCAGAGAAGAATGAAACCAACTTCGAGTGCGATTCTTCGAACTTAGCAGGCAAGGAATGCTCAATCTGAGAAAGCGCCGTATAGGCTCTGTCACGAACACCAAGCTCTCGGAGGCACTGGGGAAGCTCTACGGCGACTAGGCTTTGCTGGAGGGACCCATGGCCAGCTTGAAGAACCAAAGACAATGCGATTGACGATTTTGAGATCCAAAGTTAAAAAAACTTGAACCCCAATAAAGAAAATAAAAAGGAAACAGACGGTGAAGCCTGACACGACATCTTTTATCTTTTCCCTATCACAAAAGAGCTTGACAGGGGAAATCAATTTCCTTTTTCGATCACGTGATGGACGACCCGACGGATTTTGTGATTGCGCGGGAAGTGCCGTGAGGGTACTGCCAGGAAAGAGGAACAACAAAAATTTATCTCCCGCTCCAATAGTAAAATTTATTTTTCATGAAACTGATGTTATACTTGCTTTTCGTTATTTTGGAAAACTAGAGATTGGTCGATGACTGTAAATTTCTTTTTCCAGTGGAAGTAAACAATTTTTTTATTTCTTAACAAGTCCATTGAAGTACCAAGTCTGGACATGGTAGCTCCCGTTCAGCCACTATTATCAACTAAATAGCTCCGTGTACGAAAATCCAAAATGCAGATGATACGGTCATTAATTATAAAGGTTTGGAGGAATTAATTCTTATCGTTTCAATGCAGCCGAGGAAGTTCGTGAATGACTGTTTTGCCTAGAATCACGATTGAAACCTAAAAAAAAAAACAACCTTTCCAACCATTCCAACCATAATTTAAAGTGTATACTAGTTAAACATGAAAAGATTTTTATTTTGGTTTTCATAAATTTGTTTTTGAACCGTGATTCCAAATAAATACAAATCTTTCTTGTTTATTTAAAAATCAAAGATTGCATTTTGATCAGTCTAAGAAAATTTAGGAACTAAAATTATGTTTTTTATACTTAAACTTTAGGTAAGTTGGGTACAAGAACCTCAGAAAAAAACTACATCGGATGTTTGGAATAACAGTTGAAACTTACAATCATGCTTTTCAATCGTGATTTATGGTATATGAGGTAGCTTTTACGGTCTACGAAGTAGTTTTTACGATTTACGAAATAAATATGTGGATAAGTTTTATTTCGATTTACATAAATCGGATTTATGTATAAACATAAACCCAACCAAACATCTTAAATTATGAATGAGCATTTAGGAATAAATTAAAGTAAAAAAAAACAGAGAGTTGTTTTTTTAGGGATTTTGGTTAAATTTGAAAGATAAAAGGATTACCATACTGCCATGTATAAATTTACATTTAAGCTTCTATAATAAATTTTTGTGTGTTTATAGATAATTTCTTACTAAATCCTATATACCAGGGATAGTATTAGACTCCATAAAAAATAAGAGTTTTGCAGGGCCAACGTTCAAAGAATTGTAGCCATGCGCTATGGATCCAATGGTCACCAGCTGGTAACTTCATTGAGTTCCTCAAACGACAATGAATGGAGTTTTTTTTTTTTTTTATATAAAGAGGAGTTTTTTTTTTAAGAAAACAAAACAAAATTGTCTCCAATTGGAAAAATCATAGAATGCGGGTTAAAAATGATTCATAACTCACGAGTTGATTAAAGATTGCATTCTAATCAGAACTGGAACGAAGGCTCACATATATAGAGCCGTATGTTAGATCAAAAGACAATAAATAATGCAAGAAGACTGTGGAAAATACACGTGTATAATTATATTTGTGCAGGTCGTGATAATTGGACCACGAGGTGAGAATGCCACATCATCTAGTAAGAATATCATTAAGCGTGCTAAGTTAGTTAGTCAGGGAATTGAGATTAGACTGTGACTATTAATTAACTTTTTTAACATAATAAGAAGACTAGGGCCAAAAATAAACCCAACAACTAATCAATCAGGGTTAAAAGGACCAGTAAATAGTCGTTAATAAAGCTCTGCATTCTGACTTCTGAGTAGTTTCAATTTCCATTTGACCCTTGACTGAATATTCATCGAACAAACTAATTGACACAAATGTTAACTTATTTCATGATCATACGCAAATATCTCAATCTTTATTTTTTCTAACAAAGAAACTAATCATCTTAAAAAGAACCGAAATTACAATGTCTTATAATTAAAAGAAAACAACTGATAAGATGAAAATACAATATAAACTCCGGACGTAGGAATTAGAACTAGAACCACAAACAAGTGAAATGTCTTCAATAATGTAGAGAGAACATGAAACACGATGAAAAGAAACATCTCGAACACCAAACACCAAATAGGCCTGCAGCCGTGGAGGTTGAGATACAAAATCCAAAGAGTAAGACCATTAAATGAAGCTTTGGCAATCCACGTGGTCACTTAAAAGAAAATGTGGGCGTACCTGAAGTGCGACCGTTATACTTTTATGCTCACACTTAATCAGATCACAGTGACGGAAGCGATTATGGCGCATAGAAAATATATCACAAGACAAGAAAAAGAAAAAAGAAATTTAGAAGAAGGATTAGGAAATCAATATATTATAATTTTTGTATTCTAGATTCTTTTTCAACTAAACCCTTTACTCTTATTTATAGCGTTCTTTGTACCAATTCCTTTCTACTGACGTGTCATTTCATCAAAAAAATAACATATCCTTTCGATAGAGAGACGTAACATATTGGTAAAACAGTATCTCTCGAAGAGTCATAATCTATTAGTTAAAATATGACTCATAGTAATTGGAGATTATCACATATATCAACCCAAACTTTTATATTATTTATATTATTGCCATAACACATTGGACTTGAACCTGATCCATCAAGGGTAGATCAGGCTATTTTCTAACACCACCAAATATGCTTCCATGTGAATCCATATGTAATAATGGTTCTTGATTAAATTCCTTGAGACAATAGAGTTTTTAAGAAGGACAATAAACATATTAATAGCAAAGAAAACATAATTAATATAATAGTAGAGGAGAGAATCATAACTCCAACTTAATAGTGAACAATATTGCCATACCAACTGAATAAATATATGTCTAGCATGAAGATGAACAATGTTGACATTCCCCTTGAAAAAGTATATGTCTATCCAATGAAGAATAATGTGTAAAGACTCACTAAATAAATTCAAGTTGACAATTCCTGAATGATCATCTAAAACCCCACATTACAATTTAGACCTACAGAATAACGTGTCTCCCTTTTACAGCAGATACTTGAGAGTAATAATAACTATTATTAGAACAAGATGCATTGGCCCAACTCTTAGCACGATAATCATCCATTCCTACTATTCCCCACCCAACAACCTTCCTCACCAATTCTAGGTACTTAACATTATTCAGTAGAGTTAATCCAACAATATGAGCCATATTAGCATTCTCAAAGCCCAATCCCAAAATACCATCAATGTTATAAAAGATATGAAGATTGAAGATACCTCTAACCTTAGGATCCATGGCTCTAAAATTTTTTATTTATGAATTTCTCTGTCTCATGCAGCGCTGCCCCGCCACTTATCTACTCACATCAACAAGAGAACCCCTATCCCCCTCCTCGACTCATCCTTCAAGGCCTTACTTTTATTTGTGAGTAGGGAGTTGAGCCCTAGTGCCTTGAATCATACATTGATGTTGAGAGCCTTGGAGGTTGTCATAAGAGATCTTCACATGATTTCGATTATCACATATCCCTCCCACTACTATAAAATATAGATTTAGCGGCACTAATTTTATGACACTTCTCCAAACAAGTACCAAATGATGCTTCTATTTCTTTTTTTAAAAAAAATACATATGGCAGCTATGACGCTTGACCAAAAAAACGTCATAGCAGCCTAATACCTTGTATGATGTTTTCCTTGAGAAGCATCATATAAGGGATTATTAAATAATATACAGTTTAATCGACTATGATACTCTATTCTCTAAGTACATGCTAAATTTCCAAATCTCACCACATAATAAATGCTACTATTATTTGTAGGGGAATATAAGTCCAACTGTAAGTCTTTTTTTTTTTTAATACAGAAGTTTTCATCGATTGGCACTATAGTTTTATTTTTTAAAAATTTTAAAATCTTTCATAAATACTAGCTTGTAGTTTTATGTGTGCTTATAATTTTTTTTCTAAGTATTTGCTTGAAGTTACAACTCTCTCTTGTTAAACTTACTATACATTATAAGTTTTAAAAATTTTAAGCTTACAAATATAATTTTATTAGTTGTTACTTATCTAATTTACTCAATGTATTTTATATTTAATTTCTTACATAAAATTATTTTAAAAAAATACTTCATATAGCGCTTCATAAGGAAGCGCCATAGGAAGTATCATTAAAAAAAAAAAGAAACTCATATAACTTTCTATGACGCTTCTTAAGGAAGTGCAATATGAAGTACATTGTTTTTTTTTTAAAAAAACTCTAATAACTTTCTATGACGCTTCTTAAGGAAGTATCACTTTCTATGGCTTTTCCTTAGAAAAAAAATAATTTTACATAATAAATTAAATATAAAATATAATGTGATATATACTGGTAATATATTCATCTTTATCTATTTTTGCTTAGGCTTATTTGAGTTTTTGTCCTTCATTATTATGTATCGAAGTTTTGCAAACTTGGCTATTATAACATTTTGGTTAAATATCACCAAGAAAAAATGTTGGTATTTAAGTTTACAAAAATTAACTTTATTTCACTAGGTCATTGTGGGTTTGAAACTTAAGGTATCCACTGTCTTTAAGTTAGTTTATTTTCTTCCTTTTATTTGCTATGAAGATTGAGACGTGAAATCATCTATTGCCAAAGCTTTATTTTGTTTTAAAAAAAATCAAGAGAAGTAATGATGTTTGTAGTATCTGCCATTTTTTAAAAATAAAGGGAAGTAATAGCAAGCGCCAAAGCTTCCCTCTATTTAAAAAAAAATCAAGGGAATACATATGCTTTGTATAGCGTCATACAAGGTACTTTAAAAAATTTCACAAATCCGCCATTATTATCTTCTAGCATACCCCCCAGCTCCCAATTTCCCATAACACGATTGATCCACCATCTTGTATCTCTTCGGTCCCTGCTTTATTATTCCATCACCTTTCCTTATCCATTATCCTCACTACCTCCTATCTTTGACGGCAGTAAGTAGAAGCTTCCGTTGCAGTACAAAGCTTGGTCTCGTTTTTTTCTTCTTATCTCAACCTCCTACAGAAGTTCTCTAGCTTGTAAGTCTTTTTTTATACAAAAGCTCAAGTCCGTACGTATTAAATTTAATTGATAAGTATATAAGTTAATTGATTTTTAGTGATTTTAATTCTTTATGTGCATGATTATTTATGTAGTATTGTGAAGATCAACGTTTTACTCAATTGACTAAACAACAAGTGGATGAAATCATTGAGGACTTGTGTGAATATATGATCAGACAATTAGCAAATATTCCAGTTCGTGGGTTGTTTCTTGCCTATTCTTGTCTTGTTTATTCACTTAAAATTAGTTGTACATTACAATTGTTGTAATTAAACATATTTACTAGATTTTATGAATTAGTTTTTTGTTTTGAGTTATTTTATTTTGTTGTGGATTTGGACGGTAAATATAGAGGGTTTTATTAGGAAAATGAATCAATTACGCAGATTTTTTTTTACAAAAAAAGGCCTAAAGAAGCACCATAGAAAGCTACTATTTTTTTTTTAAAAAAATAAATAAACTATGATGTTTCCATATATTAAAGAAACGTCATTTTCATGAGGCTGAAAATTATGATGCTTTTTAAATGATATAATATTTTAAAAAATAAACATCAAATTTTATGTTTTTTATAGTAATGTTTACTTCCATCCACTGAACATCCCTGTTTTTTATGGATGCGCTCCCAACAAGCACATAAGGGCCATGGCATATGGACACCTACAAGAACCTCCACCGGAATAGGAGAAGAAACCATAAAGATAAGGGAAAGGACGACACCCTATAGCAGCACCATCGCTTCATTATGGAGGCATGCATGAGAAACCTAGCACATCTGGAGAAGAAAACCCTAGCAGGGAGCCCGCTGTCTATAAATTACACCAAATTTAATAAATTTCTTAATCTGCATCCTTTTTATTAATTTTATATATATAGAAAAGCTATTCACGCTGCCCTTTGTTTTCTTGCTGTATAATGTTTTTCTCGTTACTTTATTTTCACACCTTTGGTCAAACCCTGGCTTATTACGAGAATATGAAGAAGTAATAGTTGTATACTCTTGATTCTTGATCCACAAAATTCATCAATCTTCATTTAACAAATCGTGCATATTTTTTATTTATATTTTATGCTATAACCATGCATATACCGTAGATTTCCATAAATTAGAAACAAAAACAGAGTAAAAATTGCAGGGGAAGAGTGAAAAAAACAAAACAGCCAGCTAACTGATGCATTGACAGAACAAGGGAAATTGTGGAGGAAAGAACAAACAACGTCGTACTGTGTGGAGTCATAACATTACAACAGACCACTGTTAAGTCCAAAGCAAACCAACCATCTTCTTCTTCTTCTTCTCTCTCACCTCCACCAGTATTCTCCTCCTCCTTCCTTCCCCCCCCCCCTCCCCCCACACACACTTTCAGAAGCAACAAACTACACAAAACCCAAGAAACAGAAATTATGAAAAGCCATCATCATCCTCAGCCAAAGCTCAAAGCTCAACTGTTCTCCTGCGGCTTCTTTCGCCACTGCGCTCAAAGCGTCCTCAGCCCCACCGCCGGCACCTCCCTCCCCCTCCCTCACACTCCTCCGCCTCCGCCTCCGCCTCCTCCTCCTCCACCACCACCACCCCACCTTCATTCAAAACCAGAATGTGAATCCTCCACCACCTCCTCCTCCTCTTCCTCCGCAACCTCTCAGAGCTTCACCCAATGGAGGTTCTCTCTCCCCACCTCCACCCCCACACCACCTCAACCTCACACTCCTCCTCACACCAACCAACCTCCGCCGTCTACGCCGCCCCACCCCATCCTCTGCCCGAACCTCCAAGAACTCTTCCACCTCTCCGAGCTCCAACTCAGATCTGGCTCCGACTCTGACCGCCTCTCCGCCCTCCACCTTCTCGAGCGTTCCCTAGTCCCTAACCCACCCCAAGATCAGCCTCCATGCCCCCCGGAGTTAATGCGTGGGGTCATCTCCAATTTAAGAAATCCCACAGGGGCAAAACCGGCAACGAAGATATTGTTCGCGCTCTGCTTGGCTGAAGGGAACAGGCGCGTCGCGGTGGAGGCTGGGGCGGTGGGTGCCGTGATTGAGACAGCGCCGGAGTTGGATGGGCCGCCCGCGGAGAGGGCGCTGGCTGCGTTGGAGTTGATGTGTACGGTGGCGGAGGGGCAAGAGGAGGCTAGAGCCCACGCGCTCTCCGTGCCCGTGATGGTCACGATGATGGGCAAGATGGGGGCGCGTGGCAAGGAGTACGCCATTGGCGTTCTGGCTGTTATTTACAGCGGCCTGGTGGAAGATCAGCAGACGGCACCGCCGGAAGAGGTGGCGCGTGCGGTGGAGCTTGCATTACAAGGGGAATGCAGCGCCAGGGGGAGGAGGAAGGGTGCCCAACTGTTGAAGACTCTACATGATTACGGACAACCTGAACTTACTGAAGAAGAAAGATAGACTCTTTATTATATCTGCGGCTTTAATATGATCACCGGACACTTCTCCAGCCAAATTGGAGGGCTTTTAGAAACCATATATTGCCAATGCTTTATACTAATGGATCCTCCATTTAAAAGTTATTTTTGACCGCAGCTTAATTATATTAGCATATTTTGTCATATATATGTCTGAGTGTATTAGCCCCAAGTTTGTTTTCCTTCAGTTTCACGAGTGTGCTTTAGTCTTTCTACTATCGTTGATATACAAATATAGAGTTTGTTTGGAATAACTTATGAGAGTTTTATAAGTGCTTCTGAATTGTGATTCACGGAATATGAAATAATTTTTATAGTCTATGGGGTAATTTTTACGATCTACGAGGTGCTTTTACGATATACGAGATAAATATTTGAAGGAGATTTATCTCGATTTACCTGAATCGGTCTTATATAATAAACCCGATTCACAAAAACAATTCCAAACAAATTGATATTTTGTTGTTGGCACTTGGCAGCCAAAAGTGTGTCTTAGACTCTTAGTTTATAATATTCAGAAATTATTTATCTGCAATTGCTATTTGCTAGCCATTTCTGCATATGATCGACGACCACCCATATAATATTAATCGTCAGCTTTTGAGTTATTATGAATACAAATTATCTCAACTACATATAATATATAATGTAAACTCTGTAAAAACATGCATCATTTATCAATCAAATAGCACAACTTCTTTCTTCTGCAATCCAGGCCAAACTGATTACAAATATAAAAATCTTTACCATTAAGAATGCGGAGATATATAAACCGCTGTAAAAGAACATTATTTCACTTGGCAAAGTTGTTTTCCTATGTACATATAAAAGCATGATGAGATTTGAGGCAGTTGTCTCCTTGAAGTTGAGATTTGAACTTGGAAGATCTTATCTATTAATTAGGTCTGTCCCTGTACTACCAATACCGTCTTTACTATTTGTTTGTTTTTGAAAGAGATGAAAAGGTAAGTAAGGTCGAGAAGCCATATTGTATACACATCGCTAGGTATATCATAAAATATATATTAGTATCCGAAGAGGGGGGAAAAAACCATTTATAGGTTGAGGACAATGTAATTTTTCCTTGTCGAGAGGAGATATGTTATAAACCAGCAACCTGCACGCAGTGGCACTTGGCAGAGAGATTTAGGAGATTGGTAAGGTAGTTCTATAGGAACGGAATTTTAACCTTGAACGAAAAAGAAACTGGATGAAAAAACAATAAGGCAAAGGCATAGTTTAGTTAACTTTACATTCATTCAGAAATTGAGGGTGTCAGTTTCACGTGTGGATGAGGTTGAGTTTCAGATATTATAATATCTCTGAAATTTGTGTGTGTGCATGTCAGGATTTTTCTGAGGATGGCGTTGAAATATGCAGAAAGGGCTCCATTATTTGCTGTGAGCTGCAACTTTCAGACAACAGCTGGTGAGAATAATATCTATCTAAAAAAAAAAAAAAAAATCTACGGTCAAGTAAAATCCGTTTTCATTATGTATCATCATTACTGTATAATGAGTCTCCAATCGTTTGAAGTTAACCAATTCCATATCATTTTGTTCCAACACGTTCCTTTCATCGATAGTTTTGCTAGCTTTGGATATAATTAGTGACTATATATAACTCTTGTATATATCTTTTATGACAAATTTGATGTTAAACAAGGAAAATACTACAAGGCAAGAGCGGGAGGCGATTTCATTAATGAGTATAATTAATGAAGCAGCAGGTGAATAAAGATATGTTTGAATTAAAAAGAAAAGTAATGTACAGGAGCTTCAGGTTCAGGGTGCGTGGTGGGGAAGAGTCTATCTGTGTTTGGGGGACCACTTTGCACAATCAAAGAGGCAGCGATAGTTCTCAAAAGTTTGCAGGATCTGAAAGAGAATCCTGATCCTAGATATATCACATTATTACCTTCACACTCACTCTCAGTCACAAAAGTTAAAAACCCTACTATTACAAAATGCAAACCACGCCTTGGTTCTTTAATTATCTGCATACATACAGACACTAAGTAACCGATTCCATGGGTTTATGATAAGGATTATGGCTTCATTTACGTTATCGGGATCTTATTGATGTAATAAATAAAGCAAATGAAGTAAAATATAACTAATATACTTTTTGAGAAAAGACCATGAAACAATTTATTTAATTCTTTTAGGTGAATTTTAATATTAATAATGTGCGGCGCGTTTGATATATCCACCCTGGTTTGTGTTTTTTATTTTCGATCTTCCTTTACAACATATGTTTATATATTTATATATTGCACTCTTATATGTATTTCTAGCCGTTAAAAGTTTATGCGAATTCGATCGAAATGAATGTTTTAATATCTTATTCCTAACAATCATTTGGGCGATGTGTTGGAAGTTGTTAAACAAATGATATCATGATAACCGACGCAAAATAACTTTTTGAGATCCGAAGGTTTTCATATCCTACAGTTTTTATTATTCGTGATTATTACTTATTATCAAGTAGTTTAAACGAAGAAAAGCTGATTATTTATGATCGAAAAATACTTGATAAAATAATTTTTTTAATTATATTATTATTCAACCAATAATGCTTTGTGGTATTGAATGTTGAGCTGTGAAGAGGCTTTATGAGTACAAAATGAGGGTAGTTGAGATAAGAATGTGAAAATAGATGTATAGTCATACAAATAAAAATAAAATTTGTAATGAACTTATATGAGGAAGGGTTGGAACAACACCTATTGAAGACAAAATCATAGAAAATCATTTGAAGTGATTTAGACACATATAGATAATGTTATTGATGCACAAGTGAGAAGGGTAGTTTAAATTATTTGGAGTCTAGTCAAGAGGGATCAAGGAAGACAGAAGATAACGCTCATTGAGGTTATTGAGTGATATCTCCTAGTTAACAATCCATCCCAAGATTTAATTTTTGACTGAGATTAATGGAGTAGTTTAATTTATATAATGGATCTCACATAGGCGTTATTATTGTTGCTGTTGTAAGTAATACTTGTTGCGACCTAGATGATGTCCTAATCGGCGAGAAACGGGGCATTTTATTAATGATAAGAAAGAAAGAAACAATGTATAATGGGCTTATGTGGGAAGCCAGTGGGGTGTTGTAGCAAAAATAGCGATACAGAGGCATTCATTGTGGCTAGGTGTACACTGATCATACCTCTCCGGGTATCTTTCCCATACTCATAACTGTGGGGTTCAAACTTTGTATGTATAGTTGTATACCACAAGTTCCACCAATTTTAGTATTCCACCTATATAACTTTATTAATCTCTATGATAAAAATTCAACTGGTTTTATATTAAGAATTGAAACAAGTATATATATATATATATATGTGTGTGTGTGATATTGTGTGCTGGTAGTTTTGAGGGATCTAATTTTTCAGGGATTAATATTTGGTGAGTTGAAGGTGGCCATATGGGGAGGGTGTGAGAGTGAGACACGTGGAAGTGGCAGCTTGTGGTCATGTCGCATCATCGCACATGCTTCAGAATCTCAAGGGTATATAATTTTTGATTTTGAGGTGGTTTGAGCTGTTATGCCACTTATTGTAATTAACTAATTATACATGCATTAGTAAATTGTTTGGGACTAATTAATAATTTGAATAGACTTTGAGTGGTAGACAAGAGTTTTGGTAACCTAATTCCTTGTTTCAAAGTAAGCTCTTCCCACCTCATGCATGCGCATTACTATTATGCATATAAGATTAGGCGATTCACATGCATGTATTAGCATGCATGATCTTTGACGAGTCAAAATACAGTAAATAATATTGCTCTCCACAAAACAACAGTAAATCTCAGTTAATCACATTTGTTAATACGTATGGATTCAATTAAAAGATTGAAAGAGCGTTATAAATAAAATGAGTTTATATTGAATGTGTGGGTATATATATATCTACACAGATCAGGCAAACAGGTTCGTGTTCAAATTTGTTAGTGCAGCAAATATTAGTATTAGGAAGCCCCATTCCTTAATTTAATCAAACATCGGATGTAAACACGTTCGAACGCGGAGAGATTTTTCCGGAAAACTACAAAGAAACGTAACATCAATGGGAATCGAAATAAAAAAATCGAATTCGACGTACGTATGGTTGGATCCAAGCCAACGATAATTAATCAATATGTAATATCTGCTTCAAACATAATTTTCTGTGGGTACACTAAACCAGAATTACTGTGAATAATAGCAGTTTTCAAACATGGAAATAGCATTCTTAAGTGTGAAGCACATATATACAAACCACCCCCAGGTTTAACAAGTAGTACTATATATGTAGAAGCAAAAATATCTGAGAAATTCTACCCTTACAGGTTTGTTTTGGGTGATAAAAACAGTAGAACTACTCATCATATAATTTTGAAAATCCTGAGTGGTCACAAGCTTGTTGAGCTAAATGAAGATATTTTATCCCCAAAAAAATTTTGAAGTATATATAATAAGATCTTTCATAATACATTTTTTTATTATGATATTGAAATATATTCTCTTTTTCCCCTTCCAAAGTCTTGTGAACACGGCACATCTACGCATTGCATGAACAATTCCTAATATATTTGTTTTGACAAAAGTCATATATAATTTACACATTTGAAACTCACTTGTTCACATGTCACAGTATACGCACACATCAAAGTTGTTGCATTATTAATACCACAAAGTGCATAACAAGAATCAAGATAATTATCATGGCGTCCATGTAAAGTATCAGATACAAGATGCATAATCTATATTCGGCTTCTTAAGCCTATAACAGTCTCCTGTAGTAGTTGGCACTTGACTGATGATTATATTAAATAAAGAAATAAAAATTAAATTCCTAACCAACAGGCAATAGCCCACCTTTATCTATTATTATGACTACTAATTAATATATATTTAGCAACAGAAATCATCCCAAATTTGAACATAAGCAAATTATAAGTAACAAAAGTACCATCAGTACATTATCATACGCACACCAATTAATTAGTAGGTGAAATATATATATATATACCAACACAAGAAAATATATGGTTCAACCGTCAACGTTAGCTAGGGCATTATGCTAACGTGTCTGTAAACTCAAAATATCTTGTATCCAAGTCATTCTCACATACAATCCCGCTTTTTTCTATCGCACGAAAGTGAAGGAACTTGTTGCCGACACAGTTTGTGCATAACAGTTTATATATTCTTAAGAATTATATAATATACTTATGGCTTGCATATTCTGATTTTAGTAGTCTCCTTGTAGCTTTCGTAGTTAATAGAAGATGACGTCTTACGTACCTGAGAGCGATACAAATAATTAAGAAGCATTATTCTTATCAAGATAAAGGCACACACACACCACACACACACACACACACGAATATAAAAGTGGCGTGGTTATATAATTTAATTAATCTTAAAAGGGTAATATATGGTATGGGCTGTCTGATAAAACCGTGGGATAGAAATTTCATTAAAAGAAAAAAAAAACAGAAAAGAAGTTGGTAGTGGCTTTGGATTCCGAAAGAGAAAATGGGAACAAAAATAATGAAAACTGTAGAACCTACTTTGCAGTGGCAATTGCCTATGGATTATTCTACCCAATGGCCTCAACCAGAAGGTTCTTCCATTCACCCTTCATTTGTATGCTTGTGTGTGTCCCCACCCAATCCACTATAATTTCCTCTCTAATGGGGACCAAGAAAATATTTATTTTTTCTTGAAAAAAAAAAATCTCTGTCCTAATCCCTCTTGTATGTGTGTGTGTGTGTTCATTTTGAAGATTACTTTATAATTCTTTGAAACAACATTACACTCTAGATGAGTTTAACATATGGGGTAGTCATCATAAACATATTCAATAATCTTTTAATATTTTAAAGTTTCCATTGGTGTAACGGTATGGTTAAATAAAATAAATTACATCATAATTAACGGTTATAACTTTTAATTAGCTTAATCATAAGTGCTTCATCCCCACGCCAGAAAGAAACTTGGGAGAAATAGCCATAAGTACAGAAAAAACAGTTTTTATATATGTATATATATGCTGAAGTGTTAGGTCGAGGGGCCTATAATCACTATAACTTCTTTTCGCCAGTCAAGGAAATTGAAGGGAAAGCTAAATTCCATCAAAGGATAAAGAACAAGTAAATGCGAGCTATCGCGATGTCAATACTTCGTCTGATTGAAGATCTCGCAACTTGTCCGTCAGCAAATGAATTGAAGTTTGAGTCCATCTCGTGCACAAGCAAACAATTAAGCGAAAGATGCTATTAGAAGATGGTGCTAGGTTGATATAATTCTGTTCAGCATACAAATATGGGCACCAAATAACTTAATATTATTAAAGCTGTAACGAGTTTATAAGGGAGACTTCATACTTCTATAATTAAGCAACATACAAGTAAAGAAGACATGCTGGATAGCCACCACCTATCAGGTTCTACAACATTTCAATGTCTCTAGCATTCTTTCTCTTTACTTGGCTTCAAGTTTTTAAGCTGTCTGCAACTATGCCAAGCAAGCAAGTCGAGCCTGTTTCTGGACGTACTTGTCTCTTCAAATTTTAAGTCTTCGCCTTTGATCATATATACATTCCCGGGGCCCGGCAAAGAAAAATCAGCTGGGTTTCTGTTGATGCTGCATATGTTTGACCCAGAACTGTCGTTTCTCACGGGCATTGAGGTTCCACAAGCATCATGGACTTTGAATTGACGTTGCAGTGAAGTTTCCTTTTCAAGATATGGCCAGTTAAGCTGCTGAGTATTTCCTCTATTATGCATGGCTGAGCTGGAGGTCTTCATCTTATCTTTCATTCCAGACTTGGAGGGAATTCGGCCATTGAAACTAGTAATTCCAACAAATTTCTCACCCTGTCCAACTGATGAGGATGCACCAAGCTTTGGAAAGCCAAAACACTCATGTCGTTTCTCTGATAGGTAACTTTTATTAAAATGATCAGATGATGGCCGTTTCAGGGAACCAACAAGGGGAGCCTTAGATGTAGTACCTATCTCCAACTTAGAGCGGGAATCACCGGGATATAAAGGCCTCTTGAGCATTTGAGCATTGACGCTTGAATTGAAGGGTGTACGAGACTGCTTGCTTGCATCCATAAGGTTAAGTAAATGCATGGCTGGTATCGTCTCATTGGAATACATGTGCTGAGTTTCCCTTAGATTCTGAAGGGGTTCAATCCCATTACGTTTGCAAGAAAATGGGTATTCAGCATTCATTCTGCTCAAGGGTCCGGGAACCCTTTCCCTATTACGCTTTTCATAGTCAACAGCATTCAAATTTATCCAGTTGGTGTCAATATTCCTCTTCATGTTCTGCTTCTGCATATCCTTGGTGCTTGTAGACTGGGAAATAACACTGTTCTTAAATATATCATATCCTAGGGACGCAGGATTCGGGGTCAAGGGTCCCCAAACACGAGAAGCTTTATCATCCTGCTGTAGAATTGTCTGATGCAGGCTGCATCCTCCCCGGGATTGCAAAATAGGATTAGATGACCCACACTCTGCAGTAATCCCATTTAACCTATGATTTCGAGAACTTCCGAGTTGGCTGGAACTCATGGGTGAAAAATGGAAGACACTTGATGGCTTCATTTGGGGCTGGGGAACTTCAATCCCATAGAGGGAAGCTTGAGAGAGACTATTCAAATTTAATGGGTTGCCTTTGGATGAAGAGAAGCAATGAACAGAGTTTCTTTCACGAGACCTCACATTCTGTTCCCCTTTCCCATTGATAGTGTTGCCAACATTTGCTCTTCCCTCGGTCTTGGACCTTTTCATGCTATTTTCTACATTTGTATCAGGAAGAGCTCTCAAGTACTGAAACTTAGCCATGAAATCTACAATGTCCATGGGTACATCTTCGTCATGGCCATCATAGTACTCGTAGCCATCGTATTCAGACTCCTGCTCAGAACCCGCGTCTGGTGTTTGATCATTGTATCTGTTAAACATACGCATTTGTTCTAGAGCTTCAGCAGTTTCTTCCATGTTTCTCGCTCCAGTAATTCCCTGCAAATAGAAAATTATTATCATGGGCTTGTGTGGTTCATTACTAACACGTGAATAGAAGAACATTACATGAGAAAATACTGCCACTACCAAGACATCAGCAAAAAGCTATTAATGAACAACTAAATAGAATGATAAGCAACAACAATGTGGCTTAATTCTAAATATAGCTTGCTTGCCAATGAATTATACTAATATACAAATTTAGCTTCATATATGACAGTCTTATTCCAATCAAAATGGATCAAGCTCACAATGGCAAAGTTTCAAGAAATTGTACAAGAACATACCAGAATAAAATATTGAGCTCTGGCCCAAGCTCAGCTCACAGAACAAAAAAAAATTGCCACAAAAATTTAAGGCAGGGGTGCAGGACTGATGGAATGGCACGAAACGGTCAAAATCAATTTTCATTATAATTCCATGACACTATTAACGACACAAAAATCACAGGAAAAATCATAAAATGATAATAGCAATTAGCAGTCATGGAAATGAATCCTTTTTCCAACTGTGAAGAATATTTATAATTTAAAGGGGTTTTTCTTAGCTGCTTACTTCAAAACAGACTCTTTTCCCAGAAATATCATCTGTTATGCGCTCCAACGGAATGATTGGCTTTCCAACATTGGCTTCCCATTCTTTCCTTACAAACTGATGTGCTCTAGAGGTGCCTTCTTGAGAAGGCGATGACAAAGGTAGCCGATTTTCATTTTGATGGATATGTATTTTGTTGTAATCCTGTGTTTCCAAATAACTCTTCAGAGAAAGATGCAATCCCTCTTCCAGGCCTTTTTCGTTCATTAAACCTTCAGCAAAATGATTTGAAACAGTTGCAGACATGTTTGGCATTACTTTTGCTGTTTTAAGTGCAAATGAATTTTCTACTAGTGTGCCATTATTTCGGAAACAAACAGAAGGCAGATCTTGATCAACTTGCAGTATCTTCCCTTTCCCTCTGGAAAATTTGGACTCATTCTCTGTTCTTGGAGCACGCAAAGGAAAACTACTCATCCCTTTCTCTGTGAATGCTGGAGAGGGAGCTAATTTGGAAGTAGTTTTAGAAGCATACCCGTCATTTGCAAAATCCATTTTGTCCTGATTTTGTTTTTGCTTCCCTTTCTGAGGCTCAGATAGCAAGTGATTGCTGAAAAATTGGATCTTTTTGTTCTTCTTGATACCTATAATATGGCCTCTTTCAATTTCTGGCTTACACCCGTTGTTCTTCACGACATCTGGGGTACATAGTCCTGCAAATACGTCTTCGGATCCATTATTCAAAACAGGGTCAATGGTTTCTGTGTTTTCCTTGAGGTTTTCAAGTTCGGTCTCAGCCATTTGCTCCTCATCCACAATAAACTTTCGTTTCCTACTCTGAGCCGTTTTTGTCAAATCTCCTTGATCATTTGCCTTACCCCGGTGAATTGAAGCACCTTCAAATGAGGATTCTTGTACATCAGTTTCCTCAGTTTTTGTCACACCATTTCCACTTAATAAGTCAGTCAGCAGGCGCACCTTTCGAGGTTTCTTACGAGGCAAACCAGTTGACTTTCCAAGATGTTGATCCTGAAATTCATTTTTGACCAAATTATCAGTGCTTCCTTGTTTAATTTCATGACAAGAAACTGAATCTGGTGGAGGTAGTCCTGCTGTTTGATCAACTATTTTGTGTGCCTCAGTAAGTGAGGTGCCTTTCTCCAACTCTGTACAAGAACTTTCTGTCTCTTTTGGGCATTGATTATCACCGACAATAGGTTTTCCTCCATTGCAAGTCTCAGCGGAACTCTTATCCTTGCACTTGAGATTGCCTGGATCAGGCTCAACATCAAAAACTTCTTTGCCTCCCTCACCTGTCTCAAAAATGTGTATGAGTTGATGTCCTTAGAACCATAAGTTGTTTACTTCAGATTAAAAGGATCATAAAAATGCTACTGCTTGACTGATTTCATGCTCTTCAACTGAACCTACCTTTAGTATTTGTTTGTTGTTCCTGTCTCATTCCTCCACTAAGTATTGGTGATGAAACACTAGATATTCGATGGTTGAGACCTTCCATGCCAATCTCGTTGTCTGGAGAAGCAAAAACATGAAATATCATGCAAAGTATACTGTAAAAGGTGATCAAGATACTTCAATAGAAATGAGGTTGAGTATACTTATTCTGTAGTCTTCGACTTCAGCTTTCTTTTCTTTCTCATTGTTAATGGCTGCATGATCATTTCCATTAGTCAGGTTAGTTGAATCATTAAGATCAATTTCCTTTCCCTCAAAAGTGACAGCAATTGGAGCTTGCTGATGAGTATCAGAATTGAGAGCTGCAGTACAACAGTTGAGGTCTTTTCCATCATCTTTATGACTGCCTTCAGAAGTAAGTTCTTGCTGACTACAGCTTCGACAACTTAACTTTGGTACATCAAATGGTGGAAGCAATGGTGATTGTTCAGACTCAATAGGGTTGTCTTGTACTGGAAATGGCCAACATGATTTCCAGTCTTTTTGGCGAATTTCAGATACATATCCACTGTGATAAAAACACATAAAAGTGATATGGAAATGGAATATTTTCTGAAAGAGAACCAAAAGTCATCTAGAAGAAATAAACAGCACCTACAGTTCAAATTCAATATACATCCCTAATTCACGAGAAGGAAATTTGTGCACAACTATGTTGAGCATCTAGAATTCATACATTTAGGCATCATTCCATTTGATTCTTTATGGTAGTCATCGCAACACAATCAATTCACTTCAGCTTTCGTTGCAACTTGGACTTTGTACATCATTATGTATCACATATATATTGGTAAAAGAAATACATCAAGATCGTCCATTCAACAAGGATGATGCAATCCAACTCCAGGCATTAGCTATATGAGATATATATATGAGATATATATATATATATATATAAACTATATGAAGGCAGGCAAAGACTACCTTATTGTCACGCTCCTAATTCAAACATATCAGATATAGCGGTGCATGCAATCTCTATGAAATCATAAAAGAACGTGATCTGACAAAATTAAAATAAAAAGAGATTACCGCATTGAGAAATGTTCACATTTTCCTGGATCGCTACTCTTGTCATAATAATCAGTAAGGTCTATAAAGAGTGAATCAATCTTGATGTAAGATCTCATGAACTCGATCACAGTATGGAATCGCTGTTAAAAATGATTGTTGACTATGCTTTGCCCGTCTTCAGCTAGAAGCACAAGTGTTCCCCTCTTCACAAATAATTTAGATATTATAATTCAATTTTTAATTTTAAAATGGAAAAATAAAGAGTCCGGGAATTAAGTCAAGGTATCAACGAATAGCAGTGATCTATATATATAATCAAAGACCAAAACCCAAGAGTACAGTTAAGCAGGCTTCTCAGTAAACTAGAGTTTATAAAAAGCTGATAAGAAATATAAAACGAAAGACAGGCTAAATAGACATTCTAAAATAAAATAAAACTAACTAAATCTTCATACAAAGTGATTGAGCACATAAAATGATAAACATCAGCCTTATGAGAGTACATAAACCCTAGCTTTCTCATCAATAAAACCAGTCATTTAGAAGCTCAAAGTAAGTAATCTGTCATTCAAATTATAATACTATAAACCAGGTCGCCAACCCACCCATTTAGTTTCACCCAAGAATAGATCCGGACTACTAATAAGTCCAACCATATGCTAGGGTTTTTTAAATTCCACGGCAAAACTAATCTTATTTCAACACAAATAATACATCATAGAATCAATAAACAAAAATCAGCCATAGAAGTTGAATTTTAGATCACAAAACGATGCACACCGACCCCCAATGAAAACCTTAATTAGGGTTCAGTGGCCAGCATAATTCACCTCTCACCAACTTCAAAATCATTTGATACCACAAGGACAACAATATCCGGATATAGCAGTCAAATAGCCCAAAAAAAAAAAAAAAGTTGAAAGGGCAGCAATAAAGGAAAACTCAGATTTTAAAAAAAATAACAAAAACGAAGTAAAAAAGGCCGAACTGGACCAACCACAAACAGTACACTGATCCCCAAACCAGACATCCAAGAATAATAGTCCCGATCAACGCAAAACCAATCACCATCTACAAAGTCAGAGAGCAAAATAAAGAACAATTCGAAGAAGAAGCAACTCACTTGAAGACTCAGCCCCACGATCCAATCCCAGGCAGCACCGATCAATTATGAACGCCTCCTGCAAGAAACGAAGCCGAGAGACGGAAGATTCGACGGACACAACATTAAGCTAAGATCAGAAGTTGAATTTATCAGCTCGCGCAGTACAATTTTTGGGTGCGAAAGAAACAATAACCTAGAGAGAGAAGGGGAGGGATTTTCGATAGTTTCGGGGTGGAAGGGGAGAGAGAGTGTGCGAGATCTTTAACCCTGAGACGAAGGTTATGTATTTGTTTGATGTATTAAAAATCGCCGTATCGCGTCATAATCTATACATATAGAAATTGTTAATCTAGAGAGAGAATGTCAGAAACAGAAAAAGTATCACCCAATTAGAATGCGCCAAGTGTCAGGAATGTGCGGTTCTTATCACTAGCCATTTATAAATGCGATGGTGGATGCGAAAGAAACCCTAGATGGGAAGAAAAAAGCAGATACAGTCCCCCGCTCGTTGTTTTCACGCGCTCTACCCTTTTTGGTTCTTCATTTAATAATCTGTTCCTGTCCTGTCAACCTAAAAGCCTAAAGGTGCTCATGCTCTTTGCACATTCAACGGTCCTCATTGGAGCGTGTTGTACACAAAATGACCCCGAGCGTGGGTGTGAACTCCGGAGCAATTTGAAACCCTAGGTTCTTTTATGGAAGGTAAAACGGAGGGGGACTGAGGTACGTAACCCTAACATCCGCAACCCACACGAAGATAAGGTTGGCACTCTCCTAATGTAAGGAGTTTTGAAAAACTCTGCATGTTAGTATTTTTGGTATGTGATTAAGTTGTGTGTTATTACAAATTAATATACCTAATGTACCATTTTATACATTGTGTGTGCATGTATATACAAATTAATATACATTGTGTGATTAATTGAGTGTTATTATAAATTAATATACCTAATGTACCATTTTATACATTGTGCGTGCATGTATATAGTTTTCGGAATTAGAGATTTTAATTGGTAATAATTTTATTGTATTTACCATCTTGATTAGTAGAAAGATGAAACAAATGAACCTGATCGTTACAGATGGAGCAACAGAAATTCAGTGAAATTTCTTGGGGGTAGGTAACATAATTATCTTCCTTCTTCACTGTATATCATGGTTCAAAGGATTGAATTTAAAGTTTTCTATAAAGTTTTCAAATTGGTTATCATTCTATCATTGTACCTGAATTTCAAACCAATGATCTAATTTAATCCGCTTTAATGAGAACCAAACCTGAATATTCATCCTATATATGCAAAATTAGTCAAAGGAAAATTTTAATGATGCAAGGAATTGGAGGAATTAGTTTTTTTAAGCATTGATTTTGCATTGAATGGTTTGGCATGATTCTGACAACTATAAATTAAAAAAGAGACGATTGCAAAAAGTTCAACGGTTTAGTTTTAGTTTTTACCTTATGGATTTGACATATTAATGTCAGTTAAATATAATGAATATCAAATTTGTATCTTCAATTACAAGGACCGAACATTTCCAACACCAGAAAATGCTACCCATATAAGTCTCATCACTTCTCTTGGTGCTTGTTTTGAGAATTATATGGGAGAAGAATATTTGCTAATGAAGGTAAGGAACCAAGTCACTAAAGCACCACAATAAATAAAACACTTCCCTTTTCAGTGCTCAAGATAAAATATAGTATGTGCAACAATTAACTTCCTCCGAAAGTTTCTTTACTATATACGAGAGGATGAGCAACATTTTGCTTCGAAAGCAGACAAAGGAACAAATCATTGTGAAGCAAGTTCCTTTATGGTGACATTGACACTTATACGGTCTAATTTATTTCATCATATACTAAAAACTTGTGTGTGTGTATAGAGAGAGATCACAACGATAATAAACATTCAATTTCATCCGCATTAAAGTTTAGAACAGCCCATAACAGAAACGCTTCACAAATTTGTATGAACTTTAGTTTCACCCTAAAATATTACACGATAATTTCCATTATTTGCTTTTATGGGTACTTGGTTTCTAAAGATTATCATGTGAAGTGTACTTGTCCATTATTTTCTCGAAATATAGCTAACTAGTGTTAATAATTTCTTCACTGTATATATATATATTTGCTTTTTCTGTGACTTTGAGATTGGGGATGAATTATTTGAGACGAAAATGGAGCATATAAATCATAAGCAGTGGCGAGAGACTAGAGAGGGCCCTATATTCATCATTATGCGTATGAATCTAAGTGTACTAAAAAGACTGCTATAAAATTACAGTACCCGTCCGAACAACCAGATGACCTCGAATAAAATGACCCATAATTAACCCCAAACGTTTCATTTTTTTTATTAATGATTATATATGGTGGAATTAATCTAAAAGCTTCGCTTCGACGAAACTTTAATGATTAATTGCATGCATACGTGTCAAATGATTCTGATGATTCAAATCCCTTTCATAGATAGCTATCCACCTTATAATCATAAGATCGGTCTATATATCACTTTTATCGATATTTCAATAAACGAAAAGATTTCATAAATTTAAATTATATATACTTGTCCGAAACCTAGGTGAAAAGTAGGCCAATAATTAATTGCTATCTGAATATTATAATTGGTCTAGGAACTATGACTGATAGAATGACCATTTCATCATTGAAATTTGTATATATATACAGTTACGTATGTATATCTCAAATTCACCTTTTGGTTCCGCTTTAGTTAATTGATCAGTGAATTAAGATACCACGCGCTAAGAAATTAAGACAGAACCATTCACTTTTTCGTGCAGTGTCTGTGTGTACGTACGTATGTTTAATTACTAAGTTAAGCTATTGAGGAACAATCTTAGCTTTCACTTTAGTACCAAATACTTCACTTTAATACATCTCTGTCGATTCGTTCAACAATTTTTCGGAAATGAGTGAAGAGTACTGTTATACACACACACACACAAGGCCAGAAAGTGTGAACAGTGATATTGAAGCAAGAGTTTGTGTGTTGTTTAATTTACTTTAGCGCTTGATTTAAGATCTAGATTCCCCATGAATATATGGTCCTTTATAAAATTAGGGTTCCTTATTAATTTGTTCAAAACCGTAAACTAATTTAAAAAGGGTCATTTTTGTTTTTTTGGAGATGTGGAAGAGTTGAGGAAGAGGGATAAATTGTTCGTTTACTGGACAGAGAGACAGGCTTTGTCCCCCACCCACATTTCTTTAAAACTTCCACTCAATGTCTTTCTTTTTCTTCTTTTGGTTAGTACAAACTTTCTTTAAATTTACTTGTTTAGTTTATATCTTTTTCATTTTTAAATTGAGTCCGTCTCTGACTAAATTAACACGAACTAACATCTTCGTAATGACGATATTCGCCATTATATAATTATTAATTAAGGTTGCCAACCACTCCACTATGGAAGGGCTGATAAAGTTTCCGATGACACTTTAATTTCAAGTTTACGAACTCTCTGATCAGGGTCACACATTAATTCATTATATTATTTTCGTTTGTATCATTTTAAATGTTGTTCTTCAGATTTATATATTGATTGTTGTTATCAATTGTGCAGGGATAAACTGTCATAATTTAACAAGTAAAACTTATAGGAATAAATATTTTGTGTGAGCTAGTTAGAATCTGATGATTTAATTAAATGCTTACACACACACAGATATAATATATATAACTTGAATAATATATATTTAAGTGACCACGGATGGTACTCACTCTGATGTTAATTAATGTAGAAGTTGGTTGGAGATTTTTTTATTTTAATTTTAAACATAAGATCTCCATTTTCTTTGTTTCTTATTTTTTTTTCAAATTATTCATATGGCTAGATTCTTGTATAATTTATAAGTTATATTGATGATAATTCAATGTTGGGGGCAGCCATGAATTTCTAACAAAATATCGAATGATAATATTAAAAAATTATTTAATATAAATTATAAAATTGATAAATATTTTAAAAAAACAGCACACACTTATATTTACAAATAAGTACCCTATAACTTCACTGATGCTTATATTTATAACGTAGTAGTAAGTGTTGTATTTTAACATAAATGTCCAAAAGAAGACAAGGCAGCAACCTGGTATACAACTAGTAATTTTTTAGGAATGTCTGTAATTGGTCACGTACGTTCCAAGGTATATATTCTGAATAATGGAACATCGATGTTAAAGAACGTCGATCATGTCTCTGGTCAAATTTGAACGTACGATGTCTCCTATGTGCGAACTAGAAGAGAAATTAAGGGTATTATTTAGGATGATGAGGTTAGGTTGTTTAGATACGTCCCCACACACACACACACATAATCAAGTTTGGGTTATACTAACACATAACTGTGCCTTATTATGCATCAGTTCGTTATATTGAGAAATCACTGATCTCACTTTCAATATAACGACGATCTTCTCCGATATATGCTTCTGTGGGTGAATCATGAATTACTTAAACATACGAAAAATAAGCTGCTACATCGTAATTATATTCAAAGGCAAATAATTAATAAGACTAAAACACCTATCTTCATTTTGTAACTTTTTTTTTTTTTGGTGGGGTTAATTTTAATTGGGAACTTGTTTCTTCTCGCCTCTTTCGATGGACAATACCGAGGAGACAGCGGACTTAATTATTATCAAATTTGGCAATACATGTCTTGACAACGCACAAGTCAAGTGGCAGGTGTCAATTTTTTTCCACATGAAAATATCTGTTTCAATTTAAACCACCATCACGTATAATTATATAAAATTTATTTACCTTCTTACATGGCATTATTATATATTTTTGTAGAGACGTTACGTAATAGCTAGGTTTATCAGTAGTTAACAAGAATTTCAACTCAATTGAACTTGTTGGTTAGGAAAAAAAAAGAGAAATTACAATAAGGTATTAAGAAAGGGACTTAATTACTTATAAATCTCAATAACAACTAAGAGCTTGTTTGAAATAACGATTTAAGACTTTCAAAACAGTTTTTTAATCGTGATTTATGGTATACAAGATAAATATGTTAGAGTAATTTTGTTTCAACTTCCATGAATAAATACTTTTGAAGATCCCAAAAATAATCCTAAACAAACATTAAAAGCAAGCAATGATAGATTTTAGAGTATAAAATGATAACACTTTATTTATTATTACTTATTAAAACTTCTCCATAATTAAGTTTTTTACTTAAAACTTCGTTGTAAATCTAAAAAAAAATCTTTCAAAAAAAGTACAAATCCAGTCCCGCTCCTCGTGTACGGTAGAGTTGAACCTCAACTCATCTACAGTAAAAGCGTAGACACCAAAGTGACTGAGCCAGAAGTGTACATGCAACAATGAGTTTCAGCGGTCATCAATCTGGAATTGAAATAATTTAATTCGTCTTTTTGAATTATATAAATAGTTATAAACAAGGAACAAAATACCGGATCGGATAATAAATCGGTCACAGTATAAATTTAAGGGTTAATAATTCAGCTGAGGTTAGACCGGTGGTCGGACTAGTCATATTAAAATATTATAATTTATTAGTGGTAATATATATATTAATATATTTTTAAATTTCTATAGATAAAAATAAAAATCTTTAGACAAAAAATGCTTAAAATCTATTAGTGTTAGTTATGGTGCCTATATTTATGCAATGATATCTCATTTCCTGTAATTAATTAATTATTATATCCCCTCAAAATCTTCTTTTTTTTAGATTTGTTCTTTCTTTACTTACTTTTCTCTTCATATTGGTCTTCAAACTTTTATTTTTCCCTAAAAAATAGTGCGAAATAATAGTTAGATGAATAAAAAAAATATATTTCTAAAAAAAAGGGTAAACTTGGTGGACTGGTCGAACCACCGGTTTTGACTGGTTCGACCTATTTACTTCATCAACCGGATCGGACCACCGACTGGTCACCGGTTGAACCGGCCTGTCCAGTCCAATTTTTCTTACATTGGTTATAAATTACTCCCACTCGGCCACTCCTACTGTATATGGGACTCCCTCTTGTTTTTATTATAAGGTATCAATTAATAAGTGTATTTTATTTTTTTATAAGACACTTATTTATTTTTAAAGAGTATTAAATATTTTTTTCATGTATGCCCATAATTAGTAAGGGCAATGTGTGAGAGTAATAATTAGTATGATACTCCCTTCGATCCTTTTTATAAACAATTTTCTCTCAGTTGGTTCCTTTTCTAAGCAACTTTCAATTTGTGTCTGAAAATATAAATTCTTTTTTCCTATTTTAACTTTATCAAATACATTATTTATAATTAATTATCACACACACCAAGAGTTATGTTCAGAAGAGAGAGAACTTACTAGGTAAATGAAGTTAACAAAGCATTGAGAAACATATTTTACCATCTCTCATACTTTTTATACATTATCTCTCTATCTTCATAAATAGGGGCATATATGAAAAAAAAAATGGTATTTTTGACACACTTATTACTTTTAACTACCAGTTCGTTTTACACAATAAAAGAAAAAGTTGCTTATAAGTAGAACCGGTGGAAGTATTAGAACTTAGTGCAATTAGTAAGGGTAATATTGAAAATTACATAATTTTTAAGATAAATTTAATGACTTTAATTATTTTTATAAGTTTGTGAGAATTATTAGTTGGTGCCTTATAATAAAAATAAGAAGGAATATAAATTAGCTCCTTGCAGATACGGTGTTATACCTAAAGATTGTTGTTGAAAATAGAATCTTAGAATGGATGTATATGAAGAGGAGAAAGTTAATTTATAGCTTTTTCTTTTATCTCTGTAGAACTCTAAAGAGATGCCAGAAAATTTACTTTATAGTACTTATTTGGGTGAGTTTTTAAAATGTTTATAAGTGTTTATACACGTAAGTCAAGATAACACTTATCTCCTTATTTATTTCGTATATCGTAAATTATAATTAAAAAAATATTTTTTAAGACTCCAATCATTATTTCAAACAAACAAACACGTATACACAACCCTTGCACAATGTTAATACATAAGTTTCATTTTCAGGCTGGATCTATAACTGAAATTTTCTTTCTTGTGTGTGAAAAACATGGGCGGCGGGTAACCCCCTGGGGATTCGCCACATGCGATTGCGCCCATTTCTTGTCGTCCGAGACTGGCTCAGCTTCTTGCACGTGCACCTGTCCCCGTTGCACGTGACTTGCCCATTAACGTAAATCCCGCTTCGCTTGTCTTCACCCGCCAATAACACGCTCATTGATAGAAGCCAAGATACGTTACACCGGATCATCGGATCCACTTTTATTGGATATTCAACTTTCTTGCTTTACCATACTCAATGATTTTGAAACCCCATTATTATACCTTTGCCTCATTCTTTCTTATACTTCTGTTTTGAATCACAGGCCATTGAATTGATTAACGTAAAGTAATATTAAATTGGCCAAGTTTGGTGGCGGTGGAATTTGGAATTATATTGTTGGGTAAAGCAAAATTCGGAAGGTAAATATTTTCAAGTCTGGAGAAAAAACTCATTATTAGCATGCTTTCATTGACCCTAAAAGTCACTCCTTTCAATAACTCCGACCAATATCTTGCTTTTTCTTCGACAACGTTTCATTTACTAATAGCGAAATAAAAAGTGCATACATAAATGGTTAAACTCCTAATATATTCCAGAACTTTATGCTACTGAACTCTCTAGATCGGACTTATCAATATTATTCAATGAAGTGAGTGCTACATTTTTGCGAGGTTGGGAGACAGCATTAAGAAACGACAACAACAACACACAGAACCGAGGTGATTGGACTGTTTCGCAGCTTGTGTGTGAAGCAGAGTTATTATGGATAGATATAGTTATATAGAAATAGATGATATATACACACACACTGCCTAATATGTGATCTGAGTTTGCCAACGCTTGAGGCAGTCAAATATAACTTCACGTACATGCGAGCTTTTGTCGTCAGGCAAGGATTGTGAAGATTAATATGGAGACGGGGCTGGATTACTCTGCAATATGGATCAATTTATAACAGTAGAAAATGAGTTATATCTGCAGTAATTTAATTCATTAGAGAATCGTTATAGAGTGAGAGCTCTAGCCCAATAATGTCAGTGTATCTCTCTGTGTGCTTACCAGGAGTTTGCCTCTTGCAGCTCTTTCTGCCAAATAATTTGATGGTTTAAAAAAGCCTCCAATCATGTTTTCCCATTTGGTTAGACTTTCATGAATGTACTTAGTTCCTATCATATGCCCCCAAAAGATTATTCCTCCCCTGTCAACCCAAAACTGGCAATTAACATAGACCTCAAAGTATCTCCTCACTACTATATATACATACATGTGTGTGTGTGTGAATCAAGCAATTAATTATATCAATATATATACTTGTTGCTCACAGGTGAGATGGGAATTTCATTCCTAGAACAGAAGCAACGTCAAGGTCTAAAGCTTTAGCAACAACCCCCTCGTCTATGACACGGCACGCCTCGTTCACCACAAGAAAGAAAATCATGTTCATAAGAGATTCGACAGGTTTTTACGTTGGTTGTTGGAGCCTAATACAACCCTCCTCTTTTACCCGAGCTTGGGACTGATTATAAACATAGGAAAGAAAACCATTTCCACAATATCTTGGTCACTCAGCGTCACACACTGTCATTCTCAAATATAATTAACCCACAAAACATGACGAATTTCTCCTTAAATGGAAAATGAATGGTGAAACTGATGAAACAAATAATTGAAGAGCTAATTAAATGTGCATTATATATATATGTTAGAGGTGAAGAACCTGTTTTTGAGGGAAGGTGTTCATCTTTGTTCTGGACTCCTCAACAATTGGCAGCACAGATAGGTCAGGAATCGGGGGGTCGCCCTTCTTCTCATATATGTAATATCCTTTTCCATTGCTTTTTCCTATGAAATTAAAGTAAGTATATGACACATTCCTATTATATATTAATTGCTTATTAAATTGATTTATGCGTGTCATTTATCAGATAGACTGACAATATCAATACTTAGCTTGGATTTGGATACTACAATAAATATATCTTTGACATGATAAATTATATTGTATGAGAACCTTTTCGGCCACTGTTGACCATAAGATCAAGTAGAGGAGATATGTATGTACGACCTGAGAAGGCTTTGTCAATCTCTTTGTTAGCAGCTAGGGCTACTCCATATCCAGTTATGTCATGAAACCTGCAAAAGAAAAAAGAGAAAAAGAGAGTCAATTCAAACACAAAAATTCCTTCAAGTGCCGTTCTAAATGGATTCAGTTATAATAATTGGAATGAGAATCAGTGGTAGGAATACATAACTGGAAAGGCCCCATTGGCATGCCAAATGTGGTGATTACTTTGTCAATTTTGAAGATGTCAATCCCCAAATCTGCCAGGAAATAAGCAGCTTGCGTATATGGGAAGAAAGTGCGATTAATAGCAAAAGCAGGGCAGTTCTTAACAACCACAGGCACTTTCTTCAACACCTTCCCAATTGTTATAACATCAACAACCACTTGTGCACTAGTTTTTTCTGACGGTATGATTTCCACCAGAGGCATGATATGAGCAGGACTAGGTTAACAAGGGAAAATGTCAGACATATATGACACTTTAATTTTACTTTATATATATATAAATGCTTCATAGCTCTGATGAATTTTTTCTGACCTGAAGAAGTGTGCTCCCACTATTCGATCCTGAGATTTGGTCTTATTTCCAATTACATTCAAATCAATGGAAGATGTAGTTGACGCCAATATACAGTGATCAGGACAGTTATTCTCGACCTGTTCAAATACTGATTGCTTTAGGGACACTTCTTCATAAACAGCCTACAAATTAAAATAGCCAATTTGTTATAGTCATGAAGCTAACCATGGTCCATGGCTAGCTTTGATTTATGAGGAAACAGAAAGTCAGATGAGAAAGGGAGGGATGATACACACACACACACCCCTCAATAACCATATCCAAGTCTTTGAAGTCTGAGTAATCCAACACACCTTTAGGGTCTGTTTGGTAGGAGGGTTTAGATTTTAAAAAATTGGTGAAGTGGGGCTATAAAATTTTAATAAAGATAAGATATAAAACAATTAACTAAAAACTTCCAACCCCACTTCTTCAATCTTTTTAAATCCAAGTCATAAAAATTTTTCCTTCCCTCCCTTTCCTTCCAAATCCCTCATACCAAACAACCCCTTAAGTTTCAAAAGAGATTTCACTATCTTATCATGTCCAAGCTTCCCTTTCCTCAAAAGACCTTCCAGATTTGCTGGCACACAACAATCCCAATTACTAATAAAGTGACAAATGTAACAATCCTTTTGTCTTTTTGCAATCATTAACACAGAATATTAACATAATTATAGTTACATAGCGGATAATATGTTTGTTGTACTTGAACTCAACTGATGCACTCTCTCTAATCTTTAATGTAAGACATATTTCCTAATTTGATCATATCAAGAAAGTTAATTAATGTGACATGTTTTTTCTAAAACACCATAATCATCTTCTTTGATACCTACTATCTGTTTTTCACTTGATTATTATTGAGGGAGTATCAATATGGATGAATTAGGAAAATATTGACAAATATACGAAATATATCATACATGATCAAAATTAACTCCCCAAATAGATCCTAATATTAATATGTAATATCTCAACGTTTCACCCTCAATATTGTCCGTTTTGAGCCCATCACCTCTCACAACTTTAAAATGTGCCAAAAATAGGAGGTATTTAGACCCTTATAAAGGTCCGACATAACGTAATGAATGAAACACTAACATGTATTTTTGTTATAGTTTTTTGTAGATACTCGGCATTAATTTCTTTGAGTATAACATTCAAGTCCGCCAAGATAAGAGCAGTGGCAATACAAGAACCCATCAATCCACCTCCAATCACCCCAACCTTCCTCATTTTGCGTGGCGTAAGTCCCACGTCAGTAATGCCAGCCACCTGTATTGTGTGTTTACTCAAAACTAAGAATATAAGAACTTCGTTTTTCAAATTAAAGATCATATCATATTAGTTATATATTCGAACATTGCAAAAAATATGAAAATGGTGTAGATAGTAAAAAGATAGTAGACTTTAGTATGGAAAGTGGAATTTTAATTTTCAGCGTTGAGTGATGCAATCACAGAAACAAGCTCAACCTCAGAGGTAGCCCGTTGAGCAAAATATAAGTGAACAAATGCTTTCGCAGTATTTGAGAGCAGCAATTCTTCGAACAACTTTTCCTCCTGCAAAGTACATAAACACTGGCGAGTTATACATATTCTCATATTTTAAACTGCTTTTTAATTTGCTTAGCTAGTTTAATAACCACATCAAGCGTAGGTAGTATATATTATTAATGATAAACTCCAAAGCTGAAAGCTCTCAAATTTGAATCCTAGAACGACGTGATGTATATATATATGTATATGTATATGTAATTAGTCGTTATATATGTACCTTTAAGAGACCAAGATGACCTCCAGAAACAATACCATACGAGATGACATGGAGGCAGGCCTTGTGATGGGGCATAGCTGTTTGAGTGTTGAAGAAGCCATCACATGGATCAGGCAGTGAATCAAGTTTATATGTTTTGGAGAGTGAATTGGTGCGACATTTACGTCCCTCAACTATATCCAGAGCCCAGAGACGCGAAACTTGTAATAAATCTTGCGGTGATACAACTTCATCAATCAGTCCTATTTCTTTACCCTCTTCCGACATTATGCTCTCCGATGACTGCATGCAAATTATATCAAAATATTTTAAGCGTGTGGAGGGTTCTTTGGTTCACAATATCACAACGTTACCTGAAAGATTAGACACGACAGGACCTATTTGTGGCAGCTATATCACATTTTTTAACTCTTCTCATTCGTAATCACACATGCCAATATATGTTCTTTTCCCCAATCATATGTAGACGTCTCTTTCCTTGCTCAAATATGTAAACACTTCTTTAAGTCGGTTTTGTATCGGTCCAAGTTTACGGAATGGTACTGTTCATAGAAAGCTTCAAGGAACTATACTTTAATCTAGAAGGAAAGGATTTCTTAAAAGCAACAATTTATAGCTAGTCCTATTATATTATTATGAGGTGTTGGTTTCATTCCAAGAGTTAACTAGTCCTGTTGTTTAGCTTTGACCGCAGGTGGACCCATACGGCCATAAGTGAAGTTTTTGACCAAATTAAATCTGTAGTCAAATAAAATAAGTGAGCTAATTAAAAAACGAATATTAATTTGTTATATACCCTGGTCAAAAAGCTACAAGGACAAGGGTTTATGGACGTAATTATAGTTGTTACAGATATTTATACCTCCACATACAGGAATGACTCCGAAAGTCAGCTCAGGCAAACCAAGCTTTGCTTCGGGTGTAGCAATACGTGCACTGCATGCCTGCTCACATCCTTATTTAATTATCCATTGCTCAATAATTATATAAAAATCACAAAATGTTTTAATTTATATAAATTAACATTTATAATAAATCATACTATTTATATTATAAGAATAAGTAGTTCTTAACCTATCATGTGCATTATTTTTTGTCTGTAACAAAAAAATTATGTCATTGAAACAGTGCGTGGATTTGTGTGTGCATTTGTGCCTGCACACACTTTCATTTGGATTTATGTCATATATGATTAATTGAGTAAAAAATGATCCACTTTGGTTTTTTTTTATTTGAATTCTTTGGTTATTGATTTATTACAAAGAAAAAGGGATCGAAAATGGTTTGATTGAGATTTGAAAGGGAAAACAAAAACAGATTACCATGGCCAACTCAAGACCACCTCCCAGGGCATATCCTTGTACGGCATAGACTGAAGGCTTTTTTCCAGCTAAAATTACCATTAAACATATATATATATATATATTAAGGTCACTTTTAAAGGAACTGTGCAATTTTAAGCAAATTAAATAACAAATAACTTTTAGACCTTCAATAACATTAACCACGAGATCCCGAGATATGTTTGAGACAATTGAGACGTCACCTGCAAGGCCGGTTGAAAACTTATTATCAGTTAAGTTGACTTCATTAAAATTGATGCCTAATTAACGTGGAAATTTTCATGAAATATTTATTTACTAGGGAAGTCAACTATTTTATTGTCAGATGTGTATAACAAATTATTCGTATATTATGTATTACCAGTTTTCTGCATAGTCTGCATCACAGTTATGTCCAAACCTCCAGAGAATTTTCCACCGTCACCTTTTAAGAAGAAACATGGTGGGTTCAAAATTTGATGAAAGACCATCAGTTAAAATATGGTAAGTTTGACCTGTTCATATAATTCACTAAAATTTTTTACTTCCAAACGCATATAAATTTTACCAAGAAATTAAAGTCCAGCAAGCATAATGTATATATCAGACTTAACTTCTATACGGATGCGGATTTCCTCGGCGGCAGCCAAGTTCTCAGCGTCTCTCAGCGGCGTGAATTTCCTGCCATCCAGATCAATCTAACCTTTCATGGTGTGCCGCTCATCATGCTTTTTTAAAAAAATTTTAAGAAAAAATCTGAACCATTTTTAGATGATTTTGGGCTAAGTTACAGTGAAGTATTTTTTTCAGATATGTCTATTATGTTAAGGTAATTTATAGTGTGTCCAGCACTCTGAAGTATTTTTTTAGGTATATCTGATATCCTAAAATAATTTGTGGTGTGTCCAATGCCTTAAAGTATTTTTGTAGGTACATCTAGCACACCTTAAAGTAATTTGTGATATATCGTTCATTTAAAAGATTTTTCGGGAGTTGACCTGAAAAAATTACTACCTCATGTCCTAAATATAAGATTCAGTTGAATTTTTTGGGGAGATTAAAAAATTTAATTAAATTACTTTAAAATATTTATATTTATCTTCTTTTCTTCGAACTAAATTGACTGACTTATAAACTTATATATAATTTACTCATATATAACATTTGATATAATTAAATAATTTATTTAACTTACTTAATCTACCAAAAAACAAGTCAACTATGTCATATATTTAGGATTTGAGTAGTAATATTTATTTCAAAATTATCTAAAAATGGTTCAGATTCTTAAAATTTTTTAATTTTAAGAAGCATGATGGTGTGGCACACAATGATATCGTAGATTAATCTGTATGGCTCAAAATTCACGCTGCTGGGGGACGCAGAGAATTTGGCTGCTGAGGAAATCCGGATTAACTTCTATATACGAAGAAAAATATGAAGACATAGCTTTACCAGTCAAGATAATGGCCTTCACATAATCTCTTTTGGCTTCCATGTATTTGTCCTTTAGTTCTGCAAGACCTGAAGTTATCACAGACATTAATAATTACCCATTAAAGTTTTAAGCATGTACTTCGCAATGTTAATTAACAATTAATTAATACACAGTATCTCGATAAACAGTACTTTAGCTTGCTTCAATTCATTTAATTTATACAGAGGAGGATTTTATATTATTTTTCTAATTAATTAACTTAAAAAAAGATACACACACATGTGGAACACTATATATTTTATTTCACAAATTAAAATTGATGGGTAAAGGAAATGCAGTTTGGAAGAAGAGGAGAAAATTTATATGTAGATTGCAAACATACCTTGAAGAGTGAATGCATTTACGGGAGTATACATATAGCAATAACAGCAAAACACCGTCACTCTCAACTTGCATCTTCACCATCACCATGTTGCTTCCCAAGCTTTATGATTATGAATGAACTCACCTGAGTATGTACCTTGTTTTATTAGTTTGTTACACACATATATACAAGCGCTTTGGATCCAATACAACACACGTACACGCACACAAGTGGCCTTGTGCAAATTCTTGTTTCGAAGTTTATTATTAATAATATTCGTGTCAGTTCATCAAATAGTGAAAAGTAAGAATAGCATGTCGCAGTTGATATACCTATGCTACTTGATATCGTCCTGGGCTAAAAATTGACCATTTTTCAGGAAAAAAAAAAGAGAAAGAAAATGGGAGAATTTCAATTAAGGATTGCATGACCAAATTTATTTTAATTAAGAACTAAAACATTATGAAATTTTATTGTAAGTTTAAGGACCAAAATAAAAATAAATTGTATAGGTAAAAATACGCTAATTCCCCTTATTTTATTTTTTTAAAAAAAAAGAATGTTTGATCATTTTTGGAGCTTTTGCGACTAATCACCGATAGCCGCCAAGCTAGAGAAGCCACTGCCGGCCGGCCTGAGCTCTAATCACCGGAAATTAATGTATTATTTATAGGAGGATTTCACTTGTCCATAAAAAGTTACACACTTGCAATGAGACTTGTTGAACTTGTGTTGTTCATATGTATAATCCACTTGTTTATAAATAACTTGACACTTACAAATATGATTTGTTTATCATCTTATGTTTTCTTGAACAACACAAATTCAAAAAGTCTCATTTGTAAGTTTGCAACTCTTTATGAACAACTGAAATCCTCCTCTAAACAATATATTAATTTTCGGTGGTCGAAAAACTTCGATTAGTCGAATTGGAGTTTTGATGACTAGTCGCTGGAGCTCTAGTAATAATTAAATTTTAAAAAAATAACAAAGTAAAGGGTATGATTGTCCTTTTACCTATAAAACTTATTTTCATTTTGGTTATTAGGCCTGCAATACAATTTTAGAATATTTTGATCTTTGACCAAAATAAATCTATTTCTATAGTCCTTTAAAGAAATTTTACCAATGAAAATACTGTTCATGTCATTTTTTCCTAGCGGTTTGTTAAAATTTGTGATCAAAACTCACTAATTGACCTACAAACTTGCAAGCCTCAATGAAGAATCTAATAAGTGTTTTGTTCCCTCATTTATCCGTGATATGGTATTAATTAGAGAAAAAAAAAACTTATCTACTCTTTTAATCGGAAGAGTAGACACTAACAATGTGAGATTACAAAGGGGATCAAACCTGTAACCTTAGCTTTCACTTACACGGGAGCTTTTAAACTATTAGTCTACAAGGCCATTGGCAAAAGCACTTATCTCTTGATTTTGAAACTTATATTTGTTTATAATATCGATTGAAGTCTTCAAAAACAGCTTTTTAATCTTGATTTACGGTATATAAGGTAAGATATGAGAAAAAATTTGTCTTAATTTACATAAATAAATACTTTTAGGAATCCCAAACATAATCCTAAACAAGCTTACATCTTTCCTATTTGTAGAGCTTGGGCCATGGCTAGCTATTATTTCCTATATTTGTGTTGATCCTGACAGCAAAACTACTGCATTTATACCTCAACTGAAGACGCAACCAAATTTTCATTTCATCACACTCTACTAATTAACTTGGTCGGTCTCTTTGGGTCTGAATTATTAATTCTTACCGGTCCTCTAATTAGAATCAAGTTGCTGGAAATTATATGAGTTAGTGTAAGAAAAATCATGACATGTTAGTTAAAGTTATGCTGAATAAGATATGTATATGTAAGAGGAATATAACTCATAAGACATCTAATACTTGTTTTGAGCTAAAGATGTGAAAAGCTTCATAGAAATTGAAATCCCAAATCATATGCCTTTGGATACTTTGCCATCCATAAACTGATCAGTCTTATTTCTTTTTTTTAAAAAAGAAAAAACTTAGGGTGTTAAGTAGCTATGGCTATTATCAAACCCTTGAGAAACAAGTGTCTGCATGCATGCTTGAGGGGAGCTTTGAAATAAATAGTATTCCCTTTAGTCTATAATATAAAATTTTTTTTGTCTAATTTATTTAAAAGACTGATAAATATGATAAATAAATTTTATATTTAAGATTAAAATTAACTTCAAAATTAGTTCATACTCCTTTGAGGACCATATGGGTAATATAACATACACGTAATTTAGGTGTACTGTGTGAAAAGCTCCACATATACCCCGGTGACGTGAGGGACTTCCACTCATAATATATCCAAATGGTCCATATTAATAATGCAAAAAATTAATTCAAAGCCGGGTTGTGGTTGGCCGACCTAATTATCATTGGTGAAAAATATATATAAAGGCTAAATGTTCTTTTTATATATTACGATTATAATGATAACTAACCAACGTAATATTCAATATCAAGCTTGAAATTAGCCTAGGCTGTATATATATCTCTGGTATGAATAACCACGTTTAATTTATACGAGCTCAAGTAGTAATTAATTCAGTGTGTTTTTTTTTTAATTTTCACAGTATATACAATCAGGTCATAACCTAGGAAACTTTAAAAAAGAAAAAAGAAAAAGAAAAAAAACAAGTTTTCTCATGGGAGGTGACAATTGAGACCGAAATGTTATTAAATATTTTGACATTGATGTGTTGAAACTTGAAATTTCATACAGATATTTTTAAATTCAATAATATTACACCTTTGAAATATCATTGCCAAATTTTAAAGGGTTAACAATGAATTTTGTTTTGGAAGTTTTTACCAAAAGACAATTTTAACTTGAAAGTTTTTTTAGAGGTAATTTTATCCTGAAAGTGTAAAAAATGGAGCAATTGTGCCTTTACTATTATCTCAGTTAATTTTGACCGTTAGTTGACTAAATATGTTGAAATAACGGTTCACATGTCATTCACATCATTTTTATCAAGGTGCAAATTTACCTAAAAATTTTAAACCTAACTTTAAAAAAATGAAATAGATGAGACATGGATTTCTGGGTTAATTTACATCTTAACAAAAATAATGTAAATAATACGTGAATTATCCACTCAACATATTTAATCAAGCAACGGTCAAAATTAACTGAGATAACAGCGATAACAAAATTACTCCCTTCTTTACACTTCCAAAGTAAAATTACCACCATAAAAACCTTCTAAAACAAAATTTCTATTTAAGTAAAAATCTTCGGGAAAAACTAACTCTTCACCCAATTTTTCAAAGTATCAACATCAGATTACTTTAATAATTTTGATCCTTAAGTAAATAATTGCACGGATTGGCTTATCATAGAAATCATAAAGTTTTTGATATGTTTCAGCCTTTCAGGTTTTAAATGACTCACCTATGGCTATAGTGGTGTAGGGATTTTTAGCTACTCACATAAAGTAATCTTCTTTCTAGTTTGTTCTCGTCCAGCTCAAGTATAAACCATACATAGCCTTGTATTTAAAAAAAATGTACCCGTGACCACCGTATGTAAAAAGGAAAATAGACGCTACACCAACTTTGGTTACGTAAATTACATGCACTGCTGAAAAAAAAAATCTTAATTCTAAACTTGTCGTGAACATTAATTAAATTGTGTGCTATATTTTATTTTTTTATCTTAAAAATTGCAGAAGCCTATCTTATTTCATATGATGAAAGGACGATTATAGGGTAAAAAATTTAAATTTGTGAAAATATCTCATTCAGGTTCTAAAGATAAAAAAATATAAAAAAAGTTTCATTGTAGGTTTCTCTATTAAAAAAGTCTTTAGGGACTTCACTGATATAGATTTGACAAGTCAAAGAGCGGCCATTGACACACTCATATATATTAACTAAAGCAGCTCGCGTTGTCAAGTATATGTGATTATATTGACAAGTCATAAAGTGATCATTAATAAGCTCATCTATATTAACTAAATCAGCTCTTGTTGACAAACTTGTGTCCCTATATTAACAAGTCGTAGAGTAACCATTGACAAACTCATCTATATGTAAACTAAAATAATTTCCGTTGACAAGTGTGTGTGACTATATTAACAAGTTATAAAGTGGCTATTGATAAGCCCATCTATGTCAATAAGATTATTAGAGACTTTTTTAATAAAAGAATTTATAACCGGACTTTTTTTATATTTATTCTGGTCTTTGAGAGCTAAGTGAGATTTCTCTTAATTTATTGATATAATTGAATAGTACAGTTTTGTCAACATTAAAGTTGTTGAAGATAATTCTCAATCCATCTAAACTTGAAGTCGTGATAAGTTTAGAATTTAGATTAAAACAGAAATATATTTCATTGAAATTTAAATTAAAGGTTTTGAATAAAATTTTCCTTCAGCATTTTCAGGAAAACACTATAAAAAATATGTACTGACCACAATAGTATATATTTGTGTGTGTGCATGCATAAACCTGTTGGACAAAATAAAGCCAAACCGCCAAAGTCTAGTCTAACTCATGCAATCTATTAATTTTATTTATTTCAAATTAGGCTGGTAGAAAGAGTGCCGCCCTAACACCTTCTCTTCCCACTACATATGTGTGTATATCTTTAATTTCACTATGTAATTATAAAGTGTTTTTTCACATCTTAGTCTGCTGGTAATTTCACTAACAAAAAGCTGATGACACTACAATTTTAAATACATCCTAACCTAAGGAATTGGATTAGATTTGAGTTTTAATTTGTCAAATCTAATTGGAAGTACCCTCTCAAAGACCTTTTTTTGTATATATAACGATTTGAATTTGAGATATTATGATTCAGCCAGAGCTCATTTTTACTAAGATTGACACCTCTGAGCTTATAATAAATATTTTTACCAATACCGTGTCCTAATCATTTTTCTCTTCTTATATCCCTCGATTAACGCAGCTTGGGGGACAGAATGCTTTCCATACGCATTGATAAATTCCGTTTCCTTCAACTATCTAGGAGTTTTTTTTTTTGGGTCAAAGCAACTATATAGGATTTATAGAATAACCCTTCTCACAATAAGCATCATATATTTCGATGTAAACACATACTCCTCTTGTCTGTTTAATATAAAATATATTTATTTAATTTAATTAGATTAAAAAAATTGATTAAATTAGTTAATATAACATATATTTTTTAAACATCTTAGTCATCTTCTTTCATTTCCTTATTTCCCCTCCTTCTTAATTTATTATTATTATTGCTGATGAAGTATTAATTGAGGTAAACTAGAAAAAAAATGACAAATATAACAATTACGTTTTATATTTAGAACCAAAATCAAATTCATAAATATGTCTTATATTAACAAAAGGAGGAGTATATTTTTTTGTATGATTTTATTCTAATATAATGTTGGGTTAATAATAGCTATGAAAATAGTCTCTCTCGTGATAATAATTATTCTTGTAAGCGTTAAGGTGTAATTTTAGCAACGAAGTTTTGTTCGAAATGTGTCTGGCATAAATAAGTTTTGAAAGGAACAAAAATAACAATGAACAATTAAAAATGGTGTAAATTTAACAAAACTGTTAAATTTGACTTAACATCGTTAGGGATTTTCTTCTCTTATAATTTAATGTCAGTAGGTCAAATTTAACATGTTAAATTTACACCTTTTTTTAATTTTTCATTGTTATTTTTGCCTATTCCAAAACTTATTTGTGCCAGACGTCCCTAAAAAAAACTTGGTTGTTAAATTTGCACTTTAATCATTCTTTTAAAATTAGAAATCTAAATTCCTGATTTTATGTATTTAGTATATAACTATCCTACAAAAACTACCTATATTCATTATTATTTTAATATATTTTATTAGTTATCACCTCAATTCATTTCGTTCCTATCATTTTCAACAACCAAACCATAGTGTTTTAGTAGAAAATTCTCTTTCCCTCCCTTGAATACTTTTCAATCTCAAAGTAATAGTTGTCCGAAAAAATTCTCAATACAATATTTGAATCCCCAACCCAACCGTTGAAGGCCTAAACTATACACTGATCCTTGATAATACTGTTTTCAATACCAAAATCAAGGCATGTTCTTCGCACATCACATTACAAGGGGGAAAAAGAATCTTACGAATTATTATTATTATCCTTGTATATAGCATTAGAATAATAAAAAATTATTTGAAAGAAAGAAGGAAATATTATGGCTTCACCGTGCAATATGGCACGGCCACGGATGGAGTGAAACTTAGCTGTTTGAGACCTTGCAATTCACATTTAGTCATGTTTGTTTGGGATCACATTTGAGACCCTAAAAAATACTTATTTACTTAAATTAAGATAAAACTCCCCTTACGTATTTACTTTATATATCGTAAATCACAAGTAAAAATTTACTTTTTAAAACTCTAATTGCTATTCCAAACAAACATTAAATAATTTTATACATACTTAAATATCCTACTTATGTTTAGAATTAATTGTTCTGGTATTTAATTGGATATATAGATCGACTACTCTCTTTACCAACTTAGCATTAACATATTCAAACTGAATTAAACAAACACATTTCGTATTGGATCGAATTCATTTCTGAGAACACATTATCAGAAGTACTCGGGAGTATAGCTATGAAGATAAAAGAAAAGAACCATTTCCAGCTGCTTCGACAAGAATCTGTTTGATGAATGACACATTGCATATGCCAACTGAGTAAAAACTACAAATAATTAGAATAGCAAAAGTCTCAGCTTCAGAATAGCCAAAAAAAAAAAAAAAAAGTCAGCTTCAGAAGTACATCCATTTATATATCAACTTATAGACAACCAAAGAAAAATACTTCAATCTAATTGTTTTATCAATGCCTCTGCCATCTTCGAACAAAAAATCATACTGATTAATTTCTCCACGTCTAAGTTGCTGATTATGGGTAACGCCCCTCACCCATATAAGCTCTCATGAAGGCAGAGGAATAATGTCTCAAAAACTAGACAGAACCACAGGGTGCTGTATTTAATTTTTCTTCTTTATTTTTTTCTCCGTTTTCTCTAGAATGAATGTACATGATCATAATGCTAGGCAAGCAATATAATAGGAGAAAATAACCCAAAAAATATATAACACAAAAAAGGTAAAGAATAAAGAAAGAAATTAAAAAAGAACCAAAAAAGAAGGGGTGGACAGGAATGGGCAGACACAAGTATCAGGTGAGAAAAATGCAAAAGCATCTAAGTTTTTACAAGCTGCCAGTTCGACCTGGCGTGGGCTTTGGCTTCACCTTTGCCATGTCAACAAGGTCCCCAAATAACTTATCTTCAGGCTTTGAAGGCTTTCCAGGTGGTGCATAAGATGAAGTAGAAACCTGGTAGGATGAATTTCTCAAACCGCTGTCGTCTCTAATGGATAGGCCGTACATTTGCTGCTCAAGGTAGGGAACCTGTTGCTGGCCGTAGCCATATCCAGTGTACTGGTTGCCATACATCTGTGGAGGATACATGGAAGCTTGCAGATTTGGAACCATACCCATAAAGGGCACTACAGCTCCCTGGTATTGCTGCTGATAAAAGCCAAACGGATTGCTTTGACCAACATGGGGGTTAATTGCTGGCATATGACCATTAGCATTCTGCGGCATATACATGCCAACAACCTGGTCATTCCCAATTGCTTGAGGGCTCTGAGGATGTGCAGAACTCTGTACACGTGTCACAATCACTTGAGTAACTTGCACTGGCTGTGGATATTGGGAGCCTACTAAAGAACTACCATTGTCTGTTGGTTGAGCTTCCCATGGGGGTGGCGGCAATGATCCACCGCTTGGTGAACCTATTGACCACAAAGGAAAAATGTCAGCGATGCAAGTAGTAATGTCCAAAATGGGGGAGCACAGATCCTGTAACATATGCAATCAACACATCAGCTTGGAAAATACATTGCAGAATAGGGAATGCCATAAAGCAATAATCAGGATTCATCATTGCATTGATTAAAAACAAGAATGTAATTGCAAAGGATTTGTGCCAAACAAGAATATATTTTAATCCACAAAAATGAAGCATCAGGTTGACCATAAACTGGTGAAGGTGGCTGTTGCTGCTGCGCAACCTGACCATTCCATGTGGGACTGGTGCTTTGGGAATATGGTGACTGCTCATAGCGAGGGGATCCCATATTTGCCACACTTCCATTAGGATAAAATCCAGCTTGAGGATATAAAGTTTGTTGCTGTTGAACTTGGGGAACTAATGGACTCACTGGGCCGCCAACATTGGTTGACATTAAGGGGTGGGTATTAACAGGAGTTGGTACATTATTGCCATTGGAAAACATATCAAAAAGCACAAGGGCGTTCTGCTGAGACAAAGGACTGGCTGGCTGCTGATCTCCAACAGGCACAAGCGCAAGTGAAGTTTCAGCTTTCGGTGAGTTATAATCATCACCACTGAGCAAGTCAATACTGGGACCAGCCTGTGCAGGGAGAACTGACCCATTTGATGTGGGGGGTGCAGGAAGTAATAACTGATTCAATGTTTGTGACCCTGCTTCAGCACTAGAAGCAGATCTGCACATATGAAAACAGATAAACAAACTGTCAAATAAGAAGGTAACTAATAGGTCAGATTCTTTTCAAGTCAACTTGGAATGCATTTGGAAATTAATCTTATGTCAAACCAAGAAAAGAACAGAAAGAAGAAACTGATCTTATTTCTCATTTGCATGGAGAAAGTTCAAGCTATTCATATTCGTAAATCAATATCAACATTAAGTCCATAGCCAAAAACCAAAACCTACAACCTGATTCATCAAAGATGAGATCCAATCAACTGAATACAATTGGATGAAGTAAACACAAAAGTGGTAGCTTATGATAGTTGCATTCAAACTCCCTAATGTGACATCTTACATAAACAGCAGTGACTTGTCTGGCAAAACTAAAAATTTGACTATCGAAAATAAATGACTGGCATCCCCAAGAATCTCTTCCTAGTGTCAGCTAAATTATTGTAACAACTGGTACTCGTTTTCAATTCACTGTCATCCCCAAGAATCTCTTCCTAACAGAAAAAGAGCAAAGATTTCATCCGAGTAGAAAAGTTTCTTTAGAAAATAATAAAAATATTGCTAGGACCCTGTTGACTCACAATACTTGAAAAGTTATTTGGGATAGTACAGTAAATTGCCGCCAATAAAATGGCAAACTATGATGGATTGCACGTATTTTTCTGTGGTTAAAAAAAATGACACACATGCAGAGGAATGGATTTGACATGGAATGAAAATTAGAGTAGAATAATCATGGACAATTGATTACTTCACAGCAGTTTGTCTGCTAGTATTTCCCGTGTCAACTAAAGGCCCGCCTAAATCAACAAGTGCTCCAGCAGGAGCAGCCTTTGATTTCTCTGGTTGATTTTGATTCGATTTCTCAGGTTGATTTTCAGCAGGAATTCCTGAAGCAATGGCCTCATGCTTGGCCAGTAAACGCTGCAAATCATCATTCAGAGCTAGTCCTTCGCACAGCAGTGATTCGTCGCTGAAATGATAGAATAAATCATCATAATAGGTCTATTGATCTTTGAATAGTGATAAAAACATATAACCAATCAAATGTGTACAGCATATTCCAAGAAAATGATTATGACCATCATTATATCACAGTATCACAAAAATATATATTTGGCTTACGAAGTTGAGTTGACCAGTTGAACCACTCTCTGTTTATATGTTCGACACTGTTCCACCAAATCAACAATAACGTCCTGCCTAAGCCCCTGAAATAGAAACAATAATAATTAATACAAAAGTCTCATGAGCACATAAAAAATGATTCTGCAAAGCTAATTATTTTCATGGTAATCACATCCACAATACCAAACACGCTCCTAATCATGTCACAACCAATTTCTACTGATGAAAATACAATTTTAATTTCTGCAACTGATTTTAAGTTTTGCCTTACTGGGAACTTTTAAGGCTGTGGAAGAGGATATGTTCTAGAAGGAGCAAACCACATGATGGAAAATTAGGAGATATTTGTTTGCTGTTTTAGTGATTATTTTGTATAACTTCCTTTTGTTTCCTACTAGGCTTTCTTAGATCGCACTTTTGGGGGTTGTTGATAATAGTACTCGTCTTCATTATGTTCCTGTGCCACCTTGTCCATCTATTACACCACCTGGTGCAGAACTCGTTGCTGTTATGGAAGAGCATACACTGTCCTTATGACCCCCTCTACCATTACCTTGTTTGTTGGAACTTGGAAAGATTTTCTAGAATTGAAAGCTACTTTGACCACTGAAGAGAAGTCTCTCCACGAAAATCTTCCTTTTCTCTCTACTTCTCCGTCATTCTTCTTCCCTTTCTCCCTTGATCTCTCAGCTTCTCTCTCCCCTTCTTTCCCTCTGTCCAACATCACCAAGCCACAAGAGAGCTACTACTTAAGAGATCTACACCAGAAGAAAGAAGGGCCAGGCCCAAGTCGAGAAACATGCTAATCTCACTAGGGAAGGGCAGAATGGGAAAAGCCTGGAATAACTACCCTTCCTACCTTGTCAAGTAGTGCAAGGACGCTAGGAGAGGGAGGGCCAGTGGGGTACCAGGGAAAGGAGGTACCTGAAGGGAACTTCGGAATTGCAGGTTCCGCTAGGGATAGAACCTGGTTTCTCAAACACCAGGCTAGGGGAGGAGACAACTGCGCCACCCTTATCTTTTGCTGCTGTTTTCTTTATTTATGGGTACATTAGGCATTGTGAGCTTGTTCTAGCTAATTCAACAGTCCTCTCCACATCTTGATGAAGGATATGCGCTGGTTAATATATAAGTTGGAGTTCCATCAACTGCTAATTCAGTCAATCATAGAGTATGGAATATCATGGGATTGAGGGTGAAAGTGGATGAAGTTAGTGGGCCAGTTGTTAGCATACTTTTAGGTGTTGTTAATTTATTTTGTTACAAATAATAAAGAGATATTATTCATAAATATGTCAATTAGGATTTGTTTATTATTGAGTCAATGTTAGTTTATTATGATAGTGAGTGTTGGCTTTAAAGGGACAACATGAACATAAAATGGGGTAGCCGAGATGAGGATGTTGAGATGGATCTGTGGTCATACAAAAAAAGACAAGATTCGTGATACTTATATACGCGAATGAGTTAGAGTGGCTTCTATTGAAGGAAAAATGGTAGAAAGACGTTTGAGGTGATTTGAACATGTTCAAAGAAGGCCATTGAGTGCTCCAGTGAGGAGGGTTGATCAAACAGTATGGAATCCTATAAAACGAGGTGGAAGAAGGCCGAAGTGAACATTCAATGAGGTTATAAAGAGGGATCTTTTGATTAATAATATATCTAAAGATATGATTTTCGACAGAGCACAATGGCGTCGTGCGATTCATGTAGCCAACTGCCGACTGCCAACCCTAACTAGTAGGATAAAGGTTTTTCTTGTTGTTGTTGAGTCAATGTTAGTTAGGATCTAATCATTTGTTTTCTGATTTATTTATTATTATTTAATATCTATTTTATATTATAAAAAAGTTAGAAGCCAGTAGAGATAGGCAGAGTAGATTTTTGTATTCATTGTAATTTTGGGAGATTCTCTTTAAGCTTTACTGGTGGTATGAGAGTAAGATCCTTGCATAAAAATAATAACAATGACAATCTGTATCTATGCCATTCCATTAAAAAAATTTCAAATTCCTTTAACTAGATTAGCTGTCACACGTTGGCAAAAAGATTATCTGTCACACACATAAATAGAATTTTCAGTATTTATACCTAAACTACTATAAGGGGAAAGACATATAAATAAAGTCAGATACAGTCTTTCGTTGATAATTAGATAAATTTGAACTATTCAAATCATTTAGGGGAGAAAAAGAAACCACACAAATTCAAAACAAAAACTGTAATCGAGTAATGTCTTTACTAATATAACCAGACAACCAGCAGCACAGTGGCACAAAACTTAATGCCCGCTTAAAAAATTATTATCATATATGTATTTGATCAATTTTCAGGCTGATGTCAAGCAACTTACTTCTTTGTTACCCGGGTCTAAAGCATTGAGCATTTCTGCAAGTACATCCATAATAGCACGTGCATTCTGAATTTCTGTCAAGCTGGAAATACAAAGTTCGATTGAAAATGATAGCAATAATCGTAAGTAGTAATCAGCACAGAGCATCTTGTTTTTCTTCAAGATAATAGCCATTGCTGACAAAAATGCTGTAGAAATACATAAAGTAAAATGGACATTGTACAATAAAGTATAGGGGTTGCTTGGTATGGGAGAAGTTGGGGGTTTTGTTTGGGGGGGGGGGGGGAGGATTTTCTGAGAACACGCAGTTTCCCAAGAAATTGGAACCCAACTTTTAGAAATAGGCATCAGGCAAAAATCTAAGCGTTGCATGAAAGTCAGAGATAATATGAATATAAACAATTGATCATAAAAAAGGAGGAAGACATGGTACCTTAAGGTTGGAAACTCAGGTTCTGCAGAAGACTCAGCTGTGTCCTGCCGAAAATCAGAATTGCGAAGACTTTGAGGGTACGATGCCAATGGCTGTGTTTGTGGAGGTGTGAATACGGGCACAGATTGCTCAGACCTCTGAGGGAATACTGCCCCTGCACGCTGAAATGACAAATATAATCATTTTCCCAAGGTCAATCAGTGACATTTCGAATGCATTTATAAGCATTCAGATGCCAATATTCTGTACCAAAAAACGCTAAATACTATAATGAACTTTTTTTCTTCCCTTCTAAGTAGCTTCGTAGTCAACATACCAACAGTTCTTGGTATGCAGCATAGTACTGAGGATATCTTGCCCTTGGTCCACCAAATGCCTCTTGCCAGGTATCTATAAGAATGAGTATCTTGTCTCTGACATGAATATCAGGCTTCAATTGACATCATAAACAGGATTAACATATTGTGCTAGCAAGAAAACTGCTATAACTCAGAGCAGTAATGACTTAAAACACATACCCTTTTCTTGGCTATTCTCACCATCTCATGTAGAACATCTCTATCCGCAACATGCATGTGAACTATGTCCCCACAATTTTTTATGATCGTCTCCAGTAGCTAGAATATAGAAGACCAACACAAAATGAAATGAGCTTTTCTGATTGTTATAATTGTACATCCAGACAAGAAAGAATCCTTCCTATGTGAACAAACATCATTTAGACAGCTAATCTACCCTCAAAGCAACCTTGCTAAAGAAGGCCTAACTAAAATTTCATTTTATCAAGTCCTTAGCACCATGTCACAAGAATTTTCAAGTTACTCCCTCCACTACTAAATATAAGACAGATTTGACTTTTTTGGAGATATTAAAAAAACTAATTAAATTACTTTAAAATATTTATATTTATCATTTTTTCTCCAAACTATTTTGCCTAACTTATAAACTGATATATAATCTAATGATATACAAAATATGTTATGATTAAGTAACTTATTTAGCTTCTTTAATATCTCTAAAAAAAGTCAATTTTGTCTTATATTTAGGACCGGAGTTAAAAAACAATATGAAGATAACAAGATCTACTGACATTTACATCCTTTAACAGAGCAAAATGCTCAGGGATGGGCCTACTTTCAGTCATATGAAAAATTTTATTAAGAAAATGAAATATAATAAAGAAATTGATGAAAAGATACATAATTTAAAAATACTTGAGCAATGTTAAAATTTGAATGATACAGAAAGTGAGCTAATGCTTACTGTTAGGGCAAGAAGTTGCACTTTTGTATTCTTACTTCCAATCTTCTTCTTAATACCTTTAACAACATCCTTTGCTTGCCTGATAAATCATAGCCAAACTAATTTCTCAAATTCTGGAAATATAACCCAGAGAAAACTCAATATCAAATATAACATTCCACTTCTATGTCCATATCCCTAAAACAAAGCAACTGGCTAGGCTTCTGGACTGTTTAATAATCAGTTTGAGAGGCTAATGGCTGATGAGCGTTATTTCATTATAAAACAATATTATTTGTAGAAATTGCCCACAGTCAATTTCAAGGCATCAGACATCATTTTTGTACAAGTATACATAGCCTTTCGTTCCGTACAAAGAAACCAGCAACTTATATAGAGTAGTTGGCAGAAGCATGATAGACAGCACGCATATGCATGATCATGTTATCATGGACAAACTGCAGAATGCAGCGACCATGAAGGCATCAACTATCAGCGCATAGCTTGACCGATCAAGTTCATTAAGTTTGTGAAGTAACGAAAACTTATTTCTAAATCCATGGTATAAGAAGTATATAACAATCGAAGTATTCAAGACAAGAGAAAGGGAAGTGAAGCCTGTTAGCAACGCAGGACACTTCTGGTTCAAATCCCAGATTTTGTAAATTTTGTTGACCATCACCATTATGGCAGCGCAGAAATGAATTAGTAACAATCGAAAAATAAGAAAAAGAGGAGAATTAGCAGGGAAGACAGCACCACACAATGACATTAAATTCCGCTCTGAAGCTTAGCTCACGCGTCAATCCGAAATACCAGTACAAAAAAGAGATTTTGATCAAAATTTTCTATCCGGTAATTTCACAAAAACCACAGGGACGGCAAGTGCCCAGTAGAAATATCAAATTCGTATTACAGAGGATGAGAAGAAGACAACGGCTACGCATAAGCTCGTGTATTTTAGATTGAATAAGAAAACGAAGGGAGTGAGGATTCTGTGTCGCGCTTACGTAGGGTCACGATTCAGCATGTCACAGATCTCGAGGTTCATAGCCCAATCAGGGCCGATGAGCATGTCGCTTGTGGCTCGTTCAACCGTGGAATTCACCATCTCCTCTCGCCAAAGATGCTCTACCGATCAAGGGATGGATACTCTACAGATGACTATAAACAACGATCGAAGACTATTCCGGCCGTATCACGGAATAAACCGGCCTCAAACTTTCTCTCTCTAAAACAATATGCGTCTCTATCCCCTGATATTTGCTAGTTAGTTTCTTAATTTCAGTTGAGGAAATTTCTCTGGGGAACGAAGGCAGAATTGGAAGTGAAGAAATTACACTTCCTACCGAAACATGCCACGTGTCGAGCTTCTCGGGGTGCTTCACCCTGATGCCGTTACTTTTGCCGACCACTTTGATCTGGCGGTGCTGACCAAGTTGAATCCTAGGTGTTACTGAAGGCCACGTTGGCAAGCCTCTATTATGTAAGTTGCAACCTGAGCCGAATGATTTCCTTTATAAAGTCATTTTTTTTAACAGATCAGGTCAACTGATTCTGGCTAATATTTTTGCTGCTCAGTATGAAAATATATTTATAAGATAAGTAAGAGATATAAAATTTAAAAACATGTGCTTGTATATTCAGGTTTCCAAAGGCCTTGAAAACCAATAGCATATTCACGTATAAGATCTTAACAAATTTATTTCGACTTCTTTCAGAGTTTACACAATTTTTATTTGATATTTTTTAGTTTCAAACTTTCAATTAATATTTCACTGTTTCAAGGCATGAGTTCTCTTAAAAGGCTGCTGCGGATATTTGGCTTTTTTTTTTTCCTTGCTACTTAGAATGGGATAAAAATACTAATAAAAATGATATGTTAAATATATGAAATAGTATCACTGTATCACGTCTGTGTTGCTTGGATGAGAATTATATTAATGATGAAAGATGCGTGTATTAATTCATACTTCTTGGTCTTTACGAAGCATTAATGTCAGAATTAATTAGTAGAACAATACTTCTATTGGCCCAGCTAATATAGTTGGTAAAAAAAAATGCCCGACTAATACAGGTATATCACTAGTTTAAAAATAATCACGCTGTTTACGAATGTATATATAATTTGCCACACCTCAACATCATATCATAATGAATTGTTAATTAGAAAATTACAATAGTATTTTATATATCATGATGTCAAGTTAAAATTTCCATGTTAGGAAGAAAAACATGCGTGTGTACAATTTTTGTGACAATTATCCATTCGGTTCTTATTATAAAACATCTTACATAAGAAATATATTATCCTTATTATCAGTTATCAATTAGAGTGTTAATTATATTTTCTCAATATTATATTATCCATAAGATTCTGAAAACCGAAATACATGGTTTAAGAAAATAATTAAAATTATTTAAAAATAATAAATATATCTTAAAATAATTTTTTTAAAGCATACCCTTGTTGAAAGAGAAATACAATAGACATAATTATCACCAATTCTTTAATTAATGTAATATATATAATTAATGAAGGATATAAATAAAAAAATTCATTAAATGATCGAAAAACTATTATCTAACTTTTATAAAAAAAAATAAAGGCAATTTAAATTTTAAATTCTTATAAAAAAAAAGATAATGAGAGCACTTTCAATGTGTATGGCTTCGTGAAGTGAATTTGTAATGTTAAATATGAGCGCAAGTTTAAAGTTTCCTTTTACTTTTAGACCAGATTATCTATAGCTCAGCCACTTTTCTTAGTTTAAACAGTGCTGTTTAGAGATTTCTTTTTTTTTTTTCTTTTTTGGATTTAAAGTCTAGAGATAAGTAGATAACTCGTAACAAGAGCATGGGAGAGTATGTTACAGAAGGCCGCATAAACTATTGTAGAACAACACGAATATGAATCCATAGATATCATAAATTGTGGTGGCCACACAAACTTCGTTTTCTCGTACATTGTGTTTATCATCGAAATATCAATTTTGGCTGTAATAATAAGAGAACATCAATGAGAGCGAATCTTTATTTATATTATTATTTGTTGGTTGAAATTGGCAATTGCAAAGCCAACGCAATTTTTTTTGGCCCAAAAAAAATTAATAATAAGCCAACGCAATTGGATGATGGCGTCTTGGAACTCAAAAGGTAAGAATAAAACAAATATTGTATCTTATCTTTTTTATAAGAACCTAAAATTTAAATTGTTCAATTTTTTTATAAGAGTTGTATGAATCTTTAATATTTGTTTTTCCACTTTTACTCTTAATTATTTATATGTATTGTATTAATTAAAAAGTTAGTGATACTTATATTTATTTTATTTTTCTCTCTTATTATTCCTCATAAATAAAATTATAATTGAAAAAAAATTATTTCAAAATTATTTATTAATTTTAACTATTTTTTTAAACCTTATAATTCAATTATTAAATTCTTATAAATACTACCCAAAAAAAATAACATAAGTATTATAAGCATACATACGTGCGCAGTGACATAAACTATAGAACGAGTCCAATAAAATAAAGCTTTATCATCCAATCAATACATACCTACATACATATATATTAATGTTCTTAGGATGATTCACCATGTCGCTATAATATGTATAGTCATTTTTCTGTATACGCTTGCGGCATGATGCCCATAGGTTACCTGGCCAATGAGTTGGCTGCTTGGCTTACGTCGCTGTCAATTCCTCAGTTGCATGGAGTATGGACTAACTATATATGGAGTTCGAAATTTTAAGATTAAATAGAATTTATAAAAGCTGGCACGATTCTTCTTCCGGGAAAAATATATATTACTTGTCCCAAACTTTGGGCAAATTAAACATGATCGATAATCAGCTTATCACCTATTTTTATATTTTTTTTAGTTAAATAATTATAGTAGAGGTCTTTTATATGCATGCATGCATGACTTAAAATAAGTTACATTATTATTCACAGTGACATAGTTCACGGATCAACTTTATTTTAATAATAAAGTATATTTTTAAGACATGCTTATCTATCTCATCAGCAATAATTGTTAAGTATCTTCTTCCTTGATTTAGTGCCTGTTTGGTAATGAGGGGGAGTGATTTTTTTTAATGTGGTTTTTGTATAAATTAAATTAAAAAAATCATATTATAAATGTGATTTGTGTTTGAATTGACAGTGGGAGAAGTGATTTTTTTTTTCTAAACCCAGTGAAAAAAGTTAAAAACCACTTCAATGAGCTTTTAGAAAAAATAACTTTTTTTAAAAAAATTCATTGAAAGCTAACATGTTCACAAACGTGTCTGCAGATATCATATAAGCTTTTGCCCCCAAATGAACTTTTTCTCCTCCTAATGAGACAAGTACCTAGCTTCGTGGGTGATTTATCTTCGATCATCATAAATAAATAACTGGTAAGAATTATTAATGGCATGTGTATTGTATATATGTTGTGTGTGTGCTTAATAAAACATATCAAAAGTTGACAGGGCTGGATCTGGTCATTTGAAGAACTTACTAGACATTGTTACCCAGTTCATGCATGTTTATAATATTTATAACGATTCACGATTAGAAATTATAGTTAGTACTCCTGTCTCATTATAATTAATGAAACATTTATAATTAGTATTTTACTATTTTAATCTCCCCTGTCTCTTTATACAATGGTTTTTTTTTTAATCTTTCTCTTCTCTGCCAGTCATACCAGTCAAAAAGTAATATAGGAAACATGTAAAAGTTCTTGATATTAGGACTTAGTTTGACATAATCTTGTAAAAAAGATAGGTAGGATTACCATAGTCTAGGATAAAAAGGGGCAAGACTTTCACCCCAGCATTATCTGAGAATCCTCACACTAATTACTAGTTAGGACAATTGAGAGTGATATAACTTTTGTCAGCATTCTTATTTTGTAAAGGAGTCGTTGCTATCAATAACTTGACTCATTTTATGAAATGTTTGTTTGAAATAGAGATGATAATATTTAAAAATAATTTTTTAATCATGATTTATAATATATAAAATAAGTATGTGAGGTAAGTTTTATCTTAGTTTATGTAAATGAATACTTTTAAAATTCAAATTGTGATCCCAAACAAATTTAAAGTCGGTGAGGAAAGAAACGTTCTCTTATAACACGTGACAAAATGGCAACCACAAAATCACAAAATATAACGTGTGTACGGCAATGACAATATCTAAACAGCATGAATGGAAACTAATTTAAGGGTTGTTTGTTTAAATATGGCCTATGTATAAATCCGATTCATGTAAATTAAGATAAATATTTTTCATATATTTACTTTATAGATCGTAAAATTATCTCGTAGACCATAAAAATTATCTTATATTCTGTAAATTACGATTAAAAAATACTTATAAAAACTATCCAAACATGCTATAATATATATCTTCCTTCAAACAAATTAAAGACTTAAGCTCAAACATTTGTAGTATAACGTGAAAGAAACTCAAAAATACAAAGATGCCTCCTTTTACGCCACGAAGGGTTTTTTCCGCAATCTTGGAAACCAAAAAATTGCTCCGTACAGAATGAACCAAGGTGAAAAATGAAAATTATTATACCAGCAACCGTTAGTATTTTTATCAGGAAAATTAAAATAACATAAATATAACATTTATAATAATAGATTAATTGTGTTATTCTATTTTTTTCACTTGAATTGTGTTTTTTAATATTATTATCAGGATTTGTACCTATCTTTCTTAACACAAAGGTTTTTAGTGGAACTCAACTCAAAACTTAAATAGATCAATATCCTTTTAAAAGAGTGTTTGGTAAGTCACGAAACCGTAGTTTTAAAAAAAAAATTCTGTAAGTTGGAATAAAATTTTTTTTAAATATTCACATACTTATTTTATAAATTATAAAAACTCTTCACCAATAAAAATATAAACTAATTGGGGAAAAAAAACTTGTAATATTCGCCTGATTTCATTGTTTGTACTTTTATTTCTCTATTGCAGAATGCATTGCTGCTTTCTTCCTGGCGTACCAAATTTCGAAAGCAACACGCCACGGACCCCATTCGCTTCGCTTTTCTGGTTGCCGTTGGTTATTAATTTTGAAGTCTTTTTTTTTTGTCAAATTAATTTTGAATTCTTAACCTTTCTTTTTTTTTTTGCCAAAGAAGTCTTAACCTTTCACTAAAATAAAACTGCTCTCTGGATTTTGCATTTCCTCGATCTGGATGTGATTCCCTACAAGATTAAAACCCTAAGCCAGCAGTTCTAGTTCTCAATTAGAGTTCCTGTATAAACGCTAAAGAATCAAGTTTCGGATCTCTGCTCCGAAATCCGAATCCCTCTTTCGAATTGATCTTCGAACCCGTAGATTACTGGAGTTCAATCTGGCACTTGAGCATTTTAGGGCTTGAAAAATGCTTCATGGATGAATTTTGAAAACCTAGAGCTCAACTCTAAACTTTGCGGTTATATTTCCGGTAACATGTCAACCCGGCGTGATTCGCTGACTACCAATTATCGTCGAGTTGAATTTTTAGTCTGAATTTTACTGGGCAGGGACTCACTGCATCTCAATCCGATGGCGATCATCGGCGATGCGCTTCGCCAGGCTTTTATGCCCAAGCGCGAGTACGAGAGCCTCAGGGAAGACGAAAAAGCATGGGGCAAGCTTCAAAGACCTTTAATAACGGCTTTTGTTGTTGTCATTTGGCTTGCAATCATAGTATGCACGATTATCAGTTTGAATATTATGTTCCCGAGCAATGAAGGGAGGAGGCCCTTCTGCTCTGATCGGAGGCTTCAGCCGCTACCTATGGGCATGAAGGGTGGATCGGATTCCGATCTGTTTCCGGGCGCTGCCTTTTATTTGACGGATCAAGAGATTGCGGATTATTACTGGATGGTTGTGTTCATTCCTTCCATGATCATCTTCTTGGCATCGGTTGTGTATCTCACTGCTGGTAAGGAATTATTTTAAAATTCGCTTTGGTTTATTTCTGTATGATTGATGTGAAAAGGGAGCAAAACAAGAATTGACGCACCCCGTTCTTTATGGAGACCACCTTTCGCCACTCACGAATTGTTTCCGGATTTAATACTAAGGCGTCTATAATTATACTGGAGAGCATATCTTGTTTAGGAGCACATTTGGGAGTATTTTGGAACTTATAACGGAGAACTTATTTGGAATAAATAATTTACGGAGTGGCTGCTAGAAATCTCTTGTGAACAAGAAGGAAACAGTTGGCGACATTGTTGGATTAATTACACGATGGGGCAAGCATTGGTTGTTCAGTGGAAGGACCTATCACTTGCCATCAAATCTGAAATCTTTTTAGGGTGATGAAAATTTTAATGGATATGTAATACTAGTTTCTGAGTATGACGATATGCCTTTTAATCTTTTCTTTGTATGATAAAGATACATCCAATCCCTGCCAAGAATGAGTAATAACCGTGAATATATTTTAGGCTAAACCTGTAGGCTGTATCCATGATGCAAATAAATGATCAAAGAAAGTAATAAACAACGAAGTTTTTCTTGGTGATTAGAAGTGGTACCTGTTGAATTGATATGTAGAAGTATTACTGCCCTGCGTCTTGGGTGCTATCTCTTCTTTGATATTTATAGTAATTCTCCCCAGTGCAATATAAATGTAAATTATGTTGTTTTTAACTCCATTGTATCGCCTAGTTTCTAATTATGTAAAGTTGGAGGTAAATCAGCCATTACAAAGGATATTGGAGATGTGTTTGATATCAGTGAGAAAATAATTTTGGAATTTTAGAAGGCTTCAAAAGCTACTCTGGATGATTATCAGAGTTTGCACAATCAGTGAATTTACAAAAAGCTTTCTACATCTTACCATTTTGCACTGAGTGATGGATTTCTAAAATGAGAATTAGGATGGAACAGTTTCTATTCTATGTGTGTGTTGATTAATCTCTCAAGCATAACTGTTGGATTCTTAGCCTACAACAACTGTACAGGTGGTTCATCTTAGTTGATATGACCTGCCAGAGTTATCTCCTTATAAACTCTAAACAGAGCCAGCCACCTATACAGCTGTTCATATTTGTGCTTCCAAGAGCTATGCTAGTGGCATCAACTTAAGAATTAGTCCTGAGTAATGCTTACTTATATTTTCAATTATGCCTGAATTTGTGATGTTGAAAACTTTCAGGACCATGCTTTCTCTTCTCTGTTGTTTTTGTTACTCAAAATTTTTTTTAGATGTACATTAGAATCTTTCCAATAAAACACCTGTTCTTTGGTAGTGTAGTAATATTCATTGGTGTTTTGTTTGGAAACTTGTGTTGCTTTTATACCAGTTTTGGCTGTTCAAGGTGTAGTTTCATGGGTTCTTTCTATCTTATTGACAGGAGTTTTTTCTTTTTAGTTCTTTTTTAGGGTTGAAATAACTTTTGGTCTACTACTTTCGTACTGGGGCCTTTTCATAATAACAGTGAATATCTTTTTTTGTTTATTTATTTATTTTTAAAAAAATTAGGTACCATATGGTAAAACATCTTTTTAGTTATGCCAGATGATTTAATTTTTCAAATGATAATTATCTTGCAGGCATTGCTGTTGCTTATTCTGCTCCAGCTAGGCATGGATGCTTGAGGGTGGTTGAAAATAACTATTGTACTTCAAGAAGAGGTATGCTCTTTTGTTTTATCAGTTTACGATAAGAAGGACTACAGACAAAGATCATGGCATGAGTTTAGGAGTCTTTTTAAGGGTTATTAGTTATTTTTCTGTATAAATATTACTTCACACATGTAGAAATCATCTGATAGTAAAGTTAGTATTTGTTTTATGAGTGGATATTCTACTTATGCTCTATTAGTTGTATGAGTTTAAGATTCCTACTCTTATTATAATGGAAATTCCCTTAATCTTTATTAATTTATGAAGTTAGATCCGGCACTGCACCCAGTAGGGTGCCAACCAAAATATATATATATAATCCCCCCCCCCTTCTTGTTATCTTGGATCCTATCAGCATATGCATTGACCTATGCTTATCTGCAGGAGGCGTTCGCTGCCTATCTATCTTGAATCTCATATTTGCTATCGTTTTTGGTCTTCTTGCATTGTTTCTTGGATCAAGCCTCCTGACATTTGTGAGCAACTGCTCTGTACCCTTGTTTTGGTGTTATGAAGTTTCGTCATGGGGATTGGTTATTCTATATGGTGGTACTGCCTTCTTCCTAAGGAGAAAGGCAGCGGTGATTCTTGATGAGGGAGACTTCAGTGGTAGAAATACTGGGCTAGAAATGCTAGAAGCAAATCCTATGGAGGTCACACCAGAGGTTGAAAGGCGTGTTCATGAAGGTTTTAAAGTGTGGATGGGTTCATCCCTTCTATCCTCTGATGAAGAAGACGAACCTGACAGTTACAACGGGGTACCTCATGCTCACACCAATTTGGATAGGGAGCGACTCTGAACCCTTACAAATTCAGTGGTAGCTGGGAAGAGTGCTTGTGTAACTCGAACTGACACGAACATATACTAATTAGGGGGAATTATGGGATTTTTTTTTTTTTTTAGCTGTAGATTAATACGATGTTAGGAAATCAGAGTAATTTCTGAGTAGTTAATTTGTGAATGATCTGACTCTTGCATGGAAAAAAAAAAAAGAGAGAGAGAGAAGATCTGGCTCTTGCTTTGGGTTATGTGGTCAAGGGAAAAGTATGTAACCAACCTTTTTCCTGATCTTTTCAATCTACGTTTACTTTTTGCGCGTGCCAGACAATCTAATTTTGGCTTTTCATACCTTCAAACATTATGATTCTTGGAGCTTAGGAGGGGTCATAATACGGCAGACGCTAGGTTAGAGTTAAAATTCTCAAGACGAGTAGGATTTTCTAAATTTGGCGTATAAGGGCTCTTGCTGATGATCATATTTTTCGTTTCGTTGGAACATTTTTTTCTTAATTTCATAAAACAATTTAGGGAAAATGACAGAAAAATGTAGTCAAAATATGTAAAAAAATAAATAAGGGTGATGAATTACGATAATTCCAAGTATTCCAAGTTGACTGATTTGAAATTTTAAAATGTAAACAATTGTGTAAAATTACATAAATGCCTTAATTTTTTATTTTATTTTTTTAAAAAATCTCCAAAACCCTATGTTGGCTATTGGAGCTCCAGTGAAAGATATTAGGAAATATTTAAAAAATACCTTGTTTATAATTTTAATAGCACTATTAACAACTCAAGTATTCATATTGACAATTTTTTCCTAATAAATTAAAAAATATATATATTAGGTCATCGTTTACAACTTTAGTATCGCTATTAACAATTCCAGTATCTTTGTTGACAACTTTTGCTTGAAAAATTTAGGCCCCTGGAGACTTTGGCAAGGACCCCAGAACTACCAGTGTCTCTAGAGACGGACCACCGTAGCTAATCGCCGGCCAACGCCGGAGCTCTAAAGGCCAACAAGGGGTTTTAGAGATTTTTTTGAAAAAATAAAAAGCAAGGGCACTTTTATAATTTCATACACTTTTCAACATTTCAAAATTCAAAACCAGTGAATTTGAAATTATTGAAATTCACTACCTTTATTTGTCTATTACATATTTTGATAGTATTTTTTTTGTCGTTTTCCCAACAATTTCATTATTTTTTATTTTTAATATTAACACTTCTTTTACCTATGACCAAGCATAACAAGTTGTGTCCAAAATTGGATTTTACCTTTTACCCACATAAATTGTGACAAACTTCTCTTAATAAGTTACAATATTTCATTTGGTACTAAAATAAAGTTATGATAATTATTATGTTTTAGTTGATGACACAAATTGCTGTGAGCCATTGAATGTAAAAGTTGAGTGTTTGAGAAAGATGATGGGATGTGACACTATGAGTAAAATTAAATCAGTAATTTTATAAATAATTTATAAAATTAGATAGATTATATTATATATATAAGGGTTATTCTTTGGATCCTTAAGTTGATCTCATTTTGATTTTGGTCATTTAAATTTTAAATCATAGGTTTTGGTATTTGTAGGGGCAAAATGGTTTAGGTTTTATCAATGAACAAAAAATCCGATCGGTCAATAAACCGGTCATGGTACAGGTTCATGGGTCAATGGGTCAACCGGGTCTACCGGTGGTAAGACCGATCATATTAAAATATTATAATTTATTAATGGCAATATGTATATTAATATATTTTTAAACTTCTATAGATAAAAATGAAAATCATTAGAAAAAAATATTTAAAATCTATTAATATTAGTCATGATGCCTATACTTATGAAATGATATCTCATTTTCTATAATTATTATATCCTCTTAAATAATTTTTTCATCATCATCATCTTTTTTTAGATTTATTCTTTGTTTACCTACTTTTCTCTTTATCTTGGTATTCAACATTTTATTTTCCCTTCAAAAAGAGCACGAGATAGTAATTAGAAAAAAAATGTATTTTACAAAAAAAAAGATAAAAAATAGTTATCGGTCCAACCAGTTAGACCACCGATTTTAATCGATTTATGGTCTAATGTTGAATCAAACTGGACCACTGACCGGTCATCGATTCAACCGATTGAATCGGTCGGTTCGATCCAATTTTTCTCGGTGGTTTTTATTGAATTATAGGGACCAATATTTTAAATAAAATAAAATTTGAGGGGAAAAAAACCAAAACAAGGATAAATTTGAGGGACAAAAAATTATATTAATCCTATATATAAATATAGTTATATAAGAGTATATATTAAAAAAATAAATAGATTTGGCCTTATAAAAAATGCTTAGCCTATTTATTTGAAGATGAGTCTGAATATGACCTATTTATTAAATAAGTTAGACTAAATTTTATGTAAGGTTAAAGTGCAATTTTAACAACGAAGTTTTATTTGAGGAGTGTCTGGCACAAATAAATTTTAAAATGGGTAAAAATAACAATAAACAATTAAAACTAGTATGAATTTAACAAAACCATTAAATTTGATCTAACACTGTTAGGGGTTTATCTCTGTTATAATTTAACATTGTTAGGTCTAATTCTACGATTTTATTAAATTTATATATTTTTAATTATTCCTTATTATTTTTATCCCCTTCTAAAATTTATTTATACTCGTGCTTTAAAAAAAAAATTTAATTGTTAAATTGCAACTTACCCTTTCATAGTTTCATGTAAGGTAGGTTGTGGGGCCAAACGCCCCCGGTTAGGAGGGCCTTACTTTTCCCACCCGGATTAATCGGTTTGTGAATTGGGTTATGGTGAAACCCTAAACAAATTATCATAGCGGAGCAGCCTCCTCCCCGGTCGTCATTTGTCACCGGCACTCCGGAGTCCTGGGCATCTAGGAAGCCCAGTCCTTACATTTTAGCACCCATGACTACCAATGATTACGAAGATTCACGTGCCAGCTACGACGACCACCGCCAGCTACCACCTCCACAATCTCAGGACATGGCATATGATCCAAACTTCGTTCCCGACTCTGTGAAGTCATTCGTCGTTCACCTCTACCGTCACATCCGAGAGAAGAATGTGTACGAGATTCACCAGATGTACGAGAGCTCCTTCCAAACCCTCTCGGAGCGTCTCTTCAAGGACACTCCGTGGCCCTCTGTCGACGCCGTCTCTATCTACGTTGACAATGACCACGTCTTCCGCCTCCTATACCGTGAGATGTGGTATCGTCACCTCTACGCTAGGCTCACTCCAACTCTCAAGCAGAGGATAGATTCCTGGGACAATTATTGTAGCCTTTTTCAGGTTGTGTTGTGTGATGTTGTCACTGTGCAGCTACCCAACCAGTGGTTGTGGGACATGGTGGATGAGTTTGTTTACCAGTTTCAAAGCTTTTGTCAGTATAGAGCAAAGATGAAGAATAAAACTGAACATGAAATTGCGATCTTGAAGCAGTATGATAAGGTAGTTTTTCAAGTGGCTGAGTGTAGTTTTTCTGTTATGGTTTCTTGGTTTGTTATTTGCGGGGAAGAGGAAAATATCAGATAGGCAGCTGACGATATCTCTTTTTTCTGGTTTTGATGAAAGTAACTATCCATTTGGTTTAAATTCAAAGAATAATCAATTTGTATTGTTTAATATGCATGCTTTGTGTATCTAACTGTAGGATTTGTTTTAATTCATGTTATAAGCTGATAGCCTTGTAATTCCATTTCGAAGGCTTGGAACGTGTATGGCGTTCTCAACTACTTGCAAGCCCTTGTTGAGAAGTCTTCGATCATTCAAATTCTTGAGCATGAGAAGGAAGGCCTAGAACAGTTTACGGCTACTGATGGGTATAGCTACGACGGAGGAAGTAATGTCTTGAAGGTTTTGGGGTATTTCAGCATGATTGCGTTACTGCGAGTTCATTGTCTTTTGGGAGATTATCAGACTGGTCTAAAGTGCCTCCTTCCTATTGATATTACTCAACAAGGAGTTTACACCAGTGTCATTGGAAGTCACATTGCCACAATCTATCATTACGGGTTTGCCAATCTTATGTTGCGGAGGTGAGATGCTCAAACTTTGGTGCATCTTGATATTTTTAGTATTTTTGATAGTAGAGCTTGATGCCACTTACTTCAGAATATACTGCTCTCTCTCTTTTGGGTGAAGTTGCGAATTTAGCAATAAATAATATCACTATATGCATCATAAGAACTATCTATATTTTCGGTTCACAAAGTAGCAATAATCAATTGATTTGATAGCAATTTTAACAACGACGTTATCCAATTGATACTCATGGATGTACACAACGATATTGTTTATTACTACCAAGGATGAGTAACGTCATTATTAAAATTTCTACCAAAACAATTGATTATTGCTACTATGTGAACCAAATAGATAGTTCTTATGGATGGACATAGTGATATTGTTTATTGCTAGATTTGCATTTTTTTTTTTTTTGCTAGAAAATGAATAAGTATTTTGAGAACTGAATAATCAAATTGAATCTGACAAGCTGTAGTTTGAATGGCAACAAGCCCCTTCTCCCCAAATAAAGGATGCCTTGATTAAGCATGCTCCATTAACTGTAACCTTTTTTTAAAAATTTTTTAACTCTCTTTTATCTTTATTAACATAAAGAAGGTCGTGTTATGGTTTTATTCTTGTATTATACTTCTTTCAACTGCTTTTTATATAGCCTAATCTGTGATGTTCTCTACAGATATGTGGAAGCAATTCATGAATTTAGCAAAATTCTTTTGTACGTCTACAAGACGAAGCAATATCATCAGAAATCTCCACAGTATGAACAAATACTAAAGAAGAATGAGCAAATGTATGCTTTGCTGGCAATCTGCCTTTCACTCTGCCCCAAAAACCAGTTGGTTGATGAATTAGTGAACTCTCAGTTACGGGAAAAGTATGGTGAAAAAATGATTAGAATGCAAAGATACGATGATGAGGCATTTGCCATCTATGATGAGCTCTTCTCATATGCTTGTCCCAAGTTCATTACCCCTTCCGCACCTAGTTTTGAGGAGCCGCTAGTAAATTACAACCAGGTACCACTTCTGTTCCTTCTTGCTAGTGGAAAAGTGCAACATTTAAGTGTTTAGCACTAATAGATATCAAGTAGGGAATTTGAAGTCAAATTTCTCCTTTGCCCTCCACTGTAGAATGAGTGAACCACATGCACTTCCCTGTCTCTATCTTGATGGGAAAATAACCCTAGGATAGTTAATAAATGTCTATTTTCCACCTTCCCAAAAAAAGAGAAAAAGGGAAAATAAATAGAAGGGAAGCATAGAAAAACTATTGGTGGTGCAGCTGCTTGATCACGTTGAAGGGAAGTTTGACTAAGTTCCGTACCTATTTCTTTTGCATTTATGTTGCTGGGGAATTTTTTTTATTGAAACATCTGTCCATATTGATCTCCATCATCTTATGTAGCGTGTGTATGTGTATAAAAGACTGATTTGGTAGACGTTTATCTTACCCTTCTATTTTGTCTAAAGGCTTGCTAATTGAGACTCTTCTGTCATGATTGCTTAACTTCAAACATAATGGTTTGGATATTTTCTCTAGTTCCTCTTTTCATCTATTGTTCTTTTTATGGTAAAGTGTTGAATGGTATTCGTTTTGGCAGGATGCCTATAGACTTCAGTTGAAATTGTTCCTTTACGAAGTGAAGCAGCAACAATTGTTATCAGGTGTCCGGACTTTCTTGAAATTGTATTCAACAATCTCTTTAGCAAAATTAGCAAGTTACATGGAAGTGGATGAAGCCACTTTAAGGTTAGAACACCTCCCATTTTATGAACATTCCCTCACCATGTTTTGTTGTTTGTAGATAATTTTGTGAATAAGATACTTAATCTGAGTCTATTGTGATGTTTGACAGGTCAATTTTGCTGACATACAAGCATAAGACGCATGCTGTTGATAGTGACAGAAAAATTGTATCCAATGCTGATGTAGATTTCTACATTGATGATGTAAGCCTTATGAAATTTTCTTGGGAAAATTACACGCTGGTCCCGTACAAGAGAAAAAATAAAAAAAAATAGTCCCTTGAAATCTCAAAATTGTCAAAAAGTCTCGTGTGACTTTTTTGTAATAAATTCTAATTCCGCTGACAAGTCCATGGGTGCTTCATTGACAAGTTAGAGGCGTGCATTAGCAAATCTTTAAGCGTCCATTGATAAGTTCATGATTAAAATTTATTGCAAAATGAGACTTTTTTTTGCAATTTTGATATTTTAAGGGACTATTTTTTCTTTTTTTTCTTTTTTTATTTGGGACCTGAGTGTAATTTTTCCAATTTTCTTCTGTCATCAGTCTTTTAAGGGGTTCTTATTTCAAATATTGCATTCGTACTAGCTAGAATCCCTCTTAAACCTAGACTGCTCGTAACAGAGTGTTAATCTTGACGTCTTGTTTAATTTTCTTGTTTTAACTAAGCTTGTTACTTTTAATCGATTTATGCGTAAAATTTGCACTTAGATAAGGATGTTGCAGAAGTTTATATTAGCCTTGCTACTATGTGATAATTAGATTTTTGAATTGAGCAATTTGGCATTTTCTTAAATGGTTTTGCAAACTTGAAGTTACTGTCATTTGCTGCAGGACTTAATTCGAGTTGTAGAGCCCAAGTTCCCCAAACGATATGCTGATTATTTCTTCCGGCAGATTGTCAAGGTATGCTCTGCTTATTCCTGCACAGCAATCCGAGTAGTCTGTTTATTCGAATCTCGCTTGATCATTTTATCTGTTTCTGGTGGCAGCTTGAAGGGGTGATCAATGACATAGACGGCATAAGACTCGACTAAGTTGCCTATTGTTCGATTCGACTGGACTTGTCTTCCTGATTGATTCATTCTCCTTTCTATTTACTTTCTAGATAGTTTGTCTCGAGTTGTCGAGTCTTTTGAGGTAGAGGATGTAGTTAGCTTTTCCCATGTATCACTTTATTTTTTTCACCTGATTTTATTTAGGAAATAACGTAAAATTCTTATTATTTCTGGAATGGATGAAGCACATAATCCCTCAAATGCACCGCCAGTGTCTTTACTCATAACACCATGTAAGTACATGATTTATCTACGGAAATAACATAAAGAATCGTTTCAATTTAGTCCCTCGAAGATGTTCTGATCCGAATGATTCCTTCAAGTAAAATCGCAGCCATTCTATAGACTTGTAACTCTTTGATTTAATGAGAACTTACATGGCCGGTTGACTTATAATTTGGAGATTTAAGTGAGTCTAATGGTGTGTTTGGAAAGCACCTAAATTATGGTTTCAAACAATGGTTTGCATAAATTGAGATAAAATTCTTTTTAAATATTTATTTTATAAAACGTAAAAACTATTTTCAAAAGCTAATCTAAACACACACAGCATTGCTTTCACATAAGTGTTTTAAAGGTTTGAAAACACTTGTGAGCTTTTATCAATAGTGTGTTCAGTGCCATATGATTTATTGAAAATGAGAAAAAAAATGTGGACGTTAACTATAATTTAATATCATTACATATGTATTTGTTAAGAGGGAAAAAAGATGTATAAATACAACTTGAATTTTAAAATCCTGAATAAGTGATTTCTTAAAAATCTGAGTTGTCAATTGTTATAATCTTTTTGTTAATTTCATTATTTTTATTGTCAATAAAATCAATTTGAGATTTTGAAGTTTAAATGGTATTTAAGTATCTTTTTCCCTTGTTAATACTCTATCTATAATTTTAGTATTACTATTAATAACTCAGTTATATATATTGACAATTTTTGTCTGAGAAATTCAATATATATATATATTAGCCGGCCAGGGTCATGGTAAAAGTTATTAAGAAAAATTCAATAAATACTTCGTTTACAACTTTAATATCGTTATTAATAATTCATGTATACATATTGACAACTTCTACCTAAATTTTTTTTAAAAAATATTGGACCTATGGAGCTCCACTGAAAATTATTAGGAAATATTCAATAAATACTTCATTTACAACTTTAGTATAACTATTAATAACTCAACTATCAATATTCACGACTTTTGCTTGAGAAATGCAAAAAAAATATTAGACCGCCAGAGTTTCGATGAAAGTTATTAGAAAATATTCAACAAACACCCTATTTACAACTTTGAAATCACTATTAAGTATTAACAATTCAAGTATATATATTGACAACTTTTGCCTGAGAAATAAAAAATATATATTAGGCTGCCGTTTATAATTTTAATATAATTATTAACAACTCAAATGTTTATATTGACAACATTTGCTTGAGAAATTTAATATATATATATATATATATATATATATATATATATATATATATATATATATATTAGGCCGTCGGAGCTCCGACGCCGGTGTAGACACCAAAGCTCCGGTGACAGGCAGCCATCAATGGCCGCTGCGGCTGGAAGGGGTTTTAGGGATTTAACAAAAAAATAAAAAGTAAGGGCACTTGTGTAATTTCACATCTTTGTTAACATTTCAAAATTCTAAATCAGTCAATTTGGAATTATTGAAATTCATCAATCTTATTTGTCTTTTACATATTTTAACAATATTTTTTTATCATTTTCCCAACAAAATATTTTAAAATTGATTTTTTGAAATAATTGTCCATATATACGTAAAATGTTTATGTCTATTTTGATAAGTTCACATGCCTATAATGAAAAGTTATACATTGATAAGTTTATGTGTTTATAATGACAAGTCATAAAGTGGTAATTGACAAGCCCATTTATGTTCAGTAAAAAAGTTTTCACTAACAAATAGATATGCCTATATTGGCAAGTTTTAGAGTGACAATTGACAAGTACTTGAATCTAGTCATATAACTTAATATAATATAATATCTAAATATTAATTCCTAAAGGTAAGAAGGTAATTTCACATTCAGAATTTATATCAATAAGGTTCCTAGAGATTTTTTTAATAGGAAAATCTATAATGTGACTTTTTTATTATTTTTTCTGATTTTTGAGACTTAAGTGTGATTTTTTTTTAAAAAAAAATTACACACTGAGAAGTCTTAGAGAATTAAACTTGCCAGCATTAATTGCAATGCCAGCTTGAAGCCTGAAGTAGTTGACAAACTAAAATAAATACTCATTTTATTCTTTTTATAAGAAATAACTATCACAATCACGTGGTTTAAAATATTATTTAAAAATAATAAATATATATATCTTATGTATTTTTTTCTCCAATTATACATTTGTTCATAAAGAGAGTATATGGGAAATGATAGGTGAAAATTTATTATAAAGATAGTGAGTGGTTATATTTAATAAGAATAAAAATGAAAAAAAATCTACAATTTCAGACAAATAGAACTTATTCCTTGTATTAAGAATCAAACTTATAAAAAAAATGCTTCTTATAAAAATAAAAATAAAAAAGAGGAGGGAGGGAGTGCATGGGCAAAACATCAGGCTCAACCGTCTCTTTCTTGCACTATATTTGCTAGGATATCATTGAGGATGCCACTTCACTGTCCATAGGAATTGGCATATTACAATTCATGATTATGTATATGAGTCCGCATTTAGGCGGTCATAGGATTTATTAGCCTCCAGTGCTCACCTATAAAAAGGACGTTATTTTTTTACCTTGGATGCTTTGCGCCACTGTTTAAGTCATTATTTTTGTGTTTATTTTACACATTTTTATAATTAAGAAAATTGGCCCAAAGTCTCCCATTAAAAATTTTAATGGTGAGAAGGATTTGAATTAGAACATTAGTACTATGTGCATACAGCATTTGCAGAGTACTAGTGCATATAAAAATTAATCAAGCCATTCTTACTAATAAACTTTTTAAACGAAGATTTTTTCAAGGAAAATTGGGGGAAAGTCAATTATTTAAAATATTATTAGTGAGAATGACTTAAAATGAGAGTAATGATATTGGGTGTACAACATTTTTAGAGTATGAAATTTTAATTGGGGACTTTTCCCCAATTTTGCCAAAAAAGTCTCCTATAGGAATTTTATTGGTAACAAGGACGTAATAAATTTTAATGCATGCTAAGTACTTTGCAAATGTTATATGCACATAGTACCAATATTCTAATTGATATCTTTCTTGCCAATAAAATTTTTAATAGGTGACTATTGATCTATGAGCATCTAATGGGACTCTTGTGTACATAGAGATGTGCAACATTATGGCTGACTATTGAGCTAAAATGTTACAAAGTTTTGATGTTTCATTTTCTATCTTTGATCAACCTCTGCTGCCTTTTATTTTGTTTTGTTGTACTGCGAGTTTAGATTAATGGACTAATGGTATTCAGTCTTCCACCCGAAAAAGGAAGACTAAATCCAATGGCCTATGTAGGACCTGTCCCAATCATGAAGCCCATCACCGTACTCAATACTTCAATTTTTGTTTTCATTCAAAAGATAACTTTACAAAAGTGTCTGTGTATTTACAAAAACAGTGCAAGACACTTGCCTATCTGAAAGAAAAACATGAAATCAGCCAACTCAGGCCAAAAAATCTAGAGGATTGAAAAAGTCGCTTATTTCGAGGCGTCCATAGTTTCCAAGTGATGATCCAAACAGTAGCAGCCATTTGTGTGTTGCACGGTGGGGGTTCAGGTTGATCGGTTGTCTCAGAAATCGACTGAGAAGGTGTTTTAGGGATAATCAATCTCCAATATGCTGTTGCTAGTGGGCATTGACGGAGGACATGGTTGATGTCTTCATACCCAAGAGTCAAATGACGCCTCACTCTCTCCGAGTTAGTTAGGAGTTTTCCTTTAAAAGCGAGCCAGAGGACATTTCGATATAAACTGCCAGTGTTTTGCTTCCTCTTTCCAGTTCTCTTCCTCCATTGTTTCATAAGCTGAGGTGAGAGTGAAGTCGCCTTTACTAGTTAGACTCCAGAAGCAGAGAGGAGGCAGCAATGCTAAGTTTAAGGTTCATGGTTGTCTTGAAACAAGTCCCATTTCCATTGGTCATTATCATCCACGAATTCACTGATTGGTTTTCTTAACCACCGGTCATTGATCTCTGAGAAAGCTAAGTTCTTGCCGAGATGCTCTGTCTTAGTATAGCCCAGTTGAGAGCAAGTATGATCTGCTTCGGCTCTTGCTACATTTTTTTAACAAGTATATGCGAGTTTTGCTTGGGCTAACTGAGTGTCCCTTCGCTTTAGGAGCCGACTCTGTTTGAAGAGGACTAAATTGTCGGCAAAGAATAGGTGTGATAATGGTGGACCCCATACGTATTGTTTCCCGGACTTGTGCGTTAATACCTTGTTGGAAAGGCGCGTACTCGATACTTAATTTCTTTAGGCGAATGGACAACCAAAATCTTCCAATCCCTCCCACACTCTCTGGAATATTTTAATCACTTGGTTTTCGCTCAATGCCTTCCGCACTAGAATAATCTACTTAACATGTTTGGAAGTTTGGTTAGATGATGACAGAGTTTTTACTCTTACCACTTTCTTTCTACTTATATTTAAATCTTAACCATACTTTTGATTTGCCATCCGAAAAAATTAATGTTTGGTTAGATGAGGCTTACTGTGTCTCGACCATCAAACCTAACATTCAACTTGGAGGCATTTTTCATGCCCCACCCCCATGCGGGAGCACCATTAAATTCGCGAGATTACCAGCTATTTGTCTTCACCTCAAACACAAGTAGTTACACCTAATCATGCATTATTGCGAAACCAAAAGCGTTTCGCACATTTTCAATGCATTTTAAGAACGGCGAATTCCTCACTGCTCCTGAGAATTTTGAGCTTTTGCTTCTGATAAAGTGATCGTCGTCCGTGTTCTGTGACAGATCGGTTCTCAACCAGATATGTTGAGTCGCGACAGATTTTTCTGGGTGAAATTGAGCAGGCTTGTAAATTCAATTGTAACGCTCTACGGTGTTGGAATTATTGTCTATTGTCTTTGGTTTCTGAAAACATGGAAAGAAAAAACTGTTGGATTGCCTTTCTCAACCACACCATTGTAAGTTTCGTCTTCGATTCTCTTCCTTTTTGTATTTCAATCCTTCTTCGATCGAACACTCTTCCAACTCCCAATCAGGATGTTCCTGGTTTCACCATCGGTTCAATGAGTTTTAGACGGAATCAAATGTCTGTTCCGTGTACTGATTTTACTTGGTTTTATCACTCTCAGGAATTATGATACTTGATTTATTTGCAAGTTAAATGTTGTTTTTCCCTTTACCAGTGGACAGCTGAACAGATGGTGTGGTTCTGTCAAATCATAGAATGGAGAGTTTTCTCCATATAGATCATTCATTTCCATGCTATTTTGGATGATTTTTTTAGCTGTGACAAATTGGTGCTTCTGCTGAACAGGTTTATACATATATGTATGGCCATAGGAATCGCTATCTGCCTAGGCACGACGTGTGGTTGTGTAGTCGCCAACTGTTTCAGCGATTGCATGCTTTCGATAGTATCCTCTTCTTTCAACATTTTTCTATTAATTTTCACTGACATTGTTCAATTACAAATTTAGTTTCATCCTTCACAATTTTCAGTATGTTGTGGTCATCTGCTGTCTTCTTTTATTGCAAATCGTTCTGGTTGTCATTATATTCTTCACCATGAACTGGGTAGAGGTATGCTTTCTCAAATCTGTCACATTAACCTTCCACAGATTAATCATGAGCTAGAGACTTCCAAGCAAAACCCAGCTTACATAGAAGATTCAGGCTTCAAAATATAACTTGTTGAATCTTGAAAATTTCTATCTGAGACTTGATTGAATTTAATTTTCTACTATAGAACTTTTATTAATGATAATAATAACTGAACAAAGAAGATGAGGGCATAGCTTGGGAAGAGTCTCAAAGTATTCTAAGAATGGATAATATTTTAGCATTGTTGATTGATATGGACATAGGCATAACCAGTCTTATGCAACTAACAGAGATGTGGGTTCTTATATACACCTGTTTGTGACAGAAAGTAGATGAGTACATTGACCAGAAATATACAGAGTTCAGGATTTTTATCCTCTTCCACTTGTTCATGTGTCGCATTATTCTTCTGGTATCATTAATACTTCAGGTATTATTTTCTTGAACTCTAGCAGTTGATGCTGTTCATTCAAATGCTGATACAGACATTAATTTAGCACTACCCAAAAAAAAAATAGACAGATTGTTGAAGCTTTTGCTAGAAACTAAATCTGATTTTTGCTCATGATTATGCAGATAACTGCAATTGCATTGGCTATTAATCTGCTGGCTCTGGGTACTCAAGCTGTGAAGTCTGGCTGTGGCAACCCTTCTGTAATGCCTGATTTCCTTCAATCCTTTCTAGTGCTGCCCAACTCAAGTGCACATGAGGACTCACCACACTGCACACTATAGCTATCATATTGGCACTGTTTAGAGAACCGGACTGGTTGAACCGTTGGCCGGTCATTGAGGCGGCCCGGATATATACGTTGGACCGTTTTTCTAAGGGAGCCGTTTGGACTGTCGTTTAACCGTTTTTGAGCCGGAAACCGGACCGGTTTTTAAAAAACCGTCCGGTCATATAAAAAATGTGAATTTTTTTTGCTGCAATTTAATGCTGTAAAAAAATTTTTAAAAATAGCATATAAATTTTAGATATATTACTTTATTTTATTTATATTATATGTTACTAATTTTAATAATTTGGTTTGTTACAAACTATTTTATAAAGATGCTTTTGAAGAAAAAACCAATGAGGTTCATCCTCAAGTTAAGAATGAAATTTGAAACATTGAAATTGGAGTTGAATGTCTTGATTTTGGATCATTTCCTCAACAAGATTATAACATTTACCACTCTAGTTCTATTTATAGGTCCCTTTTAACTAAATCTCACATATCAATGAGATATAGTTAACTCAATGATTATGGGGTAAATTTACAATTATGCCTTCATTTAATGAATGGGTACTTTTTAACTCTTTTTTCTCTATCTATCTTTAAATTATTTCTTCATTTGTACAATAAATAGGGGTAAAATTATCATAATCTCATTTATTACACTGAAAATGAACTTATAAATAGAACCAAATTTTTTGATCAAGAGCCATAATATTTGACAAGTTATAAAATCATTATTGTTAGTATATTTTGTTAGGTTGATGATTGACTTAATGTTCTTCTTTAAATAGTATTTTGTGACTTTATTAACTTCCTATAAAATTAGACTAAAGATTAATTGTCATATATAAATATAGTTTTTAAATTTAATTATTACATCACCGGTTCGACCGTTTCAACCGGTTGAACCATGACCCGCTTACCTTTCCGGCTTGACGTCCAGTTCGACTTTTAAAACATTGCATATTGGTATCCAAGTTTTGCGCAGAAAGTAACCAAAATTAATTAAACTTAACTTTCCAATATTCATACCTTACTAAAATATGTGTAGAAATAGAATTTTACTATATAAAAGCGCGAGTGCGCAGCTAGTTTTATACCTCCTCTTGTATTTTCTAATAGCTTGAAACTTGAATTGAGGATATTATTATAATAAAAAGGATTATAGAAGAGAGAGAATAAGAAAATTATCATAAAAAAGAGGAGGATTTTACGTTATTTTTTCTAATTAATTTTAAACACACACATATGGAACACTATATTTTATTTCACAGAATTGATGGGTAAAGGAAAAGCATTTTGGAAGAAGAGGGGAAAATTTATATATTTGTGTAGATATTGTAGACATATATTCCTTGAAGAGTGAATGCATTTACGGGAGGATTGCATATAACAATAACAGCAACACCGTCATTGTCAATAAGTCTCAACTTGCATCTTTTCCATCACCATGTTGCTTCGCAAGCTTTTATGATTTATCAATGAAACCACAGTACTTGTTTTATTAATTTGTTACTCAAACTAGGGATTGTGGAATATCATCACACACCCACACACATATAAGCGCTTTGGATCCAATGTAACACATACACAAGTGGCCTTGTGCATATTCTCTTTCTGAAGTTTATTATTGATAATCTTAGTGTCAATTCATCAAATAATAAAAATAATAATAGTTTATGTCGCAGTTGATATATCTATCCTATGCTACTTGATATCGTCCTGTGCTAAAAAAGAAAGAGAGAAAATATGTTCATGTCTTTTCGTCCTAATGGTTTGTTAGAGTCAGAGATCCCTACAAACTTGCAAGCCTCATTTATCTGTGTTATGGTATTTAATTAGAGCAAAAGAACTTATCTATTTCTTTAATTAGATGGGTAGACACTAACAACCTAAAATTATAAGTGGGATAAAATCTACGACCTTTTTTATTCATATAGAAGTTTTTAATAAATCACTATGCTACAAAGCCATTGATAAAATGATTTATGCTTGGTTTTGAAACTTGATATTTCCTAACAGATTTTGTAGGTTGGGCCATGACTAGCTATTATCTCCTATTTGTGTTGATCCTGATAGCCAAACTGCATTTATAACAGAAAAGCACCTCAACTGATGAAGTCACAACCAAAATTTCATTTTATCACCCCCTCCTAATTTGATGGGTCGTTGGTTTGAATTACTTTTTTGGATCTTTAATATAATATATATATATATATATATATATATATCTAATTTAATTAGATTAAAGAAATTAGTTAAGTTAATTTATAAATCTAATTCCTATTTTAAGATAAAGATGTGAAAAGTTTCATAGAAATTGAAATCTTAAGTCATATGGCTGTGGATCCTTTGCCATCCATAAACTGATCATAAAAAAAAAAAAAAACCTACTTAAGGTGGTAATTAGCTATGAGCGTTATCAACCGCTTTAGAAACAAGTGTCTGCATTCTTTAGGGTTGCTTTGAAATAAACAGTACTTCCTTTAGTTCATAATGTAAAACTTATTTGACTAATTTATTTAAGAAATTGATAAATATGAAAAATAATCTTATATTTAAGGTTAAAATCAATTCCTCAGTTACATCCTACATTAAGAACTGGATGAGTAGCACTCCCTCTGGTCTTAAATATAAGATAGAGTTAACTTTTTTTTTAGAGATTAATAAAATTAAATAAGTTACTTAATCATATAATATGTTGTGTATCTTTAAATTATGTATCAATTTATTAGTCCAACTAATTAATTTAGAAAAAAAATATAAATACTCTAACGTAATTTAATTAATTTTTTTAATATTTTTTAAAAAATGATCTTTATTTTATATTTAGCATCCAGAGGTATAATATACACGTAATTGAGGTGGCAGTGTGAAAAGCTGAGAGCCCAATGACGTGAGGGGCTTCCACTCATAATACATCCAAATGGTCCATAATATTATTAATGCTACAAATTAATTCAAAGCCTGGTTGTGGTTGGCCGACCTAATTATCCTTGTTGAAAAATATATATAAAGGATAAATGCGTTTTTTATATATTGCGATTATAAGGATAACTAACCAACGTAAAATTCAATATCAAGCTTAGAATCAGCTTAGGCTTTCTCTCTTGTATGAATAACTAACCAACAAGTTTTCTCAAGGGGATGACGGTTTAAGACCGAAATGTCATTAAATATTTTGACATTGATGTGGTGAAATTTCATACCGATATTTTAAAATTTAATAATATTGAAACTTTCACTTCTGCAAAAAAAAAAAAAAAAACCTTTAATCATGGTTATTTTCAATTATATATCATAGTTTCATATTGTTATGTATGATGGCGTTATATATTCTCGACGATTCTAAAACTGTGGTGTATTTAATAACATATATAACGATTTTAATAAAATATCCTCTATATTGAAACTTGGCGTGACCATGATGTGCATTATGCTTACATAATAAATAAGGGATACACATGAATAACTATTCTATATTCAATAGTGTTGGCATAATACATAATGATTTCAAATAAACAAACGTTACATATACATTTGACATATGTGATGGTTGTTAAGTAAAAACCATGAAGTTTTAAAACACATTACGGTTGTTATATAATAACCGTGGTGTATCGATGCTAGACTTTTCATGTATATGAGAGGTATTGTTTTATTATATATAGTCTAATCCAACTAGTTCAAAAAACTCTTACATGAAGAATATATCACGGTTATTATACAACAACCGAAATGTATTTTAAAACTTTACGATTCTTATTTAACAATCGTTACATTTGTTAACTATCTATATAACAGTTGTTTACTTAACAACCGTTATGCATGTGTCAACTATCTATATAATTGTTATTTATTATAAATGCAATTATGTTAGATTATATTTAACAGTTCTAATATTTTTGTTTCTATTTTAATTATTCATAAATATTATTTATTTTAAATTAATTTAATATAATTTATTTAACTTCCTTAATCTCTTTAAAAAAACTCAATTGGCTAGAGGCAATACTTTGTTGAAAAAGCAAAACGTGACTTCTAATTTTCATGCCTTTTTTTTAATTAAAAAAGGGAAAAGAAGTTAAATGAAGAATCCAAGTCGGGAGTCTTGCAACGTAGAGTCTAAAGTTTCCTTATTCATCAGTCAACTAGCCATTCTTGCCAAGCACCTACTGGCACTGTCAATGGCTTCTTCTGCTTTCGCTCACGTTGACGCTGCTCCTGAAGATCCTATCCTTCTTGTATTCTCTCTTTCTCTGTTTCCTTTTCAAGCGATGGAGTTCATGCAGCTTTATTCCGGCTGTTTTGAAACCCTTTCTAAAACTTTATCGAACTCGCTATTTGGATTGTCATGTTTTCTAACGTAGGTGACTGTTGCTTACAACAAAGACCCAAGCCCACGAAAGCTCACCGGACAGAGGTGAGTCCGACGTGAGTGTTGCTCAGTCACGGTTATGGTTGTCGATTATTTACCATAGAATGACCAAGTTAATTTCTGACAACGTGATCTAGAATATTATTATATATTTGGCACGTGTTCTTATTTTTTGCTTCGGTTACAAGAAGGAAAACCTCTTGTTTTGATTGTCGTCAGAAAAGTAGAACAGCAAATCTTGAATGACAGGTTAGTAGGTGGCTGTACCTCAGTTTGAAATAAAAATTATCATAAAATTCCCATTTACCATTTTTTCCAGGTCTTACAACAAGGAATACCTTCCAATTGTTGGAATTGCCGACTTCAATAAATTGAGCGCTAAGCTTATTTTTGGCGCAGACAGGTTAGAAATGCGATATCCAGTTAGAAATGTAATATTCCCTTTGATATTTTTTTAGGAGTTTATCTTAATTTTAAATATAAGATATAATTTGTATATTTATCAGTATTTTTTTAATTTATCCTTATTGATACTCTCTCAAGAATAATTAAGAAGATGAATAATGAAATTAAGGAAGATGATGAGAGTGCTTTAAAAAAGACATATTATATTAACTAACTTAACTAACTTCCTTAATCTAATCAAATTAAATATGACTTACACTAAAAATCAGCGGACTTTTTGAGGAGTTGATCTTAGTCATAAATATAAGATATAAATTTCATATTTATCAATATTTTCCTAATGTACTCTTATTGATATTCCTCGACAATAATTAAGAAGAGGAATGAGGAAATTGAGAAAGATTAATAGAGTATTTTATAAAAAGACATATCATATTAATTAGATTAATTTCTTTAATCTAATTAAATTAGGTAAATATATCTTATACTACAAAATTAGGGAGTGCCTTTTTTATGAAGTGATTGTTAGATTCTGATAGATTCATTTTTTGCTTAGCAATGCCTAACTGTGTTCTTGCTTGCAGCTACTATTAAGGCATGTCCGGTTCTGGATCATTAAGTGACTGTTTGGTACACACGATTTGGAAGGAAGAGAGGAGAGGAAAATTTTTTATGATTTTGATTTAAAAAAATTGAAGAAGTGGGGTTATAAGTTTTTAGTTAATATTTCTTACTTTTTCATTTTATATCTTATTTTTATTAAAATTTTATAACTCCATTTCTCCAATTTTTTAAAATCTAACTCATAAAAATTTTTCCTCTTCTCATTTCTCCTCCACTTCCCTCCTACATACCAAGCAGACCCTAAGAGTTGGAGGTGAATTTCTGGCTAGGTATTATCATAAAGTAAGATGCATAACCATTGACTTTACTCTGTATTTTGTCCTTTAAGTTGATTTATTATATGGTGGAAGCTAACCATTTTTTGGCTGCCCTTGGCTTTGCAGCGGACCATATACTTGCCTCAGCCTACTTGGGGTAACCACCTTATACTTTTCACCCATGCAGGGTTATTTGTCAAATATTACCGCTACTTTGATCCAGCGACACGGCGGCTTAATTTTCGAGGTAATAATTGATATCTTTACCTTCAACTTTGTATGCTTCATCAGCACTTTTCTGTTTTTTAATATAAAATATATTTATTTAATTTAATTTAATAAAAAATTAGTTAAATTAATTAATATAATATATAATTTTTAAGATACTTTAATCATCTTCTTAAATTTATTTATTTCCTCTCCTCCTTAATTATTGTTGAAGGAGTATCAATAAATAAAATTAAGAAAAGATTAACAAATATAAAAAATATATCTTTATATGTAGGATTAATATCAATGACAAAAGGGAGAAGTAAATGATGCTGATGTGTTTATAAGTTAGCTTTGAGTCCACAATAAAAATTTGTCAATAGGAAAACCTAAGATGATTCTCTTTTCTCAAGGAACCTTTTATTAATTCTGAAGTAATCTAAATGCCATGCAAATATAATAAAAATAAGGGAAAATTGGTTTTGGGTTTTTCAAATTAATAACTAATAGATTAATGTAATTTAATTAAAAGCTAAACTATTATTTTTAGTATTTTTATAAAAAAATGGGATGGATATGAGGAAACTGAGTCTTGATAGCAAAGTTAATAGCCTTCATAACTTCTTAAAATGCTTTGGGATTTAATTTATCATCAAGTCAAATTAAAAACTTTAAGTAATCACATTGAGTCCAATTTATTTAACTAATAACTAATTTTACGATTGCATTCAAATTGTAAAAAACCCTCTTGGTGTATGTTTGAAAATCATTTTAATGAATTTGTTTCCTCTTAAACGAGAGCACAATCGCAACACTTAATATGAAATAAATTAACTGCACACTATAATAATTACATATAATGCATAATCTCATTAAAACATAAAGAAATATATTCAATACAAAGTTTAAGTGTATTAACAACAAAATTTAATAAAAGAGCAATCCATTATAGACAAATAACTACTTATCCAAGTCTGATCGTCCTATATCAATACAAAAGCATCATCAACATGTTTAAATGCCTATTTGGATTAACGGTGTAGAAGTAGTTTTTTTTGCAATATGAGTTTTGAAAAAATTATATTATAAATGCGATTTATATTTGGATTGGCGGCGGCAGAAATGTTTTTTTTTAATTTTAAACTTGTTTGTATTAGTGTTTGAAAAACCCGTTTAAATAAAAAATGACTGAAAATTGTATGAAACTTATTAAATACTACATACATACATATATATATATATATATATATATATATATATATATATATATTACGATAATTGATGTAAAAATATATATATCGTGTTTTTTAATCAAGAAAATTGAAACCTTTATAGTTTTTTTTTTCTTTAAATCAATATAACATATCAAATTTATACTAATAAGTAATAACATTTGTAACATAAAAGAATTATGAGAGGCTTTTTCTTATAAAATGAGAGGTATAATTTGGATGGAATTTTTATTGAGAGTTTACACGCATGGAAAAAAAGGGGAAAATAAAGCAATAATGAAGAGGAAGAATAAATGGAAGAGAGACATGAAACTGTCATGAACACGTGCAGGTGTCTAGAGTGATGACATGGCCCAATAAGAAAGAGGCTGTATCCATCGCCACCAACCCCTTTAAACTGTTTCTGTTACTGTAACTTCATCCACCCCCATTACAAGTAGCTGGAGTCGGCTTCTCCAAAAAGCGGCTTTTTTTTATTAAAGCTCGCCTTCCTAAACGCAACTGTATATACCAACTGGCTTCTGATGTCCTATTAGGCTTTTTGGTTGGCCTACCATATTCCCAGACAGACCCTGAATATATGATAAAAGCTTTGGGAAAACTAATGAACTCCGATGAAGCTCTAGCCTCATTTTTCACCACCAAAACTCAAGGAATCTAGCCACTCATAGCTTAACAGCGATCACAGTTTCTTCACAACTCAAATAATCCGTTGCACAAGAGTGGAAAAACTATGAAAATGAAATCACAAAGCTCGCCGGAGAATTACAAAGGTTGCCGCAAAATTACAAAAAATCGCCGGAACTCACAGAAGCAGGCCGACGAAGGGGGCTGTGGACGATGGTAGTGGAGTATGGCGCTGTAGTGCTGGAAACTGAGAACAAATGAGGAATGGTGGTGGTGCTCGCCGGTGGTCTGGAAGAATGGAGGTTGCCGGTGGTGGTGAGAGGGAAGATCGACGGTGGAGCCTCTCTTCTACTCCGAGCTCTCTCTCTCTCTGTGTCTTCCACGGTCCTCTCTCGCTCTCTCTGTCGAGGCTCGGTGGTGGAGAACAATGAGAATGGTGAAGCCAGAGAGAGACTGATGGTGATGGTGGTGGTGATTTCTCTCTCCCTCGATCTCCGGCCTCCTTTATTTTTCCCTTTCCAAAGACGCAACGCCTCTGCAAGTCGGGATCTCTGTGATTCCGATCGAGCTCTCCCAGTATGAGCCTTCTCGTTCTTTCTTTCCTTCAGACGCGGCACCGTATGGTCTCGACCTCGCCGGCGACGGAGAGGTAAGGAAAAGCTGAGATGAAGGTCGCCGGCGAGGATGACGAGGTGTGGTCCGATTTGGTTCTCTCAACCTGCCGCAGCGCTACAATTTGTCTCTGGAAGTCGAGTGTCGAAGAAGATGATAACCTAATCCCTGACCAGGCACCTCAATGAATATTATCAAAAGTTTGAAGAGGGACTATACTGCAGAATTTTAAAAATTTTGGGTAAAAAAATTAATTTTTGAAATTTTTGGGCATTTATGTAATTTTCTCTGATCCCTTTTCTTCATTAATTTGTAATTTCTAGAAATAATTTCGGGTATTTTTCTGCAATTTTTCTCAACACTCAAAAGTATTAATTCTGAGACTAAAACACATGTAATGTAAGATTAAGCAAAATGTAGTATCAAAAAGAGAAATCATTTATATAAATAATTAATAAATTATAACCATTTTACCATTAGTCATTTAATTCAATATAAATGTCCCTAATTTAAATTAGTATTTAATTATATAATAATATCTTAGAAAATACATTAAAAATCCTAAATTAATAATAAGAAAGCATATTATGGTTTAATTAGTAAATACTGAGTTTTTACTTCCATATAAGAGTTTACACCATGATGCACATTTCGGTTAATAACAGGACTCTTGGAAGACCTTGGTTCTGCTCCATCCGGATCTATTGTCTTGTTACATGCATGTGCACATAACCCAACTGGTTTTGATCCAACCCTAGAGCAATGGGAGCAAATCAGGCACCTGAAAAGATCAAAACCTTTGTTGCCTTTCTTTGATAGTGCCTATCAGGTATCCTGGCATAGTCCATAACAAGGAATTTGTTTTATTATGATTTAAATTATGCCTAAATTTTAATTGAATGTTATAAAATAGGGTTAAGGTACAATTTTGTTCTAAAAGTTTTTGTTGGAGAGTAATGTTATCCTGGAAATTCTTTTAGATTCAATATCACCCCGAAAGTATTAAAATGGAGCAATGTTACCCATTTCTGTTACAAAATTAACGGTCAACGTCATTTTTTTAAATGGTATGGTGCAATATTGTTACGTTTTGAAACTTTCGAGGTGACATTGAAACTGAAAAAACTTTCAAAATAATATTGCTTTTCAAAAAAAACTTTCAGAGCAAATTTGCATATTAACCCTATAAAATATAATGTTTTATTCTGCATGATAGGGTTTTGCCAGCGGAAGTCTAGATGCAGATGCACAGTCTGTTCGTATGTTTGTTGCCGATGGGGGTGAATTGCTGGTAGCTCAGAGTTATGCCAAGAACATGGGGCTTTATGCAGAACGTGTTGGTGCCTTAAGCATTGTAAGATTGCTTTGGTCATAGTTTGGGATATTTTTCTTCATTTTATCACATTAATATGACCTTCTAATAGAAAGTTTTCTAATGCAATCATAATAAATTTGATGTTTTCTCCTACTGATTAACCTAGGTCTGCAAGTCAGCTGATGTTGCTAGCAGGGTTGAAAGCCAAGGTGAAACAAGTGATCAGGTCCATGTATTCAAATCCTCCCATCCATGGTGCTTCGATTGTAGCTTCCATTCTCACAGACCTGTCATCAGCCACGAATTTTCTTCTTTATGTCGTGTATTTTTACTCCTCTAGTATTTAATATAAGACATGTTTAGGTAGTTAATCTTAATACTAAATATAAGACATATTTGCAATTTATTCTATTTGATACTCTTTCAATAATAATCAAAGATGATAGATAATTAAGAAATATGATTAGGGTATTTTAATTAACTTCTTTAATTTAATCAAGTATATCTTATATTAAAGACCGGTTTTCTTGTATTCAATATACCACTTGCTGATGTTTCTTCTTATTTCTGGTATGTCAGGGAATTGTACAATGAATGGGGTGCTGAGTTGAAGGCAATGACGGACCGAATTATCAGCATCCGCCACCAACTTTTAAATGCCGTTTCTCCTTCACATTTCCCTGTTTCTTCTTGGGTGGCCAGAGGTGTTCTTCTTAGTTGATTCATCAAACTTATTAACCGCAGCTGTACTTATTTCTCCTTTGATTGGGTCAGGGACGCCTGGTGATTGGAGTCACATTACGAAGGAGATTGGAATGTTAGTTTCACAGGATTGAAACCAGAGAAAGTTTCTTTCATTAAAAAAGAGTATCATATGTACATGACATCTGATGGGTAAGAAGCTCTATTTATGACTTCATTGATTGCTGTATCAATCATAAGCTATTAAAAAGGAATGATAACGATAAGTAATATATTAATTAATTATTAAAAAATGTTTGTATGCTATTAAAAAGGAATGATAACTATAAGTAATATATTTAATTAATTATAAAAAAATGTTGTATCCAAGAAGGGATGTACAAAGGCATATGGGAACAATGTAATATTTTTTGGTAATAAGTTGGAGTTTTCGTATGACTCAACTACCACCGTTGAATGTGCCGGAGGATTAGCATGGCCAGTCTAAGCACCAAAACAGTGCCATATCTGGCAGATGCAATACATGCGGCCGTAACGCAAGTCGCCTAGTGGGAGGGGGACATGAGCTTAGCTTTCCTCTTCTGTACTTACCATCTTCCTCCCCGTCTTGTCTCTCTCACTATTTATTTTAATCTTCAGATTGAAATTTGAGTCACTAAGAATTTATATTGTGTAAGAATATTGTTTATTGTAGTTTTAAATTATCATGATTAACATTTAATTGCTTGTGAATTTATTTATTTAATAATTGAATTTTATTAGTGATGTTACAAAATATTAAATATGAACTACTTAAATTTCAATCAAAAAGTTAAGACGTAAAAGATATATATGATAAAGTGTCGACTCCAACTTGAATTTAGGGGAGATGATGGGCCGTAGTTGCCCACGACGGGTGCGCGCAAGGCTCCCCCACCCAAAAAAACACACATCCTATGTGCATGTATTGTGCACAAATTATTGTTTTTAATTTTTAATTAACGTGGTGCAAATCTTAACCCGCACAGTCTCCCGAGGGCTCGGCTCCAATCTTTTTTGAGAAAAATGAATTTCAAAATCTAATGGGTAATATTATTTTCCTTTCAATCACAAAATAAGTCTGATTATCATGAAAATAATGGGACAGAATCAACTTTTCAAATACATTCTATTTATATGCATAAATATAAATGTCGCAAGAATTGCAAACCCTAATCAACAGGAGGCTTTAATTATAATAAATTAACAATTAACAATTAACAAATAACAAGCAGCTATCTACACCCTTTCAACAAATATGAAGAGGGACTTGAGAAGGTCATGGCTGAAGATTTGTTGTTCTCCTTTCCTGGTGTTCCACATTCACTAAAGTCAAGTACCCGTCGCTCCGTCTGCAAAAACATACTTCACTCAGCTAAATAACATATAATTGGCGATGCGACAAATTCACCATAGAAAAGACAGAAGTTGAGTTGAGTAAATATGGCTTTACCAAAGCATTTGAAGAAGCTAACTGACACTGATTGCCAGGCTGATTATTAGGGTCTCTTCTTTCTTGGTCCCCATCCCCGGCATTTCCAGATGCATCTTTTGCTTTAGGAGTGTCAATTTCCAAAATCTCCTCAGCATTGGCATATGCGGCCGCAGTTTGTTCCTTGACCTGCTTCATCCACCCAATTGCATCATAGCTTCTATCACCTGGGCTCATTAAATACCCAAAATCCTGTTGACATGTTATTCAGAGTGTTAGTGGAGGGAAAATGCAATCTGCATAAGACAAAAGGACATCCGACAGAACTTGAAGTACCTCAATAGTTATTTCAGTATCAATCCTAGGGCTAGTCAGAAAAGTGTTAATGAACCAAGGGGACTTCCATGCTGAAGGTGATTCAATGCTTCTTCTAAAAGGTGTTCCACCAAATCTGGCGACAAAAGATGACAATTATTCCACAATCAGCCAAGATAAAGAATGAAATGATGAAAGATAGAAATAGTGAGCAATGACCCTTGAAGATAAAAATTAACGCATAGTGATGAAATGAATATTACATGTTGAATGTTTCAAAACCAGCATCATTCCCTGGATGATCACCAGAATTCTCCCCAGGGGCAGATGAACAATGAGATGGCCGAACTGAAGAAATTTCATGCTCCTTTACACAAATAGAAGGGAAGCAATCACTTGTGCAGGGATTTCCATGCAATGACTTTTGAGCGATATTCTGATGTGGGGCTGCTTCCAAGCTTCTATCGTTCAGGTTTTTGGGAGTTCTAGCACATGAAATGTGAGTTCTATCCAAGCTCAAACGAATTTGATTTGGAGAATACAATAGCAAGTCATTCATATCACATTCGGTTAAGACACCGGAAGGTTGTTGCCCCTGATAAAAGTATAGAGAAAAGGAAGGTGAAGTATGAATATTGACAAATTACTTGTTTACAACTTGTTTGTATCAAACTAGAGGCCATCATGCAAGGACAGTACTTACAATCTCAGCAGCAGGATTGGCATCAACATCAGTCTCCATCTTCGAATCATCGTCCAGAGAGTTATTACCAGTATCTTTTTCTGACTCTTTGCACCTCAAAATGGCGGATTCCTCTTTTCCCTCGACATGTTCTCCTTTCAAAGCTGGTTCACAATTTTCTTTCAAAGCTGGCTCACAATTTTCTTTATCATCATCAGAGGCTCCATTTTTAATTTTCTGTATTGAGGATAGAGGCAGCATATTCGCGGAGTGAGTTTCATTGTCATCAAACATGACATCCAAACGTGAAAAATGTGTAGTCAACGTGAATGTCATGTCAGTCTCAAGTTTCTTCTCAATTCTCTTATCTGATAATGGTGATAACAAGTCCCGGCGTCGCTTCTTTAAAATGGATGGTGTACTAGTGAAAGTTTTTGCAGCACTTCTCAACAAAGCATCTGGGCTATCATCACGAGAAGGCGATTCCCACAACCTCAAGGGAGTTGGACTGTTCACTGAAGACATCATAAGCCGACGGATGCCCAGGGGACTGAAATCTTGCTGCATATCCCCTCCATTTTGTATAAGATCACAGCTAAAGAAAGGAATATCTAAGCTTGGAAATCGAGGAGGTTCATAACATAGAGATCCTGTGTCCTCCTGTTCTGTTTGTACATCTGCCTTTTCATCCATTGGATTACAAGTTTGCTTGGCATCCGATGCACAAGTAAAATTATTTACAGGGACCAATCTTAAAGCATCATTCACGATATTGGTTCCATCGTGCATTTCAGCGCTATCTATAATATCAATGCAAGGTGAGACGGATGAGTTGTTGGGGTGAATGAAGCTGTCATGTGCGTGGGAGGCAAAGTGCTGATTATCTCCTCCATACATTCGGGCGGCTTCAGCAGTGTACAATATTCTACCATCATTAACTAAAACCAATGAAGGAACAATTGGGAAAGATTGGCAGCATGAAGGTTCTATTAAATTATTAGATCTTGTTGGACAAGTTTTGAGTGCAGCTGAGGTTCTATCAGCATCTGATATCTGGATCTCAGATGATTGGAAAAGATTTGAAGTGCTTGCAGGCAAAACCACATCAACACCTTTGTTATGATCTCCAGTTGAAAAGGTACCATCATTCATTGCATCTGAAAATAGAAATCTACAACATTCTTCATCAGCCATCAACATGTCCTCCGCTTTAGAAGAATCCATAGATGTGGGAACCATAGATGTTGCAATACCTAACCCCGCTGAAGTATGAAATTGAGCATTCACAATGTCATGGTTTTCGTCAGAAACTATACAATCTCCTTGAAAAAGTGAGAATTCCTGACCCAAGTCTAATGATGAAATACTGGGTAAACCATGTAATTGGAATCCATTATCCATGCCTGCAAAATTTCCAGGTCCTTGTGAGTATTTTTGCTCAGTGAATCGAGAAGAGGAAGCCTCTTCACGAGCAATGTCTGAGTTGCATATGGTAACCTCATCCAGTGGTATATAATATGGCTCTGAGCATGATGCTTGACTAGGACTTTGCTCCTTTCCTAGACTAGAATATTCATTTGGCTTGGTTTCTTCTCTAGCATGTAAAACATCCCTTGTCATTTCTCGGGAAACCGGTAGATGACCAGCACTAGCAGACTCTTGGCTACACTCTGAAACTTCCTCTCTGATTCCCTTCTGACTACTATCATCTCCACTACAAACTAACCTCGATGATGTAGAAACCACGGGTTGATTTGGATGTCCAACATGGGGTATAAGCAAACCCGACGCCAAGTAAGAATCCAATTTCTTTTTGACAGAACTGTTCCAGTGATTTTTTATAGCATTGTCCGTCCTGTTGCCTCAGAAGACAAACATACCACAATTTCATGTGTTTATGGACAATCAACAAAATAGAAAGAACCAAAAGTGAAAGGATCCGTCTCAAAACAAAAAATATAAAAAGAACTTGAGAGTAAATAGAAGATATGATTCCATATTCAAGTTAAAGCAGTGGTGCTGCCTCCTTATCACTCTGTTCAGTAAGGAAAAGGATTTTATATACCTTCCAGGTAAGAACTTCGTCAATTCAGCCCATCTGTTCCCATAAATTTGATGCGCACGTATTAGAGCCAACTCTTCCTCTTGGGTCCATGCTTCTTTGTTTATTCCAGGATTGAGATGATTATGCCACCTAAGAAGTTATAAATGATATTAGCCACTACAAAGCACACCACCCCAACTATACGTCAAGACAAAGTCTGCAATAGGATTTACTATGTACTAAGAAACATGGATATAAGAAGTGTGGACAAAGATACTTAAATGACATGCACAAAATGGATGAGGCAATAAGCATACCTTTCTCGGCATTGCTTACCAATTCGTCCAGGTAAGTGCTGTGCAATAGTAGACCATTTTTTTGGCCCATATTTGTTCACCAAATCAATTATTATTTCATCTTCCTGTTTGCATTCAGATTTGATACGTTATCTAATAATGAGATATCTCATTTGAAAAGCAGTACATACAATCCAAATAATATTTAACATTAGACAGAGCTCCACCATGCAAATATAAAATCAGCATACACAAGAAATCGGTCGTATAGATCACCTCTTTAGACCATGGACCTTTGACCAGCTCAGGGTTTAAGACTTTCTGCCACCTGTGTAGACACTGTACATCTGTTCTATCCTTGAAACACTCCGCTATAAATAGATATAATTGTAATTAGAAACTGTTAATAAACACAATAATGCAGAATGAAGATGCATTGATTTATAAAAAAATTATAAAAATGTGTTTAAATCAGCAGATTATTGATTTGTTTTATTTTGATCCACTGAGGTTAGAATATACCTTCTTAATTAAAGCAAAGCACACTGTTAAGAATAACTTAATTAACAAATGTATACTGTCAAACAGACACTCATGGAATTAAGTCATGAATGAATTCATCAATGATATTAAAAAAGTACCTATTTTCTTCCAATTCTTTCCTTTAAAACGTTGAACTGCCTTTCGCAAGATCTCATCCTGCAAAAACCATGTCCGTTACAAACACTACTAGCACGCAACATTTTTCAAGCATAACTGAGACTTGCCCAAAATTTAAAAAAAAAAACAAAAACAAAAACAAAAACAATCAAGATCCAGTATTCTAAATGTGCAATAATATCACAGTTAAAACGGCCAAAGTAATAAATTAGGCTGGGAGGATTTTAAAAGAATAAGTCAAACCTGCGGGAAGTCAAATACCAAAAAAAGCAAGTATGCTACATTTGACATAAATGCCATGTAGCAAAAGCTAATAACGATTATGGTTGCACTATCGAAACAACGTACCCAGGCTATAGAAAGATGAATTATGTATGCATAGCTAACGTTTTTACCTCTTCAGGAGTCCACTGTCCTTTTGTAGAACGCCTGGTGGGGCCACTAGTTCGCCTACAGATACAAAACTTCTAGTGAGATGAAAAGCGCTTACTTTGCCTATTCTCAATAGAAGCAAACACTTAGTATGGTGAACCAAAAAAGCAAATGGCCTTTATTAATTCATCAAGAAAGGAATACAAAAAACCAGCAAGGAATTCAATGTTTTTTCGTCATTGCTGCAGTTAGCAAGAACCATAGTTTTAGCTCAATAAAAGAACTCGATTTTAACTAGAATTTATAAACCATTTTCTTACTAAAGCAAATAACAGCTCCAAAATTAAATAGTTCAAATGGAAAAGGTTTAAAGTTACTAGGCGCTAATAAGAAATTACCAACCAGAGGGTGCTCAATGGCTACCTGTCTGTTACACAAACCTTTTTCAGGTAAAACTTGAAAGAATCTCAGAGGACAAAAGCATATATGCATTGTAAATAAGCAATATCAGCAAAAGATAATATGTATAAGGGTTTGGGCAATTACCCATGCAGGGCTCTAATTTTCTGAACACCGTCACTGAGCCCATCTGATGGAGCTGGGGTTGTCTTGTCACCTTCCATAGTTTGTTGGAAGACAAGCAAAATAGCATAACCCAAATCCTACTTGAATGCAACTCTGTCCAGAATTGGCACTCCAAATCATTATAATTACTCTAACAAGTCTCAGGCACAGGGTTCTGAAACGAGGCATAGATAAACAGAGAGGAATTAGAAGGTTTTCTTCGACCAAAGAAGAAAAGAATCATAATTTTTTTAAGTGACAAGTCATAACTAATAATGGGGAAAAGGACAATAATTAAATCGGGAAAAATTCCAGTTCAACAATGAAGCACAAAATAATGATCCTAATTCTTGGACCATGTTCATACCACAAGTCTGTATCCAGAGCTACATTCCCTGCTCAGCGTAATGTTCACTTTATATGAGTTGACACCATAACTCAATCGCATAGGTACATTCTAGGATCATACTCGATACCATCGAACACTAGAAGTGTATTGTCCATTTGGCAGGGTTGGGAACAAATCCCTTAAAATAGGATTTAGCAAAATTCATATCGATATTTACACCGTAGGATCGGATTTAGTGAGAATCAAATTAATGAATCCAGTGTACATTATAGGCAGTATTCTGTTGGTATTATGCTCATTCTAATCCAGGCGAGCATAAATCAACACTAACCTAGTGCAATTACAATCAGTACGATGTACTAACATGATATCCTATTCTCTGTCGAACCATGACCATGCCAAAGAAACAGTAATTTGGGTTTAGCGATTTCAAACAACCAAGGACCTTCAAATGGTATCGGCCCATAAATTTTGCGCACCACTTCCCACTACCGCACCAACAAAAAGAATGTAATAAAAGATATAAGTATTTTGCATAAAGAACCATTTACGATTTGAATTGAAACCTCATCTAAGATCGGAGAAAGCACTCATAATTGATTCGGTTAATTAGATCATTCAAATTCGAATTTACAATTTTGAGTGAGTCCTCGGTGAAGTAGGTAATTGTCAGTAAAAGTCAGTAGAAGAAAAATGTAAATTAACTATACAGTGAAAGACACTAACCGGACTGAGCTTCAGATAAGATGGCAGAATGACATATAAACAATGAAACGACCGAAATGGTGTGCATTTGCAGATCCAGTGAGTTGTAAGGAAGATCTACAAATGATGAGCGATAAGTAAACTTGAGGGTGAGTAAGACGATCCGGAGCTCTCTCTATTCATAGTTCAAACATAAAGGGGCGGATTCAGATGTTTTAAACCCTATGGTTAAAGGTCGAACACTTAAGCGTATGGACGGTGAGGATATTGACACCTAAGAACTGAACTGTGATGGTTCTCAACGTTTCTGCCGTCATTTTCAAAGTTCAACGGGCAATTTTCTTTTGTCTTCAGTTGAGTGTGTATTGACCTGTGGGGAGGGAAAAAAGTCTTCAGTTACCTGTTTGTTATGGGGTGAAATCTCTTCAGTTTTATTTTAGGAAAATTCGGAGAAAAGTTCTCCATTAAAAATTTTATGATCAAGGAAGACCTCAGTCTCACACACATATTACGAATAGTACCAATGCTTTGATTTAACACTCCTCACCGATAAAACTCTTTAGTCCTTACTGATAAGATTTTCAATTTTCCCAAGTTTTCGTTCATCTTAATTATAAAATAAAGTTAACTTTGAAATATGGTGATAGATCTTTTTAAATGTATCAAAAATATTTTATTTTTTAAATTAATGCCTATGTTAGATTATTATCCTATAATTACTCACTTATAGCATATTTTACGTAGATTATAAACTTTAAATTTCATTAACTTAACATAAAATCTTAACAACTTTTCAACGTTATTCCTATTTAATGGTATTGATATTTTTTATAAGGAATATTTTCTCTTATAGGGATGATCCTTAATATATATAACAAATAAATTATAGGAAAAAATATTCATAAATACCTTATTAAAAACTTATTTGCTAAATGGGGCATTCGGGTGCAAATAATCTTCCTCGTGTGCAAAAGATCTTCCCTTGTGTTCAAACAATCTTCTATATATTCAATATATCTTCCCTTTGTGACATTTTTTGTGTTCAAACAATCTTTATTTGCGTGTAAACGTTTGACAAATAAATTTCCAATAAGTTATTTATAGCATGATATTTATATTTTTACTCTTATTAAATGTATATCATTAATTATTTCTGTGCAATAAATTTTCACTTATTATCTCCCATGCACATTCTTTATAAACAATGTTATAATTGAAAAGAAAGGCACATAAATTATATACTTATTATTTTTAACTAATATTTTGAACCGCTTCATTTTGATAATTGTTCTTTATAAAAAGGATCTTAAATAATTTAAATAAGATCAGAGGGGAATTAATAGCCTAATAGGATTTTAAAACAATTTAAATATCACATTTTTCTTATATTTTAAGCCAAATAGATTTTTTTTTAATTTTTCCTGTAATTAAGAATTCAAGAGGATATCGCGAACATATCCCTTCCTATATCTTTTTTTGCTAAAAAGTTATGTAAATGAATATTTAGCGACATGTTTTCTGGGGTTACATGAATTACATGAAATTTACAAAAAATAAATCATATTGTTCATATATTATAAATAGTATAATATTTTTTTATTATATATCATATAATGTTAATATTAATTAGGGTTAAGGGGCAATTTTGCCCCAAAATTTTTTCAAGGGCATTTACCCCGAAAATTTCTAAAATTGAGCAATTTTTCCTTGACCGTTATTACAAAAAATTTAAACTGTTAGTTGACTAAGTATGCTCAATTGACAACAATCCACATATTATCTTCATCATTTTTGTTAAACTGTAAATTTACTTTAAAAATTGTAAATCTAATTTTAAAAAAAGAGGAAGTATATGACATATGGATTTCTGGAACAAATTTACACCTTAACAAAAATGATGAAAATGACATGTCGTTTGTCAGCTCAACATATTTGGTCAACTAACGGTCAAAATTAACTGGGTAATGGTCAGGGTAAAATTGTCCTCCGAAAAACTTTCTGAACAAAATTGTCCCTCAGTGAAAACTTTGGAGGCTAAATTGCCACTTAACCCTATTAATTAATGCATATATATTTTTATTTTTATTTTTATATGGGAAGTTTTAGTAAAAGAAACTTTTTTTTTTGGCGACAATAGTAAAAGAATTTTAATTGAATTGAATTAAACTATATATTTTAGGGTATTTAAATCACTTTAATTTTTTCAAAGACAATGGAATGATAACTAAATCAGTTCTATTCCTAAAATTTAGGGAGTGGATTTAGGAATTCATCTTTGAAAATGGTTCTACATTGATTTGGTTTCTATGGAGTAATTCTTTTGGGAGTACATTGAAGAATTTAAATTCTGGAATCTAGATAGATTTTATCAATTTACTGCTATTGCAAAAAGATTTTATTTATATTAATAATGATGATGATTATTATTATATTTTTATTTCTTACTGAGATGTACAAAAGCATTTTTATCTATAAATAACATGTGTAGTTGTAATAATTTATCAATCTTTGGTGGAATACCGTCACACTAGCTTTGTAATTTAATGAATTTGAAAAGCTGAGAATGTAAATTACAAAGAAGCGAAATGCACCATTACATGAATCCCACTTGTTCCCATTTCATTCCAACACCCAAGCCACCAAGAGCCAATTTTAGTTCATTTATGGCTATAACCGCCGACGCACCTGAATATACAAAATTAAATAAACAATAATCAACAGCTTAAGCATGGCAACACCACTTACAGAAGCCCCAAAGTAGGTGACAAGGCACAAACTAAGGAAAAATCTGAATCATGTTGAGTTTTCGCATTAAGCCACATATTTGGGAATATCATAAACCGGCAAGTAAAATTATTTTCTTTTTAAATCACGAATGATGTCCGGTTACTGTATGAGTAAAGAAGGCCAAAAAAATTACATGCTATAGATATATCATTACGAGAAAAGGAGACTCGTCGCAACCGGAGGCTGTCACAATGACTATAAACAAGCAGCTATCTACACCCCTTCAACAAATATGACGAAGGGCTTGAGAAGGTCTGAGCAGAGCCTTTGCCGTTGCCCTCCTTCCCTGGTGTTTTACACTCACTGAAATCAAGTATGCGTCGCTCTACCTGCAAACAAATTCCATTAACCCAAGTTTCTGCTATGCAAAAATTCATCAACAGGTAAAGTTTTAGTAATTGTTGGGCTTTATTTTATTTTATTCTGTATTTCATTGAATAATTTAAATTTATGTTCATTAGTTATGAATAAAGGCTTGGTATAATTATAATTTTATAACTAGATGCCCATGGAGTCAGGTAATCAAGCTTACTAAAGCATTCCGGGGCACCTGAGAATGATTCACGGGATGATCAAGATTATTCTTTTCCTGGTCTGTGTCCCTGACATTTTCAGATGAATCTTTTGCTTTGGGAGTTACACTGTCCAAAATCTCCTGAGCATTAGCATACGCAGCCGCAGTTTGTTCCTTCACCTGTTTCATCAACCCAATCGCATCATAGCTCCTATCGCCTGGGCTCATGAAATACCCAAAATCCTGTAAACATGTTTGAAGTTAGTGGGGGGAATTACCATCACCTGACAAAAGGCATCCAACAGTACTTGCGTACCTCGATTGTTATTTCAGTATCAAGTCTGGGGCTAGACAAGAAAGTGTTCATGAACCAGGGAGACTTCCATGCTGAAGGTGATTCAATGCTTCTTTTAAAAGGTGTTCCGCCAAAGCTGGGAGCAAACACTACACCGTTAGGTTTCTTACTCAAATTACTCAGCAGTCAGAACTATTCAACAATCAGCCAAATGAAAAATGTATAAAGAAAAATGGATCCAGTCGCCAATAATACTACAACAAAGATAGCACGAAGCAACCAAATGCATATTACATGCTAAATGCGTCAAAACCAGCATCATTTCCAGGATGATCACCAATATTCTCGGCAGGTGCTGATGAACAAAGAGATGATACACAAGTAACTGGAAATGAAGAAACGTCATGATTTTTTACACGAACAGAAGGGGAGCTATCACTTGAGCATGGATTTGAAGAAATACTCTTATCTAAAGCTGCTTCCAAACTTCTGTTGTTCAAATTTTTTGGAGTTTTAGCACTTGAACAGTGAATTCTGTCTGGTTTAAAACACATTTGATTAGGAGAATATAATAGCAAGTCATTCATATCATGCTCGGTTAAGACTCCAGAAGGTTGTTGCACCTGATAAAGGTAAAGAAAAGAGAAAAGTGAGTATATCGGCAAATTGCGAGCATCATCACTTGTTTACATCGAGAAAAAGGTCACGAACACTACTTACAATCTCAGCAGCTTTATCAACATCAATAACAACCTTCATCTTCGAATCATTTTGAGGTCGTTGGAAATCCTGAGGATCGCCGTCAGCTGTCTCTTTTTCTGACTTTTTGTTACTAAGTGTACATTCATTTCTTCCCTCTTCATATTCTCCTTTCAAAGATTGTCCACAATTTTTGGTATCCTCAACAGTTGCTCCAGATTTGTCTTTATCCATTAAAGGTTGAGAAAGCATACCTACTTCTCGAGTCTCATTATCATCAAACATGACTTCCAAACGTGAAAAATGTGTAGCCAACGTGGACGTTAAGTCAGTTTCAAGTTTCTTGTCGGTTCTCTTGTCTGATAGAGGCGATAACAAGTCTCGGTGTCGTTTCTTCAATATGGATGGTGTACCAGTGAAACTTTTAGCAGCACTTTTCAACAAAGCATCTGGGCTATTATCACCAGAAGGTGAATCCCACAGCCTAAGGGGAGTTGGACAGTTCATAGATGACATCATAAGCCGACGGATACCCAGTGGACTAAATTCTTGTTGCATATCCCCTCCTGATTGTATAAGATCACAACTTAAGAAGGGAATATCCAAAACTGGGAATCGAGGCGGTTCATAACATAGAGCTCCGGTCTCTAACTGTTCTATATGCACATCTGTCTTTTCTTCCATTGGACAAGTAGGCTTGGCATCTGATGCGCAGCCAAATGTATTTACAGGCACCAATTTTGAAGCATCCTTCACAGTATCTTGTTCCTCGTGCATTTCTCCACTCATACAAGGAGCAATGGATGAGTTGTTAGTATAAATAAAGCTATCCTGAGCTCTGGAGACAAATTGCAGATCATCAGCTCCAAATAGATTATTGGCTTCAGCTGTATACACTAATCTACCATCATCATCAAAAAGGACTGAAGATTGAGAGCATGAAGATCCTATTAAATCATTAGATTTTACGGGACAAGTTTGGAATGAAGTTGAGGTTCCGCCAGTCTCAGGTATATGGAAGTCAGATGATTGGACAAATAATGAAATGCATCCGGATGAAACTGGATTAACATTTTTGTTATAATCGCCTGAAGAAAAGCATCCATCATTTATTGCCTCTGAATATAGGACTCTAAAACATTCTTCACTAGATATTAACATGTGGTCTTGTTTCGCTGGATCTATAGATGGGGGTCCCATGGATGTTGAAATACCTGATCCCACTGGAGTATGCAATGGAACACCTGCAATGCCATGGCTTTCAACGCAATCTGCACTGTCCCTTCGCAGAAATGAACATTCTTGATCCAAGTCTGATGAACAAATATTACGGACGGCGTGAAAGGTAAACTGAGTATCCCTGCTTGCAGAATTTCCAGGATCATGTGAGTATGTTTGCTCAATGAAATCAGAACAAGAAGGATCTTCATGAGCAACGTCCGGAATGGATATCGTAACGTCATCCAGAGATATGCAATATGGCTCTAGACAAGATGCTTGACTAGAACTGTGCTCCTTTCCCACACTGATATCTCCACTTGGCCTTAGTTCCTCTGAAGTATTTAATACAACGTTGGTCATATCTCTAGCAGATGGGAAGCAACTAACATTAGCTGACTCCTGGCTACACTCAGAAACTTCCTCTCCTTCAGTGCCCTTATAACCATTATCATCTTCACTGCACTGCCGCCTCGAAGAGGTAGAAACCGCAGGTTGATTTGGATGTCTAACAAGGGGTGCATCTTGGAATTGAGAAAGCAAACCTGATGCCAAGTAGGAATCCAATTTCTTTTTTACTGAACTATTCCAGTGATTTTTAATAGCATTGTCCGTCCTGTTGCCTCACAAGACAAGTAAGTCACAACTTCAGATGCTTATGAGCGATCAGCAGAAACCAGATAAACCAAAAGGGCATGGAAAAACTAGAAATATTTTTATATCATCAAACATGAAACATAAAAATGAAAAAACTTCAAATGTAAATAAAATGCATGATCGCGAATTGAAGGGCATGACCACTTTCCCCCTTTTTTTCACGTGCTTAAAAAAAAAAAAAAAAGTGTACCTTCCAGGCAAGAACTTTGTCAATTCTGCCCATCTGTTCCCATAACTCTGATGAGCACGTACTAGAGCCAGCTCCTCTTCATAGGTCCACGCTTCCTTGTTTATAGCAGGATTAAGATGATTATGCCACCTAATAAGTTGCATTAAATTAAATTAGTCAAAATGAAGTACATCACTCCAACAGTACTACAGGAAATCAAGACAGAGCATGTGCTTACTATGATCTATGTATTGGAACATAAATAGAAATGAAATACAAATAAAAAAACTTTTATACAGAAGCTGGAAGTGAAATTCAGAAAGTGTACCTTTCTCGGCATTGTTTACCGATGCGTCCAGGTAGGTGCTGTGCGATGGTCGACCACTTTTTTGGCCCATATTTATTCACTAAATCAATTATTATTTCATCTTCCTACTTCCGTTCAAGATTAGAAAGTTAAGTATGCATCTTATACAGAAAGGAAGTCTATAAAACGACGAACATCAGCAATGAATCCACCATGCAGAGATAAAATCAACATAAACAAGAAATTGAATATATATTAATTACCTCTTTCGACCATGGACCTTTGACCAGTTCAGGATTTAAGACTTTTTGCCACCTATGTAGGCATTGTACATCTGTTCTATCCTTAAAGCACTCCGCTATAAATAGATAAAACTTTGACAATTAGAACTAGCTAAACCAAAATAATGCAAAATGAAGCTGTTCAATTACATCTAAAAAAATACTTGAGATGGTCAGATAGTCCACAAATTGACACCCTAGAAGGTAGCGCAAGCGGGCTGAAGAAATTGCACAGGAAAGGAAACTACTAAATTGGTTTAGTGAACTTGACAAAAGGATTACTCGTGCAGCTAGAAATTCAAAAGGGAAAAAAGACGATTGCCCAACAGCACATTAGTTTATCTTAATTACATTTACGCCAATGAAACTATTTTTGTTAGGAAACGATCGAACAAGATACAAACTAAAGCACGCACTGGATGCTAGTGGAAAAAAACCATGGGTAACTAGACAAATAAGATATGCACATCCATGCTGAAATGATACCTATTTTTTTCCAGTTCTTCCCTTTAAAACGCTGAACAGCCGTCCGCAAAATCTCATCCTACAGAAACAAAATAATTTTGTGATAACTTTTTTGGTATATTCTCAATAATCCGCTATCTTTATATTAAAAAAAAGAAAGAAAGAAAGAAGAACAGGATACAAGAACTACACGGTAAAATTCTAAATGCCTGTGTTAATAAATTAATATCAAGAGAATAAATTGGAGTAACTGAAAATTAAAAATAAATACGTATATGTGAGTGCGCGCAAAAGAAAACATGACATATGAAATATGTAAGAGCATTCATAAAATAAATTTCACCTCTTCAGGCGTCCACTGTCCTTTGGTAGAACGCCTAGTAGGGCCAGTAGTCCGCCTACAGATAGAAATCTTCCAGTCAGGCAGTTACCCAGGGGGGAAACACATGTAATGTTACCGATTCAACATATAGGGAATACCCAGATAGAGCAAGCAAGAAATAGATAGGCTAATTTTCTACGAATTACCCATGCAGTGCTCTTATTTTCTGGGCACAATCAAAGAGCCCGTCGGATGAAGCAGGCGTTGTCCTGTCACCTTCCATAGTTTGTTGTTAGACACGTAAAACAGTATACCCCAATTCCGACTTGAATGCAATTCTGTCCACAATTGACTCTCCAAATCATTATTATTTAAAGAAGTCACTGGGCACAAAGTTCTGAAACAAGGCATTGGTAAAAAGAGGGTAGAGTGAGAACATTTTCTTCAAACAAAAGAACGTTGAAATGTGCAAAAGATTGATCCCAACAGTCGGACCATACCACAAAGGCACAAATCCACAAACCCACATCTACTATCACATTACTTGTTTACTGAACCATCCCGGGAGGTACTAGAATCGCACTAGTTGTCATTGAACTCCAAGAGTTTCATCCATTTGGTAGAGAATAGGGAACAAGCCCATCCCAATTCCAACCAAACTTTATGTCGTATGATCATTCAAATCAAGGCATGAAGAACTCATTAAAACTATTACAGACAGTACGATGTACCAACAATTTAATCTTAAGATTTAGCGGTTTCAAACAAACGCAAGACCTGAAAATGGCGTGCGCCAAGTTGTGCACTCCTCCCCTTGCCCAATCACAGAAAGTATTTGGTATCCAAAAACAAAAAAGCTGTGGTTCTCCATTTCTAAGAATTTGAAGGTGGAACCAAGGATTTCCAGCACTCACTCGTCTAATGAGACTATTAAATTTTGTAAAAGTACAAAACTAAGAGCCTAATTGAGATTCCAATTATTCACCGAGCGAAAAGAAAACTATATTCCCGAAGAACGAAGAACACTCACCGAATTGAGCTTCAGAATGCGAAAGCCCGAATAACTGAGAAACGATGAAATGATCGAAGTTATACATAAGTATTCAAAGATCCAAACAATTGCAAGGAGGATCTGCAAGTGAACAGTGATAAGCAACGTTGGGGGAAAGAAAAAGCGAGGATTGGTGGGTGAATTGGATGATCCGAAGCTCTCTCTATTCAAACATAAGGAGGCGGACTCTTGGTTTCAAAACACAAGATTAAAGGTGGAACTGGAATGTATTGGAATATAGACGGTGAAGATGTTGACACGTCGATTCGGAGCCATGACTGTTCTTAAACGTTGGTGCCGCATTTTTCAAATGTTCAACGGCCAACTTTTGTGAATTTTTTTTTTGGGGGGCCAGGACTTGCATCATTTTTTAAATATTTATTTTTGGCAAAATATTCCTGTTCTAAACCCTTTTTTTTTTAATTTCAGAATCTTGGGATAGAGAAAATGGGTTATGGTGCAATTAACATTCTGGAATATTTTTTAAAATATAATTAACACCTTAAATATTTTGAGGTGTAATTTTGCCTCTACATAGTAAAAATGATTGTATGTTATCCTCAATTAACAGCATAATAACATCTGTTTTCTCATCCCGTTTCTCTCGCCATTTTGCTTAACCTTATTTGTGTTTGTTTAAGATTAAAGTCTTCAAAACAGTTTTTCAATCTATTTATGGTATAGAAAATAAATATGTGATTAAAGATTTATCTTAATTTGTGTGAATAAGTCTTAGGAAGCTCAAAAACCCATCCGAAACATGTTTTGCTTCGGCCCTTCACAGCTGCATCTTCCCAACCATATCCTCCATCCCAGCTTTCTTCTTCCACAATCTTGAACACCCTCTGCATTTCCACGTATTAGAGGCAATGGAGGGATTATAAATTATGAACCAAGAAGGAAAACACGCGCAAACAATTAGCTCACCTCTGAGATAAGAATTTATAGAACTCGACTGAATCCAAGAAATCCTTTGAATCAGAATCAAATTTAGACCTCCTTGAGCCCAAGATAGAAGAAGTGACGCTGAGTGAGCATCTTCCACTATGTATATGGCGGCTGCAACACTTCGTCCTGGTCCATAGCCTTCATGACGTCATCAAAGTCCATCTCGTCAGAGTTACAAATAAAACACACCTGGTCCATCTTCCTGACGGTACCTGCACCATATTGCCAGAGCTGCAGTTATCCCTTTTATGATAATTGCTCCGATCTAATTCTTTGCTCACTATACCCAATAAGTGCTTGTTTGTTATCACTTATTTGAATCGGGTTTATTATATAAGCCTGATTTATATAAATCGAGATAAATCTCCTCCACATATTTATCTCGTAGGTCGTGAGAGCACCTCGTAGACCGTAAAAGCACCTCGTAGACCATAAAAACTACCTCGTAGACCGTAAAAGTTACTTCGTATTCCGTGAATTATAATTCATAAGCACTTATAAAATTTTCAACCGCTATTCCAAACAAGCTCTAAGTGGAAATGCATAGGGAAGCTGTACATTGAGGCAGAAGAAAGCTGGGGATGGACGATTTGTGTTCACGGCTAGGACACCCAAACGCACGGTCAGGATAAAAAAGCGCAGTGAAGGGTTCAAAGAGTGTTTGGATTTACAGTTCACCTCGCTGTCCTTTTCAAACTGTCGACACTTTTAATAGAAGCTGGGAGACCCAGCTTTTTTTTTCCTCCGCACAGTGGCTCACGTCAGGAGAAGAAGCTTTGGTCAAATCCTAATTTGACCAGGGATTTCCTTGCAAAATTTAAAAGTTATCAATTAGGGATTACATTGAAAATTTGTGAAATATTTTTGAGGTATAACAGTAATTTCTAAAAATATGGGTCATTTTCTATTATTTTCCCGATCCTTTTCTGCATTCACTTGTAATTTCCATAAATTCTAGGAATATTTTCTGTAATTTTATTCAGTCCTCAAAATATTAATTCTGACTCTCCAAAATCACAAATTTCTTAAAGCACCTATAATGTAAGATTAAGCACAAGGTATCATTAAAAGTTTAAGAGATCATTTATATGAATAATTAAAAAATTTTAATAATAATTGATCTTATTGTATTTTATCAAATTTTAATCTTAACTTTTCCCTTCAATTATCATAATATATACAAACAATATATATATGTAGTATTCAATAAGGTTTATGCCATTTTCAGTTATTTTCTATCTAAACGGGCTTTTCAAACGTTATTCCAAACAGATTCAATGTTACAAAAAAAACACTTTTGCCACCGCTAATCCAAACATAAATCACATTTACAATCTGATTTTTTTTAATTTGACTTTTTTAAAATTCGGATTGAAAAAAAAGCTACTTCTCCACCACTAATTCAAACGGGCACGATGTAATATTCCAAAAAATTATTATTATTATTATTATATTATATTATTTTTAATAGATTATTATAATATTATATTATTATATTATAAATATATATTATTATTATATTATAAGGTGGGCATCACGTGGGCTGTCTACTCATTATTAAATATAATAAGAGGGAGTGGATTACCCACTCCCTATTCCCTCTTCCTTTTTAAATACCGCACATGAGGTGCGTTTTGTGAAAAGGAAGAGTTAGAGAACGAGGGAAGAGCAAGAGAAAGAGAGAGAACAAGAAGGGAATAAATATCTCACTTAAGTTTTTTTAGGTAAGTTATTTATCTTGTAAGATTATTTAGATAGCTAAAATAACTTCTTTCAGCAAATTTATTTTATGAAAATTATTCCATGTACTTTTCTCTTTCTAATAAGGATAATATTATATAGATTAGAGAATATTTTAAGATTAGCATTTTGGACAAATTTCAGTTTTGTTAATATAAGGCAATAAAAATGTAGAGAATATTTAATATTTAATTTTAATCATTTTATTTTTGTTATATGGTTAATATAATATTTTATAATAATTTTTCGACATAATCAGTCTATAAATAATTCTATATAAGACTTTTTAACCGATTAAATGTGAGTTAAAAGTTTTATTTGAATTAATGAAGGTATTACTGAAATTTTAATTGGTTTGGTTTTGAAATTTGAAGGACTAAACTGTTATTTATGAAATTAAGAGGACTAAATTGTTATTTATGAAATTCAGAGGACTAAACTGTCATTTATAAAATTCGGAGGACTAAACTGTCATTTATGAAATTGGAGGACTGAACGGTCATTTCTAAAATTTAAACCCCAAACTGTTATTTTCAGTTTTTATAATATATTATATATTATTATTAAAATTTGTATTTTAAGTTATAATTTTGATTATGTGGAATTTTGGAAATTTATTGATGGGTAGTAAATTGATTGTGGTAGATTGATTTTGGCATTTATTTGAGCTCTTGGATTAGGAGCAATATGATAATAAATAGCTTTGGCGAGAGGTAACCACTTTCCTCTTGTTATGCATGCTTGTATGATGTTTGTGAGTGATTTTAATTATGCAAATTTATAAATATGGTTGCTGATATGTGATGTGGTTTTGGAAAATATGTTGTTAATGAAATTGTCTTGTGGGACTTATTTTCATTGAGAAAATGACTAGTAATATTATATTATATGAGTTGGTATTTATTTATGAGATTGGAAAGATCATTTTTGATAATTATGAAATGATAATGACATGTCATAATCACATAATATGGATAAGATAGGGGATGGTGGATGTGGAATTAATGGGAGGTTATTTAAAGAGGAAATAAGGGGGTGAATTATTGTACAAGAGAGGAAATAAAGTGATGGACGTCCAGGTGTACACTGGTTAGTCCTTTAGCCCATTTGTATTCAGTAGGGCTATGACACCCCACTAATGTATTTAGAGGGGGAACCCATGGTCCGATCTTATACTCTGTGGATTTTGGCCGATCCATATCACTTGATCGGTGAGTTTGTTGAGTTAGCTACTAGTCATATGGGTGAGTACTAGCCCATGGGTTCAGTCAGAGGAAATAAGATAGAGAGAAAATAGGGGAGAAAAGAAAATAAATTATTGTATATTGACTCTTGTACACTTATATGGTAAATATGAAAATGAGAATATGATATTGTAAATTATTATGAAATTATTCGTATGGACAAGTGATATTTTAATAATGTTATACTTTTATAACTGTCTCACTTGGCACCTCACGGGCACATACTTGTTTGTCCGATGAGATGGATTGCTGGTTACTGAGGCTTTTGTCTCACCCCGTTGATTTAACATTTTTCAGGAAATAGTTGTCGTGCGGGTCCATCAAGGAAGACTTCGGAAGCTTAAACTATTTCTGATAAAAGTAGTACTTCCATCTTTTATTATATGTAGAATTATTGTATAATGCCACATTATGGCTCATCTTGCATACTCTGATCTATTTCTGAGAACTATTAACTATATATTTTTAACTGCTTCTGATTATGTTAGAAGGCATGTATGACTTATGATGTGTTCTAAACTTGCGAATCCACAATTTGATCTGATAAGGATATTTTAATATCTGATGAGATACTATTCAGCAAGGAAAAAGAGTTTTATTTTTCATGGTAAATTTTATAAACCATGGTAGAGTTTTCAAAGGGTTAGTTGAACTCTTTTTCTACTATGTTTAATTTTTTAAAAGATGAGCGGTAATATTTTCTACCATTGTAGACTTTTGGAGAATTTAGTTACAATAATAGAATTTTACAGTGTTAAGGAAATGATTTTACACACGATATGGGGGGAATCTGCCGCAGTGAGGAGGAGATGGTGTGGCAAAGCAGTGAGAGAAAGAGGGAGAGAGAAGGCATTAACGGACGTTACTTGATTCTTAGTCAAATGGTGAGATTGAACCGTTTTTATTATATAAAGGGTAAACTTGTACCCAAAATATTTGAGGGTGTTGCTTGTACCTCAAAAAATATTTTAGGATACTAAATATACTTTAAAGCTAGAGAAAATGAAAATAAAGGACCATGCTGAAAAGAAAAAGCAAAAAAGCCACACACAAAAAACTTTGTTTAGGCTCCATTTGCTTAGCATGATATGAAATTAGACTTGTTCAAATTATTAGTATTGAATTACCTATATTTCACATTAGTATGAGGCTTTTTTTTATTCCTTTTACCATGACCAATGGTATAATTAATAATAATTACTTATATACTTCAGGAATACCACATCATTTGAGGGAGAAGGATGTCTCCATTGAACTCTCTCTCCATTTCCCTCCATTGATTTTTCCCACCATTGGATTAACTTCCAATGATTGGGATTTAAGATTTTATAGTAATATATTTTAATCTTCAATAATAATAAAAATATAAATAAATTTAAATTGTTAAAATTTAACCAAAAAATTTTAGCAGTGTCAAAAATAGCAAGTAAAAAAATTAATTTAGGCTATTAAAATTAATTTAAATACTTCAACTTGGTAGATATTTATTGAAATATTTTATAATTTTTTTTACTTGCTATTTCTGACACTGCTATAATTTTGTAGTGAAATTTTAACAGTTTAAATTTATTTATATTTTTATTATTATTTAAAATTAAAATATATTACTATGAAATCTTAAATCCCAACAATTGGAAGTTAATTCAATGGTGAGAAAGATCAATGGAGGGAAATGGAGAGAGGGCTCAATGGAGACACCCCACTCCCATCATTTAAACCTTATCAAATGAAAACATAACTACTCAGATCATTTTAATTCTAACTGACTGATGACTCATCTGAAATAAAATTCAAATTTTATCTTGTTTTTATAAAAAAATATTGGTTGGTCATTTATTTTAATTTTTTTTTTTTAAAATAAGATGTTTTTTTCTTAAAAAAACAACATAAAATTTGGATTTCTTTAAATGACCCATCAACTAATTAGAAATAAAATGATATATTCATTAGGGTTAATACTATTTTTTTGTCTTACACAGTTAATCCCTATAATTTAAAAATAACTTAAACTTGAGTTAACGGTGTTAAATTTGCTTATGTATTACTAACACCGTTAAAGTTGTGCTAACTAGGCAAGCCGTGACAAAATAAATGTTAGCTCATGAATCAACTAAAAATAACAACATAGTCTAAAATACACCTCAATAAAAACTAGATAAGTTAGTGTAAAATGGCGCATTTAGTAAAGTATAAGGCTTATGTACCTCCTTATCTTGATTCGATCCCGGCCGTGGGGTGCCAACAAAAAAGAAAGAAAGAAACTAGACAAAAACTCCTCCTTTCATCGGATCCAGTCTTCTTCTTCGACAAAACTCATTGACATAGATTCATCCTCTTCACCCTCAAACAACCCAAAAATTCCTTCAGACAAATCTTATTAATTCGACAAGAACCAGATTAAAATGAAAAAGGTTAAAAAAGGATATATTTGAAGAGTGACGGCCAAAATCTAGTCACAAAAACATTCATTACTCCCAAGATCATACCAAGTAACAGCCTGTTTAGGATGGTGGTGAGCCATTTAAATCTGGCTTTGAAAAAGCAGGGTGAATTGGATTTTAGAAAAATGGGATGTTTGAGTTGGTGTATTGATAATTAGGATTTTTTTTTTCTAAAAGTAGCGTTTGAGAAGAAGTTCAAAAGTCTTAACTTTTTTTTTAAAAAAGTAACTTATGTTACCGCCAATCTAAATACAAATCAAATTTACAATCTAACTTTTATCCTATCTGATTTTTATAAAAGTGAGATTAAAAAAGAGTAACTTTTAACACTAACCCAAACGGGCTTTAAATACTTATTTAAGGCATGTTTGGAAATTCAATGTATAATCAGACTTATTTTATAAGCCCGATTTATGTAAATCGAGATAAATCTCCTCCACATATTTACCTCGTAGATCGTAAAAGCAATCTCATAAACCGTAAAAGTTACTTCGCATTCCGTGAATCACGATTTATAAACACTTATGGAGCTTCCATAAACTAATCCAAACGAGCTATTAGAATAGCGATTGGAGCATTTAAAAACAGTTTTTCAACCGTGATTTACGGTATACGAGGTAAATTACGGTATACGAGGTAAATATGTGAGATTATTTTTGTCTCGACTTACATGAATAAGCACTTTTGGTCTCAAAAACTATCCCAAATAAGCACTAATTTTCATGCTTCCAGTAGACTTCAAAAATGGAGAATACGAAAGAATCAACTCAAGCCAAAACAAAAACACAAAAAACTTGTTTCCATCAGCAGTCAACACTTGCCGGGTCCAAAACTCAAAAGTCATGAAGCAAAAAAAGAAAAAAGAGTTTCACTGAAAGTCCTGTTGGAAAGCACGATAGGTCTCAGTCTGAGGAAGAGGGGTGGTTACCGAAGCTGTTCTGCTCCATTACAGGAAACAAATGCTCACTGAAGTAGCCTTCTTGACTGGAAGGCTTAGCTAGCAACCAGATCAAGTTGCGATGTGATTTTTTCGTCTTGGTTGTTGTCAAAGCCTAATGAAGAAGGTGAAGTCGTCGTTGAACCACTAAAGAAGGCAAACTTGGGGTTCTTCTCAGAAATCGCGGCGTGCTCGACTTTTCTGTCTTGGTCGCCGTCGCTAAGGAGAGGTTTGCCTTATTGAGGAGGCCGTCGTCGCTTTTAGGCTGTCGGACCAAGGATGGGTCATCGCCAGCGACAAGCTTGAAGGCTATGGATTAGTTGGAATGTAGAGGGCAAAAATGGACAATGGTTGCAGTGTTACATTTTAACTTTTATTCTGTTTTTCATTCTTCACATGTCCAGGTCATCATGGGCTAAAGCATTTATTTTGCAACCTCAGCTCTCCAGAGAGCACAAACTTATCAAGCATTAATAACCCGGAGGCAAATTTAACGATGTTAACCTAATTTCAGGTTCTTTTCAAATTACAAACACAACAGTTTTAGATTGAGTAAACTTAAAAGAACTAAAATCATGGCTTTTAAATTTTAAAGACTAAAACCAAAAATCAAAATAAACTATAAAAACCAAAAATGGTATTAATCCTATTCAATATATAACATATATCATAACTATAAGAAAAACTACTATTAATAATTAATAATATTATGGATAACGTGCCTTTATTTTTCGCCAATTGCCTCATTTGTGGAAAGAAAACACCAGATTGGAAAACGCATCTAACTGAATTTTAAAGAAAATCTAAGAAAAGGTATGTTCCACATATAGTAAAATTGCACGGGAAAATTGCAAGGGGGTGATAAATTAATGTAGTAAAACTAACAGTTAAATTCAGGGATACAAGGCAAATTAAACTGATATCTTAAATAGTACGGAGTTTAAGCTGCCCCAACTCTCTGAGCTTTATTTGGGCGACCCATTGGAGATTCATTCTCTCTAGAGCGGGCATGTTTCCCCCCTCTGCCGCGCCTTCCTCCTCCCCTGAGAAGAAGAAATGATGCACTTCAATATTTTTCAACTTCTTTAGAAAAATAAGAAAGTCCAAGAAAAAAGAAGGGGAAAACAGCTCATTCTCATGAAATCTAAGACATTGATTAGGTTTACCCACTAACCTTCCTCTGGTGTTCCTATTGTCTCGGTGCTTTTCTTGATTACCACGGAGAAGGCTCCAGTATTCCCTTTCAGCATCGCCTATGGGAGCATCAAACAAATAGATCTCAGCCTTGGTGTTAAGTTTGTTAACAAAACAAGCTAAATCACGGGTTTGGAGAAGAATTAGATGTGTGAATACCAGACACTGGATCTAGAGTAGCAATAAAATTCTTCACAGCCAGACCCCCCTTTTCAGCAAGAACTGCGGCAGCGCGAGCTTTTTGAGCAGCTTCAGGTTCTTCAAAGCGGATGTATCCAGAATCTGCTCCCATCTTGAAATCAACAAACTGAATAGGCAGACAAAAACACAAGATTAATAAGACCGGTCTCAATTCAAGGATCACTTGTGGAATGAACTTAACGTACTTAGCCTTGTATGCTTAATATATTTTTATCCAATCAAATCAGAATAAATAATATATGATATATGAAAAATGCACACGATTTGATTTGATTTGAAAACAAGCACATTAAGCATCTAAGGCTAAGTATATAAGTTTTTTCCATCACTTGGTAGCATAACTTGCGCAGACAGCTATTAACGGTTATTCAAACTAATGATGCCATATATCTTCCCAAACAATTCGAAGAGAAAACGGTAAGTACCTTCACAGAACCAAACTTCTCAAATACGCCCTTCAAATCCTCACGTAACACCACGTCCATGTTGTCCTTGTAAGCATGAGCTGAAAGTTCTACTTCACTTTCTTGAATCTTTTCTTCACCTTTAGTTTCGTTTCCTTCATTGACCTCTTGTTCTTTATCATTGTCAGTGTTATCTGATACCTTTTGTTCATTAACCTCAACAACACCCTCGGAAGGATTTTGTTCATCTTTGTCAGAGACACTGCTGTTGCCATTGGCTTCTTGATGAGCACCATTTTGTCTTGGCGGAACAACATCTGAAATGCGTTTTAGCTTGAAGGAAATAATTAAGCCCTTAGGATAGCTGTAATCAACATGAATGACAATAATCAGCTTAGGAATTATCTCATTTACCAGGAACCAGGTGGGGATAAAATTGGCAACTTCTTACCCTGCTTCAGCATTTGAGTTATTCTGGTGATTTGAACCATTACGTGCACCAGATTTTTCATACTCTTCTAACTCCTTTGCTCTCTCTGCATCAAAGTCTTTCCTGAATTGGATATGACCAACATCAGCCGACTAAGATAAGTATCAACACATGCTTAACAGTAATCCATCCCTGCCTTAATAAATATGAAAAGAGAGAAGAATGAGATGGCAAAAGCATCATTGACTCAAAATCAACTTCCCCAGGAAGCCAAACCCCCCCCCCCCAAAAAAATAATAATAAAACTCGCATTCCGATCTCAGAACCTAATTTCATTTCAGACTGTTAATGTTAACAAGAATTGACAGAGAATTTGGTTGCCTATAATCCCATTCCTTTATTTCAAAAATAGTTCTGGGAGGGAAATTTAAAAAAATGCAAAAAAGGGAGACAGAGGAAGTTTTGTATTCATTCATTTTAAGTAATGGTATAGATCAGCAATTGGCTTTCTTACTTCAACTTCAATTCTAACTCGGCTCCTGCATAGACCAATTTTTGCCCCAAAACTTTCCCAACATCTTCTTCTGCTGCGAACTCAATGAGAGCAGTGCCACAAAAGAACCTTTTGTCTCCAACATGACGAGGAAGTCTGACACTATTCACCTGAAATAAGAAAAGCAACAGATTCTTGGCGTTTTTGCTTATGGAAATGATGCTACGTACTATATAATTTACTTTGTTGTGCAGTCAGCCAAAGAGTTTCTCATAAAATAATAGTGGCAGCAGCAGCAAAAACAACAATAGCAATAATCTGACATATTTAAAGATTAACATTAAAATGACTGCAAACTGGATTTTATAATCAGCATTGAGAGTCTTATCTTAAACCCTTGACAAGGGATTTAATAAACTCCGTTATGCGCATTTTGCACACGAGCTAACCCACACGATGCATCAGAAATCATTATAAGCAGAAGGAATATTATTATTGCGTAAGTGTAAGAATCTAAGTAATCTAGATGCTGTTATAACCTTGGCAGATTGACCAAAGAATGCTTCTATATCATCTCGCTTCACATCATATTCAAATGGTGATGCAGCTATTGTTCTGATGTCCACCTGCTCAATTACCTCTTCTGGTTTCAGAAGTTCAGTTGTCCTGCCAACTTTTTTCCCTGAAACATGAAAGTAGAATAAATAAATCGACAGGTGAGAATTCATTCAAAATAGATTTAGCAACAGCAGCGCACTTTCATAAAAGAGGAGACATCATCTAGAATTATACAGAAGAAACAGATAGAGATTTGGGTGTGAACATGTCATTCTTCATTTGTTCATCTCATGACTATAAGAAATAAAGGGGAAAGAAAACCAATAATGTTTTGCAGCTTTTAGTAACAAATAAGGGGAGCTCCAATCTGATGCCTTAAAGTAGCAAGAATATTGACCTCAATCAAGTCAGGATCCTCCATCAAGCACGGGTCGACAGATAACATATTAATCAAGATTCTTTACAAAAGAGAAAAGCAATAACAACAATACAAAGAGATGAATACAGTTCACCAGAACTCACCATCCTCGGAGATCTTAAGGGATTCTGATTTCCTCAAAGTCTCAGCAACAGCTTTCACAGTATCTTCGGGGACTTCATCCGGCTTTACATCGTCCAGATTAAGATGTTTTCTCATCCGAGTAAAAGAACAAATCAAAGCCAAACTAACCACTTTGAAATCAGGGTCAAGACCAACAATGCAAAACGGAAATCCATACGGCAATTCTAGCATCACATGTCAATCTTCAATTACATTTGGGCAACAAAAAGAATATATTCAATTACGTTGCCAGCAAAATAATCATTAGGCAACTAACTTGGGGTCACAAGTCATGACTCAGCGAAATATACCCAGCAAAAAGCAACAACAACAGGCCATAACATGATAATTGAAGAGAAACAAGGATACTGCCATCTTTACTTTCATCAATACATTTCTTGAGAAAATTGTCCCTGGGAAGGTTGCTGTCACTGAAGTAGAACTCGACCTAAACACGACGTTGTAGGCGCGAATTAGGAAGAAAGGGGAAAAAACAGAGAACTGGGATGATAGTTTGCCGAGAATGAACTGAATAAGTAAAGAGTAAAAGTGAAGCATATTGCGTACTTGTCGTATCACTTTCTTAGCGGTTTCTTCGTCCAACGATGGTGTCGCCATTGCTGTACGGATGAGGGTAGAAAGAGAAATCAAAGACTCGCGGAAGAGGTGATTGCTTCTGTAAGATTAGGGTTTAAGGAGTCCTTTGCAACTCTTTTAAATTGTAAATGTAAATTAAAAAAGGTTTGCAAGTTTCCCATCGAGTATCAACTCCAATCCTCGCCCCACGTTCCGCGTCCCGCCCTCCATACATCGTGGCACCGAATAACAAGCGGGATTCTTAAAAACAAAGTGAAATTACCAAGTTAGACATGACATTATTTTAGGCCTATCTCGATTATCAAGGTATAAAAAACATCCGGGCCTCTAAAGCCTCTCTCATCTTTGTCGTTTTATTTTTTGGGTCAGGCCTATATTTCCTTGTTGCCCTGTCCCATGCGGTTGAAGCATCTAATCAGGGTTTGGTGTATACGGTGTGAATCTCATGGTTATAGCACTAAAATCTTTTTTAGAAGTTTAGGATGTGGGAGATTAGTTATTGTTATCTACAGTGGATACTATAAATCTACCGAAAAAAAATATATATATTCCTTCCATTTTTATATATAAGCTCTTTTCAATTGAGATTCTAAAAAATAGTTAAAATTAATTTAAAATAATAAATATGCAACAAATTTTTTTTTTCAAAGATTCCCCAGTTTATAAATGAGTAAGAGAAAAAAGAGTAATGATAAGAAAAGGAATAAATAAAATGCATGGTAAATAAATGATGTGAGAGAATAAAAACTAAATAGGTAAAAGTGTATTTATTATTGAGACAAAGTTAAATAAAATCTTCTAAAAAGAGACAAACCTATCAAAAAATGATTTTATATATAGGGACAGAAAGGGTATTTTTTAACTACCTGTTGTGTGTTTGGAAGCCTTTCAAACCATAGTTTACGTAAATCGAGATAAAACTCTTCTCACACATTTACTTCGTAAATCATAAAAACTATTTTTCAAAAATTAATTTAAACACATTTTTTCTCTATTTTTTTCCCGCCTTCCTTCCTTCCTTCTTTCTGGGTAATAATCCATGATCTATCTATTATGATGGCAGCCACTGATCAAGAGGAGGAGGGCAGCAAAAGGTTTTTTTTTTTTTTTTGGGTTAGTTTGGATTTTTTGTATTGGGAATTCATTACTAGTGCTGATAAGCTTGCCCATTATGCTTAACACTAGAATCGGGTGTTTTGCACCTTTAGCTATCCACCACCTTGCTTTTGGTAGAAGGGTTTTGGTAGAAGGGTGATTGATAACGAAAGGTAATACTTAATAGAGTGTTGCATTTTGCTATCGTTAATACATTTCCCCCCCTTCATTAAAATTATGAGAAAAATATTTATTAAAAATTTCATGAAAATAAATTTTACAACTCGCCTCGTGTTAGATTAAAAAAAATTAGGGGTAAGGTGCTAAATCATCCTTCAAATTTTATGGAAATAACAACAGTAAGAATAAACTATTTTTTTTGGAAGTAAAAGTAATCATAAATTTTTAAAATTAGGGTAAAACCGTTAAACCCAATTAACTTTCATTTATTACAATGGGGAAAATAAATCCTTTTACTCTTAAAGTTTTAACTCTCTTATAACTCAATCTTTGACCTTTTTAACTCGATTGTAACTCAATCCCTGATATTTTTGAGTCATTTTATGTGGCAAAAAATGTTAAAATACTGTTAAAATTGTTTAGGTGAATTTTACGTAAATTAAAAAATAAAAAACAGCATCCTTATCTCCACCAACTCACAACCCCCTCCACCTCTGTTTTCCAGAAACCCATCTTATAATATAACTGACGCACAACATCTCCTTTTAATTACAAATTGAACTATAGGTCATTTACATGATACTCATAATTTTGAAAGCCCTTTAATATAAATGAGTCATTCTCACCTAAAGGAGTTTCTGAAGAATCTATCATGAACACCCCCGATGCCCAGCAAGATTTTTGGAAAATAGAGGTGGAGAAGGATTCAAGATGGTGGGAACAGGGATGCTGGTTATTTTTTTAAATTTACGTAAAATCCACCTAAGCAATCTTTAACATTATTTTGCAATATAGAATGATTCAGAAACATTAAAAACTGAGTTACAAGCGAGTCAAAAGTTAAGGGCATGAGTTGTACTAAGTCAAACTCCATAAACTTTTAAAAGTCACAAGATTAATTTTTTCCATTGTAATATATATAAATTAGTTAGATTTAATGATTTTACCCCAATTTTAAAAGTTTATGGTTACTTTTTGTTTCAAAAAATAATTTATGATTACTATTACACTTTTATAAAAGTTAAAAATTATTTTAACACATTAACCCAAAAAATAATAAGCAATGCCATATAAAACAAAAAAAATGTGGATATTATATGGAATATCAATACCTCCACAGTTTATTAATTATCTTCAGTTTTTCTTGGGAATGATTTGTTGACTTAAATATCCGATTCATAGTCTTAAGAGTGTTCGTTTTATTTTTTTCAAAAAAAGAAAAACAGATACTAGGTCATAATAAGAATGAGATTCGTGTTTTGCTCAAGCACAAGGTTAAAGGTACAAATTTCTTCTTAAGAGCCTTAAAATCCAACAACTATAAAATAATGAATGATACAACAACAGCCATCCCTAAAATCCCACAGGGAAAATTCAGGGCCAGTGGAACCGTGTCAAAATCTCTTTGAAGGAATTGCTATGATGAACTACACTTCACACTTACAGAGGATTTAGTTTTTAGCCCCTCCTCTTATTAGCTGTAGAGGATTTTGTTTTGTTCAAACAATAAGCATAATGTTAAAGGGACAAATTTCCTTTTAAGTGCCTAAAAATCCAACAACTATAACAACAGTCACCCTGGAAACTCCGCTGGGGAAAATTCAGGGATAGTAGAACCGTGTCAAAACCTCTTTCAAGGAGTTGCTATGAACCACGCTTGTAGAGGATTTTGTTATTTTTTGGCCCCCTCTTAATATTTGCAGAGGTTCTCAAATCCCATATATCCATTGTTCTGAATATTTTGGATCATATTTGCTATGCCGACTCCACCTAACAAATGAGAGAAAAATGTTTTAGAATCTTTTTTTTTTTGTGTGTGGAACCATAGCAAAGGAGTAGTGCAACACCCACCTAGTGAAATGGCACTGACAAATATTGTAGAGGCTAGAATGAAGATGATAAGCGACGCTCTCCCACATAACATGACTAGCTTTCTCACAACATGCTGCCCTACAAAGGCAGCAAAGGTGGCCACCCCTGAAAAATAAAGAGCTGCCAAAAAAAAAAGGTTGCACAAGAGGTGCGAGTTATTACAAACTAATCCATCCATCTTACAGCGCAAGTCTTTCAAGTTTAGTGGTGTCTAGTAATCCAAATACTTGACAACTCTCCTAAAATAAATGCATTCATCATATTCGAAGAGAGGTACTAACCATAAGGGACTGGAAAACGGTGAAGAAGGTAGTATTCTACAACAGACATGGAAGAGGAAAAGGTCATGGCAAATGTGGCTGTGGCACTTGAGACCTGCACACAGAAGTTGAAGGAGGTATATCTTTGACGTGGGAAAAAAAAAAAAGAGAAAATGCAGGCAGTTAATGATGTTTCCGAAAAGTTGAATATACCTGAGGTGGTAGTCCCAGCTCCAAGAACAGGGGACCCATAATGAATCCTCCTCCTAGACCAAGCAAGCCACCAACTACTCCAGCCAGCACACCGAAGAAACAATAGGTAATCAGTTGGTGAACTTTCCAACTTGTCCTTGCATCTCCCTGGGAAGCAATTTTCCTCTTCCCTCTGTATAAAGCAACTGCCTCATACGTCGACACCCCAAGTGAAACTGGAACCTGCATAATAAGTTACTTTAACTTGAAGGTGTTGATATAACAGATATCACATCGCGCCATCATAGCTGTTGGAATATTGAACTTTTCCGTAATATTTCTCTAATCAATCTTGTTGACAATAGCATATAAGTATTGCTAGTCCATCAAGTGCCATTCAGGAAAAGCAAAAACAGACTTGTTCACGGGGGGTGAAATGCATTCGCATTACCTGTAGCGAGTTCAGCACCCAATATGATACTGAACAATTAGATGTATGATTCTGCGGTCAAGAGGAGATTATTGGGTGTTAAGTTAGAAAAATTGCATGGCATGGAATTAAATTGTTGGCATTATATACGATTAGAAAAAGAAAACCTTGGCTATCTGTATTGCAAGGAATGCAACCCAAACAAAAACAAGGAGTCCCAACTCCTTCCAGTACACGTTCCCAAGAATAGTCACCTGCAACACACACACACACACACACACACACATTATTTAATTACATATGGAAATCGCTGGACTCTGAGATATTCCTTGAGTATAATAATCTTACCTCAAGTTCCTTGGTGTCATTTTCGATAGCAACAGTCGGTCCGCTAGGAAGAGGTTTGTATTCTACTTCAGCCCCTGGACCTACCGAAAGGAAATACACATACACCCCTTAATTTCATATATATATATATATAGAGAGAGAGAGAGAGAGATTAAAAAAAGAGCTAAAATTGCATTATTGTATATGTTTTGGCTCTATATTCACCATTTGACTCTTGTCGCCTTGCAGCTTCCTGAATAAAAACGAAAGATTCAGACGGTTAAACAGCAATGGACATTGGTGAAGTACAGAAGTAACGGTGTGCTCGGTAGAAGTGTGTACAGAGGAAGGTGCAGGGAAGGCAACAAGGATTACCTTTTTCATTAAGGTTTCCTTTTTCCATGCTTCAACACCCTTGAAGAATGCTTTTGTTGAAGTTCCTGAAAAATCAAGAGATTAAGGCAAACGATGTTACAAAGAGGCAGAAAAATGTAACAATAGGAGTCATATATAATTGAGAAAAATTTTACCTATAAAGAGAATAATAAGCAACACAGTAACCATCCAATCAGCAAATACCACGTTGAAGGCCACCCCTATGCTGATTCCGAGCATAAGCATCGGCTGAACGAGCAGTGCCAAATCATAGTCAATGATTGGCATATCCAACGTTGGATGTCTTAGTTTAAGGTTATAGTAAACCGTTGACACAGCAGCACCCATGATCATAACTAATCCCAACAAAAAACCAAGATTATTCAATTTCGAAGCTTATTTATAGCCTTGGGCCCAAAAAAATTTATCATCTTTTTTCGTCATTAAAAAAAACCTAGTTAATTACAAGTAGATTGGGAGTGGAATTATGCAGATTATCGCCTCTTTAAAACGGCAGTAGCGTATATAGTCCCTTGGTGGATTAAAAATATAATTTAAGGTTCGAAAAGCATTCTAGTATCTTCAGAAAGGAAAAGGAATCACATAATTCATAATTAATTGTCTTCTTCTCTTACATTTAGAGATGGCAGTTGATGATTTTGGATCAAACCCAACGATTAGGCTAAGCATGGGGACGAAAATCCCACCGCCACCAACACCACCAACGCTTCCAAATGCAGCTCCACAGAAACCGATTATGGAACCCAGAACAATTTGCCATCCAAATTTCATGTCCTGTACAGTTAACAGCCAGAGTATATTTCTTCTCTCAGTCATAATTTCTTTCAATGATGAACACTAGAAGAATACAAATAAGCACGATTCCAAAAGGGAACAAACCAACAAAATACTTTTTTTTTCCTTCAGCTTGAGTGTGAAATTAAAAATAAAAAAAAATTCTCACAATCAACAAGAAAAGACAATCTCAAAATTCTGCAGATATGATTTAATGTAAGCACACAAACAATATGACATCCGTCACAAGAATGACGGGCTTACCGGCCACACGGGCTGATAACCAGATTCCTCTGATCGCCATAAGAAATTGACAGCTCGGTGAAGGAAATCGCCGTGATGAAGCCCTTGGGCGGTTGCATTAAACCGTGACGCTCCTTCCAGTTTCAAGCCTCTCTCCGCCGAAACAAACACGAACGCCGATAGAAGTTCTAACACCGCCACCATCACCCATATTGGTTTCACAGTTTCAGCCATCAAGTTTCTTTTCTCGTTTTAATAAACCCACGAGTTACGAGAGTCACAGATTTTTCAGGAGCGAAACGGTATTGCGGAGAAATGTACGAACCGAAAATCTCTATCCCTCTGAGAAAATGAATTTTCACGTTGAAATGATCAAATCACCTAAGGCAGAACGAATCAAGACTAGGGGACGAAAAGCAAGAGGATGAGCTGTGTAGCAGAGGGGTAAATGAAAACAACCAACCAAGAGTGGGGCATTATTAACGTATTGATTGGCCCAGATGGGATCTCATTTCCACACAAAAAAAAGAACGAGGAGTTATGCAAGAGGCAGTTTAGTGTATGTACGAAGAAGTAAATATGTGAGAGCAAAAAAGTGACCCCACAGAAAAATGAACAGAGGGAAGATTTGTAATTGTGTTGAAAAGGAAGAGAGAAGGACGAAAAGATGATGATTGCAACAAAACTGGCAAGTTGGTCGTGTATACATGCGGTGGCGCCAGAATCACGATCGTTTTCTGGTTTGTGAATGAGAATTTCTGGAATAGCGTTTGATTTTAACTTGGTTTGTTAGAAGCCACGAGCTGCATGGAGGAGAGATTTATAGAGACAGATTTTGAGTTGCCCGTGGGTTCAGTGCATGGCGACCAAATATTTTGTTGGGTCTCGTTTCTTTCTTCGCCTCGATAAGAGGCTGGATAGACCATTATTACTGGTCTATTGTCTTGTCAAAATTGTGGATCGTCTTTTTGGACCATTTCTTGATTTAATACAGGTCTTAATTTCTCTATTTGTTTCTCTCATTGTAATAAATGTGGGAGTTATCAAAATTAGACGTACACTTGTTACTATGGGGCTGTTTGTGATAGTTTTTTTGAATCGGGCTTATCATATAAACCTGATTCACGTAAATCGAGATAAATCTCCTCCACATATTTATCTCGTAGACTGTGAAAGCACTTCGTAGACAGTAAAAGTTACCTCGTAGACCGTAAGTTACAATTCATAAGCACTTATAAAATTTTCATAAGCTATTCCAAACAACCTCTATGAGAGAAACAAATAGAGAAATTAAGACCTGTATTAAATTAAGAAATGGTCCAAAAAACTCTTGAGGACTTCAGGGCTAAGTTCGTGAATATCTAGTGCTACTATCACTCAATATCAATTCATTCATAAATCTTCAATAATGATTATTAGTAAACTTTACTTTTGAATGTTTTGTGTGTAAAATGTTATTTATATCTCTTCTTTTGTTGTTTTTTTCATTTCTGGCCATAATAAAATATTATTTATCTTTTTTTGTTTGCCAACTATTTATCTATTTTTATGTGAATGGGATTTGAAAAAAAAAAAACAGAGAGAGATACTTTTTTTGTCAATATGGATAAATGGAAGCTTTAACGAGTATTCATTGAAATTTGAAACTTTTTAGAAAATGAAAGAAAGGTGAAATAATACAGGGCATTAATCAACCATGAAGTCAAATGACGGAATTACAGTGTTGGTCGATAAAAGGTTAAGGGTGTATTTGAAAACTTATTCAACTTATTAGGAAGGGTTAGAAGTTCATTTAAAGAGTAAAAACTCATTTGTGAATACGTTAGTTTTTATTGGGTTTTTAAAAAAAACTATTTTTTTATAAACGTATTAAAGTAGCTTTTGAATTTTTTTCAGTTGGTTTAGAAAAAAAAGTTATTTCTTTTACTGTCAATCTAAACACAAATCACATTTACAATATGATTTTTTTTTAATTTAACTTCTACAAAAATCATATTAAAAAAATTATTTTTCTACTATTAATCCAAATAAACACTAAAATAATAGAGCGCGCATAATACATTAATTAATAAGTCTGGAAGGTGATAAAACTGCTGGGAAAAAAACAGGAAGGTGATAAAACATTCTGTTGAATAATAAGATAAACATGAAAGACATAAAGTTTCACAAAAAACAAAAAAAAAAAAAAAACAAAAGACATAAAGATTCGTTCAGCCGTGGAATGTGATGATGCAAACACATTCACCAGTCCAAACACCAAAGCCGTGCATAATGATTTGGCCCACGCGTGTAAATTACACTCATTTTTATATTGAATATAAGATAAAGTTGGTATTTTTAAAAAAATTAATAAAATTAAATAATTTATTTAATTATATCATATATTGTATATGATTAAATTATTTATCAATTTATGAGTTAGGCACAATAATTTTGAGAAAAGATAATGAATATAAATATTTTAAAATAATTTAATTAATTTTTTTAATATATCTACAAAATTTAACTCTATCTTATATTTAAGATTGGAGGAAGTAATTATTTCATTTATCCAATTTAATAAACAACTATTTTTTCCCTCAGGCCTCGGCTATCATTGAATTATAAGTTTATAACACTTTTAGTACTATTATTTAGGTTTAATACCAGGTCCTGGCCTCGTGCGTTGCATGGCCATCTTGCTAAGTTTTTTGGGTCGAACCATCTTAATTAAACACAGAACAAAATACATCGTTTTTAGTTTTTATTAACGATACCAGAACTGTAATAATAATAATACATTAGAAATTTGAATCAGGCAATTGCGTCTCATCTTACTTTTTAAATTGTAACCGTTTAATCGCTCAGGAATAACTCAAAAACGTGACAATAATGCATGATTAATTAACATGTTAGGATGATTAGTGACGTATGTCCAAGTGAGAGATAACAGGTTGTTCTTTCGTTTTGCCTCTCTTTCCTAGGAAATGTACCCCGACTAACAAATCATGATACATTTGATATTTAGAGTGTTGGAAAGTAAAAATATGGGGAAAAACAAGTTTTGAAAAAAAAATGTTTTTTTTAACCTGTTAGAATAAAATAGTTAAAACTATGAAGTAATAAAAATAATAAGATTGTGTGGCTATCATAGCATCCCAGTCTCAGACTTTTGGATTTTGGGTGAGCTGTAACATTTTGTGGCATTGAATACTTGAAAAGTCGTCACTAGTAGATATTGTGGAATATGATTGAGACATAACACAGCGAGAGAAAACGATTCAAGTGAAAATTGCGTCTTTGATTTACGTGTTGATATGGAAAAGTTACGAGGATATACAATTTTATAAAAAAAAAAAGTAAATTCAAAACAAAAAAGGGGAAATTCGTTGTAAATTACATTATGTAAATATTTTAGATTTTTCAATACGAAATGTATAACAAGAAACTGGGCCAAAGGTAATTTAGATCTCGCCATCAAATAATAATTTTACTTAACCTTACGAAGCAAAGTCATGTTGGGAATTGGGACGTGGAAGTAGTAGTTGTTGTTGTCATTTTGTTGCAGGTAAGACTTATCTAAACATAGTAAAGTCACCGATAAAACATCTAAACATCATGTAAAGTCGTTTTTTTTATAAACTATATAAAGTTGCTTTAACTGTGAAATTTTAAAAATGATCATTTACACGGGAAGAATGAAAACAGAAGGAAGATATCAAATACAAGGACAATAGCATATTTACCAAATTTGTCCAAAAAGAATAGGAGTCACTGAGAGAGGAACTAATGGATATTTACCAAATTTGAACCGGTAATTAATATATAAATGCAAACTTATTGTATTCTCTCTCAGTCATTTAAAACTTGACTTAATATGTGGTAATAAAGTAAAAATATTGAGCAAGTGAACTATGATGTGATAATTCTGATAAATTATACATGGATGGGAGGAAATAAGAAGATATGCATGCATTATTGATTTATGAGCAGTACAGATGATCTGTGACTTGTATTATCTGAATTGTCCCAATCCTGGACGAGTGGGGGTGATGGAGTATGAAAAGTAATGAGTGGTGCGGATTTGTTTTTGAACGGCAACATCTTTGTCACTGGCATCATCATTCATCAGTGAGATTCATTTACATACATACGTACACCTGTATGTAATCCAAAACACTCACTCTAAATTAATTAGACCATCTAATAATGTCCCCTAATGTTTAATTATTTGTTCGATACCCATCAAAGGAATCAGGTCCCCATATATATATTTGGATCTGGTGTGGGTGTGTATTTAATTTATGGCTGTAGGTGGAGATGGAGTTTGGAGCATGTGTTGGGTCCAGGTGTGCACATGGGTGGGAACAACTGAAAATCAAAAGGGGTACGTTAATTGCTTCTCCCAACTACCAAGGCCGTATAAGGTACGTACATTACACTTGAAGGGGGAAAAATACTAGTACCATACAGGGCTCTGATTTAAATGAATTATTGGGATAAAATGTGATCATATGTGTATGAGGAATAAGCTAAACAAATGCTACCACCATAGAGTAAATATACAAGGAGGAGTGCCTTTGAAGGTGGTAGTTGCAGGTCAATGAAGGGCATATTTGAATTGGTATAAGTTGAAATAAAATTTATCTTACATGTTTATTTTTTATAGTATAAACTATAGATTATATTGTAAAAATAATTTTTAACACTAACTCTGAGGGTTATTTAAAAAAAAAAAAAGAAGAAGATTAGAGGAGGTAGTTGAGTGCGAGAGACGGATAAAAAGGAGGAGGTAGTTGAGTGCGAAAGAGGGAAAAGTGAGATGCACGAATTTCACGTGGTGAAAAAAGGAGTGGGGACCGAGCGGGGTTCGCCGGGTCTTGGTTGGTGGGCGTCGCTGACAGACGCATTTAATTTCCCAGTTTGCCCTGTAGGTCCCACTTCCTGTTGCATCCATCACTCCGTTTCACCAGCTCATCTCTCCTCAATCCTCATTCACTCTGGGCTTATCTTCTAAAGTATTGCCAAGCTCTCTCACCTCGGAAAAACAAGGCATATACAAATTATCCTTTTAAATTAACACCTTTATATATATATAAAATCAAGATCAATTCTTTAAATATATCTTATATTATTAAGGACGAGGGAGTACATAAAATTGAAAAAAATCAAACTGTAATCTTGTGGAGTATAGAAGTAGAGAAATAAATCATATATTTAAAATATTTTATTTATACAAATTAAATTTTCATATCTCTTACAATAATAGTAAAGCTCCTTATTGCGTTATGCCCTCTTTCTTTCTTTCTTTTTTTCCCTCCCCCCTCTACTGCTTGCGTACAATGAATTAGAGCTGTTCATACCATTGACTGGTCATAAAGGTACATTGGTGCGAAAGAGATACGTGGATCCACGCATGCAATTGGCTTATCATTTTGGTCATTGATCTGTCAAATGGGATAAGGCCTCCCAGCGTGCGGTATACCTAAAATGAACGTTTCTTGTTTCACTCTATCCCACCCAAGCAGTAGCATCATAGATTCAAGTCCTAAATGAACATTAGTGTATTTATCGTACATCATCATCAGCTGTCTGCGCAATCCATCCGGTATTCTTTATTTTAATAAAAAAACACATGAAAATAGGCAAAAAGGAAAAAGCTGCTCTACCAAGTACATAGAAGGGTTCATATACTGTCGCCGTTTCAGATCACAATTATTTAATTTTAATCGATGTTTGGAATGGTGGTTCAAATTCAAATCGTATTTTTTAATCGTGATTTATGATATATGAGGTAATTTTTACGGTTTATGAGGTAAATATGTGTTTGTTTGTTATCATAATAAGCCCGATTCATGTAAATTGAGACAAATCTCCTCCACATATTTATCTCGTAGACCGTGAAAACACTTCTTAGACCATAAAAGCACCTCATATACCGTAAAATCTACCTCGTAGACCGTAAAAGTTACTTCGTATTCCGTGAATTACAATTCATAAGCACTTATGAAATTTTCAACCGCCATATAGATGAGTTTTATCTTGATTTATGTGAATTTGGCTTATGCATAAGTATAAGCCCAACCAAACACCCTCTAAATCTCAATGATTTAAATTTAAAATTTTTAGTTTATGATTTTTTAAATGATATATTCATTTTTATAAAAAGTGAAAGTTATAAGATTATATTTATTTTAAATCATATATATATTAAAAAAAATTTAAATACCATTTAAATTTTAAAATCTCAAATTAATTCTGTTGATAATAAGAGTAATATGATTAATAAAAAATGTATAGCAATTGATTACTCAAGTTTTTAAAAAATCAATGATTTAAAATTTTAAAATTTAAATGATATTTAAATAAAACTGTTCTAAAATTAAATTAAATGTAAATAGTTTAAAATCAATCAGACGATTTGACAAGGGATGAGTACATTTATGCCCACGACACAAAATGTGGTCTCCACAGAGAGCAAGGATTAAAAATGGCCGAAGCCGTAATCATCTCATCTGCTTTAGAGGTTGTTTGGATTAGCTTATGGAAACTCAATAAGTGTTTATAAATTGTTATTTACAGAATATGAAGTAATTTTTACGGTCTACGAGGTAGCTTTTATGGTCTACGAGGTACTTTTACAATCTACGAGATAAATATATAGAGAAGATTTGTTTCAATTTACGTAAATCGGGCTTATATAATAAACCCGATCTAAAAAAAACTCTCCCAATCCGCCTCTTAATTGGTCAAGTAGAATCAATACACTCAATATTGATTCTTCCGTGCAGACTGATACAAACGGGTCTAGGAATGATAGAGTTGTCCATGGGGAAGACTTCAGCCCCAACCATCTGCATTCAATGCTTTTCGTTTATCTATAACTCCATTCCATTATAACACAGCAGCAGCGACTAACATGCTATTCATTAAAGTAGTAAGCTGTCTGACCTTACTAAAAAAATACAAGTTTGAATCGCAGTCAAAAAGGCCCAATTTAGTAAGCAAAATTGAAGGATAGAGATTAGGATTGAGTCAGGATTTGACCAAAATTGTATTATTTGATATGTGAAAATGATAATAATTTGAGATAGATAATACCATATAAATGGGATTGGACCAAAGCCACCTGGCATTGCTTCTTCAATTCTGTAATTGCAAATTTTGAAGACGGAAATGTCCGTGTTTATGATAATTTCTGGACAACACTACCGCTCTTGATCTTGCCCAGAATGAAACTCACTTATCCCTTCAAAACACTACCATCGTTTCTCTCCCTTCTTCGAAACATGGACCGGTAACCTATCATGTCCGGCACACCATCCATATTCCGATGGCAGGGACGGTTTGCCTTAAGGAGCGCTCTATCTTCTTCTGTATCGGTCGAAGGTTCAGCCTGATTATTGCGCACAGTCGAGAAAGTTAGGGCTTTTGATTCAAAACCATTCAGTTTCTGCTCATTTATATGATTTGAATAAAGATATTTATCTATTCCCGATTAAGGATGTTCAATTAATTGAGGATATATATTAAACAACAGATTGAGCGATTGCAGAATCAATCAAGGAGAGCTAAGTTTTTTTTTAAAAAAATTTATCATTAGGTTATTATAGTGTTTATATAGATCAGTGATTGAAACCTTGTAAATTTTTTATTATAATTTACGATATAAGAATTAAGTATTTTAGATGAATTTTGTCTTTATTTATATAAATAAGCACTTTTGGGATCTCAAACAACTATACAATACTTATTTAAAATAATGATTGAAACCTTTAAAAATAAATTTTTAATCGTGATTTATAGTATATGAGATAAACATATATATGATAGAAGTTTTGTATTGATAAATATGTGATTCTAAATAGTCTTTCTACAGTTTAAGAATAATAATGAAATAAAATTAATTTAAGCAGTAATCCAAATATTACTCCATACCCTAAATGTAATTGTAAAGCATCAATCACACACCCGATACCAAGCCCAATCTTTTAAATTCAGTGTTGCCTACTAAATAAGGTCTTTGTGTTGTAAGCCTCAAAAAGGAGAAAACCCTGATGAAATCATTTAAAAAAAAAAAATAGAGGGAGTGACGACATTCATCCCTCTGAATGGGGCCTTTTTACCTGTACCCTATGTATAGTAAAAAAAAAATACTGAAATGCTACATGGTGTTATGTATTTACCAATATACCGCACCTAAACTCCATCACCCCAAAAATGATTTAGAGGTTTGTTTGATTTGAATCGGGTTTATATATAAATTTGATTTACGTAATCGAGATAACCTCTTCCACATATTTATTTCATAGACCGTAAAAGTTACCTCGTAAACTGTAAAAATTATTTCGTAGAATGTAAAAACTACCTCATATTCTGTAAATCACGATTAAAAAATATTTATAGAAATTATTCCTATAAATTTGTACACAGATTCATCACCCTAAAAACGAGATCTGATGTGATGTTTATTTTTTTATTAAAAAGCAAACTCGTTCAGTGCAAGAACGAGTTCACCTTTGCTCATTTGATTGAGAGAGAGAGAGAGTGGGAGCTTGAGGGGGGGGGTGCCGGAGAAATAGGGTGGGAGGGAATAGAGAGAAATACGTGACTTTTAAAATTTATTTCTCTCTCTCTTCCACTGTCACCAATTTCTCCACCTCTCGTTGACCCATCGAGTATAATGTCGGAATGTTTTTAGTTTATAAAATTGTGTCAATTGGTATTTAAACTTATGTTAGTTATAAAATTAATTAAATTTTTAAACTTACATACTGAGTTTACTATTTTTATATTTTTATCTCATAAAATTTTATCAATTTACTCTTAAATTTATATTAGTTTATTTCTTTTGATCCTATTTAATAATTTTATACATGAATTTCATATAAATTTTTTTTGGATATGATAAAATATATATATTGGCGAATTTAATTTTACTTAAGTACGACAACCATTTGACAACCTTACTTTCACCCTTATCCAACACCCGTCTCTCCCTCACTTTCTTTCTTTTTTCTTTACCTTCCCTCTTTATTTCATAAAGATGAATATTTTTTATATAATCATTAAACATAATTTTTTAAAAAACATTCTCCTAATCAATATGATCTTTATTCTAAAACAATTTTTAGCAACTAAATAGTTTATTTTTAAAAAAACCATGAAGAAAGGTGAACATGTTTTATTTAATTATTAAACATAATTTTTTTAAAAAGATCTCCTAATCAATATAATCTTTATTCTAAAACCAAATTTTTAGAAGCTAAATAGTTTTTTTTTAAAAAAAAAAACCACGAAGAAGGGTGAGCAAGTGAAATAACGCGGGAAGGTAAAGAAAAAAGAAATAAAAGAGAGGGAGAGATGTGGGCTTGAGCAGGGTGATAGTTTAAGAGAGAGGTGGAGAAATTGGTGATGGTGGAAGACAGGGAAAAAAAACTGTAAAAGTCACATATTTTTCTCTATCTCCCTCCTCACAGCTCCCACTCTCTCTCTCTCCTTCAAGCAAATCAGCAAAAGTGAACTCATTCTTGCCTTGAACAAGTTTGCTTTTTAAGTAAAAAATTATCATCACATCACGTCAGATGGTGAAACTCGTTTTTGGGGTGATGAATTTGTGTGTAAATTTGTTGGGATCATTTTTGAAATCCATAAAAATGTTTATTTAAATAAATGAAGACAAAACTCTTTTCATATATCATAAATCACGATTTAAAAACTATTTTTAAAAACTCAAATTGCTAATCTAAACAAGCACTTAAACTCCTTATTGTAGTGATGAAGAATGATGAAATTTAGATGCAGCATATTGGTAAATACTTCCCACCTTGTAGCATTTCAGTATATATTTTTTTCTTGTACATAAGATACAGGTTAAAAAAGCCCTCTGATTAGTTATAACTTAGCTATTAAAAAATCCTTTGACGGATTGCTACGAACATCCAAAACAGGCATTACATCAGGGAAGCAGCATGCTAAACCGAATCAATATTAATTTCTTTCTCAAAAACAAAATCTATTACACCAGTCATGATGAATGAGTTGGCTTTAAGACAATTGAGATAAGCCTCGACTTCATTCAACCTTCTTGCTAGCTTTAACATCACTTTCTTCTTGAGATGAATGGGCAGCAGCCTTCGACTCATCAAACTCCAGTAACTGCATTTGTGGGAAAGCATCTTTGGAAAACGTTGTTGTATAAAATATATACTTAGCATTTATAAAATGTCGTGGCCTTAACAAGTAAATACATATTTTCTTGTTAGTGGTTTCAATAATCAGATGGTTCGTACGGGGAAGGGGGATTAATACAAAAACATGTAATGAAAGAAAATATACTAGTTGCAACAAAAAGCCGCAAGTAATATTGACATGAGAAGAAAAAACAGGCAATATTAGAGTTTGAAAGAAACCTGTTTGACATCGCCATTCCATATGCAATGAGCAGCCAAACATCCAATTACAGCGGGAACAATATACAAAAGAGCGGGCTGAAATGAAAGTGCAAGAGAAATAAAATATCAGCAGCAAAGAATTGCCTTAACAGGATTTGCATGATATTTCGTACAGCCAGCCAGCCAGTCATATAAATAGTAGCAAATTCAACAACACATATCAGTCTCCCCAAATCCATTAACAGAAAAAGAATAAAATACCCTTTGAAAAACAACTACAACCATAGATTGGTTACCTGGGCAGCCTGAAACCAGTTCATTACAATAATTGTAAGCACCACGCCAACAGCGTATCCTAAAAAGGCACTCTTGAAATACTGTGGCTGTTTTCCTCTAGACACGTCAAACCTCAAGGCCAGTGCTACAAAAATCCCTGAAGAGAAAAGTATGATGAAAACCTAAGTGAGATTGCAAATAAGTGCTTGCATAAACATATGACAGCACATCTCATTAATCGGCTCCTTGCTAGTTGATATAAAGGCTCACTATTTGTAAAAGAACAAAAAACTTCCATGCTGACTCCCACATCTAACACAATGCTAACAAGGCTAGAGAAAAGCAATATTTCTCAGTTTAAGACAATAAGCCAACAATAAAGGTCTTCTTATTTGATGTCATCATTAACCACCCAATCATTGAAACCAACTCAGCAAAAGCCAGAAGTTACAACTATCTTTTCCTGAAAGGCTATCATTTAAATTCAAAAAAATTAAAAATAGTTGTTCAATATAGGAAAATAGAAGTCCCCCATCTAAAAAAGGTGAAGAGTATATAAGCTTGTGCACTTTCTTTTGTATAATTAACATTCTACAAAAAAGCAGAACAACAATCATAAAGAAATTTTATTGGCAGATTGGACATAGATAGTCCAAAACGGTGAAGAGAATCAAGAAATACCTTTTTTTTTCTTTTTTGAACAAACCAAGAAATACATTACGACCAGAATGAATATGCTTCTCAGGCTTATTCACGAAAAGAAGAGATCTCTCAGAAATTTATAAGGTGCTCTAGAATTTTTTAACAGTAAAAAGATTTCCGGATTAAATGTGGTAAAACAAAATCAAAGATCTTATCTTTAAAAAAAAAATAAAAAAAATTAGTAAGTACTTTCTCATATCTCTTAATTCTGTCAGTCATGAAGATTAACAATTCAAGGTTATATAAATGGAAAATAGTCAGACGCACAGAACTATCTCAAAAATGGCCTCTTCTAGACTGACATTGGGTTGAGGCCTTCTGTTTAGGAGGAATTTAAGGCACCAAAACTCCTTCACAAGAAGATATAAAAATATATTGAAATAAAGGATTCTGCCTACCAGGGATAACAATATCACCAAGTCCAAGCATTGAAAATGGTCTTGCAGAATCTGATGTTGGAAACAAAAGCTGCAAATAAATTTGAGTAATTAATATATTGAAAAAATTATATAGCCACCAGATTATCTATTTCAAATTATCAAAGCATGTATGGTGTGAATATTCATATCCAAGGATGGAAATCCACTAGTCTCACAGTTTCATCTAGCTAAGATTCTAACCTTTATCGGAGCATCAAATGATTTTGCAACGCTAACCATCACTGGAGTGAAGAAAACCCAAAAAATGTCATATACGAACAGTCCGGCCTGCAAAAGATTAGTGAAAAAAGACCATATCAACAAAGTCTAATGACTGACGAAGTTGAATTGCATAATAATCCAAAATAAACAAGGTGGCATGACAAATATCATTTGAATTCAAAAAAATTTATGACCCTTGCATTGAAAGCAAAGGTCAACAGAAATAAGAAAGCAAGGAAAGACCGCCCAATTGATAATTATTTTTCTTTTCTTTTATTTATTATTGCCTTAAAATTGACTAAACCTTTATTCAGATAAATGAATATGGCCCAGCCACCCAGTAACAATAGTTCCTTACATGAATACAAATGGTCGGGCAAGCCTTTGTTTCATCCAGCAATTACATATAAATATAAACCTTCATGCGTCATCACCAAACAAAGTCAGAGCAGAAGAACTTACTAGGAGGATGGCACCAGTTTTGAAAGACCCAAGAGAAAGCATTTCAATTCCCTGCAAATATTAAAAATGGATTTATTTATTCATTTAACAGTTTACTACAATCTGCAAAATCAAAATATAAACACAAAAATTTCCCAACATGAACAAAAAACAGTTGGTTTTTCTTTTCCAATAACAGATTTTGTACAGCATACCACCACAATCACATTGCAGAGACGTATACAGGAAGAATAAGATAATTTTAAGAACATTTGGTAGATGATGCCTGGCATCAATGAAATGGCACTCAGAAAAATAGAGGCAGTAAAAAATTCCATCATGCATAATAGTTTAAGCGCCAAACCTGAATACAGAAGGCGAGACCTAATATATTATTTGCCAGCCAATGCTTCTTCAAAGCATACCATGCACAGAAAAAGGTCCCGGGGACTGCAGCAACCATCTGTGACCTTGTAAACTCAATCTCCAAAGCTGTGATAGAAAGGTGTAAGGATAAAATATCATTCTGCATAATAAAAGCCAGTTAAAGCCAACCGGCTCTAAGTTGAACTGCCAGAAGCATGAAAACACCAAGAATGCCCTAAAAGAATGGGAGATTCTTTTAATGATGAAAGAGTGCACTAACAACCATGTTAGCAAACGAGTTAGTAAACCTTCAGACATAGGTCTGGCTGTCTTTCTTCAAGTTTAAACACCAATAATATATACAATGACGAATTCATAAATAAAATCTTGTCTTCATAGTCCTTCAATAAGCAAGTGTTTGCCTCTGACTACTTTACAAATAAATTCAGTTATTCAAACAAAAACGTCATACTATATTAGCAATTAGCTAAGAAGAAACAAAAAAACCCATTCATTCTGCATGATATCTAAACATCGATCATTGATCCTCTATTATGTCCAAACAAGGAAACAATGAACACTAAAGGTTTAGGAGCAACCATATTTCATAGCAAACAGCTCAAATCAAGTTGTAATAGTCAATACTTGCAACAGCTCAAGACATCATCATTGCTTATCTAAAATTTTCATGCAAAACATAAATATATAACTCTCATTCCACCGTTCATTAAATGAAAATGATTCTCAGCAATATAATCAAGGTGACGAGGTTTTCACGTACCACGAAAATATGGAAAATGCCAGATAATAGCATCATCATTCCAATGCTTTGGCAAAAAACGTTTTATAGATGGTAACAACGTTGCCCTGCATGAAGAGGAAGAAAAAGTGTGAGATCCAATAACAGATAAAAAATGCATCAGGTGATTAAAAAAGGAGGTGTAGAGGCCAAATAAAAATACATACGAAAGAGCAACAATCCCCAGTACAAAGAAGTAGCATGTCAATACAGCATTCACCAAGTCCTTTGATAGAAACTTGAATAGTAAGAAAAGTGATAACAACATTGCACTCCCAACAAAGGGAAATCGCATGGCATGTTCATTCGACATTGTCTCCTGCATAAGTACAGGCAACATCACTTACAAAATCAGGTCTAGAGCCATGGAATATCAGAACAAAGATGAGAAGATGCAATAAGGATAAAGTCCGCTACTTACTGAAGGTGGAGTTGGTTTGACAGATCGGTAGCAGCCCACAAACACAGTGAGGCATGCTGTCAAAATAACATTTAAATTTGGATCTACTTTCACAGCAAGCGGTGCTAATGTTAGACCTGCCAAGACAGATAACGGCAGTCAACAATTAATGGTCAATTAACAGCAACAGGCATACTTATTGCATCACTCATGCATTGCAATCATCACATACGGCCCTTCAACAGCATGTCCTCAGAACATTCGTGTTCACTGAGAACACCCACGAGGACATACCACAGCTAGCCAAATATAAGGTTCCGTCCTTAAAACATGGAACACACGATACACCAGAAACAAAATGGCGTCGTAGATATACGTTATGGAATCAAATTTCCTGCCGTCCGTCAATTTCAAGACACCAGAGAAAGAAATTAACAAATAAAGACCTGCAAAAACATATCCTGCGATACCGCATGCAGTCATGTCGAATTACAATTAAATGGCATATATTGGCACCACTGGATCAGGGTGCAAATCGTTCACTTCTAATTATTTAAATGATAAAAGAAAGTAAGTGAAAGGATCAACAAAAATTCCAACTTCGCCATCATTGGTCCGGAGGGGCAGCGCAAAATGAACAACTTCAATCGAAAAGTTGCCGATGCAATTGCATAAATCTACTAAACTGCTCAAGTAGGAATGTAGGATGACTGAAAAATTTTTGACCGATAACTAACCAGCCAAAGCTAAATTCGCCATTCGCTCCGTGCTTTTCATCGTTAGCCCTCTAAAAACGTCAAACTCTAGAGTAAATCCTGGATCTACTAAACCCAAATCTTCCGAATGAGGCCTCCCCTGCGACCCGAAACAGTACGAACTACACAAGTCAATAAAGATTGTAGATAAAATCTATATAAATTGTCACGAATAAGATAGTGAATTTTGATCTCTCGTAGACTAAACCTCCTCTAGCAGAGAAAAATGCCGGAGGGATTGACCGCAACGCACGACCCCTCAAAAAAAAAATAAAAAATCACGTCCGTTGCAATTGTAAATCGGAAAGCCAATGGTGAGATCACGATTCTGACTAATGGTTCAAACTTCAAACCTAAAATTTTACCCTACCCAAATAGACCACGGTTCAACCATAGGAAACAGGTCTGTCTCACTTTGGTGACTGGAATAGCTGCAATGTTTTAAAAGTCCGACCGGACGTTGAGTCGGAAAAGTAAGCGGGTCATGGTTCAACCGGTTGAAACGGTCGGTCGGACCGGTAATGTAATATATACATATATATATATATATATATATATATGTATATATATTACAATTAATCTTTAGTCTAATTTCATAGAAAGTTAATAAAGTCACAAAATACCATTTAAAGAAGAATATAAAGTCAATCATCAATCTAACAAAATATACTAACAATAATGAATTTACGACTTGTCAAATATTGATGGCTCTAGATTGATTTAAGCATAAATTTCTTGAAATGTATTTAGATCATACCACTTTGATCCTATTTATAAGTCCTTTTTTACCAAAAAATTTGGTTCTATTTATAAGTTCAGTTTCAGTGTAATAAATGAGATTATGACAATTTTACCCCTATTTATTGTACAAATGAAGAAATAATTTAAAGATAGATTGAGAAAAAAGAGTTAAAAAGTACCTATTCATAAATGAGGGTATAGTTGTAAATTTACCCAATAATCATTGAGTTAACTATATCTCTTTGGTATGTGAGATTTAGTTAAAAATGACTTGTAAATAGAACTATAATGGTAAATGTTATAATCTTCTTGAGGAAATTATCAAAAATCAAGACATTTAACTCCAATTTCAGTGCTTCCAATTTTATCCTTAACTTGAGGATGAACCTTATTGACTTTTTCTTTAAAAGCATCTTTATAAAATTGTTTGTAAAAAATCAAATTATTAAAATTAGTAACATATAATATAAATAAAATAAAGTAATATGTCTAAAATTTATGTCATTTTTTTTAAATTTTTTTGCAGCATCAAATTTTTTTTAGTAACATATAATATAAATAAAATAAAGTAATATGTTTAAAATTTATATGTCAATTTTTTAAATTTTTTTTGCAGCATCAATTTTTTCTTTAAAAAAAGTTTGCAGCAAAAAATATTTTTTTTTCACATTTTTTATTGGACCGGACGGTTTTTGAAAAACCGGTCCGGTTTCCGGCTCAAAAACGGTTAAACGACGGTCCAAAATGGCTCCTTCAGAAAAAAAGTCCAACGTATATATCCGGCCTGCCTCAGTGACCGACCGACGGTCTGACTGTCCGGTCCGGTTCTCTAAACAGTGCTGATAAGGCCTCGTTAGGAGTGACAAAACATGTTTCGATTCCTATCTACCAAACATAGCATAGAAGTGGAAGTAATGGTTTGAAACATCTAAATTATCGTTTCAACAAGTTTTTTTTTCTTAAGATAATTTTTTTTATATATTTATCTCATAAATCATAAATTTTTTTTAAAACAATTAAAACAAACAAGAATAAAGACCTTGTCACAAGACACACGTCGTATTTTTGGTTGCTATTACAGTGATAAGTCAAATTGTTGTGACATGAATAGATGGATTTTGGATAATAATCTCCAAATCTTAAGAACCCGTTTTGTTTAAACACATTGCATGCATGCAATGATAATCATGATTACATTACTATGAGAAGAGTGTTTGGTTGCTTTTTAGCATGGTAATAGAGTTTACCATGGTAATGAAAATTACTAAAAAATTAGTAATCTTCATTCATGCCTCCCCCTATGAATCCTCATTACCATCCCATTGCATAGTTAAAAAAGTCCAATTTACCATTTAGTTTGACTTCTCTTTATTTTAATTATATCTTTTCACTTAGCTACATTTCTACAACCGCTATCACCACTACCTCCTCCTCAACCACCGCCTCCACCCGCCACCCGACACCGCCTCCACTACCTCCTCCTCCACCGCCGCCACTACCTCTTCCTTCGTCGCCCCCGCCACGGTCACCGTTGCCACAACCTCCTCCATCGCCGCCACCGCTACCGTCGCCACTACCTCCTCCTCCATGACCTGACTCTTAACTTTCTTTTTCCAAAGATTATAGTAAGGGTAAAAAAGACTTTGTATAATATATTATTTTAAATAATTTCTAAAATAATAACTCATTGCAGCTTACTTAAGAATCAAACCAAACACTAGTGTTGTAATTAATATTGCATTACATTATCATTGCATCGCATCGCATTGCACTGCAGGGTGTAATGAGATCGAACCAAACGGGCCCTAAGGCACTACAAGCGTTTTGGAAAGGAGGATGATTATGGAATTCGCCGCTATTGACCGACTCACGTGGCTTCAAGGTGTACAAGACAACCAGACACTCACGTTGGATTTGAGAAACACTCCCTCCATCCTTATATATAAAATTATTTATCGCGAAATTTTAGAAAAAAATTAAAATTAGTTAAAAGTAATAAATATATAAGAAATATAATTTTATTTTTAAATATGTTTCTATTTATGAATGAGTGAGAGAAAAAGAATAATGATGAGAAAAAGGAAGAAAGAGAATGTATACTAAATAAATGATGAGAGAATAAAGTCAAAATATGTAAAAATGTATTTATTATTGAAATAAAGTTAAATGGAATCTAATAAAAAAAAAAGATCTTGTATATAAAAATGGAGGGAGTGTCTTCCTCTTCCCTTACCTCAAGAGAGATTACTGTAAGATTTCTTTTCATGGCATATGACTCCAAATTCTCAAGGAAAATAATACACAAAGAACTTCAAAAATAGTGAAAGACAAAATGGTGTTTTAAATATTTATAATATCAAAAAAGTGTTAGACCTTATTTGTCTTTTAAAATAACATGACATTAATGTCCTCACATTTTTTTATTAAAAAAAAAACCCACCCACCTCGCTCGCAGTCGGCAACTAGCAGCCGCCGGTGACATACCCATGTCGGCACTGGAGCTTCGGTAGTCAACCAGCCAAGCATCGGCGCCGAAGCTCTAGTGAAAATGATTATTAGCAAAGTAACAATATTTGTTAAAGAATTCACGTCATTTCATTAGATTTTAACAACTTGCGTTTATTAGATAACAAATCTACGCTATCAGATTTTTCATAAATTTTGTTAAGAAATTCACTACGTTTTATTAGGTTTTAACAACACATGAAGTTCTCCAACGTTGACAATTTTGAAAACAGTTCTCACACATGTCACACGGCATTTTTACTTCTGGTGGCATGTCCGTCACTGCAAGGTCTTCTACAAAACACCAATTATACAATCCTCTCTTTTTCTTTGATTTCGTCATGGTCAATGAATATTAAACGAGGATTAAATGCATTGATTTCTGTGATGATGGTGAGCCATCTTCAACCTCCACTTCGCTTCCTTCCAACACATTACTAACTTATAATAACACTATACCTAATTCAAAGTTCATTACAGATGCGAAGCACCCAAAGAAAACAATAGCAAATGAGGCGGCTAGGGGACACCAAGGAGGTGTAGCCATTATGTCGTATAGTGGGGAATGGGGCGGTTAGGAGTTAAAATGTTGGGCAATGCGTCTAGGGGCTATTTGTTAAATGATCAATGTTGATCAACTTTACTGTCATGACATTTTTGCATTATTTTAGAAACCTTGTGTGTATTTTTACATTAATTTTTTGACTAATTTATTTGCTAAAATACTTAGCATTAGTTGTGTCAACGGCCATAATATTTTTATACTATTTTAAAAACTCTACTTTTGCATTGAAGTACATTTTATGTGTGAGATGTTCATGGCATAATATTTCAAAGGTAAATCTGCACGTACAATAAATGTTTTTTGACCTTGATAAATAAAAATACAATGAATATATGTTCATGATTCTTAAATTTTTAAAATATATAAATTTCGTCTCAAAAATAAATTTGATATAACTTTGTCTTTTTCTTTTCTTCTTTTTTTTTTTTTTACAAAGGTAAGCAAAAGCTTGTATGATACATCAGTCTAAAATCTAGACCATACTAATAGCACTCTGTCATATATCCATACTCTAAATCAAAAAGTTCTAAACAACTCACAAGGGGTGATTCTAATAACACAGAATCCTGACTAATTCCCTGAGCCACTTTGACTAAATAATCTGCATATCGAAGCTCTTTTCTAAACCAATAAGAAATTTCAAGATTCCAGTTTGAGAAGACAAATACCCTTAAATTTACTATGTCTTGATACAATAGATGGTCTGATTCACACTTCATACAATAGACAAATACCCTTAAATGCGCTTTAGAGGCAACGTGCCTAAAATTAGTGTTGCTGTTTCACTCTATCCCAAGCGACAACATAGATTCTAGCCCCCCATAAACCGATGGATAAACCCAACGAATGGGGAGTTGTCCTTCAGAAGACTAGGCCCAAATCATCTTTATTCAAGGCTTTTCATTGCCCAGCAACGCCATTCCATCATAATGGAACACCGCCATTCTTTTGCTTCGAGAGGGTTTGGATTAATTTTTTAGGAGTAATTTGGTGTACACTTACTAGGATTTCCGGTTCATTCACCATCCTATCTCAGGTTGTTCTTGAGTACGAGTTATTTATATAAGAAAGAACCGCAGCTTCCTTAAGAACGACAGAGCTCGTCGCTGTCGCTGTCGCTCTTTAATCACAAAAGATGCACCCCCGTTGAACAATGACACAAGCCTAAACAAGTTGCGCCATGTTAACCAGGCATACGACCTTTCCCCTCATGAAATACATTACATGCTACTCTTATCCGGTAATAATAATTAGCGCGTGTAAATCCTTTGATGGTTTGCTATGAAAATCCAAAATAGGCATTATACTCGGGGAAGCAACATTCTAAACTGGGAAGCCATATTAATTTCTTTCTCAATCACAAAATCTATTACACTAGTCATTATGAATAAGTAAGCTTTTAAGACAATTAAAAAAAAAACAGTTTTTTTCTCCTTCTCTTCCCCTTTTACTTGAGAAGTGTGAGTAGTGAATGCGCCTCGACTTCATTCAACCTTCTTGCCAGCTTTAACATCACTTCCTTCTTGCGATGAATGGGCAGCAGCCTTCGACTCATCAAACTCCAGTAACTGCATTAGTAGAAAGGCATATTAGGAAACTAGGAGGCTTATTCGGCATGTACAAAATGAAAAAATGTAATTCTTTTAATGTGAAATGTTATGTATGTTCCTAGATAAAAAGAAAAAATTGTTGTCAGGTAATAACCACAAGGATATACTAGATAGTGCACACTTCAATCTGTGTAGTTGAAAATGATTCCTTCTCTTTAGTTTTTACCAACCAGGGCCTAAACACCTCAGCAAAACCATACTTGGCACTTGGCAGGCGCAGATAAATCTGACACTATCGCATCCCTATAACTTCCAACATGCCCCATAAGTCATGATATTCCCAAATCACAAGATGTAGAGAGCTTTATAAGTTGAACTTATTGGGAGTCATCACAACAGGCAAGAGAAATGGAGCAAGCTAGTTTTAAAAAAGTCAGCCTAAAGCACGACACATTTTTTCAGTAGTACTGTCGAGAACACACTGGGCTCCATTATATGTTAAATCGAAAATGTTATTGTATAAAAATATAAGCATTTATAAAATGTCGTAGCCTTAACAAGTAAATACATATTTTCTTGTTAGTGGTTTCAGTAATCAGATGGTTAGTTAGTATTTTATTTATATTTGGGGGAGGGGGGAATAAATACGAAACAAACACGTAATGACTGAAAATATATTAGACGCAACAAAAAGACGCAAGTAATATTGATATGAGAAGAAACAACAGGCAATATTAGAGTTTGAAAGAAACCTGTTTGATATCGCCATTCCATATGCAATGAGCAGCCAAACATCCAATTACAGCGGGAACAATATACAAAAGAGCGGGCTGATATGAAAGTGCAAGAGAGAAAAATGTCAACAGCAAAGAATTGCCTTAACAGGATTTGCATGATATTTCGTACAATCAGCCAGCCATATAAATAGTAGAAAATTTAACAACACGTCAGTCTCCCCAAATCCATTAACAGAAAAAGAATAAAATACCCTTTGAAAAACAACTACAACCATAGATTGGTTACCTGGGCAGCCCGAAACCAGTTCATTACAATAATTGTAAGCACCACGCCAACAGCATATCCTAAAAAGGCACTCTTGAAATACTGTGGCTGTTTTCCTCTAGACACGTCAAACCTCAAGGCCAGTGCTACAAAAATCCCTGAAGAAGAAATTACGATGAAAACCTAAGTGAGATTGCAAAGAAGTGTTTGCGTAAACATATTTCACAAAACATCTAATGTTAATCGGCTCCTTGCCACAAAGGCCCACTATTTCTAAAATAACAAAAAATTCCCATGCTGGCGCCCACATCTTAGACAATGCTAATAAGGCTAGAGAAAAGTAATATTTCTCAGCTTGAAAAATGAGCCAAAAATAAAGGTCTTCTATATGATGTCATCATTAATCATCCAATCATTGAAACCAACTCACCAAAAGGCGGATGTTACAACTATCTTTGCCCTAAAGGCCACATAAAAGTGCCAATGTACTGAAACCCGGACTGGCCACTAAACCGGTCGGAGTACTAGGTCAAGCTAACCCAGGGCCAAACTGGAGTTAACTTGGGGCCAAACCGGTGAGAAATTGAAGATTTTAGGCTTATTAATATGAAATTCTAAAGAAAAATTTAAAAAATTGATTTTTTTTTTAAAACCGGAACTGGACCGGTTGGCTGGTTCCCGGTAGAACCCTGCATAAAACTATCATTTAAATTAAAAAACGTTAAAAATAGTTGTTCGATATAGGAAAATAGAAATCCCGCATCTAAATGATAGTTCTAGATTCTGAAACGATTCTGAAAGATAGTTGTAAGGGACAGACTCAAGCACAAGCCAAAAAAAACAGTTAACTGATGGAACTGGAGATTCAGAGCAGACTTACAAATCATTTACTAGGGCATAGCAGAATTTACGGGAAGAGAAATGGTGTAGAAAAGAGTAATTCCAGTGGATAAGAGCATTACCTAAGGTTCCTGACCGTAAAGGAAAAGAAGGGGCATATGAGTAGGGAGTAGGTGCAGCTAAGGGTGTGTTTAGTCTTTTGTAATTTTTGGGTCTTTTAAATCTTCTCTTTCGTCCAGAGAGAGTTAAGTTCTGTCTTCTGGAAATTGAGAGTGGTGAGTAGAGTTCTAGCCTCTCAAATGTCAAGTTGGGGTGGAAGATCATCTTTCTTCATCATTTTCTCGTTCTCTTTTAGTGTGTCAGTGAGCTTGAATGTATCAAGTGCACATTCTTTTCCATCCGGTAGAATATACCATCTGTCTGAGTGATTTCTTGTGCAGTAACACTCTTTTCTTTCAGGAAGAAAAGTATTTTTATATTTAATATCAATTCAGTGTTTGATATCTATTAGTTTGTATAATTCTATCATTAACAATCAATGGAAAAGCAGAACAACAATCATAAACCAATTTTATAGGCAGATTAAACATAGATAGCTAAAATTGATGAAAATAACCAACAAATACATTACGACCAGAGTGAATATGCCTCTCAGGCTTACTCACAAAAAGAAGAGACCTCTCGGAAACTTATGGGGGCATCAATAATTTTTTAACAGTAAAGAGACCAAAATTATTCTGGATCAAATGCTGTAAAACAAAATCAAAGATACTGTCTTTAAAAACAATTTAGCATGTCTATTCTCATATCTTTTAATTCTTTAACTCGTGAAGATTAACTTTTCAAGGTTATATAAATGGGAAAGTCAGATGCACAGGACTATCTCAAAAATGGCCTCTTCCGGACTGATGTTGGGTTAAGGCCTTCTCTTTAGGAGGAAGGTAAGGCACCAAAACTCCTTCACAAGAAGATATAAAAATATATTGCAATAAAGGATTCAGCCTACCAGGGATAACAATATCACCAAGTCCAAGCATTGAAAATGGTCTTGCAGAATCTGATGTTGGAAACAAAAGCTGCAAACAAATTTGAGTACTTAATATATTGAAAAAATCATATAGCCACTAGATTATCTATTTTAAATGATCAACTCATGTACGGTGTGAATATTCATATCCAAGGATGGAAATCCACAAGTCTCACAGTTTCATCTAGCTAAGATTCTAACCTTTATCGGAGCATCAAATGATTTTGCAACGCTAACCATCACTGGAGTGAAGAAAACCCAAAAAATGTCATATACGAACAGTCCAGCCTGCAAAAGATTAGTGAGAAAACCATATCAACAAAGAGTAATGACTGATGAAGTTGAATTACATAATAAACCAAACTACATGAGGTGGCATGAAAAATATCATTTGAATTCAAAGAAATTTATGATCCTTACATTGAAAGCAAAGGTCAACCGACATAAGAAAACACGAAGGAGACAAAGACCGCCCGATTGATAAATAATAAATATTTGTCTTTTCTTTTATTTACTTATTTTTTAAAACATTGACACAACCTTCTTTTAGATAAATGAATATGGCCCAGCCACTAGGCAACAACAGTTTCTTAACTGAATACACATGGTCGGGCAAGCCTTTGTTTCATCCAGCAATTACCATATCTATATATATACACCCCTTCATGAACCATCCAAACAAAGTCAGAACAGAAGAACTTACTAAGAGGATGGCGCCAGTTTTGAAAGACCCAAGGGACAGCATTTCAATTCCCTGCAAATATTAAAAATGAATTTAGTTATTCATTTAACAGTTTACTACAATATGCAAAATCAAAATATAAACACAAACATTTCCCAACATGAACAAAAAACAGTTGGTTTTTCTTTTACAATAACAGATTTTGTACAGCATACCACCACAATCACATTGCAGAGAATTATATAGGAGGAATAAGATACTTTTAAGCACATTTGGTAGATGATGCCTGGCATCAATGAAATGGCACTCAGAAAAATAGAGGCAGTAAAAAATTCCATCATGCATAATAGTTTAAGCGCCAAACCTGAATACAGAAGGCGAGACCTAATATATTATTTGCCAGCCAATGCTTCTTCAAAGCATACCATGCACAGAAAAAGGTCCCGGGGACTGCAGCAACCATCTGTGACCTTGTAAACTCAATCTCCAAAGCTGTGATAGAAAGGTGTAAGGATAAAATATCATTCTGCATAATAAAAGCCAGTTAAAGCCAACCGGCTCTAAGTTGAACTGCCAAAAGCATGAAAACACCAAGAATGCCCTAAAAGAATGGGAGATTCTTTTCACAATGAAAGAGGGCTTTAACAACCTAGTTAGCAAACGAATTAGTAAACCTTCAGAACCAGGTCTGGCTGTCTTTCAATGAAAAATTCTTTTACCATAACTCACACATCCATTAACAAGGAAAGAGGGCATTAACACCACTTACTTGCAATGAAAAAATTCATAAATAAAATCTCTTTTTCATAGTCTTTCAATTAACAAGTGCTTGCCTCGGACTACTTTTCAAATAAATTCATTTTTTCAAATGAAATCATGATGCTATATTAGCAATTAATTAAGAAGAAACCAGATCATTCATGATTCATCCACTATTATGCCCGCACATGGATAAAGTGAACACTCAAGGTTTAGGAACATCCACATTTCATAGCAAACAGCTCAAATCAAGTTGTAATAGTCAATACTTGCAACAGCTCAAGACATCATCATTGCTTATCTAAAATTTCATGCAAAACATAAATATATAACTCCCATTCCACCGTTCTCTACATGAAAACGATTCTCAGCAATATAATCAAGGTGACGAGGTTTTCACGTACAGCGAAAATATGGAAAATGCCAGATAATAGCATCATCATTCCAATGCTTTGGCAAAAAACGTTTTATAGATGGTAACAACGTTGCCCTGCATGAAGAGGAAGAAAAAGTGTGAGATCCAATAACAGATAAAAAATGCATCAGGTGATTAAAAAAGGAGGTGTAGAGGCCAAATAAAAATACATACGAAAGAGCAACAATCCCCAGTACAAAGAAGTAGCATGTCAATACAGCATTCACCAAGTCCTTTGATAGAAACTTGAATAGTAAGAAAAGTGATAACAACATTGCACTCCCAACAAAGGGAAATCGCATGGCATGTTCATTCGACATTGTCTCCTGCATAAGTACAGGCAACATCAGTTACAAAATCAGGTCTAGAGCCATGGAATATCAGAACAAAGATGAGAAGATGCAATAAGGATAAAGTCCGCTACTTACGGAAGGTGGAGTTGGTTTGACAGATCGGTAGCAGCCCACAAACACAGTGAGGCATGCTGTCAAAATAACATTTAAATTTGGATCTACTTTCAAAGCAAGCGGTGCTAATGTTAGACCTGCCAAGACAGATAACGGGCAGTCAACAATTAATGGTCAATTAACAGCAACAGGCATACTTATTGCATCACTCATGCATTGCAATCATCAAATACGGCCCTTCAACAGCATGTCCTCAGAACATTCGTGTTCACTGAGAACACCCACGAGGACATACCACAGCTAGCCAAATATAAGGTTCCGTCCTTAAAACATGGAACACACGATACACCAGAAACAAAATAGCGTCGAAGATATACGTTATGGAATCAAATTTTCTGCCGTCCGTCAATTTGAAGACACCAGAGAAAGAAATTCACCAATAAAGACGTGCACAAACATATCCTGCAATACCGCATGCAGTCATGTCGAATTACATGTAAATGGCATATATTGGCACCACCAGATCAGGGTGCAAATCGTTCACTTCTGATTATTTTAAATGGTAAAAGAAAGTAAGTGAAAGGATCAACAAAGATTCCAACTTCGCCATCGTTGGCCCGGAGGGACAATGCAAAATGAACAACTTCAGCCGAGAAGGAGCCGATGAAATTGCATAAATCTACTAAATAGTTCCAAACTGGAAAATTTTGACCGAAAAAGAGGCGGGATAACTGACCGGCCAAAGCTAAATTCGCAATTCGTTCCGTGCTTTTCATCATTAACCCTCCAAAAACGTCCAAGTCTAGAGGAAATTCTGGATCTACAAAACTCAAATCTTCTGAATGTAGCTTCCCCTGCGACCGGAACGGTACGAACTACAAAAGTCGATAAAGAATGTAGATAAATTCAATACAAATTGTCACGAATAATATAGTGAATTTTGATCTTTCATAGACCAAACCTCTTCTCGCAGAAGAAAATTGCAGGAGCAAATGACAGCAACGCCAGATTCCCCAAAAAAATCACGTCCGTTGCAATTGCAAATCGGAAGGCCGACGGTGAGATTACGATTCTGACAAATTTGAAGGGTTAGGGTTTAAGCTTAAATTTCACCCAACCCAAATCGACCACGGTTTAACGAGAGGACTTATACTGAGTTGCTGGTTTGATTTTTCCAGATCTCCGCCCTGGAAGCGGTTTTGGACAGGAGGATGACTATGGATTTCGCCGCAATTGGCCTACTCGCGGGGTTTGAGATGTTCAGGCCATTCAGACACTAGACTTGTACTGAGTTGCTGGTTTGATTTTTCCAAATCTCCGCCCTGGATGCGGTTTTGGACAGGAGGATGATTATGAATTTCGCCGCAATTGGCCGACTCGCGTGGCTTGAGATGTTCGGGCCAATCAGACACTCAGAAATGTCCAGGTCGGATTTCCTTCCCCGCCTACAAATGGGGTACCGTATCCCCCCCCCCCTCCATAAGCCTTTTTTTCTTTTAATGGGTCTATTTTTAGGTGTGAGACTTTTTTTTTAGTTTGGGCTAATTTTTTTTTATTTTGTTTATATTTAATTATTATATTATATATATATTTTTATCATTTTTTATTATTATTCTCTCAAATTCATTCATAAATAGGAATATTTTTTAAAAAAATATAAATTTCATACATAATTATTACATTTAATTATTTTTTAAAATATCACGATTCAGTTGAAATATTCTTATACATACAAAGATGAAGGAGTATTAATCTTTTTTTCTGGCTAAAACTTTTCTTTAAGATTAGCGGGAAAATATAAGGAAAAATAATAAAAAATACCATTTGAATTAAAAAAAACTCTAAAATGTCTATTAAATTTGTAAAAGAATAAATAGGTAATTTGATATGAATATGATATTTTGAAGTTTGGATGTTGACAACTTAAATATAGGCAATGACAATTTAAAAATAATAATTAGTAACTTAGGTATACACAATAACAATTTAGTAGCTCAAATTGTTAACCTCTGTACCCAAATTGTTAATTTATATATTCAAGTTATTAACACCCAAAATTTTACCAAATTACCTATTTATCATTTTTCTAATTTAATAGACATTTCAAAATTTTTATAATTCAAATGGTATTTTTTTTATTCTCTTCCCTAGTACTAACTCTCACCCTTTTAATAAATCTAATTTATAAATGCTCATGATTCTAAAATTTTTAAAACATATCTCCGGTCAAATTTTTTTAAAAAACATATGGTTTCAAAAATAAAGTTTTTATTACTTCGTCTATAAAATATTTCATAAAAAAACTTTGTCTGTAAAATACATTTTTGGGGCAATATATTTTTTAACATCATGCTAAAAAATTACTGCATGTTTGGTCTAACTCCATATGTAATGCAATATAGTTTTGATTACAACAAATTAAATAATCCTCATTACATGGTTTTGTGGCTATAGATGCTATCCGATTGAAGTCTATGTTAATTAATGTATGGGTGTATATATTCTTAGTAAATTAATATTTAGGCATTTATATCCTTCATTTTATTGCCGCATAAAGTTAAAAAAATCATTTTTCATATTTTATTTTTCTAGACAAAATATAAATTTCACCCAACAATTTCTTGCTACATATCAAACAAATGATTTATAATCATTCCATTTTATTACATTTCCTACTATTACATTTCACGTTATTTGAATCAAACGCACACCTGGATTGACTCAAATCTTACTTGATAGCATCAGATCTTATGTGAATATATAAAACCTCTCGACACCATTAAATGAGCCCCTCATCCATTTTGTTGAGCAAAATTTACACCTTTTAGACTGAAGTGATAGAATGAATGAGTTTGTTTTAGGAAATGGCGAGTGGAACATACAGGAATGGACGAAGTTCTTGCCTCCATGGATCATCAATATTCTCACCAAAATCAAGCCACCAGCTCAAGGAGATGAAGATAAATTCTGTTGGAGAAATGCCTCTAGCGGCAATTTGAGTGTTCGTGTGGCTTACAGATTTGTCTCTATAGAACAAGAGTGGTAAGGGCCGGGACTGGGGAAGAAAGTATGAGATTACCAATCCCTGAGAAAGTAGAAGTCTTCTTATTGGAAGTGTTAGAGGCTTCCCACACATTCACTTAGAGCTAAGAGAGGTTTAACACATAATGATGAGTGCCTATTTGAGTGTCAAAGAGAGAAAACTACCTTACACATCCTTCATGATTGTGAGATTGCAAAAAAAATATGTAGATTAAAATTATTAAACCTAACTTCCTTTTTAGTTTATTTGGCTATGATTTGCAGGTTTGGCTTAGGAAGTGCATGACTCATAATTTGAGTAATGCACGCTTCAGTAGATGGACATGGGTTTGTGTTTTTAATATCATATCTTGGTTTCTTTGGACAAATTGATGCAAGGGAGGTCTGGAAGGTGAACGAAATCAAGCAAAAGAGATCATTCATGGGGGAATGAATCAGTTTACTGATGGAAGTTGCAACCGATGATAATCTCACACACCAAGCCTTGAAGCTCCACAGAGAGGAGGAACACAGCTGGAAGCCACCCCTGGAGGAATATGTTCGATTGGATACTGATGGGTTAGTTAGTAATAAGAGAGAAGCGACATATGGTAAAATAATTAGAGACTTCAATAGAAATTGTAACGGAAGTTGGGGTTTCTATCTATTACAGATGTAAAAGTAATGGGTTTATTAACAAATCTCCAAGCTTGTAACCAAAGGTGTTTTAAGAAAGTTCTAGTCTATGCAGACTTAATGGAAACCTTTCATCTAGTATTAAAAGATGGCAGTCATCATTATCTGTTGTGGGAAGACATTGGTGAGATTAGAGACTTTCTCTTCTTAGATTGAGATATTGAGCTTCGATATGTACTGTGTGATGTAATTAGGTGTGTAGATTATCTGCCTAAAGATGCCTATAATCTAAGCAAAGACGTGTGAACTTTGTGGAGTCTTCATCTTGGATGTCTCTCCATCTTGCAGAAAACCAGCCCCAACTACCTTTAATTTGAATCGACACTTGTGTGATTATTCAGTTTCAAGTTTATTAATTTGCCTTTTGTAATTCGAAAAAAAAAACACTATGTATTTTCTAAAATTATGATAAAGATATATTTTAGATTTTGAACATAAAAATGTTACGTAGACATATTTTTTAAAGGGTGAGGTGCAAATTTAGCAACCAACTATTTTCTTATGGGTACCCAATATGTTTAATTATTTATGGGTACAAAAATAGACAAAAACAATTTATATGAGAGCAGATATAACAATGTCATTAAAGATACTTAACTTCCGTTATTTTTTGCACTATAGGTCCTACCAGTTTTCTCACTCTCTATTATTTTAATATATTTTAAAAATGGTTAATGTGTAAATTTAGCAATTAACTATTTCTCTATGGGCACCTAATATAGTTATTTTTCATAAATGTATTTACAAGACAAATGTCGGCATTTACATTAGAGCATATACATTAATGCCCTTACTTTATTTTTTTGAAAGATCATTTATAAGATAAATAAATAGTTTTAAAAAAACACAGTGAGTTAAAAAATTTTTTTACTACCATCCATTGGGTTAAAATAAAATTAAGTTTTATTAGTTGAAAGACAAATATAAACATTTACAAGATACATATATGAATGACTAAAATTTTTTAGGGAGAATTCCAAAAAAATATCATTTAAACTTCAAAATCACAAATAGGTGATTTAACAATAAAATGATTTGTTAATTGCATTACCATTCTTGTTAATCCTATTACCGAACTTGTTAACGGGATTTTGAAGTTTAAATGGTATTTTTTTTACATTCTCCCAATTTTTTAACTCCATGTATTCATTTAAATATCTTTATTTATCTTATAAATATCTTTGTTTATCTTGTAAATGCCTATATTTATATTGTAAATACTTTTATGTAAATGCTTATATTTATCTTATAAATGCTCTTATGAAAAATAACTATGTTTGGTGTCCATAAAAAAATAGTCCATTACTAAATTTACACATTCACCCTTCTAAAAATATATTAAAATAATAGATAATGATAAGACTGGTGGGACCTATAGTGTAAAAAATAATAAAAGTTAACTTGGGTTAATGACGTTGATATATATGCTCATGAATAAATTGATTATGTCTACTTTTGCACTCGAAAATAATTGTGTTGGATGCCCATAGAAAAATTGTTGATTGCTAAATTTACACCTTAACCATTTTTTAAAATATATTTCAATCCATTATTATAACAAATAAAGAATTGATATAAAATAATGAAGGATGTATTTTTCACTGACAAATAAATGATGCATCATATTTTTTCCCTATATAAAGTAAAATCAGACATGCTTCGTATGAATAGAATGCAGCCATGTTGATGGCTTATAATAGAGTTATATATATTTTTGCCAACTATAATAGAGTTTATATTCAAGTATGAGGTTAGGTAAAAAGAAAAATGTATGATTGAGTCAACAGCAAACAAAACCACATAAAACAAATATAAAAACATCATAATGTCTGCAATAAAGCACCTATACTATGTTTGATAAAAGAAATATCAACCAAACAATTATTAAGTTTGTCTCTGATATATTAGCGGAAAAAAAAGACTATTTTTATTGATATAGAATTAGTTTAGTAGTGTAAGATCCTTTAAATCCCTTTAAGTATCTGATTAAAGTTTTAGAGGAGTCATTTATAGGGTAACCACGAATTCTGAATCGGATAATAAAATATATATATATATATATATATATATATATATATATATATATAAAGACTCTTTCTAATAAGGCAATAAGGTTTCAAGGTCCCAAGTAAGTTGTCTTTTTTAGTTGTCATCGAGACTTATTAATACTTTCCAGCATTATAAGTTTCATCTTCAGTTGATATAATAAAAAAGAAAACAAAAGAACAAGGCAAGAAACATAGACTATTTGTTTAAAATAGTGATTGAAATTTTTAAAAATAATTTTTTACTTATAATTTATGATATATGAAATAAATATAAATAAATATATAAGATGAATATTTTTTTCAGTCCAGTTAGCTACATAAATACTTTTAAAATCATGATTGCACGAAGTAACTGTATTCTTGTAAACTGTTTCGGGGCATTCAAAAATTCTGGTGGCGGCTCCTCAACCCCGTTAAGAACAAATACGATTTGCAATTGCCAAGAAATAACAGACTTTATATACACTCCACATTATCTCGTTCCCTTTCCGGGGCCTTCGATAATATTGCCAGGGTAAGGAAACAATGGCGCAACTTCAAGTCCAGGTCCTTCACCCCTGCAAATTACACTCTTGCAAACTCACACACGTGACCTCCTTCTCTCAGCTTCCCATCTTCAAACCCAATTCCGAAAGATCCCCCGTGTTGCCTCGGAGAACTGTACTTCCTTATCCCCGGTTCGCGGTTCAACCTCGCACTGTATGCAAGATGAACGGATCAGGTATACCTTCTCCTCTCCCATATAGCATCCATCAATCATGGCTTTCTTCTGTTTGCTATCACATAATACCTTTTTCCCGGTTGGGGGAGGGGATGGTTGGTTTGGGCATTTTCACAAATAGTTTGGGTGCATCGGTGGAAGCAGCTAATTGTGTGTTGTTTCTCTTGTAAGTGATTTTGGCCCTTGTTTGAAAACTATGCGAACTTCCTAAAAGCGTTTCCAGAGCTTAAAGTATGCACTATTAGCTTCCACTGTTCATGCCTGATGGGAGTTAAGAATTTGGAATCCCGGGTTTCTCTTTGAAGTAAATTTTCAACTGTATTTTGTTTTAGAGTTTAGATGATTCTCTTCTGGTGCTGTCTCGCTAGCTCCGACTAGGTTTGTGCCTGTGACCAATGTTGAACCGGAATATAGGAACGTTTTAGCAACCTTACACAGATTTAGTTAGATATGATTTCACAGCTGGAACTTGGGAAATATGGGGACAAAAGGAAACCGGAGAAACGAGTGAGCGGGATATTCTGGATCATACTACTTAATATTGGAGTATATGTGGCAGATCATTTCTTTCAGGTATGCAATTTGCCTTTTCTTGAGATGCTTGTTGGAGGATTGCGCAAACAACACTATTACATGTCTTCCTGAAAACATGATGAGAATTCAACTTTTACCGGCCTTAGTTGAATTTAAATAAGCCAAGAAGCAGCTTGAATATATATAGTATGGTTTCGCCCCATTACAGAATTTTTCTGATGCATATATTAAGGCAATTAATGCTTTGTATAAAATTTGCTAGGTTCGTAGCATTAAATCTTTGTACTTGTACCATAACTGGCCAGCTTGGTATCAGTTTCTCACAGCGACATTTTGTCATGCTAATTGGTGAGTCCTATGCGAGTTCGGCATCTGTGTAAGCCTTGCATTTCAGTTTTTATATCTAAATTTATTTGCTTATGAACCTCTTGAAAGATCATTTTGTTCTCAAGGCAATGCAAATGGAAAACACTCTCATTTTACTAGCTAACTACTACCTTAACATGTGAACTTGTTCAGGAATCATCTTTCTAGCAACCTTTTCTTCTTGTACATTTTTGGTAAGGGTATCCACCCTCTTTTGCGTTCAATGAATGGGACATAAATGGAATTATTGTTCAAGCATTTGACATAAGCAGGTAAATTAGTTGAAGAAGAGGAAGGGAACTTTGGTTTGTGGCTTTCCTACATTCTCACAGGTGTTGGAGCAAACCTTGTTTCATGGTTGGTTCTACCACGAAGTGCAGTTTCCGTTGGAGCTTCTGGTGCAGTTTTTGGATTATTCACAATCAGTGTCCTTGTAAAGGTAACAAAATTATATTGTGAAGTTGGTTGTCCTTTAGTTTTCTGTCATGCTCTCAAGTCATAACAGATTTCCTTGTCATAGATTTCATGGGATTGGAGAAAGATTCTTGAAGTGCTTATATTGGGGCAGTTTGTGATAGAGAAGGTGAGCAGAAGAAACAAATATTCGTGCTTACCATGTAGTATAATTGTTCATTAAAATATCAACTCTCACTTTCGTTTTATAAAACTGAAGAGGATGTTTTTGTGTTTTTTGGTTGTCTCTGACAAATCTATTCTGGGTGAGCCTCAGGTTATGGAAGCGGCCCAGGCTTCAACCGCATTATCAGGTACAGTTCGTGGAGGCTACTTAATGCAAAGTGTCAATCACATTGCACATCTTTCTGGGGCTCTTGTTGGCGTGCTTTTGGTCTGGCTTCTTAGCAAAGTGCCCTCTAATCCTTCAGACCAAGCATTAACTTCGCACAAGAAATCGGGAAGAACTCCATAGGCAACCCTTTTAATATAACAATTTGTCAAATATTTTAAATCAGAAGACTCATCATGTCCTCTCAATTCATTGTCATTCTTAGACAGTGCACACGATAGAAATTTATCATCCGCAGATATTATTGTCATGTGATGAACGTTTGCAATTGGGGGATAAGATAAAATGGCAAATTTTTGCTTGAAAGAAGGTTTATGAAGAGCTTATGTTCGCAGCTACCAATGCTTTGCATCTCTACGTGTTATATGGAGAGGAAAATAATGTTGCTTGGTTTTTTTTAGCCAATTGTGAAGAAAAACGTTGCTTACAAAACTGTTATAATCACCATTAAGAGCTATGCTTGAAATGGAGGCACCAAACTGAAGCTTGTTTTAATACATTTATGAAAATAAGATTTATGCAGCCCGAGCTCAAGTAATCCCCATTGATGATGATTATACGATTTGCAGATATAAGCAATTGTACAAAACAAAATACATTGTTCTTTTACAGAAAAGTGATGCCTTCTTTCACCTCCAACAGGGAATAGGAGAAGCGCAAGATAGGAAGCATGCTTTGTTTACAAGAAAATGTGAGCAGTGTGAAGTTGTTCTGACTAATTAACGTAGAATATGACTGGTATTTGTTCCTTCGAATTTATAATGTGATTGCGTCAGATATTCTTTTTTCAGTTCAAGAAAACTGCTGTACATGAATTTGCAAGTTGGGACGTGCTGTGCTGCCCCTGAAACTGCCTCTGGCACATGATGGAAAATCCTTCACTGGCTCTACAAGTTTGAGAAAGACGCTTGAACTTTGTTGTGAGAAATGATCTTTCCAGATCAACATCTCTCAAGAGTATTCGGCTTCTCCTGGCCGTTAAAGCTGAGCGTCTCTGATCACTGGTACCTACAGTTGGAATCTGTAAGAAACCAGAGCCAAGGGCACTGGTATAGGGCTTTTGGTAAACCATCTCTGAGCATTCAGCTGGTATTTCTTCGTCTTGCTCTACTGAATGGGTCACTGGCTTGTTTTTTCCGGTATGCAGTAGCCTATTTGCCTCTTTTGTTAATCCAGTAGAACACCAAGCTTCTGCAACTAGTGTGATTGTAGATTTCTTAGGAAGAACATTAAACTCTTTCATTATTTGGAGTATTCCTTCTGCTTTCCAAGGCTGTTTTGCTTCAGCATATCCCGAAATCAGGGTCTCAAAAGCCTTCAGATTTGGAGAAATCCCATATTCACACATATTGTCAAATATCCTGATAGCATAGTCCATCCTGCCGGCACTGCCCCATCCACTCATGACAGTTGTAAATATGACAACATTAGGGGGCACACCTGATTTTATCATGGTAGCTAGCAATTCTTCTGCTTTTTTTGGTTCTTGTGCACGCACGTAGGCTTTAGCAAGAATACTGTAAGCATGTACATCTGGTTCTACCCCAGATTTCAGCATATCATTGAAAATTTCCTTACATTTCTCCAAGAATCCAGCTTGGCTCCAAGCATTCATTATGGTGCTATATGTGACCACATCTGGTTTGATCTGAAATTCTTTCATCAACTGCAGAACCTGTAAATAGATAGATTATTCGTCATGAGTTAAAAATTTAAACATGTAACATAAGGAGTAATAAAAGCCAAATAAAGCAAAATGGACTTATATAAGTCAAACTGCTGAGACCGTGAACCACCATGCTGCGGATATCAAACCTCGCAAACACCCCCCCCACACACATATTATATAATATTGTAGCAAATGCAATTCGATTTATAAATCAGTTTCTGCACAGCATGGAGCAACAAGTTCTAACGATTGTCCTTTAGAAATTTAGATTATCATAACAGCATAAAATTTCAAAACTGCCTCAGCAAGAATCAGTGTGACTAGAACTTGGAGATGGAGACATGATAAAACATTCGGAAAATGAATATCAAGAGACTAGAAGGTAAAGAATCCATTGATCATTCTATGTTGTATACGCTCTAAAAATTATAATCAAAAGACATTTTGAAATTAAAAGATAAAATATCGTAGGTCCAAACTTACCTCATCAACACCATCTCTATCCATCGTGCCCACAAAACTATTTATAAGGGAATTGAACAAAACCAGGTTAGCTTGCAGCCCCAGATCCTTCATCCTGTACACAAACCTCAGAGCTTCCTTTATTTTACCTTCCCTACAGTATCCACTGATAATGATGCTATAAGTTCTCTCATTAGGCCTCACACCATTGTTCTGCATCTCTAAAATCATTGCTTCGGCCTTAGCTGTCTCTCCATTCTGAGCATAAGCTGTTGCCATTGTGTTGAAAGTAACAACATCCGGTTGCATTCCAGATGCTAACATTTTATACACCACATTCCATGCCTCAGACATGTTCTTTCTACACCATGCTCTAACGAGCACATTATATGTCTTGAGATTAGGTATCACATTTCCTTCTCTTGTAATCATGTCCAGTAGCTTCACTGATTCTTCAGGCTTACCAGCTATTCCATACCCTTTGATCAATGTGTTATAAGTACTAGTGGTGGGTACTATTCCACTGCCTTTCATTTTCTTAAATGTTTCCATGGCTTCCTCCATGTTCCCATATTCTGCAAATGCATTTATGAGAGCATTGAAAAATACCGAGTCAGGTTTCATTCCTTTTTCTTCCACCTGTGAGACAATGGAATGTATGGACTTGAAGCTCTTTTGGATGGTCAAGGCATTCAACAGGGTTGTGTATGTTACTAAAGATGGTTGGTGCCCCTCTTTAATCAGATTTTGGAAAATGGCACTGGCTTCCTGCGGTTTTCCTCTATCTATCAGTATATTCATTAATTTTGTTCTTGAGCGCACAATACGGCAACTATTTTTACCCATGCAGAAAGTGCAGCTGGGTTGACTTTCTGAATCAGTAGCCTTAGTGTTAGTGACATGGTTCACGGAAATTTTGTGGTCGTCAGGATGACTTCCCTATTAAAATTAAATAGAAATATATAATAAATTTTGAGCAGTACCGACTTCATATGAACTGCATGTAAACTAGCATTCTGACATACCTTATAACATTATAAAGACATGCATGTCAATTTAGCTTCAGTTATTTAACATGCAGAAAGAGTAGTTGATTGACTTTTCTTGCCCTACCAACTAATAAGGTCCAAAGGTTGCTGAAAACCAGAGGACATGGGAAAATCTTTTGATGTGGTAGACAATTTAGCATGATATCAATCATTCATGACTACACATACTCACGTTTTCTCAAAATAGTTGAATCATTGCTGTAATTAGGGACAGCTAACACAGCTATAGCTTCTCACAATTTACATTTTTATACTTTTTGCTTCTTTCTCTCACTATATAAACTTGCATATTTCTTGAATTATCTTCCCTAATATCCATAGATTAATTAAGTTGATATTCATAGAATATTTCTGGTTTTACTGGCATGGGGCAAATTTTCTACATCTAAATTGACAGGCACAAAAGCGGAAATATATGTGCAGCTCACCAGCAACTTAACAAGAAGCTGAAGAGCTATATTAACATATGGCGGATATTTTTTCTATAAGAATTTAGCTCTTCAAAACTTTTTGTTTGACAATAGTTGTATCCTTGAGGAACATGTTGCGGTAAGAATGGTACCTACTATTGCAATTTACATAATATTTACGTAATCATGATATGTAGATACTTCATACTACCTAGTAAGTTAGCATTAGAGGCTCTCAGATTTAGATCCAATTGAGCTATACAGCAGTAGCAACAACAAATCTTATCTCACTGAGTAAGGAACTAAGCTATACAGCATAAAACCAAAACTTTGAGGCAGTAGAATGGCAACAGCAGTATTAACTGTTATATTTATACCTTGATTGACACTGGTTGGATCCGTCGTTCCTTCATGGTGGCGATTGTTGCTTATTTTCTGTAACAGGTTCAGTGAAAAGAGCTATTATTTCCAGGCTTTCTAATATTTTTCCTTCAGTCTGTGTAAGTCAACATCAACTGCTTTGACAATCAAGAAGTTCACCACTTATTTTCTGTTAATCTTCATACTCCCACAGGATTTTTACAGACGTAAAATGATTTTATACCATCAAGTTTGAGACGAATTAAAAAACAGTGGAAAAGAAAGTATACTGAAGCTAACTGAAGAATAGGGAACACACACACACTCGTCCCTAACCAGCTCATTGATACAGCTTAAAAGAGCGTTTGGTATTTGACTTCTTTGATTACATGACTCCTAGTCTGCACAAAATCTAATAACCTTCATGTCCCTTGAAAGCACAAAACACTAAAATTTAAAATCTGACGAAGAATGATAAGTAGCATAGCAATGCCACTACGACGGTGTCATTTGAAATTCGTAGATTGAAAGTTCAAGTAAAAATAAATCCAAATAATTTTCCGTCAGTTAAAGAACTATAACAAGAAAGCTATTATGGACTGCTGAGTAAATGTAGATTAACGTGGATTATGTAAGAAAGAAAAACAATCTCACGATAGAAACACGATAAAGAAAATGACCAAACAAAACGGTTGAGGAAAATGCTCAATTGAGAGAAAGCAGAAACGTTGGGTATTTGTTTTTTTACCTGCAAAGGCTGAATGCGCAGGCGGTAACAGGAAATGAAGGAGGAAAGCAGGGACGAGAGGCAATGAGCCGGGTCGGATTTTGGACTGAGCAGATGCAGTTGAAGTAGTGCTGAGAAAGATGTCCGAAATAATTTAAAATAATAAAAATAAAAACAAAACAACCAATAATGCTCGGAAATGTATTATCCACAAAAGACGTGTGACCATAAAGGAAGGGAGAATGGGATAAGGAAGCACGGAATCAGTTTCCCAGCCGAAACCTGGACCGTCTAGATATATATAGACGGTTGATATTTAAATTTTTTTATTTTTTATTTTTTTTAAAAAAATTATTTTAATAAATAACGAATCTAAAATAAAAATAATATTTTAACTAATATTTTTTTAAAAAATAATTTTTTAATTTAAAAATCACCAATTTTTAAAAAACCAAATATAAACTGTTTAGATCCAGATGTGGACGATCCAGATCTAAACAGACTTTTGGGCTTTGTTTGGTATGAGGCATTGGATTTTGGCGGATTGAGATTTAGACTGGTATTGGAATTGAGACTGGTATTAGAACTGTGACTGAGGGTTTAAAATTATATTTGGTATGGGGTAATATTTAGATGGAATACTTGAATAGATTTTATTTTATAATCTTCCATAAATTATGAAAAGGCTAAAATATCCTTATTATTAAAAAAATAACAAAAAAAAAATCCCAGAATTTAGGTTAAAATTGATAGAGGGCATTTATGTCTAACAAATATTATAAACAATAATATTTTTGTCTTTGATATTTGCAATCCCGAGATTGAAAACGCAATACCAGGGGAGATGACTTTGCAGCAATCTCACTTTGTAGTACTCTCAATCCCTGATTATCCATAATCATTCGTATAAAACAATATATTCTACCCCCAACCATGATTCAATCTCAATTCCTACCCCTTAATGCTTTATACCAAACAAGGCCTCAGTGTCTATCTAAAGGATAGGCACCGAAACGTTCCAAGGAAGCACAAAGTGAGGTGGAGCTTTCTAACAGGATGGCCCTCCCCCTTTTTTCACTTGTTCCGTTCTCATTGGTCAGTCACGGTTAATTCCCACTCTCTCCTCTTTAACTATAAGATAAAATTGATTTATCTAGATGTATTAAAAAAATTAATTAAATTATTTTAAAATATTTATATTTATTTTTTTAAACAATTTTATCTAACATATAAACTGATATATATAATCTAATAATACACAATATATGATATGATTAAATAATTTATTTATCTTCTTTAATCTCACTAAAAAATTAATTTTATCTTATATTTAAAATGGAAGGGAGTATTTCATATTCGGTATTTTTTCATTTTTCAATGGACTTATTGGTTGAGTTTTGAAATTTTGCCTTTTGGGTGGACTTCTCTCTCTTCTGATCAACAGAGACTATACATTCTAGTGTTAAAAATCATATCAAAACGAAATATTGTAGAGTTAAAATCATCCTGAAAGATGACAACTTCTCAATTTTCTTGTGCCTGACTTGTGTGAACAGCAGAATTAGGTACTAATTTTTTTTATATACTTGATTTTATTCACAATTTTGGGTATCTACTACTTAATGCATTTCACTATACTCCTATGTTATTTACTTATTTTGTATTTTCAATTAGGAAGAAGTCAAGGGAAAAATACTGAAAGAGGGAGGCACAAACAGGGCCTTATATGTTCAGCCCTTAATCACTGGCCCATAAGTTGAAGGATCTCTGACCGATCGTTGGAAAAGTATTGGGCCACATGCCCTTCTGTGATCAAAGCCCGGCCCAGGATGTCTAATAATCGGAGGACGATTTTGCTTTTTCGCTTTGCTGCATTTTTCAGCCTCCCAAATGTCAACGAGTGGAGGTTCACCGTCTTCGACTTCTCATCTAGTATTTTTCATTTTTTGAGGAATTTGAATTTTTTTTTCCCCTAACTTTCCTCTATCCGCATTCCCAGGAAATGAATCTCTTGCGGGATTTCAATCCCCGGAAAATGACGGCGGAAAAATGCTTATCCAAGATGGGAGGCCATTCATCTTTCATTTCCCTTAGAAAAATACTTTGATTAAGGATTGTGTCGATGATTAATCTTTCGTTCATCTATGAATGCCGCTCACTTGGCTAATCCTCTAATGGCATGAATATCGATAATCGATAACACCGTTTCTTGGAATATTCTTTTTCCTTTCTTTGACTCTGTTTGAATTGGGATATGTTGAAATTGTGGAAATGGTACCAAAACTGCTTAGCTGTTCACCCAGTTAAGACTCAGATGATGAGCTCTGGCTTTATATGGGGGATTGGCGATATAGCTGCTCAGGCTATCACCCGCTCCACTGTCAAGAACCATAAACCAAACGAGGTATTTGTTCCTTCTTGATTCACTCGAAATACAGATTTAATGGCGTTCTTCACCTTACAGTCTGAAGGTAATATCATTTCGTAAGTGGGAGCCCGGACTGTGCGTTTGTCAGAATTGATGTTGTCAAATGCTATAAAAGACAATTCTGATTATCCTTCATAGAATTTCTGCATTTTTTCGACTGATTGGTTGTTTCAATTTTTTGACATTGGTAGCATATTACGGGCACTAGAACCCTGAATCTTTTTAATACCATGGTTTGTGTGATTTACGTGTGAATTGAGAAATGGGAGCTGAAGTTGAAAACTTATTGTTTGTAATCACACCACCTGATTAATCGACTTACTTCTATTGGTTAATGGCAATCTGTCTTATATACTTCAGGAGGACGATAAAGAATTGAAGGTCAACTGGAGACGGGTGACTTCGATCACCTTCTATGGGCTGGGATTTGTTGGTCCTGTTGGCCACTACTGGTAATAAGCATTACTTTTTACGGGTTCTATTTCGCATCAGAATTGACCCATTGGCCGGCTTTAATCCAGGAAAAGGCTTCTTAGTTTATTCAAATTCATCTTTGAGCTGTTTTATGGATTGTTGCCCATCCATCTATTGACCATGTATTTGGATGGATGACCTATCCATCCAATCCACCCATCACTTAAAACAATAGTATATAGGTAAGTGCGCTCCTGTGCATTGTCTCCAAACCCACATGTTTGTACGTATATGCATATAGGTTCTTGTGTGCATATTATATTGCGCAGGTGTTGCTTATGTATACATATGAATTCGTGTATTTTGTAGTCTTTACTTTATGCTACTTTTTGTAGGTATGAAGGCTTGGACCGATACATTAGATTGAGACTGATGCTCAAACCAAATTCCCTTCGCTTTGTTGCCTCTAAAGTTGCTGTTGATGCATTTCTCTACGGGCCGCTGGATTTACTTGTATTCTTTACGTATATGGGTTTTTCCGCAGGGAAGTGTGTTCCTCAAGTCAAAGAAGATGTGAAGAGAGACTTTCTTCCGGCCTTGATTTTGGTGGGAGGCGTATGGCCATTTGTTCAACTTGCAAATTTTCGTTTTATACCTGTGAAGTATCAGCTCCTCTATGCTAACTTGTTCAACACTGGATAGTAGTTTTTTGTCTTGGATTGAGCAACAACAGGATGCTCCTTGGAAACAATGGATGAAATCTTTTCTGCCTCTGAGGGAACAGAAGCACCAAAGTGAATAAGTGCCTTTCATATATCCCTTAGTTATTTTTCCTAGTCCTCCATTGGTTGCAAGTGTAAGTACATGTACATATGATGTGGTTCAGTGTTTGTGTTTAGCTCAGGTGGTTGGTTGAATTGCGGGTTTTGGACTGGGTAAATGTCAATATGTTTAAATCCTGAGTTCTCCCGGTTGCCAGTTGGAATTATAGAAGCGATGAAATCGCTTTCTCATTATGCGAATTTCACGCTGAATATAGTTGATGAAATGTTTTTGATTGCATACATCTATGTTGATTTCGGCCATTGAGCTTAGTCTTTTCTGAATATCCTAATCTCGCCGTTCTCTTTTGGAGGATAGCAGTTCAATTATAATCTTTCCACCCTTCTATTTCAAAAAAGAAAAAAGGTTCAAATACGACACATAAGATCATTTTTTTAGAAAGAATTATTGTGTTCCAATTGGCTTAGAAGTCTTTGTTTTTGGGCACGTCGAGAGTACTGTGATGAGACAAAATTCCATCTTTTGACGAGAAAGTTTGTGCTGAAACATAAGCATATCCGATACATAGGAAATGCTATCTTGAGAATAGAAAATCCATAATTCCACAAGATCAGCTATAAATGGGAATAAAATCAAAGCGTTCAAAACACGTATCCAAAATTTGCATTCAGTAGGGGTGCATCCAACATAGAAGTACACGACATGGACTTATATTAACTTTGGCAGAATCATTGTTTCTGCCGTGTCATTTAATTGTCTGAAATCAACCCAAAAACCTGGTAACATAGTTCAGGTCTTATCAACTACACATGACTATAATTCCATGAGAATCATTGTTTTCTGAAACAAATTGTACGCTTAATAAAGAGGATGAAAATGACTTCAACTTTGTACAGTCAATTGACGGTATTACTAGTTGTCTGCTTACGAATCCAGAACACATCAGGTGCTTACGTAACCCCAGCTGATTTCATGGCTTCGATCATTGAATCTACTTTTTCGTATAATCCAGCTCTTCTATAGCCAGATATCAACAAATCGTAAGTGGATCTGCTCAGCGTATAGCTAGTCCCTATGTATTCCAATAATATTTCTAGCCTATCATAAGCTTCTCTTCTGAAGTATGAGCAGATAACCTTTTCAACATCATCTGAACTTGTGAATGATAGCCCTTGTTTCAACATTCTTCCCACAGCAAATTCTACATCATCCAATCTATCCAGTTTGGCATACATTCGTATAATCCCGCAGTGAATTCGAGAGAAGACTCCATCGGTAATAGAATGGGACTTAATCATAGTTTCAAGCAGCTTCTCCATCTTCTCCAGTTGCCCAATTTCTTGATACAGTGCCATTAATTTATCAGTCATGTTTTCATTGATCTCCCATCTGACACCTATCACGTACTTAAAGAACTCCTCAGCTCGACCCAAACTCTTTTGCTTGCAAAGCCCTTCAAGCATGTTTTCCAGAATGGATATGCTAGGTATAATTCCTGATAACATCATTTCTTCATAAATTTCATTAGCTAGTTCAAAATTTCTTGATTTGATACAACCTGATATAAGAGACTCGAATGTTTGAAGATCAGGACCAAATCCAGCAACTTTTTTAGCTGAGTACCAGCCTAACATGGCATCAATGTTTCCTGACATTGAAAATGCTGTAATGAACATATTATAACTTTGAAAATCAGGTTTATAGCTCTCTGAACTTTCCATGATCTCAAATAAGCTAAATGCTGTAGTAATATCATTGGAACCCAAGCAAGCATTTATGAGTGAATTAAAAACCAGGGAGGTGGGTTTAACTCCATTAGCCTCCATAGAAGCAAACGCTTGCATTGCGAGTGGCACATTCTGAAGCTTGCCGCAAAGAAATATGTAATCGGAGAAGGCACTGTGATTTCTCTCATTTTCTTTCAGCAATTTCTCCAAAACCCATTCCAGAACCTGACCATTCAATACGAGGATACGTGAGAATATTGATATGAAATCCAGGAGCCAAAATTGGCGGGATATTAAAGAAAATGAAACCACATTCCAGGTAAAGATGGATCTCAGACGTTAAAACCATATTCTGCATAAGAATACAAAATCCGGTGAGCCAAGAACAGGAATGGTAGCGGGGAAAATTCAGAAACTCGGAGGCAAAGGAGAACCCCACTTGTTTGATTTGACAGGTTCTTTTTCTTACAACATTCTCAGAATTAGAGCAGCCAACCAAGGGGAAGAAGTCACTGGAAGTTTAATTTAGCAGCTGAAATAGGTTAGACCCGAATTTCATTTCAGTAAATTCAAATGGAGCGAAATTTGTATAAGAAATATTTGCCGCTAATGATTCTTCGTTTCGATTCGATAGATTGCGTGTACCTATTTTGTCAACGAAGGAGAGCACAGAAAAGCCAAAATCGACAGAATTATGAACGAAGCCTAGAAGATTACCAGCCGAGCTTTCTCAGGAGAAGAAGGCCTAAGACAGGTAACCAGAGATTCCCAAGAAAATTCGGAGCTTTTAAGGGAACAAAATTCCTGATCCAGCGTAGCTTTAAGGCGCGAATCGGATCCCCGAAGTAATTTGACGAGCAAGGGATTTGAACTTGATTCATTGTGGAAATTCAAATGGTGAGAGCTTGAAGGAAGAGCTAGAAAGTTGAACCTTCCATCGTACCTCTTCCTCACTGATAATAAAAACCTGCAAGATGACGCCATATTTTCATTTCGGTTCCCTCAATAGTCAAAAGCGAGACTCTCTCTACAACTACGAATTACCCAGGCACTGCTATAACTACACTAGGGTTGCAAATAATCGTCAAATGCCGCTAGCCGTCAATGCGCTTTCAGTTTTGCTTTTGCAGAGGAACTAGGCGTATTTCAATTCCCTCAAAATTGCAGCGCATTGATTCACCAAAAAAAAAAAAAAAAATTGCAGCGCATTGATTGTTGAAGGGTGATTATTATTATAAAGGTCATGTAAAATCCTTTCCTTAATATTGTAAAATCCTATTACTATAACAAATTCTCCAAAAGTCTAACATGGTAGAAAAAGAGTTCAGCTAACCGTTTGAAAACTCTACCATGGTTTATAAAATTTGCCATGGAAAATAAAACCATTTTTTTTTCTTGCTGAATAATATCTCATCAGATATTAAAATATCCTTATCAAATAAAATTGTGGATCCACGAGTTTAGAACACATCATAAGCCCTCTAGGCCTTCCAACACCATCAGGAGTAATTAAAAATATATAGTTAACACACCAAGTTCTCAAAAATATATCAGAGTATGCAAGATGAGCCCTAATGTGGCATTATACAATAATCCAACATATATTAAAAAGATGGAAGCACTACTTTTATCAGAAGTAGTTTAAGCTTCCGAAGTCTTCCCTGATGGACCCGCACGACAACTATCACCTGGAAAAATGTTAAATCAACGGGGTGAGACAAAAGCCTCAGTAACCAACAATCCATCTCATCGGGCATACAAGTATGTGCCCGTGAGGTGCCAAGTGGGACAGTTATAAAAATATAACATTATTAAAATATCACTTGTCCATACGAATAATTTCATAATAATTCACAATATCATATTGCCATTCTCATATTTGCCATATAAGTGTATAAGAGTCAATACATAATAATTTATTTTCTTTCCTCCCTTATTTCCTCTCCACCTTATTTCCTCTGACTGAACCCATGGGCTAGTACTCACCCATATGACTGGTAGCTAACTCAACAAGCTCACCGATCAAGTGATATGGATCGGCCAAAATCCACAGAGCACAAGACCGGACCATGGGTTCCCCCTATAAATACATTAATGGGGTGTCATAGCCCTATGGAATACAAATGGGCCAAAGGACTAACCAATGTACACCTGGATGTCCACCACCTTATTTCCTCTTTTGTACAAGAATTCACCCCCTTATTTCCTCTTTGAGTAACCTCCCATTAATTTCACATCCACCATCCCCTATCTTATCCATATTATGTGATTATGACATGTCATTATCATTTCATAATTATCAAAAAGGATCTTTCCAATCTCATAAATAAATACCAACTCATATAATGTAATATTGCTAGTCATTTTCTCCATGAAAATAAGTCCCACAAGACAATTTCATTAACCACATATTTTCCAAAATCACATCACATATCAATAGCCAAATTTATAAATCTGCATAATTAAAATCACTCACAAACATCATACAAGCATGCACAACAAGAGGAAAGTGGTTACCTCTCGCCAAAGCTATTTATTACCACACTGCTCCTAATCCAAGAGCTCAAGTAAATGCCAAAATCAATCTACCATAATCAATTTACTACCCATTAATAACTCTCCAAAATTCCACATAATCAAAATTATAACTTATATACAAATTTTCAATAATATTATATAATATATTCTAAAAAAATGAAAAATAACAGTTTGGGGTTAAATTTTAGAAATGACCGTTTAGTCCTTCAAATATCGAAAATGACAGTTTAGTCCTCCAAATTTCATAAATGACAGTTTAGTCCTCCGAATTTCATAAATGACAGTTTAGTCCTTCGAATTTCATAAATGACAGTTTAGTCCTCCGAAATTCATAAATGACAGTTTAATCCTCCAAATTTCAAAACTAAACCAATTAAAATTTCAGTAATACCTTCATTAATTCAAATAAAGCTTTTAACCCAAATTTAATCGGTTAAAAAGTCCTATATAGAATTATTCATAGACTAATTATATAAAAAAAATTCGTTATAAAATCTTATACCAACTAAATAAGAAAAATAAACCGATTAAAATTAGCTATTAATTATTCTCTACATTTTTATAGCCTTATACTAACAAAACTCAAACTTGTCCAAAATGCTAATCTTAAAATATTCTCTAATCTATACAATATTATCCTTATTAGAACGAGAAAAATACATGGAATAATTTTCATAAAAGAAATTTGCTGAAAGAAGTTATTTTAGCTATCTAAATAATCTTATAAGATAAATAACTTACCTCAGAAAACTCAAGTGGGATCTCTATTCCCTTCTCGTTCCCTCTCTTTCTCTCGTTCTTCTTTCTCATAAAACCGCACATCTTGTGCGGTTTTATAGAGGAAATGAGGGGGAAGGTGGGAGTGGATAATCACTCCCTCCATCCTCACAATTATTAATAGGTGGGCAGCCCACGTGCTGCCCACCTTTTAATATAATAATATATATATAATATAATATAATAATATTATAATAATAATAATTTATTATTTATTTATTTATTTATTTTTTTTTCGTTTTTTTTTAAACAGGATGTTACAATTCTCCCCACCTAAATAGAATTTTGTCCCCAAAATTCAAAACATAAGATTCTTACACAACATTACACCAATTCAATCTCAATATAATATAACATAAATACCACGTTTATACCTAAGCAAACAAATGAGGAAAATCACGTCGCATACGCTCTTCAGTTTCCCAGGTAGCATCACCTGGAAACATTCCCTTCCAGAAAACTTTTAGGAGACGGATTGTTCTATTCCGTAATTGTTTGTCCTTTACATCTAAAATTCTTTCTGGTTCGGTCACGTATGTCAAATTCTCTCTTAACTCAACCTCTTCAGGCTCAATGATATGAAACGGATCTGGATGATACTTCTTTAGCTGTGACACATGGAACACGTCATGCACCTTAGATAAATGTGGGGGTAAGGCGATCCGATAGGCAACCGATCCAATTCGCTCCAAAATTTCAAATGGCCCAATGAATCGTGGAGTCAACTTCTTTGCTTTAATAGACCTACCGATGCCCGTAACAGGCGAAACCTTCAGAAAAACATGATCTCCCACACTAAATTCCAACGGTCTCCTTCGACGATCCGCATAACTCTTCTGTCGACTTTGAGCTGTCAACAATTTCTGTCGTATCATTTCAATCTTTCGTGATGTTTGCTCTACTAGATCTGGTCCGATAATAGTCCTTTCACTCAATTCGGTCCAACATAACGGCGACCTGCACTTTCGACCATATAAAGCCTCAAAAGGTGCCATCTGAATACTAGAGTGATAGCTATTATTGTATGCAAATTCTGCCAATGGCAAGTGCTTGTCCCAACTACCTGGAAGCTCAATAGCGCAAGCTCTCAACATGTCCTCAAGTGTCTGAATAGTTCTCTCGGTTTGACCGTCTGTTTGAGGATGATAAGCGGTACTGTACTTTAACTTTGTACCCATGGCTTGTTGTAGGGACTTCCAAAAGTTCGAAGTGAACCTTGGATCACGATCCGATATGATACTCTCCGGCACTCCATGCATACGTACAATCTCTTTAATATACAACTCGGCCAATTTCTCCAAAGAATAATTTACCTTAATAGGTAAAAAGTGTGCTGACTTGGTTAATCGATCTACGATCACCCAAACAGCATCATAAATATTCCGGATTGACGGTAAGCCCATGATGAAATCCATAGAAATACTATCCCATTTCCATTTAGGGATATCTAGATTCTGAAGTAGTCCTGGTGGTTTCTGGTGTTCGATCTTGACCTTTTGGCACGTCAAGCACTTCAAGACGAAGTCGGTCACGTCTCTCTTCATCTTTGGCCACCAATATTGTCGCTTCATATCGTTATACATCTTGGTGATTCCTGGATGTATGGTATATTTGCTCCGATGGGCTTCTTCCAAAATGGTTTTCTTGATTTCATCGTTATTGGGAACACAAATTCTCCCCTTGTATCTCAAAATATCTGCATTCCCAACGTCATAATCCGGAACTTCCCCATGCTCTAGTTCTTCTCGAATTTTGTCTAGCTGATCATCTTTCGTTTGAGCGTCTTTCAAGTCTTGATAAAACCCATATTCACCAATGACTGCATTCAAAGCAACTATCTTCTTCTGATACGGAACAATATAGATGTCCCTCAAGCTTTCCAACCAATAGTGCTCATTTAAACTCATACAGAAAACATGAACAGATTTTCGACTTAAAGCATCGGCCACAACATTGGCCTTTCCAGGGTGATACTTTATTTCAAAATCATAATCTTTCAAGAACTCCATCCATCTGCGTTGTCTATTATTCAGCTCCTTCTGGTCAACTAAATACTTCAAGCTCTTGTGATCACTTAAAACTTCAAATTGAGCTCCATATAGATAATGCCTCCAAATCTTTAATGCAAACACTACAGCGGCGAGCTCCAAATCATGAGTCGGATAATTCTCTTCATGAGGCCTCAACTGCCTTGAAGCATATGCAACAACCTTGCCTTCTTGCATTAACACACAACCCAAACCCTTAAAGGAAGCATCCGTATACACTGTGTACGGACGTCCAGGATCAGGAAGGGTAAGCACAGGTGCTGTAGTCAACTTTGCCTTTAACTCTTGAAAAGCAGCTTCACACTTATCTGTCCATATAAACGGTTGATCTTTCTTGGTCAGCTTAGTCAAAGGCATAGCAATTTGAGAGAACCCCTTAATGAATCTCCTGTAGTAGCCAGCCAATCCCACAAAACTTCTTATTTCAGTCACCGACTTCGGGGATTCCCATTTTAATACGGCATCAACTTTACTAGGATCAACAGCTACCCCTTCAGCAGATACCACGTGGCCAAGGAAATTCACTTCCCTGAGCCAAAACTCACACTTACTCAACTTAGCATACAACTGATGGTCCCTCAATATACGCAATGCAATGAGTAGATGTTCTCGGTGATCCTCCTCGTTCTTAGAATAAATGAGAATGTCATCAATGAAGACAACAATAAAACGATCTAAATACGGCCTAAAAATCCGGTTCATATAATCCATGAAAACAGCTGGAGCATTTGTCAACCCGAAAGGCATAACCAAAAACTCATAATGTCCATACCGAGTCCGGAAAGCAGTCTTTGAGATGTCATCAGCCTTAACTCTGAGCTGATGGTAACCTGATCTCAAGTCGATCTTAGAGAACACCGCGGCTCCTTTGAGTTGATCCAATAAATCATCAATCCTAGGCAACGGATATTTATTCTTAATGGTGACCTTATTCAATTGTCTGTAGTCAATGCACAACCGCATACTTCCATCCTTCTTTTTGACAAACAATACTGGCGAACCCCAAGGAGAGACACTTGGTCGAATAAAACCTTTCTCAAGCAACTCCTCTAACTGTTTCTTCAACTCTGCCAACTCTGATGGCGACATTCGATAAGGGGCCTTAGAAATTGGAGTTGTGCCTGGTACTAACTCAATGGAGAACTCTACCTCTCGATTCGGTGGCAGTCCTGATATCTCTTCTGGAAACACTTCTGGAAACTCTTTTACTACTTCAATTTGATTGATCCCAATATCTTTGTCAGCATTAATTGAAAAGAAGACCATATAGGCTTCACAACCTCGTCGAACACACTTTTCTGCTTTAGTGGCCGACAATATCAAGGGGCTAGAAGCCACTTTAACAGATGCGAGACTTAAGGGAAAATTCACTTTCTTTCCCTTACAGTCGAGATGAGCATTATTGGCAGACAACCAATCCATGCCAATGATTACATCTATACCCTTAAGCGGTAAACAAATTAAATCTATCTTCGAATTACAAATATCACACTTAAGAGTAAGGTTTAAACAAGCACGACCGGTCATAACAGAAGCTCCAGCAGGTGTGGACACTTCCAAATCATAAGGCAATTCACAAACATGCAATCCCAATCTTTGAGCACAGTTATCAGAGATAAATGAATGTGAAGCGCCAGAATCAAATAACACGAATACATCATGCCCTTGAAGAGAAACAGTACCTCGGATCACATTTGGAGATGCTCCTGCTTCTTCTCGGGTCAAAGCAAACACACGACCAGGAACGGTAGGGCGAACACTCTGCGGGATCTGTGGAAACTCAGGGCAAAAGCGAGCAATATGCCCGTATTTGTGGCACTTATAGCACTCCCAGCACTTCCCTGCATGTACTGTACCACAATTCTGGCATGGTCTACTCACGCTGGGTGTAGACATAGTAGAATCTTGACGAGACGCCTGACTCCTATTATAATGACTCCTCTGGGTCTGGAATCTTTGTTGTGGGGCTTTATTACCTTGAAACCCTCTCTGATAAGACCCTCCAGTCTTCCTTGAGCTCCTGAAACTTCCTGTACTAAAACTTGGCTTCTTCATCACATTAATATTTGGCCTTGGAAAGCTGGAGAATCTGCCAGAGCTATCACGACGCTTGGAATCTTCCACCTCTCGTACCGTACGTGCAGCAATACGTAGTTTGGTACAAGCATCCTCAAAATTTGTGATGTTCGAAGACCTCATAAATGACTTCAGTTCTGGCCTGGCCTTATCGATTAGCTGTCTAATCTTCCAATTAGGGTTATTGTGCTCCTTCAAATATGTTACATATTTTGTCAATCGAATGAAAGTAGAGATATACTCATCTTCACTCATATCACCTTGACGAAGAGCGTAAAATTCCAACTCCTTCTCATGTTGCAACTCCTCTGGAAAGTAGTGCGCATAAAACATGTCTTTGAACTCCGCCCACTTCAAAGATGACACATCCGCTGGTCTCACACTCTTCCACCATTCATTCGCGTCACCCTTAAGAAGAATGGTGACTGCCTGTACCATCTGTTCACTGGTACAATCCACAGCCTGGAATAACGTCTCTATGTCCTCAATCCACATTTCTGCCTCAACAGGATCTCGGTTTCCATTAAAAATAGGAGGGCGATGTCGAGCCAAATCTTTATATACATTGGAAATGGAACGAGAAACCGGAACATGTGGTTGTTGGGGTATATAATCACCATGGCCCTCATTAGTAGTTTCATGCATTTTTTCTGAATTCCCCACGCTTTGATGATCATTACCATTCCCCATAGGGGTCTTGTCCCTTGCTTGCCGCCCACTATCTTCTTTAAATTTCTTCAATCGTTCGTCTACAACATCTACCACAACTCCCTTCAGTTGTTGCATAAAAGCATCCTTATCAAATGGGAGTTGTTGCTGCTGCTACGGTTGGACAGGTGGGTGTGGAGGCCTACTACCACCAGAACTAGTACGACGAGTTTGAACCATCTTCTCCCCACCTAAAGATGCAACCCACTATAACTAGTAAGTAGTTAACAGAATCATAACAAATACAACTAACAGGGAAGATATATGTGAATTTTGTATATTGCCACTAAATATAATGCATGTCACAAAGTTCGCAGAATCGTTGGGCTCTGATACCAAATTGTAAAATCCTTTCCTTAATACTGTAAAATCCTATTACTATAACAAATTCTCCAAAAGTCTAACATGGTAGAAAAAGAGTTCAGCTAACCGTTTGAAAACTCTACCATGGTTTATAAAATTTACCATGGAAAATAAAACCATTTTTTTTTCTTGCTGAATAATATCTCATCAGATATTAAAATATCCTTATCAAATAAAATTGTGGATCTACGAGTTTAGAACACATCATAAGCCCTCTAGGCCTTCCAACACCATCAGGAGTAATTAAAAATATATAGTTAACACACCAAGTTCTCAAAAATATATCAGAGTATGCAAGATGAGCCCTAATGTGGCATTATACAATAATCCAACATATATTAAAAAGATGGAAGCACTACTTTTATCAGAAGTAGTTTAAGCTTCCGAAGTCTTCCCTGATGGACCCGCACGACAACTATCACCTGGAAAAATGTTAAATCAACGGGGTGAGACAAAAGCCTCAGTAACCAACAATCCATCTCATCGGGCATACAAGTATGTGCCCGTGAGGTGCCAAGTGGGACAGTTATAAAAATATAACATTATTAAAATATCACTTGTCCATACGAATAATTTCATAATAATTCACAATATCATATTGCCATTCTCATATTTGCCATATAAGTGTATAAGAGTCAATACATAATAATTTATTTTCTTTCCTCCCTTATTTCCTCTCCACCTTATTTCCTCTGACTGAACCCATGGGCTAGTACTCACCCATATGACTGGTAGCTAACTCAACAAGCTCACCGATCAAGTGATATGGATCGGCCAAAATCCACAGAGCACAAGACCGGACCATGGGTTCCCCCTATAAATACATTAATGGGGTGTCATAGCCCTATGGAATACAAATGGGCCAAAGGACTAACCAATGTACACCTGGATGTCCACCACCTTATTTCCTCTTTTGTACAAGAATTCACCCCCTTATTTCCTCTTTGAGTAACCTCCCATTAATTTCACATCCACCATCCCCTATCTTATCCATATTATGTGATTATGACATGTCATTATCATTTCATAATTATCAAAAAGGATCTTTCCAATCTCATAAATAAATACCAACTCATATAATGTAATATTGCTAGTCATTTTCTCCATGAAAATAAGTCCCACAAGACAATTTCATTAACCACATATTTTCCAAAATCACATCACATATCAATAGCCAAATTTATAAATCTGCATAATTAAAATCACTCACAAACATCATACAAGCATGCACAACAAGAGGAAAGTGGTTACCTCTCGCCAAAGCTATTTATTACCACACTGCTCCTAATCCAAGAGCTCAAGTAAATGCCAAAATCAATCTACCATAATCAATTTACTACCCATTAATAACTCTCCAAAATTCCACATAATCAAAATTATAACTTATATACAAATTTTCAATAATATTATATAATATATTCTAAAAAAATGAAAAATAACAGTTTGGGGTTAAATTTTAGAAATGACCGTTTAGTCCTTCAAATATCGAAAATGACAGTTTAGTCCTCCAAATTTCATAAATGACAGTTTAGTCCTCCGAATTTCATAAATGACAGTTTAGTCCTTCGAATTTCATAAATGACAGTTTAGTCCTCCGAAATTCATAAATGACAGTTTAATCCTCCAAATTTCAAAACTAAACCAATTAAAATTTCAGTAATACCTTCATTAATTCAAATAAAGCTTTTAACCCAAATTTAATCGGTTAAAAAGTCCTATATAGAATTATTCATAGACTAATTATATAAAAAAAATTCGTTATAAAATCTTATACCAACTAAATAAGAAAAATAAACCGATTAAAATTAGCTATTAATTATTCTCTACATTTTTATAGCCTTATACTAACAAAACTCAAACTTGTCCAAAATGCTAATCTTAAAATATTCTCTAATCTATACAATATTATCCTTATTAGAACGAGAAAAATACATGGAATAATTTTCATAAAAGAAATTTGCTGAAAGAAGTTATTTTAGCTATCTAAATAATCTTATAAGATAAATAACTTACCTCAGAAAACTCAAGTGGGATCTCTATTCCCTTCTCGTTCCCTCTCTTTCTCTCGTTCTTCTTTCTCATAAAACCGCACATCTTGTGCGGTTTTATAGAGGAAATGAGGGGGAAGGTGGGAGTGGATAATCACTCCCTCCATCCTCACAATTATTAATAGGTGGGCAGCCCACGTGCTGCCCACCTTTTAATATAATAATATATATATAATATAATATAATAATATTATAATAATAATAATTTATTATTTATTTATTTATTTATTTTTTTCGTTTTTTTTTTAAACAGGATGTTACAGGCCACACTAATATAAACAAGATAATTAACCGATTAAATAAGTAATTATTTGAAGCATATTTTTTATAAAGTTTCTTTATGTTTGGTTAGAGGAGAGAGGAGTGATTTTAGTCCCTTACTTTAATTGATAGGGAAAAAAATTTAAGAGGGAAGGAGAAATTTTTTGAAAATTTTCCCTCCCTCCCCTTAAATTTGGAGGATTTAGAAGAGAGGCTTAAAGTGTTAGATCAATTAGACTAAAATACCCATAAGACTTTTGTGATAACTCAAAATTATCTTTCATGGCTTTTTTTTCTCATTTTCGAAGCAAAGTATAATGACTTATTTTTTATTGGAGGCTTTTATAATAAGGATTCGAAACAGCTCATTTTCCATGGATCAGAAACAATAAATACACAACATACATGCAGAATTTTATTTTGATTTTTTTCCTTTATTAAAATTTAGTGATGTGCAAATTGATTGTTTTTTCTCCTTTTTTGTTTTCTTTTCCAATAAATTTCATCACTTGTCTGATTATTTTTTAATGTGACCTAAAATTTTGGTTGGTTTTTTTTTTTTTTATGGTGAACCCTCGGTGAGTTTTGAGCTTCTTTTCATCATACATCGTTTTTTTTAAATATATATATACATACATGTATATATAACTATAATTATAATATATATATATATATATATATATATATATATATATATATATATATTAAATGTTATTTATAATTAAATTTTATTATACATTTAATAGAGTTTAAAAAAATCACTTATAACATATAGATAAAATTGTCCATCTCAAAATAATTTATTTCCTATCCCCTCCTCTCTATTAAAATCCCTAACCTCCCTTCTGTTAAATCAAAGAGAGCCTAATATATACGAATAAAATAGGTTAAAAGAGTTCGATGGTTTATAGGGACAAGTCTCCCCTCCAGTTGAAGTCCAAATCGTGGGTTTTTAATAGGGTAAAGGTGCAATTATAGCCCTGAACTATTTTTAGAGGTGTAAGACCCTGAACTATTTTTGGGTGTAATTTTGACTCTAAAAGTAATAAAATTGGAGCAATTGTGGACCTCAATTAACGGAAGTGAAACTCTATTTGCCACGTCATCATTTTGTTTGGGGAAATTAACCATTTTGCCCTTATAATTTTGTGAAATTTTGCAATTTTGCCCTTAGCAATTGTGTGACACTTTTAAATTAGTAAATGACCTCCAAAAATTCTGAAATTTTTCAGAATAAAAGTAGACATGATAAGCTTTAATTTGAGGTCATGTGAAATTTTATTTGGTCAAATTGACCATTTTACCCTTATAATTTTCACAATACTTAAAAAATTGGTAGATTTGTCACCAAACTTTAAAAATTCATATATAATTGTATAGATATTCAATTGGGGTGGTTCTAAAGCCCTATGTGACCCTTATTAAGTCTAGTTTTATAGAAAAATATAAAATTTAGCCAATAGAAACCTCAAAATTCCTATAATTTTTATTTTTGAAGTCTGCTCCAGAAAAACGTGAAATTTGTTGGGCAAAAACTTTTTTCTGGAGCAGACTTCAAAAATAAAAATTTTGGGAATGTTGAGATTTCTATTGGCTAAATTTTATATTTTTTCATAAAATTAGACTTAATAAGGGTCACATATGCTTTGGAATCGTCCCAATTGGATATCTATATAATTATATATGAATTTTTAAAGTTCGGTAACAAATCTACCAATTTTTCAAGTATTGCGAAAATTACAACGGCAAAATGGTCATTTTGACCAAATAAAATTCAATATGACCTATCAAATTAAAGCTTATTATGTCTACTTTTATTCTAGAAAATTTCAAAATTTTTAGAGGTCATTTACTAATTTAAAAGTGTCACACAATTGCTAAGGGCAAAATTACAAAATTTCACAAAATTGTATTTTCCCCAAACAAAATGATGACGTGGCAAACGGAGTTTCACTTCCGTTAGTTGAGGTCCACAATTGCTCTAATTTTATTACTTTAAGCTCAAAATTGCACTAAAAAATAATTCAGGATCAAAATTGCACATCTGAAAATTATTCTGAGCCATAATTACACCTTTACCCTTTTTAATATTCCATTCTTATCATACAAATTTGATCGTCACACCTTTTCATGAGTAAATCAAATGGACTGTTATGTTTCCATGGAAACTTTTTTCAGAGGTTAGACCGGTTTCAATACGTAATGGTGATTAAAAATGCTTCAATCTCAAATAAAAAATATTTGATGATAAAAATCTTATATCGCACTACCATATATCATTAGAACTTCGCCGCAAGAAGGTAGCAGAAAACAGCAATCGTGAGGTTCTTATTACTTGCCAAAAAACACCACAAGAGGAGTAGCAACCAGAATTTTGCTATAAACAGAAGGATTTCACTGTACCAGAGTACAATTTCACATTTGAATACAAGGCTGAGTAAAATTAACAGCTCATGGTATACAAGGAAAGCCTGCATCAACGTCTGATAACCAAGAGCAAACCTATCCGGACTTGACACCGCTCTCTCAGGCTTTCTGGTCGAGAACATTCGCTCATGGATGGGATAAAGCAACTACAAAATCTCAAGGCAATGGGAATCTGTCGACCAAAATGATCAAGGCGAACCAAATTTGGACAGAGCTGATTGGAACAATGTTGAGAATGCCTCGGATGAACTCTGATCATCGGCTTTGATTTTAATTTGTGACTTGGCTGAAGATGTGTTGATTATGCACTCAACAAGAAATGTTGATGTTTCTTCTGCTTTTTGAGCAAAGAAGAAGCACTTGAAGTTCGGGGACTGACCACCTGATGCAATGCAGTGTATTGAATTATCTTTCATGTGCTTGAGTAGTGCATTAGGAGATGTCAACAAGGCAACTCCTTGAGGACTCATTGAATATTCCTGCATCACATTGCCAGAGTTATCTAATAATCCTTAATGTTGATAATTCATTTCGGGGAAAGGCAATGAAGCATACAAAAAGTAAAATAGGAGTGAAATCGAAAAGGAAAGGGCCCAACAAAAGGAGAGAGGGCTACGTCAATGCTGCAGTAAAAATAAAGAAACTGAGATATAATGATTTGCATAAAAACCTGAGATGAAGATACAGGCAGTTGGCGCCATTTCTGCTGAAATGTGCCAGGATCCAATACAGCTTTTGGGTTGAGCCTCAAAGAAGGGGGTGGGGGTGTGGCAGCTGTTCCACCAACTGGAACATTTAAACCAAGCAGATCGTCAATTGCAAAGCTAGATGCCGGAGCCTGACCCGATACACTGGCATTGCTAAGCGCAAGCTCTCCATGTGATTGTGAAGTTGCAGAACCACTGTAAGAAGGAGCGCTATAGGCAGACCCATTGCTACCAAGATCTCTACCATCCTCTTTTTCGGCTGTACTCAGAAGCAAATCCTTGTCATTTGCCTCCACACTCTGGGCTGGAACAACAGTATCTGCAGATTCTGCGCTGATAGCCAGATTTCCAAGCTCATCCGAAAACTCAAATGGCCCTCTATGTTCCTTATCAGTAAACATGTAAGAAGGCTGCATGAATTTGATATAGTTAGTCTATAGGATTTTGATGTACAATTAACAAGACATGATCTTTGTCAATTAAAAACCACTTGGATAGGGTGACTAACTACCTTTTGGTAAACAACAGACAGACTATTGAACTCATCAAATATGCGATCTTTAACTTCACTGCTCTGAGTGTCAGCAAAGACCGAAACTGCTTGCTTTGGAGGGTTCACCACTCGCTCTGCTACTGATACATTGTATTGCAGAAGCCTATAATAAAATACGGCTCTATCATGAACATCCTGCAATCAACAGTAGTCTAGTTCATTTAACATATTGGGAACACACAAAAATATAGTTTAAAAGAAATAGACAATTCATAGTAGAAACTATTCACACTTGGTGAAAATCAGTAAGACCAGCAGCCAATGCAGCTCCCAATGCTTTCTGAGTCTCAGGTGGCCTCTTAAAGAAACACTTCATCACAGCAGTAAGAAGATGCAAGCGAACCTGCACAAGGAGACAATTGTTGTTCATAAAGAGATTAATAAACATAAATACAAGAACTGAATTCGTATATACATGAGAAGAAAGACCAATAAATCACTTTGAAGTTAGTTTACATTCTTTCTTTTCTCTTTTCCATGGTGGCTTTTTTGGTGATTAGAACATAAGGTATATGATGGCCTTTTATGTAGGATTTGAATGATTCATTGATTATGACAAACCACATTAGAAGCCCATCTAAACCCTTTCCCAACAATTGTTCATACACCTGGCAAGGGCTCCCGTGATTAATGGAAAGTTAGGGAATACAAAGGCAGGCCATTTATATGTTGCTCTTTCCCCACTAAGATTGACAATCTGTAGCCGCAGAAGGTTGCAGTATCGTAGGGATTCTCAAGTGTCAGTTGAAGAGAATATGGCTGTGATTATGGTATGTAACAAATTTGGCCAGGTACAGAAAGTTAAATTAGATAGAGAATTTGCCACAGAACAAATGGTGACTATACAAATAAACCCATTCACTACAGCCAGTGGGAATTTTACAGGCACGCACTGAAAGGAAAATATTATGTGGGATGAGAACCAGAAAGCATTAGAGATCCATGGTAAAGATTCATATGTTAGGAGGTTAATCTTAGCATACAAAATCAAAATCCAACTTCCCTTAATCATCCACCGCCTCAACTTGTAGGGGAGGTGAATGATGAAAAGAGCAGGATTCCTACCTGATTTTTACTTGCTTATTCTTTTTCAATACATGCTTCTGTTCATATCCAAAAAATAAAAAAAGATATCTAAATACAACCAGGATATACAGTGAAAACAAGCAAGAATGAAAACCCAACTTTGTTTGCCATAACATCCAAAAGAAAACTATAAATCTCCCAAGCTATAATCACACGACTACAAACCCCCACATGGCAGGAGTACTACCTCAGGTGAATGTTCCTCATCCCAATTTTCAACTAAACTCTCCAAGGCATAGGAAGCATCTTGCATGTCCTGAGAATATTCCCCTAACATCCATATAAGAGCTGCTTTGGCCTTGGGTTCTTGGACATTTTTGCTACTGATATTCCCAACAACAGCAATACAATCCTGACTCCATTGTGGATACTTTCTTAGTAGATCTTTCACGAGCACCTGCATAGAACAACCCAAGATAGTATTAATCAATCCTCCATAATATCGTCAAACTAAAATGGCATTCTTTCTATATATATGTTTGTCATAAATAGAGAAACCACTGCAATATAGTTAGGCACAATTTCCAGCATCTAGTCGACAGACTGTTGTATTTACCAGAGCTTCAGCAGTAACATAGTCCTTTTCCATTTCAAGAAACTGTAGAAGCCGATCAACAATAGCATTGACATCATACTGCTGCAATGCTATCTTCCCAACAGCTCGAATCGACTCCCTAGCAATTGGAATGTCAACATTTGCAGCATATTCGCATAGTTCCGTCACTGAAATAAAACCAGGAAGGTCGTGCATTAGTCACACTGAAGACAAAATTCAATTTAAAAAAACAAGCAAAGAAATTCAGATCATGGATAAGAATATTAAACAAAGATATTAGGTAAACTGATTTTGGTTTCTCCTTCCTTTCTTTAGGGCAGTTCCCAGATGAAAGATATTGGGAGGAGTTCCTCACCTATCTCATACGTGTTGCTTTCATTTGCAACCGCAGTCAACATTTCAAGCTTCAATTTTTTGACATAAGATGGCTCATTATACTGACAATAGAAGTGTTTGTAGTCTCCAGAAAATATATAAGGTGCACGCATCACCAACAGGTGCAGGTGGCTTAAAACTGCATAAGATTGTTCTGGACTTCCTGAACTCACTAGAGTTAAGAGGGGGGCTTTAATACGCTCATATACCTATTCCCAAAAAAAACTGCATCAGAAATCACAGCACTTCATGCAAGTAACAATAACTAAAATGATATAAGCAGAAGACAATTTTAGGAAGACTCCAAAAATCTGTAAAATCACAGAATATGAAACACTGTTTCAGATAAAATTCATCTTCGCCAAAATATCACGTTTTTAATAACAAAAAATTGGAATGAATTGAAGCATGAATACTGGATAAGGGGAACAACACAACATAGAGACACACAAAAATATCCAAAATATGGGGCATAATATAATGGGCTGACTAGTTAAATGTAAAAAGTCTTTGCCAAATGCAAACAAGCATAGCCCATACAGATGACTTAATGAATTGCAAACTCACCAAAATAGAATATCTTCTGTAATAAGAAATTCAGCTAACTTGAGATAATGACAAGGAACAAGCTAGACATATACCTGCTGATGAACATCAGCCATAGACAAAGTCAACTGCAGAAATACTTTAGTAGTTGCCAACACAACAGCACCATTTGCATGCTGCAATCTATCTTCAAGAAGATTCATGATATCAAATATTTCATTGCTATCTGAGGGCACATACTTGGCTGCCAACTCCAGTACAAGGCATTGAGCCCATTCACTGAATTCTTTAATACTGCATGTAAAGAAATGTAATGAAAAAACAATTAATTTAAAGTATATGTTTTGCCTAAAAGAACACTCAATGAGGTTATAAAGCGGGATCTTTTAATTAATAATCTATCTAAAGATATGGTTTTCAATAGAGCACAATGGCTTTGGCTTCTTGTATATGTTTTGCCTGATAGCATGATATCAGTTACAAATGCTATCTGTGTGTGTGATAGAGAGAGACAATTGGAAGAGTTAAATGCATTTTACAGTTTAAAATGACCAGAGTCAGCATAAGCATCAAAACTGGGGTTCTCTTTCACACATGTCCAGAAGCTACTCAATCCAGGTTTCTACAAGCACAAAGAACTAGAAATCTTGGCACCTGGTAGGTTATATAATATAAGATTTGTATAGAAGAGCATGCATGTGAAAGCTTCTTTTTTTCTTTTTCTTTCTTTTTACATGTTCAAGTTTCTTAATGTGAGGACATTTCTGATCAGCAGCCTTTCGAAAAACAAAAGGTGTTTCGGACCAAACTTTGTCTAATAGACCTCATTAGAATGTCAGAGTAAGATCTACAAGTAACAACTTACCGGTTCAGAAGGTAATATACAACTGGCTTGCTAAGTAGAGCTTCTCTCTCCCTGGCTGCTTCCTCTGAAGTACTTGCCTCTAAGGTCCAAATCTCTTGTAAAGCAGACAAACAATTTGCAACCACCTGATGGAACAATATGCAATAACAGGAAAGTTAACACGACCAATATAACATGCAAAGTATAATTTGGCTTGATGACTGTTATCATTTAATAATAGGCGTAAGTAGCAATAGGTCAGTTGCCTCCATCCTCCTAAGGCGGACCCCAGTGCTAAGCGGCTCTCACACAATGCGGGCTCAGGGGAAGGAGACCCTATATGTACGCAGCCTTATCCTGGCATTATTGCCAAGAGGCTGTTTCCAGGGCTCGAACCTTGGACCTGGAAGCGGAAAGCCAGCGCACCCACCAATTGCGCCAAGGCCCGCCTTCTGCCTCCATCCTCCTAATGAACCCTATTTCGACACATGGTATAGTAAGCAAGTGCTCTATCCACAATTCCAGCCTAAAGAGTTTTTTGCTTGAAGGAGCATAACAGAAATATTAAGAACCGACCATGGGCCTTCACTGAACAAGCTTTTGTATAAAATGGTTCTTGAATAAGAAAGAAATGTGGAACTCGCAAAATGGTTGTCAAATGATGATTATCATTCCCACAAATAACCTACGAAGTCGACATCCCCATCATGATGATGAATATTTATAAAAAAGAGTTACCAAAGAAGGAGATCTTTAATGTCCATGATTCCATCACATGGAGTTCTCTCTCAAATGAAAACAAGGAGATCTTTAATGAACAAAGTCTTAACAAAAAGTGATGCCAAAGAGACCAGCCAATATATGGTGCGATCTCTCAGGGATGTTATTCCACATTAAAGATAACACTTCAATCTAATTTTTAATTTAAGTTTTTGACCAAAATACCCTTCATTAAGCTATATACCTATTTTTCATCTAAAAAATTAAATGGAGAGTATTTTGGTCATTATTTGAAAATGGAATAAATCATAACTTATAAGATAATTTTTTAATTTCAAGTATGGTTTGTGCATAATTTAAAATTAATAGAAATAGTTGTGTGATTTTACTAAACTCATGCAAAATTTGTGTAATTTACTCAAACCCGTATTCCTTTGTACTATGTAGAGAATGTTAGGTCTAGGCAAACATCTTCACAATTCAAAGAGAAAAATAAGAAATCATGGCTTAAAAATTATAGGATGCGAAACAGGAACCTACCTGAGCATCTGGGTCATTAAGCATCAAATGCTTCAAAGTTGATGGAAATTCCGCATCAACACAGGTGGAAGCTGATATATGGTACAGCTTCAAAACCCCATTAACTGCCACCATCCTGACATAGCTGTTACTGTCCTTCAACCCTGATCCTAATGGCCCAACCAAATACTCCACCAAATTTGCCACTCTAAGTGAACACAAGCTCCTCAATGCCAGTCCCCGTATCATTGGATCCTGATCTTTGCAATCTCTTTGTAGAAAGTTGATTGTCAAAAGTGCAAGATCAGGATTGACCTTTGCATAGTTCCCAACATACAGGTAGCACATTTTCTTCAAAACAATATCTGATGCTGCTGAGCACATGACCATCTCACCAAAGAGAGGTGAGACATCAACGCCTATGGTCATGTAGGAAATTACCTTCTTAAAGAGTTCCCTCTTGGAATCATCAACACCTGGAGCTCGGCTACCTGCGAGCTGCCGGAGCTGTGATTTTAAATCCGAGACCTCACCTTTCCTGGACAAATTAATATTGCATCAGTTTTACAGACAACGCATGCCATCGGGAAGAATGATTAATGAACCAGAAGATAACTGTGACAGTTATGTGCCAAGAGAAGCATGCATGAATTCCCAAAAAAATGAGCAGAAATAACAAAAGAACTAATTCAATGAAACCAATACAGCTACAAGCTTCCAAAATGGAGAAACCACGGTGAGACTCGAATGTTGGCCCTATACTATATCAAACTTAAAAGAAGCAAGTAGACCAAGATTAATCAAGCAGTTTATGTACGTGGAAACTACTTAGGACAAGAATAAAGTGCCATGCGACTTCAACGTTCCCGACAACCAAACGGAAGTTAAGTGTCCTTGAAGATAATGAATGACATGGAGCCTAAAATCAAAATCAACCGAACTTTAATTTACAAAAATGCAAAAGGAAAATAATGGCACCGATTGCCATGCAATTGCTTCCGCTGATGAATCTAAATTACGAGTTGTTTAATCCAGGGGTAAAAAAGAGAAGAAAAGCATTCACTCTCTTCTGTGATCTGAGATATTGCTCGCCAGCCTAAGAAGCCGAATATAGATTCAGAGTATGCATTTCAATGAGTAAATCTGAAAACTCACCCAGATGGTTGCGAGGGAGAGGGAGATCGCTGGGACTGTTGTGGGGGAGCCATAGCCACTCGCAGTTGCGGCCCTACAACGAACAGTAGATCTTCGTTGTGGCTCGGATAGAGGAAGATCTACCAACAAATTATGGAGAGTGATTGTGGTGATTGATTGAACTTGGATATCTACGAAAATCAGAAACTTTGAGATTTTGGGAAAAAGTGTGCAACCCCAGGAAAAAATTGAAATGGGGGGGTCTTTAGACGTAAATCAAGTCGATGTGGCTGGATTTCATTGGCTCTGCCCGGTCCGGCCTTCCCACGTCACCATTGTGTTCCCCAATTTATAGGCTATTTGGAATATCGATTATAAGCTTCATAAGTATTTTTCAATTGTGATTTACAGAATATGAGATAATTTTTACGGTTTATGAGGTAAATTTTACGATCTATGAGATAAATATGTGAAGGAATTTTATCTCGATTTACGTAAATCGGGCTTATACAATCCATAAGTTATTCCAAACAGCCTAAATGAATGAAATAGCGATAGAAATTTTTAAAAATATTTTGTAATTATAATTTATGATATATGAGGTAAATATATGAGAAGAATTTTTTAATCGTGATTTATGATATACGAAATAAATATGTAAAAAGAATTTTATTTTGATTTACATGAAAAACACTCATAAACTCTATATAAACTGATCCAAACATATTTTCAGCTTGTTTGGGATAACCTGCTTATAAGTTCGATTTACGTAAGTCGAAATAAAACATATTTCACATATTTACCTCGTATATTATAAATTACGGTTGAAAAGTACTTTAAATTTTCCAACCAACTACTATTCCAAACAAAGGACTTATTATCCAAGTAATTCAGCCATTTTCTTTCTTGAGCAGCTCATATGAACATCCAGGAAAATCATTGCATCAAGTTTTGAGTTGGGAGAATTTAAATATATTAGTGATTTACAGACGAAGGTCAATCTTTTCTATCCAAATTCGCATCGTTTGGTTGGGAAACTACGAATCAAATTATTATTATTATTATTCACAAAATAATTTTATAACATGCATCAGACTATAAAATATTCTTCTTAGTTACAAATTAATCAGGTAGTTTTGGCTTTAAATAGTAATAATAATGGTCTATGTGATGAAAAATAAAATTTTGATGTGCAATTGAATATCAAATTTAACTACTTATGGGTTAGAAATAGAAATGAGATCAAAGTCCAATGAATATGATATGATATTCAATTCGATATGATCAATGTGGCTTTTGTGCATGGGGTGAGTGTTTTGCTTGATGAGATATTAGATTTTCTATATTGTCAAATTACTACTTCAAAGCTGGTTAAAGATCACACATTTATTACCATAAGTTGTTTTTTTAAGAGAAATTCATTGACAAGCTGAAAATCGACTCAATTAAGGCAAGACTAATTTTTTAACCAAAGAAATAAACACACGGCTCAAAGCACGAAGGAGTATATATTACCAGATATAAATACTGTATTTGGATTGAAAAAAATACACAAATGTTGTGTGCTTGCTTAGAATAATACGAAACACATAGCTTTGTAGCTCAATTCACACTAAATAAGAGTTTTCTTAAGTGTGAAGTTGTGAATCAGAGAACTTGGCACCAGCATATTGTGTGTGTGTGAATTATTATGATTAAAAATATAGAATAATAAGAATTATGCCAAACAAACGACATGACGTTTACAGCCACTTAGGATACTGGCATAAACAACTTTAGTATAAAAACTCGATGCATCGCCTGGAAGGCCACCCATGATCTTTCCTCAAGTCATGGCGGCACTTCAGTGCGGATATACTATTTTGTTAAGGGGTAATTTTATTTCAGAAATTATCATCAAGGGATAATTTTATCCAGAAAGTTGTTATTGAAGGGTAATTTTGTCTTGGATGTGTAAAAAAATGAGTAATTTTGCTTTGACCGTTATCCCAATTAATTTTGAGTGTTAGTTGACTAAATATATTGAACTAACAATTTATATATCATCCATATTATTTTTGTTAAAGTGTAAATTTACCCTGAAATTCCATGTATCATTTATTTCATTTTTATTTAAAGTTACATTTAGAACTTTTAGGGTAGATTTACACGTTAACGAAATAGTATGAATGACATGTGAACTATCAACTTAGCATATTTAGTTAATTAATGGTTAAAATTAACAAAGATAATGACTAAAATAAAATTACTCTAACTTTTATACCTTACACCACAAAATTTCCTCGGTTTCAACTTCTTAGGGCCTGTTTGGTTCGACACAAATGCTTCAACGGAAAGAGAAAATGGGAATTTGCCAGTGGCGAAGGCTATTCGGTTCGAAATTTTCGTTGGAACAAATTTTCCCTCTTAGCCGGATTTTCAACCGTATGAATGAAATAGGTTCCCACAAAAAATGGTAGGAACCCATGTTCCAGCGCTTGAGGATAATCGTCAAAGACTCAAATGCCCCTGATATGATGGTAGTTTTGATATAAAGTGGTAAAGGTACCGAGAGTAATTCAAATATCGGACCTAGAGAAAACGGAGGGAGATGAAGAATAGAGAGGGTGAGCGGCTTTTTCCGGCAACAATGCAACATCCGATCAATCTCGAAGAACATGTAGGTTCCTTCTGCTATGCTAATGTGGCTGTTGTGTTCTGTTTTGCATTGAATGTGATGCACCCATGATTTCTAGTTGTTTATGTTGAGCTAAGCGAAGAGGCTCTTGCTCGTCGGAGCTTATTCGGAGCAGGTGGAGGTGGTGCGCACTCCATTATTGGGAGAAATATTGATTGACTATAGTCTAATCATGAAATATCTATGTGGTGAATGTGATTAAATTTGTGATATTCCATACAAAGTAAGCAGTCTTAACCAGATGTGGTTGGTGGGTAAGCAACAGTTTAGAGTGAAGTTAGATAACTATGAGCCACCTATCATATACATATGGTTAAAGTTGTTCATTTAGTCATGTTTAACCACAAGCGACTAGTGAGTATTTCATGGTTATTACTTTGTTACTTTATCAGGAAACAGGGGCAAACAAAGTACTGATTTCTTATTAGCTCTACTCATTAAAACTCGAAATAGATGGTTGTTTGATCAAAAGTTTCAAATGGAAGTGAAGAAAGTAAGTTCCACTATTTCATCAAATGTCCTAAACCTACTTCTTTTTTCAGCTCATACTTCGCCCCAATATTCTTTGCATATCCAAGGCTCTTATCCAGAGAGTGAGACAATGGAAGCTCACTATTCTACCCTCTCTCGTTTATTTTCATCTCCTTGCCAAAGCATTGCCCAATTCTTGCTAACTTTTGAATCCCTCCTTGTGCCTGCACCGGTGTTTATATTAGTATATATTTAAATTAAATTTAAAATATATACGTTCCATGAAGTAGCTTTTTGTATCTTCACATGAATTCTTCATTGTTAATCTGGAAAATACTTTAAATACTAATACATTTAAGGGTTAGACATGAATATATTGAATCAATGATCAGAGACTGAATTTCTGCTTTTTGAGAATTATTACTCGAGTGATCTCATGTCATCACTCGAGTGATTTACTTATTTTGACTCCAAATATGAAAAATGACATGTCATCAGAAAGCTCTTGTCATCTACATTCCAATGCAAAAAGAATCAGCTACAATCTCATTGTATTCTGAAAGTTAACATCCAAATAGTATATACTATTTTAGACAATTTTTGAGCGTCAACTTCCAGAAGGCATACTGCTTCGAATGTAACCCCAAATTTGACCAATAATATATCCAGTAAAATATCTTTGAGTCTAGTTTCGTATGAATTAAGTTTCACCTCAATCGGATATGCGGTTTGAGAGATATGTCTAAAATACCGAACCTATTCTAAAAAACAGTGGTGATTTGAATGTCATCTTCCAAAATTCATATCTCTTTCATCTGAACTCTTTTGATGTTGATCTTGGTGTCTATGTGACATATTGGAAGTCTAGTTCTATATGAAGTAATTTTCAGCTTAATTATATGTGTGGTTGAAAAGATATGTCCAAAATATCGAACCCATGTCATGTAAACAAAAACAAAGCACAACCGAGTGCTATGCATCACTCAAGTGATCCTGGGTCATCACTTGAGTGATCACCTTCAAAATGTGGCAGTATCGCATTACTCGAGTAATCACCTCTAGAGGTGTCATAACTTTCATATAAGTCATTTTAGCTTCGTATTAACCCATTCCACCTTCCATCTAACCATAGAAACCTCCAAAATCACTTATAAGAGCTTGAATCTTGATATTCTCATTAGTTATTGCAAGTTCTTCTTTCTTTTTAATTAATCTACAAGATCATTCTCCATAACCCAATCAGATAACTTCTTTATTTTCTTGACTATCTTCAATCTTTCTCTTTCTTTGCTTGATTAATCTACAAGATATTTCACATTAAATATAGTAGTTAATCAATGTAGGAGATAAGTATATTATACAAAATTTTTGCTCATCTATATTTGACATCATCAAAACTAATCATATCTAACAAATCCATGTGCCCAGAAAGAGTTTGAACAATACATGGATGTGATCGGAAAGTTTAAACACCTTAATATTGTGAGACCCAATTTTTCTGGCAACGACACTGCATCCCGAAGAATAGGTGAATTACTTATTCTCCGTCTTTTTGGTTGTTCTCTTATTGTTTGCTTTGAACGTGATGCGCCGAGCCTCCCTAGTTTTTTTTGTGTTGAGTTACGCAAGGATGCCATTAGCCGCCAGAGCTAAGTCGGAGCAGCAAGTGGTGATGGGAACTCCATGGTTGATAGACAACTTGGTCGAGTGAACACTGGCTATGAATTACCCAGGTGGTGAATGTGGATTAAATATGTGATATTGCATATAAGAGAAGCGGGTTGCCTATATGCGTTTAGTGGGTGCGCAACGGTGAACAACGAAGTTAGAAAACTATCCTGTAACCATGACATTCACATTAATTAAATTAGACCACACAAACTGGGTATGACCACATGCGGGTGATGATGTATGTAATGGTTAAGAGTAAAGTTATTTTAGTCGCACGTAACCATGAGACGCTCATCATACGCATGTGGTTAAAATTGTTTTCATTCATTTATGTATAACCACAAGCAACTGGTGGGTATCTTATGGTTATTACTCTATTACGTTATGAGAAAACAGGGGTAAACAGAGTTCTCAAAAGCCATATTAGTGGCAATAAGAGAGAAAAATTGGAAAGAGATAAAAGAAATCAAGAAGAAAAAAATAGCATCTCCCCTCCGCCATCTCCCCGCTGGCGTTCACTTTCTGATGGCATTCGATCTTCTTCCCTCCCACCAATGTCACCTATTTCAAACGTATAGTGGGTGAGCAACAATGCGTGTGTCTTATAGCTTTTAAAATAATGTTTTTAATCTAGTGGCAAAATGGTCTTCTTCCCTCCTACCAATAGTGGGTGAGCACTGAGCAATAACAACAATATGTGAATCTTATAGCTTTTAAAATAATGTTTTTAATTTAGGGGTAAAAAGATTTTTGGTTTATTTTCTAACCAAACAAAAAAAATTTTATCAATATATTTTCTTTTTCAGTACGAACCAAATACGTTAAAAGTAAAATATTCTTCCCTCCTTTTCACTATTTCCCTTTTTCATTCTTTTCCATTCCCACCAATTCTTGTAACCAAACTAGGGGTGAGCAAATTAGAACCGAAACCGAAAACCGAACCGAACCGAACTCAATTCAGTCTTTTCGGTTCGGTTAATTCGGTTTTCGGTGAAATTTCGGTTTTTATTTTTTAAAAAATTCGGTGTTCGGTGTTCGGTTCGGTTATTAAAAAAAAAATTCGGTTAAAACCGAAAAACCGAAAATATTTATAATATATTTATATTTAATATATATTATTTGATAAATACATATTTTTATAATTAAATAAGTGTATATTTTGAATAATATTAGATAAAATCTATAGATATTTTAAATCTAATTAATCTATTTTATATATTTTACACCTAAATCTAATATTAAGGATAAAAATAATATTTTTTTAAAATTTTTTTTTATATATTTTATTTTGTAGAAAATAAATTAAAAAAATCGGTTAATTCGGTTATTAACCAAACCGAACCGAAAATATTTCGGTTAATTTAATTCAGTTTATTTTATTAATCGGTTTCGGTTCGATTTTTTAAACTGGCTATATTCGGTTTTTCGATTTTTTCGGTTTTTTCTGAAAACCGAACCGAAAAACCGAATGCTCTCCCCTAAACCAAACGGCCCTCACATAAAATTGTCTCTTATCCATACTGTCCTGTTAGATATTTTCCCGTTTGGAGCAACCTTAATCCCCCGTGTTTCCTGCTTCGACTAGACATTTGCTTCGCCCATTAGACCCGCTAAATTGAGCCACTGATGTAACAAGCGCTTTCAAGTCGACTGAGGTAGTAGGAGATAGATGGCTCTGCTTCACCTCCCAAGACTTCGTTTTTCCATTCTAACCTCGTCGCATTCTCTCTCTTCCCCCTCCAATTCCTTCACCATCCCCAAGTTTCCCTGCAAAAATACCTTCTTTATCAACATTTGCACCGTCTTCTCTGCGCCCAAATCCACCCTCACCACCTCCGAACCCATACCCATCAGTCATTTCCCAGAAACTCCGGTTGAGAACCACGTGGAATTTTCACTAGAGAAGCTATTTGTGCCCCCAGAGACCGATGTCTCGTGCGACAGTGCTAACTTGAGCACTAGAATTTTGAAGGGCTCTAACATTGTGCTTAGCAAGTACGCGAGGGATGCTGAGGTATCGCAAGCCGAATTTGTTAAAAGCAGTGTAAGAACTGAGGATTGCCCTTCTGATGGGTTTCCTGAATTTGCTCTTGTTGGACGATCCAACGTGGGAAAATCTTCGTTGCTCAATTCGCTTGTGAGGCGCAAGAAGTTGGCTCTAACATCAAAGAAACCCGGTGAGTGGTTAATGCACTGTCCCGTTCCAAGTTGTTGTACTAGTAAATGATTCATTGCTTACTTATTGAGCAAATAGAACATGATTTTTTTTCTGTGTTTTTGTATTGAAAAATCAACGTAAATCTATTTGAAGTCGGCTTGGAAGAGAACTGAATAGCTGGGTTGATGGTGAAAGAAGAGGTTTTAACTTCACAATCAATTTAGTAACCAGCATCTTTGTTTTGAATTGCACGAAACCTGAATCAATTCGAGAATTTTTCACTTTGTGGGAGTAAATTTCATGTTCTCGGGTAGGGGATTTTCAAGAATCCAACTAAGGCATCCATTTTTTTTTTTTTTTTGAGAGAGGGGGGGGGATCTAAGGCATCCATTCTGTGGCGTATGTAATGCACAAACTGATGAATATTTTCCATGATTATCATTAGGATGCTATGCTGATAGTAAAGTTTTGGGGACTCCCATGATTGACTCGTATGCTTTAATGAATCTTGGTCTGATATTCTAGTGAATTTTTTATAACACTATCTCTACTCTTCAGCAGTCAGATTCTCAATGATGTTCTTTCCGTTATGTTCAAAGATTGGACATGATTGATTTGGGAAAAACAAAATAAAATCTTTCATTTTGTGATTTATGCAACTTGAGGTATGAAGAAATTAGAACTGTGTGCTTGATTAGATAGTGTAGAGTATTTAGATAACCCACGTCATAATAAGATGCTCAAACCATTACATGCTTGATATTGTGTCATTATTCATATCCGGAGTATTAAAATTGGCCATTTAAGTGCAAATTATCTTCAATGAAGTTTAACACGAACTTGAATCGTTAATTTTGTTGAGGTGGATAATGAAAAGCAATAATTTTGAACTTGTTGGTAATTCACTTTTGTTTGGACCATACGCCCACTAACAATGTTAACTCTATAATCAATTTTTGTAGGTAAGACACAATGCATTAACCATTTTCGGATCAATGATAGCTGGTATCTGGTTGATTTGCCTGGATATGGGTATGGCTTACTTCTATATATACTCACTTCCTCCATACTTTCTGTGTTAAAGATTGCAGTCCTTTACTATATGCAATCATGCAGTTGAGATGGTGACTGATATGTGTGTGTGTGTGATGGGGATAAATTAATATGATTCCTGAACAGCATTGGGTGTGCTAGACTCTGGGCAGAATGATCTCTTTGAATTCTTACATCTCACTTGTTCATAGTTGATGGAATAATAAACTTTTGATCTCTCTAGTCTCTCTAGCCTCGCAAATGTATCAATTTGGTCACCCTTGACTCATATTGCTGCATCTGAGCCTCCTAGTTCCATTCAAGTTCCATTCTTTATTGCCTATTTCATCCGCACCAATGTGGGCCCTTCAATATCATTCGCCGAGTCTTGAGTCTGTGCCATGTCATTCAAGTGTGCCATACCAATGCTATGTCACCTTAGCTTTTAATTGATTGGTTTGTTGTGCTTCATTGCACTGACTCAAAGACTACTCCTCAGAGGCAACATTATTCATACTATATAGCCAGTCTTTTTTTTCTCTCTGCCCATCATTTTTACCCCAAACGTTCTTTGTCTGTACTATTTCTTCTAGACTAGAACTAATGAAAACATTGATCTCTTTCAGATTCTGATACCCTTATATATGCTATTCAAGTAGCTGGAGATAACTATATGTCATTTTGTTCTATTGTACAGGTATGCAGCTGCTCCTCAAGAGCTTAGAACAGATTGGGCAAAGTTCACTAAGGATTATTTCCTTGACAGATCAACTTTAGTTTCAGTATTCCTTCTAATTGATGCTAGCATCCCTGCAAAACCAATTGATCTTGAGTATGCCAGTTGGTTGGGTCAGAATCAGGTATGTGTCTGTCTTCCTTCATCGATCAAATTAATGAAGATCTTTTAGTGAAACTATCCATATGTCGGCCATTAAACCTACAGATGTTCTAAACATTTTTTTCCTATTAATGCCGAGTACTTCCAAAACCTGACGGACATAGCATGACCTTGTTGCTTTGCTCATCTTCATCTCCCTTCCTTTAGCTATTTGGATCCCACCACAGACGATACTTGTTATATTGAGTAGACCAATCTAAGTAGGTTAATACTAGTTGTGCCATCTTCTGTTTCAGATTCCGATGACATTAGTCTTCACCAAATGTGACAAGCGAAAGAAGAAAAAGAATGGAGGGAAAAGACCAGAAGAAAATGTAAATGATTTTCAGGAGTTGATTCGGGGTTTCTTCCAGACAGTGCCGCCATGGATAATGACTAGCAGTGTCACTAATCAGGGTCGTGATGAGATACTACTCCATATGGCCCAGCTGCGAAATTACTGGCTCAAGCACTAGGTGCCTCAATCTTGCCTATCTTCTTCGTGCCAACCAGCCAGAGATTCAACGTGCCGTAGATTTAAGTTATGATGTCAACCGAATCTTGTGTTTCCAATAATAGAAAAATGGATTCAAAGTGAAATAACGTTTTATACTGTATCAAGAAATGCATTTAAGAAAGCCACAAAAAGAAGTAAACATTTTATGCATTTTTTTTTTTTGACAGAGTCATGTTTCTGAACATAATTCCTATGTACTATGGAGCTTCGAGGTTCTCGGGCAATTCATGCATTGGCAACAATTACTGTATTGAGGGAGGTTAGACGGAAACCTAGGAGCAAAGCTTTGTTCCTTACACGGAAGACCTTTTCTGCGATACAATTTCAAGCTGTGTTTTTTTATTTTATTTCCTAGATGTTAGATATATACGTATTGTAACTTGTAAGTTCTAATTTCCAAAGTTCAGAAATTTAGATGGATTGGATTTTATTCACGAACAGTGTTGAAGATATATCAAATTATTAGTAAGTTGAAATCTTCATTAGTTAATTAATATTTTAATAAGGTAGTTAATTATTGTAGGATTCTATGAATAGGGGTCTAATTATATAGATCAAAGTGTGAAAAATTATATGATCTTCACCCTGAATGAAGAAATGAGGTTAACTTAAGTCCTCATTTTTTATTAATTTTAAAATTTAGGGTTAATAGTAGAATTATTCAAGAAGGGTTTGTTGTAATATCATTGTGGCTTATAATTTTCAAAATTAGTATATTTTTCCAAATTTTGAGTTTATTAACATTATATCATGCAGTTGTTGAGCCTAATTGTTATAGACCCTTCTTGATTCCTTGGGTTTCAGCCCAACAAAATGGTACATGTCATTGCTTCAAACGCTGCGTTTTGATCTTTCTTGGAGAGAAACCCAACCAGTCTCGTTTGCCACCGTTCCGTTCTTCTCATGCGAACTTCGTCAAAAGTTTCCGTCGAAGTGCGCGATCTCATCTCTCCAATCCCTCCTTTCAGCCGCCGTCGAGCCAAAATTAGTCGAACAGCGCCGTCGAGTAAGCTACACCGCCTTCATTGAAGCCAACTTCAAAGACGGGACCGAGCGTCACTGTCATTCGTTGGCGGAGCACCCTGTTCGTCGTCTCCAGCTTTCTCGATCTTGTTCCCTCGATATGGTGAGGATACGCTAGAGAGGAAGGAGGAACAGATTGGCTGGATGAATAGGAAGGTAAAAATATATTCTGTGGTGGATTCTTGTATTGATTCTCTTGCAGACAAGGTACTTAATGGTTGTTCTGCGATGTCAATGGTCCATCAAGATCGATGTGAGGATGGTTCAATTATTGTTCGCAAAGTCTTGGCCCTAGAGTGGCACCTCCTGGAATGATGATTCTCTCCCGCGTTTTTGCTTCTTGATTATGATATGTTCTGTTTGGCACTTGACTGATTATTATCATCATCTCAAGATTCACCATGCAATCATTCGCTTTGTGTCAATGCCATAAAAGGGGAGCCTCTAAAGTTCTCAATGGCAGAGCGCAACTGTAATTTTAAGATCCATTGGGCGTTTTGAGATTAATGGATCACGATCATAAAGCTTCTTCTAGTGATAGAGCATGGCGTTTTGAGATTAATGGATCACGATCATAAAGCTTCTTCTAGTGATAGAGCATGGGGTTTATGAAGAATCTGCCATACTAAAGCCCAGAGGTGGTAATATAGTCTAACTCATTGGGTTTGAGTTAACCCGTCGTGGGTTTGGACTATATGGGTTTAGGCCCAAAAAAATCATATTAATATGGGTTGACATTTAGCCAATCCAACCCATATTTTTTTGAAGTTTTTTTTCCACAATATACTAAAATTATTTTTGCTACAAATATAAACTATAAAGAAATTAAAAATTTATTAAAAAAATAAACATTAATCATAAGTCCATATATAATAAAAAAAACATAAATCCAAAAGCCATCAATACTAAGTAGAATTTAAAATAATTAATAATTATTTAATATTAATAGTATTCGAATTTGTAGCATCGAGTGCAGCTGCAAGATTTTGTTGAGCTCGATCAATTTGTTTTTCCACAGGTAAATCTCTCACTACCATAGATAATAAAACAAAATGAAGGATAATATTATGTTAATTTTAAATAACGGAGTAAATAACAATGAGTAAATATAAATATATTACCATCATCAATATCATTTTCCATTGAGAAACTAAGCATCTAATTACGCGTACAGATAAGGGCTTGAACATTATTAGGAAAAAGAGAACTTCTATACTTTGTGAGAACTCATGAACCAATAATAAAAGTTGATTCACTAGCCACTGTAGTTATTGGAATGTTTAAAATATCAGACCCTATCTTTGAAAGACAAGGAAAACGAGCCGGTTTTGTTTTGTTTGGTTCAGAGGGCTGAGGTGTTGAGTTGAGTAAGAAGAGAGCGAGGGACTGAGGCACTGAGCGAGGGTCAAAGATTGGACTATCGGAGCACGAAGAGAGAGAGAAACTAAACTTTTTGGTCTGTTTAGTTTAGAGGAGGAGATAAGGACTCGAGGAGTATACGAATACCACGTCTCGAACTCGTATGTCGCAACCCCAAGTCCCAAAGCATCAATGGACAAGACAAATGACCTAGAACTATAAGGCTAAGGAAATTGGATTGAGTTTTATTTGGCCCTTCACCCTTATCTATTCGAGTTCACAACATAAAAAAATAAAATAAAATAAATATGGGCCAACCCACCAACCCGGTGGTCCAACCCGCCATGGGTTGGGACCATATGGGTTTAGGCCCAAAGAACCGTTCCTAAATGGTCCTAATTTTTCAGAACTCAAACCGCCCATATTTATTAGTTGGGCAAGCTCGGCCCGTGTTCATAACTCATATTACCACATCTACTCAAGCCCGGCACCGTAATCAAGAACCCATGGGCATCCTTCTAAGACCTATATTCAGCCTACACTCTGCATTTGAGAGGAGGTAAGTTTTCTTTACAATCATCATAGGGACCATTGAACCGTTAGCAGAGTTCATTTACAAGAGAATTAACCCAACAGTCAAGAAAGCTTCATCGGGGGTTGTATATATTTTTTGGCTTCGTCTTCTTCTCTATCAAGTGAGAAGGTGCAGGTTATTCATAGAACTGTAAAAATTGGTTGGTACCCTCTTGTGTGCAGAAGAGTTATTACTTCAAACATGGAACTTGATTAATGGTTGATGGTTATAGAACCTGATCACAGCGAGTTCTGAATTTTATTAAGCTTTGTTTGGTTGGAGGTTTTTTTAGGGGAGGTTAGGTGAGGGGAGGGTTAGAGGTAGAAAAAATATGTTTGGTTGGAGGGAGAGGAGATTAAAAATTTTGTCTTTTTTTGCTCCCCTCCCCTCTCAACCCTCCAAAATTGGGGGTTTTTGGAGGGGAGAGAAACATTGCTCTCATTTTGATCAAAATGCCCCTACCTATTTTTAAATATTCTAACCTTACCCCTCTTGTCTAAAACTATTATGTCACACTTTGACCAAAATACACATGCCTATTTTTGTTAAGAAATCTCCTAAATCATGAACCAAATTTATTATTTTATTATTTACTTTGATTTAATTATATCTAATTTAATTTAAAACTAACATATTTGCAATAAAAGCCCCCACATCATGGACCAAATTTATATCTTATCAAAATCTCTTACAAATTCTTTTAGCATTGATGACACCTTGACTATATCAAAACATATATCAAATTTACTAAAAATGAGAAGTTATCAAAAGTATATTAAAATATTTTATCATAATAAAATCAATGAGATAATATGTAAAAGTCAATAAAATATCCTTTAAAATGTATGCAATTTTGCTATCATATATACTTGAGGGTTTTTTGAGATTTATAAATTAAAAAATAAAAGAAGAACGAAAATATATGAATAAAGAAAAAATGGTATTTTTGTCCACTCATAATTAACTCCCCTCACCTCCCCTTCTGAACCAAACAATAAACTAAACCCCCCCTCCCCTCTTCTTGAACCAAACACACCCGGGCTAATTTGAGAAAAGTCTGTGAAGAAAATGGAGTGGATGCACAAGGCTGTTTGTTTGATACCTCTAGTTCAGTGGACCAATCTTACATTGGCGGGCTATCCTCCTTAATGAAATTGAATGAAGTGCTTCAAGAATCTTTACTTCGGATAATTTGTTTTGCTAAAACTGGAGACTCAAATAGTGTTTCATTTTACCGTACTTCAATGACCTTGGATGATGAATACTTGAAGAATTAGTGCGTGTGATGCATTTCTTCTTGATTAAAAAAAATTTGTTGTTTCAAGGATAACATTGGAGCTTTCTTTTAATATTTGGCGACACTACATCATTTGCATGTTTGCATATCTTTGTCTCTGTACAAAAAGGCTCCACTTAATTATCTTCACCGTGCCATTAGTCTTTTTCTTGTTTTAGAGACTCTAGCCAAGGGAATGGATGAATTGGAGTTTGCTTTTGGTAGATTTATGTGTATGGATCAAATCATCACGTTTGGGATTAAGAAATGCAGCAGAAGAAAGTTTAGAAGGGCATATGGCATGTACATTTTCATTGAGACTTGTGAAAAGGGTATTGATTGGCAGCTATTGGGTTATTCTGTTCAAAGCTTGGGAAAAGGAAAATATAATTCAAGAACATTGTTATGTCAAGAGGTGAATGAAGAAACTATATAGTTTCATCAAAGTCAAACATGTTCTAACAATAATTGAAGAATTGAGTGGTGAAGAAGAATATTCAAAAGATCAAGGGAAAGATGTCTCCTAAAAGTGTTGTTCATAAGAACAAAATGATTGATTTAATCTCACTTTATTATAAATAGAGGTGTAATTGTATGGATTAAAGTGTGAAGGATAATAAAATCCTCACCCTAAATGAGGGGGGTTAATTTAGGTCCCCGCCTCTCATTAATCCTAGAGTTTAGGGTTAGAATCATCCAAGAAGAGTTTGTTGTGATGTCATTGGAGCTTGTAATTCTAAAAAAAGAGATTAATATATATATATATATATATATATATATATATATATATATATATCCAAATTCTGAGTTTATTAACAAACATTCCACCCAGTATTTACAGAGAGGAGGAAGAAAAATAATCAAATATAGAGTCTGATGACTAACACTGAGTATGCAATGAAATTAAACCTGGTTTAGGAGGATCTTTCCAGAAATAAACTAAAGCAAGAAATTTAAAAATCGTTAGGAGGCAAAGCTTGGTTACCTGAACTGCATTTGAAAATTGGAAGTCGAAACATATAAACCAACCATCCCTGGATGAAATTGAAGTTATTGCGATGTGTAGGATGTTTTTGAAACCAAATCAAATGGTCCAAGCAGAAAATATAATTTTGTGGCCTTACAGGACACAAACAGTGATGGGCTTGCTTGAGCCCAAAAAATGATGGGCTTCCATTGTATTTGGGTAATTCACAAAACCATAGTCTTGGTCTCTAAAACCATGGTTTCCAAACACTCATTTTTCTCAAAATCAATTTTCCCCTAAAATTATGGTTTTGTTATAAGATATCCAAACACTCTGTTTTTGGTTTTGTCTCTAAAATCTTTTTTCAACCAGAAAACCATGGTTTAGAGTGAAAAATCATGGTTTTCCTTGAAGCTATTTTTTTCCTACTTTTTCAAAAGCTATTCTCCAATATTTATTCTCTCACTTTTTACTAGAAATTATTATTTAAAAGCTAATTCAAACACACTTTTGATCAATTAATTTGGAAGTAATGGGCCTTTCCGCTGAAAAGAAGAACAGATTATAAGGCCTCCATCAATCGTAACAATCCCAAAGGCCCATAGCTGAGAATTCCACTAGCCCATACTCACCTTTAACTGAGAACTAAGTTCATTATCTTATATTAAATTATCCCAAAGCATTGCCGTTGCGGGGATAGCTCAGTTGGGAGAGCGTCAGACTGAAGATCTGAAGGTCGCGTGTTCGATCCACGCTCACCGCAAATGTAACTTTTTTATTTTTATTCTTAACACGCTCACCGCAGACTGTTGACTGCTACTATTTCCATGGAAAGAAAATGAAAACTTTTTGAATAATGTAAGCTCTAGCGCCCACAATTAACCTCTGCAAAACTAAAACATGTGCCCCACAGTGTTTATCTTGGATTTGGTGAGCAGCTGAATGATTTTGATGGAATGATTATAAAATGGTGAATGGAGAAAAAGTAAAACAAGAACATGGAAGGTACGAAGCAGCAGCTAGGTAGCGAATTCGTAGTAATAAAGGTTTAAATAATAGTAGAGGGTACAATAAGGCTTCTTTATAGCTCATATAGACTGCCCCAATAGGTTTTAATGGAAAAATATTGCCTGTTCGTCTTTTCACTTTTTTCATCTCCACGCCTCAGTCACAGTACCACAATCTAAAGATTCACTGTCTGCCAACTCACTTATATAAGATAGCTATCATCTACAACCCCATTTAATTTAATTTAATTTAATTTATCATACATTTTTTAAATATGTGTTTGTTTAGAATAACAATTAAAATTTTTAAAAATAATTTTTCAATTATAATTTACAGTATACGAAATAATCATGTAAAATAATTGTTGTCACGATTTATATAGATAAATATTTTTAAAATTCACAATTATAATCTCAATCATATTTAGTTTACACGTACATAACGAGCCTTCACTGTTTACCTGCTCTAGTACATCACGTCCACCATTGACTATTATATGCTTCTTCTTGTTATCTCTGTTAATCCTAATCAGCTAACCCAGTTACTATATATTGTAGAATACTTGGTACAATATTAAGCAAGATATGGATCAACTTATGAAGGAAACCTGCGATTCTGTACGTAGGAAGAACGTGGTGGTCTGCTTTCTTCGAGAGTTATGATTTCTAAACGAGGTAGCACACAGTACAAAGCTAAACATAGTAAAAGAAAAATCAGAAGTGTGTGAGAGAGAAGGATGATGCTTCTTTTTGCTTGTTTGGGTCAAGATGGGAAGTGTATCTATCATGGAAGCTTAAATCAGATAGAAGGATATCATCAGTTTGGGTCTGCAAGATTAATTAAAAAGCATGTTCGAGAGCCCTCACTTTAATCACTATATATACAAATATAAAGCAACAAGCAGCTCGTACGTGAGGCTCTATATATATGGGGGATAGATTTTGATTGACAACTTCATGTGGGTACTGGTCCTCCATATATAATAAAATATGTTTGAAATTATAGCGATTGAAATTTTTAAAAATATTTTTTAATTATGATTTACTGTATACGAAATAATTTTTACGGTTTATAAAGTAGTTTTTACGATCTATGAAGTAAATATGTGGAGGAATTTTATCTTGATTTACGTTAATCGGACAGCATAAACTAGACCAAACAAACTATGTATTATAATTAAGTAAAAAGAAGAGTGGTTGAGACCTGCCATGATCTTCTCTTTAATGTTCAAATACATGCAAGACGTGGAAAAATCACCGCGTGACATGATGGATATAAATAGGTAATACAGTACGCTCCAGCTTTTATTATTATCGTCAAATTTTCTAGGCTTAATTAGTATAAGAAACGTAACAAGTTGTTTTTTTTTTGCCTTTTCGATATAGGCCTAAACAGTGGCTCAAATAAATTCCGATCATATATAGATATCCTGAAATAAGCAAGGCACAATTCACTTGGAAACTTAAAGGCGTCAACCTCAGAAATTCACAATATAGATTCCGTAATGGAAACAAATAATTGAGATCTCTCTCTCTCTCTCTCTCTCTCGGAAAATAATGATTAAATCGGCGTCGACTTTATTGCATATAATGTTAATGGAGTTACGGAGATTGCCTTGCTTTGACAGAGACATTCCAATGAACGAGAATACAATCATTCCAAACCCCTTCGACCTGTCTCTCTCGATCTTGCTTTAATTTCTAGTTTATCTACAAAACAGATATGTGCGTGGCTCAATAATTAATTAAACAATAATAAATAAATTTACTGATAAACACGCGTATACATGAAATTAAACGAATGAATCAGAAAATATTAAAAGATTGGACAACGTACTAGAACCCAGCGACGGTGTGACGAAGCATTTGTCAAAACCTTTAGCTAGAGAGAGGTTGATATGAGTAATAGATTGGACCACAAAGAATTGAAGGCTGCTAAGGTCATGAAAGCATAATATGATGAGGGTTTCTGAGAAATTCTGATTAAAACAGGTTAGTCGCCATGTGCTTAGTGTGTACCTTCCTCCTTATGAATTGCCCTATCATCATCTTGTGGACATTATCCACCTCATAGCAAGCTGGACCACCTTAATAGATGTATGTAGTAGTTGTTGTTGTTTCCCAAGTGCTATATATGCTTTTACGTGCTTTTTATGTTCTATTAATATAATTGACCTCCCCCCCCCCCTATATAGTATGTGTGACATTTTTCACTTTTCTCTCAAATTTAAACCAAATTGATGGGGCCTCACAATTTGTACTTCTATTTTTTTTTATTTTTTTCTTTCTAAATTAGAGAGGTAGATAATGACAACTTGAGGTTATAAGAGAGATTGAACTCGTGACCAGCTTCTACTTGTAAGAGAGCTTTTATCATACCATTAGGTTGCAAGGTTACAAACATAGTAGTGTTACTTATTTGGACTTCTATCTTCTTATTTTAAGAAATAGGAACATGTGTGTATTTGTAATTTGTGACATATTTGTGTTCAATATTGTAAGTCTTGAGTGTTAGTCATTTGGATATATAAGAGAGGCTGTCATATTACTCGATGTGACGTCTTCTAGTCATAAATACCAACTAATTGAGTCATTGTAGGCATGGATGTAATTAACATTTTTCTATCCAATAAGATTACTTTTTCCCTCAATAAATCTGGTGTGAAAGGAGTGTTGAGGTCCAATATGGTATCAGAGCTGTAGGCTTCCTTCCTTTACCAAGAAGCTCAAGATCCAAGCCTACTATCTTTATCAAGTTGTCATTATGCCACGTCCTCTCCCGCGAAATAACTTCTCTTCGACATGGTGGTTCTTTAGTCATAGCCTATTTTTCCAAACTTAAAGAGCTCCGGGAAGAGCAATCCGCTCTAGGGATCATACTCTCCCCTCTTGTACATGTAACCCTTCTAAGGCATATGCTGATTTGATTCAAGAACATAAGCTTTTACAATTTCTATTGGGACTCAATGAGTCTCATCACCAAGCAAGAAGTCCAATTTTGCTTATGAGTCCTCTGCCCAGCGTTAATAAGCCTATGTGATGGTGATTCAAGATGAGACACATAGGTCAATCATCAGTAGTTTTGAGAGGAATCCACCTACTGAAGGTATAGCAATGGCTATAAGGGGCTGGGAAAGCGGGAGAGGACATGGACGAAGAGATAACCCAGTAGAATGCTCTTATTGCCTTAAGAAAGGGCACCTTAAGGAAAACTGTTATCAGTTGATCGGCTATCCTCTAAGATTTAAGGGAAACCGTGTAAAGTAAGGAAAGAACTCACAATCTGCCTCTGGATCCTCTCAAGACTCAAAAGCTCATGCCAACATAGCTAATACGACAACACCCACATTCACAGAAGAGCAACATGAGCGAATCCTAAAGTTGCTGCAAAAGGACACTAAGATTACAATTCATGCCCTCGCTGGTATAGGTTTGGCTACTCTTAATAATGAAAGTTTGTTCTGTATCCTGGATACTTGATTCAGGAGCCACTACTCACATGATTGGTGACTTAGATCTTGTAGATAATTTTACACAGTATAATGGACCTATTACGTCAATTAAAATTCCTAATGAACATAGAGTGCCTGTGACTCATATTGGTACAATAAATATATCTCCCGAAATAAAATTAACCAATGTATTGTACTCACTAAAAATTAAATTTAACTTGATAGCCATATCTAGAATAACCTAAGAACAAAATTTCATGGCCTATTTTTTTCCCTCACCATTGTGTCTTACAGGACCTATAGGGTGGAAAGACAAGGATAACCGGTAAAGTGATAGATAGACTATACATTCTAAGACTTCCCAAGAAATCGCTTGTTGTGAATGTTACTAAAAATAGCACAACCTTGTTGAAACCTATTGATATGTGCTTATGGCACATGCATTTAGGCCATGCTCCACCTTCTGTAATGCGACATCTTAATTTTGTATTCAATGATTCTGACTTTGTTCATGAGAAATGTGATATATGTATGCAATCCAAATAAGCTAAGTTTCCCTTTTCTTATAATTGTATTAAAACTACCAAATGTTTTGAATTGTTATACATGGATGTGTGGAGACTGTACGTATAAGACTCCCACACACTAAGGTTTTTAGAATTTTCTTATTATTGTAGATGACTTTTCTAGAACTACATGGATATTCTTAATGTCACAGAAATCTGACTGTATAATCTACGTTTGAAACTTGTTGCATATGCTTTGACTCAATTTCATACACATGTTAAGAAAATTGGGAGCGACAATGGTAGTGAATTTGTAAATCATGCCTTTAAAGTTTATACACAGAAGAAAGGAATTGTATATGAAACTACTTGCCCCTACACTCCTCAACAAAATGGAGTAGTAGAGCATAAACATAGAACTACTATGTAGGTCACTAGAAGCCTGATGTTACAATCTAATGTGCCAATACAATACTGGGGTGAGTATGTTAAGGTTGCAGCATATCTAGTGAACATGTTACCTTCCAAAATTTTGGATTTTCAAACACTCTTTGAAAAGGTGTATGGAAAGCAACCAGACCTCACTCATTTGAAGGTTTTTAGTTCACTAGCTTATGCTATAGATTTGAAGGTGGTAGATAAACTACAACTCAAAGCCATACTATGTATATTTCTGGTTTACTTGAAAAATAAAAAAAGGTTACACACTATTGGATTTGAGAACTAATACACTAATGGTGAGTTATCATGTTATTTTTTCAGAAAATAAGTTTCCCTTCAAGGACATACCATCATAGCAGTAAGAGGGAGTCGATTCAGATCTAAAAGAAATGTTCAAGTTTGAACCAGACAACATTTAGCCCTAAACCGTAAGGGCCTCTAAGCCTCACCATCGTTTCCAAGCGAAAAGTGATCAGATCTAGCATGCAAAGAGTCACGCTAATCAAGAGCGAGCTTATATGGATCAACAAAATAATCCATCACGATAAGTTTAATCACGACCAGCAACGGAAAGGCGACCACCCATCTGGTCGAATGACTTTGTGTGCTCACTATTGATCCAAGAAACAGAGCATCGACATCTAAATAAATGTCTATACCCTATAAATAACTATGTATCTTATGATTCAATTTCTCCTGATCGAGTATTTGTGTTTTTTGGCTTGTATTGATGCAGTTTTTTAGCCTACTAGTTATATGGAGGCAGCCTGAAATCCACAATGGGTTAAGGCAATGGAAGCTGAAATGCAAGCGCTTGAGGACAACAAGACATGGGAAATTGTCAAACTCTCTAAAGGAAAAAAAAAGTCATCGGGTGTAAGTGGGTCTATAAGATAAAGTATGATTCCAATGTTAATGTTGATATGTATAAGACTAGATTAGTAGCCAAAAGGTATAGTCAACGACGAGAAGGGATAGACTATCATAAGACCTTCTAGCCATTGGTGAAAATATTCATCGTTCGGTTAGTTCTTAATTTAGCTATATTACACTCATGGAATTTTTATCAAATGGATGCATACAATGCCTTCTTGCTGGGTGACCTACAAGAGGAAGTGTATATGAGGAGACCTCAGGGTTTTAAAAGTAAAGGGGAGCACATGGTGTGCAAATTGAATAAATCCCTCTATAGGCTTAAACAAGTCTCGAGGAAATGGAATTTGAAATTGTATCACGCTCTTATTGCAGGTGGTTTTAAACAGAGTAAGAGTGATTATTCTTTGTTTACCTTACAATGCAATTATAGTATTGTGTTAGTCCTAGTTTATGTAGATGATTTGTTGATAACAGAAAGCTCTGAAAATGGTATATTGTATACTAAGAACTTGATGCATAATAATTTCAAATTAAGGATATAGGACCCATGAAATATTTTTTGGGAATTGAGATAGCCAAGTATGATAGTGGAATAATATTTTCTCAAAGAAAGTATGCGTTTGATCTCTTGTCTGAAACAAGTTTAAGTGGATGTAGGCCATTAAGCATTCCAATAGCCCAAAATTTGAAACTAATGTCATTCCAGAAAGGGAAGGATAAGAAAGATGATCTGATCAAAAGTTCGAATAGATATCACCGATTAGTAGGTAAGCTAATTTATTTGACTATGATGTAGCCTGACATATGTTTTTCTGTTCAGACCCTCAGTCAATTTATGCAAATGCCAACAAAGGCCTATGTGGCTGCAACAAGGAATGTCATGAGATACTTAAAGGGATCTCCTGGTTTAGGAATAACATTGAGTTTGAAAGGGGACTTGAGGCTAGAATGCTTCTGTGATTCAAACTGTGCCTCTTGTAGGGTCACGAGGAGATCCGTAACTAGTTACTTGCCGAAGTTTAGAGGTTTGTTAATGATATGGAAGACGTAAAAGAAGCATGTGTATTATGCTAGTATAGCAGCAATTCAGAGGTCACTTGGGCACGAGGTTTGTTAAGAGACTTGAATATATATAATCCAAAATAGGTGAATGTGTATTATGCTAGTATAGCAGCAATTCATATAGCTGCAAACCTAGTTTTTCACGAACGTACGAAGCACATTGAAGTAGACTGTCACTTCGTACATGAAAAATGGCAGTAGTGGCAGATTGATCTTAAGCATGTTAGGTCTTCCGATCAGGAATGTGACTTATTAACTAAGGTAGTTTTGGGAGATGTGCGGCGAAAGTTATTATGCAAGTTAAGGTCTGTCAATTTGTTTCACCCCCAACTTGAGGGGGAGTGTAAGAAATAGTAATATATGTGTATTTGTAATTTGTGACTTATTTATGTTGAATATTTTAAGTCTTGAGTGTCGGTCAGTTGGATATATTAGGGATGTTGTCTTATTTCTTGACGTGGCATCTTCTAGTTATAAATACCAGCTGATTGATTCATTGTAGACATGGATGTAATTAACATTTTTCCTTTCCTATAAGATTACTTTTTCTCTCAATGAATATGGTGTGAAAGGAGTGTTGAGGTCTAATACTTAGTGCTTGTTTAAATTAGCGGTGATCGGTAGAAACTATTTTTTCAACGTGATTTACAGTGTACGAGGTAATAATATGAGGTAAATTTTGTCTCAATTTACATAAACGTACTTTTATACCACTAATTCAGTCAGGCCCTTACACTTATCATACTTCTAATTCACACTCCTTTGATATCGATTGAGTTCTCTTGCTATGTAGATTGTGTAGGGAAGTTTCTAAATGGCGTATTTGGTGGGTTAATTATTCTTATCAAGAAGGTGTTGATGTGTCATGATTTAGGCAGTGGTTTTCAAGATTCTGCTATTTAATTGTTTTGTTAATCTTATAATTTTTCCTTACTTTGCAAGTTTAAATTAATTTCGAATTCATTTTAAAGATCACATTGCTTTTACTGTGTGAACAATAATATACTTGGAAATTCTGGAAGGTCAAGTGTGATTTATTATTGCCAATTCTTCATATACAAATTAAAGGATAAAACTTAAATCAAGTTACTTATATCTGTTAGATTAAATTTATAGGTAAATTTATAAGTGTACACATATATTTTAACAATTAGCAGTTGTAACATAACAAGTATCCATATGAAGATTTACAAATCATAATTTTAACAATTAATAATAGCAAAATAACAAAGTGTCAATCTGAAAATTTACAAAGCTTAATTTAAGTTAGAAGAGGTTATACTACCAATGTTTTGTTCTAATGAATATATACAATTTGACATAAGTTTCATATCCTAAGTTAAACTACTGTGTTAAATCTTATCATTATTTTTCTTACATATGTATAATTTATGTGCCTTTTTATATGCTGGAATTAATTACCATGAAAAGATAAAGATAATAATGGTACAGCTATATATATGAAAAAAGCAATCCTACTCAATTATGTAATTTTTGAGATGGGACTATATGATGGGAACTAGATTCTTTTGACTAAATTATGTGATGTATCCAAGTCCTAAACATTATATCCAATCTAATCTAATATACTAATAAAGGATTTAAGTTTGAATGGTTATTTTCTTCAAACGGGATGGGTATTGAGTTGGGAGATTTTCAAAAACTGTACAAACACTTTATTATAACTTGAAAGTGAGATCCGTTTATGGCTAATTGATGTTGATAGATTGAAAGTGAGTTATACGCAAGATTATTAAATCTGGACCGGTTATTGAATCGGTTGGGGTATTGAGTCAAGGGTTAGTGGATCAAACCGGAGTCAAACCGGAGCTAACCCGAGGCTAAACCAGTGAGAAGTTGAATATTTTAAACTTATTAATATAAAAATCTAAATAAAAAATAAAAAAAATGATTTTTTTTAAATTAAAAAGGTAACCCGGACCGGACCGGTTTACCGGCCGGTATCCGGTTCAGTCCGGATCTGAGAACTATGGTTATACGTATTGATTGTGCAACTTCTTCCTTCACCCAATATATGTAATGATTAATTTGATTTATTAGGTCCACTTATTAATGAATTACATGAAAGAGAAAGAAAATGAGCCTCTCTAACCTCAAGCTCGTCACCAATAGTTAAAAGCTTATATACCATTTCAAGTTATTTGATTTTGATTAATTAACCATCATTTTCATGTCAAAATCGATCCTATCATAATTAGGGGATGAATTTAACAGATATATACATATGATGTTACAGCCCAGTCATGGTGATGAGGGAATGATTACATTTTTATTTATTATGCAATGATTCTCCTTTTTTTTTTTTTTTACTCATAGTGAAGCTGATCTTGCGGTGTTCTAATATAATAAAATTCTTTTTTTTAAAAAAACTTATAACTCATTTCGGTTGTCCATTTTTTTAATGAAAATGACAATAGGAAATTAGGAATGAGGATAAGAGTGGGCTTTGTTGGACCTGCATTTAGTTGGTTTCAAACTATAGAAAAATTGAAAGCAAAGTTGAATAAATGACTATAAGATTCATCATAGTAAAATAACATTATTCGTGTTAATTAATTTTTTAATTATCAACAAATGTTCTACATGTATATTAGTTAAAATGTTGATCAACAATTTATTTATAATTTTAGAATTTGTAAAAATATCTTTGAGTTGCGCACTTATTAATAAAGATAAAAACCTTTTAAGTTGTAAGCCTCATAATCCTACAATGTTAGTTTTCTTTTTTTTCTTCTTTTTTTATCATTACTAAAAGCAAGCATTACCCTTGATGTTTACAAATCATTCTGCCCCATCATAAGGCTGAAGGATATCGTCCCTATCAATATTAAGCTGTTCAACACAGAATCCTAATGGATTCACAAGAATTACAAAATCAAGACTTATATCATAAGCCCTCCTAGCTAATAAATCAGCACATTGCGTATTTTCTCTATAGGCATGATTAATCTCTAGGACCTAATCCAAAAACATAAGGGACCTTAGTTTCTTTTTGTGACCTAAAAAATTGCCTCTAGAGATTCAATTTGAAACTTCCATTTGCACAATGGCATTTTGGTGATTTTGATCTGATTATAAGGGTGTTAAAATAATTTTAACTCTCATTCCCAAAAATGAGACCTGTAAATTCCATCAAGGACGGTGATGATCTCAAACAATATGGGAATGAGATAGTTGGTTTGCAATTTTTTCAACCCAACCAAATATGGATAAAATTAAATCTATTCTCATTGTAGATTGCAGGCAACCAAAACCTCAAACAATAAAGGTGCGCATGATTTCTTAATTAGTTTTCCTTTATTTTCAAACTATAAAATAACTTTGCAATGCCCCCAAAACAAAAATCTGAAGATATGAATTAGTTCATAATTACTTTAAATTTCGAGGGGGAAAACGAACATGAAAGGTAAAGTTGCCTAGAAGGGCGGTTTCAATTAAACTTTATGTGCTGCTTTTGTGAAAGGGGATCCTAAATTTCTAATAATGATCATTATATATCTAATCAGAGTATAGTCGTTGGACTTGGCAACAAAAATAAAGGGTTAACATGAAGAAAGAGATGCGAGAGAATAAATGACACTTCAGGACCAAACAAGAACGATAATAACACTTTAAGGTATGGGGAAAAAATGATTCATCCAAAACCATTTGTAAACGAGTTTTCAAAATATTATAGTTATTAAGTTCAAATTGGACCGGTTGGTTTGAATCAGAAAAAAACTGGTGAACCAATCTAGTCTAGCCACATAAATAGTTTAGTGGTTTTTATTTTAAACATAATTTAATTTTTTGTTTTATTTTATTCATAATTTCATATTAATAATTCTGATCTTCACCGATTTGGCCCCTGGTTAAATCCGGATCTGATTTACTGCCATTTACCCATTACCTCAACCAATTTAAATGCCGATCCTGATTTAATAAACTTGCAAAATATTCAACCTAAACTTATAGAATTTATAACAAACGCTATTTTTTTAATATATATATATATATATATATATATATATATAACACCGGTAAACAGAGATATTTTGGTAAAACAGCCATTATGAAGGTCCTTAATTGACAGCTCCTTAAGAACATGGGGGTCAGTGTATTATTATGTTTTTGTATTTGGTTCTGAAGTGTTATTTTAGCTGGGGATGTGAAGTGGGGAGAGAGAGAGAAAGAAGAGAAAGGACAGAGGATGAAAGGGGAGGCCCAAAAAGGGGCCCAAGGAAGGAGGGTTAATAAGGATCTTATGGGTCAGAGAGGCCTTTATCTCTGTTCGCCTCAAAACAGGGAGCCTTAACTCTCTCTCTCTCTCTAGAGTGATCAAGTTTGAGGAGAGAGTAGTAAATTAAGAGACTTAAGAGAGGTGCCACTGTCCTATTCTGAATCCAAAGATTCGATCTTTGCTCATTCTTCAACAATCTATGGCCGCCATAATTCCAACCTGTTATCTTCTCTATTCCCCTAGCCACTACTCCCACTTTACACTTATTTACCACTTTTATATTCTTCTCATAAAGTCAATTATTTCCACAGTTTTTAACTAGTGGTGCTTAGTATCCTTGTCTTGAAAAAAAAAATGTATAAAAATTCTTACTTCGAGAAAGTCAGTTTAAAATAAGCTTTACAAGGATTTAAGTTTTATAACCTCAACAAATAACTTTTGAGGTATAATTATCTCTTGATAATGTGTACTCGATATATTATATATGTAACATTTTTTATCAACCACAGATAATAATTAAATTATAAGGAGTAATGTCTTATCCAGATCAAATATATATATATATATAGACTCCATACCCATTTCACGATATATGAGGGCCATGCATGCATGCGTTCTCATCAATTATTGTGAAAAAGAGAGAAAGAAAGGAAAAGAGATTAGGATCATATATGAGTTAATTATGAAGCTAGCCACTACTTTGATCCAAGTTGAAAGGAATTTGGGAAGGGATTATGGAGATAATCACAGTTTCTCTCTCCTTGATTAGCGCTAATATCCTTATCCTCTCATTCGGGCGATTTCCTTGCTAACACTTTGACGACAGAGAGAGACTTCAATCATGAAAACCAGATTTGCTTAATATTTGATTAATTAAAAATCAACTCTCTATATTTTGTTGGAACCATGTGCAGCTTAAAAGCTCCAATCTTTTTCACTTTGTAGTACAAAGCAAGCCCCGAAGCAGTATAAGGCTACGTATACTATACTTTTTAATACACGATGTGTGCTGTGTATAATACACAAGACTAATAATTTAGTTGTCCTGGCCGGAGGGAAAAAAGCAGGGTGTAAGGAAAAGAGAAAACCTTTTTTTCTTAATTTTTGTTGCCTGAAAGCTAAGGTAGGTTGTATTGAGAAGCGAAGTACTATATTTGGAGGCAGGGAAGGAAATGACGAAAGAAAATAATAAACAAGAAAATCTATTGCCAATTGTATGTCTGAGAATTGACAGTTTTGACACTAGATTAAGGTTGACCCCATTTGCTGCAATCCTTTTTCTGTTTTAGGATATATATGGGCCTTCCTCTTTTTCTCTTTCTCTCTCTATAATATGATTACACAGAATCCCATTGATTCCGATCAATGTCACTCTTGACTTGATCACTTTACTTTCTTGTGTGTATTATGTTTTTGCTGCTAAAAATTACAACAGAGATGGGGTTGTTGGGTTGGGGGTATTTTTGTATGTATTTGTGGTGTGGAGACAAATATGAGAGGAGAAATGGGGTGTGAAGGAAGCATGTTAAATTAAATGAAGTTGGTGAGAGTGGGAAAGGGTAATAAATGCAGCCAAATATTCTACACTGTAAATTCCCTGCAATTCTTGAGGTTTTCCATGTTTTCTTTTAAATGCCTTATGATGATGGTGGTGGTGGCTCATTCAATTCATAGCGCTGTGGTCCTCTCTCCTACTTGGAATGAAAATCATTTCGATAACGAAATTGCGTGGTGCAACCAGTTTTTTAAGAAAATTGGTTACTCCATGTATTTAGCTCTCTTCATTAATACATCTAACAAAGATCTTCCTTTCTTTCTGCTAGTACTATTCAAGTTCTTGAGCTGAGAAGAAAAGGAAATCTGAACTCGAGGATATTAATATATATTGAAGCTTCAGCAGAATCTCATCAGAGGCAACAAATTCAAATAAGGAAGGGAAGGGGGGGAAAACACTGGGATGTTATACTTTCTTTTCGAAAAAGAACTCATCTTCATCATCATGTGGAAATCTAGGTTAAACAACAATCACATACCAAAACACTACTCTTTCTCTGTCACCCTGCTTCCCTTTCCTCTATCTCTCTCTCTAAATAAGTCAAACCTAATTAGGGAAAAATTTTAATGTACAAGATGTACAGAAAGATATGAGGCCCCCCACAACACACAGAAAAATAAATCAGCTTCCTTCAAAATCTTCCTCTCTCTCCATGGCGGATCATTAGCTGCTGACTGGTAAAAATATCCATGTAAAGGTGAAGGTCAGTTGGTAAAAATCTTCCCCTGCTAACTCACTTTTTTTTTAACCTCAGAACCTTAACTTGTATACTTTTTGCATTTGGTGGGATCATCCAAGGAGTCAATTAAGACTCACTAAAATAACATAAACACTTATTTTAATGAATCTCCATGCCGCCTCCTTACTCTTGGATGACCAAGATACAAAAAAGTGTAGAAGCAATATTGTGTTGAGTTGAGCCCATCCAAGTCTGATGATGGCACCTCCATGATCATCGTCTTCGTAGCCATCAATCTCCACTGGTAATAATGACTAGAGGAGGTTCTGTTTTCTGAGACTGAGACCCAATAAATCTCTCGTCATTGGCTCTCTAACAAAAGCTTGACCCCAACTAAAACCAAAAGGGAACGAAACCCAAACAATCATCATGAATTAGATTGTTGCTGCAAAAGTGAGCGAGTAAAAGCAGTATGGTGCTTTGCCTCAGATTTCCAACACCGTTCAATATCTTGAGCTATTCTCCTTGCATCCATGGAGGCACCAAGAATCCCTCGTTTGGTAAAACCCACAGCGTACAGCCCATTCTCTCCCTTCCAACCATTGGGGAATGGCCTTCTTGGGAAACCATCTTCCTCACAGAACATATCTCCTTCCTGGGCACATACCAAAAAATCAACTTTTTTTATTTTTTAAAAATAATCCCTTTTTGCTTTACATCATTTTCAGAATTCACAGTCACACAGAAGGGATCAGGGATCTTTATTGTGTGCTGTGAAAAAGAAAAGGGGTATAAAGTGTATATATAAATAGAAACAGCGGCATATATACCTTTAGCCAAGAGGGTACATTGCTTTTGTAGCCTGTTGCAAATATGATGGCATCAAAATTCTGTGTAGTCCCATCAACAAATTCCACAGTGCGACGTTTTAGCCGCTTAACGCCCGGACAAACCTACACAAAGATTTGAGTTTGATGCACATTCAGATTTCGTTTCTGTCTAAAGTCGATACAAACAAACAAACAATCTTGGAGAAGATAATTGTAACTACTCATTAAACAAGAAAACAAACATTATTATGATGGACAGAAACATCCAACCTTTTTCCCCCCTGATATTTTTCTTTTCCATAAAATCTCCATAAAAAGAAAATCCCAACCTTATGTGAACGCACGATTTGACGGAAAAACACAATGATAGGAAAATCTCAATCCCCACTATCCATCCCCCACTATATATATATATATATATAAACAAAAGAAGGGGGTCATCTCATATCGTTGTGGTTACAACGGAATCATGAAAAGCAGGAACGAATTGAGGCAAGTTGAGTTTTAATTCGACAAACGAAAAATTAAAGAAAACCCTAAAAAAACAAAAAATTAAGGGGGAAAAGAAATGGGATGAAATGATTGTAAAGGGTACCTGAATGTGACCGCTTTTGATCTTGGAGAGGGTACCGACATCGAGGACTGGGGTCTTGCCGGAAAGGTTCTTGAGCAGAAGGGGACCCACGCGAGGACGAACCAATCCGAAGCGAGCGGTGTCGCCGAGCAGTAGCCACGAAACGACGAGCAGAAACCGATCCACCAGTCGTATCGGAAGCCACTTGAGCAACCACATGGACAGCCCGAAAGTTGATTTCCCCAGCATCTCTCGTGGCAGGACGTGTACCTTCATCATCATCATCACACTCCCCAGATTTTAGTCCAAAATCGTTAAAATGAAATTACATACATACATATGTGCGTGTGTCCCCCAGAAATGATTTTTTATTTTTTGTCAATATAAGTGGGGAAAAGCAGATTGGAAAGAGAAAAAAGGTAATATATATGAAGCCGGCCAGTTCATCGTGTGTTTAATCTTCTTTGGTTCTGGCTAGGCTCCAGCCCATTCTGCGCATGCTTGAGAGAATCCCAAGAAAAGTGAAAAAAAAAAATATATCCAAAAGAATATTTAAAAGTTTCTGAATCATGATCATCCAATACACTCCTTTGGAACTTGGAGCCGCTTCTTCTACTCGTAGATGCAACAATTCACTTTACCAAATTGGTGCATTTTATAGGGGAAGGAATTATAAGATGGTCACTCGTGAAAATTCTGTTTCATGAACGATGAAATTTTATCCCGTCTTCTGATCGAAAAGTTTAAAATAAGAATTTTCAGAATTCGAGGAGGGGAAACTTTTTAAGCAAAAAAAAAAAAAAAAAGGTTGGAATGGGATTTGAGAGAAGAGAGGAGAAACTAAAAAAAAAGTGACAGGAAAAGAAAAGAGAGAGAAGTGGCAAAAATCTTACTGTGTCTCTGACCACAAGAGAAGGGCTACCATTATGGTTGCAAAGATCTAAGCAAACTTCCATGCCCGAATTCCCACACCCAACCACCAAAACCTTCTTCCCTCTTAACTCTTCACCGCTCTTGTACAAGCTCGTGTGCTTTATCGGCCCACCGAACTCCTCCGCTCCTTCTATCTCCGGCACCACCGCCTCCGCATTCTCTCCCGTCGCCACAATCAGCCACCGGCACACATACTCCATCGACGTCGTCGTCGTCGTCTCCGTCTTACTCTCACTTCTCACGCGCCAGAACCCAAGCGTGGAGTCGAATTCCGCTTCCTTCACCGTCTCATTGAACCTGGGCTTGATATCAAACCTCTCTGCGTAGCTGACTAAGTAGTCTATGAACTGTTGCTTCGTCGGGTAAGTGGGAAAATCGCAGGGGAAGCCCATGAGAGGGAGCTCGCAGAATTGCTTGGGTAAATGAAGACGAAGACGATCATAGGTTTTGAGCTGCCAGAGAGAAGCTATGCAATTAGATCTTTCTAGAAGGACGCTTGGGAGGCCTTTCTCTTTGAGGCAAGCAGCGACAGCGAGCCCTGAAGGCCCTGCTCCTACAATTACAGGGCCAGGAACCCAAACGCAACGTCGCAGGGAAGACGACGATTTATTATTGCTCATTTTGTGAGTGAATAAAGGGTCATGGGCTTGCTTTCCTTCTATCTCTCTGACGCAGTAGTAGTCCATCACAAGTAAATGCAGTGTTGGCGAGATAGTTGGAAAAAAAAATGGGGACACTAATTAATCTCTGTGTGGCTTGTGGCTTTGTGTGTTAAGGACAGGGATGATGAGAAGAAAACATGTATTCCTCGGATTTTGGGGGGATTAAGGAATGATGAGAAGGGGTCTTATACGAGAGAAAGAATGTTTTTGTGTGAGTGTTTATGTCGCAGAGAGAATTAGTTTTGTGAAAATGGTGAAGGTCTCAAAGGAGGGTGGGTTAGGAGGAAGGATGGACATCAACTACCGAGGCTAAATCAGCATTCATCACAGACAGGGACTCACTGAGAAGGATGCTCTCATATCTCTATATATATTCCTCTCGTAGCTTCTCCTTAATTTGTTTCTTATTCTATTTTAAATTTTAAATTTTTACATCTCAGCTCCCTGCTTTTATCACATTTATTTAATTACTAATTTTCGTTATTAAGGTTTCAATTAATTATACAGTATTTTGCAGAATATTAGATACACTAATGACTGAACTTGCCTTTTTGTGCGCAAGCGTGTGTCTGTCGTAGTTAATCTTCTGAACTTAAACACATTTTAATATCGTTATATATCAGCTAAGGGTTTATTTAGTTCAACCCTATTGTATACTTACAATGATAATCATAATTACATCAAGAGAAGAGTATTTGATTGATGTTTACTATGATAATAGGCTTTACTATGGCAATGATGATTACCAAAAAATTGGTAATCCTCATTTATACATCCCCTATGAATCATCTTTATCATCTTATTGTATGATTAAAAAAATCTAATTTACTTTTTAATTTCATTTCTCTTTATTTTAATTATATCTTTTCACTTAGCAACATTACGCCATAACTGTTACCACCACTACCTCCTGCTCCTCCACTGTTGTCATCTCCACATGTCGTCGTCGCCACTACCTCATCCTCCCCTATTGTTGTCACCGCCGCCACTACCTCCTCCTCCTCTACTGTCACCTTTCATCGTTACCACTACCTCCTCCTCCTTTACCGCCGCCGCCTCCATCGTTGCCACAGCCACCATGACCTCCTCCTCCTCAGCCAAATCTCGTTACCACTACGTCCACCATTGCCGCCACCCCCCATCACAACCTCCTCCCCCACTCCCGTTGCCTCCATAGCTACCACAACCTCCTCCACCACGGTCATTGCAGCCGCCACAACTACCTCCTCCTTTTCCACCTCCATTGTCGCCACCCCTATCTTTGCCACCACTACTTCCTCCTCCACTATTATTGTTATCACCACCTTCCGCCGCTGTCGCCATAGCACCGTAATCGTCCTCCACTACCACAACTGTTGCCATCTAACGATCCTCGACGAAATAGAATGATAGTTATGATGAGATAGTGTGATGTCTCTTAACTATTTTTTTATAAAGATTATAATAAGGGTAAAATAGACTTTGTGTGATATATTAATTTTAAATAAATGTTAAAATAATAACTCATTGCACCTTACTTAAAAATCAGACCAAACACTATCCATATAATTAATATTGCATTGCATTATCATTATGTCGCATTACACTGCAGTGCATGGTGTAATAGGATTGAATAAAATGAGCCTAAATGATTGCTAATTAATTATAGTCTAACTATAATTGATAATACTATGAGTAAATTAATTTGCAAAGGTGTATTGAGTTTTTTTTAAAGATAAATATAATTATAGATTAAATCATCTTATAATAAATTAAATTTATAATTCTCAATACATAATAAAATATATAAAAACATAAATTTAAAATCTATATTTTATAAGTTTATTTAAAATTTTTAATGACAATATTTTGAATATGTTTCAGTTTTGAGAATGTGTGTGTGTGAGAGAGACAAAAAAGAGCGTCTTGTGATACTAATATATCTTCAAATTAATTAAATTTCTCTAATTTAGATGAACAAAATTCAAGTGGTTAAAAAAGAGTTCTTACCTCTAAAACTGGCTTTGGGATATTATTTTTTAAAAAAGAAAGAAGATTAAAATTGGAACACCTGGTCCGGATGGCTGCACTGTTAAAGAGGAGATTAAGAATTCATGAATTTTTATAAGAATTTTGTTTTTCCATAGATTTTTTAAGATAATAATAATGATTCAGTCCATGCAGAGAAGACATCAGGCTGGGCCCTGATATTTGATGCTCGTGGTAAATCCAAATGACTTTTCCTTTTAAAAAAATTTGAAAAACAGAGAAAGTTTTCTCTCTCGTTTTTTTAATTAAATGGGCAGACATTAAATGGATGGAATTAAATGAATGGAAGGAAGGAAATGGGAGGGTTTGAGAGGGATTTTCTTTTACTTTGTTTGAGTTGACAAAAAGAGAGGGGAGGGGAGGGATTTTAATAGTATTATGTTTGGTATAGGAGGGGAGGGGAGGAGAAATATTTTTATATGGATAATTTTTCTCTTATTTCATTTAATTTGTAATTAATAACTTTCTAACATATTTAATAAAATATAATTATATAAGGAATTTAATACATAAAATTATAATTTTATAATTATAAAAATTAAATAAATATAATTATAAATGAAATTTACTATATAAAATTATAATTTTGTAATTAAATAATGAGAAGGGTATTATGAGAATATTTTAAAATGGTATGGATATATTAGTCAATTTAAGCTCAAACATTAACATTTCCCTCAAAATCCCCCCAATTTTAGAGGGGAGGGTTAGGAGGGGAGGGGAGGGAGAATTTTAGAAAATTGTCCCTCCCCTCCTCAAAATTTTTAGTTATCCAAACAAGGGGAGGGACCAAAATCCCCCTATTTCCCTCCCTTCCCCTCCCCTCCCCTCATACCAAACAAACCCTAACAGTTTAAAATTACAAGTGGGATCACACATGTGATCTCCCAATTAAAAAGAGCTGTCATACCAGTAGGATATCATGCTTTTGGTAGATCCAAATGACTTTTCTTGAATTTGGATTGGGCACTTACTCTAGCTAATTGACTTGAGGGTTTGATTTAGTTATTAATATAAAAATCCAATCCAATTTATCTCTTATATTTATTATTTTTTCTGAACTATCCTTAATTATAAATTGCACATGTTATACATAAGTTTACATTATAAAGGATAGTTTTAATGGAAATAGTTTAAAGAGGATATGTTTTAAGAAAATTAATACACATTTTTTACATATAACAAATTTTTTTAATCTATCCAAATTAATTAAGGAAGAACTGAAGGGAATAGTAATTTCGAAATATGGTTTAGACTTAAATTAAGTGGAATAAAGCGTTCAATTAAGAATATTTCAAGGCTAATTTGTACGGAAAGAATTAAAGAGAGAATGATTTGTGAGTTGAGAGAGAAAGTCAAATTGATTGTGCTATCCAAGAAAGAATAATAGGAATTACAGAGAATGAATCAAGTTATTAAATCTGAATCAGTCATTAAACTGATCAGGGTATTAGATCAAGAATTAGTGAGTTAAATCGGAGCTAAATGGGGGCCAAACTGATAAAAAATTAAATATTTTAGGCTTATTAATATAAAATTCTGAAAAAAAACCTCAAACCAGATTAATTTTTCGGAAGATTCACCAGTTCCGATCCAGGTTTAATAACAATGAAATTAATTAATTGAAGAGCCGGTTGAACTCCAACGTAGCTTAGCTGGTGCTCATCGTTCTCATTTGACAATGTGGGGTCACTCAACTTGGGCCACCCTGACGGCCCATTCTTTACACCAATAACTATTTTCTTTTCATTTTTTATTCATTCAAAATTATATTAATGTGACAATTAATAGATAAATAAATCAATTATATTAATATGTAGAATGTAGTAGTATACCACTGTGATATTTGATGGGAGGGCATCATTACTCTGATTTCAAGATTTTATGGGTCACTTTATACCACCTACCACTTTAAAATCATCAGTTATTATTTAAAAAGTTAATATAACTTTTGATTCTTAAAATTTAGTCTGATTTTTATTTTGATTTCTCAAATTTGAAATTTATGGTTTTTGTCTCTAAAATTTAGCCCGATTTTCGTTTTGGTCCCTCAAGTTTGAAATCAGTGGTTTTGGTTCCTCAAGTTTACTACGTTTATAACTGTTAGTCCTTCAAATTTAAAAATGACTTGATATATTACCCTAAACTTGAGAGACCAACAGTTATAACTTATAAACAAAGTAAACTTGAGGGACCAAAACCAAAATCGGGTCAAACTTTAGAGACTAAAACTATCAATTTCAAACTTGAGGGATTAAAACCAAAATCAAATCAAACTTTAGGAACTAAAAATTATATTAACCCTTATTTTAAAAAGCCTCAAGAGTAAAAATGTCCCTTTGGCTCTTTTTTTTCAACCACTCACACACTTGCTACTTATGAGGATTTAAACTCACAATCTTACATCTAAGGACAAATTGGAAAAATTTTAACAATAAAGTTATATGTATGGAGCCTCTGACACCATAAAGCTTCTAAAGGTGTTAAAAAACACAACTTGTGGGACCCACATTATAGTAAATTAATGGGAATTAGATAGAGTTAATAGAGTTGTCAAAATTGTCCTACTTTTAAACCTTTATGTACTTTTTTATACCTTTAGAAGTTTTATAGTAACAGATGCCCCTTGCATATAACTTTGTAGTTAAATTTGCCCATAAACCCACATTTAAAAAAGTTTTAAACTGGGAAGGCAAGTTGTGTCAGTTGGGTTGTAAGGCCCTGACCAATAACAACCCTAAAATATGTTATAATAATATTTATTATGTGCATGTACCTATAATAATGAAAATCTAATTATTCCATATTATCTATGGCTATAGTCTTTAATAATTTTGTTTTTATCCTTTCCCTTAATTTTGGCATGACAAGGATGCACATTAAAAAACAAAAAATACCAGTTAAAGCATATTGACATTTTTGCGACTATGAGGAACCACTAAATGGATTAGTGAAAATGTCGTTTCAAGATCAACCGAGGGCAGCAGTACATTTGTTGGTGATTAAAAAAGAAAGATGATATTAATAAATATAATTATATGAAACAAGATATACAAAAAAAAATAATGAGGAATGAGAGGGGCATTAATTAATGAAATAAAGTAGATGAGAAATTGGGGAGGGGGGGGGGCTAACGAGTGATCATGAAAATTGCATGGTTCGATGATGAGAAGGGGGCCTGGGGGGGCTGCCAGATTTGGCTGGGGATGGAAATAAGAGTGCATCCATAAATAAAAGGAAGGGGGCCACAAATATATGTGTTGTGTGGGAATAAATGAATAATAATTAGGAATTAATTTGGGGGGAATATATATAGATGAACATAAAAAAAAAAAAGGAGAAAAATATCAAGAAATGAATTGAAAGAGAGAAGGAGGGCCATGCAAAGAAAGAACGAAGAGGCCGGGCCACTCCCAACACTTGTCAATATAGTTAGCTTATTTATTCCCTCTCTTTATTCCTGACATGACCCTCCCCCATCCCTCCATATACATGCCCCTTCACGTAGGTTTTATATACCACCCCGAAAAACAATTCAATACCGTTTTGAATATCTTATTATAAGTCGTTTATACTTAAAAAATTATGTTTAGAATATAAGTCACTTACAAGTTGATAAACGATGCTTTGTTAATTTTATGTTGTTTACTATTGATTGGGCACATTAAAAAGAGGGAGGAGAGTGAAATGTGTAAATGCTGAGAGATAAAAGAACGTGAAAGAAAATATGCACCTTTTTATAAATAAGAATAAATATAAAAAATTTATTCACTTAATATAAATATTTTTTTAATTTACAAGAATATGGTAGAAATAACTTATAATAAGATATAGAATAGAATTAAAGAGGTTGTTCTCAGTACCTCAAGGGGCACTTATAATTTGCAAGGCCTTTCGGTTAATATTTTAACGTTTTAACTTTACTTCCTACTTCTATTATTCCACGCGGCAGTTGGTTGCGATATTCACACCATTCTCATGTATGTATGGACTAAACATATATATATAAAAAAAACCCATGGAACTAAACAATTTAGAGGATCAAACTATAAAAGTTAAGATTTGAATGCATACTTCCTACATATTGCGATAATTTTTCTTGGTGATGATGAAATCCAAACTTTCAAATTGACGAAATTACAATCTTTGGATAATTTGTCTTTTTTTTTAATCTCATGTCACAGACTAATGCTACATTTGCTTATTCAAATCGCCTCAACATTTTTTGTATCATTAAACCACATCAATGTCGTCATGCACAAGAAGAATTTGCCTAACAATCTATCTGTCGTCCATTCTAATTTCAGTGACGAATTGAAAAGGGATGTCAATCCGTTATTTCAATATCTTTACACTGACTCTCTTTACAAAATTGACATTTTATTAATTTCACATATTCCCCTAATTCTGTAATACCAACTTTAACCATATAATTAATATTTTATATAATAATTTTGTAATGCTGACAGTGGTGGCCAGACATTTTCTTTTACAAAGAGTTGTTCGGCATGAAATTTGATCCCTTTTACCTTTTTGTTTCTAGAAACTCATATGATCATTTGATCGGACCACTAGTTCTTATTAGAGATATAATAAAAGATATTAGGGAAAATCGCTTGGAGTTCCTAAAGGCCTAAAAGAACAACAATAAAGTCCTAATAGAGATTCCCAAATCAGAAAAGTCTATAGGGGCTTTTATGTGATTAATTATCATTGTGAAAAGACAATCTTGCCCTTAGAGTTTAAACAAGAGTGTTTCAAATTTTTACAAGTGAATCAGCATGAATTGTTCCTTCACGAGTTCAGAATTTTACAATTAGGGTCTGACACAACTGCTTATTTGGTTTGTCACAACTCTACTGTCTTGTTTTACAAGTTCATCAATTATATTTACCATTGAATTGTTATTCCTAGAAGAGTTTAGAAATTATACAAATCCCTACTTTCACACCTGGTAATCAAAATTTTAACAACATGTGCCTATTTTGGCAAGCCCATGAGTCATTTTGCAAACTGCATTTTCATTCATAGAGTGCATTTAAAATTTCACAACTCCCAACGATCACAAATGCTTATCATAGGTTTAATATCTGTATCAATCATTTTAACAATTTCATCAGCCATTTTCACAACTCCATTTTCCTTCATAGATTGCATTTCAAATTTCACAAGTCGTAACAGTCACAACTGCTTATGAGAACTTTAACATTTGAATAAGTCATTTTAACAATTTAATCAGCTATTTTCTCAACAACATTAGTTATTCCCCTATGGTCTGGCATAACAGCTGGTCTAGTTTTAACAATTTGTTAATCATTTTTTAACAAGTGAATTAGTCATATTTTACAACTGCATGAGTTATTTCTGGAGGAGTGTAGAACTTGACAACTCTCATGTCACAACATTTAATTTTGTTTTAACAACTTGTTCTGCATTTTTTAACAAGTGAATTTGTCATATTCACAACGGCATGAGTTATTCCCATAGGGTCTGTTACTACAGCTTATTTGGATATTAACAACATGTTGTGTCTATTTTGACAAGTTATTGAGTCTTATTTACAACTAAATTGTAATTCCTGGAGGAGTTTATAAATTTCACAAGTCTCAACTGTCGTAAAAGCTTATAAGCATTTTAACACCTTCTTATGCCTATTTTTTTTACAAGTAATTGTGCCACTTTTGACAATACATGACACCTGTTTTCACAATGCCTAAGGCATATTTTCACAATTACACGAGTTATGTTCACAAGCTAATTTTTCTCCATGTAGGAGTTTACAAATTTCACATCCCACTTGTCAATACAGCATATCAGGAATAAACAATTACAATAACAATATTTACAACTACAATTGCACATATTAATAAAACTTTTTTATTATCATATCAACTTTTTCTCACTAAACAAACCACCATCATATTCATCTATTCCCACTTAAAATAGAGCACCCCCTCTATAACATTACCCAATAATAGATGAATCCATCTATTATATTAACCAAAAACAAAGCACACGTTATGTAATAACAACTACAACATCAATATTAACAATTACAACTGCACGTATTAATAACAATTTTTTAATATCATATCAGTGTTTTCTCAGCAAATAAACCCCCATCACATTCAACTATTCTCACTAAAAATATAGCACTCCCTCTGTAACCAACCCAAAAAACAAAGCACAATAAAATTCTTACAACCCAACTATGGTGAAATCCTAACTTCAATGGTTAAGATTATGTTTTCAGCAAAATCTTAGTAATACTTATCTACCTCCTAGCACATAGTCCACGATTGACCTCAAACTCCAACCTTTCACGATTCTCTCAATCTCAATGACAATGCATCTAACATACGAACCCAACAAAAATAAAAAATTCAAGCTCGCCGTTCAACCTCTGTAATAGTCGATGAAGACTAAAGGTCTAATCTTTAGCCAGAATATGATCACCAAACTTAATTTCTTCAACGTTGCTGCAGACATCACCGTAGCATTCCTCTATATTCTCTTTCTATGTGTTTTCCTCCATTTTCTCTTTCTGTGTGTTTTCCTTATTTTGTCCATTGGGGTCAAGATAGTCTTTTCACGTTGACAAATAATCACATAATGATTTGGGAATCTCCCGTGGGACTTTATTGTTGTTTTTTTTATTCCTTAGAACCTGAGAGTGATTTTTTCAAGATATTATACCATACAGTAACTACAAAGCTTCAATATATACAACATGATTATATTTATAAGAGGATCATTAAATCATTTCACACAAGAAAAAACTTAATTTCATAATAGTTACGTTGCTCCAAACTTCATAAGAATTAAGTCCTTTGATGCGATATTTTGGAATATGTATGTTTTTCCTTCCATGAAACTGCTTACATTACTACATACTCCTACATTCCTTAGTATAACACATATTTACCTAATTTAATTAGATTAAGAAAATTAATTAAATTAGTTAATATATTTTCTAAAACGCTCTAGCCATCCTCCTTTATTCTCTTATTCCTTCTTCTCCATGGCTATTGTTGAAAGTAATGTAAGCATGGAGGGAAAAACATACATATTACAAAATATCCCATCAAAGGACTTAATTCTTATGAAGTTTGGAGCAACGTAACTATTATGAAATTAAGTTTTTTCTTGTGTGAAATGATTTAATGATCCTCTTATAAATATAATCATGTTGTATATATTGAAGCTTTGTAGTTACTGTATCGTATAATATCTTAAAAAAGTTATTTTATATTAAAGGCCGGAGAAGTACAAAATTTTCATTGATAAGGGGAAAACATTCCTTTCCACTCACGGGTCCGCTGCTAATTGGGTCATTTGACCTAGAATTGGGAATTTGGAGTATAAATCGGGATAAAAATGTTAGCCTTTTTCTTTTTTCTAAGGTAAATAAAAAGGGCTGGCTTTTATAATTTATATTTATTTTATCAAGTGGGATAGGTTAAAAGACAACTGATTCATATAAAAGCTCATTATGTTACACACTTGCTATGAATACTGCCTCATTTAACTTATAAGTTAGCGCATATAATTTTTCTTATTGGATTAAAGGTTTGCTACCAAACCATTCCGCCGCTGTAGCACTTGGTATTATGAACTAATTATTAAAATATGTCGCCCTCAAATGTTAAAATTGTCACAATGTTGCCACTTGACTAATTGGTATTGACATTGACCGTTGACTCCATATTAAATTATTAAATTTTAATATGAAAAAACTGAAATTGCCATAGAGGAAAAAAAAAACATGTGAAGCGGGGAAAACATTTTAACTCAGGAACCCATATGAAAAATTAAAGAGGAACGGAGATAAATCAAATTATAACATAACACACAATTGTTTTTGCCAGTATAAATAATCCCCACATGTGATTAAGAATTGAACCCAAGCATGCGTGTGCTTATTGCAAGTGTTTTCTGACACTCAACATTATATTATCTCTCAATTTTGTTTTGTATATAATCCTTGTCTGGTCGAGAAACACGTGACCCGATGTGAACTGAATATAATATTTCATACCTGTCCACTCTTCACCATCCTCCTGTTGTGGTGAAATGTTGTTTGCGGATTTAAAATGCAATAATGAGCACAGTTTATTTATCCCAACTTTATTTAGTCGACAAAAAACATCATGATAATTTATGTTTCTCGGGGTTCAAAAACTAAATAATATAAACGACAAACATGCATTCAAATTTTATGCCTTTATCTTCATAGAATTTTTAAAACAGCTGATAAAAAAAGGACGCTGGAATGATTTTATGCTGATTTAAACTGAATGATCGCAATTTGCGCAACATATGAGTAATTAAGTTTGCTAAGTGATCATATATAAATGATGTCTGAACACATGACACTAGTACTATCACTTATGTAGTTTGAAATAACCTGAACTTACACTAATATAAGATATATTTAGTAAGTTGATTTTGGTCATAAGTATAAGATATAATTATCAATATTTTTTTAATTTATCTTTATTGATACTTCCTCAATAATAATTAAAGAGAAGAGGGAATGAGGGAATTAAAGAAGATGACTATGATGTTTTAAAAAATATATATTATATTAATTAACTTTTCTAATTTTCTTAATCTAATCAAATTAGGTAAATATATATCTTATTTAAGGATTGGAGTAAGTATTAAACTTCAACGTGGGTTAATTTGTACCATTCTTGATTACCCTTATTAATTATATGGAAGAAATGTTTCAAGCCCATTAAAAGGTTGGTAACTCTTATAAAAAAAACTAAAAATACCTTCCAAATTAAAAGCTGCATTATAAAGGGGACAAGATGGAGTATTGTGGACTAGAGGGAGTATCAGTTTCTTTATTTATTATCCGGTTTGACCATGATGTAGCCAATGAGCTCTAGATCACTGGCAATTGTTAAATATCTTGTACAATTATTATTTTTTAAAGAAAAATATGGGTAGGAATAATGTCAATGTCCGGTGATTAATTATTTTGGTGCATCTAAAACCTTCTCGTTGTGAAAGGAAGAGGTAGAACGCGTTCGTCCTCGCGAAATTGGCCTTAATTAGTTGAGCTCCTTCTTATTCCGTCCATATTCTCAGTCTTTCAAGCAAGAGTTTTTTCCCTTTGTAATCATCATTACTATGATCAATTATTAAAAAAAATGCCTAATTACTTCCACGTTTTTGTTTCAGGTGGGGAAGGAAGGAAGTAAAAAGATAGTAGCATATCAATGGATTTAATGGTCCACTCACAGTCCTTGGAAGTTGACAGTTTCAGTTTTGAAAAAAAATAGAAAAATGTCTTCATGTTCATATTTATATCGACGAGATTATTGTTTGAGGAGTTAAATCATGGCCCAAAAAAAAAAAAAAAGAAAGGGGAGTTTAAATCATTTGACTTTGAATCAGTTGTAGCTAGATATGAACAGGGGACTAAAATTCATTAGATATTTACACTATGGTACACTACACACACATACATGATTACAATATTTGACTTTGAATTAAAATGTGAAAATTTTGTAATTTATATTTTCACTTTTCAACATGAAAGTTTTTTTTTAGAAAAACCATTTAAGTATTTAAGTAATACGTACATATAAATGGATTTCACGTTAATTTTCTAGAATTTGTGTAATTTAAATATGTGTAGTTCCAAATTTCAAGATGGTATAATTTATGAGAAAAGGTAATTGAGTAACTCTATTATTTTTAAGGTTTTTTTGGGACTTTAAAATATTTTGATCCTAAAACGAAATTAAATTAATTCTCGATCTCAAAATCCCCAACCCCCCCCCCAAAAAAAAACAAAAGCCTCATGTTAACGTATTTTTTAACTATATATATGGAAAGATTAAAATAACTAATATACACGTTGTGGGAATTTAACAGTCATCATTTTGAAATTACTATTGACTATATATACAGTAATATGCAGTTGATCTTCTTTTTTCAAAAATATATTATTTTAGGAGAAGGAATAATTAAGTAATTACGTGTGATCATTTAAAACCAGTGATCATTTGCTATAAAATTTTGAAATAGTCTGTCAAAAACTAAAATTAAATTGATAGTATATTAGTCCCAAAAGGTCATTATCCCATAGAAGTTAAAAAAAAAAAACACAGAGAGAGAGAGAGAGAGAGAGACTCGGTCAGTACAAAAATATGAAATTAAGAGAGGCAGCTAGTGACATGTATACAAGTGTATGGACGGGGATGAGATGTAGAATGTAGTTATGAAGAAAGGGGGGAGAGAATTGTAGCTATAGGCTACACACACACACACATGTGGGTGATGTGTGTGTGAGTGGACACTGCACATGAGATAGAGATGGATCTGGAAACATCCTGGTAAGTCTGATCCTATCGCGGCATATGTGGCTGTGACGGGATTGTATTTGTAACAAGAAGTCATAAAATGCCAAATTATTAAATCACATGAATTCAGATTCCACACTTCATGCTTCTTTAGATTCTCAATCCTCCTTACTTCCATCTACGCTTCTGTTTCGAAAGCTACCCTTGCTTCATTTTTGCCCCCTACCAATGGGCGTGTATGTTTGTGTACCAATTATGTTTATGCCTTCCCTTGCAGTGTAATATTAAATATGGGTCTTAATATAAGAGTAAGTTAATTTTTTAAATAAAATTTAAAAAACTAAATAAACTATTTAATCATAATATATGTTACGTATCATTAAATTATATATGTTAGTTTATAAGTAAAACAAATTAGTTTAAAATAAAATGATAAATATAAATATTTTAATATAACATATTTTGCTTCCTTTAATTCAAAAAAAAATCAACTAACTTTTATAATTAGTATTGGAGGGAGTAATACATCAAATTCTTCCTTTAACTCTTTCTTAAATATAGGGTTGTAAGTTGGAACCATTTATCAATATAATGTCATAACGGGTATGTCAATTATGATAAAAATAAAAAATCAACACACGTTGCCCAAGATTAACTTGGAGGTGCGCTTCCAATAATGATCAACAAGCTAGATGGTTGGCATATATATGTGAATTAATTGTTTGAATGTGCATGCTTAATGGCCAAGGCGTCTTTTCGTGATACAATTGGACACATTCTTGTGTGTTTTCATCCTTCAAATGCTTACTGATATTCTCTAACCCACAACATATATGACCGTGCATCCAACTAACTCCTTAAATATAATTATTTTGTTCCCCATGTATAATATAATATTTCTATATTATTAGTCATCATTTATAATTAATTCACTGAAATAGAAAAAATAGGTTGCATGATTAAAGTTGTCTAAAAATTGTTATGATTTCCATCTTTATCCCCTAATAAATATCATAATTTTTTTTGTTAAAATCTCCTATATACTCTCTATCCCTAGTTGATTTCAACTTTGTAAACAATTGGGCTTATTCATTAGAAGCTTTACACCTTTTGATGGTAGATTGTGGTCTGAACCACCCATTATATGATGATATTTTGAGGTTGCAGTCCCTCATATTTGGAAATTGAGACATTGAAATCTCTCATTCCTTTGGCCAAAAAAAAAAAAAGAAGAAGAAGAAATCTCTCATTCCTATAAGGAGGGCCTTAGATGTTCAGATTATCTAGCCAAGATGACTCAGGATAATTCTTAGAATTTTGTAGTTTTAGAGGAACAACCCATGTTTTGAATTGTTTAACTGGGAACGGGAAATCATTACCCATGGCACCACCAGTGTTGTATAGTGTTTAGTATTCTTGTATCTATTCAAGCCATAGGCTTGCCTTTGAATATAAACAAAAATTGATAGCGAGGACATGTTTGAAATAAAACACTGAATGTAAATGGATTACTCTTATAAAGTGACTTATATATTTAGAAGCACAAAATTATTCTTAGAGATTACTTATATCATGGACTAAAGGGAGTATTTGGTTTTTTTAAAATCAACATTTAATTATATATGGTTAATTATGAGTTCATGAGCCAGATTTATGTGGTCCTTATTGTGTCAGTGTGTTAATTAGGCTGCACTAATCATTCATGAATTTAGGTAGGTGATATACTTCCTGGCTCATATATATGTGGACTAAGTTGGATGGGTGTGTTTGTCTAGTGACTCCATTTATAACACTTCATATGTGAAAAAGATCTTAAAAAACTTCCAAATACTCACCGCTAATGCATCAAAACTTTGGGGAGAAAATTGTATTGAACATCAACCCTTATATTTAAAATACTTCAGGAGAATTAATTTAATTAAAGGATAAAGCACAAAGCAAAATGTGTATGCCAAAGAAAAAAGAAGCAGACAGATGTAATTTATATAGGAGATAAAAAGGCCATAGATGGTGCTTGTGAGGCCTAAAAAGTCAAAAGAATAAGGAAGTGAGAAAGCAGCCGAAAGCTAAATGGAAATTAAAGAAGGCATAATATTATATTTAGTTTATATATGTGTGGTGTGGCATGAAGTCTATCCCTCTGATTCAGATAAAGTATCATAAAGGCATAAACTTAAGGGTCTAGTCTTAGTCTAATTAAAGATTTTAAGCCCGGCACTTAAAAAAAAAAAGGAAAAAATCTTAGTCTAATGACTTTGAAATGGAAAAAGGTTCACACTATATTTAGAAACACAAGTTTAGTCCCACTCAAATGGGAACTCGACTTCGAAGCTAACCTACATGCCCCTATGGGTATTTTCTTTATTTGTTTGTCATAATCTTCTTTTTCTGTTCTTTTTTATATATTTATGCCATTTTTTCGTTATATTAAAATGTGTTAGCTAAAAAAAAAAGGCATAAAAAGGCTAAGGGCATTATTCTTGTGATGGGGCCATGAGAAGTGGCTCACAAGCCCAAATTAACCAATAGACTGGGCTTTCACAACTACGCAGACTGTGACGCACATTAAGAACAACTCAATTATTTAATTCAAGATAATCTCATTTTCCCCCTTTCTTCCACACACGTAGTGATAAAATAAAGTTAAAACATTAATTATATAAAGGTGAGGTTAAATTCAAAAAATAATTATTAATTTAAATTCTTAAATATGTCCTTTGAAGAGAAAGAACTCTCGAATGATGATAGTTGCATGCATAGTTTCTCAATCAGAGGACAAAATGTGTTTTTCCTTAATAATATAATACTATGTGTTTATATATGTCAATTTTAATTTAATTACTCATGCAAGTGACATATAAAACTTAACATGGAAGCAGACCTACCCAACAAAAATGGTATCGAAGGTTTCTCATGCTAGTGTGATTAGAAAACTCATGTTTAAATTTTAATAAACACATTAATTGGGATGTTGGAACTGACTTATAAGAATTGTTTATGAAGGCATTGCAAATGTTTGGCCAGAAAACATTAGTTGTGTGTGTTCTTTTTATTGCGCCAAGTAATCAGAAACAAAATCCAAAAACCCGTGCTATTCGTAAAACGTACGAACTCTCATTAATTAATTAATTAATTATGGGAGCCTTTTTAGAGTGCATTGCACCTTAAGTGTTTATTTAGAATAGTGATTGAGCTCTTTAAAAACAATTTTTTAATTATAATTTATAGTATGTAAGGTAATTATGTGAAAGAAGTTCTATTTCGATTTAGTTTGCCATGTTTTAAATATGATCTTAACTTATTTTTCCGGTAAGGAAAAAAAGAAGATCTTATTAGCTTATTTCAATCTAATACGTGCGGACACATTTTCTTTTTTAATTTCAATAATGCCTGGAGAAGATAGTTTATTATGGAACTCGCAATAATGACTCTTCTTCTGATAAGTTAACGTTTAAATTAATTGATAATGTCGATTATATATATTCCATTTAAGAAATCTTCGATCATTGTGCTAATTGGGAGAAACAGAATTGAGGAGTATGGGTTTGTTTGATTCTATTTTTTATTTTTTGTTTTTGAAACAGTTTTATAAATTAATTTTTGAAAATAAGTTTTAAAAATAAAAAATATAAAAATATATTTGAATATATTGTTTTAAAAAATATGTTTTTCCGTGATGTGGTAATGCGGTCGCATGTGGTGACGTGACAGTGGTCATCACTGGTAGTATAGTATCGATAATGAATAAGTAGCGGTATAAAAATAAAAAATAAAAACAATAAAACAATTAAAAACTATTTTTTATCTTTTAGTTTTTAAAATAACTTTTTGTTTTTATAAATAATTTTTTAAAAAAACAGTTTACCACACAGGTTTTATTGTTTTTAAAACAAAAAACAGTTTTTAAAAACAAAATCAAACAGCCTTTAAAAAGCCTCATGTCATATATATTATGAGGTCATCCTTCAATCATTAATATAAGACTCGGTTGATTTTTTTAGAGAGATTAAGGAAATTAAATAACTTAACTAATCATAAAATGTGTTTTTTAAATTATATATCAGTTTATAAGTCAAGTAAATTATTTTAGAGAAAAATAATAAATATAAATATTTTAAAGTAACTGATTTAACTTTATTAATCTCTCCAAAAAAAATTAACTGAGTTTTATATTATGGACTAGAGGTAATATTTAATAATGTTTATTATATTATTATCATTATTCACGATTAACGTACACGTGTTATGCTCTTATATCCCGATATATTTATTTTGTTGGAAGTAATCATACAAAGTTGCTACACTTGCGTACACATGATCACACACACATATAGATATTGTGAACTATATATTCTTTATTTTTTTTCATTTTTCAATTCACTAATTCATACTAATGTTTGCATATTCCCATTGTTTGACAATGCCACAAAATGCCATTGGACGTGGGATCTGCCGAGATAGTCACTCCCAGCTGGAAGCTAAGAGGATCGGGGAGGAGGGTGTAAAAATTATTGTTTTAACTTGTTGATGATTAGATTATCAATCATTATTGATTAATTAATTAATTACTACGTACCTACTTTACCTATTGGAACAGCGAAATTTTGTTGAATATATGACGTTGTTGATGACCATTGGGTAGGCTTAATACTTACCACTTGATGGTCAAATGATGTAATTAGGGCACTAATATAGATGGACTAAATTATGCAATATAATATCTCAAGTCTTAGGTCATCACAAAGAGCATATCTAAACTAAATCAGCCACATGAAACTATAATGATATAGTGGCCACACGACTCATCATGATCTTGGAAGCTTCCATTATAAACTTCCCAATCACTGCTCTGTCCATTTACCACTAACTTTAATTTCTCACTGTTTAATATGGACATTATTCACTCGTGCTTTTAAGTCAAAGCATTATTACACTTTTAATTATGACTTTTCCTAACTTGAGTAGTGATGCTAATTTCACTACCTAATAGGCTAATATCCAAGGCTCCCCCATGATACAGTGACCTAACCATATTTTAGGAAACTAGCTATATTGATGAATCACACATTTAATTAATATTATTCTAATCTCTCTCTGATGATAAGGGTTTGCCGCGAAGGGATAAATCCATCATAACCCTCCAGGCATTCTAATTATTTTAAGCAAATCGAACCACCTATACGTGTATATTTTCACATTTGAAAATAAAGAGAATGGCATAAGAGAACATTAATCGTATAAATATACATCACAATTATATTACATTTATTTAACATTTCTAAGCTTCTTAATTATTTCATTCTCTGCGCATGCGCCCTTTGCATGTATTCATATCTAAAAGGGAAACTAGATCTGAAAAATACATACTAATCCTTCAAGTTGTTGATGTAGAAGTGAAACAACTCCTTTGAAGAGTATAAAAATTAGTGAAACTAGTTATTCATTAAAAAATATGTGTTGGATTTAATAAAATATTATTTTTGATAATTTACATTAGAACGACAGAGGTGCAATTATGATATGATAGTTTCAAAAAAAAAAGTCATAAATTTAGGATATAAAGTTAATTAAAATTTTATATTCATCAAGACCAAAATAAACATCTGAACTAACTATTTAGGTTTGAAGAGAGTATTTGATTTAATTAAGTAGATGCACAAATGTGCATAATAGTTTATTAGTAAGAGAGTCAACCTTAGGAAACTAAAATACATGCGTGACGACTGTCTGGAGTAATGTTTAATGTTCCACTTAATTTGTGTACGAGTATAATTTACAGTTTAATCATGTACAATTTGACCAAACATAAAAACATTACCACTTATAAATTGCATATCTTCTCCTTTTTTATTTGGGTGAAATATCTTCTTTTACATATATATATATAGATGGTGGGAATCATTGTGTTGGACCCTTGCCCAAGATAATCTTAAATTCCCACATAGCTAGGCAGATTCTTCGCCCAAAAAGTGCTCACAAAAGCTACCCTTTTTACTGCCACTCATACATAACTTTTTCTGAAAATTGTTTAAAAATAATTTATTATAAATTTATTTATTAAATGGAACATTCACGTGTAAATAATCTTTCCGTGTATAAAAGATCTTCTCTTGTGTTTAAAAAATCTTTCATGTGTTTAATATATCTTTTCTATTTATATGTGAATAATTTTCCCTTATATACAAAAAATCTTTCCTAAGTCTTATTTAATAAATAAATTTTAAATAAAGTCTTTATGAGCAATTCTCTCTAACCTTTATTGGATAATGAAATTATATGTGAATGATAATTGTGTTCAGTCCCACAGGGAATGATACCAAATTAAAATTATAAATTGTTTTGTTGAAGAGGAAGCCCCTTTCACTTTCTTTTTCTATGTATAGAATTTATGATACTACCAATCTTTAATATAAGAGTTGGTTGATTAATTTGTTCATATTAATAAAATTAGTTATGCTAGCTATTTGTGACAAATTAAATATAAGTTGATCTTTCTAAAATATCATATTTCATCACAATTACTTTTAGATGAAAATCTCTTAATGTGTGCAGTTAATAGAAATACTTTAAGAAAAAAATTATAAATTTGAAAGACAAAGTGATTAAGTTTATATTTAAGAGACCAAATCAAATACTTAATTAATTCTTATATATTAAATACAAGAAGTAGTACCGCATAAGGCGCCATAATTAAATTAATCCTTGAGAGGCAGAATACCATACCCTACACAAATACTTATTCTCTTCTCTATGCAGGTTGAAAGGTCAGATTAAGATTAATAGAATAAAGTAATTAGAAGTAATAATCATGCACCCTATTTCTGTAGTCCCAGCGCGTGTAATTATTAAGTGGTGAGATATTTAATATAGCCATAATAAAGGTATTCTTTTGATTCATAATATAAATTTGGTTTAATCACCTCACGTAAATTATTAAAAATGTTAGATAAAAAAGTAGTTATATCATTAAATATGTAGCGAATTTGTAAAACTTTCTACGTATGCACCTGATAAAAACCAATACTATTAATTATTATGAATTAATTAGTTATAAATTTTAATTTTTATAAAAAGGTAAAATAGGAAAACAAATATACTATATATTATACTCTTTTGGTTCCATTTATAAGATAGATAGAAAAGAAATTTTATGGGCTTATTCATAAAACATCTCATTAAATTTTTCATATAAACGAATATTTTTACCTTTTGTTTATTATTGTATTGGTTTTGTTCTCATATGTGTGTGTATTAAATAAGGATAAAGTTAAAAAATTGTTGAATTTTAAGATAAAGTTATTAAATTTAAGGTTTTTCTTTAATTTGTCTATATAAAACATGTTGAAAATGCCTTATAAACTAGTTGAGTATATTGTAGATGTTATTAGTATAAAACTTGACTTATAATGTTTTGGACAAGTGAGGTTAGGAGAAAAAGACTTATGTTGTGAAGTGTAACATCCCAAAATTTATTCAAATGCTAAGGATTAATTTATGGGAATTAGATAGTAAGCCAAATTATGAAACCTATGAAATATAAGGGATCTTAAATTAGACAAAGGAAAAAATAAAGACCCAGTGTGTGTAATTAATAGGATAAAAATATACCTCTATATATATAATAATAATTAAAACACACACACCCACTTCCCACACTTCACATGCAATCCATGCACACACAACTATTTAATTAAATAACACACACACACTACACACATGGCACACACATACACATTTTTAATAATAAAAAAAAACAACACACTCTCTCATTCTTTTAATCATACGAACACACACACTCCTCATTTTCAATTCTCTTCAGCCATTATCCAAGAAGAAAGAAAAGAGAGAGTGAGTAAAAAATAGAGAGAGTAAGAGACACATAATAGAGAAAGAGAGATAAGTAAGAGAATCAGTGCTACCAGAGGAAGGAAGAAGTGATTACAAATTCTACATACAACTCTATATCCTAATATAGGTGAGTTTCCTTCCCATATTCTTAACTCTTTCTAGTTGATTTAAGACTATTTTTGGGTAATTTGGGAAGCATAAGAACCTAGTATAATAAATTGTTGACTTGTGAGGTTTTGTTTTGGGAAAAATAGTGCACAAAGAAGGAATGAGAATTTGTCAAATTTGAGGTTTCCAATCAATTCTACACGAAAAATTATGTGGGAATACATGTGGTTTTGATTTTTGAATGATTATATATAAGTCTAGAATTTTTAGAAAATAAGAGGAGTTGCTGTTCGGTTAGTTTCTCTGAAATCATATTGGTTTTAAAATAAATTTCGGTAACCAAACCTAGTCCGAAAATTATGAAAGTTTCCAGAAGGAAAGTAGACATCTTAAGCTTTAATTTGATATATAATATGTATCATTTGGGTTTATAAATAGTGAGATATGAATTTTTAAAGTTAGATGATGAATCTGGAACGTTTTCTGGTACAGATGGGGTTTGACGAAATTATGGAAATTTTGTAACTATAATATCTAAATGGTTATATTTTTCCCTGAAAATATATTTAAATATGATCATATAAGATTTTGAACCATCCCATTTGGAGTTCTATATATTTAGTTATGAATTTTAGAAGTTAAGCTACTGAAACTGGAAAGGTTTTCTGGCAGTGCGAAACAAATTTAAAACTGGGAATTATTCATGGATAGGTGGTAGTTAAAAGTATTTTTATATTAAAATAGACCTCATAAGTGACACATAGAATTTGGAACCACCTTAATTGGATATTTCTAGGCCAAGATATGAATTTTCAAAGATTATTGAAAATTCTGACAGAATTGAGTTATAGTGAAAAATAAAAAGTAAGGGTATTTTTGAAATAATTGGGACTCTAAGGGTCAAATTAAATACTTAGATTGGTATGAGTCCATTAAATACCTATTGGAATTAAGGTATTAGCTATAATGATAACCTACCAAGGTGTCTTAAATTATTTTGGAATAAGTAATAATTCGTCCGTCCGTAAATTATAAATTATAGGATTTGACATTTGCCCGGGACGCCTAAGAGACTGAGAACAGGAACCAAATTTGGAAAGACTGTCAGGTAGTACCTTATCTCTTATATCATATGTGATGCCATGTATGTGTACCATATCATCTGTATATGTGTGGGACAGATAGTCCATAGGTGGTAAGACCCGTAAGTACAAGTTACACCGGGAGTTACCCGGGGGCGTCTTGAGTCAGGTAGGCTTGAGGCAGAAAGCCCATGACTGTACCTTGTATGGGGCAGAGGCCCTGGGCAGCCAGATTGTGAATCTCAAGCGCTGTGAGTCTGTGATAAGGGACCGGTTAGGCCCTTTTATGTGCTGCATTTCTGTAAGTTGTGTTGTTTGATGATTTGTTTTACATGCTTAGTATTTGCATATTATATGAGTGATCTGTGTACTACTGAGATTCTTTTGAATCTCACCCCTTTTTCAACAAATAATATACAGCAAAGGCGTCCAGCTCTAAGGGCAAGAAGGTAATATAGACGGACGAAGAAGAGACAAATAAATTATGGACTGTTTGGTTATCATTTTATTTTGGATGACTGTAAAATATTTATAAGTTGTAGTAGTAGTAGCGATAGTAGTACTGGTACTCGCGACGCAGACTGTATAAGTTGTAATCCGTACGCTAGACTTTCGATAACGTATTGGTATCCAGAAACCAATAAGTTAACCATCACGACGCGAGCTATGGATAGAAAATTATCTGTATTTTAAATAAATGATTTTGAAACAGATAAAGATAATGAATTTACAAATTAAAATTTAGACCATACATATTTATTTTAAAAAGTTTTTGAAAATCCTATACAAATATAAGATTAAACTATTCTTAAATTGGGACTTTAAATTATTTTGGTCTCAAATTTAAAACCATTATATATTTAAACTAATCTAAAGGCTTTAGAAAATAAGGTATTACATTTTTGGTATCAGAGTATAAGGTTCTGGCATTATCAGAATAGTATGCTGATATATGACTATATGAAATTTACTTTTTCCTCATTTTAATATAGTGAAATATAAAGATGGCAATTATAAGAGGTGGTAGAGCCAGTGGAAGAGGCCGCGGTAGAGGCCGAGGTAGAGGTAGACACGGAAATGATAATTTGGAATCAAATGCTAGACCTGATCTTATGCAACAAATGCTTGGCATGCTTACTGAACAGCGGACTATGATACAAGAACTTAGGGAAGAACTCCAGGAAGTAAAAGCTAAGCAAAATGAAGATAGGGGGCATTCAGTAAATAATGAAACAATTCAAGAGGAAACAGAGAATAAGGAAGAATCAACTCAACCTGAGGAGTCACAACCACCAATAACACCGAATCAAGAATCTCATAGGGGACCAGTCCGTGAGGAACGAAACATACAGTATTGGGTTACAGAGTTCGGTAAACACCAATCCTCATTATTCAATGGGAAATTTGACCCTCAAGAAGCTGAAAACTGGATAATCAGGCTGGAGAAAATTTTTGAAATATTGGAGTGTTCTTCTGAGATAAAGGCACGACTAGCGGTGTACAAACTAGAGGGGGATGCAGACCAATGGTGGAGGAATATAGCTATGATGTTCGCAACCCAAAATATTCCTGTGACTTGGGAGCTATTCCAGGAGAAGTTTAATGAAAAATACTTCCCCAGATCTGTGAGAATCGAAAAAGAGACAGAGTTCTTATCTATCCGACAGGGTGAACAGGAGACCTTCGATGAATATCTCTCTCGATTCACTCGCTTGTCTCGTTACTCCTCTTACATGCGAAACAAAGAAGGTGAGCAGTGGAGCTCAGATCTACTGATCAGAGGGTTGAAGCGTTACCTGAAAGATCGGTTAGCCGCCCGACAATTTGAAAATTTTAACAAAGCAGTAGAAGAATGCCGGATCACGGAGTACAACCTGCGAGATCGAAATCCAGCTAAGAATACCAGCAACCACAGTGGGCCTAGTCATGGAAGTTTTCCTCAGAAACGGAAGGGTCAGGGATCATCATTCAGGGGAAATGATAAGAGATCTTACAGGCCAGATAACCGTGGAAATCAGGGGTCCTTTACAGCTCCAACATGTTCTCGATGTGGTAAGGTGCATCCTGGCAGAACGTGTGATAGACAGATAATCTGTTACATCTGTCATCAACCGGGTCACTTTGCTAGTGAATGTAAACAGCGGACAGTAGAGCCCAGGCCCAAGACTCATGGGAGAGTATTTGCAATGACCCACGAGGAGGCCCAGAAATCTCCAGAGATGATCCAAGGTACAATCCTTCTTAATGGTACCACATTACAAGCCTTATTTGATTCTGGTGCTAGTCATTCGTTTATTTCCTCTGAGTGTGCTAAAGAGTTAGGGCTAAATGTGCATAAATTACCGTATGATCTGGTTGTATCTACACCGATGGGTGCTAGAGCTATTACTTCAGATGCTTGTTTGAATTGTAATATAAATGTAGCTGGGCGGGAGTCAGTGATAGATTTGATCTATCTACCACTCCACAAACTGGAAGTTATTCTAGGCATTGACTGGCTAACGGCGAACAATGTGTTGCTGGATTGTGGTAACAAGAGAATTGAATATCTTGAACCACATAAAGGCAACGATGCTAGCATTAACCTGAATTTTCTCTCCGTAGCTGAAGCTGAGAAGTGCCTGAGAAAAGGGTGTCAGGGGTATCTTATATTATTCTCAGTTCAGGCAGAATCAGATGTAATGATTGAGAGTATACCTGTAGTGAATGAATTTCCTGAGGTATTTCCAGAAGACATTAGTGGATTACCTCCAGAAAGGGAAGTTGAGTTCGCCATTGAGATTATGCCGGGTACCGGATCTATTTCCAAAGCTCCTTACCGAATGGCACCAAATGAAATGGCAGAACTGAAGAAGCAAATTGAAGAATTACTAGAGAAAGGATTTATACGACCCAGTGTTTCACCATGGGGAGCTCCAGTATTGTTTGTTAAGAAGAAGGACGGGAGCCTACGTTTATGTATTGATTATCGAGAGCTGAATAAGGTGACCGTCAAGAACAAATATCCACTCCCCAGGATTGATGATCTTCTTGATCAGCTATCTGGTTCTAGCGTATTTTCAAAGATTGATTTAAGATCGGGCTACCATCAACTGCGAGTAAAAGCTGAGGATGTATCGAAGACAGCTTTTAGAACCAGATATGGACACTATGAGTTCTTGGTGATGCCTTTCGGACTGACCAACGCACCTGCTGTGTTTATGGATTACATGAATCGAATTTTTCGTCAATATCTGGATCAGTTCGTGGTAGTCTTCATTGATGACATCCTAATATACTCTAAGAGTAAAGAGGAACATGAAGAGCATTTGAGAATAGTGCTGAGAATTCTGAGAGAAAAGCAACTCTTTGCCAAACTGAGTAAATGTGAATTCTGGCTTTCAGAAGTTAAATTTCTGGGCCATGTAATTTCACAAGAAGGAGTCTCTGTGGATCCTAGTAAGGTGGAGGCAGTACTAAACTGGAAAAGGCCAGAAACTGTAACAGAGATACGCAGTTTTCTGGGTCTTGCTGGTTATTACCGGAGATTTATTCAAAATTTCTCCAGGATCGCCATGCCGTTGACAAAGCTCACGAGAAAGAATCAAACATATGTGTGGGATGACAAATGTGAGAGGAGCTTCACGGAGCTGAAGGAGAGGTTGACATCCGCACCAGTACTGATTATTCCAGATCCCAGTGAGCCATATGTGGTTTACAGTGATGCTAGTAAGCAGGGATTGGGATGTGTCCTTATGCAGCAGGGCAGAGTAGTGGCGTATGCCTCTCGACAGCTGAAGCCTCACGAGAAGAACTATCCCACTCATGATTTGGAGCTTGCGGCAATCGTGTTTGCATTGAAAATATGGCGACACTACCTGTATGGTAGTACTGTAGAGTTGTACTGTGACCACAAGAGCCTCAAGTATCTACATGATCAAAAAGAATTGAATATGAGACAACGTCGCTGGATGGAGTTGTTAAAAGATTATAATCTAGAGATTAAATATCATCCAGGAAAGGCAAATGTTGTTGCTGATGCCTTGAGTAGAAAAGCGGTGCAAGTAGCAGTCATGATGGTCCGAGAACAGAAATTGTTAGAGGAATTCAGAGATCTAAACTTGACAAATCAAGTATTCCTCAATGCATACAAACCGAATGAAGTACTCCTAGCTAATTTTAGTGTTAGTCAGGAAGAAAGCAATCTGAGAGCAGAAATTGAAGAAGCTCAAATGCAAGATGAACGAGCCCAGTTGATCCGAGGGATGATTGAAAAAGGTGAAACCCAAGATCACGATCTTTCGCCAAGTGGATTGGTTAGATACAATCAGCGAATATATGTACCACCAAAGGCTGATCTGAAGCGGAAAATCCTAGATGAGGCACACAAGAGTCGTTACACCCTTCACCCAGGAATGATTAAGATGTATCATAATTTGAAATCCATGTACTGGTGGCCAGGGCTAAAAAGCGATGTGACCAAGTATGTGTCCCGATGTCTCACTTGTCAGAAGGTGAAGATTGAACATCAAAGACCACCAGGACTTCTACAGAGTCCAGAAATTCCAGAATGGAAGTGGGAAAGTGTCACCATGGATCTAGTGATGGGTTTACCCAAAATTAGAAACTATGATGCCATTTGGGTAATTGTCGACCGTTTCACCAAGACGGCACATTTCATACCCATTAATGCTAGATATTCCCCAGAGAAGTTAGCAGAAATATATATACGAGAGATAATCAAACTTCATGGTACACCAAAGAGCATTATCTCCGATCGAGATCCCAGATTTACATCAAGATTCTGGAAAGCTCTACATGAAGCTCTAGGTACGAAGCTGAAATTCAGTACGGCCTATCATCCACAGACGGATGGACAGTCAGAAAGAACCATACAGACGCTGGAAGATATGTTAAGAGCATGTGTATTGGATTTTAAGGGAAGTTGGGATCATTTCCTTCCACTCGCTGAATTCGCTTACAATAATAGCTATCATGCGAGTATAAAAATGGCTCCTTATGAAGCATTGTACGGTAGGAAGTGCCAATCACCCCTATGCTGGACAGAATTGAATGAACGAAGACTATATGGGCCGGATCTGGTAGATCAAACCACAGAGCAAATCAAGACTATCAAAAAGAGGCTCCTAACAGCGCAAAGCAGACAGAAAAGCTATGCTGATAAAAGGAGAAGATCTCTAGAGTTTGAAGTGGGAGATCATGTATTTTTGAAAGTATCTCCTGTTACCGGAATCGGTAGGGCAATCAAAAGGAAAAAGCTTAGCCCACGTTACATTGGTCCATTTGAAATATTGGCAAGAATTGGGCCAGTAGCATATCGAATAGCCTTACCCCCAAACTTGAGTAGACTGCACGATGTGTTTCATGTCTCACAGTTGAAGAAGTACCAACCAGACCCTGAACATATTATGGAATATGAAAATGTGGATATGCGAGATGATCTCACATATGAGGCTGAGCCAGAACAAATTATTGACAGACAAGAAAAACGACTCAGACATCGAAGCATACCATTCGTGAAGGTGGTGTGGAAGGGACTGTCTCCAAGGGAAGCAACTTGGGAAGTTGAAGAGGACCTGAAGAAATGTTACCCGGAGTTTATATCTCAAGAAGTGTAACAAATTTCGGGGACGAAATTTATTTTACGAGGGGAGAATTGTAACATCCCAAAATTTATTCAAATGCTAAGGATTAATTTATGGGAATTAGATAGTAAGCCAAATTATGAAACCTATGAAATATAAGGGATCTTAAATTAGACAAAGGAAAAAATAAAGACCCAGTGTGTGTAATTAATAGGATAAAAATATACCTCTATATATATAATAATAATTAAAACACACACACCCACTTCCCACACTTCACATGCAATCCATGCACACACAACTATTTAATTAAATAACACACACACACTACACACATGGCACACACATACACATTTTTAATAATAAAAAAAAACAACACACTCTCTCATTCTTTTAATCATACGAACACACACACTCCTCATTTTCAATTCTCTTCAGCCATTATCCAAGAAGAAAGAAAAGAGAGAGTGAGTAAAAAATAGAGAGAGTAAGAGACACATAATAGAGAAAGAGAGATAAGTAAGAGAATCAGTGCTACCAGAGGAAGGAAGAAGTGATTACAAATTCTACATACAACTCTATATCCTAATATAGGTGAGTTTCCTTCCCATATTCTTAACTCTTTCTAGTTGATTTAAGACTATTTTTGGGTAATTTGGGAAGCATAAGAACCTAGTATAATAAATTGTTGACTTGTGAGGTTTTGTTTTGGGAAAAATAGTGCACAAAGAAGGAATGAGAATTTGTCAAATTTGAGGTTTCCAATCAATTCTACACGAAAAATTATGTGGGAATACATGTGGTTTTGATTTTTGAATGATTATATATAAGTCTAGAATTTTTAGAAAATAAGAGGAGTTGCTGTTCGGTTAGTTTCTCTGAAATCATATTGGTTTTAAAATAAATTTCGGTAACCAAACCTAGTCCGAAAATTATGAAAGTTTCCAGAAGGAAAGTAGACATCTTAAGCTTTAATTTGATATATAATATGTATCATTTGGGTTTATAAATAGTGAGATATGAATTTTTAAAGTTAGATGATGAATCTGGAACGTTTTCTGGTACAGATGGGGTTTGACGAAATTATGGAAATTTTGTAACTATAATATCTAAATGGTTATATTTTTCCCTGAAAATATATTTAAATATGATCATATAAGATTTTGAACCATCCCATTTGGAGTTCTATATATTTAGTTATGAATTTTAGAAGTTAAGCTACTGAAACTGGAAAGGTTTTCTGGCAGTGCGAAACAAATTTAAAACTGGGAATTATTCATGGATAGGTGGTAGTTAAAAGTATTTTTATATTAAAATAGACCTCATAAGTGACACATAGAATTTGGAACCACCTTAATTGGATATTTCTAGGCCAAGATATGAATTTTCAAAGATTATTGAAAATTCTGACAGAATTGAGTTATAGTGAAAAATAAAAAGTAAGGGTATTTTTGAAATAATTGGGACTCTAAGGGTCAAATTAAATACTTAGATTGGTATGAGTCCATTAAATACCTATTGGAATTAAGGTATTAGCTATAATGATAACCTACCAAGGTGTCTTAAATTATTTTGGAATAAGTAATAATTCGTCCGTCCGTAAATTATAAATTATAGGATTTGACATTTGCCCGGGACGCCTAAGAGACTGAGAACAGGAACCAAATTTGGAAAGACTGTCAGGTAGTACCTTATCTCTTATATCATATGTGATGCCATGTATGTGTACCATATCATCTGTATATGTGTGGGACAGATAGTCCATAGGTGGTAAGACCCGTAAGTACAAGTTACACCGGGAGTTACCCGGGGGCGTCTTGAGTCAGGTAGGCTTGAGGCAGAAAGCCCATGACTGTACCTTGTATGGGGCAGAGGCCCTGGGCAGCCAGATTGTGAATCTCAAGCGCTGTGAGTCTGTGATAAGGGACCGGTTAGGCCCTTTTATGTGCTGCATTTCTGTAAGTTGTGTTGTTTGATGATTTGTTTTACATGCTTAGTATTTGCATATTATATGAGTGATCTGTGTACTACTGAGATTCTTTTGAATCTCACCCCTTTTTCAACAAATAATATACAGCAAAGGCGTCCAGCTCTAAGGGCAAGAAGGTAATATAGACGGACGAAGAAGAGACAAATAAATTATGGACTGTTTGGTTATCATTTTATTTTGGATGACTGTAAAATATTTATAAGTTGTAGTAGTAGTAGCGATAGTAGTACTGGTACTCGCGACGCAGACTGTATAAGTTGTAATCCGTACGCTAGACTTTCGATAACGTATTGGTATCCAGAAACCAATAAGTTAACCATCACGACGCGAGCTATGGATAGAAAATTATCTGTATTTTAAATAAATGATTTTGAAACAGATAAAGATAATGAATTTACAAATTAAAATTTAGACCATACATATTTATTTTAAAAAGTTTTTGAAAATCCTATACAAATATAAGATTAAACTATTCTTAAATTGGGACTTTAAATTATTTTGGTCTCAAATTTAAAACCATTATATATTTAAACTAATCTAAAGGCTTTAGAAAATAAGGTATTACATGAAGCATTAATTAGTGCTGGAGATTAATTAGTGGACAAAGAGAGTAATTATGCCAATAATTAGATGCATAGAAATAATAGACTCGCGTGCGCAAAGGCAGTACTTGAAGGTGGTTTTAAAAAAGAGTATAAAATTGGTGTTGGGGTTGACATTCACTTGGCTATAAACCGAAAGCGTGATGAAATTATCCAACAAAGTAATCCCCCTAATTATCTTAATGTTTTATAGTGTCCTATGACATTATAGCAAAATCAATCTAATCATCATACACCTAATTAAGTGGGGATACGAGAGCTATAGGAAAATTAAGTATTTGTTTGAAATAATGATTGAAATATTTAAAAATAATTTTTCAATCATGATTTACAGTATATAAGATAAAAATATGAGATGAGTGTTGTTTCGACTTATGTGCATAAGTATTTTTGGGACTCTAAAAACCATCCCAAAAATGCTTTAGGAAGTAAAAAGTAATTAAAGCAGCTGGCTTTATTAAGAACTACTTAAACAAAGTCCTCATCACTCCTCAACCACTCGAAATTTATATTGTACTATGTGTTAGCTAGAAAGTAGGGAACGATTAATTTTTAGAATAAATGTTTACTTATTTATATGGAATGACCATTTAGCGCTTGGAAATTCTCTTTTAAAGCACGAATAGAAACAATTTATTGAGGTCATGTTTATTTCTATTTTTTTTTTCAAAACAGTTCTATTAAATTGTTTTTGAAAATAAAAAAAAATTGCTTGGATAGTTTTTTTTTAAATAAGTTTTTTGAAGTGACGTTGCAGCAATGATCATTGCTGATGATGATGTGGTGATTGTCAACATTGGTGGTGTAGTGTCAATAATAGACAGGTGCTAGCCTAAAAAAAAAAGAAAACATTTAAAAAACTGTTTTAATTTCTTAGTTTTTAAAATTAATTTTATATTTAAAAAAAACAAATTATTGAAAACAATTTTTTAAACAAGTTTTATTATTTTTTTGCTTTTGAAAAAAATATTTTTTTAAAAACAGAAACAAACAGGTTCTTAATTAATTTCTAAAAGACGTGCGGTAATTTTTTCTAATGCTTATTATAACAACAATCTAAGCCGCGGAAACTAAAATGAAATTAAAAGGTGGGAAGCAACTTCATCATGAAGTTTTTTTAAATAGACAAAAAGTCATTTGGTTGAAGCAGTAAGTAGTCTTATTCTTATAAGGAGGATTATAAAAATTTAAATCTTAAAAAACATATTTATTAGGAGAAGAGCAAAAACCCTTTGTACTCTAAATTTTAAACAGGAGAACTTTTTATCAAATAAAAAAACAGAGAGAGAAACAAACGATCATTTTTGAGATTTTTAGTATGAAGGGTCTTATGGTACACAACTCCAAACAAGCACTAAATCTATATGCTCCGTGTCATGTGCTTGGTTTATTTGTATTAGCTTTAAAAAATATGTATTTTTAAGCCAGTGTATCCCATGCTTGAAAAAATTGTTTAGATGTTTTTCGTGTAAACTTTAGTCTTTTCGAATTAAAATTTGATCTGTTAAGTTTGTTTTTCCTTTTAGGTGGTGTTGCCATCTTAGAAACACACTTCCTAGTATTTAGGTCTCATCCGCGTGACACATATGCCATTAATTCTACCCCCAGCGAAAAAAAGAAAAACCAAAATAATAATCCTAAATTGAAGGGAAAATATGAATAGATAGATGAAAAAAATGCGTACAAGGTCAGGTTGAATCCCAGTAGTAAAGCTCACAAAGTATCAGACTATTATAGTCTAATTGAGGTTGGTACAACAGTGCACCAAAATAAACAAGATGGTAGAAGAGAAGAGAGATTGCTAGAAGGTTCTATGGCAGGAATGGATTATAATTGAAGGAGGCACCTCCTATTTATAGTAGTTTAGGGTGGCCACTAATTACGAAATAATGTGTACCACTTCTTGCCTTCCAAGTTAATAATAAGGAGAATTAATTCTCAATTAATTTCCTAAATTATGATGACTTGATTCTCAATCAACAATCTCATAATTAATACCAACTTATTTTCTAATCCATAATTAATGCTGATTTGTGTCTTATTACTTAATTAGACTACTTGTATCCTAATCAAATAGCCCAACCCATCAAGGGCGAACTTAAACCCAAAGTTCAACATCTCCCACTCACACTTGATGGGAAATTTGGTTGGGCTGGTTCCGGTATAGAAAACCGGCCCAGTTGGCCTTTGAATGGGTTTCCGGTTGGGTTGACCCGAAACGTTGCCTTTCACCTAGTCGAAATGCAGCGCTCCCAATAGCCAAAATGTCATTGTTTCGCTTAGTAAAACGACACGTTTGGGGGTTCTGACCATTACAACGTTGTTTTGGCCCCCCTCTCAAACTTCAACCTCTAGCCGAGTCGTCATGACCCGGCTGGAGCTCCGATGGGTCCGACTTCTTTCCTTTATATCTCTCTCATCCAGCATTCGTTTCAAACGATTCTGGTGGCATTGAAATCGTCTCCTCGAGTACTTCACGTTCATAACTTTTGTTCACACAAAAACTCACATTTTTTAAGACCTAATTCTTGAAGCATGTCGGTCACCATTGGATTCACATAGAAACATGGTATAGCTCATTTCTTCTTATGTTTTATGATCTCATGCACTTATTTATATTGGTTCAAGTTGCTATTTTTGAATTCACAAAGTTTTAGAAGCAGAGCAACCATTCAAAGAGAAAAGGAAAAAAAACGAGAAGAGAGAGAAATAGCATATAGTGTTTGATCTTTGAAAGTAAAAGAACATGCTTTATGGGAATAGTCTCACATTCATGAATGCAAATGAAAAATGCAGTCTTTGAATGAAAAAGAAAACAAGTGAACCAAGAAGCAGTAACAGAGGACAGAAAGATGAAGGAGAGAGAGAGAGAGAGAGAGAGAGTAATAACATGTTCATTTATGCATGCTTAAGGACAAAGTAATCATATTACAGTGAACATGCATGTAGACAGAATAGCAGCAGAAGGAGAAAAAATGTGAATATGTAGAAGGAGGAAAGGAAAAAAAGACGCATGTGAATATTATTTTTCATATACATACATACATATATATTTCATGGCATAACACACATATATACAGACACAAGATCAAGTATGCTCTGATACCAATGAAGGAAAAATATTAATAGATAGATGAAAGAAACGCGTACCGAGTCGGGTTGAATCTAAGTAGTACAACTCATGTAAGTATTAGACTACTAGAGCCTAATTGGGGTTAGCACAACAATACACCAGAACAAGTAAGATGGTAGGAGAGAAGAGAGATTGTCAGAATATTCTATGGCATGGATGAATTATAACTGAAGGAGTCACCTCCTATTTATAGTGGTTTAAGGTGGCCACTAATTAGGAAATAATGTATACCCCTTCTCACCTTCCAAGTTATAATAAGGAGAATTAATTCTCCATTAATTTCCTGAATTATGATGACTTGATTCTCAATTAACAATCTAAAAATTAATGCCAACTTATTTCCTAATCCATAATTAGTGCTAATTTTTTTCTTATTTAATTATGATACTTGTATCATAATCAAATAGTCCAGCCCATCAAGGGCAGACTTAGACCCAAAGTCCAATATAAATATAAAGTTTATTTGAGAATCATGATTATTAGTTATAAGGTCCAATTTATAATATTGAGTGTTGGAGCCGTTTAGTTTAATTGACACTAAGTATTCCTTTAAGTCTTGACTCAAACAAGAGATTGTAAGTGATGCGTGTGTTCCTCTACTGGGTGAAGGATGATAAAAAAGTTTCTTTTGGCAAGTGTCTTGTAACATCTCAGTACCTTCTATATTAATTGTTTTTCCCCACAATATTATTATTTATTGAGATATTTTTATCTCTATGCATTGCTAAACTAAAATCAATAAATGGTAGGAATACTTTTTTATAACAAGAAGATTGAGTGAGTTAGGTTCTAGGGTAGGAATACTTTTTTATAACAAGAAGTTCGAGTGAGTTAGGTTATGAGGATCGTCACTAGGGATATATTTAGAGTATACCTTTGAATTCAAAGAATCCTTATAAAAGTATTTATGGATCGTCCACCAATAAACGTCCTATAACATCACAATGCCTCCTATATTAATTGTTTCTTTCCCACAATATTATTATCTATTGAAATATTTTTATCTCTATGCATTATTAAAATATAATCAATAAATGGTAGGAATACTTTTTGTAACAAAAAGATCAAGTAAGTTAGGTCTTGGGGTAGGAATAGCCTTTTATAACAAGAAGTTAAAGTGAATTAGGTAGTGATGAGGCTCGTCATTAGGAATAAGTTTAGAGGATCTGAACTCAAATAATGCATATCATACGAATCATTCATAAAAAATGTTATTATATTGGCACCTAGATTTGAACTTATAACTTTGTGAGTTATAAGTCGACTCTTGACTTTACTAATTGGATCAATCTTTGTTGATATGGTATGAATATTTTTAGCAAAATGTTACCAATTTTGTATATATTAATTATAAAAAATTATTGTAACAATTCTTTTTTACTACTAGTTTATATTGGTAATATGAAAATGAGAGTAGGAAAAAAACATTACCCACCCACTAACAAGCAACAACCTTAAACGGCATGATACACTGAACAAATGAACATATATGAAAAAACAAGGCAAAAACAAAATCCGCCACCCCCCCCCCCCCCAACACACACACCAAAAGATGAAGAAACCAAGCCACAACCGCCTCCTTATAAAATGCCGCCAACACCGTCTTCTTCATACGCTGCTCCTCAAAAGTCAGTTCAGTTCAACTTCACTATACCCCCTTGAAAACATCATTAATATTTTTTAAAATTCAATGTATATTTAAATATCAGAGATCCTTTCATAAGGCAAAGCTGAGGAAAATTAATCTTTTCATCTTATAATCTTGATTCAGTTATAATTCATTCCTTATACTTTAACTAATTTTGAAACAGTTGCAACTTATTTTCTGAACATTAACCTATTACAATTCATTCCATATAGCATTAACTATTTTATAATTTATTTCCAGTATTTTTATAATATTCCCTTTCTCATTTAAGAAAAGAAGCCTAGGAACAGTATAACTTGTCACTTTTAGACTCATGGCTTACATAAAAAAAATGATTATTAATTAAGCTAGCTACAAAGAAATAACCTGTGTCTTTCCTCTTCTATAAGGCTCTCTTAATTTCTCGTGCCTTTACTTTTCTTTTATTTACTTAATTTTTTGCCCGAAAGAAAAAGTATCTTATTTATTTTTGAGAATCCTTTCTTAGTTAGCATCTAATTGTAGAATGGCCTTGCCTTTCATATTATGCATGCTTCTTCTTCTTCTTTTTTCCTTTTCACGCCCTAAAAAGCAACCAGAGTATTCATTGAATTTATTTTTCAGAGCCTGATTTAAAAAGTTGCTCTTAAACCCACTTATTTTCCATCATACCTGAGAAGATTCCACATTTTCGGAGAGTCCCCCACACTCCATTTTGTTTGTTTTTTTTTTTTAAAGTAAGACTGCGCATATAACATATAGTTAATTCTGCCCAACACACACACACACGTAGTTAACAGAAAACGTAGTTAAGCTCCAAAAAGGATACTTTGAGCAGAATCTGATAAAGTTAAAACAAAATAAAATACAAAGCTTCATGAGTTCGCAGCCGATGATGATTGTAGGGTGGCCGTCGAATTCAAATGAGAGCTTTTAGAACACTTTTTACTCAACAAAACACGTTCGATCACATCAAGCTAGTATCATTGAGCACATATGATGTATCTTTATGATAAAGACGTGTAGTTCATATCAATAACCCTATATATATTTACACACATACACAGGGGTGTGTGTGTGTTGAAAAGAAAATACAAAAGTGTGGGAAACCAAAAATCAAAGGAAAGCAAATCTGTTGATATATATATATATATATATATATATATATATATATATATATATATATATATAAGAGAGGCAGCGTTCCCTTGTTAATTAAAAAATAATTATAGGAAGCTGAAAAGTGACTAGCAGAATCATTGCCCCCACGCACTCTCTGTATGGAGCAACTTAGAATATTACAGACAGAATCGAAGTGGGTCATATTCTCCACTTCTTCAACCTTTTATTTATATATCAACACACTCTATGTGTGTGTGTTTGTGTATTATGTTATAAGTTATCAAAGGCTTGATTAGACAGGCGTGGCGAATGTAACTTTTTTTCCCCATGATTTAAAAGCAGATATATAATTTGTCCAAGACCATTTGATGAGAATAAAGGGCTTCAGATATTAAATTAGGTTTATTTTTATAGCTACCCACTTGGCTTTTATATAATTTGCTCACAATGCAAACTCAGAATATTCATGATGGAATTAATACTGTCAAGCAGTGAACCACACACACACATATATATATATATATCTGTGTGTGTGTGTCCAAGTAAGGTAACCGTTTAATTTGATGATTTTAGAGAGAATATTCTCCCGAAAACCAATGAGTTAGAAAACCTAGCTGAACTATGTTGCATGGCCGCCACCATTATATTGAAAGGCATACAATTCATACAGATACCTAACTTCTTCTTTTATCCACAAATACATTAATATATATGGCAACTATATTTATTTATCTTGCAGATAGATGCCATAAAAAAATTTTATTAATAGTTCTTACCAAAAAAACCATCTTACTATCTGTGAGAATTTTCTGTCTCTTCTTAATGATGACTAGTGTCTGTGTGTGGGACTCATTCTTGGCGGAAGCTCCTAAGACTTGGCTTTTCAATTCGTTGAACAAATGGTGTGGACGCAAAATATACAAATAAATTATTTGTATGATTTTTTGTTTTCCCCCTTTATATATTTTTCGCAACTTATATATATATGTGTGTGTGTGTTGATACAACAGTGATTGAGATATATATATATATATATGCCAGGCCAGGTGAGAAGAAGCTGTGGGTTTTAAACTATGAACTCCCATAATGCATATTTAATTTATGTAATCAAGTACATATACATATAGGAAATTAATTGACTGGCTTTTCCATGCACGGTTTTTTGCCGTCATTGATCGTTGAGACCAATTAGATGATACTAATATGCTTGGTTAATAGGCATATGACTTTTTTTGAGATAGAGGGAAAAAAAGGGTTGGCAGAAAGCAATTGTCCTACACACAATAATCGTATCATCATTGGATGCCCGGTTATTAAAAGAAAAAAATATTATCAGATGTATTATATATAAAAATTGTCCGAAAACGTAATTGGAGAACCAAATAATAATGCTCCCTTAGCTTCTATATGCATATTATAGGGTAAAAAAGAGCGATTGTGGAGCAAGTTATGCTGGACACTCAAAATTAAATGCCCAGCAAATTCGGATAAGATAGATATGCAATTTGAAGCAGCAGACCTACGCCGTTTTCAGTCTAGCTATTTATATTTTTTTAATAAATCTTAATAGCATGGTCTAATTAATTTTTGGCATAAAAAGTTCTGTTTTATTTAATTTTTGTAATCATGTACAAGTATTCATCAAAATTAATTGGTTTAGCTAGCTTCAATATGATTGAATTTGAGAGGGATTAAGCATGAATAGTGTAGAGGATGAGCAGGAAAATATAAGAGGAATAGGCAAAACCGTCCCACCAATGTTTGTGTGCCAAGTGTGAAGAAAATTTTGGCGATAATAGAGTTTGCTTAATGATGATGATCCACAGAAATTGGCCAGCCCTGGCGATCAAACATGGTAAAAAGGAACAAAATTAAGCTTTAATTAGTGAAATCCCCTTTAATCCCCCCACCACCAAATCATAAGGTTTTAGCTAGGCTTATATTTATATAAAAGGAAGAGATTTATTTATTTAGTGGGAACGAAAAAAGTGATAGGGTTTGAGCTACATACACTTGCACTTGCCATATATATTGCTTAGCTTGTGAGTTTGTGATGATCAGCTTGTAATTAAAGCAACACACACAAAGAGGGATAGTGCGCTTTGCTAGCCTCTACTCCACAAATGCCCATCATATATAGGATTACATGCCTTCCTTCTTGTTTTTTTTAATCATTTTATTAAAGTTAATCACAACACGACAATATAGCTTCTGCCTTTTTCTTCTCCCTCCAAAAAAATTATTAAAAAAAAAAGTAATGGAGACGCTAATCTTGCCCCAATCCCTGGATTATAATTACCACGCACGCCCTGTAATGAAGGGTTTTTTGTTTGAGGTCAAAACCTTGGAGGATCACTTTGCTCCGACCAGCCTTTTTTAGTTTTATTTAATGGGTATTCACAAAGCTTCGGGACTAAGTGAGTTAAAAGGGAGTGAATAGTTGGCATGATATTGATCAGAATTATAGCAACAATGGAGGGTCGAGTAAATGCGATCTAGGTAGGTCGGTTTTGATTGACCTAACTTAATAATGTCATTAATTATGTCTCTCAAATGAAATGTATCCCAATAAATTAAGCTGCATGTATATAGTATAGCTGACCCAAACCCCCAGGAGAAATCCAAGATATTGGATTATTGGTACCTTTTACATAGACACACAAGATATTGGTATCTCCGTTAACAAAATGAAAAAGAGCTTTCATTTTGCGTTTCTCTGTATGTAGGATATGTGGAGCTATGGTTGGTCATTTTGAGATGGGCCTGTGGTTGGCCCAACAACTGTATAGGCTGAGAATTTCATTGAACAGAGAATTAAGGCCCATGAAAGTTATCGTGTGGCCTTCGAGTTTGAGGATTATCTTTCTATGGGCAATCTTCAAGCATTAGCCCAGTTTCTTTTGAACCGATGAAATTAAATGAGATATGTTCAGGACATGTTTATTATGGGAGTGAAATAAATAATAATGATCACTCAGAAGTTTATGGTATCTGTGGATTAATGCATTTCCGAAGATAGATTGCCCTTATTATAAACCAATACGTTTTTTTAAAGATTGTCCCTAGTTAAAATTTCATTAAGAAGATGTTTGGAATAGCAGTTGAAACTTTCAATCGTGCTTTTCAATCGTGATTTATATTCTACGAGGTAGCTTTTACGGTCTGCGAGATAAATATATGGATGAATTTTATCTTAATAAGCCCGATTTACGTAAATCGAAATAAATCTCCTCCACATATTTACCTCGTAGACTGTAAAAGCAACCTTGTAAATCGTAAAATTTACTTCGTATTCCGTGAATCATGATTTATAAGTATTTATGGAGCTTCCATAAGCTAATCCAAACGAGACGTCATATAAGCCCAACCAAACAATCTCTTAATGAAAATTTTTGTGACTTCAATATGCACACCTTTGGATCCTTTTGTTACTCAACAACTACTAAAATCACATGAATCAGAATATTAGTTAAAAGCAATAAATATAAAAAGTATGTATTTTTTCAATTGCACCATTTGTTTATAAAGGGAGTATATTAGAGATAATGGATGAAAATTTATTGCAGAGAGATAAATGAGTTGGACATGTGGCATATATATTTAATGGGATTAAAAATAGAAAGATTGGCTACCAACATAGAGTTGGTCTAACGGTGTAAAACCCCACTAAATCCCTATAGATCTTGAGTTCAAATCCCAGATGAGACACTCATGAAAAAGATTCACTTAGTGACAATGTTTTCCTATGTGACCTAGAAGTCTAGAGTTCAATTTCTAAAAAAAGTCTCCCGCCTGATTGGAGTCTTGTACATGTACATTAAACTGCCTTTTTTTATTATTACTCCCTTCCGTGTTTTTTATAATGAATATTCTCTCTTATAAAGATAGTCATTAATATAAAAAAAAGTTTTTTTGTCTGAAATTTTAAATAAATATTTTCTATTTTACCTCCATTAAGTATATGTCACTCTCACTCATTATCTCTTATCTTTTCAATAAATTTTTCATTATCAACTCTCATGTAAAAAAAAATGTATATATCTTAAATATTTATTAACTTTTAACTAACATTTTAAACTCCATAATTTTTACAATTGTTGTTATAAAAAGAAGCTGAGTAGTAAATATGAGTAGATTCAATCATTCATTCAAGTGGTAAAGTTGGGTGCAAAACTATAGGATGGGGCGGTGAAGACATGAAAGCATGAGAGGCAGATTTCTTATGGGCATGAGCATTGTGTGGATTCAAGAGAGAGATATGAAGAAAGAGACAGGGATCAGAAAGTCAGAGCATGAGTTGAAAGGCGAGGATCACGTAGATGAGCATAATTAATGAACACATTTAAATAAGAGAGAGAGAGCCAGATTTCGTGTAAGAAAACCACGTAGAAATACAAACACACTACTTGTAATTAAATGATAGAAATAGGAGAGGGGTTGAATGGTCATTTTCATGCGGAGGAGCACGCCAAAGCCATGTGTCCATGCCTACCCAAGTACTTCACCATCTCTGCAAAGTTCAAACCACCCATCTTCACTTTCTGTTGTTGGTTACTGGTTGGGCATCACCACCACCAATGCCCTCACTCATTCTTATTCATTTCATTTAATGCTCTCTATTTATACTATAAAATCTTCCAAAACCAAACCACAGTTCAAATTTAACACATACTCTACATAAATTTACTATTTTTTTTATAATAAACAAATCTATAGGCCCACGTACCAAACTGAAAAAAATATGAAAAGCAAAACGGGTCTTGTATTAAAAATTGGGTAGTTATATATATAAACGGGTCTTGTTCAAATGGAACTGTTTCTTACCAAATTGGATGGTGGATAAGATTAAGCTTGTTAGACCTCCCTTTCAAGATGATGAGGATGCTTTTTGTTGGAGAAAGGCATCGGATGGCAATTTTAATATTCGCTCAGCTTACAACATGATGAGTAGGACGAATGAGATGCAAGAGGAACCTTTCTGGCAGAAAATTTGGCGTTGGCTGATTCCGGAGAGAGCTAAGCTATTTATGTGGCAGACTTTTCATGAGAGACTACCTACAAATATGCTAAGAGGGAAGTATGGCATAAGTGAGCAAAAAGAGTGTCCTTTTGAGAGTAATTGTGAGGAATCCATTATACACACTATGAGAGACTGCGAGGTTACAAACAGAATATGGTATTATGTGATTGACTCGATATATTATAATACTTTTTTTAATGGTAATTTGCAGGTGTGGCTGGAATGGAATATCAAGAATAAGACGGCATCCCGTATGTATGGGAAATGGCCTTGGATAAAAATATTTAGTACCATATGTTGGCTTATTTGGAAGAATAGATGCCGGAGAGTCTTTGAAGGAGAAGGAGATCAACCTGAAGGCATTATCCAGAGATTCCATCATCATCTATTGGAAGGAATCGAACAAAGCAAGTTCAGGCATCAGATATACCAGATTCTGAAAAGAAGTGATTCTAAATGGATATCACCACCAGTGGGTTTCCTTCGGGTAGACGTTGATGGTTCTGTAAATGTGAGTAATCAAGCTGCTTGTGGTGGTATCATATGTGACTCGGACGGTTCCTGGATAGGGGGCTTCTAGCAAAAACTTGGTTATGTTTCTTCAACAATGGCTGAGATTTTTGCCATTAGAGCAGGTTTACAAATTTGTAAAAGCTTGGGGTTGAGGAAGTTTAAAGTCTATACGGATTCATTTGAGGCAATCCAATTGTTATTGTATGAATTTGGGCCTAATCACCCTTGGTTGCAGGAAATCATGGAAGTTAGAAGTTTGCTTTTTGCAAGTGGGAACGTGGAGTTGATCCACTGTTTCAGAGAGGCACTTGTGTGTGCTGACATTATAGCTAAAGGGACTCAGAAGGCGAATAGTGAGCTGACATTTATTCAACATCAACCAGCGTCCTGTTTGATGCAGATTCTAACTGATTTAAGCTAAGATTGATGAGTTATTTAATTTAATTATATGTGGTCTTATGACTAATCTCAAGACACGTGTCTTGTTTTTATCACTCAAAAAAAATTTCAGAAATAAGACACACTAACCCCAATAGAAGACTAAGTTAACTACATGCAGCTACTTAAATAAAAATTGTTTTTTATATGACTATATGGTCAGGTTATATTCAAATATTATATTGATGAGGCCAATTGGAGATGAGATAGCTCTACTCAAAGCAGTTATTATTATTATTATTATTTTTTGTGCTTAAAATTGAGACTTGGTGGTTAAGTGGCCTGAACTCCTTCCACTTAAATCCACATTTGTTGGTGCCGCAAAATTGCATGAATGCCAAATATACTTTTACGACTAGTTTTAACCGGGCTTAATGTTAAAAAAAAAATATAATCTGTTGCTACTTTCTAGCATGAAAAACCAAAGAAGTAAATGTTAAATTTTAATTCTACCAAAAAAAAAATTAAGAGACAATGATAAGAAATTACCACTTGAACTTCTAAATCGTAAATCAATCTGATTGTTTATAAGAGTATAGCTATGTATTAACTAAATTTATATAACAATTAAGAATTCATTTTAATAGGAAATTATTGATTTGAGATTTTAAAATTCAAGTGGTATTTTTTTATTTTTTTTTTAAATTTTAATTTCTTACAAATTAATATAAATTGAAATTTATAAAGTATATTACCATCGATGTGAAATTTCTGGGAAAAAATATGGCGGTGTTAATTCAAAAAATCTGTGATCAGAATGATTTTTTAGTGCAAAAATGATATTAATTATAGTGTGGAAAGTCCTTGATCCACCACTAGATGCGGGGTACCGTATAAGATAAAATAAACAGTATTACACAAAGGAGAATAGCTCATAATCACCTTATTATAAACTTATTTGTTAAATAGGATTTAGGGAAGATTTTTTACACATGAGGAAAGATTTCTGCACATTCATATGGAAGATATATTGAACATAGAGAATATTTTTTGAACATAAAGGAAGATCTCTTGCACATGGGAAAGATTGTTTGCACATGAATATCTCATTTGACAAATAAGTTTTTAATGAGGTTTTTTTAAGCCATTTTCTCTTACACAAATTTGTAAAACACGGAGTCTTACGCTGCGAGAAGATAATATTTGGCTAGTTTGTTTGAATCGGGCTTATGCTTCACGTAAATCGATATAAACATTATTCACATATTTACTTCGTAGACCATAAAAATTATTTCATATTCTTTAAATCAAGATTGAAAAACACTTATGGAGACTATCCAAACAAACTAATTAAAAATAAGTAACCCTTAAGTTTTGGATGGCTTTGGGTTCCTTTTCTTGTCCCAAAAGTTTTTGCAAGCTCTCCTAGGAACGCACATTTTAATTTAAAGAAGAGCTTTTGAAATGTTGTCTCGAAAGAAAGTGACCCCTTCAAAACGCATTACTTCAATTAAATAAGATGTTTTAAGTTTATCTAATTTCCCAAAGGAAAAAAAAAATACGCACATCATTAAATTCAAAAACATGCAAACAAAAATAATTTTTAATAATAACGTGGTCTTAGACTGTTAGCTGCATAACGATGGCACAGACGCACAGTGGCATATTTATTCATTTATTTATTTATTTTATTTTTCAGTCACGAGTAAAATCTTTAATAAATAACTTGCCGAACGATAATTATTCGACCAAGGAGATCAGTAGCCTCATCCGAGCAAAGTTTTTGTATTATAGCTATGATTCTTTTATAACTCACTTTTAAGATTTTAATCATAATTAAAGAAAAAACCTAAATTTATCAGATCCATCATTTGAAAAGTCAAAGAGCCAAGTTTAGAAAATATAAACCAGTGACCAGTATGAGAAAAATGTAATAAATATCCGTATGCCTTTTAATAAAAAAAAAGGGGGTGGGGGGACAACCCTCTCATCCAAGTCCTTTATAGAAGAAACGTAAGGAAACATGGATCCTGAAACACTCGATCCCTCTCATTCTAAATATAGTGTCTATCTAAGAGTTTTGGCTTGATCCAGAATATAAGGTCTAATTATTATACACACATATATATTAATTGTTTCTTTACCCTGTTTATCAAGGCATTTTTATCTCCGGGCATTAAATTTTAATTATTAAATGGTATGGATATTTTTGAAAAATTATCACAAATTATCTATACACTACACGCGAATTACATATAACCATATTAATTACTTTTCTTAAATTCTGAATGAAGTAAAATGGCTTTGATTTTGGGTCCAGAGGGAGTACATATTTTTGAGGATGTGCACTGAATTTTTGTAAGAACAATATGGTAAAAATTTGAACTCAGTGAAGACAAGATGCACATGTTCGGAATTGGTAAATAATAGTCACAACCATGTTTGAAGAACAAATAAATTAGTTAGATTAATTAAAAACTGAATTTATAATGAAAGAGCCTATCATGAGCATGCATAGATGTAGAAGCATTTGGCATTTTTTTTTCAAAAATATTTTGGGAAATAAAAATACAGGGATAGGACATGTCATGTCACTTTGGTGTGAAAGAAGCACCAGCGGAGGGCGACCCTCAACTCCCCGGCGGGCTCCTAATAAATTAGAGTAGTTGTCTGTTAAATGGATCATTCTAGAACTAGACCCTTTTGAAGCAAAATGTAAAATTATCTAGAAAAAGACAGAAAAATATTATTAAAATTGGTAAAAAAAATAAATAAGTATGTTGAATTTTAATAATTTTAAAGGAATTGATTTGAAATTTTGAAATGTTGTAAAATTTAAGAAATTATATAACTACCCTTAACAAATCCTCAACCTCTTGTTCGCCGCAGAGCTCCAGCGCCAGTGACTAGCAGCGCTGATCGTCACCAGAGCTCTTGTGACCTTGCTAGCAACCAGCTGTTGGATATTTTTTTTGAATTTCTCAAGTAAAATTGTCAATATAGAAACTTGAGTTGTTAATAGTAATATTAAAGTTGCAAATGATGCCTAATTTTTTTTTTAATTTCTTACATAAAAATTGTTAATATAGATACCTATTTACAACTTTAATATTCAATAAATACCCTATTTACAATTTTGTATTGCTCATGGTCTAGGATTCAAGTGGTGCTCATGGAATTTGTGGCGCATTCCATATTAACGATTATATTTCATTTCATCCGCAATATAAGTCATTTTTATAAGAAAATAGATTAAAATGTAAATTTCACAATCAAATTTTTTTCAAAGGGTGTTTGGCACAAATAAATTTTAAAATGGGCAAAAATAACAATCAACAATAAAAAAGGATATAAATTTAACAAAACCGTTAAATTTGACGTAACGACGTTAAATTTTAAGAGAAGAAAATCGTTAATGGCGTTAGGTCAAATTTAACGATTTTGTTAAATTTTGCACTAGTTTTAATTGTTCATTGTTATTTTGTCCTTTCCAAAATTTATTTGTGTTAGACGCCCTCAGACAAAATTTTATTACTAAAATTGTATCTTAACCCTAAGAAAATTTTAGTTCATCTTACAAGCCAATTGGAGAGTAAGTAACGTTTATTTATCAATTTTCTCTATAATTAATGGTTAAATGTGGCTCATTATATTTTTCCTGCGTTGTTCAAAACCTTATTTGATATGAATAAAGTTGAATTTTTTAAAAATTTATGATGGATTTAATGAGTTAATTGTTATTTCTTAATGACAATAAATTACTACCTCCGGCTCTTAATATAAGACATATTAAGAGAATTAGTTTTGGTGCTAAGTATAAGGCATGACTTTCATATTTGTTAATTTTTTTCTAATTTACTCATTTTGATACTTTTCCAACAATAATCAAGAAGAAGAGGAAATGAGAGAATTAAGGAAGATGATTATGATGTTTTAGAAGATAAATATTATAGTAACCAAGTTAATTATATTGATTAATAAAATTATATAAATATATCTCATATTATATATAAGATATTGGGAGTACTTAAAATGACATATATATTATGGAGGGGGAGGAGTATGATGGTGCACAGGGAGGACACGTAATTAAGCATGGTGCATGAAAGAAGGGATAGTAAAGGGAGTCAGTGAGGGAGAGACAGTTGAAGGCACATTAATTGATTGTGGTGATATATAGGTTGGGGGTGGTGGGGGGTAAGCTTGCCTATATATTTGCCTCCCTCCTCTCTCATTTCTTAATTCTCAGTCATCTCATCAGATCAACATGCAGCTCTCTCTCCTTCCCTTGTTTGCTCTCATCTCTGTAATTAATTACTTTACTTTCTATCTTCAATTCAACTCCTTAGCTTCATAATATTAACCTTCTTTATAATTACTTGCTTGCAGGTTGGGCTGGTGGCTTCCCATGCCTCCTTACCTCCTCAGCTTTATTGGCAATCTCTCCTTCCCTCCACCCCCATCCCTTCTTCCCTCTCTCATCTCCTCCACCCTTCTTCTACTGGTCTCTCTCTCTCTCTCTCTCTCTCTCATATATTTCACTTCATAAATCATGACATGTGATTTTATTCAACTCTCTTCTTTATGCATATCCTTTATGTTTGATCTTTTTCTCATATGCATCTACTTCTCTCTCTCTCTCTCTCTCTCTCTCAATTTTACTGATTCTTCTTCATACATATATTTTAATTCATTTGTATTCACCTGTAAATTAAAAACACCATTAATTACGTGTTCCCCCTATTCTTTTTCTCTTTGCGTACATGCTACCCTATCTACTCATGGAACAAATTCTAAGTATTCACACACACCAAAATGTCTCATTTACTTCTCTCAATTAATTTGAGTGGTTGGAATCAATTAATATGCAGGGGCCCCTTCATATACGACCACGTACCCCTCTCTTCCCAACTTTTTCGGTCATTAATCTTACGTACACACACTTCATTTAATCCATGAGAACAAATCTTGCCTGCATATCCATCCATGCATCCCTCCATCCAAAGAGATCGGTATCTTCCAAATATATACCCTTGAGTGTACTGTGCAACCGGAAGTTACAATTTTTTACTGTAGCATCTTCATGTCTCCGACAACATTCTGACACAAAAAAAGATATTTCAAACATGCAGATTGGAGGGAAGACAAGGGCACGTCGGTCGCCGTGGGGAAGGGTGGCGTCCATGTGGATGCTGCAAAAGGAAAGCCCGGAGGCACAAACGTTGATGTCGGGAAAGGCGGAGTGAACGTAGACGCCGGCAAGGGAAAACCAGGCGGCACCACGGTTAACGTCGGGAAAGGTGGCGTCAACGTACACGCTGGCAAAGGAAAACCAGGCGGCGGCACCACTGTCAACGTCGGCGGCAAAGGAGGAGGAGTTAACGTCCACACTCCCCACAAGGGAAAGCCCGTCCACGTCGGTGTCGGCAAGTCTCCGTTTGACTACCTATACGCCGCCACTGAGACCCAACTCCATGATGACCCCAACGTGGCCCTGTTCTTCTTGGAGAAGGACATGAAAGCCGGTCGCAAAATGAAGCTTCACTTCACTCAGAGCTCCAACCAAGCCTCCTTCCTTCCCCGTGAACTCGCCAATTCCATCCCCTTTTCTTCCGCCAAGGTCGCCCACCTTCACCCTTCACTTCATGTAAACCTCGGAACTTTCCCTACTAAGCAAAGTGCTTAGATTTGACTAGCACTCTGTCTTGATAAGCACTTTACTCAGCAGGGAAATTGGTTTCGTAAACCTGGCCTTTTTCTTCAATCAATCTATATCTAGGTATTCATAATTTTTCTTTTGTTTTTTTTTTGTATAGTTCAACGATATATTGAGCAGGTTTGATATAAAGCCTGAGTCTGAAGATGCCGAGGTGATGAAGAATACGTTGAAGGAGTGTGAGGAAGCAGGTATAAAAGGAGAGGAGAAGTATTGTACGACGTCGTTAGAGTCCATGGTTGATTTCACTACATCCAAACTTGGGAACAAGGTGGACGCCTTGTCTACGGAGGCGGTGAAGGACACGCGCTTGCAGGAGTACACAATAGCGCCGGGAGTGAAGAAGGTGGGAGAGAAAAAGGCGGTGGTGTGCCACAGGCAGGAGTACCCATACGCTGTGTTTTACTGCCACAAGACGGAGGCGACGAGGGCCTACACGGTGCCGTTGGAGGGTGCCGACGGCGTCAGGGTGAAAGCCGTCGCCGTGTGCCACACTGACACGTCAGAGTGGAACCCAAAGCATTTGGCCTTTCAAGTGCTCAAAGTGAAGCCTGGCACTGTTCCCGTCTGCCACTTCCTCCCTCAGGATCATGTTGTTTGGATTCCCAAACACTTTTAAATGCTCTCTGACCAGATCTTCATTAGCAGTTCCAATCTTATGGACCTCAATCTTGATATCATAGTATGTTTTATCATATAATAATGTAGCGTACTTTATATTTGGTACTCTCTGTACTATTTTATTATGTTTGGTTACACGCACACTTGACCTGGCTTGTATGTAAATTTGCGTATGATGCATTTATATGTACTATGTTCTTATATGGTGACGTGGTTTTCAGTTTTTTTTTTCATTTTCCGTATCTAATTAAGCCGGGCATGATCATCAAAAGATTTTAGACAAGTGATATTTTTTACTTTGTTATAATTATCGAAGATGGTTAGGATCAGAATAGAATTGCAAAAGGAACGACTTAGAGCAAGATTTAGGATCGCTGCATCAAGCATTGATGCAATATGCGTGGTCGGTTGATCTTGCTGAAGTAGTGACACTGAGTTATCGTGTATATTAACAATTGGGGCGAAACTATCAACATTTTTTTGGTTTCTATAATCATGTTATCTTACTTTCATTTTACATTAAACCTAGCTAGTCAATATTTTTTTTCATAGACATATGAAAAAAATAATATTATGAAAGGAAAGAAAACAGACTAAGTCTATATCTAGTAGTATACTTGTCAACAATCCATAAACTATAACATGGATATTGGGTGGGACAAAGAAAGGGTATTATTTGGAGTCGTTGCATGAATTATTCGGCTGCTATAAATTATAGGGAAAATGGCTCATAGGTCCTAAGAGATCAAAAAAATGGTAATAAAGTTTTAAAGGGGATTCCCAATTCAATAAAGTCCCTAGGGACTTTTATGTGATTAATTCCCTATATGAAAAGACCATCTTACCCTAAGAAAAGGAAAGAGAAAACACACACAGAGAGAAATGGAAGAAACACACTGAAAGAGAAATGAGGGAAAACGCAAAGACAAAGAAAATGAAGGAACATCAGAAGAATAAACACAAATTCCCAGAAAAATAGAGATAAGAATAATGCAAACATTCATCAGTCAAATTCCTAGGAATTTCTTAGGCTTTTTCTCATTTTAAGTCGGTTCACGCCCACATCGTTTTTAGATGAATTCATCGCTTCAACAAACCCTTCGAAGAAGTTTATTGCAAATTCAATAGCCCATCTTCTGGGCTATTCGACAGCTTAGTAATTACAGGATTGATATAAAAGTAGCCATTCTGAAGATCTTCTAAGAGAATTCGATTTCGGTTTGACACAGTATCAATGGATTTACTTCATTTCATTGATTAGAAAATTTTTGCATTAGCTTATTTTCTTTAAAATGAGTAGTAATGGTAAATCTCATAGTGGTAATCAAAGCACCGAGATATCATCTGCAACGCAGGTGCTGGACTTGTTGCTGAGAAGCTGTTCTACTTCTAATCCTTGTTCAGGAAGACTGAACAACTTGTAAATATGACTAATAAAGTTGTTAAAATCTACTGAACAAGTTGTAAATACACCAAATCATATTTTCTGATATCAGCTTAGCCAATAGCCCATGAAGACTGATCAGGTTGTAACTATGGCTAATAAAGTTATTAAAACATATTGAACAAGTTGTAAATACACCAAATCACATTTTCTGACTTGGTTCATTTCAGCTTAGCAGTAGCCCACGAAGACTGATCAGGTTGTAAATATGGCTAATGAAATTGTTAAAACTTACTGAACAAGTTGTAAATGCACTGAATCACATTTTTTGACTTGGTTGCAAGTAGCCCATGAAGACTGATCATGTTGTAAATATGACTAATGAAGTTGTTAAAACCTACTAAACAAGTTGTAAATATACCTAATCGCAGTTTCTGACTTGGTTCATTTTAGCTTATCCAGTAGCCCACGAAGACTGATCAGGTTATAAATATGGCTAATGAAGATGTTAAAACCTACTGAACAAGTTGTAAATATACCAAATCACATTTTCTGACTTGGTTTATCTCAGCTTAGCAAGTAGCCCATGAAAACTGATCCGATTGAAAATATGACTAATGAAGTTGTTAAAACCTACTGAATAAGTTGTAAATGCACCAAATCACATTTTCTGACTTGGTTCATCTCAGCCTAACCAGTAGCCCGCGAAGACTAATCAGGTTGTAAATATGGCTAATGAAGTTGTTAAAACCTACTGAATAATTTATAAATACACCAAATCACATTTTCTGACTTGGTTTATCTCAGCTTAGCAAGTAGCCTACGAAGACTGATCAAGTTGAAAATATGACTAATAAATGTATTAAAACCTACTGAACAAGTTGTAAATGCACAAAATCACATTTTCTGACTTAGTTCATCTCAACTTAGCTAGTAGCCCATGAAAAATGATCATGTTGTAAATATGGATAACGAAGTTGTTAAAATCTACTCAACAAGTTGTAAGAAACAAAAAGACATTTCTGACTTGCTTCATGTCATCTTAGCCACTGGGTAAAGCAGACTGATCATGTTGTAAATATGGCTAACGAAGTTGTTAAAACCTACTTAACAAGTTGTAAACAACTAAGAGATATTTTTAACTTATTTCATGTCATTTTAGTCACTGGGCCAAGCCGACTAATCATGTTGTAAATATGGTTAACGAAGTTGTTAAAGCTTACTCAAAAAGTTGTAAACAACTAAAAGGCATTTCTGACTTGCTTCATGTCATCTTAGCCATTGGACCAAACAGACTGATCATGTTATAAATATGGTTAACGAAGTTGTTAAAATCTATTCAACAGATTGTAAATACATCAAATCACATTTTTTGACTTGGTTTGTATCAGCTTAGCCAGTAGCCTACGAAGGCTAATGAAGTTGTTAAAATATACTGAACAAGTTGTAAAAAGAAGATGACTGTTAGGACTTGCAAAATTTAAAATACAGTTGTAATTGTTAGAACCTATCAAATTTCAAATGCCAAACAATATGAATCACAATTGAGTTGTGAAAAAATCACAACAGTATACATATTTACATAACATGAAGGCTTTAGTACAAAATAACAGAACAACTCCTATGTCTCTTTCCTCTTCTTGATTTGTTGGTTGCCAACTATATTGGACAGTACCTTTTGCACAAGTTTGTTCCTCATACTTGAATGGATAGAAGAATCATCTGGAGGATCTAGGGAGGAAAGACTCATTTCCAAGTTCCAAAAAGGTGCCTCATACTTGAATGGACAGAAGAATCAACCAGTCTATATGAGTTTCTGGAATAGATGGTCATGGTGATAAGCTTGATGACCAACGTTCATCTGATGTGCCCAAGATTATTTTGAGCTCTCCCACCTCTATTTGGATTTTGACATCAAATAGTTAGGCATCAATCACATATAATTAATTGAAAAAAAAAATCAAAAACGGATGAAAAAAGTACTCATGTTAGTACATAAAGATGAGACAAAATTAACAATCCATAAAGCTGAATGACGCATGTAGGAAAAATACCCCACTGATGATAAAGCACCACCGAAACAAAAAATAAAAAGGATTCAAAACATTCTCAAACTTATATTTTCATCTTGTTTTATTCTCTCCCACCAAGAAAACTTAGTGGGATAAAAGGAAGCCAAAATTCCTCAAAACAAGGTAAATGGATGTCACATATGACAAAGGAAGATGTAACAAAGAAAATACAAATAAGCAGTAAAAGCTCAAAGATAAAAGGAGCAAGAAAAGAAAATAGAGCAAAACTTCATAAAATTTCCAAGCCAACAATATAGTCCACAACTCAGTGTAGGAAGCTTATTCTTTTAAATCTTAAAATAAGTTCAATTCATCTAATTTAAAGAGCCAGTCAAACTATCGAGAAATGACTTATAAATGGATGTCATATATACAAGGCATGAGGTTTAGTCTTCCTCTGCAATAACACTAATCTCACCTTTCTCTAGTAAATCATAAAAGGTCATGACTTTCTTCTGTTCATTCCAGTAATGCATATTTCACACACTACCGGCACCAAGGGCAAGTACGAAATCAATGCATATCTCCTTTACAGCACTTAGCCCTTTCAACTGAAATACAACCTGCGTATTAACAATTGTATCATCAATATTAACAACTATGAAGCTAATATTAATAACAATAATTTTATATCAACTCACAATTTTCTTATCACACAAACCACCATTACATTCATTCAATCCCACTCAAAACTCATCAATTCCTCTTTTACATATCCCAAAACCATAACAATCCCTCTGTTACATTTCGCTGAAACATATCACATGTTCTGTAGTAACAACTACAACAACTATATTTACAACTATGACTGGACGAATTAACTACAATATTTTATTATCATTTCAGAGTTTTCTCATAAATCAACCCCCACCACATTCAACTATTTCACCTACCAATAGCTCAATTCCTCTGTAACTAACTACAAAAACAGAGCATATTAACATTCTTATAACCCAACCATGTTAAAACCACAACGTCAATGATTAAGATCATATTTTCACCAAAACATTAGCATTACTAATCTATCTCCTACCACATAGTTCATTATTGACCCAAAGCTCAAACCTTTGATCAACTAATACTTTACGGAAAAACATAAATTCTTTACTTTACTGTTCAGTGGCTATAAAAATCCATAACAACGATAGAAGCTCTAACTTTTTGCAAGAATATTGTTACGAGTGTAGGATGGTGTATTTAGAAGTGCAAGTGTACACTGTCGTAATCAAGTAATATAGAAGTGAGTAGAGTATCGTTCCCACGAGGATTAATCACTAAGTACCAAAATTGGTAATTTTAATTCTATTTAGTCGGTTGATTAGTTGTGATTAAGATTGCAAGATAGAAATGATAAAATATGAATACAAGTGATATAAAGACAAATATGAGAAAAAGTCCTAGGGATTAGATTTCACTTAATAAATTCCGGATTGAATCACTTATATATTCTAGTCCAATTTATTCCACATGATTGATAGTCGAGTTTCCCTATTTTAATTACTAGCCTTTTCCAAGGTCAAGTAATTCTATAATTAATTGCTAACCCAATATATTCCTATATGAATTTAAGCAATCAATTATGCATTAAGATTTATAGAACTCAATTAAGACTATACAACACATATGAATATATTCCTATTTCATATGCAAATTATGGTTTTAATTATAGGATCCACACACATGTATCTCCTTCCGGTCTCAACATGCATATTAAAATCATCCAAAAGGTGGCCAATCAATTGTAAGCATTAAGAGCAATAATTAAAACTCAATCATGAAGGAAAAATTAAAACTAGATTTAATAAGTTAAGATTCAATCCGTCATTAGTAAGCTACGTCATCACCCTAGGAAAAGGAAAATTTAGCTCATGATAAAATTAAAAACAAAACCAAAATATATTACAAACATCATAAATATTGTATAAAAATTAATTACAAAAACATAAAAATACAATTACAAGATGCATGAAAATGGAAAATCTAGCCTACCATATAGGAGGTAAAACCATCCATGTAGGTGGCAACCTATACCATTCATAAATGAGGACTACCTAGGCCTTCCATATAGGAGGTAAAACCATCCATATATGAGGCATGCAATAAGTAAAAAAAATGTAAGAAATAAATTTTAAAAATAACAACTTTCTCTCTCTAAAATAGAAACTCTCTCTCTCCTCCTTCCTCTTCATTTTAGGGTGCCAAGAAGCTCTATTTATAGGCTTCATTTTCGGACTGCTACAATATTTTTCTACAGTGATTTTGCTACAGTGACCGACCACCCACTTGCTACAGTGAACCGACTGCTACAGGAACCGCACTGAACCGCCCCACTTCCACACACACCGACCTCTACAGTACAACGCAATGGTCCACTACATTGCACAGTGAACAGTACCGCATGAATAGTGCACAGTGAATAGTACTACATGAATAGTAACTTCCCCTTAAATGCCTTCTTTAATTCTTCTTAATCCGGTACTATCCATGACTGCAAGAAAATCATTATTTATTTATTAATTACACCTAAATTGATTATATTCAGCTCAAATATAGTCCACAAAATCATCATATAAGGGAAAATAAATATGCAAATATTTTACTTATCAAATATCATCATCAAACTTAAACTCTTCAACCTTGCTGCTGAACCAACGTCGAATTCCTTCTGTGCTTTCTCTTTCTCGTGGTGTTTTTCCTCTTTCTCGTTAATCACCGAAAGAGCATCATATAATTTTCTGTGGGTTTTTTTTTTCTTTTATTTATTGGGGGCATAATGGTCTTTTTACTGTATGAATTCATATTAGAAAAGTCCCAATAAATTTTTTTGTCATGGCAATTTGAAAAAGAACTTTTTTATTATTAATTGAGTCCCTTGGGACCTCACAACCATTTTCCCTAAATTATAAGCAATGACACGTGGGTGGGGCTTGCTGGCGCCTTATGATGAGCCTGATGCGTGGGACCAGGCCAAAATGGATAGAGCGTTGCTTTTAATATTTTGGGCTTTGGAGTCATTTTCAAATAAGGGTTATTGAGTGTTAAAATACTGGGTCTGAGCTCCGCGATTAGGACCAGCCCAAACTAAATTTTAATTTATTTTTAATATTATTAACTTGTATCGGTTCAAAATTTGTGACTGTCTCTTTCAATATAAATGTTTTTTTTTAGAGTTGAATTTGAGATTTAGAGAAATCTAGTTAAGTCTTACACCGCTAGATCAACATATGTTGGTTAAATTTTAATTTCTTTTATTATACATGTTATACAATTTTTTTTCCTGAAAAAATGAATTAGAATATAAGTTTCGTCCGCCACTGTGTTAACTTGCTTTGTATGTTCAGTTATGCAAGATGTCTCAAGTGCATGCTTGCACCTTATGATGAGCCTGATGCGTGGGATCAAGCCAGAATGGATGAATCTCAACTTTCATTTAAATAAACGAAGAACAAATGGATACATGACTGGAGGCTTAATTGTGTGTTTCCATAGAGAGAAGATTAGGATGAGGAGAGAAAAGCAAGGGAGAAAATAGAGGGAAAATGTATATTTCCTTGTTTGGATTGGAGGAGAAAAAGAAAAGCGTGAAGAATTTTTTTTTTTTTACGTGGATCTCATGTTTTTGTCTCCCAAATTCTCTCTCTCAAGAATAAAGACGGAGAGATTTTGCCCTGGCCACCACAATTCGCCACTTCACCAGTTATTACACTATTAATTATGCGTCTTTCATGGTAGCTCCCCACTGTGAAATGCTTTATTGGTTTTTTTTTGTAAAAAATTTACATTTGTTAAATGATATCTACAATGCTACAACAAACTAACACACACACACACACACACACATATATCGACAGACCTTTCTTATTTTTATACCATATTCATTCCTGTTAAATTTAATTTATTATCAATAATAATATTATAATTATAAATAAAAATAAAGAGATTGATTTTTTTAAAGAAATTTTTATACGTATTTTAATAAATTAGGATACAAACATATATTATCATTGGAAAATTTTTATTTTATTTTAAATTACTTTTTATTATTTTATTTTGTGAGTAAATATATTTGGCTTAATATTTTGATTTTAAAATAAAACATAAAAAATAATTTCATTTTAATTTGAATTTAATATTTAATTTCATGGTTTTAATTTATTATTTGAATTTATTTTTCATGACATTATTTGAAAAGATGAGTTAAAATTTAAATAAATATTTTATTGTCATTATAAATATCATGCATTTTCTGTCCTTTTTTTCTATTCTCTATACAAATACAGGAAAAGATAACTACTCACCAATTCAACTAACTTTATTGAAACTCAACCTTTATTGACATTATAGCGCAAGAGTTGAAACTCAAAAGAATGTCCAGTGAGCGTTACTTTTAATATTAGGTGGGCTTGTGGGATTTGGAGTCACCTTAGAATAAGGAGTATGTGTTAAAGTGGGCCTGGGTTTCACAAAAATCTTGAGAGGCCCAGCCCAAACTAAATTTTAATTTTGGTTATTATTGTAAATCTGCATTGCATGCATGCTGCTTTTGCCACACGTACACTTTACCGTTGGATGGGGTGGGAGAGCTACTCCTATTTAGATGATAAAATCTGGACGATTGATATTTATTTTTTTAAAAAAATTATTTTATTAAGTAAAAAATATAAAATAAAAATAATATCTTAATTAACTTAATTTTAAAATGATTTTTTTATTTAAAAATAGGGAAAATGAATGTGCAGTCCCAAAGAAACAAAAAAACGAAGATTCAGTCCCAAAAAATCACATAATTACTGTCATGTCCCAAGAGACTGATTTTTAATAAATTGCAATTACACAATTACTCAAATGCCCTTATTTGACAACACCCACTCCATTGACATGCGTGTGAAATATTAAAATGTGTGGAATATTTTATTAAAATGGGTGTTATGGGTCCCTGAACCCATTTTAATTTTAATAAAATATTCTAGCACCCACATTCTTCTTAATAAAATATTCCAACACCCACATTCTTCTTAATAAAATATTCCAACACCCACCCACATTCTTCTTAATAAAATATTATAATTGCGTTAACAACCCTCACAGCATCCATTGACAACACCCACAGTGTGCATTGACAAGTCCGTGATGTTGTGTTAACAACCTCTACACTGTCCATTGACAACACTGACAGCCTCCATTGACAAGTCCTTCATAACAACCCTCACAGCCTTCATTGACAACCCATACAGCCTATATTGACAACCTTGACAACCTCCATTGACAAGTCATTCATGTTGCGTTAACAACCCAACAGCCTCCATTGACAACCCCAACAGCCTCCATTGACAACCCCTACAGCCTCCATTAACAACCCCAACAGCCTCCATTGACAAGTCCTTCATGTTGCGTTAACAACCCCCACAGCCTATATTGACAACCCCAACAGCCTCCATTGACAACCCCAACAGCCTATATTAACAACCCCAACAGCCTCCATTGACAACCCCAACAACCTCCATTGACAACCCCAACTACCTTCATTGACAACCCCTACAGCCTATATTGACAACCCCAATACCAAACATGAATTTACATCAATTTACATAGAGCTGAAGTTACAAATGAATTTACATCTACTTACAAACATGTTGTATAGAAAAATCCCGCAAACTATCAGTGCAACTTTTCAATAAGAAATTATGTATATAAATGCTTTCTTTACAAACTAAAGTGAGCCATTTTGCTTAGAATTTGAGATAATCTGAATCTTCTCTTCTGCAAACTATCAGGCTGTTGGGATTGTTAATATAGGCTGTTGGGGTTGTTAACGCAACATGAAAGACTTGTCAATGGAGGCTGTTGGGGTTGTTAATGGAGGCTATTGGGGTTGTCAATGGAGGCTGTTGGGGTTGTCAATATAAGCTGTTGGGTTGTTAACGCAACATGAAGGACTTGTCAATGGAGGCTGTCAAGGTTGTCAATATAGGCTGTAGGGGTTATCAATGAAGGCTGTGAGGGTTGTTATGAAGGACTTGTCAATGGAGGCTGTCAGTGTTGTCAATGGACAGTGTAGAGGTTGTTAACACAACATCACGGACTTGTCAATGCACACTGTGGGTGTTGTCAATGGATGCTGTAGGGGTTGTTAACGCAATTATAATATTTTATTAAGAAGAATGTGGGTGGGTGTTGGAATATTTTATTAAGAAGAATGTGGGTGTTAGAATATTTTATTAAAATTAAAATGGGTTCAGGGACCTATAACACCCATTTTAATAAAATATTCCACACATTTTAATATTCCACACGCATGTCAATGGAGTGGGTGTTGTCAAATAAGGGTATTTGGGTAATTGTGTAATTACAATTTATTAAAAATCAGTCTCTTGGGACCTGACAATAATTATGTGATTTTTTGGGACTGAATCTTCGTTTTTTTGTTTCTTTGGGACTGCATCACATTCATTTTCCCTTAAAAATATTAATTAAAAAATTAAATATAGACAATTCAGATAAAATCTAAACAGTCCAGATCATATCAGCTTTCCCTACTCATTAAAATGATTTGATGGAAACCGGGTCCGCCAAGGCTCCCTCGCGTGGGCACCCCATAATGTTATGGCCTCCATTATTCTGAACCTCATAACTTCGGAAGAACTAAAAACATAATATAATACTCACAGTTATAATGTCAGTAACGCCAACCCGTGCTGCCTTGCCTCCTCACCTTTATTGGCACTCTCTCCTTACATGTGCGATCTAATGAACACCAAGCTGATATCCTAACAAAGGCAGTTTTAGAGGATATTTAGCGGAAGTTGATGTGCAAATTAGGGACTGTTAATATGTTTTCATTCCCTACTTGAGGGGGAGTGTAGGAAAATATAGTTAGTGTGTTATTTTACACCGTGTCGTTTTACACATAGGGAATTGTTGTTTTGCTTATTTGTTTGTATCTCTCGGTACTTATAAATAGACTAGAGTTATAAGCTATTTTTAGATGATTGTAAATATTCTTTGATTAAGTAATGAATGAGAAGGCTTTTTTTTTCTCTATGGGCTTGTATCTGTCAGGCTTAGCATATTCATCATTGACCAGCGTTGATGCAATATATAGTACGCAGAATGTGATCAATCTTGTACGTGCTAGCTGGCTACACGCACGCAAGCTTGATCAGACTACCTGTTAATTTGTGTGCATATGATGATGTATTGTGTGCTTGTGCTTCTCCTATAATATAATGGAGTGACGTTTTCAATTTCTCACATTTATTGCCTCCATCATCTCCATGTCTTAAAACTTGATAGGGATGATCAGCGAGCATTTTCTTTGGTCTTTCCCGGCTACTTTTCGGAGGATTCCATTCTATTAACTCCTACCCCCTTTATCAGCATCTCCAACAGTGTCAAAATCACCTCAACCGATTGTGTTTGGACTTGATGCACCAGTTGAGGCTCGAGAGTTTAGGCTCAAAGAATGTCCGGAGGCCGAAGCGTCACTTTTAATATTATGGGCTTGTGGCTTCGGAGTCATTTTCAATGAGGGTTAAAACGGGCTTGGGTTTGGCAGTTGGATAACAAAATCATTAAAGTAATATACGCACAAAAGAGGGCTGCAAATTTTAAATGCTACTAATCCATTTAATTAAATGTGACAAACATTATTAGTTAGAGTGATGTATATCTTTTTTTTTTTTGTTCAAAAAGAGTGATGTATATCCACTTCTCATCTATTTACTCTAAATCATGTAGACCTCTCTTCTATAAATAATGCGCGAATTTAGAAATATGCCACAGTCCTTCACGGTCAAATAGGCCAAGACCTTTAGGGTTTGTTTGGTATGAGGGGATGGGAGGGGATATGAGGGAAATGGGGGGATTTTGCTCCCCTCCCCTTGTTTGGATAACTAAAAATTTTAGGAGGGGAGGGAAAATTTTCTAAAATTCTCCATCCCCTCCCCTCTTAACCCTCCCCTCAAAAATTGGGGGGATTTGGAGGGAAAGGTTAATATTTGAGCTTAAATTAACTAATATGTCCATACTATTTTAAAATATTCTCACAATACCCTTCTCATTATTTAATTATAAAATTATAATTTTATATAGTAAATTCCATTTATAATTATATTTATTTAATTTTTATAATTATAAAATTATAATTTTATGTATTAGATTACTTATATAATTATATTTTATTAAATATGTTAGAAAGTTATTAATTACAAATTAAATGAAATAAGAGCAAAATTGTCCATATAAAAATATTTATCCTCCCCTCCCCTTCTATACCAAACATAATACTATTAAAATCCCTCCCCTCCCTTCTCTTTTTGTCAACCTAAACAAGGTAAAAGAAAATCCATCTCGAACCCTCCCCTCCCCTCCCCTCCATCGAGCCAAACATAGCCTTAAACAGATCAAAATTATATATGTCAATCTAAATTATCTTTTGGTAAAAAAATAAATTATCTAAAACACAATATAAAATAATTTATATAATTAATCAACAAGTTAACACCAAATACAACAATATAACCGTTTCAACTACAATTACAATAATTTACACCAAATCAGATTATAGCCACTAACCACAAAACTTCAAATCTTCAACATAATTTCTTCTTGTTTGAAGACCTTAAAAAAAATGAAATGTATATTATTAGATAATAGCACAAAAGTTTAACTATATAAGGAATTATACTATCTTAACGGTACAAAAATTTTACCTCTGGTTTCTTCTTTGAGTTTGTAAAGAAAATCATGTCATACAAAATATATATAGGGTGTGTTTGGATGAGTTTTGGGTGTGTTTGTATGAGCTTAGTTTTCACTTTAAGGGTTTATAGCAAGGCATAAGCTCAATTCAATTGGAGAGATGAATTATTAGGTGTTTGGGTGAGCTTTTAAATTAAGAGCTTACAAGAAAAAAAAGCCATTTTTCATTTAAGCTGAAATAAATAGCTTTTGGCTTAAATTAAGAGTTTATAAGAAATTCTCAAACTGATGTAGACTTTATGGATACAGAAAATGAGAATACAGTTAATGTAGATAATAGTCAAGATCAAGAGTCATCGTCAACAAATAATCCTTACACATCTTCAACCCAAATAAATCATATTTGTAACACCATCAGGAATCTAATTGTACATGACATTTGATCTGATTAGTTATGTTATATTTGACTATATCAAAAACTTTAATTTTGTATCATTTTTAATTTATTTGCATTTTCATTGCAATTTAATTATCTATTTTACCATTGTCAAATGTGATTAAATATATTTTTCTCACTTTTCATATATTTTACAATTTTTTATTTTAAATATCATAAAAGTCACTTATGTAAAAACTAAACCAAACACATTTCACTTTTATAAAAACACTTATCCAATCGTCAATCTAAACATAAATAGTACACAATTTAACTTTACTTGATCTAACTTATCCATAAGTCACTTTTTAAATAAGTCACTTTTCTCACCGCTCATCCAAACAAATGACTACTATAGAATGATTATTATATAATTATACAGGACATTTGATCTGATTAGTTTAAACTGACTTAAGTTACAAGCAGATCAACGTATAATTCAAATCCCACTATTAGAAATGACTACTATAGAATGATTCTCTGATCATATTTGCCCTGCTTCCCATGATGAGTATTTTAGGAGTAGCATACAAACCCTATCTCAGCAAAAGGCTGATAAAAGAAAAGGAAATAACAAGGTGTCTTCCTCAATTTGTACAATCCAAGGCCCAAAAACTTAGAAATTGTCGGCTTTTTTATCCTAATACCATAAATAATAAAATATAATATCAAAATGCTTAAAAGTATAAACTATTTTATTGTAATATTGCACTTAAAATCATTCAATCTGAAGAATGATTTTAAATTTGTAAAGAAATTGTCCTTGTGAAGAGCGACTTTTGGTTCCATTTTAAAAATCATTATTTACATTAACAATTTTAGAAATCGTTCTTTACATGAATGATTTTAGAATGATGTGACTCTTTTTAAAATAATTAAAAAAGAATTTTATTAGAAATATTCTCCCTTCAAAATTCCTTGCGTGACCCCTCCCCCTTCCCAATGCTTTTAGCCATGTCAACCTTTTCCCCCATGCAAGAGCATGAGTAAACAGTAAATAAAGGGCTTTATATTTTGCTCCATTCCTGCATCCCCACTCTTCATTTTTTCATCCTCACTCTGTTGGTCTTTTCTTTCTCATCTCATTTAACTCCAACATCTTCCTCTCCCCTTCTTACATATTACTCAGCTCTTTCCTCCTCCTCCTTACTATATTCTTTTGCTTTGTGGTTTCATTTTTTGTTATTTGCATCGGTCTTTTTTTTTATTGTTGTTGTGGGTAAGTTGTTTATCTAATTTTATTTTTTAATTTGGTAGTTTGTAATATGTAATTTAAATTTTATTTATGTTGCCTTGATAATTATTATTTTACTATTTTTTATTTTTAGGTGGTCAGTGGTTGGTTCAACAATTTGGAAAATTAAAATAGGTGCCTCTTATTTTGACTGTAAGTATTACCATGTATTATATGGTAATATAGGTCAGTTTTGAGACCTCAAAATTTAAATTTGATCTCTATTTTTAAGCATGTGGTTTCCGCTATGTGAACTTTGTGTCATGATATTAGCAAATATGTTTTTATTTTGCGGAATATTGTTTGTATATTTATAATATTTTCCAAAATATTATAGTTTTATAATTTATTTATTTAATACTTATTAATTTTATAATATGCAAAAAAATTTCAAAGTTCTTAAACTTTTATTATACACTCAATTCACCCCCCCTCTTGGGTGTCAGCAAGTTCTAACAAGAACAACACCTTCCAAATTTTAGTCAGCCTCATTACATGTCAACGCCGTCGTCATCCCATTTCACTTCTTCTAACCCTACACAACATGAACCTCATTACATGTCATGGTTATTATCTTCCCCTTCCAACCTACCCAATGTTGTTCAATTTCAGCCATTCACATTTTTATTAGATGATCATGCATTATTTTTTACTGAATACAATACTTCTACTTTTGAGCGTGGTGGGATGTCAAATGAAGCATTTGTCACTCATAGACAATCCATTTCTTTAAATGAATCACCGTGGTTTGATTTAAATACGTTAATGACATAAATAAATGAAACGCTTGAATCTCAAGAACTTGACATACAACAACAACCACAACGTATGCGGAGGAGACCTAGATGTAGTACATGAAGTCACTATTTATAAAGTTAATTCATTTTCATTTTTCAGTCATATACACTTAATTATTATTTAGTATTAATTTTTTAATATTTTATTTGGTCAATCCACTCCTTATCCTATTTTTGCAATCATTATTTCTTTTATTATGTAATTATAATAATTATTATTATTACTATAATCATTATTATCATCATCAATCATTCAGCAATAATTGTTTTTTAATGTAAATTAATTATTAGGTATATGATGAGAAGAGAGGAAATTAGGGGGAAAAAATGCATTGAAATCGTCATTCAGGTGATGAAATTTAGAAATCGTTCACCTAAAGAACGATTTTCATTTACATAAAACTTTATGCTGATGCTGTGTTATTGAAGAAGTTGTTCTTCAGGTGAACGATTTCTAAAATTCATCACATGAAGAACAATTTTGAATATAACATTTTGGTAAATATTTCTCACGGTGTAGTATTTTGGTATATATGTTTTACTATTTATAATATATTAGTAAAAAAGCCGAAATTGTCAAACACTGCTGCGGAAAATGTCTTTTTACAACAATTATTATCTATCATATATCACGGTTCTGAACCATCATATATACGGGTGTTATATATGCTTGGCGAAAATAAATTATGTTCCAAATCATTATTTATTCATAATATGCACATTGCTATGATAATAATTAATGGGCACACTGAACAACCACCATAATATATGGTAATGATTGCATCATATATAATGGTCCCATTTGGACGACCGTCATTTATTTAGTAACATACATAACGGTTTTTATATAAGAACCGTGACTCTTAATAAAAATAAATAATGGTATCACGTAGATAACCGTTATGTATTTAGTACATAAATAATGGTTTATAAATAAGAATTGTGAAATGTTATAATACATGATGATTTTTATATAATAACCATGATATATGGATGCAGAACTCTTAAAGTAAGAGTTTCTGAGCTACTTGGACTCGTCTGTATATAATAGAACAATACCTCTCACATCAAGTGACAATGTAATTTGGGATGAATCAAGACATTTCAGGCTTTGTGGGAAAAATCAATGGTAATTGTTAACGTATATATGTGATAATGTAACTATTGGCCTATAATTGTATCTCTTTACAGAAATTAACCCTGAAAAGCAAAGATCTTTGGGGGGAAAACAAAGTGGGTGTTTGGAATAACGATTGGAATTTTCAAAAGTGCTTTTCAATTGTGATTTACGGTATAAGATGTATGTATGTGAGAGAAGTTTTATCTTGACTTACATAAATCGCACTTATAAAATAATTTTAAGCTATCTCAAATAAGTTAAAATATCTCTATAGAAAATCCCGTGCACCCTTTCCTATAAAGATATATATTTTTTCTTATACAATTTTGCTTTTTAAACTTAATTGATGAAGAGACACAAAGAATAATAAACACTTATTTCATTTACATTACTTATGCTGGTTGAGGTTGTATATTTATGAAACACCTCCCGGTATACAATATTGGTTGTTGTGCTCGTACTTTGCTTTTGGGAATTAATCAGGGATCAATATCGTTAATCCACGATGTAACTGTATCAAGGCGAGTTTAGTTTATCAAACAAGAATGAATTAACCGTATCAACAAGGCTATTACTGATTTGCAGTGCAAGAGGTAATATCGTATGGTAGATCACTTGTCCAAATTCTCAATTGATCACTTGCCATACTGTACTTGACCATTTTAAGGAATTTCTCTAAGTGGCAAAAAGACAAAAACTTGTATCTCTTCGCCACAGATTTTAGAATGAGAAGAAGATGATTATGAATTTCAAATACCAAGGCTTATTAATTAATTATCTCAGCTGCGTAATATTTTTATGGAGATTCAGGTTGCAACATCTGAAGTAACCCCCACCACCTTAGGTCTGGGCAAGTTATAGCCTGTCAACCATGCATGGATATTCCCGTAGTACGTGTAACTCTCTTGAGATCTTTCCTGCCACCTCAGGTCAGCCCTACCTCCAAATAATTGCATATAATAAGATATGTTTAAGGTTATAATTACTGATCTTAAAAATATTTATACATATAAATCAATACAACACTTATTTCATATATTTATTTTGTATATCATAAATTATAACTTTAAAAAATATTTTTAAATATTTTAATCACTATTTTAAACAAACAATATATTATTTATCAATGCCTATGCCACTTTTCTAGCTTGCTAGCTAGTAGAATATATACAACCTCCTTAGTTATTCTTTCTCAACCACTTTTCACTTTGGGCTCTTCTCACCGTTGAAAAAATGAAGTTCTCTCCAATTCCCCTCCTTACCTTGCTCATTGTAATTCTCTAGAATATATACCTATGCCTATGTTTTGAATTCTTTTAATTCTCCCTTTTGAAATCACCATTTATTATACAATATTTAATTAATTATATGTTAAAATGATTGATTGGTAGTTTGTCCTTCCCACTACCACTCCCATGATTTCTTCCTCTGCAAATCTCCTCCTGCACAACAAGGGAAATCCCATCCGTCATTATGATGCTGCCCCTGACACCCAACTCCTTCATACAGAAGGAAAAGGCAGAGACACCGGCGAGGGAAAACCAAGTGGTGCCACCACTGTCAATGTTGGTGGCAAAGGCGAAGCTGTTACCATCCACGAGCACAGCTTGGCAATTCCGATTTTCTATGGTTATGGCAGAGTCGCCGGCGAGAGAAAACCAGATGGTGCCACCTCTGTCAATGTTGGTGGCAAAGGCGAAACTGTTATCATCCACCGGCTTAGCATGTCAATTCCCATTTTCTATGGTTATGGCGGAGGATGGAGCCAATTTCGTCACGACGTCGACATGGCAGTGTTATTGGAGGACTCGAAACCTGGTCACAAAATCAAGATGGACTTCACTCAGTGCTCCAACCAAACCTCCTTCCTTCCTCGTGAACTTGCCGATTCCATCCCCTTTTCTTCAGCCAAGGTCACCCTCTACTTCATGTCAACCTGGCCTCTTTCTTCTATCTAGAAACCTACTCACAAGTTTGTTTTCTTTGTACAGTTGGATGATATATTGAAGAGGTTGGGTATAAAGCCTGGGTCTGAAGATGCGGAGATTGTGAAGCAGACACTAACGTATTGCGAGGCAGCAGGCATAAAAGGAGAGGAGAAGTATTGTGTGACGTCTTGGGAGTTTATGGTTGATTACGGGACACCGAAGCTCGGGGAGAAGGTGGAGGCGGTGTTTATGGAGGCGGCGGCGGCAAACGAGAGGGGCACGCAGGAGTACACAATATAATAGGTGGCGAAGTGGAGAAGGTGTGGGATAAGAATATGGTTATATGCCATATCATAGATTACCCGGACGCCGTGTTTTACCGTCACAAATTGGAGAAGATGACGGTCTATACTCTATACAGTGCCATTAGAGGGGTTCGATGGGATGAGACTAAAAGCAGTTGTCGTTTTCCACACCAACACGTCACGGTGGAACCCAAAGTTTCCGATTTTACAAGTGCTCAAAGTGAAGCCGGGCACTGTCCTCGTCTGCCACTTCCTGGCTCCTCATGACAGCATTGTTTGGGTTCCCAAGCTCCTTCAAATCCTCTAAGACTTCTCTTTCTATATATATATATATATATATATAATCTGTGTTCTTGTCCACTAGTTTCTACCGTCCATGTTTAAATAAGGTGTATGTGCGGTTCCAACCTTATAGAACTTACCAACGTTGAATGTAATATAATATATGCCACTTTATATTATAGTTCGAATGTGATGCATTATGTATGTGCTTCTTGTATATATAATGTAATGTAGTGACGTTTAATCTGTCCTAAATCTATCTATCTGTTCTATTTCTTAAAAACCTGTTGTAACCACGGTTTCTGTAAATGGATTTTGTTATCGGTTTGGTTTCTTTTAACATATTCTATTATTTATGTTGTATTTGGTTCGGTTTTTTTAAATGGTTGGTTTTTTCAACAATCTTTATTATTCATTATTATTTAACATTTATTCTTGAAGTCCAAAAGCTATTTAAAAAAAAACATTTACCTTAGCTTTGAAGTTCAAAGCCATCTTTAAAAAAATCTATCTTAAAAAATGAAAAAGACTTGAATCACTTTATAAAATTTTCTTGAGAGTTATATATAACATCTATCTTCATTTAATTTTGGTTTAAACTAAATTTTTCGCATCGTGATTATTCATACTCCTTGACACTAGCATTATTAGGTGCCTTCATGTAGAGTTCAAAGATACACATTTTAGCCATTTCGTTTTCTTCACTGTAACTTCCAAGGATCAAATGTTTGCATTGAAATGGATTTGTGCAGAAAGGCATCCAATCATGTAACTTCATGGTGAGCATAGGAAGAAAAGCAAATCAAGTAGCATTAATTTTTAAATTTTTTTTTATCTATTAACTCTTTTCCTATAGGTTATTTGATGATAGATATCTTGAAATTAGTTAGATGAATGGTTCATGTTCTGATGTAATCTGTCGTCAAGGTAAGAAACAAAACAAAAAATCTTTCACTAATTTTTTTAGTGATATGGACTTATTATGTTTTCTTTTCCACAAGAGGAATTTCTTGGAAGCACCATTGCAACAAAGAAAAATTTGTTTGACAACAATTGGATGTATACACCTCCATATGTTATACTAAACCTCATTGAATTTAAAATGAAGGAATTGGGCTCTTTTTTACACCATTGGTTTTTTTATCCTCTTTGTTGATATGGCTTGATTTGTAATGATCAAGCATGTTTGGAAACTCTATTTAGAATCGGGTTTATTTTATAAGTCCGATTTACGTAAATCGAGATAAATCTCTTCCACATATTTACCTCATAAACCGTAAAAGCAACCTTGTAAACCGTAAAAGTTACTTCGTATTCCGTGAATCACAATTTATAAGCACTTATAGAGCTTCCATTAGCTAATCCAAACGAGCTACTATTGGTCTTTTTTCACATCGTTCATCAATGACTTGGGGTCTATTTGGTCCAATTGAAAACCCACTTGGTAATACAATGGCGGTGCAATGTAATGTTTATTACCATTAGCATGCTTGGTCTGTTATTGACAAGATTTGGAGATATTATTTTTAAAGGTTTAATAGGAAATAAAGAAGTCTTAAAATGACATTAAACAAAATGACTCTCCATCTCCAATTGTCTTTTTCCGTAGTCAAAATACCTAGAATCAGCGTCAATATTCAAAACCCTAACAGAATCAACAAGTAAAAAAACCTTGAGCAGAAAAATCAAATGTTAACCAATTGAAAGAGTATAAATAAATAAATCAAGTTATATAGATGTGGGTTCAAATCATAAAAGAGGGAAAAAAAATAATATTCCATATGTGTTTTCTATGAATATTTAGAGAAAACAAATATTTTTTTTTATTCAATACATATGGGAGTTTAGGGCACAAAACTTGTCGATAAACCCACTGCAAGAAAATTCATTACTCTGATCACACATCAAAAACAGGAGAAAATCATAACCCACTATTCTTAGAACCCATATAAAACAATTTCCAACACAGATATAATTGTAGAATCACCAAAATGTCAGAGTACGCAAAATAAGACCTCAGGCCTAACAAGGTTAAATAGTTATTCCAAAATAATTATCAAAACAATAAATGTGATATTCTAAAAACATGAGGGTCTTATGATTGCGATATAGAAGTTAATACAACATCAATACTAAAAGAGGCTTACAAGGTTTTCAACGCCTGAAAAATTAGAGGTCTCCTCTAAAAAATTATTTACAATGATGGCATGAGACATAAAGTCTTAGTAACCCAAATCAATTTATAACATATGCAGGAAATGATTGTAAGTTAGAGAAACAAATTTAACTAATATAATAATAATATTCTCAATAATTAATTATTATATAATACTTTTAATATTGAGAATCAGCCCTACCCATCCATCCTACTCCTCCTTATATTTTCTGGATATGGTATAACCTATTAATACTAGTATACCTAGCCAAATGTTAGCTAGTCATTTCAAGAATACTGCCTCCTTTCATGCCACCACCGATATACCGTAACAGGGAGATGTCTTTCCAAAACACTCAACTCAAAATCTGAGTAAAGAATGAGAGAGCCAATGGACACAATTTCACAATATCTCTTTCATACAACCTAACATATCCCATAACATAAAAATAATAAATTAATAAAGTTTTTGAAAACATTTACAATATTATCATTCCTTATATAACATTACATCCTAAATAGTATAACCATCATAACAATAAAAATTTTAATAATAATCTTCGCTCGTATAAACAAGTTAGAAAATATACTGCTTCACTTAATCAAGTTCATATTCAAACATGAATATAATCTTTCAAAACATATACAAGTAGTATAGATGAACGAAAGATTCAGAAAATACCTTATAGTTCAAAGCAAGCATATAGAATAAATTAACCCCGGTTACCTCAACTCCACGCTTAACCTTAAGTAACAAAACACGAGCAATCATCGATTACAAAAAAATTATACATTATTAATGTATATACCAATTAACCACAGACAATAATAAAATAAATAATTTATGTAATTCAACTCCCGAAAATCAAATTTCATCTACAACCATTATCCTCAATTATTCTAATTTCCTTAAAAATCCTTAGTCACAAATCATTCCTCATGAACATAAATTACTCATTAAAATTCTTAAATAACCTTTATATCATTCTCTCATGTTAACCATTTAATTTTATAAGTCAAAGTTTCACTTTTAACATATCTATACTCATAATAGTGTAGAACATGAGCAGGAAAATATAAGAGGAATAGGCAAAACCGGTGAAGCAAATTTTGGCGATAATAGAGTTTGCTTAATGATGATGATCCGCAGAAATTGACCAGTCCTGGCGATCAAACATGGTAAAAACGGAACAAAATTTAGCTTTAATTAGTGGAATCCCCTTTAATCCCCCCACCACCAAATCATAAGGTTTTAGGCTTATATTTATATAAAAGGAAGAGATTTATTTATTTAGTGGGAACGAAAAAAGTGATGGGATTTAAGCTACATACACTTGCACTTGCCATATATATTGCTTAGCTTGTGAGTTTGTGATGATCAGCTTGTAATTAAAGCAACACACACAAAGAGGGATAGTGCGCTTTGCTAGCCTCTACTCCACAAATGCCCATCATATATAGGATTACATGCCTTCCTTCTTGTTTTTTTTAATCATTTTATTAAAGTTAATCACAACACGACAATATAGCTTCTGCCTTTTTCTTCTCCTCCCTCCAAAAAAGAATATTAAAAAAAAGTATGGGAGACGCTAATCTTGCCCCAATCCATGGATTATAATTACCTCGCACGCCTTGTAATGAAGGGTTTTTTGTTTGAGGTCAAAACCTTGGAGAATCACTTTGCTCCGACCAGCCTTTTTTAGTTTTATTTAATGGGTATTCACAAAGCTTCGAGACTAAGTGAGTTAAAAGGGAGTGAATGGTTGGCATGATATTGATCAGAATTATAGCAACAATGTGAGGGTGGTGTAAATGCGAGCCAGGTAGGTCGGTTTAGATTGACCTAACTTAGTAATGTTATTAATTATGTCTCTCAAATGAAATGTATCCCAATAAATTAAGCTGCATGTATATAGTACAGCTGACCCACGCCCCCGGGAGAAATCCAGGATTTGTATTATTGGTACCTTTTGCGCAATTGGTATCTCCGTTAACAAACTGAAAAGGAGCTTTCATTTTTTGTTTCTCTGTATGTAGGATATGTGGAGCTATGGTTGGTCATTATAAAATGGGCCTGTGGTTGGCCCAACAACTGTATCGGCTGAGAATTTTGTTGAACAGAGAAATTGAGACCCATGAAAGTTATCGTGCGACCTTCTAGTTTGGGGATTATCTCCCTCTGGGCAATCTTCAAGCAATAGCCCAGTTTCTTTTGAACCGATAGGGTTTTTGATTAAGAATGTATTTGGATTAATTTTTAAGAATAGTTTTTGAAAAAAAATAAAAAAAAATATATTTTTATAACAGATTATGAAAAAAATGATTTTGATAAAATGAGAGTGTTTTAATATAATAATATTAGTTTTTATGATAATTATATATAAAGGATAAGATTATATATATTTTGCATTACACATCTTAAGGTGCATTGGTGGTCATTTCGAACAATCAATCAGATACAAAATAAGTTTTGACCAAAAAAATGACAAGAAATTGGTTAGTTTGAGGTAAAAAGATGAATGGGAATATAAATAAATAGTAATCTTCTTTGCTTCCGTCGAGTAGAACAAAATTTTAACAAAAAAAAAATCATTTTCATTGCTCTCATGGCATTAATACGCACAGAAAACATCAAGCTTGGAGACCGTTGGATTTGACCAGGAACAAAAAAAAAAAGAAAACGGAATCACGAATAGAAGGGTACAAGGCGAACAGAAAGAGAGAGAGTGATAAGTATTAGGACCAACGGAAAATACGAGCTTCCACACAAACTATGGTTTTGGATGGTAAAACCATAGTTTGTGCTAAAAACGGGATTCTGTAAAAATAATGGGTGTTTGGGGATTTTTTTCTAAAATCAAGATTTTTTTCCCATAATCACTTTTTTCCTTTCCATCCAAATACTTACTAAATGAGATATGTTCAAGACATGTTTATTATGGGAGTGAAATAATGATCGATCAGATGTTAACGGTGTCTAACCAATAAGAGTTGATATAGATAGTAAGGAATGTGTTTATATTCTAAAAGGATGCAGGTTTGATTCCCGCTGTTGTTATGAGGACTCCTTTAATAAACAATCTTGTAAGTTCCTTATAAGTGCTTTTTAGGTCTTGGGGTCGTACCCTAACCTTGGTAAGATGACTGGTGCCAAACCCACCTACACTTTTTTGTAAAAAAAAAAAAACAAACAAAGAAGATGTTAATGGTATATGTCGAATGCATTTCCGAAGATAAATTACCCTTATTATAAACCAATACGTTTTTTTCAAAATTGTCCCTAGTTAAAATTTAATTAATTAAAATTTTTGTGACTTCAGTATGCACACTTTTTGATCCTTTTGATACCCAACAATTACTAAAATCAGAACAATTCAAAATATTAGTTAAAAATAATAAATATAAAAATATGTATTTTTTCAATTGCAACCTTTGTTTATAGAGGGAGTATATTAGAGAGATGGTAATGAAAATTTATTGGAGAGAAATAAATGAGTTGGGTAGGTGGCATACATATTTAATGGGGTTAAAAAGAGAAAGATCAGTTACTAATATAGAGTTGGTCTAACGGTATAAATTCTTATTAGATCTCTATAGGTTTTGAGTTCAAGTCTTAGAGGAGATACTCATGAAAAGGATTTGCTTAGCAACAATGTTTCTACTATGTGACCTTGAGGTCCAGGGTTCAAATCCTAAAAAAAAAAACCTCTCACCTGATCGAAGTCTTGTACATTGGACTGTCTTTTTTATTATTACTCCCTTCCGTCTTTTTTATAAAGAATATTCTCTTTTATAAGGATAGTCATTAATATGATAAAAAGATTTTTTTTATCTAAAATTTTAAACAAGTCTTTTTTATTTTGCCTCTATTAAATATATGTCATTCTCACTCATCATCTCTTATCCTTACAATAAATTTCCTTCATTAACTCTCATGTATTGTTTTATAAATAAATATATATATATATATATATATATATATATATATATATATTAAATATTTATTATTTTTAACTAACATTTTACCCTACTTAATTTTAATTGTTGTTGGTTATAAAAAGAAATTGAGGAGTAAATATGAGTAGATTCAATCATTCGAATGGTAAAGTTGGGCGCAAAACTATAGGATGGGGCGGTGAAGACATGAAAGCATGAGAGGCAGATTTCTTATGGGCATGAGCATTGTGTGGATTCAAGAGAGAGATATGAAGAAAAAGACAGGGATCAGAAAGTCAGAGCATGAATTGACAGGCGAGGATCACGTAGATGAGTATAATTAATGAACACATTTAATAAGAGAGAGAGCCAGATTTCGTGTAAGAAAACCACGTAGAAATACAAACACACTGCTTGTAATTAAATGATAGAAATAGCAGAGGGGTTGAATGGTCATTTTCATGCGGAGGAGCACGCCAAAGCCACGTGTCCATGCCTACCCAATTACTTCACCATCTCTTCAAAGTTTAAACCACCCATCTTCACTCTGTTTAGTGTGTGTTTGTATTAATTTTTGAGAATAGCTTTTACGATTTATGAGGTAATTATGTAAGAAGAGTTTTGTCTCGATTTACGTAAACCGTGGTTTGAAACCACGGTTTGGTGGTTTTCCAAACACACACTTAGTTGGTTACTGTTTCGTAGGGTTGTTCAAAATATTTTAGTCTCAATTATTTTGACGCGGTCTAAATTATTCTGATCTTGAAAGCTTTTTGTCTTAATTGGGACAACCGGGATCGGAATCATCTTTACGATCCCGCTTTTAATCTCAGCCCTATTTTTTTATTTTTTATCATATAAATTAAATTATCTTTATATTTTTATATTTTTTTAACTCCATAAATTAAGTTATCATTTAATAAAATATGCATTATATCTTTAGTTATAGTTAAACTGTATATATTATGATATTAATTCTAACTATATAATGTATAAAAATAATAACGAAGATAATGATGGTGATCATAATAATAATATAATACTAGTCTTCAATTCTAGATCAGTTTGTGTGATTATTCTGGCTTTTGTTAAGCGTTGAATGATAATTTTAAATATTATATTATGAAAAATTTTAATTAATATAACAATATATTTTAAATTTAATTTTTTTTAAAAAAAACTGGGATTTTCTGATTTGATCCCGATCCTTGTCCTGATATTACCACGATATTGTTTGTTTGATATTTTAAAAAACGACATGATAGAAAGTTTAAAAATAAACGAGGTGAGCCTGCAAGATAATGTTTGGAATACTTTGATATAGCTGGAAAGAAAGTAACCAAGTATATGTTCTTGATGCAGTCTAAACAACGTGAGAATTATTCATGGTCTAGGATTTCCATATTAATGATTATATTTCATTTCAACAGCAATATAAGTCACTTCTATATGGAAATAGATTAAGGTGAAAATTTAATAACCAAATTTATTTCAAGAAGCGTTTAATATAAATAAGTTATGAAAAGGGTAAAAATAATAAAGAATAATTAAAAATGGTACAAATTTAACAAAATTATTAAAATTAACCTAAAGGCGTTAATATAACTCTTAACGTCGTCAGATCAAATTTAATGACCGTTAAATTTGCACCATTTTTAATTGTTCTTTGTTATTTTTGCCCCTTCCAAAATTTATTTGTGCCAGATGTCCTTCGGACAAAACTTCATTACTAAAATTGCACCTTAACTCTAAGAAAATTTTAGTTCATCTTACAAGCCAATTGGAGAGTAACTAATGTTTATTTATCAAGTTTATCTATAATTAATGATTAAATGTGGCTCATTATATTTTCGTACGTTGTTCAAAACCTTATTTAATATGAATAAAGTTGAATTTAAAAAAAAATTATGATGGATTTAATGGGTTAATTGCTATTTCTTAATTACAATAAATTACTATCGTCGTCTCTTAATATAAGATATATTATGAGAGTTAATTTTGATGTTAAATATAAGACATAGCTTTTATATTTTTCAATCTTTTGCTAATTTATCTATTTTGATGATTTCCCAACAATAATCAAACAAAGTAAAAAATAAAAGAATTAAAGAAGATTATTATAATATTTTAACAAATAAATCTTATAATAACTACCTTAACTATTTTAATTAATCAAATTATATATACATATCTTATATTATATACCAGATATAGGGAGTACTTAAAATGACATATACTTTGGAGGGGGAGGAGCATGATGGAGGACACGTAATTAAGCATGAGACATAAAAGAAGTAGGAATAGTAAAGGGAAGGAGGGAGTGACAGTGGAAGGCACATTAATTAATTAATTGTGATGATATATAGGTTGGGGGTGGTGGGGATGGTGAGGGGTAAGCCTGCCTATATATTTGCTTCCCTCCTCTCTCATTTCTTAATTCTCAATCATCTCATCAAATAAACATGCAGCTCTCTCTCCTTCCCTTCTTTGCTCTCATCTCTGTAATTAATTACTTTACTTTCTATCTTCAATTCATCTCCTTAGCTTCTTCATAATATTGAACTAGCTTCTTTATAATTGCTTTGCTTGCAGGTTGGGCTGGCGGCTTCCCGTGCCACCTTACCTCAGCTTTATTGGCAATCTCTCATCTCCTCCACCCCCATCCCTTCTTCCCTCTCTCATCTCCTCCACCCTTCTTCTACTGGTCTCTCTCTCTCTCTCTCTCTCTCTCATATATTTCACTTCCTAAATCATGACATGTGATTTTATTCAACTCTCTTCTTTATGCATATCCTTTATGTTTGATCTTTTTCTCATATGCATCAACTTCTCTCTCTCTATATATATATATATATATCAATTTTACTGATCTTCTTCATACATTAATTCATTTGTACTCGCCTTTAAATTAAAAACACCATTAATTATCTGTACGTTCCTCCTATATTATGTTGGTTTGGATTAGGGATTGAGTTTTTAAAAGTAATTTTTAATTATAATTTATGATATATAAAATAAATAAAGTATATAAAAAAATATTGTATGGAAATGTAAGGAAAAGATAAGCCCATCCCAACATGCTTATTCTTTCTCTCTTTGTGTACACGCTACCTATTTGTATTCATTTGTATTCTCTCTCTTTGGGTACACCAGGAAAACCAGGAGGCGGCACCACTGTCAACGTCGGCGGCAAAGGAGGAGGCGTTAATGTCCACACTCTCCACAAGGGAAAGCCCATCCACGTCGATGTCAGCAGACCTTTTAAGTACCGTTACAACGCCACCGAGACCCAACTCCATGATGACCCCAACGTGGCCCTGTTCTTCTTGGAGAAGAACATGAAAGCCGGTCACAAAATGAAGCTTCACTTCACTCAGAGCTCCAACCAAGCCTCCTTCCTTCCCCGTGAACTAGCCAATTCCATCCCTTTTTCTTCCGCCAAGGTCGCCCGCCTTCACCGTCCACTTCTTGAAAACCTTATAATTTCCCTACTGAGCAAAGTGTTTAGGATTTGACTAGTGCTAGGTCTGATAAGCACTTTCCTTAGCAGGGAAACTGGTTCCGTAAAACCGACCTTTTTCTTCAATCTATCTGAATCTAGGTATTCATAATTTCTTTCTTTTGTTTTTTTGTACAGTTCAATGATATATTGAGCAGGATTGATATAAAGCCTGGGTCTGAAGATGCCGAGGTGATGAAGAATACGTTGAAGGAGTGTGAGGAAGCAGGTATAAAAGGAGAGGAGAAGTATTGTGCAACGTCGTTAGAGTCCATGGTTGATTTCACTACATCCAAACTTGGGAACAAGGTGGACGCCTTGTCTACGGAGGCGGTGAAGGACACTCGCATGCAGGAGTACACAATAGCGCCGGGAGTGAAGAAGGTGGGAGAGAAAAAGGCGGTGGTGTGCCACAGGCAGGAGTACCCATACGCTGTGTTTTACTGCCACAAGACGGAGGCGACGAGGGCCTACACGGTGCCGTTGGAGGGTGCCGACGGCGTCAGGGTGAAAGCCGTCGCCGTGTGCCACACTGACACGTCAGAGTGGAACCCAAAGCATTTGGCCTTTCAAGTGCTCAAAGTGAAGCCTGGTACTGTTCCCGTCTGCCACTTCCTCCCTCAGGATCATGTTGTTTGGATTCCCAAACACTTTTAAATGCTCTCTGACCAGATCTTCATTAGCAGTTCCAATCTTATGGAACTCAATCTTGATATCATAGTATGTTTTATCATATAATAATGTAGCGTACTTTATATTTGGTACTCTGTACTATTTTATTATGTTTGGTTACACGCACACTTGATCTGGCTTGTATGTAAATTTGCTTATGATGCATTTATATGTACTATGTTCTTATATGGTGACGTGGTTTTCGGGTTTTTTTTTTTCATTTTCCGTATCTAATTAAGCCGGGCATGATCATCAAAAGATTTTAGACAAGTGATATTTTTTACTTGTTATAATTATCGAAGATGGTTAGGATCAGAATAGAATTGCAAAAGGAACGACTTAGAGCAAGATTTAGGATCGCTGCATCAAGCATTGATGCAATATGCGTGGTCGGTTGATCTTGCTGAAGTAGTGACACTGAGTTATCGTGTATACTAACAATTGGGGCGAAACTATCAACATTTTTTTGGTTTCTATAATCATGTTATCTTACTTTCATTTTACATTAAACCGAGCTAGTCAATATTTTTTTTCATAAACATGTGAAAAAATAATATTATGAAAGGAAAGAAAACAGACTAAGTCTATATCTAGTAGTATACTTGTCAACAATCCATAAACTATAACATGGATATTGGGTGGGACAAAGAAAGGGTATTGTTTGGAGTCGTTGCATGAATTATTTGGCTGCTATAAATTATAAGCAATGACATGTGGGTGGGGCTTGCTGGCGCCTTATGATGAGCCTGATGCGTGGGATCAAGCCAAAATGGATGAATCTCAACTTTCATTTAAATAAACAAAGAATAAAGGGATACATGACTGGAGGCTTAATTGTGTTTTTCCATAGAGAGAAAATTAGGATGAGGAGAGAAAAGCAAGGGAGAAAATAGAGGGAAAATGTATATTTCCTTGTTTGGATTGGAGGAGAAAAAGAAAAGCGTGAGGAAAAAAAAAATTTACGTGGATCTCATGTTTGTCTCCCAAACTCTCTCTCTCAAGAATAAAGACTGAGAGATTTTGCCCTGGCCACCACAATTCGCCACTTCACCAGTTATTACACTATTAATTATGCGTCTTTCATGGTATCTCCCCACTGTGAAATACTTTATTGGTTTTTTTAAAAAAAATTTACATTTGTTAAATGATATCTACAATGCTACAACAAACTAATATATATATATATATATATATATATATATATCGACAGACCTTTCTTATTTTTATACTATATTCATTCCTGTTAAATTTAATTTATTATCAATAATAATATTATAATTATAAATAAAAAATAAAGAGATAGATTTTTTTAAAGAAATTTTTATACGTATTTGAATAAAAAATAAAGAGGCCCAGCCCAAACTAAATTTTAATTTTAGTTATTATTGTAAATCTGCATTGCATGCATGCTGCTTTTGCCACACGTACACTTTACCATTGGATGAGTCAGGAGAGCTACTACTATCTGCACCTGGATCTGGACGATCCAGATTTATTATGTATTATTTTTTTAAAAAAATATTTTAACGAGTAAAAAATCTAAAATAAAAATAATATCCTAACTAACCTTTTTTTAAAAAATGATTTTTTTATTTAAAAACATCAATTAAAAAAAATTAAATCTAGACTATCCAGATCAGATCTAAACAGTCCAGATCACATGAGCTTTCCCTACTCATTAAAATGATGAGATGGAAATCGGGTCCGCCGAGGCTCCCTCGCGTGGGCACCCCGTAATGTTGTGGCCTCCATTATTCTGAACCTCGTAACTTTTGAAGAACTAAAAACATAATATAATACTCACTGTTATAATGTCAGTAACGCCAACCCGTGCTGCCTTGCCTCCTCACCTTTATTAAAAAAAAAAATTGAATGTATATGATTAGATCATAGCACAAAATTTTAACTATATAAGAAATTATATTATCTTAACCGTACAAAATTCTTACCTCTGGTTTCTTCTTTGAGTTTGTCAAGTAAATCATGTCATACAAAATATAACGTTATAAACTGACTTAAGTTACAAGCAGATCAACGTATAATACAAATGCCACTATTAGAAATGACTACTATAGAATGATTCTCTAATCATATTTGCTCTGCTCCAGATGATGAGTATTTTAGTAGTAGCATGCAAACCTTGTCTCAGTAAAATGCGGATAAAAGAAAAGGATATAACAAGGTGTCTTCCTCAATTTGTACAATCCAAGACCTAAAAACTTAGAAATTGTCAAACACTGCTGCGGAAAATGTCTTTTACGGTGGTTATTATCTGTCATACATCATGGTTCCAAGTCATCATATATACAGGCGTTATATATGTTTGGCGAAGATAAATTACGGTTCCAAACCATTATTTATTCATGATATGCATATTGCTATGATAATAATTAATGGGCACACTAAACAACCACCCTAATATATGGTGATGTTTGCATAATACATATCAGTCCCATTTTGATGATCATTATTTATTTAGCAACATACATAACAATTTTTATGTAAGAATGGTGACTTTTAATAAACATAAATAATTGTATCACGCAAACAATCGTTGTGTATTTAGTACATAAATAATGGTTTATAAATAAGAATCATGAGCTGTTATAATACAAGATGATTTTTATATAATAAGCATGATATATGAATGCAAGACTCTTAAAGTGAGAGTTTCTGAGCTACTTGAACTCGTCTGTATACAATAGAACAGTACCTCCCATATCAAGTGACTATGTAATTTATGATGGATCAAGACATTTCAGGCTTTATGAGAAGAATCAATGGTAACTGTTAACATATATATATGATAGTAGGGGTGTTCGGTTAAAACTGAAAAAACCAAAAACCAAAATTCATCTATTTTCAACACCGAACCGAAACTGAAATAGTTAAAAATCGAATACTGAATAACCCGAATATTTCGGTTTGATTTTTCGGTTTTTGGCTACATTTTAGGCTTTTTTGGTTCAAGCCAGCCCAATCCAAAAAAAGCATAAAAAAGGGAGAAAATCAGTTCAAAATTCTAAAGATTTTTTTTTAAGAACAGAACACCTGGAGTTTTAACAATTAAGAAACAAAAACCAAAAGTTAAGGTTTACATCAATGTACAGACTACACTGGAGGTCTGAAACTCATTCAGCAATCATCAATTCATCATATAATGAAATGATTAAATAGGCTGTAACATTACAACTTTACGAATTAGCCAATCATCAATATGACACAAAAAATGGCACAAGTCTTGCTGCACGGCTGAACATCTCAACCTCATACATTACAGAATGAAACAAAACAACAGTAGTACATCACCAAAAACTGGAGCATCAAAGCAAACATAACAGTAGTACATCACCAAAAACAAGGCAAGTAATTACAAAAGTTTCCTTACATCTATATGTAGTCACAACACCAAAAACAACAACCGCAGCTCATATATTACAAAATACAGAGCCAGTATAAGAAGATCCAAAAGAAGAAAGATATTGATTGCAACCTACAATTACAACAAGCATAAATCAAATAAAAAGAATGCTTTAAAAAGGCATAACAATTTAGACATAATGATTAACTAGCAAGCATAAAAAGGCAAATCAGAATGCTTTAAAAGGGCATAACCACTTAACCAGAATGATTAACCAGAAAGCATAAAAGGGAAAATCAGAAAGGGCAAACCAGTTATAAATATTGACACATCATCCTCAAATACTTACACATTAAAAAGGGCAAGGCAATAACCTGATGGAATGAAACATTGTAAGAGGAATCTATCCAATCATAATAACGTAAATAACATGTGCTTCCTCAAAAAATAACATTATTATAAGATTTGAACAAATATTCTCTTTTCAGATTAAAAAAAAACAAACGAACGAACCTGCTCTTTCTTTTTTAAGGTACTATCCAAAGAAGGACCAAAACAAAAACTGTCAAGTGCCAATTCCCTAAAGCCTATATAAATACCTTCATAAAAACAGAATTTGTATCCATCAAAGCCAAACAATCACAAATTTTACAGAATAGAATCTACAGAGGATAGACTTGAGGCTAAATTTTACAGAATTTGGAAAAAGGCCATTGCAAATTATAAATGAACCATCATACTTATTCTTGTCTTCAAGTTATAAGATACAGAGGATAGACTTGAGGCTAAATAATTACTGTCATAATTTTGTCTTCAGACAATCTGAAAATGACAAGGCAAATCAGAAAACATAAAACTAAAGTGAGAGTGAGACCGAGCTTTGCTTTTGGTTAAATCATGAAACTAAAGAACCAATGAGTGAAGCAATTTGAAAAGTTCAGTGACGGTTCTGCACTATTCTGATTAATAATGAAACTAATGCATGTTTCCAAAAATGCAACAAGAGCAGCAATAACTTTTTTCAAAACAGAAAAGGAAAAGGTAAAAAGAATGAACATATAACTCACAAGAAAAGAACTCCTCGACAATCAAAACCAAAGAAGGGAACACAAAGAAAGGGACTATGCAAAGAAGGACCAAAACAAAAACTGCCAAGTGCCAATTCACTAAAGCCAATATAAATACCTTCATAAAAACAGAATTTGTATCCATCAAAGTCAAACAATCATAAATTTTACAGAATATAATCTACAGAGGATAGACTTGAGGCTAAATTTTACATATATATCCATTATTCTACAGAATCTACATAGAAATTTTACATATAGAATCTACAGAGTAATGGTTTTTATGGCCAGAGAAAAAAACAATAACAAAAGTCAACCCAAGTGAGAGACGAGGGAAGCTCTGCTTCTGGTTATAATAAAAATACCATAAAAATAAAGCACCAAGTCTAAAGGAAGTGAAGCAACTCACCCAAGTGAGAGATGAGGCTGAGACAGCGGAGATGCCGAAGTGAGAGTGAGGAAGCAAAGACGACAAGATAAAGCTTCACTTCTCGCTAAGATGGCTTATCGGTGCTGAGAAGTGCCGAAGCGAGAGGTGTTAGTCCGTTAGTCGGCAATCAGAACTCGGGAGACTCAGGCTTCTGGCGAACACCGAAGTAATGAGGTGGAGAGTCTGGACTTTGGAGATGGCAACAACGAGCTACCCGTCACTGACGTCAGTCGTGACTCAGGAGAGCCGAAGAGCAAGGCGAAGTGGCAAAGTGAGAGGGTCAGTCGGTTAGGGTTTCCATTTTACAAATAAGAGAAAGAAAAACTGAGCACTGAAGATGAAGAGTGCAGATTGAACATTACCTGAAGATCGAATAAGTGAAGACTGAAGATTCAAGAGCTTAAGCCTGAAGATTGACATTGACATTTGACACACCGACACTGTGACCCTGACGAGAGGAGTAGGCGATTCTAAGAAGTGAGACCTGAGTGGTTGACTCCACAGTGAAGAAGACAGTAAGTGATGGAGTCAAGTGGAGTGGGTGTTGACTGTGGCTTGGGTTGGGTTGGTCGGTTAGGTGTTGGGTCACTCACCCATTTGGGCTGTGTATCATGTCCAAGTTCAAGAGGGAAATAAATAATAAATAAATGAATATTAAATAAATTAATTAAATTTTGATTATTCAGTTAAAACTGAATTAATTTTCAAAAAACCTAACCGAACACCGAAAACCGAAATTTACCTATTTTTTAAACCGAAAAAAAAAAATTGAAAACCGAAACCGAAAAACATAATTACATTCGGTTCGGTTTTCGATTTCGGTTAAGATTTGCTCATCCTTATATGATAGTGTAACTGTTAACCTATAATTGTATATTTTCACAAGAATCAACCCGGAAAAACAAAGATCTTTAGGGAAAAAAATCCCTACAGAAAACCCCTTTGCCCTTTCTGATAGGGATATATATATTTTTCCCTAGAAACAATATTAGATCCAAGGGGTGACGAGCTTCAATGGAGAGAGGAAGACGACGAGCTTCAACATATAGCTCTTCAGTAGTTTGTTTTTTCTTCTTTCTCCTTAAGATACCAATTCCTTTTTTTCTCCCTAAAACAATGTTACTTCCTTTCTTTTAGTCAAACTTCTGAATTCAAAAATATATTCTCTTCATCTTTACATATACCATACTAGATTTGATTGTAAAAAAGGAAAGAAAACTATATAATAATAATAATAATAAACAAAAGAAGAGTCAGATCCAAATGCAAAGAGAATGTAACTCAAAGATTGGCATGTTAGATTTGAGAAGTGATGAAGTGAGGATTATCGTCGCAGGTAGGGGCAGGGGCAGGAATAGTAAAGGGCATGACGAGAGCAAAGATGGCGAGAACACCGAAGAAAGAGCTGAAAGACGCTATTTGAATCTATAGAGTATAGGTCTCTCTCTGCAACTTCTCTAAAAAAAACTAAGAAATTTTGCAGGGGAGAAAGAAATAAAAAATCCATTTGCTACTCAGTTTTAATATTTAAAAATATGGGACGTCACTTTTGGCTTTCCTATTTGGGGAAATAGGGATGCCAAAGTGGCACCCCTAATATCCAATATTAGGGACGCCACTCTGGCATCCCAATGTGGGATAAATAGGCATCCCTAACAGGGAGGCCTATTTGGTTTTAAAAGTAAAAACATATCAATCTTTTAACTGACATATGACTGACATGCATTGATTAAAAATAGTTTATGCGTCCCTATTAAAAATAGGGAGGTATAAACTAGAACAAATAGACGTCCATAATTAAAATAGGAATATCTAAAGTTTTTCCAATTCAAAAAGCAAGCCTTTTGCTACTAATAACTCTACTTTAGGCGTCCCAATTAATTTTAATTGGGATGTTTAAATTGCTCGATATTTTAAAATTGCAGCTTATATTTACAGAAATGTCACTCCATCCTTTTTTACTTCCCTTTTTTTAAAAAGAGACGTCTTTTAGGGTTGTAGTATGTGTTTTCTGTAGTAGTGATATAATGATATCTATAGACGCATTATTTCATTTGCATATACTGCTACCAATAATATATGTAACAATTATTGTATCCACCATCAAATGTTGTAGCTCATCATAATCATCATTAAACTTTGTGAAAATATTTATTTTCATATGAACATCATATATCACAAATAAATTTATAATTCAAATGTTTTAGACTGTAGGTCCATAAATTTCACATATTTAAAGAACAGTTTTCATTGTGTCTTGTCCCCTTTTGCAGTTGGCCAATCACTTTTTTTTTATAGACATATTTATATATAAGATCCTCATTTTATCAACTGATATTGTTATAAAACTATTGCCGACAATTTTATCTTTTCAGTTCTAATTTTCTTGTCGTAACAATTCATTGAGATCTCTTCATAACTTTCAGGTACTTGAACCTCTTTTGAGGTTTTTCGCAATTAGCTATGAATTAGCTATGTTTTGACCTCTTTTGGAGTATCTGCCTCCTTAATATGATCATTTTAATTATTTTCTCTTTTCTTTTGGAACTGACTATTCTCTCATACTTCGGACGTGTCTCACTTTCATTCATGCTGATTAAAGCATCTTCAGCTATAATATGAGATTCAGTAATTCTCATTTAGATCAGTAATTACATCTGGCATATTTTATGCAATATTTTATGAATACAAAACCTAATGAACTTCTGGTTGATATTGCTATATTCGGTGATTTATACTTGATAATAATAATGCATTCCTTATGTTCTCTTTTCCGACTATTCAATTTCTCCCCCTCATGTTAGGAAAACTTTATTAAATGACAATCGACTAATCATATAGTATAAGTTTCCTAAATCCATTTGTTTCCATTATAAAAATTATTTTATTTCATTTAGAGACAAATAAGAAGAATGAAGTTTTTACCCAACATTTATCTCAATTTCTTTTAAATATCCATCTATGTTGTATGGTGATGGATCAATAGGAATGCACATTCAAACTTTTTAAGATGAAATATATTTGGCTCCTAAAGAAAATCCAATTTTATCAGGAGAATTTGGTTGGCTATAATAAGTGTTGCAATATGTCATATCAAATATGCCAACACTGAGGTAAAAATTTTGTTCTCATAAGTATTAATCTAACTATTTATAGAAGCTTCAATAAATGAATCGTACAATCTGGAAATTGCGCTTAACATGATAATTTATTTAAACATTCTTGCAAAATTCAGGTTGTAAACTAATGGTAATATCATATGTAACTATCTTATAGATGCATCTATCAAAATTAGTGAACAATTATATGATTTACATGCTATTTGAATGGGCCCATATATTTTAGTTTGATTTATTTCCATAAATTTAGAAATCCATTCCAAATCATAAACAATGATACTCTCATAATCAATTTTCTTTGAGAACATACATCACATCATTATTCTTGAATTATATAATGTGTTGGTTATTCATGAAAAATCTTCTGATTATTCAATGGATGTCAATACATAATATTTTATAATTTATTGTATCATATATATAACTCTGATGATCAAATAAGTCATGCTAACAATAAATTTGTTTGGATCAGTAAACTTCTAGTTTACTATATCATGTTTTTGTACGAACATTAAACTTTGCAACTTTCATATCATATTCATATTAAATCTTAAACTGACATCCATTTTTAGGAAATTAATTAAACTTTATGAGGAATTAGATGAGTACAACTTTTTAATATTAACTCACACTTGTATTCTAACAATCTCCCTCTCAAGTGTGAGTCATATAAATACAACTTTTTTATTTTTATATTTCAAAGACAAACCAGTATATAGTAAGTCAATAATCTATCTTTCACTTGAAAGGTTAAGTATCTCATACCTCATATATAATAATGAATTTTAGTCCATTGGGCTATCACTTGGATTCTTTAACAAAGTGAAACTCTGATGTAAATCTATGGGTTATGACTTTTCATGATCAATCCTTCTTCCTCCCATAGAATTTAAAAGAAATATATGTTAGTTCTCTAGCAACTTTATCGATTTTGTTACATATATGTTCTTCAGGATCTAACATATATTATTACATTTTTATATAATTTCATTACTCATCAATAATAATATGCTTCAATTTGCCTCTTTTGATACATACTTAAGATATGAAATGTTTAGAATTTTTTACTACATAAAGAAATATGAGGAGATCTATAATCAAAATACATAGAGATCTTATTGCAATGATTTGTGATGCTCAGGGGCTAAAATTAATTTGAGAAAAATGTAAAGACAAATGCATTATACTATAAAATAATGTATAATTATGATATACATAATATTTTTTTAAATATTCCCTACTATCTGATCATCCATAAATTTGACTTACACTATATATAGCTCACTCACATTACAAAAAATGGTTTTATCTAACAAATCATAAACTATTCATAATGAATTTTCTCATAAAATTAAACAAATTCTCATTAACTTAAATTCAAATATGATATATGATTTTTTTTTACAAATGTCACGTAAAACTAATTTGATTACAATATATATCATCATATTTTATATTATATCATGATTAATGTATGAAAACTTGCATATATCATATGAGAATGCTAAGGAGTATAAGACATGACAATACAATAGATTAGGAGAGAAGACAATAACTTATTAATACCAACATAAAATACAAATTACAGAGTATTTGTATGCCTTTCAATAATAAAATGTTTGAGAGCTAAGAAAAACTGCACATGCTCAATAGGAGAAAAGAGATAGTAGACAGAGTTAAAATGAAAAGTATAACTAATAATGAAAGAAAGTACCTTGATATTGAGATATATGAGTTGAATATTTGTTGGAAAATCTATGATGCAACAGAGAAGTATAAGCCCCAAGAAGAAAATAGAGGTATGTTTGATGTGGTAAACTCCATTGACATATGAATAATATTCATGTACACCATATATTTAAAGTTATAAATAAATTATACAATTAGAGATAAAGTTACCAATAAATTATATAATTGAAGGTTATATGAATAAATATTAGAAATCATTTCAATTAGGAGTTATATGGCATAGTGATAATAACCATAAGGTAGAATTCTAAAAGGCCATGAAATCAAAATATCAATAATTACAGATAATGTTTAAATTTGTCAATAAATTGGCACTGTATTGAAATTTAAAAATGATAAATAATTACTTTTTTGTCTATTTGATTTTATAGATTACTCATGAACAATTATCGATATCGCAATATCAAATAATAATTTATCTCACAAATTAATCATAATAAATTTAAATTTAAATCTAAAAACTAATAAAAATCATATAGCCTTCAGGACTTACAATTATTTCTTTTTGGCTTTACAAGTTGGTCATATTTCTCCATAATTCTTGCTTTAAGTATTATAACTACTTTTGGTATTTTTCACAATCTCATAGTCTTTTTGGCTTCACAATCATTTTGGTATTTATTTTCAATAAATTGATACATATTAGACTATATGACTTATGGTCATATTATACCATTTTTTTCTATCCATATGATTTCTAGTTGTAGTATAACATTTGCTCATAATTTTAATCACATTAGAAATATTATTATTTTCATGACTATGGTTCAATAGCCAAGATAAAGTACTCTTAACTTTCAACTATCAATTCCACCAATGCAATGTAATTATGCTCATTTTTACTCTTACATATTTTCTTTGCTTTCAATAGCACATCACCAATTTCTCCAAATATTGGTCCTCCAGACTATAGCAAAAATCTTGCAAAGCTAATTTTTTTGTTTAGTTTGATATTTGAACCTTTAGCCTTCAACGCTTTGATATTTGCAACAATTAAATTATCAAGTGCCAAATATTTTTTGTCAATCTTGCAATTTAATGAAATCAATAGTGTTATTTCTTATAAAAACTTACAAAAGCAATGTGACTTCTGGTCATCTGATCATAAAATTAAGAATATTATGGCTTCTAGCCTCTCAATAAAATTAAAATACTATAAAATAAATTAAGTAAATTTAAATTCATACTTAAATATAAATAATAGATAAAAAATAAATATAAAAGATTGACATAATGATATAACAATGATATATTAACATAAATAAATGAAATGTAAATAAAATAACAATAAAACAAGATGAAATAAATAACATAAAATAAAGAAACATAAACAATAATATATAACAAAAAATGTAAATAAAATAAATAAATATAGATGTCAAATAAGTAAAAAAATACATGAAACATAAATAAAATGAAATAACAATATAAAATGTAAAGAATAATATAATATAAAATAGAGAGATATAAATTTTGCATAATAAGAGATTACCAGAAAACGATAAATAAAAGTGAAAGGGAAAAATCCAGTGAAGGATAATAAAACAACAACAATATCAAATCTTAGCTATGAAACTTGATTTATAAAACAATCTGTAAAAGAGTCATTTTAATTCCATATAATAATTTAGATTATCCCAGATAAAAGAAAAATAATTAAAATAATATAGAAATACAAATCGATGACATAAACTAGAGCAATAAAATATCATAGAAAATAAACAATATAAAATATAGTATGAAAATGAGAAAGTTAGAGAGTAGAAGAGATAGAAAACTAGACCATAGGCCTTCTGAGCGAATTCCTACTAATAACGTGTTATAAAATCAAGAAAATATAAGAGATTAAGATAAGGGATATGGAGAAATACAAGAGAGAAATAGAGAGTAAGGAGGGAGTGATTCTTATTTCATTTCAAAGCTTACAAGATTTGATGTGTGCCTATTATTTATAATAGTATTAAAAACAGGACCGGACTAGCTAGTTCAGACCGAAAATCGATGAATCGGACGTGGGGCCGGTCTGGTTGGGGTAAGAGAAACAGGGGTGAACCGACCCGATACAACATGAGGTGAACCGGAGGGTCATGGTCCCCCCTCCCCCGGTTTTTTTTAAAACTTTTTTATACCCCAAACGACATCGTTTTGGCTTTTTTTAAAAATTATTTTCTTAAAATTTTTTTATTTGCAAGGAGTTTTAAAAGGATTGTGGAATATTTTTGCTGTTTTGCATTAGTTGGAGAAAAATCCTTATGTACTTAATGATACTTATGTGGGTATTAGGTTCAAAAGATTATATTGGATTATTGGTTGAAAAAGTCTTATATAGTTTTTTAAATGGTATACATGAATATTTAAATTATATATTTTTTAATTGACCCCGGTCTGACCCCCAGGTTGACCCCGGTTTGGATCACTGACCCTTGACCCACTATCTTGACCGATTCAATATCCGGTCCGGTTTTCAGTACCTTGCTATTTATAGGCCACAAATCTTAACTTCCATTATAAGAATTACAAAAAAATAATAAATCTATATAATGATATAATATAAAGTCTTTGTAGATTATTTACGTTAATCATAGAAAACTCACACTAAGCCATTCATGTCATGAGTTTAAATGCAGAATTCTAAAAGACTCGTCTTAAAAGGTTTTAGACATTTACACCAAATATTGGAAAGTATACATACATACATACATACATACATACATGTTAATAAAAGGGTCTTAGTGTAATAGTCCAATTAGATTGAAAATTAATGGTTATACATGAACTACAAAGCATTTGGGCTTCTAATTCATTTGGACTTCATTTCGCCCGTACGTACTAATTCCAATTTACCTCTATATTACCTAATTTACCAAATTTCATAATTCACATTCCCCAATACTCCGAAGTTATCATCAACTAGGTCTGAGAATTAGGGTCGGCTCTTAAAGGGTCAAGGCCTAAAAGGATTGGCTTTACAGGGCTCGAGGTAAGAAAAATTACTGTTTTTCAAAGTCCGGCTCGAGAGCATGCAGGTTAGGGCCTGTTCGCAGGTCCAGAAACTATTTTCACAAGATTTAACTACACATTTACATGCCTCATGAAATAAAAAAAAATACAATGGCTAATTCATAATTAAAGATTTAACTACACATCAAATTGTAGTTGTTTTCAGAGGTGTTCATGGGACGAGCTCTGAACATTCCATTCTTAATCCCAATCCGTCAAAAAAATTTGAAAAGTATTTTTATTTCTGATCCCGATCCCAATCCCAAGAATTTTCCATCTTGTCGAGACAGGAAATTCCCGAGATCAGGATCAAAAATTTCCTGGAAAATGTTACATTTCTTTCTTTTTTTAAAAAAAAATTCCCTGTATTGAATTTTTCCTATTTTTCCTTTAGTCTAACACAAATATATAATTTGTCCAATATTATATTGTACCAAATAATTCCAATATAAATATTTAAAGTGAATTAAAATTACAAAGTCATCAATAGTTCAATATTCCCAATCTCAATGTTTTGCTCCCTTTGACATAGACTATAGATACACTTATGATTGCCATTTTCTTGAGAGTATACCCACTTACACCATAATTTAAAGTTGGCAACAAGAGCATTAGGATCATTGTATGGCAAGATTGAATGATAATCCCTAAGATTGAGTTAAAATAAATGAAAGAACAAGAAAAATATTTGAAGGATACTCTATATAAGGTGGTATTAACATATATATATATATATATATATATATATATATATATATATATATATATATATATAGTGAGAGACTACAATAGAAGTTCACCTTTTTCCATTTTGGAGTACTACAAAAGACAAAAGTAACTCTAAAAAATTATGGAAATCCAGTAAGAAACGGGTCCGAAGGTTGATTCTTTGACAAAGGCATTTCATTCCAAGAAGAGGCTCGTAAATGGGGAAAAAAGTAATAACTGTTTGAGAAGATTGGAAACAACAAAAGCTCTTACTATGAATAGAAAGAAATAAAATACATTCATTTGCACAACAACTTGAAATTGGTCTTCCTTTTGTATCATAGAGATGTCTAAATCTGTTATTAAAATTTGTCCCAACGTCTGACAAAAACTTAATGAAACAGTGGCTTCCTTTGATTAAAAAGCACAATTTGATTAAAAAAATTCAAACAAACCAACCATTGTTCTTATTTTTGAGGTGCTTCACTTCACTTAGGTATTTTAGAGAAATATATATCAAGAAGTCTCAATCCCGATCCCTAATTCTACTTGTCTCAGATTTTCCCACTCTAATTTGCTCGGGAGCAATACAGGAATATGTATATATGTATGTATGTATGTATGTATTAGGAAGTCTCATTCCTCATCTCAATCCCGAATATAACTTTTCTTATCCCTAATTTTTCTCATCCTGATTTTTTCCACTCTGAGTTGCTCTAGATCAAGATAAGAAAATGTTGAATACCCCTAGTTGTTTCATCCCAAAATAGTTAAATATTGGACAAAATAAAAGTTAAATAAATTAAATAAGTCACATTAAAATATTTATATTTATAATTATTCTTTAAATTAATTTGTCTAATTTATGAACTAATAATATAATATAATGATATACAAGCTATACTATGATTAAGTAATTTATATAACTTACTTAATTTTATAATTTTTTAAATTTTTATCTCCAAAACTTTAAAAAAAAATTAGGTTAGATTTCAATAGTTTATATTTATTTATATATATTTTTAATTTAAAATTATAATATATAATTATAAAATATTAAATATTAACTATTAAAAATTAATCTAAGAAAAAACAAATGGAGAGGAACATAAGTGCTAGAAAGGGAAGTCTTTTAATTGGAGAAATGCTTCGGATGGCAATTTTAGTGTCAAAGATGCTTACACGTTACTTTCCAGGCAGAGGGAACATAAACTTGATTTTCTATGGAAGAAGGTGTGGAAATTCCTAATGCCGGAAAAAGTGAAAATTTTCTTATGGCAAGCCATTCATGAGCGACTTCCTACGAACCATCTTAGAGCTCAGAGAGGATTAACATAGTGTGATGAGTGTCCTTTTCAGTGTCAGAAAGTCAAAAATATTCTCCATATTCTGCGAGACTGTGAGTTGTCGAGAGAAGTGTGGTTATATTTTATTTATCCTAACGCACGCTTTTGTTTTTTCCAATCTAATTTGCAGGGTTGGCTTAAGGCAAATATGTCTTGAAATATGGGCTTGGCCCGTTTTCAACGATGGCCTTGGGTGATAATTTTCAGTTTTATTTGCTGGTTATTATGGAAGAACAGATGTAAGGGAGTCATGGATGAATCTCGCATGCAAGCAAAAGACATTATCCATAAAGGGTTTGTTCATCTCTTGGACAGTAGACTATACAGTTGCTTCAAGAACCACCTTTTCAAGAGCGAGGAGGAGACCAATGCAAGATGGCAACCACCGCTAGCAGGGTACCTCAGACTGGATATAGACGGTTCTACTTTATCTCATGGATCGGCGACGTGTGGAGGATTCTTACAGGATGAGAACGACAATTGGGTTATTGGCTTTCAACGTTGCTTGGATAGCTCCCCCTCAACAGGAGCTGAACTTATAGGCATACTGACCGGGTTACAATTATGTAAGCAGCTTCAGTTTCTGAAGGTACATGTCTACACAGATTCATTGGAAGCCTATCAACTTGTGATGAGGGATGGAGGTTATTATCATCCTATGGCTGTGGAGATTGGGAAGGTTCGGGACCTACTATGCTTAGAGTGGGATGTTGTGCTTCACTATGCACCAAGACAGGCTATTCGGTGTGCCAATTATTTAGCTAGAGACACACAACACCTAAGAGGAGGTTATTGTTCTGCCAATGATGCACCCATGATGTCGACAGCAGCTGAGAGAAGACATCATCTATAGTCAGAAAAATGTCATTTTTCTAGAATAGCCTTTTTACCAAGTTTGGTTGCCCTTTTGTAATTTAAAAAAAAGGTCTACCTGCCTTACCCTAATATGTCCTCGCAATTAATTTTTAGGGTTAAAGGGTAAAAATGTCTATATGTTTTTTTAAAGGGGCATTCAGCACCGAATACTTTCATTGGGTGCAAAAATGCCTATGAATTTTTCAAAAAAGGGAAAAATTGCCCACGCCATTAAATGACACTAACGTCCGTTATGTGGGATTCATAGTAATATTTTTTAAGGTGCAAAAATACCCATGAACTTTGTTTTTGGGTACAAAAATACCCATGAACTTCTTAAAATAGGGCAAAAATGCTCATGAATATTTTTTATTATATATATATATATATATATATATATATATGTATGTATGTATGTATATATATATGTATATGTATTTAATTTTTTAGATAAAATATTTTGGGCAATATTAGACAAGTTGTAATTAAGCATGACTAAGTTATTGCATTGCCTAAAATATTTTATCTACATTATGAGAGTTGTAATTACATATTCTTTTTTACTGGTAAACAAAAATTACAAATTTTTTTTAGTAATTAAAAGCATTGATCAAACTTAATAACAAAAATATCTATGTAAATAAAGAAGTTTCAAAATAATTATCATTTAAAAAATATGTAATTACAACTCTCATGATGTAGATAAAATATTTTGGGCAATGTAATAACTTAGTCACGCTTAATTACAACTTGTCTAATATTGCCCAAAATATTTTATCTACAAAATTAAATACGTATACATATATATATATAATAAAAAAATGTTCATGAGCATTTTTGCCTCATTTTAATAAAGTCATGGGTATTTTTGCACCCAAAAACAAAGTTAATGGGTATTTTTGCACCTTAAAAATAGCACTGTTGATCACACATAACGGACGTTAATGCCATTTAACGGCGTGACCATTTTTTCCCCTTTTAAAAAGTTCTAGACATTTTTGTATCTAATGAAAGTATTTGGTGCTGGATGCCCTCTTGGAAAAAGTATATAGGTATTTTTGCCCCTTAACCCTATATTTTTTAAAAAAATAACAATAACACAATTATCATTATTATTATTTTTTTCAATTTTTTATTATTAATTTTAACTCCCATTACTCTTGTAAATTATACTTGAAATAAACCCTTTTTATTTTAGTAATTATATGTTAAATCCATTTATTATAACCAATTATTTCTTAATTGCAAATAAATTTATGGACACCCTCATTAATAAATGAGATCCGGATTAATGAGATCCGGTTCACGTGAAGCTACAGAAGCCAAACAATTGCTCCCCGCATGCAAGCAGACAAACGAGACCAGGATAATGGCTAAGGTATTAAAAATCAAATTGGATATTAAACTGGTTAAGTTAATAAGTTAAGAGTGAGTAGTTTAAATCGGGGTCAATTTAGAGATCAGACCAAAGCTAATTAAAAAAAAATTTAAATGATCATGCATAATATTTAAAAAATTATATGAGAGATTTTTTTTAACAAATAGTCTAATATAACCTTCTGAATATAATACTTACAAAAATAGCATTAAATAAATAATGATTTTTCTCCAACCAATACAAAAATTATTCCACAATCCTTTTAAAACTCTTTATAAATAAAATTTTTTTAGGAAAATATTTTTTTTAAAAACCAAAACAATGTCGTTTTGAAGTATAAAAAGGTTAAAAAAAAGGCAACCTGTGACTAGCCGATTTATCCCGATTCAAATTGGGTCAACCCTGATTTTTTTAGCTTATTCGAACCGGACCATTGCCTGGTTCACCGGTCGAAACCGTCAAATCCAATCTGATTTTTCAAACCATGATAATATCAAGACTGGAATGACAAAACTACCCTTCTACTTATACCCAATATCTCGTCACTTGAGGATAAACAGAGAAGACGCACACCACGTCCATCTTTAAACGCTCAGCACCGTTTGTTTAATTTGGATTTTTATTAGACGATAAAATAGGGCCATGAGATGGAGTGGACCACATAGTACAAGCAAGAGGGAGAGAAGAATATATTATGAAAAGTAACAAAAACAGAACAAAGAATACGCAGAAAAAACCGCATTAAGCTTACTACTAATTTTATGAAAAGATTTGAAAGTAGTTTATGTTGAATATTTTTGGAACTCTTAGAGAGGTTGCAAAAATTGTAAATTGCTTGATCTCCTCAAGAACTTGTAAAAGGTGTAAAATGCTTAAATTTTTAAAGATCGAGTTTGTTAAATTTAAGAATTATTTAAAAAAATATTTTAGAAGAATAAAGTGTATGTCTTTATATAGAGAAATCTTGATCCCAAAGTATCATATCTTTTTTGACAAAAAAAAAACAAAAGTACCATGTATTTAGATCTAGACAAGGTGATAAGAAATACTTGATCCAAAAATGCTAAAAATTGCTCCCAGTAAACGCGCGCGGCAGGGTAATGGGCCAGCAACCTAAATAATTGTAAATTGTCTGGTTCAGCAACCCAATGACCCGAATGATCTCTTGTAAATGAGGGGTCATGTTCCCACATAGGGATTGCAATCCCCAATATTTTTGAGAAAAATTTCAGTCATTCTTTTTGTAATAAATTAATTTCAGTTAATTTTTAAAATTTTAATACACCTTGTAATTAAAATAAAATTAACTTCTGTAGATAAAAAATAATAATAATACACTTATAATATAGCACGGGTTTGAACTAGTAAGGGGGAGGGGTAGTGGCCCTAAGGACACTAGATGACCTCTACATCAGTAGGTGCTGGTCCATTTTTTTAATAATTCATGTGATATGACTTCACTGACATGTGGGTGCCTTAAATCAGTAGGCCCGGAACCTCAATAATTGTGAGGTTTTCTGTTAGATGATTCTTGTACCTCACAAATATTGGACCACACAATTAAATCAATGGGCGCATTAAAACAATGAACGGGGAATGGAGACGAATGTGTTGCTCTTGAACTTACCAGACGGGCAGTGTATAATTAATTAGGGCTGTCCAGATTCATATGGGCCACACAACAGGGCTCTTCGCAAGGCAGTCGGAACATTGGAGGATGAGATGGATCACGGTCGGTCGAAAGTAACTGTATGTGTTTGTTTGGTAGAGCGATCTTGAATCGGGTTTATTATATAAGCCCGATTCATGTAAATCGAGACAAATCTCCTCTACATATTTATCTCGTAGACCGTGAAAGCACCTCGTAGACCATAAAAGTTACCTCATAGACCGTAAAAGTTACTTCGTATTCCATGAATTACAATTCATAAGCACTTATGAAATTTTCAACCGCTATTCCAAACAAGCTCTATTATGTGCCATCCTCAACCCGTTTCCTCAAGCAATACCGTAAAAAATAAATTCAAATAAAATTACTTTTTACTTTTTATTTAAAAATCAGGATTTTAAGTAAAATATATTGCCTCACAAACTAAAATAATATAAAAATTAATATGTGAAAAATGAAAATAGGACATGGGTGAGAGGAGAAAAATATTTACTAGTGTCAATTTTTAGAAATGTTTACGCTTGTGAAAAATATGAAATTGACGTACCTGAACTAAGGTAAAGAAAGAGATTAAAAAAAATAAAATTGTTGATAAATACCTCATTTAAAATTTATTTCTTAAATAGACCTTCACGTGTAAATAATCTTCTCGTGTGTAAAAGATCTCCTATTATGTTCAAAAAATCTTTCCTATTTTTAATATATCTTCCCTATATATATGCAAATAATCTTTCCTTATGTGTAAAATTATTTTTTTGAATCTCATTTAACAAATAAATTTTTCATAAAGTCTTTATGAGTAACTCTTCCTACAAAAAATGAATTTCTTACCTTTCCAAATATAAAATCACAAGAGTAAATCCCAAAAAAAAAAAACAATTTTTTCTACTTATTTTTTAACATTATACTTGGCATGTGCGCTGGTGCGCAATAATACGACAGAGATGGAAATTAATTGCGAGGGCATATTAGGATTAGGCAGGTGGACTTCACTTTTCGGAATTCTCTATTGATTTATTGATTTATTTGTTTATTATTACATAAATTTTCAATAATTAAAATTTAATATTTTATAACGGTATATTATAATTTTAAATAATAAAATAAAAATAAACTATTGAAATTTAACCTAAAAAATCAAGAAGTTCCGGAGGTAAAAAGTTTAAAAAATTATCAAATTAAGTTAGTTATATGAATTATTTAATTATAACATATTTTATATATTATTATATTATACTATTAGTTTATAAGTTAGAGAAATTAATTTATAGAAAATTGATAAATATAAATATTTTAATAAAACTTATTTAAATTCCTTAACATCTTAAAAAAAGTTAGGATAGTTAACCTCCATGTTCTTATAGGTTTAATATGTAACATCTTAATTTTTATTTTAGTATTTTTTTGTAATTAAGAAATAATTGGTTTTGATAAATGGATTTATCATATAATTACTAAAATAAAAAGGGTTTATTTCAAGTACGATTTATAAGAGTAATGGGATTTATAAATTAATAATAATGAATTGAAAAACAGAATAATAATGATAATGGTTTTATTTTTATTTTTTTAAAAAATATATGTTTATGATTAAAGAAAAAGAAAATAATATATATATATATATATATATATATATATATATATGAAGTGGGGGAATTCAAAGTGTATGTATAAAAAAAAAGATATTTAAATATCATTTGAACTTTAAAATCCTAAATTGATTTTTTGATAAAAAGAGTAATAGGATTAATAAAAAGAATATAGTAATTAACAATTCATTTTTTTTAAAAAAATATTAATTTAATATTTTAAAATTTAAATAATATTTAAGTATAATTTATATATATATATATATAAAGTGCCAAAGGCCCACGGCCTTATTCCTGTGCATTTCCTCATTGATTAATCACCCACGCCCTCTCTTTCAAGGTGTCATCAATGTTAAGGATTAATAAATAATTTAAAATTATTTTTAATTACAAAATTTCATTAATGAAAATTGTTCTAAAAATTTTTTTTTTATAATAATAATTTTATGCAGATTAAAAAATATTTTAGGGCTATAGTTTTGGACAAGTTTTGAATTTTATAAATATATGACTATAAAAATGTACATGATGATTAATATTTAATTTTAGTATGCATAATTTTGTTATTTATTTATTATAAAATTTTATAATAAAATTTTTATATAACCAACCTATAAATAATTCTATATTAAATATTTTTAACTGATTAAATTTAAATTAAATAATTTATTAAATAATGTGAGGTGTACCTGCAAAATACCTACCAATGCCGATCATAATGTCACATTTAATTATTTTGTTCAAACGCTGCAAATCTTCCTTCCCATCGTCTAATTTGTCAAAAGACAACGTACCGTCTACTCATAGGGCAAAACATTGAACGTGCTGGCTACCTGCCCACAAGTAAATTTGATGATTGTAGGATATAGTCAGGGAAAATGGTTAAAAAATATCATTTAAGTAAATTAATTGTTAAATGGTACCAATGTGCAAGCAAGCATCCATCATGTGCAATCAGCATCCATATGTGCAAAAAGCATCCCTGCAAAAGTGCAAACACCATCCCTTGTGTGCAACATATCATCCGCCCGTGTGCAACATACCACCCACCATGTGCAATGGTAGCAATGAGCAATTAATTTACTTGCAAGGTTTTTTTTAGCAATTCTCCCAAATAGTTATTGAAATATTTAATTTTTTTAATTATAATTTATGATATATAAAATAAATTTTACAAATATATCAAAATAATTTTATCTTAATTTACGTAAAAAAACATTTATCCAAAAGTGCTAACTACCTGTTTTGTTTGCATATGATAGTGCATTGTGTTTGTGGGTCTTGTATACTAATTTATTATTCACGGAATAATATTTAATAATTCTATACATAATAATATTATATTTTATGTTGGTAGGAGAATATTATAAGAATTTACTGGATAAAAAAAAAAAAGCTAAAAAGACCCAATTAAAAATCAAATAAAACTATAAGTACCTGATAAATTTTTCACAAGGGAATCATAAGACAACATTTCTAAAAATTGATACCACTAAACAAATTTCTTGTCTCTGATTCAGGACTCACCCTTGTCTAGTGCTGGGGAATCGGTTGAGTCTGTTAGGCCGGTCTTTTTAAATCACGGGTCGGGTTTAAAAAATGGAGTATCAAAAGAAAGTCAGGCATAAAAGGGCCAGCCCTACATTGCTGAAGGCTGGCCCGTTAGACCCTTTAGTTTTTTCTCTCCGTACCCTTATTGACTCCTTTTTATTAACTTTAAAATTATCAAATTTACATATGATAGTAATTTACTAATTCTTGATATTTTTACCTCTTTAAGCAGAGTCTACTACTTAAATTGAAGTACAATCAAAATTCCTTGAAATTGATGATAGTAGTGGAGAAGATGAAAATGATAATCGTCATAATCATATTGCTTATGGTGTTTAGCTTTTTGCCTTCTTATACTTTGTATAAGACTATGAGTTACTTGTAGACAATATTTTTTAGCTTTGATTATAAATTAATAATTGTATTTATTTTATAGCATAAGGCGTGTAGACATATATTTAAATCTTATGAAAAATGGCTTTTTGGCCTTGTGGGCCGACCCTGATCCGCATGCTCTTGAGCCGAATTTTAAAAAATAGCAATTTTTTTTCCCGAGCCTTGTAGGGCCGACTCTTTTAGGCCCTGACCTGTGCTTTGGCCTGTTAAAGGCTAGCCTTGTAGGGCCGGGCCTAATTCCTACCTCTACCCTTCTCCTATTTTTATGTTCACATGTTTATTTTTATATTATTTTAGTGTGTGAGGCAATATATTTTACTTAAAATCCTGATTTTCAAATAAAACGTAAAAGTAATTTTATTTGAATTTAATGGTTTTTTATTTGAATTTATTTTTAATGGCATTGCTTGAGAAAATGGGTTGAGGATGTGACATGCAGTAACTTCTGACCGACTGTGATCCATCTCATCTTCTTAGAGGGCTGGTCTGTGATATTCGAGATCCTTAATCATAATCATCGCCAAGCACTCCTATGTGCCGACTAGCTCGCCAAGATAGCCAATTCATTGGGCACAGACATGTTGCTCATTTTAATTTATTTATGCTATTAATTTATAATTTTAAACCTACTTGACCCATTTTCATTTTCTTTTATAGTTTTTAACATTCCATATCACCTGCCTCCACTAATTTGGGCTCCCGTGCACGTCATTAATTATTTCCTTTAGCCTTTAGATGCATTGTTTTATATCCGATCATAGGCCCACTAAATTGGTAGACACCCTAATTAATAATTAAGATCCGGTTTAGAGCCCAAATAATTATTCCTCGCATGCAAGCAGACAAACTAAATAACGATGGGATGGAGACTGGAATGACAAAACTACCCTTGTACTTACTACTCCACTTGTCGTGACTTGAGGATATATCAGAGGCAGATGCATCATCTTTGCACCACACACCACGTTCATTTTTAAACCCTCAGTACTGTCCTCTAATTTGTCAAAAGACAACGTATTTCATAGGTCAATACATTGTACGTGCTGGCTCCACGCACGCAAGCTTGATCGGACTACCTGTTTTGTTTGCATATGGTGGTGATGCATTGTGTTTGTGCTTCTTGCATAATAATTTATTATTTACAGAATAATATTTAATAATTTTATACGTAATAATATTATATTTTATATTGATAGGAGAATATTATAAGAATTCATTGGATAAAAATAAAAATTTACAAGGACCCAATTAAAAATCAAATAAAACTATAAATACCTAATAAATTTTGCACAAGGGAATCATGAGCAAAACATTTCTAAAAATTGATACTACTGAATAAATTTCTCCTCTTTGATTCGGGACTCACCCTTGTCCTATTTTCATATTCACATGTTTTTTTATTTTATATTATTTTAGTGTGTAAGGCAATATATTTTACTTAAAATCCTGATTTTCAAATAAAACGTAAAAGTAATTTTATTTTAATTTAATCTTCAATTTAATGGTTTTTTTATTTATATTTATTTTTGATGGCATTGCTTGAGAGAATGGGTTGAGGATGAAAGATACAGTGACTTTTGACCGACTGTGATCCATCTCATCCTCTTAGAGGGTTTGTTTGTGATACTCGAGATTCTCAATTATAGAGGTTATTTGAAATAGTGATTTGAATTTTTAAAAATATTTTTCAATCGTGATTTACGGCATACGAAGTAGTTTTTACGATCTACAAGATAAATATGTGGAGAAGTTTTATCTCAAAATCAGAATTATACATAAGTATAAGTTAAACCAATCATCATCATAATCATAGCCAAACACTCCAATGTGCTGACTGCCTTGCCAAGGTAGCCCCTGCAGTGGGCACAGACATGTTGCTCATTTTAATTTATTTGCGCTATTAATTTATAATTTTAAACCTCCTTGACCCATTTTCATTTTTAGTTTTTAACATTTCATATCACCTGCCTCCACTAATTTGGGCTCCCGTGCACGTCATTACTTATAACCTTTAGCCTTTAGATGCATTGTTTTATATCCGATAAAAGACCCACTGTTTGTTTAATTTATTAGAAGATAAAATGGAGCACGAGGGCCGCGAGTGAAGAGAAGAATATATTATAAAAATAACAAGAAGGGAACGAAGAATAAGTAGAAAAAACCGTATTAAGCTTACTAGTCGTAGTATATAAATGCAACCCCCCCCCTTCATTCTTTGTCAGCCATCACTACTCTCCACTTTGGCTTCATCGTCCCAAAATGAAGTGCGCTCTCATTCCCATCCTTACCTTGCTCATTGTAAGCTTCCATACATTATGAATTCTTTTAATTCTCCCTTTCGAAATCGTAATTTTAATTAATTATATATGTTAAATTGATTTATTGGCAGTTTGTTCTTCCCGACACTCCTACTGCCCTTTTTTACAAGTACAATGCCACCTCTGGTGGATTCCAACTCCCTGATGACCTCATGAACGTGGCGATGTTATTGGAGAAGGACATGAAAGCCGGTAACAAAATGAAACTTGGCCTCGCTCAGAGCTTCGACGAAGCCCCCTTCCTTCCTCGTGAAGTTGCCGATTCCATCCCCTTTTCTTCAGCCAAGGTCACACATACCCTTCATGTGAACCTGGCCCTTTTTGTTTTAATCTTTCTATCTATAAACCTGATCACAAATTGTTTTCTCTTGTACAGTTGGATGATATATTGAACAGGTTCGGTGTAAAGCCTGGGTCTGAAGATGCAAAGGCTATGGAGCAGACGCTAAAGTATTGTGAGGAAGCAGGGATAATGGGAGAGGAGATGTATTGTGCAACGTCGTTGGAGTCCATGGTTGATTTTGCCACGTCGAAGCTTGGGAAGAAGGTGGAGGCCATTTCTACAGAGGCGGCGGCGGGGGTGAAGGAGAGGGGCACGCAGGAGTACACAATAGCTGCCGGAGTGGAGAAGGTGGGGGACGAGAATGTTGTGTGCCACAAGATGGCGTACCCACACGCCGTGTTTTACTGTCACAGATTGGAGAAGACGACGTCCCACAAGGTGGCGTTGGAGGGGACCGGTGGAGTGAGAGTGAAAGCAGTCGTCATTTGCCACGCCGACACGTCACATTGGAACCCTGAGCATTTGTTTCTTCGACTGCTCAATGTGAAGCCTGGCACTGTTACCGTCTGCCACTCCCTGCCTCAAAATAACATTGTTTGGGTTCCCAAGCGCCTTCAAGACCCAAGACCCCTTCTTTAGATATTAACTGTGCTAGATCTTGCCCACTAGTTCCTACGTACCGTCCGTCCTTGTTTAAATAAGGTCAGCAGTTCCAATGTTATATATGGAACTGACCAACGTTTGTATAAATATATGGGACGCAAAATGTGATCAATCTTGTACGTGCTGCCTACACGCACGCACGCTTGATCAGACTACCTGTTTGCATATGATGATGCATGCATTGTGTTTGTGCTTCTCCTGTAATATAATGAAGTGACGTTTTTAGTGGCTCACATTTGCCTCCACGTCTTAAAGTTGGGGATGGTCATCAGAGGATTTTGGTTAGATAATTGTTGTTTTTTACTTTATAGTAACTAACGAAGTTAACCAGTTGAACTGTGTCCACGTTAATGCCCGGCACGTAGAAGTGGGAAAATGGGCCTACTCTCATTACAGCAATGTTTTAAAAGTTGGACTGGACGTCGAACCGGAAAGGTAAGCGGGTCATGATTCAACCGGTTGAAATGATCGATCAGACCGGTGATGTAATATATATATATATATATATATATATATATATATTACAATTAATCTTTAGTCTAATTTTATAGGAAGTTAATAAAGTTATAAAATACCACTTAAAGAAGAATATAAAGTCAATCATCAACCTAACAAAATATACTAACAATAATGATTTTATAACTTGTCAAATATTGATGGCTCTTGATTGATTTAAGCATAAGTTTCTTGAAATGTATTTAGATCATATCACTCTGATCCTATTTATAAGTCCTTTGTGACAAAAAAAGTTGGTTCTATTTATAAGTTCAGTTTCAGGGTAATAAATGAGATTATGACAATTTTACCCCTATTTATTGTACAAATGAAGAAATAATTTAAAGATAGATAAAGAAAAAAGAGTTAAAAAGTACCCATTCATAAATGAGGGCATAGTTATAAATTTACCCCATAATCATTGAGTTAACTATATCTCCTTGGTATGTAAGATTTAGTTAAAAATGACTTATAAATAGAACAATAATGGTAAATGTTATAATCTTCTTGAGGAAATTATCCAGAATCAAGACATTTAACTCTAATTTCAGTGCTTCCAATTTCATCCTTAATTTGAGGATGAACCTTATTGGCTTTTTCTTCAAAAGCATCTTTATAAAATAGTTTGTAACAACCAAATTATTAAAATTAGTAACATATAATATAAATAAAATAAAGTAATATGTCTAAAATTTATGTCATTTTTTTAAATTTTTTATGCAGCATCAATTTTTTTTAAAAAAAATTTCAGCAAAATTTTGTTTTTTTGCATTTTTTATTGGATCGGGCGGTTTTTGAAAAACCGGTTCGGTTTCCAGCTCAAAAACGGTTAAATGATGGTCCAAAACGGCTCTCTCATAAAAACGGTCCAACATACATATCCGGCCCGCCTCAATGACCGGCCGACGGTCCAACCGGTCCGACCGTCTGGTCCGGTCCGATTCTCTAAACAGTGCATGAAAGATCTATATTTTGAAGCTTGACCCGTGTATTCACGGGTTTCAAACTAGTCGGTTTAACAGAATTTTTTTTTATTTTTTTAAATAAATTAAATTAAAACACTAAACTTTTTAATTTAAGAAAAATATCTTTAAAATATTAAATATTTTATATTTTTTAATAAATAGAATAAATAACCGTTTGCCTTAAAATAAATTTCTTCATGAAATAGTGACTCTTTTTTTTAACGTGTGTTATTACTTTCTCTTTCTTATATAGTTTGCATAATTTGCAAACCTTTTCAAATAAATTAAAAATTTCTCTTTATTTATCTTACATCAATAAAAAATAATTATTTTAATATTTCATAAAGAAAAATTCCTTTGGGGAAATATTAAGAACCAAATAAATTTTTTAAAAAAATTGAGTAATATTTTTTTTAAAAAAAGTCAATTAGAAGACTTTTAACTAACTATAATGTCTTTAATAAACTTTTCTCAAATTTTTAATAAGAATATAATCAATTTTTTTTCTTTTAAAATGTTCAAATAACAACACTATATCATTTGAAAACTGTTTCCAATTTTTAAAAGAAAATTTTAACTTGTAATTATTTAATAAAATTTAAAAAAATGGTGGGCTTTAACAAGCCAGCCCATGACCTTTTAAAATTTGGCCATTTTAGGCTTAACTTGTTTTGAAGAATAATATCTAAGAGTGTGTTTGGATGTCTTAAAAAAAAGCACTTTTTCACTAAAACCATGGTTTGGTGAAAAATTTGCCAAACACTTGAAAAATCTTCATAAGCTATTTTTGCTCCAAAACCATGGTTTGCCCATCAAAACCATGGTTTGCCCATAATCTAATATGAAGACACTTTTCAGCTTTTTTTTCTTTTTAAATGGTGGGCCCCACTTTTTATCATTTGTTATTAGTGCATGTGTTGTGTTTGTTTTTTGTGTGTGGCCCCCACGATTTCCAATTTCACTCTCTCATATGTTTTATTTAGAATTTTAAAATTTTAATATTTAAAATATTTAAAATAAAATCTTATCTTTTTATATGTAATTATCACAAAAGCTAATATTCTTTTTTTTGGTAATTTGACCATTAAAAAAGTTATTCTTAACCCAATACCCAAACACTCTCATTTTATCAAAATCATTTTTTTCTATATATATATATATATATATATATATATATATATATATATATATATATATGTTTGATTTTTTATGTTAGATAATTGATTAATGTTATAATTTTTAATTTTTCAGATAAATTTATATCATTTTTTGTATTTGTTATGAATTTTCCTATTAAATAATACATAAAATATAATCTTATCATTTATATGTAATTATCACAAAAGCTAATGTCCTTTTCAGTAATTTGACCATGAAAAAAGCTATTCTGATCAAAATATCCAAACACTCTCATTTATCAAAATCACTTTTTTCATATAATCTATTCTGCCAGAATCTATTCTCAAAAATCACTTTTTTTCACTTTTTCTCCATAAGCTATTCTCAAAAGCTGATTCCAAACACACCCTAAATCATAAACCAAGTTTTTGACATGTTCGGCCTTAAATGGGCTTACCCAATTTCCCGTGTCTACCGGCACGTGACCAAAAAGTTGTTGGTTTAGATTGGGACAATATTGTTGCAAAACTGGTTAGATCGAGCAAGACGAGAATACTTTTTTAATTGAATAAAAAACAAAAAAATATCTAGCAGAGGGCTTTGGGGGCCAAAATAGAGATGCGAGCATATGACAAATCATCTACGAATTCTGTTGCTTGTTGGACAAATGTTATAACTTCTATTATCGCATCTATTAAAAATAGAATAGATGTGATCGAAAATATGACAGATTTATCACTAATGTAGAAATAAAGTCATTAAATTAGTATCAGGGATAAGCATTTATTTTTATAGACGAGACTGATATCATAAAGTATTTTATAATTCATTCATGGGTTAAGGTGCAAATTTACCAATGAAGTTTTACCGAAGGAGCACCTGGCACATTTATCTTTTGTTGGGTGCAAAAATACCAACGAACAATTAAAAAGGGTGCAAATTTACCAATGCCGTTAAATTTAACCTAACGGCGTTAAATCATAAGAGAAGAAAACCCCTAACGGCGGTAGGTCAAATTTAACGGTATTGGTAAATTTGCACCCTTTTTAATTGTTCGTTGGTATTTTTGCACCCAACAAAAGATAAATGTGCCAGTCGCTCATTCGGTAAAACTTCATTGATAAATTTGCACCTTAACCCTTCATTCATTACAACAAAGCATTTCATGGTTTATCCCTTTCTCTCATTCAAGTTCTTATATTATAGATGAAATGTAGTAATTTAAAGTAGTAATTTTGATCCTCCTGGATATTTTCAATTTTTCTTGTACATTTCACATGACATGAATCCGTTGACATGTGGGTTCATTAAATCGATGGGCCAGCAACCTAAATAATTGTGAATTGCCATGTTTAAGCTATTGGGCCACCAACCCAATGACATGAATGATATGATATCTGTATGTTGGATCTTGTTTGTAACTTCAAATGGTTACTGGATAAATCTTTCAAATTCAAAATTTAAAAAAAAAAAAGGAGAGAAAGGTTTTGATGTGTATGTCAACACCTGCAAGCACAAGCAGTGTTGGGAAATACATTTTAGAATCGGCCACATTGGAGGGGAAGGGAATGAAGGTGAGGCCCTTGTTAACTTGACTAGGGTTTATATATATGTGTGTGTGTATGCATGCGCTGTTAACATGCATCTATATTATAAGACTAATACGAATCATTTTTTTAAAAGAGAGATACATTGGTAGTCTCTCCGCTTCTCAGGAGAGCTGCGCTGTGTGTCTTTCAGGCGCTTCACTTGCGCTATCTCGACGTTTTTGACGCTTTTCCGGCCGATTTATTCGGCTCCTTCAACGTTCTTTGCCACGGCTGATTTGGCATTTGACGGAGAAAAATAAAAGGATGGTTTATCTGTCAATAGCTTTACAAGACTCGATATTTTGTAATTCTTGCAATGAAGACTTTGGTCTCCAAGATGGGCTATGGATTCTTGTCCACGTTGGCAGCTCAATAGATGTACATTGGGTTCTAGCACTTTACTAAAGTTATGCTTTGTTAAATCTCTATTATGTACTCTTTTGTTAAGTCTTGGGCCTTCTTACAAGTGGTTTATATCACTACAAAAAAATACAGGATTAGCGACGGAATTTTATTCCGTTACTAATCCCTCACAAATTCCGTCACTAAAATTAGCGACGGAATTTAGAGACGGAGTAGCGACGGAATTACATTCCGTCGCTAAATTCCGTCACTAAAAATTAGCGACGGAATTTAGAGACGGAATTTTTCCGTCTCTAATTAGCGACGGAATTTCCGTCACTAAATTCCGTCTCTAAATATTAGCGACGGAATTTAGAGACGGAATTTTTCCGTCGCTAATTAGAGACGGATTAGCGACGGAATTACATTCCGTCGCTAAATTCCGTCACTAAAAATTAGAGACGGAATTTAGAGACGGAATTTTTCCATCTCTAATTAGCGACGAAATTTCCGTCGCTAATTCCGTCTCTAATAGTTAAATTTTTTAATAATTTGATTTTTTTTTTCAAAATTATAATTTTTAAAATAATTTAAATTTTAAATTATTTTAAATTAATAATATAATATTAAAATAAATAAATAAAAATTATTAATTCATATTTATTTTTGAAATTAAAATTATAATATAATATATTTGAATTTTTAATAATATATTATAAACAAATAAAATGAAAATTTTATAAATAAATAAAAAAAGATATTAATAATAAAAATTTAGGTAGAATATTTACATAAAATAAAATAAGAAAACTAAATTAAAATATTCAATAATATATAAAATTATGTATTTCTATTTTTGTTTGTAAGTGATATATATATATATATATATATTACGTACGTACGTACGTACGTACGTATGTGTGAATGTGTGTGTCTATGTTTATATATATATATGATTTTGCATTTAACTTTCACAGGGTCTTCTTAGCTCAACTGGCAAAGGCACTAGCACGCGCGTGAGAGGTTATGGCTTTGAATCCTAACTTGGTCACAAAATGCAACCAATTTGTGACTTGTGACACGTGGCGCGAGGTGGAGGGGACACGTGGCGCACGGTGGAGGGTGACACGTGGCGGTGGCTGATTGGTACACGTGGCGGCCGCCGGTAAGGAACATGTGGAGGCTCGTGTTGTAGACATGTGGCAATTTAAATTATATATAAAAAAAATAATTAGCGACGGAATTTTTCGTCTCTAATTAGTTAATTCCGTCGCTAATTAGAGACGGAATTTAGGGACGGAATTTTTCCGTCTCTAATTAGCGACGGATTTTCCGTCGCTAAATTCCGTCTCTAATTAGTGACGGAATGCAAAATTCCGTCACTAATTAATTAGTAACGGCCTTTTTAGCGACGGAACAAATTCCGTCGCTAATTCCGTCGCTAATATTGTTCCGTCTCTAATCCGTCACTAATTTCCGTCTCTAAGTTGATTAGTGACGGAAATTCCTTCGCTAAATTCCGTCGCTAATTCGCTATTTTTTTTGTAGTGTATCCCTTGTAGGGAGGCTTTTTGTTATGTAATGTTTATCCTATATATATATTTATTAAAAAAATTGTCATTTTATCCTTAAAAAAATGCATATATATAACCAAAATGGGCTTTAGTGTAGCAAATTGAAACCCCAATATTATATTCAATCTCTTAATTATCAATCTTTATTGAGTTTCTAGTTGCTGATCGTTTAATGCAATGCAATGCAGAAGAAGATCGATCCTAATATTTATCAGATTATCAGCTCTCACTCGTCATTTTGGTTCAATGAGAAAACAATACACCAACCTCACACGCTTCAGCAATTTTTTTCCCCCTCTCCCCAATTCACTTGGATCGATTTCAAATAAAAGCTATTTATTGCTTATAACTCCCCATGGACGTGGAAGGAAATAATGGAAAGTGCACCATTAATGTCTTAAAAACTCAAGTGGCAAGTAGGTACAGGATCTCAAATTCCTATTTTTCCCACCAATGCAAGTAGGCACTCAACCTAATTCTAATATTGAATTGGTCAGTGACCTTTTAATAATGCATAATTCAATCTCCTGGAACCCTCATCTATTGGGATTCATCTACTCACCTACCACTGTTGATGCAATTGTTGCTTCTCCAATCAGGATGATCGAATTGTTTGGGAAGGACATTTCTCTATTGACCCCTTTTGGAAATTTCTCTGGGCAATCTCTCTTTACCAAATAAGTTCCTTCTACTAATCTGTAACTGCAAGCTATTTCATAAGGCCTTACCTGCTTTTGACATATATTACGTCACCACCACCTCTGAGTATGTGGAACTTGCTTATTTGGATGTCCTATGGAAGAATCATTAAATCATGTTCTGTTTGAATGCAGGTACTCCCTGGCAATATGGTTTGGTATCTTCTCCATAGCCCCCTCATTCTCAATTTTGAATCACAACAATATAATAAAGCATGTGGTGGAAGAAGCTGCTTATGTCCCTAGCCTCTGGATATGGGAACGGCCAGGAAATAGTTAAAGCGATCATTGTGCTTTTAAATACCCTCTGGAATGAAAGCAAAAATTCAAGCACCCATCTTGGAACCAGATTCATCAGAAGGACAAAGGTGAACACTTTTATTCATTGTCAGGGGCTCATCTTCTTCAACATTTTTTATGGAAAAAGGGATCCCCAAGCAACACCTTTTTCATCACGTGTTTTAGGGCTCTTCTATATGTGTTGGATCTCAAGCTCAGGTACACCTACCGAACAGGGAAATTTGTTGATCCTATGCACTAAACGGAGAATGATAAATGTGGAGAACTTCAAAGCCTCTCCGTTCCAGATCCTTCATTTGCTTAACATTTTTAGTTTGGTTAATACTCATGTTACAGCTTTGCCTACTTTTTTCCACCTCCTTCTTTCCCCTTTCCAATTAACTCTTATAATATAAGGCATATTTAAAATACTAATTTTGATCCTATATATAAAATATAGTATTCATATTTATCACTATTTCCTTAATTGACCCTTATTAAAAGGAAAGAGGGAAAGAGAGAATTAAAGATAATGATTATGGTGTTTTAGAAAATACATGTCATATTAACTAATTTTCTTAATCTATCAAATTAGGTAAATATGTCTTATATTAAAGATCAGAAGATTATTATGTAAACTTTTACATCAGTTTAATATCATTTTTCTTTTCTCTCAAGAAAAAATAATAAAAACAATTTATTGTTATTGGAATAAGATCGAATAAAATAATGCCACGTTTTATAAATATTTTTTAGGGGCAAGCATCTAAAAATATAGAAACATATGGGCTGTTGTTAGTTGTTACGCAATGCATTTTTATAATCGAAGAGCTAAAATAATGGAGTGGTAGGATCAACATTGAAGATTAATGGAATATGGTACACCTGGAAATCATATATATAACAATACTAATTCAAGACATGATTGTATAAAAGTCAAATAATTAAGAATATTTTTAAAATCGTGTATTTGCTCAGACGTTATTTTATTTTCTTCAAAATCTTGCGTTACAACGCTATCTCTCTCTCCATAATTAAGCTAATTAACAAACTGGAATTCGGCGGCTTTCTTTCTACTTTCCTTCCTCTTCCAATTTAAAGGGTTCACATTTATAGGTGAAGAGCAAGTATTCTCACTTCTGTCAAGAAATATTTGAATCTTATAAATTTCGTATAAAATATATACTTAGATTTATTATATTTCATTGTCAAACTATATATGACGCGCATTCCTTTTCTTCACACTTCTTTTCTCTTCCTGTGATCATCTGACTTATTTTAACTGATGAGTTATATGATCATTAATTTGTGACTAAAAAATTACAAAGTGGATAAAAATTAACACTTACTTTTTTTGGAAAAATGACTCTGTGGTCCCTAATAGCAACTAAGTCTTAAGGTAAATTGCTAAGGCAGAAAAGTCCTTAGGGACTAGGACTTTTTTGATATTAATTCTCAAAGCAGAAAGACCATTATACCCCTAATAAAAAAAAAAGAAAAACCCACAAAAGTAGTAACTCCCACGTTTTGGAAATTAACGAGAAAGAGAAAACTAGACGTTGAAAAACTCCACGAGAAAGAGAAAGCACAGGAGGAATTCAACATTGGTTCAACAGCAAGGTTGAAGAATTGAAGTTTGGTGATGACATCTTTGCAAAAGGTTAGAACTTCTGCATCGTTATGGACTTTTATAGCCACTGAACAGTAAAATAAAGAATTTCTATTTTTTCGTTTTATATTGGTTGATCAAAGGTTTGAGCTTTGAGTCAATAGTGGATTATGTGGTAGGAGATAGATTAGTAATACTAAATATGATCTTGATCATTAAAGTTAGGGTTTTAACATGGTTGGGTTATGAGAATGTTAATGTGCTTTTTTTTTTAGTTGGTTACAGAGGGATTGAGCTGTTTGTAGTTGGAATAGTAGAATGTGGTGGGGGTTGATTTATGAGAAAATGCTGAAATAATAATAAAATATTGTTGTTAATACGTGTAATTGTAGTTGTAAATATAGTTGTTGTAGTTGTTACTAGAGAACATGTGATCTGTTTTAGAGAAATATAACAGAGCGATTGATCTGGTTTTAGGATATGTAACATAGGAATTGATCAGTTTTAAGAGGGATTGAATGAATGTGATGGTGGTTTGTGTGATATAAAAATTGTGAGTTGATATAAAATTACCGTTGTCAATATTAGCTTTCGTAGTTGTTATTATTAGTGATGCAATTGTTAATACGCAAGTTGTGTTTCAGATTGTCATGAAAGATGGGAAGAATCTATTCTGTTTCTTTCATGTTGGGGGAGTTTTTAAATGGTGGAGAAGATGAAATACAATATGTTGGGGGTTTGGTAAGAATAAGATGTATAAAAGAAGGCACAATGTATGAAGAGTTTCGCAAAATCGTATCATCTATAATTGGAAAGTAATGACTTTTGTCTTAAATTTAAAGTTTCCCTCGATACATCAACTTTTGTGGAGCTTGTAGACAATGAAGGGGCTGGATCATTTAATAAATTTTAATGAAGATTATGGTAATGTGTACATTGAAGAGAATGACCATAATGGCAATACAGAACGAACAACAAATGATGAAATAGAAGAGCAAGAAGTGCGAGTAGTCTTAAGAAAAGGAATTTGTTGCTAGATAAGTTGTGAATGATAGACATTGTCATTAGTAGCTCTCTAACTTGTTATTTCTTGTAGGATTGATCAACTGTTTAGAGGTGTAAGTCGATTGTCTATGTCTCCACCTCCTTCATTAAATGAAAGTCTAAGAGGTCCCATCATTGGCATAATGTACTCAATTGGTGCCAACACAGAGACCAAAAATGAATAATGCGACATGGAAGGATTTAATTATTGGAGAAGGACAGATTTTTGTGAATGTTGTGACCCTTCGGAAAACGTTATACAAATACAACATTTCACATAAGTTTTCATACCAATTTCTGAAAAAAAATCAACAAAAGATAATTGTGAAGTGCAAGGTTAATGGTTGTCCTTGGTACATGGGAGCATATTCATTAGGAGAACATCAAGATACAGAGTTTCTAACTATTAGAACTTACAAAAGTGAACACATCCATCATACACAAGACATCCTAATTGTTTGTCATCCACCCAGGGCCACTTTGACATCATCAATTGTAGTAGATAGTTTGAGGAGTAATATTGACAAGAGTGGTCATGAAATTCGAGTGGGATTTTTACAAAAAGTATGGGGTGCAACTGGACTATACTCAAGCATACAGGGCGAAAGAAAGAGCATTGAGGCAAATACATGGTCGAGTAGAGGACTCTTACATGGTAATTCCTTGGATATGTAAGAGACTCATAGAAAGTGATCCTGGCATTGTTGCAAAATGGGAAGGGTCATCTAACAATAGATTTGAGAGGGTATTCATTACTTACTGTTGCTCGGTTAAAGGTTTTAGGGATGGTTGCCGGCCCATATTGTATATAGATGGATGTTATCTTAACGGCCCTTATAAGGGAACAATGTTGTCAGCTTGTGCATACAATGCAGACAATGAAATGTTTCCCTTTACATATGCCATTGTTAGTAGTGAGACGTATGATGAATGAGCTTAGTTTCTATTTAATGTGAAAGAGATAACAAGGTCAACGATGATTACTACATCTTGACATACACAACTTATATAAACCTTCCTTGTCTTTGTCATCTTTTGGTCTCTTCTTACCCATGGTTGTCACCCAGGGGGAGATAATTGCTATTTTTTTAACCCTTGTAGATTTCCTTAATTGTAATTCTTCCTCTCCTTTCGATTCAAATGCAGTAGACTTATCTTTTTCCTTACCTTCATTTCGTTCACTATTTTTTCTTTTCAACTCCTGTGGTTCTTCTTCTACTTCATCTTCCCTATAAGCTCTACCTTCATCCTTCCTCCCACTCACTATTGCATTATCTTTGTCTGACCCTTCATCTTTATTTGTTAACCCAATTTCGTGATCTTCTCCTTTTTCTGAGTCTGACCCCTCATCTTCACTTGATGATGAAGGTTGTTCATCTTCCCTTTTATCAGTTTTCACCAAACAACCTTAATTGAAGGGACACGAGTTGCTCTTGAACTATAGACATGACCCTTGACATCAATCTGTCATATGTCTTCCTTATTTCCTGCAAATTATTAAGCAAAAATTGATCACTGAATAAATTGGACACAATGTGAGGCTTGTAACTAAATTTAACACTTACCCGGTGAGTTAACACTGCTTCTAAATCCAAATTGAAAGAGGGAGGCCCAGCTACACTAACGACAGAATGTAGCGTCCTTTGATTGCTTTCCTTTTCTAGTTGCACTATACTCCTCACATTATTATCATTCTAATATGCAATCGCATCCTCTATTATAGAGGCTTGTAATGGGCTGAGGGGAAAATGTTGTAAGCAATAAATTTGTATAGAAAAATAAATAATAACTTATCAGGAGGAAATGACAACATGTAGTGCAGCAATTTACAACTCAGTATACAATGTCAATTTAGATTACATGAATAACACTTGCACTTACCATCAGAAAATATATACAACCTCCTATATTGATTTTTTCAGAAGCCTTCCCTTTCCTGACTTTGTTCTTGTACTATGTAATTGAATTGGATAGTTCGTTCAACACAAGGGTAGACCAATCATACTCATTAAAAGCTCCATTTGTTGCCACCATTACCTTCAACACTTGGTCACTTATTTTAATACCCGCTCCGGGACACAAGAGGGTTCCCCATGCATACATAACAAAGAGGAATTCAAAATCTAGACCATCTTGTCTCTCAATTAGCCATTTTACTATCGTCTTGTATGGCATTGTCCCATATAATGACTTCATTGCCTGAAATACTACATCTTCCTTCTTCACCTTCTTGTCAATGTCCCCCCTCATAAGGTAAGCCCATCAAATATTTTACATCTTCTCGGCGTGTGTGAAACAACCTCCCTCGAATTGAAATATTGTTTATTGGAGGGTCAAATACAATCATAAATTTACCACATAAATCTCAAGAAATTTGAGAGCAACATATATTAACCAGCTTATCAGATCCTATTTTTTTAAGCCGATCCATCCTATCTTGTCTGTTCTTCAAAATTTTATAGACTTCTATGAACTGCTTAGGGGCACACTGAGTTAAGAATAAAAGTACATATTTTATCCCTTTCGCATTACTTCTTAATTCCTTCACCTTCTTCCTATATTTCTCCTTCTCATAATCTTTTAAAGCATTCCAACCTTATTTCAGCGACTTACTCTCTTCTGTGAATGACTTTATCTCCTCATTCTTCTTCTTCTTCTTCTCATAATAATCTTGAGTGAACAATATATACCTTGACACCTTTGACTACCTCTCTCCCTCCTTCTCTATCATTTTTCTATTCTTTACTATTTTGTTTTTAACCTGTAACTTAGTTACTACTTCATAATTTTTTTACCATTTCAGAGTCCAAATGATCCGAATTCAACAGCTCAGAGCCCAAATTTTTTTACCTTCATAATCTAAAGAATTACATTTAAAAAAAATTATACACCTTAATAAATACATTACACACAAAGTGTAACATCCTGTTTTTTTTAAAATAAAAATAAAATAAAAAAATAATTTAAAAAAAAACGAAAAATAATAAAATAATAATTTAACTAATAATATATTATATTATTATTATAATATATAATATATATATTATAATATAAAATATTATATATATATATATATATATATATATATATAAAGGCTGCGCCGAATGGCGCAACCATTTTAGAGAATTGTGGGTGGCGGCCACCCCCAATTATTAATTAAATGTGGTAGGTGGCAAACCACCTACCACGTGAATGGAGGGGTATATATACCCCTCCCATTTCTCCATTTCATCACACGATGAAATGGAGTTTATTTTGGAAAGAATGAGGTTATGAGTTAGCTTTTGCAGTTTTAGAGAGATCAATAAGGTACATAAATTCTCTTTTAATCACAAAACTTTCTTCATGAAAAATGTTCTAAATAATTTTCTCTTTCTTATGATAGTAATTTTATGTTGATTAGAGAAAATTTTAAGATTTGGATTTTAGACAAAATTGAGTTTTGTCAATATAAGACTATAGAAATATTGAGGAGAATTTATAGTTAATTTTGATCGGTTTACTTTTGTTATTTAATGATTATAAGAATTTATAATGAATTTTTATATATAACTAATTTATAAATAATTCTATATTAGACTTTTTAACCGATTAAATCTAGATTAAATTTATTTAGATTATTGGAGATATTATTGTAGTTATAATCGGTTTAGTTTTGTAGATTTTGTGTTATAAAATTATATGTCATAATTTGATATTAGAAATTAAAGTTTAATATGAATTTTTAATATATGTGGAGATGTTAATATTATTTAATAATTAGGTTATACTCATATAAGTTAGAAGAGTGATTTGATTAAATTAAGATATTGATATTAACGATTTTATGATACAAAGGTGATTATAAAATTATTATTTTTAAATATTTTAGTAAATAAAATAATTAAGGAAATGTTAGAAAATTTTATTGAGGAATAGATCAATTATTATTATTTTTCTAAAAAGAATTAAGTGAGTTAATTATGGGAATTAATTTAGTTAGCAAGTATTATTAATTTTATTAACCAATAATTATATATTTATTGTAGAGTGAATTTGGCTTGTTGAACTTGAATTCTCTCTAGTTGTCAAGAACTTGAGGTAACCACTTTTCAATTTATCTTGTATGCTTGTTGATGTGATTATAAGCATATGTTTGTATTTTTAATTACTATAAATATGTTATAGTATTTTATATATGAAATGTACAATCATAGTATGAATTATGTTTTTAGTAAATTTTAGTTAAGTGGGCCTGAATGTTTTGGAATGGTTGATGATGTATAGTATTGATTATGATACATATAAATAAATTATTGATGATGGTGATGTTGAAATATTGAATGTGGTGGGGTGTGATTGGAGGAGGTTTGGTTCTTTTATACCACGTGGTATAGCCCCACTGAGCGCACAATGGATGGCTTTGGCATTGTCAGGGCCCTTGGTACCACTCTTTTCCTTTGGCCGGGATAAGGGTCAGTTCAAGGGACAGGTGACACCTTTCCATGTTCAACGGAAAGTGAACCCATGGTCTGATATGAGCTCTGTAGCCTTTGGCCGGGGTACACCTCATTATCAGTGAGCTTGGTGCAATTTTGTTAAAGAAACTAAACCTGTTATGTGATGTAGCTCATGGGTTCTGTCAGCGGTTAAGGAGGTTATAAGGATGGTTGAGGGAGTACATATTAATTTGTTCTTTTGAAATAATAATGTTTATTTGAAAGATTATATTTTATATTAATTTTTATTGTTCGCTTAACTATCTTGTAATCATTCCCTGCATACCTGTTAAAATGGAAGTGGTTACTGGGTCTATATGACTCATCCCGTCAATTTATTATTTTTAGGTGGAAGTCCAAACGGTGGTGCCAAGGGGGAAACGAACGAGGCTTGATTTGCTATCAAATTGTATGACTCGTTTAGTTTTATGAGTATAATGTATATTGCCAAACTTAAGGGCCTTTTTGGGCAATCATAACATATATTTAATAATTCGCTGCATATTGGAATATGTATTATGGACGAAGCACTTATTATATTGTTTATGTGATATTTGGACGGAGCATTTGATATGATATTTATATAATATTATTTCATTTCTTGATGAAATTATGGATTTTGAGGTAATTTAAGGAGGATGTTACACAAAGGCATATAAGTCAATGTAAGGATAAGCAAAGAATATATATCTGACCTCATGTAGTCGAGCATCAAAGTATTTTATATAGTCTCGCCTATTATTCTTAACAATACTGTCTAAAAGATAAAGAGAAGGCAACTTTTGTTCAGTTGGAACCTGAAAAATCATTAACGGAAGTAGAAGCAACATGGTCTCTATGTATGACATATAAATCAAAGTAGAGAAATGACAACTTTGACACATGTGAATAAAGGAAATATTTGCACTAGCCAACCATTAACCACATGAAAGTTGGCAGCAAATTACATCAAAGTAGAAGTAATCAGAGATTAACAGTAACTAGCTCAAAATTACAAATAATAACCATCAGTACTGTCTAATCAAAATTAAATATTATCTCATTCCTTATTTTTAACCAGCTCTACCACTCTATGTAAGGAGACTTATGACACAATTAGAAAATAACAAAATAAAAAACAAACAATTCACTATAACTGATTATTAGGATGAGATGTCCCCTCCTTTAACTATGTAGATTATTATGACTCTTCAAAGACTCGCTTAAGATGAAAGTTCCAATTAAAATGCAGATTTCTTATCAATTAACAAGAGTCAAAAGTGAATCATAGTTAACCTGTTTTTCTTTGTTTTTCACTTCTATGAGCACAAGGTAGGCCTTTGATATCCCTTCTTTCCTTACAAGAGATGCACCAGCTTTCCAACAATTATGTACTGTTCATCATATTTAATCTTCCTTCTCATCTTTTCCAACAAATTACATCTAAGAAGACAAGAAAACAGCTACAACACATAAATAAATAAGGTTGTTAAGAGGGGGATAACCAAACATCCAAGAGCTCTATATAGTTATGCCTTCTACACTATGGGTGAGTTTGGATGAGCGGTGGAAAAGTAGCTTATTTGAAAAGTGGCTTATAGAAAAATGACTTTGGGTAAAAGTTAGATTGTGTAAGTGATTTATGTTTGAATTGACGATTAGACAAGTGTTTTTTATGAAAATGAAGGGTATTTGGTTTGGCTTTTTCATAAGTGACTTTTGTGATATTTAAGAGAAAAAATTGTAAAATTTATGAAAATTGAAGAAATTATATTTAGAAATTTGGCGATGATTCCTCATTTCTTCTTCTCTGAAATCATTTTATTACTCCTTTGTCTAACTCTATCAATTCTCTTCATTTACTTTCTACTTCTTCTCAACTTTTGTGCTAAGCTTTTTCTGGTTCTTTTTTCCAGAAGTCAAGCACGAACAAGAATCTGGTAGCGAGAGCTTCGAGATTGGTAGTAAGAGCAAAGATGAGACGAGATGGATGAATGGATGGAGGAGCAGATAGAGATCTCGAATGGAGAGGAGAGAGAGAAGAATAAAAAATAGGGAAAATTACACTGAGGTCCCAAGTAAGAAAGAATACGAAGAAATGGTCTCACGAAATCACAAAATGAAAAAATGGTCACAAGGAGTTGTTAATGGAGTATCCTCATGTTGTCAATTGACAACTTGAGGATGCTCCATTAACAAATCATTGGGACCATTTTTTCATTTTGCTATTTCGTAGGACCATTTCTTCATATTTTTGTTTGTTTGGGACCACAGTGTAATTTTCCCTAAAAAATAATAGTAATAAGTCATGTTAAAGGTCTACCTCTTAGCTTATTTCAAAAGGAGCTTATTTAATCATAAGCTCTTTTGTCAAAAGCCTCCCCCAAACACTCCTAATGGACTTAAGAAGCTTATGGCTTTTGAATTAGGCTTAAGGAGCTGAAAAATCTCATCCAAAACACTCCCTATTTCTGTGCTCCAAAAGTGTTGCACCTTAGTCACAAATCACAATTTTGATGCCTAAACATAAATCTTGCATGACATTAGTTCTCATAATAAATAGCTCATTCCAACAGCTCTTCAGATTAGAAAAAAAAAACATGTAAATTTGTCATATTTTTGAACCTGCTTTAACTCCAAGACATTAGCATAAAATTGAAATTATAAAAGTTCAATGCCTCTATATGACTTGGCTATGTAAGTTATGTCTCTTCCATGGAGTAAATTAATTCTAACATAAAATTCAGATGCTTTATGACTCTCCAATAGCCAAAGAAACACAAACTAAAAATTTGAGAGGTAGACAAACAATCACACATTTGGTTCAGAAAAATAAGCCAATCCTACCATTTACAATAAGTGGCAGATAGTTTATAACCTAATTGAACAAAATAAAATAAAGAGGACTACAACACTGATTGGCTGATTGGGATTGCCATATTAGAGAGAACATATCCTCCCCTTATAATACACAACACTTAATGCTCTAAAAGATTGTTGCCCTTGTCTGCAAATAAAATTGACACCAGGGAATTATGGAATCTCTCTAATAGCAGTGTTGTTTATAAGATGAAATTACAATCACTTTAATATTAAGCTCTCATGAAGCTGACCGAACTGGTATCAACAGGTTAAAGGGTGGTTTACATCATTTTTATTTATTTATTAAAAATGAAGTACAATTACTATCATTCTTAAATGGAAAATTGTATAACTTGACATCTGAGAACCGCAACTACAGCTGATCTATAGCTAAATGCTCCAACAAGACCCTGGGAAGGAAACCAAATGAAGCACAGTAGCCTTTATCTAACTAATAAAATAAACATCATCATCATTTAAATTGGAAATTGCAATTTTTCCTACCAATCATCATTATTGTGTAGGCATACTTAAATTGAGGGAAACCTGTACTTCAAAATCATGAAATTCCACTAATTGCAAGCTTGTGAAAATTTCCTTACTTTACTTCCACTTAAATTTTGGCACGCAGACATGAAAAATAATTGATAACAACGGCCATTATAGTGATTTCAGTAAGATAAAGAATTCAAAATAGTTAGTTTCAGTTCAAAAAGCATACTGACCAAATATGATGCACTTTAGGCCAAAGGATGAGCAACACCGCATGCACTTTCGGACCAATGACAGCTGCTGCACTTTTGGACGAGTGACGACAGATGCACCTTCAGACAAGTCACGGCGGCTACACTTTCGGAAGAGCAACGATTAAACGAGTCACTGTAGGGCTTCGGACGAGCGACAACGGAGAGCGTATGCATATTCACAACCAAGAACCTGTTGTTTTTCCAATGTTTTCAAATTTGAGCACACTGGCTTTCATTTAAACAACAAGAGCAAGATGGTCTTTTCGCATTGTGAATTCATATCACGGGACTTTTTCATCATAGTAATGTGAAATGAGACTTTGTTGTTATTAATTAGGTCTCTTGAAACTTTAGAACCATTTTCCCTACTTTTTTTATGGCATAACTAGGTGGTATTTGAGTATTTCTAGGTATAATAGACTCTTTTGCATTCACATGGGATCAAGCCCAAAATCTTGTGCTTTAAGTAGCAATGCCTCTTGTTGATGGCAAATTAATAATCACTTTTATTAAAGATAATTATATTACCTTCTATTTTAAATATAAGATATAATTGATTTTTTTAGGAAAAAATTAATGAAGTTAAATAAGTTACTTAATCATATCATATATTATATATGGTTAAATTATATATCAGTTTATAAGTTAGATAAATTAATTTAGAAAAAAATAATAAATATACATACATTAAAATTATATTAAAATAATTAAATTAGCTTCCTTATTAATCTTTAAAAAAATTAACTGAATCGAGTAATTCTTGGTGGGCGAGGCCAGCAAAAGAAGAAGACTCGGCCCTCTAATAATTAAAAAATAAGTCAGAGGTTGTCACGTTGGAAGAAGCCCTGTTGCTTGCTGCCACAGTTGACCGTCCACGCCCATACTCTGTCCCACTTCGCGCCCCTTGTCCTGCGGTTTCTTAATGAACAATGAAAAATGCTTCTTTTTCAAAATGATTAAAAATGGGTAGTTACTTGTTATGCGTTGTATATAATAGAGCGGACTCTTCGTCATCAAAAAACTCTCTTGTGAGCTTTTGGTGTGCCAAACAGACTTTGGGTTCACTCTGAAAAATGGATCTGAACAAGTACTGGTTCGGTTCGCGCAGGGAAGTAACTCCCACCATCCGGTTAGGCAGAAGCTACACCTACGGCGGCCATACTAATCCGCACCGTCGTGGATATAGGTCGGGAAGCTATGGCAATACGAAACCGACGGTGTGGCGGGTGCTTCTGAGAAAACTCAGATTCAGAAGAGATAATAAGAAGAAATTGTTAAAGTCTACTTGTGGTGGCACTTATAACCCACAAACTTACGCCTTGAACTTTGATCAGGGATTGGCTTGTATGGAACCCGACAATGTTTGTCGTTCGTTCTCTGCTAGGTTTGCTGTTCCCTCCTCAAGGATTTTCCCTCCCACTCATTTGTTGGATTGTTGATCGACCTTATTCACATGCTGTGTGTGTATATATACATATATGAGTTTTCCTATTTTCTTTCTTTCTTTAATCTCAAACTCCAATTGTATAATTCTTTTTCCCCCATAATGGAATGTTCAAATGCGTTTTGGTTCCATTCTGTTGCTTTGATTTATGATATATAACAAATGCAGAAACTTGAGAGATCTAACTATGTTGGATTCAGTGTCCTTTACAATGATAAGAACATAGTAACCTTCAGCTATATATGTGGTTCCGCTGATTTTGGTTCCCTGTCATTTCTGGCACGGTTTCCTGAGTTACTGCTAATAGCATGAAATTATTTGGTTTGTTGAGCAGTATATGATGGGTTAATTCACGATCAAAATCCAGATTCAATTAAGTAATGTAATCATAATTTTAATTCATATATGAAATAAAGAAGAAAGACAACAAATGAGAAATAAGGTAAAGAACTTCCCGCAAGATAACACAAGAACCGGAAAAAACAGATAAATCCAACAAGAGAAGTAACTAGGTCAAATTGCTATACAAAAGTTGGCCTCCCGAATTCTAGTATTTGAGCTGCGAACACGAGTTCGAAATCCTCAAATAATTTTGGTGCAAATTGTGAGTGGGGAAAAAAACTGAAGATGATTTTAATAAATAGAACGATATGGAAATTTACAACCTTTCTTTTAGCTTCAAGCAAATAGAGATGCTGAGGGACCTCCGGGGCTTACTGAACCTTGTACCTTTGAATTGAGAAAGAAAAAGAACCATTACTTTTGGGGATACCCTTAAACACTGAATGTTTTCTAAGGATGGCAACAATTACTGGCAATCACTTGCCGCGCAAGAGTCATAACTATGAGGCAAACAGTGTTCATTGCCATTTCTGTTTCAAAATGGAATCTTGCAGCCTAAATCACATTTCTCTGTTCATATTGAACGTGCAGATCATGATTGATTCTGAAATGTTTGAGTCGGACAAGGAGTTGAAATGGGCAAATAGAAATCATAAGCCGAAGTCCAGAACTTTGACTGTGCATCACACTGTCTAGCTTGCCCCTTTAACATGTTATCACATTCTGACACGCATTAGCCCAAAGGTTTAGAAACCTTTGTCTGCAGCCAAATGGCAACAAATCGCTAGAGAAAGTCCCTTTGGCCTTTTTAAGCATATTTCTATTCAGCGTAGGGAGATATGTAGGGTCAGCAGCTTCAAGCAGGTGGAGGAACTGGGGAGATTTCTTGGAGCCAATGTTTCCTTTCCCAGACGTCACAGGGATGAATACGGGATTGTTGTGGAAAAAGTCATTCAACGGCTCCAAGGTTGGAAGATAGGGAGTGTATCATGCACTAGCAGGGAGAGTGACACTTGTCAAGTCAGTGACCAACTCCATGGCAAATTTCCATATGCAACATGACAGGCTTCCGAAGTCCATTACACATACTATCGAGAAACACCAACGGAAGTTTATATGGGGAGAGCAATCTCTTGAAAGGAAGTGGCATGCAATCTCGTGGGAAACAATGTGCAAACGGAAGGTCGCCGGAGGAATGGGAATCAAAGTGTTAGACCGCATGAATGAGGCGTTCCTAATGAAATTAATGTGGAGAATGGATTAGTGGCTTCTCTATGCAACTGAATAGATGTAGCAGTAAAGTGGTGGAGACTTGGGGAATCCTAGAAGGTCTTAAACTTTGCTGGGAATTGGGATTTAAAAGGATAGAGATGGAGTGCGATGCTGAGCAGGTGGTGAAAGAATTAAATGAAGAAAAGCAAGTCTCTTGCTAGCAAACCAGATTAATGGCATGCTTGGCAAGGACTGGCACGTGAAAATAAACCATGTCTACAGGGAAGGAAACCGGTGTGGGGATAAGCTGGCATAATTGAGTGCTCGCTTACCACAAAGGATCACTAAATGGAATAGGCCTCCAGAAGTGATCCGTGAGATACTTCATGAAGATGCCATGGGAGTTTTATTTCCTCGTTTTGTAGAATTGTAATTTCCTGGGTTATCCCTCAGTTCACCCAAAAAAAAAAAAAGACACCTCAGCATTATCCGTTTGCTGTTCCAAGAGTCAGAATAATAACGTTCAATTCAGATGAAGCGAACACGTCAGAGAGAGAGGGGTGCTGGGGTGTACGAAATTCATTGGAGCAGCACACTTTATTTGAACCAATTTCATTTTTTTAAAAAAAATAAAACTACGTATTTTAAAGGAGTGATTAATTTTTCTCGAACCAAATAATAGTATAATACAAAATGTCTCAGAAGCACCAATACAAAATACCAACAAAAATAGGAACTTGTATACGCCAAGAATTATTTATTAATGAATGGGTTTTAAGTTTTTAACAGGGCACATAACTTTAAGAATAATATATTTCTTCACTTCAGTATCGTACAAAGAAATATATATACCCTAAAGATTCACTCACTGTTGCTGCTTGCCCGCTGCATGCTTGCATGGTATCTGCTGGTTTTGATTCTTCAGCTCATCTCCAGCCACCAGAAAATATGCAGTGTGCCTGAATTCCAAGAAATCAGTAAATGCTATAAGAGAAGTAATCTTGCAACCTTTTTATTTGGTCAATAAGTAATCTTGCAACTTTAAAGGAGATAATATGTACCTGAAAAAGTTCATCATTTTGATCTTGGAGTCATCATCTATATCTGATGTACTGTCCAGTGCTTGTTGCATATGATGTAACCACCTCTCTGCTGCTAGGTGCGTCACAGGAAATGGTCGATGTCGTGCAATCAGAGCAGGATGTCCTGCCATATATCACCGGGAGATCAAAGGTTAAAAAGGCTTTACCAAACTATTTACCCAAAGAGAATACTGGGATGGAAGTGCAAATAAAGCACAGTAAGATTGTAATATAAATTAGTTCATAGTTCTATTTTAACAATTTTATGAGTCTCTTCACAGACATGTTGCTGAACTCACCCACACTAGTTTCATTCTTAAAGGTTATCCACGGATTACACTTAGTCTGGGGAATCAACTAGAAAAGTTGTCTGCACTTTGAATTTCCTATAAACAAGTTTAATCTTATGAACTCTAGCGTCAGTGTTTTGGATTCTTATTCTACAGGGGTCAGTCTTGAGTCTTACTAGTTTTTGTATTGACTAGGTGATTCCCTCCTACCCACTCTATTGCTTAGAAAACATATTTGAATATAGCAAATGGTTTAGGATTAGTAAATCATCAGGAAAAATCGGGAGAGATGAAAGCTCTAGAAAACTGAACATTCATCACTCAGGATTGCCTCCTCTCAAAGAGAGAGACCTCACGTCAAGACCCTTAAAAATTGAAATCGCCTAGAATATTAGTTGTCACCCTTATTTATACACCTTGATCATTTTCGTGGAGTCCATTAAATATATTTCCCAAATATCATAACGGATGCTCAAAACATTCAAATTCATGAGAAAAGTATAGTGAAATTAGAAATTAGAAGCATCGTACAGATCTGCAGTCAAAGTCAAAGAGTAGCTCATACAAGCAGGCCATCATTTTAATGAAATAATCTTTGAGTAATTAAATGAACTCACGATTTATACTAATAAAAAGTTCCGCTGAAACTGATAGCAGCTGTTTCACTGATATTTTCAGAATTTGGCAGCATTCAATACATGTTTTGTGTAAAGAATATTAGGCTCTTAAAAGCAAAAGGAGCAATAAAGTCAACAAAACAAAATAAAATAAAATAAAAACAGAGAAGTAAGCTCACCTCTTCTCTGTGAAAAGAGAGGAGGACCGCCCATTCTTTGAACGAAGAACTCATATTGGTTCTGAATTGCGCTTTCCTTATTAGAACCAGCAAATATTGATCGAAACCACTCTTCCTCATCATCATACACCCTGATCGAAATTGCTCAAATTATCAACGAAACATTCAACCAGGTGTGGCAGCACGTCAACGTTCGTAATAGGCATGGGATGAAAAGATTAGAAAGGTGAAAACTAGAAATAAAAACATTTTGAAAGCCAAACATAAATGAATGAATAGATTACCTGTTGTAGAAATTAGTGGAGAGGTTAATGAAGGTTTGAAGGCCGAGCTTTTGAAAGAGATTGGTTTCATCAATGGCGAAAGCATCGTCCGTGGGAACTCCGCTCCATTCGGAGGCCTTCTGTTGCAGAGTCTGCATCCTAAAACGGCGCTGATTTGGGGAAGACGACGATCGATGATGGGTAGGGGATCGCGTCGAGGGCACGCTTTGTAGTGGAAGAGTGAGAGAAGCGGCGGAGGAAATACGCAACTTAATGGAACCTCAGAATCTGAACAGTTCCCTCGGACGCCGATTCCACAGTTCCATCTATGACATTACACTGTGAGCTAACAATGAATGTCGTCACAATTTTTTATAGTCAAAGATTCGTTGAAATGATCGATAATAATTGAATGTAGATGATTTATTTATGTTGGCAAAAAAATGTATATAATTTATTTAAACAACGAGTTCAATACATTTTATGATTTTTTATTTCAAAAATCAATATAAAAATCAATATTTATTATAAGCCTACGCCTAGTTAAAAGTAAAGGAAACTGTTCCCATGAATATTATAAGTACTTTTCAAATTTATTAGTGTGAAGCTCGCATTTATATATCTATATATATATATATATTTTTTTTTCTCTGGAAAATATTATTTGAGAGTTAAGAATTGGGCCTTTATGGGCCAGGTCAAAAATTAGTGGAGAGGTTAATGAAGGTTTGAAGGCCGAGCTTTTGAAAGAGATTGGTTTCATCAATGGCGAAAGCATCGTCCGTGGGAACTCCGCTCCATTCGGAGGCCTTCTGTTGCAGAGTCTGCATCCTAAAACGGCGCTGATTTGGGGAAGACGACGATCGATGATGGGTAGGGGATCGCGTCGAGGGCACGCTTTGTAGTGGAAGAGTGAGAGAAGCGGCGGAGGAAATACGCAACTTAATGGAACCTCAGAATCTGAACAGTTCCCTCGGACGCCGATTCCACAGTTCCATCTATGACATTACACTGTGAGCTAACAATGAATGTCGTCACAATTTTTTATAGTCAAAGATTCGTTGAAATGATCGATAATAATTGAATGTAGATGATTTATTTATGTTGGCAAAAAAATGTATATAATTTATTTAAACAACGAGTTCAATACATTTTATGATTTTTTATTTCAAAAATCAATATAAAAATCAATATTTATTATAAGCCTACGCCTAGTTAAAAGTAAAGGAAACTGTTCCCATGAATATTATAAGTACTTTTCAAATTTATTAGTGTGAAGCTCGCATTTATATATCTATATATATATATATATTTTTTTTTTCTCTGGAAAATATTATTTGAGAGTTAAGAATTGGGCCTTTATGGGCCAGGTCAAAAATTTCTTGGGCTTACAATAGGTTCCCCTATATGGCCCGAAACGGAGAGACTCGGCGCAAACTGAAGACAAGCCCAGTTTTAAAGTTGTGTAAAATTTTGATTAGGGTTTTGATGTCTTCCAAGTGCAATACATACCCCAAAAAAATCGTTCATTTTGCTTCAAACACACATTTGCCTTCCCGGAAAGGCATATGGCGATTCAGGCTTTCGGCAGATAAAATGTAATCTGAAAATTGTAATTAGCTTCGTCTTAATTAATTACTTTCGTCACATATACATGTATTTTTTTTAATTAAAAACAATTACTTTAGCAAGTAATTAGGCATATTTATCGGTCTGGCTATCATGAACATATTGAAAGAATATGCATATACTATATTATTAAACAGAAGAATGTCGTGTAAGATTTGCACGTCCATTATTCTCCTCACTTGGTTCCTTAAATTAATTATTGCCCAGGAAACGTGCACAGAGAATAGTCTTTTGAGTTTGGGACACTTCACGTATAGTACGATCTGCGAAAGAACAGATATATATCTTTTCAAGAAAACGCACTCTTACACGTAGCAAGCTTTGCTAGTTTTTTCCAACCTAACATATCTGCTCATAGCATTGAACAACACATGCAAGAAAACGCACTTATATATCATCATTCCACTAAAAAGGCTTCAATTCGCAGCAATATTCTAGAAGAGTCACTGTAGTGAGCAAATTTCTAGTGAAGCCTCTATTCGTCTATCTTCTGTATATATGCTTTCCTGATCTGATAAGGCAACTGTATATGAAAACCCTTTCGGTTAAGACTTAAGAGCAACTAACTCTTTTGAACATATATACATATATATATATATATATATCGAGTCCGTACTCTTTTGGAAACAATTTCTGGGTCGTTTCTGGCATTCTATATATATATATATATATATCTATTTATATATATATATATATATATATATCTATTATTTCTGATTAAAATCATATGAATTCATATCTGATTTGTGTATTATATACAAGTCAGTTTTGTCGTTTCGGTGTGAACTATTCATTAATGAAATATTTGGTAGTATTGCAGTCTAAATATTTTATTTTGAAGTGCGTGACAAGCTAAGTATGGCTCTTCAAGTATGACTTGAAACCTTCTTTAGGGTTAGGGTTTTGCTTCGCTTTCCCGGCCATGACAAATACCCATCAACCACTTCACCATTAATCGACAAAGTCGTTGAAAAATTTATAACTAGTCTGGTTTAAAACAATCTTGATGGGGAAACATAATCAAAGACGTGTCTAATATAATTTCAAATAAGCAATTAGATAATGTGATTTTTCACATTTAATATACTTTGAGGAATTAATTTCTAAGAAAACAAATTATATACTTCATCTGTTCTTAATATAAAACATATTTAGAAAGTTAATTCTTGATACTTAATATAAGACATAATTTTTATATTTAACAATTTTTTTAATTTACTTCTATTGATATTCCTTCAAATGTAATCAAGGAGGAGAGTGTATGAAGGAATTCGGAAAAATAACTACAATATTTTAGAAAATATATATCATATTAACTAATTTAACTAATTTTTTTAAACTTATCAAATTAGACAAAAATGTTTTATATTAAGGATTGGGGTGTATTTTTTTTTCTTTGCATTAAATGAGAAGTGTTCTAGACCGCAGCTTTGCTTGAATTTAGAACTTCTTTCCTAATTGATCTAATAATGGCTTTACATATACTTCTCATATATATAAGATTAATTATGTACTTTTAAAAGTTCGCTTTCTGGAGTATTCTTTCTCATAATGCAAGTTAAGAAAAAGGTTTTATTTTGATCTCCTATCTGATGCATTTTTATCGCTGTCATATGTTATAACAAGCTTACATTTAAAGAAGGTACAAAGCCGTAAATTGCGTAAATTTTGCTTTTATGACTGGAATTGAATGCAAAAATTATAGCCTGCACATCCCCCCCCCCCCCAAAAAAAAGAAAGAAAGAAAGAAAGAAAGAAAAAGAAACACACACACAACTGATAGATTGAGAGAGGCACAGAGGCCTTGGCTAACGTAATAATAAAGTTGGTTTTTACGTATACCGACGGAGTATTTTGTAGCTTGTGCGTAGAGATCAGCAAATAGGACTATTCAGGCAGGTTAGAGATGGAGACACTTTTCGTTATAATATTTGAAGTGACTGATAATAATTAACTAAAGCAATGAATATTGAATATAGATGCTCTCTGCAGCTGGAAAAAAGAAATACTGACACCATCATCAATTGCTCTTGTAATTGCTAATTGACTACTAATTTCAATGATAACAACTAATTAACTAACATATGAACCAACAAAGGTCAGAAATTTGATACATGAAAGCGCATGTAAGCCATTTTGATCAGGAAGTCTTAGCTTGTGCTGATTCAGAAGATAGAAGACACAAACACAAGCTATAGCTATAGGGAATGCATATAAACATTTACTATCCTAACCTCAAAAACCCTAAAAGATCTGTCTATATATATGTATAAAAAGTGCATAATCAAAGTCTTATTTCTCATGCATAAAAGAGATGATTAAGTTTTATAGGGAATGCAATGATACAGATAATATATAATACTGTTATGAGCTTTAAGTGAAGAACAAGTAGGGCACTGTCGTTGGTTAATTAAGCCAGCAATTAATTCTGGTCTTCCTCCTCTTCTTGAATCTATATATCCGTCCAACAACTGCTTTTGTCATTTTTATGTATTCTAGATTGATTGATTCATACAACATCTATATAGTTCATAATTATCCGGAATTAATCCATGTTTTGGTTGGGTTAGTTGAAATTGAATGAATTATATGAATGAAGAACAAAGCAACAATACATATAATAATTCATCATTAATTTCGTTGACTAATGTTATAGCTAGCTTGCTGCAGTAACTTGAATTGCCAATATGCTGAACAATGCAAGAGATAACATGCCTATATAGCATGTAAATAAGGACAGGAGAGTACTTAATTATGATTGTCTGTGTTTTTGAAGCCACCAATTTAATTAATTGATAAATTAATTTTCACAAGTATATAATTAACTAATTTTGCCGTCACTGGCGTGTCACATCCTCGTATTGCAATCATGTTTTGAACAAGCTAAGCGAGGCTTCATAGTGAAGACTAGATAGTGTGAATCCATGTTTTGGGAACAGGTAAACATGACAGAGACACTTTAAATTAGATTATGTGAAGTATGTGATAAGAAAACGCCGTTGATTTTGATAGAAGGAGATGCGGACACAAATGAGAGCTCTACATACAACACATTAATTGTTATATTGCTTATAATATCAATGCCAAAGCTATGAATCTTTCCAATATCATAACTAATCCAACCTTTGAAAAGGATTAACGATTACTTTAATTAAGGAGACTACAAAGCATAATTCATGTTATCCCGACAGATTAGCCTGTCTATGAAACACGTAAACGTGACTTTTGATATTTGAAAACAAAATTAGTTATTAATGATACTACATTAACCAGCTAGCTGGGAATTTGAAAACTGCAAATCCATCGTTTAGTCATTGTGTAGCTTTATCTGACCGTGTAAGCTGGTCACAGCATATAAGATCGTAATGATAAATTTGTAAATTATAAATGGCCAACTTATAATTATGCAGAGAAAAAGAGACGAAAAACTCTTGCATTCTGCTTCTCGTGTCTTATGAACTTCAACAAGCTAATTAATCAAACCTGATCATAACTTTGATGGCTCAAGGAGAATAATATCAATCAAATGGCACATATGGAGAATTTCACATTCATGTTTTTTGTATATATACTGAGTTTTGTAGCTATTGGATTTCCATTGGTAGATAACTTTTAATTAATTTACTTAATTACTTTTAAGAGATTTAAGTAAAGAAATTTCAAGGTGATTGATTAGAAAAGACCCGTTTTGATGTTTTTTAGTTACAAAAAAAGAACAAAACAACTTGGGAGAAGGAAGGGGAAAAAGAAATACGTACGTAGAAAGCTCTTTAGGGATTTGTGGGATGTTGAGTACGTAATACTTTGTATGTTATAATGGTGAATGGTGACGTGAACGTATATGTATTGAATTGGTTAAATTTCTAAAGGCTTTCACCTGTCTGCTACCTAATAAATCAATAATGGCTTCTTCACTGCTACACTAACAAGAGTCTTCTTTCATGGGCATTCAAGTTTGTGATTAAAGATATAGATTAAAAAAAGAAGACCACGTCGTATGATAAAGTTAGTTACTATACGTATAGGGAGTAGGGACGTTATTGGATTTATAATTGATCAGATTTAAGATGATGAATGCATAACAGTTAACGCCGGCCCATTGAGATTATGAAGTTTATATATAATCTTATATCTCATGCCCGTATCTAGTTAAAATTCGAGGAGTTAAAAGCGCATAAAGTGTAATTTAGCCCAATGTTTTGTTGGGGGGGGGGGTAAATTAAGAATAATTTGGTATTAAAAATTCAATAAAAATATTTGTCAGATTTATTGTAGACTTGTCATGGAACGTACATAACTTAGACAAAAAAATCAGAAAATGAACGTTCAGTTGTCATATGATGTAACTTATGAAAACAAAGGTGACAGACACTTCAATTATTGATATTTAAGATATGCATCTATCGTTGCTGAGGGTAAAAGGGAAAGGTGTATGTTAATAAAACGTCTGTTGAACGAGAGGCAGTTCAACAAAGACGACTTAATAATATTGCAGCAGCCTCAAGTTGAAGCAGCGGCTAATATTATTATATTAAATATATACAAGTATCATAAAGTTTAAGTAAGAAATTAAACAGCAAATATGAAACATAACCACGGTAAAATACCTACCAATACTGATCATAATGTCACGTTCAATTATTTTTCAATATCTGCAAATTTCCTTCCCATCCTCTAATAATTAGTCAAAGGGCATCGGTCAACACACGGGTCTTCATTTAATGTTCTTTTTCTGCAACTTAATTTATTCGCAGATTGCCCTTGTCCTTAGGGGAGAAATGAAAAAAAATGGAATGAGAAGGGGAAAAAACCAAATGTGAAGAAATGTTGAAATATGCAGCATGATTAATATGAATGCGTTTATATGCCCTAAAAACTGGTGGTGGTTTCAAGAGTATATAATGATGAGACAGGTAAGAATGAGGAAGGAAGAAGGACGCAAAATCAAAAGCAAGTTGCAACAAGTTAAAGGTTAAGATTGATATTTATTTAAAATAGTGATTGAAAATTTTAAAAATAATTTTTTAATCATAATTTATGACATATAAGATAAGTATGTGAAAATATTATTGTTTTAGCTTATGTGTATAAATATTTTTAAGGGTTTTAAAAGTCATCTCAAATACATAATTTCCGTTTTTGTTTTCAATACTAAACGTGGCCTTAGTGTTTTGCTTTTTTTTTTTTTTTTTTTTTTTGGGATGGCGCCTCGGTCAGGGAACTGCGGGATCGTGTTCCTCGTCTATTTGCTTGTCTACTTTGACTTTTTCATTTAGCTTTACATTAAGTTAAGATCCAACGTCGCCCACATAGATCATCACATTCGATGACGTGGCAATTCCCCATTGGAAAGATGGAAATCATTCATCTATAGTAGGTAGAAAGTAGGGCCCACCATATCCCGTGTGCATGATTGACTTCCATGCTCATTGCTGGCTCTGAAATCCATGCCTCTTCTCTTCCCTCCCGCTTCGCCGGCTCTTGCAAAATATCTTACGTGATATTATAGAAGCACCCCCCAAAGAAACACTATCACAACTGGAAATATTGTAAATTAAGAATAGTAGAATACATAAAATCAATACTAACTAAAATAATGTAAGGCCTCACTAGATTTTTCTGAGTATCGAGTTTGAATTCTAAAAGAGATGTTTGTAATAATGTAATATATTAATATTTAAGGGTTAAATTGCACCTATCACCATAAAATATATTTTTAGTAGTACTTAATATATTAAAATAATTTTTTGGTGTTTTTTCAATACTACTTGGCATTTTAAAATAGTTTTGGGTGCAATTTTTCTCAAAGTATTTTCTGAGTAAAAATAAGCATGAAAAATATTTTCAAAATTGAATGCACCAAAAATTATATTAATGTAATGAGTGTTGCTAAAAAATTGTTTTAGGATGTTGAATGCTGGTAAAATAAAATGATTTAGGGTGCTAAATACATCTTAACCGGAATTTGAATTCTATGCATAATGAGGAGGAGGGCAAGATAGTCACTGAATTGAAATTAACTATGGATGTAACCTTCTTGGTAATTACACATATAGCTAGTCTATGCAACTTGAAGGTGAAGACCCACATTTGGTAAAATCTTCATAAACACACTCTTCCATTTTTTTTCCCCTCTCGTCATTGCCCTCAAGCTTAAATATTCCCTTGACTTGTCATGCATGGCAATTGATTAGTCCTAGCCAAGAGGTCTGCCTTGCCCACCTTAAAACTTTTCACACATGCGTTGCAGTATCCCTCAAGTCAGAATTTCTTCTGCAAGTGAATGAAAAAGATCAAGACCCTAATTATAAAGCATCAAAAACCCACTTGAACAAGAGTTTGCACTCCATGCAAGTAAGCGTCTCTGCTTCTCATTAAATTCTTTTTCCAAGTGTTATATATTGATTCTTGTATTTGAGAACATAGGGGCGATCCATGTAGAATTTGATCACCTGTGGGATATATATTTCAATTAATTAATGAATAAGCAGAAATGAAATGATGATATGATGTGGGTTTATGTGTGGAACAGAAGAAAGAGAAGGAAGCGATTAGGAAAGAAGGGAGGGATAAGGAAATGGAAGGAAGTGGAGGGACGTCAAAGGAGGAAACCCTACCTCCTGGCTTTCGATTTCATCCCACAGATGAAGAACTCATCACCAGCTATCTCATCAACAAGATCTCTGATTCTGCTTTCACTGCTCGAGCTGTCACCGATGTCGATCTCAACAAATGCGAGCCATGGGAGCTCCCTGGTACGTACTTTCCATCTCTTCCTCAACTTCTTAATTAATTAGCACCATCTAGGGTTTCTTAACTTCATAGCAGAATTAATTTAATTACATCAGACACCTCTTACTGCAGAAAGATTCAAGTTAGTACGTGCTGGATTAATAGGTTGAGATATATGTATTTATATATATTGTGCGCATGTGAATTAATAGGGAAGGCGAAGATGGGAGAGAAAGAGTGGTACTTTTTCAGTCTGAGGGATAGGAAATACCCGACGGGTGTGAGAACGAACAGGGCGACAAACACAGGCTACTGGAAGACCACCGGCAAAGACAAGGAAATCCTCAACAGTGCAACATCGGAGTTGGTTGGCATGAAAAAGACTCTAGTTTTCTACAAAGGCAGAGCCCCAAGAGGTGAAAAATCCAACTGGGTCATGCACGAATACCGTATCCACTCCAAATCCTCCTTCCGACTGCACAACAAGGTACTATCATAAACATATTTTCTTCCACTTCATAACCTCAAAAGTTTCCCTCACCTTCCTCGTACCCATCATACAATTACAGTACTATGTAAGAAATAGTTCCCATATAATTAGTTGCTGCTCGTCCAATCCATTATTGCGTACTCGAGTAAAAAACTTATCGGTTATATATTCTTGAATTGCCTACCAAAATATCAAGCTTGTAAAGAAATTTAAACTCAATAACCAACAAACATCAATGATACATCCAAAACTATATACTCCCTCCGTCCGGAATCAATTAACTTTTTTTTAAAGGGTTAAGAAAGTTAATTAAACTAGTTAATGATAGTATTGTTATGCATAATTAGATTATATATCAATTTATAAGTTAAACAAACTAATTTAAGGAAGTACGATAAATATAAATATTTCAATGTGATTTAATTAACTTCTTTAGTCTTTAAAAAAAATCAACTAACTCTTATATAAAGTATATTATATACATTTGCATCCATGTATAGCAAGCACTCATTTGATGTGTGTTGTGTGAATAATTCAGCAGGATGAATGGGTGGTATGCAGAGTGTTCCAGAAGAGTGGAGGAGCCAAAAAGTACCCATCGAATAACACAAGAGGGGTGAATCCATATAGCCTGGAAATAGGTCCTAACATGGTGGCACCTTCAATGATGCACCATGTTGCCGATCCTAATTCTGCTCACTTCCTCTACGGAAGGAACTTTGTCAACACTGCTTCTGACCTTGCAGAGGTTGCTAGGGTTTTGAGAGCCGCCGGAGGAGGGGCTGCCTCCACCACCGCTGCTTTCAACTTACCTATGCAAACCCATGCTCAGCTTAACTATCCCGCCGCAGCCGCCGGAGGATTTACCATTTCCGGCCTCAACTTGAATCTCGCAGGAGGAGGAGCAGCGGCAACCGCCGGGCAACCTGTTTTCCGGCAGATGAACCCTCATGATGTGGGCCCCAACATGATGACAGCTGGCAGTTCTCTGAATGTATCAGATAATGTAGGGTATGGTGCTGCAGAAATGAGCAACCCTAATAACAATATTGGTCCGAGCAACAGGTTCATTGGGATGGACCATTGTGTGGATTTAGATAACTACTGGCCTTCCTACTAAGTTCATGGGAAGATGTTCACCCAATTAGTTTTATTAGAATTATGAAAATTTTAATTATGTATTAACTTTGTAGTTGGATATTCTATCGTCTACCTTAATTAAGGCAGTGTTTTTTCTAGTGTTCTTATAATTAAGTTGATCAACTGGGTTCAGCCCATAAAACAAAAGTTGATCTACTACTGAGTAAACACCCTCAATCATAGTATTATTGTTCCTCTCACCAAGCTTTTAATTAATTAGCTTTTTGGACTGTCTTTATATTCTCATTTAATTTCTACATACTTATTCCCTTGTTTTTGATGATATGATTGACATTCAGAGCTATATATATACTGATATTTACATTTGCACATATTAACAATTCGAATTCAGAAGCGAGCACAAGACTTCGGTTCCTTGTAAAACAGGTTCCGTAAAATTTATTTTCACCGCATAGTCATAGCAACAAGCAGCTGTCTGAGGAAATAATATTTTGTAAACAAAGAAACTTGTCATAATTTTTATTTTATATATAATGATATATGTGTGTGTGTGTGTGTGGATTGATATTGAAGATCAATGATGAGATATATATGCAAAGAAAGCATAGCTTCCGTTGATATCATCACGTGTTTTGCAAGCACAATAGGAACTCTATGCATTGCAAAATCCGATCTTTATATACCTTCAATAAAAATTTTACTTTTGTTCAGAAAGCGTGTCCCTTGGTTTTGGTCTCCCACCGCTCATGATTTAGACCACACTTTACTGATTTGCAGCGCGCGCGCATATATATATATATATGTGTGTGTGTGTGTGTTTACACTACAAACTAAACAAGGCAGCACGGACTAGTTCAAGCCATATATCACGAGTGATAAGAACTTTTGCGCTCATAAATAAATACTATTTCTGATTTTAAATATAAGGGTCGGTTGCTTTTTTTTTTGAGATAAAAAAAGTAATTCAATTATTATAAAATATTTATATTTATCATTTTTTATGTTATAAATTAATTTGTCTGACTTATTAATTGACATATAATTTAATTGTACAGATATGATTAAGTAACTTTTTTTTAATCTCTCTAAAAAAAATTTAACTATGTCTTATATATATTTAGAAGTGGAGGTGGTAGTTTGGAATTGGATTTTAACCTTTGCGTAACAGAGAAGTTATTTTTGCTAACCTTGGTCGGAAAATACTGTCTCATCGAGGAGAAAAAAAGGAAACAAAGCACCGAAAAGGATGCAAGCAGTACTATTTAAAATGACTGAATAAAAACTAAAAGAAAAGGAATTCAGAGTTATTGCGTGGAGAAGAGGGATTTGGTTTGAAGTTGCGGTAATAATTTAAAATAATAAAGTAAATTAATAACTCGTGTACTCATAACTGAAATCATAGACCAGCAATTTCTTGGTTTTTTTGGCCTCTTTGAATCCCATTTTAACCTCATTTCGTTCGCATGGTTAGATAGAGATTTTGTTTATAGTTTAATCAAAAGGAGAATATGTAATGCCTATGCTAACATTGTAAACTGTTGGTTTGAATGTATGATTCTGTTCATATTTTTTTTTTTTCAAAAAAGAAAAGTCATGAACATCTATATACGTTGGGGCAGAGAATACTCTTCATCAACAGTAAAAACTAATTTCTCGACCAACAACAGAAACAAAACCCCGACGGCTCTCTCACCGATATGAGTTGATAATAATTTTCAACATATTTTAACATGTTCTGTATTATTATACCCTATTTCACATCACTGGATTAAAAAAAAATCTTTTTCATGGGATAATCATACTAAGGCCTTAATAAAAAAAAATTAATATTAGAAAAATCTCATAACTTAACAATGATATAGGAAGAATAACTATTAACAACTTAACACAGCACCATTGTCACGTTTGATTTTTTTTATTTTTTTAATAATATTTTTTTTATACGGGACTTTGGTATGATTTTCCATTCACTAGTTTATATTCGTCATCCTGTAGCCTACCCATTGGCTATCGGTGTGTACGCCAGCAGCAGTCGCTTAAAAATAGTTTGGCCTGAAGCCGCTGAAATTACATGTAGGGCCTCAATCTCGTTGGGAAGGAAAAAAGTTCCTTTTGAGAACAAAAGTCAATACGTCTATGTACATATTTATCAACATATTAATTTTCACTAGACTTTTAAAAAAAAATTATTTTTTTTAAAAGCTCATTAAAATAGTTTCTGATTTTTTTTTCATTGGGTTTAAAAAAAGAATACCAATCCAAACATAAATCAGATTAACAATATAAATTTTTTTCTATTTAGCTTCTACAAAAACCACATTAAAAAAAAAATCCACTTTTTAACTGTATTCCCAAACAGACACTTATAGTGTTTGAGGCTGAGGGGTTTGCCAATTTTCAAAAAATAATCCACGAGACTCAAATCCACATGAATCAAAACTCGAAGCTGCAGCGAATTATAAGCCGCCGTAAATTATATTTCTTTTGTCAAATTTCAAATTCCACCAGGTAATTCTCAATAACCCACATCTGACTCTCATTGTGATGAATAAATATTGACGTCAAAATCAAACACATCTACTACGTCAAGAATTTAAACTCAACAGAAAAGAATGTAATATAACATATATAGCACAGCCATAATACAAGAACGTCTAATTATCTTGTACGTCCAGCTCTACAGTGTGACATCAGTAAAGTAAACTCTCCCAAAGATCAAATGCAGAAGCTTCAGAGTCCAAAGAGAAGGAAATCTCAAGCCCTAAGATGCGTGCGAGACCAGGAAAATCCATCTGAAAGAAATGGTAACATTGTGGTTTCAGAAAAATGCCAGAATATAAGATGGGCCAAAATGCTGAACCATCCTGATAAAATAATCTTCTACAGTGCAAGAGTCATATTATTTCATGCTCCCATAGTTCCATTCATGACAATTGACAGAACAAACACATATGACCAGCAGTAGCACCTCTCGTGTGTCTATTCCCTACTCTGCATGCCGAGGAATTTTGAGGGAAGATGAAGTAACAAGAAAACAAGGCCTTTTCACCAAGCATCTATATTATATATAACATAAAATTTATTTAAAAAAACCGGACTATTCAAAAATCAAAAAGTGACTTATCTCAAACTTCATGCAGAGCATGGGCTCACAATCTAGTTATGAATACAGACTATAAAACCAGGCTTTTAGAGTCTTTACATCACATAGAGTTATCAACCTCAATAATGATAAACATACCTTAACTGCCCTTCTAAAAAATTAAGCAGGAGACAAGGGTGCGATGTCTACTTGTCTGGATGCCCTCTTTTAGCTTTCCGGCGTGCATGGTGGGAATTTACATTTCGTACTGGTTTATTCCCCTTTTTGCTGCAGCACATACATAAGAACTTGAACCAGCTCCAAATTTCAAGTATGTATCATGTGTGTGACACAAAGAAAGCAGATTCAGCATAATAATTTTGAAAAAGTATATTTCAGGGACTGACCCTAAAGTGGCAGAGAAAACTCTAGCCAGTAGAATAACAGGTAAGGCTAAGATAGCAGAGGCCTGCAAGTTAACAGAGCATTTGTCAAACAACGTAATCATTGATTGTCATTTCCAGGTACTGTCTAACTAGACAGGACACAAAGAATCATATGATACAAACCGCAAACCACTCCAACTCCTTGGTAGCCAGAGATCTTGTAATTTCATGCTTTTTTAGCGTCTCCTGAATAGCAGCTTGGACCTGAATAAAAACAAATAAATAAGAATAACATAACATGGCCAATACTTTCTTGATGAACAGTCATAGAAAAGGTAACAGAATGATATTCTCTTCGGTCCTTAATATACAAGCTAGTTGACTTTTTTTTTTGGGAAAAATTAAAGATAAATAAGTTATTTAATCATAACATATGTTATATATCATTAGACTATATATTAGTTTATAAGTCAGACAAATTAATTTATAGAAAAACGATAAATATAAATACTTTAATGTAACTTATATAGCTTCCTTAACCTCAAAAAAAAAAAAAAAGGGAGAGAGAGTCAACTGGCTCTTATTATATTAAGGACCAGAGATAGTAATCTTTAAGCAAACAGGTCCCCTCAAACATCACTACAGAATCATGCCATGGTCTCTTAACTGTGGGCTACATAGGAGTCAAGAATTGTGCATGTTATGATCACAAATCGGATTATGCAACAATACCAAGCTTTGACCAATTTTCTAGTTATGGTCAGACAAGAAACAAACAGTGAAAATTTTCATGAATCATCATGAACCACTTCATACGGTTTATAAACTGGTTGAACTACTGAGAGTATTCGTAAGCATAAGAAGCTCAAAAGATGCGGAAAGCAACAAATGTTATTGTACTGGAATACAATGCAAAAGGAAGTGGCTCAAAGTAGAATAATATAAAATACCATGTCAATTCTTGTTTACATTCAAGGGGACGAATCCTCAACAAGGAAACAACACCTACTTCCCACCATCAGTGAAATTGTAACAAGCATTGCAAAATACTTGATGACATCAGGAAAGTTTTACACAATACCTGACTATGGTACGTAGTAGCTGATTCCAAGAATTTCCCGTATACATGAATAGCCTTCTTCGTGTAAGGCTTCAAAGCCACTTGTACTTTATCAACATGAGGTTTGGCAGTAACAGCAACCTGATCAATGTATGGCTTTGTGAACTTTTTAGCTTCCTGTCACTCGTTAGAAAATACCTTAAGTTACACATCAGCAGGGGTGGGAACCTTAAGGATAAAATGGTGAAACAAGTACCTGATAATAAGGATCTACAAATTCTTGTAACCTGTTAAAGTGTGGAGTAACTGCATCTTTGGTTACCTTGTAAGCTTCAACAGTTTTTGCAGTTAATAACTGCACGTGAGGTTCAGCACTTGTTTTCACCATAGACCACTGCTCTTTTGCAGCAGGGACCCATTTCTTGAAGTGGAGAAAGAGAGAGTTAGAGGGAAAATAATTCAATTGGACCAGGGTATTTAACAAATCAATTACTGTTAACAGATACAAAACAAAGCAACTTCCATATGATAATATTGCCTCAAACAAGTAAACTAAACAAAAAACTCTGAAGGAAATTCATCTTCTACACACAGGCCATGGGCATTGGAGTAGAAGATACTTTCTAGATAATGAAACTACTTAAAAATACAGGCCATGAGATGGCCCATTACTCCATTATCCCCATATGAATAAACAGAAGCATATCTAGAAATAACAAATGAAAAACCTATAAGACACAAAAGTTGAATTTTTCACCCAAAAAAAAGTTGACTTGCATTTTTTCCTGGTGAATAAATGACTTACAGTTTTTATGGTTTCCACATGAGGTTGAGCCCACTTTTCAGCTTGTACCTTCTTCTCAAGGGCCTGTTGTAGGTGATTAAAATTTAAAATAATCAAACCAATGATTTATCATTGATTAAGTGTCACATGTATCAATAGAAACTAATTAACCACCTTCTGAGAAATCATTTCCCAAGTAGGTTTCCCATGTTCATTCCAATGAGCCTCAACCAAGGACTACAAAATAAATAAATAAATCAGAACTTATTAAGAGCCACTTTCACAGAGTATCACGATGGATATCATATCAGCTCACCTTACAGTGGACTAAGTGCAAAGCAAGCCAAGGTGGAAGCCAAGCGCCATGAACCTGATCAATTAGATCAATATGCATCACTTAGATGCCAAATACATGCCAAAAATATTGTTCATACAATCACTATTCACCATATAACTGAAACAATTTTCAAATCTCTCCAAAAAACCTTGAGTGAAACAAAATTAAAATCACTTGTAAGACACTAGATATGTGCAATATTTGCTCAAAACATGTCTCTATAAATCCCTTTCTTGAGCTTTGGATTGCTTTATTTATTAATTATGAACTCCAAAACAAGGACGAAACCCAATGTATGCATATATCTAATCTAACCATGTGGTCAAGAGCCCAAAAATCTTTTTTGGGTCATCTGCGTAGATAGAATAACTGTCAAAGCTCACCTTAATATCGTACTCCCGCTCAATGACCAAATGATATCATCTAAGCTCTCTTGAGGATGATAGGAAGCTATATGTTCAATCACTTTCTACTCCTAAGATTGACTCTTTTTCATCAGATAATCACATCAAGATATTTGCACGGTTGACTAAAACAAGCCAACCGTACCACACATCAAGTCACTCAGTTAAATCAGCTAGCAGACAACAATGGTTCACAAAATAGGCAGTCATCTCTGCCACCCCCACAATAGCATTCAACAAGTAACAAATGATTTTGCTTGTAATCAAGTATCATAGTGTTGCTGCTTATCATTTGCAAAACTTCCCTTGGATTCCAGCTTCCATAGGCGAACTCCTTGTCACTCATGCAAGGTTTTACTTTGTTCAAGTCAGGTGAAAAACTATTTCTAGCACCAAGCACACTCATGGTAATTAGCCTGAACTAATTCAAAGATCATCAACTGTGTACCACTATGTCTGGGAAAGATAATACTTTAGATGCATGCACATAAGTTATTACCTGTGATAGCTCTTCTCTTCTGGATGTTGCCTCAAACTTTGCCTTCACCATTTCTTCCTAAATAAAATTAATTCAAAAAAAAAAGGCAGAGAGCAGCCATCAAAATTGTCACCAAGCACCTTGCACAATGAAGAGAAGAAAGCGAAGCACTAAAATACCTCAGCAACTCTAAGAGCACGCTCTGATTTACGAATCGCCTTCTTCTGTTCCTCATTTATCTTTTGAAGCTGTGAAGAGTCACCACTCAAGTCACCAAATCATCCTCAGACGATTTTTTCTTTTTATCATCAAAATTATTAACTACGTTTGGTGAACAATAAACTATATGTTGTCATGCTACCATTTGAGATGATTGGTTTACAACCACCAATCTTATCCTTCACTAGCTTCCAAATGATAGAAGGATCACCCACAACCAACAGCAATAAATAGCATAGTGAATCTATGATAATAGCAGAGCTTATGTTCTAGCAGCACACAAGAAAAATAGGAGAGTGTGTTTGGCATCAGACTTTGTCAAACCAGTAATTTCCCCATTATACTGAAAACTCTCCCTTATCAACACAACAGAAGAGAGAGTACACTGGATATGCTTGTAAACCCTCAACTATTTACTAGGAACCTCATATAATCGAGTGGGGGAAGGCAATTTAGCATGAGTATTTTCAACGGAAAAATTTAGATGAATGACTCCAGCAAAACAAACGCACAGATACATATCTTTCCATTTCAATTGTGAATATAAGAAATTGATTCCCAAAACACTACAAATATAGAATGTGACTGAGGCAGAATACGAACAATCTAGACAAACACTGAACTTACATCTGCTAGCTTCAAGTTCAAGTCATGAATCTTTTTCTCAGCTTGATTTACCCGGGCTTCCAAAGCCACTTTTTCCTTGTTCTGTAATTCTAGTTCCCTTTTTAGCTTGCCAACCTATATAAAGAATATTTTGAGTAGGTAAAATGAGTTGTAGAAAAATTTCACGATCCAACCAATCCACATCTGACCTGCTTTTCCAGTTCATCAGCTCGTGCATGAGCCTTTCCAACCTCCTCCTCAGCATCTGATGTTCCCTTTTTCTAGGAGAAAAAAGGGCACAGTACAAAATAAGTTTAAAATAGGCCTTGGGATACAACAAAATAAAGATTACAACATAGTTTAGGATATGCAATCCATCTCTAACAGTGTTTCAAAATATGGTACAACTGGTTTAAGAATAACATGATGAAAAAAGAAAGAAAGAAAGAAAGAAAGTATGCTTACACCGCTTGCATACTTTGAACTGAAGTAACACAATAATCAACATTTCCACGGTAAGTTGAATACAAAATACAGTATGAGAAATATTGGCTTCTAAAGCCATTACCTGGAGTGCAATAATGTCTTTCTGCAAGGACTCAATAGTATTTGAGCTGTCTTGAATAATTTTTTCCTTTTCTGCTATTACTACATCTTTCTTCTTCACTTCTTGAGATCTTTCACTGATTTGAGATTCTTCAAATAACGTTAGAAACCATTAGCCATAAGAAAGCGGAATCAAAACCCACCTCGTTGCAGTTCGGGCATAAATCGCAAAACTAATTTTACAGGCACTAAACCACACATGCATAGACACACAAGGTGATATCTCATCAATCTCGTAAAACATAAAAAAACCATTTTTATTCACCCAGAAGACAAAATCGCTCAAATCCTGCTTCCATAAGAAATCTCAGACTAATAAAGGCAATCCATAGTTGAAATTCATATCCTAAAAAATTGAGTCAGACTCCAGGATTTTCTTTTTTGAAGAAATTGCGTTCATAGTTGCCATAACGGACACTAAAATATCGGAATGAACATGAAAATGACATTGTCCCAACTTCCCAAGGAGGGAATATCATCGACTACTCTTCTCAAATTTACTCTCTTGTTTTAGCCTTCCATTTTATCCGATAAAACTAAAATTGTTCCAATCAAATAAAGGAGGGCCGAAAAGAAAACCTAATTTGAATATTTATAAAGAGAACTGACCAAGAATTTGGATCTTGGACCTCAGTTGATCCAATTCGATCTCAAGAGCCGAAGAATCAGAGCCACTGTCGGCTCCGGTCCCTCCAACAGACCCATCCTGTTCACCGCCTCCATCGATGGAAACATCGGCCCTAATGTGGGCGGAAATTAGGGCAAGGAAAAGCGCGAGCAGAACGAGGAGCTTCGGAGGCGCCATGGAATTGCCGCCAACAGAGCTACAATGCAGACTCTAAAATACGAACGAGGACCAGACACTAATTGATATTCGTTTCTTCACGGTGTGAATTTTTTTTTTTTATCGAAATTCACGGGGTGCTTCAAACATCATAAATATTCCATTTTGTTTAATATTTATTCCGTGTTGTGTTTGACGGCCGCATATGCTACTCCAACCGATCGCTCTCCCTCTGGTGACGTGGGTTTTTAGGATCCATTGATATAGAAATAGTCAAAGAATTGACCAAGGTGAGACTCATCGGTAGTGACACGTATGAACGGTCTTTATAGCTATCGAACATAACGAAAAAATAAGTTCATATTTATTTTAATTGAATGAGGTTGGTGTGTGTATCTACCCGGAAGCAAGAAGATCTCGTCTAACCTTTATATCAAAGTCGCATCTCTTTTATTGGCAAAAAAAACAAAAAAAATCGCATCTCTTTGCCCAAATATAAAATTAAAAAAAAGGTCGCATCTGAAGAGCACGTGGCAAGCGAGGATGCATTTTTTTGGCCCCAAGACGGCGAGAGGATTAAAAAAAATACTGACTCCTATCCTAAATAAGTAAATTATAGACATAGATATGTTTAACTTTTTTTAGTTTAAATAGTTATTTGATTATATTATATATCATGTATAATTAAATTATGTATCAGTTATTAATGCAGGTTGGCGTAAATAGTAAGGGGTTTGTATTCCATTAAATATTTTAGTCCTTAGTTTGATTATTGGGGCAATGTGTATGGAGAAAATTCACTTAGGATGATCACTCTCATCTTTGGCCAAATAGTACCCGAGGGATTAGTCATTAGTCTCGTTCCAGTAGATATCTTGTATATCAAAAAAATTATGTATCATTTTATAAATCAGACAAATAAATTTAAAAAAAATTATAAATATAAATACTTTAAAATAGTTTAATTAACTTCATCAATCTTTCCAAAAAATTCTAGGAGATGGTATTATTATAATTTACGCCCTTTATTTCATTTATATTTATAAATATTATTATTTAATTTAAATACATATAAATACCAATATCAATATGCTACTTTCGGTCTTGAATATAAAAACTGGTTGAATTCTTTTAGAAATTAAACAAGTTAATTAAATATTTTTAAAATATTTATATTTATTGTATGTTCTATAAATTAATTTGTTTGAATTATAAATTTATATATAATTTAATCATACACAATATATAATATGATTAATTAAATAATTTATTTAACTTCCTTAATTTCTATAAAAAAAAGTCAACCAATTATTATATTTATATATAATTACAAATTGTATTATATTAAGAAGAGTATGGCCTATTTATTAAGGATCTGTGTAATACCGCATAATCAACGGTTGGCATTTGTCGTTTTTGTATTTTCACCTTCAACAGTTGGCGGAGGTAACGGGGGTTATTAAACTTTGATCTCGTTGTCGGCGTAGTCTTGTTAGTGCATGATTGGTTGGTAGATCTTTTTTATCTTCTAGAAAATGGATGGAAAATTGACTATTAAATAGGTTAATGAGATGGTTCTTGACTAAATAAACTAGTCGCCCGTGGTGGTTGGGTTGTTGACTAAACTAATTCTAAAGTTATGGTTGCAGATAATCCTGAGAAAAACTTATATTGGCTTTAAGACTTAACTACGTTTTATTACTTGAACAGATTTTAGTCTTAATTATCATTGAGGTGTTCGATTTTTTGTTATCCCCTTCTCTCCTCCTTTAGAAATGTACTGTTAATCAGGGGGTAATTAAATTCACAGTGCAAGTTTGTTGTTTGTTTTACTAATAATGACACATCCATATATGTATAAGCAAGGATTTGATAAATGAAATGTAGTAAATGGTTAAAGATGATCTGTCGTATTCCATATTATATCACTCATGAGTTGTGTGACAGAGCATTAGCAGTGAGAAAGATTACGAGGACCTGCGAGTGTGTACAAGAACTAGTTAATTTTTTTAGGAAAGTTAAAAAAATTAAATAAAACACTTTAGAATATTTGTATTTATCTTTTTTTTATCAAACTAATTTTTTTAATTTATAAATTAATATATAATCAAATAATATATAACATATATTATGATTAATTATTTTATTTAGTTTTTTTAATCCTTCTAAAAAAATTAAATAAATCTTATATTAAGGATCGGAGCAGTATGTTTTTATTTGGATATTTTATCTGATTTATCATATATAACTCTTATACACCGTATATATATAATACGACATAGCATCGGTAGGTGTTGAGAAGAAAGATTTTCAAGATATCAATTTAGTCTGTCCTCCAAATCAATCGAATCAGCTTTGTTGTTGTTTTGGTTGGTAGTGTTTGGATATTGATGGCGTTTGATTTATCCAAATTAAAATAATAAAAACAGGAAGAAGAAGAAGACACGCGCGCACATATGTGACTGATATATGAGGAGTTAAATCGGGGGCAAAGGAGAGCGGGAGAATTTGGTTGTGTTGGTAAATGCTCTGGCTTTCAAGAGCACTTCTTAAGAATGCTCATATCATTGTTCACTCACTTCACCATCCAACTTAATGTCCTTAATTACATCCCTATTTCACCTTCTTTTTTTATTTTATTTTTTGAAATTTCGTTTAATGCTGTGGACTTTTCTGGACCTTGATACTTAACGATTTCTCTCTTGCCCTTTCCCTAAACAACAATAAAGTGTCCACCCATAATTTTTAATGTCTCCAAACAATAACGCCACTTGTTTGTATTATCTTTCTGTTCCTCATAAAAGGCAGGCGAAATTAATTAAAGGGCAGCAGTATGGAATGGTCTGTTTGGAATAGCTTATGAAAATTTTATAAGTGCTTATAAATTATAATTTACGGTCTACGAGATAACTTTTACGGTCTACGAGGTAGCTTTTACGGTATACGAGGTGCTTTTACGGTCTACGAAGTGCTTTCACGGTCTACGAGATAAATATGTGGAGGAGATTTATCTCGATTTACGTGAATCGGGCTTATATAATAAGCCCGATTCAAAAAAGCTATCACAAACAGCCCCGTAGTTAGCAACTACCAAAACGTGTTTCTCCCTCGTAGCAAACTTTGCGATTGTCTGGGAACTTATTGTTTTAGAAATCTTTTTTCATAAATTAAGACAAAACTCATCTCACATATTTATCTTATAAATCATAAAAATTATTCTATATATTTGTATTGACCTTTAATATGCCCAATGGCACGATTGGACGCCCAATCGTGCGATTGGGTCTTTCATGCAAAAATATAGGTGTCTGTCTGAGCGTTTATATTTTTGGGCTTATCCTAAAATCGCACGATTGCATTTAAGCTCCAAGTTGGAGCTTCTGAGCAACTGCTTCTAATCATCAGCCCAATATTTTACTGTTAGCTTGCATTTATTTCCCATGCATTTATTTGACCATTTATTAAATGATGAACCCCATGTGTTTTCCACTTTTCCCTAACCTTGTCCTCCTCTCCGTCAATATGCATGCAAATCTTCCTCCAAGCTTTAGCTCCTTAGCTCGCGGCGGTGGCAGCGAATGGCAGTAGGAGTTCTACAGCTTCCTCTCTGTCAGTACGCGTGCTCTTCTGTGTGTCTTCTGTTGTCCTATTCTCCATCTCCGTCTTCTCTTCCTCGTCGTCTCTGTCACAGTGCGAATCGTGGTTGCAGTCCGGCAGGTTGGTCCGTCGAAGTCCAATGGTGTCTTTGCCTTCAGTTTTTGCCGGCGTTGCACAATGGGTGGCAGATATGCTCGTTAGGCTCTATTTGTGCTTGGTAGGGGCTGAGAACTCTCATTCTACGGTTGAACCTCCTGCAGCGGCCGATCTGCTCAAGAGTCGACGTGATCTGTTAGCTAGCTAAGGTATGTTCATTCTCCAACCTTTTTCAATTTTTCCCGTTCATCGTCGTTGGTTTTCTGTGATGCTATGATGCTGGCCATGTGTTTCCCGGTCATCATTGGTTTTCTGTGATGCTATGATGCCGGCCCTGTGTTTCCCGTTCATTGTTGGTTTTCTGTGATGCTGGCCCTGTGTATTTTTCTTTTTTTTCATGTTGCTTCATTTTATTCCTTGCCGGATGGACAATAAGTTTCTCCACAACACCGAAATCAAGGTGATGGAATTGCTTTCTGAGGAAGAAGTTATGGCTTGAATGGGTGAAATCTTGTGCATGATCTTAATAGTTGATATGTTGAATAGCCTCAATAAGTTTTTTTCAATCGTAATTTATAGAAATGAGGTAACTTTTACGGTCTACAAAGTAAATATGTGGATGAGTTTTATATGCATAAGCCCAATCAAACAAGTAGTTTAATTAATTAATAATTGCAACATATTTAATCCCATTATATATGTTTTTTTCCCCAATGGCTTTGTATATGTTTAATATTTATGTTTTGAACCAGTGTTAACTGTTGAAAGTTAAAAACCCACCTATCATCTCTGTGATGCTTTTAATTTCCTTGAGTAAGGAATTTTTGTTTTCTTTTTTCTTTTTGGCTGAATGCCCCTTTTTAATATATTTCCTTTTTGGGTTTTCAAATCCCTGACAGATCGAGAAGGAAACTCATAATTCCAAAAAAAAAAAAAAAAGATCCAGCAAAATCATGGAGATGGAATGGGAAGGAGTATTCACACTATATATATATGTATATATATATGTATGTATGTATATGTATTTATATATTTATATTTCCTTGGTAAACCATTAGTTAAGCTATTTGAAACTTGCCCCAATAACTTGTGCTTTTTTTTAATATATTAAAATTTTTAAAGTTATTTTTCTCATTTTTCATAATTTGTAAAATTATTTCTTTTAAATATCACAAAAGCAACTTATACAAAAGTCAAACCAAACATCTTTTCACTTTTATAAAAGCACTTATCCAGTCGTCAATCCAAATATAAATCACTTAACACAATTTGACTTTTATCCAATCTACTTTTCCATAAGTTAAATTGTAAATAAGTCATTTTTCTCACCGCTATTCCAAATACACCCATTATCTAAAAGCTAATCCAAATGCACACTTTATCACATCACAGAATATGACCTGCTGCTCGCTAATTATATCATTATTCTGAAATAGTAATTTGAAGAAACTGTGTGCAATATAATCCATTATCATTATACTTTACAGTCATAAATATAATACAGAGTTATTTTTTTTAAGAGATTAAGGAATCTAAATAAATTATTTAATCATATATCATTTGTTGTGTATTCTTAGATTATATATTAGTTTATAAGTTAAATAAAATAGTTTGAAGAAAAATGATAAATATAAATATTTTAAAATAATTTAATTATTTTTTTTAATATCTTAAAAAAAAGCAACTATGTTTTATATTTATAACGGGAGGTATATCATTATGGGTGTGCTCAATAAGGAACCTACAATCTCTAAAGCAACACAAAGATAGCAGTAATCCAATGCATTGCACAGTATATACTGAGCCATATTTAAGCCAAGAAAAAAGAAAGGAAGTTCTTTTATACATAACCAAATACAAGCCAGGGAAAAGAAAAGACACTCATTTTGATGGAACATGGACACCCATGCAGAGGAAACAACAGTATCAATCAAATTATACGCACGTGCGTACGTACTTTAATACTGATTGAGTTTGCCCAGAATAATTAAGTAACTGAAGTCAATCATAAATATTAGACAAGCCATATATATATATATTATAAAGCACATGCATGCTATACAACCTACAAGTGTGGAAACAGTCACGGGGCCCAAACAATATCATCAGTCAATAGGGCCCACAGCATCACTCAAGACTAGTCCAGCAGGGGTTGAAACTGTTACTGGTGATATCTAAGTTGTCAAGTGTAAGAGATGAATTCTGAGTAGTAATGGCGGAAGCATATGATGAGGCATCGTTTCCATTGACAGTGATGGTTGGTGACACGTGTGCCATTCGCCGCACATTATGTGGGTTCAGCTGAAGAAGCTGGTTGTTTATGGTGCTTACAGAGCCACGTCGAGCCACTATGTCTTCTGCCAACTTCACCTACATTCACATACACACATCGCATATATCTCAATTCCTTGGCAACCAACTTATATGTTTTTGCCCCTTTCTTCACTCCCGATGAGTAATCCGGTAATTTTCAGCTTTTTTTTTTTAGTTATAAAGACAAGCACTAATATATAGCTTGAGTTACAAATGAGATGGAACCCATGATCTTGCATTTTTAGGTGAATAATCATACCACTAGGTAATAAGATCTTTGATAATAGTAACGTAACTTTCGGCTTTAGATGATGGTAATGTTAAAATTAATTAGTTGATATGATCTCCCACATGATTGATGCATAACGTTAATTACCTTAGCTCTCAAGGCTTCCACATCTGATTTAAGCACTCGGTTATTAGTATCAGCGTCACGAAAATGTTGACCAGCATCTACAAGCTGCTTGGATAGAGTTGCATTCTCCACCCTCAGTTTCTCCGCCTGAGAATGCAATAAATCTCAAAACTTCTTTTATAGAAAATGGAAATACAAGGACAAAGAGCACCATAACTGAGAGAAATATGTAGCGTGTCCATATCTTAACTACCGATTATTCAGATACCTTACTAGGCGCAATAATTCTAGTATTATATACATACACACACACACCCGTGTTGTGCTGCACTACAACAAAAAGACCAATTAAACACCTTAAATTCAACAAAATTTAGTTATATATATACATACACATACCTGACACTCAAGATCAGCCAACTGCGCTTGTTTTCTTCTTCTCGATCTCCTTGCAGACTCCCGATTAGACTTCTTCCTGAGACGTTGGTAACAATTATTGTTAAGAGGGGAAGGACGAAAGTTGTATATATAACCAGCAGTTTGTTTTGAGGGTTTTGTTCTACACACACACACCTTCTGTCGCGCTTATCAGTGGGATCTATGACCTGTTCACAAGGACCTGTTTCATCGTCCTCGTCAGACTGCTCACCACTTGAAGCTCCTCTTGCTTGATTATCTTCTTGGATTGGTTTATTAGCTGAAATAGGGCTTCCAACTGGCCACTCATATATGCAATTCATCCAAGAAAATTATTAATTACATATGTCTATATCAATCCATCTTATATTTATTGTGTGACGTGTCGTAATTAAGAAAGTGAAAGGTATGTTCAAATAATCACAAATATCATACGTGTCGCTCATAGCACCACCATTACCAGAAATCGATGACTGATCAGTGATAGAAGAAATTGGAGAACGATTGGGAGAGATGTTGTGGACCCAAGCAATATTATCGTTCTCTTCTAGTTCCTCCCAACGATCCTGCAAATATGAGCGCTACAGAAGATTGAATTCTTGTTTAGAATTCAAGATTATTAATTCAATCATTAAATCAAATCTAATTATTATATATATGACTGACAACAAAATTACTAATTAAGGAATTCATATATACCATTAATGTTAGTTTAAGCTATGGAATCCGGTTTTCTATCTTTGGATCTATAATTGATTGATGAGTAAGGAGATTAATTAAAAGTTTAATAACAAACCATACATTTGTACCCGTACAGAGGTGAAAGGAAACGAAATTGATTTCGTATACTATTTTTTTATTCCTGGCCAAAAAAAAATATATAGACAGTTTATTCCTATAAAAAAATACGACAATTAACTATATTGTCGGCATATATGAGATATTAAGTATTTTATGTTTTGTTGGTTCTAGTGTATTTAAGAATTATTATAATTTTATTATTAATGATAGTTTAACATAATTTCAAAATTATTCGCATGTGAATTTTTATTATTAAAATAAACACATGTTAAGATCTGATTTGATTGGATGAATGGATATGTGGAGAAACATAAGTTTTGTTTTAAATAAGGAGATCTAGTACTTTAAAATAGTTTATGGTGTATTCAGCATCCTAAATACTATTTTTAAATGTGTCAACACTCCAAAGTTTTTCTTTTTTTTTTGTGTGTGTGTCCATTTAGCACCTTAAATTAATATTTTTAAGTGCATCCAACAATGAGGCACACAAAATTTATTAGGGTGCTGATATGTGAACACATATAAAAAATATTTTAAAATGTTGGATATTCTTAAAATAGTTTAAGTTGTACATGAAAAAAATATTTAGGTGGATGCACCTTAATCCTAAATAAAATTGCAAGATGAGACCCGACCCGAGGGAGTATGATTCACGATGACAAAATTATCCCTATGCCTTGATCTAAATTATTGGTAACAGTTTATAAAAAAAAAAATATTGGTAAGAGGGTCTGCAAAGACAGTGGGAACAAATAAACGTTGACTGGGTCCACAGCAGTACAAGACCTTTTTTTTTTTTTTGTCAAGAGCACTACAAGACTTGTTAACAACACCAGGCTCAAATAAAAAACCTATTGACGGGGCCTTCTCTATTGCCCACCCCCCTTCACCAGACTCTCAACCGATATCCACTGCCAAAAGTAAATTAATCAAATTATCACTGTGTATTAGAATTAATGGGAATAATCATTCCAGAAAAATAACTACGCCTTTATGCTCTTTAATCAGGAAAAGGGAAACTATAATCACAATCGAATAATTAATTATGATATTTTTTCATAAAATACTCCAATCATTTGAACATGCATGTGAATAGTACTTTACTATTACATTAGAAATATTAGGAACAGATTTTTAAAAAATAAAAAACAAACAACCAACACACACACACACATATATATATAATTTGACAGTAATTTGTGCTCAGATCAGATATGTGAACAGATTTAGTTATAACACACTAGCAATATAGAAGGAGCCACTTTTCGCATGGTGGGTGGTCACAAAGAAAGGAGAAATACTTGCATGATTCAGCAACATCATCTTATCTATATTTTGATTAATTAAAATATAGTAATTTATTTTATTTTAATTCTATATGACATGGTAAATGAGTCAGTTCGAGAATTTTAAATTTTATGATTTTAAAAAAACAACAACACAAGAAAAGGAATTGAGTCTTTTATCTTTCTAAACTATGAAGTTTATATTTTTAAAAATCATAAAATTTAAATTTCTCCATATGACTCATTTAAATTAAAATAAGATAAGTTATAATATTTTAATTAGTTAAAGTATAAATAAAACAGTATGTAAGTATTTATAACAAAAAAAAAAAGTTGTGTTATTAGATGCAGGGTTGCCACGTCACAAGTGATCAAAACCGCTTGGTGACATGGCAACACGTGCCTCCAACGTGGTTCCTGTGTGATGGTAGCAGTAAAAGAGAGCAGGAGCATATCACTAACCAAAACGGCCTCAAAGTCATCGAAGTTGACGCCGCCAAAGTATGCATCCTCACCGCCGGCAAAACTCTGACACACGAAGTCGCCCGATTTCACGTCCTCGTTGATCACGGATCCGTTTGTCATTTCCGGTATGATGGCCATAAGCTCCGATGGGATCCGTGGAAAGTCGCCGGCGGCGGCTGTGTACATGGATGACGCAGTAACAGATTGAGTGGAAGGGCAGGGAGCCATGACAACGGCGGGTTTTTGCTCCATATTGCCGGAGAGAACACAGAGACAGCAAGAGAGTGATATAGAAGGGGAGATTGAGAGAGAGGGAAATGGGGAGGGAATGAATGGGCTGAAGGGGTATAAATAGGAATGAAGTGCTAAGGTACGTGAGCAGAAAATCCTTTCTAATTTTTTTAAAAAAGAAAAGATGAAAAAATATATAGTTGGACAGCACATGAACTGAAAAGCACCAAAAAGTTTTTGGCGACGTGAAATCTCTAAATTATCCTTCTGTGTCACCTTGAATGGAATGAGCCCGTGAGACATGATAATTTAATTAATGAAAGGGCAGGATCAGTTTGCAAAAAGCAGATCGATCGCTCAATAGTATTCGTAGTATAAAAAATGTCGTGATATTGAGATGCTTAAAAAAAATGTAAAGTGTATGTGTGTGTGTGTTAACTTTCTGTATTTACCAACACAACACAGTATCCGGATAATAAAAGTTAATCGCGTGAGGTTGAGGAAGTTCTCGACCCTTCCAGGAAAGCATGAAAGTAGATTGACAAAGAAATTAATTAATTCTCGGACCTTAATTATGATGATTAAAATAAACAAACAAAAATAAGTTTAAAACTTTCATAATTAAATATAGACGTGTACTATTATTATGACTACTACTACTGTTACTATTATTACTGATGCTGCTACTAATATGGTATGATTTTGTACTCATGGAAATTGTGGGTGTAAGAGTATAACTTCATTTACATGAATAATATGTTATTCATTTCTGAAAATTCAAATATAATACACAAAACAACACGTATAATTTGAAAATAAAGCCAAAAAGAAGTGGGACCCATGCATCGAAAATCAAATCATTAATGGAGGATTAATGTGCCAAAAATGATGACATTGGATTAATAAGTATCGCCCATTTGGCCGTTTCGACCTAATTGGAAAAAAGTCACTGTTTACGCCCCATCCAAACTCTAATTATTAAGCACGTGGAGGGCAAGTCCTCCCTAAAAGACAAAATTCTCCTCCCAGCATCCAATTAAATTACTTGTCTGAATTATCCCTACTATTAAAATAAAATAAAATAAATGAGAAGGTGACTTATCGACTAAGAACACTGTGATGCAAATTAAATCCAAACACGTAATGGTAAGAGCATCAATATTTTATCAAGAAAAAAGGTAATGGAAACTCATTATGTGGTTTTGGTTATTGGACACATGGGATGTAGAAAGAGAGAGAAAGCAAAGGGGTAAAGATGAGAAATGGGAAGGACGCACAAATCAATAATGCATGAGTTAAATATGAATATAATTTTAATTTGGCATATTCATATAACACCAATCATGCAATTAGAGAAAGGCATAAATAGGGAGTGACCACGAGGCAAAGTAGAGGGGGGTGCGTGCAAGTGCAACACTTTTTTTAGCTTTTGGAAAAGCCTCAAAGGATGGTTTTTTAGGCATATGACATGCAATTCAAAAGTGGGTTTTCTTAAGGTGGAAGTTCTATTCAACTTCAACACTTCATTGCAATTTGAATAGGACAGCCACATGAACTTGGATATTAAAGAAAATTGGTGAAATGGAATTTTTATTAGTCACAATGACTTAATATGTTTTTTTATACAAGGGAAAATACAGATATTCTACATATATAATTTCATGCACAAAAATTATGGATACTCGAATTCATGTCCTTCTTGCTCATAAGATTTTCATGTAAGGAATTTTCACCCATTTTCTTTAAATTTTACATAATCAATACAAATACTTATATACACATGATCTTTTTTAATTTCTTTCACTTTTTGCTTTGTAGTGTATTTGAATAATTTTCCTTTGACGGTAGAGATTATCTCTCATGCATGCATGGTACTGAGATTATATTTGGATTCTGCTTTTATAAGCCTAAAAAGCTTTTTTTTGAAAAAGCAACTTTTGCCTTAGCTAATGTCTTGATTACTTGTAGACCCATTTTACAAAATGAAAAATAAACATAAAAATGTAAGTAAACGTAATTTCTGACAAATTTAATTCAATTTAGCTTGGCAGATATCTTCAAGTGAGCTTCCACTTGAACATCCCACCAACAACTTTAATTTAGAGATACACACACATATATTAAAAAGGTTTTCACCAATGGGATCCCAAAATCCATCCAAATCAAGACAAAATTTGGTATTAGACCTTTATTTATTCAATGTAAATAAACTCATATACCAGTTGCTTGCTTCTCTAGATCTTATACTCTTCGCCTTGATTTGTTTCTGCATATACTTTTTGATATCGATCTCAGTATTTGAACTCAAACGAAATTGTTCTTTTTAATTAGCAAAGCTAGACCTTTAACATCTATCCCAGATAACCAATATTTTCCAAGGAACAATTTCAATAGTAAATAAAATACCCAGCGTCAAAGCTGAAAGGATTTTATCTCTGAATTATCATAAAAATATGTAATTGTCTAGATAAATATTTTATTCAAAAAAATATTGGAAGAAATATAAAAGCTCGAAGACACTAGAGCTATACAGTATATCGCATGATCGATATGTACGTAAGAACTTTTTGAACATTCAAAAAAGAGAAGTATTTTATTTCTTTATATTTTTTGAATGCCTGTTTTAGTTGAAAAAGGAAAGCGAAAGGCAGAAAAGCAACCCAACTGATGAAAAGAGTTATTATATATGAAGCATACTACTTAGCAGCTAAGTTACAGCCATGCGCATAGGCGAACTTTAGTATACTTACGTATGGCTAATTTAATTAACCAATTGATCTATATAATCATAGGTTAAAAGCTAATTTTGTCCCAAAAGTATATACGGAGGGGCAATTTTTATACGGAAGTTTTTTAGGAAGTAATTTTGCCCTTAAAGTGTTAAATCTGGAGCAATTTTGCTTTAATAGTTATTCCAGTTAAATTTGACTATTAGTTAACCAAATATATTGTACTGACAATTCACATGTACGTTATTTTTATTTTGGGTTTAAGTACAAATTTACCCCAAATGTTTTCCCTAAAGAGTAATGTTACCCTAAAAATTTTTAAGTTGAAGCAATTTCACTCTTATTGTTTTTCAGGTTAAGTGTACCTGTTAGTTGACCAAACATGCTTATTTGACAAGTCCATGTATTATCTACTTCATTTTTTAAAGTTAGATTTTAAAATAAGTATTTTTTTTAAATGCATCCTATATGAAGAAATAAAAACAATCAAATAGGTGGAAAATTTTTTGTACAATAAAGAGAAAATCAAAGAGGTACTCACATATCTCAACATTGTTGGGGTGTATGGCGGGAGAGAGTTTTCAATGGCCTTGTTATCGGCAATCTTCTTTAGTGTGTTATACATCTAGTGATTGAATTTTTTTTAATTACTTTCTGGCGAATGTATGCTCCTCCTCCATATGTAACTTTTTCTTCTTCAATGTTATTCACAATGCTAATTTAACATATCTGGTCAATTAACAGTCAAACTTAACCTAGATAATTATCAGGGCGACATTACTCCTGAGTGAAAAATTTTAGAGCAAATTTACGCCTTAACAAAAATGATGTGGACGACACGTGAGTGACACATAGACTATTAGCTCAGCATATTTGTCAACCAACTGTCAAATTTAAATGGGATAATGATCATGGCAAATTTACTCCATATTTGATACTTCCGAAATAAAATTGTTTCTCGAAAAACTTTTAAAACAAAATTATCACTCCGTATATACTTTTAAGGTAAAATTAACCTTTTAACATTTATTTTTAACCTGTTGCTTTGGTATAATGGGCAGACTCAAGGAAGTTCACTTCTATAACTCAGACTATTTCATCTTTTCCCTCTCCAATGAGACGAATAATAAATATAGTTATATACTAGTGATTATATTGATAACTTTATCAAACAGTAAAGATACATTATCTCTCCACTTTGCTGGATGCATGTATCCCACAAAGAAAAAGGAGGCGTGTGAACAAGCATCGCCAATAAGGCCTGGCTTAATAAATTACACACACAGTGTGTGTACTCTTTTTTATTCTTTATTTCTTCAATTGTTGATCGCTCCCATTACCCTTTTTGTGATTTTTAATGGGGCTGGATGTAGCAAAAACATGAAAATCACAAGTTTTGCTATGCCTCATCGGTGCCTCTATACAGCATAAAAATCATTATAAAATGAATAACTACTAAAAAAAGACACAAGTAGAATCGTAGAAACGAATGAAATTCCTAGCATATAAAATACAAAATTTGCAACAAATTATGTAGGGTAACAAAAAGTTTGACTTACCTCAAATACATAATGTATATGAAAAATAAAATAAAATATATTTTATAAAGAAAATGGGAAAAGTGTGGTTTACTAGTTATCACATGCATATTTCATGAAAAAAAGGGTGAGCATAAAATTAGGATGAAGTCTAGTCTTATATATTGATTAGTCAATACTTGTGAATAATATGATATAACTTTTTGTGAAAAGATTGAATACATGGATGGACAAATGGGCAGGTGGTTCTTGAACAAATGAAAGTGGGTTTCTTAAGGGTGAAGTTCTGGCTAAGGAAATGCAGGGATACTACAAAAAGTTGAGAATCTACTACATATGCTAACCTGCGACCATTACTCGAAATTTATGTTTATTTCGTATTTTTAAAATTAATTTATTTACACAAAGTATTGTGAGAGATAAATTGATTCTTTTACTTATTTTTATAACAAATTTATTTTATTATTGCATAATTATTGGAAACAATTTATAGTCTTATAAAAATTTGTTAGATAAGGTTGTAATATCCAGCGCTTTACTCTTGATATTGTCTGCTAGGGGAGGTCCTCTCCCCAACCGATATGGAACATAATACTGTATCTAGACTCTTATAAGTCGTCTTTCATTTCCCTCCCCAACCGATGTGAAATATAACACTCCACCCGCCTTTAGGCCTAGTGTCTTCGCTAGAAATTAGCCCCAACCTGGCTCTAATATCAATTATAATATCACAGTGCCTCACTTTCGATATTATCAATTTTGGGGCCCAACCACCCACTCTCGGCTTTAAAATACATCCACAGAGAGAGGTATCCAATTTTTTATAAAGTGTATGTTCGCCATTTAGCTTACGCAAGCGCACGGGTCGCAAGTAATAGTATAGTGATAAAAAGAGTATTGTTTAACAAGGACTATGATGAAAGTGATCTAATTATTGTAACCATATTCTTAACTAGGTTGAATGAAATCATTATAAATTAAGTAAGTCAAATAAGGAATTTTGATGAAAACAATAAAATTGAGTAATGGAAAATTGAGTCTAACTTCAAGAGTAAAGGCTTAAGATTACTTCTTCCCAATTATATTTTATAAAACTATGCAATTATATCACTTATACTAATTTAATGAGTCTATATACTAGTCAAATATTCTAAAATCATCAACCAAGCTCTTACAAGTCAAGAATAACTTTTAATCTTCATTAAAAATATTTAATCTCTTGTTTATAATTAATGAAAACCATCTTTCCAAAACAATTCTTCATTAGACTATGCTAGGTAGTTAGATATATCTATATTCTAACAGTAAACCATCCATTTAATCAATACACTTCAAGTCTAACATGATTTTTCTTATGTTCTATAATCAAAATAGATGTCTCAAGCATCATTCAATTGAACCAATCTAATCATGCGGTGATCAAACACAAATTAGCATTAAGTATAGAGAAAATCAGCACATATACTTAATATACAACTAGCAAAAATAACATAATCTAGTAATTCTAGTCCATACAATAGGTAAAAGTAATCATAAAGGACAAGTTTAGCTAGACATAATATGAAATAAGCTCAAACTAAACATAAAACTCATGTTCATATCAGCAAAATAAGAAGGAAATGAAGAAAAACAAAAAAAAAACTAAAGAAAGTTCTCAAATCTCTTCAAGAATCCTCCTCAAAGCTTCTAATATTCACCCAAAAGCTCCCTTCCAAGGAGTTTTCTTTATGCCAAGTCTCTCTTTCGTCCAAAATATCCAATTTTGTTGCCCCTCTTAGATTAAAAAGGCCCCAAATTCGTGACTTTTTCAAAATGCACAACATTAGTTTAGCAACTTTGCTTTTTCTTTGCAATAGCGAAGTAACAATGAACATGGTCAGAAATGTCTATTTTTGGGGTGTTTTTGCTTTTACTTTGCTATACCAAGGCAACAACGCAGCAAACACACAAAAAGGTTCATTTTTAGGTGTTTTCGACTTTGCACTACTATAGCGAAGCAAAAATGACTAGGAGTATCTTCAAGCTACTTCTTTAATCTTCCTATTGAATTTTGTCATCATTTCCCCCACTTCCAATTATCCTTGTGAGCTTCTACATCTTATCCTCATCCTTCTACAAAGAGAAGGGTTCATGAGCTTTATAATTTCTTCAATTTAATCAAAACTTCTAAATATTTAGCTCAAAATTTGATAATTGCCAAAGTATTTTTATCACATTACATTTTCCTTCGTATGTATAAATTTGATGCACAATTTGAGTTCAAAACCAATAAATATATAAGAAAATGTGATGAAATATAGTAATTTCTAGAGAATAACAACGTCTTTTATTCCCCTTTCCAACCAATATGGGACATAACATTGTATTCAGACTTTTATAAGACGTCTTTCATTTTCAGACTCTTATTATAAAGTGTCTTTCGTCCCTAGATGATATTGGACATAAAACTCCTCACACATTTGAACCCACATCAACCCGAGTCTGACTTTGATACAATTTGTAATATTCAAGCACCTCGCTCTTGATATTGTCCACTTTGGAGCCCATCACCCCCTCACGGCTTTAAAACAGATATATCCAGACTCTTATAAGGCGTCTTTTGTTTCCCATCTCAATCCATGTGGCACATAACAAAAGCAATCATAATAGTCAAGCCATCAAAAACCAAATTCATGGAAAAAAATTGTCAAATATGATACTAACAAGAAGATCATAATAAAAGGCGGACCCCAGTACCAAGCGGCTCCAGCACAATGCGGGGTCAGGGGAATGAGACCCTATATGTATGCAGCCTTACCCTGACATTATTGCCAAAATACTGTTTTCAGGGCTCGAACATTGAACCTGGGGGCGGAAAGCTAGCGCACCCACCAGTTGAGCCAAGGCCCACTTTCAAGAAGATCATAATGTAAGTGAGAAAAATTCGGGAACCATAAAAGTAACTCGAAACATATCAAAATAAAATGCTACCGGTCCAGGCTACAGAACTTTAGCAGCATCCCTTCCAGAGTCATAAACCAAGAAACAAAAGATGAGGATCGACTAAGTCAAGAAGACAGATCATGGTGGCTAGTTACCTAAAAAAGAAAGACCAAAAGGAGGAGCAAATTGCGAATAGGCGTGGAAACGGGAAAGAATGAAGCACCTCGACGATCTGAGACTGAGACCGCAAGTTGCTTGTTACTCGATAGTAACTTCACCTGAGACGCACAGTCTTGAATTACATTGCAAGCAAAATGTTCATTGGGCTTCTATTTTTAGTTTAGTCCCTTTTTTGCGCTTTTTTGGGGAGCCTATAATGGGCTTGTCTATGAGTTTTTTCAATGTCTTCCAATGATTCTTTATTTTATCTTTGTCAACCTTCCTACCAAATCGCGCACTCAACACTTCGACAATATTGTCATAAGCTGTAGTGGTAAATATCCCATTAACTTTGTTGTTATGTTCATACTCATGCATAAATGCATTGACAAGGGCATCATCCATAGGCCTTGTCCAATTGAACAACTCCTTTCCATCGTTTGATTTTGTCGTCATTCTATGCATATATTCCTCACAATTAATAAATACGCTTTTACAATGTGCTTCTTTGTACTATGCAACCTTCACAACAAAATTTCATCTAATCTAGGGTTAACTATTTGGGAAAACATATATTGTCAATTAAAAAAAAACAGAGAATAACAGCAGACCAAAGATTAATCCTTTTACACCACTCATCTAAAGAAAAGCTAGCAACGCAAAGTGAGCAAGGGAGGGAGAAGATGATAAGAATGGCATCAGAGACAAGAAAACGGACAGAGAAGCAAGAAGATGGTTGCTTTACCCAAAAAAGATACAAATTGAAGGGACTCACCTCAGAAAAAGTCACCGGCAGGTGCTTATTAGATATTTCAAGAGAACCCAAATTTTATCTCAAACAAAAAATTGTTAGCATCAAACAAGTATATTAGTATTATAAAACTTGAGGATATGAGGGTAATTTTTTTATTTTAATTTTTTAAAATAAAATTTGAGGATCTGAGGGTAATTTTATTCTTTTTAACATTCAAGAAAATATTAAAATCCTAACTAAATATTTGTACAGGATTCTCTAGCTGGTCATATGGTACTAAATAACGCAAAATAAATCACTCACCACAATCATATTTTTTTAAATTTGTGGGAGTATTACATTTATAAACACAATGTTAATCATTTATAACTTAATTATCAAATAAAGATAACGATTTATCCCCCCAAAAAAATAAAGGTGATGATACTTTAGTATCTTATATGGATCTTTCTTTCTTTTTTTTTTTTTAGCATAAAACGACTAATTATTAACACGCGCCTTATAAATATTATAAAGCCTGAGGATATGAGAGTAATTTTATTATTTTAGTATGGTTAATTTTAGAATATTAAGATTTATCTCTTATCTCTCCTGAAAAAACCAAATTTTAGAAGGAATGCTACGACCGAGACAAGAGGGGAGATGAACTCCTTCCCTCTTTAAAATTGTTCTCCCTTCCTTAAAAATTTTTCAAACCAAACGAGGGAAAGAACGCAAATAACCACACCACTCCCATCTCCTCCAAAAACCCCATAGCAAACATGGCGCAAGTCTTTTAATCTCTTAAAATTATCAAGCAATATACCAAACATTTCTAAATTAATCATTTGGCAAATAGCTTTTGGCTTACCTCCTCCCGCTTGAATTTAATTTAATTAATTAATCTTCCGCACGAAACACGGCTCCTCTTATATTTCCTTGAGTAGCTACTTCCACAATATTTTTCCACTAAATCATCAATTTAAAAACAAAGCTCAGAAAGGATCAAACGTTATTATGCAATGAAACTTCATACAAAGGATTTTCATTGATGTCCTTGTTGGCTTTCTTGGCACATGAAAAAGGAAGGTCGAGATTGTAAAGAACAGGGATGATAGTGCAAGAACACAAGAAGACCAAGACAGGACCAAAAATCCAAAGCAGAAGAGGGATTGCCACGTAGAAGAGCCTATTTCCCAGAGTGTTGAGAATGAAGCCTTTCTCTAAGAGCTCGTGGATGTACTGTGGTGTGACCATGGATGTTGGATCTTGAGGCGTGTTGATGAGAATGTTGACCTGGTTTATGAACCTTATGGACAGAGAGTGACAGAAGAAGGAGAAGAGGAAGATGGTGAGGAGGGTGACGTACTTGAGAGCCACCATGAACTCGCCATGAGCTCCGTAAACGGTGTCGTCGAGTGGCTTCTTGACACTGTAAGTGCTGCTTATAACTGCTGCTAAGCCTGAACAGAGGAGAATGGCAGTCGTGGCCATTAGGGTCGATCCCATGATTGTGTTCCTTAATGATTGAACTGCAAGGATGTTTTTCTTCTCGTTGTCCTGTTAATTAATTGTGTTCATCCACAAATAACGTTGTTAGTTGTTACTCTTGGTGGGTCATCCGAGAAAACTGAAGCAACTAGTCATGCCAAAAACTTGTTTGGATAATGCTGCAATGTGATCGTGTCTGTATGCCACTTCTTTGATTATATGAAAAGTTTCTTTCTTTCTTTCTTTATCTCAAGAATCGTTGGAAAATTAATCACAGGATTCAAATAAACGTGCCCTGGGAATATGTTTGTGGAAAATAGACTGATGAGTGATACAACAGACACAGTATATATACAAAGACAATGAAAAATGTGCTGGCCACTTGCAGTTGACACACGAAGGTTCCAATACATACACGATATATGGTTTTAAAGTCAAGAACATTCACACAAAACATAACTTTTTTAAGACAAAAAAAAAGTAGCTTTTTATTTTCACCGGTTCCACACTACTATATATTATTATCTGCCAGAAGAAGCACGGTAAAAGTTTGACATCAATGCAACAACACTAGCATAATGAGAGGAAAATTAATGGAGGAAAGAAGCTGCGGATGTGGAATTCATCATTCAATATAATATAATGGACAGATCGATTAAATGAAGGAACTGTTAATAAACATAGTTCAAAGGATTTTTGTAATGACCACAAAACTAAAATGAGAACTCAGTCCCAAAAGACAGGTCTATTAAGACTTGTAGGGCTCATAGTGGCTTCCTAATTTTATATAGGAATACTGACATTTCACTTGACTTCTTACAGGTCAGAACTCTTTATGGATAGCCCTCTCTTATGAACATTAACGTCTCAATAAAAATATTAATGTAATGATCACAAGCCTAAAAGAAAAACATAATCTCAAAAGATTAATTAGAAGGGAGTTCCTTAAATTTATAAACATAATTTACTTATACGATTTTTCAATGTGGGACTCGCAACAACTTTGAGTTCACATTTTATAAGACGAGCTACTAGAACGCACTAAATTAAGAGACAATCACCAAATTATTATACCACACGTACAATCAGAAAGATGAAGTTCAGTTCAATTACCAAGCATATTTCTTTGTAAAAATTATCAGAAGAGTTTTATATAGATGTCTTGTGTTGGGAACAAATTAAAAAACCCTTTTTCCCTTCCTTACCTTCTTATTGATCTCGCAGGCAATGCACCGGAGATTAATTAGTTGAAAAGGTTAATTGACGGAGACATTAATTATTGCTGGTCTCTAACTAGCCAGAATCAGTATATATAGAATATATAAATATGAATGCATGAATATCTATCGCAGACATAATCAAATGGAATTGAAGTGATGATGCAGAAGAAGTAGACATAAATGAATGAATACCTTAATCATTTGATTAACCCAGTTTCGGCGGCCACTGGCATTGATTCCAATAATGGTGGTGTGAGGCTGAGTCCTAACTCTGTGCCACAGCCACAAATGGTAACCAAAGTTCATTAGAATCGCCAAAGGCACCAAAATCATGTCCATATAACAAGTCCTCCATTCCATCTCTCTCTCTCTCTCTCTCCACAAATGCTAATGCCCGTCCCAGAATCTGTGTTCTTGTAGTTGCCTCTGTTTCTCTCTTCACAATTTTACTTGTCTTGCTCTCTTCTTTTTCTGAGCTCTATATATGAGATCACAGCTATGATATTTATAGCTGTCAAGGAAGCAAGAAGGGTGTATATGGACTCCTTTGAAGGCGTGGTTCAGCGTTCAAATAAAGTTAACTAGTGTGAACAAGAAAATTAAAAGCCCTTTCTTTTCATTATTTATGATCATGATGTGAGTGAAAGTACTCGTGAATGAAGCCTTTCCTTGGTCCTCGCCTAACTCCTTTTCCTTCATCGGTTTCTCACACTTCACTGTGATGCTTGTCGTGCGTGCTCTACTCTTACACGTTTTTGAGGCATGGAACTTGAACTGGAACCCACTTCCGTGAGCCATGGAAGATCGGTTCTCTAACTCCGTTTATTTTTTCAAAGACGGAACGGAAGTGAATACCGTTAACTTGTTGATAACTTTTTTTTTTTTTTTTACTGAAACGTTAATTAACTTAGAAGGCCCCATATACATGATTTGTGCACTCTCACTTATTACATGGGGGAAGTGTGGTGTACATAAGTATATTCCACTCCGTCATCTCAATTTTACTCTCTCATCACTCTTCTTCCTCTGTTATTATTCCGGAGACGATCGGTTTATTAAACTGTGACTTGTAACTATCAGAAGTCTGATGTATTATTGATTTATTGAGTTATTTTTTTCTAATGATAGCTTCCAACAGTGGTTTGACTTTTAGAAATCTTCAAACAAAAAAGAGGAAGATGAAGAAAATGAAAGACGCTAGAAGATTATACACAAAAATAAAAGAGATGACCCTCAATATCAAAATTATCACATAGTAATTAGCGTCATTCTTGAAAGCATTTAATTATTTTATTATTATTAGAACAGTTTCTGCAACACAGATGAAAAACATATCAGGATGGCTAGTTACCTGAAAAAGAAAGATCAGCAGGACTATTTTTAGTTGGGAAAATTTAAAAAAAAATGCAATTAAAAATGGAAAAAGAAAAATCAGTACAATAATTTTATCAAATTTTAGAATCAGTCAGTTGTCAGTATATGGACGAGAAATCTGTAATTTTGAAATTTCGGCTCCCTTTTTCTCATTTCGAAATAGCAACACAGAACTCTTGATTAACAACTCCTTTTTCTCTAAGGATAAATTTGAAATTCACAAGTTTCAGGGGTTAATAACAATACCGATTTCTATATTAACAACACTTTATTTTAGATTATGGTGTTATTAATCAAAAACCCAGTGTCGTTAATTAAGGGTCCGATGTTATTATTCTTAACTGAGAGGGTGGGAGAGCTGAAGAGAAAAATTGTTTTTTCGTTGAAAGTTCAAATTCCTCGTCAGTACTGACACATGAATGATTTGAAATTTGAAAAAAAAAAATTGTACTGATTTGTCTTTTACCATTTTTGAAGGCATTTTTCTGGAATTTTCCCTTTTTAGTTTAATCCGTTCTCTGTTTTTTTTGTTGGGCCCCATTTTGGGAAACCTATAATGGGCCGTGTATTTGTTTGGGCCTGTTCTTTAACAAAACTAGAATTCGAAGTCCATTGTGGTATAGAACCTGAAGTTTTTTTTTGCCATATCGAACTTCTGAAGTTGAGATTTATGATTGTAGGAAAAAAAAATGGATTACCCACACCCTCGTTCAATGTCAGCATGTTTGCGGTGGCCCTAGTCAGAATGGTTCTGATATTACATATTTTAGATTTGAACGACCAAATCTATAATTCCAACTTTAGTTGTATAATTTTATTCATTTTATATAACTGATATTTTTATTTAAAAAAAAAAGATTTGAAAGACCAAATGCCCGCATGGTAAGAGATTTTATATCTATAATTAAATTGACAAATTTTACAACTGCAGTAAAATATGAAATAATGCACTATTCGCCGAGCACATGTATATATTAATATTCATAGCAGGCAAAGTGGTATATTCTAACAGAGACCACAAGGCATGGATAACACTTGCATTGAACTCACTAGCTAACTCAAGTTGAGTGAAATATAAACTCCTCACAACAATTTTTTTATTTATCCATTAAGTCTTTTAATCTCTTAAAATTATTAAGCAATATACCACACATTTCTAAATTAATTATTTGGCCTTCAAGTTTCAACCCTCACCTCCTCACACTTGAATTTAATTAATTAATTAATCTTCCGCACGAAACACTACTCCACTAACACTTCCTTAAGTAGCCACTTTCATAATATGTTCCTGTTTTCTACCAAAGGGTCTATAAATTTCTCTCTTTAAAAAATTTTTTAAAAAAAGAAAACAAAGCACAGAAAGGAATGAGAGATCGTACATGTGTAGAGCTTTACATGAACAATCTGTATGATATTGGTACTGTAGAACCAGCTCAAAACTTCTGGCGACAGCTTAATACATAGGATCAAACGTTATTACCCAATCAAACATCACACAAAATCAGGATTTCCATTATTGATGTCCTTAGTGGCTTCCTTGTCACAAGAAAAAGTGAGATCGAGATTGTAAAGAACAGGGATGATAGTGCAAGAGCACAAGAAGACCAAGACAGGACCAAAAATCCAAAGCAGAAGAGGGATTGCAACGTAGAAGAGCCTATTTCCCAGAGTGTTGAGAATGAAGCCTTTCTCTAAGAGCTCGTGGATGTACTGTGGTGTGACCATGGATGTTGGATCTTGAGGCGTGTTGATGAGAATGTTGACCTGGTTTATGAACCTTATGGACAGAGAGTGACAGAAGAAGGAGAAGAGGAAGATGGTGAGGAGGGTGACGTACTTGAGAGCCACCATGAACTCGCCATGAGCTCCGTAAACGGTGTCGTCGAGTGGCTTCTTGACACTGTAAGTGCTGCTTATAACTGCTGCTAAGCCTGAACAGAGGAGGATGGAAGTTGTGGCCATTAGGGTCGATCCCATGACTGTGTTCCTTAATGATTGTACTGCTAGGATGTTTTTCTTCTCATTGTCCTGTTTTGTTCATCCACGCAAATATACGTTGTTAGTTGTTACTACTTTTGGTGGTGGATCACCCAAGAAAAGTGAAGCAGAGAAACATGCCCGAAATGTGTTTGCGAAAATGCTGCAATGAAAAATTTCTTTCTTTCTTTCTCTCAACAATCATGGGAAAATTAATCACAGGAGGATCCAAATTAACGTGCCCAGAATATGTTTGTGGAAAATAGACTGAGTGATACAACAATATACAAGACAACGGAAAATGTGCTGGCCACTTACACTTGACACATGAAGATTCCAATATATCCATACAACACACACGATATGGTTTAAAAGTTAAGCATTAATATAATATGACACAAAACATAACTTTTTTTAATTAGTGATAAAAAAGTAAGTAGCTTTTATTTCCATTGGCACCACACTATACATATTAGCTGCCAGAAGAGACGCGGCAAAAGGGTTGACATCACGCGACAACACTAGAATAATGAGGCCGGGGGGAAAGTAATGGAGGAAGAAGCTGCAGTTGGATGTGGATTATTTCTGAAGATAAGTATAGTTGAGGGGACTTTACACTGATGATCATGAATAAAGAGATATTCAACAAATTAATTATACCGTATAGTTAGAAAGATGAAATTAAATTAAATTGTCAGATTTTGTTTTTGGAAGCAAATTGAAAACCCTTGTTATTGACCCGACAGGCAATATAATGCATGCAATATGATCATATTGTAAGAAATCCAATCCCAGATTAGTTAAAATTAATTGCTGATCTCTAATAACTAGAATCAGTATATAGAATTATAAATATGAATGCACGAACACAGACTTCATCAAATGTATTGTGTGTGTGTGTGTATTTATATATATATGAAAATACCTTGATCATTTGATTAACCCAGTTGCGGCGGCCACTGGCATTGATTCCGATAATGGTGGTATGAGGCTGAGTCCTAACCCTGTGCCACAGCCAAACATGGTAACCAAAGTTCATTAGAATTGCCAAAGGCACCAAAATCACGTCCATATAGCACTTCCTCCACTCCATCTCTCTCTCTCTCCAAATGCTCTAATGTGATCTTGTGATGTGTTTGTTTCTCTCTTCACAATCACTACTTCTCGCTCGCTCTCTTCTTTTTCTGAGCTCTGTGATATGATCACACTGCTGTGATATATTTATACACGTCAAGCTAAGCAAAAGGGTATATGTGGACTCCTTCCAAGGCGTGGTTCAGCGTGCAAATAAAGTTAAACAAGAAAAAGGCCCTTTCTTTTTAGCTATTTTACAAATCCAACCACATTTTATTATTCCCTTTTTATTATATATGATGCAAGCTAAGTGGAAGTACGTAGTACTCGTGAAGCCTTTCTCCACGCCTAACTCGTTTTCCTTCATCGCTTTCTCTCACACTTCACCGTGATAATTGGGTTTGACATTTATACGTTAATTAATTATTTTATCACTTTTTTATTGGACCAAAACGTTAACTAGCTTATTATAAGCCCCCCATAATATATACATCTGATGAATATACACAGGTTTAATAGTAGTTCACACCAACAATAATACAAAACGTAAAGTCCCCCATTATTTATACGAATTCTCTGCATGCAACCCTAGTTCATCTACTTAGCGAAAGGGAAAGAAAATGGTATACTCTCATTTATCATATGGGACTTAATTACCATTCTCTTTAATTAATTGCCTTAAGTTCTAGATAGTTCGCAAATAATTAATTAATTGCACGACTTTTGAAAAATATATCTCCAAATGAAACACATCCATATATATATATATAATATTGCGTGCGATTTGTCCTGTTTATATGAGAATATTGCTCTATGATGTGTGTGGATGGGTGTAGTATTGTTTTGACTCACACATACATATATAATAAAGTTAAACAGCCGAAGGTCGAAGAGACGAAGATGATATAATTTTAAAATGTTTCTCAAGCGCACTCAAACTTTGGGATTTTACATATCATTTGCGCGTTTTGCTTTTACCATATATCTGTACGCGACAACTTTTGAATCTATCTATTATATTTTTAAAAACTTCTTGTAACGGGTTTTTTTAAACCGATTCGGTTTATTTAAACATATTTTATTACTTATGTGGTATTTGATCCTTTTTTTTTTAACAAGTCAATTTTTTCAACAACCTTTATTATTCATTTTCACTTAACATTTATTCTTGGAGTCCAAAAGCCATCTTTAAAAAAAAACTATCTTAGAAAATAAAAATACTTGAATTACTTTATGAAATAATCCAGAGAACTATATAACATCTATTTTCATTTGGTTTTAGTTTAAACTAAATTGTTCCAATTGTAATTGTTTCTACTCCTTGATACTACCATTAGTGAGGGCCTTCATGTAAAGTTTAAGAATACAAAATTTAGCCATTTTGTTGACTATAGTAGCTTGCAAGGATCAAATGTTTGCATTAAAATGGATTGCGTAAAAAGATCAAACCAGGTAACTTCATGGTGGGCATGGAAAGAAAAGCAGATTAAGTAGTATTATTTTAATTATTTTAAGTGGTTTTTTATCTATTAACTCTTCTCCTATAGGTTCTTTGATGTTAGATATCTTAGATTTAGTTGGATCAATGGTCTATGTTGAAAGTATGAAAATCTTCTTCTGATGTTATTTGTCATCAAGGGTAAGAAAGAAAACAAAAAAATATTTCTCTAATTTTTTCAATGATATGAACTTATTGTGTTTTCTTTTCTATAGGATAATAATTTTTTTTTTGCATGCACCATCACAACAAAGACAAATTTGTTAACATTTGGCAACATTGGATGTAGATGGCTTCATATGTTACACTAAACCTCATTGAATTTACAATAAATGAATTGAGCTCTTTTTTACACTATTGATTTTTTATTCCATTTATTGACATTGCATGATTTGTAATGATAGAATTGAGTTTTTTTTTTTTTACTTTGTTTGTTGGTGACTTGGGCCTATTTGGTTCAATAGAAGACCCTCTTATTGGTATTACAATGGAAATGCAATGCAATGTTTATTATCATTAGTATGTTTGGTTTGTTATTGACAAGTGGGAGAATTTTTTTTATGTTTAATTAGAAATATAAAAAGTCTTAAAATGTGCTTTAAACAAAATGACTCTCCATCCTCAATCATATTTTTCTTCACTCAAAACGCCTAGAATCAATGTCAGTATGCAAAACCTATAACAAAATCAACAAGTGAAAATATCTTGAACAAATCTTGAGCAGAAAAATTACACATTAATAAATTAAAATAGGACAAAATAATATTTCATATGTGTTCTTATCGAACTAATACCTTCTTATCCATACAACAGCCACACTCAATTTATATTTCGACTTTATAAGAAAAACAAATATAGAGGAAAATATTAATATTCTTCATAAAACTATCAAATATATAAAAATAATAATTGACTTGGAACACCTTTAACAATAACAAAATAAAAGGTAGAATTCACATTACTCAAACTGAATGAAACTATCTAAGATAAGATAGGTCAAACACATAGTATGCGTTAATTACTTAATCTTCAAAAAAATATATAAACGCAAAAGCATATATATCTTATAATAAATGATATGGTTTCCAAAATCAAGTCTCGGATATATTATCAAAAAAGGTACTCTAGTTGCATGGGGAAGAATACCTAGTTGTCATACAAAGTACACAAGCGCATTCTAACATACATAATTGAGTAGGATAAAGAGGAATAGTGGCAAAATGGTGAATAGGCGAAAGAGAGAAGGATAAAAGGGGAAAGAAGGAGGAGAGTGAGAAATGACAAGGCGCATTAAACATAGGAGACCCAGATAAGAATTAACCAACACACACGCCTTGCTCTCTACGCCTCATTCAGGCAATAAAAATTTCCTAGCAAGTCCAAATTAATAAAGTTTGTCGGTAGATGGTTGAATTTCTTAAATATAATATTTTTAGTTTGAATTAGGTTATATATATAATAAAAAAAATTTGTTGAAAAAAATAAAACCCACTTCAATAATTTCTATGTCTCAAGAGTATTAATCTCTAACTATCAGTTAAAAAATACCGTTTGGATTTTACCTAAAACATGGTGCTCCTTAGTCACATTCTTTTAATAAAAATAGATAGGACTAGGACACCATATGACATTGGTAGAGTTACTTTATGGCCAAGTAAAAATAATTTAATCGCTACAAAATTTATTGTGTTGTTCATGTCTAAAGGGATATTGTCATTGCATACTATTGTATGTGAAACTTTTTATTTTTGAGTCATTAAACTACTAACATGCATAGTAGTTATCTCCCTAAGACATAAATTAAACATTTATTGAGATACATGCTGAAAAATATTTACCAGCTACAGTAAACTTTTTATATATTGACACGAAATTAGGCTACAAAAACCTACTTTTTTCCAATGAAAGCAAATCAGAACAAGTGGAACTACAGAAAACAAAAAAAAAACAAAAAAATTAGAACCCAATAGGATATCGTCTATTCTTCTTTTACTTTATAGGCTAAAGCATCACCAATAGTTGTTACTGTTATTGTCTGAGGGGAAATTATACATAGTGTGAAATGTAGATATATTGCCACAGCATGACGATAATCAAATACACAGTTCAGGCTGTGTGATTACTTGTTCTGTCGTTTAGCTTGGGGAGGGAAGATACAGGCTTTGATGTAATTAAAACTAAAGGCAACAAGTTTGAGATGAAAGAAACTTGGATTAGAAATTACTTATTGTAGTTCATAAGTTTTATTGGGATTTTCCATAACACTGCATAAAGTGAGCACTATATATTTTCTATTTGGGTTGTACAAAAACAAAACCAACTTTAATATAATTAATTTGGTTAGCCTAAACATGCAAAGCAAAAATGACGACGCCCTTTCGTTAAGTGGAACGCTGCTTTAATTTTGGGAAATCAGGTCAAAGTAACTAATGAATTTTGGCTGTGTTTTGTGCAGCATTTCGGGAGGATCATGTAATGTAAATTATATTAATACTACAAAAATTAATAATGTTTGGATAAAAAAAGATAGCCTTTTCTTGTGGGGGACGTGGCTCCTTTTCTTCCAAACCCTGCTTTTTGGACGACACGATATATATGGTGGACACTCACTGTGCATCATTGTTGACTATTAAAATGTATATATTATTAGGTGCAGAGATAAACAATTCATGAATGCTTTTTTTATAGAGGGTGAAATTATTTTTTAAAAGAGTTAATTACTAAGTATTTTAAATATTTTTTGGGTATAAAAATACCTATAAACTTTAAAAAATAGACCGATAATATTAATTCCGTTAATTTTATTTGGTGGTGTTAGTTTTTTGTTCATGTGGGCCTCACCTATTTTTTTTAATAGAAAACTAACGTCGTCAAGAAAAGTCAACGGAATTGACATTATCGATCTACTTTTTAAAATTTATAAGTATTTTTGTACCCAAAAAATATTTATAGTACTAGTAACTCTTTCAGAAAATATTTATGAATAGAATTACACCTTTATCTTTTTATATATGCATAAATTTAACTTTTTTTTAATACATAATTATACGAGGGTAAACTAAGAAGTGTCCAATAATATGTATATATATTGGAGGGGCCATAATAAGAAGTGGGTGGCCAACAAAAATATGAAGAAAGTGGATTATTATTAAGATATCCACCTTCCTTCATCTGCATCCACTGTTTGTCTAGTGCTCGCCAAAACGAAGCCAAGCCATCACAAAATCCTCATCTTTTCACTTCTACTTTAATTACGACATCCCCCATTATTTTATTCATGTGGTACTTGCTTCTGCTAGTCATCCCAAAATACCTAACATTTTGAGAATATACCTCTTAATGTTCTCCACCACTATTACCCTCTATTACCTATTTATAATATGGTTAAATGTGCAAAAATGTTTATAGATTTTTATAAAAGATGCGCCGAGTACTATATACATTTCGGTGCTACAAAAATACTCATGAATATTTAAAATGTGAATAAAAATGTCAGCACTATTAAATTTGATATAGTATTGTTATTTTTTACAGTTGAGTCCACACTCTTTTTGCATCTTTAAAATGTATATATTGCTGAATGTGCTTTTAATAAAAATTGATAGATATTTTTGCTCCTTAGCACTTATAATATGGTTGACAGATTTTGTGATGTATTCTATTGATTTAGCCCCCAAATACACACCCAAAACAAAGATCAATGCTCATTTGAGAGAATGCTTCTCATTCTCTCAAATTTCTCCACTCTGCGAAAAAGAGATATCGGACATGATATGAACCTCCAAAGGGATCCACGTTTGAGGATATCTGTGCCAATTAAACTAAATGCGTGTAATTATATAGTACCTTTCGTATTAAATATAGGATCCATATAATTTTTTAGGTAGATTTAGGGCTTGTTAGTGTTGGGGAAATCCATTTATGCAAGTTGAGATAAAACACTTCTCACATATTTATCTCATTACATTATAAATTACGTCATAAAAAGAAGCTTTTACCGCTAATTCAAACAGACACTTAAAAAGCTAATTAACTTACTTTAAAGTATTTATATTTATCGTTTTTTCTTCAACTAATTTGTCTGACTTATAAAATGATATATAATTTATGATTAAGTAATTTATTTAGATTTCTTAATTTTTTTTTAAAAGAAAAGTCAACTAAATCTTATAATCCTAATTATCACTTGAAAGAAAAACTTCCAATGCTAAGCCCTTTTTAACATAGGCAGATAAAGCGCAAGATGCTTAAAATGTGTCTGAATTCCACTGCCCCATCGTCATGGTCTCTATTATGCATAGCATGGATCAGGCGAAGCGCTTCATGCTTGTAATAACTTCTTACACCATTTTCGGAAAAGTGATTCACATTCAAATTAGCATAATTCATTGTACTAATCAACATTGTTAACCCCGGAAGACAACCCCTCTTCACTTCTTTATTCTATCCTCATCTTAATGGTTGAAATTTAATATATTATAAAAAATAAAAAACATATAAAATATCTTAGTAAAGTATAAATATGTGAACTATTTAGATCAACTTCTAATAATTTAAATTATGCATATACAGTTTTTGTTTTTTTGATATTAAAGTTATCAACAGTTCAAAATTGATCTAATAATATAAATAAAAGTAAAGTGGAGAGGTGTTTTACCCGCACAGTTGTAAAGTTTTAACGAGTTTTCCCTCCCCTCCAAATGGCGGGTATATTTGGAAAGGAGGCTTCAAGCCTATCCATCTTATTGTGACTAATTTAACCCGTCATAAAACATTTTTACACGCTCACTTTTATCCTTAGCATCATCGTAGTTCTCAGTTCAATCCTCTCATCGCCTCCACATCCTCATTATATTTTTTTCATTATAGTTATGCGAAAATTATTACTTACCTGACATATTTGATTTTTGAGTTCCCAAGTCAGAAACAGACTACGCACAAATAACTTCACACATAATTGGCGGAGCAGATAGCAAAATTTAATGACATTGCAAGTATACAACACATCTTATCTGTTTCAGTAACCTATGTTTTACCAAGTATACAGCCTTCATCCTTCACGGCATTGTTGAGGGCTCCATCTAGTGATTGTGCGCTCTTCTACTGTATATTTTACCAAGCATGAAGGAGAGTCATCACCAACACCATTTTTACTGATGTACAGAACCAACAAAGATTTTGCAACGCTTCCAAGTAGTCTTGTTGTGCAGTGAAAATCAGACCACTCTCTCAATCTTCCATTACAGTCATTATCATCCCCACCTGATAAAACAAGTACCCCATACTCAGAATGGACCAGAGCTGGATGATGGCGATACACAACAAAGTCCACACCATACTGAGCTCCAGGCCTCACTACCCAATTTTTCAATCGCAGGTGGGAATAACCTTTGTAGAAACAAGAGAATGCTTTTTTCTTGGATTTCATGCAATGCCATAGCTCTAGATCATCTTGGGGGCTGGTATTAATGCCACTTATTTTAAGGCATTTCAATGAATAGCAAAGGAAAAAGGCTTCTTCCAGGCCTAACTGAAACCATTGTTTGTCCTTTTCAACTGTGCTCACTGGTTGACCAAAGCATGTTTTAACAAAGAGATCTGTTTGTTCTGCTTCAACTGCAACCCGGACACTATTACCAGAGAGAAATCCAGTAGCATCTGATTGAACTAGAAAGGACTGAAGCTGAGATATTATCTTTGACATGGGCTCTTTTTGTGCTTCAGCTTCTGAATCCTTTTTAGCTTTTGCATCTTTCCCTTTCCATCTAGGTGCCATTTTGCCTTGCAATGTGAATAATCGGAATTATCAATTCAGAGTTGACAGGTTAAGTAAAGCTCAATCTAGAAGCCGAATGATTCATTTCAAGAGAGTGCTAAAGCCTTTTCCAGTGCCTGGCAAAGTCCAAGGTCAATTTCCTCTTAGAACTTTCAAATATGATTAACTTTTGCATGTTTTCTCATACGCTAAACCAACTTATACACTATGAAAATATCAAGACTGGCCCAAGCTCTTGAACTCAATTTTGGCCATCCAGTAAGTTTATGGGGGCTAGGCAGGATAGCTCACATACATTTTCCAATAATCTCATTTTGGTATTATGGTCTGGCAACTGGAACCAAAATATCAAATGTAGTGCATACCAAACTCAATAACTAGAGTTGTGACAGTTTCAATAAAATCAGCTCATAAGAAACTATTAAAGCAACATCTTATCGACCTTAAAATGCCAGTTAGTTAATTCAAATGTAATGTTAAGGTTTCGAGTAGACCTGTTCGGGAGCAAGACAAAGTCAAACCTCTTTTTTTCATAACCTTGAAAGGTCACACCAAAAATAGATCCCAACCAAACCAGTCGAGTTAAAAATACTGTAACAGGGGCAGCAGATATAGAAGCACAATGGAGTATGAAAGAGACTGGCTATCACAACAAAATTTTGAAAACAGGCAGTTCCCAGAAAATATATGATTTCAAATAACAAAATGATCCTCGACCTGCACTTACCTGCCAGAGTCACACAGCACGTCAGACAATCTGCAACAACTCAACCAAGCGGTATTTTGCACCATAAGTCGAATTAACAGTACCTGACACATCATATTAGTCCAGCAAAATAAAACATGAGATTTAGGTGCAGCAAGCAATCTGATAAAAAAAAATGAGCTCCAAGAATAATGAGATAAAAGATCAGATTAAAAGAGCTGGATAAATTTCAAATGCCAATTGTAACACAATCGTAATGACAGAGGGAACGAAGCGGAACGGGAAAAAGAGAGAAACAAACTAGATATGGAAAATTTCATCAATGGAGTGCAGGAGTTTTTAACCAAAAGCATGAGTAAAACCCCAAAACTGCACAAGAAAATTAGAGCTGAATAACAGTGCAACGAATATAAAATATAGTAACAATCCCCCACCCCAAACAAGAGCAATATCGCCATCAGTGATCCATCCCGTTACGCACAAAGTTTTGGATGAGAGGGTTGGGTTACCTTTCGAGCAGTGGAAGCTCCCGGCAGCTAGGGAATCAGTTTGACGCATCTGGAGAAAAGGGATGAAACATGGTAATTGGTAAAATCCTTCTCAAAATGGCGTCGCTAGATCAGTGGTTTGACTTTTAGTCGTAGATGAAATGAAGGGTGATGATTAGAAAAGAGGATGGGAGGGAATATATAAGGGAAGGGTTCGCGCTAGGGTTTTCGTATGGCAAGTAGTGGTGGAAACAGGCCAGGCCTATTTTGTAACAAGATGACTTGGGTTTGACCTGTGGCCTGTAAAAGGCCTTTTTTTATGCCTAAGCCTGGAATTTTAAAAAATTTTAAGCAAGCTGACAGGCATACTTCAAACAGACCGAAAATAGGGCTAATTACATAAATTAATATTAATGATCCAACATACATCATAAAATATGAAACCAAATACAACAACATGACAATTTTCAGTACAAGTTCATTAATTTAGACCAAATCAATGTAAAGCCATTAGACCTCACTTTCACAATAAATATTCAATATAATTTCTCCTCCTCCTTCGAAGACCTTGAAAAAAAAAAAATCAAATGTATAGTAACACAATTAAAATAAGGGAAGTCATATTTTTATAGAAACCTTCAGAGCAACAGCTTCTCAGGTACAGTTCCCTCTGATGTGGTTGAAAAATCAAACCAAGGTTCCCTATTACTAAGGTATGGCTCTTGTCAAAATCCTAATATCCTAAAAGTTATTGTTACATGAATTTAGGACACATAACACATAAATATTCGCATTTCTTAAATTATCTTCATCTTGTCTAAGATGGAGCTATAGATTACTTGCAAGATTTATTCACAGATGAACATAATAACTTATGTGACTCTCCATATGCTAGTGTTGGAAATAATCCATATCTATGTGAATCTCCTCCATGCAACCGCAAGAAAAAGAACGGTATTATTATTCCCAGAGTAACATCAGTTGGCGGAGGTCTGATCCTTGTGGTAGCTGGAGCAACTTTATTTTTTACCCTTGAAAATAGAGAACCATGCAGCGAGGATGCTCTACCAAGAGGTGAGGTTGCTCTATCATTCACACACACAAAATATTTTGGCTGATCATGTGAAAGAACCAAATAAAAGCTTTTTTCATGACATGAAATTAGGAACAAGTTCAATAGAGATGTCGCAGCAAGTTGAAAGAAATGAACAACAAAGTGATACAGCTCTGATAGAGACACATAGACAATATTCATACAATGATGTCAAAGGAATAGCCAATGGCTTCAGCAGAATTCTTGGTAGAGATGGGTTTGGATCAGTTTATTTGGGGCACATTGATAACACAGCTGTTGCAGTTAAAATGCTCTCCCTATCTTCATTCCAAGGTTATCAGGAATTCCTAGTAGAGGTAAGAAATTAATTAGTGTACAAAAATCACATGAGTTTTAAATTTAACAAGTATCTATTTATGGTTAAGCGTGGGTATGATATGATATTGCCATTCAGGTTAAGCTTTTAATGAGAGTTCATCACAAAAATCTGACTTCCCTTATTGGGTATTAGACGCAGAAGACTAGGAATATGAACCAGAAAGTACCATGCCTAGTGCCCACATCCAAACTTCATCCTCAAATTAAAATATGAACAACAGAACAAGCATCTAAAGGAATGTATTAATAATCTGAATTCCTAAGCTCAACTGTACAGGAAGAAATTTGTTCAAAATGGATTGCAGAGAGTCTGCAACTTTTTTAAATCCCCCCTGTCCAATAAAGAATCAATGAATCAGCTAATACTCCTGTATGTTATATACAGGACATACATACAGGGTACACTAAGAAAAATGGGAAATGCGTGAGTTTAAGCATAAAAATGGCAGATTAAGTATCTGTTTTCCATCTAACAGGAAAAAAAAAATGACCCAGCTTCAGAAGTGAACGCAAGGAAGAAGTGAACAAGAACAATACACAAAGCACCAAAATGATGTGATCCACCTTAAAAAAGATAATCAGAAATCCATGCTTATACAGCTTCAGCCCAACGATTTATGGACATATGGAGAGTTCTGGAATATGGAGAACGGATAAATTGAGAATGAAATCGAAGAAGCAAATCGCAGAATGAAACCAGATAATTACTTGATGGCAAACAGCTGACGGAGAGAGGAGGGCCGTGGTAAGGACCGACGGTCGACCGTGGACGCGTTTCTGAAGAAGTTGACAGAGTCGGACGGACGGAGGGAGTGCGAGATGGGCGGCCGGACGGACGGACGGAGAGAGTCAGAGTGCAAGTGAGAGGCTAAGTGCTTGTTTGGTAGAGCGATCTTGAATCGGGCTTATTATATAAGCCCGATTCACGTAAATCGAGATAAATCTCCTCCACATATTTATCTCGTAGACCGTGAAAGCACCTCGTAGACCGTAAAAACTACCTCGTATACCGTAAAAGTTACTTCGTATTCCGTGAATTACAATTTATAAGCACTTATGAAATTTTCAACTGCTATTCCAAACAAACTCTAAGAAGTCGACACATTCAGGGTTTGGTTTGGATAATCTTGGCATAAATAATAATAATTTCATAAATCGAAATAAATTTTTTTTATATATTTATTTTTAATATCGTTCCTTGTATATATTAAATCATGATTGAAAAATATTTTTAAAAATTCTAATTGTTATTCTAAACAATATCTCAATCTTTGAATAAATAAAGATTTAGGCTATATTTACTTTGATAGGAGGAGAAGGGAGGGATTTTATCTCTCTCCACTTAATTGGTAAAATAAAAAATTTAAAAGTCGAGGAGAAATTTTTTAAAATTTTCCTAAACTTCCCCTCAAAATCCTTCCTCCTAAATTAAGAAGGTCTGGAGGGGGAGGTTACAAAAATTTGTTTGATTAGAATAAAATATCCATAAAATTTTTTACTAATCCAAAAGTGCACTTTACCCTTTTCATCACCCTCTCATATATATATATGTATAAATTTTAAATATATAAAAATATAATTGTATTAGATGTTATTTATAATTAAAATTTATTATATATTTAATAGAATTTAGAAAAAATCATTTATAACATAAAGGTAAAATTGTTCATATAAAAATAATTTCTCTCACCTCTCCTCTTAAACCAAACAATAGGGCAGAGCAAAGGACGGGTTGGTTGGGTAGCCCATGCCCAAACCCATAACCCGCCCATTTAATTTTTAATGGGTATCGGCCCATAGTACCTCATCCCATTTAAACAATAGTAAGGACTCGATTTTTTATCATAGCTACAGCATTTTCTCGTCCTCAAATTTATCATAGCAATTCTGAAATTATATATTGATAACTAGAAATTGAATTTCTAATCTGTACAACCGAACTGATCTGAACTTGTCTACTCGTCCTCAAATTTATCATAGCAATTCTGAAATTATATATTGATAACTAGAAATTGAATTTTGTAGCTCCACAACCGAACTGATCTGAACTTGTCTAAAGCAATTGTGCTTAATTTACTGAAGAACAGCATGAAGTGCGCAGTAACAGCCCAAGGTAGTGATTGATTAAATTGGAGAAGATGAACTTACAAACTTTGCTGAGTTGCTCTGCTCTCGACGGAAACTGGAGAAGAAGAAGAAGATGATCCCCTGAACTTTGCTCACGACGGAAACTGAACCTCACGAACTTTGCTGTGCTATGATCCTCTCGATGTAAAGCGGAGAAGAAGAAAAAGAAGAAGACGAACTCTCGTCTTTGCCGTCGATGGCTGACCTGCTGGCTGCTGCTACGGTAGATCTTCAATCTCGGCCTCTCCTCTCTCAGATCTCAGACTCGGCCTCTCCTCACTCAGATCTTAAACTCGCCCTCTCCTCACTCAGATCTCAATCTCGGCGACGGCAATCGGTCTCTCACTCTCTCGCAGTCGCAGCCTCGCAGGACGCAGTGGCGTTGCCACTTGCCGACAGCCTCGAAGGAAATAAGGAATTAGGGATTTTGGAGAGGGAAGTGCCCTGCCAAACAGCCGAAAGTGGGACTGGAAAGTTGGAATTAATTGAGTAATTGACTGAACTATATTTACACTGACTGACTAACAGCGCTTTGACTGAACTTTGACTGAAATATACTAAATGGACGGATACGGGTAGCTTAAAGGTTTATCCATAGCCCGCTCATTTAAATTTTAATTGGGTGGGTTGAAACCCAACCCATCACGGATTTATTTTGGGCGGGTTAACAATAGCCCAATTACATTGGGTAATGGGCGGGTTCATAGGTAATGTGTTATTTACTCTCCCCTACTAAATAAGATAACATTAAGATACCTCCCCTCCCCTTTTATCAATCTAAATGAGGTAATATAAAAATGCATCCCCTCTCCTCCCGTCTCATCTGTCGAACCAAATAGATCCTTAAAGATTTATGGAAATTGTTGATGGTGAGATGGCTAATTACTTTTTTACCCTCCTGCTGTTTTTTTTTTAAAAACAAAAGTACCTTAATAGGTTCAGGCCAGCCTGACAGACCTGTCAATAAGCCACGGCCTAATTTTTTAACATAAACAAGCTTTTCACAATAGCTTTGGCTTAGCCTTTTAAACTAAAAGGCCAGACTTGACCAAGCCCATAACAGGCTAGACTACATGCTCCTAAGAGGTCGTTTAGCCTATTTTCACCCATAATGGCAAGTGGATGTGGAGGGACATAATTGGTTTTTAAAAATATTAAGTTCAAATAAAAATTTAAGAAAAATTGAATTTTTTTTAATTATTGTTTAAATATTTTGTTAAAAAAGTAAGGGTTAAAGGGATTAAATGTCCCGAAAGTTTGATGTATAGGCATTGAGCATCTAAAAGTTTTTGATGGGACAAATATGCCCTAAAAGTTTTAAAAATCAGGCAATTTTGCTCCTCCATTAACCAGCCCTAAAGGTCAACATTTGTTGACTAAATATGTAAAGGTAACATGCCTATGTGGCATCCACCTCACCCTCTTTTATCCATGTCAGTCTTCAGATTTAAAAAAAAAAAACTCAGATCCTCCCCTGCAATGTCTCTCATCCTTGATATAAGACTCTGTTCAATTATTTGAGAAAATTAAAAAATTTAAATAAATTACTTAATTATACATTAGTTTATAAATTAAGCAAATTAGTCTTAAACAAATTTTAAATATAAATATATTAAAGTTAATAAGTACAAAATCTGAGTTTTTAAAAAATAAAATCTTACTAAAAAACTTGATGACTGATGTGGACCAAAAAATAGATGAGGTGGATGCCACATAAATATGTCACATTTTTATATTTGGTCACCAGACATTGAGCGTTAAAGCTAATTAACAGAGGGACAAAATTTTTGAAACTTTCAGGATATATTAGCCTCTCAAAAAATTTAAAGTACCCAATACTTATACATGAGAACTTCCGAACCACTTAAGCCCTTTAACCAAAAATATAACTTTTTATTGAAATAAAAAAATTCACCGCTTCTTCTTCTTGCCTGGCCTTACAAACAAAAATAACTTCTTTTCTTTTCCCCTAACAAAAAAATAATATATTGAAAATTGAAAATTACTTTATTACCGCATGATCTTGGGAGAATGGGCTTTGACTAATTAAATATGAATAGAAAACATCTTTGAAATAATTGCCGTCCGACAATGCTAAAATTTGATCAATAATATAGTTATATAAAAAATTACAGTTTACATCACAATTTATAATATAAAAAGGGTAAAGTATGCTTTTAATCTTTTAAAGTATACATCACAATTTTTTTTTCTTTCGGTATGCTTTTAATTTCTTAATTTTAAAAAATATACTCTTAGTCCTATATTTCTAACAGAAACTTTTGATGCAATAAATTTAAATAATGACTGTGTAACTGTCAAAATATATTTAATTTTTTATTTTTATAATGTAATATATTTAGATTATTGAAGTAAAATAAACCAACAAATTACTGCTAATGAAATTGAGGTTTTTTTATTTAGATTATTAAACTAAAATTTTTAATACAATCGAAGTTTTGATATTGATTGCTTTATTAGATTATTAGATATTTTTTAATTTATACATATTTTAAATTTAATATTAATATTATTTAATTATACAATCATCACTTAAGTTTGTTGCGTCAACACTTTCCGTTAACAACATTAACAGTATTAAAAATATATGACCAAAAGTATACCTCAAGTAAATTTAAAGGACTAGGAGTTTACTTTATTCTTTAAAAAATCACATTAAATTTTGGTTAATTTGAATCAAGTTAAACATTTGTATTTGTTAAAAGTCGGATCTCTCCATTTAATTTTTAATCATTTCTTCTCCACTACATATCTCAACTGTTAAATTAAATTTTTTTTAAATTTAAATTTAACATTTACAAAAAAAAAAATTTAGTCCTTCGCAACAGTTCTGAAGTGCTTAGATCAAATTTTAGCAACTTGAAATTTCTTTCTTTCTTTATTTTATAATTGAATAAAATTATATTTTTCAAAATTAAATTTAAAAATTTCACTTTTATTTAATAATTGGGATATAAAATGGTGAGAAAAGTTGAGGAAAAATCTAAATAGAAAGAAACCAATAGCCCGTTTGATACGTTTGAAAGAGGTGAGAAGGGAAAGGAAGATGGACAAGTTCTCTTATTTAGTCAATCTTCCGAGGAACTCAACTTCTCGGGCCCATCAATCTTTCTTTAAAGGTAGAAAGATGTGATTTTATCAAAATTGGTGAAATCTCAAGTTCCTTCAGGGAATAGTAAAAGTTTTGGACAAATTTTCCCCTTCATCATCAACACGTTGCCGAATATCACAATTCTTCATCATCATCATTCGAGCACAAGAAATCGGAGGGGGTGATTAGAGTTGAACCAAAGGAAGTTATTTTCTTCTCTGGTGAATTTCATCATCGAAGAGAATAGAGAGAGGAGGGATCTAAAGAACGCGATTGGGCTTTGACGATATTTATCATTAGATTCAAGATAACAGGCAGCCACCACATAATTGCTTTCCATTTTATTGAACTACCGTCGAGTTTCACTATTTCTTCTTGTTCTTTAGCAATCTGGTGAGCGTTCCAGAAGAGGAAAGCGTAGTGCACTTTCACTTTCGTCTTCATCGTATGTAGTAAAAGGGTCGTTGTTGTTTTTATGGATGACGAAAATTATGGAGGGCAACAAAAGTGCTATCCTATTTCCACTGTTTTTTTCACTGAAAATAGAGGGATTTTTTTTACCAAATAAATGCTTTGTCATTAAATTTGAATTTAATTTTCTTGTTCTTTTCTTTATTATATTAAAATTTAAATTTGTTAATTTATATCCAAATTCAGTAAATAAATTATTATTATAAAGCTCTTTATGAGTGTTGCTGATGTGGGTGATGCTTTTTCTTTTTGAGGCAGGAAACAGTGAATGTGTGTGGACAAGTGAAGAAGAGAGCACGCCTGTGGAATTGTTGGTGGAGATGAGAAAAACAGGACATAACATGACGAAATCAGCGTGGTTTACAACGTGGTTGGAACTTGCAGGAGTTCAATTATAAACTCGAGTTTTCTTTTTATCGAAACTTAAGTTTTACTATCAAACTCGAATCCTTCCTGTATTTCTAGCTTATGAATATTTCTCTGAATAAAACTTACGAAAAATTATAATGCCAACTCGAATTTCTTTCTTATCAGAACTCGAGTTTTAATCTCAAACTCGAGTTCTCTTCACACCAAAACTCGAGTTTTGACTCAAAACTCAAGTTCTCCATAAAATTTCATTTTCTAACTTAGTTGTTGTATGAAACTTGCGAGAGTTGATTTTCCAACTCAAGTTAACTTATGTCTATAACTCAAGTTCTTTGCTTGGTCTTCATAGCTTAATAAGTATCGGGTAGAAATTCTCAGAACAAACTTTCAGGACTCAGGTTCTCTTCAGGTCTGAACTCGAGTTTTTATCCAAAACTCGAGTACATAGGCTTGATATCATTTCCTGCAAAGTTCACAATTTGAGTGTTAACCAAAACTTACAAGAGTTACACTGAAATGTTTATGCCAAACTCGAGTTCTTATTCAAAGCTTGAGTGCATCAGGCATTCAGCTGAACATGAAATTTTCATTTTGTGAAATGCATTTAACAACCAACCAACTAATAAATTTATTAACGAAATTTGAATTTGAGAATTAAATTCTTTTCGCCCACTTGCTGAAATAGAGCAATATTTTGTTCATCCCTGTTTTATGGTTGTTGAAACAGAGCAATTCAAGGCAACACTCACAGCTTAAACCTTTATATTTTTTGTACTCATTTATTGATTTTTTAGCAAAAGAATCCATTTATTGGAGAAAATTATTTTTTCTTTTTTCGAATAACAAAATCGTTGTTCTCAAAAGTTTATTGAGAAGAATTCTCAAAGGTTTTTTTTAAGTAATAAAGATAAATGTAGCTACTAGCAAGTGTGTAATAACAAATTATGAAGCTAAGAATCACTTGCAAAATTTAAAAGCATCAAATATGCTCTAGTATAGAACAAAGACGAAGCAGTGGTCAGATTGAAAAAGAAGAACAAGTAAAGACAATGAGCAACAACGCTGAAAACAGAATGCTGGCTACTGTTCATGATCAAAGTGAATTCTCTCCTTCATATGCTTCTATTAATTATCTTCAAGCTTTTATTAGAATTGTGGTTCAATTTTGACGCTTTAATTTAAATTTTCATGGATAAATTTATATTTCCCATTTTTCCTCCAATGCAGAAAGATCGGTTACCACCAATTTTAGTAGGAACTGATTTCTTATATTTAAGGGGACTTTGATGTAGGTGAAAACTAGAGTTCTAAAAATATTTGACAGCCAAAAGTGTTTTTATAAAAATAAAAGAAAAAACTTACTTATCTTTCTTTCTTTTTTCGTCTTTTTCATGTATCAAACAGGCCCTTAGTGTCTTATGTACCACCAGGCATGGCTTTTTGGGCTATGGTGTTCTAAAAGGCAAAAGTTTCAAATGTGCCTTTACTCTTCCCACGCTGGGCTTCTTCAACTGCTTTTCCCCTCAAGGGCCCTCTCGTAATTAACTATTAATCCGTGGATGTAATTCTTGTGCTAATTAATTTTGCTTTCTATTGTGAATGTTGTGACCATTTTAATGATTGAGTTGAATTATTGATTTGGGGTGGATGCCAAATGAAACCATTTTAATAATAAAATGTGAGGCTATTAATATCATTTTGTCTTTTTTTTTTAAAAAAAAGTTAATAATAAAACGCAAGGCTATCCCTCCATGCTTATCAAAAGCCATAGCCATATATATGCATATATAGCCCCAAAACTCGTGTGCCTCCAATATGTCTAATATGTAGTCTAGTTGGTCCACCGAAGACCAAGCACTATTGGTTATTTAACATTTAAGGTTAAGAGGTAATTTTTCCTATAAATTATCACCGAAGAGCAAATTTGTCCTGGAAATATAAAAAATGAAGTAATTTTGCTCTGACCGTTATCTTAGTTAATTTTTACCTTTAGTTGACTAAATATGTTACGCTGATAGTCTATATATCATCCACATTATTTTTGTTAATGTGTAAATGGCCCAAAAGTTCATATGTCAACTACTTCATTTTTTTAAAGTTAGATTTAAAACTTTTAGAGTAAATTTGTATCTTAATAAAAATGAATAAATGACATATGGACTGTCAGCACGGCATAGTTGGTCATTTAACAATCACGATTAACTGGTATAATAGTTAGGATAAAATTGCTCATTTTTAACATTTCGGAACAAATTTATCCCTAAGTGAAATCTTCCGAAACAAAATAAATCCTTACTCATGACATTTATTATGTAGCATTCATGTTTTGAGAGTTGAAATAAAATAATAGTCTCCCAACTCCCATCACCCAATAACCATTTGATTATCTTATTTTCATCCTCCAAAGTTCTTCAATTGGTGCAATGAATGCGGATCATGTTAGAAGCCCTTTAATGATTTTCCAATCATTGTTTAGTTATAGAATTCAAGTCAAATACATCTCCCAATTTTTAGTTTGTAATTAATGTTATAGCCCTACCCTAACCCATAACCAAATTTTATAAAAAGAATTAAGAATTTTTTTTAATATGCATTCAGATAGTTATTTAATTTTAGTCCACATGCAAGTATCATTGACATTTAATAGCTATACATCTCTTCGAGGGTCAAGCAATGATTATGAAGCCATATATTTTTAGGTGTTCGTCTGGGTAGATTAAGAAGATAATATAAATTTGTGGTACTCTCCGAAACCTTTCGAGAAAATTTCATGGTCGCCACCTAAAATCTATTGCTATTGCATCGAAAATATCATTTTCCCCCGTTATACAAAACGGGAAATTAATCAAATTATGCCAACTACTAGCTACAGTACACCCTTTACTACTAATTATAAATCATATATTTATTGGACCAAAAGAGCACTTACCCAAAAAAACATGCCTACAGAATTCCATTACACCTCTTCATACCACGCTAAGGATGCAAAACATCTGGTTTACATTCAATATTATAAGGGCCAATGGAGAAAAATCAGTGTAAATTTCTGTAAATTATTAATAGGCAGCAGATAATTCACAGTACCACTTAGCAGAAAAGTGAGAAAACTATATATAGATACATATTAATCTTTCTAGATCTTGCCAAACCAACTTTTAAATTGCATTTTCTCTTTTAAGGGAAGTTTAAGTTTGAATAGTTTGCATTTCTCTCTTTCTTACATTTCCCCCCGTTGTCGTACGGTACACTGAACTTATAATATTATTAACTTGTGCACAAGAATTAAGGTTGAAGTTGGACTCGGAACATAAAGCTCGTGAAACTGACTAGCCCACCATCTTGGGGGTGTTTTAAATTTAATGCCGTGTCATATGGATCTCTTAGAAGTCCTCAAATGACTATGATTTATAAAATCAAGGCATTCAAATAAAAGGCGGAGATCAAAGGTGGGGAAAGTGAGCAATCAAACAAAAGGGAGGTTTGGATGGTACAATTGTGTTGTACTAACTGGGTACCTTGACTGTTAGGGCGGTTTACACTGGAAACCAAACCAGCCTGAACCATTTACTAACTTTAATCAGCAAAAAAAAAAAAAAAAAAAAAATTGTATAATATTCGATTCTCGGAATCTCAGTACTAGTCACCCCTGGTTTGAACTTTGAATAAAGCAACCCCCACATGGATTTAACCTTCAAAACAAGGATTGAAGAAAGAGAAAAGAGAGTTCAGTGTTACAGAGATCAGTCACATGTGAAACCAAAACAAATTGAAACTTGAAAAATAATAACTAAAAAGTTCTTGGGTAGGTTTTTTTCCCCCCTTGTATTATAAAATTCAATACCTCAACAATCAGGATTCCCAAGGTCTTACCCAGTCTGCTATAAATTAGCAGCATGCACCAGCCCCACATACACAGGTTTAGCATATTAAGAAAAAAGAGAACCAACTGACAAACTACCAAAACCCCAGAAGGCCAGAACTACGTCTATGGATCCAAAGAAGTCTAACAAGATCACAGAAATTGTTAGGCTTCGGCAGATCCTCAAGAAATGGAGAAGGGTGGCCAGCTCTTCAAAAACCACCACCAACACCACCACCAGTAAAAGCGTCAAGTTTCTGAAAAGGACACTTTCTTTATCAGAACGTGAAGGAGGGTCAAGCAATTTTGTTCCCAAGGGATATCTGGCTGTTTGTGTTGGGGAAGAGCTTAAGAGGTTCATTATACCTACAGTGTATTTGGGTCATCAGGCTTTCCACATGTTGCTGAGGGAAGCAGAAGAAGAATTTGGGTTTCAACAGACTGGTATTCTGAGGATCCCTTGTGAAGTATCTGCCTTCGAGAGCATATTAAAGACGATGGAGGGAAAGAAGGACAAGGTTTCCACTCAAGTTTTCCACTCAACAGACAGGTGCTCTGGGGACAAGCTTTCTTGTTCCCACCATCCTCACAGTCCATTGTGCAGATAGATAGATAGTCAGGAATTTTGAAATTTCTATCCTTCGACTTTTTTTCTGGTCCTTTTGTTTCGCACCTTATAAAGGCCAGTTAATGTATGAGAGTGAGAGAGAGTGAGAGAGAGGATTAGTGACTTCAATGTAAGACCCATTTGGGAATTATGAAGCAATGGATTGAGCTTATATAGTTCAGTTCTATTATCCTAGAACTGAATTAATGTTTGTAAATCTGTCCAAGAGCTATGAAGCATAATTAGAATTTCCAATGTCTTGGTCTTTTATGATATAGCTACGTTCCTGGGCGATTCAGCTCAGATCACTTATATCTCAATATCAGGAACTCACATGACATTGCAACTCTCATCTTCCATCCATCGGAAAATAATTGACCATGCATGCGCGTGTTTGTGTTTATAAGCAACTTGATTGTCACTTCATTGGCCAAGTTATTCTTCTTTCCGGAATGAAGTCACTATTCAGGTGTAATGAGAAGTAAACAATAGTTGGATCTTTGCATGAACTAAAGAATGAGCACATTGATCTGGGACAGTAGGGAGTGCCTCAATTTTGAACACATCATCCAGTTTAATCTTGAAACTATGGGTGCCAAATTTTAATAGAAGTTAATAAACTGGTTAAAAAAAAAAAACTTAGTATGTTATGGTTAAAGATCATGTAGTCTTGAAAAGATAACTAACTCAAAGTTAATTACAGCTTAATTTCCTGCATTGCCGGTACCCCTGACTCACCCAAAAAAATAAGGAGATATTTCTTGATGTGGAAGTGAATATGAATCACTGTTAGTACGGTGCCGAAGTGATAGCCTCAAATAAGAAACTATCTTTATAGGTCAAATTAATATTTATAAAGTTCCAGAATGCCTTCATATATGATTTAAGTGACAGCAAAATCGTGCCATACGGACAATCTACGGAATTATCCAACTTAGAAGCCAGTCAGTGTCCTCTGATTAAGAGGACAAGAGCCATGCATTTTCCAGGTAAATTGTTAAAGATCCTGCCACAAATAGATTGCCACTATATACACCAGGCAAACACATGCTTTCAATAATAAAGCCATAAGCCTAACAATATTATACTATTGAAGACAGCATTCAGGTCAAGTAGATCCAATATTTCCAATTGGCAAATTCTCAAACATCTATTATGCATCTCACATGCAAGCATTCATTTCAAGAGCTAAGCACACATGTCAACAGTGCAAGCCGGGAAATCAACCCTCGTTATCTTTCATATATATATGTGTGTGTGTGTGTGTGTGTTTATATAAGGGATCACAAAAATATGGAATCTTCCATGAAGTTCTAACAATAAACCGGTTAACTAATGAAGCACAAGCCCAGACACCCAATAACGCGCAGCTTTATGTGCATGCCATATCTATATATATCAATTTAGCAGCAAAATGATATCCTCTAATAAGATATTATTAAACAGGTTATAAGATATTAAATCACCTGTAGATTCCAGTGAAATGAGATTAAAATAGAGGAGAAGTCAAATGGCGTACCGTTCAGATCCGAATGCCCACATGACATCTATACCCAGTTCCTCTTGGAAAGCAGCAATCAGGTTTGCAAGGAGCCAAGGAATCCACGTGCCGCCTCTGTTTCTTTAAGAGTCTGAATCACTAGAATATATACTGCAACTTGGACTGTGAAATCTCAAGGATTGATCGGAAATTCCGTGAACTAAGAGACAAAAATAAATCAAAGACATGGATGCTTGTTATATATATTGATCTGATTATCTCTTTTCTTTAGGAACAACTTGAAACTAAAAAAAAAAAAGGTTGTTTTAACTCTTCGGCAATCAACATCTTGATAATTATGTCTGTTCCTTTAAAAAAAAAAAAAAATTTGGACGTTGACAAGGAAATTAACTGCCTTATTTTTAATGATTGGATTTTTAATGAGCTTTTATAAATCCGATTTATTATATAAGTCTGATTTATGTAAATTGAGATAAATCTCTTCCACATATTTACCTCGTAGACCGTAAAAGCTACTTCGTATTTCGTAAATCATGATTCATAAGCACTTGTGCAACTTTCATAAGCTAATCTAAACAAGCTCATTTATATAAACGAGAAGCTCAAGAGTGCTTATAGAGTGTGATTATTGAGGGCCATGTTCAACGTTAAATTACTCACAATCATACCATTGATAAATACTATTATGTTCAATATAAGAATTAATAAAGGAAGTTATTTATATTAATTATTTGTAATAGATACATATTAATTTCAGTAAAATACCGAATTCCATTATAACAACTAGGGATAAAAACACTTTAACATATGCTAATGGATAGGAATACTTTGGAAAAAAAAATATTATAAGTTTGGAGGTCAAAGTATATTAGAATCTTATATATTTTGGATCAAATATCTAATCCTTAACTAATTCTTATATTAATGGCATGGGCTAATACTTAATTAAAAAGCATTTATCGAAAAAAGAGACTATCTAATGAACTCTATCATATTAGAGGGGGAAATCAATGTCAACTGCTGTGAATTATTCATAGTTTAATAGATAAGAAAATTTTTTGACCAGAAAAGGAGGAGAAAATTTGTTTTGTTAAAAAATTATTGTTCATAAGTATATTACATATGATCTATTATGATTGCGGATGAGAAATTTGGTTGGATTTGAGATTATTGATGTTCAAAGGCATTAAAGCCACATTAGTTTTATTAGTGAGAAGCATTGGATCGGAACCCAACAAATTTTGCAAAGCATATTCTTATGATTTATTGAAAGATAACAAGTTGATTCGTGGGTTAAGCAGACTATGGATGATATTCGGCTGGATTTCAGGTAATTGACCGTCAAAGCAAACTAATTTTATTAATAAGTATCCTTTGGTTTATGAACGCTTTTAGCTGCCGGCCCAGTTATAGTAAGGTGATGCGATTTCATTTGCATTCGGATGTCTCAGAATATGCTCAGATCTTTTGTTCTACGGCAGATTAAAAAAAGTTTAAACGATTGTTCCAATTGTTTTCATAAAAAATCACATAAAATTGTTTTATAAACATAAAGGTACAAAACAAAACAAAATCAAACAGCCCCTATAATTTCTATATTTGCTTCGCTTAACAGTTTCTGTTCGTATCATTATTCTAAGTTACATTATTATTATTTTTTGGATGACTGGACTCAAATCATAGTTTAAAAAAAAAAAGTCCATAACTGTGTGTATATTAAAATATACTTTTCTTATTACAGTTTAAATTGTCATTACTCTTCACATCCTATTCCACCGTTATTGTTAGAATTTTTTTTTTTATATTATCATCCGATACTTCCTATTCATAACCTCCTATTTCAATATAAATATTTTTTGTGGGACTCAAACTTAAGGCCTAAAGAAATTTAGTAGAGCCTTACACCACTAAACCAACTTTATATTGATAAGTGTTGGAATTATATTAATGTATTTTTATTCATTAACTATATTTAATTATATATTTTAGCATTGTCAGATTTTCCAAGTTAACTTTTTCACTTTTTTGTAATTTTAATTTTAATTTTTCTCTTATAATTATCACAATATATATACTTATATATATATATGTGTGTGTGTGTGTGTGTGTGTTATTTCATAAAATTTACATCATTTTTAGTCATTTTTTATTTAAACTTGCTTTTCAAAATAATCATCTAAACAAGTTTCAATTAAAAAAAATCACTTATGCTACCGTCAACTAAAACATAAATCATATTACACAATTTAACTTTTTCCCCAATCTTAACTTTGCAAAAGTCAAATTACAAAAAAAGTTATTTTTGCCACCGTTATTCTAAACATGCATTATATAGATTGAAAACTTTATATTCACATCCTTGTTGCCAACTTACTATCTAGTTGGATCCATTTCCTTTTTGATATTCATTTTTTAAAATTTTAATGTAAAAAAAAACATTTTACTAACCACAAACTATTGATTAAGATGATGAGCAGTCTTATCTTATAAGGACAAGAACACAAATTCAAATTTTAGGAAGCACTAAATATAAGCCTCTTTCAATAAATTATGAGGGATCAACCTCTTCTGATAGACTCAGCCCGTTGCTAATAAAAACATAATAAATATATGTATTTTGAAAAAAATGCAATTTTTGGTCCAACATGTTGAAACCAAAACCAAGATTTGGGCCACATTAGGTCCAGATTATAGCAAAGTTGATTTAAAGGACATCTCTATCCCTAAACATACACCAGTTAAAAGTTGAAACCCCATAACTGGGTTAGATGATTGTCATTGAAAAATTAGGACATTAAATAATTGCCTGTACCTATGGTTCAGGAAGCAAACACAAATGATTTCTTTTTCAATTCTTTATGTTTTGCAATACAACAGAGAGGCCTATTTATACTACTTCAAGCCTCAACCACCATGCAGTACAGGTTGTCGAGCATAAATGAAAAGGAAGAAAAATGGCAAACAACAGACAATGGGTAGTTAAGATAAGATAAGCAATAATGAAAGAAAAGAAATGTCGGCCATGAGCATAGTGCGTTTGTTGCTATTATTCTGTTTCATTCTTCCCAGGTTGAACGAAACTTGTCCTCGAGTCAAAATTAGCATTATCATCATCATTATAGGGAGATAAGTCAGTGACGTTGAAGGTGGCAGAAACTCTATAAGCACTTGGCAATTCAACCTTGTAGGTATTATTGTTGATCTTCTCCACTATTTTGAATGGATCTTCTACTCGTGGAGACAATTTGTCATTTGGTTGTTTTAGGAATAGCAAATGAATCCAAATTAAATCTCTCACATTAAAGATTTGCTGCTTTTATTGCTTGTCCTTTTGTACCTGGGGTTTCTGTTTTTGAATCCCATCACATACCTGTTCATGTAGTTTCTTAATTTTTTTAGTTTGTTGGTTTGCGTTTGTGCTGTAATATTGCTTGTTAGGTGAAAACCCAGGTGGCATCTTATCAGCTAGCACATCTGAAAATTCGAACAATAACGATGTAACTCCATGAAGTGGTTCAGATTTTATCATCTCACTTCTGGTATTAAGTCAGTAAAGCTTGTAAGGATGCGGATGGTCAAATATTAGTAGCTTCAATTTTTGTAATATGTAGTCAGACATTACGTTTTCACAGCTTCCATTATCAATGATGACATTGCAAACTTTTCCCTATGAAGTGTAGTAGGTGTGAAAAATGTTGTGGCGTAGCCAGGGTTCTTCTTTGACTATTGTTGTATGCAGACTTCGTCTAATTACTAACATCTCTCCCTGAATGGCGGGCGTAACTTCCTCGTCATAAATTGGCTCTTCTTCATAAAAGACATGATCCTCATCATCCTCTATAGGAACTTTAGGCGCTTGTCCTTCCCTAATAGTGACAACCCTCCGGTTAGGACAATCTGCGGCAATATGGCCGAATCCTTGGCACTTAAAGCATCTTAGTGCTTTGGAGCCAGTTTCTTTGCTAGCTTTCGGTAGTGATCTACTTACTGTGTTATACTGTGGCTTGGAATGCGGGGTCGTTGCCTTGTTGAGATACTTTTTGGAATAAGAAGGTTAAAAGGAGGAAGAAGGCTGAAAAGAGGATCTCTTGGGCGTCTGCTTTTCAACGCGGATAGCTAGACGAATCACATCATCCAAGGTCTAGTATTGTTGAAGCTAGACTATACAGATGATGTCAGGGTTTGAACCTATGAGATACCAAGTGATTGTCAGCTCCTCCTTCTCCTGGATGTCACACTTTATCATGAGCTGCTCGAATTCTATAGAGTATTCTTCCACTGACAAAGAGTGTTGTCGAATATTTTGTAGTTGAATGAAATTCTCCTGGTGGTAATGATTTGGTAGGAACTTACTTGTAAGATGGCGTCTCATTTTCTCCCAGGTTGTAAACTTGTGCCTGCCCTCTCGTGCTCGCTTTCATTTGAGATTTTCTCACCAAATAGAAGCATGTTTCTTAAGTTTCAAAGCTACAATTTTGACTTTCTGTTCATACAAAATCTCCTTGTATTTGAAGACTCGTTCTACCGTTTGAAGCCAATCAGTAAACTCATCAGGCTGTAATCTTCCCTCAAATTTAGGAATATCTACTTTGATATCATTAGAGCGGAAAGACTGTTGTCTGGGGGGGGTCGGTGGTATCCAGAGGAAGATGAACTGCTGCTGCTAGAGTCGCGTTCTGATTGTTCATTATGATTTTCTAATAAGGCTCGCTGAACTTCTATGGTAGCTTCTAGCTCCTGTAATTGATGCCCCATCTCTTCCATCTCAACTTCGAGCATGTTCCTGCATCTTGAAGGCATTTTGGTACTGATTTCGGAGTAGATTAGGTATTTTTGGGAAGAAAATGGTAAAATGGAAATTTTGGAAAAATTATGGGGTCAACTTCTGATTACAGAAAATTTTAGGGCAAAAATATAATTTTGGGCAAAGCTTTTAGGGTCAAATTGTAAATTTTAGAAATTTTTGGGCTAAAAGTGTAATTTTGCTAAAATTTGAGGTCAAACTGTAATTAAAGAAAGTTTTAGGGCCGAAATATAATTTTCGTAAAACTTTGGAAAAAAAACTGTAATTACAGAAAGTTTTGGGCCAAAATGTAATTTTTGAAAAATACTGGGCAAAATTTTCAATTTCCGAAAGATATAGGTAGGAAACTGTAATTTTTACCACAATTATGGGGTAGAAATGTAATTTCAAAAAGTTTAACTGGCTAGACTAGGTGACGTGGCAATAAGGATATGTGGCAACTTTTGATTGGTTAACGTGGTGTTAACTGCCAGTTAGTGATGACTGGTTTGGGTGACGTGACAATAAGGACACGTGGCAACTTATGATTGGTTGACGCGGCGTTAATTGCCAGCTGATGATGACGTGTGTCACCTTCTTCCTTTGTTTAGCGTGTGTTCACCGTTGATAGCGCGTAGACTTCAGGAGTTTCGTGGAGACTTCGTTTGACGACGGCAGACTCCCTTCCCACGTGTTTCTCCCTTTGGAACACGATGGTGAAGTCTATTTGGCTTGAAAACGTCCCAACGATGGAATCACACTCCCTTTTTCTCACTGGAATTTTGTTTCTCAAACCACTTCTCACTCTCTCACTTTCTGGCCTTCTGTGAACCAGGCTCTGATGCCAAATGGTTTAGGAAGCAAACACAAATATGAAATAAAAAAGAAACAGAATAAAACAGAATAATAGCAACAAACGCACTATGCCAACATTTCTTTCATTGTTGCTTATCTTATCTTAACTACCCATTGTCTGTTGTCTGCCATTTTTCTTTCTTTTCATTTATGCTTGACAACCTGTACTGCATAGTCGTTAGGCTTGAAATTGTACAAATAGGCCTCTCTGTTGTATTGCAAAACATGAAGAATTGAAAAAAGAAATCATTTGTGTTTGCTTCCTGAACCAACCTATTATAGCTAACGACTAACTGACATCAACGTGTCAACGGATCTGTCAAGCCCAAGTATAAAATTTGAAAAATATAAACTCTAATTTATAAATTAGAAAAATTTATTTACAAACATTGAGATTCCTAAGTTGGGAGTGTATGCATGACTTTGAACTTTACATTGTTAGTCATATAATCAATTACATCCAAGAAACAAAACCAAGGGTTTTTTGTCACTTTATAGCCCGCAAATTGCACTTGTAAAGAACGTATATGAATCTCGCTGACTTGTTTGCTGTTGTTCTGGCAATTGTAGAAAGACTTGGAGGTTCAAAAGGCTAGTTCTTCACCATCACTGTAATTTGGAAAAGTGACACATTTGAAGACCTTACACTTTGAACACAAGATAAATCCAGTCTGCAGCAGAATGCCAACACAGAAAGAGGTCCCAAAATCATTATCAAGGAAAAGTTCATAGAATTGCCTCTCTTCACACACACCTAGGCATACTCTTCAACAAGTGTTGATCATAATTAAATTTGATTTGAGTAGAGTAATTACAGTACTTACAGCTCTGCAAGATGGGCATCTACGGTAGATCCGCTTGTTTTCAGCTTTAACATTTGTTTTCTGTCCTTTACAAAAGTCACATAGTAACCATCCTTTGCCATTGCAAGGTTCACACATGATTCCTGGTGCATCAACCTTTATATACAACTCAACCAAAATTAAACATGGGAACAAAATATAATAGTTATGATGAAAGAAAGAAAGAAAGACTTCAGTCCGACATCATTTCGGCTAAATGATCAAATAAATACTCTATTTTATGGAGTTAATTTTGATCTTAAATATAAGACTATTACTCTTATTGATGCCCCCTCAACTATTATAATCAAGTAAGAGAGATAGAGGAAATTAAGAAAGATTATTAGGGTTAGGGTGTTTTAGAAAAAATATGTGATATTAATAAATTTTTTTAATCTAATCAAATTAGGTAAATATGTATTATATTAAGTATAAGAGAGAGTCACTGGTTATTTCCATAAATTGTGAGCAATGTGCTTCATACTGGTTATGGAAATTATTACAAGAAGAAAATCAAGGTGCAACTTCAAGTGTTGTTACCAAGTTTTATATTCAAAACATGATTATGGAAAGCTCGGCACCACATGAATTGAATTGTTCAAAAATGTTCTCTGAGATTTTATCAGAACTTATTAGCAAACAACTAAGCGACTCACACACTTTAGCCCAGAAGTTTCGTGCTATCGATTTATGCTACAATCCTAATGGTTCGTTTCTTTCTAATTTTACAAGGAAATGCTCCATATAAATTACTGGAAAATTCGGAACGATGCTTGATAATCATGTTATGATGTAATGGGACCGTGAATTCCAAGCAAGGAAGAAGATTTACCTGTTGTGGAACTCGCTGAACAGGGGCGCAATGCATAGGCTTCAAGTAAATACGTCTTTTACTTGAAAGGAGGGAACCCCAATTTCTCAGCGAATTAAACTTCACCGGGACCGGAATGGAAATCGCCGCCATTATAGTCCTCCCAGCTCCGATAACACACACGAATCACCTCTACAAATATATACCTCTTCTGCCTCACCTCATTATCCTGTAACAAAAATTATAACCCTCGGTTTTCAAGAAAATAACATGATTGCCACTCCCGTTACTACAGAAACTTGATATCTGCCAAACACTATGAAAAGAGCTTTTGCTTGAGTAATCATAACATAAAATACTCTGCACTCTGCAGAATATGGTTCTTTAAACAATATGTTGTGCAGAAGTCAATTTTAAAAGATACTAGTATCATTGTTACGCTACTTAATCTATTGTTATCCCTTTTTCTGACATTATGATATTCTGAACAAAAATGTTCAGATTTCATGATACACAAAACAACGTTTTGTCATCTCCAGAAACTGTCTACAGCTACAGCGCCTGTGGACTTGGGTCTGACGGAACAGAGAGGATTTATATAATTGGAACAAGACTTGCAGCATTGTGCTGCATCCAAAGCCGTAGGTTGGACATTATACGGAGCCAAGATTGCTTGTGGAGGTTCAGGTGGAACCGTTTGTGTAATTGGTAAAAACTGTCTGAATTCTTGAGGCAAGTTATTCTGCGATTCTGTCATAAAATTCAAGAGGTTATAATTAGAACTTTCTCTGTTGTGTTCGGTTTAGACTATATAGTAAGGTTACTTTTTAATCTTTCATCATTTCCTCACTTTTTGTATTTTTCCTCTTTCCTTTAATATGTATTTAGATTAGTTTTTAAAAAATAATTTTTATTATTTAGAAGATAAGTATATAAAAAAATTTTTATCTTAATTTAATAAAAACAGTTTTTAAAATCACGGGGCACTTCTTGAAGTCATCATTTCTTCTTTTTCTTTTCTCATTTGTCCTTCACATCATTTCTTCCACCTTCTTTTGTTTTGTTTTCTTTTCTTCCGCCGGTAACTCCTTATTGAAAGATGCTCATATAGTGTTTTGTTTTTCATAATCTCTTCCCATTCTTGCTAGGTGGCAATAATCACATTTATGATGTATATAATCTGATAATATTTGACAAAATTTTTTCTTGGTGCCTTCTGGATTGTCCATCTCATTCTGCTTTATACGATTATACCACTAGCCGAATAAATGATCATTTCTTGGCATTTTCCCAATTGAATATACACATGATGTTGGTCCATATAGTATACATATTGGGCTTCATCTTCAGCTGCTGCTGTTGTATTCATTTCTTGAAAAATAATATAATAATTTTGGGCTCTAATGACAAAGACCCTATATTAGAAATCTTCATCATTTTCTATATCCTCTTTTTCTTCTAGATCATATTAAATTGGCTTCTTCGACGTTCCAAACTTTATAAGATTTATTGGTGGATAAAATTTATCTGAAGTTATTTGAGCAAGTAGAGTAACACCTTAAAAACATTTGATATTTAGTTACAATTTTGAAATAACGTTTAACAACATCTCTTAGATATAAAGGTAATTCAACTATTTCTTCCATTAAAAGTGAAGGATATATACTTTGGATCATCCCATAGTTGTATAAAGTTTTGACAATATTTGAAGCTATTCCAGGATATACAATGACTTTATTGAATGCATAATCAGAGACATATTTGATGGTGGGAGTGTTAAAGGCTAAATGGTTCAATCTTTGGATAAGCATTTTAAGAAACTTATATTGTTGGGTTGTCTGGAAAAAGATATTATAGTATGTGTTTATTGATTTGGAGGTAGAAGGCTTTTCTTGGTGACTTGAACTTTATCTTTTTCCTTTTTTTAGACTTGGATTTTTATTATCTCGAAGAAAGAGGTGATTTTTCTATTTGTTTGCTAGATTGGGCTTACTGGCTCAGTCATAAGACTATGAGGAGAAAGATTTGCTTAAGATATAGTTAGCATATTCGTCTGGGTGCTAGCATCAGTTACATATATATTTATTGATGTTGTGCGTCCAGTAGACTCCTCTTTATTTGTCAATTTCTCAATTTGAGAATATAGATATGATATAGAGTTTGATATATTCTGCATACTAGAAGTTATTTGACAAACTAAAAAGTTAGAATTCATTTCCAGAATATTCACCTTCATAGTTAGTTACTCCCTAATGAAGGATTCTTTAGAAGAGCCTTCATTATTCATCATTCTTCCTCCTGATTTCATATGCTCATATAATTAACAAGAAGATTATTTTGTCCTTTAATATATTTCACATTATAATCATAATAAGACAAATCACTTTTTCATTTTATTACTTAATTTATTATTTCTTATTCCTTTACTTAGCCACATCTTTACTTGAATATTATCAGTTTTTATTATAAACCTAGTATTTATTATGAATAATTCAAAATTTTCTACTCTTTTCACTACTACTAAAAAAATTTTCCAGTTAGAATGATATATACTTTGAGTGTCATTAAATTTTCCATTTGAATATCTAGTTATATTTTTTGTCCTTTATCCTCATGATAATTTTAGTAATTTTTGGCATAATAATTTTATTTTTTCTACTATCTCTTGAGTTTCTTTATTCCATTTTCAAATAGTCTTTTCTCTTACTAATCTTGATATGTCTGTATTCCTAATATACTATCTTGTACATTACTTATCATTTTTTCATCTATTATTAATAATTATATAGGTGAATTTATTCTTTCTTTAAAATAAATTTTTACTAATATTTATACACCTGCAATATATATTTCTGTTACCTCATCAAAATTCAAGAGGTTATGATTAGAACTTTCTCGTCTATGGTGTGTTCGGTTCCACGTTTTGGAGTGGTTTTGACAGAAGCAACAGGGGTGTTGCTTATCAAAATCATATTTCAATGTAATTTCTAAAGGTGTGCTATAGCCCACCCTCTACGCATATTCCAGCACATGGGTCTAAAGAATTCAACTTTTCAATCCTTTCATGACTTTTGAGCTGTACAGTACTCTTTAATTTCAGCCTCAGCAGAGGTACAAAGAAGCCACTGGGTATTTAACCCTTTTATGTTTGAGGGTTCATTACCGGGTGCTGGGAAATTTGAGGAAAATAAAGCGTCGTGCTGGTTCCAGACAAGAGGGTCAAGCCTAGTACAGAGCAGTATTATGTTCCCCCTTGTATTGACAACTATATTTCACATTCTTGCCTTTATTTATGATATCCACTAGAACTTGTAGGTGAACGACCCCATCAACAAATCATGTTTTCACCCACCATTTCTAACTTCTAATTAGATTTCTAATTCCTAATTTTTCACTGCTATTTCCACATTTTTTTTGGGACGTGTAATTAATGTCGCCCTAGATCATGAACCGCCACAGCCTCAATCGTTAAGTTCAAATTTCTCCATCATTCATCCACTTGGCTGCGATTGAATTTTTAGTTTTAATCCTAAATGTCCATCAATTCTAACTTTCTCTGCTTCGTTGCCGTACTAAAGACTCTCTCTACCTTAAAGAGGCTAGTTAGAATGCGAAATATTGTACTCTAAATTAACAGAGGAGTCCCATTAGTATGATTGTTTTGAACCTTTCTTCCGAGATGTGTTACGCAATCAACTTTCCTTTTGCATTGTAAAGGATCTAAAATATACAAGTGAAAAGGAAACCACATGATTTCCAAAAGAAAAAGAACTAGCACCAACTAGCTTATTTCATTAAACTATCAAATATGCCAGCGGCAGAAAAGCCCAAAGGCATCGAAGGAGTAAAATTATTGATCGAACCATTACAAACACAAGGCACAGAATTTTACAAACGATCGCCTTCAAGGCTCAAGTGGCTTGTCATTGTCTTGCTTAAAGACAGATTCATATGTCTGAATTCTTCGCTTCGATTCCGGAAACTCCAGTTCTCTTATAAATTCCTCAGTCATCTTGATGAATTCATTCATGTAGGTTCCTTTCCATTCCTTTAAAATCACAATCACAGAAGGAAAATAAGAACTTATCTTGGAATAGATGAGGAGGTAAAAAGGATATTTTATGAATTTGGTCACATAAAAAAGAAGAAGTATAATATATGAACAAATTATTTGAAGACTAAACCCATTAACCACAGGTATCCGACAATCTCAAGGCATAATTTCAATCTGTATGCATCTAGAGAAAAAACCATCATAGCAGCAATGAGGGTTTTCAGGATTTAACCAACTTGCTATATTGTCAAATTACTATGACATCACATCAATAATGACAGTTCCCTTCTGCACCACAAGATCATAGTTTTTCACGGCTACTAAATTAGCCTAGAGACTAGAAGAACAGAGTATCATCCTCCTTTGACGATCTCTTTAAGGCATATAATAAAATTAACCATGACAAAACTTATAAGATATCTGGGCATAAGAAAAATTGAAAAGTTATTAGTGTTTTACCTGTCCTAAATATTATAACAATTTTCTTTTTCATACAATTTGTGCTTAAATGTTTTATAAATAAGTTTTCAAAAACTTGAGAAATTAGACTGTTCACAAACCATTAGCTACTGAACAGGACAGATGTAAGCATATAATAAATTGTGACAATGTTTAACAGATTTCAAAATCTTTCCTGCCCAAAACTAGAGGAAAAGATGAGGAAAACTAAAAAGGAATGCCAAACATTTATTTAAAAACACTGTCCAGTTCCCACCCTATATTTTCATGCACAAGAAAACAACACAGGTATTGAAGTGAGAAACATTTCATGAATACTTTGAAACTTCATATCTTGCTAGTCACTAAGCATATTATGTAAGGTTTGAAAGATAACGACCACACCTGACCTATACCTTTTACCTGATTGTGTAGCCGCTCACTTGGATCAACTATATAACTTTGAAGAATGTAAAAAATAAAGCTTGGTTGCTCACCTCAAAATCCCAATCTCCATACAAGTGTGGGTCACTTCTGTTGCTCCAAATGTAAGCATGCGCTTTTAGCTTTTCAGAATTATCCTGCAATTATTGTATTTTTTATTAATATTTTCCCAAAAGTACAAGTTTAGTGTATTTATATCTTGAATTTGGGATAAATGAATGTCCACACCTCACTCGTCAATTAAAAATGACTCAAACTTGATTACCCACTTTGTGGATCTATATCCCATTCAATCTGTCCTTTGGTCTTTTTCTTCATTCGTTCTTAGGTCAATTAATGCAACTCGAAATGCAAGTATATGATGATGCCGAGAAAGGCAAAGAAAAGTGTTTTAGATAGATTGTCAAACTTACCTTCAAATAAACACCAACATCTCTTCTTTCATATTCAACATCCTCAAACTCGTCCAAAATAAATAATTCCAAATCTGAGATACCCTGCAGGACCTGAACAGAAAGAAAGGAAAAGGTATGAGTTACTCAAGATGGCCACACCACATCTTGTTTGAACAATTATGGATGAGTAAAGAGAAACTAATGAAACAGGGAATGTATCACATAAGTTCATAAACATGCCATCCATAAGAAGCAAAAAGAGAAACAATAACTTAGGATGTATGTATTTTCTTACAACTTCAAAAATTTTACAGAGGTACGAGATCAGATTTGCTCATAAGCTATAGAGATAAAACCTTGCAATGAGTCAGGGCGTATTTATTTCTTGCAAGATAAGATCTTAACCAGACTCGGAGTAATACGTTACTTCCATACAACTAAGCTTCAGATTTATAGATATGGTCAGCGATGTAAGAATAAAGTAGGTTTCCATTCAAAACCAAAAAAAAAAGATGATGAAAAACTACTGAACAGGACTGAGATAGATGACTAGCTTGAGGGCTCCAGGTGTTAAATGATGCCTTGTAAATACAAAGATGCGTGAGTAAGTATTGCGGGTTGTATAAGGTCAGGGATGTTACAGACCCTTCCAGTAACTTTCTTATTCTCCACAGGCAGAATAGCGGGATAAACACGACCTTTGATGCTAAATCTATGACTGCAAGTCAAATAAACAACCAAGTTAAGAGTCACAAAAACATAGACGGCAATAAAATCACATAAAACGACGAAACTCTGAAATAAAGCATGGGGTATCCTATCCAAGAGCCTGAATATTAGGGATTAATCGAGATAAAACGGTGATCAAATGCCCAAACCCTTGAGATCAAACATTGTGTTTCCTACAGGGAGTCGAGCTCCAAGGATGGAGCATCACCAATCGTTGATAACTTGTGAAAGGGAAACCAGCATTTCAAGAAATTTGAAATTCCTTGATATCGGAATTCTATACATTACAAACTAGGTGGCCGATCGTATAATTCAAATCGGTAATCAAATTGATGAGATAGGGAGAGATATACATACTGGTTGGAGAGGGTGGCAGGGGCAGAAGGAGGAACACGCTTGAGAAGGACTTGAACGACATCGTCGGCTAAGAGACTGCCATAGACGAAGACGTTATGGAGGCTCTGATTCGGAATACCCACAGGACTAACCATACTCATCTTCTCCAGTTCACTCACTCTGCTTCTATGCACCTCTAGCTCGATCAATCGCAGGATTCATCAGATAAGATATATGTACGTTCATTAAAATTTCAAGTGAGGGCTGGGGACGGAGTTCATGCACTCTTATTTATCCGACTATCAATTATTGAGAATATTTTATTATTTATTAAAAAAATTTCATTCACACAATATTTAAAAGTATGTCTGTTATTTTACCATCCATGTTGAGAATTAAGAGCTCCAAACATACTTGTTGTGTATCCTTTTCTTTTAATAGAATTGCCCCCACTCCATAAATGAGAATACTTTAGTAAAGCGTATTTAAAAACTATTTTTTTTATATGACTGAAATGGCATTCCAAGAATTTGGGACTGAGCACATATGCCTTATCTTCCTAGTTTATTGTTTTTGGATAAAACTCAACAAGCTGTTTTAATATTAGGCATGTTTATATCAGTAATCATGTTGATTTGTACTTTCCCAAAAATAATTCAATAAATCCAGCCTCCGCATCCAGGTAATTATAATGAAAGCTCGGCTCCTCACTCCTCAGATTGAATAGGCGGAAAATTTAGAGTATGAATTCGTTCCTGCAGGATCTCCCCCCTCTGAAAGTTTTAGAGTAGCCTAAAATCAAGTTAATCTCAAGTAATAACAAACCACTCGAGTAATAAATATTATTATTTATTAATTTTTTTCAATTTAGAAATGCAATATCCATTAGAAAAAAGTGACAGAAATAAGTTAATAAAGAATGGGCCGAAATCTCAGAACGCCATGGAAATTTGAAAATAGTTATTAAATATTTACTCACAAGCTACTCTTTCATATAGATATATAAAAACAAAAGAACCAATAATTTTGCGCAGAATTGTACATAATTCTTCACAAGTCATTGTTAAAGAAATAATAATCCTTTTATCAGAATTATGTCTTCAAAGAAACATTGGATCACCCGACAATATAAAAGCATATTGCAAAGTATACATTCAGGGTCAGGAGAGAGGTTGCAACAACAAAGGGCCTAAATGTCCATGGGACTTGGAGTTGGAGTTGGAGTTGGAGTTGTAGTTGGAGAGCTAAGAATGTCCAACAGAGAAAACTGTGGCTCCAGCTCCTCATGCCACAGAGGAAGTTTGTCCCCTGGGTAAAAGTTCCTTTTCACTCCTTCTGAATTTATCTGCACAACAAACATGGAAAACAGACTACGTGATTTCACAATGTAGGCAAGCTGATAGTAATCAGTAATCACAACACCAATTGATCTTACATATTACTATCAAATTACTCCACTAAAATATAATCAACTCTGAGTTCCATACATAATACAGAATCAATCAAACTGCCTGAGTTTTTATACTTTACATTGATAAATATACATATTATAACTTTTGAACTAAAACATAAGTGAACATCGCTTATCTACAAGTGCTTTACCCTACTTATGTTATTATAGAAAATTCATAATAATTATATTTTGGATTACAGAACCTGATAAGAATTGCATGTGGCATTTTCCACCACAAACAAGATTAGGGAAGAAAATACTAACAATCACAGTGCGTACAACACCACCACTTGCCCCATCACGTGCGATAGCCAGTGAAACTGCCTTTCTTACTAGCTCCTGTTGTTAGGACACAAAAATAACCATCAGCAACAAAATTCTAGATAATCACCGAAAAAAGAAAAGAATTTAATCGTCCAAGTTCCTAAATCATGAATGACAAGGTGATTAACTCATGTAGCAATCAATAATGACATAGAAATCCTCTCCAATTGTTCTATTTGGCTATTTGCTTTACAGATCGGCTAAAATATGGTTTTGGTCTCTGATATTTCAAGTCAAGTTTCAAATTCACCACTGAAGTTTTAATAACTTCCATTTTCATCATTAAAAAAGGTTTAAAGTTTTCCTATTAAGTGGCAATAATTACCCTCCTGAACTTATCATCATCCATATATGACATACTAATGCTCAAGCATTCTCTCTAACCCTTCTCTCCTTCCCTATACATTTTCAGGGCAGTTGCAGAGGAGATTAATGACCACACACCACTCAGTCTACTGACTATCTTGTGCTTGTTGATCAAGCATTGGCTGAGCACTATTATGAATACACATTAATTTGGGGCAAGGACACATGAAGATTGAGGAATATGCTCATGATGTGAGGCCAAATATAGAACACCAGACAAGGATGTACGTTTTTCTGGGTTCCTGTGCCCTCCTGCCCCCAAATAGGCTGTACTTTTACAATGGAAGTCTCCATATGCAACAGAATACAACACGGTAAGGATGTTAAAAAGCATGGCTAAGGAATGATGGTCAAATGTCTCGTTGTCCCAGTTAACCTCCTACCATGGCCAACATCCATGATCATTCCCTCCTCTAAAACTTCTGAGGATGAAGAGAAGAGATAAAAAGGAAATAAAAGGACAAAGAGCAGGGAAGAACATTCAAACATTAGGATGCTTCATAGACACAAAGTACCAGGTATGCAATTTCCACCACTTAGGTTGATGAATCCAATAGATTAATATAGCATCGGAACTTGGGAAACCACAGCAGTGATTTAGATTAACTTGTTCATTTAGTTAGTTTTAGGCAGGACTAGAAAGAATCAACACCCATACCTCTGCTTCATCCTTGGTCATCCCTTCTTTCCATGCTTGGTCAAAAAACCCATACAGGTAACTCGAGCCAGATCCTGTAAAACACATCATATAAAATATGTGTGTGTGTGTGTGTGTTCTAAGCACCTAACAAAAAGGCAATACTTGAAATGGAAAAAGAATTAAAGAAAGATATATACAATATACATCATAGAATATGAAAAATGCCACACGAAAAAGCGCCATACACAATTGGGAACAAGGCTTTTTCAAATTGATCATAAGTGCAAAATGGCGGAGTCAAACATTCATAGGCAATCTATATTTGTTTTTAAAATAGCTTCAACTTGCATGAACAAAATAAGAACTCTAACAGGTCAAACGATGATAACAAATCAAGGGGTAACAGGTACCAACTGTGCAAATGCATAGCCACACACACCCCCCCAGATGATGACGGTGATTGCATTTGATCACAATGTTAATGCTAAATTACCTCCAATAGCAAAAGGTTGTTGTACTATCGTCCCCCCCAAAGGAACTCCATAAATTTGCCCCCCTTCATATTTGTCCCATCCACCAACAATTAAGCCAGTCTCTAAAAAATTCTGTCAACGAGAATAGATTTTCAGCAAAACCAGATAAATAAAATAGCTTGAGTTCAACTGTTCAAGACACCATAAAAGGGTAAGAGCTCTGTCACTTTAATACACTGATGTTTTACGACTATAAATACGTTACATACTTATCTAGGTGCCCCAAATCATTACTGCTTTGGCATTTATGTTATAGTTAGATGGCACTGATGGATAAATACTGGAAAGAGATAATAGCTATCATTAAGTGGCGTGTTCTCAAAATATTCAACGGTTATCTCATATTCATCTCATAATAGCGCAATTTATGACGTTGCAATTTCTTTTACAATGTCACAAGACACATAATATTCAGATTATACTCAATAATTAGTACAAGGCAACATAATAAACAACTCACTAAAGGTAAGGGATGGAGCATGATTACATATTAACCCCCATTAAATTATAAAACATCATCCCCCCACACACACAAAAGGTGGTGGGAAGCAAATAGAAAGGCTAGATATATTCCATCTTGTAGGAAACATATAATCTTTGAACAAAAATGAAGGCAAGAGAGTCAAAATTATTCATTATCAATATGAAGACTATATTGTAAATTTCTTATGAAGGAGGTACACTTTTGATCAACTAGTGCCAGCAATCAGCTAATTCAATTCTTGTGAAAAACTCAGTGATATATCCCCCAAAAAAACAAAGAAAAAAAAATCTTAAAATTGGACCTTGTTGTTGTAGGATAGAAGGCGGACAAGATTCGCAGTCACTTTGACAGTAGCAGGTTGTCCAAGCTGTATTCTGTACAAAAAAGGAAACTACCAATGAGAGGAATATGGCTAGACCTATACAAAATTGCAATAAGCAAAGGATTAATATCAGGAAACAATACTGCACAATCAATAAAAGCACTAACATGAGAGTATATAAGCCTGAGGAACAGCGCACGGAAAATACATTACATTACAACCAAAAAGCTAAAGACTCCAAGAGTACACTTCATGTAATAAGAAAACCAAACAGGCCATAGAGGAAAGGAGCCTCCAAAGAAACTAAGTTGAATAATGTTTGTTCGTCCGTAGAACCCAAAAAGCAAAACGTTATTTCAAAATTAATAATATTCTATTAGTATAAATAGGAGCTCGATTCACTAACGTGTGTTGGTGAAGGAAGTAGCGGACATAATCGGACACTATCTGTGAATCTGCAGCCTGCAAAAAAATAATAATAATATAAATCAGTCTTCAAGAATCAAGAGCCGGAGTCAAGGTTAGAATTTAGAACCAAAAGAATGAGAGAAGATAATGCTGGATCACTCAATTTCAAATCTTCCCCAAAATGCTAATATCTATAAACTGAAAAGATACATGTTGAGGGCCAAAATATAAAAACAAGAAACAGATTGTGCAGAAGACTGAGGATCTAAGCCATCATTAACATTATTGAATAGCCAAAAGCACAATTATCCACCAACACATTAATTTTATCAAAGCCTTACCAAGGTAAAGCTGGTTAATCATACTTCTAAAGCCTCATAATGTTTATTTCACACGTGCTTGATAAAGAATAATATGGTTGTTCAATAATAATACGACGAGGGTTAGTCTTTAAAACCACCATACAATACCTGTCACCTTGTTATTAGAAAATATATACTTGTTATGTCTTGTTCAGAGAATTGATTGTAAGAATATATGAAACAGCGTATTAGTCTATATTTAAAACAGCAAACCAAAGCGAATCCAACAATAAAGAGTAAGTGAAGCTAAACGCCAGCTAACAAATCAACCAACAAAATAACCAGCAAGAATCCTGAAATAGGAAGAATGATACCGATCCAGAGCGACAAACATAGACATTATCTGTCAGTTGTGTAATTTTGTCAGAAGCCCGATTTGCAACATATACTCCTGCAAAGGTGATGGTAAGAAATGGAACGAACACTCAGCCCCGAAAATGACCAGAAAAGGAAAAATCTTATTACGAACAAAATTTTGAACTGTTTATTTAAAAAGAAAAGAAAAGAGAAAAGGCCCCATGATAAGCTTCCACATTCCAATGGACGGTAAAAAGGCCCATGCAACAGGGCTAAAAGGAAAACGCATTGCCGCTAACATCAAGCAGAAAAAAAAAACCAAAAATTCATAATAAGCTAAAGATAATATGAATATGAATTTATAGCTGGGCGCTCCCTGATTCTCACACAAGCCACCATATCAACCCCAAACTCAATCCCTAATTTGCTTAACGCTACTGCAACTTAATAAATAGATTATGCTGATAACAAAAAATAACAGACCACGCAGTAGATGAGCATACCAGTGCTGGTTCGGGAGTCGGCGCCGAGAACAACACCACCGTTGTAAGTGACACCGACGATTGTTGTCCCCATCGAATGAGGGGCGTTGAAATCTAGGCAGTTATCCATGCTTAGCCTCAGAGCAACAGACGCAGAAGAAGAAAAGGAGGTGAAATCGCGCGAAGCCCCAGCACCAGACAGAGATAGAGTCGCCAAAAACAACCAATATATGATTACAGAATGGGGAAAGGAGGGGAATGGAAATCCCAGTTGAGGTTGATATGGCCCTGACTTGCCACGCAAGTTTTTTTCCCTTTAAATAATTAAATTAACTTTGGTCATGTTTTCTGTTTTTCTGTGCATTTATTTACATTGAGTTGAAAGTAAACTGCGAATTCTGCTATTTTATGAAACAAAATCTTTTTAGTGTTTCGTTTTTATATTGAAGATAATAATATTTTTTTAAAAAAAATTTGAATAAATAATTAACAAAATGCTTTTAATATAGAGCTTATCTAAAATTAATTCACCAAAAAAAAATTCTCAAATTAATAAGACGAGCTGCGAATGTAGGTTACTTGAATATGATATTTGCAACAAAAAAGATTGGAAATCCTTTATTCGGTCTTATATGTTATGTTTTTTTTTTTTGGCTGATGCCTACATTTATTGATTTCTTTATATAAAACTAATTTTTGTACTTTTAGAGGGATTAGTGACATATTAATAGACTCGTTTGGATTAGTTTATGGAAGCTGCATAAGTGCCTATAAATCGTGATTCACAGAATACGAAGTAACTTTTACAGTTTACGAGGTTACTTTTACGGTCTACGAGGTAAATATGTGGAGGAGATTTATCTCGATTTACGTAAATCAGGCTTATAAAATAAGCCCGATTGAAAATAGAATTTCCAAACATGTGTTTTTTTGGTATAGTAGCAAGTGATATGGAAATTTTGATAGTCAAGTGCGGGTCTCTTTGGCTGTGAATAATAATTTTTTTTATATTATTACCTGATATCGAATTCAGGTTCGTGTTAATCATAATGAGTTTTAGCAAAACAAATTACAAGCCATTTAACAACCGTTGCATGATGTGTTTTTTTTTTTTTTTTTTTTTTGCCAACCGTTACATGATGTGTTGATGGCATACTTCGCTGTTAATTTCATTGTATACAATGATGATGATGATCCCAATTCTTGTTCATAAGATCAAAATAGTGCTATTTTACAAGTAAAAAAAATCACATTTTGCATAGAATTAAAAAGTAATTGAAAAATGACTTGCAAGAAGTGAAACACTCCCATCCTATGCGATCTACGTTGTTCTGAATTTGGATGAAAATGCGAGGTTTGCTACATCAGCCATATAGTTCTATTATCGCTGCAGAATGATACATACAACCATAAATAGATCGAACAGAACATCTTCGAATCATCATTACACCCACTACCAAGAGGCAGGTTAGTCTGACCTAAACGGTTAAACGGACCTAATCAATATTTTGAGGAAATGGCTGCAAGGAGGATAAGCTAACGAAACTAATCAAACAAAAACAAAAAAGGAGGGGGTGTAAAGTTCTGCATATGATTGTACTTGGTGCTGTAGTTTGAGCTACTTAATTGACTGACAGCCCTTTTCTTTAGGCCAGGTTCTTGAATCTCTGTTAGGCTCTAATACCGTGTTGATTTTTGTATGTGATTATACCCGGAGCTATTCACTATACCTAAATAGTTGGAGTTACTTGGATAGGCTTTGGCTACTTGAGGATGGAGTGGAATTGGAACTGCTCAAAGTTTTAGAGTTGAAAGGCTTGTAGAAGAAAATATAATGGTTAGTGGTTCTACTGTGTAGTGTTAAACTAGGGAATGAATCAGAAATCACAAGGAGTCTAGAGCAATGGGTTCTGGCGGTGAATGAAGTTGAAGGGCAGGCATAGGATTGTGAGGGTATGGAAGCTGTCCAAGCCCAACCAACTTGTCCTTCGTTATCACATTCTCCATATCTTCAATTACCTTCCTCACTTCATTTGCGAGCTCTATCACCATGTCATCCTCATGGCCTGCACATCATGACACCCAAAACTCATCAAACAACAATAAACCAACAAAAAGCTTATTACTGGATTTTATGTGCAAATTATGTTCCCCTTTTGCATGCAGACACAGAGGGGTTATCACTGCAAGCACTAGAACTAGAGATGAGAAAAACTCACCAATATCATGCAGGGCCTTTTCTAGAAGGAAAATATAGTCCCTGTTGTTCCCGCAAGGGCCACAAGCAGTTGCTATTTGCCTGAATGATCTCCAGATATTAGATAAACCAAAAGGGGAAAGGATAGCATTTGCACACAAACGAGGGAAACTGCTGCAACAATATACCTTGCCATGTTACACAGTAAAGCAGGTCCTAGGTAATATTTGTTTGATTTGTCTGGTGTAGATGTGAATCTGGATTGTGGAAATGAGTCTGTTAGTAAATTTGTCTTCAGAACAGACCCATGATGTGAAATTTTAAATGGGCGAAGAAAAAGAAATAAAAATGAGAGGAAATGCATGATAACTTACACTATCACTCCAGTTAAAGCAGGGTTCAGTGTATCAGTTTCCTGTAAAAAATCACAAATTAGCACCAGATCTAAATCTAAATCTAAATAATAATAATAATAAGGAAATTATGATATCTAGGCAATTATTGAAAATCTCACCTTGTAGAAGCCTACAAGTGTCTTTTGATCATATTCACATTCCCTTCGCTCCAAGTACTGCATCAAATGACAGAAATGAGGGGAAAATAATGTTAAAAGAATAAATAACTGGACCAGGTCATTGAAAAATGTTGTGTTTATCATAGTGCCTACTTCCTACAGCCTCATTTATTTCATACAAGATGAATACTCAAGTTAATTCTGGAGATTGCATCAATATGACCAAATACCTGCATAGCCAATTTTTCCTTTTCAGGGCCTCCACGGAAACAATAGGCAGCACCCCACTGTAATGAGATTAAGGAAGTCATAAAAAAAGCGGGGAAAAAAACTGTCTTGACACTTGAGCAATTAAATAGATCCTTACACAAAGGGCCCCTTCTTTCTCTTCCAATGTGCAAGTCCTTGCAGGATTTTCAGGTGTGCCTCGGTGATCAATGCATGCTGCAACAAGTAAATGACATGCATAAGCAATGGTAAAAGCTGAATAAGATTATGATGGTATGAACATAAATACCTTAAGAGCCTTACCTAGATCAAAGACACGTCTGTAGCCCTTTATGAAGCCAATGACTTTCTCGTCATATTCAAATCCTACGTTCCACACAAGTGAACCGTAGCCAAAAACCCAAAACACCATGGCTGTAAACTTCTGAAGAAGAACATTCTATCAGTGAACACAATTCACTGATATATTTTAAGCAGATAATAAGAGCATTTGATCTTTCACAGGAAACGATTTAGTATGAGTGAAACAGGGGAAGCCCCAACATTTACAATCCTTTTCCCCATTTGCACTTTGACACAAGAAGTCCTGACTTTTGAAAAAGACTAAACTCTAAGCAACCAGCATTCAAACCCAAAATACAGATTTTCTATAACCCCGAATTCAGCTTCCAATTTCTAAGGCACTTCCATCGTACTCCTTCCCTCAGTCACAAAGAGTTAAAAAAACGTGCGGCAGTGACACATACAACAAAGCAAAACGCAAAGCATATTAGTACTGTTCATAATAGCACCTAAACAAAAAATTTCTTAGTCTAATAGGCTGGCCACATAAAAAAAGGGAGTGAATGACTTAAAAGTAAAGCATTATTTATAAACAAGCATTAGAGGAGGGGAAACTCAACTTTCTATGTTCCTAATCACTACGTACTCCATTAGATTTGAGCTTCCTTAAGAAATTAACACATAAAAATGAGGATTATTCCCCATATTTTATCCAGCTTCCTCCCGCGCCGTTAAGCGATGCATAAATACAATCAATAATCACCATTGCGAGCCTCCTTAGATACTAAATAACGGAATGCGGAAAATGAAAAAGCGACATTAACGAAAAACAAAAGGGTGGATTCTTACACTGAGGTCCGGAAGAGGAAGGAAGTGCTAGAGCAACCTCCGATGGATCTAAAAGACTGGACAAGACGGGGCGATGGCAAGAAAGAGAGAAACAATTAGGGTTTAGCTTATAGGATTGGGTTGTGATTGTTTCCCTCTTCCCCTCTTTCTCTCCTCTGGATCGGTTGCTGAACGAACAGGGGATGAGATGATAGATGAGGCATTGGAGGAGGAGGAGGGCCTTCGATTTTATAGTGTGCCAAACATGTCATGATTCATGCGCCATGCATTGCATGCCTTGCATTGCTATTTTACTAATCAGATATAATTTAATCATTTAATTAGTGATGTGATTATCCTACAAATTACAACCAAATATCGTCAATTAATAATAACTCATTCAAATTCATAAGTGAATACAACTATTTTCTTTTCTTTTCTTTTTTCGGGGAAATTGTACGAAAATAGCAATAAGAAATAATGGTCCCAAAAGGTAGAAGAGGCGCTGCCTTGCAGTTGCAGATGCGCTTCGATGTGGTTGGTTGCCCCTTGCCACAGCCTCCCAAAAAAAAAAAAAAAATTCATTGAACCTGGACATGAGAATTGGAGTGTCAGGGGCGCATAAATATCCGAGATAATTGGGGAATTGGAATCCTGGAAGAAGATAATAGTGGACATGGTTGTAGAAGGGAATCGAATTTAACACATGAAGACGTGAGAACATGTGCAGTTTTTTTGTGTAAAATAATTTTTTCTTAAAAAAATCTGATAATAAAATAATTTTACCAATTGTTATCGGAATCATAGCAGCTTTTTTTTTTTTTTTTGCAAACTGAGTAATCATGTGTTTTTTTTTTAATAAATACGGAATATATTGACTCATGAAGAGAGCCATACAAAAAGTATCAACTAATCTAATTTCTTACATACTGCCTTTTGACTAGGAGGTGATTATTGATAAGATGTAAAGATTCCCTACTAACTTATGAGATAGTTTAGCAAAATATCTGCAAAAACATTTTATTTTTTATAGAGATGGTTGAATACAATACGTCAATATCTAAAAACAAGCATCTTATCTCCACCTACCATATCTCTAAATGGATGGGTGTTTAGAATGGTTGCTTTACTTGGGTAATTTATGCTTAAATTATGAAGTGTCATATTGTCCGTTTTATTTGCTTGACCTTTTATGAAAACAAAATAAAAAAGGGGCCAGGCAGTCACCGTTAGCTAAGAAAATATCAAACATTTATCCATTAAAATTTTTCGCCCTGATCTAAATAGACCCGGGCCAAGCCCATTGTTATTGGCGCCTCCAGATTTTCCCCCTGCCTGACTTATTCTATTTTTTATATACTCTTTTTTTTTTAATTTATAAATCTTATAAAATCCTTTCTTTAAAACAATAATTAACCAATAATTTAATAAAACTATTTTCCAACACGTTCTCATACAACCAGTTGGTCTTTAAACTTCACAAAATTCAACATAACTATTTACTATTCAGTTCAGACTCTTTAACTGAATAATATGTCATCATATATTAAAATTATTCATCTCACTCTAAATTGTGGATCCACAAGTTCAAAACACGTCATAAGGCCTCTAGGCCATCCAGCATCATCAAGAGTAATTAAAAATATATATAGTTAATGTATCAAATATCCAAAATAGATCAGAGTATGATGATGAGCCTTAACATGACAATATACAATAATCCAACATATGTTAAAAAGATGGAAGCACTATTTTTATAGAAGTAGCTTAAGCTTCCGGAGTCTTCCTTGATGGACCCGCACGACAATTATCACCTGGAAAAATGTTAAATCAACGGGATGAGACAAAAGCTCAGTAACCAGCAATCCATCTTATCGGCATACAAGTAAGTGCCCGTGAGATGCCAAGTGAGACAGTTATAAAAACATAACATTCTTAAAATATCACTTATTCATATGTATACATAATAATTCACAATATCATAATCTCATTCTCATATGTATCACATATGTATACAAGATTCAAAATACAAGAAAATTTTTTGTCCTCCCTTATTTCCTCTAATTGAACACATGGGCTAGTACTCACCCATATGACTAGTAGCTTAACTCAATAAGCTCACAGATTAAATGATATGGACCGGCCAAAATCCACAAAGCACAATACCGAACCATGGGTTCCCCTTCTAAATACATTAGTGGGGTGTCAATGTCCTTCTAAACACAAATAGACTAAAGGACTAACCAGTGTACAGCTGGAAATCTCCACCTTATTTCCTCTTTTTGTACAAGAATCCACCCTCTTATTTCCTTTTTGAATAACCTTCCATTAAATCCACATTCACCATCCCTTCTCATATCAATATAACATATCATTATCAATTCATAATTATCAATACGATCTGTTCAATCTCATAAATAAATATCAACAATATAATATAATATTATTACTCACTTTCTCAATGAAAGTAGGTCCCACAAGACAATTTCATTAATAACATAATTTCAAAATCCTCATCACATATCAATAGCCGAATTTATAATTTTATATATTCAAAAATTACTCAAAAACATCATACAAGTATACACAATAAGAGAAAAGTGGTTACCTCTCGTCAGAGTTAATTATGATCACATTGCTCCGAATCCAAGAGCTCAAATACACACCAAAATCAATCTACCACAATCAATTTACTACCTATTAATAACTCTCCAAAATTCCACATAATCAAAATTATAACTTTCATACTAATTTTAAGATTAATGTATTATAAAATTTGAAAATAACAGTTTGGGGTTTTAATTTTAAAAATGACCGTTTAGTTCTTCAAATATTAAAAATGACATTTTAGTCCTTTAAATTTCAGAAATGACAGTTTAGTACTATGAATTTCAAAAATAACTAATTAAAATTTCAATAATATCTTCATCAATTCAAATAAAGCTTTTAACCCATATTTAATTAGTTAAAAAGTCCTATATAGAATTATTTATAGACTGATTATATAGAAAATTCATTATAAAATCTTATACAAACTAAATAATAAAAGTAAACCGACTAACATTAACTATTAATTGTTCTCTACATTTTTATAACTTTATACTAATAAAACTGAAACTTGTCCAAAATGCTAATATTAAAATATTCTCTAATCAATACAATATTATCTCCTTATTAGAAAGATAAAAATACATGGAATAATTTGTATGAAAGAAATTTGCTGAAAAGAAGTTATTTTAGCTATCTAAATAATCTTATAAGATAAATAACTTACCTCATAAAATATTAAATAAACTTATTATTCTCTTCTTGTTCTCTCCCTCTTTCTCTTGCCTTTTTCTTTTACAAAACTGCACAAGATACCACACCTCTTGTGTGATTTACTAATTTTATAGGAAATGAAGAGGGACGATTGCTTCCACTACATATATATATTTTATATATATGCATGCAATACGAGTATGCATATATAATATAATATATCATAATATAATATAATATTATAATAATAATTTTTTTTATTTGGATATTACATGTTTCATATAAATTTAGAAAAATTTTAGACCTCATTAACTATTATACTTTAAAATTTAACAATTTTTCAAATTTTACTCCATTTAATATTCAATATATCTTATGAAAATAAAATCTAACGTAATTTAATAATTTTTTAATTTTATCCCTATTTAATATATAATATACTTATTATAATAAGCGAGCAAATTAGATGGAGTAGTAGCGAGAAAAATAATAAAAGAGAATGTGTATAAGAAAAATTAATAAGAAGTAAAATTATTAAAAATGCATCAACCTTATAAAGATGGACAGACCAGTTAAAAAAAGTACACAAGAAGTAGTATACCTTTTGATTAGAAGGTTATGTCTGTGAATTAACATATGCTATCATTAGCTGGCAAAAAAACACACACACACACATTATCATTAATCCATTATGGATGACTTCATCCATAGTTTTTTATATACAGGTAAAAAGGCATTTATAAATCAAACACTCGTACATCAAATGTCCACGACCATACAATGACGTGATTGCCGTGAATTGTAATCATGTCTCGAACCAAGCTCTAAGGATTTGATAAATAATAATTTATTTGTTTAAAATAGTGATTGAAATTTTTAAAAGTAGTTTTTCAGTCATGATTTATGAAATATAAGGTAAGTATATGAGAGGAGGGTCATCTCAACTTATGTGTATAAACACTTATAAATCTTTTAAAAATGACACCAAATATGCATAATGTATGCTAAAATTTAAGAGAGTAAACTAAAATGCAAATGTCATTATATAAGATGTGTCAAGGGAGTTGTGTTTAGAACCTTCCCGAGGCAAGAATCTCTTTTTGAGGCATAATCAAGGTTATTAAATCGGAATCGGTTAGTGAACCGGATGGGGTAATAGGTTAAGGGTTAGTAGGTTAGATTGGAGCTAACCCGGGACCAAACCAATGAGAAAATAAAAATTTCAGACTTATTAATATAAAATTATAAAAAAAAATAAAAAAATTAATTTTATAAAAAAAAATAAACAAGTTCACTATCCGAACCTAACCGATTTCTTATTTGAATTGTCAGTTTTTGGATTAGACCGACTAGTCTAATCCAAATTTAATAACTCTGGGCACAACACTTGAAAATCCAACGAAGAGATGCTTTAAAATAAAGCAAAGCAATCAAGGTTGGTTTGAAACCTTTCTCCATGATAAAGATGGCATGGCTTGTCCCTCAAAACAAATCCATAAATGACGTGTGTTTCTATTTACTTTACATTTCTCCAGAAGGATAATCCATATAATCATATTATTTCTTAAGGTATCATGAAGTATTGTAAATCGAATTGGATATTGAATCGGTTAAGGTATTAGGTTAAAGATTAATGGTTTAGATTGGGGTCAATTTGGGGGTCAGACAAGGATCAATTATATATAATTTAAAAATAATTAAAATTGATGAATAAAATTAATGGGTGATTGAATAAGGGTGTGTTTGGGATTAGCTTTTGATAATAACTTATGGAGAAAAAGTGAAAAAAATGATTTTAGAGAATAGATTCTGGTATAATAGATTATGAGAAAAAAATGATTTTGATAAAATGAGAGTGTTTAAATATTATGATCAGAATAGATTTTTTCATGGTCCAGTTACTGAAAATAACATTAGTTTTTGTGATAATTACATATAATTGCTAAGATTATATTCTAGGTATTATTTAATAGTAAATTTCATGATAAATACAAAAACGACATAAATTTATCTAAAAAATAAAAAATTATAACATTAATCAATTATATAATATAAAAAAAGATATATAACTTAAAATTAAACAATAAAAACCAAAAACTCTTTAAATTTGTCCTAAAAAATTATAAATTGTGACAAAAAAATGAAATAAAACACACATACATAAAAATATATAAAGTAATAAATTGTACATTGAAAGTTCATAATTCAATAGTTAATATCTAAAATTAATATAAGAAATAACTCTTTCAATGTAGTTAATGCAATCTGTTTTTACCTTTTTTCCTCTGGACATTGTGTTTTTTTCACTAATAAGTGATACACTGGTGCTAACAACATTTATAGAAACGTTAAACTTCTTGTATATACATCACCAAAGTTATTACATTTACTATATAACACCATGTCAGGATGAAATCTTAAACTACACTCATATTAGTATACTACAGGTTTGTATATTGTGGCAGCATGTTATCCGTTCTATAAATTGGACAAATTGATTTGAAGAATTTAAGAAAAAGTTAAGTAGAAGAGATATTACATGGTTGAGAGAAGATAGACATAATATAAAAACAAGAGTTTACTCTGAATTTGCACTCATTCAAAATAGGCAACAACCTTATAATGAGGGGATGCTTCTTATATAGAGCTAAAGGGTTGTGAGAAAATAGGAATAGAGATTCTAAAAGAAAAATTAAGACCAATGAAGTATCCACCATAGATTTTGGGATAAGCTTGTGTAAAAATAAGAGTGATCTTTTTGTAACATAACTTATAATCTGAACTAAAATTAGAATGGCATATGAAACTAGATGATGCTAAATTCAAGATATTTTTTTGAGATTTTATGATATATCAATTTGGACCACCGTGTGTAGGATTTCAATTTAAAATAAAAATTTGTAAGTCTTAAAAAAGAATAATAATAATTGAAATTTTTCTAAATAAAAAAAATAAATATATTATTATTATTATTTATTTCCATTTCTCCTCTCAAGCAACAGAGATAGGAGAACCAACGTTTGTTTTTTTGGGTTTTTTAGGAATAGAGAGATTTGGGAAAAATTGGAAAACAACCCATAGATTTCAACTACCCAAAAATTAGAAAAAAGTAGTTTTTTTTTTTGAAAAACATGGTTTTGAGCTACAAAATCATGTTGTATGTTTGGATAGATTCCATAAATATTTTTCAATCGTAATTTACAGAATACGAAATAACTTTTATGGTTTACGATGTAGTTTTTATGATATACGAAGTAAATATATGGAGGAGTTTTATTTTGATTTACATAAATCAGACTTATGCATAAATATAAACCCAATCAAACAAATTTATTAATTTTACATAAAAAAATGTTTTTAAATTTTTTTTAAATGTTTATATTCCTTTTTAACAAACCAAAGTTTTGATGAAAAGAAAGTGTTTTTCTATATTTGCCAAACAAACACTTTATGCCATATGATATATAAGCACTTTCCCTGCCTCGATAACAACAAAACTTGCACGAGGAACCGTGTGATTTGATCATTCATATGGTTTTTTTAATCCAAAAAATGAAACTAAAAAATAAAAGGCTTGTCAGACTCTCTTCCCAAAACACAGAAAGTAAATGTCATGTCCAAAATAACTTTTCATTTTCTCTTTCATTAGTCCAACGTCTCTTGTATCCTTCTGCTGTCTTTCAATAAGTCTACTTTCACCATCTCCATTTATCATTTCCTCTTGTTGGTGGGCTTATTTTATTCAACTCTCGGCCAAAAATGCATCATGACAAGTTTTTATTATTCTTTCTGTTTTGTGTTTTTTCATAGTTTCCCTTCTTACCATGTTTTGATGTATTGTTCTCTCCTTCTCTCCTGTTTATTTTAAGCTTGGTTTTTCATCACTTTCTTCTTCTTTTTTTGCCGTCTTGTTTCCACCATGCCGTTCAAGTTCCTGGTTTAAATCTGAATCCTGGCTTAAAAGCATGGTGGGGACGGCTCAAAACGGTTTACTGCCCCGGTTACACCGGGTCAAACCCAAATCAACCAGTTTGATTCCCATCATTTTCTCTCTTTCTCCAGACCAATAACCGATTCATTGATTTGTAATCTGAACTGGCCGGTCTGATTTTTAATACCATGGGATACGCCACTTGCTGATGAGATGATTCATCTTTGTAATTAAAAGCGAATGCCGTCAAAAAAAAAAAATACATGATTGATTTTCTTTATGACTAATGAAAGTGAAGTCAGTTAAAAGTTAAAACTAGTGAATAAATTGATTTCGCTTCATCCATATAATTGAGGTGAGCTGAATGAACCAATCAAAGAATGTTTTAGTCAATTTTTGAATCTGACCAAACTGGAAAATGGGAATCTAATGAATCTCATCCATCGTTCGAAGTTATAAAGATGTTAATTTTTTCTATAAAATATTAAATTATTAAATACTTTAAAAACCAATGCAAATATGATTGATTTATATTACTATAAAAAATTTTAAAAAAACATAGGATACCGTTTTGAAGTGTTTTTATTCCCACCGTCGTTTTGCACTTTAACTGGGTTTATGCTCTGCGTTTTGAAAGGTACAGCCAGACCCAAAACAGCTTTTTTTGGGGGTTAATGAACAACAGGGGAAAGGTTTGGGAGTTCTTTCTGTGTAAGCCAGAGGAGACCTGGGGGTTCAAAATTTTTCTTCCTTCTTGTTTTGATGCCAATTCAACCTCTGCATCCAACATTTTTGGTTCAATCATATAATGTGAAGACATTTAATCATCCAACCAGTTTGAGCTAGAAATAGGAGCAAATTGCGTTAAAGATGGAGGAGAAAAATGCGTGCCAATCTATTTCTGGTTCTCGATGCACACGATCTCGGGCAGCTCCAGATTGGACCTTAACGGAATCACTCACACTCGTCAACGAGATTGCTGCCGTGGAAGCGGATTGCTCGAGCGCCTTGTCCTCGTATCAACAATGGAAAATAATAGCTCAAAACTGCGCCGTTTTGGACGTTGGGCGGGGCTTGAATCAGTGCCGGACGAAGTGGAATTCCTTGCTTGCTGAGTACAGCAAGATCAAGGCCTGGCAGTCAAAGTCGCCTCGCAAGTCATACTGGTCCCTGGAAAGCGAAAGGGCTAAGAAATTTGGGTTGCCTGAGAATTTTGACCATGAATTGTTTAAGGCTATTGATGATCTTGTCAAAGCAAGAAATGAACGTTCGGGAACTGACCCCGAGAGTGATTTAGAAGCAGAGACTGAGGAGCTTGATGACGATGTGACCGAAGAGATAGGTATATGCTTAATTCGTCTGGACTAAGATTGTTGTTATAGACTTTCTAACTGAGTTTCTAAGTCAAGGTCTTATTGTTTAATTGTCTTCGTTTGCTCTTGTAGTAACATTCATAAGAATGAAATCAACATGCACCAGAAAGTCCAAACACTGTTTTACTTAAGCCACGTAGCAACTGTGGTCATAAGCAAGAATATTTCATATAACATACTTGCTAAGATTTATCCTTTTGTACATTAACCTAGTTACAACTGTAAAGAGAGCTTTCAAATTCTGGTTGACATGCACACCTTAAAATGACTGAAATTAGCGTTGCTCTCTCAGATTGTTTGTAGGAAAATTTTTGCATTTCTTTTTTGGCAATGAAATCTTATTGACCTTAATACCAAAAGAATCTTATTTTAAGACTGACATTTCTTCTTTCATATGGTTTCCAGATCTAATGGCCTTACTTCAATTTATCAGGAAAGAGTTATGCATAAGTGGAGCCTAATACTCCTTTCAAGTAGCAACATTTGCATTTGAAAAGTTTTATTTGATAAACAACTAAAGCTGATACGTGATATGTTTAATTATTTGTCTTGTTTGTTAAGCATAAGCCCGATTTACGTAAATCGAGATAAAACTCCTCCACATATTTACTTCGTAGACCGTAAAAGCTACCTCGTATTCTGTAAATCACGATTGAAAAGCTACCTCGCAGTAGTCATTACTAATCGTTTTGATTCAGTTATCTGTAAAGACAGATAATCCTAACGTGTTTTTATTTTACAAATGTTGAAAGAATTATTGATTTGATTACTTGTGTCTTGGGCTGCCCCTTGGTTCTAGAGTTTCAATTCTACCCTTGTTTTGGAGTAGTAAACAGTATATATGCATTTGGAGTTCTGGACACCCTTGTTATCATGCCGGGGGCGATGACCTGGTCTGACTTTATGTATTAATGAGCGAGCGTTGAAATAAGCATTGAAATGAAGAATTTTAGTAGTGTTATATGCTTGTTTGACACCTACTCTATGTATTCAAAGAACGAACATTCAAACAAGGAATTTCTGTTGTCCATCTTACAGGTAGTTTCTTACCTTGGTTGGTAGTAGCAAGGTATGATAGGATCTCCATCTGTAGCCTTAGGGTTTTGAGTGGTTAGATTAGGCTCGTAGCTAGTATCAATACATCTTACTTAAACTGAGTTATCTGGACCTGATCAACCTGATGGGCATAGCTGCCTTGTATGTATTTCAAAGCTCAAATGAACACATACACTTCAGCAAATGCTAATGTAGACATCATGAAAACCTACAATTGGAGTATGGGTAAATAAACGTGGTGAGGTAGGCTGTCTTGATTGAGTAAATTAATGAAACCAAGTATTAGTAAGTTATCTTTTACCCAGTTGGATTTTTGCCACTTGTATCTAGTAATCTCATTATGACTAGAAGTCGACATTGATGAGCTTTTGTGAATTTGATAATTAGGGTCCAAAAGAAAACGGCGGTGGTGTAAATCCAAGAGGCGTGCAGAAAAGCATAAGAATTGCTTTTCAGATGGGTCTTTAGAACTCTCAAAAGGAAGGGCTCAAAGAGACTGTGTCAAAGAAAGCCAAGAGCCTGAAAAAAATTATGTAGAAGACCATTTGAAAGATTTGGCAGGAGAGAAAGCTAATTCGAAACATACACAAGAAAAACCTTCAAAGGTTGACTTGGAAAAGTCAGTGAAGAGCCTTGCCAAAGGAAAGCTTCAAGAAACCCAAGTTAAGGAAAGGCCGAGCAAGACCTGTGAGACATCGGAAACAATTGGCAAGGAAGAAAACGATGAAATGTTGGCTCTGAAATTGCAGGAGTTGGCGGAACAGGTGCAAGCCACTAGTACCGAAACAGCAAACTGTCGGGCAGATTGCTCACAGAATGTTGAGGCCTTTCGAACTGAATTTACAAGACGTCAGGGAGACCAGCTCATAGCAAGCCTCGGAGATTTCGCAGACACTCTTAAGCAACTATGCAATCTTCTCCAAGAATGTAAATAAATATTACAGTTTGTTCGTTTAATTGTCCTATGTTTTATTGTTATGTTTGTGAATGGTCGTGTTCTTCTATGGCACATGCTTTTAGCCTGATGAATCGATCTGATGAAACGATTCCTTCTCCGTCTATCGCATTGCATATGTCAGTGATTGAATTTTTTTTTTTTTGAAAATTCTATATCAATTTTATATTTTATTGAAGCCACGACTCCACTGGGGATCGAACCCAGAATCTCAGGTTTCGTAGACCAGCAGCGCCTTATCCATTGGGCCATGGAGTCAATTGACGTTATTTTGTACAATGATCTTTACTTGTTTAACTTGAAACAACGATTAAAATCTTAAAAAATATTCTTTGAATTGAAACCTTAAAAAATAATTTTTTAATAATAATTTATAGTATATAAAGTAAGTATATAAGATAAATGTTATCTCAATTTATATATATAAACACTTATAAGTTTTTCATTAGCTAATCCAAACACACCTATCATTCTAAATCTTTGAATAATCTCTTTAGAAGTAAAATGCCGCATGATTATCTTTAGTGCGTTGAATGATTTGGTCAAATGATCATTACAGAATCCAGGGGTGCAGGGTTTCTATCAAAAAATGAGAAGATATCAGTCACAAGTTCTTCTGGTAATGGGGAGCAGCGTCGCAGAGAACTTAGGATGCGTATGTTTATAAGCAGATGCGATGACATGGGAATAGAACAAATTCAGATAAACACCAATGGTCTAGTTTCAAACCATAAAACCTGTATACATGTCATCTGCTATTCTTAAGTGCAGACTTATCATCATCATCATATTTTCCAACTCCAGAATCATTTTTTAGTAGCTTCAGACACAAATTTAATACACATCTCTGTTACAGCTCCAGCGAAAAATAAAACATTGGATCTATCCAATGAAACCTCCTCAACCTCCCCATGTTTCAAGTTGAACCTTTCAACTTTGCAAAACTACAATAATGGTCTATTTCATTTCGTACAACCCCTCCAAGCAAAGGCTTCATCCTGTGCATAAAACACTTGGTCATAAAACAACCACCTTACTCAGAATCCAGAGCACCAGAGAAAACTCAAAGGCAAACAGGGTATGAAGCAATCCTCGATCTAGCGCGAACCCAAACAACGTTATCCCTCCATTATTGTGCTGCAAATACGTCACTGCGTCCAAAAGACACCAAACACAACATGAATATAATATAACACCTGATGAAACATCATCATCCTTAAGCATTACGAAACAAAGAATATCGGTAACACTCACCTAAAGCTTGTCTGGTTTGAAAGGAAGATGGCTGTTGAGGGGTTGCTGATATGTATATATCGGAGGAATCAGAATCACTCTCATTTCCCAATCCTTGTGATGGCGTCTGAGATTTCCATTGACGATCACATTCTGATTCCGCAGATGCATTTGTGACCAACATGTGCCATCTGGTCGCAATCGCCACTATCCCTTGAGCTCTGTGTGTCATCCTCGCAGCTCCCAATAGACACAAGAAGCACCCACATAATTGCACCACCGAACATATCTGCATTTTCCCATATATTGTTTCATTCATCAAAATTCACTTCTTAAATAATTACTTATTAATTGACCAATCATAGTTACTTACCACGAGATCACCAGAATTGAAGAAGGTCTTCTCGTATTTCGAAGCCAAAACCAACAACAGAGAACCCAACTGACTAACAGTGATAGTAGCCAAACACCCAATTATGAAGGACCTATATCTATGGCTTGTAACAGACAACTGTTTTTTGATCTTGACATGCTCACAGAATATCACATTTGCATCAGACCCACAACCTTCGAATAGCTTATGAACCCCTTCGAATCTGAGTATCTGAAGCTCGCATGTTAGCCGAAACAGAACACACACCAACAAGAACACCCCTGTTCTGTAAACCCATGAAATCAACATTAACAAAAACACAATAGAGTTCAGGGGAAACCCAGGGCTTATATGTGGGACAGAGACTTTCACTGTCGAGAAAAATATGATCTTGTGAACTAGCTCTACGAAGAAAGACGGTAAGATTATGGCGGCTAAGTATCTAAACGCCTTCTCGAGAGCTCGAGTGTAACCTCGTCGGACGTACGTAGAGTCATCCTGCAAAACGTCTAAGAACAGAAGCTGTCTCAGACCGTACCGGTTGAAGAAGCGAGAGAGAGTTAAGAAGGCGATAATGGCGAGTAATGATTCTGGTAACTGAACAAGCTTGTTGAAAGAGAGGGGGTCATCTTCAGCCGCAGATTTTGGGACTTTGACGAAGATGGAGGTGAGGATGGGGACGACGATGGCGAGAAAGACGAACAAGAAGTAGGAGATAAGCTTGCCGATGCTGGAAGAGTGATCAAGAGCACACCATTTGAGGCTAATCCGAAAGTTTCGGAGCTCGTCGGAGATGATGGACTTGGACCTCGCATAAGATGGATGCAAAAGCAGAGGAACGTTGTTCAGTTGGTATTCGTCGGCGAAGGACACGCGCCTGCCGCCGGAGCAATCAACGTCAATGACGGTGCTGGCGGAGGAGTCCATAACGGAAAAGAGGGAGTGAGAGACAGAGGAAGTGGCAGTTCTTGATGGTTTATATAGGGGAAATGGAGATTGTGAAAGAGGAGTGAAGAAGATGAAACCCAGAGAAAAAAGTAGAAACCTTGCTTTGTCTCGTGAAAGAGGAGTGAAGGAGAGGGTCTCATGAAAGCCAATAATAAAGCAGAGATGTCAAATTTGTTTGTGTTTTGGGCGTCGCCTTTTTAACGCTGATGTCCTTCTCATATTCTTTTCTCTTCTGCATTTGGGATCAAATATGCTTTAGTTCAATATATCATTATTCCCAAGGGTATGAGAAACTTTGAATGTGTGTATATGTGAAAACAAAATTTTCCCTGTAATTTTACAATTGAAAAAATTATTCTTCGACTTTGAGAGTTTATAGTACAAGTTTACAAAAGAATTGTATTCTTTACTGAAATTTGCGTCACAAGAACAAAATCCCAAAACTTGGTTTGTAATTTAATAAAAGTTATTTAAGTTAGTTAATTTGACGTATATTTTTTAAAACATCATGATAATATTTCTTTACTGTCTTCCTTAATTGTTGTCAAGGGAGTATGGGTATCAAAGTGGGCAAATTAAAAAAATGATTCATAGATATAAAAATTATGTCTTATATTTATGATTAAGATCAATTCCCTTGATACGTTTTATATTAAGGACCAGAGGGAGTATTATAAAGTTAGTTAATATAACACATATTTTCTAAAAGACTAAAAAACATCAAAATCATCTTCTTTAATTTTCTTTATCTTTCTCACTTGATTATAGATGGGAAAGTATTAAAAATAGTAAATTAAAAAAAAATTGACAAATATAATAACAATTATTCAATTTAAAATAAGACAGACTCCCCAATTAATTCATACAATAAGACGAGAGGAGTAAGTAAACATTATTTACATACATACATATAGTGTTTTCTGATAAGTAAACATTGAAATGAGGCCCAAGTGAGATTTACCATTTCACTTATTGTTTATATATAAGATTACGTGAGTGTTTGGAAACTATGAAATCGTGATTTTAGAAGTTTTTTTAATAAATTGAGATAAAACTCTTCTCACATACTTATTTTATAGATTGAAAAAACTATTCTTCAAAAACTAATCTAAACACAAATTATATATGTGTCTGATACTGCTGATGAACAAAGCAGTGGACACCAAAAATAGGGGTAAACGAACAAACAAACAAGGCATGCAGAGAATTGCATGGCACGGAAATGTGGGTGGGAATGGTCCAAGTGTTTGAAAATTTGATGGGGTCACGAGCCTTGAGAATGAGACTTGCCACTTGGCACTTCCTGTCTGGCCTCTCTGTTGTTACCCCCACTACAATTCTTCCACGTCACCAACCCAATTACTCCCAGCTGGACCCACCAGTTTCTCCATATTTATTATCTATTACTCCTAAATTAAATTAAGTCTTCTACATATTAATCAAAACATCAAACAAGGTCCAAGTTTAATGGGCTCAATGTCTCATCCCAGCACCCGACCCGACTGAGACCCCCCTCCCCCCCGAAAAAAAAAACACCCTGGCTTTAGCCTCTGCCTTCTTTTGCGTATACAATCCCCCGCTACTTCGTTATCTATCATCGCCAGAGGGAAAACATACCGAGGTAAAAAAGAACATGCAAATGATTTTATATAATCTACTCAGCGAAAACTTGGAGATAGAGTTCATCAAGAACTTATAAGGTGGGACAAGACAAGTTATACACAATGGTGCCAATGTTCATAGCATGCTCAGTACAGAGAATATAACAAACATACCAAACAAAAAAAGGAATGACAAAGTATTACATTGTCCATTGGAGAAAGCAAAAAGAAGACACATTAGTCTTCTCCATAAACAAGAAAAACAAACCCAAACCAGCGCATAACCTCGCTCTAAAAATGCATTAAACTAAACTCATACCATACTTGGCCGGCAAAATAAACCAGCTCATTTCTTACAAGGAACGACCTTTCAATGTCACCATCTTTAATTTAATAAACTAATCATTATGCATGCTTATTATTAATTCCTCTCTCTCTTTATGTAACTCAAAACTTGTCTCTGAGTTCTCATGGTGCCTTCCATTTTCCATCTTCTTCCATGTATGGCTCACCATAAAACCTCTCATGGGCTTCTCATGATGCTCATGATCAGTTTCTTGGTTCTAACCCTTTGCTCTGTGCCATCATTGGGAGATGACCCTCAGATTCTGATCCAGTTCAGGACCTTCTTGTCCAATGCATCAGCCTTGTCCAACTGGAACGACTCTACTAGTATCTGTAACTGGAACGGTATAAAATGTCGAAAAGGTGGGCTCCATCTGATACTGGAGAAGATGGGACTGAGTGGCATTATACATACTGATACCTTGTTGGAACTGTCCAATTTGCAGTCTTTTAGTGTCAAAAACAATAATTTTGAAGGTCGCATGCCTAATTTCAACAGGTTTGGGAGGTTGAAGGGGCTGTATTTGTCACAGAACAAGTTCTCTGGGGATATTCCTGATAGTGCCTTTGAGGGTATGAAATATCTGAGCAAGGTATACTTGGATGAAAATGAGTTCACAGGTCATATTCCTAGTTCTCTTGCTGAATTGCCCAACCTTTTCGATTTGGACTTACGTTCGAATCGTTTTGAGGGGAACATACCAGAGTTTAAAACCAAGAATAAGTTCAGGGTTTTCAATGTGTCCAATAACCATCTCGAAGGTGAAATACCAGGAAGCGGAATTGGCGATCCCAGCGCATATGAAGGTAAGCTCACAAATCATATCTCTCACATGTTCCTGTATGTGGTCATATATATTTTCTATGCTATTTGGATTTCAATAGCTTGATTATTTCGCCAACGTTTTTTTCGATGCAAGTGTTCAATATGAGATATCACTTTGTTTTGATTCTCACTCCACTGCCAAATTCAATTCAACCTTTTTTCCTCTGCTTATTTTCACGGAGATGTGATTTATGCTGCACAGTTTTTTTCTTAATTAAAAAAAAAACTTGAATATACATGCAGTACAGTTGAACTTCTGTGTTTAAAATCATTAATCAGCCTAAGATAAAATTCAAGGTTAAAGTATATTTGAGAACAAGATCAATTTCTTTTTGTTGATATATATTATATTTAACATATATTAGTTATGAATCTAAATTATCATATATAAATTTATGGTCTATCATTTTTCTGTTGTTTCTTTGATCATATTTTCTTATCGATCAATCGCTTAGCGCAAACATGCGCAGCATTAATATATTATACGTGTAAATCAAAATATAGGAAAGGGATTTGATTTTGATTTTCATTTCGGGGACCATTTAGCTGATAACAATTTTGATTTTCTATTCCGGGGACCATTTAGCATTGAATTGAATGGACATTAAGCTTTGTGTTGACTTAATTAACAGAGTAAGCTGAAGCTGCATGCACGTTTTATGCCACAGGTCAAGTATCCAGTAAATTAAATGATAATATTCCACATACCATGTTCATGTGATAATTAATTAATTTGTGGTGCAAATAGGTAACAATGGTCTATGTGGAAAACCTTTGAACAACACCTGCCAAAAGTCGTCCTCATCAAGGAAGCGAAACATTCTTCTAATTGCTATTATAGTGGTGGCTGTGATTTTGTTGGCTTCCATTATAGCAGCTTTATTTGTTCTTCGTCGCCGTCGCCGTCGCCGGAAGCAAAGAAGACGTAGTAGTATTAGTACTAATACTACTACTACTAGTTCTCCGACAAAAACTACTACTACTAATATTCATCCAGCACGACATCAAAACAGCGAACCCTTGGTAATTATGGAGAAGGGTTCATCAATTGATCTGACAGCTGAATTCAAGAAGGGTGAGAGTGGAGATTTGAACTTTGTCAAGAAGGAAACAGACAGATTTGATCTCCAAGAACTTCTCAGAGCCTCCGCTGAAATTTTGGGTAGTGGAAGTTTCGGATCTACGTATAAGGCTATTGTTTTGAACGGCCCCGCCGTGGTGGTGAAAAGATTTAGACACATGAACAATCTTGGGAAAGAAGAGTTCTTTGAGCACGTGAGAAGACTTGGAAGCTTGAACCACCCTAACCTTCTTCCTCTTGTTGCTTTCTACTACAGAAAAGAAGAGAAGCTTCTTGTTTGTGACTTCGTTGAAAATGGCAGCTTGGCCAGCCATCTCCATGGTATATATACAGTAGTATAAGGGTCAAGGAGCAATCATCTCCGGAAGTGATGATTTAGGAGCGTGGTATCTGAAAGTTTCGCAATGAGTAATTTTGCCATAGAAGAATTAAAACATAACAATTTTATCCCTCCCTATTAAAAATATTGATGGTTAGGTATAAATTTATTCTAAAATTTTTTATTGAATAGTAATATTTCCTAAAAAAATGTTAATTCAATATTATTTTTAAAATATTAAAATGAATTAATATTATCTTTTACGACCGTCAACATAGTTTTTTAAAAATACCATTATTATATTTTAAAACTTTCATGAAAAATTCTCAAAAAAAATTTGCATCTTAAGCTTTCTTTTAAGAGTCAACGATATTTAGAACAAATTTACCACCCTTTTTAACACTTCAAAAGCGAAATTCCTTCTCCAAAACTTTCAAATGCCAACAGTCATAGGTGGTTAGTGGGGCAAATGCAACTTGACCCTTTATATAACGTCAAAAGCTGGCAAAACTCAATACTTAAAATTTCAAATGCTGTTTATTTTACAGGTAGGCGAGGTTCTGGGCTAGATTGGCCAACTCGATTGAAGATCATAAAAGGGGTAGCAAGAGGATTAGCTTACCTGTACAAAGAATTCCCAGATGAGAAGTTACCACATGGACATTTGAAATCCTCGAATGTTCTGCTAGATGAGTCAATGGAGCCACGTTTGGCGGAGTACGGACTGGTGCCGGCAATGAACAAGAGCCACGCTCAGCAGTTCATGGCGGCGTACAAGGCCCCGGAGGCGAACCAATCATCGCCGGAGCAGCGACGTCCCAATAATAATAACCAGCTGAAGAGCGACGTGTGGTGTTTGGGGATTCTGATTCTGGAACTGCTGACGGGGAAATTCCCGGCGAATTACCTGCGACATGGGAAAGGAGCGAACTCGGACCTGGCCACGTGGGTGAACTCGGTGGTGAGAGAAGAGTGGACAGGGGAGGTGTTTGATAAGGATATTCTGGGTACGAGGAATGCTGAGGGAGAGATGTTGAAGCTGTTGAAGATTGGGATGGTATGTTGTGAATGGGAGGTTGAGAATCGGTGGGATTGGAAGGAGGCTATAGCTAAGATTGAGGAATTGAAGGAGAAGGATAGTGATGATGATTTGTCTTCTTTTAATAATAGCGAAGCTGATTTCTCCTCTTCCAGGCCCCTCACCGACGACGAATCCTCGCTTACAGCACCCAACTAGTTCATCTGGGCAACGCTATGAGATCAAAGTTTGGAGCTTTTTTGTTTTTTTAAGTTGTATTGTTATTTTTCTGATTCTTACTTCTTTTTTGGCATACTTGTGTCGGTGAATTGGTGAACTGTTTGGGTGGTCAAAATGCTTTTATTTACACTCACGTGGGTCTTCGTCGATAACCCCTTGTGCTGTGTGGTAAATGACGAGGGGCAATGAAGGACCATCATCAATGGATTATTGTAGAAATAAAAAATAAAATATTACAACCGCAAGTGGTTGCTTTTTTTTTTTTTTGGCCAAAAAAAAAGTGGTTGCTCATATGAGGGAAACTTGAATTTCTGGCTTCTTCTGAGTGCCTAAGCCTGTTTATGGAAATTTCTGAACAAATTACAGCTTTTAATTTTGAGGCATCTCCCTTAAAAAAGCCTCCTTCTTGCTTTTGAACCTCCCTATTCGGTATTGTCAATATAATATTTCCAATGAAACTAGTGGATTATCTATATGTAAATTTGAGAGTTTGAATTCAAATGTGTATATATACAAGGAAAAGAGATATTACACGTGTACAGTAGATCTACTATCTTTTTACAATGATATAAAATTATCTTTTATTGCAATGAATAATGATACAGGGATGAGAGATCAATTATCCACATGATGTGACTTGAGTGAATACAAATTTCGGAGAAAGGAAAAAATATCCTAGATTTTTAGGCTAGAATGTTCTGGTACAGTCCGAGTTGGAAGTTTATCCAAAGGATTGGTTTTTTGGTTTTGGCCCACTTGGTTGAAACCTGGACAAAAACCAGGACGCCAACAGGTTTGAGACCCTCATCACTTATGACCAAGAAGAGTCACGCTTTAAATACAATGCCTCAGCGGGGTCTGTTTGTTCATCATCACCCCCAAATCAATCAATCAATCATCAAAGCCAAGAAAATGTCAGAAAAGAAAGAACGTCGAATTCTGGTGGCCGTCGACGAAGGAGAGGAGAGCATGCACGCTCTCTCATGGTGCCTCAACAATCTGGTCCAGCCTAATTCCGATGATACCCTTATTCTTCTCTACTCGAAGCCCCCTCGTCCTGTTTACTCCGCCATAGATGGCCCCGGTGGTTCGTAATCGTATTGTGCCTCATCTCTGCCTTTTTCTTCCTTTAATCATATTCACAGGAGCTTTAGGCTTTGGTAATTTTGTTGTCAGGATATTTGTTCTCCAGCGATGTGACGGCGGCCATCGAGAGGTACGGCGATCAAGTGGCGCACAGTGTGATGGAGAAAGCCAAGAAAGTGTGTGCGAATCTGCAGCCGCAGGTAGGGTTTAGGCATTTTGGATTTGTTGTTAGATTGATTGATGGATCTGTGGGATGGTATTGATGAAGGTGAGTGAATGAAACAGGTGAGGGTGGAGACGAAGGTGGAGAATGGGGATCCGAGGGACGTGATCTGTGAGGCGGCGGAGAAATTGGGGGCGGACGTGTTGGTGATGGGAAGCCATGGGTACGGCGTCATAAAGAGGGCTTTCCTTGGGAGTGTGAGCAACCACTGCGCCCAGAAAGCCAAGTGCCCTGTTCTCATCGTCAAGAAGCCTAAATCATAAATCAGTCCTTTCTTTAACTGCCTTGCAAATTTCTAGTGTTGTATAATATAATGTACACATTTTGTTCTCCTTGGTCTTCCGAGTCTAATCTATCACCAGTATGAATATCAATGTGATGTATATAAATTCTAGAAACTCATCATGGAGGCCATCAGCCAAAAGTTCAATTAAAGGCTCGTGCCATTGTTTTTTTTTTTTTATTGGTTCGCCATTCGTGTCCATTGTTGCTACATGACATCTTTATTATTAAATGAAGTTATGATGCCTTGATGTTGCTCAGCAAAACTGGTTTGGATTAGTTTGTTTGTAATAACTTTTATAATTTAGTGTGGGTTTGGAATCATCATCAAATGTTATGGTTTTAGAATTTTTTTTAAATTGAGATATAGTTTTTTTATATATTTATTTTATAAATCGTAAAAGTTATTTTTTAAAAATGAATCTAAATACATGATTAATGTAATGGGAGTTTTGTTGTTTATAAAAAAAGATTTTTGAAACTGTGGTTTCAGGTTTATTTAAACACTTATTAACAGGATAACCTCTAATTAAAGTTGGCTAATTAATTATCCTTTTGAAATCTTATTAAGTAAAATGAACAATAATTTTCCAATATAATACAAAGTCAGTTGAACCTCCGTTATAATTATAAGTTATAAAGCCTGTTTAATTTTTTTTGGAAATTAAAAAATTAATTAAATTATTTTAAAATATTTTTATTTTTATTTTTTCACCTAACTAATTTGTTTAACTAATAAATAGGTATATGATATAATGATACATAATATACCGTATAATTAAATAAATTATTGAATTTCCTTAATCTCTAAAAAAAATTAATTGAGTCTTATATTTACTAGAGGACGAAGTATTTAGTTTTAAAAAAGTCAGCGGACTTTTTTAATAAGAGCTAGTAGTATTATGGAGTATTTCTTCTTTTTTAATATAAAATATATTTATCTAATTTAATTAAATTAAAAAAGTTAGTTAATATGATATATATTTTTTAAAACATCTTAATTATTTTCTTTATTTATTTTATTTCATCTCAATAAAGATAAATTAAAAAAATTAACAAGTATAAAAACTACTCCCTCGGATTCTATTTATAAATAATTTTTTTTCTTATGGAGCTTATTTATTTTATAAGTAACTTTTATTTTCTGTCTGAAAATACAAGCTCGTTTTTACTATCTTACCTTAATTAAATATATATTATTTGTATTTAATTATCACATACATCAAGAGTTATATTTGAGAGAGAGAGAAAATTCAAGTTAATAAAACATTAGGAAAACATATTTTATTATTTTTCATACTTTTATATATTTTCTCTCTGTTTTTATAAATAGAGGTATATATAAAAAAAGATATTTTTGATTATTTATTATTTTTAACTATTAATTCATTTTTATAATTAAAAAAATATTTATAAATAAAACCGGATAAAGTATATTATGCTTAACACCAAAACCAACCTTTTACTAACTTAATTTACCAAAACTATCACATGAAACACTATGGGGGGTTACAAACACTCACTAAATATCAAATGGCGGGTGTTATGTTGGCCCAAAAAATGGCGGATTGGCGGGTGTAATGTCTGATAATACTCTCTCGCGCCTAGTCCCGCCGCTTGGTTGCACTCATTATCGCAGCCGCTACTTGCCGGCCACCTCTACGATTTCCTTACATGTAAAGTACCTCTGCGTTTCTCGATTTCTCCGTGTCATTTTCTTTTTCCAACGCTATTTCTGTTCCTTTCGTCAAGAAAACTTGCTACTTATATCAATCGCGTAAAGTAGTACTCTTTGTTGAAGTAGTTTTCCCCTATTTCGCCACTTGAGTCGTGTCGTTGGTTAGCGAATTGCTGCTGAACATGACGGACTGATTTTTCATCAAAGATATTCACGGGGAAATTCGGTGTGAATTTACTCTTTACAGAGGAAGAAAGGGGAGTTTCAGAGTGCTAAACTATATCTTAACCAATTTTTGGTAGCAGCTAGGGCTGAACGAAGTTTTCTTGCACCATTGCTTGCTAAACCCGGTAGTTCAATGGGTTGGTGGGAAGGCGTTGAGGAACCTCGGGTTCTCATTGCCCCTGGTAAATCTATATTTATGTCATTGCTTTTAAATATGCGCCTGATTTTCGGATGTCAGTTAAAAGTAAAATCAATTCGTCATTCAGCTTGCCTTGTGTATCTCACGTTCATTGTTATTATCTAACGCATACGCATCATGTTGACAACTTGGCATAACTAAAGATTGCTTCATTTGTAGAGGTCACAAGTTATTGCTAATTAAGTTGAAACATACCTGAGGGGATCTTGTATCTTATCGGTAATCAAATGTACTATGATTAGCATGTTTTTTTTATTGGGATGGAAAATTTCTAAACTTAATGTGTTAGTGCACATAGGATTAGATGATTCTGAATGAAAGTAACTCTATCTTGTAATCTATGAATTCTGATGGTTGAAAATAACGCCATGTCGAAATGTACCATTGACAAGATGAAAAGAAGGGGACCATTTTATTGACAAACAACCAATTTTCTTCTATAATACACATGAGTACAAGAAAACAACCAGGACACTCAAAATTAACGTGCTAATCATTCAATATCTGTTTTGTATGCCTTTGTATCCTATGTTAGTTATAGCTACTGATTAGTTACTTTATTTTGATTTTTCTTCATTCACCGCCTTGTGATCAATACTAAGTATGTTAAGTTAGGGGACTTTGTCCTTTCTCATTTTACTTTGCAATCACAAAAACTTTTTAAGTCTCTCCTCCTCTATATAACTGTAGATCCTGGAACGAGTGGAAATGGTTTAGGACGCATGCTTTCGCTTCGTCATCCCAAATCAGGTACGTACTTCAATGAAAATCCAATATTCTTTAATGTCCCTATCATCTTGTTCACTTGTTAACATAATTTATGAGTTCTTGCGAACTGTGTATCTCAAGAACATTATGCGTTGGTTAATTACTTAATTTAATATAGTTCTGTTAATATTGCTCTATCACTCAGCTAGAAATCCTTCTTGAGGATGTGACATCTTGAAGCTTTTGAATATTATATCCTTCGATTTTTGCCTCCTCCTCTGATTTATTTATAATTCTAACTTGTTTTAACTTGGTTGAAGGAAATGCTACTCGCTATCTCTTTGTAAATGGGATGCTTCAAGAGCTTCAGTGGTTTAAAAAATCTTATGGATCTTGGTTCTTGGGGGATTATCTATGTGAAGGTAGATGCTGGATTTCCTTCGCTACATACTATTAATCTAGTGCTCCTTATTTTTGCACAGTATATATAATTAATTAATTTTATGGCATTTGGTACACTTCTATTTATAATTTATCTTCTGAGAGGAAATTTTTTAGTACTTCTGACTAACAATTTTCTTCCATTGTCCTTTTCTTAAACTCAGTCTGAAATCAATCTATAAATCTTTCACATATGATAGATCTATTATGACTGCATAGATTCACTGTGAATTCTTGGCAATTACCGTCAGCTTAATCATTATTATTTTCTTCTCCTGCAGATGGCAGGTTGTATCTGTCTACACCAGTGGATCCTGTTTTCATCATGTTGCCCATTTTTGAGGAAGCTAGAATGAAGGTAATTCTGTGTTTGTCATCAGCCAATTTGGCAGAGGATGGCATTCCTTATTTTCCAATTTCTCATCAGCCAAATAGAAGTTTCAGCTACACATCTGGGGCTTAGTGCATGCATAACCAAGTTTTCCTATTAATATCAGTTCAATAGTAGAGGAATCCGCATAAAAAGTCAGTACATGCTCCTGCTTGTGAGGCTGTCAAAGCGTCTACTTATTTGTAGCAAGTTTTTTCTTCTAGTATTTTTGGGAAATGAGAATTTGTTGTTTAGTCTAATTGCATTTTTATATTTGTGAACTCCACTTGTAGCATCGATAAACATGCAAGTGGGGTTTTTATTTATTTATTTATTTATTGGTAAACATAGCAATGTCAAAGATATGTTCCTGTCTTCCAGCTTCAGATAGGTTCTACAGTTCTACATTTTTTTCAGGAAAGAGATAATTTATATTTTCTGAATATCTCAAGGTATTATTTAATTTCATGCAGAAAAGGGAAGATTCTGGTAAATTCAGACAATTGGATGAGATCTTGTTTGTTGATGGATATCCTGAATATCAACACTTAATGTCCACCGTGGAGAACTGTATGCAAGTAGTTTGTGATGTTAAAGGTGATATGCGCAGCCCTTATTTAGAACTTCATTTTGAAAGTTTGAAAAGTGATCTTATGATTTAAGTAAATTATTTGGTAGATATCTTGAACATAAATTAGGAAGTCTGTTCTTGATATAGGACTTTTCTCTATTATACGGGTCATATAAAATTAAACAAGACAATCCCATTGTTGACCACGTCTGGCCAGGCTATAATTTTTACTTTCTTTTTTCCCCATAATAATATGATATATCCAGGTATACAAGACCTCGATTTTTAAATCTTGACAATAGGATAGATTCTTTATGCAGTTTTGTAGCAATAATATTGTCATATGGGAATAGCCACATTGTTGTCTATTGGGATTAATTCTGCAGAGATCAAATTTCTACAAGACTATGGTAATTATAAGTGATTGTGGTGATTAATTTTTACCTCTTCTTTCTCTGCGTAAGCAGAAATTGGGTCAACAAAATTCTTCAGGCTTGATGACTCAAAGGTTCAACGTTGGCTGTATTATAAGGTACATCTCCATATCCTCGCTTTTAATTTTGTCTGCACAATGTAGTAGTAGAGTAGTTCCTTCCTGTGGATATCATGAAACAGTATGATAGCTGGTTTGTGAACTGATGTCTGAGCTTTATGATGTTCTTGTCATAAAGTGACTAAGAGTAAAACATGGCTGATATATTTCCACATATTATGTTAGCCACTAGCGTCAAGGATGTTTTTTTAGGACATGTATCCTTTGGGTATATTGTGAGAGTGCTTTCGTCTGACATGCCTTTTTAATTTATCCTAGGATATATATTTGGCTATTATTGATTTGGTTGCTTGAAAAGTTGTAACAAAGTTTGACATCTCTTATTTTAGGTTTGTCAGCTGAAGCAGACACTACCCCAGCTGGGCAAAAACTATGCTGTACAAGAAGAAAAAGACACATGTAAAGTTTGTAAACTGATTATTGCCATACTGTTTTACTGCCCTGAGAATTTCGCTCAGTTGATGTTGAACCGAGAAAAGGGAATATAGACACTATCTAAAGACTGAACATGTTTTGAAATTTGGATCCTGTGCTTATATCCGCTCTCAGATCTGTGCGTTTTAACTTTTGTGTATACAAACATAACGATGAGGCTAGATTGGCAACTTGTGGAATTGATGTTTTTTAATCAGGTAGATGCATGTTAAACATGGGGTGCATATCTATAACATAATATACTGCATTGAAACAAATGATCATCTTTTACTTGTTATCAAATTCACATGGTGGAAAATGAACCGCAGAGTTTATCCTATTGACGGATTACACGGTTGATAGGCAACACACTTGATAAAATGAATACCCCAATAATATTACTTTTCTTTTAGAATATGCCCTTGATGATCATGTCTGGTTTCTTGGCACCATAAATTTTGCTACTTAATATACTGATGTTACTGATGCAGTGGTTGATGCAGTCTCAATATTAGGCGAGTACTTGAGGAATGAACCTTGGTTGCAGTATTTGTGTAATCATTTTAAGTATGGCCTTTGAATTTGTCTTGTCACATAGATATTACTGGGATACACTCTTTGGGCTTAAGAGAGTTTTAAGAAGTGTTTAACTTTTGCAGGTTAGACATACTTGAGGTTACTGGGAAAGCACAAATGAGCGATGCTCCTGGGAATGACCCCGGTTTTGTTAATGAATCACAGGTATGTACTGATACTAGAGACTTGTGGTTGCTATTCTGAATTTTAATTTAATTTGATAGCTTGTTATCAATTATTACCAGGAAACGAACGATGATAAAAAGCCTGCAAAAAGGGGAAGACAAGCTAAGAAGCCAAAAATGGAGACAGAATCACACAACATCAAAGACATGTTCACCAGGGCGTCCCGTAAGAAAAACTAAGGCCCTGTCATTTAGTGAAATCTGAATTAATTGTCATTAAATGAATGGTGTTCCGTAGACATGGGATTTATGGGATAAGCGCTGAGTCAGATCTTAGTTTGTACCGTACAATTTATTTTTGAGGATATAATTAAATATTGTGTCCATGTCACTTTCTATCTCACATAGATCACCTATTTCCTCTGCCCTTATTGATCACATCTGATCCCTATAATAATTCTAGATGGGGGATCGTTACTTTATATCCATTCCTGTGGTCCCCAGTGCAGCTAGATATCTTGATGCTTGATGAACCTCTCTTTTTCTTCTTCCTTTGAAGAGTAGGTCATCCTCTTGAAGCTGCTGGACCCCGTGGCGAAAATTCTCTGCTCGGGTTTTAGCAGCTTCAATCCACGGGCCTTTCTCCTTTTGTTTGTAGGATGACTTTAAGTGTGTGTTTGGAATAACAATTGAAGTTTTTAAAAATAAATTTTTAATCGTGATTTACGGTATACGATATAAATATATGAGAAAGATTTTGTCTTAATTTATATAAATAAGTATTTTTGAGAGTATTGAGAACTATCTCAAACAAGCACTAACAACATGGTTCATCATATGTAAGTTTCACTTCAATTTTGAGCTAAAGGATATTAAATAATTTTTAGACTCAAAATTCTTTACAAAATACATACTACCTCTTGTTTTTAATTTAAGATATGTAATAATCTTATAATAAGAATTAATATTATTTGCAAGTGCTAAATATTTATGTTTACTCTCAGTGCTAAATTTTTTTTATATGCTAGGTCCACATGTGACTATTTTATATTTTTATCGTTATTTTTGTGGTGATAACGCGTACGATACGATAAGACAATTTATGTGCCAGTATTTTGGTTTATAATAGCTTAACTTTATTACTCAATAACTCATTTTGTTTTCAATGAAACTTGAAGTGAAAGGATTTATAAGAGATTTATTTTAAGTTATTAAAAAGATAAGATATTTCTATAATTAAATATATTTCTGTTTAATTTACGTGCAACGAAAGGAATCTCAAAGTCATTTGTCTGTGTTGAGATTTTTGACTTGCCTTTTAAAAAAAAAATGAATGGGTCATTTTAACGGCTTAACTTGGAGGGTAAATACGTGTTTGATCAGTGACAAAAAATTTAAAAACTGATCGCTTGCTTTGAAAGACAATGGCGGTTATAGATAACGGTCTGCTGAGTTTGTTATTGTCCACTTATGCACCCAACCATTATTTTGTCCTCTTTTAATTTCATCTTCCAAGCAAAAGGTCCAATAAAATGGTATAAACGTTTCACAATATCCGGATCTTCTGGACTTTTGTCCCGCCCTCTATTTGATATACCAATCAATATTAAATAGAGTCGCCTGCACCGTGACTACGACGAAAGCTTGCGCTTTTCACACTACTCTCCATATCCCTTTCAGGCTTTTCACCTCGCATACTCAGAAGGGCTTCAAATCTTCTTCCTCTTTTCTTGCTTCTTCATCCACCTCTTCATCTGCTAAGGTACTCACTATCTACAAGTTTCCCACTTGCATATTCATGAACAGAATTAGAATCACAACCTGCTCTCATCAGTCGTTTCTATTTTCGATTGCTTTCCGTTCATGCTAGTTTCCATTTTTTTTTTGGGTTTTGATGCTTCGTTGTGTGATGCTTATACTCTAGTGTTAGTGATGACTCTTGACTGGTTTTGATGAACTTGTCTGCGAAAATATTGTTATTCCCCAGAGGAATCTATAAGAAAAATAAGTTCTCCAGCTCTTCTTCTTTCGTTTCATTCAGTAACTCAGCTGGGTTATCTGAGTTTGCGAAGTAGGAATCATTTCAAACCAGTTAAAGAACATAGTGCGCATGATGCAATGGGTTAGAGAATGAGGTTCCGTGTTAAGAAGGCGTCTACGCAACCCTTGGCTTTCTTGCGGAATTTGAAGCATCCTTCAGAGGAATATTCCCAAATCTCTTTAGGAGTTACTGCCTTATATATTAGCCCGTTAATAGTCAACTTTTCTAGAAGCTCGGTACATATAGCTAGCTTCTCCTTACTCTTCTTTCTTCCATTCTTTACTGAGAATAGTGCTTCAGAGAATTTACCAAGTTTTCAAACGGAAAATGATACCCTTGCACATGATCTGAATGTCCTTGGCCTCAGAAGTTTCTTTCAGAGAAGATTAACAGATAGAGATAAGAGTGAAAGCCAAATATAAACAGAGCTATATGGTATATTCTCTAGGTAATATATTCCATTTTGGATATTACTATATGAACTCATTTAATTTCTCTTCATCAAATAGGTCTAACTTGTAAGCAAGGAGGGTGGAGGGTGGAGAGTGGAGAACATCTCTTGCTTCCTGCATTTCCAATGGCAATGATGGATACTGAACCTACATATATTAATAGCGATACTGTTATGAAGGTCCTTGAAGCTGAAGGTGTTGAGTTTCTTCTATCTTCTGAAGGACAGGTAACTTGGGTTATGCAGAAACCTTCTGAAGGCTGTACCTTTGTATGTATAAGAAAATAGATTCATTTGTACACCATCCTAAAAAATCTGTCATCCCTTGTTTTGTCTGCTTGGTTAATATATGTTTAATGTTAATTCACTACCATATTTGAACTGTGACTAGGTTCCCTTGTCATCATGCAATGGGAAAACTACCTGCCTTTTCTTCTCTGCAAACTGGTGCAGGCCTTGCGGAACATTCATTCCTCATCTGGTTGAACTTTATCACACATTGAGAAATAGAGGTGTAACCCTAGAAATTATCTTCATCTCCTTTGACCGTGATGAGGATGCATTTCAACAACACTTCAAGACTATGCCATGGCTGACCATACCATTTGATGTCAATTTGCATAGAAGACTCATTGACCGATACCGAGTGAATCGAATCCCATCATTCATTCCATTTTCTTCGAAGGGCATCGCAGTAGAAGAAGACTGGACAAGTTGCATTGAGGATTATGGTGCTGAAGCATATCCTTTCACAAATAAGAGACGTGAGGAACTGAAAGCCATAGATAAGAGAAAGCGCGAAGAAGCAAGTTTGGAAGAATTACTGGGTCATGAAGGTCGCAACTTTCTCATCTCCATGGATGACAAAAAGGTAGCATGATCCCTTTCCTGAAGCTGTTGCTTATTATGTCATAAGATAGTAAGTAGATGAAATCAATAAGGCTGGACATGACTGAAATGTGAGTTTGACATACATGTCCTTTCATGATTGACTTGATCTATTTGTGTAAAATGGTATTGCTAGATTGCAGATCCTTGCCAGTAAATAAAATTGCAGTTTGAAGAAAGTTAGAGAGCGAGAGAAATGATCCCTTAACGGACCACACTTTTAACTCTGTCTACTTCCCAATCCCCTCTGTATATGCCCCATAGGACTTGTTTCTATCTACTAATGATTTTTTCATGACATAGTTAAGCGTTCATAAGATTTCTTATTGTTGCTGGAACTGTTATATAAACCAATATATAGATGAAATTGTGCTATAAAATAGGCAAACTAAGTCAGTCATAGAAAGACACATAAACATGTCAAAGATTTTAGAATATATTAAGAGAGTTCTATATCGATTAGTTGGACAATAAATTGAAGGTATACAAAGCTGAGTTAGGTCCTATCAATTGACTTAAGTCATTTTGATAAAACAGACACACTCCATTTAGAAGGTCATTTCACACGCTTGCATATCTTTATTTCTATGACCACTTGATCAACCGATCTCTTGCAAATGCCATAGTTAAGACTTGAGCACTTATGACATGTCTTAATTTTGCAGGTACCAATATCTGGACTGATGGGGAAGACAGTAGGCCTCTACTTTTGCGCTTATTGGTCTCCTCCTTGCCGTTCCTTCACTGTCCAACTTACAGAAGTATATAACAATCTCAAGACTGCAAAAGATCACAGCTTTGAGATTGTTTTGATCTCAACAGACAGAAACATCCAAGAATTCAACATCAACAGAAGTAGTATGCCATGGCTTGCTATTCCGTATGAAGACAGAATAAGGCATGACCTTTGTAGAATCTTTGATGTCAAAGGGATTCCAGCATTAGTTCTGATTGGACCAGATGGTAAAGTCATAAGCATGAATGGGAAGTTTATGGTATGCACATATGGCTCAGAAGCTTTCCCCTTTACAGAATCAAGGCTGAGGGACATAGAAGCAGCTCTGAGAAAGGAAGGAGAGGCTTTGCCTCAAGAGGTTGAGGATGTGAAGCATGAACATATGCTGAAATTGGATATGGCCAAAGCATACGTTTGTGATTTCTGTAAAAAACAGGGGAGGTTCTGGGCTTTCTCTTGTGATCTTTGTGACTATGATCTTCACCCTAGTTGTGTTGAAAAAAAGGGTGAATATTGATGAAAGCTTTTAAAACAAGATGATCACACTACACGTGTAAGTGAGCAACCAGGTTATATAGACTAGCTATTTTTTTTTTTTTTATGGGGAAGGAAAAAGGAATTGATTGAAGAATATGTAAAACAGCAATGTCCTAAGAACCTCTTTCTTTGGTATTACTCTGTTAACATTTATAAAAGCTACCATTTCCAGTTATAACGTTATCTAATCACACCACCTCTTAGGTAATTACTCTGCTAATATTTATCTAAGATTTGTTAGTTTCTTACCTTCGGCCTGAAGATTTGTTAGGTTACTAGCTTAAGCTTTAAAGAGTTAAAGTCCATGAAATTTGGATCCTGTATTATCTTCTTACTTCTTTTATTTTTAGTTTTACAGGGGCCCTTCATGGGAAGAGGACAAAATCTCATTCGTGTAAAAGAAAAATAGTAAAAATTTGTTCCCAATAATCTATGATCTGCTTAAAAATGTATCCGTGGGAGGGAAACGTGCTCCTGTCTTATTTTATAAACTATTTTCAATATGTTTTATATAAATTAAAAAATAACTTTAAATTTAATTAGCTATGCTTTAAAATTCAACAACCTTCTAAATTTATCCTTATTTAATATACATTATATTTTATAAGAATAATGTTCATACAATAATTTATGAATTCATATGAAAAATTTATTTCTCTGCCATATAAAAATGATAAAAAGTTTTCCTCCCATTCCCATTTTGCTCTAGAAATATAACCAGAGTAACTCAAACTATATAACCTTGATGTTTCTTTCGAGAAGATATGAGATGAATCAACGTTTTTTTCTTCTGTTCTTTCTTTTTTTTTTGGTCAAGGAAGAGAGATAACCCGCAAAGTGAGGCTGTTCTCTCATGAAAGAGAGAAAGACAAGAAGTCAAGAACCTGCGTGGACATCATATTGTGGAAAACCTCAAAATAGTTGAAGAGCCCAAAAATGGCTGCTATTTCCTGACAGGGAAAAAAAACATCGGTCAACTGCTATTCTTATTGCCCTTTGAACACCCAAGTACAACAGAATGTATTCAAACACAACATAACAATAAATCATCCTTAGAGATTTCCATGTTTCATTCTGTATGGACTAAAAATACCAAGACATTCCATTTTCACAGGGCGTCCTAGTTGTAACAAACATCTAAACTGAAAAATAAGCTGAAAAAAAAAAAAAAAGGAAACAACTTTGGATAGTGCTAGAAGAACGATGAGGTTATGAGTTGTATTGTTCAATGTTTTTGAATTGACAAAGGAAAGACAGAGAGAGAGAGAGAGAGAGAGAGAGAGAGAGAGAGGAATGTGGTTGCCGAAGCATCAACCAGAGAAGAAGGATGGAGTTCAGGGGATAGTGGCAGTGGCAATAGACAGAGACAAAGGAAGCCAGAATGCACTCAAATGGGCCATTGATCATCTCCTTGTACGAGGATCCATCGTAGTTCTTATCCATGTCAAGGTCAAGCCATCTTCATTATCTGCTTCGCCTTCTCTTCAAGCCCCAAGTAAGTACATATACATATATATAATGAAACAGAGCATTGTAAAATAGCTTTTTGTTTAAAATGATCTCAACATGTTTGTTTCTTTGCTTGAAGGGCCTAATGGTGCTGGTGATGAGAGTTCTCTAATATGCAAAGATCCTGATCCTCAAACCAAAGAAATTTTCCTGCCATATCGGGTCTTTTGTACACGGAAAGATGTAAGATTTGTTTCTCTTTGTCCGATCGAGAAAACCAAGAAAAGAAAAAGAACAATCTTTGAAAGCAACAAATACGTCTTGTTTTTTTTTTTTAGATTTCTTTGACATAATCTTGTGTTGTTCTTACCATGTCGTGCGGAAATTGTTGGGAATGGACCCGTATAGATACAATGTAAAGACGTTATACTCGAAGCCGTGGATGTTTCGAAAGCTTTAATCGAATATGCTTCACATACAGCAATCGAACATTTGGTTCTTGGAACGTCAAACAAAACTGGTCTTCTTCGGTATGTAAAACAAACACTTCATACGTACAAATAAATGAAACAGCCTTTGACATTGTAAAACCAATGAACAAACATAGAAATATTACCATATACTAGTAATTAAAGCCATGCTAGCTTGACCAATTATGATATGGATAATATGATTTCCTTAGTTTCAAGTTCTATCATAAAACCCAATTAAAAGGCTAAACTTCCTGAGTAGGATATATTTTGTCATTTTTTAAACTGAGATATTCTTATCAGAAGATTCAAGACAGCAGATATTCCAGGGGCTGTAGCAAAAGGGGCACCAGATTTTTGTAATGTGTACGCTGTGGTTAAAGGAAAGATTCATTCAATGAGATCAGCTACTCGTCCTGCTCCTGCCATCTCTCCTCTACGCAACCAGCATATTCAACCAACCATCAAGAATGATCACTCATCAGACCCTGGACCAGGACCAGGGGTACCTCCAACTAATAATAATAATAATATGAGAGGTTAGATTCATCTCTTCAAATATCGTTACGAGCATATATGATACTACCTACTACTTTTAGTACTTAATATAAGAACTAGTTGACTTTTTTTAAAGAGATTAAAGAAGATAAATAAATCATTTTAAAGTATTTATATTTATGTTTATTTATAACAAACTAATTTATCTAACTTATAAGCTAACTGATATATAATCAATTGATACACAACATATACGTTATGATTAACTAACTTATTTAGCTTCTTAATCTCTAAAAAAAATCAATTGGATTTTATATTATGGACCAAGCATCCTCCTCCATGTTGCTCACAGAAATAAGTTTCAAACCAGGACGCGACAGGCGAAACCTTGATGGACCACATAATAAAGCGCAGGATGAACTAGAACCCTTTAGGTGGGTGACAATTGCTTAATGTTTTCTGGTGTTGCTTGTTTTGCACAGTGAAATGTAATTACCTGAAGGCTAAAAAAAAATAATGGAGTTTTGAATTGTAGGTCACCATTTACTAGGAGAGGTTTGAATGGGAAGTCATATGGGGAACTCTCAATGCCAGATACTGACATATCCTTTGTGAGTTCTGGAGCTGGAAGGCCAAGTACAGATAGAATGTTCCCTTCATTATTTGACACCTCAGATTCTGGATTCTCAAATCCACGTCTATCTTATAGCTCAGATCCAGATCTTGGTTTTGAGACATCCTCGCAGTATGGGAGAAGGTCTGTGGATTTGGTCAGCCCTCCTCCTGAATTCTCATCAAATTCAATGGATAGTGACAGACTTTCTTCTTCATCAGGCGTGGTAAGCACAAAAGCAAACAATTTAATCTTCATTCCCATGTGAAAATTGTCATGACAAAAAGTTTTTCACAGGGTTAGTACAATTATTAGTTCTGATCGAATTTTAGTTTTTGGTTCCTATAGTTTTATAAAAATTTGATCTAAATTTAATGACTAGCTTTTATACTTTTAATGAGTATTGATTTTTGTCCCTATACTTAAACTTGGGTCAAGTCCATATGAAACTATAGATACTAAAACTAACGATTTAAAACTACAGGGAGCAAAATTAAAATTTTATTAAATTGTAAGGATCAATAATGATATTAACACATTTTAACATCAAGGTGATGCTGATAATCTTATGCTGAAATTGCAGGATGATGTGGAAGCTGAAATGAGGAGACTGAAGATGGAGCTCAAGCAAACAATGGAAATGTACAGCACAGCTTGTAAAGAAGCTCTCTCAGCAAAGCAGAAGGTGTGTATTATGAAATTACATTACATCTGTTTTTTTGTGTTTTTTAAAAGGACAACCAGTTTCACTAGATTTTTCTTTTTTTGCACTATTTCAGGCAATAGAACTTCAGAGATGGAAGTTAGAGGAAGAGAGAAGATTAGAAGAGGCGAGGCTAGCAGAGGAAGCTGCATTGGCAATGGCAGAGAAGGAGAAGGCAAAATCCAAAGCAGCTCTTGAAGCAGCTGAGGCACAAAAGAGAATAGCAGAACTGGAAGCACAAAAAAGATTGAGTGCAGAAATGAAAGCACTCAGAGAAGCAGAAGAGAAGAAGAAAGCACTAGATGCTTTAGTAAATATAGATGTCAGGTATAGAAAGTATTCCATTGAGGACATTGAAGCTGCAACCCAGTTCTTCCATGAGTCACAGAAAATTGGAGAAGGTGGTTATGGTCCAGTCTACCATTGTTTTCTGGACCATACACCTGTTGCAGTTAAGGTTCTACGTCCTGATGCAGCACAAGGAAGATCACAATTTCAAAGAGAGGTAAGCTACACAACAAAATCAAGCTAACCCCACAAGTGCAACACAGAAAATTCAACTCTATATATGGAAAAGTTTGGATTTTGAAGTCATATTGAGCAGAAAAGGGCTTATCTTTTACAGGTTGAGGTACTGAGTTGCATAAGGCATCCCAACATGGTTCTCCTCCTAGGAGCCTGCCCAGAATATGGATGTCTTGTATATGAATTCATGGCTAATGGAAGCTTGGACGACCGCCTTTTTCGCCGAGGAAACACTCCACCTCTTCCTTGGCAGCTAAGGTTCAAAGTTGCAGCTGAAATAGGCACTGGCTTATTGTTCCTTCACCAGACAAAACCAGAGCCTCTGGTTCACAGGGACTTGAAACCAGCTAACATCTTACTTGACCGAAACTTCGTAGCCAAGATCAGTGACGTAGGTTTGGCCAGGCTAGTCCCACCAACTGTAGCAGACACTGTCACACAATACCGTATGACATCCACAGCTGGAACATTCTGCTACATAGACCCAGAATATCAGCAAACAGGAATGTTGGGAGTGAAATCAGACATATATTCCCTAGGAATCATCTTCTTGCAGATATTAACAGCAAGACCACCAATGGGTTTGACTCATCATGTTGAAAGATCGATTGAAAAAGGAACATTCAAGGAGATGTTGGATCCAACGGTGCCTGATTGGCCAGAAGAAGATGCCTTGAGCCTTGCAAATTTGGCTCTCAAGTGTGCAGAGTTAAGGAGAAAAGACAGGCCTGATCTGGGAAAAGTCATATTACCAGAACTAAACAGATTGAGAATGCTTGCTGAAAGCAGTGATCACCATTCAGTCGTGAATGGCTATTTAAGCCCTCCCAATATGAGCCTAGTTTCAGCCCCAGTGGTATGTTTTTGCTTCTTTTTCTTTTTTTTCCTATAAACTTTTCTTTGTTTTTTTTTTTCGCAGTGCCAAAAAAAAATCAGTATTAGCAGTTTTGTATTCACAATGTGTGTGTTGGTTATGGTTGGCTAGGTGCACGGTCAAATTCGTTCCACAGCTCACTCTGGGGAGAGCACAAGAAATAGATCAAGTCCTGCTTGAGAGATCAACAATATTTGAAGCAAAATAAAAGAAAAGATTAATTGTAAATTACTTAGGTGGATCCTTATATGTAAGAGCATACTTGATTTTCCCAATCCATAGAGGCAGTTTTTCAGCCTTTCTTTTGGTATTATATATATATTTTTTCACGCCATGTAATAGCATTGTATTTTTTTCCTTAACTTTTCTTTTTCTCATGTCTCCATCGAGGATAAATATGTATATAGAAGTCAATAATTAGAATCGAAATAAAATATACTTTGCTTTTTGTACATGCATGCTTGCATGCGAATTCACACATATACACACACATACTGAATTATTGAGAGAGGTTAGATGAATAAAATGCCTAACATTTTATAAAAATTTATGTATTGATTTGTGGATTAAAAACTTATAAATACATTTATTACCTCTTTTTTTTTAAAAAAAATTGTTTAAGCTGTTTTTCAACTAAAACATATAATTTGATATTTGTTCAAAAGTGTTTGATCCAAGAGGATTGGATTCTCTCCTTTACCTCTGTTTCTTTTTTCATTCTCAGAACCCATATCCACCCGTATATTAAAATATATGGATGGTTCACTTTAATATTTTACAAAATTATTATTATAAATATAAATAAATAAATTTCACTATTAAAATGTTATCTACACAATCTATAACTGTAATATAGATAAAACAACAACAATAATAAAGCATTATCTAATTAGATAGAGTGAGTTACATAGATCACACAACGTCATTATACTTTATCGAAAATTAGATATTTAGATAGATTATTAACCAAAAAGTCCGCTCTTTAACTACATTAAGTATTCACTTTGGTTTTCCTCGATCTCCTTTTAGAAGACTCCATACTACTTAATCAACCCTTATCACTGGCACACTCAATGGCCTTCTTTGAACATGTCCAAACCGCCGCAAACAATTTTCTATCATTTTCTCTTTAATAAATGTCACTCTAACTTGTCCATGTATTTGATTATTACGAATCTTATCTTTTATTACATAACCACACATTTATCTCAATATCATCATCCCAGCTACCCCTTATTTTATATTCATGTTGTCTCTTTAAAGTCCAATTTTCATTATTATATAGCATTGTTGATCTTATAACAGTGCAATAAAACTTTCCTTTTACTTTTTTAAATACTTTTCTATTACAAATAACTCTAGCAGTTTTTTTTTTTCATTTATACCATCTAGCTTGAAATCTATAATTAATATCCCCATCAACTTCATCATCTTGTTGTATCATTTCTCCTAAATATCTAAATTTTGTCACTTGCAGAATGACCCCCAATTTTAACTTCCACTTCACTTCTAACTTGTCTCTTATCAAAATTGCAATACATATATTCAGTTTTGCTCTTATTTAGATAAAAACCTTGCAACTTCAAAATCGTTCTCTATGTCTCAAGTTTAGAATTAATTTATTTCCTAGATTCAGTTAGCAAAATTATGTCATCATCGAAAAGTATGAAGTTAGGAATTTTCTCTTTGATGCGCTCGGCTAGAATGTCTATTATGTTAAACAAATAAAGGCTTGATAAACTTACCTCGTGTGAGTTCCCAAAATCTAGTTTTGAAAATATAGTTTAGTAGCTCAACTTATGTTGTTTTTAGGAGTAGATTAATTTCTAAATATTTAAGTGATAAATAACTTAAAACTATGAGAAATTATTTCGAGAAATTTTTCAAAGACAAATGAAATAATCTACCCTAATTCAATGTTATATATTTTTTGGTTTTCAAGATAAGGAAGTAAACAAAATGGAAATTAATAATAACAAGGCACATTCAATAAACTAATATAAATGAAGTAAGGTTTTCTTGGGTTGAGATTTTAGTCTTCCTTATTTTCTAATGATAAAAATTCAATACTATGAGTTAAAAGCATGGACTTAGACACTACTAGATCCATACTATATAATACTCATTTAATTCATTCTAGAACTAATTAAATGAGAATGCAATAAAAATTCAAACCATTCAATTTAGTAATTAAAAATCCACTCAACCAAATCTGATTAAACAACTCAGCATGCTCCTAATATAAACCATACAAAGCTTAATTACTCAACTCCTAACTGCCAAGTATAATCACTTACCATAGAACAATCTAACTCACACCCACGTCACTTAATTAAACCATATAATCATAATGAGAGCTTAAAGAAATTTTATCGAAGCTCGTACACCTAACTCAAGGAAACTCAAAGCAAAAAGAGATGAAGCTCGACGATTATGGAAACACTCGGCCATGGATAGACAAAGGCAGAGCTCAACGTGCTGGAGGAAGGTTGCTCGGTCTCCCTTCTTCGCTGATGCTTCTCGTTCTCAATCACAGAGTCGGGTCGATCGCCCTCGCTCTTTCCGTCTCTCCCAAAATCCACGAACGCGTCTCACTCTCTCTCTCTCTCTATGAATGGTCGAGCGTCTCTCACGTCTCAGCCGCTGCGCCTCCCTTCCTCTTTTTCCTTCATTCACCGAAAAACCCTTCTTCAATAGCCTAAACGGTGAGTTTTAGCTTCTGGTCCTTGATGTAATTTAATTGGTTCCCAAATTAATGATGCTTCCATCCCTGAAATTTCACAAAATGCAATTTAGTCCCAAGATATATAAAATCACTTAATAAATCAATAAATTCCTAACAATGCATAAGATTCTATTATTTTCAAGCTAATAATCCTCAATATTCCAACAAAAATCATAGCATTTATATTCCAAATTAAGTACTTATCAGAGTTTAAAGTTGATCACTGATATAGATAAATCCTTATAGGAAAATCATTTATATCATCTTCAGGCGTTTTAACACTGGTTGTTACTCCATCAGACAAAATAAAAAATATATAATATATTGCAATAACCATTTCATAAAATATTAAATCTAAAGTATCAATTTTTAATATAAGGGTATAAATAGGATATTAATCAGAAAAGGAGAGAAAAGTTACCGAGAAGATTTGTTTCCTGGCCAAAAGCTTTGCCCAACCTGATGATACTAGGGAGACTTGCTTGTTTGGGATCACTTCTGAGATCTCTAAAAGTGTTTATTTACATAAGTCAAGACAAAACTCATTTTACATACTTACCTCATATACCGTAAATCATGCTTTTAGAGACTTTTTTTTTAAATTAAGTTCCAAACAAGCACACTGAATTATGAAAATGGCAAAATCATCTTGCAAAATATCTAATGAATATGATGGTGAGGTTTTTAGAGACTTTTTCTGAAATTAAGTTTCTAAGTGAAAGACCTTATTATTCTTTTTTGGGAAAGGGTCGTTGCCACTAGAGCTCTAGAAGCCGGCAAGCAATGAAAATTTTTTCTCAAAATAAAGGTCATTTCCACACACACAAAAAACCCCTTAATACTAGAAATTTCTTTAGGGACCTCACTGTTATTAGGTCATTTTATGAGACTATTTTGTCATTTGCATATTTTGATGGTACTTATATATCATTCTCCCCTTGATATTAATTAAGGCTAAGCCTAATTATTATTATTTTTTTAAGATTGAAGGACATATAACTTTTTCCGGTTAAAAAAAAAGCGAACAACTACCAATAAAAGTTAGTCTAGTTTGTAAAAAGTTAACGCATAACTATAAAGTTGTGAGTTCAAATCTGTGAAGATTTTGTTGGTGGACAATCTATAAATATTTTTATAAGCCTACTTTAAACCTGAAGTCATGTCCTAATCTTAATGAACGACTCAACTCACTTTAATTTTTTTATACTAAGAAAAACGTATAATCCGTCTCAATATTGAAGCCCTCTCTAGTCAAGCCTGAACTAAAAACCTTGTCATTAGAGCCGGGAAATCAGGTCGAGCTCGTCGAGCCGGCCCTTTTAAGCCCTTTTAAATCACAGGCCGGGCTTGAAAAATGGAGCTTCCAAAAGAAGTCGGACCTAAAAAGGCCAACCCTAGAGGGCGAAGGCCCTGTAGGGTCGGCCCCGTTAAGCCTTTTAGCTTTATTTTTTATTTTAATTTCTTGCCCCTTCTACTCATGTCCTTACTGACTCCTCCCTAAGAACCTTAAAATTGCTAAATTTACATATGATGGTAATTTACTAATTCTTCATATTTTTACCCCTTAAGCAAAGTCTACTACTTAAAGTGAAGTACAATCAAAATTCCTTAAAATTGATGATAGTAGCGAAGAAGATGAAAACGATAGTTGTCATAATCATGTTGCTTAGAATGTTTAGTTTTTTGCCTTCTTATACTTTGTATGAGACTATGAATTATTAATACACAATATTTTTTTTACCTTTGATTATGAATTAATAACTGTATTTATTTTATTGCTTGAGGTTTATAAACATATAGTTAAATCTTGTGAAAATGATTTCCGGTCCTGCGGGCCGGCCCTAACTCTAATGCTCTCAGGCCGGGCTTTGAAAAACGGCAATTTTTCTTTCCCCGGATCCTGTAGGACCGACCCATTTAGGCCTTGACCCGTAAAAAACCGACCCTGATTCCACCTCTACCTGTCATTTGTCAAGTTGCATCCTGGTATCGTTTTAATTTTCGGAAAAAAAAAAGGACCAAGAAGAAGATAGATTGCCTTGTTGTCACTTTCAACTGATATTCATTTTTGTACCAAAAAACTGATATTCATTGTGAAATATAAACAGTGATATTTGGTTTAAATTCTTAGGAACTTCTTTGATTCTTATATTGGACTCTTGCAACTTTTTTTTTAATTCCCTCTATATTTACTCTATATTTCAGTATGATTTACCTGTTTACAAAAATTAATAGTTTTTTGACGAGCTTTTATTATTTTTCATTTCATCTCCTACTTTTTCTCATACCAGAATTTGAACTCAGCCGAGCTCACCACTGAGCCCAAATATGCTAGTTTCATTTGTTATTTTTCATGTGCATGAAGAAAAATATCTAGTTTTAATTTTATCATTACTTTTATTAATATTTTTCTTTAGATTAAAAGATATTACTGTAAACAAAATTACAGTCATATATATAAATATTTATAATTTATATCATAAAATAAGAATAAAGCATATATTGACCTATAAAATGGAGGGAAATTTGTCCCACAGCGGCACAGCCAATAGGATCATTAAAGAGAGCATAAATCTTGAAATTAAAGATATGAAAAGTCCAAAATCATCATATACAACACCATTAATAAAAACTAAAAGCCGAAAATAAAACCCAGTGCAGTAGCATCTGGCAAACCCAATTAAGTTCCTTTTTTAGGTCATCAAACGAACGATGAAAAAAAATATTACATGTACAACACCATAAAAAATCAATTTATGTGATGACTCAATCAAAAGGCCCATTTTTTAGAAAATAAAGGAACGTGGAAGCTTAAGAAATGGGTCAAAATCAATGCCCCCCGAAATCAGCAATTAAAAAAAAAAAAAAGTTAACGATAGTACATGAGGTGCTGCTGCCTTGAAGAATTACCAGAATAGGCATCATACATGGCTTGGGATGCCCCAGAGCTTAAGCCAAGAGAGGCAGCAGTAAGGCCATGTTGACCAGTCATATGCACAAGAGCTTGACCTGAAAGGCCAGATACAGCAGCCTGACTTAAGGCCAGTCGGCGCTGATAAGCCATTAACTCAGCTGGAGAATATCCTTGGTTTGTGGCAAGGATTTGATAAGGTTGTGTAGGAGGAGGTAGTGGGTTTGAAGCTGTTCCAGGAGGTGTTGGCTTGTTACCCCATGAACACTGCAAAGATCAAAGCATATATAATATAATCAAACAAAACTGAGATCTCATTATACAATCTGGCAAAACAGTCTTTCTGAGTCTGAAGGTATTAGAAATGCATCTTATACTTCATTTGCAATTAAGCAAAAAAGCAGAAGACTTCTCACCTTCATTGTTTTTCCACGAACTATTCTTCCATTAGCCATCTGAATGGCCAGCTCTGCTTCTTCATGAGCGTTGAATCTTACAAATCCAAAACCTTTATCCCTTTGAACTCGGACCTCCTCAATCACTCCAGCCCCCAATGCATGGAACTGATAGTGGAGTTCATTTTGTGTTACCTATGACCGCAAACAACATTTGTAGGAATGACACAAGTTACTAATCTAGTCTGAGAACCAAAACAACTCATAATTTGAAATAAACAACAATACCATTCACCCTCCAGGGAAAAAACCGCTGAGACATTAAATCGAAGCAGAAGCAAGAGTATTAAAATAGAATTAATGAGGCGTAAAACATCACTTTAAACTGCAAGTAGCACTCCCAAAACAAAATGTTGAATTCAGAGATGGCCTGGACTGGGTGGGATGCTCACTTATAGCATCTTTGGGAGTCCAAATCCCCCAAACACACATTTAATTAGATCAAGGCCAAAAATATAAAATACATACAGACCAGGGATTCAGAGTTTAGGCAATTAACAAAAATGTAATAAATTTAAAAACCAGGCCAAAAAAAAGTTCACAAGTTAAAGGGCTTTAAAACAGATAAGGTTATATAACCTATACAATATGGTTAAAGACTGCTTGCTATAATGAGCCAAACCAGTCCTGTTAACTAAAACAATTTATTTGTAAGGGAATGAGACACTCAGATCAGAGTTATGTAATAATTTATCATGCTAAAGATAACCATAACATTTCACTCCAGTTCTTTTAACTTCAACTTACATCAAGGGGAAGGTTGCCAACATAAACGGTGGTATAGGCAGAACTGTTTTCAGGAGCATCCTCATTATTATATTCCTGACTTCCATCTGTAGAATCATAGAGCAAAACAAAATGAATAACTTAATCTGTCAACAAAATTCTAAAGTTCCTAATCTGTTTTACACTTGTATCTTTACACACGAGCATACAGGATAGAAAATTTTAAGAGATCAACCGAGGTCCAAATGCCCAATTGAATTCCAGTCACCAAAAATTTTTATTTTTATTTTTTCTTCCAAAAGATGGATACAGATACAGTATCATAAAGAAAAACAGCTAATGCATAAAATATGGATATCAAACAATGTGAATCCACATGCTTGCATATAAGTTTGCTAGAATTTTCCAGTTAAATCAAGTTTGCTATACCAGATGCCTTAAGAGTTAACCAAGCACAATAATTTATTTTCAGGACTTCATGAATTGATTGTCTAACAGAAAAAAACAAAAGCTATCAAAGATAGAATGACATTATCTAGAAGAAAGGTATTGAATGGTAGATAATATTGAACTGTTAGAATCCACATGCTTGCATATAAGTATGCTCCATCATACATTGTGAATTACATGGCATGCACATCAAATTCAAGCTAATGAGATAACCGAAATACAGAAATTCAAAAACTATACAGTACAACCAACACCTATATAGCAATTGTTGCATAAATGGCTCAACATATTAAAAAAACATGATACCAGAAGACCCATTTGTTAGGACAACAGCATTTTGGGTGTCATTGTTCTTCTCCTCATTAGTACTTGTACCAGCGCCCTTGGTTCCCCAGTTGCAACGTATTTGCCTATTTCCCAGCCACTTACCTACAGGAGGCATTAAATGTCACAACTTGGTAGGAACAAGATGTATAAAATTAGATCATTAAAAATAAAGAAAAAAGAACAAGTCAACAAATAGTTAAATGCCTAACCATTCATATCATTGATGGCATTTTGAGCATCCTGCATATCAATTGCATAAAGTACACGTTAATACACCAAACAAGCGCCTAATTAACAGCTCAAGGACTAATATTTAACCTAGTTTAACTTGAAAGAGGTTTCAAAGCTACAACATTTAGAACATGATTTTCTGTTCTTAATAAGAGTAGAATCATCTGATTGAATTGAATTAGAAACAGAAAGTCTGAAAGATACTTTTAACAGGACAGGATTTAGTCGTCTTAGAACACAAAACCCTGAACAGGCCAAAAAATTTGAGAGCACTAGTAACAGTCGTTAAAGAAGATAGATTCCTTCTTTTCAAGTAGGAGGGTGTATTAGTTAATTTTTCTTGCACATTTCAAATTACATTACAACAGAATAAGCAATACCTGCTGATCACGGAAAGAAACAAAACCATATCCTTTTGACCGACCAGTTTTGAGATCCCACATGACCTTTGCATCACTGCATATAATAAGAGGGAAAATAAAAAATAAGTACCAAAAACATAAATATCGTGCAAGACTAAGTAAAGCCATGATGGTCATATTCCACAAAATCAGCTGTCCTTATCAAACTAGCTACCTAAAAATGACTTCAGTGACAATGAAAGAACACATGGGCCTCGATGTAGTGACTACAAAAATTGATAAAGAATAACAAAAAAGCAATAAGGAACTCACGAACAACTAGGATAGACTGAGAAGCATGCAAATAAAGTTGCATCAGTAACCTCTGAACTCAAATCACCAACAAATATATTGAAGTGCCCTGATATTTTGAACAAATTAAGGGAATATACGATTCAAAATAAGAATTCCCCCAAGAAACAAATGAAAAGAGAGAGGAAATAAAAATTATAACAATAATTACAACATATAGGGCCAGCCTAAGAGTAACCTGAAGTATCCTCCCTATGGGTATTGGCATATGCCCAATTCACCTTAATTGCCTGACCATATCTGCAAATGGTATTGGGAAAAATAAAAAAATTAATGCCATGCCACTATTCCTTCATAATACAATAAAAAGAAAAGGGGGAAAATCTAGAATTTTCTCAAGATTAATTGAACGAAACAGTATCCACTCCAGTACAACTATAACAATAGCATCTATATTGCCGAATAAGTGAAAATTCCTACAGAATGCCTCCTCATTCAAAATGCCCAAAAAGACCAATATACAAATATAATTCTTACAGTTGGCGTCCGTGCAAATTCATTATTGCAAGGGCTGCAGATGCTCTATCATGGTAATCCACAAAACCATATGAGGACTGCAATGATGATGTCATAATAGAACAAGAAAACAAATCAGTGAAAATCAGAAAATAAAGGGCATGGATAACAATAAAAACAAGGAACACAAATTGATCAAACAAAATATAAATTATAAGCAAAAGCTACACAAAGAGTCAGTCAAGGGAATTTTATACTGCTCCCCACCTCAGGACTCATGACTGTGAATAGACATGTAACAAATGTAAATTCTAAAGAGATCTATGACCTTCTCAAATGCTGCATTCTCTATCTCTCAAGCTCTAAGCTTTCAGCTTACACAATTCCAGGTTAGAAAGGCCCATCTTACACTGCCAATGTTGGTAAATCACGATAGACAAGTGGTCACAACTTAGGACGAGTAAAAGGTGTTATAGCCCCAATCATCACAGCATGAAAAGATTCCAACAAAGAGAGATAGTGAAAACAATAATTCTCTTATATTGAAGGACAGCTTCACCAAACATTTTTTACACTGATATGTATGTACTATTAGAACTCCTTGAAATCTGCCTAAAAAATTCTAGGAAAATTTCTGTAAAGAAGGAGAGTGAAAGACGTTTTGGGAAAACAATAATCCTACTCTCATCACTAAGTAGTTCCTATGATGAAAGATATATGAGACAATTAACACAAATATGTTATCTTTTAGCTATTAAAATAGATACTAGTCAAAAGAGGATAGATGATCATGAACAACAGAGTTTAATGGTCATGAACAGGAAGGAAACATTGAGTTGCACATCAAAACAAACCTTTTCTTTCCTTATGAGTTTGCACCCAGCGAGAGGACCAACACTTTGAAAGAGTTCAGCAAGAAGTTTTTCAGTAACATTTACATGAATGTTTCCTACATAACTGAAAGCAAACTATTCAGATTAATGAAGTGCCAAGGTAAGAAGATTAGAATTTTTTCTCTGGCACGCCTATAATTTTAAATCATGTTAAACCAGTAGAATCAAATTTGCCAACAAAACATTTAGATCATATACAGATAATGCCTTGTTAGAAAATAAATTTATTCCTTCTATAACTAGAAATCAAACGGAAAAATGTAGCAATTGAAAATCAATGAAGTGAATGGAAGAAAACATTGCATAACACTCACACGCTGAGGCATGTAGAAGTGTCAAAGCCTGGAGGCAAATTTCCACTTGGAATAGGCTCAATCTACAAGATTGCCAAAACAGAAAAATTAACCAGGGAAAGAGAGAAGGTCCCAGCAACTCTAAAACGACATTAAATAGAATCAAAAAAGAAGAAAAAATTTTGTCATGAGTTTAGCCTCCATGTCATGCTGCTATATTTCATTCTGATTTCCCAGTCTTAAGTTCAGGAGGTTAGCAAATTGCGATGCTATTGGTCCCCGGTCAAAACTTCCTAGATGCATTACTTTGGTTTCGTTCCCTTGGCAGTGGTTCGCCTAGATGCATTGCTTTTAAAAATTATAGCATCTCACATAAGCAACAGTCCATTCCGAAGCTCTTTCATATAAAATCTTGGGTCTTGGTACAGATACGATACGATACGAAAAAGCGACACTAGGAAACCAAATAAATCAAGGTTTGCTGTCACTAAAGGCATAAAGGAGCGAACCTGGGACATAGTAGCGGCTAGCATCCCTGGGTGATACATCTGCTGTTGCTGAAGCAACGCTTGCTGCATGAGGGCTTGTTGTTGCTGAAGCTTGAGCCTCTGTTGCATATTCCTCCCCTTATCTCGTTAGAAATTACTGATGACAGCCTATGAGACAGATTCTGACAGATTGCTGGTAGAAAAATGGGGAAATAGTATAATAAATCATCAAGAGTCAGGAATTCAATGAAGACATTATATAATTCAAAGAAAAATGTTCTACATGCATTAGATTTACATTCGTTTTTCGGCGATCTAACTCTTGAAAATCGTTGAGGAAGCGCATAATAGATTACATTTGAAAGGAAAATTAACTTACCCCAAATCTGGCTCCTTTGTTTGTGTTTTGTGATTTTGCACTCTCCCACTCCGCTTCAGGTACGAATGAAATAAGGCTCCGTCCGGTGATTCTCAATTAGGAGTTCGGATTCGGAGCTGATGGTCGGTTTGGATTAATCCGAAGACCATTCCTTGAGTTTGGCGTCTCTATATAAAATTTCTGATGCCCTCTCCGCGAATGATATTGATCGTATATCGATAAAAATTAAAAAAAGATATTGATAGTGTATATTTTTCTATTATCTTTTTTTAGTACTTAACGCAAATTAAATTAAAATTCTTTCTTCATAAAATTCCACTCAACCCCATGCGAGCCATTTAATTTCAGTTAATTCAAAATAAAATTAATTTTTATGGATAAAAGTATAACAATATATTTATTAAAAAAACATATTTCCTCATTTCCTAGAGCTCTGGCAATTGGTCACTGGCAAGCCTGGTTGGAGGCCTTCGATGGCCATCCATCAAGCTTCGACGCCATCTAGCTTGTCAGAGATTCTATCTCTATAAAGTAATTTATATGATTCACATGCTTATTTAACTTGTTCATGAAGAGTTGTACGTTTACAAATGTGACTTGTTTAATTTGTATTATTTATACATCTATTTCACTAGTTTAAGAATGAAATTTGTTCAATTTGTATGGTTCATATATGTATTCCATTTGTTTATGAAGAATTGGTTGGCAAAAAAAAAAAAAGGTTCATGAAGAATTGGACACTCACAAATGTGAATAAGTGGAATAAACATAAGAACAACACAAATCAATTGGCTAAAAATATATATATATATATATATATATATATATATATATATATATATATATATATATAACTTGTTTATATATTTATTCCACTTGTTTATAAGGAGTTGAATACTTACAAATGGGACTTTCTCATGATCTTATGTTTTTTTGTTAACAAATTAATTTGTGTTATTCAAATATATCCTACTTATTCATGAGGAGTTAAACACTTGCAAATGAGACTTATTCATGATCCAATGTTTTCTAGTTAATAAATTAATTTGTGTTGTTTATATATCAATTTCACGTGTTCATGAGGAATTGAACACTTAGCAAGGCAAGACTCTAACAAATCTCATTTGTAAGTATCCAATTTCTCATGAACAAGTGGAATATATATGTACACATATATGAGCAATGCAAATTGAACACGTCTTATTTATAAATGTACCACTTTTTATTAACAAATGAAATAAGCGTATGAATGACACAAATTAATTTTCACTAGCCAAAGCTGTGGCCAGCCCAACAACATCGGAGCTTCGATGGCGGGCTGTTGAAGGCCACCTTGGCTATCAGATATGCGGTGACCAATGTTATTAAACTGGAATCAGTTAGGATAGTGGGTCAAATTGGAGTTAACCTGAGACCAAACTGGTGAGAAAATGAAAATTTCAGGCTTATTAATATGAAATTATAAAGAAAAATAAAAAATTGATTTTTATATATTAAAATAATAATAATAATATCAGGTCACTATCCGACTGGTTTCCGGGCAGAACCGGCCGGTCTGGTTCAGATTTAACAACATAGGCAGCAACTATTGAAACTTCTTTTAAAAAAATAAAACAAGGATATCATTATCTTTTCAGTTACAAAACTTAATTTCATTTTGATCCATAGAGTGCTACAAAGTTTCAGATGTGGGGATTAACTTAAATTAAATTGCTCCTGTGTGAACTGAAAAATTCCCTTCCTCCTTAACCAAGAAAGAAAATCGGAATTCTCTATTGACTTTATTTTTTAAAAATTTTCTTTTTCCATCTATTCACTTAAATATTTTTAAAATTTATTAATCTAGCGTAAATAAAAACTTCACATGAATTTACAAGGGGTTCAAGTGTTCTGAATCCCAAAACGGTATAGCAAAATCAGTCAAAATGTTGAAAATTTCTCCTAAGCATTTTGATTACATTAGTGGGGAAAAAAATATTTAAATGCCTTTAAGAAAATTTATATCGGAATTTCCTTTGAATATCGGAAATTAGATCTTTTCATTAAAAAGAAGGAAAAAACAAGGAAATCAAATCTTCATTGGAAAAAAGATTACAAATGACATTTTAAATTTTATATACAGAACATCGTATACGAGAAACAGTATATAGTGTTCAACTAAAGTTCGCTACATATAATAATTTCAATCTTATCCTTGACTCTTTTTTGTTGCCAACACAATCACGTCCTTAACTATTTATGCCGAAGACCAACCTGACTTGATTCCAATTAAAATTTTAACATCATAACATATAATCCATATTTATTTTACAACAACGTTAATTTATATGCCAGCTCAGCTCCATAATCATAAGATCACATTCGTGATCACGGAAAAAATTTATGGGACTGCTTACCAGGGATAAGATACGAGTAGGAAGGGATATGGAGACGTATTTGAAAGAAGATAAAAGTTAAGGAAACTAACTATTGGTATTAAATTAAATTTTTTTAAAAATTCTTTGCAATGTTTAACCTTTTAGTTTAGGGCCACTTAATCTGTAAAAAAAAAAGAAAAATAAAATACATTGGACACTGGATCTTCGATGAGGACAGCTCTTAACCCCCCCCCCCCAAAACCCTTTTGCTTAAGGAGTAATAACCTGATTTGTACTCCTTTAGCTAAAAACAATTTAAAATAAAATGAATACATTTCAGATGGGTGTCTCCTCGGAGAAGAGGATTCCCCCACACAACAAAAATGGGTTGCAGATGGCGCATACTCAGCAAGCTTTGACGGCTTGCTCAACCTTCGGCTTGCTTTTCGGCCGACCAGTTAATCTTACATCTTTACTTAACAAATATTCAAGCGCTTTCTCCAGGGTGACCTCATCAGGTTTCACATTCTGCATACCAATTTCCAAATAAGAAAACCCCTCACCTCAAATATTAAAACTAGCTAACACCGAAAAGCAATCCTAGTAATTAAGGTAAGGACAACATTCTATTTCAAAATAATTAGGATGCTAAAAAATATGAGTGTAATAAAAAATAGTTACCATTTCAATAGAATTAAATTCGCAAAAAAAACCAGACTAGGAGTTGTGACCATTTAAATTATACTGCCTACGTCCTTGGTAACATGACAGTCAATTGTGAAAAAGGATTAATGAGTAACACTTCCAAGATCAAGGTCAAAAAAATAACTGATGTAAAACTCATACACTCAATCTCACAATAATAGATCTGATCTAGGAAAAGGGAAATAGAAAGAGAGGGAAAGAGAAAGACAGAAACAGAGGAGAACGCAGCAGCCCTAGTTGTTTCAACCGTTCCTAAATGGCGCAAAGTCGCCCTAGTTTTCCCATATTTTCTATCAGTAACACTTCAAGAGATTGCTTCAATACGAACATGCAGTAGGAGAACATAGCAGCCCTAGTTGTTTCAACCGTTCCTAAATGGCACAAAGTCGCCCTGAAACTATAAGCATTACCTTTGGAATAGAAGCTGTTGTTCGTCGATGTCTGACAGCAAACCCAATCCTAGAATGCTTCAATATAACTGGCTGTCCATCCTTTGGATGGTTGCCCTAATAACAAGCAAACATTAATTTGTTGCAGGGAAATGCTAACCTCACCTTTACAAAATGGTGAGCCTTTGTATTGAACAAAACACGCTAGAAGATACCATAAACGCAGGTGCAACCAGGGCATAACTCAAAACAATATAGATATAAATGCACGCAAGTGTAAAAGAATTTGAATAGAATAATGAGAGATTTACCAAGGTCACTGGGTATCGCAGCAACTCTACCGCATCTTCTAGAGTGATAGAGTCTGTACCTTTTATCTGGAAAATACCAATTCCGTGAATTCTATCCTTCTATTGGAAGAAGCTAAAATGAATCATATTTGCACAACCAATTACCACAACCAATTACCACACATCATCATCAGAATATATATCCAAAGGCATCACCATGGCAGAATTTAGTAAAATTAGAATTCCGTGCACCAAAATTGAATGGTCACGCTGTATCACTCTATTTTGGAGAACACAAATCCATACTTAGACATATATATACATTGGGGAAACATTGTTCTCACAGGAAGCAACATATAACATTATTCTTATAGGTTTGGCCTTGTTAGTTCAAGGAATCTTTCAACAGCCATCATCGTGTAAATTCTACAGCCAAATATCATCGCAAGTTCTACAACTGCATCAGTGTTGTACTATCCATATGATATGAAAAATAATGTCAAAAATTTTAGAAAAAACTGAATACTAAAAGAAAATCAGAACTTACAAACAGCCATTACAAAGGCTCTCCTTCTCTCATCATCCGCCACCTCCAAGCACGAAGGTGGGGGTTGATCAGTATCCCCTTGCTTTCTAATCTCAGCTAGTCTTACAGAAAAACACTTCCATCTTATGTGATGATAACAATATATAGTGTGCATGGAACCATAAACAGATTAAAATGTCAAACAACAATGGCAATGAACCAGCAAAATGACCAAAAGAGTTTGTCAGATGGTATATTCTGGAAAAAAGAAAATTGGACATACATGAGAGACAGAGGCTCTTTTAGGTAAATATCCCTTCCTATCTTCTCCAAGCTGAACATAATTTCCGTAAGGACCAGTTTTCAGAAGAACCTGAAGGAAAATTATACGAGTCATTTATAAAATCCAAGCAACCAAGCAAAACATAAAATCCTACAGTTTGATGAAGCATATAACCAAGACCACGATCTAAAGGGAACCTTTTCATGTGATCCAGGGTGGACACCAAGGACTTTTGGCTCCTCTATTTTAGTGTTATTTTGATCGACAGCTTCTTCCTCATCCTCACCATATAATGTTTTGGCAATATACCTGTTTTCAGAATAACAAGAGCCGCTAGTAACATTCATTTCTAAATTCATAACACAAAATATTACTCACAAGGCAAATTATTTTTTAAAAGAACACAAAAAATAAAGTTACCAGACAAACTGACAAAGGTCCAAAATTTCAACCGAGTAAAGACTGACATTAAAATCCATGATGTAATGAAGGCATGGCTGACCTAGTCTAACATCCAAAATCGATCATTGAAAATGGAACCTGCATGTCTAATGCGTTTATCACACCTCTAATGCAACTCATCCAATGATGAGATAATGGATTAAATAGATATTTGATTATCAAATGGGCAATCAGGATTATCTGAATGTTTCAACAGTTCAGATCTGTGTTTGCTTTACAAAATGCAATATTTAAACTTGGAAATATAAAATTTAGACTTGATGTAGAGGTGTTGCGTGGAAAGATGCATTAGACATTCAGAATCCTGTTATCAACAAGCACTTGATCATATTTTTTCACCAATCAGCATTTCCGCTTTATTTGGCAGTTAGAAGGTTTAGTATAAATCAGACTTGGGATTAGTTGACAGATCACTTGCGGTGTGACAATTAATGTAAAATGCTTCATTTGGAGTACTTAATCTTCTATCTCAATCCCTATCATAAGGTGAAGTAGAGACTAGGCCCTTATCATAAAGTAGAGCGTACAATGCCAAGTAACCCATTAGTGACATGCAAAATCTTTAGTAGTAGACCAATTGTGGATTCATATCCACAATTTCTCATCTGTCTTATTCTCTCTGTTTTTGAGGTAATTTATGATTACTGCCTGTATCCTGAAATCCCTTTGAAGTACGTGCATGGTATTCGAGCCAAGGTTTCACTTTAGACTCTATTTTCATTATCAAAATAAATCTGGGAACTCATGCAATTTCCACATATTGTTTAACACGGTAAACATAACAAGAACCTTTCAATGCACTGTGTAGCATATGACAGGTAGAGTATTTTATAAATTACACATCAGTCAGGTTTTATAAACCAGATATGCGACAGAATACTCACTTGCACTTTGGATGCTGGTCACAACCTATAAAGTAGCCAGCACCAAACCTACTTACTTTCATAATCAAGGTGCCTTCCAAACAACTGAAACAAGTTCATATTGTAGTTAGCAGATAAAAAGGATTAATGATATCATGCAAAACATGAATGCAAAGACGATATGATGAAAGTAATCAAGCAGACATTTTGGCACCATATTACCTTGGGCATACCCTGCTCTGACCTGGTAGAGAAGCAAATAAATAATCCCCAAATTTTTTTTCCAACATCTTCTCCACCTGTAAGTAGCAAAACAATATTTTATTAGTTAACAAACTATAAAAGGAGTACTGGAGTAGCATTTTAATTTATATCAGTCAACAGCATTGTAAAATAAATCAAATTTAAAACACAACCTTTTGCAGGATAATTTAAAAGCTTCCATGACCTATATGGATAATACTCAAAATCCCACATTCATTCTGAAACTAGTTGTATCCTATATAAAAATTAATGGACAATACAATATTTACCGAGTACTAGAATATCACATGAAGAATCAGGATTGGTGGAAATCAGTATTAAAAGGTCATTGATGGTGCAGAGCATGAGCAGAATCAGACATCACTAATAATTGACCCCAGGCCAAATACACACAATGACAAGAGAATAGCAAATCTGATAATTTTAAAGAATTGAAAATTGAGCGATGTAATTATATTTTGAGCGAAAGAATGGCTGTACCTGATGAATATGAACATTAGCAGCACGCTCACAATATGATTTAAACCGTGTCCAATAATCTCTGAGGAGGCCTTTCCATTCAGTTAATCCAGCAGAGACATTATCAAGCTGAATCAAAGGCAATGTTTTAAAAAAATAGCACAATAAAATAGGATGGCAAATCCCTCTTCAACATCTAGAATATAAGCAAAAGAAAAACGTAAAAAAATAAATGAATATACAATGAACATATGAGATTTAAACAGGATGTAGATAAAAGAGATAGTTTGTAAGTTGGACAAGGTGGGAAAGTAGAGATACAATCACATTAGTGGCTAGCATAATATGTGGTGCAGACAACTATGATACCTCAGTCTCCATATCGGCAGTGAAACTATAGTCTGTGACCTCTGAAAAATGATGAGACAGAAAAGCCGAAACCTATGCATCATCAAGAGAACAACGATGAAGTGCTTGCTACATGTGGGCATATTCCATACTTTCTACAGAAGAATAAATTGATTGGCATCTGACAATCGTAGGAGTCAACAGAGTAAAAGAATATAATGCACATTCATAAGAAATTATAACAAAAGAAAGAGCGCCAATGGTTAAGTATTTCAAATGTGCATATAATGCACCATTTGTCCAATGCTTCTCATGCACTTTCAATTTTTCAAGAAAATAGGAGAGCATGAGATAATAGGTCTTAATGAGTTGAAGATGTATGCCTTTTACAAGTCTAACAAATGTCATTGAATCAACAAAGCTGCAAATAAGATACAAGGCATAGCATTATAAGAACATCAAGTTTTGGATTCTAGAGGGTTATCTAATTGAGAAAGCAAAATGATATTAGAGAAAAAAACACAAATTAATTGTAGACTACTCTAGCTTCAGACGCACACTATGTTGTTTTATTTGTTATCATAACATAACTGGGCCACAGCAACATCCACAAACGGACATAGAATTTATATCTGGGAAAGAGGATTTGTATTTCATAAAAACAAGCAACGCAGGGGAACAAAAAAAGGGAAAGCAAGAGAAAACCCTGAAATAATATATTTTTATAGCATCAATCTAGTGTAGACAAGAAAGACAGCGTTCCAAGGACTCCAATTGCGGGAATATGTAAATATCAATACAATATATCAATCCTTTTCATCCCCACAAAGCAGTTCATAAAAAAATAAAGAATCCTAAGCTTACCATGCGACCACGGAATTCTGGATACAGAACACGGCTTTTTACTGTCACATAGTTTCTGTCCTGATGCAAGAAGCAAACGAAAGCTAATTTTTTTGAAATAGACACAAAATAGATGTATCCAAGGACAAACATTTTCCAGGAGCACGCAGTAAAATATACAAATGGCATGAGAACAATGTCAACAAGAGAATTCTAAAATCTAGAAGTCATTACTCTAGGCATTGCTTGGTCTTTTAAGTTCAAACACTAGCGATTGCTAGACATTCCAACGACTAGACCACAAAACATTTGCTTAGAGCAATGAGAAAGACCAATGAAGGAGATGATCTCCAATCAGTTTTTTGGCCTAGGACAGTTAAAAGTAAGGGAAGCCAGGGTCTGAGTAAAGCCTAACTGATTAAATTGCTAACAGTTCAGCTCAATCAATGACTTGAAGAACTCAAGCAAATTTCTTTGCAAATCACAAATACTAATATTAATCTTTATGTAATAGAAGCATTATAATCAGACTGTTGCACAAGTCAGTTACCTTTAAAACCTTCAATGTGACTGCATATGTTGAAGGTCTCCCTATCCCAAGCTCCTCAAGCTTCTTAACCTATCAAATACAATATTGCAAAAGATAACCCCCTCCCCCCCAAAAAAAAAAAAACCAAAAAAGAGGGGAACGTGGAGAAAGAAATCAGAAAGAGAATAAATGCAGGAGAAATGAAAACTATCCTCCCAGATGAAAGCAACCCTAATTATGGTCTATAGTAGCCCACTAATTCCAATGAAAGGAAGGTGATGACATACCAATGATGCTTCAGAGTAACGTGGTGGGGGTTGTGTAAAGTGCTGCATAATTTCTGTTTGAACAAGATGTATTGGATCCCCTGGCTTTAAAATAGAAGTCAGTGAGGGGAAATATGCGACATAATGAAGTTAATGGACATCAAAGGTATAAATTAATAAAGCCACCAGTGTCTGCCCATCTCTAACCAAAAAACAGAAATTATACCATAAAGACCTTGTGTTCAAAGTCAAGAGGCAAAACCATGGAATGAAAAGGTATAATATCAATTGAGAGGGCTAGAAAGATCTGATGTTATTATAGGAAGACTCGGATGAGAATCCCACTAGAAAAGGAAACAAAAAAAGCATAAAGCAAGACTCATTGGAATGAGCATTTGAACGAGCCCCTCAAGAAAAAACCATAGGCAAAACACAAAAAGAAAGGCAAGTACAGCATTCTATCCAAATAATATAAAGAGAGAAGGCATCAGATAGGTTTCATTGGCATTAAAAAACAAAATAATTACGAAACAACATCTAATATTACCTTTAAGGCATTTAGAACCCCAAAATCTTGATCACGGTCTGATTCATAATTTTCTTTATTTTGAACGCCTTCAGCCTCAGTGTCCTGCAACCAAAAAACCTTCATGTAAGTGAAGAGACAAACAACTAAAATGAAGTTGACATGTGAACATTTTCAACCTCCATTAAATAAGAAAAGATATTCAAAACAATAAACAATAATAAACATCTCACAATTTACCAATACTGATAAAGAAATAATTGAATGCAAGCTTCATCAAATAAGTAAACTAATAAACTATGCTTACATCACTGGAATCAATCATACGTCACCCACCAAAGTAAAAGTTCAAAATAATACTCAAACAAGAAATTGCACTGTTGCACACAAATCAAAACACGAGTATATACATACTAAGAAAATTTTTCTTTTTGCGTGGCAGAATTGTACAGAGAAACCTGCATGCATAGCAAACAATAAAGAAATCTTTGAAAGTATACCATTAGTAAAGATCCTGTTTGTGGCATCTTAATTATGGTCAGAAGGGTGATCTTAGAAAAATTAGTTTACCAAGAGCTTGTATTGGGTTCCAAAAAATCATAGGCATTGTACCAGTTGCAACAAACCAGATGCTTAAACTCAATATGAAAATTGTAATAAAGTGAAAGGATTTCCTTGTAAGGGACAACAATCAGCTGTGCAAATAACTACAATCTTTTAATAGGCTTGATCAAATGGCTTCCTTACACCATCAAGAAGCTGGCATCTACATCATACCTTAAACACTGCCTGGTATCCAGGGAAATCAACCCTTGAGCTTGCAGATCGGAATACAATGGCCTCATTGCCATTTCCAATATCAAGTAGTATCTGGAAACAAAAGGATGTTAAACAACAATCTGATTTAAAATAGCTGACCAAACTCAGGCAGATAAATTTCATATGCATGTGTCAAGAACCATTTCTCCCAAAACCTGTTGCTTTTAGGCAAATTACCAGGGATAAATTTATTATTGATGGAAAAAGAAGCAAGTGTTATTCCTACAAGTTCCATAAACTTTACGGAGAATTAGTAGTCTAACCTGCTCAAAGACAGCATTTTCCATCTGACAAGCAACTGTTCTTGACCAAATAAGTGTGTATAACCTCAAGGAATCTTCCTCTAGCACCCCAACAAACATTGCTGTTAATGGCAAGACAGCAAGCAGTTACACCACAATGGGTTTGCCATTAAATATTTCATAAGTTCTTCACATAATTAAATCAGAAACTAAAGACAATGACATGCGTAGTAAAATAAGTGGCTTACATGGTAATCTACGTATGTCAGTAGGCCTAATGGCTTCATGGGCCTCTTGGGCATTTTTCACCTTTTTAAAATATTTCCGTGCATTTCGTGAGGCAAAATCTTGACCATACCTGCACGCAGTAATTGTTTATTAAAAAAAATTGCTTAGTTGTAGTGAAAAATTACCAGATAATACCTTGCATGTGAATAGAACTGAACTACTATACTATGTCAAACAAAATCTTCTTTCATGCCCAATAGTAAGGTCTAATTCTTGTTTTCTTCTTTTGTCTCTAGGCGCAAATAGAGGAGTTTCTCTTTCTATATGGAAGAAGAATTTACTGATGATAAGTGAAAAGCCATGCAAAAACTGAGAAAATTTATAAACTTGGCAACATAGAAAAGCTTTGTAACCCTGTTGTAAATCCACTGGGGATGCCCTTCTATTAAAATAAAAATCCGCTGAAACCCACAAAGAAATTCATTAAAATAATTTATACCCACAAGGAAGGAGGACTACAGATTAGTTATGGAGAGCTTATGAAGGATCTAAGGTGTTTTTTAAGATAACACAGTCCACTTGTCACTCTTTTCTCACTTTATTTAAAAGTCTAAAATTCAAGTGACAATTAAGACACTCGGTAAAGCTTTGACTTGTCACTTGCAAAAGAATACTGCTACCAAGAACATCTGGAAATGCACAAAGTGTGAATTAGGAAGACTATGCCATTCAAAATTGCAGCAGAAGATTTGGCATCCTATTTGCACCTTGAATAGAACCGAAACCCATAATTCAAAATTGAAATAGGAAAACTACCATTACGCTTGTACAGTGTAATACATCAATAGTACTGAAACCCAGAATGAGCATAAAGATGTAGGGAAGAGGGCATCTCACCTTTCAATGATCAGTAAGCGTATACTAGAGACAGCTTCATCAGAAATCTAAAATATAAAAATAAAAAATATAAGGTACTTAAAATTGAAATGATTAGCTGCAGATAAGATTATTGAACCAATACAAGAAATAACTTTACATGTGCCATTCATATGTCAACAGCATGAGTAAAAGTCAAAATTTTGATATGGCATAGGATCCACATACAGATATTCTTAGGCACACATAGCCTAATCTCATTAAAATATAGCTCGGCAGAGTTAAGTTTATTAAATTATCTAAACCATGTTTACACGCATTCCACTCTTCAGCCCAGCATGTAAGCAATTAACACTCTTGCACCCCAATAAGTCTCTCATCACACGATAAAATAATGATATAGTAACCAATAATAATAAGATGATGATGATGAAGAAGAAGAAGAAGAAGAAGAAAATGTCATAGAAAAGGACACTCATGAAAAAGTATATCACTATGTTCTGCTACTAAAGTGATACCTACATGCAATCCATCAGTTCTCATATATGTTATCAAACCCACTGCTTCACCATTGGATAGTTCAACTCCCTCATAGAGTTTTTGAGCAAGCTGCATTCATTAGGCAACAGAAGTTACAGTCAAAAGCAATCCAAGAAAAATCCCCAAATTTAAATAATCACACAATGATGGTTCTACAGGAAAAAAAGCTTGGCATCAATACACTTTGATAAACAACAACAACAACAACACAATCCTTATCCTACTAGGTGGGGTCCACTACATGGATTACACGACGGCATTGTGCTCTATCAACAACCAAATACTTGGATAATACACTTCAACAAACAAGTATGAAAATAGAAAATGAATTAACAAATTTGTATACCTTCATTGTGTAACTTGTTGAGAAATTCAACTTGTTTGCAGCATCTTGCTGGAGAGTGGATGTTATATAAGGTGTTGGAGGGTTTCTTCGAATTTTGCTTCTTTTCATATTAATAACCTGAAAGTCCACTGATTGTATTTTGTTTTCAATGTCTGCTGCCTGGGTATTAGAGGTAATTGAAAATTGATTCAACTTTCGTGAATCAAAATGAGTTAAGTGAGCAGGAAAAGTATAATCCTTGTTCAATGTCTCTTTGTTGTTCAATTGGGCCACTACAGTCCAATACTCCTGTGGTTTAAATTCATCAATTTCCATTTCTCTATCGCATATGAGAGAAAGTGCGGCAGATTGGACTCTCCCAGCTGATTGGCAACCAGGCAGCTTCCTCCATAGTAATGGTGAAATATTAAACCCAATCAAATAATCAAGAGCCCGCCGTGCCAGGTACGAATGAACCAAATTCACATCAACATTACGAGGAGACTGCAAAGCACCTTTTATAGACTTTTCAGTAATTTCATGAAAGACAACCCTTGCTATAGATAAATTCTCGTGCAAAGCATCCTGCTGTTTTAACATCTCAATAATGTGCCAAGCAATAGCCTCTCCTTCACGGTCAGGATCTGATGCAAGAATAAGATTTTCTGCTCTGAGGCACAAGCCAAAACGAATTGAGCAGGAGAACAGCTATCAGCCACATACATATACAAGGCAGCACAAAATAATTTCTTAAGAACAGGACTGGCAATGAACCAAGATAATGAGCAGTACACAATTTTGCAGTTGAACTTGAATTGTTTTTCCTTTTCTCAACATATGTGTGTGATCTATGTATTATAATGTAACATAATATATAAGATAACATTTTATAATGAAATTAATAGGTGAACTAGAGAACTAAGAACATAATTATATAATACAAAATAAAATTATTCAAAAAGTTTTAAATAATAACTTATATTGATAGAAAATTGAAGAAAGTGAATACTAGTTTAACCAACCACTAAAATGGGAAAACTAGAGAAGGTGAATGAAAGGAAAGAGAATGTACCCGCTTAGTGCAACTTTGATGCTCTTAAGATGCGTCCAGGCAGGAGCTGGGACCTCCCACACCATACTAAAATCATCATCAGGGCGCACAGATCCAGACCTTCCAGCCAAGTCCCTTACATGACCATAGCTTGGCAAGACTTCATACATGTCACCCAGGTAACCTTGAATAACCTTTGCTTTAGTAACAGACTCCACAACAACCACAGAAGTTCCGGTGGGAGGATATAGTGGCTTGACAGTAACTTTCTCTGGAAGTTTCACTTCATTGATCACTTCCTGCTTTGAATCATTCGTAGCCTTCATTAATTTCCCTTTCTCACTGGAACTCCCACGTTTTTTCTTTGATAATTTCTTCTTAGAAGCAGGTTTATCAAGTACTTCTTCCGATGAAGTCTTTGTTGAATTCTTCTGTGAAAAAGCAGTGTCAGCAAGAATGCTTCAATCGTAAATGTTAAAAAGCATTATTTCCTTATTACAAATAATAATTTACTAACCTTTGAAATACATGTGGAGCTCTGTCCCATATCAAAAAGATGGGACGTATTTACTTCAGAAGAATTTATAGAATCCTGAGCACCAGCAACCTCTTCCGATGAATTGCTAACAGATTTCTTGTTCTTCTTGCTTCCTGACTTCTTTCTTCCACTGAGTTTAGAGTCCTGATTATTATTAGCAGGTGGTGCTGATGTCAACAATCCCTTGTCTTCAACTAAACTTTTTCTTGAGGTTGCTATATCTACTTTTCTTGAGGTTGCCATATCTACGTCTTCAGAAACAGAGGTACTTGAAGTTACATCTCTCTCTTTTCCCTCAACATTGAAAGCTTTTACCCGTTTCTTGTGTTTATTAGAACTTTTGAAGCCCAAGGTAGACTTATCATGATTTCCATCTACGGCATTTATAGTATCATTTCTAGTTTCCACTTTCCGGACATAAGAAACATATCTCTTAGGGAAGATCCCATCATTCGTTAAACTCCTTCGAAAACCTTTCTCCAAATATGGGAAACTCAAATTATTCAGAGATTCCAAAGATTTACAGAATCCTCGTCTTGCAAATACAGGGACAACAGCAGTGCGCCTTAAAGCATCACTTGTGACATTGAAAGGACAAAAGCCTTGTCCAATGTTTGCATGCTTTATTGACATTGTCCCAGGCTTTCCAAATTTATGTTGGGAACTCTTTTGGCATTTAATACTGTTGGCAACGCTCCATGTTGAATGGGATCTGGGTGGGTTCTGAAGAGCCCTTAATTCCAACTATAACGCCATTTCACATCCAAAAGTATATTATTTCCAAAATCCAATATGCATAGTCAAAATAAAATGCATCTGTAGGGCTATATTATGCTGCAACACAGAACTTATTCAAGAAATTCAGGAATCAATAGTACCAATCAAATGCATTATTCCAGGAAAAGAAAATGAACTAAATCCATCCCTTATTCCAGTTCTCATAAGGGGAAACAGACAAGTCCCTTGATCTACAGTCCATGCAACACGTAACAAAATAATACAGCTAAACTGAAGACAAGTAGACAACTGCCTCATTCGTTATTTATGTTATCACATCTTATCAGAATTGCTAACGCATATATAATGGAATAGAAGACAAAGGCTGGCACCTAATTAGAAACAGCAAGTATCTTTTCTCAAGAGGCGTTGACAATCAAATAGGTGACTCCCATGTCTATATCTAGTCAGCATATAAATAGAGAAGGATAGAATGATATCAATACATGCATAGATATACACGTGTGTGTGTCAAGTTTTTTCCATTATTTTCAGGATTGCCAAAGTCACCGACTGGCCGGTGAGAATTATGTTTTGTTTCATCTTCATCCACGCGTATACAAATTACAGAAACGGTCCAAATGTGCAGAAGAATAATTAATGAGAACAAATATGAGAGAGGGAAACAGGGAATAAGAATAAGTCACCATGGAGCAGAAGCGTCGGAGAGGCAAAGCCGTCGATGAAGGGGTAGAAGATAAAGTGAATGAAGGAGCAGAAGCGGTCGTGGTGAACAACAAGTTCCTCTGCAATTGAATCATGCTCATGGTGCCTTCATTTGGCTCAGGAGCTGAGGAAGAAGATGGTGCCCCTCACTTGTAACGGGAAGTGTGGGGTGGGTTACTTTAGGCCAGTGGTGAGGGTTTAAGGCGAACGGTATGGTCTCCAGCCCTCATACTGGTCGGCCGGCCTATCTAGTCCACTGAGCCCAATGGCCCGATTAACGCAAAGGATAATTGATAAATCTCATGTACATATTTACTTCGTAGATCGTAAAAATTGTCTCATAGACTATAAATCATAATTAAAAAGTATTTATGGAGGCTATCCAAACATGCTATATAAATCCGACTTCTCGCATTCTCATCCCTTTCCTCTTCATTACCCAAAATACTGTCATTTTAGGTAAAAAAAATGAGGTTGGTTTTTTTTAATATATATATATATATAACGCCTTGAAGTATTTTTTTAGTGACATCTAATATCTTAAAATAATTTTTGATACATTGATCACCTTAAATAATTTTTTAGTAGTAACTACTGTCTAACAAACTACACTCTAAAATATTTTTTTTAGTAACATCCAATATCATAAATTAATTTTTAACTCATTCAGCACCTTAAATAATTTTTTTTTTTTTTTTTGCATCTAATCCCCTAAACTATTTTTTATCAATACTCTAAATCTTATTTTACCGTGCTAAATGCATAAAACATTATTTTATGATATTGAGTGATATTGAAAAATACTCCAGGGTGCTACATATATTTTTAAAAAAAACAAAAGGACCCAACCCCCCTTTTTTGTTTACCCAAAATGGCAGTGTTTTGGGTAATGGAGAGGAAAGGGATGGGAATGCAATGGAGAGAAGCCGGATAAAAAAGGGGGGTTGGGTCCTTTTTAAAAAAATATATGTAGCACTCTGAAGTATTTTTTTAGTAGTACTCAATATCTTAAAATAATTTTTTATATACTAATCAGTGATCACCTTAAATATTTTTTTAATAGTAACCACTGTCTAGCAAACTACACTCTAAATTACTTTTTTTTACTAACATCCAATATCATAAATTAATTTTTAACTCATTCAGCACCTTAAATAATTTTTTCAACAATATCCAGTATCCTAAAATAATTTGTTTTTGCATCTAATCCTCTGAAATATTTTTTTATCAATACTTTGTATCTTATTTTACCATATTAAATGCAAAAAATATTATTTTATGATATTCAGTGGTACTGAAAAAATACTTCAAGATGCTACATATTTTTTTTAAAAAAAAAGGATCTAACCTCCCTTTTTTGTTTACCCAAAACGACAGTATTTTGGATAATGGAGAGGAAAGGGATGGGAATGCAATGGAGAGAAGCCGGATAAAAAAAGGGGGGGTTGGATACTTTTTTTAAAAAAAATATGTAGCATCTTGAAATATTTTTTTAGTGTCACCCAATATCTTAAAATAAATTTTGATACATTGATTACTTTAAATAATTTTTCAGTATTAGTAATTACTCTCTAGCAAATTTCACTCTAAAGTATTTTTCTTAGTAACATCCAATACCATAAATTAATTTTTAACTCATTCAGCACCTTAAATAATTTTTTCAATAATACTCAGTATCCTAAAATAATTTTTTTTTACATCTAACCCTCTGAAATATTTTTTTATCAATATTCTGTATCTTATTTTACCATATTAAATGCATAAAACATTATTTTATGATATTCAGTGGTACTGAAAAAATACTCTGGATTGCTATATATTTTTGTAAAAAAAACACCCAACCTCCCTTTTTTTTTTACCCAAAACGGTAGTGTTTTAGATAATAAAGAAGAAAAATATAGGAATACAGTAAAGAGAACCTGGATTCAATATGAATATGGGAGGCGATAGTAGTCAACTTTTATATTATATGGGTATTTATTAATTATTAAAACCAATTCTCTTATCAAATTTTAACACTTGAATGTTGGTATAAGTATGATTATAACTCATGACGATGAAGTGAACAAAAAAAAACTTAAATGTCAAAATTTAATTAAAAAAATAAGTTGTGATAATTTCCATCAGATCATAATAACTCAATAGATATTATAACACATATATCATGACCAGTATATATTATTGATAGGCTACAAATAAATTTAGGAAAACTCAGTCCTTTAGGCTCTCCAGTCTTGCTTAGTTTTGATTGGGACTATTTTCTTCCCGTCACGCTTCACATGGTGAATAGAGCTCGCACACCCCACATCTACTCAAACAAGTGAATAAGCAAGACTTGGTGTCAGTTGAACCAAACAAATGCAACTATGATTTTGACTTAGGAATTTTTAAAATGAAAAATTGATCTATAGGTACTCAAAATATATATGGATTTTAAATAAGGTTTCTATAATTTATTGGACTAACATGTTATAAACTCCACTAACTTGCTGACAGACGAACACGTGTCTAATGACTATGCCAATAATTTGCCACGTTGGACTTTAATTATGTGTTTGGAAGGAGGGAAAGGGGGGGAGGACAAATTTTTATGAGTTAGATTTTTAAAAATTAGAGAAGCGGTGTTATAAAATTTTAATAAAAATAAGATATAAAATAAAAGAGTAAGACAAATTAATTAAAAATATTTAACCCCACTTCTCTAATTTTTTAAATATAAGTCATCAAAATTTTTATTCCCCTCCCTTTCCCTTCAAATCCCTCATATCAAACAGTCCTTAAGGGTGTGTTTGGTTTAAGGGAATATGTTACTTTATTTAATTTGTTAAAAAGGGTGAAAAAAGGATCTTTTATAATGAGAGTCAAAAATAAAGAGAGGGAAAGAAATAAGAGCTAAAATGTTGGCTTTCCTTCAACTCAAAAATTCAAATCGAAAGAGAGAATGAGGACACGTCTCCTCCCCTCTTCTCCCTTCCCCTCAAACCGAACACACCCTAAAGAAAGAAAGGGCATGAATTAGTCCACAGATAATCACGGTCTATCTCGATTTTTAGATAACATTCTCATGCCCGCCTAATGTATGTCAGTTGTTTTGAGATGGCAAGTGCTTGTTTGAAATAGCGATTTGAGCCTTCAAAAATAACTTTTCAATTATGATTTATAGTATACGAAATAAGTATGTGAGATAAGTTATACCTTAATTTACGTGAATAAGTATCGGGGGATCCAAACGTAATCCCAAACAATTAAAATCCCCCATAAGGAAGGTTGATAATGTAAAACTCATATTAGGTGCTTTAGGTTTTTTTTTTTTCAAATGTTTGGGGATATTTCTTATTTTTGGCTTTTCCACCATTGAGAGAGAAAAACAGCTCGTGAAATAAATATGCTAGGTCCTACTTTTTTAATTGAAATGTTATTATGGTCCTTGTTATAAATTATTATATATAAATTTTTTGTCCTAAATATAAATTAATTTAAAAGTTAATAATCAATGTTTTTCATGTTTATCCTTGCTTAACTCTCATTGGAAATAGATAAAGATGTAAGAGATTTAGTTAAAATAAACTTATAATAAGGACAAAAGTGATAAATTTTTATGAAAGTACTTTGATTATGAAGTCCATGAGAAATTTAATTAGTGAAAATTACTTGATAAATTTTTAAATTATACTCTAGTGGTTGGTTTCGTCCCTGTTGAAGGTGGAAAGTTTTGTTTATTCTAATTTGCCATTCGTCGACAATTCAAACCATGCCCTTGTTGGGAAAGCTGTGTTTAGTTAATGGTCTCTATTGGCATATGTTCATGAAATTTTTCTTCTGTTCATGGTCGATTGGTTATGTAATATTATTTGATACAAAACTTAATATTTGTATGATTTACAATTTATATGCATTTTTATTCATTAACTATATTTTAATTACATATTTTAGCATTGCCAAATTTTTTGATTTAACTTTTTTTTTACTCTTTTATAATTTTAATTTTTCTCTTATAATTATCACAATATATACACATATAATATATATGTAATGTTTAATAAGATTCACGTCATTTTCAATCATTTTTCATTTAAATTTGTTTTTCAAAATAATTATCCAAATAAGTTTCAGTTTCAAAAAAGTCAACTACCACCAATCCAAAGATAAATTACATTACACAATATGACTTTTACCCAATCTTAAGTTTGCAAAATTCATAATGCAAAAAAGTCATTTTTTCTACCGTTATTCCAAACACAAATGTCTTTTGCCCCATTAACCAGTGGACAGCATAACATGTCTAGCGACATCTCTAAACCAACAACCATGACCGCATGAGTGGATGTGCCTTGATTGAGTTAAGAGAAACCATAAGTGCCTATTTATTTTAATTTTTTAGAATTACTTTTACAACATTCAAGATAAAACAAGTGAGATGAATTTTGTCTCGACTTGTGAAAAACATACATAAAAAAACACTTTTTTGAGGTTTTCAAATAAGCACTAATAAATCTCAATGGAGTTGACCTTGTTATTTAAAAGTCAATAATTTTTTAACTTCAACAGTATCTGTTATTTATGAATGAATGAGTGAGCATTGAGAGGTTAAGTGATAAATTGGGGAAAAATTACCTATCAAATTTAACAAGATCCCTTAAAAACAACCCATGAGTATGTACACCCTTATTTATAATATTTTATTTTTTGAATAGGTTTTTCTCCTTTTATAAGCTTCATTTTAAGTTTATCTGGCAAATAAATATATTTTCACCTTTAATTAATTTCATACATTGTATTTATTTAAATATTAATTCATTTCCTTTGCTTTCTCTCATTAACTTTCCTTTATGTTATTTTTTTAGGGTTAAGTGGTAATTTTGCTTTGAAAATTGTTAAGGAGGGGTGATTTTATTCTAGAAGTTTTTTAGAAAATAATTTTATCATATAAATATAAAAAATGAAATAATTTTACCTACCATTAGAGAAAGAGAGTACATTTCCTATATCTTTTTTTAGTGAGCACCCGATATCCTAATTAACCACTTAAAACTAATTTAAGTTATGACATGAGTCATATGGGTGACAACCCTACTACATAGATTGCTATATTCTTAAAAGATCGAACCGGTGACATTCAGTCAAGCTGAAACAACTCATACTGATTAATCCAAGCATTATTTTTAATTAATTTTAACTGTTTTATTAAATATATAATTTTATTAAAAGGAACTTATCTTTCATAAATCTATCCTAGACTTGCAAAACAAGAGCTTGCGGACCTAATTTAATTACCCCAGAACAAGATGAAAACAAAACAGTTGTCACTTTTCACCGCTCACGATCACGAGAGCATTCGGTCCGTCTTGCACAGAAATAGGGGAGCCAGCATGAGTGCGCGAGCGGCATATGCCCGTGTTGCGATGGCGATAGCTACAGCCTACAGCGATTCCAACGGCACCTTCCTTTTTTTTTTGTCGTTCCCTTTTTTATTTTTCTTTAATTTATGCAATCTCCTTTGTCAAAGCTTGCTTTTCCACAACTTCACTCTCTTCTCACTATATCCTACCTCCTGCCACGCCCGTAATTCAGCTGCACGCACAACCTGGCTTGATCCGCTCGGATATTCAATTTTTTCTATCGCTTCTCATTTCTCAATCGACACGACCATCATGTAAACTTTAGGTTTTAGAGATCAGGTACCGCCTTCAAATTATCTTTCTATTTTTGTTGGTGCTACGTTCTTCATTCTTGAGAAGGTTTTTAGATTTGATGCCCGAATCTGACGTCGATTAATTCGTGGAGACTTGGAATTTATGTAATTAATTTTTCGCCAGGCGAGTTTTCGTATCTCTTTCTGTGAGGTAAAATTGCAGTTTTCCTGATGCGTATATATTACATCGCATTGATCTTTGGTTGTTGCCGTAATGGATGAAATGTGTTGAATTTTTTATTTTTTATTTTCAGGGCTTCACTTGTTATTGACTTGGCCTCCTATTGGTCATTGTTCATCAGATCTCAGAGCCATCATTGGATATGGACGGCCGTAGCGACGCTGAATCGAGTTCCTCTTTGAGGTTTTCAACATGCACCTCATTGATTGTTTGACTTAATATCAAGTGCGCTTATATTCTTATTGGTTTCTGTCAAAAGAACAACCTAATTCCTTTAGTCGTAGAAATATTACATGGCATTGTAACGCACAAGCCGCTTTACCCTCTGCTTTGATAAATTCCAATGAGAGTGTGTATCGGCCTCTTCCAAATGTTTGAGTTGGTTAACAATAATCTTCCCTCTAACAAAATGGAATGAGGTTAAAAGAAGATAAATGTTTCTATGTTGGCTTGGAGACTTGAATCCTTTGATTCACCCAGAGGGCTATTTAGAATATCAACTTGCATTGCAGTATAAAAATGAAAACTCCAGCTTCATGTAACCTTCCTTTTGTTTCCACACAGTTTGTTTGCAGCTGTATCATATGGATTGGCCTCAATGGCCATGGTTTTTATCAACAAGGCTATCGTTATGCAGTATGCACATTCAATGACTTTACTCACTTTGCAGGTATTACAAGTTAAAAGCAACACAACCAAGACTAATAATATTCAGCTAACTGCTTTGATTTATTGTCGACTTATGTTGGACAGTATCTGTTTTTCTCAGCAACTGGCTACAGCCATACTTGTACACTTTGGTCGTGGCACGGGATACACAAAAGCAAGGGGGATAGATTTGACAACGGCCAAGAAACTTCTCCCAGTTTCTCTTTTCTATAATGCAAATGTTGCTTTTGCCCTGGCTAGTTTGAAAGGAGTTAATATTCCAATGTATATTGCGATAAAGAGACTTACACCTCTTGCTGTACTGATTGCTGGATGTTTCATGGGAAAGAGGAGACCTACAACACAGGTTTTCTTTCTTTCTTTCTTTTTTCTTTTTTGAAAAAGAAAATTGTTAAGAACAAGGCCTGGTGTATAGTGAACTATTATCTAGTCTAGATGTTTTCATCTTATTTCTGCAAGGGGTAAGAGATGAACCAGGATAGGAATATTGTGAAATCGATTAAACCAAAAGAGAGAAATAATGGGAACGAGGAGAGATGAAAAAGGAAAGGACTCCACATTTATTTTCTTCTAATTAAGGTTCCAAATTCTGGAGTTCAGTTGTCATTCTCTTGAAACCCACATGATCAGCCTGGAGTGGCTACTACAAAAATTTATATTTTTCCACCTTTGCCCTTATTTTTTCTTTTCTTTTTCCCCGTCCTTGAGCTGAAAAAATGGTCTGTGATATTTAGTTTGCAGTCTATGATATTACGGAACCTTAATGCAAAGGTCAATTGTATTAACTATGTTTGCGGTAGTTTTCATATGGCTACCAACTTTGATGGGGTTTTTTTGGTCAACAACTTTGATGGGTTTAGTTCTTAACTGTGCGCAGTGATACATTCTGTCAAATTTCAGGTGACTCTTTCAGTAATTTTGATTGCTGGTGGAGTTCTTATAGCTGCCCTTGGAGATTTTTCCTTTGACCTATTTGGATATAGCTTGGCTCTCTGTTCTGTGTTTTTCCAGGTGAAACTCTAATGTTTTATTTTTATGGTGTACACTGCCTCTAGTTCTTAGCTTGCTCATATATTACTTGCTTATGCAGACCATGTACCTTGTGCTAGTGGAAAGATCTGGTGCTGAGGATGGGCTTTCATCAGTAGAAATCATGTTCTATAACAGCTTCTTATCTCTTCCTTTTTTGATGTTTCTCATTATAGCTACTGGAGAATTCCCAGATTCTTTGTCTGTATTATTTGCAAGGGTAAAGTCTTTAACCAGTTCGTTTTTATTGCAATTCAGTCAGAGTTGCAGCATGGAATGATTTGTGACATAGTATGGACCTAAAGTTGGCAGTATTGATGCTTAAGATGATATCTAACGTTAACTACGTTCTTCTTGCAGTGTTCTTCTCTATCATTTCTAGTCATCCTTATTCTCTCGTTGGTGATGGGCATTGCTCTGAACTACACCATGTTCTTGTGTACTGTTGTTAATTCAGCTCTAACTACGACTATTGTTGGCGTCCTTAAAGGGGTTGGTTCTACTGTAAGTTTGAACAATCTCAAGAATGCATCTTTTTTTTTTTTTTTTTTTTAATGAATAACTTCCTGCACAGCACGAAAGTCTGATGTCGGTATGACTCTCTGAATGTTGTTGTATATCCAATTTCGCAGCATGTTCTTTTCTTCATGATACATTTGACAGAATGAATTCCCGTTTTTAATACTTGTTATTGATTTTTACGTGCAAACATTGAATCTGGCTCCCTTTGCCTCTCCAGACACTTGGTTTTATGTTACTTGGTGGAGTTCAAGTCCATGCTTTGAATGTGACTGGATTGGTTATCAATACAGCTGGTGGTGTGTGGTATTCTTACGCTAAATATCTGCAGAAAATGAGCAAGACCTCGAAGCTAGCCGTAACCGTAGCGGAGGCCCATCGAAAATAGAAGTGGCATTGATGAGTCAAGGCTATTACCAACAGCTCCAGTCTTTATTTATCTGTTTTTCCACAAAATTGTAAACTCTGGCGGTTGTTTTCTTCTTCGTTTGATTTGACGTTAATCACAGTTGCACGTGGTGAGAGGAGAATATATTCCCTGAAGTTACAGTGACATCGAATGTGTAGTTTAAATTATAGAGATTGAAAAATCTTTCCCCTTGAAATGAAGAACAGCGGCAGGGGATGAAGGATGTTTTGAACACGATGCAGTGACAATGCCCCTGAACAGAGAAACTCGAGAAAATTCGAATATCTAGTAAAAATATTGTATACAATTATTCATACTTTCACAATATTCATAATTTGTCAGCAGCATGAAAGGTCTCTCTGGGGCATGCGTGCATATCACAGAAAGCTACGGTGTCAGTGATGTATGAAAATATTGTGGGGTTACCATCTCCGCGCCCCCCCCCCCAACCCCCCAAAAAAAAACCAATAAAAACACGCACTCATTCCCACATGACTTATTAGATGTGGGCTTAGCTTGTGGTTGGAGAGGTGGTAATATGGTCCAGTCCACTGGGTTTGGGTTAACCCGCTGTGGGTTGGGATCACATGGTTTGGGCCTAAAAGAACCGCATTAATATGGGTTGTCATTTAGCCAACCCAACCCATAACCACTGGGTTGGTGGGTTGGCCTGCCCAACCCATATTATTTTTTTAAAAATTTTTTTTAACACAATATACTAAAAATTATTTTTTCTACAAACATAAACCATAAAGAAATTAAAAATTCATTAAAAATTAAACATTAATCATAAGTCCAAATATAACAAAAAAAAAAATAAATCCAAAAGCTATCAATATTTTAGTATACTAAATTAAAAAAACATAAATCCAAGGGAGGAGGAGTATACTAAATTATGAATACCATGTCTTAACTCTCAAAGACTCAAACTAGGCAACTGGCAGTAAGTCACAACCCCAAAAAGCATAAATGGAATGGACAATAATGAATGACCCAAAAGGCTACGTAAATTGGATTGGGTCTTGTTTACCTTTGGCCCTTCACCCAATCTCCCTTGTCCAATAGACACTAGTCAACATTAAAAAAAAAGGGCCAACCCACCAACCCGGTGGTCCAACCCGTCATGGGTTGGGACCATATGAGTTTAGGCCCAAAAGAACCGTTTCCAAATGGTTCCAATTTTTCAGAACCCAAACCATCCATATTTACGGGTTGGGCGGGCTCAGCCCGTGGTCCCAACCCATATTACCACCTCTGGGGGTGTGGGGGACCAGGAATACGTCCCTGTCCCATAGGACATTGCATATGAATAATAGATATGACATGAGACATGGATATGTCCTGGACCTCGTGGATTGTCTGGTGGTTTTCTCGTAAGCTAATGGCTCAAGCTCTGTCTCCTTTGATTACCCGCTTTTGATTCCAAGAAATGGATCTATCTCCAGGGAGGATGAAAAGCCAAAGCATGTGAAATAATTATATGTAGCTCTGCTGAATGCTGAGGCATCCTCCTCTTCCAATCTTAACAGGCACTTCTGCAACCATCCAAGGATCGATGGAAAAAGCGAAAAACAAACAGAGTTTGAATGTCTTGTACTTCTACGAAGCTCTTCTTTATTCTTTTTGATAAGACCAGAGGAGGCTCCTTTTTTTTCCTTTTTTCTAAATAAAAAGCCATGCCCGTTACTCACAAGTACCTATCGACTTTTTTATTTGGGGAGATAAAGTTTGCATGGACATTGGTGAAGCCGGTAAGGTGGCAAATTAATGGATGAGAGTGGAAGAATAGAGTGATCCACATGGATGATGCCTCTTTGATTTCATTTTGTAACTGTAGGTGTAGCCTTTGTGTGTGTGGCTCTCTTGATATATTCCAATCCTTTGGTTCTCAACTCTCTGGTTCAAACCTTTTCTTTCTTTCTTTCTTTAATCATCCCCCCCCCCTCTCTTTTAAGCGTCATGGAATATTTTTCTTCTACTGTTTGTGTAGCAGAAGAATCTTAAAACAAGAACATCCACCTGATTTACCCCTTTTGCCTTAAGACAGGACCCGTACGTAGGATCTTCCTACTTAGTTAATTCATTGTTAGTGAATGCGTATTTTCACTGAACAAATTGAATTCCGTTATGATTTTTACTCTAATTCTTGTAATTTGTTTTCATGTTTCAATTCCTCCAACAAACTATATCTAAGTGAGATTGATGTGTTCGAAATTTTCTGATGCTCCAGACGAAAATTGATGTCAGGGTCTCGTATACAAACAAGGGAGGCTCATTTGTGAGTCATTAGATGAGACCCTCCCACGATGCCAGACATGTCTGTCTAAAATCTAAATTAAACTATTAACAGCCACAATCATAATTATTAATTGTATAATAATAACCGAAAGTGTAATGTGGACGTCTTGGAGACTCAAAAAAAAAAAAAAAAAAAGGAGTGAGGACATTTTGTTTTGTGGCCTTGTGGGCTCGAGTGCGGTTTTTCACCTCCATGCGATTTCCAGCAATAGTAATATTCTTCTCTAACTATGAAATTGGATTTTCAATCGAGTAAAATTGGGAGAAAACCACTTAGAAATGAGAAGGAGTAGGTATCAAATAATACCCTGCCCAATTATACTTGATATTTTTGAACTAATTATATTCTTGATATAATCATTTTTTATCTAATTTCCTTTGGGCAAAAAACACTATTGTTACGTTTTCTCTCATTCTTCTTCTTCTTCTTCTTTTTTGCATATAATGAAACATTAATACACATTTTATGAGATTAGAAAAGTGCAAGCATTCGAAAAGAAAATCATAAGTAAATAAAAATTCTAGAGAAAAACATATATATCACATTCTTTTTATGGAATGAATGATGCTGTAGAATAATAATAACGAAAGAAAATCAGAGAGAGACCTACCCCCCCCCCCCTCACACACACACACGGAATAATGTAGAAAGTGAAGGCTGCAAAGAAGATGGAAAGGGGCGAGGCATTCAACAATGAAGAACGCATGAGCGTCAGGGTCAATCTACAAAGGAAGGATTTTTTTTTTTTTTTTTTGCCACGAGACAGAAAAAAAATTTACTTGTGAATTGTGACTGAAATTTGACCCAAAAAAAATGCGAGTAACGACCTGATAATGATACACACACACTTGTGAGAATGTTTGGTGCGTTAGTTAATGCATTTAAGAAAAGAATAAAGGAGATGGGTGAAAACATAGAAGACAGTGGTACATCTTAGATAAGATATCACCTACTTCACTACTTGGAGGATTAAAATCTAAAATATAATAAGTTAATTCACGGGTAATAAAATAATATTTTGCATTTATAATCCAAAAAAAAAAAATATTTCGCACTATACTAGCACTTCATTTGTTCTTTCTCTGTTTATACTTTGGGGGGGGGGGGTGTTGGTTGCCCACAGTTTCTCTGGTTATACTTTGGGTGTGTATATAAGTATAAATTTGTATTTAGAGGCTGTTTGGAATAGCTTATGAAAATTTTATAAGTGTTTATGAATTGTAATTTACGGTCTACGAGGTAGCTTTTACGGTCTACGAGGTGCTTTTACGGTCTACGAAGTGCTTTCACGGTCTACGAGATAAATATGTGGAAGAGATTTATCTCGATTTACGTGAATCGGGTTTATATAATAAGCCCGATTCAAAAAAGCTATCACAAACAGCCCCTAAGTTCGTTTCCTTAATACACGTTACTAAGCATGCATATTTAAGATACTGGACGGTAGTAGTAATAGATTTGGAGCAGAATTAGCCAATTAGGTAAGACTTCGTCTTCTTTTGCAGGGCCTAAATCTTCGGTCTCGTATATTCTCTTCTTCTCTTTTCCATTTTAAGTCGTGGACTTTGAACAATTAATCAAAGGAAATGAAATCCTTAAACGATGTGTTGTTTAACCTACTCTGTTCTTAAATTAACAAACATTGTGGGTTCGAAAGTTATTTATCGCCTCGAGGATCAAAATCAGGATTAAAAAAAAAAAAATCGTACACAAGTGTTAAGACTGATCAGTGAAGTTGTTGGCCAAGGAAATGACTGATTATTAGTAAAAGTTATGGTTCTGTTGAGAGAATCTGTGTCTCCAAATGGAATCATAATTGCAGTTAACTAACAAGTCCTGACGGCTTCTAATACCTTTTGACATTAAAGAATAATGGCTAATGATGTCAAAAAAAAAAAAAAGGTGACGCTTAATAAATTAAAATTTATAATTTTAGAAATCAAATCAAATCATTTTTCTAATATTAGCTTGTAAATGATACGTGTTGCTCTAGAGCGTGCATCAATCTTTATAATCATTCAAAGGTTGTGAATCTAGAAACCTGGGTGTCCGTTTCCAACAATGAACGAATTGAGCTGCAAGGGTCTTTGTTGGTGACGTGCCCTTTTCTTTTCTCATTTCTGTTAAAAAATAATTTACCCTATAACATAATCACACACACACATATTTTTTATATATATAAGACTCTTATATATATATATATATATAAAAGACTCTAATTAAAGGGATATTTAAAAAATAATAAACATGAGAGAATAAAATTGAGATTTGACATTAGTAAATCCTCCATCTATTTTTTATATTTAAGATAGGACTGAGTATAAAAAGAGAGAAAAAGATAAAAAAATATTATTTAAATTTTAAAATCCTAAATTAGTCTTGTTGATTACAAGAGTATAGTAATTGATGGCCTATTTTAATAGAAAATCAATAATTGATTTATAATTTTGAAGTTTAAGTGGTATATTTTTATCTTTTTTTAAATAAAAAATTTGAATGACAAGTTTTATAATAATCCATGCAAATTGTTGGCACATAAATAGAGAATTAATTAATTTTTTTCATACAAATCTTGAAGTCTGCCAACAAATGGGATTTATTTCTGTCCTTTTCTTTTTCAGTCCGTTTACAATCTTTACCCCTTTTATAACCAATTAAGACCTAATGGTCTATGTTTAATTTTTTCTTTTTATCTTTTTTTTATTATAATAATATTTTTATAAAATATTAAAAATAAAAGATTGGAGCCAACCGAAAACAAAAAGAGAGAAGGCATATCCTAAACGAAGTCCAACAAATGGGCATATCGTTTGCCAGTTGAAGGCCTTGACCAGGATATCTTGCTAACAAAAAAAAAAAAAAAAGCTTCTTTTTAAGGCATTTGTCAACTGCTTCTCGGCTACTAACCTCTGTTCTCCTGAGGGACATTTCTTAATTTAATCACTTAATCCTGACCATTCTGGGAGATTCTTTGAGCAGACTGTAATAATATTCCTGGAGAGTCGGATGAAAAATAAAGGAACCAACTTGCTGTTAGAGGTCTCATTCTTCCAGCTGCAGAGATACCTTCCCTCATAATGTGGCCTTTCTGATGTTAGGTGCCTTCTTCACGCTAAAAAAGGACCTACATTTTCTTAAACCCTGAGCCTTCAAGAGGGTCCTTCTGGTTTTCGTGGAAGCAAAACTATGGACAGGGTCTGGTTTTTCATAAGTGCTTGTCCCACTTCCATGGATTTCCAGATCTGAGTCGACAAAATGAGCATACTTCACTTCAATAGTCGTATTCTCTGGGTCTGAATCTATTACTTACGAAAATGGTTCCAAGATTGGATTTTTCTTCCTGGTGGACGAAGGAAACCCAGAAAGGAACGCCTGTGGTAGTGAAAATGGAGAACCCCACTTTCTCTGTTGTAGAGATTAATGGTCCTGACGCTGCGTTTCAACCAGTAGAGAAAAGCAGAGGCAAGAATGCTAAGCAAGTGACTTGGGTCCTGCTTCTCAAGGCTCATCGTGCTGTGGGCTGTGTCACATGGCTCGTTCATGTTCTGTGGGAATTGCTTGGTGGTATTAAGAAGAGGGTGATTCACAGGCAAGGAGTGGATGTAGAGAGTGATAAGTTAGTAAAGGGGAGGTTGCTATTTAGGGTCATTAGGGTATTCTTAGTGACATCCTTGGTGATTTTGGCTTTTGAGGTTCTTGCTTACTTCCAAGGATGGCATTTTCGGAATCCCAGATTGCACATTCCTCGGACTTCGGATTTGCAAGGGTTGCTCCATGTGGTTTATGTTGCTTGGTTAACATTTCGTGCTGAGTACATTGCTCCTCCATTACAGGCACTTTCAAAGTTTTGTGTTGTTCTGTTTCTTATCCAATCAGTGGATCGCATGCTGCTTTGTTTGGGCTGCGTTTGGATTAGATGCAAGAAGGTAAAGCCAAGGATTGATGAAGATGCTTTCAGAATTGATGATCCTGAAGGATCTGCATATAATTATCCCATGGTTCTTGTCCAAATTCCTATGTGTAACGAGAGGGAGGTAAAACATAATTTACTCTCTGATAACTGAAGCTTACGTTCGTATTTAAGCTAGCAGTAAATTTCGAATTTGTTGTCTTCAAGTTATAATGTAGATACAGAGGATAGACTTACTTGCAATGCTTTAAAAATCAGAAGAATTCATGTTACGAAAATATAGGAAAAAGAGGAGAGTAATACATATTTCTACAGGAAGCTGATTTTTCCCCCTACAGATATTGCCATCTAGAGAGAAATATTATATTTGAAAGTTCATAACTTAGATATTCTTATTTGAATCTTTCAAGATCAGAAAAATAGATTCTTTTCTTAGGTGCTGACTAAACGACTAGAATGATCAATTCCTTTTTGATGAAGACAGAATTTCCATCCTTCCTGTGAAAGTTTGTTAATCTGTTAATCAATCTGAATTAACATATTGAGGTCACTGGATAGAAGTTTAATATTTTGGTTTCTGGACATTCTGAGTTGCTTGCAGGTGTTTGAACAGTCTATTTCTGCAGTCTGCCAGATTAATTGGCCGAGGGACCGTTTACTGATTCAAGTTCTTGATGATTCTGATGATGAGAGCATACAGTGGTTAATCAAGGAGGAGGTAACTAAGTGGAGCCAAAAAGGAATCAACATAATCTATAGGCATCGCTTAGTAAGGACAGGTTATAAAGCTGGCAATCTCAAGTCTGCAATGAGCTGTGACTATGTTAAGGATTATGAATTTGTTGCAATTTTTGATGCTGACTTCCAACCAAATCCTGATTTTCTCAAACAAACTCTGCCATATTTCAAGGTTTAAAAAAGAGAAACATCCAGCATTTTCAGTGAGTAGTATTTTTCGTTCATTAAAGTATGTTCAGCTTAATTTACTGCTTGTGTGCCCTCGTTTTATTTCAGAACAATCCTGAACTGGGTTTGGTCCAAGCTAGATGGGCTTTTGTAAACAAGGATGAGAACTTGTTGACTCGACTCCAGAATATTAACTTATCATTCCATTTCGAGGTGGAACAGCAAGTCAATGGGATATTTCTCAACTTTTTTGGTTTCAATGGAACCGCTGGTGTTTGGAGAATCAAAGCTCTAGAGGAGTCTGGAGGCTGGCTTGAGAGGACCACGGTTGAAGATATGGACATTGCCGTACGAGCTCATCTCAATGGTTGGAAATTCATCTTCCTTAATGATGTAAAGGTGATCATATAATTAAGTAAAAGCCGTTCCTTTCATCATCACCTTCTCTTAATGAGCATGTTATATATATGAATGATTCTTATGTTGCATGAAATGACTAGTTATCTTGCAAATGTGTGATCACTTTTCAATTTTCTTGAAATTTTCAGGTTCTTTGCGAAGTTCCTGAATCCTATGAAGCTTATAGGAAGCAGCAACACCGCTGGCATTCTGGCCCTATGCAACTTTTCAGACTGTGTCTTCCAGCAATTTTAAGATCTAAGGTATATCTCATAGGACAAAATTTAGGTCAAGTTGCTTATATCCATTAGATCAAAGTTTTTAGGTGAATTTACAAGTGTACACACACATTTTAACAACTAACAATAATAAAATAATAAGTATAATTGGAAAACTTGACCTAATGGATATGAGGAACTTACTTAACTTTTGTCCTATCTCACCCTCTTAATGTGATAGAAAAGAAAAATACAAAAGAGGAAAAAGATCTTAGGACTTGTAAGTATTGTTTACTAATTTTTTTTCATAATACACACTGCCTCAAGAGCCTTAAATTCTCCATTTCTGCAGGTATCAGCATGGAAAAAAGCAAACTTAATACTACTATTCTTCCTGTTGAGGAAACTCATTCTTCCTTTTTACTCCTTCACCTTATTTTGCATAATTCTCCCTCTAACCATGTTTATCCCAGAGGCAGAACTTCCTCTTTGGGTGATCTGCTATGTGCCTGTATTTATGTCTTTCCTCAACATTCTTCCAGCCCCAAAATCTTTCCCTTTCATTGTCCCCTATCTCCTTTTTGAAAACACCATGTCTGTCACTAAGTTCAATGCAATGGTATCTGGACTCTTTCAATTGGGTAGCTCTTATGAATGGGTTGTCACCAAGAAGGCTGGGAGGTCATCAGAGTCTGATCTACTGGCTGCTGCTGATACCGAAGCAAAATCGATGGAACAAATAACAATCTGTAAAAGATCTTCTGATTGTGAACTTGGCGAATCAAACCAAATTAAGGATCAAAAAGATTCAGCAGCACCTGTTAAGAAAAAAGCGAATAAGATATATGTAAAAGAGCTAACTTTGGCATTCCTTCTTCTCACAGCTTCAGTCAGGAGTCTTTTATCTGCACAAGGAGTTCATTTTTACTTTTTACTTTTCCAAGGGGTTACTTTCCTCCTTGTGGGCCTTGATCTAATTGGAGAGCAGATGAGCTAAGTTTTGATTGATTCATTACACAAACCTACTTCATGCAGAGCCAAATTGCATTCTAGGAACAAAACACTGCATGTAGTTAATGAAAGATTATACTTTTTGTCTTCTCATGTTTGTAGTAACTTGTTACCGTCCCTCTGGACGAAGGAACTCATCAAATACTCTTATTTGCACTTGTGGGGCATTGGTCATTATGAATGCTCTTTCATAATTGTTGGCAGTTACAGGGAGCTGCACAATTTTATGATCTCTTCTTTGTTCTTTAGTCAGTATCAGTCTTGAAATTCAAGTAATCTGTTTTGCCATTCCAGAGATCTAAGTGGAGTAGAAGCCCGATGTAGCTTGATACTTTTTTTTTTTTTTTTAAATATATTGCCTTCCATTTTTTCAATGATGATTGGGACAGGTCAAACACTTTCTGTAAATGAATTCTGTTTATCTATTGTAAACTTTATTTGCTCTGTCCTCTGTTTTTCAGGTGGCTTGATCTTTCATTATGTTATGTCTCTCTTGTAGAGTCAGTCTTAAATCTGATTTCTGGTTCCAAAATTTAACATGATGAAGGGCGTAATCTTAACTTGGAACTTCAAATATGTGTTTTACAGGGTGTGAATGTAAGAAATATGTTGTTCGTCAAAGAACCAATTGGATTTGTATAGTTGAGTGATGAATCATCAATTGGTTGTTGGATGCATGTTTATTAAAACTGGATCGGCTGTTTTAATTACGAAACTGGCGAACTGGTCACCTGACTGATCCGGTCCAGATCGGTTTAGTGTTTATTCATGTTTAATTCTATATATTTCCAAAAATACAAATTAAGACTATGGAAAGTTTGAGATGTTTACTTTTAAATGTAAAAAGAATCACTCAAAAATATTATTATTTGATCCTAGAAAAACCTAAAAATATAATTTTCAATCATTGCTCTTGGTATTTCTGAGTCTTAAACATTCAAATTCCACTTCTTGGTACTTTAATTTCATCAATGATTAAATCTTACTTAACTCTAAGCCTTAATATTAAAATTTGGGAAGTTACAATTGAGAACTTGAATATTGCAATTAGCAACTATCCCAATTTGGCGTCGTTCAAGTTCATTTCCTCATTGATCTGACCACGGACTAGTTCCAGTTTGATTTCGATATGGCCTACTGACCTTTGACTTACTAACCCAATAAGTTCAGTGCCAATTCAGGATTAATAACTTTGGTTTGATGCACCAGAACACTACAAATGGAGTCTGTGGGCCCATGCTTCATTCTACTTACAATTTTGTAGCCTAGAGGGAAATGATCATTTTTATTTGAGAAACACTATCCACGCTTTAGGTTAGCTAAGTGTTATTAGTCAAACACAAGTTGCTCCAGTGGTAGCACCACTTGCCAAGTTTGGATGAAGTCTTAAGCTTGAGTTTGGCATAGACATGTTTGTACGTGTGCGTGTGCTTAAATTCTATATATAAAACCAAAAAAAAAAGGGGGGGGGTGTTAGCGAAGTGTTTGTTTAAGCATGTACGTATATTTATGTAACAAGCGATTGTCACACCAAAACTGTCGCTTGCAAGATTTTTTTGTCACCAAAACTGCTAGATAAGGAATCAAAGGCTACAAATAAGGTCATCACACCAAAATAAATGAATGAAAAGAGGAGATAAGCTGAAATGAAAACCGATCACTCATTACATATAATTGTTAATTGTGTAACCTAAACTATTATAAGAGCCCACAATTTAAATTGACTTAGTCCATTTTATAAGAATTTTTTCTATTTATGCCCCTCATTAATTATATATATTGCATGAATTAGAGGGTTAATAATACTTAGTTGACTCTATTTCTCTCTCTTACTTGCCCCTTGTAAATAAAGGTATATTTGAAAAAAAAAATTATATACTTTTTATTTTTAACTAATTTTAATCACTTTTTTAAACTGTGTAATTCAACTATCAAATTCTTATAAAAAAGACTGGAGAAGTTTGTCTCATTCATCAAAACCAACTAGAGAAGAAATATATCCAAGATTATAGTCGAATTAGCAAAGCAAATAGACACCTCCCTCTCTTGAACAGAGCAAAAGATCTTAGCAACATAGTTCAGACTTGAGACTTGAGAGGGTGTTTGGGGGGGGGGGAGAAACTTAAATATCTGAGGGTTGAACTTTGATGCCTGACCAGTACAGCTGCTTAGCCATGCAGTTCCAAACTAATTTATTGTAGACATCAAAAGATGGATCCAAAAATCACCGGATGATATTGAATGCTTCAGGAAAGAACAGTAATTCTGCTTAATCAACTATTCATTTAACTCTTAAACTTTATTTCCAATCCAGATTTTTCTCAACCATTTACATGCAGGAACAGCTCAAAACTCACTTGTGTAGAACATGAGTAGCTGCCAGAACTAAATTAGAGTTAGTTGGTGGGAGAGAGAAAGACTAAATTAAAAAGAAGCAAGTGGCCAGCTGGGACCCCCAAACCATTCAGAATCTGAAGATCCCAAAGAAGGGTACCCACAAGATCAATGTAACGTACCAGAAGACACCTCAACACCCAAAAAAAAAAAAAAAAAAGCATTAAGTTTTAAAAATGATATGGAGCCTTTTTTACATGTGATGAACAACTACCTTGAAAAGACACTTTGACCTGTAAGGAAACGACAAGTATGCTGCATAGATAACAGAATAGAACATAAACTGGGAAATTCAACACAAAGGAATTAATCCAATGTAAGAGCAGAAGCACAGCGCTTTGCCTGATTACACTTTCAGTCTTCTGGTGAAACCTAACAGTATGAGACAATACAATTACACTTTTAATTGTCCTCATGAAATTATAAGAACAAAAAACAATGATTTGAACTGTAAAGAATAAAGTTAAAATTCGATTAAATTACAGGAACCATCAATAATATTAAATAACACCAACTCAATGTTTACTATGACTAGCGATCAATGTCAACCGGAACAAACATCCTTAGAATGTCAAAAATATCAGAGACGTCATCAAGTGGGATTATATGTATAGGTAAAGTGATTTGCCCATAAAACGCATCAAAAAAGACATTGATACCAGAATTGTGAACGACTTTTCCAGAGGGAGGAGAAATGTAAAGTGACAAAGAGTGTTGTTTTGTGTTTGCATGATGTAGCGACAGCCTTGGAATGTGACGCCCAGCTAATGAGGAGCCCAGCACTTTGGGTCCCTGTTGCTGACTTGAAAATGATACAACTGAGAATTGACCACCCAAGTTGGATATTTCTTCGTCTATATAGCTGCCTGGGCTCGTAACCCAATAATTATGTACTAAGGGGTCGTACTCGCTGGGTTGGGCCCTCAAATCAAAATCACCAACATTACCAAATCATTCGTACTGCCCATCAACCTTTACTTAAAGGACACTAACCATGGATATTTATATCAAATCTTTTATATTTATTATATTAAGTTTTCTAATTTCTAAAATAATAATAAAAAATTCAATCACATATGTCATTTTTTATATGGGTTTATTGTTAAATAATAATGATTTAAAAATAGGACACATGGTATCAAAGAATTTGACAAAATAAATATAAATATATAAGTATTTTCCTTTTCCTATTCCCTAATCATTCATGAATTCGCTTTCTTTAATTAAATGAAATGAAAAGCTGGATCCTGAAATCACGAGGAATCTTTGCAGCCGCAAGGCATGTAGATTTAGTGATTTACAGATGCGCCTATATATACATATGGGAGCTGTTTGTGATAGCTTTTTTGAATCGGGCTTATCATATAAGTCTGATTCACGTAAATCGAGATAAATCTCCTCCACATATTTATCTCGTAGACCGTGAAAGCACTTCGTAGACCGTAAAAGCACCTCGTAGACCGTAAATTACAAATCATAAGCACTTATAAAATTTTCATAAGTCATTCCAAACAGCCTCATATATATCGTCTACATCATTTTCATAAAGGAATTGATAACAATCAGGGTAAGATTCAAAGAATGAACCTAACTTATAAAAAAATATTACAAGTTAGTAGTATATAATAATGATTTTTTCCTCTTCTTTTTATTAGCACCTCTCTGGGTTGGGATTGATTTCAGATGAGGAGGCACAATAACTAGACATGGTTAATTTCCCACAAATTTTATTTTTTGGTCGGGGGGGGATTGGGTTTAAGTAGGCAGTAATTATTACAGGGGATCCATGTGGGGTGGTACTTAGCTTGAACATAGCAGAGAAGTACATAATAGAAAGAAGGTTGTTTCAGTTCAGCCCAAAAAAACATGTGAATGGAAGTGGCTGGCAAAGTGAGAATCCAAAAGAACTGATAATAAAATAAAATGTAAAAGGATACGGTGTGGTGCTGCTAGAGACCAAGACACAAGGCACCCATATATAATTGTGGGCGCCGCACTTTGCTTAACGGCTAGAATTAAGGGAATCTGACTCATTCAGATATGATTTACAGTCTAGATTTAGATATTTTTAAAATCATTATTTTTTTAACAAAATTATGGTTAAATATAATTTTTAATTTTTAAGTTTGTTCCGATTTTGGTTTTGATCCCTCAAATTTAAAATCGATAGTTTTGATTCCTGAAATTTGACTCAATTTTGGTTTTGGTCCCTCAAGTTTGAAAATGACTTGATATGTTACCCTAAACTTGAGGGACCGAAAGTTATAAACGGCGTAAACTTGAAGGACCAAAACTAAAATCAGGTCAAACTTCAAGGACTAAAACCATCGATTTTAAACTTGCAGGACCAAAATCAAAATCGGGCCAAATTTTAGGAACAAAAACCACCGATTTTAAATTTAAATGACCAAAACCAAAATCAGGTTAAACTTCAAGGATCAAAAGTTATATTAACCAAAAAAAAATTTTAAACATATATTAGTTAAGATATTATCTTTATTTTAAATTCTATATCCAATAAAATATTTTTTTAAAAGAATATAAACTGTTAAAAAATAATATTTAGACCGTCTAAATTAGATATGACGGCTCATATCTACTTAATTCTCCCTGTTAAGTAGATTTACTTCTAAGTCCATAACAAAACAAACACCCAACCCTCCTTATTTATGGGATTCGGAGTCTTGTACACTTGTGCATCAATATTCTAATTTTTTGTGGAGCATGTACTCATTTATTAAGATTACCTTTGATAGGGTTAATAAACCTAACGACATGAAAATTTTATAGAAATAGAATAAAGTTGCAGATTTAATCTCACTTATAGTCTCATCTTACTATTAGTCCTTATCATCGACCATGGAGTACATCCAAATTAAAAAAAAAAAAAAACCATGGAGTACTCAAAAGAAAGCAAGAGAAGGAGAAGCAGCCCAAGCAAGTGTACTTTTGATGCGATCGAATCTGTCAAGCTGTGGACCTTTGCTTTTGATTATAATCTCCCTCTCCGTGTGTCACATGAAAATTAATGCTTTATAAAATGATTAATTATCCAAAACAAGGCTCAAGTTGTGTCATGTCAACTTGGGTTTGTTTGGTCCGTACATAAACTGCAACTTGCCACGCCTTCTTCCACTTGCCTACCGCGACTCTATTTACACATATTACTCCTTTTAATTTTTAAATAAATTATTTTAAAATATTTATATTTATATTTTTTAAAACTAATTTATCTATAATCTAATGATATACAACATGTGTTATTATAATGATATCAATTCCTAAGGATAATTAAATATAAATATTTTTATTATGGTAAAAACAATTAATTTAATTGAAAATAACCCACGATTTAAGTTTTGTCCACAAATAAATGTATTCAGCAGAGATTCACTCTAGAAGACCCTGGTCCGGCAATAATACTGTTGTGTCTATGATTAAAATGAAACATTTGGCAGTAAACGATGAAGAACAAGTTGTGTATATTGTGATGAGGTTTCTATATGCATCGGCTACACGTAGACCTGTGCTGGAATCCATACATGGCCAGCTAGCCTCTTCTTCTCAATTAATTTATAACTTTCCTACGTGGATCCACCTTGGAATTCATCCCCACTTTCCCTTTAATTTACACGGATCTATCTATATCTTTATGTTCATCCTTGAATATATGACCTTTTACGCTTTTACCGCCAAAACATCTTAATAATTATACAGTGATAACCATCTTTCTCTTTTTAATTGATTCCCATATGCCAGGATCGAAACGTTTTAATATATGAGGAATCTCATGGAATCAATGTTAAATAAACAGATGCATAGAATCTGAATTTAACGTTACTCTGCTGTCGTCATGTCTCATTTCATTTTCTTATATGATAACCTCACAAAATACTTCCTTCATATCTTCATTTAATTTGTCTATTACTTTTTTTTTTTTGCCAGAAATTTGTCTATTACTTAAAAGTGGGAAAATGCAACCAAGGTTGGTTCTACTAAAAGTGGTTTTGACTGATTAAGTATAAGATATTGAATTAAAATTTATATAATTATAGAAATTTTTTTTAAGAGTATCATCTTTGTTGGGCTCAACAATGCTTAGATCTATCACAGTCATATAATCATATTTTTTTTAAAAAAAACCTAAAATGCAGAAGTCACATGCAATTTACTACTCATTTCACTTTGATCCACGCTACATTTGGATGGACATCAATACATTAGCTCTCAGACCAAACAAACAATTGGAAATTAGAAATAGTTACTGAGGACTGAGTTTACCATATGCTCCTTTTAATATTTAATATAAGAATTAATTATTTTTTTTTAAAAAAATTAAAAAATCTAAATAAACTAATTAATCATAACATATATTGTATGTCATTAAATTATATATCAGAAAATTAGTTTGTAAAAGCTACTAATTTAATTAATTGCTTTAATTTTTTAAAAAAGTCAATTAGCTCTTATATCAAACACTAAAGGTCTGTTTAAAATTTCATTTGGGACTCAAAAAAACTCATTCACCAGCTAAAAGCCCATTTTGGTTAGACTTCAGTGTTTGGAAAACCAACTAATGGATTTTAACCTAAAATGCCACTTTTTTCTATAAACTACCTCACATAGCTTTTTCTCCCAACTTCTCATCAAATATAGCTATCTACCTACATGCCTATTAAGTTGCTACATGGAGACAAAGCGAAATATCCCTCCCCCTACACAAACCTCACTCCTTACTGGTTTGAAATTGACTCGAAATTGAATATCCCTAATGTTTTTGGGTCTAACTTTATGGCTTTTCCTTCATCTAGACATCTTCAAACTCACTCATTTATTCCATATCCTTTAGATGATCCATGATTCATTTTATATACGATATTTTGATTGAAATATATATTTATCTTTTTTAATTAAGTGCTTCAATATATTTTTTTAAATAATTATTTAATTTTAAATTTTTTTAATATTTTTTAACATCAATTATAATAATATATATACAAACAATATATACATAGTATTGAACAAGTTTCATGCATTTTTCAGTCATTTTTTTATCCAAATATGTTTTTCAAACGCTAATCCAAACAGGTTCAAGGTTAAAAAAAATCACTTCTCCCACCGCCAATCCAAACACAAATCACATTTACAATCTGATTTTTTTTTTATCAGACTTCTACAAAAGCTCAATTAAAAAAAACCACCTCTCGATCAAATTGCCAAACAAGCACTAAGAGTTTTCTGCAATCATGCTTAGCTGTGCATGAGAATTAGAGGCTGGATAACGTCCCCGTCAATATGTCATCACCATTATACTCCGACACGAATCCTAAAGGATAAAAAGTCCAAAAAACCCAACCCAAAACAAAAGAACAAAAAGTTCTGCGAAGATATCTTGCATTTTGCTAGGTTCCTCTGTAAGAATATAGGCAGTGCGCAGTGATTAGGTAAAACTGTAAAAGATCCCCTCTATTTAAGCACATGCCACCACAATCCACAAGTGTTTTATACAGAGGGAGAGTGAGAGACACATATCACTTTCAGAGCTAGAGAAAACAGAGAGTGATATATATCAGAGATAGAAAAATGGGTGTTTCCGGCGAGTGCTTCGATGTGATTATAATCGGAGCCGGCATAATGGGAAGCTCCACCGCATACCAAACGGCGAAAAGAGGCCTCAAGACTCTTGTTCTTGAGCAGTTCGACTTCTTGCACCACCGTGGGTCCTCTCATGGAGAGACACGCACCATACGCGCCACCTACCCTCAGGACTACTACTACACAATGGTGATGGAGTCCTACAAGCTCTGGCGACAGGCCGAGGCCCAAATCGGCTACAAGGTCTACTACGAGACCCATCACTTAGACATGGGCCACGTTGACGACCCAGATTTCCGGGCCGTCATCGCCAACTGCCGCAAATACTCTGTCCCACACCAACTCCTCTGCCCTGACCAAGTGGCGGAGAAATTCTCCGGCCGCTTCTCCATCCCGGACGACTGGCTCGGCTTGTCTCATGCTCTCGGCGGCGTCATAAAGCCGACGAAAGCAACCGCCATGTATCAAGCACTCGCACAGAAATACGGCGCCGTTTTGAGGGACAACACGGAAGTCGTAGATATTAAGAGGGACAACCAGAACGGAGGAGTGATGGTTGTTACGGCGGGAGGCGAGAGTTTTTGGGGTAGGAAATGTGTGGTGACGGTTGGGGCTTGGATGAAGAAGTTAGTTAAAGCGGTTAGTGGGATTGAATTGCCGATACAACCCCTGGAGACTCATGTGTGTTATTGGAGAATCAAGGAGGGGCATGAGGAGAAATACGCAATCGGCGGCGATTTTCCGACGTTCGCGAGCTACGGGGAAACGTATATTTACGGAACTCCGACGCTGGAGTATCCGGGGTTGATTAAGGTGGCGGTTCATGGCGGGAACCAGTGTGACCCGGATAACAGGCCGTGGGGCTCGGGGGCGAAGATGGATGTGTTGAAGAAATGGTTGAAGAGGACATTTCCGGGGGTGGTTGATACGAGTGACCCGGTGGTGAAACAGGCGTGCATGTACTCTTGGACGCCGACAGAGGATTTTGTGATTGATTTCTTGGGAGGGAGGTTTGGGAAGGATGTGGTGGTGGGAGGCGGGTTTTCGGGTCACGGGTTCAAGATGGCTCCGGTGATAGGGCGGGCATTGGCGGATCTTGTGGCGGAGGGGGAGGCAAAAGGGGTTGATATGAGTCCTTTTAGGATCGGGAGATTCGTTCAGATTTGCCGTCTGTAGGGAGGTCCTTGGGGGTGTGTTTCTTCATGTATGTACTGCAAGTTCTATGGGGGTTCTTAATTAATAACAGATTGGATTAATATGAAAAATAGAGAGTATATACATGTATACTCCTATTTCAGTGCTTCTTTTCTTTATGCTTTCGCTCTAGTATCCTGGATATCCTGCCCGCCTCAGACCGAGGCCTTACGGGGCAGACGTCTTTAAACTCGTTATTGTTTCTACTTTCTTCTTGTGTGTGCTCCCTTATATATATATATATATATAGTATGTTTGGTGGTCACAGGTTTGAGTAGTGTGTTGTTCCCAAACCCACCGTTTAATAACATGTAGAAAAGCACTTATAAACCATCGGAAAGCTATCCCAAACAAACTAATATATGCATATATGCTTATTTCGCTACAACCTCGAAATTGTAAGAGGAGCGGGAGTACACGTGTGTCAATGAATTGATCCCTTGACCATAACTCGATAGGCATTACACGTTAAAGACCTATTCAAGTGGGTTTAATTTGCAACTCGTAAGATGATAGTAAATTATATTTCATGAATAATTTTCAGTTATGAACATATCTGTAGAAAAAAATTTTAAACTAAAATTGAGTAGTTGCATGTATATAAACTTGCCCTTTGTTTCTTCTGATTTGCAAATGAAATCTAGTTTAAGCATACTAAATATATGTATATATGTATTACCTTTTTAAAAAAAAAAATATTTGAAGAATTTTTTTATCCTTGGTTTAAATTATCAGCTTGCGTTGACATATAAATTCATACGGAAAAACTATAAAAACATTTTATATATATTCCTTATAAATTTTTAGAAATAATACATCAATATGTAAGGCTTTTCTTTGCATATCTGAAAAATTTTATATAATTATGTATAATAATTTGTTTTCCAATTACATTTTCTGATTATAAAATTATTTCTAAAAATAATTTATATTACACATTGATTTAAAAATAAATAAATATCAAACTACTAAATGATGTTTGGGCGGACAACACTACTGGAGCCTGGATACGGTATTCCAATGGCACGCCTAACAATTGGAATTGGATGGGGCTTGGACATAAGTCCTGATCTGGTTTGTCTTTTTGGCACAAGTTTAGTGTAAAACATGACATGCGGATAAAAGTCAAAGTTCAATCCCTTACAACTCATAAAACACCAAAAGCAACAATTCAAGACTAGAGATCAATGTAAGACTAGAGACAGCTCCGCCCTGACTTGCCCAACAACCCAAAATATGAAACATTGATCAAGTCTAATGCTGATTCACTACTTAGAACACTACTGAGGCGAGTCGCATATTATGGCCGATAAAGTCATAGATTCTGGAATAACATGCGAAATTTTCATTGACAAGTTATGGTCATGTGATACAAAAAGAATGGTGAACTCTGAAATTTCTTATTGCTATCAAGATAAATGGAGCAAAAAATGTCAGTACAAAAAGAATTACCTCCTATACCTATCTGGTCTGGTCCTCCTACAAGATATCCGAAGAAATATTAAAAGGTAAAGGAATCCCCAAGTATTGTTTTTTCTTGTTTTTCCAAAGCCGAAATACGACAGGTTCTTGTTGACGATACGCATCAGTGTAGCACTCTCTTCATTTCTCTCTCTCCAGCATTTGAATACGCTGATTTGTGACTCTGCTTCACTATTATCTTTTCTATTGACCACTACTGTATCTACTTTCTTTTTATTGCTGATCAAAGATGATGTCTGTAAGTCATAAGATGAAGAACAAAGAGGAAGGGGGATACTCTACGACTAAACCTTTTGCGAGATGAAGCGGAGCTAACAACCCCTCAATCTATAGGGTGAAATCTCCTGTGCCTCCTCCCGTTTCCGGCTTCAAATTATATGAAGCAGGCCAACCCAATTATAAATTAGCTAAACCTGACTCATAACCTTCCAAATCAGATCTTCTCAAACTACAGAAAAAGCAAGTAATAAGTGAACCATGGCCCAGTAAATTATGATTCCAAGTCTCAGGGTAGGCTGTCTCATCAAAGTTCGATCGCATGAAACCCTGCAAGAATGGGAATCCAAATCGTATCATGCTACTCGTCAAATTTAAGGATGTAATATTAATCGAAATAACGCAAAGAGAGGGATATGTGTGCCCACCACAAGCCATCAATCATGTCACTCAAAGGTCTTGTAAATCTCGGGACAATTCTTGAAGTAGCAAGTGACTTGAAACCATGGACTGTGACCCACAGAAAGGAAGCCATGAAGAATAAGTAAACGACCAAAATTAAGGAAATTCAAATTGACGAACCACTTTACAGTATTCGGAGTAGAATTACCTTTGTCGTCATCTTCATCCTCTATCCTACTAGTACTACCAGGGTCTACATCTACAGCAATGGCAACATGATCGTTATTGCCTTTGCGCAAACTACGAACTTGAGGTGTTGCAGAAGTCACTGCTCCAGTCCACTTATCCATCTGCAAAGAAGCCAATAAACTTGATCTTTTAATGTCAAATCAAACAAAACCCTCACCCAAAAGAGTCATCTTCGTGATTGCATTAACGTCGATCAGAAAAACTATAAAATCTTCTCATCAGTATTCACATGTGCAATGGATATTTTCCCCCTCAAACTGGAAACATTAACTTTATATTCAATCAATTATGAAACGGCACATAAGAGAAAGCAACGCCAAAATCTAAAACTCTGCCTGAAAACTTATTATCAAACACTAAAAGATACCTCAAGCATAAAATCATTTTATTTTTCAATCCAGAGATTACCTATGGGAATACTAATTATTAATCCCCCAAATTCCTTTTCCGAATACAAAACTATTATTACAACAAAAAATGATTGACTCACCACTGGTTCAACCTCCAAAACTTCTGAGGCCGATCTCATGCTAGCTCCCCTTGCAGACTCTTCCACACCTTCAAGCAAATTCAATTGTGATTCTTTCTCACGCAAAGACATCTCAAGAGCTTCTGCTTTATATGCCAACTCATCTACCTTATTCCTTTCTTCCTGTAGCAGTGCATCCTTGCTTTCTGCATCTGCTCTTATATTCTCCAGTTCTGATAATAAAGAAATCAGCTTCTTATGAAGCATTTCTTTGTATTCATCAACGTGACTGTCACCTTTCACATCAAGATGCATATCATGCATCCCCTCTCGAGATACCATCATGTCAATCCACATCAAAAACTCAAGAATCTCATCTGAACTTCTCTTGTTTATTTGTGATGCAAGAAGAATGTCGTTGGTGCATCTTGTGACCTCTTGCCTTAAGAAAGAGATCTCAGCATCTCGTTCTTGTAATTGGGACTGCAGCTTCTCAACCTCAGCAAGGAGACTTGCAGAAAGATGGTGAAGCTCGTCAAACTTACTTATGGTGATGGAATGCTTCTTCATAAGTTTACCGCGAGAGGTTTCAAGCTTCTCGATCTCCTGATTCTTCTGCTCACAAAGATTTTCAAGTTCCTCACTCTTTTTCATCAACTCTTCCATTTGCATCTCTTCCTCACCAAGTGCATGCATTAGTGCCTCTATTTCTGCAATAAACAGTAATTAGAAACATTAAAAGTCTGTAATGCAATGAAATTTTAAAAGCTTATTTATTAAAAAGGAAAAGAAGAAATCAAGTTAATAGCAGACCTTGGTCTTTGGCAGAAACCAAATCAGTCAGAGATCTGATTTTTTCTTCTAACTCAGCTGCAGCCAACTGTGTATCTTGCAACTTGTACATTTTCTGCTCTAAAATCTTCCTTTCAGCCTCAAGCTTTTCCACCTGTTTTTCTAAATTATTCTCTCGAATCTTACAAGCTTCAAGATCTTGAGTGCAACTCTTTGCAGCAGATTCAGCATCCTTAATCTGATTTACAAGTTCCAAACCAATCCTCTCCCTTTGAGCATCCTTCTCCTGGAGCTCTCTCTGCAGATTTGTTATGGCAGCCTTCATCTCCTTTTGCTTAGCATCTAGAAAGTCTGATTTTACAGTAGCAAATTCTTTTGCAGCAAACAGCAATCTATCTGCTGCAGCCTTAATATATTTTTCAGATATTAACTGAACCTGGCCACTGAAAGGTTGACCAACATCAACAAATGATGCTGCTTTCAAATTTATTCCTAGATCTGAAGATGCCACCTTGATTCCAACAAGTTCATCTTTTCCATGTTCAATTACAACAGCTGAATTGGCACATGCTTCATAAAGGTAGGTCACGTTCCCACATAATGCAGCAAGTTCCCTGTCTTTTTTACGAATTTCGTTATTCAAGGCTTCACATGACTCTCTTTGGGAAGTCATTTCCCTTTGAATAGTCACCACTAGATTAGAAAGAGTTCTTTCTTGCTCCTGTGTTAAACTCCAGTGCCTGTTTAAGCTTTCCTTAAGAGAAGTAACATCAATTAAGAAGTCTTGCACCCAATGCCCAAGAAGATGACAAATTTCAATTATGGCAGTATCATCAACACGATCAACTTCGTCAAAATTCAACCAAGAATCCACAGATATAGCCCTCTTCTGGATAAAAGACACATATAATTGAGAAGAGATAATTGATTAGATGCCCAATCAATATAAGTAAGAATGCAATCCATCCATCAAAGAAAAGAGGTAAAACGTTAAAAACAAGACCACCACAGAGGAAACAAATCAAATAGGCAACCTCTTTTTTGTTTTTGTTCATTTTCTGAAGAAAGCATAAATTGGTTTTGGATCATGGCATCATATATCAATGAGGCAAGCTCAGTAATGCACCTCACTCTATGAACAGACTTGAACATCAATACTAAAAAAAGCTTCAAAACATTTAATTATTAATCATAGTGCTTTAAAACCTTATCTTATGAAAAACGCAATATAATAAGTCTCAAGATCTCAAAATAAGGTTGACCCAAGAAACAACGCGTGAGGGCTAATTCAAGAACGAATTTCAAAAAGCAACTGATTGCAACATTCCAAAACATACCCCTCCCAATCCAAAATATAAGACGCATTTCAAAAAACTTCAAACATATCAAGAAAATACTTAAAAAATGAATAACTCACTAAATTTGTTAAAGGAAAAAAGTTGCATTTCTTTCCACCACCACCACTATTAAATGTATTAAATTCTGACAAAATATTAATTACAATGGCCAGGGCAAAATAGGATAAAATCGTTAATATACTAAACAACACCTAAACACAATAAAATGCCTGCAAAGCAGTTTCTTCCAGCTCAAAAGGTTCATATACATAGAAGCACCATGCTTAAATATTGCAGAATGCAATAGCAAAGGTTGGCAACGTCAAATCAAATACAACCCCCCTCCCCCACAAAAAAGAAAGAAAGAAAGAATACATGGCATGTTCGATTTCTCGTTCTTGTAAATTGTAATGTACCACACCAAAGACATTTAACAAAGAATAAAGACTAACGAGCATTCATACAATACCGATACCTTATTATCAATTGACATGGGTAACGAGCCATCACACCCTCTGTTGGCAGGTAAATCGACCACATTTGCAGCATTGTTGTCATTCATGCATGATTTGAGACCAACCTCAAGTTTTCGAGAAGAGTCCAAGTCCATGAAAAGTACATTAGCCAATAACTCGCCAATTTCGCCAAAGCTTGTGTGGAGTTGATTCATACTAGATCTTAATGCCAAGAGCTCAGAAAAATAATTGCTTCTTTCCTCTATGTGCAGAGCTGATAACTTTTCAAGATGCGAAAGAACTTCCACTTTAGCAGCCACAGCTGAATCCCTTTCCTTTCTGATATTCGCAAGTTCAACAGCCACATTTGCAAGCTCCTCTTGAAAAGCATCATTCCTCTCTTGAACCTCATTCAATTCAGCCAGGAGAAGGCCCTCTGCTCTTTTAGATTTCCTAGACTCTTGTTCTAAAGAAGTCACAGAAGCACGCAGATCAGAGCAAAACTTCCCTACCAATTCTAACTTCTTGACAGGATCACTTGTGTCGCTGTCACCACTAACCTCTATATCACTCAACTTGTTCAAAATCATTTTCAACATGTGTTCTCGTTCCTGTAGATGATGTTCTGTTTCTGTCAGATGATTCTTCAGAAGCAAGCTCTCAGATTCTAGAGCTTCTAACCTATCTGGGTAAGTTGACAAGTCTTTGAACTTCTGTGCATACTCTGCAAGAGTTTTTTCCTGATTGCTAATCTCATATTTCAAACGCGCCATCTCACTATTCATCTCTTCAATTGTTTGTTTTAGACTATCTCGTTGTTGTATCAATGACTTCCCTTTCCTGACAGCAACATTTAACTTCTCTCTAACAGAAGCTGTCCTCTGCTCTTCTTGATTTAAAAGCTCCTGCAACTCCTCAGTTTTCTTACTGAGGGCTTCAACTTCACCGGATAGAGATATTTGACACTCTAAATTTATATCTCTTTCCTCCTTCACATGCATCAATTCACGTAAGGCCTCCTCAAGATCTTTTCTCAAACTGACTATAATTGGGTCTTCCTTACTAATCATATCTATGTTTCTTTCCTCATGAATAGTTCCATCATCTTTTTGTGTGCCATGACCACCATGTGCATCCCCATATGCAGGTTTTTCTGACAAAAGGGTTGCATAATTTTCTACTAGCATTTTCAGCAATACTTCCAAGGTGTCAATACTTTCATCACTAGACATCAGGTTTTCCGTTTTGGATCCCTGCAAGACATCACTGACTAAATCTTGCAATTTGCTGATCTTTCCCTCGATGATGAGAATTTGTTCCCCAACAGCACCTTTCTGCTCCAATCTCTCCTCCAAGCTAGTTATTTCATGATGTAACTTTTCATTTTCAAGTTCAGCTTGCTTTAAATGCATTGACAGTTTCTTGCATTCATACATTAAAGCCTCTGCTTTTTCAAAAAGATGCTCTCTCTCAGAGGTTACTGCCATGAGTTCTGCTTGAAGAGCAGATACTCTCCTTTGAGACTCTTCCAGATCAGCATTTAGCAACCCACAATAGCTATCATATTTTTCAATCTTCATCTGAAGTGAATCTATATGATGATTAGCCCCGACAAGAGCTCTTCCTAACCACTCAATCCTACTGTCTGTCTCCATAGATCGCAAATGTGCGGGCATATCTATCCGGTCCACAAGTTCTTCCCATCTCTGAACCAATTTGTTTCTTTCCATCAACGACTGCTCCAGCATTTCATTTTGTTCAGCCAACTCATAATACTTACTCTTCAAGTCCTCAAATTTTTTTCTTAAATCATCCCCAGCATCAGATCGCAACTGACCATCATCTTTCCAGGCATCCATGACAACAAGACCAGCATCTGAACATGAACCTCCACCTGCAGTGCTTTTCTGATCCCAATCATTTGAGGGTAATGTGTTACCAGCAGCTGACCTAGCCAACCAATCAATCTTTTCAATTATATCTAGCGAATGAAACTGCTCTGGCAGATCTAGATCTTCCAAAATCTCTTCTATTCTCTGAAGTACTGAGTCTTTAAGAAGAAATGACTCTCTTAAGGCATTAGCTGAATGACGAATATATGAAAGTTCCGATTCCAGAGCTTCTGCACGCTCACCAGCCTCTGCATAGGTCTTAAGTTTTGTTTCAACTTCATGGATTCTAACATCTTTCAACTGTAACTCCAGCAAGCACCTCTCCAATTCACTAGAAGTCTCAGCCAGGGATTGTTTGAGGCCATCTCGTTGTACGACCAGCCCTTTCCCCTTGGAAACAGCTATGCTAAGCTTCTCCCGAATTGAAGACACCCGCTGTTCTGACTCATCAAGTTCCCTTGTTTTCTCATATAATTTAGAACGAGAAGCAATAAGAGCTTCCTCCCCATCACGTAAGCTTTCTTTGAGAATGAGGATATTGTTTTCATGATCAAGATGTAAAGCATCTAAATATTGCATCTTTTCTTGTAATTCGGTCAGTTCCCGCATCTTAGATCCATAGTCTTCTTTAGCTATGCGTGCCTGCATGTCAGCCTCACTAGTTTTCTGAACAAGACTAGACACCAAAGATGAAAGGTGAAGGAGGGGTTGCCTACTTATTTTGGTATCAGTATCTTCTACATTCAGCACACCTTCAATATCTTTAATCAATTTACTAACAACATCTAAACCAACACACTTAATGCTCAATTCCTCCAATTCTTTTTCCCTGCAACTTAATTCTGACTTTACCGCCTTGGAAACAGACTCAAGTTCAAGCTTCTCCTTCCGTATACCCTCAAGAGATCGCATTATGGTCTCATAGTTGGCATAGTTCAGTGGATCAGGCAATGCATCACTCGGTATATCCAATGGTCCTACGTGGTTAAGAACTAGTTTCCCCAGGTCACTGTAAATCTTATGCAATATACCGACGGCTAAATCATTCTTCTGAAGCAAATCATCACACTTTGCACTCACTTCTCTGAATGAGGTGCGCACCATTTCATTTTCTGTATAAGTACCTTCAAGCTTCTTCTTAAGATCAACAATCAATTCAGTGGCTGCATTAACAGAAACTACAAATCGATGGTTGATATCCAAACCGTCAAGGCAACCGACAGAGGTGTTTGCTGACAAAGCTTCCCCGACTGATTCATCGAGTTTCCCAGTTGCTTCAACAATCTTGGCAATAGTAGTATTCCAGCCTTGCTCAAGAAACATTGTCCTATTTGCAACCTCTTTTTGCAAATTTTCAAGTTGAATACCAATAGTAGAAGCCATCTCATTTGAACTTTGTTGCACATCATTTATTTCAGCAATCAAATCACTAATTTTTGACTCACAATTTCCAAGCTTTCCACAAAGTTCAACGTTTTTGGCTTTGAGAAGGACATCTTCTTGATTTAAAGCTTCAAAGAGTTTTTCAAGAAGACATTTACTTTCTTGTATGTCTACAAGAAGTTGCCAGGAAACTTCATATTGAACAGTAAGCTCAATGTTGGATGCTTCCAAATTCAAGCAGTGTTGGTTCAATGTTTTGAAGAGATCTTGGAGTTCTGTGTACCTGGCTTCACCACTCTTCCTACCATCCTGCTCCTCCTTAAACAATGCACCAGCGTTTTGAACATCCAACCTCCATTTTGTAAGTGATGCTCTCAACTCTCCTATTTTCCCTTTGGTGGACATAAATGGATCGGGTAGTACCTGACGCTCATTGGGATCATCTTCCTCCACCTCGAGCTCATGTTTTTGTGATTTTGTTTCAAAGGCCTTTATCAAATTTGAAACCCCAGCAGAGGAAATTTTACCGGGAGACCGACCAAGGGATGCCGAATGAGAATGTAACCGATCAATTGCCTTTTCAAGTTTCTCCAAAGTATTCTCCATCTCATCCAGACGCATCTTCAAAGCAACAAAACCAAGAGAGTTATAAAAGTCTTCGTGTTCAAGTAGATTCAGCGTTGGCTCCCCTGGATCCCCTTTTCCATCTCGCTCCAGATGGACAGGCAAAGAATCTGTTGTAAATTTAATTTGATGGTCCTCACTTCTTTGCCCTGCTATCCGTGCTTGACTATAGAGCTCCTCAAATCTAGATAGCAGTTGGTTGTATTTATTGCCAGTTTCTTCTGTGTTAGCCTTATGCGCATCCAAAGTGCTTTTCAGAAAGAAGTTCTCTTTGGTGACTTGTTCAAGTTGCAGTGTGGCATCTTTAAGTTCAACATCGTTTTTCATTTGTTTCTCAGTTTCTATAGATAACTGCTCCTGAAGAACAATAATCTGAGACAAAAGTATTTGATTCTCAAGAATAACTGCTAGCTTATCGTCTTCAAGCATTTTAACCTGATTGACTGACCGTGCAAGGCTCCCATTTAAGTTGGAATTTTCTACCTGCAGACCTGCTGACAAATCTCTACTTCCAAGCAACTCCATTGATAGCCTGTCAATTTCATGGGAGAGATGCTGAATTTCGGCTTCAATCTTAATCTTCTCTTCAGTCACCAAAGACAATTCCCCATTTAGGTTTAAATTTTCAGCTTTTAGTTCTTCCACTGAACTCTTGATATCAGCTAATTCTGTTGACATCTTCTTACTTTCAAATAGATGATGCTCATTTTCCTCTGCGAGTTTCTTTTTCTCTTCTATCATTGATGCAATCGATTCATTCCTTTCCTTATTTTCCGCCTGTAAAGCTGAGATCAAGCCTTTGCAGCCAGCCAGCTCTGTAGACAGATCCAGTGCATCTTTTTGAGACATTTCAGAAGTATTCTGCAACTCAAGTACTCTAGCATAAAGTTCTTCTATCTCTACCTTAGCAGAAACATATTGGTCTTGCAGTTCTGCATTCTTGCTGGTCAAAAGTGCTAATTCTGCTAACAGCTTCTGACTTTCACATAGATGAAACCCCTTTTCCTCCACAAGTTCCTTTTTCTCTTCATTCATTAATGCAACTGATTCATTCAGGCCCTTGTTTTCTGCATGTAAAGCTGTGATCAACTCTCTACAGTCAGTGAGCTCTCTAGACAGATCAAGTGCTTCTTTTTGGGACAGTTCATAACAATTCTGCAACTCAAGTGCTCTTGCGGATCGTGCTTCAATCTCTGCCTCAGCAGAAACATATTTGCTCTGCAATTCTACATTCTTGTTGGCAATATCATGCATTTCAAAACGACAATTTGAAAGGTCTTCAGCAAGTACTTGATTCTTCTTACTAACTTCACTGAATGAAGCACGAAGCTCACATAGTTCATTAATCAACTGATAACAATGGTTGTCAGACTCCAGTTGTTGCTCAAATTGTTCAGCCAGTTGCAAATTCAATACATCTTTCATGCAAACTGCAAGAAATAACTCTTCTTTGAGTCTCTCGAATAAGTTACAAAAACCATGATCTCGTAGAATTAAGCTTCTGAATATAGGATCTGCACCAGAAACTGTTCTACTTGACTTAATCAGAAAGTTGTACTCTTCTTCACTGAGTCCCCTTATAAGTTCCGTCAGCAGCAAGAGATTGATTGAGCTCACATCAATTATTGGAGCGGCTCTCATTGGTCTAGCCAAGTCTGTTTCTTGAGCTCCCATTGGCAACTCATGGCTTTTCTCCTCATAAAAAGGCTGAACAGGAGAATATTGCTGGTCGAGACCCTCTTCTAGTCCTCTGTCATCACTACTAGAAACTACTTTCATACTCCGTTCATCGATGAAAGACAGAAGCATTTGTAGTCCAACACGAGGTGAAGCTGGCAGTGTATCCCCTTCCAGATTTCTCATAACATGTCTAACCCTTGCAATTTCATTGTCCTTCCCTTTAGCAGAAGCTGAACGCCTATTGGACGTGACATCCTCCAGAGATGGTGATAATTCAACTGCCTCACCAATTTGGGCTGCTTCATGAGATGCCTCCTCTATTATATTGTCATCCAAACCAATTCCTGACACAAACTGAGCACTCTCACCAACCTCAGACAATGAGAGATTTCTTTGGCTATCAATCCCCATATGACTGCTTCGACTAGATTGCTTCTTATCCAGACCATCAGCTTCCTGCATTGCCCCTACCCAGCAACAAATGAGAATATAATTATACATCAAATCCACACATCAGTTTACCCGCCTTCCCAGTTAATTCCCTTAAAACAAAGTTAAAGCCTAAAATTAATGAGGTAAAAAAGAAAAGAGCACAACCGACATCTGTTACCTGATCTTCCATTGCTTTCATCGAAGATGTGTTAGGGATATCCTCAGATACAAGCAAAGATTCCTGCTTATCTTCACCCTCAATTTCAACCCCAAAATCCTGGCCCGCCGTAGAGGTTGCTGGACCAGGTACGGTCGTGATGTCAACAGGTGCAGACATGTGATCAATTCCAACACCAACATCCTTGGTAATTTCCTCTTCATTTTGGACTAACATGTCAGAATCACGTTCGCCCACTCCATGAGGTTGAACTGCTAACTCAATATTAGAAGCCAATTGCAATTGATCACCCGTGTCATTGTTTGTTGCTGATGATGAATTAACAGAAGAAGCACTAAAATCAGGAGTCAGCGAGTTTCCCAAAGACTCTGATTCTGAAACCTCTTCGGTGCCCAAATGGGGATCAGTGTTGGTTTCAACAGTCCCATCGGTAACGTGAGATGATGCTGATGACACAGAACCGCCAGTAGCTTCTTCAGCTTCAGGCTGATGCTTCCCAGACTTAACAGACTTTTTTGAAGATTTTCCATGGCTACTTCCCCCTTTACTGTCCTTCTTCTGACGAAATTGCTGAAGCTGAGAAAAAAAAAGAAAACAACAAGAATTCAAATTAAAGGACTGAGGATATTCCCCTCTATTTTTTAAATCTGTAGCCTGGGAACCATAGGAAGAGAGAAGAAAATATATACTATCATAGTAAGAAAATAATTTTTAAACACGAACCGCCACATGAAGTTTAGCACTTAGATTAAATATATCCATAAATTCTAATAAGAAAATTACACACAGAAAAATTTCAAGAAATTTAAAATTTTTACAAGTTTAATTATAAATCACGCAACTCAATTTGTAACTATAAATTATTAAATTTGATTTATAAATATAAATTTTAAAAAAATTAATATTTCATTTTTTACTTCAAATCTATGAGTAATTTTTCTGAAATATTTCTGACTTGATTCTCGAGGTTAAAAAATAATGAAAGTGTTTTGCACCTCTTAAACCCGAGTTCGAATCAGGGAAAATAGTATGCTAGTAACTATGAGCGGTTAAATTATGAAAAGAAGGGCTGCTCCGAACGGCCATCGGATGCCTAACCCTAGAACTCTAACCTCCCGCATAGGAACCCTAAACACGGTTTGTGACAGAAAACCTTTCAAACCTATTTAACGAGATAGCCAAGCGACATATTTAGCGAGATACTGAACCAAAGGATCTATGTCCTGAAGGGTCATAATTCACTTGCGCCTTCTTCGAGTGTTAAGGAAGAGAGTTTGAAAATGACCCAAAGTTAAAGAGTGATAGTTGCGTTTATCATGTTAATACATAGCGTGTTGAACTCTAACAGGGCATTCTGTCAGAACAAACATATTAGTCAAGTTGTAAGATCAAATACAAAATAAAGTTAGGATAGACTTGAAATAGAGTTGGGGTATCACTGCCATTTGAACAGATATCCATATGATTGTAATTAAGCCAAAAGTTATATATCTAATTGTTCCTTTGAATGAAAATTTTCATATATTTACTTAGACGATAATTCAAAAAGCTTGAAAGCAGATAAGCAGTGGATAGATACCTTTTTTCTTCCTGCTGCGAGTAGATCGGTACGGCTTTTGCTCCTGTCCATCCGAACCCGATCCACCCCGTTGTTTCCCCCCACTGTGACGGCGACAATCACCTCATCTGAGTCCGAGCCACCATTGAGATCATCTTCTTATGCTGCACCACGAAAAAATAACTGAGATTTATTACCACCGAGAAAATAATCCAAAAAAAAAACCCTGCTCGTCCACAACCAGAGGAAATGATGCATTGCAGAATTTAAGATTCCAAACAGAGTGTACATTTAAAGAAATAAAAAATAGATTAATGATGCATAGGGGCCCAATATTTTCAATCCCCTATAGTATCTCGGCATTTTCCGCTCGACCAATCAGAACAAAGCCTGCTGATTTGAAATTCCACATAGTAAGATTCCCGGAAAACGGTGGGAGTTTCCGACCGCCTCATTGAGTATTCTCAAAGACTCGATGAAATAAGAGAAACGAAAAACAGATAAAAAAAAAATATAGCAAGATGGGAATGCAGAGAAGAGAGGAGTACCTTGATCGGAAGCTAGGCCATGGAACGATGGCGAGAGAGATGACATTGGAAATGCTAAAAGCGATGCTACAGTTTCCAATAGGATTCAGGGCTTCTTGTGAGGGGAAGAGGCGTTTCTGAGATCTAACTCCAGCGTTATTTTCTCCGCTGGGAAATTGACAAATTGTGGTCGGAAGCAACATCAAACGTAAATTGCATAATCTAATTATTCTAATATTTAAATTACAAAAAAAGAAAGAAAAACAAAAAATGAATACGGTTTGTTTGTTGGCTTCTGTTTGGGCGCGTCACGGTTTCTTTTGTCCCCTGCTTTATTTCAAGCTTTTGAACTTTGCGCCAAAATGAACTGAATCTTGCATCCTTCTACTCAAAATATTGATACGTATTTAACATTTTAATGACCAAATTATTTATTAATAGTAAAAAAAAAATTGTCGGCGCCTTGTAACCCAAACGACACCAAGGATTTCTTAACCTTTGTTATTTATTTTGTTGTATATGTTACTCTTTTTTTTTTACCTGAATGTTATTTGATAATTGATACATTGATAATAAAAAAAAATGGAATCAATATCCTTTTATTTTTGAAATGTGATTAATTTTTAGGAGAATTATAAGAAAAGCATTTTGAAATTGTAAAATTTTAAATAACATATTTCTCATTGAATTATGAACTTCGTCATTCCTTTATTAATTTTTAATATCAGATTTGATTTAAGATTTTAAAATTTTTTTATATATATATAATCATTATCATATGTGAGTGAAGCAGATGTTTGATTCCCCATCATCACCGCATGATTGATTCAGGGCTCGTTTGGTTCGATCCCATTACACCCTGCAGTGCAGTGCAATACGATGTAATGGTAATGCAATGCAATATTAATTACAGGGCTAGTGTTTGTTTGATTTTTAAGTAAGGTGCAATGAGTTCTTATTTTAACAATTATTTAAAATTAATATATTACACAAAGTCTATTTTACCCTTACTATAATCTTTGTAAAAAGAAAGTTAAGAGTCAGGTAGATGAGGTAGTGGCAGCGGCGGAGGAGGAGGTAGTGGTGGTGGGAACGGAGAAGGAGGAGGTAGTGGCGACGATGGCGGGTGGCGGCGGAGAAGGAGGAGGTAGTGCCAATAGCGGATGTCGACGGGGGAGGAGGTAATGGCGGCGATGCCGGGTGGCAGCAGCGGCAGAGGAAGAGGATGTAGTGGCGATGGTGGAGGAGGTGGTGGTGGCGGCGACGGAGGAGGAGGAGGTAGTGATGGCAGGAACGGAGAAGGAGGAGGTAGTGGTGACGGTAGCGGGTGGCGGGAAAGGAGAAGGAGGAGGTAGTAGCGACGGTAGCGGGTGGCGGCAAAAAAGGAGGAGGTAGTGGCGGCGGGTGGTGTCGGCGAGGGAGGAGAAGGAGGTAGTGGCGGCAGGGCCGGGCGGCGGAGGAGGAGGAGGAGGTAGTAGCTGCGGTGCCGGGTGGCAGCAGCGGTAGAGTAGGAGGAGGAAGTAGTGGCGGTGGTGGTGGAGGAGGAGGTGATGGCGGTGACGGCAATGACAGAGGAGGAGGTGGTGGTGGCGGCAGGTGGCTGTAGTGGTAGAGGAGGAGGTGGCGGTAGGTAGCAGCGACAGTGGTAGAGGAGGTGGTGGTGGTGGCAGCAGGTGGCGGTTGTGACGATGTGGCTAAGTGAAAATATATAAGTAAAATAAAGAGAAATAAAACTAAAGGGTAAATTAGACTTTTTTAACTATGCAATGGGATGGTAATGAGGATTCATAGGGGGGGAGGTATGAATGAGGATTACCAATTTTTTGGTAATCATCATTACCATGGTAAACCTTATTACCATACTAAAGAGCAACCAAACACTCTTCTCATGGTAATGCAATCATGATTACCATTGCATGTATGTAATGTGGTTGAACCAAACGGGCTCTCAGTATTTTGTGATGATATGGCCAATTAATTTAAGCCCCGACAGTCCGACACCCATTTCATTTTATCAGGATTAATAGTTTGTTTAGAATAGTGATTGGAAACTTTATAAGTACATTTCAATCGTGATTTACGGTCTACGATGTAACTTTTACGGTCTGCGAGGTAGCTTTTACGGTATACGAGGTACTTTTACGGTCTACGAGGTAAATATGTGGAGGAGATTTATCTCAATTTACGTGAATCGGGCTTATATAATAAACCCGATTAACTTAAGTGAATCCAAACATGCTCTAAAACTAACGGGGCAAGTCAACTCAAGCACTGATAACTAAACCCGATTAAATTTAAAAAGCATTAAATAATCGAAACAATTAGAGTATATTTCATTTTCATTCCCTTTTTTTTATTCAATAGAGTGCTATGTTTCTAAAAAGGCCTTCAAGGCAGTCTGGACTTGTCCCTATAAATTGGGCTTTAAAACCAGAAGCCCGCCATTTAATCCGCTATGGGCGTCTTATTTAGTGGACCGACCAGTCTGGTCTATATTATAGTAACACATGGATGGGCCAAATAATTTAAAAATAATTATCAAAAATTGAGCCCAACAATACTTAAATCCAGCTCAATAATGAAGGGATCAGGCCATTGGGGTGTGGGTAAATGATCAGCGGTATTCAAATGAATAAAACAGAATGGCTTAAAAAAATTATCTTCATTAATTTTTCATTGATGGTGTGCATTTCAATTTGGTTTTATTTCAGTGTTATGAGATCATGGGGCAGATGGTTCCAAGAAAAAAAAAACAGAGATCATGGGCATAGAGTTACAGCCAGCCATTGGTTTGAAGTCTCTGGTAACTGTAGGCATGAATAACCGGCTCCTATATTTAAAATCTATATGCCCCCAGAAAATTATTTAATTTGATTATATAGGAGTGTGAGACGGTAAAAGAATAAGAGCTTGTTTGGAAACTCTTTTAGGGAGTATAAAAAGCTCATTTAAATTCAAAAAAAAATTTATGGCACTAAAGAGATGTTTAGAAATTATCAGTTATCAATGGCCTTTTAATAAAAAAAAAAGGAGTTTTTTTTTTAAGCCCATGTTTTAAGCTTCTTACAATGTGTCATGGCTTTTCGGATAAAAGTCATATAAGGATAAGTCAAATAAGCTTATGGCTTTTAGAGTAAAAGTGAAGCGTGGTGTGGGCATAGATCAAAAATTCAAACTTAATGAAATATTGAAGATAGCAATAATAAACTTAATGGCAATGCATCAACTGTGACTGGGCTTTTGGAAAAAAATGAGATTTTGTGAGAAGCTTCTCTTTGTAGCTTCTGGCAGCGATGAGCTTCTAGCAGAGACCAATGCAAGCATTTATTCCACATTCAACCATCTCAACGTCTCAACAAAGCATCCCTCTTCTTTTTCTCACTTTTCCAAATCCAATCATTCCCAACCGGGGAAAAACAAAAATAGCCCATGGATTGCTTGTAACTTGATTTTTAATTTATCAAAAGTGGGTTTCACTGTACCATAAAAAAAAGTTCAATTGACCTAACATTGAAAATTTTAATTTTTGAACCTTTTTTATTTTAAAAAAAATTATTTATATTTTTAACATCAATTACAGCAATATACAGACACACAATATAATATGTAGTATTCAACAAGGTTCACGTCCTTTTCAGTCATTTTCCATCTAAACGGGCTTTTCAAACGTTAATCTAAACAGATTCAAGATTAAACAAAAAAACAATTTTTCTCACCGCTAATCTAAACAAAAATCATATTAACAAATTGACTTTTTTAAAATATGATTTCTGCAAAAGCCACATTAAAAAAAAACTACTTCTCCATCGCTAATACAAACACACACTAAACTTGCAAGAAGCTCCAATACCCATAAATCTATATTTTCTTATAATAATTACGCAATCCCACATAAATAATATAGGATTAAGATGTAAAAATACTCATAAATTTTTCTTAAAAGTACACCCAATACCATAAAAAAAATTTTATGCAAAAGTGCCAATGAACTTTTCAAAATGAGGCAAAAATTCACATAGTACAAAATTTTATTTTGTGGGATCCACATTATTGTTCTTTAGTGATTATTTCATTTAAAAAAAAACTCTCCACCCCTCTCCCTCTAATCTTCCGTAAGACCCTCACCACTTCGAGGATTCACTCTTATGAGTTCTCAAACTATCTACCAAGTGGCTTCTGCTGTGCATTCAATAAAAGCACTAATGTGATTATCACAGGTCTAAGAGAGAGCTCAACATATTAGAAGGGAGAGCCCCTTCAACTTATAAACCACAATTTACTTGTGAGATTTTTTGATCTAGGTCTCATAACACTATGCAACAAAATTTTTCATTTGAATTCAAATAATCAAATTTTTAAAGATATCAACGACAGATGACGAGACACTAATAGGTGATTTGCAGTCATTGACTTTGAAGCTCCTTTTTTTATATATTCTATTAGCTTAACTCAATTTTGATTCATGCCAGGAAAGTCTACAACATAAGCAATTTATTTATTAAGGGGGCTTATGGAAAAGTATAGGAGTAAATGAAGAGGTTTACATATGGTATTCATTTATTTGGAAAAAGCGTATGACCGGGTACCAAGAGATGTACTTTAGAAAGCCTTTGAAAGGAAGGGGGTAAGGGTTGCATATATCAAAGTCATTCAGGACATGTATGAGGGGGGTTACAACCAGTGTTAGAACACCTGGAGGTGTTACAAAGGAATTTTCTATAAGGATTGGACTACATCAGGGATCAGCCTTGAGTCCTTATTTGTTCAATCTAGTGATAGATGTGCTAGTTGAGCCTATAAAAGAGGAGATCCCTAAATGCATGATTTTTGCGGATGATATAATTTTGTTGGTTGAATCCAAGGAAGAAATTAACTATAAACTTGAGATATAGAAACAAACTTTGGAATTGAGAGGCTTTCATCTTAGTAGGAGCAAAACTGAATATATACATTACAAGTTTGATAAGAGACAAGGCCAAAGAGAAGTTTAAGTTAAATTGGGAGGGCAAGTCATCCCACAAGTGACAAAATTTATATATTTTGGATCAATTATACAACAAGATAGTGAAATTGATGGATATGTCAATCACAGAATTCAAGCCGGATGGTATAAATGGATAAAAGCTACTGGAGTTATTTGTGATCGTAAAGTACTTAATAAGGTAAAAGGAAAGCTCAATCGCATTGCTATAAGACCAGAATGTTATATGGTAATGAATGTTGGGCTTTAAAGGGACAACATGAACATAAAATGGGGGTAGATGAGATAAGAATGTTGAGATGGATGTGTGGTCATACAAGAAAAGACAAGATTCGTAATACTTATATATGCGAACGAGTTGGAGTGGCCCTTATTGAAGTAAAAATAGTAGAAAATTGTTTGAGATGGTGTTTGGAAATGTTCAGCGAAGGCCATTGAGTGCTCCGTTAAGAAGGGTTGATCAAGCAGTATGGAGTCCAGTTAAACGAAGTCGAGGAAGGCCAAAACGAACGCTCAATGAGGTTATAGAGATATACCTTTTAATTAATAATATATTAAAATCTATGATTTTTGACAGAGCACAATGGCGCCGTGTGATTCATGTAGCCGACCCCACCTAATGGGATAAAAGGCTTTGTTGTTGTTGTTTATTAGCTTAATTAAATGAAGAAGTAGAATTTTTCTCTAAAGGATAAGGCTTAAGTTGGTAAAGAAGCGTGAGGTGAAGAGAGATGACGCTTCATAGAGAGATTGAGAGCGACGAAGAGTGAATCGTAAAAGTGGGGAAGGTCTCACTGGAGATCAGAGAAATAGGGGTGGGGAAGAGAGGGGGGAAGGTGAAGAGTTTTTTTTTAATCAAATAATCATTCAAAAACTATAATGTGGGTCTTACGATATAGAAATTTGTATCAGTTAACGATGTGTGCATTTTTACCCCATTTTGAGAAGTTTATGGGCACTTTTGCACCTTAAAAAAATTTCTTGTGTTAGATGCACTTTTGAGAAAAGTTCATAGATATTTTTACACTTCAAAAAATAATAATATATATCTTATAAAATAAACGTTTATACTAATTAACAGCGTGAGCATTTTTATACCTAAAAAAAGTTTATAGTATTTACTATTTATTACACTTTTAAAAAAATCATGAATATTTTTACACCTTAACCCAATAATATAGTCACTAAAAAGTTGCTAGTGACTGAAAAGTTGCTGAACAAGTGAGTAACATATAATTTTTTATCCTTTTTTACACTGAATCTTGTTGTTCTATACTACTCATGGATTGGGAGATTTTTTTAATGATTAGATTATTTATATAAGACTACTGGTAATTCTCCTTATTTGCTTTCCAGTGCAAGATGTATTGTGTCCATCAATTAGAACTAAAACAATAAAAATAATACACTGGGGTCGGGTTATTACATAGCGGGCACCGTATACGTGGTATAATTTATTTTGACGGTGGACAAATTAATGGCAGATGCAATTTGAATTTATTATTAATTAATAATTATTACGTCGCGTTCATTACCCTCCAGTGTAATATAATAGGGTTGATTGGAACGGGAGAAAAATATAAACAAGGTTTATCGTTGATGTATTAAAATAAAGTAGACTTTTGTAGTTGAGATTCCATTCTGATGCGGTGGGTTTTAATTAAACATCACAATTTTTTTCTGTTTTTCTTTTTTCGGTGGGAGGTCTGAAGCAGTGGAGGGACTTTTAAACTACCGTTTGTGGATTTTGGGTTAGTGAGGGTAAAAGTGGTTTTTTTTAATCTGATTTTTATAAAAATTAGATAGGATAAAAATTATATTATAAATGTGATTTATATTTAGATTAACGGTAATAAAAAGGATGTTGTTTTAAAAAAAATTAGACTTTTGAGCTTATTCTCAAAGCTACTTTTGAGGAAAAAAAATTTCAGTTACCAAAACAGTAACCCAATAACCCTATATCAACTAACGGAACCTCTTTTTTAAAAAAACACGTTCTGCAATCTGCATCAGTTTAAGTGTGTGTTTGGATTAGCTTTTGAGAATAGCTTTTACGATTTACAAGGTAAGTATGTGAGAAGAGTTTTGTCTCGATTTACGTCTCCAAACACACCATAAAACAGTTGTGTTTCTTATTTTTACTGGTCCCCGGATTATTTTTACAAATATAGGTTGGTGCAGGGGGCTATACGTTTTCATCTTTAACCATGAAGATGTTCAATCTGACTCCTATTGTTCAATTTGAGATGTATTAACTAGATGAGAAGTATATTTTAATTTTTGTTGGTTGCATTATTTTAATCTTAAATATAAGAATTTAATTCATTCAGCTTCTTAAAATTAGTAATTTATCCCAAATTGTTCATATTGGTGGCTTATTTTAAATGGACATTTGTGAAATATAATGTTTTAAACAAATTCAATTTAAAACAACTAACTTAACTAATTTATTTATAGGTCATACTTATCTCAAATTCTTTATATCAATTTCTTTAATCACATATATCCATATGTTCTATTTTTTCTATACAAGTTTATAGTTAAACAATAATAATTTAAAAATAAGATACATGATCAGTTATAATTAAAAAACTAGACAAAATAGATACAAGAAACCTGACTTAAGTAATTTTCTTTATTTAATAAGTATAAATTAGTTTCTAGCTCACACATTTAACCTCTGAATTTAAAAAAAAAAAACAGGACACTGCTCTAAGAGAAAAGGGAAGGGTCTTTTTTTTATTTACTAAACAGTTTTTGAGAGTGGGGGTATGAGGATTCACGAAAGTTAGAATATGTCCACAAGCTCAAAAACGTTTACATAGTATTTATAGTTTACTCATCAATAATATCATTGCATTGTTAATGTAATTTGAAATCACAACCCCGTGAGTTAGCTTCTTATCAATTGAATAACATTTATTGGCTCAAGGGCCTTTTTATTCTTGGGAGGAATAACTTGCAAGAAATTCCAATGCATATAAAATGTATTTTTCCAGTGCATAACGCATAATGTTCATCAGTTAAAATAATAAGCATAATGTTCTTAGGTTGAGTTATAATATATTATTCACAGACACCACATACACGAAATACTTTATTCTGACGGTGGACAAATGACAAACGCAATTTGAATTACACTATTAATCATTACTCGTATTACGTTTCGTTAAAATAACTCAGCGACGAATGTTTTTAAAATATATATTTGACTTTTGTAATTGAGATTCTATTCTCCGGTGATGGGTTTTAGTAAATTACTAATCAAATATCCCTAGTTAGTAAGGGTCCAATCTCTGGTAAACGGGTAAGCCCGAGTCCAATGGATTGGCATGTCTTTTTTTTTTTTACAAAAAAAGATTTGCTTATTTTTTTTATAAAAAATTTGCTTATTTTTACCTCCTTTCTATTTTATACACTCATATCACACTTATTTTCTTTTATGCATTTATGTTAGGAAACTAATTTCATTCTTACTTTCTTTCTTTTTTCCATCTACTCACATCACAAAAATATATAAACACATATTTTTAAAATTTAATAATAGTAAAATAAATATAATATAATATAAAAATAAAAATGTCAAATAAAAAAAATGAGAAAGTAGTTAAACACAATATTGAGTACCGAGAACACTGATATCGAACTATTTGAAAAATATAATTTTTTTTAATTATTAAATTTAAACGAGGCAGTCCGTTAGCCTAACCCAAATTAACACGGCTAGTCAAATCGAAACACAGAGAGATTGAGATCATTGTTACTTTAATCTTAAAATTATTAAGCAAGCGGTTTTAAATATAGTTTAGTGCCACATTAATAAATTTTGCTCCACAAATAAGCGGTTTTAAATATCGTCAATGGCAGATGAAACTTAGCCAGACGAAAAAAGGAATTAATTGAACAATATATATAATGAATAAAATCACCCATGCATTGTCAAATCAATCAATGTCAATACATATAAGTGTATAATACATGATAAACAATAACTTGCACTGTACTTTATTTAATTCACAAATAAATGTGATTAGTTGAACAAATCAATTTAATGTAAGGATTTTTAAATGTTGTTTGGAATAGTTTTTGGAAGGTTTATAAGTGGTTTTTATATAAATTAAGATAAAAATTATCTCATATACTTATTTTATATATTATAAATTATGATTGAAAATCTATTTTTAAAGGCTCTTATAATTATTCTAAACAAACACTTAATTTACAAAGCTTAATTCTATAGCTAGTGTGCGTGCACATATATGTTTACCTTTTTTTTTTTTCCGTGCATGCACATATGTGTTTACTAAATTTATAGAAAATAACGATTTTTTTGCCATCAGAAAATAACCATACTAATCAAACATAAACTCGGATGTTAATGGTGGCCAGCTATTTATAATATTCAACGTAAAATGTGGGTGTTGGTGAAGTTAGTCCTTATCATAACGCATTTTTCATAAGGTGTTCTAATTATAATTGAACTCGGGATTTATTATTTAAGCAATTAAACTCAGTTCAGACCAACACTTGTTGATAATACTTCGTCCTTTGTTTAGTTATGCTTTTGCGCAATGCATGGGTGTGTTAGTATGATTCACATAATAAATGGTATGCCGGCTCTCATAAAAACAATATATTATGGGCTTAATCGTTAATTAAATTTGAATGCTCAAACTTTACATTTATCGAAATAATTAATTGATGCAGACTCATATTAATTTAGTATTAAAACTATTCCAACAAATTTATCATAAAATGCAGTAGAATCACATGTATATAATGGTTTAAACATGGTTACTTTTTTTTTTTTTTTATGAAGACGGAAACTTGCTTTGAACAAATAACATTGAGACAACTGATTTATAATTAGGTTCCATTATCATGAAGTTTTTCGAGTGAAAACTTATTTTGAGCTTGTTTGAAATATTGGGGATTATAACTTTTAAAATCAACATTTCAATTATAAACTACAATATGCAAACCATGTACAAGAGAGACTTTTGTCCCAATTTGCATAAACATGCTCATGATAAACTACCCCGATAATCATACATTTAATAACATGATTTATGATATACGAGATAAATATATAAAAAATTTATTTTTCTTGATTTGCATAAAAATATTTCTCAAATCCTAACCTAAACAGATTTTAAATTAGCAAAACGTGGTGTATTTGATGACAAGCAAGGACGATGATCTTTTTTATTTCTTTTATTTTTTTTTTCCCTGGCTAACGGGAGGCGAAGATTTTGGACGAAGAATAATGTTAGCTGGGGGAAAAGTAAAATGAGATTTTTTTTTTCAGGAACAAAATGGGATTTAAAATTGTGGTCGTTTGGGATAGCGGTTGAAAATTTTATAAGTGCTTTTCAATCGTGATTCACAGAATATAAAGTTAATTATGTGATGAAAGTTATCTCGATTTATGCATCCAAACTCATAAATATTTTTCAATCGTGTTAATAATTAGGATGTTTATAATAATGATTGGAAGTTTTATAAGTGCTTTTTAATTGTGATTTACAGTCTACGAGATAACTTTTACGGTCTACGAACTAGCTTTTACGATATATGAGGTGCTTTTACGGTCTACGAGGTAAATATGTGAAAAAAATTTATTTCGATTTACATAAATCAGATTTATATAATAAACTCAATTAACTTAAGTAAGTGCAAACAAGCTAAATGTGTCGGGATATTAAATACGAATAACATCTGTGTACTTGCATATAGTATTCCTCGATGCACAGATCTTGAAAATGAAGATCCGCGAGATTTCTCACCACGAAAATTTATATGCCAGAGTCAAACCTTAATAGGAGCCCGGGGCTTATCAGTTAGTAGCTGTTAAGTGAGTGTTTTGGGTTCCTTTAATTGATGATTTTTTTTTTAATTATTTAATGGCACACCAGTGGACACGGATCATTGAAAGCTGTAAGAACCCAACACTGACAAATATATTATATACAGGTTGAGATAGTGGCGTAATTTTTTTGGCCTAATCGATACCCACACATGTATATATTTTATTTTTTAACATTTGTTGACCAAATCAAATACTTTATTTCTCCGGGTTACGTTGCTAAAAGAATCCATTAGTTTTTATCAAAAGTGTATCTAGTATCATATATTTTTTATAAATATAAAAATACTCATAAATATATAAAAGAAGAGCAAAAATATCAAAACCGTTAAATTTAACCTAATACTGATATATATATATATATATATATATATATATATATATATATATATATATATTAAATTTATATCATTTTTCATTGTTCATTACTTATTTATATAAGATCCCTTAAAAAATTTAATTATTAAATTTATACGTTAACCCGTTGGACAATGCAGTGAGCACAAGTACAGAAAAACTTGGTTTTTAATATATCAAGGACACGATAATTATTTGCAAGAATTTAAATTTCTAAAAATAATTTTATTCCCAGTGGCTAGTGCAGTGAGCACAGGTGCAGAAATCTGGTTGGCAAAAAATAAATAAGTACAGAAGTATGTTCTTTATGTTCTAAGCTCGGTGAAAAAAAATGTAGGATATGTTTGGGGAAATTTGAGCTTATCAAAAGTTCTTATGAGTTTATGCACATAAATCGAAATAATCCTCACCACATAACTTATTTCATATTCCGTAAACCACGATTGAAAAGGACTTATAGAACTTCCAATCGCTATTCCAAACATACCCGTAATCTTTGTGCATGAGAACCGTTTATTTTTCGTTTTAAGTATCATTTTGCTAAAGGTTAGTGTATAAATTTGTTCTGCAACTTTCTGAGTAATGTTATTCTAAAATTTTTTTTACATTAAATATTATTTTGTAGTGTGAAAATAAAACAATATTACATTATTCTATTAAAAAGTTAATGATTAATATCAATTTTTTAACAATAAATGATATTTTTTAATGATATAGAACAATATTACTATGTTTTAAAAATTTTAAAGTGATATTAAACATAAAAAAACTTCTAAAATAAATCTACTATTCATCCTTTTATAAATAAAATAAAAGAGTAATGAGTAATATTTATTGCATCCAGCGCGTATTCAACTATTCACCACAAATAATTAAAGTTTGGGTTCCACGTGGCGGATATGCAATGGCCCTTGTACATTGGAGTTCTTGAATTAAACAAGAGCGAGAGTCAACTCTTTCAACGAATATGCACCGTTGGATTACACAAAATGAATCTCACGGCATAGAAAGGCTCTCCTGGACTCACCGGCTAGAGCCGGTGTTGATGGTGGGTCCATTAATTTAAACCAGAGAATAAATAAAAGATTATAAAAAAAGAGGAAATAAATACGGTCAACAGTTTCAGATTAAAGAAACAGATGACTCGTTCTACATGTGATCCCACTTTTGGTTTTGGTCAGCTTTTTTTTTTTTTTAATTATTTTCTCACAATGTTGCTCATTTTTCTTCCTTAATGCCGTTATTATAACGCCAGGTTCCCCTATAATCACACCCATGATTATCAAATAATAATTGTAATTGATGACTCGTTTAATATTCCAAACAGTTGACGCCACATTTTCTTGTTTGAACTCCATTAAACTTTAGACTGTACTCTTGAATGATGTAGCGTATATGAATCGGACTAACTTAAGTGTGTGTTTGGATTAGCTTTTGAGAATAGCTTTTACGACTTACGAAGTAAATTTGTGAGAGGAGTTTTATCTCGATTTGCGTAAACCATGGTTTGAAATCATGGTTTGGAGAGTTTCCAAACACACACTAAATTAAAAAAAAAAGCTAAATTATATAAAATCCTATGAATTTTATGTCAGTTGCGTATAACCCATGATATTTCAAAATTTATATTTAATTCCCTTGATTTTTTATTTTTTAACTACTAATCCCCTACCGTTAAGTGACCGTTATCTTTTTAATAAAAATTACCACATCAGATTATGAGATGACACGTGATATCCTACATGGTATCCTATATACATTACTAATTTCATAAAGCCCTCTTTAACTTTGAATAATTGCAGATGGCCATAAACTTTGATTATTTATAAATAAACCCCTTGACATTTCAAAACTTAAAAATTTTAACTCTTAAAATTTTGATTTATAATAAATAAACCTTATATTGTTACTTTAATTATTTTAATAAATTTATTTTTTTACTATCATTTGTTAATTAAAATGGTTTTTTAATGGAAAGAGCTAGAATAATAATATTTAAAAATAGAAATGTCATCATTTGTATAATAATTACTTATTTTCTTGTGTTAATTGAGTATTGATAGTATAAAGTTATAATCATTTGTGTTAAATATATTATTGAAATGATTGAGCATTGATATTTTAAATATTACATTTTTGTTAGAGGATAACTCTTACACTCATTAATTTTTTTATTAATAATGCATATTTTTTATTGAATTACGGGCTCAACATTTATTTTATATTTTTCTAAATATTATTCTTTTAGTTTTTACCATGCAAAATAACTATTTTAATTAACAAATGAAAGTACAACTTTTAATAAATTTATTAAAATAATAGAAACGGCATGTGGTTTAATATTATAAATCAAAATTTTAAGATAATTAAATTTAAATTTTGAAATGTCAATGAGGTTATTTGTAAATAATCAAAGTTCATAGGGTTATCTGCAATTGTTCAAAGTTAAGGGAGTTTGATGAAATTAGTAATTTACATAGGTTGCAACATAGTACGCGATGTGTTATCTCATAATCTAACGTGTCAATTTTCGTTAAAAAAATAACAGTCACTTAATGGCAGGGGGTTAATAGTTAAAAATAAAATGTCATAGGGTTAAATTTAAATTTGAAATGTTAAGGGGTTATATATAATTGACCCAAATTTAGAGGGCTTTTGTATAATTTAGACAAAAAACACTTCATTAAAAAGGTACAGAGTGTGTTTGAAATTGAATTAGCTTTTTTGAAATAATTTTAGATATATCGGTAAGTTTTTTTTAATATACATGATGTATCAGGTAAGTATGTAAAATATGTTTTATTTTTGCTTGTATGAAAGTGTCTATAAAAGGTTGTTTTAGTTGAGTTCAAGTAGGAAGAGTTTTTATTGAAAAGAAAACAAAAATTATTGAAACTTCCAGACACCTAAACATAATGGATTTTTTTCTTTTACAAATGATTGGTATTTCTCTAATTATATTTATAAATCACTTTCTATATATTTTACCGGAACCAACAAAATTATAGATATCACTGATTTTACTTTAAAATTTAATAATCATTCCATTTTACCTTTATTTGATAGTAATATGGAATAATGAGACTTGGTTTCTCTCATCTGCCCTTTCTTTTCACTTCCTATCTACCGCCTATCTCTACAGCTCGATCGAAATTAGAACATTCTCAATTTAATATTTTCTAAATAATGAGTGATAACTAACTGGTCTAAAAACAAAAAATACGAGTGAAGTTTCTGTTGGGGATATGAGGGTCTCGGTTTTAGAGACAAGGTGGTGGTAGTTGTCTAGTTTATCTTAAAGGATGATTTGAGGACGTGGGAGATGACCCAGCTGTTATGGGTTGGATTAAACTACGATAAAAATCCTAGGTGTAATGGAGTTGGATTAACTAGTTTTGCTATATATGATAACTTAAGATGATAAGATCATGTGTTGGCAAAAAAAAGAGGGAAATTTTCAAAAAAATACCCTTTTAAACTTCAAAATCCCGTTGACAAAGTCGTTAATGGGATTAACAAGAATAATAATGCAATTAACAAATTATTTTATTGTTAAATCACCTATTTGAAATTTTAAAGTTTAAATGGTATTTTTTTAGAATTTTCTAAAAAAAAAGATGATAGGAATAATAATATAAAAATAATAGAAAGCCTAGGGATTAAGTGATAGGTGAGTAAAAAATTCAGAAACTAAGCCACACTTAGTTATAATTAAACAGTTAGTTATAATTAAAGGGCTGAATCATCTTGCCACATATGAAATCCTCAACGAGTATAGGTTATAACCAAATGACAAGAGCAAAGTAAAAATAACATGCCAAAATTTTCCAAAACCTTGTGCTGTATAAAAGGGGGGAAATAGGGGTTTGGATTTGACCATTTTGCAAATATGAACAAATCCTGAGATTTGAACTAATTATAAAATTAACAATGTTCTTATATTTATGCAGCGAATGAGGATTTGGATTCTCTGTCCAGCTCTGCAAATCTTTGAAATTTAGATAATGATTTAATTAAAAAAATGTTGTAAAAAAAACAAACATAAACAGGTTAAATTATTGAAATGATTAAATGAAGTCAACAAGGTGGATAACTCCTGCTTTTGTGAAATGCAAGGTCCGTTGAAACACTCATTGTGCATGATTTAAATACACGCGTATCTTACCAAAAAAAAAAAAAATTAGATACACGCGCATCTCTATCCTGAAAGCTTTGACCCACATACATTATTATCGCTATTTCAGTTTACCCGCTAGAAACTTCTATCACCTTAATTCAACGCATTATTTATTTACTTATTTATTTACAAATTTGATACTTTTACCCAGTCCCCCTTTCAATTTATTCTTTGCGTGGATGAGTGCTTGCAAAATAAAATAAAAATTTACCCAAGTGGAAGAGGACAAACCTAACCTTCGAAATTTTTACTTGAGACGAGAAGAACAAATTAATCATTTTATCCTATAATTTTACCTTTGTATAACTCAGACTCAGAAGTTTTGATTTGTTTGTCACTCATTTAGTTAACTTCAATTTGATAAAATTCAGTTCCTACGATTTTAAATATTGTTTCTTATAGTTTTTAAAATAAAATTATATATTTCATCAATTTTAAAGATTGAAGTTTTAAATAATTAAAATTACATTGATTGGATCGCTGTAAGTTAAAATTTAGAAAATGAATTCAACTAAGTTGAGTCTATTATAGTGATTAAGTGCCTCTTTGATGCTTGTCTGAAATAGAGATTGAAACCTTTGAAAGTAGTTTTTCAATCATGATTTACGGTATATGAGATAAGTATGTGAAATGAGTGTTGTTTCGATTTACGTGTATAAGCACTTTTGGAATCCTTAGTCGAGATCCCAAACATAGATTAGCGGTAGAATTAGTTTGTTTGTCATAGCTTATACTTATGTATAAGTCTGATTTACGTAAATCGAGATAAAACTCCTCAACATATTTACCTCTTAGACCGTAAAAACTACCTTATATACCGTAAATCACGATTGAAAAATACTTTGGGAGGTTCCAATTGCTATTTCAAACACTCAAATTGTTTTTTCCAACTTGATTTATGGTATACGAGGTAAATTTGTGAAAAGAGTTTTATCTCGACTTACATTAACGGACTTTTCCACCGCCAACCCAAACAAACCATAAAAAAAATTAAAAAAGAAACAACTTAACATACAAAATTCAACTAGTTCTTTGATATTATTCATAATAGACGGAAATTAAAATTATAAAACTATGAGAGACTTGTAGGCATCCTAACTCAAACTCTACTCCCTCAAGGTTTAAGAAAATAATAGGGAAAATTAACCTTTTTAGATCCAATAGTTTTAATTTGATTATAACCCAGTTCTAATATATTAATTCGGTAAAACTTTGTATCTATAATTTTGACTCGGTCATTTAGTCCATGAACCTTGATTCATTACAACTCAATGCTTTTAGTTCTAATCATTTTAAAATATAGTCTTTGGCCTTTAATAGATAAGGATGTTTGAAATAGTGATTGTAACTTCTAAAAGTGATTTTCAATTGTGATTTACAGTATGTAAGGTAATTTTTATAGTCTATGAGGTAGTTTTTACAATCTATGAGATAAATATGTAAAGAAGTTTTATCTTGATTTACGGTATAAATATAGCTATATTTGGTTTATGTTTGGTCTTAAATATAACACCTTAATTCCTTTTTCTCTCTTGAATTCAAAATTATATCTCCAAAGTACTCCTATTTATTACATATATTAAGGAATTCTCATGTAAAGGTAGTCATGATTAAAAAGAGTTCTTTAAAAAAACCAACTAGTATTTATTACAAATAACCAACTAATTTAATTTTCTTAATATACCCAAATGAATTAATTACCTTTTATATTAAGTATCAGAGGTAATATATGATTTTATTTTGTAAAATACAAGGACTATATTATAAAATGGTTAAAATTATAGGGACTGAATTATATAAGTCAAAGTTTTAGGATTGAATGATAACCAGATCAAAATTGTAAGGATTAAGTTACACGGAGTTAAGGAGTAGGGATTTAATTATCATCAAGTCAAAATTATTAAAAAAAAGATTAATCTTTCTAAAATAACAATACTATATAAAGAAAAAAAAAAGTGAAGAAAAAGTCTAATTCAAGTCTTACTCCCGTTTGATTTTCAACTTTCAACAGTAAAAGGGAACGCACATTTTCATCTCTATGTTGTCACTTTACATCCCAATCCCCACACCGTTTGAAACACATCTCAGCCGTCCGATTAGAAAAAACACCAGTTGATGTCCTCTCTCATCTACCCGGTCATCCGGTCACCTCCATTACCATATATCTCCGTCCTGCCCTCAATCGGAATTACTCTTTCTTCTAATCGATATCTCTCTGTAATTCCCATGGCGGTTTGAGTTTCTATCGCTTGATTTCACTCATTTTTCTTCTTACTCTTCCTCTCGTGAAGCACAAAAATGACGGTGGAGCTCATGGGGTTTCTGAAAATGGACGAGCAGAAAGCAATTCAGGAGGCTGCATCGGAGGGATTGGAGGGCATGGAGAATCTAATCCGTCAGCTATCTCACAAACCCAATATCGTCGACTGCGCTGATCTCACCGATGTTACTGTTTCTAAGTTTAAGAAACTCATCTCTCTTCTAAATCGCACTGGCCATGCCCGATTCAGAAGAGCCCCGATCCCCTCCTCTTCCAGCTCGTCTCCCCTTTCTACTTCAAAGTTGCTGCCGCTATCATCCGCCGCGCCCTCGTCGGCCAACAATTCCCAATCTCAAATCCCGAATTTATCACCGGCCCAGTTCACCTCTCCGGCGCCGATCGCAAATCCAGTAACTGTGCATCACGCTCCGATCAACAACTGCTCCGCTCCATCTGGTTTTGTTCCGGCTCATTCACAGTCGCTGACGCTCGATTTCACAAAGCCTAATATATTGAGCTCCAACACGAAGCCTCTCGAGCTGGAGTTCTCAAAGGAAACCTTCAGCATGTCTTCAAACTCATCTTTCATGTCGTCGGCTATCACTGGCGACGGTAGCGTCTCGAACGGCAAACAAGGATCGTCGATCTTCCTTACACCGGCAGCGCCTACGGTCTCCGGCAACGGGAAGCCACCCTTATCGACGGTACCGACGAAAAAGAGATGCCACGACCACCGTGAGCATTCCGAAGATCTATCCGGCTCCAGCAAGTGCCACTGCTCAAAAAGAAGGTACCCCACAAAACCAACCCCTTACCCCTTAAAATTGTAAACCGAGTCGACTCGGAAAATGGTCTGGGAGTCAACGATTTCGGTGGTGTTGCAGTTGAGGCACGACTAGCCACAGACGCACCACGCGCGTGATAGTGACAAATTATAGGGCCGACTTTGTCCTCAAGCTATTTTAGAAATTTTGTCTGAAAAAATCGAGAGATTCAAAGTCCCCGAAATTAATAGAGCTTTTGTCTCTTTCTCTTTGCTTGTTTATGACTGTTGACTTTGGACATATTATTGCACCGGCCCCCGTTATCAATAGCGGCGCTTTATGACGGCTCTGTTTTTTAATTTCCTTCAGGAAGAATCGGATGAAGAAGGTGGTACGAGTGCCGGCGATTAGTTCGAAGGTCGCGGACATTCCGCCGGACGAGTACTCGTGGAGGAAGTACGGTCAGAAGCCGATCAAGGGATCACCGTACCCAAGGTGAGCGTCAGCGAATCGCGTCCGTTGATCTAGTCGCTGAGTGTTGTGTAAGCCTGTTAAGGGCGTGTCAGTTCGATTTTTTTTTTCTTTTTTGGGTCTAGCTCTGATTTTGGACTGTGAAAACAGGGGTTACTACAAGTGCAGTACAGTAAGAGGGTGTCCGGCGAGGAAACATGTAGAGCGGGCCCTGGATGATCCGACGATGCTGATTGTAACCTATGAGGGGGAGCACCGTCACGCATTGCAGGCGGCGATGCAGGAGAACGGAGCCGGAGGGATTGGGTTGGTACTTCAGTCAGCGTAAGTAGGGTGGAATTGGGGAAAAAATCTATTGAGAAATTAGAAAACAAAAAAAGACAGAGAAATGACGGGATGTCTTGGTTGTGATATTTTTGTAATATCAATGGAGTTCACGTGGGCTGAATTGTAAATTAGGTCTTTGGATGGTAAGGATTTATATAATTATATTACAATTGCAACTTCCCAGAAAGTGTTACCCAAAAGAAGAGATTATTATTTTTTTGATTTTTTTAAAAAAAGGAAGTGAGAGAGAGAGAGAGAGAGAGAGTTTTATGATTAGTTGGGTGAGGGGTTATATTTTTAAAAAAGGGAAAGTGGAGATCCAAAGAAATGGTCAAAGGAAGAGTGGAAGAAGGGCCAATGAAATGCGCTGTAATTGGTTGCCGTGGGGATCCAAACGGAAGAGTAAACCTTAAAAAATGTGCCACTTGGATGTGTCTTGTGTCACCACGTCTCTTTCCAGTTCCCATTGCATTTCGCTGCTGCAGTTGACCCTCTATCACATATATATTTCTCTTTGCCCCATCCCTATATAATAATAGACTTGTTTTTTTTAATAGAGTTTATGTATAAGTCTGAGTTATATAAAATGAGATAATTTTATTTTACATATTTATTTCATAATTGTAAAAATTATCTAAAAACTACCTCGTATTTTGTAAATCATGATTCAAAAGCATTTAAGGAGGTTATCCAAACATGTTAATTGCTTTTTTTGGAATAGTCCTCAGTATTATCAAAATGCTTATTTATGGAAGTCGAAATTAAATAATTCTCATATATTTATCTCGTATACTATAAATCACGACTGAAAGGTTATTTTTAAGGTTTCAATCCTAATTTAAAACCAAACACTAAATCTTTTATTTTTAATTAGATTTTGTTCCTACGCCTATCAAACATTTGGCCGAGCACCTAGTGAGTAGTGATAGATTATGGACATAAAGATGGTCAAGCCGGTAAGGTCTTGTGAAATCTTTTTTATTTTAGAATTTGAGTCTTAAAAGAGATACATGTGATAGAAGGGGTAGCAACCAGGGCATGCATCTTGATGCTGCATTCCCATTTCAACAACAACCTTCTCAATCAAACATCTATATCTGAAGGAATGACATTTGTGTTTACCATATTACCCTTTGTCTCTTAGTATACAAGGTATCTAGCTTGACAACAATGAAGCCCACCTAGTGCGGTCGTTGAAAGTCATCAGAAAGTGTGAAGTTAAAGGATTTTTTATGGAATTTAGTGTTTTTTTGGTATCGTTTTTTTATCCTTAAAAGTGTTTATTTACATAAGTCGAAGCAAAATTATTATATTATGCTTATTTCGTATACCGTAAATCATGATTAAAAAATTATTTTTAAAGATTCCTATCGCCGTTCCAAACAAGCATTTAGAGGCCTAAAGCAAAAGCCTTCCTTCCCAACACCCAAACATGGCCTTATCCAAAAAGACAATGTCAACGTATTTCATTTTGTCAACAATCCCAATTTATGCTACTACAAATAAACAACTTTGGTTCATTTTAGGATCAACAATTACTGAAATTATATAGTTTAAAATATTAGTTAAAAAAATTTAGAATGAACAATTACTAAAATTGTATAATTTAAAATATTAGTTAAAAATAATAAATATGTAATTATAATTTTTTTTTCAATTGTACCCTTGTTCATAAAGAATGTACATGAAAGATAATAGTGAAAAATTTATTATAGATAGATAATAAGTGATATATATTTAATAAGAGTACAAATAAAAAGACTAATCTAAAATTTCAGATAAATAGATTTTTTTTTAATATTTAGAACCATTTCGATAGAAGATAATGTTCTTTATAAAAAGGACCTGAGGGAGTCAATATAATTGCTAAATAAAGCTTACTGGTGGAAGCTTGAATTTTAATGCAAACGAATTTTGAACTTCGGCGCAGTATTGTTGTTTTGTTGCTATAATTTTAATTAGGGCTGGTCTTCATTTTACCGACTGGACCAAATATATATATATATATATATATATATATATATATATATTAGTTGAATTGAAGGTAAATTAACATGGACGTCACTTGCCTCGAGCACTGTTTGGGGGCAAAAAGGAAGCCTGGATTCTGAAGTGTTTTGACAAAGCTTGGCAATAAACAAATCATAGGGCTGAGTCACGATCAAAGTTTGAAACGTTTCTTCCACGTAATTTAACCCTTCATAACTTGACTTTGCAACAATGAATATCAACCTCGACGTGGAATTCTTTTACTAACCATTCCTTTTCAACCAATGTTTTTAAGTGTAGTCCAATTCAATCGTTACACATGTTTTCCATTAAAAAAAAAAAATCGTTACACGTGTTTTTATAATTTATTATGCTAATATTATTAAGCTCATTCTTCAAAATATGAACCTATGACATTTTAATTGTTAAATAAGGCTATAATATAATGGGAGAATTATTAAAAACTACCTTACAAACAAATTAATTGCTAATTGCTACCATTGTAAATAGTGGGTGATAAGTTGCACATGGGTGGATGATATTTTGCACACGAGGGATGATGTTTGCACATTCGCAGGGATGAATTTTGCACATGTGGATGATGCTTGCATATAAGGGGTGCTTGTTTGCACCCGTGGTACCAATCAGCAAATAATTTCCTTACAAGGTATTTTTGAGCAATTTTCCCTAATATAATCTACTAAAAAAATCTGATGATAAATATGATGTGAAAAATGCAAACTAAGCCTTGTCTGTTTTTTTTTTAATTCAAAAGTAAACGTCAATTTGGAAAGAAAAAAAAAATCAAAGCAAACCTCCACCCTCTGATGTGTACTGGATCTGGAGAGTTCTTCGGCCCAATAGGCCTGTAAAAGTCCCCCCCCGGGCCCTGTTATTCTTTTTCTTGGTTATTGTTTCTAAACTACTATAATTTTCATTCTCTCATCAATGAATTAGACCGTAAATACTACTAATGTATTACTAGTATAGTATTAAAGTACAGTTTTCCTATGAAATAATACTCCCTTCGGTCCTTGATATAAGATATATTTAAGGAATTGATCTTGATCCTAAATATAAGATATATTTTTCATATTTATTAACATTTTCATAATTTACCCTCAATTAATGCTCCTTCAAAAATAATTAAGGAAGAAAGGGAATGAGGAAATTAAGAAAAATGATTAAATAGTTTTAAAAAATACATGTTCTATTAATTAATTTTCTCAATCTAAGCAAATTAAATAAATATATTTTATATTAAGAATTAAATGGAGTAACTCACTTACCATTCTCGAATTAGTAAGTTTTATTGAAGGAAACCCAATAAACCTTAAGTGTGTGTTTGATTTGAGGGGAGGGGAATGATTTGGATTGAATTTTTGAGTAAGGAGGAAGTTAAAATTTTGACTTTCATTCCTTTTTCTCTTTTTATTTTTGGCTCTTATTTTAAAAAATCTCATTTTCGTCTCTCTCACAAATCAAGTAAGGTAACATATTCCCCATCCCTAAACTCAAACATAGCCTAAAGATCTGTTTGTTATGAGGTGAAGGAATGGGAGCCGAATGGGGGAATTTTTGTCCGCAGGTCTCTCAGCTCCCTCATCGACTCTCCCTCTCGGTCATCGTCTCCCAAAAGCGGTTAGGTCTGTCATCCTCTTTCAGCTGCCTTATCGTCACTCAGGTGGCTGCTCTCTCAGCTTCCTCATCCCGTCTCAGCTCTCTCAGCTCCATCGGCCATCTGTCAAATCTGCATCTTGGCAGCACTCCGTGGTAGCTCCATCGATTTGTCTGTCTCTCTCAAATCCGGTAGACTCCCTACGGTGGAGTTTGTTGGTCCTCTCCCATCTGCCTTCTTCTTCCGGCTGTCGGCAGTAAGCGGTGGTTCGCCGTGAAGAGCTTCTTCAACGTGCTCTGTTTTCTGCTATGTTGTGTGTGACCTTAAACACACTCAACCTGTTGTGTCTTCCTCTGTGTCTGGTTGGTTTGATGTTCCTTTTTGTTTTTTGTTTTAATCCTGCAATGTAGATTGGTTTTGTTGTTGCCTTGAGCTATTTGATCTATATTCTGTGTTGTGTGTCTGTGTTTTGCTACCAAAAACTGAGGCCACGGAAGGCAGTAGGGGGTTGTTGCATGTGATTTTATACTCTCTGCAATGTAGATGTTACTTTTTGCTTCCTTTCTTTGGTAGCTACTGTTTTGAACAAGTTCTCAGGAACCAAACAAAAAACAAAAGCTTAGAGCATATGGGGTTGAAGTTGAAGACCTGAAGCAATTATTTTATGTAGAGAGTAGAAACAAGAAACGAAAATAATAATATTTTGAGCAAGAGAATGCCGTAGACAAAATATTTTCAAAGTGATATTACCCTTGAACACAAAAGTTTGAGCCAACAAAAATAGTTTCATGTAAATCTGTAAATTCATAGCAAGGAGGCCTTTTAATATTAATATGGGTATGTGGTTTTATCTGTTTCTGGTTTGTAACTCAGATATTAATCTACTAATTTATGGAGCTTCCCTCGCAAAAAAAAAAAAAAAAAAAAAATCAAATTGTATTGTTTTTTGTGGTAGAGGATAGGTAGAGAACATGAATGAAGGGTCAGTGTTAGATGATGAAGATTTTAATTAGATAGCAAATATAAGGGTTCTTGTATGGCTAAAACCTAGTTTGCATCAGAATACTTAGCATGTTTGGGTTTGTTTTATATCAAAAATTATGGTAACATAATTTTTAGTTTAGGGAATATATTGATAAATTATCTGTGAAAATTTTTCATAGAGATATGAGTGACAAAGCAGTATGGGATGATGGGGCAACCGAGGTATTTATCAATGCATGCCTTAACCAAATATATCAAAAAGAATGGTGAGGGTTGTTGTTATCAAAGACAAGCTGGAACAACATTGTCTCAACATTCAATTAATAGACTGGGAAATGATACGATAAGAAACAATTAAAGAACATATTCAATATCCTGAGGAAGGATTTGAGGACATGGGATGCGTTAACAAAAGAGATTGGTGTAGGTCGTGGCCCTGTAACGAATAACATCGTGGTAACTCCTGAGTGGTGGCTCATGAAATGTCAGATAAGGAAGCTTTATTTAACGATGAAGAAGTCAGGCAAGTATTGGTTTTGGTTATGGGTATTGATTTTGTTTACTTGTATACATGTGGGAGAATTCTGCATATAAAAAGTTTCACCGGTTAAGCATCAAGAATGAACGAGAAGTTGAGGATTACCTTTCATGATGTAGTGGCAACAGGAGATGATATTTTTTCACCTTCATTCATTCAGAAATAGACAGAGGAGGGATAGCAGGAAGATGTGTACCGTCTGACAATGGATGAAGAAGAAGGATAAGGGGATAGCAAAAATGACACTTTTGGAGTTAACCCGGCATAAAGCACAGGAGTTACAGATGAACTAGCTGACATTGGGTTATCATCCCATAGTGGTCCCTCTGTTCCAACAAATTTTGGAAGCCACGGCAAGAGGAAGAGAGTTGATCGGGCAAGGAATAAAAAGAAGCAGAAAACGCCAGCTTCAAAACAGATTGCGGATGTAATTAGTGTTATAGCTAATGCATCGAATGATAGAGCTGCTGCAATTAGTGAGATCAGAGAGAGGAAAGTTGATGTTGTGATGAATGACCTGCTTGATCTGGAGGAAGTGCAAGCAAATGAGGATTTCCGATGCCCCCTGTATTCAGCTTCTTATAGACAAGACTAGTCGGGACACGTTTATTTCCATACATAAATGGAACAAATAGTACTTAATTCAGTGGTTGCAGTTTGTAGCCCAGCGCATCGATTGAGTGCTATCTCGTTCACGACCCCCACCTCCTGCTGAATTATATGTCAAAATAGTTAATTTAAGGACTGTTATATACGACTGTTTATGTTTGTTCGTTTATGTGAATAATGCATGAACAACACGACTTAGACTGAATGTTTGACGATGTATCTTTTATAAAATGTTGAACGTATGTACGTGTATGTATGACTTGTTATTTCTTATTTTTTTTTAACTCACACATAAATTTTTGCTCACAGTTGGCCACGAAGTCGGGAATAGGGTAGTGCAAGAATTGTTACAGCATTTAGGGGAAATTATGAGCTGGCTATTGCACGGGGGTTCTTGAGGCTTGCCTGAGTTTTGCGTGGGAAAATATCAAACCCTGTGATCGCGAATTCCGTGGATGCCACCCACATATACTTAATGATCCCCGATATTATCCTACTTTAAGAATGTCATTGGAGCAATAGATGTAACTCATATAAGATGTGTGATTAGTAGTCCCAACCAGGATAAGTATATTGAGAGAAAATGATATCCTACACATAATGTGATGGATGTATAAGATTGTGATATGTATTTTACGTTCGTGTTGGAGGGGTGAGAATGTAATGCACATGACGCTCGTGTGTTTCAATCTGTTGTGTCAAATCCAACTATGAATTTCTCTCATCCACCTGCCGTTATATTTTCGTCACCACCACTTGAATTTCTTTCATTTTATACTTTCATTAATCTCACCCGTTTAAAATGATTTTAACATATGTTAGACAAATATTATTTGGTTGATGATGTCTATTCTCCACCAGTAGGGTATCTTGGTCCCTACAGATGTGAACGTCATCACATGCTTAAGTTTAGGCATCAACCTGCATTTGGAAATGCTAATGAGACCTTCAATTTCTATCACTCCAGTTTGAGGTCAACAATTAAAAGGACTTTTGGAGTGTGGAATAATAGATTCGAAATATTGCAAAAAATGGGTAAATACAACTACGAAACATATGTACGCTTAGTTTGCGCAACAATGGCCATGCATAACTTTATTAGGAGAAATTTTCAAAGTGATATTAACTTTGAGCGAGCAGAAAATGAGAATGTAGCTCATGAAGATAATACTACTGTAGAGGATGAGGGTTTGTTGACCAATTATAGTAGGACATCTTCAACCTAGATGAATTGTATTTGTGACATGATTAAAGACCAATTTGTGCGGGACATATGATTCTCTCAGTTATGTAATATTTCATTGATCAATTTTATGTATCTTGGCACCATATTTTTTATCTTACATTTATCCACTTCTTCATAATATTAAATACCTTTTTTTCTATACAATTACCACAAAAACACTTATACAACCGCTAATCCAAACAAGTTTTGACTTTTACAAATGCACTTATACAATCGTCAATCCAAACATAAATTAAATTACACAATCTGACTTTTACCCAATTTTAAATTTTTATAAATCAGATTAAAAATAATTCATTTTTCCGACCACTATCTCAAACACATACTTAGCTTTATTAATATCTAAAAAAAGATTAACTAAATTTTATATTAAAAACAAAAAATAAATTTTATTTGGTTGGTGAGTTATTTTGGATGCTCTTTACGTGCGGGCCCATGATGCAGAATCGATTCGGTTCTCTTGGTGTGCTGTCATGAAAATTCATATGCTTCACGAAAAGTTATTTTACAATTGGATTCCACCCATTATTCTATTCAAGATTCCATGATCCATCTCAATCTTTAATCTTATGCCCCTCACTTTAAATAATGACTCCGACGAAATTTCTTGTATTTTTTTGGACTTTGAAAATTGGATACTCTCGTTGACCGAAAAATTACAAAGAAAAATGGAAATTGAAAACTATTGGCTGGGCTGAGGTGGTGTTTAACTTTTTTTTTTTTTTTGGGGTTGGGGATAGTACATATTTAACGAATAATACCTTAATTATACTCTATTACTATAAAATTAGAACAATTCAAGAAATTCCGATAAAACAAGAACAATGCTAGAAACATTTGTTCTTTTGCCTGACAATGCTATAAATATTTGTTAAAAGATAAAAAGTGGACTCCATTTTATCTATATGCTTGTATTGACTATATTTTTTTATTCTATGTTTTTCACCCCTCAAAACTTTACTTCTTTCCTCTCATAACTTACTCTTATTATATACTTTATGGAGGGTTTGCACTCACAAATTTATACTTACAAAAGTGTTAAAAGAGGTGTTTATATATCATTTGGGTGATAAGATTCAGAATTTATTCATTCTGTTTATTGTAATTAAGACTAAGTTTTTTCCAAATACGAAATATATGATAATTATTTATTTTTAGTGTGTTATAAAAGGGACTACTAACTTTGATTTTAACTAGTCAATTTGCATTTGTTTATCTATTGCCATTTACATGTTATAGATTTTAGACAAAAAAAATATAACAATAAAAAAACTTGTTTAAGAACAAAAATTTAACCAATATAACGCTGAAAATTTGTTGAAATAAAATGCAATGATAATAGTTTATTTTGTTTAAAAAATTTAAATAGTTAACATTACTTTGAGATGGAATTTCAGCTTCTCTCTAAAATTTAAAATAAGGAAACAACTTATTATTAAAAAAGAAAAAGAAGTATTATTATTTTTTTTAAAAAAATATATTCACACAAACAAAACTCTCTTCACAAAGTAGAGTAGATTTTTTTAAAAGATATTAAAAAATTAAATAAATTATTTAATTATATCATATATTATATATCTTTAAATTATATATCAATTTATAAATTAGATAAAATAATTTAAAAAATAATAATAAATATAAATATTTTAAAATAATTTAATTAATTTTTATTAAAAAAATCCACCTTAAACATATATTTACCTTATATAATATAAATCATAATTAAAAAATATTTTTATAGATTCTAATCACTTTTTTAAATAATTATTTACAGGTTACTGGGAAGTGAACAGTAAGCTGAGGTCTTTTCCTCTGCTGTCAAGCACTTAAATCCTTTCCCCCAAAAACAGAAATCAAAACATTGCCTGTGAAAGTCCTTTCTCCCTCTCTCTTCCCTTTCCCATTTACACAGTTCTTAGGGTTTCTCACTCCTCCACTCCCTGATTGCAAATCAGATTCAGAATCCAACCTCTTTCTTCTTTTCTTCCTCTTACCAACTCTTCATCTCCCTCTTTCAAATTTATCTCGCCGGTTGGACTCTGATTATACCATTTGTCTTCTCTTTCATGTGAGTTTTCCCTCATTCTTCTCTCCGGCTATTTCTGCTGGACATCTCTTCTTCGTCTGTTTGTTTTCCTTTGTTTATTTATACCCTGGATTGTTGTGGGTCCATCGCAAATTTCGTTTCCCCCTAGTGTTTGCTTTTAGCCTTTGATTTGGTGCGAGCTTGGTGAAGTCGGTGATGCGAAACTCTTACTGTACCAACCCCGGTTGATTTCAACGCCATTTTCGATGATTCCGATGTGCCTTGATGGAAATTGCTCATAGATCAATACGGGGGAGGAAGAAAACTATTCTTATTGGTTAACAAGTCTTATGTTCCCATTCACCTGAGCTGAGGTTACAATTCTAAAAACATTGATTTCTGGATTGGACTGGGTAGGAGTTTTTGAATCTGAATGGCTGATTCAGTGCATGCTAGCAGCGATAGTAAAATTCAGAATTTGATTTCCGCTAAGAAGTCATTGAAGCTTAGCCTAGAGAAGTCAAAGTCCCTAGGGTTAGCTTTAGAAAAGGCTGGGCCTAGAGTGGAGGAGATTAGCCAAAGATTGCCATCCCTTGAATCTGCAGTTCGCCCCATTCGTGCTGACAAGGATGCCCTTGTGGCTGTTGGTGGACATATTAACCGAGCAGTTGGGCCTGCTGCTGCTGTGCTCAAGGTTTTTGATGCCGTTCATGGCCTCGAAAAGTCACTCTTATCTGATCCTCGAAATGATCTCCCGGGTTATTTGTCAGTGTTGAAGCGCCTCGAAGAGGCACTGAGGTTCTTGGCTGATAACTGTGGATTGGCAATTCAATGGTTGGAGGATATAGTGGAGTACTTGGAAGATAACACTGTTGCTGATGAAAGGTATCTGTCGAATTTGAAGAAGTCTCTTAAAAATCTTCGAGATTTGCAAAATGATGAGGGAAAGGCTGGACTCGATGGTGGGCTTTTAGAAGCAGCATTGCAAAAACTGGAAAATGAATTCCGGCAGCTATTGACTGAAAACAGTGTTCCACTTCCAATGTCACCGTCACCTACGCTTGGTGATCAGGCATGCATTGCTCCTTCACCTTTACCAGTATCTATTATTCACAAGTTGCAAGCAATTCTTGGCAGATTGATTGCTAATAATAGACTTGAGAAGTGCATATCAATTTATGTTGAAGTCCGTAGTTCAAATGTCAGAGCAAGCTTGCTGGCCCTCAATCTGGATTACCTTGAGATCTCTATTGCTGAATTCAATGATGTGCAGAGCATTGAGGGTTATATAGCTCAATGGGGAAAGCATCTGGAGTTTGCAGTGAAGCATTTGTTTGAAGCCGAGTATAAACTTTGCAATGATGTATTTGAGAGGATCGGATTGGATGTGTGGATGGGCTGCTTTTCAAAGATAGCTGCTCAGGCTGGTATACTCGCATTTCTTCAATTTGGGAAGACTGTTACAGAGAGTAAGAAAGATCCCATCAAACTTTTAAAGCTATTGGACATATTTGCATCTCTGAACAAATTGAGATTGGATTTCAACCGCCTTTTTGGTGGATCAGCATGTGCTGAAATTCAGAGCTTGACCAGGGATCTAATCAAGAGAGTGATCGATGGGGCAGCAGAAATTTTCTGGGAACTTCTGATGCAGGTAGAGTTACAGAGACAGAATCCCCCTCCTCTTGATGGTAATGTCCCAAGATTGGTGAGTTTCATTACTGATTATTGTAACAAACTTCTAGGGGACGACTATAAGCCAATATTGACACAGGTCCTTGTCATACACCGGAGTTGGAAGCGCCAGAGCTTTCAGGAGAGACTCCTAGTGAATGAGGTTTTAAACATAATAAAAGCTGTAGAGTTGAATTTGGAGACATGGATCAAGGCTTATGATGATCCCATGCTATCAAACTTCTTTGCTATGAACAATCACTGGCATCTGTACAAGCACTTGAAAGGAACAAAGCTTGGGGATCTCTTGGGGGATTCTTGGTTGAAAGAACATGAGCAGTACAAGGACTATTACTCCACAATTTTCTTGAGGGATAGCTGGGGAAAGCTTCCTGGTCATTTGAGCAGGGAAGGGCTGATTCTATTCTCAGGAGGGCGTGCTACTGCTCGTGATCTGGTCAAGAAAAGATTGAAAAAATTCAATGAGGTTTTTGATGAGATGTATGCAAAGCAGTCACTCTGGGTTATGCCAGAACGAGATCTAAGAGAGAAAACAACCCAGCTTATTGTGCAAGCTGTGGTTCCTGTTTACCGTAGCTACATGCAGAATTATGGTCCCTTGGTTGAGCAAGACGCCAGCTCCTCAAAATATGCAAAATACACTGTGCAGAAGCTGGAGGAAATGCTTTCGTCTCTTTATCAGCCGAAGCCTGTGAGACACGCAAGTTTGAAAGGTCGGCAATTTAGTGAGAAATTTGGCAATAGTATGGTGGATCTTCGTCGCACGGCCTCGGCGGTTGTGTAATTCCCTAGTCTTAGTTTTGAGAAGGCAAAAGAGCATTTATATATTCCTCTCCTTATAGAATGGTTGACTGCTGTATATAACATTCCTCCGAGCCCCGCAATGCATCGTTTTGCCTTTTCTTTCTGAGAGGGAAGCTTATGTTCAATTGCCTGATGCATTTACATGACGGTGGAACTTTTGTTTTCCTTCTGAGATGGAAAATCAAATGTCATCTCTCCTGCACAAGTTTCTGCAATGTGAAGAGTACTGTAAGTTCTTATCAATAAATACGGACCTTTATCGATCAGGTTCATCGATCTTACACCCAGCTAAAGTAATTTATTTGTCTTCAGCTTCTCCCTTTCAACTTGCATTGTGGCAGCAGGCTCAATGTAATATCCTAGATTTTTATGTGTAATTTTTTTTTAAATTTATTATCATACATGGATTTAAGAGGTTCTAGATTAACAGTTTGGTTTTGATTCATCGGAGTCACGGGGGAGTTGTAAATGCAGAAAACATCATGAGTTGTTTGTTTCATGTGCTTTTTATGGAATAGTGGCGATTAATTACGGGGATGTTGAGGCCAACTGGCAATGATAGTCAATTTTATTCCATGACCAAAAGCAATTCGGCTTATATTTTCTTTTCTTATCTTTTGCTTTAGTCCTGACTTTGCTATATCTTCTTCAAGCAGGCATTTGCTTTTGGTCTATTTTCCTGATCAGAAAGGCAACTTAGAAAGGAAAAGAAGATAAGAGGTTCTTGTCTTATCAGCTTCAATTCAACCCAACCCATTTACAAATGCAATTCTGAGTCATACTAAAATATATCTAAAAAGATCAGCTGGGAAAGTTAGAAGTCTATAACTATTAATTCTTAAACCATAGAATCTTACAATTATGAGTGTTCATTGTGCTTTGATACCGAAATAATCAATTGGTTCAGAGGTCGAGGCTCCAAGAGACTACGGGTCTGTTTGGCCTTGTTTGGTACGAGTCACCGGATTTTAATGGATTGGGATTGAAACTAGTATTGAAACTGGGACTGAGGAATTAAAATTATGTTTGGTATACGGTAATATTTAAATGGAATATTTGAATTAATTTTATTTTATAATCCTCCATAAATTATGAAAAGGTTAAAATGTCTTTATTATTAAAAAAATAATAAAAAATAAAGTCTCGGGATTTAGGTTAAAATTAATAGAGGGCATTTATGTCGAAAAAATATTATAAATAAGGATATTTTTGTATCCGATATTTGTAATCCCGAGATTGAAAATGCAATACCAGGGGAGGTGACTTTGTAGCAATCCCACTTTCATGGTATTTTTGATCCATAGTTATCCGTAGTCCCTCATACCAAACGATATATTCACATAATCCTTAGTCCAATCATAGTCCCTACCTCTAGTGCTTCGTACCAAACATAGTCTTTGGGTTCACGGCCAGCAACCCAAAATGTGCGGCTACAAAAAAAAAAAAAGGGATAGTAGGGATTGAGGGGAGTGTTTGGATTCACGTTATAGTTAACTGGGCTTTTGGAGAAGCTGCTTCTAATAAAAGCCCATTGATCCTGCTTTTTTCTTTCGCACATTAAGGCTACTGAAAAGGAGACTGTAAATCTTGGGAAATTATTCTTATCTTGCCCCATTTGTGGGCTCACCCTATAGGCATGTAGCAAATATTTTATCCTCTTTCGTACTCCTCACTTATTTATTATGCAAAGAAAACTCATCCTTTTAATTATTTTTTTATGAATTTTACAGAAGGTAACAGATAGAAAATAATTTTTTCTTCATCAAATAAAAAGAAATTGGAACTACATTTTTTAAATTTTCTAACTTAATTTTTTCTTAAAAAAATTGGGCCTACCCTTATTTACATTTTTCCACTTCAATTATCATAATATATACAAATAATATATATATATATGTAGTATTTAATAAAGTTCATGTCCTTTTCAGTCATTTTTCATTTAAAAGGGTTTTTCAAACGTTAATCCAAACAGATTCAAGGTTAAAAAAAATCACTTCTACCATCGTTAATCCAAACACAAATTACATTTACAATTTGACTTTTACAAAAGTTATATTAAAAAAAAAGCGGCTTCTCCATTATTAATTCAAACAGGCACTACGAAAGTTGATATTTTTTTTACTCATGGTGAGCTTTTCTCCATTTCATTTTTCTCCTCATCTTCTTTTTTCTTTGCTAAACTCTGAACTGATCATGATGACAATAGATTGAATTGTTGAGTATAGCTTATTTGAAATAGCGGATGAAATCTTTAAAAGCAGTTTTTCAATCGTGATTTACGATATACGAAATAAGTATGTGAGATGAGTTTTATCTCATTTACATAAAAAGTATTTATAAGCTTATGAGAAGCTATTTCAAACACAGCATTAAATTTTGAACTGAGGTGGCGACGCAATGCTGATATACGGGTTACAGAAGGTGGTTGAAACTTGGCGTGGTGACACCACAAGTAGGATATCCCTAAATCCAATTTCTGCGTCAAAGTTGGGCATTTAGGCCTTTTATTATAATTGCATCAGACTCTCATCATTCTTTACTCCCTATTCCTAATTTTTCGCTTCCTTGTGGGTTAAGCTGTTGAGCAACGTACTTGCCTAACCGCATCTTATTTAGTAAACTACTCCCTTCTTCCCATCAATTTCATAAGTTCCAATTAACTGAAGTCAGCAATGTGCTGAATTATGAATTTATTTTTCATCCTATAATGAATTACAAATCTTCCTTCAATATTTATAAATCAAACTGAGAAGAAATTGAGTTTATTCTTTTCTTTGTTTCTTTCTTTCTTTTTTTTTGGCAAAATATCTTTAGAGAACTAGTAATACCAATAAAGGTTAGTTAAATTGGTAAATGGTTGTATTTATGCTTAATTCCATAGATAAACAAATTAAGGACAATTTGCATAAAGTTGGGCCAATGATCTATTTCTTCTGCGAAATTTGGAATACCCTTTGCTGACAAATAGAGATTAATTTCTTTCAGGATGTGGAAAGCAAAAGGAAAATATTTTAATTTTTAGAGAATAATTTTTTCGATTTATGAAATAAATAAGTGAGATGAGTTTTATCTCAATTTATAAAAAATGACCTCTGAAACCACGATTTGAATAGTTTCCAAAAAGTCACTAAATCTCCCTCCATATATAAAGGGCTCTTAAAACATTCATGATTCCTTAACGCATGAGTAGTCATGACAGTATTTTCATATTTTAAGAATTTAATTCAAAAAATAAAAAGAAGAAGGGGGAATTCCTCGAGATTCACGTTAAACTTGTTTCTGGGTCAACAATAAAGTGTAGATTGAATCTGCACGAAGTAGTTTTCTCCATGGCTCTCAAGCTTCAACCAAAGACTTTGTATTTTAATCTTTTAACCATAATTCTTTAACTTAAGTGATAACTTGCACTCCGCCTAAATGAGAGGTTGTGCTATTTAATTCCCTAAGTAATTTTTCTGAAAAAAATACTTTATATTTTAATCGGTTTATCTTATTTATAATAATTGTCATTTTATCAAAATATTATCTCTGATTTTTAATATAAGAGTCAGTTGAGGTTTTTATGAGAGATTAATGAAACAAAATAAATTACTTAATCATAGTATATGTTGTGTATTGTTATATTATATATCAGTTTATAAGTTAGGTAAATTAGTTTCAAGAAAAATGATAAATATAAATAATTTAATTGAACTTATTTTGCTCCCTTAATATCTCTAATAAAAATCAATAGGCGTTTATATTAAATACCGAAAAAATAATATTTTAGGAGGGAATGGGGGACATTTTGATTATCTACAGGCCAAATCCAGTTGAGTTACTGTTTTTTTTTTTCCTCGCAGGGACAATGACATAAAATTAAAGCAAGAAAGGATCAGTTGAAAAGGAGACAATTAATTAAATAATAAATCGAATTTATTTGGGGTTAAAACTGAAATGAAACAAAAACAAGAGTGAGGAGTACAAGGTACAGGAATATGATTGATGATGCCAACTCTTATCATAATAACTTTAGCAGTCCACCGAGGAAGAAAAAGAGAGAGGCCATTATCTTCACTCTCATGTGTAGGCCATTGTGTTTGTGTCTTTTAATTACTTGATTATTTATTCCTCTTCTTTTTCTATTCTCTCCAAAGTATAACTTGTCGTTTGTTTTATACTTTCTGTTGTAGTAGTTGTAACTTGTGTGTATGTTCTTTCTTTTTCTTTTTTTCCCACTTCATAAAGTTGTGTGTCTTCCTTAGTGTGTTGTCGTTGCCAAATATTGTTGCATTCACACATATTCTATCACTCTCACATAGTAATATTAATCTTAGAAATTTGGCTCTGGTATTGACATATTTTTTGAAAAACGTCACCATTGATCTATTGTTGTCTTTAACCCAATTTTAAAAAGAACAATATATGCATTAATGTTTAGTCTTGACATTATTATATCAAACTTTTGATTGTACTAATACTTAATCCAAGGATGTAGAAAGTTTGTCTTTCAAGATGATTAGATGGACTGAGATGAGTTTTGATATTTTTTTATTAAAAAATATAAGAACCAGTATAGATACACTCCTTTCAATGTTTTAATATAAGATTAGGTTGAATTTTTTTTAGAGAAATTAAAGGAGTTAAATAAGTTAGTTAATCATAATATATGTTGTGTATCATCTAATTATATATCATTTTATAAGTCAGAAAAATTAGTTTGGTATAAAAAAAGATAAATATAAATACTCTAAAGTAATTTATTTAGCTTATTTAATTTCTTTAAAAAATCAACTAGATCTTATATTAAAGATAAGATGAAGTACTTGTTTGGGGCGCCTAGTGGATAAAGGTTTGATAATTTTCATAAGATATAAAATGCAAAGAACAAAAAACCGAACCGGGTAATGAACCGGTCACAACACAAATTTAAGGGTCAATGGGTCAATTGGGGTGTAACCAGTGGTCAGACCGGTCATATTAAAATATTACAATTTATTAGTGACAATATATATAATAATATATTTTTAAACTTCTATAGATAAATATGAAGATTTAAAAAAAATGTTTAAAATTTATTAGTATTAGTTATGGTGTCTATACTTATGCAAACGACATCTTCTTTCCTATAATTAATTAATTATTATATCCCTCAAAATCTTACTTTTTTATATTTTTTTTATTTACCTAATTTTTTCTTCATATTGGTCTTCAAACTTTCATTTTTCCTCAAAAATAGCGCGAGATAGTAGTTAGAGGAATAAAAAAAATGTATTTCACAACAACAAAAAAGAGTAAAAAATGCGATTGGTCCAACCACCGGTTTTTACCAGTTCAGACCGGTTCACGGGCTGATGACCGCATTATAGACCGGACCACTGACCAGTCACCGATTCAACCGATCGAACCGGCCGGTCCGGTCCAATTTTCTGTACATTAATAAAATGAACTATTTGTTATCAATTTTTTCAAATTTGCACATATTCAACAGATTGGTTTTAGTGAAGTAATTAAGATTAGAGGGAGTAATCAGTATGTATAAACTTACGAATTTTGTTGATTTTTAGAAAAAGTGAGTGCACTTAAAACTCTTCCTTACTTCGGATTAAATGCTAAAAATATCTTATAAATGAAATAGAAGGGAGTCATTTTCTTTTAATAAAAAATAACAGTTGATGAGAATGAATGAATATAATATACAAAAATAATATGAATATATGATAATGGGAAGAGGATGTGAAGAGATATGGTATACATGGTGGGGGCTGAATAGGAAAATAAAATAAAGTGAATTAATCCAAAGAGAAGAGGTTGAGTGAAGGAGCAACTCCTCAGATTTGACCCAATTTTTTTCTTTTCTTTTCTTTTTTCTTTCAATCACATGAGGTCTTTCAGAATAATTAGCAGTATCTCGCATTTTAATATTATATGTTTGGAATATCTGTCTCCCAACCAAGCAAAAGTCCACCCAAATATATATACAACATTAAATTCCATTTATTGTGAGTGAAATAATGAAATGAACCACCTCATACTCATCTCCAGGTATTTATTGATTAATTTAACTAATCCCATATTTTACCAACTTGGGGAAATTCAAGTGGATCAATTTTAGTTGAGTGTTCAACTTGTCTACCTCACACTTGCACGCCCTTCTCTCCTTATCCATCTACTATCTGTCTATCTTCAACCACTTACTAATTATTATAATAATTTGGTTTTATTAATTATGCAGGCCATCCATATGTACTATTGATGCGTATATCGTATAATGGGCATGTCCTTCTAGGTTTAATTTTACTTATTTTCGTTCACATGTTAATGTCAATCAATGGTGATTACAATAAAACCATGAGGCATTAACTTCATAACACCTCACCAAAATGTCAAATCACTACAATAAGCTGCCTACAGATTTTTTTCACTCATCCAACCTATTTATAGTTTATTTAAAATGATGGTTAAAGCTTTCAAAAGAAATTTTTAATCGTGAATTATAGTGAATAGGATAAGCATGCATCATAATTCTTATTTTGATATGAATGAAAGCTTTGTTGGTTACATTACACTCACTAAAATAAAATTAATGTCTAAGGTCACCTATTGAAGTTTTGACGCTCTACAAAATATTTTCTCTCGTTAGAGAGTGGAGATTTGATCATACGAGGTGGTAAAAAAAGAACTGACATGTGATGAATCAAATTTCAAATATTCAGTGAGAGGGAGGTTACAATTGGTGTTTAATCATGCCTCGAGCAAAATTGGTTTTTGGTAAAAGAAGATTTTTGTGTAGGCAAGGAACAAATACTAATGAATATTGAATACCCCTTTCTATAAAAAATATAAGAGTTAGTTAAAATGGCTGTTTTTTTATCTTAAATGTAAGACATTAATACATATCACTCTCTCGGTCTTGAATATAAAACATATTTAGAAAGTTAATTTTAATTTTAAATATAAAATAAAGTTTTTATATTTGCCAGCCATTTTTTAATTTGCCTCTGTTGATGCTCTCTTAACAATAATAGAAAAGAATAATGAAGAAAGGAATTAAAGAATGAAACTAAGATGTTTTAAAAATTGGATATCATTTTAACTAACTCAACTAACTTCCTTAATTTAATCAAATTAGATAAATATATTTTATATTAAGAATCGGAGGAGTATCTTCCTAAATTTTAAACTTTATCCCCAAAACTATCCTTATTGATAATAAATTTCTAGGGTTTTCATTAATAGTGAGTAGTTATAATATAAATGATTAAAGATGCTATCTTAAGAAAATTAACATACAGTTTTTATAAATAACTAATTTAATTAATTTTTTAATATTTGTAAATTATTTATTTAGTTAAACAATAATTACTCTTAAGTAATTTATTATTATGGACAAGTGAATTCTTTTAAAGATAACTTATTGTGAGATAAAACTCTGGTCACATATTTACTTCATACACCATAAATCATATTAGAAAATCATCTTATATTACTAATCAAAGCAGACACTTGTCACTTCTAGAATAATGACTTGGCCCACGATATAAATCATTTTGAGAGCAATTAATGATAATTTGACAAACCTGTCTTATTATATTTTTCTCTTTCATTCGATACTTCATTTATTATGGGTAAAGTTTGAAATTTATTTAAATTCAAGACAAATTTAATGAGTTAATTACTCACTCCAATCCTTTTTATAAGAATTCAAAATTTGAATTGTCTTGGTCTTTTTTATAAGAGCCCGACAAAAGTTGTTTGAGCAATTAATGAGTGCTTTCCTTTTTCACCCTTTAATTATATGTATTGCATCAATTAAAAGGTTGATGATACATATATTTGCTCTATTTATTTTTCTTATCTAACCCTCATAAATAAGGGCATACTTGGTAAAAAAAAGTTTCTTTTAGATATACTTATTATTTTTAACTAATTTTAAGCGATTTCTTAATTAGTGTAATTCAATTATCGAGCTCTTATAAATAAGAAGGAGTATCATTTCTCGATTCTGATAAATTAGTTAAAGTGTCTTATATTATGAACTGGAAGAAGTAACGAATAACGGAATTAGAGCTGGTAGCATGGGTTTTAACCGTGGGCCTAACCTGCTCAACCTGAAAAAATGGGCGGTTTGAGTTCTGCAAATGTGAGACCGCTTTAATGCGATTCTTTTTTGCCCAAACCTAAACTCGTGACAGGTTGGACCACTCCGGTTGATGGGTTAAACTATTTATTTATTTTATTTTTTAAAAAAATATGTGACTTCTCTGAGTATAATCTAACATCATTAATATCAACTAATTGTTGATTGTATTAAATGTTAATTATGGCTTTTGGATTTATGTTTATTTTTTAATGAGTGAACTTGTGATTAATACTTAATTTGTAATGTTCTAAACTTTGAATTTGATGTTTTATTATCATTTTATGATTTTGTAATGTATTTTTAATTTTTTTTTATGGTTCAGGTTTGTACAAAAAAATCTTAGTATAATCTTATAATGTTTAAGAAAAGTTTGAAAAACGTAATATAAAAAAATAAAAATAATATAGGTTGGACGGGTTAATCCGTCAACCCAGAAGTTATGTGTTAGGTTGGTTAAGTGTAAACCTATATTGATACGGTCTTTTTTAGCCCAAACACGTAATCTCAGCCTGTGACAGGTTAGCCCGAATCCAATGGTCTTACCCATATTACTTGCTCTAAACGGAATGGAGTGAGACTCAGCGCAAGCTGACTGGTACTTGTTTGAAATAGTGATTTAACATTATGCTTGATTTAACATTAAAAACAATTAAACCAACTAATAAAATCTAAATGTGCCCTTATTATATATGTATAAGACTTTAGTTGATGTGAATTATAATTACCGCTAATAAGAAGTGGGAACCAAATGGTTTTAAGGAGAAATGTAGTTTTTTTTTATTACATAACTTATTATTTAAGTAGTTAAGTTCTCATATTATTAAGTGAGTCACTTATGCGCAACACATATTCAGTTAAGTATCAATATCTTTCATTTCATAATTACTTAAATATAAGTTGTAAATAACTAGAAAATAGCTAAATTAACTGAAAATATGGTCTCTAAGTAATATATTTTGAAACCATGAATTTTTAACAATTTTTTAAAATAAAATTATATTTACAAAATTAATTTCGGTTTACACTACTAATATATTAAAAAGGAACTTGTCTACCTTCCTCTACTCTTTCCATTTTCTTCCCCTCTTCTTTTCTCCTATTACTTTTTTTTATATATATTATATCCGGTTAAGGGTTCGTGACTCTTCTCAATGCAAACGTCTTCTTTAAGATTTGAACTTTCTATTGGTTTTTCTCCTATATTGAAATTTGAGCAGTTCATATTTAATATATATAAAAATATTTTTCATTGCAGTTTTTAAACTATCATGATTAACATTTATCAGTTTTAAAATTTATTTATTTATTAATAATTTGATATTTTATTAGTAATTTTATAAAATATTAAATTTAAACCGCTCAAATTTCAATTTCAAGATAGAGATGTATGATGAGAAAGAAGAGAATGATAAGAGGATGATAAAGTTTGTTTGTTTCCTTGAAAATGAAGGGTGGGAAAAGGAAAGTGAGACTTTTCTACCACCGACGGTTGCTATTTGGTTCACCATTTTCTTAGGAAAATAATTTATAATGGCACGCAATTTTTTATGATCCATGGGAAGATCGTTTCCTTTTATTATTGGTGGGAACCAATTTTTAAAGGTAGTAAATTCTCAAATAACCTCTCTTTTTCTTCTTATATGTGACATGACTTGCTTGTTGCCATTGTTGTTACAGTTGACTAGCCCCTTAGCCCTGTCACCACCTCCTCCTACTTTTATTATCGCAGATTTGTCAGTGACAGAGAAGTAAGAAGTCGACGATGACCCCTTTGCCACCGCCTCCTCCTCCTACTTTTGTTGTCGCAGATTCGCCGGAGGAGGAAGAAGAAGTCGACAGTGACCCTCTATCGTTGCCGCCTGCTCATACTTCTGTTGTTACATATCCCTCAGTGATCAAGGAGGAAGAAGAAGTTGATGGTGGCCCCTTTTTCGCTATTGCCGCCTCCTCCTACTTCCATTGCTGCAGATCCATTAGCTATAGAGAAGGAAGAAGAAGTCGACGGTGGTGGTGGTGGAGAGAGAAGATGACGGTGGCGGTGATGTCGGAAAATGATGGAGTGGGAGAAGAGAGAAGAAGATGAGAGTGTATGTGAATATGGACAATTTAGACATTTTTTTATTTCATTTATATTTATTTTTTATTTTCTTATGTAAATCAAATAGCAATGTGATAAAATATTTTCCATTTTTTTTGGTTAAATGCCATTTTTACCCTGAAAGTATTATCTTAGGGGCAATTTTGTCTCGAAAGTTTCATCTGGGGTAATTTTGCCCCAAAAGTTTCAAATGTGGGGCAATTTCGCCTTGATCGTTATCCCAATTAAGTTTGACTGTTAGTTGACCAAATTGAAGGGGCAAATTTGCTGAAAACTTATAGTGCAAACTTACTCATGAGTTGAAACTTATAGGTAGAGTTGTGAAAACGAGTCGAGCCCGTCAGGCTGGATCGTTTAGACTTAGAATTTGTAAGGGTTAAGCTTGTGATTTTTGCTTCAGAAGTGAAAGCAAGCTTAATTGGGCCAGCCCTGTAGGACGGACCGATGGCCTAAAAGGGTTGTTGTGTATGTATATATATATTAAAATTATTTATATAATAATAATGTTATTGATTTTTATACTTTGTTAATGATATTGCAAATATTTAGTTGTTATTATCTTTTTTATAATTAAGTTTCATAAGAATATATTATATTAAGAACCCTAAAAATTAAAAACTTATAAAAGATATTTGTTATTTTATAAGTATTCTTACCAATTTTGTATTTTTTTTACTTATTTTCTAGTTACTGTTTTGTTTATATCTTGTGTTGTATATTTTAGTAACTACTTACATTTTTTAAGATATATTTATATGAAGTATTTTTAATTTTGTTAAGTCTTCTCATTAATTATTTATAATTGTGTTATGTGGACAATAGTTGACCTTTGATTATAACTTAATTACCGTGTTTATTTATTATATCATCGTACAGTTTACACTCTAATTTTGACAACATTTATATTTTAAATTAGGACTTTCATTGTTATAATTTTTTACAAAAACTCAAAAATAGTAAAAATGATTAACATAGCTTCGGCTTTGTAGGGCCGGCCCTAGTCCTTATGCTCACGGGTCGGGCTTCAAAAAATGACTGTTTTTCTTTACTCGGCCCTTTTAGGCCCTAACCCTTAAAGGGCCAGCCCTTTTTCCTAACTCTGCAGTTTCAGGGTAATTTTATCTTTCATATCATTTTTGTTAAGGTGCAAATTTGTTCTAGAAGTTTTCATTTTAGAGTAAATTTACCCATCAATTTGATCAACTAACAGTCAAACTTAATGAGATAATGGTCAAAACGAAATTGACTTAAACCAATATTTTCAGGACAAAATTAATATTTTTAGGACAAAAATCAAATTTAATATTTTTTTTACACCATTTCTTTTTACTAAAGAGGCAGGGAATCCAAGTTAAAAGGGAAAAAAAGTAAAAAAATGTTCCGTCTTGTTCCTGATGTCAAACCGCGTTCTTATCTGCTTCTGTTATTTCTTTGTAAAAATTAAAATAAGGTCTTAAGAAAAAAAATAAAAAAATAATATTTTATTAAAATCATAAAATAAAAAAATATTTCAAGTAGTCATTGACAATCTAAAGGGTCTCCATTAATAATTTTTTCATATCATTTTTTTATTTTATAATTTTAAGGTATCATTTTTTTTAATTTTTTTTAACCTTATTGTAATTTCTCTATTTCTTTCCCTTTCCCCTTCGCCTCTGTCGTTTCTCTCTTCCTCACTTCATCTATTGCTCTGTTTGTTTCTCTCTTATTTAAACCAAACCAAACCCCACCCCCCTTCCCCTCTCTCCCCTTATCGTTCCCTCTCTCTCCTTCCATCATCAATGAACATGTTCACTCTCTCTCCCTCATCACTCTCCCATTCATGACACCAAACCCCTTCGCCTGGAAGCCCAACCGACGTAGACGACGCACCGGCCAAGGCTAGCCCCCACCCCCCGTGTTTCGCCCCCTTCCCCTGCTCATAATAGCCATCCATGGAGGTATTGGTGGGTCCCACTTTCACCATCGAAGTTTCCTCCGCTTCCTCCTCCCCTCCTCCGCCGTCATACGCCAGAGAACACCTTCCCACCGCCGACCCCGAGGACCATACAGTTCCTTCCTGCCTTCTGAGGCGTCCCGCCTCCTTGGACGCCGACTCTTCCGAGATCTCGTCGTCCATCGGAACCCCGGACGATAGCGACAACGATCTGTCGTTTAGCAAGGACGGCGATGCTCAGGAAGACGATGGGGAGGTGCAGAGCAAGTTCCATGGGCTTGGATCTCTGGATGCGTTAGAAGACTCGCTTCCTATTAAGTTAGTAACCTCTTTTTTCTCTCGATCGTTCTCCTCGCCGATTTGATTCCTCTTACATGGAATCTGATGCGCTTTTGGTGCTTTCTCTCAGATTCTGATGCCCTGGTTAAAAATTTTACTCGATCCTGTCAATTTCTGGGTTTCGATTTTCAGATCTGTCGTTTTGAAAAATAATTAGTTCTGATTTTGATTTACTATGGTTTCAGGAGGGGATTATCCAGCCATTTCGAGGGCAAATCGAAGTCATTCTCGGACTTATCTGAAATCACCACCGTCAAAGACTTGAAGAAACAGGAGAATCCTTTTAACAAGAGAAGGCGGCTTCTGATTTCGTCCAAGCTGTCCAGAAGATCGGCTTTCTACAGCTGGTCCAACCCTAAATCCATGCCTCTCCTGCCTGTTGGGGAAGACGAAGACGACGACGACGACGATTACGGTTACGGTTACGAAGAAGAGAAAGCCAGAGAATTCCCCTCATCGTCCTTATCATCACCACGCGAAAAGAAACATGAAAACCCGGTTCAGCTCCGACAGAGCGGAGTCCCGGAATCTTACGCCGCTAGGATGAGACTCAGACTCGGAAGCATGAAGGCCAGGAGTTTTTCTCTAGCCGATCTGCAGGAACATGACGAAGCAGAGGATGATGAAGAAGATGAAGCCTACGATTAGTTTTTTTAACATTTCTACCCTGTAGTTTTTATCTGGGTATTCTTTTGTTGTTGATGATGGTGGTGATCATGTAGTGTTACTAAATAAAAATTAAAGGATAAAAGTGAAATATATTAAAAATCAAATCTTGCTCCTATCTGGGTTTGAAACTTGGAAGTTTGATTCATCTTGAAGTATATTCTGTGTATAACCTGAGAGGTGGCTATCAAATTATGAAGAAGGGGCGGCGGCAGGGGTAGTTGCCTATAAATTTTGTAATTTGTGTATTGAGGTGGATGGATAATAGATATTCCAAAAAGAAGGCAAGGAGTAGAAAGCAAAAAGAGATTTGAGGTGTTAGATGGATTATTGGGCCGATGGGATTTGCGGGGTTAGGTCTGTGCGCGCGCGCGTGAGATCATGGAAAGAGATTTAAGAAAGAAGGAAACAACGTCTGTATTCAAAAACGTAATCTTTGGACAAATCTTATCTTATCTTTAGGACCCTTGATATTTGTGAAATGAGGTAGGACTCATTCTCTGTGTGCGTGGTTTTTTTTTTCTTAAGAAAATCATTATTAAAATGCAACTAGTGACCACCCTCTTGTCTCTACTCTAAAGAATCTTTTTTTTTTTTTTTTTTTGGTTTGATACATCTAAAGCATCCAATTTGGATTGGAATATGGAAAATTGAAGTGTCAAGTCCTTTTTTTTATTTTTTTGGGTTTTTGCTTTTATTAATCTGGAAAACAAATAATCCACATCCATTGCAGATATCTTTTTCTCAAGGTTACTTAACTATGTGATCCCGTTATTGGATAACATGGGTCAACCTGACTCTTGAAGGATGAGATTTCTTTTTTATTGTTGCCCCCTTAAAAAGAGAGAGAGAAATATATGCTTTAGTTGTGATCCATTAAAATTTAGAGTAATGATTAGGGAGGTGGGCCTCACCATTAAGGTGGATAAGTTCCTGTATCTCCCCCCTTATTTTGATTCCTTGCTGTTTCTTGCCAACATTTTGATTCATTTCTGTTAATGTCTGGACGGATACGACCTTATTTTACTCTTTGATCACCCTTCCAGCTCAACCCAAACTTGTCACATATTGTTATTAACTTGTTCAAAATAAAGCTTCACACTTTTTTTTTTTTTTTGCGTGGTAAGTTCTTAAAAATGTGAAGAACTTGTGCCTTGAGATATTGTGATCCTTATACTTATATATATATATAGTTTGAGATTTGTAGCTGACTCTTCCACTATAAGTGTCTTCTTCTTTAGAATTTGAATTTAAAATCCAGAGAAATATGATGAGGCCTTGTACTATTAGATCGATTTGTATATAATTTGATATCATCACCTTAGGTCCTTCCTTAACCACCAGCTTCATCAATTGACGTAGTCAAAACTAGTTAAGAGCTTGTTTGTAATAACGGTTGAAAATTTCATAAGTGCTTATGAATTGTAATTCACGGAATACGAAGTAACTTTTACAGTCTACGAGGTAGCTTTTACGGTCTACGAGGTGTTTTTACGGTCTACGAGGTGCTTTCACGGTCTACGAGATAAATATGTGGAAGAGATTTGTCTCGATTTACGTGAATCGGACTTATATAATAAGCCCGATTCAAGATCGCTCAACCAAACAAACACATACTTATTATTGTTGGTGTTAATAGCGTTAGGATCATTTTAAGGCACAATGAAGGGTAGCAATCAGGATTTATATTAGAGAGTTGTTGGCATTGTGGATGCTCTCGTGAATGTAAGGCGGGTAGGAATCATAAACAAGCAATGCAAATGCTTCACAAAATCGGAAAATCCTGTGTGGTAGCTGCTGGTTGGGAAACACAACCACACAAGTTTTACTTGTACTTTTGTTGAGTTTATAGCACCTTCGTGGAGTTCAGTGACCAACTTTTATTATGCGTTCTTTGCTAAAAATCTCGTTCCAATATTAATATTCCGCGTAATTTAGTACAGCACTTTTATTTAACTAAATACTTCTACATAAAAAAAAACACAAAAATATCACTTGAACTTTAAAATTTTAAATCAGTGTTTTTTTATTAAAATAAGTTGACAATTACTTTATTCTTGTAGTCAATACCTATACTCTTATAATTAATAAAATTGATTTGAGATTTTATAGTTCAAATAATATTTTTTTTTTCTAAATAAAATGATATGAAGACATGGACCTTTTAACCAGATTAATATTCAAGTTTTTTTCCCAGTTTGAAAGGTTTATAAATATTTTTTATATAAACTGAAATAAAATTTTTCTCACATATTTATCTCGTATACTATATATCATAATTAAAATCTACTTTTAAAAACTTCAGTCTTTATTTAAAAAAAATTCCTTTTTGTTGGTCACTAATAGGAAGAGTCATTTGCGTGTTTTAAAGACTGTGTGTACGGAGAGTTGTTGGGGGAGTCTGGAAGATGGGAAAATTTCAACTGTGGTTATCCTTATCCATATGGAAATGTGAGGAAGTTTGGGAGTGAACATGACGCTCAATTTTTATGTTTTGACCATAAGCTCGAGGTCAACAATAGTAATTTTTATGATTTTTAAGTATAAAACTCAATTAATTTTTTTAAATCCAGAAAATTAAATAAATTATTTTAAAATATTTATATTTATCATTTTTTTAAAATAATTTTCCCAACTTAATCTAATGATACATAAAATATGTTATAATTAAATAATTTATTTAAATTTTTTAATCACTTTTAAAAAAAAATTAATTGAGTCCTGTATTAAATGTATGGGAAGTACCATTCATGTGTTCAGTTAACAACTAAGACCAAAGATTTAAACTTCAAAACTACAAGTCTTACCTACAATTGTAGTTAGCAACCTTGGACTTCGTCTTTGAACCCATGACTCCATTGACTATTACTATATTCATTCAAGTTCAACACAGTTAGCCAGTTACCCACCATGTTGATCAAAATATTGTCTGCCTTATTTCTCAAATTCAAATTTCACAATTATTTACTCCCATTTTACGTTACAAACTGTGTTGGAAATCTCAACACATGTACTTTCATCTGATTCGAGCACGATTATCATCGTTTGCATAATATGCATTAAAGAAAAATATTCTATCTAGAATCTGCAAGCTAATAATACGCCGCAACGTTTGAGCTTTTTCGGAAGTGACTCTCAGGTCTTAAAGGATCAAAATAATAATAAAAAAGTCCTAATGAAAATTGGTAAGTAAGAAAAGTGAAAAGTGGACTTTTCTGTTATTAATTTTCAATATGAAAAAACAACATTGCCCTTATTGTTTAAACGAAAACCCGTGTGTCCAAATTTAAAAAGATTAGAAAAGTAGGAGGTTACTGGTTTTGTGTATCCCACATCCCGCTATCGGCCGTCCCTCCTCCAAAGCCCGAAAGTGACTCGTTTGACCGTCGCTCCTCTGAAAGTGTGGTCTCCGTCACTCATCGGAAAGTGCATCTATCATCGCTGCGCCGAAAGTGCAGCCGCTGTCGTTCCTCCGAAAGGGCAGTCGTCGTCGTCGCTCCTCCTCTTGTGTGCATTAAGTGGCATTTGGTCGGTAGGTTTTTCCGTTGGCTTTTCAGAATGAAAGTAAGTGTTTGTCACAGTTGGGTCATGCTTATTTCCTTGAATCCTTCTCTTCCGTTTGCATGTTTCTGTGCTTTTATTTGATTTACCCTCAAGTTGGACTGATGTTGGTTTGATTTAGGTTTTAGAGTCTTGAATTTCTCCGTCTTGATAACTGCTTTTTGATATTTTGTGTGGGGGGTTTTTTGGTTTATGGGTAATGGGTTGTGCTTTGGGAGGCTTGACGTTGAAGCCGTTATGACGCAAGTCATTGTGACACTTTAATTCGTTCATGTGGGAAGCGTTGGGGCACATATGATAGAGAGTTAATAAACCTGGTGTAATAATTTGCTTAATCACTATTCTTAAGGTCAAACAATTGGAAATTATATGTAATATGTTATTTGGTGAAGGTGTTAATGCTAAGTTTTGTGGGTGTAATGCCGTTTACTGCATATTGAACTAAGTTTGAATTGTTGCATTGTATTTGTTGACCATGGCAGTATGAAAGTAATCCCTTCGTGTTGGCTTTGATGCATGTATTATGTTTGTGCTGGTGGGTGAATGAAGCAGTAACTAAGTTACAGGTTGAAAACAAAATGGTGAATAGTAGAAAAAGAATAGAGAAGGGAGACAGGTAGCCAAAGGTGTCCGGGTATATATTGTTCACTCAAGATTATTATCAGAAGAAGAAGAAGAAGAAGAATGAGGACATAAAGCCATTCACAGAGGAGAGTCAGTCATTGAAACAAGCATGGGACGCTTTAAAAGATGATGAGAAGGACAAATATAGGAAGAAGGCGAAGGAATTAAGAACTAAGACCAAAGGGACAAAATATGTGGTTCCATTCTTGACTCGGTGTGCCCCTAATCAGTTTATGCAAGTCTGCAGAAGTTTGAATAATAGAGAAGATAGGATGGACCAGCTTAAAAAAATAGGATTTGATAAGCTGGTTAATATATCTTACTCTCAAATTCCTCAAGATTTATGTGGTAAATTTATGGTTTCATTTGACCCTCCTACAAACAATGTTTCAATTTGAGGGAGGTCACTTCAAATACATCAAGAAGATGTAAAAAGCTTTATGGGCTTACCTTGTGAGGGGGGCATTGAGAGGAAGGTGAAGAAGGAAGATGAAGCATTTCAGGAAATGAAGTCATTGTATGGGGCATGCCATACAAGATGATAGCAAAATGGTTAATTGAGAAAGATGATGATCCAGATTTCCAATTCCTTTTTGTTATATATGCATTGGGAACCCTCTTGTTTCCCGGAGCGGGTATTAAAGTAAGTGACCGAGTGTTAAAGGTGATGGTGGTAACAAATGGGCTTTTAGTGAGTATGATTGGTCCACCCTTGTATTGAATGAACTATCCTATTCAATTGCACAGTATAAGAAAAAAAGTTAGGAAAGGGAAAGCTTTTGGAAGAATCAATATAGGAGGTTGTATATATTTTTTAATGGTAAGTGCAAGTGTTATTCATGTAACCTAAGTTGGCATTGTATAATGAGTTGCAAATTGCTGCATTGTATGTTGTCATTTCCTAGTGATTAGTTGTTATTTATTTTTTGTGCAGATTTATTGTTTGCAACATTTTCCCCTCGGCCCACTACAAGCCTCTACAGCAGAGGATGCGATTGCATATTGGAATGATAATAATATGAATAGTGGAGTACAGATAGAGAAGGAAAGCAATCAAGGGATGCTACATTTTATCGTTAATGCAGTTGGGCCTCCCTTTTCTAATTTGGATTTACAAGCAGTGTTAACACACCCGGTAAGTGTTCAATTTGGTTGCAAGCCTTATATTGTGTCTAATTTATGCAGTGATTAATTTTTACTTCATAATTTACAGGAAATAAGGAGGACATGTGACAAATTGATGTCAAGGGTGGTATGTATGGTTTAAAAGGAACTCGTGTCCCTTTAATCAAGGCTGTTTAGGGGGCTGATGAAAGGGAAGAAAATATTGAAGAAGTAAATTCTTCATTAGACAGTGAAGATGACGGGTTAGACTCATAAAAAGGAGATGACGACGAAGTAGGGTTACCAAATGAAGATGAAGGGTCAGAGGAAGATAATGCAACAGTGGGTGGGATGAAGGCTGAAGGTGGAGCTGATAGGGCAATTGTCTTGCCTTGGGTGACAACCATAGGTAAAAAGAGACCAAAATACGACAAAGATAAGGAAGATTTATATCAGTTGTGCACGTTAAGATGTAATAAAGAGGAGGTTGAGGAGTAAGTCATTAAACTTGTTCTTCCTATATGCATATTCTTGCATGAAAACTGACTTGCTATACTTGTTTTGTTATTAGAGAGTTTGTACATATGTATGATATTTTGTCACCCGAGGTGAACTATATTGTCTACGTCAAAGCGGATGGATAGATAATAGGTAAAGCACATGTTTAATATAACTCATACTTTGTTATGCTATTTCAGTTCGTTTCTCACATTAACATCATTGTGTACAGTTCATGTCAATGGTAGCCAAGATATTGGTAGGGGATCAATTGCACAAGTCTAGCCGCATGGAAAGACATATATTTTCTTCAGAGTTGATGGAAAAAATGTCTTCTAATCCGAAGAAGTGGTCTTGGGAAGCACATGAAGTAGAGATCTTGCTTCAACATATTAGATATAACATTGGTGATTGCGATTTCATTTCTACCCCTACACTTCAGCTCGATCACTGGTTTTCTTATGTTTTAGACACAAAGACAATGCATTTCTATGTGCTCGACTCATTGATGGACTACTTGACATACGAAAGGATGCAAAAGAAGGAAGAAGATCTACTAAAAGGGGTTGAGCATCCAAATAGAGGCAAGAGATTGAGTTGAAAGCAACAAGAAGAGTTTCGTACCAAGGAAAGCTTGGCAAGTCAGTGTGTAAGTACCAGTACTCAACTATATGCTTTGTGTTCTCAATTGCACATATGTAGTTGTAAAAGGTTGCTATGAAGTTGTTATTTACATTTTGTGACATTGCACGTGTTTTTCCTTCATGCAGAGGGACTGCATCCTTTACATTCTTCGATGAGTTAAACCCGAACTCTTTGCTGAAGGAAAAGAAATACCTAAGCAAGTGTCCTGGGCAAAAGTGCATGTGCAATGTGATACGTAAGTATTTGATAGTCTTTATGTCTTATGACAGGTGCTATGTATTGTTTTGGTTTTAGAAGTTGAGTATTATACACGTGAAATTTTTTTCAGGGATTCTTGTGGTGTCCATGTTCTATCATGGTTACATGGATGAGATAGCTCTGCATATGACAAACAGGGGTACACCATGCCTAAATTATCCCCATGATGAAATTGGGTAGACAGAAGTGGACTGCTTATGGTGTCTTGTGACACATAAGAGGAACAAACATGGGCAGAAGGTACTATCCATTGTAGATGCCAACCAACAAAGCAATAGGAGGAAAGAGACATAGGACTTATTCTATTATTTTGTACTACAACGTTTCTGTGATGTAAATATGTATTTTGGGAACTCTACCTTATTTTAAAGGGAAGGCTTGTTATGAAAATGCGTCGTTACTGTGTATATGGTTGTTAACAACATATTCTGCCAAGTTTGACAAGTGAGTCAGTCATATTGTCAACAACGTCAGTTATATTTACAAATGTATTGTATTTCCCTGAGGCATTTGAAATTCAATGACTAGCCATTAAATCTCACAACTCCCAACGGTTACTAATGCTTACCACATGTTTTACAACTTCTTTAGTAAAATTGTCAACTTGGTCAGTTGTTTTCACAACTCAATTGTCATTCATATTGTTACAAGTCATTTTAACAACCTCTTCAGCCTTTTTGTCAAGTGGATATTAATGGAAAAAGCTGCATTTTAAATGTTATAAGTCGTAACGGTTAACATAGCTTCTCATGTGTTTAACATCTCCATAAGTCCTTTTAACAACTTAATCAAGTTCTTTCACAATATGTTTTTTACAACTTGTTCAGTAGGGTTTAACAACTTTGTTAGCCATATTTACAACATTATCAGTATTCACTTGCTACTACCTTACTTGAACTGAACCAGGGCAGAAAATGTCACTTGGTTTTTCATTAAAGACTACCCGAATAGTTTTCTAACTATTCGAAAAGTATTGAATATTTTTCAATTGGGACTATTCAAATAGTTAGCACTACTATTTGAATACTATTTATTTTGGAAATAAAAGGCTTTGAACAAACTTAATACTATTCGAATAGTTTCCCTACTATTCCAATAGTCTTACATGATAGCGATAGCAAATTATCTTCACATACTCAGTAACTATTCGGATAGCATTCTGAAATGGACTTTTGGAAATATTTGTTCAAAAGATTAAAAAAATACTATTTGAATAATTGTTTGATTATTTGAATAGTCTTGTACTATTCTGATAGTATACTTAGTATCCAGATAATCTTGAGTTTATAACAATCAAATATTATTATGATAATAACCTTACTATTTGAATGGTTACTTTACTATTTGAATACTTATTTCTATTATCCAAATTACTCTTAACTTGAAAACATGCATACTATTCAGATAGTACTCTGGCTATTCGAATATAGGTTTTCCTTAAAGAGATTTTGAAAACTTTGGGTCAATATACTATCCGGATAGTCAATAGATTATTCGAATACTATTGAATTATTAAAGTACCTTAGTATTCGAATACCTTGGATGATATTCTGATAATTCTTTGACTATTCGAATAGTCTTAGAACTATCAGGATAGTTTCCAACTGAGAATAACCAATACTATTTGAATAATAACATGACTATTCGGATAGTTCATAGTATAGAATGTTGGAGGACATGAACTCACATCTTTATTTGAATAATCTAAGTTTGTTATCATCAAAACCTTGAATCTAACATTCCCCCCTTTGTTGTTGATGTCAAAACTTAGTATCCAAACAACAAATGAAGACATATATTAAGATTCAGATTAAGGTAGACAGATAATAAAATGCCCAAAATCTATTGCAAACATCATGATAATCTATAACAAACTTTAAATAAAGACATAAATTATGTAAAGAAAGCACTAAACCAAGCTCCTAAATAATCAGAAAATAAACATCTCTAAATGCCAATTGGATCCAGGAGTAGGTGTCTTCTCCCCCTTTTTGTCATTATTAGAAAGGGAATGAGGAGTGGAGGAAACGGGTTTTTCTCTGAGAGGGGCTTAATGAGGAGTAGTGGTGGAAGTTAAAAGAGGGGTAGAAGGTGTGTGAAGTGGATTAGAGTGAGGAGGGTTAAGGTGAAAGGAAGGAGTAGAGGGAGGAGGATCTGCAGGTTAGACCTCAAGAATAGGTTGGGGAGTGAGGAGAGGAGAGTGTTGAGAGGATTTAGAATGAGGTTCATTTTCAGGAATGGGTACTTTTTGTGGTTTAGAAGAACTAGAGTATGGATGAGGAATAGGTTTAGGTGGGGAAGTAGCAAGCAAATTTGGATTATCAAAAGTAATTTAAACTGAAGAAGAAGATGGATTTTCTTACATAGTGAATAACACATTAGAAGGCTCAGAGAGAGGAGTGGTGGAAGAGATTTGTGCAGTGGGTATGTTGGTATAGGTAGGTACAACCAGTACATGAGCCTTAGACAGATGAGCTCCAGTGATATAAGTCTCTAGATAGTCAAGTCTGTGTCTGATGTCAACAATTTGCTAGAGAAAGTTAGCTTGTAGCTTGTACAGAGACTCAAAGTTTTTGTCTATTTCACCAATCACATCTTTTACTTGGTTCTATATGTCTTGTATCAGTTGGTATGACTTCTGGATTTGCTGCACAATTGGTTTCAAAGCTTGTTGAATCTTAGCTTATATTGAAGCACTAATGAATGAAGGAGGAGGAGATGGAGCTCTGGAAGAGTGAGCCTCATCTACCTTAGAGGTCTCTAGCTCTACTCTCTATCTCTTATATTGAGGTTTTTCAGGCAAAGCCATAAGTAGGGAAATTTTCATTTTCTTTATATGTGTTTTACCAAATTTTGCAAGTCTTTCCCGCTCTCCTTCCAAATACCGGATATTATTCATCTTCAAGAAAAGAGATACCAGTTGAGGAAAAAGAGCTGGAGTGGGATTTGTTGGAAATCAACCTATATCTGTTTATTTCTTGATAAATAAAGTCCCCAACATTCATCTTGACTCCAGAAACAAAAGCTGCTAGGAAGTTGAAGTCCTTGCTTAAGAAGAAGTTGAAGTTTTGATACTTGTTGACGAAGGACTTAGTATAAATGTACTATAGGATCCTTTGATCATTACTGAGGCACATTGAGGAAAACTTCTTGGCTTTTCTCATAGGCTTGATGATTTGGAGAATTTTCTCTTCAGTGTAGTCATGAGTTTCATCAAACTCTTTATCATTATAACCTACGTAAGAATTGATGATAGAGGGTGAAAGTTGGACTTTTTGTCCTCTAACAGTTGTCTCTAACCTCTCTTCAGCCAATTCCTTCTTACTTCCCTTGACTTTAATAGAAAATAGATTGGAATAGAATTCCCTGACCACTGATGGACTATATGAGGGATCAATATGGAGCCATCTTTGGTAATGCTCTAGATAATCATACATATTGAAGCCTAGATTATCTCTTAAATACGGTCGATCAACATAAACTACATGACACATAGGCCTTACAGAAAATAAGTCCTTGTACCTCTTTTTCTCATTAGATTGAAGTAGAGGCCTATTGTTGAAATCTAAGGGAGGTGCAGCTTCCTCTTCTACTATCAGACGTCTTGAGATTACAGGAATACTTCTTTGAGATTGAGCCTCAATGGTCTTGCTTGGTCCGGCCCCAATATTCTTCACTATTCCATCAATCACATTCCTCACTGTTCTGTCCCATGTCTCACTCTCAGTAGAAGGATCTTTTGAGGATATTTGTGCAGCATGTTTGTCTTTGGAGGTGGAGATATAAGCAATGGATTTAGACCTGGTCTCTATAGACTTGTTAATGAATATGCCCTTTGGTCAAGGAGCTATTTTTCCATATTCTGGAACCACTTTAGGTCTGCTCTTCTGAGAAGAGACCTTCTTGGAGGATGATTTATGAGGTGGAGATGTGTCTCCCTTCTCTACATTAGCTCTCTTGCTTCTCATCTTAATTCTTCTGGAGTTGTCGCTTGTTTTAGGTTTTCTAGAGATTGAGAGAGTTTATGGGGTAATCTGATGTGAAATTAAGTGATTTTGAGATGGTTTTGATTGCGAAGGAAGGGTGAAGAAGATGAAGAAAGTTTGTATTCTGAGGATATATAAGGCATTATTCGAATAATGAGCACAAATGAGATTAGTTTCGCTATATTTACACCTAGTTGTATTCAAATAGTTTCATGAGTAATCGAATAGTAAGGAGGTTATTCGGATACTTATGAACTTATTTCGATACTTTTAAGAGTTAAGTTACATACCTGTATTCGAATAGTCTTGGTGGTATTCGAATAATCTTGGCTCTGTGTATTCCAACTATTCGAATAGTTGGGAAAGTATTCGAATAGCCTTTCTCTATTTGAAGTTTATATTATCCGAATAATGTGCTTACTATTCGAATAATGATTCTTGCCCTGACTTCTATTTGCTCTTATTTGAATAAAACTTCTTTTATTCAAATAGTTCCTTGTCTCTGGTTCCTTTTTGTATTTGAATAAATTTTTGTAGTATTCGAATATACTATATGTATGCAAAAACAATTATGAGTTTGATCTATTTGAATAACAATCGTACTATTCGAATAGCAGAATTCTACTTTCAACGTTGGCTATTCGGATGGAAGGTGAATTAATCGAATATAACTTTCAACAACTTATACTATTCAAATAGTTTATTGGGTATTCGAATAGTTTCGTAAATATGATACCTACTATTATTCGGATAGTGGAAGTAGTATTCGAATATACTTTTGAATTGAGGTATTGGTTATTAGCTCGAGTTATTCGACTAAGAGATATACTATTCGAATACTCCTATTGCAAAACCTTCTTTTCTTATTCGGATAATTGTTTTCCAAAACTCTTGAAGAATTATGTTATTCGAATACTTGGTTAACTATTAGGATAATTTCTTTGAAAAATTCCCTTTTGTAATCGAATAGACTTGATTATTCGGATAGCCTTTTCATTAAGTTTGAGAATTGTACTGCTATTCGGATAATATATCATGTCTTTAAATAGTTTCTTTGAGAAATATATTCAAAATGTTCGAATAATTAGTCCACTGATCGAATAATATATATCAAGTATTCGAATAGTTCTTCCACTATTTGAATAGTATTTTGAAAATTTGATTAGAAAATCAGGTATATTTGAATACTCTAACTTTATTTAAATACTGTTTTTGAAATTTTTATTTTATATCCGAATAGAAATTTTTGTATTTGATAGTTACTGAAATAAAGAAGATATACTCGGATAATCAAACTTGAATTCGAATAGAATTTTCTTGAAAGCTCGTGTGAGCATTTGAATAGTAAGACTATTATTCGGATAATCAACAGGTTGTGCATATTTTGACAAGTTCTGCAGCCACATTAACAACTTCAGCGTCAGTCCCAATGAAGATTTGAATTTCTAAGAGTGCCAACTACCATAATAGCATATCAGCATTTCAACACCTTGTTCTCCCTACTTTGAAAAACTCATGTGCCAATTTTGACATAAACTGACGCATGTTTTGACAATTTCTAATGCATATTTTCACAATTAGTTCAGTCTTGTTAACAATATAGTTTTTCTCCCTACAGGAGGTTACAAATTATAACAAGTGCAACATATTTTTGACAACTTACTCAGGCTGGTTTCACAACTGAATATCATATCATATAACATTAAAATATTAAGTTGTATGAGTAAGTGACCTTTTCCACCTACTCATTTAGCTTAATATCATATCATTTGTAACTAAGTACACCAACTTCTAGACCCATCCAAAAACCAAAAGGGGTTACAAGAAGTCACTAATTCTTGGTCTATATTGACATAATCACTAAAAAGTGACTATCAAAATCATGTACAGGTATGTACAACTTGTTTTTAGCTTGGATTTTTATTTTTGCAAGTCTTTACCGTGTGTCCAGCCTCATGGCATCTCCGACAATGATAAAGCTTCTTGTTTTGAAAATGAGACTCCCTTATTTTTCTTTACGATTTACCTGCCAGCCTTATAGTAATTGGAGGATCCAAGAATGTTTATGTCAGCATATGTGTGACTGTCGGACAATCAGCACATAGGAAATCATGTGTTGCAACTGGCCTCATGGTGTTTGCATATATTTTCTCCTGCATAGGCAGTTTAAGGCAGTCGTCTACAAAGGTGTACATATTACCATTAAGTAGCTTAATAGCAGCACATGCATGTGCACAAGGTACTATACTCATTTGCCATGCTAAACACGTGCATTTTTTGGCACCAAGATCTACGTTGACATAAATTATGGCATCAACACATCTAGTTTGCATCGAAAACTGATAGTCTCCATAATATTGTGTATTCATATTTTCAGCATATTTAACTTGTTGCATCACTTTTTCTTCAATATTAGGTCTAACATCATTTTTTCAATTGGTCATTGCCATCTTGTTTACAACCAATTTGCGTGCCAATTTCTCTCTATGCTCATGGATTAAAACAGAAACGGTGTGCTTCCTCTTTTTCAACATCCATGCATTGAAGGACTCCGCAAGATTAGTGGTTATGTTATCACACCTCTTGAAAGGAAACTTTCTAAGAGCCCAACGGTCTACATCCCATTACTCCCTACCCATTGTGCCAATTGTGGATTGAACAATCTTAACTTCCCCATTGCATTAGTAAAGTCCTCATCTAGCCTTGCATATGCAATTGTATCAAGGAGATTGAGTGCAGTCTCCTTGCTATTCCCTGATGTATTTGTACGACCTCTATAGATCTTAAGGAACTCAGCACTATAATTTTCCTTCACATGCCGGTAGCAAAATGCATGTCTCTTACTACCGAATATTTCTTTCACAGCTGCAATGATGACATTATTCCTATCTGAGACAATTGTAATCTTCATTGATCTTGTTATCTCTTTTACATTGAATAGAAATCAAGCCCATTCATCATATGTCTCACCGCTAACAATGACATATGTAAAGGGAAACATTTCATTATCCGTATCGTATGCACAAGCTGACAATATTGTCCCCTTATAAAGGCCGCTAAAATGACATCCATCTATATAGAGTATAGGCTGGCAACCATCCCTAAAAATTTTAATCGAGCATCCATAAGCAATGAATACCCTCTCAAATCTATTGTTAGATGACCCTTCCCATTTTGCAACAATGTCAGGATCAGTTTCTATGAGTCTGTCACATATCTAGGGAATTACCATGTAAGAGTCCTCTACTCGACCATATATTTTCCTTATTGCTCTTTCTTTTGCCCTGTATGCTTGAGTGTAGTCCAATCGCACCCCATACTCTCTGTACAAATCCGCTCGAATTTCATTAGCACTCTTGTTAATATTGCTCCTCAAACCATTCACTACAATTGATGATGTCAAGGTGGCCCTGGGTGGATAACAAACAATTAAGCTGTCCTATGCATGGTGGATGTGTTCACTTTTATACGTTATGATGGTTAGAAACTCTATATCTTAATGTTCTCTTGATGAATATGCTCCCATGTACTAAGGACAACCATAAACCTTACACTTCATAATCTTCTTTTATTGATTGTTCTTTAAGAATTGGTATGAAAACTTGTGTGAAATGTTGTATTTGTATAATGTTTACCTAAGGGTCACAGCATTCGCAAAAATCTGTCCTTCACCAATAATCAAATCCTTCCATTTCCCATGATTCATTTCCGGTCTTTGTGTTTGCACCATTTGACTACAACATGCCAATGATGGAACCTCTTGACTTTCATTTAAGAAAGGAGGTGGAGACATAGACAATCCACCGGCACCTCCAAATAATTGATCAATTCTGCAAGAAATAACAAGTTAGAGAGCTACTAATGACAATGTATGAGCCATTATTCACAACTTATCTAGCAACAAATTACTTTTATTAAGACTACTCAACTTACACTTCTTGCTCTTCCACTTCATCATTTGTTGTTGGTTCTATATCGCTATTATGGCCATCATTTTCAACGTACACATGACCATATTATTCATTAAACTTGATTAAATGATCCATCCCTTCATTGTCTACAAGATCCACAAAAGTTTATGTATCAAGGGCAACTTTGAATTTCAAACAAAATTCATTACTTTCTATTCCAATTATAGATGATACGATTATGAGAAACTCCCTATACGTTGTACCTTCCTTTATGCATTTTGTTCTTACCAAACCCCCAACATATTGCATTTCATCTTCTCCACCATTTAAAAACTTCCCCCACATAAAAGAAAAAGAATATATTCTTCTTCGAACTACTTCTAATCTTTCATGACAATCTGCAACACAACCTGCGTATTAACAATTGGTCACCAAAAAACTACCAAAGCTAATATTAACAAAAATAATTTTATATCAATTCACCATTTTGTTATCACACAAACTACCATCACATTCATTCATTCCCACTTAAACCTGCTTAATCCCTCTGTCACATTTCTCAAAACCACATCAATCCCTCTATTACATTTCCGTGAAATAGAGCACATGTTCTGTAGTAACAACAACAACAACAATAACATTTTATAACTATTTTAGATTTTTCTCACCAAACCAACCACCATCACATTCAACCATTCCCACTTAAAATAGATCACCCCCTCTGTAACCTTGCCCAATAACAGAGCAATCCATCTATTAAATTTTCCAAAAACAGAGCACTGTAATAACAACTACACAAGTAATATTAACTACTATAACTGCACGTATTAACAATAATATTTTAATATTATATCAATGTTTTCACATAAATCAACCCCCACCTCATTTAACCATTCCCACTACAAACAGCCCAGTCCCTCTGTAACCAACCTAAAAAACAGAGTACAATAACATTCTCACAACCCAACCATGTTGAAACCCCAACTTCAATGATCAAGATCATATTTTCATCAAATTCTTAGCATTACTTATTTATCTCCTACCACATACTCCATTATTGACCCTAAACTCCAACCTTTAACCAACCCATCATTCTCAATGCACCTACCATACAAACCGAAACAAAAGAAAATTTCGATTTCATTGTTCAGTCGTTGTTACAGTCGATGATGACAGAAGTTCTAACCTTTCGCATGGATGTGATCACCAAACTTAATCTCTTCAACCTTGCTGCAGACACCAACGGGGAGTTCCTCCTGTACGTTTTTCTTTTTCTCATTAATCACCAAAACATGGAGTTACTCCCTTTTGTGCAGTTTTTTTTCCCTTTCTTTTCCTTAAGGGCATGATAGTCTTTTCACAAACGAAATTAATAATAGAAAAGTCCCTAGGACTTTTTTGACTTAGAAATTGCATTGGGACCTTTTTATTATTATTTTGATCCCTTGAAACATGAGAGTAATTTCCCCTTTATTTTTTGTGTACCCTTAACCCTAGATGATAAGACACAAAAACAGAAGATTTAATTATATCACTCAAAAGGTTAACTTTTCTGTTGGTTTTGATTTTTTGGCCCTGTATTAAGCCTGGATAACCTAGCTAACTAGCGTATATATGTCGTAAACCTCAAATTCGTTGCGAAGTTTTTAAAATTTATAGATTGATATACTGCAGTCTTGATGTATAATAAGGACACTACAATCTATGAATTTGCATATTAATGCTAGAAATCGTAGTTAAATACGAATATTTTGCAAAATAAGGGTCTGTTTGAATAAGTGGGATTATTTGGGGGTCATAACCGTAAAAAATAATGCATTTGACATCTAGATTAGGTGTATGTAAAAATGAGACGAAGTGTTGTGAAGGGCCCAAAAATGAAAAATTGATATCCGACCAATGAATGGAAAACATGCCAAATTCGTCAATCTCCGTGCTTTTTTTTTTTTAAAAAAAATTTGGCTAAGTAATAATTCTGTTTGAGGAATATCAGACACTAAATATCAACATCTCTTCTAACAAAAATAAGAACTGGGTTTGGCAAAGGACTAGCTCTTTTTAAACCCAACTCCCCTTGGTGTCAGTCTGACGCATTTGAACTTATTTAAATTGAAGGTCATGTTTTAACGGGCTAATCACAACAGACCCAAAAAAAAAAAAAAGAGCTGGCCCATTTGAGTTTTTTCCCCTTAAAAAAGGAACCGGAGACACACAACATACAGATAATATGTCTGCAGAGACGAATTCTTAGGATAGGATTTGCACTGATCCACTCGAAATACAGAGTACAGAATTTAGTTATATGTTTGAGGATAATTTGTCTGCACCCCACAGACTACAGAGGCCTTTGTTTTGATTTGTCACACACAGCAAGAGTCAACACATGCCTTCCTTTTTGGTAGAAGAAAAACCCTGCTAGGTATTTTCCTTTTTACATTTTGACTAGCCGCTATGGTATAGAATGACAATTCAGGCAATGAATGGCGCGCAAGATTTTATCTTCAATTGATGGCGTGGATAATTGAAGTGGACAAATCAATTCATAATAATAATTGTAATTACGAACTAAATCGAAAACAATCCAGTTAATTAGATTGGATAAGCATGCTTTCTAGTTTCTACTCCTGGTTTTTCCTTTGGCAGAACAGCATTTACAGTTTACGACAAGCAGCGTGAGTGCCTCTATAGTCTATAGCACTTGTTTAATTGAGATCTGCGTTTGTTAGTGATGAATTTAGGGATTTGCTTAATAATTCATATGGCGAGGGGCGAGAAAGAGTAATCGGAAAACACACGCAAAAAAGTTATATGAAAAGGAAGATAGTATTAATATTACAGAATGGATTGATTTACAGAGGGAGACAAAATTGAAGAAGAAGAAGAAGAAGAAGAAGAGAACTAAAAACCCTAAATATCACTGATGAATAACCAAGCGGCGGTTGCAGAAGGAGCAGTAAAATCGGCGTTTAGTTTTGAAGTAGAGGGGCAAGAAGCAGAGCCTCCACTGGTTCTCGACGTCCACAGCCTGAACCATGCCTCCGCAGAAAGGGCACGCCCCCGGAGCCATCTGCCTCGATATCTCCCTCTCGTCCTCGTCGCACACAAACACCAAACACATCTTCTTCTTCTTCGATTCGATCACCGATCTGATTCACGCGCACCTTCTTCGCTTACCTTGATGTATATATAGATTTGTATACAGGAGGGTGTTTGGCGCGTGCGTCTCTAGATGTTTCCACGCTTCGCTTCTCTGCCTCCGCGTGACGTAACCTCCCTTCCTCTTAATATTCCTCCCTCTGTTTTTTCCACCTATCTATCTTCCATTCTCTGTTTCGTTCTTTTTCCTCTGTATTCTCTCCTGCGCTCTAGCTACACCATTCGCATCACACCTCCCAATTATGCTTTTTCATGTTGGTTTGAATGATCAAATTCCTTTCACAAATTTACTGTGTTTGGATTAATTTTTAGATAATAATTTTTATAGCTACACAATTGTTTGAAAAAAAGACTTATAAAACACAATTTCAGTAAAAGTAGCGTCATTGTGAAAACAAAAAAGAGATAAAAAGATCAACATTGTGAAATAATACAAGTGTTTGGGTACATTGGCGCCTCCTTTTATAGAACATTGGTCTGCAAGTTATGGGATAACAGAAACAGAAACACATTCCTCCAGGAATCCATAGAAGAACTAATCTTTTCTGTGTCTACTCTTGTACACCACACCACTACGTCATTGGATTTATTGAGATCAATCAATCCCAATGTCTAGTGGTAGTGCTTTGTCCGTATCTCTGTACAAAATAGATTTTAATATATATTCCATTTCTCACACACACACACACAAACAAGGGTTTGGCAAAGGGCAATCCCAACAAAAACAACCAAAGTGCCCAGGCCTAAACAAGAGCCTAACTACACACACTAGCTATATTCCAACTGAATACAACAACAAATTGATCGTCTTCACTCTGCCCACTGAATTACTCTGAATTAGTACAATGTTTGAAGTATAATCTACTTCTACTGCTAGATAATTCAGGCATAGAGCACCTGAGAATGAGAAGGAGTTAACTCTGCAAAAGCCTTGGGAGCCTCCACCACCTCCCACTTCACCTTCACCACCTCCTTCCCTTTCTCTTTATCGACTTCAACCTCCACCGTCCCAATCCCCACGTTCAGCTTCGACGCCGCCACGTAGATTCTGCCTTCCTCCCCTATCACCGTCAACGGCCTCTCCAGCTTCTCTCTCGGAAACTTGTCCCCCTTCACGTACTCCCACTCATCCCTTTCCTCGTCGTACACCTTCACCGGACAGTCGCCGTACTCCGATATCGCTATCAGCCTCCCCTCAACCACCGCACTCACCCCCGTCCATCCCTCCCTCATCCCCAGCCTCATGCCCTCCCATCTGTCCCTCTCTCCGTCGTACACCGCCGCCCTCGGCGAGAACATGAACGGCCACGCCCATCCTTCCGTCACGTACAGCTTCCCTCCCATCACCGCCGAGTCATACTTCCCCATGTTCGCCTCTATCTTAGCACGTGACTCCCACGCGTCTCTTTCCGGGTCGTAGATTTCCACTTCTCTGATAGAATTCATCGAGCTGGGCTCCGTCCCCCCGACGGCCACGATCTTGCCGTCAATCTCGGCGGCGGTAAAGAAGGATCGGGCCGTCGGCATGGGGGATAATCGTGACCATTGATTGGTGGACGTACGGTAGACAAAGTTGGAGTCCATGGGAATCTGTGTGTCCGTCCGCATGCCACCCATGACGAAGAGTTTCCCATGACGTGGCAGCGATGCACATGCAAAGCTATTGGGGCAAGAGGGTTTAGGAGCGGGCATGGGAGGCAGGACGAACCAACGGCCCGATGATGGGTCGAGGGCCTGCCACTGCATCGTGGCCGTTGATCTGCAGGTGGCCAGGACGAAGAGATAAGGCCTGGAGAGGGAGAGAGATTTCTTGGAGAGGAGGAAACTCGGGTGGGTGATTGCTCTGCTCCAAGAAGATGATACGGAACGCGCCAAAGCCTGGTACGGGTAAGGAAGATGAAGAAGACAAAGAAGTGCCACTTCATCGGGCAATCCAGGAATCAAAGCCTCCTCCGAATCCGAATCCTTATCCTTATCGGGGGTTTCCTTGTGGCCAATCTCCATTTCAAAGAAGATGAAGAACAGAGAAAAGCGAGGGAGAGGAAGGAGATTTGAGCAAAAGGTTGGGAGAGAAGAGAATTATAATAATATTTGGCGTCGGCGAGTTTTGAAGTGAAAGCAGGGTCGCAAGAAAATCAAAGAGGAATGATGAGAAACTTTCAAATCTGGGTTGGTGTAAGGTGGGGAGGGAAATTTAAAAAAGAAGCTAAAAGCAAGGATGGTGGTGGTGGTGGTGGGTGAATGATGTGTATAGATTCTGGGCAGAGGATGGATCCAATCAGTTGGAGTTTGGGGATGCCAGTGTGTGTACACAGCAAGCTTCCAATCATTACTCTCTCTCACATCTTTATGTGGCGCTCACACCGCCCTATTTGCCTATTTAATTCTACCATTTCTGTTTTTTTCATTCATTTGTTCATGACCACAAGTGTTGTTTTCATTTCGACGAACCAAATTCACCCCCTTCACCCTCTTAAATATACAACTACCCCCCGTGCAACGTACGAGCCTCAGCACCAGAATTATCGTGCGCGAATGACTGTACTGTTCAATGTAAGTAATCTTTTCTTTTCTTATTTTACACCTGAGTTCAATGTATGTAATTTTTTTGACCTGAAGTTCAATGTAAGTAATGCTTCTTTTTTTTTTTTACCCGAGTTCAATGCAAGTAATTTTGTTGACCTGATGTTCAGTGTAAGTAATTGTTTTTTTTTTTACCTGATTTCAATATAAGTAATGTTTTTTTTACCCGCAGTTCAATGTAAGTGATTTAATTAATAAAAAATCACATTGTACGTAATAACATGATCCGATATAGAAAATGTTGCTAGTAACTTTTATGTGATTAAATTATTTATATGGTATTGTACTCCCTTCTCTTATAATCTCCTCTACATCCATTAACTAATTTAAAAATATTAAAAAAATTAGTTAATATGATATATTTAAAAAAAACACTTTAATCATTTCTCTTAATTTCATCTATATTTCTTAATTATTTTTGAGTGAATATAAATAAAATATAAATTAATAAATATATAAAATAAGTATTACATCAATAATAATACATTTATAGTCATGATGTACTCTCCAACTACTTGAGAACATGACATACGTTCCAAAAAAACTTGGGTAACTTTTCCACGTTAGAAAAAGGCACGAGGCATTCTCTCGAAGCAATGTTGTCTCCCGCGAATTAGTGAGGCCTGCCTCCTACTACTCCACTTTACACATATACATGTTCGTCTGAAAGCAATCTAAACCCAATCCATGATACTTCCTTAATAACTCTGGTCAGCCAAAACAACATTAAATATTACGTTTGTCAAGTGTGCGACCAGGGAATGATCGTCTCTACAGAGAAAAGGTGTATGAACCGACAATTTTTTGCTGTCTTTCTGGTTTCTGTAATGGCTGCCGCCGTAAATAAACCCTGGCTCCATTCACAATCTCTTTTTCTTCTCACTTCATTAGTCAAAGCCTACTTTCTTTTTTTATTCCCTCGTGCCTGGTTCCACCACATGTCCTACGTCAACCCCACATCACAAGAGGTTAATGTGAAAGTGACACATCTCTATAGTGGGGGATGGGTCCACACTTCAGTAAAGTCTTTTTCTCTAGTCAGGCCCAATAATCGGCCCAATTCCTATGGGCCTCGTCTCATTTCGACCACGCAATTACCCGCCATTTTGATTCCGTTTACAGGTCCGGAAACTCCACCCACCTTCCTGTTATGTTATCTTGTCGGAGATGCTCCTTCCTTCACTGTTTTCCATGGCTGATGGGTAGCCAGCTTCTTCTTTGTACCATTCGACTTTCACGCTGCCAGCAACAATGCTCGAAATTCACATTCTCTCCTACCCCACTCCACTTCAATCTAACTCAAAACCGATTTCTTCCTTTCTTATCACCTCTTCTTCTTCTTCTTCTCCAACTCGGCGTCGCTTGACGAACACCGCTAATCCGCGTAAAAAGGATCTTAAGTGCCTTACTTCCCGCATCGTCCAACTCACCCGCCGAAGGCAGCTTCACCAGGTCCTCTTTCTCCCAATCTCGTCTCTCTTTCTTGTTTTCTCACTTATCTTCTTCTGTACTGTGCTGCAAGCTGCAAGCTGCTGCTCTGCTTTGATTCCGGAAGGAAAAATGAATCTTGTTTTCCTTACGTTTGGTTTGGGGGACATTAGCACTCACTCTTTGATGATTTTCGTCCTTAGATTTTTGAAGAGATTGAAATTGCCAAGAAACGTTATGGGAAGCTGAACACTATTGTCATGAACGCAGTCATGCAGGCCTGTGTTCATTGCGGAGATATTGATTCAGCTCTTAGGATATTTAATGAGATGACAAAACCGGGGAGCTGTGTCGCGGATACTGTCACGTATGCCACGCTTTTGAAGGTGTTGCAATTCATCGTTTCTGCAATTTTCTTTCCCTGTATATAGCGATAATTTATTTGGAATACAGTATCTTTTTTGTCTACTAATGCAGTGATCCATGCTATCCTAGTATCTGTTCTTTCGGAGCATGGTTAGAACTATTGTTTTTTTAAATGTAATATAGGGATTGGGCGAGTTGAGGAAAGTTGATGAAGCCTTTCAATTGCTTGAATCCGTGGAAAAAGGTACTGCACCCGGAAATCCAAAGCTGTCAGCGTCATTGATCTTTGGTCTGCTAAATGCCATAATCGAAGCAGGTGAGTCAGAAGGTCTGCTCCACACTTATTGTTCAACTGGTTTACTGCAATTTTGGATGGAAATTAGCCGAAGGACAAATCAATCTATGGTGTCATGAGGCATTTAAGCTTCAGATTGCTCTGTGTCTGTCGATAAGATGAATACTAGCCTCTGTCAAATCCAATAGCCTCTGTGTTGACTGATGGTGCTTTACATGCAATGCTATAGCGCAGGAGACTTGCGTCGTGCAAATGGCCTCCTTGCTCGTTATGGTTATGTATTTCGTGAAGGTGGCAGTTTCTCAGTCTCAGTATACAACTTACTCATAAAGGTCTTGCTCTTATTCTTGATCTCTCAAGAAATGAAGAGTACTTTGAGTTACTAACTAGTAATGATTGCAAAGACTACTCTTTGAACTTGAAGGTTTTTTTTTTTCCTTTTTGAATTGTAGGGGTATGTCACCGCAGGTTTTCCTCTAGACGCTGTAAACTTGCACAATGACATGTTACGACATGGAATGAAGCCTGACAGGCTTACCTACAACACTCTCATATTAGCATGTGTCAAGAGTCAAAACATGGATATTGCAGTGCAATTTTTTGAAAACATGAAGGTAATTAGCACGTGTTCAAGTGCTGAATTTAAAATCCACTTATTTTCTGTGGAATGAGATCTATGGAGGTTTTTGAAATTATAACTTAATATTTATAGGATGAAGCACATACACCGACCCACAATGACGTTTTGCCAGATATCGTCACATATACAACGCTGCTCAAGGTATGTGTTCTCACATTTTTTTTCTGTTTTATATTGCATTGTTAATCTTTATGGTATAAATTAGCGAATTCAGAAACATTTCGACTTTTTTATTGAAAAAAGGGATTGTATTGTGATTTCAGTTTTTTTTTTTTTTTTGCAATAGATATCTGACTTCATAAACAACAGTCTAATATATGCAACTTGCTTTTTGCCCAAGAAAAAAAAAAAAAAAAGGCATGGCCTCTTATGTGGCTGTTATTTATAGTTGTGTATTTGTGTCCAGGTCGCATTGGAAAGCAAGATTTATATTTTTTCCAGTCGGGATGTTAGGATTCTCTTTTTCTATCTCTCAGTCTTTTCTTTTAAATGCAGGGTTTTGGGCAGGCCAAAGATCTCTCGTCAGTCCTGAGAATAGTGCTGGAAATGAAATCATGTCAGGAATTGTATATTGATCGAACAGCTTACACTGCAATAATTGATGCTTTATTAAACTGTGGCTCAATTAAGGGTATGCTATTATTTTATTCTCTACTATGTGACTGAACAGAAATTGTGGAGTGAAATTCTGCCTCTAACAATACTAGTTGAAGGCCTGGAATTACTAGCTACTTGCTAGTTGTTTCTGAAAAAGAAAAAAGCTAGTCGTTTATTTTGCATTTGTTATCAGTTAAGTCAACTTTGTAACTATCAAACTGCTCCCATAATCTTTAGTTGCTATTTGTTTCAAAATAATAACTATACTAATGTGGATGCTGCTGTTATGTCTTGATATTTTTAAATTATGTTTCTCTGTCCTGCTTGCTGGTTGAATTTCAACTTTCAGTGCTTTTCGTTGCGAAGTTTGTGTGGATATTGAGGAAGTTTTCTTTCTGCAAAGATAACAATTAGTCTGTTTGCTTGTTGTGAGTCCTTTTATTTCAAGTAATCGGTTGATGAATTTGTATGTTGTTTCTCTTTACCTTGTTGGAATATCTTTTGAGCATTCAGGTGCTCAATGCATCTTTGGAGAAATACTGAAGCTGGCTGGTTGGAATCCAGAGTTGAAGCCCAAGCCTCACCTTTATCTTTCCATGATGCGTGCTTTTGCTTCTAGAGGAGAATACAATGTAGTCAAAAACTTGCATAGGCGGCTTTTACCAGATTCTGCAGGAACCATCTTGCCAGTTGCTCAAGAAGAAGCTGATCATCTTCTCATGGAAGCAGCACTGAATAATGGTCAGGTAATAATTGATAAGTGGTTGTGGATTATGAGGTTGAAGAGGCCCTTTTTTCTTTTCTTGGTTCTGTCTTTTTACACCTGAACCATCAGTCAAGGTTGACTGACTTTGATTATGAATGTTGTCCAGGTCGATGCTGCCTTTGAAACTCTTGTTAATATTGCTTCAAAATGGAAGGATATATCATGGACAAGTCGGGGAGGCAGGGTGTGTAATGGAAGTTTTGTTGAACATGATTTTCAATGTTTCTAATACTAGCCAGTAGCCACTATTTATTTCTTACCATGCTAAGTTGATTATATTGTTACCTGTTTGGTTGTCTATTTTAAGAATGGGTGGGGAGTTTCCTTGGCTCAGCTTTGGCTCTTCGCCAGTGTTTGGTGGTTCTTTCCTCCCTTTTTCTTAAACTAGATTGAATTGATATTGTTTGCCTTGGTCAATTTTGTTCAAAATTTAATGCCGAATATCATGAAAAAGTAAAAAATTTGCTGAACAGACTTTTCTTTGATGTTCATTTTTTTCCTCCATAGAAGTTGATGTTGTCAACCATATGCATTTTTAATCCAGGCAACTTTGCGCATTGAGGCCACATTGGGATTCTCAAAATCCGTATTCAGTCCTTGCCTACTTCCACAGGTGCCTACAGCATTTCCTTAGCATCCTTGCATAAGGTCGCATTACTTGTTTGCACAAGTATGCAGAGCTTAGTGTGATTATTAAAGTACCTTTATATCTATTAAAACTTGACACTGTTAAAGGTCTTCACACTTAAAAAGATAATCAATTATAAATGTCTTGTGTGTCAAATACTTTGGTATTTAACTAACAGCTTGATTAACATTTTATGCTAAGAAATCTTTCTGGTTGCGTAATTGCACTTTCTGGCTTTAGGTTTCACCTGCTGAACCAGTTGAGAGATTCATGTTGCCATTTGAGGCAACAGGGCCACTACAAGGCACTGTCCAATTGAAGGAAGTGGTTATACGTTTCTCTGATGATGCAGTTGTTCCAATAGTAGATGATTGGGGCAGCTGTATAGGATTGGTGCACCGTGAAGACTGTGCTCAGGTACTCCTCTTTTAGCTTGGAATTTTGTCTCATCTGTTAAAAGTCTTTTATATAATTCAATTTTATCCCTTGCATCAACATCTTATAAATATTGGAGCCTGTGCATCATGAATATCGAATGCACAAAGATATGACATCTTTGCAATTTCATTTTTCATATTATACTAGAACTAATATGGACAGACAGTATATCCCCAATTTGATGTGCACGCGCCTTTTTATATTCCCACTTCCCCGATTATAGTATGGACAGACAGTATATAGACAACATTACTATTAGTGGTTGGTTATTTTATTCACGGGATGGCAGTTTCTGCACCAGACCTCTAATTATTTGATTATTCAATGAATTCATTGTGCAGTTGGACTTGAATGCTTCACTTTCAACAATGATGAGAAGCCCGCCTCCCACTGTTACAACTACAACATCAATTGGTCACGTTGTTGATTTGATTTTGGAAAAGGGCTACCCAATGGTTATCATTGTAAAGTACACCAGCTCATATGGTACTACTTACAGCTCAAGGGCAGTTGGAGTTTTTACATCACAACAATTGTGTAGGCTTATCACACCTGCCTTTGTATCTCGAGGGCCAAAACTTTCAATCTTCAGAAGATAATAGTGATATGCCATGTTTAGGTGTTTCAGGATGTTATCTTTGCTTTCTCTATATACAGTTTTGCCCATGGGGACTAAATTGAGTGGCCCCTATAAGGGTTCTCTTTGGAGAGTTGAAAGAGAAGGAGAAAGAAGGGTGGGGGAGGAAGGGATAGAAACTGGGTTTGCAAAATGATTAACTGATCATGGAGGATACTTGGGGGCATGCTGCGTTCTTGATACATCAGGGTGAAAAAGTATTGCTGCCCTCAAGGTACGTAGGTCCAAAGATACATCCTTCCTTCCTTTCAAAATTAACTAGATGCCTTTACAAACTCCAATGGCACGAGTTCACCAGTTTTTGACAGATTTACCGACGGACTGTGATATCATTTAGAAAGTTGTATATATTTGTAAGTTGTCCTTGATTTCTCCCATTTGTTTTTTGATTCAGTATTTCAGTCATTATTTTGGATTAATTGTTTGTGGATTAAAGCAGATTATGGCATTGACGGGTAGTGGAGATTTATCTTCACCTTTACAGATACATTCATTGTGTCAACATTATGTTTATTTTTAAAAACTAGGGAGGCAACTCGGCGGAAAATTTACAGTTTACTCACACACACAAACTAAGACATAGTATTTTCCAGATTCCAGATTCTCCTTCAAGTCCACAAGCTAGGTCTATGAGAATTTGGTCATTTTTGGAGGAAATGATATGTCAGAGTTAAAATTGCGCAATATAGCGAGGCCTTAGTAACACTTCTACCTAAAAGACCACGCCTATGCATAACCATAGCTTTAGTCGATAACTTGCCCAGCCCCTCGACAAAGAAAATAGCTAGTGTCAAAATAAACATGCATTGATTAGAATGCGACTCTGGACTTTGCCTAGCTCTATAAATATCATGATAAAAAGAGAGGTGATGTTGGTTGATTTGTTTAAATATATGGTTATCTGTGGCAGATTATACAGAGAAATGTTATTACATATTGATGACAATGATTTAAAAATCACGAAGTAGCTTGGGAAATGATGAAGTTGAGAACAACCTTGCTTCTTTGGTGCTGGAGGGATATATGAGTACTTATGTAACAACTTCTTTGTACTAAAAAAAAATGAAATAATCACGAAGTATGAATAATGAATGATTTGTACTAATAAATCATCAAGCTTTGTGATTATTTAATTTTCAAGTATAACACGTGAAATAGGTAGCTTGCCTGTTTCATTTGGACTGATGATCAATGACAGTCTGAAATGCCCCGGCCAATGCTCTTACCTTGTTTGTCCTCTTCTCCAATTTGCTTGCAGTTTCTTCTATCACGTCATTGGATACCTGAGTCGTCTCCTTCTTCCCGTGCACCCCTGCCCCTTGTTGTTTTGGTTTTAATTCAGCCTTCTCCTCTTTAACTTCTCTCTTCTCCACATTATGATCATCGTCCTCTCCTTTCTTAAACTTAACTCCTTCATCTGTTTCTCCCTCCACTACTTCCTTCTCCTCCTTTGCCTTTTCCTCTTTGTTATTCTCTTTCTCCATTTCTTCTGTAACCCCATTGTGGTTTTCTTCTTCGTTTTCTTCAACATCAACTTGTTGCTCTTCTGGTTCTGGATGATCAGTGATCTCTTCTGGGCTCTTATTCTCCCCCTCTTGAAGTACATCTTCGGCTTTCTCTTCTGGTGGATCCTCTTTATTTGCTTCTTCTACCTCAACAACCTGTTTTATTTCCTCTGGCACACTAACTGCTTTTGCTTCTTCCTCCTCCTCCTGTTGTTGTTGTTCTTCTGATGCTGTAGGAATTACATTATTAGTATTATTATTATTATCAGCTTGAGTCTGAGGCTCACCAGGTTTACACTCCTCAACCTCCTGATCTTGTTCATACTCTTTCTTATGTTCATGTTCATTTTCAGTGTCAGCAACTGGTGGATTAATCTGGTTGGTTGCATTTTCATTTTCTTCTTGCTTATTGTTATCTTCCATCACCACTTGTTCAACCTTTTCATTTGCAGCATGTTTAACTTCTGCTTCAGTTTCAACATTTTTAAATCCCTCCTTAGTTTCAGCACCACTCTTAGGAGCTTTGGTTGAGTAAGCAGTAGTTGAACCATCACTAGCTACCTTCTTAGGTGTAGGATTAGGGTTCTTCCTACTGATGGTTACACTCTTGGTGTTGGTGGACAATTTGCCATCTCTGGACGTTCTGGAGGTCTTCTCTGAAGCAGAAGACAAAGATCGAAATTGTGATCCCGATCTCTCCCTGGGACCTGGAGACACAAGGGCTTTGTGTAGCCTTGAAGATGACTGGTTGTGTTTGGTTAAGGTTGAAGATGATGGAGGCTTGTCCAAAGATCTTCTTCTGTTTACAGCAGTCTTCTGGGGGGAGTGGGACTCAACGCGTGAGCTTACGGTAGCCTTGAGGTAGTTTGGGATCTGTTTTTCTTTTTCTGATGATGAGGTAGGCTTACCACTTGGTGTGTATGGTTTTGTGGTCCTTTTTGTGCTTTGAGAATTTGAGGGGATGACCTTCTCCTTCCCAACTGCACTTTTCTCCTTTGGTCTTGCTGTTGCCATATATCTCGTTTCTGCTATTGCTTTTCTTCAAAACAACCTGCTCACACCACATTCCCACAAACATTTATGTGAAACCCTGTTTTGGTACTTCAAAGATTAATCCTGTTATTTTGGCATCATTCTCCTATCCCATGTCTTTGATTTTGTTCCAATTCTATCCCTTTCAAAATAAGAAAATAATAGTCCTTCCGATCTTTAATACAAGAGTTAGATAACTAATTTGTGGATATTAAGAAAATTAATTTAGTTTGTTATTTGTAACAAGTGTATGTTTTTTTTCCTAGAATACATTTTCTAATCATGTGCTTTGCAATTGCCCCTTGATGGAAATCCCAATTAATGGAGATATTTTGGATGATAAATTTAGAAAACATAGTAGATTAATCTTATATTTAGGATTAAAAGTATCAGTATGTGATCTTTTGGCGAGTAATAATTTTATGCAATTGTAACCCAACCTAATTGCCAAATGGCAAAATGATGGGGAGCAAATTGATGAGCGTTTTTTTTTTTTTTTTTATAACTGTTGGCACAAATTTGCCCTGATTATTGCAGATTGTGATACAGAAACAAAAAAAACGTGGGTGTGAGAAATCGAAATGAAAGGACCCGGTTTCCCAGCTCATCATAATGATGAGCAGGGAGAGCTATTTAGATCTGGACGATCTAGATCTAATTTTTTAAATTAATGATTTTTAAATAAAAAATCGTTTTTTGAAAAAATATTAGTTAATAGATTATATTTATTTTAGATTTTTTATCTATTAAAATATTTTTTTAAGAAAAATAAAAAGTAAAAAAAATTAAATCTGAATCCAGATCTGATAGCTCTCCTGATGAACAGGGAAACCGGATCCGAAATGAAAATCCTATAAACGTTGAACTGAAAAATAACGCATGTAAAGTAAAGCCTAGAAAGACACGCAAAGTGACGTTATGGGACACTTGAAGGCCCAACAATATGGGTTCAAATCACCCATCATATATGGGGAAGGACCTTCACTGCCCATCCTGTCGAGTAGCGAGAGGTCTTTTCTTTTGAACCAATTGGATCTAGATGGTTTAGATTTAATTTTTTTATTTTTTATTTTTTCAAAAAAATTATTTTAATGAATATAAAATCTAAAATAAAAATAATCTTTTAACTAATACTTTTTTAAAAAATGATTTTTATTTAAAAATAATTAATTTTAAAAAAATAAATCTAAACCGTTTAAATCATATCAAGATAGTTCATATGGAAAAAGCTTTCCTTGTTCATCACAAGTATGAGATGGGATGGGTCCTCATATCTGGCTATTAGCTCATTCGATTCAGGGGAACCCATGAAAGGGTACCTTATGAAAGAGAAAAGAAAGCTTATCGCAAAAGAAAAGCCCTTAAAATGTAATTGAAAAGATTCTAATCATCCCGTGAGTACTGTCAAGAACCTAAAATAATGTCTTTTTTATTTTTTTTATTTCCCTTTTTCAAAGGTGCAAAGAAGTCACAATGATTGTCTCCCCACAATTTTATATAATTATGTACATGACACACAGAACAAAGGAGGTGAAAAAAGCTTCAAAAGAAAGGAAAAGCAAAATTATATATATATATATATAAATATAAAGGGCAGTGAAAAGTTGAGATAACGTACCCTGATGAGAGAAAGTTCATGGAAGAGTGAATTTATGGGAACAGAGGAAATGAGCTTCCTTTGAATTATGAGAGGACAATATATGAACAAAGAAGAAGAAGAACAAAGAAGAAAAATAAGAAAAGAAAAACAGGTTAAAAATACAGAACAAAACAGAGGCAACAAAAAAAAAAAGATTGGTTGAAAAACAGAAGAAGGAGTTAGTGAAGGGGTTAATAATAAGATGAAAGAAGCGCAAATTACGCACAACTCACAAAACAGAGGTTGTGGTGTTAAGAGCGATGCACAATATTGTTGCCATTGAAATCCAAACCTCATCATCATTGGTTTCGTCGATTACCAGTTTATGACAATCCGATAATTATGGGATGTAATCGTTGACCTTTTCCACTTGTTTTTTTTTTCTAAATAGAAATAAAAAAAATTACTATTTGCCCAATACTTTTCGTATATTCTTCTTTGTGATCATCGTACATCTATGTGGTCGTAAAATCTGACGAAGAGGGTAACATCGTCGCCACCTGGTGTGGTGTCGTGGCATTTGCCAAAGGGTCTATGCAAATTAATAAATAAATTTGTGTGTTTAGCAAAATTTTCCTTTTTTTTTTTTAAGTTTCTCATTTGTTTGTTGCCGTACTGGTATCTTATGCGAAAGGTCGTCCTCACTTTTATTACTATTAGAGGGGAAAAAACATTTATTTAAAATTGGACGGAGACAGGGACCGTATATTCTTTTTCAATCATAAATTGAAATTTGATACCTCCCAAAATAACGTGCCTCCCTAACATCACCGGCTGTTTAGCTTGAGTTTTACATATATGTATATATGCTAAAGCAAAAAAAAAGAAATTAATTAGTTGGATAACCAAGTTTAAAAGACCATAATAAGGATGATATGCGATTATGACTTTACAATATGAAGCTGAAACTCATAGAGTATAACCTTTATCTGTGTCTATGTTAGGCAGATTCAATAGCTTAAGTATTTTGGTTCTATTATAATAAAATTTAGCTAAAGGATTCTGATTATAACTGAATAGGTTCAAGTATAAGGGAGGTAAAAAGATAGAAAAAAAAAAAAAACAAGAGTGAGACTTTGGGTTTAGGCCGCCATTGCTGAAAAAGAACTAAGGTACAAGCAACCTCTGGATTAGGAAATTAATTTAATTTCCTGATTAATTACTTATATGACAAATAAAAAGTGATCACACCTTCTAATTAATGGACACTCTGAACCTATAAATAAAATGTGCCTCCTTTAACTGCTATTAGCCCTAATTATTAAGTTTTTTTACTCTCCTTCTCTTCCTATTTTTCTTGTGTGATAATCTATTGTGCCACTTAGGTTTAAATTTTAAGAGTTTGAACCCTACGTGGGCATTATGTATTAAATTTGTGGAATTTTGGAGATTTGACCCGAATTTGAACATATATCCTACTAGATACGCACATTCTTGTCTCTCTTTATCTTCCTTCCGTATGTAACAAAATGCAAGACAAGTATCAAGTTGCATGATTTATAAAAGTCGATGAGGGTCTTTTCTTCAAAAGTTCACAAACACACACACGCCATTCTTCATCACATCATTAAAATTCTATTCTAATTTTAAAAAAAAAATTATTGCTTATCATATCATTAAAGAAGACGTATTTCGGAATTCTGTGATAATAATTCACATTGATGGCCATAAAATGAGTATATTTTTTCTTGTTTATTGAAACACGCCACTGACCCTTTAATTAATAGCTTTAAAATGAGGCTTACATGATCATTTTTGTTTTGGGATGAAAAAATATCTTTCTTTTTTAATGAAATAATTTTATTTATTTAAATTTGCTCATGTTTGGATTTAGTTTACGTCAAATAAATTCTTAAATGTGTTGATGGTATGTTTGGATAGCCTCCATAAGTACTTTTCAACCATGATTTACAGAATACGAGATATTCTTACAATCTACTTCAATATGTGAATGAGTTTTATCTCGATTTATATAAATCGAACTTATATATAAATATAAGTCCAACCAAATAAACATAAATACAAACTGCAAACAAAAGCTGAAATAAGGGAAGAGGGTACATTTAATAATAATAATAATAATAATAATACCTCCAAAAGTGTGGCCCCCCTTTTCCTTTCTCCTCACCATTATCTCTCTTCTTTATTTTTAGCATTATCTCACTAAATATACCAATTTTATGTCAGCACACATATATAAATATAAGTATACATAAAGTACACTCTTTTTTTAAAAAAAAGATATCTATTATTTGCCTTTAGAATTAAATGAGCAAATCTTTTGCTATTGTCATGGTCTACTAATATTTTAAAAAATTAGAGATTATGGAGCAAGAATAAAGTTGAAGATGTTGAAAGTATCTGATCCAATTAACATTTTAATAGCATGTTTGGAAACTTCATTTATAATCGGGCTTATTTTATAATCACGATTTACGTAAATTGAGATAAATCTCCTCCACATATTTATCTCGTAAACCGTAAAAGCTACCTCGTAGACCGTAAAAGCTACTTCGTATTCCGTAAATTACAATTTATAAGCACTTATGGAGCTTCCATAAACTCATCCAGTGCCTCCTTTAAGTTTTTTTAAAGTATGAGTATGCAAGTTTAATGTTCTATAAATACAATGATAAGTGCATGAATTCTTTTGTTGGTCAAAGAGTGAATAAGAATTTAGAATACTGATAAAAAATTAGAAAATTGAAATTAAAAAATAATATAAAGTCAAACACAACAACTTGATAATGTTAAAATAAAAGAGAGATGGGCATTGAGCTTATCTAAATGTTTATAAATAGAAAGGCTTCCGGCATCCTTACCAAAGGGCTTCAGGGTCCTCCACTTGGCTTCCATGTTCCATTTCTTTATTCATTTCCTTCCTCAATTTTTTTATTGCAAAATTAATGCGACGTAAAAACATGCATTCAATTCAATTCTTACAATTTTCTACTCACTTGTTACATTAGGTTACAACAATCAATACTTTAAAATATATATATTATTCATAACTTATAATTAGCGTAATTTATTTTCTTCCACGATTCAAATATATTTTCTTTCTTCTTTTATCTTTCAAGGTATAGATCCCTTTTTTTTTTTTTGGTCGGAAAGATATACGTCCGTTTTATAATAATAGGAATTAAGTTATTACCTCTACAAGATCCTCCCAAACACAACACGATCAAAATTACCCCATCTCTTTTATGAGATTCATTATGCTTCGCTTGAATATTTATTTGTTTATCTTTTTAAGATAACATATGATATATCCAAATTCTTCCTTTAATTATTGCATATGAAATGTTGGGTTGTTTATTTTATATGTTGACATGTAAAAATCCAGATTAGTAATGAAGCACAAATCAAGAACAGTGATTGGGATATATATTAAAATGTGAAAGTAATTAAAGGGTGTTGCCATGTCTAATTAATTTACGTTATAACTTAACATTTGTTGTCATCACTATTACTCATAGGCGTAGATTTGTCATTTGCCACAAAGTGAAAATAACGTACAGGGTTTATCTCAAATAGAGAGATTAACCGAATAGAAAACTGATGAGAAACACATATAATAGTAAGGTCGCCATCAAATTGAATTCTACTAATTGGCTGTTATTGATTTGTAATTATTTATGATGTGTTTATTTGGGACACCCATTTATGAATTATGATGCCTTTCTTGACTTGGCACAACAAAATGTGTCCCTTGTTCATTTCTCTATAACATTAATCACACACGTTGAACAACTCATCTTTTAATTACGTTGGGTGCTATCAAGAAAATTAGACCGCTATGCTAAATTTTCTGATTTTTTTAAACGTAATATATCATCAAAATTCAGAAAATATGACACCAATCTGATAAAAAGGAAAATCCCCCCTCGAAATGTGATGAAAAGAAACAAAATATGAACAATTATTAGTGTTTTAATTTAATGTAACAAAATAAATGGTTGAATGTACATTGTACCTCGCGAGGGACATCAATCAGGTGATATTGTCATAACTCTTTCTCTCTGTGGTAAGTGTAGGAATTTACTACTATTTGGGGGACATTTGATGATATAATTTCATGAATCCTAACACATACATCACAATACAATAATTTTTTTGGTCGAGAACAATAATATAATTCAAGATATTTTTTTTCTAGACAAAGCAATTCAACATAATAATATTAATTACAACATATTAGAACTAATTAAGTGATGTCCATTAAATAATTTTATAGGTCGTTTGGTTCGATTATATGGGAGAGAATTATACGTACTCTTGATATAATAGACCAATTATAGTGTTTGGTTGGGTTTATGCAATGGAAAGAGGATTATATTTTATAATTATGATTACATCATTTGATATAGTTAGGATTACACTATCAAAACTGGTGAATGGGAATGCATGCATCTTGTAATCAAATGAAAAAAAAAACACTATTGTAATTATAATTTTTTAATTGGACCAAAGTGTCAACCCATAAATGCAGTTAAATATTAAATAATTATCATAATTAAATATTAAAAAATAATTAATTATATAAAATATATAAAAAATTCAAAATTATATTTCACCATTAGAAATATTAAAATATCTCATTAAATAATATTTTCACCATTAAATATTAAAAACTTACCATGAATCCAATTTACATAATATTTCTACCATCAAATATTGAAAAATTACCATGAATCCAACTTGTATAATATTTCCACTATTAAATTAAAATTCAACTAAACATTTTTATGCACATGCATAATATTTTTTAATAAGAAATCAAAAAAATTCATATAATCATCATTAGATTATATTACCTCAAATTTTATCATGTAGCATCAATTTCAACTTCCATAAATCAACATATAGACATCTATACCTTTCATGAATTATCATTTAGGCATTTACACCTTCCATTTTTTTTAAATAAAATATAATTTTATTTTATGATTTTGTATGGCATACCAAATAAATTTCTTGTAATAACCATTCCATTATATATTATATCTTCTCCAATTCTGGTAGTTAGTTAATTTATGTAATTAAGCTAGGTTTGACCATTAAAAACGAAAATTTTTTAAATATGATATAATAAAATAATTTAAATTATTAAAATGAATAAAAAAATTAAAAAAAATTCATAAAAATTAATAAAATTAATTTTAAATGTCTAAAAAATGTTAATTTAAAATGTGGAAGAGAAAAATAAAAAAAAGTGGTGGATTAGGCGGCGAAGAGCAGGTGGAGCAGTGAGGTTGGGGCAAAACAAAACCGGAAAAGCAAAGTTAGACAGAGAGAGAGAGAGAGAGAGAGTTCTCAAATATAATCAAATCGACGGTCAGAGATGCGATTTCCCTTTTGAGTTGGAATCCAACGGCAGAAAATGGTTTGGTTCTTGCTTCAACAACCTTTTTCAATTACGACGCCTCTTCTACTATTTCTGGTTTTTTCCTTTTCGATTCAGCTTCCCCAAACACTTTTATATTCACCTTTTAAACTGTTCCTCATTTGGATTGGACCATAGGATCTTCTTCTTCTTCTTCGTGCTCTCTCTCTCTCTCAAAAGTTACGACTCATTCGTTTCTTTCTCTGAAGCCTGCAGGATTCTCAACTCTCCTTTCTCTTTCTCTGCAAACAAGAATCACACAAAGGTAGCCAGCGTGTTTTTCTGATTTTGATTTCCGTTTCAGTCCAATCCCCTTTTAATGATTGGTTAATTCCATATCGGCTTTTGTTTCTTGGACCTCGTCTCTTTCACATCTTAAGTATGTGTGTGCTTATTCGGTTGTTATCTTGTTAATACCAATTCGATTGATTGATTCTGGCTATGATTTCCCCCCCTTTTTCGTGCTTGGGGATATGGAGGAGCTAGAATTCTGAAGGGTTGGTCTCCTTTTTATTAGTTTCTCTGGTTGAGTAGTTTCAGCTTATGGAAGCTCTGAAATCACGGAGGTGGTCTTGTGTAGAGCTTAATTGTGTGGAGAATAATTGAAGTGAAGCGTCCTTAAAAAACGAAGCGACCATATTTTTTGGGATGAAATAGGAGCATGTGGCTATCAGGGGTCCTCTTCTTTCTCCTTTTATTCAACTTTGTTATTATAGTAATGAGAAACAACAAATAATATTTGCGTCCTCCTGCTCTGTTATTTATATCTGATGATTTCACGAATGATAAACTTCCCAAAACTTAGTTATTCTTTATTCTTATTGACGACTATATGGCAGGTTGCCTCTTTGAACTCGCTCATCTCATAGTTTTGTTCATGGGCGTTCCAGATTGATATTGAATTGATCAAAGTGCTTTTTCACAATCATCATGTATGGTTTTATTCTTCCTTTTTGTTCTTTTGGGCCAAAAGTTTATTCTACCTGAATATACTGGTGCTTAGGGAGTGGTAAAATATCAAGTAAATGATATCCACTGGGTATAATGTAACATTAATTTGATAAAATCAATCGGCGTCATCTTTCTGTAGATTCATCAGGCTCTTTTGTAACAGATTCTAACCTCGGAATATTTTGGATAGTACCTTGAGCTGCCATTGTGATGGAGTATGCTATATCTAGAATAATTGAAAAGAAAGGGGACTTCTAAGTTCTAACCCAAAAAGAAAATAGGAAAGGGGGACAAAAAAGAAATAAATGGTTATATTACGTGAAGGGTTTGGGATTGTTTCTGGCTTTACGTTGAAATATAAGAAGTTAATTTAACAATTGACAATGGTCATGGTCAGGGATGATGCTAACCATTGCTTCTGTTTCCATTTCTTTTCTTTTCTTTTATTTTTTTAAAATGAGCATACTAAAGTTTTGGTCTCTGTACTGATGTGGTTTCTCCGAAAGAGTTTTTGATTTTTAATACTTCATGTCAATGTTTTGCAGATTTAAAGTGAATAAGCAACAGATGGATGATTATTCTGGTAAACGAGCCATAGATGGGGTGGTAGTACCTAAAAAGGGGATGGCTCATGTATTTAGAGATACTGCTAATGCTAGGGACCGTAATGGTCAGTTTTGCAGCCGACCTGGTTGCAGCAGTAGAGTGAACTCTCCCAAGGATGCTAAATTTGCTTCATCTGAGAAAGGTAAATCTTCGAGGCCTCCATTCCGATCTCCAAGTCGTAAGGAAGCAGTTGGGAGTTCCTCTGGAACTTTACCAGGATCTTATAACCCAGGAAAATCCCCTATGGAGGCCCGGAAAACATTATCTTGCCAGTCAGAGACTGTTCCTTGTGAAACGAGTAGTTTGCAAGATGAATCAGAAATTTCTGAGCTTATACCACCACCTGGAAAAATTCGAAAAGGGCCTCAAGCTGAAGGGGGAAGTTCAGAGTCTACTAATCTCATATCAATGGAAGTAGGAAGCTCTAGTGTAGCATCAAAATCAACATATAGGAGGAATCTTCGTCAAAAGCCTGGATTGAATGGTCAAGAATCTAATAAAAGCTCTGGCTCAGTGACACGAGCTGGAGGTAACAGGTATGGGTTGAGGAACCTTAGATGCAATTCTATATCTGATGTAATCCCTTCAGGCTGTGCATCATCAGATTCAACCCATAATAGAAGGAAAGATGTGATGAAAAAGAGGAACTGTGAAGGAGAAAGTAGGTCTACTGCTAGAGGTAAGAAGATGAGTGGGCCCTCATTGGATGGACATAATTCTGGCTCCAGAAATGGTATATCAATATCAGATTCAAGAAGATCCAGAAACTTTCCTCCTCCCAGGGATAACAACAACATTGGATCAGTTAGAACTAGAAGATCTTTCAATGGTCATGGCAGGGGAAGGCTTCCCAGCCAACCAAATGAAAACCCTGCACCACCCAATGAATCCCCTATTACCATATCATCTTTGCCTCATTCCAGTGACCTTAATGCTCATGATTTATTACATCATTCCTCGTTGGAGACTCCCCTCAGAAGTCCAAGATCTTACAGTAGACCAGGTAGTAGCAGTGAGCGGTTATTTGGTGTTCTGCCCCCATCTCCTTCAGAATATGGGATCACTCGTTCTCTCATGAACCGGGACAGCTTTCTACGCTTTAACATGGATGGTATTGCAGAGGTAATTTTCCATGTGAAGTATAGGAACACACAATTATTTTTTTTGAAAAATCATGTTCTTTAATGAGAGCTTACAAGGGCACTGCTTGATAAATGGGTATAGGTATTATTGGCACTTGAGAGGATTGAACAAGATGAAGATCTTTCACATGAGGTAATTCTTCACATTGACTATACTTAAATTAACCAGTTATTGACACTTTTTTGTGTCTTTGCAGCAAATTCTGTTACTGGAGACCAACTTGTTGCTTCATGGACTAAACTTCTATGATCAACATAGAGACATGCGATTGGATATTGATAACATGTCATACGAGGTTTGTTACTAAACCTGCTTCCCAAAGAATATGTTGTTTATGGGCTCTATACCCAATATGAATGAAAATAATTTTCTTCAGCGGGCATGTGTTGATGGTTAAAAAAAAAAAGGAATGAGAAGAAAGCTAGATTAAGGGATATAATTTAAATGCTGCTTGTTCAATGGTAAAATGACGCCTCTTCTCTTTTTCAAGAGAGAAGCTGGAAATTTGGCCGTGATTATTAGGGAGATGGCTCTGATAAGTGACAAGGGATTCAAAATTTTATTTTCCCTGCAAATTACAGGAACTATTGGCTTTGGAAGAGAGGATGGGTTCTGTGAGCACAGCTCTAACAGAGGAAGCACTTTCAGAATGCCTAAAGAGAAGTTTCTACCAACCTGCCACTTCAGATGATGCAGCCGAGAGCTGCAATGAGGATAAGGATGACATCAAATGCAGCATCTGTCAGGTACTTTCTTTATGGATTATATCCATTTTGCCTATTATATATCACTGAGGATGTCATTAAACACACACACACACACACACACACACACACATCTCTAAGGCTATGAACCAATAAGCTACCTTTAACTAGGATTCAGCTAGCCAGATTGGAATCAGTCTAAATGAAAGCTAGCCTCCAACTTGTATATGCAAATTCCTCAATGCTTTTCACACCATAGATTAATTTCATTGAATTCTGAAATTGCAGGAGGAATATGTGGAAGCAGAGGAAGTGGGGAGTCTAAAATGCGAGCATAGGTATCATGTCGGGTGCATACAGCAATGGCTGCGCCACAAGAACTGGTGTCCAATTTGCAAAGCTTTTGCGGCACCATCACATTCCTCTTCTTCAACTTCAACCCTTTGAATTGAATCAATCAAATCAATTCCATTGTTTCTTCTTTCTTTCTCCTATCTTGTACAAAATCTTCTCATTTACTTCTTATATCTCTTCTTAGTGTTCTCCTCTCACTTGTACATAGCCAATACCATCTGTCCCCATTATTCATCGAGTAATAAAAACAAGCCTGAGGCCTTTGACTCTGCTGCTGCTTGTTAAGCTGTTGGCGCCTTCATTTTAACGGTTAAATCATAGTCCTTTTTCCTCGTCCTTTTCACATACTCACATGGCCCTATTTATAAGGTCTTATATTATTTTTTGAATTGATCCGCCCCCTCTTATAAAGTCTTCTTTAATTTAGAATTGTCTGAGCATTAAATGCATTATTGCCAATGTTACCCCTGATTATTTTTTCCCATGCATTCTCTTTAATAATTTTTTCACTATTACTCTCTTATTTACCCACTTTTTTTTTTTTGGCCAGGCATTTTACCCACTTATAAATAATGGTGAAAAACAAGTATATTTTATACATATTATTTTTTACCTAATTTTAGTTACTTTCTTGAATTAACGAACGAATACAGAATTAACCCTTTCCGTGATTTACCAATATTTTCAGTGTTCCGATTGTTCTTTTAAGGTAATATGATTTTCTAGTTACCTGCTTTGCATTAGGTTGACAGTCTAAAACTCTAGTAAATGGATATATGATTTTAATCAACTGTCTAAGTACCTGTCCACATTTCATTCAAATAAAGAACTGACCCAATGAAAATATTGAGGGAAAATTGGCAAATTACACAGGAATATTGAGAAAACACGCACTATACAAAGAAACAAAAGGGCTTCACGGAAAATTTCAAGCCACTGGGAATCAAATCAAGAGCAAATTTTTGAAGCTATGAGTAACGCAGGATTTCATGAGAATGAATAGATAGCCCTAACGGAAAACGGAAGGCACACTAAAATTGTTCATGTATAATCAGTAAACGAAAGACAGCTTTTCATTTGTATTCGCGGATTCAGATTCTCCTAAAGTTATGGGCTCTGAGAGAAATACGAGAAATAAGTTAAATAAAGGGCTCAGATTCACCGAACACACATCTTATATTCCTTAAGCAAAACAGTGGTATCATTTATTAAACTAATAATAAGCAAATACGCATAACTCAAACTGGTCCAAACCCATTCTCATCTTTTGCTTCAATAAAAGAATGAAGAGAATATTCATAATGACCCGGCAATAACACCTTGCTGTGGGTCCAAAGGAATTCTAGCTAGTCCTATCTGAGATAGATATCAATTGTCTATCTTATATAAATGCCACTTCACTCTCTCGAAATATATAGAATGAGATGGCTGAAATCTTATGTAAAATAAGACAGAAACCTTTAAACTGTATGAAATATAAAACACCTTACTGTTCTCATAAGCCAGTAGGAAACAGAAACATATCAGAAGTAAAGTAACCAAAGGTTTCTCACCAAAAACACTTGGATAAATTTCTTGAATTTCTCGCCATACCAACCTGAAAATGCCTCAAAACAATAGTCCAAACTGCAGACTACTCAATGTACAAAGGTCAAAGAAGAGAAATGTAGAAAGGAACTCAGTAGGTGGTAGAACAGAGTAACCAGATGGCAGCTTTCCCGGCGCAGCCCATTAGTTGCGAATGTCAATAATCTCATGTTTTACTGAACGGGGACAATTAAGAAAACCATAATCTTGCACCAAATTAGAGCAGAGACATGATTTCTCCATAGAAATAAGTAAGATTGAATCATTAATTATTGCAAAGAGAGATTTTAAAATCTAAATGTAATAAGTAGCCCTAACATATTAAAAAACTATTATCCCTTTTCCAATCTACTTGAGGTTTTTCAATGGTGCTATTGATATGCCTAATCACAAATTCGCAACAATGGGATCAAAGAGAAAGCAACGGAAGCATTATCTGATCCTTGTTCTTCTTTATTTCTTCCCCATCTCTGAATCTTACCACCTTTAACTTATGAATCTGGCAGTGCAATGAATTACGCAAGTGCCTACCTACATGGCAATTAATATAAGCCAGAGAAGTAATCATCTGCTTCAGAACAGGGTGATTTTTCAACTTTGCAAGTATTCCCCTATCATCTATTCAGGCATCAATATATTCGAAATAAGGACTAAATACCTAGACATAAGTGGTTCCTTAGGGAAACTTGCATATTACCTGCTTCAACCACAACCCTCATTAGCTGAACTTTTGCCTCAGCAATTATCTGCCTGAATGAGTCCTGTGGATAGCAGTTTCTATCCATCTGAAACTTCAGGAAGAAAATATCCACAACTAATGTCCATGCAATGGTATAGAGTTATAATAAACAATTTTCTCTAGTCTTACTGCATTTATGTGATTTCCCCTTACAAAATCTATATTCTATGTATATAATATAAAATCTATATAAAGCCACGCTATTCATAAGCCATAAATAGTACAACTTAACTTAGTGGGTATTTAGATTAGCCTATTCTAAGTGATTTTGTGGTGTAAAAGTTAAGTATGTGAGATGAGGTTTGTCTTGTAAAGAGCAAAAGAACTTGTTTTAATTGATTATGTGGTAAAACAACCCCCCAAAAGAAAGGCCAAGATGATGTCAAACACCCCACTCTGACCCATGAATGAATATTGGAAACCATGTCAAGCAATAGCATAACAAACAAATTCAACTTCAATATTCTAGATAACAGAAATAAATTAGTCACGATATTAATATACATTATTGAAGAATTTACAAAAGCCAATTACTCAGCAATGAATCAAGTGGAATGTGAAATTTCAATGAACAAGAAAACCTCAATTATATGGTCATTAGAATGCTCCTGTTAATGCAGAACTAATGAGCACCCATGAAGTTCCTGAATGCATCGGATATAGCAGCTCTTATCATAATTCCATTCACCATGCTGGATAACAACCAGTCTTCTCTTTTTCCTACAGAAGATCGAGCACTGTTCTTAATTACTCCTGGTTAAAGAAAACCAAACAATCACAATCGAAATATGAAATTAGGCACTCATTTTATTGTAAGTACCTCAGTGCAGGAGAACATTGTTAAAATTCAACATCAAGTACAACTCATGCAAGAATAAATACAATATCAAGTAGAAAATTCACCATATGAAAATATTACTTGATACTAGAGAATGCAACTAAAAAATTATTTTATGTTATTTGATGACGACAAAACCAAAAGCATTTGTGCTGCCATAGTTGAGTAATGAATGAAATTTTTCAACTTTCAGTTAATTTGATGTTGAATCAGTTTAAATTTTCATATCATACAAGTATGCCAAGTTAATTCAAGGCCTTTTCCTTTTCCATGACACAGCTAAAAATATATAAAGATTTTATCTGAGTGGTTGCAAACCTGCACAGTTTTTAGACAAATGCTAAAATTGCTCTATAAATTAAAAGCAGACATGTGAATCCTGTCTAAAAGAATATCACGACCAGTTGCGCAATCATCACTTTGCATAAGGACTCCCAGCAACCAAAAACAAAAATTTTAACACTCAAAATATTTAATGAGATTAGAGAATTCAACAGGAAAGACACCTTTTTCATGCCTCTAATGCATTCATAAAATATATCCAACAAGGTCATTAGCACATGAATTCCAAAACAATAACAGAATTTTCATAATTACTGACTAGCTGGATTTTCAGCACTATATTCACAATATCACTGTGCTTTCAATACATTAACCCGAGTGTGGTTTACATATGTCGAGGTAAATAAATAGCCACTCAACAGGGGGAAAAAGAAATTGAATATAAATCTGTTTTATCCCCTTGAATTTGTCTTGTTGCGTTTTCACAGACTTTAGGCTTACTTTATTGGTAATTCCAGAAGTTTCCATAAATGCTCTTGGTCCTGGTTACACATAATTACCACATCCTAATCTGCAACTACAAATTCAATGCATCACTTTTGTCAAAAAGAACTCGTCATTACTCATTATTAGAGTTTTAGATGACGACATCAAAATAGTTTATAATTTTAACAAAAACATTGAGCAAAACCAACGAATATTGAGTTTGTCTAAATCTAATGAAACACTAAAGGACATATCTGAATCTACAGTCACAAAAATTGACTCTGCATACTGATTTAAAGCTGTGTGGGTATGCTATAATATCTTGCATCGAATCCAGAAAAAAAATTTATTGTCACCAACATGATTTGCATTTAAAGCAAGACGTAGGGTTGTACATCTGCAAATGAATACTGAAAGACAAAACACTACTTCAATTATCAGTGAAATCAAGCATCAGGTTGTTAAAAGAAAGCATCAAAGAAAATTTCAATAAATGTTAATGTGTTATTGATATTGAATTGCAATCAATCTTCTGATTCTAAAATACATACAGAGCGATCCTGTAGCTCTTGTACACGTGATAGTACCTTGATCCCAGCAACATAACAGCATCAGGGCAAAACTTTCATAGTTTTCCTTCTCATTGGCTGTAAAGTAAACAAAAAGCTTGAAATCTCTAGCTATCACAAATACAGCCAACTCCAATGCTAAAGATACAACAGAGCAACCAGTCCTAGGCATTTGATTTGATTGTGCCCCTGGTTGCAGTTAAATAGATTTCTGATCTGTCCAACTAGCACGTACGAGACATTCTGCAGCTCCACTACCAGTGTATCCCCCCAGAAGGTTCAGGGTTTATAATTTACGGGGTCAAATGGTTCATCATGGCAATGACAACATATTGAGTTCACTGATGATCAGCAACCATGGCCACACCAGCAGAACCAGACCAGCCTTTGCTTGGACAAATCTTCATAAAAGAGCTATTCTTCAAATGCATGCATAGAAATTTTCTCCAATAGCAATGGCCAATCTTCTCCAAGTTGCTGCGGATTCAGCTCCAAGGCAGCTCTGAAATCAAGCAAAGAAACTGAGCGTGGCAGAGGCGGCATGTGTTCAGGAACAGCTTCTGATGCTCCACCAGCGCTATGCACATGTAAATGATTACTTGACCACATACCATTGATGACCTTGTCCTGAACCTGCTGTTTCTGAACAGGGGGCTTCCTCAGCTCATTCATAGACCTAGCCCCCACTAAATTAACACAGGATGTGATCAACCTCTTCAGGTAAACATCCAACACATTATTCAACATATGGGCACATTCCGTAGAAACACCTCCAAGACCCTGTACTGCAGCAATCTGCACCATGCGCCTTCTCAAAGTATCAGTGTCAGACAACCTACCACTATCATAACAGCTAACAAAATCACCAGTGCTAGCCACTGGTAAAGCTTTGCGGGCCCCACCCACACTTGCTGGGAAGTATGGAATCCCTAGTGGAGCTAGCAGGGGACTCCTAGAGAAACTTAAGTAGTTTGACTGCTCCACTTCTTCCCCATCTTCAATTAAAGCTTCAGTCACCCCTTTTCCATGTATTCTTGGTTTATTAGCAGGTTGCTGAGTAGCGTCTCCTCTTTCATCTTCAGGTAACTCAGCAACAGCTTGAAGTTGTACTGGTCTTTGATAATCACACGGAGTGAGAGTCCCATTCTCCGTATCACCCTTACTACCACTGTCTTCTGTGCCTAGTGACTGATGAGAGATAGAATCAACCTTCCCATTTGGTCCAAGAGGGCTTGGCCTATCTCTATGCTTCCGCTCGCGTGTTCCAGGCCTTATCTTACGTGGCGACACTGGTAGAACCCCATTTGGCCAAATGGGTGCATTTTGATCGTGATTCTGTAAAGTGACGCCATTTGATTCATGCCCATCTTCTCTGCCAGGAGATGTGTTGGTAACATGTGTTCCAAACCTTGGGGGACCAGATGGTTGGATTGATGGTGGGGTCTTGGCTCGGCATATATTCATCAGCATTGATCTGAAAAGGTGATTGTGCAATGGAACATTCTCCCTCCCAAGTATCCGGCAACAAAAGTTGTCAAATTGAGGCTTGCTCAGCTTGTGACTGATAAACCTTTCCAAGTAGTAAAAGTAACGTTTAAACTTGTCCACTCCAACCTTCTTTATCATTTGTGCCTTCAATTCAGCCAAATCAATTCTTGAGCTCTGCCGGGGTTGCATTTCTCAACAAACAGATTCATACACCGCCCACAAAATCACAAAATCACCCACCCACCGGTAATCCCAATTTGAATCGAATTCCAGTTACTTATGTTTCCAAAGAAACCTCCAGTTCCCATCCCCCATGTGATTTAAAACAGATCAACTACGCCTAGCTCTGCATAACGGGATGGCCAGATGTATTATCGTGCTGACAACAGTAACCCAGGAGGAACTTCGAATTCTGAGCCGAATAACAGTTGTCCCGAAATAATCCCAAAATTCACCCGCAAATACACCATACAATGCAAAATCAAATCTTATGTTCCCGGAACCAAAACCCTAGAGATGAAAACAAGATGGAACTAACTGAGTACAGGCGTGATTTTCCACAAATCAAACTTAATTCATTGAATTGTGCGACAAATCAAAACTTCAAGTTTGAATCACCAACCCAGGGTAGGAAACACCTTGCTTCTCTCGAACATCACAAAACGGACATTGAATCACTGCAGCGATTTAAACCCCCATTGTTTCGAGAAATTCAAAAGCTTTGAACTTCAACTTCCAAAATTTGAAGTTGGGGGGAGGAGATCAGTAAGCTGGAAAAAAATTGAGTTTAATATGGAACGAAACGAAAATAGAAATTCCAAATTGCAACGAAACATATGACAAGGAAAAGCAAGGACTAAAGCTTGCAAGTGTGTGGCGGGAAAACAAAGGGCTTATACATTGATCGAACTCTGACCTTGGAGTAGAAGAATTGCATAGAAATCGAAACTCGCTCACTGGGTTCGAATCTTGGAAGCTTCGGCTTTGGCTCGCGGTGTATCTACTTGGTTTTCCTATCAAAATTTCATAATTTCTTTTTTTGGTGAAGGATTATTGGGTTGATGATTTATATGGAGAGCTTGACTTTGTGTAAGCACGATCGCTGCTGAAGGCTAATCCTAATACTGCCCGTCTTTGTTTCTTCTTTTTGGTTTCTCTTTCGCACTCGTCTTTCTCGGTGTCTCTCCACCCGGTCTTCCTCCTTCCCCAATTAAGTTAAAAATTATTTACTTACAATTTTGTTTCCATTATAGTGTAAATTTTAAAATTCATAATCCTAATGGGCTTCTACTTATAATTTGTTTTCGTACTATATTTAGTGGGCATCTTATTATTTAAAAGCTGCTTTGTTTTCTACATTTTTTATATATCGGCTATAGTTTAACTGAAATTTATATGGAATTGAATTTTATTTACTAGTTTACTTTTTATCATATCAAATCTCTAATTTATGTTTTAATGTATTTTTAATATTTCTATTAAATTTAAACAAGTTAAGTAAATTTTAATCAATAAAAGCATTAGCAGCTTTATCAGATAGTCTCAACAATCATGTTAACAAATATACATTTGTCAGAATTAATTATATAATATACTGAAAAATAATCAATTTAATAAAGCAATCAAAATTTGAAGATGTATACTTAAAGAAAAAAACACAGGCCAAGTTATTTATATACATTATATTAGGTCCTCTAATCACTAGACATGGTCATGTGTCTTAGTTATTTCATGCGGATTTATAAAGTGATATCATTTCAAAAATGATACATTGTGTTATTAGAAAATTTGACATAATCTAAAAATAGATATTTAAATGATTATTAAGTAATATCTTTACTTAGAAGTATTTTGATAAAAACAAAAAGTCAACAATATAACTCAACAGTAAACTGATGATTAAGTATGTGAAAGTGAAATATTAAGACCAGGAGAGAAACTTGTGCATATGTATTTTTATTTCAAGAAATATATATATATATATAGGTGTTCAAAATTTAAAAAAAAAAACTTTATAATTTAGATTAAATGAAAAGGAGGTCAAAGTGTTACATTCTTGTGTCACCTTTTCTTTATTCAAGACAAAATGATATTAAGTAAGAAGAAGTTTTTAGAAAGTACTAGTTAGAATACCACTATCAAAACTAAATAACTTAAGAAAATAAGATAAGGTAATGTATTGACACTAACAAAAGTAAAATCATAAACCAATGCCAATATGTTCAGCCAAATGATAATGATCCAGATTGAAGTCATTGATTAGACGACCTCCACTAGCATCAAGGGCCTGGTTGAATTGGTTGTGAAAAAGTATGTTTATGTAATTCAAAATAAAACTCATCTCACAAACTTATTTCGTATACTATAAATTACGTTAAAAAACAGTTTTTACTATTAATTCAAACAGGTATTATGACTACAGATGTATTCTTGCTTTCATGCATTATCATAATTCCATTAACCCCTTGTTATACACAGGGCTCTTGTTACATAAAACGACAAATAAATAATTATGGATCCAAACTTGGTGGCTGAGAGTCAAACTCCAAATGTTTTTGTAGGGTTGCAAGGGGTTATAGCTAAAGTCAAGAAAATGGGTCGAGCCCGTTTGACCGATCCATTTAAATCCTAAATTTGGAAGGGTCGAGCTTAAAATTGTTACCTTAAAAGTGAAAGCGGACCTAAAAGGGACAGCCCTGTAGGATTAAGGGTAGGTCCTTTTAGGCCCGAATATGTGTGTATATTTTTTAAAAAAATTTTAAATCATTTATATGATAATAACATTATTTATTTTTTATACTTTGTCGATGATGTTGCAAATATTTAGTTGTTATTATCTTTTTTAGAATTAAGTTTCATAAGAATATCTTGTATTAAGAATCCTAAAAACTAAAAACTTATAAAAATATTTCTTATTTCATAAGTATTTTTACTAATTTTGTATTTTTTTACTTATTTTCTAGTTATTGTTTTGTTTATATCATGTGTTGTTTATTTTGTTGACTACTCACACTTTTCAAGACATATTTATAAGAAGCATTTTTAATTTTGTTAAATCTTCTCATTAATTATTTATAATTGTGTTATGTGGACAATAATTTAACTTTAATTATGATTTAATTACTATGTTTGTTTTTTGTATGATGCATACCATTTACACCCTAATTTTGACACATTTATGTTTTAAATTAAGATTTGTATTGTTATAGTTTTTTTTAAACTAAAAAATAGTAAAAAGTATTAAAATAGCTTTGACCCTGTAGGACCAGCCCTAGCCCTTATACTCACAGGTCAAGTTTCAAAAAATGACTGTTTTTCTTTAACCGGGATTAAAAGGGCTGGCCCTTTTTCCCAACTCTAGTCATAGCATCCAATCCAAGGAACAAGATTCTTTTATTGAAGTTCTAGCCACCTAATCCGCGACTTAATCATCTTGTCTTTAAACAATCTAGTTATGATGTTAGTCTCTAAGGTTTGTCTTGAAAGTTTTTACTAAGAGGCAATTTTACTCTGAAAGTTTATAAAAGATAGCAATTTTACCCCAACCGTTATACCAATTAGTTAACCAAATATGTTAAGCTAGCAATTCGCATCTCATCCACGTTATTTTTGTTAATGTGCAAATATATGCTAGAAGTCAATGTGTCATATCTTAACAAAAATGAAGTGGATGACATGTGGACTGTTAGCTCAACATATTTAATCAACTAACGGTTAAAATTAACTGGGATAAAGATCAGGGCAACAATTCTCCATTTTAAAAACTTTCGTGGCAAAATTGTCCTCTGAAAAAACTTACAAGACAAAATCACCCCTCAATAAAAACTTCCAACACAAAAAATACACCTTAACACTAATTTAATCATTATTGGGCCAATATTTTATGTTCAGTCAATTTACTTTCACAATAAAATTGCATTTCAGCGTAACTTTAACTCCCAAGTTTATAGTGTTTATTTGCATTAACGAAATCTCTAGAAGTAGCTTGTGATTTACGATATATAAAGTAAATATATGAGATGAGTGTTATCCCGTGCACGAGCACTTTTGAGCCTCTTGCCCATAGTGTGTTTGGATACAGCTTTTGAGAATAGCTTCTGGAGAAAAAGTGAAAAAAGTAATTTTTTAATAGATTATGAGAAAAAAATCATTTTGATAAGATGAGAGTGTTTGGGTATTGGGTTGGAAATCACTTTTTTTAGTGGTCAATTTACCAAAAAAGACATTAGCTTTTATGATAATTACTTATAAATGATAAGATTTATATTTTAATATTATTTGACATTTAATTTTATAAAAAATACCAAAAATAAAATAAGGGCCCGTTCGGTTCGATCACATTACACCCTGCAGTGTAGTGCAGTGCGATGTAATGGTAATGCAATGCAATATTAATTACAGGGCTAGTGCTTGGTTTGATTTTTAAGTAAGGTGTAATGAGTTATTATTTTAACAATTATTTAAAATTAATATATTACACAAGTCTATTTTACCCTTACTATAATCTTTAAAAAATGAAAGTTAAGAGTCAGGTGGAGGAGGAGGAGGAGATAGTGGCGGCGGTGCCGAGTGGTAGGTAGTTGCAGCGACGGAGGAGGAGGAGGTAGTGACGGCGGCGGTGGCAGAGGAGGAGGAGGAGGTAGTGGCTGCGGCGGAGGCAGATGAGGAGGAAGAGGAGGTAGTGGCGACGGTGGCAGGTGACGGCGGTAGTGATGGCAGCGGCGGAGGTAGTGGCAGCGGCGGAGGAGGAGGAGGTAATGGTGGCAAGAACGGAGAAGGAGGAGGTAGTGGCGACGGCGGGTGTCTGCAAGGGAGGAGGAGGAGGAGGTAGTGGCGGCGGGGCTGGGCGGCGGCGAAGGAGGATGAGGTAGTAGCGGTGGTGCCGGGTGGTGGCAGCGACATAGAAGGAGGAGGTAGTGGCGATAGTGGAGGAGGAGGAGGTGGTGGCGGTGGTTGCAGCGGCAAAGGAGGAGGAGGTAGTGGCGGCGGTAGAGGATAATAAGATAGTGGTGCCGGTGCCGGGTGGCATCAGTGGTTGAGGAGTAGGAGGTAATAGTAGTGGTGGAGGAGGAGGAGTTGGCGGCGATGGTGGAGGAGGAGGTGGTGGCGGCGGCGGCGGTAACAGTTGTGGCGATGTGGCTAAGTGAAAATATATAAGTAAAATAAAGAGAAGTAAAACTAAAGGGTAAATTGGACTTTTCTAACTATACAATGAGATGGTAATGATGATTCATAGGGGGGAGGTATGAATGAGGATTACCATTTTTTTGGTAATCATATTACTATGGTAAACCCTATTACCATGCTAAAGAGCAACCAAACACTTTTCTCATGGTAATGCAATCAAAATTATCATTGCATGCATGCAATGAGGTTGAACTAAACGGACTATAAATTTATCTAAAAAATTTAAAATTATAACATTAGTCAATGATCTAAAATAAAAAAAAATCGGCCTGAAAACCAACGAATCAGTTGAAAAATCGATCTGGTCCAGGGTACCCGGTCTTTTTAAAAAAATCAATTTTTTTACTTCTTCTTTATAATTTCATACATGAAATCTTCATTTTCTCATAAGTTTGGTTTCGGGTTAGCTATGGTTTGACTCCGGTCTGACCTACTAACCCTTAACTCAGTACCCCAACCGGTTGAATGAACAGTCCAAGTTTAATTACCTTTGGGAAAAAGAAGGGAAAGAGGAAAGAGGAAAATGAGAAGAAAAAAAACTAAAAATTATAGTTTTTTTTTAACAAACCATATCCAAAACTTTGAAAAAAAAAGTACTTTCCCTGTAAAATAGGGTGTTTGGCATTTTTGGATGAAAGCATGGTTTTGACTTTATGATCAAAACGCAGAGGGATGGAGAGCGACATTGAAGAATCCCTGAGAAAGAGACCCAGAAAATACCCTTTTTCCGGCGACTCATCTCGCAAGGTCTGTCATGTTTTTTTCTTTCTGGCCAAAACAAGGCCTATTTTGTTAGAGATCAAATCTTTTTTTCTTTTCTTTTTACGCGTTGATTCCGCATTGACGCTCTCATGTTTTAGTATCATGCAATTTTCGCTTTATGAAATGCTTTTGCCGATGTGAAAGATGCGATGATGATACGAAATTAGTTAAACTGGTCATGGGCCTGATTTACTCTAGGAGATTTCGTAGTGATAAAATGCAACTGGCAGTACATATTGGTCAAAATTAGCATATTGTTTGTTGATGTAAATCTCTGCGTTTCTTTGTTTATTTAAACTCAATGCCCGTGTAGGATGACGCTTGATATAATAGTTGAAGCTTCTGGATAATACCCGAAATAATTGACGGAAGAAAGATGATAATTGACTACATTTTCTCTAGGAGAATTTCTGCCAAACTATTGCTCATGGAATTCATGGGATTTCCCCCCTTCCAATTGCCTTAAAACTGAGATCACTAATGCCTCTGGACAAGGCCCATGGAATAACAAGCTGGAGGATGACGAACTACGATGTTATCAAGTCTGGGTTTTAGTGCTTGTAGACTTGTAGTTGCTTGTAATTGCAATATTGTTTTTCCTCCTATGCAATTCCATGGCACCCCCTCTGACTTTTGCCTCACTTATTTTCCGTGGTTGCTTGAATCAATCGCTTTCCCTTTTCAGTCCCTTAACAATGCTTACTTTCTCTTTTGTTATTATTATTTCACCCATTATGAACTGATATTTCAATCGTGTGGAATCATGCAGCAATTTGAGCACCTTGCTGGGCGGCCCTACTCAATTATTGGAGAAGTATTAATGATCCAATTCCATAAGTGCTGATTTGGATAATTGTGTGGAAGGAATTTTATTGTTTCCTTTGATTTCATAAAAAGGTCCTTATTGTTGATAATATAGCCTTGTTTGATTGCGAATAAGAACAATGTGGAACAATGTAGATAAAGCAGCCTGCCCTGCTCTCATTCTCACAGTTTAATACTCATGAGTTTGATTTTAAAATAAGACGGATAAAAATTTTCTAGATGAATAGACGAGTGCAACAACTCAATGCTGACTGCTAACATTATCATAAAAATAAAACTGATTATCTATAATACAGATTGATAGTAATTTTTTAAAAAGAAATAGATAGCTTTTGTATGGTTATTGATTCGTTGCTCTAATTCAAATTGAAAAGAGGAGAGGAAATTAAGTGTATTAAGATGATAAGGTTTAATTTTTCTTTTCGTGGATTTGCCTAATCTAGGGAATGGAACCTATGCAGCTTTCTATGTTAAAGGTCTGATTTAATTGATTGATGGAAACCTTGTGGTGATTTGGGAACCTTATAGATCATGAAAAAATAGGGGTTTATCTGAAAGTGGCAACATGGGTTGTTGCTCGTTTTCCTTTTGATTTTATCTAGTAAACGATCTTGATGCTTGTTGTTGTTGTTGTTGTGTACTTGATACTATAGAATTTGGTATATTCAATTTAATCAATAAAAGACGTTCAAATTTCCTTCCAGTTTCATGTATCTCCTTTCTATTTTCAAAATACTAATTGGGTTATGATATTTATCAGAATTTTATGCTAGATGGTGATATTCAATTGGAGACTACAAGAACTAGGTGTAAGTCTCTAATCTCCTTTGACACTTCTTTCTTTATCTAATTGACTCAGAAGATTTTTGTTGTTCCTTTCATGATAGTTGCAAGTTTGCTAAAAAGGCACGGAGACTTGACAGAGCGTCTTTCTAGGTACAAAGTAGCTGAAGGTTTCATATTTTTAAAGTTCAGTTTATGATAGAAGAGTCATCATTACACCTATTGGAAACACTGATTTTTAAGTATAGAAATAGAACCGCATTAGACTTTCAATTTATGTTCCTTGAATTACTAAAGAATATATATTGTTGAGGATAGATGTTGACGACTATATTTTAACTTATGATGATGATATTTGGTGCGGCTATCTTGAGTAAAATGGTTATTAGTGCCTTATTCTCATGATGCTGTTTTATCTGGAAGATCAAAGAGTTGGAGAGACAAAAGTTGAAATTGGAACCATGACATGCCGTCCTTAGTAGAAGTTCTTCACCAACACGTTGCAGAATAGTAGATATTTGGAGTGAATGAGATTACCATATAATTCAAACCCTACTTTGAGACCATTTTTGTAATTGCCAATAGAATTCCCCCATTGGCTGCATCAACACTAATAAATTAGGGCCTAGGGGAAGTTCAGTGTAGCTGTTATTCAAATGGGAGCTGTTTGTTGTTACCGGACTGGTGATGACACAATAGTTTATGCATAACAAGAATGTCATCAGGAATCTTTTCTGTTCTTCTGTTTTTGATTTTTCTATAAGTGCATTTACGTGTTGTCAACATTTTTCTGTTGATTTTCTTCTCCTTTTTCTTGATCAGTATTTAGTGAGTTAGGCTTAAGGTGTTTATTGAAGGTATAGCTCCACAATGTTCATTGATTGTTCATGCTGTAGTAACAGACATTTTTGGATACGTGCTGCATTCACAGGGATTCTGACAAGACAATATTTGAGCGTCTGTTGAAAGATTTTGAAGCTGCATGGGCTTCTCAAACTGAAGGTAGCTTTAACTTTGATGTTGTTTTAAATTCTTAACCAATGGTATGTTATTCTTCTGCTTTGATTGTTATTATTATTGTTACTATCATTATTATTTTACTGCAGAGGTATGCTTAGATAGAGAGCAGTGGAATGATGGTCTATTAGCTACACTAAGAGAACAGGTATGGCCTGGTTGATTTGTTGTGTTGCTGTAACATTATTTTTTGCTTAATTTGAGCTCAATATTCTCCACTGTTATTGACTTTCACATTTCTTTGGACATGATAAAGCTTAACATTCAGGTACATGATGATTTGTCAGGTGCATATGGAGGCTGAAAGAAAGGCGATGCCAAGGGATGCTAACATTTCGGCATGCCCTCAGGAAAGAATTACTTATAAAATTGGGAACAAGGTAATCAATATATTAATGATGATGCTTGATCAGACCAATAAATGACTAATAGGCTAATCTTCATTTAACAATAGACATAATGTAGTCACTGCCTGCTTAAGGTTTAATAAAATATTAAAATAAACCAGTCAACGGCCTTCTGAAACTGATGTTGATAAGATTGAGGAGAGTGGTCTTAGCATTGATCAGATGCGGGGTTTTATTTTATATTGATATTGACATAGAGCCACTGACAAATAATTATTTAGAAATTAGGAGTACCAATTTCACCTTTTAACTTGGGTGCCAGTTGTCGGTATGTACTCATTTTCACTAAAGATTTTATCTCTGTTCTTATAATTAGAGTTAAGTGTGCATGATCTCCTATAATATCAGTTTAGTTTTTGGATGCAGATAATTTGCGGTTTGGAAGGAGCACGGATTGGCATACAATATCAGACATCTTTTGCCGGTAAATTTAAATTCTTGACTAGCTTATTACTGCCGCTGGCAAGGTGCTAAAGTTTTATGCTATTTAAATCTTAATTACGAGTTACAAGACAGAAGTTGTAGGGTGGTTGGACATTTCTCCTTAACTCCCTTGTATCTTTGTATTTAGCTGGTGATATTATCTGTTCATTTGTTGCAGGCGAACCGTGTGATGTGTACCATTGTGTGCTGGAGAGCAAGTCATTTCTTGAAAAGATGACTGTCCTTGAACACACTATTCCATTTTTTCTGCCAATACGTGAAGCAGAAAAGGGTCTTCTTTCATCCAATGCAATGGTAATGTCATTTTCCTGTGTCGTCTTTGCTGGGTTTATTTTAAACCTTTATTCTAAGAATTTTTCCTAATGATTTTCTTTCAGAAATTCATAGATTATGTTGGAGAACTTTTGCAGGCTTATGTGGATAGACGGGAACAGGTAGACTGCTCATGTATGTAACTTATTTAATTTGATATTTCTGATACAATAGTTTCTGGTCTGCATAATCTGCATGATATTTCTATGTGATATGGTGCACAATTTACATTTTCATATTTGGAAATGTAAGTGGAAAAGAATGAATGGCTTAAATATGAAAAGTACATAATAGCATCAGAACTTGCCGGGGCAAATACTTTGACTAATTTTCTGGGATGCATTTGCGGGGTCATGCATATGATATGGATTTTTATTGTTGAGTGAATAAATAGTTCTGATATTAATGGTGTATGATTTTTTTAAAATGCCATGTAGGTACGACTCATAAAGGAACTTTATGGAAATCAAATTGGAGAGCTGTATCATAGCCTTCCTTATCACATGGTCGAATTCGTACTGGATGATTTTGATTGGTACGTATCTTATCATATCTGATGTTTTCCTTATTATAGTTACCATTTCTTTATCCAGTTTAAATTTTGTCCAACAACTTATGGTTGAATAAGAATGTGAAATGTTGGTAAAGTTCTTTCACAAAGAAAACCGTAGAATCTGAAGGCGATATGACTTGGTCTATGTTTTCACTCTTGTGGTCCATGTCAAAGCTACTACTCTATTTTGGCTAACCATAATAGTAGCTAGACTCAATCTTAATAATATAAGGCGATGCGTGCGGGTTTTAAATTCTTTGACACCGATTTCACATGAGCTGCATTTTGGCTTATCATGAAATTAAAATCACTACGTCTTGAATCAAATAGCAAATATATTCCTCAACAATTATTGGCCATCGGTGCTAAGGAATTTGTTTCTTTGTGCAGCAAGGTGACAGTCAGTCTTAGATATGCTGATCTCATCTCTGTATCTCCTACAAAGGTCAGTGTGTTAGGATGGCCAATGCACCAGTCCAAGAAAAATACCACTAACACAGCACTCTTGGGAAGCCACCCTTCTCCGATTCGCCTAGCCTATGCTGAAGATGCCTTACGAACCATGAGTTTACCAGAAGGTGAAACCCATAAGGCTTTGGTTAATTTCTAAACCTAAACGATTTTGAAATTTTCACCAATTAGTTCTAGGGCTACGATAAGGTCATAAAGGGATGAATCCGACTTGCTGGGAGCCATCATAGTGCATTGAATTTGGATCCTAAAAATTTATTATGCATTTTATATTCTGAGTTTCTTAAAAATTTGTGTAATTTTTTAAGACAGTTTTTGTTGTACTGATATTCTGTCTGTGTTTGGTGCTCCCCTATGTCAGCATATGCAGAGATTGTGTTGAATCTACCGCAAGCTCTTGAGCAGATGATTTAATCCCTAGAGCTTCCTCGAAGACTGGATTGGATATTATGTACAAATCTGATAAGTAGCAGAGTTACTTCAATGGACTGTTGAGTAAAATCAAAATGGACGTATCTAATATCATTTGTTTGAGAGAGCTGTGTAGTGTCTATTTTTCCTTGTTTTTCACCTTATAGTTGGTTCCATGTTTAGAGTTCTCTTGGCATGGGAAGGAATGAAAAATTGACAAATCTGACTTGTGATTAGGTCACTCTCCATTATATCAATCATCGATAAACTCATTCTTCAAATCTTATACTACCGGACATGGTTATCCAATCGGGTCTCAATAATTTCTTGGATTCAACCCGGTTAAATGTGTGGAAGTGTGGTGGTAATTTGTGGTTCATTGAATTTCTGTGAAACCGTGGCATTCTGTCTCGGTGCCTCAACGGGTTTTGCTACGTTCTTTGTTTATTGGTTCTTTAATAGGTTAATGGTTCATAGTAGTAGCAGTAGAATGCATTAAAATTAAAATTAAAACTCGTAACAAAAAAAATTAAAAACTATGATGATAAATTGTCCAAAAAACTTCATTATTAAAATTGTTTCTTAACCACTTTACATATTTGTTGCATTTTTTAATCGGTATATGGAATATAACCTTGAGGGACAAAAATAAGGAAAGTGAGGGAACATTTTTGAATACCTACATCGTGTTAAACTTGAAATGCAAACTTAATAATAAATACCCCAAAAGAAAAGAGATGTGAGTAAAAAACTATTAACGACGTTATTGGGAGGCAAAACAGAAGAGTACCTCCGCCTTCTACTGGCATAGACAGACGTCGAAGTAAAAGCAAGCATTTAAAATTAGAAGAGGAAAAGGAGAAGTTACTAATCTAAACACAGATGAAGCGAGAGCGAGACCAAATATTGAGGGTCCATTATATGATTGGATGGCTCCTCACACTGTATAATGCTGCTGAATGGTATCAATGTCAAGCCCCTTCAGCTTCACCACCGACTCCACATGACCCTTCAGAGTGTTTAGCTCCCTAAGCCTGCATAATCCAAATCCAAATTCCATTACAAGACTGGACTTTTTTTTTATTGAGGAGCAAGATAAAGTTTTTATTTACGCTCTAACAATTTAACCTTTCCCATGTAGGAAACCCCATCTTTTGCTACTGGGGCATAGAACCCACAACCCTTAAATGAAAAGGTTCTTGGGGGAACGAACATAAAGTTAACACACGGCTTACCTTGCAACCTCAGCACGACGTTTGGCTTGCTCGGCAATCTCTGAAAGCTCCCTGTAGCCGTTCTTGTCATTGAAAAGGTTGCCTGTTTCCGGAGGCTGAAGGCCATGGAGGGTCCTTTGTGCGGCTGCCCACTGAGCTTCCCTCTCTTCTTTGCCATAGTCTTTCTTGGTAGTGAAGGCAGTCTGTTGATGGGAAAAGCAAAAGCTCCAATTCATTTCTCTGATGCTAACTCAGCATATGCAATTAACACTAGTGGTGGTGATCACAAACTTACCTTGTTCTCCAAAAGATTATCCCAAGCCTTCCCACTCAGAACGTAGCGGATGGTGAATTTTAGGAGATCAAGAGGGATATAGGTCACCACACTGTAGAGCCAGATTACACCAGCCCAACCCCATCCCATTCCCTTTATCCGTGCAAATCCCCAGTTAGCATATACTGCTATCAGAGTTGCCACCTGTAAATTACAGAATAAGCCAATGATTTGATAACGCGTTTGCATTTGCTAATCTCCAATACCGTACTGATCTCAATTCAGAAGAGTTAATATCTTTTGACATATAATTGCGTCTGCTTCAAAATATGAAAGGAACCAAACACAATTTGGCTTTATAAGGAGCTCATACTTACCAACTGAGCAATCATAAAAGCACTCAGTAGAAGAAGACCAGGTCTTTCAACAAAAGACCAGCTGCGGGACCTAGTGACAAAAATCAGGGCCTGGCTTATAATACTGACTTGAAGGTATAAGGCTGCCATCATTTCCTCTTTGCTGTGTCCAATAGGCCTCACTCCGAACTTGTTCTGCAACACATTTGGGTGCAGCTCTTAGAACTTTATGATCACTTTTTTTTTTGGCTGATAGGAGGTGAGTTAGAGAAACTTGTGATATAAATATTACCGGGAAAAATTTGGTATCCTTCATGGCCCAGAAAAAGATTACTGTCATTAGTGCCAAGTAACTGCCAAGCACAACGCCAGTAGCAAATATCTCCTTCAGTTTCCAGCTGTCAGGCTGCGGAGATGGCTTCACTCGATCCTTGGATATTGTCATAATGGTACCTACAAGAACGGGGGTGCGTAGTTAGGGTCAATAACCTGGGGTGAGGATATAGGAAGGTCAAGCATATGTTATCTCACCGTCATTTAGTATGGCAATAATCAGAACCATGAAGGGTGCAAAATCAAACTTCCAGATTAATGCGATAAACATGAAACCAAACTGCCAAAATGAAGAACAGATTGCATTAATTATATGACTTCCTTGTAAAATACTCTTGAGAAAATTTTCAGCGTGTCAACCAATTTTCTGCACTTACCACAATACGAATGGTGATAGACACAGCATAAATCTGCCAAATTAAGCGATGAAAATTGGAGGGATTTAGATTTCTGAAATATATTAAAATAACATAAAAAACTTTGAATTTTGTGTCAAAAGAACTAACAGTATAATTCTTCATCCTTTGGAAAATGGCCCTGCTGGTTAGCACTGCACTAATAATGACACTCAATCCAGGTTCAGTGAGAACAATGTCAGAAGCGCTTCTAGCAGCATCTGTAGCATCTGCAACAGCAATACCAATATCTGCCTTCTTTAATGCCGGGGCATCATTGACACCATCTCCTGTCATTCCACAAATATGCTTCCTCTCTTGCAGCCTCTTAACGATTTCATATTTATGCTCTGCATGTCAAACAATAATTGGGGTTGGGGGTGTAAAAATGCAGGAACTGGTAGGCAAATTAGAAATGTAGTAGTTTTATTGATTCAATTAGCAGTCTCCGTTGAGCCACATAAAATGTTAGAAATAGTCAAAGTTGAAAAACTATTCGGAGGGTATAGCAATAAATTGTTTTTCTTCAGCCTTCTGGGGCAAGTGATGATTCTTTACAAATAGAAACAGCCTACCTGGAAAAACTCCAGCAAATCCATCTGCCTTTTCAATCAACTCATCAACTGGAAGAGCTGAAATAGAGGCATCCTTGTCTTGGCCAAGTAATGAAGACGATGGGTACATGTTAGTTCCCATTCCAAGTCTTCGGCCAGTTTCTTTGCCAATGGCAAGTTGATCCCCTGAAGAACAAGAGAATTGCAGCCAATTATTAAGCTATAGAATATTGAGAAAAGGTATATGCGAAGCTAATAGCAAAAAAGACCCAGACTTACCAGTAATCATCTTAACATTCACTCCAAGGTGAAGAGCTCTTCTGATGGTTTCAGCACTGTCGTGCCTAGGAGGATCAAACAGAGGTAGCAGGCCAACAAATTGCCATGGTCCACCAGGAGCATCTTTTGACTTCTCGGGTACTTCCTACATGATAGAACCAAGAAAGTAGCAATAAGTGAAAAGTATTCAATTAACGAGAGAAGTAAAAATATTATAAAAAAAAATAGTAACGGTTTAGCTCCACAAACCTGTCTTGCAACACCAAGAGACCTTAGTCCACGCTCAGCAAACTTATCAATGACTGTATGAACCCTTTTTCTGACATCCTCCTTGGAGTTGCACAGGTTCAAAATCTTAAACATGAGAAAGACATTGATTAGTTCGTATATAAAAAAATATCATCGCATGGCAAAAGTGAAAACCTTAATTACCTGCTCAGGGGCACCTTTACTTGCTCGATGCCAATTTCCATCAGAGTCAATGTAGGTTAGAGCAGTTCTCTTGTCTACAGGGTTGAATGGGAGGAAATGGACCTCTCTAATACCAGCTCGTGCCTGGTCAATTTAATATGAATCAGAACATTGAAAATAAAAATATGCTTATAAACTTTCTATCCAAAATTTAAGGGGGGCGCATTGTTTCACTTTGTTCTTGTTTAAGAGATTTGTTGCATCCTATACCTCCTTTGGATCAGCAAGCATTCCTACAATAGCAGCATCAATGGCGTCCTGATTCTCAGTCCTAGAAGCCCTTGCTGCTAGAAGGATAACATATTCCTTCTCCACACCCTTGGCAAACACTTCAATCAGGTTTCTATCGACACTTAGCTTATTTAAAGTCAGGGTTCCAGTTTTGTCACTGCATAGGACATCCATCCCTGCCATTTCCTCAATAGCTGTCATTCTCTTTGTAATTGCACCTTGCTGAGAAAGTCTGTGAGAACCTATAGCCATTGTGACAGACAACACTGTGGGCATGGCAATGGGAATTCCACCGATTAATAGAACCAATAGATTGTCAATTCCATCTCTGTACTTGCGATGTTGTATTGGGTACATGACTATGATCTCGATCACGATTCCAAGAGCAATTGAGCAAATGCAGAAATTACCAATTGCTGTAAGGACTTTCTGAAAGTGCCCAACTTGGTTGGTGCTATCCACAAGATGAGCTGCTTTACCAAAAAAGGTGTGAACACCAGTAGCAATGACAACTGCTTCTATCTCACCCTTTTTGACAGTTGATCCGGAAAATACTTCATCTGAGGGATGCTTCGTCACAGGAAGAGACTCTCCAGTCAAGGCAGACTGATCAACGCTCAAGGCATCGCCCTCAAGAAGACGAGCATCAGCAGGAATAATATCTCCTAGCTTGATGCTGATTATGTCACCTGGAACTAAAATCGCAGCATCTTGTTCACTCCACCGACCATCTCTCAGAACCTAAGATTTGTGGCAAAAAAAAAAAAAAAATGAACGAACAATAAGAAGATGGAGGCACAATCCATAAATAATTCATGCATATGCATGAAGAAGTTTGGGGATAAGAGTATTTTATTTGACCTTGGTCTTGGGGGCTAAACCAGCCATAAGTGCAGCAGCAGCGTTGCCAGCATTATTTTCCTCAATAAAACTAATTGTGGAGTTGATCACCAGTAGGCAAATGATTCCTACGAAATCCTGCCAATCCGGAGGCCTTCCTCCACCATTTGCTAAAGCTATGGCCATTATAGCAGCTGCTTCCATAACCCATGACAAGGGGTTCCACATAAAACCCAAGAACTTCAAAATTTTGCTCTCCTGTTGATTTTAAAGGATGAAGTCATTACATGATTCCAATGAAGCGAACCAGATACTAGGTAATATAACCACAAGGAGAAAATGTCGTGTTCAAGAAACATGCCTTTTTCTCTTCTAATTTGTTTGGCCCGAAAACTTGAAGCCGATTGGCTCCCTCGTCTGATGTTAAACCTTGTCTCGAACATTTCAGCTGTTCAAACACTTCTTCTATCGGGATTCGTTCCTGTTCCAAAGTTGTTTTATTTTAGTTAATTCTCACATATAATCAGCAGGAAGAAACTTTTTTATTAGTTTTTTTGAAGCTCAGCCAATTTACTCACTATCTCTATCTCCTATGCTAATCACAAGAATGGATTAGGAAGTTATTCCTGCAGCAGATGTACATCGTAGTGCAACATTTTCCAAAATGATACGAGTAGTAAACTTATATCCCTTCATAGTCCATATATCATTGCTACTGCAGAAAAATTTGAAATCATTTCCCCCATCCAACACATCTATACAAGTAACAAGACACATTTACTTTGGGCCCATGCAAACGCGCAAATAATTATCTATTTTGTTCTGCACAGCTTTTGGCGGCCAAAATTGAAGCAGGTTAGTGGTCATAACTTGAAATCGTTGTCGTTAATTTTAAAATATAAGATCTTTAACAAAAAAAAATGATTTTATGATCACAATGTAATTTCCCCTAGATAATAAGCCGTCTCGATGACATGACATCATCTTAACACTAAACCATCTCAGAAAAAAATATTTAGATAATAATCGTAGGGAGAGGGTTCAGCGCACATGAGCGGACTGAATTCAATTAAAGAAATCGGACCAGCAAAAGGAAATGTACAAGAAAAGAAGGGAACAAATTGTATCACGGGAATATAAAAGGATAATCATCAATATATTAGTATTACTAACATAATATAATAAAATTCATAATAATTTACACTATTAACATGAAGTGACAAATATGACTCATCCTGTACAATATTTTTTTAAAAAAAATGTGTGATAAAATTTAAAACTTGTAACCAGAATGAATATTTATTAATATTTAACATGTAAAAATGTTTTTATAATACGACGTCAATGTTAAGTAATGATGACGCCTTATGACGTATATTTTCAAGGACTAAAATAATTTATTTTTAAAAAATGAAGTGACAAAGGCACGATGTGCTAAATAAAATATTTTTAGGCCATATAAAATATAAACGATGTGCAATCAGTTAACATAAACCATATAAAATATTAAGACCTCGGAGAGATTTTTTGGTAGGCAGGGTCGTATCTGAGCAATACACCACATTAAAAATTTTTCCCCCAATCATCAGTGTCAGACACATGTCTTCGACAATGAAACACATAAAGGTGTTTGTGGGGAACTTAAATTCTCTAGTTTTAAATTTTACATCATGGTATTAAATTTTATTAAAAAGTAAAGTATACTGCTATAATCATACATATGACCACAGCTTATTTCTTAAATTTCTGTTTTTAACACTTATTATTATTATTTTTTTCAAAAAGACGAGAGGATATATTAAGGTAGATATTAACTCATAGAATCTGTCTTAAAATTGAAAAAAAAACCAACCTTACCCGTATCAAATCAAATCTTGAAAGAGGAAAAAATACGATGAATTATAGGTGTAAAATTGCCAAAAAAAATTAATAACTTTCAAAACATGCTATGGACAAAAAAATTTAAAAAAAATGATTTATCGCTTGCACTTAAAAAGTTCTGGACTCAGTTTTTTTGAAAAAAAAAAAATCATAACTCTGAAAAAATCGGGTGCACCCGCAGAAACCGGGGAAATCCAATATTTATTCTTGACAAGCAATCAGAGAGCGCGGATATCTCGCATTCTGCCAAAAATAAAAAGCGCGTTACGGAAGCATTTCATCATATTAAATTTCCCGCCTTAAGGCTGTATATTTTATAAAAATTAATACAAGTACGACTGTTGCCGATAAGTAAAGCAATGTCCAAAGGGGAAAAAAATACGAGTGTATTGACAAGAAAAAAGTGTATGAAAAAAATGATGGCAAACAGTTTCTTTATTTATTATTTTTAAATTATTATTTGGTTGAAGGCTTGAAGCCAACCTGAAACCCAGAGAAAGTGGGTCCAGTTTACTCTGACACTTTGAGAGATGAAAGGACGCAAGCAGCAGTTGCAGAAAAAAGGACTTCAGGCTTTCAGCTCACGCGGCGAGATGACATGCGAAGAAAGGTTCATGCCATTCGCCTCAGAAAACAACAAAAAAATTTAGCCGTACATACAGGAGCAACCATTAACAATTAACAAATCGTATCCAAAAACGAAATCAAACCACGTACGGTATGGAGACCCTAAAAAACCAGCAGAGAAATTTCACGGAAGCACATTCAATCATTTCGAAACCATCAGAAAACGGAAAATTCGAAATCGGATTGAAGATCTCTGGAGAATCATTCGATCTACGTGCAGGTAATTTTGTGAGGAAGCAGAGAGAGAGAGAGAGGAGAAGAGAATACCAGATCAACGTTCTCGTTTTTGATCTCCTCGAGGCTGATGCCTCCCATGGTGGTGGGCGTAGAGGTAGGAAAAAGTGTGGATCAGAAGCGGAGGAAGAAGAGGGAGGGGCTAGAAATAGTTTAGTGAGTGAAGAACACTAGAGAGTCATGGTCAATCTCGCAAGTTGCAGAGAGGGGGAGAGAGAGAATGCAAGGAGGAAAAGGAAGGAGAGGATTGAGAGATAACGATGGATGACGAAGAGGATGAGGGGAAATGAAATGGAAGGCCGATGGTGTCCCTCTCCTTTGAAGAGTAAGGAGGTGTTTATATATCTCTGCTCGCTTCAATGAGAGTACACAATTTCCGTGCTGCCACTTTCCATTTTATGGTGGCGGGTCCCTCTCACCACACTTTTTACCCCACCTTGCGTTCCACGCGCCGCCCTCTCCCTTCGATTTTTCTCGAAAAATACATTTACTTTTTTTCAGTTAAATTATTTACTAAGGAGTAATTATTTAGGAGAAAAATTATTATATAGTATTTCAGTCCTATGTTCCGTCTCATGTCTTATCCCCTGATTTATGAAATGCTGACTCTATTCATCTTTTCCTGATTTGTCTCGCCGCTTTTATAAAAAAATAAAATTATGCTACGTACATGTATCTTCTTGAACGAGGCTGATATCATGGTGCCCAATTTAATGAGTGGCATTTCGAGGAAATTTTATTAATAGTTGACCGCAGGTATGGAGGTTATTTATTATAGTAGTATATAATTAACCTTAATTCATCTATGTATGATAAATAAATTACTGAAATTAAATAAGAATAAATATTTCATTAAACCCATGATATAAGTCCCTTCTAAAAGAATATATTGATCTACAATATAAATCACTTGTAGAGTAATTAATGTTTATTAGTTAATTGTCAATTTTATTTTTGTAATTAATGCATAAATATGACTTTTTGTACGTTCTCTCTCATTTGAAACCTAACTTAATGTATGTAAATTTGAAAAAAAAAATTAATTTAAGACATATTTAATTAGTTAACTACCATTTTTAGATTTTGATAAATTAATTAAAGTGACTTATATTATAGACTGGATGGAGTATATAATTTATGTCATAGTAGTGGTGACTCATATGGAGCCTCGACTTTAGAAACTTTTTTAGGATTAAAAAGTAGTAATTATTTTAAAGATGTGAAAAATAATTTTTTCCCTCAGTAAGAAAATACAACTTTTTATAAAACTTATAATATGTGCATGTTTGGACCGACACGATTACACACTAGCTTGGTGCATAGAGTTGGGAATCAGGGTCAGCCCTTAATAGGCCAAGGCTTAAAAGAGCCAGCCCTACAGGGCATGGGGAAAGAAAAATTGATGTTTTTCAAAACCCGTCCTAAAAAAAATTGATGTTTTTCAAAACCCGTCCTAAAGCATGCCGGCCAGGGTCGACCCTTAGGGCCGGAAGTCATTTTCACAATATTTAATTATACGTCTACACACCTCATGCAATAAAACAAATACATTTACTAATTCATAATCAAAGGTAAAAAATAATGTCCACAAGTAATTCATAGTCTCACACAAAGCATAAAAAGGCAAAAGGCTAAACACTCTTCTAAGCAACATGATTATGACGATTATCGTATTCATCTTTTTCGCTACTATCATCAATTTCAAGAAAATTTGATTATACTTCACTTTAAGTAGTAAACTCTATTTAAGGGTAAAATATCAAGAATTAGTAAATTATTGTTATGGTATAGGAAGAAGAATGGGAATACAGAGAAGAGAAAGAGAGAATAACATAAAGTTGAGAGAGACGCAGAGAGGGATTAAGAATAGAGAGAGCAGAGAAGAGAAGAGAACAATCTTTCTGAATTGCACTTTGAACAATATTGATATGAGAGATACAATAGGGATACTTATATTATTTATAATATCATAGCACGCCTACAGATCCCTTCCTTCCCCAACTGCTACTTAGGCTACTTAAGGACTAATTAACTAACTGCTAACTAAGTATCTAACTTTGCACTTAAGTCCCTATTTTACTATTATGCTATATTCCATAACAAAACCCCTCCCAAAACATCCTTGCCCTCAAGGATGATTGACAACTAACAAATCTCAAAGTAACAATAATATAGGCTTGAAAAGTCTGAAAACTTTTGTTGATCCTTGAAAAAATTTGTTGCTTGAAATCTTGTACCTAGAAGCTTGTCTTTCAGGTTGACCTTCAATACTAGTGCACACAAGTCCTTTATTTCTTCCTACTCAGTGAACATATTCTTCCATAAAGCATTTCAATTAACTTGCCCCTGAACTAAATTTGCAGTACAACTTGTGTAGGAGAGAACTAAAAAAATGAGACTCCTTGCAACAGCTTATTATTGAGAAAACCCATAGAAAATATGTAATCCAAATGTAGAGTTATTGGGCTCTTTTGTTCACTGCTATCTTCCAAGCCCATAAACGCATCATAAATTATTAAACCCGTTGTCCCATTAAGATGCTTTTGCTGTTGAAAGAGAATGCCATCCAATTGTAACCTATCAACATTCTTCTGCCACAGAGAGGAATTGCAAGGTAGCTGGAAGGTTGGGAAGGTGGAAACCAGCTGTGGTTTTGACTTTTCAAGCTGATCTTCACTCAACCACGTAACTCCTATGACAAGAGATTTTTGTACAACACAATCCTTAGCTTTCCATACAACCCTTTCACTTTTCTTCGACACACAATGGCCCTTCTCACTTTATAGAGACTCACGAACTGAAGGGTGAACAACGAACTGAGACGGTGATTAAGAAATCAAATTCATAGGCAAGAAACAACCCGAAATAGCCACCAATTCCAATGAAGAACTTGAGTTCCCTATTCCGTTTGTTTTCAAAACAGTGCTGACTATTGGCCTTTATTCTGAGAATATTTAAGTCGAACTGAACAAAACAGAGGATAATTGGTGGTCAGTCAAACCTTTTATTGTGGGGATGCTGGGACCCATTACACATAGATGCTAAACTCACATTTTCCCACGTGTCTGGGTTTTAAAAACTAGAAGCAACCCCAACTTCATTCAAAATCGCCTTGGCAGATCCCACATCTTCACGAGTTGTCTCGTTCATGCTTACACATGTTTCTGGTCGGCGAGAATTACCTACGAATCCATCGTTGTGGCTTTCGAGTTTCATATGTCTATTAATATCCAAGAGCTTTGTCACTTCTTCATCATCTTGCAGCGTCGTCTTTAACCCGTGATAGACTCCAGGAACATGTTGAGAGTTCTTTGGTGACAGCTTGCTGATTCTTGAACTCCAAAGCAACCTTGGGTGGTGTCCGCACAAAACTCGTCCTTTTTCGGAAAGGCAAAAGCTTCTTGCACTTTGGGTAGAGTCATTAGAGGATACCCATCATCTTCTTTATCTTCCAAGACTCTTCTTGCCTTCTCCAATACCCACTGTAGAAATATTTCTTTCGTTCTAGCGATAGAACGAGCCTCAAGCATGGTTCTTGGTTGAAAGATTTAGACTGAGTCAAGGATTTCGTCTTTCAATCCACCCACATATGCTACAACAAGGTACTCCTCTGAAATTTGGAAACAGAATCTTGTCACAGCATCATCAAAGAATTCATTATACTCCTTCACACTGCCACACTGCCGAAGCTACCTCGACTACCATTAGAAGTTGAGAACGAAGAGGAAGCCATGGTTCTTGAAATTAATGTAGAACTATAAGAATAAGGAAATGCAGGGGGAGGGCCGAGAATCGTCCACTCTGATACCACTGTTATGGTATGGGAATGCATAGAAGAGAAAGAGATAAGAACATAAAGTTGAGAGAGACGCAGAGAGGGATTAAGAACAGAGAGAGCAAAGAAGAGAACAATCTTTCTAAATTGTACTTTGAACAATTATGATATGAGATATACAATAGGGATACTTAAATTATTTATAATATTATAGCACATCTATAGATCCCTTCCTTCCCCAACGGCTACTTAGGCTACTTAAGGATTAATTAACTAATTGCTAACTAGGTATCTAACTTTGCACTTAAGTCCCTATTTTACTATTCTGCTATATTCCATAACAATTATCATTATATGTAAATTTGAAAATTTTAAGGTTCTTAGGGAGTAGTCAGTAAGGGCATAGGCAAGCAGGGCATGGGAATTAAAAAAGGGCCTAACGGGCTGGCCCTCAGCCTTACAAGGATGGCTCTTTTAGGCCTGACTTCCTTTTTAGGCTCCATTTTTCAAGCCGAGCCCGTGATTTAAAAGGGTTTAAACGGGACGGCCCGATTTCCTAGCTCTATTAGTGCATAACCCAAGTGCTTGATTGAGAAACTTGGAAAAAACACTATTTTAAGCACTTTTTCTTAAACTGGAGTAAAACTCCTCTCATATATTTATTATATAAATTATAAAAATATTTTTTAAAAAAATTAAAACAAACAGGCACTAAATGACTATGAGAGGGACGTGCTTCCTATACCATTAGGCTAGGGGCACGGCCCTGATATACATCTCTATTCTCTTAGCTTGATCTAAAATAGGCCCAGCTCAATGATATACTATAAAATAGCATTTCATATTTCTTTTATTTTTCCTTTCTATACAATTAAATTTTGTTATCAATAAATTTTTTACATTGGTACATTCAAAAAAATTTATAAGTTTATTTACACATTTAATAATATAACTCCGTTAAAAATATTAAAATCAGTTTTTCTCATGTATTTTTACTAATGTATCCAACATCCATATCATCAATATCAATATTTAATTTTAAATATAAGACTTAGTTTTTAATACAAATTCTACAATTAGCACCGTATGTATGTAGTATAAAGTATGTGGAGAAGTAGATCATTTGTAAATTACTCCTTTTAAAGTATGTATGTTATGAAGTAAAAAGCTTCCCCCCCCCCAAACACACAAAGGCATTAGAAATTTTATTTAATTTTCCTATTACTGCTTCCTTAATGTGTTCATCTATTATTTGTCTTTGGGGCTCATGACGACTCTTTTGTTCTTTTATTGTCAGTGAACGACAATTGACTTCAGCGTCTTCAAATTTTCGGATCAATGTTCAAAAGAACTTTAGAAACATGTGGTTTAATTTGAAATTTTGAATGACTCTTAAAATTGTATTCTGCTTAATTATGCTTTCGTCAAGCAATCTCCTTAACCTGGATTTATCGAATAATAAAATATTTATTCTCTATTATGATCGATGATGTTTAAATTTAACGATTGATTATTAAGAAAATAGTGTAGAGAGGATTCAAAATCCTTACTAAGATATCACGAGGTTGCCAAAATTGACAATGCTGAGTATCATTTTTTTCAAGCTCACCGAATAAGACAAGATAAAACAATAAAAAGCACACGTGAAATTCAGTATTCAATTCAAGTATTGTGTTTTACTCGAGATTGGATCATGTCGTTTAAGAAAACTGGACAAGCTCATCCCGTGATGATGCACACACATTTAAATGCAGGGCAAAAAAAACAATTCAATTTACGTGCTCTTTGTTTTCTGGCCAACGCATATATCATATACTTTCTTTAATTTTTAATATAAGTTATTTTAGCTAATTCATCATAATTAAGAAATGGTAGTAAGCTCATTTAATTAATCATAAATAATTAAAAAATTTCCAATTTTACCTATATTAAATGAGGTTTTAAATATGAGAGAGAAATATAATAAATCATATTTAAATATTAATTATATGTGTAAAATTGATAAAAAAAATTAATTGCTCTCTAGGTTATATTGTGGACCAAATCATTCTTTTAGAAGTAACTTATATTATAGATCAGAGAGAACATACATTTTACCGAGCGTGTGTGTGTTTTGCCTAGATACAGAGTGTGTGTGTGTGTGTGTATAAACTAACGGTTTAATACACCCATACGCACTCAAGATGCAGAGAAAAGAGCACACGCACACATGACATACATATAACAAATTGATATTTCTTTTAACAAAAATTAATACATATTTTTAATTAATTGGCTAGTGATATTAAATATAAAATTTATAACAATGTATGGAGATTTATAAATTATACAGATCAGTTTCTCATATACTCTCTCCGTTCCTTTTTATAAGAAACGTTTAGTTGAATTTCGTTGTTTAAGGTGTTGATTAAGAATAATAAATGTGTCAAAATTGTAACCATTTTTTACTAAAATGCCCTTATTCATGATGACACATGAAATAAGAGAGGGTATAAGGAAATTATTATAATAAAGATAATTGTAGAAGAGAGAAAATAAGAAAATAAATATGGTAGCAGTAATAGGCCTTTAGGGATTGTGAAAATTTATTATATTGGCATTAAATAGGGAAAAATGAGAAATTAAGAAATAAAAGATAGACATTCTCTAATGTTTCTTATGAAAAAAAACAAGATACATTTAGTAGTTGTTTCTCATAAAAAAGAACGGATGGAGTATCACCTTTCAGACCTAGGACAGCTTTCAGCTTACCTACCTTATATGTTGTGTATATTATTTAAGGTATTTTCTTTTAATCAAATCGCAACAGGTAATTATTTTTCTTGACTTGAACTACTTATTCTATTTTCTGCACTTACAACTATATGTATGTATGTATGTATGTATGTATATGCTAAAGTATCTGTTTGGATGTATGTATGTATATGATAAAGTATCCGCTTGGTTCATTAGAAGGTGAACATTGGTGCAAGTGCAACGGTAAAAGTTGTTGCCATATGATCATGAAAACGGTTTCTCTCCTCACGGAAGTAATGCCCCGTTTGGTACCATGGAAGAATTTTTTATGGAAGTGAAAATAAAAGTGGAACTGGAAGTAGAAATGAGTTTTAAAATATATCTGCTTTGTCAATGGAAGTAAGATATAATTGTTAATCAATATGTATATCTTTCATATGAAAAGACTCAAATACCCTTATTAATATTTTTTAAAAGAAACTCAAACTCTCCAACACTCCCAGACTCCCTTGTTTGCAGGCCTCCACCTTCGTCAATGGCAACCATTAACTCTAGATAATGGAGTGAATAGTTGTGAACAACGGCAAATGGGGTACCGCCTCTGGAAACAATTGAATCAAAATCAAAGTACATTCACACACCTAAAGCAAAAATTTGAATCGGAAACAATAATCGAAATCAAAACTAATCTCTGCCTTAAAAATCATATACATGATCAACAATCGTCGATCTCCATCAAATCCGAATTTCTTGCCTCTATTGTCACTTTGAGGGCAAAAACAAAATCAAACAAGAGATTAAGGGTAGAAGAGAAAATGGCAAAAACAAAATCGAACCTCATCGAACTCAAGATCGAACGTTGTTGTTGAAAATGAAATAAGGATAGAGCAAGGAACAAAAAACCGGACCGGGCAATGAACCGGTCGCGGCATAGGTTCAATGGTCAATAGGTCAACCGAGGTCAGATTGGTGGTCAAACCGGTCATATTAAAATATTATAATTTAATTGACAATAACAAAATAACTATAATTCATAAGTCATCACTAATAACAAGTTAGTTCTTCAAAGTTCAATCAAAACCCATAACTAACATCAAAATATAGTTAAAACATAACAATGTCAATCATCATTCATTAAACAACCAAAAAGGCAAGAACCAACATCAGAATAGTCAAAAGATAACAATTTTAATCATCAAGGTCTACAACTCATCAAGGGGATCTATTGGAGATAAGTCATTAGGAGGTGGATTAGGGAAAGAGTAAGAGGTAACAATATCATCAAGCAAAGCCGAGGGATCAGGAACATCCATATCTTCGTCACCTACGCATATGCATGACAATAATTAATATCAATGGTTATGTATAGCAAATAATTATATAGATGGATAATAAATTAGTAAGAGAATATTAATATATAGGAGATATAAACCGTCATTAATCTTATCCATAGTAGATGAATGTGCAATGCCTTCATTACCAAGAAGGCCTTCAAGATTTTCTACATCTTCATTATTAAATTCTGGAATGGGATCTTCTTCAGTCACCCAAAAATCCACCTCATCAATAGACTCATAGTCAATGGGATCATAACTTGTCTATTTTTTCTTCAATCCAGTCCTTCAAATTTCAATGACATATAATTTCAATTAAAACTTTTGAACACATCTATTTTATAGTAAAGAACAACATTTTTCATAATATCTAAAGTTACCTATGATTTAATCGCAAGTTATAGTTAGTGTAAACCAAATCATTCAGTCTTTGATGCTCCAATCTATTTCTCCTTTTTGTATGGATGCGCTCAAATAAACTCCAATTTCTCTCGCAACTAGAAGAAGTAGATGTTTGGCTAAGAATACGAATTGCAACATGTTGCAATTCTAGAACTGAATAGCCATAGTACATCCACCATTCATATATAAAATAAAACATGTATAAAATATTAGTTGCAATCAATTAATATGTTAATTAAACATTAAACAATAAAGATAAATACTTAGTTACTTATAAGGATCTAATTTTTGAGCTCCCTTTTTACATGTCTCTCGGCTGAAAGATTCTTTTCCTTCAAGATATAATGTCACTTGCTTCATTATCTTGAAGCAATCAACATTTTCATCTGAGTTAGCCTCTACCACATCAATCAAAGCTTGCGTTAGCCCTCCCTTGTGAACAAAGTTTGGAACATATACGAATGCTGGTTCAACAAATAGGAAGCTGCATGGAGATTAGTCTTCAAATGTTTATCACATATCGCTTTAATGATACTTGTGTAAGGTTTGAAGAGATCTTTATTCCTCTTGAACATCTCCTTAATTCCACTTTTTTCTCTTTGCATGCCTTCATAAACATATGGCAGTGAAGGCTTCTCATATGAGTCAACAATTCTCAACAATTTTATTAGAGGAGTTATAATCTTCACAATTTGGTAGCATTCATTCAAAAACCGACTATCTAATATGATTGAACTAAAATTTTTTTCATAGAGTAGTCTTAGATAGCTTATGATCCACAAAGTGTTTATCAATAACAAGGGCTTGCAAGTTATGCTTGTGCATGTATATGATGTGCAATGTAATAAAGGTAGTGGCAAACATTGTAGCACCAGGACGCACAATTTCTTTCCAACCTGACTTTTTCCTTAGCCAAGACAAGAATATCATGTGATTGTAAGCAAATAATGTTATCTTTGATGCCTTTGTTGCAATGTATGACACATGAGGCATGCTTGAAATGTCTTTCAATACAAGATTTAAATAATGAGCAGCACAAAGAGACCGATAAATATTTTTATATTTCTCTTTGATCAACCTTCCACATGCCACATAATTGGCAGTATTGTCAGTCACTACATGAACAATATTCTTGGAACCAATCCACTCAATCACTTTAGAAAACAATGTGAATAAATTTTTAGCATCTTTCACTAAATTTGATGCATCAACAGACTTAACAAACATCATTCCATCGGTAGAATAAACTAAGAAGTTTATCAAAGTCTGTTGCCTCACATCAGTCCATCCATCCGCCATAAGTGTGCAACCTTTTTTCTGCCATTTTTCTCTATGATCGTCAACGAGTAACTGACATTCCTTTTTCCATTCTCTCAACAAGTTGGTTTTAAAGTCATAAGCACTAGGGGCTTTAAACCCAGGCCCTATAGAACGCATTCCATCCACAACTTTTTGAAATAAATGGCACTCTAATGCTTTAAATAGAATGCAGTTCACTATAGCTCATTCAGCAATAAGCATCTTCACATTGTGTTGTGCTTCTTTCGATGCTAAGACACTCTTGATAGTTGGTTGAGCTCCAGGAGTTGTCCTAGGAGCAAAATATTTATCCAGTGCAATAGAAGGTTTCCTCTTCTTAGCTCTACTATCAACCTCCTCTTCTCTTATATCTTCAATCACCTTTTTCTTTGAAGTTTCTTTCAAAGACTCTGCAATTCGATAACGTACATCAGTTGGAACTTTTTTACAAGAAGCAACTTGACCTACAACACCAGCAAGATGTTGCTTTATCCTGTTTATGCCACCTCCTCTATAGCTATTACCACAATGAAGACATGTGTATACATTTTGTGTCCCCTCTTTCTTGTAGGCAACATGTGCCCATGCTAAGTCACTTTTGCCACGAAATGATGTATTAGAAGTAGGATTAGTAGTAGGACTGGAATTGGTGTTGGAAGAGGGAGTGAGAGCTTCGTTATTGGTAGTAGGAGGAGTGACATTCTTATTTCCGGAACTCGATAAATCCATCCTTGCCAAAATTGAAGCATGATTTTTGCGAATAATATTTAGTTTACTTAATTCTTAATTGTCATATATAATAGTAAAGAACATAAACAGATAAGCATTGAACAATGAAGCAATGAAAAGAAAGGCATTCCTTATTTCCTTCTACAACATAGTATTCTGATTTGAACAAGCAAAAAAATTTCCAGGTGGTTTGGTTTTAGGCTTTTAGCTGAGCATACAATTTTCAATACTCTTAAGCAATGAAGCAATTAAAAGAAAGACATTCCTTCTACAACATAGTATTCTGATTTAGACAAGGAAAATAATTTCCATGTGGTTTGGTTTTAGCTAAGCATACAATTTTTAACTCAAGGTGCAGTTTACCACCACTACAAAAATATAAAATTTCTCCTTAAAATTGCTTCACTAAATTTAAGGTTTACCATCCTTGCCATGCTTCTGCTTTTTCTAATGTTATATGATTTACAATTCCAAACCATAATCACCCACACTGTAACAGGAAGCTTAAGCAAAACCTGATAAATTAAATATGGATCCCCTAACCTCTTGTGTGATTCTATATACTCAGGTGTCAATTTTAATTTACAAGACCAAGGCAAAAAAAATTAGTCACGCGTACTATTTTGTGTCTAAAGTAACAGACTGGTATGATTTGATTCTTCAAGATGAAATCTATTTAAAGCAGTGAAGCACTATGCATAAACCAGCTGGTTTTACAGCAGATATAAAGGAAACCGCAGGGAAACTCATGGGAAAGAAGAAGCTTAAATATCCACTGCACAGGGAATTGATTCATTGACTAATACTGATTGTTATATATGTTCCAATTCGGTAATTCTAAACCATAAAGTGATAAGAATTAAGCATTCAGCAACTTCACCGTCGGACTCGGAATTCACATGTTCGCCGCTGCAACTTCACTCAATCGCTCGCCAATCACCTTGCTCTCACAAGTACAACTCACCGTCGCAACTTCACTGCTCAACTCCATCTCTTACTGTCATTCTCAGCTTCTAGGGCACCAATTACATTAACCCTTTTGAAGTTTCACCGTTTCAGGATTCAAGGATTAGGGATTACAGACTATAGGTAGGGGTGGAAACAGGCCAGGTCAGGCTTGTGCTTTAACATGCCTGGCTTGTTAAGGCACTGGATGGCCTGAGCCTGGCCTGTGGTGTAATATTCTTATAATAATAATAATTATAATATAATATTATAAAGTAAAATGATATAATATTATATTTATAATATAATATAATATATTATATTAATATATATAAATATATAGATAAGGGCGCCTACAATAACAAAAGGGGATCAATCAAATATATGTATATATGTTACTTTGGCGCTATCAGGCGCCAAAACAACGAATTCAGAAGCAGAGGGGGTATTATAAATACCCCCTCAGCTAAACAATTCACGCAGGTAAAGTGTTTGAGAAGGCAGACGGACGGTGAGGTTCTGATAGGGATATTTTTTGTTCTTCGGAGATCAATAAAGTACATAAACTCTCTTTTAATTACAAAGCTTATTTTATGAAAAATGTTCTAAATAATTTTCTCTTTCATATGATAGTAATTTTATGCTAGTTAGAGAATATTTTGGGGATATGATTTTAGGCAAGTTTTGAGTTTTGTCAATATAAGACTGTAGAAATGTAGAGAATAATTAATAGTTAATTTTAACCGGTTTAGATTTATTATTTAGTGGTCATGTGATTTTATAATTAATTTCTTTTATAAATAAGATATAAATTAATCTCTACAGAGCGTTTTTACCAATAAAAATTATTTTAATTATTTTATTTGGATTATTGGAGGTATTATTGAGGTTTTAATCGGTTTATGTTTGTTAGATATGAGTTATGTGAAAAATATAAATTAGGACTTAATATTTGAATTAGAATTTGATATGATTTTAATTATGTGGATATTTGAGAAATTGTTTAATAATTATATTATATTCATATAAATTATGAAAAAGAGATTTAATTATTTAAAAAGTTGATATTGAGTATTTTGTAATTATAGGTATGTTAAAGGTTATTTAAGGATTTTAATGAGTTCTTTGAGTTTATGAGGAATAATATATGATTAAGGATTTTTAAGGAAATTGGAATAATTGAGGATAATAGTTATAGAAGTTAAATTATGTAAATTAATTATTTTATTGTTATTTATGTTTAATTGATATCTACATTAATAATGTAGAGTTTTCTTGCGATCGGTGATTGCACAGATTTTACTATTCAAATTAAGGTTTAGCTTGAAATTGAGATAACTGGAGTTAATTTATTTTATATGCTTGTTCTGGACTGTAAGGTGTTTTAATAACCTTACTTTTATCTATATTACTTGTATGTGTTTTGCAAGATTATATTTATGTTTGAATCTGAATTTATTTCAGTAAAGCAGTGTATTTTCCAATTTACATATATAAGTGAAAATTATTATTAAATTGTTACTGTTATGATGGATATGTTGTTTGAGATGGAATGTTGTATAAGAATTTAGAATTCTCATAATTGTTTTCGAAAGCTGTATTAATTTATTATTTTTATATTACGGGATATGTTGGGTTGTGTGGAAGAGATATGGTGAATTGTGTGCCCATCGGCTCTCTCAATCCTGACCCAGATTTTGTAGCTGAATGTTTGGGCGGACACCTTCCTGTTACGGTATATTGGTGGTAGCATGGGAGGGGGCAGTATTCTTGATGTGACTAGCTAACCTTTGGCCGGGTATACTAGCATTGATAGGCTGTACTATACCAGTCCAGAGGAGATAAGGAGGAGCAGGATGGATGAGTGGGGATGATTTTATTCATTGATTATATTATGTTAAGTTTTAATATATAAGAATATTACTATTCTATGTCAATTAAACCTGCTTCTCTGACTTACAATCTTTTCCTGCATATTTTGTAAATTGATTTTGGTTACTGAGACTTTATGTCTCACCCCGTCATTATAAATAATTTTTTAGGTGATACCTCTAATCTGGCTAGAAGCCAAGTGAAGCAACAAGAGGCATAACGTTGAGAATCTTGTATGCATCTTTTGGTATTGGTGTTGTGTTAATTTCTATATTGCCATTATAGGGCCCACATGTTTTTAAAATGCCATATTTATTGTTTGGATATCTATGTTGGAAATCATTTTGTGACCCATGGGTTAATTGTGATGTGAGATAATAATAATAAATTTATCTATAGTGAGTTTGTGGGCGAGTTTGTGTCCTGAACTCTGATATGTATAAAAAAAATTATCACTGATTTTATATAACTATATTGGATAATTGTTATTTGTGAGAAATTGTCGTTTCAATTAAAAAGGGTCGTTACAATTTGGTATCAGAGCAATGCGTTTATGATTTTCCTGGCCCTATCATGCATTGAATTTAGAGAATGGAAATATAGGATTTTACACACTTGCTTCCCTTTTATATGATGTTTTGTTTCTCATTTTTATTTTTCATCTTTGGGTGGTTTTTATCCATAGGTGGGGAGAGATAGTGAATACTAGGCGTACAGACATCGGTGACAACAGCCAACAGGGCCAACAGAGACCTAATGGGCCCCACGAGAATTTAACTGAGGCTGGAATGTTGCGACATCTGTATGGATGGACCCTTACGACAGAGGAACGATTAAGAAGACTCGAGGAGGACAGAGATAATGAAGGGCCGAGCGGAGAAAACAAGGATAAAACCCAAAAGGTTAATGTTGAAACAGAGGAACAGAACAATGTACATTCTGAAAAGCTAGTTCTACATCCACCATACTCTGAGACGGATGGGTCAGCAGAGCAAATGATAACTCCAGATATGTTCACAGTATGGAAGCATTTAGATCGTTTTCATCCTTAGACATTCTCAGGAGGATCGTCAACAGATGCTGAGAGTTTGATTGATAGGCTAAAAATGCTATTTGAGTCAATTAGATGCAATAAATATCAAAAGGTGATTGCTGCGAAAACTCTGTTAAAGGGTGATGCGTTGAATTGGTGGAACACTGTAAAGCCTGCTGATGGGCATGAACTTGAGTGGGATGAGTTTTAAAGAATGTTCTTTGATTATTACTTTCCCATTGAGATGAGACATCAAAAGGAGGCTGAGTTTTTCATTCTTCGGCAAGGGGAGATGGATGAAAATACTTTTATATCCAAATTTATGGGGTTAGCCAAGTATGTGTCACAGTTAGATAGAACCAATAAGGTCCACAACAATTGGTTAGCCAGATAGATGTTCAAGAAATGCAATGGAAATATCAAGGCAAGGATGAGTACTTATGACATTACTACCCTTGAAGAGCTTATAGCTAAAATCCGAGAAGTTTGTAGAAGATATCGAGATGCTGGTATTAAATTAAAGGCATAAAAGTACATTTTTAAAACTTAATGAACTACGCTAAAACTTGATATAAATTTAAAGGACCAAACATATAGTTTAGCTTGTATTTTTCAAACTTAAATTATAATTCTACTTATTTTGATTTACTTAAAGGATTTATTTTAAATAATAATATATATAGGTGTTAATGGCTAGTTGTTTCAATGGTAATGCCACCTGTCACACCAGGATAAAGTTCCAGAATTTTTGTGTGGGCCCGTTATTATAAAATGTATACACCGAGAGTGCTCAAAGCTAAGACTCGGGTTATTAACATGAGTGAAACTCATATTCAATAGTAAATATAGTTATTATTTAACTATATGCAATAAAAAAAAAGTTGTGCATGAATTTTTAAACAAATTCTAGGTATCTTGAGCAATGAATTTTGCAATAATAGATTTTTCAACAATTTTCTTATTTTTTTTATACTGAATAACCGGTATATTTTGGACCCATTTGATTTCAATTTAAAGTCTCGAAAGAGCTCAGATTAATTCAAATCTGAATTAGAATAGATCACTCAACAAAATTGTCTTACTAAATATTTAATATAGATTTGAGACACCAAAATCGAGCAAGCTTCCGGTATATTAGGTAAATACAATATTTAATCCTACATGTTTGTTTTTAATTTAGTTTTGATATATTTTTAAAATTTTTAATTATAAATTTTGGTCCATTAAATTCTATCTCATTGAAAAAATTAATTATTATAATTTAATACAAATCTGAATTATTATATTTTTTAAAAAACTAAAACTTATAATTTAAAATTTATGGAATAAAATTCAGAATGGGTTAGGAGAGGGTCGCGTGAAGAGCACGCGGATGGTATAGGGCTAAAGGCGTAAAGGCGAAAGGTGCAACGTGTAAGAGAAGAAGTAGCTATGGGGATAATGTAGGCGTGGATTCAGAGACGCGAGTACAGTACTATGGTGCGGTGTACGTGTCAAGTGGCGGGGAAGGAGGTAGGGAAGAAGGGTGCACCGGGTGGAGGGAAGGCACGCTATATTAGGAAATGAGAGGTGAGACGGAAATTGTCCCCCCACAACAACATAATCCCCCAAACACGCCACTACTGCCAGCCATCGTAGCTTTCGAACACAATCAGCCACGAGGTCCCAATTCATTGGACAAACATTCACAACACCCCCACTTTGAGGTCTCTTTCTTACTCAGTTATCCCCTACCCCCCTTCTAAACTATTCTATTCTGTACGGTGATATTCATAAAAGCCTAATAATTAAATTAAGAAATTTAAAAAAGTGATTAAAATTAATTAAATATAATAAATATATTTTAAAATAATTTATTTTAAGTATGTCCTTATTTATGAAGGATAAGAAAAAGAGAAAAATTATCGTAAACATAAGTATCATCAATCATTGAACTAATGTAATATATATAATTAATAAGAGGTATAAATAAACAAACTTATTAAATTTTGAGTCAATTTTTATTGGGCTTTTATAAAAAAGATCGAGACAATTCAAATTTTCAATTCTTACAAAAATAACCAGATAGTGTTTTATCACTTCCTCCTAAAATCATAAATATAAGAGTTATTTTAAAAATAAAATTTGATTGTAAATATAATATTTTTTATCTTTTTTATCTATTATTTTTTTAAACTAATTTTTCTAACTTGTAAATTGATATATAATCTAATGATACCCATAATATTTTAGAGAGATAACATAATAATATTATAATAATTAAGTAATCTAGATAACTTTCCTAATCAACTAACTTATACATTAAGTATGGATAGTGATGATATTGTCATTGTATCCTTATCATGATTACTATATGGCCACATCTCACCATTAAACATGTATGTATACCATAATATCTCAAGGTATTCTTTTTTTTTTTATTCCCCATCAATTTCTCAAGGTATTCAATTAACTATATCGCTGGCCCAAAAAAATAACTATATGGACTTGTATTTTTTTATTTTTAAATCCCATGCATAATTTTTTTAAAAAAAATCATTCTTTCTAAGTACACGATTTTAGCGTTATCCCAAAATATTAATATTGAGAAACAAGTATAGACAATGTCAACTAAAATGAAATCAATTTATTAAAAAATGACTGAGTTATTGTTGTGTTTATTTATTGTAATCTTGTTTATTTTATTTTCCGTACATTCAGTACAATTAACGGGGCCTTTTAGAAATATTTGCCTTGTTATTATCAACGTCAAAGAATTATTTTAAAATATGAGAATTATTTATTTTTAATAAAATAACTTAAGCACTTTTAAACCTGGGACCCCGTGGAGATCTATTGAATTGTGGGGGTCAGTTAATGCAAATTCTGAAATTCGTTCACTGGAATTCCCCCCCCCCCCTTTAAAACTACGTTTTGAAGGATGATCGCAATTGAGGCTGATATTAAAAAATGGAAGACGCGTCAAGGTCTTTGCAAAGTGTCCAAAAGCAAAGAAGGAAATGGTTTTAACCACATTTTCTGGCAATAAAATTATATAGTTTCCAATAATGCATAATATAAACAAATAAACGAAATTGTCTAGCCTCGCAGTTTCAAGCAAATGACTCAAATACAACTGGCAAATAAAACTAATATACACTTAAAGAAACCATTTATGGTTTGGACGTGGACAGTAAACATGACAAAGATACATAAATATGCTGTGTTTTTTAATGACATTTAACATTTAACATTTTTATATGTCTTTTATGATTAATGTCGGATTCATTTCTACTATTAATGGGGAATTAGAAAAAAAAACAATATTGGGAATTACAGTGTTATTTTGGGGGGAAAACAGTGTTATTAAATGAAAAATCTGAGGATTAGACGGCCATGCTATCAGATGTTAATTGTTTATTGAAAGAATATATATACGTGAAATAATGATATTTTCACTCTTTATGTGTGGTAGTGTGGATATTGAGGACGAGCTAACAATAAACAATATTTAAATTAATTAAAAGAAAACAATATATAAGTTTAATTTGGTGCAATAGGAAGTAGAAGATCCTCACCATGATTGTGTGTCTATTAGTAGAAATGATTTTTATAAAAGTTAGATAGGATAAAAATCATATTATAAATATAATTTGTGTTTGAATTGACAGTGACAAAAATAAATTTTTTCAGAAAATCCATAATTTTGAGTTTCTTTTTAAAAATTACTTTAAAAAAAAACTCAGTTGACAAAACGACAATTCAAACACCCTAAGCCAACTACTACTAATTTTTTTTTTTAAAAATCACATTTAGGATAGCATAACACCATTCCAAATAAGTTTTAAGTTGTTAATTTTAAATCCAAAAATAGAATTCCACTTACCTTTTTTACTGGTACAAAAGTGGCAAGCTACTCTATATAGTTTTAAATGAATCTCCTTTTTATTAAATAGAGTAATATTTTAAATTTAAAGAAAACTGTCTAAGGTCAGGTTTGTGAAAGGTTTTCTTTTTTTCCTTGATGTGCTGTTGTTTTCTTATGCTCGCCTAACGTAATTTACGGATTTAGTATTTATTTAAAGGGAGAATTTTAAAAAAATATTATTTAAATTTTAAAATATCAAATAAATAATTTAACAATAAAATGATTTATTAATTTTATTTCCATTCTTATTAATCCCATTAATAAATTTATTAACAGAATTTTGAAGTTTAAAAAGTATTTTTTTAACATTCTCCCTTACTTAAATACAAAATGGAAATTATGGACAAAGAATATTTATCCCCACCAAAAATAATTAATTCCCAAGAATAATAGTACGAGTTATTTATACCATCCCAATACTACTAGTACAGGAGACGGTAACAAAGTAAAACAATAGCGAATAGGGAAAACCTAAAAAAAGTCAATGCAGCAGGCAGAGCAGTAAAGTGGGGCCCATGGAGGAGAGGAATCCCGCATCTTACAAACTTTCTAGAATCCAATCATGATCGTTACTGCTTCATTATGATAAATCATTTTTATTTATTTAAAACTTTATTTCCCCTACCTTCGGCTATGTGAGTGTTTTGGTAAGTGTTTAGGGAATGTTAAAATTGTGGTTTTAGAAATTTTTTTTAAAAGGTTGAGATAAATTTTTTTATATATATTTATCTTATAAATTATAAAAATTAATTTAAATATACATAAATATAAGAGTAGTACTCCATCATTGTTCTATTTATAAGAGTTGATATCAGAATTACGATAGTTTAAAAAAAATTGTTAAAATTATTTAAAAATAATATAAGTGTTTCTGAAATAAATTTTTTTTAACAATATGCTTTTATCTACGAGAGGTGAATAAGAGAGAGAAATAAAGTTACTATAGATATTAATAGTATTTTAATTAATTTAATGTAATATATAATTAATTAATTAATGAGGGATGAAAAAAAAACTCATTAAATATTTAAATAAAAACTAAAATAATTTAAATTTTAAACTCTTATAAAAAAATTAACAGAAGTATTTAATAAAAATTGCAACAGGCTACATTAACTATTAACTAGTAAATGTCTAATGTTTAGGTCAAAACTTATAAATGTCTAATTCGTTTACATCAATCAGCCGCTCGTATATATTCTGTTGAATAAAAAATAAGGATTAAGGGTTTTTTTTATCACAAAATTTTTTATCGATGGATAATTTTGTCTCAAAATTTTTTTAAGGCAACTATAAAAAATGAAGGAATTTTGTTCTAGTCGTTATCCCTGTTAATTTTAACCATTAGTTAATCAAATATAATGTGATAGTAATTCATATGTCATCTACATCATTTTTGTTAAAATACATATTTGTCCTGAAAATTTTAAATCTAAATTTGAAAAAAGATGAAGTAAATGACACATAGACTTTCTAGTGTAAATTTGCACTTTAACAAAACTGACATGGATGACATCTGAAATGTTAGCTTAGTATATTTGATAAATTAACGATCAAATTAATTGAGATAATGATTAAGAAAAATTACTCTATTTTTTACATTTCCAAAGTAAAATTACCTTTTAACCCAAAAAACAATGATATATTCTATACGTTATTGAGCACTAAACATTTTTTAAAAAAACTTTTTAAGAGTGAAATTGTGAGTTTTTTTTTTTTGGCCTATGGTGTAAAATTGTGTGTTGGAATCAATGCCATTAAACCTAAACTGAACTTCGGCCTCGAAATTAGTGAACTAGTTGATAAACCGGTCTGATTTGGGTATCAACCCGGTCCATTTTTTTTAATGAATAATTTTTTTTAATAATTTCATATTAATAATCTTAAAATCTTAACTTTTTTACCGGCTTAGCCCTAGATTAATTAATTTTAGTTTGACTCTGATTTCACTCACTAACCCTTAATCTAATACTCCAACCAGTTTAACAGTCGGTCCTATTTTAATAACTTTGACTAGAACCTTCTATATAGGGTATAATGAACGCATGAATTACAAAAATGAAAAAAGCATATAACTTATGTATTCCATTATATTTAAATTGTTTGTTTGTTTTTTTAATCCAATAAGATATTCGTTACATCCAACTTTTACTCACATTGAGTTCATTTAAAGTATGAAATTGAGTTTCCGTTATTCTTAGTAAAAAACATTAATTTGATGTGAATCCAATAATAAATTATTTATTAAAATTTTGTAATGATCACACATTGATGACTCATGGCCGAAAAATGATTTTATTTAAGAAGAAAACGATAAAACGATTCGAGTACCACGCACAATTAATGGTCCTTAAAGCAGTTGCGTGATTTCCTTGAAAATCTGCCTCGTTTTGGGAATGACAGGATGATGCAAAAACATCACATCTAATTTTCCGTCCATCTTATTTTTATTTATTTATTATATATTTACATTGACTGACGTTACGTACTAAGATTGTTGAGATTAAGGAATATAAAAATTCTTACGTGCTAAGAAAAATGTTAGATTATAGAGGCAAAATGCAAGTAAATGTTGACCCTTAGCTTCTGTCACTTTTTATCAAAAATATTTTTTTAAGAAAATGCGCACACATATATCATTGCTTATTGTTACATTTTCTCTATTGGTTTTATATAATCCAAATTACTTCTTACGTACCTAATTGACGTTTTTATATCGCAAGGCAAGTTAGGTGGTTTATTTCCTGGGTAATGTTGACTAGCTAGTTCTCTAAATTTCACACCCACAAAAAACATTTTGTTTTTTTTGAATTATCAGCATTTCCGATATAAAGTCTATGGGCGCCTACCATCTATTTCAAATATACATTGAATTGTGTAATCTTTTCAATACGTGACGAGAAAAATGTATATCTTAATTTTCGTAAGACTACGCAGGAGACCGTCAAAATCATAATAGCTATATATTTTAATTAAAATCACGTTTTTTATTATTCTCAATAAAAAATTTTTGCCCACGGGCGAAGAAATATAATTTTTTTTCTTAAAAAAAAATTGCTGCCTAGATTCTCAAATGATTTATTTGAAATAAAATATGCAAGATACTTCATACTCATATAGCTTTACTTTTCATATATATGCCATTTGTTTTTTTTTGAATAAGAATACATGCATTTAATTTTTTTTTTTAAAGAATCTCTAAGTTGGAGTGATTAACTATATGAAGTGGAGCTTGGATCTTGCTTTGGTGACCTGAAAGTTCCAATAATAATTGAAAATAATAATGATGGTGTGGGTATTATATCTTTTTGACTCACTAAAGTGGGTGAACATAGAGAATTAATTAATAAAAGGGCATTAATATGTATATGTGTGAAACTTAAAGCAGAAAAGAGAGGCTGACATGAGAGATGCCTTTCCAATAATCACTATTCTTTGCTCCTGCCGTTGAATGCCATATAGTTTTCCAATATATATAGCCACTTTCATTTGCTTTTTATTCTTTCTTTTCTTAATCATATAATATTTGATAGTATTATTGATAAGCTTAGGTCCATGCATCATCACGGTCTTAAAATGAGTAGTTAATAAAATAGTTATATGAAATATGTAAGAAAAAGTGTGATATTTTTTCTATAAAAAAAATTCCTGCCACTTTTTTTTTAAAAAAATTAATGCCCATAAATAATAATGTCTAATAAATAGGGGTAAAACAAGGAGACAAGAGAGAATTGGATTTTATATTTATGACCAAACCAAAACTCTTAAAAATAATTTTTATAAATTTTATAATCAGGTCCAGAAGGAGTTGCTTTTATTTATATGTATTTATTTACAGGACTTAAAAAAAGATATCTTACCTAACATACATTAAATATTTTATAATCTTCCTTCATCTCTCACTTGTGTGGTTATCCTACTCATCTTCGATCCTAAAGGTTCTTTCAGGTAGGCCATGAAAAACATACTGAAATGCAGGTAAATTAAAAAAATATATTTTAAATTAATATTTACATACTTAAACAAGCACTAATAGTAAATATTTTAATTGCTTTGATCACACTTTTCTAATTAATGAATCAATAAACTTCTCCACAAATGTCTTGCTAGTCATCATGTTAATATTGTAGTAGTGAATCACGTTTGGATTACACAATCAATTCTCGCCACCCATCATCACTTTAAATAAAACCTTCACTCAACAACAACATCTTCAAGGTTTTGTACCCAAAAAAAAAAAACTTTATGAGGTTGGATTACAGTGTTAAATAAAATGATAAATATGTAAGGCATATTAAATTGAGACATTATACTTAGAATTAAATCTAATCCCCTAACTATTTATCACTTGTTGTAGCAAGGATATAATTAGAAAGTGTAACCGATGACATTTTTTATAAATAAAGTTTTAAATTTTTAGGTCAGTGTAAAAAGTACTTAGTATAGAAGGATATGGTGTTTGCTTTTTGGTTATATCCGCTGAAAGCCGTGAAGGGGATCAAAAGTTTGACACTGAAAGTTAGGTTTCTTGCTCACGAGTAGGACTTACTGGTATGTTCGTTTAACACTGTACTGACTCATCAAAAGAACCCAAAAGACAACCCAGAAGAAGAATAAGAAGGACAAATTAATAAAATAAAGAAAAAGAAAAACGTAACCAAGTGGAGATTTCTTAAAGGTATAGTAAATGCCTTAACATATTTCAGGTCCCAAGGGATAGGGCTTGATTCATGCATGAGAATCAAACTGTAGAAAGATAAGATATAGAGAGAGAAAAGAAATAAGAGTCTTGTGGAGGAGGGCTAGCTCCATGTGAGGTAGTCACAGAACTCACAGGTAACCCCATTAACAAGAGAGAGTAGTGTTATCTGGTGGAGGACCATATTGCTCGTGAAAACGTCTCTCTCTCTCTTTTTGTTATAGGAGAATCTAATCTTATTGCCATTATTATGATTATATTTGGTGGACACGCAGATAATAAAATAGTCGTCACCCACATCATTTCATTATTATTCATTTTTATATGCATGGTATATATAACACAAGTCCCTTCAAATAATAAATGAAAAGGGGCACTAAAGCTAGAAAAAGTGGAGCAAAATTTGGTAGAGGGCATGTTTGAGTTGGCTTTGTAGGTGATAGTGGAGGATGATGAAGAAGAAAGATGAAGAGTACGTTTTCTTATTTATACAGGCCCCCCTCTCTCTCCCTCCCCCCTATATTGGCCTATTGGGGACCTAAATGATTGTGATATATGAAAAATATATATATATAGTGCAAAAACAAGAGTGACTCTGACAATTTTATTGCATCTATTGACTTTTTCTGTGCCACTACAAGTGAGTTCTGGGGACTGCTCACTACTTTAACATTTCTTATTTTGATTTTTGGCCTCAAAAATTTAATTTTCCAAGTTTTTTTTCATCTGGGTCATTGAAAAATGTTTGCTTTCTTTAAGAACCATCCATTGTGAGACTGTGTGGGGGCATACACACGTATTCAAGTTCACTTCTTCTTCTTCTTCTATTTATGGCGTTTCATGATCTTTTGTTTCATTTCACTTCAAGCGATTTTCTCCGTGTCTTGTTCCTTATCCTCTTTCTCTTCCTGTTCCCTCAATCCCATGTCTTTTCTCTATTCTTAACCCTTCACTATTTAGAGAGACTAATAAATGTGTGTTTGAATGACAACCAAAAGCACTTTTTTTTTTTTTTTTATAAAACCATGGTTTCGGGAGAAAATTACCCAAACACATAACAAAACTTAAAAATCACTTTTTCTCTCTTAAACCATGGTTTTGAATCCAAAATCATGGTTTTATGAAAAAGCTATGTTTTTTTACTTTTCATAATCTATTTCCTTCTTTTTCTCTTTCCTTTTCTTCTCTTTCTAATTACTGTTTATAAATGATTTTTTAATGTGTGTGTGTTTTTGTTTGATCTAATTTTTTTTTCATATTATATAATTGACAAATGTTATCATTTTAATTTTGTACAAAAAATTATTTTATTTTTTGTATTTATTATGAAATTTAAATGTTAAAAATATATAAAATATCATCTTATCATTTATATTAACTATTTATTTATATTAAATATTTATGAATGATTTTTCATTGTAAAATTTATTAATATATGTGTGTGTGTGTGTGTTTCATTTCTTTTTTTATACAATTTATAATTTTTCAGACAAATTTAAATAATTTTTAGGATTTATTGTTAAATTTTATGTTAAATTATACATAAAATATAATATTATCCTTTATATGTAATCATCACAAAAGTTAATGTCCTTTTTGGTAATTTGACTACTAAAAAAAGTGATTCTCAAAATAATACCCAAATATTCTTATTTTATCAAAATCATTTTTTCCCATAATTTATTCTTCTCATAATCTATTAAAAAAATCACTTTTTCACTTTTTTTTTTCTAGAAACTATTCTCAAAAGCTATATCCAAACACACTCTAAGATCTTCCTTTTTCTTCACAAAGAGAAAAAAGTTTGTGGTTGTTGTATTAAAAAATAAGTGGTGCAATTAGTCTAAAATTCACTTAGTTTCTTCTCTACTTCCATTTTTTTCTTTTGGTTTTGGAAAACTGATTAATTAGCCTTATTTAATTTTGTGGGTTGCCTAGTGCTATGAATAGATCATATCGCGAAATGAATAAGAGAAAAATAAAATAAGAAAAAGACCTAAAAAGTTTGGGACGAGAGAGTAGGTAAGGGGCTAGCTAAGATTTTTACCAAAAAACAATATAAACTTTGACATGTTGATAAAATGGGTAATTAAAAGAGGATGAGAATAAAGAGGAAGGGAGTAAAATAGGCTCAGAAGCAAATAATGGGAAAGTAGGCTTCACAGTTTACAATAGGTGAGATCTCACCCTTAACCAATTATTCTATTATTTGGAGGTAATTCATCAAATTCCTTCTAATAAAATGGTTCATATAAAATAATTGATAAAATGAAAAGAATGAAATCCAAGTGTTTAGAAGACAAATTATGGCATAACATGATGACAACAAGAAGCAGCGAATAATTTTTTAAAAAATAATTAGATCAATAAATATGGCATGCTCAATTGTTGAGCGGTTCAGACATTAGGTTCCTTGGGTTTGGGACCATTAGTCCAATATGTATTATTAGGGAGGGCAGGTCAAGCCGTCAAGCCAATAACTTGTTAGTAAATGAGGTGTGATTTTCTGTTTTCTTTGTTCTTTTCCCTTTTTCTTTCTCTATCTTCTCTTTTTGTTATTCAGAGTATTTGGTACAATAGGCCCTTTTTTTTGGGGGGATAAAAATGGAAATGAAATTGACTCCCATCAACATGTTTTGTTTGTTTGGTACCACAATTGGAAAATGTTCCAACTCTGACTCAACCAAAATTAATCAAATTGGTTTCCATCCTCATGCTTTATATACACCCATCCTAAAATTTATTTTTACCCCTCCTCTTTTGCTTAAACTTGGCCATTTCAACACCGCCAGCAAGCTTCTAGTCCATCTGACTGTTAATATAAAACATATTTACCTAATTTGATTATATTGAAGAAGTTAGTTAATATGACTGTATTTTTTAAAACAACATAGTCAAAATAGTCATCATTCTTTAATTTTCTTATTTACTCTTCTCTTAAATTATCGACGATGGACCATCGATATGAGGTAAATTAAAAAAGACTGACAAATATAAAACTATGTCCTATATTTAAAACCAAAATCAAATCCATAAATATATTTTATACAAAAGACCAAGGGACTATTAAAATAAGGGGAGAGTGACAAATATATTGTCAATAATAAATAATATATTCTATAAATCATAATTTTTCTATTTTATCTCAAACCAAATATTTTTTTATATCTTAGAATCACTAAATATGGGAATATTTCATAAAGCCTTGCGACACTTAGGAAAAAAAAAGGGAATACCTCCAAAATCTATTTTCTAAAATTATTTTTTTTACTTTTCCTTCAAAAACTAAGTGTGTGTTTGGATTAACTTTTGAGAATAGCTTTTACGATTTACGAGGTAAGTATGTGAGAAGAGTTTTGTCTCGATTTACGTAAACCGTGGTTTGAAACCACGGTTTGGTGGTTTTCCAAACACACACTAATACAAACACGTTTTCAAAGAAAGTTTCAGAAGTGATTATTACTCCATAGACACATTTTTTCTCCATATTATAAAATTTGAAACAAGTCACACTATTATTAACTTATTATAGTATAAATTCTTATTTAATATCAAATTGATACGTATGCTTTTCATATCATCTTATTAACGAGAAATCAAATACATGACGTGCAACTCACAAATGCCACCAATACTTGCTATCCACTTTAAAATAAGATGAAAAAGGCACTAAAACTAAAAAACCAAAACCTTTTGTATACTAAACTTCAACTTAGACACATTTTAGTTTTTATTAGATGAATCATGAATGAGTATAAGATGTCTATAGCTGAGTTTATCTACAGGTTTCCATCATTACCAAAAACGGGGAACAGCCGGGGGAAAAATGAAGGCAGCTCACCCAGAGAAAGAATAACAGAGCTTGCAAAAATAAAACACTAAAATTTGCTGTGTAAGTTTGTGTGTTAGGGTGCATAAATGCCAAAATCAGCTTTCGGTCTTCGGTTCAGGACCTGATGTTTCAGCTTGGGACTTGTTAGCCTGATGCAAAGAGTTCTTGATGTCGAAAAGGTGGTTCTTGATGACCTTTAAGGTAAAGGAGGTGGGTCAGGGCAATGCTTTCCACTAACCAGGTTCAAATAAAGTAGAAATTTGATCATAGAATTTGCCACGCTATCTGAAATAGAGAGAGAGAGAGTGTATACCTGTGACATTAAACTAGCTCGTTTGGATTAGCTTATGGAAGCTCTATAAGTGCTTATAAATCGTGATTCACGGAATACGAAGTAACTTTTACAGTTTATGAGGTTGCTTTTACGGTCTACGAGGTAAATATGTGGAAAATATTTATCTCGATTTACGTAAATCGGGCTTATAAATAAGCCTGATTCTAAATAGAGTTTCCAAACATGCTAGTAGCGAGTTATCTTATCCAGTAGAGGTTCTTTCTGCAAATTCATTGAGTTATCAGCATCTAGTATTGGGACAAAAAAGGAGAGAAGAGAGGATGAAAAGGAAGATAAGGGGTTGTTTGGGACAGATTTTTTGGATCGGGCTTATTATATAAGTTCGATTCACGTAAATCGAGATAAATCTCCTCCACATATTTATCTCGTAGACCGTAAAAGCACCTCGTAAACCGTAAAAGCTACCTCGTAAAACGTAAAAGTTATTTCGTATTCCGTGAATCACAATTCATAAGCACTTATGGAGCTTTCATAAGCTAATCCAAACAGCCTCAATGAAGATTTCAGCATCACAGAACAGTCAAATGTTAAGCATATACTTCTTAAGTAGATATTAGCTATGAAATCATTGTGCACTTTGGACATGAAGTAATTTTGTATCTAAATGAGAGCTGGAAGAAGAAAACGAATCTTAAGCACAACTTACCTCTCCCAAATTCAGGGGTTCAATAAGCTTATGTCTATCAACTTAAAGTCTGGCACCTAGGACATGTAAAATCTCTGATCATCACATTATAGGTGTACTTTGCAGTCACTGGTTTATCACATCTCAGGTAAATATTCTTTGATTTCTTTCCCACTATTTTTCCCTCCTGAAATTCCTCCATGTACTGCCAAGCAGGGAAATTGCTCACCACCCCTTTTACTTGTTTCTATAAAATCATCCATTGAAGCAGTCAAAATATGTAAGATTATCTTAGTGTTACTTCAGTGCAGAAACATGTAAGAATTGAAATCATAGATCAAAACATAACGTTCGGCCTTTCCTATCCAACTCCTAGATCAATAAATATGCCGAGACAGAAAAATCATAAAGATTATTGAGATGCCCAACATGCCAGATAGTTATCATCTCACCCAAGTTAGAAGAAAGGGTTTACCAAAACCAATGAAAAAAAGTGCAATATCTTGCTCATAGATTCTCTTGGTTGACCTTAAACAGCAGATAAACATTGAAGAGATTGAGTTTGGGGGGAAAAAAAAGCAGTATGGATCTAAGATTTCTATACATGAAATAATATGCTGTAGATTTCTAAAGCAACAGTTACTCACTTCTTTCTTTCTTGAAGCAGAAGTTAATGGTGATTCAGGGCCTGCAATTGAAAACCGATGCTCCGCTTCTTCTATCTTATCGGCTACAATAAGGAAGTATTGCTACTGAGATAATTACACTTTTAGTTATAATTTATTAATTTATAACAATAGTACAATAACACATCTCTATTAGCGAAAAAAGGCAACAGAACTAAACCAAAAGAGATTGCAATAATACGTAAGCCTCACAAAAATACCTAGATCTGAGATTTGTCCTGCAACGTAATCTCTATTACCCAATAAAGGAGAAGATGATAGTACATGCACCCAATATTTGTCCCGTAGGGGAGAATAACCTCGCTACTGTGCACACCAAAGTCTTCAATCTTATTGAGTGGGATGGTTTGGTAGTCAGAGATAGGTTCATCTGGAGGCTTATATCCTTCTGGGTATGTCCTGAATGCTCCAATATCAACTTTTCCAGTAGAAGTAGTTTTCACAGGGTCAATAACAACAGCTAGAAAAGGTTCCTGATATTGCTGATTTAACATTTGCGTAGATATATCAATTCCTGAGAGCCAGCATCCATAATTAGGATGAGAATGATACCATCCCACAACATTCTCCAACCGACCAGCCTACACCAGGACATACAATTAGCTAGCTATATATAGAATCAATACTTGTTTGGAATAGAGATGAGAGCCTTTAAAAACAGTTTTTCAATCATAATTTATAATATACAAAGTAAATATGTGAGATGAATTCGATCTCGATTTACATAAATAAACATTTTTGTGATCCAAAAGTTATCCCAAACAAGTATTGATCCCGATGGAGTAAATTGCCATCGCAAGAAATCAAACCATGGGGCAAAGAACCAATATCCAATTATATATATAATCCTCTTGGGGGAACAAAAAGGCAATGGAATTCCATTAGAGATATATAAAACTTGCAAAGCATTATATAACACAATGTATACAGGGGTTCTCAAATTTACTTGTGACTTGCAACACAAAGAAAATTGCAAACTAGGGTTTTTGATCACATGATCCTAATTAATAAACGAACACGAAGACATAAGATGGACAGAAAAGTCAAAAAGAAAGAAACCAGCAAAGAGTAAAAAGCAGAGACCTGCTTGTTTAACTGATAATACTCAACCATGTACCCGTAGGCTTCAGCTTGGGCATTAACCCTGGTCTCGGTGCCTTCAACAGGCAACGCAAAGGCGTCCATGACGATGATGGTGTCGCCGTCGGTCTTGCCTTGCATGATACCCATAATCTCAACGGAGCCGCCGGAGCGAGCGTGAACAACCATCTTGAGGAGAGCGACGGCGGAGATTTTAACACGCTTGAAGTAGCGAGGGTCATTGAGCCAAGGCTTCTGCCTCAGAACCTCGCTATGTGCGGCCTCATCGTAGTAGAAGATGGAGTCTGAAACTTCCACGGGATTGATCGTGTTCTCGAGCTCCCATGTTTTCTGTGCCATCACACTAGACTCCGTTCTTCTTTCTGGCGCTGAATTTCAATTCTGGAGGAGTGAAACTCGTTTGATCTTATTCGGTCTCCTCTTGACTGAGAGTGTTCTTGAATTATTGAATGTATGAAATTCTTGTAAAAACCAATTATGAAAAGCATTTCTTAACGGATGTGATTAAATAGTGAATATATTTTATATAACTAAAAACCGTTATTGGCCAAATCGTTGTAAGTTAGTTGGAAAAAAAAACAAACAAAAAACAAAATCGTTGCAAGTTAGAGTTAGGACTTGGGATCATTTTTGAGATGGGAGGTACTCTTTTTTTTTTAAATTACACATTATATTTGTTTAAATATTTAATTTTCTAAGTTAATATAATTCTGGGTCTCTCAATTTTACCTTATATTTATTTTTAATCTCATAAGTTTGAAACTATAAATTTCCTCAAATTTTATTCTATTTAGAGTAAAATATATTGACTACCCATGTGTTTTACTTAAAATCCTAAATTACATATATATCTCCTCTATTTTGAAAATGTATATATATACCTTTATTAAAATTAAAATGAATGATATATAAACCTACCTTACTTATTTGAGATTCCATTTTCATCACCCAGCTATTAATTGACGATAAGTCTGTCTATTAACTAAAATACGACTTTTCAATAAATGAATAAGTATTTATATTTGTCTAAAAATAATTTTTTATACAAATAAAATAATGCTAATACATATATGTTCAAAATTTTCAATATATTATAAAATTTTAAAATTTTATCATATATATTTATTGAAATTTATTTATTTATTTTTCTTTTAAATAAATAAAAAAATATTTCTTTCTTTTTTTTTCCATTGAAAATTTTAAAAGGTATATTTTTATTTACCATATGTTATTAATAATATCAATTTGAGATATTATATAATTTATATGAATTTTAAATTTTAATTTTTAAATACATTTTTTACACAAAAATTTATAAACATGTTTATTTAAACATGTATCTATTAAAAAAATAGTTATATTTTTAATTAAGTTTTCCATGTATGCATTAATTAAATTAATTAAGTCTTTATGTCAATATGAAAAAAATTTAACAGATAGCTATTTGCAAAAGTAAAAAATAAATTAACAAAAATAAAAAAAATTAATTTGCTTAAATAATTTTAGAAAAAATTAGGGAATTAGTAATGATGATGGGTAAATCAGTAAATAACATTTATTTTAACATAAATTTTAATTAAAAAATAAAAATCCTTAATAAAGTTAATCGTTTAGATTTAAGTGTATGTTTTCAAAATAGAGAGAGATCCGTATAATTAAGGCAAAATGCAAGAGATGTTAGAGTATTTTACTCTCCTATTTAATATGTTAGTCTTTTTGAAATTTAATAAAAAACTTAGTCCGGACCATTTTGTCCATTAAGGCCTCAAAATTAAAATGAGAATAAATTTAAAGAGTTAAATATTATATTAACCTTTTATTATTTTTATATTTAGTTCAATTAATTATATATCTTTATTATCAATTTTCTTATTCCTTTTGCTCCCTAACTCCTTTTATATTGACTACTAAGCTGCAGATCGATTCCAAGTTTCCAACACCGATAGCTAGTCGGTATTTTTGGAATTAACTATCTTCATATGCTCTTATAGTTCTGTTTCCTTGCTCTTCCCTAAATTAGTCATCTTAATCTTTATATTAAAATTTGAATCATTCAGACTTATTGTTTTTTAAAAAATATTTTTTATTATAATTTTAAATTATTGTAATTAAAATTTAGCATATTTTGAATTTAATTATTTATTTTTTAACTATTTGATATTTTATTGATTCTTTATAAAATATTAAATTTCAATCTAAAAATTAAGATAAGTAATTTAAGGAAGGTGAAAAGGACAACAAGAACAAAAGAGAATAGCCAAGTCCAAAGTCTAACTGGAGTAATTAATAAGGGGACAGATTATAATCATTATACAGAAAAGAGGTGGGTAAAGAAAAAAGAATTATTTATAAGGATTTGGAAATTTATTTACTAAATAAGATTTAAAAAAGATTTTTTGCATATATATATATGAAAGATCTTTTATATATGGGAATATTGTTTGCACGTGAAAGTCCTATTTGATAAGTAAGTTTTCAATAAAATATTTTTAAACAATTTTTCTAAAAAAATTCTGTAATTTCTGGTTAATTCACATTAAATTTGCCCGCGAAAATGAACAGAGGGAGCGAAGTCCCCACCCTGGGCCACCCAAACCCTAAACGGCGGGAAACGGGTAGCACTCTTGGCGGGAAACAATCTAATTTCATCCCCTTGATCAAATCTTTCGTATTTAAGATTTCGCTGCCACTCGCTAATAATCCGTTTGTTTCTCTCACGATCTCTTTTGCTTTCTTCCTTCTGGATTAACTGATGTTCTCCGGGAGCCAGCTTGATGCCACTGCCGCCTTCTCAGGCGGCGGTTTCATGACCACGGAGTCTACCCAGATCAACGATTCATCTCCGTTACTGGCCAGAGTAAGCGATCTCTCTCATTTTTCCTATTTTTCATTATTAAATGTCCGTTTGGTTGCCCAAAAAAAACCAATCTTTGATCAAAGTAAGTTATCTGTCTCATTTCTCTTATTTTTCATTCTTGAACACCTAACTCGTATACTGGTTGCTTCGATGGTTCATGGGCTTGCGAAATTATGGTTTATAGTTATTCGCCTGCTTTTGGATCTATCGACTAACTGGGTTCATCGTTGTTTGTTCTTTCCCTATCCTGCGCACGCTTTTTTTGGGGGAAAAGAGCCGTGAGACTCAGGGTTTAGTTCCGGTAACAGTAAAGCAGATAAGCGAAGCCTCGCAGTCTGGCGATGAAAAGTCGAATTTCATAATCAACGGCGTGGATGTTACCAATGTGAGATTCCTTCTCTATTAGTTTCAAAGAATGTAATGTTTTTTTTTGTGAGCTGAAATATATTGCTTTTACATCTGGATGTAGCCTCAGGAATATAAGTTAAATAATTTACTTCCACTGATATGGATGATTACTTAACGATCTATATAAAATGTTAGTTTTGAAAGTTAGAAATTTTTATCCATCATGGCTTATACTTGATACGGTTTCATTTATGATTTTGATTCAGGTAACCTTGGTTGGTATGGTGTTTGAGAAAGTTGACCGAAACACTGACGTTAATTTTGTTCTAGATGATGGAACAGGACGGATCAAATGTCGAAGATGGTACTCTATTAATCTTTAGTACTGTAGCAATTTGTGACAACCGTGTGCTTTTGTGTATTTAAATTACAATTACACATGACTTATATATTTTTGACTACTAGCTACTATGCCGTGTAAATGCATTCTGAATGCCTTTCTGATTGTTTAACTAGGGTGAATGAGCCTTTTGATACAAAGGAAATGGAAGAAATACGGTGAGATTTTAACTATATACTTTCTATGTGAATATGCGAGTCAGCTGTACCTTCTTGATTTTTACCTTTTCAAGATATTCAATGACAGAGATGGCATGTACGTTCGTGTATATGGGCATTTGAAAAGCTTTCAAGGTGTAAAACAGGTTGTTGCTTTCTCAATCAGGTATTTGTACTAATCCTGTATGTTTAAAAGTTTAAATTATCTCAATCGAATCACGCTTTTTTGTTCTCTTTCTATTCACTGTAGTATAAATTAGTTGCCTGACAAATACAATTTTCTTTTTTGAATCCTTGGTAAGTTACATAAATTCATAAAGTAGATCCTGGGTACATAATACACTTCTGTCATATTCACTGGCCAATGTTTAATAGCTGGAAAAGTGATCTGGTATGCATGATCAATGCCACACAGACCATCAGGTTTGTTCCTGTTGAACAACCAATAAAGCTTTAATATTTGGCGCAGCAGTATCTTACTTTTTTTATGGAGGGGGTTGTTTTTTTTGGGGGGGGGGGGTTGACACGATGTTGTTAAGTGTGGGTATGAAATTGATTTTTCCTGATTCTTTGAGCTTTAGGTTTACACCTTTACATTCAATCTGTGACAAGTGGAGGATCAAGGGACATGGGTTAAGGTGCCTTTTTGGTGGCACGGCTCCTAGTATTTCTTTAGTGGTCATACGCAAATAGGCTTTCATTTAACAATATGTAGAAATGAAAAAAAGGGGGGGGATTAAGTAAGCAGAGATCAGCTTGCTGTTTAGAAAGGTTTGGTCAATGTTATTATAAAAAAGGTTCAATCAATGAATGCAAATAATGATTGAAGGCCTTTTAAAAATTTGATAGGCTTCTTTCTGCCTTCCTTAATGTTGAAGGATATAGATATTTGCATTTTTATGCTATCATAAATTCCCCATTTTTTGTTTTTAAAAAAAGGATTGATTGTCTGACTAGACGATAAGTCTAAGTTGGTACTAGGTGGGTGATCCGAAGTTGTGGATTTTTTTTGGATGATTTTGCATCGCATTATTAAGCAGGCTTGGTCACTTTGAATGCTTTGCTCTCACTTTTTTTTTTCTTTGATCGAAAGCTTTGCTCTCAAATTAAAATGCATGGTTTCTTAAAATGACCTTAGTTTGGTTTGGGATGTAAATAAACTCATTTTTTAAAATTCAACCCATGTTTATATTTATAGCTCTAGCACAATGGGGAGTCCTAAACATACATTAGGAGGAGGTTGCATGTGGAATGATTCTGTGATCTGTCCCCTCCCCCCTTTTCCTCTGTTGGATTTTTCTTTCTGAAGTATTGTTCTCGGTAAATGTTATGAAGTTAGTTCCAAGACCACTGTCCAACATATTGGTTTAGAGAACTGTGGTTTGTCTGATAACTATGATCTAATACAGTTTCAATTTAATTTCAATGATAATTGTTATTTGGTCCTACCTGATGGGTTGAGTGTGCTATCCTTGTTAGCTAGCATTTAGATCTTGAACTTCTGTACTGAATATTCACTCGTTGCAAAGATTGGTTACTTGATGGATTTACATTTGAACCGCATCAATATTGCTTGGAAAGGAAAAGTAATTTCCTAAATTAATCATTAATGTAATTATTCTAGGGGAAGTTGTACTTTTTGCAGGATTGATTGGATTGTCATCCTTATTTTATGCTTGTGCTGTTTTCCCCAGGCCAGTGATGAGTTTTGATGAGATTTCCTTTCACTTTATTGATTGCATACATAATCATCTACACGCCAAAGCAAAGGTACATATTTTTGTACTCATGAGCATCAAATCCATTTTTCTCATTAGTTAACAGCATAGTATGAAATACATTTCTTTGAATTTCTTTTTCCTAGGTTGAAGGAGTTACTCCTGCTCGTCCTTCATCTATAAACTCATCTCAAGTATCAAATGGAAGTCAAGCACCATCATCTAATCCAGTATGAGATTGATCTGTCAAAAGTTTTGGTTAGAATTCTTGTTTTGTATGATTGGGTTGATTAAATAATTTTCTTTACCTCAGTTATATGCACAATATAGCATGGATGGGCTTAAGGATTGTGATAAATTGGTCCTTGATTATCTCAATCAGCACTCTGACATGTGAGTTATACGATGAGAACTTTACGTTCCTTGTAGTTTCCTTCTAACCTCATAGTTTTCATTAATCTTTCTAGGACTGTGAATACTATAAAAAAAACTGAATTGTTTTCAAAATTGCAGGTCTGATGAAAGGGGAATACATGTTAATGAGCTGTCAAGAGAGCTTAAACTTCCATTGGAGAAGATCATGTACTATTCCTTTCTATTCTTTTGTTTGAAATCTCAGTATTGCTATTCATGAGTCTGGTAAATTGCATCTAACTTAACCTGTTTATTGATGGTAGGTTGTCACTGAAGGCTCTTGGCGACGATGGACTAGTATACTCCACCATTGATGACAATCATTACAAGCAGGCTTGATGTATTTAATCGCCTTGATGCTATGACTTTGAATTATTGAGGGTCTTTTTTCATTGGGTTGAAGAGTACATGTATATAAGTTTCTTCTTGTTGGATTAACTTGATAGAGGATTAAACTAAACAGAGTCATGTTTTGTATTGTTTACTTCTTCGGCCTTGTCAGGAGATTTTAGCATATTTGGGTTTGACTACTTTTGATAATATGATGGTATTCAAGTATGATGATTTTATGCAAAAGAATTATATTTACTTAACTGATAATCAAAATCAAAGATAAATTTCATAAAGTGTGAAGTTGTGACTCTTGTTCCAACAATGTTGGGGGATTTGGTAATGCAAAACTCAAGGAATCCAAATGTCAGTTGAACTATACTATATAACACATTTCACAATGGGAGATTGGAGTATCTATTGATTATTGTTGTCGTTGACGATGAAAGTTGCGTTTAGTGTAATAAAAGTAACTTGGCTAGCACAAACTGATACTTTGGGAACATATAAAATATTACTCCTAAGCCCAATATTGCGGCCCAGCTAAGTTCATTTAGACCCAGTATCCAAAGCGCTGTTGCTACTTGATAGGTGGAGGCCCAATAGGCATTGAAGCCGGCCGGTGATGGCAGATTCATAACACAATATTTAGTGAGAGAAATATTGACTAGTTTCTTTTTGGCAATCGAGGGGAAATTGGATACTTGATTATACAATAATTCTGTTCACAGTCCACGTTTGTGACTAAAATAATTAAACATATGTAGTATGAAAATAACGTAGCACATGCCAGAATCCAAATTTATGTGTATACCCAACATGTCTTTGAAGAATTACCTTTTAGACCCGATAATGTTTGAATATGACCTAATTACATAGCCATATAAGAAAATAATAGGACTAAATAAAATAATAGGAGGATTTTTTTTTTTCAGATAAAATGAACAATTTTATATAAGCAAAGGATATTATCCTGGGAGAGTTAAAGAGTAGAGTGTAGGGAATGAGGATTAATGATACATCTCTTTTATATAAATAGTGACTGAAAAATTATAAGGGTAGCGAATTGGTATCTTTTCCAGGTGCCTCCAAAATTATGATGGACAAGCCGACAAGACTATCGAATAGATTTTTCTTATATAATTATATGTTTGTATTTCCAGGGTAGCCTTCATAGATAATTTGTATCCTTTTCAGTTTTCAGGAAGCTCTTTCATAAATATTTATTATTAAATTTACACCTTCACCTTATACCATGGTTTAAGGAGGAAGCAAGTATAAAGTGTGTGTTTGGAAACTCTCCAAATCATGGTTTCAAACCATGGTTTGCGCAAATCGAGATAAAACTCCTCTCACAAATTTACTTCGTAAGTCGTAAAAGCTATTCTCAAAAGCTAATCCAAACACACACTAAAACTACTTAGATAATCAAGTACAACTTTATTTTGACACATGTATAAATGTATAATCAGGGGACCTTGTAACACCCTCTAAAACAAAATAAACGGCACGTACCTCTGTACTGGATACATTGCAGATTGAACGAGTTTCTCACACATGGGGACTTCCCACAGCTTTGATTCCCATGGTGTAATTTTTTATAATATTTAAAATACGCTAGTAAAAATTGGTTTAGTTAGAAAAGAGATTGATTCATAATTATTAAATAATGAGTTCAAATCTTATTATTAATACAACGATTTGTAAGTATTCTAAGTCTTGAGGCATTTTTTTTACCTTAGTGGGTCCAGGATTCAATTCATCTAATTTTTTTTTTGTAAAAAAATAATATTTAGAATATTTGATACTTTTTTGTTTTAGATATATATGACTTTTTTTTGGTTATATAGAGGCTGTTTGGAATAGTTTATGAAAATTTTATAATTGCTTATGAATTGTAATTTACGGTCTACGAGGTAGCTTTTACAGTCTACGAGGTGCTTTTACGGTCTACGAAGTGATTTCACGGTTTACGAGATAAATATGTGGAGGAGATTTATCTCGATTTATATGAATCGGGCTTATATGATAAGCCCGATTCAAAAAAGCTATCACAAACAGCCCCATAACAATTGGTACCACAAATCTTAAATTTTTGACTGGCGTAGTACTTTTTTCCGTAACAATTTATGAATAGGGTTAATCATCGTACTTGTCAAATAAAAACCAGATCTTCATTCATGAACATGAACATGAACTTTAACAATGGGAGCGGACGGCAGTAGTAAGACTGAGAGAGAGAGGGGGGGGGGGGCGTGGGCTGATGATTGATGACGATGTGAAAGAGAGAGGAGAATAGAATATATATACGTGTTGGGGGTGAGTTTCGTTATCAGATCACGTGGCACAAGACCACGGGGACAGTGACACGTGTCACGATCGGCTTCACGTGAAGGTGAAGCCTCCATAACAACATCGACGTCATTGAGGACCAAACATTGTGGAATTAATTAACAAGTCGTATTCTTGTGTGTTCCGATATGCCCTCTGTAAGCTATATTATTGGCTTCACCATTCTTTCTCCCCGGCCTCTCTTACCAACACCAACACTTTGACTTTTTACTCATAATACTTTTTTAAATTATTTTGGATATTCTGTTTGAGTTTTATGGCTGTTCTTTCTAATATAAGTATCTTTTATATCTTAGACTAACCTTATATTGACACTTATTATACTTCTCTTATCTTTGATCTATGACTATTTATTTAATTTAAATAAATTGAAGAAGCTAAATAAATTATGTGACATGATATCTTTAAAATATTTTTATATAATAATAAATTATATATTAATTCATAAGTTAGTTAAATTATATTAAAAAATATTATAAATATAAGACATAAACTGAAGATATGTCCTTTAGTATCAAAATTCAATCACAAATTATGTATTACGTTTAGAATCGTGGAAGTACTATTTTACACATGGTTTGGCCTATAATGCCTTGACAAACACTTCTATCAATTTACGTCGTGTTTTGCATTACGCTTACATTCTAATCCATTTCTTATATGGTTGTTTGATTTAATCATATCACTAAAAAAACAGTGGATTAACCATAGAATTGTACAATTACATCAATAGGTTGTTATTAATTAATTAGTGATGAAATTCCATCGTTAATTAATTATTCTTTTGTTATTTATATTAGGATATTGTGAGTAGGGGTGGGTGTAGGCAGGGCTGGGCAGGGCGAGACATTTGCCCGATGCCCAGCCCGATTGATGAATGGGCTGCATTTTACAGCCCGATGCCCTGCCCAGCCCGGTAAAAGCCCTAACCATTTTGGGCTGGGCAATGTCGAGTTGGGAAGGGTGGGCTTCGCCCTGCCCAACATTTAATTTCACAAAAGAAAAAAAATCACAAGCTAGGGCAAAAGCTGCAACCTGAAAGTGTCGATCTGGTTCACGATTGAGGAGATGAGAACTGATCTTCGCAGTTATGGCAAAAGGCAAGTCACAAATATGATAGACAAAGAGAGTGAGAACTGAGAAACATAAGTACAAAACTGAGAAACAGAAATGCCGAAATGGGTTAATCATTAATGCCTTGCCTTTTTTACCAAAAAAAAAAATTAATGTCTTGCTTAGTTGCCTTATATCGTGGCGTGCATTGAGTAAATGTTGTGTTATGGCTAATAAAATATATATGACATATTGTTAAAAAAAAAACACACTATGACACATATATTAATATATAATTATATATTGGTAATATATATATATATATATATATATCGGGCAGGGCCAAATGGGCAAGGCGGCATACCCTGCCCGAAAAAATGCCCATCCCGATTGTGCCCAGTTTTTTTTGGGTTGGGCAGGACCATTTTTCTCTGGGCTCGGGTGGGAGCACTGGACACCTGGGCCTCATGCCCACCCCTAATTGTGAGGCTCAATTAAGGATAATTAATCCAAAGGCTCATTCCACTAAAAACCAAGCCTATTGGTACCACTTCATTCATTTCTTCATATAAGATATATTTAGCTATGTCACAACCACAAAGAAAAGTTTGTTATACTGTTTTGTTGAGTTACAAACACTAGCTCCAAGGGTTATATATATCCCTCACCATCCCACTATTTCCCTTTAAGATAAATTAATGAAATTTATATTTTCTTACTTTTATACTACTCTATGTGTATGGGTACTAAAATTAATAAAATTTACCTTGAAAAGAAAATATTCTTTCTTGCGTTTGTCTATAGTTGTTTCCTTCCTTTGAATGTGTCATTTTTTCATTTATCAGGTATCCTTAGTCACTTTAGACCTAAAACTAATTCTTTTTTACCCTTAGAGTGCTAAAAAAAAAAAAAGTTTTTGCCTTTTTCAATACATGCACTCCTTAAAATTTAAACTTTATATTCTTCTTATTATTAGAAAAATGCGTTTTATATTTAGTGATGAGTGTTTAGTCCTCTACTAGTATTGGAATGTGTTTTTTTAGGTTACTATAATATAGTATATAACTAAAAATAGGGTGGCCTAATGCATATCACTCCCATCAAATAAGGTTTGAGAGATAGATATACATAATCCTATTTTTTTTCCTTTTTTTTTTTATTGGGATCGAACCCGAGACAAAGTGGCACAAAGGACACCAACCACGTCACTTGTGCCACTAATAAACGCTGTCTACATAGTCTTATTCTCGATCACATGTGATGACTGTTTTAAAGATTTTAATATATCATGTCCTCATTGACTCGGTGGATCATCAATATTCAATATTAAATAAATACAAAATCTAACTATAATTTGCAAAAACGTTAGTGGAATTGATTTTAGTATCCTCGAACCACATCATGGGGCCACTTTGAGCGAAACCCACTTTCTGTTTTCCCTTTTTCTCGTTTTCCTTATTTTTCCCGAATTGGTCTTTCAACAAACAGGGAACACAAAACATAATCCTTATATCATCTTACTTAGGAAAAGGAACTCTATTCACCTCAACTATATCAAGGATTCAAAATTAAGTCATCACTTTATCCTCATTAGACCGATAACACTTAAATCTAACCTAATACTATATATGTTCGATTCTTAATCTCGTTTGTACGTAGCGCAAATTATTTACACTATGATCGAGATATTTTGTAAAGAATAATAAGATGTGTTACTTAAAAGCTCTGAGCCAAGACACATGTAGAGATCGAGAAAGAAGAAACATGTTATATGTTATATATGTAAATCAGACAAACTACGTCGAGAGTCATGGATCTCAACTATTACCATTACACGCCAAACAAGTCAGAAACAAATTGTAAAGATGGACACACGTACGGCTAAAACACCTTATTAGGAAGAAAGCCAAACAAAAACCAACGCAACATTCAGTGGTAAGAGCTCTCGCAAAGACCATCTAGCTACCATATCAGGGGAAAAGAACACAGTGACATACCAAAAAAAAAAAAAAGGCCTAAAACAACGAACACACTCACTAAGTAAGGAAGATTAGAGAGAGTTAATGATGAGATGTCATCAGAGATCTCTGACGTGGAAGAGGTTGGGATTCTTGACGACGATGTCGTACATGTAAACGGAGTTGAACTTGGAGAAGTCACGAGGCAGAGAGATGAGATCAATGGAAGAATGCTTATGAAATTGGTACAGATCTGCGTCTCCACCGTAGTACCTCTCCCACCCTAATCCACACAATATTTTCTCCAGACTACTGTACGACCTCACCACTTCCCCTGTTGGCAAATACACCAGAGCCTTCCTCTTCCCTACCGACGACGATGAACCCTCCGACGGGTTCTCAATCTGAAACACTCCGTTATTTTTGAACACCCAAACCCCTGCCATATCGATCTCTTGATGACGACGAAGACAACGATGAGGATGTGTGTATATCTCAGCAAACAAGCATACAGAATGAAGGAGATGTAACACGAGGGTGTGTGCGCGTGTGTGTATATAGGGTGAAGAAGACAAATATGAGAACAAATTTGGGGTTAGGCTTGGAATCTAGATATTGTGGGGCCTCTAGGGTTTTCATTTCAGAGGACAGGGTGGTATGGCCGTTAGGGTCCCATGTAGGGCACAACAACAACAACCACCCCGGCTAGAAGAATATTTGTGGCTTTGTGTTTCTGTGTTTGTGTGGGGATATATATATATATATATATATATATATATATATATATATATATATATATATAAGTGAAGAGAAAGGTATGATGTTTGTGAGAGGGTGAGGATTTATATGGAAAAAGTCAATGGGAATAATAAAGGCAAGAATAAGCAAGGCTCGTATAGAGCACGAGATGTCCACGTGAACAAGAGTTGGGAGTTGGGTTTGGTCGCTCAAAGATGGGATACTCATATCATTGGGAATAATTAAATGGACTCCTTCAATAAAGTCATTTTGTTGGCTGTTCGTTCTTATTACTATTTGTTTTATCATATTCACTTCCACCTCTGTTTTGTGTGGCTTAGAAAGTAACCCTATCTTTTCCCCAAATTATTAATCACCCCAACTTAATACATACATAATTTTTGATGTAGTAATATGTTACATTTAGAAATTGAATTTTTTTTTAGTACTCTTTGTCAAACGTGAGTTCTTCTTTCATTTGTGGTTCCTTCTTTTTCATTGTCATGCACATTATTAGTTTAATATATTTGATTAACTAACGATAAAATTTAATTTGGATAATGATCAAGGCGACATTGTTGCGATTTAAAAACTTCTAGAACAAAATTAAACCCAAAAAACTTGTAGGGCAACATTGTTCAAAAGTAAAAACTTCTTAGATAAATTCGTACCTTAACAAAAATAAAGTAGATGATATATAAATTTGCCAACTTAGTATATGTGGCCAGTTAACAGTCAAACATAACCAAAACAACGGTTAGGATAAAATTGTTATGGTTTGAAAAATTTTGGGATGACATTACTCTTCAAAAAACTTTTGTGGCAACTTTACTTCTACTTGCCAACTGTTAGAATAAATTTGGATTTTGACACAGTATAAAATACCGGCGGCTAAGTTAATAGGCTACCGGACATCGTCTTTTCAAACCCCAAAAAGAAACGTTAATTAGTTGACTAGTTCTCATTTGATAAGTATTACAGTCGTTAATTAATTAATCCCTAATTAACTTGATTAATTTGGAAAACACATGTATTGATTCAAGGCCTTAGGGCCACAGTCATCCATCAGCCGTTGGCTCTTTATTAAATATTTCATGTCACAATCAGCGTCACGCACTTTCTAATTAAGATGTACCGAGTGTGTGTGTGTATATATATATATATATATATAGTAATCAAGGTTAATTATCTCTTCAGCTTGAAATATAGCCACTTTGATAATTAACTAAGCACCAACACAAATTAAACTTTGTTGTCAATCTGTCCTTAGCTGACAATGAAAATATAATATAATTAGTGCTTCAACAATTAACCCTTCAGAAGCTCTACGGAACAAGCTTAGATAAGATCAAATTAAGCCATAAATCCATTTATAACACATACTTTCTTTCGTATATGTATGATTGATCTTTGAACATTTCAAAAGGGTCCTTATCACTTTAATTTGTTTATTTGTGGAAGTTCAGCCTTGTCTGTAAAGTAAAGAATAATCTGGGGATGAAAATAACACTTGCCCGCCACCTTTAAATTTGCAACTTCTAATTTGTTCTATATGACTTTAGGTATAATTGGCTTTAACGGGGTGTTTGGAAACGACTTTAACTTTCTAATATGTATATTTTCGAAATCAACGTCCTTAATTTTTTAATGACTTAAATTAAAATAGGAATATAGTAAAAATAACAATATACAACGAAAAAATAAATTATAAAAAATGAGAATTAAACGAATGATGATCGATGGGGACCAATATCAGCATATATATTACAATTTCAAACTTTTCCACTAGCTAGATTATTTACTTCTTTTTTAAAATATTCATTTTGTCTGGTTAGCCAATGATTATTAAGGCATAATTATTAGAAGATGATTGGGTTACGTTATCCAGAAATTTGGAATCCTCACCACACAAATAATAAAACCTCATCTGCTAGAGTTAGATATTAAGTTACTTCAAAAATGATTGAGCCCCTTATTACACGTCCCTCAAATTTCACAAATAAATTGAAGGGATCGAGGGTCCCAATCATGATCGACCAACAACGACATTATATCCTCATAAATTTCTGTGCTGTTGGAACAAGAAGACTATATAGTGTATATATATATATATATATATATATATGTCTGTGTATGTGTGTGTGGAACACACAAAATAAGAATACTAGATTGTTCAAAAAATGGTGAGATGCCCACATGGCATCACATGGGCTTCCCCCCGAGGACTGGTCCTCCACAGGACATGGAGAAACAAAAAGCTTTTATTGCATCCCCTGCCCTGTCAATTCTGTCATTGCCACGTCACCCCTCTATAATTTGCTTTGTCCTTCCATGTCCGTTTACTATTTCACCTCAGTTTATAAGTTTAAATTAATTAATTCTTATATATTAAAGAAAAGTTAGTTAATTTATTAATTATGAGTTAAATTTTTAATTTTATCTTTATTTATGATTGGTTTCAAGAGTCAACATGAATATTTTTTTTGTTTATTATAATTAATAAAGGCAAAATTGTTAAAAATACATTTATTATTCTAAAACCGAATTTATAATAACAACAAAAATGTTTAGTTAAAATAGACTTATAATAAATAACAGAGTGATATATTTTATGGGTGTAAAAATATGGATAAGGAAAATCCTAACTTATCAATTTCAGCCATTAACGTCTGACTGATAAAAGTTTGCGTTTGTTTATCTAGGGGGTTATATATAGTGGTATTTTAAAAGGTAGAGATCTTAATTCTCAAAACTAAGCCATATAAAAAAAATTCATATAAATAAGTTTGACATGGCAAAATAGTGTATATGCTTTTTTATCTAACTCTATTTTTTATGCGAAGTTTAATTTCTTTAATTTATTATATGAGTGTGCATGTATCAAACTCAAGTTTGCTTAAACCAATCTTATCTTTCAAACTGTTTATCCTTTTATATACTACCTCTTATCTTTATTAATATAAGACATAGTTGACTTTTTTTTTAGGGATTGAGAAATCTAAGTAAATTACTCCCTTCGATATTTAATATAAGACATATTTACCTAATTTGATTTGATTAAGGAAGTTGGTTAAGTTAGTTAATATGATATGTATTTTCTAAAATATTATAGCCATTTTCCTTCATTATCTCCTCCCATTTCCTTCATTATCGTTAAATGAGTGTCAATAGGGGTAAATTAGAAAAAGATTGACAAATATGAAAATTATATCTTATATCTAGAACCAAAATCAACTCCTCAAATATGTTTAATATTAAAGATTGGAGGAGTAATTTAAAGTATTTATATTTATCTTTTTTATACCAAGCTAATTTGTCTCACTTATAAATTGATATATAACCAAATTAAATTATATTTAACATATTTTATTATTAATTAAGTTATTTAGCTTCCTTTATCTCTAAAAAAGTCAATTAGATCATATATTAAGGACCAAACGGAGTATATAATAATATTTGTATACAATCCTTCATAGGCATTGGACACATTGATATGATTACCCAGCTAAACCTAATTTGGAACCAGATGTATATAGAAAATTCCTAGGTTATCTAATCATTTCACACTACAAAAAAAAGGACGATTAGTAGCTGTTAATTTGAAGCGGTTGAAATAAACCGCTACAAATATAAGAATTTGTAACGGAAAACTGCTACCGATTTGCAACAGTAAATGTTCGCCCATCATTAAATGAAATTTGTAACCCTTCTATGTACACTTTGTAGCGGTTATGTCTACAATAACCGCGACAAATATGGCGCTAGCTTTGCGCCAAATGGCGATAAGGTGGCGCAGCTATTGTCGTGGGTATTTTGTAGCAGTTATGTCTCCAATAATCGCGAAAAATATGGCGCTAGTGTTGCGTCAAATGGCGCCAAGGTGGCACGCCTATTGGCGCGGGTACTTTTGTAAAGGTTATTGTTGACATAACCGCTACATATATGGCGCCAGAGTGGCGTCCAATGGCACGAAGCTGACGCACATACTTTGGCCATCACATAGTAGTGGTTACTCACAAACAAACCGTTACAGATTCAACGCGCACTTTGTGACGGTTAATTGGTAGCGATTATTATTAAATTAACCGCTACAGAATTCAAAAAAACATTTACTCTGTGGAGGTTAAGTAGTAAACCGTTACAAATGGGAAGATCTGTCATGGTTATATCAAGAAATGCTATCGATTGTATGCCTATAAATAGCCACGTATGGAATCAGAGATGTCAAGAAAAGAATGTGCAGCATGAAGCTAACAATTGGTTTCAAAGGAGCTGTCAACCCCTGAAAGAAGGGAAATGGCTTGTGATTGGTATTATGTTACATAACATGATACCAAGCACATGTCATTTGTGTTTTTTCAGGTGGGTGACAACTACTTTCAAACCAATTGTTTGCTTCGTGCTGCAATTTCTTTTCTCTTTCTTGATAATTAGGAACGTTTATTATATAAATCGCTACAAATGCTTCAAGCAGTAATTTAAAACATTTAAATTGTGACACTTAGTAGCGGTTAGTTATTTTAAACCGCTACAAAATATGCACGGACACAATTGTAGTTATTTCTCTAATAACCGCTACAAATATTTGATAGCATTTATTATCCACAATTCACAAAGTTATAATTTAACGGTTATTATAGTGGTTTGTGTTGTAACCACTATAAATATTTGACTGTATTTATTAACCACAATCCATGAAGCGAGATTTTAACGGTGATTGTAGTGGTTTCTCTAATAAACGCTACAAATATTTGATTGCAATTATTAACCACAACTCATGATACGAGAGTTTAGTGGTTATTGTAGCGGTTATATAAAAATAACCGCTACAAATGTGGCGCCATCTGTAGAGGTTTGTTATAAAACTGCTACAAAGTTTAGCTCTATATAAACTGTTGCCTCCTTCCTTTCTCTCATTTTGCCATTTTTCTTTTTGACAAGGTTTCCTTAAAATTTTACATTTCTACATATGGCTTCAGGAGTTAGGGGAAGGGGGTTATACCACCCCCAAGATTATTTCTGCATGGTAGCGGTAGCAAAGGAGGAGGGGGTCGTGGCAGGGGTCAACGTAGAGGGAGTAGGGTCGCATGACTACAGATAGGCCCAGAGCAGCCACAGGAGGGGGCCCATCACAACTACAACAGACGGCCCCACAAGAGCGAGCCTCATCACAGCTGCAGCCAACGACCCTACCGGAGTGGATCACACCGCAGGTCCATTATGAGGAAGAGGGATGTGAGATCAACGTCAGTGATTATGAGGACGAGAATGAGGAGATGTTGAAATTTGACCAAAATTCCTCTCAACGACTTGAAGCGATTCCTAGATGAGGAGGTCGCGGAGGACCAGGACCACCCATGACAATCATCTTCCCGGTCGACCGGGTTTGAGGTGCAAGTGAGAGCTAAATGTAATTTTGTTATTTAATTTTTTCTTTGAATACAATTCAATGAAATGTGAATTTAAATTTAAGTAACATATATGGTAATTGTGCAGATGAGCAGGGGAACATTTTCAAGAGGAGGCTGGACATGACCGGTCTGAAAAGAATGGACCGGAGGTTACGAATTGTGGTTCCGTGGAATGAGCCCACAAACCAGCCTGTTGAGAATGGGGTCACCTATTCAACCGCTACTTGAACGACCTGGGCTCAGAGTGGATGCGGTTCCTCATTCACTTCAGGACGTGGAAGCAAGTTCAGAAGGGCCTGAAGGATCGCGCGTGGGAGGAGGAGGTTAAGGTAATTAATAATTGCATTTAATTATATTAAATGATTTGTAATTAAATGTTTCTAATTATTATTTTTAAATTTTATATTTTCAAAATAATCATATTTAAATTTTTTTAATTAATTTTATTTCAGGGTAAGTTTGCTGTATAGGAGAGCTATAAGAGATACGCGTTGATGAAGTTGGGAGACGGTTGGAAGAATAAGAGGAATTGTCTCTACCACATCAAGGATAGGGATGAGATGATTACTCTGGAATAGCTAATCGAGGCTGTCACGAACGACGTCCTACCAAATGACTAGGCGGGTTTTGTCCAGTACAAGAGGAGTTTGGAGGGGCAGGTAGTTTTTTTTAATAACTATTATTTGACCATTTTTTGTTATTTTAATGTTTTCTAATAATTATTATTTAAGCAATGTATGTAGGCTCTTTCTCAAAGAAACAAGATGAGCCGCGCTCAGCAGTCAATCCACCATACGGCTGGATCGAAGACATTTGTTGTGACCTACAACTACAAGCACGAAAGGTTGTTGGCCTGAAGAGTAATGACTCATATATTCTTATGCAACAGTTACTTTTGCAAGCTATAAAGAATGCACTTTCTCCCGATGTGTCTATCGTTTTGGTAGAGCTGTGCTCCTTCTTTTGAAAGTTGTGTTCTAAGGTTTTGATTGTTGACGAGCTCGATCAGCTGCAGTCCAAAATCATTCTCACGCTTTGTCATTTGGAGATTATCTTTCCTCCCTCCTTTTTTGCTGTGATAGTTCACCTAACAATCCACCTAATTCATGAAACAAAGCTCGCTGGCCCAATTTAATATCGATGGATGTATCCTATTGAGAGGTAGTGTATTTACACATGTACGTCATCATTACTTTCTAAATTTGCTACTTGCCTATTTCACAATTTAGTATCATATTTCCCTCTTTACTTTATACGTTTCTTAGCAAATTGAAATCTTATGTAAGGAATAAAGCGTGGCCATAAGGTTCTATAGTTGAAGATTATATAGGGGATGAAGTCCTGTATTTCTGCTAAAGGTACTTTGATGACATTGAGACGTCTTTCAACCAACCGTCTCGTGTCGACGATTGTCCTAAACTTGAGCCAACAACATCAACAGAGTTGTTAATCCCTTATGTTGGTAAATCATTTGGAGGAAGTGAGAACTTCAAACTAACAACAACTGAGAAGTTGCAGGCACATAGATATGCCTTGATTAATTGCACTCAAGTTAAACCCTTCCTTCAGTAACAATCGTATACTCATATATTATTCTACAACTATCCTTATATTTTTTATTTACATTTCATGATCATCTTCCCATGATTAATTGCAAGGAATTCAGAAGTCATGTGAAACATTAACTAAGGATTCGAACACAAACATCCTCCAAAGTTGACAAAAAGGTCTACAGAGAATTCTCGGCTTGGTTTGAGCGCATAATATTAAATGACCACAACTCGTACTCACTAGAGTTCAGAGCACTCGCAATCGGCCCACTTGACTATGCAAAAAGGTTTATAGCATACAATGTTAATGATTTCAAGTTTTGCATGGTATTACGAGATCAAGGATCACAAACTTAAAATTCGGGTGTTTTTGGCACCTTTGGGACACGGAGTTATGCGAGCAGCAATGATGATAACATGTAATTTGGAGGTATTCCTCACTATAGAAAGCTTGGTAATGCCATCAAACTAAATTACCAAGGTCATTTCACTGTTACACTTTTCAAGTGTTTGTGGGCAAATACGACCACTTCCTAGGGACTCATAACAGACGATTTAGGCATCACATCATTAAATTTTTCTCGTCGAATTCACACCAGTCAATCTGAAGATAATGAGCCATATAGTCTTGCCTCAGAGGCACACCAAGTTTATTACGTCCAGGACGAGAGATATAGGGATTGGAACATAATGGTTCACTTAAAGCCTCGAGACCTTTACGACATGGGTGATGGTGAAAACATTATTTACGAGAGTGAGCCATTCCATCCCGCCAATTTTGAAAACTTCTTCCCTGAAGGCGATGATAATTTACCTATAGTTAGGTGAGTTTTCATAAGTTTCCATCATTTACATTTACTATTTTCTACACAACAATACCATACTAATATTTCTTTCACAAAATTTTTGTAGAGATGGCGAAGAAGAATGATTAAGTGGAACTATGATTTTTGTTTTTTTTTAAATTTTGATATGTATTATATATATATATAAATTGAATCATAGTTGTAGCGGTTACATAACCGCTACAAAATAAAATAAAATCACTACAAATAATAAACTGCTACAAATATGACATACTAACCGCTACAAGAGTCACGCATATCCCTATAAATACCTCCACACTAACTCTTTTCATACACATCTCTGTTTCTTTACTCTCTTCTTCTCTCTTGTTTTTTCGCATCCATGATTTTTTTTTCAAGAGCTCAAGATCTAAGTAATGTGATCATCATACATGATAATTTTTTTATCAATTCTTTCATCTCTTTTTTTTTCCTTCTTATAATATTCATACTATTTTTTTTTCTGGACATTAAGGGGCTATTCCTTAAAAATGTTCCTTACAAAGCGATCCACATCTAGGGGATAACAAAATAAGTACATATTACCTACAAATTCATAACATTACCTACACTTTCTCGTTATTGTGCATATAAATTTTATATTTATGTAACTCAATTTAATCTTTTTCTGTACCCAGTAATTCAATTTAATTAATTTTTTTAAATAATAACTATGTTTAATTCAGTTATATAACTAATGAACATGTTAAAATGATACTATAAGAATTAAATTATATTACTGGATATTTTTTTAATTTTTCACGACAATTTGTAGCAGTTATATACACCGCTACAATGTTAACGGTGAAATTGAAAAATTGTTTAAATTATTTGGCGCCTCTTTTAGAATTTTATTTAGTAGTGGTTACATTAGTAGCGGTTATATCACCGCTACCAAACAGATTCAAAAATTTTCAATTTCCGACATAACCAAATATTAGTAGCGGTTGTTGGACCGCTACAATTTTTGGTGCTTAAATATCCGCTTCTTAAAATTGGTAGTGGTTATAAAATAACTGTTACCAATATTTGGTATAAATTTGTAGCGTTTATTTAACCGCTACTAAATTATCACAAAATGGTTTAGCCATCATCCAACTATTGTAGCAGTTAGTTGTAACCGTTACTATATTAGTAGCGGTTTTTTCTCTCTTGAATATCAGTTACATTTAACCGCTACCAATATTGTTTGCAGCAGTTGAAACCACTATAAATACATATTTTTAACCGCTACTAAATCGAGATTTTTTTGTAGTGTCACAATTTATAGCAAAAGTTGGTGAGGGATTTATCCATATGATCTAGATGCATTTTGATGATATATATATGCTAGACAATATATATTGACTGATTGATCAATTTAATAATTGTGGTCCTTATTGTTCTTCTTTAGGCATACAAGGACTCTGAAGAAACCCTGAATGATAATTGTATATATTGTCGATGCCGGAGAGAATTAATCCCAAGTGGTACCCCAAAAAAAAAAAAAAATCAACTTTGGATATAGAACCTTATTGACTAGTTTTAGATGGAGACGTATATACATAGCTAGCTAGCAAGCATTATATTTTCAGGTCATTTCATTCGAGAGTCATGCCTCATGCACCGTTTTATTCTCTTAACGACATTGACGTTTGGAGTGGCTCCTGTGGTCCTTCTTGATATTTAGCCATTTTTAACCTTTCAATCGTATATCTGTCTTAATTATTAGCCAATTGATTAATTAGTTAGTTTAATTAATTTGACATGATATGCTATACAGTAATAATTCATTTTTATCGTGAATCATATGTATGATCAGTTTTTTTCGATTTAAATTATTAAAAAAACAATTTTAGTTGTGACAAATTAATTTTGAAACAAAAGTAGTTGACAGGTTGCACATATACGAGTTAGTCTTAATAAGAAGGTCACAGTAATTTGAAGAGGATTTAATCAAGGAGACTGAGATACTACCTTCCATCCTTTATATATATATATATATAAGAGATTGTTAATTAATTTGGGTGGATTAAATAAATTAGTCATATTAGTTATTTATAACACATATAGTTAGGTTATTTGTTCCTAAAATAACACATTTCATCATGACCATATTCTTAAATAAAAATTCCTTAACGTGCGTAATTAATAAAGATATTTAAAAATAATTATAAATTTAAGAGATAAAATAAATTGTGGTCTTATATTCAATATTAAATCTAAATCTTAACAAGCTTTTATATTAAATACTTTGGGTATCACTTATTTTGAGAACGTTTAATTGACTCAATAAGGTGTATAAGAAGCTGAGGACGACAAATTCTCTAGCTTCCCAAGTCCTTGCAAGATGGCCTGGAGATTTCAATTTACAGTTGTAACAGCTGTTTGAATTTTGGAGGACAAATCCAACTCAGCAATATTCTAGTCTCAATTCTTTTGAAAGAAAAATATGAAGAAATTAAATAAAAATCCTGCCTTTTCAATAATTATGTTATGGGGAGGAGACATAAAAAACATTCCAAGGCGTCCCCACAAACTTTATTAAAAGATCTTTTTGTTATCCCCCCCCCCCGGCAATAGACACTTTAATAAGAATCAAGAAAATGCTAAACATATCATTAATATATAAGAATTAATTTTATCACGAAGAATCCGTACAATCAGAAATATATGTAAATGATAAAAAACAATTTCACTCGTCAAATATTAATTTTAAAAGAAATTGAACTTGACATGTTGCATGCACCAGTCTTAAGAGGAAGGTCATGGTGATTAATTTGCAAGAGGACGTAGTTACCAATAAGGAGGCCGAGAAACTGCAATATTGATTAATTAATATGAGAGAAATTAATTTATGGTCTTATAGTTTTAACTGGGTTGTAACTTAGTCCTTATTCTTTGACTTTGTGTAACTCAATCCCTATAATTTTGATTCAGTTGTAACTCAATTTTTAAATTTTGATTTACTATAATTGAATCCTTACAGTTTTAAAAATTTTATAATTACACTTATTTTTTATTTTTTAAGTGTTCTCAGACCAGCATTAGATAATATTGAGGCTGAAGACTTCTCAGGGACGACAAAAATTCTCTAACTCTTCTCAAGTCCTTGTAGGATGGCCTGGATTTCAGTTCACAACTCTGACACATATGTTAGAATTTTGGAGGACAAATCCAATTCCGCAAGATCGATCAAGATTCCGTTGGCAGAAAAAAAAAAAAAGATCGATCAAGATTCCAACTTTATAATATTGTTTTTTAAATGTATAATGAATAATACATACCTTTCAATATTTTAAGTTACACAGGGAGAAGATTTTTTTCCCTAAAAACAAAAAAAAAACAAAACAGGTAGTATTCTAATAGTCAAATTCCATACAGGCACCCCCCCCCAAAAAAAAACTTTATAGAAAGACCCTTTTCTTAAAAAAAATTTCCCCAAGCAATAGGCATATATTTCACATGAGAATCAACGAAAAAGTTGTGTGTGTCTATCTGTTTGTACCCCCACCAACAGCACAAAAGCTGGAAAACTATATATCAACGAGTGTTCAACATCATTTAACACCTTTGTGTAATATGTGTGTATAACAATAATTAATATTTGTGAGCTCTCTTTAAGTTCGAATCTTAAAAAAAACACTGTGTTGAGAAAAAGTCACGAACCTTGTAATTGGAATAGTCAGTGCTTAAATACCTGACAATAGAATTAAAAAAAGTATCAAATATTTGTTAAAAGTATAAAAAAATATTTATGAGCTCTTGTGTGCTTTGTTTTCTTTTTGGAAATTTTGCTCCTTTTCAATTTTTATCAAAAAGAATAAGTACTCTCTTTTTACTCTATGAACATTAAATGCATGTGAGTATTTTTTGTCACAACTCATGCACCTATTATACTTATAATTGCTTATTTAGTTTAGAGCCCGATGGAGATTATAAAAGTGCTTATAAACCCCATTCATTCCATTTAGGTAAATTTTATGAAATCCAATCAACCGTGACTTCACCCTCCCACTGCACTTTTAACACACAAGTAATAAAAGAGTTGTTTTTACAATTAGAAAATCCTGATGAAACTAGCTTCTCCAACAGGAATTTCCCTAATTTATTCTATGCTCCCTTCTCCAAAATTATCTCCGGAAATATTCCCTCCACATATTTTTCCTATTATTTTTCAACTAAAGTACTTTAAATAATATATTTTGCCCATTATTTAACATCAATTTTAAAATTATTTTAAATAATAAAAAGTATAAAATAAAAATAATATTTAAATATTCATATCATTTACTAAATCATATTTAATGATAATTATTACATATTTAAAATTTATTATTAAATATAATGAGCTCAATGATGTCGTTTGATCAATGTAGTCGACTCCATCTAGTGAGATTAAAGCTATGTTGTTGTTGTATTATTAAATATAATAATGAAGATGCAAACAACTTTATTAAATTCACACTTTTTTTAGTAATTAAGTATACGTGTATAAGTGATTTTAATAAATGAAATTCAAACATAATCAAAATTTTCAAAGCCACTTATAAAAAAAAATCCAAACAGAAATTACAATTAACCAGTATCCCTTTTAGCGAGTGTTACTTATAAAAATAATGATCATGGTTGTTCACTGCTAATCCAAATGGACACTAAATAGTTTGAACTCACAATCTCATATTCAAGAAAACTTAAGAAATGAGTTTAATGTAACTAGACTATAAGGCTCCAACTACGTGTGAATTTTTGAGCGATATAGCAACAACTGAGTTGATGGAAAAAACTCTACATATAATCTAGTACCTTATATATATTATTGTCATATGAATAATAATTATATGAACAGTAAATTATCTAATATAAAATTATCTTTAAAAAAAGGATATTTCGTGAATTAAAAATTTATTTCAATGAACTTGGTTTCAAGTGAATTCGGACCAGAAATCAGGTCCCCCCAAAAAAAGATAAGGAACTAGGACATAAAACTGAAGTAATATATGCCTTAAAATATTAAAATTAAATTAGTGACAATAAAAATAAGAGTTATGCACTTGTCAACTTGTGCATCTTCCACAATAACCCAACAATCTTGGGCTTCAAATTTACATAGCAACGAAAAGGGTTCCAAAGCCCATAAGTGCGGCCCAAGAAAGGCCCATCTGGATCCTTGGAGAGCTGCTGCTGGCGGGAACTGGAGCATCACTTGGCGCGGCGTCGTCATCGGTCAATGGCAATAGCGAGATCTCTGCTTCCGGTGAGATTTCCGATGAAGGTTTGGTCTCAGACGAAGGTGCGGTCTGCTTCCTTGATGGGGCTGGAGCCTTTGTTGATGCTGGTGTCTCTGGTGCTGATGGAGCCTTTGCTTTTGGTGTTGATGATGAAGCCGGCGATGGTGACGATTGCCCTTCAATTCCAGGGGCAATAATTGGTCTGACGACTTGGAGGATGGAAATATTGTAGGGCTCAGAGACGACGGTCTTGACGAGTTGGACGTCGATTGGGGCGCCATTGACGGCGGATCCAAAAGCCATCTCGCCCTCGCCGATCAATCCGACCTTGATGAAGCCCATTTGGTTATTGGTGGGACCGGTGGTTTGGAAGAGAGTGGTCAATTGAGTTTGTTGGTTTTCAACGGCGTTCATGAGCTTCTTCTCGTCGAAGTAGTCGAGGATGACATGAGTGCTAAGGATGGCCTTGATGGCGGCCTGTGACTTGCCGGAGATGGAGGAGATGCTGGAGTCGTCGACGGCGAGGACGGTGATGGTTTGACGACTATTGATCTGATCAGCAAGCTTGGTTTCGGTAAGGTATTTATTGAATGAACTAAATTCTGGGTATTGTGCTAGCATTTTTGTGATGTCGAAGGCCTCAATGGCCGACGACGACAAAGCCAGAAGAGCGAGAGCTACGCAGAGAAGAGAAGAGTTTTTGGAATTCATCTTCTTTCTTCTTCTTCTTCTTTTTTTTTTTTCCTGTTTTATAATATATAAATATCTTTTTCTCTTCTCTTCTCTTCTCTTCCAATATTGTGTTGTTTAGAAGAGTTATACGAATTCCGAAACCAAGCCCGATAAAAAAGAGACTTGGGGTTTCATATTTATAAAGGACGTTGTGGGATTTATGGTGGGTTGAGAGTGAACCTCTCTGTGCAATTGCAAGATGAACAAGAAATTAGGAGGTTTTGATATTTTTGGGGGGTTAATATTATGAATGATTCTCATCTGACCTTCTATGTAGCTTCACTATAATTAGCTTTAATTTCCTTAATTGTCTCACATGCATGCTTTTGAAATTATGGAACGAAGATTGTTCAACCACATGCTTACTTTTCATTAGGATTGGTTCACTATAATGAGCTTTCCTTAATTATCTCACATTAATTAATCCTAGTTTTGTATAATATATTAAGATTAAATATTTATTTTATGCTCTATCTTTTTTTTGAAAATGATTTTGCATGCATATAGTTTACAGTTGCATGCATGCATGTTTAATTCGTGTTTTGGCTAGCACGTATTACAAAAAAGGGAAGTTACTCTCTTTTTGGGTTTGGCTTGTATATTGATGTTCGACTAGTTAGGCTCTACACACTTGACTACTTGAGGGTCTGGTATTATTGTTCTAAGTCTAACTTGCAAGCAAGTTTTAGCCTTTTCTTTAAAGTTTACTTTTAACAGGTTGTTCAGTGCGGATGCAATGGCAGTGTACGTACTACGTGTAGCATGACACGAATGGCTCAAGCTTGGCTTTAATTCCGATTCTTGACACTGAAACTTGTTATCTGCTCTCAATTCAGTATACTATACGTACGGGATGCCCATAGCCTTGAAGATGGTCGAAGCTTGGCTCCAATACTTGGTGAAGAATGTTGATTGTAGAAATATAACCTCACGTATACGTGTGTGTGTGTGTGTGTTAACTCATAAAGCTCACTGAATATTTTTTCACGCTCTCATTCCTCTACCAATTAATTGCATCAAGGTGCCAGGGGATCCTGGAACCAAGTTGTGCAGACGCACCATGCTGTTTCAGTGATTATTATTTAAAACATGATATTTATTTTTTATGAACTAAAATATGCATGATAGGAGTATTTTATTAGTTGTCATCGTTAATGCACAGTGAATTCGCATAAACTTATTCATTTAGGGACAACACTCATTAGAATTGGTAAGCCCATATAGTTATGTGTGTTGTAGTAGAAGTTGGCTCAGGGCTACAGAGATTATATAATCTGCTGGACTCCATGAGATATAATTCAATTCAAATAAAAGAGAGAAAATTAGAGTCGTGGAGTTTATTTCTGTTACGGTGAACTTCATATGGATTTTATGCATTGTATGGGGCGCAATAAATAAACCAAATTATTTATATTTTATTAATATCGTGGTTGATATATATTATATAGAGTATTTCGTATTTTTTTAATCAAAATAGAGTATTTCATATTGAATTTATAGGTCTTATTTTTCATTTTATTTTATTCAGATTCAAAGTTAATTTAGAAAATATTACCACTTTTTTTTGGGGCGGAAGACAAACTTATTAGAAGAGGATGTCAAAATAAACTTTTTCACTAGTACCATGTATATTTACTACTCTCTTTTGTCTTTAATATATAAATTTTATATTTATTAATTCTTTTATAATTTATTCTATTGATATTCCCTCAATAATAATAATCAAGTAGAAGATGAAATGAAAAAAATTAAGGAAGATGACTAGGGTGTTTTAAAAAATACACATCATATCAATCAACTTAACTAATTTTCTTTATCTAATCAAATTAGGTAAATATGTATTATATTAAGGATTAGATAGGGTATATTACTAATACATGCATGAAAAGTGCTCTAAGGAAATATACGAGAGACATGGAGATGATCTCATCAGGCTTCTGGCTGAAGAGGAAAGTGCAGCAATAATATGAAACAATTATACATTGCCCATAAAAAATTACGTCAAGAGCGAAAACATGTGAGGAAACAATTATACATAATATTGCCCATAAAAAAGTCAGACGTGATCATAAAATAATAATAATTGGTGTGGTAAATTAATTAGTGGTCATTGTTCAACAATAACGAGAGTATCAAGGATCGACTTGTAATTTTTACAGTGCCAGAATTCTTCCTAAATTCCAATAACACATAACACTACAATCAATTAAAAGACCAAAACTTCTCCCTACTTGGTGAAGCCAGAGCTTCTCAACTTTCAGTGAGGCCTACAGTGTCTGAAAATAAACAACGTAACCTTTTAAAGTTTAAAATCCAGAACTACAGAACATCCATCCATTATCCACAAAATGCCCCGTAATCTTTGTCAATCCAAAGCTCAATCACAGTCTCGTCTTCCTACAAAAATTTGATTCACTTTTGCCTCTGGACTTGTATAACCCTTATATACAAGTGATCCATTATGTGTGCTAGAGCCAAGGTGAGGCAGCGATTCCATCACGTGGCCAAACAATCAATGACATATTATCCCAGATGAAAAAATTCCTGGCTAGAATGATGTGAAGTTGGAGAAAAGCTTCAGCAATTTGTCCAGTGTTTCTGGATAAAACTTCCTCGCAAACAGATAACAAGGTCGTTGTAACCCATTCCACATGCACGGTGTAAGCACCAACGTTCTCTGCAAATCACCCCCCCAATCCCAGTATATATCAACACCAGCAATATTGTAGGTATATATATATTGACAAGTTAATTTAAGTCCAATTGCACGTTTGGTTTCATGTAGGAAATTATCAAAACCATGTTCTAATAGTTTTTAACATAAAACCAAATACGTTCTAAATAAAGAAAGCTATGTGAGATTTTATACGATTTAACTTCATACCTGTGCATCACTTGTGTAATGCGGACATTCTGTCACAGACTGCATTCAACGAACCAGATAAATGCCATGTTAAGATTTTAAACGAGTGCTTATGGCTAGGAGAGGAAGCTAGAACTCCAAATTCATGAACAATGATTCTCTCTTAAAGTAAATTTCAAAACTTTACTTTCTATTTTATCTATAATTTTTTCCCGCAATTGTCAGAAGCTCAGATATAGTCAAATTATATCAACGGGGAAATATTGCTCCCATTAGAGGGTATATTCAAGCTTCCTTTAATGATTACACCAGAAGAACAGAGAGTTTTCTTTCACTTTTCCACTCAAAACTGCGGAGTCTAACTAAAGGAAGAGAGTAAGGTGAATGTTACGTACTGATATCTTGGCAAGTAGGTCAAGAGTGATATCCAAAGCTGCAAATGATCTTGGATGCCATTTTCCTTCAGACCAATCAACATACGTTACTGACCAATTTGCAATTCCACCAGGATCAATCATCTGAACATGCACCAAAGCAAATCAGCAACGAGACTTGAAAAGAAAGAGTGGTGGACACAAACACAGTAAAGCACTGACATGAAAAAAGGTTTGAAGGTAATGCTCATCAGAATAGCAGTTGCGTCCTCCCTCCATATTTGGCTGCAGAAGTTTAAAACATTAGTAGCGTAAAGTTTGTATAAGAGAAACTTTCAGATTTACAGATTTCTTTCTTCCAAAGAACGAGTAAAGAAATATTATAAACAAGCAAAGTGAAGATATAACCTCATACGTACTTTTATGGAGAAAGAAAGAAAGAAAGAAAAACAATGATCAACCCATTTGTAGCTTAAAAACATATGAGAATTGCTGAAGGTGATATATACATGTGTATATACATATATATTTATGCGTGTGTATATATAAATCCTTTGAAAACTTAATCTTCAATAATATATTCCAGAAAACTTCATAATATTCTGCTCCAACTGCATGATTTCTAAAGTGTTTAAGTTTTATGAAGTTAGAATTGTGTTTCCAAGGGAAAGTATAGAGAATAGTTACAGAGAAATGAGTCAGAGTGGTTCAGACTTGGCCTAAGCTCTCATGTCATCAAGTAATAATCAATACAAATATACTTCAGGTCCACCCACAATGGTTTTCTACAGAGGTAATAGGATAACTACAAATTGAATCAAATAATCGACTCATCAGAAACCACAGAAGCTTCAAGCGATTCATTTGAATTATACCCTGCAATGAAGCTTAAATTTTGTGAAGTAGAGATTATCTGCCATCACTATTATCGCATGCCGCCGCTTCAATGAGAACCACTGCAGTACAAACATGATTCAAATAAGTTAAAAAAAAAAAGGTGATCTCCAACATGTGTACATTTCTGGTAGAAGAACCATATTTTGATCCAAATTTTGATTGTAATAATTTGTTCTGTACTTTCAATGCAAGAAGAATGACTAAAGGTAAAAATGATTGATACTAATAACAAAATCATATAAAAGGCATAAAGAAAAATGTAGCAAATTTTTTTGAAAGTTAAACATGCATAAAAGATTTTTGCCATGAAGAGAAACCTCTCATAATTGGAATGAAAATCGATCTCTTAATTCTTAAACAACTGGAAGACAGTAAAGTTGCCCCACCACAACAACTAGGCATTATAAATAGAGACTAATAGAACAATTTGTCATATAGTGAGAGAAAATGATAAGCCATTTTCCCAATGTCTGCAATCTGCAGTGACTGTCAGACAAGAGGAGATTGTCTGATAAATCTTGCACCATAAAACTGGGGTGAAAGGAAGGTAATTCAACGGTTGCTTTGGCCGAGGGATAGTTTAGTTTCGTCAAGTATAAAGATGCAATGACCCTTTTCATAAATGAAGTCAACAACATTCTCAAAGCCTTTACGATCTGGTTATAACTATACAGAGCAAAGTTTGAAGTGAGAAATGAGAGGAGAAAAATTAGCAGAAATAGCGAATCAGGAGAGCTTCTTTCAACACATAGGTGGCCATGAAATTGCATACAATAGATGACGTTTACCTAAAGTACCTATACTATGAACTTGAAAAAGTATACATCCATGTGGATATTAGAAGTTTGAATCAAGCAGCTGTCAACATCAACAGAAGTTATACCTGTGAACCCTTTCGGAAATCCTTGATCTCTACTTCAGGAAGCATGTGTTCAATATACCTGCCATTTCCATGAGGACCAGGGTCCACAAAGCTTTTGTTTTTTGGGGTGAAAGGGAAGAAAAATCGCGACAGGTTAGATTGGATTTCCACAAAAAGATTCAGCAGGAGAAACTTATTTTACAATGTCTTACCAGTCAAGAAAGCTGACATTTGTATACAACAAGTAGTTGTACACAAATTCAAAGTGACGCACAGGTATACAGCTGAAATAAAAATTTGAAGATATAACTACATAGAATGAATCCCTTCAACAAATCATGATTCAAAACAACGAGAAGAAATAAAAAATAATAATAAAAACCTTTCAGATAGCAGGACAAAATGTTGGTTATCAGGGTCTAAAAGAGCGTTTGCCAAAAGTCTCCTTTCTGCTTCAACCATGGAAATTTTTCCCCAGGCTACCTGTAAAATTCTGGTATCAAGACATAGATCGCATTTGTATGACTTTCTGTAACATTAGTCAAATTATACTAAGCACTTGATAAAAATTATATACATCGTGCCATATCAACTTCCGGACATCAACCTTAATAATTGTACTTTGATTTTTCACAGAACAACTGACAATTTGGATATTCAAATATTATATGCTGCCCATACCGATTCACTGTGAATGTCTCGACCAACAAAATAACGGCTGATATGTGCTGGTTTTTCCTTTGATGCATGCACGTAAACTGAGAATCTGCCTTCATGGCCCTGCATTTTGGTGTAAGTAGAGTTCAAAATTAAGATGAATTGCAGCAATGACGGGAAAAAGTGACACATAATAGTTTGCCACCCAATTCAAAACTAATACTTTTTCAGAGAAGAAAGATCATTAGTAATGCTTTAATGTGATAACTTGATTTATGTTATTCCCATCCCTGCAATATATGAGGAAGACGTGATACGCAAGGAAAAGGGTGATGATACAAAGAAAAACGTTTTACAAATAAGTTGGCTAAACTCTTGTGCGTTCAATTCTTTCAAAAGACAGTAAAGATAAGCGTATAAAGATGTGTATGGACATCGCCATACTTTAAGACTATTTACCAGATATAGAGATTAAGTGGAAAAATTAATGGTATCAATATCAACGCTACAAGAGAAGTAGCCCAATTGAATATGGCAACAAGACCTAGGGAAAAATATCTTTCATAAATTTAAAGGGAGTTGACAGAGTAGTGATACACCAAAGTAGATCCATCGTAGCTTCACGAAGTGATTAACTCCATTCTCATAGCATGTTAGCTACATAACCGACAAGTTAAGATGATTGAAATTTAGGCCTATGAAGAAAAATGCTGAAACTATATCTGCAGGGAGTCCACAGATGCAGTTTATTTGATAAAACTACGAAGAAACTTAGGGCAAGGGAAAATGAAATATAGCATTCATACTAATATAAAGAAAGAAGACATGAAAGAAAACTTAATGGAATAATGATGCCATACTTGAAAGAATGCGTGCCAGAGCTTCTCGAAAGGCAATGTACCCGGAGTCAAAAACAGAAAAGCAATCTTAGGGTTCTTTGTATGAACAGGAGGAGTCTTCAGAAGTTCCTTGACAACAACCTTAGATTCAGTCTCATCATCAGTCAATTCCCGGGTAGCCACCGCTTCATATGCTCCACAAGCTTCAGAGTCAAATAAAAAGCATGATGCAGAACTTCTTGGTAGATAAAAATAAGCAACAGTCAGAAAAATGCTTGCTACAGAAACCACTAATAAAATCCATATAGGCCTCTTTATATTTGATCGCTTTCTTGTCCCAAACATGATCAGAAAATCACTTATGCGTTGTGGCCATGCAAATAAGTGATTTCCTTGTTTAAGATACATCAGCAGCTTCTCCGGTCATCTCTCAATTTTTTACATTCAATACAATTCGGCTGCCATGGGACATAAGACAGAGTAAATCAAATATTATTCAACTATCCGCAGATGAAAAAGTGGCAAAACTCACATTTATAAAGCTTCAGGAACATGTTAGGAAAATGCAAAATGAGAGCCACAATTCTAGCCAGTGATTAATCAAAGAAGATATAATTCACAAAACCATATGTAAGCTTCCTAATGAACAAGAACATGCGTTGATGCCATTGCTGTCGAACTAAAATACAGCATTAAGTTCAACATCTTCTCGTAATGTGTTACCTAATATAAAAGAGCTCATCAAAGTCTCGATCGAATTGACACAGAGAAGTAAGAACCTCCCCCTCGGAAAGAAACTACTAAGCTAAAAGATCAATGCACTCTGAATTATTATCACCATTCTTTTTCCTTTTTTCCTGAACACAAATCGGGATTTTCACGTGCCCTCGATTCGATGTATGAAATATGAATCGTAAATACCAAACCCAGTCAGGAACATTGAACAATGTCAAATCCGCAGTTTACACAAGTTATCGCATTTTCCCAACTGAAGGCCACACATTTTTATCTCAGAACATGAAGAACACTTCAGACAATAATACCAAACAGGAATGGATTCTCATAGAAACTTGTTTGCGAGTTGAAACAGCGACGTCTCAAGTTCTAACAACAGAGCGCAAAAATGGAATCCATGACAAAAATAAAACGGACAAGCACAATGCATTAAATCACATATCCATCCACCACTTTTTCCAATGAAGGAATCACAACAGGTGAGAAGCAACATTCTAACGGCAATGACATTCAGGGATAGTGCGAATACCTGTGATCCAATAATGCAGGGGATCGAAGAGTTGAAATTAGAAAATTAGAAAAAAATCAAATGATGTGGATGTGGTATCCGTAGATGAGGATCCGAGTCAATAAAATAAAAAATAAGGTAGTGGTGAAAGGGAAAGAGGGTTTCGCAGCTGTGTGAGAAAATGCAGCAAAGAGAGAGTATAGAGAGATGGGAGGAGTAGTGGTGAAGGAAGGATGGGTATGTTGGTTTGTTGGTTTCGTGACGCAGGGTTGTCACAAAGCAATGGAAGAGAGAGGAGAAATTTGTGGGCCTTTTGCCACGTCATACGACAAAATGTTCCCAATTTATCTCATTCTCGATTCTCCACGGTACGGCGCGTTATTATTATTTTTTTTAATTTTTTTAATTCTGTCTTTTCTCATTTATGGGACCGTATCCTCGGACGCTCTTTTTTGATTTTTTTCCTTTTTAAATGCTTGTTTTATTTATTATTTTTAGCGAAAATATTTGCATGTACCTGTACTTTACTTTAATTTTTGGTTTAATACTGGTATGTTTTCCCTTTTAATTAAACTATTAATTTTATTTTATTAATACCGTTAGCTTCTAGCACTATTAGCTCCTGTACATGAGAAACATAATAAACTTAAAGTATTTAATTAAGATAAAAAAAATACATAGATACTAAATTAAAAATTAAAAGAAGAAGAAGTATAGGTACATACATACAATTGTGTTTTCCTTTTTATTTAAACTGAAAATCATGTGACGATCAACCAACAATAAAACAAAAAGCTATAAAAATTATGTAATTTTAACGAAACTTCAGCGATATTTTTCTTAAGCATTTTTACTTTGAGATTCCGTGTACAGCGTGGCCTCATTCCTCCCAAAACAATTTTATTTTGCGATGCATTGAAAATTTCCCATTTTTGGAAATTGGCCATTATTATGATGGTGTGAAGTAATAATGAGAGCGGATTTTCTTTCCTTTAATTTTGTAAATGATGCCTGTTTTATAAAATTACCATTTTTATTGTAGTATACCTTCCACACCTTATTATCTACAGTATTTAGTTTTCTTATGGATAAAAATTACTTTTTGTTCGACTTCTTTTTGGGATTAATGTGTAATTTTAGTAATAAAGTTTTACCCGATGAGGGTCTCGCATAATTAATTTTAGAATAGGAAAAAATAATAATAAATAATTAAAAATAGTGTGAATTTAACAAAATTGTTAAATTTAACTTAACGTGTTAAATTATAATAGAAGAAAATCATTAATAGCGTTAAGTTAAATTTAACTGTTTTGTTAAATTTTCACTCTTTTTAATTATTCATTATTATTTTTACCTCTTCTAAAACTTATTTGTACCAGACGTCATTCAAATAAAACTTTATTATTTAAAATTGCAATTTAACCCTTATTTTTATATTTTCTTTTATAATTAAGATAAGAGCAAATCTTCTGATTGCCATAGACAGAAATCCTTCAAATTTTGGCCCCCGTGTTAATCTTCGAAAAATTAATGAGAAAAGAAATTCTCTTATTGAGAAGTTATCAAGATCACTAGAGAACAATAAAAATTATTGTATAAACATAGAATTGATATAGTAATATAAGGTTCGGTTAGATCCTTCTTAATCTCAAATTCGAATATTAAAAGAGACATTTATATTAAAAGGATAAGTCACATATCCCAAACCGGATAATAATACCAAACAAAAAAAGGTGCCATAGAAAATAAATTTAATTTCATTATAAATTCTGAGGAATTAAACAACTGAAAATCCAAAATCTGATTCGTTCCCTTTCATCTACCTTCATTTCACGTATAAATTAATTAAGACAGAGATTCTGCTTTTTTAATATCATCAGAAGAGATTGATTTCCATTTTTATTCAATAGAAAAACTATTATTGATTAGTTAAATTGTGGCAACACTCTTGGAATATGGTGAATACATTATTAATTTTCTGAATTGTATCCGATTGTTAAAATATATTTTACAATTAATCAACAATATGTTATTGATAAAGTTCATGGCCAACGAAAGTTGATTCAATTGACAAAAAGTTAGTTCTTACAATTAAATTCAGATCTTTTTATTGATGTGACTATTTTATTGATGGAAAATTTATAAATGAGCACCTTTTTAACCGAGTTAAGCCAGATATTTGACTCATAGCATAATAATACCTTCTCAGACTATTATGATAGTGTCTTGTTTTCGAATTGCCGTCATAATTTAAAATTAATATGATTCACACTTGCATTATAATATTTATTTAGAATAGCGGTTGAAATATTTAATTTTTTTAATCATAATTTATGGTATATAAAATAAATTTTATCTTAATTTATGTAAATAAGTACTTTTTGATATTCCAAAAACTATCATAAGCAATCATATATATGGCATCTCTCGAGCTGGAAAAACAACCAAAAAAAAGGCCAAATTTAGTAATTTACACACTTGAAAATTTAATTCTATAAAAATTTTTAGCTTGGCCTCTTAGTGTATGTTTGTATTAGTTTTTAAAAAATAATTTTTACAATTTATAATGTAAGCATATAAAAAGACTTTTGTCTCGATTTGCTGAAAAAAATTTTAAAACTATAGTTTTGTTATTTTCTAAACATACACTAAGTTTAAAAAATCATGTTATTAGTCTTTAGTTAAACATAACATATTAGTATCAGATGGGGTTTTTTTTTAATAATGATCATTGTAGTTTTAAAAATTAGATTTAATATGTTACCATTTAAAAATACTTTTTCAATATTTAAAATTTCAACATTAACATTTTTTATTAATGGTATTAGGATTATTTTTTTGGTGCATGTAATTTTGACTTTATTATAATTCAATTCTTAAATTTTGATTTATACAATTTGATTGATGTAGTTTTAATTATTTAAAATTTTAGTCTGTAAATTTTATGAAATTGATAATTTTATATTTTAAATGATTATAATATATAAATTGAGCTACATAGAGTCAAAAATTTAGAAATTGGATTATAAATGATTCTAAATTAAAGGATTAAATTACACCAAATTAAAATTCAGATACTAAATATAACGGGGAGAGAAGTATAAGAAGAAAAAAGATTAATTTTTCATTGATTTTATATATTCTTTAGATATTACTATATTATTAAATTTAATCACGTTTCATGATTATTATTTGAATTTGATAGCCAAAAAAAAATGAACCCCGCACTAATTGTGTCTTAAAATTATTTTTCTTCTTAGTTTATTCTTAATAACGAGGAAGAATGCGTCTTAAAAATCTTCGTAGTTCACAGCCACGGGATCAGATAAGGCGACGAAGACTTGCCTACGTGGCAGCACCGGAATCCAATAATTTACTTCCTGGTGTGACCCAGATTGATTTTTTTGAACACGTGGCATCGCCTGCTCTAGAGAAGCTTCATTATCTCGTAATCTCGTTCACCTGTCAACCCCTTCTCTCACAGCTATGGCTGCTTTTTCTCAACTCTCTCTACTACCTTATTCAGTCGGAGGCGTTGATACCCCCAAACCCAAGTTCTCATCCATCCATTTCTCCCACTCACCTTTTCCTCTCGCTCCGTCCTGCTCTCAGCAGAGTCGCCGGCCAAAAAGCTTGCAAGTTTCTGCTTCGATTTCAGTCTCTAACCCGCAAGTGCGAACCGACCCCGATGATCTCGTTTCGTCCATTCTTTCAAAGGTAATTGAAGGTTTCATACGTTTTTGTGGTATTGATTTGCTTTAGCTTTCACCTTATTAGCCTCAGAGTTTGGAAAATGGAAACGGAAACGAATAGGAGAACAAGAATTTGGACCTCACTCTTCGCTGTAAGCCAGAGCGTTTCGCTTTTTTTTTTTTTTTTTTGGGTGGTTTCGGAAGGTGAAACTCTTTCTTTCATTCTTGATTGGAGTTGGAGGTTGATTGGTGAAGGCTGACATATGAAACTAATGTAAGAGAGAGGAGTCAATGAAGGCCTTAGGAAGGACCCAATGCTTCTTGCTTCTGTAATCCTTTCTGAACTCAGAAACATCATATTTGTGTTTGTTACATGTTTGGTTAATGTCAAGGAATTTTCGTCCAGAGGAATAACCGTGGATGCGTATGACGTAATGAAAGGAGAAGATTAGGAAAAGAAAACCGAATTGTGTAATGGAAGGAAAGCGTTGGGAAAAGAAAAGTGAAGTGTGTGAATTGCCTCTTCTAGTGCAATTATTATGTCACTCAATACCATCCACGTCATCTTCATGCTTAAAAAACATCTTTGCTTCTCTTGATTCCTTACTAACTGTTGAGCACCTGAACTTGGGGTCATTAAAGAATGAAACGAATACAATATATAGCCCAGGCATTGTTTCACAACATACATCCTTGGTACAGAGAACATTTGGATTAGGGCCAGAAGACACAAGCAATTACATGTTTGGAACCTTCTGCAGACTTACAGAGGGATTTTGTCGAGTTCTCTCAAATAGAAAACTAGATGGGAAATGTTTCCTTGTACAAATTGTACTGGGGTACATCTAGTACATGTTTAATAATTCAAAAACCAGTTTTCTCTCATGTCACTTGCACACAAATTATGAATTTTCTTCTGTAACGGCTAGCAATTAATTTGTAATATATATTCTATGTAGAGTTATGAGCATTTTCTGATAACACATGTTAGATTAAGGTTTGCTTATAACTAGGAATGGTTGATTTGTAACTTTTCAGCACCATGATAGCTATATACTTGTATCCATGCCATTCAAATATTGGATTTAAAGATTTTAGTTGGTCTCCTTGTACATTTATGTATTATAAAAGTAAGTTGTAATGTTTGGTCCAGGTGATGCAAACAGATGGAGGAATTTTGCTGAAAGATGAAGAACATAAAGATGTTGCTGAAGTGGCTCAAGAATTGCAAAAATATTGTGTGAGTGAGCCAGTGAAATGTCCTTTAATATTTGGAGGTAATTCCATGCGTTAAAGCAATCCTGAGACTGCATTGAAAGCCACTAAAAGCGGGTCATCATTTCTTTTTTAATCTGGCTTCATATTAATTATACTGGTTTTCATATCTGTAAAAGCCTTTAATGATCTGTATTTATCTCTCTCCAAAAGTTTACAAAAAATACCTGTTCCAATTTGGAAAGAAATCTGGTTATGTGTGGGGACTATTTTCCACCTGGGCAAGTAAATTCAATCTAAAGAAGATTTAATATAAAATGATTTTTCACATGAATATAGGATACCTAAGAGATTAAAAGGTTAGACAGCTACCTGTGATTGTTTTAGACTAGAGGTTCTCATAGATATGCTCAGATGAACAACAATAGGTAGGACTTTCTTCCTAGTTTCCTCCCAATGTGCGACTACTTTTATTGAGTCTCACCCTTGACATGGCTTCATGTTTATTTGGGTCGTGATTGGCTTAGTTCACTTTTTTTTATACACAAGGCAAAGATTCTCTGAATGTACTTTGTCTCATTCAGAAATCAGATCACTGCTTACTTGCCTTTTGCTCTTGTTATTGTTTTTTTTTTTCCTTTTTGGGGAGTGAAACTCTTGTTATTGTTCCAGAGTGGGATGTGGTGTACTGTTCAAGGCCAACATCACCAGGAGGCGGCTACAGAAGTGCGCTGGGTCGCCTTTTCTTTAAGACAAATCAGATGATTCAGGTTGTTGAAGCTCCTGATATTGTAAGAAACAAGGTCTGCTTTTCTCTGTTTGGCTTCCTGAACGGAGAGGTGTCTCTGAAGGGTAGGTGATCCTATATTTTCGTTCTTTATGAAGTCAAACGAGAAATCCACATTTGGTAGCAATATCATATTTCCAAAACCCCTTAGTACCAAAGACCAAATCAGAATTATCCGAATGTATGAATTCTTTTCTTCTTTCTAGATGCAATCATCCAACATTGAAAAGTAGATTTTAGAATCACTTGATACTCTTCTCATAAAAAAGGCGTGAATTGTTGTTCGCTATATCTAGCTTAGTAATTAATTAATTAATTATGCTCTGAGTTTGATCCAATGTTCTTCAGTGGTAAACTTGTGTGATCGTTTCATTTATGTTTGCATTAAACAGGAAAGCTAACGGCTCTGGATGGCGAATGGATTCAAGTTGTATTTGAAGCACCTGAACTAAAGGTAGGGTCGTTGGAGGTCCAATATGGGGGTCAAAGTGAGGTTAAACTCCGAATCACTTACATAGATGACAAGATCAGATTAGGGGTGGGTTCCAGAGGTTCTCTCTTTGTTTTTAAAAGAATATGAAATTGGAATTCGATTGGAATACTTTCATGAACTATCTAATGAACCCCTTCGATTTCATGTATATCAATAGAATACTTATGAGTTGAGCTTTACTTTGAAAGAAATGGAAGAGTAAATACAACCACTATTACGAACTGCAATGGAATCATGCTGCCCGAGTTGGGTCTTTCTGCAAGAAGTCGAATTACTTTTATATTATAATTGTCAACGTGGAAGGGAGCAGTAAAAGGTACGTAAATTGCACAGTGCCTTTTTAGTTTCAGTCATGAATCAAGAAAAGTGAACCATATGCCTTTCTTTCTTTCTTTTGATAACAATATTTTTCTTTGTTTAAGCTATTATGGAACAAACTGGGAAACAAAAACTGGAAAAGTTTGCCTTTTGGAATTATTAGATCTAGTTATCTAAACATGAGCTCTTTTTAACGGATTTATTGGCTGAAGAAAAAGAGCCGTCAGCAACCGTGGTTCAAAGCGTCGTCTAACGAAGATGATTAACGGTAAATAATGGTAGTTAAGACACTGTTAGCTTGGGGTGGGAATTACTTTATTTTTAATATATCAGAGGCAAAATTGCATCATTAAATATTTTAAGATGCTGGAAATTAGTATATATGTAGATTGGGGGTAATTTTATCTTTGGGTATATTATTCTCACCTATTCTTATGTTCATTGTCATCCAACCATTTCATTCCTATGCATAATTTTTACTAAGTGGCTTACCAACTGTTCATTTAATCATCATTATATTCAATTACATATTGGCCTAAATTCCGTAACCCAAACAGACCTACAGACCATAGGTAAATATAAAAATAATAAAGGTAAAAAAAAAAAGGAAATATATAAATACTAGAAACGTGAATGGTGTCGATCAAGCCACATATCTATAAGTGTTAGAGTCATTTGAATCCTTTTTCAAATAGTCTTGACTAATGAGATTATGAATTCCCATCTTGATTACTTTAAGTTTAGGTTTAAAAGTATGACTCAACATTTCAACACATTGTAAAATCAGTTGTTTCTCTTCATAATCTTCACAATTGTAGCATCAATAGCATATTTTCTATCTTTGTCAACATCTTCTACCACATTTTTCCTATCATCAATCAGTTCATTCGATCTGTAAATCTCAAGTTGAACTCAAACACATTATTCTGAGAGATGGTTTTTGTGTTTAGCTCCTTGAAAAGTATCTTATATTTTGCACAAGATAGAGAATGACATATACAAACCAAATCCTCATGGTCTAAGTCTAACTGATTCATAATATATGAGAAACTCAATATTTCTAAATTGTTGAATAACAAAAGAATGACAATTTGATAAGTTGAAACTATTAGTTCAATGGTTTTCTATTGAAATTTTCCATTGATGTTGCAAGTTCCCAAGGAGAAAACACATGAGAGCTTTCAGTGCTTTGTTTTTTATGCATAATACCCATTGAAATCTTCCACACACATTTTAGGGAACAAGACTTCTAAGTAGGCCAAAATCCAGTGGTAAGAACAGATACTGATAAGTCAACCCCAGGCTTTAAAAGTGGATTTTCATAAAGATACTGCTTAAAGCTTCTTTGAGTATCCTTAGCTATGGTCAAACCTGTCATCATCCCCTCCATCTTTAAAGTGAAAGGTGCACCAAATTGCTGTTTTAATTTGCCTCAAAAAAATTTCTCATTATCCTTATTTGCACTCCGGTCGTAAAGTAGCCGGCGAGTGAGTCTTTTCTGATAAAACTCAGCAAATAGATCTTTATTATGACTATACACAAGAAGGTAGACCACCTTCTCTAAGGTTTCATCTATCGCCTCATCACTCTGCTTCTCACTATCACCACCCTTCTTAAGAATATTGTCACAGAATGCCGCAACAAGTTCTGAACATGAAATACCAACGACACTTTTATTACAAAATACTTCAAAAGCTTCTTTCAATGCCTTGTGGAGGACATTGTCATTCATAAAGCAACCCTTAACATATCCCATATACTTGTCGTGAAGCTCAATGAATTTTCCAACAATAATGGCTTGTTCTTGACCACCAGATTTATTTGTTGTTTAGCTACTAGAAGCTTCTTCAGCTTGTTGGACCAATGTTGTACCCTCACCTATAACATGCTTCTTGAATACATTAGCAACAAGCTGTACACCTTTAGATGTATCATGATATAATCAGTACATTTTAGATAGATCTTCCACCTTATCATCTCTAAGCAAAACGCCACATCCATAGTTTTCCTTCTCAAGTAATTGAGTTGCATGTGTCACAAGCAACTCATGTTGAACTCTCTCTACTAACTTTGTCATCGTACCACAGTGCAAGTAACCAGCTTCTCTAGCTCTATACCTTTCCCTCTTCAAGGATTCCTCGGCCTTGAGCATATAATTTGGGGAAGAGTTGACCTCAATCCAACCTGCCACCTTTCTTCTATAGTAAGTAGAAATATCGTCAAGTATGTGAACTTCAAAATCCTCCTCATACACACCAATCTCAATATATATATTAATAACATTCTTCAACAATGATGGATTAATCTGCTTCCACTCACATTCTTTATGGATTAGAGAGATGATAATGTCTTTAACCTTATGACTTACCTTGTTGGAGGCCAAATCTCGAAAACAAGTAAGTGCAACATCATTGAGCAAAGCCAATGAGTATTGTTTAATATATTAACATTCAAGATATTGGAAGAAGTTTGAGAGCCATTTATTTATAACTTTGTGGTTATTCCATCTTTTGAGAAGCTCTTTGAGTAAGAATTCATGGTGCTTGTCTCTTAAAGATGGCCATACGGTAGAGTTGAGGTATTCTTCAAAAGTCTCTTTAAATTTCTCATAAAGCTATTTAGAGTATTCATATGGTGGCCTTTGAATACACATTTTGTAGATTATAGTGTATTGCTTAATAAACTCCTCGCAAGTGAAAGGTTTCTCATCAGGTACGCCTTCTAGAATATTCTTTAGCTTCGGGATACCTTCCTACAGTTGGTTCCATCCTACCTGTTCAATGACTTCTCCAGCCATTCCTAACCGTACAAAATATTATTAATAATATTTATTAGAATTTAAAATCAGAGTTAATTAGGTAATAAAGAAAATGAATCTGACGTACAAAAGTTTGTTTATAAGGAAGATAAGAATTTAATTCTTAAGAAAAATATTAGCAAACTGAAAGAATATATCTTGACAAAATATTTCATTAAAAAAATCTAGTTTTTATTTTTCTGGGCCAACAAGTGTAATTTTTATTTCAAGTAATTTCCGAGTTTTATTATTTTTCAAAACAGTTCCGTCCAAATATGTATGGACGAAAAATGATAACAAAGTTAAGGGGGGGAAAAAAGAGAGAAACACAAACAATCATTCAACAAGAAATTGAAACGAAAGAGAAGAAAAAATAAATGAAATTACAAAAACTCAAAACAAACATTCAACAAGAAATTGAAACTAAAAGGGGAAAAGGAATGAATGAAACTAAAGCCCAAATAAACATTGAACAGGAAATTGGCACCCTCAAAGAAACTAAAGAGGGTAAAAAAGATTGTTAAGAAGATGTTAGTCTTAGGGTATGTTTGATTTCATTTAACGGAGGGAGGAGGAGGAAGGGGAGATATTTTAATATTATCTTGTTTTGATTGATGAAAGAGAAGAAGAGTGAAGGGATTTTAATATTAATTTGTTTGGTTTAAAAAGGGAGGGGAGATAAAATATTTTTGTATATACACCTTTACCCTTATAATTATAATTACATAATAATAATATTTATAGGTTTAAAGGATTATATTTATAATTATATTTGTATTTAGAAATATAAATGTTTTATAAAATATTATTATAATAATAAATATTATTATAAAATTGTTTAATTGATTTCAACAGGTAATGATCCCCCACCGGATTTGTTTCTCAGGCACTCATCACGCTGGTAACAAGAAGCACAGCTCATCACGCTGAATTGTTTCTCAAGCACCCACCGGCTTGGGCGAAGACCCAGTGCAAGAAGCACCCATGGCTTAATTGTTTCTCAGGCACTCATCACGCTGATCATCCCAATCTGAAATTTTGGGGTCAAATTTGGATATATTGAAGCTGCATAGTTGTTGGATTGGGAAGAGCCAGAGTTCCCTTCCATCGCTCTCTCCTCTCCTGGACAACACTGCTCCAGCAGCTGATGGGTTGTCCATAAATTTTTTTACAGCCGCCCCTCCCAAGTTCTTCATCTTGCTAATCAATGGGAGAGGGTCAAAATCCCCCACTTCCCCCCACTCATCCCCTCAAACCAAACAAAGCATGATATTCATCTGTTATATTTTAGTGTTGTTTTAAATTTTTATTATTTTTACCTTCCTTTCAAAATATTTCGATAAAATATAGTGTTTACGGTTGCTATCAAAAGCAAATGTTAAAGATAAAGATAGTTTTTAACGCAACCAAAAAAAAAAAAAAACTTAGAGACCTAGATATTGAAGTTAAAACTACAAATGATCAAAATATCTTGAAATAATTTAACAAAAAAAATACAAAAAATCTTTTTTCTTTTAAAAACAAATCCAAAACAATTGTTTAATAAAACAAAGAGATACTAAAAAGATTAAACTTTACTTTTAGTTTTTTAAATTTACATGAACTATTAGTCACTTAATTTTATAAAGTATATTTTTTGTTCTATAATTTTAACACCGTTAATGTTACTAACTGAAAACGTTGACGTAACAAACTCAAATGATAACTGTGTAAGTTTAAGTGATGATTGTATAATTAAATGCTATGAATATTAAATTTAAAATATGTATAAATTAAAAAATATTTAAATCTCTAATAAAGCTATCAGTATCAAAACCCCAATTATATTAAAAAATTTCAGCTCAATGATCTACATATAAAAAAAATTTAGTTTAATAATCTAAATATATTATTTTAATAAATCTAAATATTAAAATCTTGATTTCATTTACATCGATTTATTTTAGTTTAATAATCTAAATATATTATATTAACAAAATTAAACTTAAATATGCTATGTCAGCTGTATAGTCATTAGTTAAATCTGTTGTGTTAACATTTTCTATTACAACATTAACGATGTTATAAATATAAGACTAAAAATATATTTTATAAAATTAAATAACAAAAAATATATATCATGTGAGATTTAAAAAAGTAAACATACTAAAAAAATATAATTAATGTATGTACAACGTTTATCGGAAACAAAACTGAAATACGTCTTGGATGCTAAAAGGAGGAATTTGATAATTAACTTGAAGATATTTATAAAAGTGGACAATTGATAATTTGTAAAAAAAGGAAAGTGATGATTTTTCCTAAAATATTCTATTTAACTATGGGAAAAGGGCCTCTCTATTTTTATTACTGTCTATTTCTCTCCACTTCTTTATTTATACCATTAATCAACTCTAACAGTTAATATTTAATATTATATAAAAATATTATTGTAATATTGAATAAAAAATTAAATAAATAAATTTAAATTATTAAAATTTAATCTAAATAGTTGATATCTTTATACTTTTAATAAAAATATTATATATATATTCTTTTTTACTTTTTATACGATACTAAATTATAACTGTCAAAGTTGATCTAACAATATAAATAAAAAAGTGGATAGTAAAAGAAATGGAGTGTAATAAGCATTATTATTAAAATTACGAGTTGATTCTCTAAATTTATTGTTTTTGTATTTTTAATTTATAAAATTATATCAAATCATAGACAAACTCATACAAATTGTAAGCATTAGGTGTGATTTTTTTATTATTATAATATAATATTCAGTTTAGAGTTATCACTCCCAATATAAATGCCTCTACTAAAATCTGAACTTAAAATCTGAACTCGATACCTACAAAAAATCTAACAGTACCTTACGTCTCTTGACTATGCCATGATGCCATTGGCAGTGAGCCCGTAATTCTTATTCTTACTTTCATCCGGCTGTATACAGTATAAAGAGCCAGCGCATCCAAACACGCCCTAAATAACTTCAGCCGCTTTAGTTAAGCGCCCTACGCGAGTCCGTCCTTCCCGCCACGTCCGTTTGGAATGGCAGGCGCAGCATCCCTTTGCGCTGTTACCAGCAGAACGAGTTCCAATCCTTTTCAAGGTTGTTCAATAGCTTCGTAGTTGAGTTACGTTCTGCATCGCTTCGTTGAATTTCCACCCTTTCCCCTTTTAACGTCGATTACTAATGAAGAAAATTTTCAGGGGAAAAATGCAAATACGCGGGTCAATCAGTGGTAAGTATCTCCATCCTTATCTCTTGTTTTGGAATTTCAGATGCTGTACTTGTTCTTAAAAATTCGACTGTTTAACCTAGTTGCATAAATGTATGTTGAAGCGGTTCCTTGTACTAGCATTACCAAAATGCTTAGGGCTTAGCTATGTTCCTTTTGGACGGTGACTGGCTTTTGGGTGCACAGTTTAACTGGATATATGAGATTTTTTATGAGAGTATAGTGATTAAGCTCGGATTTCTCTCTTATCAATATTTCCTTTTTGTAGCGAGCACTTCCTATACGTATTTTGTCGGTTGGGAAGAAGCGATCTCCGGGTGTACAGCTCATGGTTGACGAGTACGTTCAAAAGCTCAAGTACTATTGCAGTGTTGAGGATGTTCAAATACGATCAAATCCTAGAAATGCACGGTAAGATTCCCTATATGATCCGCGTAGTTTTATTTGTCTACACTCCTATGGTCAATTATTTACAATTTTACGCGCCATGCAGTTAATGCTTGATTCAGGTTGCAATTCTACCTCTGTCAAGAGTATTTTCAAACTTGGGGTATTGGGTGTTGTAGGTTCTGGAGCAAATTGAAACAATATTTGACTAGGGCTTTGTTAGACTGAATTTTTAATGATTGCTCTAGGAGTTCAAATCTGTGCAGGAAAAGTGATTTGAAGTTGAGAAGAAGCTCAACTTTGGTTCAATTTCATTTGGGTTTTCCCCCCTTTTAGTTACTTTTGGAAGATTTGAATCTCGATTACTATGTAAACCTAGCCCACCTTCTCATCATTCTATTTTTACCACTTTGAGTTATCTGGGTAGCCGGGTCTCTTAGTCGTCATGCATGAGGTGCGTTATCCCACATTTTGGCGGTGAATGTTTATTAGTCGTAGCAGTATCCATTATTCTGCTGTCACAAGGAAACAGAAAGTTGGAGCTTCTCCATGGAAGAAGCATTTTTTTTTAAACGACAAATGTACTGCCAATCCAAAATCACCAATTACTGAAATTACCTCTTACTTCCCCCCATCCACCCTCTTAAATATATGCCATTTTAAGCAATTTGATGGTAAAAAGTGTAACATTTTGAAATATTTTCCGAACAACAATATCAATAAAAATGCTTATCAAATAATTTATCAGACATGAACGGCATCTTTCTCATAGTGCTTTTGATGATAATCCATTTGAAAAGAAACATTTAAAAATAAGCAGAAATTTGCAGCAATCCAGAATAGGCCCTAAGCTCATTCTTTGATAAACATGATGAGTGCTTGCATTGCAGTGACATGAGGGCTCAGGTTGATGATGAAGACAAAGCAGTGATGAACATTGTCAGATCTGATGACTGGGTATAGTCTCAAACATGTGCGGTAACACAGTTTTGTAGCATCTTTACTGGCATTTAATGTGTGAGCAAGAAGAACTGGCTGTTTCAATTTCCACATTCTGTTCTCATTTGCATGCATATATAGGTTGTGATGTTGGATGAGCGTGGGCAAGACATAGTTTCTAAACAACTGGCTGGATTGGTGGCTGATGCAGGACATAGGGTAAAGCTAACATCCCATCATGATATCTTTGTGAATGATCTCTACCATAGATGTAAATTCTTCATGCATGAAAGGTTTTCTAATGAGCATGCTCATTGCCATTTTGCTGAAATAGCATTAAGGGTCTATCATACAACAGCCCCTGGAACCTCCTTTGATCTTACTTAGGATAAAGTATCTAAGTATTTGAAACAGATATTTTCCCAGCGGCACAGCTTCTTTCAATGTTTTATGTTTTTTGGTTTTTTAATTAATCTAGTTTCAAAGACATCTGACAAAATTTTCATTTAATGTCTTTTAATCGAGTTCTGTCAAATATACGTTAAGCTTTAGTGAACAGCTTTTAATAGTAACATTTTAGTAAATTGCTGGTTTGATCAAATTCTGTATTGCTATTTGAAAAATATTGTCTACCAACTCATGACTAGGTAATATATTTTTGTAGTCTAGAGAGCTATAAAATTTCCTGTACTGTAATACCAAGTTTGTAATTAAGCCATGTTTAGCATTTGTTCCTTGTCATTTCCAGTATTCTTATGGAATGGATTCCTATTACCCATGGAATGGGAACAAGGTTGTTGATTATGCGATTTTTACAGTTTCTCTTTGTTGGATTTCTGCTTTCCAGTGGGAATCATAATATGCTTATATACTAGAGTGTTCTCCGGGATGGTAATACGCATACTACTCTGTAGGGAGACTTTTGTCATTTTTGAGCACCTCAATATCCACAAGCCTTGTTCTGATTTTTTTTTTTTTTAGTCATATTATTTTTTATGGGAAAAATAGCCGCTTTTCTACTCTCTTGTGCAGTCCATTCACACTATGGACTATTGCTTGACTAAGAATAGTTTCTTATTATGTGAGGATTATAGCCTGACTTTATTTCTAGGGAGCTTCAAGATTATCTTTCTGTATTGGTGGACCCTATGGTCATGGAAGAAAATTGCGGGAACGAGCTAATGTATCTATCAAGTTATCTTCTCTAGTGTTGAATCATGAAATTGCGTTACTTGTGCTCATGGAGCAGCTTTACAGGTAACAACTTTACAACCTGTTGTAGACCCGAGCAGAAGACTGTTTTGTTTGCTTATATTTCAGAGCTGAAACCTGATCAGTCGGTTGCTTTGTTTGTTTGCGTGACTGGCCTAAATTTAGTTCTTTCATTATTCTCAAGAATTCTGTGTTTCCTGATATGCAGGTCATGGACAATTCTGAAGGGACAAAACTACCATCACTAAGACATTTGTAAATTTTGTGATTTAAAGTGCTCGTTTGGGATAGCGGTTGGAAGCTCCATAAGTACTTTTCAATCGTGATTCACAAAATACAAAGTAGGTTTTACGGTCTACGAGGTAAATATGTGGAGGAGATTTATCTCGATTTACGTGAATCGGGCTTATGGAAAAGCAAAAGCTTTCCCAAACAAGCTAAAAGACTTTCAATCTCACCATTCTTGTATACTTGCTGCGTATTGATTCGGACGGATTCTTTCTGTCTTGTATTTGCTGAATATGATTTGAACACCTGGGATGGAAATGAATGGATGAGATGTTTCTGTATGATATGATCAGGAATGTACATATGAATTGATTGAATTCAAAATTAATGTGACTTGTTACAAATCATAGTAAGAGGAAACTTCAATGTCTTTCCCTCTCGTTCCTGCATCAAGCAAGCTACTGCAAACACTCAGCGGGTCTAGAATTGACGTTCGCGAATGAAATTTAATTTGTAAATTTTTAATTGACAAATTTATCTTTTTCAGAAGGTGACAGTTATAAAATTGACTTTATATTAAATTTTGTATTTGTTAAAATAAACAGCTATTACATATACAAAATATGGAATGAGACTAAATTAGTAAATCTAGATCGTCCAATTTTAATCTAAATGGTCTACATTCACAATGATCTCTCCATGCTCATTGATAAAAATTTGTTTTTAAAAAAAAAACGCCCACCGTGGGGTTCGAACCCACGACCACAAGGTTAAGAGCCTTGCGCTCTACCGACTGAGCTAGACGGGCTTGATGCTGTCGCTTTCTTTCAAAACCAATAAGATTAATTAACGAATAACGACAGCCTTTGAAGAAAATTAGTTCAAGTCACCTGCTTGAAATAAATCGTTCTTTTTCCCGCCACTGGCTAGTAATCAGCCACGTCACAACTAAACTCGTCGCCACGTGTCATCAACTCAATGGATTGACGTGGCTCTCCCTCTTCCCCGGCCGGGAGCTGCAAAAGCAGGACCCAAATTATACGTTCCGAAATGGCCATTCTCTGCTTGACACTCCCCCTTTTCGCTCTTAAAGTGAAAACTCCCATTGATCCGTACAAGTGCTCTTCGGTATTCCCAACCGCAACGAGAATTCTACCCTCGAATCGCTTCCGAGCCATGAATTTCAGAAGTAAAGCTGAAAGCGCATCGAGCTCAAACTCTTCACCAATCTACCAGGTTCCAGAGCAAGACGCTAGCGACATGGACCGTATTGCCGACCAGACCTTTCATAGGTACTCCCGGAACGCCGAGAGGAGAGGCAAAGGGACAGCCATTGTTTGGTTCAGAAATGATCTTAGAGCATTGGATAATGAGGCTCTCTACAACGCCTGGCTTGCGTCCGAGTCTGTATTGCCTATCTACTGTATTGATCCTCGTCTATTTGGAACCACCTATTATTTTGGATTTCCTAAAACTGGGGGTAAGTGATTAGTTTTTTTCCCCTTTTAACGAGCTTCTTGCTAAATTGATGATGCTATGGATTGCACAAGTGTTTAGTATTTGGTGCGCTTGAACATCATCTCGAGATTTTTGTGCCTGATTCAAATTGTTTCTTTACGATGAGGAGACAATGATTTCCTTCGAGTTATATATCTTAATTATAATTTATCTGGCAGCATTACGAGCGCAATTTCTCATTGAATGCCTTGCTGATTTGAGGAAGAATTTGATGAAACGGGGACTGAATTTGCTCATTCAACACGGGAAGCCAGAGGATATTCTTCCATCCCTTGCAAAAGCTTTTGGAGCTCACACAGTTGAGTGATTGAATTTAATGCCTACTTCATAAGTTGGTTAAATCAATCAATTTTCAACCTCTTAACCATTTCTGGCTATTGAAGCAATGACTCTGAATATGATCTAGTCAGGTATATGCCCAGAAAGAAACTTGCAGTGAGGAGCTGAATGTTGAAAGATTGGTCAATAAGGGCCTGCAACAAGTTGTGATACCGCCATTTTCTGGGGAATCCACAGGTGATACAACTTCAAACAGCCCCAAGCTAAAATTTATTTGGGGCTCCACCTTGTACAATATTGGTGACCTTCCTTTTGATGCCACTAGTTTGCCAGATGTCTATACTCAATTTCGTAAGGTACATTAGTTGTTTAGCTGACATATGCGTGTTATATGTACCTAATCATAATTGGCTTTACTACTTCTAAATGCTGATGGGGGCTGAATTTGCAGACTGTTGAAGCCAAGTGCACTGTGCGCAGCTGCATAAAACTTCCAAAATCTCTTGGGCCATCTCCTCAAGTTGGGGATTGGGGATGTCTACCTTCATTAGAGCAACTGGGATTTTGTTCACCAAATGTAGGTTTTGCAGAAATACTTGCATAAATCCTAAAGGCATTGTGACTGTCAAGAAAAATTAGATCTTTTGAACTCAATATTTAAAAGAGAATGAATTTGATATGTTCTCTATATTCCTTCTCTTGGTAAGGTAAACAAGGGAATGAAGTTTGTTGGGGGTGAAACTGCAGCATTGAGCAGAGTCTATGAATACTTCTGGAAGAAGGTTAGAAGATATTCATGTCGGCAATTCAAATCCAATTTGTCTTATGTTCCTGTTGTTATATTTGCTTTTTATATGAATAATGAGTTGGTTCAAAAGAGAAAGAAAAGCCAATGTACCGCCCTTTTGAAGCAAATATCTGTGTTTCATGTGTTTCAGATATAGATTCTGTTACACGGGTCCATACACCAATGTCTAACTATTTATATTTGCCAATTGCATCAATGGGAATTTGCAAAGAACACAAAGGGATCCGTTTATTTTCATACGTCACTAAAAACAGAAAAAGGGTTGAGTAATGATATGTTCATCACCTTTGATCTTGGCTTCACTTCTTAGACTATTAAATCCTGGCAACGGAGGGCAAGTGGCATGTTGGAAACTTTGATGCCACTATTTGTACTGTCACGTATTTCATCCTCAACATTATTCTTGTGCAGGATTTACTGAAGGTATATAAAGAGACCAGAAATGGGATGTTAGGGCCTGATTATTCAACTAAATTTTCACCATGGCTTGCCTCTGGGAGCTTGTCTCCTCGTTTCATACACGAAGAGGTTGAAATTATTAATCATCTCTCTTTTTGCATTTAATTGTATTTGAAAGATGTGATCGCTTTGACAAAATTCATAATACGCCATTCATTACAGGTGAAAAGATATGAAGAAGAAAGGCAAGCAAATAGTTCTACCTACTGGTATTTATATTTTTGTCAGCAGCTTTGATTTATTACCAGTTTCTTAATTATTAATAAAATATTAACCAGTCTATCAAATTGTATTATAGAGTTGCCTGAACTGCATCAAACTAATGTAAAAAAAAAAAACTGTTTTCTTTTTACTGAGCAATAAAACATTCTTGGCATGTGTTTGATAAAAGGAATAGTAGCAATGGATTATGCATTAATAAGGGAAAGGAAAAGGGACGAGGTTAGTTTTGGGATGTCAGTATTCAGTATTGTGATCCATGGAGTAATTTTGGTGAATTTGACATATTCCTAAGTAATTCGTTTTCTCTTCAGGGTTTTGTTTGAACTGATATGGAGGGATTACTTCAGGTTCCTTTCAATTAAATGTGGAAATTCTATATTCCGTGTAGGTATGATTGAGGTTATGGGGTAAAATTTCTGCTGGTTAAACACTGATTTTGCTCATCTTACATGTGTGAAATAAAATTGACTGAGATAATGTATTTCTGGAGAAATTTCTCTATATAATGTAGAATTTGTCACATTTTTTTCTAGGAGGCCCAAGAAAAGTGTCGTACAAATGGAGCCAAGACACGAATTTGTTTGAGTCTTGGAGAGATGGTCGTACAGGGTACAGTTTAAAGTTTTTGATGCTGTGCATTTATCCTACAAATCCTAGCTAACATATGTTTGGGCTTTCTTAAGGTTTATATGGAAATAATTTGACACTAGTGGAGGAGGCATTATAAAATTCTCGTATTCTTCTCAATGGAATGAATTGAAGAGAAAGAATATGAGAATGAAGTACTTTTCCTAACGTGAAAAAAAGCAATGCAGAAGGGAAAAATCATTTATATGGTCTTAGTCCAATTGGGTCATTTTTACTGTCACTGCATAATGATTAAATTTGGAAAAATTAAAGAGATGATAAGAAAAAAGCTAAGGTGGCAAAAATATTCTTCAATTTGTTTTTTAGTCTTAACCTCAAAATTATTTTCTTCCTTCTACTTCTCTGTTATGACACCAGTATTCATGTACTATAGTAAATATCTTACTTGCCCTTCTTGTGCTGATATAATTTTACTTGAATTCCTAGGTATCCTCTCATTGATGCTAACTTAAAAGAATTATCAACCACTGGATTCATGTCAAACCGAGGACGACAGGTAAACAATAAATTTAACCATGATGTTCAACGATATGAAAATTGTTCGAAATTTCTAGATGTAATCTGAAGACTGTTGTTTTCTTATTTCATTTAATTCCTAAATAGGAGATTTTGTTATTTTTCTGAGAACTTGCACATGGCCTTATTCCTGAGATACGTATTTTGATTACTTGTTCGACAGATTGCATGTTCGTTTCTTGTTCGTGATATGGGCATAGATTGGCGCATGGGAGCAGAATGGTTTGAGACTTGCCTTTTGGATTATGACCCATGTTCCAATTATGGAAACTGGACTTATGGATCAGGTAATTTATTATATTCGTACAACTAGGCTGATCAGCTAATGCATGATTCTGAAAGAGTGAATGAGAAGTAATACTGCTTCTAGGGTATTTATTCATATTCAATTTTATGTTTTATGTCCAATTTTATCTCTAAAACTTTTATCTACAAGATACTATGTGCCTAGAGAATGATGCAGAAAAGGGACCCCCCCCACACACACACAACAACAAAGCCTTTATCCCACTAGGTAGGGTCGGCTACATGGATCGCACGACGCCATTGTTCTCTATCAAAAACCATAACTAATTCTCAAGTTGACCGCTGTGACTATCTTGAGAGGCACTTAATCCATTGCCCTCTGAGCTAAGTGGTTCCTAATTATTAGAGCAACTACCAAACCTGAATTAAACGGAGATACTTATGTCCCCATCACAAACAGAGTAAAATTCATTTTTGTTAAGTCATGATAAGAAGTAGGGAAAATTGCCATAAAATACCTCACTAGGATAATATTTGTTGAAAGAGACCTGAGATACAGAGGTCCTGAACTGTCATTATTTGGTGAAGAGTGAAAGACTAAAATGCCCTTATTGGATCAATGAAGAAAGAAAAACTGAAATTTGATTCAAAGTCATATCCCGTGAACTTGAAGAGTGAAGGGAGGAGGAAGTTGACAAAAGGAAACGAGAGTGGGTCTTTAGGGTGGTGGCGGAGTGTGGAACTTTCCTGCGGCGGTGGAGTGTAGGGCTTTGCAGGGACGGCGGAGTATGAGTATGTGCGGCGGTGGCAGCGAAGTGTGGGTATGTGTGAGTAACTTAAGCCTTCTTCTCCTCTCCTGCGCAAAGCTATGCGTCTTCCCCTCCGGCCGTCGATCACCGTGGATTCTGCCGGAGGTCCGATGTATTATTAAAAATCCGATGTCACAAGAACTCGAGTTGTGGCCTAAGATGAACTTGAGTTGGCATTTGCACTCCCACGAGTTTTATCCAAAGACTTGTTCAAAATCTTGCAATACTTGGGGAACTCGAGTTTAATATCAAAACTCGAGGTCTAGTAAGAAAGAAATTCGAGTATACTTTTGAACTTCCGCAAGTTTTCATCTAGAGATATAGTTAGAAGGTTGTAGTTCTTAGAGAACTTGAGTTTTGGTAAAGAGGAAACTCGAGTTTATAATTTAATTCCCGCTAGTTCCAACCAAAGAATCATGCATAAACTTGAAATAAAGGAAGAACTCGAGTTTGGAGACAGAACTCGAGTTCTGGTTAGATGAGAAATCGAGTTTGCAAATGAACTTGAGAGATAGAACTCGAGTTCTGGTTAGATGAAAAATCGAGTTTGCAAATGAACTCTCGCGAGTTCTTGTCGGAGACAACCTGAAGTAGTGTTGGCAACACCGAGAACTCGAGTTGGGAAGAGTTTTTGCACCTAAGGAAGATATTTTGCACGTAGGGGAAGATCTTTCGGACGTAGTTATGTTGCACTAGGGAAGTCTTGTTGAACACAATAGTAGAAATTTTGCACCTAGGGGAAATATGTTGAACGTAGGGGAAGATATTTACACACATGGAAGAAATCTTGCACACAGGGAATAGTTTTTGCACCTAGGGAAGATATTTTGAACGTAGGGGAAGATCTTTCACACATAGTTATATTGCACTAAGAAAGATATTTTGAACCCAATGGTAGAAATTTTGCACCTTGGAAGATATGTTGAATGTAGGAGAAGATATTTTCACACATGGAAGACATCTTACATATAGGGAAGATTTTTTGCACTTAGGGAAGATGATCTGAACGTAGGAGATGCTCTTTTACACATAGTTATGTTGCACTAGGGAAGACTTGTTGAATCCCAATGGTATAAATTTTACACCTAAGGAAGATATGCTGAACGTAGAGGAAGATTTCTTGAACACGGAAAACTTTTTGCACCTAAAGAAGATGTTTTGCACGTAGGGCAAAATCTCTCGCACATAGCTATGTTGCACTAGGGAAGATTTGTTGAACCCAAAGGCATTTTAGTCTTTCACTCTTAACCAAATAATCACAATTTAGGATCTCTGTACCTCAGGTCTCTTTCAACAAATATTATCCTAATGAGATATTTCATGGCAATTTTCACTAAGAAGTACCCACTTTTTGGGGTGTACTATATGATTCACCTATTGGTCCTGCTTATAGAGTAGTTCTGAGCTTCAAGGCACGCTTTTTCATGGAATCATATCACCTAGGATGGTGTGTTCGGATTGAGAAGAATGAGAGAAAAGGAAATGAATGATTCACGTGCCATCGCAGTTTTTCATATATGCGATGCCAGATGTAGTATTCCTTTTTCTTAGCTTTATATCAGAGGAAAATGATAATCTTTTACTCATTCTGAAACCTTCTTATCCAGGAGTTGGGAATGATCCCAGAGAAGACCGTTATTTCAGCATACCTAAACAAGTAAGTGCCTATAAAGAGTTGCACAAAATATGAAAGGTCTGGGTCTGGTACTGAGTCACATCGTATATCATTAATACAATTAATAAATATGACAGTAATTGAGTGGGTAGAACTCGAATTTGAGAGTGATGTGATATGTTCATTTTCAGGCACAGACATATGACCCAGAAGGTGAATATGTTGCGTACTGGTTGCCAGAGTTGAGAACAATTCCAAAAGATAAAAGACACTTTCCTGGGAATTCATATATTAGGCAAATTGTGCCCCTCAAGTTTGGGACTGCTAGAAGAGACCATAAGGAGGACAAACCTCTGGGAACCACCAGATCTAATCATAGAGGAAGAGAAGCTAGAAGTAACCGGAGACAGATTGGATGAAAAAGAAAAGAAAAAAATTCTGGTATATTAAAAATCCTATTTTACCTTGCTCTATTGATTTAGAAACCATGTACTGGTAACTTGGATGCATTGAAGGCTGAAAGGAAATAATATTGAGAGTCCATTCAGTTTTGTTTTTGCAGTGCGAATACTTAAAAAACATGTCATTTGTTTTCCTTTTGCAAGGTGTTAAATATGTTTCCTTTCAAGCAAGAATAATCTCCTCCGTATTTTGTTCACTGACATTGATAAGTATTAGTGACAAGGATGGTGTTGTTTTGGATTGAAATGCCTTGGCTTTTCTCATCATATATACTAAAATCAACTGCTATAAGACAACTATGTTTCGAAATTATGAATTGAGCGAGTAAAAAGTCACAAAAGATGGGCAATCATGAATTGGGGAAAAGGATTGCTGGACATTGAAAGTTTTTGTTCGTATTGAAAGTGAAATATGAAAAAAATAAAATCGATTTCAAGAATGAAAATATGTTAATCAAAACAACAGGAAAATATAAGTTTAAGAACATTTCAAATAATAACAATATTAATGAGATTTTGAGATTTAAAATGCTAAAAAGTACGACGTTTTATAAAATTGTTTATATATATGAAATTAAAAAATTGACTAAAATATTGGATTTAATTGTGAAATTTAATTTTAAAAATTTCATTCCTCCCTTCACCCTTATTTATAAGATACTCTCCCGTTATTTTTATAAGTAAAACCTACTGGCAAATTAAACTATTGGTTAAAATTTGTCAAAGTAACGTATGTGTTAGAAATGTGATGTTTTTACAAATACTTGTATGTATATAGATGGTGAAAGAGAAAGAATAGGCTTGTTTGTTTGGACTTATATTTATGTATAAGTCGATTTATATAAATCGAGATAAAACTTCTCTTTAAATAAATGGAGAGAATAGAAAAACACATTAAATATTTAATAAGTGAGAGAAGAAAAAGAGAGAGAATAAGTGAAAAAATAGATAAGAGAGACATGTAATAAATTAAGAGTAAAATAGAAAAACACATTAAATATTTAATCAAACATAAATTCTTATTGTTACTTATAAAAGGACTAGGAGATATATTTTATAAGACTTTTATTTTATTAATTATAAATTAGTTGTACAATGAACAAGCAATTATAATTAAGATAAATAAAGTTGATTTAGAATTTACCACATTGAAGTAAGAATAATTTTGAAAGAGGGAGGAAGGTTAACTAATTTTAACTAACTTGTAAAAAATCAATATGCCTGTTTGGATTAGCGATAAAAACTGTTTTTCCAATATAATTTACGATATATAAGGTAGGTATATAAAATGAGTTTTTCTCAACTTGTGTGAACATACTTTTCGAAGGGTCAACTCAAACATGTGTTATATTAACGAGTCAAAAATATGCTCCCTCCGATCATTTTTATAATCAATTTTTATTCTTATTGCGTAAAACGAACTGGTAGTTAAGATTAATTAAAACTAATAAATGTATCAAAAATGTCATATTTATTCCAAATATGCCCCTATTTATAAAAAGAGTATATGAGAGAGAATGAATAGTAAATATGATAGAGTATAAGCATAAAATATTAGAGAAAATGTGTAATAAATAAGTAAATGAAAGAGAATTAGTAATGAGTGATGGATAATTAATATAAAAATGTATATTTAATAGGGGTATAAAAGAAAAATAATAATTTAAATTTTAAAATACAAGTAAAAAGTTGCTAATTAAAAATATCAAGCCTAACAGGAATAAAAGATTTGTTTATAGAAAAGATGGGAGCGCATGGCTTGTTTGGTTTGAATCGGGTTTATGTATAAACCAGATTCATATAAATCAAGATAAATTTTCTTCATATATTTACTTCATAAGTAAATTAGGATCGAAAAACACTCAATATTTGTAAATAGGAAAGCAATTAGGACAAACCAATCACAGTAAAGGCGGGTCTCATGACAGGGTATTGGCGCGGGGCAAATGGGCAGTGATAGATCATGGATGATTAGCATTGAAGTAATTGGATAAAGCTTTCATTTTCATGTAATGTAACTTTCGGCTTTCGGGTTGCGTGTAGTTCAAAGGGCGTGTCACCCCAAGAAGGGAAGCCCCAATTTTGAAGCCTTTTGCTTCCTACTTCTCCATACGATTGTATTCGCTCCATCAAAGTGCGTTTCGTTTGCCTTCACGAACTTCTTAACCTTCCCGTCTTTCTGCCTGACGTCGATCTTAAGGAAGAGATCGATCCAAACATATCGGATCGACTTTCTTCCTCGACTGTTCTTCATTTCTTCATTCTTTCTCAGGTTTTCCTTATCGATCCGGTACTTCCCTTTCTATTCGCCATCACCTTCTTTCGCAATTTTTTTTTTTTTTTGATTTGATGCATATATGCTATTGCTTCGGGTCCGGGATTTTTCCTAAATCTGTTAATTGTTTGATCGAGTAAGAGAGTTTTAATTAACACAGATAAGGTTAGTTATAGTTAAAACGAATTCTTGTTCTTCTTGCCTTGTATTGACACCTCTTCTTCGTAGATGCTTGGCTTTGTTATGTTCTTTAACGGGCAACTTTTTGTGATATTTTTGAGCATGCTTTCTCAACATAGCCATCTATGCCGTTTGGACGCGGCGGGCATTGCTTTAATTACGCTGCTTTCTTCAAATCATATTTTCACTTTCAGAGCAGTAGGATGAAGGGGTGGAACTTGTAAAATAAAATGGCCTTAATAGATTAATGTAGCGTGGTTTAACTTACTTATAATGTGTGTTTTTCCCCCAGTCAATATTAAATCTCCTCACTTGCAGCAGTCTGGTATACATTCTGTTATTACCAAATACTCAAAGTGAAGGGATTAGAATGTTTTCTCCTCTTCATGTTAGTGTAATTACTAGTCTGTTATGACTTGCACGGGTTCTAGGAAATAAAAGCAATGGCTGATGACAAAGGAGTTGGAGAAGGTGAAAACAAACAGACAAGTCCTACTGCCACTGCGAATAGAAAGAAGCGCCAGGGATTTATTGCCCGACTTTGGAATGGAATATTTAGATTACATGGAGATGATTTCGAAAAGAGACTGCAATACATTTCTAAAGAAGAAGCTGCTGTTTTGACTAGAATGAACAGGAGATCTCAATCATGGAGGCAAACAACTCGGCATCTTATTGTGTTTTCAATTATATTTGAGGTGTGTTTTATTTTCTATTAAATTTGATGTGTTTGTTTTCCTATGTTCACTTCACAGCAAGATCCTCTTGTACTGGTTATTGTATTCTGTTCTTGAACACAATCTACTTGGATTTTGTAAACAAGTTTTCATTGCTCATTTGCAATTGTGAATTTGAGAAGGATTGGTATTTTAAAGTATATATGTTAGTGCCTAAACAAATACAAACTGGATGGTGCTTAAATCAGTTTCAAATTTCAACTTTCAGGTCATTGCTGTAAGTTATGCTATTATGACGACAAGATCAGTGGATATGAATTGGAAGATGAGAGCATTCAGGGTCTTGCCCATGTTTCTTTTGCCCGCTTTGTCATCTGCTGCTTATTCAGCTGTTGTCAGCTTCACAAGGATGTGTAAGCGTTCAATAGTTCACAACTAACACAACTCTTACTTTCCATAAGATTTTTTTTTTTTTGTAAAATTAAGCTTCTAGATATGATCCTGAAGTACGATTTCATGCATTTTTCTAATTTATGGGACTGTTTACAATCAGAAATATTTCAAAATTCTTTGTAGAATTTCTGCCAATTTTTCTTTGTTGGTCTTAAGTGGTATGGAAAAGTTTCAAGTAGTGAATTTTTCAGCCACTAACTTTATATGATGTCAGTGAAAGAGGTAGATACCTTTTTCCTGATCGAATAACTCTATCTATCAAATTGATACCCTTGACGTAGTCTAGCGAATTCTGATTTACTTTTAGACTTTTATGATGTAAAACAAGCCTGATCATTGTTTCAAGTAGATTTAAGAGTAGCTCTTGACATTCACGAGGACTTTTTAAGTGATTCTTGTCATGCAAATATACCATTGATGAAACTTCTTTGTAGAGAAGCTAGAAGGGAAAGCATTTGATATTAATAGTTTGGATGGAGAAATTTGATACTCTCGCTCATGAGTTTGGCAAATACTATGTTTCACAAATGTGATTAGTTCAAGTGTCTAACATATAAGTCCATTTTAATGGGGCATTTTAGACAAGATTCTTGTGTTTAAAATTTAATATGTCAAATGTTTCCCTTATTATTATTGTTTGTGACTTTGTAGGTGATCGCAGGGACCAGAAAATTCTTGAAAGGCTTCGAGCTGAAAGGCAAGCAAAAATTGATGAGCTTAAAGAGAAGACAAATTATTACACTACTCAACAGCTCATTCAGGTGATAGTTTGAAGCATTTATGTATTTATTTTGTAGCTGTTGTCGTTATCACCTTCATTTGATGTTGTAGGAGCCAAAAATGATCCTTGAAGTGGCGAGATTTGTTTATTTAACTATTATACTCACTATATTTCAATCACAGTTTTAATCTTAGGCTGAAATTTATGCATGACATCGTCCAGTGGGTTTATTATTGTAGAGCCCTTGTGAAATATATATACTCGTGTGTGTGTGTGTGTGTACATATGAAAGCATGATATTAGTCTGTCCTGGTATTTTTATTCCATAGACTTGTAGAGATTTAACGCTAAGGATTCTTGATTTAGGCAAGAAATTGTACCATATTAATTTTCAATTGCTTTAGTATTATTCTGTGATGTACTTAGCTTGTGATATATGCAGAGATATGATCCAGACCCGGCAGCAAAGGCGGCGGCGGCAACTGTTTTGGCATCTAAGTTGGGTGCAGATTCAGGCTTGAAAGTTCATTTAGGGGATGAATCATACCTCAATGCTTCAACAGGGGTGAGCAATGATGTTGAATTTGTACAAGCTGGTGGACTTCGAAATCGAAAACAAATGCAGTCTAAATATACTACACCAGGGGCAACTACACCAAAGCTTCATCCTGATCAACAAATTGTTGGTGCCGGTGAAACAGAAGAAGGTCTGACTTCTGAGCATAACCAGCTTGTAGTTGTTGAACACCACCAACCTCAGAGTTCACCCACAAATGATGGAGGATGGATTGCTCGAATTGCAGCATTGCTTGTGGGTGAGGATCCAACGCAGTCTTATGCACTTATATGTGGTAACTGCCATATGCATAATGGTGAGTGGACTGGATCTGACATTTTTTAGGCTTTCTCCTCTAGTGACTTTTGCCAGTAAAAAGAGAAAAAAAAGAAGGGAACAAAGATTAATGCCTGTGCCCTTTCTTTGTAAATGACTCAATGGTTAGGTTGTAAATGACTCGATGTTTATTACAAATGCTTTGTGACATTTTTTAGGCTTTCTCATCTTCTTATAAATGTGCAGGTCTTGCTCGGAAGGAGGATTTCCCTTTCATCACTTACTATTGCCCGCACTGTCAAGCCTTGAACAAGCCTAGGAATTCAGATGAGGTTGTCCCTGCTTTAAATTCCCCAAAAATGGAGTTTCGAAACACAGACGTTACTGCGGCTGTTAAAACTACCTTGGATTCTGCTGGCTACAGCTTAATCACAAACAATAGTCCCGTTGATCCAAGCTCAATCACAAACAATAGTCCCGTTGGTTCTCATGCCGAGATTGAGGAAATATATGAAAGGCCAGATTTGGGGGACACAGCTAGCTAAATGGCAGAGTCTTGTGGATTGGCCTGTGTTTGTGTTCTTTAATGGGACAGTGCTGAGATATTACTTTTAATCTTCACATTTTTGGTCATCAATTATACATAGATTGTATGTGTTGCTTGTAACCTGCAATTTTGACATTTTGTTATATAGTTGTGCAGCTGTGCTCCGGTATCTTTCGCGTTAAAATCGGATTGCACGTAACAGAATTTCGGTCAACAAAGTTTATATTCTTTTGTTTGCTCAGTTCAAATGTGTGCTGCACGTCGAATCTTCACACATATTATTTATTTTCCTGAATATGAGGCATTTGAGATCAAAATTAGTATGCCTTCTTGCGGTTCCAATAATTTATCTAGTCCAGGGAGCTCCTGTTTTATTATCATTATTATTATTATTATTATTTTTGGAATACTGGAACAATGATTTCACAAGTGAAAGAGACTGTGGCCTTTGTTTCATCTCGTTGCTCAAGGCAAGAGGCTTAAAATTTAGAATTAATGTCTTTGAATGAAGAAACGATAAATAGATGCATGAATGACAAGAACAGAAATACAGATGTAAGGAAAAAAAAAATATTTGTTTTGTCTTTAATAAAAAATAAATTCTTTCCAACGATATCAAATAAGCTCTTAAATCTCTATCCTTTTCTGTCAAGATTCATGGTGTGGATCAAATTTATCCAATGGCCCTGCTGATATCTTCAAATCCATAATACAAAGGAAAGGGAAGTCTTATTAATGCAGTGCAATTAATTTCGAAGATTCGGTATTAATCTGAATAAGTTCATAATTCAGATTCAATGCATATCTACTTACAATGCTTTGAATTTAATCCAAATTTGAACACTATGAATTGTCCTTAACTAATCTAAAATAATCAAAATCCAGGTAAATCCCGAAATGTAAATGTATAAGCAGTGCGTCAGGAGACAAAAATAAAAAATAAACAATTAAATTTGGCATATAATGGAAATTTTTTTATTAATTCATAACTTATTAATTTATATTTGTATAGATTATATTTTGCATGAGAGAAATTAAATAAACAATTCGTTTTCATATTTACAAATGATGTAAAAATTTAATAATATTAAAAATTAAATCATAAATTTTTTGAGTATATAATAAACGTGAGTTAAATATACAAAAATAGAATAGTATGAAAAAAAAAAATCCGTTAATTAGTTTAGGGAGAGCTTCCATTTTCATCTGATGCAATCTAAATCTAAATCACAGGGGGCATAAGAACTGTACATTTCTTTCTTCTTTGAAGCCAGAGCGCTCTGACTCCGACTTGACCACCGTTCATTAACCCCGTCGTACTTCGTCACATCCCCAAACAAAGTTCTTGTCCTTCTCGTCTCTCTCTGTCCGACTCTGGCCCTTTCCCTCTCTTTTTTCATCTGTTCTCTGGAACTTTTCATTCTTTGGCTTCGCCCCCGATAAAAAAAGAGGGGAAAAAAAGGTAATGGTAGATTATTGATCAACAGTGAATTCCAGTAATTCGGGGTGAGACATAAGAATGTCATTAAATATTTGATGTTGTTGTTCATCAGAATCCTAAGCGATATTTTATCCGGCAGCTGAGACCCGCTTTTCTTTCTCCCAGGTAACACTCTGGCTAGAATCTCCCTCTTTTTCTGATCCTTTTTCATGATTTTCTTAAATTTTTTTGCCCTATGAATTTTATGCTGAATGATACATGTGTTTTATATCACTGGCTTCTTTTTCCGGTTTATTGGCTTGATATTTTGGCTGTTAGGAATTTCTAGGGTTCCCTTCATCTATCAACAGAGTTATTTTGGTACGAGTTTTTCTTCCCCTTTCTTTTTTGTGCTTGTTCTGATGTGCACCAGCGAACAAACAAGTTGCTTATGGGAATGTGTTTGTTTAGTCGGATGATAGCCACTTCTTTTGGGTGGAGAGATGATGTGTAAATTATGGCTTCATTGTGTATTGACTTAGAGTAGTATCCCTGCTCATTTTCCTCATATCCACGTTCATATTTTCAATGAATTTTGCAAATGTAGAACTGAGGTAGATTACGATTTCAGCTATATATATATCTTTCCATTTGTCCTGATGGTTATCATCACCATTGCCTGAAAATAAAATATGTATCTGATAAGTTCATCTGTGATGCTCATGTGATTTTGTCTTTATGCATAATTTAATTTTTAAATGGGTATGCTGAACATCGTAAGTAGTCATTTATATTCCCTTCCGGTAAGGTTAGCTATCTCTAGTTTTGAAACAGGATTCTGTTGCATTCTAGTATGAGTAGGCCAACTACACGAAGTAAAAATAAAAGACAAAGACAAGTCGATGATGGTGCTGGGACTTCTGAAATATGGAGGTACTAAATGATTTCTCTTTTATAATCTGTGGAATTAATTTAAATATGGCGTTCCTCCTTTTGTATATTCATCGTTTTTTTCCTTCCTTGTATAGGAGAATTCATGAAACAGGTGTGGTAACTGATGATGATATAAATCAACTTTATATGATTTGGAAGCCAGTCTGTTCGAGCTGCCGTTTTAATACTAAAGACAACCCTAATTGCTTTTGTGCGTTGATTCCACCTCCCAATGGAAACCGGAAATCTGGCTTGTGGCAGAAGGTGTCAGGTATTGTAGACAACCTTGGTCCTGATCCAACCAAGGATCTTCGCGAATCTGCTAACTCACCTGCTGGTCTGACTAATCTTGGGGCCACATGCTATGCCAACAGCATACTGCAGTGCTTGTACATGAATAAATGTTTCCGGGAAGGCATATTTTCTGTAGAACCAGATCTTTTGTTACAGCAGCCAGTGTTAAATCAATTGGTGCGGCTTTTTGTGCAGTTGCACATTAGTAAAAGGGCTTTTGTGGATTCATTTCCATTTGTCAAAACACTGGAGTTAGATAATGGAGTTCAGCAGGATAGCCATGAGTTTTTGACATTGCTTTTGTCTTTGCTGGAGCGTTGTCTAAGCCATTCTAAAGTTCCTAAAGCAAGAACAGTAGTTCAAGATCTTTTCCGGGGAAGTGTGTCTCATGTGACAACGTAAGGATATGGATTTTGAGCTTGTTTATCAATAAGGAATAATTTTGTTTTGTGTAATAATCTTTTGTAAGTTCCATATATATGGCCTTTGATAGACTGTGGATTTGTCAATAAGGTTATTTATTTATTAATTCTGACCCCATTCACCAACTAAACTCATTAAATCTTCATCTTGAGAACAATGCCAATGCTGCTATGGTGGCTTGGTGAGTGAAGCTGTTTTCTTTCGATGTTAGATTTCTCATGTCATGCATATTTGCGTTTTCTTTTTTTGTCATTCTTCTTTAAGCACCGTTAATTAGTAATATAGTTAATGGCCCTTGATCTTCCAGATTATTTTTTTCATTATTTAATTGAAGTAACATGGTTAATGTTATGTTCAGATAATCTCAAATAAAATTCTTATGTATACTGCTTCAATTTCTTATGTAGGTGTAGTATCCTTGTTTATGACTATTTCATAATTGCTTAATTTGAACGCTTTTTATGTAGCTGCTCACAATGTGGAAGAGACTCTGAAGCATCTTCTAAAATGGAAGACTTCTATGAGCTGGAGTTAAATGTCAAGGGATTTAAAACTTTAGATGAGAGCCTAAATGATTATCTTGCTGTGGAGGAGCTTTGTGGAGATAATCAATATTTTTGCGCATCATGTAAAACAAGAGTGGATGCTACCCGTAGCATCAAGCTGCGCACATTACCTGATGTACTTAATTTTCAACTTAAACGTTGTGTCTTCCTTCCAGAGGTATTGTGGTTGCTTTTGTGAGTAATATTTTATCTGTGACTATTATTGAGTATTGTAAAACTAAGAAGCCAGCGGTCTACTTTGCCTTTTCTTTTTTCTATTCGTTGAAGGAAATAATACATATAAGAGAAAGAATGGGTAACAAATTCTACCTAAGGAATCATTACCCTATTAACATTTTTTAAGAACTTCAGCAAAGTGTTAATCTCTTCAAGCATCCACATGAATCTACTCTAAAGAATGTAATGGAAGACTATTCTAGATACTGTGTTGATGATTTTGTTCCAATATAAATACAAGAACTGATTTGAGCCATATAATCACAGTTGCTGTGGCGCCATGTTTACTAAAGATCAATAAACTAGCTTAGTTCTGATAACTTTTGCCCTCTGGGCCAAAACAACTTGCCTAATAATAAATCTCACTACAGTATGTCTCACCAAATAAACCAATTAATTTGTTCTAAATGATTCACAAGTGAGAGAGAGCAATGCAACCTTGAATGGCCTTTATCTGATGATGTCTGATACAATTTGCAAATCTTTACAGTGTTTCATGACTTTAATGACGTATTCTTGATTCATGTTGGCATGGCTTTCTTTGTTTTAGGGTAGTGCTCTTTTAAATGTGTGTTTTTGAAGATAGAATCTATATTAGTAGTTAACTATTTGGTGTTAGTGAGATAGTCTTTTGTAAAATTGTTGTAATTTCTTAGTGTTATGCTATGGAGTAAAGTTTCTTTTCTGTGTCACAATTCTTTTCTGCTAACTATTCCTTATCTTTTTATGTTGGCAGACTACAACAAGGAAGAAAATTACTTCTGCATTTTCATTTCCAGCTAAGCTTGACATGCAGCCTAGATTGTCTGAGCCATCTCAGTCTGAATTGATTTATGACTTGTCAGCTGTACTGATTCACAAGGGAACTACTGTTAATAGTGGCCATTATGTAGCTCACATTAAGGATGAGCATACTGGGCAATGGTGGGAATTTGATGATGAGCATGTCACTGAGTTAGGCTGTCATCCATTTGGTGATAGATCTTCAAATTCTTCGGTAAAATCTGTTAGGACTGATACTGTTCATTCTGATTCATCTGAAGTAAGGATAGCTGACAGTAATGGAAATGGTCCGGATGCTTCTCACTCACAATCTTCTCTTGTGGAGACATTTTCATCAAGTGATGCATACATGTTGATGTACAATCTTAAGCATACCAAAAATGAAGTCAAAATGGGTGATGTGCTCAGCAATGGTGATGCTGTTCCTGCACGAGATAGATTTCCTCTTTTATCTCATCTTTTTGATGAGATTCAGAACCTTAATGCTTCATATGTTGATGAGTGTGCACAGTACAATCAAAGGAAAGAGTTAGAACTGAGTCGAATCACTGCAAGGAGACAAGAAGTTCGATCTGTTTTAGCTGAAGCTCCTGTTCAACCACTTGAGCAACCGTTTTATTGGATTTCTAGTGACTGGCTTCGCCAGTGGACTGACAACATTAATCCAAGGTTAGTGCTGATATTTTTATCTTCTCATTGACCATTAACACTGCATTGCTTTATGCTCCTTATATAATGGCTGAATCTTTTCCTTCTTTCCATAGATTGGGGCATCTTATGTCAAAAGGCAGAGTCACTTGCCTTGATTTAGAGTATACTTACCTTTATTTATTTGCAGCACTCTTGACAATACTTCCATTCAATGCTCACATGGGAAAGTTCCTGTATCCAAGGTTACTTCAATGAAGCGATTGTCAGATAAAGCATGGGATAAATTGTTTTCAAAGGTACTTTATGTTAAATTATCTGTCATATGCCTGGATAGCTGCTCTTATTAATGTGTCAATTATGATGCCTTTTTGTTGGTTTACCACTTCGTCAGATGATAAAATGACATCTAATTCATGCTATTGAATTATATAGATGCGTATGCACTGGAGGTTCAGTATGAAACTATGAATTATATTGTTTCTATTATATCATTAACATATCCATGATGAAGGATAACTGGGAAAAATTAGATATCTCTTATTTTTATTATATAGGGTATCTCTGCATTTATTGTATTGCTTCCCCTTTTATGTATGTATGCCCATACTTTATACATTTCAAAGTGAATCAATGAAAAATCATTTTTACTCTTAATCCAACATAATTGAAATTACTTATGAATTATGAAGGGAAAAGTGGCTGGCTTACCACAGGATATTTTGGATCGGTAAGGAACCATTCTTGTTGGTCTATTTAAGCTGTGTTCTATGATAATGTTCGGACGTGGATAAATGAAAGTATATATTTCAGAGGGGACTTCATAATGAGGCAGTAAGTTTACCTAATATTTCACTGGTGATACCTGCAAGGAAACTTTCATAAGTGGGCATAATTGAGCAACATTTGAACAAGTTAATTACCTCTTGGAGGTAACAGCTCTGAAGTGTTCATGTGAGGAGGAGAATGCTATACACGTTAAAGAAATGAATTACAGAATACATACTCTCATAATATTGACAAGTGCATGTTTCTGCCGATTAATTTAGAAACTGATAATTATTTATGATTTGTCTTTTTCACTTGCTCTCTTTTTCCATATATCTGTATGTATACATTTCCTTGCCCTTCCTGTTCCTTTGTTGCTGTTATCGTTTTGCTGATTTATACAACCATACATTTCCTTTTTTGTGCTTGTAAAAGTCAGTATGGTGGGGGGCCTACACTATCCCATAGTGATTGTTGTTGGGATTGTCTTATTGATGGAGCTCGCTTTGTGGTGTCAGCTGACACCTATCGTGACCGAAGAGAATCAATGAAGCAACTTGCACGGGACATTCTTGACAGAAACTGTCCAGATGGAAAGTATTATGTATCTAGACCATGGTGTGTGCAATTTTTTTTTTTTTTTTTTACTTTTATTCATGTGACCTGGTGGTTACGGGTTCAAACCCTAGAAACAGTCTCTCCGCTTGTGGGGTATGGTTGCATACACTATCCCTCCCCAGATCTCACCCACGGAGAGTTATGTGCACTAGGTCACCTTTTTGTATTCATTCTCTGCATTCCATTGAGAGGAGGGGATCGGGATGTGAACAAGTCTTTATTTCCTTCTTGTTATGGAGATACTATTTATTTTGGGTTTTGGGCTAGAGTGGTGGCAAAAAAAACCAACGAGTCTAATTCATAATGTTTTCCATTTTTGTTTTGTTTCCAACATGGTTTTCAAACACTGGTGCTGATATCTGTTCTCTCTATCTCTTTTCTAGTGCATAGTGATGCCAATGGTTTTACATTTTGTAGGTTGCAACAGTGGTGGAAAAGAAAAGTACTTGATGCTCCATCTGAAGCTGATGCTGGACCAACAGCATCAATTAGTTGCCCACATGGGCAACTTTTACCTGAGCAAGCTGCTGGTGCTAAGCGGGTGCTTGTTCCTGAGAGCTTTTGGCACTTCTTATATGAAGATGCTCTTTCTCTAAAACCTGATGATCCTTTGGCTTGCCCAACATTTCCTTCAGATTCAGTGCCTTGTTCCCAATGCAGCGATGAATTATCTGAAGTAGCATGCTTGGAGGACTCTTTAAAGTATGTAAATTATTGTTAATATATAGTTGATGTGGACAATTTTTAAAGCAGTTTTTGTGCTTATCATTCAGATTAGTGAAGCAAGTGCAACGTCAGAATCATGAGAAATTATTACTGGCTAAAAGTATGCCTCTCTCGTTGCATTGCAAATATTTCCTAGTGCCTTCTTCTTGGATTTCAAAATGGAGGAGTTACATGAGTTCCTCTGTCAAGAATTCAGACAAACCTGAAACTTTAGATGGGATAATCAATTCCCTTATGTGTGAAAAGGTAAATTGCACCTTCACCTTGGTTTTCTGTCATGTTTTGCTTCTTGTTGCTATGTGTTTGGTTTATTTTAGAACAGGAATTTAACCCAACATGCACTGGGGACTTTAGTTTAATTATTAAATTTAACTGCTGGATTGACATATTGATTGATACACTGTTGCATTTTTGTCTATAATCAGCACTCCCTTCTTGTGGAAAAGCCCCTTGAACTGGTTTTCAGACGCGGTGCTATAGTCCAGCGAGAATATTCTGTAAGTAAAAACAAACATGGTCCTGTTCCTGTAGTTGTGTGCTGTTTTCAGATGTGCATGCAAGTGGTAACGCCAATGTCAAGTTATCAATGTTCAGCTGAGCCTGACTCCATCCCTTTCAAATATCATGATAGATAGGCATGACGATGCAGTAGTCATAATTACTTAAAGTATATTTTTCTGATAGCGGTATAATATCTGTCTTCCATCTATTTTTGTGAATTTTAGGCAGGTGGTTTAACTATGATATCTGAGAATGATTGGAAATGCTTTTGTGAGGAATGGGGTGGTACTGAGACGAAAGGTATATCAGCAACAATTGAGAATATCAGTGATTCAGAAAATATTTTGACTGGATTCAGCTCAGAGACACCGATATGTGAAGATCAGTTGAATGATAAAGTGAATAATGATAGCGGGACTAGTAAGCTGGTGATTAAGACTTGTCCAGAGGTAATCCAATACTCAGCCTTAATTTACCCGTCTTCACTTGCACCTTGTGTCTTTTTTTTTGCCCCTGGGAAGTGAAAATCTGGTAGCTACAAGTATACATATTTTTGAGACAAAATCCAGGCTGATTTTCTATAATTTATCTGTTCAGTTCAGTTAAAAACGTATTCAAGCTTATGTTTTTCAGTTGCACTTGAGAAGCATATCCTTGATTTTCCTACTTTTATTCATGGCCTCTGGTACAGCTCCTACCATTTATTCATATTACAATAATGTTTGAAGGAAAATTTTGGTGTTCTGGCACGTGTTCCTGCAGGAATGCAATCAATAATCATGTATTGGGAAAGCTGCATTGTGCACTGTTCATGTATCTTGGATGACAAAATATTGCTGTCCTTTCTCCCATGTTCTCCACTATACACCCTATATTTCCTGTCCTTACATTTTATTTTTGTAGTTCTCATCTACACCTGGGACTATGTCCACCCTTGAATGTGCAGATTTGTGAAAGTTGCATTGGAGAAAGGGAAAGCTGTGAGCTAATGCAGAAACTTAACTATAGCAATGAGAACATATCTGTGATTCTTGTAAGGGGGAAGGAAGTTCCGAGATCAATATTAGAGGCTTCAAAGGGCTCAGTTGAAACAGATAGACGTGTTTCCAAGCGCTCCCGGAAATCTAAAAATGGGACTTCGATAAGTCTTAAAGTTTCTGCTTCAACATCGCTGTACCAGCTAAAAATGATGATATGGGAGGCCTTTGGGGTAAGTTTAGTAGAGAAAACAATACGATATGCAATTTAAAATTACTCGGTGTTTTGATGCATGTCTGGTTTTGGACAAACATAGTTTGATTGCACATGGTGGAAATGGGTTGTATTAATTCTAAGGAGTTTAGAAATACTAATATGATCCTATACATAAGCTTGGCATCTCCATGTAGTTTACTTGGAACTTCATATATTTATTTTAGAATACTGATGTTGGTCAATTTTTATGTTAGATTAAAGGATCATTTATACGAACTCTATTATTTTCAATTTACAACTTACAATAACAATTTTTTTTTAATGAAATGGTTGCATATTTTGGCTGCACAGTGACGTCGTGCGATCCATGTAGCCGACCCCATCTAGTGGGATAAAGGCTTTGTTGTTGTTGTTGGTTGCATATTTTGGCTGACTTGTTTTAGAAAGCTTCATAGGTCACGGGATTCCCTGTAATGTTGACATGGTTTCATTATGTACCAAACTATAGTACTTTATGAGTGATGCAAATGATGATTTCTACCTTAAAAATATGAAAGCTTTTCCGGTTAAAGTTACCGTCAGCATTAATCATAGTGAAGGTTTTATCATACGCACATTTTGATCATAAATGGATGGTTTATGCATTCCTGAATGGTTTACCGGCAATTGTCCTCCCAGGTTGTAAAGGAAAACCAGATATTACAGAAAGGTGACAGGACAATTGATAATGAGGATGAGTGTGCTACGCTTGCAGACGTAAACATATTTGCTGGAGATCAGATTATAGTGAGGGACTCGGAGATCCATGAAAATAGAGATATTGCTGGTAAGCTATTTGATGCCTTGACCATCGTTGCAAATAACATCGAAAGTAGAATGGAACTGTGCTTCCTCTAAAGTGCTTATTTATACTAAAATTTGGTCATATCAATCTTTTACAGATGAGATTTGTGATGATAAAATGGAGATGCAGCGGAGTGAGGGAGGGTTTCGTGGAACACTTCTGACAGCAGACGTTTCATCTCAGGTTGTTTGAGAAGCCATCTTTCTGTTTCAGTGGCTGATATCTCTGTAACATCTTTTACTTGGTGTATATATTTGATGAGGAATCTACTTCCTGGGAAAAGAAAATTAGTTTAGGACAATATGAACACTTGTATCTACGTGCGTTGTCTGAATCCGGCTACCTGGCTGGCGTTAACGCTAGTTGTCCTCGATGACCGGCGTTAATGGCCAATTTTGGATTGCTTCCTTGCTGGGTTGTAATGCGGAAGTTAATATATTGAATGGTATTGGTGAGTGAAAATGAGTGTGAGAAGTGGATTGGTGGACAAATTCAAACCTTTCTGAAGTAGTAAAAACACGAGAAATAATGAAAGGTGAAATGGAGAAATTTAGAACAGTGAACAGTGGAAGTGCATTGTCATTTTAATTATCATGCCTGGGCGAAAAGTATACAAGGATGACAGGCTACTCTTATCTCAAATATGAAACCTATAGCTCTGTTTGGCATGTGGGGTCGAATTTTATTGGATTGGCATTGGGTTTAGGACTGGAAGTGGGATTAAGATTAGAAGTGGGATTGGGATTGGGGCTTTAAAATTGTGTTTAGTATGGAGTAATATTTAGAGTGAGTGCTTAAATTAATTTTATTTTATAATTAATCATAAATTATAAAAAAACTATAATGCCCTTATGATAAATTAAAAATGTATTATAACAAAAATCTTCTCCCATCTCCATCGGGAATTCCTTTCTTCCAACCGTCTCCTTCCCTGCCCCTGCTTCCTTCGATTTTTGTTCCTTATTTTTAATAAAAAGCTTTAAACTTGAAAATATAAAACCAATAAATTAGCAAAAAGATCTTATTTTATTCATAGAAGAAAAACAGAGGAACTACGTTTTATGTTCTTTTCAGTGTTTTTATATGTAGCAGCAAACATCGATCTCAAGTAACCCAGCCTCTAATGGATGCTGTTATTTAGACCGAGAAAGCATAATCAATCCTTATTTTACGGGTAGTTTTAACAGTGGAAATAAGAGTGAGAGAGAAGGGAATGTGATCACTTAGAAGCTCTATTGCTGTTTTTGATATGGATTACAGCAATGATAAATAAATCTCTCCTTTTTAGTTATTCATGGGTTTGATTGATTTGGTGGACAGGTTAGTATGCGAGGGTAGAGAGCAAGATTGGCAGTGCTGATGGGGATGGAAAGAGTGATGAGTTTGATCTAGGGCAAAATTGAGAGTGGTATTTTTATCTCTATAATTTGTAATCTTAAGATTGAAAAGGTTATATCAAGGGAGATGGTTTTGGTCCAATTCCACATATGTGGTATTATTTATCCTTGTTTATCATCAATACAACGTACTAAACAATACAATTTAGACCGATCTTTAATCCAATCACAATCTCAAACCCTATGTTATTTACCAAACAAGGCTTATATACCTAGTTTGAATAAATTATTTAATTATAATATGTGATATGATCTTTCTATTGAATAATATATTAATTTATAAATTAGATAAATTAGTTTAAAAATAATAAATGAGAAATAAAATGAAAAAGGGCAAGAATAAAATTCATTCATAAACTAAATTCTACATTTTGGAATACGAACATGCGGAGGAACTTTTTTTTGGGGTTGACTTTGACCATATGAAACTTGAACTGATCTTTTATCGTTATTACATAATGGTAACTCCTATTATGGTAATTAATTGATCATTTATATAATGGTAAGCTAAATAAATTCCCGTTTTTCATGTTAAATCTATTAACCATTTATATACTCAGATTAATAATAAATTTCGGAAACAGGAAAACGGTAAGTATATTTGGATATATTTCAAATAACAATTATATGAGCATTGTATCGCCTCATGTTCATATCAAAAGGGGCAAATGAACATGACTAGCCATCAATAATAATGATAGGCACGTCTTTACAAAAGTACAGAAGCTAGAAATATGCAAATTAAAATACAGAAATGTCTGTGAGTCGCCAAGAGTAATAAAGCAAGCAGGAAGAACATAGGAGGTAAGGGAATTTAATTCATTTTATGGATCGTTGTTGTCCATTGGGAAATACTCCGATCTTCCTCTTTCGCAGGAATAACCTTATTTTACGATGAAGTATGTTCCTGTTTGATAAACCCAACCCAAAAAAAAAAAAAACAAAAACAAAAAAGACAAGAAAAATAAAAATAAAATCTTAGATCCAGCGTTTATGGCTTCGCGAGTGGGGGGCGCCGCCGAACCACCGATCCCAACCACAATCCGCCGAACCTTTAACCCTGCAAATACCACCATTCATTACCAATTAATACATCGCAATCTAACACTTCTTCAATCACACACACACAGCTGTTGTGAACCTCAAGATTATGATTATGGTTTACCATGGAAGCAGTGGATCGGGAATCGATTCAACGCTCGAAATCAACCTGCACATCAACAATGGATCCTTCAATTAGTCTTCAGATATATAAAATGAAACCAAAATAGTGAAAATATCTCTCTCTCTCTCTCTCTTATTCGCTTACTCCTTGCAAACACTGGAGGATTCATCCATTGTTTCCAGTTTCTCCAGCTCGTCCTGCATCATCCATCATATCACAATCAATCTTCTTCAGCTAAAATTGAAGAGTAAATCAAAAGAATGGAAGAGACAGAGACGAGTTAACCTCAATTATATTGATTTCGTTATTGAGGTGGGAAATGGCAGCTTGCAACCTGTGCTTGCCAATGAAGGACTCGCCCCTGCTTCTTGATTGACTCATCAGATTATGAGATTGAGAGCTCCTTCCAGATCCACCGTCTTGTCGGTAATCATCAGTGACTCTTCCATTCTCTGATTTCGATCCTTCTGCAAGTGGCTGCACAATCCCGTGATCCATGGCTCTGGTAATTAATACTTCCGCGTGATCAAAACCTCAAAACCTAATTACAACCGCATCAAAGCTAAACAATTATATATAGCATTCATCATCATAATCGGAACGTGACCAAAAGTGAGAGTGGAGCAGAGGATTTTAATATAACGAAATGATGGAGGCAAGAGGCAGAAGAAGTGAAGTATATTGTTGTAGGTATTGTGATGAAAGATTCCGAGAGAGAGAGAGAGAGAGGGATTGGGATTGGCTAGTCAAAAAGAAGAACGATAGGCAGTGAGATGTGGACAGCAAGCAATTGCCCGCCATAGCATCGACAAAGACGCGGCAAGGCAACTCTCTTGTGAATGTGAATCCCTAATTTACACGTAATTTGGGCCAACAAAAATTTACACGTAATTAATTAATCCGTTAGTATAATAGTTGGTCTCTTAAATTACGATTCATTTTAATTTTAAACACTTAAATTTTATTTTATTTAAAATATCAGTCTTATAATTAAAAAAATATGGATTATTGTGACTGCTGAGAGATTAAAACTAAAATAAGAAAGATTATATTAACTCCTAATAAATATGAATATGTTATTTAGTATGTTTGGACTAGCGTCTAATTAATTTATAAGTATTTTTTATATAAATCGAGATAAAACTCCTTTCACATATTTATCCCATATTTTTTAAATAAAGATTAAAAAACTACTTACTTAAATTTCAAACACTATATTTGAAAAATCATGTGCATTGGTTTTCCTTTTCGTTGCCCTTCTTGACTTTTGGCGATTGACAACTATATCTTATTGTATTAATAAATAAATGTGTTCGTTGGATAGATAGGCACTTGTGAAATTTTATCCATTTCGTCAAGGAGTAGGGATTAAAAAAATGAATTTAGATTCCTTTTTTTTATATTTACAGGAGGGGTTTACATTTTTTTTATGCTGTATATGGATAAATTTGAGTCAACGAATATAAAATTCTTTTCCGACAAGATCAGAAATTAAAACTATATTATCAATTCCTAGATTCTTTATATGGATAGACTTTTATGGGGAAGAGAAAAAGAAGGCGAGGTGAGGTTAATCTCATTTTTATAATTTTTCCATTAGACGACAGAAAACCGCCTTCACGATCCCAGTATTATGCATCCATTTATTGGGAATGGTTTTTTTTTTTTTTTGGGGGGGGAGTTTTTGCTGAATTTGTCTATTGTATTAGTGCTTTCATCATTGATAAGTCAATAGGTTAGGGGAGGGGGACTGGCTTTGGCCAAGAAAATAAGATGGATTGGTAATTTAAAAGATATAGATTTCATTTCAGGATATGTTAACAAATAAAAATATACTCGAATATCTGAATTCATCGTTAACTTGAACAAGAGTCTAAAATGGCTGCTCTAGAATTCTTTTCCTTTCAAAGTAACAAACAAAACCAACTAACCTCATATGATGATGATGATTGGTCAAAAAAATTTAAAAAAAATCAGACGATCATCATCATCTTTTTTTTTTTTTTTGGGACCAAGATCATTCTTTCCATATGCTTATTGTTTATGAATATTCATATCTTAAGTCTTAACAAGAATGTCCATACATAAAATCTCAAACAATTTGCTCTTCAGGCCGGAGACTGTGAACAAATTAGGAGCACAAGCAGCATTAACTTTCGTAAATTGGGCTTTTTGTCCATAATCTTACGATCAACATTTTGGGCTAGGCCTTTAAATTCAAGCCCAATGGATCAGAAAACAAAGCCCAATAGGCTAGCTCCAGATCCATACACCACATTTTTTTGCAGCCGTCATTTCCTCCAGCTTGAGCTGAAGTTGGAGGTGAGTGGTGGCTAGAAAGTCACAAAAATGGCCGCGGCTTCGAAGATTACAGTCGCTGCTAAACTCGTATACCGTCTCCGAGATATTACTGTTCGTACCACCAATTCTTCTCCTTCTCTCATTGTTTCTTCTAGCGTCACGCTGAGGTCTATTACTAGTGCTACTACTTCCCAGAAGAAGAAGAAGCAGAAGTTAATGGCGGCGGTTGCCGCACAGAAACCGGCGGCGGCGGCGGCGGCGGGTTTGGTGAAGGAAAAGAGGAGGACGCGTTCTGACAAAGAATTTGACGAGGAATCGATTTTGCGATACGGAGATAAAAACTCTCATATTCCTGTGATGCTTGCTGAAGTACTGGACATCTTCTCATCCACTTGTTGGAGACCTTTACACTCTTTCGTCGATTGCACGCTCGGAGCTGGTGGCCATTCCTCCGCTGTTAGTTATTCCTTCTCCTCTCACTTCTCCGCCGTTAAATGACTTTTGTTTGCTATGAATTATTAAGTATAAATAATTGGAAATCTGATTTTGTCTACACTAGTCATGCATGGCCTATTTGGGTGTTTGGACCTGTGGTATTATGATTTTGTTGCTACTGCAGTTTGAGTTTCTGAAATTGGAATTATTTCGATTACCTAATTTTCTGTACTTATTGAAAACAACAGATAATCAATGCTCATCCAGAGTTGAAGTTTCTCGTTGGCATGGACGTAGATCCTGTGGCTCATGAGAAGGCTCAAACTCAAATTCATTCCGTCTTGCATTCTGACTCAGACTCTAGTAGCCCTGCTTCTGACCTGAAAGTATACCACATGTTAAAAAATTTTCGACATATCAAGTCTGCAATTAGTGAAACTGGCGAGGAACACTTGGACCGTGGAGTTGATGGCATTTTGATGGACTTGGGAATGTCATCCATGCAGGTTAACTTCTATACTTGACTTACTAGACTTCAAACCATGTATTTGTACTAGTATTTCTTTTCTCCTCTTTATTTTCCGAAGAGGGGTAGATAAGTATTGTATTAGCCGGTTGTAGCAATGCCTAGTGGCTATATTAGCAAAATCCACGAGTCTTCATTTATACTGCTACATCAGCTTCCTATTTCTACTACTTTGTTGTTAGAGAATGGCAATGAGACTGGTAACCGAATATTTGGATCAAGGCATTATTTGTGTGAGTTGTTTCATGGTTTATTTCTTTTTTATATCATTTTTGTTTCTTTTTTTCATTATAGGTGGACAATCCTCAGAGAGGATTCAGTGTGCTCAGTGACGGACCACTTGACATGCGTATGGACCCTCAGGTATAATTACGGACAATTTTGGAGTTCAATGTAATATATTTACCATTGAGTTTTGGCTCGAGTGGTAATATGTTTTTATTATATATCTATACATGTAAATGGATGAATTGAAATTGTGGAAATGGATTCTTGTTTGAGATTGTCTAGTTCTTTTCTTTGTAGCCTTTTGCTTAGTAGTTATCATTATTAGAGGATAATTGAAACAGACTTCTTTATTGCTTATTCTTGTCATCTTGTGGTTGAAATATTTCATTATCAGTTTAACTGATAATAGCTTATGCACTGTGCTTTATTATGGGAGTGCGTCTCAGCCAAAGGTCAAGGAGCAAAGATGGAATAACTGTTAGATTCTGAATAGTTATAAACCATAAAAGCATTGGAGGAGCGCAAGAAGCAAGATTATGGGCCAGTTTGTTTAAGATTATTATAGAAAGTGATTTTAGTTGAGTTAAACATAAGAAAATTGTTGGTAACATGTGTAATATGCTGGCCTTCTTGTTTTTTGTTCTCTTTTTGCCCCACTAAAAAAAATACTGCGTCAGTGCTAATTCACTCAGAGATTGCTTTGGGATTATGTTTCTGTTGCTTGGTTAATTTTTTCGTTCCCATTTTAACTGATGGACAGGCCAATGACAGGCAAGTCTTCGAGCTGAAGACATATTAAATTCTTGGCCATCTGCTGAAGTGGGCCGTATCCTGCGAGAATATGGAGAAGAAAGCAATTGGCGCACATGGCAAAATAAGATTGTTGAAGCCCGATTACACGGTGGATTGCATTCTACTAGTGATTTGGTAGATCTTATTAAGCGCAGGTGTCATCCTGTGAAAGGTAGGCCCTTATGCGGTTCTATTTTCCTATTTGTGGAAGCACGTGTTCCATTTTTTTCTTAATGCTTGTTTTCCATTAAATAATTATTAGGTACTACATCTGGTCCTTAATATAAAATCTCATTTATAGTATAAATTACACTACATATTGCTACTTCTCATATCAGCCATATTTAGACTGATACATTCAGTTTGCACTTTGCTCAGTTTATTAGCGTTCTCATGGAAAACACTGATGTGTTGTAATGTATTCGATTCACACACATTAGCATGTTTGTAAACTCTATCAATAATCGGGTTTATTTTATAAGCCCGATTTACGTAAATCGAGATAAATCTTCTCCACATATTTACTTCGTAGACCGTAAAAGCAACATCATAAACCGTAAAAGTTACTTCGTATTCCGTAAATCATGATTTATAAGCACTTATAGAGCTTCCATAAACTAATCCAAACGAACTAACAATGTTGAATTTTAATGCAATAGGTGGAAGGCAAGGTTGGATAAAGACGGCAACCCGGGTATTTCAAGCTCTGAGAATTGCAGTTAACGATGAACTGAACACCCTTAAAGATTCCCTAAATTCTTGCTTTGAATGCCTCGCACCTGGAGGTAGGCTTGCAGTCATATCTTTCCACTGTCTAGAGGACAGAATTGTGAAGCAAACGTTTCTTGATATAATTAGAAGGGAGACCAATGATATAGACGAAGGGGAGAAGAACAATGATGATTCAAGAGAGATGAGGGGTGGGATTGAAGAGAAAGAAACATGGATAAGACAAACAATACATGGATCAAATGGGACAATTTTAACGAAAAGGCCAATCACGCCATCTGGAGAGGAAGAAAAATTGAACCGCAGAAGTAGAAGTGCCAAGCTCAGGGTAATTCAGAAGCTCTGAGGATGTGTGACAAATTGTAGTCATAAATGCTTCTTTCATATTGATTTTTATGTATCATGTTTAGCCAGCCCATATTCAAATATTTATCCCGAGAGGAAGTATTTCTATTGGAATCAACACGGAATTATCAATTTTCTTTGGCCAGACACCGAATTATCAAATTGGATGCCTCGTGCCTTCAATTTGGATCACTCTCACTCCTCGCTCTTTTTAATATTTTGTAAATTAATAAAAAATACATTAAAAATTTTACTTCCACTGGTCGTTAATATAATACTTGTTCAGCAACACGGTCTCACGTTAGGAACCAAGGAGTGCTCTATATTATTGCTATGCAAACATGTCAAAAACACAGCTTGACTGTTGAAAACTATATCTTTGAATCTCTTACGAATGGTTAGTTTGGGAAGAAACATGATAAGTTGGAAATCCATTAAGTATTTATTTAGAGCATTTTTTTAATCATAATTATGCCCATGTCTCGTACTGGAACATCGTTGCCAAAAAGATGTGATGTAGCATAGAAAAAGACAGGAAAAAAAATCAAAATTGAAGATTTAAATTTATAGAATATAATCAGGTCAAAAAAATTTTATAGAATATAAAATAATTATGATAAAATTTTCTTACAATTATAAATAGGTCTATGAAGATGAAGACTCTCTGGATGATAAGAAAAATAACATCCGATATATAATAACATTTTCATTTGTTATAAAACTATTTTGTTTTTTTTTTACCGAAGTTATAAAACTAATCTTGAATCTATGAAGATTTGAAGAAAATAAATACAAAGGATTTTAGAAGGGGAAAAAACTTTACTAGAGATGATACCGATAGAAGCCGCAGATGAGGGCAGCTGGCAGTTATTTTGCCGTTACCTATATTTTCGTTGATGAAGATATGCTTGGGGGCCACAATTCACATTTGAGCTCAGAGTGAGAACGGTAAGCGATGCTGCAACCTGCAACTTCACAGTGGCATTTCGGCAGCTTGAGATCAACTTTAGCGGCTAATAACTGATCGAATCATTTCATCTTCGTTCTCGGCCTCTGCCGCCGCACAGTAATTATCAGAATTCGGTATTCCATGTTATAAAAAAAGCTTCTCTCTTTGCTTCGGAGAAATGCGATGTTTTCTTGTTCGCTTTTCCTTCGTGATTTTATAATGTTCTGACTTAATGTCTTGCTTCCAGCGATTGTAATCTAAATCATGATATATGCGAAGACGTATGGTCGTGGACAAGGCTGCTTCACATATTTATCCTCCTTCATCCCTACATTTAGCCGTCGGTATTTAATCAGTTTATACTGTGATAAAATGTAATAGCTAGTTGGTCTGTGAAGGACAAGCTAAATATACCTACTTTGGATTTAGAATGCAAGGTGAATCAGGATCTTTGCAATCAGAACACTTCTCCTTTGAAATGTTATCCAAACAGAATGTGTTGCAATTTCTTCTTTATGAAACCCAACGGAACAGCTATTTTCGTTTTCTGTGCAATTGCAAGCCTGGATCCTGTGATTTTTGGTGATTTGCTTCTGAATTTGACTTTCAGGAAGAAAATGGAGATCAAGGTAAGCGAAGTGACTTCCTCCGATTCTAATGCAAAGAAGGCAAATTTGTGTGCTGCAAAAAAAGAGAGAGTTAAGCTTCCAAGTTATAGTGGTGGTCTGCAAGGCAAAGGATACCACTTTAGTGAATTTCTAAGGCATCCCAGTGGAATTGAAGCAATGTTGAACACAAGGGCCTTGCAATCATTTGAGTGTCTTGACACTAACACTTACAGGTCTTCCACATTTTTAATTGTTCTTTATTGGCTTCATTGATCCTTTTAGATAGGTTCAGAGGCACCCCCGTTGATAATAGATTTACGTTGCATTCATGTGTATGAAATTCGTGTTTCATACTTTCATCCAAAGCATTGAGTTCGGCTCTCTAGTGGTTTGGACAGCAAATTTGTATTTTTGGCGAATAATCATGTTATACTAATTTCTGCAGGTGTGCTTTGCCTAAACTTAAACTTCTGAACTTTGAAGCTGTGCCTCTGCTGGATCTGCGGGTAACGCCAACAAATGAAGATTGTGTTGTGGAGATGCTTTCCTGTAAGGTATGACATAATGGGATGAATTTTCTCCATACAGGTTGCACTTTAGAGTTAAATGCATGTGATCGATGTTGATTGGGGGAAAAAACAAAAAAGCAGACACTGATTTTGAGTGCACGTGTTACAAATAGCAAGGCAGCTTCCTAACGAAGCCTCATGCAGTTTTGAGAAATCCTAGTTAGTTTCAAGAATAAAAAAGAACATTGATTGAACATGCGCCTGATGGATTTACATTTCAATTTGTGGGATGCTTCACAATTTTTACAGTTTGAGGGTTCAGAAGCTGTGGAACGCCAAAACAACCACTTCTCAGGTAACACCACATGTTTTAAAATCAATGAAGTAAAAGCACAAAGCATTTTTATTTTCTAAAGATCCTTGCACAAACAACCAACTCCATCTGTGGCCTATCGATCTGTCTTCTCTGAACAAAAGGAGAAAAGCCATTGTTCAGCACTGTTTTCTGATTAATTTATGTTTATCTGTGTAGCTGATGGCACTTATTTCTTTTCTTCTGTTCTTTACTCTTAACTCTATCAATGTGTAAATGTTCATTAATCTTAACTCTGGATTTGCAGCATTCATGATAAATCACATGACATGGGGCATGGATGACGCTGAATCTTTTCTAGACGTTGATGTTAAGTTGAATATCACTCTTGAGGTTGTTGTTCTCCTGATGAAACATATACTACTGAAGTATTCTGTGTTCTATCCATATCCACTTACCCTTTTCTGACACATTATTACTGGGGAATAGAAGGGAGATAGTCTCGTATTGGTAGAATTTGACATCACAGGGCACATACTGCCTTAATTGGACAAAGCTCTCCTGAAGTCTATAAATGCCATCGGTAGAGGAATATAATTTAGCAGTTTAGATGAGAGTAATCGTTTTACTTTTAGAGATTGCGGTGTCTAGTGATGCTATCTACCCCAGAAACTTGGGGCAGACACGAACCAAGTCACACTAAAACACCCAAGTCCTGATGGCTGATCCTTGTAAAAAATTCGAAAAGTTATTTGTGTTTCATCAGTTGAAAGTACTAGATTGACTGGGGAAAACAAAAAGTCAGACAAGTAGGAGATTCTCTCTAAACTTTCTATAGATTATGTGAGGAATTGAGGACTGTGTCATCCCGGGGAACAAAGAACCTTGGGACCTAGGTGATACTTGCTTCTGCCTGTGCAGGATGTACAAATTGATTACTCTCGAAAGTTGGTTGTCTTCTCCTTATTTTAAATTCTTAGCAGTATATTGTTACATAATGTAATGATTCAAATATTTTTTTCAAAAACAAACAAGAGTTATTACTATATTTCTACACGGTAAACTGATTTCCCATTTGCTTCCCACCTTCCTAACAACATTTGACTGGCAGATCTACACACATCCGTTTACTATGATGCCTAAAGCAGCTGTTGAGCGTCCTGGAACTATGTGAGTCAATAATAATGTCTTAGTTTTGGATTATGCACTCAGAAATTCATCCCATGTTGCTCTCAGCTTATATATTCTTGCACAGCGTATTGCATACAAATTTTTGTTGTAGTACTACCATTCAGAGCATTAGCTGTAACATGAAAGTAACTCCATATACTTTCAAAAATTTGCATAATTGCTGTTTTTTTTCAGCTCCTTATGCCTTCAAACACTTGCATTTTTGGTGTGGACATGTGCAGAATGATGCAAGCGTTGGTGGACCAGCTCATGCCCCTGCTAATTAAGCAGCTGCTACAAGATTATGATGAATGGGTTCAAAGGCAGTTGAAAAATATCCCATAAATGAGGGTCCTAATCTCATGATTAACTGGTGATATTTCTTTTCATCACTGTGATATTTGATTCATTTTATTTAGATCTATCTGTTCAATAACCAAGGCCAGAGAGTCCTTCATTTTGTTCTTTCTTCAGGGCAAGACACCATAGATCCGCAGTCACCCAAAATGTACAAGTATATCACCTGACTATACAAATGTCACGAGATCTTGCTTCGCCGTAGGTCTACCTTGTCCACCTCCTACTATGATATACTTCCTTTGGTCCTTAATATAAGATCTCATTCATAGTGTAATTTGTACTGCGAAGGATATTTTATACTACCTCCGGTCTTTTGTATAAGATCTCGTTCGTAATACAAATTGCACTACAAGCAAAATCTTATATTAAGGATTTGACGTAGTATTTATTCTTCATTTATCTACTCATCAGCCCAGAAAAGGGATGATATCATATTTTATCAACCTGGAGTGACTTGGCATCAATAAAGTAAAATTTGAATTTGCTTGCAAGTTGTAACGCGAAAGAAAGCAATGTCCCTGAATGAATATGGTTGTCGTATACATTTTTCGAGCCAGTAATATAAATGTTTTGGGCTCTGTTTAGACTAACCACAGCTGCTTGATGGTCCGTGTGATATTTACTTCCTCTTGTTTTTTTTATAAATAACTTTTATTTTTATTACGTAAAACAAACTGATAATTAAGATTAGTTAAAAATAATATATTAAAAATATTATGTCTCTTCCAAATATGTTTTTATTTATGAAAAGAGCATAGGAGAGAGAGTGAGTAACAAATATGAGAGAGTATAAGTATAAAATATGAGAGAGAATATATAATAAATAAGTAAATAACAGAAAATTAGTAGTGAGTTGAGAAAAATTAATATAAAAATGTGTATTTAATTGAGGATAGAAAAGAAAAAAAAAATTAAATTTTGAGACATGAAGAGAAAGTTACTTATGAAAATAACTAACTCAAAAAAAAATTTATAAAAAAGACAATAAGGGTATTTTCCAACGTCCAAGTTGGCCTGCGTGAAGAGTTGAAGCTAAGTCTGGTTTGGTTGGTATGAAGTAAAACATTAAGAGAATTTTCTTTTGTCAGAAAAAAAAAATTAAGAGAATTAAACTATAAAGGTAGACTTTGTTTATCTTGTTTACTATTTTTAAAAAAAAATTATGAGGCGATTGTTCATCACTATTTTTTAAAAAAATTGTATACCCAGCTTTCTATTATACTGGATATAATCTAAAATTGTATATGCTCATACTAATCTAAATCCTTTTTAATTATAAAACTATGTCATAGGAAGTAACCATCTAGAAGATACAACAATTTCTCAAACAGGGTCTAATAATTAAAATCAATACTAATACAAAGGTGAGATATTAACAAATTCTAAATAATTTTCTTTTTGAATTCTGAATAAGTGCATAAGAAAAAGATAAAAACATAGAAACAAGTGAAAAGTTACATACACTTCAAATTCTTTCCTCCATAACTCATGATGCATTATTACCAAGAATCACGTTATCATGGGTTTGAATATGATTAAATGAAAAAATAAAAAGTCTTTGGGAGGCCTATCCCTAATTGAGTCAACAACGTCCGAATTTAATCGGATCAAATAGTAATATAAAAATATTTTTTTGTATGGTTAAGAGTTTTTTATTTTGAGGCTTAGAGAATAAAGAGTTTTCATCTCTCTTAATTAGTGCGTTTTTCAATATTCAAATTTATATTCTTCTCTTTTTAGATAAGATTGTTTAACACCTCAACCAACAGGTTTCTTGATTAATATAAAAATGATTTATGAAAATACAAATTGAATACGTGTTTGGGCTTTGCCTGGGCTAAATTCTATACCCAATAAGAAGACCCGTTTGCCCAAGAGCCCTACCCGTAAACCAACCGCCCCGGAGCTGCTCTTTCTAAATACCCTACAGACACAGCATGTCGAAATCTGTGGAAACCCTACAGAATCTTGCACTTCTCTATTCTCGCATTTCGCTTCTCGGCTGAGAAGGGAGGTGATTCTGCATCTTGATCTTCATCATGTAACCTCAGTTTGATCTCGTTGCCTGATACCTCAAATTAATCACAACTGAAAAGGTTGGCGAAAATGACGCTTGAAGTTTGGTGTAGAGACGGAGTGAGTTCAATGATGTCAGCTACACCTGCTTGCTTTCAATTTCTCCCCTGGGAGCTTCGATCTTCTTGTTGCTCCTTGGCTTCGTCCTTATATTTTTACTCGCCTTCTGCTACTTTTTCGTTGTAATAGGGAATGGTAGTCCGACGATGGTGAAAACTGTGTTTTGTCGTAGAATATGTTAGTAACAATTGGAAATGAGAAGAAAATTGTAGTGCTTAGTATTTTCACAAACTTGTGAATTAATGTCTATGTTAGGTGTTACAGCAGGAAAATATATCTGTGTTTTTTAAGGTGACCAATTAGCCACTCACACGGCAACTCTAGAGTTGCCTTTCTGTGTGTGAGTGGTCAGTAAGCTCACCTAGAACAAGTCTTGTTTGATCGACCAATACAATGAAGCTGTTCTCTACTGTGGGCCTATAAGGTTTCATTGATTGGGTCTTTCAAACTACATATGCCCTAAGCTCCTGAGTCCTAACACATCTAACAAGTTAGCATTTCCAAGTTAACATATGCCTGTCTTTATATGTTTTCTATCAATTCCTGTGCAGAAGGATTTGAAAATGTGCCTGTAAAATTGTGGTTGTGCAACCACAGTTGTGCAACCACATTAGGCTGCAATTGTGGTCTGCAATGGCTACAATTCTGGGCAATGGACTGCAATCCCAAATCAGAGTTAAAACTCATGATTGGTAGCTTGTTAGCTAGTCATACATTACCTCAATAAATGCTTGTGTGATTGGCAGCTAAGCTACCTAGAGTGATGAGTTGTTGGCCATTAATGATGAGGCAGAACTTGGGAATTCTTGCCTGTGTCCACCATATACTACATCTCACATTCTCACATGTCCAGGCCATACATTTTGTTCAAGACCAGCTTGTAGGAGAAATGGCATGATAATAAATTGGACATTGATTGCTTTACAGAAAACAAGAAAATTCAAGGAATCGAGCATTTCTTACAAGATTGTCGTTAAAGGATACCAGGGTTCTGTAGTTTGTACTGCATTAAATATGTTTTCTTCACTATATTATGGTGGCCAATAAGCCAGAAATTTAGCAGCAGCTAGGTCCAGCCATTTGACATTGGTCTGTTATGTTTGGATACTCTACAAAACCATGGTTTTGGAGCGAGAACTATAGTTTTGGGAAAAACAACCCTAACACCCTCTAGTTTGTTCACAATCAAAAACCATGGTTTTGTTATAAGCCACCAAGTATTTTTTTTCACAATATTTTTTTTATAAGAACATGGTTTGGGGGTGGAGAACCTTGGTTTTTCATAAGCCATTTTTTCCTACTTTTTCAGAAGTTATCCAAAAGCTTTTGTCTAGAATCAACACGGTTCAATGTTTTTGCTAGTGAGGGCCTCTTTTGCAACTATAGTGGAGCCTAATTATCCTTTCGAAGGCTCTTTGTCTGCTCTTATTTGTAAAATGGGATTTTCCTTTTAAAATAAAGAGAAGAGAATGAAAGTTTAAAATGGGAAAAAGGATAAGAAAATATCACTTAATTTTAAAATCCCAAAATAGTTTTTGGTTAGAGTCGATAACTCTTTTTAATAGTAAATTATTTATTTAAAATTTTAAAGTTTAAATGGTATTTTTTTTGTTTCTTTAAAATAATGAGAATAAAATCAGAGAACAAGAGTCTTGGGATCCCAAGTTTACAAAACAAATAAACTTACATTGCAGTGACTTTGAAGATGTTTAGTTGTAATTGGAAAAACAACATGAACAGATCCGACCCTGATCGTGAAATTAGATGCATAACGTGGGGTCTTATCATGTTATATCCTTAAAAAGGGCACATCGTAGAGACGGTTTCATAGAAAAATTAAAATGATACTTTTGCCAACAGGACTTTTGAAAATGTTACATTATAGCATAAACGAAATCACTTTTACATTTTTATCTTACAAATTTACGTACTTGTTTCACGTACTAATTTTTTCGTTTTGATTATGCATATTGATTTTATATATAAATTTTATGGAAATTCTTTTGTTAAATATGATAGATTATGAATGTTAATATATTTAATTTTAATTATTTAGATTTAAAATATATTTAAATCAAATTATTGTTAATTTGTTATACTTCAATTATTTAATCGTATACTATTAATACCTATTTATTGATAAAAATAAATTCTTTCGAGTTTAGGGTCTTAAATCAAATTGTTATCAATTTTTCATAATTTAATTATTTCATTGTACACTATTAATATATATTTATGGAAAATACTTAGATTATGTTCCTTATATCCATTTTGTCAAGTTTTCTAATCATATGTGATTATGTATCTTATTTTTTAATTATTATCATTTAACTATAAAGTCATATATAAAAAATAAAATACATGGTCATACAGGATTTAAGGGTCATACAGGATTTAAGAACTTAAAATAATAGATATAAAAAAAATGATGCAAGTATGGTCCTATATTTATTGATAAAAGTAATATCTTCCTAAGTTTAGAACTTGTGATAGAAATTTATGTCATTATTACATGTATGTTTAAATTTATGAGTTTGATGACACCTATTCCCCGCCGCGGATAACTAGAACTTAAATTAATTTCGGTTGTTACCACAATAATCCCTCGTGGCTCCTTCAACGGTTGAGCAATCAAAGGCATCACAAAAATTCTAAAGACAACGATTATTGTACTTCGGTGAAGGGAATAATAAAGCAAATATTGAAACACTTAGAGCCTGTTTATTTTAACTCCATTGCATATATGTAATGATAATCCTGATTGCATTATCATGAGAAGAGTATTTGGTTACTCTTTAGCATGGTGATAGGGTTTACCATGATAATGATGATTGTCAAAAAATTGGTAATCATCATTTATATCTCCCTCCTATGAATTCTCATTATCATCTCATTACATAGTTAAAAAAGTCCAATTTATCATTTAGTTTCTTTTCTTTTTATTTTACTTGTATCTTTTCACTTAGCCACATCACGCCACAACTGTTACCGCCACTACCTCCTCCTCGTCCTCCACCGTTGTCACCTCCACCTGCCGCCACCACTATTATCTTCTCCTCCACCACCCCCCGCTGCCGCCACTACCTCCTCTTCCCCTACTGCTGCCACCACTACCTCCTCCTCCTCCACCCCCCACCCCAGCGCTGCCACCTGCCACCACCACCATCCTGCCAACCCCAACCATTGTTGCTGCTACCCCCCACAGTTACTGCCGCCATTACCTCCTCCTATTCCATCCCCCTCTACCACCACTACCTTCTCCTCCACCGTTGCCGCCATCGTTGCCACCCCCCCACTATGATCTCCTCATCGGCCAAACCTTATCACCATTACATCCACCATTGCTGCCCACCATCACAACCTCCTCCTCCACCGTCATTATAACCACAACAGCCACCACGACCTCCTCTTCCACCATCGCCACCGCCTCCTCCTCCTTTTCCACCTCCACCGTCACCACCACTGTCATCACTGCTACTACCTCCTCCATTATTGTTGCTATGACCACCTTCCGCCTTCGCCGTTACCATCCTCCACCACCACAACCATCATCATCTGACGATCCTTGACGAGATAGCGTGACAATTATGATGAGATAGCGCAATAACTCTTAACTATTTTTTTTTAAAATATTATAGTAAGGGTAAAATAGACTTTGTGTGATATATTAATTTTAAATAATTGTTAAAATAATGACTCATTGCACTTTACTTAAAAATCAAATCAAACACTAGTCATATAATTAATATTGCATTGTATTACCATTGCATCGCATTGCACTACAAGATATAATGGGATCGAATGAAACCAGCGTTAATGTGATAGACTATATATAACCATAAGAAGAATATCTACATTTAACTTAGTTCAGGAGTGATGACAATGAAAAAATTAACAAAGAAGCAACCAGTCTCTTGTATTTATTTATAAACCTAAGGTAATATCATAATCGCCTACATCTCCATCACATAATCAGCTGCGGCGACTTTGCCCTCTTCATCCTTCTCGACATCGTTGCCATCATCGAAGAAATCCTCCCGGACATTGCCGGCTAACATCAGAGCAATCAACCAAAAGAGGGATGAATCAAGAGATAAAAAGGCACCACCACCAAGAAGACCAGTTTTAGCTGTAGGGCAGTCGTAGTTGGGATTCTGATGAACATTCCGCGACCGGTGAAGCTGTTCTGTTATTGTTGGCCACAACAGAAATGCTCCTGCTAATCCAGTTGTAAGCCTGAAAGAATAGTCCATGTTGCAGAATAAGTTATTCATCAGATGCGACAGCAAGATAAGAGATATGAAGCTAAAACTGACCAAAAGTATGCTTAAAACAAATAAGAGTTTGGTGTAACCATAATTTTAACCCCTAATCCTATATGTCAAGCGGCATCCAAGATGTTAGATGTCTATGTTTGATAGAAGTATTAGCGGCCATGTATCCTATCTTTTTCATGTAGGTTTATAGTTAAATAATAATATTTCAAAAATAGTACTCATAGCTGCATGTGAGTGAGAATTTGCCATAATAGACATGAGAAACTTAAACTAAGTTGTTGACTCTTATAAAATAATAATTGTCTAATTTCTAGGAAACTTTCAATTGTCATATCTAACATGAATCACTCTCAATTACAGTGGCACCATGGTATGATTCATCAAAGAAATGTCAAGTTATTACAGAAAATCCTTTAAGTAATTGGTACAGCTATGCCATTTTGTAGCAGAAAAACCCAGAATTCAATTCTCAGAACATGGCAGAGCTATTAAACTGTTATTGCACGATTCAGTGACATAATGGAAAATTAATCTAAAACGGCTTAATGAGGGATGATAAAAAGTCTACTTACAGAGCAATGTTGAAGAATACCATGAAGCTACCGCTTTTAAACAAAACCCCTTGTGGAACAGATTTCCCTTTGTAAGGGTAAAAGAGAGACGCATAGCCAACAATGGCAGAGGCAACAAGAAATCCTACTGAGAGATATCCCAATACAACAGTTGGATCAGACGGATACTGGCAGACAACACCACCTTGGCTCGTTATTGCATTACCGGCAGCAGGCTATAGTAAAGAAAGAAGAATAGATCAAAAGTTTATTTTATAATTTTAAATAAACATATCATGAACGCAGAAAACATATTGTGAGGGCGGAAAAAACTGATATAATAATGCCTAATAAGTAATGTATGAGTATCTATTTACGAAAACACCTAATAATGCCTAATATAAGAGCCAGGATTATATACAGATTTACGAAAACACCTTAGATTGTCCCATACAAAAATCCAAAAAATCCTTGTTTAAACAATCCTTAAATTTACGAAAACACCTAATAATACCTAATATAAGAGTCAGAATTATATACAGACTTACGAAAACACCTTAAATTGTCCAATACAACAATCCAAAAAACCCTTGTTTAAATAATCACCTTTTTGTTTTCAGCAATAACTCCCAATATGAAAGACACCACACCAAAAGTTGTAACAATTATAGACATCTGCTTCACGCTGAGAGCCATAGTTCCCTGCAAGACGAAGGGCGGGGGGGGGGGGAAGTTCAGCAGACAACGAAATTGAGAGCCAAGATAACATACTCAGGACATCCTCTTGGAAGGCACAAAAAGAATACAAAACCAAAAAGGAAAAAATAATTCCAGATCACAGAAAGAAAACACTCTAAAGAATATAATCAGAAATAACAAAATGCGCGCCTGATAACCGAAGATCAGGAAAATTGAGGAGGGACGAGGAAGATATGGACGATAGAGTGAGATCGAAAGCTGAACCCTAAAAGTGGATTCGGAATCTCTCTCACTCAGACAAAGGTTGTTCCATGAGGAAGAAAGAATGAGTTATAAGGGAGATTTGCATTCGCATACCTAAGTTTGGCCGGTAGGAGGCAGCGAAGACCGGAGATTTGGTTAGATAGCAACAGGCCTTCCTTCGAAAAGAATTGTCAGAGTGTAATTGGGCTGTAAGCAGCTGTGAGAACCTATATTTATGAGAAGGAAGTTAATGTAATTTAATGATTTGATAAATATATTATATCGACTTATCAAAAAAAATATTTTGTGATATACTATTTTTATAAAAATAAATATTGTTAAAATAAGATTAATCAATCAAATCAAATAAAGTATGTGTTTAATATGATTTGCGATAACGAAAGTATATATATTTTAAAACATAAATTTTAAGTTTTAAAATTTATATATAAAAGGTCTAACTTTATATATAATGGATTAGATATACTTGTTACGATGAATTGAGAAAAACAATAATCCTATTTCATCAAAAAAAAAGAATAAAAATAATCCATCATAAATTAGATAGTTATCTTTTTAAATATTTTTAAAATTTTAAATCTAAATAATATATAAATCTTCAATAAATCCATAAAATTACACCAACAAAATCAAATAGCCAGAAGGCAGTGAGCGGAAATAATATTTATGGAGAAAGGTTTTAATTATTTAAAAAGACTAAAAACTAAAGTATAAATGTATAAATACTAAACTTGGTCAAACAAAAGTATCAATATTAAATTGCTCTTAGCCAAACTCCCTACACTCCCTAATCATCTATCTCAATTAAAACTTTAAATATTTAAATTTAGGTTAAATTATAAAAAATCCCCCTAAAAGTTATGTTAGTTACATATAATCCCCTAACATTTCAAAGTTAAAATTTAACACCCATAGCCTTTTTTTTTATTATTATGAACACCCTTTCGTCAACTGATTGTTATTTTTTTAACGGAAATTGTCATATCAAACTAATAGATGATACTTGACACTACGTCTCGTCATATGTAAATTAATAATTTCACAAAACTTCATAAACTTTAACAAGTTACAAATAACCTCAAGAACTTTTATAAGTTATAAATAACTCCTGACATTTTAAAATTTAAATTTAACTATCTTAAAATTTTAGTTTATAATATTAAACTCATTGTCATTCTTTTATCATTTTAATAAATTTTATTAAAATTTTACTGTTATTTGTTAATTAAAATAGCTTTTTGGTATGGAAAAAACTAAAAGAATAATATTTAAAAAATATATAAACATAAACATTATACCTCTAATTCAAAAAAAATATGCATTGCTGATAAAGAAAAAAACTGCAAGAATCATACTTAAAAAAATAATAATAAATAGTAATTTACATATATATAAATAATATATTTAATATTTTTTACTAAATTTAGAAAATTTGAAAAATATTAACAACTTTATCAAAAATTTGAGTAATTATTTTAACTCATGTTTAAGCAAATATATTTAAAAATTTTGAATTGTAAGATATTAATATAAGGATCTTAAAATTATATATCTTGTAATTTAATTGAAAATACATGCATACATATATGTGTGAGATATTGTAAAATATTTTGGCCAACATATATATTTAAAAGATTACATCATAAATAATTTTTAATAAATAAAAGAGATTAAACATTTAAATTTATCAAAAAATAAAAATTTATAATTATCCAATTAATTAAATTTACAATAAGGTAATTAGTTTAAAAGTATAATGAGAATTTAAAATATATATACTAAAATTATTTTTTGATTTGGAAAAAGATGTGATAAAATATTATTAAGCAATATTTATGTTAAGGAGGGGTATTTTGGTCAAAATGATGGATCAATACTTTGATTTAATGATCAACTATGGAAATGGAAGTTGAATCTCACACTAGAAGATAAGTTTATACAACATATATTTTGATTTTAAGGAAGGTGAAATGAGTCTCCAAAATAGAAGAAATGTGTTTGTAATTTAGAATAAACAAAGTGAAGGTTGATACATTTTACTCTAAATAAAATTATATATATAATATATAGTGTATGTATGATAAAATATTTACCAACAAATTTATGATAAAATATAATAAACAACATATACATGGATGTTTTAGAATTTTACTTGGAATCATTTTGTTAATCAAAGTGGCTGGGGACGTTAGAACGATCCTTTAACCTACTCTGTGTAAATTAGATGATATATGTATATTTAAATTTTATTTATGTTTTCTAAACTTTAATATAAGTCACTTTTTAAAATACCCTAATTATTTTTTTTAATTCTCTTATTTCCTCAATGATATATAATCTTTAATATAAGACATATTTTTAAAATACCTTAACCTTATTTCTTAATTCTCACATTTTTTTCTAATTATTATTTAGAAATATAAATTAAAAAAATATTTGATAAATATAAAAAAGATATATGTATTATTCAAGAGGAAATTAGGTTAAGAGGATTCTTTTGCCACGGTTTGTGTAGTGCCTTTCTCGCCTAGGCTTCTCCAATGATGCCTGATCAATCAATCTTCTTTCCAATCCTGTGAGGGTTACGGCACCACCAAGGATCTTTCTTGTTGTTTTTGAACCAATCATGTCCTCAAAAATCATCAGGGCCTCTTCTGCCCAATCTGCTTGCTTTGACATTTACAATGATTGTCTGCCATCTTAGCGCCGCCTTATGTGCCACAAATGCCTTCCTTTCGCTCGCGGTCGTCCACTCTTCTGATTCATATGATACTCCGTCTCATACTCTATGATCAAATAAAATATATTTTTAAATTTTAACCATTCAAAAAAATATAAATAAATAAGTTTGAATAAACAAGATAAAAACTATAAATTATAAATTTTATAAGATATTAAAAATTTTAAATTTTTATCTATTATAAATTTTTTAGTTGTATAATTGTTTTGACAGATATAAATGTTTAAATAATTATTATGTTAAATGGAGATTTTGATCAAAATCCAAGTTTAAGATGTAAACTTCACGTTCAACTAATAGTTGAATGAATAGAAAGAAAATTTCCAAAATACAATTGACGTATTTGTATTTTAATTAATTTTAAGAGAGGTATAGGTTTTTAAAACAGAGGCAAGTTTCTGTAATTCAGGCAATATAGAGGCATAAGTTATATATTTTATTCTAAATATAAATATTAATATATTGATATGAGTGAGCTATTTTAAAAAACAAAATCGTAGAGAGCCCAGCCATGTGGCTTATTTTAAAATTTAAAGTAGTGCATGGCATATGATTCCAGATCAGAATAGTATCTCTAACAGTTAATATAAGAGCTTAGGGACCGTTTGGTTCGATCCAATTACACCCTACAGTGCAGTGCAATGCGATGCAATGGTAATGCAATGCAATATTAATTACAGGGCTAGTGTTTGGTTTGATTTTTAAGTAAGGTGCAATGAATTATTATTTTAACAATTATTTAAAATTAATATATTACACAAAGTCTATTTTACCTTTACTATAATCTTTGTAAAAAGAAAGTTAAGAGTCAGGTAGAGGAGGAGCATGAGGTAGTGGCGGAGGTGCCGGGTGGTTGCAGCGACGGAAGAGGAGGAGGTAGTGGTGGCGGTGGTGGCAGAGGAGAAGGACGAGGTAGTGGCGGCGGCGAAAGAGGAGGAGGAGGTGGTGGTGGTGGTGGGAACGGAGAAGGAGGAGGTAGTGGCGACGGTGGCGGGTGGCGGCAGAGAAGGAGGAGGTAGTGGCAGCGGCAGGTGTCGGCGGGGCCGGGCGGCGGCGGAGGTGGAGGAGGTGGCGGCGGCAGTAGCAGCGACAGAGGAGAATGAGGTAGTGGTGGCGGGAACAGAGAAGGAGGAGGTAGTGGCAGCAGCAGGTGTCGACAAGGGAGGAGGAGGATGTAGTAGCGGCGGGGCCGGGCGGCGGCGGCAGCGGCAGAGGAGAAGGAGGTAGTGGTGGCGGGAACAGAGAAGGAGGAGGTAGTGGCGGTAGTAGAGGAGGAGGTGGTGGAGGAGGAGGAGGTGGCGGTGGTGGCGGTAGCGGTTGTTGCGATGTGGCTAAGTGAAAATATATAAGTAAAATAAAGATAAGTAAAACTAAAGGGTAAATTAGAATTTTCTAACTATGCAATGCGATTTATAGGGGGAGGTATGAATGAGGATTACCAATTTTTTGGTAATCATCATTACCATGGTAAACCCTATTACCATGCTAAAGAGCAACCAAACACTCTTCTCATGGTAATGCAATCATAATTACCATTGCATCCATGCAATTAGGTTGAACCAAACGACTCTTATTGTTTTGGGATGTTTATAAAAATAAACAGATTATTTTTAAATATTTATATTTATTGGTTTTCTATACATTCATTTTTCATTTATAAATTAATATATAATATAATGATATACAATATATATCATGATTAAATAATTTATTAAATTTTTTAATCTCTTCAATAATAAATTAAATGTGTGTTATATCTAGGAATGAAGCACGGGACTTTAGTTTTTAGCAATATTTTTCTTCCTGTGATGATTTTAGCAATATTTTATGTCAGGTAAGAAATGCCGCAAAAAGTCACGTAATAGTTGCCTTTTCGAGTGAACCAGAACCTCCTCAACATTCAATGGTCTACCCACTACCCATACAATTCACGCAAAACGTAGAAAGTCTCTCACTCTTTAATATAATATATATTTATTTAATTTTATTAAATTAAAAAAATTAATTAAATTAATTAATATAAAATATATTTTATAAAATACTTTAGTCATATTCTTTAATTCCGTCATGTTCTTGTATCATTGATAATTATTAAAAAAATATTAATAGGGGTAAATTAAAAAGTAATTAACAATTATATCTTATATTTAAAATTAAGATCAACTCCTTAAACATATCTTAGATTGAATATTAGAGGAGTATCAGTTATAAAATACATCGTGGCATCAACCAGCCTACTGTATCGCACAGGTTTGTAAAATTTCCTTCTCTTTCTCAATTCTCTCATCTTGCTGCCAAGCTCGTGAAAGATGTGGAAGGAACTTGCAGGTCACCTTTATTAGACCCAAAACGAAAAAAAAAAATCTCTTATTCGGATAATGCAAGTGAGAATATTGATATGGTGTAAGGGGGAAAAAACAGAGAATATTAATATGTAGAGTTGAAAACTGAATTGAATTTAGAATTTCCACTGTTGGGCAAACTCGATATGTATACTTGCAATCTCGTTTACCCAAATCTTTGGGCTCCATTTTTTGGGTGGCTAACTTTATGAGATACTTTAAATTTGCTTAGCCCAAGTGGAAGTGTTAGAAAGAAGAAGAAAAACGAAGACAAGTGAAATTGAATTCCAATCAGGACACTAGGGATATGGAACAGTAGCACGACACGTAATCACGTAATGTTCTGCTCTGTAAAATCTAGTAAAGTATAAGTGCATTTTGAATTAATTTTTTAAAAATAGTTTTTATGATTTATTAGATAAATATTTGAAAGTAGTTTTATTTCGATTTGAAAAAAATAACTTTAGAAATCATAATTTTATTATTTTTCAAACATTCACTTGGAATTAAACTCTGCTTCTAGTGATATGATCCTAGTCTAACAATCCTAATGTTTCTATAATCAAAAGATTTTGAAAACAAACTATTTTTTATATTGAAGTATGAGTATATGATAGGAAAAATATCCCTCAGCTTCATGATGGGGCGGGATAATCTATAAATATGAAACATAAGCTTGCCTTCTGTAATAAAAAAGAAAAAGTAGGAGCATGTGTTTTTTAATGATTGATTATAGGGTGAAGCTAAATGTGAAAAAAGTATTTATTTTTATAAATTGCTAGGTGACTTTGCCATCTACATGTTACATTGTTCTTCCTTCTTAATGCTAGAATTATGTGTAATCATAATTATTTGTGCCATGAGTTATCAATAGGCAATGTCAATTTTAGTTTTGTGAATGAGGTTTTTGCTGAGATAAAGTGGATGCTATAAAGTTTGTTGCTAGAAATGCTTCGAATTAAAAGCCCTTTTTTTGTTACTATTCTGTCTCCTTTTCAGCTGATTTAAGATGATATGGAGTTCCAATTAGGAGAAATGCCAAATTATACTACTTCAGATATATCAATATGGGTAATAAACAACTCATTAGAATTTGAAAATAAAGAAAAAAACACAAATATTGTAGTTTTTTTTAATTTGCTTGATAATGTGGTGTGCTTGGTATTAATTCCTCCACAGGGAAGGAGACCCCCGCGACACCTTATTTTAGCTAGTTGGGGTATAGAATCCACAATTTATCTCTAAATCAGCTGTCTTAAATGTACATATACCACCGCTGCCGTATCTATGCATTGAGGTCAACGTTGACTGTTGACCAAAGTGAACTCTTTTTTTTTTTTTACATATACATATAAAATCTAGTAGAGTTGGCTTCTAAAACTTACCGGGGTCAAGACATACATTCAAATTCAAATAATGCTTATACAAATATTTATAAATCGTTTATCAACAATGTCCTCACATCAATAAGATTTAAACTTATAACCTTATGATTTATAAGTCAATAATTTTACTAATTGAACCAATCTTTATTAGTAAAGTAAACTCTTGCACATGTTGAAAATTTGAAAACCATGTGCAGTTTTCTTTTTTTTCTGCCATCGAAACCACGTGCAGTTTTCATTGAGGTACATTGTCACCTTTTAGGCTTGGTGGATGAGTCATGACTCATAATCATGGGCCTACAGAAAATTTAGGTGCGTTTTAAGGTTGTGATATCTGCATTGCTTTGTTCGTAACGGTGGGGGACTATGCCGTTTTGCTAGACTGATACAACTTATTTTATATTTTTGTGATTTTAGTGACTGGCATGGATCTCACCAAGACCAAAATGGCTGGCCCGGCATTTTGTTTTTGTTTGGGTGACCCAATCTAGTTCCATGGATCTAAAGTCTAGATCAGACCCAGCTTTAAACACCACAGGGACAATTACGGACATATCACTGCCATGATGAAACTATAATTGGACCTGTTTTCTTAAGAGGGAAAACGAGTTGTCGGCTTCTTTTAATTAGACGAACCCTCAACTCCATTGCCAGCCGTCAGAGCTTTGGTGGCGGCTGCCGTCACCGAAACTCCGGTGACTAGAGTTTCAGTGGTTAAATATATTTTTTTAAAATATTTTTAAAAAAAAGTTGTCAATATGGATACTTTAGTTGTTAATAGCGACGACCTAATATATATATATATATATATATATATATATTAATTTCTCAGGAAAAATTCGTTAATATTGATACATGAGTTATTAATAGTGATACTGAAATTGTAAATGAAGTATTTGTTGAATATTTATTAATAACATTTATAGAAGCTCTTGTGGTTAGTATATATTTTTTAATTTATTAGGTTAAAGTTGTTAATACAGATACCTGAATTGTTAATAATGATACTAAAGTTGTTGACGGGGTATTAGTTGAATATTTGCAATTAACTTTCACCGGAGCACCGGAGGCTAATATTTTTTTAAATTTCTCAGGCTAAATTGTTAATATAGATACCTGAATTGTTAACTGCAATACTAAAATTGTAAACGGTGTATTTATTAAATTAAATACTCAAATATCAATATTGATGACTTTTGCATGAGAAATTAAAGATTATGCCACCATTTACAATTTTAGCATCGCTATTAACTACTCAAATATTTATATTGACAACTTTTGGTTAAGAAATTTAAAAAATATATATTAGACCACTGGAGCTTTGGGGCCTGGTTGACGACAAGGGCACTGAAGCTCTGGTGACAGCTATTGGTGGCCGTGGCAAGGGTGTGAGGGTTTTTTATTAAAAAGAATTGGTAATTCGGTAAATTATCAAATTTTGTAACATTTCAAAATTATAAAATCAGTCCCTTTGAAATTATTGAAATTCAATATACTTATTTTTTTTATCAATTTTGATAATATTTTTCTTAAATAAAATTGTTAATATTTTATGTAATTTTTTTTCCAAACGATGTTGTAATATGGATTTGTCACTGTCTTTCTTTGTTTAAGGATTTTCCCCTTTTTTATTTGAATAGGTTAATGTATTTTTGTTTAAAAAAATTATCTTTGTTTTGAATCTGACTCTAAAGTGTGCTGTGGTTACATTCTACATCATCATTATCCACCAGTTGGCCTAAAAGGAGATCGTCATTATCCATTCATACTGATGATATGACAGGCCGAATAATGCCATTGAAAAGCATCACAAGATTTATTTAAAAATTAATAATTCTTGAAATATAGTTCCATGAATTATAAAAATACCAGCTTTGATGTTTTATTTTTATCATTCTTTTTATTTTTATATAAAATATATTTATCTAATTTGATTAAATTAAAAAAATAGTTAAATTTATTATTATGACATATATTTTTTAAAATACCCTACTCATCCTTTTTAATTTCTTCCTTTTCTCTCCTCTTTAATTATTTTTGAAAGAGTATTAATAGGAACAAATTAAGAAAGGATTAACAAGAATAAAAACTATGTTTTATGGAGTATTTAGGATCAAGATCAACTTGTTAAATATGTCTTATATGAAACAACAAAGGGTATTATTTAGAAAAAATTACATTTATGCCACAGTAAGAGAAAATATTAAAAAATGGTCTATTAAGATCACAAAATTTTGGTTAAATATTAAATCCCATAGCACTTTTTTTTAATAAATTTAATTGTTAAATATTCATAGACTTATTAATGGACGTCTATAGACTTATCAATACACGCACATCGACCTGTCAATTGATGTTTATGGACTTATCAATACATGTCTATCGACGTGTCAATATAATACTCATAGACTTGTCATTGTAACGCTTATGGACTTATTAGTACGTTCTTTAACTTATCAATTAAATTAAAATTTATTATAAAAAATTCTATAAAATTTAAATATAATTTTAAGATTAATGTTCAGTTTTTGATGTTGTTTTGTCTGAAACTTAAATACAATTTCGCAGTTATTTATTGGTATCAAGACGCATGACAATGACAAAAACGGACTTAGAGGACAAATAGAGTGGGGCTGTGAGGGGGATTGTGAGTGGGGTCGCACTGGGCAAAAAGTAGTTTGATACTCGCCAATCGTATGAATTCGTGACATATATATAAAAGTTTGTTTGAATGAGTTTTTTTAAAGTTTATAAGTATTTATGTACATAAATCGAGATAATATTATATATATATATTTATCTTATATACTGTAAATTATAATTAAAAAATTATTTTTAAAAATTCTAATTATTATTTTAAATAAATATTACATGTCCTGCTTATCTTTTTTATTTTATTTGATAAGGCCATCAGGGTGTCCCTCATATATATCTTTAGACTTGAAACTAATATCATTTAAAGTTTAAAGAGCAGAATTTTTTTATCTTTTTTAATAATTATGCTTTCTGATATTCATGTGTTCTCTCCTTATGAAGGTGAGTATGCTCACCATATCAATAAGAAGTTTGTTGGTAAGGCTTGCTTATCCTTTAGATTTGTATGAGAATTCTATAATATGAAAAGAATAGTGTTGGTTGTTTGTTACTATCATAGTATCATTAATTGAGGATTATCTAGAATTGGTTGTTTTTTGTTATAATTAATTGAGGATTGTCTATCTGTAAAATATTTTTCAAGTTATAAATGATGTCCTGATAATTATCGCATCTTAAAATTGGATTCAATTTTTAATCTTTGTACACGGTAAAAATTTAGTTCAAACTCTCAATCTCAATGCCCTGATAACCTCAACTGCCGGTTGTAAAAAAAAAGTCCATCCATGCCAAGAAAAAAAAAGAATTTGTTACCCAGTTAATTTCTGACCCGTTTAAAATTTCACAATTTTTTGTTTTTGCCTTTTCCCCGAAATTTCCTTTGGGAAAAAAGTTTTTAAACATATTCCATGTTACAAGGAAGGCCTTTTTGCCATGTTTTAAAACCTGAACTGGATTGGCTGGTCAGGATTGGAAACCAGCTAACAGGCTTGTAAATCGGTATGGTCTAGTATTTAAAAAAAATCATTTTTTATTATATTTCTTTATAATTTTATATTAATAAATCTAAAATCTTCAATTTTTCATCATTTAGCCTCAGTTTAGCTCAAGTTTGACTTCGATCTAATCTACTAACCTTTGACCCAATACCTAAATTATAAAACTAGTACCAGACCGGTTGGTCCGGATCGAAAATCGGCCAACCGGTCCAGTCCGTTTAAAAAAAATCATTTTTAATTTTTTTCCCTTATAATTTCATATCAATAATCCTAAAATATTCAATTTCTCATCGAGTTAGCCCCCGTTTAACTTCGGTCTGACCCATTGATCATTAACTCAGTACCCCAACCAGTTCAATGACTGATTCAAATTTCAAAACCTTACTTTTTTGTGAGTCAAATAAAACAAACAACCTGGAAAATCGGCAGTACCTTAAGGGCTTATTTAGGAACACATTTGAAGGAAAAAAAGCTCATTTGAAGGGTAAAAACACATTTAACATCTGCAAACCCATTTGAAAATACGGTAGCATTCACCGGGCTTAAAAAAAATTGTTTTTTCTAGAAGCTCATTAAAGTGACTTCTGACTTTTTTTCACTGGGTTTAAAGAAAAAACCACTTCTCCCACCGTCAATCCAAACATAAATCACATTTACAATATGATTTTTTTTTAATCTGACTTTTATAAAAATCACATTAAAAAAAGTCACTCATCCACCGCTAATTTAAACAGGCACTAAATCAGCCAAACAAAAAAATTGCACGTGAGTCCTTCCATATATTTATGAGTCACCATCCATTCATCCCTCCTACACTTTCCTCATTCTTCTGCCTCAGTCATAGCACTGGATCTTTAATTCTTTATTCTCAGGTCTTTCCCCCCTTGTATTTTAAGAAAAATAATGATGATGACCACGAGGACTATGACTGAATTTATTTATATGGTATTTATTTGTGTCTGTGTGATAAAAGGAAAGAAATGTAAAATTTGCAACTAATTTCAGAAAAATAGTGTAAAACTCGTATAAATATTCACTTTACTTTGACGTGATGAGGTGATTATCTATTATAAGTAGTTAAAATAGGTTAAAGTGACCAGGTAATTGATTTTCTTAAGCAAGATACCATGTTCAAGTTCTACGAGAGGGGAGAAAACATTATTGAAAATGGTTTAGTGTACCATAAAATAAAATTCAGCTTAAGTTCAAATCAAAGAATAAGTGTTTGTTTATAATAACGATCGAAGTCTTTAAAAACAACTTTTTAATCGTGATTTACAATATACGAAATAAATATGTAAAAGTAGATTTATCTCGATTTATATAAATAAGCACTTTTTAGAATACTCAAAAACCATCCCAAAACATGTTTTAAATGATTACTTCCAAATCAAAACTGATGGGTATATGTATATACTGAACCCCTGAACCCCTAGTAAGTATATATGTCAAACTTTTTTGTAACTTACTTTTATAGTCTAGTGGTATAAAACCTCTAAATAAATAAGGGCAGAGTGAGTTTGATCTCGTTTGTAATTTTAAGTCATTTGTCTCTTCTAATGGAAGCGGTGTTTTTATATGGGCTGAGTGAGTGTTTGGAAAACCATAAAACCGCGGTTTCAGAGCTTTTTTCCCATAAATCTAGATAAATTTTTTTTTATATATTTACCTTATAAATCATAAAAATTAATATACTGATTCAATATTTCTTCCCATTCATCATATATATCTCAAGTGTCGCCACTCATTTACTTTTTGTCTTCTGATATTTTGAAAAAGATAAAAAAGGAAGACAAAAAAAAGTAGATATTGCGCTTGAACGTGGGATAATTCCATAATTGGTTTGGCCTTCCTTTACTTTTTTTCTTTAAAGGGTAGATATTCCATTTATCAAGTCCAATTCCATTCTTGAATATTATTGTTTGTTTAAATCGGGTTTATGTATAAGTTCTATTTACGTAAATCGAGATAAACCTAATCCATATATTTACTTCGTAGACTGTAAAGTTACCTCGTAAATCGTAAAAGTTATCTTGTATTCCGTAAACCATGATTAAAAAACACTTGTGGAAGTTATCCAAACATATAAAGTTACCTCCAAACGAATCATACTGATTCGTTTGGATTAGCTTATGGAAGCTCTATAAGTGCTTATAAATCGTGATTCACGGAATACGAAGTAACTTTTATGGTTTACGAGGTAAATATGTGGAGGAAATTTATCTCGATTTACGTAAATCGGGCTTATAAAATAAGTTAAGCCCAGGCAAACATGCATGTGTCTGATTGAGTTAGCCTTAAAAAAAAGAAAGAAAGTATATTCAGATAAGTTAAGATAAAACTCATATTACACTTAACTCATACACTATAAATTATGTTCAACAAATATCTTTTACTTCTAATCTATATAGACACATATATCTATGTAAATATTAGATTTCGTTGCTGTGAAAAAAATATTCATAATTTCTTGTAAAAAAGTGAAATATGTAATTTATAGTTGCATACTTGTATCCTTAATCTGATTGCGTGCTCTTCATTTGACTCATATAAAAAAAAAAACAAACAATAAAAGTTACTATTCTCTCTTATATAGGATATAGTGGGAGATTTGATATTGATTCTAAATATAAGATATAATTTTTATATTTGTCAACTATTTCCAAATTTATCACTATATTGCTCCCTCAACAAAAAGAAGAAGAAGAGGGAATGATGAAATTAAGAAAGATGATAAGGGTATTTCATGAAATACATAATATATTAACTAACTTAACTATTTTATGATAAGGGTATTTCCTAATTTTTTTAATGACTTGAAGAGTATAACTTTGGGAAAATTTCCCCTAGCTTCAAGGATGTGAAATAATTTCAGTAAACTCTAAAATTTTCTGAAATTTCACTGCACCTATGAATCAAAATGAAATTAAGTTTTGTGGGTGAAAAGACAATGATACCCTTTTTTTATTTTTTATTTTTTTTCAAAAGAGTGTTTGCAAGACAAAAAATTTTATTTATAAGATAAATAAATAGATTCAAAAGAATCTAAAGAATTTCTACTGAGACAAAGATGGGCTGTCAAGAACGTAGAGGAGGTAGGATGGGCAGTTGGTCAGATCTAGTATGGACGGTAGTTGGAGTCGGTGGCTCCCCTCGGGTTTCCTCATCTGGGATCCCTGGGGAAGAGGATCAAGTTGGCCCTTGCGAACAGCTTGATGCACTATCTCCCTTCAACCCTTTGAGCTAAATGCGGCAAAAGGAAAGAAAATCCATGGACCGACCCCATCGTCTCCACCCCGTAGGAACTACGAGATCACCCTAAGGATGCCTTCGGCATCCAAGTGTCGCGGACCGACCATAAAACTCTGTTCAATAAGCGGAACGCATTAGCTGTCCGCTCTCAGGTTGGACAGTAAGGGTCGGAGAAGGACAATCACTCATTCTTAAAACCAGCATTCTTAAGACCAAAGAGTCGGGCGGAAAGGGGGGGAAAGCTCTCCGTTCCCGGTTCTCCAGATTTTGGCCATTTACAAAATAAATATAAACATTCATAAAATAAAATGAATATTTATAAGAAAAAATATTTACAACAAAGATAAAGAGATTCAAAAGAATCTACATAATTAAAAATATTTTGACAAATTAAAATAAGAGATAAATAGAAACAATCATAAGATAAATATAAATATTTGTAAAATAAATAAGATAGTTTATAAGATAAATAAAATAAAGATATTATTATTTTCCCCCTAAACACTTAATTTCATTTTGATAGGTTGTTTGGAATGACTTATAGATTATATAAGCCAGATTCACGTAAATCGAGATAAAATTCTTCCATATATTTACCTCATAGACCGTAAAAATTACCTCATAAGCTATAAAAGCTACATCATATTATGTAAATCACGATTAAAAAGTACTTACAGGGCTTTCAATCGTTATTCCAAACCGCCTTAGTGGTACTGTGAAATTTCATAAAATTTAAAAAATGAACGCAAATGTCACGTCAATAAAGTTTTCCCTATTTTTGGGTTTTATATTAAAAATGAAATGAAGGTGTGGGGCCCGAATCCGTTTCATCGCGATCTTGCTTGAAGGTGCAAGACAGGGAATCGTGTCTGTGACTCTCTGTCAGTGGCTATAATGGCTGCTGCGTAGTACTTTTCTTGAAAAGATTAGAATTTTAGACTTGTAAAAAATTCACATCTTATTTTTTTAAAACAATACTTAATTTAAATAAATAAAAAACAGTTAAATATTATTTAAAATTTAAGATATCAAATCATTAATTTTTTAAATAAATTGAGTTATCAGTTGTTATATTATTTTTATAATTAATTTAAAACTTTAAAATTTAAAATTTAAAATTTTTTAAATAAATTGAGTTATCAGTTGTTATATTGTTTTCCCTCCACTCCAATACGGACCTCGGTATGAGTTGAAGTGGCATTAAAATTCCTTACCTTTTCTGCCCTTCTATCTGAATAATCCCTTTCCCTGTATTTTCTTCTCACTATACTACGTGGTATGGTGACATAAAAATAGAATTGCAATTGATTTTTACGAAGGTTTGTGTTTGTTACGATGAAAATGAAAAAAATTACATTTTCACCAAAATTATTAGAAATGAAATTCATGTGCTGACCATAAATTTATAAATAATTCTATAAAATTATATTTTTACTTTTCTCATTTTTCTTCTTCATCGAGAAAACACAATTTCAATACTTAACAGTGACTAAAATCCATGGCCAAACAAGCATAAACTGTTGCCATTGCCGGCAAACACGACACAGCAGCCTCTTTATCGTTATCATTTTTCTTCAACGATCACATCCATCACGATTTAGATCTGGGTTCATAGTAGTTTAAGTAAAAGAGAATATGAACAAAGCACAATTTGAAATCCAATCTACGACGGTGAATTTGGAGACCAGCACAAACTTGCAGAATCGACGACGGCGACAGAACAATGCTTCAAAGGGTTAGATCTTCGATGGATGACGGGCCATCATCGCGCTAGATTTAAGGTCTCCTCTCCATCTATTTCATCATCTTTCTCCATACCCACAGACTACTCATTCATTTGATCTTCCTTTTATTCTTCCATTACTTGCACAACTTCTTCCTTCTTGGGTTTATGGCTAATGGTTAGCAAATGTGAGATTTGAGAACAAGGTGATGCCCATTTCTGCTGTGAGCAAAGAAGCAGTTATGAGAAGGATTTTTTGTTTTATTTTTTTTAATTAGAAGGATATTTTAGTCTTTTTATATAAAAATTAGGTTTTATTTACATGATATACCAAACATACTTTTAAAACTCATATCCATTTCCATATTATCAAAATCAATTCCAACGTACCGATTGAGCTCATAGTCTTTTACTAGTTTTATTGCCACTGCAACTTATTTTAGGCTAATATAACTTTTGGTTTATGAAGTTGGCCCGATTTTGGTTTTGGTCTCCAAAGTTTGGTACGATTTTGATTTTTGTCCCTTAAATTTACTCCGTTTATAAATATTGATCCCTTAACTTTAAAATAACATATCAAGTCTTTTTCAAACTTAAGAACTAAAAGTTATATTAACCTAATTATTTTTAAAGTTATGTACTGTTAGATATGCCATATCTTGTAAAATTTATGTTGGGGATGTTTATGGCATTAATCATATATGATGTAATTATTAAAGCTAGCGAAGAAAAAAAAAGAAGAAGATACAAAACTAAATATTAAATTCATAAAAAATATTACTATTCTTTTTTTTCCAGAAAAATATTACTATTCTATTCTTGATAGAAGATATACTACAATGAAAAAATATAACTACGAATTATACCTTTTAGTAAGATCCGTAGGGAGTATTATTCCCAAGTCATTGAACAATTAGATTCATAATTGATCAGTACTCCGTCCAGTTTTATTTATAGACAATTTTTTTTATAAGACTTGTCTTTTTTATAAATAATTTTTATTTTATATATGAAAATGTAATTTTATTTTTTATATTTTATCTTTATTAAATACATATTATTTATAATTAATTATCACACACACCAAGAATTATATTTAAGAGAGAGAGAACTCACTATGTGAATGAAATCAACAAAGCATGGAGAAAACGTATTTTACCACCTCTCATACTTTTTATGCATTCTCTCTGTGTTTTCATAAATAGGAGCATATATGAAAAAAATGACATTTTTGACACACTTATTGCTTTTAACTATCAGTTTGTTTTACGCAATCAAGGAGAAAATTACTTATAAATAGGGTGAGAGGGAGTATCATGTTTAGTTTATCAATAATACAGTAATATTTATTGCATATTTTAGCCGGTTGTCTCATCCCCTTTCTCATGCACTCTGGTCTGCACATTTGACATCCCTCCACATTTGTTGAGTTGCTCTCATCTTTCATCTCAACTCCCTGAATTCTTCAACTCTGCCAGTCGTCTAAACAAATCTAGTTCCTCTCTACATCAAATCAAACATTGGTCTAACCAAATCAAAATATTCCATTCCATTAATTTATTCATTTCACACTCCATTTTATAAAAAATCACCCTACCATACCAATATGCCTCCTTTTTGTAACAATACATTGCATGCTTATGTCACTGTCAACATTAATTTTCACAGAAAGCAGAAATAGGACCCCCAAAAAGAAAAGCGATAAGGGTCATCCTTCAACCTGGAAAGGAGAGGGAGAGGATAAAAAAGGGGAAAACAGGCAAAACACTTTGCTAGAAAATGGATCAAGTTTAGTTTGGTTTGGATTAGAACAATGACAATACAACACACTTACACCAAGGCATGGGGCTATGAGTTAGTAGACGAGGATTATTGTCTTCGGTTCTACGCATAGAATCAATTTATAATTACCATAACTAAATCATAATATAGCCCAAAGATTCTTCTTTTATGTCTCCTTCATGCTTTAAACGCTGGCTGGTTGCAGGAAACTTCTGGTTTATAATCTAGAAAGAACACAGCTTGGCAAGAATTGGATTCAAAGGGGTCTAATAAAGACTATATCGTAGTTTTAGGATTGTATTATCTGGCATCACAAGATCGTGGGTTGAACTCTGAAGCAAGGCACTTCTGTGGCTGACCCCCGACAAATAAACTATTTCAAGAAACAATAACATCAAAATATTAATTAGTATATATCAATTATTATGAACCCCTGTGGGCAGTGGCCCCTGCTTTTGTGCATTATTATATACCCATAGGCCATAACCTAAAAAATGAAGAATCTGAATTCAGCAAGCTGATCTCCCCAGAGCGGTAATAATCCACTGAAATAATTTCTCACCCCCTTTTTTTGCATTGAAAATTTTTTGTCGCCAGTATTTTATGTTGATAATTATTTGTTAAATATAAATATATGATGATATCAATTATGATCTTGACCTCTTCTTGTTTTTTTCCCTTGAGAATCTTACTAACATGATCTATGACTCTTGTTTTAGGGCCTGTTTGAAATCTTATTGGGGAGGGAAAAAAGCTCATTTGGAGGGTAAAAACCCATTTAATATATGCGGATATATTTGTAAAGCTTTCACTGGACTTTTAGAAAAAAGTTACTTTTTTTAGAAGCTCATTGAACTAGCTTCTAGCTTTTTTTCACTAGGTTTAGAAAAAAAAGTCACTTCTCCTAATGTCAATCTAAACACAAATCACATTAACAATATGATTTTTTTTTACTTGACTTTTACAAAAACCACATTAAAAAAACAACTTTTCTATTATGTTCCCAAACAGACACTTAAGGTAAAAAATGTTTTTTTTTTAAAACCTGCTACTGCAGCCATGTGATTTCCGATATATTTTTGAAAAAGGGTAGTACCGTTCTGCTGTGTAAGTTTGCCTCTGCTTACTTCACCCAAAGAAAAGATTCTCTCCCCTGAACTTCTTTCTCATCATTCATTGCCCATTCTCTATTTCTCTCTCCGTCCATGCGTTTCTTTCTCTTCCTGCTCAGCTCAACTAAGCATATTATCAACAACAACAACTACTTTTCTAGGAGATCTGTTCTACTTTGAGTATGTTAAGCATATTTTAAACTTTTGTTCGGAACTTTGGAGCTCTAAAATCCGTTGCTTTCTAGGAATTTCTTGTCCCTCTTTTCAAGGTGCTTTCATTTTCGCAATTTTACTATTATATCGCCCTGTCTTTTCCATTCGTTCTCTCCCTCTCGTTGTCATTTAATAGCCCCTCAACCTCAGCTATCAAATCTGCCCATTGCATACCCAAAACATTCTTTAAGCTCTGTTTTTTTTTTTTTTTAAAAGCATGCTTGCTTTTGATTTCCGGAGCTAGTTCCAGAATAAATCAACACTCGTCAAAATCCAGGTAAAGAAAAAGTAACTTTAATCCTCAACTTTGCTACTTCCGATTTGTTACTTAGTCCCAATTTCTGGTCTCTAGGTATACTGGTGAAGCTTCAAAGGAGTTCATCATGGAAGGCGAGAAACTCAGTAGGCTTCTTCTTGCTCCTTTAATTTTTCTCTGTGTACTGTTGTTAGTGGGTTCAACTAGTGGGATTGGTGTAAACTGGGGGACACAGTCAACACACCCACTGGGACCATCCACAGTGGTGAAAATGCTAAAAGACAATGGGATTCAGAAGTTTAAGCTATTTGATGCCGATTCAAATATTTTAGATGCTTTAAAGAAGTCTGGGATTCAAGTGATGGTGGGTATTCCTAATGACATGCTTTATACTCTGGCTACCAATATGCAAGCTGCTGAAAAATGGGTTTCGAAAAATGTTTCTGCTCATCTCTCTTCTGGCGGAGTAGACATCAGGTGAACTAAATATAAATCCTCTTTTCTTTAGCTTTCAATTTGGATTATTTCTTAGGGTTTAGATTGCATCAATAGTGTAATGTCACACACAAGTCCATTTTCCGATTTAGGTTAATTTGAGAATGTGAAGCACTGATGGGTCTGAAGTTACTGTGATTTGCTGGACACTATGAACATTTTCTTTTTATTTTGTTATTCATTATATAATCTCGTAATCTATTTAATCATTAATTTTGAATGTCATTCCTGTTTGGGAGGGATGTTAACCCTGAAATAACTGATAAAGTGGTCTGCTCATTTTGTATTACTTGCTTCTGCAATATGCTGTAATGGCATTTCCTTTAACGTCTAGTAGTCTCACTTTCAGTTTAGTTGCTTGCTCTTATCTTGTCTTGTTGAGATTAGTTTAGTTGTGGTGTCTGGGAAGCCACACTGATTGTTACGGTTCATTATTCTTCTGAACCAGAAAGTGAGAATCAGATTGATTAGACTTGGAAAACATGCAAACTGCATTGTGAATGACTGACCCAAACTTGGTGCTCACCAGTGGTTAGTGGGGATGGGGGATTATCAGATTTTGCACATTAACAATTGGAATATTCAATTATTATCATGGAAGATGATCATGTCTAATTAGTATAAAAAGTCCACATAATTGGTGCTCCTTCTACTTTGAGCTATCCTTACTTAGTGAAGAACAAAAGTTGAGGTTGAAGATGTGTTTTTCAACAAAGTTAATACTCTAGCTCATGTGCTTGGAACAGTTCTTCTACTTGTTCTGATGCATCAATACAATTGTTTTCCTCTTCAAAGCTACTAGCATAGCAGATGTTAGTTATTTGGTCTACCCATGTTATTTATTTTTTGATTCTATGCTTTTAGGAAGCTTTGATGCTCTGCCCCAACCACCCCCTGCCTAATTTATTCATCTCTAGTCTCAAGTCTGTTCATTAGGGTTCCCAAACTTTACCCTCAATTTCTCATCATATATATCTTAAAGTGGTTCTAAAGTGATCTAGAATAGAACAATTTCCACCCTCATAGTGTATCAAGGTTATTAATGGAGGGCTAAATGACTATGGGCTAAAAGTCTTGTGTTAGCGTTTGTTGCTCTCAGCTAAAAGTACATGCACATCATTTTACTAACATGGTATCTCTTCCAATACTACTTGTAGGAGACATTGATCACTTTCAACTAAGATTTCTTTTCCTGCTTATATCTGTTCTAGGTTTCTTTAGGTGTATGGCATTCTTGTTTTAGTTTCTTCGAAGCACGGCATGCCAGTAGCTAATGTGTTTACACATTCATATAAATGCATAGTGCTATCTAAAACTTATGGGTTGCTTATCAAATGCATACTTCACATGATCTAGCTAGTCCAAGGCAACTGAAATCTGTGTGTTATCTCTAAAACTTTCTTTTCTGTTGAAAAGGCACATTACTCATAACACTCCATTTCCGATCACTTGTGTCTTTTGTTTTTTCAATTTTGGCCATTCCTCACAAGTCACTTTCACCTCCTGGAACCTGATTATACACTTACTTGAGCCATGCAGGGGTGAAACCGTGAAAGTCAAATGTGGTGCTACTGTTGTCAGATATCTATGAATGAGGATTAATGAACTAAAATGCCTTCAAACTATCTATTGAAATAAGACATGATTTGATTATTTATCCACATTAATGCCTCTGCTAAATTAGAAGGTTCTGATGTCTTCTTATTTCTTCTGGAATCCTTTGTTGGAACTTTCTACTGTAGGGTCAGTTTGTGCGTATGAATGTATGCTCTTGCAGTGCCTTTTCTTTTTATGGTTCGTTTTTATTCTATTTTGAACTTGGAACATCTATAGTCTATAACTTCTTACTGATAGTTTCTTCTATTGTTTACCAGGTATGTTGCAGTTGGGAATGAACCTTTCTTGTCAACTTTCAATGGCACCTTTGAAACCACAACTCTTCCAGCTCTTCAAAATATACAGGCAGCGCTCACGAAGGCTGGTTTGAGCAACCGTGTTAAGGTCACTGTCCCTCTAAATGCAGATGTGTATTTGAGTTCATCCGATAAGCCTTCTGATGGTGATTTCCGGCCAAACATCCATGAACTGATGCTGCAGATTGTCAAGTTCTTGAGTGACAATGGAGCTCCTTTCACCGTCAACATCTATCCTTTCATCAGTCTCTACGCGGACTCCAATTTCCCGGTCGACTATGCCTTCTTTGACGGTTACCAGAGTTCCATAAATGACAATGGCAAAGTCTATGACAATGTCTTTGATGCCAACCATGACACACTGGTCTGGGCATTGCAGAAGAATGGCTTTGGAAACTTGCCTATTATCATCGGAGAAATTGGGTGGCCAACCGATGGAGACCTCCACGCGAATCTTCAGTATGCTCAGCGTTTCAACCAAGGCTTCATGTCTCGCTACCTCACCGGAAAAGGGACTCCAATGAGGCCTGGCCCTTTAGATGCATACTTGTTTAGCCTAATCGATGAAGACGCAAAGAGCATTCAGCCAGGCAACTTTGAACGCCATTGGGGGTTGTTTTACTTCGACGGACAACCCAAGTACCAGCTTAATCTTGGGTCAACAAGAACAAATGGTTTAGTAGGTGCAAGTGGGGTTCATCATCTGGGTAAAAGATGGTGTATTATGAAACCAACTGCGAATCTGAATGATGATCAAGTGCCTCCAAGTGTGGCTTATGCTTGCCAAAATGCGGATTGTACAAGTCTTGGTTATGGGACTTCATGTGGGAATTTAGATGCTAGAGGTAATATTTCTTATGCTTTTAACAGCTACTTTCAAGTGATGGACCAGATGGAGAGTGCGTGCAAGTTCCCAGGTCTTTCTGTTGTCACAGATAAAAATCCTTCTACGGATACTTGCAAGTTCAGAACCATGATTGAGTCTGTTTCTGCTGAGAGACTTGCATCTATTAGAACAGTGCTCTTTGTTTTTTTCCTTTTCTCTCTTCTGTAATTTTCCCTCCTTTTTCTTCTTCCCTAGTTTGCTAGTTTTCTAATTTATTTATCTTTTGAGGAAATCAACTGAGTAATTGAAATTCAAAATGTCATGTGGATCCCACAAAGAAATTCCTTGCTGGTGCTGGTGCTGCTTTTATTATTCTTCTTCTTTTGTGTTTTGTTTTGTTTTTTGTTTTTGAATGATAACTGGAATCCATTAACAAAATCTCAAAAGAGCAGGTACAAAGAATTCTTTTGTTATACTACTATCCTTCATCAATAGCCACCTCCTGATAAGTAGGTGGTGGTTAATTAAAGAGAGATAAATTTTCCTCTAAGTTATGAGCTATCTTAGCCAAATGGTCCTTTAAACTATTTTCTTCTTTAGGAATACGCGTAATCAAAACTTGTTAGTTTTTTAATAACCACAGTCTGGCATCATCGATAATATCCTTAAAGGGATGAGTATGATCACAACCCCTAGTTACTACATTAACAACTTCAATACAATTAGTTAATACAACAACCTTTTTGTAACCACAATCCCAATATAACTTTAATCCTTGGATGATTGCAATGACTTTTGCTATTGTCGGGGGGAACATATGTAAGATTATTCATAAACCCGCATATCCAGCTTCCCTTCTGTCCACGAATAGCACCTCTGGAACCGCTTTTCCCATACTCAAGAATGGAGGCATCCATTTCAAGTGAGAAAAAATCATTTCGGCATTCCTGATTGATCAATCCTACAGTATTGTGATTAGTGTAGAATTGACACTTTGATACTAAATTCCTATCCCAGTTAGCACGAAAAAGGCTAATATATGTATTTGTGTTATCGATGTCAGCCTCTTCTCCAAACAATTTATTGTATCAAGCCACCCATATATCCCAACAAACATATCCGAACAGGATGACCCATTGGACTTTCTTTGTAAAATCTTTGCTTGCTTCCTGCTTGAGGTTCCATTTTAACCATTCCGTGCCTTGTAGAGTTGTGAATTTCTCCACAATACCAACTTAATTATTGAGATCCAATGTTCCCTGGCATTGCTACAATCCTGCATTAAATGCATTAAGTCTCATCCTGGCCGCATCCAAACAGGCATTTGGCCGTCTCCTCAATTCCTCTTTGAGCTCTCAGTTGTGCCGTATGAGCTCGTCCATGTGCGAACGTCCACATGAAGGATTTGATCTTCTCCGGTATTACCCATCTCCACAACATCTTCCAAACAGACTCTCCAGTTTGATGAGTACCTGTAAAAAGAAAATGATATTACATAATTTACAGAGAAACTATTGTCAGAAGTTGGCCTCCAATAGTGTTTTGCATTTTTGGGATGTGAGTGCCCATATTAATTAAGAAATACTCCCAACATTTTTTACTGAAAACATATTTACCTAATTTGGTTAGATGAAAAAAAAGTTAGTTATCTAGCAAAAAAAAAAAGTTAAATTAGTTAATATGACATGTCTCCCCCTCTAAAATACTCTAATAATCTTTCTTAAATTTTTTTCATTATTTAATATTAAAGGTTTTCCAATTATTTACAATTAAAAATCATATAATCTAGAAGTTTCTTTAGATAACAACTCTTTCATAAATAATTATTATTACTATTTTTTTATAACAACTCTCTCATAAATAATTAATATTTAGAAGCTATTTTTTCCAATAGGCGGATCTTTGGTCTCACGTGTACATCGACTCCTAGTATCTTGCTATATCTAGGCTCCGGATTCGGTGTGCCTGCAAACCAACTAATCTAGGTGCCTCCCTTTCAAAGACCTGATTGCTTAACGGGAGAGAGCTCCCAACGGAAATTCTTTCCACATTCCGTTCTCTGGGATCGAACCTAGGAACGGATTGATGGGACGTAAATGCCTTTCCTATTTGCACCAAGCTCTGTTGGTTATTTAGAAGCTATTATTCCTCTATTTTAGTTACATGTAGATGTAGATGGGAGACTCTTTTTTCTATTTCTGGCCTCTCACCGTTAATGTATTTTTAAAGGAAATTATTTTTTGAAATTTATTTCCTTAGCTACAAATGATTTTTTTGTTAAAAATATTAGTACAAACAAAAGTGTTATCGTTATTATTCTATTATTCTTAATTAAGTTAATTGATAATATATATCCATAGCAACATGTAATTGCTAATAAATTTATTTATAATAAATTAAAATGAAAAATTCATACGTAAAAGATACAATTCAATACGTAATTTCGTGAGAGATTAAATAAAAAAAATATTTTTATCAAATAATTAAAAATAGATTAATAGTTTTCGTAAGTCTTTAGCTTTGTGGGCTAGTTTTTGGGGGCCGAAAGTCCTCACCGCTTTGAACACGCAAGGTCTTTTACTAGGGCAGTACAATACGTAAGATGCTGGCTAGGCCTGAGTGAACGGACTGTTTTTCTTGGATCGAAAACGGGCTTTCTTGATGGGTAGGTTTTATTTTAGGGTTCTTCCCAACGGGTCTTGTATTGCAACTCCGGAACCTTCCGATCCATGGTCGAGCACGTTCTGTCAATTTTCAAGTCCTGTATAAAAACCAAACGCATCACTTCACCCAGGTTTCTTCTTTCTTTATGTATGATGCTGTTTCTCTCTTTTCAAACTCTGCAACTACAACTTCGAAACGGTAAACAATCAGAAGGTTCATTGGTGTATATATAGGAAGCATCTCAACCCGTATACGAAAGCAATAATCCATATAATTTTCCCGGGATTTTCCGCTTAAATTTTGTCTCCGATTCTGTATATTCGTTTCTCCCCCTCTTGTAGTTTGTACAGGCCACCATGGACGAGCAGGACAATCAAAACCAAGCTCCTCCGCCTCCCCCAGTTGCAGAGTCTCAGTCTCAACCTCAACCCCAGGAAGGGGCGGGGGAGGAAGAAGATGCGTCCAAGAAGGAGGAGGCCGAGTTGGTTTCGAAGGCTCTAAGTTTGATGGAGAAGATCACTTCTGCGCCTGATAACCCTAAACCTACCGTGCTTCATGCCCTTGCAGCCATTCTTGAAACCCAAGAGTTCCGGTATGCTTAGTTAGTTATTTGTCCTTTTCCCAGGCAATTTCTTTTAATTTCGCCCTATCACCTGCAATTGTGAAATTAGAATAAATTTCGATCAATCTTCTGTATATTTATTGTTTTACATCCTTTTGTTGGTTTGGACAAAAAACATCATACTATTATGTTGCATCCTGATCACTAGTGTCAAATGCGTACCCCTTTTTGGCAGCAAATGTATATCGGCTTTAGTTGGCATTTTTATAATGTGCTGATGATTAACTTGTGCTTCTTTTGGGGGTTTTGTTATGATATTTTATGGCTGAATGGGGATGAGAATTTTATTTGAATATCAATTCCATCTTGCCCGATGGTTGATACTGTATCTTTGAAATCTGATTACTTTGCCTACTCGTCAGATTACAGTACCCGCTACTTGATTTTTCTTCTTTGCTCTCCTATTTCTTATCCAGTATTGTCTTTTTTCGGTTAGTAAATGTAATTATTGTGCAATGTAGATACATGGAAGAGAATGGTTATTCCTCCTCCAGTAATGCCCGTGCTTCTCATAATGTTGGGCGCCTCGGGAGCTTAATCAGGGTACTTTTGAAGTCCATAGTCTTTTTTAACCTTCTCCCTAAGCTACTTTTTTTTGGTGAGGTAAAGTGCTGAGATGATTATCTTTGTTTCTGTTCACTCACAACCACCCTTATTTGTTTCTTTATGCACAGGAAAATGATGAATTCTTTGAGTTGATTTCGTCCAAGTTTCTGTCAGATGCAAGATACTCTACTTCCATTAAGGCTGCCGCTGCTAGGCTGCTTCTGAGCTGTTCGTTGACTTGGATTGTAAGATTGTCTTTTTCAGTTTTCCCAACTTAGTCTTTTTTTAATAGAATCATCCCTTCTTTTACCCATCTTGTTTCTGCATGTGCCATCCTATTAATATAATAAGTTTAAATGGACAGTATCCTCATGATTTTGAAGATCCTGTTCTGGATAATATTAAAGAGTGGGTTATGGATGAGAATATTAGATCTTCTGTGGAAGAACAGAACACCAAGCATAATCCAGGGCAAAGGGAAGCCTCAGATTCCGAAATGTTGAAAACCTATTCAACTGGACTCCTTGCTGTGTGTTTAACTGGGTATGCATATTCAATTTTTGTATTTAGAAGTTTCGCATGAATGTTGTGTAGTTTCACTTTTTTACAGCATGTTGGTATTTATCACGCTTAAAATGTATTTTTTAGTTCTTATTTCCATTTTTAATTTTCAATTTACTTTTGGACTGATCTCAGTGGAGGTTCAGTAGTGGAAGATGTATTGACATCTGGCTTGTCAGCCAAGCTTATGCGGTATCTTCGTTTCCGTGTGCTGGGGGAGACAAGTAGCAGCCAGAAGGATACTGGTCATTTAACTGAGACCAAGCATACTTCTACATATACTTCAACAAGAGGTAGAGACGATGGCCGTGGTAGATATCGTCAGGCCCTGGAGTCTAGTCATTTAGATGATACAAGGATGGCTGATGAAAGGGCCTTAGATGACCGAACTCTTGAAAAGGATCAAGATAGAGGCATCACTGTACAAACTTGCCAAGAAGAGTCTTGGGTTGATGGCGAGCTACCTGATGCTTTGGGTGAAAGTGCTGATACTGATGGGGATGATAGATGGCATGCACGTGATGGAAGGATGAAATTTGGTGATCATGATGACAATACAAGAGATGACTCCTCACGGCGGCGTGTAAACCGTGGATTGGCTAGATCCAGAGGAAAGGGGAGGTTCGGTGATGGGATGTTAGAAAGTGAACTTATTTTGTCATCTCCAGGCTCTGTTAGTCAATCAGGACAGGGAAGGAATGTCAGAGATAGGAGTGCCATAAGGAATGCTGATGCTAGAAGAGTGGCTGATTCCAGGAAGACCCTTGCCAGGATCGCTTCTGCTTTAGAAAGAGAGGATAATGATGATTGTTTTCAGGGTTGCTGTATTGGAAGCAAAGATATTTCTGATCTTGTTAGGAAAGCAGTCCGAGCAGCAGAAGCTGAAGCTCGAGCAGCCAATGCACCAGAAGAAGCTGTAAAAGCAGCTGGTGATGCTGCCGCCGAACTTGTTAAATCTGCTGCTTCAGATGTATGCTGAAGATTGTGTAATTTTTTATCATATATATTCATTCTATGTGTTCAAATGTTTAATGGTGGGATTTTTTGCTATATAAATTCAGGAACTTAATTCCACTAATGATGAAGCTGCTGCTGTTTTGGCTGCGTCTAGAGCTGCATCAACTGTTATTGATGCTGCATCTGCAATTGAAGTTTCAAGGTATGAAAGAATATCGTTAGGAGCTGCATCAGCTTGAGTTTTGATGTGATCTTTTGGTCCCAGAAATAATGTCCTCTTTGGTTGGTGGCAGGAATTCCAGCATCGATGCTGAAACAGAGAATGCATGTAGCAAAGAAAATGAATCTGGCGAGGAGCTTGAGGATTACTTCATCCCAGATAGTCAATCGCTTTCACTGCTGAGGGAAAAATATTGCATTCAGTGCCTTGAAATGCTTGGAGAATATGTTGAAGTTCTCGGACCTGTATTGCATGAGAAGGGGGTAGATGTGTGTCTTGCACTTCTGCACGAGAATTCTAAACATCGAGAGGCATCAAAGATTGCCCTGCTGCTGCCTGATATCATGAAACTGATCTGTGCTCTGGCTGCACATCGGAAATTTGCTGCTCTGTTTGTGGACCGTGGGGGCATGCAAAAATTGCTTGCTGTCCCAAGAATGGCTCAAACTTTTTTTGGCCTTTCTTCCTGTCTATTTACTATTGGTTCTTTGCAGGTACTTATGAATAATACTATAATAGTTATTCCATACTTCTATTTTTTTTTCTTTCCTCCTATTGTCTGGGGCTTTTATGCTCCTTTCCCTGATGTTGATATATATCTCTTTTGAATGTGTCTCTGATGTCTATATTGTTACTCAAGGGAATCATGGAACGGGTCTGTGCTCTTCCAACAGACGTAGTCTATCATGTGGTTGAATTGGCACTCCAACTGCTTGAATGCTCCCAAGACCATGCCCGGAAGAATGCAGCATTGTTTTTTGCTGCTGCATTTGTCTTTAGGGCTGTTCTTGATGCTTTTGATGCTCAGGATGGATTACAGAAGTTGCTGGGCCTTCTAAATGATGCTGCTTCTGTAAGATCAGGAGTAAATTCTGGGGTCTTGGGCCTCTCAAGCGGAGGATTGCTTCGAAATGATCGATCCCCTGTAGAAGTACTGACATCATCTGAGAAGCAGATAGCTTATCACACTTGTGTTGCTTTGCGGCAATATTTTAGGGCGCACCTTCTTTTACTGGTGGATTCCATTCGCCCAAACAAAATTCACCGTGGCGCTGCTAGGAATATTCCAAGTGCAAGAGCAGCTTACAAGCCACTGGACATTAGTAGTGAGGCAATTGATGCAGTGTTCCTGCAGTTACAGAAAGATCGGAAGTTAGGTCCTGCATTTGTTAGAACTCGTTGGCCAGCAGTTGAAAAGTTCTTAGCATATAATGGGCATGTTACAATGTTGGAATTATGTCAGGTATGACATATTTTAATTTACTCTTCTACTTGTCTCAATTTGGTTAGTATTTACTTTGGTCATTTGTAGGCTCCGCCTGTGGAACGATATTTGCATGATTTGCTTCAATATGCTTTGGGTGTCCTGCACATTGTTACTTTGGTACCCAGCAGTCGCAAGATGATTGTAAACACAACATTAAGCAATAATCGTGTTGGCATAGCGGTCATTTTGGATGCAGCAAACATTGCTACTAGTCATGTGGACCCTGAGGTAAAAGATTATATGCTTCCCAGTTGTAGTCTTTTCTCCTAATTTTTTTGATTGGGTTGGTGGGGAGGGGTGGGAAAATAAAATCTTTCAACTGTGGACATGACCATTATGCCTATATGTTGTGTCTCAGATTAACTATTCATGTTTACATTCCAGATTATTCAGCCTGCATTAAGTGTGTTAGTCAATCTTGTTTGTCCTCCACCTTCAATCAGCAATAAGCCGCCTCTAACTGCACCAGGTCAGCAATCAGCTTCTACCCAGAACGCAAATGGTCCGCCTGCTGAGACCAGAGACCGAAACAATGAGCGTAATATCTCAGATCGAGCTGTTCACATTTCTAACCAGGCTGATCAAAGGGAGCGGAATGGAGAATCTGGTGTAACCGATCGTGGTAGTGCAGCCACAGCTTCTACACAGATTGTTAACAGCACTCCACAAACTCCTGGTGCCACTGCAACTTCAGGATTGGTTGGAGACCGTAGAATATCTCTGGGTGCTGGAGCAGGTTGTGCTGGCCTGGCTGCCCAACTGGAGCAAGGATACCGACAAGCAAGAGAGGCTGTCCGCTCTAATAATGGAATAAAGGTCCTGCTGCATCTCCTCCAACCACGAATATATTCACCTCCTGCTGCTCTAGATTGCCTCCGTGCTCTAGCATGTCGAGTCCTTCTTGGTTTAGCCAGAGACAATACTATTGCACACATATTGACTAAGCTTCAGGTAACTATTTTGCCCACTCTAATTGACACATTATAACTCAAACTGTTCTCATCTCAGCATGCTGTATATCCTGTTGACATGGGGTCAAACTTTGTATCAAGAATAAAAATAGAGGTGACTCTGCTACAAGCTTATACTTACTATTGATATCTGAAAGGAATGTCTTGGTTTTTCAAAGTTTTGTTTTAATCGTTTTTATTCTGGTATTAATTGGTTTCATGCTTTCTTAGGTAGGGAAAAAGCTATCTGAGCTGATAAGAGATTCAGGCAGTCAGACACCTGGAACAGAACAGGGAAGGTGGCAAACGGAACTTTCCCAGGCTGCAATTGAGCTAATTGGGGTGAGCCATCTTGAGCTATATTGTACTTGTTGCAGGCTTTTCACTTGTATTTATTCTTTTATTTTTTACTTCTCAGTATCTTGTCCTGTTCATTTCTTTTAGCTATGTTTGAGATTTTTTGTGGGAATGAAATGGAAAGGCAAATAGTGGAATGGCAAGTCGTGTCATTACATTGTTTGAGTTCAATGAAGGGAGAAAGTTATTACGCAGAATGGCTTGTAAATTATGTTTTCCAACATTTCCCCTTATAACTAGAATGTAATGCTAGCAAGTTTTAAGCCAAAGAGGATATGATTGCATTCTACCACTTGTCCCTTTTGTTTCCATTCCAAACTTCCCATTTTGAAGGATAAAACAATTTGGGTTTTAGATGGCAGGGAGGGACCTGGAGTCTCTTCTTTTGCCATACCATTCCGTCCTAAGGAAACTGCTAATTCTGAATCACTTTTAGCTCATATTGGCAAGTCTGTAGGTGCCTTTTTTTTTAAAAAAAAAAATCTTTAAAATTATCTGTTATCTTGTCTATATTTTTGCATTATTTACTGAGTTCAGTATATTTGTACCTCCTTTTTTTGGTAGATTGTGACCAACTCAGGCCGTGCAAGTACGTTAGCTGCCACTGATGCAGCTACTCCTACGTTAAGGCGCATTGAAAGAGCAGCAATAGCTGCTGCAACTCCTATTACTTACCATTCTAGGTATTTAGTGGCTTTTCATTGGTTTTGAATCATTGTCAAATTTTTTCTATATGTGTGGTTCCCTCTTCCACATTTCTGATGATTCTTTTGTATTCTGCTTTTGCTTGGAAAATTAGGGAACTTTTGCTCCTAATTCATGAGCACCTACAAGCATCTGGGTTGTCGCAAACCGCATCTATGTTGCTTAAAGAGGCTCAGTTGAATCCTTTGCCATCGTTGGTTGCTCCATCATCTCTTGCACAAGCATCCACCTCACAGGAAGCTACTTCAATACAACTGCAGTGGCCATCTGGTCGGACTCCTTCTGGATTTCTCACTAGCAAATTAAAGCATAATGCAAAGGATGAGGATTCCAGCTTGAAGTCTGACTCAGCCATTTCTACTAAGAAAAAGACACTGACTTTCTCATCTTCTTTTGGCCTACATTCAAGACATCAAACTGTTGATTCTCAGCAGTCACTTGTGAGGAAAGGGCTGACTACTGGGAAGGAGTCTTCTGAATCTTCAAGTTCATTAGAGACTCCATCAGAACCTTCAACGAAACATGTCATTGATGCAGAGTCTCAGTATAAGACCCCAATCATGTTGCCGATGAAACGTAAGTTATCTGATTTGAAGGATATAGGTGTATTGTCATCATCTGGAAAGCGACTAAATACTGGGGATCAAGGACTTCGATCACCTATTTGTCCAACTCCAAGTATGAACCGTAAAAGCAGCCTGCATAATGATGCTGTTGGGTTTTTAACTCCAAGTTCCACCTTGAGAAATCAACAAGGCCGGTGCATAGGTGAGTATGTGGATGAAGGTCAACTAAACAGCTCAAATTTTGGTCAAGTGACACCATCCTCCCAAATATCAAGTGACCTTCAGCCCAACAATCAAGAGCGTTTAACATTAGACTCTCTAGTGGTTCAGTATTTGAAGCATCAGCATCGCCAATGCCCAGCTCCTATTACAACTCTTCCTCCACTATCTCTTTTGCACCCACATGTTTGTCCTGAACCAAAGCGACGCCTTGATGCCCCGTCAAATGTGACGGCGCGGCTTGCTACACGTGAATTTAAACACATGTATGGTGGAGTGCATGGGAATCGTAGGGATCGGCAATTTGTTTATAGCAGGTTTAGGCCGTGGCGTACATGTCGGGATGACACTGATGCCTTGTTGACATGCATTACTTTTATTGGGGACTCATCTCGTATTGCTGTTGGAAGCCACAATGGCGAGCTCAAAACTTTTGACTCCAACAACAATAATGTGGTGGAGACCTTTGCATCTCATCAGTCTCCTTTGACACTAGTCCAATCTTTTGTTTCGGGAGAGACTCAACTGTTGCTTTCTTCAAGCTCCCAAGAAGTGAGGCTGTGGGATGCATCAGCAGTATCAATGGGTCCTACCCATTCATTTGATGGGTGCAAGGCTGCCAGGTTTAGCAATAATGGCAATGTTTTTGCTGCCTTGTCATCAGAATCTGCTCGACGAGAAATCCTCTTGTACGATATTCAAACTGCTCAATTAGAGTCAAAGCTATCAGATACATTTGCAAGTTTAACAGGCAGGGGTCATGTCTATTCCTTGATACATTTTAGCCCTTCTGACTCAATGCTGCTTTGGAATGGGGTATTATGGGATAGGCGGTCCTCTGGGCCTGTTCATCGCTTTGATCAGTTCACAGACTATGGGGGTGGGGGCTTTCATCCTGCTGGAAACGAGGTATGCAGAATTTGAGTAATATGTCGCATAATAATTTTAGATTGTTGGAAGAGCATATAAAATTGATTCTTAGTTTAGAATTTTGGAGACTACATTAGATGAGGAATATAGAAATGGTACAGTGTGTTTTGCCCCCCTTGTTCATTCAAAGAGTGCTTACCTGATTTAACTAATGCTTGGTGGGGTTTGTTGTCTATATAAAATATCTAGTGATGTTAATATTTGTCATCAAATTTGTATTTGTTTTTATCTGCATGGTGGTATTGTAACCTTCTTTCCGATGCTTTTCAAAATTGTTCTAACCAGGTTATTATAAACTCAGAAGTCTGGGATCTGCGTAAATTCAGACTGCTACGAAGTGTGCCTTCATTAGATCAAACGGCAATAACATTCAATGGACGTGGTGATGTAATCTATGCAATCCTTAGGCGAAATATTGAGGATGTAATGTCAGCAGTCCACACACGCCGAGTCAAGCATAATCTTTTTTCAGCTTTCCGCACTGTGGATGCAGTCAATTATTCTGATGTTGCCACTATTCCAGTGGATCGCTGCGTTCTTGATTTTGCAACTGAACCAACTGATTCATTTGTTGGGTTGATTTCAATGGATGATCAAGATGAGATGTTTGCATCCGCCAGGATCTATGAAATTGGCCGTAGGAGGCCAACTGACGATGATTCTGATCCTGATGATGCGGAAAGTGAGGAGGAGGAGGAGGATGACGATGACGATGACGCTGATGTGGATCCTTTACTTGGCCCTGGACTTGGTGGGGATAGTGAGAGTGATGCAGATGATTTGAGCAATGATGAAGACGATGATAGTATAACAGATCTTGATGATGTCGACGATGATGAAAGTTTCATTATGGATGATTTAGACTTTGATGGAGGAACTGGAATATTGGAGATTGTGACAGAAGGTGATGAGGATGAGGATGATAGTCAAACACTTGAATCCTTGAGTAGTGGTGAAGAAGATTTCGTTGGTAATGGCTTTGGTTATTGACAGTGTTCTAAATGGAAAGATTGGTTATAATGGTTTGGGAGGTTGTATTGTTTATTCCCCTCTAATTATATTCATTTTAGGGCGATAGAATTTTCAATTTTTTGTCTCCCATCAATTTTGACGTGTGATCTTACAAATTACGTCTGGGGCTTAAAAACATTATAGTAAATCACAAGAGGCGTCAATGGTGTATAGCGCTTTGAAACTACAGTTTTCTTGACCTAGGAAATGGCAACCTTGCAATTTGTCTCCTTGCGTGTGCGTGATTGTTCGTTCAGGATATTATCTTTATGCTCTTTTCAACGAGGCTTAGCTGATTTTTTTTTTGGGGGTAAAAAGACATGTAAATACCCTTTTAACCTCCAAAATCCAAAAATGTTTCTTAACAAATGAAAATGATAGATGGGATGGGGTGAGAATTTGAGTTTTTTATGTTTGGGGAGAAAGACCAAAAAGCACCTATTGTTCAATCATTTTACACATATTGGTAGTATTTATAGATTTTGTTAAAATAATTACGAATTTTGCTAAAACAATTATTCATTTAGTCAATTGTATTACTAAACCACTCAACCCAAAACTCTATCAATCTGTTTACATATATTGTCCGTTCGTATTAATTTTGTCAAAATTATTATGGATTTTGTCAAAACCATTATTCTTTTAGTTAATTTTATTACTCAATTGGTCACAACCCAAAATTTTTTGTCAATCCTTTTACACATATTATCAATACTTATGGATTTTGTCAAAATCATTACTCTTTTAGTCAATCTCATTACTCAATTGGTCACAAACTAAAACTCTTTATCAACCCTTTCACATATATTATTAGTACTTACGGATTTTGTTAAAACCATTACTCTTTTAGTCAATTTTATTACTCAACTAGTTACAACCCAAAACCTTTTGTCAATCATTTTACATATATTGTCAGTACTTACGGATTTTATCAAAGCCATTATTCTTTTAATCAATCTCATTACCCAACTGCTCACAACCCAAAACTCTATCAATCCTTTTAGACATATTATCGATAGTTATTGATTTTGTCAAAACAATTACTTTTTTAGTCCATCTCATTACTCAATTGGTCACAACCCAAAATTTTATGTCAATCCTTTTACACATTGTCGGTTCTTATGGATTTTGTCAAAACCATTACTCTTTTAGTCAATTTTATTACTCAACTGGTTACAACCCAAAATTCTTTATCGTTCATTTATACATATTGTCGGTACTTATGGATTTTTTCAAAACCATTACTCTTTTCTTCAAAAACTTAACACTCTTAATCTCCATTCTCAACACCTTGGACGCATAGAAAGGGCGAGAGAGCAAAGGGGCCAAGACTCTTATTCTCTCTCTTTTCACACACATCAATTTTTTCATTCATGGTGTTTGTTCCCCAACCACAAAAAGCTGAAGGAGACACCAATGTGGACATTCACACCACCCAAGGCACTCAATTGATTCTTGGGAAAATTACTGTGCAGTCCCAAGGAAACAAAAAAACGGAGATTCAGTCCCAAAAAATCACATAATTACTGTCAGGTCCCAAGGGACTCATTTGTAATAAATTGCAATTGGGAAATGACTTAAATAGCCCTATAAGATAACATAGATAGATAGCGGGATGGGCAATATCTGGCGGAAACAGAAGGATTACGTCATTAATGACAGGAAAACTGAATGCAATGTTGTCTTCTTAAGGCAAGTTTGAAGAGTGAGGGAAGATGTTGATGGAAATACCTCTCGTATGGTCATTATTCTTGGTGGTTCATGTTCTCTCTTCTACCATTAAAATAGAGTCTGAGGTATCATTGATGAGCGTACGGTTTGATGGCGTGAAAAATGAATGCAATGCTGTGATCATGAGGCAAGTCTGAAGAGTGAGGTAAGATCTTGATGAAAATACCTCTGGTGTCGTCATTATTCTTGTTGGTTCATGTTCTCTCTTCTACCATTAAAACAAAGTCTGAGGTATTATTGTTGAGCGCATGGTTTGGTTGGGAAAAGCTGTCATCTTTTGTGATTAGTAGTTTGTATTATTCTTGTAAAATATGAAGGTTTCTTGTGGGTGTTTGTATAAAAGAAGGGAAAGGAATGAAGATGAAGTTGCAATGTTTGTGATTATATAACCTGAAAGCGGAGGAAAAATGTGTTGTTAATGGATGCAGCGACAGTTATTAACATGACTACTGAGATTGTTAATGACAACTGTAGGTATCATTTAAATGTTTAACTTAGGATGTAATGATTTGTGGCAAGGGTTGGAAATTATGTGTTGTTAATGGATGCAACGAAAATTGTTAATATGGCTACTGAGATTGTTAATGACAACTGTAGGTATCATTTAAATGTTTAACTTAGGCTGTAATGATTTGTAGCAAGGGTTTGAAATTATGTGTTGTTAATGGATGCAGCAATAGTTGTTAATATGACTACTGAGATTGTTAATGACAACTGTAGGTATCATTTAAATGTTTAACTTGGGTTGTAATGATTTGTGGCAAGGGTTTGAAGTTTTGTGTTGTTTTTTTGGTATTTTGAGGTGTTTGAACTCATTAAAAGTTAGAGATAATGAATAAGGTGTAAAAGTTGGGTGGGAGAGTCCTCATGTACTTAGTGAAATGTGTTGTTAACAGATGCATCTATAATTGTTAATGTAGGTGGTAAGGTTGTTGATGACAATTGTGTTGTACAGGTGGACAACTGTCATGGCTAGCACACAGGGCAAGAGTCTACTATGTTTTCTTCATATAGAGGGAAGATTTGCAGTGAGTGGAGGAGGTGATATGACATATGTCGAGGGAAGGGTCAGATCAAGAACCATTAAGGAAGGAACAACTTATGAAGAGTTTAAAGCATTGATATCCTCTATTTTGGGAAAAGACAGCGCCGGACTTGTCATGAAGTTCACCTTGACATTTGATAGAACAACATTTGTGGACATACTAGATGATGAAGCAATTGAACATTTAATTAATTTTAGTGAAGAAAGTGGTCATGTCTATGTAGATGGAGGACAAACTGAAGATGACAATAAGGGATGACCAATATGTGTAAGTTTTATTTCGAAATGAAAATTTACAAGTGTATGAGGTGATGCTAACTTCTCATTACTAACATGTTGTACTATCCAATTTGGTCCAGGTTTGATAACTTCCCAGAAGGTCTGGATCGAGGATCAGGTACTATGTGTGTTGAAGATTTAGCTTCATTGCCATGCGCTGTCAAAATGATGCCTGCAGCAAGACCTGAAATGAACTCCATAAAGTGGAAGGATGTGATCATTGGGAAGGGACAAGTTTTTGCCAATGCGGATAGCCTCTGGCAAACATTGTACAAGTTTAGCATTGCGAACAAGTTTGCATACAGATATGTGAAAAACAATCAGCAAAAGATCATTGTCAAATGCATGGTTGATGGTTGTCCATGGTACTTGGGAGCATACTCAATGGGAGAACGGCAAGACACTCAATTCCTCACTATAAGAACATTTAAAGGTGACCACATACATGCTGCACAAGATAATCTACTTATTCCTCACATGAATAGGTCGAAGCTGACCTTATCAGTAATCGTAGACGATTTGAGGAGTAACATAGACAAAAATGCAAACGAGATTATGAGAGAAATGTATAGAGATTATGGGGTGCGTCTAAATTATAGTCAAGCATTCCGGGGGAAACAAAGAGTGTTGACAGAATTACTTGGTCGCGTTGAAGACTCATACATGACCATTCCTTGGATATGTGATAGGCTAGTTGAGACGGATCCAGACACGGTTGCACGGTGTGAATTCTCTGAGAGTGACAGATTTGAGAGGGTATTTATTGCTTATGGATGCTCGATCAAAGGCTTCTTACAAGGGTGTCGAGGCATACTTTATATAGATGGATGTCACCTCAGTGGTCCTTACAAAGGAACGTTGCTTTCAGCTAATGCGCATGATGCTGATGATCAATTGTTTCCCTTGGCATATGTCATAGTTAGTGGGGAAACACATGATGATTGGAGTTAGTTTTTGCAGACTTTGAAGGATATCATTGGCACAAGGGAGATTACGATAGTGTCAGATAGGAATGTTGCCATTATAAGTGCTGTTTGTGGCACATTTGGATCTAGGCACACGTTTTGTTACAGGCACGTGAAAGAAAACTTTAGTTCACAGGTTGTAAAGCTGAGTAAAGGAAGGGGAAGAACTTCTGCGAACAACAAGGAAGATGCACTTAACATACTTGATGCAATTGCTTATGCAAGGCATGAACATGAATATAATGAAGCATTAGGCAAGCTGAAAATGTTTTCTCCACAGTTAGCTCAGTGGGTTGAGACTGAAGGAGATATGGAAAGATGGGCGCAAAGGAAATTTCCTCACAAAAGATGGGATAAACTAACAACGAATGTAGCGGAGTCATTCAACGCTTGGGTATTGAAAGAGAGGAAGCACAATGTTGATGTTTTCATCAATGAGCATAGACAAAAGTTAGCAAACAAGATGGTTGCATGCGAAACAGCCATAATAAATTGGAAGAATGTGATTGGGCCCAATATTGAGTCCAAGTTGATGGAACAAGTCAACCGGGCTGAGAACTTAGAGTGTCAACATTATGGGGACGATATGATTTCAGTTTCTATACTGTGTAACAATCGAGTCTGCAATCTGACTATTGACCTCACAGCTAAGACATGCACTTGCCTGGCATGGCAGATGAGCGGAATCCCTTGTTCACATGTATGTGCTGCAATCAAGTTAGTTCATCATAGTGTGTACTCATATGTTGATGACTGCTACAAACTTTGTGCCCAACAAAAGATAAATGCAAACCATATGAGGCCTGTAGCAACGCATGATTGCCCCCGTCCTGAATCCTTTACTGTGACATAGCTAATGACACAAAATTTATTACTGCCACCAATCACGCGAAGACCCCCGGGAAGGCCCAAGAAAATAAGGATTGAATCTCAATTCCAAAACAAAAGGGTTTATCATTGTGGGAGGTGCAACGAGGCTGGTCACACTATCAAGACTTGCAGTAATCCTAATCCAAGTTGATCAATTATGGTGATTTGCAACAATCCTAACCCTAATATATATATTCTATAATGTTTAAATATTTATATTTCACTATCAGTTCAGCATGTTTGTAAGTTGATGTAAATTGATGTAAATTCATTTACAACTTCAGCTCCATGTAAATTTATGTAAATTCATGTTTGGTATTGGGGTTGTCAATATAGGTTGTGAGGGTTGTCAACGGAGGCTGTCAGGGTTGTCAATGGAGGTTTTCGGGGTTGTCAATATAGGCTGTCAGGGTTGTCAATGGAGGCTGTTGGAGTTGTCAATATAGGCTGTTGGGGTTGTCAATGGAGGCTGTTGGGGTTGTCAATGGAGGCTGTTGGGGTTGTCAATATAAGCTGTTGGGGTTGTCAATGGAGGCTGTAGGGGTTGTCAAGGGAGGTTGTTAGGGTTGTCAATATAGGCTGTGGGGGTTGTCAATGGAGGCTGTCGGGGTTGTCAATGGAGGCTGTTGGGGTTGTCAATATAGGCTGTGGGAGTTGTCAATGGAGGCTGTTAGGGTTGTCAATAGAGGCCGTTGGGGTTGTTAATGGACACTGTCGGGATTGTCAATGGAGGCTGTCGGGGTTGTTAATGGAGGCTGTTGGGGTTGTCAATATAGGCTGTGAGGGTTGTCAATGGAGGCTGTCAGGGTTGTCAATGGAGGCTGTTGGGGTTGTTAACGCATCATTAAGGAGTTGTTAGTGGATGAACCTAGTGACTTTTGGATTGTCGGTGTGGGCTGGTTATTTAATAAATGTATATATCCACATGTACAAAACATAAAATGGTACAGTCAGTTTGATTCCATATCCTAGAAATAAACATCAGAATAAATGTATATTCACATGTATCAAACATAAAATGGTACAGTCAGTTTGATTCCATATCCTGGAAATAAACATCAGAATAAATGTATATCCACATGTACCAAACATAAAATGGTATAGTCAGTTTGATTCCATATCCTGGAAATAAACATCATAATAAATAGTTCTCTTGGTCTCAATTTCAGTAATGAATTTCTACGAGTTATCCAAAACATGTTACAAAATGATGTGATCGGGTTAAGCAATTACAATCAAACTGTACAACATTGATCTTTATGTAAGCAAGGATGTCAGTGGGTTCTCCTCCTCTTTTGGATGTCTTCAATTAAGGACAGTACCTTTCCGGCTTGTGTATTTTGGGGATGGGTAACAAGCCACTACAAAACCCCAACCTTCATTTCGTGCAGGTCATCCTTTGAGTAGAATGGCATTGTGTAATCATCCTCATCTTGGACAGTTGCATCCCACATTTGTAACCATTAAAGCATGTGAACACCACATGAATCCCTGCATATATGAGTGAAATAAATGTGAAATCAGAGAATAAATGCCACTGAAGTAAAGCTCGTAGAATAATAAACAAACTAACGTGTCTGATTGGACATGCACTTTCGCCTATGTCACACCCTTCTCAAATTTGTGCTCCTCTACAAACAACTCAGGCTTAACTTTACGGAGAATATGGAAAAAACAGTTACGCTACAACAAACACAAAGCATGTCAGTCTGTTAGCTGGATAAAAACACACTCCGCACACACGTATAAAAATGACTCATCCATACAACTCGGGTTGCCATTAACTCCTTGGGGTCAAGCTGTGCTTTCCGGTTGGCGGTCATCTTTTTGACGGCCTTCTGTGGGTTCACAAATTTCTTTGCCTCTTCACGTTCCTTTTGCTTCCTCATGTACGTCAGGGTATCAACCAACGAGTCCAAGGCGTAGAATTTCATTGTCTTTGTGTCAACAGCGTAACAAAACCAATGATCAAGTAGCACAGCTGGACCAAATATAAATTCACAATCTCCAATATTGTATCCTATGTGTTCAGGAAGGATTTGTGTTTCATAATCGGCTGAAGACCATGTCAGTGGAGCGGAGACAATTTTCTGCATGAAGTCCGATGTGAACATGTGTCTCCGAACTGTACCATCATTTACTTTTTGGTCCTCGACCAAGGTCCTAGCAACCATTGACATGACCTTCATGAAAAAGAGAAAAATGTTAGTACCCACAACCACTATATCAACTGAATGTGTTTCAATGTTAATCATTAGGTTATCCTATCATTTATCCACCCCTTGGGTCGGAGACAATAAAGTTCCCTCCTCGTGAGGAAGTACCCGTACATATCCATAAATTATCTAAATGACAGAAAAAGGGGGAAAAACCAAAATGTGAGTGAGGCTACAAAAAAACATTTTATTCATGAATTAAACCAAGAAACTCTTTTAAACTTACTTGTCGCCTTCTTCATCAGTACACCTTGTTGTGCACAACTCATACAGAACTTCCTTGTCGTCCACCTTCCTCTTCCCTTTAAACTTCTTGGTCGTATGAAGACAGGGAGATTTGATGACCCAGCTGGGAATTATGACTCGTTTTGACCTTCTTAAATCAAGGTCACTCTCTTTTGTCAACTTCCCTTTATCTTCCACTTTCAGGACTTGTTTGTCCTCAGGTTGACCCCCATCATTACCCCCAACTTCTTCAATTTCATCAGGTTCTTCATCCTTTTCATTCTGTTGAGATTCTGCGGAGGCATCTTCACCATGTTCAGCTTCTTCATTTCCACCGTCTTCTTCCTTTTCAAAGTCAGCATCCTTTCCATGACCTACAGCTTCGTCGGTTGCACGTTTAATGTCTTCAGCCTCCTCTTCATCATCTTCTTCTCGGACGATATCATCCTCCTTATTATGATCAGCCCCCAACCTGTTCTGAAAGGCAAGGAGCTCCTCCCCCACCATGTCAACCAGCTTGTAATAAGTCCTTCGTATTTCCTGGAACATGAACATGTTGGTCAGATTTGGTTTGCCAATAGACTTCATGAAAACTTAGTGAAAAGTAATTATAAAGACAGCTAACATAACAAAACAGTAAAAATTACAGGGTGAGTAAGCATTGTGTCAGCATTAAATGTGGTTGATGATTGGCCACTAGCGTGTTTGACCCCATAGAGTATGCATTTCTTGCTTTGTTTTCCTGTTTGTACTCTCCACTTGACCCTTTCCTCATCCCAAAATATGATGGCATCATCATCTTTAAGGGCTTTCACGTTGCCCAACGGAAAATATTGGAGGCAAAACATTTGCATGACATGTCAAGGACAAGTAAGATTGATATGTTAAAATTTGTACTTCAAGTACAGAGACAGAGCGATATATGATTGCCACTTACCATTAGGAAGTATAGACAACCTCCTACTGTCTTTCTCCCTCGTCCTTTCCCTTTCCTTAAATCCCTCTGGTACTCTTGAATCGCAAGGCAAAGTTATTTAAGAATAAAGGATGACCAGTCAAACTGACCAAGTGCATCCTTCGTGACAGTTATCAACTTCAACACACGGTCAGTAACATAAATACTTGCGGTAGGGTCCAACAAGGTCCCTAAGGCGAATATGATGAAAAGGAACTCAAAATTCTCATCAGCAGGGCCCATCAACCACTCACCAATCATTTGGTACTTTATGTTCTTGTACACATTTCTGAAATCTTTGAAAACTACATTTTCATCATGGACTTGTACCCGTATTTGAGACCTATCGTGAGGAAGATCGAGTATTTTTGAGACATCTTGAGGACCAACTCCACGGCTCTCCCCTCGAATTGAAACTTGCTTGGTGGGAGGGTCAAAGTGTGTCATGAACTCCGCGCACAAATCATGGTTGATTTGAGGGCAACTAACATTTACCAACTTGTCAAACCCAATTTCCTTAAGCCTATTCATCACATCGGGCCGATCCTTCAAGTTGTTGCAAACAGCCATAAACTGTTTTGGCACAGATCTTGTCAAGAAGGGAACTACATACGTCTTCCCTTTTCCCGGGCCTCTTAATTGTTCAGCCCGAGCTGAGAACTCAGCTCTCTCCTTATGACTCAGCTGATTCCACGCTTCTTTTAGTTGTACATTAGTATGTGAAAAAATGTGGCCCTTACTTCTCTGCCACGTCTCTTTACCCTTCTCTTTCTCCTTTTTCTTGTCCTTTTTCTGGAGGAAAAATTCCTCCATGAATAACTTGTATCCGGAGAAGGTTGGGCCTCTTTTTTCCATTCTGCTTTGCCCTGATTTGTTCCCTCTATCAGGTTTTTGTTTCTGCATATTTTTCCCCTGCAAAACAAATTTACACCACTTTAGTTCTGTAGTATATAACTTATACTTCAATAAAGTGAACATCCAACTAAGTTTCACAATCGCAGCGTACAAAAGACACATTAAAGCACCTCAGCAATTACAAGTAATACCTCACTGAAAAATTTGTGCTGGTTTTTTTACTGCAACTAGACTAAGGAAATGGTTAATTCCCAGTGTAGCCGAACAGTGAAGTCCTACTTTGACAATATTACATAATGCCATTGATAAAAAGTTTAGAACAAAGTCAAAATAGAACAAGAGTCATGTCATTCACTAATAAAAAGTATAACGGGATTTGCTCGTTATACCCTGAGAATTGTGTGCAACTAGAAGGAAACGGCTATTTTTTCCACAAATGAAAACGTTATTCGGTATTTGGAATCAATCCCTCTTCTGTCATTTACTAAAAGAAAAGTGTTAAACCTTCTGAGACAAACCTATCCAAGAATGTCTGTGTCATTGGAGCAGGGCGATCTGCGCTAGTGGCATCGAACGAGTTAAGAAAATAATGTCATAAGGTAGTTGTGTTAGAGCAGAATCATGATGTTGGGGGACAATGGCTATATAATCCCAAAGTTGGGGTGGAACTAGAAAGTTATGTATATGGAAGATTCATTGCCAATTTAATTTGAACGCTACATCTTTGAAATGAAAAATCAGAAATTTCTTACAATATTTAAAGGATATACAAGGAACATTCCTACCCTAAGGTGTGAAGCTGTTGGCAAAAACTCATTCAAACTTATGGGGGAACCCCAAACAGCATGGCAAAGCAATAAATCAAGCAAAGAAAACTGAAAAACTGACACGAGTTTCATTAATGGTAGCAGAGAAAATGCAAAGTGACTACACAAGTACCAATGACCTTGACAGGGGTGGAAAGCAACAGGAGAAGAGTGGTAGAATGCAAGACAAATATTATGCAGCACTCCTGTACTAGACCATACTGAGGTCTATATACTTTGGACGAAGCTGAGGTTAATCTATTATGGAATGTTTCCTAATTGAAAATACTTCTCCTTACATCTAAGTTTCATAACCAGCTACATCAAACAATAATTCAAAAATAAAAATCAACCATGAGGATGTGGATTCACTCAAAATGTTATTAGACTGATCAAATATTTTTCCAACATCTCTGATTTCAGTAACACCCTATGGTTGTCTACCTCTAAGCTAGACAAAAATTTGTAACAGCAAACAGTCAAACAGGAAATTTCAAACCCTGACAGCACACATTAAGCACCAACAAAGAAGGGACTTTGCTAAAAGCAAACACGATTATCTAAATAACAAAAGTTCCTATTAAAAGAGTGAAACCATCAAGGCATTGTTACATCAAGCATTCACTCCAACTAATGAGCCCTGATTATTTGTCTTCTAAAAAGCTCTTAAATGCTTCACTCAAACATGAAGCAATTGTAATGGCAAGCAAGCTAGTACTAAAGAATTGGGATGCCATTTTTTACTTACTGATAAAGTGCCTTAATTAATTTCATAAAATCTACACCACAGAAGTCCTTCCCTTATATTATCATCTTGACATCCCTAACCTAGATAGACAAAGATAGCCAAAACCATTCCTAAAATAATATTACCAAACCCCAATGAAAAGCTGACCGGAGTGGGAATTACTGCACCAATGCAGACAAGGAAATTGCTGAAATCCCCAGAAATGGCACCGCCTAAAACTATGAGAGGATTGAAGGAACCTCCATGGGTCCAATTTCCCAACAATGCAAAAAAGAAAATGCTTATAAGGGAAAGAGTCACCCTCAAAACCTCATGAAGGGGCTGGTAACTAATAACTTAATTAGGACCCCTGACCAAACCCACATAAAAGACCAAACCCTTGACCCCTGACGAAATCTGAAACAAGCAGCCAAGCCCTTCCCATCCTTTTTAGCTACTAGGAACTAAGAATTATATAGGTTATGATTCTCTCTTCTCCTACGATCGAACCCGACTCTACATGGCCAATTTAATTTGAATGCTACATCTTTACAATGAAAAATCAAAAATTTCTTCCAATATTTCAAGCATATATAAGGAACATTCTCAGCTTAAGGTGTGAAGCTCTTAGCAAAAACTCATTCATACTTATAGGGGAACCCAAACAGCTAGACAAAAGCAAGAAATCAAGCAAAGCAAAACTGAAAAATTGAGACGAGGTTCCTTAATGGTAGTAGAGAAAATGCAGAGTTACCAGACAAGTACCTATAACTGTGAGAGGGATGGAATGCAGCAGGCGAAGAGAGGCGGAATGAACGACATAAATCAGGCGAGTCAGTCAAAATGGCCCACGGCGATTGGTGACGCTAGGGCTTCTTTTATACCACCCAAAATTATCCACTACAATGCCAATTAGCTGACGGCGATAGAAATCGGCCACCAACGAGGTTGTTTACTCACCTTTGCAAACAACCAAGATCACTGATTTTTGTCTGGGCAAACGAGGAATGGGAGACGCGGTGAGGTTCCGCTACGCAAGATCTCTGATTTTTGTCTGGGCAAACGAGGAATAGGTGACAGTGGGGTGATTCATCCTCACGGCTCTCCTTTTCTGCCATATTCATTAAGGGTATTTGGGTCATTTCCCAATTGCAATTTATTACAAATGAGTCCCTTGGGACCTGACAGTAATTATGTGATTTTTTGGGACTGAATCTCCGTTTTTTTGTTTCTTTGGGACTGCACAGTAATTTTCCCTTGATTCTTTAATGCACCAACAACACCACTATTTTTGGCCAAACACCATTGTTCACCATCTTCTTCGGGATGTCATTGCCTTCATCATTTCTCATGGGTAAATCATACAATCAAGGGAGGTGTGAAAAAGAGAGAAGACTATCTCGACCTATTTTGCATCTTCTTTCCCCAGGTCCAATGATTTAGAGAGGGAGGCGGATGAAGCACTATTCATCATTTTCTCCAATGAAGGCTGACAGAAAGGCAAATAAGAGAAGAGAGAAGGAAGTAAAAAATAGAAAGAAAGTGGAGGGCATTTTGGTAAGAACACATAAAATTTAAAATTTCATATTCCTACCAGATGACCTCTTTGTCCTTTGTAAGTGTTAACATACTTTTTTTGTATTTTAGAAGTTCATATGATATTTATTTGTCTTTTTCTCTTTTTTTTAAAGGTTAAAGAAGTTAAATAAATTACTATCATATGTGTAAATATATCAATTTATAAATTAATCAAATTTGTTTAAAAAATGATAAATATAAATACTTTAAAGTAATTTGTTTAGTTTTATAAATTAAGCAAATCCATTGGATCTTATTTTTAAGACTGGAAGAATATTACTCCCAAGCCTATTTATAAATACAAGTCTTGCTAAGTTTTAACAATGAATTGTTTCTTGTAAATTGATCCGGAAGCAAGATGTTTTTTCACTTTTCACTCTAAGAACCAAGGTTCTGAAACCTGGACCGGTCGGGGTACTGGGTCAAGGGTCATTGAGTCAGATCGAAGTCAAACTGAAGTTAAAATGAGACCAAACCGGTGAGAAATTGTATATTTTATGCTTATTAATATGAAATTCTAAAGAAAAATTAAAAAAAATGATTTTTTTTTTAAAAAAATAGTGGACTGGGCCAGTTTACCGGCCGATTTCCGATTTGGACCGGCCGTTCTGATCCAAGTTTAATAACCCTACTAAACACACGAGAACGATCAAGGAATGCGGAAGGTATAATGTTGACTAAAGCATTAATTATTAGTTATTTTTCCTCCATGGATATAGTAATAGTTGTAAGAGGATAGAAATTAACATAATGCCAAAAGTTTAGTATCCTTAATAAGGATGGTGTGCAACTTGATTACATTATGTCAGAAGTTTAGTATCCTTAATAAGGATGGTGTAAAACTAGATTAAGTTACAAATTTAATATTTTAATTTCTAATTGTTTTTGTGTTATTTAGTTAAAAATTGTTTATATTTAAAATTGGAATAGTATATAATAAAATTAGGAACTATATGCTAAAATGGAAAGAAAGTGAATATGATTCAACAACATAACGATGGAAAATGAGAAGAGCATTTAGCATAAGCTGCCCCGTCCCGATGGAATATGATTCTAATTGACACGCTATTTACTTGGCCGGACCCAAAAACACCCCATGCCCAGCCAGCTCTTGCAACCTAGGACGGCATGAGTGTTTGGAAACTACTAAAACTGTAGTTTTAAAACAAGTCAAGACAAAACTCCTCTCATATACTTATCTCATAAATCGTAAAAGCTATTTTTCAAAAATTCATCCAAACGCACACTACAGGACTGCGCTTATTCGGACACTGCATGCAAGTTGGGATCATCCCAAACACGGTCTACGTACTTATATGCTGTAATTCACATTGATAATGCACCAGCATTACTTGAAATTAAAAGGATATGCTTGCCAAATGAAGTTTAACAGACAAAAAATGATTATTTTGCAGCGTCATGAGCGACATCGCTGCTAAACCAACAAATAGTCTCCAGAAGTCTCGTAAAAAAAAATTGCACGCAACATCCAGACCACTGCTTGAGTGCGCACTATCAAGGGGCTAATCTAAGAGGGTCACGAGGGTACAGAGATGTCTTGCGTATATTATTGAGGCCACAAAAGAGCATCACCACGCGCTCCAAGCCAACTCCAAACCCACCGTGCGGGAATGCACCATATCTGAAAAATGATCGACCATGCAGATATTTAAGTCTTTCATAGTACAAAAAGCAAGACTATCTGAGTATAAAAGTAAAAAATACTCCTCCCTGAGTTAGTACGAATACCCAAAATAAGGAATGGTTTTAACATAAATTGAGGAAGATTAGTAAGAGGTGATAACAAATACCTGAAAGAATCAATGTAAGTGGCAATTGTCTTAACATCAATTCCGCAAGCCACTGCACGTTTTTCCAAGAATTCTGCCTTGTGAATACGCTGAGCTCCTGAAATGATCTCCTCACCTAATACAAGTTATAATAATAACAGAAGCTAAGGTTAACTAGCAATCACCCAAAACCCAGCTTCTTAGAAGATATGTAGCCAATTAAAAATCAACATAACGGGTGTAAGACAGATTGTCATACCGAGGCCATAACAAATTGCTCATCTTACCTCGAATAAAGACATCAAATGAATTACTGTATGCCAGATTGTCAGGGCAAGGCATCGTATAAAATGGCCTTACAGCCAATGGGTAACGGTGAAGGATGTAGAACTCAGTGCCATACCTATGAAGAGAATTGCAATCCACTAAATATTTTTAAAACAGTGTTTTGCGGCAAAAATCAAACAAAATATTAGATGAAAAATCAAAATAGGCAGAAAACGTGAAAACAGAATTACTTCTCTAAAACTAATTGGCCAAGTTTCCTTTCAGATTCAGTATTTAAGTCGCCAAGAGGGTCAACTTCTACACCAGCATCCTGCAAATTCAAATGACAGAGTTATTGGATTACTGATCAAAATAAATGCATACTGTATATCCATTTCCTCTTTTATTTGTCACTACATTAACTGTAACTCAACCAATGCTAAGTAATTAAATATTGCTCCATGCACAAGATACACATATCAAACTGCCAAATATGATGTTCTCTCTCACCAAATATGATCTTTAAATATCAGCCTTTATTATATACAGAAGTGGCACAAGAGTGCATGTGATTGATTTAGACTTTTTACATTTAGAGTCAAGGAAGGCAAGAACAAATAAACTGAGGATTTGGATATTTAAAAGTGGTGCATCTTAAGTACGCATCAGCCCCCTAAACAGGTTAGTGAGTATTGCAATTGACTCAAATACATTAAATCCAATTCATCATCCTCCAGTCCCAAGTTCAAACAAATAAGAACATATACTATCTGGATTTTTTTAATCTATGCAAAAGGAGGATTCTCCAAATTTTTCAAGGGTTGAGCAAACCTCGTCTATCTCATTACAGTTTCTATATAGTCAGTAGTGTCTAAAAGAAGAAAGCTTACCTGGAGCATCTGAACCCCTTCTTCAAATGTAAGCCGCAAAGTCTGTCGCAAATACTACACATTCACAAGATTGTCATCAGATCAAAGATAATGACAACCTCTAACTGATCTAATTATTAGTATTACACAGCAGTATCTTAAGTACGGCATAATAAATCACTAAATCATGTTACTGTAAGTTTGTTGTGCATGTTGACACGTAATGCATCAATACCTTTAAAGGTTCAAATGGGTATTGCCTACCAACAGCTTCCAGATACTTCTGACAGTTCTCGTTTAAACCGTCAAAAATGGCCACAAATAGCCTATCAACTATATCCATAACCTGCCCAAGAAATGATATATTAGACCATACCTCTTAATATTTCAAATGTGAATGTTCATCATATTCCTTCACGGAAAACCTACCTCAACATAATGCATCTTAATCTCCATTTCAACATCAAGACCTGTGAACTCACACAGATGTCTATGAGTGAAGGAATCTTCTGCTCTAAAAACAGGACCAACCTCAAAAACACGGCCAAGACCACCACAAATTGACATTTGCTTGTGCAGCTGAGGTGACTGCGCAAGGCATGCAGGTTGCCCCTTATAATCCAGTCTAAAGACAGCAGCACCTCCTTCACTAGACCCAGCAATCAGTTTTGGTGTGTGAATTTCAACAAAGCCTTCAGATAATAAGAATTGTCTGAATGCCTGACCAGGCACGCATTTATGAGAAAATTAAATCAGATTAAATCAGATACCGTGGAATAAGCACCATGAAAATTGTTATAAACAAGTATCTTAATGTATTTATCTTGCAATAAAAAATAATGAAAAGCATTCTATAAAATTAATAACTGAAATTATATAGAGAGTAAATTAAATATACAAAGGAACACTTCATAATGACACTCAATGATCATATGCTTTACATTTCCAACATGAGACTGAATGCGGAAAATTCCTTGATTGGCTGGTGTCCGAATGTCAAGAACCCTATAGTTTAGTCGTGTGTCCTGATTGACACGAACGAGTTGTTCACCGGCCTGCACGCATCAATTGATCTAATCAATATACATAAAACGGGGAAAACATTAACGCAGTTGATCTGGGGCGAAAAGAAGTTGAAATGATATTGAACGGTATTGTGGCAGGACAATAGTTTCATATTGAACAACAGCAAGTATAAGCAGTTACAACAGCAAGCAGAAGCAGATATCAAAATAGTGCACCTGAAGAGCTTTCTCAATTTCGATTTCACTTCGAGCAGCATCCTCAATATTAATAGGCAAAGTTGGGACAGCCCTATCCACACAATATAATTTCCTCACTTGAATTTCCACCTGAAAGAGCAAGTCCCGTTATTGCAGATAGTAAACCTTAGCATGAAACTCGATTATAAGAAAAATATTTTTTTCCAAGTAAGCCCATAGACACCTAAAATACATACATAAAAGGCATTATTAAATATATCTATCTCCAGTCGATAATAAGTATTCTGGTGAACATAAATTTGTCACCTGCTGTGAAGCGCCTTTGATAGGAGACCCGGGCACTGAGACGACCCCTTCGAGATCGACAATAGATTCCCGGCTCAATGCCGTCACATATTTCACCATCTGAGGGCTCACTTGATCAGGCTGCACTTGCACCACACATTGCACACTAAACCCATTCTCTCTGATCACCACGAACGCCATTTTCTTCCCCACGGCACGGATTGTCTGAGCTACGCCCCGAATCCGAACCCACTTACTCTCTAATGAATCGTTAAGAGCTTCGACTTTAGTCCAATCGGAGATGTTAGCCACCGTCTTAGACTGGAGCTCCAAAAGTGGAACGTCGCCATAGTTGGCTGCGAGAGGGTCTTCCTCAGAATCGACGGAGAGAGATGACGTGGCAGCGGCTAAAGCAGCTTCTTGGCGGCGGCGAATCTTCTCTTGCTTGGCCGCTTCCTTCTTGGCTGCTTTTTTGCTTAGAGATTCCTGTTGTTCCGATTGCGTTGATGCAGGAGGCTCGGACTCTGAAGACATTTTCTTCGATATAGTGATGAAGGAGTAGACAAATTTGAGGAATGGAAGGCTCTCTTCGCGCAGGGTTTAAGAAGGAAGAATACTAGGGTTGCTTGCTTTGATTGGATTGTTCAATCTATAAGACCCAATTGATTCAACTCAAACAATGGGCGCTCTGGGAATTGCACAATTAGATTCTTTATTTATTAAGTACATAAATTACCCTGTTAATTTTTTTGGGGGCAAAAATGAACTTATCAGTAGCAATATTTATTAAAAAAACCAAATAATTATAGTTAATTAATAATAAATTTACTTGTCTAATGTAAAAGTTTATTTGCTCGGTTATTAGTTTATTACTACTACTTACGAAATATTTAAATTTTATAATTATTAATAGTTAATTTAGACTACGCAATTTTTTTTTTTCCTCTTAGCCCAGTTTGCTATGAAGCTTTATTAGAAGGGATTGAAATTTGGTCAGAGATTGAGATAAATTGTATTGTTTAATATGAAAAATTGGGATAATATGTGATTTGGAGTATTATAAAAGTGATATTATTATAAAGTCACCACTTCTTCAATCCTAAGATTGCAAATTATACTGACAGAGTATCCTATGTATTTAAAAGGTAATACATAGAAAACAAAAATAGTAATAAAATAATGGGTGTAAATATAATATATTCTTCATCACTTTTCCAAGATAATTCTTCATCGTTTTATTAAATACATAGCGTAGAGTATTTTGCATATATCAAAAAATATCTTTATGTGATTATGTAGATTTGTTGGACAAGCAATATTTACTCCCTTATCCCCCACTATTTTTTGAATTTAATAGAGGTAAAAATCCCTTTTCAAACTTAGGGTGCAAACAATGCTTCATTGTCTTGATGGTGAATTATAAAACTTCAGCAACCGCTGCACAACAGAACATTGGTTTGGCAAAAACCAAGCATAGGCTGGTCAATAGTCAATGCTCAACTCTGAATGGCTCATAGCATGCCAAGCTCAGGTTTAGTTAAAGACAACGGTGGTTTGGCAGCTGCACCATTATGTGGGTTGAGCCTTTAGGCGAGTTGAGCTCCAGACAAACACCAGCCAAAAAGTTTGGTGCAATACCTCATATGATCCTTCGCGTTCATGAGTTCCAAGTCATCAAAAACTTTCTACAACGCTGTGATGAGCATCAAATGAGGTTTTCACACGTATATATAGGAAAAACAACAAGTATCTATCTAGCAGCATACATTAGGTCTATTATCATGAAAAGTTATGAATTTTATGTAGTAGCTTTTAAGCTGATTTCATATCACTCCTTGCACTATATATAAAAAATATAATTGTATCCCTTCATTTTGTAAACTCTAATTAATTGTGTGTTTGGCAAATAAAAAAAGAAGTGATTATGAATCTAAACCATGGCTTTAACAAAAATTTGTCAAACACTAGAAAAAGGCTAAAAATGTTATTTTTTAGTCAAAACCATGGTTTTAGATAAATTAAGAAAATAACATTTTTCACTTTTTATGTGTGGGTTCCACTAACTTTCTCTCTCCTCAGTTTCTTTTTTTTTCTTACTTATCTTTCGTGTTCCTTCCGTCCTCTCTTTCATACCCTATAAACTTTTTTTATTTTAAAATGTTATCCCCTATATATTAAGTTAAGAATATATATATATAAACTTGTTTTGTTTTGTTTCATTCTCACATAAATTATTTTAGAATATAAACAATAGTTTAATGTTATGTTGCTATTTGGGTATTTTGTGGGTTTTTTTTTTAGAATCATTGTTCCTATTAGATAAACAACTATGTCAAAATTTATTATTCCTTATGATCTTAAATATAAGATAAAGTTAACTTTTTTCAAGAGATTAAAAAAATTAATTAAATTATTTAAGAGTATTTATATTTTAATTTTTTCCCCACAAACTAATAAGTTTGACTAAGAAACTGATATGTAATTTAAGGATAATACACAATATAATATGATATGATTAAGTAATTTATTTAGCTTTCTTAATCTTTAAAAAAAATTAACTCTATCTTATATTTAAGACCGGATGGAGTACTTATTTCAATCTAAAATATACTATTATTTTAGATAATTACTATATATAAATTTTTGTAGTCTATATAATTTATTGATACATATATATTTGAGCTATTTTTTATTATGTTATGTAATTGCCTAATGTTATCATTTTAATTTTGTAGAAAATTTATTTAATTTTTGGTATTTATTATGAAATTTAATATTTAAAATATTTTAAATAAGATCTTATCTTTTATATGTAATTATCACAAATGCTAATATCTTTTTTGATAATTTGATAATTAAAAAGATGATTCTCAACCCAATACTTAAACCCTCTTATTTTATCAAAATCATTTTTTCTTATAATCTATTCTTCTCAGAATCTATTAAAAAATTTTACTTTTTCCCCATAAGCTATTATAAAAAACTAAATCCAAAACACACTCTAATTTAGTATGCCTTGTTCTCCTACAAGTTGCTGCCAAGTGAAGCACTGTATATATAGGGCTTGCTTAATTTTATGATCTATTTTTTGGTCTGGAAACAAGTTTTAAAAATTAAAAAACAAAAAACTCTATTTGAATAGTTGCTTTGAAAAAACTATTTTTGAAGTAATATGACGTTGCGGTCATCAGTGGTGATGTGGTGATGGTCGTCACTGGTAATCTAATATCGATATTGAATAAGTGACACCCTCAAAAAAATATAAAATAGGAAAATAAAAACAAAAAAAACAACTAAAAACTACTTTTTCTTTTTAGTTTTTAAAAATAATTTTTTTTTGTTTTTAAAAACATTTTTGTTGAAAACAGTTTACCAAATAGGTTTTGTTATTTTATTGTTTTAAAAAAAGTTTTTAAAAACAAAATTAAATAGTCCCTTAGTTGCTCATAAGGCTGCTGTTTTATGTTATTATTATTACTCATCCAGTTCTTAATATAAGATATATTTATAGATTTGATCTTAATCATAAATATAAGATATAGTTTTCATATTTATCAATTTTTTTCATAATTTACCCCTATTGAGGCTTCCTCAACAACAGTCAAAGAGGAAAGGAAAGAAGAGAATTAAGGAAAATGATTAGAGTATTTTATAAGATATATGTTATATTAACTAACTTTTTTAATCTAATCAAATTATATAAATATGTCTTATTTTAAGAACCGGATAACTTATCACGTTTGATATAAAATTTTAATAATAAATCCCAACTCCAGATCCGCATGCAGAATATTAACAAAACGGGTCTCTGAAAAATTTATATTATAATCAATGACCAATGGGGGGCGTTGGGAAACTGTAGGCGAAAAGTTGGAGGGGAAAAAACAAGATCCGACGGCGTCTAGGAAATGAGTATTAACAGTGTGTCTGGGATAACGGTGAAAAAAGTAATTTTTTTATAATTTGATTTATATAAAATTAAGATTGGATAAAAATTAGATTGAGTAGTATAATTTATATTTGTATTAATGATATAAGTGTTTTTCTAAAAGTGAAAATTGTTTAGATTGATATAGCATAAGTGGCTCAAAATTAACACCAGTTTGAGAATTTCTCCTAATAAAATTAAGTATTGTCATTGTTGCACAAATTTGTCATTTAGTTAGAATTGAAAATTTTAAATTCTTATTTTAGTTCTGACCTGTCATTTTATAAATTTATAGCATCAATTTATCTTTTTTATTTTTAATTATATTTTTTTGAAATTTTTCTAAGAATAAATGAAGAGAAAATAATTTTAAAAAAAACAAAAGAGTAGAATTAAATAAAATGGGCAGGACCCACGCCATTTTGATATATACCCACACATATCTGGTGCCTTTTCTCCAATCATGAAGATCTCCGATTTGTGGCTTATAAAAAAGAAAACTCTTTCACCCATAAGTCCAATTTCTTAAAAATTATGTCAAACATATTTTTAAATCAAAATTTTTCATAAATCATTTTTAGCCTCCTGATAAGTTTATTTGGGAGGCTCAAAAACCATACCAAACATACCCTAAATAGCGGTTTTCCCGATATAAGAAATGGCAACCTTGCAATCTTTGGAAACCAGTTGCGCATGTGCATATCGAAATTGTGGAAGGCCTCTTCTTTTGTGCGTGCTTGAGTGTTCATTCTAGGAGTATTGTGATATTATATTATCTCTGAGCCTATTTATAAAAAAACGAGCCTTGGTTAAATTTTAACAATGATTTGGTTCTTATAAATAGAGTTGGAACTTGGAAGTAGTAGTATTTTGACATTTTCACTCTCAAAAAGGCACAAGAAAAGGATCAAGGAATGTAGAAGGTATTATGTTGACCAAGCAATGGTACCTTCTGGGTTCCTGATTGGTACAAACTAGGGTATTGTTTTTTAATAGCTCCTTTTGGTTCTATGAAAGATTTTTTGATCTTAACTATAACTAATAACATTCTAATCCATTTTATTTATCATTTTTTAAAAAATTAAAATATAATATTACACATGAATATTTTAGAGAAATCAAGTCACATGTGATAATTAACTAATTTCATTTTGTTAATCTATCTAAATTAGTTAAATAACACTCATTGGGTTAACCTAGAAGGGTCACGTGGGAATAGAGATGCCTTGCGTATGTTATTGAGGCCGCAGAAGAGCATAACCACACGCTCCAAACCCACTCCAAATCCACCATGTGGAGGTGTACCATATCTGAAATGATCAACCATACAGATATTTAGCACCTCTTACAAGTGTCTAAAATACTGCTAACTCTAATATTTAATATAAGAGTTACTTAAAGGTTGAATTTAGTTATAAATATAAGGGGTTTCTATCCGAGAGTAGTCACGATAAATACAATATTTTAAGAATATCAACTCATATTTGTGACAAATAATTAACCTAACTAATTTTCTTAATTTGCCTAAAGTAGTTACATGTTGAACAAGAGGTGCTGCCTAAATTAGTACCAATACCTAAAATAAGGAATGGTTATAATAGAATTTAGGATTAGTAAGAGGTGATAATGAATACCTGAAAGAATCAATGTATGCAGCAATTGTCTTGACATTAATACCGCAAGACTTTGCACATTCTTCCAAGAATTCTGGCTCATGGACACGCTTAGGGGTGGAAACAGGCCAGGCGGTTTGTCAGGAGCCTGCGGCCTGGCCTGTTTCCGGCCTGGCCAGGCCTGGCCTGTCAGGCTAATAGGCCAGGCCAAGGCCTGTTTGCATTAAAAGGCCAGGCCAAGGCCTACTGACAGGCCTGTCAGGCTGGCCTTGGCCTGTTAAGTTTTTTTTTTGTAAAAAATAAATAAATATTAGTGTAATAATTTTTTTTTGTTGAAAATGAATTAAAGTCAAATGAAAGGCTTCGCAACAAGTATGGTTTAAAGAAGAAACAAAAGGTATAAATTTTCCGTTGTTAAAATAATATTATTTCTTATATATATTATTTGTTAAACTGTGTTATGCTCTAATACTATATATTTTATTAATTTTTTTCCAAGGTCTTCGAAGGAGAAGAAGAAATCATATTGAAGATTTGATGCGAAAATTGGAGAATTTGTATTGAAAATTATTATATTGTATTTGATTTTACATTTTATGATGTATTTTGAATAATTAATTTATGTATTGGGATAATTAATTTATGTAATTGGGCCTTTTTTTGCCTATTTGAAATAGACTAGTTTTTGGCCTATGGCTTGTTAGTCTTAAAAAAAATAAATAAAAATAAATAAATAAAAATAAAAATAAAATTATTATTCAAGCTTCTTTAACAGGCCACAGGCCAGACCAGGCTCAGGCTTGAAAATATGCCTGTTACAGGCCACAGGCCAGGCTCAGGCCATATAATGCTTTAACAGGCCAGACCTGTTTCCACCCCTAGACACGCTGAGCTCCTGAAGCAATCTCCTCACCTAATACAAGTTATAACACCAGAAGCTCAAGTTAACTTACAATCACCCAAAGCCAATTACAAACTAAAATATCGAGGGTGAGACATATTGTCATACCAAGGCCATAACAAATGACTCAACTTACCTCGAATAAAGACATCAAATGAATTACTGTATGCCGGATTGTCATGGCAAGGCATTGTATAAAATGGCCTCACAGCCAGTGGGTAACGGTGAAGGATGTAGAACTCAGTGCCATATCTATGAAAAGAATTACAGTCCGCTAAGTATTTTACAAAAAAAGCCTCATAGCAAAAATAAAATAAAATATTAGATAAAAAGATCAAGATAGAAGGAAAAAGTGAAAACAGAATTACTTCTCATAAACTAATTGGCCAAGTTTCCTTTCAGATTCAGTATTCAAGTCACCAAGAGGGTCAATTTCTACGCCAGCATCCTGTAAATTCAAATGATAGTGCATTGGGTTATCGTCACAATACGTGCAATAACTGCCATAACATCGAAGAACCCAAGCAGTGCTAGGTAATTAAATATTGCTCCATGTACAAGATACTCATATCAAATTGCCAATTAACTAAGGACATAAATACATACGAGTTAGATGGTGAATTGCTATCTAGCTTATGACGTTCTCTCTGACCAAGTATGATCTCTAAATATCAGCCTTGATTATGCACAGAAGTGGCACAAGAGTGCATGTGATTGTTTACACTAGAGGGTCAAGGAAGGCAAGAGCAAATAAACTGAGAATATGGATATTTAAAAGCGGTGCATCTTATGTACGCATCAGCCCCTTAAATAAGTTAGTGAGTAATGCGATTGACTGAATACATGAAATCCACTTCAACATCATCCTCCCGTCCGAAGTTCCAACAAATAAGAACATACGCTATCTGGATTTTATTTTAATCTATGCAAAAGGAGGGTTCTGCCAAATTTTTGCTAGTTGAGCAAAAACATCGTCCATCTCATTACAGCTTCTATATTGCCATTAGGGTCTAAACGAAGATTTAAAGCTTACCTTGAGCATCTGAACCCCTTCTTCAAATGTAAGCCGCATAGGCTGTCGCAAATACTGCACATTCATGAGACTGTCATCAGATCAATGATAATGACAACCTCTAATGATCTAATTATTAGTATTACACGGCAGGATCTTATGTAAATGACATAAGAAATCACTAAATCATATGTTAGTATGAGTTTGTTGTGCATGTTAGACACCTAACGCATAAATACCTTTAAAGGTTCAAATGGGTGTTGCCTTCCCACAGCTTCCAAATCCTTCCGACAGTTCTTGTTTAAACTATCAAATATGGCCACAAATAGCCTATCAACTATATCCATAACCTGTCAAAGAAATGGTATATTAGACTATACCTCTTTATGATTTCATAGGAAAATGTTTATCACATTCCTTCACGACAAACCTAACTCGAAATAATGCATCTCAATCTCCATTTCAACATCAAGATGTGTGAACTCACACAGATGTCTATGAGTGAAGGAATTTTCTGCTCTAAAAACAGGACCAGTCAAAAAAACACGGTCAAAATCACCACAAATTGACATTTGCTTGTACAGCTGAGGCGATTGTGCAAGGCGCGCAGGTTGCCCCATATAATCCAGTGTAAAGACAGCAGCACCTCCTTCACTAGATCCAGTAGTCAGTTTTGGGGTTTGAATTTCAAAAAAGCCTTCGGATAATAAGAATTGTCTGAATAGCTGAACAGGCACGCATTTACGAGAAAATTAAATCAGTTAGCATAGTATAAGCACCATGAAAAATGTTATAAACGAGTAACTTGGTCTGCTTCTCTTGCAATAAATAATAAAGAAAAGCATTCTAAAAAATGGACAACTGAGATTATATAGATAATAAATTAAATATACAAAGGAACACTTCATAATAACACTCAATGATGATATACTTTACATTTACAACTTGAGATTGAATGCGGAAAATTCCTTGATTGGCTGGTGTTCGAATGTCAATAATCCTATAGTTTAGACGTGTATCCTGGTTGACACGAACAAGTTGTTCACCGGCCTGCACTTATCATTTGATCTAATCAATATGCATTAAGAAGGGGAAAACATTTACGCAGGGGCAAAGAAAAGTTGAAATGATAGCCAACAGAATCTGACAAATATTGTCGCAGGCCTAAGCAGATATCAAACCAGCGGACCTGAAGAGCTTTCTCGATTTCAATTTCACTTCGACTTGCATCCTCAATATTAATAGGTAAAGTTGGTGCAGCCCTGCTCAGACAATATAATTTCTTTACTTGAATTTCCACCTGAAAGAGCAAAAGAAGCGTCCCATCATTGCATATGGTAACCTTGGCAAATTGCCCAATTATATGAAAAATATTTTTTTTTACAAGTAAGCCGATATACACCTAAGATAAATAGGTAAAATTTATTTATTTATTATTTTTCTCTTAATATTTTTTTATTTTTATTTTTATTATTTAGAATCTTAAATTCAAATAAGTTAGATCAGATCTATTGGTGTTGGGTTCTCTCATTTCCCTTTTTCTCCCATTCTTCTTAAAATTTTATATCCACGTATTAGTTTGAAAAAACAGATGGTATTTAGATATTACTCCCTCCGTACTTATATATAACAACTTTTTTTTAATTGGCTTGCCCTAAATATAATATCCTTTTGAATTTGTTTAATAATAAATGCACGTTTTCCTAATTTGCTCTCAATTAATTATTACACTACATACATCCTCTTTTGCACATTCTCTCATTTGAAAGACTCTTATATATAAAATGACGTCTTTAATTTAAAAAACTCTTATAGATAATTTAAAAAACTCTTATAGATAAGGACGGAGGGAGTATTATCTTTATTTGATAGATTATTTGATGGAATGATCATACAACATTTTTCTCTAAAAATTATCAAATTATGTACTTACATATATATATATATATACACACATATATACATATATACATGTATGTATATATATATAGTTTAACAAAATTCATAACTTTTTAAGTATAAAATTGTTTTTCTATTACTCATATAAAATGTTTCAGTTTGTTAAATTCACTTTTTAAAAAAAAATAGTAATTCCAAACATAAATCATATTATATAACATAATTTTTATTTTAAGTCGAGTTTCTAAAAGTCAAATAAAATAAAATGTCAGTCGTCACTCCTAATCAAACCCATCCTAATAACCCTATGCCAACATAAATGTATCATCAAATAAATAATAAAACCTGTTGTGAAGCGCCTTTGATAGGAGACCTAGGCACTGAGACAATCCCTTCAATATCGACAATAGATTCCCAACTCAATGACATCACATACTTCACCATATGAGGGCTTACTTGATCGGGCTGTACTTGCACCACACATTGCGCCGTAAACCCGTTCTTTCTGATAACTATGAACGCCATTTTCTTCCCCACGATACGGATTGTCTGCACTCTACCCCGAATTAGAACCCACTTGCTCTCCAATGACTTGTCAAGAGCTTCAACTTTAGTCCTATAAGAGATGTTAGCCCCAGTTTTAGACTGGAGCTCCAAAGGTGGGACGTCGCCGTAGTTGGTCGCGAGAGGGTCTTCCTCATAATTGAGGGAGAGGGATGACGTGGCGGTGGCTAAGGCAGCTTCTTGGCGGCGGCATATCTTCTCTTGCTTAAGCTTATTTTTTCTTATAGACTTGGATTCTTCATCATTGTGTTTTGGTTGTTCTGATTGCAGCGATACGGGAAGTCCCGTGGATTTTGAAGACATTTTCCCCGACTGATATGGAGGAGTACGGGAAGGCTCCCCTGACTTTAAAGATGTGTTTTTTAACTTACATGTTTGTTTCACTTACCAATTTTTAAGTTAATGAATTAAACAATCAATAAACTATCAACTAATCGAAATCGTAGGATCGTGTAGATCCCATTTATTAGGGAATTGGTGGTTTCAGATATACCAATTATTATTATTTTTCCAGAAGATTTACCAATTATATTTAAACCCTTATATTGGTAAATTAATATCTCAATTAATGTGAATAAAAAAATTCTCAATTTTTCGCCACTAATTCTCAATTAATAATTCCCAAATAAATTTATTTTTATATTTAAGATGGGAGAACCTCACGTCAAATCAACCTATATATATATATATTATCGAAACAAATCAACCTATATCACAATTAATACGTAGGTCCCAATTAATGTACACAATATCAGGTCAAAAAAATTAATGTACGTAATATTATATCCTAATTAATAACACCCCAAAAATTTCCTTTTCAAAAAAATTATAAATTTATTGTTTCATCGTACCCCTAAAATCGTGCAAAATCTCTTTTATTAGGAAATACTCAAATAACTTTATTTTTATATTTATGATGTGAGAATCTCACACTTATACCCCAATTAATATTGTGTGTGTCCCAATTAATGTACATAATGTTATATCCTATTTAATAACACCCCAAGAATTCCCTTTTTAAAAAAAGAATTATGAATTTATTGTTTGAAAATTTGATTGGTTTCTCATTGATGTAATTCCGTTTTCACATTTTATTTATGATAATGTGATGTGTTTGTTTTTTTCATCAAATGTCTATATTTCACAATATGACTTTATTAATATATTGTATTAATATCCTAATCAATAATATCTCAATAAATTCCTTTATTATATTTTCAAAAATTTCTTATGTATTTTAAAAATGATGAATTTATTATTTTGAAGTATTATTTTTCAATAGTCCAGTGTCTTACTTTATTAATATACACGATACAGGTTCTTGGGTATTAAAATATTCCAATTATTAATCCCCAATAATATCCTGAAAACTTCCTTTTTAAGTTTCCAAAAATCTCTTATGCATTTGAACATGAATGAATTTATTATTTTGAAGTATTATCCTTCAATTGCCTAGTGTCTTATCTCATTAATATACACAACATAACTTAACGGGATATTATCCCACAATCCTCAATTTATAAATCTCAATCCCACAATTCATAATCACACATACATAACTTTCAATTTAGGTATCATCTATGATGATCTAAGCAGTAAGGGGGCATAATATTAAAAAATTACATTATCTTCCCCAAATCAATAATGAAATTTATTGTTTCATCATACTCATAAAATCGTGCAAAATCTCTTTTATTAGGAAATTGGTTGTTTTGGGTTTACCAATTATATTTAAACCCTTATATTGGTGAATTAATATGCATAAAAAATATCAATTAATAATACTCAAATAACTTTCTTTTTATATTTATGGTGTGAGAATCTTGCGTCAAATTAACTTATACCCCAATTAATATTTTGCGTGTCCCAATTAATGTACATAATGTTATATCCCAGTTAATAACACCCCAATCTGACCATGGAGATGACAAAGCTGCTATGATTATATGGTTATGTCTTGATGTTCTTCATGTAACATGGGTTTATAGAAAGGAGGTCCGTACTACTCAAGTGCAATCCCATGGGTCTGATATGGTACCAGGGCCAAAACAACGAGTCGAGTTGATAGTCTTTAATTTATTGTGTTACTTTCCTTGCTGTGGCTAAATGGAGCACTATCATTTATTCAGTTTCTCCAACGGTTTTCTAGTATATTCAACATTCCGTAATGTTAATGATAAAATAAGTATCACCTATAATCTTTAATATAAGAACGAATTAAAAATTAGATTTGATCATAAATAAAAAACATTAACATGTTGTATCTCCTAAATTTATAATTTTTTCTCTCTAAAGTATACATATTGATTAAGAGTTTCAGTTAAAGGTACTTATGATGAATTTTTTTTTTTAAATAATGAAAGATAGTATTTTTTTCTTGCGAATAAGATGAAATATAATATTTTAGTAAAACCAACATATATTTATTAGAAATAACTAAGATAACATCCAAATTTATCCACTAGCTCTTATATAAAAGATATAAGGTAGTATGATATAAAATTTAAATAATAACCCTATGGACAAAATATTACTCCTTTTGGTTCTTAATATAAAAGTCAATTAATTTTTTTGAAACAAATGGAGTTAATGAAGTTTAATAAACTACCTAATGATGATATATGTTATGTAAAATTAGATGATATATTAATATATAAATAAAAAAATCAATTAAAAAATGATAAATATAATTATTTTTGACAGCAGTAACAAATGGAGGCGTGGCGTGGAGAACTCGTGGCCGCTATGGTATGATTTTGCATTTTCTCTTATTTTTAGTCCCTGCCTAAATAAATGAAAAGCATATACTCCTCCATGTTTTATTTTCTGTCATAATTTTCTTTCACCCATCATTTTTTATTTTTTTTAAGAAAAAATAAAAAAATATAACTTAAATTTTAAAATTTTAAATTAGTTCTATTATTTATAAAAATTTTAATATTGATTATAAGAATATAATAATTGATAATTTATTTAAATAAAAAATCATTAATTTAAAATTTTAAAAGTTAATTGGTATTATCCTCTTCTCATTTTCTTTCCACTTGTCTGTTTAGCTTGTTTGTCTTGTATAAGTCTGATTTACGTAAATTAAGATAAAACTTCTTCACATATTTATCTCATAAACCATAAAAATTACTTCATATTCTATAAATATTACAATTTATAAACAGTTATCAAACTTAAATAAAGTATTCCAAACATATCTTTTCTTTCTTTCTGTACTTCGCTTTAGCACTAGAAACACTCCAGATTTGGAAGAGCTGATATCCGGCGCGCGGCTAATCTTCACCCCGATAGCCTCCGTTTGCGCGCCTAACGGGGCGCGCCGCCATCTCTTTTGCATACATGAAATGAGAAACACTTGAGATAGTTTTCTCTCATTACTTTCTCGCAAAATCTCGGCAATCAGTCCCGAACACACCAGAATCAATCATTTGATAAAACGAACTCTCTTTACTTTTGATGCAGTGAGATCACAAACATCGGGAATCATTTCTCGAACGCACAATGACCAAAGAAACGCAATTCCTCGCTCGTCTGGCCGCTAATCACCTCTACCTTGCTCAATTTGAACCCCTGCGTGCTATTCTTCTTGCTCTTCGAACTCGAAACCGTGACCTAGCTCGCTCTATTTTACAGACCATCGTTGCTCACTCGGGTCGATTCCAGAATATTTTATGGACACCCTCTTGTTCATCTCCTGCTCTTCTCACCCACTTAGCGACGATTGAATTGTTACAATTCGATAATGCTTCTTCGGAATGGAACTTCGACTCAGAAACGCTGCGATTATGCGCGGAGTTTTTGTTGTTAGTTCAAAATTTGATTGACCTGCTGTCAAAAAATACGGGGAAGAACATAAGCATAGATAAAGAAAAAGATATTTTAAAGGACACAGGAAGTTTAGAGGACCAACACAGTAAGTTGGATAAAGGGGAGGAATTAAGAGATGGAAAAGGTGACTCGGGCAGCCGTATGAGAATTCTGGATGGAATTTTGGAACTGGGAATGAAGAGGCTGAGGCCAGAAGCGGATGTCGAAATGGACGGGGCCGAGACATCGGTTTCTGGCCGCGTAGCTCCTTTTGAAGAAGGAGAGTTGATGTGTCTGAGGACTGTGATTTTGAATCATGCAGATATTTTTGATGCACTTTGTGGGAATATACATAAGCAAATTAGACAGTGGGAGCGCTACATAGCAACAACAGTGGGGGAAAGTGACGATGTCCAGGTGGTGTCGTCGGAAGAAGAGGATGTTAGAATACTCGGTTTAATACTAAAAACTGTTCAGGTGGTTCATCTAGGTGCCATGAAGCAGGGTATGAAAGCGGGTGATGCGGAAGAAGCAGTTTCACACATTAGATTTCTTCATTTTGATCATGGAGTCGAGCAGTCTGAGTACCGGTATGTCCATTTCCTATTGCCCTGCTTGCCCGGCATTAATCTCGCATATCTTAGTCTGATATTGATTCCCTGTATTTGATAAGTTCCCCATAGTATGAATTAATGCCAAATTATAAGTTCTGAAGTCTTTTTATGGGGACTGAATGTGAATGAATGAATTGCGTGTTGAAATACTGGCAACTATCACGTAACAAGAGTATTGTTTGAATAAATCTTTAGTTGATAAACCATTCACGTAATTTGAATAACTTCTCTGCTTTCCCAAGTAATTACCTTTCATTTTGATTGCTCCTACTCTAGGTTGCACCAGTACGGGGATATAGTATGATATATGGGAGATATAACAATTTTTACAATTTCAAGATGCGGATGCTGGATATACATATATAAAATAAATTAGTACATGAAAAAAAAAACGTGAAATAGAATATCTATAATCAGGAAAAGTGACACAAAAACATAAATCAAATTAAAACTGAAGTTTTCAACTCAAGTTAAATGTCATTCCTCATTGCTATTTACTTCACTAAAATTTCCCATAAGGTTTTTGAGATGTTTCAAAAGTTATGTTTCGAAACATATTGCATAAATTAAAAAGGACTGGCAATATGGAAGTTGAAGTACGGCACCTTATTACAATGAGTGTGAATTCGATACAGGTCTCTCTCTCTCTGGGACATTTTTTTTTTGAATTATTGGTGCTTTCTACTTTTCTTTATCATTTCTTGTATGTAATTTCTAAAGATTCTAACTCCCTTAATTACCGAATTTGATTTCCATTTCAACTTTACCTGGGGCTTTGACTGACTTGGTTCGTGTTTTAGGGACTTTGTTTGATCATGAACTCTGGCAAGTCATAGATCTGTTATGGAAACTTGTTGTGATTTTATTTCTAGGCTTTATATGAAATTACATGCGGTTTTTATGAGGGCGTTAGTTATCTATTTTAATTTGATGTATATTCTCTTTGTTTCTATTTTCTATTCTTTGTTTCTTGCTGATTTTGGATGATATGTCGTCCCAACTTCCTCTCATTCTAACCTAAAGGAAGTAAGGAACAATGAAGATGCTTCTTTTATCTTTTTCACCTTTTAGTTTGAGGATCTAAGCAACAACTCATACTATAAGTTATGAGTTATAAGATCTGATTTATGCCCTCTGTCTCTTGAGTTATGTGTGTGCGTGTGTGTTGTATGCACACATGCGTCTATGTACTTCTCTGATGTTTTTTTTTAATTGTCCTTTCCTGCATTTTGTTATGAGCACTTGCTACTTGTGAATTTGAATCAGTGATCATGTACTATTTTTAATCTGAATTTCTATTGCAGTTGGGGAACTCCTTTCTCCATTCCTTGTTTTCATGCTGCATAGTTCTATTCCTAAATGTTTATATCTGCATGTTCTTTAATTGTTTTTGTAGCATAGTTTTGAAAGATCTTGTCAAGAGTGTTTTATCAAGAAGTGAGAAGTTTGGTGATTCTTGGAATGCCATGCGTAACCAGCTGCTAGTGATTTATGGAGAAGCCCTTTCATCAGATTGCGGAGATATTATTCAAATGATACAGGTTCATGCTCTCACCTACTTAGAGGGGTTTTTTTGGCAGTCTTCTTTATGTTTTAAAAGGTGTCTGTTGGTAACATGCTTTATTGCATCATAGCATTCTTTTATTGCATGAGAAATATACCTTGTTGACATCTTCTGCTGAATTTGTTATCGTAGTAGCTTACAGAAAGGGTCAAAGTGGCACAATCAAGCACATATAATTCATGTATGAAAGCCATCATATAAAAAAGAAATTTAAGAACAACTGAAGCATATTGTCACAAAAAAACCTATAGTTAGAGCATGCAAAATCTGAGATCCATTCATTTGAATTAAGGTTGAACTGTGTTGAGATCAGTCAATGAGTAAGAATAGGGAGGGAAAAGAGAGGTATCAATGGGATTTCAAGTTTCATTGTCATGTTTTCTGTGTCTCTTTACAATTATTATAGTAAGTCGACTACAAGGGTAGTATAATTAATAGCTAGCTGTATATGCGCATGATTTAACCTAGCTCTCTCAATTATATTATATTGTTAATTTATTATTTAAGCAGACTGTAGACTTTTTTAGCTTTTCAAGAGACGTTCTGCAAACTTGAGAAATCTTTCTATCCTAAGCTGGTGTTTTAATAGTTTATATTTTGAGCAACGAGTTTATATCATGTCAGTCTTTTCTGGAATTGAGCATGTTGGCATCTTACAAGGAAAATCTGTCTCTTGCATGCATGAGTTTTGTTAATTAAAAAAAAAAAAGCTATATTACATATCCCTGCTTTTCCTCAGACCATTCATGATGAGCTGCTGTCTGAAGAGATTGAAGTTTGTAGAGCTCAAACTGACAACTTTGTCCCACCTCCTCTAGCACGGTTTTTGAGATATTGCGCAGAGTTGAAGCTTCACCAGGATGTAGATGATAAGACACCTTTCCTGAATAAGGTTTTCAATTCATGCAAGGCAGAAATGTACCATTATGCTCGTGTTTCTGGACTGCATGTACTTGAGTGTATCATGGATGCTGCCTTGTCTGCCGTGAAGAGGGAGCAACTTGAAGAAGCCAGCAATGTATGTATCCATTTTTGTTAATACATTAGTCTGTTAAATATGGACCCTTCTATGTCACTCTTAAATATATGAACTATGGATTCAAGTTCTCCTAAACCGCTATATTTTCAAGTATAAACTGTAAAATGTACTTAATGTATATTGCAGGCTCTCCGGTTGTTTCCCCAGCTTCAGCCATTGGTAGCTGCCATGGGTTGGGACTTACTCGCTGGTAAAATAGCAGCACGGACGAAATTAATGCAACTGCTCTGGAAAAGTAAGTCACAAGTAATTCAGCTTGAGGAATCTTCTCTTTATGGTTATAGATCAGATGAGGTATTTTTCATCTTTATATTTCAGGTGTGCTTTGAGGTACTAGATGTTTTTAGTGTGAAATTCATTAATAAAAATATTTTTTATTCTTTGACAGATGTCCTGCGTGGAGCAACTTTGTGACACTTTATGTTATCAGCTTGATCTTGCCTCTTTTGTTGCATTTGTTAATTCTGGTCGGTCTTGGAATTCAAAATTTTCGTTAACACTATCTGGAAAAGGACAAATGGCATTGGGAGATGAAGATGCTTGTTCTGATCCTTTTGTTGAGAACTTTGTATTGGAACGACTTTCTGTCCAAAGTCCTCTACGGGTAATATATACCATATATGCAGCATTATGATGTGCAAGCTTGAATTTCTGGATTATCTTTATTTTGAAGGGTTGCCGTTGCTTATCAATAATTAATGATGTGAATGACTGATAATACGTGTCTCTGCATTACTCTTCTCCCTTAATTTATTCTTCCTTCATACAGTGTGCTTAAGTGTGTGTTTGGATTAGCTTTTGAGAATAGCTTTTACGATTTACGAGGTAAGTATGTGAGAAGAGTTTTGTCTCGATTTACGCAAACCATGGTTTGAAACCATGGTTTGGATGCTTTCCAAACACACACTAAATGAATTGCTCTTTTTGTTTGTCATCATAAACAGAGCTATAGAAAGCAGCAGTTTCTGGGGTAGCGTATGATTAATTTCTTCATAAAATAGAAGTGATGCTAATTGTAAACAGTTATATTAATGATGGGTCCAATGAACATGTTAGCCTGGTTTATAAGAGAAGGCAAGAGGGAGAGTCTACTAAGAAGCCACTCATAGAGAGGAGGCTTTATTTATTTCCCTATAATATTAGAATTATTCAGTTCCTTCCATTTATGTTGACCATTTTTTACTAAAACGGCAAGGTTCCAATCCATTTTAATTTTGGTACCATTCCCAAACTCTGCCCTGGTGATTCAGTTCATTATCAGCTCCCTAAAAACTACAAAGAGCAAGGACTTGATCAAGTTCTAATCAACAATACAATAATCTTTACTTTTCTGTTTGATGATACTGAAAATTACTGTAGACAGGCACTCCAAACTTTAAATAGGGTCTCATTGCAATTTAACTTGCTGCTATAATTTGAAAGTAAATTTATTTGACGCATTGTTAAGAATTAATATTACCATTGGAACATTTCAGAAGATTTTTTAATCTTGGAATGAAGTGAAAGTTGTTTATTTTCATCATCTATTATGCGATTCTTTGAAAATATTTTCTAATGAGGATTTTTTTAAGTAAATTCTCTATCTCCGTTATAAAAGCTGTCCATATGCATACACTTGAATTAATTTACAGTGGCATGTACCAGTTGGTAGAATCTGCAGAGATATGTTCATTTGTCTAAGCAAGGTCTTTCTTGCTTTTGGGATAATTTGAATTCATATCTCTATTGCTTCTCTGGAAGGTGTAAAATAGAAATAAACATTTTTCTGCCTAGTCTAAAATGGTACTCATGACATTAATTTAAAATAATTTCATGTCTTAGCATATCTTTTGCCCGATGACAGGAAATATTTTTCTGTAGGTGCTATTTGATGTTGTGCCAGGAATAAAATTCCAGGAAGCCATTGAATTGATCAGTATGGAGCCAATTGCTTCCACTTTGGCTGCTTGGAAGAGGTGTGCTCGTCAATTTCCTTTTTCTTTTTTCCCTCATTTGATGGGATGTACTGACATCTTGGTATCAATTCAGATATTACCACATTGAGCTGCTGGTTGTGGCAAGTTATTGTTACCTAATTGGGCTGCAAAATGCCATTCTCCATTTGAGTTGTTATTTTTTATTATTATTATTATTTTTTTTTTGCGTCATAAACATTCTTTGCACTTACAAGGAATACCTGGATGTGTTGCCAACTCTTTCTGGTACCTTTGAAGACTATGATTCTTGTAAGCTGCCCTTAGGTGATAACCAAAAGATGACTATATCTAGAATAAAGTATCCTCCTTACTTCCTTATTATAAGTACTATGTTGTATAACTGTAATTTCAGTTTAAATGTTAGCTAGGGGTAGTTAGAGGAAATAGCCGTTAGAGGATAGGCGCTTACATGATTAGTGCCTAATTAGCTCTACCCCTGCCTTATTATAATAGGCAAACCCAATTGTATTTCCTCAGATTGTCAGCATGGAATAACAGTGCATTATTCAGAATTCCCTTTTGTCTCTCTTGATTCTCTCTCACTTCTTCTTCTACCCCTCTATTCCTCTGTTCTCTCTTTCCTATCTCTCTTCTTCTATCTTCTTCTATATATCTCTGTTCTAATTACTGAGATACATCATATTATCTACCAGCTATTTGAGTTTTTAGCTTTAAAATGTGATATCTAGTCATTTGAGATGGATTACTGATATATGTATCAATGTACCTATTCCCTATGGGTACTGTATAAAACTTACCCACTTGATGGAGTCTGGGGATTTTTGTGGGTATTTCAAGGGTCTGGGTTGCTTCACTCTGTATGTGTGCTTGCGAATTAGGTGGACTCCCCATGCATTGCATGGAGTCTAACAGATAAATTTAATTATTTATGACTTGTAAATAGTGCACCTTGTTATAGGTTTTGAATTATATCGATAATTGTTTTAAGACAATATCTTTTTGTTCGTGATTTTACAAGTACAAGTCTTAGTTAAATGAACTTTAACTTGGGAGAAATTTGTTCAGTTTGAAAGATTTCCAGGTAGGTGGCTTCTTGTCTGGGGATTCAAGAGCGCCCCCCCCCCCAAAAAAAAAAAAAAAAACCAAAGAAAAAAAGGCGGTGGGGGAGTTTCTCTATTCTGCAGGACCCACAGCTTTTGTGGAAAATGTGATGTAAAAGTGCCAACATGCTCTATTTCTTTTCACTTCAAACGCATATATTAATTGTTTTAACCTTTGATATAAAACTATCAGCATTCTATAGATTGTTTCCTCCCATTATCTTTGGGCTATTTTGCCTTTGGTCTTCCTTTTCTTTGATGGTTTTTCTTCATGAACCATATGATTGACATAGGATGCAAGATGTGGAACTCATGCACATGCGTTATGCTCTAGAGTCAACTGTGCTTGCTTTAGGAGCAATGGAAAGGAGCATTTCTGATGAAAAAGAAGCTCATCAGCAAGTGGCATTATGTCATTTGAAAGATTTGCGTAGCCATTTGGATTCCATCAGTAATCTTCCTCGCAAGGTTATTCTTTTATGACTGATTTTGTCACATTTTTGCTCCATGGTTGCCTTCTCAAGATGTTAAAAATTGTGAGTGGTTTCTTTTGTCATATAGTTATGTTTCGCAAGTCCAGTTGATAATTGTCGGCCTGGCTTATATGAGTTGTCTGACTAGTAATTTGCAATGTGTTGTTTTTTAATTCTTTTATTTTTTTTTTGTCTTTTATATTAATTAATTTTATTTTTAAATATTACGGAATCATCTGCTGTCTTTGGATCATTCAATCACTTGTTTTTCTCAAAATAAATGGAGGAGAAAAGTTCATATAGGATGTATACATGGTATCGTTTCCCAGATGTTTTAAAATTAATCAAATAGGATCAGTGGCATTCTTTTGCATTATCCATGAGCTCTTTAAATCTTTCTTGAATTAAAATAATTTTTGTCTTGTAAGCTCTGGTTTGAGGAGTTTGAAAACTGTTGGTGATTCTTTTTTTTCCTGTTATGTATCACATGTATCTGACAAAATTTTTGATCATGCAGATCTTTATGGTGAATGTCATAATTTCACTCTTACACATGGATAATCTCTCTCTTAATTCAATGCATTGCCCATCCCCAGGAAGTGATTCCAAATTGTCCAATGCATTCTCTGGTGAACATGGTGACCTGATTAAATGTGAAGGGGGAAATAAAATGGTTATATCTTTCACCAGTATACTACTTGATATATTGCGCCAAAATATATCATCTGTGATTGAGCTAGAGAGCACATTAGATGACAGTCTAAGCACAGATAGCATACAAGCTCTGGATTGGAGAATTTCAATTGCAAAGCGTTTCATTGAAGAGTGGGAATGGCGTTTGTCAATATTGCAGCATCTTCTACCTTTTTCAGAGCGGCAATGGAGATGGAAGGAGGCTTTGACGGTGATACGTGCTGCCCCTTCCAAGCTACTTAACCTGTGAGTAATGCCAGTACCCATGTATAGCTTGTGGTTGATCTATTAACTTGTAGTTAGAAGTTCTGTGTATAATAAGTTAACTGCCCTTTTCTTTGTCTTGTGCTGTAATGTTGTATGCATGGAATTTGACTATCTGCTATTATTCAATTAGTTTTGTCATGTGTGAAGAATATTTAATAATTACACTTAGCCTGTTTTTGGGAGTTTCTTTGATTGTTTGCTATGAGATTGGGTTGCGTTTTTGAGTTGTTTTTTTTTGGGAGTTGTGTGTGTAGAAATTCAGTGTTAATGATCATATGAACTTATTGCTTATTTTATTTGATGGAATATGCATGACATTAATAACGAAGAGATCTTGAAAGAGACATAATCTAATGCTAATCCTCTCCTAAATAAAACAGACACCTAAACTAATCTTGCCCAGCCAAAATATAAAACTTAATCCAATCTTATATGCATAGAAGCGTTATTCAAAAAATAATTAAGAAACAAATGAATCTTTATTAAAATAAAATAAAAGTGATGCAGAATAACATTTAATCTCCGACATTCCTCCTGAAGCTGGATGTTCGCATGTTCAAGTTTTGACTGAATACTACTGATCAAATAGAATCACTGTCATTTTGTTACAGCTCTCTCTCTCTTCTCTATACCAGTAACTCCTCTGGATTGAGTTACTGATCAATTTCAGCACAGATTTATTATCTGGTTGAACAATTGAGGATAAGATTGTTGTTAGATCCTATTTTTATTTTTGTTCATAGTCTTTTGAGTCAGTATCTTCTCTCACTTCTGATATATTCTTTATATGCAAAGGAAGTGGAGCTATTTGGACATTCATATTGGTTCCATTATATTTATCTGAACTAAGTTTGTCTCCAATATTACATTGCAGTTTTCTATCTATATTTCTTTGAATGTTTTAACTGGCATAAATTTGCCCATGCAATAGAGAATTATGTTGTCAATGTACAACTGGCAGAAGCTAGTGCAGAAGCCAAAATTGTGAGTTGTAAATATTGTTGCAGCTCAAAAAATAGTAGTTGCTGAATAATTGATTTTAATTTTTGAAATATTTTTTCTGCAGTTGCATGCAAAAAGCAAAGTTTGATATTGGAGAAGAAGCAGTCCATAGATTTTCATTATCTGCTGAAGATAAGGCTACCCTCGAGTTAGCTGAATGGGTAGATAGTGCCTGCAGAAAAGCATCTGTATGTTATGCATTTCATTTGATTCTTCTCATGTCACATTTGACCTTATTCCCACATCAAAATTTTTAATTGCTTCTAGATCTTTAGTTTGGGCCATCAATTTTACAAATGGTAGAGGCTAGAATAGCTAAAAATAAAATACCGGATGAGAGGCAGGGAAAGTGCCATGTAAGAAGAGTGACAAGTATACTTTGTAGTCCAGTGTAGAATGCTCTTTGGTGTGAATGAATACCTTGATTTTTTGTAGAAAATGGATATTCAGACTTCTCGTCCCAACGTAAATGTAATTTCATATGAAGAAATTTGCATCTCTTTTCATGTTCTTATTTTCTAGGCTCTTGGAAGATTTTTTCCAGTGTTTCATCCCATTTCTTTTGATGTAAATATTCTAGTTTTCTCATGTGGCGGTCACTAGTGATAATCTTTTGATTGTCAGTGAGTATATTGCTTGGGGATCTATTCTCTCCCTGTTGTATTCTGTGTGCGGTCATTACCATGGCCATGGTAGAAAATGATCACTCTGACTGTTGGTCTGTACAACTTGGTTCCCCATCCGGCACTTCATTTTACAATGCATGGATTGATTTAATAGTGGCACTCTCTTGGATTTTGTACTATCTTGGGAGATGGTGTTGTCATTTTAAATAATCTGTTCTCATTTTTTGCGCAACCATCATAAATTCTATCTTTTCAGTTAATAGTCATGGTTTCAGTTAAGAAAGTATATCCTTGTGGATATTCGGATGGATTGAAAAGCTCTTCTGAGCTAGCCTTTTTCCCCCCTGTTGTTTTTCTATTTGTTTAGGGAGGATTCTTGTCCTCCGTTTTTGTACTTTCTTGTAGGTTATGTATACTTTCTTTTTCTATTAAATTGAATATATATATATATATTCATTTTGCTTCTGTATGCAGGTAGATGATGTGGTGTCTCGTGTACAGGATCTAGATTTTTCCTTGTTGCGCTCTCAGTTAGGTCCTGTGGCTGTAGTAAGTGCCTAAAATGATAAGAGTGAAGCTCCCACTTTGTTATTTCGAGTGAAAGGGAAAAGTTTTCTTCCTATATGATTAGTTGTGATTAAAATGCATTTCCTGACAGATTCTTCTCTGTATTGATGTTGCTGCAACTTCTTCAAGGTCTGCAAAGATGTCACAACAACTTCTGAATCAGGTGACTTTTTGTATGGGTTACAATGACACTCACCTAAGTTCATTCTTTTACCAAAAAAGGGTTATAAGAAATATTAATTGATGAAGGTGAAGGAGTAGAAAGACAAGATGTTCTTCCTTACAAAGGCATAATAACTAAGGGTGTGTTTGGTTTGAGGGGAGGGGATGGGAGGAGTCCTCATTCCCTCATTTGGTTTGAATTTTTGGGTGGGAGAGAAGCCAAAATTTTGGCTTTCATCCCCTCCCCTCCCCTTATTTTTTACTCTCATTACAAAGGATCCCCTCCCCTCCCTTCTGCTCTAACAAACCAGGTAACATATCCCCTTATCCTCCCCTCCTTCCCCTCCCTTCAAACCAAACAGGCCCTAAAGGTAGCAAAAAGTAGAAATAACCTGATGTGAAACAATGAAGGCTTTTGCGGGGGCGGGGGTGGGGGTGGGGGCGTTGAATAAATTGAGGGAGAAAAAGAATTCAAATAGTCAATCTTTATTCGAATCATTATAAAGGTCTGACTAATGAAGAAACTCTAGGGCTATATATTGAGTCTTATTCTTAAACCTAGTTAAACTAAACTACTGTAATCATAAAAGATAGATTTAATTTTATTCAAATTAAAAACATAAATCCCAAGAATTTAAAATAAAGATAACTAATAACATATAAAGTCAATCTAATCAAATCTGGAGCTTTCTGACTCTTAGGAAGAGTCCCCCATTTTCCGTCATTCACTGGAACTATGAATTCTGCCAGTTAATGTTGCATACAAGTGAGAGGAATTTCTTCAAAGAGACCATGGCATGGGTTATACAATCTAACTCATAATAAGTTTATGGATAATGTTGTATCAAGATAATTACAAGCATTCTTTGCATGCTAATGTGCCAAATAATGGTACAAGTAGCCTTCTGTCATAACTGTAAAACCCAGTAGGAGGATGCAGCTGCTTCAGTGGACAGTATAAAAGCAATCAGGTTGTCATTTTCATGTTAGAACCACACATAGGAGGGGAGGGAGCTTTTAATGGTAGATGAATATTTGAGAAGTCATTTGTATCTCTTTCTAAATGAAAGACTTAACCCCTTGAAGTTGTGTTTGATTTACAAATTGGGCTATTGAAAGAAAATATCTCTCCACTCAAAGTGTAAGAAAAAGGCCACAAAATTATGCTCGCACATTGAATCCCTCCATCCAAATTAGAAAGTAGGAAAAAAAAAAAATTGAGGAAGAGTGGAAGGGCTTTGACAACACACTCCTAACTATGGGCTTGATTTTTGCATTATTATTTACAGCATAGGTTGATCAAATCTTTTTCACCAGTTGTAAAACATTCTCATTACTCTTCATGCTTGCATCTTGTTGACTGTAGTCTCGATGCATGCCTTTTTTAGCGCAACAGGCTTTTTGCCATGTTGACTTGACTCCATGATACACAGGCTCAAATTATATTATCTGAGATCTATCCTGGAGGATCTCCTAAAGTAGGTTCTACTTATTGGGATCAGATCCTTGAAATGGGTGTAATCTCTGTTTCACGGCGTCTTCTGAAGCGGCTGCATGAGGTCTTGGAGCAGGTATACTTGCTATTATTCAGAGTCATTTTCAATGTCTGTCATTCATAAAATGTGACTCCATTTTCTGGTTTTAAGTGCTGCGAAACCCATCGTTTCTGCTTAAATAAGCACCTCTCCTCCGAAATTTGAGCAATTTGCTGCTTCCTAATATGCCTATGAGCAGAGCATATAACTGAATAGTTTATGAATATTTTTCAGGTTCTTTTTATTCTAAATTTTCTTGTGTTTCCTCATTGAAAATTGATCTAATCTTCTGCCTATACTTTTGTCAGCATATGAGTGAATTTCAATTCAATGTATATGATCTTGTTGGTCATACTATTTTGTGATCTTCTGCTCCTCTAGGACAACCCCTCAGCACTTCAGGCTATACTTTATGGGGAAAATTTCATCCCTTCATTGAAGGAGATGCAACGACAAGAACAGAGGGAGCGTGCTCTTGCTCTTCTACATCAGATGATTGAAGATGCTCATAGGGGCAAGCGACAGTTTCTGAGTGGTACCTCTTCTTCTTTGGGCATGTTCCTAGACAATATTTTGGGTCTTTGATTCCTCCCTTGGATATATTGGGACATTGAAGTATCTGTACCCTCCGAGTACTATTGTGACTTCAACATGGCTTTATACTGTGGAATGTAGGTAAGCTTCATAACCTTGCTAGAGCTGTTGCTGATGAAGAGACTGAACCAAGTACTACTAGAGGTGAAGGGTTATATGCTGAACGGAGTGTTATTTCAAACAGTGAGAAGGAAATTGTGCTTGGTCTTGGCTTAAGAGTTGTTAAGCAATTAACCTCAAGTTCAAGTGGAGAAACAAGCATGCAGTCTGTTGGTTATGATATAAAAGATCCTGAGAAGAGAATATTCCGTCCCTTAAGTGCCAAACCTACTACATATCTTTCACAGTTCATTCTTCATGTTGCTGCAATTGGTGACATAGTTGATGGAACTGATACTACTCATGATTTTAATTTTTTCTCTGTGGTGTATGAGTGGCCTAAGGATGTAAGGTTCTCAAACTATAGGAAGCTATTTGATATGGTTGATTTTGACGCAAGCTTGCCATGACAATGACTATACTTTGCACATGCAGCTGATCTAATTTTTCTTCTTGCAATATCTAATTCCTTAGTTAAAATATCTTTCGTAATCTATCTTTGCTGATTGAAATTATGCCAAATATTTTTGGAAAAGTATTTATGTTTTATTTTGATATGCTGAAAATACAATAGTGATGATAGCCACTCCCTCTATTCCTTTTTATAAGATAGAATTGTTCGGCATGCCCTGTTCCTTTCTGTAAGATAGATTTTGGGCCTATCTTAAATTTTTTTGTAAATTTCCCATTTTACCCTCACTTAATTACAAAAGTTACCCATACCACTATTGTGTTTAATTCCCATGTTTGAATAAAGCACTCATTATAACATATTCTCTCTCTTCCACATAAATGAGGGCATTTTTTATAAACAAAATTCATTTTTTACATGTTTATTGCAGCTAAGTAATTTCAACTAACTTTTTGAACAAACGCAATTCAGTTAATTCTATCTTATAAAAAGCAATGGAGAGGGTATAATTTGTGACTATTCTAGCCAGCCACAAAATTTCTATGCACATTTAACTAAGACAATCATCTATTGATATTAAGTTCCTTGCATGTTTAACAATATTTTCATCAAGTTAGGCTTTGTCATGCAAACAAAATATGACGCTTTGGGGCTTGAGCATATCTCGCTGCCCTTTGATAATTTATGTTTATGTTTCTTGTTCCTTTTTTTCCCCAGCTTTTGACTCGTCTGGTCTTTGAAAGAGGCAGTACTGATGCAGCGGTAAAAGCAGCTGATATTATGGGTGCTGATTTCGTACATGAGGTGATTTCTGCATGTGTACCTCCAGTCTATCCTCCACGATCTGGGCATGGTTGGGCATGCATCCCAGTTGTTCCTGCCTTCTCTAAGAGTGGCTCTGACAATAAAGCCCTGTCTCCCAGTTCAAAAGATGCAAAGCCAAATTGCTATTCACGTTCTTCAGCAACTCCTGGTGTTCCTTTATATCCTCTGCAGTTGGATGTTGTGAAACATTTGGCAAAAATATCTCCAGTGAGGGCTGTCTTGGCTTGTGTTTTTGGAAGTAGTATACTGTACAGTGGCAGTGATTCTTTAATTTCAAGCTCCTTAAATGATGGGTTACTGCATGCTCCTGATGCTGATAGACTGTTTTATGAGTTTGCTCTTGATCAATCTGAGAGGTAGCACCACTTATTCTGTACGAGTTGCCATTGAAACTATCTTACTTTGAGATATCCAGGCTGCTTGAATTATTATAATTAATCAGACATTTATTAATATCTTGTTTTGAATGTGTGCCTATTTTAGTGAGGAAGGTTTGGACGCCTCTTAGAAGCACACCTTGTTATTGCGACTCTTGTGCTATGTAAATTCCACGTCATTGCATGTTAAGCTAAACAATTTTCACCGTTCTAAATATATGCAACAAAGGCCTTCCTTTGTCAGAGATTTTCAAATTATTCTCTCTCTCTTTAGTTTGTTTTGGTCATTTCCCTCTTTTGTGCTTGATAAATTCTCTTTTATCCAATAGAAATTAAGATGCAGAGTTGCATGGTATCTATGAGGATGATTATTAAGTTTAATTTCCTTTCTTGGCATACAGGTTTCCAACACTAAACAGATGGATTCAAATGCAAACTAACCTCCATCGAGTTTCAGAATTTGCCGTAACTTCTAATCAAACAGCTGATGAAGAACTTGAAGCAAGAACTTCTGTTAAGAGAATTCGTGAACAGGACAGTGACACAGAGTCAGAAGTTGATGAGATTGTTGGTAGCAGCACTGTTCCAATAGCTTTGGCAGACCTAAGTAATCAAGGCGTTGAAGCTGCAGACCCTTGGCATGACTCCTTAAAATCTGAAGCTGCTCAACTTGACGCCAGAGTGTTCCTTTCTTTTGATTGGGATAATGAAGAGCCCTATGAGAAGGCTGTGGAACGGTATTATAGTTAATTGTCCTGTTCTTTCTACATAATTTCCTGTTTTCAGCAAGTTACTTCATTATGCTTCCATTAGATGAGAGCCTGTGTGGTATTATCAACCAAACAAGATTTGTTCATACACCATCTATTGTTGCAAGTTCTTTGTATCTCTGATGGAATAATACTTTCTGTAGATCAATATCTATTATTCAGCTCCATTCAAGGTCTTTAACTTTGCATTATTTATACTTTGTCATAGACTTCATATTAATACTGTGTTAGATCCCGCAAGAAACAGAGAAATTATGGAATAGAACTCCTGTGTTTCCCCTTCAATGTAGGGAAAATGAGAGAATACAAACAGATGCTTCCTTCTAACCAGAAAAGCTCACACACAGAACACTCAAGAACAGCAAGAACACAAGGAAAATAACACAGCCTGGTGTTCGAGAGACCAGACACACTCTCCTCACTTACCCTCCAAAATCATGCCCCGATTACACTCCTCCCTCCCTTTCTATAACGCACTCCCACTACCTGACAATGTCAGTAATTCGTTACACAACATTATTCCCATTTGGCCCCCCCTCTCTCTATAGCATGCTGATCAGAATTGGGCCCTGGATTCCCTTTAGCCTTTCTCCTATAAGTTTTATCCCAATATTTGTTAGGCCCAACATACTGTTACTTTCACTTTTAATCAGATTGCTATTATTTGACATAATTATTTTGATAGTGTTGAGTTAGACCAGAAAAAGGGAGACTGAACAACTGTTATTTTACTATAGTTTATTTGTTCATTTTTCAGCCTTACCACTGAATTAATATCTTCACCCGTTGCAGATTTATTTACTTTCACTTTTTCCCCCACTGCTTTCTCCTGTAGCTCTCTGGTGTGAAAGTTAATTGAACACCAGAATGTCTCGGGGTCAAGATGCAGTGGGGAAAATTACAGATTTATGATTTTTCTTGTATTTTAATGGTTCAGTAGTTTCCATGTGTTGATTGCTGTCACTTTTCTTTCTCAAGCAATGTCTACTTTACTGATTAATTTTTTTCCCTCATCTTCTGTAGGCTAATTGATGAAGGAAAGCTAATGGATGCCCTTGCACTTTCAGACCGCTTTCTGCGTAATGGAGCTTCTGATCGGCTTCTTCAACTACTCATTGAACGTGAAGAAGACAACCAATCGTTGTCTGCACAACAAGGATACGTAGGACATAATATGTGGAGCAATAGTTGGCAGTATTGCCTAAGGCTGAAAGACAAACAGCTGGCAGCTAGACTTGCCCTGAGGTTTGTTAATTCGTTTTGTTCTCATAATTACAGGAAATTGCATATTTATATATGATATAATGTTTGCTCCTGTGACTGGTATTTTTTTTCCTTGTTTCATCTCTTTATTTCCAGGCGTTTCTACTTATCATCAATAAATTGCATTATGTGTAGTTTGCCTCGTCCTACAATGTCATTCTCTAATCTCAAATTTGAAAAATTTTCTCTAGGTATGTGCACAGCTGGGAATTGGATGCTGCTTTGGATGTTCTCACAATGTGCAGCTGTCATTTGCCTCAGAGTGATATAATCACGACTGAGGTGCTGGACTTCCCTATTTCTTAAAATTATTATTATGTTAATATAATTATTGTTATTATTATATTCTCTATTGGGGCCCAATAATGTGACTTTAACGCTGGTCACCTATTTCTTGTCCTAGCTGACACTATTTTTTGAAATGCTTAGGTTTTGCAAATGAAACAAGCTTTGCAGAGGTACAGTCACATATTAAGTGCGGATGACCACTATACAAGCTGGCAAGAGGTTGTATTTTCTTATTTGAATTGTAACATCTTATGCATGAAGTCGGTGCCTGTCGTACCTTAGTTTTGTAATATCTTTTTTTTCCCAATAAATTAAATCTCGCATACATTTTTCTAGGATTCAATTGAAACTGCCAGAAAATGTTCAAAACAGACTTTCATTCTGCTTCTAGAGAAATATATTTTTCCACTAGGCCCTTTTCTTATAGTAACCTTTGTCTCCTTTGAAAATTGTTTGATAGGTTGAAGCAGATTGCAATGAAGATCCTGAGGGACTGGCACTTAGGTTAGCTGGGAAAGGAGCTGTTTCTGCTGCATTAGAAGTGGCAGAAAGTGCAAGACTGTCAGTTGATTTAAGGAGAGAGTTGCAAGGGCGGCAGCTTGTGAAGCTTCTAACTGCAGACCCTCTTAATGGTGGCGGACCAGCTGAAGCTTCACGGTTTCTCTCCTCATTACGTGACACAGATGATGCTTTGCCGGTGGCTATGGGTGCAATGCAGCTGTTACCCAATCTGCGGTCAAAGCAACTTCTTGTAATCAAACATTTCACCTGCATCTTTACCCGTATTGAATTATAAACTGCTTAAAAGTTCTATTTGGATTTTTCAAATTCCATTTTCATCTCTGATAATTTCTCCACGACAATTGAAGGTTCACTTCTTCCTGAAGCGGAGAGAAGGAAATCTGTCTGATGTTGAGATTTCTCGGCTTAATTCATGGGCTTTAGGACTTCGTGTTCTTGCTGTCCTGCCAGTACCATGGCAACAAAGATGCTCTTCCCTGCACGAGTATCCTCATCTGATTTTGGAAGTGCTCTTAATGAGGAAACAATTGCAATCTGCTGCACTGGTATTGTTGTTGTCCCTTGAACATGATTAGCAACTTTTAGTAATGTGCTTGTTTTCATTTATGTTTTAAATTTTCAAGCATTAGTGATGTCTCTTTGTATGTGTGGATTTTGTTAATCATTAGTATACAATCTGATGCATTATCAATATCTCAATTATTTTTCTAGATTATTTATCATTTATTCTCCGTATGATATTTGACTTTATTTTCTGTAGATATTAAAGGAATTTCCTTCTCTAAGGGACAACAATGTAATTACTGCATATGCAATTAAGGCCATTGCTGTTAGCATTAGCTCACCTCCTAGAGAACATCGGATATCTGTCTCAGGATCCAGACCAAAGCCAAAAACAAGATCAGTTGTCCCTCCACGGTCATCTTTTACGAGCAGTCTTAGTAATTTACAAAAAGAGGCTCGAAGAGCTTTTTCATGGACTCCAAAAAATACTGTGGAAAAAAATGCTCCAAAAGATGTTTATAGGAAAAGAAAAAGTTCTGGATTGTCACCATCTGATAGAGTCACTTGGGAGGCAATGACTGGAATTCAAGAAGATCGTATTTCATCATTTTCTACTGATGGCCAAGAGCGGCTTCCTTCTGTTTCCATTGCAGAGGAATGGATGCTTACAGGTGACCCAAATAAAGATGAAAGCATTCGTTCATCTCACCGATATGAAAGCGCCCCTGACATCACTCTGTTCAAGGTATGATTGTGAGTTGATCAGAATATTGGATATGGCATATCTGCATTTATAAGTAATGACTGATGAGTGGAAGTCACAGTAACTACAAAACATTGGGTGGCAACAACAATGTAAAACTGGATGGTGTTTTGCAACTATGAAATGAAAAGCTTGTATCGTTTACCGTGTTAATATTTAATCTGCCTTAAATGCTTGGCTCTTCTCTTTGCAGGCGCTGCTTTCTCTATGTTCTGATGAATCAGTTTCTGCCAAAATTGCCATAGATTTGTGCATGAATCAGATGAAGAGTGTCTTGAGCTCACAGCAGGTGCCCAACAATGCATCGATGGAAACAATTGGGCGTGCATATCATGCCACAGAAACATTTGTGCAGGTAGTTTATGGGATTTGAAACAAAGCAACTGTTGATCATGTTCTGTCAAATGTTAATTATTCTCTAGGAAACATTTCTATTCTTTCCTGGCATGGATAAGATGATGGCATAATTTGTCATAGCCATCGTGATCATTTGTCTATTAAGGAAAAGAACTGACTCTTATATTGCATTTTTAGGGTCTAATTTATGCCAAGTCTCTGCTAACAAAGCTCACGGGAGGCATTGAATTGCCAAGTAATTCTGAAAGAAGTAGGGATGCAGATGACACATCATCTGATGCTGGTAGCTCTAGTGTGGGTAGTCAGTCCACAGATGAGCTATCAGAACAAATGTCACAGGTGGTTATTTGGTTGGGACGTGCAGAGCTGCTTCAGAGTCTTTTGGGATCTGGAATTGCTGCTTCTCTTGACGACATTGCTGATGGAGAGTCATCTGCCCGGCTTCGTGACAGGTTGACCATGGAAGAAAGGTACAGCATGGCTGTGTATACTAGCAAAAAATGCAAGGTAGATAATTTATCTGACCCCCTTGTAGCTACTAGGACTGTTAAATCTTAGTTATTAACATTGGCCTGTTATAGATTGATGTCTTTCCTGTATGGAATGCTTGGGGACATGCTTTGATTCGTATGGAGCACTATGATCAAGCTCGTGTGAAGTTTAAGTATGTGAAATTTCTTTTTCCATGAAATTGCTTTTATGTTTTAGCCCAGCACTTAAGAGTCGCTTTCAAAATTTTTAAGCATATCTCATGTAGAAAGAAACGAGCATGGGCTCAAACTCAGACTTATATTATTACATATTTTATCTCTTCAGGCAAGCTCTTCAGGTGTACAAGGGCGATCCTGGGCCTGTAATTTTGGAGATTATTAACAACATTGAAGGTGGTCCACCCGTTGATGTTTCGGCATTTCATTCAATGTAAGATCTTATGCATTTACCGAGGTTGTATTTTTCTGCAACTAGAAGGATTATCTTTAGCCAAAACCTCAGCCTTCAATGTAGCATTAATCTCTAAGCTTCATAGACAGCAAAATCTGACTAATGCTAGTTATGCTGCAGGTATGATCATTTTGCTAAAAGTGCTCCGACAATATTGGATGATTCTCTTTCAGCTGATTCATATCTCAATATCTTGTACATGCCATCAACGTTTCCACGTTCTGAGAGATCAAGACGGTCTCAGGAATCTTCAAGTGATTCTATATATAGTCCAGTCTTTTATGATGGTCCCCGGAGTAACCTGGATAATGCCCGATACAATGAATGTGTTACCTACTTACAAGAGGTGATCATTATTCTTATCTGTATCAATTATGATAAACAAATGCCATTCACGACTCACCTAATTTTGTTTGATTGATATAGCTTGGAATCTTTATGGAGTATGTAAAATATTCCTTCTGGGCTTTTATGAAGTCTTCTAAGCTTTTTTATGTAAAAAAATAATAATCTTATTAGTTTTTTTTTGGCTTTTCTTTTCTTTAATTCTTCTTTTCTAAAATGTTCAACTGCATTTTTTAATTATTGGTATCCTTTATGTACGTTTAGAATGCCTTGTTTCTTTGCAATTTGGTGCTAATTTTGGATTTCTTTATTCGGGTTTTAACTTTGCAGCATGCACGTCAGCATTTGCTTGGATTTTTATTTAGGCATGGTCATTACCATGATGCTTGCTTGTTATTCTTTCCTCTTGATGCTGTTCCCCCACCCCCACAGCCATCAGTAATCAGTGGGGTAACTTCTTTGTCTCCTCAAAGACCAGATCCTTTAGCTACTGATTATGGAACAATTGATGATCTGTGTGACTTCTGCATCGGTTATGGTGCTATGCCTATATTGGAGGAAGTCATTTCAACAAGAATGTCATTAGCTAAACCACAAGATTTAATAGTGGATCAATATATGGCCGCAGCCCTTGCCCGTATTTGCATCTATTGTGAAACCCACAAGCATTTTAATTATTTATACAGGTTTCAGGTAATCTTTTTCCATTTCATGTATTAATTTAAATCTAAAAGCAAGATAAAGTTTCTGCTATTGATGCTTCTGTGTATTCCTTTTCACTGCTGGAAATTGTTTTATGAAGGTTCAAATTGGGTAATTTTTAAGGACAATGCATAACTTTGATTGCTCTATATCTTTTCTAAGGTGACATTTTTAATATCCTGCTTTAAGCTTAGGGATAGCAAAATAGTTGAGGAATTAATTGCAGATTAGAAAATGAATCTGGATAGTGAAAAATAAATTAGGAGATAATTAGATTGTAAACTATGATAAGAAATGATATTAAAATAGCGCATTATGGCTAGCAAGCTTCTGAAAACAAGATGCCAAAATAGAAATAGTACAAATCCGGAACAAAATGCAATTAATTGATCAAAAGGAGTATTTTCTTCCAATCATTCTCTTTCCTTACATTCAATCACCCGCTTTCACCTTATTACATGTAGTCCAACACCCCATTCCCTTACTGAAATACTCTGAAACAAAATAGAAGCAGGAAGAGCACGAAGAAAGCTCAAATATGGCATGAACATTCACCTTCAAGCATGCATAGAAACAAGCTTATTTGGTTAGGTGAACCTTAAGAAACATTTATTCTTAATGAAGAGAAATGGTGAGTGTTTCGGGTTGTTGGAGATTTCAAATAGAAAGGGTTTTGGGAGAAGGTTCCATGAAAAGAAGCAATAGGTGGAGAACAGGTTTAAATTAATTTCTTTAATAATTCTATTACTTCTTTAAGCTCTAAACAGGATGTTGTAATGATAATATTGAGAGTTTTCATTGTTGGTCCTGCTACTAATATTAATATGACTTTACACTTTCGGTCATCCTTCTGCTATGTTTATCCCCGTCATTACTTTCCATATGTGCATCAGATTTGTATTGTAAATTAAAAATGATTGTCTGACTTGTATTTTTCTGCATGCAACATGTTTTTCTATGACCAAAAATGGACCATGTTGTAAATTTATATTGTAAATTTGATGTGTTTTCACATTTTAATTTTAATTTTTAATGTGGGAGATGTTTCAGTTTTCTAACAATTACGAATACACAGGTAATTAAGAAGGACCATGTTGCTGCTGGACTCTGCTGTATTCAGTTATTTGTTAATTCTTCTTCACCAGAGGAAGCTATTAAACATTTGGAACATGCTAAGGTATGCTCATAATTTAATAAGAAGGGGAAATTAGGAGGGGAACTTGCATGCATTTTTCTCTATCTGATAGAATTTCTTGTGCTGTCCAGAAAAGGGGGGGGGGGAAAGTACACACACACACACAGAGAAAGTGTGAGACTAGGTATTGAACATATTGCCGAGTGATGAAATTACAGTTTTCAGAGTATAAATTTGACAAGGTACCGAGTAAATAAATTGATAAGATGGGAAAGTTATAAGATAACCTGAGATAATAAGTTGAGAAAGCTGTAAGATAATCTAAGATAAAGAGTAGGTAAGAATCTCACCTCCTCTCTAAAACAACCAAAGAGAATCTCCTAAACCAATTTACTCTTTGAAATATTCCATATTTTATCGAGGAGGCATTATATCAATTTATAAGAGCCTATTACAAAGAGAGAGACTAATTCAAAATTCAAATGACTTGCAACCTAAGATTTTAGCAATTGACTCCTACTAGGGGAACAATTTACTTATTTCTCAACTACTTAAGAAAATAATAATAATAAGCCAATAATAATAATTAAAGCAACTAAAATAAATATTAATAAAATAAAATCAGACTAATTTAATTTAGTCACTTCATACAGAATACGAGGCCTACAAATCCTCAATCCAGCTCATAATTCTTCCTTCAGGCCGCCTAGGAAAACTTCAAGAAGGCAGTGTTGCGGCCAATTTTTGACCCATGCTGAACTTTTAGCGAACTCTGAGCTATATTCTTTAACACTCCCTACCTGTTTCATGCTGCAAAGATACTCATCAAGACTTTGGAATTCTATTGGCCCATAATGTTCCAATAATACCTCTACTAGTTCATCCCAATAGAAGATTGTATGCTCTGTGCTAATGGTGATAAACAAATCATGGGCGAATGCCTAGATGCAATATGGACTTTGAAATCCTCAGAAGTGTTATAAAGCCGAAAATAATTCTTGACCTCTAAAATCCATGACTGTGGATCTCCACCTTCATATTTGGGAGAGTATCTTTTAGACAACGGATGAGAATATGTTGGAAGGGGTGGTGATATTATAGATTTAGGAAAAGGGTGAATGGAGCAAGTAAGTAACATTTTTGGATTGAACGTCTCTGATACCAATGATAAGGTATTGAGTAAATTAATTGATAAGATGGGAAAATTATAAGATAACCTGAGATAATAAGTTGAAAAAGTTGTAAGATAATATGAGATAAAGAGTAGGTAAGAATCTCACCTCCTCTCTAAAACAGCCGGAGAGAATCTCCTAAACCAATTAGCTCTTTGAAATATTCCATATTTTATTGAGGAGGCAATATGCCAATTTATAAGAGCATATTAAAGAGAGATAGACTCTAATTCAAAATTCAAATGACTAACAACCTAAAATTTTAACAACTGACTCCTACTAGTGGAACAGTCCGCTTATTTCTCAACTACTTAAGAAAATAATAAAAATAAGTCAATAATAATAATTAAAGCAACTAAAATAAATATTAATAAAATAAAATCAGACTAATTTAATATATGCACAAAACTTCAAACTCAGTACTCTATCAAAATTCCTTTCAAGTCTCATTCTCTTAGCTTCAGAGCATTGTATATATTAGCAGATGGAAAACAAGAACAAATTGGGGTTTTTCTTGATTAACAAGACTGACATATTTTGTTGCCTTTCTTGCAGTTAAACTATCATAATTTCGTACATTTAATTCACTTATCCTGTTCTCTGTCGCGCCCCCCCCCCCAAAAAAAAAAAAAATGATGCAGATGCATTTTGATGAAGGATTGTCAGCTAGACACAAAGGTGGTGTCTCTACCAAGCCTGTAACAAAAGGTTTAAGAGGGAAAAGTGCCTCTGAGAAGCTCTCTGAGGAAGGTCTTGTCAAATTTTCTGCTCGGGTATCAATCCAGGTAATTGGATACACCCAGTATGCTAAACATAGTTTTCCTCAACTAATTTGTTGAGGCTAGAAAGAAAGTAACTAATTTGCTGAGATCAAGATTCGGAAGACAATTTTGAACAGTTTTTGACAAAATGCGCATTGCTTTTGAAAGAGTGTGCCAATATGAATGCTTAGACGCAGTCATGTTAGTACTGGCAGTTTTGAATTAGGCATGGCATATCAGTATGTCCTTGAATGTACCATACGATCCACCATGGGATGGGCGTTTCTTTCTCTTTGGCTAATTTGATGAGTTTTTTCAGATTTTGCCGAGTCTAATGTGGTATGATAACTTTATTTCACAAAAACAAAAAGGTAAAAACAGTGACATATATTTGAATCGGTGTTGTGGCATTTGAATTCCAGCTAGACACTTCAATAATGAGAAGTTATTAATTGGAGGTAGTTTCAATTCAGTCGAATAAGTTTTCTGAGTGTCTTTTTTTTTTTGGGGGGGGGGGTTATTTTTATGAACTGTTCTTCAAGCAAATCATTTCTAATGTGCCTATATTCTGATACGTAATGACATGTAAGATCCTCTTTTTCATTCTCAAGCTTCCTATCTGCTGATTATATTTTGCAGGTTGAAGTTGTTAAATCCTTCAATGATCATGAAGGTCCACAGTGGAAATATTCGCTTTTTGGGAATCCAAATGACTTGGACACTTTTAGGTTTGTCCCTTCGTTTCACTTATTAATCTTGAAGCACACATTCTTGTATATATTGACCATCAGTTTGTCTGCTGTGATGTATTAAAATATACTGACATTTGTGGCTTTTAAGAAACTTAATCTTTAAAGTGTTCTTTGAATTTTTTTAAGGTCATTTATCATTACAGGGCTCTAACACCTTCTGAGACTACCACATGAGTGCCACTATCATTTATTTATCAATTGTATTTCAGCAGTTTATTCTTTATATAATATTAGTACCTCAAGTATGCTCATGATATTTTGAATTTTAGGCGAAGGTGCAAGATTGCAGAGATCCTTGTGGAGAAGAATTTTGATTTGGCATTTCAAGTGATCTATGAATTCAATCTTCCTGGTAGTCTGATAATTCCCTCTTCAATCTGATCTTTATATCTTCAGTTTCGCTTTATTGATTTTGAATGGAGAAGTTATGTTGTCGATGCAGTCAGCCTGACCTTTTTGCTGTGTTGTGTAGCTGTTGACATATATGCTGGTGTTGCTGCATCGCTTGCTGAAAGGAAAAGAGGCAGCCAGTTGACAGAATTCTTCAAAAACATCAAGGGCACAATAGATGATGATGATTGGGACCAGGTAACTGATTTTGAATTTTCTTTTACTCTTCTAGTAACTGAACGAAAGGAAATCATTTGCTGTCTTGATAGAACTCTTTAATTTGGTCCAAAATATTATACCACTGGTGGCAGTGAGATGTTTGGAAACTACAACCATTTTTCATACAATATCTCAAGCGCCAGAGCTTTATTATGCTTGTTCAACAGATTTAGGAAAACACTTGAAAGCTTGGTAAATAATTTTAAAAAGTGTTACCATTGAATGAGTATCTTTCTAGTTTAAAGTGATGTGCATAAACTTGGCACTACATATACATACTTGATATCTGTATCCCTAGTGTAGTGGGAATCCAGCTTAGGGACGAACTGGGTAACCACCAAACCATACATGGTGAGACCACTCTTCCCCTCAAAATAAGGGTGTGGCATGTACATTAATGAGCGTAATGTTGCAAAAGTACACTCTGTAGTTAAGATGTTCCCTTCCTTTCAAATAAAGTTTGGTCCTATCAGTAGGAAATAAATATCTCTATTGATAGCAAGGATGCCTGTGTTTGATAAGTTAAAGTGACATGTAAATGTTTTGAGTGTTATAGGTCTTGGGTGCTGCAATAAATGTATATGCTAATAAGCACAAAGAACGTCCAGACCGTCTAATAGACATGTTAACTAGCAGCCACAGGTGAGGTTTTGAATGTTTCTCTTGTATCCTTCGTGACCTTTGGATTATTCTATTATTTGGGAATTTTTTTTATAGAAAATTTTTGTGCTTTGATTTAATATCATTCACACTCAAGCACATTTATACAAAATAGGTATCATTCTTATTATCGTCTAAAAAGGGCACGGCACACTGCCTATTGTTATATATCTTAATACACAACGACATCATGTGCTTTTTTATATGCTTGAGTATTTCACCAGCCGAGCTAATTTAGTCTCATGCCTGTACAGGAAGGTTCTTGCTTGTGTGGTTTGTGGTCGTTTAAAAAGTGCATTTCAAATTGCTTCTCGGAGTGGAAGTGTGGCTGATGTTCAATATGTTGCTCATCAGGTTAACCTCTAAATCTTAGCCTCCACTTTTCGAATCTTGTCAGCATGACTTTCCAAATAATAACCGACTACATATTTTTGAGTTTACACTGTGCTTGAGATGAGAGGTCCTTTAACCCATCTGTTACACATGGACCTTTAACGCGCTTCCTATTTGAGTAGGCATCATATTTTGCTTATATATATTTTGTGCCAGATTAGGTATTACTAGTATTATTTATCATTCACTAAGCCAAATTGGGGTTTGTGATTTGATGATTACTTTTTTTAGGGGAATAAAGATGTGGCATGTACCTTAGCATACGTTTGGGTGTCCATTTTCTGTGCTGAAAACCAACGTTCGGAAATTCAGGCTTTGGGGGTTCAAAACAGATGCCTAAACACACCTAGTTCTCAAAATGAACATTATTCTTACCGTTCACAAGTCTCTGTGATAAAGTGGGGACTTACTGCTTATAGCACCTGGTTTGTTCTTGTTTATGACCAATCCAGGCTTTCCGGAGTTTTGGTGGGTCCCTCACTGGTGCTATCATATGCCCCAGGACACTTAATTAGTCCTCATTTATTTGCACCTCTGATGTTATAAACCCCCTCTCTCTTACCCTCTTTAACCCTCGCAAAAATGGATTCCCTTCCCCGAACTCCATCTATTCCCGTAGACAATTTTAAGTCAACCAACAAGGGATCAATTTATCTTACCTTCGTGTCAATGTTCTCGCAGGCACTTCATGCAAATGCACTCCCGGTGCTTGATATGTGTAAGCAATGGTTAGCTCAGTTCATGTAATCTGTGGCTGGAGGAAACCACATGTACTGTGGGCTTGCCCTTGCATCTTCTGGTTCTGCGCTAGATGTTTGAAGTTGAACAATAGCTTCCCTCGGGGAAGCAGCGCATACTCGAGACGACTGCAAAAACACAGTTTGTCATGTTTCATTAAGCATTGCCTGATTATCTGCATTTTTTGAGGCATACGAACTTCAAGTTAGATCCTAAATATAGATGTCACTATCTGCTATCAGTCCATATCCAAGTTTGGGAGACTATCAGCGACAACACGATCACAAGGTTCAGCAGAAAGTAGTAATTTGATGCAGATTCTGAGATTGAGACCACCTGATTGTTACAGACGTTGCTGCCTGAAAGTTCTATAGCACACTGTAAATTTGCTTCTGTTAGTCATGTGATTTTAACATAATATTCTTTATTTTATGATTTAAGTCAGTTTGTTAGGATATTCAGGTAGATTTTCAGGGATTGGCGTCGCAGCTCACTAGCTATTGTACCTATATATACAACACAGTCAATAAAAAGCAAGCACAATGATCGTCAAAATTGTCTGATTTTTCTCAATTAAATCCATGGCGTCAGAACCATATAACTGATTGCATTGTGTGGCTAATAGCCTATGCAAAAACTAATCTACTTAAACATCATGGACTTTTAAAGGTGTTTGGCAAAATCATTGATTGTATGTTGCAATGAAGGATGAAATCAACTTTCAGATCCTTCATGTTTAATATTTATGATAGGACGGAAAAGTTATACTAGACATTGACAAATTTTAAGTAGAGTACGATGTCTAAATGTTTGCATCGCAAGTTGTTGCTTTTAATTAAATTTTACTCCATATTAGCTATTAAAAGGACCTTTCTAGTCATTAATATAAAATTCTTTGTCTAAAACACTAATTTGTTTTGATATTTTCAAAGAATCTCCTTTAATTAATAAAATTCATCGAAAATAACTTTAAAATTTAAAAGTATTAACTAACTTTAAATACTTTTTTTTGACGTATATATAAAGTTAACAAGTATTTATAACGAGGATGAAAATGATGAATACAATGGATTAATTCATCGTTTCTTCACCCGAAGGCTGGAAATGAGCATGACCATCCTAACATGCCATTGAAAATAGAATATATATAATTACTCCCAGCACATTAATGCACCAATTTAAAAATTTAGTAAAAGATGAAAAATATTCAAACGATTAAATTGAATATAATGATATTGTACAATTCATGTAGTTAACTCTACCTAATAGAGTAAAGCTTATTGTTGTGAGTGTAGTTAAAATAGGAAAAAAGATGAAAAATATAAGAGGATGCTTGGTACTTTCACCCTAAAGTTAATATAAATCATCCGAAGATGGGATGAGAGTCCAACAATCAGCCTTTTCTAGCTCTTTGAATATTATGAACGTTCGAAACGAGGTTATCTCTTTGTCCAGTTTTGATATAAACCACTTATGACTCATTCTGTTATAAACGCTCCTGATCATTGTTATTGCCAAAGACTTCAACAATGACAATCTCTCTGTGGTTAGAATATAGAAGGAAGTCATTGAGTCAATTACGTCAATAATGCAAAACAAGGCACCATTACCATTGCCAGTTAGAAGACGATGGAGTGATGAATTCAGAAAGTTGACAAATTCAGCTTCTTTGCATAAACCTTGTAAAAAACATGTCATAGCTCCCTTTGATCGAGATATAGGCAAATTCAGCTTCTTAGCATAAACTTGGCTATTCCAATTTCTCTATCCTTTACTAAACAAGAACAGAAGTTGTTTTGGTTAGAAGTCAATGAGTCAAAATAAGGCACCATTACCATTACTAATTAGAAGGCGTTCCAGTGATGAAATCAGAAACTTGACCTTGGCCTCAGCCTCAAGCGACCTCTTACCAGCATTTGGCGCCAACACTGTTGACGAGAATCGCCTAAACCTTAAAAAATATGTTATCGCTCCCTCTGATCATAGATATCGGTAAACTAAAATCCTTCGCATTCACTTGGCTGTTCTGTGTGTCCTTTTCTAAACAAGAACAGAACTGAAGTTTTTCCCTTCTTTTTAATGAAGGCTGTGGCAGACATTCCTTGTTGCATTGATGGTATACTCTGCATGGGCATCTCCATTCGAGCTGGCTTTCGCAGAAGTGGCAGTTGGGTCGTTGTGGCCAGTTGATCTGCTCATTGATGCCTTCTTCGCCGTTGATATAGTCCTAACTTTCTTTGTGGCTTACTTGGACAAATCAACCTATCTCCTCGTTGAACACCACAAGAAGATCGCAATTAGGTGTGTATTACTCCTTGGATCTTTAATATAAGACATATTTATCTAATTTGATTAGATTAATAATTTAATTTAATTAATTAATATGACATCTTTTATCTCGGACACATTACTCATCTCCCTTAACCTCTTATTCTCTTTAATTATTGTTGAGAAAATATTAATTGAGAAAAATTATAAAAAGATTAGCAAACATAAATTATGTCTTATAATTAGAACCAAAAGTAACCCTCAAAATGTCTTATATTAATGACCAAAAGTAGAACCGGGAATACGAGCCGGTCCTTCATTCCTGTTTAGGCCCGACTTCCCTAAAACCCCCCAATTTTGAAGTCCAACCCTTATGCTATCGAGTCAGGGTCAGGCCCGCAAGCTTTAGGCCCGTTTAATTAAAAAATACCATTTTTTATATCTTTTTAAAGAAATAAAGTCAAAGCAACAACTTCCTAATTTAAGATATAAATATTATCAAAATTAAATTAAAAATAAATAAATTTAGAATAACAAGTTATCATGATAAAAATTTCAACACTCTACACATACATGCTCACACCGTCACACATGACAACTATTAGTGGTAGCCACATATCAATAGACTTGTGGTTTTTTAAGAAAAAAACAATCTTTATAGGTATCCTACAACTATGAATTTATGTAAGTTTGAATTTATGTAAGTTTTGCAAATTGCAATCTTCACTTTAATTTAAATAAAGTTCACTTTTAAGTTTTACAATCTAATTATTATTTTGCTTTAACTTGAAATACATTGTTTTTAAAATTCAAAAATTTCTTGTTAAAATTATTATCTAATATTCAAATTAGCCTTTTTTTAAATTAAATGAATAAATCATTGTGAAAAATTAAATAAATCAAACTATTTTATAAAATTAAATTAAAAAAAAAATAATAACAACTAAATATTTACATTATCATTAATAATATAAAAATTATAGTATTATATGAATAATCTTTAAAAAAATAAAAATAAAAAGGCCTAAACAAGTCAATCCTTTCAGGCCTTTTAGAGCCATTTGTAATTTTTGAAATAGTTTTTCAAACCCAACCTTTATAATAAAAAAGCATAAATGGGATGATCAACAAGCTTAACCCATTTTTCAAACTCTAACAAAAAAAATATTATCTCCAGTCCTAAATATAAAATCAAATTCATACATACATACATACATATACATATATATATATATATATATATATATATATATATATATATAATTTGACAATCTATGAATATATGGTGCGAAGGCTTACAGAGGACAAGTCTGTAATTGAGCCTTCCAATGACAGACCACAAAGGAGTGAGAGATACGCTTGATTGTGTTGTTGGTACTCACAAGATTGTGGCGTCTTCACTTGAACAGGTACATGAGAAAGTTATATTTTCCCATGGACGTTGCAGCAACTCTGCCATTTCTGCAGATATACCAAATCCAAAAGGGCAGAACATTCGAGGGCGAGGTCTTTGGCTTCCTAAGTATGCTCAGGCTTTGGCGATTAAGGCATGTTAGCCAACTTTTTGCAAGGTACATTCCTAAAACTTAAGTTAAGAATCTATCAAATTTGAAGCTTCGAAAGCTAAAATTACAAATGACCAGGACCCATTGTCCCTGCCAATATAGCATCAAAAATATTTCCGGAGCACCGAGTGGTGTGTGTAACAATGAGAAATATCTCCCTAATAGATGATCAATCAATTCTCTCCCCCTTCTCTACTTCTAAACAAATCAGTTCATCAACACTGGCACCAGTTACTCTCTCATCTAGCTAACCTTAATTGAAAATAATGAAAACCGGATAGACCAAGGGTGAATATCGCTACCAATTTTAACCAACGTAATCGAAATAATTTTTTTTCTACAGGCTAGAGAAGGACATACGAATTAGCTACTCGGCCACAAGATTTTGCAAACTTATATGCGTAAGTGTAGTATGTATACGAGACCATCTTTGGTCCTAATAATCACCAAACTGCCTAATTATACAAGTTTATTAATGCTTCAGGTTTTGTTGTTTTATCCACAGGTAACGCTATTTGTAGCGCACTTCGCAGGCTGCATGTATTATTGGATGGCTGCCCACCACAAAACACCTGAGAACACATGGATTGGGAAGCCGATGCCAGATTTCAAACAAAGGAGTGTCTGGCTGAGATACACCTATTCCATATATTGGTCTATGGTCACTCTTACCACAGTAGGCTATGGAGATTTTTGTGCTGTGAATATGGGCGAGAAAATCTTCACGGTCTTATATATGCTATTTAACATTGGCTTCAGTGCATATATAATTGGAAACATAACAACTCTGGTCGTCCATGGCACTGTCCGGACTTTTGCCCTGGTATGATCGTCTAAATATATAGCTCTCCACTTTGTGTTTACAGTCGACAACACTAGCATCAGTCTATCACACCGAATGCAACCTTTTGTGTCAAATCCGAATTTAGATTCAAATGTTATTATTTTTTTATGATTGATGAATGATAGAATCATATCATGTGATTGCTGTTATGTTGGTGAATTTCGATGTACAATGTGTGTTATTTGAGCATGTGGAGGATCACAGATGAAACATGAATGTCTGTCTTGTGTTTCTTGAATGTGGTCTGTTGATATTAAGATTAGATTATGTGAATTATATAATATGTGAAAAAAAAGGGTTTATTTAGGTTAGATTTAGGTTTTAGAAATTATTAATTTTTTAAAAAAAAAATTTGATGTGAGTTGATGGATTGGTTGCCTAACCTACCAAACCACATCATCTAGGTTGAGTTAGGAAAATCCAAACCCACATAAAAATGGGTCAACTCAACTCAGCCCATTTTGCATAGCACCCATATAGTTTGGACTAACCCATATTCCCACATTTAATTTCTAATTACTACCTTTAAAACCGCTGAGAGAGGTATCCACGTTTAATGCTCCATAATGTTTTGAATAAGATTGCCTCCAATGAGAAAATATATATCCTTAGCCAAAGAAATTCTAATTACTGCATAAATGGGCAACATGAACTATCGCTTGGTTCTTGAAAATTGTGAGAGAGACATAGCAAAACTAACATTCTTCACCTCCTGCTTTGTAGAGGGATGCCATCAATCAAACACGAAAATATGCAAGCAAAAGTAGACTCCCAGAAGGCTTGAAAGAACAGATGCTGGCACAAATTCAATTGAAATTTAAAACAGCAGAGGTACAGCAAGAAAAAGTGCTACAAGACCTGCCCAAGGCTATCAGATCGAGTATTGCTCAGCATCTTTTCCGTGACATAGTTGAAAGTGCATATTTATTTGAAGGAGTCTCTGATCATTTTATCACCCAATTGGTAAAAAGTTTTTCTTCTGTTCTAGATATTAATAAAAGAGTCAAAAGCATCTAATTTACGGCCGCACTTCATCTCTCAGGTGTCAGAACTCAAAGCAGAATATTACCCACCTAAGGTTGACATTATCTTGCAAAACGAGATGCCGTCATATTTCTATATTTTGGTATCTGGAGCAATGGTAAAACAGTTATCTCTTACATTTTAGTCTTGTAGCGGTCTAAAATGCAATACTTAGCTATCTCTAACTGCAGGATGTATTGACCAACGAGAATGGAACTGAACAGGTAAGATGGAATCTCATGGACAATTTTTTCCTCAAAGGAACATTGTTATCCATAGTTACGTTCATAACGGGTACTCCTGGTCCTAATGTGTTGGCAATAGTGACATATAAGCCCCCCAAAAAGAATCTCAGAAAATTCAAACCTGGCGTCCTCATTTTCAGGCTGAGATGTTCTTACACCATTTGACTGAACTTATACAAGTTATTTCAGCTATTGTTGAAGCTAGAAGGTGAAGGGATGGCAGGAGAAATAGGAGTCATGTTTAATATCCCCCAAACTTTCACAGTGAGATGTAGGAGGCTTTGTCAAGTTATCCGAATTAGCCATTATCGTTTCAAGCAGATGCTGCAACCATACAGTGATGATGGGAAAGCAATTATCACCAACTTCAATCAGGTTTCACAATTCAGATATATCAAATGTTTCTTTATCTTTTAGAGTTTAGCACGAGTCTTTTATCACAAGACATCATAGATGCCATATGCATTCTTCAAATTTGCAATAGTTTTGGTTCGAAGGATGTATGCATCTATTCAAATATGAAAATAGAAATACCCGGTATCCCCTCAATTTAGTCAAGGAACATTTACTTAAATATGGATCTTAAGTGTTGGTGACAAAGTAACAGGCATCTCCTATATCAAAGTTTCTATCTCAATTCCCAACTCATCTGTTTATTTTTGCTGGTTCATCTCTCAGTACTTGAAGGGCTTAGAGAAAAGGGTGCCAGACGAAATTCCTTATCTGACAGCATTGTTGAGTAACTTTCAATTTGAGGTATATCTACATTTTTTACCGCACTAATAATCAATTTTAGAATCCCTGCAAAAGAACATATTCTATGGAACAGAAAAGTATGATGCAATAATGATGATGTCATATAGATATAAATGAATTAGGTCATACACTATATGAGTTACGATGATACAAGCTTATGATGATCACTTTGCATTTCTTGCAGCAGATAACACAAGAACAAGGCATATATGGTGAAGGTTTAAATTATGATGAAGATGAACCATATAAACAAGGTAACCATAATTTTGCATATCTAAGACCACAAGACATGTCAACCTTGGAGTCTACAATGAGCAGACAACGTGCAGAGCCATTAAGACCAGAACCAATGGACGCTAAATGGTTCAGCAAAACAGCACTCCAGAAACATTGATATGCACGTGTGTGCGCGCCAGCACGTTTGATATTTTTCCTGAATATTAGAGACCCTGATTCAAGGTGTGACCTTACAATGAAAAATTCAACCCCACCTTTCTCCACTGCAGTGGAGGATTACTTCATATCTAAACGATTAGATTGAATTTAGACGATTTAGATTTATTATTTTATAAAGAAATTCAGAATAAAGTAGCGTTATCAGATGACCCTTGGCACATTATTGGTAAAGACTCTGCTACTGTTTTGCAGGAAAGAAAGGAAATTCTAAACCATCGTCTAGCCTAGTCCCACCTAGAGTGAGAATTCATGGACATCATCCTAAAGAGAATAGAATGGAAAATCAAACCTCACAGGAACTCATACTTCTCCCAGATACAATGGAAGAACTTTTCAAATTAGCAGGTATATCTGCATTCACGGTATTTGATATATAATTGACTCTCGAAGATTACGTATGATTGCGACGTATGCAAGGTTGAGTTTAATATGAAATGAAATGAAAAAACACTCAATAAATATCAATATAAAATGTAAAATCTATAGAAGGCCAACATTATTTACAATAGTACAGCTTATTTGATTTCATTCCATGTTTGGGAAAACAAAAAGAGGTGAGTATGAATATGAAAAAATTCTTCGATTTCATTCCACGTTTAGACATTATTTTGAAGTAAAATGATTTTAAAAAATCAATCATAAAAGGCCAGGTTGCAATTTTTAAGAGCCTTATTATAAGGCAACGAGTGAGGCTTGATATCAGCTACTTCACAGAGCAAATCCAGGTTAACCAACAAGTGAGTTTCTATGAAGAAAAATCAAAAGCAACGGTTAAGCTCTATTCTTCTGATCATAGATCTTAGAATCAAACATAAGTATGGGACCGCATAATGTAATGACAAGATGAATTGTTGAACTGTGAGCGCAGAGAAGAAGTTTGGGAAAAGAGGAAGCAAGATTCTTATGGCTGATGGCTCAGAAGTAGAAAATCTAAGCGTCCTAAGAGAGAACGATGAGTTGTACATCTTCTAAAGGTAGAATAAAGAAGTGACCAGAGGCTGATCTCTTTGCTATACTGCTATTTCAAGTGACAACACTAAGACTGCAAACTTTTACAGTTTATATTATATTATATTGAGACAAAAAACAGAGAATTACTATCCGTTTGTTCAGGTAATATTGAAATCAAAGATTTGGCATAGTCAATTAACTGAACTTATAGTCCATTGAAAGAACACCGCGTCACAAGATATTGAAATAACGAGGCATTGTCTTTAAGAACAGAAGGTGAAACGGCTTTCCAGCATACAGTAGCATAAGAGATTCTATATCCATTTAGTTAATTCTCAATCTCCAGAATTCAAGATCTAGATCGAAAGAAAATTTTCTAATGGAGAGTCGAAGCAGTAGTTACAGTAATGGCGGGAAGGTTTAATGAAGAAGAAAAAACAGCGAGAGACTCACCGTGGATGATTTTAGGGCGGTCGGTGATCGGATTCTGAAGTAGGTGCAGAGACCACCATTGCTATACTTTGAAGCAACCACTGTAACCGTAGAGTAGAATGCCAAGAACGTCCCTCTAGCTGAAGCGGGACGGAGGAGCGAGGAAAATTTTGGGTGGAACTAGACCGGTGCCTTTCCCGCTCAAAGTTTTTTTTGTTATTTTTTTTAATTCAATGATTTTTCTGATGATTTATGGGCTTTTGTGTAGTTTTTTTTTTTTTTGGCACACTTTAAGAAAAATTTGACTATTCAGATTCAAACTAAGTTTGTTTTTTCGGGAAAAAAAATTTGTTGGCTTTTGTGTAGTCTTTTTTTCTGTGCACATTTTATAAAAAGTTGAATATTCAAATCCAAATCAGGGAAAATAACAAAAAAATACTGTCAAAATGTAAAAGATAAATAAGAGCAGTGGATTTCATTAATTCTAAATTGACTGATTTGAAATTTTGAAATGTTGATAAATGTGTGAAATTATATAAATGCCCTTATTTTTTATTTTTTAAAAAAATCCCTAAAACCCCTTGTCAGTCGCCGGCCTTCAAAGCTTCAACACCGGCGGCCTGTCACCGAAGCTCCGGTGTCCATGCTACGACCAGTGGCCTAATATATTTTTTAAAATTTCTCAAGCAAAAGTTGTCAATATATATACTTGATTTGTTAATAAATATACTAAAATTGTAAACGACGGCTTAATATAATTTTTTTTAATTTCTCTAGTAAAAGTTATCAATATGTAAACGTGATTTGTTAATAACGATACTAAAGTTAACAAATATTATGTTTACAACTTTAGCATCACTATTTTGCTACTAACAATTCAAGTATACATATTGACAACTTTTGTGTTATAAATTATATATATATATATATATATTAGCCTATTTGTTAAAAGTTATTAGAAAATATTCAATAAGTATCCTATTTATAACTTTAACATCACTATTAACAAATTAGGTATATATATTAACAACTTTTGCCTAAGAAAATTTTAAAAAAAAATTAGACTGCTGGAGCTTTAGTGAAAGTTATTAGGTAATATTCAATAAATACTTCATTTACAACTTAAATATCTTTACTAACAACTCAAGTATCCATAATGACAATGTTTGTTTAAGAAATAAAATATATATATTAGGCCGTCGTTTACAATTTTAATATTGCTATTAACAATTCAATCATCTATATTGATGACTTTTGTTTGAGAAATTTAAAAAAAAAATATTAGGCTACCAGAGCTCCGATTGCCGACATCAGAACTTTGGTGGCCGGTCACCAACATGGACATCGGAGCTTTAGTGACAAGTCACTGGTGTTAGAAGGGGTTTTAGGGATTTAAAAAAAAATAAAAAGTAAGGCAGTTATATAATTTTACACATTTGTCAATATTTCAAAATTTTCAATCAGTCAATTTAAAATTATTAAAATTTACACACATTTATCAATATTTCAAAATTTTAAATCAATCAATTTAGAATTATTGAAATCCATCACCCTTATTTGTTTTTTATATATTTTAACAGTATTTTTCTGTCATTTTCCTAACTTTCAATCCAGTTTTTTGAACTATGCCCTTATCAGGTAGAAATATTAAAATTTTCACATTGAATATCATCAATGATACAAGTACAACTCTAAAAAAAAAAAATCAATACTCCCTCTAGTTCTTTTTATAAGAGTCTAAAATTTGAATTGTTTTGGTTCTTTTTACAAAAGCCCCATTAATTATATGTATTGTATTAATTAAAATGTTGGTAATACTCATATTTATTTTATTTCTCTCTCTTATTTTTCTCTCATAAATAATGGAATATTTAAAAAACAAAGTTTATTTTGAACATACTTATTATTTTTAACTAACTTTAACCATTTTTTTAAACTATGTAATTCAGTTATTAAGCTTTTATAAAAAGAATCAGAGGGAGTATTTTTCTAGCCTTAAACCAAGTGAGCATGACTAGTTTTCAAATTTGGAATCTCAAGGCAGTAGTATTACTCAAATTTGATGATATACTATGCATTTACATCCTCTTATCTATGTTATAGGATAAAAATTGGAGCTCCTATCTTTATTTGCATTATAGTCATGTATATAGGATAAAAATTGGAGCTCATGGAATATGTATAACTTTTATTTCTACAAAATGCATGTTGTCCCTGAATGCAGCGAGGTTTTTTTTATGTTTGCCCGTAACAATAATGGTGAGACCAATCTGGCAAGTGAAAGCTACCAAGGGAGAATGACAATGTAGAAGAACTAGAAATATTTGACAGGTGAGAAATTTACTATTGAATACAAACTGTTGACTGAGTCCAAGTTTTCCAGGTTTAATGCTCTGGTTGAAACTCTATTTTTGGTTTTGTTTTCCATGATCACATAAGTAGTTTATTGTTGTACTGATATCATATTCTAATTGTTTTGAATTTAGGGCATTGATTGAATATGAGCATGCAGAGGAAGCATGAAATGTAAATTGAATGATGTAAATAACTTACTCAAACTATTTGTGTGGATCAAGCTTTCTGTAGTAGATACAATAATGGGTCAATCAGAATACAAGGTAAGATGGATTTTTAAAAAATTAATTAATATTTGATCATTTATTTTGTTGTTTGATAATATTAGGGCGTTAATAGTTTTATGCTGATTGCATCTCTATCTATCATGATCCATATAGCATTGTGTCTGAGTTGACCAACGTTTTCGTTGAAATTACTCACATCTGCTTACATTTAATAGGAAGAGCTAAAAATGGGTATTACATAAAATGTTTACTTCTCTTTTGGCAACACTACAAATGACTTGTCCAACTTAATTTGAGTAACCCATAATTGAGCGACAAAAGTGTACGGTCTTTTATATGAGTGGAATGCATAAAACGAAAATCAATGCATCATTCGTTGTATCAAACCTGCATTAAAAACTGCATGTTTGTTGACAAGAAATATATTTTTTGTGCCTTGTGAAAGCATATGCTTTGGATGTCAACGAGTCTGGTGCCTTTTTTATTATATGGCTTTCTTTGTCAAATTTGTCAACCAAATACATAGGTCATGGGAAAGGTATTCCCAATATCAAATCTATTGAAACAAGAGTTTATTCTTATTTTATAATTTCTGATATAGGTATTTTAGTAGGATTTTATCTAAATGGTAGAGTTTCGTTACTGTTTCTATTGTGTGTGGGAAATAAGAAGCCCTATAGGGTGCCCAGAGTATTTCAAGTATAAAGTTTGAGGGAGAATATCTCCTAAATTTTGTAGTATAAGAATTGTAGAATTTATTAGGAAATTATACTCGTATTAATATATTGAGTGTTTGGTGATTAATCTTAAAGATGGCATTCCCAAATGATTGTTTGAAGGAAACTGATATAAAGCCACATTTATACACATCTGCACAGATGCCAACGGAATTGAAAATAGAAATATGGATAGAAACTGAGGGTGGGGAGAGATGAACAAAAGTGATTTTTTTTTTTTTTTGTGTGTGTGGATATTAAGAGCTTAATGGGGGTAGAAAGGAAGGGAGAAGAGACAAAAATCGCGGGAATAGAGTAGCTAAATAATATCAAAATTCATTTCACTATCATCCAAACATGAGTACAAATGTTCCCCTAGTTGCTATTTATAGATAGGTTTCCTTCATGCATGAACGAACACAATATATATATATATATCCTAAAGTTTCCTTTATATGAAGGATTCATCCAAAATATTATAAAGGCTAAAGAAAAAACATGAGCATGAACTTGCATAGAATAATAAAGTTAAAATTTTCTTCTAATAAAAGTGTTTTCAATCTATTCTATCATTTCTCCCACACTTGAAAGAAATTTTCTCCGGAGAGTAAAATTAATTATACAACTGCAACATAGCACAGTGCGATAACTATTCAATCTAGAAATCCTTTCTAATAAATAAGGTAGTGAAAAATGGAATCATGTGAAGAGTGAGCAATCTGATCAATACTGATGTGAAAAACCTTTCCAATAAACAGAGTAGCTCACCAGAGGGAGTGATAAATTTGTATTGATTAAAAGCCAATGGTATAAAAAATATATTACTATTGTTTTTAATGTTTGTTATATTCCACTTGCCGCTAGATATACACCTAGGTTGACATTTTAATACTTAAAAAATTTCAAATAATTACTTTTTCTTTGGAAAAAATGATATCCTCTAATCCTCTTCTTCAATACAACTTTCATCGGCTCAAATAATACAATCCTTGTTATAAACAACAAATAATAAATTATAAGTACCATGCAATACAAGATTTCAATATCCAGCCACGTTTCAACAATTAAATAACAAGTAATTGTTAGATTCATAATTTATCTTATCTATTTAGGTGTAAAATGTGTTTGCCATCACTTCTAACAAGTTAGTTCTTGGTCCCTTATTGAAAAATCCATTAGTCGTTGGTACTTAGAATCTATGGTCGTTTAGGAGAAATAGATATATAGAGAAAATAATGAAATTACATATTATAGAAGCTCAATTGTAATTTTTGGAAGCTTAGTAGTAATTCATGAAAGATCATTTGCAATTCGTAGTAGGTTATTTATATTTATACTCTAACTTAATTTTTACACTATAGAAGGTCACTTGCAATTCATAGAAGGTCACTTGCAATTATATTTGAGGGAAAGTCACTTACATTTTAACTTAATTTGCATATTATGAAAATTTAGTGGCAATTCCTAGAAGTTCAATTGCAAAAAGGTCATTTGCATTTACATTTTAACTTACTTTTCACAACACGAAATGTCATTTTCACTTTAACTTAATTTTCACAGTATAGAAGGTTATTTACAATTCATGGAAGTTCACTTGCATTTTAACTTAATTTACATACAACAGAAGCTTAATTGCAATTCTTTAAAGCTTAGTTGCAACTCGTGAAAGGTCATTCATAATTCATGAAAGGTCAATTACAATTCATAGTTGAACTTTTATTCTACCGATCTGCCATAGTTCACTTTCATCTCCTTCTTCGTCTCCCTCTATCACCAAATATGTTATGGCTTGTCACTATACAAGATCAATTATTTTTCTTTTTAAAATTTGATTTTTGTTTTCAACCAAGTTAAGAATGTAGAGGAGGGAGGGAGCAATAACAAATACTCCGTTTATAACTTTAGTATTAATATTAATAACTCAAATATCCATATTGACAATTTTTTCATGAGAAATTGAAAAAAAAAATTAGGCTGTCATTTACAACTTTAATGTCGTTATTAACAACTCAAATATTAATACTGACAACTTTTACTTAAGAAATTTTAAAAAATATATATTAGGCCGCCAAAGCTTTGGTCACTGGAGCTCCAAAGGCCGATCGCTAGCATGGACACTGGAGCTCCAATGATGAGTTGCTGATAGCCGGCAAGAGGTTTTAAAGATTTTAAAAAAAATAAAAAAGTAAGAGCACTTATATAATTTCACACATTTGTCAACATTTTAAATTTTCAAATCAATCAATTTTGAATTATTAAAAATTATTACTCTTATTGGTCTTTTAATATTTTGATAGTATTTTTCTGTCATGTCCCCTTAAAAATTAAGTTTGATTTTTTAGGGGGAAAAAGAATTCGGAAAGATATCTGGTGTTTTGCAAATATCATACATGATGTTCCAAAGATTAGTTATATGTTGTATTTTATTAAAGGATTTATAAATTAAATACTAAACCAGACAAGGACAACCACGTGACCCTGCTTGCTTATAAATTGAACAAAGGCAGTTGTATCTTTTTGTTAGTAGTCGTAACAAAAGATTCATCAAAACATTGTCTCCTGATTTTATAGTTTTTTTTTTTCACTTGTTGCTTATTAAAGTTTGTCTGGTAACCACATTTTTATTAGGGAAAATTTTACTCAAGGTGTAGCCAATTAATATCAAATGGCTCCTAAAAAATTCTAAAACCTCACCGCATCACCTTGGGAGCAAAATGAAATTAAAATATATACTGAAAAAAAATCACTATCTTTCCTTATTGATTTCTTTTAAAAAAGTCAAGATTTTCCAACCACCTAGAAAATAATTTTCCAACAAAGAGGCCAAGTGGGGGTTTGAACCCACCCCACTCACGGACACACTAAAAAGTAAAAACACACTAAACCACTAAGCCATTGAAACAACAAATACATGTAACAACAAAACTATCCACTTTTCTTACCTTAAAAGATAATTTCTTAAAACTATTTGGTTTAAAATATAATAACATGAAAATATGTCTTACCAAATATTTGGGTTTTAAATTATATGATGACGTTAATATTAATATGATGCATTGTTATATTTAATTTGATTTTGAATGTAATATACTTTTACATAGAACGGTATTTTAGCCATCCACATATACTTGCTTATATTTCTTCTCTTTGTTTTCTCCCGTTCATCTAAATAATAAAGGTGATAAAAAAATTTTCCCTAATTTTCTCTTTTCTCCGTTTTTTCTCCTCTCATTTTATTTCATCTCAACTTTTCCTTCCATGCAAACGGAGCAAAAAAGTTTCTATTAGCTTTTCAATTCACAAGCTTGGTAATATGTTTCTAAATGTTAGGCAAAGGGTTAACTGCTATAAAAAAAATGAAGGAGGACATTTTTTATCAATAAATTATCCTTACCATGGAGCCTCTATACCTTTTCCGCCAGTTTTCTTAAGAAAAATACTCTCCCGTTTTCATTCTATTGAAAAGCTCGAAGCCACCTACCAAACATAAGAAATTTGCTCTGCTATGAACTTTTTCCCCAGCCATAATCATTTTACTGCCCCAAAAAATTTGTATTTTGGTTGAATGGGAACATGACAAATGGGAAGAAAACGAGTCATGAATTCCAATCCAAACCATATGGCAGGCATGAGATGACGAATTCCTTGGCGAATTCAGTTAGAAACCCTCCCAGGCAAAGTTCTTTTCATTGTTTCATCATTGGAACGCCACTGTGCATCATGGGAAACCATGTAAAATTCTTAGTCAAAATATAAGGGGATTTATACTAAAGTCCCCATGAAGATAAATTATTATTGCGCCTCTGATTTTAAATATAAAATTCAGTTGATTTTTTTGTTTTGAGAGGTTATATTACTTAATCATAGTATATGTTATGCATCATTAGATTATATATCAATTTACAAATCAAATTAACTAGTTCGGAGGAAAAACGATAGATATAAGTTCTTTTAAATAATTTATTTGACTTTTTTAATATCTCCAAAAGAATCAATTACATTTTATATCTAAGATAAGATGTAGTATCATTATATCCATGAAAATTATCAAATTGATATGAACTATCTAGGAGCCTATGTGGGATTTATTAAAATTGTGAAAAGACAAGTTTACCTGGATTTAAGCCAATGTGATGATTGTAATAAGTTAGGATACCACTAATGATAAGTTAGGATATTTTAATTAGTAAGTTAATGTGTCATTAATAATAAGTTAGAGTATAATAAGTCATAGTACCATCAATAATAAATCAGTGCGTCTCAATTGACAAATTAATATGTCATTAATAACAAGTCATAATATCACTAATGACAAGTCAAGATACTTGTATCACTAATGACAAATCAATCAGTGTAACCTTAAGCAAATATCACACAGGTCCTTGAGACTTTACATCAATATGATGATTTCACATCACCTGAAAATTTTCCTTCGTAGACATATTCCCCCAGATACTAATTCAAAAGACATATAAGAAACAAAACTTTTGGCCTAAACAGATTCGGAGTAATTAAATATTAATTATTACATTCGGTTATAAATATAAGTTCTAATTTATTTTTTTGAAAAATTCAGATAATTAAATTATTTTAAAATATTTATATTTATCATTTTTCTCCAAACTAATTTATTTGACTTATAAATTTATATATAATATAATTATATACAATATATTATATAACTAAATCTTATATTTAATTAACAAAAGGATGAGTACTGACTGCATGAAGTATTGAAGTGTCCGCACACACGTGTGTGTGGGTGTATATGTATATTTATATGGTTTATACTTATAGTAGCGTGTAATCAAGTTTTTAATTTTGTTTGGACCAGGTTTTTAATTTCTTATCAAAGCTCCAACTGTCGAAGATCTTGTGATCAAAGCCGTTGGATTTGAAGCTGTTCATGGAAATACCCGAAGAATGGACACGTGATGGTTCTTGATGAGTCTCAGGACTAAAATGATGAAAATCTGCATCACCGCACACCTACAGGGACTGACTGAGCACCGCCTGCAATGACAAACTGACCGCAGCAATAAGCAATGAACGCCTGAACTCGGGCCCCTTTGTTAGGGCGATCCAATGGTGAAAATAAAGCTTATACGTACTATTTGAATTGCATTTTATTCTGATATAATTATCTATATATCGATATTATTTATTATTTGTAGTTCATTTTATGAGTTAGACGGGATTTTAAGTGTGCATTTGGGTTAACTTTTAAAGAATAGCTTTTATTATTTATAAAATAAATATATGAAAAAAGTTTTATCTTAATTTATAAAAAAAAAACTTTTAAAGCTATAATTTTATCGCTTCTCAAACACTCACTAAAACCACAATCTAAACAAACAATAAGTGTAACGTGAATGAGTTAGTTTTGTTTGGATTAGCGATAGTAGAAATAGTTTTTTTTTTCTAATTTGACTTCTAAAATTTTAAGATAGAATAAAAGTTAGATAGTGTAATGTGATTTATATTTAAATTGATAGTAAAAATAACATTTTTTTAAACTAAAATTTGTTTGAATAATTAATAACAAAATAAATTTAGATATAAAATGAAGGGAAAATTAAAATGGAGATCTTATAGTTTGTTTCTGTTTTGAACGACGTTCTTAAATTATTATTTTTTTATTGGATTCTTTAACTTTTTGCCGTTAAATTTATTAGTTTCTATGCAAACGGTGTTAAAAGTTACAACTGTCCGTTAAGAGCAGTGATTAGTGCACACGTGGAATACACGGACAATTTTTTTTTTTGGACGAAATACACGGACAATTTAGATCTAACCTGTACAAAGAAAGCCTCATGTTCTCATCGGGTTCGGGTTACAGTTTGGCGTTCTCCCTCAGGCTCGTGTTTGTGAACGCAGAAGCGCAGGGGCGAAGCGGCGAGATCAAGACAATCGAGTCATAGGCGAGATTGAAGGGAACAGAGCTGTTATCCGTGAGCTTCATTTTCTTTTGTGGACCGTTGGGAAATAGGTTTGATCCTTTTTTGGTGGATTAGGCTTAAATCTATTAGTTTTGGAGTCAAAATAAAATAACCAATTTTATAAAGTATTTGATGGCAATATTCTTCAAATATTTGAAATAAAATGGTGGAAACAATTTTTCCTCTAAGAATTGGTGAGAAAAGTTATATCTTACATGAGTTGGTGCTTTATGTGTGATAAGAACCAAAAACATCTTCAAATTGAACACACGGGCAGAAAACCTCTCAGAAATATTCTTCTCTTCTCTCTTTCTTTCAATGTTTTTTGCTGTGTATTATAGCCGGACTCTGACGTGATCCGGTTTGTGTGGGTATCTTGAGAGTACGAAACTACATTCTAGGTACGCTCAAAAATCTACATTAGTATCAAAGAATTTTTTATATCTGTCATCAGGCTGAATTGCTTCTGCTGAATATGTTTATGAGTAAAAACATTCACTGTGTTTATGAATATATGAAAGCATATGATTCTCACTCAAATATATATCTTTCTGTATGAGTTAAGTTTATGTTCATTGTGTTTAATGGTGGATAATTTTTCTTTTGTCTTCCTTTTTTGTGCTTTTCTGTGTTGTACAATTTCAGTTAATTCTTGTGGTTTTCGTTTATGCCTTTGTTTCTATAAGTATAAGTGTATTTAAAAGCTTCATAATACACATAACAAGACTCTGGAATAAAGGAACCTAAAGGTTGAACACAATCCCAAAAGAAATCGACGGAAAAACAAAACAAAATTAAATTGGTTCATCTGAAAACGAGTGATTTAGCCTTTGAAATTGATCTCATTGCGTAGAGCTCGAAAAAAATGACACCAAGAACGAGCAAAACGGACATCGGACAGTGAAGATATTGAGGAAAGAAGAATCGGGTCTGACGGACCCGACCCATCTCTCTGGTCAGGTCTGATCGACCCGGATGGAGGTTGAAGATGAAGTTAAAAAAATGAAACGGTGTCGTTTTAGGCTTCGGTTAAAAAAATGGATTGGTCTCGAGACGGATATTAGATCTAACACGGATCCATAAAATAAAATAAAAAATTATCAGGCCAAAATTGGCCCAACCCAATTCAAGCAAAAAAAACATTGGATCGGGTCAGTAGGCCCAACCTGATCCAAATCAAACAAAAAAATTAAAAAAGGGGCAAAAATAAAACGTAGCTCGTGAAGCCATGTGGCAAACCCGTTTGACACGTGGCAAGCATGACCAAACTGCAGATGGTGTGTGGAGTCTAAATCAGTGGCGAGTGTTGCGAATGGAGACCTCCATGGCAGCGCATGGCATACACGCACTTTCATTGAAAGTGAGATTTGTCCTGATTTCCATTTGTTCAAGATTTAATCTTCTTAGGGTGTGTGCAAGTGTGTGGGATCTTTGTTTGAGACGCATATTATTTTTAAAAATTCCTAAATTTGAGAAGTTCATGATGATATGCTATTTGTATATTTTAGAGGCAATTCAGGATCTATTTGTGAGGTTTTCAATGCTTATTTAAGTGTTTATATGCATTTAAAAATCCCTAAAATTACAATCATGACTCACATTTATTTATTTAGGTGAAAGTGAAGCAAAAGGCTTCTAACAGCACTGAAACACATGAGTATGGGTCATTGAGCATTGAGTTTGTGGATGATCAAGCTCATATAGATGATCCTGAAGAAATTGAATTTTTTGAGGAAGATCCCGATGAGAATCTTTTTCTTATTCCTGAAGAAGATTTTGAGGAGCTTATATAAGAGGGACATCAGGTGGTCTACTCTGATTCTGGACCAAAGTTTGAACCCTCATGTCCTGATAAACCTCAAAATTTAGAAGAGGTCGACCAACCCTATTCTGCTGCTATGGATGAGAAGATAGCAGAACTTGATGCAGACAAAACAACTATAATAAAGAATATAAAAATCATATACTCAATCATTGCGAACTATGTAGAAAGTATAATTGACAAAAAGAGTGCAAAATTCTACGTGAGTATAATGATGAAATATCGAGTAGCTGTAAGAGCAAGCGGCACATTCTCTATGACTGTCTCTTGGGTTGATGCTGTCAAAAAAATGACAAGATTCATGAAGAAAAATATAATATTTTTTAGGAAACTAAGGAAAACCATTATTGACTATTGTTGTTTTGACATTTAAATAGTTTATAATGTTCCTGTTTCTTTTTATGTTGGTTGTATTGAGAATATGACTCTATATATTGTTGTTATAATATTTATGTATTGACATGATATTTTTCATGTAATGAATTATATTTTTTAATTAATGCTACTTTTAATTGCGTATTATAATACCATGAATCCCTAATAATTGAGGGCTTTTAGAAAGCGAATCTTCTAAAAGTTATTGGCTTATTTAAAGTATTTATATGAAGTTTTTGACATAAAATAATAAAGTTGCTAGTATTTGTGTGATGTGAGGTACAAATGTATTCTCATGATTATGGATCTAGTAATAAAATTATTTTCTAGTTCATAATGATATAAGTACAGACATTGTATACCACGTTGTGCTATATAATCGTTTGGTTAAGTTTTCTTAAAGAGAACACTATTTCTAAATGTGAAAAACGTTGCTCCAGAATTGACAAATGGCCACGAAAGGCATCATTGCTAAACTGAATAAGGGAGAGAAATTGAATGGCGACAACTAGGACATCTGGCATCGCAAGGTTCAGTACATTTTGAAGGAATAGGAGGCTGTTAAGCTACTAACCACTATTTTGGTGGAACTTGAAGCTAGGACGACTACTCAGTACAAGAGAACTTGAAAGCTTACCAAGCATAGAAAAAGAAGAACAACGTTGCGAGATTCGCCTTATTGAGCACTATGGATAACTATCTGATATGCCAATTTGAGAAATATCAAATTGTTCAGGCTATGTGGGTTGCACTCAAGGATAAGTTTGATGGCATATCAACTACTAAGCTAAGAAGGTTGACAATCAATTTTGACACCTACAAGCTTAGAGGAATACTTTTATGAAGCAACATCTCAGAGAAATGTCTAACATGATCAGAGAACTTCAGGAAGCTGGACATACCTTGACTGATGGACAACAAGTTTAGGTTGTGATCAGATCACTCCCTTCTAGTTAGGAGCACATGAAAGTGAACTTGACTCATAATGACAACATTGTCACTTTTGATGATGTAGTGAAACATCTTGAGCTTGAAGATGAATACCTAGAAGCATATAAAGCTTCTGGACAAGCCTACTACACTGAGAATGCTGGTCCTTATAATGCAAAGCCTGATTCCAAAAAGGGCAATAAATCTCAAAAGAGAGGCAAGAAAGACGGCTCAAAGTTCAACAAGGGCATAAGACAATTCAAGAAGAAATGAAAGAAGGGCGGCAAGAAGAAAGTTGACCTAAATAAGGTCAAGTATTACGCTTGCTTGAAAATGGGTCACTTCATACGGGACTATACAGAGTGAAACGACCGTAAAAATGTATTAGTGAATTATGTGAATTCTCACATTTCTTTTGTTTTAAGTACTACTTTTCTAATAAAACCTATTTGTTCTTATTGGATTTTGGACTCAGGCTCAACAGACCATGTGATGAGGGATCAGGGATCCTTTATGGAATATTGTTGGTTGTTGTATCTAAGCAAATAGCTTTACGTGAGAAGCAATGCAAAGATCAAAGTCAAAGGCATTTGCACCTATAAGTTAGCTTTGCTTGGTGGAAAATTTTTAATCCTATATGATGTTCTTCATGCACCTGACATCCGACAGAACTTAGTTTCAGTACTTTGTCTTTTAGATTATGGATTTGATGTAAATTTTCATGGCAAAGTTGCAGACATTTTTAGCAACAAGATCTTTTATGGTTTAACTTTCCTTTCTAGAAATTTCTTTGTTATGGATATTGTTGGTGATTTGTATGTGCATGAATGTTTCATTACTTCCTCTAATATAGTTGTTGACATGAATATCTGGCATGTTAGACTAGGACACATTAACCAAAATAGAATGATTAAACTAGTTAGAGAGGGTTTGCTAGATTAAGTTTCAAATATGGAAATGTTCTTATGCAAGAATTGTTTAGCTGGTAAGGCAACTAGAAAACCTTTCAGTAAGGGGACTATAGATGATATTCCATTGCAATTAATCCATTCTGATATATGTGGTCCAATGAGTGTGAGGGCGAGACACGGAGCTTGGAATTTCATTACCTTCATTGATGACTATTCGCGATATGGTCACGTCTATTTGATCTCACACAAGTCTGAAGCTCTTGAGTGCTTTAGACGATACATCAATGAAATAGAAAATCAAATAGACTGTAAAATTAAAGTGTTGCATACTGATCGAGGTCGTGAATACTTATGTGATCAGTTTAATGAGCTTTGTGAAAAAAAATGGATAATTGGGCAACTAATCATCCCTGGTACTCCATAACAAAATGGAGTTACAAAAAGAAGAAATAAAACTATTCTAGACATAATTAGGTCAATGATGGCTCAAGTAAATCTGCCCATTTCATATTGAGGTGATGCTTTATTGACAGCTGCCTTCATTCTTAACCGTGTGCCCTCAAAATCAGTTACTTTTACACCCTATGAGTTATGGACAAAACGTAAGCTGGATTTAAGCATTTTTAGATCCTTGGGGTCAGCTGCATATATTCATAATAATTCCCATAGGTATAGGAAGTAAGGTCCTAAAGGAAAGAAGTATATCCTTATATGATACTTTGAACAATCAAAAGGATGTGTTTTCATAGGTAAAAACGAAGATAAAACCGTGACTAAAGTTGAATCAAGAGATACTGTATTTCTAGAAAATGAATTTCCTAGTATGGGAGATATTGATCGTGCAATATCTCTTTATGAAACACAAGAACAATGTAGTATAGAACAAATAAATGATCCTCAATCGTCTTAATACATTGATTTGAGTAGGAGCTCAGAAGGGTTTTTACAAAGGCCTAAATAAGAGAAGCGAAAGAGATAAGAAACTCCTATAAGAATGAGTGATAGGGGAAATATACTCAGGAGACACTTCTTAATAAAGGGAGAAGCACTTATTGTTACTCCAGATGAAGATGATAAGTTACGTTCTGTATCAAGCCTTGCTAAGGATGAATGGAAGAGGAAATTGATTCAATGAAAAAGAATCAAGTTTAGGAACTAGTTGATATACCAAAAAGGCTAAAAGCCATTGGGAACAAATGGGTTCTTAAAAGAAAAAAGAAAAGTTGATGGATCAATTAACAAATACAATGCTCGATTAGTTGTAAAGGGATACACACAACATGAAGGTATAGATTACGAGGATACCTTCTCACCTATTGTACATTTCAATTCTATAGACTTATTCTGGAAATAGTAAATAGTTTAGATTTGGAACTGTATCAGATGGATGTAAAAATCACATTTCTCAACTGTGATCTAGATGAAGGAATTTATATGGAATAATCATTAGGTTTCATTAAGAGAGAAATGAAGAGCAAAGTTTGTAGGCTCAGGGGTCCATTTATGGACTAAAACAGTCATTCAGACAGTGGTATTTAAGGTTTCACAGAGCGATAACCTCTTATGAATTTTAAATGATTGAAGAGAACTACTGTGTCTACATTAAACAGTTTGAGGGTAATTTTATGATATTATCCTTATATGTAGATGATATACTATTAGCTGGAAATAGTATAAATTTATTTTTAGCTATTAAACAATAGCTGTCATTAAATTTTGAGATGAAAAACATGGGGTGAAACAGAGTATATATTTGAAATTAAGATACAAAGGAATCACTTTAGAAGAATCCTCTCTCTTTCACAAGAGAATTACATCAAGAAAATTCTTGAGCGATTCAATATGAAAAACTGCAATCCCTTAGATACCCTAGTAGCTTCTGGAGTAACCTTAAGTCTTGATATGTGTCCCAAAACTGAGTTAACAAAGAAAAAAAATGGAAAGGGTTCCTTATGTTAGTACTGTTAGAAGTTTGATATACGTAATGATGTGTACAAGGCTAGATATTTGTTACACAATTGGACTGGTTAGCAGATTCCAGTCAAATCCCTGTGAGAACATTGGAAAGCAGTGAAGAGGATTTTGAGATACTTGAAGGGCACATTAGATTATGCACTATGCTATCAAGGAAGTGATCTACGCTTAGTTGGATACTCCAATGCTTATTTAGGTGGAGATGAAGTTGAGCAAAGATCGACTTCAGGATATACTTTTTTTTTAACAATGGCGCCATATGTTGGAGCAACAAGAAGCATACATGCATTGCCCTACATCCTATGGCAGCTGAATTCATGGCATGCACCTCAGCAATGCAAGAGGCTATATAGATCAAGAGATTTATAGAACACCTTGGATTTAGAAATGAAAGCATAAATCTGGTGTTAGTGTATTGTGACAATACTGCAGCCATGACCTATATGAAAGATCCCAAATATCATAAAAAGACCAAATACATAGATATAAAGTACAATTTTGTGAGATATTATATAGTACAGAAAGTTATTACTGTACAACATATTTCAACCAAGAGTATGGTTGCAGACCTCATAACCAAACCAACAGCCAAGGAAATATATGACAAACATGTAAAGGCTATTGGGATGCACAAAATGTAAAATTATAGACATTATGTAATATGTTTATGATTAATGAGAGTATTGCTTCATAAATTTATGTGTCTATATAAAGGTATACAATGTCTAGTATGTCGTACAGGCATGTGAGGTTAGCTCTCTCACACGATCAACCCTCTTTAATACTCAAGAGGAGTATATAAAGATGAGACAGTTGTGTTCACCAGTAAAACAGTAGGAATACTGATATGGTAGAGAAGAAACACAAATTATGTCGCCTCGACAAGAGTGTAGTGTGTTGAAATGAGATCTAATAAATATAAATATAGATCAAATCATAGACCCCCGTTTCCATGTTGCATGTTGCCAGACAACAAATTCTTCAACATTGACATCATAAGAGATAAATGGAGTAGAAGAATTTAGGTTGGATACTGGGAGTATCTAAACTTATGTCTGTATGGTGTTAATAATAAGATTCAAAATGACGTATACTCTTATAGTGTAAGAGAAACACCGTTGCATGTGATCCATACCACATATGCGAAAGAATCGTAAATGGGAAGCAAGTGAATAGATCTCTGCTTATTGCTATGTGAGTTCTAAGAAGGTTAAACACTTATATAATGTCCTTTTGACTTTAACATTGTCATAGAGGTATACTTCAGCCACTGCTACTTTAACATTTGTCATATGATCATGATGGATACAATCCAAGATATTATGTTAGGAAAGCGGTTGACGCATATCAAAATGATATATGAGCGAAAAAAAGATTACCTGGAATACACACACATTAAGACACGTCCCTTATGATATTAATTTTGGTAATTTCATAAGTGTGGACACTAAGCATATGAAAAGGCAATCTAAGTTTTATCTTGACTTGAGAGGGATTAGATCTGGCATGTAAGAGTGTATATTGATAAATCTATGACATATGAAGCATAATATTAAATTCAAACTACATAGAGAAATGTTGTCTTGTGCTGGTCCTATGAAAGGAACTCCTAGTATAGGCACCTAGAAGACGTCATGCACATGCGGTCACGGCAAATCACTTAGTATGAAAGAAGGAAAAGAGAGAGACAAGGCTCACGGTATATATCTAATTCATCAAGTGTGAGTGGGAGATGTTGGGAAATGGGTTTGATCCACCTTGGTGATTAGGCCCAAACCCATTGGCCTAGGGACCAAAATAAAATACAAAATTTTATGAGGCATTTGTTAACAATATATTAGGGTACCTATTGGCAATATTCTCTAAATATTTGAAATAAAATGGGATGGTGGGAACAATTTTTCCTGTAGGAACAGTTATATCTTACGCGAGTTTGTGCTCTGTGTGTGATAAGAACCAAAAACATCTTCAAACTGAACATACTGACAAAAAATCTCTTAGAAATATTTATCTCTCTTTTCTTAAGTATTTCTTGCTTTGTATTATAGCCAAACTCTGACGTGATCCGGTTCGGTTGCTCTCTTCTTTCTCCCGTTTTTCTTATATCATTCTAAACCATTTCAATTCGATTTGATTTTGGGTATACCATCCTCCTAATGAAAACACCCAATGCTTAACCATATGATAATAATAATTAAAAGCACGGTTTCAAGTATGCGATTTTCCTTGTTCTTTACCAGGAATTGATTATTGATCACTAAACATCTTTTTAAAGATCGCAAAGCATGCTTTTAAAAACAATTTCCTCCCTAAATAGTTTTTGGTAATCTGAATGTGATGCCAAGAAGTGACCTTGCTCTAACTACTATATTCTAAACAGCATCTTCCTATGGAACGACTTTAATTTGTCTTCTTATGTGTGTCCTTCATGAGATTGGGTGCTGTAGTTCCAAGGCTGATATGAAAGAGAATCAGTGAAATGAGGGAAGAAATTTGCGAGTACAAGAGAGAGCTGACGTGTTTGAAGAATGAAAGCTGCCTTGTTGATTTTGGTTGTTGCATATGCTTATATGGTTGTAAAGCGTCGAAGAACTAGGCTGCTGAATGAATGATCGTAGACTGTAATTGGTTAGTACCGTGAGTTTGAGCTTTTGGAAATATTAGGCATGTTTAGAAATTTCATGTATAATCGGGTTTATTTTATAAGCCCGATTTATATAAATTGAGATAAATCTCCTTCACATATTTACCTCGTAGATCGTAAAAGAAACCTCTTAAACCGTAAAAGTTACTTCGTATTCCATAAATCACGATTTATAAGCACTTATGGAACTTCCATAAGCTAATCCAAACGAGCTAATTAGCTGACTTCTTTTGAAATGCAAAAACGTTTTGAACACTGGAATCGTCGCTTCGCCCCTGCGCCTCTGCGTTCATAGACACGAACCCCAAGGATAATGCCAAATTGTAACCCAGTGCAAAATCCCGTTCCATTCTCCACATAAGGCTCGTTTTGATTAGCTTATGGAAGCTTCATAAGTGCTTATAAATCGTGATTCACGGAACACGAAGTAACTTTAACGATTTACGAGGTTGCTTTTACAGTCTACGAGGTAAATATGTAGAAGAGATTTATCTCAATTTATGTAAATCGGACTTATAAAATAAACCCAATTATTGATAGAGTTTCCAAACCAGCTAATCTCAGATGAGGTTTTCATTATCTAGGTCAGATGTAAGTTGTGAGCATGATCCACGTGTGCGCCACACTAGTGCTTTTAACGACAATTTTAACATCGTTTGGATATATTTAACAGTAAGGACTTACAGATTTAACGCTAGAAAGTTAAAGGACCAATAAAAAGAAAAAAAAAAGTCTAAAGACCTTATTCAAAACAAAAACAAACTATAAGGTTCTCCATATTAGTTTTCCCTAAAATGGCTGAAAAGAGTATAAATTGGCTGAGCACTCATACTCTCAGCGTATAAAATTTTATGAGGTCATTCTCACAGATAATATTTTTAATATGGGATTTTCTTTAAATTTTATTATTTAATTTTTTCTCCTTTTAATACTGTTATAAAAGTCAAATTATGGGGTCTTTTAGAACAATTTTACCTTATTTTAAGGGGAAAACTAATATGGCATTTCTTATAGTTTCACCAAATTTTAAATCAGGTTTATGTAGTTTTTTCTCCCTTTTATTGGATCCTTATTGCTTGCTTCGTTAAGTGTGCAAGTCCTTCGGTTAACAAGATCCTCATCCACCGTTAGTTTAAGTTGAGAGAGGGTGATATGGCGATTTGACTGGACATAAAGGAAAACTAAGGCATTGCTTAAAAAAATTTAAAACTTCATTTAGTTTCTATCCGTCCATCCCATCCTCTCTTCACTTTATTTTTGTGGTTTAGAGTTGATTTGTATTAGTTTATGGAAGTTCTATAAATATTTATAAATTGTGATTCTCAGAATATAAAGTAACTTTTACGGTCTATGAGGTACTTTTACAGTCTATGAGATAAATATGTAAAAAAAATTTATCTCGATTTATGTAAATTAAACTTATTATATAAATCTGATCCTAAAAAACTGTCCCAAACAACCTCTTAGGATGAGGAATTGGATTGTCGGCGGCGAAAACAACAAGAATTTTGCTGTCTATCTGGGCAGCATCAGTAGTCATGTTGTTGACATAATCGGCATGGTGAGAGCAGCAGTAAGTGGTCTCGCCGAGGTCGACGTGGCCAATATAATGGTGTCGATATTGTCATGGGGTTTCTTCCTTAACCCCTCCACAATCCTCCGCCTTTCTCCATCCTCCACCACTACTCAGACTGATTCAGAGACCTTGAAGTAGTACAACTCAGAGATCCCTACTTAGGCTTATTCATTACCACGCTGTTTAAGAATCCTCTACTTCTCCTCTCTCCTTCATTGACATTATCTCATCTGGGTGGAGTATAAGCCAAAATGGAATTGACTAAAATTTTTACATAGTCAATAGAATAAAAGTTTATAGTTCAGTTGCAGAGTTTTGGAAAAAGTGCATGCTATGAAAATTAACTGTAGTCATTTCTAATTCTTAACTTTCTTCCTAACACGTCTTTGTGTAATAAATGCAGCAGTTACCTACTTTTTCAATGCTACTCAGATGGGATGCATGATGTGAGCTTGTGGGGCGGCTTTAGAGAGGGAGAGGGAGGGAGGAGGAAGGAGAGGGATTTGAGCTTGGAGAACGCAGAAGCTATTGTTGAAGAAGTCACCATTAGAGAATCTTGAGAGAGGAGAGAGTCGTGTGGCGGAATATAGGAAAAGAATTAAAGAAGATTGTTGATGTCTCGTTGAAAGTCGGAGACGCAGTACAGTTCAAAGATGGTGTCCAATCAGATCGCCATATCACTCTCTCTCGACTTAAACTAACGGCAGAGGAGGGTCTTGTTAGTAGAAGGACTTGCACACGGAAGGGAGCAAACAATAAGGGTCCAATAAAAAGAGGAAAAATTACAAGACCTAATTTAAAATTTGGTAAAAACTTTTTAATTATAATTTATGGTATATGAAGTAGTTTTTACGGTTTACGAAATAATTTTTACGATCTACGAGATAAATATGTGAAAGAGTTTTATCTCGATTTACATATATTAAACTTATGCATAAACATAAGCTAAACCAAACAAACTTTTAATGTACTCTTTTTTCCTTTAATCGTGCGTTGTACCTCTCTCAACCTTTGTCAAAAAGATTCTGGCCCTATTTGGTATGCAATGATGAATTTTGATGGATTGGGTTTGTCATTAAGATTGAGGTTTTAAAAGTATGTTTGGTGCCAAGTAATATATTAAGGGAATGATAACATTAATTTTATTTTATAATTTAAGATAAAATGTGTACAGACTATAATACCCTTAACATTAAAAAAATATTAAAAAAAACTCCCGGTCTCTCCAATGTTTTTGGAACTAGATCGGATTGTACGGTCCAATCGCTAATCAGAGACAAAGACGGCTCGTGTCACACTTGAAAACCGCTTTCATTTTTTGGCCATTCTGAAGCCGCTTTGAGCTGGCATTTTAGCCAGAAGCCACTTTTAATTCGGGAATCAGAACTTATTTGGAAAAACCGGCCGGCTTGAGCTTTTCTTGAACTCTGAATTTTTTTTTCTTGATTCACAAACCCCTTGATCCTCAAACATCATTGAACAAGCTACACCCCATTTTTAATATTAACATATACCCAAGGTTGTCCTCCTTAATTTTTATAAGAGAAATAAATAGATGAAAGAAGATGAACTTAGAGATGAAGAAGAAGAAAAAAGGAGGAGTAAACTATTGGAAACAAGAGGAAAGAGGGAAAAAAACCTACATGTGTTATGATATTGAAAGACTTCTATATAAACGTTGCACGTGATGATCCATCTACAGTCTTTAACTTCTATATTTTCAGATTCCTTGAAAAGCTTGTTGTTGACATGTGAATGTTGTAGACTCTCTACATTATAGACATTTTGGTTACTGTTTCCCTTTAACTTGGTTTCCCCCCTAATATTTTCTTTAACTCTTTTTCTAATTGTATGCTTTTATTAAACTTTTAATATTTAGATTATTCTCTTATATATCAATTATATATTACATTTATATTTATATTACATATACTTAATATATATTATAATTATTAACAATTTTAATTTCTATTTTTTCTTATTAGTCTAAATTTATCTAATTCAAAATATATTTTAACATTTTATTTATGTCTCATAAGTGATATATAATTCTGTTTAGATGGATTGTTTACTTGTTAATGTGTAACTTACAATTATATAATTTTTTGGAATATATTTTGTGACCTTCTTAACTTATAATTTTGTATGATTAATTCATGGCAAACAAAAAATCTTGTATGATTAATTATGTTTATATTATTATATATGTATATAAAAATATTTTTTATTTAATTATTAAATCCCCAACCCGATCAAATGATTCAACTGATCCTTCAAATCATAACTCACTAACTTTTTATAAGCCGTTACCTTTTCCGGCTCAATGTCCAGTGAGACTCTTAAAACATTGGGTATCTCTTGCCTTCTCCATCTGTACAGATCGTCGTCCATGGAAAGAACCAGATAAAAAAGGAGAATGTTCTTTTTCGCTGAAAGTTTCATGCACCTTCATAGATATGCTCATTAACTATTTTTGCGAAATAATGAACTCTGCTAACAAGATTGCACTTTCTTAATTCACCTAGCTCTTCCTTCTTGCGTTATCGTCTTTTTCCCTTTTCTTGTCATGGATGAATCCAAAGAACCAAAGCCTCAGACAGTAGTTCAAAATCACCCACCCTGATTTCCAACAATCTTCGTTCCCGATACAAATGCCGACCTTCTGTTCCATGGCGTCTTTCTCTTTTCCGTCAAAAGTAGATAGATGGAATCAATATAAAATAGAATACTATTCCATCGAAGTTACAGGTTTCAACGACTCAGATTCATTCTTATCTCTTTTGACCAACGCCTTGAGATCCGGCATCCCAAAAAATAGGCGCCCTTTATGGCTCCGTTTGAAATTCAAATCTGCTTTCAGACTACCTCTGGCCTTCAATACTCAACACAGATCTTTTATCCAACCCACTAAACAAAAGGGAAGCCCATCCTGCTGATCAAACCATTCCTCCTCTGCATTTTAAACATTCTACCGATTCATATTACATACTATTCACAGTCTGGGGCTGTTCGTTCTTTGGTTATGGGGCGTTTTTTTTACCGGACAAAAAGAAAGAATCAACTGATATGGCTGGACGAAGATCCTATGTTCACAAAAGATCGGTTCTTCTTTTTCACTCGGCATGTTTGCCCTGGAAGTGAGGAGGAAGAGAATAGGATGCGACGGTGATGCTTCCACCGTCGTCGTTCTTCAGACTTGCTGCTTTCAACTTTACGATTTCAGAAAAGAGGGTATGATGGAGCGAAGGCGCCTTTGTCGATTCAGAGGGGAACTGGCATGGGCTTTTCAGCGGCTGCAGGTAAAGACCCTTCTTTGTCTTCTTCTTCATCCACTGCTATATATTTGATTATTCATTCATGGATGGTTTTGAATTGGTCAATGGGTTCATCGATGAGGGTTTTAACGGGTTTTTTTTGGGCAATGTTCCATCTGACTAGGAGGTTGTTTAGTGTTCATGGAATAAGGAGACTGAAGAAGAACTATCATGGAACACGTGTGTGTGTATTTTTTTCTAATGTTGAATTTTTTACTTTACATTCTCTGATTCGTTTTTACTAACCTGCGAGAGTCAATATCAAGGCGATGTTCTCCCTTTTTCTTCCATTTGACATCCTAATTTTCTTCTTCATCCACAGCATCGATTCCTCTGTTCTCGCAGCACACGACATGGCTTCGCGAACTGACTCCAGGGGCTTGTGAGCGCATAATCATGGTGAAAGTTGACAGAATCATCAGCAATTTGAAGACAGTGACGGGGTTACATTAAGGTATTCATATTAACTCCTGTTAAAAATATCTTCCACCGTCTTTACTTTTTCATGGATTTCCGCAAATGATGCTTTAAAACATACAGGGGTAATCAGTTTTTGAGTATTCTTTGCTTGGTGTGTATGCTATCGGGACAAGAACGTTCTTTAATCCTCCCTTCCCCCAGTTGGAGGAAATGACAGATGATGTGCTAGGTGGGATGCTTCATACAACTCTGATGGATTAGGATGCTTCTATAGATCTGCATGGCTTTGTGAATCTGTTTGTTGTATGTCTTTGTAACAGCCCTGCATAGATGCATGTGTTTAAGTTTGCTCATTTGTAATAGTGTTATTTAATCCTCCGTTTATTGTTTTTCCATCTGTTGTATGTTTTTGTGAGTGTATTGTACTGTATTCATGGCAGTTATTAGTTATTACATGCATTTCCTCAAGTTTTTCTTTAATTGCCGAGCAATGGATTTACAGGGATCTAAACTGTATTTCATATTAAACCGGTTTGTTTTTTAATATAACACAGTAGTTTGCTTTTTAAACTATATACATGAGCACAAGCACACACCTTTCAACCAGCAATGCATGCTTCCTTTAGCATCTCACTAGCTGCATCAAATGCCTCGATCATTGTGGTTTTGATTTTTTTTTTTTTCTATATTGCATCACTTGCTAATAATCTGATTACAATTTTCGCTTTTAGCTAGAGAAAGATGCTGTTCCAATAGGACAAGCTTTTGTCATTTTTTTATTGGATAATTGTAATGTGCAAAAACTGGCAGGTAATTGTTCCAGATTTTTTTTAAGGCCGATGACACTTAACAGTATCCATTTTTCTTCAATTTATGTTTCCTTAATGGTGCAAGTGGATAATGACATGTTCATTCATTAAAAAGAATATTTCCTTGAGCAAGGTAGAGAATTGTTTATAAGTTCAATTGCAATATGCTTTTTTTATGGACTTTCTGTAGCATTGATTAGGATTTTCGTTTTTTATTCTTACCACCATCAGCATGATATTTCCACTTTAGGTGATGTACCAAGTCTTACTATCACATTTGTCAGTTGGACAATTTTCGGATCTTACACTCGTGTCTTTCTTTTCTTGTATGTTGTTTTAAGAATATATATCTTTATATATTCTTTTCTTCTCTTACAAAAATTTCTTGATCTTATTTATATAACAATAGCTGGTGCTAGAAAACTTATGTTACACATAGAGAGAGAGCTAGGCACTCTGAAGATCTGACTTCCTATCTAATTAAATGAGCAAATAAAAGTCACATAGAGCGATGGGCACATACGTAGCGGTGAGCATTTAGTTTTTAGAAAAAATTGAAAAATCGAATAAAGTCAGTTTAAAAAACTGAACCGAAATTGATTAATAAAATAAACTGAATTGAATTAACTGAAATATTTTTGGTTCGGTTCGGTTAATAACCGAGTTAACCGATTTTTTTAATTTATTTTTTACAAAATAAAATATATAAAAAAAAAATTTTTTTAAAAAGATTATTTTTATCCTTAATATTAGATTTAGGTGTAAAATATATAAAATAGATTAATTAGATTTAAAATATCTATAGATTTTATCTAATATTATTCAAAATATACACTTATTTAATTATAAAAACATGTATTTATCAAATAATATATATTAAATATAAATATATTATAAATATTTCAGTTTTAACCGAATTTTTTTTAATAACCGAAACGAACACCGAACACCAAATTTTTTAAAAAATAAAAACCGAAATTTCACCGAAAACGAATTAACCGAACTGAAAAAACCGAATTGAGTTCGGTTCGGTTTTCGGTTTTGATTCTAATTTGCTCACCCCTACACATATAGTCTTATTATATGACAAGTTTGCAAATCAAAGAAAGAAGGGAGAAGCAAACAATCCAAGGAAGATGTTTGCACATAGTGATTTTTAATTTGACTATTGAGAAATTACAACATGTACCAATGGAACCTTTTGCTTAGGAAAAAATTATTCTGTTATAGGTTGTTCTTTTTTCTTAATAGGATGTTCTCATTACCTTTTTTTAAGGTGTCTGATGCTACTGCAACATGCTTGATGAACTTCTTGAAATGAGGTATAGCACAAATGATTTCTGTTACGTTGCTTTTTCAAAATGCTTTATAATCTTTCATTCTCATAATGAAAGGAAATGGTGATATATTGCTTCTCTTATGCAAAATTGTTGTGACAAATATGCTGCCAATTTATGTGTATGGAGAAGCAAATCAATTTTAATGTGATGTGCCACATTCCTCATACATGCATCAACTATTTTGTCTCATCTTCATATGTTATTGTTATCTTCTCTCACTATATTTTTAATTTTTAAGATTAAATATCTTTAATAATTTATCTCTTCCTTATTATTTTTGCAAGAGTAACAGATTCACCTTGCTTTTGCCTAGCTCGTTTGGATTAGCTTATGGAAGCTCCATAAGTGCTTATAAATCGTGATTCACGGAATACGAAGTAACTTTTACAGATTACGAAGTTGCTTTTACGGTCTACGAGGTAAATATGTGGAGGAGATTTATCTCGATTTACGTAAATCGGGCTTATAAAATAAGCCCGATTACAAATAGAGTTTCCAAACAAATATGAGAATAGTGTTGGTGCCCCATGATCAATGTTAAGTGTTCCTCCAATGGCATTTGATTTGATAAATAACATGATTCTACGGTGGATATTCCATTAGAGAATACAAATATAATTGTACAATCAGAATCGTTGTTTACAGTTAGTCTTTCTTTGGGGGGCTTATTTTTCTCTATGGTGATTCATTTTTATCATGTTGAATCTAGATTCAATTATATTTGCAACTATAAATACTATATGTTGATTACATGGTAGAACTATCGTAGACATAGAAATGTTGAAGATTGTGAATGGCCACTAATTAATGTTATTAGATATGTTGCAGCTGATAATCTGGAAATTTGGATCATTTCCATTTCTGATATGGTTGTCCTCATCATATTAATGTGAATAAGCTGACGGTTGAGTTATGATTGGGCTGATCTTATGTTTGCTTTCAAGTTCCTCATCATACTTAGAAAGTTCCTATTTGCTTAGTTATATAGTTTTGACTTTTGTAGGTTTGATATTTGTTGTCAATGAAGGTGAGTGTGGGTGCAAGAGCAGAATTAAAAAAATTTGCACAGTTATGTATATAAAAATTTTGAAGTTATACAATCCTTAAAGTTATATTAGATGATTTAAAAAAATGTATTTTGATTTACAAGCATATCGCATGATACTATTGTTTATAATACAAAGATATATTTATGAATTGTGATGCATCATCATACCAAATTTAGCAATTTAAAAATTGTATGAAGAAAAATGTGTTGTGTAGTTATTTATGATTTAGGTTTGATATTTGTTGTCAATGAAGGTGAGTGTGGGTGCAAGAACATAATCAAAAAAATTTGCACAGTTAGATATATATAAATTTTGATGCATCATCTTATTGAGTTATACCATCCTTAAAGTTATATTAGATGATTTAAAAAAAAGGTCTTTTCATTTACAAGCATATCGCATGATACTATTGTTTATAATACAAAGATATATTTACGAATTGTGATGCATCATCATACCAAATTTAGCAATTTAAAAATTGTATGAAGAAAAATGTGTTGTGTAGTTATTTATGATTTATGTTTGATATTTGTTGTCAATGAAAGTGAGTATGGATGCAAGAGCAGAATCAAAAAATTCTGCACAGTTAGATATATAGAAATTTTGATGCATCATTTTATTGAGTTATACTATCCTTAAAGTTATATTAGATGATTTAAAAAAAGGTCTTTTGATTTACAAGCTTATCTCATGATACTATTGTTTATAATACAAAGATATATTTACGAATTGTGATGCATTATCATAATAAATTTAGCAGTTTAAAAATTGTATGAAGAAAAATGTGTTGTGTAGTTATTTATGATTTAGGTTTGATATTTGTTGTCAATGAAAGTGAGTATGGGTGCAAGAGCATAATCAAAAAATTCTGTACAGTTAGATATATAGAAATTTTGATGCATTATTTTATTGAGTTATACAATCCTTAAAGTTATATTAGATGATTTAAAAAAAGGTCTTTTGATTTACAAGCTTATCGCATGATACTATTGTTTATAATATAAAGATATATTTATGAATTGTGATGCATTATCATACTAAATTTAGCAGTTTAAAAATTGTATGAAGAAAAATGTGTTGTGTAGTTATTTATGATTTTAATCATATTTTATTTTAATAATTTTTTTGCATATGAAAAATAATATGACTTTCAAAGTATCAAATAAAAAAAAATGATATAAAAAAAAAACTTTCCGCACAACGTATGAGTAGCACATGCTCCATGAAAGAGCAACTATTAGATAGCAGCAATGGAAGGCAATGATGGGAAGAGATGAGTAATTTAATCTAGATTAAAATTAATGGGGTGCTCTTGAACAAAAATTTATTATAAATAAAAATATTTTTGTCTAAATTTATAATTCTAGAATTAAAAAAAACAATACCAATGACGGGTGGTTTTGATCTAGTCCCTACCCCTAATCCCACTTACCTACCCGACAGGGCCTTCAACTTTTATATGACCTCGCTACTCACGTGTAATATTTAGTTTTTTTTTTTTGCGCAATTTAAGGGCTGGAGGAAGCATTATATAAATAGATTTATATTTTTATTTAAAACTATGAATATATATATCCTACCCTATGTCCTGTTATTAAATAAATTATTTTTATTTTTATTTTAATATCAAATTAATTTGTCTAACTTATAAATTGATAGATTATCAATTGATATATGATATACGTTATGATTAACTAACTTATTTAACTTTTTCATTAATCTTTTTATAAAAAATCAATCGAATCTTATATTAAGGATCCAAAAAAAGAACTATGTTTTGCCTCTTCATCATTATGTGTTTTTTCCAATTTTATGTTAAATTTAGGCAACATTACTCTATTTTTAATATTTTCCTCAACATTCAAATTTTATAGGGAGAATAGCATTTAGTTCTTAAATAAAAGAAAAATATATATTGAAAAGTCTTATAACTTATTAATACTAGCTTTCCACGTATTAATAAGAACTTTTCTATTTTTTTTAAAATTAAGGTTTAAATAATATTCTCCCAATTTTATAACTCTTCCACTTTTATAAAAGATCCAAAGAATAACCAGGCAGAAGAAAGAAAAAGTTTAAAGACCAAAGAGACGAGTCATGAGTTGGACTTGGACAGGTGGAGTGGTTTACGGTTTCCTCACTCTAATTTGTTTAGTGATTAAAATTTTTAAAAATAGTTTTGTAATCGTGATTTACAGTATATAAAATAAGTATATAAGAGAAATATTATCTCCATTTACATACATAAACACTTATAAACTTTCTAAGAATTCATTCAAACAAGCTATCAGTCTCTGCTTGTTTGGAATAACGATTTGAACTTTTAAAAGTATTTTTTTAATCGTGATTTACAGTATACTAGGTAAGTATATGAGAGGAGTTTTATCTCGATTTACGTAAAAATACCTATAAACTTATGAACAGTTATTACAAACAAGTTATTTAGTGCTTGTTTGGCAACACATTGAGAGCTAAAAAAAGCTCTTTCTGATATAAAAGGCCGGCAAACAAATTTAAGATTGTTTGGCAACGTTTTTGTGCAGATGGACTTAACCGAAAAAAAAACTCCTTTTGATTTGAAGAAAAAAATTCTAGCTTTTGAAGTGCTTCCATGGTGGTGGGTAACTGTGATCGGAACATTTTATCCTATTAATCACACACACTAGGCTCTAAATTTTTCTTTTTATCTAATTTATAATTTCTTAAATTTCTTGAATTTAATAATTTAGCTTATCTTTAGCTTAATACCAATTTTCAAGTCTCAATGATAAAGTTATTAACTTTTTTCTAAATTGATATTGGTTCATTTTTAATTTCATAAATTAATCCTTAATCGAATATTCTCATTTTTCATCTAAACTAACTTTTCAAATAATAATCTAAATATGTTTAAGGTTAGAAAAAATTCATTTTTACCACCGTCAATCCAAACACAAATCACATTTACAATTTAACTTTTATTCTATCGAACTTTTGTAAAAGTTATATTAAAACAAATACATTTCTGCCACGCTAATCCAAACATGCCCTTAATAAATATACTAAAAAATAACCTATTTATTATCACATGACCTATTTATTATCAGTATGCTAAAACATAATAAATATTATTTATTTTTAATCTAATAAAATAAAATTTTTCTCTGGCATTCATATCATATAAAAAATTCGAAGATAATTTTTAATAAATGTTGAAATAATTAGTAAATGTTGAAAACAATAAAGAAACATACCATTATAAAAAATTTTAAGACATTTTTTTCATAAAACTGTTATTCTAATTTTTTTTCCTTCAAAAAGTTAGTGATAAAATTGTTAGATCATAATTTAAAGTCACTCACACAGTCTCAGTTTTGTCGTTTTGTGATCACCCTTTCACGCAAAAAGGGATTGATACTGTGCCCTTCTTCTTCCCTTTATTTTTTTTATTGTTCACTTTCACTTTGACAGATGACACCGATGTTTAACCAGATGTTGCCACGTTTTCCTACCAACAAAAAGGTCTAGTAGTTTTTTTGGACCAAAAAAAGTCCATAGTTAAACCTTTATAAACCACAATGAAAAGATAAAACTTCAGAGTTAAAACTAATAGTCGAATATAGTAGCAATGTAGCATTTAAAATGCGAGGGTGAATCAGATGCTTTAAAATAAAAATTAGAATGAGGAAAGAAAAGATTGATGTGGACAGACGATTAAGAATTAATATATTTATTTAAAAATTGATTTTAATTTCTCAAAAACCAAAACATTTGACAAATAAGATATGCATAATCTTGTTTTTGACGCAAAAAAAAAAAAAAAGACATGCATAATCTTGTTGGAGGTTAGTTAAAACACACTTCATATGTAAGCAACTATTTAATAAATAAATATTAACTTGTTTAGAATAACGATTGGAACATCTAAAAGTAATTTTTTAATCGTGATTTACAGTATATAAGATAAATATTTTAAAAAAACTTTATCTCAATTTATATAAAAAAACACTTATAAATTGGCCATAACTTATAAACCAAACATGCTAGTTATTTAAACCAAATAACTTGTAAGTTAGTCACAACTCACAACCCTAGCCTCTCCATCATTTATGACTGAAAATTAACTGGATTAAAAAAATCATTTCATCTACTATATGTTGAATCTAAAAAGTATCTAAATTTATCGCTCATTTAGATGAAATTTAAATAGATACAAAACAATTTTTATTTTAAATTTTGTATTTATTAATCCATGCCATCAAAAGCCGTAACTTTATTTTGTAATTGCTTCAGGTCAAATTTTTTTTTTTTAATTGCTCATGTAAACAACTATCAAAGAATAAACTGTTCCCTTCTAAAGAAAAAATTCATTTTTTAAGTGCATGTTATATTTTTAGATTTTATATTGATTGATATAGACATATTGATGATTATTAATGAGATATTGGCCCTTAGTAATTAGAAGATCACCGTTTTGCAATGAACAATGGTACAAAAATAGGAAAATTACAAAACGAGATACCATTCTGTGGGCGGATACAGGGCTGACTGTACAGAAGTCATTTATTCGGTATTCCAGAGAAAGCGTATGTGTCAAATCTAGAGAGATATTGGCCAAAAATAAAAATAAAAATAAAAAGTGAGAAAGAGAGGGAGAGAAGAGTATTTCAGAAGCTCACTGCTTCGCTGATTTTGAGGCATGGAAGAGAGAGTGTGAGTGGGGGGAGAGAGAGTGAGGAGTACTGCACAAGTTTCACAGACCCACATTTGTATTTCATTTGGGCCTCTGCTCTGCAATATCAATCTTACGGAAGTTTCCTGAGCTCTCTTCAGAGAAAACCTCCCAGGTGGGTTTGGGTTTTCCTCCGATTCTTGTATCGCCCGCGTCTTGGATTTTGATAGTTAATTTTCGGTATTGTCGCTCTCCCTCATACGCATTTTTTTTTCTCCCGATCGAGTGTTTCTTCTACCTTGTAGCTTATTTGACTGTATCCGGTTGTGTTTTGATTTTTTTTCCTTGGGGTTTTCAAGGTTCTGATAAGAGCTTAGGCTGTTTACTGATCATATCACGATGTCTGGTAAATCTGCTTATACATTTCTGATATGTATTTTCAATCGGGGGTTTTCGTGTTTGTTCGGTACTTTTCCACCTTCACTTCTTATGATTTTGTATTCGCATATTGTTTGATTGGAGGAGCGATTTGGAGTCAGCGAGCAATCTTCCGATGGTTCCTGCTCCTTTTCCCCTTTACATTTGGGGTTTTTACTGTGAATGTCGTTCTGCTTTGAGGGGTTTCTGTATGAAGTGACATTTCACCGTCTAATATGCCTCCATGATTGATCTTCATTTCTTTATTTTATTTTCCGAGACATGGAACTATAGTCGCAATGTCAAGCTTTTCCCTTTTGAGTTTCTAACATGAATGCTCATCTTCATGATTTATGTATCCAAAGGTTAATCCTTTCTCAGCTGACCACGCAACATTATTTATTGATGCGGTTAGTTGCTTAATATCAGTGATTGTTTATATTCAAGTTGTGTGTTTTGTTTGGCAGGTGTTTTGAGATAATGTTGAGGAAGAGAACCAGGTCACTCCAGAAGGATCAACACCTCATGGGTCATGTACCAAACCCAGATGCTAATTTGGACTATTATTCTCAGTCTCAATCTCTGGGAAGAAACACGAAAAGCAATTCAATTTTCAATGTTCCTCGTGTGTTTGTAGGTCTGGGTCCTAAGGGCTTACTAGATTCTGATTCAGTTAGGAGCCCAACATCTCCGCTTGATGTTAGGGTGCTGTCAAACTTAGGAAACGCAGTTAGAACCCCAAGATCATCTACCCACGAGGGGAATCAAAGGAGCTGGGAATGTGGCAAAGTAGGCCTAAGCATAATAGATTCTTTGGATGATTGTCCTAAATTTTCTGGGAAAATTCTCCGACCATCGGAGAGTAAGAATTTTAGTCTCAGTCCAAGAATGAGGGTGAAAATCCCTAATTGTCAAGCCTATACTGATTCTTTTGAGGCATCTAAATCCTTACCCAAGGATTTTTGTAAGCCTCAACATCACAAGAGTGGGTCGATTTTTGGGAAGGGTGAATCAAAAGTTCTTTTTGAAATTGGAGAAACCCTCCCAGAGATTGAGCCATTTGGGAAAAGTAGGTCTTGTTCTCTGGACTCCTGCAGTCCATTGAAAACCCTTTCTGGTTTATCTCATTTGAACATTGATTCGATCTCTGAGATTTCTATGAAAAATATGATCCCCCAATTGGGTTCTCCTCCTCATTTTAACAGAGGAAGCCAGATCTCTAGCGCCTTATCTCGTACAGAATTCAGTTCAAAACCCTCTTCCATATGCACATCAAATGACTTTGTTGGGTCTTTATCTGCTGGTGAGATTGAACTTTCAGAGGACTACACATGTGTAATTTCCCGTGGTCCTAATCCAAAAACTACTCATATTTTTGGAGATTGCATCCTGGAAACTCTTTCCAATGTTTTTGGAAACCATAATGAGAATCAAGAGGGGAATAATGGAGTGCTGCCCAATGTAGATAACAGCTTACAAACTCCAAACCTATATCCCTCTAGTGACTTTTTGAGTTTCTGTTACCATTGTGACAAGAAACTGGAAGAGGGGAAAGATATTTATATATATAGGTAATGTTAACCAGTCATTCACTGTTGTATGAGTTCTGTTTGACTTTAGAATTAGTGTTAACTTAATGGTTAGATTTGATTCTAACCCTGGCTTCGATTGACATCGTGCAGGGGTGAAAAGGCATTTTGTAGTTTAAGCTGCCGTGCTCTGGAGATCATGATTGACGAGGAACTCGAGAAGAAATCAAATCCATCTTCTGGAAATTCATCTCCAGAACCAAAACATAGCGAGGAACTCCTTGGAACTGGCATTTTCACAGCCACCTAGAGGCTTTTTCTGCCATACCCACTGGAGGATGGTGGACGCAGTTGATCATTTGTTCATAGAAGAGCTGTTTTATGTGCATCAATCAGCAGCCATGGATGATCATTTTGTACATCATTGCGGTTGCCATTGGAGTTTCAGCTTTCACGCTCCTGGTGGATGATGGTTCTTGGACGGCTAGTTTTGGTTTTCATATAACTAGAGATAACATGCTATCAAACTTACTAGTACTGGTACCTTATTTTGCCCCATGCAGAAAGGATCGAAGCCGATTTTTCTGGCTTCCCCTTCTATTCAATTTACCTTGCATTGCCTCTACATTATGTCAAATATCAATGTATACCATCCGGACCTGTTTTTGACTGAATGATACATGTGATCTTATAGCAGGGTATAAAATCTATTTCCTGTGAACTTTGACCGAATCTTGGAAGTTTTGATGGATGTTGCCATGAATTATAGTTGACATATAAGTGTAGGCCAATTTAACTTGTCAGAATGTCGTTATCTGTTTCACTTAAAGGCTAAACAAAATTCTACCTCGTTTTCTAAATCCAGGAAGCTAGATGAATGTGATTCTAAATAAATCTGGACTTCCGAAGCATGTACCTACATGAACTGATGGGCATGCCTGTTCTCTAATAAATCAAAATTCTACGTCAAGTCCGGTGAATTAGTTAGCTTTCAGAGTCCATCTGGTTGTTCGACGATCTCAGTGTTTTATATATATATATATATTTTCAGATAAAGCTTGTTTTCCAGCTTTCTGCATATCTGTTCCACCGGTCTGCTTGTAATTGAGACTTTTCATTATTAAATACTGCCGTATTAATGTATTATTTCTGATAGTAATCCCTCCACAAAGGCATGTCATCGAAGTATTCAAGTAATCACATCATAGATTTGGCCAAAAAAGAAAAAAAAAATCACATCATAGAAAGGCAGGAGTTCAAGCATGTTATGATTCCTTTTGAATCAGGCACATATTTCAGAGATGGACGCACGAATTTTCAGAGAAAGTATGAATTAGTCGGTGAAAAGTGCCTCCAAAAGCGACGCCACGTTTTTAAAATGGGGACGAAGCCCTTCAACGGACACACAAAAGCGGAAAATATGGGTCATCATGAGGCCTCGTGAATTTTGCTTAGACGTGAAACGAGGGGTAATTCTAGCCGTCTATTCAATTTCATCATCGTTTTAACCATTCTAGTTGATTCCCGACTTTGTGAGTTAATGGTGAAAAAAAAAAAGCTGGATATGAAACAAAAATTTTGATTTTTAATTTTTTTTTAAAAAATATTCTATTTGAACTGATTTGTTATTCCCACAGATCCTATGCATAAGAAAATTTGGGAACTCCCTCCTGGTTCTAACTATAAGAGACTAGTATGTTTGGAATAGCGGTTAGAACTTTCAATCATATTTTTCAATCTACGAGGTAGCTTTTACGATTTACGAAGTAGCTTTTACGGTATATGAAGTAAATATGTGGAGGAGTTTTATCTCAATTTAGGTGAATCGGGTTTATGCATAAGCATAAGCCCAGCCAAACATCCGTGTACTCATATTTCTTATACTGAGAAAATCAAATCGAGCCCGTCGGTCCAGTCTGTTTAGGTCTGAGTCTATCAAGGGCTAGGTTTATGATTTCGGGCCTTTAGAATGAGTCGGGCTTAAAAGGGTCAGCCTTGTAGGGCTACGAGCTTAAAAGGACCATCCTTTTAGGCCCGTTTATTTTTTTAAAATAAATTAATGGGCAAAGGGGCAAAAATACCCTTATATTTTTCAGAAAAGTGCACCCAGCACCAAATGTTTTCACTGGGAGCATAGATGCCCATCAACATTTCAAAATGGAGCTAAAATGCATATCCATCTGCCACATCATCATTTTTCTGGGGGAAAATAACCATTTTGCCCTACAATTTTGTGAAATTTTACAATTTTACCCTTAGCAATTGTGTGATACTTTTAAATTAGTAAATGACCTCCAAAAATTCTGAAATTTTTCAGAATAAAAGTAGACATGATAAGCTTTAATTTGATAGGTCAAATGAAATTTTATTTGGTCAAAATGACCATTTTACCCTTACAATTTTTGCAATACTTGAAAATTGACAGATTTGTCACCAAACTTTAAAAAATTCATATCTAATTGTATAGATATTCAATTGGGGTGGTTCCAAAGCCTATGTAACCCTTATTAAGTCTAGTTTTATGGAAAAAAATATAAATTTTAGCCAATAAGAACCTCAAAATTCTCAGAATTTTTATTTTTGAAGTCTGCTCCAGAAAAATGTTAAATTCGCTGGGCCAAATTCAAAAATTCATTTCTCCTTGTTAAATTCGTTGGCACAAGTTGAAGTTGTTGTCAATGTGATTTCCTGTTGAGTCAATCAGATTGTGTGAAACTTTTAAATTAGTAAATGACCTCCAAAAATTATGAAATTTTTTAGAATAAAAGTAGACATGATAAGCTTTAATTTGATAGGTCGAATGGAATTTTTGGAGTTGTATACAAGGAGAAATGAATTTTTGAATTTTGCCCACCGAATTTAACATTTTTCTGGAGCAGACTTCAAAAATAAAAATTTTGGGAATTTTTAGGTTCTTATTGGATAAAATTTATATTTTTCCATAAAACTAGACTTAATAAGTGTCACATAGGATTTGGAACCACCCCAATTGGATATCTATACAATTAGATATGAATTTTTAAAGTTTGATGACAAATCTGCCAATTTTCAAATATTGCGAAAATTGTAAGGGCAAAATGGTCATTTTGACCAAATAAAATTCCATTTGACCTATCAAATTATAGCTTATCATGTCTACTTTTATTCTGAAAAATTTCAGAATTTTTGGAGGTCATTTACTAATTTAAAAGTATCACACAATTACTAAGGGTAAAATTACAAAATTTCACAAAATTGTAGGCAAAATGGTTATTTTCCCCCAAAAAAATGATGATGTGGCAGATGGATAGGCATTTTAGCTCCATTTTGAAATGTTGATGGGCATTTATGCTCCCAGTGAAAACATTTGGTGCTGGGTGCACTTTTATGAAAAATATAAGGGTATTTTTGCCCCTTTGCCCTAAATTAATATATGTAATATCATTATATCAAATTATCAATATGAGATATATCTAAATACCTAATAGAGTATTAGTAATAGGCTAACACTTATTAAATGGTTTGATTTATTTGGTTTTATATAATGGTTTATTCATGTTAACTTTAAAAAAAATAGGTTAATTTGAACATTAAATAGTTATTTTAACTAGAAATTTATATTTTTAAAAATAATGTATCTCAATTTAAAGCAACATAATAAAAAAGTTGTAAAACTTGAAAGTAAAATTAAAATGAGTTTAGACCCGAACCCGTGAAGGACCAGCTCTGTAAGATTGCGTGCTTCATAAATTGGGGGTTTTACAGGAGTTGAGGCTAAATGGGCTGACCCGTTTAGACCCGAGCCTATAAAGAGCCAGCCCGTATTCCCTGTTATAATATTTTCCCACCTCATTTATTGAAAAAAAAAAAATCTTCTTGTTATCTTCATTAAATGTAAATCGGCTTTGAGTGTCACATTTTTGCCATTTGCTCTGAGTTTCATTAAATATTTGGTAAAAAATCAAAATTAATTGAAGCTTTTTTAAAAAAAAAACATTTTGTGACATACTTATGTAAAGTAATACTTTCAAATAATTTTTTAATCCCATAATTATTAATTTCTTATACAAAGGATCAGAAAAGGGTAATGTACTAATGGTACATTATAGCATGTTTAGAATAGCGATTGGAATCTTCAAAAGTGCTTTTCAATTGTGATTTACAGTATACGAAGTAGCTTTTACGGTCTAAGAGGTAAAAATGTGGAAGAATTTTGTCTCGAATTACATGAATTGAGCTTATGCATATGCGTAAGAAAAAAGTTAAATTTCACCATGAGATATTATTAATTATTATTAGTTTCTTTTTCCTACTGTCCATACACACACGTTTTATTTTTTTTTTATATCTATTAATATTTTTAAAACATTTCGGGAAATTTTAAATCTCAATCATTATTCACATTCCACTTCAAATCTTGCCACCCAAACTTGTCTGAAGTAAAAATCTCAATATTCCTCCAGCTCGAATATAAGGAACAATTACCATGGTTAAAAAAAACTTAATTGTATCACAAATTAAAATTTGGTTCACAAATGTCCCTAATTAATGTTTGAATTTCTACGTTGTAGTTAATAATCTTATTTATCACAAATATAATTAAGGGAGAATGCCAAAAAAATATCATTTAAACTTCAAAATCCCGTTAATAAGTTCGGTAATGGGATTGACAAGAATGATAATGCAATTAACAAATCATTTTATTGTTAAATCACCTATTTAGGATTTTGAAGTTTAAATGGTATTTTTTTTAGAATTCTCACTATAATTAATGCATCAGATATGTTGGGAAAAAGATGCATTAGACGTAAGCTTTTTACTACCTCCCATCGCCCTATATAACATAACTAAAGTGGGTAAAAAGGGCTGACCTTTTACGGTTATTTTTAGGTTATACAAAAGAAAAATAGTCATTTTTTAAAAGTCGGCTGTAAGTTACTGAGCTGAAGCTATTTTAATAAATTTTACTGTTTTTTTTAGTTTTTTTTAAACTATAACAATGAAAGTCCAAATTTAAAACATTAATGTTGTCAAAATAAAGGGGTGAACAATACGCATCATCAAACAAACAAACATAGTCACTAAGTCATAATCAAATGTAAATTATTATCCACATAACACAATTACAAATAATTAATAAGAAAAATTAACAAAATTAAAAATACTTCTTATAAATATACCTTGAAAAGTGTAAGTAGTTAACAAAATAAACAACACAAGATATAAACAAAACAATAACTAGAAAATAAGTTAAAAAATACAAAATTGGTAACAATACCTTATGAAATAAGAAATATCTTTTATAAGTTTTTAATTTTTAGGATTCTTAATACAAGATATTCTTATAAAAATTAATTCTAAAAAAGATAATAACAACTAAATATTTGCAACATCATTAACGACGTATAAAAAATTAATAATATTATTATCATATAAATAATTTTAAAAAATAAAAAATATATATACGGGTCTAAAAGGACTGATCTTTTTAGACCCGCTTTCACTTTAGAAGTAAAAATCTTAAGCTTAACCTTTACAAATTTAAGGCCTAAACGGACCGGCTCAACAGGCTCAGTCCGTTTTCCTGACTCTAAACATAACTAAAAATAAATAAAATGGATGAAATTTTTGTATTTTTTATATTAAATAAAAAGGAAATCGATTTCTATTTATTTATTATTTTTTTATAGTCCACCCGGTATCCAGAGCTTCGCCCTGAGTAATCCGGATCCGACCCGCGTCGCGCACCTAGCATGGTGGGTGAGTCTCCCAGTAGGAATTTTCTGCATACATAAGGCTCGAACTCAAGACCTTACTTAAGTAGAACCAAGCCACTTATCATTCGGACCAACCCCTATTGATAATCGATTTCTATTTATTAATTTAGAATAGCTTGACCTAATGGGTTACTAGGCGAATGGGATTAGATATCCAATAGTCCTAGCCTTAAACAATGGATACTAGGCGTTGTAATTATCGACCCGCGCTAAAAGCCCATTGGATTAGTTATCAAATGATCTTTCCATCAAGCAGAAGGCTAGTTGAAAGAAAGTGGTATAGAATGGAATGTGTGAAGCATCTAGCTAGCCTGACAGTTAAAATCAGAGCTCTTGACAGGTTAGGTTCATCCCTGAAGAAAGAGGCCTGTGACGGAACTAATCTTCTTTTAAGGGCGGAATGGAATGGGATAAAAGAGAAGATTGATAAAGAGGAGCCTTCAGCCCTCTCCTTATCAGTTGAGAGCTTCGCACCACTTAACTATCAAGTTTCAAAATACGACAGAAAATGGAAAGGTAGAACTCGAACTCTTCGATTAAGGAATTTCCACTCGACTGATAGGAAGAGCGTCTTCAAACCTCTTCACTGTCCGTAGGTTAAATAAGGAGGATTTCTAGGACCTAGAGAGTGGACTTTTTTTTTTTTTTTGGGTACAGATAAAGAAAGCTAGATAAATTAGCTAATATCATATATTATATATAATCAAATTATATATTAGTTTATACATAAGTCAAATTAGTATTGAAAAAAAATAAATATAAATATTTTAATAGAATTTAATTACCTTTCTTAATAAGAAATGTCAATACGATTGGAGATAGTATTTCGTAAAAATTTTAAAAAATTTATTTCTTACAATTTGTATCGAAATGAGCCTGCCAGGGGGAGCATTCGAGTCAAAAGTGTAGGAGGAAGTTTAATTCAATCAGTTGGCACTGTGACCCCTACCCTGAGCCTTTTGGCATTTGCCCGTGCGTCTACCTAATAATCCCCTTAGCCGAGAGGATTTTCCCCACTTCCTGTTTCTATTAAGCCGTCTTGTTTTTTTTGGAAGGGGGGACGATGACCCAGACCCAAGGAAAACTTACGCCTACAGAAAGCATCAAAGTACTACAGAACCGTAGTTACAATAGATACCAAGCCACCTGAAAACATTTATAATTTAAAAGACTAATCATGGCAATACATTATTTCAGTGAACACAGGTTGACAACAAAAACAAATGTTGATTTCAACAACGCCCTGCTAGCAGCTCAATATAACTCCATTAGCAATGGTATTGCTCCAACAGGGGGTCAAACATGGGGAACCAGTGCTCAGTACTCTTGGCATATGACTCGGTGCAGTTGAAAGTAACCAGCCAGTCAAAGATTCCCACTTGTGAAATTCCTCGTTCTCGACGAAGGACACACTCTTGTTGCCACCACCTTCCCAAAGCACAAGAAAGTGAACCCAAATGCCAAATGCCAAATGCCAAATGCAGTCTTGTCTTAGCGTAACCATCAACACACTCGCCACATCCTCAACCTCTTGTTTGTCGTGTGTTATAGGATTTACAGTACGAACACTTCTGAGCCACAACATGGAACTGAACGTGCGAAGTTTTACCGCAATCATTACAAAGGATCCATACCTGTTGAGAGTAACTTTATCAGTCTCAGTCTATCGTAATATAATAAGCAGCCAGTCTCTATCTATCTAATGCCCAAAATTATAACTTGCAAAAGAACCATGGGTCTTTATATCTTAATGTAGATGATAAAGCCGAAGACATAAATCAAGGGCCACCCACCACAATGCAAGATGATGCATGTAATGCCATCATAATCTGAAAGAGGAAGGGAAAGGGTAAACTGACCATTTTATTTTGGAATTGTTCAGGCATAGGAGTAGCAGCAATCTCCAGGTCAAACCTCTCCCAAACCTTTGACATATCACAAACAGACTTCGAGCAGAGTGGGCATGCATACCTGGTCCCGAGTCAATACATTAATCAGACAACGACCACATTACCAATATTTCAGACAAGGAACAGGAAGGAAACAAGAGCACCGTGACACTCACTGTAAATGTTTCCTCATTTCATCCAGGCATCTCTTGTGGATTGTATGCCCACAAGGCATAACGGTAACATCATTTGTGGACTCAAATAAATACTGCAATCACCATTTTGGGGTGTGCTTTAGTCAGCCTCCAGCAAAAGGACAAATTGGTACAGGGCTTCAAATCAACAAACTAAAAAAGTAGTGAAAGTGATACCTCAAAACAGACGGGGCAATCATGATGCATTGCCCCTTCCACACATGGGTGACTATTTTTCATCATGATAGAGTAGCAGCATCCTATTCAAAGAAACCAGGCAATAAAACAGGTAAGAAATTTTAATCTTATCTGCTTAACACTAAATTAAAAGCATAGAGATTGAAGCTTACCACACTTGTAACAATGGAAGAAATTCTCACATCCCCCAACTCTGTATCAAAAGCAAAACACATAGGATTACTAGTCTGTTTACCCTTTGAAGTGAAACAGTCAATCTTCAATAAAAACACCAGTTAAAGAATCGGACGCATTACAATTTTTTTTTCACAAAATCCCATCCCATAAGCATTATTACAATATAGAGGAGTCACCAGGTCAGCAGTTTATACCTGCAAATCCCACAGCCATTGCAATGATACTGCTGCTTAGATATCTGTAACACATGAAAAACAAGATCGTAAATTCATCTAGCACATGTATGTGTTAACTTCCTCAAGATATTAACAATCATCATTTTCCAAAGCAAATAACTTACATCATCATCAAAAAGCTTGCATGTCTCACAGAAGTATTTTCCCATACAAACACCACAATTTATACAGTTCTGCCGAACCTGGAAGAAGCAGAAATTGGCACAGGAAAGTTGAGCTATATGGAAATAAAGTTGTTGGGATATATGTGGCTTAACAAACACACCAGTCAATCAGATGAGAGTAATATCTTAGTTTAAAGTAATACATTGCCCATCGCTTAACATTTTAGATTGAAGTCAAATTACTACCGTGGCTTGTGCAAAACATCTAGAAGAACCTTCATAGACTGATATCTGATAAGATTATTATCTCTTAATACTCCTAGCCACCAACATACTTGTGCTTCTATATATACCAGCATGAATGCATAAATACGCACGAACATATTAAGAGAAATTTCTTTTTTACTTGACCCAAAAAAAATTGAGTCATCTTAAACTCGCAATTAGATTTCTCCTTTTAATTTGCATGCCACAATGGAATACAAAGATGCTGGACTCACCTCTTGTTCAGTCCCACAAAGTGAACATATCACCTGGATGAGTCAAATAAGTCAAAGTTACTAATCAGCATTAATGAATCACAGAACTGCAATATTGCATAAATTCAAGAGATGCAACCTTTAAGATATTTAAATACAGGATGTCTCAAAAAAAAAAAAGCATACCTGTCTAACTTGATGGCGGGGAATGTCATGCCTGTACTTCTGATCAATGTTGATATTATTCTGCAGGAAAATAAAGTAGAAGTAAGTACCAACAAAAATAAAAGGAATCGCCCAACCTCAGAATTATTACTCCTAACAGCATGCCATAGTACATATATAGTAATACATTTCTGGGTTGCACTTAGAACACCGGCTCCACAAGGGGTGGTGACCAGAAGGTCATGCCAACCATGAACTCAGCAGTTGGTTGAAACTACTAGGATTTACATTTCCGCCAATTCAAACAACTTTGATAACACCTACTTCTGATTGCATCAATGACTGGTGAATGACAATATCTCCAGGAGGTCAAAGGTTGGGAAGACATAATAAATGCCATTTCACTGAACACCAAGCAAATGTTGTCCTAATCTTTAAGGGGAATTTTAAGATAATAGACATAAAAAATTTACGCTACTTCCCAAAATAAGAAGAGGGAAGAATTACTGACTTTTGCTTCATTGTGACAATGACGACAATCAAAAACCTCATTGCAACAAGGGGCTCTGATATGACATCTCCTCCGGTAGTGTGAACATCTGCAGAGAAAGCCAAGAACGTTAACACAGGAAGTGGGAAGTAAACAACTTATACAGCAAAGAAGTGATTATAGGAGAGAAGTATACCCATATTGCATATATCCTCTTTCTCGTAGTTCAACGATCTTATTGTTATCTGTTGATTGATTCAGTTCTTCAGCAGGGACGTGATCTGCATTTGATTGTGGGGTATACCCCTCATTCACATTCACATGTTTCAAGTCTTTGCACTCAAAAGGCAGAAACTCTGAGTGCATAACGGCAACCTCTCCCATGATGCTAGTTATCTTTGTAAAGATTACCTACTTATATAGAAGCAGGCAGTAAGCCTAGCAACCTGCATGTAGGAACAGATTTAGAAACAATCCTAAAACTTCTAAAGGCATATCTAGTCACCCCATCAAGCCACGCAAACACCGAATGCACTGTTGCTTTCTTCTATCTGCTGCAGACCAATTGAAGTCAGCAACAACAAAACTGATTTAAGGTTGGACAGCTCCAATCAGCATCACTCCAAGAGAACACATCAAAAAAAGTGCATATACAAGAATTCCACATAAAACAACAACGTAGCACTGGGGTACTTGACAGCCTCCAGCAGTAAATAGAAACCAATAGCATCGAATGATCACTTGATATCTTGAAGAACTCTTGGAACCAAATCCAACTATACTGGAGCCATCCAATAGACACTCCAACCTATGTTAAAAGCAATAAATCGCTCAATCAAATGGATTCCAAATATAAAAAAATACAGCATATATGTGTTTTTTTTATTGTCCATGAAGGACAACCCTACCTTAACTGGCATTTCTGCATCAACTCCTCCAAGAACTGAAACTTACCAAAATCAAATATGTTTCATAGCATCCTCACCATTAGTAGATCCTTTGCTCAAATAAGCATTTAATTCCCTAATTATCTAGATCACTTGATAATGAAGATAATAATGTTGTGGCACCATTGCTGGAAGGAACATTAACGCCACTCCAGCAACTAAATTATTCATATTCAAGATTACTAAGTCATTACCCAAACAGTGCCCTGGGCTTGCCTCTTCTAACAGCAGATGCTGTTAGACCAAGCTTGGGCAAATTTAATTGTATAAATGAAGAATGAAGGGAAGATGGTCCTGATAGGAGGGGTTAAGTAATCAGCTGTGAGATTGAACGATGGGTGTGGCATAAAGCAAACAGAAAATCCTATAAATCGTGCCTACTTGAACAAAGTAAAACCAGGTTCAAAGCTTGTCCTACTTTGACCACTCCTTTGACAAGATATCCAGAGAAAAATGGGTTTCAATAATCCTTAAAACGGCATAACTCGCAAGAGTGAGGCTCCAAGACTTCTGTTTCTTCGACCACTGGAAACAAAATGTTCTGCAATTGGCTGAACCACAGAAGATGCAAACTGCATAATGCTGCAAAATCTCCCTTCATAGAGATTCCTAAAACCACACGGTCCCTCAACCACGTAGACCTTCCCAAACTTTTAAGGCATGCAAACTCAGGGGAAAATACCTAGTACATAGCACCTTGCACATGAACTGCCTACTAACAAATAGGCTAAATTGCTCTCGCTTGCATAAAATTAAACTAATCTAACAATTCAGAGTTCGTGAAATCATAATTGACCTTTACCCAAGGAATTAAATATGCATACTAAGCTTATTTAAGACCCCCCCCTCTTTCAAAGGTCTACTTAGTCAACAATTAAGAAATCACAAACTAGAGAATGGCACGACAGATAACTCGAAGAGACAATTTTATCACCGAAAGGCTTGGGGAAATGTCACAAAACTACAATAATCCTAGGGTTCCAGGCAATGAGCTTTGCTTGTGCAATCTACACAGCGGAGACTTTTATGCAGTTCAAAACTCAACCAACGGCAATCCTCCATAAAATCAAGTGTAGCATAACCTAACCTAAAAATGTTCAATAGATTCACCCATACACAGATAGTTGCTACATGCAACTAGCAACAAGGAGACGCGCAGTAGTTAGATAAGTTGTTGTCATCTTGTTTATAAGCATAAAGAAAAGCCAATTACAGATGCATACTTACACTTTCGTCTTGCAAGGCAAAGAATTATTTTAGACAGAAAATCCTAATCTTTATCTATTCAAAACTCCAGCAGCCTCACCATTTTCTCATCCTCCTTACATGTAAACAAGCTCCAACTCGCTTCTCAAACTAAAGTTCATCGATTTGAAGCGAAAAAAAAATAATTCACAAATACAATTCAGCCCAACAGATAGCAAAATAGTGATCACTATCAATAACTACAGCAATCCATTAACAAACACAGTCCAGAAACATCAACCACAAGAAAACGAGCATGATACATGAATACAACCATGACCAATCTTTTCAGGAAACAATTACTTCGTAAAGATTAGATTCACCATCATCATCAATAAACGCATCATTAAGGGGGAGGAATCCACAAAACTCTCCCCCTTGAGGACATCCAAAGTTTTCAAGCAGAACTCCGTCCTGCTCCAAAATTTCAAATATCAATGACGCATCATCGTGAAAGACAACCAAATCACATCAATTTCTTAATCCTTCAAAGAATTATCTTCTCTTCCAACAAAGCAATTATCTGAAACTAAACACATCATAGCCTACGGCTTCTCAACGACAAAAGTACAAACAGAGATGAAGGAAAGAAGAAGATACAACAGCCACATTACCTAAAGTACAAGAATCCAAAGAAGCTCAGAGAGAACACAATTACTTAAGTATAACGAAGAAACAAAAGAACAAATAATGAATAGTGCAAACTGTCACAGAACAACGAACTTTCTACTTGGAGGGGTAGAGACGATTTGGTCGACGATCCAAATTCCAAACAAACAAGACACAATGACAAGAAGATCCGATGAAGTTTAGCGAAGCTCCGATTAGAATCTCCTTTCACGTTCTGCAGATACGGAACGGAGATATAAAACAACTGAAAGGGATGCGAATCAGAGAGGAATTTATAGCTCAGGGAGGAAACGGGGCTCTCATTCGAGAGCCTTCGAAATTGACTTGAAAATGAACAAAAGCAAAAGCTATGAATGATGGGATATCCATTGCTGTTGACAGGTTGTAGGTCTGCGATTCCCAAAATTGCCCCTCGATTCTTCAAAATATCTCCGTACTAAGTTCAAACTTTCGGTTATATTGTTAGTTTGTTGCGTTTAATTTATATTGGTTTAAAAGTCAACTAATATAAATCGAGATAAAATATTTTTTATATTTTTTTAATAGATTGTAAAATTATCTTATATAATGTAAAAGTTATTTTGTATATCGTAAATTATAATTAAAAATATTTTTTAAGGTTTCAATCACTATTTTAAATACCCTAACATAAATTAAGATAATTTTACTTTCACATATTTATCTTATATATTATAAATCACAATTAAAAATTATTTTTAAAAATTTTAATAGCTAATTCAAACAATTACATAAACGAGTGAGCAAACTGGCACGTCTAGGATAGATCCGGTGACGTGTTGCCCCATCCTTGGATTTGCGTGCAAGGAATCAAGTCGTTGTCATTCATTCATTGGCCCTTTTGCGACGCGCCTTACTTCAGTCAGCAATGGCCGGTGATACCCCAATATAAAATTAAAATATAATAATTAGTTAATTACTAAGGTTTATGAATAACAACAAGCATTCTTCTACCATGTGAGGTTAATTACATCATCACGTAATGTCATTGTGCAACCATCAAATTCTTAGATGGGTTATTAGTAAAAAAAAGTTTTATTTAATAACTTTATTAAAGTTTTTTTTTTCTGTCTTCGGGTTAATAGTATTTTTAATCTCTGAAATTTGACCCGATTTTAGTTTTAATTCTTTAAATTTAAAATCGGTGATTTTTGTTCCTGAAGTTTAACCCGATTTTGATTTTGTTCCCTCAAGTTCAAAATCGGTACTTTTGGTCCCTCAAGTTTAAAATCAGTGATTTTGGTCCATCAAGTTTACTTCGTTTATAATTGTTGGTTCCTCAAGTTATCAAGACCTTTTTAAACTTGAGGAACCAACAATTATAAACAGAGTAAACTTGAGGGAGCAAAACTAAAATCAAGCCAAACTTTAAGGATCAAAAACACCAATTTCAAATTTGAGGGACCAAAACTAAAATTGGGTTAAACTTCAAAAACCAAAAATTATATTAACCCTTTGTCTTCCTTTACTCTTTTTATTTTTAGAATTCCATATTATCTAGTCTATCCTTTTTACTGTCATCTTCAAGAACCTTCTTTAAATATATTTAAATCATCTCAAATGATTTTCAACTATTTTCTTTTTAATAAGTGTCACGCCTACTCATCCTCTTATATGATTTTTTTAGGATAAATCCTCTTATACTTTTATTTCAACTATTTTCTTTACAATTTACTACCATATACTCCATCCGGTCTTATTTATAAGTAATTTTCTCTTTGATTGAGCAAAACGAACTAGTAGTTAAAAACAATAAGTGCGTCAAAAATACCATATTTTTTTCATATATGCCCTTATTTATAAAAACAGAGAGAGAATGTATAAAAAGTATGAGATATAGTAAAATATGTTTTCTCAATGTTTTGTTGACTTCATTCACCTAGTAAGTTCTCTCTCTCTCACACATAAATACAACTCTTGGTATGTGTGATAATTAATTATAAATAATACTCCATCCGGTCCTATTCATAAGTAAGTTTCTCATTGATTAAGAAAAATGAATTGTTAGTTAAAAACAATAAATATGTAAAAAATGCTATTTTTTTTCATATATGCCCCTATTTATGAAAACAGAGAGATAATGTATAAAAAGTATGAGAGATAGTAAAATACGTTTCTCAATGCTTTATTGACTTCATTTACCTAATGAGTTCTCTCTCTCTCCTGAATATAACTCTTGGTGTATGTGATAATTAATTATAAACAATATGTATTTAATAAGAGCAAAATAGAAAAAAATGAGCTTACATTTTCATATACGAAATGAAAGTTATTTATAAAAGGAACCAGCCCCATGAGAGAGAAAGTTGCTTATAAATAGGACTAGAGGGAGTATGTATTTAATAAGGGTAAAATAGGAAAAAAGAACTTACATTTTCATATAAGAAATGAAAGTTGCTTATAAAAGGGACCAGCCCCATGAGAGAGAAAAGTGCTTATAAATAGGACCGGAGGGAGTATGTATTTAATAAGGGTAAAATAGAAAAAAGAGCTTACATTTTCAGACACAAAGTGAAAGTTGCTCATAAAAAAAGAAAAAATTGTTTATAAATAGAACTGGAGGGAGGAACATTTTTAATCTTATAGCAATTCTATAGAATTTTTCTTTAAATTTATCAGGTACTTCCTTATTGTTAATAAAATCATACTTACATCAAGTTCCTTATATCCAGTACATCAAGTTCTCCAATAACACATAACCACATGTCTTATTTTTTCATATAGGTTTATAATTCAATGGTGTAAATTCAAAAATAAAACATATAGCCACATATGATTATAAAACTTGATGAAATGGATAAAAAGAACTTGATCTAGGTATTTTATTAAATTCCAATGACTTTTATCCGCATGAGTCATTCTGCTTGATTCTAGGTGAAATGTGTCCATCAATTTCACTAAGATTTATCACTTGGAAGGAAAAAAAAACTAAGGTTGATCACAACACGAAATATTCAAAAATTAAAATTTAAAATATTTAGATTTAAATATTAGGATTTATCTCAAATTTTACATGATTAATCGTGTTGGCCAAGAATAAAAAAAATAAGTCGTATGGTCTATAATTTATAAGTATTCTTTTTAATAAGATTAATGTTCATATTTTTAGCCAAAAAATTAATATTCATATATACAAAAATACTGTTTCTTATTTTTCTCAAATACCAGCTCCTAAATAAATTTGAGCAAAAACCCATGCTAATCGGGGACCGGAATTCACAACATGGGTTGCATTGAATTTGAACCAGACGGCTGTGTGTTTCTTGTGTTGACACGTAGAAAGGAGGGGGACAAGCGATTAAGATATTTTGGACAAGTTGGGAAATCTGACGTGGAATGATTGAATTGATATTATAAATTATAAATTATAAATTATAAATATCTGTAAAGATATGCCATCTTCTTCAGATATGGATGTGCATCTTTATTTATTTTTTATAATTTGTATATACTTGTTCAATCATTGGTTTCCTTAACGATTGAGAGTTTATTTCTTAACAGGCAAGCAACTAACTATACCCTCATGGAGTACGTGTCAACAAACCAATCAAAACTGAAATGTTCATCGTGTTTTATCTTAAAATAAAAAAAAAATTATTTAATTGGGTTGGTCCATAATCATTGAACGCTAATGCTGCCAATAATACAAGAGCCTAAATTTGACAATTCCATCATCAATCAATAAAGCGACTAGTTTGTATTATAAAAAAATTGTCAAAAGACAGTTGAATTAATAAGAGTTCCATGAATAACCGAATTGGTGGATTTAAATCCTATTATTAATATGAGGATTTTATTAATAAGTGATTTATAAATATCTTTATAAATATTATCTGAATTCAAAATCATGCCTTAACTCAATTAATACATGAAACACAATTTGCCTAAACTTCTTCAAAAAAGCGAAGTTTCATATATTTTCGTTGAAACTACCGTATTGGAAAGGGTGAAAAGCAAGTGTCTTATAGGATTGAGCATTAATACGCTCATATGCCAATAATTCACATGCGCCCATGTATATGTATACTTCCTCTAGTCCGTCCATTATATACAGTATTTTTAAAAAGAAGGTATGACTTAAAATATAAGTCATCTCTAATTTAGTTAATGTTATTTTTTTTATATATGATTAATACTCATTTTTTAACTTTTTTCACTCTTTATATCCCCTCTATCTTTAAAGTAACATTGTGAATGTAATTAAATGCAGTTCTTAATAAAGGTAAAAGTGAAAAAATTTACATTTTACAACATATTAAATAATTTAATTATTATTTCTTATTTCTCATGATATAGTTTAAATGACCCATGTTATAAACAAGCGGAATGAAGTATATATGTATATGTGCGCACACGCACGTCTAATAATTTTCATAAAGATGCATTATTTACAAACTACAAGAAGTACAATTTATTCTATAAAAGTAAAATCCATGCAATGCACGAGCCTCATCACACCTCTCTCTGTTAAACACTGGGAGTTGTGACATAAGATGATCTCCTCACTATCACCACGCACTTGCTAAGAGGTTGTACCTTCTTAATTAAATATCTCGAATTTGAAGTATGGATATGAAGCCAAGAGAAATGGGAGGAAAAACGTTAATGAGTTCAATTTGAAAAAATTAGAAAAATAGAGTTATAAAATTTCAATAAAAATAATATGTAAGATTAAAGAGACCCGGACGGAGGGGATGGCTTGAGAATTGGATCAAGAATGCCAAATTATACAGTCCACTTTTTTTGGGCCAAGAATTATACAGTCCACTTGGTTTTAATAGTAGACGAATACTGTGTGTGTGTGTGTTCTGATAATTTATACCAACACACAAAATATCACTCAAAATTTGTCGAATTGCATCCATTTACCCCGATTGACAACAACTTTATGTCAAGAATCCAGCGAATAAACACAAACAAGGCTGGTCTTTCCCTCAAGTTCTTTCCTATATGCTGCTCCTTCCTCCCAAAATTTTTCAGTTTTGCCTGAGGTGGCATCTCTCTGTTAGACATATAGGATGTCATCGAAGTTTAGTAATCATGAAAAATACTGACAATATATAGAGCTCCCAGACAAACATGAACATGAACATACTTCCTCTCATTCATTATACCCAAGGTCTCAAGTCGCATAAGGAGTCAATGATGATACAAGTTTAAGTTATCGGATCTTAAATAAAAGCTTCGAAGTCAGCGCCACAAAAGAAGCTTCATGCCACGGAGCCGGTATGAACGTGGCACTTCCAGCATTCAGCTCCAAATTCAAATAGATGCTTATATTTTACACTAAATACAAATTCAAACAACACCCATGAAGTTGCAAAAGGTCAAAGGCCAAAACATATAAAACATCAACTAGGTCGGGTACCAATCGGTGGAACCCCCCCGTCCCAGATGCTGTCGAAGATCCAGAGCTTTCAGCATATTTGATAGGAACTATGAAAAGGAAAGAATTACCAAGGACGGTCAGTAGAAAAACACGAAGCAAAATGCCTAAGATGAATTTGTGAGATAAATCACAATAATCTGAAAATTAAGTGCTTGCACTTTCGTAGTGTGACCAGATTTGTGAATTCTCCCTTGAAGTGCTAATGGCACACCCAATGCAGCTTCGCTTGAATTTGAATGATGTCTTGGGACCAGAAAAGAATAAATTCAAGGTGACTTTAAACTAGGATCCTTGTATTCCTTCCCTTTTCATTTCTTTTGACCTCCTAGAGCTCCTCCACATCCCCAAAAGGTGATGCACTTACCAAAAAGTCTGTGAGTCAGTAGCCTTGGACATGCCATCATAAGCCACCTCAAACTTCATAAAGCGTTCAGATATAATAACCATAGATCAAAGCCCATATTCACTGCAACTAAAAGGTCAAGATCATTTAGCTTTCTTGAAAAGGAGCACCAATGTAGGAGGAAAGGAGAAGGAAAAAATATGCTGAAATGAAGTTCAGAGGAAGCACAAAACCCACCCCCACAAAAAAAAAAAGTGTTAACTAGGTGGAAAATTGTAGAGTGCAGGCAGTACTGCATCGCATTAAGTTATGCGGGCAGAATGGTGTGGTTTCATGAAATGAATCACTGTGCTACCACTTTCAAAAGCAGAAGAGCACCCTTTTGAACTCATGTAAGGTTAATTGCTCTAGGAACAAAAAGAATCCAACCCTTGCTGGATTACCATAAGCATAAGAAAATCAACCTTACTCCATATAAAGTTTCTTTTTTCCCCATTCAGATGGACTAATTAGTGGAGATGCTGAAAAAGAAGTGAATTTTCTGCCACTTGGGAACTCAAATCAGATGGTAAAGGCTGGAGTAATCCATTGTTTGACAAGTCTTCCAAGGATTTAATGTCTTGTTGTAATCGAGCCACATGTAGAATGGTATGATCAAGAACTAAAGGATCATCTGGGGGGTTATGGAGAAGGTTAAGCAAAGCCTGTTTATAAACTTGAGCAGACAATAATGGCCTTGCTACCTGCCGAGTTCTACAGAAAGTTGCCACCTTAATGACATGTTTACAGAGATTTCCCAGCCGAGACCAAGGACAGTCACAAAGTGAAAATTCTGAACCAGGATTCCAAACTGTATACACCAAGCTTTTATCTGCCTGCGATATGATTTTTGCGAAATGGAGATTTTGATCATCCAGTAGTACATCAACATCTGGAACATGGAGAGCGTGGTACCAAGCACTGGAGGAGAAATAAGTTTCCCATAGATTCTCAAGATACCCAGTCTCTAAATTGTACTGGTCTAGCCAGTATAAGGAGTGAAATTCGGTGGTTAAAGTGTGGATTAGCCAATCGATTCTTGACCAGAAATTAGCATAATTCTCCTTCAAAAGCCTGGACTTTAATCTTAGATGATAGGATTCTATGGCAGCGTGCAAGTCTGGAGTTGTAACTGGGAGTGACTCTATGCCATTAATCCACATATCTGCAAGACAGAACACAGAAACATAGTTGTTTCAGACAGTCTTGAGGATTGTATGGTATTCAACATCTATATCTCAGGCATATGGCCAAATGTAGAAATGCTAGTGTAACTGTTGCCTGGCAGACATTAATACTCATGTTTTGTTTGGACTATGAAGTTCAAAATTTGGATTATTTGCCCCCCTATATTTGGCTTCTTTGAGTCACCTATATGATAGTTCATTATCTATCTCAGGCTCAGGTTTACAGTTCAAATTGATTAACGCTAAAGTTGGGGAATTTTAACTTTCCCTTTGAGGCTCCTGTATATTGAAAATCACACAATGGTCAGATAAAGAAAGATTGTGATGAAAGGATAACTGAAGATCCCTTCTATCGTAAAGGGCAAGAGCACCTGTATCTTCAGAACTTACGAAATTCACCAACGCTTGAAAATACCTATGTTTGATAGCCAGTGGCTCTTGAAATAGTCTATGAAATCACACTGATCAACAAATATTTGCATAAACTCTTCAATGGCATCTACAGCGCTAGGCCCACATCTTGTAGAGTACAAAATCCCACCCAAGTGCCTGAACATCTCCTGTACCACCTCATTGTTGCAGCATTTCTTTTGAAGCTTTTTTATCCAAGCACGGCGAACATGCCAAGTGCATAATATGATGCGACATTGAAAAGCCTCTCTGCAATAAAGCATAATCTCATCACAATTGCTTGAGACCCTCTTTCAAAGGAGGATAAGTTGAATGGAAATGAAAAGAACTGCAGTGATATATCTTTACCTTATGATAGCAAATTCAAAGGATGGATTATCCAACAAAATAGCATTAGGCTTCCATCTGGAGTCCTTGGTTCTTATTCTTTCACATAGCAAACCAATCCACTTGTGGATGTCTTTATTGACACAGGATGGGGAGATAATCCAAGCAACTGGAATTGCATTTTGGGATGAATCGAAAACAAGTAAAGAACAAAGAGGAAACTGTCGTGGATGGGGGGAAACAAAAAACAAAAAACATAAGGTTTTTTGGTGTCCGCTATTCTATAATAATCCTTAAATTTTATATCATTCTGCCAATGATTAATATTGCATTGCACCATAAACCAATTTTTTTTCAGATGATCTGGAAAGTTAATAACATATGTCCCTAAAACAAGTATAAATATACAAAACATTATTAAATTTATGCCCATAGTCCCCCAAAACAAAAGGAGCATTAAAAGGAAAGATGTAATACCTTAAACTTCTTTGAGCTAAATGTTGAATGAAAAGAGATAAAACTATTATGTCCATAACGAAGCATTTGTTGCAATTGCCAATCTGTCTGTATTCCTAAAACAAAAGGTTCTGAAACAGAATCGTCTTGGAAGCAGAAAACATGCTTCTGATGACGTTGAACCCATATCCTTACACTACATTCATCATTTTCCTGCAGTTCATGAGTAGAATTATGAATAATCCTTTCCATGTTACGCACATCATTTCGAGTGAGAAAATCATCACGATTATGTGGTCCCCCCTGCTTTTGCATCACCTCTGCGTGGTGCTGTATTATGTTGTCCAATGATATTCCAACATAAAGCATAGACATCACTTTTTGGCGTAACTCATCTGAAATTCGTGGAGCATACATGGCTCTAGTTCCTACAGCATTTCTGTCAAGAATCCCATGACAAGGTGACCCATTTTTATCCACGTGCCTTCTTTGGTTATATATGATGAGGGCAATCAGGGGTCGCACGTATAACCTCTTAACAGTAAAGTGGCAAAGGCAGCCTCTCATCATGTGACGCCTCCCTGGCCTGCTCCCCTTCCCAGAAGTAGGTTTGGTACTTGCACCAGCCCCAATACCTGATTCAGTCTCTCGGTAGTCTTCCGGACCATAAGAACACCAATATCTAAAAATCACCACATATAATTATCCGGTTGATAACATAAACCTTTGAATATTCCAAAAGAGCTTGGAAGAAAATAGCATTTTGTGTAACTTCAACAATGGACTTTTCTCCTCGGAATGAACTCTTATAAAAAATTTAGACAACTAAGCTTACACACACATATATTGATATGAAATATAGCCATCCAGAAGTTTAAAATCTAGCATATGTTAATCACATGAGAAGCGTGCCACCCAGTGATTTTAGGTAAAAGATATCTTACAATGTGTATTCTAGATATCCATCAACCCTTGGTTTAGTAATGCTCCCTTCAGGTCTTTTTCTTCTTGATTCTATCCGAAAGTTAGCAGGGCATTCTGCATTGGAAGACTCTCCTCTAACAAAATCGTCGACTCTGGCAAAAGGAATCAAAGCAATATCATCACCACCTTGGCGACCGCCTTCTACTTTTACCCACTTAATATAAGCAGCAGAAAATTCAGGGCAGGGAGGGTCCTGCACCGGAAGATTTAGAATGTCCTCCATTCTTGGCATCTGTAAATCAAAATAAATGTAAAAAATAGAGCTTATGGGTCTGATAAATTTGCCTTACGAGTTTTTCCATGTTACGTGGATTATAGTTTACAGACATCACAAGCACGCCTGTCACATTGAAATATGAGCAATGCATATGTTTTTGATTTGTGCTTAAGCAGCCCTTTTATACTTACCAGGTGCAATGAGATACTGAGGGGTACTGAACAAGTATATTACACGCTTAAATGAGAAAGAAAAAGAAAACAGCAATGTCAAGTATCCATAAAGGGTTTAAATATGTATAAGTGTATCCAACACAAACATAATTTCCTCCCTTGAATTTAGTTCTCGATAGTTGAACTCAATCATTTATATTTTCCAGGTGAACGCAATTCACTCAATCAAATTCATTGATCTCAAGCTCCTAATCCAAGTATTTTAAAAAATGAAACCATTTTTTCACTTAATCCTTCAAACAACCGACAAGTTGCTTAAAAAAAGGCCTCACGATAAACGGTTTGGAATATTCCTCATACAACAAAAAAGAACTAACATCCTCTCACTCTCCCTCAAGTGAGAGCGGTCTGCTAGAGGAAGAATAAGAAGCTGAAGTGAGGAAGAGCACTAGACACTCACCGTTAAAACAGAGGCAAGTCAATCTCCGACTACCGAGCGCGGTTCGTCGACGATAGCTCGGAAAGTGAAATCAGAAACCGAACAACAGGCCCTGGTCAAAGCAAAGCTACCAAGTGGCACGAGGCTTGTCACCCCACGACTCAATCCAAAAGAATATTGGGCCCAAATTTCTCTGATGACTTCTCTTGTTCTAGCCCAATTTTACCTGTTTCTTAATGCTTCATAATTATCGGAGAATATTAGTGAATAAATATGCTTCATGATTAGCCTAAACTTTTTCTGTACCAAAAAAATTCAAAAAAATGAGAATATAAATAAATATAATTTTATAATTTTTCTCTGTATTATTCTAATCATGACATTAAAACCAATATTAAATTGGTAAACTGATCTTTAGATAATTCAAAAAGACATTCAACTCAAGGGAAAACATCAAGATAGTAAAGAACCAATCACTCCAGTGTTAAATAGATCAAAATCATGAACTCACTACATTTAAGTTTTCAATTTAAAATATAGTATTATCTCTGATTTTTTTAATACAAGACTTAGTTTGAAGTGTAAATTACACTAAAGACTATCTTATATTAATCGCCAACATAATATCAAGTTTCATTATAAGCCTTAGCTCCAACTAAGTCTGAAACACTCCAAAAATCCCATAAGTTCACTATCGTTGGGGTTCAGTTGGACCTCACAAATTAGCGGTGTTATTCATTATTTATAGATTGCAGATATTTATACTTTGTAGGCAATAATTGCCCACCATTGGTTACTACAGATTTGGATATTTATCACACTTAATACATAATTGTTATAATTAATAAATGTCATGTATGTTGAGACAAATATCATATAATGATATATAACGCTTAAATATAACGGTTAATTATGCACACTATCATGTATTACGAGGCAGAATTCGTGAAAATACAAAAAAAACAGTTATAGTTAATAATCGTTATTTATTTAGTGACAAAATTAATTGTTCTTCAAAACAACTACCATGTAACACTCACAAATCGATTCGACTTCCAACATCTTATATCAATTAAGATAAAACATAACGATCTTCAGACATAACTGTCATTTAACTCTTTCATAGCCTTTTGTAACATTCGGACTTTCAATGTCATAACTCATCATAGTCCTTTGTAATCCTGTTAGACCTTCATAAGTCATAAGTCTTAATCATTTGCGATCCATTATACCTCTCTTTGAATTCAATTATTCCTTGTGATTTTGATTGCCTTTCTTTATAAGTCTCCTCATTCTCTCCTTCATCATGTTATAAGTTCCCAGGGAACTCCTCTGTTGCCACCGTCCTTCTCCAACACCACCTCCTCCTCAAGGCTTGTTGGTGGCAACAAATGACTCAAATACTGAGAATCCTAACTACATCACCCCCTCCACCATAGCCACCTACCCTTTCCGCCGATCCATCTATTGCAACGAATGATGAGATTGCACAAGAGGAAAGAGCACTCGGGAAAGATTTTGTTGTCATGAATGAGGTTTAGAAAGCAAGTTAAGAGAGATGGGAGGAAACTTATTGTAGATGAAACAAAAAATATTAAATTTTGAAAACTGACAAGTTCACAATTTGTTAGATTTCACAATTTGTCATTTCTTGTTCTATCTCACAATAAGTTTCCTCCCTTCTTTCGCAACTTGATTTGAACCTCCTTCGTAACAATAAAACCCTTCCCTAGTGTTTTTTTCTCTTTTGCCACCTCGTCATTCGGCGTAAAGATGGATTGGCGGAGGGGGAGTTATTGAGATACATAATGGTTATTAAGTAAAACTCATCACTTAATAGAAGTCTAAGCAAATAAATAACGGGTGGTAATCATTAACCGTCATACTTTTTCTCACAAGAATGACGATTGCTAAGCAAAAATCGTTATGAAACAACAAACGTCGTAATGGTTTGAAACATTTCTCCTTCCCTATACTGATGATAATACATACTCTGATTTGGCCTTCATCTCCTCCTCCAATGATGAGAATGAGGATGAGGATTGATAAAAGCCTCTTGTACGTTAGTCTTGGGATCCACAATAAAAAAAATTAATTAAAGATTGCGTAAAAGCAAACCTAGGATAGTTTTCTCTTCTTGATAAGCCTTTTATTGATTTTTAAGTAATCCAAATGAAATGCAAATGCAATGAAAACAAGGGAAAATTGGTTTTGGATTTTGTTAAAAATAGGCAAGTACAAAACTTAATTAAAACCCTAAAGCTACTATTTTTGGTCTTTTCTTTATAAAATGGAATGGTTAATGAACTATGAATGAAGTGAATTTTCTTGAGAAATTAATTTAATGGCTATCCTTACTCACTAAATGATATGAGAGTTTGAAACCCATCAAATATTAATAAAAAAACCCTAAGTAATCACATTGGATCTAACACTCCTAATCAATAGCTGCTTCTACAATCACATTCGTAGCTATTATTTAGAAATATTATTCAAGAACCACTTGATGTGTAAAATAGATTGAATTAATGCAAATGTTTCCCCTAATATGACTGCACAATCATGACACTCAAATTAACTTAAATTAACTACACAAACTAGTAATCATATGGTAAGCATTATCTCATTGAATTAATAGGAAATATGTAACTGAAAATCATCCTATCATAATAATTCCAATCCAAACACAAAATAAGTAATCTTAGTTCAACAATATGAAGTCCAAATAACTCACAACAAAATACTACTAAAACTACCTTAGAACATAACTAGAAATTATAATAACAATAGGAAATTCATAAAGTAACTAAGAAAAACTCTCCATTAAAACTCTTGAACTCAAGCCAAAACTCCAATTCTTAAAAGTTGAAAGCTTAGCCACTCACTGGGGCTTTAGTAGCAATGACAACAACTTGTTTGGAAATCTGAAAATCCATAGAAATTGAGCTCACCGGAAAATCAAACACTTCACCGGAACTCACAGACCGAAGGAAAGAGAAGAAGGTCCGAAGTCTCCCTGCGATTTTGAGCTTTGGTTTTATGCTTCTAGTCGCGGCGCCTTCTGGTTGTGTTGAGCTCAGCCTCTCTCCGGCGATTCTGAGGTTGGCCAGGAGGTGGTGGAAGGGTAAAGGAAGAAGAAGTTATGGTCGATGGTTCTGAGCTCTCATTCCTTCTGAGCTTTCGCGGCGCTGTCTCAGTTCCAAAACGAAGAAGAAAAAGCTCCCTGTGTCGTGGCCTCTTCTGAGGTCTGTATTAAGCTCTAACTTTCCTCTGGTGTTGAAGCTCCTACGCTCACCGGTGACTGTGAAGGAAAGGAAGCCGCCGGCAAGGGAGAAGAAGGGCGAAGGTGGATGTATGGAGGAGAGGTGATCGAAGGTTTAGACGTGTTCTGGTTTTCAGTTTGTTATCGCCGCCTATGGAGTCTATTAAGCTCAGGCTTTCTATCGAGAAGAAGGTCAAAATTTGACGTAATTTCCTTGGTCAAAACGCAAAATTTTGACCAAGGACTACAATGAAAATTTTAAAAGTTAGTATAGGAATTAAACTGAAAATTTTGAAACTTTTATACGGAAATAGTGTAATTTTCAAAAAAATGGGTATTTTCTGTAATTTTCCCTAATACTCAAAAATATTAATCTGACCCCAATTAAAATTTCCACATTCTCTAATTTTCTTCCAAAAACACCTACAATATAAGATTAAGCACAAGGTAGAATAAAAAATTTAAGAAATTATTTACATGAATAATTAATAAATTATGACTATTTTCCTCCTAATTACACTTAATTCAATACAAATGTCCCTAATTCAAATTAGTGCTTAATCATCTAATAATGTCATAGAAAATGTATTAAAAATTCTCAATTAATAATGAAAAAACCTATAAAAATATAGTTTAATTAAAGACGAGGAAGAGAATGATCAATAGGACGATGAGGACAACAATGGCTTGTTCATCTTTCTCTTCCTCATCATCGGATGAGGGAGAAATAGTTCACAATTATTAATTAAGAATCGTAAAGTATTTTTACCAGCATACACAACGATTCTAAGTTAATATTGTAGTTGATTATGCAATTAATAATAGACACTAATAAATTTAAAAAAATTATCAAACACATAACAATTATTAAGAATTAATTGTCACCGTTTATAAAATACAATCTTTAATACTAAAAGACGTGACGGCTCGATAATTCAAGAAATCATCTCTATATAAATGTTTGAAAACTTAACTCCATTTCAACTTCTCAAAGTTAACTTCTAATTCAACAAAACATCATGCACAAACGTAAGAGAACTTCTGATTTATCATCTAACAAAAAACTAAAAGATGAACTCCCTCCGCCAACAAGCATTGAAGGTCTCATCCGTGCAACCTACGAGCTCCATCATATGGTCCAAGTTTACTTACGAGAGCAAGGACGTATAGACCAGTGCTTGAAGGAACTTACCTCTCTCGTTCGCTCTTTAAACGAGAAGGTAGACAAGTTACTGGAGAATTAAAAATGCATTAAATTCTTAAAACATTCTCGTAACTTTTTATTTTTGATTTGTTTATTTAGTTTTTCTTTTTCTTTTTTGTAAAATGGTGGTTACATAATCAACTCCCAAAATTAAAAAAAAAGGTATATATATTATGGTTATTAAGTGATAACTGCCACTTATTAGAATATCATGCAAATATATAAGAGATGTATTGTGTAACCATCATAAATAGTGTCACAAAAATGACGGTTCTTATGGTAAAATCGTCATGAAACATTGGATGAATAAACAAACTATTTGTCTTCCAACTTCGTATCAAAAAAATAACATAACAATTTCTCTCAAACAACCGATAACTAAATAGTTCAAATCTTTCCCCTTCCCTACGCTTATGATGAGAATATTTTGTGCTTCGTTCTGTGATGATCAGCATAATAACCAAGTACCCTTTCATTACCCACCATTGTGGGTGATTGCTCCCTTCAACTTCTAATGTGTGCAATAATGGTTTGAATTTGTCACTCCAATCTATACAAACTTCCAATTTTTTTATGTTTATCATCCTCCTCTGTTTATTTAATTGCCAAGATGAAACATCATGCTAAAAACTTGCTAGAAAATCTACAGCATCATCCTCCTCCTCCACCTCCTTCCCCTCTTCTACAACCCCTACCACCTCCTTCTCCCCCCTTCTCCTCTACAAGCTTTGCCTCCGCCTTAAGTGGAGGCAATGATGCAGTATACAGAATGCATTGACCATGTAATAAAGAGGCTGGCTGGATATTTATCGAGTATAAACAGGAAGGTCAATCTCATTTTATGAGATTAGCCACTATGATTATGACATACTCCCAAATGATTTAGGTCATTCCTCTGGTGACGAGTAGCGTGATTATGTGTAGTTTGTTGCAAATTTACATAACTTTTGATTCATTTAAATTGAACAAAACAAATATTCCTAAATTCGCATCAGACCTCATATCATTTATTAGGTAACTAATCACTAGATGATGATATTTTTTTATTTTAGTTTTATAAAATGTAAAAATGTAATTATCTAAGCACTAGCTGCCCAAAACATTTAAAAATAATAATAGCATACCTCACAATTATTAACTAATAACCGTGATATGTATTTGTTAAAACAATAACATAACTCATGCTTATTAATAAAGAACCGTAATAAATATAAACAAATAAATAACAATATTGATACAACCGTTATGTAAAGTCTTCGGCGCAATAACCTAAAAAACCTTACATTTCCTCTTCTATTTAAGCGTATAAAACATAACACATTTAACACTTAGTCTGTTCGAACGAAACCCTCTAACATCATAATCTTAGTACTCCTATTGTCTTTTTCGGTCATTGAGAGTCATTTAAAGTCGAGCTCCACCATAAAAAGCCTTCATCTTACTTCTTAATGACAGTTGCGTTAGTCAATACTTTCACACTTGTCTCAACGACTACCGAGCGAGTTGCTTTCTCTTACCTTAACTCATATTTTTGTCGTTCGTGGGCCCTAATTAGGTCACATTCCTTTGGTGCTTTATTTTAATGTTACTCTTAAACTCTAGGATTAATGATAGGTAATGACCTAAGTTAATTTCCCTCATTTAGGGGGAGGATTCTATCATCCTTTACACTTTGATCTATACAATAAGACATATATTTATAGAGTCTTATAAATATTAACTACCTCATTAAGATCTTAAGTTCTTAATTAACTAATGAAGATTTTAACTAACTAATAATTTTATATATCTCAAACATAATAAATATAGAATAATTAGTGAAAGTTTAGGCATCATCATTCAACAACAGGGAGATTGTACATTTGAATTCTAGGGACTTGGCTTCCCTCTTTATCTTTTCTCGTGCACTCCCATTCTTTAACCCTTTTATGACCATTGGATCAAGATCTAATGGTACACAATTAATATTTCTTACCTATCCTTCTCTTCATTTTCTTCCCATCATTCTCTCTATTATATAATATTAAATGTAGACCATTATATCTTAATCTAATAGTCATGAAGGGGTAAATGATAGAAGCGAATGAGAAAAAAAAAAGGAGAGAAGCCAAATCCAAATCTTAACTACATATGGAAGAAGAGCCAGCAGACTACCAAAGGCCTAATAAATAAATAAATAAAAAGAACTCTAGTTTACGATGCTTGGGAGTTGTGCCATATATAAGACTACAAAATCCTAATAAAATTAGGGGGGAAATATAAGAAAATATTATTTAAATTTCAAAATCCTAAATCAGTCTTATTGCCTATAAGAATAAAGGTCCTAACTATAAGAATATAGCAATTGATAATTCATTTTTATAAAAAATTATTGATTTAAGATTTTGAAGTTCAATTGGTATTTTTTTATCTTTTTTACATACAACTATTATTGAAAGATAAACAAATAAATAATGGTAAGTCAATGATAAATGATGACGTTCCGTGTACGCGCGTGTTCGTTTTTGTTTAATCAAGTAAATGACGTTAATTAGAGATTGAGCCTCTAACCTGCATTTTTAATAGATGAACTGAATCTGATGGTAATAGCTATTTGATTGGTATCTTACTCCTTTTTCCTTATTCCCAGCTTGTAAGATTCTGTCTTTATTATTTAAAATAGTTAGTGTATATATTTAAGAATTATCATGGCATGTTTTAATTCTCTGGTAGCTGCTGTAGTTGCCAACGGGAGGGAAGTCATCTTGAAATCACTACTATTTTATATCATGAGTGACATGAGTTAACCAGTTCTCTCTCTCTCTCTCTCTCTCTCTCTCTATATATATATATATATATATATATATATATATATATATATATATATTATTGCCAGAGGCTTATATATATTTCTATGTATATGATAAAAAGTTGTATTCATTCAATTCAAGTCACGAAACATACAATTGACTTTTTTTTTTGCAATAATATACACCTCCAGTTTTTAATATAAGACATATTTATCTAATTTGATTAAATTAAAGAAGTTAATTAAGTTAGTTAATATGACATATTTTTTTTAAAATACCTTAGTTCCCTTATTTTATCTCATCCTTGATTATTATTGAGGGGGCATCAATATGGATAAATTAAAAAAAGATTGATAAATATGCAAACTATGTTTTATATTTAAGACTAAGATCAACTCCCTAAATATATCTTATATTAAAGATAAGAGGAAATATTAAACATATATTCCTAGAGTAGGGTCAACGGTTTGGATCACAGAATAATATGCTTCAGTGCTCACATTCATTTTCTCCACTTCATAGAAAGTGTTGCTCTCGAACTAATCGTACGGTTTACCATGTCGTATTTGCTCCGGTTCAAAATAATTGTCGTTTTAAATTTTAATACAGTACGAGTAGTTTATTTTAATCAAATTCATGTTCGAGATGATAATTTTTTAATGAGTTAATTGTAATTTAAATATAATAATGGGTGTTTTAATAAAGCATGATATTAAAAGCCGTGCGAGCTTGTGAAGTCCTGGTTCAAGTATCGTTCTTAATTTTCCAATGACAATTGTATTTATGATTAGATAATTTTTCATTATAGATGGCAAACTGTTGCCTTGATTAATCGTTGATGCACTGTAGTGACAGCTGGGCACACGGCTGGCTATTTTTTCCGCTGTTTTCTTCCCCCACTGTTTTTGCCCAGAATCCTTTTCTTCCCTCCTCATCCTCTTCTATCCTTTTCATTTTCTAATTATTAGATCAATATTAAAATAGTTCAGATCTAATTTTATACAAAACATTATTGAGAGAAAGACATATAAATACTATATAAAATTCTAAAATCCAGAAATATCTACTAAAAAGGAAAAAAGACTGAGAGGTACACAGGTAGAAGTCTGAGATTTGAATATTTAAGTAAAATATCAAACTACATTTCCCGCCACTCTTCTCTCTCCACTCCATTTTCTCTTCTTCATCATTATCTTTTGTTAAGCTCCACAGGATCGAAGAAAAAGAAAAGAGAACTTTCATCTTTCGTTCAGCTCGCGTTCTCTCTCCACTCCAACAGAGAAAGAGAAATAGAGGATAGAGACGACATACCGGAGTTCATTTCGTCCTCACTCCGGTTGCCATAGAATGTTGAAGAAACTAGTTTCCAGCGAGCTTTTTTCAGTTTCCAATGAAGTTCTACAGTTTCCAGCGAGTTCATAAGTTTTCCGGCAAGCTTATGAATTTTCCAGCGAGCTTTTTTCAGTTTCCAATGAAGTTCTACAGTTTCCAGCGAGTTCATAAGTTTTCCGGCAAGCTTATGAATTTTCCAGCGAGCTTTTTCAGTTTTCAACAAAGAGTAATGAGATCAACAAAATGAGTAATGAGATTGAAAAAACATTAGACATGATTTATCAACATTTGTGGCCTTTGATAAAATTCGTAATAGGATTGACAAAAGCAATAATGAGTTTGACAAGATTTGTAATGGTTTTCACAATAGCGCTTCTTGATGGAAAAAACGTTAGACATGATTCATCAATATTTGTGCCCTTTGACAAAATTCGTAACGGGATTCACAAGAATAATAATGAATTTGACAAGATTCGTAATAGTTTTCACAATAGCGTTTCCTGATGACCTGGGGGTAAATATTTTGTAACTCATCTTTTGGTTTATATACAATGACTTGGATCCCTTCACATATTTTTTTTTGTTAGAAGGGCTATAACACTTAGAGCTTGTTTGAAACAACGATTGGAGTCTTCAAAAGAAACTTTTCAATCGTGATTTACAGTATACGAGGTAAGTATATGAGAGGAATGTTGTCTCGACTTACGTGTATAAGCACTTATAAGTCACCCAATCGCTGAGCCAAACATGCTATTAGGATGACTCGAATGTATGTAATGGGATTGACAAAATCCGTAAGTACTGACAATATGTGTAAAAACATTGACACCAATTGAGTAATGAGATTGACAAAATGAGTAATTAGATGATACAAATGTTGGTGAATCCTAACTTGTATATTTTCATCAGCAAACGCTTTTATCAAAACAATTACAATTCTTGTCAAAACTATTATTAAACTTGTCAATCCCATTACAAATTTTAGTGAAATGCCACAAATGTTGGTGAATCCTGACTTGTATGATTTCATTAGCAAAAACTTTTGTCAAAACCATTACAATTCTTATCAAAATCATTACTAAACTTGTCAATCTCATTACGAATTTTGGTGAAATACCACAAATATTGATGAATCCTAACTTGCATGTTTTCATCATCAAACTCTTTTGTCAAAATCATTACAATTCTTATCAAAACCATTACTAAACTTGTTAATTTCATTACAAATTTTGGTGAAGGCCACAAATATTGGTGAATCATGACTTACATATTTTTATCATCAAACTCTTTTGTCAAAATCTTTACAATTCTTGTCAAAATCATTATTAAACTTGTCAATCCCATTACGAATTTTGTGAAACCGTTTTACATTTAGTTAATACCATATCAAAATTTATGAGATATTAATGACTGATTTTTCAAAAACCAAACGAGATAGAAGGCGAAGGAAAGCACAGAAAAATAGAAATCAAGACACAATAATCAATAATAGAAAAATTATGAAGATCTTGGATTTTTTTTCCACAACCTCGTCATCACCTTTCTCCATTTTTTCCGACAATAATTCAAACTAGGGGAGTGCTGCGACCACCTAAACCTGGGAGACATTTATTTTCCACCATTTTCACTTCGCTCTACCTCCATCTTTGCTCCACCATCGTCGCCGGCAAGTTCCGATAGCAACGATGAAAGGAAAGAGGATGGTGGTGGAAAGCGGTGGTGATGGTAGGTGTAGCTTCTTTCCTTTCGATCGTCTCTCCCAGGTCTTCAGTTCTCCTCTTTTATTTTTGAGCTTCGATAGTGGTGGTGTATGGAGAAGGTAAAGATCCTCATTTTTCTTTTTTCTTTTTATTTAAAAACTAAGGGCATAATGGTAAATTCATCAACATTTTAAAATCTCAATTTGATCCTATCACTTTTATGTCTTTTACAAATTTTAACAGACTTTTAGGGGTTTTAAAATTTCATATGGTATTTATCTGAGATTCTCCAAATATTATTATTTTTCTTTATTATATTATTAAATTATTCATATCAAAACTTAACAATTCGTATTTAAATAATTATCTTTCTTTCTAGAATTTAACATTTTAATGATAATTAAATAAAAGATCAAAACTCCACCATTCACAAATGTTGATATAATGGTTAAAAAAGATAAGAGGGTGGAAGAGGATGGGAAATGAAGAGGAGGGATTTCGAATCGAGTTTTTTCTACTGTTGGACTTTTTCCTTCCGTCCTAAATGCATAATCTAGTTTGAGGGTAGATTTCTGTCTTAAATGCAAATCTTTTTTTAATTTGTATCTCATATTTTTCATTTTTTTATAAATTTATTTTTCTAATTTGTACATTGATGTATAATCAAACGTTACACCTAAGGGCTCGTTTGGTTCAAACCTATTACATCCTGCAGTGCAGTGCAATGCAGTGCGATATAATAGTAATACAATGCAATATTAATTATATGACTAGTGTTTGATTTGATTTTTAAGTAATGTGCAATGATTTATTTTTTTAATAATTATTTAAAATTAATATATCACACAAAATCTATTTTATCATTAATATATCTTTGTAGAAAAAATAGTTAAGAGCCATTGTATTGCCCTATAATAACCGTCACACTATCTCGCTGAAAATCGTCTGATATCGATGGTTGTGGACTTATGGTGATGAAGGCGACAATAACAATGATGTTGGGTGGCAGTGGTAGGTGGTGAAAGCTACAAAGGTAGAGGAGGAGGTAGTGGTGGGGGTGGGTGACAACAGTGGAGGTGGCGACGACGAAGGTAGAGGAGGAGCAGGTAATGGTGGCAACGACTGCAACGATAGAGGTGGTAGCGATGGGGGTAGCAATGAAGGCGGTGGAGGAGAAGGAGGTAGTGGCGGCGGCGACAATGGTAGGATGACAACAGAGGAGGAGAAAGTAGTGGTGGCAACGGCGACAACAATGGAAGTGGAGGCAAACAACAATGGTAGAGGTGCAGCGACAGGGGTGGTGGAGGAGGAGGTATTAATGGCGGCCACAATGGTGGAGGTGACGACGGTGGAGTGGGGTGGCAGCAACGGCATTGGAGGAGGAGGAAGAGGTAGTAGCGGCAGCCATTATGGTGGCGAGGGTGGCAACGACAGTAGTAGAGGAGGAGGAGGTAGTGGCATGGTGTGACAGATGAAATAATAATACAACTGAAATAAAGACAAATAAAACTAAAAGGTATATTGGACTTTTTCAATTATATAATGGGATGGTGATGAGTATTCATAGGGGGAGAGGTATGAATGGAGATTACCAATTTTATAATAATCATCATTATCATGTTAAACCCTATTACCTTGTTAAATAGCAACCATGCAAACACTCTTATCTTGATAATTCAATCATAATTATCATTGCAGGAATGCAATGCGATTGAACCAAACAGACTCTAAGTATTTTAATGAAATCATATTACATATGCTATAATTAAGTAAATGATTTAGCTCCTTTAATTTAGTACTATTTATATTAAAGATCAGATAAGAATTTTATTTCAGTTGTATTATATGCACGCGTGTTGAGTTGTGGTGACGGAAAAAACACGGATATTTTATTTCAATACGAAGGAGAAGAATTAATTTGGTAAGCTTTTACATCTTTATCAACGGACATTTTTCTATTAAAAAACGATGATGACGTTCGTAAAAAATATTTTTAAGAATATATATCAAACGGTGCTGCATTTGAAGAACATTTTATATGTACATTGTGAACTTAATTTTTAAGACACGCGTGAGTTGAGTAAAGAGAATATTTTGTATCAAAAGTTTGGTTTAAGAAAATAATATGATAAAAAAAAGCTCCAAATCATAAAACACACTCTTTATCTCGGAGCTAACTCTATTGGATACATGGTTTGGAGATAAAATGATCGATCAATCATTGATTTTTTTTCTATTTATGTTTTTGAATAGCCGAATTCTTAAAATATAATTTTAATCAACCTCGCTCGAATGGAAATTGTACTACTGTTAAGAGTTAGGCGCCTGATATATAAATAAGCGAAAAAAATTAAAAAAGAATTTTGAATTTATAAAATTCTAAATCAGATATTTTTTTAAAAAAATGAATTATGAATTGTTTATCAAATTTTGTCATTCCATTATCAACTCTTATAACAAACCTGATTTAAGATTTTATAATTTTAAAATTTTTTTCTATCTTTTTCTCTATAAATAAAGTCTAAATCATGTACTTTCATACTTACTAAAAATTAACTAGGTTAAATAAATTAAGAAAAAAAATAAATATTACCCTCTAAAATATTGTTGAGTAACATTAAAGTATATGTTAGCTTATAACTTATGTAAATTTATTTAAAAAAATAATAAATATAAGAAATAAAATAAATTGAAATATTTTATTTTGTACCAAATTTAATTTTCAATAGCTGTTTCTTATATTAAAAGCAGGAGGTGCTATTAATTTAGCCTTGACCATGTTCTGAATCAGATAAGTTTTTATGGGGGGAAAACGAAAAGAATCAGATAAGTTTTGCCCAGATAAAACTACTTTTTGAAATGTCAGGCGAGGAAAAGCATTAGACCTGTTTTTTTTTTTTTTTTTTCAGTTCAACCTTCAGACCTGTGATTTTAAGATAAATAAATTAGTTCATCGCAACCTGTCCTGAGTATTCAAGAATTTATATAAATGAAAAAAGGTACAAAAATAATTTTACAAATGAGAGACGTCCTCATACTTTCAAAAATAATAAAATATAATTAAATGAATAAAAAATAAAAAATATTATATTTATTTTTTATATTTTGTTAGAAAGGCAATCACTCTTTTTTACACTGTTATAAATTAGATTTGAGTATTTTATATTTAATTGAAGATAATCTCTTCAATGCAATTTCTTTTTTTCAATATATATGTGAGCTACTAATCTTGTGGATATGCATTTTTTTCAACTTCAGCTGATAATATTTTTTAGGATATTAAGTTTGTATCAGAGTGTCTTTTAATTGAAATACTGGAAATTGCTAAGACAAAGGTTGAGAAGTTCCTTAATTTTGTTTGTTTTGTTTTGTTAGGGCCGTTTTGGTTTCGGTTGCTGCTGAGTTCGTCTATTTATATATGGTTCCTGTTGGTTCTTTGTTTGCGTGGATGGCTGGATGATATAGCTTTGTCGACTACTGTACTGGTTCCTTGTTTTAATAATGAAAATATATGCTTTTACTGGCCAAAAAAAAATTTATGCGAATATGTGTTAAAATTTGGCATATAAAATTTAAATTTCTACCGCAAATGTGATATTTCATCTTCGTAATCAGCACAAATTTGCATGTTGAACCGTTTTTTGTTTCGCATAACCATTCCCGTGGCGTGGAACCAATTAAATCAGGATGCCGTGTAATTAAATTACTATGTTGATAGCTCATAATTATACGCCTTCCCTTTAGGTTTAAGGTGCTAGCAAAAAATAAAATAAATAAAGGGTTTCACCTTACTTCTTAAACATGCCTCAATAAGAATTAAGCCCCTATAGACTTATGTAGGTTTCGAATTCGAGTTTGAAAGAAAATGCTTGTGTTAAGATCTAAGTGGAGATAATAATTAAGATGTGGGAAAATAATAAAGGATATGCTGATATAGGGAATATTTAAGAAAATAGTCATTAATACTGTCGTAAAATTATAAATTGACGGGGAAAAAACGGAGTTGTTATGTCAGGGAAATAAATCAAATAATTAAATGAATAAATAAAAAATACTATAATATAGCTGTTCTTTTCCTGATGACATGATCATATTATTATTATTATTTTGATGCACTGGTTGTCTTGTTCTCGACGACCTGTCATTAACATGGAGTTTTTACTTTTTAGACATCTTATACATAAGAATGTAAGATAGTGTAGTAGTATATTATTATCTTTGCTTATAAATAAGATTGCCCCTTGCTCCGGCTTCCGATCAAACTTGTTTGTCTTCATACAGCGATTATGGCTATTGAAAACCCTCCAGTCGCAGACCTTGAAACCGCCCAAATCTCCTCCCAAACCACCCAAGCCGGTTCAACAACCGGTTCATGGGCCAACGGAGCCTTTCAGAAATTGAAAACCAACTTGGTTTTCCGTTCAAAATGGGCCGAGTTGAACGGAGCCATGGGCGACGTTGGCACTTACATACCCATAATACTGGCCTTGACTCTCGCCAGAGACCTCAACCTCGGCACCACATTGATTTTCACCGGTATCTACAACTTCATCACCGGCGCCATTTACGGCGTCCCCATGCCCGTCCAGCCCATGAAGTCCATCGCCGCCGAGGCCCTCTCCGACACCAACTTCGGTGTTCCGGAGATCATGGCCGCCGGAATTCTTACCGGCGGGATCCTATTAGTATTGGGGGTGACTGGGCTGATGCAGTTAGCATATAGGCTAATTCCTTTGTCCGTGGTCAGAGGGATTCAATTAGCACAAGGCTTATCATTTGCGCTGACCGCTGTCAAATATGTTAAGCAAAAACAAAACCTGCCAAAATCTAAGGCTTTGGGAGATAGACCCTGGTTCGGCTTGGATGGTTTGGTCTTGGCCATTGTATGTCTTTGCTTCATCGTCATAGTTAACGGGGCCGGCGAGAATCTTCTCGGTGGTTGCTGTGCAGCGAGGGAAGGCTCCGATCAGAGGGACGGCGACAGCGACGTTGAAGGAAGGAATAACAAGAAGGCACGAGTTAGGAAGATGATATTTTCACTTCCTTCAGCGTTTATAATTTTCGTATTGGGGGTTGTTTTGGCTTTCATAAGAAGGCCAAAAGTGGTGCATGAGATTAAATTTGGACCCTCTTCAATGGAAGTGGTGAAAATATCAAGACATCAATGGAAACGAGGATTCATCAAAGGTACAATTCCTCAACTTCCACTATCAATCTTGAACTCTGTGATAGCTGTCGTAAAGTTGTCGTCAGATCTGTTTCCCGGTAAGGAATTCACTGCCACGTCACTGTCCGTGACAGTGGGTTTAATGAACTTGGTGGGAACTTGGTTTGGTGCTATGCCTTGTTGTCATGGAGCTGGTGGACTAGCAGGACAATACAAGTTTGGCGGTAGAAGTGGTGCTTGTGTGGCTCTTCTTGGGGTAGCCAAATTGGTGCTAGGTTTGGTATTAGGAAGTTCTTTGGCTCATATATTAAACCAGTTTCCTGTGGGGATACTTGGGGTTTTGCTGTTATTTGCTGGGATTGAGCTAGCCATGGCTGCGAGGGACATGAATAGTAAAGAAGATTCCTTTGTGACGCTTATGGTTACTGCAATTTCGTTGGTGGGTTCAAGTGCAGCTCTTGGGTTTTTGTGTGGAATGATTATATTTGTGATTCTCAAGTTAAGGAGCTGGACCAAGGATAAACCTTTCTCTACCATATGGACGGACAGATCAAATCCAGAGCAACCTTAAAAAACCAAATAAAACATTATCGATTCCTAGCTAGTTCCTATATTAATTGTGCAGGTTTGGCTGTATTGTATTTGCATGTATATATTGAAATGTCATTGCGAGTGTGTATAGTATGAGGGCTTTGTTTGTGTGTGTGCATAATGTGATGATTGAACTAAAGTTATTCCTAGCCTTTGCTCTCTGCGTATACTACGCGTGTACGCAGTCGCTCCTAGAACTTGATTTCCAATAACAAGAATTGTTTCAGTTAGTTGTGATTCGTTACTATATTATTTTATGCATGCGTGTCTGTAATTGGGATCTATGATTTTTCATTGTCACTGGAGATTGTCCTTTTCCCATTCAACTTCGAAGCCAGGCGACCATGAGGAGAGATTCCTGACGCCTCCATTTTATTACAAATTTTTCCGAGACCCATTTTGTTATTATTTTGCAAGGAACAAAAAGCCAGACCGGTCAATGAACCGGTCACGGTACAGGTTCAAGGATCAATAAGTTAATCGGAGTCAGACCGGTCATATTATAATATTATAATTTATTAGTGATAATATTTATATTAATATATTTTTAAATTTCTATAGATAAAAATGAAGATCTTTAAAAAAAATATGCTTAAAATTTATTAATATTAGTTATGGTGTCTATACTTATACAATAATATCTCTTTTTCTATAATTAATTAATTATTATATTCCTCAAAATCTTTTTTTTTAATTTGTTCTTTCTTTACTTACTTTTCTCTTCATCTTATTCTTCAAACTTTCATTTTTTTTATATTTAAGAAAGAAGTTAGCGCTTGCTTTGTTGTCCGCATTATGGAATGTTGAAGATATGTACCAGAAATTCACATGTACGAGTGACTGAATGAATGATGGTGGTCAGGATCAAAGTCACTACTTTTCTGAGGAATAAATCTAATGCCAGCCACATTATCGGCCCAACTCATTCGGCCCTAGTACCGTGTCTTTCTTTCTTTTTGTCCACCAACACGAAACATCTATCATCATTAAACAAAAATTCCCCACTACAAATAAAAAGTTGGAAACTTTTTTTGCATGCAGCATCCAAATTAAACTGCCGCTTGAATGTATGATCAAGGGACCAATCTAGAAGGGTCACGAGGGAACAGAGTTGCCTGGCGAAGAGCATCACCACACGCGCCAAGCCTACTCCAAATCCACCGTGCGGGAGTGCACAATATCTGAAAATAATCAACCATACAAATATTTAGTCTTTCTTTACAGAAGAAGCAAGCAAAACACACTACACTGAATGCAAGGGTCTGAAATCCGATTATTGATATAAAAACTAGTTAAATGTTGGATTTAGTATAAAATATAAGATCTCAATCACTTTATCTCTTAAATTTATAATTCTTTCTCAATGACTCCTATTGGCTACACACATTAAAGGATTTCTATCTAAGCATAGTCGTGATGAAGATGATATTATAAGAAAACCAACTTATATTTATTATAAATAATAATCAACCTAACTAATACCGAATTAGGAAGGGTGATAACAGAATTGTGGTGATAATAAATACCCGATAGAATCAATGTACGTAGAAATTGTCCTAACATCCATTCGGCAAGCCGCTGCACGTTTTATCAAGAATTCTGGCACATGGACACGCTGAGCTCCTGAAATGATCTCTCCTCACCTAAGAGGAGTTATAACACCAGAAGCTCAAGTTCAGTAGCAATCAACCAAAACCCAGCTTCTAAGAAGATATGTGCTATTATACATGCTAAAATAAAATAACTAATGTGAGACATATTGTCATACCAAGTCCATAACAAATGACTCAGCTTACCTCGAATAAAGACATCAAATGAAATACTGTATGTCGGATTGTCAGGGCAAGGCATGGTATAAAATGGCCTCACAGCCAATGGGTGACAGTGAAGGATGTAGAACTCAATGTCATACCTATGAAATGTTTGTTTGGATCAGTGGTGTTAAAAATGATTTTTTTATAATCTGAATTTTGCAAAAATAAGTTAGGATAAAAGTTAAATTGCAAATGTGATTTGTATTTGGATTGACGGTGACAGAAGTGATTTTTTTTCTAAACGTAAATCTATTTAGATTATTACTTGAAAAGCCAGTTTAGATGGAAAATGACTGAAAAATATATGAATTTCATTGAATACTACACACACACTATGATAATTGAAGTAAAAAATTATAATAAAAAAATTAATGCATTATTGAGAAAATTTGTAAATACTAAAAATATTTTAATTTGATTAGATATATTTAGTACGTATGTACATACATACATAAATCATAATACTTTCAAATTTCTTAACATTATAATATTGTATAACTAAAATTAAAGTTCATTTTTTTACCAATATAAACCTCAATATTATCTATCTCTTTTTTTCTTATTAATCAGCCTAAATGACCCATCTGCTTCACCAAAAATGAATAAGACAAGAGTGAAAAAGGGACCATGGGTTGTTAGGGTATTAAGGGAACAAATTGGTGGGACCTATGACATTCATTCCAAAGTGAAGTATGGTAATAGTAGAAGCAACTTGTTTGGTTTAAAAGCAAGTACTCATGGGTTTCTTGAAGAAGCTGTTTTTGGACTAAAAACTCAGTGGGGTCGGTCGCTTTCCCAAACATCCATAGGTTGGCCACTATGATTTTCGAAAAGCGGCTGCGCGTTTCAACCTTTGGACCGCTTCCCCAAACAGGTTAAAAGAGAATTACAATCCGCTAAATATTTTCTAAAAGAGTGTTTCATGACAAAAATCAAATAAAATGTTAGATTAAAAAATCAAAATTGACAGAAAAAGTGAAAACAGAATTACTTCTCTAAAACTAATTGGCTAAGTTTCCTTTCAGATTCAGTATTCAAGTCGCCAAGAGGGTCAGTATCTGCACCAAGATCCTGTAAATTCAAATGACAGTGTGTTGGGTTACTAATCACAATACATGCATCTTGTATACCCATTTCCTCTTATATTTGTCACTACATTAACTGTAATAACATCCAAGCAATCGAGCCAGTGCTAGGTACTTAAATATTGCTCCATGTACAGGATACTCATATCAAATTGCCAACAAACTGAGGACATGAATACATCAGTTAGCAAAGTGATCAGAATCTCACAATTGCTATCAAGCTTATGATGTTCTATTTGACCAAATATGATCTTTAAATATCAGCCTTGATTATGCATAGAAGTGGCATAAATTTAGACTGGTGACATTTAGAAGGTCAAGGAGGGCAGGAACAAAAAACTTGGAATATGGATATTTTAAAGAGGCGCATCATATGAATGCATAAGCCCATGAGCAGGTTAGTGAGCAAAGCAATTGACTCAAGTACATGAAATCCACTTTAAAATCGTCCTTCAGCTCCAAGTTCCAACATATAATAACATATGCTATTTGGATCATTTTTAGATCTAAGCAAAAGGAGGGTTCTGCTAAATTTTTCAAGGGTTGAGCAAACCCCGTTCATCACATTACAGTTTCTATATGGTCATTAGCATCTAAAAGATGATTTAAAGCTTACCTTGAGCATTTGAATCCCTTCTTCAAATGTAAGCCGCAAAGTCTGTCGCAAATACTGTACATTCACTAGACTGTTATTAGACCAAAGATAATGGCAACCTCCAACTGAACTAATTTTCAGTATTACGATGTAACATCTTACGTAGACGACATAATGAATTACTAAATCATGTGTTACATGTTGACATGTGACGCATAAATACCTTTAAAGGTTCAAATGGGTATTGCCTTCCCACAGCTTCCAGATCCTTCTATCAAACATTGCCACAAATAGCCTATCAACTATATCCATAACTTGCTCAAGAAATGGTATATTAGATTATACCTCTTAATAATTTCATATGTAAATTTTATCATATTCCTTCAGGCCAAACCTACCTCAAAATAATGATTCTTAATCTCCATCTCAACATCAAGAACTGTGAACTCACACAGATACCTATAAGTGAAGGAATTTTCTGCTCTAAAAACAGGACCAATCTCAAGAACACGGCGAACATCACAAATTGTCATTTGCTTGTGCAGCTGAGGAGATTGGGCAAGGCACGCAGGTTGCCCCATATAATCCAGTGTAAAGACAGCAGCACCTCCTTCACTAGACCCAGCAATCAGTTTTGGTGTACGAATTTCAACAAATCCTTCAGACCATAAGAATATTCTGAATAACTAAACAGGCATACATTTACGAGAAAAGTAAATCAGTTAGTGTCATATAAGCACCATGAGAAATTTATAGACAAGCATCTTAATATGTTTCTCTCGCAATAAATAATAGAGAAAAGCATTCTGAAAAATTGACAACTGACAACTGAGAATATATAGAGTATAAATTAAATATACAAAGGAACAATGCTTAATAACACTCAATGATGATATGCTTTACCTTTTCAACTTGAGATCGAATGAGGAAAATTGCTTGATTGGCTGGTGTACAAGTGTCAAGAGCCCTATGGTTTAGACGAGTGTCCTGATTGACACGTACAAGTTGTTCACCGGCCGGCCTGCACCCATCAAATGGTCTAATCAATATACATTAAACGAGGAAAACACTAACGAAGTTGATCTGGGCCGAAGAGAAGTTGAAATGATAGCAAATAGAATCTGCCAAATTTAGTTGGAGGACAATAAACAGGTTCACATTGAGCAACCACAAGCATAAGCAGATCTCAAATCAGTGTACCTGAAGAGTTTTCTCGATTTCAATTTCACTTCTAGCAGCATCCTCAATATTAAAAGGAAAATTTGGGGAGCCCTGTTGACACAAATGTCCTCACTTGAATTTCAACCTGAAAGTCCAAAAGAAGCATTCCAGCAGTGTTTATTTAGATTAGCGGTAGAAGTTATTTTTCCAACATAATTTACGATATACAAGATAAATTTATGAAAAGAGTTTTATTTCGATTACAGATCTTCATCACAAAAAAAGAGAATAACTTTAACCTGTTGTGAAGTGACTCTGATTTCAGCCCCGGGCACTGAGACGACCCCTTTAACGTCGAGAAGAGATTCCCGAGACAATGCCGTCACATACTTCACTATCTAAGGGCTTACTTGATGGGGCTGCACCTGAACCCCACATTGCACGGTGAACCGCTCTCTCTGATAACCAAGAAAGCCATATTCTTCCCCACGGCACGGATCCTCTGCACTCTTCCCTTAATTAGAACCCATTTGCTCTCAAATGAATTGTTCAGAGCTTCCACTTGAGTCTAATCAGAGACGTTAGCCACGGTCTTAGGCTGGAGCTCCACAAGTAGGATATCACCATAGTTTGCGGTGAGAGGTTCTTCCTCAGAATTGACAGAGAGATGACGTGCGGGCTATGGCAGCTTCTTGGTAGCGCGCGGCGTAGCTTGCTTAGCTGCTTCCTTTCTCATAGTCTTTGATTCTTCAAGCAAGAAGGAGCAGGGTTTGATATATATACACACACACCGGCTGGCCTTTTTCAACGCATTTTCTTCATATAGCCTTTGTCTTCAGTTCACAGTTCATATGCAGTTAACAGAATCACAGGCTAAATCCTCCTTGATTCTTTCATGGAGCTGAGTTTGAAAAATCCACTTTACAGTGAGTAAACAATGATAAAAATCTTATTTATGGTGAATTGGTGATTGACTGTCAAATTAGGAAATAGGATTTTGAGTCATTTAAGAAAAATAAAAATATAGACATTTATAATATAAATATAGACATTTACATAAGAAAATTTATATTAATGCCTTTGTTTTATTTTTTTTTTCAAAAAACCATTTACAAGATAAATAAAGGGTTTTAAAAGGATATAATGAGTTAAAAAAATTTTTACAACACCCCATTGGATCAAAATAAAATTACGTTTTGTCAGTGGAAAGACAAATATGAATATTTAAAAAAAAAAATATGAATAACCAAAAATTTTTAACTCCCAGTATTCGCTTAAATCCTTTTATTTATCTTATAAAACTCTTCACTTATCTTATAAATACTTATATTTGTCTTATAAAAATTCTTGTGAAAAAAATAAAGTAAGGGCATTAATGTAAATGCTCTTACGAAAAATAATTGTGTTGGGTGTCCATGTATTGCTAAATTTGCACTTTAACCCTTTTAAAAACATATTAAAATAAATAGAGTGATAAGACTGATGGGATTCAGGATACAAAAAGTAATAGAAGTTAACTTGGGTTAACGACATTACTATATCTTCTTTTACATAAATTGATTATGTCTATTTTTACTCTAAAAAATAGTTAATTGTGTTAAGTGTCTGTAAGGAATAGTTGGTTGATAAATTTACACATTTACCCCTTGATTAAATAATATTTATGTTATGATTGGGGGACCCTGACTCCATTACTTGCGGAACCATGATCCGCTGTAGTTTTTTTTTTTTTGGTCACTTAAAAACATAATTTTTACTTTAAAACTCATCAGACAAAATGGTTCGAATAAATAAATAAATTATACAAAACAGAAGTTTAAAATATCACGGCAAGATTTTAATATTTATATGTAAATAAAAAAGATAATATTAGGAAAAAAAGATTAAAAAAAACTTTAAAATTATAAAATCTCAAATCAAATTTGTTACTAAAAATTGATAAGTAAATAGCGAATCTTATTAAGTAATTAATAACTTATTTTTAAAAAAATACTTCACTTAAAATTTTATAAATTCAAAAAAAATTTCCCGTCATTTTCCCGTAATATTATGTCAGAAGTTTTGCAGGCTTGACAGTTAGAATTTATTGGATTCAGTTTATAATATTTGAAATAACAGAATAACTTGCATAAATATAATCCATAACCTAAATACTATATTTAATCATTACTCAGTCGATGGAAACCTGTTCCATCCATATAATTTATAGGAATAATGCGTAGTGTTGTTCCTGTGAGGTAAGTTGTAGATTCATCACGTCAATGTATAACTTTCCATTATTAGGTATTTTGGGGCACCCATTCTTGGAATTTAATAACATTATTTATAATTTGATATGCTTGAGCGAGATCGACGAAGTTTTGCCCACTCAATGGTGGCAAAAGCATGATAATTATTTTATAGATATCACATCTTTTCTGAATTTGACCGAAAGAAAAATGAATTTTAACCATTACTAGCAGTGTTACTTTTATCTCCTGTATCCAAAAGCTTCATTAATATTGGAGGACAGAACAATAATTAATATTAAAACCTATCCCATTTTCTTCACCATGGAATACGGTCCTTGATCATGAAAGATATAATATTCAAAAACTTCAGATAAACAACTTCCCATTCACCATTTTATTTTTTTTAAAAAAATAAAAAACCCTTCCTATTCAACCTAAAGGATTTTTTTTTTCTTTGGGGGGGGGGGGAGCGTACCAAGATCAGGTCGAACCGGGTATTCGAATCTCAAGCATGAACTGATGAAAGTATTAAACTTCTATAACTTAATTATGATTGTCATATGATGCATCAGAGCAAGAAAAGTGGGAGGAGAGAGATGACCAAAAAACCTAATGTAGGGATGAAGTGCAATTAAAGGGGTTAGACACATCCTATTTATAAAAGTTGGATACGAAACTAATTAGGAAGTTGTGATGAGAACTCCCAACTTGCCCTTTAACTAACAAGCAAGAAATTAATATTGATTAATTTATATATATATATATATATAATTACTTGTATTTCTCAATTAACAAATTCATAATAAATATTGATTTGATTCATATTTAATTAAATTTCTTATTTTTAATCAAATAGTCAGGCTCATTAAGAGTAGACCTACACCCAAAATCCAACACAGTAAGCTAAGAATTAAGATTTAGATGATGTTTACAATAGCGGTTGGAACTTCCAATCGTAATTTACGGTATACGAGGTAGCTTTTACAGTCTACGAAGTAGCTTTTACGGTCTATGAGGTAAATGTGTGGATGATTTTTATCTCGATTTACTTAAATTGAGCTTATACATAAGCATAATCCCAACCAAACATCTTCTTAATATTTTACACACACGCGTGTGGGTGCGCCCAGAATCCTTGAACTATTTTTTTAGTTTAGAATGGAGGCCTTAATTAAGGGCTTGTTTGATATTTGGGAGTGTGCGTTGGGAAATTTTTTTAGTTAAATTTAAAAAAATGAGAGAAGTGGGGTTGAAAGTTTTTAATTAATTTTTTTTACTCTTTTATCTTACAGCTTATCTTTATTAAAATTTTATAACCCATTTTTCAATTTTTTAAAATCTAACTCAAAAAATTTTTCCCTTCCCCCCTTTTCTTTCCAAATCCCTAATACCAAACAGCCCCTGATAATAGTATATTTGAGTTTAGTGCTAAATCTTGGTCACCAATTAAGCCGCACGGCTTGTTTGGTATGAGGGGAAAGGAGGGAGAGTGGGTGAAGGAAAAAAAATTTTAAGTTGGATTTAAAAAAAAATAAAAGAAATTGAGTTAAAATTTTTAATTTATTTTTCTTACTTTTAATTTATATATTATCTATATTAAAATTTTATAATTCCATTTATCCATTTTCTTAAATTCAACTCATAAAAATTTTATCTTCCTTCCCAACCAAATCCCTCCTATCAAACACACCCAAGATTCAAAGGTCACACTGTGTTGCTTCCACTCCGGCAAGTTGGAGCATGATTAATTCATTTCTCAAATGTAATCCTATCTTTACAATGACTGGTCATGGTTGCATCTATTCAAATTGATTAATCAATTCGCCATCAGTACCTTGGTCTGATGCAAACTTTAATTAATTTACACTTTAGTTACGAACGAGAATAGCTATATTTATATGGACTGGAGTGAAAACAAAAATGGGCTCAATGAGCCGTCAGATTCCAAATTCCTTGCACGCTTTTAGTTCCACGCAAATATTCTTGGCAACCAGAAAGAAAAGTAGCAGCACGCTAATTTATGAGTGAGTAGTTGGATTAGGACACAAATGCTGTTGATGAGAGTGTGTGTGATCATCACCAATATGAGTGGGAACGATTCGAGTCAAAGGGATTGATGATTAGGATTTTTAATTATGAAGAGTGTTTACAACTTTGGGTGACATCACACGTAAGCAACATTTTGGCGCCATAAATAGTCATCCTCAAATGAATTGAATCAACACTTGTTGTGTTGATCACTACAAATTAAGAGCCACTCAACGTCACAGTGTCCCGTACAGTTAAGTGCGGATCCACTAATTAACTTTAAGCATCTTGAATCTTCTACGTCAGCATTTCTAGCGGGGTCGTTAATATAAAAACTAATTTACTAATCTAGATAGATTAAAAATTAGTTATTTTAGTTATTTATAATAATTTTAAGTTGATTTTCTTTAAATAGTATATTTCATCATTATTATGTTTAGATAAAAACTCTTTAATATGCTAATGAATCAATAGGGATATTTTGAAAAAAAATTATAAATTTAGAATACAAAGTAGAATGATGTCTTATATTTATGATCAAATTCAATCCACAACTAGATTCTTTAGCATCGTCCGCTGGCTGCTATGGAAAATCAGATGTAAGGGAGTGATGGAGGGAGTTTGAGTCCAGACTAATAAAATCATTCATGGTGGCTTGTGTCAATTAATGGAATCCAACCTCTATGACACTTGCAAGCATCAAATTTTCAGATTCAATGGAGAGGAGGATCTCAAATGACGTCTACTTTCGGAGGGATATGTTCAACTAGATATTGACGGGTTGGTAAACAATCAGGGTATTGCAGCATTCGACGGATTGGTTCGGGATGATAGGGGCAACTAGGCCCTGGGATTTCATAGGAGACTGTAGTTTGTTCCCCCTACTACAGTAGAAATTCATGATTTATTGACAGGTTTTCAATTGTGTCAATAATAGGACTTTCACAAAATTGTTGCTCACACAGACTCACTTGAAGCCTATCACTTAGTTATGAGGGACGGATGAATTAACCATCCACTTTGATAAGAAATCAATGCAATTAGAGAGCTTATTTACTCTAAATGAGACCTTGAAATTTGGTATACACTATGACATACAATTAGATGTGTTGATTTCCTATCAAAAGAAACTCAACACTTAGTTTAGAGTTTAATAATCTTACCAGTTATCCATTCAAGATGTATTCCCTTCATGAGGGATGATCTTATTCACCTTTTGTAATAGTCTTCTTAGTATTTTGTAATATCCAAGCTTGCTTGGCCATTATACATATATAAAAAAAATCTACAACTAGCTCAAGGAAAAAAGGTGCGCGTTATAAAAAATGGTACAATGTGTGGATTTGAACTCACAAGCTTATACTTCTTATTAATTGGATAAGCCTTTGTTAGAAACTAGTTAATGAGCTTATTTTGATGTTAAAGGTAATGCTTCAATTTATACTAGAAAAAATGAAAGAATTCAATTAATCTTATCTTTTGAATTTATAATTTTTTCTTCAAACTATTCTTATTGATTGCACATATTAAAAAAATTTTAAATTTAAAGTAAGTTCAATGTAAATGATTAAAAATAATATTTTAAGAAAACCACAACCAGTTTAACTAATTTTCTTAATACTAGTACTTGCAAATTATTTATATGGCTCATATATTAAAGAAAGTAGGGACTAATTCTTTTCTAAATGTTTTATCATTTATTTTAATAAATTACCACTAACTATTTTTATCATAATTTGTAATATAGATTCTCAAAATTCAAAATTAATAATTGAAGAATTTGCAACATAAAATAATTTTAAAATATTATTTATTTTATAAATACAAATTATTAAATTTTTTATGAAACCTAATTTATATTGACTATTTCTGTTAGGATACATGTACATAAAAAAATCAAATGTGATATTAATTAATTAGACCTATACATGATTAAAAAGCGTCAGCCTTATTTGTAGTTTAATTATAACTTTTGTGCATTACGCTCACACTGAAAAATATTTATAATATTCACTACTTAATAAATAAAATAACTTACTAAATTTAAACACTTGTATAATTATGCTCCAATGCTTATAAATAACGCCATGCTCCGCATTTCTCATCACACTCGAATAATAATATCCCTCAAAGGCTCAAACAACATTCATGGCGACTGAAATCCCTTCAATTCCAGACCTTGAAACAGCCCAAGTCTCCCCCCAAACAGTTCACGCCGATTCAAACACTGGTTTTTGCTCCACCTTCATCCTTCAGAAAGTGAAAACCAACTTGGTTTTCCGATCAAAATGGGCGGAGTTGAACGGAGCCATGGGCGACCTGGGCACTTACATACCCATCGTGTTGGCCCTGACTCTAGCCAGAGACCTCAACCTCGGCACCACATTGATTTTCACCGGCATCTACAACGTCATCACCGGCGCCATTTACGGCGTCCCCATGCCCGTCCAGCCCATGAAGTCCATAGCCGCCGAGGCCCTCTCCGAGACTAACTTCGGGGTGCCGGAGATCATGGCCGCCGGAATTTTGACCGGCGGGGTCCTTCTGGTATTGGGGGTAACAGGGTTGATGCAGCAAGTGTACAAGCTGATTCCTTTGAGCGTCGTCAGGGGAATTCAACTAGCACAAGGTTTGTCCTTTGCATTGGCTGCTGTTAAATACGTTAAGACAAAGCAAGACTTACCCAAATCTAAATCTCTGGGAAATAGGCCCTGGTTTGGTTTGGATGGTATGGTTTTGTGCATTGTATGTGTTAGCTTTATTGTCATAGTGAGCGGAGCTGGCTCGAAGAATCATGGGTGTGCAACCAGAGAAGAAGGTACTGATGATCATGATTATGATCAACAGGTTGAAGGTAGAAGAAACAGGACAAGCAGAGTAAGAAAGCTGATATTCTCACTTCCTTCTGCATTTGTAGTTTTTGTATTGGGGGTTGTCTTGGCCTTCATAAGAAGGCCTAAAGTGGTGCATGAAATCAAATTTGGACCCTCTTCTTTAGAAATTGTGAGAATCTCTAAACATGCGTGGAAGAAAGGATTTATTAAAGGTGCAATTCCTCAACTACCCCTGTCAATTTTGAACTCTGTGATAGCTGTTTGCAAGTTATCCTCAGATCTGTTTCCTGGGAAGGATTTTTCAGCCACTTCAGTTTCAGTGACGGTGGGACTGATGAACTTGGCGGGAAGTTGGTTTGGTGCTATGCCTTGTTGCCATGGAGCTGGAGGACTTGCAGGGCAATACAAGTTTGGCGGAAGAAGTGGTGCTTGTGTGGCTCTTCTTGGTGCAGCCAAATTGGTACTTGGTTTTGTGCTGGGAAATTCTTTGGCTCTAATTTTGAACCAGTTTCCTGTAGGGATATTAGGCGTATTACTATTATTTGCTGGGGTTGAACTAGCCATGGCTTCAAGGGACATGAATAATAAAGAAGATTCCTTTGTGATGCTTATTTGTACATCAGTTTCTCTGGTGGGTTCAAGTGCGGCTCTTGGGTTTTTGTGTGGCATGATTGTGTTTGTGATTCTGAGGCTAAGGAGCTGGACCAAGGGTCAGCGTTTTTCTACCTTTTGGACGCGACAAAACCCTGAGCAACCCTGAAACACAGTCGTCAAGTGTGTATAAATTAAATACTCTCTCCGAAGCTTAATATAAGATCTATATAGTTCAATTTCTTTTTGTTAGAATTATGGACAGGAGGTAGTAATTACTGTTCTGTATTTGCTTTCCCCTATATGTGGTATGAAAATAATATATCTATTGCAAGTATCGGTTTGTTGGTGATATAAGTATTTGATAGATCATTTCTGTGTGAAGGGTGGCTGAAGTAATGGTTTCTAGCTTTTGACCTCTGCGTGTAATTGGATTTATGGATACGTAGACTTTAATTACCAATATAGTTTGTTTGTTACCGACAGTGGAAGTTTGTTTCGGTAACTGCACACAATGCTTGCAATTATATTGGTTTGTTAATATATAATAAATTTCGTCCATGGCTCTATGTTCATTCTCTGTGCATGTTTCTCTTAGGAATCCTCCTGTCCTTTTACAAGGCTTTTGTAACTAATCCATATGTATTAATAAAAATAGTTTAAAAATAAAAACAATTAAAAAATAAAAAGTTGTTAGTTGAAGTAGTAAGTGACTTCATCCTATAAGAAGGAAAATATAAATTTAGATTCCGAGTAGCACACTTATTAAAAGATATGAAAACCCTTTACTTCTCGAAAGTGAAAATCCTAAATCAAATTAAAATAATAGTTAAAAACATTGAATTCTAATATTATCCTTATTAACCATACTAAACTATAATATCATATTAATTTTTTGTCTTTCTCATTACTCTTGTTAAATATGAGCATATGTGAAAAAATATTTAATACCCAATAAAACTATCAAAACATCTTATAAAAATAACTGAAAATTCATTTTAGAAGACATCTTATAAAAGATACAGTAGGGAGTATATAGATTCTTTCTTTCCTTCCTTCCTTCTCTCTTTTACAAAAATTGATTTTTTTGGCCAATTAGTTAGATTCTTGATTTCATGATAAAAATTATAACTATCTATTATGAGATAATGTGGTTGAATTTTTGTCCACCAGCTAAATGGGTGGCATTCATCATGACACCATCACAACTTTTCGAATTTGCCCCAAAAAACAGAGCAAGAAGGATTATTTACCATTATTAGCAGTGTCACTTTCTCTTTCTATCCAGAAGTTAATTAATTAAATGAAAATAATTTTGATGTTACTTGATACCAATAACCACGAGGATATATGATTTTTTGTTGCTGCTTTCAGGTATATTCTCCCACCAAATGATCTCTCCTAGCTACTTCCTAGCTATTATTAGCACGGAGAAGAATAAAAGTCAATATTAAAACTCATCCCAATTCTTCACCGTGGAATATGGTCTGGTCTGATCAGTATGAAAGACTAGGCATTATAAAATATTATCTTTCTCATTTCAAAACCTTCACATAGCCGGCCAATCCCACTTAATAATATCATATATTTTGATCCTTTTAACTGATTAGGATCACCAATTCTTAGCATTTTCATTCAGTCTCGGGCTCTAAATAATTTCTTGTTGAGGTTGTTTGATCAAGAAGTAAAACAAGTATATATAAAACATAGCTCTCCTCCCACTAATAAGTATTTGTCTCAATTGACTGTGAATTATTTTAACTTAATTATTGGTCTCGTGTTCAAATATTGGATATGTAATCATGATAATTATTTGCAGTCAGTGAAGTTTTATTGTTGTGAACCTACATTTCCAAACCGAGCTAGCCGGTTGTTAATAGTGACAGCTATGGTGAATAAATCTCGAAAAAAAAAAAAACATAAGCACTCCTAAAGATAGTAAGAGGTTGGGAAAGACCAAAGAGTTCATTGCAGCATCTTCGGAGAAGGACTTGTGAAATCAAAACATTGTATCTTGAAGGAACGCACATATTTTTATTCCCTTCCATCATAATAATCATCCAACTTAATTACCGATTGTGCCTTTCAGGTCTCTAAAATCATCCTCCACTCTCTAGTTCTGCATATTTAATTTGGAGCATGACTCATTTCTCAAATACGATCCTCTCTTTGAAACGAATGGTGGTTGTTGCATATATACAAATTGGTCCCCCACCACATTGGTTAAAATGATATCTTCACGAGCTTACATTTTAATCATTAATCATTAATATCTAACATAAATTGCCACCATTATTTGTCAGACTCAGAATTCCATGCCTCTAGCGTCTAGATCCATATATTTCCCCACTGTAAAATGTTAAGTACGGAATTACATAATATAGCTATTTCGTTAGTCAGTCGAGATTTCTGCTTCAAAACTTACTAAAACATAAGAGTTGAGGTCTATTTTTACTCTAGAAGTTGTTATATAAGAGTAATATTGTCTGAAAATTTTTTTAAAGAGTAATACCACTCTAAAGGTTTTAAAATCATAGTAATTTCACACTAACCGTTATTTAAATTAGGTTTGAAATCAAATATGTTAAGCCTGTGACATGTTAAGGTGCAAGTTGCTTTAAAAAAAATTTGTATTTAAGAATGCCACAAAAGTTTCTAAATTATAGTAATATCACCCTAATCATTATTAATATTTAAGTTAAATCTAGCCGTTGGTTAACCAACCTGAAAATTACTGTTGATTTTTTTCCCCCATTTACCATATACTGCCTTGCCATTTTTTGGGGCTAGAAGCCTAACGTCTACGTTTACTATTGCTAAGTTTATTTTCCATAACCTTTAAATTTAGCAATAATAGTTATTTAAATTTAACTTCAGTAAGGGAAATTTATTTTTGAATAATCTTTTAGTCTTTCAACTTTTAATTTACTTATGATCAAATCTCTCAATTATAATTTGATGAGACTTAGTCCCTGAACTTTTAATTCGTCTATGACTAAATCCCTCATCTTTTTAGTTTTATATTATTATCCTTCACTTACTTGAGTCATCTACATGGCAAAGATGTGATGTAATTTCAGCCAACCTCTAAAACTTTTTGAAACTTCACTGCATTCTTTAAGTTAAAATAAAATTAAGTTTTGTGGGTGAAAAGATAATAATACCCTTCTTTTACTTTTTTTTAAAGAGTGTTTACAAGAGAAAAAGAGGGCATTTATAAGACAAATAAAAGGATTCCAAAGAACCTAGGGAATTATAAATATTTTGGCTATTTACAAGATAAGTATGAAAATTCATAAGACAAAAATATGAGCATTTACAAGATAAATAAATATATTTACAAAAAGAATAAAGGGATTCAAAATAACATAGGGGATTAAAAACATTTTAGACATTTATAAGATAAATATGCATTTATAAGACAAATAAAGTAAAAAAATCATTATTTTTTCACCCCAAAACTTAATTTCATTTTAACCAAAGGGTTGCAGTGAAGTTTCAGAAAGTTTTGGGGTTGACTGAAATTATGCCATATTCTTAGGAACTCAATGAAATTTTCCCTAAAATTTAAATAAGGCTTAAAGAGCAAATTTCATTTGGAAGTTTTCGCTTAGAAGTAAGAGTTTTCTTAGATTTGATATTGTACTGAAAGTGTTAAAATGAAGCAATGTTGTCATTTTCTGTTAAAAAATAACAATCAATGCTAATTTTTCAATGATCGATATTAATTTTTTAACAGTATGAGTATTCCTACGTCTTAAAATTTTCAAATCAAGTTAAACTTAAAAAAAACTTTGAATACAACAATACTCGTCGTCGGGAAAAACTTTTCAAACAAATTTATATTTTATCGTGAACGAAAGAAACCAAGTAGCAGAGAGGACGAACGTTGCACAGTCGAAAAGAGGAGCTTACTATCTACAACTTTGTTCCATCTTTACAGCCACGTCCCCTTGAATGCAATTAAGAAGAAACAAAAATAAGTTGAAAACTTTCTCCAAGTCTCAATCCCCAAGTTCATCTTTTTCACAACAGTGTGAAGTGAAACTTCCAATGGTCCAACTTGCACAATTACTCAGGAGCGATTTTATCCTTCACGTACTTCTTCAAAAGCCATGGGCAAATTCCAGATTCAAAAAAAGATGTGGTAATTATTCTCCATGACCTATAGCTTAGTTATCTTCCACAGTTTCTTCTTGGAGATCCTGATACCTTTTCCTTTCCCTTTCCCTTTCCCCTTTATATAATTTCTTCCTTGCTCTGTATCTTTAAGCATCTAACCATCTCACTCTGTTTTTTCAAACATGGCATCTCAAAGCCGATAAGTATATTTTCAAGATTACTTGCCTATCACGGTCAACAAGCTTGGTGGAGATGGCTTGATAGACGGGCTGCGCAATGGGTTTAATCCATTAAAGGATTCTGACGAAGGGGTCAACACGTTCGACAGCCTCAAATGGAATTCTGCTTTGATGGGGCTACTGGATTTTGCCGATAAGGATCTTCGCTCTACGTTGAGAGAAGGTGATTTTGACGGTGATGGCGCCCTGAATCAGCTAGAAATCTTCATTAAGGAAGCTATGTCTACAGAGCCAGTGAAGGAGATGGGGACGATGCCATGTCTATGCTCTCCTCTCCGTTCCTTGCATCTTTTGTTTAAATTTTATAAAAAAAATTACAGTTGGAGCTGACTTGGGAGCAATATTTGCCATGTGGATGGCTCATAAGTGAGTGAAGGATAATAATATAAAAAATAAAAAGTTGAAGCAGTTAAAAATTTAAGGATTGAGTTATATGCAAGTTAAAAATTTGAGGACTAAAAAAATAATTTTTCTTTTACTTTTTAATTTTTAACTAAAATATTTTTATTCTGTTTTATTCCTTTTAAATTATTCAAATCTCTAAAATTAAAATTCAAAATTTAGATGGATAAAATCTAATATAAGAATTCATTCATCATAAATGTACAGAGAATTACAATACATACAGATTCTGACCGCGCAGGCCTGCATTTGGAGGAAGAATATCATTTCAACAGTAATCCCATGCATGATTTCAAGTCTCTGCTAAGGTTATCTATCGTACATATGAACATGTCAAATATATATATATATATATATATATATATATATATAAAATTCATCTTCAGTTTCATTGGCCCAGGACCATATAGGAATATGCAATCTGAGACGTCAAGAGAAGTCTGAGCTGTATGCCCAACATGTTCATGCTATCCAAATGGATTTCCACCTCCAGTCTTGGGGAAAGAATTTAGAGTGTAGCCGGGAGCCATATACCCGCCAGCTGAATGTTGGAAGGTTGTTTCACCATTGAAGCTGCCAGCTCTTCGAGGTCTGAAAAATATTAAACACCAATTAGAATTTGATTCAATTCACTTACGTAAGCAACTGAGAATGTTGAATTATTGTAGTTAGGCGGTGGCTGTTATTGGAAACTCCCATCATGAGATCTACTTGTACAAAGGTATGGTGAAAACAACCCCATTCTAATATTCTAATGAAATCTTGATTTGATTTTAAATGGAGTCTATTCATCATATAAACGAACCAAGATTACATAGTGACCGCCTATTTCTTCTCTTTTCTCACATCATCAAGTTACCCGTTTTTAGTAATACGAACTAGTGTAAAAAGTAAGGAGAAAGAAGTGGGAACTTTTGGTTTTGTTGGGTACGAAGCCTTAGGAGTAGGGATTGTGATTGGATTAGGGATTAGGCTAGAATATATCATTTGGTATGAGATGCTATGGATAACCAGGGATTGAGAGTACCACGAAAGTGGGATTGCTGCAAAGCTATCTCCCCCCGGTATTGCATTTTCAATCCCGAGATTGCAAATATCAAAGACAAAAATATCCTTGTTTATAATATTTTTTAGACATAAATGCCCTCTATCAATTTTAACTTGAATCCCGAGACTTTGTTGTTTTTTGTTATTTTTTTAATAATAAAGATATTTTAGCATTTTTATAATTTATGGAGGATTATAAAATAAAATTAATTTAAGTATTCTATCTAAATATTACCGCATACCAAACATAATTTTAATCCTTCAGACCCAATCTCAATACCAGTCTCAATCTCAATACCAATCACAATTCCAATCTATCAAAATCTAATACCTCATATCAAACAAGCTGTTTATTCCTGCTGCTGAAAGGAACCATGGTTTGTGATGATGGACCCAAACTTTACACGTAATTTGAAGCAAAGTTATCCTTTTTAATGACTTGGTTAGGGGCAGGGGTGGCTGCTGCCCCACAAAAACCTCTCCTTCACAATTTTTTTTTATAATTAGATTCTACTCAAAATGAATTTTATTTTGATATTTTATAGATAAAAAATAGTATTGTTCTCAATTTTTTATGATTTTGTAAAGATTTAATACTTTAAAATGGTGTGGTTTCTTTTTTATTAAAAGTATTAAATTTTTGAAAATTATAAAAAATTGAAAACAATACCATTTTTTGGACATAAGATATTAAATATCATTCATTTTGTATAAAATATTATGATAAAAAGAATCACAAAAAAATATTTGGGAAGGGGGGATTTTTTTAGGGGCAGCACCCAAGGGGCAGAGGCACCCCTTGCCCCTTAGATAGAATTGTTGCCTTTTCCTATAGATTGTATGTTATCCTACTCTAATTTTTAATATAAGACATATTTATTTAATTTGATTAAATTAAAAAAGTTGGTTAAGTTAGTTAATATGATACGTATTTTCTAAAACACCTTAATCACCTTCCTTAATTTCCTTTTCTTCTTGATTATTATTAAGGGTGCATCATTAGGGGTAAATTAAGAAAATATGAACAAATATGAAAATTTTGTCTTATATTTAGGACTAAGATCAACTTATCAAATATGTCTTATATTAAAAACCGGAGGAAGTATATATTATATAGATATTTAGATGTTTTCAGTCCTAAAATCCTTATTTCCAATAATAAAAATAAGGGACCCTTCTCTCTTTTTCCCAGCACACAATGCTGCTGACTCTAAAGTCTAAACTACATCACATATATGAGGGATAAGGCCACTACATATTGTGCAAAATTGAAAAAATAAAAATAAAAAAAAAATCTTCAAACATGCTTCATCGCTATAGCCAGTGATTTTGAGCAACAAGAATGGGATGTACCTGGGAGCTTGCATATTATTATTGTTAACTTGCTCAAAGTATGCACCTGAAAAGCATAAATAATCAATGCTGTAACTGATGAGGAAGAAAATTTTAGAGAAAATAAAATATCTCAAAAAGCAATACCAGCTGGAAAGCCAGGAGTAAAGGAAGACTGTGGAGGCATTGAAGATGCATAATTTGGGGATTGAGGCACCATCGACCCTAAAGCCCCAAAGCTTGAAGCACGCATTAATGCTGCTCCATTTGACATAGCAGTTTGGGCACCATGCAAATTTGCTATAGTAGGAAACTGTGGAAAAATAAATACCACATTTGAGGGTTAAGATGGTTGTTTTGAAAAATTCAGTTGTTACACCAGCAATCTTTTACTCAAGCAAGACATGTCGTTGAGGTTTTGCCTCTCAATTCTGAACTTTTTTTTGAATGTTGTGTGGAAGAATTTTGTGAAAGGAATAAAAAGGAAGCAGAATAACAACAGATGATAAGCATGCATCCACCCAAAACAAACCAAATAAACAAGATGTCATGATTTGCACGTAAATAAAAACTCCAGATGATAACCTTCACATAACTTGCGCCTGAAAATAAGATTCTGTAATTGAATTCCAACTTCAATACAGATTTACAGCATTAAACAGCTAGTATGCCTTCCCCAAGCTCATCATAGTACTCCTTCAAAGGAGAAATGCGGACGAGATTTGGATTGATTCCATGCTATACTTGGTATATAGTTAGTTGGATGATTATGATTTGGCTCTATATTGTATAAAAATATTCACAACTGCCAACTCCAGAACTATTTACCCCTCAATTTCTGTTATGTATGCAAAAGACATTTCATGTCTAATCAAGGGAAAACAAAAAGAGCATTTGACTTCAAAGGTGTTAAAAGCATGCAACACAACCAGAAGCAAGGACGGATCAGATCTACACAAAATCAGTCTTCATATTTTACGTACTGGAGAAGCATGCACTTGAGGTCTGCCCTCAGTTATATCAAAAGGGTTTGTGGACTTTGCTGCAGTAGGAAATGCCAAGATTGGCTGTAAATGAAGAATTGTATTAGCTATTTACCATATTTAAAAGGTTAAGACAATATAATGTGTTGGATAACATACTGCTACATTAGAGTAATACTGCAAGCCGTATCCCATATTATGAGGTCGAAAATTCTGCCAGCCTGCTTGCGGTGCAGAGGCTGGTAAGTAGGTCGAAGTAAAGAGATCCTGCAGCGAAATTCATTCATGCATTAAGGCTCTTTTTATTTTTATTTATTTTTCAAGGCACAATAACAACGCATTATTTAATTTATTACCTCCGGAAGTTCGTTTCTTCCATTAGACTTGGTTTCTATTATCCAAGGTTGGGATCTGACATTAGATCCGGTGTCTTGAGCAGCTTCTGGCTCGGCTTGAAGAGATAGTTCCATAGCAGAGTTTGAAAGGTCTTCCACTTCAGCAGTAACTTCTTCTGGCTGTATATAATAACAAAAAGCTGAAAATAATTAGTAACTAAATATACTGGTAAACAGATAAGAAGGCATACATTAGCAGGCTTTCATATCGTTGACTTTTGCAAATTCTTCTCAATACTGCCAGACACAACTAAACATTTTATCAGATAAAGGAAAGTCTTGAGGAATATTTCACCTGATCAAGCGAAGTGACATCTCTGAATGATGTACTCATTGATTGTGTCACTGAGCTGCAAGCTGTTGAGGGTTGCGTCAGATCAGAATCACTGATTGATTTAACTGAGGAAGCACCAACATTGTTGGGAGATGGAGTTATCTGGCCTTCTGAGGTCGGCGGTGCTAAATCCACATCCACGGAGATATCTTCAACTCTTGCAGCTGAAGCATCGTTATCAGCAGCGTGAACATTAGACATGCTACTAGGTGTCGCATACAAGGGACCAGACAATTCAGATAGTAAGAATTCTATAGCATCTAAAGTTTTAGGCTTTGTCTCTGTTGTAGAAGTTGTTGTCTCTGTTGGGAAACACTTGTTTGGGGTTTGAGAAGACTCATTTTCTGTGGAAATTTCAAATGGTGCCCAGTCACTTCCATCATTTGATTGAGATGTAGACTGAGCTTCCGATGCAGTTGCAGCTTCAGTTGCATTTTCTGGGCTTTTTTGTTCATCTGGATTCTCCTTAACGGATCCCTCTCCACTGGCAGGTGCACCCTTCAGAAATTGAAATTCACCAGACTTTAGTTCGAGTTGAAACAGCAAGTAATACAATAATTAAGGAACTTTCAAGGTTTTTTTCCACAAAACAAAGAAAAGGTATAACGAGAAATCAAAACTAGAAGACAAATATAATAGCAATTTGCAAGGGAAAATGATTTCACCATTACCTTCTCTCCGTCCCCGTTCTTTTGTGCATCAGAGGAAACCGCTGTTTCCTTTGATTCTACGCTCAAAAACCTGCGGGTTCTAGATTTATCGTCTCGGAACCTATCATCAACAACCTCAATTTTTACAGTATTTCTCCTGTTGTTCCCGTTCCTCGGCACATATCTAGGACTTCTTCTGTCATCATAATAAAATTTGACACTCCTGTCCCCGTCTCGTGAACTAGGACTACGCATATCATTTCTATCTTCATATCGTTCCCTTAGGGAAAAACTGAGCTTCCTGCCGTCGTAGGACTCCTCCTTGTCATTCTGTGTAGAATAAAATAAAATATTTTTCTGTCATCTGTCATTGTCCAAGAAGCACATATTGCCAAGGGCACAAAACGCGACAAACTGATTGGTGTCTAAATAAAATTTGAAATGCCGTTAGAACCAGAACGAAGAGGACTCCGTTTTTCTTATGTATATAGTCCCAGAGCTTACCAATCTGAGTCTGGGAAGATTATTTTGGGTCCTTTCACCAGTGAATTTTCTATCCACGTAGACTTGCTTGATGAAATCGCGAAGTCTTCGAATGTTACTGAAAGCGGCCACATGAATTAAAACAGATGCAGATAATCCATGCAATACTATACAAAATCAACGAGCAAGAGAAGCAAATCAAGTTTTACTTGGTATCGGGATAAGACTGACGATGAGGATCCCAGTCTTTAAAATAAATCTGCTTTGCTCTCTGTGAATGAAGTGGAGTTAGATTTTTTTCACCAGCTTATTTAATAAGAAGAGGTAGATTTGTAGTTTTGGAAGAAAAATAGATGATGATTCTCACTTCATTGCCGCCTGCCTGAAGAGCAGAGACTTCTTCAGCAGTAAATTTAGCCATTGATACTGATTTTACTCTGTGGTTATACTCTCGTCTGTATTTCTTGGATTTAGTCAGAAAAAAATGGAATCGAAAACAAAACTAGAAAAAAAAAATTATCAGCAATTTGCAGAGATGTAAAACAGAAGAGCAAAATATAGAATAACGCTTTATCCGTACTGAATTCCGCTGCAGTTTGTGCAGACGAATGTCCAAAAGGTTGTGCAGACATATTGTGGTCCCTGAATCAGAAATGCATGTCAATCATATCCAGGGACAGAGAAGAAATGTCTTGTTATGAAATATATCTAATTTTGTTTACGATAGAATTGCCTAAAAAAATTAAATAAATAAACAAGAGAATTTCATACCAAACTATTGCAGTTGATACATCTCCTATTTTCAGGAAGTTTTGCGAGACTTCGAATTTCTCTTTCAATTTTCTCATCTTCTTTCATCCTAGATCCCATATTTCTAGGTTCAACAGCTTCAAGTTATCGTCTACCTAGTGGCCACATTACAAAAAGAACCGTATTAAATGGATGACATGAGAGTCTAGAGAGTTTTCCTTTATTCAAAGAGTTGAGAGAATTTAAATTTCGCAATCTACGAAATCATGCAGGTTCCCATTTTAGAAGTACTTCACCGATACATGAGCATTTAATTTTTTTTCTCTGTCCTTCAATCTACGGGTACCCGGGGGCCGGGGGGGGGGGGAATTCGCGAATCTTAAAGAAGGACAACCATGATTTTTTCCTTTTCTCGTTTTGTCTGTTTATTGATAAGTTTTTCAGTTGCAAAGCCACAGGAAAGGAAAAGGCTAATAGAAAACGAACCTGTTCATTCGAAATTGAGGATGAATATCCAGTTGCGCAGCCATTATGAGAGAAGAAACAAAAGAGAAGAGGATAGGATTAGAAGGAATGTGAATGAAAATGGTAGGAGAGAATATCGACGAAATGGGGAGGCGGGAAAGCTGCCGGCAATAACGGTAGCGCGTATTTTAATTGCCGTTGAGCTTTACTGCGCAGGTGGCCCCATTTCTTTTGTGGGATTTTTATTTTTAAAAAAAATGCAAGGGAGATTTGATCATATTTTTCTAATTCAATAATCTATTAGTGGATTCTTACCTCATTACTTCGTTGGAAATAACTAAATTCTTACATATTATTTTATTTATTTTCTTGAATGTTATTCTAGAAATTTCAAAACAATATTTTCAAAATTAGCATGACAATTCAGAGTTCATTGTTTCTTTATTATCACAATAGAGTTTGAATCTTAGATTTCTGCCAATGTCACGGGGTTCATTGGTTTTATTGTAAATGGAAAAGTGGAATTGAAATTAAATTAATATATTTTAATTTTTTATTTAAATTTATATATTAAATTATAATATCACATAAATAACGTAATCAATTTTATAACTTAATTAGCATGGATCCTATACATTGGATGAAATTTGAAAAATGGCCAACACTTTATGACTCAAATAATATCACTCGGTAAAAGTTTTATATCAGATATAGGATATAGATACTTAAATTATTTGTTTATTATAAAAGTCCCCTGAAAACTAATTAAAATGCATCAAGATGTCATAATTTACTAGCTGTTTGCTCCTAAACCAAATGGAGTATATTTAGTGTTAAACCAAATAAACTCCAATGGCATCCTTAGATTTCATTTCGCCTGAGTAGCTCCGAGATCTTGAGCGTGGACCTACACACGCACGGGATGAAAAGGTGGAAGATTGAGTTTAGCGGATCACGTAATCATGTAACACACTGTCATACGAATAATGAGCCTACTATCGCCCAATATATCATAAAAACTGATTCCATTCAAAGAGGTGGTTGTATTATTACTATTTGACCAATTTCTCTTCACATATTAACATTTGAAACTCATTTATCGTCCCGAGAGGGTGAGGATGGGGGTGGAGCAGGGAAGAAGAGCATAAAAAAATCTGTACAAAAGTGGGCAGCCAAATTTCCATAGCCTCGAGCAGATCTAAAAGATGGAAAAAACTCCTGTCATGGGAGCAACAAAATCACTTCTGCCTCACTGCTCTCAGCACTCCTAATTGAAGTTCGCTATGGGAATATCTGGTTAACCACAAGAGGCCACACCACCCTTGAAGTAAAAACCAGACCTACGTCTAGCAAAAACAATGCTCTGAACCTAGTACTCATCTCTTTGCAACTCGAGCCCATTAAGTGGTCTCCCCATCGCTGTTCGGGTACTCGGAAGCCTTCATTGCTTCAGCTGTCATGAGAGCAACCACAGCCTTGTGAATTGCAAGATCAGCTCTATGGAGCAGCCTTTGCGCCCTCTCTCTCTTTAATTTAGCCATTTTATGTGCATGCTGAGCTGCACCAGAGGGGTCATGCAACCTAAACTCCTCAAGATCTGAACCATCCAATTGTTCAATCTCATGGCCATAAGGCCCATCTACTAGGTACTCCCTGCGGCTTGGCGAGTCATAATAACCCATATTCCACCTATGAACCCCATTTCTCTTTCCTGACATTCTCTGGTTGAAAGAAGCCATCATCTGCGAATCATTGTGATACATAAGCGACCAGAATTTCTTTGACTTGCTATGGTGAAATTTGGGGACAACATTTCTATCAAATCCATCTCTGTTTGAAGCGTAATATGCCATGCTGGCAGCTCCCCTTGGTGAGAATACCCTTGGTGATGTCTGGGGTAAAGGAGAATCATCCATAGAATCATAACTATAGCCTGGGTATGAAAACTTTTCATCGCCAAATGCAAAGCCATTCTGTCTTCTTCCTGACAGACCAACAGTCGGATATTAAAAAAATACGTTCATTAGCCACAACAAAGGAATAAGCAAGTTCATCAAATACTCACCAAAAATATGAAAACTATCTTGATCTGTTAAGAAGTTGTGAGTGTGCCCAGAGACTGAAAATTTCTTTTGGGATCGTTGTTTTGATCCCTTGTTCATTACTTCTAAGCCCCTTGGTTTCAAACAGAAAGCAAACATAGGTGGCTTCTCCAAAGTTGCAGCTTTATCCAGGCAGCCATTAGGAGTAGGTATATTGTTCTTGGTAATAGCTACTTCCCACTCCTTCACTTGCTGTTGATACCTTTCCCACATAGAAGGCTGGACAGATAATAGAAATTATGATCTCATATTTCAAGAAAATAATCACTGAATATGCAGATCATGAGAATAAAATAAGATTTTGGCCAAAAAAAAAAGAAAGAATAAAATAAGATTTAAAAAAAAGTAAAAAAGAGTTTGTAAATTTCAGTTGAGAGGGAAAAACCAAACTTTTAAGAACAAAGAATTTCACCAATGCAAGAAAAAATAGCACAACAACAGACGGCAAGGAGTCCTCCCATAGATGATTCAAGAACTTCTGCTCGAAAATATAATTCCAATCTCATGCCTCCTAAAGAAACCACTTGCAAAACCCAAGGCCAAAAAACAACTCTTTCCTGAAGAAAAATATGACGGAGAAAAACAGCACTCTTCAACGAAAGGTATTCATGCCACTTGATCGCTTTGACTCCTTCCTTTCTTTTCTTAGTTTCTTCATACCAAACTTCCAATGCAAAACAAAAATACAGGGCAGAAAACTTATCAAACACATTTTTAGCCCAAAAATCACTTTTCATCAAAGCTTCTCTCCCTCTCCATTTCCTTTAAAAATGGCTCCATCCAATACAAACATAACCTTAAGAGATCTACCACACAGGTCAAGATGCAGAAATGATGACACTACAAAACCAACATATATGATACATCAATCACATAAATCTTTTATTTCCAATTTTTTAAAGTTACCTTGACCATATCTATCTAATTTTTATTATTATTATTATTATTACTCAGGTATAAGGTAGTTGTGAAAGAATGTTTGACAGGGTAATTTAGGGGAAAATAATCCTAAAGTTTAAATCAATGTCAGCTTGCATATTTTAATCTGAGATAGCATCAATGTTTCACAATGAATATTCCCATTTTTATATTAATTTTGTAAAGTTAGAATTGCCAGAACTGAAGGATAAGTCATCTCAGCTACCACAGATTTTCAAGAGATTAGTGAATTATGCATTACGTCTTTGTTTGTGCTGGAGGATGGGAATATGTTCCTTGTCAAACATAATGACAAAGCAGCAATGACTTTAAAGAAAAAGCTACAAAATCACAATTAAAAAGACAGTCTTGAGGAATTGCATAACCATCAATAAGTACACAGTAATCTAGATAGCTTTCACATGGAAGCCAGAACAACTTGTAGAATCTACTGTACTAAAAAAGGCTTAAAAAAAGACCATCTATTAAGATGCTACACTCAGCAAAAGCTTGAACAATTTATTCTTAGGTTTGAAAGGGGGCAAAAAAATAATGAGTTAAGTAACATAGCTAAGCATCGATCAAGTGCATAATGACAACTTTTGTTCCATCTGCCTCCTTCAACTTCCATTCCCTATTCATCTTTGCAAGCAAAGCATATCACATTATATGGGATGTTCCTAAAATTTAAATTAAAATGCCAGCGCCTGAATCATAAGGATAGTTTAGACAGTACCTGGAAATGTCGAATTAAAGCCATTCCCTTCTTCTTTCTTCTCTGCTGCCAATGCTCATAGATGGTATGGACAACACACAAGCGCCTAATATCAGGCATGAGCTCCTCTATTTCATTTGCAGAAAACTCAACACGTTGCTGAGCATATGCAGCCTTTTCAAACATGTCCATTGTCTTCTCAAAAATTTCATCAGATATACCTTCACATTCACTATTGTCTTTTTTGGAATTTCGAGTGTCAAAAAGCCACTTCTCATCTTCACTATCCATGTCATACAAGACACGTAATGGATCCAAAGCCATCTCAACATCTGTTTCAACCTGCTGGAAATACTTGGAACTACGAATACATGCAACTTCATTTCCATTTTCGTCATCCTCTTTTATAAAACGAACACCAGGAATGGGTATATTTTTGACTGAAGCAGCACGTATGTTCCGATTATAGCATTCCTGATGCATCTCCTTGAAAAGAGCCCACTGACTCCTATCAGTAAATTCCAATACCCAATCCTTACCTCCTTTCCACATCATAGCATGTGTGTAACGATTTGTTGATCCAGGCTGAAGAAACTGATGTGCTTTATATGAATATCTTGTAATCCCAGAAAGTTTTACAGAAAGTTTCCATTCATTATGATCAAAGAGCTCTAACACAACCTGTGCACCAGATTCTCTCCACCCCTTATCCCCAAGGGTAATCAACACATTTGCATCACAATATAAAGAATCAAAATTCTTTTCAAGGCCTACCGCAACATCAGATAACTTTTTTTCATTGGCTTTTCTAATTCGTTTGTTAGGAAACCCTTTCTGATTATGGTTTTTGTGCCTTGAACTAAAATCATACCCATGAAAAGGCAATGAATATGATACTAGTGTACGAGGCTTCTTGGGTCCATTACTGAAACCATTGTGAAGAGCGTCAGCCTTTCCATCTGACCACCCATGAGAGGGGAATCCAAATGATGAAGAGCTATTTCTGTTCCTATGCCAAGAACTTCTGGGTGCAGTTGGATTTGGGCTTGGAATGAAACCTCCATTTATATTCCAAGACAAATCAGAAGAATGCTGAGAATCATGCAAATCACACTCCATAGATTTATCAATATGTTGAAGTGAAGATATATGGATACTAAGATCACCTGAAAAAGAATGGGATACACCTCCAACCTTATCCTCGCCAGTCAAAGAACTTGAGGGTAAAGGGTAATGTTCTGGCCTTACATTATGGGATTTCTCCTCTGGTAACTGAATATCACTAAGCCTCTCAGTGCCATAAGAACCAGAAGTTCCAGCACCACCAAGAACAATATTCTGACTGCTTTGAGGAAGAACTCCATCACTGCAAACAGAAGAACCAATTATCGACTGGGGTTCATCAGAAGTGTCATCTTTCGACAAAACCATCATATCTTTCTTCGGATTAATTTCAGGATTCCTGTTAGAGCAATCACCAAGGCTAGAGCAGCCATCTGTCATGAGACCAGAGCTTTCTTGATCAGTTAGTGGCATGTGATCACAAAAGCTTATATGAGCTACAGATCGCTCCATCAGCAGCTTAAGGTGCAAACTAAGAAAAAATGTGGGTGCAGCAGCGAAAGAAAGAGCAAATGGAGGAAGCTTCTGATTGGCAGAATCAAGACAGTGATTAGTACGGACCTTGGTGAACTCTTTAGAAATACCCATAATATTAATTCCTTGCCTAGTTCTCTTCTGCGTGACCTGTAGCAAAAGTTATAAAAGCTAATCCAGCATCAAAAAGGATAATGAAATATCCAACATAGCTAAATTTGCATTGACTTACAAAAGCTTTGATTCAATTTCAAGAAAATTTAAATAGAGAAAAGACAGTTGCATAATTAATCTTTATAAAGTAAATACAAAGATATAAAGAATATGTCAATAGCTATTCTGGTTAAATTCTTAACAAAGGAGGGGCACAATACAAGGAGGTACCTTGAATGAGGAGGACTTGCCAGTAGAAGTAATAGAGAACTGGCTTGATCCATTTTGAAGGGCCTGGACGTTATCATAAGTGCACTCAGATATATGGAGCTGCTTACTGAGTAGGCAACGACTCTTAAGTTTAGAATCTAGGTACATCCATTTCGAATTCTTCACTCTGGAGAAGTTATAAATTTCAAACACAAGCTGCTTCTTTAAGTCAAATAAACATGAAAACTTGAATCTTATAGATGTAACTGGCAACTGCAAGTCAAAATACATCCCTTGATCAGCAGGTTGATGAAATACCCTAAGGACCAGAAAGACAAAGGATGCAGCCATCTTCAAGCAACCTTCAAATAACAGAAATCTCAACCCAACCACATTATCCACAAAAAGCATCTCCAAATGAACTCTTGGCCACTTGATCATCAGAGTACCACACTGAAGTAGCAGCGCAGAATGAAGTAACTGCAAATTCTGCAATTCAAATGGGCTGTTTATCACCAAATGCACTGGAAAGTTCAGGTCAAATTTGAATGCGGCTGGCTCCATGTCAAGAAAACATATTTTCAATACCCCTGCATTGTAAGTGAAACGCAAAGGCCCATCAATCTCAAAGCTCCTATCATCTGGTTCTTTTAATTCCCCAGCCCTGCCAAAGACAGGGTTAGAGTACCTGGAAGCAGATGCAATTACTGTAACAAGTTTCTCTTCAGACAGGGAAGATATTGGAGTTGACCTACGAAACCGCCTTCTAAAGTATACAATAGGTGTCTTGCCATCTTTAGGGCAAGCAGACCTTGGCAATGAAGAATTCTCACTATACCTATTACCTAATTTATCTTGCAATAAGGAACCACTGGAAAGGTTACTTCCATCGCCTCCACAGGAACTCTTCGCTAAACATTCCTGTACTCCAGCTGGTTCCTCATACAAAGTTGAAGCTGAATTCAAAACTGTAGCCGAAGTTTTCTGTTTCTTAATGCCATGGAAAGAGGATTTAACCCGACGAGAAGTTCGAGCCAACCAAGAAATTATAGGCTCAGAATCCATAGAGTTTTCATCACAGCTATCATTCTTTGTAATCAGTTCTCTTTGTCCTTCTTGTCTGGTCTTGCTTCTCCTTTGCTCATCAGGTCTTTTGCTTCTCTTTACAGCTCTTTTTCCCGCAACCTTTCCTGGAGCTTCACTGGGAAGTAACAGGAGTTTGAACCTTTCAGTTTGGAGATTAATCCATTCTTCATCACGATCATCATATTTGATATGGTGAAGCATTTTTTCTTTGTCATAGTCATTGATGAGTCCATAATACCAACTTTGGTCTAGAGGCCAAAAAACCTTAATTCTCCTATTCAATACCCAATATGCATCTAAATCACCCAAGAAAATTTCATAAAAGTGGCGCCTCTTCCTGGAGTTACCTTTCTCTTTGTGTTGATTCCTTGGCCTCAAGACCCTAGAAGCAGCGTCAACAGATGCCAAATCAGTACCTGACAAAGAATTCAACCCACGACAAACATGATTTTGATCAGACGATAGCAAAAAGGGCAAACCATTTTCTGCTGCTAAAGTGGAAGACTTGCTACCAGAGGAAAACCCTGTACAACTGGGATCAAATCTTGAAGATAGCATCCTTGCTGCATTCTCCTCAAGATTCTCCTCCTCATCTTCCTGTAGTTCATCAGATATTTTACTGCTATTGATTGAAGCATCAGCCTGCTTGGAAAGTCTTGAATTATCAATAACTAAAACATCTTGCTCCCTCCTGGACTTCTTCAAAGAATCGTCACCATTATTTACAACAGAACAACAGGCAGGGTCTTCTTTCTCCTTGAAATGCTTAATCAAATTCAAATCACTACTCCTGTTTTCCTTAGGTTCATCAAAATCCCTCTTCTTTCTGATTGGTGGTGATTCGGTCCTCCGGTCCAAATCATCAGTACTTAGATTAGTCATCAGATCACCGTGATCACTTCTACAATCATTCTGCCCTACCAGAGTCGGTCCTTGACCAACTGAAAATTTCTTCCTCCGCACAAAACCCCTTTTCCGCTTTGGAATATGAACAGCATCGTCATCTAGACTAAGAGAAACTCTATTTAAATCACTACTGCCACACAATCTCTGACTCAACCCCAACTTCGGTTCATGCAAATCCTGTTTACCTGAACTTGGCTCAACTTGACATTCTTCGTTAACAATCTTTTTGCCACCACTATCAGCATTTTCTAAGCTCCTTAAAGACACTTCCTTCCTGGACTTCTTCTTCTTGTTCCTCTTCTCATCATCAACCCTGGGAGTAACACCCTTCCTCTTCAAGTTCTTATTTAGAATCTCCTTCGTCTCTTTTGATTTATACAAACTTTTAAGATCCAAAGTTCTCGATTTTTTGGGAATCAGAGTCCCATAGGAATTTTCTGATCTATCCTCCATCAACAATCCACAGAGGAGACGCCCAGACAAAAACTTCCCAAATTTCACATGACTTTTCACGTTCTTCAGATCTGTTACACCAAACCGACGAAAATTAATCATTCCTCGACCAGCCCAAAAACTAAGATCATGCCAATCTCCCGTGTGTTAGGCGAATTCCATTTCACAATACCAGAAATATTAACCACAAAATGAGAGCACTTCGCATACTTACCTCAAGTGATTTACCAGGAAATATTCGATTCATCCAACAGATCATGGAGATCACGAACACGAATCATGGATGAATGTTCGAGTCTCACCTACGCCATTTGAAACCCTAACAAAATCCCCGATTTGGGAACAATTTTTCCAGATAATTCGATTTCTCTTTTTTTTTTTTTCTACCAAAAAAATCACAATTGTCCGTCTATGGTTTCTTCTAATTTCTCGAGAAAAGGTTTAAATCGAAAATAACTAAAAAATAGTAAATCGAAATAATATATATATATAAAAACTTTAGTGAGGGTTTTATTCGAAATAGGCACATGGCAGAATACCGTTGGTTGGTTGGAAAGGAAACTAGTTCCGGTAATGGTTGCCTCCTTCGCGGTCTCCAGGAAGCTGAGAGTTATTTGCGAGCGGACGGTGGAGATGGGACTGGCTCGGATATGACCCAAAAAAAAAAAAAAACTTTTACTAGGCGCAACGGTTAGTTTTTGTTCCAACTTCCAAAGTTTCAATAAAAACGAGAGGTTGGTTGGGGTGATAAGTGATTTCATCTCTTTAAAAAAAAAGGGTTTAAACATCGGGCATTTAGGTGTGTTGGGTTTAAAATATGTTAGGTTAGGTGAGGTTTATTTAAATTAGGTTATGGGATGTTATAATTTTATTTGGTTCAAAAAGAGGGGAGGGGAGGTTTGGTTTCTTTTTTGGTTCAGAAATGAAGGTGAGAGGAGTTAATTACAAAAATACTTTTTTTCTTTATTTATATATTTTCCTTCTTTTTTATTTTTTAATTTATAAATCTCAAAAAATATATTACCTCAAGTATATAAGATAATAAAATTACATATATTTTAAAGGATATTTTATTGACTTTTACATATTATCTCATTAATTTTATTGTGATAAAATATTTTAATATGCTTTTGATAACTTCTCATTTTTAGTAAATTTGATATAAGTTTTGACATAGTCAAGGTGTCATCAATGCTAAAATAAAAGAATTTATAAGAGATTTTGATAAAATATAAATTTGGTCTATGACTTAGGGGTTTTCATTACAAATATATTAATTTTAAATTAAATTAAATATAGTTAAATCTATGTAAACAATAAAATAATAAATTTAGTTCATGACTTATGAGGTTTATTTACAAAAATAGGTATGTGTATTTTAGTCAAAGTGGGACATAATGGTTTTGAACAAGAGGGTAAGGTTATAATATTTAAAAATAGGTAGAGATATTTTGGTCAAAATAAAAGCAATGTTTCTCTCCCCTTCAAAAACCTCCAATTTTAAAGAGTTGAGAGGAGAGAGGAAAAAGATAAAATTTTTAATCTCTCATTTCTCCAACTAAACATATTTTTTCTATCTCTAACCTCCCCTAGCTAACCTTCTCTCCTAAAACCGTCAACCAAACAAAAACTTATGATGAGAGGCTACGCGTCAAAATGATTTAAAGCATGAAAAATGCTTCCCTTTCCGCTCATATTTTCCCTCAATTCAAGCGTAGTATTAATCAAATAATAAAAAGGGGAAATGCCTCTTTAAATAATTATTTAAATGAAATGGGAACAAAAAGCGAAAAGAAAATTGAACATGAAGGCCGAGGCTTAGAAAGCCCACCACATTTATCTTTAGGTGTGAAAATTTAATAATAAATTTTTTATATAAGTGAGACAATCAGATGTACTTATTATCTAATAATTGAAATTTGATATCTAGTTAAGGGTCTAGTAATATTATAAGTTCTTCATTCAGGATGTGTTCCTTTCATGCTAGAAGATCTTACTCAAATTTTTTGAAGTCTAGTACTTGATAGCATTATGTAATATCCAAACTTGTTTGGCTATTTAAAAAAAATTACATAAGTGCATCTTACACCATAATATTTACTTACATGCAAAAATATATATGAATTCTTTTAAATAATGCAAACATAACAAATCTGCTAATTATTCTAAATGGCAGTTAATTTTTTTATGGGTCCCATTAGTACACAATTGATACCTTCAATCTCGTTTTTCATGGAATGGATCCTCTCATAATCTTATTTTCTCATCAGCCTATCTAGCCCGTTGATTTGCCTTAATCTTAGCCATCCATTTTATATTCTTAAAACTCATTTGCAGCCCACTCATTTGCTTAGACTCCTACAAATACTTGGACCTTGTTCTTCAATTTGGCGGGAAATACAAAAAGAAGCAAATGTAAGATCCAAATAACTATTTTTTTTCATAAAAAGATTACATCTTTTGGATGATTTCATAGCCAACGTCACAGAGAGTTTTGAGATGCAAGCTTATCTCCATTTAAAGTGAAGGTTGTTTTATTTTTTCTAAGTTGATAAAAGAAACCATATTGCTCTTACAATACATTGTAAAAGATTTATCATTTGTCCTTATATTGCTCTTCCTTTTGTTGCCTTTATGTGTAAGCATTTTGTGAAGCCAAATGTGGGTTTTCTTCCTTTTTGAGAAAAAACTGTACAAAAACAAAACTGAAACAATTTACAAGAACACATTAATGAGAGACTATTAACCTCTACAAAACATATTAAAAATGAAAAACATTTATGTGTGTTCAACTATAGATGTAACCTGTGTAAGAATTATTTCCATGTTACATTGTAAGTCTATATTGGCGATGGATTATGTGATTTCTCACATCTCATAATTTCCAAAGAGTAACACAAGCTCCAATTTTTTGTTGAGATGACAAATCTGATGATACCTTTTTTTTTGTTTGCTGTCAAAAAAGCGGATTTTCTTTTGATGAATTTTTTTAAAAGTTTGCTGCTCTAATTCATAATTTTCACATAAGTTTATGTTTTATGTGTTGCATAGCATTATTTTGCAGGTTTCAATTTATAGAAGTTGATTTGACTCTTAAATTGGGAAAAGAATTTGATAATCTAGAAGAAGCATGGAGGTTCTGAAATGAATATGCTTGTAAAGTAGGTAAGAAAAATAAGGAGACAATTGTTTCCTATAGATATGTGTATTCAAACGAAAGTAAACAAAGACCGGACAAAAGATACACACCAGCCACCGACCATCGTCCTAAGACTAGGATTGAATGTTAAGCTGGAATGACAATTAATTTAGTGGAAGGTAAATTCAAGATCACCAGCTTTGTAGAAAAATATAACCACCCATTGCATCTCCAAGAAATAGTGCATATGATGAGGTCTCAACGGAAAATATGCGATGCACAAACATATGAGATTGATTTGACTGGGGATGCTGGACAAAATCAAAAGGTGACTTTTGACCTTATGAGCGAGCAAGCAAGCAGGTAGACAAGCTAATCTTGGCTTCACTCAAGTTGATATGAAAAATTATTTGAAAGCTAAACAACGAAGAAGCATGAAGAACGGGAAAGTTGGATGGTTGTTGAATTATATTGAAGAACAAATTACTGAGAGCCCTTCATTTTATCGTTCATACCAACTTGATATGGAAAATCAAATTACAAATATTTTTTGGGCCGGTGCTCATATGCTTGTAGGTTATGCTTATTTTGAAGATATAATTTCACTGGACACCACATATTGCACAAACAATAATCATAGGTCTCTTGCCATATTTTCAAGACTCAATCATCATAGAGGAATTGTAATTTTTGGTGTAGTTTTGTTATATGATGAAACCACAAAATCATTCAAGTGGTTGTTAGAAACTTTCTTGAAAGCAAACAAGCAAAATAGACTTGCAACAATTTTTACTGGCCAAGATCAAGCAATGGCAAGAGCACTGCGTGAGGTTATTCCAGAAGTGAAGCGTGCATCATGCACATGGCATATTGAGCAAAATGGAATAAAACATCTAGAAAATAAGATGAAGGGTGGTTCGCATTTTTTTGCGTGATTTTAACAAGTGTGTGTTTGCTATTAAAGACAAATAACAATTTAGAGGACAACTAATGATTGATGTTGTTAAATGTGATTAGTTTTGATGATGACAAATATAAATATCAAATATTATGAGAGCAAAAGTTTGCATAATATACTTATCTCTTATATTGACTAACTACTATATTTAATGTTGTATATCTTATAGATTAGTCAAAGAGATTGGAGAAAGAATAGCTTCAAGGAACTAATGGGAATATCAAGATTCAAATTCCCAAAAGAAATACTGATCAGAAGGGAATTTAGAAGTCACTGTAGCAATTGGCACTGTTTAGAACTGTTTGGCACTGTAGCATCGAGTGATTTAATAATCACTCGAGTGATTTTCAGAATCACTCGAGTGATGTTCAGCGTTTCATACTCTGTTGTTTGTCCAGCTAAGCGAGGTCTGGTTATTTGATCATATCTCTCTAAATACAACTCCGATTGAGACCAAACCAGTTGCGTATGAAAATAGACTCACAATGCGTCATTTGGACACTAGAAGCAACATAAAAGGAGCTCAGATGAAGGAGATATAAGTGTTTGAATCTGGCCTTCACATCAGCGTCACTCTCTAGAACATGTTTGGTATTTTGGCCATAACTCTCAAACTACAGATCCGATTGAGCTGAAACCGGTGTCATATGAAACTAGACTTCAAGAGCTTTCCATTAATATATAATACAGAAATTTTGGAGCATATTCGAAGAGTTATGTCATCTGGAAGTTTACATTTGTTTGCTGAAGAACTGGAAACGCAAAAACGATATGAAGAACAGATCACTCGAGTGATTCCAGAATTCACTCGAGTGATATGACAAATCACTTCTAGTGGCGCCAGAATCACTGCAGGAATTTTTCACTGTTCCAGATTTCACTTCCAGTGATCCTGAATCACTCGAGTGATTTGTGATTTCCGCCAAATCACTTCCAGTGATCTCCAAATCACTCGAGTGATATCTCAGCTTTGCCAAATCACTTCCAGTGCGCCTGAAAGCACTGCAAAAAAAAAATCACTGTTTGTAAAATCACTTCCAGTGATGCCAAAATCACTCGAGTGATTATGTTGTTTTCGAAGATCACTTCCAGTGAATTTCACTCTTTATCAAATCACTTCCAGTGAACCTGAATGCACCTCCAGTGAAAGCCAGTATGCCTTATATCACTACCACTCAGATGTTATATGATCGAGTGATATGATGATTTTTGACAGAAGAAGTTTGAACACATTACTATTGAATTCTTATAGAATCAGAATGCTTCCAGAATCAGAAAACCTTGCAGAAACTAGGAAACAACTGATGCTCTCGAGTTTGGCAAACCTTGAAGCGAAGATAAATTATGGGATGAATCCGAATATGCTCAAACGTTATCTAATCATTGTGGTTACACTTGTTGCTATATTTAAACATCATTTGACATTTATTTTAAGTGTGAAACAGGAGATTAGAAGTTTGGGTTGCATCTTTAAGTTCGGAGGTGACTCATAGCAGATATCATCACACGAAGAGATAATTCCCAGAATACATAAATTCAATTTCTGATTATTAATCCAATGTATTCATGACTAATACTTCATTGTATCAGTGGTTGAAGTGTTTCTCCAGATTGACAATGAAGATTACATGGGAAGAGGCAAAAAGATGTTTGACAGAAGTGAAGCGTTCGAATGTAACATCTCTCTCTCAGTGCTGTACAGTTGTTATGCAATATAAGTACACATGGCAACCGACAGACCAATATTCAACGACAACAAATCATGGGCAACAACCATATTCAACAAACGCTGAACTATTTTTCGGATCAACGGGCAAACTGTAAGAAGTGCTAAAACATATGACAGAGCACGATCAACGGGAAAATATTTAAATACAATTGCAACATTCATCTTCTGAATGCCAACACTCAAGAAAGCTTAACGGACCAATGGGCAAATATTCAAATACGTGCAACGGTCAAATGGAGCAGTTGACTCTTGTAACATCCTCCTTAAATTACCTCAAAATCCATCATTTCATCAAGAAATGAAATAATATTATATAAATATCATATCAAATGCTCCGTCCAAATTTCACATAAACAATATAATAAGTGCTCTGTCCACATTACATATTCCAATATGCAGCGAATTATTAAATATATGTCATGATTGCCCAAAAAGGCCCTTAAGTTTGGCAGTATACATTATACTCATAAAACTAAACGAGACATACAATTTGATATCAAATCAAGCCTCGTTCGCTTCCCCCTTGGCACCACCTTTTGGACTTCCGCCTAAAAAAATAATAATAAATTGACGGGATAAGTCATATAGACCCAGTAACCACTTCCATTTTAACAGGTATGCAGGGAATGATTACAAGATAGTTAAGCGGGCAATAAAAATTAATATAAAATATAATCTTTCAAATAAACATTATTATTTCAAAAGAACAAATTAATATGTACTCCCTCAACCATCCTTATAACCTCCTTAACCGCTGACAGAACCCATGAGCTACATCACATAACAGGTTTAGTTTCTTTAACAAAACTGCACCAAGCTCACTGATAATAAGGTGTACCCCGGCCAAAGACTACAGAGCTCATATCAGACCATGGGTTCCCTTTCCGTTGATCATGGAAAGGTGTCACCTGTCCATTGGATCGACTTTTATCCCGGCCAAAGGAAAAGGGTGGTACCAAGGGCCCTGATAATGCCAAAGCCATCCATTGTGCACATAATGGCGGCTATAACACGTGGTATAAAAGAACCAAATTTCCTCCAATCACACCTCATCACATTCAACATCTCAACATTACCATCATCAATAATTTATTCTCATATATATATCATAATCAATACTATACATCATCAATCATTCCAAATCATTCAAGCCCACTTAACTAAAGTTTTACCAAAAACATAGTTCATACTATGATTGTACAATTTCATGTATATTTATAGCAATTAAAAATACCAACACATGCTTATAATCACATCAACAAGCATACAAGATAAATTGAAAAGTGGTTACCTCGAGTTCTTGACAACTAAAGAGAATTCAAGTTCAACAAGCCAAATTCACTCTACAATAAATATATAATTATTGGTTAATAAAATTAATAATACTTGCTAACTAAATTAATCCCCATAATTAACTCTCTTAATTCTTTTTAGAAAAATAACAATAATTGATCTATTCCTCAATAAAATTTTCTAACATTTCCTTAATTATTTTACTTACTAAAATATTTAACAATAGTAATTTTCTAATCACCTTAATTTCAAGTATCATAAAATCATTAATATCAATATCCTAATTTAATTAAATCACTCTTCTAACTTATATGAGCATAACCTAATTATTAAATAATATTAACATCTTCACATATATTAAAAATCATATCAAACTTTAATTTCTAATATCAAATTATGACATATAATTTTATAACACAAAATCTACAAAACTAAATCGGTTATAACTACAATAATATCTCTAATAATCTAAATAAATTATTTAATCTAGATTTAATCAGTTAAAAAAGTATAATATATAATTATTTATAAATTAGTTATATATAAAAATTCATTATAAAATCTTATAACCACTAAATAATAAAAGTAAACCAATTAAGATTAACTATAAATGCTCATCTACATTTCTATAGTCTTATATTGACAAAACTCAATTTTATCCAAAATCCTAATCTTAAAATTTTCTCTAATCGATACAAAATTACTATCATAAGAAAGATAAAATTATTTAGAACACTTTTCATAAAAGAAGTATTATGATTAGAAAAGAATTTAAGTACCTTATTGATCCCCGAAGAATCGAAAATACTCCTATTAGGACCTGACCGGATGCACTTCCAGCACAACACTTCACGCAACTCTCTGCGTGAAGTGTTGAGGAGAGGTGGTATTTATAATACCCCCTCCTGAGCCCCCTCCCTTTTTATTTTATTTTATTATTATTATTATTTTAATTGGGGGTTGGCATACCAACCCCCTCCATTTTATAATATGGCTGCACTGTTAGGCGCAGCCATATATATATATATATATATATATATATATATATATATATATATATATATATATATATATATATATATATATATATTATTTAATTATTATTTTATTTTAGTTTTTTTTCAGGATGTTACAACTCTAACGGACGGATGCTTAACAACGGTCCTCTTCTATAACTCATCTATAAATAGAAGATGATTCAAACTCAGAAGACAGTGTACAGAAGAAAGAAAAACAGAAGCATGTTGATATCCTGAGTCTTCCGCGTCTTGCACTCTCTGTTCTTATCTATTTATATATGATGTATCTGTGAGAGTGAGATTATTTGTGTTATACCTCAGTGAGCATTTATCTACCCTGTGAGAGAGTCTGTAAACACACCATCTATACTTCTGTATTGATCTCAAGGTAGAGGGGCCTTGAGAGGGTTGATTACCTTACGAGAAAGTTGTGGAGAAAATTGATAGTAATACTTTCTGCTCGTAAGACTTACAAGGTGTAAGCAGTAGAGAACGTTGCTGCTCGTAAGACTTACAGTGGTGTAAGTAGGAGAGAACGTTGCTGCTCGTAAGACTTGCACGGGTAAGCAGGAGAGAAAGGTCTTTAGGATTGCTTTGCTCAACTTATCGTGAGAGGGTGTAAACCTTACAGTGTGTAAGGGGGAATAACTTTGTAAGAGGTTGTAGTGGCTTTTCTTGTGCCCGGTTAAACAAGAAGATAATAGATTGGAAATCTCAGGAGGAGCCTGGGGACTGGACGTAGGTCATCGTGGATTAGACTGAACCAGGATAAATCACAGTTTGCATATTCTCTTCCCTAAGCTTTTACATTTCCAGCATATAAGATTTACATAACTACTTATGATTTTATACTTCCATATATATATTAATTTGATAAGCTGCGAAAAGATTTTAAAAGATCATACTTTATTATCATACACCCAATTCACCCCCCTCTTGGGTGTCAGCCAGTTGTAACAGAAGTCCATATATGAAATTAGAGAAATGGGCATAATGTTATATGAAGTACTCTATTACTCTATTACTCTGGGTATGCGTAGCACACAAATAAATGAAAAGTGTTAATGCAGATATTAAGAGTATTACAAACCCAAGTATTAATATTGATGAATTCTTCAAAAAGTATTGAGCGAGTTGTTGCAGATAAGAGGTATAAATATAATGAGATGAAATGTGAGTATGGAGCAAGGAAGAAAAAATCACGATTGATAGTCCAAAGTTCACCCATACTAAGACAAGTTGCTAAGATTTACATCACTTCATTGTTATAATTATTTCAAGAGAAATTGGATCTCTTTTTCGCCACATGTATTTCCTCTCAAGATGAGAAAGGTCCATTGTTCACTTATACTGTAACTGTGGTTGATGAAGACAAAAGGTGAACATTGATATTTAATCCGAAGGATGATTCTGTATGGTGCAATTGCAGACGTTTTGAATCTATTGGGATATTATGTTGTCATGCTTTTAAAATATATGAGGTGAATGAAGTGAGGAAACTACCAGAAAAATATATTTTGAAAAGATAGATTAAAGATGTTAAAAATGGTGTGATACATTATATTAGAGGAAATGAAATACAAGTGGATCATAAGCTTCAGAGCACTTAAACATATCGACAGTTATGTCATTTGGTGATAACATTAGCAATTAAAATGTCTAACTGTCCAGAGACTTTTGCCTTTGTCCACAACTCTATGATAGAACTTTATAAAGATGCAAAAGACTTTCGTTCATGGCTAAGAAATTCAAAAGATGAAGACAAAAAGGAAGAAGATGGAACTAGGGGAAAATAGAGCAGCCAATAAAAAAAAGAAGATGGAGTTTAAGGATGAACAACCCAATGGCGTTAAAAAGAGAGATGGAACTAAGAGACAAACAAGATTTGAGGGTTGGCAAAAGCATCTAGGAAAGATATAAGCAAGTCTATGGCCAATGTAAGAAAGTGTGGAATCAGATGCTTTAATTTCTTGTTCTGCACCCACAACATTGCAAGCATCACCTCAAGTGCAATCATTTACTAGTATGTTAATGATGACCCAAAAAAAAAATATATATATATATATCTTATTTGTGTCTTGTTCTGTTAGTGAGGTATCAATAATAGAATTTTTTTGCATAATGCCTTTTCATATTAATAATATTCATACTTTTTCTTTGTGATAATTTATAGGCTCCCTTAGATTGTTCATCGTCATCCTTGGAAGTAACGGAGGAACAATTTATGTTGTCAGGTACAGAAAAAAAAAAAGATAGAAATAATCACAAGTTAAGAGAGAATGTCAACTTTATTCAAATCAATGTGTATATTACATCATGATTCTAAATACAACTGTCATTGCATAATAAACTCTCTAGTATATGAAAAATATTATATCACAACTTTTCTATGACCCTATACTAACATTAACATTGCTCTTTTTTCTTCTTATTTGGTGAAGGTCCATCTTCAGTAGAAACTTCAACAATGTCCAATCAAGTCTTAGCAGGCGAACATCCCTGTTCTGTAGCTTCAATAGTGTTTAGCCAGCATGAAGGATAAATCATCTACTACCTGCAATGACGATTCAATATCCAACATTTTAGTCATTCAATCTAGTTGGATTTTCTTTTGATAATCTGCTCAGACAAAATACACTTTAGGAAGAATTTCTCTGAAATATCTCTCATTTTATTGAGAGTTTGATTTCTTTTTGTATAGTAAAACTGGCCATTGTTCAATATGATAACAAATTGTATTTTGTTCAATATGGCTGCAAATTCAATTTTGCTCAGCCTCCATCTAATTGTCTATGTATAATTGCAACAGACAGGTTTCTAATGATGGCAAACTCTATTTTGCTCAGCCTCCAAATGTTGCAACACCAACAATGACTTGCATATATGTGTGCACAAGTGTGATGTATTTTCTCCCTTTTCTATGGAGGGAAGAAGGCCAAAGGGAAGATAAACCTGCAAAACACTAATCTCTATTAGTATATTGTGCTTTTTACTTCATATCATAATCACAAAAGTATAAAGAGCATCTACAAATTAGGATATTTCTAATGTTGTGCAAATATATATATGGGAGAAAAAAATTCTTGTAATTAACAAAACTAATTCTTCATCACACTAAGGCCAATCACTTCAAATATCAAAACAGCAACATCTTAACTATCAGGGTGAGTTTTGATAAAAAGGAAACAGGGAAAAGTTCATACAGAGGTAAGGAAATATATCAAAGACTTGGTAGAAACAAGTTAAGAAATGGAACCAAATCTAATAGATAGAATTTGCTACAAGGAGAAAGAAATTAAATAAATAGAATTTGCTAAAAGAATGAGGCTATAATAGACATAGGAAAAAAAGCTTTTGCCTTAGGCTAAAGCTTTTACCAGCATAAGTAAAGCCATCAAATGAAACTGCATGGGAAAATTAAAATGTAAGCAGAATATTGTATTTCTAGCTTTGTACAGAAAAATGAACTGCATTAGAAAATTAGTATATAAGTAGATTAAAGATAAATAATGGATATGGCCAAGGAAGAAAAAAAGTAATAGGCATTGATTTCTTTAGATGGAATGGCAAACTATGGTGACACACAGATAAATCTGGCTGGGGAAAAGAACCCTCTGTAGTAGTAGCAAAAACCCACAATCTCCGACCCTCTTTTTCCCTATAGGTATTCCTGGACTTGGTGCAAGTGAGATAACAAGATGAAGAAGTAATCTCAATAAGGGAACAATAGAGTCAGAGAAGGAAGAACATACATTACTGTTCCAAGAAAACTTAATGATGATGTGATTTAAAAAAAAATTTGCCCAAATAGAAACCTATAAGCATTCTCATATGACAGATACAAAATATAGAGACAGAAACAAGTAGATGCAATTAAAGAGGGAATGAACACAAACCAAAAGCAAAGTATACGTAGTGGTGATTCTCTCCTTCAACGACAATGTCCAATGGCGGTGGATCACGATGAGTCCCAGCGGTCGTGGTGGGTTGAAGGGGAAGGGAATGACTTGGCTGAAGATTGGACCGGACCGTCAGGATTATAACAAAATATATGATTGCGATTCAATTATATTTAAAGCTGGATGATGTGGCTTTTTTTAAGAAGTTAGATTAAATGGACGCCCAAGGTTTAAAGTTTATAACAGATAACGAGAGAAACCAAACCCCATTTTTCACTATTCAACCCCCTCTCTCTTTAACATTAGTGTTATCCATCCCCCAGGCCGGCAGTTTTACTCACCATACTTCACTCAACTTTTGTTGGAAAATACACACTATGATCTTTTTTTTAAAAAAATAATATTAATTTTTTTATAATTTATTAATAATAAATAAAAGAGTTACCATTGACCCTTGAAAGATTTACCATTAACAGATTATGAGATTTTTTATATTATTTTTTAATTGAGACTTTAACATAATTTTCCCAATTTTTTCAGAATTTTCCCATTACGTTTATTAGTTCATCATAATGTTCATGATCTTAACAAAGTTCTGAAGACTAATTTCTTCATGTACATGGCTTCTGATATTAAACAAAGTAACAAATATCTCGAGAATATAGTTCCGCTTCCAATATTATTCCGTGTTGCTAGTTCAATGTTACCCCGAGGTCGACTCTGATCTCTTCATTGAGTCTGACAAGGAACTCTCCGGTCGTTTTTTTTTTATCGTGCAGGCACACCTAAATCTTGATTTATAAAAAATCTTCTAAACATCAAATCAAAAACAGTTTTTCCTAGCCAACATAAGCATACGGGTTTTCAGTCTTCACTGCCATTAATTTATTACTGTTATAGTTACTTTTAGGCACACAGACTGTTGCGAAAGCGGGATATATAGAGAGTAACTGATTATACTAGAAAATCACAATACTAGAAAACAAAGTTTCTAGAAGTAATTTAATAATATAATAAATCACAACTACTATATCTAATAGCAGCTAATAAATAATAAATAAGACAACAATAAGGAAAATACCATAATCTAATTTCACTCTAAACAATTTATAAGTGAAATACTATAAGAGAGGAGGAAATACAAAATGCCTTATAGAAGGAAGAAGGCAAGTTGAGGGATGAGTTGAAGGAGGGAGGGGGGCCTCCTATTTATACTAAATTCCCTGCCCCCTCCCTCTTCATATTGTCGATGTGGGACTTTCCCACATTCAACAAATCTCCACCTTGGGAAAATTCCCACATTCCTAATTTCTTCTAATTACAAATTTATGCTTACAGTTCAACAATCAATGTTCAACAATGTTGATCAAATCCAAACAATGTTGAAATTTGACAGAAGTCACAACCTTTGTCAGCATATCAGCAGGATTCTCAGTTGTCCGTATCTTTTGTATCATGACTCCACCTTCTTCCAAAATTTCTCGTATAAAGTGATATCGAACATCAATGTGCTTCGTCCTTGCATGGTAAACTTGGTTCTTTGCTAATTGAATAGCACTTTGACTGTCACAATAAACTACGATGCTTTCTTGACCAATACCAAGTTCTCCAAGCAATCCTTGAAGCCAAATTGCCTCCTTCACAGCCTCTGTAATCGCCATGTACTCTGCCTCTGTGGTAGACAAAGCAACTGTTGACTGCAAAGTTGACTTCCAACTAACTGGCGCTCTTGCAAAAGTAAACACATAACCAGTAGTTGATCTTCGTTTGTCCAAATCACCCGCAAAATCTGAGTCACAATACCCAACTAAAGATCGATCACCTTTCTGCTCAAAAACCAATCCAACATCTACAGTATTACAGATATACCGTAGAATCCATTTCACAGCTTGCCAATGCTCCTTCCCTGGATCATGCATATACCTACTCACAACTCCAACAGCTTGTGAAATATCAGGTCTTGTACAAACCATTGCATACATCAAGCTACCAACGGCATTTGCATATGGTACTCTTGACATATACTCTCGTTCATCTTCATCCTTTGGCGACATATCAGCACTGAGCTTAAAATGAGGGGCAAGTGGAGTGCTAACCGATTTCGTTTTCTCATTCATACCAAAACGATTTAGCACCCTCTTCAAATACTCCTTTTGAGATAAAAAGAGTTTCTTTGATTCTCTATCTCTTGTTATCTCCATGCCGAGAATTTTCCTTGCCTCACTTAAATCCTTCATCTCAAATTCCCCTTTTAATTGAATCTTCAGCTTCTCAATTTCTGCCTGATTTTTTGAAGTTATCAACATATCATCAACATATAAAAGGAGATATATAAAGGATCCATCTTCAAGCTTCCGCAAATAGACACAATGATCGTATCTACTTCTTCTGTACTTATGTCGCAACATAAACTTGTCAAATCGTTTATACCATTGCCTCGAAGATTGTTTCAATCCGTATAACGATTTTTCAAGTTTACACACCATATTCTCCTTTCCAGCAACTCTGAATCCTTCCGGCTGAGTCATGTAGATTTCCTCCTCCAAGTCTCCATTTAAAAATGCAGTTTTTACATCCATCTGAACTAGTTCCAAATCTAATTGTGCTACCAAAGCCAACAAAATTCTAATAGAGGAATGTTTCACAACCGGAGAAAATACCTCATTGTAATCAATTCCCTCCTTCTGAGCATAGCCTTTAGCTACCAATCTTGCTTTATGGCGCACATCACCTTGGTTAGGAAATCCTTCTTTCTTTGCATATACCCATTTGCAACCAATTGCCTTCTTACCCTTGGGGAGTTTGGCCAATTTCCACGTACCATTCTGATGAAGGGACTGCATTTCTTCATTCATGGCATTCCTCCACATCTCCTTTTCTGAGCTCTGAATAGCCCATTTATAAGTTGAAGGAATGTCATCAGCTGCAATTGAGGTTGCACAAGCCACCATGTCTTCAAAACGAGTAGGCTTTCTTATTGTTCGTTTTGGCTTGCTGGTTGCTATTGATTCACGTTGCTGTTGAGGTTCATGAGTCGAAACCTCCCTATCAACTGGCTCTTCTTCTACCTCAGGAAAGTCTTGTCTTGTTTCCCCGTCTGCTCCTTGTACTGGAAAAATCATCTTTCCTTCAAACTCCACCTGCTTTGAAACACTATCACCTTGCTGGGTATCTTCAGCTGCTACCTTTCTGATCATGGCAGATTCATCAAAGGTAACATCCCTACTAAATACAATCTTCTTTGTCTCTGGACACCATAAACGATATCCTTTGACTCCAGAAGTGATCCCCAAGAAAATAGCTTTCTTTGCTCTCGGATCCAGTTTTGATTCTTTCACATGATAGTATGCAATTGAGCCAAATACATGCAAAGAATCATAATCTGTAGCAGGTTTACCATACCATTGTTCCAACGGTGTTTTACCACCAATAGCAGTAGATGGTAGACGATTAATGAGGTGGCTCGCATATGTAATTACCTCAGCCCAAAATTCTTTGCCCAAGCCAGCATTGGACAACATACACCGAACCTTCTCCAGCAAAGTCCGGTTCATGCGTTCTGCCACTCCATTCTGCTGTGGTGTATTTCTGACAGTGAAGTGTCTGACGATGCCATCATCCTCACAAATCTTCTGGAAAGGATCATTCCTGTATTCTCCTCCGTTATCTGTACGAAGACATTTGATCCTCCTGCCTGTTTGTGTTTCTATCATCGCCTTCCATTTGAGAAAAATTCCCAATACTTCATCCTTAGTCTTCATCGTATACACCCAAACTCTTCGGGAAAAATCATCAACAAAGGTTACAAAATAATGTTTTCCTCCCAATGATGGTGTTTTGGAAGGACCCCAAACATCAGAGTGAACATAATCCAAAATACCTTTTGTATTATGGATAGCTGTTCCGAACTTAACCCTTGTCTGCTTCCCCTTCACACAGTGCTCACAAAACTCCAAACTGCAATGCTTTAATCCTTTTAACAACCCTTGATCTGAAAGAGTTTTTAAGGATTTTCCTCCAGCATGTCCCAAGCGCATATGCCACAACCTTGTTGCTTCTACCTCCTTCTCATCACTGGACGTCACTGCTGCTATTCCAATAACCGTACTACCTTGATAGTGATACGTATTATTGCTCTTCCGGATACCCTTCATTACCACCAGTGCACCAGAAAGTATCTTCATCACTCCACTTTCTGCAGTAATCTTGAACCCTTTTGAATCTAGAGTTCCCACAGAAATGAGATTTTTCTTCAAATCTGGTACATATCGAACATCTGTCAATGTTCTGATCAATCCGTCATGGTTCCTCAATCGAACTGAACCAATGCCATATGCGGTAAGTGAAGTGTTATCTGCTGTGTGGACAACTCCACATCCTCCTTCTTGGAAATCAGTGAACCAGTCTCGGTTAGGACACATATGATGACTGCAAGCTGAATCCAACAACCATACGCCTGACGCTTTTGACAACGTCGTTGTAGATAATGAAAAATCTGAATTTTCATCATCACAATCAGCTACATTTGAATCCATAGCAGCCTTCCCATTGTTCTGTTTGGCTTTATTCTTCAACTTTGGACAATCCTTCTTCCAGTGGCCCTTTTCTCGACAAAAGGCACATTCATCCTTACTAGGTCTGGATCTCGATTTGGATCTCCCTTTCCTTGATCTCGATTGATTTTCAGCACGCCCTCTTGTGACTAGTGCTTCTGCTTCTCCACCTCTTTGTTTATCCCTCTTTCTTTGTTCATAGCTGTATAGCGCAGAACAAACATCTCTGAGAGATACTTCCTCTTTGCCGTGAAGTAGAGTAGTCTCCAGGTGCTCGTACTCATCAGGAAGTGATCCCAACAACATCAAGGCCAGATCTTCATCTTCAAAAGTCACGTCCAAATTCTGCAAATCTGTTACCAACTTGTTGAAGCTGGTGATATGATCATTCATTGTGGTACCAGGAACATAAGTGAAGCGAAACAATCTTTTCTTCATGTGAAGCTTATTTTGACTGCTTTTCTTCAGGAATTTATCCTCTAATGCCTTCCACAATCTACAAGCAGAAGTTTCCTTTGTGTATGGATACTTCTGTTCTCTGGAAAGAAACGATCGAATAGTACCACAAGCAACACGATTGATGATCCTCCAATCTTCCTCCTCCATTTTATCTGGTTTCCTTTCTTCAAGAGCAAAATCTAATTGTTGTGTAAAAAGGACATCAAGAACCTCACTCTGCCACATCCCAAAATGTCCCGATCCGTCAAAAATTTCAACTGCAAACTTCGCATTGGGCATAATTCTCGTCAGAAGCGAAGATGCCGACGACGAATTGCTGACACTTGATGTGGATTCTTCAACCTTTTTGTCCGCCATATCTGCTCCAAATATTTTTTAATAGCTGCAAATGCAAAACCTCAAGGTAATTCTTTTCTGATGTGGAAGTTCAGATTATACTGCAACCACAGAGCATACTCAGACAGAACCTTGGCTCTGATACCAATTGTTGCGAAAGCGGGATATATAGAGAGTAACTGATTATACTAGAAAATCACAATACTAGAAAACAAAGTTTCTAGAAGTAATTTAATAATATAATAAATCACAACTACTATATCTAATAGCAGCTAATAAATAATAAATAAGACAACAATAAGGAAAATACCATAATCTAATTTCACTCTAAACAATTTATAAGTGAAATACTATAAGAGAGGAGGAAATACAAAATGCCTTATAGAAGGAAGAAGGCAAGTTGAGGGATGAGTTGAAGGAGGGAGGGGGGCCTCCTATTTATACTAAATTCCCTGCCCCCTCCCTCTTCATATTGTCGATGTGGGACTTTCCCACATTCAACACAGACTACCTAAGATGGATCTCGGGTAATATATGGTAATCGAACTGATCAGGGATCTTTCTTCGTGGTCATCTCTTCATCTTTAAATTTGAACTCAAAAAGTCCACCAAATTTTAGAATGATTGTTTGAAATAGTGATTGAAACATTAAAAAATAATTTTTTATAATAATTTTTAGTATAAATTAATATGTGATAAAAATTTTATTTCAAATTAATTTACGGAAAAAATACTTAGAAGCTTTATTCAAACATGTTTTCCATTGATGTAGACGTAGCAGTTGGTGGCTGCCGTTGCTGATGGAGATTTTTTTTTTTAAAAGAAAATGTATGGCACATTATTGAAATGAATTTAATAAAAAAAATTGGTCGCATTAATTATAAAGCATGGAAAATACATTTAAAAAAGCATTATAAAAACATGACGCTAATCTCTTGAAAATCAAAAAAATGTATTCAGGTAAAAAAAAAAATCTATTGCAAATGTAGAAAAATCCCATTTCCCTCGATTTATCACATTTTATCATTAAAATTCATGTCTTCCAACTTTAGAATAAGAAAGTCGGTTTAATTATGCTTCTGTTTGTACATCACAATATTTCCATTATTATAAAGTTCTTTTCCTACATCCTACTCAAAACCGGACTAGACACTAAATTGCTTGAGGTATTAGATTAAAGGTCAGTTGTTCAAACCGGAGTTAATTAAGGTAAAAAAAATAATTTAAATGTTTATGTTTACCATTCAAAAAACTACATAAGAGTATTTTTTTCAACCAATAATCCAATATAACTTCTTGAACTTAATACCCACAAAAGTATCATTAAGTACATAAGGATTTTTCTCTAACCAATACAAAATAATAAAAGTATTCCACAATCCTTTTAAAACTCTTTACAAATCAAAAAATTTTAGAGAAATAATTTTTAAAAAAGCCCAAACGATGTCGTTTGGAGTATAAAAAGGTAAAAAAAAAAAGGCCAAAACCTTGGTTAGCCGGTTCACACCAGGTCATACCCGGGTCCACCGGTTCAATTCCCACCGGGTTTCTCCTCTTGTCTGGATCGGACCGAAGACTGATTCACTGGTTTCCGATTCAAACTGGCCGGTTTAATCCGATTTTTCATACCATGATTAAACAAATAATAGAGCTCCTCGATAGGGTAAGTCCTTTCCTTATGATCGTTATTGTTAATTGGCTTTCTAAATTTATTTTTTTATATTTTTATTTTAAAAAATCATGTTGAAATCATTAGTAAACTTGTAAGAATTGTAAGTTTGTTTAAACTTGTAAGTTTAAATATTGAGTTTACCATTTTTATATTTTTAGCTTATAAAACATATTAAGTTACTCTTAAATTAGTGTTGATTTTTTCGATTTAATTATATTTAGTGGTTTTATATATGAATTTTATAGAAATTTCTTCCTTTGATTTGATAAATTATAAATGTAGATTGATTTAATTTTAATTATTTTAATTTAAAATATATTTAAATTAAATTATCATATTTTTTACATTTAAATTATTTAATTATATACTATTAATATATATTTACTGATAAAATTTATCATACAAGTTTATATTACTGTTGTGAGTCTGAGTTTGACAATTTTACCGAGGACCAACTATTATTAATTGATGTGATCACGGATCTTGTAAATAAATGTTAAATATGGAGCAGGAGTACTCTCCATTTTTTTCCCGGTTATGAGTCCACTGTTGAAGTTGACATACTAATAAGGAATGAGTTTTATACTTTTATTTATATTATTATACGGTTGTTTGGGTGAGTTTAAAATTATTTTATAAGTATTTTTTAATATAAATTGAGATAAAATTTTTTTCATATATTTACCTCATATACCGTAAATTATAATAAAAAATATTTTTAAAGATTCTAATCATTATTCTAAACAACCATTATATTTCCGGTATTATGTTTTGTGCGCCTTTTTATTTCGGATTCCATATTTAATCGAATATGGCAATGCAATATCACCAAGAAGGGGGGAAAAGCAAACAATATCATCTATAAAATAAATATACAAATGCAAATAAAATCACGATGTATCTGGACAGAGGGTTTTTTAGGCCAAATTTTTGGACAAAGATTGATTACAATTTAATGTTTAATCCAGGAGCGGTGCCGCGGGCATAGCCATTTCCTTGTTCACTTCTTCGCGCCGGATGAATAACATATCCTGTCAGATTCGCTGCAAGGCGTTCCTTCTTCGATCTTTCTGTCATCTGCTTTTAATTTGGTCTTGAGCATCATCCGCATTCCGATTTGCAGTTGCTGCTGTATTGTTGGCACTTTTAGGTCAGATCTAGGTTTTCCCTTGATCGTTATTCCTCGATCCCTGCCGGAGTAAATTCTATTTAACGGTGCCGGATCTGCGGATATCTGATTTTAAGAGTCAATTGGTAATTGCATCGGTTTCTGTGAATTCCTCGATTTCAACGGTGGTCTTGGAAAATGCCTGTCAAATCGGCCCAATCATCGTTTCGGGATCGGACACAGGAATTTCAGAGTATAGCAGAGAGGCTAAAGAAGTCAGTGTCGTCCGGATCAGGGCCAAACGGGCCAAGCAGTAGTTCAAGATCAGAGGAACAGCGATCTGCGATCGCAATTCAGTCAGAATTCAATAGGAGGGCTTCCAAGATTGGTTATGGGATACATCAGACGTCACAGAAGCTTGCTAAGCTGGCCAAGTGTAAGTAATTGATCTGAGTTTCCAGGAAAATGTTTTCTGTAAGCTGTTTATATCTTCATGACTTTTTTCCGCTACACGGTGCTCAATGTATAACTAGTTGAATCGATAAGTAAACTGTCATAATGTATTTTCAGATTTGTGATTGTGCTGGACGACCATTATTGTTTTGTTAGTTTTTTCTCCACCGCTGGCTAAAACTTTAAGAAGTAAAAGAAAAAGTGTGAATAGTTTCAGCTAGTTTAGGGGAAGAATGTCTGTTCGAATGCTCCTTTAAGCAATTTTTGCAAATAGCGCGCAGAGGATGACAACTTGTTTTGCATTTTTACTTTAATTTGCAGTGGCAAAAAGGACTTCGGTTTTTGATGACCCCACTATGGAAATTCAAGAGCTCACAGCAGTTATTAAGCAAGATATCACTGCATTGAACTCTGCCGTTGTGGGACTGCAGCTAATCAGCAACGCTAGAAATGACAGTGGAAATATCTCCAGTGACACAACTAGTCATTCAACCACAGTTGTGGATGACCTTAAAACCCGATTGATGAGCACCACAAAAGAGTTTAAAGAAGTCCTCACCATGCGAACAGAGGTATGTTATGATATTGATGAACTTGGATGTCAATTGGAAGAAAGTGTTGGTTGCATACCTATCTTGATGTGTATTTTTTTTTAATTTTTTATTTACCTTGACGTGTATTATTTTATTTTTATGCTCCTCTTTAACTTATTCGTATTTTATATCTTCGCTGCTTTAACTAACAATTTAATCTTTACTTTGTTTATGAAGAACTTGAAGGTACATGAGAATAGAAGACAGCTGTTTTCTTCCACTGCCTCTAAGGAAGCTGCGAATCCTTTTGTCCGCCAACGTCCCCTGGCTGCAAAGTCAGCTTCCAATGCCCCTGCACCCCCATGGGCTAGTGGGTCAACGTCTTCATCTCAGTTGTTTCCAAAGTAAGTTACGCATAGTTATTAATTACTATTGATTGGCCGTTGTTAAAAATATGTTTGTATATTTTCTTGTTAGCTCTCAGCTATGCATTTGAGTAATTTTGTGAGATATATTGAATTGCTATGTTTTTCCATTACATGTTTTTTTGGGATGTCTCAGATCTCATGGAAATGCAGAAATTGGCTTGTTCATTGGCCTAATCTTATTTCTGTTTCAGGGTGTACTCAGTTTGTTCCAGTTTGGATCGAATTGTGATATGGATTCTTACATTTTCTAAGGTCAATCTGTTATTAATATCAATAATATTAATGTTATTTTCTTAAAAAATCACAGGAAGCAAGTGGATGGGGAGGGTCAACCATTGTTGCAGCAGCAACAGCAGCAATTGGTTCCATTGCAGGATTCATACATGCAAAGCAGAGCTGAAGCTCTACAGAATGTTGAGTCCACTATTCATGAGTTGAGCAGCATTTTTAATCAATTGGCAACACTCGTCTCCCAACAAGGGGAAATTGCCATCAGGTTTTTACTCATCTCACTTGGGTGCTATTTATCTGCTATCTGTTTTTCATTGCGTTGTATTCTTGTATGATGTACACAATGGGATGCTATAATGTTTAATAACACTTGAATATTCAGTAATTATGTGCATTAGGGAATGAACCTAAGCCCTATTAAGTGAACTAGGAGGCAAGCTGCATTATATATAGATTGGCTAGGCGTATAAGTAAATTTCTGGGCTTTGAGAGAAGTATAGCTTTAATAATATGGCTGTTTGGGGGTGACAATTGAAATTTTACAACCTAGTGCGTATTGATTATTAGGTCCTTTGTCTTATTGTATGAATGGCTTGTTTTATGAATTTCACTGGTAACCTTTTAAGTAACACTTGTTTAGGTACGAAGAAAATGGTATTTTTAGAATTTCATTACTGTTGCAATTCCAAGAGATTTAGTTCATATGTAGCCTACAATTGTGTTGGAAAGTTTAAACAAGTGATATGTGAATCACCATAGGCAACTCTGACTTGCATAAAACTGCTGGAAAAGTTCAGGGGACCAGAGTGAGCTGGCTGGTTCAGCCAGTGAGCTGATCATGGAACTGGTCTGGTTCTATTTTTAGACTGTTTTGCTGTTGAACTGTTGATCATGTTAGTTTAATCAGACTGGGCGGCAAACCCCCCCCCCCCAAAAAAAAGACACGAACCAAAAAAGAAAAAAGAAAAAAGAAAAAAACCAACAACAACATATATACTTCCTCCGGTCCTATTTGTAAGAGTTCAATTATCGAATTACGCAGTTTAAGAAAGTAGTTAAAGTTAGTTCAAAATAATAAGTATGTTTGAAATCAACTCTCTTTTCCAAGTATACCCTTATTTATGAGGGGCAAGTAAGAGAGAAATAAAATAAATATGAGTATGACCAACTTTTTAATTAATGCAACACTTATAATTAATGAAGGGTAAAAATGGAAAAAATTTATTAAATGTTCAGATAACTCTTGTCGAGTTCTTATAAAAAGGACTAAGGCAGTTCAAATTTTGGGCTCTTATATAAAGGACCGTGGGAGTATTTAATTAGTCTATATATTATCATACAACGTTATATTCATATATTAACTCATCAAAGCAGAGTATACGACTCCACTATTGTCTGTCGTTATGATTGTTCATTTCTGTAAATGTAACGTACGTTATATTTACTAATGGCTAGTTGGTTGAACTTTTGACTTTGTGATTGAACTGGAGTTCTTGTTGGATGGGGAAAAACTGGAAATCTTGTTTCGTAGGCCATTCATGATCTGTTTTCAACATCTATGCTTTGGGGTGAAGTGTATGTTGATAACTTTTGAATAAAATACCAAACTTTTGGAACTCCATGTGTGAATACTCAGGTGCTTTGGTGATTGGTTCAACTTTTGACTTGGTGATTGAACTGGAGTTCTTGTTGAATGGGGAAAAACCGGAAATCTTGTTTCATAGGCCATTCATGATCTGTTTTCAACATCTATGCTTTGGGGTGAAGTGTATGTTGATAACTTCTGAATAAAACATCAAAAGTTTGGAACTCCATATGTATGAATACTCAGGTGCCTGTAGAGTGAAAAGTTTCTAAACCTTTGACTTCATCAATGGTGAATCACTGGCGCTCCCCAGACAAAAAAATGTAACTTGCACTTTAGAGTTGGTTTACTTGCATGCATAAAACCTGTGTTTTAGCCTTTCAATAGAATTTTTACTCCCTTCATGATCTTATCTCTTCCTTTTGAAATATGACAAGCTTTCCATCGTATCATGTTTGCCTACTGATTTGGCACCATTTTGAGTTGGATAATATTCAAAAAATCTATGTCCATATGCATATGTTATTTTGTCAATTTTTTCCCATTTGTTTAATCGAATCCTGACTTACAATATTGAGAAGATGGCAATGTTACCGTGGTTTTATCACCTGTGAACCTTCATGATATTGGTACACGTGATTCCTAAAAAGGGGAAATCCTATCCTATAATCATTTAGACTGGTGCTTCACTGTTAGATGGTTGCATATATGTAATTTTATCTGATCACTAACCGGTTGAATTTTTTTTTTGCCTTCAAACTGGTTGAATTTGTTATTATTTGCATGATTATTTATTCATTTATTTTAGATCTGACAATTGAATTTAGACTAAGGGTTTAACGTCCTTAATTGCAGGATTGATGAGAACATGGACGATACGTTGGCAAATGTAGAAGGGGCGCAGGGGGCTTTGCTCAAATATCTGAACAGTATATCTTCTAATAGGTGGCTGATGATCAAGATATTCTTTGTATTAATATTTTTTCTCATGGTTTTCCTATTTTTTGTGGCATAATCACCCCTAAGATACAAGAGAAAATGAAGACACAAGCGACGACCACCTTCTTACTGGTGACGAGTCTTCTGCATTTCATTAATATTTCCGCCTTAATATAATATTCATGCCTGGAGAGTTTTACCCTCAGATCTGTGAAGTTTGATACTGTATGTATTGATTTATGTAAGAAGGTTACGAGTTAGAAGGATTGCTTATAATCCGTGTGTTTTGTGATTTTGTAATTATTTTATTGATAAAGTTTATTGGTAATATTCATACCCACGTCTGGAAATTTGGGGAAAATCAACTGACTAAAGAATGGGGTTAAGAATTATGAGTTAAACACAAGAAAAACTAATTAAAATAAAAGGGAAAGATTTTCTTTGGTTATACTTGAGATTTGTACATCTTTAGGGCTTTTGGTTCAATTCAGTGTTTATTTCATTGGAAGTTGTGAATGTTGTGCATCATATGCAAGAATATTTGTTACATAAACACCCAATGAATCATTAATGTGTTGGCTTATTATGAATTGTAAGGTAGAGTTTTCCTAATTAAAACTTGTACGATGGGTTCAATGGCCGATTCTATTTTTAAATTATATACTTCGAGCATAACTGTCATCTTGTAGCAAAAAATTTGTTTGCTTGCGCTTGCATTTCTTGACTCTACATTTCAGTGTTTGGGCCTATGAAAATTGTAAAATTTGTGGTGTTTGATCCAGTGAAAGCATCTTGTCTTAATCAGTTTTGTATTTGTTTGGAATATTAATTGGAATCTTTAAAAAAAAAATTTTAATCATGATTTATGATTTATAGTATACAAGGCAAGTATAAAAAATAAGTTTTGTCTCAATTTAAATGAATGAATATTTTTGGGAGTCCCAAAAACTATCCCAAACAAACACATTAACATCAAAACACCCTTATATTATTCATCGAGGTTCGGGATTGCGTTTAGTAGTTACGAAGAATCGCGATCTGAGTAGATGACGAACTAACGTTAGCTCTTTTCCCTCCGTTTAAATCAAGTTTGTGCCCTCAAGCGAGCTTACAATTTAACAAACGCTGGCGGATTTTCCGAGAAGAAAAACAAAGATGAAGGAGATGTCATTAACATCAAATTGCAGAATTAAACATTGCCTGAGACTTCATACAGCCCATTGGGCCTAGTTTTCTACAAATCTTGGATTGGATCCCATCTTATGAGGCAATATTTTCGCTCAATTACCTGGGATCCGGCGGATGAGAACTTTTTGTAGACTGATTACAGTAATTATAGTGGTTTTCGTGTATTTGATTTTGATAGGATTAAAACAAGATGTAGTTTTTATATTTTATGTTGTTGACTATAAGAAATTTATCTTTCACCCCACCACCACTAAGTTCTATACCATTTTGTGAAGGTTTATATAAATATTTTATAATTTATAATTCTGTGTAGTCATGTGTAATTTTATTTTTCCGACTATATATTAAAATATAATTTTCAAAATGTTTAGTAAATGTGGTAAACACGTGATCTTCAGAGAGAAATATATATTTAAGAATTTAACATCATTTTGAATTATCTTTTATGCATAATGTGATTCATTAATTCATTAATTAATGATCAAATATACATGATAATATAAAATAATAAAATCTCGACCAGTCACAGTAACATTTGTAAATGGTAATTGACTTGTTATGCTGACTCTGTGTGATATATGAGCAATATCTCCAGCTATACCTAAAATTAACTTGTTTATAGTTTAAAGGGAAAATCCCAATTAAATTAGGATAAAATACTAAAATCTAGATTTAGTCCTATACTTTTAACAAATTTTCAATCAAGCTAAGAGATGAAACGACAATTTTCTCACAACAAGTATTATCTAATACAATTATATAACATTAGTAATATTTTTTTAATACATTTTCGGAGCTTAGTACACAGAAGCCCACAAACATTTTCACAAACATATCGGAGTTTATGGCACAAACTCTCCCACAAACTCATTACAGAGAAATTTATTATTATGATCTCACACCACAATTAACCCATAAATCACAAAATGAATTCCAACACAGTTGTGGTTGTGGACCTACCAACATATCAGAGTATGCAACATAAAATCTCAGGCCTAATAAGGGTTAAGCATTTATTCCAAGACATATATCCAAACAATAAACGTGGCATTATAAAATCATAAGGGTCCTATAATGGCAATATAAAAATTAACACAACACCAATACCAAAAGAGGCATACAAGATTCTCAACGTCTATGCCTCTGGTTGCTTCCTTTGGCCTCTAGTCAAATTAGAGGTCTCGCCTGAAAAATTATTTATAATGACGGGGTGAGACATAAAGTCTCAGTAACCAAAATCAATTTACAAAATATGCAGGAAATGATTGTAAGTTAGTGAAGCAGGTTTAACTGACATAATAATAATAAATATTCTCATAATTCAAAACTTAACATAATATAATCAATGAATAAAATCATCCCTACTCATCCATCCTACTCCTCCTTATCTCCTCTGGATTGATACAGTCTATCAGTGCTAGTATACCCGGCCAAAGGTTAGCTAGTCACATAAAGAATACTTCCCCCTCCCATGCCACCACCAATATACCATAACAGGGAGGTGTCCGCCCAAAACACTCAACTCCAAATTCGGGCCAGGATTGAAAGAGTCGATGGGCACACATTTTACCATATCTCTTCCACACAACACAACATATCCCATAATATAAAAAATATAAATTAATACAGCTTTCAAAAACAATTACGAGATTCTCAATTCTTATACAACATTCCATCCCAAACAACATATCTATCATAACAATAACAAATTAATAATAATTTTAACTTATATATGTAAATTGGTAAATACACTGTCTCACCGAAATAAGTTCATATTCAAACATAACAAAATATTTCAAAATACATACAAGTAGTATTGATAAAAATAAGGTTCATAAAACACTTTACAGACCAAAGCAAGCATATAAAATAAATTAACCCCGATTACCTTGATTCCAAGCTTAATCTTAATTTGGATAGTAAAGCCCGTACAATCACCGATCACAAGAAAATTCTACATTATTAATGTAGATACCAATTAACCACAAATAACAATAAAATAATTAATTTACATAATTTAACTCCTACAACTATTATCCTCAATTATTCCAATTTCCTTAAAAATCATTAATCATAGATCATTCCTCACAAACCCAAAGCACTCATTAAAATCCTTAAATAACCTTTAACATACCTATAATTACAAAATCCTCAATATCAACTTTTTAAATAATTAAATATGTTTTTCATAATTTATATGGGTATAATCCAATTATTAAACAACTCCTCAAATCTCTACATAATTAAAATCATATCAAATTCTAATTTAAATATTAAATCCTAACTCATATTTTTAATAGAGCTCGGATCTAACAAAATAAATTGATTAAAACCTCAATAATACCTCCAATAATCTAAATAAATTATTTAAACAAATTTTGATCGGTAAAAATATCCTAATTTATATCCTATTTATAAAATAAATTAATTATAAAATCACATAACAACCAAATAATAAATTTAAACCGGTTAAAATTAACTATTAATTATTCTCTACATTTCTAAAGTTTTATATTGACAAAACTCAAAACTTGCCTAAAATCATATCCCCAAAATATTCTCTAACTAGCATAAAATTACTATCATAGGAAAGAGAAAATTATTTAGAACATTTTTCATAAAAGAAACTTTGTGATTAAAAGAGAGTTTGAGTACCTTAATGATCTAAAAAAAAACCGAAAATATATCTGTCAGAACCTCACCGCCTGTCTCTCTTCACGAACACTCCACCTACGTGAAGTGTTTAACTGATAAGATATTTATAATACCCCTCCCCTACTATTCATGTTGCTTTGGCGCCAAAATAATATTTTTTTTTAAATGATAAAGGGGCCATCCCCTTTGTTGCGTCTATCAACTTTAGTATATATATTATATAATATATATTATTATTATTTTTTTTAATAAAGATGTCACAAGAGACGTGATTAAAATTTTTAAAAGATCATAATGCTCAATTTAAAAAAAATATAGGAGGCAAAATGCCCCATTTTCCATAAGCAACAATTAAATTCTTCAATTATTATAAATATCTGCATATTATACGCATCTTTATCTTTATTCCAATCAATGGAAGTATCTAGAGATCGAAACAGGGGGGACCAATTTGCCAAATCACATCTACAGGTTCATCATGCTCTAAATATAAGATAGAATTGACTTCTTTTAGAAAGATTAAAAAAATAAATAAACTATTTAATTATATCATAGTTATATATTTTTAGATTCTATATCAATTTATAAGTTAGGCAAAATATTTTTTTAAAAATGATAAATATAAATATTTTAAAATCATTTAATTATATTTCTTAATATTTTCAAAAAAAATTAACTATATGTTATATTTATATATTTAGAACCAGAAGAGTTTATAGCTATTTACAAATGGAAGGATGCTCCAGATTACTCTGGTAAGCACAGTTCCAAAAACTCACATATATACTCGCCACTTTGGCCAACACTTGAAGAAGCCATCAAATCAGGAAAATGAGGAAAAAAAAAACAAAAACAACCTTTTATTAATTGTTCAGGTTTCGAGGAAAACACTATGGCTTTGAAAGATGTAGTTTCCCACAACTCTGTTATGCAAGTGATTTGTTATGATTACAGAATTGAAAACTTATTTAGAATTATGAAAAATAATTTCTTGATTTAAGGTGTTCTTGTCTTGTCTGATAGACACAGTCATGACCGGCTTTAATTTACAGAGTAATAAACAACATTCTCAATCGAATCACCACTTGAAAGCTGACATGATTATGGTTTAATCCCGAAAAAGAGTTTGAAAAACACTTAGCCGAGAAAATTTTCAGATTTTCTTGGATAATTTAACAACGATAAAAGGGAAGCCATCGCAGACGTTGAGGAGGTTGTCGTTAAGAGAAAATGATGTGTGAGAAATAGAGATTCTGATTGAGGAATGAGGAGAGATGAAAGGGGTTAGTAAACATTTAAGAGCAAAATACTCACTCAAGAACATCTAGAAATTCATAATCAGGACTCTTAACTTGATTGGAGATTTATTAAAAAGTGTAGACTGAATAAAAATTTTAATTTTGTCCAAAAAAATTAAAAATTTTAATATTTCAAATGAATTTAATTAATTAGAATTCTCCTTAGTTTAAGTTCATAAGAAAACTTTTAACATGGAAATAAAAGTTATAAGGTTGGAGAGCCTAAATTACCGTATAAATGTTAGTTAATTTGTTTCCATAGCGTTCAGCTGAATTATAACGCGTTTCAGGGGGAAAAAAAAACTGAATTAAACACGTCAAATTCAGTCTTAGTTAGAGCGAATAATGTTGAAAACAAAAAGAAGAAAGAGAGAAAATTTCCATCCACTGGGTTATTTTTAGCTTTACATTTTTTCTTCTGAAAAAAATCCCTGACCTCTTCTATATAACCTTTTTTCCGTATTGTGATCATCGTTATCGTCAATATAACCCTAGTTCTCAGAAACTGGAAGGTTCTGCACCGTCCCTACGTCGCCTGTGGCTCACTCATTCTCTTCGGTCGCCACATTTCTAAGAACAATTGAACCCTATCTTCCATCTCCGACTTGTTTTGTGTATCCCTCTGAATTTGTTAGCCGTAGCCCTAATCCGAATTAGTCTCTATCGGGACTATTACCGTTCTCGCTGAATATCAGATCTATAAGAGCCCTTAATAAAAAGAATTGGCATTTTTTAGTGCAAAATAAGCTGTTCAGATTTTCATCGCGTTTTAGCATTTCCAATTTGGTTGTTTGATCTTATTTCAACAAATACATTGCTTTCAGGATTTTTTTTTTCCTACTTGAAACGACGACTCTTGAGGTTACCTCGATTAGTTTGAGCTCTGGACCTCCTATTTTCAGGAATTATACGTATCTCTTGCTATTTTGGGCAATTTTTCATCAGTGTGCTTTTGGTTGATCTGTCTATATAGAGAAATGGTAGGAGGTGGAAGCAGGAGAGACGAAGGTTCGTTGATGATCAAGAACACAAACGTCTTTGCTGCACTCGATACTCTAAAAAAGAAGAAGAAATCCGATAAGGAGCACAAGAGCAAAGGGTCGTCTAAATCTCAGGCTCAATCTAAGGAACCTGAACCGCAGGTGTTCTGGGCTCCCACACCACTGAATGCGAAATCTTGGGCTGATGTTGACGACGACGACGACGACTACTACTCAACCACTGCCCCGCTTCAGTCTGTCTGGGGCGTTTCTGAGCCACAGCTAAGTGAGGAGAAACCAAGCGTTTTGGAGGTTGGATTTAATTGTTTTTATTACCGTTCATGATGTCATCGTAGTATGAATGTGATTGTCGTTGTTATTTAAGTTGTGATTGAGTGGCATTCTTGCTTATGTGACTGATGCGGTTCCTGTTTAATGAACTTCTACAAACCTTTAAAATGCAGATAATTGATTCTTTCTATCAAAATATGATTCATTCCTTGAATTGTCATTATTTGTCCCACGTTACTTTTTACATGCTTTGGAGATATTATACGCTATCATAGTGTATAGTTGTTATAGCAATGAAGCCTTTGTTTGACAATACATGACGAAAGCAAGAGTAGAAGTAGATGTTGTGGTTTTATTACATTGTTGCTTGGCAAAGGAGGTGGACTGAGAAAATATGAACATGAGGGAATCTATAGAACATCTTTTGATGAAAATTTGTTTTCTTTTGAGGGAGCATGCGAGTGATGTCATGGCTTTCTATTTGGTGAATATGAGCCCACGAGCTTGATTGAATGGATCAATTCCTTCCTATGGCTTTAAAGCACTACAGGCATGGGAGCTTAGATACAAATATATTGAAGTGGGGAATGCTTGGCAAATTCAAAAGATTTTGAGCACTAATTGAATCGACATGAATTAAAAAAAAAAAAAATCATCTTCTGACTTTATGTATTGTATACCTGAAGTTAGATGCTGAATCCTGCAAAGGAGTTGGTACTGGTTTATTAAACAATATATTTATGCCCATTATGTGGCATGGGAAAGAAGTGAAATTGAGTTTGTCTTCCTACACATATGAATCCTGGAGCTTTACAACGCATTTGTTTCTTTGGAGGTGCTGTCATGTCACAAATAAGTTGCGCTTTATCTTTGGACGAAGTAGAAAATTTTATTTTTGAGCAGCTATTGATTCACTTTGCTTCTGTATGGATAAAAGAATGATACATTGAATTACAAAAATAACTTACAAGTGGCCTGACTCTAATTGTTTTAATTAGCGCAAAGCTCAATGTGAGTAACATGGGAAAATAATTTACAAGTGGCCTGACTCTAATTGTTTTAATTAGCGCAAAGCTCAATGTGAGTAACACGGGCAGAAAATGAATTTCTAATTTGTTTGCTTGTTATTGACCAATCAGTTAAATTAGCTGGAAAATATCTTGCATTAGTGTGGATTTGATACTCTTTTAATTGATTTGTGATCGCAGGATAGTGAGAGTGAGGAAGATACTTTGGGTGAAGGGGATGATGATGCGGAGGAAGAGCATGATCATGAACCAGAACAGTCCGTGAATCCTGAGCCTGAGGTTACGAAGCCTAGTCAAGTTTCTGTGGCACCAAAGGAGGCAGAACGACAACTTTCCAAAAAAGAAAGGAAGAAAAAGGAACTTGCTGAGCTTGAGGCTCTTCTGGCTGATTTTGGAGTTGCGCAGAAAGAAAGCAGTAGTCAAAATGAGCAAGGTAACCATGAAAAACTCAAGGCATAGTTTACAGCTCAGGAAGTATTTTATATAGATTTATATTTTATGCCATGCTTTTCTGATTTGTGGATATTCCATATGCAAAAGTGATATTTTTGGTCAAATCATCCCCCTTTTGATTCTATGTTTCCATTCAACCAGAGTTTTTGTTTCTATTGAAGCTTTTTCTTCCAGAAAAGTTCTATGAATGTAAAAGAAGCAAACAGTAGAATTCTGCTAAGCAACATATATCCAATTGCTTTGCAGGTGCTCCACAAAGTAATGGAGACGGTGAGGCTGTTGGAGATGGAGAAAAGAAGGAAAATAATAATGGGGAGTCAAAAAATGCCAAGAAGAAGAAAAAGAAGGATAAATCTTCCAAGGAGGTGAAAGAATCTCAGGATAATCTCAATGGGGCAGATACAAATAATGGGCCTGACGAAGCCGCAGGCACAGAAAATGCTGGGGATGATAAGTCCACCGTCGATGTGAAGGAGCGTCTCAAGAAAGTTGCTTCTTCAAAGAAGAAGAAATGTAGCAAAGAAATGGATGCTGCTGCAAGAGCTGCGGCCCAAGAGGCTGCCGCAAGGCACGCAAAGCTTGCTGCCGCTAAGAAAAAAGAGAAGAGCCATTATAATCAGCAACCAGTGCGGTAAAAGAAACCTGTTTGTTAACACTGATACAGGAATGAGTTTTGTTCATACCATGATGCCGAATAAACAATGGGCTCCCTCGCTCTGTATGACTTGCATTTATATTGCCATGGACATGTCAAGTATTCCTCTGTTTTTATTTTTCTTTTGAAACTTACAGTTACCTTACCGTTATGGTCATGCCTTCCCGCCAAAAATGTAGTTGAACTACATAGCTGTGTATTTTTAGTTCGTTTATCCTTGTGACTCGAAAAGTTGTACTGTAAACCTCGTAAATTACCCCAATCTTTTAAACCGTGTTGATGTGGTGTTTGATTAGAAGAACGGTGTATTGCATATACGTAGCCAAGGCTGCTGTCTAGCCATTGTTTCTTTGTTTGTTTGGTGAGCATCCTTGGCCAGGCCTCATAAATGAACATGGACGAGAGGATAAAAGATGATACTGCGTTAGTGAAGATGGCATAGAGGCTTGAGGAAGAAGACATAGGCCTATCGAATACACCGGAGCGTGATATGGCAGTGTCTGGTGCCAGAGAACGTAAAATCATTCCTGCAAAAAAGGGAGGGGGGGGAATAGCCCGAGTGATGCTTCCTGCTAAAGAATGGATAACATTAGCCAAAGCCTTTTTGAATGCAATGTAAAACGAGACGGGGGATATCACGTTATGAGAGTGTGAAGATATGAAGGTATAACACTTCTAAAATTGACACGACCATAATTTTGGAATTCCCTTTTTCAGCAAGATAATGACCAACAAAAGTATCAAACTACTACCTCCACTTAATATAAGAACCCATCCAGTGTAAAAATGTTCATTGAGATTCAAAAAAAATATATGCCAATTGAGAACTAAGGTAATTTGGTGATTTGTAAAATTCAGAAGTTTTAGTTGGAACTGTTTTTAATTCGGTGTTTTTGTCATATTGATGATTTCTAGCTTTTAAAGGATGAATGCTTATTTGGAAAGCTACTTATACATGTTGGAAGTCATGGAAATTCAGTTGAAAATGTTGACTTAAACAATTTTGCCATATTGATTCTTAAGGAAGCTTATTTTGAAAAACTTTATACATGCATCCTGAAAATTGTGGAAATTCATTTGGTAGAGTTTTAAACATTTTAGTTGTATTAATTGATTTTTAAAAGATGGAAGCTTTATTAAAAGAAACTTTACACACATGAAACTAAGATTTTTACCCGTCAGTAGGCAGCATTTTCATCTATAATTTTTAACAAGACAGAAAAAGAATAGAACATTAGTTTTTAATTAACCTCCTTAAATTTTTAGATCCTCAACTGTCACTATTTTGTTAAAAATTCCCCTAACAATAATTTTTCTCAGAAAAAAAAGTCATACTCGTATTAATTAGGAAAAATTACACTTAAGTCTCGGGGAAGGAAAAAAATGAAAAAATAATCTTGTAAAATCGTGTAATTACGGTGAAGTCTATGGGACTTTTTTGTAATATATTGCAAGTGGAAAAAGACTGAAATACCCCTGTGAAATAAATAGAGAGAGGGAAGGAAATAGTCTGTCATTCAGAAGGCAATATTGATGCGAAATGACATGGAAGGTCTAATCCAAAGACAAGGTTAAACAGGAAAGTATGGAATTGATGGCAATACGTCTCGTATCTTCATTATTCCATTTGATTCATGTTTTCTGTTGAGTAGCTAATAAGATTTTTAGGTTTTCTTGAATCATCTTCATTTATGTCGAAAAATGGAAAAATCTATCATTTTTTGTGAGTATTGTTGTGCTTTATACTTGTAAATTATAAAAGCAGACCTAGATAAATACAATGTATATGCTTTAGTTGTGGTTTCAATGTGTTTGAGTATGATTTAGTATGCTCTGTTTTCGCTATGAATATGTTCTGTTTTTTTGTTTATTGTGCTGTGTTTCTACAATAGAAGGGCTAAGGAATAATATGAGGATGAAAGGTTTGTGGTTACATCAGTTGGTGTACGAAAGAAAAAAGGTGTTATTAATAGGTGCAGTGATAATTGTCAATATGTATGCTGAACTTGTTAATGAAAACTGTAGGTCATATTTAAATGTTTGACTTGTGGTGTCATGATGTTTGGCAAGGGTTTGAAATGTTTGCTATGTTTTTTGGTAGTTTGAGTTGTTTTTACTAATTAAAAATGAGAATTAATGAAGATGGTGTGAAAATTGTATGACTGTAACTCCTGATGTACGAAGTCAGAATGTATTGTTAATAGGAGCAAAGATAGTTGTTAATATGGGTGGTGAACTTATTAATGACAACAATATTGTGCAAGTGGATAACGTTGATGACTAGCACGTATGGGAAGAATCTACTATGTTTCCTTCATGTAGGGAAAATGTTTGTAGTTAGTGAAGATAGTGATAAAACATATGTTGGGCGAACGGTAAGATCAAGAACCATTAAGGAAGAGACAAGTTATGAAGAATTCAAAACAATGATATCCTCCATTATGGGAAAAGAGAGTAATGGACTTATTATGAAATTCACACTGACTTTTGAAACAACTACAATTGAAGATGACCCGCTGCATTATCATCTTCACTTTGTCTTTCATCTACATGACTACATATGCATGCCCACTTTCTCCACTAAAATTAATTAAATGTATATGTAGATGAAAGACAAAGTGAAGATGACAAAGGGGAGAAAGTGGGCATGTATATGTAATTAATTTTTTCTTTCATCTACATATACATGCCCACTTTTTCCACTAAAATTAATTAAATGTTCAATTGTTTCATTATCTAGTATGTCCACAAATGTAGTTGTATCAAGCGTCAGTGAGAACTTCATAATAAGTCCATTACTCTATTTTCCCATGATGGAGGATATCATTGTTTTGAACTCTTCATAACTTGCCCCTTCCTTAATAGTTCTTGATCTCACCGTTCCCCCAACATATGTTATATCACTATCTCCACTAACTACAAACATTTCCCCTACATGAAAGAAACATAGTAGATTCTTCCCAGATGTGCTAGTCATCACCGCTATCCACCTACACAATATTGTTGTCATTAACAAGTTTACCACCCACATTAACAACTATTGCTACCCTTATTAACAACACATTCTGACTTCGTATATCAGGAGTTCTGGCCATACAATTTTCACACCATCTTCATTAATTCTCACTTTTAATTAGTAAAAACAACTCAAACTACCAAAAAACATAGCAAATATTTCAAACCATTGCTAAACATCATGACACCACAAGTCAAACATTTAAATATGAACTATAGTTTTCATTAACAAGTTCAGCACACATATTGACAATTATCGCTGCACCTATTAACAACACCTTTTTTCTTTCGTGCATCAGCTGATGTAACCACAAACCTTTCACCCTCATCTTCATTCCTTAGCCATTCTATTGCAGAAACACAACACAATAAACCAAAAAACAGAATATACTCATAGCGAAAACAGAGCATATTAAATCATACTCAAACACATTGAAACCATAGTTAAAGCATAAACATTGTATTTATCTAGGTCTGTTTTATCAGGGTTATCAGACCCGGACCGGGAACCGGCCGGTAAGGTGAACTAGTCTGGGTCAATTTTTTTATTTAAAAAAAAAGTTAATTTTTTTTAATTTTTTCTTTAGAATTTCATACTAATAAGCCTAAAATTTTTAATTTCTCACCGGTTTGGCCCCGGTTTAGCTCCGATTTGACTCCGGTCTGACCCACTGACCCTTGACCTAATACCCCGACCGGTTTAGTGACTGGTCCGGGTTTGATAACTTTGGTTTTTATAATTTACATATATAAAGCACGATAATACCCATAAAAAATGACAGTTTTTTTTCCATTTTTCGGCATAAATGAAGATGATTCAAGAAAACCTAAAAATCTGTTTAGCTACTCAACAGAAAACATGAATCAAATGGAATAATGAAGATACGAGACGTGTTGTCATCAATTATATACCTTCCTGTTTAACCTCGTCTATGGATCAGACCTTCCATGCCATTTCGTACCAATATTACCTTCTGAATGACAGATTCTTTCTTTCTCTCTCTCTATTTATCTTAGAGGGGTATTTCAGTCTTTTACCACTTACAATATATTATAAAAAAGTCTCATGAGACTTCACCATAATTACACGATTTCATGGATTATTCTTTTGTTGTTTTCCTTTCCCGGGCCTTTGAGTGTAATTTTCCCTATTAATTTATAGCCACGGACCGTTAAGGAGCGCGCTAGTTTTTGGGCGCGCCTAACGCAATCTGCCATGGATCGTCAAAGAAGTCAGCATGTAGCAACAGGCCGCAAGTTATTTTTCCCAAAAAGTTTCCCTCGTTCTGAAGCTTCGTACGAAACCTAACGAAGCATTGAGTAAAGAGTGCGCAGTTTTTGGGCGTGCCTAACGCGAACTCTCATGGAGAGATTGTTGCTAGAATCCAGGCAAAATCCGCCGTGACAACAGGAAACTTCTTTATCGTCATTTTAAAGGTTCTACTTAAGAATTTCCTTTAGCCCAAGCAATCAAATATGCTTATACTTTTTTCCTCCTTTTTAGAGCGAAATAAACAATGCAAGTAACTAGCCGAATTTTCCTCCCTTCCTGTCGAGACTCCGAATCAGAGTCCTACAGCCAAAGAAAGAAACTCAACAAACAGAATCTCGATACTCTACTTCATTTGTATCTTCGGGGTCAGTCCATCAGGGTTGAGCACGTTGCTGCGATTCTCGCAGGACAGGTTATATTCAACGTAAGAAAGTTTCAAAATTTGTTAAATTATAAAAGAACATTGGTTGAATCGATCAATGTAGCTACTTCCAGAGGCTCTGGATGTTTAGGTTGCTCAAGAATCTTCTGAACTATTGAGGGACTGAGAAGAACAGCTTCTTGGTCCCTGACAAATGACCCACAAACAGTTTGGTGGATGGAAGAGAAGATGATGAACGTGAAAACTCACAGCTTCATTCTGGGGATTTCTCTTTGTGGGTCTTTCGAACTTATAGGCAGCAATAGGGACGTTTTTAGTTTAAACAAAGTTTTGTTGCCGAAAAGGGATGTTCGCAGATGCATTATATCTGCAAAACAAAGTCAATCGGTGAACCATGATTTTATGTTCTCGCATTTTTGTAGGGGAAATGTGGAGTCACTGAAGAGAGACCTTGTCTCAAAAAATCAGTCGAGGTTGAAATGCTTCAAGAAACTATTTCCTCAAGGCAAGGCTCTGGAGAGTTATTTAACCCCTTTGTGGAATGAACGGCTGCTTTTACTCAGGGCCTTTGTTTATACAGGAATTATCTTTGGGATATGCCTATTGGCGTGGTATGGGCAGAGTAAATCTAAGGGTTTCATTGAAGCTAAGCTATTGCCTTTTGTTTGCTCTGCAATCAGTGATCACATTCAGCGTAAGCTTGAGTTTGGCAAGGTTAGAAGAATCTCACCATTCAGCATTACATTGGAGTCATGTTCATTTGGGCCACATAAGGAAGAATTTTCTTGCGGAGAGGCTCCCACACTTAAACTTCGTCTTCATCCTTTTGCAAGTCTAAGGAGGGGAGAGTTCGTGATTGATGCAGTTTTGTTACGCCCAAGTGTTCTAGTAGTGCAAAAGAAGGACTATACTTGGTTAGGAATCCCATCATCTGAAGGTGGCATGCAGAGGCACTTCTCAACTGAGGACGGGATTGATCATCGTACAAAAATTAGGAGGCTTGCAAGAGAGGAGGCAGCTGCTCGATCAGCAAAAGAAAGGGATGAGGCAGCAAGGAAAGCTGCTGAGATGGGTTACATAGTTTCATCTGAGGGTAATGCTTTGGAGGACATTGCTGCTCAATCGGCAGAATCAATCAATTCCGAATCCTTTTATTGCCTGAATGAGGGGAAGCATGATCGTCATTGCATGGACTCAGGTATTGATTATGACGTGAAACATGCGGATTTGGAAAAATCATTTGGCGTGAAATTTCCAGGTTCAGGGCTTCAAGTTTGGTCTAGAGAAATGCAAAGATCTAGGAAGCCCAAGTTTAAGAGTAAGGTTAATGGGGGTGGCAGTTCTGCCTCTGTTGTTGCTATGAAAGCAAAAATTCTTGAGCGTTGTTCAATAGCTGCTCATACTTATTTTCAAGGTCAATTACATGAGGAATTTGGGGAGGCCGTGTCGCCATCTGGTAATTTTGATTCTGTGAACCATGATACCTTTACGGTGAAGGGTGATGTTGACAATAATGCAAAGCATCTTATCAGTGGCGATGAAACAAGAAACGATGGTAGAGAAAGAGTAACCGAGGTCAGAGACCGTTGCGCTAAGACTCCTTCTGTAAATGCAAATGTTGACGTGCACTCAGATTCTTCAAAATTTGTTCAGGGCCGAATGCTGCAGACAGGAGTTAGTAAGTGTGAAAATTTACAATGTCATTCGGATGTTGCAGAGCCTGGAAATACTGATAGTTATATAGCCAAAGAGGAGAAGTTGGGATCTCAGGTTACTGATAGTCAAATTGATGATAAGTCCAAGGGCCAAAGAAATTTGTCATCTGAAGATTCAGTCTTTACGAACCCTAGATCTATTGAGTTCTTATTTTTCTTTCTTTCTGATTCTATTAAAAGATTCAAGTCTTACACGGGTCTCAAAGTTGAAGATAGTGTTTCTGAGCATGTTGGTCTTCATTCTGGAGACACTAAGTTTTTCCCAGTTACACTTGATTCTGTTCATGTCAGAGATGCTACAGTGATGCTACTTGCATATGGTGACAGGGAAGCTAGGTGAGAGCCAACTTTTATTATTTATTAATTGGTTAGTCTGAAGATGAAGTGATGGGAACGGACTATAGAGTGTACACCACCTGAAAAGTTTAAGGGCCCATTTGGTTCGATCCATTACACCCTGCAGTGCAATGCGATGCAATGGTAATGCAATGCAATATTAATTACAGGGCTAGTGTTTGGTTTGATTTTTAAGTAAGGTGCAATGAATTATTATTTTAACAATTATTTAAAATTAATATATTACACAAAGTCTATTTTACCTTTACTATAATTTTTGTAAAAAGAAAATTAAGAGTCGGGTGGAGGAGGAGGAGGAGGTAGTGGCGGCAGTGCCGGGTGGTGGGTGGCTGCAGTGACGGAGGAGGAGGAGGTAGTGGTGGCGGCGGTGGCAGAAGAGGAGGAGGAGGTAGTGGCGGCGGCGGAGGCAGAGGAGGAGGAAGAGGAGGTAGTGGCGGGGGGCGGCGGAAGAGGAGGAGGAGGAGGTAGTGGTGGGTGGTGGTGGAGAAGGAGGAGGAGGAGGTAGTAGCGGTGGTGCAGGAGGTTGCAGCGGCAGAGGAGGAGGAGGTAGTAGCAGCGGCAGAGGAGGAGGAGGTAGCGGTGGCGAGAACGGAGAAGGAGGAGGTAGTGGCGACGGTAGCGGATGGCAAGAACGGAGAAGGAGGAGGTAGTGGCGGCGGCGGAGGAGGTAGTAGCGGAGGTGTCGGGTGGCAACAACAATAGAGGAGGAGGAGGTGGTAGCGGTGGCTGCAACGGCAGAGGAAGAGGAGGTGGCGGCGGTGGCTGCAACGGCAGAGGAGGAGGAGGTGGCGGCAGGAGGCGGCGGAGGCAGCGGTTGTGGCGATGTGGCTAAGTGAAAATATATAAGTAAAATAAAGAGAAGTAAAACTAAAGGGTAAATTAGACTTTTCTAACTATACAATGGGATGGTAATGAGGATTCATAAGGGGGGAGGTATGAATGAGGATTACCAATTTTTTGGTAATCATCATTACCATGGTAAACCCTATTACCATGCTAAAGAACAACCAAACACTCTTCTCATGGTAATGCAATCATGATTACCATTGCATGCATGCAATGGGGTTGAATCAAACGGGCTCTAAATATTATTTAGGTACTTGGGGGAGTTCATTAAACTTTTATTGTTTTAATGGTATTATAATGGTAAGAGGGTGAGCCTTAGAGCAATGGTAAGGTTATGTTGCTGCTATGTGACCTGGAGGTCACGAGTTTAAATATTGGAAACAAACTCTCCATCTGTTTTTTTTTTTTTTTGGGTAAGATTGCGTATATCTATCAACTTTGTGCACTGCGTCACTCTTTAATGGTAATTAGCTTTAAGGATGTGGATTTACAGTTAACATGTTTGAGAAGATATCCTTTCTGGCATTTATAGAAATTTAATTTAGTGTTAGCAGAGGCCAAAGGTGTGTGAAATTCATAATCTATTGTATTTGATGGAAATCCTAAGTCCCAAACTTTGGATGTTCAAATCCTCCTGAATCAACCACTGTTTTTTCGGTTGCTTCTATATGCTCCTTTAAAAAAATTATTCTTCAGATCTTTCAATCTGTGGTTCTCCTTGCATACATCATGCAAGCATGGGTTTTGCATGTCCTTAGTCCGAGGATGCGTATGATGATAGCCTTATTTAATTTTTGTTTATGTATTTGGTTGCATTAATTCTACATCTGTTAAACCTATAACATTTTTATATAAATTAGTGTATAGTCTTGATGCTCTATTTCATATTTAGCAATGAAGTTAATTCTGGTAATCTTGTTTTCGGCACATCTCTGAGAGTAAACTTCACATTGTAATTTTTGTAGGGCTTGGGCATAATTATAATGGAAGCAGTAGTTACACTGGTAGTGCGTAAACCTTATAATTTGTTTTCAGTTTCTCAAATGTTATTAAATGCCGTAGTTTTTATTTTTTTTAACCTTTTTATTATAGAAATGACAACCATAGCTGCAAACTGTAGTTACTGTTAATTTAACTGCAAAATATTTCACTTAAAAGGTTTCCTTTACTACACCAGGAACATTCTTATCGTAGGTCAATCATGTTGTTGCAGTAGATTCTCTTGCTGTTGTTTTTCATTGCCACTGCCGTAGCTTTAATTGGAACAAACTTGTATATTTTTTAAATTTTCTTATAAAGTATATAATCTTCTTAATAATGTAAGATAAAAGGTGTAAACATGTTTTTCTAAGAAATTTTTAGGCCATAGAGTATATGCTCAGTAGTTGCAGCTGTAGTGGTTCCACTTAATAAAAAGATACTTTATACTTGAAAGTTTTTATAGCAAAGTGCTGGTCTGCCTCAATTCAAGTGCCTTGAGTTTTGTATTTTCAGGGAGATAGAAAATGTCAATGGGCATGTGAAGTTCCAAAACTGCTATAGCCTTGTGCATGTTCAACTTGATGGTAATTGTAAGACATGGAGATCAGATATTATGTCTGAAGATGGTGGCTGGTTGTCTGCTGATATCTTTGTGGATACTATTGAACAGAAATGGCATGCTAATGTGAAAGTTGATAATCTGTTTGTCTCGGTAAGGTTGAGAGTAATGAAGCCTCAATATGTTTCTGCTTTGCATTTAAGTATGTCGATTGCTTATATCAATGTTTCTGGCTTGATTTATTTGCAGCTATTTGAAAGGATTCTCGAAATTCCAATCACATGGTCTAAGGGGAGGGCCAGTGGTGAGGTGCTTATCTAATTTTACTTTGAAGTTTGGTAAAGTAGCATCAAGTTATACTTTTGAAAAAAATTTCTTGAACAAATTGCTGCTACAAAATGGAATCTTGCAGTTTAATGACTGATGCAGCATATACTTTTGTGTGTGTGTGTGTGTGTGTGTCTAGTAGGATACTTGCGGCTGGTTGCTTTTCCATGATTACAACTAAGTGAACACACGCATATTATTTATGTATGTCAAGAACGCCTTTGATATAGAAATTAAGTTATTTAGTTCCATGAATAGTTTTTATTACAATCTCTGACGTCATGCAAAAGTCTTCTAGTGTAATGTGTGGGCAAGGCACAAGTCTATCATGCCTTGTGAACTGGCAAGAATCAAACTCTTGGCCACTAGATGGCTCAGCCTTTGACACCATATCCAGGATTATCTCAATCTAAAAGCTTAAGCTAGTAGGTAATGGCCAGTGAATATTTTTTATGATGATTACTGACTGTTAAGCTTTTTGTAGCGTTTGGCTTGAAGATTATTTGGTGTTTGATTTTATCTATCTTTTCTTTATAAAATTATGGTATCTTAAAAAAAAATTCTAATGGCGCATAATGATGAGGTTAAGAGAGGATGGCAAACAGTGGCCATTGATGTCTGCATGGTTAAAACCCTCTGGAGCCTCGTCATCCAGCCCTCTGATTTTTGGCAACTAAACTTTGTATTATGATGTCTTTATTTAATGATTTTCAATTTTATACATCACACTTTTCATGGATTATATTTTCAGCTGACTTTGGTCCTTATTTTAGGTTCACTTGTGTATGTCGAGAGGTGAAACATTTCCAAATCTTCATGGACAACTTGATTTGATGGGGGCGGATTTCCAATTATCGGATGCTCCATCATGGTTTTCTGTATGTCCTATTTTCATTTGTGTTAGAGTGCGTTGCTCTATGCTTTCCTTTTTTGACAACTAAATTTTCTGTTGTAAATTTACGCAATGACTATTTAAAAAGTTGGATTTAACATCTATTTCATTTCCCTCTAGCATGGAATAGGTGCATAATTATTGGTGACAGCTATTTCATACATCAGTGCTAAGGCTTATTATTCTGTGACTGTTAAATATGCCATTGGTGAGCTTATATTGTTTTTTGTAATTATGTATTGCGTCTCTTTTGCAGAATATTTCTGCAAGTTTACGTTTTCGTGGTCAAAGAATATTTTTACACAATGCTAGTGGATGGTTTGGAAGCATTCCTCTAGAAGCATCAGGAGATTTTGGCATACATCCTGGGGAAGGAGAAATTCATCTTATGTGTCAGGTATATTTCCTTGTGCAGAAGTGCTCTGATAAAATATGATATATAGTTTATCTAACTGTTCAATGGTTTATCAAAGTTAAATGTTGTGGTATAGTATTTCGTTGATGATTCCCAAAATCTTTGTAAAGCTGTTTGAATTTTCAAATACTATTCAAATATAAGAGATCTATGTTCTTGTATAGCTCCAAAATTGAAGCTCTTCATACTTTATTACTCATTAAATTAAATGTGCTTTGTATATTTGTCTCAGTGTTATCTCTCCTTTAGGCTCATATTCCGTACCTTCGACAATTTAGATAGATAGCCTGAGTTGTTTTCATCTATCTTTTAATGCTTTACATCTTAAAATGACCAGGTTCCTGTTGTTGAAGTAAATGCCTTGATGAGAACTTTTAAGATGAGACCTCTCTTGTTCCCGGTAAGTTTCTGTTGATTTAGTTAATTAATTTTAAGACTTTAAGTTTTGAGTATATGAAATCGGTTTCATCTTCATGCTCTTCAATATCTGCTTATGTTTCAAGTTTATCTCCAACATACGAACCAGATTTTTATCCTCTTCCCTTTTTTATTTTGATAGTGCTGTTCCTGTTCTTGCCACTGGGCTATTCTTGATATCTAGTAATTGAGTTGTTTTTTAATGTAAAAAACCAGCTTGGATGTTTCGTTCTTGCTGTCTATTTATGACATGTTATAAGAGTGAAATTGTGTATTTAAGGCGAGAACACTCTAATATCAACTTTTACTTTTTCCCTCCCCAAAAATGTTATAATAATCAATATTAGTCCCTGCGTTTTCTCTTCTTCTAAATGGTTTATTGATTTCAGCTGGCGGGTTCAGCAACTGCTGTTTTTAATTGTCAAGGCCCACTGTATGCTCCTGTATTTGTGGGTAGTGGAATGGTTTCCAGGACCTTCTCTCATATAAACGCTGATACTCCTGCATCTGAAGCACTTGCTAACAGTAAAGAAGCTGGTGCATTAGCAGCTTTTGATCGTATTCCATTTTCAAATGTATCTGCCAATTTTACTTTCAACACAGACAATTGTGTAAGTTGACAGGGACAAACCTTGTGGAAAGGACACTAGGATTAGTGATTCCTTGGAGAATCGACATTTTGTATTTTGTTAACACTTGCTCTGTAAATAACAGGTTGCTGATTTATATGGAATAAGGGCAAGCCTTCTAGATGGTGGTGAAATTCGTGGGGCAGGAAATGTTTGGGTATGCCCAGAGGTAAACAACTGACTGGCAGAAAGTCTATCTATTTTTGCTTAGCCATGAGAGAGCATACCTTTTATTTTATTATATTTTTTTGACCTCAATGGGAGAGCATACATGGGTTTTACATTTTTCCGTTCTTTTTCCATTTGTTTCTTTATTTGCTTACGGGGAACAACTTGGAAGTATTAGCATCCTCTTTGATTTTGGGATCATTGTTATATATACTCACTTGAAGATTTCTTTTTTCCTTTTGTTAATTAGAATCTTGAAAATCTGTTATCAATTATCTGCATTGTCTGTCCCTTCTAAGTTTACTAAGGGTAATTTGTGATCCTTAACAAGATTTAGTTGATGTTGTATGGCACAGGAAAGTAATATACGCACACAGATCAAAATGTTGTAATTCTCACACTTGTGAATTAAGAATTAAGGGGCTTCAGCCATTTGGCCAAATAGAGTGTAAATTTCAATTCTGTTAATGTATATATTGTTGATTCTTTTAGGGTGGGGAGGATGAAGCAGCAATAGATGTGAATTTCTCTGGAAGCTTGGCATTTGATAAAATTATGCTTCGTTATATGCCTAGCTATCATCGATTGATGCCACTCAAATTGGGTAATATAAATGGAGAAACAAAATTGTCAGGATCTCTATTAAGACCGTAAGATTAACCATTCTTCTCTTCTGGGTGATAAGTTTTTATTATTGGCATTCAACAATTTTGTTGGCTATAATAACAATATGCTTTTGCCTTTCATATTCGTATCTTATACTTCAACTTGGATTATGTGAATGATCTTCTTAATTATTTTTAAAGCAGAAGGTTCGATATAAAATGGACGGCACCTAAAGCAGAAGGGTCATTCAACAATGCCAGGGGAGATATCTTTATATCACATGATTCTGTAACTGTTGATTCCTCTTCAGCTGCGTTTGATTTGTTTATGAGAGTTAAAACATCAGATGTTGATGATTTTTCTCTTGAGAAAAGTGAATTTCATGCAGCTAGAACCATTCCATTTAATATTGATGAAGTTGGCTTGGATTTGCGTATGCGTGATTTTGAAATGTTCAATTTGGGGACTACTCTTTCATTTGATTCTCCAAGACCGTTGCATTTGAAAACAACCGGAAAGATTAAGTTTCAGGGAAGGGTTTCAAAACCTGGTACGAGTACCACTGAACAAACTTCAGTGAAGAAAGGACATCAAGTGCCGGTATCGGAGAAAAGAAGTGAAGATAGTCTTGTGGGCGAGGTTTTAATATCTGGTTTCAAACTTAATCAATTAATGCTGGCACCTCAGTTATCTGGGTTTCTGAGAGTTTCTCCAAAGCATATCAAGGTAATGCATTGAATCTTATTTTCAATAGTGTTTATCTTTTTTGGTGCAAAGCAGTAGCTTCCTATCTTGAGATATAATATACATACATACATACATTGAATATAATAGACTTGATAGGGTAACATTGTCTCTAAGGTTTCTAAAAGAGAAGTTTGATTTTGAAGAGATTAAAGAGAAAGTGAGAGAATATGGAAAGCGCAAAATGATAGTGGCATAAGTTTTAGTAATTAGAATTGAGTAATACAGTTTATGCTTCTTTATCAATTCTTTCATTCTCAAAGGAACTAGATTTTACTCCCTCAAGTAATGCACGGTGACATTAAATCGTGAGCATAGGTGTTGTGTCAATAGTTGTACTGTTGTTTCCCTCTTCTTTTTACGCTTCTAACTGCTTGTGAATAAACCAAGTGCATTGGTGACTGGATTTACAAGATCAGATGGGATGTTGATTTTTTTAACGGTCCTGCCTAAATTTGTTTGATTGTTTGTAATGTATAAATATGTTTTAGCTTACAATTTTTCTTGGAAACAGTTGGAGGCTTCTGGTAGGCCTGATGAAAGTCTTGCAGTGGAGTTTGTTGGGCCATTGCAGGTCAGTAGTGAAGATGGTCTACATATTGCAAAACTGTTGTCCCTTTCCCTTCAGAAGGGGCAATTGAAGACTAACATTTGTTTTCAGCCACTTCATTCGGCTAACTTAGAGGTACCTGTATTTAGGGTCCAGTGCTCGGATCTAGATTCTTATTTCCTTGCTTGAAAATTTTGGGTCACACTATCACAGACCAAGATCTGGTATTCAGAATCTTTCTTCTCCCTGTTTTTGTTGGGCATAATTGTAGGTACGGCATTTTCCGCTTGATGAGTTGGAGCTTGCTTCTCTCAGGGGAATCATAGAAAAGGTAAGACATCATTGCTGGCTACTTGATGATGTTTCCACTGAGCAGAACACGTGTCTATGTATATATAGAGATAACCCTTCACAAGTAGTCCCTTGCATTACATTTTGTTAGTTATACATGTCTTATCCCTAGGCTATGTAAAGCTTGCAGTGCTAGAAATACAGCTATTGCAAAATAAGAAATAATGAAGATCACAGCTAATACCTAATAAACTAATTCAACCAAAAATAATAATGTGCAATATTTTTAAAATGCACCCTGTTTCTTGTCCTTCTTTGTATGTATTATTTCATGGATATTTGAATTGTAACGAAGACATATCTCTCAAATGTCAAAATCAAATTTTTTGTGATAATGTCAAAATCAATTTTTGTTATTTGTTTGGGTGTGAAATTGGCTATCGTTCTAGTTGAATTAATTGTTTTGGTGACTTGCGATATAGGCCTTGTAAGCAAGATTGTTCTTTTTCTAAAATCACCAATGGGGAGGAATAATTTTGCGCCTGCTCTTGCCCTGAGGTTAATTACACAGTAAATGATAGATATGTTCATATCCAATGATGGTCCCCTATTTATTAACTTTTTCATGAAATACTTTGGAGTTATTCATGTTGAAATTTTAAGTGTGCTCCTGTTAACTTGATGTAACTCTAGGTGTTGGCTAAATCAATTCATTTTGATGAGGACCTCGGGCCAACAATTAATATATGTTGGCCACAATACAGTATAACGGGCTACTGTTTTGAATTATGTTGTTTAAGTAGCATATGAAAGTGGGAAATTTTGAGATGATCTAATTTATTTATTGTACAAGACAATGTTTTAGCTTTCTTTGCTTGCCCTCCTCTATTCCCCTCCTATCTGCTTTTCAGTTCTGCCTCGATATTGTTTAATGATAAGTTCATGAAATGAAATAAATGATATTTTCAACTGGTTGCATGTTTAATTTCAGGCGGAAATTCAGCTTAATTTTCAGAGAAGAAGAGGACATGGTGTCCTATCTGTACTTAAGCCAAAATTCAGTGGTGTGCTTGGTGAAGCCCTTGATATGGCAGCAAGATGGAGTGGAGATGTTGTGAGATCCTAAGCCCAACCTTTTATATGTTTGCACCTAAACTTGAATTGCCTTTAGTAAACTTTATAGCTATTCTTTGCTTTGTCAACTAAATAAAGACATTTATTCAGCATGGCTTGGAGTTGATGATGAATACTTTATGTATGTGTACCTGTGTTTATTAGACTAACTCTATTGACCAGTCTGTATTTCTTCTGTTCGAAACTCAATTGACAAAACTTGCTACCATTTAATTGTGTGACGAAATTGTCTCTGCATGATGTCTTTTATGATTTTGTTTCTTGAATAGTACAATTTTTATATGCATTTAATTAGAGTTTATGTAGTTTTACTTTTTTGGGCAAATGTAAATAAGCATAATGTTTGAGTTGGACACTAATTGTGTGCTGATGCGCTATTGTTCAGATCACTTTTGAAAAAACTGTGTTGGAACAAAACTACAGCCGTTATGAGGTTCATGGTGAATATGTGTTGCCTGGTGCTCATAGCCCTGTTGATGGAAAAGGGGGTGGCTTTCTTAAAAAGCCAATGTCGGTGCATCTTAGTAGTGTTATATCCTCAATGGGCAGGTGGAGAATGAGACTTGAGGTTCCTAGAGCTGAGGTTGCAGAGGCACTTCCTCTTGCAAGGCTATTTTCTCGAAGTATGGACCCTGCTGTCTGTTCAAGATCAAAGGTTGTATTATGCTCTCTGTCTTTTGTAGTCCACACACGAACATGCGCACAAAGTTAACAATCTGAATCTGGATGTAGCTCTGTTAATTAAGATGCTTTGTTTATGAATCCAATTGTCTAGTTACAACTTTTATCTGGTTCTCTTGAATGCGAGAAACGTGAGGAACATTTTATCTGGTTTTGTGCATTCAAAAGTTTATATAAATTTGCGTCATCTCCTGTCACCTGCAATAGTTGAATAAACGTGAGAAACATTGTGAGGAAAATTGCTAACTAGCCTGTTCAATATTTAGGGGTTGATGAATAACAATTTCAAGAATTATTTGGGGAAGTGCATACTAGTATTTTTTTTTACATACATTGGTGTATAATGCTGACTTGCAATCCTACTTTAGAACACTTGAAAATATCTTTTGAGAACCTGAAAGAGTAGAAGTTCGTTATAAATCCATTTTTTGGAACAGAAAGCTAGTTATAAATCTTGACAAGTATGTTCTTGACAAAGATAAATTAGAGCATCTTGGGCATATAATTTTCAAGCGGATGCTACTAAAATTGAAGCTATGTGAGCTAACCAATACACAAGAATATGAAAACTTCAAGAGGATTGTTGGGTTTAATAGGGTATTATAGGAAGTTTGCCAAAGATTATCGGTGAATAGCAGTTCCATTGACTACATTTCTTAAGATAGATTCCTTCAAATGGAGTGAAGCTTAAGTTTCTTTTCAAATCTTGAAGGAGGATATGACAAATCCCTGTACTAGCCATGCCAGCTTTTATTATTCTATTTATTGTCAAAGTTCATTCTTCTGGCTTAGTAGAGCGGGTAGCGTTGATGCAAAACAGTAGGCCAATCACCTATTTCAGTCAATTGCTTTCAGCTAAGCACAGTAAAAGCTTGGTGTATGAAAGAGAGCTCGTTGCTATAGCGTTTACAATAAAGAAAATGTGACAATACTTGATGGGGGGCATAAGTTCATCATCTCAAAAGTGTCTTAGTGATCAAGTCTTTAATCAGCTATTTTAAAAAAATCATAATTTTATCAACCTTCTCTATATGATTCATATCTAAAAAGTAGTGATATTTCACCGTGTGGGCTACATGTGCAACCTGGTTGGTTGTTATCTGATGAATTATCTATGCTTTTTTTGCTACATGCAGTGAATTTAAGAATACTCGTGTAATAGTTTTTGTTGCTTCCTTCACAGCACATGTATAGTTTATCCCGTTTAGATTCTTTCATTGTGGAAAAACTGATTTTCCATAATGCTTTGTCGTATATACAGGATATATTCATTCAAAGTTTGCAGTCAGTGGGATTATATGCTGAAAACCTTCAAGAACAGCTTGAGGTATTGTCAAGGAGTCATTACACTGTATTTTCCTTTCAAAAATTACTACCCATTGCCTGCGAGTTTATGCTTATAAACGCATCATGAAGCTAATAACTACTGAGTCTCATTAAGACATCGAGTGTCTCTTGATTTTATTAATAAATAATTAGACTATAGGTCTTGTGTTTTTTTGCGAAGTTTAAGGTGAGCCGTACTATTCATAACTTATGAATAATTTGGCTGCCTATAGATTTTATATTACATATTGATGTGCGCGCGCGCGCGTATCACACGCAGATGATTAGGGAGCACCAGGCTCCAATGAATGATGTTCTTGAAGATTTGAATCTGCCTGGTTTATCTGAATTTAAAGGCCACTGGCATGCCTCACTTGATGCTAGTGGTGGTGGAAATGGCGATACGCTGGTAAGATATGTTTGATGTTTATGTCCTTTGAAGTTAGTGTGATAATCTTCTTTGAGGTTTGGCTTTCTTATTCTATGGCGTTTCAGGCTGAATTCGACTTTCAAGGTGAGAACTGGGAGTGGGGAGACTACAAATCTCAGCATCTCTGGGCTGCTGGTGCTTACAGTAATGTTGATGGTCTGCACCTTGAGAAAATTTTAATACAGAAGGATAATGCCACCATCCATGCAGATGGGACTTTGTTAGGGCCTAAAACCAACCTTCATTTTGCTGTCTTAAATTTTCCTGTCAGTCTGGTCCCTACTCTAATTCAGGTCATTGAATCTGCAACAACGGATGCTATTCATTCTTTGCAGCCATTATTGGCACCAATTGGGGGTATATTGCATATGGAAGGAGATCTTCGAGGGACTTTAGCAAAACCAGAATGTGATTTGCAAGTAAGGCTCCTGGATGGTGATGTTGGTGGAGTTGATCTGGGACGGGCAGAAGTTCTTGCTTCTTTAACCTCATCCAGTCGTTTCCTTTTCAATGCAAAATTTGAACCTATGATCCAGAATGGGCATGTACACATTCAAGGAAGTATCCCTGTTTCTTTTGTGCAAAATAACATAGCAAGTGAAGATGTAGGATTGGATAAAAACCTCGTTAATGGGGCTGTACATTGGATGGAGAAGAATAAAGTGATGATCGATGATGCTAGTGACAAAAAAGTTTCTAGAGAAGCAAATGAAGGTTGGAACACTCAATTAGAAGAAACCCTTAAAGGTATACACTGGAAAATTTTAGATGTTGAAGAAGTCAAGGTTGATGTCGATATAATTGATGGGGGAATGATGTTATTAACAGCTTTAACTCCTTATGCCAATTGGCTTTATGGCAATGCTGATATCATGCTTGAGGTGGGCAATGTTAATAATGACTTCTTACATTTTTTATTATTTTCACTTGCTTTAACTCTTGCCATGTCTCAATTTAACAGTGCAGAGGTACAGTTGATCAACCTATTCTAAATGGATATGCTTCATTCCACCGAGCATTGATATCTTCTCCGATGCTCAGAAAGCCACTGACCAACTTTGGTGGAACTGTTCACATAAAATCAAACAGGTTATGCATCCCTTCGATGGAGAGTAGGGTAAGCAGAAAAGGAAAACTGCTTGTAAAAGGAAACCTTCCCCTCAGAACTAATGATCCAGCTCTTGATGACAAGATTGAGTTGAAGTGCGAAGTTCTGGAAGTACAGGCAAAAAATTTTAGGTTGCTTTCTTTAATCTATGAATAATTCATATTAGGGAGAATTGCAATTTAGGGATTCCTGGAAAATATCAGTTTTGGAACAATTTCTTTTTTTATAGAAAAAGGAAGTTTATTAATGATAAGATAGAACAGGAGAAAAATAGGGGACAATAGATCTTCCTCATTGAAAAGTAAAGAAACAAGAGGAAAAAAGGAAACACAGAAAAAAAAGAACACACACATACATATAGTGACTTAGGTAGTATGATATGCCTAGGTTCCACGATATGAGATGCTTTATAGGGTATTTAAGGGGGGTGGTTCTCTCATCTCAATAGCTAGATTTTAGAGGATTTTCCATCTCAGTTAAGTATCCTCAATTAGTATTGGAGCTGATAGTCAATGTGGAAAGGGCTCCTTGTGAGGGTTTTTGACCAGTGAGAAAGCAAAGTGAAGTGTCATTGAGTGAAGTGTTGCAGAGTATAACCACTGGGACATCAGCTCTCTAAGAGGGCCAATTAATAGAGATTTAGATAGTGTGAGATTCCTAAGTACCACATTAAGTATTATGAAATGCTTTATGGGGTATTTAAGGGGGGGTAGTTCTCTCACCATAGTAGCTAGCTATTTGGGGAGCGTTACCCATTCCACTTAAGTGCCCATCAAACTGTTTAGCAAGTTATACAGTGTCAATCTTTGGTTAACCTGTAACTACTCTTTAACCATCGTTATAACTTGTCTGGTTCATTGTTTCTAAGCTTGAAGCGATGTTGACAGAAGTTTTTAACCTGTAATTTGCTTAAATATTTGACGAATACTGCCATAAACTGGAAACCCCTTCCCCCCACTTTGCTTTTATATGAGTTTCCTTAAGGGTCTGTTTGGTATGAGGGGAGGGGAGGGGAATGGGGGGATTTTGCTCCCCTCCCCTTGTTTGGATTGTTAAAATTTTTAGAATGGAAGGGAAATTTTTTTAAAATTTTCCCTCCCATCCCCTCCAAAATTGGGGGAATTTGGAGGGAAATGTTAATGTTTATATATACATTGACTAATATGTCCCTACTATTTTATAATATTCCCACAATGCCCTTTCCATTTTTTACCCAAAACTATCACACATTTTATAATTATATTTATTTAATTTTTATAATTATAAAATTATAATTTTATGTATTGAATACCTTTTATAATTATATTTTATTAAATATGTTAGAAAGTTATAAAATGCAAATTAAATCAAATAAAGGTAAAGTTGTCCATATAAAAATGTTTCCCCTCCCTTCCCCTCCTATATCAAATAAGGTAATGTCAAAATCCCTCCCTTCCCCTCTCTTTTTGTCAATCCAAATAAGGTAAAAGAAAATCCCTCTCAAATCCTCCTCTCCCCTCCATCGAGCAAAACATGACCTAAAACATATGTTGTACTTTCATCAGTGGTCAGGTTGACTCTCAGATGCAAATAACCGGTTCCGTATTGCAACCAAATGTATCTGGGAATATTCAAATCAGTCATGGAGTGGTAAATTTGCCTCATGATAGGAGTGCTGCTACTGCTTCCACAAGATTCCCATCAAATCAGTCTATGCTTCCTACCAGTGGAGTCAGCCGAGTTGTTCCTTCAAGATATGTTTCACAGTATTTCTATTCAGAACATGCTGCCTCAAGGAACAAGCTTTCCCAATCCTCTGGTAATACTTTTTTTTTTTTTTGGTTGACAATCTTGCTATAGTACTCTACGTGCTCATCAATTTAGCATGTTATATAGTCCTATCTCGAAATCTGCTACTGACTTTCTGTAATCAGAATTGACTTCCTTTCTAGGAAACGGTAACTAAAAGCTTATACGCGTAGTCTTTATTTACTACTTCATGTATGCCATGTAAGACTAAGACTTTCTACACAATAATGTATCGTTTTGAAGAGTTTGTGTATGTGAGCTGGATATTGTTTTCCATCCGTTAGTGATTATCATGTTTTAAGAAAATAAACGAATTTTCACTGATATGAAAGATATTATAGTTTTCATTTGTATCCTTCTAAATGTTTGAGATTGCTTTAAAAAACCATTTTTGGTTTCCAACATTCAGTCAAGGGAGGGTTTGGGTTGAGCTTCTTATCTTGCTCCATTATAGTCATACACTATATTCACCTCATGTTGGATTTTGATTGAGGACATCTTCAGGAACCATTGTTGGAAAGTAACTCATGCTATATGATCCCCCCCCCCCCAAAAAAAAAAAAAAAATTCAGCTTCTTTAGGGGAATTTTTTCCTTTAAATCTTCCTCTCACATGCATGCTCATAATCTCCTAGCCATTGATCTTCTCAATCGTCCAAGCACATATTCTTGCTATATTTGTGTAGCGTCTGTCTTCCTGTATATTGTGACCTGAAAATAATAATAACCGCAGTCAAGTTAACTCAAGTTGAAAGGGACATGGAGCAATTGCAAATTGAACCAAACATGGATATACGCCTTAGTGACTTGAAACTCACGCTTGGACCCGAGTTGAAGATAATATATCCTTTGATTCTTGATTTTGCCATAAGTGGAGATCTTGAGTTGAATGGCCTGGCCCATCCAAAATATATAAAACCTAAAGGCATCCTGGCATTAGAAAATGGTGAAGTTGGTCTAGGTGCCCCGCAGGTTTGTTTAATGCTTTATTCCATAACTTTAGGCTACTTATGTTTTGGTTTGGCTTGTAAACTTCTGAATTCATTTTATGTGCGGTATCACACATTTAATTGTAGGTGAGGTTAAAGAGGGACCATATAAATATTGCTAAATTTGAGCCTGAATATGGACTAGATCCAATGCTTGATTTAGCATTGGTTGGGTGTGAATGGCAATTCAGAATTCATGGTCGAGCAAGCAATTGGCAAGAAAACCTTGTGGTGACCTCAGCTCGCTCTGGGGAACAGGATGCACTCTCACCTGTTGAGGTAAAAGATTTGAAAGCAAAATTACTTTACTCTTATTCTAGAATTCCTCTCTCCCTCTGGAGGCAGGCTTCCCTTTAGTTCAGCTTATCTCTCTTTCCAAGAGATGCAAATCAACATGCAATTGCTCTGTCCAAGATTGCCGCCAATTGCTGATTCCTTACCTTATCCACTTTTTCTTCTCTGCTTCCATTTTATGCTTTTTGGGGGAAAAAAAAAAGTGTTCTTACCTTGCATGAGTTGGTTATATGAATCTAGACCTCAAAACCCTAGTCCCTTGTTTAAAGCTAAGCTGAATTAAACATAGGACTACGGTTTCAGGCGAAACAAGGTCAGATTCAGGGAGCTAAGTAGGCTTGACAGAATTGTGGCAATCATCCTTGATACACTAAACACATCCCATGGGGCCTAATTCTCTAAATATCATTTTTGTTTCATCTTAATTTATTTTCTTTTCTGTTTCTATAAACTCCGTTTCTATTATTTCTATGATGAGAATGGATTTATGTGCCGACTTTTAACAAATTCACTTTCTCTTGTTCTGGTGAAAAATCAGTGGATTGCATCTCCTAAGTTATAGTGCGCAAAAATTTGACCTCCAATCAATTGTAACTATTTATATTCTTGCAGGCTGTCAGGAGGCTTGAGAGTCGTTTGGCAGAGTCCATTCTGGAAGAAAACGGCCGTCTTGCAATCAACAAGCTTGCAACTGAAACTCTGAAAAAACTGATGCCAAGAATCGAAGGGAAGGGAGAGTATGGGCAAGCAAGGTGGAGAATAGTGTATGCTCCTCAGATTCCTAGTTTGATGTCTGTTGATCCTACAGTGGATCCTCTCAAGTTACTCGCCAATACGATATCATTTGGTACAGAAGTTGAGGTCCAGCTAGGAAAACGTCTTCAGGTACTCTGTTCATGCCATTTTGGTCACTTATCAGAGTCTGTCTTCTTCTTTTTCTAGTGAACATCTTAGTCTTGATTGGTGTCTTGCTTCTTCCCTGGCTTTCACTGAGGAATGTATCATATCAATATTAAAGCTGTTTGTGTTTTGCTTGTCATAGGCGACGATTGTTAGGCAAATGAAAGAGTCAGAGATGGCAGTGCAGGGGACATTGAGCTATCAGCTTACAAATCGCTTGAGATTGCTGCTACAATCTGCTCCATCCAAGCGCCTTCTCTTTGAGTATTCTGCTATATTACAGGATTAATTGTTTAGTTCCCATATAGCTTTAAAAGAAATCTGCTCATTTAAGTTGAATTGGCAGGATACTGCAGATTGAATAAAATCTATTCTAGCTTCAGATTTACATTTCACAAATTGTTAAAGCGGAAGGGTTGAGTGCCTTTTGGTTTTGGGCAAATCAAAAGTAGAGTAGTTGAAGATTCTTTTGCTCAGATTGAGCTTGTTTATAGGCAGATGAGGAATCCATGGGTACAGCGTCTTAATTTGTACACAAACTCATTTTAATGAAAGGAAATGCGGTTGTATTGATACTCTGATGGTTGATGTTCCATTGTGTTCATGGATTTTTTGCTTTAGATTTTTTTTTTTTTTTCCCTATTGAATGGAAGTGGATCATTACTTCAAAAAATAATTACAACGAGCCTGATGTGGTCATCAAAAAATAAATCCAACACGCCACAAAAGCTAAACAAAAAGGAACAAGGGGTACATTAATGAGCGAGGCGATTAAATAGAACATTAGCTTTGAGGGATATAATCAGCTGTAGCAAGCACTTCATTTACCAAACGAAAAGGAAAACGCACGATGTTGGCGTTGGTAAAGTCTCTTCATAACAAATGAGTATTAAAATTTATAAAAAAAATTTCAAGCTAAATTATTTATTTATAATAAATATGTATTAGTTCCCTTAAATATCCTATTTAATCATATTCATTACTCTCATTAATAAAAACCCCATTCAATATACGCAATGGCTTGAGAAAAAATTAATACGAGTAAATTTAAATTTCAAGTGAACATTTACAACTAAAATAAACTTCTTAATTAGCTCAAGGAAGATTATATACTTGTCATCGTAGCTCTCCTTTGTCTTTCTGCATTTGTCAACCAGTTTGCTTTGGCGACTTACACACATGGTCTTAGATAGGGTGTTCCGGGAAACCACTTTGCTTATCAGGAAAAACTAATTAGATTTAGACTCTCTAGATTAGATCTGGAATTCGAGGGTCTAGATTTGATTTCTATAAAAGTCTATATTTTTTAAAAAAATTTATTTGAATGGATATATTATATAAAATAAAGATAATATCTTACCTATTATTTTTTTTAAGAAATGATTTTTTACAAAAAAAGAAAATACTTAAATCTGGATTGTCCAGATGAAATATAGAGCGTTCAGATTAACTCTGTGGTCAAGCAAAGTGTTTAACCGTGTATTGTCATTCACACCATCTTCCACTATTAAATGGTAGCTAGGTTGATTCAAGGGTGCATTCACCAATGCAGTGAAATCCCAAGAGCAAGTAGCATCAGAGCCTTCATTCAAAGGATCGATATTCCATTTCCAAGCTCCATCATCATTAAGAAAAACAGATATGGGCTTTGTGCAGTTCGGGATCTGATCAAGAACTTTCCCAATCTTGAACAAACCATGGCCCACCAAGCACCATCAATTTCAGACACAAATGGATGGTCCATCACTCCTTTGAGAGGCTTCCAGAGGCTCGTAATTTCGTCAAAAAGTGTTTCTTAGAATCAACGAGTTTCATGCTCTGGATCAACAAGTCGCTTCTCCTATTTGAGAAGGTTATCGAAGGCAAAGATGCGTCTTCGACAATGGTGACGTCATTTTTGACGATTTGAGAGAGTGTAACATCTTCCAGGGAGTTTTCTTCATCAGTGTCTTACTCACTGAGCTTCCCTTCAGTCTCCATAGCTTTCAGTTGCCTCTTTATCGTTTCATATTTTGACCTTCTTTGTTTGTTGATCTGTTTGTCGTTAGTGTGTTCAGCAAGTTCAACGCTCACCGATCGCTCCATCCTTTCAGCTACTTCTTCTCGGCCAGAACCTGTTTTACTTCAAGTTGACGTGGGTGGTGAATGCAATTTCTACAAGCACTCATATTGCTACCATTTTGGGTTTGTTGACGATTTAAAATATGATAATTTAGGGTATTTCATACGATTTCACCCCCCCCCCCCCAAAAAAAAAAGAAAGTAGGAAAAAAGCCTTCAGGATTCTAACCACATGGAAAAGAGGGTTAAAATCGCATATCATCATTATAAATCATGATCTGAGCATACATATACTAGCTGAGTTCGGAATTTGCCAAATGACCATGCTTTTATGAGATAAACAGAAAACACCATTCCCGTCAATCAATTTTGATCTTATCTTTTCCTTCACTTTAGATTTTAATGTTTTGATATTGTTATGTTTATCGTTTACTCTGATATTGCAGGAGGCAAGGATTACAAGCATGGTTGGGGAGCTGTGGAGCCCGTTCGGCAGAAAGGAATACAAGATTACTTTCCCAAATAAAGGAACTGAGAACCTAACGATAGTGTACCTTCGTTTCTTTTCGTCTTTTCTTTTAATAATTTCGGGTATATCAACTATGGCACAAGTAGAAGACACATTTCATATTGAGTGTATGATGAAAGCATAAATGTTCCCACAAAGACTAGAATATCAAACTACAAGGCTGACCGATAATAGAGGGTAAGTGAATTTATTATATGTTAGATATGGCTTTCGGTGAACAAAGCATTCATTAGACCCTCGTTCGTCAAACAAGGTCTCATCGGTGATTAACTTTTCAATAAGTGGACAATGCAACATGTAAATTCCATTGCAGTGATTAGACGAGCCAGTGAAAGCGTCCCAATGAAAACAGGAACTGGCTTCAAGCAAAACTGTGTCCACTTTTTAACCAACAAGCTCCTACAGTTTGAATTGTTAAAAAAAGAAAAAAAAAAAAGAAACGAAAATCATCTTCCCTTTACTCCAGGAATCTACTGATTCTACAGGAAAATCATGAAAGAATTTATGATTACACGGCTACATACATCTAGGAGCAAATACATGACAGTCAAAATATAAAATGGCCTAAAGAAAACTAAAAACCCCTACTCCGAGGAACATTCTGATGCCAGGGAGGGGTATGAGCAGGGGCCCCATATGTGCTCCCATGAGGTGGCGGCTGAAGGTCACTTCTGTGCGTAGGAGGAACCATCAGAGGCCTAAAATTTGATTGGTCCGGCGTCATATTCACTGGAGCTTGCAGAAATGACTGTGAAGCGCCATACGAATGATTCAACATGTGAGGTCGCGGCTGAAAGTTGTGTTGAGGGAGAAACTGATTCTGGGACGTCTGGGGCTGCCATTCGGGTATATCATCATCCTCATCGTTCCATGGCTGAATCGTGGCCCCGAATTTATCGTGCCAGCTTCCTGAAGCATTCACCTGGCTTTGGCCGTACTTTTGTACAAGCTCCCTCATTTGTTCCACAGGGCGTGATGTTTGGCTAATCGAGTGGAATGGGGGAGCGACGGGTCGCATAAAAGGATTATGGACCGAGTGTGATGGATTTGACCCGCCAGAGAAATTGAACTCCGGTAGGTCATCCTCGTCTCGGGCCACTGCAGGCCCGAAACCAGGAGGGATATCAGCATCATCAGGAGGTCCAGCCTGAGTGTTTGCAAAGCCCCTAGAGGGCTCTGCTTTTGGGCCGAGATTGGCATTTACATTTGTATCTTGCTGTCTCCTAGTAGATAAATACTGCTTTTTAGAGCTATGTTTGTGGTGCGACGATGAAGTGGGTGATATTGTGGAAGTTGAATGAGTCTTTCTCCATACATTAATACCAATTAGGCCATAATCAATTGAATTAACTGCCTCAATTTGTTCCATTGGAAGTATCTTGCTGAGCATTTCAACTGTTTTTTTATGAGGTGGGCAAAAGTAAAGTTCAACTCCAGGCGCAGGCTCAGCAAATCCCACTCTCTCGTCCAAAATGTATGAATCCGCTACCTGCATGTGAAAATATCTAATTATCAGTAACATAACCCAGTTGATGGTGCATGAAACACAATCTTAAAGATTATAACCTCACGAAGGATCAGCTTCTCATTCTCGGGGCAATCCTCCTTGGAAACAAAATGCATAACCTGCAATAAAAAATTTAAGAACAAACTGTAAGTAAATCATTCACAAAAAAATAACGTTAACAAGAGAGAACTTTATTCTCAAGTCCTCAAACATAGTCATGATAACCTTGAATAAAAATGGTCAATTTTATAACATGTTGATTAGCCCTATGCTTTAATCACCCACAAAATCACCAAAAATTCACTCCCTATATCTAGCACAAATGCTTATGTCTTTGTTTTACTATCATCGTCGCGTTACACCAAATAGTACATACAGCCACCAGCCACTTCACTGCCTCCTTTATATATTCTCATTCCTCAACAAGGGGAAGGAAGCAAATAAATCATATAACTCATACGGCTACAGTGCAAATAATGGTAGGAGAAAGAATAAGCTTAAGGGGGGAAGGGGGTTTTCATTCCTCCTTTCTTCAAGAATGTTCCGTTAAACAAATAACACAGAAGTTCAAGGAACTTAAGATACCATGATGGCTCGAGTTCTGGACATAGGAAGCTCCTGCAGAAACTTTTCAAATGCGTCGAGTCTAACCCTGCCTTTAATCTCCAGGAATCCAGGCCAATCCTTCAATGAAGTTTTCTCGCCACTGCAAAGGATATATCAGATCAGCAAGCAAATCAAATAATAACAATTCCCTTCAGATAGGTATACAAGTGATTTCGATGCAAAATAATTTAGCCAAAAAAGCAAAGCAAAACTAACGTAGGATGCAAACAACCCAAACCAAAAAAATATCAATATAAAATATTGCGTTGAGCCACAATATTCACAAGCTATTAACAACATGGCTTCTCTCAAAATTTACCTAGATTTTTTTATTCTCTTATTTTATCTCCACAACATTTCATTGGGCTCCACACTACTTTTTTTCCTAAAGTATTTATCCACATATTTCAATAGGGTTTAAATATTAGAAAGATAAATACAATTTAGGAAGATGAAAACATGAAGAGATTCAAATTGAAACCAAAAAGGAAAAAAAAAGAAAGATGAAAACATGAGGAGCCTCGTAGCTTCCACAACATTCATGATCTTTTCTTTCCACTTAAGTACAAAGCAGCTCTACTTTTAGTAACAAGGTTCAGAATCTAACCGCCTATCTGACAAGGACCATTCAGATATATCTCCTCATTCCAACATATACTAGATGAAAAGAAAATACTGAAGGAAACAACCAAATCCAGATCTAATCTTGCACACAAAGTTAACAAAGTAACGAGCAGTAAGAACTTAAATGTTTTGTAAGCTACCTTTTAAAGATGCTAATAACTGAATGAGTGGTTGAAATATTGAGCTGAAGTATGCCCTGCCAAGTGAATTCACTCTTGGATATCATGGTTGAAACTGCAGTTTTGGAAAGCACATGACTGCCACCACATTTGTCTTCAGCAAGAGACTGACTTGCTTTCAACTCACGAGGAGAAGCAGATTTCTTGTCTGCAGTCTTCTTGTCTACAGTCGACCTTACCTCAGGATGAGCATCACCTGGCCTCACGTCAGCATGACTCTGACTGCTGCTTGTTTCAAGAGGAATGACCCCAGATTCTGCGTCAACCTCTTTTTCTTGGACTGCATCCACACTAGAACTTGTTTTACGATCTCCATCAGATTTATTAGGTGCACTACCAGTATGACCACTTCTAGGAACAGTCCCAACCATAGGACTATCCTTCTCCACAGTTGGTGCCACTTTTCCCGGTTCAACAATTGTATTTTCAACTGATGACTTGGAATGATGGGACTCCATGAATTCATCAAGAGAGACGATTGGAGGAAGGAAATCTGCATCCTTTAATGCATCATCCGCAGTAAGGCCTTGTGCAACAGCCCCATCATTGGAAGGAACAGAAACAGTTAATGAATTATCTTTTCTTAAATTACTTTTTCCAACATCAGCGGTCACATCATGTTTGATCCCATCAGCTTTAGAAGGGGGGCCTTCCACATCCTTTCTTTCTGTCTGACTTTGAGAAACCAATGTTTCACCACCAGACACCTCTACTGAGAGGTTGTCTTCATGTTCAACTTCCACTTGGAATTCACCTTTATGTGTTTTTCTGACCAATCGTCTAATATCTACATCTGAATCAGGCAAAACCACCATTTGAGCAAGCTCCTCAGCTTTGGCTATCCGCCACTGAGAAAGTTCCTTCGAAGCAAGCTCCTCTGCAGTCATGGAACATAATCGCTCAGGAGGAATCTCACCAGACATGACCCTTTCTCTCAACTCAGGATTATTACGGTCTTTCAAATTGAATAAAAGCGACCTGCCCTTCTCTTTGTACTTCTTATTCACACCTCCAAATAGTTTGAATAGTTCTGCTTCTATCTCTGAAGCCAAAAGTTCAGGTGAGTTAATAGTTTGTTTCCTAACACTACTGCCTACATCATCAGGTTCCAATCTCTGATCCTGGTTTGTTTGAATTTCCTGTTCAATTGACATGTCCACCATATCGGAGTCCAATACCCAAGAAAGACCATTCCCCTGCAGAAGTTCATCTTTAACAAAAAAGGTGTCACTGAAAGGAACATCATCAGTTGTCAAAGTGTAACTTGACTGGAAGTCTTGCTTATCACAGTTCGAGTCATGTGGAAAATTCAACATCCTTGTGCATCCAATTTCACTGTGCGTGTATTCAACATCCTTAGTTATATTGTCAAATGAATCAATTACTGCAGAATAGGAGTCAACAGATCGAGAAGCCTCCTGGGTCTGCCCCTGAGCAGTATCAGTAGCAGCAGATGAACACTGAGAACTATTATCTAGTTTAAACTGAGAATTGTCAGTCTCATTTGCTGTATTATTCTTCTCATCCTGAAGTCTGCTGTGTTGAGAAACCAAGGCCAGAGCAGCAGCTAATGACTCCCTCATCTTGGACCTAACTGATTCTGATGATTCAGTACGAATCTTGGATGATTGTTGCACCTGAGCACTCTGATTTTTAGAACTTAAAGATCGAGGTGTCCCTGATTTACTGGATTCTGTTGACCGAGGTGTCCCTGATTTACTGGATTCTGTTGACCGAGGTGTCCCCAATTTACTGGATTCCGTCTGTGTTTTTCTCTTACTAGATGCTGGCAGATTCTGCAGCCCAGGGGCATTTGACAGAGGATGCATCTGCACAGAACCTTTATGTGATGTATTAGGCACATGCTGCAACCAAGGTCTATCCATTTGAGCAACACGCTTGTTAGATGCCACTGAGCTAACAGACAATGGTTCTGTAGCTGCCTTACGCTTAGGCATTGTTGATGGCTGCTTTGGCCCCAAACTGTTCAGCCTCATCTCCATTAGCATAGGTGGCTCAATAGGTGCAATGAGCTGATGCATGCCTGGACCACTTGCATGTGAATCTATCTGCCCACTTTGCACTATCGGCATAGAAAATCCATGGGATCCAGGATCACCAGGAGCAGCTCTCAATAATCCAACATGATTATTTGGTGTTTCCTGCTGCTGAGACATAAGGTTACTAGATCCAGGGCCTACAAGTCCAATCTGCGTGTCTCTCCCTGATGAGTCAACTTTGCTCACAATGGGATCCAGCTGACTCATTTGCATGCTTGAAATTGGCAACTGATGTGAAACCAGATTGTTTGACATTCTAAAGTAATAGCCTTATGCGTAAAGAACACATATGCAAGGTGACCCAAGATTATTTCCTGACCTGAAACAAATCAGCATGTTATCAGCCTAATCTTCAAGATTTATCATAATCTCATGATGCATACTAGTCTGTATTATGTGGAAAAGCAATTGTCTCATACTGACTACTTTGACAGAAAATGACATAAACAATCAGCAAACCAACCAAAACTCATTCAGCAAATCATGCATATGCATTCAGCAGTGAGGAATCGTCTGAAGCTGACTATTTTAAGACCAAGCAACGGAAATTACCACACAAACCAGCCCAAAACTCAGTTGAAATTAAATAATAAAAACACGTGTGAACAAAAAGCAAAGTAATGACGTCTACTAACTATTCCACCAATCAATCTTTGTATTGAGCACCAAAATATTCGTAGGCACGCCACCATACAAAGAATGTTCAATAATCACCCACATCACTGAATTCACCAATAGCATTACAGAACTAAACTGCGTTAATTCTTATAACTAAAATATTAGGAGTATGCCAGAGGAAAAAGATACAGATAAGATTGGGGTATGATACTACGACGCGAGTGCATTTGTGTTACCTAGCCTTAATTATTTGGTCAACTAGCATTATTCATAGCTCGGCTGCTCATTTTTTTATCCGGCGAATTTTATGTTAAATTGAGGGTGTCCATCTTGGTCCCCGAAAAGCAACTTCCTCAATTCCTTTATTATTAGATTTATTCTGATCCTGATTCGTAGCATAACTCGCCCATGACTCTTAGTACAATGAAAAAAAAATTGATTGCCAGGAATATCACAATCGTATAGGCAACATGTGCATCCAGAAATTTAACAACAATGGTTTACTTCAACCCAAAAGAAAAATTTCTACGTCCCCGTTTGTTCTTGTTCCATGATTAACTTCTGATCATTTGAAAAATTATCAGGAAAGAGCAATCGAAAAGCACTAAGATCCCACATAATCCACCGACTCGTATTTACAACACAAAACCAGAAAGATTCAGAAAACCCGAATCAAGGTAAAGAATCCGAAAAACCAAGGCACAATTGAATTAACTATTCATATTATCGAGGACGCCACACATTGCCTTGGATACGAACACGTAGCTGGGGACATACCGACTAGTATCCAGAGGAGAGTCGTCGCCAAGCTATTGAAGATGTAGCTGAATAGCAAAACCTGAAGTGAAGCTAAGCGATACAGACTCAACTAAGAAACGAGCTTCGGTAGCCTTCTTTGGACGAAATTGCATCCATAAACCCTAACTGGAGCGGATAACTACGCCCTATATGCGAGTCACGGCCGAAGAGCGCAGAGCCCTCTAGAGCCACATAGGCTTCCTGACACGTGGCGTGGGTCCTCACGGAGTTGCGTCCGGAATTTTTCTCGCTAAATTATGTCAAATTTTTTAACTTACTTTTTTAAACCAGACTTTTATCCAAAAAAAATAAACCAGAGAATTTTTATATTATACAAAATTTATTTAATATTTTGATTGATGTTGATCGTATAACTAAATTATTAGAGGTTAGTACCAAATTTGGTGAGTTTTAATATTATCAATCGGTATTATTTTTTAATCATATAATTACGTACTATTCATAGGATTATAAAGTAACAACACATGTTAACAGAAGGAATAACAATAATAATTTAGTAAATACTCATAAAAAGGAAAAAAAACCTTTAGAATCTTATTGAAAATTTAGGTTACCCAATCTCAATAATTAGCTTTTAGATCATTGTTCTCCTAAGGGTTTATGAGCTTATGCCATCCTCTCTTAAAGGGTACATGGTAACGAATACGACAATCACAAATGTGGTTGATATTGAATATTTTAGTTATATTATTAGTATTAAAAAAATTCATTTATTCTGATTTATTGGATTTAATTAAATATAAAAGTTAAGTATCTTAATCCAATGTCGAGGCGTGTCTATATAATTTTTTTCCTCATGTATGCTTGTCGTGAAACTAGATATTAAGAGTTTTCATGTCATAGTTATCATCAATATATAGATTAGAAATATCAAAATTAAAGATTTATTTAGATTTGTAAGATATATAATTCCATGATCATTCTTCTTTTAAAATAGGATAAAGGTGAAATTTTTGAAATATTTAATATCTATTTGGATTAGTGATAAAATTTATTTTTCTAACATGATTTATGGTATATAAATTAAGTTTGTGAAATAAATAAAGTGGGTGTTTGAAATAGCGATTGAAAATTTTAAAAGTGTTTTTCAATTATGATTTACAATATATGAGATAAGTTTATAAGAAAAATTTTATCCCGACTTATATAAATCATACTCATAAAATAAGTGACCGCGATGCCAAACAAAACCTTTTTCTCAATTTGTACGAACGAGTTTTTCACCTCAACCCAAATAGATCCTTAAAAGTGATAAATCTCACCTTCCGGACTTGCCGCCCAAACCGGCTGTTATCTCTGTTTTGTTTCCTTTGGAGGGGGGGGGGAGCTTCCCCCCTCTCCCTCAAGGTGCCATCATCGGAGCTGTTGGCTCCAGCATCATTCATCGTTGCAGCTCATGAGTTTCAACGTCAGGTGCTAAGGACCTCAATCCTGACATCCAGCTTCGATGCTGTTGATATCGGTGTAGTCAAAGGATTTTTTTTTTCTAATGAAGTCAAGACCAAACTCTCCTTTTTTTTTTATTTTTATTATTCATAGTTAGGCAACCGGAATCTTCTTGTGGAGACGCCCAATCTCATTCCTATACAAAACGAGGTCTCTAGTGATCTTGCGCTTTTTTCTAGGAGGTCTTCATCAATCACTATTGAATTCAACATATCACAGAAAAAAGGAAGTGACAGAGATTTCATTACACAGATTTTCCAAGGATTAATGCAAGGTTTTTTCATGAACGGAGGCGAGCTATGGCGAAGGTTTCAACGTCTGGGATGATGTGCTTGACAGTTTTAGGGCCTATTTGACTGGAAAGGGGGATTGAGGATGTAAAATGAAGCCCTTTTTTTGTTTAGTGTGAAAAATTAAAGGGGGAGTTAAAAGAGGGGCTCCAAATCCCTCTTCTACTCTCATTTCTATTCTCTTCAAGTTGTGGGATTTAGAGGGGAGGAAAATATTGTGATTATTTTACCCTTATGACTTTTTTATATTTCTATTGATATCCTTGAGCAGAAAATAAAAACACTCACTCACAGAGTTCCGACCTCGTCTCTCACAACTTCTGTGATGCTTCTTTTACACAAAATTATAATCTCATTCTTTTTACCAATAATTGTTTTAGTAATTTCAACAGTGTGAATTAAAATAAATTTGTATCCACTTGGTAAAAAAATTTGAATTTTGATAATTTATTTGATTTTATATTGAGGCGTAAACTAATATAAATAAATTTCATTTCAAAAAAACTAATTTAAATTATTTATATAAACTAAAATATAAGAGTAAAATTGTAAATTAGTTATTATCTCCCCTCTTCAACCAAACAGAGGATCATTAAAAAAACATTTACTTTCCTCCCCTCCAATCAAACTAAATAAAGTGACCCCATATCCTTCTCTTCCATCCCCTCCCATCCATTCCTTCCCCTTTCATCCCTTCCCTTTGAACCAAACAGACCCTTAGACATGAAGTTAAGAAGAAGTTGTGGTGGTTATGGAGGGAGGGAAGGGAGATGATGGAAGTTTTTTTAAAAAACAAAAAGAAAGAAAGAAATAAAACGGACGTTTGGGCTGTTAGTTGGGATCTGGGAAGGATGAGATTGATCCCTTTTAAATATTTGAGGGTGTTAGATATACCTCTAAAAATATTTTAAGATGCTCAATATACCTTTCACCCTTTAAAAAATAAATTCATTTGTTCTAATATGATCGGAGTTAATTAAGTATAAAAATTAAGATCGGAACTAATTAAGTATAAAAATTAAGTACCTAAATCCAGTGTATTGAGGTATGTCTATATAATATTTTTTTCATGTATGCTAGTCCTGAAACTAGATATTAAAAGTTTTTCTGTCATAATTATCATTGATATATTGATTAGAAATAACAAAATTAAAGATTTATTTATATTTTTAAGATATATAATTTCATAATAATTCTTCTTTTAAAATTTGTAAAGATCATGTTACTTTATATTAAGAATATAGTTTTATTAAAAATACATTTTATATCGACAGGATTGGATTTAATGAAAAGGTCAATTCCTTATAATGTAACAAACCAATATTTAATCTATGAGAAGAGATGCCCACATAGCTATACTGTAGTTCATATTCCCATGGCCTAATTTAGGGTTTGTGGTGCCCACATATGCTCTATTGGCAAAGTAGTTCCTTCACTTCCTTGGATAGGAGGGGGGGGGGTTCTATGTCTATTGGACCATTTGGTCTCTTTTCAATTAGAAAAAATGATAGAAAAGAAATTTTGAAATTATAAAATTCTAAATTAAATTTGTTATCAAGAATTGATAAAATAATGACGAAATTTGATAAGCAATTCACAAATCATTCCATAAAAAGTATTTATTTGAGATTTTATAATTTTAAAATTCTTTTTCTATATTTCTCCCACAAATAATTGAATCAAAACGCAAAACTAAAAATAAAAGAAGGGGGTCTTTGGTAAATGCATGTAACGGACCAAATGTCTGTATACATGGAAATTTTGTACAAACCTTCACCCTTCCAAGAACAATGGATAGATGAAGACTTGCAGGAGTGAATGTCCCAATTAGTAAAAACCACAGTTCAAAAAAAATTATTCCGATCTACCAGCAAATTGTAACGCCTCACTATACGACTAAAAGTTTGCCCCTGGTTAAATTAACTCCAACCAGTCTTTCACATATTGAACAATGGACATTAAACTGGAGCCAGCGTTTTACCCAACTTGGGGAGAGTAAGTCACTGTTTAGATTAGTGGTAGAAAAGTGACTTTTTATTTAATGTGGCTTTTGTAGAAGTCAAATTGAAAAAAAGTCATATTTTAAATGTGATTTGTGTTTGGATTAACGGTGGGAGAAGTGATTTTTTTTTTTCTAAACCCAGTGAAAAAAACCAAAAACTACTTCAATGAGCTTCTAAAAAAAGCAGTTTTTTTTTAAAAGCCCAATGAAAGCTAACGTGTTCATAAACGTGTCCGCAGATACCGAATGAGATTTTACCCTCAAAATGAGCTTTTTTCCCTCCTAATGACTTTTCAAATAGGCCCTAAATATGAACAAATTAAAATGGAAAGGATGGACCCATAAATCAACCATCCTTCCATAAAAGGAAGAAAAGAATAGGAGATCGAGGGTTTTTTTCCTCAAGAAGGACTTTTAACAAAACTAGTTGGAAGGGGAAAAAACAACTTAAATACTTCAACTCATACGTTCAAAAATGTCCTTTTCTCAACCAAATTAGAATAAGTGGATTTTAAATATAAAACAAGGGTTAAGGTATAAATTTGACAAAAAAGTTTTAACGAAAAGGTGACTGACACAATTATGTTGTATTGGGGGCAAAAATACACAAAGTTTTTTAAAAGGGGTAAAAATAATAATTTTATTAACTCTCTCAAACTTCCGTTACTTTTTTCTCGTGGTACCCACTGAACTTTCTACCTCATCCCCTCTTACACAATGTATATCCGAGTCAATTCATTGACTTGTCTTTATCTCAGTCACGGAGCTCCATCCAACGGTATAGTTTTTTGATAATGGGAACGAAGGACTTGACTTCCTCTTTCTGCTCAGTATTCTCTTGAACGATAGCAAACGACTCCCCAGTGACCTAAATTACATAATCGACCCCTCCGCCTCTCTCCTAAAGCTTTTTCTCAGTGGCACGTCAAGTGCCACACCCACAAACGATGGCTTCCGCCTCAATGTAATCAAAGTCAACGAAGAATAGAGCACCGGCCACTTCAGTTACCTTCTCCTCCAACCTGATGACTCCCTAAACTCAAACCCGATTCGCACAACATCAATCACCACTTTTGATTTGGATTAGTCCTCAAGCGGGATGACAGGCTCAATAAATCTACAGAGCGAGCAAGTTGAGTGGGACTGGAACCACACGTCGACACATTCGATGTGAAAAGTGTGGTTGCATTTGGGCAAAACCCTACCTGATTCATTGTCTTTGCAATCAGACCAGCACAAGGCGTATTCCACTAGGTCGTAGTGGACGAAATAAATGAAGAGAGGGAGAGACTGAATCACATAGGGGTTGAGAACGATAGGTGGGGTGGAAGAGAGAGAAGGTAGAAGAGGGGATGAGTTGGAAGAGAGAAGGTGAGACTGTGTGAAAGAGGGGATGCGGTGGAAAGCTCGGTGGATCCCATAAAAGAAAAAAATAACAAAAGTTTGGGAGAGTTAACAGATTTATTATTTTTGCCCTCTTTCAAAAACTGTGTATTTTTGCCCCTCATAAATCAAAATTGTACCAGACGCCCCTTCGCTAAAATTTCGTTGTCAAATTCGCACCTTAACCCTTAAAACTATTGATAATGAGAGGTAGTGATTGAGAAAAATGATCCACCTATCTTAATTTGATTGAAAAACATTACCCTAAATATATGAGCATAAGCAGCTAAATTTTTTTCCTGGTTCAATGTATATGCAAGGAACTATATATTTTCAACCCGCTGGCCTGCATCTTCTACGGAGCCTGATGATCCTCTTGCATTCTCGACCTCACCAACCTCATCCTTGCAAAGAGGGCATAATGCATTTATCTTCAGCCACTTATCTACACAATCTTTGTGAAAAAGATGAGAACAAGCCAATTCTCTTAACTCATCGTTGTCTTCATACATTGTCAGGCAGATGCAGCAAGCCTGCACGTAACCATCATACAATCACTACCAAAAGTCATGGCCAGGCTAGCAACCAAACTCATCCAACAAAGGAAATTAAATAATGAAAGTCCTGGTTAAAATGAGAATGGAAAACTGTGATGCAGGATCGTTTTAAGGGCTTTGGTTGAGAGCAAGTTGATAATTTTAAGATTCTGAATTCTGAAACAGCCATCAGCTGGAGGCAAGTAGATTGCAATCTGAGCTCCCTGACAATATATAGATTAATATTCATTGATTACTTGAATTCCGGAAAAACAGGAGATAATATAGGCAGAAGCTGCCAGGCCAAAGCAAATAACACGAACAGAGCTCCCTAAGATGTTTTCATTAATCATGAAATTTCATTTTAGAGCACAAACCACAAAATCTAGTTGATTTCAGAATATCAGCTGATTACAAGGAAGTGAGTGAATGGAACTTTTGCACTGTAATTTTTAAAAGTTCATGACAAGATAGAAAACACTATATTTTAAGCAAGCCTTTATTAAATGATTGGATGGATGCTACGTCTATGACAGAGAGCTCTCAAGATACAGGAATAGTAATCACAAGAAGCAGCAATAAGATCGCAATGCTTAATAAAATAAGGCTACTAGGCTAGTGAACTACAATCTACAAACCTAAATGTTTCCTTCCATAAACCAGAGTGGCAAAAATGCTTTAGATGCATGCTTTTTCTAACAACAACAATAATAAAAAGCTTTACCCTATTAAGTAAGGTCGGCTATAATGAATCATATAATGCCATTGTACTCTATTAATAACTACCTCTTAAAACATTGTTTTTCTATACAGGAAACAGTTTTTCTTGCATTTTCAAGGCCCAAGAAACTAGAAAATATAGGTTGATGACAGCAGAAATGGACACAGTATAAACAGACAAACAATGCTTGGATGTTTCAAACTTATAATTGAGCATCTAATCAACTAAAGATAATATGATACTTAACCTACCGCATCCTCTCCAGAGATAAGACGCTCCTTTTCAGTTCCTGCAGCCACAATTCCACCTTCACCAATAGCAGAGTTGATGGAATTGCTTTTACTTTTCATTTTGAATTTGTATGTTGGCAAGGCATTAATGGATTCAGATGTTGCCCCTCTGGTTTGTATCTGATCTTCTCTAAACCCAACAATGGAAATTATGCAAGGCAGACAACAACATATTGTCGCACATACGAGGAAGGGCATAGCATAACCAATACAGCTAAAGATGAGAAACACTATAGTTAACCTGCCAAGCAAAGGAAAGAAGATACAACTATGAGGATTCAAAAAAAGCAGAAGGTTAAAAGCAAGTACTGCTGCAAGAGTTTACCTATACAAGTTAGGAGCTGCATCAGCAGTCGATTGTGCCCCAAAGATCCATACAATACCAACAACAAACCACACAGCAAAATAACAATCTAAGGCCATTTTGAAGTACTCCATTAGTTTCTTCAGTCTGCTTAGCAGGTATGCACATGAAGTTAGCAGCTTCATAAACAAGTTTCAAACTACCATGTTTCTAACCATCAAACAGCACATCAAGAACTCAATTGTATAGAAAACTAGGCCAAGTGGTGGAAAAAACATTACAATGAAAAGTGTTTCTAGATAAGTTACACATAGACGTCTCCATCACAACTTTTTTTAAATAGATCTGCCAGATAGGTATAGTACTCTCCATTAGGATTTAGAATAAATATAAAGCTGTGTTCTTTCATGCTTAAAATACTCTTGACTAGATGTAACTTTAAATTTGGAGAAAATAGAGTATATTCTTTCATAGTTTGTACAAATTAAAAGTTAGCTAGAGGTTCTTGTTCCTGCATATATCATGGATTTTATTGTGCTGGGAAGCAAATTAAATGGTCATGCGTGCCATAGATGACATTTTTATTGATATATAAATAATAAACTCATTGGAAAGCTCTTCAAAACTTGAACTTTTTCAGACAAACATTTACAATTATCACATGTTATCAGCTTCTTAAAGGATGAACAAACTGCATTATTTTCCTTTGAGAATGAGATAGTGGTAATGAATGAAGTACAAGCTCAAAGAAATCATTCGTTCTCATAGTTGATTAGCTTAAGAACTTAAGAAAACAATGCCTCAAGAGAAAGGACATGGATGATGGCAAAATCTCTTGGTAAAATTTATTCAGTTTAATTTGGTTATATGAAGGAGAAAGAGAAGAAAAATGTCAACATCAAAGCTCCTCTGGGCTGAAAGTTAAAGCTTGTGCTACAGTGTTCAAATGTCTGAATAAGTCCTAGACCTTCAAACCAATTTCCCAGGAATCAAAGAGAAACTGACAATTTTTAGGTTCACTTGCATGAAAGACATTTGTTACTAAAGCTTCCATGCGTATCTCTATGTTCCTTGGGAACATTAAAAGGAATACAGGGGAAAACATTTTATCAAGACACAGTCTGCTTAACAATAATAATTAAAAACCAATACCTTGCATTCATCAACCATGAACCTTGATTGCTTATGGATGATGCAGCAGCAGCCTGATTGTCCTCTGGCCCACTGGTTCTAGCAACAGAATGATAGGTCCTTGAAGAAACATTCATCTGAGAAGTCTGACTCAGATGAGATGAATCTTGCTCTTGAATCTGGTTGCCATGATAATATCGCCAATAGAGCAGAGGAAGGACAGCAACATAACCACTGGCATAACCGACAATCCATGCAAACAATGGAGTGCTTGGATGCTCATGCCTTGACAAAGATAAAACAATAAAAGATGCAACAATCTGGCTTACAGTGAGGAATAGCTCAATTGATATCCAAAAGCCAGAATTCAATGGATTCCTGAGTTGACGGGTTTCCTCCTGTCTCGTTGATGAAGAATTCCTAGAATTTGATCCACTGGGTACACTAGAGAGAGGAACTGATTGCTGAGAAACAGGGAATCCAGCATTTGTAGGGCCCTCTCCATGCTCGGAGGTATCTATGTTACTAAAATATCTATCATGAGACGAAGCTGATGTTGAAGCATCAGTACTCCCAGAGATGTCAATGACGTGCTGACTACTGTTCAAATGCTCTGTCTGCTCCATCAGCAACGGGCAAGTGCCGGATGGACCTTCAAGATATAGTTCTGGTGAGAGAACATCCACCTAAGGCCGAAGCCCACCAACACAGCTGACCAGGAAAGAATCATGGAATTGCAGAAAATGTATACCACCTTTAAATACAACTTCTGAGTTGTGCCAAAATGAATAATACTGTGGTTCCTCAGGTACCTCAACGTGTAGTATTTTATTTGTATACTTGGAAACAGGGGTGCAGCAAAATAAGCAACTTTCATTCTGTAAAGAAGCAATACCTTCAAAGTCAGAGTTTCTGACTTCCATACAAACAAATTAGAACTGATTTTAGATGCCAATTCAAGGAAAATAAACTGCTTATGCCAAAACCAGAAGTCACAAGGAGACAGGATCGAAGACACTCTATGCAAGAGCCTTACCTGCCGCTTATAAATGACTTGATTAACGGGATACCACCAATAAATTTGAAAATGTCCCCGCATGCTTTTTTGTGTGTGTGTGTGTGTGTGTTTGTTTGGGGGTGTCTACATTGGCTTTTTTTCTCCTCATAATCATTAAATTGAAACTGCCATTTCTTTGCAGTGATTCTACTGTAGCCCCCAAATAATGCGGAGATGTCAGGCACAGTTGACTAGGTTCTATATATTACTTTAACTGGAATTTGGGATAACTTATTATCACGATTCAAAAACACTTATGAGCTTATACACATAAATCGAGATAACACTCACTACACATAACTTACTTCGTATATTGTGAATCACGATTGAAAAGTACTTAACACCCAAAATTAATATTAATAGAGCTACGGATGGACGACTCCAAAATGTGACTCCCAGAAACTGGCAATTCAATGCAGTAAATGATAAAAAGCTGTTTCTCTGGTTTTATCATCAAAAAATATATAATAAAAAATAACCAGCGCAGCTTGAATTTGTGAGGACATTTTCCTGATCCCATTTTAAAAAATCAGAACCGTTAGAAGAAATTCGCGGAATGCTTTAGAATTTGGATTATCTACTCCTCTCTTTTTCTTTAGCTCAATCTATCTTCACATGAGAAACCAGAGGATTGAATTCAGCATTTTCGTAACATGAATCCATGCGTTAACTGGCATAAAAAATATCCCCAGGCTCGAAGAATACAAATGCCACAGCGACGTGCGCAGAAAACAAAAGAAACTTTAAATTGAATTTTACAAGCGATCCAATTCAAACCATAAAACCGACAAAGTCTCCAGCAAAATGAGAAACGCTAAGCACCTTATAACAAATACAAACACAGGTATATATCGAGGGCGAGAAAAACAAAAGGAGGGAGAACGATACCAAACGGAAACCAGAGAGAAGCCCGACTGAAGCAACAATTCGGCAAGCCGCAGAAAAAAACCAAAATGGCACCGTATCCAAGCCGCTGCTGCTAGCTTTTGTGGTCGGGCCGTCGGGGTCTCCGGCTAACGGAGGGAAATAGGAATGTCGTCAGCCTGCCTTCAATTTCCCCCTCCACATCTTTGCAGATTTCGGGGTAGCCTGAAAAAATTTTCTCTTTTTTCTTTTTCCATTTTAGCATTTTTCTACATTCCCTTTTTGCCCTTGTCCCTCGTTGGAGTGTACGCCCTGGGTTGGGCTCCCGGTTTGAGTTTGAGTTTGACATTTCTTTTTTCTTTTAAAAATGGAAGAGTGATATTGTTGGTCAAACGGGTTCTTCTTTTTCTCCCACAGTCAATTTGGATTTGTCCATTGTATCACAGTAATGGCTGTGTTGGGTCAAGATGTTTACGTAACTTTTGTTGGTAAAATTCAGATCAAAAATAAAACTTTTGTTGGCAAAGCCGTTTTTTTATAATTTTTTTGACCAGCGCACTATTTTGGGATTGGGGATCATATTGCGAGATTTTTACCTGTTTTTTTTCTTAAAAAAAAAAAGAACAGAAGTTAATGGGCAACAAGGATTTTTTCCGAGGAAAAAAGGGCAACAAAATTATCAGTAAACATGAGAAGCCTTCTTCCTTTAATATGCCTATGGAAAATAAGCTTTCCTGCAAACCATTTTTTATGAGCATTCTACCACTCTGATCGTTATTGGTAGTTATTTGAATTTTTAAAAACAGTTTTTTAATTATGATTCACTATATACAAGATAAATATTTGAGATGATTTTTATCTCGATTTACGTAAAAAATACTTATAAGCTAAAAATTAGTTATTCCAAACAAGTTAATTGTAAATCACTTATAAGAAAAAAATGTAGTCTATATATAAATAATTTATGAGCTTCTTATTTGATTATTGTTGGAGAGGGAAGAAATGGGAAAGAGGTGAAATTTATTTTTATTGCAAAGAGGAAAAAAACTTTGTTAGAGCAATAAGCCTTGTCCCACTAGATAGAGACATTATTATACCATGTCGGCAACTAAATATTTAGTTAAATTATTAATCAATAGGTATCTCATGATAACTTCCTTTAAATATTCACTTGGATCTTCTTTTACTCTTTTTTTATAGAACTTTGTATTATTTGTTCTACCCTTCTAACCAGTGAATCTAATGAATTTTTTTATACATGCTCAAACCTACTCAACATGATTTCAACCAATTTTTATTCAATCAATACCACCCAACTCTTCCTCATGTGTGTTTACTATAATTTTTTTTTATAACCACGTATCCATCTCAATATTCTTATTTATATTGTTCTTTTGAAACCCTATACTAATTACCACGTAGTACTACTGGTTATATAACCATGACATGAAAACTTTTTTCTTTACCTTCCCAGGCACCTTCCATCAAAAATAAGTTCGGTGGCCTTTTTCCGTTCAAACCCTGACAACTCTTTTGTTAACATCTGTATCCTCAAACCCAACCCAAATACCTAATATAATAAAACTTATGAAAAAATGAGTCACTTGTAATAGCTGTAATGACCAGATTTTTTTTTTTTACCTGAAAAAAAAAATCTGGTCATTACTTTGGGACCTTGTACTTTGATAAGATTTGACACCAGTCAGATATCCACAGTCAAGTTAAAAAAAAATAATAATAATAATAAAAGAAGCTCTTTTGTGTTGCGTAAATCTTCACTTGACCTGCCTAATTATTTATATACCTCTTTTTATGATAAGGTTTGTTCGACTTACTTTTTTTTTATTATTATTATTATCCAATGTTTGGTGTGAATTTGTCACTATTCTTTTTAACATAAATGTATTTTTTAAGATTTTAATTCAAAACTTAGAAAGATTTAATGGAACATTACAACATTATATCAACTCTATATTGATGATGTTTGTAATACTAGATATAACTTCCAATCGTGCTTTTCAATTGTAAATTACGGTATACGAGGTAGCTTTTACGGTCTGCGAAGTAACTTTTACAATCTACAAGATAAATATGTAGAGGAGTTTTATCTCGATTTACGAAAATTGAACTTATACATAAATATAAGCCAAACTAAACATTCTCATTAATTCAACTCATGATTTAGCTTATCTCACTTTTGTATTGTACATAGGGAGGAATAAACCATATTATTCATAGTCTGTGTTTTTTCCCAATACAAACGAATTCTTTCTTCTCTTCTATGCAAATATGTAATAGATTCTGCATTTATAACTTGTTACAATAACACTTTGAGGTAGATAAATTAATTAAGTTATTTATTTGTAACAAATTGATGTTTATTTCACTAAAACACTCTTTTAATCACACCCATCAAAGCAAACACTTGATGAAAAATCTTTTAATATATACAATTATTAACGATATTTTAGAACAAGTTATTAAGATTCTATATTTAGTACCAACATACTGTGGTTTTAAACCAGAGGGAGTGTTTATTACGCCACATGCATTTTGTTGAACATATAATAATGAGTTATGAAAGGCATAGTAAAAGCCATTATCTCTAAAGCATGGCATGTGATGATTGTATGTTATTGATATATATATTCGAAATACTGATATAGCAATGATATGCTAACTTGATCCGCTCTTCACGCACGTGACAACACACAGACTAGTTAAACACGTGACAGGCGATGGGAGAATGATTAGCCTCACTCACCCCTTCCATTTTCACCATTCTTTTCCTTTTTCGAGAGTTTCTTTCTTTTTCTTTTCTAGTTTTTCTTTTGTTTGCCGAAATTTCGAACGGTTAAGTGTTAACTCGTAAAGTATCATCTGGACAAAGTGTCATAGTCTATTTGACGGGCAAAGGCTCCCAGTCAACCTAAAGTGTCCAAAAAATATGAAACCGTCTCGATTAGCGGTGGATTAATGGTGGTATAAATGGTTTTTTTAATTTTATTTTTATAAATTTAAGATGTGATAAAAATCAGATTATAAATATGATTTATATTTAAATTGACGGTGAAAGAAATAATTTTTTTTCTAAAAGCATATGGAGGCAGCTTTTGGCAAAAACAACTTTTTTTTTGAAAAAGTCCATATGGAAAAAAACTTTTCCAAACATACCATTTTACCTCTAATTGAACTTTTTTTTCCCTCCTAATGCTTTTCCAAACAAACCATATAAAGATTTTGTTTGGATTATTCTGTTAGATTATACATCAGTTTATATATATAAAAAAATAGTTTTAAAAAAATTGATAAAAATAAATATTTTAAATTAATTTAATTAGTTTTGTTAATATCTTTAAAAAATATATATTAATAAATAAGACCGCGTTTATTAAAATATATTTTAGGAGCAGAAGGAGTAGGATTTTTCAAATCTTAAATATATTTTTTTTAAAAAAAATAAGACTGCGTTTATTAAAAAAAATTAATTAACGTTTTTAATAAAAGCTCATGTGCAAGGAAAATTCAACCCATGGGAAGTTTTTATCCCCTCAATCTAATTTTCTACCTTTAACCTTGAGATGTGAATTTTTGTTTTTTTAACAATGTATGATCGAAATAAAGTAATACGACATTAATCATCATTAGTCAGTAATATCAGATAACTAGATAAATGACGTAAGTTAATAGCAAGCTATTCTATTTATAATAACTCACAAAACTAGCGCCCTGAGTGCGTGCTTATTTTAAAACCAGTATAAGTTGTATGAGTTTTTTTTTTTTTTCTATATTGTCATGTAGAAGTGTAAGACCATATCTATTTTTTTATTAGATATGAAGAAAAATAAATGAACATTTTTTTCATAATTAATATATACAACTTGTTTTTTTCCCCACATCCACGTCCTACGACACCAGCTCAATGGACGCTGCGTTCTCATTTATGTATAGGTAAGTCATCTTCCGTGGTATAACAATGCGCACACGAATGTGGTTATTCTATAGGTTGGGATTAAGGGCACGCACAGTATCAAAAGAAGAATTCATGAAGGGAAGCATGAAAAAATAAAGAGCAGAAGCAGAGGAGAAAGTAGATGGATAGAGAAAGATTTTAGAATAAATTTATATACTTAAGCACACTCATAAGAAGGGACGAGAGGCTACCATAACCTCTCTCTGCCACATCAGCTAGTGGAGTTGTGACTCCAGGTCAGGTTATTTGGAGGGTTAAAAATATTAATGGGATGTGACTACTGTATTATTTTAAAATTTGATAGATTAATTTCATTGAATTTTAAAAATGATCTAAATAATTAAAATATTTTTGTAAAATAGGTAGGATAGGAACGTCACAGTGTTGGAGGGATTAGTAAAATTTAAAATATTAAGTTATACTGCTATATTTTTTCTTAACTTCCGGTTATTTTTAAGTTATGTATTTTATAGTTTTTAAACAAGTTCAAATATTATAATAGTTTACATTTGGATATAGATCTTATATCTTATTAAGCTATCGGTTGAAGGGAGATTACCGATAGTGGAACAGCAGCCACATACATCAGGTGGTATAATATTAGTGCGCGCGCGCGTATTATATCCTATTAAGCTATCGGTTTTTTCTTTTTAAAGAACAATTTAAATATTATAATAGTATATATTCCGATATTAATATAGCTATCGGTTGAAGGGTGGTAGTGGTGATGTGTCGTAAGGAGGGCTGCTCGAGCCGCTGCTTTTATATAGTAAAAGATATAAATTTTTAAATTAAAAATTAAAATATATTTTTATCTGTCACACACAATTTTAAAATAAAGTAGTAATAAACTATATCATTTATTAGCAATACTGATGTGTTTTAAAATTGATACACTCTTTACAAACTTGTTATTGATTAGGGTGGTAAATAACCTCATTCTTGTAAAGAGAAAATCATAAGTTTGAATTTTAAAAAATATAATTATTAAAGAGGTGAGAATTTTTTATCTACTGAGCAAATTGATACATACTTTATAATAATAAATTATATTGATACTCTTCACTTTCCTTGTGCGTGTCTATCGATCATGGCATAAATGAATTAAACTACTGTAATTGAGATTTAAACTACTGAATTGCAGTGGCCTGAGTAGGAGTTTATAATGTATTATGGGCCACCGCTTAGGGGTTAAAATACCCAACATCATAAATTATTTTAAGGTATTGTACGTAGTTAGGAAAATACTTCAGGGTGCTTCACATACCTTAACTCTAGTTTAATTAATCCATCATATTTCTGTTTCATTTTCTCAATAGCTTAACATTGTTTTGAGATTTATCTTTAGTAATGCGTTGAATTGTAATTTATGTTTAATTTATAATGTTTGAACTTTTGAACTTGATGTTTTATTCCTTGTATGTTTTTGTAATGTATTTTTACAATTTAAGTTTGTGAAAAGAAAATTCATTTTATGTTAAGCAATAATGTGATAGGTAACTAGATAAATATCAAAAAATTATAAAAAAGAAAAAAGAAAAGAAAAGTAGACTAGGTGGACTAAGTGTGTGTTTGAATGTTGGACAAAACCATGGTTTTGAAAAAAAATATCCAAACACACTAATTTTTTGAAAACCTTGGTTTTGTCCCAAAACCATGGTTTTAGGAGAATCTCCTATTTGTTTGATTTTCATGTTTGTGGGACCCACATCCCTCCCTCTTCTCTATTTTTTTTGAAATTCTTATAAATTTAATTAAAAAAATTTATAAGTTTAATTAAAAAAATTTAATGGTAAATATTTTAAAAAATTTAAAAATTTAATTTAAAAAATTTAGAAATTTAATTAAAAAATTTTATTTTTGACTATATTAAAAAAAATTAGTTAAATTAATTAATATCACATAGAAATAATTTTTTTGTATTTATTAAGAAATTTAATGTTAAATATTAGGTTAAGGTGAAAATTTAAAAACCAAGCTTCTCCTGAGGGGCATCTGCTACAAATAAATTTTGGAAGTGACAAAAATAATAATGAATAATTAAAAAGGGTGTAAATTTAACAGAATCGTTAAATTTGGTCTAATGCCGTTAGAAGATTATCCATTTCTGACCCTGACTTCGAACACCATGACCGGGAGGATCTTGTGTGTGGTGACGATGACGATAATGATGCTGCTGCACAATCATCAACAGTATCTTCTTTAATTGGATCTTCCTCATACATGACTTCTCTTCGTGATTCTATAAGAGATCAAATATTGTATTACACGCAAGACCGTTAGTCATGTACTGTTTTCACTGTTTCAACGTACTTTGTTACTTAGTGAACTATTATTTTATATCTACTTTGATGTTCTGAATTATTGACAAACTATTAAATGTTAATGTATTTGTTTCATGATGAATTTGAGGCTTGAAAATGTTGTTACGACCAATATATTACTTATTAGTGAAAGAAATACAATGTCTAAAGGAGGAAGGCAAAAACAAATTATATTAACTGCATTGAAAAAACGGTTACTTATATTATTTTTAGATGTTAACTATTGAATTATGAACTTTCAATATACAATTTATTAATATATATATATTTCTATGTATGTATGTACAATTAATTTTTTTTTCATAATTTATCATTTTTCCGGACAAATTTAAAGAGTTTTTGGTATTTATTGTTTCAATTTTATGATAATAATACCTAAAATATAATCTAATATTTTATATCTAATTATGAAAAATTATTTTTTACAATTTATTATAATATATATATATATTATACATTTTTAGATAATTTTATTGCATTTTTTTTGTATTTATTATGAAATTTACTACTATATAATATATAAAATATAATATCATCCTTTCTATGTAATTATCAAAAAAGTTAATGTCCTTTTCAGTAATTTGATCATAAAAAAAAGCTATTCTGATCATAATATCCAAACACTCTCATTTTATCAAAATCACTTTTTTCTCATAATCTATTTTTCATAATCTATTATCAAAAATCACTTTTTTCACTTTTTCTTTATAAGCTATTCTCAGAAGTTGTTTCCAAACACACCCTAACAATTGGATGGATGAGGTGAGGTGGCAAGGCGCCTCACCCCTGTAAATAGGATAATACACGTTTGAATTTTGGATAGTATATTTATTGGGAGATGTGAGAATATTTGCCTTCTAAATATTGAAGGAAATCCCTTGATCAAATAAAAACAAAAAAAAGTAGGTTGGTTAGACTAGCCGCAACCTACCAGTAACAAATTGATTTAGCTAAATCCTAACCCATTTCGAATTTTGATGCGTATTTTTTTAGTCTGGCATGTGCAGTGCCCTAGCTCATAACAAGTGAGCTGACCCATATTACTAGCTTTACTGCTGAGTGCAGGGAAGAAGAACATCGAGATCGTGTGATGTGACAAATTCTCTTAAAAAGTAGATCGTCACTTTTTTCTCTCGTTATTTTCCTTCTCTTCTCAAAATCTTATTTCTATTATTATACTATTAGAATGAATCAAATTTAATATTTTATAAAATTAGGATTTTTTAAAAAGAGAATTCCACTTAAATACCATTTGAATTTTAAATTTTTAAATAAGTAATTTTTTAAAAACCTGAGTTGTCAATTGTAATATTCTTTTTATCAATCATATAACTCTTATTGTCAACAGAACCAATTTGAGATTTTGAAGTTTAAATAATATTTAAGTGTATTTTTTCCTTTTATAAATAAATTTTTTTATTTCTTTTATGCTACATTATGAATTATATATAGATCAAATTTTTAGCAATTTAAATTTATTATTTTTATAATAATAGTTTGATTAAATGTTAAATATAAACTTTATTTTTTTTATCTAGGGTAAAAATGAAATTTAAAAAAAAAAAGAGAAAGAGAAAGAAGAAAATGAAATAACCGTGACCCTTTTTCTGGTTCATATCATAGACCGAATTAATAAGGTAAAAAATCCCCCCCACCCCCGGGGGGGGGGGTGTAAAACTAAAAACAAAACAAAAACTGGCCATAGCCTGATAACCTCTGTCATATTTTCAGCTTCATGGAGATCGAGCACAAACAAGAGGTACGAACAGCTCAGGTTTCATGACCCAACGTTTTAACAGAGCTCCAAGATCTCCATCAAATTATTAACTTCCCTTTCATTTTTTTGGCCATATAAACTCCTTTTGTTTGCTCAGCCTAATTTTCGATTATATTCCCGAGAAAGGTAGAAACGGCGAGCTTTTCATTGTAATTATTCGCTCCTTCTGGAACACATTTTCTTGCATTTCTCTGCATTTGAGTTTCTGAATTCATTGTTGGAACCCGCGGCTTTCGAGCTTTGATTTTTCATCAATGCACCCTGCAATGTCGCAAAAATTTCCCAAACCCACTCTTCTTTTGCGATGCGGATCCCACATTGTAAAAAGTTCGTGCTTGATTCCGTGAGCGAGATTTAGGGTTCCGCTTGCTTCCCCATTCCTGGCTCGTGCCGAGATTTGTCTCAAGGATTAAATTGTTTCTTCATGGGTTCAATCTGAACAAGCTTGTGTAGATTTTTGCACTCATCGCCATGCTGAAGCAATTTCTCAGCAAGCTTCCTCGGAAGTCATCCAAATCCGACTCGAACGAGTCAAATCGGGGCGACTCTTCTCATTCCAGTCCCTCTCAGGACACTTCAGCCCGCATTAACGGGAGGAGCAATAGATCAAATGGTGGGAATTCTTCCGGTCGACACAACAGTGCCAAACGCACTTCGTCGTCGGCAGTTTTTCCTGCAAGCATCGTGTCTGGGATCGAACCCTTAGTTCCGTTCAAAGATGTACCCAATGCGGAGAAGATGAACCTGTTTGTGAGCAAATTGAGCCTTTGTTGCGTTACTTTCGACTTTACTGACCCCGTTAAAAATACCGTTGAGAAAGATGTCAAGAGGAAAACTTTGCTTGAACTAGTCGATTTCGTGGATTCTGGGTCGATGAAATTTAGTGAACACGCTATCTTTGCTATGTGCAAAATGTGCGCCATTAATCTCTTCAGAGTTTTCCCGCCTAATTATCGGTCAAATGGCAAGCGTAGTACTGGTGGCGAGAACGATGATGATGAGCCAACGTTTGATCCTGCTTGGCCACATTTACATATTGTGTATGACTTGCTACTGAAATTTATTACTTCTTCTTGCCTTGACGCTAAGGTAGCGAAGAAATACTTTGACCATTCATTTATTTCGAAGTTGCTTGACTTGTTCGACTCAGAGGATCCGAGGGAAAGAGACTGCTTAAAGACAATCCTGCATAGGATTTATGGGAAGTTCATGGTGCATAGGCCCTATATCCGAAAATCTTTCAACAATATATTTTATCGGTTTGTGTTTGAGACGGAAAAACACAATGGAATTGCTGAGTTATTGGAGATTTTTGGGAGCATAATTAGTGGGTTTGCTTTACCTTTGAAAGAGGAACACAAGATTTTCTTGTGGAGGGTTTTGATCCCCTTGCACAAGCCAAAATCCGTGGGCCTCTATTTTCAGCAATTGTCCTACTGTGTCACATTGTTTATAGAGAAGGAGCCGAAGTTAGCGAGCACTGTGATAAGAGGTTTATTAAAATATTGGCCAATAACAAATAGTCAGAAAGAGGTGATGTTCTTGGGTGAATTGGAAGAAATTTTGGAAGCAATCAACATGGTCGAGTTCCAAAGGGTCATGGTCCTATTGTTTTTGCGGATCGGGTGCTGCATTAACAGCTTGCACTTTCAGGTAAAATCTTCGTAAGTGGCATTTTTCTATGCCAGTTAAAAGAATGAATCCCATGATTAGTAGGTTACTTTTTTACTTCTATTGCCATGTTGTGGCATGCCTTATTTCTCTCACATACATATTTCTTCCCTGCTAAGATCATGTTTGATTGGTTTTTATTTTGATAGAAGTGCTCAAAGTTCAGTTATTTGCTTTCCTGTGCACGAAAAATCAGCAATTAGAAGTCTTTAATTAATCCCGAATCATGAGTCTTTTTCTCAAACTAATGAACTGTTCTCCCATCATTGCTTTGCTCTATTTGTATTGGATGTCCACGTTATAGAAAAAGATTCTTGATATTTTCTAGTTTCTCTCCTTCCTTTTTCTATAAATTGTCTAGTTGTTTCTGCTATGGCGGCTTTGATTTGCTGCTTTATGACGCTTAAGCTAAGCATGTTATTGTGTGATGTATGACAATTTAGGCAAATTGAGGAGGACCTAGTTAAATAAGAGATGATGTGGTTTTCCAACTTTGATTAGTTGTTTTACTATTGATAAATTTCTCTCGGGCTTCAAATTCTTGGCAAATAATTTTGTTACGTGCGGTGAGTTTGATACATTTATGGTGTTGGCATGGTGGTCACTGAAAGGCTAATTCATGCTTATTATAGGCTGATGCCTAATTGATTGTTATGGAGAAATTATGCTCATTGATGGCACAAGGCATTTGGGCAAGTGTTTTTTCTTACATCCTGATTCCTAACAGATTTCCATTAACTAGAAGGCTTCCTTTTAAGTTAACATCTGACTTCGGGTTCAGAGTCAAATTGGAACTCTCAGGAGATACCTCCGAGTATGCCTTCTTTGAAATAATTCGTCAATTTCCTTGTTGGCTGTGTACCTGATTTCAATCTGTTCTCTACTTTATATGACTGCTGCTTCTTTGCTCCCTTTACATGATAACTTGAACAATATTGAGCTTCAGTTTCCTTCACACGCATCTGGCACCCTGTCCTAGGTCACTTTCTAAAGGTTATAAAATCTCCCCTTAACTTGGATTGTTTCAGGTCGCTGAAAGAGCCCTTTTCTTATGGAATAACGACCATATCGTCAACATGATTGCACATAATCGTCAGGTGATCCTTCCCATCATATTTCCAGCTTTGGAGAGGAACTCTCAGAACCACTGGAATCATGCGGTGCTCAATTTGACTCTTAATATTAGAAAAATGTTCTTGGAGATGGATGAGAAGCTCTTCCTGTCCTGTCATTCTAACTTTAAAGAGGAAGAGGCAGCTCTAAGCTTAGCAGCCGAGCAGCGAAAGGAAGAATGGAAAAGACTAGAGCATGCAGCCAGTCTGCAGCCTGTAATTGGAAATACTGCAGTATTGGTGTCTCCTTAAACAACCAGAGTTGCACGTTTTCCCAGTCCTTCTCATTTTCTTTATGTACGGAGGAAAACTTCTCCACAAGAAATGTGTAAATGGCTGTTATTGGAATTGCCATTTCGTTTCCTTGCGTTAGCCTTCTGGAATCTGTCTTTTGTGGCAGCCTGATGTTGTAACATGGTTTTGACTGCGACTATAAGAGATAATAGCTTGTTTGGATAGCCTCTATGGTAACTTTACAGTCTACGAAGTAAATATGTGGAGTATGTTTATATCGATTTACGTGAATCGGACTTATACATAAGCCGGATTCAAACAAACAAGAATTTGCAATCTCACTCTGTAAGTGATGAAAAGGATCATGCTGTAGTGGGTGGAATGATTTTCTTTTGTATAAGCTAGTTCCCAAAATCTTCCCTGCTTGTGTGTGCGTGCGTGCAACTCTAAAGCCAAGGCTATGGCTGTGGGTAAGAGGGAGGATTCGCAGCTTTTTCATTAGATTTGTATAGCATTGATTTGACTATCTAGCCGTTCTAACTTTCAAGTGTCGTCCCACTTGTCTCTAACGGTCGAGTTTGGAACAAAAAAAATCCTTCTACCACTGAGTTTTGTTCACATTGTGCCTTTTCTGCAAAAATATGTGGAAATTATCTTTGGTGGTGCTCCTCGTCCTGTTTGTGTTGGGGGAGGGGGGGGGGGTGTGGCGGTACATGTTTTAGTATTCTAATTATGGTTAAAAAAGGGGGCTTTTTTGACCATAAACATTTAAAAAAATATAAATAGATAATGACCTATTGCTATTGTCGCCTCTTCACATCTTAATCATGCAAGCCGGACCTCTTTTCAGCTTTGTTCATGGCCTGCTGATTACCGTTTAGATACAAAAGGGATCTTGAAAGTTGAAACAGAATAAATGTCAACCTGAGAATAGTTTATGGGCAGCACATACTAATAAGCCATTTTAATTTGTGAAGAAATCATTGAAAGACATAACCATAGGTTTATAATGTGTCAATGCCATGAGCAAGATGTTACAAGGAGATATGGAAGCAACGGTTTCTGAAATCATCTCCCAATTAAGTGAACTAGAAAATCAACTTAATGGTATTGCTACCAATGATCATATAACCCATCACTTGGATCTGAATCGTCTACCCTTGAAAGAACTTAAAAAAAAAATGATATGATAAGACTGTGAGTCAACTATTTTCGAAACAAAAAAGAAACAGGAGTAGTGTTCTTAAGATAATTGAAAAAAAAACAAAGAGGGAGAGAGTGACGGAAAAATTATTTTAAAACTACAAAATCTCAAATCAGTATTTCCAAGGTTATTAAACCCGGACTGATCATTGAACCGGTCGGGGTATTGAGTCAAGGGTCAGTGGGTTAAACCAGAGCTAACGCGGGGCCAAACCGGTAAGAAAATGAAGATTTCAAAGTTATTAATATGAAATTATGAGGAAAATTAAAAAAATCAATTTTTTTTAAATAAACCATATTGATGCTTGGACCAAATTGATTTACGGATCAGTTCGTCGGTTTCCAAACTAAACTGATTGGTCTGAGTTTAATAACACTAAGTATTTCTCATAAAATGATTTGTGAATTGCTTATCAGGTCTCATCATTACTTTATCAATTCTTAATAACAAGTCTGATTTGTAATTTTGAAATTTTAAAATACTTTTTCTATTATTTTATTAAAAAACTGAAAACAATTTTGAATTTTTGAGATTGTTGTCACTTTTTATTCGAAAAACTGCTTACTACTCCTGGATTTGGCTTCGGTCCGCTGCGTTGCGGACCGCTTCCTGTTCTTTTCTTTAAAATTACACCGTTTTGGTGTAGTTTTAAGGGAAGGAGGACTATTTTTTTTTTTTTAAAATGGTATCTAGTATTTTTAAATATTTTTTATGGACTTATCAATATTTTAAAATATTTTTTAAATAGCATACAGTATCCTAAAATAATTTTTAGTGTTTTAAAATATTTTTTCAGTTGTACTCAGTATCTTAGGAGACTGACTACAATTTTACAATTAATGTATTTTTTCATCTCCAAAAATTACTTTAAAATATTTTGTGCTACTGGAAATTTTTTTAAAGTGGATGGAAATCAATAAACCAATATCCTAGGTTTTGGGTGCTCATTACTACTAATAAAAATACATTAACGGTATCCTAAAACACTGGATACAATTGAAAAAAATATTTCAAAGGGTTAAAAACACTAACAATTATTTTAGGATAATGCATGCTACTTAAAAAATATTTTAAGATATTGATAAATCTAGAAAAATATTTAAAAATACTATATACCACATTTTTTTTTAAAAAAATTAACCCACCTTTCCTTAAAACTACACAAAAACGGTGCAGTTTTAAAGAAAATGATAGGCAGAGCGGACCGAAGCCAAATTCACTACTCTTACGGTTATTAATATATTATATATTTAAAGAGTTGATATTGATTTTAAATATATAAGATATAGTTTTTATATTTATTAATCATTTTCTAATTTACTCCTATTGATACTCTCTCTATAATAATCAAGAAATAGATGGAAAAAAAATTAAAGAATACAAATAAGATATTTTAAAAAATAAATACCATATTAACTAACTTAATTAATTTTATTAAATTTGATAAATATATTAACCATCGACGGAGTAGAAAACAAAGGGCGGGAATAACATTTCTCTTTTCTCCAATGGCATAATGGTGAATTTCGTAAAAAAGAAACCATTTGCTCGACCTCGATCTCCTCTGCCGTTAAGGGTGCAGGGTTTTGCGAGACCGTTAGCATCGTTCATTCGTTCCTTCTCGGATTTCTGCTTCTATTTGTTGTTGGTTTTGAAATGCTTTTCCATAATTCTCGTCATGCACTCTTCTTAGTTCGTCCTCTTTTGCTAAGGCAGCTTCTTCCATTCTTTAGAGCTCAAAATCAACGCTTCTTTTCCTCTTCGTCACAATCATGGCTATCTATGCCGGGTAGCTCTATCATCGATTGGCCATCACTGCCAATCCCAGAACGCAACCCGAATCTGAACCTGAAACCGAATGCAGCCCCTAACTTCTCGCGCGATGACTTCTCTGTCATTGCCAATCTCTTTGTCGACTCTTCCATCTCTCAGGGTCCAGCTCTAGATAATGCGCTCGACGAGTCCGGGATTGAACCGGATCCGGCTCTGCTGCAAGCGGTATTCGATCATTTCGGTTCTTCCCCAAAGTTGCTACACTCGCTGTTTCTTTGGGCTCAGAAGCGACCAGGGTTCAGGCCCAGCGTGACGCTTTTCAACTCTATGATCAACGTTCTTGCCAAATCGAGGGAGTTTGACTCCGCTTGGATTTTGCTTCTTGAACGGATTGATCGCTACGAGGAAGCCGTTTTCGTTTCAGGGGATACTTTTGCTATAATGATCAGACGGTATGCACTTGCAGGTAACATGCCATTTCAGAATTGTTCAAATGTAAACTTAGGCTGCATCAGACGTTTTGCTATCTATTTTTGTGTCATCACTTTAATTTGCAACTGACTTTGTAGTCTTACAGTCTGCTTTTACGCATTTTCTTATAAAATTTGAACTCGAATATGCCTGTTATCTATGTACCATCTTGTGAAGCACACTCTAGTTTTTTTAAAATTGTTTGTATTTTCAAAATTATTCTTCTTCGTTTTTTCTGTGTGGGAGAATTGGATGATGAGAGGGCTCTATTGTTGCATGATCTAGCGTGGGTTTGATTTACTAGAATGCCTTATTTGGCGACATATTTCAGGTATGCCACAACCTGCAATTCGAACATTCGAGCATGCTAGAAATTTAAGGCCAATTATGGATTCGGATTCAGAAATGAGATTGTTTGAGATATTGTTGGATTCACTTTGTAAAGAAGGGTTTGTCAGAGCAGCTTCAGAGTATTACCTTAAGAGAAAGAAGATGGACCCATCTTGGGTCCCATCAGTTCGGATTTATAATATTATGCTAAATGGATGGTTTCGATCAAGGAAACTTAAACATGCTGAAAGATTTTGGGCAGAGATGATGAATTGGAATGTAAGACCAACTGTGGTGACTTATGGCACCCTTGTGGAAGGATATTGCCGGATGCGTCATGTTGAAAAGGCAATTGAATTGGTTAATGATATGACCAAACAAGGAATTGAACCGAATGCAATTGTGTATAATCCAATAATTGATGCTTTAGCAGAGGCTGGGAGATTCAAAGAGGCTTTGGGTATGCTGGAGCGCTTTCTTGTTTTAGAAACAGGCCCAACTAACTCAACTTACAATTCTTTGGTGAAGGGATTTTGTAAGGCAGGAGATCTTGTTGGTGCCAGTAAGATTCTTAAGATGATGATAAATAGGGGTTTCATCCCCAGTCCCACCACCTATAACTACTTCTTTAGGTACTTTTCAAGATGTAGGAAAGTTGATGAGGGTATGAACCTTTATACCAAGATGATTGAATCTGGTTATACCCCTGATCGGCTTACTTATCATCTTTTAGTGAAGATGCTATGTGAAGAGGGGAAATTGAACTTGGCAGTTGAAGTTAGTAAGGAAATGAGGCATGAGGGATATGACATGGACCTTGCCACAAGTACTATGTTGGTTCATTTGCTATGCAAAATGCATAGGTTGGAAGAGGCTTTTGCAGAATTTGAGGACATGATACGGAGGGGTATAGTTCCTCAGTATCTCACATTTCAGAGAATGAATAGTGCATTAAAGAAGCGAGGGATGATTGAAATGGCACGAAAACTATGCAGCTTGATGTCTTCTGTCCCTCATTCTACTAAGTTGCCAAATACATATGTTGAAGACATAGATGAAGCACATGCTCGAAGACAATCTATAATGCAGAAGGCCAAAGCATTTTCTGATAAGCTGAAAGACACCAAGGACCCCAGAGAACTTGCCAAATATAGAAGCTCATCAGAAAATGCTGTCTCCAGTGCTGAGTGTTTGATGGATAATATTAAGAAAAGGGTAAAGAAGCCATGAAGGGATATTTTCTGCTATATGATTACCAGCAGGAGCAGAAACGGACAGTTTGAATATTTGTGAATCAGTTCACACTTATTCGGCACAAGAGAATTAGTTACTTTCTTGATACCTGTTCTACTCTGGCCATCCTGTTGTTAGTCTGGGCCAATAAACTGTTTCATACTAATTGTTAGCAACAGCACGTGCAAAAGCGCAAACTCACATGTCTATGTGTGGCGAGGGGCTTAATATGAGCTAAATTGTGTTGGCTTACTAGCAGAGTCAGCAGAAATTGAAGTGGAATAAGTCAGGATTTTGAAGCGATGGATTATCCTAGGGGAATAATCTTCCTGGTTTTTCTTTCAACAAATGTAGGTAATGCGCTGCTGGGCCTGAGACTGGAGCTGAAGCTGGAGTTGGAAGAGCTCAGCATCGTCCTGATGGATGTGAATGCAGGTCAACTTTCTCCAGATTTCTTCTGCTGATATATTGCCAAAACTCACTGATTATTGGGTATCATTTTTCCCCAGCAATTCGACTTCATTGAAATTCACAGTAAGTTGCTTCACTGACTAGTGTGTGTAGTCTTATGATTATATTAGGCAGATGGATTTTGTGGGTCATGCTGAGTTATTTTATAATATTCTGGGGTTTGGGAATCTATTATTGAGCCGGAACAGTTGCTTTCAGCCTTTCAGGCAGACCAACAAATGAGGCTCTCTATTTAGAGGAAAGTCACTGAACTCAATGGACTTCCAAGGTCTACTCAGTCGAGAGATGACGGCATATAGATTTTTCAGGACAATTTAATTCTTGTTTAGGTATTTAAATTTTTTTAAGTGGTTTTCGTGAGGGAGAGCGCGTGAAACCTCTATTATTTATTTATTTATTTATGTCCATCTAAGAATAATCTTTCATGCAGTTCGTTGGTTTTGGACCCCCCCCCCCCCAAAAAAAAAAGAGGTTATTGGCTAAAAGAGGCCCTCTATATTATAGATGTATTCTTGGCAAAGAACGAAGATAGAATCTCTAATCAGAGGTACTTACAAATTAAGCTAGTGGTTGGTGTCTATATCGCCATGACACCATCTGCGTTGAGTAAATATGGCCCATCATGATTAATATGATAATATTGATGAAATAATTGTCATGCTATGATTGGGGGACTGTGACTCGATTATACTAGAGTACTTGGGGAAAGCATTTGGTGAAATGTATGTGTAATTATTTTCAAAGGAACCTCCAGGATGGTTTTTTCCCCTAAAAAAAATGTGATTGAGACTATAAATTTAGGAAAGCATTTGGTGGCAATGAATCACAATCTAGGTGGGGTGTTTGTTGTATAATATTCTCACAAGTTAGCTTGACGCTAAGCGTGCCGGTTTGTTACAACTTACAAGTAATACTTTCTCTAATCTTACAGGTAACAAATATGATTATTTTTGTCTTAATTATAAACAAAAAAATACTAAGTTTTAAGCGTAATTAATAGATATTTTCAGTTGGTCGTTTATTTAAAAATACTTCTTTCATCGTTAAAAAAATACACTCCCTTCGTTATGTTTTATAAGATGTTAACCAAACTGTAAATGCCGGCTAAAATAATTATATGTAGTTTTTTTTACCAGCAATTAAATGTGGTTAGGAATCTTAATTTTTTGAAAAGGACCGTAAAATTGCAAAAGTATATGAAAAAATTAATTGATAGCAGAGACTTCTCGCAATTAGGTCAGGATCCTATATTTAGGGGCTGTTTGGTATGAATGATTTGGAGAGAAAGGGGGGAGGGAAAATTTTTATGACTTAAATTTAAAAAAATTGAAGAAGTAGGGTTGAAAGTTTTTAATTAATTTTTATTACTTTTTTATTTTATATCTTATATTTATTAAAATTTTATAATCCCACTTCTCTAATTTTTTAAAATCTGACTTCTAAAAATTTTCCCTCCCCTCCCCTCCTGCCAAACAGACCCTTAGGGTCTGTTTTAGTGATGGCAGAAAGTTTTAATCTAATTTTTACAAAAGTCATATAGAATAAAATTTATATTATAAATGTGATTTGTATTTGGATTGACAGTATAGAAGTGATTTTTTGTTATTGAAAAAGTCAGACTTTTGAGCTTATGCTCAAAAATGACTTTTTTTAAAAAAAAAAACTCAATAACAAAAACGTTAATCCAAACACCCTAAATTAACTGGGATCAAATTTTTTTAAAAAAAACCAAGATCCCACGACCCATTCCAAACATGCTCTTGGACTGCCGAAAAAGGTCACCTGTATCTTGTCCAAGGATTCTTTACGGAATGATGTTATTCAGGAAAAACTAATACTCACATTTTGTAGTTTTTAATTTGTAGGCATATTTGATATTTCACAGTTCCCGCCCGTGATCCTGTTGACAGTTATATGAACTACCGCTATGAACTGAATAATATCTTAATTGTATCGAATTCTTTTTGTCCCTTGGGCAATTTATTTCTCTTTCCCATGTTAAAAAGAAGTAAAGAACAAATTAGCCCAATACGCGAAGTTATTCAATCTTCCATACATGTATTCCAGCAATGTTATAGGGTAACATAGCGGAAGAAATTGACAAACAACTTTTTGCTTTCATTCTCTCTCTCAATTGGACCCGATTCCTCTTATTTATTTATTTTTTTTAACCTTTCGTTGAGATCTTGCTCTGTTCTGCTTTGCTCTCACTCCTCCCGTGTGTGTGTGTGTGTAAGAGAGACTGTGGAGCAGCAGCAGCTTAGCTATGCAAAGCGAGATGGGTATCAGATGGCCATGCTGATAATGGCACAGCCTAACAATGGCAATCACAGTTCGAGCCAACAGTCAGTGAAATCAGTCTTTCATGACTTTATGGGCATGAAGCCCACTGATTCGCCCCTCGTTGCGGCCCCTAAAACCACTGAAGCGAGGCCGTTGGAGGCGTCGCCATCGGTCTCTGTTGGCGCCTCTTCCGGTGTTGCCCGTGGCCCCCTCTCAACCATCTCTGATATCGCTTCTGGTAAGTGAACATACGATCTTCGTCTAGCCTTGCAGTTGATTCCCCCCCCCCCCGGGGGAAAAACATATGCCGTTAGGCACAAATCATACCTACGTCCTACATACATTCACTCTTTCTCAAGCATTTTGAAGGGTGGGCTCTGCTTGAGATTTCGATAGAAGCGCTGGGGACTTGAGATTTGTTTCGTGTATCGATTCTCCTCCACTGATTGGCTGTACTCTCTACCTTTGCTCTCTCTCGTACTATTTCGGTGTGGTTTATTTGTTTAGCGAGTTCAGTGTTTTTTGGGTAGGTGGGTTCGTTTGGTTTTCGCCAACTCTACACTCTCCCCTCTTTTTGTGCTTCCACTAGGTTTACTTTCTTTTCTTGAACAATTGATTCTTAAATTTTCATTCTCAATCATTTATCTACTATTTATTTAATTAGTAGGAGAACTTTCACTGTCGGGGCTGCAATGCAGATGGTTGGAGACTCTTCAATCACATTTTCGTTTACCTACTGAGGATAGCAGAAAGTGAATGCTTATTTAGAATCTCTGTTACTTGAAACAAGTTTTTAGGTCACTCTCATGCTTTCCAATGCCTGGACATTTGTTGATGATATTTACTTCCCCCCGTTATCATGATTTGTGTGTTATTAGATCTTCTTTTACTCTGGTTTTTCTTTGTATAAAATGGACGCTCTTAGTGCTTAGTCGAGCGAACTATTTATGGAAGCTTCTGTTTCTTCTTTCTTGTATGGGTTTTACATGTCTACATTGGCGGTAATGTTTAATTTCGCTCATCCATTTGATAGAAAGACAGTTAGGAAATCACCTCGAGGGAGTCCCGTTCTATTGCCCGAGGAGTGATCTTTCTGGCACTGAGATTAGTAACAGAATACTAGGAAACAAGAGAAGTAATTCTGATTCCAGTTTTATGAGTTCCTCCAGAGATGCCTTCCAAATGGTTCCTGACTCTCTTCAAAATTCGCATTTATTGAAGGTGTGAATTATCAGATGCTTCTTATTCTCCTATAATCACATTTTATGACAACTGAAGAATTGTTTTGCTCCTATCTCGCATTTTAATTATTTAGTTGTGCTTATTATATACATCCTCCAGAATGCAGCTGGAGGAGAGCAACATAGAAGGTCTAATGATGATAATGTGTTTATTGGTATGCAGTCAAGGAAGCCAACTTCTGCTTCTCTCATATATCAGCCTTCAACGGGCACTAAGATTGATTTCAATAAATGGGAGCGATCTATTCTCATGAATACTGGCTCTTCCATGCAGCATCCACCACATGGGGGTCAATTAGCATCTTTTGTGCATCAGATATCTTCTAACAAGAGCAGGGATGCTAATGCTGGTCCTTCATTTATTTCTCAATCTGCTGCTGATGAAGGATCTAGAACTGGAATCAAGGGCCCTGGGATCTTGAGTTCTATGAACACTACCACTGCTGCTTATGAGAAATCTCTGTCTGCACTTGGCGGAAGCAGGCCAAAACCATTGACCAGTATAATAGACCCAGAATCTTCCATGCCTCCAAGGTAGCTTTTCTAAACAACATAACCTTATGCCCTCTGCACTTTCCCATTTTCCTCCAATTTACTTTTAAAAGGGGGCTGCATGTTTATATGTTTTTGGGTGTTGATTGCAGTCAACAAGGGTTAGCATCTGCCAGCTGCCAGATGACTATTTTTTATGGAGGTCAAGCTCACGTTTTTTATAATGTCCATCCCAATAAGGTCTACTATTTTGTTGTTAGCAAGACATTTAATACTTATTGTATTTAATGTTACATTATCTACATAAAGGTTTATACTTTATAATCATAATAGGAAAATGTGCTTTGTAATTTACTCAGATCTATCTGTGAGTGGTTCTTCCTCTAATTAGTGAAATATTGGAGGCAACAATATCTTTTGAGCCCCATAGCATGAGAAGGTTTAAGCTTTCTAAGGAAACTGGTGCCATGATATTATTGATAATGATATGACTATGTTTAGCTAATTCAGTAAACTGGTAGCTATGCTGAATATACAACTGCCGCTCAAGAAAGCTAGGGGGCCTGATAACGCATTTGCTTAGCATTTCATACCAATTTTATGTTGCCATTAGTCCATTGGAAATTGCTATTTAACTGATTAATTATTTTTGGTTACCACCCGCATTAGGTGATTTTAGCCTTCAGTGTTTCCCCCCCGAAACAACAGCAACTGAATATATATCTAGACTTACACTTGCATACAAAAAATGTCCTTCTGGCCTAGGACAATATGATTAATTTGGTGAATTTCGTGGATTTGGTTCAGACTTGTTTTTATTCAGTTGAGGTTTTTTTGGATCTGTATTTCCTTCCTTCGAATTTTCTATTTCCAGCTGAGTACTAGAGATTTGCAAATTCCCAGACCTCTTCTGCAGTGCCCAGGAACATAAACATGTGACGGATTGAAGGAACCATTGAACTTGCTAGCCATGATGAAACCAGCAAGTTCTCCTGTTTGCCAACACAGAAAGGCAGCAGTGCAACTCGTTCAGTCCTTCTGGGTTCTTGAGCTTTGCCAGTGAGGTGTCCATCTACCCCTGCTTTCGATGGCAAGCCTCTTGGCTTGAGCCCATTTGCAATATTTCTTCTCATTTAACCTCATGGCTGCAACCTGCAAGTTGGAAGGTGGAGCCGTTGAGACCAGAACCCATAGTGTATATGGTTTTGGTTGGACTCACGCTTGACTCCTTGGTGATAATCAACTTGCTGTCAGATGTTTCCCCCACTTTCAGTGAGCATGATTCTATTTGAATCTGTGCTCTGATGCCATGTGGGTTTATAGAGTGGGAAGATGAATCTTTATTCTATGTGTATTTCACTGGACGCAAGGCTTCAAATATATAAACGAAGAGAACAAAAAATCAGTAGCTAAATCCCCTAATAACCAGCAATATGATCATCCAATACATCAGATCAGCGTAATGCTGGGATCCTAAGATAATTGGAGGTGACTAATCCCTGATTATAGGGATTTCTACAGAGATCTGCTTGCAATGCATTGAAATGCTGATTGTATATTCTTTGACACTGCTTGATAACTCTGAAATGCCAACTATTAATCATTCCCATGTGTGTTGCTGATTCTTGAACTGATATACTTGACTTTGCAGTAGTTCTTGTGCTCAAATTTTGTGAATTGATTCCTTTTGCTCTTTGATTTCTGGCAAGGCACTGGTAGAATGTTTCAATCAGCTCCTCATCTTGAACTCTTGCAATGCATAATTCCATGTTTATTGTTTAAAGTTCTTGGACTTTGTATGTCTTTGTTTAAGTGGATCAAAAATTGTAAATTACGTAAAATTATGGTTCATTATGCGAGCCATTTTTGGTAAATTATTCTTCTTTGCATGAAATGTGGGGTAATTTTACTTGATACCCATTATCTCCCTGTGTATTTAACCATTTTTGCTGGTATCACTCATTTCACTTGGACCTTACCTTTCCTTTCCTTGTTAGTGCTTGATAGTTAGATTTTATATAATCCAACGAGTAATTTCTAGTTATCCCTGCAAGTTTATGTTGGTTGAACCTTCAAAATTTCTGCATAAAAATTGAAACGTAATAGCATTCAATGAATTTTAGGCCTTCCCGAACAGGCAGAATTGTTGTGTGTTCATACTGGATAATGACTTGTGCAGGCAGAAATTATAATGGCTCTAGCTGGGTCAAATGGTGGATGTTGGTCCACAACATACTCCCCAAAACCTGCTGCGAAGCTCACTAATGACAGTAACATGCTGTGTGGAGATAGTGAAACTGGTATAGTGAGTAAGATTACGGCCCCACGGGAGCCTCATGGCAGATTATCTTTCTCCGGCACTTCTAGTCTTGCCATCAAATCTGGCAATCGACTGTCTACTCAGGCAGGTAAATCGTCAAACACAACCTTCCTTCTTTTCTTTCGCCTTTTAAATTGTCGAATTTGTTGGTAATTGATAAAAAGTGTATGTAGGGGCACATCAGGGAAGCTTTGTAGCCAAAGAAGATGTTAGGAATTCAATTAAAGCATCAGATCACAGTTCTGAGGAGAAAAGGACGCAATCACATTGAATTGAATCTCAGTCATAGTCTGAACTGTAGTGGGTTCCCATTGATTATAAGCCTTGAGTTGAGGAGAATGGAGATTACCCTTATTCTGAATGCTGTCTGATTTTGTTCTTCTCGACTTTACTGTTGGTTTAGTCTTTTTTATTGGGAGTAGTAGGGCAGTCCAATGATAAGTTAAGCATACATAACAGAGTCACTCTTTGGATAAGCTTATGAAGTTGATGATGGTATCTATTTGTTGAAGTTCCTAAGACCTCCTTTGCCATTGACGTGAAAAATTGGTGCAATCAATATCAATATAGAATATAAAATGTATAATACTAAGTAACTCTTATTATTTATAAGTACATGACTCATTTCTCATGCTCAATCCAACGTGTGGGGTCTTCCTGGTAATAAAACATATTGGATGTAATTTTTATTCAGTTATATTCTGATTTATTTGAAAGCAAAAATCTGATACACCTAAAAGTAGCTTAATTTTTATTCTTTACGCTTCCATGTCTATTGATGTAAAGTCACGAGGCTTGCTGAATGCACGAGAATAAACAAAGCAATTAATAAAACAATAGAAACACGGCGATTACTCTGTCTGAAGGACTCTCTAGGGACAAACTTGAGCACAATTAGGTGTTTATCATTAATTGTGGTGAGAATAAAAGACAGGCAAATGTCTTTTCCAAGTTAATGCCACGCAATCAAGTTTACTAGAAATGATTATTCACATTAAAATTAAAATTCTAAAGGAAAAATATTATAGCGTTATGCTAACTTTTGTTCATTTGTAGGTGTCCAGAAAATGACTAGTTCGCATCCGCACATAAAAAATGAAGTCCCCAAGTTGTCTCATCACCCGGTCCTGGTGATCCCTTCCTCTTTATTAGTATAAATGTGAACTTCGCCTTTTTTATTAAAGAAAAGATATATACTGATATTATTAAATGATAATATAAACGTATCTAATAAACAAAGTGACTTGTGGCTTTTTATTTTTTTATTAATCTTTGTTCTATATTGTCAAACACATTCGTAACTTGCTGACTAGCGTCTCTATAACCTAATTTGTTTTCAAATACTGCTCGCAGATAGATAAGATGAAAATAGGTCAAACCTCTAATAGGGGCTTACGGCCTATTCTACATAAAACCTAATCAAGTCTATTTAGTAAATAGGATAGGTTCAAGCTCAGGCCTATTACCGGACCTATTTAGATAAATAGACCAGTCCTATTTAATTTTTTTAATTTGTACTATTATATAAGTATATATAATATCATCTAAATAACTTTATAAATTATTTATAAATTACCAACTTAACATTGATTCTAAGTTAACATCTCATCGTCATTACCCCCAACCCTTGCTTTCACATTAATCATTTACCCCCTCCCTTTATTCTCTTTTATAGTTTAAGATAACAACGTTAACTCACCATCTCTCCTCTAATTTGCATTGTTTACTAAAGCATAATAATTGCTATGAGTTTTTTTTAATGCTAAACGAAATATTATAACATTAATAGAAGGAATTTGTCCCAATTTAAGTGGAAAAGTAAAAAAAAAAAAATCCAGTTTTACATGTTACTTTTTATATTTAGTCAATTTTAGAAAATATATTTCATTAATCAACATACGATTATTTTTTTTATTTTTACTTGCTTAGATAACTGCTATCATTAGACATTCTTTCTTTTAAAGGCTATTTAAAAGTTTACATTTTGAATAGGCCTTTAAATAGGCTTCAGGCCTTTTGAAAGCCCAGACTTAGGCATAAAAAAAAGTCTACATGCAGGATCATGCTTTAAATTTTTATTGCAAGCCCAGACCTATTTAGGTAAAGCCTAGCCTAACATATTTCTACCCTACTTCCAAATTAAAAATAAAAGGATTTAAGCAAAATTTTGTATTATTTATTTTGATTGTAATATACCAAGTAAATTTCTTTACAATATAAGTCAGATATACACCGACTGCCTAATTATAAGTCAGATTAATTATAAGAAAAATGATAGAAAAAAGAATTTTCAAATTACAAAATTTTGAACAAGGTATTTCTTAAAAAAATGAGTTGTAAATTACTTATCAAGTTTCATTATTCTCTTATCAACTCTTATTATCAAATTTGATTTGGAATTTTACAATTTTAAAGTTCATTTTTTGTCATTTTCCCTAATTATAATTAGATAATCTTGCATATACAATATTTCAGAAGGAAATGGAGAAACCCATGATGTTGTAAAGAGCATATCAAGAATTTCCAAGTCAAGAACATAAGCTTGTTTAGTTTTTTATAGATATTTTTGTATAAAAGACAATCATATGTGAAAATACGATTCAGTACTAAATGTATACATCTCTACTAATAAGTATATAAATTTTAATTCATCATATTATGAGGTACTAATCTCTTTTATTAGACTCAATTCATGTTGATAAAATTTATTTGGTTTAGTAAGAACTAAAAGTTCGATGAAGATGATAGCTCATCACCAATTCAAACTTGGGACCTAACATATGAGAACAATGTGCTCTGACCAGCAAACCCCAAATTCCGTCAGGGTTTTAGTAGGAACTAAAACATCATTGACTTTGCTTCTCGGTTCTACAATTAATTTTAAAACTTAAATTTGCACATTCTTTTCTTTGACTGAGAAATTTGCCCATTCTAATATAAACACACGTTAAGAGTTAAGGCACTGAAATGAAGTTGAGATTCCTTTTTTTTTTTTTTTAAGAAAAAAAAGGAGAGGAAGAGAGAGTCGGTACCGACGAAGTACTACTTTCAAATGACATTGAAATTAAGCTTAAAAAATGTACATTATTGATCATTTTGATAATGAATTTATTTGACTATTGAATTGCTTTCATTTAAATAAAATTCTTTTAGGAACCACCGACGACTATCGTTTGCACTTTACCCTGCCAGCATTCCCCATTTCCTCTTAAATTCTCATTACGTATAATTTATTTGATGCCTAGAATAACATAAACTAAAAAGGAAAATAAATTATAACAAACAATAATTTTTTAAAGATTTTTTTGTATTTTGTTAATAAAATAATTATTGTTAAATAATAAAATATGATAAATATAGATAAAAACAACACTACACTACAAGCGGAAACTTCACAGTTAAAACAAGTGCAATATCAGTGGAGTAAAAAAAAAAAAAAAATCAATACAATGTGGATACCACTAGGCACTAGTCTAACTCTAGCAATTTTTTTTATTATTACCTCTTTCTTTTTGAAACACATGCATCGTGTTTGGGTTGACAAAATTAAGTCGGTAAATCTATAGTTCTTCGAAGTACTAGAGTGTTTTTAGTGTGGTTGTGCAGCACCAAAACGAAGTTTTGTGTTGTTTTATTAATTAATTATTTGATTGATTATAAATTTCTTTAAAAAAAATCACGTCTATATATTCTGTGTTATTTAATCTCAATTTAAACTTTGAGAGACAGTTGTATATATATATCAAAAGAATTCAGTCCTGCATGTAATCATATAGGACCTCATAATTTCTACATTAAAAGTCTAAATACCCAGCTTTGATGCTTTTCATACATATGAATATATGATATATCTGCCACAAAATGGAATCCTCTCTCTTAACATTTCTACGATAGTATAGTGGTCAACTTTGATAGGTTACGTACGAAATTATTTGGGTTCATTCACTTGTATTATTTTTACACACAAATTTTTGAAATATGTGTTTTTTTTCTCTCTTTTAATACTAAAATTTATATTATGTATTAGTCTAACTTTAAATCTTCAAATTTATTTTATCAAAAAATAACCTTTAATTTTTCAAAATTAATTAAAGCGCCTTCCTTCAACAGAGTTAGTGACAAAGTATTCTGGTATTTTTGTGAAGAAAATGTGCCATCATATGTGTTCATTAACAAATAAAGATTAAATTATATTAAAGCATAACTATAAAAAAATTTTAATTAGTGACAAAATTTAATAATAAAATTCTGTTACTAAATTGACTTAGTGATGGAATTTTGTCGTTAATTAATTAGTAATAACATATTTAGTGATGAAATCATCCTATTATGTTGCTAAATTTTGCCATTAATCCACTATTTTTTTTGTAATATTTAATTTAAATCAATGAAAAAATAATAATTATTTTTATACCACTATTTGCCAAATTTAAGTGTTGTTGGGCCTAATTTTTATTTTGAGAAAAATGTTTAAATGATTAAAATTATAAAGATTGAGTTGCAATGAATTAAAATTCAAGAACTGAAATATAATCGAGTTAAAACTATAAGAATTAAATTACACCAAATCAAAGTGTAGGGACTGAATTACAACTAAGTCAAAATTATATACTGAGCTCAAAAATTAATTTTTCCTAAATTTTTTATTTCACTGGTATGTGACATTCTTTAATTTGAATTAGTAGGAGATATTTTAATTAGAATATTGAAATTAAAAGGGGAAAATCTCTATAATTTTTGTCAAACATAGAAAATGAGATGAGAGTGTGATTAATGCTGAATTATATTTTAATTCATAATGCACGGCTTTGAACAAGAATTTGAAATTCTTCCTTTATCTTCATGATGCGTTACTTGACTAGACTCTCACGACGTATTATATTTTTCTCTCGTTCAAATAATTTCGCTTTCTTTCTTTTACGCCTCCATAAATCTTGTCAGCATTAAACTCCTACATACACATTATTCAACCAGCTGAAATGTATCTGTCATTTGATGCTATTATTGCACACGTTTTTTCATACCCATTATACAATAAAAGAAACATAATTATATTAATTATTAAAAACTCATAAATAATACTTATATATATATATATATAAAAGCCCTTAAAGCATTCCCACTTCAACTTTTTACTAGTCTTTTTAACCCCGTCTCGTGCAAAATAATAATCACCTATCTCCAATTACTCTGCTAGTAGTGGCAGCCTTCAATAATATATACAAAAATATGTCAAAATATGGTCCACTCACATAATTTCTCAAGATTTCCCCCAGATATAGCTCTGTGACTTTTCCAATTAAGTACAGAGATCCATATATCACCAAAATAATTCAAATAAAAATATGATACATACAAATCCTTCCAAAGTTGTGAGTATTATTATAACACAATATATATTCAGATTTCAGAGATATCGATGCCGTGCAATACAGGTTAGCATATGTATAAGAACAAACTGGATTATATTTCTTTAACATCAAACACATGCAAGCTTTCTGTCCTATATAGAGGCTCGATGGATCAGGCTGTATGTGTATTCTAATCAATCTAATATTTTCCTTTGGTTATCGATTTGTTTTTTTTTTTTTTTTGTGAGGGAAAATCTTGGCATACACTAGAAGACAAAATAGCGAGCTAGGCCAATTTATGTCCACAAAAGCGATATGGAGAAAAGAAAAACAAAAGTTCTTTTTGGTGCCCCTAAAAGCCTTCATCATGGAAAATAAAGAAACAAGGTGTTTGAGAGATGCCACACAAACTTTTCTGAATGGCTTGTTGGTGCTTTTGTCTTATTCAAACTTTGCTCTCTTCCAAAACCATAAACCGACACCACTAAGTCCAAATAGCCAACCTCACACCCAACTATTCCATTTTAACCTAACCCCCCTCCCCTCTCTCTCTAACTCATTTCACTTTTTTTTTTTTAATCCATAAACAAACACACTCACGCATATAAATATATTCTATCGTACTTGAACCTCTAATCAAATTAATCAATCAATCTAGCTACGATAGCAATGGCTAGTACTCTATCTGAAGCGTATAGAGACCACCCTCAATATCTTCATCATATCAAACCCATAGACTTCTCTTCAGTTCGGACCCTACCTGATTCCCATTCATGGCCTCATCAGACCTTCCTGGAAGACGACGGAGGGGGATCCGGGTCATCCATTCCCGTGATTGATCTGATGGATCCGAATGCTGAGGAGCTGATAGGGTTTGCATGTGAGGAGTGGGGTGCGTTCCAGTTGAAGAACCATGGGGTGGCTTTGAGTCTTCTGGAAGAGGTAGAGGTAGAGGCCAAGAGACTCTTCGCTTTGCCGGCGAAACAAAAGCTTAAAGCTTTGAGATCGCCGAATGGAGCTACTGGTTATGGACGAGCAAGAATATCGCCTTTTTTCCCTAAGTATATGTGGCATGAAGGATTCACTATCATGGGATCTCCTTTTCATGATGCCAAGCAGATTTGGCCTCATGACTACGCACCGTTTTGGTATGTACTATATGTTCTTTTCATGCACTTTCATGCACGTAGCTAGGTTGATTCATGAATTCAACTAATTAATGTCATATATATGTGCGTGTGTTAAGTTTATATATATATACGCTTAATAAGTTTCTGTTTCTGGGAAAGTTGTTTTCTGAGTTTTACTTTTCTACTACGTCCGGAGCTCAACTTGTTGTTTGGATTCCTGACGATTCTTTTTTGTTTTTAAATAAGTTTTGTCCTCTCGATCTGCATATTGGAAGACATATGTTTACATATTAAATAAATGCTTTAGTCACCAGTAGTTCTCACCAAGATAATATATAAGAATTAATGTAGAGAAGGGGGAAAAACAAGAAGACGACTCCTTATTTTGTCGTTATATATAAGCAGTATTTTTCAATTAATCAATAAACTGTTGGTACAATCAAGATACATAACCTTGAATCATTGTTGGAGAGCAAAATAAAGGGAAAATAGGGAAAGGGAATATTGGAAAAGAAAACTTCCATTAATGATAAAAATATTTAATATTTTTGGGGGTTTTCCCTCCTAATTTCTCACCATCCAAATATCCAAATATACGGTAAAAGATGATGAATAAACGTTGTTATGAGTAGCTATAGATAAACGACTTCTGATTAAGCCCTAAAACCATAAAACATTATATATTAATTATAGCTACATTATAGGGTCTTAATTAAAAGTAACTGTTTGTTGGCAGCGAGTTGATGGAGAATTATCAGAAGCAAATGAAGGTGCTGGCAGAGAAGCTGACAGGCATAATATTGAGAATCCTGAAGATATCTGAGGAAGAAGCGAAGTGGGTGGGGTCCAGTGGAAGCACAGAAGCGGTTCAGCTGAACTATTACCCGCAGTGTCCCGAACCGAACCGGGCCATGGGTCTAGCCCCTCACACAGACACATCTCTCTTCACCATACTGCACCAGAGCCAGACGGAAGGCCTCCAAATCTTCAAGGATCAAGTGGGCTGGGTTCCGGTGCGGCCACACCCACGTGCACTTGTGGTGAACGCCGGCGATCTGCTTCACATAATATCAAACGCAAGGTTTCCTGGCGTGCTTCACAGGGTGGTAGTGAATAGGGTTCAACATCGATACTCAGTGGCTTATTTCTATGGCCCACCTCTGGATTACGTGTTATCATCTCCTTTGGCTGATGAGCAAGCACGTTTTCGTGGCGTCACAGTGAAAGAGTATATCGGCATTAAGGCCAATAATCTAGGGAAAGCGCTCTCTTTGATTAGCACTAATTAAATAAACTCGTCTCATCATCTTTAATTATTTCCCAGTCGTCCTAGTGTTTCTCTATAATTTAGATTGTATCCCTTTGACTCAGAGTACTTGTTCATGAGACACACACACACACTAAGATTCTATCTTCTCAAGACTCAGCGTTTTGTTGGGATAAAATTACACTGCCTCCTATTTTTAATATAAAATCTTATTTAATTTATATCTTATATTGAGGGTTTGGAGGTAGTAGTATGTAAGTAGATAATGCCCTATACACCCTAATAAGGGTTGGATCTAGTGATAAGGACTAATTCATTACAACATGATAAATTAAAGTTAAAATATGTATTTAGTATTTGGGAATATATGGAATATGATTGCCTCTAGCATAGCAGGAAGTATATGTGCCTATCAAAGGAGATAATGCCATATATATACACACACACACACATATATATATATATAGGAGTAGCAAAAATTAAGGTAGAAAAGCTTTAATTAGGAATTGGCACCCACTAGCACTGCGGTGGGTGTTTATAAAGTTAGCTTTTAGTTTTATTTAATAATTTCGTCGGACATTTGAATGACCCCAGCACGTTCCCTTTTTATTTTGCTCCTTTTCGTTGAAAGTTATGATGGCGAAGAATATTTCTCCTGCAAAAAATATTTCTACATTCATGTATAGATTCACAAAATTAATTTAAGAGAAAATTTCAGTTAGTTCCCTTGAAAGTAAATTAATTTCAGTCAACCCCAAAACTTTATGAAACTTCATTACACTCTATAGATAAAATGAAATTAATTTTTGTAGGTAAAAATATAATAATGCCCTTCTTTTATTTTTATTTTTTTCAGAAAAGTATTTACAAGACAAATAAAGGGATTTGAAAGAACATAGGGAATTAAAAATATTTTGGCCATTTAAAAGACAAATATGAGTATTTACAAGACAAAAAAGATATTTATAAGACAAATAAAATGATTCAAAAGAATCTAGAGAATTAAAAATATTTTGACCATTTAATAGATAAATATGAAAATTCACAAGGTAAATATGGGTATTTACAAGATAAATAAAATAAGGGTATTATTATCTTTTCACCCAAAAAAACTAATTTTATTTTCACCATAGGGTGCAATAAAGTTTCAAAAAGTTTTAAGGGTTCGTTGACTGAAATTAATTTGATACAATGGAGCTAATTGAAATTTTACCTTAATTTAGTCGTATATACTATTCATCTATATATACATATGTCTCGTTATAAATTCACACCTTCATTTTTCCCCTTTTGTGTTGGCAGCTAGTTTTTGAGTAAAAGTAGGACCTAATTAGTCTAATTAATGGACGAAAGTGATAGTTATAATTCAGGGCTGAAGATTTTTAATTTAGCATGGGTTCATTTAAACGCTGGCAAAAAAATATGTTCATTTAAACATTTGTAATTTTGTATAAACAATGATGTATATCACATATGAAATTTTAACCTCCCACCTTTTAATATATATATATTTATTTATAAGTGAGTGACAAAGTTCAGGGTTGTGTTCTCCATCAATAAGGCCACAGCCAACCTATATATATATAGTCCGAGCTTAAAAATAAATTATTATTATTTAATTAACATGTAAGCCTATTTTTCCAAACCAATTAGCATTATATAGTTAAATTTTCTCAATTCCAGCCCTTGAGTCAATATATATGGTGAATAAAGCTGATGGAGATAAAACTTCATGGACGCACGTAATTGGGTAAATGGTAGCTAGATTAAACAAACATGTATATATTGAGGGTGAATCAAATTTAATGATATACATGAGAGATGAACTATATTGCTTTTAATCATTAAATCAAAAAGTGACGTTCTCATTTAAAAAAAGGCTGAATTATTAACGAGACATGCGTGTGATAAAGTATATTTGGGTGGCTCAATATTGCGTGATCAATATTCAACTACGTACTCGGTCTATACTCCCTCTGCTACGACGAGAGTAGTTGAATCTGTTGGCGAACTCCTGTAAAATTTGTAATTTGAGTTATGTTTATAGATGCTGATTTTATGAGCTATTCCGTAACTATTGTCTGATTGAAAACGGCACTCCTCAGAATAAAACGGACTCTTCTTGCAGACACAAGGTGAAACAGAACATCGAAAAACACAGAGCAACTATGAGGCAGAGAGAACACAGAGGCCAGAGAGGAAGAGTGCTCGAGATTTCAGAGCTGGATACTTGAACCTTCCGCAGGCTGTGCCTTTTATAGGCTCCCTATGCATCTGAACGTTAGACAAAAAATTCATTGGTTATAACCACAATTTAATTAGCGGTTTCTAAACATTTGAATGTCATAAACAAATTTATTCTGTGGTTTTGAAATCTTGAGGTTATGAACGTTGGTCATGATGGCCGGTTGAAGAAGATAAAATCTTGTTATGACCCTTGTAACCGAAATGTTCAAGTTTCAAAATTCAAATGCCTCAAAATTGGGTATTTCCGGTAAGCCATTTTTCACAAAATAAATTTTAGATTTTTCCAAAAAAAAAACATTTGATAAAAAGTGCCTAGTCCGTCTTTAATTCGCACGTAGGGGGGAAATCGCCGGATTTCAACCGTGCTTGCCTCCTGGTGGCCGTTGTTGTGCGCGCAAGTCCACTATTCTTCTTGGCCCATCTACTAGCCTAATTTCATAAGGTGTGATATATACTCTTGTGTTCTCTCTTTCTCAAATAATATGAGACTTGTTTCTATTTGACACGCCCACTTACAAGTTTAAAAACTCCAACAGAATACACCTTGTCTACAAAAATTATAATTCATTCACCAAGTTATTTTTATTGACTTTGCATATTAAGAGAGTTTCCATCAAAAGGTAAGTATATATATGATTAAAAATGTTATTTTAGAAAATCAACTTATATTTATTATAAATAACTAACTTATAACTAATTTCTTCAATATCCCTAAATTAGTTGTTATATATATATATATTAAGGAGCAGGGTAATATACATATTGAATTAAAGAGCTAGATACTTACGGTCTGATATTATAAGGGGTTGAAGTTATGACTTTTCGCTTAGAGTGACTATTCATGCCGCTATACTTCAAAACCGTTATATTCTTCCATCAAAAACCGTTCTCACCTTAGGGCTGTTTGGTACAAAGAAGATTTGGGAAGATGCCGGGTCTTCCATGGCAGAGGACTGTTTGGATGCATCATCTTCTTCTGAGAAGGCAAGTTCCAGCGGCGAGAAATGTTCCCATGTTTAAGGGACATGCGATCCCTCACATATTGATGAGATCTGATCTTCCTCTCACCCTCCACAGTCATGGGCTCTCGTGATCATGCCACTGTTCACTGGCGCACCACTTCCTTCCTCCCTCGTCCCTCTCATCGATCATCCTCTGTTTTCACCCTCGCACAGCCATGGGCTCTCTTTCGATTCTCGATCTCATACCCTTCGTCACTCTCCTTCTCGCTCTCATCCCTTGAATCATTTTTCTTTTCACATTTTGATTTTGGTTTCTTTATTTTTCGTCAAATGTGGATCTAAATGCCTCTGATCCATGACATGTTGGAGTGGATGTTGATTTGAAATTTTTTTGTTCATTTGAGGTGGTTATCACCGGCGATGGTGAGGGATGAAGGAGGGAGGAAGCTTTTTTTCTTTTTTTAGGTTATGGGGTATTTTGGAGTTTTTATATTTTATATTATAATTTTTATTTTTTCAAAATCATCACCTTCCCTTTCCTTTTTCATGTCTACTAAACACAACATCCATTTAAGTTTCCTCCCAATTTTTCATTCATTCCCATTCCTTTTCCTTCCATCTTCATTGAATCCGCGTACCAACCAAATGGGCCCTTGGTTTTACGATATACTCGTGTATCTCATATGAATGAATAAAAAAGACTCATGCCAATATTTATGTGTATCCTATTTTTGTCATCACTTATGTACTTATTATTACATAAGTTCAAACTCATAACCTCATATTAAAAAAACCTTAAAAGAGGTGTTTTGTATTATTTGTACTACAAAGTCTCGACAATATTTGTATCATCCCATACTAATAGGCATATCAGTGTATACACACACAGACTAATAGTTCCCAGATTAAACTTAACAGTTGACAAGTTTGGAGGCTTTTTGTCTAATATCAGCATCACATTCCATGTCTTTGAATCAGAATGATACGAAAGAGAACAAACTATACAACGTAATTAACTTGTATCATTTTGGTATTGTTGTTGTTATTGTTATTATTGTTATTATTATTATTAGTATTTAAAAAATCTGGTCTAATCATTTCAATTTTTGCTCATTTTATCATTTTCTGGAATATCATTTTTTTTTAAAAAGAAAAATAGAACAATAAGTTCAGATGACATCGAATCAAGGTAATAACGTCAAGCAACAGTAATTAGAAGAGACAAAAAAATGAATAGTTGATAGTTGAAAGAATATTACAACGTGTGGAGCTATATATATCAAATCTAACAAAGCAGGAAGATCAAGTTAACAATCAACAAAATTGGTCACGTAATTGGAAGGAGTTATATATAAAAGACTTTGATAGCTAATATGCCAAACTTTATCGGCTTTGTTTTCAAAAGACGTATGTGTCATGTTTCTTGATTCGTTGGATTTGTATTTACGTATATACAGTACAGTGGCCTATATACATATATATAGATAATTAAGATCAGTTTAATTTAGTCAATCAAATCACGTACATACGTTGGATATGGTGTTATATATGTGTGTGCATGTAACAAGGAATCATCCACACAAGTTTAAGAATAAGGAGGCAGGATCGGAATCGAATGAGGCTTTGAAATAAGACAGAGTTGGCTGTCAAATGATCAGAGATGTGGAATCGAATAATAAAGATTACAGTGTGATTGTATTTATTATTTCGTTTTTGTTTGTTTATGGAAGAAAAAGCTGAAGAGCAGTCCAACGTTTCTGCTGTTATTTCTATACGCCAAATCATAAATTAGGCAGTCATGGGATCCACTCTCTTTAAATATGAAGTTCATTAAATAATACTAATGATGTAGTCACTCATGGATCTCTTATTTTCCATTTTTTTGTCATATAAAAATTAAATTTTTAGTTTTGATATAATCCTTTAACTAAAGATAAAATTGATGGACATGGATCTGAAAAATAAATCCTACGAGAGGGGGACAACAAGCGAGGTTGCCACATTGGCACAGGCTGCTTTTTTAACCCACGACGGTCATTGTTTTGGGGCATAGTTCGTTGTTGGAACGCATCTCTATAGATAGCAAACATTAATTCAGTTGGGAGGCATTTGACTCTTAATCCATCTCATTGCCGAATAATTTTGTTGATAGATGATTTGAAAGTTTTTTTTAAGTGCTCTTTCGAATTATATTCTTTTATAGCAATGTTTCTCTAAATTCTAAATGTGTGATAAAGATAATACAAAATTATCTTAGCTTGAAGCTCAAGTTACGGTTATGCTTCTTGTTTCAATCAGTCAAACTCAGAGTTATTAAATCCGGACCGGATTAGTCGGTCCGGCCCGAAAACCGACGACCCGGGCAGGAAACCTGTCTGGTCCGGGTAGTGGACCGGTCTGCTTTATATATATATATATATATATATATATATATATATATATATATAATCAATTTTTTTAAATTTTTTCTTTATAATTTTATATTAATAAACTTGAAATTTTCATTTTCTCACCGGTTTGGTCCCGGATTAGCTCCAGTCTGACTCATTGACCCTTAACTCGGTACCCCGGCCGGTTCACTGACCAGTATAACCTTGGTCAAACTAGGCAGAAACTTCAATTTTTTTTTTAATATGTACGTCTTCCTTTATGTCAAATTCTGTTTAATGTCTACAATATTTCTTTTCGTTTTGTTTTATTCTCATATTTTCCACCTTAATCATTTTTATGTTAAGATGGAAACCTTTTCAAGTCAATATAAGATTTCATACCATGTAAATAGAAAGCTCATTTGAGCCTTATAATATCCCCTTATACGGAATAGAATAGAAAGAAGAATATTATTATAAAAAACCCTGTTGTATAGAATCTATTATACTTTTGCGCCATTTTTTCCCGTGTTAATAGTGTAAATAACTCTTAATCTTTACCATTCGAAGCTAGCTGGAATGGTAAAGATGGTAAAATATGAATAAATCTTTTCAACGTATTAAAACAAACTCTTTAATTATTTATTTTATTTTTACGCATTGTTATTAAATATAAAATTCATAACCAGCGACACCATTCATAATTTATAATAAAATGTACTAATTTATTTCCCATTATCAATATAAATATTCAATCAATATCAAATTTATAGCAAATTATATTATATACCGAACATGGATAATGCAGCTTATTGAAATGTCACGCAGCGAAGCAACTCATGCAATCGTACGACATATAATTATATATGAAAAAAAAACAATTTATACAAGCTATTTATTTGACAACATGTAATTCATCCAATTTTTTCTTCTTTTAAAGTGTGAATTAAAGGGAAAATTGTAAAAATTACCCTTAGGACAAATTAATTATCAAATACTATCATAGAAGATCTGTTACACACAAATGTAAGATATTTTATACATAAACGAAAGATATTTTACACATAATGGAAGATGTTTGCACATTCATAAGAAAGATTTGTAAACACATATAAGATTGTTTGCACACATGTCAGCATTTGTCAATTAATTTACCCTAAAAATATTTTTTAGCAATTTTCCCATTAAAGAAAGCTGTGTAGAAGAGAGAGAGAGAGAGGAGGCCGCACAAATTCCAATTTTGTCTTCTTTTGAAACACGGAAGCACGCTTGGCTTGGAGCCTGTGAACAGTATTTGGGCATCTTGACCACGACAATGTCAGCATTCTCTAGTCGGAATTTGACACCCAGGCTTATCCTTCATGGCGACTTCTTCCTGCAAAAATATTCTTAAAGTGTGAAGCCAAAAGCCATAACTCATAACAATCACTGCACGCAGTCTCTTGATGAGAGGAATAACAATGTCGAGTGCTTCACCAGATGACTAGTATGAAGGAAGACCTATGGAAGGAATTCACTCAAGTAAAAAGAGAGGTGGGCTTCTCTCAAAGCTGCCATTCCAAGAGCTATTTAATTAATTTGAATAAATTAAAAAAGTTAGGTAAATTAATTAATTGCAACAAATGTGATTTGATCCCCTAAAACACCCGTGTAACAAAACGTCGGGTAATTATTTGAATTTGATTGTTACTATTGATAAGGGAGCATGGATAGGGGTAGTTTGACAAAAAATTGATAAATATGAGAGATAAATTAAATTAATGTCTTACATTTAAGACCAAAACCAATTACACTCTAATTAACTCCTACATTTAGGACAGGAAGAGTAATATTTATCATACCTGAAAGGCTTTCATCAGAGAATAGCAACGCTTCTGAGCACCAACAGCTTCAGCGTACCTCTTCTTAACATCATCAAGATTTCTCTCTTCCTCTTGGAGCCCAATATGAATCTTTTCTAGCTTCTACAAATATGAATGCAGTAGTATAAGTTTGGAATCATATAGACCATATCCTATGGACAGCCTAACAGTCGGAGATGAAGAAAACCATACAAAACCCCAGTACATACCAGAATTTTTGTTCAAGTAAGACAATCATTTTTCAAAAAAAAAATCTATGAAATGATTCGTGACTTCAAAAACTTCAATACCCTGATCTCTCTGATTTATTATTCATTCATGGCAGAAAATAGCATTACCTGCTGGCTGCCCTTGACAATTCCTTCCATGGATTTAACAAGTTTCATACGACCATCAGGGCTACTAAAGGCCTCTTGAAACTGCAGTAAAATGAAATAAACAGGGTGTCAACAAAACTACTGATCCAAATATCCAATCTATGATAATGGCCACCTATAACAATACCTAAAAGTAATAATAACACACATTGACAATTCTCTAAAACAAAAACATTGAAATGCCAGATAACATAAAATCTTGAGTAGTTGAAAACTATGGTAAAGAGAATAATTCATGAGTAAGAGAAAAAATAGAAAATAAAACTTAGAACACGACATGATTAACAGAAAACAGAATGACGAGACAATACAAATTTGATCTTTTTTTTTTTTTTTTGGGGAAATGTTCAATAAGATTTGAAGCAAATGTCCAATGAGTACCTGTGAAATGATGGAATTCAATAGGGATGCTTCCTTTATCATCAATTCTTTAATTTCCAAAAGAGCATTGTGAGTGGCATAGTATTTACGAGTTTGTCTATGTCTTCCCTGAACATTGCAACGGCCAAGAAAATTTCAGACTGATAAAAGCCCATAAAAATATGGATAAGGTAAATCACCAATACGTAAGTGCAAACCTGGATAAGAGCATACAGTTCTGAAAGGCGTTGTTCATACCTACAGAAACAGGAAACCTGTTGTTATCTAAAGATATTATGTCAAGGTTTTTTTTTGTTTTGTTTGGGGGGGGAGGGGGGTGTTTTAACTTACTGGACGACCTCTGGTTGGCATGGTAGGTCATCAATCTGGCGCTTTATTGCTATAACATCACTCATTTTAGCAGCAAGTTCCTATTAGGAAGCAAAAGCAACAGGGTTAGGAATCACGTTTTGGGGTGTCAAAACAAGGTTTTAGCAGAAACAAGAGGGTTGCATCTGTTTGGCAAGGTGCCAACATGGTTCCAAACATGATAATAATAATTGAATGGAAAATAGGAAAATGAAACAGAGAGTAACGCCTTTGATTAAGTATATCATCATAAAAATAAGAATAAAGGGGAGAAGGCATATCCATTTACTAAAAATATTTTACCTTTTTCGCTGAATCAAGTTTTCCAAGTGATTCACTAAAAGAATGATGTAGCCCATCTAAGAGGATCTTGCTATCATAGCCATTTTCTATTTTCCTCTCCAATTCACTTATTTCAGCTTGAATTGCTGAATGTTTAGCATCACGATCAGACAGAAAATGATTTTCCTGCCTTTCAAGATCCTGAACTAAAAGTCAATAGCATAAATAATACATAATTTTCAAAGTCTAAAGATTCAAATGACATCTATTGTTCAGAATGCAAGCAACGTTTGTTTATTAAGATAAATAATTAGATGAGAAACCAAAAATCAAATTGTGGCATGCCAATCAGTATCATGAAATTCATGAGTCAGTTCACGCAATACAATCCAATTCATACTGGTATCAATACAAATTTGAGACCAAATTGTTCATGTGCTTGAATCATCATCACGTCAACACAAATAGATGCGATTCTAGAAAGAATTGATTAATTGTGTGTTTCCACCATTTGCACTGTATCCCATGTCAGGGTTATGCAGTGGGTCACATTGCCTTTTTTAAGAAAAAACAATTGTCACGTTTATGTCCTAACACCCCCAGCTGCTAAAGTAGAATGAACTTTTTCAAAGAAAGGAAACAACCATGAAGATACAGAATGATGTGCCTAAAATTAAGGCTAGTAAGAGAATAATAAGAGATCAAAAGTATGGAGCTTTCTTGAAAAACAATTCAATCTCCTTCCCAGCATAAGAAATGCCATTCTGTTTCTATGTGCACGTGATTGAGACTTTCCTAGCAAGCAAACCTGAAAATGTCTTTTTCTCTCAAGTTTCAAGCTTCATTTGAATCTATTTCTCAACTTCTAATTTTTAAAGTCCTTTAGATTGCCATTGAAGTGCTTTAGTTGTTATCACTTACTATGCCTCCTAAATTGAAATCCAAGAGTATATTGGTTGGGATATTGCTTGCAATATAACTTATGAAAGACTTATGGTTGGTTTATATATATGTTTAATTTTTCAAGGTATTTTTACTTTACTTCTGAATCTTACAATGTGATATTATTTACAACAAAATAAAGTATGCCTTCCAATTCATAATGTGAATTACAAATTGACTACTTTGATATCAACTTAGATAGATGTCAGAAGCTTTAACCCCACAGTTTCAGATGTTTATTGATCCCGTATTCCCACTCTTTCTTCTGTTTCTCTCTGTGAGTGTGTATGTCTGTATGAATATGGTAGACAGAGACCATTTATACAAGGTGAAAAACGTCATGATCATCAAGTTTTCATGATTAATGAGAAATAATTTACTGTAAATATCATCACCAAGACAGAAAATTAGATTAATTGGTAAAACATTTCCACCGTGTAAAACAGAGTTGTTAAATAATTTGGAAGAAACAATCACCTTCAATGACTTCAACAGCATGAACAGCTTCTGTACTACAGCATCAGCACCCTTGTTACTGATTCTCTCTCGTAGATCCTCCAATTTGTTCACAACATTCACCTTTCGGAGCTTCTGGAACACAACAAAATAAGTGGTGAACCAAACAAATTCAGTAATACACTTGGAGTAGACGTAGATGGACATATATAAGGATAGCAGACAGACGGGGGGAAATAGAATAAAATAAAAAAGAAAAGAAAGTGATTAATCAATTTCAACGGTAAATAACATCTCAGATAAAAGCATGGAAACAATGATCCAACTATATTAAAAAATGAAATCAATACATCTTTTCGTGATAAAAGAGCATGTTACTCATATTTAACATCTGCTACATTTCACCAACCAGTTCATCCAAATTGCCACTCAACATCTTTGTTGAAATTTCCGTTTCTTCCATTTCCTTCTTGTGCTGCTGATGAGTATTCTCATCCTCTCCAACTGGATTTTCAGAGTCAGTAGCCTAAATGTTCCATATGAAAATAGCAATGCGTTAACCAACAAAAGCGAGCTAAAAAAGAAAAGTTAGAAGTCACTCATCCCAGAAAGGTCTGTTACCTCATTACCCCCGTCTTCGTGTTTCAATTGAACACGATCGACGAGCCATTTTATGACAGGAAAAATAAATTCACCGTCAAGATGATGAATATGGGAAGGTTTAAGCGGGTGAGGACATCTTACTAATTCCAAAGCTTCCTCAATGCATTCTACATCGCCACTGCTCTCCAACCCCCAAATAAACCGCCAACCATCAATTTGGTTAAAAAGAAATCGAAGTTTGTTTTTTATTTGGAACTTCGGAAATAATAATAGATTTTTATTTTTGGGGAAAAAAAAGTACTTACGTTACGCTCCCTAGCCTCGGGTCAGATGGGTTGAGCGCAGCGATGCACCATGCGAGGCCATCGGCGAGCTCCTCAGCTGAAGGTACATTGGATTTCGTGGCGTCTGCGTAACCGGCGGAGTTGAGGAGATCAAAGATCAGACCAAGACTATTTTCCGACTTCGAGTCCTCCATATGCAGCTTCGCTCATCGCAGTTTCCTGATCCCGTGAGCGACTGTTTCCTTTTTTTTCTTTTTTCTTTTTTCTTTTTTGGTTGGGAGCTTGGGCCGATTTGTGTTGGTTTGGTTGATGAGGTTTCCGTGAGGAAATAATTATTTTGTCATAAAAGTTTGGGTGAATTTTATTATAGAAAGGAAAATGACAATAAAATACTTCTGAATTCCAAAAACTAAAAAATGTCTATTGAATAAAGAAAATAATAAAAAAGTGTTCAGATAGGAATCTGAATTTTAAATGTTTGGGGTAAAAGATATAATTGTTATTTCTCTTATTCTCTCTGTCTTCTCTTCAGGTTCTCTCTTCTCGCCTTAATCAACAAATCACACGAAGCCTTTCTGCCTCATCGCCAACGGCCTCTCCCCCAAGCACATGTTGTATCCACTGTCACTACTCCTCTGATCTCACGTCATCTATTTCCTTTATAGTTTTCACCTAATCACATCACTCCTCCAACTACTTTTTTATAGTTTCTTGGATAATAGCGCACACAATCTTCGAAATGCTGAAAATGTTGAATACTATCTCTCTTACTCTCCTAGCACTGGCTATTACTATTTTAGTGTTTATTGATTGTCAATCATTTCACACATTTTATCAGTACTTGTTGATTTTTTCAAAACCATTACGAATTTTATTAAAACCATTAATGCTTTAGTCAATCTCATTACTCAATTAGTCATAACCCAAAACTCTTAGCCAGTCATTCCACACATTTTGTGAGTACTTATTGATTTTGTTAAAACCATTATGAATTTTGTCAAAATCATTAATTTTTTAGTCAATCACATTACTCAATTGGTTATAGCCTAAAACTCTTGGCCAATCATTTCTCACATTTTGTCAGTACTTATTGATTTTGTCAAAACTATTACATATTTTTTTTTAAAATCATTATGGTTTTAGTCAACCGCATTACTCAATTGGTCATAACCTAAAACTATTGGCCAATCCTTTCACACATTTTGTCAGTACTTATTGATTTTGTCAAAATCATTAATGTTTTAATCAATCTCATTACTCAATTGGTTATAGCTCAAAACTCTTGACCAATCATTTCACACATTTTATCTGTACATATGAATTTTGTCAAAACCATTAATATTTTAGTTAATCACACTACTCAATTGCTATCATAAAGAATCGATTTTTTTTTGTAAATTTCAATACTGTACTTGTCATTACCATTACAACTTTTGTTAATGGTGAAACTTTTTTGTAAATAATGTAGACGTGAAGGAATATATTCTTTGGGGTTTATGACTTGTATGCATTAAGTGTAGGTGATATTCACAAGTCATTTTACCATTTGTGCGATAGTTGTTGTCATGAACATTTGTGATTTTTTTGTCAACGGCATAATTGAATGTAATTACTATTACAAAACTTGTCATTCACATTAACAAAATTAGTTAACATAATAATTGAATTGGTCAATACGTCAGACATTTGTGAAAACCATTACAAATTTTGTCAACACCACTACTGATTTAGTCATTCACATTACTGAATTACTCATAGCTCACACCTCTTAGCCAAACATTTCACACATGTGGTCAGTGCCTAAAGCATTTGTGAAAACTATTATGAAATTTGTCAAAATCATTATTGATTAAGTCATTCTCATTACTGAATTTGTCATAGCCTACACATTTTGTCAAAGACTAACACATTTGGTTAGTACGTCATGCAGTATTTGCCATTCCCATTGAAATTTTGTGAAAACCATTATTCATTTAATCATTTTCATTACTCAATTTGTCATAGCCCACACATTTTGCCAAACACTTCAACACATTTGGACGTCATGCAGTATTTGTCATTCCTATTAAAACTTTTGTAAAAATCATTATTCATTTAGTTATTCACATTACTCAATTTATCATAGCCACACTTTTTGCCAAACACTTCAACACATTTTGGCGTCATACAGTCTTTGCTTTTCCCAATGAAAATTTTGTGTAAAACATTATTCATTTAGTCATTCTCATTACTCAATTTATCATAACCCACATCTTTTTCCAAACACTTTAACACATTTGGTTAGTATGTCATGCAGGATTCATCATTCCCATTATACATTTTGTCAAACTCATTATACATTTAGTTAATACAATTACTGATTTTCATATAATCGTTGATGATTTTCTAAATTCCTATACCAAAAAAAAAAAGTGCACAGTAGCATAATTTTGAAATAAAGGAAATAAAACTTTAGTCAACCTCTATATACTAACAGTACATTAAAAAGACTACAGGTTTCAATCAATATACATTATCAATGACAAAAAATGTGCACCCACCATTGCCGATTCGAGGACACCGACGCCGACTGTGACCGCTTGAGGAAGAAGAAGTTAGAGCTTGTGATGCGACACCCATAGCCCAATATCCTTAATACTCACTTATTCTTACTTTCCCTCAGGAGAATATGCGAAGAATTGCACCCACTATTGCCGATTTAGGAACACCGACACTGACTGTGACAGTTAGAGAAGAATAACTTTTTTTGAACGTTCAGAGGATAAAGAAGTTTTAGTCTCTCTATGTTTTGAATTCATTAAGTCTTAGGAGCATTTTGGTCTTTTAGCCAAAACATCAAAAACCCATATTCTCACTCCATCCCTTATTTATCTTTTGTAAGTGTTAATAGTATTTTGTAAGTTTTGCAATTTTATGTGATATTTAACTGTCATTTTCCCTTATAAAAATAAGTTTAGATAAATTTAGTATTAAGAGGCCAAAGCTGGTAAAAAAAGTATTAAGCAGCCAAAAATATGCATACATTTATTTTCAATTTAGTTGAAGTTTATGAGGTGTGAATAAGAATTAAAAATTTGGCCCAAAAGTAAGGATTAAAAGTCCAAACCAAAATAAAACCAATAGTAGATCTAAATTATACATTATTTTAATTTCATCTTAAAATCAAGACATTATAAAAATTGGGGTTAATGTACAATTTTAGTAATAAAGTTTTACTCGAGGAGCGTCTAATACAAATAAATTTTGAAAATGGCAAAAAAAAAAAACAATGAACAATTAAAAATGGTGCAAATTTAACAAAACCGTTAAATTTAACCTAACGCCGTTAAATTATGAGAGAAGAAAACACATAACGATGTGTTTTGTTAAATTTGCACAATTTTTAATTGTTTATTATTATTTTTGTCTTTTCTAAAACTTATTTGTGATAGACGCCTTTCAGACAAAACTTTATTACTAAAATTTCACCTTAACCCTAAAAAAACCTAGCCAAGGTCCTTGAATCATTCAAGTACAGTTAGTAAGGATTCAAAACTTCTCAATTTTTCTCATCTTATTGTTTTTCTTATGTTGTCTAATGATGTCTCTCTATATTTTGATGTTTCATCCTAGAATGTTCCCATGAACCTTGTATTTGGATCCTTCTATATTTATGATAGCTTTTTTTTGTTTTTTATTTAAAAAAAGTAACCCACTAGAATTTCCTTGAATCATACATATGGTTTAACTTCATAAAATGTCTTTTTACTCATTTAATCCCAATGCCATTAACAAAAAATATGGATATTGAAATTTTTAATGTTGAAAAATATTTATGTTAACATGTTAAGTTTAATTTTTAAAATAATAATTTTGTTATAAGAAATAATCATTTTTTGAGACTGAAGATATGAGGGTTAAAGGATTAAATTTTTTTTAAAAAAATTAAGGAATTAATTTGAAACTTTGTATAAAGTTAGAGGATGAAATAAATAGTTTTATCCATATATTTACCTAAGGAGCTGGGCCTCAATGGGCTGAAAATATTAGGCAACTCGTGGGCTTTCAATGCAAATAGAAATCCAGAACAAAGAAAGCAGTTGTACATAGATTACTAATTGGGTTTGGTCTAATAGAATGAGTTAGTCTCTCACAATGTGACGAACTAAAGTTTAAATCATATTAGGAGAAGTGTCCACATTTAGTATTTAACAATACCTCGAACAAAAGTGCCTCTAATAGAAGAATATCTATACCTAACCAAAAAAAAAAAATACGTAAATTAGCCTGCATCTTGAGCTTATCTTAATTAATTGGCATCTCATCGGAGGTTGGGTCTAACTAAAAGAGTTAGTCTATCATAATATGACGAATTAAAGTTTATCTTTAATAGGAGGATACATATACTTAGCTGGGGAAAAAAAAACTTGGCATCATACATAGATATCATATTTTTAGAAGGTGATATATGACGAAAAATGACTCTATTTAATACAAAGGCCAACTCTCAAACAGTATACTATGCGTGCAAAAACTCAGGATTCTTTCACTGGGTTGAAACTGATCAATTTCTACGTCATAATATTTCCACATGAGCACGACTCTCACACATATATCGCCATCAATTCCTACTATAAGAACTCTCCAACAAGTAAATGACATACAGATAAAGTGAAGAAGATTAACTTGAGAGATATACGCATGTATACATATGTGCTGAAGACTGGGATTATAAATTTTAGCTTGAAGCTGGTTTTCGTATGGATGAGTTGGAAGGATTATTAAAGGGGCTTGAAACACACACACACACACGTTGTTGAAGCTTTTTCTTGCGTTTCTTAATGTCCCTCCCAATAAATAGCTAGACAGAGAGGAAATAATTAATTATAAAGAGGCGAGAAGAAAAATTTATAAGGCAAGATAAAGTGAATATATATATTGTGGTGGAGAGCATTAGGCGGCGGGTATTAGAGAAATTAAAGAAGCTTTTTAATCAACAAAAGGAAGACGGAAGGTGGTGAGGGAAAATTATGAAGGCTAGCTATAGTGACCATATATATTTTTTCTAGTTCTAAATATAAGATCCAGTTGATTTTTTAAGAGATATATATTAAAGAAGTTAAATAAATTATTTAAAGTGTTTATATTTATCATTTTTCTCTAAACTAATTTGTCTGACTTATAAACTGAATATGATGATGCCCAAGGCACCCAACATATAATACTGTGATTATTAAATAATTTATTTAACTTTTTTAATCTTTAAAAAAAATTAATCAAATCTTATATTAAGGACCGAGTAATATGTTTCTTTGTTCATTAATTTCTTTCCGTGATTCAGATCCTCATCATTTTATGAAGTGCAAGTTAATTGCCACTGAACCATCAGTTTCTCTGGCAACCCTGATCTCATTCTTGCATTTACTACACACACACATTCATATAACTAACATAAAATTGTTTTAGTGGTGTGATGTATCGCTAAATCCCTTTAAATCTCAAAGGAGAAACTAATTGTGTTGAGAAGGGCATTCAAAACCTCGAACAAGATACTGCATGAATATATATATATATATATATATATATATATATATATATATATATATATATATTTATTTATTTATTTATTTATTCATGCATACCAACTTTGCCAAAGACCAGGGCTATGGATCCGGTGTATGTGTCCGAACAGATACCGTATAATAATGTCAATAAATAAATATATATTCATCATGCATACCAACTTACCAAAAACGGCCTACGGATATGGTGTGTATATGTAGGATAAATATATTTTTTAAATAGATAGTGAGTATAAAGTTGAAATGCGAATTTCATACGTATATTCATACTCTTTATATATTATTTTCTGTCAAATACGTAAATATATGAATGTAATACAGTTTACATATGGGACATATTTGATGTACTGAAGGACGAAAAATGACAGATTATGAGTTGTCGACAGTCAACGAAACCTAACGCTTTTGTTTCAAATTCTCTCTGCCGCTAGACACGGGAAAGAGAATAAGTGAATAACACCCATATGCCAGGCATGCTCTGGTCCACACTAACTAATTCAAATCACAATTAACCTATTTTTTAAATTACAAATCCGAGTTCATTTTAATTACGCCAATGTTAAATCATTCAGTTTTCGCTTCACTAACTTTTCTAAACCTGATTCCCATCAAATTAAGCGTCATTGATTAGACACATAAGATTTGCTCATTCACTTAATGACATCCACGCACTATATTAACTCAACTGTTCTAGTTGACCAAAGTGCAAAGTGAAGCATAATTTACAAATAATCACTTTTGCCTATAACCCCCCCCCCCCAAAAAAAAGGCACTTGCTTCCTAAATATCGATGAGACAATATAACAATCTCTTCATGAAGACATTAATGTCTCCATTTTTTGCGCTGGGAATAATTATTGTATAGTAACACATTTAAGGCCCCACCAATAAGCCCTAACGTAATTTTTTCGTTTTCATTCATATCTAACTGACACGTTTCTTTGCATTAGCAATATAAAATTAAATATGCATGATATCGATCATGAGCTGCGCTATAAAACTTATATCCTCGAGAGGGCAAAATATTAACATTGGCACCTAACAACACTATATGAATTGGTAATTTCTTGCATGAAGAAAAGAAAAGCACCATTTTTTTCAGAAAGGGGGAGTACTTTATTTATTCTTAATGCTAAAGTTAGTTCATACACTAATTAATAATAATTTGGAAACTAATACAGCAGCAAGAGAGAAGCCCCTAGATATCCATGCTATCACATAACCTGTGCACACACGACACAACTACATATATATTTTGATAATTAAGCCGATATATATATATATATCAGACACCAGCAAATACTTCGAGTGCGTTTTCAAGGAGAGATGAAATATAATAATCGAAGTATTGTCCATAGGTGAAAGGTCGATAAAGAAGAGGATGATCAGCATCAACCAACTCAGGAGGCACCTCAATCTCATCTTCTTCCTCTGGCAGTGCAAATTGCGCGAACGAATACCTCTCTTTTTCGCCTCCCATCATCACCCTGTGCGTCACCGCATGAAGCCTCCCATTGCTCCAAGCCTGCATTTTAGTTGAATTTTTAATTAAATTACTTTAAATATTTATCTTTATGGTTTTTATAATAATATGGTTAATTAAGTTATTTAGCTTCCTTAACACTGGGTTTTATATTTAGAAGGCGGAGGGAGTATTAATTAATGGTGATCATGGCTGGGTTACGTACCTTGAGGATATCGCCGACGACGACGACGACGCCGTGCCGGGGTATGTTCACATCGATCCATTGGCCTTGTTTGGAGAGGACCTGAAGTCCCTGAACATCGTTCTGGCACAGAGTGGTTATGGCGCATTTGTCTGTGTGAGGAATGAGACCAGTCTCTAGGTCTTGACCGCTTGAAGAAGAAGGAGGAGGTTTGTACTTGATCATCCTGAAATAACTTGTGCTCTTCATCTTCTCGACGTCGAAGACGTAGTGTTTCGGAAGGTCAAAACCCTCCACGATCATCTTCATCAGCTCCAAGTTCAGTTCCAGCAGCTCCTCGCTCATCGACCTCAACGTCTCGCTGTATATATGTGTTCATGTCCAGCCACGTCGTCATCATCACCGACCACGAAATTAATTAGCAACGTTTTTCAAAACAACATCAAAAATAAAGGAGGGAGAGAGGGAATCAAGTCGTTATTCGTTACGAAAGGCAAAGAGAGAAACGGCCGGCAGTTTCTTTCTTTACTGAATGATCGAAAGGCATGTCAAAGTATAATTAAGCACCGTCATAAATGCAATCTGTTTCAAAAGGATAAGCTCGTATTTAATATGGCACATATGATGGCATATGAGCGAGTTTGGTGTGTCTTCCGGTTCCTTCATGTTTAAAAACTCAAACTTGAATATACACACGAAAACAGTGAAGAAGAAGAAGAAGGACACAGTTGGTCTAATAGTGTACTGCATTCTTCTGAATCTCGAGTTTAAATCCTATGAGAGAAAGGCAATCACGAACGCCAGACCACCAGACTGGGGATGATAATATAAAAAAATGATATATATATATATATAGAGAGAGAGAGGGGAGTGTGAAGAAGATATACCAGAAAGAGGGGTTTCCGTGAGGCCACATGAGGTGAGTGAAGGCCTGAGAAGTGAGAGGGTGAGGAGCGTCGTCGACGCCGAAGCTCTGACAGAGAGGGATGACGGGGCAGTTGGCATGGTAGCTCCGGTAAGGCTTAGGGCTAGTGTGCTTCATCTTAGTCTCTTCAGGCAGATCAAACAGATCTTTCATGCCCGTCAACATTTCTTCGTGCAACCTCATCAAGCTGGTTCTGTCATGGACAAGCACAAAGCAGCCATGAGTCTCACACGCCTCTCTTACTTTCCTGCTCATATCTCTCCATTCCTCACTCCCTTCTTCTATCTTCTCAGAGAAAACCAGACACGGTATCATCATCATCTTCTTCATCTCGTTGTCATTACCCTCTGAACCCATCTCTCTATCTCTCTGGATTTTAATTTGTGTGTGAGTGTGTGTGTGTGTTTGTGAAGAAGGCCTGGGGCTGTTTATATATATATAGTCTGTTAGGGTGCCCCCGGGAAAAGAGGGGGAGGATGATGAATAAACTATGAAGAAAGAACGTTAAAGACGCAAAAGAAGAGTAATGGAAGGAGGAAAAGATGAAGTCAAGGAGGATTTGAGATAGAGGTGGTTATATGAGTGAAAGTGATGTAATTGTGGGGGAGAGAGACCACTAAAAATGTGGATATGGAGAAGAGTCTGTATACAGCTATATTACACATTTACTTGCACCCCACATGATCCCTCAGCCTCAATGTCTCCCTAACGGTAACGTCTACTTTATCATCCTAGCTTTCTGTTTATTTCTTCTTATTGTCCTAAACAGATTTAAAAATAGTTAGAAAATTAAAAATATTGACTATTTATAAGATAAATATAAAAATTCATAAGAAAATATGGGTGTTTGTAACGCAAATAAGACAATTTATAAGATAAATAAAGTAAATGTATCATTATCTTTTCATCCACAAAAAGTAATTTTATTTTGACTATGGGGTACAATGAAGTTTCAGAAAGTTTTGGTAGTTGACTGAAATTAATTTGTTATAGAGGTGTTGATTGAAATTTCCCTTTTTTTTTAAAATACTTTAGTCATCTTCCTTAATTTACCAATTCCCTTTCTCCTCCTTCATTATGGTTGAAGGCATTAATGGAGGTAAATTAGAAAAAGAATGACACATGTGAAAAATATATCTTATATTTACAATCAAGGTCAATTATCCTCAAATATGTCTTATATTAAAGATAAGAGGGAGTCCTTTAATACTTCTTCCTCCGGTTTTTCTAATTTAATTAGATTAAGGAAGTTAATTAAATTAATTAATATGACATCTATTGTCTAGAGAATACCCTACTCATTTCCCTTAATACCCTCATTTCTTCTTCTCCTTAATTATCGTTGAGGGAACATCAATGGAAGTAAATTAAAAAAAGATTGACAAATATAAAAATTATGTCTTATATTTAGGATAAAAAATAACTCTCCAAATATGTCTTGTATTAAGGACAAAAGGAATACCTTTTATAAACACATACTGTATGTACACACAAAATATATATATATATTATTGGTCATTGTTAAGAAAATCTGAGTTATTTTAAATTATGTGTAACTATTTCAAACTTGTACTATTTTTTTCTAAATTTAAAGGAAGGATAGAAATTTACTTTTTAAAAAAATAGAAAGATTTTTTTAAAAAAATAAATAAATACAGAGGCGCGGGGTTATTCCAGATAATACTCCAGATGAATGAGATGGTGCATGTGTTGTAGATGCGTGTAGCAATAACCATAATTATGATCTCTTTCTTACCCTAAGAAATTGGTGATGGATGATATAATCTTTTCATAAGAATATGAAGAAAACAAATTCTCTCTAGGTTATTGATATAAAATATATTTATCTAATTTGATTAGATTAAAGAAGTTGGTCAAGTTAGTTAATATGATATGCATATGTATTTTTTAAAATACTTCTGTCATCTTCCTTAATTCTTTCAATTCCTAGCTATCCTCTTTGAAGGAGCATCAATAAGAATAAATTAGGAAAAAATTATCAAATATGAAAAATTTATCTTATATTTATAATTAAGATTAACTTCTTAAATATGTCATATATTAATAACTGAAAGGAGTAATATGTAATAAAGAAGAATTACTCATAAACTTGAGCTTAAGATTTCGTGTTAAGATGCGGTGCTAATGTCACTAATTTTTGCTCATTTGTTCTCTCTCGTTTCTGGCTTTGCCCAATTCCTTACAAGTGGTATCAAAGATTGACTTTCACCTCAGACTAGTGTGAAGACTCTGTTAGAAGCTCATAATTGAATACACATTTGAAGCTCAAAAAACTGAACTAGCCTTTGGTTTTGCCCAAAGATTTGTGTATGCCACACCCTTTGAAGCTTAAAAATTGAGCTGACCTTACCTTTATGATTTCAATTATTTGATGCTTGGTAGTTTCAATACATGGAATTAATGTATTTAAACTTGAATGAGAGATGGTTAGAATATTTAAAAGTTGATGAACTTGATCGAGTTAATACAGAAAAATTTAAGCTTGAAAATTGAGTTAACTCTAGTTTTAGACTTTAATAACTTGGTGCTTGGTAGCTTCAATATGTGAAATTAATGTATTTAAATTTGAATAAGAGATTGTTAGGATATTTAAATGTCGGTGGACTTGATTCAACTAATGTAGGAAAAATAAAGTTTGAAAATTGAGCTGATCCTCGTTTTGTGGCTTCAATAACTTGGTGCTTGGTAGCTTCAATATGCGGAATTAATGTATTTAAACTTGAATGAGAGATTGTTAGGATATTTAAAAGTCAGTGAACTACTTGATCGAGTTAAGGCAGGAAAACTGAAGCTTTAAAATTGAGCTAACTTTAGTTTTGCTGCTTCAATAAATTGGTCCTTGGTAGTTTCAATATGAGGAATTAATGTATTTGAACTTGAATGAGATATTGTTAGGATGTTTAAATGTCGGTGGACTTGATCGAATTAATGCAGGAAAAACTGAAGCTTGAAAATTAAGTCGACCCTTGTTTTGTGGCTTCAATAACTTGGTGCTTGGTAGCTAAAATATGTGGAATAAATGTATTTAAACTTGAATGAGAGATTGGTAGGATGTTGATTGGTTAATGTACGAAAAACTGAAGCTTTAAAATTGAGCTAACCCTAGTTTTGCAGCTTCAATATGAGGAATTAATGTATTTGAACTTGAATGAGAGATTGTTAGGATGTTTAAATGTCAGTAGAATTGATCAAGATTAGCTTATGGAAGCTCCATAAGTGCTTATGAATTGTGATTCACGGAATACGAAGTAACTTTTACGGTCTACGAGGTAGCTTTTACAGTCTACGAGGTGCTTTTACAGTCTACGAGGTGATTTTACGGTCTACGAGATAAATATGTGGAGGAGATTTATCTCGATTTATGTTAATCGGGCTTATATAATAAGCCCGATTCACAAAAACTCATCCAAACAGCCTCCAAATTAATGCAAGAAAACTGAAGCTTGAAAATTAAGCTAACCCTAATTCTACGGCTTTAATAACATGATGTTTGATGGCTTCAATATGGGAAATTAATGTATTTAAACTTGAATGAGATATTGTTGGATTGTTTAATATCGGTGGACTTGATGTTAATGCAAGAAAATTAAAGCTTTAAAATTGAGTTGATCCTCGTTTTGTGGCTTTAATAACTTGGTGTGTTTAACAACTTCAATATGCGAAATTAATGTATTTACACTTGAAGAGATACTGTTAAGGTGTTCCAATGTCAGTGAACTTAATCGAGTTAATGTGGGAAGTCCCAAATTGAACGGAATTATTATGCCTAATAAATACTCCCTCTGATCCTTTTTTTATAAGGAATAACTATCAAAATGAAGTGGTTCAAAATAATACTCCCTCCGGTTCTATTTATAAGAAATTTTCTCTCTCATGAGGCTAATCCTTTTTATAAGCAACTTTCACTTTATGTCTGAAAATGTAATCTCATTTTTCCTATTTTACCCTTATTAAATACATATTATTTATAATTAATTACCACACACACCAAGAGTTATATTCAGAGGAGAGACAGAGAAAACTCACTAATGAATGAAGTCAACAAAATATTGGGAAAATGTATTTTACTATCTACCATACTTTTTATATACATTCTCTCTCTATTTTCATAAATAAGGGCATATATGGAAAAAATATAGCATTTGTGACACACTTATTATTTTTAACTACCAGTACGTTTTGCGCAATCAATGAGAAATTTTCTTATAAATAGAATCAGAGGGAGTAGTTAAAAATAATAAATGTGTAAAATATGTATTTTTTTTTCCAATCATACCTTATTTATAAAGAGAGTACATGAGAGATAATAAATGAAAATTTATTGCAGAAAGATAATAAGTGGCATATATTTAATAGGGGTAAAAATAAAAAGATAAATTTAAAATTTTAAACAAAAGGAATTTGTTCCATAAATTAAAAACCGCTAGAGAGGTTGTTCATTACTCTTTCAGGTCCTTTTTATAACTAACTTTTTATTTATTGTGCAACATGAACTAGCAGTTAAGATTAATTAAAAACTATAAATATGTAAAAAAAAAATGAAACATATATTCTTTTTCAAATTTTATCAGTAAGCAGTAATATAGAATGCAAAACTCCCATCTATTATTCCAATGTTGCTTGATCTTCCTTTCTTTCCTTTTCCTCACTGTAAAAAAAAAAGGTTTATATAGCATTTTATAAAATATTTCTTCTTTGGACATCAGCCATCACGTACGCATAACTATAAGGAGATTTTTCTAATTTCAAGTAGAAACGCTTCACCGTTTATCTCGTGAGCAGAATAAATCCTTTGAATTCCCTATTTTCTTGTTTCTTTCCTTGTCTTCTCATGGGACTATGATGAAGACAATCTGTCACACAGACACACTGATATATATATATATATAATATGGTTGACAACTAAGAGCAAATTGGTATATGAAATGATGAAGGTTTATTCTTGTCGAGCGTTTCCTTGGCTGCGAAAACGAAAAGGGAAACACATGGAAAATGAAGGCCTTGTTTGACTTTCTTTCTTTTTTTTTTTTTAACAATATACTTATACAAATGTATCAGACTAGAGCATTGTCTAGTTCAATCTAGGGTTGTTTTCTCAAGAAAGTATTCTATGTTCACACGGACTTAAACTTGATATCTCATACTAAATCTGCCAAAGCCTCTTCCACAAATGTGACTCTTATTAATAACATATCAGCATGAGATTATAAATTGCGCTAATTTTTCTTTTTATTTTGTTAAATTATATGTAAGTAATGTTTGTTATTTCAAAAATTATAATTGACCCTCTTTTAAGTTTTATAAAGTAAACTTCTCAGATCAAAATAATTTTCTTTTAAAAATAATTTGTTGTGGTTGTAGTCCGTATCAAAATAATAAAAGAACTAAATATTTCTTTACCAATTTTTTTTTAAAATAGAATTAGGTGTAAATTAATCGATATTTAGCACTCCTAAAATAAATGGTTGAAGGGAAAATGAATTATGTGAACGGGGTCGGGATGATCTAACAAATTGAAATTTTTGTTCACCACAGGCAATCACATGGATGTATTGAAACGTATAAATATATGTATGTGCTAGTCAAACAAAATTTTGGAACGTGAAGGAAGTTGTGAAGAAGTTAAAAAAAAAAAATCGAAACAAAGAATTAAAAGGACAGTGACATATGGGGACAAGACAATTTATTTTGCTAGATTGAACAAGTCGACAAAGTCACATGCCACCAACGTAGTTTTTATTAATATTATTATTCTTAGATATGTATCCCCTTTTAGGGCAATTGCCCCAATTTAATTAGCTTCCCATTCCTTTCAACTACCATGTGTTGCTGTTCTCTTCTTCTCTACATCCCCTACATTCAGTTCAGTTGTTCATAGGTCCTAGTCAATCATTTTCTCCATAAATATCCCTTATTCCTTCAGATTTTTTATCACCCAGAATTCAACAATATGACTTTCCCTTCCTCCTTCAACACACTGCTGACTTACTCTCTCAGATTCTATTTGGATGGAAAGAAAAGTCAGGTGAAAATAGATAGTAGATAATATTATGAAAGAAAAGTTTCAAAAATGGCAACAACAAAAAAACAATTATTGTTTTTGAGAATTTTCCTCCTAGTATTTTTTTTTCTACCCTAATTCTCTCTCCATTCAAACATAGGGTAAGAATAGACCCATATCACCTTCTTTTTATTTTTTTACAGATCAGAACAAGACTCAGTGAATCTTTGTAGTGTTTGGATTTAGAAGCATCAACGCGTTTTGTTGTATTGTTTTTTTTTTGCTGTCCTCTGTATCTTTCTCTTTCCACTTTTCTCAATTATACTGCTGCTGAATTAGAGAAAAAAGGGGACAAAACATCAGACAGTGGCACAATGGTTGTCTAGATACAAAAGGATAAAGAGGTAGGTCGCACTTTTCAGCGAAACACAGGGTAGAGTACTAGCAACTCATTCAAAGTATTAATATTATTGTGTTTTTCCTTTTAAGTGGTCCATATGAACACAGATCCATGCGTTGTTTTATTGAGAGACTCTGTCTCTTTCACATGCATCAGCTTGAGTTTGATAAAACACACGAGAGACTTCCAGCGAACTGGAGGGCCCTAGTCTGCACGACCTTGATTCAAACTGATACATATAAACCTCACATAACTTCATAATTCATTATATCAAACCATTTTAGATAGCATTAGGTGACAGTAATTTAAGAGAAGGATATCATTTTTAGATTCAGGAAAATATGATTGTACTAAAAAGAAATGTCTTGGCAGGCCACTTATTTGGTAAATTGCAAATGCTTCTTGTTCCTGTCTCTGTCCTGTTACGCTCATAGGCATTGAGTGGGTGAACATCAAGTACATGTTTTTGTGAGTCATCTTTGCCCATTTTCTCGAGGGGAGCCCTCTTTTGTGTTTGTAACAAGTAGTGGGCCACTGTTGGTTGGTGTCGTGATAATGATAAGGTTATTGGGCGACAGGCACTGTTTTGTCGTCCAAATTTAACTTATGCCAATTGTAGGAGTTTCTGGGAGACAGACGAAAAACACACAAGGTCCATTGTCAGCGACATTAACGTGTATGAATCAGGAAGGTGTTTGTCCAAAAAAGACTCTTGCAATGGCCACGTAGGCCTCAGTTCAAATCATGAAAGAGTAGTAGTACCAACATCAGCATTTAGCAACTTGGCTGAAAGAACAGAAAATTTCTTTAAACTGATTAATTTGCCTACTATCTGCCAAAAGAGAGTTTAATGAACAGTTGGTATTGATGCATGAGCCAAAAAAGGCATATAACAAGGATGGGCAATGAAACAGAGTTCGTATCTAAGTGGGAGAAGAAGAAGGTGGGCTTGATGAAGCAAAAGAAGAGGGGCAAATAGGTAAATGCCTAGCCCACTCTAGTTGGAGATGGGCACAGAATCATGTTCAGGTTACTTCCAAAGCTTTACAAACTTGTCATGACTGGCTGAAGCAACTAAACCAGTTACATTTGAGACTGCCAAGGAGGCAATTAATCCTTCATGAGCTGACAGAGTCATTGTCTTGTGCTCAGCCATGTTCCAAAGCTCCAAAGACTAACAAATACATTATGGATTTAAATATCATTCATCAGAGATATGAAATGAAACAGGAAAACCAGAATTACAAGTGTCAGGGTGTTAGTTGACTTGCCTGGTAACATCCGACGACCAGCAATGAAAAATACGTCGGGTGGAAAACACAAGAATGAAATTTATTCCCATTACAGCTCAGCTCATGGACACATTCCCCTTCACTCCCTGATCCAAGAGTCCAAACCCTGACAGAGTCCTCACTGACTGATGCAAGCAACTCCCCAGAAGGGTCCCAGCAAACAGAATGTATTGGCTTCGTGTGTCCCTACAATCATATAGAGCCACAACCAAAGGGTGTTTTTACAAGTCTTCTAGGGCCAGTTTGCAAAACATACTCAAGTAGATCATTTACAATGAGAATAAACTGATCTATAGCTCTACAGACAGCAACTTTCGTGCTTGGGAATGACTATCTAGAATCGAATGATCATTGAACCAGGTCAACCAATCCAAACTCGTTAACCCAACCGGGGGCTAAAACACAACCTTGGAAGGATCACAAAAATTAGTTTATCTCCAAATGTGTGATGGTGTAAACCAACCTGTAATGAATATTGGCATGTGTTTGTTTCCACATCGAGTATAGAGACAACGTTCTCTGCAGCAGCAGCAAGATACCTCCCTAAGCGCGGTTGAAACCTTATCAGGGCAGTGCCACCCTAATCAGCACGACAAAAGGGGGCATGTTAGAGATATCAGTGAAATAGTCACAGGCCTTCTCCATCTCCACACAAACAACAGCAAACTAAAATGAAAGTACAATCACTCTAACGCACTCCCAAGTAAGACAGATACTACATGTAATGCAAAGAAAACTAAGATTCTACCTTAGAGACTCTGGTACAGCTGCCATTATTTATGCTCCAATATCGTATTTCACCATCGCCATCACAAGAGCAGATAAGGTCATCTTTGTTCGGATGAAAATCTAGTGACATAACAGATGCAGAATGTCCTGTGAAGGTGCGAAGTGAATATCCAGGCTGCAAAGGTAAACTTTTGAGGATTAGTATCCCAGTATCAACAGTCTCAAAGAACCAACTTCATTGTAAATCATCATAGCATTATTTTTTCATATGGATGAATATCTTTTGCCAGCAACAAAAATTAATCTCCTTGGGATATTGAGAACAAAAGGTAGACCCCTCCCAATAAGTTTTGCTCCATACACATGGTTTAGAATTGAACCTCCCAATCATTTGCTCAGAGAATGAGAGCCCCCTACCACTCAATCAATCATGCCAACCTGAGTTGAAACTCCTCTGCCAGGGAGTAAGATAATTTATCTTCACGAACATCATAGCTTAGGTTGCCAGGGTAGATTTATTTAAGACATAATATTCCTTTTGCTCACTGCATCTAAAATCCCATGGAACAATCACATACATCAATTTTATTATCTCGTGTACAAATTTTCTTCTCACGGTGAGTGTTCCATACACTTCAAAGACAGCATGACCAATACACTTTTGATGTGACCAATCCAAAATAGAATTAGAATCCACAGAGCGGACTTCTTAAGAAGAGTATACTATTAGAGTAAACTAGGAAATGAATATACTAACATTGTCAACATCCCAAACCCTGACAGTTTTGTCAAATGAAGACGTTGCAAGACGGGGCATGCTTGGACTAAAACGGACATCAGTTATTAAAGATGAGTGTTCTTCAAGAGTGGCTTTTAGCTTTAGAGAATCTGTGAACCATAAGACAGCCTGCATTGAAAAGCCATCAGGTAAAAAAGGTAAGATATTTTATATATAACAAATGATGCAGAAATTACCAATTTTTTCTTGTTTCTAAAGTCAAAGACATGAAGTCACAGACACTCAAGAATTCGTTTGACCACTTGAAGTACTGGATCAAATATGTTTCCAGACTAATCAACTAACCTTTTTGTCATGGCCACCACTTGCGAGCAATTTCCCATCAGATGAGAAGTGGCAACAGACAACTTTGCTTGAACTAGCTCGTACAGAATTGACTTCGGAAAATGAGAACAAGCCTAAAACCAAAGCAAGTCATTGGCCTCAGACTAAATAGATCTTGCTTCAGTTTCTGAATTGACATCTCTATATGCTAGTCAAGAAATTAAATGACAACAAAGCAGCCCCACAAAATAGAGATAAGAGAAACATGCTCCCAAAATTATACTGCTAATAATGTTACTAGCATACAGAGGAAAATATTCTGATGTGCATTTGGAGAAATATAATATATTACTCGAGTTCTTAAGTAAGTCTCTAAGCAAAGAATTAGCCATTTGATTGCAGCTTAGGATTTGAACTACATCTCATCCTGATTAATCAATGACAAGACATATTTTTAAGGAGAAATAGTTGCACTCTATTGCACCATACCAATTAAAAAAAATATTGATATGCATCAAGAAACCATTTAACTAGGATGAAGCCAAAAGATTTTATGATCAATTAAAAAAATTTTGCTGCACCTTTGCTTATATCCATACAACGACCAACAGCATCTCTAGGGTCCGTATCATCATGGGATAAAAAAGACTCAACATTGTCATCAAGAGATCCATCATCAACAAATCGATCCATGTCAGCCTGCAATTCAAGATCCTTGTCATCCCACTGCCAGAATGGAATCGCCATGAGTCTACATGCAAGGAATTTATTATTCCTTCCATCAATGGAAATGTTCAAGAATAGTTCACTTACCAACTGATTTGAAGGTGATGTAAGAGTTCCAGTGCCATCAGTGCCAAACATCATGAGAGGCTTCGAAGAACTACCATTATGAGGAACAGCAGGCATTGATATCACATCTCCAGGAGTATGAGTTGAAGGGGTTGAGGGTGCTGAACTTGGAGACGGGCCTGTTGTATTTGCTGTTCCTGAGCTATTGGCAGGACCAGAAGAAGATACGGGCTGCTTTCTCTTTCTCCCAGTCTGGTTTTTGGAAGCCTTAAAGCAGTCATAAACACCTTGTAAGGAACATATATAAGGAGGAAAAAGAGACCAAACATTAAAGAAAACACATGCAGAAAAGGGGCAAATATCCTGAGACAGGAGGTTTTTGATTTCAGACAGAGAGAGAAAAGCAAATGTACAACTTGATAAGAGAGGTGAAAAATGTTCAAAGACATGTATGTCTACATAAATGTTTAACAAATCAAATTAAATGTGAGCACCTGAAAATGTCCAAGCTACTAATGTATACGCCTTTCTTTTACAAAATATTAAACACTAGAAATAAGTTGCTTAAGAACTCCACCAGGCATAAATGAACCAAGAAATTGAATGTCGCCTCTGAATTAGGTGATAAAGGCAACCAAAGTTGCACTGACCTGATCATTTCCTCTGAAAGAGTTTGACATGCTCCCATCTGCTGTGACACTACCAATACCCCCCACTTTGTCTTGCTGATGCATGGTAAGATTTGATGCCTGAGATTGCTGATTTGAAAGAGCATGCTGTTGAAGCTGCTGCTGCTGCTGCTGCTGCGGATTGGTATTCTGTTGTTGATGCTGTTGATGTAAATGAGCCAGTTTTAACTACACAGGTGAAAATTATCACTCAATTAAACCATGAAACTTGGTGTAACTCAGAGTAAAACAAAAGAAAAAACAGCTGAACAAATTATGTAAAATTGATGAGTGGGGATGGAATGATAATTAAAGAGAACTAACGCTTTTGCTTTTAGCTTTTAGCTTTTAGATTATGTTTTATTTTCAGATTGGCGCCTGCATTATATCCATTCTCTGAATGAAATCTCCTTTTCACTCAAAAACAAAAAAGAGAACTAACACCTTCATTAGCATATCTGTATCTCCACGAGGCAAAAGAGGGCTGCCAGCTTGAAGTGGTGACCCAACATTTGATACCACATCACCAATGGGGTTTGAAAGACCATCCTTACTAAGGCCCATATTCCTATTATTCAAAAGCATCCTAAGTCGTCTATTTTCATCACTGGCAGATGGCGATGCAAGATTTTGTAGCATAAGATGCTGTGGCGACAACATTTGAAGTTGATGAAAAGGTTGAGGGCCCTGCATAAAAGCCTTTTGCGGTTGGAGAAGACCAGAGCGTAGTTGATCCAACCCCTAGTAAGGGATAGAAAAATCAAGTAAATAGTGAAACGTAACTACTTGATTACTAAGCTTGCATGATGTTGTGACAGTAGATAACTAAGTACAGTGCTTGAAGGTTTAGATGATAGGTCGCATTTTCTAACAGATAAGATTTTGTATGATACAGATGCAAGAAGAGTAGAGCAACCTCCTACGCAGACTAAAACTCCAAACGAAGATATATCGTTTATGCTTGCAAGTGATTATAAAATTTAAAGGACCAGATGCACCACCAAAACTAATAAATCCATTTTAAATAATAAGACTGACTCTAACAAGCCAGCAAACAATATCAAAGCTGCTCTAACAAGCCAGCAGATAATATTGTTAATTTAGTGCCCTTAAATGGGCATTTTTAAATAAGAAAGGGAAGAGACAAAACTACTTACTTTAAGTGGCCACCCCTTGAGCGTCAAATTGTTGCTACCTTGATTCGATCCTAACACAGAGAAATCTCCACTTAACTAAATTTGTGTAAAAATGGCCACACAGAAATGGGAATATGTACATGTTAAATTCCAAAACATTCTCAAACATAAGAGTAAATCAAAAGACAAATTATGTTCAGATCAAATAGCTTCAGATGCAGCTAACTAGTTCAAATAGATTAATGCAGGTCAATTGGAGTAAAGAAATAATACAACAAAAGATTACCAGGAATCCCTATCAATGACCCTTCAGGACCTGCAGCTCTAGGATTTAAAACAGGATTTATCTCGCTCTTTATATCCTGGTTGATTCGTAATGGCAAGTCAGGGAAACACTAACAAGAAAGGAAGAAGTTATACAGTCACTCTAATAAGAATTACCATACCGGAGCAGACCCTGGTAATTGTGGACTACGACCTTGAACTTGTTGAGACATCCCACCACCAACACCATGCAACACTTGCCTGAAATAAAAGTTTTCCATGCTAACAGTTTCAACACCCATAGCCATAGATAATATCCAGACCAGAAATGTAACACAAAAAATTACATAGCAGAATTTATTATTCAAGTCAAAGAAACAGTGGCTGAGTTAAGAGAGAAATTGATATTCTCAACCCCAGAGGAATTCTTAGTAGCTAAAAAAATACCCAAAGAATCCTCAAAGTATCTCTATTTTTATATCACACAAGACAAGTTTTATGACAAAAGAAGAGGAGGAAGAGGAAAGGACAATGGAGAGAGAACAAAAGAAAAGTGAATAATATGATTCAACAATCAAAGCTATATTTCCCTCTTTTCTTCCTTCTACGGAGAGAGAATACAAGCTTCATAATTTAAAGACTCAGCAATTTATGTTAAGTTTAGAGAAAATTACCCTGAAGGTTGGCCAGAAGCTGCAGCTGACTTCAATATGGAGGCATGACTTGGGTCCAAGAGTTGGCCCATGTTCTCACTAAACCTTTGCTGTATAACAAACCAAACTATCGCAATGAATCAAAATCATAATAGCAGTATACATTTCGATTATTAGAAGACCTGAATGCTCCTTACCTTCATCGCTGCATCATCCAAAGAATCCCTCTGAAGAGGCGGTTTTAACCTCTCCTCATACATCTTTGTGGCCAGTGCATTTGCAGTACCAGAGTTTTGCCGCATCATTGGGTTCTCAACCATCCCATTTGTACTGCCATTTAAGAGATGAGACCCATCCCTTCTCTGCTGTTGCGGTGGCGGCTGCTGTTGCTGGGGCTGTTGCTGTTGTTGTTGTTGTTGGTGCTGCTGCTGCTGCTGTTGGTGCTGCTGTTGTTGCTGCTGCTGTTGCTGCTGTTGTTGTGCATGCCTCTGCATCAGGAGCTGTTGGATCTGCATGTGCTGCTGCTGCTGCTGTTGCTGTGATTGCTGGGGTTGTGGCTGCTGTTGCTGTTGCTGCTGCTGCTGCTGCTCCCTTCCCTTAAGTAACTGCGTCTGCAAATGCAGTTTTACATATCATAAGCTTCAAGCAGTACCTCAAGTTTTTTCTTTTCCTTCGGCAATCATTGGAGAATTTTAGATCCCAGAATGCCATCAACTTCACAAGAGTAACAAAAATGTCGAATGCAATTCCAGTCAAACCAATTCACCAGTCCGACAACACAGCTGTCTCTCCAAGCAAAACTAACAGATATATCAATAATGAGTGTAATGATAAAGAGCAAAAGTAACCTCCCATCACCTATGAAACACGAGCACTCCAACCGGATGCCACGCTTCTAATTGCGTCTAGATAACAAAAATTCTATGGTGGCGTGTGTGTTACCCATGTTCAATTCCATGCCTAAACCATGACAGGAAAGTAATAATAGGTTGTGATGCCTCGCAGGCATCAAATTTCATTAATGACGGTTGTTTTAGGGACGGTTTTTGAATTGCAATCCAGCGCCAGCCGGGCAAGAAAATAACAGTTTGTCGCATTCATAATTTTGGAGGCGATCGAACAACCATGAAGACCTCAGGCATAACAGCAGTATTAAATAAGCAAACCAGAGCTAGTCGCTTTGTCAGTAGCCAGGAAGCAGGAGAAAAGTAAAACTCAGATTTCAACGAAATTAGTTGAAAAAAGAAATTTGCTAAAACGATCCTAATGCTCATATCAGCTAAATCATACATAGAAAGAAACAGCGATGAAAATTGGCCATCAGTTTAGGGAAATTGAAGAGCTGCAACCCATGTATAAAATAAAGTTCCTTATGGAACACAGGAATAAGGGGAAAGGGATCCTTGCATCTAACTCCAAAATATGAAATAAAACTATCAAAATACCACATTTTCTCTGTCAATATTCAAGAACCGTCATGCTAAAGAAATCTAACCTGAAGAAAGAAACTAATGAGAACATAATAAAATATTTCCAAACCAACCTCGATATAAGATGCAGCAACCTCTGAATGCTTCTCATTAGTCCGAGCGATAAATATGTCCCAAAAAACAGACCACCACTCGAAGAGAAAACCTCCTGGGGCATCAATAGCTGCAAAAACCCATAATGATATTAAAGGAAAAGAAATCAAATCAAGTTAATGAAATGCTACTACGCATAAATAAAGAAGTAAAACAGAAAAGACCATATCTAAACCCGGCCTTTTCTGGCTAGAGTTCTATTTCCATGTAACTCACCGACAGGATCAGATGATACTTTTCCTTCAGCTTGAAAAGCCTGAGCAGAAGCCTTCAAATCCCTCTTTACTAAGTAATCATGTATGTAAACGTCTAGCCTGAAATTTCAAAGCACAGTAACAAGTCATATCAGTATTTGACGAGAGAAAGATTGAATCTTTCCGGTGCCAAAAATGTACGTGGGCCGCAAATTGAGCCCAGTGATAATTCATTAGAATGTAAACCCCCTAAACTGGCAAACTGTGAACCCTAAGATACACAGCATCATATCTTCACGCATTAATAAGATACAGTACACATAAAAACAGGAGAGTATACAGAACAAAGCTCCAGAAACACTAGAGCCCAAAAATCCAGAGAATAAGTCGATACTAAAAGAGAACAAATAGGAGATGCTCATTGAAGGTGAACAAACAAGATGATACGCCATACAATCCCAACAAAAAATGGGTGAAAGTGAAGAAGAAAAAGGAACGCTTACATCTTATCAGCTTCCCAGTTAGTCTGAGACATCTTGTAGAGATCAAACCACGACCTGATCCCACAGAGGACAAACTTCAGAAATACCCTGGCAAGAAAGAACTTGCTTTGCTATCAGCAATATTGAACCCGGCACCGAAAAAGCTTCAATCTCGGTACTTCAGCAAGGAGAAGCATACGACAAAAATGAAGACACTTTAGATACAAAAGGGAGGGCAGAACAGAGGAGAGTGGGAGAAAATCCAACGGATGAACAGAAGCGGAATCGTCAGGCTTTAGCAAAAACGGAAAATAAAGATCTCTGATTCTTTCCAACTAGATCATTGTTAATCATTGATTGTTAATCATTAATCTTGATCAAATATTATTAAACGAGGGGAAATGACGAGGAAAGATAGGTGGGAGCATACCTTTACAAACCAAAAAAACAAAAATGAATTTTCTTTGTTTTGTCAAACTTATTATTTGTTTATTTAACTTTCGTTTTTGCAAGCAAAGCTGAAGCCTTCTTTTGACGGCGTTGGGGTTGTGGGATTAGTATAACTGTTGCAGATACCATAATACAATTAGATGAGTTTATTACGAACTCATCCCTCTGTTCTTGTCAAATTTTCAGGCCATGGCTTTTACCTCAGTGGGTACTTTCTCACCTGAATGACTAAAATGACCTCTTTGGACTTCACTCCCTGATTTCCAAAATTGAAAATCTCTGATCAATGACCTGCTATTCCACTGTTCAAAGGAATTCAGCATGTCAGACGCATGTACCACTTGTACGGGCAATTTAGTAATTTCATCCCCATCCAAGTTAATTTGATCTATTTACTAATTACTAATTACTAATTCCAGATTATGAATAAACCCCCGCAACTACATTATTACTTTTTCCTGTCTATTTTATAAGAGTCTAAAATTTATGTTTAAGTTCTATATATAAAAGATTGATAAGAGTTACTTATCATTTAATTAGTTTTTTTTATTTTTAACCCTCATTAATTACATAAATTGTATTAATTAAAAAGGTTAGTGATATATATATTTACTTTGTTTCTCCCTCTTACTTGCCCATAATAAATAAGACATACTTAGAAAAAATATTTATTTCACATATATTTATTGTTTATAACTAATTATAACAGTTTTCTTAAATCATGTAATCCAGTTATTAGGCTCGAATAATAAATATAAACTAAGTTGATATATTTTTTTTTAATTTTATCTTTATTTATGAGTGGTTATCATTCGCCTCTTTTTCTCTTTTTACTTTTAGTGGGAGTAAAATTGTAACATTCATATTTATTATTTTTAAAAATGACTTATAATAAAGATCAAAATCTTTTCCTAAACTAAATTTATAAATAAGATCATAATAATGGGAACATTTTTTTATAATCGGCAAAAACATTCCCCCTGGACAGAAATAATAAATCATATATACTCGAGGGAACCAAAACGAACGTGGACGATTAGCTCACTAATTTCGTGTTATCAATATAAATACAAGTGAACACCGATGCCTTCTCCAGAAAAGAAGATTTTTTAAGGAACCGATTTCCACCTTAAGAAAAAAAAAACTGTAAAAATTATGGAGTGAAAGGTGGAACTGAAGCGTAATTAACTAACGCGTAAACTAATGTGTATCAGCAGGTCATCACTTGAAGCCTACGATACGATACGATACGTGTCTGTATTTTAAATTGCCTCGTCAAAGGGTCCCTCCATAACAGACGCCAGTTGGGGGAATGTCTGAACTCTGAAACGCTGAAGACCGCTCTTGTATCTTGTCGTTTATTAAAAAAATTTATTAAAAAAAAAAAGGAGAAGAAATATCTCTCACAAGATACTCCAATCACAATTAACAATCTTTGTAAGAAAACAGAACATCAACATCAACGTCAACGTCAACGTCAACATCCAATATCCATCGTAATGATGGAATTAGAATCTAGAAACGATTTTCAACGGAAAGCGTGGAAGTATATAAATATTTCTGAATTCTGAATTTAGATTTTTTATTTCTATCGAAGTAGCGTGGACCATGTGGAATGGGCTGGGCCGAAAAAGAAGTGAAGTGGACAGGCTCAAAAGCCCAAGGAGAAAGCATGAATATCCCGAGGGTGGGTGGGCAGATGATGTGAGGGTGTCAGGAGAAGCCCAGCTGCTGCAAAAGCAACTTGCCACTGGGATCAAGTGGGGTCCAATGATGAAATTCCCTGAGGAGGGGGGCCCAGCTAAATATGATTCTCTCACAGCGAGAGAGAGAGAGAGAGATATATAAAGCGTCATGATAAGCTCATCACGCAGAGGCAAACAAAATAGGAGAAACCCTTTTTCTGTGTATGATATGAATGAATCAAAAGGGGAAGACAAAAGGAACAAGGGAAAAATCAAAAGAGGGGATGAAGCGCGTTGTCGTATGCATGGTCCCTGAGGGAAGCGTGATGCTGAAACCTCATCAGTATTACTATTTGGTGGTTTGATGAGTACCTGTGCCTGCCGTGTCAAGCCAATCTATACTAATACTATACATACTCTCCCTCCCCCTCTCCCTCCCTTCTTCCTTCATCGATCTCTGCAACCGTATGTTGACTCACGTGTCCAATCTCATAGCTTTGTGGCGCGTGTCATATACATCCCCCCACCCGCCAACCACTCGCCACTGTATTTCATAATAATAACTCGTTTCTTCAATTTCTGTACCCAGTAGAAGATGATCAGAAATGGCCAGTAGTGATTTAATGCCCTTACTGATGGCGTAAGTGCGTGGGCGAGTTTGAAAAAGGCGGTGACATCAGGCAGAAATAAGAAACCGTAGGGTAGATGAGCAACATGAACCCCAAAAACAAAACAAAAAGTGTTATTTTTAATTTTTTATTATTTTTTAAAAAATTTATTACTTTAAAATTATGCAGTTTCTTTTTTATTAAGAGTATTAAATTTTTTAAAATCATAAAAATTAAAAATAACACTATTTTATATCTATAAAATATCAAAATATCATTTATTTTATATAAAATTTACTAATAAAAAAACCCCACATAAATATTCTGAAAAAAGTGGTTTTTTTGAAGGGCAGTCGGCACCCCCTACCACTCTCGACCCTTAAATCAACTTACAGCCAAGGGTTTTGAGTTCAAAACTTGGGAGCATCCGAGCGTTATATCTTAGGGATGCATCCCAAAAAAATAGTTTTGTTCGTGACTGGAATCCACATTAGTTTGGGTTTGTGAAGTTTTTTGTGACAAGATGCTGACTTGAAATATCGGGTGCATATACAAAATAAAAACAAGAAAGAAAAAAAGCAAAACGCTGGGTTTTTAATTTGTGTTGGTTCTGAGACTTACTAATGTTAACTATATGTTTGTTATCATTTATGAAAGGTCAATAGGTATTTATACACATAAATCGTGATAATACTCATCTCATATATTTATCTTATATATTAAAAATTATGATTGAAAAACTGTTTTTAAATACTTCATTCACTGTTTCAAACTAATATTAAAGTATACCTCCATATTTAAAAGTCGCCTACAAAAATACCTACCGATCATTCACTTAACAGCTTAACTTGAATTGCCTATGCTATCCATACCAACCATAGCAATGGGCCAATGCAAGATGTGGTTTTTTTCTTTTTAGTGAGGAAACAAAGAGGATGGAAATAGAGAAAAGGGGGAAATTGGGTGGCGTCAAGTTCTCTCTCTATCTATGTCAGGTTACTGAGGTTGTACTAAAGAGGGTGGCAGAGGAGGGTACTGTTTGACTTGACGTAAGAAACAATGAAAGGGCGTGCCTGGATGCGTGTGATGTGGTTTAGCAAGCAACAATTCAATTCAATATATGTGGAGTTATTGCAGAGTACAGTAAGTACTTAACTCTCTCGCTGGACTTTCATGTGCAAATATACAATCCTAGCGTCCATCCGTCACATTGGCTCTACAGATATATATATATAATGGCGGCACAGGCATCCTCCTCAAGCAAAAGCCCACAACATCGCATCAATCACACATATCCAGATACGCAAGATATTATGCCCCCAACAGAGAGCCTCGTGTGTATGTAATATGCAGAGCTGTCAATAGGGTCATTTCACTGCCCCATCATTGTCGATAGGGATAACACAGTCAACAAGGTGTACAATGTTAGAATATACTGAACTCACAAGTTGATTAATTAAACACGAGATTTAATCCTGGAATCCACAACTAGTCCCACAGGAATCGTATCAAACAGATCATACATTTTGTCTGAACAAGATGGATAAACAAGGAGATTGTGTTTATTAGAATGTTTTTGTAACAGATACAAGACAGTAAAACTTGGAGGGAGGTTAAAATTAGCATACGTATATCGCAATGTTACAAAATTGTACATACACTGACGATGGGGGATGGGGGAGGTTACAAGGGGAGAATACAATTACCAGTCTAACCCTGACCCTGACCCTGTATTTTATCCTCTTCTTAAATTACATATCTTCCTTGGATTTTACAAGCTGACATGATCTTGACTGGGATTTGGGATTTAATTACGAGCTCCTCCTCAGTAGGACAATTTGGGAATTACAATAGTTCTTGCTGTCCTTCACGGTCTTCCACTGGTGAGCGATGTCTTGGGCGATCTTAGTGGCATCAGAGGCAGTTCCAAGCAGGCCTCTTCTGGTGAACCCCACCGTATACAAACCATTCTCTCCCTTCCAACCCTCAGGAAAGGGCGTTTTCGGCATTCCATCTTCTGTGAAAAAATCACTCCCCTGCAGGGAAAAAAAAAACATTCAACCCGTTTCACAATAACGTAAGTGTTTTTTGTAAAGACATTATCATTATTCTTTGATTTGATTATGTCTTTCACTCCGAAGTACGAGAGAGTTACGTATTTATCATCGAACACATGATAGTATGCAGTAGTACGATACAGTTTATGCTTACGTTTGCAACTTTGGATTTTAGTTTTCACTGACACCATGCAGAATCATTCAGAGCATAATAAGTAACTCCATACCGCCCTGGTATATGGACCTTAAACCGATCATTAAAAAGATTTAACATTTTGATAAAAAAATTGATCTTTCCGCAGAGAAGACTACACCTTCTTGAGGCTGGAAAAGAGCAAAAAAGGACGGCCAAGAGGCAGCAAAATGCAAATAGCCATGTTTCATATTTTAATGATTGTTACCCTTCGTTGGTGAAACTGAAACGTCACACACAATGAACAAGAAATTTAATTTTAAAAAATAAAACCTGTATAACCCGAACTGATTTATATTCTTTTCTTGCATGTTGAAAAAGAAGAAATTTGTAAGATTCTGCACTCTGTATTCTGCATGTGTCCGACTCTAGAAAGCGATAGGTCTTTAGGCAGTTCATGAAAAAGGACAGAGGTAAATAACAAAAACGCAAACAAAATATAGACAGATTCGTGGTTTTACCTTGAGCCAAGTAGGCACGTTGCTTCTGTAACCCGTTGCTAAGATTATAGCATCGAACTCTCTCTCTTGGCCATCCACGAACTTTACACTATTTCTCGTTATCTCCTTCACTGCTTGCATCACCTGAAAGTGAAGTATTAGAGGGAATTCAGATATATCCTCGGGATACGTTAAAGTATGCGCAGGAGACAATTTTTCGATTGAATTTACCTTAATTTTCCCAGATTTTATGTGTGATAGTGCTCCAACGTCTAGAACAGGGGTTTTTCCGGTGGCGTTTTTGAGCTCAATGGGTCCTGTTTTGGGTCGCCGGAGACCATAACGATCGGTGTTTCCCAATATGAAACTGGTCAGCGTCAGCAGAAACTTGTCTACTAATCTTAAAGGAAACCATTTAAGGAGGGCCATGGCTACTCCAAATGTTGAGAACCCAAACATCTCCCTAGGTAGAACATGTATCTGTATATATATCATTAAAATATGCAAAAAGTGAGCAAAACAGGACACGTTTCTAAATTTGGCATTTGGTTACTTTCAAGGGAAGTTTATAATCATTATCAAATATAATATCAAACTTCAGTAATCAATACTCACAGTGTTCCTTGCGACCATGAAAGGGAACGCATTGTGCCTGCAAAGATCCAAGCTTGCTTCCATGCCCGAATTCCCACACCCAATGACCAAAACCCTCTTGTTCTTGTAATCAGAACCAGACTTGAAGAGACTGGTATGAACAACAGGCCCATGAAAAGACTCCATTCCAAGGATTTTAGGAATCATCGGCTCTGCATTTTCTCCGGTGGCCACTACAAGCCACCGGGAAATGTATTCAAAATCTTGAGTCCGAACCGTCCAAAAGCCGCAACTTTGGTTGAACTCTGCGCTCATGACGGTTTGATTGAAGCGAGGTTGAATTGAGAAGTGCGAGGCATATGACTCAAGGTACGAAACAAACTGGTATTTGGTTGGGTACTTGGGGAAATTGGGAGGGAAACCCATCAAGGGAAGTTCACAAAAGTATCTTGGAAGATGAAGTTTGAGACGGTCATAGGTTCTGTGTTTCCATAGAGAAGCAATACAGTCACTCTTCTCAAGAATAACACAGGGGACACCATGTTGAGAGAGGCAAGCAGCGACTGCTAAACCAGAGGGTCCAGCGCCTATGATGATAGGTCCATGAACCCAAGCACATTTAGCTTGTTCTTGTTCTTGTTCTTTGTGAGATCCCATATGTGAGAGAGAAAGAGAGAGAATTCCCAAGAAGGCAAGAAAGGAGTACAAGAATTTATCAAAAGCAGCAGCAATAATACAGAGTGCTGTGTTTTTTTTTTCCCTCTTTTATATTTCCCTTTCACTACCTGCCCCGGTTTGTGTTTCACTCAAGAGGACAATAGGGAAAGGTGGTACCTTGATATTATGAGAATTTAAAGAGGTGAATGAGAGATGGAGAACTGAGAAGAGAGGTTATGAGAAGTGGGAGGGGAGGGAAGAGGAAGGACCAGAGAGAGAGAGAGAGAGAGAGAGAGAGGCGTGAAGGGAAAGGAAAGGATTTGGTTCAGTTTCTCAAGGCTATTTTGTTCTGAACTTGAGACTCGCAGTGGGGAGCAGAGAGTTTGATGGGGTTGGAGGAGGAGCAAGTAGGGGAAAGGCTGCTATAAATACATTTATGCATTTGCATGCCATTGCCCTTTTCTCTCATTTATTCTCACTTTCTGCTAACCACTCTCACTCTCACTCTCCCTCCCACTTCTTCCTCTGTTGATTCCCTCGTAAAACAAAATTTGCGCATTTCATCATTGGTTTTGGGGGTATAATGTTCACCTCGTGTGAAATTACATTTTCCTTTCAACATGTTTATCTATGAAAACATGAGATGGTCAATTTTTTTATGATTTAAGGTCAACATTTCTTTTTTGGGAAAAGAACTCGTACTCAACACTTGCCTTTAGTTTTGATGGGAAGAAAATCAGGGTAAGGAATGCTTAGGTGAAAAAAAATTAAAAAATAGTAATTTTTATTACTATTTTTTTAATATTCTTTACCCTATTTTTTCTCATTTTCCCCTCTATCCAAACATAACATTATATAACATTCATTAGTGTAAAATAGCATTTTTAGACCACATCATTTAGACCGGTTATTACGGATAAAGTCTAAAAAATATGACCGGTGGCAGTTTGGTAATTATAAAGAATTTTTTAGACCAATTCTTAAAATAACCGGTCTAAAAGATATTATTTAGATCGGCTATCCAAAGAACCAGTCTAAAAATATAAAATTAATTAAAAAATAAAAAATATTAAGACTTTTTAGACCGGTTGTCACTAATAACCGGTCTAAAAGATAAAATTTTTTAGATCGGTTGTTGATGATAACCGGTCTAAAAGATGCGGAATTAAAAAATTAAATATTTTTTTATTTTTAAGACCAGTTATTAGTTATAACCGGTCTAAAAGATGAACTTTTTAATATCGGTTTTGTCAAATAACCGGTCTTAAAAGTCCACCATAATATTTAAAATCCTCTCTCGCGGCCTTAGTTTACGCCTAATTTCAACTTTAAAATCTGATACTCATCAAGCTTCTTATAAACCCCTCTACAGTGCTACGGTAGGTCCTCCTTCCCACATCGCTCCTCCATCCTTAGCCATCTCCATCGTCAACGCAAAGGTACGGTGGAATCCATTATCATAAGGCCCGGCTTTTCTTCCCTCCGATTAGTTTAAGGTAAGCGCTCTACTTAATTAGTTTTATACATACTTCAGATTAGCTACTGTCATATACTTCAAATCGATTTCTATTGCAAAATTTTATACTCATATTTGCTTCAAGCTTACGATTGTGTTATCTGAGAGAGTTTACAAATTGGATTCTTCACTAGGGGTCCAAGGTTAATGTTTTCTTCTGTCATTTGCCCTGTTTCTAAATATTTATTCTCCGACAAAATTTCTTAAATAAAAATCATCTTATAACCTGCGATCTAATTACTTTCTTTTCTAACTCATTTCCTAATATTATTTCATATTGTTGAACCATTCACATCTCATTATAAATTTACACTGGGTGTTGCAAGATTCCTGCTCTGTGCTCATTGGGTTCTTCAAGTATAACTTCACCAGGATATATTCGTTATAAGTAATTATAAGTATGGCCTTTGAAGTATGTTTTTAGTATATGTACAGATTGAGTGAACTAACGTAATTAATGGGGGGGAAAAGCATTTTTTTAGACCGGTTATTTGAATAACCGGTCTAAAAAGTCACACTTTTTAGATCGGTTGTTGGAATAATCGGTCTAAAAAGTAAATTTTTAAACCGGTTGTATCAAAATTTCATCTGAAATCGGTTTAAAAAGTCATTTTTATCCGATCTAAAAAATCATTTTTCTTACCAGTGATTTGTTATAAATATAGGACATTTGGTTTGTCCCATCGTGACAAAAAGGTTTGGTTTATTATCATTGATGTAAGCCATCTCATTAAATCTGTTATTTGAATATATGAGTATAATAATATCGTTAGTCTATTGTTCTATATATTACTATTTTCGTTGAATTCTTGATTATTGAAAAGGGGTAAAGAAGAGGTTCGAGATTTTATTCACGAAAACATATTGAAAATAACTTATAAAAAAAATTAAAGAAATATAAGATACTTGATGAAAATATTAAATTATTTTTTCTTGGAATGCCCCACCTTAAATAAAAGAGTGAGAATGAGAGTAGGATTCCCTCTTTGTTATTAAATTTTAGTCAGGGGTTGGACTCACTGGCCAAGTGCAGGATGTCAGCCTCGTCACAGCAACACGTTGTCGTAGACTCGTAGCTTAATTTGTTTTCAACATTTGCAACATGTTATGTGCTTTACTTTAATATGAGAATGCTACCCAAATATCGCGATAGGAAATACAATCCTCTCCCTATCCGGTGAGCTGAAGCGGTTCTGACCGGGTAACAGTATAAGTGATTTTTATAAAAATTAGATTATAAATATAATTTGTGTTTAAATTCATGATGACAAAAATTACTTTTTTAAAAAAAGCACCAGACTTTTGATCTTTTTCTTAAAAGTTGTTTTAAGAAAAAAAAGTCTGGTTGCTAAAATACGAACCCAAATACTCTAAATCATATGCCATTAAACTTTTTTTAAAAAAAAACTACGTTAATATGCTTTAGAGCTTGTTTGGAATAGCGGTTGAAAATTTCATAAGTGCTTATGAATTGTAATTCACGGATACGAAGTAGCTTTTACGGTCTACGAGGTAAATATGTGGAGGAGATTTGTCTCGATTTACGTGAATCAGGCTTATATAATAAGCGCGATTCGTAAAAGTGATAACAAACAAGCACTTAAAGTGGTGAATGATAGGTAATATGAGAAAGGCCTATGTTTTCCTATAAATTTAGTTATAGCTTTATTAGTTTTTCTGATGTAATATTAGCATCTTAGTAAATATATTTTTAGACAGTATATATTTTTCTTTGTTTTATTTTTTTTTCCACCAGCATGATTGGGAAACAACAAAACCATGATTTTAAAAGTCTTTTTTTATAAGTCGAAACAAAACTCTTCTCATATATTTACCTCATAAATCATAAAAACTAATTTAAACATGCACTTAAATAGACCCTCTCCTTTGTTTTCAAATTGAACTCGATCTCAAAGCTTGGGACTTTGATTTGACATGGATGAAGCTTATGAATGGAGGGGTGAAGGGGAGAATTATGGGATATATGCACTATTTTGTAATTTTACCCTCTATCCTAAATAACCCTTTATAGCAAGAAAAGTCCCACATATACCCACTCACTCCCTATATTACCTGAGGTTTGGATCTCACGATCTCTTCCCTTAGCTTAAAAAAGTTACAGTGTGTCATGTGAGTTACAAGATTCTGAATAACAACACTAAGTTAAACTCAAGGCAATTTTTCTTGGCAAGATTCTCTCCTCAGCTGTTTTCAAGTTCACGAGAGCTTATAAAAGTACAACAAAGTAATGAAGCCAGAATTGACAGTAGCCTATTCTCCCAATCTGTTGATTTATGTTTAATAATGGAGGGAGTATCACTTTGTTTACATGAATTGCCACGTATTAGCTGAGAGGAATTTACCTGCTCATAATAATAAGAAGAAGTATCTCATTGATGAGGTAACAATAAACTGTATGTCACAATTAGGTACTCAGCTTATCCATAGCAAAACGATGTCGTTTTGTGGAATTAAATACGTGAAACAAAGACCCTTTTTCATCCAGCATCTATATATCCATCACTTCTCTTTCATTGTGTATAACAATATTATTGCCGGTGGCTGAGAGATGAGCGGATGTAATGCGTCATCTATCTATGTTCTATTTTTCTATAACAATGATTAATATAATATTTTTTTTTCATATCTAAAATATAAAAAATAAATAATTGCGGTGGTCATGAGTCATGACTCATCATGAGTCATGAATAATAATATTTGCTTCTCTAATCTTATTTATAAAATAGATAAAAGATTTTTTATCATATTTATAAGTCACACTATTAAATTATTGTATAAATAAGTCAATTTTACCTTATTTTACCAATGTGCATTATTGTATTATTGGGGTAAATTGTATATCAAATAGGATTATTGTTATAATATAAATAGGATTGCATTAGTACTTGTATTTCAAACTACTTCAATTCATCCATAATGTGAAAGCCAGGGACTCTTTCAGTCCGCGACAAGAGAAACTATAGATCTGTTTCAATTATTTGATTTAGTTTAGTATTATTTTTTGCTGCATTGACCTATTTTCACGCAATTCCGGTGAAAAATAACAAAACCCTATCAACAAGTTATTGAATAAATAAATAATTGAATAATGAGGTTCTGAGTCCTGATTATGCAGAATTGGAACGGCCTCGGTGATATGGATCGATGGGATAAAAAAAATAGGAACAAGATTCTCGTTGGTGACATTAAATAATCATAATTTTATTGTACGTGTCAACCTAAGATGTCGGTTTTGGTGATTGTTAACTAAGGAATAATAGGAACTCGTCATTATCCCTATAATCATTTTCAAACCCAGGAATTGATTCGCGCATTTACATTTTAGGGAGTGTACAAAGTTTCAAACGATCCCTTTGTTTCAATACTTGCTTCTTTTTTTAAGAGGAGTTCGGTTTGCAATATTGGGTGGCGTCCACTTATTAGATAACAAGAGATATATATTGGCTTCTAAAGTCTAATAACTTAATTACCACTTAAGAGAGTCCATGCATTCTTGGAAAGATGCCTCCATATTTTGATACTTGAGAATACTAATCTAATTAATTAATTATGCTTCTCTCCGTGCCACTCATTTATCTCACCACTATTTTTTCCATAATTTAATTATAGGATTAAGAGGAAAATTTGCTCAAGAAGTATAAAAAATGGAATGATTTTGTCATGACCGTTATCCCAGTTAATTTTAACTTTTAGTTAGTCAAATATGTTGAACTTACAGTTCACATGTCATTTTTATGAAAGTGTAAATTTACCCTAAGAGTTTTAAATCAAACTTAAAAAAAAGAAATAAATGATACATTGACTTTTGAAGTAAATTTGCACCTTAACAAAAATGACATATGGCTTGCAAGCTCAGAATATTTGATCAACTAACAGTCAAAATTGACTAAGATAACAGACAAGGTAAAATTTCCCCTTAACTCTTAATTATATCATTCGGAATAACGATATATTTTTTAATATTTTATAGAAATGGTGCTGGTTAGTTAAAATTCATTTTTTTTAAAATGAAACCATTATAATTTCATTTGAACGTCCCAAATTAAAAGGAGAATAATAAAGGTTTAGCTTTAAGAAATTAAAGACATAAAAGGAGAATAAAAGGAGTAAAATGAATAGAGTGAACACGTATATGTGATACCTAGTCACGTCATTAAGAAAATATTGGTGGATTTGTAAAATGGAAGAGTGAGTTATCAACATGTTTAGCATATTTTGTTTAGCTTTTAGAAGGGCTATAAGTATATATACATATAAGTTGAAACAACACCCCTCTTACATATTTACCTCATATTCTGTAAATCATAAATAAAAAATTACTTTTAAAGACTCTAATAACTATTTAAAACATACTATTATCCCCCTCGTTCTAAGTGTACTATAAGATATGTAACTAATAAAATTCTTGTTGGCGAAAAGCTGTGAATAAATAGAATTTTTTAATGAGGGTGTAAACTTAGCATGTGAGAATGATTTAAAATAGACTTACACAATCAGTACCAAATTGGAGATGGCAGCTTAGTTCACAATGCAAAAGAGGGTTGTAGGAGTAGCTGGCTATGTACTGGTGTATGGAGAGGACGAGACAGCAAAGGGACATTAATAACAGAACTATAATCTTTGTGAAGAAAACGAATATATGTACTAAATAAAGTATAACTTTCAACGAATATATGATTGTGAGTGGATACGGGGATCTGCAACAACAATTCACTCGGCCATTAACATACACACCCAGGGACACACACGCCCACACTTTTCTCATACGTACACATTATCTATAATGTCAATACTTACTGCACACAAAGTTTGTTAATGGATCCTATTGGCTCGTACGTTATTCAAATCTGATAAATTAAAGTGGAGCTTGCAATGATAGATCATATACTAAGCATTAGAACAAGAATACACCGGTAGGTGCACAGAAAAAATAACCACATACAAGGCAAGCTATATATATCAACCTCCCATATAATAATAAATATTCATATAGGAAGTATATATGACTCAAAATTGTTGAAAGTGGGAAAGTTCCACATCCAAAAAACGAAGAGGGAGGGGGTGAAAGTTTTAGTATAAATAGGAGGCTCCTCCTTCCTTCAAATCATCCCTCAACTTGCCTTCTTCCTTTTATAAGGTATTTTGTATTTCCTTCTCTCTTATAGTATCTCACTTATAAAATTTTTAGAGTGAAATTAGATTCTGGTATTTTCCTTATTGTTATCTTATTTATTGTTTATGAGCTACTATTAGATATACTAGTTGTGATTTATTATATTATTAAATTACTTCTAGAAACTTTATTTTTTAGTATTGTGATTTTTTAGTATAATCGGTTACGCTCTATATATCCCGCTTCCGCAACAATTGGTATCAGAGCCAAGGTTATGTCTGAGTATGCTTTGTGGTTGCAGTATAATCTGAACTTCCACATCATAAAAAGAATTACCTTGAGGTTTTGCATTTGCAGCTATTAAATAATATTTGGAGCAGAAATGGCGGACAAAAAGATTGAAGAATCCACATTAAGTGTTAACAATTCGTCGTCAGCATCTTCGCTTCTGACAAGAATTATGCCCAATGCGAAGTTTGCAGTTGAAATTTTTAACGGATCGGGAAATTTTGGGATGTGGCAGAGTGAGGTTCTTGATGTTCTTTTTACACAACAATTAGATTTTGCTCTTAAAGAAAGGAAACTATATAAAATGGGAGAGGAAAATTGGAGGATCATCAATCGTGTTGCTTGTGATACTATTCGATCGTTTCTTTCCAGAGAACAGAAGTATCCATACACAAAGGAAACTTCTGCTTGTAGATTGTGGAAGGCATTAGAGGATAAATTCCTGAAGAAAAGCAGTCAGAATAAGCTTCACATGAAGAAAAGATTGTTGCGCTTCACTTATGTTCCTGGTACCACAATGAATGATCATATCACCAGCTTCAACAAGTTGGTAACAGATTTGCAGAATTTGGACGTGACTTTTGAAGATGAAGATCTGGCCTTGATGTTGTTGGGATCACTTCCTGATGAGTACGAGCACCTGGAGACTACTCTACTTCACGGTAAAGAGGAAGTATCTCTCAGAGATGTTTGTTTTGCGCTATACAGCTATGAACAAAGAAAGAGGGATAAACAAAGAGGCGGAGAAGCAGAAGCACTAGTCACAAGAGGGCGTGCTGAAAATCAATCTAGATCAAGGAAAGGGAGATCCAAATCAAGGTCTAGACCTAGTAAGGATGAATGTGTCTTTTGTCGAGGAAAGGGCCACTGGAAGAATGATTGCCTAAAGTTGAAAAACAAAGCCAAGCAGAACAATGGGAAGGTTGTTATGGATTCAAATGTAGCTGATTGTGATGATGAAAATTCAGATTTTTCATTATCTACAACAACGTTGTCAAAATCGTCAGGCGTATTGTTGTTGGATTCAGCTTGCAGTCATCATATGTGTCCCAACCGAGACTGGTTCACTGATTTCCAAGAAGGAGGATGTGGAGTTGTCCACACAACAGATAACACTTCACTTACCGCATATGGCATTGGTTCAGTTCGATTGAGGAACAATGACGGATTGATCATAACATTGACAGATGTTTGATATGTACCAGATTTGAAGAAAAATCTCATTTATGTGGGAACTCTAGATTCAAAGGGGTTCAAGATCACTGCAGAAAGTGGAGTGATAAAGATACTTTCTGGTGCACTGGTGGTAATGAAGGGTATTCGGAAGAGCAATAATACGTATCACTATCAAGGTAGTACGATTATTGGAATAGCAGCAGTGACATCCAGTGATGAGAAGGAGGCAGAAGCGACAAGGTTATGGCATATGCGCTTGGGACATGCTGGAGGAAAATCCTTAAAAACTATTTCAGATCAAGGGTTGTTAAAAGGATTAAAACATTGCAGTTTAGAGTTTTGTGAGCACTGTGTGAAGGGGAAGCAGACAAGGGTTAAGTTCGGAACAACTATCTATAATACAAAATGTATTTTGGATTATGTTCACTCTGATGTTTGGGGTCCTTCCAAAACACCATCATTGGGAGGAAAACATTATATTGTAACCTTTGTTGATGATTTTTCCCGAAGAGTTTGGGTGTATATGATGAAGACTAAAGATGAAGTGTTGGAAATTTTTATCAAATGGAAGACGATGATAGAAACACAAACAGGCAGGAGGATCAAATGTCTTCGTATAGATAACAGAGGAGAATACAGGAATGATCATTTCCATAAGATTTGTGAGGATGATAGCATCGTCAGACACTTCACCGTCAGAAATACACCACATCAAAATGGAGTGGCAGAACGCATGAATCGAACTTTGCTGGAGAAGGTTCGATGTATGTTGTCCAATGCTGGCTTGGGCAAAGAATTTTGGGCTTAGGCAATTATATATGCGAGCCACCTTATTAATCGTCTACCATCTACTGCTATTTATGGTAAAACACCATTGGAACAATGTTATGGTAAACCTGCTACAGATTATGATTCTTTGCATATATTTAGTGCAATTGCATACTATCATGTGAAAGAATCAAAATTAGATCCGAGAGCAAAGAAAGCTATTTTCTTGGGGATCACTTCTGGAGTCAAAGGATATCGTTTATGGTGTCCAGAGACAAAGAAGATTGTATTCAGTAGGGATGTTACCTTTGATGAATCTGTCATGGTAAGAAAGGTAGCAGCTGAAGATACCCAGTAAGGTAATAGTGTTTCAAAGCAGGTGGAGTTTGAAGGAAAGATGATTTTTCCAGTACAAGGAGCAGATGGGGAAACAAGACAAGACTTTCTTGAGGTAGAAGAAGAGCCAGTTGATAGGGAGGTTTCAACTCATAGACCTCAACAGCAACGTGAATCAATAGCAACCAGCAAGCCAAGATGAACAATAAGAAAGCCTACTCGTTTCGAAGACATGGTGGCTTGTGCAACCTCAATTGCAGTTGATGACATTCCTTCAACTTATAAATGAGCTATCTAGAGCTCAGAAAAGGAAAAATGGAGGAATGCCATGAATGAAGAAATGCAGTCCCTTCATCAGAATGGTACGTGGAAATTGGCCAAACTCCCCAAGGATAAGAAGGCAATTGGTTGCAAATGGGTATATATAAAGAAATAAGGATTTCCTAACCAAGGTGATGTGCGCTATAAAGCAAGATTGGTAGCTAAAGGCTATGCTCAGAAGGATGGAATTGATTACAATGAGGTATTTTCTCCGGTTGTGAAACATTCCTCTGTTAGAATTTTGTTGGCTTTGGTAGCACAGTTAGATTTGGAACTAGTTCAGATGGATGTAAAAACTGCATTTTTAAATGGAGACTTGGAGGAGGAAATCTACATGACTTAGCCGGAAGGATTCAGAGTTGCTGAAAAGGAGAATATGGTATGTAAACTTGAAAAATCGTTATACGGATTGAAACAATCTTCGTGGCAATGGTATAAACGATTTGACAAGTTTATGTTGCGACAAAAGTACAGAAGAAGTAGATACGATCATTGTGTCTATTTGCAGAAACTTGAAGATGGATCCTTTATATATCTCCTTTTATATGTCGATGATATGTTGATAGCTTTAAAAAATCAGGTATAAATTGAGAAGCTGAAGGTTCAACTAAAAGGGGAATTTGAGATGAAGGATTTAGGCGAGGCAAAAAAAAATTCTCGGTATGGAGATAACAAGAGATAGAGAATCAAAGAAACTCTTTTTATCTCAAAAGGAGTATTTGAAGCGGGTGCTAAATCGTTTTGGTATGAATAAGAGAACAAAATCGGTTAGCACTCCACTTGCCCCTCAGTTTAAGCTCAGTGCTGATATGTCGCCAAAGGATGAAGATGAACGAGAGTATATGTCAAGGGTACCATATGCAAATGCCGTTGGTAGCTTGATGTATGCAATGGTTTGTATAAGACCTAACATTTCACAAGCTATTGGAGTTGTGAGTAGGTACATGCATGATCCAAAGAAGGAGCATTGTCAAGCTGTGAAATGGATTCTACGGTATATTTGTAATACTGTAGATGTTGGATTGGTTTTTTAGCAGGAATGTGATTGATCTTTAGTTGGGTATTGTGACTCAGATTTTGCTGGTGATTTGGACAAACGAAGATCAACTACTGGTTATGTGTTTACTTTTGCAAAAGCACTAGTTAGTTGGAAGTCAACTTTGCAGTCAACAGTTGATTTGTCTACCACAGAGGCAGAGTACATGGTAATTACAGAGGCTGTAAATGAGGCAATTTGGCTTCAAGGATTGCTTGGAGAACTTGGTATTGGTCAAGAAAGCATCGTAGTTTATTGTGACAGTCAAAGTGCTATTCAATTAGCAAAGAACCAAGTTTACCATGCAAGGACGAAGCACATTGATGTTCGATATCACTTCATACGGGAAATTTTGGAAGAAGGTGGAGTCATGATACAGAAGATACGGACAACTGAAAATCCTGCTGATATGCTGACAAAGGTTGTGACTTCTGTCAAATTTCAACATTGTTTGGATTTGATCAACATTGTTGAACATTGATTGTTGAATTGTAAGAATAAACTTGTAATTAGAATAAATTAGGAATGTCGGAATTTTCCCAAGGTGGATATTTGTTGAAAGTGGGAAAGTCCCACATCGAAAAAACGAAGAGGGAGGGGGCGGAAGTTTTAGTATAAATAGGAGGCCCCCCTCCCTCTTTCAAATCATCCCTCAACTTGCCTTCTTTCTTCTATAAGGCATTTTGTATTTCCTTCTCTCTTATAGTATTTCACTTATAAAATTTTTAGAGTAAAATTAGATTCTGTTATTTTCCTTATTGTTATCTTATTTATTGTTTATGAGCTGCTATTAGATATAGTAGTTGTGATTTATTATATTATTAAATTACTTCTAGAAACTTTATTTTCTAGTATTGTAATTTTTTAGTATAATCGGTTACGCTCTATATATCCTCCTTCCGTAACAAAAATAATATTGCACTTTGTATACTACCGGACTTTATGTTGTGTCTTTGACTTGCATTATTTTGGATGTATCACTTGTTTTTAAATTTTGTGAGGGGTCAGAAGCTGGAAAAAGTGAAAACGTGATCCATTAGGAATGCCAATATTAGGTTTGTAAATTGCTCGTTTGGATTAGTTTATAGAAACTCCATAAGTGTTTATAAATCGTGATTTATATAATACGAAGTAACTTTTACAGTTTACGATGTAGTTTTTATGATCTACGAGGTGCTTTTATGGTCTACAAGATAAATATATGGATGAGATTTATCTCGATTTATGTAAATCAGATTTATAAAATAAGACCGATTATAAATTAAGTTTTCAAACATGCTAAAAATTGAATGCGAACCAGTGAGACCTCTGAGCTCGACGTACTATATATGTCTGTACCTCGCCTGTAGTTAATAATAATTACTCTACACACACACATATATGAATAGTAATATTTAGGAAAATGTGATGGGATATTATTAGACTCCAAAAGTGTTTATTTATGTAAATTGAAATAAAATTATTCTCACATATTTATCTCATATATTATAAATAATGATTGAAAAATTATTTTTAAATATTCCTATTACTATTTCAAACAAGTATTTAATGATATTCGCAAAACTATTTTCCTGTCAAGTTTTAGTATTTGATTGAATTAGTGATTGAAATTTTTAAAAATAATTTTTTAATCATGATTTACGGTATATAAAGTAAGCATGTGATAATAATATTATTTCAATTTATATATATACACACACTTATGGATCCCAATCAACCATCCAAACATAAAGAATGTTTGGGAGTTTTGGTCATCAACAAGCTAAATTATATAATCGTTGGTCTGAAGCAACGATACATCGCTGTCTTGCGTCCATCCTTCATCGTGTGGTGCGCTGTGTATTATTAGCTTATCATTTTCTAGCAACCCCAGTCCCCCGGTCAACTATATACAGTTATATATAATATACGGTTATACTCACGCGGCGGGTTCAATGTGAGGAGACTCATGATTGAGTGGGTACACAGGAAACGTAACCCGTCTGGTTTTTTTGTTTTTAAAGTCAAACATTATTGATCGTCAGAATTTTTTTATATATTTATTTTATATATGATAAAATCTATTTCATATACTCTAAATCATAAATGAAAAGCCTTTTTAAATATTCTAATTAGTATTTCAGACATCTCCAAGATGAGAACAGGTGGAGTGGAGTTCAAAAAGTTCAAAGGGAGGTGTGGGATGGGATGATGTCACGTGAGCGTCATACCTGCGAGTCACGTGGTCCAGAAGAAGCAGTGGGAGGGGAAAGGCCGGTGGGTGGGTCCCAGGGAGAGAAAGACCAAAAGGACCCTGATGGGAGGGAGAGTGTCGCTTAGTTTCCATCAGCAAATTGAGTTCATGGCTGGTACAGGTTGTGCTTGTTTAGATCACTTTTGAAAGTTATGTTTAGTTTGTTTGAATAGTATCATAAATGTTTTTTAATTATGATTTATAGAATATGAAATAGTTTTTATGGTCTATAAGGTAATTTTTACGGTTTATGAAGTAAATATGTGGATAAGGTTTATCTCGATTTACGTAAATTGGGCTTATGCATAAGCCCGATTCAAACAAACTGTTTGTTTATGAAAATTGAAATAAATCTCTTCTCATATACTTATCTTATATATTATAAATTAAAATTAAAATTCTATTTTTTAAAATTTCAAGCACTATTCTAAATAATCACATCATTATGCTATGTTTCTTTGAAGGGATTCATGTAATGATGGTAGTGAAGAGAAAGGGGTAGTGTTTTTCCAGTTATGGGGGCTACCTCAAGGTCTATAGATATTTACCAGAAACCACATCGGATCCATAAATATTAAGAGGATATTTGGTTGAGATTATGTTTATGTATAAGTCTGATTTAAGTAAATCGAGATAAAACTCTTCTATATTTACCTCATAAACCGTAAAAATTACCTTATATATTATAAATCACGATTAAAAAATATGATTAGAAATTCCAACCATTATTCCAAACATCCTCAAAAATTTGATTTATTTAGTGTGTGTGGATTTTACAGGGCCCACCCTCCTTCATTGGTTTAGACTTTAGGGTTTGAAACTCAGTCACCCACTGCCACTATCCATTATTGCAAACTCACTTTCCACCTTAAAATGAAATCCCCGTTGCTCCATGTTAACGCTTTTCTCTCTTTTATTATTCTCCACTTCCATTCTGGGTCTGAGTATCGTGATGTACTGTTCAGCAAAATCTTCATTCTTCCGCCTCCCACCATATTCTACCCGTAATGCGTACCTATCACTGACATTCAAATCATTCTTAACTGTTGGAGTTTTTAAACTTATAAGTGAGTGTATCATAAGAATAAGTCTAATATTATTTGGGAAAAAAAGAACACAAGAGTATATATTATATATTATAAAATTAAGCTAGTAGATGGATCACGAAGAAAAGTGGGCTCGCGTGTACAACAATGGGCCACTAGGAGGCAAATGTAGTTGAAATCCGGCGATTTCCCCCTGCGCGCGAATTAAATACGGACTGAGCACTTTTTTATTAAATGTTTTTAAAAAAATCTAAAATTTATTTGTTTGAATTTTGAGACTTTAACATTTCGGTTGCAGAAGTCATAAACCACATTTTATTTTGCTTGATTGGCCATCATGACTAACGTTCATGCCGTTAACTCCATATTTTGAAACTGCTTAATAAAATCGTGATTATAACATTCAAAAGTCTAGAAACCGCTTATTAAATTGTGGTTATGGCCATTGAATTTTTTGTCCAACGTTCAGATGCATGTGAAACCTATAAAAGGCACAGCTTGCGAGAGGTTCAAGTATCCCAGCTCTGAAATCTCGAGCCCTCTTCCTATCTGGCCTCTGTGCTCTCTCTACCTCATAGTTGCGCTGTGTTTTTTTTGCTGTTCTATTTCATCATGTGTGTGCAGGAAGAGTCCGTTTTATCTTAAGGAATGTCACTTCCAGCCAGCCGATAGTTGCGGAATAGTTCTTAAGGTCAGCGTCCGTAGACGTGACTCGGATTATAAAGCTTGTTTGGTTCAATCGGGTTTATGCATAAGCCCGATTCACGTAAATTTAGATAAATCTCCGCCACATATTTACCTTTTAGACTGTAAAGTTACCTCATAGACTGTAAAAGTTACCTTATATTCTATAAATTATAATTAAAAAATACTTATAAAAACTATCCAAACATACTAATAGATTTTGCAGAAGTTGGCCAACTCCTACAACATCCACCTTGTCCCACATTATCAGCTCATGTTTTTATCTCAAGGCATACGGATGCCAGCAATTGGAGAGTAAATTGCACAACTGTTGGATATGAAGAAGCACAGTTGTAAAATAATTAAAAAACAAAAAAATCTGAAAAATATAGAAAGGTGAAGTTGAATGGTAATACTTTTTTAAAAAGATTTACTCATATGTGAGGTAAAAAAATTAAGGAAAAAAAAAAAAGACAATGCCTGGTTGGTAGCTAGTAATCTTTGCGGATCTGTCTATAAATAGAGCCCGTACCTATATATCTGCAACCCTACACTAATTGTGTCATTCTAACTCCCACTCTGCCTCCACTCCTTCATCATCACTCTTTTGACAATTTATACTGCACAGTGCGCACACCCCCTTGTGCCTTCTTCTGATTTCTTCAATATAAACTCCAACTACCCCTCGCGGCGACAACAACCATAACTATAAATTTTATTTAACCTGACCTCACTTGATATTTTTTAATATATATAATACCCTTATAGGTCTTAATATAAGACCTAATTAGGAAGTCAATGTTGGTCATAAATATAAGGCATATTTTATATATTCATTAAATTTTCTTAAATGAACTATATTGACCTCCCACCAACAATAATTAAATAAGAAAGGAATAGAATTAATAAAGATAATTAAAGAGTTTTAAGAAAAAAAAATATAATATTAACTAACTTAACTATCATCCTTGATCTATTCAATTTAATTAATTAAATCTAACAGGAAAGATATGAGGAATTATATAAATCCAGCGTACTATTGGCCTTCGGAGAGTAAGATTTTACCCTGCTACTCGATTTTGGGCTTCATTATGTAATTTGTCTGATCGTAATTAAGACCACTTGAAATAGAATGGGCCCTGGCCCGAGTAAAGAGCTGATCGAGTCCACTCCAATCGTAACAAAAAAAGCCCACAAGACGGCTAGAAAGTAGAAAGAGCTATGATTATGAAACGCGTCGTCTAAAATATCAGCTTGTACTGCAATGTACTACCATCACCAACTAACGTAATTCCAATTCAGTACTGCATCGGTGAGCGAGATCAGTTTACTCCAGAAATTTTAGTTTTTTTCATGTTATCTTTGGAATAGTTTTTTATAAATTTATAAGTGTTTTTTTTATAATCATATTCCAAACAAGCTAATAATTCAATTAAAGAAATAGAGATCGAGTCATTTGAATATCTTATTCCATCACCAAGTTTACATCAATGCTAAGAATACTTTTACTGATATAACATGCATATATGAATATGATCCCCATATTTACGTTTATAAGGCGTGTTAGTTATTAGAGGGAGAAGCAACCGGTCTTGATTTGAGCGGCGGCAGAAAGGGGCGGAGCAATCATGGAGACGGAGGATCGGACGGACTCATACCTCCGGCGAGCGGCAGGCCTCGGGAGATTCTCCGGCACGACGGTTTCCAAGGAGTTGTGGCGCCAGGAGGGGCAGATCCTCTTCTCGCTCCACTTGGCGGCGACGACGGGAACAGGCAGAGGCAGAGCAAGGGCAGTCTCTCTGTCAGCTGCGGTGACCAGATTTCCGAGGTGAAGTCCGACGAGAGTACAGGCCATGTTCATGAGGATGCATTGCCTTCTCCAGCATGCTTCATCTTTGACCCTACATTTCCAAAACACCCACACAAGTAATTTTTTTTATTTTAAAAAAAGCATATAGAAAAGAAAAGTAAGAGAATAAGGGGTTGAAGACGTACAGAGGAAGTTGAGGAGGTGACCTGGGATTAGTATTATTGAGAGATGGGTTTAAAGATGGAGGTGGGAGATTAAGGCAACAAGTGGTTCTCATGATCAAAGACTCGACGTGATTTGAAAAGTGCAATAAAATAAAGAGATATGGGAAAAAGTTGAGGAATAAAGTAATAAACAAAAAGGGAGAAAGATATATAGAAGAAGAGGGGTGAGTTTGCTTGCCGTCTATGCTCCAATTTTTTTTGGGTAACGAGACGTGTGCCCTTTAAACATTCACATTATTACAACAGGTCACTAATCCCGTCTCCGTCCAAGCACCAAACAAAACTTCCATAATTATTCCGCTGCAAAATATCTCTACAATTTGACTAACTCCACCAAAATATTTTTTTATATTGTTTTCCCACCTCATAATTGAATTTGGGGATCAATTAATAATATGATAGAATCGTGTGAATAATAAAATAAAATAAACATCATTATGTCCATGTGTGTTGTACTTTCATTGAGATGATTTTTTTGTTAAGATATATTCACTGAAAATAAATAAAGGTTACTGTATAAATCAATTGAGTCTCTTGCGTTTTTGTATTCGTTGATTTTGTTTCAAGGAAAAGAATAATAATAATTTTCTCTCCCCGAAAATTATGAATAATTATTAAAAGAAGCAGTTGACAGCCAAAAAGAAAAAACTTAAATTGTAAATTTTTTGACCAAATTACAACATAAACTGTAATGGGGTAAGCCAGACAGCAGAGAAGGCAAAAATATTAGTAGAATAAAATATTGAAGGAGAAAAGAGGGGGTCTATTACGAAGAAGGAAAAGAATGAGGGACAAGAGAACGAGTTTATTCCATTCGACAATCTAATCAGAGATTACAGCTGGTTACTTGTACTACTCTCTCTAACCACTAATGGTTATTAACAGAAGTGGCTAGGACACGTGCCTATTTCTAGTAACAGCCATCAAAGCAGAATAACAGTCATCAATTATAACTTTGACACGTAACAGGGTCACCATCTGGATAAAGCCACCCAAGTTGATTAGTACGTGGCAAGTCTAGATGCAGCTAGTTTAGTTATTCTCTGCCCTTTGGTCACTATTCACTCCGCGAATTATGGAAGTGTGCTTTCCCTCGTCACCATCGACTCGGAAGCTCCACCAGCCTACACGCAACTAATGCCCCAGTGTTACAAAAATGTTTAGATTTGTTTGAGTTATTATTTCAATCAATTTATTTTAAGTGATGATTGATTAGCCTGGATTCGTAGTGAACTTGATCAAACTAATCCAATATCAGATAAATAGAAGTAGAATATATATATATATAAACCTCTTCCAAAGTTCATAAAATGAATTCCCAGATCACTTCGATCCATGAGTAATAAGTGATAGATATAAAGAGCAAGTGCGAAATTATTAGGGAAAATTCTATTTAAATATTATTTGAATTTTAAAATTTTAAATTAGTGATTTTTTTAAAAATTAAATTGTCAATTATTATATTTTTTTATCAATTTTATTACTCTTATTATTAACAATACCAGTTTGAGATAAAGTTCAAATGGTATTTAATAATTTTTTTCTCAAATTATTAAGTATAGGTTGAAAACAAATTTAGAAAAGAAGCAAACAATAAAGCAGTGAATCCAAAAAGAATTACTTAATTATAACTTATAAAATAATACCAGGTAACATTAGATTATGTATATCATGTCATAAGTCACACAAATTAATGTATAAAATGGTAAATATAAAATATAAAAAATGTCTTACAATTATACACCTAAAACTAAATTTTACATTTAGGATAAGGGGAATATAAAACACTTCAACACAAATTTATTAAAGTTTGAAGGGAAAAAAATTATGAACCCGATATGTTCATAAAGTTTTAATATTTGATGGGTATTATTTATAGTGCAAATTATATAATAGAAGGCACTTAATAGAGTCTAAGAAAGCACGTGAAAATAAATTAAAAGAATACAAAATGTTGCTAATATGTTATGAACCCTACTAATGTTCACAATTAATGACTTTTTATATTTTTTCAAATTTGTTTAGAATAATTCTTTTATATTTTTATATATTTCTAAAATCATTACATACATGCTATTCTTTAAAAAAAAATACATTATCAGTAAGCCATCAATAGGAGATGACTCCCTCGTCACTTCAAACTGTGAAGCCATGCAAAGATTCTTTAGCTAATTGATATAATAATGATTTCTGAAAATACAACGTAAGTTCCCTTTTCTGGCAATATATATATATATATATATATATATATATTAGTTAATTTGCTTCTTTCCGTTGGTCAACGACCAACGTGTTGCAATATCTAGTGTTAGTTTGGATAGCAGTTGAAAGCTTTATAAATGCTTTTCAATTGTGGTTCACAGAATATAAAGTAAGTTATGTGATGAGGGTTGTCTCGATTTAGAGGATGTTTGAAATAGCTGTAGGTAAAATGACTTATTTTAATCGGGCTTATGAAAAAAGGCGATTGATATAAGTGCGATTGTGTAATTTAATTTATGTTTGAATTGAAGATTGTATAAGTGATTTTGGGTCTGTTTAGGAACACATTTAGCACCTAAAAAAGTCCATTTGCAATGAAAAAGGCCATTTGCCTTAAACATATATGTTTGGAAATGCATCAAAAATCAATGAGCTTTATAGATTAAAAGAGCTTTTTTTAAGAAGCCCTATTAGCCAACTTTTACCCACAGCTTCTCATCACTTCTGACCGTTATATCATTAATTACCTTTTAAATTCTTCACCTACCACAGACACACACAAATGCAAACCCGACACACACATATCCAGAGAACTCAAAAACCATTTCATTCTCGCCCCAAAAACCAGAGAACTCATCTTTATCCTCGGCTGTTTCTCGTCGTTGAGCTGTCGTTCAAGGTGGATCTACAGCTCGTCGGCGGTGGCTGGGATGCAAACCCGTTAACACACACATATCCATTTCATCCTCCCGAAACCATTTCGTTCTCGCCCCAAAAACCAGATAACTCTTCTTCATCCTGGGTTGTTTCTCGCCGTTGAGTCGTCGTTCGAGGTGGATCTAAAGCTCGCCGGCGGTGGCCTCAGTCAATTCGGTTCTTTACTGAGACACTTTAGTTCATCCAGAGAATCGTTCTTCATCCTTGGGTGTATGGAAGCACCGACTGCTCGCAGTTGATTATGGGCGTCGTTGACGGCAGAAGAAGACGCCGATGGTGAGTAGGTTGTACTATTTTTGGTCGTCGGTGTCTAAAAGATTCTTCCCTGGACTTTGTTCGGTCGATCTGTCGAACGACGTCGGTGGAGCACATCACGTTTCTTCCTTCCTTCCCATATCTGACTGACAAGGTAAAGAATTTGCTCTCCCACTCATGAATCTCACTTCCATTAGGGTTTTTGATTTTGTCTCTGAATGATTGTCGTTGAATGATCTGCTCTCTTATCTCTGTTTTTTATTTTGGATGTATGCTTGCTGGTGCTGGTGAAAGCCAGGTACCAAACCCACATTAAACACATAAACTCCAGTTACCTAAAGGATATGATTATAATTGCCTGAGATTTTTCAGTGACCTAAGGATTTATCACAATATATGTTTTTTCTGTCTCATCAACATATGTAAGTTGTTTTATGAGTTTGAGTTTTCAGCTAGTGATTAAAGTTTCAATTTTTGAAGTGGTCCATGGATATCAATGATAATTCCTATATGGATTCTCAGAAAGTATTTATATTTTTCCGTCAAAGAGCACATTTTCTGTTAGCACAGCTTGCATTAAGTGTGGAAATCAATACTAGTACACTTGATAAGTCACATGATGAAAGAAACAAGTATAGAGCACAACTATACCAGCATAGTTCTTATGAGTTTATTTTAATCCTTGTGATGCTCACATGGTAAAAATACATTTTTTCTTAATCTTTCATCCATAAAGTAGCACTAAAAAACCTATGGATGGCTTGTTATCTCTCTTGTGGTTGCTGGGTAAATTGGATTTATTTTCTGTCTCAACATGTGTTGGTCTAAAGGATTTAGGAAAGTTGGTTTATACTTTGATTGTATATAAGCAATTAATTATACTCTTAGAGAGGTTGTGGTGGGGATTATCCTTTTAAGAATGTGGCACATGAGTGAATTTTTTTATAAGATAAGAGTGAATTTTTGTCTTTAACCAGTTAGCAAAGTATTTATATAAGATAAGAGTGAATTTTTGTGTCCTTAAACACTTTCTTCTTTTTATTCAAATAGAGGAGGGGGATCTAATCAGAATTGGCCTTTATTATCCAAAATTGGCCTTTACACACCCCACATAGCTATCAATTATTATATAAAATTGGCCTTTAAATGATCAGAATAAAAATCTAAATTCAAACAACTTTTATTTGTCAAAGGTATTGGTTAAATGCAAAATAGTGTTTAAACCAAGATTGTATTCATATGTTTGATGAGATATTGAATTTTTTCCAAAAGCTGGTGACTATAAGTGTTATGTATCATATTTAATATTTAATTTAAGTTGCACTTGGGCCATTTGTTTTTGTGTAATGTTTAAATGTTGGCATAGAAATATGAACAAGGAAAATGATAAAGCAGCGTGGAATGTAAGTTCTACTGGGATTTTCATTGATCTGTGCATTGAGCAAATATACAACAATGAACGGCAAGGATCTGCATTCACGAAGGATGGGCGGAAACACATTGTGGCCGCGTTTAATGAAAAAATTGGAAAGTCGTACGACATGAAACAATTGAAAAATCGGTTAGATAGGTTGAAGATACAATGGAAGGTGTGTGACAAATTGTTTTCAAAAGAGACTGGTATATCGTATGACCCTGCAAGGCATATGGTGAATGCCGATGATGACTGGTGGGAGAAGAAAATAAAGGTAAAAAAATTGTGATTGTTTTTATTATAATTATGATTTGTGACATGATCAGAGATGAATTTGCTAGGAGTAGGGGTAGATGATCCAATTCATGTATCACATTCTGATTGAAATATATATTTATCCTTTTTTAATTAAGTGCTTTACTGTATTTTTCTTGTTTTTCAATAATTATTAAAAAAAATTATATTTTAAAAAATTGTATTCACATTTTTTGACATCAATTATAACAATATGTACACAAACAAAATATATGTAGTATTCAACAATGTTCATGTCTTTTTCAGTCATTTTTCATCAGAACGGGCTTTTCAAAAGCTAATCCAAACAGGTTTACTTTAAAAAAAGCCACTTCTCCCACCGCCAATCCAAACACAAATCACATTTACAATCTGACTTTTTTTCAAACGGGCTTCTGCAAAAGCCCCATTAAAAAAAAAAGCCATTTTTTCATCGGGTTCCCAAACACGCACTTTAAAGTTTATGTTTGTAAAAAAAAATATTTTATAATAGAATCTGACGTCGCATAAGATGGTGACTTCCTTCTCTTTCTAAATTTGATCTCTCTCTTCTCTTTCTTATATGCAACTCTTCCAAACACACTTCTTCATCAAACCAATATTCTTTTCCACAAAGTCACCTCCTTTCATTGAATTCGCAGATTTCTACTTTACTTTCCACTTCTTCGATCTCTCAAATTAGTTTGAAAGATGAATAGATTGCTTTGTCTCTTTGTGCTTGCTCTGTTTTCTACAATTTATGTTTCTGTAGAAGAAGACAATGCACCTTCTCCTTCACCGCACTCATCCCGAATCCACTACCGCCAGGGACAGCGGTGCCGCCTTCTACTCTAGTATCTTCTCCAAAGAAATCTCCCTTATCCCCTATGCCATCCCTTGCAAAGTCTCCGGCTTTATTGCCGCCTTCGACAACTCCAACCATTTCTCCATCTGGGTCTGCCTTGTCACCGGCCTCAACCCCTACGGCGAAATCCTTGCTTGCCCATGTGGCTACTTCGGTTTCTCCGGCTTCCAGTCCGTCCTCAAATGAGTTTTCTCCGGTTTCATCCTCGCCTTCTCCTTCACCGAAGGTTGCATCGCCTGTGGCTACTCCGGCGGCAACCCCAGTAAGCAGCCCACTTGGCGCTCTGCTGGTGGCGGAGGGACCTTCCACCACGGCAACTACTGAGGCTTCTGCTAACATCCCTTCGAGTTCGGAAACACCATTGGTTCACCAATAACTCCTGGGTACAACTGTTTTTTTTTTGGTTGCTCTAACGGTCAAAGATGTATTCAATGCGCTCTCACAGGATCATATCGAGGCTCATGAAAAAGTCAGATAACAGTATATAATAAGCCCTTTTGAAAACAAACCAACCCAAACACTAAAAAAAATATGATTGTAATCGCGTTTTTTGAATACAATCGGGCTTAAAATAGGTGCAAATGCTCAAACAAACAACCTCGTAGACCGTAAAACTACTTTATATTCTGTAAATCACGATTAAAAAACACTTACAGAGTGCTTATGAAAATTTCATAAGTGCTTATGAATTATAATTTACGGTCTACGAGGTAATTTTTACGGTCTACGAGGTGCTTTTACGGTATACGAAGTGCTTTCACAGTCTACGAGATAAATATGTAAAAAAGATTTATTTCAATTTACGTAAATCAAGCTTATTATATAAACCCGATTCAGATAAGTGATAACAAACAAGCTCTATGTCATATACCAAATATGCACAACCTTGTTAGTTTTGATAGCCGAAAAGATCTGGTAAAAAGGTCCTCCGTTTCAAGGTCCACGACGTCATTGTGAATTTTCCGTCACGTGTAACCCTACCGACTCTCCTTGCGCATCCCCTATATTCTTTCCACCTCTCGGTGGTAGTTCACCGCCCAGTCGCTACGATTTCGTCGCTTGTCGTCTCCAACCCCTGTTTCTTCCTACCTCCTTCCTGCATTCTGAAAGTATCTTCATTGGGGGCCACTCCCCCCTCTCTCGTAAATCTCCGCTACCAACGCAGTTTCCGGCTTCTTATCCAGCAACCCTAATTCCCTATCAAAAACCCTAACTTTTCTCTTTTTGCACGTCCGTTTTCAGCTGCTCCGCAGTTCGCCTTTAAGTGGGTATACCTGCGTTCGATTCGCAGATGAGCCAACCTAGAAAGTCAGTTACTAGATCGATGAATTGTGGGGATCTCTGTTCTTTGCTCTGATAGGGCGAGATTTGGGGGTTTCCGGGAAGGGGATCTTATGGTTGACAACAATGGAGGAGAATGAACAGCATAAAAGCAGTGGATTCATGAGTTCCGGTGAGAGTCGTCCTCCGAATCCGTTCGCTGCTGAATACCGACAATGCCCCAGCTCCGACCGTGGGGCGGCACCAAGTAAGAGGTCCCTTGTTCGGCACCCTTCTCTTGTAAGTTTCAGATACAAACTTTTCTTCATTCCTCATGAGAAATGGGTCCTACATGCGTTTACTGTGCTAATGGTGTTAATGATGTAGTAGCGTGGTTTTAGGAGGGAACAAACAAAATAACAAGTTGGTTTCACTGTAATTATTTTCCAGCTTCTCATTTGATGCGAGGTATTGGACAAAAATAAATTTAATGGTACCCAGGAATCTGTGAAGAATGATGGTGGGATAGAGAGTAGCGTAGTGTTAACATTTTTATCTTTAAGTAGGACGGGAATTTTGGTGGGCAACTGAAAATTTTCTATAGTGTCTGGTCTTCTTAATACTACCATTGATAAAATGAGTGACATTAATAGCATTATTTCTGGTGGGCGTCTCTCTTTCACCTTTTCCATTGATTGAATGCGAACCCTTTGTTGTTCCTGAAAATTTTACGGGAAATTGAGCAGACGAAGACAAAGGTGTCTGAAGTATCTGCTGAGCCAGAACATGATATTGAGGATTGCAAGTCTGAGTTCCTTCCAAACCTTCGTTCTGGAGCATGTGCTGATATTGGGTTCCGTTCAAGCATGGAAGACGTGTATTTGTGCGTGGACAACTTTTTGCCAAATTTTGGACCCAGGAACCACATAGATGGACCCAGTGCATTTTATGGGGTATTTTTCTATTCTGACACGTCAAGTAACTAACTGTTGGCAGTGATTATAGTGCCTGTGGTGTTTATGAATTGGACTTTTTTTTTTTTGGTTGTGTGCAACCGGTGTGTGTGTCACATACCGATCTTTGGAATTTAACAACTGACTTGTGGATGCTGTTCCAGCATCCTGATATCCCTAGTATTTTCTTTTATTCTTATATTCCACTCATTCTATGAGTTACTTTTGGAAGTTCTCGGGAAATTGTATTTTGGATTGTCTTCGTTAATGATATTATTTGCTTTTCATATGGAACAATATATGAGTACACCTTCTGTACACACTATTGTTGGTCTCTTCAATTTCACTCTTGACAAGTGTTAGAGTAGCGTTTGTCCTGCATTTGTTAGCAAGAAATAATCCATTACTTTACATGGGTTGATCAGGTATTTGATGGACATGGTGGAAAGCATGCTGCTGATTTTGCTTGTCATCATTTGCCAAAGTTTATTGTTGAGGATGAAAGCTTTCCGAGTGATATTGAAAAGATTGTTGCATCAGCATATTTGCAGACAGACAATGCTTTTGCTGAAGCTTGTTCTCTTGATGCTGACCTTGCATCTGGCACCACTGCTCTGGCTACTCTTGTCGTTGGAAGGTTAGGGTTTTGATATTTTTACCATTTTAGGTGCACATTATCGGTTTTCAAACATTGCTAACAATATTATTTTATTTCATTTCCTTTGAGCTAGTTGTTATTTGATTGGACATGAGATGAGCAGCATAATGCACAGTTTCTGAGTGTTTTAAAATACATTGGCTCGACCATATTACTTTTTCAGTCTGGAAAAGCAATAGCAAACTATTTCATGTTCACTTGATGTTTGTGAAGCTTGATTTTAAAAAAGAAAAGGAGAGTCCAGCTTGGAAGTTATTTTGCACATGTACAAATATTAGTCCCTGATATGGAATCAGTCAATTTTATTATGAAGGCAGAATGAATGAACTTGTTAGCTTTTCATGGGTTCAGTCTTCGTTATTTGAAGTATTAAATATGTCAACTAAATTTACGAATATTCTCCTTATCACGACTGTGAATGCCCCTTGTCTCTGGAACGCCTAGTGTGGGGGTTCAAGGAGACTTTAATCTGCCACCCAATTGGTTAGTATTTGTAAGTTTTCTACACTTCCCCAAATAAAGCATGAAATGACGCATCGAAACCTCATGCTTTTGATATGTTTCACGTTGATTGTAGTTTCTGATTACAGGTTGTTGTTGGTGGCAAATGCTGGAGATTGTCGAGCAGTGCTGTGTCGCCGTGGAAAAGCTATTGAAATGTCAAGGGATCACAAACCAACGCATAGCAAAGAGAAGAAGCGCATTGAGGCATCAGGAGGTTATGTGTATGATGGGTATCTCAATGGACAGCTCAATGTAGCCCGTGCTCTAGGTGATTGGCACATGGAAGGAATAAAAGTCAGAGATGGTGGACCTCTCAGTGCAGAGCCTGAACTTATGACCACAAATCTGACTGAAGAGGATGAATTTCTCATCATGGGCTGTGATGGGATTTGGGATGTTTTTAGGAGCCAAAATGCTGTGGATTTTGCTAGGCGAAGGCTTCAAGAGCATAACGATCCAGCCAGGTGTAGTAAGGATTTGGTTGATGAGGCTTTGAAGAGAAAGAGTGGAGACAATCTAGCAGTGGTTGTGGTTTGCTTTCAGCAGCAGCCTCCGCCTAACTTGGTGGCACCGCGTTCTAGAGTGCACAGGAGCTTCTCTGCTGAAGGCTTGAGAGAGTTGCAAAGCTTCCTGGATAGTTTGGGTAATTGAGTTGCGCAATTCCTCTCTTTTTTTCCCAGATTTTCTTTGTACCTTGTAAGATTTATTTGTAGGATTAGACTGAGAGAATCTTAACTGTAATATATGCGGCATCCAGTCCTCATTTATTTAGTCTTGTTATTTTGGTGTTCGACAGTGAAATTTTTGGCATTGGGTACTTTATTCGGGAATAACGTGCCAATAAAATTCCAAGTTCTATGATTCCTTATTGGTTTGAGAATGCTGTAGTGGGCTTAAATACTTGAATGTGCTGTTATGATGGAATTTGTTACCGGCTTTGAGAGCTGTTTGGGAATTCAATGGAGAAGTAGTTTTTTTTTTAATGGAGTTTTTATAGAAGCCCGATTAAAAAAAATCAGATTGTAGATGTGATTTGTGTTTGGATTGACGGGAAGAAATGATTTTTTTTTAAGTTGAATCTGTTTGGATTAGCATTTAAAAAGCCCGTTTAGATGAGAAATGACTGAAAAGGGAATGAATATTTTTGAATACTATATATATATTGTTTGTGTAAATATTATTATAATTGATGTTAAAAAATGTAAATAAATTTTTTTAAAATAAAAAAGTTCAATAATTATTGAAAAAGAAGAAAAATACACTAAAACACTTAATTAAAAAAAAGATAATTATATATTTCAATTAGAATATCATATATGAAGTGAATTATAATTAGATCACCTTATTGAATACTGCATATATATATATATATATATATATATATATATATATATATATATATTGTTCATTTGTTTGTATATGTTGGGATAATTGAAATGAAAAATTAAAATTTGATAAAATACAAAAAGATCAATTATTATTAAAATTTCTTAATTATTCAGATAAATAATCCCTTAAACTTTTAATGTTTCCTTGTGCTTAATTTTGTATTGTAGGTGTTTAATAAGAAATTTGAGATTTTGGAGGGTTAGAATTAATATTTTGCGGACTGGAGAAATTACAAAAAAGTCCCTGAAATTTATAAAAATTATAAGTGAATGAAAGAAAGGACTGAGGAAATCATAAAAAAGGACCCAAATGTTTCAGAAATTACAGTTAACCTCAAACATATTTTAAAAGTTTGCACCATAATCCCTAGTCGAGAACTTTTAAATTTTTTACTCAAGTCCCTGGTCAAATCTGATTTGACCAAAACTCTTCCTCTTTCTTCGACCAGAAAGCAAACTAGAAAACAGAGCATGAAGCTCTCACTCGGCTGTTCCCATCTCACTGAACTTCTGGAGAAGCTCTAATTTCCAGCTTCATGGATAACGGGCTTTTTTCATAGAAGCCCATCATTAGGAAAAGTGAAACCAAACACACAAAATTCTTTAACTAGAGTTCTATAAGGCAACTGGACCTCCCCCCTTCCCAAACAGACCCTGAGTGGGGTTTATACTTCATAATTAGCCGTTCAGATATGACATCAGCTGCAGGATTTGTACGACCAAGTTTAGGCATGCCCCGCCCCGTTCGGTTCGATCACCATGCTTGCTAAGTAGGGCCCACAACACTCCTTTTGTTGATTGACAAACTCTCTTCGATCTTATTTGACTTTTTTTTTTAAAATATTAAGAAAACTAATTAAAATATTTATAATTTTTATTTTTTCTCAATTATTTTATTTAATTTATAAAGATATAATGATATATAATATATGATATGATTAAATAATGTTTTTATTTTCTTTAATTTCTCTAAAAAAAATAACTTTATTTTATATTTAACAGCCGCAGCAGGATATTACTGAGCGAATACTTTTTTTGACTTACTAATAGTACACATTTTTTATATATTAATTTTTTAAGGGAAAATAACAAAAAAAAAACTTGAAAAATGCAAAACGACATAGAGGTGCACCAAAATTCAATAATGACAGAGAAGGTACGAGATCCCAAAACTGAAGATGGAATTGGAGGAAAAGATAAAATACAAGGAATAAAAGGACTAAAATGCCCCTTAATCATTTTAAAAAAAATCCCAACTACCTAACCGCTGCCCGGTGGTTTACTGAATTTCTGTACATCTCTCCATATATTTCTAGTTTCCAAATTCTTTTTATTGGATTTTCTCAATCTTTTAGCCTTTTCAAAGTCGATTACTCATCACATAAATGATTTTGTTCTTTTATGAGTAAAAAGTCAGGGTTAATTTAATCTTAGTTTGTCTTTATTTTTTGTTTTGGTAGGTAAAATGATTCAGATATTTATTAAATTATAAGATCAATATTTTAAATATAATGAAATTTTAGAGACTACAATCTTTATTAATTAAATTTTAGAGACTATAATCTAAAATTTGAGGAGTCAAAATTAAAATAAAATATACTTGAAAATAAAAAATTCTATTAACTTAAAAAATTAAATTAGTGGATATTACATGAGAATTATTGTGATTTTTGCAGCCCAACCCCGTAAACGCCAAATGATGACTTTTTTGTGTGGATGTTTTTATCTGTCAATTCGTCCTTGTATAGAATAAGCACTTTAGATATGAATTCAAAATCAAATGATTACCTTTCGGATGTTGTGATCAGGTTATTATCCACTCGCGGAAGTGCAAGTTCTGTTAAATTACATCTTCCATGCTCAATAATATCCATTTCAGTTTGAAATCATGCGAAGAATCACTTTTACGTACTCAAATCATGCTGTTAAATCTCTCTTCCATGCTCAATAATGATTCCAGTTTCAAATCACTGCGAAGAAGCACTTTTACGTAAGGACAAAAATCCTCATGTATTAATCTCAAAATTACTTAAAATGTATTTACTTCCTCCTACAGCTCATAATTACTTATCATCCAAAGAAGTACGGACTTCAACAAGGGAAGGGTTTCCGATGCGAGATGACAACTGTTACTGATACTGATTGGCGTTTTTGCTTCGATGGACACATATGGACCATATTTTCATTACTTTCATCATCATCTTCTCTGGAAGTTCAATGCTTTGATGCCGAAGACGAAAATGAGTGCGAAGAAGACCGAGAAACCAGCCACCACAACTGCAACAACTCCCAGGAATTCATGTTTAAACCCAAAGTAACTCCTCACAAATCCTTCTACTGTTTGGCCGCTCTCTAATTTATCTTTTTCATCTCCGTATTGAGAGGTAATCAATCCATTCAAGGTCCACGCAACAGGGCAAATCCAATAGTACCACTTCCACCATATGGGTATTCTCTGTTCCTCACAAACAATTAAACATTTATATGTTGTCTCAATATTCTGTGAAATTTATAGATTATGAGGGGAACTTACTGATAAGGGGATGACGAAGCCTGAGAAAAGGTTCCATATTGCGTAGAAGGCACTTGCCAGTACGCCGGCAACGTGAGGATTGGGAGTGATGGCCATCGTCATCATGCCATAGAATGTGAAGTATAAGAAGGTGAAGTACATGAAGAAGAGATTCCACAAGGCCTTTGATGCTTTCCACTCAAATCCCATCATGGCATATACTATAACTCCATATATCACAGTCTGAATCAATATGTGGGGAAGCTCTATGATAACCTGCAAAAGCCAAAAGCTGAATTTGGGTTCACCACAGTACATCATACACGTTTCTAGTTAAGCCATCAATATAATGCAGTTTCTGTGGCAAATCTACCTGGACTATGATTGCTGAATTAGAAATGGCTGCATATATGTATCAGGGTTTTTTTTTTTTTGGAGTTACAGGGTAGTCACTAACAGCTTGAGTTACAAGCGGGATCACCATAACCTCCCACTTAGGGGAGTATCTATATCACTAGGCTACAAGTCTTTTTGGTTCAGGTTTATTACTTGGTGAGTGATAAAGACAGTAATTTACCTGCGCAAGAGCATATGGCAAAGCGGAGTACATTCCAGCAGCTCTCTCTCTGTAGAAGACTGTTCTCTCAACAGCTATTAGGGGTTGCACTGAAGCAGCATTTTGTACTCCAATGAAGGTAACTGCAGCATACATGGACCCCATTGCATTGAAAAGGTCTTGATCTTTTCTCCTGTTATTTTTCATTTAGTTTGAAGGTATTTGATTGTAAGTTTTTGCATTTTATTTTCGCGCTTCAGGATTTTTTTTTACTGCATTTTCACATACCTTTGCAAGCCAATGCCCCAAAAAATTATCCCAAACAATATAGCAATGAGTGTTGTAAACATGAGTCTCACTGCTGTGTACGACGTGTTTCGCCAATATGATAAATGCTGCTTCCACAGGCAAGCCATGAATTGTGGGAAAAAAGGTTGTGCATACTTATAAGCAAAGTATAGATCTTTTGAATCTTGAGGAGGCCTACTAAGCTCCTGGATCAATTGTTTGTTTCTCCTGCATACTTGAAAGTATTAGTAACATGTTCAAATCATTTAAGCCATTGTTAACAATATAGTGTCAGATGAGAGTTTAACCGGTATAGTTCTGAGTTTCTGTACACATTAGTGAAGTTGACCCTAAGATTTGCCTCTGTTCCTGCTGATGTAACCTCCAACATCCAAGTTGCAGGATTATAACCATCTCTGATTTTGGGTACTCCTTGAATGGCCTTCAGAAATCATAAACTAAAATAAATATGCTAAAGTATAATAATAACCTTAAATAGCCTTTAGCAGTTAATAACTTAAATATGTTCAATGTTACATGTAAAAGACTCACCTCAAAGTATTGGATTAGATGGGAACAATGGCGACCTAATGGACCAGCATATATCTGCTCTCCTCCCACTTTTAAGAGTAGTAGCTGAAAAGTTAGATGGAAATATAATTTTTTTTTTTTAACAGAGTATCTAAAACATAATTGTTTGTTAATGATAAGGATTTGTCACCTCATCAAAGGCATCAAATATATCAATACTTGGTTGGTGGATGGTGCAAACTACTGTACGTCCTGTGTCCACAGTGTTCCTCACAGTTCTCATCACAATGGCTGCTGCTCTGGCATCAAGACCAGAGGTTGGCTCATCCATGAATATTATTGAAGGGTTGGCTACAAGTTCAACTGCAACTGTAAGCCTCTTGCGCTGTTCGGTCGAAAGTCCAGTTTCACCCGGCAATCCAACAAGTGCTTCTCTTAATGAAGTAAGCTCCACAAGCTCCATAACTTCCTCAATGAACATCTGCATCTCATAAGGAGGTGTTATAGGTATGACATTTCATTTCTTATAATTTAGAACCTGATTTGAGAATATTTACAATGCAACACAAGCCATTAAATCACCCAAATTACCTTTCTTGTTGAAGAATCTACATCAGGGGCTAATCGAAGCCATGCAGAATATAGTAATGATTCATAGACTGTAACATAAGGTGAGTGGATATCAAATTGTTCACAATATCCTGATATTCTAGCAAATGTTTCTTGTCTCTTTGGGTACCCAGATATTGTGATGCTTCCTTCAATATATCCACCAGTTTTTCTTCCAGCTAAAACATCCATTAGAGTAGTCTTCCCAGCACCACTCACACCCATCAAAGCTGTTAGTACTCCAGGCCTAAAAGCTCCACTAACACCTTTCAAGAGTTCAAGACGAGTCTCAAAAACTCCTTGATTCTTCATTTCCTGTGATCAGAATAACTAGAGTCAAAACACTGGAAAGTTTCTAAATGTCTTAATGCTCTAACTCAATTTAATTTTTGTTTTGAAGTTAGGAATGTTTTAATGATGCATCAATCATGAAAAAGGAAGCCTTCAGCTTGCCAACAGTAGGTGCAGTGCATTTAAAGAAAAAATGAAGGTGAAAAAAAAAAACAAGAAATAAAACACACTTTAGTTTCAGTAAGTAATAGGATAACAATATTGAAGGAAAGTAAATAATTTACCTGGGGCATGTCTACAGAATATCTGATCTCATCAAAAGTGAGGGATAGAGGTTGAAAGGGAAGAACCATACCCCGCTTTCCGCTTCTACTAGCTTTTTTATCATTAATGCTACTAGAAAATGACCTTCTTGATAGGCTTGCTTCTTCTTCAATATTTCGTTCTGAATTTAATGAGTCATCATGTTATGGCTTTCACATATCAGACTCTAGGCTACAAACAGAAGACCTAAACTAAAGCTCAAGGACTCACCAGAAGAGCTCTTTCCTTTTGGTGGTTGTTCAATGAGCTCTGCATATCCAGAAGAATTTCTCTCCATCAATTTGTCTTGGGATAGCCCTGCTTGAGCCTTTCCGAATGCTATATATCAGCAACACAGGCAATTCTTAGAAACCAAGTCAAAGTTCAAATTTCCAGATAAACTTGAAGATCATACTCACGATTGAGATATTGCAAAGCCAAAGTGTATAAGAAATTAAATAGGAAGGTATAACCAATCAAAGCCACTGTTCCAATCCAATACCAATAAGCTTCTGGGAAAAACCCACGAGCTTTCAGTACCATAACTCCTAATGTCTCATTCCTACCAGCAACAATCTGTGACAAAAATACATTCACCCACTCATATCCTTAATGCCTCTTCCCAGAATTCATGTATCATATTTGCATATGTGTATAAGTATATTAAAGTTAAACCAAAAAAGAAAGAACCTTTCTCCAACTATGCCCCAGAAATTCATTGACGGAAATAGCATTCTGTGCGTACATAAGTGGGGAGGACCAGTAGCCCCACAGGAACCATTTGTGTACATCCTCTGATGCAAAAGGAATAGGTTTATATAAATCATGTTGTCATGAAAAAAGTTTTTTTTTTCCTTTTTTAAGTTGCATTACCATTATGTTACCTCGGGAAATCACAAATCCTCCTAAAACCATAATGACAAGTAAAGCGAACGACCCAACAGTGTTTGCAACTACTATATCCCGTCCTAATGCCGCCATCAAACGAAATAGTGCAGATGCCATCTGGTTAAGACATAAGAGTAGCAGGAACTGTTTGAAAAACCTGCCAGTGAAAGTCTTCTTTAGATAAAATTTAGTTTCAGGTTTATTTTGTTTTTATCTTCTTCTTACCTTGTAATATTTGGATCAAAGCCAATGACATAATAACTTATTGCTTCCCAAATGGCAACTTCTAACAAGCTGAATGGTATCTTGAGGATCCATGGTGGTAAGGAGTAGGCCCATGCAGGATAGAAATGAAGGTCTCTTTGCTTGTAGAAGACAGGAAGTTTCATGATCGTCATGTTAAGCTCCGATATTCCATTGAACATAGCTACAATGATGGCGAAGAACAGAGCACCCATGTAAGTTCCTCCATCCGCAACTGTATTTTTATGCATCTTAGTTCGTAGAAATAATGTTGCCGTTGTGATCGCTAAATAGCTAAGCTGAAAAGAAGGAAGAATACAAATATAAGTGCATTTTCCCATAACATGTTTGGGTGCTGGAGATGTTAGCGTTTATAGGTTTCAATTATTAGTTCTCTAGTTTTACTCACTAAGGTCAGTTTGAATATGTAAACAAATGAATTTCTCTTCATAAGCAAATATTCTCTGCTAACACAGGCTCTCAACAGCTCCTTCTTGCTAACACCATATTTTTTTGTGCTCAAGGAACCCGGGTGGCATTTGGTCTTGTCAAAAGGTTTGGCTAGTTCTTCTCCAATTTCATGACCAACATGAAATGACTGGAAGGCTTCAACAAAATCCTTGACAGTAACAAAACTGTAAGGTTCATCTTTACGTGCCCAGTACTGCCACTGATCTTTCCTTGACGTCACCTATTTCAACCCCACAATAATGAAACCAGCTTTAAATTATATATATATAAAAACAACAGAAACGACAAATGCAAAAAAGACTATGTGATTCCCAGTCATACTTCTTGTAAGAAATCAGCAACTCCTTTTCTTTCAGGACACTTGAAACCCATTGATTCAAAGAAGTCAAGTACTTTCTCTCTGGGACCCTGGTACACAATTTGGCCATCTGTGAGAAGTATGATATCATCAAATAGCTCATAAGTCTCTGGTGCTGGCTGTAGGAGAGAAACAAGTGCAGTTCCATTGAGAATATGGATTGATTGCCGGATTGAATTGATAATTTGATAAGTTGTTGAGCTGTCCAAACCAGTTGATATCTCATCCATGAACAACACTCTTACAGGTCCCACCAGCATTTCCCCTAAGCATCATTCACCAGAATTTTTATATTTTATCAATCACAAATTCAGGTTTTAAATTAGTCATTGATAGGACCGAATTGTTTAAGTATCGTTACAAAAGAAGACCAAGACAAATACACACGGGAGGCAAGATGCTTTAGGAGGGTCAGAAGTTGACTTTTGAACTTATTCCTATTTTAGTGATACTAGCAGACCTACTTTTGTTTTGTTTAGGATAGCTGGATATTTTGTAACAGACTTGTCTCGGGTCTGGTGATTGACCAAATTATTATCAATGCTGTATAGGCTATTTAGCCGTTAGGGAGTCAGTAAGAGAGGGGGCATCTGGGAAGAAGAGTGACCTGTAAGGAGAGCGCTAGCCTCTCGAACTGCTAGGACAAAGAGTAGTGTGTGATGTTGTAACTTCCATTCTCTCTTAGTTGGAAGCGAGTATCTATCTTTATCAATCAAATCTAGTGTTATTCAGAGTGGTTTGCGGGATTAAACCGTGGTTCCTATCAGTCATCAATCTACCTGTTGTAACTCGCTTTTTCTGTCCACCTGAGATGCCTCTTATCATTCCATCTCCTACCATAATATCAGCACATATATCGAGTCCCAAAATCTGCATTATTTTAAAGGGGAAAACATAAAAACCTTTTATTTTCACTACTTGCCTTCATCTACTAAGACTAGTGGATTTGATAAGTACCTTCAGAATGTAATCAGTGACCACACTTGTTTCCTGCCCTTCTAATGCTGCCGCCTGCAGTGTTTAAAGGTCCCAAGTGTGAAGAGAATAGGCTCAAAATCTCTCTCTCTGCTCTCTCTGTTTTTTCTTTTTTTTTTGAAGAAAAAATCTTTCTTACCTTCATGTAGGCATCAATATCAGGGTCTGGTTTGATCTTTGCCTCCTTCTCTCTTCTAAGTAGCTCTGCCAGCATCTCTGTACGGTTGTGATTAAGAAAACTAGGATTAAGAGCTGTTTAGGCCTTTTTTAATCAAGTCCAGGTGATTGAACTAACCATAGTTCTGTCCAACCCCTTGACATCTGGCAGAGAAAGAAAGTGTTTCTCTCACAGTCATTTCTCCAATGTGGATATCATCTTGACTAATATAAGCTGACGTCCTCTGTGGTACAAACTCGTCCAGCCCATGACCATTATATGTGACTCTCCCAGAATACTGAGTTTTCATCACTAATCAAAATTAGATGTTCAACTGAATAATTCCTTAACAGGGCAGCCCTTTTTAATTATGAATTATGACAGATAAAGTTGATTTCCCTTACTTTTAAATCCTTACTGAGTTTTCCAGCCAGAGCCAATAGCAAAGTAGTCTTTCCAGAGCCTGGGGGCCCCAAAAGCAATGTCATTCTGCAAAAAATATCATACCCAGAAAATAAGAAATATCACAATGAATACCTACTTTTTCGTTCTCAAAAAGGGAAAAAAAGAACTTGAACTCACCTCTGGGGCTTTATGATTCCACTAACATTCTGAAGGATATATAGTGGTTTCTTTGGACTTGGAATAATGTAGAGATAATTTAGGAATTCCTTGATAAAGAAACAGAGCATCGAACTTGTAGTTAGCGACAAAAAAAAAAAAAAAAAAAGGACAAATAAGTCAGAAACATAGTATGGATCTTACTGAAATACCTCCAAGACATTGACAAAGAAGTTGAACATTGTAGGTAATGCTCTGCTTCCAACGTAGACCTCTGCCTCCACATTTATATGCTCAAATCGAACTTCAATTGTTGGAATCTCAAGTCCAACTCTGAGTAAATGAACACAAATCAAATGAAACTTAAGCTCATATTTGACTATGACCTTCCAGATACAAGAATCAAACTGGCAAAACATTACACTCACCGGTCCATGCGTTTCTTAAGTTTCAACAAAAATTGTTCATTATCTTCTTCGGCTAATTTCAAGAGCCTATCCAACAGAATCTTTCTCTCTGTTAATCCCAGTTGCTTGATATCGATTTCTTTAGCGTTACCTTCATCATTAGTAAGTATGCTTCTCCTTATGCGTAGATACGTAGGAAGTCTCTGTATTGCTGCCCACTTAAGAGCCTCTTCATCATCTTCACGATCAGAAGTTGAGAACATTTCCAAGCTATTACTCCTCCACACTTTAGAACCATTCATGCGTAGGCTCTCTGCTCTGGTGATTTCACGTAAGCTATTGACTCTGGACACCTCGTTCTTCTCCATTGATTTGGTTCAACAAGAACTGCAGATTTGGACAATCCAAAACTTTCAAGGGAAAAAGTTTTCTACTTGGTTTTCATGTCAAGAGAAGGAATAGCTTTTGGCCTTCCTCTGCATCAAACAGTCACTTTGCTAGTTTGCTTAGAGTCTTTAATAATCTATTCTTATTTCTTTTGTGGAATGAGACTGAGACATGTGCATGAGGAACCTTTAGAATGACGAGCGTGTTCTGTCAAAAACCAAGTGGGGAATCCACTACTACTGTTAAACGGCATAAAAATGGGACTTGCCTTTCTTAGTGAGAGCAAAGAACAGAACAAAACAATTTTTTTTTTAAAAAAGTTTTTAAAGTAGTTATTAACATGTAATGGTATGGTCATTATAAAATACCAAATTGGACCAATTATAGTTGAACATTCGGTGGGCGGCTAGAAAATGGAGTACAACTGCACATATATTCCAGGTCCATGATATTACTGCAGGCAAACGCGACACTATCATTTGAATCGGATGAGTTTGACGAAGTTTCTGTTGGTTGTTGAATTCATGGCCAAAAAAAAAAACAAAAAAAACGGTGGTTGGTGGTTGAATGTGAACTGAATAAAGTTAAATACTGTTTGCTTGTAATTTATAATTTAATTTTTATTTACATGTAATATCTGTGATGCTTGACTTCACAAGCATGATTCAATAACATAAAGCTTTAATTTTTTTTTTCTTTAAAAAAATGACTTTCGCCCTTCCAATGTGATTCCTGGGGTTGCCCTTGAACTGAAAACCCTTTATTCACAGGAAAACAGAGTTGAAAAATTTAAGCACTAGAGCAGGCTGTCTGGGTGTCAGCATGACCTATTTAATTACATATAGTATTTTTAATGCTATTTTTTCAAGTAAAAAAACATAAATTTCGACAGCCAATCAATTTAGTGGGATAAGATAGGGATGAAGATAGAATTGATTGATAATCTCTTCCCAGTTCTCTAAGAAGTGACACCTAGGGTTGCCCCTCTCTTGAGCCTTACCCTTCATGCAAATGAAAGTAGGGTTGAAAACTTCAAGTAGGTTGTAGAGTTGTCAGCATCACTTGTTGAATGGTTTTCCAGATTAATAAATTATCATATAAAAAAATAAATATTAAAAAAAGTGAAACTTGAATATGCATTTTTAAGGGATAATTATATTTAGATCCGGTTCTTAAGAAAAAATAAAAAATTGATCCTATAGAATTGTTTTCATGCCTCTAAATTATCAATTTTTATTTTTTAGACGGGAGTGACATGTAATTCTCCCTATTTTTATTCATTGATCCTCAGTAAAAATATGGTGGACCATTTTTATGAAAAGAAATTGCTGGGACTATAGTAATCATGAGAGAACATGGATGGGTAGGTGTACTCTACAAAAGAAGAAGATGTGGAGAAATAACGACAACCTCGCCGACGTGCGTTCCACGTTTCCATTACTTTCATAGGATGCCTCTCCATTTTCTACTAGTTTTCCTTCTTTTTGCCTCGCTTTTCAAACATTTTGTAATCATCCTATACCATCGTAGTTGGCACTTGACAGCAACACACAAGCTTTTAGAAAGGTAAGTTTGTTGATGAAGAAGACCATTTTCAGAAATTACAGCCACCAAAGTTTACTACTTTTTCATTTTTCTACGTATGTGTATGTGTGTACAATCATCGAGTTTCACAGGCTAAGAACCTCTTATCATCTCTTTTGGAAATTGAATGCCTTGATTGAGAAGGCAAATATAAGTCCAAACGACACTGAGACGCCGGCGACCACCACGGCGACTATGCCTAGAAAATCATGCCTATACCCAAAATAATCCCTCAAGAACTCTTCCACAGTCTCTCCAGATTCCAACGTGTCCTTCACATCTCCAAACTGTGAAGCAAACAATCCATACAGTGTCCAAGCCACTGGACAAATCCAGTAGTACCATCTCCACCATATTGGAATCCTCTGTTTCACAAGAAGAAGATTTTAACCTTTTGTAAGTATTCACATTCACATGGCCTCTGTTAAAACTAAGCAGAAGGAGCAGCAATGAAGAAGGAACTTACAGTTCGGGGAACGACGAATCCCGAGAAGAGGTTCCACATTAAGTAGAAGCCAAAGGAGAGTATAGCAGCAATGTTGTGATCAGGTGTCATGGCCACAGCCATCATTCCATAGAAGGTGAAGTATAGGAAGGTGAAGAACATGAAGAATAGGTACCAGAAGAACTTGGCAACGGTCCATTCAAATCCAATCATGGCGTATACTATAACCCCATATATAGCAGCCTGTATGAAAATATAAGGGATCTCAATAGCAACTTGTGCAAATGCATATGGCAAAGCAGAGTACATTCCTGCTGCTTTCTCTCTATAGAACACTGTCCTCTCAATGGCCACCACTGGCTGTACTGATGTAGCATTCTGCACCCCAATAAACAGTACTGCAGCGTACATTGATCCCATTGCATTGAAAAGATCTTGTTTTTTATGCCTGAATTAGTTGAAAAAGTTAAAAAGTGATGACTTCTGTGAATAACAAATGTTGTTGTGCTAGATTGGTTTGTCATATGTTAAAGTAAGTTTTACCTTTTGGAGCCAATATCCCAGAATATGGTTCCGAATAATAAAGCAATGACTGTTGTGAAGAAAAGTCTCACTGCAGTATATGGCGGATTTCGCCAATATGACAGATGTTGTTTCCAGAAACAAGCCTTACACTGACTAAAGAATGATTGGGAGTACTTTGTTGGGAAGAACAAGTCAGAAGAACCTGGTGGAGCTATGCTCAGTTCTCTGATCATGTCCTTGTTTTTCCTGAATCCAATTAAATTATGCAGTGTTAGTTAACCACAAAAGTTACTGATAGTGCATGGCTATATGAATTTTGCTATTAAATTTGATAAGTGCATACCTATACAGGTCAGAGTTCTTGTATATTTCAGCAAAGTTAACTTGAAGTGCAGCTTCTTGTGCCTCTGAGGTGACCTCCAACATCCACGTGGCAGGATTATAGCCATTCTTAATTTTTGGAACCCCATTAATTCCCTACATCAAGCACACCTCACAGTATCGTTAAACTGACTGAGAATCCCACAAGTTTGCATCTTTGTTTTTCGTTTTAAGTTATTACTGACCTCAAAGTAATTGATAAGATGAGAACAATGCTGGCCTAAAGGTCCTGCGTAAATTTCCTCGCCTCCCCTTTTTAAAAGAAGCAGCTATATTGATGCAACAACGTGAATGCTCACCATTAATACTATATTTTTTTTTTTTTGTAAGAATTGGGGAAGAGAAAGAGGAAAAAAAAGGATCTTTACCTCATCAAAAGCATCAAAAATATCTATGCTAGGTTGGTGGATTGTACAAACTACAGTTCGTCCTGTGTCTACAGTATTTCTGACTGTCCTCATTACTATAGCTGCTGCTCTAGCATCAAGGCCAGAGGTTGGTTCATCCATGAATATAATAGATGGGTTGGCTACAAGTTCAACTGCAATTGTTAGTCTCTTGCGTTGTTCTGTAGATAGACCATTTACTCCAGGTAATCCAACAAGCGCTTCTCTCAGTGGCTTTAACTCCACCAATTCCATTACTTCCTCAACAAACATCTACAATCAATCAATAAGATTTCTGAGAATTGACTTTACCTTTGATAAGTGAAAGAAACTCTGAGAAAATCAAAAGAAGCTTGGCTTTTTTACCATTTTGGTGGCAGCATCAACCTCAGGGGGTAAGCGAAGCCATGCAGAGTAAACCAAAGACTCATAAACTGTGACATGAGGAGAGTGAATATCATTTTGCTCACAATATCCTGATATACGAGCAAAAGTCTCCTGCTTTTTAGGATAACCTGATATAGATATAGACCCCTCAATATGTCCAGTTGTTTTTCTTCCAGCCAACACATCCATTAAAGTTGTTTTCCCAGCTCCACTTACTCCCATGAGTGCTGTAAGAACCCCTGGCCTAAATGCCCCAGTAACACCCTTCAATATTTCAAGTCTATCCTCAGTTATGCCTTGTGCTTTCATCTCCTGCGAAAAAAACATGCATGGCAATTTTTCTTATAGTTGTACTCTTTATCATGAAGGTGTCTTTTTGCAGTAAAATGTGGTACCTGAGGCATGTCCACGGCATATCTAATTTCGTCGAAAGACATAGAAAGAGGGGTAAAAGGAAGAACCATGCCACGTTTCTTATTTTGATCTGCTTCGCTGACATTACCTACTCTTGCAGATAATGTTCTGGATGAGATGCTTCTTCGACTTTCATTTCCTTTTTCTGCATTTTGTGATCATATGTATCATCTTAAGCATAATGAAAGTAATGAATAAAATGGAGAAGTTGATGAATTTTTGTCACACTACCAGATGATAATCTTTGTTGTGTTGTTGACAGTTCAATCACATGTCCTTTTCGGCTCGCATGTTTCTCAGCCAAGTCCTCTTTTGATATTACTGCTTGAGGTTTTCCAAATGCTGCAGAAAATTGATTCACTCATTAACTCAATGAATCAAAATATTAACTATTAAAAAAGTATGTGTTGAGAATTCTTACGGTCAAGATAGTGCAAGGCCAAAGCGAAAAGGAAATTGAATAGGAACATGTAACCAATGGAAGCTCCTACTCCAATCCAATACCAGTATGCTTGAGGGAAGAGTCCACGTGACTTAAGCACCTGTACTCCTAATGGTTCTGTTGAATTAGGAGGAACCTACAAGAGACCAAAAAGAAAAAGTTTTCATATATCATCGGATGTTGATCATAACACTTTATGAATTCTTTGGTTTTCGTCGTTGAGTCTGATTTTGTTGCTTACATGTGCCCAACTTTTTCCGAGGAATTCATTCACAGCTATAGCATTCTGACCATACATCATGGGTGAGAACCAGTAACCCCATAACCACCACTTCTTCACGTCATCTGAAGAAAACAAACAACAAAAAACATATCTTTGTCATATTTTGAAAGATCTGGGGAAAAAATGAGAGAACAATTAAATTGTAGTATCAGTTTTCACCTCTTGCAAGGATAAATCCACCCAACACCATAATTGCAAGCAAAGAGAATGACCCAAAAGTGTTTGCAACTATTAAGTTCCTCCCAACTGCCCCCATGAACCGAAAAAGCCCAGATGCCATTTGGTTAATACACAGCAGCAAAAAGAACTGTTTGAAGAACCTGATATAATAATTCTATTAGCAGAAATCTAAGTGTAATATCAGAAGCTTTAGGCATGTCAAATTTGTTCAATTTTACTCACCTTTCAATGTTTGGATCAAAGCCTATAACATAGTAAGTTAACACCACCCAAACAGCAACTTCTACTAAGGTAATAGGAATCTTAAGGATCCATGTAGGCAAAGCATATGCCCAAGAAGGATAAAACAAAAGTTCTCTTTGCTTATAGAAGACAGGAAGTTTGGCTATAGTCATGGCTAGCTCCGAAAATCCATTGAACATAATCATAATGAGTACAAAGAACAGGGCTCCCATATAGATGCCACCATCTGCTACCGTGTCCCGGTGCATCGTAGTTCGCAGAAATAAAGTCATTGTTATGACAGCCATCACAATCAGCTGAAACACATAAGTAAATCATTGATCAAGTTTGAAATAACACTATGGACTAATTCCAAGTAAGCTTAAAATACAGGACGGACTTGTTGTGTTTTGAAAATATAGGCAAAGGAATTCCTCTTCATGAGCAACAATTCTCTGGATATGCAAGCTTTTAGTAGTTCCTTCTTGTTAGCGCCATACTTATTATTGTTTAAAGCAGCAGGGTGGCCCTTGGACTTGTCAAATGGTGTAGCTAGTTCGTCACCAAGCTTTCGACCAATGTGAAATGACTGAAATACATCAACAAATTCTTTTACATTGACAAAGGTATATGGCTCATCTTTATTTGCCCAGTACTGTTCTTGATCCTTCCTTGAAGTTACCTATCACAGACATGAATGGACAAGAGTTTTAGTAGAGTGTTGTCGTTAAGATGAACAAGAAGAAAAAAACCAATGGAGTGAAACTGGGAATTATTATTACTTCTTGTAAAAAGTCAGCTACTCCTTTTCTCTCAGGGCATTTGAAGCCCATGAATTCAAAGAACTCAAGAACATTTTCACGTGGACCCTGGTACACGATATGTCCATCAGAGAGGAGAATAATATCATCAAACAGTTCATAGGTTTCTGGAGCTGGCTGAAGAAGAGAGACAACAGCTGTTCCATTCAATATGTGAATTGATTGTCTCAGAGAATTCACCATTTGGAATGTTGTTGAACTATCCAAACCAGTTGATATTTCGTCCATGAAAAGTGCTTTTGCTGGTCCAACCAGCATCTCACCTGTGATAAATTCATTATCAATTTCATTGAATCATCGTACTAAATTGATTAGTAAGACAGGATTTTGTCTCTTACCTGTTGTGACTCTCTTCTTTTGCCCACCAGAAATTCCCCGAATCATGTCATCTCCTACTAGCGTATCAGCACATAATTCTAGCCCCAGAATCTTTTGTACGTTGAAAACAGGAAGAACTAAGTTTGTGCCCAAAGGAGAAAGTTACAACCACCTCACAAATTTAAAATAAATTTTATCTGGTACCTTCATGATATAATCTGTAACCACATTGGTTTCTTGGCCTTCTAGTGCTGCTGCCTGAAAATTCCATGAGTTCAGATGCATCCATAAATAAGATATTCTTGTGGACAGAGAGAGAAATCTACTTTAAGGTTGTCACCTTCATATAAATATCAAGATCAGGATCTGGCTTAATATTCGCTGCCTTCTCTCTTCTTGATAATTCCGCAAGCATCTCTGCAATTCGCTCAAGTGTAAAACAATTCAACCACAAGGTTTTTTTTTTTTTAAAAAAAAAAAAAGTATCGGTCAATGTTCAGACAAGGTTGAATATGAGGTTTCTCACTTACCATAACGACTTCCAACCCCTTGACACCTTGCCGAAAAAGCCAATGTTTCTCTCACTGTCATTTCTCCAATATGGAGATCGTGTTGACTTGTGTACGCTGATGTTCTCTGAGGTACAAACTCATCCATGCCATACCCATTATACGTAACTCGCCCAGAAAACTAAGTTCACAGCAACAAAAATTGGATTGTAAGGATGAAGTGGATTCTGATCAAACAAGCAGAGAAACTCTCAGTTTCTGTTTAATTTGTCTTACTTTGAGATCTTTCCCGAGTCTTCCAGCCAGCGCAAGAAGTAATGTGGTCTTTCCAGAGCTCGGAGGCCCCAATAGCAATGTCATGCTACAAAAAAAGTGAAAAACCAGACCAGGTTATTTTGAGAATTACAAAGTTTCTGAAGAATCATGTATGGATTGGAAATTTCAGAGGCCACCCTCTTACCGTTTAGGCTTGATGATGCCACTAATATCATGAAGAATTGTAAATGGCTTCTTTCTACTGGGAAGAAGATGCAAAGAGTTCAAGAAACCCTTCAGGAAAACACAGTAAATTATTCCCATGGTCACTGGTAAACTTAGGTATTGTTGAACCAACATCAGAAGCTTATGATGATATGTGATTACCTCTAGCATGTTAACACAGAAGTTGAAGATTGTGGGCAACGCTCTTCTTCCTACATGAGCTTCTGCTTCCACGTCCAAATGATGGAAACGAACCTCAATTGTTGGAAAATCTAGCCCAACTCTGCACTTACAGAATAAGAAGTCATATAATTAAAACAAACATCATATGACCTCAGAAGAAACATATTAACATAGTACTTACCGGTCAATGCGTTCTCTGAGCTTCAGCAAGAACCTTTCATTGTCTTCCTCAGCAATCTTGACTAGCCTTTCCACCAGATTCTTCCTCTGAAGTGGACAGAGTTTATTTATATCAATCTCTTGAGGTTGACCTTCAGATTCAGCCAGTATGCCCCTTTTTATACGTAGATACGTTGGAAGCTTCTCGATTGCAGCCCATTTAAGGTCTTCTTCATCGTCGTCCCTTCGTGAAGAACCAGAAAATATATCTGCAGGACTGGTTCTCCAAATGCTGGAGCTGCCTATACGTGCACTGGCCACTCTTATGTCACCACCTTCCATTTTTTCTGTGATCTGTTTCTTTGCTGAGTTTCTTTCTTGTTTTCACGTAAAGAAACTCATGAAATGGCCTCTTCCTCGCACTGGATGGTTTAAGAATGAGACAGAAAAAATGGAAATGGTGTTTTTCTGATTAATGTGGTTCATTGTACTTCGCAAGATGAGGATATGTTATTTATATTGCTCCATGTACTCGAATATTCAGCTAAGTTGTTCCATTTAATTTTCTGATTCGGCAGAGTTATTACATTTCTTTATTCCATTTGTACCAACCTATAGCGAACAAACATAAGAATTAGTTTGGTTCTTGAGCTAGCATGCTAAGCTACGAAAGCAGAGTCCTTCAAAATCATTAGAAAATTAAGGAGATAAAAGAAATTCCCTCGTTGTTATTGGGATTCTCCTTCAAATTTAAAAAGGTTTTGGTGTAATTTTACTTGGAAGTAACTGCCCAGAAGCGACAGTGAGTTTTTCAGGGAGTAGTTTCATCTCAGAAGTATTTAAAAAAAAATAGGAGAAAATTCACTACTCATTAAAAAATTAAAATTGACAGTTAATATTTTTAGTCACAAGGACAAAATTGATGTGCTTTAGTTACTTTTAGGATAAAATTATTCCTAAAAAAAACTTCCAGAAAGCCAGCTACTAAGTGGTTACTTTAAAGATAAAATTGAACCTTAATCTAATTTAAAATTGCAGGCTAATACGTCTACAGAAACTTCAACATCAACAGTTTTCAAGCTCAAGTAGGACTTGTGAACTGAGGCTGAAGTTAAAGATGATAATTCCTGAGGATTAAAGTAAGTTGTGTTGACAGTTGACACCTCATAGTTGCATCGTTCTGAAATGGCAGAAGCTGAGAGATTTGGTGTTTAGTGAGAGGGGGTTGATCGGATTTGCCATGATTAGCATTGAATAATTAAGATGATCTTGCTTTTAATCAAGTATAATATAAAATAATAATAATAAAAGAATCACATCTTCCCCACTCTGCAAGCTTAATACAGAATAATGTGATACATATGAATTATACAAAAATTTAAAAATATTTTTTCCAAAGTCTATTTTTTTTTTCAAAGTCAATATATTTTCTGTGTTACAATGTGTATCCTATGAATAGCAGACACTAGATTGAATTGAAAAGTTTGTGAGCAGAGTACATGCATTGTTGGGATGAGCATCGAAGGATTATATAATAGAAATACAAAAAGGAAAAACTTGGGAATTACTGAAGCAGGCGTCCTATAAACAAAGAATATGGTTGACTTTTTCATATAACTTGGCAGTTACACAATGCAGCAACTTAGGAACATATGATCCTCATATTCCAATCATTTTAGATACCAAATCTTTGTTTTGTCTTCTACACTTCATGCATGTTCCCACTCCACAACATCCCATGTGCTTCCTTTTATTTTTATCATCCATTAACAAAAATTAAGTTGTATTGCCTCCTATCTCTTATATAAAAAGTAACTGAAGGATGAATTTGTTTCAAAATATAATATATCTTGATTCATTTTATTTCTTATATTTATCATTTTCTTGTTAAAATAGTTTGCTCTCCTTTAAGAAGATTAAATCACATTTGTTATGATTTACTAATTTATTTTATGAAAAAAAGACTTACAAAGAAGTTGGAATATATAAACTCTCACAGAGAGAGGTGCAATTAATTTCAATAATTCATATGAAATGCAAGATCTCAAAACAGGATTTCAAAATCCATGAAAAAAAGACACAAATGCCCACACTTTTTTTATTAAAAAAAAATCCACAACCCCTCGTTAGCATCCAGTCACCTGGTGGGAATACTTTTTTGGTAAAGTTGTAGAAGTGAGATTTAATCCCCACTACTTGCATGCCAAAAACATTGGCATGCAAAAATTTATGTACGTTGGCTTTTTAACTTTGTCTGTAACTCATTCACAAGTTTTGTATAAGCATTTTCCATATTTTATTAATTATTATCAACTTTCATTTACCAAATAATAAATCCATTCATTCACGTCATTCATAAGTTTTGTAAATACATTCTTCACAATTCATTAGGTATTAATAATAATGAAATATATATGATATATGATAATGTGGTGGTTATTGGTATTTATTAATATTTATCTTAAATATAGAAACAACAATCCATTTCAATATCAAAACTATGAAAACCCCGGATACACAGAGGTATTAAGCTAATTTTAAAAATAAAAAAAAATTAAGCTGGCATCAGGGCTGACTTCATCGCCAATCATTCAAATTGACCACCAAAATTGATCATTTATTACTATTATTTTGTATGCTATAATACTATAACATAAAATTTCGAAGTCTCCCCCGAATAAATAAAAAGAAAGAAATTCATGTGGTACTATAATCAGAGAAATAAAATAATAAAAAACGGGGGGTTTGTGAGACAGATTGGATTCAAATCATAATCACAGAGGCGATTTGATTAATATGTGAGATGCCTGAGCCTGTGGGCACAATATAAAGACGCATAAATGGATGTGACCCGAAAACCCGACATATGAGTTGTGTGGATCTTGGATCAGAGCTCTTGTGCCAACGTGGGCACCCAAATCCCCATACATCCGGACCAGAGGATCTGTCGGTGTCAGCTCTCCATCCCAATATTTGCTCTTTTATTTTTTTTTTAATGTTTCATTATCCTAGTATTATATTATTAACCTTTATTATTATACTATTAGTGTAACGATTATTACTTATCAGTTATCAGTATTAGTATTTGCAACCCGCAGATAAAATGCATCCATGTGGAGGATTGCTAGGTGTTTCATAATGCCCAACGCCCCAAGGTAATGGGTATGGCTTCAGCGCTTGCCATGTTTAGACCTATTTGAATTCATGTTTAAAAAAGTTCGTTTATGTAAATTAACATAAAACTCTTCTTACATATTTATTTTATATACTATAAATTACGCTAAAAAAGCAGCTTATACCGCTAATTTAAACAGACATTTTGTATCATTTTCATTCATTGTGTTTGTGAAATCGTTAAATATAATCATGTCTATTACTACTACAACAACTTAATTTTATTAGGGGTGGGTTATATAAATGATATAATGCTAATATGTTTTATTGAAAATCAGCTCGTAATCATATAAATAAATATTTGTAAAATTGTATATCGGCAACAAATACTTATTGTGTTATGATTAGTTTTTAGAGAACATCTTCTAGAAAAAAAATAGAAAAATTGATTTAAGATAATAAATTTTGGAAAATAGTTTCTAGTAAAAGAAAAAAAAAAACCTCTTAAAAACCATGATTTTCAAGTCATGATTTTAAAAGTGAAGCCAAACACACGCTTATTCAAAAAAAAAATTTATGGAAGGAGAGACAAATGTTCATCCTTGTGCTGAAGAGTAAAACCCTCCCAACTTTATTTTATACATGAAAATTAAAAATCACATCATTATGATCAACAACAACATGAGCTACTTCTTTGCCATTCCTTCTCCTCTGCTTTCATTGGAGTTGACTATTTAGGCGTGAAACCAGATTAATTAAATACGAACATGTCATTTTTGGAAGTAGTGATGGTGTCATAATAATGTATTTGAAATTTGGAGGGTGACTCAAGCCGGTAGTTACTGGTTGTCTGATTGTTTACGAATTGCAGGCAGCAAAGATTCTGGCACAATGGATGTGGACTTGTTGGTTAATTATGTGAGCATCATGTTGTGATTTAATTAAAAGCAGCAGATATAAAAGACAAATAAGGGAGGAAGGAATCTAGTAGTGTTAAATTCTGTAAGAAGGAATCTAGTAGTGTTAAATTTTGTAAGAACTATTAAGCATGTTTGAATTAGTTTATGAAAGATTTATAATTATTTATGTATATAAGTCGAGACAACACTCTTTTTACATCTTACCTTATATATCATAAATCAAAATTAAAAAACTATTTTTGAAGACTCAAATCACTATTTCAAATAAATACATTATTTGATGTGGTAAATCATACACACAAGTGACGCACTACATGTTTAAAGCCAACCATATCATTGTTTTTTGTTATTAGCCCTTGTCATCGTCGTCCAAAAAGCTATGCTTGTCTTTGTCACATCCCTATCTTCTACATGCCCAACAAAAAAAAAAAAGGTTTTGGATGTCCCTGCTCTTAATTAGTTGACTGGTATCCGAGTTTTAGCATATTCCATTCCCACAAACGATTGAATGAGATGCTAAATCTACAAAATAAAATGCATGGTTAAATATAATGATGACATCATTTGATCATTCAAGTGATTTATCAACTTAAATTAATCTGTAAATTAATCTTTACTTCTACTAAATCTCACACAAGGGACAATAAAGATTATTTGTGCCATACTTATAAAACAGAGAGGGCACATTCCTTCACTTCACTGTACTTTTTGTTCAGATAATTCCTTGTTTTGAAACTTTTATCAACTTTTTTGAGGATAATATGTTCCATAAGAAAGTCCACAATTTCCGTGCCATTTATTAGGGTTAGGACCATTGTTGTTCTCCAATAGTCCAATCCAAGTATGAAAGACATGAAACGGATAGGCTCAATCATCTGATTTGGGCCAAAACTTATTTTGGACTAATGGGCCAACTATTCAGACCTTGGTTTGCTTCTTCACTTTGTTATGATCATAGTTGAGATAATGTCCCATGGAAGTGGGTTCGAATTGCCAGCCTCAGGCACATGCCTAAAAGAGAGCTGGCTTTATTGTGGCATTCACCCATTTACCTAAGGGATATCATGGTCAGGTTTTAAATAAGAGGTAAAATTAAAAAAAAATAGTCTTTTAAAATTTTGAAATAAAAAATAGATCACATTGACAACTTTAGAAACGGGTCATTGACAAGTTCAGGGACCATTTTTAATAAGTTCTTGGACCATTTTTTCATTTTGAGATTTTAAAAAACTAATTTTTTATTTTACCTCTTATTTGGGACCTGACTATAATTTTACCTTTAACTAATCATATTATTATTTTCATTCATTGTAATTACAGAGTAAGAGAGATGTTGGTGCTAGTTATGAAGAGAATGACAACTAATTAAGACGTGTTCAGAAATCTAAATGGAATCCCGACAAGTAAATTGTATTATTTCCCCCTAAATTTGTACGCTAAACCCATAAAGGAACAGGGACAGCTAAAATATTAAGGGATTAATTGATAGCACATGCAATTTGTTTTGTTTTGTGATGAATTCCCATTTTTAATATATTTGGTATATATTTTGATATATTTAAGAAGTTATTAATCTTAAATTAAAGAGATTTTTTTTAAAGATATTAATTGGGTATATCATTTATGGGATTTCAAATTAGAATAAAAATTGTTAAACTTAGAAAAGAAGCAATAATAAATAATAATGATAAGTTTTTTCAAATAAAAAAATATTAAGTTTTATCATCATCATTATTATGTCATTTTCTTTTCATTAATAAATATAACACTGTTTTTGGAAGTTTGAGGTGTAGGGAGAGGAGAAGACAATATGTTCTATTTTTTATTGGTGACAGCAACACAAGAGCTTAGAATTTTAATAGATGGAGATTAAAGCTTTTGGAGATGCACAAAATCTATCGCATAGATGAAATTTTGGTATTGATGTTTTGTTTTTACTTTCCTTAGCTTTTTGTGTTGTCTTTGATTAGTTATTAGTTTGTTAATGATAATATTCAATTTATGTAACTAAACCTTCATTTTGAATTATTTAGTTGGATCATGAATTAGTGGATGATGATTTCTTCTTCTTGATTGTTATAATGTTGTGTTTGTTGATTCAATTGTGATCATAATTGTTCTTAAAGATGAAAAATTTGATTGGAACATTATTTGGTGTTCTAAAAGAGTCTCAACATGAAGAATTTAGACTAGACCTTCAATTGAATCGAGTATGAATAAGTTTTTAAATTTAATTTACTTGTAAGATAGACAGACACCTACCGGCTCTGCATAGTCTTGTTAAACTTACACTTAAATTAATCCAATTAAGTATCAATCACCTGAAAAGTTAGGGATTAACATAATTAGGATGTCTTTTAGTGAATTGAAAGATACTTTTAGGCAAATAAGAGTCTTAATTTAGCAAATACAACCTTAACTACAATTAAGGGGAGAAATTAGACATTAAGAAGTAATCAAGGCTACAATAATTCAAGTCGCCGCTTAAAATATATAATCAACCTTATCATTAGCCTTAGTTAGATTTGATTTTTTTTTTATGTTAGCTTTATTCCTATCTCTGATTCAAAGCATATCAACTCAACTTCAGCAAAAGTGTAAAAACGTTGCTCAACTGCATTGTTGCAAATCCTTGCGAGGATGATACTTTTCTCATCATTTTACTATTTAGTACAACCCATACAATTATAGAGTTTAAGGCTATAATTTTTTCCTTATCATTTTGTTTTTCAAACAATTTAACCCTCTCCAACATGGGGAGGAAATTCACACATTTTCACTTCCTATTTTGGCCATTTCAAATACAGAATCCACAAATTTATATTTTCTCATCTACCTTTTCCCTTCACTTTTTTTTTCCGATAGTAAAGAATTTAGCTTGTTTGGAATAGCGGTTGAAAATTTCATAAGTGCTTATAAATTGTAATTCACGGAATACGAAGTAACTTTTACGGTCTACGAAGTGCTTTCACGATCTACAAGATAAATATGTGGAGGAGATTTGTCTCGATTTACGTGAATCGGGCTTATAATAAGCCCGATTCACAAAAGCTTAGCCAAACAAGCACATATATGTGAGTTGGATATTAGGAGCTTGTTATGATGAGGGTATGTGTCTAGAGTCTAGACTTAAAGAGTAATTACAAAGTGCTTACAGAAGGGAAAATGATATCTTCACTGACCTCCTTTCTATTTAATTTATCTAACATTATATTAACTTTTAATAGTTAATATTTATTTTGTAAAGATATTAATATCATTTAATATTTAATATTGCAATAAAATTTTTAATATAGAATAATTTAAATAGCCCATATTTAGTATTTAGTAGAAAAAACTATAAAATATTTTTACTGTGGCTTTGTACTATTCATAAAATTTAGAAAATTTGAATTTATTTATTGATTAAATGATTTAGAATTTCAATCATAATTTTACAAAATATTAAAAATGGAATACCCAAATTTGTAACTTAGCAATGCGAGATGAGAAAGAAGTGGGAAGTGGAGATGGAATAGTTTCTTATTGTGCTGAAGCGGTCAACCTGTTTAATTTCTTTGAAGTTGCGCCACAAATCATTCATAAAAAAGTATGTTGTTGAAGAAGCTAGACTTCTCATATATAGAGATTGTCATGTTGTACGTAATTTATCAAGTTTCAAAGGAAAACAATTATCACAGTGGACATATATACTAACTAAATTGTACATAATATAGTAGAAAACTTTAATCCATATTAAAAGGCGGTGATGATTGGTGAGGGAGGAGGACGGACGTGAGAAGGTGGGTGAAAGCTGCATCGCCATCACCAAAAGCTCATTGCTTCACGTTACCAGCGTCATGTTCATTTGTATATCCCTTTACTCACCCATCCAGCGCCCCTCAACCACAGCCTGTTTTTAATTATAAAGCTTCGTTCAACGTGATCGACTCGCTTTTCATATTTTATTTCTCACTACATTTATAGTCACACATTGTATTTTTTTAGTAAAAGACACAGGCGCACGTGGATGGTGCCCTAGTCGAGTGCTTGCACATGATTACTTTTTATTTCAAAAACAACCAACTGCCATCAACCCTCCATTTATAATTGGATTGGGTTCCCCTCATTATTATTTAAAAAAGGAATAATTATTAATTATTAAGATCATATTCCCACTGTTGAAATCTTATAACAGCAAGTAAATATTTCATCCCTCCTTTTATATATAAGGTCTTATTTTTTAAAATGGGTTTGTCGTTTTTGTCTTCAATTAATCTTACATCATTAATTTCCCATATATTTTATTTTATCATTTTTTTCTCTTTTACTCATCATGAATAAAGACATCGTTGGAAAAAAAATTATATTTTTTACATATTTATTATTTTAAACGAATTTTAACTATTTTCTATAATCACATAAATTAATCAAATGTTAAAAAGACTTTACATATTTGTTTGGTTGGGGGTTTTTGGAGGGGAGGTTAGGTGAGGGGAGGGTTAGAGATAAAAAAAAAGTGTTTGGTTGAAGAGATGAGAGGGGAGGGGAGGTTACAAATTTTATCTTTTTTTGTTCCCCTCCTCTCCCTTCTCAACCCTCCAAAATTGGGGGTTTTTGGAGGGGAGAGAAATATTACTCTCATTTTGATCAAAATACCTCTACCTATTTTTAAATATTCTAATCTTATCCTTTTTGTTTAAAATCATTATGTCCCACTTTGACCAAAATACACATGCCTATTTTTGTAAAAAAAACCTCCTAAATCATGAACCAAATTTATTATTTTATTGTTTACATAAATTTAACTATATCTAATTTAATTTAAAGCTAACATATTTGCAATGAAAACCCCTTAAGTCATGGACCAAATTTATGTCTTGTCAAAATCTCTTATAAATTCTTTTATTTTAGCATTGATGACACATTGACTATGTTAAAACATGTATCAAATTTACTAAAAATAAGAAGTTATTAAAAGCATATTAAAATATTTTATCATAATAAAATTAATGAGATAATATGTAAAAATCAATAAAATATCATTTAAAATGTATGCAATTTTGCTATCATATATACTTGAGGTAATAGGTTTTTTGAGATTTATAAATTAAAAAATAAAAGAAGAAGGAAAATATATAAATAAAGAAAAAGGGAATTTTTGTCCACTCATAATTAACTCCCCTCATCTCCCATTCTGAATCAAACAATAAATCAAACCTCCCCTCCCCTCCCCTCCCCTTTTCTTGAACCAAACAAAATTATAACATCCCCCTAATCTAACTTAAATAAACCCTACCTAACCTAACCTCTCTTAAACCAAACACACCCATAAGGATGGAGGGAAGGACCAGGGAGTATTTGACTACATATATTCCTAGCCACCTTACTTTATACTCCTTCTAATCTTATTTATAAGAAATCGATAATTGAATTAAATGGTTCGAAATAGTTGTTAAAGGATTAAAATTTAAAAATAATAAATATATTTGAAATATGTTTTATTTTTAATATACTTTTACTTATGAAGGATAAGCAAGAGAGATAAATAAAATAAATATAAATATTATTAATATTTTAATTAATACGATACACATAATTAATAAAAGGTACAAATAAAAAAATTATTAAATATTTATACAACTCCATAAAAAAATTAAAACAATTACTCTTATTAAAAAAAAAAAAAAAGGTGAATGAGGGAGTATTTCTCTCCCCACCATCATTTTCTTTCCAACCTACGTGCCTCAGCGTCTTAGGCCCTAGCCACCTTACTGTGCCGCCTGCTCTCACGGTTCTGGAAGCTTTTATTGGGTTTCGCCCTCCTACTCACAGACATGACACGTGCTTCATCCCCAGAAGAAAGCTTCTCCTATTTTTATATAAGTTAATAATATAATTTTTAGTCTTTATAATTTATTTTTATGTTAATTTTAATTCCTTAAATTTAGAGTCTTTAGTTTTAGTTTCTTAAATTTTTGGTTTTAATCTCTTAAATTTTTTCTATTTAACATTCTTAGTTCCTATAATTTAAAAAACTTAAAAAAGACACGAGACAAGTGAACGATGTTAAATTTTTCAATGTGCCACTACAAAACATGGTTTGTGCTGCCTGGATGAGTTGATGTGGCAAAATATACGTGTTAGCCCACGCTGACATGGATGATTGAAGAAAGATTAAAAAAGTAAAAACGCACGCATCATGCAACGTCTTTACGCTGGAGGGACCACAAAAATGAGAGTGATTGCAACACAGACGCCATTGCTAGAGAGGTATCCAGCAGCATCTGATTGAATAAATAGAAGAATGAAGTTGAGATATTATCCTTAATATGGGTTCCTTGTATGCTTCGGCTTCTTAATCCTTTTATGCTCTTTCATCTTTTCCTTTCTTCCTTGGTTCCATTTTTCCTTGTAATGTGAAGAACTTGACAGGCTAAATAGAGCTTGATCAAGAACTTGACTGATTCATCTCAAGAATAAAGGGAAATTTGTATGAATAATTCACCAGGAAAAATTTAACGAGAACCGAAACCAAAAATGGAAATTGTAAAACAGGACTAACACCATCACAGAAATACATTACCATAAAACATGTCTATTTGAATCATATCCTTAATAATCAGGATTCTGTTTAAATCATATCTCATATAATCATTGATTGTATATCAATATTATTAGGTAATCTGAAACGACATTTTCTCACAAACAGTGATTATACAATACAATTTAACAAAACCAATGATAGTTTTTTTTTCCAATACATATCAAAGTTCAGGACACAAACTCGCCCACAAACTCATTACAGAAAATTTTGATCTCATATCACAATTAACCCACAAGTCTTAAAATTTCACACAAACTAATTTCCAACACAACTGTGGTTGTAAGTCCATTAAAATATCAGAGTACACAATATAAGGCCTCAGGCCTAACAAGAGTTAAATATTTATGCAAACCAATTACTCAATAGTAAAAACAACGTGTCATTTTAGAAACACGAGGGCCCTATAATGGCAATATAGAAATTAACACAACACCAATACCAAAAGAGGCATACAAGATTTTCAACATCTATGCCTCTGGTTGCTTCTTTTGGCATCTAGCCAGATTAGAGGTCTCGCCTAAAAAATTATTTATAATGACGGGGTGAGACATAAAAGTCTCAGTAACCAAAATCAATTTACAAAATATGCAGGGAAAGATTGTAAGTCAGATAAGCATGTTTAACTTATATAATAATAATAATATTATCATAATTCAAAATTTAATATAATATAATCAATGAATAAAACCATCCCCACTCATCCATCCTGCTCCTCCTTATCTCCTCTGGACTGGTACAACCTATCAGTGCTAGTGTACCCAGCTAAATGTTAGCTAGTCACATCAAGAATACTGCCCCTCCCCATGCTACCACCAATATACCGTAACAAGGAGGTGTCCGCCCAAAAAACTCAATCCAAATCCGGGCCAAGATTGAGAGAGCCGATGGGCACACAATTCATTCACCGTATCTCTTCCACACAACCTAACATATCCCGTAATATAAAAATAATAAATTAATACATCTTTCGAAAACAATTACGAGAATTCTAAATTCTTATACAACATTCCATCTCAAACAACATATTCATCACAACAGTAACAATTTAATAATAATTTCCACTTATATATGTACATTGGAAAATACACTGCTTCACTGAAGTAAATTCATATTCATACATGTATAGACAAAATCTCGCGAAACACATACAAGTAATATAGATAAAAGTAAGGTTTATAAAACACCTTACAGTCCAAAGCAAGCATATAAAATAAATTAACCTCGGTTACCTCGATTTCAAGCTTAATCTTAAGTTTGCATAGTTTAACCCGAGCAATCACCGATCACAAGAAAACTCTACATTATTAATGCAGATACCAATTAACCACAAATAACAATAAAATAATTAATTTACATAATTTAACTCCTACAACCCAATTTTCTCTACAACTATTATCCTCAATTATTCCAATTTTTCTTAAAAATCCTTAATCATAGATCATTCCTCATAAACCCAAAGCACTCATTAAAATCCTTAAATAACCTTTAACATACCTATAATTACAAAATCCTCAATATCAATTTTTTAAATAATTAAATCTCTTTTTCATAATTTATATAGATATAATCCAATTATTAAACAACTCCTCAAATCTCTACATAATTAAAATCATATCAAATTCTAATTTAAATATTAAATCCTAACTCATATTTTCCACAGAGCTCAGATCTTACAAAAATAAACTGATTAAAACCTCAATAATACCTCCAATATTCCAAATAAATTATTTAAACATATTTTGATCGGTAAAAACGCCCTATGGAAATTAAGTTATATCCTATTTATAAAATAAATTAATTATAAAATCACATAACAACCAAATAATAAATTTAAACTGGTTAAAATTAACTATTAATCATTCTCTACATTTATACAGTCTTGTATTGACAAAACTCAAAACTTGCCTAAAATTATATCCTCAAAATATTCTCTAACTAACATAAAATCACTATCACAGGAAAGAGAAAATTATTTAGAATATATTTCATAAAATAAACTTTGTGATTAGAAGAGAGATTACGTACCTTATTGATCCTCAAAGAACCAAAAACACTCCTATCAGAACCTCACTCCCTGCGTTTTTCCTCAACACTTCACGCCAAAAGTGTTGAGGGGAGAGGGGGTATTTATACCCCCTCTCCTTAATCAATTGGCGCCTAATGGCGCCAATTTTTTTAATAGTTTTGTTTATTTAATAGATAAGGGGGCTCCACCCTTATCACAATTGTTGGTAGGCGCCGAAACGGCGGCTACCAACTTTATTATTATTTTTAATAATATAATATAATATTTATAATATTATATTATTATTATTTTAATTATTATAAATTAATAATATTATTTTTTTCAAGGATGTCACACAATCATATTGCATTAATTAGGAAGATATATATTTTTATATATAAATAGGCTCACTTGTACATATTTTGATTCAAGGAATTCAGATTTACAATTTCTTTCTTTGTTTATTGCTTTACATTGGTACCAGAGCCACCTAGAGCATTCTAAAATTGGTTTTCTGACAGCGTACTGTTCAACGCTGTTCGCTGGCACTGTTCTGCATTGTTCGTTGGCACTATACTGCACTGTTCCCATACTTTTCAGAGGGGGTATTGTTCACATGGTATTGTTTATTCGGCACTATTCACATAGCATTGTTTATCCGTATTCGGGGTCTCTCTATTCTCACATTTTTCAGCACTATTTTTTTGTTGTCTGTCTCCCCCGACCTAATTCTAGAGCTTTCAACGCTCCAGCTTCACATTTCCAAGTGTGGGTTTCCTGACTCTGAAACTATCATTTGCCTTTAACTTGTGCAAGTCTGAGACTTTGGTGTGGCTAGCGATTGTGCTCGTAGTTTGGTGTGTTTCTGTTAATTGTTGGTTCCTCTCTTAAACATGCTTTCTCTCTTATTATTGTGATTCTTTGGTTAATCTTCCATGGCTGAATCTAAGACTTCTGATATGCTCCCCATTTATGCTAAGATTACTGATTCAAAATTGAACTGAACAAACTATAATGATTGGAACAAAACTGTTAGAGTTTATCTTTTGGGTATTGAGAAGGAAGCCCATTTAACTCAGGATCCCCTTTCTGGTGATAATGAGAAAAGTTTGGATTGGTCCAGAGCGGATGTTCGTCTCTTTTTCTAAATTTGAAACTCTATTGAATCACGAATTTTTTCTTATGTCATTCACTACAACACATTGAAAGAAATTATGAATTATCTAGAATTTATGTTTCTCTGGTAAAAAGAATTTCACTCGGATTTACAAAGTCTGTACGGGATTTTATCGCTCTCAGTAGTAGGTTATCTATTGAATGATTTCTTCTTAGACTTTAAGAAGTTGTATGAAGAGATGAAGGTATTTATGTCTCTGTAGGTGGATCTTTATACCAATATCAAGAATCTAGAGTTTCAGGCTATCATTATTTTCCTTGAAGCTCTTAACCCATCTTATGACACTATTCGATCTCAGATTTTGTCTAGTCAGGAGCTTTCATCTCTTGAAGATGTATTCTCACGAGTCCTTGTGCTGAAAGTTTGGTTCGTTCGTTTGGAGATTTGACTGCTAGTGTTCTGGCTGGGTGTGACCCCTTTGAAAACAAGAATTATGGCTCCAAATAGGGCACTAATGCTTCGAATGTGACTTCTTACAGTATTATCTGCAATTATTGTAAGGAATCTGGTTATATTAAGCGGAATTGTTGTAAATTGCAGAATAAACAGTAGCGTGGTCTTGCTCATATTGCCTAAACACCTGATTAGTCTGATTCTGGTCTATCATCTGAAGGGGCCCTAACTATAGGTACTTTGTCCTCTGAACTTGCTACTACTTTCAGGAAGTGGTTCATTGATTCTGGTACTACTGACCACATGACAGATAACCATAATTTATTTTCATCGTATGCCCCTATGCCAACCCACCCTTCGTATTTGTCGCCAATGGTTCCCTGGTCTGTGTACTTGGATCAGGTACTATTAAACCAACTACATCCATTTCGCTAGCTTCTGTTTTTAATGTTCCTGATCTTACATTTAATATTATTGTCTCCCAGTAAACCGACTCGTCATTTAAACTGTTTTATCTCACTATTCCCTAATCATTATTTAACTTATGATCTTTCGACGAAGCAGATTATTAGTAGAGACTATGAATTAGGTGGGCATTACATCCTTGATGATCAGGTACCACGTTCTGTTGCTTGTTATAGTGGATCGTCTCTCTTTGAAGTTCATTATCGTTTAGGTCATGCGTCACTTTCTTCCCTCAAAAGGTTATATCCTCAAGTTTCTTCCGTGTTTGCTTTAGATTGCGAGTCGTGTCAATTTGCTAAACACCATCGTGTTCATTTGGAACCTCGAGTTAATAAACAGTCTACATCCCCTTTTGAGTTAGTTCATTTTGATGTTTAGTTTCTTTGTTCGATTGTCTCAGACTGGTTATCGATATTTTGTCACTTTTGTTCATGATTTTTCCCGAACCACTTGGCTTTACTTAATGGAAATGCGTTCTGAATTGTTTACTCATTTTCATAATTTTTGTGCTGAAATTCAAACTCAGTTTAATACTCCTGTGAAAATCATTCGAAGTGATAATGTGAAAGAAAATTTTTCCACTCTATTCACCCATTATATGTATAGTCATGACATTCTTCACCAATCTTCTTGTGTTGATACACCTGCTCAAAATAGTGTTGTTGAAAGAAAGAACCACTATCACTTAGCAACTGTCCAAACTCTCATATTTCACTCCTGTGTCTCTAAATCCTTTTAAGCTGATGCCATATCTACTTCATGTTTCCTCATCAATCGCATGCCTTCGGTTGTCTTTAGTGGGGACGTTCCATATTCTATTCTGTTTCCTACTACCAAGTTCTTTCTTATTGATCCAAATTTTTTTGATTGTATCTGCTTTGTTTGGGATGTCTGTCCAAGTGTCAGTAAAGTCGATTCTAAGTTCTTGAAGTGTGTCTTTCTTGATTATTTTTGAGTTTAAAAAGGTTATCGGTGTTACTCTCCTGATCTTCGTCGTTATCTTACGTCCACTAATGTGTCCTTTCATGAGTCTTCTCCTTTCTTCAAGTCTTCGATATTATCTGAGTTTCTCTCCGTGGTTGATAAGCCTAATGATGTCCTGGTTTATCGTTTCCTTATCTCATTAGTATAGACTGCTATTCCGAAACCTGATATCATCGATAGTATTGATGTGGCCAATGTTCTGCCTTTGCCAATGATTGCTTCGCAGACGGATTCTGTTCATGACTCCTTGGTTCTTGATCCTGATTCCCTAGATCCTGTCATTCCTGTCCTTGATCCAATTGTACTTGATTATACTGTTGATCCATCTGATAACCTGCCCATTGCCCTATGAAAAGTACCCGTCCTCATTGTCTTCCTAAAAGATATGCTGAATGTACCTATCATATCTCTTCCTTTGTGTTCTACCAGCATTTATCCCCTGTTTCCTCTTCCCTTGTGGCTACCCTTTAGTCCATATCCACCCCTACTACGATTCAGCAAGCCTTAACTCACCCTGGTTGGCGTGCAGCAATTGAAGAAGAAATGACGACCTTTGAAAAGGCTGGTACCTGGACTCTTGTTAATCTACATTTTAAGAAGAAGATCATTGGATGTAAATGGGTGTTTATTGTTAAGGCTAAGGTTAATGGTTTCTTGGAATAGTTGAAAGCTCGGTTTGTTGCTAAAGGGCATGCCCAAACTTATATAATTGATTACTTAAAGACTTTTTCCCCTGTGGCTAAGCTCACTTCTATTCGTCTTCTTGTCTCTTTGGCTTCCACCTATCATTAGGACTTGTATCAGTTGGATGTTAAGAATGCCTTTTTGAATGGTGACCTCCTTGAGGAAGTTTATATGGAGCAACCACCTGAGTTCGTTGCTCAGGGGGAGTATAGGAAAAGTGTGCTACCTACGAAATTCATTGTATGGTCTGAAGTAAAGTCCTCACGCCTAGTTCGATAGATTTTACAGTATAGTAAAGAAGTTTGGGTTAAGCTAAAACAAGTGTGATCACTCTATGTTCTACCAGCAGGCTGATGCATGCATGATTCTTCTAGTAGTGTATGTTGATGATATTGTAATTACTGGAAATAACACTTCTGAAATCTCAGAACTTAAAGTCTTCCTGAACTCCCACTTCTAGACAAAAGACTTGGGACCATTAAAGTACTTAGTATTAAGGTTTTGAGAAACATGAAGGGCATCTTTTTGACTCAGCGAAAATATGTTCTCGATCTCTTAAAGAAGACTGGAAAGCTTGGAGCTGCACGGAGTAGTATTCCCATGATAACAAATCCATTATTGGATATTAATAATATCATGTTTGATGAGCTCCCTGATGACTTGAAGAAGAAGATTGATCCAGAGAAACTGAAGTCGTTTGCATCTCCTGAGAGATATAGAAGACTCATTAAGAACTGAATTATTTGACAGTATCTCGTCCTGATATAACCTTCTCGGTTAGTATACTTAGCCAATTCATGGCATCTCCAACAGTGGCATAGTGAGAAGCCTTAGAACATATCTTGCATTATTTGAAAGGTTTCTCAGTCGTGATATTCTCTATACAGATTATGGGCAAACTAAAGTTGAGTGTTTCTATGACGTGAATCATACAAGATCTAAGGCAATAAGACGATCCACTATAGGTTACAATGTGTTTGTTGGTGGAAACTTGATATCTTAGAAAAGTAAGAAGCATGGTATTGTGTTAAAATCAAGTGTAGAAGCAGAATACATGGCCATGTCACAATCAATACAAGAAATTGTGCGGGCATTTCAATTCATGAAGGAAATTGGCATCGTCACGACATTGCCTCCAAAACTATGGTGTGACAATAAAACAACATTACATATAGCATCAAACTCTGTATTCTATAAGCGTATGAAGTAAATTGAAATTGACTGTCGCTTTATTCGTGATAAGATCAAAGAGAATGTTGTATCTATAGGACACGTGCAATCAAACGATCAACTAACTGATCTTTTAATGAAAGCCTTAAATGTGACACGTGTCGAGTATCTTTGTAACAAGTTGAGCATGATCAATATATATGCTCAAACTTGAGGGAGAGTGTTAGAATTATATCATGTATAATCAGAGATTCTCTTAAAATCATATCTCATATAATCAATGATTGTATATCAACATTATTAGACAATCATATCGCATTAATTAGAAAGAGACACACTTGTATATGTAAATAGGTCCACTTGTATATGTTTTAATTCAAAGAATTCAGATTTACAATTTCGTTGTCTGTTTATTACTTTAATGTCCAACAATCTGATCCTAAAACAGAAGAAATTGGGAGGATTTATCAACAAAATCAAGCAAGAATCAATGAAAAATCCAATAAATTAAAGGAAAAATAATCTCAAAATGATGGAGGGTGTGAAGAGGAAGACGACGGATGAGAAACCAGTCGTCACTCGGCTCGTGCTTCGGATGCCGCTTTTGATGGCTAAAGAAGACAAAGATCGGAAAAGGAAAAAACATTGGATGTATTCAAACTCAATAATCTATTCAGAGTAAACTTGCTTTGTGCTTCAAAGCGGCCTTACACGGTAGACAACGACCATTTTATTGGTAAACATTAGAGGTATTCGAACTCAAAAATTTATTCAAATGCCTACCAAAATGAAACCACAGTTCGTCTATATATATATATATTTATTACCAGCTCATCTCACCTAATAAGCACAAATTACAAGTGTTAGTGACACATAGGTAAATTTATCACCTCCAAGTCTTTTTCAAATTATAGAGATTAATAGTATTAAACAGAATAAATTTGAAGGATCAAAATCAAAATCTTTAAATTTAAATCACTAAAATTAAAAGAAAGATAAATTATAAGAAATTAAAAATTATATTAACCTTTTTTATAGGGTGTTTGGAATAGTGATTGAAGCTTTTAAAAGTATTTTTCAATCATGATTTACAGTATACGAAACATCTTTTACGGTCTATAAAATAAATATGTGAAAAATTTTTATCTCGATTTACATAAATCAGATTTATATATAAATATAAACTAAACAAAATAAATTAATTAATTATTTTTGGTTGTACGAGTACTATTCCTTCTCGCAATTTGCGTCCTTTTTTTTCTCGGGTAAAGTCTGATTTCTTTTCTTCTTTTGTGAAACGCTCGATTACTGTCAATGCTGAAACAAGGTCAATCAATAGTTTATTCTGGGTAAAATTACTGTGAAGTTCAAGACTTCGAGTAATTTCTTTTCCTTATTCTGTCAAAAAAATTTCAAAATACGAAAATTTCATTATAAATATTTTCAACCGCCTTGTTCCATTTCCTCAAATCCTGTGCCGTCTTTATAAGCAGCATTTTGCAAGAATCAGAAGCCCAGTGAAGGCCTCGGGTTTCGCTCTTTACTTTGTTCTCTCCGTTGTCTTCTGAGCCCCTCCCAGATTCTCCATCTTAAGGTTAGCTTCCTCTCTCTCGTCTTTTATCTGGCATTTCTCAATGCTTCGTTACTGATTTACTGTCACTGATTTAGCTACATTGTTTTCTCCGTCAATGTTTAAAGAACCTCCGACTCCGAGTCACATTCCTTTTTTTTTTTCCGACGATGTAAACACAAAAAAACAAAGTCATGACGCTTTCTTTTCTTGATCTATAGTCGTCCCTATCCCTCTTTATTGAGAGAACTTTCATTAATGTTTGCAGGGCTGCTTTGATTCCTCTGACATTTCTGATTTCTTCACTTGCTTTCGTCCGAGTACTTATCCTGGTTTCTCCTTGCAATTTCTTAAACTCGTCTTTTCCGCCATTTCATCTGTCACGCCCTAAATGTACCAAGCAAACTAAGTTTTTTTTTAAAAAAAAATTGAGCCTCTTAACCAGGATCGTCAAGTCTTCGTTTGACGGTAACTCAGCTCGTACTTGTTTCTCTTCAATGTATAATTGATATAGGCCGGAAATTTTTAATCCCTGTCACATTTTATTCGTTCCATTCCGACCTATTTCTCGGAAATCCCTCTAGCTCTCATTCTCAAGATGTTGAAAACTAATCCAAAATCTCCATTGGTGGAATCTACTTCCCGAGAGCTCCCCGATTTCAAACGATCTGTGAAACTTAAATACGTGAAACTTGGATACCACTACCTCGTAACCCATGCAATGTTGCTGGTTTTATTGCCTTTAACGATTTTAATAGCAGCCCAAGTCTCTATATTTTCACCCCAGGAAGTTCTTCACCTTTGGAATCACCTCCGATACAATCTCATCTCTGTTATCATCTGCTCAGCTCTGCTTGTCTTCTTGTTCACCCTTTACTTCTTAACCCGTCCTCGCTCTGTTTACCTCGTGGATTTTGCTTGTTACAAGCCTGAGGATGCGCGTAAATGCACGAGGCAGATTTTCATGGATCGGTCATGTTTGACTGGGACTTTCACTGAGGAAAACCTCCAGTTCCAGAGGAAAATACTGGAAAGATCTGGACTTGGTGAGTCTACGTACCTCCCTGAAGCTGTTTTGAGGGTTCCTCCAAATCCCAACCTGGCAGAAGCCAGAAATGAAGCTCAGATGGTCATGTTTGGAGCCATCGACGAGCTCTTTGAAAAAACCCGTGTGAATCCCAAAGACATTGGGATTTTGATTGTGAATTGTAGTTTATTCAATCCCACACCTTCGCTCTCTGCCATGATTATTAATCATTACAAGCTTCGTGGGAACATTCTGAGTTACAATCTTGGTGGCATGGGCTGTAGTGCTGGTTTGATTTCAATAGATCTTGCTAAAGATCTTCTTCAGGCCCATCCAAGTTCTTATGCTCTTGTCATCAGCATGGAAAACATCACCTTGAATTGGTATTTTGGGAACGATAGATCCATGCTTGTTTCGAATTGCTTGTTCAGAATGGGTGGAGCTGCAATCTTGCTTTCCAACAGGTGGGTTGATAGGCACAGATCAAAATACCAGTTGGTACATACAGTTCGAACCCACAAAGGTGCTGATGACAAGTGCTTCACTTGTGTTACTCAGAGAGAGGATTCCGCCGGGAGGATTGGTGTTTCTCTGTCAAAGGATCTAATGGCAGTCGCCGGGGATGCTTTGAAGACAAACATTACCACTTTGGGTCCTCTTGTGTTGCCAATGTCAGAACAATTGCTCTTTTTCGCCTCTCTGGTGGCCAAGAAAGTTCTCAAGATGAAGGTGAAGCCATACATTCCAGATTTTAAGCTGGCATTCGACCATTTCTGCATTCATGCAGGAGGAAGAGCCGTGCTGGATGAGTTGGAGAAGAACCTGCAACTAACGGATTGGCACATGGAGCCTTCAAGGATGACACTTTACAGGTTTGGTAACACTTCAAGCAGCTCACTCTGGTACGAAATGGCTTATTCTGAAGCCAAAGGAAGGATTAAGAGAGGACATAGAATATGGCAAATTGCATTTGGATCTGGATTCAAGTGCAACAGTGCAGTTTGGAAGGCTCTTAGGAAAGTGAAACCAGCGAAGGAGAAGAACCCTTGGATGGATGAGATTCATCAGTTCCCAGTTGAAGTTCCTAGGTTCTCAGCCATCTAGACTTTTGTGCAGCTCTGTAATGGGGATTTAGGCCATTGCCTCTTTAGTCTAGACCCTATTCTCATCACAGAAGGACGAGCTGGGGATAGTACAAGATTTGTAATTTCATTTAGAAGTGTGATGGTGTTTTAGTTGTTGGTGAGTTATTTTGATTGATCAGATCATGTGTTGTCTATGTATCTTTCACTCGTAGTTGTTGAATGTTGTTTTTCAGTGAAGATAGAAGAGCAAGAGGAAAGTTTCTTTTATGAGTGGTTGAACGTTTCTTCTGCCAAGCATTTTAAAACAACACAGAATAATTTCATCTCCATTGGAGCGCCGTAATGCGGAGTAAAACAGGTTTGTTAATGCAATTCAAAAGGAATTATGTGGACAAAAATTTATTTTATATTAATGCACATTCTACCTTAAGAGTTCAGAAAGTCTGATGCAAATCTGTGTGTTTCTGGCCTATTGCTCACATTGACATACACCATCTTATTAATCCAAGGCCCATATCACCCGTTCAGAGGCACGAGTCAAAGCGAGTTCCCCCCCGGGGGGGGGGGGATGAAATGGTTGGATACATGAATATGATTATTGCCAGAAAATAATTACTACTATACTAATATATAACATAAATTTTATGAAAATTTATAGTATTTATAAATTACAAATAATATCCAGGTCAAAATAAATAAATAAATATCAAATAATATAACTTGTTTTTTTCTTAAAAGTATGTGCAAGGTATGAAATTCACCTCTAGTTACAGGTTACTTAATTCTGTTAATTGAATATAGAGTTAAGATGCAAAAATATCTGTAAGTTTTTGTCAAAAGTGCGTCTAGCATTATATACTTACAAAATGTGCAAATATAATTATGAATATTTAAAATGGGGGTAAAAATACTTGTAGTTAAATATAATATAACTCTGTTACATGTGCAAACGAAAAAGAGTGTGGGTTCATTACAAAAAGAAATAGTGTTAGATTAAATTTAATGCTGCTAACATTTTTCTTTTATTTTAAATATTCACGAATATTTTTGTACCTTTGACAAATATATAGTATTGGATACACTTTGATAAGAATTTATGAGTATTTTTGACACCTTAACACTTGATAAGATGGGAATGAAATTTGCTAACCCCGAAATGTCACTGCATGGATGAAGAAAAATAGCCGTCACGCGCCCCGCAACCGGCCGCCGGGGGGGTGGTTGACGCGAGAATATGCGGGTGATATGTATATATAAGTCCAAGCCGGTTTTAAAGGTCAGGGTTAGATGAATGGGAAGGCAAAAGCCAGTCAAAGTTTGCATATATCAAACTTTTTTGTACTTATTGTCAACGCCTTCATTCTGTTTCCGTCCATCACTCTCCCTCTAATTTCGCTTTCATAGTAGTCATAATGTATATCTACATGCATGCTCTTCAAATTAATTTAAGTTTATTAGATTTGAATATTGCAGCGATATAATGTTCTTTTCAGTGGTACATGTGATATTACAGTCTCCGCCAGAGATGATGAGTTGGCTTAACCTCTATGAATAATATATATATATATATATATATATATATATACATGCTCAGATACGACGAAACGCGTAAGTGACAAGGACGATATAATAAAATAAATTTACCAGTTTTATGTGATGGGTTTCGCATAAACAAAACTAAAACATTGAAAAAGCCACGAATGATTGGAGAGAGATACTCAGATTACTTTGCGCAGGATGAGGGCGCTGATTGGAGCAAGTAAGAATCCTTAAATAGATACTGCTTTGTTCCCATCAAATTCAATTCAAACCCTGCAACAAATGGGAAAAAGGCTACGGGTGAGTCATTTTGATCAAGACAAACGCACAGCTATAATAGAGAAGAGAGAGAGAGGGAGTACTGTTGGAATTCGATGTTGATGAGGGAGGCGGAGGAGTTGGCAATGGTGCGGAAGGCGGTGCCGGAGAGGACCATGGAGGTGGTGTCGGAGGAAGGACGAGAACGAGAGGAGAGGGCTCTGTCCACGATCTTAATCTGAATGGTCTGACCCGCAATGCAAGTCCTCGGCGCCGCCGCACTTATACATCTCACCTCGTACTGTCTGCCGCACGCCGCCCCATTGTCCCATATTCCCTCCCCCGCCGATCCGAACATGTTGCTCGACGGGAACTCCGACGCGTCTCCTCCGAAACACGCCGTCGCTGTCACACACACACACATCTAGTTAAACACCACACAGTACCAGACAAACAATGAACACATATAGAGCCGAATACATATGAATAGGACTTACGTAGAAATGGAGGGCCGTAGTGGGCGGCTGTGCCCACGTCGGCGTCGGAGGAGTGGATGAACAGAAGGAGACAGTGACAGAAGAAGAAGAGAGAAAGTTTCCACATTATCAAGGATTATATGGCTGAAATTTTGGAATACGTAAGGATATATTTCAAGCTTTTCACAGAGTCAATGCTCCACTCCGCGAACGAACCTAATAATAACTCACGAGCGTCCCAACCATAATTGTTTCAAACTTTGAATCTCTCTCTGGTCTCTGCCCTTGCCCCCCCTCACATGTCTTCTCCTTTATTTTTCCTTCGCCTGGCTTCTACGTTATTTTAATGTGATATTCCTCCCTAGTGAAATTATACTAGTACTATTACTATCTTTTATATATTTGAGTATATTAATTATTAAAGAAAACAATTGTTTTGCACATGAGAGATACATGTAGCATATATACATATAGTAGCGGATATGTTCAATTTCTTGTTTTGATTGCCTTGATGAATGTATTGGAAGCAAAGCATTAATCACCAACTTATCCATGATTGACTTTGAATTTTCTATATTCATGAACATATATTTTGGAATAGTATTTAATAAAATCCGGTGGTCACATCCCTTCCCTTACCAAACAATTCTGGGGCCTGCGCCTGACCCACATGTCCCTGCCATTCATATAAGGAATACTATGCTTAAAACATTCTTTGAAGTAAATTATTACAACATTACCCTAATTGGATTTTAATTATAAATAACGATACATTTATTTATTTAATTACGTGAAGGGGGAGGGACTATCGTAGGTTCTGGCGCGTCTAACTCTACCGACGGGGGAGTCTTAATTACTAACGTGCACGCAACGCAATTTTGTTTACTCTGTTGTACATCTTAATTAACAAATATCTAACTCTATAAATAATGGAAACAAATATCTAGCAAAACATCCTATGAACAAAAGGCCATGTTGACATAAAATGAAAATCTCAAGCTGTGGATTTGATTGTGTTTTTTTGGGGGGGGGGGGTAGGGAATTCGTATGCTTAAACAGGAAGAGTAATTAAAAGGTGAGGGACATAATGTTAAAGTAAAAAGAAAAAAAAAAGAAGAAGGAAATTAGGCATGCCATTCCCATGGTTTTGAATATGTCCGTAATATTTTGTTGACCACAAAAATAAAAGTATCAAATAATCAAATATAATTAAGGCAAAAGAGTAAAAGACAGATTATTTTGTGGAATTCGTGGAAGCCTTTCTCAAGGCAGCTTGGTTTAGTCAGAGTTCGGGTTGGAACCATCCATGTGCCAAGTTGTGACGTGTTTTTTCTGGCAGGGCAGGAAAATCGTGAGTTAGAAAGAATCCAACGGAACAATTGGGCCATCTCTCTTCCCTTTTTTCTTCGGTTTGATGACAAATCATGAATGTATAATTAAACCCAGGCTGCCGCCTGCCTGCCCCTCAGAAAATTATAAAACCACGTCAGGAAAATTTTAAAAATATAAGTTATTTATAATTTTCTGAGAGGCAGATATTAAGAATTTCAAAAGATGAAAATGTAACTATAATTAATTATAAATATATAAGCAATAGCAACTAGAATGAATGTGTAGGGAAGGAAAAGAGCAGTTGTTATTACTACATACATTTTTTTTTATCTTACTTGTTTCTACCTCTATTCTTAATATAAAAGCTAGTAGATTAATCTGGATAAATTAAAAAATTTAATTATACTAGTTATTATAGCAAATACATGTTAGTTTTTTTAAAAAAATATCATCTTTCATCATAACTACGCTTGAATAGAAACTTTGTATAATCAATATGGATATATACTTTGAGGGAAAAAAAATGTGAATTTGGGAAATAAATCGGACTGTGGTATTATATTTAGGACTAAATGTAATTCCCAACTAACTCTTATATTAAGGGCCGGAGATAGTACTATTATTTAAAATATGTAAGACATATAAATTAGGGGAAGGAAGGGACTGATTTTTTAATTTGTAAGTACTTGGGGGCAGAAACACCAGCTTTGCATCATATATGTTTTCCTTTTATCTGGACAAGTGCATGCATGCTTTTAATATTGAAGTCCTTTTATCTGTTCATTATTTGAGACACACGTATATATAAAGAATTTCCTTTATGGTTTTACAAGGAATGCTTGAACTTGGCCTCTTTTTTGGGTTCAGTTGGATGGAATGATGAATAGGATACCAGGCCATTTCGCTGCTCTATGACCTGACTGTGTCTATGCTTAACACACAATAATGAAGTTTGTTTCAGGCCTGATATTTTTATCGACTTGCCTATCTCATGTCCCATTAATTTGATAATTAACTATGATATATTTAGTTCCCTGTTCAACCTGCTGAAAGGAGCTAGCTAGCTCAGTGCAGCATATACATTTTTAGATATAATAATGAATTCAAAGATGGTAACAAGTATAAATGCTGAAAAAAGTTCATACCAATTATGCCAAACATTTAGGTGGTTGATTGGCCAAGTTGATCATTCGCAGAAAATTGCGAGTGCGTTTCCGACTTTCCGTCGTCACAAATAATGCAGGAAAGCTAGGTTCTGATACGGTCTTATCTCTCCATTATTTCATTGTTTGGTTTTTGATGTAATCAAGCTCACCGAACTTGCATGATATTTAGTGTGATGGCACCATGGAATTGGGTTGAACCGATCAGCACGGAGACTTGTTATGAATTCCATTGTCTTGACAATTGTGACGTATTCAAACACTGTGATTTGAAAGGGACGTAGTTTGTAGAGTGGTGCAGATAAATGAACTAAAACCTTAGAAAGCAGTTCACTTTCATCTTCCCTTTGTTGTCTCGTAGTGTTGAGTGATGATATCTTAGTAAACTTATATGTTGCTTTTAATTACTTAGAACTGATACAGTTGTTGAAAAGCTACGTATACATAGATCACGAGCAGCTCCATCGTATAGCTAGACGATAGACTCGGATCTTCAGTTTAGGCTTTGGAGGGTTGTGAACACTCTTTTTTCATACGTCACTGCTAAAAGCTCTTTAATAATTCCTCACACCTAACACGTCAATTATTAAGCACCAATTAACTTTCAACTGTGTTTTTGCGATGCTTCAAGCTTAATCAAGCCTCTCATACAAATCATAACTCTGCACGCATTCATTTGGATCTCTATGATATACTTAAATGGCTGAATTCAAGAGAGGGAGCTACGTACTAGGCCACACTGTTGAGCTGTCCTTTTTGCCAAGAAAGGTAAGTCCATTAGGCCTGTGTGTGTGTGTGTGTGTGTGTGTGTGTGTTTTACAGGCACGCTGGCTTATGTACAGATCTTTGCCAAGCCATTTTCTTTGTTATGTTGTCCAGTTTTGGGGAATCTGATTAGCTACGTATAATTCAAGGTCTATTTGTTTCTTGCCAACTAAATGAAGTTTTAAAAATCGATCTTAATAATTTGATCAAAGGTGTGTTTTGAAAAAAAAAAAAAACTTCAGTGAATCCTTAATATAAGCGCCTAAGTTGAGTTTTTTTATAAATGTTAAAAATGTTAAATAAATTAGTTAATCATAACATATGTTGTTATATATCAGTTTATAAGTAAGACATATTAGTTTAATATAGAAAATATAAATATAAATACTTTAAAATAATTTATTTAACTTTTTTAATCTTTTTAAAAAGGTCAACTATGTCTATCTTAAGGATCGATGATGGTATAAAATATGTTGTCCGACCTCCTATCTTTAATATAAGATTTCATCCTCAGGTTAATTAGCACTATGAACGTGATCTTATATTAACAAAATGATGTATTAAGACATCAGTAAAACCTAAGGGTTAAGGGATAATTTTGTCCAGGAGGTTTTTCAAGAAACAATTTTGCCCTGAAAGTATAAAAAAAGGAAGCAATTTTGTTTAGATTGTTATCTCAATTAATTTTGATCATTAGTTGACCAAATGCTGAACTAACAATCTACATTTCATCCACGTTATTTTTGTCGATGAACAAATTTACCTCAAAAGTTTTAAATCTAACTTAAAAAGAATGAAATAGATGATATATAGACTTTTATGATAAATTTACACTTAAACAAAATGATATAGATAACATATACACTATATATATATATATATATATATATATATATATATATAATAAATTAACAAGTTAAAATTAATTAGAATAATCATCATAATAAAATTACTCCCTTTCTATACTTTTAACCACATAAAATTAACCAATGACCACCTCCATGACAAAATTATCACATAATCCTAAAACTAATGATGCAGTGGGACAGAGGAGAGGGTAATGGAGGAGAGAAGTGGGACAGGGGGAAGGTTGCCAAATTGGCTGGCCACAAGCTGTAAAGTTGGCAGAACACGAGAGGATATTTTATTAATCATTCAATGATTCAGTCGTTCAATGAATCATCAATCACCACCCCAAAAAACAAACAAAAGTTTTTGTTTTGGTTTTTGTTTTTGATAAAACGACAAGCGGATTTATGTTCTGTAGTTCAATTGCATTTTCGCTTACACCACACAGCTCGACAGTCAAACTGGTCAAAACAAGTCGTCGTTTTCCCAATTCCTATGTTCATTCATGCTCCTCTGACTCATGTCACATAAATGGAGCATCTGCTAGCTGTAATCCTACGATTATCATTTGGATTATCGTTGTAGGTAGGCGCTACTACAGACACACTACGTGTCGGTTCATAGTTTGGAAACAAACTTCTTCCTTCTCTTCATTCGGGCCCCACGCGCTTTACATCTACACCCACAAATCCCTCGTGAATCTCTCATAGACATTCTTACTGCAACATGATATAATCTGCATTTCGGTGTTCTTTTCCCCCTCTCTACTATCCCCACCACTACAGCTTCCCTCAACATTTTCTATTTCCTCTGTTTGGTTTCTTCTCCTCAAATATTAGTTCATGTTTGCTTACTCCGCCGCAATAGAAGTCTCAAGTTCCGAAAAACAACCCTCTTCTGTTCCACAAAAAGGCTTTTTATTGAAATCACTGTCTTTCTCCACTTGCTGAAAGATTTCTGGTGAGTGGCGTCGCGGAATTTTGAAACTTAGCCCCGTGCCTATTGTTACATTTTGTTCCAGTTTCTCACCATTCGTATGCTATAGGTCATTGCGCCCTTGGATTCATGTTCACATCTTCTGCTCTTATGTAACCTTGTTTATTGTCTAATCTCTGCATCATTTTTCGCATCAGCTATGGCAATCAAGAATGGGCCATTTCACGGCATTGTCCATGATGTCAAAGGAAGAGCTGCTTGCTACAAACAAGATTGGACTGGCGCATTTTGTTCTGGAGTAAAGTAATCCTCATTTATGACATCGCACGCCTATCTTTTTCCTTTTTTAGTTTACATAGTTCTGATTTTCTGTTGTCATCTGTGCCAGGATATTGGCTCCGACTTTCTACATGTTCTTCGCTTCTGCTCTCCCTGTCATTGCCTTTGGAGAACAACTTAATAAGGATACAGGTAAACAACCTCTTTAGTCTATGTCTTCTAATCTTTTGGTGCAGATTATTTTAAAGAAGTATCAACAACTGAGTTTCAAAATTGAATAACATATTTTTTTCCAGATGGAAGCTTGAGCGCTGTGGAAACATTAGCTTCAACTGCCATTTGCGGAATTGTCCACTCCATATTTGGTGGACAGCCTTTGTTGATTTTGGGGGTTGCAGAACCCACTATTATAATGTATGGTTATCTGTACCAGTTTTGCAAGAAGAGGCCAGAGTTGGGTGCTAATTTGTTTCTGGCTTGGGCTGGTTGGTACGAGACTTAACACTGTTCTGCCTCTGTCTTCCTCATCCTTCTCAATGCTTAAATGCTTTGATCTCATAAATTTTGCTCCTAAATGTGTGCCTATTCTTTGCAGGGTCTGTGTCTGGACTGGACTCATGTTGATTCTGTTTGCAATTTTCAATGCTTGCTCAGTTATCACTAGGTTTACTAGAATTGCTGGGGAATTATTTGGCATGTTAATTACTGTCCTATTCTTTCAGCAAGCTATAAAGGTATTGTTATTTCTTTGTGGTGAAATAGATTTCGAATTTGGCGTATCAGAAATCAACCTCTCACTTGTTTGAAATTGAACCACAGGGACTAATAGGCGAGTTTGGTGTTCCCAAGGATGTAGATCCATCTGCGCAGGAATTTCAATTCCAATGGCTGTATACTAATGGGTTGCTTGCCACCATTTTTACTTTTGGGTTACTTATCACTGCCATAAAAAGTAGAAGAGCAAGATCATGGCGTTATGGAACAGGTACATTAAATGATATACAAATAGTGACCACATAAGAGACCATAGACAAAAGGCTTTTCTTTGTTAGCCATAATTTTAGTTTCAATTATTGTTATATCATCATTGTTGCATCAAATGTAGGATGGCAACGAGGTCTCATCGCAGATTATGGAGTTCCATTCATGGTTGTTTTATGGACTCTGCTATCTTATCTTGTACCAAACAAATTGCCAGATGGAGTTCCTAGAAGGCTGTATTGTCCCCTTCCTTGGGAATCTGTGTCTCTGTACCACTGGACAGTTGTGAAGGTATTGTTGTAGACATGCTTGCATATACATGCATGTGTGTGTTGTATTAAGTTGTGATTACAATATGGAAGTCCTAGAAAGGATTTGACAGTTAGCTACAAAATGCAGGATATGGTGAAGGTACCTGTGGTTTATATTTTTGCTGCAATTGTTCCAGCTGTGATGATAGCAGGATTATACTTCTTTGACCATAGTGTGGCCTCCCAGATGGCTCAACAGAAGGAGTTCAACCTTCAAAAGCCATCAGCCTACCACTATGATATGCTTTTGCTTGGAATTTTGGTATGTTATTTTGTCCTAAAATGCTTGCTTTTCTGCTCTACGAATTCAAGAACTTGACTGATAGTGATATGTATATTTTTATGCTCCCTAGACTCTTATTTGTGGTCTTCTTGGGCTTCCTCCATCAAATGGAGTCCTTCCTCAGTCACCAATGCATACGAAAAGCCTGGCGGTTCTGAAGAGGCAGGCAAGAACCTTTTTTGGATGAATGCTTCTCTAGCTTCTTAACGTGCAATCAATTATATGATTTTTCTCATAACAAATAACCCAATGTGCAGTTGATCCGAAAGAAGGTGGTACAGAGCGCTAAAGAATGCATTAAGTACCAAAGGAGCACCTCTGAGTTATATGGAAAGATGCAAGCAGTGTTCATAGAAATGGACACAGCCCCTACAGTAAGTGCCATGGACCTAGAAACTGTGAGCATATTTTGAAGTTGAATAGTTATTGATGTAAACAAGGTTTTGAACATGGTATAGGATAAGGAGTTGGAGACTTTAAAGGAGGCTGTAACGAAACATGAGGACGAGGATGGTGAAAAAGGAAAATTTGATCCTGAGGTACACATAGATGCCTATTTGCCAGTTAGAGTAAACGAGCAAAGATTGAGCAATGCCTTGCAGTCACTCCTTGTGGGGGCATCAATTTTTGGCATCCCCATCATCAAAAGGATTCCAACCTCTGTTCTTTGGGGATATTTTGCTTATATGGCCATTGATAGTCTTCCAGGGAACCAATTCTGGGAAAGGATTCTGCTTCTCTTCATCACTCCAAGCAGGAGATACAAGTTAGTCGCTTCACAAGTTTAAAGGCTGATCTTTTGTATATTCAGCTTCCCTCATTGTCCTAATGTTGTGATTTCTGTATGTTGAGTAGAATATTGGCAGGTTCTCATGCTTCATTCGTGGAGTCAGTTCCCTTCAAGAGCATGGCTGCATTCACAGTGCTGCAGCTTGTTTATTTGGCGGTGTGCTGGGGAGTGACATGGATCCCTATAGGTGGAATATTGTTTCCACTCCCTTTCTTCCTTCTCATATGCATTAGAGAGCATTTGCTTCCCAAGTTATTCGATCCCCGCCATCTTCAGGAGCTAGATGCTTCTGAGTACGAGGAAATTGCTGGTGATCCACTTGTTTCCCGTAATATATCCCTTGTGGTAAGTCCTTCTTTCATTATCACTCTCCCTCCGGAGTTACAAGATATGCTTCGCTTTGAAGATATTTTAATCAAGTTTTGACTTTTAGTGTAGTTTTTCTGTATTTTCATAATTAAGACTAGAGAGGAATAATTTTATTATACAAGACTATGGATGTTAAGGCCTTTTCTGTTTTGTTTGTGTACACATGTTTCCATGCAAGTTGTATGACGTTGAGCTGAAAATGTTGATTTAGGACAAGGCCTCGCCTGATGCTGATGGTGATAAAGGTTCTGAAGACATCTATGATGCTGAGATGTTGGATGAGATGACAACCAGCAGGGGAGAGGTGAAACTCAGAACTGTAAGCTTCAACGGTAGAAACCTGAGCTTCAACGGTAGAAACCACAGCTTCAACAGTAGAAACCATAGCTTCACCGGTAAAAACCACAGCTTCAACGAAGACAGACATTATCAGGTAATGAACTGATGATAAAATCATTGGCAGCATACTGTAACTTCTCTATTTCTAGTAAGAAAGCATGCCAGGAATCAGGATGTCAAGTGGGTAGCTAAAATATGGCTTGATTTTGATATAAGAATAGTATGATTCTGTCATATTCTATAGAGAGCAGTACTCAAGGTTCTTGTGTAGCCAATCAAAGTTGAAGATGGTCTGCTCTGGAAAATGAAAGCAGAAAGGAAACAAAGGAGCTACATCGAAAGAGAGGAAATTCAGAGAGGGTGAAAAAATTGACAATCTTTAGAATGAGTTCCTTTGGCGGGAAAAAGCATTAGAATGTGGAGATCAAGATGTTATTGATTTGCTAGCTAGCTGCAAAGTTGAGAAAGGGGTTCGGGGGAGAATACGACTTTTGTTCGAGTTAGGCCTATCTATGAATATATTTGGTTTCGGCCGTATGATTCACGTTCAATGCATTTAAATGTGGGTTCATTGAATGACTTGAGCTGGCCCACTGATAACATGTTTTCTTTTTTAATTCTTTATTCATACTGTATTATACTAGCTATTTATTCTTATTGATTCTATTATCTTTCCTTTTTTTTCTCATTTTATTTTTCAGTATCATAAATTTCATTTTTTATTCAGACCTGAGAAAAATGAATACTTGAACAAAAATATCCTTGACGCTAATTATATTATATTCTAAAGTTTTGAGAGCAATGTCCGGCAAAATGTCATTTATGAACAAGTAAATGGGAGCATGGAATTGGGAATAAGATTATTGTTTTTCGTTAAAAAGTTAAAACTCGTGGCCACCCATCACGTGCAGTTTCTATTTAGCTCCTGTCCCTAAAAGTAAAAAGTATGGAAAAGCAAGTTTTTGACTCCTCGAGGCTCAAAGTCTTGCCCATTTTGGGTAATGGCCCTACTATTCATAACACTGTTAATTTTTCAAGTTTAACACTCTTCATAACTGCTGATCTCGACAAACAGAGTTAAGTGAACGCATGTGTGGCAAAAAACTTTCAAAATTCGCATCACAGCAAAATTTGCCCTATGTACTCTATGTACATCTATAGAGCATATGACTCGTAGAATATTTTTTTTTTTACAAACAAGTCAATTTTATTAATATCAAAAAAAGTATTACACTCACTAATCAGACTCAAGAAATAAAAGACTCAAACCCTACAATACAACCTACTCAAAATATAACAAGCATATTATCATATCATTTCAATACCTAGCAGTGTAATATCTAACCCACCCTTGTCTTCACTTGTCTCAAACACTTGTCTTTTCTGCCAAATTTATTACAGTAATTCATATCAGTTATTGGAACTTCCACTAAAGGAGATGGTGCCACAACCTGCCATCCCGAAGGACCCATCTTCTTGATTCCCAAGGCTACTAAACAATCTGCAGCTGTATTCCCTAGGCGACTTACCAAGGAAAAAGATAAGTTTCTAGCTGATCTTTCCTTCTGCAACAACTCCAGGACCAAATCACTGCATTGCCACTCTCTGCCATTCAATTCACCCTTCTGCATAATAATGAACAAAGCTTCACAATCCATTTCCAACACTATCTTCCTTCCTTCAAACTTCTTTGCCCACTTCCACGCCCTCTTTTAAGGTTAAGCATTTGGTCATAAAAGCAGATTGCGCTGCTACTGACATCCCTACTCCTCCTAAGAGTTTGTTGTCGCCACCTCTGCACACCACCCCAACTCCTGCCTTGCCATAAGAAGCTATAAAAGCCCCATCCATATTAATTTTAACAGAATTCTCCTCTGGTATTTTCTAATATTATGCTCTCATACCAGATACCAAAGGATTCTTCCTTATGAGCTTGCTTTCTTTCTGATTCGCAGCCAAAAATTCAGAAACCATACTAGTAGACCATAGCACTACTTTACTGGGATCTACCATTTTATCATTAAACACAAACCTACACCTTCCCTTCCAAATATTCCAGTAAAGTGTTGCAATGATAGCCTTGTTTCTATCAGACACTTCTTTCCTCTCTACCAACATAGAAGTCAACCACCCCTCCAACTACTAATTTCTTCACCTCTTAAGACCAACCCCAACTCACTTCCAAACCAGCAGCAATTAGCCCATGGACAAAAGAATAGCAAAGGCTCTACAGTTTCATTTTCTAATCCACAAACAAGGCATAAAGGATCTCTTGCACATTTTCTTTTGAATCACGCACTCTTAGTGGCTAGTGTATCATTCATAACACGCCATAAAAATTGTTTTACCTTGGTTAGCATTTGTAGCTTTTAAATGGCCTTCCAGGTTGGTGTTACAAACGCACATCCAGGATCTACTATTTCCTCCTTTTCTTCCTCCATTTTAGCTATATAATACCCTGACTTAACTGAATACATCCTATCTCTACAACCTTGCCACATCATACTGTCTTTTTTAAGCTTAAAAGGTAAGCAAAACATGAAAATGACCTCTTTTTCTTCTATCAAGATTGCATCTACAATTGCCTACAAACACCATCTTCCTTTTATAATTAATTCTGAGACCTTCATCTCCTTATTCACCCTCACCCCTTCCTTTGGATGTAACTTACAAGTTTTCCAAAGGATTAAAAAACATGCCATTGGATACACTGGAATAGCATTGGCAATGGCTTTGATAAGAGTCTCTCTACCAACAAAGTTGAGCAACTTTTGTTTCCAACCCTGAATTTTTACACCAATATTATCTTTTAAGAAGGCAAGAGCAATTGTTTTAGACCTCCCTTATAGTATAGGAAGACCTAAATATTTGCCTGGTTGCTCAATGTCCTTAATTCTATCTGTTGCTTGACTTTAATTGAGACATTCAAATTCAATAGTTCTAAAGAATAAAATGATATGACACAATATATTCATATAATTCCTAGTTTGACTTGTGATATGGAAAACAATATTGGTCATATTTTGAATAAGACATCCGTTAAGTCCAAGAATTATGTAGAATATGTATAAACCCAGTAGAAAACTAGTAGGAACAAAAAGATCTCCGAGCATCTACAATATATAAGCATAATTGACTAATAAAAGTTAGCACGTACTGGGCTCTGATACCAATCCACTAGGTCAACACACGATCCACACCCCCTTCCAGACCTGCAACGTATCATGCCCTCCTTCTTAAAAGAGATTTTTTCTTAAACGGTTCTATGGAAGTGGGATTCAAACTAATGTTGGGTCTGATACCAAACTCTGATACTGATTCTTTTCAACCCTAACTAAACATGAGTCCACCAGACACAATCGGATCCATACCCTACCTAGATCCGGATGCATCATATTCTCCCTCTTAAAGGAGGTTTGTCTTCAAACCTTTTAATAGAGATTAGATCGTTATTACTCTGATACCAATTCCTTTCAACCCAAATCAAACAATGTTCTCATGACCAAACTCAATCCACACTCGCACCTAGACCAGTTGAAAAAGTAGGTCATTGGGCACGCCATGAAATAAGTTGACTTTGTCAACAAGTGAATAGAAGAAGGTATGATATGATGGCTTGAATCACTTTTAGAATAGAATTAATAATAATATATTGATGTTGTAGTTCTTCTAAATCTGTTTTATGCTTCATAAACAAATAGGCAAGCATCCGCTCTTGCACGTGGACAGACAATTGCTTCCTTTATGGAAAATCTATGGCAGCTTGATCAGTGATCTCTAATATCCCAAAAAAAGAGGAAATCATTTAAAACTATATTTATCAATTAACTTCTTAAAATGAGACATTCAAATACAATAATTATGAAGAATAAAACAATATAACACACGATACTCACATGGTTCCTTGTTCGACTTGTGATATGGAAAATAATATTGGTCATATTTTCTATTAGATATCCGTTAAGTCCGAAAATTAGGTACAATATGTACAAACCCATGTAGCGTAGAAAACTAGGAGAAGTAGAAAGATCTCCCAATATTTATAATATATAATCATAATTGACTAATAACAAGTTAGCATGTGTGGAGCTTTGATACCAAATCCTTTCAACCCATATCAGACACAAGTCCACCAGTCAAAACCCGATCCACACTCTCTACCTATACCTGAGACGTATCATTCTCTCCTTCTTAAAGGAGGTTCATCCTCAAACCTTTTAATAGAAATGAGATTTGAACTCGTATTAACTCAGATACCAAAATATGATACCAATTCCTTTTAACCCAAATCAGACAAAGTTCCTCTAGATGAACCTAATCCATACTCCCACTTAGACCCAACATATATCATGCTCTCCCTCTTAAAGTAGGTTTGTAGTCAAATCTTTTAATAGATGTGGGATTCGAACATGTGTTGGCTAACTCTGATATCAATTCCTTTCAACTCAAATTTAAGACAAAGCAAGGCAGTAACAATTTAGAGAAACTCTACTTCAAATAAATTTTGCATGTTCTATACCATTCTTTTGGATGACGAGTTTTCCTGCACGTCACAATAAAATTAGAGATGGTTTAATTTGTTTTGTAGGGAAAGAGTTGAAGTGAGACAGATTATTTAAAGTGAAGAGATATCATTCAATGGAGGACGATGGCTTGAACAGAGTAATATTTACACTTCATATACTCCATTGAAAAGAAGGAAGCTAGCTAGCCAAAATCGTATAATAACAATATATGTAATTTACGCCCTTTGAAATGCTTCAATTCACGATGTACAATTCCGATTACTCTTACGGAACAAAATATATTTTTTAAAATGAATTATTGACACATCACATTTCTCTTTCAGCGCCATGTTTTTGATGAATTTTTGACAATTGCCGTCCCCTGTTTTTGCAGGCGAAGAAACAGAGAGCAGAGCACTGTAATTTAAGCTCCAACTTAAATAGATTTGGAAACTTTAAACTTTTGGAAATATGATCCTATACTCAAAATCATTATCCGTCTGATAAACTAGCTAGAAAGACTTTGATCAAGATATATACAAGTCACTGTGTGCAGTGCAGGCGTTGTAACAGTCTGCCTATATTGATCTTGAATTCGAGAAGATGAGAAAGATATGAGGAAATCCATAACTAGGGGATCAGCTATTTCACTTTGTTTGGGTCTTAAACGAGTACAAGTTTTTCAATTTTAAAACTCAAATCAATTATTTTATTTATAAGAAAAATCAAATCCCTTTCCTTCCGTTGGCAAAATTCCACTGTCCAGAAGACTGTATTCACTGTGGATCATGTTAAGAAGTGTGTGAATCATGTGGGAGTGTCGTTAGTTAGAGCGACGAATGGAAAGAGACAGCTTTCTTTTATTTTCTTCATCCTTCGCCTTCCTTTCTCTGGTGGGAAATATCCCATCTTGAGCTATAAATTCATGGGATGCTTATCCTAATCTCATAAAGGCGGAGAAATAAAAGCACCATTTTTGTGTATAGCTTGAAATACATATGACCGTACGTTGTTGCTGCTATATGGAAAATTTGGGGAGGTCAATGTTGAGTGAGAGATTCAACGAGTGATGATACAATTGGGGGGTTAACTCATCGGCCTTGTCGATCAAATACCGAATCTTTGTGTCGGTGTTGCATGATCTTGTCCGTACTGTCCCTTCTGCCACCATCGCCGTGAGGCCGTGAATTCTCGATTTAAATGAGATAAAAATTGAAGTGTTAAATATAAGATATAATTAATTTTTTTAAAGATTAAGAGGAATAAATAAGTTATTTAATTATATTATATATTGTATATGATTAAATTATATATTAATTTATAAGTTAGATAAATTAGTTTAAAAAAATAATAAATCGAAATAGTTTAAAATAATTTATTTAATTTAATTAATCTTTAAAAAAAACAACTAATTTTTATATTTACGATAGGAAATAATAATAGCTATGACGCTCTTATTTTTGTAATTAAGCGCAAGTTAGTTAATTAATTAAAAGTATGTATAATACATGACCTGTGGCTATTTGCTTGGAAAAAAACCTCATGAAATTGTGTCCTCTAAACATTGCATGTGAAGGCACGAGAGGACGGTTGTTGGCTTGTGGAAGCCTCATTACTCCGTGGAATTGAGGGGTCATTCACAGAGACGGATGTAATTAAGGACATAAATGAAAGAAACAGAGAACCAGGCATAGCTATATGCCAACTATCACCATGCAAGTCAAGCGGATAATGTGTATGAGTTTGGAAAAATAATTGTAAAAGTGACTTATTTTTAATCTGACTTTTATAATTTTCTTTTTGAGTAAAAATAAGATTGTATAATGTAATTTATAATTGTATTGACGGTTGTATAAATGAATTTTCTAAAAGTATAACTTGTTTCGATTGACGGTAATATAAGTGATTTGTGTGATAACGATAAGAGAAAAATTAAATTATAAATTATAAAAAATTAATAAAATTTAAGTTGGGAAATTTGGCAATTAAGAAATATATAATTTGATGAAGTAATATAATATAACTAATTGGATCACAAATTATTACCATAATAACAATCATAAATTCCATAAGTCAGAAGCTAAAAGTTTATGGGTCTGGCTTTTTTAAAAAACAACTTATAAAAATACAAGTTTAATTGGCTAAAAGCTGTGACAAACACTCGTAATAAGTAGTTTAATGTCCAATCAAGCTTATTTATGCCCAATCGGGCTTATAGAGCTGTAAAACACTTTAGATGATATTTAGAATAGCGATTGTAACTTTCAATCGTAATTTACTGTCTATGAGTTAGCTTTTACGGTCTATGAAGTAGCTTTTACAGTCTACGAGGTAAATATATAGAAGAGTTTTATCTCAATTTACGTGAATTAGACTTATATATAAATATAAGACTAACCAAACACTCTCAATAGAGAGCCTTGAGCTTTCATTGTTGTGTGCGCTGGGTCTCTCTCTCACACGCATACATATATATAGAAATATCTATCAAGATGATAGTATAATCACCCAAATTTTAATTTGGATAACTAAACTAAACAAATCCTATATTTCCTCCATCCTTGTATATAAGTATAAGGTCTTTTTAACCAAATTCTAAGATTATAGAAAACCGTTAAAATGTGTTCAAAGTAATGAATACATAAGGAATATAATTTTTCCCCAACAATATCTTTATTTATAAATGAGTATAAAACCTGCAAATCGTTGGAGTAAAATGAGTATTTCAATAAAGCAAACCCAGTGAAATTCATACCCAATTTTGTTGGCGTACATATAGGGTTCGTCACGGGCAGCAACAATGGCGTCTTCTCATGCAGCAAATGGGGAATTTCTCTCTTCCACAAGAGGTATTCTAGACATTTCATCATATTTTAAAATCCCCAATTGTTGCATATAACTTAATCTATAATTTATTAAATTTATAGTCCCAAATTAAAATTTAGATAATTCAACTGTGTTTTAATAGGATTTTATATATATATATATATATTGTTTAAACATTATGTAGAAAGAAAAATTGTTAGTAGGGATGGGGAAGTGATTAGAACTTGAAGAGGCTTTTAAAAGCCCTTTTTTATTTTTATTATTTATCATTATTATTGTTGTTGGTTTATTTTTTGTTTTAAGGAAATGGGCGGAACTGGAAATAATGCGTATGATAGATCCTCATGCAGTGAGGAGACAGGTTCCTTAAATGCAGGCTACGTGGAAATTTTGTAGCTGTTCAAACAGCTATACATATGGCGTCTGTTGGCCTGTCCCTCTCAAATTCTGGCACTCCATTCTCCACTTCATCCCCTTAATCTGTTCTTCATCAACTTTATTAATATACCTATACATACATATAAGGCTCATGCTACTTCTATTTCTTCACTGCATGCTGATATAGTAGTAATGTTGATGATTAGTGATGGTTCAGCTAATAAGCATTGTTTAAGGAAAAGCCTACGTTGGTCATTATCATCTTAATCATGCCCTTTCCTGGTACAAAATCAGACTCCATTACTCCTCCTACTGCGCTCATCTTAATCATCCCTCTCTCATCCAACTGCTACCTGCCACCTGGCCTATGTCTATTGTTTCTCCATCACATGTCTTGCCTTTTATTTCACCATCCAATAAAATCAGTCAACCACCCTGCCTTTAATTCAACTCAACTTTACCTATTCATGTTCATTAGTTATTACTATCACATCGCTTCACTCGTTCCCCTCCTCTCTCATTTGCTGTCATGCTTCTTCTACCTTACATTATTTATCTAACCCTAATTATTAATGTAATACTCTTTTTTAGAAATTAATCTTAATCCTAAATATAAAATTTATTTTTTATATTTATTAATTTTTTTTTCAATTTATCTTGATAACAATCAAGAAGGAGAGAGAATGAGGAAATTAAAGAAGATAACAAGAGTGTTTTAGAAAATATATATTATATTAACTAACTTTCTTAACCTAATCAGATTAAGTAAATATATCTTATATTAAGAATCGGAGGGAGTGCTATTTACACTTACCTAGATATGACTTAGTATTTTGTCTACTCTATCACAAAGAAGTTTATTACTATATTCATAAGGGAGGAATACTGATACTGAATTTATCTAGCAATGTTTGGATGGATCAAAATAAGCCACCCAAAAAAAAAAAAAAAAGCTTCGTCCTTTACAAAGAATCACAAGTTCTTAAAGTTCATGACAGACCAGAGCATACCGCATCACTGGGCTTTAAAAAAATGTCATCCATACAATTTTTCCACCACAAATGACTAATTATTACCCAAGGCCATACTTCGGTTCAGTTAATTTTATTTTCTTAACATATTAATCAAATTAGGAGAGAATCATGAATTAGTATCAAAATGCCGGCACGTTACATTATCTGTTAACATGTTAAACTAATCAAGGACTTGGAACTTGGGACTTGGGAGTTGGGAGTAATCAGGATATAAGGAAGTAGGGACAAAGAGGCTACATGTTGTTGAGGACGAGGACTTGGAGAAGAGAAGGCCCACTTTTCATGGGGTGAGCCCTAAAATAAGCCCGCACGTGGATTGTCAATGCCACCAATGCTCGTGCACCCTGCAAATTATTTTTCTTTTCTCTTTATTTTTTAAAAAATTAAGGTTTTAAAAATCTGTATGTGGGCGCGCGCGCCGAACAATGATAGATCTGGAGGGCATCCATATCTAAATCTGAGAGGGCCGCCCCAGCCATTTGGGTGGGGCCCTCTGCTGCCCACCGTCCTCGTGATGTGTTTTTTACAACTTTGTTATTCCATAAATAAATAAAATAATAACACACATTCTCTGGTCATGACTCATTACTATGGATCTATAATATTAATAACTAGATCACAAGTTAATTTAACTTCATAAACAATACCAGCTACATGTTTCTTCTGCCATATGCTGATCTCATGCGATTAATACACATTATTATAATAAACATACATCAAATGCAGTATTGTTGTTGTCATAGCAAAAAGGTGAAGTGAAACCACGCTTGATCTCGCTCTCTCTCTCTCTCTCTCTCTCTTCTTTAGGCGGAAATGGGTTGATCTCTTTTCATATGAAGTATTTTACCTTTTGTTTTGTGTTCTTTTTAACCAACACCTTTTGTTTTTTAACATGTACTCCATCCAGTCTGATATATAAATATTTTTCTCTTTGATTACATAAAATGAATTTATAGTTAAAATCAATAAGTATGTCAAAAATATCATTTTTTTTATATGCCCATATTTATGAAAAATAGAGAGAATGTATAAAAAGTATGAGAGATAGTAAAATATGTTTTCTTAATACTTGATTGACTTCATTCACTAAGTGAGTTCTTTCTCTCTCCTAAATATAATTCTTAGTGTATGTGATAATTAATTATAAATAATATATATTTAATAAAGATAAAATAAGAAAAATGAACTTATTTTTTTAAATACAAAATGAAAATTGCTTATAAAAAAAATCTTTATAAAAAATAAAATTACTTATAAATAAGACTAAATAAGTATATATATATATATATATTGTAAAGTGGGGTTGGCAACTAGTAGTCATCAATATTGAATTAAATGATGCATGTGCTTTGGTGACTCTCACACTCAACTAAACAAGCTCTGGCGGCTTTTTTATCAAGACACATAAAACACTACACCTTCCAATCTTATTTATAAATATATATTTTTATTTTCATAAAAAAAACTGATAGTTAAAAATAATAAATATGTTAAAAATATTTTTTAATATATGCCCCTATTTATGAAAACAGAAATAGAATGTATAAAAAGTATGAAAGATAGTAAAATACATTTTTTCAATGTTTTGTTGACCTCATTCATCTAGTGAGTTCTTTCTCTCTCTTACATATAATTTTTGGTGTGTATGATAATTAATTATAAATAATATATATTTAATAAATATAAAAAAAATTAAATTTTCAGACACAAAATAAAAATTACTTATCAAAAGGGATCAATCTCATAAAAAAATTATTTATAAATAACACCAAAGGGAATACCCACTTGGGAGAGTCGGCCCTTTCCTTTAAATCTGGATTAATTTGGGTCCGTGAAGTTTCCTGTGTTGAGGAACTGACCTTGAATGCCGAGTACATGATACGGAAAAATGAGCTAGTTTAAATTTTTAAAAATGTTGTTCACGTAAAAAATCAGTTCCCTTTTTATATTAATTTTAAACTCGTTCCCTGCATGAATGATTTATAATATAAAATTTTGGTAAATAATTTTCATTATGTAGCGTTTGGGAAATTGTTTCCAATCTCTTGATAAAAATGCCAGCTCTTCGCTGCTCATTTTACTACCTTCACAAATTGCAGCTTTACCATTCTCACACATTGAAAAATAATTGGATTAGGATTCTCTCCTCCACTTTTTCGGTCTGCTCCTGGTCTTTACAAAAAAATTATATAGTTTTGGGGTAAAAAAAATCAAAAAATATTTTAAAAAAAAGCATCTATCACTGTGAAATAGATTTTTTAGAAGTATTATCCCAAATTAATTTTTAATACTTTTATCACCCTTGAATGTTTTTAGTGGCACCCAATATCTAGTACCCAACACCCAAACATACTTATTTTACAACACTCAATATCTTAAAATAATTTTTTAGTACATTTTTTACTAGGTGCTCCTAAAAATGCTATTGCGTTTTGCACATTGTGTGCCACTAAAAATATTTTAGGGTGCTAAGTGTATTAATTAATTTATGATATTAAATACTGCTGAAAAAATATTTTCACAATGATGAATACCTTTTTTTTCAAAAAAAAAAATTCATTTTTACCTTAAAACTATGTAGTTTTAGGACAAGGGATAACTGGAGTAAAGGTAGGAATTTGGATCTGAAAATAACTTGAGCAATCCACTTTCCCTACTCATCTAAAAAGATGGGCAGGTAATGTTCATCCCTCAATTTTGGGGGATTTTTTAATTTTTTTTTAAAAAAATTACTTTATATACTAAACATTAATTAACTTAAGATATTGTGTGTCAAAAAAATATTTCAGATATTAAGTATTATTGAAAAAATATTTTAGAATATTGGTATTGTAGGAAAAATATTTCTAAATATAAAATTAGAAATTAATTAATTTAAAATACTGAATTGTAAAAATATTTTAAGGTACAGTATATAATTTATTTTAAATAAATAAGAATACATAAAAAAATTTTAAAAAAAAATCACCACTCTAAAATTGGGGTGTGCGCATCTTTTTTGGATGAGTACGGCATGAAGTCCTAAGTTGAGCGGGAGGTCGATGAGCACAACAGTGGCAAATTCGCTATTTCACTTAAAATCCGAGTGCTTTCTCCTAAGTTGCCATCCATATAAACCCCTGTACAGCCCCTACTCCTCCTACGTCCGCTTTTCCACCTTCCCCTCTCATTCTGAATTTGCAGGCTCCCTCAGCTCTCAGCTGGTGACATGCCGACTCTTGCATTTCTGTCGGTGCTATTCTTCGCCGCCTTCACCGTCGCCTTCTCCCTCACCGACGGTCAGCTCTCCACCACTCAACCCTCCTTTTAATGCTCTGTATTACACTCTTAAGGCTTCATATTCTTCTCAACCTCTCACAGCGTCGTCTTCTTCTTTTGTTTTTTGTTTTCCTTCTCATGGCGTTTTTGTTTTCTGACCTTCATAAAGAAAGTGTTGTTTATTCATAGAGAAAGTTATCATTGAATGGATTTCCTTTCAAGTTTGAAAACACGGTGACCAACACTTGTCTCTATTTTCATTTTCTAATGTCAGAGCTTCATCACTCCAGTTACTCATTTCATTTCCTTCTCGGGATATGCTTCTTGTGAGCAAGCGGTTCTTGCTAAATGTTGAGTTATAATTTGAGCTCCGAGCCTCCGACGACGCCTGTCTGATGCCAACCTCAGACAATTTTTTTTTTCTTGGGACCACACTAGCAGTGTATATGCAGGGTGGTGCAGAGTACCCTGTACATCCACATGGCCCCTGTATGCTTTCTTGATATTTTTAAATGGCCAGGCCAAATTCTCAGGCGCCCCTGTCCCACTAATTTCATGAAAAAATATGGAAGTCAGTTTCCCTCTATTAGATAAATGTTCAATGTTCATTGTTTCTCGTATAGAGATTTAGAGTTTTGATTGTTTTTGAATACATGCACTCGATCTGTTCAACTCAAATAAACCCACTTGAATGACGCAGGATTACTGGCAAATGGGAATTTCGAGCTGGGCCCAAAGCCATCGGACATGAAAGGCACGGTGGTGATCGGCGGCAGGCACGCCATACCGGAGTGGGAGATCTCAGGGTACATAGAATACGTTAAATCAGGTCAAAAACAGGGCGACATGTTACTGGTTGTTCCAGAAGGAGCTTATGCAGTGAGATTAGGCAACGAAGCGTCCATAAAGCAAAGATTAAAGGTTGTAAAGGGAATGTACTATTCCATCACCTTTGTTGCAGCACGAACATGCGCACAAGAAGAACGATTAAACGTATCAGTGTCTCCAGATTCAGGAATCCTCCCAATGCAAACACTGTATAGCAGCAATGGTTGGGACGCTTATGCCTGGGCCTTTCAAGCAGAGTACCCTGAAGTGGACTTGGTCATTCATAACCCTGGTGTTGAAGAAGACCCAGCTTGTGGACCACTCATTGATTCAATCGCTGTCAAAGCTCTCTATCCTCCTAAACCCACCAACAGTAAGCTCATCGTCTTCGCCACCTTGTTCATTTTCTTTGAAAATTAAAGGGGCGAGGTTACAAGTAGGATACAAGGCCATTGGCACCTTGTTCATCATTATGTATTGACACACATGGTGTTTGATTTTATGATATTATGCAGAGAACATACTGAAGAACGGTGATTTTGAAGAAGGTCCATATGTGTTTCCGAACTCATCTTGGGGTGTGTTGATCCCACCAAACATTGAAGACGACCACTCTCCACTTCCGGGGTGGATGGTGGAGTCGTTGAAGGCGGTGAAGTACATAGATTTGGCCCATTTTTCAGTGCCACAGGGGAGGAGAGCGGTGGAGCTTGTGGCGGGCAAAGAGAGTGTGATAGCGCAGGTGGTGAGGACGATTCCTGGGAAGACGTATGTGCTGTCATTTGCTGTGGGAGATGCCAATAATGCTTGTGAAGGGTCGATGATTGTGGAAGGATACGCAGGCAAAGACACCATTAAAGTGCCTTATGAGTCCAAAGGCAAAGGTGGGTACAAGCGTGCTGCTCTCAAGTTCGTGGCGGTGAGCACAAGAACACGCATTATGTTTCTGAGCACGTTTTACACTATGAGGAGCGATGACTTCTCTTCTCTGTGTGGCCCTGTGATTGATGATGTTAAGTTGCTCGGTCTTCGTAAACCATAGGGTGTTAAAGCCAGTGTGAGATGATATATGAGTTCGATTATATTGTTAATTTGCAAGAGAAGAAAAGGAAGAGGTTATGGTGTGATTTCTATATATATCATGAAAAGTAGGAGTGTGTGGTATATATAATGTAATGTGCTACTTTGTGACTGAAATTGGTATGTCCAAATAAATGGAGAAAAAAATAGAAACTATTCGCAAGTCTAATATTGACTAAAGAAACATTGAACATGTTTGGTTAAGCGTTAGGCCTCTCTGTAAGCCCATTTTAAAGACAGAAGTCTGATTGAATCGTGATTTTCCCCCCATGTGTTTAGCCGAACTATCCATCATAAGAGCTATTAAAAAAAGCTATGATTGAGCTTAATCGTACATAGCACTTCACATGTATTGGATTCTTTATTTTTTTACCGTTGCAACATTGTACACCCATGTGGTTCATTTTCTCTCTCTGAATCTCTGTCTTAAAGGTTGTCACCTGTTGTTCTCTCTCGCCTTGCTGCAACTACTCATGCTTCATTATTTAATTCACCTTCGTCGGTCTCCCCCCCAAATTTGTCTTTCCGATTGTCGTTGAGCCGTCGTCACAGCTGCCTTTCCCCAAGTGTCACAGTCCGCGTCTCCAAGTTTCAGCTTCTTCTGGATCTGCCGTCGTCAAAGCTCTGCTATGTCAGCTTGACATCCTCTGCATCAACTACATACTTGTATCTTGCCATCTCCGTCGACCAGATCTGTTCCTAATACTCCTTCGGTGGTAGATCCATTAAGCTGTGTTTCCCTATCAGCTCCGCTTATCTTGCCCGGCGACTCTAGCACTTGACAGCCAGCTGTGGCATCGATCTTCATCTTCCCTCTGTGGTTTATGTTCAACTTCGACTATCGGCGGACCACATCCCCCTTCTTGCCGGCCATCTCCCTTATGGTGTCTCGTCCGTCATGCCCTACAATTTAAATGTCATTCTTCTTCGTTGTGTGCTAACCGCCAGTGAAATCGTGGTTGGTGGTGGGTAAGGTTCCTTTACTCCTATCTAAAACAAGTTTTGCACTCAATGGGCTAAAAATATGTCTAGGTGGATTGTTTGGAATCATGTCTCAATGTTGGTTAGTTTGTATTTTTCATTCCCTTTTGTCATGCCCTGCTTCGATCATACTGCTGCTTAATCATCTTGTCTTAGTCACAAACAAGGAACACACCTTTTATATATGTTTGATGTGGTTAAATATAGCATAATGTCTTCTCTGTTTTCTTTTAACGATGCTATGAATAAATGATACAACTGTTATGCATTTCAGCCATTCATCTCATGTGTCAATGTGTTGAACAATGATGAAGAAATCATGTAAACTCACATCTGCATATTGTCTGTGTTATGAATTAGTTACGTTGGACAAAATGGTTTAATGCTGGATGGTTGTCAATTTGTCTATAATACATTGTCATTATTAATTGGTATACGGAGATTTAGTGGATCACATTACAATCAGTAAAATATATAGGCATGGCAGAGGTGTGTATTAGCCCGTACTTGGTTTCACTTGCAATTTTTGTTGTTAATTAGATTTCACAATTTCTTTGTGTGTAACCTTGAATTTGTGTGTATTACTTGGACATATATAGAGAGAGTACCTATGATTTAGTGGTAGTTTAATCCGTTAATTAATTACTCACAGCTCTGAGGCTAATGTGATCACCTAATATGTACATTGATATATTGGATACAATAGATGTTGCATTAAACATATATGTTTGAATTACGCCATTATGGAGTAATGACTAAATTGTGAACTCATTATATAAATGTAGCATCAATCGGTTAGTGTAAACTTGGTACTTGGTAATTGTGGAGTGGTGACTAAATTATCGGTGACTAAATTATCAAGGTAGTATAAGTTAGCAGAATACATAGTTGTTTCAGTAATAGCATAACTGAACTTTGTTTTCTAAATCTTTCTTGCTAAATGACGCTAAGGGGTTGCTATTTTTTGGGCTACTTTGTCCCACAAATGTCAGTTTGCAAATATTGATCCAAAAGCAGCTGCTATTTCCCATTTGATCTTTTTTTGTTTAGTGGTTTCCACTTTGGTGGTTAATTAATTATTCTCATTCTGTTTGTTACTTATTATTATACCTTTGGTTATGATGTACGAGAAGTGAATAGAAGGTTAATAGGATACTCATGTATGGAAAAACTGAAACACTTTCGTTTATGTGCTTCTAAGTATATCTCGAGTAGTGTTGTACATTTACTTTATGTATGTATATAACAGTCTCATTCCTTTTTTAGTTTTGTTGATTCAAAAATAAAATATGTATATATCGCTACCACAGATAAATTCTAAAAACTACCACAGATAATAAATAGGTCAAAATATTAATATTAGTAATTTTTTAATTAGATAGCAACAATTAGGTTTCTCATACGCCCACAACTTACTTCACATAAGAGTACATAGCTATTTTGTTAGTGTAACATATAAGCAAGTTAAGGTCACATTATTTTTGGGCTACGATTGTGTGATAGCCACGTGGTATAGCACGTCACTGTTCGCATAGTAGATGGCTTTGACATTCTCAGAGCCCTTAGTATCACCCTTTCCTTTGGCCCGGATAAGGGTCAGCTTAACGGACATGTACCACCTTTCCATGTTCGATGGAAAAGGAACCCATTGTCTGATATGAGTTATGTAGCCTTTGACCGGGTTACACCTCATTATTGAAGAGCTTAGTGCAGTCTTGTCAAAAAGACTAAACCTATTATATATTTGTAGCCCATAGGTTCTGTCAGCGGTTAAGGAGATTATAAGGATGGTTAGGGGAGTTCTATACATATTAAATTGTTTTACTGAAATATTAATATTTTTGGAAGATTATACTTTATACTATTTATATTTTTCCCGCTTAACTATCTTACAATCATTCTATGCATACTTGTTAAAATGGAAGTGGTTACTGGGTCTATGTGACTTATCCCGTCGATTTATTATTTGTTTAGGTGATATCTCAAACGGTGCTACCAAGGGGGAGGCGCACGAGGCTTGATTTGATATCAGATTGTATATCTCGTTTAATTATATGAGTATAATGTATATAGCCAAACTTAAGGGCCTTTTGGGCATTCGTTGCATATGCTGAATACTCCGATGCATCTAGGATTTGAATTGTGGATGAAGCCCTTTAATATTTTGTTTATGTAATATTAATTAATGTTTTAACAGAATGGTGAAATTTTGGGGTAATTTAAGGAGGTCGTTATATTGGGCTGGACTATTTGATTTTGATATAAGTAGCCTAATCAAATAAGAGATAAATCAACATTAATAATGGGTTTAAAAATAAGTTAATATTAATTATGAGATTGTTAATTGAGAAACAAGTCATCATAATTCAAGAAATTAATTGATAATTAATTCTCTTGATTACTAATTTAGAAGGCAAGAAGGAGTGCAAATTACTTCCTAATTAGTGGCCACCTTAAACTGCTATAAATAAAATGTGCCTCCTTCAGTTATAATCCATCCCTACCATTGAGTTATTTGGCAATCTTTCTTCTCTTCTGTCATCTTTCTTATTATAGTGATTCGTTGTGTCAATCCTAATTAAGCTCTAGTAGTCTAATAATTGCATAAACATTATTAGGTTCGAGTTATAGAGCATTGAAGCTTTGACCCAGATCCGAATATGGGTTTGTCTCGGTATGCAAGTCTATTCTCTCTCCTTATTTTCCCTACACATAGATTCAAAGCATTTCTCATATCCAGGAGGAAGAAGCAGTGGAGCCTATGGCGAGGAGAGAAATTATAATGCGATAACACAAGTGGTGAAGACGATTTCAGGGAAGACGGATGTAGTGTCATATATAGAGGGAGATACCAAAGATTCTTGTGAAGGGTCTTTGGGCGTTGAAGCATTTGCAGGAAAATATAGTTTCAAAATGGGTTACGAATCCAAAGGTAAATGTGGGTATAATAGTGGGGTTCTTAGAAGATGATACTTTCATTGTCTTCTTTTTTATTATCTTCTCATCATCTTATCTCTACCCTCAAATTATGAAATGGATGGTTTAGATTTAATATTTTATAAATTAAAATTTATTTATTTTTTATGGATTGCAATAATGAATGGTATAGATTTGATTTTAAGAGTTTAAGTGTACTTATTTATCTTTATAGAAATAATTTTATAAAAGATTGAATTTGAACTATATATTTGTTTAATCTAATAGTAGATATGAGATTATGAGAAGAAAATGAAAAAATGGACAATGAGAGAAACTCAACTCGAGGTTCTTAGGTTTGTGGATGATAGCACTAGACCATGCATCGTGTTCCTAAGCACATTCTAGGAAAAATATCTTAGGATACTAGCGTTGTAGGAAAAATATTTCTAAATGTAGGAGTATAAATTAATTAATTTAAGATATTAGCAGGTAAAAATATTTTAAAGTGTAGCATACAATTTAATATAAATAAATAAAAATATATAAAAAAATGGTTTCCATTCCAAAATTAGGGGACGAGCATGCAGTGGCAGGAGGACCTGCCAGAGATGATGTGAGCCAAAATAAGCTACATTACGATTAGTTATATTCATGTGTCATGTCTGTGGCTTTCCCTAGGCCAGAGAATGCAACAGCTTTTGATGTAGTAAACAAATTGATGATATATGTGGGTGTTTGGAATAGTTATTGGAATCTTCAAAAGTGTTTTTCAATCATAATTTACGGTATATAAGGTAAGTATGTGAGAGGAGTTTTATCTCAATTTACGTAAAAAAACACTTATAAAATGAGCTCAAGCTATCCCAAACATGAAACAAAACAAGTTCAATAGCATTCATAGTCTTCTTCAGCTCCATTGATCTTATTTAAATTTAAGTATACAAATAAATAATGAGGATGTTTGGTTCGGCTTATGCATATTCACGTAAATCGAGATAAAACTCATCCACATATTTACCTTGTAGATCGTAAAAGCTACTTCGTAAACCGTAAAAGCTACCTCGTATACCGTAAATCACGATTGGAAGTTCCAACCGCTATTCCAAACATCCTTAATATAAAATTCAATTGATTTTTTGGGACAGATTAAAGAAATTAAATAAATTATATTAAACCATTTATATTTATCATTTTTCTGTCTTCAAACTATTTGTTTGAATTATGAAATGATATATAATCTAATGATATACAATATATGATATGATTAAATAACTTATTTAATTTATCTAATATCTCTAAAAATAAGTTAACTGACTCTTATATTAAAGACATAATGGAGTATAAAATTACAATAAATTCAATATACATAAGAAGAGGATAACAAAATGAAAAAAAAGGATATTGGCTCTATTTAAGCTAGTTATTGATCAAGTGTCCTACAAGAAATCAATAAATTTTTTAATAATATATCAAAGCCTTTGTTTGTTTTTTTTAACCAGCAAGGCTTGCTGACATGGATTTAGTGGCACCATATGTCATCTTATGTTATATTTGGATGGAGAAAAAAATGAGGAGAAAAATACTAAAAAGGAAAATTTTTTAAGATCACAAAATAAAGAGAAGGAGTACTGGAAATTTTTTTTTTCTGAAAATTATAAAATTTTTTCTATTTTTTTAGTTATTTTCCTCCTAATTTTCTACCCATGCGTACAAGTGACAAACTAGCCCAATAACAAATCTTTTGGTTTTGTTTCTTGTTTGTCATGTGTTTTGGGTTAAAAAATGGTTAATTAATTCATGAATAGCTCAATTGGGAAATGGGCTTACTTCTTGGATGAGCCCACTTCTTTTTTTTTTTTTTTGCCGGGACACTTCCATTTTCTTCAGTTCACGAGTTTTTTTTAGTGACTTTCAAATTTCAAATTTCAATAAACACTTCAAAATTAAAAAGACGTGCTTAAATTTTTTGGTTCAGAGATCAACAAACGGGCGATTTAATCGACGGTTGAGGTGGCTGCGTCAGCTGAACGCGAAACTAGGGCTCTTCGAAACTCGAAACCCGTCCATATAAACCCTCGCAGAGCCCCAGAATCTCATATCCTCGATACCTCTTGTTTCTCTCCGACTCTGTCCTCAGCCTTCTTCTCTCTTACTCCGCTACCATGGTATGCAGTTCTTTCACTATATTTCTCTCAAGGTCCTTTTGTCTTCGATTTTCATTTTGCATTCTGATTGCAACCCGATGGGTAATGCTTCCGTAATCCGATTTCTGTTGTATTCTGTTTGGATCATGATTGGTTGGTTCTTTCTGCCTCCTTCTTGCAGGCCTTGCCGAATCAGCAAACAGTTGAATATCCGAGCTTCAAGCTTGTGATTGTCGGAGATGGTGGAACGGGTACTTTTCGTTTCCATCTTGTTTGTTTCACTTCGTGATCTGTTTGGTTTCTGCTAATTTTGGTGATTAGATAGGCAGCTTGTGTTTGAATTAAATATAGTATAACTGTGAATCACCAGACGAGTATTTGGCATCCGATAGTGGAGTTTTGAGTTTTAATTTATTCTTCTCTATAACTCAATTGGTACGGCTTTTTGAGGTCTTCTGTATAAAATTTCGTATCTTCCCGAACATTCTGTGCTTTATCAACTGTTTTCAGCTTGTACGGTATAGATTGGGGATTTATACATGTCGTTTTCACATTTTTCTGGTGTTCTTGTTATATTGAGTAAAATATTTTGAACCCTGCAGGGAAGACAACTTTCGTGAAAAGGCATCTTACTGGAGAATTTGAGAAGAAATATGAACGTAAGATTTATAATAGCATCTGATTGATTAATAATGGTACGGAAGCTCTCACATTATGCTAATATGAACTGATTTTGGTGTATCTCTGTGAAACAGCAACCATCGGTGTGGAGGTCCACCCGCTGGACTTTTTCACCAACTGTGGGAAGATTCGATTCTATTGTTGGGATACTGCTGGTCAAGAGAAATTTGGTGGCCTTAGGGATGGATATTAGTAAGTTTTCTGCAGAGCACTCTTGACTATGGTGTAGAAAGTATGTTTTCATAGTAATGCGTTAAAGCATTTAGTTCCTGGTGTGGGCGAAGATTTTGGGGTATTTTTTATTTTCATTTCTTTTATTTAAACTTTTAGGCGCCCAAGTTCATTTAATGTAAAGACTGTGGATCATGTATTGATGACGGTCTTATCTCCCTGCGTAGTGTTTTCATTTCTTTTATGCTTCATGTCAATTAAGTAAACTTTTCTACCCGTACACAAGTTGTTTTAGTGTATTGATGACGGTCTTATCTCCCTGCGTAGTGTTTTCATTGCCCCTTTTCTTGTTATAACAAGACAAATGACCCTGTGCAATGCACGGGATAGATTTTTTCAATCATTGGTCTGAGAGGGAAAGACATTTTTACTTCTGCAAAGACCTTGGTGTTGGAGAAACTCAATCATATTGACTGTATCCACATTTCAATGACAAGTGATGCAGCTTTTATGTCACAAGAAATACCCTACCTTGTTGGTTTTGTTGACTGCTTATCCATAGTGTTTCTCTTCATAATTGGCTGGTCTTGATTTTCTACAATGCAGTATTCATGGACAATGTGCGATTATAATGTTCGATGTCACTGCCCGGCTGACATACAAAAATGTCCCAACCTGGCATCGTGATCTTTGCCGGTTAGTGTGTATGAGTTTTTTTGTCTCGTTGGTTAGCCCTGATATGTTTGCAGTTTCTTATGTGCATTCTTTGGAAATTTGATTTGTAGGGTGTGTGAGAACATTCCTATTGTTCTTTGCGGCAACAAGGTTGATGTGAAGAACAGACAAGTTAAGGCAAAGCAGGTTACTTTCCACAGGAAGAAAAACTTGCAGTATTATGAGATATCTGCTAAGAGCAACTACAACTTTGAGAAACCTTTCCTGTATCTCGCCAGGAAACTTGCGGGGTAAATACTTTAGCTCCTTTTTTATTTGCATGGCAATTGATCATAATGCACTTTGGCTTACATAAAGCATGTCAATTTTGCAGTGATCCTAACTTGCACTTCGTAGAGTCTCCTGCCTTGGCTCCACCAGAAGTTCAAATTGATTTGGCAGCACAAGCACAGTGAGTTATTCTTTTATCAGCACAGATGCAGCTTCATGGTTCTGTTATGCTCAGTACTGTTAGATTTGAGCAGATGCTGCTAAGCTAGGCATAGAGATTTTTGCTTGTTTTTAAGTAACTGAAGTTTACTGAAGAACATTGAAGCTGGATATACCATAGTTCCGACTGTTATATTATGCTGAATTGTCCGCGCACACCGTAGTAATGTAGATGTTTTATTTTAGTGGAATAAACAATGGTTAATTTCTTGTATTTGATTTTATTGCAGGCATGAGCAGGAACTCGCACAAGCTGCTGCCCAGCCACTTCCTGATGATGACGATGACGCATTTGAGTAAACTTGGATGTTTTGATTGCCCGGGAGGTGGAGGACAGCGTATTGTTAGGCGTGCGTCTGTGGGCCATTGTCTGAGCTGGCTGTTATTTGTGGATGCCAAATTATATGTTTTGGGTTGTATCATTAACACATGGGATTTTGAGGATGTGAGATTTCATCTTTTGAGGTGTTTTTACTTAAATTGAGTTATTAGCTTATATGCAGTATTGCTGTTTGGGTTGCCCGTCATCTCTTGACGGGGGGAATGTTGGAGTTTTCTCATCGAGTCTTAAATTTGATATCGTACTCTGACAAATTGGATATTAACCTTGGTAGTTCATTTCTTTTCCACCTTAATTAAGAATTGCTTTTCCAAATCTTGTAGTTTGGAGCTAACTAATATTTGTCGAAGCCATGAAACGGAGCGGAGGGTTTGCAAGGTTAATTATCAATGCCTTTATAGTGCTCCTTCTGTTCCTCAATGTGTAAGACCCAACAGTAGGACAGGGAGAGTCTTAATGAAATCTAGAGGATGTTTGATTTAGTGCTTGTTTGGTAGAGTGATCTTGAATCGGGTTTATTATGCAAGCCCGATTCATGTAAATCAAGATAAATCTTTTTTACATATTTATCTTGTAGACCGTGAAAGCATCTCGTAGACCGTAAAAACACCTTATAGACCGTAAAAGTTACTTCGTATTCTGTGAATTACAATTTATAAGCACTTATGAAATTTTCAATAACTATTCCAAACAAGCTCTTAGTTGATATTTATATATAAGTCTAATTTATATAAATTGATTCAAAATTTTTTTATATATTTATCTTATAAATCGTAAAAGCTACCTTAAAAATCACTATTAAAATGTAAAGTAAAAGATTCTAATTGTTATTTGAAATACGTTTATAAATATTCATTGTTATTTCATAAACTATTGTGATCCCGAATATAAAATTAGAAGGGTTAAGGAGCAATTTTTCTAATAAATTTTTAATTTTTGTTTTAATTTATGAATAAGTCTAATTTATATAAGTTGAGATAAAATTTTTTTACATATTTATCTTGTATATAATATATATTATCTTGTAGATTGTAAAAGTTAAAATCACGACTGAAAAACAGAAAATTTCAATCGGTATTTCAAATATTTTTTTTTAACCGGAAGAGCTACAAGTGAACAGCCCTGAAGTGCTACTTTTGTTGAAGTTGACTGTGTGTTTAAAATGTTTGACCAAATATGGTAACAATCGATGAGTTGTCGAAGTTAAATGTTATACATGGCAGTGAGAGAGAGAGAGAGGAAAACCGAACACATTCATTGTCCTCTTCCTCTAAAGTTCATCGTGAAATCGTGAAGTAGAGCAATTCAACATTCAAAGGCTTCCTTTCCATAGCAATAATCGTTGCAAAAGCATGAAAACGAAAGGACGAAGCTGAAGAAGATAGGTGTTGGGATGAGTCGAATACAAAGTGAATATAATGGATGACAGCTGAAGAAGAATCTGGATCTGCAACTACTGAGGAAGACGAAGAAGAAGAAGAAAATGGGTGTTGGGGTGCTTCGAACAGAGCAAAGGAGAAGAAGAATAGTGGCTCATGAGGCATCCAAGCCTAGCTCCGGCGAAGATAATGGATGATTGTTGGAGAGGAGTGATTTCGTGGTTGTTGAGAAACCAATGGCGGCCATGACCGCGGAAGAATATTTAATGGAGATGATAGTTTTGCCCCGTTACAAAAAAGCTTATGTTTATTTTTATACCCAAACAATATTTATTGCACCTGTCGCTGTTTCAAAAAAGGTTAATGAGTAGAATTGCTCCTTAACCCAAATTAGACCACATAATAACAATGAAATGGACTGAGTAGAAGTAAGGGTGTGTTTGGAAACAGCTTATGAGAATAACTTATGAAGAAAAAGTGAAAAAAAATGATTTTTGAGAATAGATTATGAGAAAAAAGTGATTTTGATAAAATGAGAGTGTTTGGATATTATGATCAGAATAGCTTTTTTTCATGGTCAAATTACTAAAAAGGACATTAACTTTTGTGATAATTACATATAAAGGATAATATTATATTTTATATATTATTTAATAGTAAATTTATAATAAATGCAAAAAATGACATAAAATCATCTGAAAAATTTTAAATTATAAAATTAATCAATTATCTAACATAAAAAAAGATCATATATATATATATATATATATATATATATATTGTATAATTAAAATAATACTATATTTTATATTTAAATAAGTACTCCTTCCATCTTAAATATAAGATAGAGTTAATTTTTTTTAAAATATAAATATTATGAAATATAAAAATTAAAATATAAATATTCTAAAATAATTTAATTATTTTTTCAAATCTCTTGAAAAAAAAAATTTATAAATAAGAAAGGAGGATGTGGGTCCCACAAACATAAAAAAAAAAGAAAAAATGTCACTAATCAAGTGTGAGACCCACAAAAAGAGAGAAAGAAAGAGGGAAAAACTAAAAAATGTGGATTGTTGCAAACCATGGTTTTGAGGAGTGAAACCATGGTTTGGTAATGAAAAAATTATCTAAAAAATGTGAGTGTTTGACAAAATTGTGTGTTTGGAAATTCTCCAAACCATGGTTTGCGTAAATCGAGATAAAACTTCTCTCACAAATTTATTTCGTAAGTCGTAAAAGCTATTCTCAAAAGCTAATCCAAACACACACAAATTTTTAGTGAAACCATGGTTTAGTAAGAAAAATGCTTTTTTTTTTTTGTTTCCAAACACACTGTAAGAGCTTGTTTGGAATAGCGGTTGAAAATTGCATAAGTGCTTATGAATTGTAATTCACGGAATATGAAGTAACTTTTACGGTCTACGATGTGCTTTTACGGTCTACAAGGTGCTTTCACGGTCTACGAGATAAATATGTGGAGGAGATTTGTCTCTATTTACGTGAATCGGGCTTATATAATAAGCCCGATTCAAGATCGCTCTACCAAACAAGCACTAAACCGCTATTCCAAACAAGCTCATAAATATCAAGAAGTGAGTGGTGAATATGGATGGAACAAAACTAATTGAAGGAGGAAATATTTATATTCAATATTACTATTACATTGGTGAAAAATATATTAAAACTTAAAAATTAAAACTACTTTAAAATCATAATGTTTATCGAAAAAGCCAGGAAAAATGTTTAAGTAAAGTGATATGATATGCACTAGTTGCTATAATTGAAAATCATTTTTTCCTGAGAATGAACTAGTGAGTATTAGAACAAAATATTAGTAGTATTATTCTAAGAACGAATAATAGAAAATTTTTAAGGATTATTGATATAGTTTATTGACCATGTAAGTTTTATAGTGATTAGTGTAGGATGGAATTTTATTTATAAAACATGCACGTAATAATTTTTTTGATGAGATTTGCAGGTTTGGCTGGGATTTGAATCCTGATTAAGCGACAATATTTTTCATATAATAAAAAATTCAAGAAGAGGGTGTCAATTTTTTTAAAACTGTTAAAAATCTTGAAAAGTAAGTTTTAAATCATCCCCAAAAAATAATCCGTTGGCTAGAAAAAGATATAAATCATCCCAAAAAATCTAAATTTTATTAAATAATGTGAAATTACTTTTTTTTGTTGCCAGAAGTGAAATTACTTTTTTAAACTTTATAGAACAATGGAAGATGAGATGCTTATATAATTTAACCTGATTTTAATTTTTAATTGGAGAACCTGATGCAAGGCAAATCTGCTTTCGAATTAGGAAACTCGAATGACCTTTAATACAGCGAAAGAAGGCTAGAGAAAATTAGATGCGACGTCCATAAAACAAAAAGATAGACTCGACCCAATGCGGTTGGCTCAAGGGACATGGTTGTCTTTCTCCATCATGGCCAGGGACAATCCGGTAACTTAATGCTCCAGGGGAAGCAGCTAGACTTTCCTTTATATGCAAACCTAGGTTTCCGGCATACTTCTGCGAGCTTCTCATCTACTCAATGCGATTCGTGGCTCTGCTTTCTCAGGTGAACAGTCGTGCTCAATCGGTTTTCTTCTTAGTTCGTTGGTTTCTGGAAAAGTCTTGCAATTCTCGCTAACCCGTGGTTGACACTGATCTATCTGTTCATCCACCTAGGCGCACTTTAGTCTTAGCATTATATACGTGATATCCGGTTTTAGGTAATGTTGTTTACACCTATCGATGAGTGTATTCACATGTCTTTCATACCAATCTCGGCGGATTAATTATGCAACATGTTGCGTACTCTGGGTTTTTCCCGAAATGTGTAGATAGGGTTTAAGTTTTCCAGCTCAATCTAATAAGTATATATTTCGTTTTAATTCCATCAAAGTTGATTTTACCGAGCACCTTACTTGGCGGTGGGTTTGGTGTGGAATATGGTGATTCCCTGGTGATCTGATGCCCTTATTTTTTAACCTATCAAAGTTTTAAGTGAACTTTAGTGTTGTTATTTTGGCATATCACCATCTTCAGTGGTTGGCAACGGCTGAGAAGGGCTTGGTTTGGGAACTGGATGTAGTGCGTAAGACTGAATCCACTCTTCTGAATAATTTGTCCAAGCCCTATTTCACCGTGGCTTTGCGTTGTGTACAGCAGATTAGCTTTTAACACGAGAAGAAAATTGAGGCGGTAACTTTTACCAATCAATTCATAGCTTACTGATAGTGCTACAGTACAATCTTCTGTCGATACAATTGCTCTTGAGCATATATACCCATAATTTCCTCTTACCATTGCTCAGCAGGAACCACTTATGAAGGCATAACTTATTAGGAAATTTTTGTTTGTCAAACGTGAAGTTTTGCCCCTTTATCATGATATGTGCCAGTATCAGTGTTTGTTTCAGATGCCATATTAGTTAACAGCAATAATTGATTAGTGTTTATTTTCTGACGTTTGTGACTTTAGGAGTTATGTTGGCTTGAATTTTGATTGGTAAAAGAAAGACTATGTCGAAGAAGAAGAATACCCTGGTTTTTATGGACGTCTCTATAGATGGAGACCCTGTTGAAAGGATGGTGTTTGAGGTACATTTTATCTTTTTAATATATTTGAATTATTGTAATTGTCATGATACATGATACAGAACCATTTTTTTGGGCAACTTCTCTGACTTGGAGAGCGAGTAGAAATGCAACCTAATGAATTCTTTTGTCCTCACAGCTGTTCTATGACTTGGCTCCCAAGACTGCAGAAAACTTCCGTGCATTATGCACAGGTGATAATTTGATCTCCCCCCCACCCAAAAAAAAAAAAACCTTCCATTCTACAACTACTGTCTGATTAATCGAACATGCCCTCGGTCAAGCTAATTTATTTTGATTTTAGGATATAGGCTTGTCCTTTTCTCATTTAATATTTTCTTTGTTCAGGAGAAAAGGGAGTCGGTCCAAGAACTGGGAAGCCACTGCACTACAAGGGTTCCTTCTTTCATCGCATTTTAAAAGGCTACATTGTGGAGGTGTGCTAACTTTCTCCTACCTTTGTTACATCTAAGGCTGTTCTCCAGTATTGTAAATCTACCCATCATGTTGTGGTTGAACATGGCTTAGTAGTGAATGTCCCTCCTTTCGTCAATTACCATTGTTTATGCTGTAGGATACAGGGCTGATGGTCACGACTGCTTTTCTTGTGATATAGTTTTAAGGTTGTACTTGCTAAGTTGTCCATCTTATAATACTAATAATAAGATTTTCCATGTCCAAACATGTTCAGTATGCGATGTGGTATTGTGAGCATGTATTGATAGCTGGTTTTCCTTTTGCAGGGAGGTGATTTTGTCAATCGAAACGGTATGTATTATATCATTGCATTGTCCTTAGGATGACAAACTTTTCTAGATTTTGAAGCTTGTAATTTGATACAATATATTTAGTCACTTTCTTTTATGTTTTCATCATTTGGTTATTCAGTTGTCCGAGTTGCAAGCCTTGTTCCATTTGCATATTTGCTGTGACAATGGTAATTTCTTTTTCTAAATTGATTAGGAACATAATCACCTAAGTTCCTATGCAAGTGCATAATGGCCTTTATTTATTGGGGTCTGAAAGCAATTCCTTTTCAATTTTTTATGGTTTCTGGATGTTGCTATTTTGTGTTGTTTCACCTGGTTTTTAAATCCCCTGTTTTATTTGTTCAAATTGTCATATGTGGCTTATACCAATAAAATGGTCATGTGTGGTTGTTATCATTTTTCTTCTTGTCATGTTATTTCGAGTCATCACATGAAGCAATTAATTAGAACTAGACATTATTTCCTATGCATTATACATAGTTTGAGGAATGAGCTATACTTCACAGCTTGTGAATTGTGTGCCTTGTTATAAGTTTTATATTATATATATTTGATATGTTGATTGTAAATAAATTCCATACTCTCCTGTCTTCATATGATATGGGTGGATGAACAACAGGATTGACTCCTGAAGCTATTGATGATTCTGAGCTGATCATTTTTTCCCTTTTAATAAAAAATGTTATCCCTTCAGATATATTTCTTAGTGGTTAAATAGTGTCTGTTGGGAAATCATTAGTTAAACTTGTTGCTACCATTGATTTGTATGTTTATGATTGTAAGTATAAATCTAAAGTTTAGATCAACTACTGGTGTATTTGTATAATAATTCTTCTTTGAAGATTTAGCTCCATATTTTATCATATTCAGTAAGTTCTGTGAATTAAATGGTTCTTCACAATCACAGTACTGGTAGCACGTATAAGTTTCATCTAGTTTAATCCTTACTTTTTTATATTTGTCCAATTTCCAAATCTGGCAGTCATTTTTCTCATCCTTAGCTGTGATATCTACTGTGGCACTTCTGCATCACATTTTCTATCTTATTGCAGGGACTGGTGGAGAAAGCATATATGGCTCTGATTTCCCGGGTGAGAATGCTGGATCAAGAGTCATACTTTTTACTCTTATTGCATAGAACACAATAATTCAGAATAGTTTGTTTTCTTACGGCTATAGCTCAAATGTTTGCTGTACGTTTTACTTATTTTGATGAACAGAGTAAAAAGTTTTGCTTTAATTTATTTCAGACGAGTCACCTAGGCTTAAGCATGATGCACCAGGTCTCCTGTCGATGGCAATTGCTAATCGCGATACTCTTGGTTCTCACTTTATGATCACTTTGAAAGCTGATCACCATCTTGATAGGTTTGTTTATATGGTTAACTCTTGGTGGTATTTATTACCCTCAACAATCTTCTTTTTTTCCCGTCTTGAGGAGGAGGGGGAATAAACATTGCCATTTGCTTTAGTGTCTAAGTTGTTAATCCCTTTCAGTTGCTTTGAATCTTGTGCAGGAAGCATGTTGTCTTTGGGAAGCTTGTTCAAGGACTTGATGTATTGAAGAAAATTGAAGATGTGGGTGATGGAGATGAGCGTCCAATTGTAACTGTTAAAATCATCCATTGTGGTGAATATAATGAAGGTGAGACTCCTATAGATCATTTTAGTTAAATCAGCCAAGAGATGTGTTCACAATCCCCAAAACCAGATGCCAAAGCATAGCATATGAACTGTGTCCCTCCCTGTGGCTTGCTTGGGTATGTATGTGTTCCATTGATTTTGTTTCTTTCGTTTGTAGATGGAAAGAAGATGAGTAAGTTGACTTCTGAAACCAATAATCATGAAGCACGTCGGAAAGGAAAGCACAAAAAATCTTCAAGAGACAGAAGGAAAAGGAGAAAAAGATACTACTCATCTGAATCAGAGAGTGATTCAGATTCAGATTTGGAATCATCAGAATCTGATAGTGATTCTGACTCAGATCGGTCATCTTCATCTTCTATAAGTTCTTCCAGTGATGACAGGCGGAAAAAGAGAAAAAGATCTTCTAGGAAAGACAAACATAGACGCAGAAAAAGAAGGGATAGGCGTCGTGACAAGAGGCGCCGGAGACGAGATAAAAAATCAAAGCGCAGATCTAGAAGGTATGACTACTTAAGATTGATGAACCTTTGGTAACAAACACATTGATTTAAGATTCTGGATCTTTACCACGGTTGTTTGCGTTATTGCTGTGATGAACAAATAATAGCTCTGCTTAGATGGCGTGCCCTCAGATGATTGGGTTCATTTTGTCTTGTTATGTGTCTCTATTTAGAAAGGGTTGCTCATATCTCATGCTTGCTGTTCTGTCAGATGAACCTGGGTTTTCTCATTTGTTAGTTTGCTGCATTTATCGATCTTATTGGTGTTTCTGTACGATGACAATTTATACTTTGTTTCAACATTATTCCTCATGCCTCTCAAGTTCTAAAGTTGCGCTGTTTTAGGGATTCCGAGAGTGCTACTGATTCAGACAGTGAAAGCAAGAGTGACAGCAGCTCTGATGGTGGAAGTCTTGATGCTCAAGGGAAGGAGCAAAAACACAGAGATTATCCTAAGAAAAATGGTATTCTTTATATGTTGAGTACATTCGACCAAAGATCTCACAATCAAAACTGATCACTTCATACCTGACCTTTGCATATGAACGGAGCAAAATACTGACATGTGGTTCCCCTTATTTTTACTTTCAATATACCAACCATGAATTAATTTTTTGACAAAGTAAATTGTTTATCTGCTTCATATTTCTTTCGGTTATTAAAATGATGTGCTGACAAACTGGAACCATGTGTGATTGGACCTTATAATTGCTTTGTAATCTATTACTTTTTGCCCTATTGATCTGTATCTTTGGCTAATTTTTTTTATCAGTTGCCTCAATTTTCTTATATCATTATTGCAGCTGAAGTTGGGTCTCCTTTAGCTGGGGATAGAGAAGTACATTCCATGCATCATAAAAGGAGGGGAGAAGTGGGCACAACAAAGAATGAGGAAGCATCCCCCAAAGAAAATGGAGAACGGCATAGCAATGGTATTGGAGCTGATTCTAGATCTGATAGAAGTGAGGAGAGGCAGCCTGATGTAATGGATGATAATCCTGGCAAATCTAGGTCTACTTTCCACCCTTGTCACACCTCAGTTATTCTTTATGCTTATCATTTCTTCCAGATCTGGTATTATATTGAAAGTTGATGAGCAGGAGTCGAAGCATGAGTCCCAAGAGGACTATGAGTAAGAGTATGAGTATTAGTCCCAGGAGAAGTGAGAGCAAGAGCCCAAGTGCTAGTCCTGAAAGGAAGATCAGCAGAAGTCCCAGTGGTAGTAGAAGCCCTCGAGCTCCGTCCAGCAGAAGCCCTGCCAGGAGCATCAGCAGAAGCCCTGTGAGGGGTTCAAAGGGAAGAAGTGTCAGTAGGAGTCCTGTGAGAACTCGCTCACGTAGAAGTGTCAGTGAGAGTCCTGTGAGATCCCCATCTCATAGCCCCCGGAGCAGGAGTTCGCCTAGAATATCATCAAGAAGATCTTTCAGTAGAAGCCCTGTAAAGGTTTCAAGGAGGAGTATAAGCAGGAGTCCAGTTAGATCTTCTGCAAGGAGCTTGAGCAGAAGCTCTGGCAAGGTCCCATCAAGGAGGGGTGTCAGCCGAAGTCCTGTGAGGGCATCTAGCAGAGGAAATCGTCGCAGCTATTCTAGGAGTCCTAGTCCTGTTCGTAGGCCTAGATCATCTCGTGGGTTGTCAAGGAGTGTCTCTCCTGATGTATCCCCAAAGCGTATCAGAAGGGGAAGAGGTTTTAGTGAGAGATACTCCTATGCAAGAAGGTATCGAACCCCTACTTCTCGATCTCCTGTGAGGTCTTATCGATACAATGGAAGAAGTGACCGAGACAGGTAAAACTGAATACTTTCTTGCTTCTTGTTTTTGTCAGGTGTTGTTTAGAGTTGAGTGTAACTGAGTAATCTTAAAATATTCCGGGCCAAAAGAAAAAATCTTACAATGTACTGTTCCCAGATATTCTAGTCACAGAAGGTATTCCCCTAGGCGCTACAGAAGCCCCCCACATCGAGGAAGAACGCCACCCAGGTTTTTTTTCCCTTTTCCCTTTCTTCTGATATATTGAATTTCTTGGGATATTAGTGACTAAAATTGTGTGAGGCACATTTTCTTATCATTACCAGAGTTGGTTCACTGCAGAGATCTTTTTGGCACCAATACTTCCCCATTCTTGTTAGTTATGCTAGCAACCTTTTTTGGTTGAATAATATGATTAAATGAACTCGTATGTGTAGGTACCGAAGCAGAAGAAGTAGGACACCCTCAGTATCTCGCAGCCCCCCTCGCTATCGTGGTCGCCACTACAGCCGAAGCTTAAGCCGAAGCCGAAGCCCAGTTCGCAGTCGCTCCCCTGTTGAGCCATATAGATCTCGTCCTTCTCCTCGCATTGAGAAGCGCAGGTCATTTTCTCGAATTCGAAGCCGCAGTCTATCGAAGTCTAGGTCTTCTGTTGAATCAGAGTCTCCCCGGAGAGCAAGTAAAGACAGATCTAGGTCATCCTCCCAAAGCCCAGATGGAAAGAAAGGCTTGGTCTCATATGGCGATGGTTCCCCATATTCAGACCAAAGGTAGTTTACGGGCCTCGGCCTTGTTAAACTGTCACCCCATGAGCTGGAGGGTTCAATTTCTAATCTGCACCTGATTGGCTTGATTTTTATGCGATGTCATGTTTGAACGATATCTTCTAGAATAAGTGAAGGTACTTGTGACTTTTAGGGTGCGGTTTGAGTTAGAGGTAATTGCTGGAGGCAGCTAGAGTTTGGGAACTTAGGTTATCATGTTGTAGTAATTACATGCTTGAACTGGATTTGAAATTTTGGCTAGATATTTACGATTTCTGGTTGACGGTTTCCAACCATAAAATATGCATCTATTTCTTGAAGTTGGAATCTAGCATAATTAAATGATCCGGTGTGGCTGTCGTGGTGTTAGTTTTTGAGTATATATCTCGATGAGTTAAATGATGTGAGATGGATGGGCTGGTGATTTAAAGTTACAACGACTTAACATTCAACGAATGATACACCCTAATAGTGGCTAATGGCATCAGTAAAATATGCCCGTTATTTGCGCATGGTCTAAAAGGTTAGCAATAGTCGTGAGCAAGTCACTAAAAGGAACGAAAATAAAGGCGGCTTGCGTGATGATGGACTGGAAAACTTGAACTTCTGGACATTAACAAATATTGCATTCAATATTTTTCTACAGTCTCGCAGCCCGGCCCCAGCTAAGAGACGAGGAAACGAGAAAGTAGGAAATGATTAAAGAAAGGGCAGTGGGATCATCGAATGGCGCTAATACCAATGCCTCTTCCATGGCATTGAAACTACTAGGAAGTCTCTTCCCTGTATCCATACTTGTTCAAATTTGGGACCAAGGCTCTCGAAACCTCTAGGAAGCATCAAGTATAGAGAAGATGTCTTCAGCTCGTGTTATTGAAACCATCAATGAATGTTTGTCGCTGGCCAAAGCAGATTCTCCTGAAGACCTGGAAAAGGCCCTCCAAACACTGGCTTCCATCACCAGGGTCAGTCCTCAAAACAGAGCCCTCCTTGCCCAAACTGATGGAGCCATCCCTCTTTTGGCTTCCCTAACAAATGCTTCCTCCTCCATTGTCCAAACCCTCTCCTTATTGATCCTCTTCAACCTTTCCTTGAACCCTGACTTGAAGCAGTCTCTTGCCGATATGGAAATCATTTACCACCTCAATTCCCGCATCAGCTCTCCAACTTCCCCTGACTCCTCCAAATTAGCCTCCTCAATGATTTGCAGCCTGGCCATGCTCGACAGGAACAAGGCCAAATTCGGAGTCGCTGGCACGGTTCAACTGTTGGTTATGGCTGTTTCAAGCTCTCTTGATTATGATTCCCACCACCTTTTGAGCTGTCTAGCTGAGCTTGTTCACTACCATGGGAATTGCACTCTGGCTGTGCGAGCAGGGGCAATCCCTGTACTGCTTCGAGTTGTTCAGACCACTGGCAGCGAGGACTTAGCCGGAACTGCCCTTGCTGTTCTTGGCCTCCTTGCTAGGTTTGATGAAGGGCTTAGTTCTTTGAAGAGCACTGATCAGATAGTGATTTGGATGTTGCGTGTGTTGAAAGGAAGGTCCTTGATGAGTAAGGAAGGAGCAGCTGATATACTTATTCGACTTTTTGATGATAGTGAAGAGTGTGTGAAAGAGGCTCTTATGCTGCCTGAGTTTTCTGCTGTGATGGCTGATCTTTCTGTGAGGGGTTCAGTCAGAGTTCGTGAAAAAGCTGAATTGCTCCTCAGAAAGATGGCTGACCTTAATTTAGCCTGTACTGTGGAAGGGAATACCCTTTATATTTAAACACAAGAAGTGGTGTTTACTTGATTTGAATTCTGCTTCATTCTTGTTTGAACCCATTTTATGAAGAATAACATTAAAAATATCCAAGTTTATTGTTTTACGTTGGCTTCATGTATTACTATCAACTAGTATGTTGTGTGGTATGGACCAAAAGAGAGTCTGAGAAGTTATGGGCAATGATGGATGTTTAAAAGGGGAGCTTAATTGAGATGCTGCACAAACTGGTCAAGGTAAACCTCCGAATTGACGAAATAGGGGTACGTGCAATAAGAAAATCAACAGCACCCTAATTAGGATAACACTTTGTTTCAAGATGTTGCTGGCGGAGTCTCGCACGTGGATTAGGTTTATGACTAGATTAATTTAATTTTTAATCTTTTATTTGTTACGTCATCATTTTTTTTTGGTTGATCTACAAGTCTATCTTATTCTTATTATTTGTTTTTTTTTCTTTATTACATACGAAAAATTAAACCCTTACCTACAACTTGAGCTAGATTAGCTTAATATAACTATTTGCTTGTTTATTTTTACTGCCAGCCTCTACTCTCTCTTTCTTTTGTGCCTCTGCTTGTAACCAAAATATTTGTTGTCAGCATAGAGACAAGGATGATAATACATGTGTAAAATCCAAACAAAACTTTGTAGTATAATTTTTTAAAAAAATGATGACCTGGGTTGATCCAAGCTCTAGTGAATAGTGGCAGAGTGTATGTATATAATACTCTACACTACAAACACTATTAGAGAGTTTAAAAAAAAAAAACAGATAAAAGAGAAGTAATGAAAGTGTAGGAGTACGTTGGAAGAAGTTTATGGGTAGGGGGGTATGAAGATAATTTCGATGATGAATGAATAAATGACAAGAGAGTCATGTCATGGGATGCCTCTTTGAAGTGAGTCACGTGTGCCCCTGAAACATTGTCCCTCACCATCATTCTCAAATCTCAATTCCGTGGTCTCTGACTCTCTGCTCTATTAATTGCCCTCAGCAAAATAAAAAAAAAAAAAAACAAGGAAGCCCAAGTTATGAGGGAGAGGAACCGTATCTGGGGGCAGTGTCTTTTAGTACCGTAGAAGAGATCAGGATTCAGAGGAGACATTAATGAATGGTGTACTGTTCAACCTAGACATGGTCCTTTGCTTTTTGCTCCCTAACGTTTTCACTTGCTCCAATCAATTTGCCTTCTTCACCTAATAGGCTCTCTGCCCTTTTGCCCCATTGGTTTTCTTTGGTTGACATTCCTCATCCATTATAAACCCCCCCCCCCCAAAAAAAAGAGCATGATCTACCATAAGGCATTAACCTAATCACCTACGACTCGAATATTGATTTGGTTCACCAATTTCCTTCTGGTCTAATTCTATTGTCCATGTGGTAGGACTCCGTCACATCAATCTTGGATGGAACTGAAACTTAAAGCGTGGAAAAAAATTATTCAGGTTGATATGAATATAATTTCATCGCCTGCATCACATAGTACCCGCACAGTACATAATAGTGGGACACTGCAACGTATCATTGTGCCATCATAGCCATTCGTTTCAAATCAGTACGTCTTTTGCAAGATTTTTTATTCACAGGACGCTCTTCATCTGTGGGGTTATACTTTGAATTATTGATCATACCCTTCTTCATAATGATACAAGCAACTTATTGTGCCTCAAAAGTGTGCTTGTGTGTGCGAGTGCGAGAGTAACAAATAATCATTTTCTCGAGCACAGAAAAAGGCAACTAATTTCACGTATTTCCAAGTGTAAACCTACACTCTAGCTTTTCTAGGTAGGGCTTTCATATTGCCCTTCCATTTTTACTAATGTTTTCTTCAAAAGTCAAATATTCCCCCAGCAAAAAGTCACAAACTTGACATTCCCCACAATTACTTTGTGTCATCTGAAAGCAATCTTAATTTAATTAGCCACAGAAACTGAACTTGGTGTCATTGGAATATATATATATATATATATATATATATATGAGAGACGTGAGATCGAGTATAGCACACTACAAAAAGATCTCCATTCTTGAAAGATGCCCGACACACACCATTTCACTTGCATTAAATAATGTCCACTTTTAGACTATTTCCACATTACACTCTATTAACACAAGCCTTATTCTATTTCTCAACATTTCCTACATACACACACATGTCAAATATATAATCTGCTGTCATCTATGCGAATCATAGGCATGAATATCTTTCTTTTTTCTTTTTTGGCTTCTGTGATCTATAGGCTGTGAGTCATGGGAATAGAAAAGGGTTTCTTTCCTATGCTTCTATGGGATTCTTATTTCACTGTTTGCTAACTTGTGGTTGATGATGAAGAAGAATATCTCAGTACAGATTGTTTAGAATCAACGCAAAGTTGTAAAGATTATTCAAAAAAAATATAAAAACCTGAAAACATATTTATATATAAGTTATAAAGAAACAAAAGAGGACGACATTTTGGAAAAGATGGCAGAAAAAAGGCTTTGATACTATGATGGAATTGGTAAGCATTAAGTGTGAACACTGCTTTGCTTTCAAGGTTGAAATTCTGAGCTGTTATTATCTTATTGCAGAAACAGACAAAACTAAATCAAGCTTTTTATCTTACGTTGTCTTTCTACAGAATTCGCTTTCAGGGGGAAATAATTAAGATTATGAAATCTGGACTGTTTATTGGATCGGTTGGGGTATTAGGTTAAAGGTCAGTGGGTCAAATCAGAGTCAAACCAGGGCCAAACTGGTGAAAAATTGAATATTTTAGACTTATTTATATGAAGTTTTAAAGAAAAATTTAAAAAATTGATTTTTTTTTTTAAAGAGGGCCAAATCAGATCGGTCACCGAACTGGCCCGGTTTGGCGGTTCCCTGGCCGGACCGGCCAGTACGGGTTCCTAAACCATGGAAATAATTTTCTAATGTCATTCTGTCCCAGCTAGATTGTACTTCCACCGTTATAAAATAACGAATCTTTATATGAACCCACAAAATAATTCAATTTAAAATTATATATTTATAAAAAAAACTGATAATATTATGACACGCTGTAATTGCTTTTTACTTTTAGTTATGGAAGTAACAATGTGATGTCTTGAGGGGATGAGGGAGTAAGAATTGGAAATGGAATTAACAAATAATACTTGAAAGAGAAAAACTGGGATAGAAGAAAGGAATAAAAGCGGTTAAAAGGGGCATTGTGGACAATAGAAAATGTGAGAATCAACAAGCTTTGCTCTGTGTGCTTGCTTGCTGGGGTGTTTCTGTGTGACGAAAGAATTGACACAACACAAAGCGGAGAGCGAAAGTCGTGGGAACGAGCAAAGGGGACGTCAACAAGAAAAGGGAAAAGCCAAATGCTTTTTTGGGGCTTATTTCCCCATCAGGTTAGTGTAAAGAAAGCTCCACCCACTTTATTTTCTCACCATTCAATATAAATATGTTTTCTTTATTACAGATTCTCTTGTGTTGTAAATATATGTATATAAAGATAAATACTTGCAAGTTCATATGCCACCGAATGACTATTTTCAACTTATTTTACCCATTTGATAATTTCTCAGTGATCAATCTGGCAAAATGTGCAATCCACCGGCAATTTATAATTTTAAATTTGGGCAATATTCTACTTGTCCTGGTTGAAGTGCTTTGCTTAGTCTTTACCCAATGTCCACAAGCTTTAGATGCTTCAACCCCTTGCTCTTCTGTTCTCCGTGCATTACAAAGTAAACACTCCCGTTCATTCGTTTCCTACATTTTGCGCTTAATCTCTTGGGGATTCTGCTTATAAAAAGGGCTATAACTTTTTTAGTTTTTTTATTTCCTGGTCCCTCTAGTAACTATCTCCTTTTTTGTTTTTTTTTTCAGTGCATTTCGCTTTCTGTCAAATTTCTAGGAGGTTTCAACTAGGATTAGGTAGTTTAAGCAGGGTAGCCGATGCAGATTCATTGTTATTATTCCTTTTCTCCCTCCCGTTTGTGTATAAATAGAGATTGCTAATGTTCGTATTTCTTCATTGCAGCCACTCATATTAAGCGCTGTGACAGTGGCCTGTGAGGATTAACTGTTTTGATACAAAAACATGAGTTACAACAACTCCTCTGTGAGTTCAGGTCAGTTCCTATCCCATGGCATCTTCGGTGCTCTGCATATTTAGGTTTATTACTGAAGAAAATATCTTGGTTTCTAGCTGCTTACTTATCTAGGATTTCTGGCATTTGTTATGTTAACTTTGTGCTGCAATGTTCAGGCAGTGGAACTGCTAGAAGGACTTTTGAGTTTGGAAGGACCCATGTGGTCAGACCTAAAGCTAACCACCAGGCAACCATAGTTTGGTTACATGGCCTTGGTGACAATGGCTCAAGGTATATGGCTATTATGAGTTTTTTTTTTTTAAAACAGTAGCAAGTATTGTTTAAAAGTTTTACTCACTGGGTGCGTGCGTGCGTGTTACATAGTTTAGTTTTCTTCCTTTTGAGCTGGTTGACACATGGTGTGAAAGACCAAATGTTGAAAATTCATTTTGCTTGCAGCAAAAAACCACCACTGACTTGCTTAATTACTGTCCTTGTCAATGTGCATGGCTCAACGGTGAGGAGTTAGTGATGTTTGTCATTTTAACTATTACACGTCAACAAGTTATTCCTTTTTTATTGGCAAACTCAGTTTGAGTGGATGCCTTCTACTTTTTCTTGAGAATATGCCTTAGGGAGAATCATGGGTTTGTTTTGGTTCAAATAAAATGAAGGGGAGGAGTATGGATGTCAACATACTGTCTCCTTCTGATTGAGGAGTTTGTTTTTTAATCTAAGTTTAGGAGCTCCATACCCTTTTTCAGAAGATTCTTATTAATTAATTTACTTTTTCAGTTCAGAAAACCTTAAGTCTTATATTAATATATATGCCATCTAATGGAACATGGGACCACAACTTCACTACCTATGTTATTACCAAAACTTAGCAGACATAAATATGCTATTTACCAAAATATGACATGCATTGTTCCATTGCTTAAGTAGTAAATTCTTGGTGACTTAGGTTGGCCAGTGCATATATTCATGCAATATCACATATGCCTTTTGGTAATCAGTGGTCCCAAAACTAGGTGGGAGGTGATATACTTTTCATGGATATTTGTCCAAAGAATCTTTATAATAGTTACAACTATCTTCACCTTTCCTGACAGAACTCTTGATTCTTGGATATTCCTAATATTTTTATATTTTAGCGAATTTATATGCCTAGTTGAAATATTCAAGATTAACCACTAGTGAATGAAAGTTATTCGCTTTGCTTTGTAGTTGGTCTCAGCTCCTGGAAACTCTTCCTCTTCCAAATGTAAGAATAAGCATGTTCTTTTTACATTTTTCCATTGCTACTGTACATTTAGAATCTGCTTTTGATTATTTATTATTAGGAAAACTGTTGTTTTCTTGAAATGCATTTATCATATAATTTCTGGAAATTTATATAACAGATCAAATGGATTTGCCCAACTGCTCCTACAAGGCCTGTAGCCATATTTGGTGGATTTCCCTGCACTGCTTGTAAGTTATGCTGCCAAAAGTCCATGTTATTGACTTGGCACTGCTTTCTTTCTCTTCCTTCTTTTCTTTGACTGCATAATTTGCTACTAAGTAGTAATGTCATATACCAATTCTTTGGTTCATACTCTACATTCAATATAGAAATTTAATGTCTACTCTTTTGTCCATAATTGCAAAAGTCTAATTTGATGTAGTGATCTCTCCCAGGGTTTGATGTAGGAGATATTTCTGAAAATGCTTTGGATGACATAGAGGGCTTAAATGCCTCGGCAGCTCATATTGCCAATCTTCTGTCAACGGAGCCTCCAAATAGTAAGTTTTCCGTGTGCCATGATCACTTGAGAAACTATTATTTGTATGTGTGTTTTACAAAATATGATGAATACAATTTCTATTCCTCAGATTACGTGATTTATTGAATTATTTGCAATCACTATAGGAAGCTCCCCTTAAGGACCAATAAGCATCCTTTAAATTTCCTTAGACTTTTGATATGGTACTGGGCTGATCGATCTATTACTTCTGGTCATGCAGACTGACCAATCTTTTGGAACAAATTTCATAGAATTTAAAAGGATAAAATATACATTAATGATGGTAATTAAGAGCCATGAATTTGTCTTCATTTGAGGATCACTCAGAGGAATTGGTGAAAATCATTAAAAATATTGAAGTAGCGAACAACTTTATGCCTCTATTATTTTTGCTGTATTCTCTCTAATAGTTTAATATTTGCTATCTACTTGAGGTAAATCATTATATAATAAGGCTGCTTCAAGTTTTTCTTCAGACTTCAGTGCATAGGGAATAGAGAGAGAGAGAGAGAGATTTAATGAAAGAAAGAGCTACTTGTTTTATTGTACACTTCAGTGTTAGTAGAAAATTTTACTCTTCTATTTTATCCCTCATTCAGCTCCCACTATATTGCATTTAATGAAAGAAAGAGCTACTGTGAGAGTTCAAAGCCCAAGATGCCAACTTGAGACTTTCTCATGATATTCCACAGTAGGCATATTTATTTAACCCATTTTCTGCTTATTTAATAAAGGAACAGAAATTGTAATTCAAGAATCATTTTGATCATGTTGGTGGCATTTTGATCATAAAGGAGGAAAGCACTCTTTCTTGTATCATGTACAGAAAATATTGACATTTTGATCATGTTCATGAGATTTCTATTTACAATTCCATGTTGCATATGATTTGACGTCGATGCTATTTCTGCTTTGACCATACAGTCAGACTTGGTGTTGGGGGCTTCAGTATGGGTGCTGCAACTGCACTTTATTCAGCTACATGCCATGCTGTAGGGCAGTACAGAGATGGAAATGCTTATCCTGTCAACTTAAGTGCAGTTGTTGCCTTAAGTGGCTGGCTTCCTTGTTCAAGGTTTGGTTCTGTAATATGTCAACAGGCCAATACATGAAATAGTGTCATTAAGGCACACCTACCAACGCATTCCTTTTGTCTGGGAAGGTTAACTCCGAGACTACAATTTATGCAGGACCCTCAAAAATCAAATTGAAGGATCACATGAAGCCTTAAGGCGTGCAGCAGCATTGCCCCTATGTCTCTGCCATGGCTTAGGTATTCATAGATTTGATCAATCTTCATTATACTTGGGAAATTTGACTTTATATATAGTTTTTCCGTGAATAGCATGGAAGCATAGTTACCTCATCTATCTTTCTCACCGAATTCCAAATGCTGAGAAAAGTTCAATTATTTATATAGCTTAGGTGGTTAGGGTAAGGTGGGGTATAAATAGAAGTCAAGGGTTTAAATCCTTCTAATGTAACCAAAAAAGACTAGGCAGCGTTTTCTAATACTTTCTGTGCAAGTGTGTGCACCTGTGCTGTGTTCTGTGTCGTATATTTGAACTCAAAATACTGGTTAAGACTAATATGGGAAGAGAAAAACTGAGTTCTCCCCAGCATCGATTTCCTTGTTGGAATCCCACTAGTTTTTGCATGTTGTATCCATTGAATTTTCTTGAGTACCATGTCAACACCTTTAGCATAGTTTTTCAGATATCTTGGTTCTGTCAATTCATATCTATGGCAGCATATCAAGAACTCAGATCACGATCATGATTTGTCATGAGGAAATCATTGTTGTTAAGTGCTTCAGCTTGTGTGGAACAACTTCTAAATATATCTCAATTCTTGGTGATGGCCTAAGAAAATTCATAGAAAAGTATATGGCCCTTAGCATGAGAATGGCTGAAAGTGTTGATAAAGGTATGTTGGCATGAGAAGCAAAAGAAAGGTTAAGACTTAAGAGTATGATATCTCTACACAAGTACCAAAATGTTATCTAAAATAACAGCTGATAATTGTAAGCACAATGATCTCTGCCTGCTTGATGTTATCCAAACAGGTTTCATCTTGAAAGTTGATTTCTTTTTGCAGCTGATGATGTGGTTGCATTTAGGCAAGGAGAGCAATCTGCACAAACCTTGAGCCAAGCCGGATTCAGGAATCTTATATTTAGGAGCTATAATGGGTATTCTACTATGTTCTGCAAAGCCTATGATATTTTCCTAGGAAAGCAGTCTAATGAACCCTAAAACTTTTTTTTTCCTTTGCAGACTGGGTCACTACACTGTGCCTGAAGAGACTGATGAGGTTTGCAGTTGGCTGACTGCAAATTTGGGACTTGAGGGGTTTCGGCTGAACTAGAAAAGCTCAATGAGGAAACTGCCGTAGAAGAAGCATCCTTTAGGCAATGGAAAGGCACTATAGAAATAGATAATGGTGTGGGGGTATACCTTACTTTCTGAATAAAATTTTTCAAGGGTCGCTAGGTTTCTTGCTGGTGGGGAGGACATGATGATTCCTTCACATCCTGCAAATTTTGTTTATTTCGCTCAAGATATCCTGTGACAATGGATATGCAGGTTTCTGTGTTTTGGTCTAAATAAAGTCTAATATTGGTTAAATTTCATTGGTTTGTGGTGCTTGTTCTTGGGGGATCAAAATTAGTTGTATTTGATCTAGGCCTAAAGACAATAAAAAGATAAACGGCTTGTTGGGTTGGGCTGAATTAAATTTCCTTTATCCTAAGGCCTAGCAAGCTGATGAAAACAGATCAGTTGGGCTTGATGATGAGTAAATTAGATTTAAAAGAAGTTGCTATGGATCATTACAAGGTCGGCCATGGTCTATCATTACTCATTAGATATCAATACAAGGTAGGCTATGGTCTATACAAGGTCAGCTTTTAAATCTTCAAATTTGGAAAGAATATATGATTATCAAAGATGTAGACTTTAGTACCGTGCTTTTTTGGATACAATTCCATGGTCTTTCATTTGAGAATTCTAATGCGAAGACCTTTAGAGATGTAGTAGGGGAGACTGTTGTATGAAAGGCCGGTGATGGATGGAAAATTAGTAAGAAGTTTTATTTGAGTTAGGACTCCGTCTAGATGAACCCCTAACTACAAGTTTTTGGGTTCTGCGCAAGAAGGGTCCTGCCTGGGTTACAGTTCAATATGAGAGGTTGCATAATTTATGCTACAAATGTGGATGCATTGGTCACGAGGGAGGGGGTTGTAAGGATCCCAATATTTCAAGAGGAAATGATGAGATAGAGTGTGAATTTGGTAGTTGGCTTAATGCAACCCTAGTGCGTACCTTTGAGGATGTGTTGGAGGTCTGCAAGGAGGATTGGATTGAAGCCAAGTTCATAGACAAGTAAGCTCCGTCACACAGGTTTCATCGAAATAGATTGCCGAGCAACAAGGTTGCTAAAATTGGAGTTACAAATCCTTGGCGTGATTCTAGTCAAAAGAGCGGAGATTGCGGAAGTGACATAACGTCTAATAATGGGGGAAGCATGATTTAGAATAGTACTCATGATTTGTCAGGTCCTGTGCCAATGTTTGAATATGCCATAAAGACAATTAATTGTAAAGATGCTAAGGGTGTATTTGGTTTGAGAGGAGGGGACGGAGGGGGGAGTATGTTATCTTGTTTGGTTTGTTAGAGAGGAGGGGAAGGGAGAAGATCCTTAACACAAAATAAAGGGAGGGAAGGGAATTTAACACAAAATTTTGGCTTCCCTCTCCCCTCAAAATTTAAACCAAATGAAGGAAAGAGGCCCCCTCTCCTCAAACCAAACACACCTCAAAAGTCAACCACGTGATGTGCAACTTTCCATTTCTAATGCCCAAGACAATCATTTGGTGAGTGGGCCACAACTTAAAGATGTAGATATTAATTTTTCATTGCAGCAAGCCAAAACTACGAGGCCATTAGTGTATGGTGAAATATTAGCTAATCGAATTGAGCAAGTGGAATACAATGTAGAGTTCCCAAATGAGGATGAGCCCAACCAAAAAGTAATTGTTCTACACAATGGGCTCTTACCCGTTATAGCTATGTTTATTAAGCTTAATGGTGTCTATATCAAGAGACTATATTAGGAGGATATTGTCCCAAATACGACTAAGAGGCGACATAAACTCTTCTTTGATGATAGTAAAGCTTTGTTCAAGCAAAAAGGAACAGTGGTTTAGTCCCAGAAGGGGCGACGGAGAAATTTTCCTACACTTGAAAATTATCTTCGGTGCTCCACCACTGTAAATAGGTCTGGTACGTCAGGTAGTTTTTTGGCTTAGGGCGAAATTGATTTCCCAGAGAGCAGGATCGTTGTAAGCGGCAGTAGTCATGAGGTTCAAAGTCTTCTTCCTAAATAGCCAGTGGTTAGATGGGACTAACCATCGGTTCGCCACGAATCTCTTAGCCTAGAATTGTCAAGGCCTTGGGTTTGCCTTGACAGCCAAGAATGTGAACGAAGAATGCTTCTGGAAAAAACCACATATAGTCTTCTTGATGGAGACCAAACAGAAGGCAAGAGTAGTGAGGAAGGTAAGGGTGAGGTGTGGTTTTATTGAAGAATGGCTTGTTGACCCGGTAGGTAGAAGCGGGGGCCTTACACTCTAGTGGTCCGATTTGGTTATGGTAAATATTTTGTTCTCGTCTGTCAATATTATTCATACTAGTATTGAATCCGTTGTATTAACTACTTCGACATATATTACTTTTATATATGGCCTACCTAACGAAGATGTAAGACTTTTGTGTTGGTAAGAGGTCCGCATGATCGGTAAAAATATTAATACGCTTTTTCGTAGGGATTTTAACGATATCCTATCTCAAGATGAGAAGTGTAGTGGTAGATCGAGAGCTTGGAGAAAGATCCTTAATTTTAAGTGCTTTGTGGCTGATTGTGAACTATTAGATTTAGGTTTTAATAAGCATCGTTTCACCTGGTGTAACAATAGAGAAGGTCTAGAAACTATTCGAGAACGGATTGACAGGCCACTAAGCAATTTATAGTTAATAGAGCAATTCCTGAATCTTCAAGTTTTTAACATAGAACCAGTTATATCCTACCATCATCTGCTTTTTATTCAGTGCTAGTTTGATTCTCAACGAAAAACTCAGGTTTTTAGATTCAAGTCATCCTGGGCATCCTATGGTAATTTTCTACAAGTCATGCGAGATAGCTGGCAGTCAATACCAGTAAGTGACCAATCTTCCCTTGAATCCTTTATCTGTAAATTAATGAGATGCATGAATGATCTATCAAAGTGGAGTAGGAAGGAATTCCCAAATAACGCCAAGCTTATTAAGCAATTAAAATCTCAACTTGCTACTCTTGCTAAGGGTGATCTGAACCTCGTGAGTATGTGAGCTATGTATGATGTTAAATTGGCACTTGAGAGAATTCTAGATTTGGAGGAGCAATTTTGGTGGCAACATTCACGTTTTACTTGATTAGAAGCCGGAGACAAAAATTCTCAATTCTTTCATCCTTCTACTATTAAGCGGAGACAGAGGGATAGTATCTTGTGCATTAAAGATGATTATGGAAGTTGGATAATGGAGAAACATGCAATTACACATAACATTGCTAGTTTTTTCCAAAATCTTTTTGCCACCTCTGGTTCACGAGCAATGGATGCAGTCTTGGGTTTCATTGATTCTAAAATATTAGCTGATATGAACCAGGGTCTTATGATGCCTATTTTAAAGGAGGAAATAAAAGCTGATGCTTTTAGCCTGGGAGCTCAAAGGCACCAGGGCTTGACGGTTTCTCAGGTAAATTTTACCATTCTGCTTGGTCTGAAATTGGTGATTCTGTCTGTACTATGGTCCAAGATTTTTTTACAGGAAAATCTATGCTAAATGGAATTAACGAGACCAACATTGCACTTAACCCCAAAGCGGAGAAACTTGAACATGTGTCTCACTTTTAACCTATTGGGTTATGTAACTTCTCATATAAGATCATTTCAAAGCTTATGGCTAACAGAATGCACCTGTTGCTTGATGCTTGCATATCTCAGAATCAAAATATATATGGTCGTTGTATCCATGATAACATTATTATTGCTTATGAGGTCTACTATTATCTTCTCCGTAAGAAATTCGGGGGTAAGTATGAATTGACCCTCAAAATGGACATGAGCAAGGCATATGACCAGGTTGAGTGGGACTTCCTAGAACGTGTTCTTTTACAATATAGGTTTTGTAATGAGTGGGTGTCTTATTATGAAGTGTGTGAGCTTCGTTAGATTGAAAATTTGCATTACTAGAGAGAACATGAGCTCTTTCTCTCTTGGTAGAGGCCTACGCCAGGGGGACCCTCTCTCACCGTACTTGTTTATTTTGGTTGCCGAGGTACTTGCCATCATGATTAGTAAGACCCAACATGATAGACATATTAAGGGAGTTAAATTGAGTCATGCTTGTCTTGTGCTTACTCATAGCTTCTTTGTTGACGATGCTCTATTATATATGCATGCTAGTAAGAGAAACAATACCTGTCTAGCAAATATCCTAAATATATATTGTACTGCTTCTAGTCAGGTGGCTAATCTTGATAAATCCAGTATGTTTTTCTCTGCCAATACCCCAGAAGAAGTTAGAACTATAGTTGGTCACACTATGGGAATTCCCGCAACTGAGGATCCAGGAAAATATCTTGCTATTCCGAGTGTCTGAGGAAAGACAAAACATCAGGCATTAGCATACATTAGGGAATGAGTAGCAAGTAAAATTCAGGGATGGGGGTATTCTCTTTTATCCTTTGCTGGAAGAGAGGTTATGATTAAAGCGGTTCTCCAGGCGATCCTAATATATCCTATGAATTGTTTTAAGTTCCTACTGAAAACATGTAGGGAGCTAAATAGCCTTATTGGTAATTTTTGGTAAGAGGATAAGGCCTTTGGAGGTAAAACCCATTGGAAAGCTTGGGAGATTCTTATTGCAGGAAAAAGTAATGGTGGCATGGGTTTTCGTGATCTTACTATTATGAATGGTGCACTTTTGGCTAAGACGACATGGAGGTTAATGGTGAGACCTAATGATTTATAGGCTAAGGTGTTGAAAAGTGTGTATTAAGTTCATTGATACCCAGAAAGGGTATAAGGCATCATGGTGTTGGTCTAGCGTTATTGATGGCAAAGATTACCTCAAAAAAGACCTCCAATGGGATATTGGTAATGGTTTTACAATCAGAATATGGGGCGACAACTGGGTGTCAAGTATTAATTTCGTAGAGAAACCAACCAACAATGATGATTTTCATGTCACATATGGTAGAGTTTGCGACTTAATTGTTAATAGTGAATGGGACCTCACTCCCATTAACCAATATCTGCCAAAGGAAGTCAAGTGTTCCATATGCGAAATCCCTATCCCATCCAATGGATTGAAAGACAAACTGGTGTGGACCAAAGCTAGAAATAGAGAGTACCAGGTGAAGTTGGGATACCACCAAGGGAAGGAAATGATCTCTGCCCATACCAAAAAAGTTGGCTCCTCTACAGTCATTCCCACAACCTGCTGGAAAGCGATTTGGAAAATTAAAGTCATCACAAGAGTGCATCAATTTATTTGGCGTCTTCTTAGCAATGCTATTGCTACTAATGCAACTCTCTTTAAAAGGAAAAAAAATCCTTGGTTAGTCAATGCCCCATTTGTGAATCGATAGAGGAAACTATTGAGGACTTATTTTTTCATTGCCTATAGACCAGGTGTATTTGGCTTGGATGCATGATATGTGCTAGAATTGATGCATCTAATGTGTCCAATTTTATTGCCTAGTGGATATATATGACAAGTATAGAGTCACTGAGCAAGCATGATATTTCTTTAATTTTGTTGGATCTTGTGGTTGATATGGAAGCAATGAAATGAAAATGTCTTTAACCATAGAGAACCCAACCCCTCTATTGTTATTGAAATGGCTATGAAGAGCAACTTTGAATATTGGATTACTTACGATAAATTGAACTTAGGGACTGAGACGTTGAGGTGTACTAATAATCCCACTATTAATTAGATCCCTCTCTCTTCAGGTAGCTTGAAAGTCAATTGTGATGGGGCGTTCAAACCTGGTAATAAAGACACTGCTATTGGGGTGATATGTCAGGATAACATTGGTCAGTTCAGGTAGAGTTATGTGAATAAAGTGAAATCTATCTTTGCATTCATGACTGAAGTTTTGGCACTAAAAAGGGCATTGGTGTTAGCTGTGGATTTCGGACATAATATAAAGCTGTTTTTGAAACTAATTATCTTCCCTTCCTCACTTGTGTTGTTACCAAAACACCAAATTCGTTTGACTGGAGGAGCAGAACTGTTGTTTAGGACATCATTTGCCTTGTTTCTCCTAAGGTTGGTTTCTCTCTATCCTTTACCCCAAGACGGGGTAACTGTGTAACTGATTTACTTGTAGCTGATGCTTATAAGGGGGTATGCCCTATAGGGTGGGTATTCGAACCAACACTTTCTTTGATGTCACTTCTAACCTTGGACGCTCAAGAGGCCTGAAGGTGCTGATGATACTTCTATTCTCACCTTTTGAATGGGTGGTGACTAGTTTACTTTACATTTAGATTTGGTTTGTTTTGTTTGCCATGTTAATTCTCTGCTGTTATTTTTGGACTTGCTTTCCTTTATTCCATTAGACATGTCTTTGTAGTATTTATAGAAGTACCTTTTGAGCAAAAAAGAAAAGTAATGATATTCTCTTTATTCTTTTTTTAATGAACTACTTTTGGTTTCTATTTGTTGGGTTATCTAGGTATTTTTAAGCCTACGGGTAGCTGATGGTATTGGATCGTAATGATACTAAAGCCCATATTATAAAACAGTACTTATCTTCCGGGCCCAAAAAAAAGTACTTGTCTTTGGGCTCATCTTGTAATCTCGTGCTTAATTATAACATTGATGCAAATTATACATTAATATAAGTACAGAAAATCATACTTCAACAAGTCTATGATATTGTATTACAGCTCGTTGGCCCAAAAAAAAAAAAAAGTATTACAACTCATGTCGAATTTCGTGGATTCCGTATAACACTTTAATTCGTCATAAAAACTCTTGCTTTAGCACCGGTTGTGTATTGCTGTAGGGCAGAACATTAAATTATGTTGTGATCAGAAAGTGAAGTGAACCTAATTAGAACGGCCAAATTTCCCGTGCCAGTCCGAGTCTTCCATAAGGGTTCAGGATTCAGGCATGATTGAGGAAACATATTAGCTTTCATAACAAAAGGAAATAAAAAAAATAAATTTTTTTTTTTGAAATGTCTATTTAGAGGAAGCAGAAAGAAGGAATAAAAAGAGAAAGAAACTCCAAGTGAAAGCTTTAGCATGAAAACATAATGTCACTAATTAGGTCTGGATCTACTAAACAGGTACCATCGGAACCTATTTTCACGATAAACCATTCGTCTGGTCAAGTTCATCCAATAGGTTACGTGCGAACCTGTTTACTCAGTGTTTGGTATCACAGTTAAGAACCAAGATGACAATGAAGTGATATTTACACTCCTTAATAACTGCATACCCGTATCCAAGGCTTTAGGCCGACCCTTCATCCTCATCGATTCAATTTTGGTTGGATCAAGTTCAAATCAACTACATGCATATAGCAGTTTATGTGACGTTTACAAGTCTGTCTAATTACAGTATTACACAAGTAACTTGCTAACATGCCCGCACCTGAGGGTGGCAAGACGATCTGACATTACACAAGTCTGTACTTGCGCTCAAAAATACATTTTCGAATCAATCATTCTTTTTACATTTTTCCTCATATCCCTTTCTGTTCCGGATCGGATGATAAACCCAAAACAACACACATTGAGAGATCCTTTCAGCTTTTGGGATCGTCGGTCACTTGCTTGCTATTCTCTGAATTCTCATGACCATTATTGGCTTTCGAAGTAATACATGGGGTCAGTGGTGGGAACGAAGGTACAGCTTTCAATATAAATTTCCGGCCACTTCTCAAGCCTCCTGAAGAGCCTGAACCAAGTTCACGTAGATGACCGTGAGGAGGAGATACTCGCTTCTGCTTAGGGGAACTTGTTTTCACAGACTTAACGGGAGTCGAAGCTTCCTTCAACATCTCAGGAGTTTCGTCTTCTAGAATGTCATAAAGTCTGCTATTTGATTCAAGACACTGTAGAGATTTAGTTTCACCTAATTTAGTCATTGGGGTGATTGGTGAAGTACGCCAACGAAGGGAACCGCCGGATAGAACACGGGGAATATGTGTCTGATCCCTTGTTTTAGTTGACAATGAAGCACTAGACATTGACTGAGAATGAGAAATTGTATGCTGGCCTACTTTGGCAACGGAATTACATCTTGGCGATGATTGATCCGTTATTTCTATGTTGTTGCCATCTTGTGGCCAATCACAAGAGGCATTTCTTATCTCGGCCGGAAGATATTTCCCAGAAGGAGCGCGTAAGTTTGCAGCTTGCTTTCCTTGGCTGGATACAAATAAAATGACAATAATGAGAGCCCATAAGGGAGCACATGCCGAAAACTTGTATTGGAGATTACGATTTTTACAGTCCATAAGGATATATAGTGCAAGGGATCGTACTCTGAGTATTGCAAAGACGGTGTTAGAGGAGAAAGGCAGTGCAGATCACACAACTCTCCATGTAACATATCGGTCTTCTTTGCCTCAGTTTCCAGCTCTGTGTGAAGAGTGCTATTTGATCCTTCTTCTGTTCTGTTTATCCTTTCTTCACTCAAAGCATGTTCAATGGTAACGAATTCTGAGATACAAAGACAGACCCATTTTAACCAGCATTCTAAGTTACATTTCTTAAAGATATTTCTCCATCATGTTTTGGAATGAAAAAAATTGACTAGGTATGATTTTTGTTATATTTCATTTTTATGGCAATTGGATTTTGGACATTCTTCACAGTAAATTCACAACCTTCTAAAGTGCATTGCAGATAATAACAGCCATAAAAAGGAGCCACGCATTTAAACATTCATCAGCAAGCATTCTAGGCTTTAGCTCAGTAGAAAATAAAATTACTTACCAGACAAAAATTGAATAAAATTTTGTGGATCACTAAGAATTAACAAAGGATACTTGTAGTGTAAAATCTTACCTTCTTTCCTGCCATAGACATTCTTACATCCCTCACATCGACATCCACTGGAGCATCCAACATTAGCCTTTTTCAAATGGAAAAAAAGGTGCAAATAGCACATATTAGCCATTTCCAAATTGAACAAAAAAGTGCAATTAATGTGCACAGGAGAAAAACGTGGTGAAATTTTAGAAGAATAACGAATGTCACATGATAAACACCTGATAACATTCACAATATTTTTTCAGACACATTGACTTTTTGCAGTTGCAACCTCTTTTATGTCTTGCCGATGATGGTGTCGTTATATTGGTATCGTCCTGTAAGGGGCACATGAAATGAAATCATTAATTCTTAAAAAAAAGGATTAGGAGAAGGGGAGAACTAGATGGCTTTTATACCATACTATTTGAAGGAAAGTCAGTAACATGCTGCACAATCTTGGGGGCAAAAGCAAGTGGGTTACGGGTTTCTATTTGCTGCCTTGTCTCAAGAACCAAATTTCCATGTTCTGGTCTATTGAAGCAGTCTTGACAAGCACAAGACTCAGCACAAAATAATCCGGCTGCAAAACAATCACAGTAACTGCAAACAAATAGATCAAAATACATAATACATATCATAAAAAAGTGACAGCAGAAAATATAAGAATTAACTTACAGTTTTAAACATTTACTCTTCTTACAGTTGCACCTTTTACAACCGTCATCATCAGTGGAGTTCGATGTTTTCTTCCTGAAGAAAATGTAGCATTTGGTGATCCCACCAAACATACAAAGAAGAAAATATCGTAAAAATGAAAGGAAAAATAAAAGAACTAACTTTTTCTTTTTGGGGCTTGTTTGATTGGAATCCTCAAATTTTCCATCACCTACAGAGCTTAATTTTCTCTCATCTTGAAAACTTGCTGGATGCTCAACAAGAATTGACAAATTTGCAGGTTCTAGGGAGCTCGGAGACTCAGAGGGGCGAGAATCCGTAGATATTGAAGCATTCCTTTCGTGCCTCTCACATTTATTGCCAACTAATGGTTGCTCGTCAATCTTTGATGGAATCAAGTCCTCAGCATTCCGGCAGCTTAGTAAAGTAACTGACTTCCCGCCTTGTGAACCTGTACAACCCTCTGCTAGTCTCATGCCTGTAAATGCCGCACGGCCATGGGGCATAGCATTTATAATGCTATTTAAGTGCAACCCGATACCTGATGGCTTGGAACATTTCACAGGGAAACTTCCACTACACCGTGGAGAAAATGTGGTAGTGATAGGTTTGGACTGCTTGACCATTCTCTCTTCACTTGTAGTGTCGTTTAGTGCAACATGAGAAGCTTCTAAATCTTTTGACTCTAAGGAGTTAGCTGATGGTATCAAGTCTTCGGGAACATGGGCTTGAAGCGGGAAGCTATTCAAATTTCCAAATTTACTTGACACAGCCTCCTCAAACTGAAGGCAACGTCTACGCAGGCCTCGGTGCTTTTGGCTGGCCTACATTGATTATATCTAGTTAATTAGTTAACACTTAATATAGTGCACAACAACAATCTTAAATATTGGTCATTCAACATGCGGATAATGCCGCGCTTGTTTTCATCGTACCTAAGTCAAACCTTTAACAAAAAAACTATGGCTAAACCAGTAACGCAAGATAATTCCAATAAATGACGGTCCCATTTCCTTAACTGAAGAGATCCCCATAAACATGGTGCGATACCTAATTTGGCCTAATAAAGTTTGATATCCTCTCATGATTGACTGTGAAATGAAATTTTCTATTTGTATATGATTTCTTCGAATTTCCTTTTTAAAAAATTTCCGGGACGGGTCGTGCCAGGCCACATAACAACTAATAAAATGCCACAGTCAACAAAGATTATCATTCTCTAGATTGAGATTGACATGAACAAATCAAAAACGACGGAAAACAGAATAAAGATTTTCAGATTTACAATTATTCAACATATATAAGAGGTTGTCCTGTGACAAAAACTAAGTCTGTTGATCTATACCTTGGTGCTGTCCTGTGAAATGTTCTGTACACTTATACAAGAGGTTGTATCCATCTCGCCACCATCTTCACATTCTTTTACATCCAGAAAAGGCTCAAGCATCGACTGGGAGGTACAATCACGATGATCCTGCATTTCATTTCCAGTGCACTGAAGATCAAAATTTAGCAAATCAATAAATATCATAAACCACCAGATAGCATAGTCATATAAATATTATTGACCGTCCTGTAAGTACCAGATCAATATAAACGGCAGCATTGGATCGTTACCTGGACAACTGAATCGGCAGAACGTTCCTTCTCAAAAACATGGTCAGCAGACAAAAGAGACTCTAATTTAGCACATTCTTCAGAAGGCAAGTCAACAGCTTTCTCCCCTGCTTCATCAACCAGTCTTACCTTTTCTTGATAGCTGGCTTCAGACTCCTCTAACAAAAGCAAAGGTTCGTTCCTCTTGTCATCAGGACCATATTTGTTATCGACTTTTGATATGGCTTTGTTTGCGTGAGTTAAGTCATTTAGTGATGATTCAGCATTCTCATTGTATTGTTTCACGTCGGGGTTGACTGAATGCCCCGAAGACGTACGATCAATATCTGAAGGATCAGTTAAATATTCATCTACAGATTCTACACACGGTGAAGAGCTGCAGTGCTGAGTATTTGAATAACTCTTGCTATGAGTTATAAATCCCGGCGACAGAGAGGTAGATTTGTCAGAGTCAACAGGATTATCAGCAAGGCTCTTGACTTCATTGACACCTCGAGAAATTTCTACAGTGGCTAATTGAGAGCATTGAGGCCTGATATTGACAAAGTTTGTCAACAAACAACCAGTGCAAAAGCATAGGGAAAAGAAGGTGTGTTACAATTGAGTCAGTATACCTCTCCAAGAACTTGGATCCACGATGGGGATTAATACGTGGTGACGTGAAGACGACAGGGGGAGAATTTAGTCCTAGGAAATCTTGAGCAACACGAGAAGCCTTGACAGACTTTATTGGAGATAAATTGTTTACAAAGCTGAAAAAAGGGGACTCCTGGAATATAAAATACTAAACACATGAGACATCCGCTATCCCCTTATGTTGCAAATAAGGCTGGTCTTAACAAGCAATTAGTTAACTAAGTGATGCTTTAGACGTCTCTAGACAGGCAGATTAATCAGAGCCGCCACAAAATGTTTATGTCTGATTGTCTATGGTTTAGCAAGCATGTGTACAGTATCCAATCCTAACTAGTGTTCAGCACTTAAATAGTTAAATCCATACCAATTAACCGACAATTTAACAGTCACTATAGATAGAATGTAAATAAGTGCATATCAATGTGGAAAAAGAAAATCATAAAGCGATCTATGGCACAAAAACAAACAACAATAACATCATCCAAAAATAGAGAAGTGAAGTGTAAGAGTTATATGACAAGTGAAGAATGAGAAGGTTAATTTACTTGAACAGGAGGAGATTCAGAAGAAGCAGCAGCATCGGCAGTGGCGATGGAAATGGGGGTTTTCTTCGTAACATCAGGAGAATCCATGAGCATCAGGATCCTTTGTCAACCCTAGACTCAGCTTTCTGCATATTTTTGCTCCTGTGTTGTGCCTTCCAGCGATTGAAACTGTCGGAAAATGCCAAAAAATATTTCAGTTCTTTTTTGGTTTTACCATTTGGGGAAAGAGCGTGAGAGCCGAAAGTTCAAGGGCGGGGTTTGAATTGCGAGCGGGAAGCAGCGTTACTGGCCTTCTTCTTTGGTTTGGGCCGAACCTTCTCCGCCTCGCTCTTGTTTTCTCTGTCTAATGGGCCAATCATCGTAAGAACCAATTTCGAAGTGAGATACGATGATGGGCCCATAAATTTAAGAAATAAAAGAGATGAGGTGAAGGTCTAGCCCAGAATTTGATTGAGAAATGGCCCATAGTCGACCACCATTAACCACCGTAATTGGTTGAATTTTTTTAACTCAAACTAGTTGTTGAATCAAAATTTAAATCTTCGTTAAGAAAGATATTTATATTTAGTGTTTGATAATATCTTAAATGTATTACCTTCAATAGAATGATACATGTGCCGGACAAAAAAAAATTAGTAGAAGAACTGTTTTCAAATTAATATACATATTTTTCTTTCATTTTATTTTTAAAAGATAAAAATAGGAACAAAATAAAACAAGCCCAAAATTATTCCAATCTTATTAGAAATTACAGGACAGGGTAAATGAACTCGGCGAATATATAGACGATGACGAAGGATATTCGTGTTGTACTGTATATTTAGCAATATATATATATATATATATATATATAATTCATTATGATGACGATTTTTTATGATAATTCATAATAAATATTACCTCTTAAAATTCCTTATTTCCCCTTTCATTATTGAATACGGCAGGCTTTTGAGGGGAGAGAAGCTCCAAGATTTGTGCACAGAAGATAATTAAACGATTTGGGCGGAACACTGTAAAATCAACAAAATGGATGGACATTTGAGGACTCCCAGAGCATATTATAAAAGATATTGGAGGTCTAAAAAGTAAAAGAAAAGAAAAAACTTTGTTTTTTTTTTTGGTAAATGAAAAGAGAAAACTTTAATCATTGTGATGGCGTCACTCCCATGATTTCTAAATTCTACCACCTCACGTGCATGCAACCTGGACACGAATTACGTAAAATCCAATTTTAGCACGTATTAAAAAAAATTCCAATTTTAGCAGATGTGAAAAATAATTGTTACACATATGTTTCGCCACAGGACAAAAACAATAAATCTAAAAAAACAATTACACCACTTTATCTTTGTACCCTGACGAACAATAGTGCGAGTATGATGCAATATATTCTGGTCTGTGAAATTATTAACTTAATTAAAGTGATTGAAATTAAATATAATAAAAACTTGGGATACATGTCCATGCATGCACGTATAGACGTAAATGAAGGTAAAAGTAAAACGAGAGGAAAGCGAATACATGTGTAGGTGAAGATTTTAAGGAGTAGTCAGAGAAATTGTTTAATGGGGGTGATCAGAGCGTAAATGAGAAGGGTTGAGTGGAAATTATTATATGGTTTAAGAAAAACTTAATTATTAAAAAGTATAATAACAAATGAGATCGATGTTGTCATTTCTTATATTAGAATTTATCATGTTTCTGAATAGTTATATTATGATTTTTTTAATAATTAAGTTTCTTTCTTAAAAACTCGTTGTAATTCTACAAAGGTTTATCTCATACGGAGTTTTGGGGTTAATATAATAGTAATATAATGAAAAGATAAAGATGAAACGAGAAAGCATATATAAACGTTAGGCGTACATGGGTTTGATCATATGCATGGAAGCATTTCCCAATGAGAGAATCGAATCAGTACTCTTCCTCCTCTTTCTTTTTGCTTTTTCACAGCTTGCCACAGCCTTTCTTTACCGTTCCCCGAGAAAAATGGTGGGTGATATCTCTCAGTTTTGTGAGTTTATATTTGTTTCCTTTCTTTTTTTTCCCTCTTTAGCATTTCTTCTTTATATGTTTTCTCTCTTTCTTCTACATCTTTCCCTCTTGATGAATCACAGTGGGATATATGGGAGGGAAAGGAGAGAAAGAAAGAGAAAGATAATAAGTGTTAATGAGGAGGGAGAGGGGAAAAGAAAATGACAGCGAAAAAGCCATATCAGTAATGAAGGAGAGAAAAAGAAAAAGAAAAAAAAGATGGTCAAAAATTGAACCTCGAACACTTCTCTTTCCCATCACCATCAACTTCGACTTTCTTTATCGAAACTCTACCAATTCTTGCTCCTTTCTTTGAGTTTTGAACCATCCCAATACCAATCAATATTTGGTCATCAATGGGAATATAATCATCCTTCTCTTTCACTAAATCCTAATTCCATAGTCATTTCCCATGAGTTATATATATATTGGGCATCGTGAAAGAGTAATCCTATTTAATATATTAAAAAGCTTGGATTTTATGTCAAAAACTCGTAGAACTAGTGGGACGCTTTAAGTTAAACTGTTCTTCTTATTGATCATGATACTTAACGGATTTCATAATGGAGAGATGGTAAAAAATTAAAGATAAGCTGTTAGTTAATTCTGGGTTATTAGACCATTTTGACTTATAATTGAGTCCCGAGTACAAAAGAGGAATATTCAAAATTGAAAAGCAGCACCCATTTTTATCATTTCATATTTTTCTGACTGCCTATATAACTAACTGATGCTGGCCAATATTCTGAAAGTATTAAATGAAAGTGAGACATGGCCCCTCCTCAGTAACATGTGTGTGTGTGTATTTTAATATTTGAATTGCGAATTTATATATGTAAGGGGGACAGTGGGGTCGATCATCTTAAGTTTTTTTTCCTTGAAGTGTGAGGAATATTCATTTTGTCTGGCGATAAACAATGAATTGTGTTCCTCCTTATCCAATCCTGGATTGATCAAAACAAAAAAGGAAGCACAGTTAGATAGATCATGCGGTGATGGTTTAAGGACCATTTTATTTTTGTGCTTCTTTTTCCTCCGTCAACACAATAACATCCACGCACAGTCAAAGGCCTTTTTTTTGGGCTATCGTTTATGCACTACAAAGATTTATTTAAAGATTACGATGCATGCTATAATCTGCTTTACTTATGTGGGAAACACAAAAGTGCAGAGCTTGACAAAGTTGAACAATTCAACTTCATTTTTTCCCACAATTTTTTTTTTTTTTACGTGCCCGGTGAGAGATTTAAGTATATATTTACATGTGCCACTTTTCTTTGGACTCCATATTATACATGTGGCTTTATTCTGAACCATGAAAGAGGGCTATGATGTGTCCGTGAACTTTGCATTAGGCCACTCTAAAAAAAAACCCTAAAAGATGCTGTGACAAAAAATATGCGCTTTTTTTAATTAATTTATTAATAACTATATTTTGGTGTGCGTACAAAGTCGCATTTCAAAATTTTCTTTTCCCCTTTTTCTAATTTTAGTTTTTGATGATATCATGATTCAAGGGAAGAAGCAAAAGAATTGAAGGGAAAAAACCTCGCGCGCCTTTAATTACTTCAATCCTCACCCATTTTTCGAGGCCTTAATGCCAGTATATAAGGCACCTCAAGGCCATCACCCACCATCACACAACACACAATACATTTTGTTCAACTCCATCCAAGTTGTTCTGGGTGAGCTACGTTCTCATAATATTATTTTGTTTTATATTATATATTCATGCTCTTTCTATATACAACTATGGGCTTGTTTTTTATGGAAATGAACAGAGCAGTGATTGAAAATGAGCCGACCAGGAGATTGGAACTGCAGGTCATGCAACCACCTGAACTTTCAGAGGAGAGAGTCGTGTCAGAGATGTGGAGAAGGAAGGGTTGTTGGAGGTGACTATGGAAGCTTTGGCGGTGGCAGAGGCTTCACCACTGGACCTGACGTTCGTCCTGGTGACTGGTACTGTAACCTGGCCAACTGTGGAGCCCACAACTTCGCCAGCCGCTCCAGCTGCTTCAAGTGCGGAGCCCTCAAGGACGATTCCTCCTCCGCCGGCGGCGGCGGTTACGACGCTGACGTCTCCAGAATGAGAGGCTTCGGCTTCGGCAGCGGCTCCAGCCGCCCTGGCTGGAAATCCGGTGACTGGATATGCACCAGGTGATAATACTTTACATGTATACTGTAATAATGTTCCACTATAGGAAAAAGTTTTACTTACTTTGGATATGAATTTAATCTGAGTCCTTACTTTATAATTTACAGATTCCCTTGATACAAGTAGCTAGACACAAAATGGTCGTCATATCCCAACAGATGTTTTTTCCTGTGAAAAGTGAATAAATAGTCCTAAATATAACAGTAGCAATATATATATATATATATATAGAGAGAGAGAGAGAGATTGTTGATTTTATTGATGTACTTAGAGAAATGTTTAAACTGGACAGGTCTGGTTGCAACGAGCACAACTTCGCTAATAGAATGGAGTGTTACCGATGCAATGCACCAAGGGACTCTAGCAGCGGCAGGAATCCATATTCGTCGTAGAAATATCTGATATGCATGGTACATAAATGTGACATTTAATTCAGTAATATTATTCCTTCGTATGCTGTACATAAATTAACACGTGGCTTTTTTATAATTTTTAGGTTGCCTGTCCGCGAGAGGAACAGAATTGATGATGGTGATGATAGAGGATATCCCGTCAGCGACAGTTACTTTTTTTTGGTCCCTACCCCAATATGTTACTCTGATGGCTATTTAATTTTTCCTCTCTTTTGAAATTTGTATTTTCTAGCTAGCTAGGAAGCTTTTGATGAAGAAGAATTATCTCTCATTTTGAGTTTTGTTGGCGTTGAGTATTTCTGGTATGACTCAGCAGCTGGCTTTGCCCCCTTGTACTTGTAGTGTCATCAATCTAATATCAGTGTTTATGTATGCTTTTGAGGTTAAGTGAGCTTCCAAATATTATTTTAATATGTTTTCATTATTATCCGTATGATATTTTAGTTTTCACCCTCTTTGATTCCTCTGATGATAAGGTGGGGTGGTCCAATCCAACGAATATAATAATGAACAATGACCTAAAATTACGTGTAAATATGCTTTGCCCATATTCTCATATAGGGACCACTTTGAGTCACTAGTGAACTCATCACTGCTATGATTGTTATAACTCTGCTGCTTTAATTTCTACAGTTTATCATCTTAAACAAAACGTAATTAATTGATATCTATTCTCAATCTCAACGCATCACGGCAATTTAATTTATCGTTCTTGTCGAAAATAAAAAACAATGATTAGCGTAGGAATACAGAAAATTAAACAACGAATCACCGTTCCATCATTCGAAAAATCAAGTCTTAAAATAAATAGAACAGTAAGATATTCTTGGTAAACTGAGGATATATATATATATAAAGAGAGAGATGCGTGTGTGTGCATGCTTGCATGCAGAATTACATTTTTTCTTCCTTTCATCATTTAGGAGTTAATTAAATATGGAAGATGAAACTAATTAATTATATTACTCAAACTCCTTTGCCGCAGCACGAGCGTTTTCATTTCTATCTGAGAACCGGCTTTGACTAATTATAATTCATATAATTGAAAACCACTATATTCTGTAGAGAAAGAGGCGCAACATTATATTTGGCAAACCAAAAAAGAAGGTATCAGTCTTTACAAATTAAGAAAAAAAATTAAGGGGAAAAATCAACGGAATCGACTATATATGTGGCAAATTAAAGTGAATATATATGTGTGTGTGTCCCTGAAACGTCAATATATGAACAACATAGGAGGGGTGTTCAATCACTTGGGTTAATCAGAAAAACCTAGATCCGGATTTCAAATCAAGGAGGACAGAGTTAATGGGGGTGAGCAATATATGGTGGCACATAGGATTCCAAAACTTTTACAAAAATGAAAACTATTAGGAACTTTTCGTGGCTGCGTGCAAAATGACCAGCTGTGGGGGATAAGTTAATGGCAATAATAGTTTAATGGGGTCAAAAGTAGCCAAGGCAAATATAACTAATTAGTGACTGCTGCTACACTCCATGATATAGCTTTTAACACGATTCTTTGTTTCTTCACTTTAATAGTCCAAGGCTTTATGTTACTTCGTGTGTGTGTGTGTATGCGCTTTTATGTTGATAGATGCTTACAACAAGTACCCTCCATCATCATGTCGTTTTGGGGTCCAACTAAGTGTTATTGGTGGTGAAGGAGAGGATCTTAATTTGCCTTAAAACTCTTTTATCACTGATCATCACTACTCTGCTTTGCATAAGATTCCTCCTTCTTAATTTTGGTCCCCTACCCTCCTCATTGCACTCACACACATGCACTTGTAATTATAATGTATCCATATATATATATATCCCTCTTCCTCTTCTTTCATCAACACTTTGCTTTATTCATATTCACCAACCAGCTCCATTATTAGTACTACTTCTCATTATGCATTTATTATATGCCTCCTTTAAATCATTCTAAAACTATCTAACATCCATATATTCAAATTAAAGTATATTCTGTATATTTCAAATCTAAAATCATATGCTTTTTTTAAATATTTACATGAATTCATCATCATCCTATAATTATTGTAAGGTATTGACCCTTACAGTTTAATTAAATTTTCATTTTGATGTTTCAATTATGGATTTTAACCCTTATAGTTTCATATAGTCTTAGTTTAATGGCATTTTCTTATAATAACAAGATTAATTACTTTTCTTTCCTTTTTTTTCTTTTTTTTATTTAAAAAAATACTTTTCTTTTTGAGTTTGTTGGTTGCATGCGAGCGTAACAAAGACAAGACCAACGGAAAGAGGCATGTTGATGAAAGCAGAGCAACAACATCTTTAATCATGAGGATTTAAAATGTCATTTGGTCCCAAACGGCATCGAAAAAAGAAAGCAACCCAGGGGTTTGAAAATCTATCTCACTGTGACAGTCAAGGGTTTCAAAAACAAGAGAGCTTTTTATTTCCATGCACGAAAAATTAGTTCTGCTTTCAAAAACTTTCCCTTTTTTTCCTTTTCTTTTCAACCCAAGCATTTGCATAAAGCTTTTAAAGTCTCCACCTTTCTTTTTCCCTTCAAACCAATAATTAATTCATTTATATTATTAACCCTTTGGTTTACAGGTCAAACACACTATCTCATCACTACAAAAGTTACGTTATAAAAAGATGCATTTTCAAACCAAGATACCTGTTTACTTTCATTCCTTGTTACATTCCTTTTCTTCTGGTTTGTTGAAAACTAAATTGTTTAATTCCATGTCTTTACTCTTTAAAGTCCATTTTGCTATCATATGACCATTCTGTATTAAATTTAATCGAAATAATTAATCACATATATAAAGCTTAAAATAATTAACAATTTTATTTTCGGGAATATATTTTATTTACTGATAGATTTTTTTATACAATAATTACCAAGGATGTGAGATTTCACCAAGTCATTTTAGACCTATCGTCTTGCTGTTGGGCCCTTGCTTTTTGCTTATGTTATTGGGCTTTCAATACTTTATGCATGCCGCGGATAAAACCGCCAACAACAAAAACTGGCTTTTATATATTTATACTGGGCAGCACTTAAATAACAGAAGAATATATAATACAAATTAATTAAAAAAAAAAAGGAAAATGATCATGATGCTTAGTCTTCCATGCATATTGTTTGTTTGGTGGACTACTGGGGATCACAAAATAATTATATGGTATGAATATGTTTTTTAATTTGCCACGTCCTTTTTTATCCTATCCTCTCTTCACTGAGGAGTTGTTTGTGTTTTATTTGCAAATCTTGATCCTGAAGCCTCAAAAGGAAAGATCAAACGATGGCCTGATCAATGAATATAGCTAAAGACGCGCCAGCTGATCAGCCACAATCCTAGAAGATGTAGAAGCTCCTTTTGGACTTGATAGATGAGAGACATGGTACGAGAAGGTGATCAAAAGAGCGGCCACTGCAATGACTGTAGTCCATGGAGATGTATCGAGATCAATGCTCAGTGAGACCAGAGAAACAGACAATTTGACAGAGATTTGTAGCTGATGGGGCAAGGTTATGTCACCTCTTGGCTCTCCTATGCATGGATTTTGTTTCCAGAATTTTGATTTTAAGTCTCTAATTTCACATCTCTAGTCAATAGCTAACCAGATTCCTTACTAGAATTAGTTAGAAATCTCAAGAATCCCCTTATCGAGTCATATAAGGGCAGATATACATGTCATAATTGCAACACTTAGTTGATGTTCAAAGCTCACTTGTATAGGCCCTTGAGAGAGGAGTGAACTTTGAACATCAACTCATATATGGTTACCTCTACCCTATTAATCATTGTCTCTTTCTCTCATTGCCATCCTAGCTAGTTGATACATTCCAGTTTGGGAGGAACTGTGCATCAAGTCCGGTTTAGTAGACCACAGAGTCGTAAGAAATTGAGGTTCCTTTTTGCTGCTAGCTGAAGCTTTTGACACAATGGTTATAACTTTGTTTCTAAGATTTGGTATAAGAATCAACACGCATTCGAATCCCACCTCCATCACAAGATTAGAGGGCAAACCTCCTTTAAGAGGGAGAGAGAAAGCCAACCCGATCCACACCATCTTTTAGACTCAAAACATATCATTCACTCTCTCTTAAATGAGGTTCATCCTTAAGCCTTTTTATGAAAGTGGAATTCGAACTTGTGCTGACTCTGATACTAAATATTGTACACAAATTGGAAGGAACGGATGAGGGAGAAGAAATTGAACGATGAAACAATGTGGGAACAATTGTGTAGAAGTAGGGTCAATAGACTAGGATTACGTGGATGGAGGGTGGAAAGTATTTTCATTTTAAAAAAAATAAATACATGCTATTGATGCAATCATGAAATGCAAAATCATTTTTTATCAAACGATGAAACAACGTGGGAACAATTGTGTAGAAGTGGGGTTGATGGACTAGGATTACGTGAGTGGAGAGAGGAAAGTATTTGCATTTTAAAAATAAATAAATATATGCTATTGATGCAATCATAAAATCTAAAATTGTTCTTTGCAATAACAACTTTTTCTTAATCTAAAACTCATTAAGTGTAGCATCTCGTTCTCGATAGCCTTAGAGGCATGTCGCCCCTCACGGTTTTAAAACATGTCAAGAAAGGAGGTATCCAGACCCTTATATAGTGTGTTTTATTCCTCTCTCCAGCCAATGTAGTACATCACACAGGTCCCTAGATCAAAATTAAGCTTTGATATCATTTGTAACATCCTAACGCCTTGCTCTTAATATTAGGACTTGATACCATTTGTAACATCTCAACACCTCGTTTTTGATATTGTTCACTTTGGGGCCACTGTCACCCCTCTTGATACTAGGCTCTGATACCATTTGTAATGTCTCATCACCTCGCCTAGGATATTGACTGCTTTAGGGACCCTTTTATCCCTCACGTTTTTAAAACGATTGAGAAGGGAAGGTATTCACACCCTTATAAGGCGTCTTTCATTTCTCTACTTGGCTCTGATACCATTTTGTAAGATCTTAGCGCCTTACTCTCAAAATCAAAGCCTAACTCTGATACCATTTGTATTTAGATATCTTAAAGGACGCTCTTGATCTTGTTTTGGGGATAGCAGTAAATAAATAAAGAAGAAGAGAAGAGTCACACCTCTTTAAGATGTCTCCTTTTCCTGCAAGCTAGCTCATCTCCACATTAGCTTATATAGGATATAAGTTTCTGACACGGGAGATGTGGCAATATGAATGAAAACAGAGTAGGTTGGTGTGAAACAGAGAAATGACGACAAGTTTCAGGCGAAAGGGTTGGTAGTCGGCAGAAGGAGTTGGTGCAGTGTTTTTTTTACTTTTGTATTATTTTAATGAGTACTTCATTTTCTCTTAGTAGTATAAATAGGTGTCCTAATGTCATTGTAAAACAGATCGAAGAGATTGAATAAACATTTGAGTTTGGTTCCTATACCTGTTTTGTATTAGATCAAAGGGTTCCAGAGGAGGGAATCGCCAGAAAAATCAACAGAGAACGAGGATTCGAAGTTTCCGGTCACCGAAAAATTCAGCCATCTTCAAAAGTCTCATCTCCAGTCATTTTTTGGGAAAACAGACCTAGCCATTGTGTTTAGAAGGCCGAAAAACCTTAGAAAAATGTCGGACATCATAAAAAAAGTCCTTCACGCGCTGCCACAAGCTTCACCGGAATAGTCGCCTGAAAATACTCACCGTTGCCGGAATCTGGAGGGTTAAGACGACACCACGTCAGCATCCCATGTCAGCGACAGCTCTACAGTTAACGCTACGTCACCCCAATCAGAGGCTGCCACGTGTCCCTATTGCCACGTCAACCGACCAGTCAACTGAACTTTCCGAAAAAGCAATTTTGCCTTAAAAGTTTTGGTGAAATTATAGTTTTTGACCCAAATATTTCTGAAATTATACATTTGGCCCAAAATTTTATTTTTACCCTAAAATTTTCTGTAATTATAGTTTTACCCACAAAACTTTACCGAAATTACATTTTTGGCCCTGAAACTTTCTGAAATTACAATTTGACCTAAATTTTTGCCAAAATTACATTTTTTTACCTTTCCTTCCTATAAACACTAATCCTATCCCTATACCCTTCCGCTCTATACCTAATAACTGTGTACTTTAAGCCTTAACTTTACAAATATAGCCCCAAAATGCCTCCAAGACGCAGAAACACACACGAGATTGAGATGAAAGAAATGAGACAACGGCTATAAGAGCTGGAAGCTACTATAGAAATGCAGCAAGCTTTGCTAGAAACTAGCAGAGAACCCCCAGAAGGCGATTTCGATAGCACTAGTTTTTCATCTACTGATTACCGCCGCCGTCCTCGACAACCATCATTCTGCCCTAATGACATTAAGGTGGATGTACCCAAATTCATCGATTGGCTTCAAACTTTCGAACGAGTTTTCAAATACAAGGAGATTCCTAATGAGCAGAAGGTTAAAATTGTTGCCATCAAGCTGAAAAAACATGCTTCCATATGGTGGGAAAATCTTAAGAAAAGGCGTGAAAGAAAAGGAAAAGGCAAGATCAGAACGTGGGACAAGATGCGACGAGAGCTTTCATGTAAGTTTCTTCCTGAAAATTATTATCAAGATAACTTTCTTCAATTACATAATCTCTGCCAAAAAGCTATGTCTGTGGAAGAATATACCAGGGAATTTGAAAAGCTCATGATGAAGTGTGATATCCAAGAGAAGGAGGAGCATACAATAGCCTGTTATCTTGGAGGGTTGAATACCAATATTGCCCATCCAGTGCAGCTCCAACAATACCAGACTCTGAATGACGTTATCCGTCTAGCCATCCTTATTAAGAAGCATATGCCTAAAAGGCCCTCTTTTCAGCCTTCTAACTTTTCTGAGCCTTCGTCCTCCAGGAGTTATTCTGATAACCACAAGATACAGATCTAACAGTCTAGATCTTCAAGCAAGCCTCCACCAAGGACCGCCAAGGAAGTTAGCTCCAAAACAATTACGTGCTTCATATGCCAAGGGTTCGGTCATATCGTTTCAGAGTGTCCTAACTGCAGAGTTATTACCATTATTGAAAGGGAAGCTTCTACATTATCTGAAGAAGAAGAGAAGCACATGCCTGATAAAGAGCCAGTGTTTGATGAGGAACCAATTTTTGATGAAGAAGTCATTCCTCCTTATCACGGTGAAATACTTGTGATTAGAAGAAGCTTGCATACAACAAGAGTAAAGAAAGAGCCTTGGTTACGTCACAATATTTTCCATACTCGTTGCACTTCTCAAGGAAAAGTCTGTGATGTCATCATTGACAATGAGAGTTGTGAAAATGTAGTCTCTAACTACATGGTAGAGAAGTTACAACTATCAACTCACAATCATCCGTGCCCTTATAAGCTTCAATGGTTTAACGAAGGAGATGAGGTAAAAGTGTCTAAACGATGCCTTGTTGATTTTTCTGTTGGTAAAAGGTATCATGATGAAGCTTGATGTGATGTTGTTCCTATGGATGCATGTCATCTTCTTTTGGGGAAGCCTTGGCAATATGATCGATTCGCTCTGTATGATGGTCAGACAAACACATATTCCTTCCAGAAGGATAGTGAGAAAATTCAGCTCGCACCCTTACCACCCAATAAATTCAAGCCACTGGTGTCTCTAGTCGAGAAGTCACAACTAAAGGTGATGAAATCCGAACCCCAGACGCCGAGTTCTATTCTAGTACTTGACACAAATAGCAAGTCCACCACACCGCTAGGAGTTATGCCCTTATTGTACAAACTTTCAACTGAAGAGATACCACCTGTGTTGCCACATGATAAGTAAGATTATAGCACAAACGTAAACCAAAGGTCTAAAGAAATCAAGAAAATCTGTGATAATCTATCTCCGTATCTTGATGATGATGTTAATTCTGACTCGAGGACGATTCCTGTCCAAACCCGGGAGAATGACACGGGAGACGTCGACAATATGAATGAAAACATAGTAAGTTAGTGTGAAACAGAGAAATGACGGCAAGTTTCAGCCGAAATGGTTGGTAGTCGGTAGAAGGAGTTGGTGCAGTGTTTTTTTTACTCTTGTATTATTTTAATGAGTATTTCCTTTTCTCTAAGTAGTATAAATAGGTGTCCTAATGTCATTGTAAAACAGATCGAAGAGATTGAATAAACATTTGAGTTTGGTTCCTATACCAATTTCTCACCACCATCGATTAACTTTGAACCAATGTTCCGCAGGGTGCTTTTTTTGTCATTAATGTGCTTTTTAAGATTTTTTTTCAAAATATCATTTTAGGGAGGGGTGTGTATCGGATTCATTCTAGTAAACCATAAAGTCGTAAGAGACCCAGTACGTACGATTCCTTTACTCTTAAAGGAGGTTTGTCCTTGAACCTTTTGATGGAGGTAAGATTCAAACCTGCGGTGGCTTTGATACTCAGTTATGGTACACCAAGCAGAACTTGATCAACATCCCACCTAGATTCGAAACATATCATTTCCTCCTCTTAAATGAGAGTTGTCCTCAAAACTTTTGATAGAGGTGGGATTCAAGCTAGCTCTAATGTTAACCCTTATGAACAAAAAAAATAATCAGTATTCTACGACTCTATGGTATGCTAGGACGAACTTGATCAACATCCCTCCCAAATCTAAAACGTATCTTTCCCTTTCTCTTAAAGAAAGTTCGTCCTCAAATGTTTCGATAAAGATGAGTTCAAACTTGTGTTAGCTTTAATAACAAAACTTAGGAACAAAGCACTAAGTATTGCGTCAAAAGTTTAACTTGTAGAAAAGGATTACATGTGTTTATTTTTTCAAAACCTTATCTCTAAACTATCTTGTACTTGGAATACAGCTCTAGTTATACTAAAGACTCATACACTTGTGATTTTAGGGGATAAGACATGAAGTAATCCTGCAGATAGTGCCTATGTTCCCCGATAAGGATTGAAAATATGATGTTAAAGGATAAGAAATGGGGTAGACATGAAAAAAAGTATTAGGGAAAATTATAATAAAGGACATAAGAAAAATAATATTTATTAAGAAGGATCATAAAATTGGTAATTATTTTGAAGGACCAGAAATTAAAACATTAAAATAGTAAGACTAAATTGCCCCTTTATGTTATCTCCAGATCCTCTTACAATCATAACACTGTTACTACAACTAATAAATGTTATTACAAGTGGGCGACACTGTTACAACCATTTAACTTTTGCAAAGCATATATCCTACGATGCTACCTGTTTAAGCCGCCAATGATGCCCTTGTTGTTTACATTGTCTCCATAACCACAAAGCTCAATTTGAACCTAGATATACAAAAAAAACATGGTCTCCATCACCATAAAGTTAAAGATAACATTGAATGATTAAAAAAATGATCTATACCTATTATCTTCATAAATTCATCATCATAGTTTAGTTGGGTTAGGATTTGTACAGCCCGCACGGTTATGCCCAAATTGGTGACACCGAGAATATTGATAGTGCACCTTATGTTGGAATTGTGATTCACGACGCTTTTTTTAGGTCTTCTAGGTGGGCGACTTGTAATGGGGGGTTGTAAAAAGGTATTTGTCCTATAATCATCGAAAGACAATTGGTTTAAGTTAGGGATATCATGAGTTTCTATTGGGATCATGGTGTTCATGTAGATCTTTTATTGTGAGGACAACGAATAACACTTTCAACATATGTATAAACATTACCATGTAAAATCTTTATTGCCGCACAAGCATGAGGGCATGGGATTCCCATCATTTTCCAGGTTTGGCAAGTGCACTCTCTTAATGCCACATTAACTCTTAAATCTTTTCAACCTACGCGAACAAGCATTCGACCTAAACCATGATCTCCTACCACCATACCTTAAGCTTGAGCAACATTCTCCTTTAGTATAGCTTCAATTTTGGGTCCAACACCATTTTTCCACTTCCCCATAGCTTCCTTAGCAACATAAAGCTCTTTTGCTAGCTTCTGTCGTTGCTCATTTATCAGCACGCATACGTTATCTCTCCTTTCTTTAACTAACCATGCATTAAAAGATTCTGCAAGGTTAGTGGGTATATTTTCCCAACGTCTAAATGGAAAGCATGACATAGCTCACTTATCAACATCACTTTATGTCTCAGCCTATCTTACTAAGTCAACAGACAAGGACCTAAGGTTTCCCATTGCCTTGAAAAAATCCATATCTAATCGAGAATATGCAATTTTATCAAGCAATTTTAATGCATCCTCCTTATGCCTTCTACGCTATCCACTATATACTTTAGAGAACTCAGCACTAAAGTTCTCTTTTACATGCCTATAACAAAAGGCATGACGAGACCCACCAAATACTTCTCTAACTGCACCAACCATTGCATTATGACGATCAGAAATAATAGTTATTTGTAGAGACCCAATCAATTCCTTCACATTCCTTAAGAACCACAACTAATCTTCATAGGTCTCTCCATTTACAATGGCATAAGCCAATGGATACAAATCATTATCTGCATCATAAGTAGATGATGTTAGACTAATTCATGCTTTTGCATCATACATATATCATAAACAAGCACAAATTATCTCACAACTACAGCGGAAGACTTATAAATACCTCTTGCCATTACTAATTTCTGATTAGGGGGAAATCCACGAGTTCTTGCGGTGAACTGTAAAACAGAAGAGCGTCAGAAAGTTGTCAGGTACTCTTCTGACTGACTACAAGGCATAGTAATGGCAACTGGGTGGGAGTCGTCACCATTCAGGGAACCTCAAAGAGCTGCTAGGGTTTTCACTCGTACGCTCAATTTCACTGACGGCTGAAAACTTAATTATGTTTATTTCACCATCATAAATAAACATTAATAGCCAATCAGTTATTACCCTAATCATGAAGTTGGGCCTGGATCTGACTAATGGGCCACACTCTGGATATTTTAATTAAACCTAATTAATTAATAAATAACTAATAAATCATATTATAATTAAAATATCTCACATTCTTCCACTTGGCTCATATCTTGATGTCAGTTGCCCTATCCAGATTAAACTAAGGCTATGCTGCAAGAATCATGGCGATAAGTCCTCTTTGGTCAAGTATTATCTTCCATGCATTACATGCAACACCCTTACTTAATGGGTATGACTTTATGAATAAACTTTTACGTTTGTTCGGTTTTAAAGTTAATGTTTATTATTTTCATCAACAGAATGTATACATATAATGATTGAAATAATAAATCACATAATTAATTTCATTGCGTACCTCTTATATATGAATGAAGGTCTAACCCCCATCTGAGAGACGTGTAACACAAAAGCATTCGGTTTCAATCCCTTAGTCAAAGGATCAGCTAACATGTCCTTTGTATTGATATGATCAACCGAAATTTCACCATCTGCAATTCTTTCTTTTAAACTTAGAAATTTCAGTTCGACCCATCGGCTTAGACTTCCACTCCTTTTATTATTTGCAATGGCTACTGCGGCTGTGTTATCACAATACATCCTAATTGGCCTAGAGATTGAATCCACAATCTTAAGTCCAGCAATGAAATTCCTTATCCAGATTGCTTGTGAACTTGCCTCAAAACATGTTATGTACTCAGCATCACAAGTAGAGGGAGCTATAAGTGTTTGTTTTGCAATTTTCCATTATATAGCTCCATCTGCTAGTAGGAAGATGTAACCAGTAGTAGACTTGTTTGTGTCTAAACATCCTCCTAGATCAGAGTCTGAGTAACCGACCACTTCCAGGTTTTCTGTTCTTCTGTATGTGAGCATGTAGTATTTAGTACCTTGTAGGTATCTAAACACTTTCTTTGCAGCTGTCCAATGTGCTTCCCTTGGATCACTTTGGTACCTTCCCAACATGCCAACACCGAAAGCTATGTCAGGTCTTGTGCAAACCTGTGCATACATTAAGCTTCCCACTGCTGATGCATATGGGACCCTTTCCATTTGCTTTATTTCAAGCTCATTTTTAGGGCATTGACCTAGACTAAACTTGTCCCCTTTCTCAAGAGGAGCTACGTTAGCTGAACAGTTATACATCCTGAATCGTTCAAGAACTTTATTGATATAGGTTTGTTGAGACAAGCCTAAAATGCCTTGCGCTTTATCCCTATGGATCTTGATGCCAATAACATAGGACGCCTCGCCCATATCTTTCATATCAAAGTTCTTACACAAAAACTGTTTCACTTCACGTAATAGTCCTAGATCATTGGTTGCAAGTAGTATGTCATCAACATACAAAACCAGAAATATGATCTTGCTCCCACTAACCTTGTGGTAAATGAACTCATCCATGATGTTTTCATCAAAACCAAATAATGTGATTACCTCATGAAATTTTAAATACCACTGTCATGAGGCTTGCTTCAAGCCATGGATCGATTTCTTTAACTTGTATACCAGGTGTTCCTTATCCTTTGCAATGAATCCTTCAGGCTGCTTCATGTAGACTTCTTCCTTAAGTTCCCCATTGAGGAATGCAGTCTTGACATCCATTTGGTGCAACTCTAGATCAAAATGTGCAACCAATGCCATGACTATGCGAAAAGAGTCTTTCGTTGATACAGGGGAAAATGTTTCCCTATAGTCGACTCCTTCGACTTGTGTGAAGCCCTTGGCAACCAACCTAGCCTTGTATCGATCAATGTTACCTTGAGAGTCTCTTTTGGTTTTGTAAACCCATTTACAGCCAATAGCTTTAGACCCACTTGGTAACTCCACAAGATCCCATACACCATTGTTTGCCATGGAATTCATTTCTTCAGTCATAGCATCATGCCATAACTTAGAGTTTTCACTCTTCACAGCCTGAGTAAATATTAGTGGATCATCTTCAATGCTAATATCACAGTCAATCTCAGTAGAGTACACCACGTAGTCACTAGGTAATGCTGGTCTTCTCTCTCTAGTTGATCTTCTTAATTCAACCTCTTGAGTTGGTTTAGGTTGTTCATTCGGGACATCCTCCACCATAACTTGTCTTTGTTCTTGATGTGTGGGAGGTGGATAAATCTAAACATACCCATCGTTATGTAAATCAGGGGTTACTTCTATATGATCTTCGTTTGTTTGATCACTCCCACTGATCACGTCATTTTCAAGAAAAACAGCATTCCTATATTCTATAAATCGTGCATAAGGTGAAGGACAATAGAACCTATAACCCTTAGTCATACATGGATAGCCTACAAAGTAAGCTCTAATGGTTTTAGGATCTAGTTTCTTCTCTTGTGGATTGTAGACTCTTACTTCCGCAGGGCAACCCCATATCCTTAGGTGTCTTAAACTAGGTTTCCATCCTTTCCAGATTTCAAAGGGTGTTTTTGGCACTGCCTTTGTTGGAACCCTGTTTAATATATACACAACTGCCTTGAGTGCCTCCTTCCACAAGAATGGTGGAAGTTTAGAGCCATTCATCATACTCCTAACCATGTTTAGCAAGGTCATATTCCTTCTTTCTGCAACACCGTTCATGTCTGGTGAACCAGGCATAGTGTATTGGACAACTATCCCATGCTCTCGAAGGAAATTTGCAAAAGGACCTGGCGCTTGTCCTTCACTAGTGTATCCACCGTAATACTCACCACCTCTATCGGATCTCACGATTTTAATTGGTTTTCCAACATGCTTTTCTACTTCAGCTTTATATTCCTTAAAGGCATCTAGTGCCTCACTTTTATTATCAAGCAAGTAGATATACGTGTATCTCGAGTAATCGTCAATAAAGGTGATGAAATATTTTTGACTGTTTATGGATAAATCAGGGTAACAAATATCAGTATGTATTATCTCAAGTAGCTCAGAGCTTCTCTTAGCTCCTTTTTGTGACTTATTGGTATGTTTTCTCCTTATGCAGTCCACACAGGTATCAAGTTCTAAATGGTCTAAAGATTGAAGGATTTCATCCTTAGTTAACATTTTGATCCTGTCCACGGAGATATGTCTCAATCTCCTATGCCACAAATCAATAGAATTCTCATCAATAATACTTTGTCTAATACCATACGTAACAGAAAAAACTTGGGGCGGTTCAGGAATTATTTTAAACAAATCGTCAATCATAATAACTTCCGTAATTGGAACAAGGTCATTACTGAAATACATCAAATCTTTATGAAAATAAATTCCATAGTTCAAAGGAATAAGCTTTGAAATAGAAATCAAATTTCTCCTATAACTAGGAATGAAAAAACAATTAAGAAGATCCAGCACGTTTTTATTTGGGAAAACGATTCTAAAAGTTCCAATTGCTTTAACCGGATCTCCTTTCCCACTCCCTAAAAGGACTCGAGCTTCATTGGGAAATGGAGGTCTGGTTTTTAGAAACCCCTGCATGGTAGTAGAAATACGGATCATTGAACCCGTATCGATCCACCAAGTATCACTATCAATGCTAATATGATGAGATTTAAAAGCTAAGCTTGAATGATACATACCTTCACGTTCCAGCTATGCCTTCCTCTTCAGGCACTCATCCTTCATGTGCCCTTTCTTCTTACAGAAGAAGCAAATTGCTTCAGCTTTCTTTATGGATGGCACAACAGGAATCCGTTTCTTCTTCTTGTCCTTGTCCTTCCTGCCTCCGGCACCAGTCCTGGAGGAACTTTCAGCTAGATGAGCTGCCCTAGGTGCATCCCTTCCACTCATCTGAAGCTTTGTTTCCTCCTGAACACACGTGGACAACAGTTCATCAATTGTCCATTTTTCCCTATGTGTGTTATAGGAGACCTTAAAGGCGTCATACTGAGGGGGAAGGGAGTTCATCACCAGATGCACCAGGAACTGCTCTGTCGGTTCCATGTCAAAGGTTCTCAACTGGGAGGATAAGTCTCCCATCCTCATAATGTGTTGCCTGACTCCATCCGTCCCTGTCAGCTTCATTGCGCATAACTCCGACATGATGGAACCACTCATCTGTTTGTCAGTCAACTTAAATTGCTTATCAATGGCTTCGAGGAACTCCTTAGTTGTTTCACACTTGGGGATTGCTCCCCTAATGCTTCGTTGGATCCTGGTCTTAATATAAGACAAGCACATGCGATTGTAGTGCTCCCAGCGCTCCTGATAGTCAATTTCATCCTTAGTTGACCTATCAGTTGGTTTGGGAGGTCTGTGTTTCTCTACGACAAAATGCATGTTCATCATATCAATCTGCAAAGAAATTTCTTCCTTCCACTCAGGGTAATTGGTACCATCCAGTATGATCTTGCTAGTATTTTCAGCAAAAGGGTTAGGGAAAACAGTAGGTGCTGTAATTTAAAAACTTAAGTTAGCTTACAAGATTTAAATTTGAGACAATCACGAATTCTGTGCCTTTGTATGCATGTTATGCTTTAATGGAAAACATGCAACATATATAAATGCGTATCACTAAATTTTACCTGTGGGCAAAGAATCTAGCATTGCGTGCATTTATCTCAAATTGGTGGGCCTAGAGTGTATAATTTACATTTCCTAATACATGTGGGCAACTTAGAAAATATAAGATCAAACTATCCCACCCTAATTAAATATATAATCATAATTGTCTACTTGTGGGCTAAGATCAATTATAATATGATATTTTATAAGTTCCATATGTGATGTTATTGCATGCAAAACTAAAGGATGTTGTGGCTATTCCTTGGAGAAAGTAGCATGCGAATCACTAATATCATTTTAGTGCATTTAATCAAAATATGCACATCCTAATGGAGAGATTAATTAATTTAATAAACTTAATAATTAATTAGATCCCTCCCACTTTTTTATATATCCAAAAATTGTTTAAAAAATTAATTTTGACATTTTTCAACTCAAAATATGATTTGAAAAATTATAATTATTAAATAATTGTCTAAATTTAATTTTCCTCAATTTTAGAACAATGAAATAATTCATGAAAATAATTTTACAAATTTTCAGTATGTGAAAATTGCCAAAATTAATTATTTTCATTTATTTAAACAATTTTGTGTCATTTATAAAGAAAATTACATAAAACACAAAATAATTTGTTAAAACAGTGAGCACATGTGTCAAAAAGCCCAAAACGTTTTTCTGGAATGTCCAAATAATAGCCCAGAAATGAAATCATCCAAAAAAAAATGGTGTCGGCCCAGATCCGTACGGCCTAATCCAAGTTTTTTTTTTAAAAAAATGAAACGCAGGCCCAAAAGTTGAGCCCAAATCGGTCGGCCCATCCAGCTGATAAATGAAACGGTGCGTTTCATTGTAAGCAAAGCAACGTCATTTCTGTGCGAGGAGGGAAGGCTTCCTGGATGCCCGAAACGATGACGTTTTGAGTGATTCAAAACGCTGTCGTTTGGATCGTCTCCCATACCCGTTTTCTGAGCCCTACCCGACCCGCAACCAGTGTATGACCCGGTTGGAGCCACCGCGACCCGTAATCACTGGTGTTCTCCTCAGGCGGTCGGAGAGCTCGGGACGACGTTTCTCACGTCGGTTCTCGACCGTGTTTAACCCAAAAATTATAAAAACATTATACACGAAGAGATTACCGATTAATACACACATTTACATCAAAGATATTCTCAGGTTTGAAAAAAGAAATCGAAGGTACCGACGGCAATACTCTCAGTGATATGGCAACAGCGAAGATCCAAAATACAAGTTAAATGCAAGATTAAACAACATACTAGTAGGATTAAACATGTATTTGATTCAAACTCTCCTCAGAACATAACAACAAAATCAGAGGCGCCGATGATGATTTTTACGGTGATTCCGACAGCGATGATCGGCAGAAAATATACAGAAATCATAGAAGGCAACACGCAACGAAACCATCACCGATTAAAATACATGTTTAGATGAAATAATTCTGAGTTTCAAAAATCAAAAGAGATACTGATGGAAAAACATGGTCCAAACATTTGAAACAATTTCGAGATGAAAATGTGAATAAAATTTTCAGATCCTCACCGCGATGATTATGGTGCCATATTCAACAAAATTGAGATATCAATTGCAATCACTCTTAATTTTCAGAAATTAGAAGGCAGATGATAACCTAGCTCTGATACCACATGTTAGACTAATTCATGCTTTTACATCATACATATATCATAAACAAGCATAAATTATCTCACAACTACAGCGGAAGACTTATAAATACCTCTTGCCATTGCTAATTTCTGATTAGGGGGAAATCCACGAGTTCTTGCGGTAAACTGTAAAACAGAAGAGCGTCAGAAAGTTGTCAGGTACTCTTCTGACTGACTGCAAGGCATAGTAATGGCAACTGGGTGGGAGCCGTCGCCAGTCAGGGAACCTCAAAGAGCTGCTAGGGTTTTCACTCGTACACTCAATTTCACTGACGACTGAAAACTTAATTATGTTTATTTCACCATCATAAATAAACATTAATAGCCAATCAGTTATTACCCTAATCATGAAGTTGGGCCTGGATCTGACTAACGGGCCACACTCTGGATATTTTAATTAAACCTAATTAATTAATAAATAACTAATAAATCATATTATAATTAAAATATCTCACAGATGAAACCAAGAACGTCCCTAAATATGGGTCACTTAGGTGACAACCATCAATATATAAAATTGGTCTACATCCAAGCAAAAACCCTCTTATGCAACACCTATATGCTATGAATAGCCTTTCAAAATGGTTGTTGATAGATGAAGCCCACTTGGGCACTTTTTGTGGATCAGCTTCCATTGAATGATTACATAACCAAGGGATTAACATATATGATTGTTGTATTGACTCATTAATGTTATCCAAAGCTCTCTCTTTCACCATCCAAACTTGATGATAATTCAATTGTACTCCATATTCATAAAACAAGTCATTGAGGATATCATTGGGTGCCTTACTTCTATTGGTCCTAATATTATCAACAATTATAGATGCCACCAGATCTGACCTATTTATATGAGACACTAGCATGTTGTCTTATGCTGAATGATCATGTTCATTATCAAAGGTTTTCACATGCAAGAATGGAGTATTATTTGGCATTGTATAGGCTGTGGTCTTCCACTTACACCCATCAACATCACACTTTGCAATCATCTTATAAGGGCTATTCTTTAAAAATTTGTATCTGAACTTGTGTGCAATGCTATATTTGTATAGTGCTTCCCTAAAAGCAGTTGCATCATAAAAAATCTGTCCACTTCCCACAATTAATTCACACCACTTTGTTGAATTTAACTCAGGTATTGTTGCAGGGACACTTTGAATTGTATGAGGCGCAACAATACTATTCTCACTTGCGGGAGTAGCAAATTGTGGCTGTCCTTGTGATGTGTACACACTGCATTTACATTTAACCCAACATTATTTATTGAATGCACTAATATGAAAGTATGTCAAACTTGTATACACATAATGTTATAAAGTAATCTCTTACCCTTGTGTTGATTGGCTTATTGTTGTTCTATTTTGATCTTCAGTAATGTACAAATGAGCACAACCCCTTCATTGTATTTTATCAATTGCTTCACTCCATCATCATCAATAAGGTCTAAAAGCTGAGAAGGATCAAACTTCAAACTATATTTAAGAAGCCTCTTCCCACTTATTTCTTCCTCAAAACAAGATGATATCATGGTTATTAGTTCTGTCAATGATAGCCCATGTTCAATCATTTTACCAATTGTTCTCCCTCCTTTACAGCGTAGCACTCCTCTTGATTCATTAATGATTCGTCCACCTATATGAAAGTAACAAAAAATCTCCAACGAACGCTGACAATCCCTTATTTTCTAGGCTCTATTATCGTTGAACCAATTTCCTGATGGATAAATTCCAAAAGAAATAGTACTAAATAAGTTCCAAAAACAAAAAGCAAGTATCAAATGAAATCTCTAATTAACAAAAAAAAAAAATATGTATGAGATAATTATCATAGAACAGTGGCAGTGGGTAAGTAAAGTAAACTCAAGAGATAAGTCACTAAACCATAGATATTAAGCAATCTCCAGATGCCATTTTCTTACTGTCATACTATCAAATTAACTACAATGATACACATGAATTGAAATTATAGCATAAGAGAGGAACGCATAATGCTTATTGTTTTTTTCTTATCAAGCAGAAGCAATATATATATTGAGTTATTGACGGTAGGGAACAATAACAAATGTAAAAATATGATTGTAGAAGTTTAAAAGAGAGACGGAAAAAAATTAAGATCAACAAATACCAGGAGTCCAGTTTGGTGAAGTAGGATATTAGTGGGAGGTGAGTTTGGGATATAGTTTTGCAAATTTTTCAAGCGAAACCACTATATTGTCGAAGGTGATGAAGTCACCTTGATCATTACTGGGAGGCAAGTTTGGTGCAGTAGAGACGTAGCTGATCATTTGGCCAAGGAAGCATAGGATAAAAAAAATCATTCCAGATTCTTAATAAATATTTGTCATTATCCATCAATCACTCCAGATTCTCAGGTTAAAAAAAAAAAATCATTCCAGATTCAGTTAGAGAGAAGATGGGAAATCTGACTAAAGGTAATGTAGTCTTTCTATTTTAACATTTTAATTTATGATCCTTTAAAATAATTATTATTTTTATAGTCTTTCTTAATAAATATTATTTTTTAAGACCTTTATTATAATTTTTCTAAAATATTAATTAGTGTTGACAATATTTATTATTTTGGTGCTGAGAGATAAAAAAAATATAATTTAAACTTTAAAATTTTAAATCAATCTTATTATCTGTAAGAATAGAATATAATAATTGATAATTTATCTCAATAAAAAATCATCCCTAACTTAAGATTTTAAACTTTGTAATTTTTTATCAAAACCTTTTTTGAAAAAAGACTTGGGAGTATAAACCATGATGATTAACTAGCGCCGTAGAACTGGAAAACGATTCGAAAGGTTCCACTTCGGAAGGTAAGCCTGAAGAAACGATGGCTTTCGCGGTTTCTCCACTGGAATGCACAAAATCCATGGCCGTTCACTGTTTCCCATCCGCTCGGAGTGAACGATTCATTGTCGGTAGCCTGACTTTGTTACGTAGACCTTTATCCTTCCCCGTCCTCGTATACCCTCGCCGTCGAGACCTCAGCTCTGCGATTGTTGCTGCATCTTCTCGCAAAAAGAAAAAGAAGGTGAACTATTCGCCTCTATAATTTTTGGAATGGGGAAATCGTTTAAATACTAGCAGTTATTGCTGTATGCCTAGAAAGATCTTAAGCATGAATAGGAGACTGGTTGTTCTTGCATTACAACCTGTATCGCTATAAATTTGTACCTGCCTGAACCAAATTGGTCTCCATTTTGAAAGAGAAGACGACCTAGATTGATACTGTGTTCGTCTAATTAGCTTAGTGAACAGGACACTATTATTTGTGAGGGAAAGTTTTATTTTTCCTGAACTAGAACTTTGGAAATAAATTTTTGAATTTCAAAATTATAAATCAAACAGTTCAAGAAAGTTTGGTATTTTACATATTTAGCTGCTCCCTCTTGGTATTAGTTTTAGATTCTGATCGGTCCTCCACGGTATTTTCTTTCTGTCAGGTTCAAAAATTTAAAATAGGAGATTTATTTCTTTTCTTCTCTTTGCTGTTATGCTTCAATTTTTGATTTATCAATATTTGAGCTTCAACTTTTTACTTCGTGCCTGTAGGCTGCTAATAGTCCTTGTTTGCACGGACGAATTTAGTTGAATTATTGCATCGTAGTCTTGGAATTGAGCAATCAGTTCACGGGCAACTTAATGCCTAGTGAATGCTTTATATTTTGAGTTGTTATGATATGCCTTCCTTACTGGATTTGAGGTGTTCATTGAACATTATTAATGCTTAATGAACTAAATTTATCATGCAGTGATAGTTGCAACAGGAAAAGAAAATAACAACTAAGTTTATTTACATTATCAATCTGTTTTTCAGCAAAATTTGTCTCAGAACCATGTTAAAGTGGAGGATGAGGAAGAGGACGCTTTTGAGCTTCTTTTCAAGCAACTGGAAGAAGATCTAAAAAATGATGATATGTCCTTCAATGATAGTGATGATGAAATAACTGAGGAGGACCTTGTCAAGTTAGAACAGGAGTTAGCGGATGCGCTGGGCGAAGATGATGAAGAAATGCTTAACTCAGCCTCAAGTGATACAAAAATTGATGGTGATGCTAATAATGAAGAAGAAGAAGAAGAAGATAACAATGATGATGATTTTGAAGGAGATGGTAGGCAAGTGAACCTTCGAACCTGGCAACTACGGAAATTAGCTAAAGCTCTGAAAGCTGGTCGCCGCAAAACTAGAGTAAGTGTCTTGTTTATTTAATTTATGAGTTCTTAGCATGATTTTGTTGATGATTGTTAAAGCCTTGGAGAGATCTGTTGCACATTTTATTGTCTCAGTTGTGTTATTTTTCTATGTTCCAATTATATTTTGCCTTGCACTGATTGAATAACTGGAAGAATTTTGGGATCATCTTGATTTGTCATACTTCCACTAGTTGGGTGATCCTGATATCTGTCGAGCTTATAGTGCCTATAATCATTGTGTTTTGAAACTTTGTGAAACTGAAATCTGTCTGGAAATATGGCAGCCATTTCTTTAAGCCACTTACCCCATTATTGTTAGCAAATATTATGAATCATCTTCCGGACTTTCTCCCCTTTTAAGTGTTCCTTTCCATTGTAACTTATAAACAAAAGGATTCTTACAGCAGGACCAAGAGTGGTAAAATTTTATTGATTAGATGAAAAAGAATAAATGTAGCCACTTAATTAGGTCCCTGTCTAATGTCTTCAGCTTGCCCGGGAATTATGAGTAGAGATAATTCAAGTAAAGTGATTGAGTAGGATCTCTAATTAATTCAGACATTTTTTGCTTTATATGGTTGTGAATTTGACGGTGTTAATTATCATTTCAAATCAAATGGTATACTCTTTCTGGTTCTTAATGTAAGATTTATTTATCTACAACAACAACAACAAAGCCTTTATCCCACTAGGTGGGGTAGACTACATAGATCGCACGACGTCATTGTGCTCTGTCAAAAACTATAGATTTCGATATATTATTAATTAGAAGGTCTCTCTCTATGACCTCATTGAGCGTTCGTTTCGGCCTTCCTCGACCTCGTCTAATAGGACTCCATCCTGCTTGATCCACCCTTCTCACCGAAGCACTCAAAGGCCTACGCTGAACATGTCCAAACCACCTCAAACGATTTTCTACCATTTTTTCTTCAATAGGAGCCACTCCCACTTGTTCATGTATATGAGTATTTATCTAATTTGATTAAATTAAGGAAGTTAGTTAAGTTAGTTAATATGACATGTTTAATTTTTTTAAAACACTCTACTTGTCTTCCTTAATTCCTTTCATCCCTCTCTTACGTGATTATTGTTGAGGGAGTATCAATAAAGGTAAATTAAAAAATGATTGACAAATATGGGAAATATGTTTTACATTTAAGACCAAGATCAACTCTCCAATTAGGTCCTATATTAAGGACCAGAGAAAGTATTAACGAGAAGAAAAACCTCTGTATCGAGATGTTTACTTAACATACATGCCTTATGACATGGTGCTGCTAATCTTAACCTTCCGCACTCTGTTCTCAAAATTAATCTCATTTTACAGATCAAAAGTCTTGCTGCCGAGCTTTGTCTTGATAGGGCTATTGTTCTTGAGTTGCTTCGTGAACCTCCTCCAAATCTTTTAATGATGAGCATGTCATTACCTGATGAGCCGACAGCTCCAGTAGTAGAATCTGAAGCTAGACCTTCAGAGACTGTTCTTGAAGAAATACGCACAGATCTTGAAGAGCCTGGGTCAAAGTCTAATGTACCTGTTCATGTTATGCAACGTAGATGGTCTGCTCAGAAGAGATTGAAAAGCTCACACGTTGACACTCTGGAAAGAATTTATAGGAGAACAAAGCGGCCCACTGTAAGTAAAAGTTTCTCATGCATCAGTGACACTAGTTGCAAGATAAAAGAGCATGCAGAAACATCTGACACATGCATGCTGATCTTATCAGTTAATATTATCAAAATTTATTTCATAGAGCTTTGAATAATATGATATAAACATGATCGTTGATAGTGGGCAGAATAATTTCACTGTTTCCCTTTGGTAAAGAGCCAGTTGATTTAGTATTCACATATGTGACGGCATTGAATTATGCAGAATACAATGATCAGTAGCATCGTGCATGTGACCAACCTTCCTCGGAGGAGAGTTGTTAAATGGTTTGAAGATAAACGTGCAGAGGATGGTGTTCCTGAAGATCGTGTTCCATACCGGCGGTCTGTTGCCTAAGCTGTTTTTTTTTTTTTTTTTTTTGACCTGATGTTGCCTGAGCTATTTGAAGCATGTATATAATGAAAATTTTGTACGGATCGCCTCTTTCTATTTGCTAGCTAGCCTGTCTAGAATTTGTAGCATTATTTTTTATATGTCTCCATTAATTATTATGTAGTTTTGTTGCATCAATTAACTATTTGCTCGCTCTGTCTCTTATGTGGTTATTTGTATTTTATTAAGAAAAGGGAGGAAGTATGAGTTTAATAAAATTTTTAGAAAGTTGTATTATTTGAAAGTTATATACATCATAACTAGCCTTAGGTGTGTTTGTTTGAAGGGGAGAAGAGAAAATATGTTACTTTATTTAGTTTGTTAAAGGGGCGAAAATAAGATATTTTATAATGAGAGTTAAAAATAAAGGGAAGGAAAGGAATGAGAGTCAAAATTTTAGTTTTCCTTCCCGTTAAAAATTTAAACTAAATGAGAGAATGATGACCCATTTTCTTAAACCAAACACACCCTTAGAATCAACTAAGTCCTATCAAGCACAATGTCCAAGTTCTGTTTGAAGTTTAATTGTTTTAGAAGTGAAGATTCGGTTGTGGGAAAGGCCGAAGGTGATACATGTATGGGGAAGGAAGTCTTTTTTTTTTTTTCCTCCTAAGCATAGGTATCCTTTTGTTAGAGGTAGGCATATTTGAAATACTATCATACACTAAATATGGACACCTCTTCCAGCAATAATTCAAACCTTAGTTAAACCCAACCCATTCTTTTCTTCGGCTTCAGTTGCTGTTTGGGGATCATGAATGAAAGTAACCTGTATTGGGCTTTGTACCAAAGGGTATTGTGCTAGTGATATGGGCCCAAAGGGGGGGGGGGATGGCCGAAAGGGACAAAACGAAAGGATTGAAATGGGAGATGGAGATGTTGGAGGAACTTTGAGAAAGAGACGTGTCCACAATCTGATGCAGAATATTCATGAGAAGCTGGCCCCTCTTGCCTCCACATTAGGCTTTTCCTCCCCCCCCCCCCCCAACAAAATAAAATCAGATAAAGCAAATAGACAATGACAAACATGGCTTCTCTATTTTTTTTTTTAATAAAACGACAAACATTACATTTATAAATTACATCTTAACAAAGTTAATGATAGGGTTGGAATAAGGTCCTAGTTTTGTATTTCTTAAATCTTGATTTATTTGGACCCAACACCACGTAGGTGGTTCTTGTAAAACGGTAAAATCTGACTACGTTTCGTGGGCAGTATGGCCAAGGCAGTCAGCACTCCTTAATGTTTCACGCTTAATATGAATAATTTTAAGGTCCCAATCTAAAGAGATAAGAGACTTAATGTCACATATTTCCTCTCTATTATTTGGCCATACAAGGTCATGCAGATTAATGTCAACAAAAGAAGCTGGAGTTACTTTTGCTAAAGTCTGAGAAGCTCTTCAAATCCTTCCCATGTTTCCTGCATTAACCAATGAATAATTGAGGAAACCAAAAAGGAAATATAAGAGACATGTTAAGCTGACACTTTAACATGTTTGGATAGCGTTATAAGTGTTTTTTAATTATGATTCACAGAATATAAGGTAATTTTTACGGTCTATGAAGAAGATTTTATGATCTATAATGTAAATATATGGAGAAATTTTATTTTAATTTATATAAATCAGGCTTATATATAAACTCGATTCAAACTAAATAAAACTACGGGTGGTCCCGATTCATATTGTTCCCTCGTCCCAATCCCAATTACCATCTTTCCTTTCATCTAAAACCAATCCCATTCCTTGATGCAACCCTTCGATCATGTCTTTCCCTCATGGCTCACATTCTCCCACGCTCCTACTTTCCTCACCCTTAGATCCATTCTCCTTTTATCTGTCTCAAATAATATACACTTTTTTCTGTATTTATCATCGTACACATGTAGAAACTGAAACTCTCTTCTTTGTGGCTTTTGTTGACCAAAATGCAGGGTACGGGTCAGGCCGCCACAAGCTCTCTGCCTTCCAGCAGTGAAAAATCCTCCAGTTCTGCTCTCCACCTCGATGTTAAAGGTCAGATTCTTCACACTAGTTTATAGTAACGTTACAGAGGCTGCTGTTGGCAGTGTTCGGAGTCCAGTTGAAACTAATTATAGAAAATAAGTCAACCTAATTTTCTCTCTACTTTTGGCATTTGATTTATTTCGGATTTTTCGTCCCTGGGTCTCTGGGAAATCTGTCTTTCACATAAAATCCACAAATTATTCACTTAAGTGCCCCCGAATTTACGGTAGTACAGGACCGGAGAGCGATGAGGAGATCAGAAGGGTGCCGGAGTTGGGCGGTGAATCCGCCGGAACGTCAGCTTCCCGGCCGGATACCGGAGTGGTTCAAGGGAGAGGGGAGAATCAGAGGAAGAGAGGCAGAAGCGCTGCCGACAAAGAAACCAAGCACCTCAAGAGGTACGTGATCTCATTGTTGTGACTTGTCCCATGGATTGAATGAATTTGCAATCTCAATGATTGGATTGGGTGTGAAAATGGAGAAGGTTGCTAAGGAACAGAGTTTCGGCTCAGCAAGCAAGAGAGAGGAAGAAGGCATACCTGAATGATTTGGAAACAAGGGTGAAAGACTTGGAGGAGGAGAATACGGAACTAGAAGAGAGATTATCCACTTTACAGAACGAGAATCAGATGCTAAGACATGTACGTCGACTTTGTCGAGTTTATTCAAATCAAGCACTAAATCCCTTTCTGATTTTACACCAACATCTAGTAACTGTTAATTATTTCTCTGTGCTCTAAAATGAATATTCATGTGTTTTCATTGTGCAGATACTGAAGAACACAACTGCAAGCAGAAGAGGAGGCAATGGTGGTGCAAATGAAGGAGCTTTATGAGATGCGAGATGGAGCATGGAAAAGTAAAGTGATGGGGGAAAACTTGTGACTGAGAACACTGAGCTATCATTGTTGAAATAACTATGAAGCTCCATTTTCTGCATTATTGGCCGCGTGGCCAGATAAATATTGAAAGATAGATGGAGATTGGAGATCCAAAAAGGTTGCGTTTGGTGGAAGTCATTGTTAGAGATGAAGTTGGGTGCTTTTTTAACTTTTTTCTTATAAGTGGAGAAGTTGGTGGAAGTGAATTTGTAAACATGCCCCTGCCTGTGTCTTCGTTCTTCAGTGGTTATTAACATGTTTGACATAGTTTTTAATATTCATTTGATTAGTTTATGGAAACTCCATAAGTGCTTATAAATTGTGATTTATGGAATATGAAGGTGTTTTTACGGTTTACGAGGTGTTTTTACGGTTTACGAGATAAATATGTGGAGGAGATTTATCTCGATTTACGTGAATCGGACTTATATAATAAGCTCGATTCAGAAAAGCCGTCCCAAACAACTTTATAGTTGGAGAACTTCAGTGTTGATAATGATAGTGCATAACATGATATCACAAGGAGCTGAATAAAATACTGGTGTGGTGATTCTGGTTGATTTTGGAGGTGTTATGTTTCTAAAGGAGTTGAGTGAGATCCAAGCGTCATTGAGGAGAAAAGATGGATTTTTGAATGTTGGACAAATAAAAAATGTAAGCTGTTAAGTTGGTGGAGTCACAATACTCTTTTTTGATCGGGCCACTTCACAGGTTATCTATAGTTCTATACTCCTTTAAAAAAAGAATTAACATTTACCAGGAACAAAAATAAATTGGGATACTTCGTATTTGTGGCAAAGTCAATAAGTCAGAACCAATTAAATTGTGAAATACTAAGAAAATTAGGGTATACTTGTAAGTTGCAATGATGTTTGTATTAGCTTATAGTTATGTATAAGCCCGATTTATGTAAATTGAGATAAAACTCCTCCACATATTTACGTCAAAGACCATAAAAGCTACATCATATGTCATAAATCACGATTAAAAAATATTTTTAGAGATTTCAATCACTATTTCAAACACCCTCATAAATGATGACCTAAGGGTGCGTTTCCATTTGAACTGTTCCCCCCAACAAACGCCCCAGATGGGGATTGGCATACCGCCAGCTGTAGGTTTCTCATAAGTGTTTTTTCCCCTTAAATTTAATATTTCCCCATAATTTTTATGCAGATTTATCTTATAAATTTAAAGGGTAAATGTTCAATTTTACCCATAAATATTTTTTAAAAGAGCTACCAGCACCGTAAATATTTTTCGGGTGCAAAAATACCTATGAACTTTAAAAAATAGACCGATAATGTCAATTCTGTTAACTTTACTTGACGATATTAGTTTTTTGTTCATGTGGGTTCCACCTATTTTTTAACGGAAAACTAACACTGTCAAGCAAAGTTAATAGAATTGGCATTATTGATCTACTTTTTAAAGTTTATGAATATTTTTACACCCAAAAAATGTTTACAATGCTGATAACTCTTTCAAAAAATGTTTATAACTAGAATTGCACTTTCGCCCTAATTTAAATTCTCAGAAATAAAATACTTTATAAGTTAATTTTTTTTTCATAACACTGTATTTTATTCAGTCCTATTTCTTGTTTTTATATGTAATAAATTGGTTGATAAGTAAGCATTATTGCAAATGATTAAATTAAAAACAGTATGACAAATCAAAATGTTGTTTTTAATTAATACTAAGAAACAAAATCAAGGCTAATTGGCTTCTATTATCCCTTAGAAAAGCCGTGAACAGCCTTCTGAAAATTCTTTAAGATTTGTATTAATATATTATTGTATTAATCCCCATAAGTTGCATGGCCAGCCTTCTGAATCTAGACTATACGTCAAATTCTCTCAATTGACCTTCTAATAAAACAAAACACGAGCCCTAATTGCGTAAGTTGGTTGGGCGACTCAACAATAGAATAAGGCGAAAAAACATGTTCCAGAATTGCAAGACAGTAAAACAATACAGTTCCGAGGAACTACAAGACACAGGCTACATATGCGATACCACAGCGTCACTTTTCTTCGAGCTAAAAGGGCCTAAATTCTGAAAGTGGTCCGTGCAACGCACAGGGATTGACGTCTAGTTTCTCCATACAAATCTGTGTGTTTTTAATAATTTTTATAATCTATAAAATAAATATATAAAAAAAATTTTATATCCACTTATAGCTTGTTTTGTTTGGAAACTCTATCAATAATTGGATTTATTTTATAAGCCTGATTTATGTAAATTGAGATAAATCTCATCCACATATTTATCTTGTAGACCGTAAAAGCAACCTCGTAAACCGTAAAAGTTACTTCGTATTTCGTAAATCACGATTTATAAACACTTATGAAGCTTTTATAAACTAATCCAAATGAGCCATTAATAAAAAAATGCCACTGAAATTACGGTTGGACGTCTCGAGACACTCTAGTGACCTTGATATGGTAAATACACTTCGCACTATAACTGGCACAAACGGTAAATATAGCTGACATCGTAATAAAATATCATAAGCAAAATGGATTGCGAAAAAGACAGAGGACGCACGAGCAGCTTCCTCTGCAAGCATTCAAGTGACTTAAGATGGCGTAGCGAATGGGCTAACTTTTCAAAACGCTTTCCCTCTCCTCATTCTCTCCATAAAACACTTACCTTTCGATCCTACTCTCCGTTGATCTCCACTCTCTCTGCAAAAACCACTCAAAACCTGACCAAAGATGGAGGCTTCCGCCGGAATGGTGGCCGGTTCCTACAACAGAAATGAGCTTGTCCGAATCCGGCACGATTCCGATAGTGGGGTTAGTGTTCCCACTTACCCATCTTGAAACTTCTCATCTCAGCCTTGCCTGAGCCAATGTTCTTGTTTGTTCCGGAGTTGGGGTTCACTGTGAAAAATTGTCCCCCCCCCCCCGGGGGCAATTGGGAGTGTGTAGTGATCAGGTTTAATGTTCTGGATATAATTATATTATTCGTTTCCTTTTCTGATTTTGTTTACGGATTGATCTGTTCGCCCACTGAGCCCGTATTTATGTGAGCAAACTTGACATCAGTTCAACTTTTCCTCCCTTGGAATAGAACTGAATGAGAGAAGTTTTAGTCCGGAAAAAGATTCTTTTTTGGATAAAAAAATTCCTGTGAGATTGGCATGTCATTTTCATTATGTTTCTCACAAGGATTTGATATAATCTGACTCGTAAACTGCCTCTACCCTGCAGCACAAACCATTGAAGAACATGAATGATCATATCTGTCAAATATGTGGAGAAACTGTCGGATTAACAGCCAATGGTGATGCCTTTGTTGCTTGCAACGAGTGTGCTTTCCCTGTTTGTCGTCCTTGTTATGAATACGAGCGAAAAGAAGGGAACCAATCTTGTCCCCAGTGCAAGACTAGATACAAAAGGCACAAAGGTTAACTTTCTGTGTATAATCTAGTTTATGCTTTTGCTCTAATCATGTACTATCTTTTTTCTGGAATAAACATGAATTTGGATTTCAGGGAGTCCTCGAGTGGAGGGAGATGATGATGAGGATGATGTGGATGATCTTGAGAATGAATTCAAGCTCGGCCATGGAGATAACAAGGCCAGACAACAGTGGGACGAAGATGTCGAACTCTCTTCATCATCTAGACATGATTCTCAGCAACCAATCCCCATTCTCACCCATGTTCAGCCGGTAGTGTATCAGAATGACTTATATCTCCTCACTGTAATTGCTATCTATAGATCTTATTTTAGAATTTTGCCTATACCCTTCAACCTCTTGACATTTTAAGCCTTACAAGTTACAAGCCAGTTTATCTACAAGGTTCTACTGGTATTTGCTTCTTCATCCTGAAGCACTATCCATTAATTTTTTTTAATTATATGGACAGATGTCTGGTGAGATTCCATGTGCCACACCTGATACCGAATCTGTTCAAACTTCATCAGATCCTTTGGGTCCAGCCGAAAAGTTTCACTCACTACCCTATGCTGATCCAAGGCATCCAGGTAAGAAGTTAACTTGAAGTTGTGCATCTGTATCTGTATGGTGTTTTTTTGGGTTATAGTGGGTTCTCAGTTGATCATGATGTTCATTATATCAGTACCGGTAAGAATTATAGACCCATCCAAAGATCTAAACTCTTATGGCCTGGGAAATGTTGACTGGAAAGAGAGGGTTGAGACATGGAAGCTCAAGCAGGAGAAAAATATGGCGCAAACTACTAGTAGATACACTGATGGGAAGGGAGACATGGAAGGGACTGGTTCCAATGGAGACGAACTTCAAATGTAAGCCACCTGTTTGATGTGGATTGGTGTTTAATGAGTAGATGATCAAACTTGGAAATATTGTTTCTATCTTTTCATATTTATTCTATACAAAGATTAAATTATTTTCTTTGGATTGCATTCCAATTCATTATCTTTATTTTCATACACATCATACTTACTTCTCCCTAGAATTATAGATTTTGTTTATTCATGACTATATCAATCGTTTTACCACCCTTACTTATCTGCTGAAAGTGTATAATTATTTTTATTTCAAATTCACAACTAACAGAAAAAAGGAAGAACCTTTCATATATATACTTTTGTAGTTTGTAACATTGTTTCTGTTTCCTTACCTTCACCACAGGGTCGATGATGCTCGGCAACCTTTGAGCCGGGTGGTGCCTATTCCTTCTTCTCATGTGACCCCTTATCGAGTCGTAATCATACTCCGGCTCATTATTTTAGGCTTCTTCTTACAATATCGCACAACTCACCCTGTGAAAGATGCATACCCCTTGTGGCTGACATCAGTCATATGTGAGATCTGGTTTGCCTTTTCCTGGCTCTTGGATCAGTTTCCAAAATGGTCTCCCATTAATCGTGAGACTTACATTGACAGGCTGGCATTGAGGTTAGGATGAAACATTATATGGGTGTTGTGTGTTGTGTGTTGTGCATTTTGGTCTAACTATAAGGTGAGATTTATGATCTTACTAAGATTTTTTTGTTTAGATATGATCGCGAAGGAGAACCGTCACAGTTAGCTCCGGTTGATATATTTGTTAGTACAGTGGATCCCCTCAAGGAGCCTCCTCTTGTTACTGCAAACACTGTTTTGTCAATACTTTCTGTTGATTACCCTGTAGACAAGGTTTCCTGCTATGTATCAGATGATGGTTCAGCTATGTTGACATTTGAAGCTCTATCTGAAACTGCTGAGTTTGCAAAGAAGTGGGTTCCATTTTGCAAAAAGCACAACATTGAACCAAGAGCCCCTGAGTTTTATTTTTGCCAGAAGATAGATTACCTTAAGGACAAGATTCAGCCTTCTTTTGTGAAGGAACGGCGAGCAATGAAGGTTATCCTTAAGTATACAGAATGCTATTCTTGAATTCAAGTAAACTGATACAGAAAATTAAATATGGAACATTTTGGTTGACAGAGAGAATATGAAGAATTCAAAGTGCGTATTAATGCCCTTGTAGCCAAAGCTCAGAAGATGCCAGAAGAAGGTTGGACTATGCAGGATGGGACTCCTTGGCCTGGAAATAATCCTAGGGATCATCCTGGAATGATACAGGTTTTATTGATATTTATGAATCATCAATTGCACATGACTTATGCCCTCTCTCTTATGTTTTCAATTAATAGTTCTTTCATCTTTTGTATAGGTGTTCTTGGGTCATAGTGGAGGGCTTGATGAAGATGGAAATGAACTACCTAGACTTGTTTATGTTTCTCGTGAGAAGAGACCAGGCTTCCAGCATCACAAGAAAGCTGGAGCTATGAATGCTTTGGTTTGTGATGCAAAACCTTCTTACTTAATTTGAATTATACTTTTATCTGATAAATTAGTTTTGAATAAAGCTTCCATATTCATGTCTGGCAAGAACCAGTTGGTTGTTTGTCCTTTCTATGACCAGATAAATTAGTTTTGAATAAAGCTTCCATATCTGACTTTGAACTATCTTATGTGATGTAGATTCGAGTTTCAGCTGTCTTGACCAATGGGGCTTATATTTTGAACGTGGATTGTGACCACTACTTCAATAATAGTAAAGCTCTTAAAGAGGCCATGTGCTTCATGATGGATCCTTTTCTTGGAAAGAAGACTTGTTATGTACAATTCCCACAGAGATTTGATGGCATTGACTTGCATGATCGATATGCCAATCGCAATATCGTGTTCTTTGATGTAGGCCTCACCTTATTTACTGTGAAGTTAGAAAAAAAAAAGAAATAAATTTGCTTTCCCCATGCTTTCTTCTCAGTTTCTTGGGCTAAAAGTTTTTCTTTCTTTCTTTCTTTTTTTTTTCCTTGTCATTTATCAGATCAACTTGAAAGGTCTGGATGGTATCCAGGGCCCAGTCTATGTGGGAACTGGTTGTTGTTTCAACAGGCAAGCTCTATATGGTCATGATCCAGTTTTAACCGAGGAAGATTTGGAGCTGAACATTATTGTGAAGAGTTGTTGGGGTTCACGGAAGAAGGGAAAAGATGGCCATAAAAAGTATGCTGACAAGAAGAAGGCTGCAGAAAGAATTGAGTCCACCGTCGCCATCTTTAATACTGAAGACATGGAAGAGGCCTTTGAAGGTAAGAATAAGATGACAGACTTGTATGCAGAATTTTCAGAAAGATAAGAATAAGATGGCAGAATGTTTGATCCCTTATAAGATATAAATGGATTGTCCTTCGTTTGCAGGGTATGATGAAGAGAGTTCACTTCTGATGTCTCAGAAGAGACTAGAGAAGCGATTTGGTCAGTCCCCAGTTTTCATTGCAGCCACTTTCATGGAGCAGGGTGGCCTTCCCCCTTCAACCAATCCTGCAACTCTTCTAAAGGAAGCAATCCATGTCATCAGCTGTGGCTATGAAGACAAGACAGAATGGGGCAAAGAGGTTGTTAGTTCAGCAATTAATCACTGCTTCACTGCAACTATCAAGTATTTAACACATTTAACTAAACCTTTTTTTCTATCTCCACCAGATTGGATGGATCTATGGTTCTGTGACTGAAGACATCTTGACCGGCTTTAAGATGCATGCTCGTGGCTGGATTTCAATCTATTGCATGCCTCTCCGCCCAGCATTTAAAGGTTCAGCTCCTATCAATCTATCCGACCGCCTCAATCAGGTGCTTCGGTGGGCATTGGGATCCATTGAGATCTTTCTTAGTAGACATTGTCCCTTATGGTATGGCTACAATGGAAGACTAAAACTTCTTCAGAGGATGGCTTATATCAACACTATTTTCTACCCTCTTACCTCAATTCCTCTGCTTGCATACTGTACTCTTCCTGCATTTTGTCTTCTCACAAACAAGTTTATTATTCCTGAGGTAAGTAATTCTTTTCAGTCATCACATTTCGTTTGTGTATGATATACTAAACTTCCATCATCTTGGAAATCTGATCAACCTCTGGCTTAACTAAATGCAGATAAGCAACTTTGCTAGCATGTGGTTCATTCTACTGTTTGTCTCCATTTTTGCTACTTCAATTCTGGAACTTAGGTGGAGTGGGGTCAGTATAGAAGACTGGTGGAGGAATGAACAGTTCTGGGTTATTGGTGGTACTTCTGCTCATCTTTTTGCTGTGTTCCAAGGGCTTCTCAAAGTTCTTGCTGGGATTGACACTAACTTCACTGTCACGTCAAAGGCATCAGATGATGATGGTGAATTCGCAGAGCTTTATGTGTTCAAATGGACATCACTTCTCATCCCTCCCACTACAGTGCTTATTGTGAACTTGGTGGGGATTGTGGCTGGTGTCTCATACGCCATTAACAGTGGCTACCAATCATGGGGTCCACTGTTTGGGAAGCTGTTTTTTGCTTTATGGGTCGTTGCACATCTATATCCATTTTTGAAGGGTCTCTTGGGTCACCAAAATCGTACACCTACAATTGTTATCGTGTGGTCTATTCTTCTTGCTTCCATATTCTCTTTGCTTTGGGTTAGGATCGATCCCTTCATCTCTCACAGTACAAAAGCTTCTTCCAGTGGTCAATGTGGCATCGACTGCTGAGTTATGTTGAAGATGACGATTCTGTTGCAGAGACTAAAAGTTGCAATTTTTGTGTATAGAGGGAGTTAATCAAGTCTGTTGGTAATTGGCTGGAGGAAGTGAAAAGGGATTTGTGGCATGAAGGCCCCATTTTGGCATTTCCCCTCTTAATGTTCTTTGTTGTGACGAAGTTATTTTGTTGGGCTGTACTAATTATTTGCGTGTGTGATTATTTTTGTTAACATTATAGGAAATTAGGAATTATTTATGCCAATAAATTAATGAAAGCAAACAAGGTACTATTTGGTGTTTGTTGGGAGAATGGATCCTTCTCATACGGTGAAGTTGAGTGTCTTTGTGTTGTCTTTTTTTTTTTAATAAACAAAAAGACAACCCTTGAAGACGTGATAATAGGCATCTTGGTCACTTAAAGAGACAAAAGGTCCGCAAGAATGATGAACGAGGATTTAGGATGACTGATTGGAGAGCAGAGGTAGATTCATTCATAGTACATTTATAATATCGACTCGTTTGTTAACGTGTGTTCCAGTCTCAGGTTGAACCTTTTCTGAAAAAATTAAACAAAGTCTCCATATGAAGCAGAGGTAAAAACGATAACAGCGTCCTTGGATTCACAGATTTTGCAATAGATAAGTCGGAGACATCGATGAGCGAACAAGGTTAACGGAATCTCTTTCCGTTGGTACAAGCAAGGCTTGGTTCACAATTTTTCTCGCAGTTATAAAATAAAAGCCACGTGCTCCTCAGGAAGAAAAATCACGTGCTAACATTATTCAGACTGCGAGTCCAGGAGAGTCGACAACATCACCTGATGATCCTTTGTTCAAATGTTCACAATTTCACTTGTGGAAAACAAAACACAATGATAATGAGGCGATGCAAAATTTCACTACTTGTTGACCTCCATAATGAGCTAGCCCACAATAGTTCCAAAAACTCGCTCTCAACAGAGTATAACAAAACATCGAAACCATAATTATTCCATCTTCGTTTGCTTCTCTCAAGTGTTGCCGGAAAAAAAAATCCAATAATCTAAAGAAATTAACAGAATATGCCAGAAGAAAAGAAAAAGAAATTAGGCATCTCCAGCCCTTGGCTCTTGCTCACCCAATTATTCCTCATCCTCTTCCTCCACCAGTATCCTCTTGCAAGCTTCATAGCACATGAAAGAGATTCCAGCGGCTGGCATTAGCTTCATGCAGCTGGGTCCCAAACCCCTATATAAACCTTGGACCCCTTCTTGTTCAAGAATGCTAGCGAGTGCATGAATCACATTCTTGTAAACCTGCCTTCCACTGAGAGCTCCCACTTGCATGTGCTTGCGAGCTACCTCCAGAGGAAATGTTGCACTGCTCGATATGGCCCCGGCCGCTGATCCAATCAAAAGGGTTTCAATGTTGCCGATCTTCTCTGTCTTGAAAACTTTTCGGTATGCTTTCCTTAATGTGTCGTATGCAAAGTAATTGGTGGCAGCATATGGAATTACCCCTATAAGACTGGGAACAAGGCCCCTGTAGAGTTCTGCAGGGCCTTCTTCTTTAATTATTTTCACGAATGCATCAAGCAGACCTTTATAAACTCCTCTCTGCAAGTTTGCCACCTCAGCTTAATCTAGTCTTTGCCCCTTTTTAATTTAAGTTTAGGAAGGATGCTAAAACATGTAACAAAAGTACAAGAAATAATTATCTGCTTTGTGCTTAAAGAACTTACCTGGATAGTCAGTCGAGTCTTGACTAATTCAAGAGGATATGTGCAAATCGTCGAACTAACTCCAGCACATGCACCAGCAATTAATGATGCGGGAATAGGAAGTTTGGGCTGTTCCCCGGGTTTTGGCGATAGGTTTTTGTTCACTGTGTCATAAGCAAATAGCTGCAGAAACACGATAAAATACAACCATGTAAGAATTTCATCAATGTCTGGGAAATCAACAGATTACTTCAGTAATTCCAAGCATAAATTTGCAACAAAACTTCTACAAGTACTTGGAATAAACAGGCAAAGGAGGACCCCTGCTCCCACTTGTCTTCAGTGTGTGTTTGTTGCACTATTGTTAAATCAAATTAAGAAAAGTCATTATAATAGGTCGAGTTGGGGGCAAAATGATTAGCCAAAGAGTAAATAGCCCCTGAAAGGACAAAACAACTACTACCTAACATAAAAGCCATATTTTTGGCATCTATAAAACTGCCAAAGCCCCACAAAAAATAGAAAACCACTATCATATTCATATGAAAGGGTATCAATAAAATAGGAAGACAAAATGAAGCCCTGAACCAAGTGCCATGGGACCAGAAAAGTCCAGGAGATAATAGCTCCTACTGAAATCTAAGACAAACAGTAATTCTCCCACTGACAGATCCAGGTAATTGTCACTCACCACCCCAGAGGAACATTGACAAATACTATCTAGAAGTTATAAATCATTACATGAAGACAAGCTATTTATATCAGTAGTCCGATAGCAAGACAAAAGCTAGTTTGTTGAAAGAGGCATTATTGGATGTGATCATGGGATTCACTCAACTTATGCATAAACCAATTGAATTGTTGGAATATAGTGAAGGAGGAACTTACATTGGAAGAGAACTGCTAATCATAAACAGACAATTTTAAAGAATGATGTTATATTAGGAGCTCGTTTTCATTTGGCCTGGTCAGGGATTGGAAATCCTAATAGGAAGAAAAAATAACAAGAACATTTTGGCCACAAAGTTAGCATCAAATGCAGTTAGAAAGTAGAAACCTCATTATGCCTCAAAAATGTCAGTTGCCAAACATAACAAGATACTCCAATATCTTATCAGACAGATGAAAAAGAAAATTCAAATTTTTAACCATCAGCCTAAATGATTTTATATCCTCAATGATCTTTAAAAAGATTTCTTTACAATATGAATTTACAATGGCCCTCCAAAAATCCAAAACCAATTCCATGAGAAAAAATAATTGCAAGAACCAAGTATTCAATAGCTAAATCAAATAAAAAGGCTGCACATGTCATCAAAGATGATGATGATGAGATAGCCAAAAAGTCTTTAAATGCAGAATACATAGAACATCCCTCAAAAACGACCAAATTAACTATCAATTGAGATTAAGCAATGAATGCAATAGCAACAGATTTTGAAATATACACCAGGTTTATTACCTCTATGGCCTTACTAGGTGCAACCCGAACCACGTTCACGAGATTACCCCTAAACAATCCCTTCCAACCATCAGTCTTCATAATATTGTTGAAGACCTCAACAGTTGAATGGCCACTACTCCCCACCATTAAATGAGTCCTAATGGTCTCCAACGGTGCCACGGTCGTGCGGGATACTGCCCCGGCTATGGCGCCACTAATCAACCTCCTAAACGAAGGATTTTTTATCTTAATTTTCAGTTTAAGGCCACCCTTCTTCTTGCTCAGAATTCCTTCCTCCTCTGAAACTCCAGTAATCAGAACTTTCCCCGGTGATTCCACATGCTTGACGAACAATTCAGCAGAGGGGAATTTCAAGCCGCCGCCGCCGTCCCGGGAATCAGAAGGGTTGGGTTGAGGTTGCGGCTGAAAACCAAATCCCATTCCCACTTGACTGGCGCTGGCAAATAAGCCTCCCGGATGCAAATATCCATCTTGAAGGCTCCACTGAGACCCCAAATTGCAGACAGAGAAAAATACATCTCTTTTATCATCAAATAGCTGTACTCCCTTCCCACCCATCAATCAGAATACAGAACCTTGTAACAAATTTGCTGCTGCTAGGGTTTATTGATTGCCCAAATCCACTGCTCTCATGGATTCAGGCGCGTTAAAAATATATAGGAGACGTAGATTCGTCTCCAGGCGAGAAGAAATTTAAAGGAATAACTCTACTCTCGAATCAGAAAAAGTTAAAAGCAAGATATTCTGGATTCGTTTGGACGTGGGAGTGATCAATAAAACCGTACGCTAATGCGACGCAAAGCAATGCTTCGTCAGAGGAGAGGCAGTCAAAAGCGGCGGTGAAGAATATCCGGGGTCCTGAGAGGAAGACGCCTTCAGAGAAGACACCAAACAGAGAGAGAGGAGGGGTGGGTAGGTAAAACAAGAGCGCGAATCCACTGACCACTATTCCCCTCCCTCGTCTCTCCTCACTATTCTATTCATTGTTTCACAGCCTCCCGGCGACTTCGGAGATAGGTGGGTGCGAGCTGACATACGAAACTGGCTCACCAAACTCTCACAGGCAACACGCTGCTTTTGACGTCGTTTGACTCCTCCGCTCTCTCTTTTCCTGCCACTCAGTGTCGTTTTGTTGATAGTCATTCCGTCCTTGAAAGCCCATCTTAAAAATCTTGACTAAAGAAAATTTTTCTATATTTATACTTATGCTAAAAGAGATACGTTATTAATGTAATTTAATTTTTTTGTTATTTTTTCTTTATAAAATATAATTTCCACCCTCAATATTTTATAATTAAAAAATAATTTATGTAAATGTGCGTGTGCGCGCATAATTATTAATGAAAAAGATATTTAAATAACATTTAAACTTTAAAATCTTATATTGGTTTTATTGATAATAAGAGTAATGAAATTAACAAAAAGAATATAACAATTGACAACTCGGGTTTTTAAAAAATCACTGATTTAGAATTTTAAAATTTAAAAAATATTTAAATAAAATTCTACGTAATTATTAAGTTTAAGCTTATTACTGGTCATATTGTGTTTTTTGCTTTTTTTTTCTCAAGTCATATGAGGATGTTTGGTTGGGTTTATATTAATGCATAAGCTCGATTTACGTAAATCGAGATAAAACTCTTTCATATATTTACTTTATATACCGTAAAAGCTACTTCATAGACCATAAAAGTTACCTTATATACCGTAAATCACAATTAAAAATATAATTAAAAATTATAACTGTTATTCCAAACATCATCAAGTGTTTAGTAGGATGCCTTTCAAATCAAGGGGACAATTTTAAAAACTGTTGGCAAAATGAGAACAAAAAACAAGTTGCATGGCACCGGGGAAAAAATACTTGTAAGGAAAACTACTTGAAACTGTTTATTTTTGTTTGTACCTATTTATTTTTTTGTGAGGCTTTTCAAAATTCAGCTCCTGGAGATCTCAAGAGTCGTGTTACGGATTTTTTTAAAAAAATCGTGGTTGCATGTGGGATTATATTATAACAATTACAATTATAAATTTAAACAGAATTAGGTTTGACGAGAGAAATTGAAGTCTTTCATAATACAACAAATTAAACCATGGGATGAATTCTTGTGTTAAGGACGTGTCTACATTTAGAGATGGATAACATCTCAAATAAGCGTATGTATGTTATTAGGTTGGTAAGAATTTAACTTATAACTTATATATTCAAAACATTACTACTAATGTGAATATCCTATCGATAAACGATAGAAGTTTAAATAACTTTATGAATCATTTTTAATATAAAAATATGTAATTATTAAGTTTCCATGACTCAACTCACCTAATTCCACTATAAGAATATGTATTTATTAGCTTTTTTTCCTTAGATACTATTTATTTATTAACTAATGCTTATTAAACATATCCTATTAAAAATGCTGACAATTAAACATGAGATACCAATAAATCAATCAAGTCATCAAGTCCCGCCCAATAACGTACGCAAGCCAGAACATGAACAAGAAATTGAGAAATACAAAGCATAACAATGTTATGCTTGACATTTATTTAGATAAGGACACGAAAACGCAATTTTTATGGATGCTAATAACTAGGATGATATAGTATTTATTTAGAATAGTGATTGAAATATTTAAAAGTAATTTTTTAAATATAATTTACAGTATACGAAATAAATATGTAAGGTGAGTGTTATCTCGACTTATATACATAAACATTTTTTAGATCTCTAATTGTAATCCTGAAAATAATTATATTAGAAGTACTACTTACAAAGGGGGCTTTTTGTTTCTTAGATGGCCAGCCAAAAATATATAAATAACCAGGTTCACCAAGTTTTAGTTATTTTCTAATAATGTCTTATTTCCCATATTTTCTAATAATGCCATTTCTTTATTTATTTGCCCTTTTTTCTTTTACAGCTCGTTTATGACATATTTTACCAATAAGAGGTTGCTATATATTGCCGCTGCCCTCTCCATATCTAAACATTAGGACGAGGACCTCGATTTACACGTTGCCACTTTTTATACTTTTTTTTTTTTTTTGTAGGACCAAGATTTGTAGTGCGGTATCTAGGTAAACTCATGCTCCCTCTTATGCAAAATATATCACTTGAATTAATTCATTAAAATTGATTTTTTAACTTTACCTCTATTAAATAAGATTTTTTTAAAAAATATAAAAATATAAAAAGTCATATTTAAGTATTAATTACATAAGTAAAATTATTAAATAAGTATTAATTATTTTCTAAATGACTTATACAGTATAGATCAAGGATTTTTACCTTAAATTTAGATTGAGCCATGTATTATTTATGAGTTATAAAAACGGTTAACTATAATATTTGCACAACATAGAAAATTCAAACAGAATTGCGTCATTAGTAAATCTTTGACAATGTAACTAGTATAGTTGAAAGTCCTCTATTTTTTTTCCCTCTTTTTTTACGGGCCTGGAGGATCATTTTGTAAAGTGAGACCAATAAAGGGGGTGGACCTCCACAGTTTGGTTTATCCAATTAAATTTGTCTGGGATAGGAACTATAGCACGTGATTCTTGTCTTTGGGCCTTTTTTCTTATAGACCAACAACAACGTTTAGGTCGTTCCTAATCCTAACACTGGTTCGTTGTCCCCACGACACCTGTCCACATCTTCCCCAAACATTTTTCAACTCAGATGACCATCAAATTAACTACTTCCTCCTGTATGTTTGGAGAGTTAGTCTTAATTTTAAATATAATATTTATTTTTTTTATATTTATTAATCTTTTTTTTATTTATCCTCTATTGATATTCTCTCAATAAGAGGAAATGAGGAAATGAGATAATTAAAGAAGATTAATAGCTAAGATATTTTAAAAAATACGTATCATATTAACTAACTTTTTTAATCTGATTAAATTAGATAAATATATCTTATATTAAAAATCAGAGTACTGCACTACAGTAACTATTAAGCCCCCTCACCTCACACAAACTTGCCCAACACCTCTCCGGTAAAGTCAACCTACGTGGACTTTTTAGAAAAATGATTAACGTTGAGTAGTAAGTACTTTGAAAAAAAACGCTGCAATTTCAATAAATACTTAAAAGGTTCTGTGGGATCTTATTCTGGTTTTCCTGGTCCAGCCCATTTTGACATGGACAATGGAGCTTGCATTTGTATTCCATGAGGTAGACCCAGTCCCAATTAGTATGAACATAAGACAACAGCCCAGACCTCACTTCCCTTGATTCTTACTTATTTCATCGTTTTCTTGCATCCCTATCCATTGTCCTCACTGGTTGTTCATGCAGAACTGAGCTTTTAGGAGGCAAAAAAACACTATGCCTCTGAAATTTCTGTAAAAAAGAGAAGGTGTTCGAGATATAAAATCATTAGTTAATTGAAATTCTTACGCTTACTGGTTAAGAACTTAATGAGGTAGTTAATCATCGTAAGATCTTATAAATAGAAGTCTAATTGTATAGACTAAAGTGTGAATGATGATAGGATCCTCACTCAAAATGTAGTAGATTAACTTAAGTTCTTACCTCTCATTAATATTAGAGTTTAGGGTTAATCTATATTATTAAACCCGGCCCGGAAACCGGTCCGGTCTGGTCCGGGGTAATAACCCGATATTTTTTCTTTATAATTTTATATTAATAAACCTGAAATTTTCATTTTCTTATCGATTTGGTCCCGGTTTGACTCCGGTCTGACCCACTGACCCTTGACACAGTACTCCGACCAATTCAATGACCGATTCCAATTTAATAACTTTGGGATTAATAGACTCATAAAAAAAGGGTTGATTGTTGTAATACCATTGTGGTTTATAATTTTCAACATGAGATTCATATATTTCTTCAAGTTATGAGCTTATTAACAGAAGGAAAGACCAAGCTTTGTACACGAAAATAATATCTAAGGCGTTGGAAAGTCAAGTTCAAGGACTCGATCTCAAGGAGTCAAAGCCATGGCTTAGTATGCAGCCACCAAAAATATTGAAATTAGGGGGTTTTTTTTTAGCTCAAAATCGCAGCTTCACCCTCATAAACTCACAGCCTGGCACTTAGGAAAGGAGAGGGAAAGTCTGTGTTAATTTTCTAGTACATGTCACTTGGATTTGTAAGTTAGATGTTGGATTAGATGTATAGATTTGTAGTGATAGCTTTTTCACGTTTGAAATGAGACACAGAGCTAATTTGAGCCCCTGTTTCCGAAATATAATTCGGAACCGATGACAGCGAAATGACTAAATCATACATAGTACAACCACATTTTCTCATATGACTGACTTGGCTTCTTCATAGTCCAGGAATGAAGTCGATTGTCACACTGCCAACCTCCGCTCCTCATTAGCCATCATGTTCTCCCTCTTCGTGGGATAATGGCAGCATAAATGTCAGGCCCCTCAATTTCTTGTTTCCCCTCTTTCATTTGCAAATGATAGTACTTTTTTTTTTTGTCATATGAATAAAATTCAAACCTTTAGCCGTTATCCATAGGATTTCCACGCATTACACTGAACTTCAAAAATAAATGATACTACCTCCGGCCTTAATATAATGCAACTTCACATATTAATGTTTGATGATGTCAATATTCAGTTAGCATTAAAGATGTTCAACCCATTCTCACTGGGCTTGGACAGTTTTTCTAGGCCCATCCCTTCAGCTGATGAGTGACCCGGTTTGACAAACCCTAATCTTCAGGGTGTCGTAGTTTCAGTTTGCATCCAAATACATTTTAGTTAGATAGAGTTAATACAATATTTAGTCTATCAAATTTGCCTATATTTTAGTTTTGATCCTTCAGAGAGCAAACTAATCCAAATTTTTATTAAATTATAGGGGTCAATGTTTTAAACAAAATTAAACTTAAAGGAATAATTTAAAACTTGAGGTAGTAAAAATAAAATTAGAATAAATTTAAAGAAGTAAATATTATATTAACCCTTTTAAAAAAAACTGAAAAACACATCTCAGTTTGTTATGCTTTTGTTCCTCAAGTAAACCCTAGAAAAGGGCAGCTAGCCATTAGCGACTATACATCCTTATCATAGGACAACCCATCAACCCCATCATGCAAATGAGTGGATGGAGGCCAATATTACTCTGTATTTACTCACGGGATAATCGAAGTATTATCTTCCTCATATTACATATGGCCACAAATCACTGCTACAAGTCAAAATGATTAGTAGGCATGGCTAATCTCCCAAAGAAATTATGCAGATATTTTTTGGGAAAATCTACTCAGAACTTGGAACACAAAGCAGACATTATTACAACATTTGTTCAATCACTAAATACAACTGCCAAACACTCGGTAGAATTATTAGGCTTCCTGCCAACATGGCAAAACATGCTCCTTTACAATGATATATTGCAATTTCTGCTGATTATTTGAGTGGTGCTGCTCCTATATTAATATCCAAACCCTTAATTATGTCTCGCGTCTTTAAATTCAAAGTTGACTTATTCAAGCCCTTTATTTGCAGGGAATGATGTTTGACATCCTGGGCATCTTGCCATGTTCAAGTTCGCAGAGAATCTGTGACGACTAAACTAACGAGAAATCCATAAAAGATATGGAATCCGAACTCCCATTATCGTTTTTTCTCCACAAGGTCCCAAAACAAGAAAGTAAGGACTTGATTCACCAAGCCACTGAGTTTCCTTTCAAAGGATAATGCAACTTGACATCAGGATAAACTTAAAAAAGGGGAAGATGGAATTTTCACAGTGCATATTTGGTAACTTTCTGATGCACTACAAATACAATTTCTCACTGTTCAATCCTACAGTAAATGTACTTACAGACGGGACCGCAAAGAATGTGTACTCAGTTCAGTTCCACTAACCAAAAAGTGAATTCACTGGATCTGATGATCACATCTCAACATAATAACACCAGATCAAACTGTTAGATCCCAAATTCATAATACCTGAGGCTGAAGCTCGTCAAAGGAAATAAATTAAATACAGGGGAATTTAAATCCCATAAACAATGTTGCAACAAGAACATAAAGCCGAACAAAGGAGCAAGAGACCAAAAATAGAAGGAATTGAGATTCACTCTACTAACATTGGCTTGTCTTTCTGGGATACATAAAAAACTAATCTCAAATATGTGATACAACTACGAACTAGGCACGGCCACCAATAAATAACAATAATAAAATTTTAATAAACAACATACCAAGTTGGAAATCTGTCCACAAAGATACCAAAAGAACAGAGCGCGTAGTTCCCTATGCTTTAAAACCAAGTTCTGCAATTCATCGTGTCTCTTTCTTTCTTCTGCATTTTCATTGTTTCTAAATGAGCTATTGAACTAATTTAATTCTGCTGCTCGTTCTTCTTTCCCATCCCATCTCCTTCCCGGTCCTCCAACAACCTTCCTGCCTCCTCATCAGCCTGAGCAGCCTTCTTCTGAGCTTCCTTCGCCTTCAGAGCCTGCAATTTCGAATGGTTGTAATAGGCCACACCCAAAAAGGCAAGTCCGTACCCAAACAAGTTGATGAGGGTCACCGTGTCCTTGATAACCGACCAGGAAAAAGCGATCAATAACCAATCCTTCACCACACCGGCCACATTCATGGTCAGAGCGGAGGTTTTCCCGACGAGGAGGAAAACGGCAAGATTCAAGGCGAAAGCACACAGAGAATTGGTCCCGAAGATCGCAAAATCGAAATGGAAGCTGGAAGTCTCCTTCAACACAGGGTACTCCACGAAGATCCAAGGTACGGACAAGAAGACCAAACAACAAGGAGCAACGTAATAGAGGGAAGTGATGGGATTCAAGGAGATCCCCTTAGAGGTAAGTAAGATTTGGATCATAACCAACCTGGTGGCCTCGAATGCGACGGCACCGAGTTGAAGCATGACTCCCCAGGTATCAAATTTGGCCTCGCCGTAAGCGGCGATGGCGACTCCGACGGAGATCGAGATCATGTTTGCCATGGTGTCGTTCTTGAAGGTATCCTTCTTGAAGAGAACGCCGATGGAATAGACGGCGACGGGCATGAGCGCCTTGAGCATTTGGATGAAGGAGACGGAGAGGTAAATGTAGGCGGAATTAGAGAGCCAGAGGGAGAGAGAATACAGGGCACCGATGGGGACGACGGAGGAGATGTAGAGATCGCGGGACATGGAAACGGGCTCGACGACCTTGAAGACGCGAACGAGGAGGAAGGCGAGGGAAGCACAGAAGGACATGTGAATCATGGTGAGGGAAATGGGGAAAGGCCAATTGTACATCTTACGGTCGAGGATGTACTTGTTGTAGACGATGACGGTGAAGCTGAGGAAGATCCATATGGCGACGTAGGCGTAGGAGAGGACGATCTTCCTGAGGACGCCGTCGCTGAGAGATCCGCCTTTTCCCATTGTCGGAGACGGAGAGAGGGTGAAGGCGGAGCGGATCTCTGTGCGACTGTGTGTTAGAGAGGGCGGGTCAGAGAGCTAGCTATGCCTGCACAGAGAGCGAAAGAGAGAACAGAGAGAGATATAATACTGACGGAGAGAGATATGGGCTTTGAAATTTTTGTCCTGGCCTCCTCACTCCGACTCCGATCCACGTTCCCAACAGTTTAGAGCGGGCCAGCCACGGTAATAAATGCATTATTTTATTTGTTTACTTCTAATTAAATTAACGAACTTTTTTGCCCGCCATTCAATTAATCATATTCTTATTTAAAGTTTATTTGTATGAATCGGTTTTATGTATAAGTCTGATTTAGATAAATTGATATAAATTTTTTTTATATATTTATTTTATAGACCATAAAATTACCTCGTAGATCGTAAAAACTATCTTATAGATCATAAAAATTATCTCATATTCAATAAATCACGATTAAAAAATACTTATAAACACTATACAAACAAGCTATTAATGTAAGATTCAACCATAATTACACACATAGACTTATGATAATCATCTGAGCTGGTGAACTTAAATCGTAAATTTGAAAAAAAATTCTTCTATTAATAAATATTTACTAATAGTATATAATTAAATAATGATAATAATTTGATTTAAATATATTTTAAAATCCATATAATTTCTTTTGAACCCATCAATATAAATACTTTATCATATTCAATAAATAAATATTTAAATGAGTTAATATAATTTTATAAGTTAAAAATGTAAGTATACGAACTTATAAGTTTAACTAAGTTTACAACTAATACAAATTTAAGGATGACTTGACACGATTTTATAAGTTGAGATTTTTTAAAATGTTTTAACAAGGTTAGTTTGACAATTCTAACTTTGAGCCCGGTCAATTCAATATAGCCGAATTGATTCCTTTTGACAACCCAATGAGTAGCATACATTTTTTTTTTTTGGGTGATATTCACACATGTATGTAATATAACAGTAGTAGTATAAAATTTATAAAAGAATAACATTCATGTTTCATAAAACATGGGCACTCATATAACTTTCCTCAACTCAACTTCCGCGTAAAATAGGAAAACAGGCACACATTTGCTGCGTGAAATTTATATTTAGCAACTCATAGTTATAAAATGCTATCGCGGAATTAGATGATTGCTTGTACCCAGATTTCAAATTTAGAAAAATTAATGTCGCTTGATTTTGCTTTTAAAAACTGCTTTTTGGTTTTTTAAAAACAATAAAACATGTTTGGTACACTGTTTTTAAAAAATTATTTTAAAAAACAAAAAATAGTTTTTAGTTATTTTTTTATTATTTTTTATTTTTTAAAGCCGTCACTTATTCACTATTGACACTACATTACCAATGATGACCACCGTCATGTCACCACCAGTGACCATATTGCCACGTCACTTTAAAAACAGATTTTTTTAAAAAAATAACTTGTTTTATAAAACTTTTTGTAAAAATAAAAAACAGAAAATAGAATCAAAGAAACCCTAAACCTCTTTCATTTACATTAGAGGATGATGTTATTCCTTAAGGATACTTAATTAAATTACGTAAAACAAACATAAGAGCTACTTTAGTTTGTCAAATAGTAAAACTGAGTTTCAATTTTTTATATAATTGATGGAATTAAAAACCAGGTATTAAAAAAAGGGCATTACTAATTAGTGAGGGAAAATGAGCCTTTTCATTTCTTTTACTGTCTATTTCCCTCAACTTCTTTATTTACTGTTAAATCAACTCTGGCGGTTGAAATTTAATATCTTATAAAATATTATTATAATTTTAATAAACAAAAAATGTAAATAAAAAAATTTAATGATTAAAATTTAATCTAAATAGTACATATATTTGTACTTTTATTATATTATTCTATATATATTCTTTTTTTACTTTTTATATGATATTAAATTCCAACCATTAGAGTTAATCTGACGGTCTTAATAAAAAATGGAAGGAAGTGGACGGTAAAAGAAATAGAGTGGTCCCTATATGCGTGGGGAGCACATTTTGTGCTTATCACTTTGATGAGCACAAATGTTCTCATCATCAATCTACACTTTTGGATTAATTTTGGAAAGTCTAGATTTATTTATTTTTAATTTTTATATTTTAAATAAATTTTTATGTTAGTATGTGTAAAATTTAAAATAAAGATAATCTTACAACTATCACTTCTTTTAAAATAAATTTATTATATAAAATTATAAATTAAAACTTTTAAATATAAACCGTCAGATTAAATTTATATATCTCATCAAGTGATTGAGAAATAAAGTGCTCCATATGCATGTGTTTTCGATTTGAGAAGGTCGGGGGAGGGCTTACTGGGGGTCGGGGGATTGAGAGGTTGTTTGGGAATGTGTTTGGCAAAAAAAAAAGCCCAGTGAACTTCCAAAAGCCCAGTGAGCTAAATCCATGCGTTTGGGAAGGCTTCTCCAGCTAATGGGCTTTTGCAAAAAAAGTCAGTTACCCAAGAAGCTGAAAATCAGAGCTTCTCCACTGATGGAATTTCCTACCATTGAGAGAGTTGAGAGATGAGCATTTATTATTATTTAAAATCTCACCTACCTCACTCTCATCGTCTCTCTCTCGTATCTGGTCGAAGCGTGCTGTTTGCTCTCACTGTCGCCGTTATCTTGCTCGGCTCTCTCCTTCCTCACACAGAGCCGGAGAGCATTTGGCGGATCTCTGGTCTTCAACACCACGGCCGGCGTTCAGGTCTTTGTGTTCGTCCGAAGTCACCGCTGACGACAGTAGGTCCCCCTTCAGAAGCCTGCGTCATCTGTCCCGTGAGTCTACAACCTCCATTGTTGGTACAGCACCTTGTCCTTGCAGTTGCAGTTGCTCGGGCCGATCTGTTGGTGGGATTTCGGTAGCCGTCGGTGGATCTACTGTGGTGGCCGAAGCTACTGTAGTGGCTAGATCTGCGTGCTTGAAGGCTTGTTGTGCTCTGCTCTGTTTTGTCGTCCGCCACTTTTTCGGTAAGCAATGTGTTGCTGATGTGATTTGTTGTGATGTGCTCTGCTCTGCTCTGTTGGCCTATTACTATAACTCTTGGTTATGAGTAAGCATAGATTAGATCCTCACATGTGTTTCCCTCTATCTAAACACTGTGTTGTAACAGAGCCATTGTTGAGCATGCTGATTTTTTCTTGAATCATGAACAGTATTAAGAGCTTAGAACAAAACCAGCTGATCCATTTCGTGATCTGATCCATATATGGGGTTGTAATATAAATATTAATATGTATTTAATATAAAACCAGCACCGTGGACTCTAATAGTTTCAGTTGTCTAATAGTCTCTTGTGGTCTTTTAATAGCGCCGTTGATCCAGCTCTCTGTCTCTTGTTTCATGTCTCTTGTAAACATCCACATATATTGTTTCACCCTTCTGGATTCTAATAGTCGGCCCTGGAAATTTTCCATTCATACTTAATATTCTCTTTGTGTTGCAAAGTCTCATGTATGGAGCTTCTTTCACCTGCAAATTTAAACCAGTTATAGTAGCCTTTTGGAATTTCAGTTGAGTGGACGAGAGATAGATAATGTGGATCATGAACTTTTCCTCGACTGTAGGAGTGTAGTGTTACGTTATCATTCATCACATTGATTATTGTCATTAGTAGTGAATGAACTTGTTATAAGTTTTGCTCCCAACCAAACTGTTATGTTTATTTATTGCGCTGCAATGAGCTTGTTGATTCTTGGCTTTTTTCCTTCTTGATTCTTGGCTTTTTTTTATTATGAGTAGGGAAGTATTTGTTTTTGGTTAATTTATTCTTAATTTATAAGTCACAAAAATTTCCCAAGCAATGTGATTATTAGTATTTCCTGTCATCAATTACCCAAAATAATGCCTTGTTCACAGTCATCAATTATTTTTGGTTAATGGAAAATTGTTGTCATAGAAACATGAACAAGGAAAAAGGTAAAGCTTCGTGGGATGTAGGATCTATTGCTATTTTCATTGAACTTTGCATTGAGCAAATATACAAGAAAGAACGTCTAGGATCTGCATTCACGAAGGACGGGTGGAAAAACATTTGGTTGTCATTTAATGAAAAAACAGGGAGGTCATATGACAAGAAACAATTAAAAAATCGGTTAGATAGTTTGAAGAAAGAGTGGAAGGTATGGGACAAGTTGTTCTCAAAAGAGATTGGTATATCGTATAACTCTGCAAAGAACATGGTGATTGCAGACGATGAATGGTGGGAAAAGAAAATAAAGGTAAAAAATTGTATTGTTGTTGTTGTTATTATTGTTATTATTATAAATCATTAATTTTTGTAAATTTTATGGATTCAGGAGAATCCGAACTACGCGAAGTATAGATACAAATGGCTAATGTTCGCGAGGGAATTAGACATCTTATTTAAGGATGTGATAGTATCGGGCAGTAGAATGTTCACACTGACTTCAACACAGCGAGTGTCACTGGCTAATGACGATGACAATGTTTATCGACTTACAATGGACCTAGAAGAAGGTTCAGGAGATAGTGAGGAAGATCTTAAACCTCCTAGTATTGGACCTAGTGTGGGAGTGTCGCAAGATTTCGAAAGGATAACGTTGACGACAAATACTCCACCTATTGGTTCAGGAATCAGTGGGAAGAGAAAAAGGGCTGAAGGGTCGGGTAAATCAAAGAAGACAAAAACAGCAAACTCGAAGTAAATAGCATATGCGGTTAGTAGAATAGCTTACACATCTGCTATCAAAGCAGATACATTAAAGAAGATCGTCAGCAATGATCTCCAACTGAGCGACGTCGTAAAAGAATTACGAACCATTCCAGAAGTTGCCAGTGACAGGGACTTTTATCGCCGCTGTTGTAATATGATGATGCATCAGGTTGTTTGTGACATGTATGTGGGGATGAGAGAGGATAAAGAACTCTTGCTAGAGTGGTTGCGTGAACATGCTTACAATAGTCCTGACCTTCAGAAACTGTAAAATCCTTTCCTTAACACTATAAAATCCTATTATTATAACTCAATTCTCCAAAAGTCTACCATGGTATAAAATATTACAGCTCATCTTTTAAAAATTTAACCATGGTAGAAAAAGAGTTCAACTAACCGTTTGAAAACTCTACCATGGTTTATAAAATTTACCATGGAAAATAAAATCATTTTCCTTGCTGAATAATATCTCATCAGATATTAAAATATCCTTATGAAATCAAATTGTGGATCCACAAGTTTAGAACACATCATAAGCCATACAGGCCTTCTAACATCATCAGAAGCAATTAAAAATATATAGTTAATATATCAAGTTCTCATAAATATATCAGAGTATGCAAGATGAACCCTAATGTGGCATTATACAATAATCCAACATATATTAAAAATATGGAAGCACTACTTTTTATAGAAGTAGCTTAAGCTTCCGGAGTCTTCCCTGATGGACCCGCACGACAACTATCACCTGAAAAAATGTTAAATCAACGGGGTGAGACAAAAGCCTCAGTAACCAGCAATCCATCTCATCGGGCATACAAGTATGTGCCCGTGAGGTGCCAAGTGGCACAGTTATAAAAGTATAACATTATTAAAATATCACTTGTCCATACAAATAATTTCATAATAATTCACAATATCATATTCTCATTCTCATATTTACCATATAAGTGTACAAGAGTCAATACATAATAATTTATTTTCTTTCCTCCCTTATTTCCTTTGACTGAACCCATGAGCTAGTACTCACCCATATGACTGGTAGCTAACTCAACAAGCTCACCGATCAAGTGATATGGATTGGCCAAAATCCACAGAGCACAAGACCGGACCATGGGTTCCCCCTATAAATACATTAGTAGGGTGTCATAGCCCTATGGAATACAAATGGGCCAAAGGACTAACCAGTGTACACCTGGATATCCACCACCTTATTTCCTCTTTTGTACAAGAATTCACCCCCTTATTTCCTCTTTGAGTAACCTCCCATTAATTTCACATCCACCATCCCCTATCTTATCCATATTATGTGATTATGACATGTCATTATCATTTCATAATTATAAAAAATGATCTTTCCAATCTCATAAATAAATACCAACTCATATGATATAATATTGCTAGTCATTTTCTCAATGAAAATAAGTCTCACAAGACAATTTCATTAACCACATATTTTCCAAAACCACATCACATATCAATAGCCAAATTTATGAATCTGCATAATTAAAATCACTCACAAACATCATACAAGCATGCACAACAAGAGAAAAGTGGTTACCTCTCGCCAAAACTATTTATTACCACACTGCTCCTAATCCAAGAGCTCAAGGAAATGTCAAAATCAATCTACCATAATCAATTTACTATCCATTAATAACTCTCCAAAATTCCATATAATCAAAATTATAACTTATATACAAATTTTTAATAATAATATATAATATATTCTAAAAACTGAAAATAACAGTTTGGGGTTTAAATTTTAGAAATAACCGTTCAGTCCTTCAAATATCAAAAATGACAGTTTATTCCTCCGATTTTCATAAATGACAGTTTAGTCCTCCGAATTTCAAAACTAAACCAATTAAAATTTCAGTAATACCTTCATTAATTCAAATAAAGCTCTTAACCCACATTTAATCGGTTAAAAAGTCCTATATAGAATTATTCATAGACTAATTATATAGAAAATTCGTTATAAAATCTTATACCAACTAAATAAGAAAAATAAATCGATTAAAATTATCTATTAATTATTCTCTACATTTTTATAGCCTTATACTAACAAAAATCAAACTTGTCCAAAATGCTAATCTTAAAATATTCTATAATCTATACAATATTATCCTTATTAGAACGAGAAAAATACATGTAATAATTTTTATAAAAGAAATTTGTTGAAATAAGTTATTTTAGCTATCTAAATAATCTTATAAGATAAATAACTTACCTCAGAAAACTCAAGTGAGATCTTTATTCCCTTCTCGTTCTCTCTCTTTCTCTCGCTCTTCCCTCGTTCTCTACCTCTTCCTTTTAATACCGCACCTCATGCGGTATTTAAAAAGAAAGAGGGAATATGGAGTGGATAATCCACTCCCTCTCCTTACATTTAATAATAGGTGGGCAGCCCACGTGCTGCCCACCTTATAATATAATAATATATATATAATATAATATAATATTATAATAATATATTTAAATATAATATAATATAATAATAATATAATAATAATTTATTTATTTATTTATTTATTATTATTATTTTTAGAATATTACAGAAACCCCCTACTCGCTGAACTTTATCTTATGTCAATTTTTAGCACCTTGTTATGTATAATTAAAACATACTGCTAATCCATTTTGAATTTGACGTTGTTTTCCCTCAATGTTACTAATGCTATATGACGTTTATTTTCAATTTGCCTTGTGGTATAATTATATTTGATTTCATATAATCATGCTACTCACACAGGTTACATCGTTCATGGCAAGTTCTAGTCGTGAGAATATTTCTGACGGAACGAGGGAAGTACGATTGTGTCATGTAGATAGAAGGTCCCACCTCATATCCCTTATAAAGGAAGAGATGACTGAAGATGAGTACGTGACTACCTTGATAGCTCAATATGTTGTGCCTTATATTTGCAAAGAACCACGCAGAACTAATAAGCAAACAGGTGCACAGTGGGTGCAAGACGTTCTGCAAGGCCATGATAGAGTTTGCCCTGAGAATTTCCGAGTGGAAAAGCATATATTCCATCTCTTATGCTTCAAATTGGTAGAACATGGGTTACGGAGGAGCAGGTACATTGGAATAGAAGAAATGGTAGCCATATTTCTATACACAATTGGACATTCACAAGGAAATATAATATTATAAGAATGATTTCAACATTCTGGAGAAACTGTCCACAAGATATTCCACATGGTTTTACATGCTTGTGTGAACCTATCGGCAGAAATAATCAAACCACTTGATCCCACGTTCCGTGAATGTCACCCAAAAATCGCCAACGATCGGCGATATTACCCATTTTTCAAGGATGCAATAGGAGCAATTGATAGAACTCATATCAAGTGTGTGATCAGCCAATCTGAGCAAGACAAATATATCGGCAGAAAAGGATATCCGACACAGAATATTATGGCCGTATGTGATTGGGACATGTGCTTCACTTTTGTGTTGGCAGGGTGGGAGGGGACAACACATGATGCCCGTGTCTTCCAAACTGCTATCTCTACTCCGTCTATGAATTTCCCCCACCCACCTGAAGGTATCTCTTTAAGACTTGCACCTTTATTATGTGTTTTTTTGTCACATTCACTATAATTTTACAATGTTAAACAAAATTGTGTATTTATCAGGAAAATATTATTTAGTAGATGCTAGCCATCCAACACCAATTGGATATCTTGGTCCGTATAGATGTGAACGTTATCACATTTCAGACTTCAGGCGACAAGACAGATTTACAAGTGAGAATGAGATGTTCAATTATTATCACTCAAGGTTGAGGACCACTATCGAAAGGACATTTGGAGTATGGAAGAATAGGTTTCAGCTCTTGGGAGAAATGAAATCATATAGCTTTGAAACACAAGTTCGCATTGTTTGTGCAACAATGGCTATACATAATCTTATCCGCAGAAATTCCCAAACAGATATGGATTTTCAGCAAGCTGAAAGAGAAAATGTGAGTGCTGAAGGTAATAATAATCCAGTTGAAGTAGCATTCACATCAACTATTCACAGATTATCTTCAACACACATGAATCATGTTCGTGCCATGATCAAAGACGAACTTATTAGGGCTGTTAGGGGTAGGTCATCCAATTAAATTCCACTGCATGTATGACATTATGATTGAAATATATAATTATCTTTTATTTTAAAATTAAGTGTTTTAGTGTATTTTTCTTCTTTTTCAATAATTATTGCACTTTTTATTTTAAAAAAATTTATTCACATTTTTTAACATCAATTATAACAATATTAACACAAACAATATATATGTAGTATTCAACAAGCTTCATACCATTTTCAGTCATTTCTTATCTAAACGGGCTTTTCAAACGCTAATCCAAACAGGTTCAACTTTAAAAAAAAGTTATTTCTTCCATCGCCAATCCAAACACAAATCACATCTATAATCTGACTTTTTTTTTCAATCAGGCTTATGCAAAAGCTCTATTTTAAAAAAAAACTATTTATCCGCTGAATTCCCAAACAAGCACTGAGTCCGTGAGGGAATTAAGCTGGAGGAGCCAACACGCGTCACACATCCCTACAAAATAGGAGTACTGTGCAAATTTATGCCTTCAAAAATTATTATATTTATCTTAAAAATGAAATTAAATTAAAATCATCCTTCTAACATTGTCAATACCAGAATGAAGAGCATCAATGTTGATGAATGATGATCAAATGAAGAGCATCAATGTTTAAATTTTGATTCTTCGAGAGTATAGATACTGGTATGTTGAAAAAAACTATTTGAGTAGCTGTAATATGTGGTAATTAGTTTGCTACGTTAACCACATGCCCATAATCAGAAATTATAGCCAATAATTCTTATTCATGAATTTGAGCAGTGCATTAAACTTGTATTTGGTTTTAATATATATTACTATAGCATACTCTGATGTTAAATATAAAATCTAATTTATATATTTAAAATAAAAAATTATATGATAAAGGTAATACATACGGAATACTCCAACAAATTTTAGAACAGTTTATTTTGGGCATTTTCTCCATTTTAGTTCTGCTATTTTTTTAACAAAAACTCATATATTCAATTTTTTATTAAAGGTGTGTGTAAATGTAATTCATAAAACACCAGCCTATTCATAACCATAATTTACCTTCAAATCCCGAGACTTCCCCATCTTGTTTATACTAATATACTCAGTACTCATGGGCCAATTTTATTACTACGTACGGTTCTTAATACAACATTCATTTTTTTTTTTTGAGATTAGGAAAGTACAATAAATTATTTTAAAGTATTTATACTTATCATTTTTATATCAAATTAATTTATCTGACTTATAAATAGATATATAATATAATAATGCATAACATATTATATGATTATAAATTGATATATAATATGATAATGCACATTATATTATATGATTAACTAGCTTATTTAACTTCTTTAATCTTTCTAAAAAAAGTCAACTGGTTTTTATATTAATGACTAAATGTAGTACTTTCTCCGGTTCTATTTATAAATAACTTTCTCTCTCATAGGGTTGATCATTTTTATAAGCAACTTTCACTTTGTGTCTGAAAATGTAAGCTCTTTTTTCCTATTTTATCTTTATTAAATACATATTATTTATAATTAATTATCACATATATCAAGAGTTTTATTTAGGAGAGAGAAAAAAAATTTACTAGGAGAATGAAGTCAAAAATGCATTAGGAAAATGTATTTTATTATCTCTTATATTTTCTATACATTCTCTCTCAGTTTTCATAAATAGGGGTATATATAGAAAAATATGACATTTTTTACACACTTATTACTTTTAACTATCAGTTTATTTTATGTAATAAAAAATAAAATTATTTATAAATAGAATCAGAATAAATATTTTTTACAAGACTTTTTGATTAGGCGAGATTGAAATATTGGTAGCCTTGGTTGATATTAACTTTCTTGAAAGTATTTTTTTTATTCTCACATACTTAACTTTAAGACATCGTAATTAAGGAATAGAACTCCTATCCTATCCTATTAGGATAGGGGGATGTTGCCATGTTTGTTGGGCCACTTTTATTATTTGGGCAGTGTTTTCTCATTTCTTTCCAGATATTACTCGTGTAGTTTAGTTTTGAAATTAATCGCCCGTTTGAGTTCTATGATTTATGTGTGGGTGTGTTAAATAGAATAAGTCTTATATTATTTAAAAGAAAGAAAACATAAGAATATATATTACTCCTTGTGAAATTGGGCTAGTAGACGAGCTAAGAGGAAGAGTGGGCTTGCGCACACAACAATAGGCCACTAGGAGGCAAACGTAGTTGAAATTCGGCGATTTCTCACTGCGTGTGAATTAAATACGGATTAGGCATTTTTTATTAAATATTTTTTTGAAAAAAAATCTAAAATTCATTTTTTGAAATTTAAAAATGCTTAATAAAACGTGATTATGACATTCAAGTGTACAGAAACTGCTGATTAAAATTATGGTTATGGTCATTGATTTTTTGTCCTAAGTTCATATGCATGGGGAGCCTATAAAAGGCACAGCTCGTAGGAGGTTCATGCATCCAATTTTGAAATCTCGAGTACTCTTCCTCTCTGCCCTATGTGTTATCTGCCTCATAGTTGCTTAGTGTTTTCACTGTTTTGTTTCACTTTGTGTCTGCATGAAGAGTCTATTTTATTATAGGGAGTGCTGCTTCCAGTCTACCTGTGATTGCCGAATAATTTTTAAGGTCAGCGTTCGTGAATGTGAGTCGGACTACAGATTTTGTAAGAGTTCACCACTATCCTCTAAAAAAAATAACATTAAATACGGAATATAGAAAAATAAAACTCTAGAATGCGGACACTCCGACGCTGTACCGTTGTCACGTGGCGTTGTATCCTCTACGCTGTTTGGCGTTTCTTTAGGACGTGACTTGCGCGTCGTGTCAAAACTCACAGGATTATTTCATTAGATATAATGAAAAGTTATTAGAAATAATATATTAAAATATATATTATTATGTATGTCCACCTTCCTATTATTTTTATAATTTTGATAGGATAATATAATCCTTTTTATCATAAATTAAAGAATCATGTCTGTAAATAAGAGGTATATTTTAAATATTGAATAAGAATTACTCACTTTCTCCTCCACTTCTCATATTATCTCTTATCTTTTATTTTATTTAGGATAGAAGTAAATATATTATAAAAATTATTTTAAAATAAGACTTCCTTTAAAAACATAAATTTGTTAAAAAAAATCCTATATAACCATAAATAAGAATTGTTAAAAAAAACTAATTAACATGTCACTTTTTCAATACAGATAGGATAATACATAGGATCATCAATTTATTATATAGAATGCGATTAACATATAAAATCATATGTTATCAAAAATATATAACAGTATATATTAGCATATTTTTAAATGACTGGCAAAAAAAGGTTTTTAAAATGAACGAAATAATAATCTTTCTCTATATGACTAGCAGTCATTAAAAAATTAAATTATTCACAAGTCAGTAGATGAAAAAATCTATCTCAGTCGAGTTCGCAAAGAAAGTCATGTCCATATTTCATCTAAGACAATTTAAAATATAGAATTTATATTTAACTATGCTATTTTTTTGCCAGGTATTTTACTATGCTAATAATAAATAATAAATAACATCACTTAATAGTTAATACCAATGTTTTAAAAACCGGACATAACGTCGAGCCGGAAAGGTAAGCGGGTTATGGTTCAACCGGTTGAAACGGTCAGTCGGACCGGTGATGTAATAATTCAATTTAAAAATTATATATATATATATATTATAATTAATCTTTAGTCTAATTTCATAGGAAGTTAATAAAGTCACAAAATATCATTTAAAGAAGAACATTAAGTCAATCATCAACCTAACAAAATATACTAACAATAATAATGTTATGACTTGTCAAATATTGATGACTCTTGATTGATTCAAGCGTAAGTTTCTTAAACTACATTTATATCATACCACTCTGATCCTATTTATAAGTCATTTTTGACCAAAAAATTTGGTTCTTACAATTAATCTTTAGTCTAATTTCATAGGAAGTTAATAAATTCACAAAATACCATTTAAAGAAGAATATTAAGTCAATAATCAACCTAACAAAATATACTAACAATAATAATTTTATGACTTGTTAAATATTGATGACTCTTGATTGATTTAAGCATAAGTTTCTTAAAATACATTTATATCATACCACTCTGATCCTATTTATAAGTCATTTTTGACCAAAAAATTTGGTTCTATTTAAAAGTTCAGTTTCAGTGTAATAAATAAGATTATGACAAATTTACCCCTATTTATTGTATAAGTGAAGAAAAAATTTAAAGATAGGTAGAGAAAAAAGAGTTAAAAAGTACTCATTCATAAATGAGGGCATAGTTGTAAATTTACCCCATAATCATTTAGTTAACTATATCGCCTTGGTATGTGAGATTTAGTTAAAAGGGACTTATAAATAAGACTAGAGTGGTAAATGTTATCATCTTCTTGAGGAAATGATATAAAATCAAGACATTTAACTCTAATTTCAGTATTTCCAATTTCATCCTTGGTTTGAGGATGAACCTCATTGGCTTTTTCTTCAAAAGCATCTTTATAAAATAGTTTGTAATAAACCAAATTATTAAAATTAGTAACATAAAATATAAAAAAATAAAGTAATATATCTAAAATTTATATGCCAGTTTTTTAAATTTTGTTTACAGCATGAAATAAAAAAAAATTGCAACAAAATTTTTTTTCTCATTTTTTATTGGACCAAACGATTTTTGAAAAATCGGTCCGATTTTTGGCTCAAAAACAGTTAAAAGACAGTCCAAAACGACTCCCTAAAAAAACGGTCCAACGCATATATCCGGCCCGCCTTAGTGACCGACCGACGGTTCGACCATCCGGACCGGTTCTCTAAACAATGGTTAATACTTACCATCATTCTTTATAAAAATAGTTAAAGTATGTTTGTTTACATGAAATATACCAACATGAGTTGACATAAGTGGTAAGAGGCTTGTTTTCCATAAACGCTCTAATATTGAGTTTGATCCTTAGGGCGGTGTGTATGAAAAAAATTCGTTTAGGAAGGTCGCCTCCATCTTAAGCCCGACAGTACCTGAAGAATTAGTCATCAGAATACTATTAATATTCAATTTCAAATATGTGTAAATTAAAAAAATATAAAAACCTAATGAAACAATTAATATTAAAATCTCGATTATATTTAAAAATTTTAGTTTAATAATTGTAATATATTAGTTTACTAATATAAATATCAAAACCTCAATTTTATTTACAGCAATTTATTATTTTATTTTAGTTTAATAATCTAAATAAATTATATTAAAAATTAAATATGCTTTATCAATTCCATAGTCATCATTTGAGTTTGCTATATCAATATTCTTTATTAGCAACATTAACGATATTAGAAATATAGGATCAAAATTATACTTGACAAAGTTAAGGGACTAAAATTATATCTCATGTAAAATTTAAATGACTAAAAATATACTTTAGCCTTATATAAACTATGCAAGCATTTATCAAATTAAATATTAAATAATGAATTAAAGAATAACATATCATAATATATATATATATATATATATATATATATATAATATGAAAATGCCAGCTGATCACACTATTTAGAAGGGGTTGGCTACAATCAGACGGGCTTCTCTCCTTTGCTTCCATCGTTCGCTGCCTTCCTTTTCTTTTAAACTGAATGGTTTTGGTGCAAAATGATCATGTTTTTTTTTTCTTTTTTTCCTTGAAAAATTACATCCAACATTTGAAAATACTTTTTCAATACCATCTAGCAACTTGAAATATGTTTCCAACATCACTTAATATCTTAAGAAAATTTTTAGCCCATTTAGCTCTCTAACACATTTTTTTAGTACCATATAGTACATTAAAGTATTTTTTTCACTATTATCCAGTATCTTAAACTAATTTTTAGTGTATCAAGCACTCCGAAACATTCATCAAAAATTACTTTAATTAAGACGTTGAGTGTTACTGAAAAAATATTTTGAGTGCTATATGTATTAAAAATTAGTTTAGGATATTGAGTACATCTGGAAAAAAAAATACTTAAGTGTGTTGGATGTTAAATATTAGGCTATGCTAAAAAATATATATGTTAAGGTGCTAAGTGAATCAAAATTTGTTTTAAAAGAAAAGGAGGTCAACCAACTTGGGAGCAAAGGAGAGAAGCTCGTTATTAAAATTTAAATAGTTTAGATTTAATATTTCATAAAAATATTAATAAAATATCGCATTATTTAAAAAATAAATAAATTTAAAAACTATTAAATTTTAGTTATGATAATTTAAAATTATAATAAAATATTTTAAAAAATATTTTTTATAAAATGATAAATATAAGTGGCTCATATTTCAATCTACAAATTGGGATAAGTAAAAGAGGGGAAGAGAACTATAAGAATAGATTTAGAAGCTGATTAATCTAAGAGGCACGGTGGTGGGAATAAAATATAAAAAGAAAAGAGCCACCAGCAATGAAATTAATAATTATATATATATATATATATATATATATATATATATATATATAATAACTACTTTTTTCTTTGTCCAATATAATAACGACTGTTTGCTAGTTGTTTTCCACTTGTTGCGTGCCAGTTATTTAATAACCAGTTATACCTCCACCAGGCACAGAATTGGACTTTGATGTGAAGTACAAATGAGATATGCTATGGTGTGGGTATCTAGCTACATTATATTAGATTTAGATTATATGCCAAGAATGGGTCACTAAATAGTCCATCTCTATCTTCAATTATAAATACCCATTTGCTTTAAATAATTATAGTCACACACTGTCACGCAAAAGTAATGTGTTTTTTTATACCCCACCATGATCATTTTATGCCTCAATTAGACCCACCACAACCTCCTACACAATACTCTACCTTATTAATTCTTGCATTTCCTCAAAAGTTGTCCTCATTATCTCACATGTACGTAAATAAATGATCAACTGATCAACATCGTATACTAAAAACACGTGACTGTACGTGTCACATATACCTTAAATTCATCACTCTGTTTGAATCAGTAAACTGAGTTAAAATAAAGCAACTCTATGAATATGTCAATTCAACTTCCTTGGCTGGTCTCACATATTCACAAATTTTCATGTTTTTTAAAATTTGAAATTATAGAGTAATATATATCACTTTAATCCTATTTATAAGTCTAAATTAACTAACTCTCATATATCAAAAAGAGTTAGTTAACTCATTAATTATGGGCTAAATTTTTTTATTTTACTCTCATCTATGATTTATTAAAAAAATCAATATAAATAAATTATTTTTTTATTTTAATTAATAAGGATTAAAAAAATATAGTTATTATTTTAACAATTAGCTTATAATAAAAACTAAAATTTTTGATCAAAATAAGTTTATAAAAAGATCAGAGGTGGTTATAAAAGGTGTCTGGCGAGTGGGGAGCCATAAGGAATCTCCTTCACTTGCAGGGCTAGCTTAATTAATGAGGCCCAATAGTAAATGTATTTATTTATGACGCGGCGGCCTAATAATTATTGAGGAACACCTTGCCTCCTCCTCCTGTTGTTTTTGTATTGTTCTCCTCTTATCAACATTAATTTGTTGTTGGTATGGCAAAAAAAAAAAAAAAATTGTTGTTGGTAATGTGTTTATATCAAAATTATTCATTTAGAAGAGCCAGAATTATCGTGATACGATATTTGATCCCCATGCTTAATGTTTCAACGCTCTCTTTATTGACATGCAAGCGACTTTGTAGATCTTTTAATTAATTCAGATTTAATTATTTCGCCGTGAGATGTACGCACATGTAATCGGTGGGAGAAATTAATTCAAACTTAATGCGATAAGAATAATTTTATCACGTCTTCTGTAACTTGATCTCAATTCCTATGGTCGTGGCCATTCATCGTAACAAATTGTTAAGCTTTTCATAAATATTTTTAGCACCAATTTCATAAATAAGTTATTGTGACCTGTGAAGTAAATTGGAGCAAAATTTTAATACACACGCATTTTTAAAAAAAGAAAATTGCTCCTGACCCAGCCATTTTCCGTGAGAAAAGGAGACACACACCTCTTGTCTTTTTTTTTTTTTTTGGGGACAAAGCACAGCATCTCTTGTTTAAAAAGAGCGTAAGTGCCATTTAAGCTAAACATTCGTGACTAACGTATATATGTAATGTAGTATATCAAATATATAATACTACTATATTATTCGCACTTGGAGGATGTAAAATCAGCAATCCTGAAGAAATTAGGGTTCCCACCGCTATTTTTTTTTTGGAAAAAGAGAAGCCATTTATATGAATCACATTGAAAAGAGCAACTTTCTGAGTGCAAGCAAATAAATAAAGTTGGGGGAGTTTGCCGAGTACATAAGAGTGTTCGTATACAATGGACATAGGATTCTGAAATCAGTCCAAGGGTTATTAAAGGGTAATTTTACTGAGAAGTATAAAAAAAAAATAATTTTATCCTGATCATTATTTCAGTTAATTTTAACCGTTAGTTAATCAAATATATTGAACTGACAATCTATATATTATTTACGTCATTTTTTGTTAAGGTGCGAATTTACATCGAAAGTTTTAAATCTAACTTTGAAAAAAAATAAGTAGATGATATATAGACTTTCAGGATAAATTTAACTTTAACAAAAATGAAAAAGATGAAATGTGAACTGTCAGTTTAGTATATTTAGTCAATTAACATTCAAAATCAACTGAAATAATGATAAAAACAAAATTGCTCAATTTTTCACGCTTCTAAAATAAAATTGTCTCTTTCTAAAAACTTTTAAATCAAAATTACCCATTAACTCTTAGTCAAATGCTAATGGGAGTAAACAACTAATAATAACAAAGTTAGGGGAATAACTATGTTCTAAGAAAGACTTTTTTTTCCGCCAACTAAGGAAGAAATCTAATTATCTAAAAGTGCAATAACAAACGAAAAATATGTACCGATAAATTTCAATTCAAAAAACGGCAACATGTTTACCCTATTTATTTATCATCAATATTTTAGGTGATTAATTCCTTTCTCGAGGGGTTATAATAATTTCTCCCAGAGTTTAATATTTGAATGGTGCTGAGTATGAAGTTTGAACAATTAAATGGGATTTGCAAATCAATCCAATTAATTGTAGTAGTCGTAGAAAAAGCCCATTTTAGAATTTGATCCAAAACCAGAAGTTAAGGATATTGTTAACAAAACAAACCCTTCAAAAAAGTTTGGCGTCGGTGGTAAAATAGCAATACACTGTGGGTTTGGACTTTGAAGGCGCTATTAAAGGCTTTTAATTAAAAAGGTAAGGTCGGGGCCCACTCGTGAAAGGGACCTCTGACCATGAGTGTACGGTGAGACAGGTGTGGGACGCTCTTGCTAGGATGTCGCCACCTGTACGCTGTACCCCGTCTCGTCGGACGCCCCCCACGCTGGGACAAGAGTTCATTGCTGTCTCTGCATGGCCCTTTCCTGTATATTCGTCCTCGTCGATCTTTCTTTATGAGTTTATGGGACCACCATTTCAACAGAAATATATCTGCCCGATGCAAATATCTGAGCAAATTAATTTATTATAGTATTTGAATATTAAAGATACATGTCTCATCAACAAGGCGTTTGTAGTCCAACGGTTAGGATAATTGCCTTCCAAGCAATAGACCCGGGTTCGACTCCCGGCAAACGCATTTTTCCTTTATTCTCCGTCAGTTTCCATGAATACTGGTTTTCTTTTTTAGTTTCCCACCTAATATCATAATCATATATATTGCCATTTACTATCATTTTACATGTATCCTTTCATTTACTGTGTCTTTTAATAATAACGTGTTCCTTTTTTAAAAAAAATGCCAACCATTTATATGTAATTATTAGGAGTATAGAATCGTGTACATGGAGACATCATATCCCAACAAAAAGTGGGAGCGAAGAATACTTTGCTTCTAGTAATGAATGTGAATCAATTGAATTTAAGAGTAAATTATTATAAACTATTTACTAATTAAGAGTGATCACATTGCTAGCTAATGGCGGCTATAGCAAGCTCACTGTTGATCGTACACAATTGAAATCTCCTCTAATGATGTTGTTCCCGAGTGAAGAAGCTGATGCGAATCACCTCTGGTGGAGCCAAAGTTAGAGGTTCTTGAAGTAGACGAAGAAACTGACACATAAACTCCAAGAGGCCTCACCATTGGTAACTCCATTAAAGGCTCGTTTGGATCTAGCAAAATATGCACCACTTTTCTCATTTTTGGCCTAAACACAGGATCTGGAGACAAACAAGCCAATCCAACCATCAGTGCCCTTCTAACTTCTTCCTCATCAAACTCATCTCCTAAAAGCGCGTCCACACACTCCATCAAAGCATTCTCACTATGCATGTTCCAAACATAGTCCACCAAACTGTAGTTATCTTCTGTATTGCCCTTTGTTGATCTTCTTCCACATATAACTTCAAGCACTACCATCCCAAAACTGTAAACATCTGATTCTGGTGTGGCTTTTCCTGTGAAACCTATTTCTGGAGCCAAATATCCAGGAGTTCCTGCTAGGTTTGTGATCACTGATTCTTCATTATACAGCAACCTTGCGAGGCCAAAATCTCCAAGATGAGCGTTGTAATCTGAGTCTAGCATTACGTTGTTTGGTTTAACATCTCTGTGAACAACTGGGTTTCCACAGTCTTCATGAAGGTAGACTAATGCTGACGCAAGTCCTACAAATATCTTGACCCTTGTTTGCCAGTTCAGAATGTCCTTGCCTATGAACCGATCTAAACTTCCATTTTGCATGTACTCATATACCAAGAGAAGATATTCGTCTTCATGGCACCACCCTAGTAGCTGTACTATGTTCTTGTGCCTAAGTCGGCCTATGGTGCATATTTCAGCGAAATACTCTCTTTCGCCTGTTGCAGAAATTCCAAGGGTCAACAATCTGATAATTAACGCGAAACTTTTGTAATTTGGCTTCAGCACTAGATTTTTGGCAACATTTTGCCTACTAATATAAAATAAGTTTAGGATCTAAACATCTCAAAGAAAAGTCAATCAGATATACCGTCATCTATTTAATTAATTTGGATAGATTAAGAAAATTAGTTAAATTAGTTATTTATAAAAAGTGTATGTTAATTTCTTTAAAATACCCACTTAAATTATTTGCATTGAAACTACCTTTTAATGCAAACTCTCTTAATATGTGCAGTTAATATAGATATACCTTATAAACAAATGATAAATATGGGGGATCAAGTGAATTGAGGTCTTATATTTAGAATCAAATCCAACTCTCAACTAATTTTTATATTGGAGACCGTAGAATGGACCAAAATGACAGGTTATAGTTACAAAGAAAATCAAACACTCCAATTTTACATGTCAATAAAAGTCAAGTACCTAAGAGAGAGTGTGTGTGTTTTTCCCCTGCTGTTTATTAGTTAGCTAAAAGGTTCACATACCTTGTTTAGAATTTGCTGAAATCTTCTTGACTGCTATGGTTTTTGCGGGATTAAAAAGGAGGCCTTTATAAACACTGCCAAATCCACCTCTTCCTAAAAGATTCTCCTTCCTGAAGGTGCTTGTAGCCATAGATAATTGCTTGAAAGTGAACTCTTTGGGAATATCTGGAGCAGCTATTGATGAGCATTGATCTATAACATGTTGCCTATTATTATCACCCCTCTTATCAATCTTCTTTTTCCTTTTCTTCATGGTTTCCCAGATAAATGGAAATGAGCTTGCCAATATGGCCAGAAAAATGGGTATGACAACGATCAGAATGGTCTTAATGGTCTCGTTTTTGCTGGGTTTATTACTAGCACATAATGAAGGCAAAGGAACTGAAGTGAACACCCAATTGAGGATTTCATGGCTTTCAGGCAAAGTGTTGCCCGTAGAAGCTGTGAAACCAACATAAACTGTGTTTGGGACAATATTTGGGAGATCAAGAGAGAGGTTAAGAATGCTCTTTAACGTACTTTCGGAGTATCCGAGAGAGACATAAAGCTTGTTAATGGAACCATCGTACTCTATTTTAACCAGAATAGTTTGTCCACTGCTTAGTTTAATCCCAACGTGATTTAGACTCTCTGTAGCAACTGGACTTATAGTGCTTCCTGTGACTACCCCAACGTGGTTTCCATCTCGATCAAACTCGTTCTTGAATGTGTCAAACTCAACAGCTATTTGTTGCAAAGATTCACCTAGACACGAATTAGGAAAAAAACATCTCATCATCATTTTGTCGTCGGACAAGTTACTCGTTAAAAATCATAAAAGCACATAAATATTTTCTTTTTGTGTGAATATGGACATGCTCTGTTGGAGAATCAAACCCTCAAATACTCGTTTAATTAAATAGAAAAAGTTCTTATCATTCCCATCCATACATGATTTGCTATAAAAATATAAATATTAATCAGATAACTAGCAAGTATAGTAATTAGCAAGAAAGCCAATCATGGACTATCTATGGATCAAATGTACATAGTCAAAATTTGAGTTTTTTTTAAATGATGATTTTTTAAACAAAAAATTATTTTAAAAAAAATAATAGTTAAAAGATTATTTTTATTTTAGATTCTATATCCATTAAAATAATTTTTTAAAAAATATAGAATTTTAAAAAAAAATCTGATTTGAACGGTTCAGATCTGATTAACTCTCCCTGCTAAACAAAGTGCTTAGTAGAGAAACCGGTTCTAGGTATGATTAGCGCTTAGCAATAGCAGGGAGAGCTATGCATATCTTGATTATCCAAATCTGATATGTATGGTTCATATTTATTTTGAAATAGTGATTTTTAAAATAAAAATCATTTTTTAAAAAAAATAATAATTAAGTGATAATCATTTTTTGTATTTGTGTGCAAAACTAAAATAATCTCAGTTAATCGGTAGCATAAGAAACCGAATGGTTTGGCAAAATAGAAAAATCTTTTAAAGAAGCTGTAATTATGATTACTAATATATATATATATATATATATATAACATACTAAGCGAGACAACTTAAAGCATCTTATATTAATTAACATCAAGTTGATAGCGTAGTTACAAACATGCAGCATGAAAGTAATCGAGCATATATATATATATATATATTTCTCAAGTAATAAATCTTATTTTATTGTGTTTGTGGCATTAGCTACTAAATTTATGTGCGTGTCCATAACCAAACAAAATATACACAAACACACACATCATAAAGGACAGGTTGCAAATCAAAAAGCTGCGCTCTCATGTGTGTATTCCAAACCTGTGTATATGTTTATAGACTTACCTTGAGTAGAGTGATCAAATAAGCCCAAATAAGAGCCGTAGCTAGAAGGTGGTGAGGGGTTGTGATTACTTGCAAAAACAAAAGTAAGACCATCACCAGAGATGGTTGAATTATTATCCATGGGATTGATCCTCATAGTGAAGGAAGTGCTGATTAAAGCAGGCCACGCTCTAACCCTTTGAGGGTACAACACCCTTCCAATCTTGTTCATCGCCGACGACCATGGCGAACTCGAATTGATCCACGGCTCAGGAGTCAGCCTCAAATGGCCCTCGCCTGATGTCGCCGACCCCATGCACAGAAGCTCACCGCTGCTGCAACTTTCAGGGCCAAACGACGCGAAAGAGAAAGTTGTAAGGTCTATCATAGAGCCTGAACAAGCTTCTACAAGCAAGCTAGCTGACGCACACAGAAGAAGCACCAACATGGTTGTATTGTGTTGTGTTGTGGGTGGATGAGTTTAATTATTATATAAGGTGGTGAACAAAGTTGGTGCCTTGTTAATTAATGGTATATATTGTTCCATGATTCGCCTTCACTTGATGATAAAAAAGGCCAAAGTTGGGGTAAGAGATGCAAATAACAAGAGAACAACAATTTATACCTTCTTGTTTGATTCGCAAGATCTGAGTAGAAATAGACGGACTCGTGACACAAATTCAATATATGCTCGTTCTTGTCTATTCTGGGCGCATCTCGAGGGATAGCGATTAATACAAAGCAGATAATGCTTTATATATTCATATATGGGACTATATAGTTTAACAAGTTATGACTTGAACTAGATCATTAATGTTTTTGTATGACTAATACGGTGAGTACTAGGCAGCACAAGTTTTTTAGTTAGTGGGATGGAAGATAATTTGAGAACAAAGAAGCAGACTATATGAAAATGGCAATATTTTGTTGTTCCCAGGTACTTCTAAAGTAGAAATTTTAATAAGCATCTGTATAACTAAGATGACATAATCTGTAAATACAGAACAATTATGTATACTATAGAAAAACTCACAAGACTGCCGAAAATGATAATGAACTTTGATAAAATCCGAGCCTAATGTACGTTGTCTCCTTAAGACAATTTGTTCCCTCTATAAGGATGCCCAATGTTTTCGAACAATTGTCTCTCAGGATAGAACGGATTGCGTCTTCAGAATGATGACACTATCAATTAGAAGCCTGAACGAACACAATGAGACTGCTTTCAGAATCGCACATGATATGAGATGATTGCAGAATGCACCATGCAGTATATGAGAGAGGAGTGTTTTGAGATTGAATGATTTTTTCCTGTCACTAGCACGTCCTATTTATAGATGAAGGAAATTGATCGGATGGACTCGACTCTTGCGAGCGAACCGGTGCGTCGTGCGAATAGACATACCAGAACGGAGCGAACAAAAGTGAATGGTGACTTTTGCTAGCGAACTGGTGCGTCGTACGAACAGACACATCAAAATGAAGCAAACGGACGTACCAGAAGACGCACCAAAATGGATGCACTGGTTTGGTCATAGCATTTCGCTACAGTCGCTGTTGGGAGAATCACGGAGGGGTAAATAAGGAATTAAACAAAAGTTTAGGGATTATTCGGACAAACTAAAAAATAATTTAATAATTTTTTTTAATCTCACACGCGCACGCACGTACCGACGGCGACCGACCGAACCGAGCCGAGCCTACTGGCCGAACAGCGGCGGCGGCGCGCGTGTGTGGTGGACTAAGGCCTATCTAAGTCATCAATCCTCAACAAAAGTGGATTGGCCCAAGGGCCCATTTTAGAGGTTTGAAGTAGAGCCTTATATACACTTTTACTTCTCTTAATTTGTCCAATGTGAGACTTTTATCCACACACCATGTTCTCCTTCCTTTCCCCTCTTCTCTTCCAACATACTTCTTATTCATAACCCATGGAAGTTAGACCCAAAATTTCAACAATCCCCTACATGGATAAGAAGTTAGTCCATAATGACCAAATGCAAATGAACATGTTTGCAAAGTGCGATTCCTCTACGAGAAGCAACTGCATCGAGATAGGTAGGGGTTACCTTTGAACCCTCTCTAGTAAAAACCTATCGGATATACTCAGTCAATCGGTGGACGTGTTGTCTTGAGCCGTCAACCTTTAATGTATACCAAGACAATGAGTCACACAATTGCTCCTCTAGCATCATTCGTCCTCATGTTGTGCCCATTTTGGCCCTGGACACCGCCTGGTTCTGCGAGTGTTCTAGAGAATTAGCCGTTTTAAATTCTCATAGAAGCGGCCCCACTTCACACTCACATAGGTGATTCCTTGCGATGTAAGTTAATATACATCATCTGAACACACCAGATTAAGAAGCCATTAAAAGCTCAAATGCTTACCCTTATATATATACACACTGTCTTGTCATATGAATGGGTATGAGTTTAAAACTCCACAGTGTTTACAGTCGATCATCACTTAGTTGTTTCTTTGAACCTAGTTTGTGGGATCTCCACTCATCTAAGTAGAGTTACCGCAATAATCAACAATTGATTGGCCTTAAACTCATTCCTTTCGACAAATTTCTAATCAACTCTCTAGGAATCCCTTTAGTCAATGGATCCACTATATTCTTTTTTGATTTCACATAATTAATCGAGATGATTCCATTAGAGAGTAATTGTCTAACGATATCATGTCTTCAACGTATATGTCTAGACTTACCGTTATACATGACATTCTTAGCCCTACCAATAACTGCTTGACTATCACTGTGTATACACACTGCTGGTACTGGCTTTGGCCAATTAGGAATGTCCTCAAGAAAATTACAAATCCACTCGGCTTCCTCACCAACTTTATCTAAAACAATAATTCTGCTTCCATAGTTGATCTTGCAATATAAGTCTGCTTGGATTACTTCCAAGACACAACACCCCCGCCAAGGGTGAACACATATCCACTTGTGGATCTTGTGTCGTTAGAGCTGGTGATCCAATTTGCATCACAATACCCTTCTAGCACTGCAGGATACTTCTCGTAATGCAAAGCAAAGTTTTGAGTGTGCTTCAAGTAACCCAAAACTCTTACCATAGCTTTCCAATGACACTCATTTGGATTACTAGTAAAGCGACTCAACATGCTTACAGCGTAGGCAATATCAAGTCTAGTGCATTTCATAACATACATAAGACTGCCTAGCACTTGAGCATACTCTTTTTGTTTTACAGTTTTACCAGTATTTTTCAACAAACGAAAACTAGGGTCTTTAGGGTTCTTCATAGGAACTATGTTCAAAATCTTGAATTTCTCTAGAATTTTAGTAATATAATGTGCTTGTGACAAAACCAACTCTTCAGATGTTCTATGGATTTTAATCTCACACGCGCGCACGGACTGGCGGCGACTGGCCGGATGGCGGCGGCGGTGGCGCGCGCGTGGTGGACCAAGGCCCATCTAAGTCCTCACTACTCTACAAAAGTGAATTGGCCCAAGGGCCCATTTTAGAGGTTTGAAGTAGAGTCTTATATACACTCTTACTTCTCTTAATTTGTCTAATGTGAGACTTTTATCTACACACCATTTTCTCCTTCATTTCCCCTCTTCTCTTCCAACCTACTTCTTATTCATAACCTATGGAAGTTAGACTTAAAATTCCAACATATTTATGTTTGTAAGTGAAAAAAATTAGGTGAGAAAAATTTCATTCTCATATACGAACCAGACTAGCTCATTTTCTTTTTATCATGTACGTACAAAGTTATGTTTCGTGAATGTCGTTCTTCCCCTCATATATACGAACCAGACTAGCTCATTTTCTTTTTATCATGTACGTACAAAGTTATGTTTCGTGAATATTGTTCTTCCCCTTGTGAATATTACCTATGTATATCAATTATTGTAACTAGCTCTCCGATAAGTTATGAATGGGAATTTTCCAACTGTTGAAGAAGACAAAAACTATTATCATAGGCTTTATGTTTTTAAGTCAAGAAGATAGGAGTTCATATCATTGAAGCATAGCTCAAATAATAATTAATTTTGAGCCGAGATATAGGCTCGATTAAGTAAAAGCTTTCGTGGTGTATGTAATTACTTTATTATAATGTTTAGAATTTATATCTAGCAAGAATATAGCATGTTCGCGTCTCTTATGGCATTTATAATTAATAATTGCACTTTATATATCTCTGGGCTATCACTTAACAGATATATCATATATTAATTCGCTTAAATGAAGGAATATAAATTTCTGGCATTGTAGAAGCGGGTAAATTTCTGTTTCACTCTGCAGTTGTTTTATTCATTCAATGTTCAATCAACTTCAAACTTCTTTGCTGCGTTGACAAAAACACTTAAATTAAATACATTCTTCTAGACCATATTCACATGGAAATAATCAAATAAGGATTAAAATTCGAAGCTGGCTAATGAGAATTAATATGATCACGATGTTGCCACAGACTCGACAAATAGTTCATTAACTCTAACGAAAAGCTTGTTCTGATTTGAGCCAAGATTTGCATGTCCAAGCTATATATACTACATATTTGCATTTAATTTGTTTATCATTATTTTCTCATCCCTCCCCTCATTAAAATGAGACATCAAAATCCCTTCCCTTCCTTCCTCCCCAATCAAAACAATAATATATACACATATGATGTACAAGCACACATAAATTAAAGTCCCCTTCGTTATTCTCTTCTAGTAAGTAGGAAGTTGCATCCCGTTTGTAACTTCAGCAGGTTGTTAGTGTTTGTAATCTTTAATTAAAAAAAATCCCCTTCATTATTCCCCTCCCCTCTCTCATCACATGAACAAATTAAACGAGCTCTAATAGATTATTGCATGTAAGTTTTGAGTGTCATGATAGTTTTGAGGAAGAAGGTCCTCTCCAACATGTCATTGTGATCAAATTCGACATTGAGAAGGGAGATTATTGCATGTAAGTTATTGTTAGGAAAGTAACTTGCTGCCACAGGAGTTTTGAGTGATCTTGCAGGATTGATGAAACTATGTAAGTATATATTTTCTCCAGTCCTTAATGTAAGTTTCACTAATGAAGAAATTGAACTATAGAATATATCTTATATTGAGGATAAGAGGGAGTATATACTTATATGTCTATTTTATATTTAAAAATCCATTATGATTTTGTTGCCTCTATTTTATGGATATTTATAACCCAAACTCCAAAAACATGATTGGGCATGATATAATTGCAAGATCGCAGTTGTTGATATATAATTGCAATTCGATCCCTCAATATGAAATTTTTTTAATAATAAAGACAACTAGACAGACAAGTACGTTCCCTTTTTAGAAAAGAAAAAGGATATATAAGCCAATAAATAGAAAATAGTACTCAACGCATATGCATAAATAAGAACTCGCGGAGACACCACCATCTATATATATTCACGAATCATGTGAGTGTTGTTTGTTTTACCAGAGAATGAAGGCCATTGGAAGCTACAATCATTTTCAAATAAAATATTTAATAGAAGTTAGAAACGTAACCAATTGTGATAGAGGTCCCAAGTTGTACTCCAGGTTTTACTATAGAAAGGATAAATATTTATATATTCACAAGCACATACACGATAATTTTGCCAGGGACTCTCCCATGAAGACTCATTTGAGTATCCTACAAGCTCCATTACAAAACATGTGCTTCATCAAACACACAAACAAAAACAAACAAAAAGGATATTCATACTTTTTTAATATCTATGTCTTTAGCTTTTTATCACCTTTTGTCATTTAGCTAAGCTTAGAACATTCTAGGTTGCGCCACCATTGTCGAAGGCGGCTTCAGTTTCAGTCGCTGCTCGTACTTACGAGCCCAGATATCCTTGCCGTTGATCTTATACTTTACCAGCCTCTTTCCGGTCAGAATCCGATCCACCGTCGCGACGCTGTCCACCAGCATGGTGGCGTACAGAGCCTCCTCCTGAGGCGAACGGTCCTCCTCCAACAGACATCCCATTAATATCTCCACCACGCTTTCCTCGCCAAATAAAGTCTTGAACAGATACAACACCTCTTCTTCCGTCACCGGGAAGCCCTTAGAAAAAGTCAGGAACATGGTCTTGTCGTCATCCACTACGTCACTTGACGGTTTCCACCACCGGTCATACCATAACCTCTCGTCCCTCAAATCCCACTCCGGCCTGCTCGGCTTGAAAGGACCGAACACGGCGTGCGGAAAACCCGGCACCGCCACTGTGGTCGGTGGGCCAGTAAAGCTGGTGGTGGGGCCAGCGATGCGATACACATGCGACAAGATATCAGTAAAGATCCTGCAACAAACATTGTTGAGAATACTCTTAATCCCGGCATTGATGGTATGACGTTTACTGTTAAAGAAGGTGAGAGAGAGGTTCTTTTGGATTAATGTGGTGGTGAGAGGGATGGCGGCGCCGTAAGAGAGAGGATCGTCGGCGTTGGAGTGTTCTAAACACTGAAGACAGAGAAGGGCCTCGTTGGCCAGAGCGTTTAATAGCGAAGGGTTCAGAAGGGAGATTTCAGGGACGAGATTGGGACGAGCAACATCATGTTCGAGCCAGAGCCAGAAAGCAACGGTGAGGATTGACTGGATAGGGTCACGACCAAGAGTGTAGATGAGATACATCAGAATGTTACGTTCTCTTGTGTGGAACATGAACAGCTCGGGAGCTGTGATGACCGCCATTGATGTTACATACAGAGGAAGCTTCTGAAAGTGAGAGGCAGAGAAATGGAGTGAAATTATTAAACCACTGTTATGAATATCTGCATGTATATATACACAGACACGCAGAGACGTGAGGTTTGGGAAAGTGATTAGCACACAGAAATTGAGGAGGTTAAAGAGCACAAACTGAAATAGAGTGGTGGAAATGTGAGATGTGTCAGCAAATACGAGATCTGGTACAGAGGGGGACCTGCTTTCTGATCGACAAACAAAACCCCTCCTCTCTCTCTCTCTCTCTCTGGTTCTCTTCTGTTACTTTTCCATGGATTTTATTGGCTAATCACTGATTATTATTATTATTATTCCCCAACTGTGCACACATTCTCAAAACTAAAAAATATAGTTAATTCATTAAATTCTTCTTAAATTGAAAGAAGTTTCTAATTTTACTTACATTAAATGAGGTATTATTTATCTTAAATTGAAAAAAGTTTCAATAAAATTGATAAATAATCATTAATTACTGTGATTTATATTATGAACAGAAAGCAGCAGCATTACTTCATCAAAAACTAAAGTTATATGCATTAAAAGGATCTGATCTTATCAGATCATAAGAAGTGTGTAAAAGGTCGCGTCTAATTTAAATTTTGTATGTATTGGGCATTTATTGCTCCGGATTTTCCTTAATTTTGAGTTATTGCATTATATTGGTCTTTGGATGCTTTCCACCACTAGCAGATCACCGTTTCGAAGCTACAAGCTAAGCCACCAACCCAGCTTTTAAATGCTTTGAGTAATGTACTTTCTTCTGCTTTACCAAAACTTGACTCGCTATTTTTAGTTCATGTTCTGATTTTATAAACTTTTTCATTTTAATTTGTGCAATGGAACGTAATTAAGAGGTCTAAAAGGAAACCTCATTCACTGAAGAAGAAATATACTAGTAATGAGTACTGTGGAAGCTATATGTGCGATGGATGTGGAACTTTTAGAAATTCAGTTTCAGAAGAAAAGAGATTGAAAGGGGGATAACATATATGTATGGCTTCTCAAACTGATGATACCAATTTACGAAATGGAGTTTTGTTTGTTCCCCAAGGTGATCAGTCAACATCTTCTAATTAATTTCATTGATTCCAACAAAACCAGGAAACGCTGAGTCTCTAACACAAGAATAATACTAATATGTTAGCACATGTGAATGGAAAACGTTAGCTTCTTCTTATATTATGGTTAGGTGAATTCACTTAAAATTTACTAATTATTATGTAAATTTTACATTGGATTATAGTTTTGTTTTTCTCAATCTCGTATTGTATTTTGATTTAACATATATAATACTCCATTCAGTCTTAAATATAAGACTAATTGACTTTTTTTATAGATATTAATGAAGCTAAATAAATTACTTAATCATATCATATATTGTATATTATTAAATTATATATCTTTATTTTTGGCCAACTATTAGATTATATATCAATTTATAAGTTAGACAAAATAATTTTAAAAAAAATGATAATATAAGTACTTTAAAGTAATTTAATTATCTTTCTTAATATTTCTAAAAAAGTTAATTGTGTCGTATATTATAATTAAAGTAGTATCTAATTACAATAATAATATAAACTGTGGTATCATTATCGAATATTTCAACCAAAAAGAAATGAATTTTTTCTCATATAAAGCTAGGAGCGAGAAGATTCTCTCCCGGTGGGTTGTCTCAATGTCCATTCTAATGTGTATAAAAGTGTGGCAAAGTGATGAATATATTCTATATGATGAAACCTAAAGAAAAAGGTTGTTTGTGTTTTTAATATGCCGGAAAAAAACATGAGAGAAAGCCCAAGAGACAACCATTGCCAATGTTATATATGACTGTAATTTTGGATTTAGAACAGATAATTGTATTGTTACTTACCAAAAAAATGATTAAGCTAAATAAGCAAAAAAATAACCGACATTTTGTCATATATTTACACCCGCGCCATGAAAGTAAAACTGATTTTTTTAATAAAGGACAATTTTATTATAAAGATAAAATGAAGTACATCATAAAAAGAAAAAGGTCAGAGCCTACTCAAATATGCAAGGTCTAACCCAAAATATTTCAGTAATGCACCATGCCCACTGTGAGTTAGAAGAAAACACAAATGAAAACAGAAAAAACTAGCAGTAGCTAGAGTCGAGTTTGGAAGAGCCTAAAGCCCATGATTTGATCTACACCACCCCTTGAAACTCCACGCATGATTATTCAGAAAGCTCCAACAATGGAGGAAAAGTCATGCCACCAGCACACTCGCAGAGCCTTACCCAATAAGTAATTAACGCCACCACAAGGCATCAATCGATCCGGTTGTCTCATGACGTACGTCTACATCCTTCAGGATGTTGAAAGAGACTCCGGTACCATAGACCAGAGATAAGAGAGCGGAACCCAACACAACACTCTGTTCATGAGGCCAATACAAAGCAGACAACAGGAACTGACCAGAGGCTAAAATATAATAACTAAAACAAACTTTATTGAAGAATAATATAGCATAACAAGAAAGGAGCCACCCCCAACGGTTGAACAGCAGGAGTTGAGGAAAGCTAAAGAACTCAGATTGGGCTTTCCAGCTTCCTACTACCGTCAATATTTTTGGATTCATATTGCCGCTCGTTATTAATCATACCATCATTAAATTTTTTATTGTATATTTATATGCACCACAAAAAAAAAATCAATTTTTACCGTGTATTAACCAATTATACAATGAATAACATTTTCCTTTTGTGCGAAGGGATACAAATTATAAGATGCGGTGGGTAAAAATAAATAATGTTGGTATATGGAGGTGTTAAAACGGGAAATGCCCAGCAAGTATATCAATTTAATTAAAGTAATTATATGGACGTTGGTGCATGTGGCTTGTTTTATTCTGCTTTGTATCAATATTAAAGTACTTTCACGAAGCCAGTTGCTGACCATCAATATTATATATATATATATAATATCCTTCTATATATGTTAAGTTTTACTCTTTCTTGGATGAGACCAAAATTTTCCACCACATGGACAATAAAGATTAATAAATACTTGATTAACAAATGCACCTTATACACTATTACATAATTGTATATATTTTACGCTCTATGTTTAATAGTTTTCATGAAATGTTAAATATAAAGAGATGGAATTATGGGAAAGTAATATATAACGGGTTATTTAAAACAATCGTTAAGTATATGAGACATATTTAATGGTTTTTAATGACCATCGTGATATATTAAATTGTTTTTGTTGAAAAAAAAAGATATTATTTACTTGACGGTTGTATATAAAAAACTGTTAAATATAAGCTATCAATATGTTACGCTTAACTTGTTTATCAAAAAACCATGAAACTTATATATTTGACAGTTTTTTTAAAATAAACTATTAAATATAGATCTTTATAATCCATTTTAGAATCATATTCTATCACAATTTTAAAATTCTCACCATTTTTTAACGCACTCAAAATAGCTCCGACCACTCTTTTCCAAAAATCCCAACCACTATTTCACTCTCTATTGTTATTGGACTTGTTATTCTCCTTCATTTCCGTGAAGGCATTGGTCATTCTTCAAATCTCCATTTTTGAGTTGCATCTTCGTAAAGGTGAGTTTTTGGTGGTATTAATATGAACCAGTACAAAAAATAATCCTTGCAAGGTTATTCACTTCTCATGTTGGTCTCTATAGAGAAGCCCCAAGCCACTGAAATTCTTCCCGTCAAAATGACTTTTAATTAAGAGTCATTTTCCCCCTAAATTAAGGGGAGCGAATTTTCAATCGTAGCCCAACAATTTACGAGATCATTACATGAACTTAAAGGATCAATGAACAAATAAAAGTAGGTCAATACATGGTTGGGCCAAAACAACAACTTTTGTTTTTTCGGCTCAAGTAAACATTTCTCCTCCAAAACAACATTCGTGTTTACAATCACTTTATGAAATTTGGCTCAGTATTATTTTAAAAGAAAATGCCATCTTTATTAACCCATGTCAACTGCTATGTATGTACTATGTAACACTAAAATCAACTCCCATTTATGTAACACTAATATCTTTTTTTTAAAAAAAAATATTTAGAAGACTAAATTGAAAAATTAATAAATGACTAAATCTAACATTTCCTACCACTGCCACATTGAGTATTTAAAAAATAGTATCGCCAAGTATCGTACGCTTATTGATAAAATGTTAAAAAACTTGGTAACAAAAACATGAAAATTATATTTATTTTTTTTTCTCATTGTGTGAGACATAAGTAGAAGTTCATCTGGATTTGGATTTTCTCTTTTTCCTTTATACTTATATTCCCTCCTTTTCTTTAATTTGGATCGTTGGATTAAGATCTCAACGGTCCAGATTTTTCTTTATTATAAAAATAATATTTATTATTATAAAAAATATTATTATTATTATTATTATTATATTTTTATAATATATTAAATCTGGACCGTTGAGATTTTAATCCAACGGCCCAGATTAAAGAAAAAGAAGCAAGAGGGGAGTAAGGGAAAATGTGGGAATCAAGTCCAAAATCCAGTTCACCTTAGGAGTCTGTGGTGGAGGAGCAACATCAAAGAGAGGGACAAATGTGGTTCTGACAGCTAGAGAGAGAAATGCCATGGAAGCCTCGCATTTCTGTTTGAGGTTTGTAGATTCTAGAAGAAGATTGAGCAGAAACTCGAGTCCTTCAAAATTCAATTATAGCACATTAAGTGAACATATATACTTTACTATCCAAACATAAAATAATGTCCAGACAAAAAATGAATAATTTTCTTACCATTGTTGTCAACAAAAATAAACTTCTAGTCATCAGGGCACATAAATGAGCAAGAGCAAGAGCCAGAGCCACGTGTCTTTAAACAGCCTTTCCTCCAAATCACATAAGATACAATAGTTGCTTCAACACCTGCCAGAGAAAGAAAACTGACGAGTCCTATCTAATATTGAGAACAAAGATTGAAAAAATTACTAGCTAGACTATAACATAATGTGCATCTATAATTTAAACAAGCAAAAAAAAAAAAAAAACAATAAGTAGCAAGAAAACTCACTCGTCCACGCATTTTCTTCTCTAATATTTTCAGTCTCTTTCCTATACGACTTTTAGCAGGCTGCAAGTTACACAAGACTTATTAGGTATATTGATAACCTAAAGTAAGGGATTTCTATTAATGTACTTGACAAACAAGAAATTTATCATACTGGAGAATAAATGAACATACTTGAGTTATGAAATCTTCATCCTGTAGTTTTTGAACACCACCAGCCTTAACAATACCCACAACATTGTCCTGTTAAGAAAAAATTAGATGATTAGGAATGGGAAACAAAACATATGCGGTGGTGGTTCAGTAAAGAAGAAGGCGACAAACTTCACCTCATTATCAACAAGACCATACAGAGCGAAGGTTGCATAACATTGGAAAGATTGACTCTTGGAGCAAAGAAGGTTGAGTAGAGGCTCTATGCCTCCATTAGAAGCAATACCAGCTTGATTGTTTGTGTCCTAAAGCAAGCATCATAAAAAGCATAAAGGAATATGAAGGAAGTGGGGCTAAAGACAAATCTTTTACTTAATTTTATATCATGATTAGATTCAAAACTTTAATTACAAATATATATATAGAAGAAAATACAAGCTTAATAATAGCTTAAACCTTTTAAAGACCAAGGCTAGCTACTGATGAGTATTAAAAACTAATGCTGTCAATGTTTATATTCCTTGTACAGAAAATTGGTCAATGTAGTATTAATCACCTGAGGCAGCATAGAAAGTGCAAAAGCCGATATTTCCGGAACCAGCGCAATTGGAGACTTAAGCATGTCAATCAGTGGTTGAATAGCCCCTCTTTAAGCAATATGAACCTGCATGGAACACAAACTTATGTGGTTACTGGTTGTGACAAAAAAAATGAGGACATAATGAGCATTTTATAGAACCATCTAAATGCAACACAATAATTCAATCCACCTTCCAATCATCTGCCTCGGCAAATAGACAAATTAAATATGCTGCTTGTCTTTTAATCTCCGGATGCCAAGACCTGCCATTGAAATTCTGAACTTGAAAAAAGTATTTTATAAGATACTGTGGTAGAGAGCTTGTAGGGAAAATAAGAATTCCAGAGTAACATTACCTGAGTAATCCAATTACAGGTTGTAGAGCACCCGCTAGAAGAACTTCCCTCTTTATGTTTGGAGAATACTGGACCAGAGTTCCAATTGTTTCAACCTACAAACCTCCTAATTCAGTTGTCTATAGAAAAATTCTAGCATGGGTAAATTAAACAAATACAAGGCATATTAATATGAATTCAGTTAGGACCTAACTGCTACATATTGTATTGCATCATCCTCTGATCCAAGCATTAGTACAAGAGTAGGCAGTGCATTGCATCTGACATTCTGCAAATTACTCAATTCATATCAACAACTACTTACAGCATAATACTCTTTCCATCTTAAATATAAAATTTAGTTGGCCTTTTTTAGAGATATCGAGGAAGCTAAATATGTTATCTCATTATATCATATATAGTGTATTATTAGATTATATATCAGTTTATAAGTCACACAAATTAATTTGAAAAAAATAAAAATAAAAATATGCATATTCTAAAATAATTTAATTAACTTTCATAATCTCTCTCAAAAAGTTAACTAGATTTTATATTTTTTACCAAGCAGCCTTGCATCATCAACTTCAAGCAATTCAATAAGAGAAGGGATACCAGCTTCCATCCTGAACGAACGTACAGTCAGCCTGTGAGAGAGGGAATATAATATTTATAGAAATTATGTTTCAAAGGCATGGAGAATAGAATACCTAACACGGATTTTAATGCTGTTATCTTTGTATGCAAGGTTTCCGATGGCAGTAGCTAATCTCCTTATAAGTTCGCGTGAATTACCACAGGTTTTGTGCCTTTTTAAGAAATCAATTCTAAGTTGAAAGACAGTTTGCAGGTTTCATAAGAAATCGAAAGCGCATAAAAAATGGCTTCAAACCAACATCGTCATATACACTAGAACAACGGTGACAAAACTTGATGAGCAACAGAAACTGAATAGTTACTACGGGCAACGTATATACAATACTTCTTTAATATCAGTGCAAACGACAACAAATGGGGAAGTTCATGATGGAAGCCAAAGGTTTATGTATTTACATTGATATAAATTAAAAAATTAATTAATAATTTCTATGGCTAACAACGAACATATATATACCATGCTTCAGAGTTTCATATAATTGAGATTCTTGAATCTTAAGGGAGAGAGAAGGCTGCTGTGCTGAATTACTTTAATAATATTATGGCAAGAAGCCCAAGGAGATGGACACATTTCTCTTCCACATCATGCTCGCAAGGCTTGGGAACACCGTCACCTTCTCTAACTTATTCTCAATTACTTCTGCAACAGAGAGATAAACATCAAAGTGATGCACGAAAGAGCAAGTAGCAGTACCAAAACAAAGAAACATCGAGTGACGAGAGCCCAAAAGGTCAAAGTTAGCAAAATAGGATAATTTCTAATTCCGCACTTAAACAAGCCGACTCACTCCAGACATATGAGAAAATTAAGGGAAAAACAAACTGTTATATAGGCATGAAGAAAAATACGAGTAGATATAATATAAGGCCCAAGCGGTTACCATTCTTGCAGAGCTCAAGGAGAGCATGAGCAGCGCGCTTGGCCGCGAGGCGATCGGACAGAGACGATGATAAACTGGAGTTGAGAATAGTAACTTGCGACACAACTTCACTCAGAAGATCTTGAGGAGACTATTGAGGTTCGAGAACCAACGCTTTACGATCTAACGTTGGATCTTGTTCGAGCTCGCGCTTTAAGCTGCGTCTAACAGCAGAGGATGGGGGCTGATCCATCGATGTTACCTGTACTGTAATATGCAGTGAAACCTGCTCAATCAAAAAATAAGCCGAGCGCCACTTTAGTTAAGTTTCTTTTTGAACTTCGTATCCCGACAATGCTGGCCACAATCTATTTTTGATTTTTTTTTCACAATTAATACTGATGATTTCTTTCCCCAAACCTTAATATTGATGATTTTATCAATCATTTGAATTTATGTTTTTATTTTTCAATTTAATGATAGAATAAAACATTTCATCTTTTTCTACACATTTTCAATTATTTTATGCTTCTTTTAATTAAAAATATACAGACTTATTTAAAAAAACAAAATTGAGATATAATATGGTTTTAAGAAAAATATCTTAAAAACCAATATATATTTTTTTAACTGAAATTTTTAAAAATTAAAAGCAAAAATATTACTTTTTATTTTCTTTTATAAGTAAATCAATATATCTTCATGAAATCGTGTAAGCATTTTCTTTTAAGTAAATTAACAATTAACAATATATTAAAGGAGGAAATTTTTTATCACATTTTAAAATTAAAAAATTAATAATAAAAATGCGTTGTATATTAGTTCAATCCTTTAATTTTAAGCATGCATGTTGCCATATATTTTGATATGTATTGGGTAAATTTTTAGGCATCTTATTCATTTTCAAGCAAGCTTGTTATAATTATAAATATTATAACATTATTATAATTATAAAAAAATTTAGTCATAATATTAATTATTATATTAACCAACCATTTAAAATCATAAATCAAATAAAAATGAAATCAAATAGAAACTTTGTTTATAATAAAATTCATAATATAAATACATCTATATGTATAGAGTTATAGACACGCACACACACTTAAGTTTTTCATAATTAAATTAAGAGCTAATCAATAATAATACGATCACTCGCAGCATTCTTATTATTACCAAAAAGCGGAGTCTAGAAAGTCATAAATAAAATTTAAGTTTATATAGGATATACTTTTAGTCTTTTAACTTTATAAAGTATAATTTTAGTCCTATAATTTTAATGCCATTAATATTGCTAACACTAACACTAACATATAACACAAACTCAAATAATGACTGTGTAAATTTAAGTGATGTTTCAGTAATTAAATGATATTAAGCTTAAAATTAAAATATGGGTAATTAGATTGAAAAATATCTAAAATTTGTGTAATTAAATGCTATTAGTCATCACATGAGTTTGTCATGTCAATATTTTCCGTTAGATCATTATCAATGTTAGAACTATAGAACTAAAAATATACTTTATAAAATTAATGAACCAAAAGTATATTCTTGTAAAACTGAAAGGACTAAAGTGTAATTTAACCATAAAAATATCTATCAATATATCACTGAAAAAAACTACTCTAAAAACCTTAAAACTATTTTCTAAAAACCAACATATTAAATACTACTTTCGGTTTTAAATATAAGATCCAGTCGACTTTTTTGAGAAGATTGAGAAAGCTAGTTAAATTACTTTAAAATATTTATATTTATTGTTTGTTCTCTAAATTAATTTGTCTGACTTATAAAATGATATATAATTTAATTATACACAACATATGACATGATTAAGTAATTTATTTAGCTTCTTTAATCTTTCTAAAGTAAGTCAACTATGTTTTATATTTAGGACTGGAGTTAGTGTGTGTGTGTGTATGCTTCTACAAATTAAGATAGATTATATTAAAATTGAATATTAATGGGAGTAAAAATTACCTCAGGACAATCAGACTTTTGCTAAGTGGCGTTTCTACAATCAGGGATTTAAGCTTGAAACATAATTGTGGGACGCCACTTGATTAAGAGGATAGAAGAGGCAAATGATATGTGTGTGTGTTGAAAAAAACTAAAAAGAAAGAGTGACAAGAGGGGGTTGAGAGGAGGACAATAATCTAAACATTCAGTCGGTTCTTAATATGAAGTTAGTTGATTTTATATTTATTGTTTTTATATAAATTAATTTATCTAATTTATAAATTGATATACAATCTAATAATACATAATATATATTATATATAATTAATTAATTTATTTAATTTTATTAATCTCTAAAAAAATTAATTAACTTTTATATTATGGACATGACGTAGTATCATATACTGGGGGAGGGAAGGAGGGCATGAGAGAGAGAGAGGGAACATGAAAGGGGGATACAGCATTTGAGAGTCTGTCGAATATTATAAAATGAAAAGGCAACGAGGTCGAAATGATATCCACATACTTATTTAAAATGTGTGTGTGTAGATTTACCTTGAGTATGACATATTTTACACACACACACACATATATATGTATATATATGTGTGTGTAATGATTCTCTATTTTTAGATAAATTTAAAAATATTTTAATGTATTTGGGAGTCATCTATACTAAATTAAAGAGATTTAAGTAAGATTTTGATAAGATATCAATTTGGTGTAAGATTTAAGAAATTTCATTGTAAATATCAAAGTTTAGGATAAAAATAATGATTTTGATATTAAGGATAAAAATAATAATTTAAGATAAGAAAAAGAAAAGATATATCAGTTATCATCATGGAAAAAAAAACCGGACCGGACCGGCCGGTGATCCGGTCCGGTTCAGGGCAAAAACCGGTGAACCGGTAAAACCGGTGGTTCGACCGGTTTGACCGGTTTGCCTTTTTTTTTTAAAAAAATAAAATACATTTTTTTATTATTCTATCTACTATTGGACATTATTTTTTAAGGAAAAATGAAAGTTTGAAGACCAAGATGAAGAGAAAAGTAAGTAAAAAAAGAATAAATCTAAAAAAAATGATTTTGAGAGGATATAATAATTAATTAATTATAGGAAATGAGATGTCATTATATAAATATAGGCATCATAACTAATACTAATATATTTTAAGCATTTTTTACCTAAAGATCTTTACCATTAATAAATTATAATATTTTAATATGACCGGTTTGACCACCGGTTCGACCACCGGTTCGACCCCGGTTGAACCATTAACCCTTAAACCAGTGCTGTGACCGGTTCATTGACCGGTCCGGTTTTTTGTTCCTTGGTTATCATCATCATTATTTATTGTTATCATTATCTATTTTTTATCTTTCTATTCTTTTTTTTATTATTTTATGTTGATAGAGGGATATTGCACTTTTTAGAATGAGGATTGAGGAACCTAATTTACCTAGGATTATGCTTCTTCTGGGAGCAAGAGAGGAGGAGAACGCGTGTTTGGTTATGTACTGAAGGAGAGAGGCATTCGGGTTCTATCATTATCTTCATGAGAGGATTGTAGAGGTGACTGATTTGAAGGCCAAAAACACTGTGATAAATAGAACCAAAGGAAAGGAAGACGCAGAGTATAGACTGGGGAGTTGAAGCTTGAAAATTTAAAGAGATTTGTGTTTCAAACTTGGTTTTCCATTAATTTTCTTCTCTTGTCTTCTCAGTTTCTGATATGAACCAGAGTTATTATTTATGATTTTGGTTTGATTATGACTGAATAGCTAAATATTTTTGTTCTAGAATTATTTGAACTCTTGTATGGATTAAGTACTTATTTCCCTTCTTTTAATTTATTTGTAATTAAAGTTCTTTTTATATTGATTTTACTCCATGCTTAATGCTTTTTGTTGATTAGGCACCAATGAGATAGATTATCTTACTTGATTGATGCTTGAGAGGGCTAGACTGAATATAGAACTTGAGTTTAATCGTGTGAGAACTTGAAATTTTCCAGATGAATAGATAGTTTTGTTAATATGGTAGAGATTTACACTTATTAGCCTAATATATATAGCTAAAAAAGAACTTGATATAGAAATTGAGTTTAATTAATTTATTACAAGAATAATGTATTAATTGAATTAAACACCTATTTGGAGATTTGAGAGAGCACTTATAGGTATAATAGTATCTTGGATTAGCATAATTGACTTTATGAAGCAAATAAAAAAAAAAAGGAATCCTATTAATTACTATTGAAATACAAGGAAGATAATAATCCTAGGCTCCTCTTATCTCGAAGAAAAGTCTTAACTTTAAAATTCATAATTATATTTTTTTTTAAAGAAATTAAATCTTAAAATATTCTTACTCAACCTAATTGAGAACTTAATTGAGATAATTAACTCATTTTTGTTTTAGTTCTCATAGGAACGATATTATTAAATTACTTGTGATGATCCATGCGCTTGCGGTTAAGCTAGACAGCTATCAATATATTAGAAAAAATTTTATGTATTAAATAATTTTAAATAAAATGATATATATATTTTGGGTAGGGCCAAAAGGACATGATAACAACCCCACTCGACAATTAGCCTGAACCAAAAATGCCCCCTTTTCTGAGGCCGGGTTGGGCATTTTTTCCCCATGCTCATGTGGATATATATAGGGCTGAGCCAACCATTTTTCCCAACACTACATAGTCTAGACTAGACAAGATCAAGTGGTTTGATCAGTTGGTGTAGAAGATGGTCGAACACACAGTCTGGTCTAATCCAGTAAAAGCTTATTGGGACAGGAGTGGACCACTTTGGGTTGGATTGAGCTGGACTGTATTGCTGAGTTTATACACACCCCTAGCTTCTAATTAATAAAACAGTGCTGCAACTACATAATTAATCATCCCTACATCACAAGCTCATCGACAACAAATGAGCTAAGGTTTCCTATAAAAGCATTTCTATAAAATTTAACCATTTTTCTGAATTACTTTGGAAGTGAAAACAAATCATATGATTGTGCTTGTGTAGGCTTGGCAAGCAAATCTCTGAAAAATTTACGAATATTTGGGATGATGCGGCACATCAGGGGGCTATACCTGCATATTCTCATGACAAAACAAGAAACATATGAATTTAATTTAAATTATTAAATAAGATTGCTTTATTGGGCTAAGAAAATCAAAAGAGAACGGAGCATTCAACTTGCTGAATGAAGCATACCATGGTTTGGCATTCAATTCGTCAAATTGCTCCAACAAAAATAGTATACATGTTTGCCTCAAAGACAAAGCATTGAATGACTCTGATAAGTCGTACATAAGAGAAACATTTTCGACAGAAACATCCCAGGAACAATACGATGAAGCATGGGATTATAACATGTTCATAGAATAATTTAAAAAATAGAGGAAAAGTCAAATGTGAAGCTACACTCTTGCCCTACCCGAGCAATTGCACGTTCACAAAGTTGCTCAAGACCGTCCAAAAGATACTGATCAGCACCTATTAGGAGATCCTGAGCAATATCCAAATAACAAAAGTGCCCAGATGAGAAAATCAAGTCATGTACATTGTAATATCTACCCGACAGAGCAAATAACAAAAGACAAAAAAACCCAGAAAGGGACCAAAAATCACACCTTATCATCAATTCAAAGACATCCCATTTGATGTTCGGAATTGGTATATCTTTGGCTTCCCTTTCCTGCATTTACATATTCCAACAATGTCAATGGCTGTTGACACTTGAGCCCCTCAAATTATAAAAATTAAAAAATAAAAGATTGTCCACATTAATGAATACCTACCCGGTAATCACCATCAAACATTGCTCGAAATGCACCAGAGGAAGCGAGTAAACAAATTCGGTGAGCATATATAGAACTGTTTGTCTGATAAAGAAAGAAACAAAACATAATATTACGGGTGCATATTTCAAAATTAGTTATGCACAAGGAAAACTATTCAAGGGCAGCTTTGTCCTCCTTCAACGAAAAAGGTGATATCAGAAAGTGTAGGATTGTTTACATATTGCTCGTCTAAGTATACCTGCAACAAAAAAAGAAGAAGTAAAAACTAGAGTGAACCAAGAAAAAACAGTACAAAAATAATCCTTTCAAGATTATTCACTTCTCATATTGGCCTCTATAGAGAAGCCCTAAGCAACTGAAATTATTCCAATCAAAATGACTTTTAATTAAGAGTCATTTTCCCCCAAATTAAGGGGAGCGAATTTTCATTAATAGCTCAACAATTTACGTCATGCAAATTATATTTATTTTTTCCTCCATGCGTGTGAGACATAAATAGACGTTCAACTTAAGGCCCAGTTTAGTACGTGGTACTGAATTTCGATAGATTGAGATTGAGACTATGATTGGGATTAGGATTGATGCTTTAAAAATATGTTTGGTACGAAGTAATAGTTGGAGGGAATAATTTCATTAATCTTATTTAATAAATAGTCACTAATTATATCATTAGCGAGAGAAAAAACAGAAAGAGTGATTATGCAAGGTTTTAAAACTCAAACCGGTCATTGAACCGGTCAGGGTACTGAGTTAAGGGTCAGTGGGTCAAATTGGAGTCAAACCGATGAAAAATTGAATATTTTAGGCTTATTAATATGAAATTCTAAAAGAAAATAAAAAAAATTGATGTTTTAAAAAAGTAGTGGACTTGACCGGTTCCTGATCCGGGTTTTAGAACCTTATGATTATGTGAGATAAATGGATTCTTGGTTAAAATCAGGGGTTATTTTTGTCCAAAAAATATTTTAATCAAGGATATTTTTGTCTCTACAATTTTACAGTTTAGGGATTGAAAACACAATACCGGGGGAGGTGGCTTTGCAGTAATACCACTTTCGTGGTCCTCCCAATCCCTAATTATCTGTAGTCTCCCATATCAAACAATATATTTTGACTCAATCCTTGATCTAATCACAACCCCTACCCCATAATGCCTCATCCCAAACAGGGCTAAGAGTCAGCGGGGTGGAGGAGCAACATCAAAGGGAGGAACAGATGTAGTTCGACAGCTAATGAGTGAAGTGCCATTAAAGCCTCGCGTTTCTGTTTGAGGTTTGTAGATTCTAGAAGAAGATCTGGCAGAAACTCAAGTCCTTCAAAATTCAATAATAGCACATTAAGTGAATATATACTTTAGCATATCCAAACATAAAATAATGTCCAAACCAAAAAATGAATCATGTTTTACCATTGTTGTCAACAAAAATAAATTTCCGATCATCATGGGCATATAAATGAGCAAGAGCCAGAGCTACGTGTCTTTGAACAACCTTTCCTCCAAAACGCATAAGATATAATAGTTGTTTCAACACCTGTTAGAGAAAGGAAACTGATGAGTCCTCTCTAATATTAAGAACAAAGATTAAAAAAATTAATAGCTAGACTATAATATAATGTGCACACCTATAATTTAAAGAAGCAAAAGAAATCAATAGGTTGCAAGAATACTCACTGGTCCATGCATTTTCTTCTCTAACGTTTTCAGTGTCTTTCCTACATGATCTTTAGCAGGCTGCAAGTCACATAAGACTTGTTAGGTATATTGATACCCAAAGAAAATTATGTCTATTAATATACATACTTGACAAACTAAAAATCTATCATCATCCTGGAAAAAAAAAGAACATACTTGAGTTATGAAATATCCTTCCTGTAGTTTTTGAACACCACCAGTCTTAACAATACCCACAACACTGTCCTATTAAGAAAAAATTAGATGATTAAGAAAGGGAAACAAAACATGCGGTGGTGGTTCAGTAAAGAAGAAAGCAACAAGCTTCACCTCATTATCAGCAAGAACATACAGAGCGAAGGCTGCATAACGTTGGACAAATTCATTCTTGGAGCAAAAAAGGTTGAGTAGAGGCTCCATGCTTCCATTAGAAGCAATACCAGCTTGATTGTTTGTGTCCTAAAGCAAGCATCATAAAAAGCACAAAGGAATATAAAAGAACTGGCTAGAACAAGTCTTACACATAATTTTATATCATCATTAGAATAAAAACTTGAAGTTACTAGCATATATATGTACACGTACATATAAAGAAAATACAAACTTAATAATAGCTTAAACCTTTTAAAGCCCAAGGCTAGCTACTGATGAGTATTAGAAACTAATGCCATCAATGTTTATATTCCTTATACAGCAAATTGGTCAATATAGTAATAATCACCTGAGCCCGCATTGCAAGTGCAAAAGCTGACACTCCCTGAACTAGCGCATCTGGAGACTTAAGCATGTCAATCAGTAGCTGAATAGCCCCTCTTTGAGCAATACGAACCTATATGGAACACAAACTTATGTGGTTACTGGTTATGACAAAAAACATGAGGACACGAGCATTTTATAAAACCATCAAACACAAATTTTGTTTTGCTACTATCTAAGGATGTGTTTGGATACAGCTTTTGAGAATAGCTTCTAGAGAAAAAGTGAAAAAAATGATTTTTTTAATAGATTATGAGAAGAATAGATTATGGGTAAAAAAAATAATTTTGATAAGATGAGTGTTTGGATATTAGGTTGGAATCACTTTTTTAGTGGTTAAATTACCAAAAAGGACATTAGCTTTTATGATAATTACATATAAATGATAAAAATTATATTTTATGTATTATTTGACATTTAATTTTATAAAAAATATCAAAAATGAAATAAATTTATCTAAAAAATGTAAAATCATAACATCAGTCAATTATCTAACATAAAAAAAATCGGTCTGGAAACTAGCGAATTAGTCGAAAAACTGGTCGGGGTACCCGGTCTTTTTAAAAAAAAATAATTTTTTTAATCTTTTCTTTGTAATTTCATACCTGAAATCTTCATTTTCTTACCTATTTGGTTCCGGATTAGCTCCGGTTTGACTCTGGTCCGACCTACTGACCATTGACCCAGTACCTCAGCCAGTTCAGTAATCAATCTGAGTTTAATTACTTTGGAGGAGAGAGAGAAGGGAAAGAGAAAAGAGAAAAATGGAGAAAAAGAGAGAAAAAGAAAAGAGAAAAAGCTATAAATTCTACTTTTTTCTCAACCAAAACCATGGTTTAAAAAAAAAAAAAAGCTTTTCTTATAATGAGGGGCGGTGGGTAAAAATGAATAATGTTGATATATGGAGGTGTTGTTAAAAGGGGAAACGATCAAAATTTTACTACAGTAATAAATCAATGGGTGTGCATTCTCTCTTGGCCTTAGATAAAACATGATTCTATATATAACCGTAGGTTGGCCACCGCATTGGTCAAGCACCTGAAAACAACTTGGGTGGATTAATCATGGGAACATAACTAAGCATTAAATTAACATTAATTAGCTATGGTTGACTTTAAATAATGATTACATGTTGATCCGTCACCACCAAGTTTGACCTTGACCATCAATTGTGCCCGAGCCATCAACGGTCAAACCCTTAACCTCAGAGATACATAACCACCTCTTCGAACAGCCTCCCCATGAATCTTTATGAGGGGCTACCAGATTCCCCAAAATCTGCATAACCATCAAAATTAATCAAAATCCACAAGAGCTATTTGAGGGGGAAAATAAACTACAAGTGAAGCAAACAAACCTAAAAAATATAATTAAAATAAATTGCAACATACAATCCAAAGTATCAAACACACTCTCAGTAGACACCGCTCCTGCATATATATGCGTCCGTTAAATGCTTACACATATACAGAGTGAGACTGAAAGTCAATAAACAAAAAAATTACCATTATGATATATGATCTATGCATTGAAAGGAACCAACAGCCAAAAATGATCACAAACTTGTGAACACTGAAACTTCTATATTTATATACGTATAAGCTGAAGCATTTGCAACTGAATTAAATATCTTAAATAACCCACATTAATGTTTTTGCCAATAGTAGGCTGATATAAATGTATTCATCCTATATCGATGTATCTAATTGTACGGATACAAATGTTCCCTATTATATCACTCTCGTCCTTAATATACCATGTTTTCCAACCATTTTATAAGGATTCAAAAAGGAATTAAAAATATTTTGTACTGTTAAAAATATGAAGAATTATTACTTTCTAAAGTTCTCCAATTATAATTACTGTATTATAATTACTTCTAACTTATTTTTATAAAATTTTTTAATGTATTTCTTAATATATTTCTACAATACAATTTATTAATGATATTTCTGGAAAAAAAAATTGGCGCCATTAACCTTTTTTTGCAAACTAATATATATATATCTAGGATCAGAGAGTAATTAATATACTGGGCCAAATATTCACATGTTTTCAATACAATAAATTTGCTACAACTATGATACTTTTTAATTTTTCAATGTACTTTTATGATTCTTATTATAAGTTTAGTTTGTTAAAAAAAGTTGATTTTGATTTTAAATATAAGTTCACTTTAAGGGCTGTTTGGTACGAGAAATTTGAAGCCCAGAGGGAAAATTTTCATAACTTGGACTTAAAAAAAATTGGAGAAGTGAGATGGAAAGTTTTTAGTTAGTTTTTCTTATTCTTTTATTTTATATCTTATCTTTATTAAAATTTTATAACCCTAGTTCTCCAATTTTTTTAAAATATAACTCATAAAAATTTTTCCTCCCCTCCCTTTCTCTCCTGTCAAACAGACCCTAAGGCCCTGTTTGGTATGAGGCATTGTGGGGTAGGGACAGGGATTGGATCAGGGATTGAGTCAAAATATATCGTTTGGTATGAGGGACTACAGATAACTAGGGATTGGGAGTACCACGAAAGTGAGATTGCTGCAAAGCCACCTCCCCCCTGGTATTGTGTTTTCAATCCCTGGACTGCAAAATTGTAGAGACAAAAATATCCTTAATTAAAATATGTTTTGGACAAAAATAACCCCTAATTTTAACCAAGAATCCATTACTCTCACTTAATCATAGGGTTTTGAAACCCGGACCAAACCGACCGGTTCGGACCGGGAACCGGCCAATCGCCATAAAACCAATCCGGTCTGAAAACTGGTCCAATCCACCATTTTTTAAAAAAAATAAATTTTTTTTATTTTCTTTTAGAATTTCATATTAATAAGCCTACAATATTCAATTTTTCACCTATTTGGCCCCGATTTAGCTCCGGTTTGACTCCGATCTAACCCACTGACCCTTAACCGAGTACCCTGACCGATTCAACGACCGGTTCGGGTTTCAAAACATTGCATAATCACTCTCTCTGTTTTTTTTTTCGCTAATGACATAATTAGTGACTATTTATTAAATAAGATTAATAAAATTATTCTCTCCAACTATTACTTCGTACCAAACATATTTTTAAAGCATCAATCTCAATCCCAGTCCCAGTCCTAATCCCAATCCTAGTCTCAGTCCCAATCCATCAAAATTCAGTGTCACGTATCAAACTGGGCCTAAGAGTCATTGATGACTGCTTTTCAATTTTGTCCCTCCTGATTATGTAGATGAGAAGAAATTTATACCATCTTTTTTTCAATACTCGTTATTAAATAAAGAAAAAATTGGAACAATGAGTCAATTTAAAAGTTAAAACATTTCTTGGTGTATGAGATTTGATCAAACTGGATCTACTTATTAACTCATTCTCACATATAAATTAATCCATTAAATTGATAAAATTTTTCTAATTTACTTTTATTAAAGTTTTTTCTCTATATACATTTACAAATCATTCTTACCCCCCCCCCTTTTTATCTACATTTAGAAATCATTCTCACCTCTCGCTTTCCTTTCTCTATTTCCAATAAAAATTAAATAAAGATAAATTACAAAATGATCATTAAATACCCTACACGTTACTTATATTTAGTAAAACAATTTTCTTTTATAAGATAATAGAGCTAAGAGTGGTTATAGTTATGGCCAAAAAAAAAAAAATTGCTACTAGTTAAACACCCCTCCCCTAAAATGATGGTCAATATAAAAAGTGTGATTAAAACGCTCCCAACACTAATATTAATTTATTTTTATAAAATCACATTGAGGTAACTTTTAGAAAATATTGGACAAAAGTTCCAAATTGAAAAATTAATCAACCAAGGTTTCTGAATTCGATATTATAAATTTTCATACACAAAAATTACATATGCCCTAAAAAATTTTATACTTTTTTCAGATTTCAGGAACTTAGGCCAATTAATTTTTCCATTAGAAGCCTCCGGCCAATTTTCCCCAACCTTTATTGCATTATTTTTACTAACCTGAGAAACATAAATTTAAGTAGTCGAACATATTCAATATCAGTTTTAATTTTGTAGCTCTTTTTCTACTGTAATGGAGTAATTAACTTTTAAGAGGAGTTTGTATAAACAAAAATTTAAGAGGTGTAACCGTATATTCCATGGATAATATGCATTTGAGTTAATACAATTGTTAATTTTTGCGGTTTAGTTGAAATTTGGTTTTGATCTCCCTTATCTCACACTAACAAATTTGAATTTAATCAAGTATTTTTAGTGAATTTTGATTTTAGTCTCCAAACTTATTTAAAGTTAACATCATTAAACTTAAATCAAACCCTCATTAATTTATAGGTGCTTATTTAAAACTACAAATACTAAATATTTATTTAAAATAACAATTAAAATCTTTAAAAATAATTTTTATAAGTCATCTTAATTTACATAAATAAATATTTTTAAATACCTCAAAAATCCCAAACAACCACAAAATAGGCTTTTTAGCTCTTTCAACATAATCTGAGTTTTGGACATAACCAATTATTTCAATCTCGCATTCCTCCCCCTTTTTTCCTTTGGGCTTGAACCCTGAAGTATCTTACCTTACCCGGAGTCACTCAAAAAAACAAATCAGAAATCAGAATTGATGTCAAATAAAAAACCCCCAAATTAAGAAACATGGGTTCAACATTTATAAAATATCATGTTCTCCAAAAAAAAAAAACAAATACTCTCCAAAGTCTTGTAAAACTGCAACTTCTATATGTAACTTCTAAAAATAATAATTTTTCAATCATGATTTACAATATCCAATATAAATATAAAAAAAAACTATCTCAATTTACATAAAAATACACTTATAAACTCTATTATTTGAGACAAACTTTATCTCAATATACATAAAAAACACTTATAAGCTCTATATAAGCTAATACAAACATGGATTATAACTACCCTACATTTTGAAAGGATTGCTTCAAGTGGGTGAAAGACGTAAAGGACCGGAAGGCAAAATAACATCAGAAATTCACCTGATTTGAAACATTTAAAAAATAAAAAGTTGATGAAATTTATTTAAAAAATAATTGAAAATCAATCAACTACTACTACAACAAAAATCGAAGCACAAATTACCAAACAGTTTATCAGGACGAATATGCTCAAAATCATATTAATGAGTACAACTTTGTAGGCATCAAAAGACTTGTGCGTTGGGATAAGTAGTAACAGTTCTCAACTCCCAAAATATAAATTTGCTTCCATAGCTTACAGAAAAATGAATGATTTGGCCTCCGAAATCTCGATTCAGAACGCCCAATTCCGTGCAATAGAAACCAGCGTCTAGATCAAGGTGCAGGATCCACACTGAGCTCCCCCACACCAAAATCTTAATCCGCCAACGACCATATACCTCATTCAGCCCCGGCATCCACTTCACAATCCAAATGAGTCGAACATGACATAAATAGGAAATGCGACTCCTACGAGCAAATCTAAGTAATACATAATACAACTAACGAAATCCTTTTAACTTAAATGAGCTACCGTACTACCCAGCAACTAATATTGATCAAACCCCTATGGAGGTCAAGATTTTCAGTATATAGAACTACAAGGACGCGAGAAACCAGGCACGGTGGAAAATCCGCATCTGAAGCCTCATGTCACTTATCTGAAAGCAATTAATCAGCAAAAGCTGCGCAACAGTTGAAAGCAATTGAAGCACACAACCTTCATCCGCCTCTACTACGATGGCACTGCATAAAAAGTCAAGAAAACAATGTCAGAAAGTCAACACAATCAGCAGCTCAAACTATAGCATAAATGCCACATAAACCATAGAATGCAACCTGTAAATCATTCCAAAAATAAAGTACTCCAGTCCTTAATTTAGGACATATTTAACTAATTTAATTAGATCAAAGAAGTTAGTTTAGCTAGTTAATCATAATAAATATGACATGTTTTTTTAAAATACCCTTATTTAGGATAGTAATTGGCTTCAACTATTGTTGCAAAAGAACAACCCTCCACCTTGTTGAGGGGAGTATTAATAGGGGGTAGTTTGGGGAAAACGATAAATGTGGGAGATAGGTTTTACACTTAGAACCAAGACCAACATTCCAATTAAGTCCTACATTAAGGAAAGGAGTAACTTGTAAACTTCAAAAATAGAAGACAAACAACAGCATGCTTTCATTTAGAAATCCTAGAAGCAGATGAGACACTATAAAACATAAAAGCCTGCATTCACAGCATCAGAACATTTTGTGGCATATAGCAGGAAGACAACACGGGACAAGGAAGCAGAAGGTAATAACATATAGAATACTCTCGAATGATAACAAGTTCTATGGATAAGAGCATACTATATGTAGACGTATCAATTTGCTCAGGAAGCTGTTTTATATCCACCTCAAACCTTGATTGAACCTGAGATATACAAAAAGAAACTTAGGACAGCTGAAATCCCACTAACGGATCAATAACAAGAAGAGTTTCATACATTGTTGAGAACATCAACATCTGCAGCACATGAAACAAATGTAATTGCGAGTCCCTTGGTGCCAAACCTTCCCGCTCTGCCAACCTAGAGTTCCAGACACAAAAAGTCAGACCATCAGACAACTGTAAACTATAATTTAATGGCATAAAAACGAATTGGAGCCGAATATATATTACATATACAATCATACCCTGTGCAAGTATGTGTCTGCAGAATCAGGCATGTCATAGTTTATGACTATGTTGACACGTTCAATGTCAATGCCCCTTCCAACCAGATCTGTTGCCACAAGAATCCGAGTATGCCCCTCTTTGAATCCTTTGTATCGCTTTAACCTATTAATAACATGATCAAGATTAAATATCACACACAAGTTTGCATTGACCATGACCACTTGCTAGCAAGTGAGATTGAACCACTATCGTCAAACTACAAGACAAATAATATGAAAGCCAAAAACCAGGCTCACCATCACTAATCCCATTTATATAATCCACCAATTCATCACATTAATAATTAATAAGTAACAAGAATTACAAACTGTTCACTTCAACTGATCCCATTTGTTAATATTCTATTTCATTTATATTCTATTTCTAGCTGTCCAATAATATCATTATCCAACAACTTGAATCAGATATTCCAAGTTGCTAAAATACTTGATAACTTTTAACCTTTGGAACAAAGGCATATGAATTTATTAGCATGTCCGATACAAAAGGCAAATTTATTTATTTTCTTTAATATCAAATTCAGACAAAAATGCCTTTAGAGAGATCAAATAAATTGAACGAAGTTAAAACAACATAATTAACCATCTTACAGCACAAGGCCAGTGAAAACATAAGTCAATAAAAGTAAACGTTAACAAGAGTTAAAGAAAATAAATAAAGAAAACATTAACTACCTGTTTTTCTTGGTACTTACGCATTAGGTTAAAATAACTACATACCATATTAAGTATTGTCCAGCAGAGAAACATACACATAGTATAGTATTAATGCATTCATAGTAGCATGTCATGACAATTAAACAGATTTCAAGATTACAGAATAAGCCAAACTAACAAGGGCAACAACAAAAAAATGAATAAATCATAGAAAATCTTCAAATCATCGGTTAAACAAGAATGAAGAGCAACCCAAGCTGAGATCCTCATAAGAGATCATACAAACCTTTCCTCCTGGGACATGCCAGAATGAATGCATATAGATGGAAAGTTGCACTCCACAAGTAGTTTGTCCAGCTCAGCCGCTCTACTAACACTTTTTACAAAGATGACTACTTGATTGAAGTCAAGTGCATCAAGAAGATCATTCAACTTGCGGTTCTTCTCCTCCTCTTTCAATTTGATGTAGTGCTGTCATTGTAATCATTGAAGGGATACAATTTCTTTAACATGTAGATAGACGGATAGATAGAGAAGTTCATATTGTAAAAGAGGCCTACCTGAACTAGTCCATGAAGGGTCAACTTGGCCTCGTCATCAACGTAAATTTCCATAGGCTGAAAGGAACAAATGTGACAGTAAATATTATGTGCTTTCCTCAAAGCTAATGGAATCCAGAACAAAATGAATGATGGATGCAGATCCCTCGAATCACATCACTGGTCCATCTCTTTTACCTTCATGCAGATAATATTTTTGCAACACTACGAAAGCACCACTGACACTCCACTCAGTTGCAACAAGCCCATAATAAACCAAAAAGGGAAACAGAATGGATGAAAGAAAAAACACCCTGGGTCATGTACTGACAATTAGAAATGAAAGCCTAAAACATGAACCCAACACAGATGTACAGATCTAAAAGACACTCCATTCACGGATGAAATGTTCCTTATACATTCCCATCATCATCTTCCAGCCCCATCTACCGTACATACTCCAACCCATAAGCTATATATTTCTACAAAAATCAGTAACAAAAACAAAGCACAATACCAATGGAAATACTACCAAAAGCAAATATTGAAATGTTCCTTATACATTCCCATCATCATCTTCCAGCCCCATCTACCGTACATACTCCAACCCATAAGCTATATATTTCCACAAAAATCAGTAACAAAAACAAAGCACAATACCAATGGAAATACTACCAAAAGCAAATATTGAAAGGACCATGGCATTCTAGTGATTTAAGGATCTCCACGTATTGACACTATGAAAAAGCAACTTATAATTCAAGTAGTACTAGCCATGAGATATTACATCCTGCATAAATTTCTTGCAGACTGGGCGAATTTCCTTGCTGAGTGTAGCAGAAAACATCATGACTTGCTTATCATGAGGAGTCATCTTGAAAATTTCTTGCACGTCTCTCCTCATGTCTGCAGAAGCAAAATGGAAGTGAAAAGTGAAAACCACAACAAAATCACTGGACGGCTAAAAGTATCATGCAACCCAAAAAAACGATCAGCAATTAAACATACCCAGTGATTCCAGCATCTTATCACATTCATCCAAAATGAAATGTCTAACATTCTTTAAAGAAAGGTCCTTATCCCTGGTTAATGCTAGTATTCTTCCAGGAGTGCCAACAACAATATGAGGACACTCATTTTTTAACAGATCCTTGTGAACTTTAATGTTGACACCACCATAGAAAACAGCAACCTTGAGATCAGGCAAGTAGGTGCTGAACCTCTCAAACTCATGACATATCTACACAAAACCAAATCATGCACATATCTTAGATCAGAAACTACATGAGGTTCAAATCACCAAAATTTCTCATCAATTGAATCTCAATAATTACCTGGTAAGCCAATTCTCTTGTATGACACAAAACAAGGGCAGAAACTTGGCCAGCAACGGGATCAATTTGTTGCAAAGTTGAAAGAACAAAGACAGCAGTTTTCCCCATTCCGGATTTAGCTTGACATAATACATCCATTCCAAGGATTGCTTGCGGTATGCACTCATGTTGAACTGATGGTGAACCAAAGAAAACGGGTCGAAGGAACCGGTGGTAAGTAAAATAAACCTGACCCTTTAAATTTGATAGGTTTGCCAAACCATAATAGTTCTCCTAAACAAGATTATGGTAGAAGTATTACCTGTGATATATAAATTAAACAAATTCATAAGCATCATCATAATTTGAAAAAAGCAAAGCTATCAAAAAGAGATCATGGAAGAAGCAAATTTAGCTTTCACATGCAAGGAAATCTTAAAAAAGTATCCCTTATTCAACCATTCACCAGAACTTCCTATACCCTTTCTACTTGAAAAGAAGGGTGCAGGGTGATAAATTAAGATGAAACAAACAAATGTAACAAAAAGGATACTAAATCAATTTAAAAGGAAATTATGTCTTTCAATACATATTTAAAATTACTGGTAAACCTTAGATTATTATGGTCAAAACAAAAATAACTCAGCAAATTTTATGTAATAAGGATGGAAATAATTGGATAGTTGCCTTCAGACGGATGCTCAAATCCTGAGTCCACAATAGCCCGGAGGAGTTCTGGCTTCAAAAGGAAGTCTCGGAATCCAGAACTGTGTATACCAACATATCCCCTGCAAAATAAAAAACAAAGGAACATATATGAGCTACCAATGGGGAAAATCAAATATGCAAGAGTTGAAACTCGCACACAAAGCCATATCCAAGTAATATCAATTTCTGGAACGAAAAACAACAACTCAGCATAATTCAGTTTATTACATTCAAACTATGTTTGCAATGTTTCAAAATCAGTATCCGAGTTCCAGCAAGATGATTGAAAGGTTTATACCAAAGCTATTAATAAGGTAAAGCTCACTCCTAGGACTCAAACATGCTAACCAACACACGTGCACAATTCAAATAAAAACGGATAGCGCTGTGATCATCCATAAATCACGAGATTAATTTTTTTAATCACAGACGAAATCAAAGTTTGACAATTTTTCATTCTAAGGTAGTGCTTGGCATGATAATATCTCATTTACAAAAGTACCATACATTCCGTGGCATAAAATACAATGGTACTATGATACAAATGTTTAAAGCGGGATGAACTGGAAAGTTTGCCTGTGTTTACATCATTTTGCACTTAAAATGGAGGATGAAGGGCATCAAAAACAAAGTGCAGCGTTGGCATCACGGGCTGATGGGGGGATTTCATTTTCCACAGGATCAAAGGGACTAAAGATTTGGCTTATTTTGATCTAGAAAAAAAATACCAACAAAAAAAAAAGCAACTTGCAATGATGTGACTGCTTCCACTCGTGAGCGATAGGTCTTGTTACAAATTTAGTTAAAACCTCATTTCTTTTCTCTGAATTTTCAAGAGATAAATTATGGCACTCCCTCCACAGCTCCACTGCCCCCATCACCCAACTATTGCATCCAAAGAAAAATCCATCTTATCATAGCCAAGGACAGAATACAAAACAGTAATCAATAAACTTACTTCTTGGCCGCTTCACCGTTGACTTTAGTCCCAACGGAATCGGGCGCTTTGTCTTCCTCCTCTTCGTAGTCAAGAAGCTCTTCCTCATATCCTTCGTCCTTAGTCTCTCCCATTGGTTCTGCAAAATCAGTCATGGTAGACATAGTCAAGAAAAGCACAGTTCGAATCCTAACTAACTAGATACGTGCATAAATCGGAGTATATACTTCTAAGGTTTAAACCTAGAACTCAAGAGTAGAGTAGGATTTTAGAAGAGGAAGAGGCAATACCTGCGAGAGGAGAAGATTCCGATAGAAATTAGGTAGTAAAGTAGGGTTAGAAGTCTGCAAATGAAATTGGTTAGCTGAAAAACAATCGGGGAAAAAGAAAATGACGAGAGGGAAACCTCGACGACCGCCAGAGAGGAAGCGGAGGAAAGTGGGTGTGTGATTTTGGGAAAAGCGAATAGGGTTAAGGGTTTCGACGCCTTTTATAGAGTGCTGCGCATGACTCACTCCCAGTCCAAGCTTAACCAGTACAAGCGCCACATCTCTTTTCCCATTTTAACTAGGGCATGTTTGGTATGATGGAATTGGGGGGTATGGAATTGGAATTGGAATTGGATATCAATTTCATGCTTAAGTTTGTTTGGTATGATGGAATTGGAAATTCTTACAATTCCATGTGGAAGCCAAATCTCTCAAATTCCATCAAATTGGCTTCCACCTAAAAAGCAAAGATTTGCAATTCCATGTACCTAAATCTAGGTCAGGGTGCTGGGTTAAGAGTTAGTGAGTCAGATCGGAGTTAAACCGAAGCTAAACCAGGGCCAAACCGGTGAGAAATTAAATATTTTAGGCTTATTAATATGAATTTTTTTTTTAAAATAAAAATAATTGTTTATTAAAAAAACCGAACTAGAGCAATCAAAGTACTAAGTCAAAGGTTAGTGGGTCAGATTGGAGCTAAATCAGGGCTAAACCGGTGATAAATTGAATATTTTAGTCTTATTAATATGAATTTTTTTTTAAAAATAAAAATAATTTTTTATTAAAAAAAATCTGTCCGGTCCGGGTTTAGTAACAATGGTTTTATCTCATTCCACTTTCTTAGATTAGCATATTGGTAATTTTACATTTTAAATATAAATATTAAATAAAAATAATATTTGAATTCCATGTACATACCAAACACACTTTTAAACCACATTTCCATTTCCATATCCATATCCATTTTCATTTCCATATCCATATCCATATCCATCAAAACCAATTCCAGTGTACCAAACGGGCCCCTAATGTTAGGGGTCTTTTTGAATGCATACAAATTTACTCACAAAATATTCATTAGCGAAATTCTTCTCATAAATTTTAATCTTCTGTCTTCACTTCTAATCCTCCTTACAAATTTTAATATGTTACCTTATTCTAAACATAAGAGTTAGTTAACCTTTTTTAAAAAATCAAGAAAATTAGTTAAATTACTTTAAAATATTTATATTTATCATTTTTTCTCTAAACTAATTTATTTGATCTATAAACTGATATATAATTTAATCATTCATAATATATATATTATAATTATATAACTTTTTTAGTTTCCTCAATCTCTCTAAAATGAATAAATTGATTTTTATATTTAGAATTTATGGTAGAAATCTAAATCTCAATACTAGATTGTGTACTTTTTACTTGTAGAGTTTTTGAGCCCAAAAATTACTTCATTGCCCTTATATTTACCTCAATAAACTGAATAAATTATACATCTATGAATAAAGATATTTAGCTTTGATAATAAAAATGAGAACAATTTGCAAAATGTTTGAGTTTAATTTTGAAAAAAATTTAAGAAAAGTCTCCCTCAGAAAATATATTGGTGAGAATAGCTTAAATTGAGGCATGCATACAAAATTTACAGATAAGCTCTCCCTTTTGTATATAAAAATTTATCACATCATTCTTAGTGTTACCAATGATGTGCTTGCTAGAGTTGTCAAAACAAGCAATTTACATAAATTAGGCATGCTGGTAAACCTGTAAAAGATGTCATTTTAATTACTTGTTTCTGAATAGATATGCTGTTTTCATAGCTTAAAAGGCAAAAAGGAAAGGAAGAATGGATGTAGTATAAAACAGAGAAGGTCGTAATGAATACGTAAAAACCAAAACAATTAATAAATCTTTAGCAAATGGGTTACAAGGAAACAAAATTCACCAAATCTAGCTTGTTGCTAGACACTGAAATTGCTGGCTACCGATTTACCCAGTTGTTTTTGTGGCTTCGCTAGTGATCGACACCAAAACAGACCAATGTGAATAGCGAAGCTTCGATCGTTGCCTGTATCATTGCATTGAAGCTTAATCTCTCGTAATAATGTCTCACTTTATCTGGTTTAATTGAACTTCATAGATGCCCCCAAAAAAAAAAAAAACTTCGGAAGAGTTAGTCCTGATTAGACATGGTTATATTAAACATAACCTGACTGAATAATCCCACCACAAAAAGAGAGAGGAGGGCTACTGGCGGACAGAGCATGACTCTAGGTGTGTTGACTCTCACACACATCAAAGAAATTATTGGATAAGAGAAGATGTTTACTTTATGGGCAAGTGGGCTTGCTCAACTTTCAAATGGGACCTCGTGAGGTAATGACTTCCAAGATTCTTACTACAAAAATATCTTTCCCATCCAACGGCAGCTAGAGAAGTTGTTCATCACCACACCCATAAGTGGATCGGTTCGTCTCCTACCCCATTCTCTCAATGGCCCTTCCCCTGTGTTTGACTCCTCTAACACCTCTTCGAACTACAGCACAACCAGGTTGTCCCCTCTGTTTCTTCCTTCTTTAATTGTACGCTGTTGTTTCTGATTAGATGCTCAACCATTTGTGTGTTCAAATCTCAAATTTTGAATGCTCAGGCATTGGTATTGACACGCAAACTCCTGCAAATCTAAAGCATATCCAAGCCAATTCTGTGTTTCAACGCACCCCTCCTATTAAAACTTTCTCTCTCATTACGAAGGTTTGTTCACGCCCAGTTTCGTTACAGAAAAAGCGGTTCTTTAATATCTGCAAGCATTGAATCAGTAACTCCCAAGAGAACTGCCCTGTTTTGATGTTGATCAGACTCTGTTCATGCAGGCGGCCAACAACAGTAACCGAAATACAAAACCCAATAGTGTGATTTGTGGAGATTGTGATGGAAATGGTAAGAGGAAGCGAGGAGCCTCAATTCATATGGCAAATAGATAGATAATTGTAACTGGGTCTAAACATAAATTGAGATACAGTACCAGTCATGTCATTAATCTTACGTGACACCATTGTTGGGTAATGAACAGGCGCTGTTCTCTGTTCTCAGTGCAAAGGCAGTGGGGTGAACTCGGCTGATCTTTTCAATGGAAAGTTCAAAGCTGGTGAATCGTGTTGGCTTTGCGGGTGACCATTCTAATTTTTCTTATGTTGATGTTTCTCTCTGATGCACCAAAACCTGCGTCATTTTAATAGCATTTTAAGATTAGATTGTAACAAAGCATGATTTTCCTAATTCGAGACTAACGGTTTCTGATTCGCACGTTTCAGGGGCAGAAAGGAGATGCTGTGTGGAAATTGCAATGGAGCCGGCTTTATTGGCGGGTTCTTGAGCACCTACGATCAGTAGAAATTTGATACTGTTTAAAATGATGATTGAAGCCTTCAAAGATAATTTTTCAATCATGATTTACGGTATATGAGGTAAGTATGTGATGTCTCAACTTATATACATAAATACTTTTGAGTCAAAGCCATCCAAACACAGCTGCATCGATAAATAGGACATTGTATTTCACTTTTTCTGTTAAATATTTTTAGCCATAAGTAGGTGTTTGATGGGTGTGCAGAAATTAACCTCATCACAGTAGGGGGGATACAGATATTTTTACTGTATATACATTTCGAAGTAGGTGACATCCTCAGTTCCCCAGCAGACACCAACATCTTAGGATAAGTAATTTGTTGGCTAATTCTACACTTATAAAATAGGGAAATACATGAAAGTTACTCTGAGAGGTAGCCTAATACTGCTATGAAGTAATTTTCACTTCAAAGGAAGAGGTTAGCATCAGAAGTTCAATATAAAGAAACTTACCTCTATATGTAAGTTGGGACTGTAATTATCATCGTTTAGAACTTAACGGCAATAAAAACTTCACAAAAGAGGCAGTAGAAATTTCGGCTTTTTGCTCTGGAACTAGATGCTCGGTCCACTGCTGAGCCGCGAAACGATATTAATATAGAACTGTCTGACCAACGGTATTAAACAGTAACCCTAATGTTTATCTTATCCGCCAACAGAGAGAATCCAAAAAATAATACCATATACATCTCTACTGCCTAATCATGGTCTGACAGAATTCTATCAATGCTACCATCGTATTAATTCACAACAAAATATGAATATGAAACATGTGCGCATCATTGTCCTTGTTTACTTTCTAAAAAACAAGGATATTTACCAACTGTCTCCAATTAAGGACAATACCCCAAATTAGCAAGCATAACAATAAGTCAATCACCCAAAAAAATTACAGAGTTCGACCAAAAATAAAAATTACAGTGTCCCAAGCATATATACCATCCTTACAAACTATAATTTCAAATGGAACCTAAAACAGGAATATATGTTAACGTCTTGATTGGGGCAACAATGCTTGTCTATCCAAATTTCATTTTGAGCATGTTGTTAACATCAAAATCTACATTGACCAATGCATAAACAGAAAAGCAAGGAGTTGAAGAGACAGCACCAATCCCATATTCATTAAATTTACTTGGCTTCTTGTTCTAGAGCAGCTATTTTCTTCCAATCCTCTTCCAAAAACTTTTTGTGCAGAGGAGGCAATGAGAAGATGCTTACAGTAGAGCTTCCACCACGAATCTCGTCTAAAGTCCGGAGGGCTTGTAAAGTTAGCTTGGTATACATATTCTCCATGTGCTCGATGTCAGCAAGTTCCTTAGGTACCTGCTTCGGTGACTCTTTATTTTCATTCCCAGTCCCTGTCATGGAACCACACCAATCTTCCTCCCTCAAAGGAGAGGATTCGCCAGGAGCCTCACTTTTGGGGAAAACATTGCTTAGCATCATCTCACAATCCTTTACAAGCTTGTTAAGCACATCGTTTTTGTAGAAGGGCTGGTTCAATACATCTTGGATAAAAGGCAAGCGAACTAACGCACCAGTCCGCTTATCATATTTCTTTATTATCTTCACCAGACCTGCTCAAACAAAAAAGAGGTAAGATGGCATAAATACAAATCTTTCCAAAACATTCAACACCAACCGCTCCGGTTCCAAAGCTATGTCTTCTTAAATAGAATTAACAAAAGATAGCTCCTAATTATACAAATATGATAATATTTGGACTAAATCATTCATTTACTTTAAGAAAAATTATAGACCTCAGATATGCTCAGTAGCCTTACAAATACAGTAACACACAACTCTCCAATAGAATATTCTAAGAAATGAAAATTTGAAAGTATTAATCCATATTCCCTTATCAATCATCTAACTATATATCTTAACTGTGCTTAGCATCCTTGCAAATAATTTATATTGTCACAAGATTTTGTCATCCTATAACTAAATTAGAATCCATCTCTTAAAGCTAATGCTTGGCACCTTAAAATTACCTGTGTAATTCAGTGCACTGTAGTTCTCTAACAAAACCATCTCTCCATGAAAATCCACTATTTCCCTCCCTACTGTCACCAATTCTTCATTTGAATCCTTAGCCCTAGAAACCCTATCTTGCAACTCCTGCATTATTTGCAAGCACAAACCCAGGGTCAAATGGTGATTGAAGCTCAGAAAATTTTTCCTCAACCTATACGCAAAATGATGCATGACTTTCCACATGAAACTTAAAACATACTCAATGAAATTTATGCCTTTAGGTTTACCCGAAAAAATTATGACACTATAGATTCATGCTAAATTAACAAAGGAAGAAAATGCGCCTGATCTACAAGAATCAAGGTACACTGAACAATAAAAGACTAATGAAAGAACCAAAATATTGCCAGGTTTTCAATTGCTTCCAAGTACAGGTGAATCAAAATTAACACTTTAGAACTGCAGTATACAGGCACAGACAGCAGCTCTCAGGGAAAAGGAATTCAAGGTATCGATCAACGTTCCCATCAAGTTCATCAAATGTTCAGCCTCTAAGACAACAGGAAATTTGATACATCCATACGTACATGTATACATACTTGATACACATATACACAAGACACTATGCAACTAAGGAGACCCGCTTGCTTTTTATCAACACAACTTCTACGATATATAGCACCATAGAGGGTTAATTGATACAATTTTAAGCCACGGTTGGCGGTTAAACAGTTTTTCAAAATCATTAGCCTTGAAGGGTTATTTGTTAATACCTCTTAAGATGTATGATATATCGCAGAGCATGATACTATAGACAGAGACGAAATCAGAGTGTCAGAATCTATGATATTTATACTTAACGCAACAAAATCAAGCTGATGGGATTTGCATGTCTTGTTATTGGAAGTGCATGTGTGCGTGCATGTTGATTGAGGTCCAATTTTCAAGAAATTATACATGGAGGCACGATAACTCTCCAGCGGCTGAGCACGTCACGCCTTAAAACAGAAGAAAGGTTGATCAATAATTCAATATTATTCACCTTCAATTTTTGCAGCCTTGCCAAATTTAAAACAGAATTTCAACTACAAAATTCTGACTTGGATAAAATTCTGAGAAAAATACATTTACAAAAATAAATTCCTCAATTTCGAAGTCCCAGACCAAATCACAGAGATATGTTGATAACCAAATTGGAACCAGGGTTGTCCGAAAAATCCAAGACAGGAAATAATGGAAATAAAAAAAAATGTTACCTTCAACTTGATGACATATTCTTCTTCCTTCTCGACAAAGAAAGAATTAAACTTGTCTATCTCGACCTCTAGAAGCTTGAGGAAGTCATTGACCTCTTTGGTGAGCTCGGCCTCGCCGTCCAATTTTGGGCGTTTGGTGGATGTTGGAACGTCGCCGTCTTTTGGGCAAATAAGCTTCAGCTGTTTCTTCAAATCTTTGTAGGACAAGAACTTATCCCGCCAATCGGGCAAAGTTTGCTCGATCAGGTTGCTGAGGATCTTCCAGAACTTCATGGTCCGTCCGGCTCGGAGATCAAATATTCCGGTGAAACGACAAGGGTTAGGAATTAAAATGATGATATGCTCATATCATTTACCCTTTGAAAAAGCGGAGAGAGAAACGGCCCTGGAAAGTGGAAAGTGGAAAGTGGGGTACTATTTCCAAATCTCGAAATTATAATATTTGAGAGGAAAGGAAATGGGGAATATGCTTCATTCCGTGATCTGACGGAGACACGGAACATATCTCTATTGGCCGTTTGGTATGCTGGAAGAATTTTTTTATGAACGCAGAAATAAAAATAGAAGGGGAAAAGTAAAAGGAGGTGGGTTTTAAATTATATTTGGTATGTGAACAGGAGTAGGATATAATTTTTAATCAATATATATATATATATATTTTAAAAAGATGAAAATACCTTTATCATTGAAAAAAAAAAGTAAAAGTCTTCTCTCATGAAAACATCCATCACCACCTACAGAGAACAGTCATCGGTCATTAAAAAAATCAGTCATCAGCCACCAAAGAAACACCATCAACCTCCAAAATCCACATATCCACCACAGAATAGCTATCAAAACTATTTAAAAAAAAAAAAAAGGCCATCGAACTACCCATGATAAATCCAAATATATTTATATTTTTTTTCATATACATGGCCTTCTATACTCCTCCTTTTAAAGATCACATCCATGGCAGAAACAGTAACGACAATGGGTGTCGGAGATGCTGACGTTGAAGGAGCACACAAGTTCAGCGGGAGGCTGTGAAGATCTGGAAGGAGAGCCCATCGACAAAGAACAACGGATGATAGAAGCTGTGAAGATTGGAGGATGCATGTTCGAGTGGAGCCCGTGAAGATCTAGAAGGAAAGCTCAGGGTGAAAGACGGAGAATGGTGTCAACGAACTACGGAGATCAACGCTCCTACCGGCGCTCAACCTCTCAAAGGGCAAAAGGGTCAGATCTCCACTTCCATGGGAAGAGGAAATGGATTCCAACGATCTTAATGCAATGTTTGGTAGCATGGAATTAGAAAGAAGGAAATGAAAATAGAAGTAGAACTCAATCTTTGAAATGTTTGGTGCCAAGGAATTCTATCACTTAACCCATAGAAGTGGGTTCCACCTCTCATAAAAATGGGACGCTTACTATTTTGCCCTCTCCCTCTTTCTTCATCAAACATCTGTGATAGTGAGGAAGACAATAGACGAAGGCAGACAGCGAGGATGATGACAAGGACGATAGTGGACGACGAGCAAGGATGAGATCAACATCACGACATCCTCTTCTCCCTCTTGGATCTGAGACGGCGGCATCTCATCCTCCTTCCTCATGACCTGCGACGACCGCCTCTCTTTTCCTCTAGGGATGGCATCGATAGCCCTCCTCTAGCAATACAGCATCAAACACAAACTCCAACCCTCAATAACGAACGCATCTCCATCCTTGTCTGCCCCCACCAGCTAACGTGACTCCACTATGAACACGATTTCATTGTCATATTCTTTCGACGGCAAATGCAACTCAGTCAAGTTGAACGATTTTTGTTCCTCTAACATTTGAGTTTGCAATTTCGATTTTTATTCAGCCCGTGGGTTTTTGGTTTTGATTTAGATTTTGGACATTAATTTTGATTTTGATTTCGGTTTGTTTTCATCTTCTCCCTTTAATTTCAACGGTTGCGTCTCAACCTTCGTTATCTTGTTTGCTGCTACAACCCTTCGATTTCAATGGATGCCTCTTAGCCCTTCAATCTCATCTTCTTCATTTGATCTCATGAATTTGATTTATATATTGTTTAGATCGATCATGATGATCATTTGAGTTTAGATGAATTGTTTACTAGCTGATCATTTGTCATTAGTAGTGGATAATTTCTGGTGAATAATGGCATGGGTCGGTGGATGGTCATGCCTGAGTAGAAGAGTTTTTTTTTTCATTTTGGTATTTTCACATTATAAATATATATTTTAATTAAAAGTTATATCTCACTTCTACCTTCATATCAAACACACTTTAAAACTTCACCTCTAATTCCATTTTCATTTTAAGTTCCCTAAAAACTCTTCCATTATATCAAATCGAGCATAATGGAAGTGGGACTTTCATAGAACTCACTTCCAGCATACCAAATACCTAAATTTTGAGTTTCAATTCCAATTTCACTTTCCACCCTCTCACTTCCGCGTTCGGCTTGCATCCGCTGCATGACTGAATCGCTGCGCGTCCGCTGCAGAAAAGCGGTGTCGTTTTGGAATTAAATCTGGGCCGTCCGTATTTAACAATTACATGGACGGTGATGAAAGGCTAATAAATGAAACAACGTCGTTTTACCTGGGTGATCTGGTCCGTTGAATTTTTCACTCCATCTCAGTCGTCCATTTATTCCCATCACAGACCCCTTTTTGCTGCAGCGGACACATGCTTTTTAAGTCATTTTGGCGTCCTGTTCGTGTTCTTCGGCAGGGAAGGAAAGGGAAATTGGCTTGCGTGGGTGGGGTGCTGTGCTATGGAAGGATAATGTAATATATTATATTATTAGAGAAGATAATCAATAAGCATTAGTATGTGTGAGAATTTGATATTAAAGATTGGTGAGTAAAATAATAATCTTTTATATTTATAATTTATAATCTAGTTTTTATATTTATGATTTATAATCAAACTTCATAATCTTTATGATTATTGATATTGGATTTTTTTTATCTATATATGTTATATATATAATATGTTATTTTATTAGATTATAAATGTTATTAGATTATTTTATATATAATATCTTTATGATTATTTATGAATTTTTGGGATGCAAAAGTAGACATTATTAATTTTTGTTGGAGCAAAAATAGCAATTTTTGCATCCAAAATAGATAACAAAATAGATAATTTTTGCTGAAAAAGCTGGACTTAGTCAAAAATCAGCATTCAATTTGTAAAGCCAATGGATATTTTTACATATCACTATCTCACTATATGTTCATTGACATTATAAGGTTACATTGTGTTGTAAAATATAGGTTCAATGATTGTCTTAGATCCTCCTACATAAAATCTCTACTCCATTAATGTCAATGAACATATAGTGAGATAGTGATATGTAAAAATATCCATTGGCTTTGCAAATTGAATGCTGATTTTTGACTAAGTCCAGCTTTTTCAACAAAAATTATCTATTTTGTTATCTATTTTGGATGCAAAAATTGCTTTTTTTGCTCCAAAAAATATTAATAATGTCTACTTTTGCATCTCAAAAATTCATAATGTCTACTTTTGCATCATGAAATAGTTAGTTGTGTTGGGTGCACTTTAGAAAATAGTTCATTGCTACTTTACACCTTAACCCTAAATAAAAATTATATATTAGAAAATAATAAATAGAACCTGAATCAATACTCACTTTTCTCAATGTATTAATCAAAATTATAACTAGTATATAAAAGAAAGTTACATCACCCAAACTAATAAAATAACATATTATATATATAACATATATAGATAAAAAAAATCCAATATCAATAATCATAAAGATTATGAAGTTTGATTATAAATCATAAATATAAAAACTAGATTATAAATTATAAATATAAAAGATTATTATTTTACTCACCAATCTTTAATATCAAATTCTCACACATACTAATGCTTATTGATTATCTTCTCTAATAATATAATATATTACATTATCCTTCCATAGCACAGCACAGCACTCCACCCACGCAAGCCAATTTCCCTTTCCTTCCCTACCGAAGAACACGAACAGGACGCCAAAATGACTTAAAAAGCATGTGTCCGCTGCAGCAAAAAGGGGTCTGTGATGGGAATAAATGGACGACTGAGATGGAGTGAAAAATTCAACGGATCAGATCACCCAGGTAAAACGACGTCGTTTCATTTATTAGCCTTTCATCACCGTCCATGTAATTGTTAAATACGGACGGCCCAGATTTAATTCCAAAACGACACCACTTTTCTGCAGCGGACGCGCAGCGATTCAGTCATGTAGCGGATGCAAGCCGAACGCCTCACTTCCATACTACCAAACGGGGCATATCGGTTTTCTCTTCCTAATATTGCGCTCATTTTTAATCCTTCACCTGCAAGCCATCAAAATAAATTTTTTTTTTAATTCTGTTATTCTTGCGTTTTTGAAGTTTTGGGCTTAATTGTCATTTTGCCTTGGTACAAAAGACCAAGAGGATAGGTTTTTTATTAGCAAACATGGGACCCAAACTGTCCTACCCATGAGACCGAAGACGAATGGCCCAAAAACTTTTAATATGGTAGTAAACCATCGACGCACCTAATCCTATTCTCTCACTAGTCCACCCTGTGAGAGGGTTTACCCCACAAGTGTACTTAAGGAGACACCATTCCACTAAAGAAATTTTATTTTAATTTACTGTAAATAAACACTTTTAAAAATCTTAAAAACTATCACAAATAAACACTGCGTCTTTTTCCTTTCGGCCTGGAGGCAATGGAGATTCCGAGACTGATCTGCAGCCAAGACTTGTCAATAATTAAGAGCTTGTTTATTATCACTTATTTAAATCAGACTTATTATATAAGTGTGATTTACGTAAATCGAGATAAATTTTTTTTATATATTTATCTCGTAGACCGTGAAAACACTTCGTAGACCGTAAAAACTACCTCGTAGACCATAAATTACAATTCATAAGCACTTATAAAATTTTTATAAATTATTCCAAATATGCTCTAACTTGCAAAATCCTTACCACCTTCTTTGTGAGTTAAATTAAAAGACACTGTGGCAATAATATCAACACCCGACCAAGTTTCCATTTAGGTTTGATATATATTTGCATGGGATTGTTGCTGTCAGACTCGTCAATTGATTAACTTACAAAAATTATGTTAATTTACTCTTAAATTTCTATTGGTCGCCAGCTCTGTTGGTCTCGTCAGTTTATATACAGAATTTAACCTTTTAGCGTTTATAATGAAAAAAAATAGTATCTATTCATTCTTAAACTTGTTATATAAATGCGCTTGTTTAGCATCATTTTTAAAGAATTTATAAATATTTTTACATAAATCAAAATAAATATCTTCTCATATATTCACCTCATATATTATAAATCAAGATTGAAAAATTATTTTTAAAAATTTTATTCATTATTCTAAATAAGTACCGGGTGTTCGGATCTGACTACATTCAAAAACTTCATACACAAGAATCACATGGTTTATCACTAGTTTGTTTGGATTATTTTATAAAAATTCTATAAGTACTTATGAATTGTAATTTACGGAATATGAAGTAATTTTTACGGTCTACGAGGTAGCTTTTACGATCTACAAAATATTTTTATAATCTATAAGATAAATATATTAAGAAGATTTATCTCAATTTACATAAATCAGACTTATATAATAAACTCGATTTACGTGAACAATGGGGCACAAGCGTGGGCAGTAATAACTCCGAACAATAAATAGATAGGGCTGGTTCTTATCCTATGGATGTCAATAATTAATTTGTACCACTATTGCTGCTTCAAGAATGGAGGATTTATGGATCAACCCAACCACTCCGAGTAAGGTCCTCCTTCATGTCAACTTCTTCTTTATGGTAGGTACTCTGTGGCAGAGGCTGTTCAGGGCACCTAAATACTCTATTGGAATCAATATTTGTAGACCACTGAGACATCTACAGTATCGTGAAGCCCCATAGCTTCCGCTCATTTTGCTTCTCATTCTCTCTCTCAAATTATTGGACAGTGATATATCTTAACTAAATTACAGACTCTGCACGTGATATTGCATCCATCTTTTTATACCCAAGAGGAAAAACAGTATACTCCCTCCACCCCATCTTTTTATTGGTAATTTTTATTCTCATTATATAAGATATATTAATAATTAAAATTAATTAAAAATAATAAATATGTTAAAAATTTTACCTAACTTTTAAATATACCACTATTTATTAAAACAATATAGGAGATATAATGAATAAAAAATATAAGAAGACATGTGTATAAAGTATGAGAGAAAATATGTAATAAATAAATAAATAAAATAGTGGTGAGTGAATGATGATTAATATAAATATGTATATTTAATAAGAGTAGAAAAAAAAACAGTTTAATTTGTTTGTTTAAAATAACGATGGAAGTTTTTAAAAGCAGTTTTTCAATCATGATTTATGGTATATTAGATAAGTATGTGAAAAGAGTATTGTCTTAACTTACATATATCAATATTTTAAAATCATGATCACAAACATGCTTATAAAATAATGGTTATGAGTTTCTTTAATTTTGCAAAGTCAAGTACTTATCAGAGTTGCCCGACTCTTACGTTTTATACGAATTTGTGAATGACGGATTTTGCAGTTAACCTCGTGACATGAGAAGATCGTGAAAGAGATATTAAATTAACATGTTTGGATAGACTTTATAAGTGTTTTTCAATTATATTTATGAAATATAAGGTAGTTTTTACGGTCTATAAAGTAAATATGTAGAGGAGGTTTATCTCGATTTACGTAAATCAGACTTATACATAAACTCGATTCAAACAAACAAGTGAGGTTCATCTTCTATGTTATACCTAATGCATATGGATAATCTCCTTCTCATTCAACTGTGTTGTATATATTATTGTGACTGATTCTGATCAAAAGAAAGAAAAAAAAATTAAAAGCTGAGCACAGCTTATATACATGCAGCAGGCGTAATTCATGGATGAAGAGGCCATATTTACAAGACAAGTGGCCTGAACATGAAATCATTCTAAACAGTGCCGAGGATGTGGCCCGCACAATGATATGCTTAATTTGAGAGCTGTAAATGCTTCTTGACATCAATAATCCAAGCAATTAATCTACACTTTTTTCTCCGTTTGTTTGAAATTTAGATGCCAATTACAAAGAAACATCAGTAACCAGCTAGCAACGCATTTCATTTCCTGTCTATAAATACGGACCTAGCTAGTTGAAGAATAAACATTATCGTCGTCCCCGTCACCGTCGTAGTCTTGCCGCTATCTATAAGCTAAAAGATGGAAATCAAACTTGTATTGATCAATGACATCAGCTTAATTAAGTTGTTCTGCATCATCTATATATACACAGATCTACTTACAGATATACATTTCAGCTTAATTATTACATTGAGTCCCTTGACTTTTGTTTTCCCTTTCAATTTATTCTTAAATAAAAGAATTATAGTTAAACCGAACTAGATTTTAAAGACAAAGAAAAACACTGCAGAAAATGGAGGCATGTATCCTATATTACGGAAGAACTCTGATAGGCTAGATTGCTATTCCTGAGAAGTAGTGGAAGAGCAGGTATAGTTCCAGTTGAGGAGCTCTTCAACCATCTGCATTGCAACCCTGTCTTCTTCATCCACCACCACATTACCTGCCGGTGCACCATTCTCCGGCACCGATGAAGACGTCGTCACCGACGAATTATCAGACTCGTCCCTGGCCTGATGATGATGATCCTTGTTGCCGAGCTCCACCCTGACGACCCAGTTAGAGTCAGAACGTGGTCCAGCTCCTTTCTGCCAGACACCAATATGAGAATTGTCAGCGTCAAGCCTGAGACATGTAAGGGAAGGAGACGACAACGGAGCTTTGCAACACTTTTTAAGCTTCGTGCTGAGAAAGTCCGAAAGAGCCTTGGGAGATAAAGGAGCAGCAGCAGTAGTGTTGTCTTGTGACTGATGATACATTGAGCTGGGGAAATTGGTCTTGGCATTTTGACCTTTCATCAAAATCGCAGCTTGGTCATATGCCCTGGCAGCTGCCTCCGCCGTCTCAAATGTCCCCAGCCATACACGTCTCTTCCTGAACACTCACGCAAACAAACACAAGTAAGAGAGAGAGGGGACGAAGAAGAAGAATGAGAGGATTTATGTATATGTGTGTGTGAAGATCATATATAGGTAAGTTAATGTTAGTTGAGGTGTGTGATTACTTACAGTAATGGGTGGCGAATTTCTGACACCCAGGAGCCCCACTGGCGCTGCCTCACGCCTCTGAACTTGTTTGCTTTTGCCATATCCTTTTGTGGGAGAGAGAGAGGTAGAGAGGAGGGGAGAGAAGAAGAAAGGGAATAAATGGGGGAGTTGAGAGTGTCCAGGCAACAATGTTTGATCGAAAAGGCAAAGTGGTGTGGGCAAGTGTTTGACGGAAGGGTGAGAATGTGTATCAATTGTCGGTGGATGATGGATCGCAGAGAGGGGAATGGAAACAGTGAATGTGCAATAAAAGCTTCACCTGCTTCACTCTGTGCCTCGCTTTCTTAACAACTCAACATAAATGAGCAAAGGCCTAAGGAGGGGCCTTCTCTGCCCTCTCCCATTTAACACAACAAATAATTGCTTCTATTATTATTTTTTAAAAAAAGAGGAAAACAAATAATTTAAAAATTATAAAATCATAAATCAATAATACCGATTGATAAAAGAATTATAAAATTTGATAAATAATTCATAATTTTTTTTAAAAAATATGTTATGTAAAATTTTCTAAATTTAAAGTTTTTCTTTCTGTCTTTTTTACTTATTTATTTCGCATATACTGCTAGTCTCTCATCAATTATGAAACTATCACGGCTTCTTGTTGAATTTGATGCCCAAGGGAACATAAACGTGCGTCAACTTACTTAACACTTGAGTGTTAATCGTCGCACTACCTACTTACCATTATACTACTCTCTAGTTTATTAATAACTGTACTATAAACCATATTCTCCATTTAGAATCGGATGAATATATGATATACATGCTTATCTTTTTTTAAAAAAGAAAAAAAAAAGGTAAAGAGGCTCTTCGAACGCTGACTTGGTCATCGATCTCTTCTTCAATCAGAGACCCCATGGACACTAGTTGAGGTTCATACTAGAAGTCGATAACTGAATAATGAGTTTATTTTAGTTCTAATATAAATATAAGATCATAATTTATTTTATTTTTTAAATTTATAATTATTTTTTAAAATATTCATATTGATTGTACATAAAAAAGTTTTATTAAGCAAAATATAGCATGCATTTGTTATTAAGAACTAAGTTAACTAATTTTTTTCAATATTCACAAATTAAACTAGTTATTCAACTTGATTAGGGTAGGGCTATAATCTCCTGATCTATATAACTTTGGTTCTATGGTAACTAAATTCATACTCTTTAACTCTCAATGCAATTTAATTTTCAATGTTTTGATTTAATTGTGACTTATATCTAAAATTTGACTTATTGCAATAGAATCTTTATAGTTTTAATCATTTTATAATTTAGTCCCTGAATTTAATTACATACATACATAAATGGTTTTATTTTTTAAAAACATAAAAACTAAATTGTAAAATTGTTAGAACCATAGATACTGATTTGCAACGAGTAAAAGTTTAGGGATTAAATTACAACTCAGTCAAAAATAAGAATTGAATTGCAATAAGTTAAAAGGTTGAAAGTGATAATCCAATTAAAATTATAAGGATAAAAGATTAATTTTCTTACAATTTATTTGGATCCCTTGCACGTCACCACCATTGCACTGAGCCTTTTGAGTTGTCAATTTATCAGCGGGCCATATCCTTCTCAACGGGTCACGTGGACACATTGTCCATCGAAATCGATGAATCAATGCGAATCAGATTTGTGCCTCACGTTGCTGCCCTCCTTTGTTTCTTTATTTCTTTTTAATTAAAAAAGGCCAACAATAACGATGCGAGGTTAATTATAAGTGGGATGGGATCAGACAACTAGGCTCTCTCACTTGTAGAAAAATTGTTATGCTACTCGGTTATAAAGTCAATAGTGCATTACATGCATTTTTTACTCATGTCGTTTGCTCACGTGGATTAGCTATTTTTCAGTGGGTGAAGGGTTTCTTTTTCAGAACTTAGAACGGATTATTTTTAGCTTCAGCCTTCCTCCCCCCCCCCCAAAAAAATTATCACTGTTTTTATTTTTAAATTTTTGTTCCCGTTTACTTTGATTTTCGAGGTGTTTATTTCTTGTTTAGTGCTCCTCCGAACATAAATATAAAAGACTTAGTTTAAGATTGAATGTTGATCTTAAATGCATGACTTTTTTTTATTTTATCTTTTATAAGTTAATTAGTTTAACTTATAAACTAATATACAGTATAATATATTATATATAAGTATTTTAGAGAGATCATATATGTTATAATTAAATTATTTATGTAGCTTGTTGTTGGATGAGACGGTAAACAGTTTCATTCTTACAAGGAGGAGAACACAAGTCTGAATCTCACGTAGCGCATTTGTTGGTAAAGACTAAAACTCACTGTGCTCCAAACCTTTAAAGAGAAACCCTTCACCAAATCAAAAAAAAAAAGATTATATATGTTATAATTAAATTATTTATTAAGCTTAATTGATATATTTAAATTAGATAAATAGATTTTATATTAAGCATTAGAGGAGTATGAGTTAATCACTCTGTTTTCTAATTAATAAAAGTTATATTGGGCTTCTGGCACTAGGGTTTTTATTTGGGAAAATCTCATAAAAATTTGATTAAAATAGGAAAAAGATTAAATCCTAAATCAGACTTGTGGAAGGAATCTGAGATTTGTAAATCAAATATTTTCAAATGACCAATATGCCTCTGACAGTATTAGAGGAGCTCAAATTGTCAATATGTATACTAAATTGTTAATTTCAATTATTAAATTATTATTCATTATATTTAAGTTGATCATGCATCGCAGTTAACAAATTTTTGTGACATCAAACTTTATAATTTGTCTTTTCTTGAGTTAAAAATATTTATAAATTTTATATTCCTCTTACATATCTAACTTAAGATTTGTGATATCAAACTTTATAATTTATCTTTTTTCTATTTTAAACTAATTTTTCTAAAATTCCCCCCTTTTTATTCTGTTGCCTGTACTGTAAGTTGCGTAACAAACCGGGAGATTATTTTTTCCCTTTTATGAATATTTCGTGGGTTTTGCAAGTTTTCTTTCAATAAGCTTAAAATGGGCTTTGTTCAAGAACTTGATTTCTAGAGCATTGTTCTTGTGAAACGCTTTTGTTTTTTCAAGCTCATTTAAAAAAAAATCATGGAGACCAGCCTTTTTTAAGAAAAACTTAATAAAGGGCCTAAAGCCTACACTTCAAGGGTCAGAAAATAAGAATATTAGTTTGTTTGAAATAGTAATTGGAATTTTTAAAAATAATTTTTTAATCATGATTTACAATATACGAGGTAAATATGTAAGAGGAGTTTTGTTTCGACCTCCATAAAAAATACTTATAAACTTATACAAAGCTATTCTAAACATAGCAATATCACTCAGCACTAGTCTATCTCCCAAGCATTAATGCATTTATTTTTTTAAGAAAATCCATCTAGATGTACAATAGCCAATAGGGAGGCAAGGGGAACACAAAATTTCAATCCCCAAAGCAAGCTCACGCAGCTCCTCTTCTTTGCAAACCATCCATCATCTAATATTTTTAAAAGCATATTTGAATAGCGATTAAAACTTTTAAAATTGTTTTTCAATCGTGATTTACAGTATACGAGGTAGTTTTTACGGTCTATGAGGTAAATATTTAGAAGAGTTTTGTCTCAATTTACGTGAATCGGACTTATACATAAACATAAGTTAAACCAAACAATATTTTTTCAGCACATCCAGCATTTTAAAATATTTTTTCAAGATCATATCTTAAAATGACTTTTAGTCCACTTAGCACCCTAACATATATATTTAGTACCATCTAGTATCTAACACCTAGCGCACTAAAGTATTTTTTTTTACTATTATCCATTATCTTAAGTTAATTTTGAATACATCCAGCACTCTAAAACATTGCACTAAAAATTACTTTAAGATATTGAATATTATTAGGAAAATATTTTGGGTGCTATATTCATTAAAAATTAGTTTATGATATTAAGTACATCTGAAAAAAATACTTCAATGTGCTGAGTGTTTGATAGTGAATGGTATTAAAAAATTATTTTAGGGTGTTAAGTGAACCAAAAATAATTTTAGGATATTGAGTAATGTTGAACAAATATTTCATAGTCCTACTAAAAAATACTTTAAGAATCATGATGTTATTTAAAAAAAAAAGAGAAAGAAAAATAACTTTTATATTTTTGTCTCTATTATATTTTATTTTTTAAATATAAAAATCTTTATATTAAATAACTAGAATTTAAATATGTTTCATCAGTATTTTCCTTTAGGGAGAGTTAACTCTGTTAGATCCAAAAAACTAAAACTACACTTTATAAATTCAAGAGACTAAATTAAAACCTAATGTAAATATCTTGTTTGGATCAGTTTTGACTTTTTTATAAGCTCGATTCACATAAATTGAGATAAAACTTCTCCACATATTTACTTCGCATACTGTAAAACCTACCTTATATACTGTAAATTACGATTAAAAAGTACTTTTAGATGTTTCAATCACTATTACAATCATCCTAAACTAAAACTATACTTTAGCTAGCCCATGAAAATTATAGGTACCGCGTTCATGCATCGTAGTTCTTTTATCCATGAAAGTTGCAGGGGAAGAAGTAACGGAAAATATTCGCCCTTGACATAACAGTCTTGGTTTCTAGCTTGCTCATCTACATATTGTTGAGCTAAAGAGCCCACTTGCAGCTGGACATTGTTTGTTTACTGGATTTGGTTAGTAACTTCTATCTTTTCTTTTCGGTAATTAAAACAAACCGCTACAATATTGTTATTCGTTTTATTTTTGCTCCCGCCCAGTTTTTCTTTGCAGTCGCCTATCCTTTCTATCGTGAATATTGAACAGTGTGTGTAGAACTCTCTCCTTGCCCATCTTGAAGTTTTACGTCACATATCTCTCTAATCTGACTTTGTTAAATAAAAAATGCAGTTCTGTAGATACGCTCCACCTTGGGTTGACTGTTTTCTCGCATGCATTGAGTTGTTATTTCGTCTCTCACTGTCTTCCTTTCTTTCTTATTGTTTTTTCCCTACAATCCCACTGAAAGAGAAAATTGAATTCTTCAATATAAATCTCGCCTCTACCTTGTCTATCTGATAACATCGCTTCAATGGATATCTAGTTCTGTGTAAAATTAGTTTGATTCTAATAAACTTATTGGCACTGTCCTTGATGGCCTCGACAGTTTGCTTTTTATATTAAGGTCCCTGCATCGTTTAGGTGAAATGAATAAGATGATACTATAGAAAGAATGAAATTTCGTTGCTAGATTGTTTCATCACCCTACTGTTTGTAATTTAAGCCAGTAGATTGGATATATACAATAACAGCTAGTGTTAATCTTGCGCCTTGAACCCACTTTAATTTGTAACAGAGCAGAGTCTGTATTGGATAAAGGACAAAACTCATGAATTCTCTAATAAATCATAAATAGAGTACATGAATTTTCCTATACCAATCAGCGGAAGACTTACAAGTATTACCTCTCGCCATAGCTAATCTCTGACCAGATTTAGAACTCATGAATCCTGATGAAAGAGACCTGCAAAACATAAGATGAAGACAGAAGAAAGATTGTCAGGTCTCTTTCTGACTGGCTGTGGGGCACAGCGATGGCAACTGGGTGAAGAGCCGTCGCCAGTCAGGGAACCTCAGATGAGCAGATTAGGTTTTTCTTTACGCTCGTCTCATTTGGCCGTAATCTAAAAATGTGTCATTTCCACGATCAGAAAAATCACATTAATAGCCAATAACCCTAATCCTGAATTGGGCCTAAATCTGACTTACGGGCCACACTCAGAATATTTTAATTAATTACCTAATTAATAATAACTAATAATAATTATAATATATTAAAATATCTAACATTCGATACTCCACAATACATTGATTGACGGGGAATCTAAAGGTCAAACAGTGAACGAAGATTTGTTGAGCAGATGTACTTTTCAAATGGATCAGAGTGCAACTCAGTCTCAAGAGAAAACCTCATCAGCTGGCACGTCAAGCCAACCATCCGATCCTCAAACTAGTTCTGACCCTCAGAGTTCCCATTATGGTTTTGTCAATCACGGCAAGTTCGCTGTTTATGCGTCTGTATCTCTAATCTGTTGGTTCTTTTGTTCGATATCTTGCTTTGAGTCAAAGTTTGTTCGTAATTTGGTGGTAACATGATGGATCCAGGACTACTTATTTGGAACCGCACGAGGGAGCAATGGCTTCAAGTTAGAGAACCCATAAATATAAGGTAATTAAATAACAGTCAAGCCTTCTGCACTGAATTGAATTTTCTTGAAAAGTTTTTCAAGTGTTAGCTTACAATATGAACATGCTATAAAGGCAAAAGTAGCATGGCCTCCACTTTCCATTGTTGAGGTTTTGTTAAAACTTGAAGATTGTGTTTGGATGCATGTGAAAAAATATTTTTTTAAAGATAAAATGATGGTTTGGGAAAAATTTATCCAAACAAATAAAAAAAACTTCAAAATCATTTTTTTCCCCCACAAAATCATTTAGGATTTAAAATTATGGTTTTTGAAAAAGTTTTTTTTTTTTTTTAATACTTTTCAGCCGTTGCTCATTCATTTTTGAAACCTGCCCTTTCTCTTTCCTTCTCTTCTCTTTCTTCAAGAAACAGTTGTAAGCTAATAGATTGATATTAGCCCATAGGCATATATTGCTTTTGCTGTACTTGTGAATCGGTGAAAGAGAAACACAGAAATCCGGGATTGGAAATAATGGCTTCGAATCAGCAGGGTGGTGCAGCCAATAAACCCGCCAAGAGGAAGCCGGTGTTCGTCAAAGTGGACCAACTTAAACCGGGAACCAACGGTCACACCTTTGTCGTTAAGTTCCTGTCCGCCAATTCCGTGTTGAAGAAAGGGCGACCCTCCAATTCTTCTCAGGGCCTTCGTCCCACTCTCATCGCCGAGTGCCTTGTCGGCATCAAGACTGGCACCAACCTTTTCACCGCTCGCAACGAACGAGGTCCCAAACTCTGGGAAACTTCTCTCATGAGATGCCTTTTGATTGTTTAAAATTTTCATTGTTTTTATTTGGGATTTTGTTGATATGATCTACATTATCATGGGTTCTATAATATTGGGATTTCGTGACTCTTTTCTTTTTTCGATGGTGTATTGATTATGATTTTTAGAAAGGGGTTTTTTGCTTATCTGGATCTAGGTTGATGATTATGTAGTGTTGCTCCGATGAAAATGCTTAATTTTAATTATCTGGCCCGGTTCCTTGAAATCCCAATTCCCAACTCATTGGAACCATTCTCATGGAATCACAATCACATGTAGTGATTATTTAGATTAACTATTTTTCTAATGTGATTTATTGTGTACAAGATAAATATGTTAGTTGAGTTTTTTAATTAAAAATATATTATTTAAAATTATTACTATTTATAAATGATATATATATATATATATATATATATATATATATATATATATATATATATATATATATATATTCATCTAATTTTTTTCATGTTATAAAATTCACAAATGTTATAATTTTAATTTTGTACTTAAATTTATTTTATTTATGATATTTATTATAAAATTTAAATGTTAAAAATATATAAAATATCATCTTATCCTTTACATATAATTATCATAAAAAATAATATCTTTTTTAGCAATTTGACAATTAAAAAGTGGTTCTGATAATAATACTCAAATAGTATCATTTTATCAAAAAAAAAATTTTCAAGGATCCATTATACTCAGAATCTATTTTCTAAAATTATTTTTATCACTTTTTTCTCCCAAAATTATTTTCTAAAAGCTAATCTAAATACACTATAATTTTGAGTTTAATTATACTTGTTTAGAATAGCAATTGAAGTTTTTTAATATTTATTTATGATATATGAGGTGAGTGTGTGAAAGTAGTATTATTTTAACCTATATATATAAACACTTTTAAAATCCTTAATTATGATACCAATCATATTTATTGTAATATATTTAGTGAGGATGAAAACTTGGAGATTCCGCTTTGGATGAACGAGCCTTCGCCTCGAACAGTTCCCCTGGGGTAAATCCTTCTCAACTTCTTTTTTGTCCATCTGTTTCTATTGTTCTACTTGTGCGATGGAGTAATTATCTTGAGTGTTAGGAATAACGGTTGAAATTTTTAAGGGTCTGTTTGATAGGAGGGGAGAGAAAAATTTTATAAGTTAGATTTTAAGAAATTGAAGAGGTGGGGTTATAAAATTTTAATAAAGATGAGATGTAAAATAAAAAAATAAGAAAAATTAATTGAAAAATTTTAACACAACTTCTTCAATTTTTTTAAATCCACGTTATAAAAATTTTTCTTTCCCTCCCTTTCTTTCCAAATCCCATGTACCAAACAACCTCTAAAAATATTTTCTAATTGTGATTTACCGAGGTAAATATATAAAAAAAATTTTAACTTAAATTATATAAATCACATTTATAAAATAATCTATCACGATCCCAAACAGGATCTTATAAACTCATCCAAACATCTTTGGTTTATTGATTTTAACAATTTACTCTCGCGGGCAATGGTCGAGTATTTTGTTGGTGTTTGGGAAATGCCGGGCCTGCATGGTTAATGTACAGCCAAAACATGGCTCCTCTGCTTAACTTTGAAAAAAGAGAGCAAGATTTTATGCAACAAGCTCTGCCAATTGTTATTCTAAATACATGTAGATCTCTAGGCACAAGTCCAATCAAACATCAGTTCAAAGTGAACGAAAAGCAGGTCAAATATTCTGGCTTTTTCTGTGAAAGGTGAACTGACGGGGTGGAAATTTTAATTCCGTGGGTCGGTATAATTTCTTTTACTATTTTTGTTGATCTATACATTAGAATTAGTGTTGTTAAATGAGTTAGTCCGAATCCGACAGTTAAATCTGTTTAGCCTAGCTATTTAGACCGATTGGTTTGTCAGCCCGTCTCTCTCTTTTTTTTTTTTTATATATTTACTTATTTCATTTGTAATTTTTACTTTTTTTTTATCAACTCACATCATATTTATTTTCTTTTATACATTTATGTTAGGAAATCAATTTTATTCTCCCTTTCTATTTTTTTATCTACTTATATCACAAAAACATATAAACACATATTTTTTAAATTTAATAATAGTAAAATAAATAAATATAATATAAGAAAAAATGTCAATTAAAAAAAATAAGAAAATAGTTAAACACAACATCACTTATAACTGAAAACACTGAATTCTGACTATCTAAAAATATAGAATAATTTTTTTAAAATTATTAAAAAGCCGACCTGTTTAACACCGAGACTACCCAAAAAAAAAAAAAAGCGGATTTGGATTTCTCAACTGAGTCCGTTTATTTTAATGGGATTTGACCCAAATTACCCGTTATAATTGAAATTATGCATTACCATTTTTAGTTATTGGGGAACCGAGCCAACAGCCTCCTCTGCCCAACGCCCCCCCACTTTTAATTTGGTGCATGTTTTTAATTCTCATAGCCTAAGAGGCTGACCCCACTGCACCAACTTTACATTATGCTTTTTCTTTGTTTGTTTGTTATCACTTACTTGAATCGGATTTATTATATAAACCCAATTTACATAAATCGAGATAAATCTCTTCAATATATTTATCTTGTAGACCGTGAAAGCACCTCGTAGACCGTAAAAACATCTCGTATACCGTAAAAGCTACTTCGTAGACCGTAAAAGTTACTTCATATTCCGTGAATTACAATTCATAAGCACTTATGAATTTTTCAACCACTATTCCAAACAAGCTCTTAATGTAACACGTCTAGAATATCGTGCAGTTTTATAGTCATTAATTATAAGATTGAATATAAGAGAGTGTTGGCCTAAAAACGAGAGATTCATTGAGGACATTGAATTCCAATAGCAGAAGCAATGGATAGAGCAGTTTGAGTATAATATGTTATGTTCTCATGACGCTGGTCAATGGTCATCCTGCCTCTAACTTTAAGCAACCAATGTTCTGGGGGTAAAAAAGGAAAACTTTAAGCGACCAATAAATCCCAAATGGTGAAAAAGAAACGATACATGAGTTTCCACATGAAACTTAAAACATACTCAATGGGATATATGCCTTTAGATTTTCCCCCAAAAGAAATGATGGCTATAGAGTCATGCTAAATTAGCAAAGGAAGAAAAATATGCCTACTTATCTTTTGGACTTGAGATTTAGACTTTTTGAACTTGAACAGTTAAGCTTGAATATGACACAGTGTAAGTGGGCCTGAGACATTTTTTTTTGTTAACAATTTGTTTCATTCTCATTCTCAATTTTGTTAAAAAAAAGAAAAGTAAAAAAAAAAATTTGTGTAAGCTGTAGGCTGGCCTGGGAATCATAGGGTTGGTGATTTTCTAACATGTGAAAGTGCAGCCCGCATAGGCCAGCACCGCACAACCCGCGGGCTAATATGGGCCGGGCCGCAATCCGTAGGCTGGCCCATATTATCGACTTTAGTGATAACTGTATTTTTGAATAAATCACGATGATTGTTTTAAATGTCCTTGATCGGTCATTTATGCGGGAGTAAATATAAAATAATACCAATATGATTTTGATAGGTATGAAGATACGAATCAAAGTCTAAAGCACTTGTAAGAGTACAAGGTGCTGGACCGAACCGATATGAGAAAACTGTATGGATAAAGTCATAAACTTATCTCATGTATAACCACATCACTATGCTTTTTGACTTAAGGGCTGAGGTCATCATAGATTTCTATACGAGAGTCACTAAACTTTGATCTAGTCAAAAACTCCTTTTTGAGTTTTATAGTTTCTTATTTTATCTTATCCATAATTCATATTTCTTGGCATGGGCTTTATGAACCGGTTTATTCAAATTAGTAAAGCACTTAAAGCAAGTTTTTACAAAGGAAAAGGCACCCAAATGCAGCGTGTCTCATAATGTGAAAGGTGTCGGACGAAAACTGAACCTCGTCTTTGCTCTGTGCCGAGCACCTTCGATAACAGAGGCATGGCGTGTGCAGCCGCTGCAATGGTCCATTCTTAATTTAACACATGAGGCATACCGAGTGGAAAATTTAACACATAATTTGGGGGATTTCATAGGTCCATTCTTAATAAAAACCTTTGATCCAGTCCCTCAAGGAAACCAGTGGAGTTCTCAACTCCTAACAATTCCTTATTCCTTCATCAATCTTTGCATCAATCATCTCTTTCCTTCTTTTACCTCAGCAATATCCCTAATTCTTCGGTCATTCCTCTCTGTTTTATATCTATTATGCTTTCTGTTTGAATGACAGCATGAAAGCCCCCAAAAACAAGTTTTTGAACCACAGCAATGGCGGTAACCTAATATGCACCAAAACTCACAGTGGAATGGGATCCCGTGATCACAGGCATAGACGTGGTAACAATTAAATAAGCATGGAGCTAGAACAATCCATTTGATCGAATCCACAATGTGTAGCGCAAATGCATTGGTACAAGCAAGGTACTTAGTAACTCCGACTTGACAGGATATTCATCTGGTTGAACCCCGCTATATCTCAACTTCACTGAAGAGGAAAAACAAAAAGGGGTAAACAACAGTAATATGAGTAACCATCAATTCAAGTAAAATTGTGCTTGGAGTTGTAATTTGATAAAACTTAATTTAGAAAAAGAAAAACCGTGCTGGTGCTCAAAACTTGACTTACAAGTATAAAGGGTCGAAGTAATTGTAACGAGCAAGAACAGGGATTGGGCCCTTTGAAGAGGTGGCATCTGGGCGAGAACTTCAAGGTCTGAAAGAGACAAGAATTCGTGCAAGTGAGACTGCACTTCTTCTACGTTGCCCAGAGTCTGGTTTACTGCATCCATCCCCGATTATGGCACAGCACTGCCGTCCCTTTCAACTCCTTTCATGGTCTCTTTATGGGTATTAGCGTCAGAGAGGCACATTCACTGAAGAGGAAGGATGCGAAAGCAGATAAATTCTGGAGCGTTAAAGAGAAAGAAAATAGATTCTCTGTACGAGTACGGCTAGGGCTTTCAAGATCCGAACAGAAGCTCACTGCCGCAGTGACGCCAAATTTGCTTCTCTTCTCGCTCTTGTTACGTGTCTTCGTCGAAAATACTGCTGACTGCTGGGGTTGTGGTTCGGAGTTTGGTTTGGTGACTGCGCATGTATTTTTCAGGTACGCTTATACTGGTCAAGAAATACAAATCGGCCTTCGGCCTAAATTTGTTCAAAAATTAACAAACATGCATTTAATGGGCCTTTTGAGTTTTTTTTTTTGAATACAACCTTTGGAGTTTGTTTGATTGATTTTATGTACTCACAAATATCATATATTAATTAAAATAAAAAATATTATATGGATAATTTTTTGGAAGGAAATATTATATGGATAATTAACAGGAGTTGTTGGCAAAAAAAATTAAAAGAAGTTGATTTTCAGGAGGGGGTCGCTATGTCGTTATATCTTGATAGATATTTTATTATCAAAATACTATAAGATAAAAACTATATATTTATCAAAATGCTGTGTTATTTCCAGAGAGAGGATGAGTAAATTTTAGGGCAAAAAAAAAAACTTTAAAAATAGGGAAATACAAAATAGTGTTTTGAATATTCATAATACCATAGAGATGTTAGTACTTAATTTGTCTTTTTTGAAAGTTAAATGAAATGAAAAAAATGCCCATATATATATATTTTTTTAATTTTTGCAAAAATAAAAAATTACCCTTGCCGGCAGCCACTACTAGAGTTCTGACAACTAACCGTCACCAGCTGACGCAGGCAATGGAGAGGCACCGATAAATATTCCCAAAGGGGTGGGTTTAGAGTTTAAACCCCACCACTTGGTATGCCTAAAAGGTTGGTGGCCAAATGGCCACCAATGCATTTAAATATATATTAGACAAATAAATATATATATAAGTTAACACTTTTTTTTTCACTCAAACTCATTTATAAAATTTGTTAAGGAATTCACAACATTTCGTAAAGTTTTAACAAAATTCTTTAATAAAATTTGTGAATGGCTTGATATTGTGAATTTTTTTCTGGGAAAACAAGAGTTGTTAAAACTTGATCAAATGTCATGAATTTCTTAATAAAACTTGTGAATGACCTGATATTATGAATTTTTTATTTGGTAAACGAAATTTGTTAAAAGCTAACAAAATATCATGAATTTCTTAATGAAATTTGTAAATAGGCTTGAGTTAAAGATAAAATGTTAGCTTATATATATTTGTTTGCCTAACATATATTAAAATGCATTAATGCCCAATGGCCACCAACCTATTGGACTAAGTAGTGGGGGTAGGGGTGGAAACAGGATAAACGGCCTGTTAGGAGCCTGCGGCCTGGCCTGTCAGACTAAAAAGTCAAGCTCAAATCTAATTCAAGGCTTGTTTTTTCAAAAATGTCAGGCTCAGGCTTACTGACAGGCCTGTCAGGCAGGCCTGAGCCTGTAAAGTATTTTCGAAAAAAAATTCTCACACACCTCACATCCTAACTCTAAATCCCATAATTCTCATTCTCAAATTCCATCTCAAGTTGATCATTAATTTATATAATTGGGCCTGTTAGAAATAGGCCTGTTTTCGGCCTGTTTGAAATATGCCTGTTGTGAAGCATGTGGCCTGTTAACCTGTTTAATTTTTTTTAAATTACAGGCCTCCTTAACAGGCCACAGGCCAGGCCCGTATACAGGCCAGGCTTAGGCCGAAAAAAAAGGCTTGTTACAGACCACAAGCCAGGCTCAGAGGCTTGTTAAGGCACAAGCCTAGCCTGTTTACACCTCTAGGTGGGGGTTCAAACCGTAACCCCACCACTTTGAGAATATTTATTTCGAGCCGTCGGAGCTTCGACGCTGGCAGAGGGAGGCCATCGAAGCTTCACCGGTGGTTTTTTTTCTCTTGCAAGAAAAAAAATATATAAGGGTATTTTTGTCATCTAATTTACATTTCAAAAAGAATAAATAAGATACTAACATCTCTTTGGTATTATAAATATTTGAAACACTATTTTGTTTTTTCCTATTTTTAAAATTCTTTTTGAGATTTTTCCTAAATTTTATAGAAAGAGTCCTAATAATTAAATTTAGGATAAAAATATAAAATAAATTAAATAAACATAAATTTCTTAATAGATATGATATAATATATCTAGAATCTACACTTATTTAATAATAATAAATACACTTGTTAATTTTTATTTTCGTCACAATTAACATCAACACCCAAATCAAAAGATATTAAAATCTGGTTCTTGTAGAGAGAATATTTCCGCAAACACAATGTGCAACAAATGACAGGTTCTCCCTCGACCAAACGAAGTGTAATGAATTCAGTCTCCCAAAGCGGCCTCATCTTGCCAAGATATTTTCCTCTTCCTGCTTTTATTGTCATTTGTTAAGCAATTGCTCAGCTTCTTTTTTATGCATGGCTTCATCCACGTCAGCGCCTCCCTTTGTTCCTTCCTGCTCCATGATTGACTGTCTTAAAGGAAGTTAATGGAGACAAAGTACCGGTGACTCTAGTTTTTGAAGTCCAAAATCCCTCAGTTCGGTTGTTTCTTCAATTTTCTTTTTTCTTTTTTTAAATGTAAAACAGAACATTAATCACAAAAGCTTACATGCTACTGTTAACTAGATAACTACCCCAATCATCAATCATCACCTCATTGTACAAAAGGATTCAATTTTATGGCGAGCAGATTTTGCTAAAGCATCTGCACAAAACAAATTTGAAAAAGGAAGTTAAATTTTCCAGAAAAATCAATACCTTATTGATAATGTGATTCAGATCCCTTCTTATGGGCACATTAGGGATATCAGCATTTTGATGAACACAGTTCTGATTCAACTTCGCTTAACCGTGACCTGGTTAGGTAATTATAACGTTGCCTCAAGAACCTGAAAGCACGAAGACATAATGCAGAGAGTCTCAATTTACAAAGAAACTGAGAAAATACAGTAATCATAAAAGAACACATAGTGTTTCATACCGAACTTCTTCTACAAGCATCTTTCTCTTCTGCTCTTGAGTCTTAAGTCTGCAATTTCTTCTTCTTTGATACAAACTCCTGTCACATAGTTGTAACTGATAATGAATCTGAGCTCCTAATCTAAAATCAATGATAAAACCCCAACCAAACCTAAAGATAATCTTCCCCTTCAAGACTTCAAATATTTCTAGATAGAAGTTTTTAAAAAAAAATGTAATGCAATTGGAAATCTGAATTCCTCAATCCAAAATATGGACAAGTGAGCCTATTTATATATACAAGCATGTATCTTCCTAATTAATGCTATGATACGTTTCCTCCTGTTACGATATGATTTCCTAATAATATTGATATACAATCCCCAATTTTGTGGGATATAATTTTAATACTCCTCTTAAGTTGGAGCATATATATTAATCATGCATAACTTGTTACAAAGATATTCAACCCGTATCTCATTTAAAGCTTTCATCAGAAGGTCTGCCAGTTAGCTGTTCGATCGCACGAGCATTGTAAATACAATGTTCTCTTTGATCTTGTCACGAATAAAATGATAGTCGTTTTCAATATGTTTTGTACGCTCATGGAACACGGAGTTCGATGCTATGTGCAATGCCGTTTTATTATCACACCATAGCTTCGTAGGCAATGTCATGGCAATGTTAATCTCCTTCATGAGCTGGAAGACCCACACAATTTCCTATACTGACTAGGACATGACTTTGTATTATGCTTCTGCATTGGATTTTGATACAACACATTGCTTCTTATTTCTCCAAGATATCAGTTTTTCACCAACAAACACACAGTAACCCGTAGTGGACCGCCTTGTGACCTTTGAGCCTGCATGATCTGTATCGTAGAAGCACTCGACTTTAATGTGCCCATAATCTGTATAAAAAATGTCACGACCTGGGGAACCTTTCAAATAATACAAAATATGCTCTAAGGCCTTCTACTGTGCCACGGTTGGGTAGGTCATGAATTGACTAAGAGCCTGTTTGGTTCAACCCCATTGCATGCATGCAATGGTAATCATGATTGCATTACCATGAGAAGAGTGTTTGGTTGCTCTTTAGCATGGTAATAGGGTTTACCATGGTAATGATGATTACCAAAAAATTGATAATCATCATTCATACCTCCCCCCTATGAATCCTCATTAACATCCCATTGCATAGTTGGAAAAGTCTAATTTACCCTTTAGTTTTACTTCTCTTTATTTTACTTATATATTTTTATTTAGCTACATCGCCACAATCGCCGCCTCCTCCTCCTCTATCACTGCAGCCACCTGCCACCATCGCCGCCGCCACCTCCTCCTCTACCACCGCCGCCACCCCCCTCATCTGCCATTGCCGCCACCTGCTGCCACCGCCACCACCTCCTCCTCCACCACCACCGCCACTATCTCCTCATCCTCCTCTACTGCTACTGCCACCCGGCACCTCCGCTACTACCTCCTCTTCCTCCGTCGCCGCCGGCCCCACCACCACCACCTCCTCCTCCTCCCTCGCCGACACCCCCGCCGCCACTACCTCCTCTTTCTCCACCGCTACCGTTGCCACTACCTCCTCCTTCTCCGTTCTCGCCACCCACTACCGTCGCTACTACCTCATCCTCCTCTGTCGCCACTACTCCCTCCTCCTCCTCTGTCGCTGCAACCACCACCTTCTCCTCCTCCACCACCACCACCACCACCTCCTCCTCCTCTGCCGCCACCGCCACCCGGCATCCCCGTTACTACCTCCTCCTCCTCCCTCGCCGACACTTGCCGCTGCCACTACATCCTCCTTCTCCACCGCCACCGTCGCCATTACCTCCTCCTTCTTCGTTCTCACAGCCACTACCTCCTCCTTCTTCGTTCCCACAACCACTACCGCCTCCTCCTCCTCCTCTTCCGCCGCCGCCGCCACTGCCGCTGCCACTACCTCCTCCTCTTCCTCCACCTAACTCTTAACTTTCTTTTTGCAAAGATTATAGTAAGAGTAAAATAGATTTTGTATCATATATTAATTTTAAATAATTATTAAAATAATAATTCATTGCACCTTACTTAAAAATCAAACCAAACACTAGCCCTGTAATTAATATTGCATTGCATTACCATTGCATCGCACTGCACTGCAGGGTGTAATGGGATCGAACCAAACGGGCCCTAAGTACACTAACCGTAAAAGTTATATCAGGACAAGTTACTGTCAGATAATTCAATTTCCTGATAAGTCTACTATATCTTTTAGGAAATGTAAATGATTTAAGTTTCTCTGGATCAATTTTCTCCTTAAAATCATCAGAAAGCTCAACAAACATGCTATCATTAAGATCCAGGAATTGATTCACAATCATGGGAATGTTACTTAGTGCAGCTCCAAGCTTCCTAGTCTCCTTCAAGATATCGAAAACATATTTTCTCCGAGTAAGAAGGATGCCCTTCTTACTTCTCATAACCTCAATACCTATAAAATTCTTCAATTGTCCCAAGTCTTTTGTCTGAAAGTAGGAGTTAAGAAAGATTTCAAGGTTTCAGAGGTATTACTCCCAATAATCACAATATTATCAACACACATTGCCAGAACAATTTACTTCCCTCTCAATTATTTTGCTTAAGTGGCATCAGTTTGGGATTAAAAATAAGAACTTTTAGGGTCAAAAAGCATAATATAAGCCGCGAGACATAGCATAGCATAGAACACATACTATAAAAATCGAAAGTATAACTGAGCAAATTAAAACAGAACTCTAATCTTCTGCAACACGAGAAAATCTTCCAAACAAACAATGGTATTTGTGCTTAACCTTCCAATCATCAAGGGAGCCATAAAATTGATGAGAATTAACAAAACCACTTTTCACCTCAACCTTCAATTTCGAATTTTCAACGGAAGGAGCACGGTAACAGGGTCGCAGGGCAAGGTTTCGAATGGGAGTCGTAGGAATAAAATCGCGTTTTTTTCCGGGAAGTATAAAGTCAATTATGACAGAAGGATTTCTATATATGCATAATGTGAAAACAGAGACGAGAAAAAGATAGAAGGAATAAGAATTAAGGGAATTAAAGGATTGTGATTTGTGAAGGGGAGGTGTGGTTGGAGGAGAATAGAAGACGACATACGTAGAGAGAGCTTTGCCTTCATTGTACCGTCGCGTTGTTTTAAATTTTTTTCCCCCCCTTAAGTCATGGAAATTAAAGTCCCGCGGGGCCAGTTTACCGCTTTAGAGAGAGAAAGGGATAGATGAGAAGGCTTGAACGCAGAAAATGCAGAAGATTTGATCAGATCGTTCATGGGCTTGAAGTTGTAACCTTACACAAATAGGAATGGTGATCAGATGAGGACCATTTTGTAGTCTGTATACTGTAAGGAACAAAAGGCGGTGTGAAACTACGAAAACACCCTCATATAGTTTTAAGGTTTAGCTTTCCAAAACAGAATCTTGAATTCCAGTATCGCCCCCAGAAAATCAGGGATTCTTATAATCGCGATTCGTGATCATGTTCCTCGATTTTGATTTGAAAATGGAAACAATTAAACAAATAGTTGCCTCTTCTCCGACCTGTATAGTATCCCAAAAACGAGTGGTCAATGGTAGAGATTAACGTATATAATTTTATTATTCAAGCAAATGAAATTTACAAAATTTGACCATTGTGTGCCTTTAAACTCTGCTAAATGCCCAAAAAGATTCTTGGTTTGCTACCAATTTTTTCCTTGTTTATTCCCCGTATAGTTGAAAATTTCCCGTAACCAAGATCACTATTTAAAAAAGAAAAATCAAAATTTCGAATTTTAGTTGGGCTAGGATCGCCAGGAAGGATGCAATTTTTCAGTTTTATTTTAACAATTTAAAACCCCCACGTCATAGGGGAGGGATCCACATAAGCCCACTTCACACATCCCCCCCTATTTTTGGCCACTTGAGATATGAAAACCCACAACATCTTTTATGAGAGGAACTATGGGATGTTATGTGAGCTAGAAGCTCGTAGCCAGAAGGGTGCAATTAACGTGTAGATACAAACAAACTTGTGGTTGCTTAGAAAGGACCTTGTCGGTTAACAGAAATTTTGGTTTGGGCGCTTTCCTGAGCCGTCCTCTAACGACAATATGCGATATAAAAGAAAGAAAGCAGTCGAGAGGGGGAAGACAATGCAATATTTTGTAATGAACAGCTGCACCAAAAGCCCCATTAAATTTGGCCTTCCTCTGGTTTTGGTTCAGATTCAGCTTGTTCGTTTGAAGTGGATCGCTCTGCTGCTGCTTCAGGAGACCGAGTGGGTTTCTTGAATTGCATCAATATCATTGTCATGTATCACATCCCTCACCTCTAGCAGATGGTGCCAAACACCGATCCAGGACTCTCTCACATACAGTCGAAAGTTCCATTTCCTGCATAAGGAGATAATTTGGGTGTTTGGAATAGCGATAGATATTTTCAAAAGTGCTTTTCAATCGTGATTTACGGTATACGAGGTAAGTATATAAGAAGAGTTTTGTCTCAACTTACGTGAAAAACACTTATAGGATAAACTCAAGCTATCCCAAACATACCCATTATCGTGTCAATTATCTCGTTAGAATATGGGGTATGTAAATCAAATCTTCAATTAAGTTACTGCCACATCTTAATCAAGTAACACGAGCTACTAATCATAAAATCTCATTTTTTGGGAAAAGAATAGTGGCAAGTTGTTAAACGGAGCAGAATCTTAGTTAAGAAAAACAAACTTGCCGACAGCAGTTGTTCATGCACATAATCTACCAATTGCTGGCTTGATAAGCAATCCCTGAAATACATAGAAATAGATCAAATCACAAAAATTCAAGAAATCAATTATAAGACTCGTTGCAGGGGAAGTATTAACATGAAACTGTACAAAGCCAAATCCAGAGATCATAAGTATGCCTCGTAGATAAATGATAAGCAATGATCATAAGGGTAGAATCCACATTCCCTGCTCATAGTAGGGAATGCTCATCCAAAATGAGAGGTTTTTTTTTTTTTGAAAATCTTCATTAATTTTTTATTTGATTGAATTAAGTTGTATTTAACAGCCTGAAGTATTTTTAAATAACACTCAGTATCTTTAATTAATTAATTTTTAGTCATCTAGCACACACAAAAATACTCCATGGTGCTGAATGCACTAATAATTCAAAATATTAGGGGCTACTGAAAAAATATTTCAAGATATTGGGTGCTATTAGAAAACTATTTCAGGATACTGGGTGATATAGGAAAAATATTTCTGGATGCTGGATATACTAGAAATTAATTAATTTAAGATTTTTCTGGATGCTTGATATACTAAAAATTAATTAATTTGAGATACCGAGTGCCAAAAATAGATGAGCAGGCATGCAGACCCTGTAAGGGCATGACTTGCATCCTGCCATTCGTAAGATCACACCTCACGGAACGAGCAAAATATCCATATGTTGTTGTTGTAAACATCTTGTATACCGTACAACTATATGATAAATTTCCAATAAAAGCCAACATGAGAGTACAAGACATCGAGAAGCTTACCATATTCCATCACATGCTAGCATAAAAACTCATCTCCATCACAAAGCTCCACCTATAAAAATGCCCATAATAAAACACTATCAATCATGACAGATGGATATTAAAAGTCAGACATTTAAACTTGTAGCAGCGACAGTGAGTCATGACCTATCATTTCATCGTTGATTCTACCATAATTGGAGGATAAGTGTGTTGTAGATCTCTGTATTAACTAGGAAGTTAGCCAAAATGTATAAAGAAACAAACTTACAGTGTTTATATCGGGATTAGCAGTCACAATTTGTTTATCAGCAGGCAGATATTTGTTTCGTTTAAATTCCATGTCACCTGCAGCAAATGAGAACAAACTAAAATTGTAGAACGATCCACCAGCGTGCTAAAATATAATCAGTATTCTCACACAGATAACTTTGTACAGGGTAAAAGACAGACTTGCTTTGTTTGGTTGGAGGTTTTGGGAGGGGAGGTTAGGTGAGGGGAGGGTTAGGGGTGGGAAAAATGTGTTTGGTTGGAGGGAGGGGAGGGGAGGGGAGGTTAAAAATTTTGTCTTCTTTTGCTCCCCTCCCCTCCCCTCCCCTCTCTTCCCTCCAAAATTGGAGGTTTTTGAAGGGGAGAGAAAAATTTGTCTCACTTTGACCAAAATGCCCATATTTATTTTTTAACATTCCAAGTTTACCCCTCTTGTTTAAAATTAATGAGATAATATGTAAAAATCAATAAAATATCCCTTAAAATGTATACAATTTTTTTTATCATATATACTTGAGGTAATAGGTTTTTTTAGATTTACAAATTAAAAAATAAAAGAAGAAGAAAAATATATAAATAAAGAAAAAAGGGTATATTTGTCAATTTATAATTAACTCACCTCACATACCCTTCTGAACCAAACAAGAAATCAAACCTCCCCCCCCTCCCCCCTCCCCTTCTTGAACCAAACAAAACTTATAACCTCCCCTAACCTAACTTAAATTAACCTCACCTAACCTAACCTTCATTGAACCAAACACACCCTTAAGCATATAACATGCATCCACATAAATTAGAAATTTTCACTATTGCGGATTTAAACTAATCTTCATGCAGAAGAACCTCCTTTCGCCTTAAAAAACCAACATAAAATCCAAACTAATTTAAAAAAGAAGAAAGTTGCCTAGCAATTTAGGTGCTTATTTATTATGGCTACAAATTGTATGTCCCTTCCACTTACAGATAAAGAAGGACCAGACTACAAGAAAATGAAAAAAAGAAAGGGAATATAAATTAATCTTCAAAACGTCCAATGTCCCTACGCAACTACCTATAATTGGCAAAAAAAAAAAGAGTAACTACCTATAGCTCTCGCAAGATTCAAACTGCCATTAACTCGCCCTGCGTGAATAAAACCACCAGCTTTAAAGATTCTTTCCTTCTCGATCTCAAGATCAGGCTTGTGGTCCCTACATAAATTGTATGCCTGTGGTAAAGATCCAAAGTCAGAAAAAATGTATCAACAAGAATTGTAACCTTGAAACTTTATCATACATAGTCTTCAAGTGAAATGAGACAAGAACCTTTTTTCGATTTATTCAAGCTGAAACAAACCCCCTCAATAATTTTAAATTATTAGAGACTCAAACTTAAGAGACATGGATTGGAGCCCAAAGTACAATGGTCATTACACCAAATCACCAACACAAATTACAGCATAGATACTTGTCCGTACTTGCATATGCATATTTCCATGAAAGTAGCCACGATAAACTTTCAGGAACAAGTAAAGAATTTCCATTCTAGAGTTACCTGACCCTTCCTAGATATCACACATCTTGAAACCCCAGAATTTGCAACAACAAGAAGGTTGCTTCTAATTACTGCAACACATGGAGTGGTTCCTGAATTAGGTCCAGCAAAATCAGCATGTGGTCCCTAGTTTTGACAAATAAGTTCAAATCAGGGCATATTTAAAAAAATATATATGAAAACGAAAGAAAAAATGGAGAGAAAATATTGATTTAATTGACCTGCCAAAAACCAGCTCATCTGGATAAGTAAAAATTTATTAACTTAAAAACAATATATAATTTAAAAAGAGAACATGAAGCATTGAAGCCAAAAAGAAAACTTGATTCAAAATCTCATACACACCTCCTCAAAAGCCCAATCATCAACCTGGTCATTACCATCACTGCCTCATGGAGACCAAATCAATCCTTCTATCATCCCAGTAAACTTGTTTATCTTATCTCCTAAGCTAGCTAATTTCCTCCATCCCCTTTGACCACGCATCATCTCGTCCATTCTGTATGAAAATGTCATAACAGTTTAAACTTTTTTTCCAACATTTTCACACCCAGGGCTGTGGGGAATACGTAGAAGTGTCGATGATGAACTTGTGAACAATTTTCTTTTGGCTTTTCATTTAGAAGGGGGAGAGAGTTGATAATGCCACACTTAACGTCTACATGATGACCAGCAACTTAGAACTTGACATTACAAAATGCTAATTATATAATCATCATTACTCTGTTTGCTCAAGTGATTGGAACAAATCCATAGGACATGCAGAATGAGACCAAAGTAACCTTCATGTCTTTGTTTATCGAAATGACAGTTACAAGAAGAAGAATTAGCAAACAAAATCTTTGTTCAATACAAAAGTTTCAATAGTGTAACCAAGACTAAACAGCACACGGGCACAAAATATATCTCAGTCAAGAACTTGTGGAATAAAGAACGCAGGAACCAACAGTTAAGTCATTAACTGTAATTTACGGTCTACGAGGTAACTTTTACGGTCTACGAGGTAGCTTTTACGGTCTACGAGGTGTTTTTACGGTCTACGAAGTGCTTTCACGGTCTACGAGATAAATATGTGGAGGAGATTTATCTCGATTTACGTGAATCGGGCTTATATAATAAGCCCGATTCAGATAAGTGATAACAAACAAGCTCTAAACAAAACAAACCATGTTTTTTCATCTAACCTGAAAAAATCTTTCTGAAGAGAGGTCCCTAGATCTCCAGCTGTATATGCTTCGCTTTTGAACACCTCTTGGTAAAGATACTTAGCACGAAACTTCGCAACCGCCTTACCTGAAAAGTTTAGGAATAAGTGAGCATTCAAAGAGCAGCATGGACAGCAAAACACACACTATATTTATGTAACCCCACCCTTCCTGTCCCATGTAAGCAACAGTGAATTTGGAAGTAAACTTTGCACATTCTACGAGTGGAACTTAAGTGAATGGCAAGATTTGACAAACAAGGACCTCATATTGTTTACAAGAAAATGGTCATAAAAGGACAAGGAATAAACAGCTACATGTTTGAAAAGAAGCCCATGAAATAAAAAATGGGGTACAAAATGGAAAAGACAACATAAGCACGGAAATTATTTAGAGGCGTAGCAGAAAATCTATCTGACTTGAGGTGGGAGCCTTAATGAAATATGGTATTGGAATAGGGCCCTCACACATCTCAAGAATTCATTCTCCAAGCACCTTAAAGATACTCTGAGCAACAGTTTAGTACTCCATTTGAGAAATTTCATTAAAGGTCAATGTGTATATAACTCGTTGGACATCATATATATATATATATATAGAGAGAGAGAGAGAGATTGCAACTTGCAAGAAAGCAACTCAAAGGTCAACATGGCATATTCTTCTTAACTTTATATAGAAAGAAGAACTGTAAGGTGAGGACAGAAGAAAGAGGGGGGTGTACATCCAGAAGTATGGCAAAAGTGTCTCGAGAATATTCAGAGAGCTGGAAGAGAATTGCTGCTTTTATTTTTATTTATCTTAGAGAGGTGGGAGAGATCTTCTCCAGAAGCGATATGGAAAAAATATAATAATAATCAAGATCTGGATATGCAGCATGCTAGCAGGAGAGAGGAGAAAAAAATCAACATCATATTAATGGTTTAACTTAAAAGCAATCAAAATCTCACAAATTTCAGTTAACCAGGTTTAAATTCCAAAAAGAGCAGTATAATAATTCATTTCTCCATAACAAAAAAACAATTCATTGGACCCAAAATCTTTGCCCATGAAAACAAGTAAAGCCCAATTGTGCTGTAAACTGAATAGTTGACCATTTGATAAATTATTGAAGACAGTCCCTAACAGACAGATGGCTAAATATAAGGGAACTTTATACCTTCGGTTTATCTCATAGAATTGGGAAAATCACACACACGCATGTATATGCATATGCATTTGTTTCTACGAGAATTGAGGTGAAGGAGCCCTAATAAAAAAACCCCATACAACCACGTATAATATTTGAGGAAAGAAATTTCTCCTGACTATTTTTCTGACAAACATTTCACTAAAACCCAGCTATACACTAAACTACTTAAGAGGGAGAAGTTGGGCCATAAGCCACATTACTAATGGAATTACCTTCCAGTGAATATATACATACCAGTATTTTTAAACTTTGGAAGGCTAATGGGAAAGAGAAAGGAGTATTGGGTAACAAACTTTATCTCCTTGCATTGCAACTAGACAAACGAATGAAAGCAATCTGTAAAAAATTGTCAAACAGATTTTAGACTTCATAATTTAAGTTGGTTCACACCTTATACAACCTAGCCTTTACTACATCTTCTCAGGTTACTTCTTTTGATATAGGACATTGACGAGGCAAAGATATTCACTTCATGGGATTCATATCCATGAGCCAATAATTATTCAGGTCATAGAATGCTCACAGCCTCTTCCTTTGTTGCACGCCACCCTTGCATGGATTATAAACCATATCTAAGATGGTCATTCTCACCATCTTCAGCAAACTTCTCAGTTTTGGAACTGCTTAGATATATTCCCATTTCTACCTGAATCAAAAGAGGGGAAAATTACTTTATCTTAACCAGAAAATAGATGAAAACTTGCACTGAAACAAGTAATAGAAAATAAAATCTCAACTTCATTTAATAACATGCCCAACAATCGTAAATGCTGCGAAGAAAATTAGAACCGAACAGGCAAATCAAATTTTTCCCTTTAATGAATCATAATGTGACTGATAGCAACCCGTATGAAAAAAGTTAAGGGAAAATGCAAGGAATATCCATATGATGAGAAAATGATAATTTTTTTTTAAAAAAAAAACCCCTCAATTATAACTTCAGCAATAAGTGATGATCGATTTTAAAAGGAAAATATTTGAAAGCATATAAAGATTAGATAACAAGACCAAATAAATGCATATTGAGGTGTTCTCATCCTATTACAGAAAGTGGTTGGCTAAGGACTGCAGGCGAGAGCAAATGTGATGAGGAAACACATGATCAAGCAAGGGGGTCAAGCAGCAACTAGAGGATGGGCAGACACACCCAAATAACAAAAAGTGAGCATCATATTGAATACAATCAAGGCAACGACCAAACCATAAATTTCGTGTTGAAGGGAAAACATTTTTTAAAAGAAAAAAAACTATAGTTGTAGGAAAATTTAAAATAGCCCGGAAGTCTCAGTATATACTATAAGGAGTAAGGACTGTGGCATATGTCGTAGGGTTAAGGATGACAAATCCCTAAGATCGCAATGGAGAACACAGGGATGATCAACGTTACGGAACAAAAACATACCCAAAATAAAATCAAGGATAACGATTCAAACTTCAAACATAAGGTTAAAATTTTTAAACCAGATTAGAGGAATCATATCATCATTCGGCAAATGTCAGCCAGATCATTACAGATCCATTTTTCGCATCAGACATTCAGATTATTACCGTGATGTCAAAAATCAAAATATAATTGGAATTCCTAAAGAAAACCCGCGAGTTTAGCACTTTTGTTTCGAAGATTGTCGCGATGGAAGTTAGTAGAAGCTTCAAGCATGCGAATAGCAGTTCACCGCTTCAAACTAAAACATTGATTGACTTAAAGTATAAAATCAGAGGCCCTGAAACAACAGCGGATGCCGCTACTGGTTTTGGATGGGGGAAAAAACGTAACACTCGAGAGAAGAAAAAAAATATAGTAGTCCAGATCAATCAGAGCCACAAAAGGCAGACTCAATGAAAACCCAGATAATAGTCCAACCTTTAATTAATTCAATTGGGAGGTAAAGCATAGAAAAGTTACAACTCATAGTCCATATTTCTGAGCGTACTCACTTGCCCAGTAGTGCCTCTTCCGCAGAGTCGGAGATCAGCACCCAGAAAGCAAAAGAAAACGAAGGCGACTTGAAAATAAGTGGTCGTTTGGATTAGCGGTATGAGAAAGTGCTTATTTAAATTGGGTTTATATAAAAGTGCGTTTTATATAAGTGCGATTGGGGAATGTGATTTATGTTTGGATTTGAGCTTCCTTAAGTGCTTTTAGCATAAGTCATTTATGTTTGGATTATACATCTCATAAGTGCTTTTCATTTCTATGTGGGTAAATGAAAAATTAAACATAAAATTAAATGTTTATTACACTAAAATGTAAAATCTGTAGTTAACATTGCAAATACATAATACTGAATTATACAAACATATTTGTCATGTTTATTTAAAATTGTATCCTCATTTTTTGGCTTATGAAATTTCAAATTATTTTTATACACCTTTTATTATTACTAACAAGTATTAACTCATATGGACAATAAGTGTTATGTATTACTGCATTAACTAAGACAGACAATTTAAATCAATAAGAAATTTGCTGGACCCACAAAAATGCAGCCGACATCATATATTGATAGAAAAATGTTCACAATTTTTAATAGCAACGGACAATTGTTGAAGTATACAGAGAAGAAATGTGAGCCCAAAACATAACTTATGTCCATTAAATGTCCTCCGCAATAGCATCTCTAATCCGGTCCCGAATGGCATTCATGCGTCCCGAAGATGGCCCAGCATTATTTGTTGACGAACCATCCTCTTCTACAGGTGGTCCTTCCTCCTCACCTTCGTTGTCATCCAAATCTTCTTGAAATGTAGAATCACCTGGTGAATTCCTGCGAATGAAATTATGTATCGTCATTGTTGCGCAAACTAGCCGAACTTGTGTTTCATAGCTATACGTACGCATTCTCTGCAAGATTGCGAACCTACTCTTCCAGATGCCGAAGGTCCTTTCAATCATTGACCTCAAACTAGAATGGAAAAAATTAAATTTCTCGTTGTCGTTTCGAAGCACAGGTTGACGCCTAAATTCTGGAACATGGTATCGCTCACGTCTGTAAGGTCCAAGATATCCTTCTCGCATCGGATAGCCAGAGTCGACCAAATAATATTTCCCTACCCAATTAAAAATAACGATCATGAGTACATCGAATAATATTAATGAAGCAGTGAAATGGTAAATGTTATTTCAGGATCTACAAACTATACCTGGAGGAGGATGCGGGAACTTCGTAGCTGGATTTGAGACCGCGGCTTGAAACACACGAGCGTCATGTGCTGAACCCTCCCAGCCGGCCAACACAAATGTGAAACACATATCCCAGTCGCATACGGCCATTACATTCTGAGTAGGATAACCCTTCCTATCAATATACTTGTCCCGATTTTCACTCGTGACAACACACCTTATATGGGTCCCGTCTATTGCGCCGATAGCATCCTTAAAGTACGGGTAATATCTTGCATTATGCAATACATGTGGGTGGCATTCACAAAATTCGGGATCAATGGGTTTAATGTTCTCTGAAGCTAGCCTGAGGCAAGCCTTAAGAACCTTGTGCAATAGCCTGCTAACGGTTTCACCCGAATGTTGGAAAAGTTCTTGGACTACCCTATTCCCCATGGCGTGTCCAACAGTCAACAAAAACATGGCAACCATTTCTTCAATGCCAACGTGCCTAGATTGTGTTAGCCCATGTGCAGCCAACTTATTGCATAGGAGGTAAAACACATGGTTATCTACTCTTAGCATGTCCTTACAATTACCATTGTCTGATAATAGCTCCTGGACCCATATATGTCCTGAGCGTATACTTGACCTCCGTGGTTGCTTGGAAATGAAAGGAACCCAGTACTGACATATCAATGCGGTTAGTAGCTGATACTCGGTCAACTCCTCGTCGATGAGGGCCATAAGTTGAGAGTCATCATCAGATTCGTCCATTAAATTTGGAATTGATAACGTCGCCTGTGCATATCCATAAGTTTAGGTCACACAAAATCAAACTCTAACAATCCACAACTCTAACCGCAATGACCACAATCAATAACAAACATAAATATAATGTTCAGTAAAACTACAAGCAGTTCACATGCAAATAAATAGTCATACATAGAACAAACCATAACTGTCAAACATATGGTCATAAATATAACAATCCATTACTATCAAACATATACTCTACTGTCCGAAGTAACAATCTATAGCAAATCGTAACCACTCAATCAAATAGTCCTTATTCTCCTTCCATAGCCCTACAAACGCATCTCGGGAACTCTTGTCCTGTGAGAGCATCTGGATACACCGGATGCGGAACTGCGGATCAGCCTTCACTTCCTCAAGTGTGACTAGGTCCCTGACGATACTCTCAGCACTCCTCTCCTGGATGTCGGTCATAACAGCTGATCTATGCTTCGTTAAGTCAGTCATCACACTGACTGCATCAGCAATCCGATCCGCAACTGGAACTCTGGACTTCTTCCTCACCTGAGGTCGAATTACCCTTTTTCTCTTACCAAGGCTACCTGAACCGGTTGGCGCAGAGGGACCACTCTGAGATGATATCCCTATACCGGCCAAGTCTTCAGTGACTCCTGTGCTGGGTGCCGGTTGAGCACCGAAAGAACCGTCCTCACTGTCCCCCGATCCTTCATGATCATCCATGACTGGGATGTAGACATCATCATCGTCAGCATCAGCATCCTGGGTCTGCTCGAATGCAGGACAGTATGAACCATCTCCGGAAGCATAGACATCCCTGAAGATTATATTCAGTTCTGTCTCATACTTAAGAGGGGACCTACGAAACTTCGAATACATCCTATTCTCCTGCATTATCACAAGTGAACATTGTTATGCCTAATGTAACCAATCAGAAGTCGTGTTTTAGTTGTGCTGAGTTAAAGAAACATACTAACCCGGATTTTTGCTTCCCACCAGCCATCAGTAGCGTCAATAGTCCTTGTTTCCGGATTAAAACCCAAGCCAGTCTCAGTGAGCAACGTCTTCCACGTCTTGAAGTCCTTGCGTAAGATGTCAAATTTGTTCTTTAGTTGTTTGCGATCGTACCCCCTACCAGTCCTTTCGTTAAACTCATCCATAATTGCCTTCCAACCGGCCTTAGAGAAAGACAACCCTCGCCGTTCATGAGCGTAAATTTGACCAAGCATCGCATGTATGAACACCTCAGTGGTGTTGTCATTCCAGATTGCGTTGTCTCGCATTGTGCTATATAAATATGCAATACATGGTAATAGACGAAATTTTTGGTCTTTGAAATTGATTTACAGCTTTAAAGGTTTTTTTAAAAAAATAATACAAAACATTCATAAATTGCTTATCAAAGCATATATACTTTGTAGTATGTATTAGCCTTTGGTGTGACCTGTGTGGTGTACCAAGCAAAGCAGTGACTCTCTTTTTCTCATTTCAAGAGAATCTCAAAAGACTGAATGGCAATTCAATGGACAAATGTGAAAGTTTCGAAACTGTCTCAAAACAGTGTGTGTGTGTGTAACTGCAGAAGCAGCTATAGAGGAAGCCATCTAACAACATTTGGGGGATCATGAGCAATCATTTTTCATCAAATACAAATTTGACTCAGTGAATGAAATATCACATAATAAAATCGTAAAATTTAAAAACATACAAGAGGAATCTAGTCGTGTACAAGCGTGCTCTTGTATATGGCATAATTTTCTCAAAACTAAACCTGGTTTACTTTGTCAGTGGACATGGCTATGACTTTAAGTTAAACTACATCATGTTCATTCATTAACTAGGGAGAGTTCGAGGCTGTGCAATATATATATCTTAGCACCTGAGTAAAGACCTGCCCATTATTCACTATGGATCCTACTGAAAGCACAACAATGTGATTTGTCAGTCAAAATTGTCATTTTTATCCGATCCGTGGATGTGTAGGTTGTCTATTTTCCTAATAAGTGGGAGGTCACAACACAGATCATGTTTGAAATCCTGAACTGTTAATTTCTATCCTTTTAATTCAAGAAAAAAAATAGGACTTATGTATTGGGTAAGAGCTCCCTTTGTACAGGGATAAAGACCCACAATTTTGAAGCTCATTCATGTCTGGCTGACTAAAGTGGTGAGAGAATATATTGTTTCTATACAGTTTGTACCACAAAAATACACACTCATAACAAAAATTCCAACATCACATTTATCCAGAGCCAGAACGACTGTTGGCCGTGAGATTCCAGAATGTAATAGCAGCGTTTATAAATGTATCCCACAAACACACACAACACAAACATTGCGCAGCTGAATCAAAGTCATCTCTGAATGTAAGAAATATGCCGGATTTCCAGAACAACTTACCTCTGATTTTAGCGCAACCGCTGATGACCGACGAACAGCGATGCAGAGATGAGAAACTGAGACAGCCGAGATGCGCCGGCGTCTGCGGGAGAGGAGGACAACGGTGTAAAACTGACCCAATCGTCAGCTGGACCACCGGTTGGATGAAGAAGCTCACGTCGCTTGCAGTCGCCCGACCTTGCCTGCCGAGAAGAAGAAGGTGAGACGGATGTGAAACAGAGGCTCAGCTGTTCTATTTCACCGAACTCCATGAATATGGCCGTAGGAGTAGATGGTGCGAAGTGAATGAAGAGTGATGGTTGCAGTTTGGATTCGCACGGAAAGCTGCTCAAATTGCAGGTGGTATACAGCTAAGGGAATATATGTCCAACGGTAACAAACAAAAATGTGTAGGGGAATCCAATGACTTTTTTTTAGCGTGCTTGTGGATCAGCTTTTGGGAAAAGCACAATCATAACAGTTGGACAAGCCCGATGCAACAATGACATAACCAAACGACCACTTTATGAATTTACATTATACAAGCCCGTTTATATTGTAATTGGGCTTTTTGAAGGACCAAAACGCTGAACCAAACAACGCTTAACTCTCAAAGCAATTTAGAGAAGGGGGAAGTGAGTGACAGAAAGTAAAGAAATGGAGAAAACGACGGCTTTGGATAGAAAGGAAAGGAAGAGAATGAAAAGCGAATCAAGAAGCGTTACTCCACTTGGGAAAAGAGACGACATTGCAGAAAAAGGGAATGAGATTAGACTTCGTGAATTTCCTGGTAGTTGTTCATGGCAGAAGACGACGACGACGACACTCTCGTTCCGACTTTGTTCTCATCCCAATCCTTCATCTAGTCCGTCATTTAGGGACTGTTTGGTCTAGAGGGCCTAATTTTGAGTTTAGAAGTTTGAAAATAAAATAAAGTCAAGTAGATTATTAAGCCTAATTTAACAGGAGTCCAAAAATATCTGGGAAATAGAATGCTTTTCAGGGACTCTATGATTCAGCATCCCAAGTAGAGAATAATTCTACAAACTATCGGTGTGTGAAATTAGTCGAATAAAATATATCAGTGCAAGTGTACATTGTCACACTTAGGCACCATTTTGATGGCACGCTAAGGGTATATTTGGCGTCATGTGGAGCCCACAAGCCTTCATCCGATGTTTTCCAAAATATATTGGTATACGCTCGGTAATTCCTCAAGTCATAGGCCATGTGGCGCCATCTGAGGGCTTATACAGACACTTAGTGCATTCTTGAATTCATATGGGCACGTGGTGTCAAACTAAATGAACTCTTTATAAAATTACTTTAATAAAAAACATGTTTGGGATGGCTTATATGAATCGGATGCTTAGCTTTTGTGATGGCACCATAAGAAGGTGCCATATATCCCACTATCATTGTATTCGTTTTATAACTTTTGTGTTGGCATCCTTGAGGAACACCACCTAGCCCCAATGATCACGGAAATTCATACATGAATTTCGTTCTCCTGATAAAGTGGATAGCCAAGTCATAAAGTAAAGGAAAGAAGAAGAGTTTAGGTCACATACAAGGGACACATGGCGCAATAAGAGCCATAAATCTATAAAGTGATTTTTTGACTTATATGTTGACACTCTTATAGGGCTATCCAGCCTTTAAGTCAGGACAACTTGCCAGTCCCTGACTCTGAGACCGGGGGAAAAGGAGCGTCTGGCATTATGGAGCTTTAATAAATCATCCCACACCTCCCAAGCTCATTTATTTCATCCAAAGGGCAAGGAAGAGAGAAGGAAAAATAGAGAAAAATCATGAGAAAAAAAAAGAGGAGAGAAGTTTGATTTCTTACCTGATTCAAGCCCGAATCGACGTTTCTGACCGATCAAGCCTTCACGAATCTTCTTCTATTCTTCAAGGGATACAATTATATGGTTTTAGATTCTTGATTAGAGGAGTTTTGTGTTGCCTCTAAAGTTGAGGTGCTGCCGAAATCAAGAACAGACTATGGTATTGAATAGAGGTAAGCGTAGGCTCTGATTTGAGTATAATATCTTAAGATTTTGTTTAGTTTTCTTGAGGTTGTTATGATGCTAAGATTTCAGCTAGACCTAGAACCCTAGGAATAAGTATGATTTTGATGTTTCATTGGGTTCAGAACGAAAAACTGTGTGGGATACGGGTGAGAAACCGATTCCGAGAACACCGAAATAGAAAATAGAATTTTGGCCCAGAAACCCTTAAGTTTTAGCCAGATCTATAAAATAGGAAAGGAAGCTGATTCTGATATTTTTTATGTTCCCAATGGATTCTATGGACAAAATTATGTGTAGATAGCTTGTAGACATAATTTTAGAAGGGTTAGATTAAAACCCCTAAAATTGGATTTTAAGGTTATTGGTGATAGTGTTGCTAGATTCGAGTCAAGTCGCTTTTGAGTTGATTTTGACTGATCAAATCTTATCCAGTGACTATGAAATTTTACAGGGTGTTAGTAGACATCCCAAGTTTTAAAGTGAGGTATATAATGCATTATTTGGGTTAGTGTATTTTAAGTTATGGTTTGTTAAAATTTAGGAACTGAATCTAGAACAAATTGTGGAATAGTGTTGTTGCTCAAGGGTTTATAGACCTTTGTGCTTATAATTGGCACTGGATGATATTTTTCCTTTAAATAAGACTTAAAGAGCTTCAAATAGGACTTAGAACCACCTCAATTGGATTTTTTTAGATTAAGTTATAAATTTTCAAATTTGAGTGACAAATCTGAAAGATTAAGGCTGACCTACGAATTTGTGGCATTTGAGGTAAATTGTGACAAGTATGTGTCTAAAGAGTAGAGACATGTTTTAGAACCTAATATGACCACAATAGATACCCAAATTACAAAGGTCAAGAGACACGTAATGTGTCTTAGATTAGACACTCACTTGGCATAACACAAGAGTTTTGAAATATTATGTAAGAGAGACACATAATGTGTCTTAGATTAGACACACACTTGGCATAACACAAGAGTTTTGAAATATTATGTAAGAGAAACAAGTCATGAGTAATAACTTGCTTTCATGGCTCTAACAAGTCATTTGGTTATGTATCTAGGGCCATGAAATGTCAAGGAAGAGGAAATGAAAGATTCTTCAAGCGACTTCAATGGTTGGAAGAAAAGGAAATAAGAGGAGGACATAAGAACATAATGTAGTAAACTTACTTAACTTGCGTGTATTTGATATGTATGCTTGTGCATTGATGTATGCGATTGCTTTGCTTGATTATATAATGCATATATGAATGATTGAAGTTCTATTTCCATTTATGCTATAGCTATAAGTATGTTGTCTGAAACATTGAGCATACATATATGTCATTATGTGAACATGAATTTATGTAAGCAAGCATGTCATACATTAAACATTTATCTTGTATGCATTTTGGTATTGTTTGCTACTGAGATTCTCCTGAATCTCACCCAACCATATAGGTATGTTGAGCACACATGTTGAATGCTTGAAGATGATCAGGAGGAAATGTGATAGAGATTTGAAGTCTAATACATGATAATCTTTTATGTATAAATTATCATGTGGTGTGTTTATTTGTATAAACATGCTAAGTTAAATGATGCCATTAGATATGTCATCCGTATTTGGTTATTAACCTTTGAAGTTAAGATAAGTTGAGAATTGAAAGTGAAATTTTTACCAAGTGAACAAAATCCCCTAAGAATAATTAAGTCAAAATGACCATTTTGCCCTTGCACATTCTCCATTTTCACAATAATTGGAAAAATTGGCAGAATTTTCACCAAACTTTGAAAATTCATATATAATTGTATAGATATCCAATTGTAATGGTTACAAAGGCTATGTGACCCTTATGAAGTCTAGTTTTAATAAAAAATATAAAATTTGGTCAATTAAAAGCTTATCATTTCCATAATTTTTGTATTTTCATACTGCCACAGAAAATTCTCAATTTCATTGGGCTAACTTCAAAAATTCATATATCTTTGTGTACAATTTCAAGAATTTCATATTACCTATCAAATTAAATATTGATATGTCTACTTTTATTTTGAAAATTTTCATAATTTTTGGACATCATTTTCATATTTAAAAATATTTCACAACATGGCTGCCTTACGGGGAAACTTACCGGCAACATCCTTATCTTATGTACTAGATAATTATGTTATGTGTGACATTTAATTGCCTTGTTGTGTCTCTTGATATGTTCTTTACTTCACCATTTTATTCATTTAATATCACTAAGGTATAGAGGAATTTTGATAACTGAAATTTGGGATATTACATACAAAGTCACAAACATAAATATCTATTAATATATTTCTCCAAATTACTCTTGACTTATTTTAAAGATACTCTAAATAGTTAAAACTATCCTCTACACCTATATTATATGTGTGTGTGTCTATATATTTATGTAAAGGACAAGAGGTTTTCAACGTAAGGGCAAAGGGTTGTGAGGTATTTAATATACAATAGTTACATACACGTAAATTTAAAAGGGAAAAAAAATCTTGATGTGCTGGAGAAAAGAAAGGCAAATGAGTTATAAAGAAGCAATTTATTAGTTTGTTTGGAATAGTGATTGAAGTTTTCAAAAACAGATTTTCAATCGTGATTTATGAAATATGAGAGGAGTGTTATCTCGATTTAAGTGCATAAACACTTTTAAGGACTTAATAAGTGATACCAAACATAACAATACGATGAATGAGAAAGAAAAAAGAAATTATATATACACACGCTTATGAGGTGAAAAGGGACTGAACATACATGATGAGAAAGAAAAAAAATTATAAATAGATGAATGTATATATATTTCGCACCTGTAGTTTCAAGAATAGAGGAGTGTGCTTGAAAGATGATGAAAGTACACACTAAGCATAGTAAAAATGGAGTTGAAGGACTGGTTTAACAAGACAAATAAAAATAATGGTAAAGGAAGAGAGATGAAACAAAACAATTGAAAAGACATATGTTGCATGAATTAAAAGCAAGGAAGGCGTATAAGTGAAATGGGGAAGGAAAAAAAATTTCATCTGAAAGCAGATGCAATATGGCGCCAAAGGTGTTATTGGGTGGAAGAAGAAGGGTATTTTATAAGAGTAGGGGTTAGGGTTTGACCCCTTCCATTTAAATAATATTTTTTTAAAAAAATAATAAAATAATTATAGTAATAATATTTATTGTTCATATTTTTTTTGTTTTATGTTACTTATTTGAATGATAAGATATATTTACTTACACATTTAAAAATAATTATTTTAATGAGGTATTTTACTTTGTACTACTATTATTATTATTAAAGAATGAATATTTAGAATTTAACACTTCTTTTAAATTATTAATTTATTTTATATTCTTTGCCTAAATCTAATATAAATTACAACTAACTCTAAGTCTAAAAAAAAATCAAAGATGTTACAATGATGATTGTCTTACATATCCCTGGTCAGTCATCTATGCGGGAGCAAAGGTGAAATAAGACCGGTATGACTTTGATAAGGTATGCAGATATGAATCAAAGTCTTAGACACTTATAAGAGTATAAGGTGCTAGACCGACCCGCTATGAGAAAGCTGCATGGATCAAGTCATAATCTTATTTCATGTATAACCACGTCACTATGCCATTTGACATGAGATTATCATGGATTCCTACATGAGAGTCGTTAAGTTTTGATCTAGTCAAAAGGCACATTTGACCGGGTGATAATAAAGGCTACAATCAGGCTTTGTGGTTTTCATGCAGAGGATTATGAATGGTCAAGATGAAATTTATCCCTCACATTAGTATATAAATATTATTAGGCCCCTCGATGAGTGAGTCTAAAAAATATATGACCATAATATGATGGAAATGGGTTTCCATTTCTATTGTCAGATTACTCAGGAATCAATAAAGTAATGGTCAGGAATAGGAGGATGACATTATCCATACCTTATCCTTGGCCGAAATATTGTGTGACAAAAATGACGTGACATGGTTGTATGACAAGTTGCATCGTGTTAACGATCCTCATATGAATTGGGTAGTCATAATGTCTTACTAGAGGCCGCTTGCGACTTGTAGGTTATTATAGTTATTAGTCCACTGCCAACTTTGTATAGGCCTATAGGGTCGAACACAAGAATATGCCAACACAAACTATAATATTTAGATTCATTGAATCTGAGATGTGTCTGAGATTCAATAAATACAATATTTAATCTAGGGTGGACGAATTCTACACACACACACACATATGATGCAAAGATAAATTAAATCTATTTTCATTGGCTCTTTATTCGGATTAAATAAATAGGTTAAATTAAAATTGTTGGACAGATTTGATAAGAACCGAATTTATTTAATTAGCTCATCAAAACAATTAAGTGTTAATTGATATAATATGGATTTTAAAATTAATTAAGATTAATTTTAAAGATCCAATATAGCCCTTATTAGTTATAAAAAGGAAGGGCCAAATAATTTGATGAGTGATGAAAAATAGAGAGCCGCAAAAAGAGACACCCTAGAGAGACATTGGAAGCGCTAATACGCTGTCTTTGTTGGAGTCGTATTCATATAGATACCAGTAGAGGGAGATGATATGAGGTGTTAGCTCCTTGAGATCGAAAAGGCAAAACACAAAAAATGTACGATTTATACTACTTGATTTAAACGTTATTGATAGATCCGCTGTAGGGATTGGTAGACTTTTGAATTTTAAATTTCTGTTGTTCCTGCCAATCCTAATTACACCCTCAACGAAAAGGAATTCAAAGTATTGGCCATCCACTTTCCCATCAAGTTTGTGAAATGTTCAGCCTCTAAGGCTACTGGAAATTTGATACACTCGAATTTACTTGCATACTTTATACACATATATACATGACACTACCCAACTAAAGTGACTCGTTTGTTTGTTTGCCAAAGCATGTGTTTTTAATAAACACAACTACTCAGCCGGTATATAGCACCACAAGGGTTTGTGTTAATTGATACTCCTATGGTTCAATATATAAAGTAGATAGAGAAGAAAAAATTTGGTCTATTTAGAGAAAATGTTCATATGGACGTATAAGTTTATCTTTTATTTATTATTATATTAATTTTGTTTTTATGGAGAGTATAATATATACTAAATAAGGATAAAATTGGAAAATTGTTGAATTTTATAGAAGAGTTAATGAAGCTTATAGTTTTTCTAGGTACATGTGAAATATGCTGGAAATGTCTTATACTTCCTCCGGTCCCTTTTATAAGCAATTTTTATCTTTATTGCGCAAAATAAATTGACGGTTAAGATTAATTAAAAACAATAAATATGTAAAAAATGTAATGTTTCTTCTAAATATGCCCCTATATATGAAAATGACATATGAGTGAGAATGAGTAACAAATATAATAGTGCATTGAGTATCAAATATTAGAGAAAATGTGTAATAAATGAATAAATGAAGAGAATTAGTAGTGAGTGACGGATAATTAACATAAAGATATGTATTTAATAGGGATAAAAAAAGTAATTAAATTTTAAAACATAACGAAAAAGTTGCTTATAAAAAAGACCAACCTACAAAAAAATACATATAAAAAAGACAAGACAGTATATAGAACAAGAGGAGTACAAAATTAAGCCACAGTTGACGGTTAAACAGTTTTTCAACATCAATAGCCTTGAAGGGTGAAACAGGTCTCAAGATGTATGATGTATCACAGAAACTAAGTCTAATAATTATATGGGCACTAGAGCATGATGGGACTCACATGGCTTGTTTTTCCTGAAATCCAATTTCAGGAAAGGTTTAAGATGTAATTTTATCCAATTAGTATTGGCTGGGAAGCAATATTGTTTTAGAAATTTTTTTAGATTCAATGTCACCCCGAAAGTTTTAAAGCATGGCAATCTTGCTCCATACAGTTAAAAAAAATTAATGTTGATTGTTAAAAAATTGATTATTAATTTTTTAACCGTAAAGGGCAATGTTTATCTATTTTAATATTTCAGGAGTAACATTGAACCTAAAAAAACTTTCAAGTCAACATTATCCCTAAACGAAAATTTTCAAGAAAAAATTACATCTTAACCTTTTCAAGAAATTATACATAATGACACGATAATTCTCCCCATGCTTCCTTAAAATATAAGTGAGTGTTTGAGAATCTACAAAATTGTGGTTTTAAAAGCTCCTTTCTACAAATTGAGATAAAACTCCTCTCATATACTTACCTCATAAATCGTAAAAACTATTTTTAAAAAATTAATCCAAACATGCACTCAAGTCAATCCATAACTGCCCCATGGAAAGGATAATAGACGACCTGTGCCGTTCCAAATGCTCCATTTGATGAAGCACTAAAGTCTGTTTCCAAAGCATCAGTGTACTATTTTCAAAACCCCGGTGGTTGATCCACTACCTCGATTATTGAAACTAGTTAATGGTTAGATTTGGTCTTAAATATAAGATTTTAATCCACTTTATTTCCTAAATTTATAATTTTTTTCTTGGGTTAAGGTGCTTAAATGACCATGAAATTTTTGTGAAAAGTGCAACTTTAACTAGGAACTATTTTTTAGTCCAAAAGTACCACAAACAATATAAAGAAGAGAAAATGTCATGACGGCGGTAAGCCAAACAAACGTCCGTTATTTTCTTTCAAAATTGGTGACTAGGACAATGTATGTATTTCATTGTTCTCCAGTTCAGCGAGCTTCTTTTTCATATCTTTGAAATTCCTAAGAGTATTAGTGTACTCTACTAGGAACACTTTCTCTTTGTCCCGAAGTTCATCCATAAATAATTTTTGCATATTTAATAAATTCGGTTTAGCCTCAATCTCTTGTTGGTTTTTGAAGCTCGAGTACCTCCACGAAAGTTCTCGGGTACTCGCTTACCACAGAGGGAAGTACTTGAGTACCTCCATGAAAGTACTCGGGTACTCGCCTATCACGGAGGGTCTGCTTGTTTGCGCCGAACTTGAAACCCACCGAGTTGGAATTGTTCTGTTCACGCCAAGCCTCGAGTCACCCTCAAGGCTTCCAAGTGCCATCGCCGCCGGGTTAGAGGATAAGCCACGAGCCAGGATTGGATCGACTAACCCGATGGGAGCCAAGGGAGGGGACGAACGACGTTACCTTTGAGGCGGCTACTACCGAAGAACCGGAAAGGTCATGAATCATAATGGACCTTCCTTTTTGCTCGGCCGATTGGTCCTTCTGAGATTTCAGCGAGTTTAACCAGCCTTTTGAATTGATCGACTCAGACACAAATGACCTACAAGCCAAATTCCGATCTTTGAAGCTGAACTGGTAAGTGAAAACTGGTTGTTTAACATTCCCTTGGATTTGAAACACTTGCAAGCTACACTCTGGTTCGCCATCGAACCATAACACGAATCTCGGGTCCAGTTTAGCCCGAACAGTCAAGTGTAACAACTGTTCCTACGACACCTTGTATCAACTGTGTCAGCTGCCACATATACATCTATTAATAGCTTAGCGTCCACATCATCATCGTAGTCACCAATTTTGAAAGAAAATAACGGACGTTTGTTTGGTTTAACGCCGTCATACCTTTTGCTAATTTTTATATTATTTGTTGTTACTTTTGGACCAAAAAATAGTTTCATATTAAAGTTGCACTGTTTGCAAAAGTTTATGGTCATTTAAGCACCTTATCCCTTTTTTCTTCATAATATCCTTATTAATTAATTACCCATATGAAGGGATTTTCATCCTAAGGTAGCCAATAGTCATGATTAAAAATGACACTTTAGAGAAATCAATTGTTACAAATAAATATCTTACCTAAATTTCTTACCTTTTTTTTTTTGCCAACATCTAATTTCATTAATTTTCCTAAATTAGGTAAGTAGTTATTATATTAAGTACATGATAGAATACGGAGGCGAGGGCGAACAACAAAATTTTAATCACCAAAACAAATCAGGCCTAAAAACTTGAAAGAAAGGTCCACATTTAATTAACCTATGATTAATTACAACTTAATTTAATGATCATGAAGCTGATCCCATGCCTAGTATCCAATTGACTTCACTTCACGTACTATTTTTCACTGCAAAGTTAAGAATTACAGAAATGATAAAATATAAAAAACATCCATATAAAAATTATAGTTACCCGCATTCACATTTATGTTTGTTTCTTCTTCTATTCAAGAAAAGTTATTGGGGAGAGGTAGCAGAAAATATTTTCTTTTGCCATAAAAGTCTTTAGATTCTTGCTTATCCATTTTTGAGCCCACTTGCAGCTGCAGATTGCCTGTGGACTTGATTTTGTTAGTATTTCCACTTTTTTACAGCTAGATTATTGTTATTCGTTTTTGCTCCCCGCGCCTTTTTTTTTCCTTGGCGGTTCCCTACTCTTTCTATCGTGAATACTGAATACAGTGTGTATCGAATTCTCTCCTTGCCGGTCTTGAAATTTTACGTCACCGATCTCTCTAATCTGACTTCGTTAAGTCACAAATGCAGTTCTGTAGATCCGCTCCACCTTGGGTCCGCCGGATTCTCTCATGCATGGGGTGAGTTATTTGGTTTCTTCCCTTCCTTCTTCTCTGCCTAACACTCCCATAGAATGAGAATATTGTATTCTTCAATATGAATATCGCCTCTAACTTGTCCGTCTAAGAAGATCGCTTCAATAGTAATCTAGTTCAATGTAAAATTAGTTTGATAAACTCGCTAAGCAAGAGTCGGAGATGTGGAGTGAGATTTGTGATTTTGTCTAGAGAGCAGGTAATGGAAGAAAACAAACCGATCAATATTGGATAGTGCGTGATAGGATTTAAATTGATTTAGCTTGCGTATATATGCATTTTATATTTCTGGATTATCAAGGAACTAGACATTTTAAATCTTAATCCCTTCGCCTTCTTCTAGTTTTCTAAGTAGTAAAGGTATTCGTTCGAAATTTTAGCACATTTTCAGTTTCAGTCGGGAATCAGGTTCTTGCGCTTTCTTGTTTGTTAAACGAGAATAAATCTGGTACAACGATTTTGCATTCTTTCCTTGGATCCTTGGGAAGTTTCTAATAAGATAGGTAGAACTTTCATTCCTTTATAGCATTTCGAACAAAGGAAAAGTGCATTCCTGGTGTTGCCTTTCATTACAATTGACCAGACTAGATGAAGCTTTGGGAAGAAACTCTACTGTTCATTTTAATTTTCAGCGGTGATGTTTTTCGTGCTTTTGTGCTTTTTATCATGGAAAAGTTAGAGTTCATATTCAAAAGACTTTTCAGAGTAAGGGAGATCTTTTTACTCACTGAGTTTGATTCTAATATACTTACTGGCACTGTCCCTGATGACCTGAATCGTTTTTAACATTAAGGCGTATGCATCTTTTAGGTGAAATGAATAAGAGGATAGAATAGAAAGAATGAAATTCTGTAGTAGCTAGATTGTTTCATCATCCTATTGTCTGTAGTTTAAGCTAGCAGATCGGATACATAGAATAACAGCTAGTGTTAATCTTGCGCATCGAATCCACTTTGTAACAGAGCAGAGGCTGTATTGGATACACCACAATATCTCCAGAAAATTCGATTGATGGGAAATCTAAAGGTCAAACAGTGAAGGAAGATAGATTAGAAGATTTGTCTAGCAGCTGCACTTTTGAAATGGATCGAAGTGCGACTCAGTCTCAGGAGAATACCTCATCAATTGGCACAGCAAACCAACCTTCCGATCCTCAAACTAATCCTCAGAGTGTTCATCCTGTTTTTATCAATCATGGCAAGTTTGTTGTTGTTATATGTGCCTGTATCTCTAATCTGTTGGTTCTTTTGTTTGATAACTTGCATTGAATCAAAGTTTGCTCGTGATTTTGTGACATGTACGGTGAAATTCATGTCTATAATCAGTTCTTCAAAACATCTGAAAAGTTTAAGGGATGCAGGTCTACTTCTATGGAACCAGACGAGGGAGCAATGGCTTCAAAGGAGAAATTCTGAGAGGCGGACACAAGTTAGAGAACCCATAAGGTAAATAACAGACAAGCCTTCTGCACTGAATTGAGTTTCAATGGAAAAGTTTTTCGAGTGTTACGAACTTGCAACAAATGCAAAAGTAGTATCCACTTTCCATTGTCAAGGTTTTGTTAAAGCACTAATTCAGAGTTTATGTTGCGCATATATAGTGAGGATGAAACCTACGAGAGCCTACTTGGGAGCAACGAGCCTTTCCCTCGACCCATTCCCCTGGCGGTAAGTACTTCTCAAAATTGATCATTGTTCATCTGTTTCTATCGTTCTAGTTGTGTGATGGAGTAAAATATCCTTGATTGATTTTAACATTTTACATTCTCAGGAGATGGTTGACTTTCTTGTCGATGTTTGGGATATCGAGGGTCTGTACGACTGAACAGCTAAAACAATGGCTTCTCCGTTTGACTCCCCCCCCCCCAAAAAAAAATTTATGTGACAAGATGTGGTTGTTTCTCTGCCAATTGTTATTCTAAGCACATGTAAACTCTAAAGGCTTAAATCCAATCAAACACAAGTTCAAAGTGAAAGAAAACCAGGCCAATTCAATTCAGTGGGTCGGCCTAAATGATTTTAATTTTTGTGTTGGTTTTCGTCAATATATAAATCCTTGGCTGCCATCAGGAAGCGTGAACTCAAAAGTTTGAGGAAGTGGACAAATAGATCTGATTATGTTTGTAACAGGGATTGAAACTTCCAAAAGTGTTTTTTAATTATGATTTATGGTATATGAGGTAGCTTTTACGGTTTATGAAGTAGTTTTTACGTAAATATATGAATGAGTTTTGTCTCGATTTATGTGAATTGGGCTTATATATAAGTATAAGCTAAACCAAACAAGTAGTTGAATATGAAAACCAAAAGAGAAAAAGAGGGTGGAAAAACAAATTTAAGTGTGCATTTGAATTAATTTTTAAAAAATAATTTTTACGATTTACAAAATAAATATATGAGAAAAATTTTATCTTAATTTATAACGTTTGCAACCACGCACTTAATAACTAGAGGTGGTAATATGGTCCAGCCCACTGGGTTTAGGCTAACCCGCCGTGAGTTGAGACCATATGAGTTGAGCTCAAAAGAACCGCATTAATATGGGTTGTCATTTAGCCAACCCAACCCATAACCACTGGGTTGGTGGGTTGGCCCGCCCAACCCATATTATTTTTTTTAAAATTTTTTTTAACACAATATACTAAAAAATATTTTTTCTACAAACATAAACCATAAAGAAATTAAAAATTAAACATTAATTACAAGTCCACACATAACAAAAAAAACATAAATTCAAAAAGCTATCAATATTTTAGTATACTAAATTAAAAAAAAACATAAATCAAAAGGGGAGGAGTATACTAAATTAAGAATACCACGTCTTAACTCTCAAAGACTCAAACTAGGCAACTGACAGCAAGTCACAACCTCAAAAAGTATCAATGGAATGGACAATAATGAATGACCCAAAAGGCTACGCAAATTGGATTGAGTCTTGTTTGCCTTTGGTCATTCACCCAATCTCCCTTATCCTATAGACACTAGACAACATTTAAAAAAAATATGGGCCAACCCACCAACCCGGTGATCCAACCCGTTATGGGTTGTGATCATATGGGTTTAGGCCTAAAAGAACCGCTCCTAAATAGTTCTAATTTTTCAGAACTCAAACCACCTATATTTACAAATTGGGCGGGTTAGACTTATGGTCCCAACCCATATTACCACCTCTATTAATAACCCCTTCAACCGGGGTATCCATGGCCTCCTAGTTGGACCTAAATGCGGACTTCCCAATTCAAAACGACCAAGCGTGAAGCAACGTGTTTACTTTTACGCGCGTCGTTCACATTTACTTATGGTCAAAATAAGGATGCATAATAAATAACATGAATAGTTTTGTCTTTTGAAAAATTAAAAGGCTAGATAATAAAAAGGAAAAAGTGCATGTTGTTGGGTGATGTGAACGTGGTCGGAGATCCATTGAATTCAACACAAGGGCGTCATTTTCCAGCGCAGAGAAGAAAAGCAGGTGGTGGGGTCATTGCCAGTAAAATGACGGGATGAGTGTCCCCACTATCATCATGAGCCTCCTTTTAATTTCCATCACCCAAAAACTCTGCCAATTTCAATATGCGATTATATATATTTGTGTATATCCAGACAAGGATATCATTCATTAAATGAAAGGTTAATAAGCAATAGTCGGTATGGGCGTATGGGTGTGGTTTATGCGCCCGTTGGAATGATGCAATTGCAATACCATTTTCAGTTCTTGTGAAGCTGAGAGGCTGTTTGGAATAACTTATGAAAATTTTATAAGTGCTTATGAATTGTAATTTACGGTCTATGAGGTAACTTTTACGGTCTACGAGATAGCTTTTACGGTCTACGAGGTGCTTTCACGGTCTACAAGATAAATATGTAAAGGAGATTTATCTCGATTTACGTAAATCAGACTTATATAATAAACTCAATTCAAAAAAACTATAACAAACAGCCCTTTCACTTTTAATTTGTTGCGTGTTTTTAATTCTTATCGCCTAAGCCTCTGACCCCACTGTACCAACCTCTGTCGTTCACAAATCTAAACTTCACGTTATGCTTGCTTCTTAATGTGACCCGTCTAGAATTTCGCGCAATTTTTGTAGTGGGGAGTTAAAAAGATTGAATTTTTAAGAAAGTGTTGGCCTAAAAACGAGAGATTAGGAAATTCCAATAGCAGCAATAACTGCAGAGTAGTTTGAATAAACTATAAATTGGATGTGTTGGAGCTGGTAAGGACGCAAGCTTCAAGAACGAGGGAAACGAGTTTTCCAGTGCAAATATCAAAGTAAATAAGTACAAGACCCCACAAGTGGAAGAGAATGGAATCGGTTAAAGCCCAAATACAGTGAATGAATGGTTCAAACTTCAAAGTTAGGGTCAGAGTCAAAATATGTGGAACAGGGGGATATGCTTCCCACAACAACAAAAGCTGAATGTGCTATCATCGTCACGCTGGTCGATGGTCATCCTCGTTCGTCAATGAACTTTAATAAGTAACGAATGAATCCAACATGGTATTTCTCGTACACTCTTTCCCCTGTTTTTAAAATATTTGATTGCAAAACCCATTTGGCGTACAAAAGCCTTTCAAGTTTTAATATTGTGCATCCACTCATCCACTTCCAAGGGCGGTACACGAAGGACACGTTGCCGTATAAAGAAATATTCACTCAGTTTTAATTTTATTCTTCATGAAATATTATTATTACCCCCCGCTAACTAATAAAATCTATTAAATTAATGGGAGGATAATAGGGCCCTGTCGTATTTGGGGTATAGAATTGGGTGTGAAGATATATTTTTTGTTGTGTCCACAATACTTTAATTCCAATTTCATATGGATACTTTGGTTGTCTCTTGAAGAAGTTGATAGATGGCAACCAAGGAAAATTGACCAGTACTGTAAACTTAATTCATAGCTTGCGGGTAGGGTATGGACGTATGGTATGGTACTACGGTGCAGTACAAAAATCTTAGAAACTAAAATTCAGAGGGAAAAAAAGATGTAACGTCAAAAGCACATGCCTTGTCAAAGGCGCATTTTATTTTATTTTTTTAAAAGAAAAAGAATAGAGGACAAGCTGAACACTTAGAAATTAACCAAAACAAAAAAAGGGTTAAAGAGCAGGGGGAAGCAGAAGCAGCCGAAAGCTCAGTAGGTTGGCTTGCTGGGCGGCGAAAGGCTATTTTATTTATTTGGGTTAGTATTAAAGAAATATATTCATATAAATTGAGATAAAATTTTTCTCATATATTTACATTATATTTTATTAAATATATCAAAAAAATAACTTATACCTCTAACCTAAACAGACACATCTTTATCCCATACCCATCACATTAAACAGTGACCTGGCTATAAAATTTACAAACCACTTGTACCTTTTGGGCATACAAATTTATTAGGTGATTCTCACTAAAAAAAACTTTTAGTAGAAATATTCGTTAAATTTAAACAGCAACAACAAAATCTTTTTTTATAAAGTGAAGTCAGCTATATGAATTCGTTAGATTTAATTTAAGGAGTCAGAAAAAAAAAATTAAATTTTCAAAATTAAATTGAGGTTGTTACTATAAGATCCAAAAGTTCAATATCAAGCGAGGAGCCAACCATGACAACTTTCAGCGCACAAAATAATAGCAGGTTTATGCTTTCCACTCGCCACTGAATTTTTTTAATTAAATCATTTTCTTGGTGTAGTGTAATAATTCTCTCACCTGAAGTTGAATCCGGGTACCCAATAATATCAAATAAAAGTATATATTTTTAGTCATTTAAATTTTATATGAGATATATTTTTTATCTTTTAACTTTATAAAATATACTTTTTGTTTTATATTTCTAATACCATCAATGTTACTAACAGAAAATATTGACGTAACAAACTCAGATGATGGCTGTACAGCTGAAAAAGTAAATTTAAGTTTTAATTTTCTTAATATAATATATTTAGATTATTAAACTAAAATAAACCAACATATTGCTGTAAATGAAACTAAAGTTTTGATATTCAGATTATTAAACTAAATTTTTTTAATACAATCAAGGTTTTAATATTGACTATTTTATTAGATTTTTAAATATTTTTCAATTTACACGTATTTTGAATTTAAAATTAATATCATTTAATTATATAATTATCACTTGAATTTGTTGCGTCAGCATTTTCTGTTAGCAACATTAATGATGTTAGAATTATATGATTAAAAATATATTTTATAAAGTTAGAGGATAAAAAATAGGGAAAATTCCATATAAAGTTTCCTTAAATAGAAAAATTCAAAATCAAGTTGTTAAATTTAACAAATCCTTAATTAAATTGTTGACCCAATTTAGAATTTTAAAATATGAGTAAAATAATTTTATTATCCTCTCATAGTCTTCTCTATCCTCTTAAAAAGAGTTTTATTGCTTTTTAACTTAGTTTTTCAATAAATATATATATCTACACCAATACATAATAAAAAATATATATATTTCGCTTAAATTAAATTTTTTTTATGTTTTAGAATAATCATTAAGAATAATTAAAGCCAAAAAGTAAAAAGAAAAACAGAACCCCAAATATTAATTAAATGATTTTTAGTTAAACATTGTGAATAGTAAATTTTATTTTTGGAAGAACTTGAATTATTATTTTTTCTATTAAAAAAAATCAAACTACATTAATCACACAAGTTTGACTTGTGTGATATCTATGTTGCTTTTTTTTTTTTAAGATGATGAAACCCTTTTTTTATGTTATTAATGAAACTCTTTTATTATATGTAATTGATGAACTCTTTAATATATAGTTTGATAAATCACACGTCAGATTTTTTTCCCTTGGGATTAACATAATTTGATTTTCTTCTTGTAAAAAAATTCAACTAAAAAATAAATTTTTTTATTCTCAGTATTAAACTAAAAATCATTTAATTGATATTGGAGTTAAACCTTCCTTTTTCTTTTTTACTGGAATTATTCTTGATAATCCTTCTGGAACACCAAAAGTTTCTTTGATTCAAGTGAGTTATGTTTTATTATATTATATGTTAATATTTATATGTGTATATATATACTTGTTGAAAAAATAATTTAAAAAGCAATGAAACTCTTTTAATAGGATAGAAGAAATTGAAAATGATAGTAAAGTCATTTAATCCACATTTTAAAATTTTAAATTGAGTCGATAACTTAATTAAGGATTTATTAAATTTAGTAATATGATTTAAAATTTTTCTATTTCAATCAGCTTTATATAGAATTTTCCCTAAAAAATATACCCCATATAAATTTAAAAGGTTAAAAATATACTTTAACTTATTATTCGCCAAACGAATAGTTAGATATATCTAGTATCAAGAATAAATGTATAATTAACCCAAATTAACACTGTGACCTACCGTACACATTAATAGATATGTTGAGGGTGTTTAACGACACTAACTGTGCAGAACTTTTTTTCTTTGACCTAGTCAAAAATTTTAGACGAGGAACAGCACTAATAAATTTATTCATTTTTTCTTAGAAAAGGAAAGATTAAGATGGGATGCTGGAAAATAGAAGGCATGGGGGCAAAAATGAAAGGTTGAAAGTTATGAAGTGATGGTGAGGCCTTGAGGCCGAGGGGAAAGCATTAGAAAACTCAAAACTGTCAAAAGTTGATGAGGTATAAGGTTCATGAACCTGTCAGGTCAAAAAAAGAAAATAATAATAATAATAATTAAAGGTTCATGAACCTGGGAACTTTTCAAGAACATTACAACCTTTTTTTAATTAATTATTTTGCAACTTGGTCGTGACTTGCTTGAGTTAATTTTTTCAACATCGCAATCAAGGCACAATATTGTAAACAATTTCATTATTCGTTGATCCGAACGTTTCCTTTATGCTTCTTTTTTTCCCATCCTTCATAATACTTCAACAAACAACATGAATATTTATATTTTCAGAAAACATTAAGATTTATATTTTTGTACTTATTTCCTGCCTCAAAGAATAAATACCGCTCTTATTCTAAGTATATCACTCAGTTAAGGATTGATCTTAATTTTACATGTAAGATTTAAATATATTTTATTTTTAATATTTATCATTTTTTTAAAATTAATTTATATAAGTTAAGAGCTTATTTATAGTTTAATATTATACACATTATATTATAGGCAAATAAGATTACATTTGTTTTAATTTTTTTGACCTGAACATTTGTTATAGTTAAGAATAAGAGTAAACACAAGGCTATAAAACCCCACCTTCCTAAATCTAATCTGGGTCTCGCGGCCTAGTGCCGACGTCTTTGTTAGTGGATTTACCATCTAATGGTCAGCTTTTTTTATGTGATATTTTTATTAAAAATCGAAATGTGGAATAAAAAGAGTGGGCATGTTTTGGGGTAATTGGTTCCTATTATAACTAGAGTTGTATATTACACATTTACACTTGGTAGAAGGCAAATTATTATTATTAGTGGATGAATAAAGCAGCCCTACTTTTTTTCCCCTAATAACAATAATAATAATTAATAGTAGTAAACCAGCCCAGCCCCACTTGATTGCATAGATGCAATGTATGTAGGCAAACCATTCAGTGAATTGTCGCCTACAGTTACGTATTTCCCACTTGCAATAAAAGCTTCCCTTCACATTTGTCCTTCCTTCATTTGTATCGCAGCCCTTCTCATCTTCCTTCCTCCTCCTCTTTTTTTGCCCTATCATTAGGGTTTTCATGACCTTCTAGCTCTGCTCTCTCATGCATTCCTGCTCTCCTCTCGTGTTTATCGCCATCTACGCTTCAATCTTCTTCTGCTCTATCTTTTTCGCTCTCGTTCGAGGGTTCTTTGGTGCAGAACAACGCAAATTTGACCTCCTGGGGTTTTCTGGGTTGTACCCATGTCAAAAGTCCTCGGTTTTACCGGTGAGTTTTAGATTAATAGCATTATATACCGAATCGTGTGTTTAGTTGTTATTTTGATGAGTTTACTTCGATTTTATTTTTTTTCAAGACTACTCTAGATTTTAACAATTCCTGAACCTAGTTGTCCTGATGGTTGAAAAATTTTCTTCAACAGCCTGGCTTTGCTTAACTTTCCTAATCCTGTAGTTGATCATGTGGTTGAATCATTTATCGAGATGCTTTCATCTCCAGTGTTAGTTTTTTCAACAAGGGCTTTTAGTCGTTCTAGATCTTGCACCTTAGGATCTGAATGTTATTACCTACATCTGATCCTCTTGAGACTTGATCTTTGGAGTTGTGTGGCTGGTCGGCGTTCTAATTTCGAGCGCTTCAGTCAATTAGTCCAGTAAAACCGTATTTTTTTGGGTTATCCATGACACCCTTTTTTCCCTTGCGGATCAGATGAAGTATAACCTTGGTTTCGGAATTAAATATGCGTGAGATAATATGGCTTGTGATTGTTTTAATATGTGAGTCAATCATAGGTCTACTTTAATTTAGGCGTCTTCTCAAAGTCTATATGCATTAGATTATTTCTTTGACTTGGTATATGGTTTGGGTTCTCAGGAATTGATGATTTTTTCCCCGGGGGGTCAATATATGCTAACCCCAAGGAGCCCAGTCTCCTGTTGTCTCTTGGTCGTCATGTTGATGTGTACTTTCCACCTCAGAAGAGATCTCGTACCAGTGCTCCGTTGAAGAGATCACACATCAATGATCCTTTTATTCTCGGTGGAGAGTGGTTTGAGGCCGAGGAGAAGCAGCAGACATCCATTGAAGATTTGCCTGATGAATGCCTCTTTGAGATCTTCAGAAGGTTGCCCGGCGGTCAGGAGAGGAGTTCATGTGCCTGTGTTTCCAAGCGCTGGCTTTGGCTTTTAAGTAATATTTGCAAGGATGAAATTTGCAGCACCGAAAAGACTAGTCATGAGAATGATGTTACTGGAGTGGAGGCTGATGTTGAGGAATTTGGGGGTGGTGGATACCTCTCCCGAGACTTGGAAGGAAAGAAAGCGACTGATGTTAGACTTGCTGCTATTGCTGTTGGGACTGCTTCTCGTGGTGGATTGGGAAAGCTTTCAATCCGCGGGGGCAATTCAGGTTGTGCAGTGACTAATCTTGGTCTAAGGGCAGTTGCCCATGGATGCCCTTCTTTGAAGACTCTTTCTCTTTGGAATGTTTCTACCATAGATGATGAAGGCCTGATTGAGATTGCTAGGGGATGTCCCCAGTTAAAGAAGCTTAATCTTTGCTATTGTCCCACAGTATCTGATAAGGCTTTAATTGCAGTTGCAAAGAACTGCCCTAACCTGATAGAGTTATCGATTGAAACATGTCCCAGCATTGGTAATGAAGGTCTACAAGCTATTGGGCAGCTTAGCACTAGCCTAAGGTCCTTATCAATAAAAAATTGCCCTTGTGTTGGTGATCAGGGAATTGCGAGCCTTTTTTCTTCAGCTTCTTTTCTTACAAAATTGAAGCTTGAGGCACTGACAATCTCTGACCTCTCTTTAGCTGTTATTGGACATTATGGTAAGGCAGTTGCCGATCTTGCCCTTAAATACCTCCCTAATGTTAGTGAGAAAGGGTTCTGGCTCATGGGTCATGGTTTCGGGTTGCAGAAGTTAAATTCACTCTCAATTGCATCCTGTCAAGGAGTTACAGATATTGGACTTGATGCTTTAGGAAGGGGCTGCCCAAATCTCAAGCACCTGTATCTCTGTAAAAGTACATTCCTATCAGATTATGGGATGGTCTCATTTTCCAAAGCTGCTTTATCAATTGAGAGCCTAAAATTGGAGGAGTGCCACAGAATCACCCAGCTTGGGTTTTTTGGTGTCCTTTTCAATTGTTGTGCCAAATTGAAGGCCCTTGCACTTATAAGCTGCTTTGGGATTAAGGATCAGAATTTGGTGTTTCCTTCTTTATCTCCTTGTTCGCTTCGGTCTCTCTCAATTCGTAACTGTCCTGGATTTGGTGATGCTACAATGGCTTTATTGGGAAAGCATTGCCCTCAGTTGCAGTATGTTGAGTTGAGCAAACTTGAGGGAGTGACTGATGCGGGGTTCCTCCCTGTGCTTTTGAATTCTGAGGCTGGTCTGGCTAAAGTTAATCTCAGTCACTGCATAAATGTGACAGATAAAGTAGTTTCATCCCTTGCAAATAGGCATGGCTTGACTCTTGAGGTCTTGAATCTTGATGGTTGTAAAAAGATCAGCGATGTTAGCTTGATGGCAATTACTGAAAACTGCCCATTGATCGGGGATCTGGATGTGTCTGAGTCTGCAATTACTGATACTGGTATCTCAGCCCTGGCAGGCGGTGGCATGTTCCATTTGCAGATTTTATCCTTGTCGGGTTGCTCTCTTGTTTCAAACAAGAGCCTGCCTGCTTTGCGAAATATGGGTGAGACCCTTCTGGGATTAAATATCCGCAACTGCAAGGCAATTAATAGTCGTACTATTGGGAAGCTTGTGGAACAGCTCTGGAGGTGTGACATACTAGCTTGAGCAAGAAAAATGATTCTCTCTTCGCAGATAAGGGCACTAGTGCCACTGGTAGAAGGTTATTTAGACAGCCTTGATGTTATTGTTTCATAGTTTTTGGGTCCATTATATGGGTCTTGTCCTCCAGGAACTCTGTTCTCTTTTTCCAGGGCATACAGTCATTTTTTTTTTGCAGGTTTCCATCCTTTTATTGGAAATCTGTTCGAAGTTTTTGTCTCCCATAAGGGATGTCTCCTTCTAAATGGCTGTATTTCTGTGAGAACATAGTGATGGGGTTCTGGAATTAGGTATCTCGGTGGTGTTGGCATCCGATGTTTTTAGCATCCAACATTACATCGGTTTTGCCACCATGTTTGTCAGATTTCCACTTTTAAGTTTTTACAGTTTCTGTATCCAGAGTCTGTCCAGTGTTGTTTGACTTGTTTCCCAAATCGTGATGGTTTGGGCCTTAGTTTTATTCGAAGGGCAGGTTATCTGATCTGGTGGTTGCTGTTTGTCAGTTCGGTGTTTATGATGCTGTTGTCTTCAAGGGCTATGGCCATGGCGGCTAGTTATACGGATCTGCCATCACAACCCATCACCTCTGGGAGGGGTTGTTTTTTTTCACCTAGCCCTTGTTTTTAATTAGGCATCATTTATTTAATGAACTTTCAACTGTGACTTCATCTTGTGTAATGGATACCAACATCTGCCCTTTGTGTTGTATCATTCCCTAAGAAGATATGAATAAATTATAGTTTCTTATAAATCATGACCTGCACTTGAGGGCTCCGCTAATTTCTTGACCCAAATAATAGTCTTTGCTTAATCTTCTGCATTATCGTGCATCACAACCCCAGGAAGAGATGGCGGCTTAGAAGGAAGAAACTGAGATTTTAGAATGGGAAGTGCAATGCACATGTCTGTACGCACGAAGCTTCTATTGAACAAGGGCACAAATAGGATTATGTACTATATAAGTCTGGTGGCAGACAAAATCCACCTTGTAATTTGCCAGGAAATCTCGCTTGATTAGCATATCCAATTAGGATTCATTTTCGTTGGTATTGACAATCATAGCTTTTATGGATTTTAGTGATTCCTGCTAGTAAAAAAAGATAAGGAAATAGTATTTGAATTTTAAAATGTTAAATCAGTAATTTTATTCTAAAATGAGTTAATTGCTACTGAAATGTAATCGGTACTTACACTTTAATAATTAATAAGACTGATTTAATATTTTAAAATTTAAATGGTATTAATGCATCCTTTACATATGTGCTGACGAGTCTTCAGGGACAAAGGCCAAATTTGTAGGGGTTATGGGTTTTCTAGTCCAAAAGAAGCTAGTTGTCACGACCTGTTTGGCGTGACCGTGTAAGACCAAATAAAAGACGGGCCATTTGGTCTTACCATTGGGTGATGGGAGGACGACATTAGTATTTGGGCGTTGTTCTCCTTAGACGCTAAGGTCTCACTGTGAGGGGGCTGAAGCCAATCTAAGGATTCAACTGGTCGGGGCTGATGCCGTCCCCCTGATGAGCCCATGGCAGGGCGAAACCAGTTGGCACCGTATCTGGTAAGGCTGGTCTTTGGGGGAAGTGGTACCCTCAGGACGCCACACGGGCGTTCTGAGCTGTGCCGGACTCTAAGCCCGTGACAAAGTGGTATCAGAGCCAATCTCGCTCCACGCTCGGTGTGGTGGCCTCCCGTGGATGGAATGGGATGGACCCTTACTTGGCGATGGGGGCATCGCGTGGTTTGGTGGGGGAGCTTGTCAGGGATAAGAGTGGTAAAGATCCTGGCAAGTCCCACATCGGCTGGTTCGAGGTGGATCCTTGGGCAGAGTCCTTCTCCCCTTAGCACGAGGGCGTGCTAGATGTTGGGTGAGGGAGAATGTCACGACCTGTTTGGCGTGACCGTGTAAGACCAAATAAAAGACGGGCCATCTGGTCTTGCCATTGGGTGATGGGAGGACGACATTAGTATTTGGGCGTTGTTCTCCTTAGACGCTAAGGTCTCACTGTGAGGGGGCTGAAGCCAATCTAAGGATTCAACTGGTCGGGGTTGATGCCGTTCCCCTGATGAGCCCATGGCAGGGCGAAACCAGTTGGCACCGTATCTGGTAAGGCTGGTCTTTGGGGGAAGTGGTACCCTCAGGACGCCACACGGGCGCTGTGAGCTGCGCCGGACTCTAAGCCCGTGACATAGTGCACTCATCAACGGTCAACCCATTGGTTCCGTGTTCTGTCGTCATCGGCATCAAGTATGAAGATAATATTGGATTTATTTCTCGGAATTCTGAATGATGGAGCCTATATTTTCTGTTCACAGCATCACGAGTCGCCCATACATATGCAGTCTTCTATAGCTTAGATATGCAACAATTTCATTAAACTAAATTGTGGACATATGATAAAAGCTGCACCAATCCTACCTAACATATAAATGGAACAATTTTTTTTGTAAGTTATGAGTATAATAAATATCATTTACTCATTGATCTTTACACTGTGCTCTCAAATCTATCGTTTCCATCAGTTCAGTCACATTGAATAATATAGCCTTATCAGGGCTCCAATCCTTGCGTCAAAGCGAAGTCAGGGGAGATGTATTATTGGATGAGAGGTAGGGCCGTTTCTCGTGATGGCTCCGTACTGAATTTGATCTCTACAAGTCAGCAGCTGCTACCCATTCTTATCCTAAACTTGGATGAATGCATTGCATTTCTTAAGTATGAAGCGTGTACACTCACCCACTCTGACAAGTGACAAGACAGTCCCTGTTGCTAAAAATGAACTAAGATTTATGATATATTAACCCGTCAGCTTCATTCAACAAAAAGTATGAAATCCTACTAGTTCCACCCGTAAGCTGTGTTTTATTCTGCAAAAGTGGTAATTGAAAATGCCCTGGTGATGGGAGTCTCCTACATGCTACATGGAATCGCCCGGGCTGCCATTATACTTAACTCTCAATGCCTCTCTTTTATTTAAGCAAAATTGAGAGAGGAAGAACACGCCTCTTCTTTAAAAGAAATGCGAAAGGAGATAGAATATTTTACGCTTCAGTTTACAAAATCCCATTTCACTTCATACAATTGAGCAAAAAGTAATATAGGTGACTGTAAAAATGTAACAGCATATCCACATTACAACGAAAACTGAAATATGGGGAAAAGCTGCAAGACAACCGTACATAGACCCGGCAAATGGGGTTTCACAACACAAACAGCTTGTTTCATGTGACAATGTCAATTTACGAAATGTGATCAAGAACTTGTCAAAAATTCCCCCAAATCTTTTCGCTAACCAGGCAACTGGTGCATGCTAGAATGACAAACGAGTGACCTGGGAAATAGTTACATTGTTGCGGGCAAGCGAGAAAACCAAAAGGACAAAACCGCACCCCCTGAAAATAGGAATTCAAAGAAACAATGCTGTATTAACAAGATGACATAACTATGAAGCAAATCATCAACCCTTTATGTCAAATAATCTTAACCATGCGTCTCTAATATTAATGAGCCGAATGAAGAGCTGTGAAAGTGGATATGCGGTTTTGTTCCTGTTCTTAATGTTCTGCCACAATAGGTTCTTGCACCGAGGAAAGCTGAGGTTGCTCTTCAACCACTATTCACTGTTCACATGGGCCGCTGCTTCACCGGGCTTGTCTGAGAGGATTGCAGATGGCTCTTCAATGCAGGATGGAGCTTCACCTATCTCACTGGAAAAGGTACTGTTCTCTTCATTTCCTGCAGCAATTTCAGTTTTCTCTTCCATGGTGGCACTGGCTAAGGTGCTATCTTTGTTTGTTACACTGGGTGAGGAGGTCTTGCTGTGATGCATTGCCTTGGATGAAGTGCTTGCAGTTTTTGAGGTGGAAGAACTGGTCCTTTCAGAATGCAATCGAGGCGGAAGAGATTTCCTCTGTGGCTTCTTTTGATGGACTGGCATATCTTTAATGGGTTTCTCATCTAGACTTAAACGACCTTGTCGACCACTGCTGCCAGTGTTTCCTTCCGACTCTGGATTGACTGAATTCTTCTTTCGACCAAGCTTGGGAGATTTTGCTCTCGTAGTTGGTATCTACATTAATAAAATCCAGATCAAGTAAAAGACAAATGGTTTAGATGACAGACAAGCATCCAACAGGTGCTAGCAAAATGAAAGCCTTCAAATAGCATAGCAAGAAGGATAATTCCAAATGATAAAATCAAGTTTTTGGCATCACTGTGAAGCTAGCAATGTTAACCTCACGCACTGTGTTATAAGAGATATGAGGTCAACAGAACTGACGACCCCCACTTAAAGCATGTATTGGTATGAGCAACATTTTCCAAAAGCTATTGAAATCCAACCAGCATGTATACCCCATAAATCAATGCAACTGAACAGGCAATCGTGCATGAAGTTAGAACTATAATACTTGCAGCAAAACAAAAAGAACCTTGAATTTTGGTGGACACAGTTTAATACCCTATCATAAAGTGCTGACAAAACTAACTATATTTCGAAAACCTCAAGATATATACAAAAGTCACATGAAGATTAGGGAAGGCAGCGGCATGTAACTGTAAAAGAATAAGTGAAATTGTGACTGTCTTTACTTTTGTCCAGTGGACCATCAGATGTACCAGGCAGAAATCAGAATTGACAAGCTACAAATAGATGTAGAATTTTAAAACATGTTAACATGATATGGCAAGCTTATATGTTGTTTTATTTCCATAACTCCCTAAGTTTAAACTTTTTCATCCATTTCCATCTTCAGCAGCAGAACTTAAAGTTGTGGTTGCACCAGTAAACAGCGCACACATAAAAAGGACCACAAATAGGCAAGAGATCAATAGCTATAACAAATACAAACTTACTTAGAACAAGCGAAAAGAGAGTCATTCTAAGATCAAGGGTCGTCAAAAGCAAGCGAGGCATTAAATTTGTCATAAGATAATTGATGGACGGTCAACAGTAAGATGAAAGCTTTCATTAAACAAAGCAAGTGCTGTATTCAGCAAGTTAAAGGCTCCGATTCTCCTAAGCCAGCATCCGTGTATGCAGATTAGTGTGTTTTCATCCCAGCATAGACAAAGAAATGCATGGTACACATAATAAATATGGTTTAAAAGCAAATAATTGATGAAAAGTACAAACAGGGGTATGGGTGGACAAAATTGCAGAGATCCACCTTCTTTAGCTCCACCTTTGGAGGAGGAGGCTCCTGGTAGAAACTTGGCATTGGGGTTGCTTTAAATGTTAGACTCTTCCTAAGCATCTTAATCTCAGCTTCTTGAGTCTCCTATAAATAAAATAATTGAAATATTCATGTCATTGAAGGGCAAAGTCTACAAATTAAATTTTTGCTCTGGTATTAAAATCATCACCTTGGTCTTTGCTTGCAAGTTACTCTCCTCCAATTCCTTTGCATGGATTTTTTCCTCAAGTTTAGAGTAGAACTGCCCAGAAAAGAAACCACTTCCTTTAAACATTTATTGCAAAAGAAACCTCCAGAGCAATACTTTAGGTGGAAACTCAAGTATCAAACATTCACCTCTTTTCTTCTCTCAGCTCGTTCACCACACCTGAAACTAAATCCATAATTAGGAAGTGTTCCTACCCTCTGGGGTTTGGTATCTTCTGCATTGGTGCTTCTAGGAAGTGGATTAAGGAGAAGAAATGATACAAAGAACCACAAAAAACATGAACTAAATAAATAACCATATGGAAATTACAGTTCCACACATCTCACTTCTCACATGACTCAACAAAGAGAAAGAGGATACAAAGATTCTGCTTCTCCTTTGACTTCATCAAGGGGTTCTTTATTCAATAGTTTTGGCGTTTTCGTCTCCCTAATTCAATAAATAACACTTTGCTAGTCAGAGAGTTAACCATAATCAGTTATCTGTCTCAGAATTTTCTTTCTGTATCTACAATGATGAATCATGCAAAACAATCACAAACAATTGTTAGCATTACTTACAAGGGTGCTTTGGAAAATGCTGCATCGGACTTTCCAGAATGCTAAGAGAAACAAAGTGTAAAAGCTATCAGGGTCAGTGAAAATGTAATTTTCAGAGCACCAAAAATAAAGAAGATAAAAGAATAACAAAGGGAAGCAAAATGTTTCAAGTGCTTCAGTAAATTTTGTATCAACCTAAAATTAAGAACTGAATTCCTACCCGGAAAAAAAAAAATCCTATAAAAAGTACAAACTGAGTTTACCTTAGACGTCTGAGTCATCTTTTCATTGAATGGTTTATTTTTAATAGGTTGTCTTGGGTGAGTTTTTGAGGCTAGATTACCATTTGAAACAGCAGATAGTGCCTCTCCACCGTCTTTGCTTTTTTTTGGCCCACTAACATGATTATGAATGCCTTTAGGACTTGGGGGCTTTCCATTCTTATGCTTAACAGGAACCTTTGACGCTCTGGATGGTTTTGTTTGATCATTGGTTTTCTCCTTCTCTTCCTGGAACCCAAACAAATAAATGAGATTCAAATAACAAGGAGTTGAGAACTCGATAAAACCAGCCAGAGGAAAATTTTCATATGCAGCTAGCTATTGATCCTTCAACCAAAAAATGACAAGTGTCTTGCTTTAGCAAACCAGTGTATGATTTCTCATTTCTCAATGAAATTGTATACGAATCATGTCTCCATTGGAAAATCATACAGTCATTGCATTTTAATAAGAAACTGCATCCAAGTCTAATCCAAAAAGGAAATGCATGTCACCTTAGAAATGGTCTCGTAGCTGCCGTCCATATTGTCCATTGGTCCTCCTTTTATTTCTCCCACAGACGAGTCATTAGTAGCAGTATTATCCAACTGGACAACATTTTCAAAGTTCCCATTTAAAGCATCCGTGTTTATAATTTCAGCAATATTGAGGTCTACATCATTTGAGACAATGCCCTTTTCGGAGTTAAAAGGTTTCTCATGAACACCATTTTGATGAACCACTTCAAGGCCATCAACAGGTGAATGATTGCTTGGATCCATCATTCACAACTACAAATTACCTGCAAAAGCAAATTAGTTCCTTGAAGAAATTTTAGGACAGACAGTGGAAGAGGCACAGAGTGTGAATTATTCATACAACACATGCTACCATGCATCAGGTGTTTATATATAAACATTTTCTTCTAAGTGTTCCAAGGATAATTTCATAATGCGTCAAGACCAATTCTCCAATTTTCGTTGCATTGCCATGAAACTCAAACTAATACTTCTCTTAGCCAAAGAAAAAAGTCGGGATCATAAGACAATAGACTGTTAAGCGCGTGCATAAATAGGGAAAGGGGACAATTTTTAATGAACGGACAGGAATTTCAACAGGATTCGCTTACTAGATACCTAGCACATAGAACCAAATTGCCCGCTTCGACCACATTTTCTCAGCAACAAAACAAGCACGCGCTACCAAGTACCAAATCACTAGATATGAACTTACTAATAGCCTCGCAATAGGAAGTCGATAACTAGGCAGCTGAGCATATCAGGGTTGACAAAATAGGAGATAAGCAAGACCAGCAAACCCAATATCAATAGCGGTTCGATTACCAAACTCACATTTCAAAATTTATAAATTTCTTCAGCAAGCATTGATCTCCACATACGAAAACAATGCCACGAAAAAAACAAGAAGGGTAGCGGGAAAAAACAAAACAAGTAAATCGACAGATTACTCCAATCTCACTAGGATACAGAATCCAGATTGAAAAAGAAATTGAAATCTCATTTCATCTATCAGTTCCGAGCAGTTGCACCACAAACCCAGAAGTTAAGAAGTAAAACTCCACAGTGTCATCCTTACCTTGCACAGCCGACGACACTCAAAATGCCATAAAAAGGAGAACAGCTTCGAATAAAGCAGGGTGGTGAAGAGATCTGACCGAGAATGACAGGCCAAGGTACCGACGACGGTAATGAGGATTGGAGGATCCGTGCCCGAGCGACGAGATCCGAAGGATTGAACTGTAGAGGCTTCTGATAAATTTATCCTTTTTGTATTTTGGAATAAAAATATTTGAAATGAGTGAAGGAAGAGTGTAAGGAGGAGGGGCCTTGTATATACCAGCGGTTTTCAAATCCAATTCCAACAAAAAGTCACTCTCTGTAAATGGCAAGTCAGTGTGAGAGAGAAGGAGAGAGAGATTAAAAAATTAGTTTTTTATTGAATACAATTTTACCGCTTTCTTCTATCCAAATTTTTTTTTTACCGCTTTCACGAAAATGCGCTTTCTTAACTGGCCCCGCTGTCGGAAAATTATATATATAATATATGTATACTCTATTATAAATATTCGATTTTTAAAAAAAGTGAAACTAAATATATTAGTTAATCATAATATACTTTATATATCATTTTGATTATATGTTAATTTATAAGTTAGATAAATTAATTTAAATAATATACACATCTTAAAATAATTTATTTAGTTTTCTTAATTTTTTTTTTAAAAATCAAATATTAAGAACTAAAGGTAATATTATTTAAGGAAACGATATCATAGATGAAATGCTGAATATATTTTTTGGCAAAAAAAAATGCTGAATATAGTTAACACTATACAGAAATAGAATCATATCTAATAAAATATTAAGAAAATTTAAAAAAAATACCATTTAAACTTTAAAATCATAAATAAGTGATTTAACAATAAAATTATTTATTAATTGTATTACTATTCTTGTTAATCCCATTAACGACTTTGTCAACGAGATTTTAAAGTTTAAAAGGTATTTTTTTAAAATTTTTCCTAAAATATTTATCAACTTTGATATTTTTTAAATGACCCCTTCCATTAAAAATGTATTGTCCATTGTCCATGCATTTGTCTTTATTTTTATTATTTTTCCTTCCCTGCTTGTTTCACCTTATTAATGCTTTTTAAAAATACTACCATAACCCTCACATGCATTGCACGAATTTCTAGGATTTTGCATGAAAATTATTTATGTTCATATTTAAATACTAGTATTGAAATAGTAAGGTTTCGTTGAATGGAAGTGTTAAATTAAAATAAAACTTTGAAATTCGCATCTTTCACTAGGCAACCCGGTTTTGGTCGGAGTTTAACCTGGCTAGTACGAAATCTTGGTGTTTGATCATTAAAAAAAATATTTTTTTTTTGGTAGAGTCATTATAAAAAATACTCCTAATTGTTAAATACTAGTATTGAAATAATAAATGAATAAGTATAATAAGTTAATAACGAAATAAAAATCGCATACATTATCATAAGTTTATACTCTTCAGATACTTATAATATATATATATATATATATATATATATATATATATATATATATATATATATATATAAATAAGACATATTTACCTAATTTGGTTATATTAAAAAAATTTGTTAGTTTAATTAATATGATATATATTTCATAAAACACCCTAATCATCTTCTTTAATTCCCTTATTATCATTCCTTCTTGATTATTGTTGAGAGAGTATCAATAGGGATAAATTAGAAAAATATTGACAAATATAAATTATATCTTATATTTAGAATCAAGATCAACTCTTTAAATATATCTTTTATATATATATATATATATATATATATATATATAAAAGGAGGGAGTGTCCCATATGCAAAAAAGGAAGATGAAAAATATTCAATTTAAAAGCACGGGCGGGAATTGGCTAGTCAGATGCAAAGCACAAATTTTGAAAAATATAAACTTAAAACATTATCCTTAATGATTAGCTTGAATTTGAAACTTTTTTGTTTTTTTTTTCCTTACTCATTAGTTTAATTTGAAATTAATTAGACGAAGATTTCATTCGCGGAATTGATTATACTTATACATAATGCGCATAATTTTATTTACTTTAGCATCTTAAATTATATATACATGAACTGATGAAAGTTCTATTAAATTTAAATATCAGCAAATAGACTATTTGGGACTTTGTCAATAAGAGGAATGGATCCTTTGAGGGTTGTTCTTCAACAAGAACCAGATCGATGAAAAATGATTGTTTTATAAGCATACATGTTTGTGTATACATCTCATCAAGTCTATATAAAGAATAAAATAGACGGTTTAAGATTTATTTGTAACACCAACCGATTTAAATTTTATGTATTTATATAAATACATAATTGTACTTAATATTTAGGGTCAATGTGCAGTTATGGCTCTGAATTATTTTTAGAGGTATAAGTTTGACCTTGAACTATTTTTAGCTGCAATTTTGACCCTAAAGTAATAAAATTGGAGTAATTATGGACTTCAAAGGAAGTGAAATGTTCGTTTGACACGTCATTATTTTGTTTGGGGAAAATAACTATTTTACCCTTGCAATTTTGTGAAATTTTGTAATTTTGCCCTTAGCAATTGTGTAACATTTTTAAATTAGTAAATGATATCTAAAAATTCTAAATATTTTAAAAATAAAAGTAGACATGATAAGCTTTAATTTGATAGGTCATATGGAATTTTATTTGGTCAAAATGACCATTTTGCCCTTAAAATTTTCACAATACTTGAAAAATTGGCATATTTGTCACCAAACTTTAAAAATTCATATCTAATTGTATAGATATCAAATTGGGGTGGTTCCAAAGCTTTTATGACTCTTATTAAGTCTATTTTTATGGAAAAATATAACATTTAGCCAATATGAATCTTAACATTCCCAGAATTTTATTTTTGAAGTCTGTTCCAAAAAAATGTTAAATTCACTGGGCAAAATTCAAAAATTCATTTCTCCTTGTATACAACTCCAAAAATTCTATATGACCTATCAAATTAAAGCTTATCATGTCTAATTTTATTATGTAAAATTTCAGATTTTTTGGAAGTCATTTACTAATTTAAAAGTGTCACACAAACTGATTGTCTCAACAGAAAATCACATTGGCAGCAACTTCAACTTCAGATTTGGTGCACAAGTGGAAGTTGCTGCCAATGTGATTTTCTGTTGAGACAATCAGTTTGTGTGACACTTTTAAATTAGTAAATGACCTCCACAAAATATGAAATTTTCTAGAATAAAAGTAGACATGATAAGCTTTAATTTAATAGGTCATATGGGATTTTTAGAATTATATACGAGGAGAAATGAATTTTTGAATTTTACCAAGCGAATTTAATGTTTTTTTGGAGCAGACTTCAAAAATAAAAATTCTGGGAATGTTGATGTTCATATTGGCTAAATATTATATTTTTTCATAAAACTATACTTAATAAGGGTCACATAGGCTTTGGAACCACCCCAATTGGATATTTATACAATTAGATATGGATTTTTAAAGTTTGGTGACAAATCTACCAATTTTTCAAGTATTGCGAAAATTGCAAGGGAAAAATGGTCATTTTGACCAAATAAAATTTCATATGACCTATTAAATTAAAGCTTATCATGTCTACTTTTATTTTGAAAAATTTCAGAATTTTTTGAGATCATTTACTAATTTAAAAGTGTCACACAATTGCTAAAGGCAAAATTACAAAATTTCACAAAATTGTAAGGGTAAAATGGTTATGTTCCAAAAAAAAAATGATGACATGGCAAACAGACATTTCACTTCCGTTAGTTGAAGTCCATAATTACTCCAATTTTATTACTTCAAGGTCAAAATTGCATCCAAAAATAGTTCAGAGCCATAACTGCACATTTACCCTAATATTTATATCCATTATTTATCGTCATGCATTTTGTGTTTTAAATTTTCTTTCATGTTGGTTATAATCTTTCAGAGTTAAAATTATTTAGATTCTTGTTAAATTATAAATCAAAAACTTTGTTTGAAATTTAAAGAATATATTAACTATACCATATATAAGCTAATTTGAGGGTTGTTTTGATGTTTTCTGTGAGAGAAAATACTTAAATACATGATCAAGGGCAACTGGACATATGATGTTTGTTTGAGTTAGTATTTAAAAAGTATATTTATATAAATTAAGATAAAATTTCTCTCATATATAATTATTTTATACATCATAAATCATATTAGAAAAACAACTTCTACTATTAATCCAAACAGACACAAAAATTCAAACTAGGCTCATATGTGCTCCTTCCTTCGGGGTCTCACGTTTTTTGCCACCACCCATGTCCATATCACGTGTTTGTCCCCACTTTCTCACCTTTTCAAGGCTCTACTTTCACCCTTGTTTTTGTAATACAACTTCATATTCTGCGCCTTGTTGTACATCTTCCCAAAAGTTGTCCCAGGCGGCTTCTTTATGGAGGAAAATATTTACATCGATGCCAAATGCATCATTATTGACAACGGACTCTATCGATATATTTGACCCATTATATGGGGAGCCGTCACTGTGACGAAGTTATTATGTATTGATGTACGAATTACTGAATACTCGACAATCTATTGTGATGAATTTCGCCACAATATGCCCAAGTCTAATTTATTCACGACGTGCGTCTTTTAACTTCTTCAGTTGGCTGAAATAATAATCGTTTCCTAGTCGCTAATAAAGGCAATAGTTCAGGAGAGTAAACATCAACTTTATCCACTTTTTTAACAATAACATGATTCCTAAGTTTTAACAATAGCAAAAATATTACGAATAGGATACGAATTCTTCTTCACTAGATCCAGCCCGAGAATAAGAGCTCAAGAGTTTATTTTTTCAAATTAAGATTCGCAACAAGCACTAAATTTTGGACATTTATGGTTGCCCAGCTTTTTGGCCCCAAATTACGTAGAAGATAGTTGCTAAATCCTAGTCTTCTATTGAAATATTACCTCATATCCTCAATATGAAATTTCAATTGTGATATAATTTACACTACGAATAATATCTTATATTAAAGACAAGAAATCATGCCAAATGTAAAGTTGCTAAGACTCACAACATTAACATTGTCCTATTCCCATACATAATTTGAGATGCCATATTATCTTCCTCTCAGTGACCCTCCAGGCATCCCCCACCAGCAGGGCCATTGATTACAGACGTTTAGTGGGTCACCATTTAAGGCTTCAATCATGCATCATTGTACATGGAATTGCAACCCAACCACATTTACAAGGTTCATGTCCCATGATAATTATCAGTACCACTGTCATATTATAAAGAGAGAGAAGCAATTAAACAACTGTTTTGAAGATGTTTATAGATATAAAATGCCCATTTGAAGTACTATTCCCCGAGAAGTGGGGTATCTCATGTCCGGGGTGACTCAACCCATTGCGACAAGGCCGCATCTCCCACCTCTAGCAACAAAATCATAATGTCATTTATTGAAATTTGTTACCCTGTCGATCTGTCCATGTTTCTTCAACGATTGAGCTTCACTATAGCGATAAAATAATCCAAATAAAGTGTTATTGAATTTTTTATATTGATTAAAATTACTTAAATTGATAGAACTTGCCTCAACTTTTGTGTACCTTCAATTCAATGTGAGACTTCTCTTAATATTTAATAAGCTTTTGCAGTGGTACAATTTTGGTTTTTGACAGTATTTTGGAGTCCAGGTCGTTGAATCTGCCTAATGATCAACCCCACAAATTGAAACATATACCTAAAGTTTCCAAAGCACATCCAACTCTTTATAAGCATAACTTATTATGCGGCATACCAGTAGAAATGGTGGTTTTCCTTTAATACAAACGGGCCGCCTTCTAAATAAGTTATTAATTATCAAACTTTATGGCCTTTAAAAGAATCAAACCCAAGAAGAAGAAAGTACTTTCATTGGTGAATGAGAAAGCTGAAGCGCACCTGACATCCCTTTTGGAAACGAAAGCGACGTGATGAGAAAGTGCTTCTGTTTGAGCTGACTTTTTAGTTTCTTTCGTTGTTTGCAATCCATAGAAGAGAACAAATTATGGGATGTATTGAGGAGCCGTCGAGTTTAGGTGCGGGGAAAAGAAGACCGTGGTCCCTGAACTCGAACAATATCTTCAGCATTCACGCCACTTCAAAACATATCAGTACAGAACCCAAATCATAATGGCCGTTGTTATATGCACAATCACAGGCTCCGAAGCAAGTATAACAGCTTTTATGGAACATCCAAATTCCTGAATTTACAAGCTTTTCCACCTCACACCAGTATTCACCAGCTTGACATACGCATTCTTGAAATCTTCGAAGAACATATTCTCATTGTCCGCGTAGTTTTTGATCCACCTGTGCCATAAATGCAGGTCTCTTGAGATATGCATATTAAAATACTCAGATAATTAGCAGAGACACATGCATGAGATAAGGACAACTGATGGTCATGTGCAACTGACTCTCTCATTTAGAAGAAGCCACAGATTCTTTTCCGCACCTCTCAATATATCTTTAATGAATACCCAAAGGCTCTAACCCAACAACAAACCATTCTATAAGCACTTGAAATATGCGGCCCAGCAAACTGATATTTTAAATTTGAACTAGGAAAAAAATGAGCAGTAGTAGAAATAGACTATTCCAGATGAAGAATTCGCAAAAACAAGTTCAATTTCCTTTATACTTTGCTTGATTGATGGAAAAAAAAATGCATAAATGGTTATTTAGCAAAGAGTGGAAGTGATTTTTTTTTTTCTTTTTTTGGGGAGGGGGGGATGCTGCTTATTTGTCATTGTTTTTAACTTTTTTCTGGCTTGTAAACTTTATTCAAAGTTCATTCTTCAAAACAGCAGCCCAAAAAAAAAAAAAATCATCAACAGCAAAAAGGGAAAAAAAAAATCTTCAATCCAGTGATGAACTCTAACACTGTATACTATAATTAAGCACATTTTCCCACGCATAGTATGGAGTATGTGAGATGAATTGAATTATTTATAACTTATGGATAGTATGACTTATTATAGATTTTGTATTTTATATTGGTACTGATATATTATATTGTAATTGTAATTCCTAGGAGTGAATGAACTGGGTAATTGTCATGTAGTATGGGTAGTTTAGAGCAGTATTTAGACAAAGAACCTGAAACATTCATCATCCTCAACAAGTGCGTGATCTGAAGGAAGGCCAATCATGCTTGACATACCGCCTGCACAGAAGAGAACAGCAGAAGAACGTCATAACAACAATAAGAATTATTGACAATAGCACTAAGGTAATGGATATGTCCATCCTGCACAGAAAATGAGTATGTGATCAAATGGATTGATCTCCATGTTGTAGCTTGATTGGAACACTATGACCCAGAGCAGGCTAGCCATTCATGCGTCCTTGATGCTTCATTTTCCTTTTGCTTTTCTTTATTTGCAGGACTTGGAAAATGTAACTTGCAGCACCTTCTCTCAAAATACCAAAACAATCTTTCAAATTAATTTGATGAATTTCTTACTTTACCTGAAGACATCCATGGCTTCTCCAGAAGAACCTTGTAATATGAATTGTCAAAAGAAATTGGGCTCCCAAAGCCTTTACTTCCAAGCGTGTGAGCTCCAGACAATGCTACGAGTTCTTGTGTTCTGGGCAAGAAAAGCCCCATCATCAATCAATAATGCATGAGCAAAGTAAAATATAAATTTGCTTTGTTACTCTGGTTAAGATCAAGACTTCAAGAAGACGTCAGATTCACCATATTAAGAATCCATAATAAATTATGGAGAATGAAAACACTGCTTTTATAGCATTTAACTATGCAAAAATGGGAACTTAGCGTCAACTCATTTTATTGTCCTTCGCGGTCACACAGAATGGAAACTACAGGCAATCATCACTAATGCACACTGCAAATGCCAAAATAAAAGGGACTTCCTACTTACGAAAAGCCTTTTCTCAGGAAGCATTTCTTCAAACCAGAAGCATCCAGAGATTCCTCAGGAAGTTTCCCTTCCGGGTCAGGCTCCCTATCCATAAAAAGATGGACTATTATTGGCACATTCTCATTTGTAAGTAACAATCCATGAATTAAATCCCATCAAATTATTTTCTTTTCATGTAAAGAAGGATGGTATTTTTAAAATTGACGAAGAGGATGATCATTTTTCAATAACAACGTGAACATGATACATATAATAGGCTTCAAAATCAATTTTAGAAAACATCTAAATCCATTTCATCAAGTTGACATGTATATGATCGTTTGTGGGATTCAAGGGTTAAAACAAATCGGTAGTTACATCTTGTATACAAGCTAAGCACTTGGCACCTTACAATGAATCTAGCCTGCCCAATGAAACCTGGATCTTTGGTCCTCCACATACAGCAACTGCTTCAGCCCCAGCCACAGCAATCATGTCTGCCCAGGATACTGATAGAGAACCAAAAATAAAATTTGTTGGCCTCGATTGAATCAATAATTACTGCATGCATATTAGCACCAGTTAACAGAGAAAACAATAATGACCATTGACCTGGTTTTATAGCATCTATTTGAGTCTTTGCCTTTTGCAGAACCTACACAATATATCCACCATGGCATTAGCCAGCATATAAAATAGAAGACTAATCTGTATTTATGCATATGAAATTAAATTTTATCTATAAAATTTACAATCGTGTTATTCAAGCCAAAATAGGGGCCATTAAGAACAAAAGATAGATGAAACATGCCTTTATAGATTTTTTCAGTCCAGAATTTTCAGGTCTATCAAGTTCATAGACTATAGAACCATTCATGCCACCTGCAATGATGTGAAATATAAATTATTTATACCAAAAAATTAATAAGCACGAGACAAGAAATTTGTTTAGAGAAATGTCCCTCAGATACAAACCAGTATTATCATCCATTTCAAAGGTCCCAGCGTCATGGAAAACCAGACGAAGCACACCTGCTGCCTTTCCCTTCGACAATACCTTGCGGACCTCTTCTTTTATGAGCACATATTCCTTTGTACCTGACCTTAAATCAGGATAGAAAAGTAGCACAGTAGTGAGTATGCATCCGGCATGATAATGCAAAAAGGAAACTTACCTGGACGGAACTTACTATAAATTATATTAACCAGATGAACATATGTGTTAAATTTAATACATCAGTGAAATTATTCTTCCCACCAATATAAAACCAAAAGATCAATGACCAATGCTCTAGCTACGGAAGTAGAGCCGAATTCAGAAAAACATCTAATTAGGTGTGTCGATGAGTTCTTATTGTGGTCTCTTTTACGTCTGTAGTTCAGGAAAACACATGCAATCCTTACTGAAAGGAAAGGCCTACCATAGGCCAAATCGTATTCATTTGTTGAAAGGATGGAAGATCAGAAGACATTTTCTAATCAATAGCAATATATCAAAGCCGAGGGAAAAAAAACCATAAACAGAAAGCTAAACTTACTCGATTGCATGCGCTCCATGGCAATCCATGATTTGAGTTAAAGGAAGAAGACATGGAAGTGTGGCTATTAATAGCAGCCCTCTCCTTCCGCTAGTTGGGGCAGATAAGGCGATGTGACCTGCAATGCGAGCATGTAAATTGTAAACGCAATACACACACCAGAGATAATCGAATTTCAAATCCTGAAAAATTAGGCAAGGCTGAGAGAGGTAACTTCACCTGCAGCGAACTCGTCAGCCTTGTGCGAGCGAAATTTGAGCGTCGACGAAGATGACCGTTGTGATTTGGCGGGAAAATCGATTTGGGAGAAGGAAGAGATAACAGTAGAGCCAGGTAGAGAATGGCTAGAGATGGAGAGAATTGAAGTCATATCGCCAATGGACGGTAGAGAATGAATTGCCCCCTTGAAAAGCTTTGGCGCCGCCTCGGCGTGTTTTTACTTTTTATTTGTTAATCCGCGCAGCATGAGGGAACCCCGTAATTACAGTATTTTTAAATGTAGGATCTACTTTGTTGTATGAACTATGTCTTATATTTAATATTGGAGGCGATAGGAAAATGGGTATGGCATTAGATTATCTTGTTAGAAAGTAAAAAATAATGACAGCAAACAAATGAGCTATTAAAAATGGACTAGCCACAAAGATTTTAAACATTTGGCGCATGAAGAATTCAAACTTCTAAACTTTACTCCAACTAATGAGAATATGCCAGTGTCCAAACCCACTGATACTTCTGTTTAAGCATTATATAAGATAGTGCAGTCTCAACAATGTCCATAACACAAGGGACTGAATAGAAAAGTCCAAAATGTAATTAGGCATAAGTTCAACAAACAAGCAGGATGATAAATGGTTGTTGAGATTGACTTGTCTTCTGCCTCTAGCAAGTCAGCATTAAACACTTGGCTGTGTTGTCATAAGGGTCGGTTTGTTTTAAAGGCGGCATTTTCCATTTTTGGCAATTCTGCACAACACAAAATTACCTTATGTAACAGCACATGCTTATATGAGTATCTTAGAGAGTGGCAATTCACATTACAAAATTCGAGTAACTACTCAAAGTATACAAAAATAGTGTGGGGAACCATGTACAAGAATGGGCTAATTATGTGACATCACCCAACAAAACCAGAAATAGAAAAAGGGTACAGTTTTATCTTGGTCCTGAAAGCCTAACTGCAGAAAGATATGCATCACTGTTACAGTCTGATGGTCCTGAAGAGGTGCCACCTTCACTCATAGATTTGAAGAGAGACGAGAAAAGGCGGGAACCCATGGGAGAAGATGGTGGTGGCTTAGGAACAGTACAGAGACCCTCAAGCATCTGAACAACTTTGGTCATGGAAGGTCTCAGAGACATATCTTCCTGTATGCACCACAATGCAACTTTGAGGGCAATATGAAACCTTTCATCATTTTCATTTATTCTCAGCTTTGAATCAAGAAGAGCTTTCAACTTCCCTTCTTCCATCATCTTGAAGGCAAAGGTTGGGAAGTGGGATTTCTCTGAAGACTCGTTAGGATCATAGTTTTTCCTTCCACCAATAATCTCCAACAACACCATCCCATAGCTATATACATCGCTTTTCTCTGATATAGCATAGTTTGTGATCCACTCTGGAGCAAGATATCCTCGGGTTCCCCTCAGTGTTGTGAAAACATGGCTTTGTTCGCGAGTCATGAGTTTAGCCAACCCAAAATCCGAAACCTTGGCAAGGAAATTCTCATCAATAAGAACATTTTCTGGTTTGATGTCACAATGAACAATCTTTGAATCACAATCTTCATGCAGGTATGCAAGCCCTTTTGCTGTGCCCAAAGCTATATTAAACCTTGTATCCCAATCCAACAAGAATTCCCCTTCGTTTTTCTTGAATATCCATTTATCCAGCGAGCCGTTGGCCATAAACTCATAAGCAAGAAGGCGATGAGTTCCTTCGGCACAGAATCCTTTAAGCCTAACCAGATGATGATGATGAATGCTGCCAATGATGCTAACTTCAGCCCTGAACTCTTTCTTCCCTTGGCCTATGCTTTCTAGCTTCTTCACAGCTACAAGAGTCCCATCTGGTAGAACTCCTTTATAAACCGAGCCAAAACCTCCATGCCCAAGCTTCTCAGAGAAGCTCTTAGTAGCTGTTTGCAGGTCTTTATAGCTAAAACGGACAGGCATACCAGTTAAATTCTCCAAGAAATTGTCCTCTTCTGAACTCCCTCTTGGAGACTCAGGCAACTTTTGCTTCCTTCTGTAGCATCTAAATCCCACATAGCACAAACCCAAAATAACAAGCAAAGTTGCTATGACAATAACCACAACCACCACAATGTACTTCTTGCTGCCTCCACCCTGTGAAGAGCCAGATCCACCATTACTCGAGACCTTAATGTAAGAAACAAAACCTGAATTTGTGTCAGAATTCTCAAAGCTTCCAACACTATCCAACATGAAACAGTTCCCTGAATTGCTGTGGAAGAACATCACAAGACATGAGCAGTTTCCTAGGCAGGAAGATTTGCAGCCGTTCAAATCAGTCTTGGAGGATGGTGAAAGGAATCCAAGAGCGAAGTAACCAAGTCCATCATCACCTTCCACAAGCTCTACAGATCCATTTGAGTCAACATTACAAGGAGAGACAATCCCTGGATTGCAATTAGCATGAGATCTCAGAGCTGAAGGACAATGACACTTGTTATCATCCGCACATATGTTATAAGGACCACAAGGTTCAGGTGTGCTGCAAGAATCTTTTGGGATCTTTGTTGGTGAGGGAGTAATTGAACTTCCACTACTAAGATCAGAGAAAGTGATGAAACCATCACTTCCCAGAACAGCAGCCCAAGTGGAATTTGTGCCTGATGATGAATCTTGAGCAAAAATGAACTGCCATAACAAAGATTTATTTTTATCATAGAACCTCCATGAGTTTGCACTAATGGAGGTTGAAGCTACCGAGTTACCATCTTCATTGATGATTTTTCGGTCATCTTTCTGCATGGACCAATAAGGCTGTGGGTTTTGAAAACCAGCAGAGAGAACTAAATCACCAGACTTGATCTCCAGAATGTAGGTTAAGTTACTTTGGTCAGGTTCACTGGTAAGTTTCATTCCCTCTTTGAATTCTTGCATTGGCAATAAGGCATTAGTTGGGTGGCTAAAACTCTGCCAAATTGTACTATTATCTTCAGCAAGTAACACCAAGTTTCCTGTGTCCTGTAATTCCATTAAAGAAACTCCTTTGCCCTTTGTGTCTGTAGACCAAACGACATCGTTTCCTTTCTGCAGAAAAACATTACCGGATTTTTCGAACACAAACATATCGGAATTACTAACGGGGAGATCTCTGTTTGCTGTCCAAACCACTTGGTTATTGTCACCGTGGACGATTACCAGAAGATATAACGAGTTGTCGTTTGGGGTAGTGATGAAGCCAAACATGAATTCTCCGTTTTTTGACACGATAAACATGCCGTTTTTGTCAATCCAATTCATTTGAGAGCCTTGAAACCCTGGACGGATCGTGCCGGTGCTCTGAATGCCAGCCTGGCTGATTTCCGGCGAGAGTAGAATAGACAGGAACAGGACGCCGATGATATGGATGAAAGACCAGGTTTTTTTCATGGCTTCCTGTTATAAGTCTCCGAAAACCTGTTACTGTTTAGGAAAGAAAATTGTGGAAATCGTATTCTGAGCAGAGAAAAGAAGGTCTGAAGGTTTGAAGAAGAGATACCTGTTCCATAGATAACAAATTAGACTAAACTAAGCGTGTGAAACCTACGACCAGAGCACTATGGAAGAAAAAGAAGAACTTTTGAAGGCGAATTTCGCTTACTTTTTGGCTGCCTATTGGAACTTGAAGTTCCCCTTGAAGAGAACGAAATCGTGTCCGTCAACGATGGTGAAAGAAGCTGACAAGAGACAGGGACAAATATGAACACGAGCAAAGGTGAAAACTCACAGACGTGAAAATCTTCATCACCTCCCGCCAGAATCTTCTTGATTGAGAGAGATTTCAAAGCCAATGAACACCTTCAAAAACGATGGACATAAAATTCAAGTACAACCACCACTCGAAAAATTGACCTAGATAACTAAAGTGCGTGCAGGAGCTGAGATTAGTCTTCAGATAGGCATGAAATGGCATAATTAAGGAAACTGACAATGTTGTCTCAATCGTAGCAGTCAATGAAGTGTGGAAGAGGGAAGAAATACAGAGCATAAGGGGGCAGATAGATAATGGTTGACCTCATCACCTCCTTTAAGTTTGATTAAAGGGTGAAGGAAAAAGAAACAAGTGGATTTGCAGATACGAGTATGGTCACAGGAGAGAGTGGCTTTGGCTTTTTCTATGAAATCTGTTTATGCTTCTGTCATAATGATATGGATGATGAGAGATCTGAGGTTATTGCCTTTTTTTCTCGAGAATATTAGTGGAACCTTAACCCACACACAGGACGATTTTCGGTTTGTGGGTTGACGATGGTTTCGACGGATCCGAGAACTTCTTTTCCTACATAAAATCTCGATCGGTGGTTTTTTATTAATATGCTGCAGAAAGAAGAGACTGATGAAATAATGAAACTAGTGACAGCAATATAATAATAGAAAAGAAATACGTGTTGGTTGGATGGATATGAATTATTATAGGATTTAAATAATGAGAAGAAGAAGAATGGTTTTGAATTTTTTTGATTAGTAGTATGGGTTAGAACTGAGATAATTAAATAGTGGGGAAGGTGGGAAAGAAGAGGAGGCATTGATTGATGAAGGAGGTGAGGCCACTTGCAATTTGCATGCATTAAATATAACGGGAGAGAGCTGGAAGAGACGAATGTGAAGATTTCTGCCACCAAGTTGAAAAGCTGGGTGGACCCACCTCCTTCGCAAAAAATTATTACTTGTTTTTTTTTTACCAGTCCCAAAAAATTATTCCTATTATCATATTACGGATTATTGAAAATGGAGGATTTTTTATTACTAGTATTGATCAAGAGAAGAGTATATTCACGTGCTTCCAGAACAAGGAGAGTAGTAGATGACCACGACGAAGCAAGAACGAATCATATTGGATACTGGATAATATTAATATGCTCTAATATTGTACACAAGATTCTTATTCCGTCCAGGTTTCCAGTTTACTATTACCTTCAGATTTAATGACTTATCTGGAAAATTTAAAAAGAAAATACAGAGAAAAATCAGGCATTCGCATGTTGTGTGTGTGTATTTATAGATGAAGTTATGAACTGTTCTTTTAAATCTATAAAAGATTATTGGCGAGAGAATTGATAAGGAATGGCGTGGACGGTTGATGAAAAGAAAAACTCGTTCATCATACAAGAGTATAAAAAATGTTAATTTTGTCCCTGGCAAAATTTAAATGATTATATCTGGAATCTGCAAATAAACAAACGAAAGCAGCTGTTTTCTTCTCATATTCTGTACATCGTACTGCATAAAATATACTTGAATCACAAAATTATACGGATTGACTTGAAAAGCGGCTCCTAAATCCGCGGCTTTCAAGAAAAATCGAAAATGGTAGAATTAGCATATGAATTTACGGTGTCCGATGGGAGGGCAAATTAATATATATATATATATATTAACACTAGTGTGTGCGTTTTGGCATTTGGTAAGAGGCAATTCGTCTTTGGGGTCCACACTAAAAAATTTTTTTGTCAGCATTCATGGTTTGTTTATTTGAATCAACTTTATGTAGAAGTCTGATTTATGTAAATCGAGATAAACCTCATCTATATATTTACTTTATAAACTGTAAAGTTACCTCATACATCATAAAAACTACTTCGTATTCTATAAATTACGATTGAAAAGTAATTATGCAGACTATCCAAATACGTTATAACTATGATGGGGTGTACGATGTTGAAAATGAGACTTAACTATAATCCAAATGAAGAGCCAAAAAGCCATTAACAAAAAGTCCACACCACAATTTTTTTTTTGTCAGCGTTAATTAAATAATTAAATGTGATGGGGGTGGACGATGTTGAAAATGAGACTTCACTGTAATCCAAATGAAGAGCCAAGAAGGCATTAACAAAAAAAAGTCCACACGCACAGGAGACTACTCCCCGATCCTTTTTATTAGTTTTTACATCGAAGTGTCGTGTTAGATTTATGATTTAAGTCACAATCCATCGGAAGAAATGCCTCTCTTCCCCCCCCCCCCCCCCAAAAGGCTAGGTAACGCCATTGCTTTATTTTCCAAACCAAATCCTTTTAATTATAATGTTTAGAGCCTAATCTTTGAATACATTATATACGATCAGTGGAGAGGGCTAATCAAGACTTCAAACTAAGTTATATGTGTGTGGAATTAATATAGCAGAGTGGTAATTAATTTGTATGCAATGGACAACAAGATAATCAGAAAACATGCTTTAAAAACTGAAAATACTCCATCTGATCCTATTTATAAACAAATTTATCTTTTATGGGGCTAGTCCCTTTTATAAACAACTTTCAATTTATGTCTGAAAATATAAGTTCATTTTTCCTATTTTACCCTTATTAAATACATATTATTTAAAATTAATTATCACACACACTAAGAGTTATATTCAAGAGGGAGAACTCACTAAGTACATTAAGTCAACAAAATATTGGGAAAATATATTTTACTATTTTTCTTACTTTTTATACATTATCTCTCTGTTTTCATAAATAGGGGCATATGTGAAAAAATATGACATTTTTGACATACTTATTATTTTTAACTACCAGTTCGTTTTACATAAATAAAAAAAATTACTTATAAATAAAAGCGGAGAAAATATACCACTAGAGTGCTTATCGCGTGGCACTTTAAAGAAGAAATTAATGGTTCTTACTGTAAGTCATGGGCATTAATTACAAATTTTAAGATTACTCATATTAACAAAAGAGTCATTTTTGCAATAGTGAACACCATGACCCTTGTCCCTACGTTGATTTATAATGTTTAAATACAATTTCAAAGATCTGCATTTAAAATTCTTAACTAATAATTTTTTAATAAAAAAGAATCATTCCAAAAGAAGTGATAGTGAAGAGATTGTTCTTGTTTTTTATTTTGTACCTATTAAAATAATTTTTTTGTTATAAAAATGTTGATAATAAGAGATTAGAAGAGAGAAATTTTAGAGAGATAAATTAGAGAGATATTCTCATTCACTTGTACATCAAAATACATAACCCAGGACCCCTATTTATAGAAATTTTCCAGTGCTACAGTAACTTTTCCGTGCTGCTACAGTGATTCTCGTGATGCTACAGTAACCTTCTCCGTGTGCTACAGTGATGAATAGTAGAATCCTGATGATACAGTGAATTGCTACAGTAATGAACAGTAATGCACAGTGATATTTAATCTTACATATCATATTGACTGGAAGAGCAGGTTGGCCTGGATATGAGCTAATGGACATCCACATAATTAATATTCATAACACTCCCCCTTGGATGTCTATTATGAACGTGCCTCATTAAAAACTTTAACTAGGAAAAACCCAGTGGGATAAAAACCTAGCCAAATAAAAGAGTACATCATTCATTGATACACTGTTCAGTGCTGCCTCATTAAAAACCTTTATAGGAAAACCCAGTGGGACAAAACCTAGATAAGGGAAAAAGAGTACAGCGTGTATCGACTCCCCCTCTTGACAACATCAGTTGATATCTCTAAATTTCCGAAGGCCAATGTCATAGACAAGATTTTCAAAGATTGTACCTGGAAGTGACTTTGTGAATAAATCTGCTAGATTTTCACTTGAATAAATTTGCTGGACATCTATTTCACCATCCTTTTGAAGGTCACGAGTAAAGAAGAATTTTGGTGAAATATGTTTCGTTCTGTCTCCCTTGATATAGCCTTCTTTAAGTTGAGTAATGCATGCAGTATTATCTTCATATAGAACTGTTGGTGCCATTTTTCCTAAAGATAAATAACAATTTGTTCGTATATGATGTATTACTGATCTCAACCACACACATTCTCGACTTGCTTCATGTATTGCTAGAATTTCTGCATGGTTTGATGATGTGGCTGATATAGTCTGTTTCATTGATCGCCATGAAATAGCTGTACCTCCACATGTGAACAAATAGTCTGTTTGTGATTTATCATCATGTGGATCTGATAAAAATTCAGCATCTGCATAACCTACCAGTTCATGCTTAGATACGTTTGAGTAGTATAACCACATATCCATAGTGCCTCTTAGATAACGAAAAATATGTTTTATTCCATTCCAATGCCTTCGTGTTGGTGAAGAACTAAATCTTGCTAATAAATTAACAGCAAAGGATATATCAGGACGTGTATGATTAGCAAGATACATTAGTGCTCCAATAGCACTAAGATATGGTACTTCTGGGCCAAGTAGTTCTTCATCACCTTCTTCGCTGATTACTCGCGGTCGGAATGGATCTTTATCTGGCTTTAGAGACCTTACAATCATTGGTGTGCACAATGGATGAGATTTATCCATGTAAAATCTCTTTAGAACCTTTTTTATGTAAGTTTCTTGATATACAAAGATCCCATTTTTGAGATACTCAATCTGTAGTCTAAGACAGAATTTTGTTTTTCCCAAATTCTTCATCTCAAATTCTTTCTTCAAACAATGAATTGCCTTTTGGAGCTCTTCAGGAGTTCCAATAATGTCGATATCATCAACATAAACAGCAATTATAGCAAATTCACTATTAAATCCTTTTATAAAAATGCATGGGCATATTGGATCATTTTTTAATCCTTCTTTCAACAGATATTCATTAAGACGATTATACCACATGCGCCCTGATTGCTTCAGGCCATACAGGGACTTATTTAACTTAATTGAATATTGTTCTTGAAAACTTGAATTAGATGCTTCTGGCACCTTAAGTCCTTCAGGGACTTTCATATAAATTTCATTGTCAAGTGACCCATATAAATAGGCAGTCACGACATCCATTAGATGCAGATCAAGCCCTTCTTTTACGGCTAGGCTAATTAAATAACGAAAAGTAGTCGCATCCACTACAGGTGAATACGTTTCTTCAAAATCAATGCCAGGTCTTTGTGTAAAGCCTTGGGCTACAAGACGTGCCTTATATCTTATTATTTCACCCTTTTCATTTCTCTTTCGTACAAAAACCCATTTGCATCCAACTGGTTTTACATCTTCAGGTGTAAGGACTACAGGTCCTAACACTTTTCGTTTTTCCAATGATTTCAATTCTGCATTAATGGCATCTTTCCATAGGAACCAATCTTTTCTTTGTTGGCACTCGCTAATGGATTTTGGCTCATGATCCTCAATATTATTCATTACATCTTTTGCTATATGATAAGCAAAAATGTCGTCAACGTTGACTTCATTTCGATCCCATCGGATTCCATTCATAACATAATTTATTGAGATCTCATTATTTTCACATATATCAGGTACCTGGGTCTCTTCTGGGACTACAACATTCTCTTATGGAGATATATCTATTGAAGATAATAACTCTTCAGGAGATGGCTCTTCTGGAGCTATTAAATTTTCTTGATTATCCTCAATTTGACCATTTATATTCTTTTCTCCTTTTCTTTTTCGAGGATTTCTATCTTTGGAACCGATGGGTCTGCCACGCTTCAGACGTACTTTAGATTCATTCATAGTAGATTGTCCTTCAGGGACATCAGTTTTAACAGGAGCATTAGCAGCTGGGATATGTGACTTTGTCACTTTCTTAGGGTCAGTAAATGCTTTTGGCATTTGATTAGCTAAATTCTGTAAATGAATTATCTTTTAAACTTCCAGTTCACATTGATTTGTACGAGGATCAAAATGAGCCAATGATAATTCATTCCAGCTAATTTCCTTACCCAAATGCTTATTCTCTCCCCCTAATATTGGGAAAAGTGATTCATCAAAATGACAATCGGCAAATTGTGCAGTAAATAAGTCTCCCGTAGATGGTTCTAAATATTTTATGATTGAAGGAGATTCATACCCAACATATATTCTCATCCTTCTTTGAGGACCCATTTTAGTGCGTTGTGGTGGTGCTACTGGCACATATACCGCACACTCAAAAGTTCTTATATGGGAAATATTAGGTTCCTGACCAAAAACCATTTGTAAGGGGGAAATCTTTAAGTAACTTGTTGGTCTGATGCGAATTAACATTGATGCATGCAAAATGGCATGGCCCCAAGCAGAAATTGGGAGATTAGATTTCATAAGTAAAGGTCTTGCAATTAGTTGCAACCTTTTAATCAATGATTCTGCAAGTCCATTCTGTATATGAACATAAGCTACAGGATGTTCAATATCAATTCCAAGGGACATACAATATTCATTAAAAGCTTTTGAAGTAAATTCACCAGCATTATCAAGACGTATTTTCTTGATAGGATAATCAGGGGCTCTTAATCTAATCAATTGAGCAAGTAATCTCGCAAACGTCAGGTTGCGAGAAGATAATAAACACACGTGTGACCATTTAGTTGATGCATCAATTAAAACCATATAATATCTAAATGGTCCACATGATGGGTGTATTGGCCCACAAATATCTCCCTGTATCCGTTCTAGAAATGTGAGAGACTCACTTTCTACTTTGCTTGGTGAGGGGCGAATAATTAATTTTCCCTTGGAACATGCAGTACATGAGAAATCATGGGATTGTGGTATTTGTTTACACTTCAGGGTATGTCCACATGAATTCTCAATTATTTGTCGCATCATAATTGAACCAGGATGGCCTAACCGGTTATGCCAAACATTAAATTCATTAGTAAACTTCTGGTTTACATTAGTAGATTTCTGGTCTGTATTAGTAAACTTCTGGTTCTCAATAACATGTGTTTCAATTGTGTTTATAAATGTATAATATAAACCAAAAGAAAAAGCAGGACACTTTTCTAATATGCATTTTCTACCAGCAACTATTTTTGTAACAACAAGATATTCTTTATTATTTTTAGTTGTTGTTTCTATATGATATCCATTTCTGCGGATATCTTTGAAACTTAATAAGTTTCTTCCAGACTTGGTAGAATAAATTGCATTATCAATGCATAATTTTGTTCCTTCATGTAATAGAATATTAGCTCTTCCGGAAGCCTCAATCAAATTTATATTACCAGATATAGTCTGAACGTTGGCTTTTTGCATTACCAAGGAAGAAAAATATTTATCATTTCTGAGTATGGTGTTGGTTGTTGCGCTATCAACGAGACATAAATCTTCAGGATTGATGCAGGTAAGATTCATTCTTCATTAAAAGAAATATAAAAACATAATTAAGATAAATACATTCGATAAAAGTAACATAAAAATTCAAATAGATAAATAATTATGCTAAGAAATCAGCAACATCCAAATGGGTAAAATCCATGTTTTCATACTCAGAATTCTCAACCTGATCCACATGATTTACTTCAGTTGTTGATCCTTTACCATTATTTTTTATTGATTCTTAGTAAAGTTCAACTAGGTGTCTTGGTGTACGACAGGTACGAGACCAATGACTTTTGCCACCACAGTGATAACATAGACTTTCAGCATTTTTATTTTGCCCACTATTTTCTCTTTTATGGTTCTTATCAATCTTTTCCCTACTTCTGGTAGGAATTTGAACCACCACGTTTTCGACCATGGCCATGCTTACGGCTATAGCCACGTCCACAGGCACAATTAGATTCATTTATTACTACATTCGCTTCTGGGAATGGAGTTAAGCCTATTGGACGAGATTCATGGTTTTTCAATAAAAGCTCATTATTTTGTTCAGCCACAAGGAGACAAGAAATTAATTTAACATATTTCTTAAACCTTTTTTCACAATATTGCTACTGCAGGAGCAAATTGGATGTATCCATTTATACAAGCTTTTGAAAGGATGACCATCTTCTGGTGATCATACATTTATTTTAAATTGTTCCAAAGAACAAGTGGGTCTTTCATGGCCAAATATTGAATTTTAAGGCCTTTATGCAAATGGTGGTCTAGAAAAATTATGGATAAGACATTTAAGATAAATAGTTCTTTTTGATAATAACAAGAGCCATAAATTTATATATTACAAAATTTAACTTAGTTCAGAATAATGTAATAAAAAGGACATTCACAATATAGTAACAGGAAATTCATAAAGGCAATAAATAATTCATAAAGTAAAATATTACGACAAAAATAAAAAATTTATGGCTTCAGGCCATTTAGTTCTCATGGCTTCATGCCAATTTGTATCATGACTTCAGGCTAATTAATCTCATGATGAGAAATTAAATATATATATGGCATCTGACTATTTATCTTCAGGATAAATAAAAGTTGTACATAGCTTCTGGTTATGATATATATGGCTTCTAGTTATATAATAAGGAATCATATATATATGACTTCTGGCCATATAATAGGAGATCATAGAGATATAGCTTCTGGCCATATCATAAATATTCAAATAATATGACTTCTGGTCATATAATTTCAGAAATTGGATGTAGATGGCTTCTGGCCATAATAATAATAATAATAATAATATAAATAAACTTGTAAATGATATATATATAAGATATAACAACAATAGTGATCTCCAATCCTAGCCATGGAACCCGATGTTCACAACAATCGGTAAAGATATATTTCTTAATTCCATATAATGGCTTAGATTATCCCAGATCTATGAAATAAAGATATTATAAAATAAAGTATAAATTATAAAAGAAACTATAAGAATGTCATACCTTTGGCAGAGCTTCGTGCTGATAACGTGTTATAAAAATGTTGATAATAAGAGAGTAGAAGAGAGAAATTTTAGAGAGATAAATTAGAGAGATATTCTCATTCACTTGTACATCAAAATACATAACCCATGACCCCTATTTATAGAAATTTTTCAGTGCTACAGTAACTTTTCCGTGCTGCTACAGTGATTCTCGTGATGCTACAGTAACCTTCTCCGTGTGCTACAGTGATGAATAGTAGAATCCTGATGCTACAGTGCCATACAGTGAATTGCTACAGTATGTACAGTGATATTTAATCTTACATATCATATTGACTGGAAGAGCAGGTTGGCCTGAATATGAGTTAATGGATATCCATATAATTAATATTCATAACTTTTTTTTAAAAAAGTTAAACTAGATTATTAATGAACAAACCCCCCCCCCCCCCCAAAAAAAAACAACGGAGGAGAAAGAAAAAACGCATACAAAAGGCAAGCATAAGTAAAAGGGATATAATTTAGAAGTTGTGATGATAGAGCATGTTGATTTAAAATGTTTAGGCACAAAATTTTACTAAGAGCTATTTTCGTAAGAGAGTTTGCAATTTGATCAATGACCCTATTCAGAATTTGGAATTCAACTTATCAATTGTCATCTTGCGGTGCTGATGATTTTTTTTCCAATTTTTAATTATCCATGTGTGTTTTTTTCTTATTATTAAATCATTTAATTTTACTGTATAAGCACCGTTAGCTAATATATAGAGGTTAACAATACTAACATACAAAATTTATAGAGACTAAGGGTCTGTTTGGCAGGAGTGGAACGGAAGGGTGGGAAAATTTTTGAGTTAGATTTTAAAAAATTAAAGAAGTTGAATTATAAAATTTTAATAAAAATAAGATGTAAAATAAAAAAGTAAGAAAAATTAACTAAAAACTTCCAACCCCATTTTTTCAATTTAAGTTATAAAATTTTTTCTTTCCCTCCAAATCTTTCATACCAAACAGCCATAAATGTGTTAAAAGAGTATAATTAAAAGATCTAGAAGGAAAAAAAAATACATAGCTATCAAATTGAGACTTAACTTACCATTTAAACCATACATATGAGAATTAAACGGTGTGCTGTGAGCAGATCAGCCCAACTTGGTCGCCAACTTGCCACATCATGTAGGGTTAGGTTGAATCATTGAGCATTGGAAAATAAGGATCCCAATGTATGCGCGCGTGTAAGTAAACCAGGACACCTCGGCCTCAACAACTGAGACAGAATCCTCTTTTATTATTTTATTTGGAATAGATGTTTGAATTTCTAATTATATTTTTTAATCGTGATTTATGATCTATAAAGTAGTTTTTACGTTCTATAAAATAATTTTTATAATTTACGAAATAAATATATAAAAAAATTTTATTTCAATTTATATAAATCATATTTATAAAATAAGTCAAACTTAATCAAACAAGTTCTCTCACACACCCACGTTACCTTATAATACTCCTACTGATCATTCCCTCTTTCACAGACAATATCTTCGTCATTGATCCATTTTTCTTATCAAATAAATGGCACGTTCATTTGATCTGTTCATTATTGGCTTGTACTCCCTCTATTTTCTTCTTAAATAAAACCAGAGCTTTCAGTTAATCCACACGATTTAAAAAATTAGTTTTATTGCAATAATTGTGTTCAAATTAAAGTGTTTGGACTAAAATGTCCTTATAATGAACTCTTACCTTTGCTCTTCATTTTACCGATATAAATAATAGCTAATAAGGGACAATCTCTAAAAAAATCTTAAATACATCTCATTTTTTTTGCTTATTAAAAAATCATGTTACAAGCTGTATGTATCAAACATAAAATCATGTTAAACATTTGCTTATACTAAGAAGTCCCTCTAAGTCGTATAATACAGATCAATGTGCGTGGTGTGAACGAAGTAATTAACCACTAGTTGCTTTAATTGCCAGTGAGAATGATCTCTATAAGGTATCATTAAATGAATATCTTAATAGAAACAATCTATAACAAAAATGAGTAGCATATAATGATAAGATCCGATGTTAAAAAAAGATAACAAATCCATTTTTTACTTATTATTAAGACCTTTTAGTAATTTTCACTACCAAAAAAGTAAAAGCTGTAGCGCTTATAATAATAATATTAGTAGTACTTCACAAGCGTTACATATTGGAACGCCATTAAAACAAGTTGTGACGCTCTATCACAAGCGCCACAGTAGCTAATATTTTTTTTAATTAAAATAACCAAGGGTGGCGCTTCTTAAAGAAAGCGCCACAGCTTACGTAGATATTCCTGTGGCGCTTTCTTAAATAAATGTCATTATTGATCTGTATTTTTAATATAAATTTTTTTAATTAAAAAATATTTTTTTAAAAATAATAAAAAAGGGTCTATGGCGAGGAAGCGTCACCTTAAGCCGTTTTTTAAAAAAAATTTAAAAAAATTTTTTTTGATAAAATATTTTTAAAAAAATTTAAAAAAGGGCTAGGGTATCGCTTTCTCAAGGGAGCGCCACCTTAGGCCATTTAAAAAAAAATAAAAAAGGGCCTGTGAAGAAGCGCCACCTTAGGCCCTTTTTAAAAAATAATTTAAAAAATAATTTTTTAAAAAAATATTTTAAAAAAATTAATAAGGGCTTAGGGTGACGCTTTCTTGAGGAAGCACCACAGGAAGTCATCTTCTCAAGGAAGCGCCGCCTTAGACCATTTTTTTAAAAAATAATTTTTTTCATATTTTTTTAGAAACTTATAATTATAATTAATAATACACTTTAAACATATTTTTATATCTCTACAACAAAATGAAGAGAAACAAATCAAAATCAAATAACTACAAAATAATATAAATTAACAAATAACTAATTAACAAAATCACTACCAAGTAAAATACAATTGTTAAGAATAAATAATTATATTATTTATGCAACTCATCAATATAGTGTTAACAATTGTTGCAACAATAAAAAATTATAACTACTACATATCTTCACATATAACCTATATATAATAACATTTAATTTTATCACATTTATTTTTCAGCATACAAAAATGAGAATAATTTTTCCAGATTTTATAGTAAATGAAATATAAAAGATAATGAGAAAATTAAACTATTAACTACTAATAAAATTATATTTGTAAGCTCAAAAATAAAAAATAAAACTTACAGTATAGAGGAAGCTTAAACAGAGTGAGTGAAAATCTCAAACACAACACCTGAAAAAAAAATTAATAAAGGAAAAAGAGAAAGAAAAAGTTGCATATATATTTAAATTTAAAAAAAAGTGGTTAACATGACAATATGATATACGTAACTTCAAAATATTAAAAAAAAGAAAAAAATGAGTGGGTACAACTTACAGGATGAAATGAAACTATAAGGAGGATGAAATGAGACGAGGGAGAAGGAGTATGGTCAGTTTGATGCAAGAAATTGAAATGAGCAAGGAGTGTCGTAAAAACAAAAAGAGGAGGAACAGAAAATATGAGAAGTGATGGAACAAAAAATGAGAAGATAAGTGTAAATCGAACTTTTGAACGGAAGGAGGAAATGTGAGAACTAAAAGGATAAAGGTGACAACACGTGTTGGATGAAGATTGAAGACTAAGAGGATAAAAGTGATGGAAGCAGATTGCGGGCGAGAGAAGAGTTTTAATTAATTTTTTTTAAAGAAAATAATACTTTGTGTGGCGCTTGCTAGGCTAAGTGTCACACAAAGTACGTAGCAGCTGTGACACTTCCTTAAACAAGCACCACAGTTGTTACTTTAATTTTTATTTTTTAAAAAAGACACTTTAGGTGGCTCTTTCTGAAGGAAGCGCTACATAAAGTCCCTAACAAGTTGTGACGTTTTCTCAAGAAAGCGACACCTAAAGTCTTTTTTAAAAAAAAATTAAAAAAATTCTGAAAGAAACTGTGACATTTCTTTAAAAAAGCGCCATAAAAGATACGTCACTGATATCTATTTTTATAGTCGTGTTTATTTTTTTTCCTTATAGCCTTATATAGCGATTCTGCCTTATTTTTTTGTCGTTGAAGAGCCCTACCGTGGCTTTTGCATTTGTAAGCAGTGACTTGATAGAGTGATCATTGAGAAATTAATTAAAGAATATATATATATATATATATATATATATTATAGTACGTTTCGATAATCTCGATAAGTGTTTATTGATCGTGATTTATAAAATACGAATAATTTTTACGGTTTACGAGGTTACTTTTACAATCTACAAGGTAAATATGTGAAGAAGATTTATCTCAATTTACGTAAATCGAACTTATAAAATAACCAAAACTAAAACAAACATACCATATATCTCATCGGGTCATGGATGCACCAAGACTCCCACTAACTATGAATTCGATATTAATAATTTATTATTTTTGCAGAATGACATGAGAGTGATTCAATGTGATTGCATGGAGGCATGCTAATGCGAGCCTGTGCTGTGGAGATGACCATGTGACAATGAGTAATACATGGGTTGGACATATTCTTTTACCATGAGTCATGCCAGTGATGTCATGATGACGTAGTTAATTACAAGGGCCATTGTGTTCATTCGTGCATCATTCTCTCTCTCTCTCTCTTTAATTGAGGAAAATGGAATATCCATTCATAAAAAAGGACATGTAAGCTACAGAAGGCAAAGCCTGAGAGCAGTAAGAAAAATTTATGGAAATAAAACCCCGTCACAACCATTCTGCATGATTTTTATTTAAGTTAATATCATCTTTAATTTTTTAAATTTCAAACTATTGATTTTGGTACCTTTAAAAGCAAAATGGTGTATATGTTTATTGAGTTATATGAATCAATATTTTAAATAAAATAAAATTAGAGGGAGAAAAACCTATATTTTAAAATTTGAAGGACAAAATGGAATATCCATTTATAAAAAAGACATGTAAGAAAAATGTTGGAAAAAAAAAAGACACCGTAATAACCATGGAGTATGGTTTTTTATTTAAAATACATAAACAGGAAAAAGGTAGAAACATGAGAATTAGAGGTGGTAAATGGGTTAGTCCGAACTCGACGGGCTGGCCCGTTCGGGCTAACAGCCTAAACGGGCTGGCATAGCCCGCCAGCCCATCTTTTTTTTTTAATTTACTTTTTTTTTTAAATTTTCACTCTCTTTCCCTTTCATCAATTCATATCATACTTATTTTCTTTTATGTATTTGTGCTAGTAAACTAATTTCATTCTCATTTTTCTTGTTTTTTTCATCTACTCACATCACAAAAACATATAAACACATCTTTTTAAATTTAATAATAGCAAAATAAATAAATATAATATGAAAAAAAAAGTGTCAAATAAAAAAATTGAAAAAGCAGTTAAACACAATATCACTGAGAACTGGAAACACTGAGATTTGACTATCTGAAAAATAGAAGATTTTTTTTAAAATTATCAAATGAGTTCGAGCTAAACGGGCACAACTCGTTTAGCCCGAAAAACAAACAGACTCGGATTTCTCAGCCCGAGCCCGTTTATTTTAACGGGCTAATGGGTTCTGGCCGAAGTTACCGGTAAGCGGGGCTAAAATTACCGGTTATAATGAGAATGGCTTTAAGGTTGTTATCGGATGAGAATGTGATCAATCCGAGGAGGAACTGAAAATGGTGTTAGGTAATTAGGTTTGAAGATATATTGGTCCGCATCTCCACCAATGCTTTGACGTTTCAAACACACTTTTACCTTGGCGGGAGTGTTTTAAAATCCATGTTTAGTTCATTTGGCACCTTTGATATGAAATAATGAACTTCCCGCCACAACGTAACAAACAAACAAACAAACAAGAAGGAGATCAAGATGATGATGATGAGATGATCTTAAAGTACGTGTTAGGTGATGTTACATTCACTTACATGCTTTTCACCTTCCACCATATATCCGTGGCTTTCCTTCCCTCGCTAGATGAATCTTCTATATATTACAAACTTTTATTGTCCAAAGTATCAAATTTGTTAAGGTACAAAGCCCTAAACTAAGCCCAACCAAACAGGGAATTCCCAAAAATGTAAAACTCTTCATCATTTTTCACTCATGTTTGTTGGACCCAAAAGAGCTAAAAACGACGTTGCGCAAAGCGGAAACGGACACGGGATAGCCCGTGCTTCCGTGTACGCGTCGTGTCGTTTTTAGGGTCGTCACTGACGTGGCAGCCCCGCTGCCGAATCAAAACAGAAAACCAATAATAATCCCCCACGTCATCACCAAACCGCAGGCGAAGCACGTTGGGCTCACGTGATTGAATTAATAAAGCAAGCGTGTGGGCTGATAACCGTGTATAGACCGATCGAAGCGACTTCTTACTCGGAAACAAAGCAAAGATCATAATAGGTGTCTCATGTATGACCTGTTCCTTGCCCAGTCCTTTAAGACCAGATATATTGAAACTAATTCCATAAGTATCTATCCGTCACATTCCCCTCGCTTCCTTCTTCTGTCTCCTCATGGCTCCATTATTTCATTTCATCACCAAACAATAACTTCTTTGATTAAGCCCACGACGGACGGAGACATCAACCACCGAGATGAAGAAGTACTGGAAGACAAGGTTGTCGACGCAGAGCGACAAGTACGAGGTGAGGCTTAACCGCTTGAGGCTCGAATTGGGACTGTTCGGAGCCAGAGTACGTGGCAATGAGGCCATGGCCGTCGAAATTGCTGCCAAGGCTGATTCTTCAAACTCAGCCTCAAGATTCTCTCTTCCCTTTTATCCCAAGTCTAAACGACGGTGCGTTTTCACCACCGACCGGATGCCCATCAGAAAATCACCGACTCTCTCGTGGGAGGCTCGCGACCTCCAAGATTTTCATGTCGTCCTCAAAGGTGACTCCGCTGTCTGCGACATGGCTTTTCATGTCTTATATGTAAGTTTTCATGTCTTGTACTTAATTAATTGTTATTGTTCTGTTTCTTTTTAATTTTTCTCTGACTTTGATTTGATTAAAATGCAGGAAGACGGGAGTGGAGGAAAAGCCGGAGCTAAAATGGCGGTGGTCGGAAAAGTTTCGATGGACTTGGCGGTGGCGGAATTGCTGGATAAGAAACAGACGAAGACGAAGTCCAATTGTCAGCTTCGAAGAAGGCTTCCGATCGAATTGAGAATCAATGGTTTGGCCATAGAAGCCACCCTTTCGGTACGCTCCAAGTTCATTTCCCACTCGTTTTTTCTTAATTTTTTATGTTAATTTTCTTGTCTGTTCAGTTATATTCTAAGGACATTTGTTGATTGATTCGACCCGGATGTGTAGTCGGATACTCGAATTTTGCATTTATTTTTTCAATGGTTCAAATTTAGTGTATAATTTTAATGGTTAAGATTTTAGGAGAATTCTAAAAAAATACCATTTAAACTTTAAAATCCTAAATAGGTGATTTAACAGTAAAATGATTTGTTAATTGCATTACCATTCTTATTAATCCCATTACCGAACTTGTTAATAAGATTTTGAAGTTTAAATGTTATTTTTTTGGCATTCTCCCAAAGATTTTTGGAAGAATTTCAAAAAAATACCATTTAAAATTCAAAATCCCAAATAGGTGATTTAACAATAAAATGATTTATTAATTGCATTATCATTCTTGTTAATCCTATTACCGAACTTGTTAACGAGATTATGAAGTTTAAATGGTATTTTTTTGGCATTCTCCCAAGATTTTTTCTAGAAAATTATTTTTGTAATTTCAATTATTGACTTCCAAATTGGTAATTGCAAGACTGACTCTGCGAATTGATGTTGTAGAATAAAATTGGTGGTCATGCATTAATTTACGTTGTGACCGCACAGTTGACTGAGTTGATGGAAGAATTTATTTATGGGGTTTCCTTTGTTCTTGTTTGATTTCTTCGCCTTCGCCCTTATTTTTTTGCGTGAATAAAACTTCAATTGGAGAAGGCTGCAAAATTTCCGGACAAACTTTGACCCGAAGCATTTGCATATTGACTTTGACTTTCTTATTGAAACTCTGAACAGGTTTCTGGGAGCTTTCTGAAGCTAAATAATAGTTCTCCTCATGACTCGCGCAAAACACCCGAAAACTCGGTCTCCTCCTCCAAGAGTAAACAAAACGAGAGAAAGATTGATGAACTGAGTCCATCCGATTCAGAAGACTCCCGCTGGTTTGACTCAGATGACTCGTCTAAATCATCCATCAGTACAAGCACCACAAGCAGTGGGAGTAGCCTTGTCTTTCACGTGCCAGCAAGATCAAACCCAAAGAATAAGTTGGAGACAGAAAATTGTTTTGACAGAGTCCAGAGGAACTCGTCAAACCTCAAGGGATCCAATTCTAGAGCCACGACCACAAGGAAACCAGAGACTTTGACTACGGTATGGATATAAATATAATTATATAACTATATCACTACAATAACATCACCTTCTTTACTTTGAACTGTACTTATTTTTTATCAGAGGCATAAGGTCATGTTTGTTTTACCTTGTTGCAGAAACCAGATAGAGGGTGGCAAAAGAAGGAAATAAGGAGCAGAGATGGGCAAGCAAAGCTCAACACTAGTGTGTTTTTTGCTTCGTTTGATCAACGAAGTGAACGAGCCTCCGGCGAGAGTGCTTGTGCAGCCCTTGTTACCGTCGTCGCCCACTGGCTTCACTCCAACCGAGACATGCCAACGAGACCGGAATTTGATAGCCTCATCACGGAAGGTTCCTCTGAATGGAGAAGGCTTTGTGAAAGGGATGATGCCTGCTTGAAGCTCTTCCCAGACAAGCACTTTGATCTGGACACTGTCATAGAAGCCAACCTGAGGCCTCTGGTTGTTAATCATGAGAAATCATACACAGGATTCTTCTCCCCTAACAAGTTTGAATCTTTGAAAGGAGCCATGTCCTTTGATGAGATCTGGCAAGAGATAAGCAGAGACGTGGTTGATCACAAGCCGAGGATCTATATCGTGAGCTGGAACGATCATTTCTTCGTGTTGAAGCTAGAAGCAGATGCTTATTACATTATAGACTCCTTGGGGGAGAGGCTTTTTGAAGGCTGCCAAGAGGCATTCATATTGAAGTTCGATGATTCCAGCTTGATGTATGAAAATGCAGCGAGGAGTAATAGCAGCAGCTTGAGAAGTAGTGAGAAGGAAAAGCTCAAGTTAGTTTGCAGCGGAAAAGATTGCTGTAAGGAGTTCATTAAACGCTTTCTTGCAGCATTACCACTCAAGTATTTAGAGGAAGAAGAAAAGGAAGGGTCCATTTCAAACCCCTATCTTCACCGATTACTGCAAATTGAATTCCATTATAGCTCTTTAACAATGAGCTCTCTCTTTTGCGAGTGGGGATTTAGAAGCTGAATTGTAGCAGGTAGGCTTTTGGGGGGTTTTCCCTTCTTTTTTTTCAGTCTTACCAATAGCAAAACGTCAAGCTTCTTGCCCTTGCGGCTAAATGCTCATACGAGGCTGATGTTGGAATTTTTGTCTCGTAAAGCATGAGATTTCCCACTTTGCATAGTAAGACTGCCCATTTGATGAAGCAAGTTATACAATACCTGAATAAATGTTGGACTTGTCAATGTCCTTTTGAATTTTCAACCTTGTCTAATTCATTTGGCTTTTGATTTATTTGTAAAGCATAGGGACCGTCAGGGCAACTAATTAACCCACTAGTCAAGCATTAAAGCACAGTAGCAGACATGAGTACTCTATCAAAGTCATTCACTAATCATTTCATTTTTCCTCTTTCAAAATGCAATAACACGCCTCTTACAGCAGCAGGTAGGTGGTCCATTCCTAGTGCCCGCGGCATATTTTTACATTTATCTTATATTTGGATGGAGTAAAAATTATAGGAAAAAGAATATTAGGAGAAAAAAACTCAAAAATAGTAAAAAAATTTGCTATTTTTGAACGTTTTTCTTGCCAGTATGCACCCTCCTATTTTTCCTCCCTACATAAGTTACCATTGAGATTGAAGGTTAGATATACGGCAAAGTGAGATACGCTTGTCCGCCATTTTCAATCAACTTTACTAACTACAAACCACAAACCACATTGGGCCCTCACATCCCATTGCTAATTTCTTCCAGAGTATTTCCTTAAACAGCATAATTTAAGGTAAGGCAGCTCCAACATCCAGATTGTGTCTCCCATTTTCCAGTTAGATCCCATAACTCATGTCTGGCACATGCATAAAGCGGATCAGCCCACTTGCCCCGCACCCAAACATCATACATGCGTGTGTGTGTGTCACCTTAGTGTATTGAAGTTAAAACCGTTTGTATAAACAATAGTAGCATTCTCCAGAGGCTGAAAATTTTACGTAGAAAAATTGCAAGGGACATATACTATGATACTATATGTACGTGAAGAAGATAGAACAAGGAAATCATAGTGGCCAAGCTACAGAAGTTGCGACATAACAAATTTTACTTCATTGCAGAAAACACCCCGCCGGTATTTACCCCACAAAAATTTACATTAACTTGGGAGTGTTCTGAAGCATAGCCGTGACAATCCTCGAAGTTACATCATTGTACTGCCATTTCAAGAGGCATAGTAACGCAGAAGCTAATCCTAATCTAGAGAGAAACCTCAACCTTCTCACAGCTCATTTCTTAAGGCTTGAAACAATCGAAATCCCCCTTGCGTTTTTGCATCGGTGGTCTGTCCCACACAAAAGAAGATATTTTTTGATCGTTTTGGCAAGTTTCACCGCTAAGCTTATTCCTTTCTTCAACACTCGAGAGAGGGCCTAACCGGAGAGATAGATCATATCCCATTGTGTGTTGGTTCTGATCAGGATCATCACTTTTCAGCAATTTAGGTTTCTGATTCGAAGCTGTGACGTTGGAGGACAAGTGATTTCTCACTCCAGAAGTGTTAGAAACTGATTTATCAACTGGAATGTGATTCCCATAATACAAGGGGTAAACTGAAAACAAGTTTGACAATGGTTGATGATATTCCAAGCACTGCTTTTTACTAGTTGAAGGGAAAAAATGGTCAGATACAAAGGCCGATGTGTTAGAGGAAGGAATGGGATCATTATTTCGGAAAACCAACCTTGGATATTCCGAACCCAGACGAGTAGATTTCACAATATTTGAGTAAGGAGACACACAATATGGTATCGCTATGTGATCTCCTCTTGCAGGCTTCTGTACTGACTCTTGAACTGAGGGATTCAGATAAAACCTTGGGCTATTGCGTTGGCTTCTAGAAGCTTTTACTGGGGTACACCCCAAACACAGAGCAGCTGAATCATACCAAACGTTGAAGGAAAAAAACATTACCCGACGAAGAAGAAACAATTTTTCTCTATCTTGTTCACAGAGGAAGAGGCGAAACTAGCGCAGAACTTAACACTTGAAGGAAAATACAAAAGTACAGTTAGTTTACCTTCAATGCAAGGTTGGAGATACTCTCCAGTTTCAGTGCTCTCATCGCGTCGAATTACTGTATCAATGGCATCATTTGCTCTGACCAAAAGTGTTGTAAGGTCCATATATTCCGCCTACACAAAGAATAGGTTTGAAAGGATTATGCAGAAGGTTAAGGAGGAGACTTTGGTATGCAAAATTTACAAGGAGCTTGTTTTACTTTTCCCGTTTGCCCAAAAATAAAAATTTTACAGTGAAACATCTCGTTTTTTTTTCCCTTTCTCTGAGAAATTACCTCAGAATTGGCTTTGGAGTACATAATTTCTTCGGCCCTAAGAACCACGATAGGGAGCTTCTCTTGGTACTCTTTATTCTTCTTAGTAGCAGGGCCATGTATATCATTGACAACCCTAAAAGCATTCAGAAAAACCAGAGATTATAATGTAAAGGAAGAAACATATATAAATAAGAAGAAGAGAAGGGAAGAACCTAAAAATTTCTTGAATGAGAGTTCCTCTAATGGGTTGGTGCGTGTCACTATGCCAAGCTCTTCTAACACAATCGTACGGCCTGGGGCCTGGTCGTGGCATCTTCAGAAGCAGAGTGCTCTGTTTCTTCAAGAGAAACAAAACCCCAAGCTGTGTGTGAGGTTGAAGGCAAGTTTCTCGCTTTTTTATTTTTCTTCAACTTTTCCCCCTTTTCTCTCTCAGCTTGTGAGACCCCAAAAGACTCAACAGTACACTCTCTAAGCAAAATGCAGTGCCGCCACCACCACAAGGGAGTGACTAGTGAGCAGTAGTGAAGAGAAAGGAAAGGGGAAAGAGAAAAAGCTTTTGTTGTTGTGTCTGCTTTATATCATGTCAAAGTACTCAATTATTATTATTATTTTGTGCAGGGGAAGCCGAAGAAGGGGTTTTTGATTCAATTGAAGAGTTTGGTGTGTCCCCCACTCATCCTCATGCCTGCCTCCCCTAGCCCCAAGAGTCTCTTTCGCCTTTTGTAGTTTCTGCCTTTTGGCTTCTCCCCCCACTTTCTCCTAACCATTCATTTTATAGACATTTGGTCTGTGTGTCACTGTCGGTGACCTCTGAACCAACCCCAACCTCTCCTCATACTGTAACCACTAGTCCATTAGGGTCCCTTATGTTTACTTACTAGGCTTCTTTGAAAATCCTATACTCCTTATTAAAATTACTCTGTTCTCTGTTTGGTTCGTCACTGCTAAGTGCAAAATTAGCACTATTAAAACCTAACAGATCTTTTGTATTTTGACCTTCTTTTACTTTTCAGATTTTTTTTTCATCCTCTCCCACAAGGAAATCGCATCAAATGGCGCGAGGACAGGTTTTTGGCCTAGCTCGATGGGTCGGTCCAGAATTCAGATGCCTATTTAATGTTATGCTTGCATTCCATGGATGAAGTGTCATAATAATTAATAACAGTGTTCAGACAAGCTCACTCCCGTCGCTTCTATAGCAACAAGAGCTTTCGCATCAGAGTCTTTAAGAGGAACAGACCTGTTGCGAGATATCCCCACAAAGTTTTTGATCTTTTCTAAAACTCTTGTGAAAAATTCTGCAAACCCATCTGTTTGAGGCTAGTGGAATTTATGAATTCTTAACAAGAGTGATCACTAAAGCGCTCCACCCCCCCCCCCCCAAAAAAAAAAATAAACGATTAAAGTAATAAATGAATCTTTGCCTGAGGGGAATATAGAATACCAAGTCTAAGAATGAGAGCTTCGAGTGGGTGGTTTCTAAATTTGGTTGGGTACGCCTGTCCTGACCAGCCCATTCAATAGTTCAGTAAGCTTTCCAGTCAATACTGCAACTCTGCAAGTGTTAACTCACGAGATGTATGGTAGTTGGGATTCCACGTGGAACAGGTCAGAACAAAAAAAAAGAAGGATTCAATTACAGAACAGATGATCGGGATGAAACGACACCAACAGGACGCCGTTTCTATGTTGAGCAGTTAGCTACACAGTGCACAGAACGATGTCGATTTTTGTGGAACTTTCTGACGCAGGATTCTCTGGTAAGTAAAGATACTCTTGCTTTTGTCAAGGAGATGAATTGATGGGCATTTTGACTTCAAAATGAAAATAATAAAATAAAAGAATCCACTACTGACTTGAAAAAACAAATGTAAGCCGGAAAAAAACTCTATGGATCGAATGAATTGGTCCACAAAAAGGAAGACGTGAAAGGCCCTCAGTTTAAGCCTGGACAAGTCTTTGTGTTAACAAGCTTACAATGGACTCTTTTCATGTCCGTTAATGTTACATCAGTTTAGCTAGTTGGGCCCAAGATCCTTCCCTTTGCCTATAATTTTCAGGGAAAATCCCATGTAAATACTCTCAAAATATGAAAAAGACAAATCAGCGACTCTAATTTTACAAATACCACATCACATCATATATTTAAAGAGGGATTGACAAATCTTGGCAAATGTCTTTCACCCCTAGCTACCCTTTCTCTTACTCCAATTTTTCATCTCTCCACGTTTCTCTTTTGTAGCTCGTGGCTCTCACCGTCCCTTCTCCTCAGGTAAGGATTTCTCGACCAAGATACGGCATTGCCCATAGCTATTCTCTTCGAAACGTAGTGGTGGCTGGGCTGGTCGGCGTTAAAGCCGACGAAGTAGCCAGCGGCGGTGACGTTATAGACCGGGGTTGCGGTGATGTTTGGGGGAACTTGGGTGAGGATTGGCTGGCCATTGGCGAGGAAGGTTGAAGCCTGAAGGGTGATGAGTAGGTAGTTGGAGCTCTGGATTTGAGGATGGTGAAGACGTGAATAAGTAGGATGGTTCGCCACTGCCATTCCCTTAATAGTATAAACTAATGAAGGATGTTACTGTTGTCGCAAGTGTGACAATCAGATTGTGATTGATGGAGAGAGTGATAATGTTAGTTTGTTGAACTAAAATGCATTAGTGTGGGTATAGCATAACGTAAGCTCCATTTTATCTCAGGTTTTGAAATAATTTTGGTGAGTCTTAAAGCTTGGCTAAATGATTCATATGGTGCCAAGTGATTAGAAGGGAAGAGACAATCCGGTCCTTGGAGATGGAGGGCCTTGGCGTGAGAGGTCAGAGAAGAAAGCTAAGAGGGAGATGGTGATAGAGAACCTGAAAGGAGAAGGAGAGAGGAGAGAGAATTACTGACCAAGACAACCTCAGGCAGAGAGAACATGGCCGAGCAATCCTTTCCTGAGGAGAAGAAGGGACGGTGAGAGCCATCAAGCTTAGGAGAGATGCTGAAGGAGAGATGAGATCAAGTAAGAGAAAGGGTAGTCAGGGGCAATGAAAGTCATTTATCAAGATTTATCAATCTCAGGTCCATTTGGTTCAATCTCATTATACCCTGCAGTGCAATACGATGCAGTGGTAATACAATGCAATATTTAGCTCGTTTGGAACCGCGATTGGAGTCTTCAAAAACATTTTTTCAATCGTGATTTACGGAATATGAAGTAATTATGTGATAGGAGTATTGTCTCGATTTACGTGTATAAACACTTATAAGCCTTTAAATCGCTGATCCAAACACGCCAATTAATTATAGGGCTAGTATTTGGTTTAAATTTTAAGTAAGATGCAATGAGCTATTTTTCTAATAATTATTTAAAATTAATATATCACACAAAGTCTATTTTACCTGTAAGATCCTCTCCTTACTTCCATAATATTAACTATTTTCTCTCAAAGACTAATCACAATAGAGATAAAATTTCACAAACTATTAAATATTATAATATCTCATCCATGATACAATAATTCAAAGTATGCAGACAAATCAGAGTTTATAGGATATAGGCTCTATGAGTGGCAATATACATCAATTCAACACATAATAAACCACAAAAGGCCATAGAGATATATATATGCCTCAGGAGCTCATTCCGACATTCCAGCACGAAAACTATCAGCCGAAAAATGTTAAATCGATGGGGTGAGACAAAAGCCTCAGTAACTAGCTTTTCAACTCATTACACATGCTGACATGTATTCATGAGGTGCCAAGTGGAACATTTTATATAATAAAATATTAAAAATCTAATATCATTGTTTTGTACACAAATCTCATATCAGAAATTATAATATTATATCCCATATCACAATTCCCAAGTGCCTCCCATCAATCTAACCGAACCACCTTATTTCGGCCGACTAAACCCATGGGCTAAGTTACTATCCATGTTACTAGCCACTCAAAGAGCTCTCCGATCACATGATGAGGATTGACCAAAATCCACATAGCATGTTTCCAGACTATGGGTCTTTCCCCTCATTGAACTAGTGGGGTGTCGCAGTCCCTCATTGAACTGGTGGGACGGTCCCTCATTAAACTGGTGGGACAATAGAAAGTCAACCATCATGCACTGATGGAGGTCATACCACGTGGTAAAAATAACTTTCTCCATCTCAACCCAAACAAAACAACACAATATGTATCAATAAATAACTCAATAGGAATTTTTTCATGATTTTCATACACATATGAAGATATTCAAAATATACAAATACATCTTATAATTTAAATCACAAGGTTCCACAAAGCAAGTGTATAACAAAATACTCCTCAATATTACTCATTGAAATAATTTATAAATATCCATATATGATTTTCAATCTCATAATCATTTTACAAATACTCACAAACACACACCAACACACATAATAAGTGGAAAGTGGTTACCTCTCACTAAAGCTAATCATTATAACACTGTTCCAAATCCAAGAGCTCAAACCAAGGAACAAAAAATCGGACTGGGCAATAAACCGGTCATAGCATTGGTTTAAGGGTTAATGGTTCAACCGGGGTCGAACTGGTAGTCGAACCGGTGGTCGAATCGGTAATATTAAAATATTATAATTTATTAAAGGTAATATATATATTAATATATTTTTAAATTTGCATAGATTAAAATAAAGATATTTAGGTAAAAAATGCTTAAAATATATTAATATTAGTTATGGTGCCTATATTTATATAATGATATCTCATTTCCTATAATTAATTAATTATTATATCCTCTCAAAATCATTTTTTTAGATTTGTTCTTTTTTTACTTATTTTTCTCTTCATCTTGGTCTTCAAACTTTCATTTTTCCCTAAAAAATACTGCCCAATAGTAGGTAGAGGAATAAAAAAACGTATTTTATAAAATAAAATAAAAGGCAGACCGGTCAAACCTGTCGAACCACCGGGTTTGACCGGTTTTACCGGTTCTGATCGGTTTGAACCGGTTCAAACCGGTTCACCGGTTTATGCCATGAACCGGATCGGATCACCAGCCGATCACCGGTTGAACCGGCCGGTCCGGTCCGGTTTTTTTTCAGTGGCTCAAACACACGCCAAAAATCAATCTATCACAATCAATTTACTACCCGTTAATAATTTTCCAAAATTTAAAATTATAACTTATTTAAAAATTATAATAATAATATACTATAAAAACTGAAAATAACAATTTAGGGTTTAAATTAAAAAATGACAGTTTAGTCCTTCGAATTTCATAAATGACAGTTTAGTCCTTCATATTTTAAAACTATACCTACTAAAATTTCAATAATATCTCCATTAACCTAAATAAATTATTTAATCTAAATTTAATCCGTTTAAAAGTCCAAAATAACATTATTTATAAGTTGATTATATAGAAAATTCATTATAAAATCTTATATGAACTAAATAACAAAAATAAACTGATGAAAATTAACTATTAGTTATCATCTACATTCTTATAGTCTTATACTTACAAAACTCAAATTTGTCCAAAATTTTAATCCTAAAATATTTACTAATCAGTACAAAATTAATATCATAAGAAAGATAAAATTATTTAGAAAATATTTCATAAAAGAAGTTTTATAATTAGAATAGATTTTGAGTACCTTATTGATCCCTAAAGAAATAAAAATACTCCTATCAGAGTCTTGCTCGTTACCTTTCTGCACACACTTCACGCAGATTTGTTACGTGAAGTATGTTGAGGCGAGGAGGTATTTATAATACCTCTTCCTGCCTTATTTTATATTTTTTATTTTTTTTAAATGTGTGGCACCTTACTGTGCCACACCCTTTTGTCAAATGTGGGGGTTGCGTTTTTATTATATATAATATTTTAATAATGTATTGTATTATATTATATAATAATATTATATTATATTATTAAAAAAAATTTTAAATTTTTTTGTCCTAAAAATTACTTACTAAAAATGATAATTTTTTCTAAATTATAATTATATCCCAAAAATAAAAATGAGGATGTTACATTACCCTTAATATAATCTTTGTAAAAAAATAGTTAAGAGTTATTGTGTTGTCTCATAATAATTGTCCCGCTATCTCGTTGAGGATTGTCCGATATCGATGGTTATGATAGTGGAGGCGACAGTAACAATGATATGGCGGTGAGGATGACAAGTGGTGATAACTACAATAGTGGGAGATGAGATAGTGGGGGTGGCGGCGGCAATAGAAGAGGTGGCGGCGGCAAGGGGTGGCATCAAAGGCAGTGGAGGAGGAAAAGGTAGTGGTGACGATGACGACAATAGTAGAGGTAGCGGTAATGACGGTGGAAGAGGTAGTGACAACGACGGAGGCAATAATAGAGATAGAGGTGGCGGCAGCGGGGATGGTGACAACGACGATGCAAGAGGAGGAGTTAGTGGCGGCGGGACGATAATGGTATGGTGACAGCGGCTGAGGAGGAGGACTAGACAGTGGTGGCAGCGGCGAGGGTGGAGGAGGAAGAAGTAGTGGTGGCGATGACAGTAACAGTGGGGGTGCAATAGCAACAACGGTAGAGGTGACAATGACGATGGCGGCGGCGACGACTATGAAGGAGGAGGAGGTAGTGACAGTGGGCACAATGGTGGAGGTGACAACAGTGACGTCTGTGATGTGGGGTGGCAATGATGATAGTAGAAGAGGTAATGGTGGGCGACAACGGTGGGGTATTTCAGTGACGATAGTTAAGGAAGAGGGAGTAGTGGCGGCAATGATTATGGCATAGTGTGACAAGTGAAACAAAGACAAATGAAACTATATAAAGGGTAAATTGGACTTTTTCAACCATGCAATTGGGTGATAATTAGTATTTATAAGGGAAGAGATATGAATGAGGATTGCCAATATTTTGGTAATCATCATAACCATGGCTAACCCTTTTATCATGCTAAAGAGCAATAAAATATTTTTATCTTGATAATGCAATTATAATTACCATTGCTGGCATGTAATGCGATTGAACCAAAACATGCCCTTAGTATTTGATGAGCTGCGACATTTGTAAAATTAGAGTCATTTATTTATTTATTTTCATATTTTTAGAGAATTTATATATGATTTTTCCTAATTTTAAAGGAAAAATTGTTCAAAAATACCTAATTGGAAACTTATTTATCAAATAAGACATTTACGTGCAAACAATCTTTCCGTGTGCAAAAGATCTTCTCTTATGTTCAAAAAATATTCCTTGTTCAATATATATTTCATATGTATGTGTGAACAATCTTCCCATATATATAAAAAATATTTCCTAAATCTTATTTAACAAATAAATTTCTAATAAGATCTTTATAAAAAATTCTCCTAATTTTAAATAGAACAAGGCGTTAAAAGATATAACGCAGGATAGATTTTGTAATTCTTTTTGTCCTGCTCCTCAAGTCCACGTGTGCTTTGAGTCTTTGGAGTGCCCTGACTACAACATGCAGTTGCGCTGCTTTTGTAATTCTAAAACTCTTTAAAAAAAATCTAAAATTCAATTTCAAGCAAAAATCATGTATGGATTAGTATTGGCAATGTCCCCCCCGGGGGCCAAGTTTTGTCTAAAACCACATTTTGAAGGTTTTGGGTTACAAAAATCAAATGAGTATTCAAATTTACTTTTTTAAAAAACATATTAAATATAAATTATATTATACTAACTTATATCCCAAGTTTAGTTTATAAGATCAAATTGGAGTAAAAGTCGCTTTTACCCATTAATCAAAAAGGTTTTGTTTGTTTGTTTTTGTGTGTGTGTGTTTTTTGGGCAGAAGTGGGAAGCAGTGGCAGTAATGGAGATAGGCGTATCTCCTTTGTATCCACATTCCATGCTCATCTCACCCTTAAATAAAAGGGATCATTTTTTTTTATAAAAATACTCCATATATTAAAAATTGATTAAGTTAAGATACTGGATTTTAAACAAATATTTCAGATATTGAGTATTATTAGAAAAATATTTTAAGATACTGATGTTACAAAAAAAATATTTTTAAATACAAAACTAAAAATTAATTAATTTAAAATATTAAGTGATAAAAATATTTTTAGGGCTCAGTGTATAATTTAATCAAAATAAATAACAACACATAAAAAATTTAAAAAAAATAAAAGGTGATCCCCACCACAAAAGTGTGAGTCATCACTATTATATCATATTTTAATCAAATAAGATTTAATTAGAGATTTTTTATTATATATAATATAATAATAATACCTTTTCATAACATTAAACCCTATCCATTCATGAAAAAAAAAAAAACCTTCATATTAAAACATCATCAGATGATTAAGATATCAAGTGGGGGGAGAGATTATCGAAGACATCCATTTCCCACAGTAATGGGCCCACATGATTGAATGAATGAGATGGCGTGGCAGCCACGTGTTCGGCTGTGAGGACATGCATGCGCTCCCTAATACCTTGCCTCCGCCACCACATTGCCACGACGTTTCTGTCTCTGCTCTCTCCTTGCCTCCATCACAATCCAACGCCTATCGTTCATTCACCCTTCCTTCTTTCTTCAATAAAACATGGCGCAAAAATATATTCACCCATCATGTGGTGGTCTGAAGCAAAAAATCTCCACTGTCTAAATTTAATATTGGCAATTTGTTATAATTTTTTTTAAAAAATATCTTTTATAAGTTTGTTTGTTTGAATCGTGCTCATACACATAAATTGAGATAAACCTCAACCGTAAAATTACCTTATAAACTGTAAAAATTACTTCGTATATCTTAAAAATTACATTATATTCTGTAAATCATGATTGAAAAGCATTTATGAATATTATCCAAACATGCTAATAGAATCTAGATACTCTTGCGTCAAATTGAATGCGGTTCCGTTCAGAGATAAGCCCTGAACCCCGCTATCTGTGCTTGCAATATGAGGGGAATCAATGCTACCTTACCCGATGCACCTCTATATTCGAAAATAGGAAGTTTCATACAAGTCATTCTGTCAAGCTGGGACCTGTTTTAAAGGATAAGTAATATATAATTTTTTTAGAATAATGATTAGAATTTTAAAAAATAATTTTTTAATTATAATTTACAGTATATAAAGTAAGTATGTGAGATGAATTTTATCTCAATTTATATAAAAAATACTTATAAATTTATAATAAATTATTCTAAATATAACAACAATTATTATTCTGATAAAATCTCTCCTCTCAACTTTTTTTTTTGGCTTTGTTTTATGTTAGAATATCCTTATAATGAATACATGAATATCACCTTTTTAATATCTTATGTAAACAAATTCTTTGAGTGATTTGTTGGGGGAAAAGATTTCTATTTTCGAAAGGTGTTAGGAAAAGATTTTTCAAACATCTTGTACTAGAAAATCGCTTCTTTCCTTTTTTATTTTGATTTTAACAGTGTTTTATTTTTTAAGTCATTAGATAGTCATTTTAGATATATTATACGATCATGTTCTTATATGATTGCAAAAATTTGATGTACTAACATTTGATTTATGTTATCATCAAGTTGTTCTAACTTGCCATTTTAAATAAAAAAAAACATTTGATTTTTAATGTATTTTGATTTTTTTATGCAGTTCTTCCAAAAGCCTTTTCAGCATTTACACACATTTGACGTAGAATATCGTGTTTAAATAGTCAAAAACTTCTTTTACTAAGATAAATATACCTTCAATTAATTTTTGGAGAATAACATTTACGATTTATGAAGTAAGTATGTGAAAGAAGTTTTGTCTCGGCTTACAAAAAAGAACTTCTGAAACTACGATTTTGTGGTTTACAAACACTTACTAACTTATAAAGCTTAAGAAATTATTTTAATGGTAATAAAATTCAAAATAGAACATCACTTTTATTTTTTAGTATTTTTAAACATAATTTTTTTTTCATTTAAAAATTATTAGTTAAAATTTTAAATATAAGCCCTTGAAACTATAGTATGTAGTTAGACAATGTACTACTTTGGTTTTTCATATAAGACATATTTAAAGAATCAATCATGATCTTAAATATAAGATGTAGTTTTAATATTTATCAATGTATCTCTAATTTACTTTTGTTGATGCTTCCTCACTCATAAAAAAGAGGGAAGAAGGGAATCAAGAAAGATGATTAGGATATTTTAGAAAATACTTATCATATTAACTCATTTAACCAACTTCCTTAATTTAATTAAATTAAATTAAATAAATACTCATATATCTTGTATTATTGTATTAAGGATTAAAGGGGCAAAGGGAGTAAATCTCAGCGCATCTATGACCGCTAGGCTCATCACAGCCGTAAACAAAGATAATTAGTTGGACTGACCAAACAAGGCAAGCGTAGATGAGCCGGGAGATGAAGAAGAGATTAGAGTTTTACCTTATTTGTTTTTCTTCCGTTCTTAGGATTAACGACAAGAAAGCCAGAAAAAGAATATATAATATCTTCATATCTTGATTCGCGTGATCTTGTCGTTTTTTCTAATCTTATTTCTTTTCTTTCCGGATCAGGAGAAATCGATGGTCTTCCAACATTATTTTTCAATCCCATCCATTCAAAGTCTTCTAATTTTTAAACATTAAGTACTTGTGCCTTTAATTTTAATAATAGTACGGTAGCTTGGAAAAACAATATCAACATTAAAAAAAAATCAAACAAATTACATATGAAATTTCTAAAATATTTACTTCCCAGTAAAATTATTTCTTATAAAGTTATTTCTCAAAGCGTATAGTCAATTCAATAATGTTAGTCGGCCCTTGATTGTTCAAAATTCAATCATCCTGGGTGGTTGAGAGAATAATAAGGATGTTTGGGGGCAAAAGAAAGAAAATAAAAGGATAAAAAAGGTCACACCAAATAGAATAGCATCTCCATCCATATATATATATATATTTGGAATGATTTATGGATTGTATAAGCCCGATTCACGTAAATTGAGATAAAACTCCTCTACATATTTACCTCGTAGATCGTAAAAGTTACCCCGTAAATAATAAAAATTACATCATATTCTGTGAATCACGATTAAAAAATACTTATAAAGCTTCCAATCACTATTCTAAACAGGCTCATATATTTTGGACGATCATCACCATACTTCAATAGATGTGTATATTTTGTTTTCGCCAACCAATAAATGTGTATATATTCATTGAAAGTGTGGTGATATGACTTAAAAATCGAGTTTACCGATCTCACGAGTTCATAAATAAACTCGTGATAGAAATTATAAATTTATAAAAATTTACTTTTGTGAATAAATAACCATTACAGCTATAAGATTAAATAACTAAACTACGAAAAATTAACAACTATTTAGTTTAAACATGTTTTAAATCTGAATATTAAAAGCTAAATTCATGAGCATTCTTAATTTATTATAATTAATAAATAAATTTTTATAAAAATATAATTTCATTAAATAAAATCAAATGCAAACATAAGGATGAAGTGAAAAATAAATTAACACAATTTTATAAAATAAAAACGTAATAATGATAAACTAATAGTGTGTTTGGCAAATTCTCAAAACCATGGTTTGGCATCAAAACCATGGTTTTGAAAAAAATTAGCCAAACACTCTCTTTTTTTGGAAACCATGGTTTTATCACAAAACCATGGTTTTGGGAAAAGCTTCTTTTTGTTGCTTTTTATCCAAAATCATGTTTTTTTTTAAAAAAATGTCCAAAAATATTTTTTAAGTAGCATATAATATTCTAAAATAATTTTTTAGTATTTTTAATCCTTTAAAATATTTTTCAATTATACCCAGTGTGTTTGCAGACTGATTGCAATTTTACCCTTAATTTATTTTTTCAGCTCTAAAAATTACTTTAAAGTATTTTTTTTAGTTGTACCTACTATCATCCACTCTAAAATATTTTTTCAGGAGCACCTAATATTTTAAAGTAATTTTTGAAGCTGAAAAAATAAATTAAAGGTAAAATTGCAATCAGTCTGCAAACATATTGGGTACAACTGAAAAAACATTTTAAAGAGTTAAAAGCACTAAAAATTATTTTAGAATACTGCATGCTACTTAAAAAAATATTTTTTGATACTACATACGTCCAAGAAAATATTTCAAAATATTAGATACTATTTTTTTTAGACAAAAAAAAAAGTTCAGCTCCTTAAAACAACATCAAAACGGTGTAGTTTTAAGAAAATGACTAGCAACTTTTTTCCCATAATCTATTCTTCTCATAATCTATTTTGATGTTCTGAATTATTGACAAACTATTAAATGTTAATGTATTTTTTTCATGATGAATTTGAGGTTTCTAGACATGTTGTTACGATTAATATATCACTTGTTAGTAAAAGAAAGACAATCTAAAGGAGAAAGGTAAAAACATATTGTATTAACTGCATTGAAAGAGCGGTTTCTTATATTATTTTTTGATGTTAACTATTGAATTATGAACTTTCAATGTACAATTTATTAATATATATATTTATATATATGTATGTACAATTAATTTTTTTTTTCACAATTTATAATTTTTTCGGACAAATTTAAAGAGTTTTTGGTATTTATTGTTCAATTTTATATTAAATAATACATAAAATATAATCTAATATTTTATATCTAATTATTATAAATTATTTTTTACAATTTATTATAACACACACAGACATATTATAAATTTTTTAGATAATTTTATGCCATTTTTTGTATTTATTATGAAATTTACTACTATATAATATATAAAATATAATATTATCCTTTATATGTAATTATCACAAAAGTTAATGTACTTTTCAGTAATTTGACCATGAAAAAAAGCTATTCTGATCATAATATCCAAACATTCTTATTTTATCAAAATCACTTTTTTTTCATAATATATTCTCCAAAATCACTTTTTTTCACTTTTTCTTCATAAGCTATTCTCATAAGCTGTTTACAAACACATCCTAAATGTGTGAGGTACTTTCGGGCTCCAGGTTTGATTCTCCTAAATAAATTTTTTTATACACGTCATCCAATAAATTAAATTCGAAATTAGAACGCTTAAAGAACTAAAACACTTGCTACCGGCGCGCTGGTGTAAGAGCGGATTAAACAAAGAGCAAATAACGCGCATGTTACTGAGCAGTGAATCTGGAGGGGCGATAATGATGAGATGTCACGTGAGACCGCGAAGATCATCTGCGCCGTCAATATAGTCCTCAGTTTGAATCCCACCCTTAACCCACACTCTCTCTATCTCTCCCATTTCTCCACAGCGACGAAGCAGATCCACCTCTCAGACCCAGCCATGCCCACTCCCAACCCTCTCTCTCTCTTCTGCCTCCTGCTCCTTTGCTTTCCCCTCGCCATTTTCTTCACCGCCACCACCAATTCCAAACCCAACGCCTCCCAAACCCCCGACGCCCCTATCCCTAATATTCCCATCCCCACCGCCATTGTTGCTCAATCCATTGCTTTCATTGACGCCCATCGCAATCGCAAGAATTTCCACAGGTACGTTCTCTCGCCGACGGAAGACGATGATGTCTTGTTCCGGGTCGCCTCTCGGGTCAAAGCCAAGCCTAAACCGCCCAGAAAGATTGCCTTCCTCTTTCTCACCACTACGCCTCTCCCTTTCGCGCCTCTCTGGGAGGCTTATTTCAATCAAGCCCCCAAGAATCTCTTCAATATCTATGTCCATGCCGACCCCCGATTCTCCTATGATCGTCCGTTCTCTGGTGTCTTCTTCGACCGAATCATCCCTTCCAAACACACCCGGAGGTACTCCCCGACGCTAATTTCGGCGGCGCGTCGTCTCCTCGCGCACGCTCTCATCGACGATCCTTCAAATTACATGTTTGCGCTTTTATCAGCCGCCTGCATACCCCTGCATTCCTTCAACTTCACTTACAGCACGCTGATCCCATCACCGAAGAGCTTCATCGAGGTCCTTAAGCACGAAAAATGGACGTACGAAAGATGGGCGGCGCGTGGGCCGGACGTGATGCTCCCGGAGGTGAAGCTGGAGGATTTTCGGATAGGGTCGCAATTTTGGGCACTTACACGTAAGCACGCGAGGCTGGTGGTGAATGACCAGAAACTCTGGTCCAAATTCAAGCTGCCATGCGTGTGTAAGTACACGTGCTACCCTGAAGAAAACTACTTCCCTACCCTTCTCAGCATGTGGGACCCAAAGGGGTGCGTGCCAGCAACGCTCACCCACGTGGACTGGACGGGTCGCGATGATGGGCACCCTCGCACGTACAATGCGTCCGAGGTGGGGCCCGAACTGATCGAGAGCATGCGAAATAGGAGACCTAGGTACGGCGACGAGGAAATCAACGGCTCCGATTGGCGGTTGAATAATGGACGGCAAGATCCTTTCTTGTTCGCGAGGAAGTTCGCCCCGGACGCGTTGCAGCCGTTGATGAGCATAGCCAACGGCGTGATCTTGAGGGATTAGGTCGATGATCTTGTGGATTTGAGAAGTAAAATATGTACAAATACTGTAGTTTACACTTTCTAGTTAAAATGTTAAATACTATAATTCCATCAAAGACGGTGGATTAGGGATCGAGATCCAGAGAAACGGCGACGTTTTGGCAGATGAAGAAGGATTCAGATCTTGCCAAAATCGAGTTTTGTTGTGAAATGTCATATCGATCGCCCAATTAAAAGCCCAAAATTGTTTATGTTGTCTGCTATGTGATGAGCGTGAGATGCTGAGACACAGAGCAAAAACACATTATAATAAATAAATGCGGTAACAAATCCAGGACTATAACAGTCCATTACTCCTATTTTTTTTTATAAAGAATAATTATTCATGGTATATAAATTATAAAAATATATAGGATTTATTTTTGCTGAATTGTGGAAGCAGCAAGTCTAAAATAATACTCATATGGCCGTAACCTGAAACCCTTTTCCTTGTCCTAGCTCCCAACCATCTTTACTATCCTTCTCGTTTCTTTCAGGAGCCTGAATCCCCTCCTGCGCGCATACTACCTTCCGTTAGATTCATTAGGAGGAGTGCGCGTCGATTTATCATGATTCGTGATTTAAAAATAATTGAATTAAATGCAACACCAAGGAGCAGGCATTTGATCGCGTGGCCTAATGGATAAGGCGCTCGCCTCCGGAGCGGGAGATTGTGGGTTCGAGTCCCATCGTGATCGTTTTGTGTGTTACACAACTTTCACTTTCTCAACAACTGGTTTTGGAAAACGAAACACTGAAATTGGAAGAATTGGAAAGCCTTTCTAAACAACTAATTTTGGAAAATAAAACGCTAGAATTGGAAAACATCGCACATCATAACGGGTACAGCAACAATGAATTCCTTTCCATTTTGTAAGCCAATTCCCAATTTACAAAAGAATACAGCACCAGCCATAACAAAATCTCTCAGGGAGTACAAATTGTCGCTGAGCTTATATTTTGCCTTCTAACTACATCTAAACCTCACACAGGCTGGGTTTTAAAATATAGACAAGGCCCCCTGATGAAACGTACAAATGTAGTCAGACAAAAAATCAAAAGATGCCTATTAGTTGCCAAAGAAACTGATGAAATTAGGAACAACAAATTTGGCCTTCCCTTGCAAACACTGAATCATAAAGAAGAAATACAAGCATGCAGAGCATTGAGATGGTTGATTAGTCTCTATTATCTCAGTTGATGACTTTATGCCAACTCCACAATTTTGGTCCATCTGGTTGTGGCTTCCTCTACATACTATGAAAGTCAAGAGGGGTAATTAGTCTTATACACAATTTCTCCCCAAAAAACTTTCATGCAGAAAGACTAGCTTTCTTCATTATTGCATGGATCTTGCATTTCCATCTCTTTCTGGCTTGAGTAGTTATCTGTGACTAGTAATTCAGATTTTTTCTCTCTCTTCAGGATGACCCCGGAATTTGCATCAGTTATGCAGCTTGTATCAGTAGACTGAACATGAATTTGAAATGCAAAAGGTTAGTTACTGTACACGGAATAGAGGGAATCACACAATCATCAGTTTGCATGCACCTACACTTCAATTGCAGTCTAGCTATTTATTGATTTCCCAACTGAAAGTCTAGATAAGAAATAACTGAATTATAAATAATAGAATGAATTGTGCACTATCCTATTCTTACCCCACAATTCCATGGTGTGCTTGATTCTCCTATTTCCAAACCAGATGAACTCATGGGAACAGATGGACCATAACAAAGGTAAGGTTCTCTAGGTACAGTATCCAGAGAAAAAGTCCTGTTATTAGGATTAGCCCTTGCTTCTGTATAATGGAGAACCCACCAATCCATACTGCAATGTTTAATGGCCAGTTACTTCTTTTGAAAGAGAGAAGGCTATGGAATTAACGATCTAAAAAACCATAAAAACAACTAACAAACGATTAGCTTACATATTCTTGATTATTGTCAAGAGTCTTGATTTATCCATGCAAGGAAACTTGACTTTATCTTGCAAAATGGGATACTTGCTAATTAATAAATTCCGACCATCAAGTAGGCCAGCTCTTATAGAAGAAGGATCAGTAAAGTTGGGAAAATAGTCACTCTTTCTGCAACAAAAGATAAGTGTAATATATTAATGATAATTCAGACAAAAAAAGAAAATGAAACAATAGCTTTCTATTTAATGGAAAAATATGTTCAAAAGATAAAAGTCAGAAGCCTTCCGTGTTTCAGAATTCTGTGCCTTAGGACAATAGTCTCCACACATTGAGAGTGTTCAAAAGGGAAAAAACCCAATAATGAAACTTTACAAAATAATTTTTTTCTCAAGACATGTAGCATAAGAAGCATTTAAAAAACAATGACCTCTAGGATGAGACTGTTGGAATAAAACATCAGAGTAACGTGCTCATGCAAATTAAGAAGATGAAGAGGGATTGGGCTGTCAAAGTGACAGATGCTTTTCATGAAGCTATCAGAGGTGCCAATCTTTTAGCAAGCCACAACCTCAAGCTCGCCACTGGAACCCACAGTTCGCAATAAATGACATCGTTCTTGATTCTCGGTGCACAATAGGGACCAAGGTGATATGAGATGTTTATATCCCACATAAAGTAGTATGGGCATCTCAATAAAGTACTTAGTAGAGTAGTTAGCTTTTTTTTTTTAAAACCAAAAATAGAATGGTTAACTTGGGCGTGTACATTTTGTAAGAGAGCTAGAGGTCAGTTGCTTCAGAAAGAGCTACCAGTGAAGGATTTTGATGATCAATGAAAAGTCAAGTGAAGGGTTTCACAGTATAGCCATCATGATATCAGATTTACAAGAGAAGCAAACTGATAACGACCAAAGTAATATGAGATACCTCGTTCCTACATCAAGTAATATGAGTTGCATGGGATGTTTGAGTAGAGTGGTTTTCCCACCTCAGCAACTAGCTTTTGAGTTTTTTTTTTTTTTGGGGGGGGGGGGGTTGGTTCAGATTTGGGTGCTTATCAGTGTACGAACTGATAGGACATGGCTCTTCTTACCTATGGTGGCCAGTTTCCTCGTGTTTGGGGGCCTTTGAGCCTCCTTTTCACAGAAAAGATGTGTGCGCAAAAGTTGTGGCAAGGATAACTTCATCAACATTTCCATTATTCAACTTTCTTGCATACACTTATTTTTATTTCTTCATTCATGTTTAAGGGGAAATGGTTGCGTAATGCCTTTATCCTTTTACATGCAGTTTTTGTCAGTCAAACAACCCTCTCCAGAGACAAAATATAAACGAGAAGAAAGAACAAAACAATAGCACCAATCTGATAGTTACCCATCAAAAGCTTCAAGGCGTCTTCCATCTTGTATCTTAAAAATTCTCTGTAACGGATACTGGTCATCCAATTTTGTGAAGGCTGAAAGATACTTCTCTGCCTCATACCATTCTCCATCAATAATTAATTTCCCAAAATGATTAAGATTGAAAAACATCTTTGTTTCTTGCTCCAATCTACACCAAACACGTTTAGGGCCACATTCACCAGATAACGTTGACATCACTTCTCCTTAAAATCAATAAAATAATTAAAAGACCATGGGAAAAAGCAAGAGGCAGCATATAACAACAGCATACTTGTGACGAGTCAACATGAACTTTTCTTCATCAAGAAACTGAAGAATTAAGTAAATTAGTTCTTCCTGCATATGTACTACACATGTATCAGATGAAAAAACTCAGCATGGAACCAGGCAACATAAAAGCACATGAAGTTCATATTCTAGTATTCTAAATTTATTTTCAGGGAAAAACTCAAATAACAGGCCTTTGGTGCAAACAAAATTGAAGTGTGTAAAAGCATATTAAACATGAAGAGCTGGTTTACTTTAACGCTTGTTTCCTTTTCTGTACATGGGTGGATGAGACGCATTATTGAAAAAAGTCCAGAAGCATTCAATTTTGGGAGCAAGACTATATCTCGGAAAGAATGATTTTCCTCTATTAACTTTTTCAGATCGCTCTGCAACTTGGCCCTTGTGTCAACTATATTAACATGCCAGGATAATTTCTCATCATTCCTGCAGATTAATTGGCCATGTCATTTTAAGAAGCACTCGGTATAGAAAAGCCTTATAAAACAGTATTTTTTTGCTTGCCTGGTACTTCCTGAAAAATGGACCTTGGAAAACTCCTCATAGTAAGCAGAAGCAGAAGCAGAAGCAGAAAGCAGACTTAAATCCTTCTGCAAAAAGGTTTCAGCTTCAGCATGGTTATTTCTGGAAAAAATCAGCCAAAGACAAAGATCACAAGTTCTTCAGTATGCGTTGGAACATGTCATATTAATAAGTTATAATTAGAACGACATAGCCTAAGAGATTTCGATTTAGCGTTTCTAAGAAAATAATAATACAAAACATAACTATCATATTCAATTAGCTTTTTTAGGAAGTATATTACTAATAGAAAGTTTAAAACATTAGGAGCTGAATGTTGATACATATGAGTATACGACAAGATATTAAGTATGCATGGGTGCAAGTTAATTTTCGGATACCAACTTTAAAAGGCTAGAACATGCACAAGAAAATAAAAACATGACATGTCAATTAAAACCAACGCATTGGAAAGAGGGAATTTGAGGGAAATGCAAGTTAGAATTTCATGCAGGGATAAACTGAGAATGATGAACAAGGTATCACGGGATAATCATGTGATTTGTTTAGAGATTAGTTTTAACGCATATACAAAGTTTTTTAGTTTCTGCGATAATTTAAGAGGGTAAAAGGCTTTTTTTATGCTTGAATACCAAAGTTGCAAGTCTATACTACTTTTTCTTTTTCTTTTTTTCAGTTTTTCCATTTTGTTTTATATAGAACTTAGCATCTTAAAAAAATATTTGATGACCACCAAGCTATCAAGTCAACAATTGAAAGGCACAAAGATAGTGAAGGATCGTATTCATAATATAGATGGAGCCCAGCGTGTACCTTAACCTGTGCATAGTCTCTCGACATTTCTGCTCCCGCATCCTGTGGAATATCTTGCTTAACAAAAAACTATCACCAGTCCTTGCAAATGCAGAAAGATAATTTGCTGCCTTCTCCCACTCACCATTGATAATTGTATCCCCAAAATACCTCAGATTGAAATAAACGTTTGATTCTTGCTCCAATCTTCACAGAGAAATTTAAGAGAAGAGAAAGGTTCAGCAAAACAGAACTCCCAAACTCACATGCAGTACCAAAATGACTATAGTAACAGGATAAAAAGTTAATCGTACAGATGAAGACTCTCTTCGAAGTTCTCCTCCGCAAGAAACTGATGAATCAAAATGATCAGTTGCCTGTAAGTATACGAGTCCACATGCACCTCTACATATGAAGCAGGATTGGAAATTAGAATGTACAGTTAGGTTTACAAACTTAAGCAAGCGAATCAAAAGAGGGAAAATGTAGTTGAACAGAACAAAAAAAAAAGCATATCAGAGAGAGGGGAACCATACTGGCAGAGCTGCTTTCTTCGGCGTCCATGGATCTTCAGTAGGAGAATGACTTGGAAGGAGAAATCAGGTTGCACAGTGGACTGTTGGAGTCCTTCTGGTTCAAAGTCACCCAGGCTCTGGTTCAAACGCGGGTGGAAACGTACGGAAGCACGCCAAAACAAACAATTTATTTATTATTAAAATAAATTGTCAGAACTTCATTGACATTGTTACATGCTTCTCTCGGGAGCTTCTTTCCGACCTGGTTGTTTAAGTGCATGTTTAAGCCGGTGGTAAAATTATTATTTTTATTTGATTTATTGAATATGAAATAAGTATATATAAGAGAAATTTTATTTTAAATTACATAAATATGTTTTTTAATACTAATTCAAATTGGTCTTTAGTTAATGCTTTTAATTAATTTTTTTTGATAAAGCCAAAGTTAGTGCTTAATTGAGTACTTTGGCTTGTTTGGAAAGACTTGGCTTGTTTGTTTTAGCTTATGTGTATGTATAAGTCTTATTCATGTAAGTTAAGATAAAACTCATCCACATATTTACCTTATAGATCGTAAAAGTTATCTCGTATACCGTAAATCACGATTGAAAAGAATGATTGGAAGTTTCAATCGCTATTCCAAATATATTTATTATAAAAAATTTATAAGTATTTTTTATGTAAATCGAGATAAATTTTCTCTTATATACTTATCTCGTATATTATAAATCACTATTAATTTTAAATATTTCAATTACTATTCTAAACATGTAGTTTATTGACTTGGAAGTTACAACTTTTAAATATAATGTTCAAATAAATTGCATTGTTTATAGTTTATCAATAATAATTTATATTTTCATTAAAATATAAAGATATAAATTTTAAAAAGAAAAAACTTATGTGAGGTTTCTTATATTAATTATGTTAGGTTCTCTAATTACACCAGTATCTCATTTATTTTATGTGAATTTATAGTTAAATTATACTTGTAATATTTTAAAAATATTAAAAAACTTGACAAAATAAAGATAAGGTAAAAATTTATAATCAATTTCTGGTAAAAAACTATAATAAATTATCAAATATAAATATTTGTATGGCATATTATTTGTAAACTTGGCTTATCTTTCACCACAATCAATACATATCTTTGTCCAGATACCAAAAACGTAAATATTTACAACAATTTAATAAGATAACAGTATTGTAAGTATCAGTCTGATATAGGAAAGAGAAACCGAAAAAAAAAAAACAAAAAAACAGAAGAGCAGAGACCGAAGAAGATGGAGAAAGATGAAGAACTATATAAGAAGCAAACAAGAAGAAAATACCAGTCAAATGATCTTCATCACCATAGCCCATAAAGTGTGTATTTAGATTAGTTTTTGAGAATAACTTTTACGATTTATGAGGTAAGTATGTAAGAAGAGTTTTACCTTGATTTATGTAAACCATGGTTTATAGTGGTTTTCCAAACACACCAAAAATCTCATCATTCTTCATCTTAGGGTGAGTTGGTGGTGTAAAAAGTATGTTCACCGGAGACAAAACTTTTCTTATAAATTTATCCATACACTGTAAATCATGTTAAAAAATTAACTTCTACCGTTAATTTAAACACGCACTTAACATGCGAGAAATACGTTTATGCAAGTCGAAATAAAAACTAATCTTCGGCTTTGTTTTCCCTTCTAAATCATATGCAAAATACTCTTCTTGTCTTTAAGGGTTTAATATAAGATATATTTAACTAATTTTAATTAAATTTAAAAAATTAGTTAGGTTAATTAATATGATATATATTTTCTAAAATACTACTATATTTTTTAATTCATTCTAAAAAAAATTCATAAATATAAAAAAACTCTCATATTTAAGATTAAGATTAACTTTTTAATAGTTCTGTAAATACATGATAGTACTATGATGGAGAAGAGGTCAGATATCGAAAATGTTGTTTAGGGAGAAGTGAATCCAGGCTTCTTTGATTTCACGTGCGAGAAATATATTTTTTTAAAGTTAAAATAAAATTTTTTTATATACTTATTCTATATATCATAAATCAAAAATAACATACATCTCTAATTGACATACTCACTGTCTCATCCTCATCCTGACCATCCATCTGAAATGAGTGGTTAGGATTTCTTTAATTAAAATGATCCAACAGACATTTGTCACGTCCTATCCTATGGTCCTTTTGCCTCACACTTTCCAACTCAATTTGATTTCCCATCAAACACGTTTTCACTTTATATTATTATATTATTACGATAGTGTCAAGTACTAGTGTATAACTCTAATATGAGCAATTAAGCATGGCAGAATATTTTAATTATTCGTAATCAGATATTAATTTATAAAAGCCATACATCGTATAAAGAAACATACGTAAATAAGGCTATTATAAATATTAAAAAATTTGATACGCAATTGTAGATGAAATAGAAATAAAAGTAACTCGTGATAACAATACATAGAGCTTGTTTGGAATAGCGGTTGAAAATTTCATAAGTGCTTATGAATTATAATTCATGAAATACGAATTAACTTTTACGGTCTACGAGATAGCTTTTACGGTCTACGAGGTGCTTTTACGGTCTACGAGATAAATATGTGGAAAAAATTTATCTCGATTTATATGAATCGAGCTTATATAATAAACCCGATTTAAGATCGTTCTACCAAATAATCAGCCACTGTTACACAGTTTTTTTTCCTTAACAAATGAATATATATCGTGATGCAAGCAAAACTAATCCACGCTGGAGAGAGAGAAACTGAGAGAGAGAGAGAGAGAGGTTTTGAGTTTCTTTACTATTGCATTGTGCATATATAAATATTTATTGAAAAGTTTCTTATGAAGATTTTAATTATTGTTCCAACTGTCGTTTCTGACGTCAACGGTCTGTCGCTTCTCCAGTGAGCTGGCCTTTGACGATTGCTGCTCTTGGCAGCGGTGTCGTTGTCATCGAAGTCAACAGATCAGAAGTGACTGGCTGGGCTTCATCGCTGCTGAAACTGTTCACCGGAGGAGCTCTGTTCTATGTTCTTCGTATTATGTGTAAGTGTGCTCTGTTTCTCCGGCTAGTTGGACTTGCGGCGTCTGCGTGTGCTCTCAGAAAACTCGTCTCGCCGTTGGCCTTCTCCGTTCAGGTGAGCTTCCCTCTGTTTATTGTTCCTGGAGCTTGCTCTGTAGCAGTCAATTCCGTAGTCCTTCATCGCCGCTGTTGCGGTTTTGTTGTTGTTGGCAAGCGTCCTGTTCTCGAAGCTTGGAGGCTTCCATAGCGTTTCTACTTCCAGGGTCTAGGTTCAGCCTCCAAGTTCCAGTTTGCCCCCACCATCGCTCTTATGTTTTTCTTTCAGATAAGAACTCTCTGTGATCTGTAAGTCTAAACATATGGCTCTGACGGACACTACAATAGAGAACGAGAGGAGAGGAACGGATAAAGGTGAGTGACTGAGTAGGGTACGGAAGAAGGTGTGAAAAGGAAATCTCGATGATGATCTTAGTGAGCAAGAAAGGGATACTGAAGACCAAGAGGGACTGTCGTTCAAGGACAAAATACTTAGCAATGATTTTGTGCAGGTGTCAAAAGATAACAGGGGAAGCAAGGTCTTCGGCGACGCTTGGATAGAGTATATCATAGGCTTGAAAAGCTTCTTTTATCAAGACTTGGGAGATAGGAGTGAGGAGGAGGATCAAGATGATGAAGATTGTCCGACACTGGAGGTAACTCAGGAGGAATACGAACTTTAGTGCGCGCCATGGATGAAGTTTCTCATCATCAAATTGTTAGGGAAAACAATCCCTATCTGGGCAATGAGGACTTTGTTAACGAGAATCTAGAAAACTAATAAGCCTTTTACCACAAGAGATATAGACAATGGCTTCTTTCTGATGTCTTTCAAAGATGAATCCGACATAAATCAGGTATACTAGGAAGGACCATAGATGATTGCAGATAGATATCTTATAGTGCAACGATGGAGGCCAAACTTTGATCCATGAACTGCAGACGTCCAAAGGAAAACAACAGTGTGGATTTGAATTCCCCTGCTTCCACTTGAGTTCTTTAATTTAGCAAGTCTTAAGCGTATCGGATCCCTCATTGGCAAACCTTTAAAGATCAACCATGTTACACATGCAAGTGAAAGAGGACAATATGCTCTTATTTGTATAGAGATTAACCTTAAGAAAAAATTAAAGTCAGCTATAAAAATCTTTGGTCGCTGGCGCTGCGTAGAGTACGAAGGCCTCCACCTCATATGCTTAGAGTGTGGAAAATATAGGCACCACAAAAAGGTCTGTCTTGAAAATGTGATTTCATGTGCAACTATGGTGGAAAGCAACGATCCTAAGTCAGGATAGAGTCCGCTACTCTCTACAGTAAGCCCAGGAAAAAAACGTAACATTCGACAAAGGCATGGCAACTCCTACTGTTCCTGCACCAGAAAGCCAACAAAAAAGATCATATGATGATGTGGAGAAGGGTACGAGAGGCGGTGAAATCCATCGAAAAAGGAAGGCCTAGGTGGTTGGAATATAGAGCAATGACACATGCGATATAAAAAAGGCAATCCCACAAAGAGTGGATTGGGGAACTTAAATGGGGAAGGTAAATCCAAAACTGAAAGCAATGAGAGATCTTCCTCTGAAGAATGGAGGGAGAGAATTGTGGAAAAGGAGGATATTAATTATCAGAGTGATATCCACAAATCAACACAGAGAATGGTCAAAAAATCCAAACATATCTCGGCTAATATAAGCTCCTCCAAGACTCCAGGGAAGGATTATATTATAAAAATCAAAGTGGGTCCCAATAACAGGTAATCCATCAAGCACGAGTGGCGGATCTAACCTGAAGGGGGATGGTGTTGTTAAGGCTAGACTTGTATGGAATGGGCCTGGCTATTCAGAGGCTTGTGACAAAGAGAGCCAGTTCCTACAATCTGTAAACCCATTTCAAGCTCTTAATTCGGATAGTGTAGGTGAGCCCATGAAGGATTTAATAAACCACTCTACTCAAATGGGCTACTTTCACGTTAGAGGTAAGTTGGATAACCAGGAACCAAGGAATATGGATAATATTAATCATGACGAGGCTACTCTCTAACAGACCGAGGAAAATATGACAATAAAAGGAGGAAGCAATCTCTCAGTATGCTCTCTTGATAACAATACATGGGGATCTATAAGCGAAGAATCCCCTAGCAATGGTGCTCAATGAATTGTTTATTTTTGAATTGTCGAGGAACGGGCTCTAAAGCACTGCCTGGGCTCATCAAAGAATTTTTGGAAAAGGTATTCATTTGATTTTATTGCATTACTAGAAACTACAACTAACCTCTCTCAAGCCCAGGATTACTGCAGGAAAATGGGTTTTTAAAATTTTGTAGCGGTAGAAGCGAATGGCCGTTGGGGTGGCATATAGGTTTCCTGGCAAGACTCTGATTCTAATATCACCATCATTAATAAATTTGACCAATTTATTCATGTGCTAATACAAAAGGGTGCTGAAAATTTTATCACATTTGTCTATGCTAGTAAGAATCCAGAAAATAGGCGGCCGTGGATAATCGGAGGAGATTTTAATACAACCTTATTTCAACACGAAAGACACTCAAGTGCTTCATCTCCTACTTTAGTGGATAAAGACTTTGGTCGCTGGTTTGAGAACTTGGAGCTTTCATGATATGGGATGTAGTTGCCCATTTTATGCATGGCACAGGGAGGAGTGTGACTGGTAAATAGTAAATATATGGAGACTTATCGTGACGCATGTGTAAAACACCTTCCATAGTTCAAATCAAATCATCGGCCTGTATTGTTTCTTTCTATAATCAAAGCTTAACAAGGACGATGTGAACGATCTTTTTGTGTTATAGCATTGTAGGTGCTACATGATGACTTTGCTCGTATAATGAAGTATACTTGGGATGTTACTTCCCTATGGGAAGAGAATGTGGGAAATTTTACTAGACATGTCGGGGACTGGTGCTTTAATGTGTTTGGGCATCTCGGACGTCAAAAAAGGAGAATCAAGGGCTATCTTGAAGGCATCACTAAGTCTAACAGTAATCTAGGTCTTTCGTATGATATGAATAGGCTCCACATTCATCTTTGGTTGGAGCTAGAACAAGTACTAATCCAGGAGGATATGCTTTAGGCACATAAAGTAAAATATAAATGGTATGCTATGGGGGACAAAAATACAAAATACTACCATGCCCGAGCGAAAAGTAGAAGGAAAAGAAACAAAATTGAGGTTGTTATGAAAGAGACAAGGGAATGGACATATAACGCTAAGGAAATTAAAAGTCTAGCCACTTATTTCTTTTTAAAATTATTCAATGAAGAAAGCAATGAGAATGGCGTTATGGGTAGTACTTTCTCCTACCCAACGGTGGAACAAGAGGCCATGATAAGATTAAGTAGTATGATTACTAATGAAGAGATTAAATATGCTATATTTAGTATGGGTGCCCTAAAATCTCTGGGACCGGATGGGTTGAACGCATTGTTTTTTCAGAGCAAATAGGAGACTCTAGCCCCTTCGGTGACTAAACTGGTTCAAAAAGCTTTTGAGTAGCCAGAAACAATTCGAGACATCAATCAGACTTTTCATCGTGCTTATTGTGAAAAGGGAGTATCCTGAAACTATTCGAGATTTTTGCCCTATTAGCTTATGTAATATTGTTTATAAAACTATTACTAAGATCATATCTAATAGGATTAAATGCTTCCTCCTGCAGGTTATATCGCCAAATCAGTGCAGCTTTATACCAGGAAGGACTAGTTCAGACAATATTGTCGTAGCACGAGAGGTGATTCACTCTATGAGGAATATAAAGGGGAAGAATGATTTCATGGTGATTAAAATAGACTTAGAGAAGGCTTATGACCCTGTGAGATGGGACTTCATCATGTCGTGTCTTGACGAGCTTAATCTTCCCAGCACCTATATGATGTCACTAGTGCAGAAAAGACTTTTTACATGTGACGGAAATGACTTTTTACACTTGACATAAAACACGTGTAGAAACAATAGGTTTAGAAAATCTGGACTTTCTACATGTGTCGTAAATCATGTGTAGAAAGTCTCACTTTCTACACCTTACCTATCGCGTCAAGTGTAGAAAGTGTGAACTTTCTACACCTGAAATAAAATGTCAGGTGTAGAAAGGCTGAAAAGTCTGACTTTCTACACCTAACTTTAGAGGTCACGTGTAGAAAGTCTGAACTTTCTACACGTGACCACTGAAGTCAGGTGTAGAAAGTCTGGGTTTTCTACACGTGACCTCTGAAGTCAGGTGTAGAAAGTTCCACTGTATCACTTTCTACACCTAACCTCTTTCGTCAGGTGTAGAAACTCATTTTTGAAAAAAAAATTACTTTTTATTTTTATATAAACTCATTTACATAATAATAAACAACAAAACTAATGTGAAATATTAAATTCCATCCAAAATATTAACAAAGTCATATGAAGGTACACAAACTTGGCCTCATTTTTATAACAAAATTTGTACAATTACCAAACAGTGACAATAATACTCAACATGTCTAATACCAAATAGTTATTAAGTTTACATGTTTAACATTACACTCACAAGTTTGTGATCTCTAAAAAATAAGTTGCCCAACGTGTGCGAACATCATCAATGTCGTCTTCGGAAAATGCATCTGAAATGTCAAACATCTACAGATTTTAAAATAAAAAATCACATCAATTTAATAACTACGAAATGAACTTAATAAAACAAATATAATTATATACAATTACCTCTTCTGTAAATTATGTACTACCCAAGAGAATGATGTTCATTATATGCCTCATCACAAAATATCCACAAGCTTTATTCCCCTTTTGACGGCACTGTAGAAGAACATGCATTATATTATATTAATTATATATGTGAACAAGATAACTATATTGATAGAAGGATTGAAACTATTTACTTTTGGTTGTATCCAGATAGTCTCCTTAAGCTCATGTGTATGCTTTTTCTTAACCACCCTCTGGTACGTTTCCATTGCCCTGTAGAAAAATATATAGAAGAGGGTAGATTATCTAAAAACTTACATATTGCAAATAAAAAGTGCAATGTCAAAGTATACTTATGTGTCTATCGTTTTCTTCAAATCCTTTCCCGGATTATAATGCAATGAACATAAAAGAAGGACGACATTCTGCTTTGGACATAGAACCACTAACTGCCAATGAGTGCTACAAAAAGAGGTACGAATTATATATATTCACAAAAACAATGTATCAAGTACAAACTTCTTCTTACTCGTGAACATATGGCGCTAGGTAGCACTTTTTTCCATCTTCACAGAGCCTCTGTCGAAGGTATGACTCTCTTATGGCGGAAGTGTTCCCTTTTTTCTGGATGTGAATCGAGCAAAGGAATCTAAACTTGTCACCGTTCCCTGATAAAGTATAAAGGTGATGGAGGTACCTATAATAGTTAAAGCATGTCAGAATCAAAAGTTGAATACTTAGTAATATTGTTAAAAATATACCCACATCATAAACAAGTGGACGTGCGGTATGGTAATCTGATCCTTCATTAACATCCGCACTATATCCTCCTGCTCGATATGCACGAACATGTCCCTCTTACCCACAACGTCTGGATCCATCGTCAATACTTCAGTTGAGAAGGATCCGTCAAACGCCAGCATACACAGACGTTGAAGCGGCTTCACCTGGTTGTGGGTCTGCGGTTGGGGCTGGCGTTGTGGAACCACTTCATTGGATGGGGTAATTTTCTAAATAAACAAAAATTAATGAGAGTTAGTAATAATTGCAAGTTATAAATTTCTAATATGAAAAAATTGAAACATATCAAGAAGACAAATATTTTCATACTTCAGAACGAACTGCAGCTGGAACAACCCGGACAAGTCTCTTTGGCTACCTAAGGAATGTTTTGAGGGCTTCACCCACAATCTTCACATCATCATTAGGAAATGGAACAGGCGCATCTGGAATTTTTACCTCTCCAATCTCCACTCTCACTTCGTCATCTTGCATTTGCTCGTGGTGGACGATTGGCCCCAAGTTTTGTATTGCGCCAAGTGTTACTAAGCGTCTATCAGGGTCCTCTAAATATAACTCACAAGGTTCACTATTTTTTTGGACTCCAGATTCCTCAGATTTACGCCCAAGAACACAACTCCCATTTGTGCTTTGAACTGCAGGAGAACTTGTCGCATAGATAGTTGTGGATGTAACTCATCTCGTATTCCCATTTCAATCAAGTCTAATCTTGCATTGACACCATCCTTGGTCTTACCCTTTATATTGAGAAGTGTCTCAATAATACTATCACACACATTTTTCTAGACATGCATAACACCAATACAATGCCTCACATTAAGACTTTGCCAATATTGAAGATCAAAAAATATAGACTTCTTTTTCCATATATTTTTATTTGCTGCACTCTTCTGCATCTTTCCAAAGATAACATTGATGTCTTTCACCCGTTCATAAACTTGCTCTCCAGTCAATGGCACTAGAGCATCTCCATACTCTTAATGGCCATAAAAAATTTTCTTTAATCTACGATAAGAGTGATTTTGGCTGAGAAATCTCCGGTGGCCAAGATAGACTATCTTCTTTCCATGTTTAAGTTGATGGTGGCATGTGCTTGCTTCATAAATTGGACATGCTTTATGTCCCTTAACACTATACCCAGATCGGTTTCCATATGCAGGGAAGTCGTTTATGGTACAGAATATCATGGCACGAATGTTGAACACCTATTTTCGATTCGCGCCAAACACATCCATACCTATCTCCTACAACTCTTTCAAGTCTTTGATCAAAGGGGCTAGGTAAATATCAATGTCATTTCCTGGCTGCTTTGGACCCGAAATCACCATAGACAACATAATATACTTGCGTTTCATGCACAGACGAGGAGACAAGTTGTAAATCACTAAGAGAACAGGCCATGAACTATGAGTACTGCTAAGGCTGCCATAAGAATTCATGCCATCAGTAGACATCCCAAGCCTGAGGTTTCTTGGCTCCTTTCCAAACTCAGGAAACATCTCATCAATTTTCTTCCATTGAGGAGAATCGGCTGGATGGCGAAGCTTCCCATCTGCATGCCATCTTAAGTTCTTTGCATCATTCATATTAGCAAATAATCGCTTGAACCTTGGTTTTACTGGAAGATACCATAACACCTTCGTAGGAGGGCCCTTAGTAGTCTCATCAAAGTTTGTATCGCAATTCCCTTTCAATTTGTACCGTGAAGCACCACATTTTGGACACTTATGCTCCCCTTCGAACTCTTCTCTATATAATATACAATCGTTAGGACATGCATAAATCTTTTTGTACTGTAGACCTAAGGGACACAACATTTTCTTTTCCTCATAGTTACGGTTGGGTAATTCATTACCTTCTGAAAGCATGTCTATCAACAACTCAAGCAATTCTGTAAAACTCTTGTCACTCCACCCATTCCTTGCTTTCAAGTGGACCAATCTCACCACAGCTGACAGCAACGTGAATTTTGTACATCCCGGGTATAAAGGATTTTATGTATGACTAGACAAGTTATCATATGCATGTGATCGCTCAAAGGCCTCTTCGTCAATATCACGAATCATGTCCTCTAGTCGATCATCCATGTCCACATCAAATTCCATATCTTTAGATGCACTCAGGTCTTCTACTAATTCACCATGCCATACCTATCGTGTATAACTCTTCAATAACCCATCACAAATCAAATGCTCTCTTATTTCTGCGACACATAGTCACCTCAAATTTAAGCAATTTACACAATGACAATAAAACTTCCCAGATTTATCACCACCAGCATTTCTTATAGCAAATTCTAAAAAATTCTTCACCCCATTATCGTACTCATCACTAGTTCGTCTAGCATAGATCCAGCTACAATCCATATGTGCAAACAAACTTCAACAGAAAATGAAATTGTTTAAAATTTTGTGTTCAAATTATATGAGGACTATTGAAGGACATGGAATAAAGGAGGAATAAAATTGCAAAGATAAGAACAAAAGGGTGTCTCTAGTTCGGAGAAACAAAAGAGGAAGCAAAGCACATGCATAGTGAAACCACTTGTGTGTTTGTGTCCAACCAGCAAGCAAGTAAACAATATATAATAACAAGATCTAATATAGGAAATAATAACATGTCCATACACTAATAATACTCCTCTATTCAACTCAATAATTAATTAAGTTCCAACTTGCTTTATGTTTCTACTAGGTGTATTACTCAAGAGATAATGTGTCACATAATAAGATGCATAAGAAGGCTAAATTTCTCTCAATTTTGGAACTTTACTAATGGTCAATTAAATTCCCATACTTTTTCCAGTCAAGGCTAACAAGTTCCAAATCCAGCCAAAGTTCAACAGAAATGTCATCCAAACACATAAGAACAGCAAGGTAAACTATTCTGTTTATAAAACATGCCACCTTATGAATGACATAGGACACAAACAGTGTCAAAATTTTCTTTAATTAAATTTGTATACATTCGTTTGATTCATTCTCAATTTTTCATATATAATAAAAATCTTCTCCACAAATATCTTTCCCTATACTATTTAGGTAGTCAAAACTAAATTTAGGTAGAATTGATTTTGCAAATTTGATTTTGGGCAGAATTAATGTTGTTATATTATGATTTGTGATTGAGTGTTGTTTCTCCAAAAGTGCTCTTCTCCTTAAAAAAAATGGAAAAGGAGCTATGGACATCCTATTCTATAACATAGATTTTGTGGCCAAGCTCATTTTTTTTTCAAATGTTTGGTTTTTTCTACAAAAAACATGGTTAAAAATAATGTAACTTAGTTTTTTAATCTGCGTACAATAAAAAAATCTGGTTCAATATTTAATATAATATAATATAATATATTAATATCATTTTTAGTTTGAAATTTTTTATAGCGTAATAAGCTCAGAAAAATAATACAATTGCAGCCGCAATGAAAATGTATGAAGCTTTGGGTATATTTATATTAATTTGTCATAAGTTACATACAATCATAAATATTTAAGCATAACAATAAATTAGCACCTAAATGCAGAATCATCAGATGCAGAAAAGGGAAATAACCATAAGATATAGAAGCAAGAAAAAGAGAAGAGCCAGAGAGATTTCCGAGGAATAAGCCCACATATATCCACAAATATCTTCTTTAATGCAACTTGCAACTCAAAGCAACAAGCACTAAATGCAAAAGTAGATTTCCAAAAGCAAATACAAAAAATAAAGTTATAAGTATAATTAAGAACCAAAAGCAAAGTCATCTTTTTCACGAATAATAATATCTTCCATATTTCTTGTCAATTCTCATATTTCATCACGGAAGCCATGTGATTTTACTAGGCAGATGTATGGGGTGATAGTGTGGTGCCAAAAGTATCAGCCCCATTTGTTAGTTGATTAACAAAAAAAAAATTCTACTTTGGCAAGATCTAACATAAGAAACAAATGCTTGCTTTCACTCAATTGTCCACTTCTGCCCGAAACAGCAACCTTTTGTGCCTAAAATCCCGGTAAGCGCCAGCGGCAGCGAGGGAGAGAGGTATCACGACAGTGAGGCAGAGAGGTATCGCGGCAGTGAGGGAGAGATGGCCACAACAGCAATCAACAACAACGTCCAAAGAAACCCGGTGAGCGCGACGCAGCTGGCGGTGGTGATGGAAAGAGGACTCTGAACTCAAGTAGGGCAGGGATTGGCGCGTGTTTGAGCGTGAGAGAGAGGGAGGGAGGGATGAGAGCTTAACTGGCGGCAACATGAAAAGGAGGGAGGGAGGGAAGACTTGATAATTTTTTTTTTCATATTCTACACCGGTTGGGCCTCAACCGGTGTAGAATGTAAGTGTTTTAAGTGTTTCTACACCGGTTGGGCATCAACCGGTGTATGAACTTAACTTTCTACACCGGTTAAGGCCCAACCGGTGTAGAATATGTTTTCTACACTGGTCCTAAGTCAACCGATGTAGAATATCATATTTCTTAACTTTCTACACTGGTTGACGTCCAACCGGTGTAGAAAGTGTATTCTTTCTACACCGGTTCTTTTCCAACCGGTGTAGAATATGCTTATTTAATTAAAAAAATTAAATTCTCATTATTTCTGTTCACTTTCTACACCTGTTCATATTTAACCAGTGTAGAAAGTTGTGCAGAGTTTTTTATTTTTTTTGCTGAAAAAATTTAGATAATTTTAAAATAAATTTAATTTCATTTATTTTTATGAAAAATATTTTAAATTTACTTTCTACACGTGTTATCTTTTCAACACGTGTAAAAAGGTCATTTTATCTTAATATATTTACGAAAATGCCACCGGTCATACTTTCTACACGTTACCGGTTTTGTCACGAGTAAAAAATAGGTGTAAATCTTATATTTTATACTAGTGTGTGATTAAGATGTGCATTTCTTCACTTACCATACATATTCTTTGGGAATGAAGTAAAGCAAATGTGTTTTCCCCCTCGATGGGTCTGTGGCAGGGAGACCCTATATTGCCATATTTATTTGTGATATGCATAGAGAAGCTAGTTCACATCATACAAGAAGTGGTTATCGCTAATCATTGGAAGCCAATTCAGCTAGGTAAGAATGGCCCTCCCATCACTCACCTATTTTTTTGTTGATGATCTGTTGCTTTTTGTAGAGACTAATATGGACCATGTAGATACGGTTAAGGAATGCCTTGACCGATTCTACAGTGCTTTGGGGTAGAAGTTAATCCATCTAAAACAAGGATGTTCTTCTCCAGCAACGTGAATCACATAAGGGTGACTTAGATGCGTGATGCCCTCGGTTTTTAAAGCACAACTGACCTTGGAAAGTATCTTGGCGTTCCGCTCCATCATCATAGAGTTACCATAGGAACCTAAAAATTCTTAATTGATAAAGTGAAGAATCAACTCAAAAGTTGGCAGATCTCAATGAATTCGTTTGCAGGGCGGGACACACTCATCAAGTCTGTTATAGCAACCATGTCTAGCTACACCATGCAAACAATGAATATACCAGCACCAGTATGCGACTCCATTGAGAAACAATTATGAAACTTTCTTTAAGGCTCATCTGAAGAAAGAAAAAGAATGCATCTAGTATCTTGGGACAAGGTGTGTGTAGAAAAACAACATGACGGTTTAGGCATGAGGCATATCAAGCAACAAAATCGAGCTTTCATAATGAGACTTGGTTGGGGACTCATAACAGATAAAGATTCTTTGTAGGTTAAAGTCATCAGAGGAAAATATGGGTGTGGCAATGACCTAATCCCTCAGATAAACCCAAGAAGAGCAGGCTCAAACACATAGAGTGGCATTAAGAATTCTTGGGGTAAAATCCTATAAGGGATCCAACTAGCACAGATGAATGATGGAATAATTGCAGCGAGATGGAAATATGAAAAACATAGGAATTTCACTGTATGTTCTGCATATAGGTCCCTCTCTCCTAATCATACAGGCCCACTTAGCTCATGGAGAAATTTATGAAAATTAAAAATTCAACAGAGATGCAAAACCTTTGTCTGGTTAATGCTACAAGGAAAGCTTATCACCAATAACTTCAAACAACATGAGATACTCATAGTGAAGTAGAAGACAAGCTTCACGCTCTAAGGGATTGCAGAGAGATTAAATCTTGGTGGGGAAGTTTAATTCCAGCCTAAAAATACCAAGAGTTTTTCTTGGGTAATGCCATGGAATGGTTTCAGTTTAACATGAGATATAGATCAAGGACGGAGAAAGAGTCATGAAAGAATCTGTTCTCAATTATTTGCTGGCTGATTTGGCAAGCACGCAATGATCAAGTACATATGGGGAAACAAACAGACCTTAGGCAACTATATGCAAGGGCTAAAGTAATTCTGGGTTGTATGGGTGAAACACAACAAAAGTTTCGGTCCGTAAACACAACGGGTGCCCCATGTATGGGATACGATGAGGGACTTGACAATGCTTTACAAACTGTCCTAGTTCAGGTGGACGGAGCCTACTCCTGATATAACACTAAAGCTGCGTGCGGAGGTGTTATTTTGGACTCGACTGGGTTTATCTTGGAAAGATTTAGGTGCCGATTGGATTTTGGAGATGCACTAAAATCATAGCTTTGGGGTGTCCTCCTTGGACTTAAGAGATCATGGGATAGAGGATATCGGTTAGTCCGGGTAGTAACATATTCTCAGGAGACGATCGAGCTAATCCGTAATGGAATTTCGGAACTATATGAGGATCGGACTCTAGTGTTGGAAGTTGTAGAGATGCTTAATCGCTAATGGTGGGCATCCATAGGCTATATACATTGGGAGAACAACGCAAACACAGACCATCTGGTTAAAATGACACTGAACGACATCACAGGTCTCCTGATTATGAACCTGAATACTATAGCAGCATGTTTGCAGACTGAGGGGATGAGTGATTTGTAGTAGAGCTTATTTTATTTTTTCCTTCTTATATATATATATATATATATATATTGATGCAGTCAATGGGAGGTGCATGTGTGGGAATAAATATAGATAGCTAGAACATTTCATCACGCAACCACCACCCATACCAGATGCTTTCCCCGTTTGTTTTTCTTATAAAAAAATTGTGAGTTTCAGTTTTGAAATTATTAGCTACATAAAATGATGACCACTCATTGAAAGCAGCTGGAGCCATCAAACTGAACATAACGCAAAATTTTTCTACTGGACACGTTGCCTTAAACCAGATGAGGATTGTAATTCATACAACTCGGAAGAAATCATACCCTCCTCCTATTCCTTGCTGGTTTGAGCATGAAAATATAACTGCTTTAAGATTTCCCCTTGTTAATTAACCCTGTACATATGCTTTCTTGTGTACATAGAACTTTAACTTTCTCTCTACAACTGATCCCCGCAAATTTTTGGCCTAAAGTAGCACATACATAAAGATCAACATATAAAAGTTCAATCTATTTTGCTGTCAAGTGGATTCTTCAACGCCACTCCTTACTATCTCCAAGCGTTTCGCAGAGTCAATGAAGGATCTGCAAAACCATCAATAATAAAACATTCAATTAACAGAGTGATTTTTCTAGCTGAGGAGATCCAAAGAAATCAATGGCAAAATAAAAAATCTACTTACTGCCAGGGAACATCTCCAGCAACCAGCCAGTCCCCTTCTTCGTCTTGATATGCAAGTGTAAAACTTTCCTTATCTTCCTCAGGCTTCTGGTCTGTGCAAATAATAGATAGAAACCAAAGCAAAGCAAAGATCAAAACCCACTAGACCTCACACAACCACAAAATGAATGTGGTAACTGTTACTTACAATTATTAAACATGCTAAGTAACTTGTTTGTAAGAGTCTCATAAGAGCTGTAAAGCCTCAAATCGATCTTTCGTCCTATAGCTACTCCTTCCATCTTAACCTTAACATATGAAGAGTTTGATCCTCTATTTCCATTCTCAGCTAGCATCCCACCATCGTTCCTGATCGGGAATCTTGGGTGTTGGTGATGGATTTTCTTCTTCCTCCACGATTTAATGGGTGGCCATCCCACTAAACGGTTTTCTTCTTCGGTGTTCCTATATGCAACATAAAAGCAAAATACATGTTCTTTATATAAAGTTGTTCACAAAATTAAGCAGTTTAATTGTATTGACAAAAGCAAATATCATATAGGGTAGAAAAATGAACTTACTCGTTTTCCGGATGAGTGTTTCTGTTTCTCTTCCCACCACGGTCATCTTCCTCGTTTGGCTGACCGTTCCATACCAGTAAAGGCAGAGTTTTCGAAGAATGTTCAAATGACTCTTCAAAGCTACGCTTGTTTTTGACATGCCTGTGGCTTTCAATACAGAAACTGGGCCTCCTCAACTCTAAATACTCCAAGCCATGGTTGGTGAGGTTGAATCCCGGGATAGGATTCTGAGTTGGGAGAGCCAAACCTAACTGAAGTTCCATGTGACCTAACAACTAACAAGCTACAGTTAAAACTTAGTATAACCAACGAGCAGCGTAATATATAGGGCAATCTTTTTAAGCTAGATACAGAAGTAGCTCAAAGTGAGTGGGATTATTCTTGGGAACTCGTAGCTATATATATATGTGTGTGTGCATGTGTGGACGAGGGAGAGAGTGGAAAGGACTAATGTCTTGTGGAATAAGGCTGGTTAGGGACAGCATGAAAGTTGGGTCGGCTAAAAGACCAGCAGCATAATAAACTAGTTGAAGAATGGATGCACCAACGTGCCATAGCCACTTTGCCCAGCTTCTTTCATTGGTCTCAATTTTCAGGCCTAGACGTCCCCACTTACATATCCTCTCTTCCTCTCTCTAGCTTTTCTTCTTTCCAGGCGGACTACGAAACTTTAATTTGTTTATTATTCTAAGGAATTGTCATATTCATTGACGCTATAATTTGGTGAAGGGGATCATTCGGAAAAGACACTGGGGGTTGGGTTCATTAAGTGAAGCAAGAATCTAATAATACTTCTAAGTATATGACAACCTTTTACCCATAAAATGATAAAAAAAAAATACAAGAAGATTAGCAGATATTGAGATATGACTATGAGTATCCCAAATTGCACGACTTGTGTGTAATTAATCATTCATTTTCTTTACTTTTCCCCACAACCCCTTTATAGCCCCACACTAATATCAAGGGCAGGTGTCAAACTTGTGTGCCATCTCTAACTGTTCAAATCATCATGAACTTTTTATCAAGAAGTTGAGCGGCAAACAAGTGATGCCCCCCATTGATCATGGACTTGTGGCTGTAATGACCCAGCTCCGTTTGCTAATGAATCATCAAGATCCTCCAACCAAATAATCAAAAAAGAAAAAAGAAAGTAACAAGTTCATGCACCGGTTGGTTTTGTTTAGCTAGTATGTCCAAATTGTCGGCAGTTACCCGTCACCCATATCATGATTTTAGAAGCCACAAGTTTCATATAATCCAATGATGTAAAATCAACCAAAAAAAACTTTCATCTTCTTGATTATAATAACACTGACACTAAATCATCCAGTACCCTGCTTCACAGGATTAAAATAATACTGATTCTTTCTGTCGGCTTTGGTTCAGATTCCCCTTGTTCTCCATAGACAGGGGAACTTAATGGGGGATGATAGAAAGTGAAGTGTGCTAAACAAAACAACCACTTCACATATTAGGTATGTGTTCCATACTTACCCTCTCACCAATAGAGCACAATGAGAGATGGTCCTGGGGCATGTGAAGTCCACGTGATGACGTGAATGGGCATAATATGCCATTGGCTGAACCTGAACAAAACCACTGTGTTTCAGAATCCTAACCATTTCCATGAAGGGTCTAATCTGTCCGCTCTAGCTGCTGTGTCACGCTCGTGCAATGGAAGTTGTAAACTCAACTAGTAGGACCCATAACGTACACTTTGGTCTACTTCAATACTAGCCCTAGAGTTGGCATTCCTTACTGCAGCCATACCACGTACTACTCACACTCGCACATCTCATCAAACACCTTGTGGGCACGCGTGGATGAAAAATTCAAATCTTGATTCTACTCTTCAAAATAAACACTCACCTGATAGGATTACCAAGACGTCGCCATCAATTTTCAATAGCCGAAAGAAATGGAAGGTGGGCAATTTTTTTCCTGCCATAAAGAATGATGAAGGGGTCCCACTAAAGGGGAAGAAGCGATATGCATCATTCAAGCACCTGTAAGAGTAAAAAGAGACTTACTTGGCCTTGATGATGAAGATAAGATAACACCCTGGCCCATTTTTGTTCAAAGCGCTTGTCCAATTTATGTCTCCATACACATCCTTGTCAGTCCAACCAACCATATGTCTGTGTTTTAATTACCTTCGGTGGCAGGTATATTAGTTTGTTTGGTTTGACTTATGTGATTGTATAAATTTAATTTACATAAATTAAGATAAAATTTTTTCATATATTTACCTTGTAGACTGTAAAAGTTACCTAATAGACCATAAAAGTTACCTCATATTCTGTAAATCATGATTAAAAAATATTTATAAAATTTTCAATAATTATTCCAAACATACCAGGACTATCTCTCAAAATGGAGCTAAACGTGAAATTTGCTACCTGAGTAACACGTCTTAATGTCTTATTCATTTGTGGGGCTGTATGTATCTTCAGCCAACTTTCAAAATTTAGAAGCTTGTGGATGCGATTTTGAAGTTCGGCATGGTATGGTTTTTGACATGCAGACTGGTAACGCGAAAACACCATGAGAGAAAGTGGGGGTAGTCTGCCTTTTTAAAATTATTTATCTTATTTTATTCTCAAAATTCTGTCTCTATTATTAAATAAAAATAAATAAATGGTTCAGATTTCATATTTTATAAAATTATTATTTTAAATATAAATAAATAAATTTAAACTGTTAAAATCTGATCTACACAATTTATAATTATAATATAAATAAAAATTTAAAAATTTAAATTATAAAATATAATAATAATAATTTAAAAAAAATATTAAATCTGAGCATTGATTTGAGGATAGAGATGAAATTTAAAAAAAAAAAAAGGAGAAAAAGGATAAATAGGAATTGAAAGATCCAGTCATTGTCTGGATGTCTATAAAATAAGACTCTTTTTTTCAGACCGTAATTATTGTGTTCAAAGCATGATTATTTTTTCCTTTAGTCTCTCATGACAAGCCAAAAAAGACGCTAATTCTTCTTAGGGGACAAGGCAAAGCCGTTTTCAGCCTTTGGATTTCGTGTTGTCTAAGTAAACTTGGTACAAATCACCTTACTTTTCTTATTGTTTCCCGTAAGAATGCAAATAATTTTCCCTGTCTTGATACAAGATATAAGATATAACAGTGTATATATGTAATTCTCCACTTAACTGGTGCCTCCTCTTGAAAAGAATTCTTTGCTCGCTCAGTGCTCACAAATCGGATTTTGTCTCTCCTCTCCACTCTTTTTCCCCAACTCATCTTTATTTCCTTCCCCACGTTAGATTGCAATTTGAGAGTCAAGATTTTAATGTTTCACAAAAATACTAATAAAATGTAAAATTATTAAAAAAATAAACAAATAAATTCAAATGGCTAAATTTCGGTCAAAAATAATTTAAAACTGCAATAAAAAAAGAAAAAATGATAGAAAAAAAATTAAAATTATAAAATCTCAAATCAGTTTTATTACCCATAATTGATAAAGTAATGATCAGGCTTGATAAGCAATTCATAACTTATTTATGGAAAACACATAATTTAAGATTTTGTAATCATAAATTTTTTTTATTTTCCTTAAAAAAATATTTTAAAAATTTATAAAATACTGAGTTTGGGCAGGCTCAAATTTCAATTCAATCGCTGTCATGGATAGTGAAAAGAAAATGAATGAGAAGGGATAAGGAGAAAAATCGAGTCACCTATAAATTATATTCAACTATTTTATAGAAAGCAATATTAGGGGTAATTTTGGGACGGGGATATTTTTTATCCCAATGAGAATTTCCCATCACGGTTGAGATGAGAAATACCCGAATAGTTTTCCTTTTTCTTTTCTTGTTCAATGCATTGAATTTTGGCTCAATTTTAACTTGAATTGAGCCTAATTTCCTGTATTTCTTTTAATCTAATATATATACATAATTAGTTTAATATCTTATTATATCAAATTAGTTCAATATAAATATATATTTAGTCTCATACAAATATTTAAAATGAATTAAAATTACAAATTCATCAATAATTCATGCATTTATGTTTTAAAGAAAATAAAAAAAATATAAATACACACCTGTGTGTGTGTGTGTTCGGGGACGGGAAGAAATCATAAATTCTCATTCCCAAATCCAATTATATTTTTCCTGATCCTAAAATTTTCCTATCCCAGAATCTTTCCTTTTGGGAGGACGAAAAACATTGAACACCCTTAACCAATATAATTAGCTAATAGCCTCAAAATATATTTTTTTAAATATACCATCCGGTTGAGGTATTTTTGGGACGAAACATTCGGTTGAGTTGACTCTTTTTAATGAATCAAATCTTCCAAAGACATTTTTAAGATAAAAACATTAATTATTTACCAAAGACATTTTTAATCATTCGGTCTTTTTAATTATTTACCAAAAACATTTATATGATAAAAACATTTTTAATCATTAGGTTTTTTAAATATACCATTCGGTTGAGTATTTACCGACACTTTTAAGATAAAAACATTAATTATTCTCAATATTCTGTAAAATCTTTTATAAAATGAAATTCTTTTTGGCCAAGTATAAAATGAAATATAAAAATTTTCTCTTTCAGCAAAGAAATATAAAACTTTTAAGAATAGGTAAAACTAGGGCCCTAGTGTGAAAATAATATTTAGTTAAGAGGACCTTAAAAAATTGTAATTATTTAGAAAGACTAAATAATAAGAAATAAATTTTAAAATACTAAATTACCCTCTAAACTACTGATATTCTCTCTGATTAGTCGATCATATCCTATAATTTTCCATTATTTCATGAAATAATCAAGATTTATTTAAATAATTCAAACTAATTTAAATTTTAAATTCAGCAACCAATTCTAAATAATTTAGTAAATTAAATCCATAGCTAACAGTCTAACATTTATTTATTTATTTTTCATCGTTTTTAATTGAATAATGAACCTATCCATATCATAAAGTTTAACCGCATTTTTGTTTATTTATTTCATGCCCTTGTTTTATTTCAGACCATTTTAATTTTGATATTTACCCAACTAATAAAAAATTATAAAGAACAAATGTTATAGACTTGAAATAAAACACATGTACACACAACACACATAATGATATGTTTCAGTGACATGAATGTATTAAATCTTTGTTTATAAACTACATTAAATATAATCAAACACGAAATTGCTGGTCTTTTGTCCGCTTAAATCAGAATTCAAGGCTCTCTTCTCCTATTCTAAAGGTCAGACACATTCCCAAATCCCAATCAAGATGGATTGATTCAATCCTTCATCACCATCTCCACCATCGTCGACACATTCCTCCCTCACGCCATCCATCCTTTATTCCCACTTTCATCACTTCATTCTCCCCCACCCACTCAGGATCCATCTTCTTTTTGCTCATTGGAGATTGCTCATTTAACACTACACTCGAGTGATGGTTACATAACTGCTTGACACAATGAGATCAAATCTTTTATAGATTGAACATATCATATGCATCATCAATGACGAATTCTGCAAAACGTAGAAAGATAACAGAAATGGGCAGTTTTGGGAAATGTCAGATTTAGTCATTGATTTATTTATTTTTTAATTTAGTCTTTTAAATTTTTTAAAAAGATTTTAGGGTTACACAAATGGGAGTGGATAAGCCATCAAAATGGCAGTTCACATGGGTTAATAAAGATGGCATTTTCTTTCAAAATAAGGCTGAGTAAGATTTCATCAAGTGAATGTAAAAACGAATGTCGTTTTGGAGGAGAAATGTTTCTTGAGCAAAAAAATCTGTTGTTTTGTCCCAACCATATATCGGCCTACTTTTATTTGTTTCTTAATCCTTTGAGTTCATGTATTGATCATAGACATGTTGTAAATTGTTGAGGTGTTAATGAAAATTTTCTCTCTTACTTTCGATGGAAAATGGCCCTTAATTAAAAGTCATTTTGATTGGAAGAATTTTAATGACTTGGGGCTCCTCTATAGAGACCAATTTGAGAAGTGAATAATCTTGCAAGGATTATTTTGTGTATCGTGTTTCTTTGTTCACTGTAGTTTTTGCTGCAGGTATGCTTAGGCGAGCAATATGTAAACAATTCAGCACTTTTTGATATCACCTTTTTAATAGCCTCATTGACGTTGTCGGAATATGTAAATGCAGGAAAGTGAAGCCAAAGAGATACCAATTCCTAACATTAAATGGAATGTCTTTGAATTGATGATGAGGTATGATTTTTGGTCCCTTTCTAGGTTTTTCATCTTTTGTTATTTGCTTTGTCGGGTAAATATTGCACTGTACATGACATGATTTCCTCTTGGCGCTTCTAGATTTATTTACACAGGAAATGTAGATGTGAATTCTGATATTGTTCAGGATCTCCTAAGAGCTGCTGATCAGTATCTTCTGGATCGTCTTAAGGGGCTCTGTGAAAGTGCAATTGCTCAAGTACGGCATGAGTGGGGTTTCACATTTGATTTTCTCTTTTTTTTTTTTCAAATTATTCTATGAACTTCATTTAATCCCATGATTCATCATATTGTCCAAAGGATGTTTCTGTGAAAAATGTTTCACTTATGTACGAGTTATCAAAGTCATTCAATTCTATGTCATTAAGGCAAGCTTGTCTCCTATTTTTGTTGGAGCAATTTGACAGACTGAGTGACAGACCATGGTATTTTTTCGTTAAGCGAGTTGAATGCTTCATTCTTTGTTTTTTTCTTACCCCATTAAAGCCATCTTATTTAATGATTTAAATTAAATTCTTATGTTTTGACTACCAAAGCAATTCATAATAAGATCGAATTTTTTCAGAAATTCTTTGTTAGGAAGCATTAGGTCATTTGTTGTCGTTCTTTTTGGAATGATTTACAAGTTGCATTCTAATTCCTAGAATTGCGTTGTGGCATTTATGCTAGTTTGAGCTGCTGATAGTGTGTCAACTTTCTGACTTTGTTTTCTTGACTGTTTATGCAGAGCCATCATAGTGGAGGCATATGAAGGTGTGTGCTTAAGTTACTCCCAGTTGTATAAGTAGCTTTTGCAGATCAATCGCCTTCAGATAAGGAACATGAGGCTTCAGATGCAGATTTTCCACCATGCTGTTGTCTCGAGTCCTTGTAGTTAGTTCTCTCAACTGAAAATCTTGACCATAGGGATTTAACAATATTAGTTGCTGCCGGGTTGTAGGGTAGTTTATTAAGTTAAATGAGTCGTTAGTTGTATCATGTAGATTTGCTCTCATGAGCCGCATTCTCTATTAGTTTGTGGAGTGGGTTTGATGAGATATCTGATAGTCAATTTGCAGCTCTTCCATTTATTTTTTTAATGGGCATAAATTAGTCTATACTCGTCAAAAACCAATGATAAATGGGTTGGGCTAAATCTATATGGATTTGAACGAGCATGTGCAACCCGCTAGTATATTCTTTTTATTAAAAAAAAAACTGAAAATGAAATTCTCCTTTTACTATATTATTGCTACTAATTTCTTTAAACTTTACCAAAAAAACTAATAATAGAATACCATAGTTCTCATCATTTCTCATTGAATCGACACAAGATGATATGCACAAATTAATAAATAGCTTGCGAAGTTCTCAATCAATACAAAAATTACTCTAACAAAATGTACGAGAGGAAGACTTTCATGTTGTATTGTCTTCTTTATCAGATGCACTTAAGATGGTTGAAGTTGGAGCTTTTGCCACCTCCTCTTCAAAACTAATTAAATCAAATGGTATTCCTTATTCATTAATATGTAATAAAAAGATAAATTGATACAATTTAAAAATGCTATTGATATACAGGGGTTTCTTTATCTTAATTTATAGGGAGAATTGCTAAAAATTACCTTGTAAGCAAATTAATTGCTAATTGCTACCATTGCACATTGTGGGTGATAAGTTACACACGGGTAAATGATATTTTGCACATGAAGGATGGTGTTTGCACATTCGCAGGGATGGATTTTACATATGTGGATGATGTTTGCACATAAGGGGTGCTTGTTTGCACCCGTGGTACCAATCAGCAAATAATTTCCTTATAAGGTATTTTTGAGCAATTTTCCCTAATTTATACTTGCATATATAAATATAAATATGTCAATGCTTATATCCAATCGAGTTTTTGCAAGCTCGTTGGTTCTCGTGAATTAAGAGATCTATCAGGAGTAAACTTTGGAGTTGTGCAGGAAAATTGGATTCTGAAAGGACTCCCCACGGCTTGTATTCCTTTACATTCACCCTAAATATCATGAGCATCTCATTGCAATTAGTTTGGATGGTGTACAATGAAACCAACAATTTAATGCCAAAAACAAGAACAATTCCCTTTAAGATGAAGGGGAAATAATTCTGTTTAATCATTGAATCTGAAATTTTTACCTTTAAATCTGGGCAAACATATATAGTTGCACTTCACCACCCTTCCATCACCCGTTTGCACTCTAAAAGTAGATGTTATCGAGTAGGGAGGCACAAATGAGAAGCCAGTGTCTCAGAGATGAAATTGCGAGTAGACCCATTGTCTGCTAGGCTCGTTTAGATTAGCTTATGGAAGCTCCATAAGTACTTATAAATCATGATTCACAGAATACGAAGTAACTTTTACGATTTACAAGGTTACTTTTACGGTCTACGAGGTAAATATGTGGAGGAAATTTATCTCGATTTACGTAAATCTTGCGAGTTGCGACCCAGTATGGATCTTTTGAGCTTCAAAATTACAGAACTAGCCTTTCCTAGCATTGAATCAAATAAGATCTCTCCTGCTAAGCACTTTGCTTACAACTGCCATAAATCCAACAATAAAAGATTTAATTGCAAAGTCACCAGCTTAGTGAGCATTTTATTAAAAATACATTTTATAAACTTAACACACTAAATCAAAATTTGATGTAAACTTAAAGGATTAAATTAAACATATAAGTTAGCTAAATAATTTCATATTGAGAGATTGAATTCCAATTATCATGAATGCTAAAAATTAGGTTTAGATGTTTGGTTAGAGAGGAGAGTAGGGAAGGGTAAGATAGATGCTTCGCTACCCTCATTTAGTTTGAAATTCTTTGAGGAGAAGGGTTTACCCCCATTTTGGCTCCTATTCAAATTGGCTTTCTTGGATGGGAGCCAAAAGTTTTGACAATTTTACTCTCATAACTTTTATAATCTTCCACTAATGCTCATAAAGGAAAAAAAATATTATTATAATTAAAAATATAATATTTTAAAAATAATTAAAAATAAATTATATTATTGTAAGCAAAAAAAATAATACGATGTGTAAAATTATATTATTTCAAATTAAAAATTTTACTAAAATTTAAATATATATTATTATAAAAATATATTATTATAAAAACAAAATATTGTTGCTTAAAATATATTGTTATAAAATTATTTTGAAATAAAAATCCTAAAATGTCTATTAATTTACCAAAAGAACAACTAAATAATTTGGTAGGAATATGAAATTTTAAAGTTTTGGGTGTTAATAACTTGAGTATATAAATTAATAATTTGGGTATATAGATTGACAACTTGAACTCTTCACATTGTAACTTATATACTGAAATTACTAATTGCTATTTTTTTTGCCCTTTGTACTAATTGTTATTTTTAAGTTGTGATTGTCAAACTTCAAAATTTCATATTTTTCCCATACCACCTATTTGTTCTTTTGCTAATTTTGTAGACATATTGATGTTTGGAAAAATTGCCAAAAAATACCTTTAAGGTAAATTAATTGTCAAATGCTACCATGCTTGCAAACAATCTTCCATGTGTTCATAAGATCTTCCGTCGTGTGCAAATAATATTCCGTGTATTCAAAAATCTTCCCTATGAACGTGCAAATATCTTTTGTTTGCGTGTAAAATATCTTCCATGGTAGCATTTGATAATTAATTTGTCCATAAGGTATTTTTTAACGATTCTCCCTTGATATTTTTGTAATTCAAATGATATTTTTTTGTCATTTTCCCTTATATTAATTTATATAATATATAAATAAAAAATATAAATTAATATGTAAGATTAAAATAGTAAATTAATATCATTCCGTGCTAGGGATTTGTCCGAGACCGGAAGATTTTGCTCTCTTCTCTTATTTAACAAGATATTTTTTTTTTGGGGTCCTCTAAAATTATCCTTACCGTCCCCTCTAAAATTAGGGGATTTGGAGGGAAGGGGTATATCTTTGTCATGTGTTGACTAAAATGACCTCTTGCTTATATTCAGTGTGGTTTGCTCGTTTCATTTTATTTTATTCAACTCTACAAGGTATTTTATGCAACTATATATGTAATAATTATAATTATACTTTTTTATAAATATATCTAAAATTACATGTTCTGTGCAAGTTAATTCAAACCGTCCACTTTTCTCTCTCTCGTTATTGATTATTAATATTCAGGATGTATATTTTATTGGAGGGTTTTGATTCTACTAGTAGATATTAGATTCCTAATAATATATATTTATACTGTCTCTAGTCTTAAATATAAGCCTCATTTAACTTTTTTTAGAGATTAAAAAAATTAATTAAATTATTTTAAAATATTTATTTATTTTTATTTTTTTTCTCTAAACTAATGCCTGATCTAAATAGTAAACCAAAATTTCGCATTTCCATCTCTTTAGTATTAAGTTCAGTTCTACTATACTACCAAAAAAGTAGACTTAATTATAAGCAAGAAATTAAACCAGACATAAAAAAGAGAATATGGACCACCGTCCCATCTTCTAACGCATGATTTTATAGTGTATTTGGATTAATTTTTAAAAAATAACTTTTATAATTTACGAAATAAGTATATAAAAAAATTTTTATCTTAATTTATAAAAAATAATTTTTGAAATCACGATTTAAGGTTTTAACAAACACTCATAATTTAACATAAATAATTTACATCCGCAGATTCGTTCGTTGGAAGTTGGAACTTGTAACTCTCGTAACGGAGCAATTTATTAGCTTTCGGATTACGGGTAATTGGGATGCTTATTTGAGGGCATTTGAAAAGATAAAGATTCAGGATTACATCATACTAATTTCTAGACCGTTTCCTTGAGACAGCGAAAACCTTTTCCATGCTATGCTCTGCGCAGATCCTATGTTATTGGGCTCACACTAAATATACTGCTCTGAGGGAGAGGAAGACTGCACCAGTGCGTTGCAGTGCATCAAAATGGACAGAATTTTTTGCAATGATTTACATCTATTACTAAGACAAATTTGAGAATATAATTATTTAGTTTCAACCAAAACTTTAACAACCACATCATCTCAAGTTTTACTTGATTTACAAGTTATGGAGATCTCCCAACTGACGGGGTGCCTCTTCATCCTCAGTTTGACAAATCATATTATAATAGGATGTGTGATTTCGCCTTGGTGTGCTTTACAATAGAGGAACATCACTTTTCATTTGTTTATTTCTAAGTTTTAAAATTTGAAATTCATTAATATCAATCAATGTTCTATTTTTGTTTCCTTGAATTCATATATGAAATAAAATACATAAAAAAAATTTTAAAATGCCACTTACTTGAAATCATGTTCCGTCCTTCACATGGGAGGACGGTTAGACTTATTTAAATGGTTCTATCCTAATATTGTTAGCTTAATGTCTTGAACCAAGTTCTTGAATGGATTGTTTTTTGTCGAATATATATATATGGTGCCAGCATTCTAAAGAGTTTTATCTCGGAAACCTTGAAGAAACGAAAGAAGATTGATTAGAGGGGTGATAATAGGCAATAGTGTTTGATTTTCTTGTAGCTATAGTATTGTCACCTAAATGCATTTGATATCAGCAGGCAAACTATTGCCAAAAATCAACTGCTGAAATATGTTGAGCCATACAAAAGCCAAACTACAAAAGTTTCACCTTAATTATCAGATTCTTGAGCTCGCAAGATTGCTCCAAAACGAAGAATCAGTAATCACAAACCTTGAGGAGCCACATCAGAAGCCGCCGCATGAACCTCCTTCTCCTGAGATGGCGAAGCTGGATGAACTGATCGCAGAGATGACTCGGGAGGAGGCTCAGGCGGCAAAGTTGGAAAAGGCACAGAAGTTGCTAAGAACACCCTATGTACTGCGTCAGCCAGCCTCTGCTCCGCTTCCTGCACCGCCTTCTTGCCTCTTCCAACTTCGCTGCCTGAGCCTCCTCCTTCTGAGTTTCCAGAGCCTTCTCAGCAACTTCTAGCTCGTTGACCAACACATCCACCTTCGCGTCCGCCAGCTTTGGAAGTCTCGTCATTGGTCAATTCTTACACGACCTCTTATATTCTAGCTGAGTTGAGACCGCCAGTGACTCACCCAGAAAAAGAACCCATCTTCAAGCACCTCTTTCTTCTTCGCCTTCCTGCTACTCACGCCATTCGACTCCAAAGGTGCTCTCTCTCTCTCTCTCTGAACATCTGTTTGTATCTCATAATTGAATGCAACTGTGGAGGATATATTGGACTTTTTTAGGATTCTGCAATATGTGTGTATGTTTTGTCGTTTCTGCCTCTGACTCTGCTATTCATTTTTTTTTGTCTCTTAAACTCTCCTTCTGCCTCGCACTTTAGCAGATGCTTTTGTTTCCACGTCTCCTTCCTCTTCCTCTCTTTTTCTCTGTGAGGTACTCTGCTTTTTCGCCTCTGTCTTGGCTGTTCCCGCCTTCACTTTTTCTCTGCATTCCCCATTAATCCCTTGTTTTATCTTCCAACTTTCCAGCTATTACTCTGTTTCACTTGCCTTCCACGCGCTTTCAGTCTTCTTGCTCAGACAATTTTCCCTTCTCAGTCAGCTGAGTGAGAGTTTGACAAATACCTTGTCGGCATATTTTTTATGATAGTGCAAGTTCGCTCCTTCCTCAATCCTAAACGCCATTTACTCATTACTTTTGTCTTATTTTAATGAGTCCGTTGGGTAAAAATATAAGAGATATATGATATTTTTTTACCATAACATATATTTTAAATTTTAGTTTAGGTTGCTAAAAAATATTCACCGGAAAAAAATGTTGGTAAGTGTGTGTGTTGTGTTCTTATTTTGAAAGTTGTGGCTTCAGCGTCTTTAATTACACACAGACTATTGGCACCCTTTTGCTAATAACAAAAACCATACAACACCTTACATGGTTATTTAGTAACATAAACCATGCAAATTCTTCCTTCAATGCGCCTATTAACATAATAATCATACATCTACAAAATAGTCTATGCCAACAGCAAACTTATACTGTTGCCTAATCTTCTATTCCTTTCTCTATTAAGATAAATGCTTGTATAGTTGATTTATATAAACTATGGAAGTAAGTATTAGGTTATGTTAATTTATACTTTAAATTGCCTTACCTGAGATATAGACATGATTATCCATACATATATACATATATATATAGACATGATTTTCTGTACCAAATCTATTGACTTGTGAATAATTTAAATTTTTAATGAATGTTGTATATATAGAGAGATATTACTATTCTGTTCATTTAAAAAGTTGTTAAGATATACTTTTATACATTCTTGCAATATGTAATTTTATATATAAATTGCATTCTATAATAAATTGACCATCCTATGCATTATTAATTTTGTATTAAAAATCTAATTCATTGACGGCTTAGATAAGGACGATCATGTTAATTAACACGTTTTAATATAAAGAGTGTGTTTAGATTAGTTTTTGAATAATAGCTTCTGAAAAAAAAGTGATTTTAGAAAATAGATTCTGAGTAAATAATATTAACAAAAAGGCAGAAAAAATTGGGTTGGTAAACGACCCAAAGCAATTTGATTATAATTCAATTCGTGACCATCATAAGTCCAAAGTTAAATTATGGAGAAAAAATGTTTTTGATAAAATGATAGTATTTGGGTATTGTGATCAAAATCATAATTTTTTTATGGTCAAATTACTAAAATGGATATTAAGTTTTGTGATAATTACATATAAATGATAAGATTTTATTTTAAATATTTTTAAATTTAAATTTTATAATAAATATCAAAAATTAAATAAATTTGTTTACAAAATTAAAATTATAACATTAGCCAAGTATATAACATCATAAAAAATAGCTCAAACATATATGTATTAATAAATTATATAGACTAAAATCATTTATACATAGTAATTATCTAAAATAATATTATATTTTAGATTAAAATACGTATTAAATTTTGACATATTTATTTTCTAGTACAAATCTGCATCCATATCATATTTGACTGGCTTACTTTTATAAGTCTTCCTTTCTACTCTCGATAGTCATTTTCCTTTTCTTAGCAAATTTTCTATTAGTAAAATAGTTAAGAATTGAAGAAAGAAATGGGAATAGAGATTTTGACCAAAAAAATAGGAAACAGAGGGGACGACGGAAGAAAGAAGAAAGAGAAGAAAGGAGAGGAAAGGGAAAAAAAAGGAGGAGAGAGAAAGGTTTATTAGGGGAAATTATGATGCAGACTTCTAAAAAGAGGGGAAAAAAAAGCTTTTTTAAAACTATGATTTTAGGGTCTAAAATCATAGTTTAAAAAAATGATTTTTAGATTTTTTTTGTGTTTAAATAATTTTTTGTCAAACCATGATTTTCACCTCAAAAAAAGTGTTTTACTGTTTCCATCCAAACACACAAGTCAAGCATGATCAACTTTCCATTTCTACAAGCTGTGCCCCCATCCTCTGATATGTGCTGATTTCGAAAGAGCAGCTTAAGCTTAATAATAATAATAATAATGTGCATTTCCACACTTTTTTTGTTGTTGGCATCCTACTGAGTCCAGGGTTAGGATCGAACCTAGATGAGAAGGCATGGAGGCCTCATGCCATGCTAAGTATGTCAAAGTGCACTAACTGCGTTTTTGTAAATCGAGACAAAACTCCATTGTCAAATGAGAGAGGTGAGGCTATGCTAGACTTCAAGAATCATGATGCTAGACATGTTTGGAAACTTCTGAAACCATGGTATCAGAAGTTATTTTTTGCAAATCGAGAAAAACTCTTCTCACATACTTACTTCATAAATCGTCAAAGTTATTCTCTAAAAATTAATCCAAACACACACTAAACCTAAACATAGGAACTCATTATCATCAGAAAAGTATTCCAAATTTCCTTGCAAGAATGAATATAATATTCTTCCTTCCAACTAATAATGCTTATATAAGTGAGTGTTTGCCAAATACTAAAACTGTGGTTTCAAAAGCTATTTTTCGTAAATCGAGACAAAACTCTTCTCACGTACTTACCTCATAAATCGTAAAAATTATTTTCTAAAAGTTAATCTAAACACACACTAAGTTTTGTTGAGAGAATAAGTATTTGTAGGGTAATAAATAAGATTTTATTAATTTTACTCATTTATTATTGGTTAGACACATGAGAAAGAGCAATGAGAGATAGATGTAAATGTATAAAGATAAAAAGTTGTAAGAGAAAATGTGCACCCTTTAATAAATAAGAATAAATATAAAAAAATTATTCATTTAATATTTTTTTTATTTACGAGAACGACTTATAATTAAAGTAAACCAAATATCATATTTCAATATCTGTTGCATTACGTTCCACTACCCTCCCAAAAAATAGACTTATAAATATGCAAGAAATCAAGCCAGACATCAAAAAGTGCATATGGACCACAGTCAATGTTCGATACTAATTTCAAGACCAATTCTTTGTGACAGCGAAAACCTTTTCCGTGCTATGCGACGGTGATCCATGCTTATTGAGCTCATCACACTACTATACTGCTCTGACGGAGAGGAAGACTGCACCGGTGTTTTGCAATGGATTAAAATTGGCAGAAAAGAAATATGGAAGTGACTGGCAAGAATGTAACTTCTAGAGAAGAAAATATGAAATTATGGAATTTATTGATGTTTATCGAATTGATGAGGTGGCTTATTAAGTAATATGTGTACTGTCATGAATCATGGTCAAAGTAAGTATTCGTTTATAATAGTGATTGAAATCTTTAAACACAGTTTTTCAATTATGATTTACGGTATACGAGGTAATTATTTAAGAGGAGTGATGTCTTAACTTACGTGTTTTGGTTACTTTCAAGATAAAAATGTTTCTAAAAAACCTTTCCAATAGCCATCACTATCTCTAAAATTAATGTGAGCATATATGCGCGTGAACTAATGGGCTGACTGAACATGATTAGCCTTGCCTTATTAAAATTTATTGTTTGTTTAGAATAGCAATTAGAGTCTTTAAAAATATTTTTTCAATTGTGATTTACGGTATACGAAATAAGAAATAAATATGTGAGAGGGGATTTGTCTCGATTTATATAAATAAACACTTTTAGAATGTTCAAAAACTGTCCCAAACATACTATGGATATACAATTGTAAATGCTTATAACAAGTTGTAACAGCGAAGTGGTGATGATCAAATTATTCAAGAATGGTCGAGTTTAATTAATAAGATGAGTAAATCGCCATATTAAGTAAGTGAATACCTTTAAAAAAAAAACAAGTTTACACGTAGCTAGCGTAGTAAATAAACGAACTCCAATAGGATTAGATGACTATGGATTCACCAGTAGAAGCTACCCCATCGCTATTACCTGATGTATCCTTGTGCTCTTACATATGTTTTGTTGTTTCTGCCTCTGCTCCACTACCCATTTTCGCAGATGCTTTTATTTCCATGTATCCTTCTTCTGTTTTTTCACCTGTCTTGGCCAATCCCTGCATTCCCAATTAAACCCCTCTTTTCTCTCCAAACTTTCTAGCTATTACTCTATTTCACTCACCTTCCACGCGCATTCAGACAATTTTCCCTTCTCAGTCGGTTGATTGATTGGGTTTATTTTTTATGCTAGTGCAAGCTGGCTCCTTCTGAATCCTCAATGCCGAGCTGGTTTCGTATTCCAAACCTTTTTCTCTCACATTTCTTATGACGGACAAACTCAGTCAACTTGCTTGAATTATAAATGTCGGATAGAAGATAAATGTGTGAGATGAGTGTTTTGAATAGTAATTAGAATTTTTAAAAGCAGCTTTTCAATTTTGATTTACGGTATACGAAGTAAGTATGCGAGAGAAGTGTTATCTCGACTTACGTGTATAAGCACTTACAAATATTTCATAAGTGATACCAAACATACCAGTGCCTTGATGTAATAAGTGGTTCCATTAGGGTCTAGGTTCACATAGTTGCTTTTTTTTAAAAAAAAAAATCCCAACTTAATAATGAGTAAAAAGAGCACTCATCATTTTATTTTTTCCCTAATCATAAATATCCGCAATCATATTTAAGGCATTGTGAAACATTAAATATAGGCACCTATTCCAACAAGAGTTCCAACTTTGATTCCTTCCACTAAATCCAACCCATTAGTAAAAGAATATATATATTTTTTAGGGAGAGAGAGTGGTTGGCACTTGGGTTGGTGGTGGCAGTGGCGTATGGGTTGGCGTTGAGGGGGAGGGAGTTTGTGTCAGTTTGGATTAGAGGTAGAAGCTACTTTTCCAACGTGATTTACGGTATACGAGATAAGTTTGTGAGATAAGTTTTATCTCGACTTACCTAAACATATTTTTCTACCATTTTTCTCAAACAGACCATTTATGCAGATGGGTTACAGAGGCCACTATAATTAGCTAATGTCCTCAGAATTTTTCAGTGAACTAACTGAGGGGGAAAAACAAGTATTTTATACACATTCCTTTTATACAATTTTTTTTTTAAGTTTTTGCGATAACTTAAGATGGTTTATATTCTTAATCCCAAAGTTGAAAAATTGCATCAAAAAATTTATAAACCAAATTGTGGTCTTTATGCTACTTTTTTTTTTTAACATTTATGCCACTTACTTAAAATCACGTAGCTTCCTTCACATGGCTGGAGGATTACTTGATACAATTCTAAGGCTATTTTCACAACTATTATTTTGAAGGTATGGCTTTCTAATATTCTTTTAGCCTTCTAACTAAGTTTTTTTTTATTGAGTGGAAAATAGTGTGAAAATCTATTTTTCACTTCTCATCCTGAAGGCAGCCATTGTACCTTGAATGGGTAAATGAACATATTTTCCCCATGTTGTTCTTGGGAAATGGGCATCTGAATTTCAGATAAATTATGACCTGAATTTTCTTCCTAACAAACTCTTAGGGCCTTGTTTGGAGAAGCTTATTTGAGCTTATCAAAAAATCTTATGGGCTTATGCACATAAATCGAGACAATTTTCACCACATAACTTATTTCGTATTCCGTAAATCACGATTGAAAATAGTTTATAAAACTTTCAATCGTTGTTCCAAACATAGTTTGCTTAATGTCTCAAAACCAAGTTGTTGAATTGAATGCTTTTTGTCTATATATATATATATATATATATATATATATATATATATAGTGTTCTTATTTTGTGAGTTGTCAGCTTCAGCGTCTTTAATCACAGAGACCATTGGCTTTCATTCGCTCGGAATCACAAAAACCGTAGTAGAACACCTTTCGTGGTTGTTCAGTAAGATAAACCGTGCAAGTTCGTCTTTCAAGGCGCCTTATTATAATAGCGATCCATGATCTACAGAATAGTCCCTACCTTACACAGTAATAGTCCCTGTCTTACACAATTCAGTTACAAATTCTATAATTAGGTTATAATTAAAAGATAAAATGTAGCTTTCAAAATAACTTAGTATTATAGAACAGATTAGTATTATGGAACATAATTGTTGTTTCTAATTAGTTAACTTAGCATTATGGAACAGAATTGTTGTTTTTTGTAATGCCCGTCCCTAGACCTCTTTTTCTATGTACTGTGAAAACATTACCAACCATTTTTTTCTTTCAATTCGTGGGGTCGCTATTCATCTAGTAAAGCCGTTTTTGCCATAATATTTTATTACGGGGTTACAATTCAATTCTTCGCTCCATTCATTACTATCAATGTATTCTTTTCTTATTAATCATTCTCCTTACTTAACTAATGGGCTTTTACAGTACCATTACCCATTTCTAATTTAATTATCACGTTTAGGAAATTCGATTCATCAGTCATGCGGTGATATACAATTAATCATTCAAATGTCAATTTCACAACGGTACAACATGTAAATAATTCTTCTCCTGGCACAACATCCTGCACTCATCTTCTGTGTTCAGCTGCCTATATGGTTGGTTGAGGGAGGGTGAGATTCGGAAAAAATAGTAGCAAACAATACAAGATGTATATTTAATGTATAACATGCTTGCCTTACATAAATTCATGCCAACATAATGACATATTTACATGCTCAATGTTACAACATACTCATGATCATAGCATAAATATAATAGAGCTTCAATAAATCAAATATGTTCAACACAATTAGGTAAAGAAGTCACATAAATCAATGAACAAACATACATATCAAATACATGTAGGTTAGGCAAGTTCACTACCTTTGGTCTTTGTGTTCTCCTCTTGTACCTTTTCTTCCAACCATTGAAGTTACTTGAAGAATCTTCCATTCCTCTTCTTTGTCATCCTATGGCCTTAGATACATAACCATATGATTAAAGTCATGACAATTGAGTGTTCAATGTGACTACATATTAGCCTTTAGAACATGTCTCTTATCTTTGGCCCCATACATGTTTCAAATTACTTTAGGTGCCACAAATTCGTGAATCCACCTAATCTGTCAGATTTTCACCCAACTTTAAAAAATCATAATTATATCTCTAGGACTTCAAATAAAATGGTTCAAAGTCCTAGGTAACCCTCATTAAGTGTATTTTAAGGGAAAAATACTTCCCACTGCCAAATACACGTACATTGTTCCAGAATTATCAATCAATCCTCACTGGTTCAGAAAAATTTCCAGATTCAATACCTAATTTCAAAAATTCATATCTCTTAATATACTGACTCAAATGGCACATATTACCTATCAAATTAAAGCTTAACATGTATAATTTTATTCTATAAATTTTTATGGCAATTGGACAAGATTTAGTCATTCAAAAACTCGTCACAAGCTGGCTGCTTCCAGAAAACAAAATCTGGTAGCACTATATCAAAGTTTCAACTTTTGATTTTTCATTTCAATTCATTCAAGACTATAATTAGGGGTTATTCCCACACCATTTTTTATGTAGAATCCATTAAAGAACTCAAAAACTAAAAATCAAACTCCTTCCCTAGTTTCTGGTTCTGGCTGAACCCAACACCCAAACTAGCAAAAACCAAGTTTGCATTTTTGACAACTAACTAGTCTTATATTATCATCAAACACATTATTTCATCATATTTAAACTTAAATCACCCTTAGGTCCCAAAATCTCCTCTTGGCCGAAAAATATATGTGCCCTAAGAGATTCAGAAAACTCATCAAAACCTTAAAACAATTGGTTCAAAATGAAGCTTAGGCCTACCTCTTCCCGATTCTACAATTGGTTCGGAATTATGACGGCACTATGGCTAACTAAACATCACAAAATACCCCTGATCAAAAAAATAAGACCATAGAAAGAAAGCTCTCAGTGAGTAGAACAACTTTTCTAAAGAGTTTATCAGTCGAAAATAATGATTCGGGATCGGAATCGGCTTCGAAGCTCAAGAACTTTTACTATTCATCCACCTTCTCTCTTCTTTCTATTTTCTTGGGGTTTTTTTCCATATTTTTCTCTCCCTCCTCCTTGCTTGGACATCCACTTTAAAGGAGAATGGAGGGATGAGATTTGATCTTACCTTTAATTACATCTTGTAATGCCGTATGTTAAGGGATTAAATCATAAAGACACATGTGTCCTCCTTTCTCTTCTAGGGGTCCTTGTATGTGTCAGGGGAAGGAAATGCCTGATGAATTCCCCTAACTCTCAGGTTTGGTGTTTGCGAAAGTCAAGTTTTTGACCAGACTGAAGACTGGTGGATTCCCAAGACTCAGAGGCTAGGTGACATTTTCTGAAGGTGCCAACTCAAAAGGCAAAAAATAAGTGTCATCATTAGGGATACTTGTCACCTTCCTATCAAACCAACACAAAAGTCAAGTGGCACTTTGTTATAACGAGAGAACACTTGTCAATTTCTTATGGTGCCAACCATAAAGTAAAATCATTATTAGCCATCATTAATCATCATTACTTATTCTATTAAAGTTACTTTAATAAAGTTACTTTATTGGCGTTTACTCAAAATCTTACACGGGTTTTTACTTGGGACTGCTTCACATATACCAAGGCTCGCCAAATAACGTTAGGTTAGAATGTTTATATGGGCCCTACATGGCGCCACATACCAGCGTTTTTTCTAAAAATGCAGGGTACACATGTTCGTCCTGAAAATGCCGTGTGCACACCTATACCGGCATATTTTGCTTGACCAGTCAGTCTCATACCTTATGACATAGTTGGGTGGCATCTTTCTATCAACCCAATGGCATCGTATATGTGTCCGATGTACATCTGCACCAATACTTGATCCTCCTATCTACGCATACTGGGCCTTGTGCCTGGTAGGGCTAAATCACATAGTCCCCTAGAGTCTTTCTATATCTCCTCATTCTTGGAACCCTTCCCAAAATAGGCTTAATAGTCTACCTGATATAGGCGTATCTTCAAGTCTCTAGGCCCAAAATTCAGAATATTACATTTCTAATCAATCAAGCTGAATTATGATAATGACTCAATCTTGACGTGAGTTTGAATTAATAAGGGAAAGAGACAAAATAACCCATTTGAAATATCAAAAGGAAAAATGATGTTGTTGAGTTTTAATAATACTAAATGAACTAATTTGAAATTTTGAAATGTTAGAAAATTACATAATTACCCTTATTTTAAAAAATCCTTAAAACCCCTTGTCAGCCGGTTGTTGGAGTGTTGGTGGCGTAATATATATTTTTTAATTCCTTAAATAAAATTAGTCAATATGGGAACTTTAGTAGTTAATTGCAAAATTGAAGTAGTAAACAAGGTCCTTGTTATTGAATATTTCTTAATAACTACTTTTGTTTTGCTATTTACTATTGTAGTTTCGATATATATTACTTTAGCAGGCTACCGACAAACTCCTTAATATATTTTTTGAATTTCCAAAATAAGAATAGTAACAGAAAAACTAGAGAAGTTTATGGCGAAACTAGAGTAGTAAATACTAAAGAAAATCCATGTTGCTAATATAGTTTCTAATAACTACTTTTGTGTTACTAATTTCTACTATAGTTTCACTATTAACTACTGTTATTTCTGAAATTCAAAAAATATATTAAAAACTTTGCTAGGAGCCAACTAAAGTAGTCAATATCAAAACTAAAATAGTAAGTAGCAAAACAAAAATAGTTATTAGGAAATGTTAAACACAAGTACCTTGTTTACTACTTTTATTTCAGTATTAACTTTTCAAGTTTCTACATTGAAAATGTTTATTTAAGAAATTCAAAAACATATATTTGGCCACGCGGAGCTCCAGTTACCAGCTTAGGGTTTTAAGGATATTTTTTTAAAAATAAATGTAATTTCTCAACATTTTGAAATTCTAAATTAATCCATATAAAATTATTGAAATTCGACACCTTTATTTTTCTGTTGCATATTTCAAATTTTTTTTATCTTTTTATCTTGAATTAATGTACCACCATTACCTTCTCATCTAAAAAAATATGCAGCTTCACTTATCAGTTATACAATATGTTTGTTTGAATTATATTAAGAATTATGTATTTCTTGCCATAATACTCGTTATTTCTGTGTCTTTAAAATTGCCCCTTGCGGTTTTTATGCATGGGTTTTAATTTATTGGGTATTATTGGTGTGTAGAATATATTTACCATTGGCTTGGGCTGGATATCATTTCGAGGGATACCAATTGATACGGGGAGTGATTTAAGGGTGTGTTTGGATAGCTTATTGAGGTTCTAAAAGCAAGATTTTGGGGGTAAAAACAAGATTGGGAGTTTTTGAGTTTTTCAACTAGGGCAATGTTTTGATCAGCAGTCACTTAATTTATAAGTGTGATTCATACAAGTTGAGACAAAATTCATCTCACATACTTACCTTGTATACCGTAAATCATGATTGAAAAGCACTTTTGGAGGTTCCAATCGATATTCCAAACACCGACATATTTGACATAATTTCTGGTCCTTTGGTCTTATGAGATAGAAGCAGTTAGATCTCCCTCTTAAATAATTATTGCAATGTATTCTCAGTTCATGTGTTTTCCCATAATTATTTCAGTTTATTAAATAATTTCTTGGGAAATACAGAGTGACTTTGTATAAGTATAATATATTCGTTATATAATCTAACAAAATCAGATTTTATGTGTCATATATCATTGTAAAAGACTCTGCTGTTTTTAAAAAAAAATAGAAGGAAAACATAAACTTGAAAATTATTCTGCTCTAAATGTATGAAGCGTGAAAATAAGCACGAGGCATAAATGAGTTTGAATATATAAATGTCTGAAGCTATAATAGCACGGCGTCTCCCTTGGGGTCCCTAGGCCTATGGCCGTCTCCCACCGGGGTCCTTAATGGTGCCGAACTGACCATCGCCCATAATGGGGTCCTTGAACCAGTCAGGAACTGTGCCCTTCCCACAGGGATTTAATACGCCTCCCCAGGGCTCGAAAGCTTGACCTAGGGGTAAGTACGAGCCTTATGAGTCACCTGGTAGCCATTTGCACCGCTGTTGAGTGTTCGAGTTCTTGGGGAGGCAACTCTGGTAGGCGAGTGTGCTGTGCCCTCACAGGAAAAACCTCATGGGGTAGGGACAAATCCTGCTAGCTAGGGACCTTCGGGGAGACACTAGTCCGGCGCCACTAGGGACCCTGGTGAGGGGCGACGCCGTGCCATTATAGAAGCAATGAAGAATCAAAATATTTAATATTCCTTTTGTATTGTATTTCTGGATGTTTTTATAATTTTATTTTTAATTTATCTTATAATTATCACAATATATATACATATAATATATATGTATTATTTAATTTAATAAGGTTCACATCATTTTCAGTTATTTTTCATTTAAACTTACTTTTTAAAATAATCATCTAAACAAGTTTAGTTTCAGAAAATCTACTTATACTACCGTTAATCCAAACATAAATCACATTACACAATTTTAAGTTTGCATAAGTCAGATTGCAAAAGAAAAAAAAACACTTTTTTCACTACTATCCCAAACAAACACCTAGCCATATCCTAAACACACACCTAGTCATGTCATTTTATTGTTGAGATCTCTTTTCTTTTACATTTTTTTCATGACATAATTTGTTATGGGCGTTTGGTAGCATGGAATTGGGCATTGATATATATACATATATGTATACATATAAGCCGAAATCACATTGTTCAAATCAAAACTAGTACTACTTCTATAATGGCATTATAAATTAGGTCTTATATTTAGAATAATAGGTAGTATCCTATTTTTATCAACCAAATTAGCAAAACATTTAATTTACTCTAACTCTAACTAAAAACAACACCTAATAAAAATTGACCATTAGTATAATATTTCATGTTTGGTGAAATGTGTTGGTGTTGGCAACTTGGTGTAAAGCTTGTTTCGATCTAAACAGGCAGAGTTATGAGTAAGTCAAGCTTCCGAGTCGCAACTCGCCTCTGAGTTTATGAATGGGTATATCTTACTTTCCTAAATATAGAATTTTCCAAAAGATCACATATATCTTCTTTGTTTTTCCCCTTGCTTTGTAATGCTCTTGACGATGTTCAGTGAGGAAGCTCTTTCATCTTACAACTTCTTATATGCAAATTTCATCAATTTGTTCAAGTTTATGCTTAGAAAGATAGAAGTTCCGTATTTCATTTTACACAAATGCATTTTAATTGTTTCCGGCAAATTATGTGAAGGAAACAATAGGAAGAGAGAGAAAACTTGCGAACCGAGGTGAATCCACATTTAGATTCAGGTCAAACCTCCAATGCTTTATTGCTTATGCAATTATTTGGCTACTAGAGCCTAAATAAGATTCGCACAACAGATCACTAAAACAAAAAAAATGGTGGGAGAGAAGAGAGATTATCAGATAGTTTAATGGCAAGGGTTAAGTTCAATTGAGAGAGGCACATCTTATTTATAGAAGTATAAGGAGACCATTAATTATGAAGTTATGTGCACTCCTACTTACTCTCTTAGTAATAATTAGGAAATTAATTCTTGATTAATTTCCTAATATATAATTACTTATTTCTCAATTAACAAATTTATAATTAATGTTGATTTGTTTCTTATTTGATAAGGCTATTTATTTTCTAATCAAATAGTCTGGCCCATCAAGGAAGGACCTAGACCCAAAGTCCAACATAATGGTTCCAGAATTTAAGATTTTTAGAATAATTTTAGGTTAATTATATCATTTTAAAATAAATGATAATAAATTGTGTCCCGGTCAAGTCAAGAGGCAACAAAGTTGTCACATTAGAGCCCCTAAAATTGTGAACATAGGCCTTCTATAATTTGACCGCCTAAAATAGATAGAGCAACTTTCATGCCCAACTAGTGAAAAAAAAAGATGAGAATATATCATACCACCAGTGACGTACAATCTAGTAAAAAAGATGAGAATATATCCGACCATCGAGTTCTCATGTTGAAGCAAGTCCTTCTCCAGTGGACATGAGCGCAATAGGTCCTTTATGTATGTTAAGAGTATGATAATCTTGTCCTATAACAATCAATTTATGTTGCCTAGTAAAGAGCCTCTCCAAGCAAATGAGGACTTGATCATAATATGAACGTTGAAGTTCTCTAAAAAGAAGCCATTAAGAAGGTCAAAACAAACATGACGAAGCAAGTTAGAATTCATGGTAAATATAATGATTGAATTCAATGTAAATATAAACACTATACTATACTATACTGCTTGTATATTGTCTTGGCTAATAAAATAGCAGTGTGGAAACGTGTCATAAGGTTAGCTATGTGTTGTGCTTTTTTTTTTTACAATAATAAAATTCATTAAAAGGAAGGTCTAAGCCCAACATTTTAAAAGAAATAGACATAAGCCGACTAAGAGCAAAGCTAGAAAATGCAAAAAAAATCCTACGAAATGAAAACAAAACACTAAAGGGAAAATAAAAAAAAAGGTCAAGGGTGTGTTTCACTTTATTGTCTTGGTTAGTTAAAGTGAACCTAGGTCAGCACATGTCTCAGGGTTGGTACTCCCTCCATTTCTTTATCCTTTATCCATTTTGTTTGGTATTCCATTTGTTCTTCTATCTATTGTCCATCTTGTTCCCATTGTTACGTCTTTATAATTTTTAAGTAAAAAAATGCAATGAATGATTACTATAAAATAAAAGGGAACAGTTCAATAAAATACAACCCGAACCTGGCTTGATACCAGGCCCGAGTCTAACTATAATACTATCTACAAAATCCCCTAATATCCTGTGCCTTTGTTCTTTGGTCTTTTCTCTATTTTGTTCATTACTCCCTTCATTTATTTGTCTTTTTTACATTTTGTTCTCACTGTTATGTCATTATATTTTAAGTAAAAACATAAAATAAAAAAATACAATGAATGATAACCACAATTTAAAAAGGAATAGTTCAACAAAATATGACTCAAGCCTAATTCCGATGCCATATACAAGCCTGAATTAGATATCATGGCTCTAATACCAAACCCGAGCCTAATTCTGATACCACACTTGAGCTTTACTTTGGCACCAGCTATAACATCCCGTAATATCCTAGTTCTCGCTCTCGATATTATGGTGAACCTAAACTTTTGGCTTCTCCCCAACATCCTTATTATAGCGCTTGGTGAACTTCTCCTATCTAATTTTACAATTGCCTTCATCCATTTTATGGACATTGGAAAGCCACTTTTTGCACAACCTCAATCCATACTCCAGCATCATTTTCATTGAAAAAATTTGCTCTCATTTCCATACAAAGCATCACCAACAATGCATATTCTTCCTCAGTTTACTCTATGATATCCAATGCCCAATGCTCATATTCCTACTCTGATCGGTAGCGCTCCTGCTTTTGTTAAAGGCGTTTATGCTCTTGCTATAAATAACTTATGTCATTGTATAACTAACTTCTCGTTTTGTTAATTTATTCATTACTTTATTAGTGAAATATGTGAAGATAAAAAAGGTTACTTTCTTTAGAACATGGCCACCTGGTATCAAAGCAAGGTCCTATAGCACCTATAAATTCCCACATGGTATCAGAGTAAGGTCCTCCAGCATCTCCAAATTCCCACATGGTATCAGAGCAAAGTTCTTTGAGCACCTCTGAATTCCCACATGGCACTAGAGAACTTTTCTATGATACCATGTTCGAATTTGTAGGTGCTGGAGCGCCTTGCTTTGATTAAAGGTGGCCATGCTCTGATACCATAATGATCTCTGCTTCTACCTTGTCACATTCCGCAATGACCTTCTTTATTCAGGCTCCCTCCCCAACCTCAAACCAAACCAAACCTCAAGCTTTAAGAAATCAAATTAGCAACAATCTAACAACCCAATCTTTATGCACACTAACAAACTTTAAGAAATCAAACCAGCAACATTCTAGATACCCAGCACAACAAACTAGTAATTAAAACTCAAATAAAAAATGAGAAGATCATTTCTAACTAAGATTTAAGGCTTAGACAAAAGATGAAACATTAAACTACTGAAACTAACTTAGAAGGTCAAGGGTTTGCCAAAAAAAAGTTTTTGAGCTTCAACCTATACTGCACCTGCTATGAGGAGGCACACATCCTTCGCTTTCTCTACATCCTTAACTGTATGTTGAGCGCCTTCTCCTGATTCGCCAGATTTTCCTTAGCTTCTTAGACGCCCTTGGCTAGTGTACTTACCTTCACTGTAGCCTTTGCCATTGCATGTATATCTACCAAACTTGTTGCCCCTGCCATTACCTGCATAAGACTCTGCCCCACCACATCTGCCTTCTTTATCTTAACATCCATCTTCGTATCCTCATCCTTGGCTTTCACCTTTGCTTCCCATGCATCATGTTGCACATCAATTAGAAATCCCACGAGATCCCAGCAGCACTCATGCTTAAGCACATCTTCCAACCCTAGAGGCAGGCCCACCAGTAGTGTCGTCACCTCAGTAAGAGTTGAATAATCTTGTCATTCTCGATATTTAACACATCGAGGCATTAGAGGACCTTATCCATGGGGTTCTTGGCACAAAGGACACAATTGGGTAGTAATTGGTTCAATATGTGTCAAGGGTTTACATATTTGTTTTTTCCCCAAAATTCCAAACTTAATAATGAGTAAAAGAAACATTTATGCCATTACTTAAAATCACTTACCTTCCTACCTGATGGAGAGTCAATCCAAGTATTTAAGAATTTGATCCTTGTAAGCCTCTGTCAGATCTCGGGAAGATGCCATAGTAGGGGTAGAGACAACGTGAAGAAGAGAAAGAGTGGAAGAAGTTCTCACAGTGTAAGATATAAACAAGTGGTAATAAATATGACCCGAGCCTGACTCTAATACCATGACTTTGATACCAAACTCAAGCCTAGCTCTGATACCATCTATAATATCCCTTAATATCCTAGCTTTAATACCAAACTCGAGCTTGGCTTTGATACTACCTATAACATCCTTTATAGCCCGTTTGGTTCGATTCCACTAGAGATAATTACATGTAATCCTGATGCAGTAAAATGATTACATCATTTGGTTGGGCTTATGCAATGTAAAGAGGATTATACTACTAAGACTGATGAATAGAAATGCAAACATCATGTAATAATGTGAAAATGACACTATTGCCATTATAATTTTTTAAACTGACCAAAATGCTCACCCATAAATACTGTTAAATATTAAATAATTTTAATTACTACTACTAAATATTAAAAAATTTATATTCCAAAATTAATAAAAATATTAACATATCCCATTAAATAATATTTCTATAATTAAATATTAAAAATTAACATGAATCCATAATATTTTTACCATTAAATATTAAAAAATTACTATAAACCTAACGTGTACATCACACAAAATGACAAAAAATTATCATGAACTCAATGTGTACATTATTATATATGTAGATAGGGGTAATTTGTTCATTGCTATATTATTCTCATGTTCGATATAATCCAATCAAACGTTTTTATGCATAGATATTATCTTTTCCTAATGACGAACCAAACAAATCATATAATCATCATTACATTACAGTCTATTACATTACATTACTATCAATTCCGTAAACCAAACGGGTACTTAATATCCTAGTACCTTTGTTCATTTGTCTTTTTTCTATTTTGTTCACTACTCCCTTTGTTTATTTGTCTTTTATACATTCTTTTCTTACTATTATGTCTTTATATTTTTTAAGTAAACAAATAAAATAAAAAATACAATAAATGATAACCACAATTTAAAAGGAATAGTTTAATAAAGTGTGACACAAGCCTAATTCTGAGGAAGCAGATCCCCTCAAAAGCGTTTCCCTCATAATCTCATCTAGACTATTAATTTCTTTAATTGTGGTCGTCCATTTGTTTACTTTTAACATAATAGGACCGTTGGTTTCTTTTAATCATGGTCATTCATTTGTTTACTTTTAAAACACAACCATGCCTTGGAAACAATAACCTTCTTTTGGAATTTTTTGCTGAGCTTGGTAAGAAATATTGTCAAAGGCAAGCTATGAGAAAAAAGAACTCATTTTTTCATAGAAGATCATATCTTTTGGATCTTTTCATAAACTAATTAAAATCCGCAGGTACCCCAGTAATGATATTATATACAAGATTCAATTTCAGTGTATCTGATTAAAATTTTCCATTGTAAAGTTTCATAGATACACCAATATGGAGAATATGCTAAAAGGAGTAGCACTTTTCAGAAATGGCTTCATGACATATTTTCTCATATTGCAGTAGTTATGAACCCACACCCATCAGTTCTAGATTTTGGAAATGAGAGACATTTTCTGAAGGGAAAAGGCAATGATAAGCATGTCAAACCTACAATTCACTGAGACAACAACAGATTTAAGCAAACAAAGAAAATTTTAGATCTTCATAAATAGAGCATAGGGGTGCAATATTACTAGAGTTAACATTACATGCTTGGTACCTAATTTAAGCCATGTGAGCAAAAATGACAGTTGATAATGATGCCAAAGACTGAGTGATGCATCCCATCAAGCCATCATCAAGTACGTTAGAAGGGAATGAGATGCGTTAGGGATTTAGCAAATTTGGGAATTAAATGGATGATTTAGATTATAACAAAACAAACGGTGGAGACACAATTGTAAATTATATGACGTGTTAAATTTTTAGCGATTGGATTATTTGGACGGAATTGATTTAGACGATGAGGGACGCTAAGGGACGTGCTTCTGAGAGGATTCGGACCCTTAATTCTAATATCAAACCCATACTTAGCTTTGATGCCATAACTCTTATTGTAGATCCGAGCCTAGCTCTGATACCATGATTCCAATATTAGACCCGAGCCTGGCTCTGATATCATGACTTTCGTACTAAATGTGAGCCTTGCTCTAATACCATTTAATCATTTATAACATCCTACAATATCTAGTGCCTCCATCTTGATATTAAGGTGAAGATCATATCCTAAGAAAGATCAAGCTAAGTAGGTCTAGTGGTCGAGGAATGACAAAATATCAAATTAAGCAGGTTTAGAGGTGAATGACTTACCCAAATAGTACTAGGCAAGAATATCATAAACCTGAACTTCTGGCTTCTCCTTAACAGCCTTATTATAGTTCCTATTGAGCTTCTCCCATCTAGTTTTACAACTGCCTCCATCTTTTCTATGACCATGGGAAGTCATTTTCTACTTAAACTCAATTCATACTCTAGCGTCATTTTCATTGTGAAATTTTTCTCTTATTCCAATACGGAGCATCACCAATAATATATCTTTTTCCTGGTCCACTAGATGATATTTAGTATTAGGGGCGCATACTCTTATCTTGCCGCCAGCTTATTCTCTTATTAGCACTGAGCATCTGCCTTTACCCGTTACATTCACAATGACCTCCTTTATCTAAGCCTCCTCCTTGACCTTAAACGCAACTGCCTCCTCACACCAAGCATGCAGCTCCTCAACCTAAGCCTTTACTTACACACGTGTCCTAGTGTTAGTACTCCCCCCGTTCCTTTGTCTTTATATTTTTTAAGTAAACAAATAAAATAAAAAAATAAAATGAATTATAACCAGAATTTAAAAAGGAATAGTTCGATAAAATGAAACCTAAACTTGGCTTTGATCCCTAAACCAAGCTTAGCTTTGATACCAAACTCAAGATTGACTATGATATCATATCTCAGATATCAGACTTAAGCATGACTCTGATACCAGACTATAACATCCTATAACATGCTATGCTTCCATGTTGATATTGTCCACTTTAGGGTCCATTACTACCCACGATTTTAAAACGCGTTGAGTGAGGAATGAGAAGAGAATGGGAAAGCAACATGTAGGTGGGAAAGAGGGATTGAGGGGTGACATTAGCAATTGAGAGAAAATGAGAGTTTTCATAGAGGATAGAAGATGAAATCATAAAAGACTTGTATAACATAAGGGTTAAGATACAAATTTACTCTGAAATTTTTTGTTGAGGAGCAATGTTATTTTAAAAAAATTTTATGTTCAATATTACCCCCTAAATGTTTAAATGGACCAATGTTTCCCTTTTTCGTTAAAAAGTTAACGGTCAACGTCAATTTTTTAACGGTCAACATTAGTTTTTTAATGGTATGGGGCAACATTGCTATGATTTGGAACTTTCGTGGTGACATTAAACCTAAAAAAAACTTCTGAAATAATATTGCTCCTCAGCGAAAACACATTAACCCGATGTAGTAATATTTTTTTGGCTAAAAGTTTTTTATAATATTTCCGCCAAAATTTTTCTATCACCTCAAAATGTTTAGTCATACATATCACACGTTTGTTTGGTCAAACCAATTTACTGTTGAGATACCCCCCCCCCCCCCCCAAAAAAAATTCTGTTCGGTTCATGTTTTGGTTACGGTGGAACGTTCGGCCTCGTGGGCTTTGTTTTATATGCCTGCTACAAGCTGGCAGCATGCTCAAGTACATAAAGACGTTTTTGTGCATAAACCACTGTTATTTGCTTGCAGCTTGCGGCTTCTAAGACTATCGAACTCTTCAAATTATGGAAATTGGACAGATGGCGCATGCTAGTCATTTGCTAGTACTGCAGGAATACTTTCCCTCTAAATTAGATGATCCCCTTTCCTTCTGGTTGTCTTCAAATGTCTGAAAGCTTAAAAAGAATTATTATAGTTTAATAAAGAACCCATAGACACATATTCTGATATTCTAATTTTGATTAAAGGTGCACATGAAGCTAGCAGGAGAGATATCTTTTTTCTTAATACATTTTATATTTTTTTTTATACATGAAATATATCTATTAGACTATTACGAGACTAAATGAGAATCTTCGTTTGCGTCTTTCTAACATTCTAACATTTTTCCTCGATCTCCGAAATATCTATTTTCTCTTCCTACCGTAACACAATGGAAATCCCCTTGTCACCCAACAAAAACTGGGTCTCGTTTTTTCTAATTCTTAATATTAATAAATGTTTTCAATTTTTTAATAATTATATACACGTATATATAATACAAAGCGATATTTTGGGGAAGGAGAAACTGAAAAATTGCCTAACAGATGTCTGAGTCGGTTGACGGCGCGGGAAGCGGTTTGCCTAGAGCCCAACAGTCGTCTCTGCAATCGCCTTCACTTCAGAGATTGAGTGAACTCTCTCTCTCTCTTCTTTTATGAGGAATCTCCCCCGACAGAACGTCCACTATAGTTTCGAAAGCGATACCCTGAATTCAATTTCACAATGCGTGTTTCTCTGCTCAAAGAATCTCTCCGTTTTCTCTCTTAAATTAAGATTATGTGTTGAGTCAGTTCCTGACGCTATTGAGCCATTGTTTATCTCCTTGAGAGGTGTGGATGATGTAAATTGGTATAGCGTGATTTTGCGCCCAAGGAGAGCCCTAGAAGTCGACGATCTCCGGCGGTGCCATTTCCTTCCTTCACGATCATGGATGGCATTTTCTCCCGGAAAGGTTTTTCGTATCGTAAGCTTCCTTCTGAGCCTCTCAGGCTCTCTGTTCTCAAATTGGATGGCTCTTGCTTCGGTAATTCGTCGTCGTCTTGTTTCCTTATTTTTGTGGTGATCTAGAAAATTGAAGAAAACTTTTAAGCATTGCTTTCTCTGAATCAAGAGTTTGTTCACAGATATTGTGGTTACCAAGACGGCCACTATCGCAGAACTTAGGCAAGCAGTGGAGGCAGTTTTCAGTCACATGCCTAAGAAGGGACCAGGGAAAATTTCATGGTGAGACTCAAATGAAGCCTTCTGTGATCAAATTTTGATCGAAAAGTATATCATCTTTTTTTCATGTCAATGGAATACGTTCCAACTTTTAAAATGCTAATTCCCGTGCAGACGGGTGTTTTCCTAGTTTTTATAATTTTTCTTTATTTTTATTGCTTTGGATCACATAGGCCGCATGTTTGGGGCCAATTTTGTTTATGCTATGATGGACAGAAGCTAGTTACAGAAACAGATCATCTTAGAAACTACGGCATCAAGGATGGTGACCAGGTTTGTAACTTATATTCTTTCACTGTTATTACAGATCAGGCTTAATCTACAGAAATAAATGCTGGTGAAATATCTTTCAGAATTCTGTCTCCATATATTCTTTGGTTTTTCTTATTTGTTTTTTAAATATAAGGGGTATGCATGGATGTAAAAATTGCAGTTGAAGGATCCAGCGCCAGCAGTTTTTATATGCTTGTCTTTGTGTGTAATTTTAGAAAGATCATCTAATAGGTCACCAGACAGGAAAACACTCCTTTGCTCAATTTCAATTATGTATAATGTGTTAAAAATTTTGAAATATTGGGATTGAATTTTGAATCTAGGTTGAATACATAGTACTAAGCAACTTAAAAAGACTTCCAAATCACTTAGAGACAAGCTCAATTTTCTGGCCTAAAAAGACAACCACGACGTACGGGAATGGCAAATTGAGACAGTGCAACTTTGTTCTTGTTCTAGTTTCTTTTTGCAGCTTAAAATAAGTATTCCATCATTGTTGAAATCTCCCTCTCATGCAACTCGACCCTTACCCATTGCTCATGATTTGTACCGTTTTATTTTGGTGTGCGCAGCTTCGTTTCATCCGACATGTCTCAAATAGATGCAATGTGAGAAGGAGAAGATACAAGAAACGTATTGTTATTTCAAAACAAAAAAGGGGGTATGATTTTATCTATGGACTTCTTTATGTATCTCTGTAACACTCAAAAAACAAATTTTCTGCTGTCCCCCTGCATTATTAAGAACTAGAAGTCCTATTGATCTTGGACTACATCAAGTAGAGTATGGTCATTGCCTTGATTTGTCGGGGAAACAATTACCTCCTCAGAGGAAAATGTCAGCATGAACCAATCTGATTTAGTGATTTCAGTGACCAATCTTTCATTAGTACCTGTATAATTATATAGAGGGTGTGGAACAAGTACTATTGAGGTTGATATATGAATGGAAACTTCCTGGAGATATTATGTGTCTTGATTTGAACGCAATTGAAAAAATTCTTACCCTGGCCGCTGGATATCCCTGGGTCATGCAGGTCTTCTTCGAAAGTAAGTAGCTATCAGCAGAAAGATCATGATGGCGGTGAGAGTGATGATGAAATTGGTTTGGAAAGCATAGTGATAGAGAAGGGGAAGATTCAGCGTTTCAATGATGATGAAGATGGCGTTAAGAATCTTGAAAAGAAGCTAACAAGCTTCTGGAGAGGGTTAGTCACATGCTCGCGACTTGCAGTCATGAGAAAAAATAGAACCGAAGGCCGGATATGTCCCGGGAGGCTTGCTCGAGGCTTATTGCGCAGTTTTAGGAAGATAAGCTTTTACAGGAAAAAACGATTTTATAGAAAACATGCGGAGATTGAATGGTGTTGAGGACTCAGAAATGTCATCTATCAGGTCACACATGCCCTCTTTCCCCGCAACAGACCGAAAGATGAGTTCTTTCTACCAATGCCAAGTGTGTGTGTCGACCCAGCGAGTACTGAGCATGGCACCGTATATGGAGAATTCCCCTCCACCTTCCTCCCTCCCTGTTTTCCGTTCTTCGTATATGGTGTAATTTGATATGGCTCACCCTTGTAAAATCGGCCACGTTTTCGTTAGCTTCCCCCCACCTCTATTTTAAGGGGACAATTTCAGAGATTTTAATATCTATGTATTCTTTCGGCTTCAGTTCAAAATAAGATTTTTATTACTTGTAATGATTTTGCTCTCTTGTAGTCTTGTTAGCTAATTTTACAAGACTTGAGTTCATTCGGTGCGAGATTCTATAGGCCGAAAAAGGAGAAGGATTGCGTTGGGAACCGACCCGGCCCAGTAATAATTGGGAACTACTCGCACGTGCCGTGCGTCCATTTGTCAGCGTGCAAGGTATCATCCTGGGTCACAGAATGTCACTAATTTGTGTGGCAAATAATTTGGATAGCCATCTGGGAAATCATCATCCTCTTGCTCTCTTTTCTCATATACCGCAATCCTGAAATGCTGATAGGCTGAGGCTGAGACTGAGACTGAAGAGATTGAAATCCGAATCCGAAGCTGCAAAACGCATTCATCAGCTGGCATGGCCAACATGATCATGGCCTCTTCGAAAGCTCTGATTCCCGTTTCGTCCATTTCCCCTTCCCCAAAAGTTCCAGTGCTGCAAATCTCACTCCCCAAAACCCCTCTCCTCAAAATCTGCAAGCCCCAACTCTTATCCCTCGTTCCCTCCACCCTCAAATCCATTTCCCTCCTCGCCGCCTCCTCTCTGGCCTTCGCCCCGCCGTCTCTCGCCGAAGAAATCGAGAAGGCCGCTCTCTTCGACTTCAATTTGACCCTCCCTCTCATCATGGCTGAGTTCCTTCTCCTCATGGTGGCCCTCGACAAGCTATACTTCACCCCTCTCGGCACCTTCATGGACCAAAGGGACGCCGCCATCCGTGAGAAGCTGAGCAGCGTCAAGGACACCTCCGGGGAGGTGAAGCAGCTGGAGGAACAGGCTGCCGCTGTCATGAAGGCCGCCAGGGCTGAGATCGCTGCCGCTCTCAATCAGATGAAAAAGGACACTCAGGCCGAGGTGGAGCAGAAGATCGCTGAAGGCAGGAAGAAAGTGGAGGCCGAGTTGCAGGAGGCTTTGACCAGCTTGGAGAGGCAAAAGGAAGACACCATCAAGTCCCTTGATTCCCAAATCCAAAATCTTAGCCAAGAGATTGTTAAGAAGGTTCTTCCTACTGTTTAATTATCCTCCTCCTTTCTTCTTTCTGTTCATCTTCAATCCAACTGATACATGGATTGGTGCTATATATTTGTAGAATTTCGTTTTTTGGATCTCCATCTGTGGTAAACAAATCATTTCTGAATTTAAAATCCGTTTGTTCACTCTGGATCCTTTTCGGGAGAATATAAATTTTTTCCTAGTCCCTACAAGGAACAATGGAGTGGAAAAAAAATTAAACGGAAATTAACTTTTGAATGTTATCCTCGTCTCTTAAAAGGGCCTGTTTGGTTGAAAGGGAGGGATGGAGGGGAGGGTCGTCTCTTAAGGGTCTGTTTGGTATGAGGGGAGGGGAGGGGAGGGAAATGGGAGAATTTTGCTCCCCTCCCCTTATTTTGATAACTAAAAATTTTAGCTCACTCTTCTCTAAAATTGGGGGAATTTAAAAGGAAAGGTTAATGTTTAAGTTTAAATTGGTTAATATGTCTATAACATTTTAAAATATTCCTATAATATCCTTCTCATTATTTAATTACAAAATTATAATTTATATAGTAAATTTAATTTATAATTATATTTATTTAATTTTTATAAATAGAAAATTATAATTTTACGTATTAAATTCTTTCTGTAATTATATTTTATTAAATATGTTAGAAAATTATTAATTACAAATTAAATTAAATAAAAGTAAAGTTGTCCATATAAAAATATTTTCCCTCCCCTCCCCTTTCTTTTTGTCAACCCAAACAAGGTAAAAGAAAATCCCTCTCAAACTCTCTTCTCCCCTCCATCGAGCCAAACATAACCTAAAAGGGCATGTATGTTTCAAATCGAGGGATGGAGAAGAGGGGAGGGGAGGGGATGGATAGGGGGTCACCTTATTTAGTTTGATTGGAGGAATGAGAGAGGAGGAGAGGGGAGATAATAACTAATTTATCATTTTACCTTTATATGTTAGCTTACATTTTTTATGTTTATATAAATAATTTAAATTAATTTTTTTGAAATGAAATTTATTTAAATTAGTTTTCACCTCAATATAAATCAAATAAATTATCAAAATTCGAATTTGTTTTACCAAGCAGACACAAATTTATTTTAATTCACACTGTTAGAATTACTAAAATAATTATTGATAAAAAGAATGAGATTATAATTTTTTGTAAAAGAAGCTTCACAGAAACTGTGAGAGATGAGGTTAAAATTCTGTGAGTGTGTGTTTTTATTTTTTGCTCAAGAATATTACTGAAAATATGAAAAAATCTTAAGGACAAAATAGTTAAATATTTTGTTCCCTCCAAATCCCCCCAATTTGTAGGGAACAAAATGGAGGGGAGGGAAATGATTTGGAACCCCTCATGTGGCTCCCCTCCCCTCCAACTTTTCATATCAAATAAAGGGAGGGATTTATTTTTCATCCCCTCCCCTCCAACCAAACAGATCCAAAATGTTTGCAAAAAGCCGAAGTAGAAGCCCCTCCTAGTCCTAAGTAAATCTGCAAAGACTATTGCTTAGAAGACTGATAGTAATAGGAATGGAGCAAACAGAAAGAGAACGAACGAATCTATTAATCCCACATATGTTAGAATTACTCTGTTCTGATATGCTTCATCAAGTGGCACTTCAAAAATCTCAAGCAGCGGTTGATTTGATTGTATAAGCTTGAGTTCTTGACGGTTTTTTTGTTCTTGTGCTACTTGCATTGTACCAGCTCATGTTAATTTTGTATACTGATTACTGTATTGATTGAGTGAGAAGGAATTTTATGTATTATTGGTGTAGTAGTTAACTAGTTAGTCGTAAATGAGGGTTCATTAGTGTAATAAATGAACATGCGCCAACAGACAAGTTAGTATATTTAACTTGCACTCTCGTATTTAGCAGACGTGTTGCACTATTATAAATTGAGTTGAACTAGATTGTTTGCACATGACGTACACCGAGTTTTAGGCATGTTTTATGGCTAATGAACAGCAGCGCATTTCATGAATTTTATAGTTAGATGTAGATGTGTAGACTAGAAATGATGTTCTAAAATAAATTCGGCTAATGTGAGATTAAACTCAGTTGAATATATATATATATATATATATATATATATCTCACTCAGTTTATGATTTTACATAGGGACAGGGGTGGAACTCTCTCCTCTATGTTTTCCCCCCTCAATTAGTTGAAGTGGACTATTTTTAGGAGTTGAAGTGATATTTTAGATGTTACAATAAATGCAAATCATGCTGATCCTTATTTGTTGAGACTCTCGAATTGCCTGATCTCTTACAGTAGGGCATGTTTTTGCAACTTAGGGCCTGTTTAGGAATCCATTAGGTAGAGGTGGGAATTAGGGCCGGACAAGGCTGGTCCTTAATGGGCCAGGGCTTAAAAGGGCCGGTTCTATAGGGCCCGGGGAAAGAAAAATTGTTGTTTTTTAAAGCCCGGCCCGAGAGCATGGGGGCCAGAGCCGGCCTGTAGGGCCAGAAGCTATTTTCACAAGATTTAACTATACGTCTACACGCTTTATGCAATAAAATAAATACAGTTATTAATTCATAATCAAAGGTAAAAAATATTGTCCACAAATAACTCATAGTCTCATAAAAAGTATAAGAAGGCAAAAAGTTAAACACTCTAAGCAACATGATTATGACGCCTATCGTTTTTATCTTCTTCGCTACTATCATCAATTTCAAGGAATTTTGATTGTACTTCACTTTAAATAGTAGACTCTGCTTAAGAGGTAAAAATATCAAGAATTAGTAAATTACCGTCATATGTAAATTTGGCAATTTTAAGGTTCTTAGGGAGGAGTCAGCAAGGACACGGTAGGAGGGGCAAGGGAATTAACAAAAAACAAGCTAAAATGCCTAATGGGCCGACCCTCGACCGTAAGGCTGGCCTTTTTAGGCCCGACTTTCTTTTAAGGCTCCATTTTTCAAGCCCAGCTCGTGATTTAAAAGGGCTGGTTCGATGGGCTCGGCTTGATTTCCTGGCTCTGCCATTATGAGGTGGGGAAAAGCTCATTTGAAAGGTAAAAGTCTATTTGGCATCTGCAGACCCGTTTGAAAACACGGTAGCATTTACTGGGCTTAAAAAAAAAGCTATTTTTCCTAAAAGCTCATTGAAGTAGCTTCTGGCTTTTTTTTACTGGGTTTAAAAAAAATTCACTTCTCTCACTGTCAATCCAAACACAAATCATATTTACAATATGATTTTTTTTCAATTTGACTTTTACAAAAGCCACGTTAGAAAAAAAAACTACTTTTTCACCGTTAATTCAAACAGGCACTTAGATGGGGAAAAATAGAACAAGGATCCAATGCTATTCAGCAGTTTTATATTTTCAGTTTGTCTAAAATACTGAATTATTCTAAATTTAGAGTAAATTTGCAATCATTTCAAATATTTATAAAAATTAATCATTTAACCCTTGTTTTGACTCAATTAAACTTAATCCTTAAATTTTGATTTGGTATAAATTAATCCCTATAATTTTGATTCAATTTTGAAAAAAAAATAATTTCTAATGTTTAAGAAATAACTTTAGTGTTTATAATTTTATTTTTAAAATATATAATATACAATTTTAATTAATTAGAATTATAAAAACTGAATGGCGAGTTAAAATTCAGAATTATAAAACTATTTTTTCATTTATCCTATCAGATTTCGTTTAATATGTTTCCTTGTCCCAAAATGATTCTCATGGTTTACTTCTTTCTCCATTTCATTTGGGCTAATTTCTAAATTTAAAGGTTAATATAATCTTTAGTCCTAATATTTTATCTTTATTTTGATTTTGATTCATATAATTTTAAACTATAAGTTTTGAGTTTTGATCCATCAAATTTTTTTTCACATTAGACTCTAGAGATTAAAGCTATGATTTAAAAATATATAGAACAAAATTAAAATGAGGACAAATTATAAAAAAAATTATAGTAAAAACTCTAAATTTAATTAAAAGCACAAAAGAAACAACATTAGTTGCATCAAGCAAATTATTATGCAGGCGTTGAATTCTAAAATTATTTCAAAAGATTCAAAAATTAAATATTTAAACTATACAAAAAAAGGGACTAGTCACTAAACTGATCAAGACAGTAAGTTAAGGATCAAAGGCTTTGATCAGGGTCAATCAGGGATTAGACCGGTAATGATTAAAGTAATATATTTTAAGATATATATTAGTTATTTTAAATAAAAATTAAAATAAAGACAAAGATATAAGGATAAATTTCAAACAGTAATAAATATTTAATATTGGTATGAATAGATATGTAAAGTCACACTAACAAATCATATTTATTTTAAATACTTTGCTTGCATGTTATGGAAATATTCTTGGAGCAAGATTGTAACAGACTAACAGTAGACACAATTTTAGCAGCACAATTATAGGAAATTTTCTAATTTTTTTCCTAAAATTAAAGCAAATGTAAGATTATTTTATTTTAGTGCATTCTCTTTTTATTTAATTTTTTCCCTTTTTTATTTTTTTCTCAACGTGGTTTTAAGGTTTTGTGGTGTGAATATACATTTTCCCTAATATATGAAGTTTATGCTCCCGAGGAAAGCAAGCGACGTTGTTAGCGGGGACGGTTTTTTTTTTTTTTTTTTTTTCCCGGTTACAAATAAGCAAGATAATTTTGAATTCTCCATGGTAAAAGTGTAAAACCTAAGAAAAGAAGTAGTCCCTATCCTATTTATAAACAATTTTTTCTATCATATGGTGGTGATGATAAAAATGCTCCAGAGGAAAAAACACCATTAAAGTGCGCCCTTCATCTTCCTAATTCCTTCTTAAATGTCAATGACTGTAGGCTATTCACCCTGTGAAATATGTGTGTGCGGGCGGCGCACTTGGTTCTCTTAAAAACCTATATTCTGTCATCAAGAGGAGCTGATGGAAACTTTTATGGGCAAATTCTCATCAAGGAATTGGGGAAAAAATACTAAGTTGATTAGCCGCCATTATTGTTGGTAAGATAATAAAAGATATAATGAATTATATTCATTATAAGTAAAAAGGCTCCTTTATTATTGGCTTAAAGCATTGTTTTGACAGATCCATTTTGTAATTTTTAGGAAGTTGTATATATTTGCGTTAATCTAAATAAATGAAAAATATCATATGGTTGTTATGCAGAGCCCCATAAAATATCATAACCAAAGTTTTTCATAGTACATGGTGAATTGGTGATAGATGATGCATAAAAGAATTAAGAAAGAGAAGAAACTTGGGAGCAAAATTTATCTAGGGTCGTTAACTTCTCCATCATCATCATAGATGTCTGAGAATAAAAAGAAGTGAGATGAAGGACATTATAGGCTTCAATGGTGCTTCCTTCTTTGTTGAATTTTTAGCCTCTCCCGCTCTTAATATGGATGGAAACAGGCCTGGTCAGGCCTATTTTGTAATAAGATGGCTTGAGTCTGACCTATGACCTGTAAGAGACCTTTTTTTCGGCTTAAGCCTAGCCTGTACACAAGCCTGCCCTGGGTTGTGGACTGTTAAGGAGGCCTGAAATTTTAAAATTTTTTAAGCAAGCTAGCCTTACAACAGGCCTACTTCAAATAGGCCGACAACAGGCCCAATTACATAAATTAATATTAATGATCTAACATACATCAAAAAATATGAAACTAAATACAACAACATGATAATTTTCAGTACAAGTTCACCAATTTAAACCAAATCAATATAAAGCCACTGGACCTTCTCACATTCACATCAAATCTTCAATATAATTTCTTCTTTTTCTTCGAAAACCTTGAAAAAAAATTAATCAAATGTATAGAATTAAAGCATAACACAATTTAACAAGTAAAATGTATAAGAAATGACATTATTTAACAATGCAAAATTTATACTTTTGTTTCTTCTTTAAACCGTACTTGTTGTGAAGCCAATCCCCACCATAAATAAGTGCTTCAATTGGTTCTTTATTCAATTTAGAACGATATTCATCAATAACTCTACCTCCAGCACTAAGTGTGGACTCTAATGCCAGGGTTGAGATTGGAATAGCTAGTATGTCAGCAGCCATCCTAGATAAAATCTTATACTTCAGACTATTATTTTTCCACCATTTCAGGGCACTAAAGGAGTTAGAACTAGCCTCAGGAATATAAACAACTTCCTCAAGATAAACTTCCAATTGTGATTTCATAGGGGGAATTGCTTGCTTTTCATGAACAATGTTCATGATTTGATCCAAACTAGTAATTATAGAAGAACTAGGCATATTGGGAGAAGAGTTGTTGCCAACATTATCACCTTCATTACTTATCTCTCCCTTATACACGACAATATAGTCATCATGCATTGAGTATAAAGCTTTCACAACTTTATCTATATTCTCAGAAGCAGCATAATCAAGCTTGTAAATCAAAAGAAATCAATAATTAATAACATATAATTTGCACCTGGGATCTAGAATACTTGCAAGAGCCATTACCATATTGCATTCCCCTCAATATTTGTCAAACTTATCTTTCATTAAGGCTGTCATTTCTGTTATAAAGAAATCATCATCTTCTAAGGCATTGTCAATTACTTGTTTTACTCTCCAAACTTCAGGAAGGTACAAATTTGCAGTAGGATACTCACTACATGATATGACATGAGTGGCTAGATTGAACACTTCTAGAAGTTTGTAAATCTTCTCAACCTTCTTCCAATCATCTTCTGATGGTGCATAGTTGTAATGTGGTTTTCTTTCCTTATAATCGGGAAAGACAATCTTGAACTTCAAAGCAGTAGATAACATCCTATATGTAGAATTCCACCTTGTTGGACAATCAAAAATGAGTTTCTTTTCCTTCAATCGTTTCTATTCAACAATATCACAGAATGCTTTTAGCCTTGAATCATTGTAGTTGATATATTTCAAGGTTTTGCATCATATGCTCTTCCAAAATAACCAATGAAGATGGTGAATTGTACGTAACAATGTTGTAAAAGGGTGTCAATATATTAATTTGAAGTAGTTTAAAACCCTTTGTGTGAACTGAAATGGGAACATGGGAAGAACATGGTTGCTTTTTAGAGCTGATAAGAAAGGAGCTATTAGGAAAAGACAAACAGACATACAAGGCGCAATTAACATTTGAAAAAGAAACTAATTCAAGTTGTGAAAACTCAAATTTTAAAACCGTTCATGATGATAAATAAGTGACATAATTAACACTAACTTTATCCCCAGCTTTCTCAATGATTTGATACTGATCCCTAAACCACCATTCCCAAACGCAAAATTTCATCTACATACGTCTATTAAATGGAAAAACACAGTTTTCTCAGCCATATACTTAATTTGCAAGTAGGAATAATGTTTCGCATATGTTCTAACTAAAATTCTCATATTTTCTCAATAATGTTTCAAAGATTTTCTCAGCTATATATCCATTATTAACAAATTGAAAGAATAGACTCACCAGAGTTAGAGATCTTCCTGCCACTACTTCCCCACTGAGGACAGCTGATGGTTCGACGGAGAGTGGAGAGGACGGCGACTCTCAAAGGTTCAGGTTAGGAAGGAGAGGACGGAGAGAGGAGCGGCAAACAGCGATTGGGCATAAGAGGTTCAGGTTAGGAAGGAGAGGATGGAGAGAGGAGTAACGAACGACAATCGGTGTCGGAGGTTTAGGTTAAGGCTTTGAGAATGAGCGATTGGGTTTGGCAGAGGCACATCCACAGAGTGATCGAGAGATAGGAGATAGAGAGTGATAGTGATTAGTGAGTGTGAGGTTTGAGGTTTGAGGATTGAGGATTGAGGAGGGTGTGATTACATTTTTACCATCATATTTTTTTTAAAATCTTAACAGGCCGGCTTGATGGCATAAAAGGGTTAAAAATAGGCCTAAGCCTGACCTGTTAAGAAAAATATATTGTACAATAGGCCTTAGCCTGGCCTTTTATTTTGACAAGCCAGGCCTAGTCAGGCCCTGAATAGACCAGGTCGTAGGCCCCTGACAGGCCGCTTGGCATGCTTCTACCCCTAACTCCGAGGTGCTTCCTCTTCATGTACTTAAAGAAACACCATTAAAGAAGGAAGCAAGAGAGAGTCTGAATGAAGTGAGAGGGAGAAAGTAAAGAGGGGCTATAGAGGAATTCACAAAATCCTAAATGTTTTATTTTTTAAAAACAACAACAAATTATCAGAAAATAGTAGCTGGCATGTGGACTAAAATAATTTGAGGTGGAGCTTTTTTTTTTTTTTTTTGGAAAGGCCATAGATGAGTTGGCACTCTTGGTGCATGCAAGAATTTCTCCTAATATATGTGGTATAAATCTCCCTTCTAAATTTGAGATTCAACTTCTATTTACTCAATCATTAGCTAACTATTAAATCACAACATAGACCCATCATTTTGACTAAAATGCCCCTCTTTTACATAAATATTAGTTGATAATCATTTAATCACGTACCTTTACCCAAAATTAAAAAATAATTTTAATGTATATTTTAAAATATTTTATTATATTGTTAAATTGATTACCATATTACAAATTTAATTAATTTTATAATTATAAATTTAATCGCTTAATCTCGTTTATTCATTAAAACTTACTTACTACCTCCAATTCTTAATATAAGAATCAGTTGATTCTTTTAAATTGATTAAGGAAGCTAAATAAATTATTTTAATTTATCTTTTTTATACCAAACTAATTTATCTTACTTATAAACTGATATACAATCAAATGATACATGACATATGTTATGATTAACTAACTTATTTAGTTTCCTTAATATTTCCAAAAAAATCAATTGGGTCTTATATTAAGGACTGGAGGTAGTATGATGTAATCATTTTCCCTTGTTCTACCCCTCATTTTCTCTTATTGTTTCATTAACTTGCTATTATGGTTTACAACTAATATCACAAGTATGATCCATTTTGATATTTATCAGAGTTTGAGGAATCCACACTTCCTAGTACTACTTTTATGTAGGACTTGAACAAATTTGTGGTGCAATGTCTAATATACAAAGCATTAGTTGGTTGAGTGATCATAAGCGGACAAATAATAAGAAGCAAGGAGTAAGGGTCATTTTGGTCATATAAGTAAAAGGAGACCTACACCCGCTCGAGGGAAGCCATAAAGCTATGTAAACCTAGAATAGAAGCCGAGACCAAGTCTCCCTTGGAGATGAAAACCTGCAAAAGGACAATCAAGAACTAGAAACTCGAATCTCTATTTCAATGGCAACATGAGGGAGGAGCATGGAGACCGACAAAGATGACTAAGAACATGAGGGAAGAGGCCAAAATGCATGAAGGAAACCGAGAAAGAATGCTTGGTTTAAGGAGAATGATTATATTTGGCCATATGGTATTAGAGCAATGTTCTCTAGCACCTCCAAATTCCTACCTATTATGATAGCAAGGCTCTCCCATATCGTATTAAAACAAGGTTCTCCAGCTCCTCCAAATTCCCATAGAAACTAATTGACGTTACAGTGTGAACACAACACATATATACATATATATGTATATACATGTGTGTGTGTGTGTGTGTGTAATCTATGTATGTATGAATGTATGCATGCATGCATGCAACAAATTACTATTATTTTTGAAGCATAAAAAAAACAAGTCGTTGCAAATGAAAACCGATAATGACAAAAGATCAAATCTAAAGATCTAAATAAGGCTAGCATCAAACCATATATGATAAAAGATCAAATCCTAAGAAAGATCAGACTAAACGGGTCCAGAGGTGGAGGGGTGGCAAAAGATGAAATCTTAAGAAGATCAAACTAAGCGATCTAAAGGTTGGGATGAAAAAAGATAAAACTAAGCGCTTCTAAAGGTTAAAGTCTTGTTCAAATAGTATTGGGCAAGAAGATCATAAGCCTGACATTTTGACTCCTCCCTAGCAGCACTATTGTAACGTCTGGTGAGCTTCTCTCATTTAGTTTTACAACCCCTCCATCATTTTCATTATTTTTTATGCAACATCAATCTATACTCCAGCATCATTTTAATAAGGAAAATTCTCTATCACTCCCATATGGAGCATCACCAATGCTCGGGGCCTATGCCTGCTCCTACCTACAACACTTGTGCTCTTGTCAGATGCCATCTTGCTCTTGTTGGCGCTTAGTTGCTCCACCTTGTCACATTCCACAATGACATCCTTCATCTAGGACTCCTTCTTAGCCTCAAATCAAACCCCCTCCTTATACCAAGCAGTCTCCTTATAACATCCTAGTGCCTCACTCTCAATATTATCCGCTTGGGGGTCCTCGTCACCCCTTACGGTTTTAAAACGCTTCAAGAGGAAAAGGTATCTAGACCCTTATAAAGAGTCTTTCGTTCCTCTCCTCAGCCAATGTGGGACATAACACTTTATCCACCTTTAAGCTCAGCGTCCTCACTAGCATATTGGCCTACATCAACTTGAGTCTGACTATGATACCAATTGTAAGATACTCCCAGCCAATATAGGGTATAACACTCCACCCATGTTTGGGTCCAGTGTCCTCATTGGCACATTGACCCACATCAAGCCAAGTACACCAATTGTAAGATCCCAGCATGTCGAGAGGAGAGACCTTTGGGCCCACATCAACCTGGGCCTTACTCTGATACTAATTGCAGCATTCCAGCACCTTGCTTTTGATATTATCTGCTTTGGGGCCCTATCACCCCTCACGATTTTATAAGATGTCTTTCATTGCCCTCCTCGGACCCTTAAAAGAGTTACTCTATATCATACCATGGCCACCTGTTATTAGAGTAAGGTTCTTCAACACCTTAACATTCCCACATGGTACTAAAGCAAAGTCCTCATACACCTCCAAATGCTAGCTAGTATCAAAGTAAGGTTCTCTTACTTGGTATCAAAGAAAGAATTGTTGTAATAGCATGTGGGAATTTAAATGTTCTAGAGAACCTTTAATTTTGAGGTATTGGAAGACCTTGCTATGATACCATGTGGGGATTTGGAGGTATTGGAATAACTTACTTTGATACCAAGTGGCCATATTCTGATACCACAATGACCTCCTCCTCAGCCTCAAACAAAACCACCTCTTTATACCAAGCAGCCTCCTCCCACAAGCATCAAACTCCTCAACATAAGCCTCTAATAACGCACGCAGAGCCTTCTTAATCTACCTCTCGTCTTCCTCTGGCCAGCATATGGAACACTTTATGTCACTCAAGTTTGTTCATCTTCTTTTGCTCGAAAATGAGTTGCTCCATATAAAGGATGACTCTCTTAAGGTGGGTATATACGAAAGTCATTAATGCAGAAGAGGAAATCATTAATAATGTGAACAAGGTAGGAAGATGGTTTCAGAATGGAGAGTTTTCAATCAAAATATATAGATGTTAGGGACTAAAAAATCATGTCTACGTCCATATGTGTATCCTAACTCTATACATGCGTGCTATACTTTTTTTTCCTCCTCAAATGTGTGTTGTGCTTCTTCAAAACTATTGTATTTATATAACTAATTTTTTTTGTTAATATTTTCATTACTTTATTAGTGAAATATGTCATGATAAAAAAGTTGCTTTGTATTAGAGCACGACCACCTGGTATTAATGAATTATCATAGCAACTCTAACTCTTTCTCTTATACATGTGGGAGAACCTTGCTCTGATATCATATGGCAATTTAGAGGTATTAAAAGACCTTTCTCTAATACCATATGAGAGAACCTTACTTTGATAGCATGTGGGAATTTGGAGATTCTGAATGACCTTGTTCTGATACCAGATGGGAATTTGGAAGTGTTAGAAGACCTTGCTCTGATACTAGGTGGCTATACTCTGATACCATAATGACCTCTGCCTCTACCTTGGCACATTTCATAATGACCTTCTCCATCTAGGCCTCCTCCTCAGCCTCAAACCAAACCACCTCCTAATATCAAGCAACCTCCTCTTACCAAGCACTCTGCTACTCGACTTAAGCCTCTTCTTGCATACGCATGGCCTCCTTCATATGCCTCTTATCTTTCTTTAGCTGGCACATGGAATGATTCACATCACTCAGAAGTTCATTAATCTTCTCTTACTCAGAGAGGAGTTGTTCCAAGTAAAAGACTATTATTTTAAGGTGGGTATCTAAGGAAGCCGTTAATAAAGAGGAAGACATTAAGAAGGTAAACAAGCAAGGATGATGGTTTCAAAATTGGTAGGTGTCAATCAAGTGTTAAGGAGTAAAAAGCATGCCTACGTTCACACATGTATCCTAACTCTATTCATGTGTGCAGTGCTTTTTTTTATCGAAGGTGTGTTGTGCTTCGAAAATAACTTTTGTTTTTATGTAACTGAATTTTCTTTTTGTTAATTTATTCATTACTTTAAGAGTGAAATATGTTAAGAAAAAAGATTTGTTCTTTATTAGAGCATGCCCACCTCATATTAGAGCAAGGTTCTTAAGCACTTCCAAATTCCCAAAGCGTATCAAAGCAAGGTCCTCTAGCACATTCAAATTCCCTCATGGTGTCAGAGCAAGGTTCTCTCATATGGTATTAGAGAAAGAGTTGCTTTAATAGCATATGGGAATTTAGATGTGCTGGAGCATGTTGCCTTGACACCATGTGGGAATTCGGAGGTGATAGAGGACCTTGCTCTGATACTATGTGGGAGTTCAGAGGTGCTGGGAACCTTGTTATGATACCCAGTGGTCATATGAGCCAAAGGATTACAAATATAATCCTTCTCATCAAACCAAGCATTATTTCTCACTCGTCTCCATGACTTCTAGCCTTATTGCTCATTTGTTATTCACTATCCTCCTCACTCATGTTGCCATCGAAGTACATATCCGACTTTCTAGTTCGTTCTAGTCCTTTTGTGGCTTTAACCAAAAAGTTTATAATTTTATTTTTAAAATTATAAAACTAAGATTTTAATTAATTAGAATTATAAAAATTGAATTCATAGTCAAAAAGTCAAAACTCAGTTATAGGGTTTTATCGAGTCAAATTTATAGTGGTTAGCTCAAGACTTATGAACTAAATTTTATTTAAAAACTATAGAAATTAAACAACTAATTTTTTTCATTCATTTTATTAGATTTCATCCAATATGTTTGTTGAACCAAAAGGATTCCCATGGTCAAGCCAACTCATCTCTTCATCTTCTTTCTCTTTTTCAATTAGGCCATTTCTTTTTTATTTTATTTTTTTAAATTGAGGTGAATACAATGTTTAGTTCTTATATTATACTTTGCCCTTATTTTAATTTTGGTCCATTAAAGTTCTTTTTTTCTAAAATAAAAGAGATTAAAACTTATAACTTGGAAAGAAAATAAAGAAAACAACTTGTGATTTGAAAATGATCAAAATCAAAATAAATGTAAATTATAAGACAAAACATTGTATTAAATATGTGGGTGTGTTTGGGATCACGTTTGAAGGCCCAAACATGCATCCCAATAGCCAAAAACCACTTTTTGGCTTTTTTAATGATGTTTAGATTAACCTTTTTTTCAATTGAAGTTTTTATTAAAAAGCTGCTTTAAGCCATAAGCTAAAATTTCATGCTTTTAACTTTTCCACCGTGAAGAGAGAATAAATTAAGTACAAGAAAAAATATTAGGTCCCACCTTTTTTTTAATTAAAATAATATTTAGGTCCTTATTATAAGTCTTCTTATAGATGAAAATTTTGGTTTTAATTATATAAGTCTACTTACAGGTTAATAATACTTGTTTTCCAATTTTATCCTTATTCATGAAAGTACCCCGAACAAAATAAATAATAAAATTTAAAGGAAATTGGGAAAAACTTCCTTATTAGAAATTTAATTAGCGCAAATAATTTGTTTATATATGCAAAGAATGACAATATTCTGATTGAGATCATTCTCGCCAATTAAATTTTTAGTGGGTGACTTTTTTCTAATTTTCTCTAAAATTCAAGTAGCTTAGTACTTACTTTTGCATTGATCATCAAAATAAGTTTCAATTTATCAAAATAAATTTTTCAAAAACCAATCTAAATATAAATCACATTACACAATCTAACTTTTACTCCATCTTATATTTAAAAAAATCATATTGAAAAAAAAGTCATTTCTCCCACCGTTAGTTTAAACACACCCTAAATTTAATTACTAACACACACAAAAAACACACACACACCAGTTGCATCAAGCAAACTATTATGTGGGCGTTGAATTCTAAAATTATTTCAAAAGATTTAAAAATTAAGTATTTAAAGTTTAAACTATACCAATATATATATATATATATATCATCATCATCATCATCATCATCATCATCTTTTTCTTCTTCTTCTTTAAAATGTCTCTTCCTAAACATAAAAGCCGCATACTTAGAAATGAAACGTGGAAAGACCATAGAAGAAGCAAATCAATATTATATTTATTACAAGAATGCAGAACTTGTGGGTCAAACACTTTAAGAACTAACAAAACATAAAATAAAATTGATTTGTCATCAGACTTTTAATTGTTAAGCTTGCAGAATAATGCGTTATAGCAGGAATTGCCGTGGAAGCAAAAGCACTCATCAATCACTAAACTCGAAAGATTTATTAAATTGGCGTGATGGAAATATTATCAGACAAGAAAGCAGCCTAAATCTGACTTCAATTTCATTTTTTACCTCTCTTTTCTTTTCTTATGATGTCGATATGTTCTTAGCTACGTGGTGGATTTTCGCATGCCCCTGGTCATTATGCTCAAATATTGCACTTTATTGTAAGACTAAAAACACACAATTTTTTATTTTTGTTTTTATTTTTCTCCAGGGTAATTAACTAATTTGGAAGTTACGTTGAAAACTTGAAGTCACTACCATAACCATCCTTGCGCTAAGGTTGGAAGGCATGTGCTGCAGATTGCGTACACTACTCTACCCTATTACTTGCATTAATAGTTAAAATACAACCTAATATTCTAATAATGAATTATTGCATCAGAGAATCGTGGGTCCCACGTTTATTGGTTGAGGCCCATATATTTTGATATTTACATATATTACGCACATATATGTATACCCATGCTTTTCGTTACCTTGCTTCGGTTCCGCTCTCCAGAATCCCAGATTCCTCTTTAACGAGAATCCAGGCCCAGAGGTTGGTTCCTTTTTGACCTCTTCTCCTTCGTTTTTCTCTCCATCTTCACTTTACTGGTTTACTTTGATTTTAGCTCTGAATTTGCTGATGTACGTGTCCTTTACCACGTGTACAACACCTCGTTTGGTCGCTGCTTTCACCCAGGATCTTTTTCTTCCTCTTAGTGAAATTTATACTCTTTATTTATTTTTTTCCCATGATTTTCATTTGCAACTCCTTTTTCTACGGGCTTTGTTGTTCTTCTTTACTTCTGGAAAAGCTCAAGAGTTCGCGTATCCGTTGGGGGCGGGTTTGTGAAAGTTGAATGGTTCTTTCAATAGGAGCTTTCGGTGCCTGGTTTATGCCAGGATTCAAGCACTATTGAGAATATAAGGCGCATCTAAAGGAGTCGAACTTTGGGCTGTCTCTAATTCGGTAATTCTTGACTCAAATCATAAGGGTAGCTATATTTAGCTCAGTTTAGTCGATGAATTTTGTTTCTTTGACTTGTGTGATGAAAACATTTGATTAAGTTGTGACTGTATGTTCTTAATATTAATTGATTCTACTCATATGTCCGAAAATTAAGGAGTAATCTTCCGAAAATAATGGATGATGACATGTTGGAGAAAAGCCGTTGTACAAGCACCTTTGAACTAGGTTCTGCTCGAGAAAGTAATGTGAACTCCTTGACATGTCAGAGAATGGAATCAAGTCAACTAGGGTGTATTTGTTGTTCATTTTCAAGAGTCTAGAGTTCTTTCGCCTCTACTCTGGTGTATTGCTATCTGTTCTATCCAAAGTGCTCCATGACATGTTTTCAAAGTTGTTAATAGTCATATTTTGACTTTGGGTTGTTCTGTTTGCTGAATTATCTTATCAAATGTTGGCTTCAGATTGACAAATGGCTAAAGAAGTCACTGCTACTCCATCAACATCTTCTTTTGACTATGTTGTCTTGGGGGATGATCATGAGAACCTAAGAACTGTCAGAGGCACATCCAACCACACAAGTCCTAGGATCGAACCTGAGAGGTTGAAACTTCAGCACAGGATTGGCCGGGGACCATTTGGTGATCTTTGGTTAGCAACTCATCATCAGTCAACTGAAGATTATGATGAGTACCATGAAGTTGCTGTCAAGATGTTGTATCCAATCAAAGAGGACAACTTGAGGACTGTATTAGAGAAATTTGATGAATTATATCACAAGTGCCAAGGAGTGACTGGGGCTTGCTGGCTCCATGGAATTTCAATTCTAAACGGAAGGGTAGGACTAATTTTAATCTTGTTCTTGTATATTTCGAGTTACTATCAACTTGGACCTCACTAACAATGAATCTTCTTTCCCCTTACAGATATGCATCATTATGAATTTCTATGAGGGATCTGTCGGTGACAAAATGGCTAGGCTCAGAGAAGGAAGGATTTCATTGCATGATGTGTTGAGGTGATATTGATAATTGATGTAGCAAAAAAAAAACAAATATAAAGGACTGTCAATCCTAAAGGCATGTTACTGGCTGCAGGTATGGAATCAATCTGGCCCAAGGTATTCTGGAACTTCATTCTAAAGAAATCCTAATTCTCAACCTTAAACCCTTTAATGTGCTTCTTGATGTTAATGACCAAGCTATTTTGGGAGATTTTGGTATTCCCAGTCTTCTGCTTGGCCTCTCATTCCAAGGCACAGATATGGTTCTCAGGCTGGGGACTCCAAATTACATGGCTCCAGAACAATGGGAACCTGAAGTCAGAGGCCCTATATCCTTTGAGACAGATTCATGGGGATTTGGGTGCACCATTGTGGAAATGTTGACTGGTAATCAACCTTGGTATGGGAGATCAGTTGGTGATATAAACCAACAAGTAGTTAGAAAACATGAAAAACCTCTTATTCCCAGTGGTCTTCCTCCTTCAGTTGAGAATGTCCTCAGTGGATGCTTTGAGTATGATTTAAGGAATCGTCCCTCAATGGTGGATATTCTGAGCGTATTTAAAAGGTTTGCAATTTTTTTTTGAAAAAAAAAATTGCAAGAAAATTTGTGATTTTGTAATTAGACAGCTTTTTGTTATCTTCATGGCTTATTCAATTCTTTTGTATTCAGTTTAAGTGGCTTATCAAGTTCCAGTAAATGCACATTTATCCTCCTACAAAACATAAGTATATCATATTAGTGATGCAAGTGTAGGTGTTCAAGTTCCATTGGCTATTGTATCAAAGGGGTTGAACTAATTCCTCTTGACCATTCTCACTCTGTAGAGGTTATATGATGTATCCTGTATGCCCTGCTGCATATATATAACAAGATTCATTCTGACTACTATGTGAGAGCTTACTGTGTCATCTATAGTTACTAAATGGGCTGACGGTGAACTAGAGTGATCATGTCCCTTACGTTTAACTCATAAGAGGTAGGAGTTATTATTAGAGTAAATTGAGGCAAAATTTATGCTTACAGTGATAGTTTAGAGACCTCCTTTAAGAGCATTGGACATATCCTGGCATAAAAAGTTTTGTATTTGGTATTTTCGCATGATGCGAACAATCAACTATTATTATGGATATAGTCTTCCTTAGGAAGCACTATTTTCAGGACAGACATGAGGTTTCCAGCTTTTTAATTCCATGTGCCCTGCATAAAATTTGGCTGTTGATTTTGCATCTGAATGTCTCTGCTCTGAACTTGTCTTCTGATTGTGGATAATGTCTGGACCACAAATTGGAACTCTTATCAATTATCAATGTTGTGATCACCAAAAAACAATTGAGAAATACTGGATCTAATTTTAACTAAGCATAGTTTTCCTTTCGTAATTATCTAGTCATGTTCATGAAAATAACAATATTTTATTAAAAAAAAAAAATCTGCTGGAACTAGTTCTCTGTTCTCATTTGTTCTGCTAACTTCGCAGCTCTCTGGATGCATTAGCCAGTGATGGAGGATGGCAATATCTCGGAACCCTGAAGGTTGCTGAAAAATCAAGTAGCACAGGCTATACAGATTGGTTTGTTTCAAAGGATCGTCTCCAGGTGAATGACCTGGTAAGATCTAGAAAACCAACCAATTCATGCAAACGTCAAAACATGGATGTCCCGGAGGGAACTGTTGTTGGTTTAGAACGTGGTGCAGATCATGGTTTTGTTTTAGTGAGGATCCACGGTATTCATGACCCTTTAAGGATTCATAGTTCAACCCTGGAGCGCGTCACATTTGGTTTGGCAGCTGGTGATTGGGTACGCTTGAAGGAAGAAGATGAGAAGCACTCACCGGTGGGCATTCTACATTCCATTAGCCGTGATGGTGGAGTGGCTGTTGGATTTATTGGAATGCAAACTCTCTGGAGAGGTAGTTCCTCAGAACTTGAAATGGCAGGGCCTTACTGTGTGGGGCAGTTTGTAAGGCTTAAAGTCAATGTTTTGAGTCCTCGATTTGAATGGCCTCATAAAAGGGGAGGAGCCTGGCCTACTGGAAGGATATCATGGATCCTACCAAATGGGTGTCTAATTGTCAAATTCCCAGGGATGTTGACTTTTGGGGATGAAGCAAGCACCTTCTTAGCTGATCCGTCTGAGGTTGAAGCAGTTAACTTTAGTACTTGCCCTGGGATCATAGAGAAATATAAACATGTAGAGGATCATCACTGGATAGTCAGACCTGCCCTAATTGCATTTGGCCTGTTTACAGCTTTGAAATTAGGCCTGTCAATTGGAAAGAAAATGAGGAAGAACAAGGTGCACGCAAAAGAGGCCGAAAATCAGCACATAGATGACCAGAATGCCAGCAACTCTGCCTGGAGATCTTCTGGTGCTGTAAATCCTGGCAACACAGTATGGGTTCCTTCAGTTTCCAACATTCTTTTCAGAGAAGGCGCTAATGCTCCAACTGGTCGGTAGTAATATCAATCTCATCACACAGTCATATAACTTATGAATGTACAGGTTACTGTTAACTAGCTTCTGCACCAGTGAAGGATATCCATCAAATGTCCTGATATACTGCAATTTGTCGATACTTCAAAATGGAACAATGTAACGTAAATGCAGACTGGTATCACTCTGAATGCAAAAATTCTATACGTGCATTCCTATGATTAGGTTACATCGTTCATACTTATTTTCCACCCAAGATACTTTGCATACATGACCACTTCAGGAATTGTTGGAATGCGTATTACGAGTGGTTTGTCTTCTCTTGTCTTTATAAGAAACTATAATTTCTAATTACACTTTAATGTAAGCCTAATCGTTGTTTCAGTGTTCTTGAATTTGTCATGAACTGTGAGGATGTCAGGGTGACTGTCAACTGGAACAGATTTCGTAAGCTGAGAAAACTGCTTGCAAGGAGAAGGTTGTGAGAGTAGTTAAAAAGAGAGTCTGAGTTCAAATTTCTAATTGGGTCACACTATTTTTCAAAAGAAAGCCCATGTCTTTTGACTCGATGCACTGCTAGGCGATTACTTCATGCAACCTTCTCGCCGAAAGAGATCACTGATCTTATATTCTTTTTGCTGTAAATCTGTGACTCTGGAGCCGTATCATTGTACCACGTTTCTATACTAGTGAGAGAAATGATCAGATCTGTATTCAGTCAACTAAGAATCCGATCGCAATCTTGTACAGTGGGTGAAAATTCCAGTCACTTTCTAGAATGAATATGAATATTCAGCATCCCATATGACTATTAGGATTTAGGACCAACTTTTTGTGCTGGGTGGAATGGAGATTTGAACTTCTAAGACATTCTTTAAATCACACATGGTGGCTTATACCTAACATTCTATTATCATGATTGTATTCATGGGGTGTTTTTCCCACGATCTAAATAAATCTGAGATATGGCCACAAAAAATGTGCAAGTTCATGAACACAAGGCAATTCTCCAATGCGCGAAATAGTTAGCTGGTATCTAGAGCTTGAGTGGCTATATGAATCCGAAGCCCACAATTATGTTTATACAAGTTACTTATAAGACAACTTTGGGGAATAAATCTTGATTTTAAATATAATATATAATTTTTATATTTGTCAATCTTTTCTTGATTCATCCTATTGATGCTCCCTTAACAATAATTAATGGGGAGGGGAAATGAAGGGATTAATGAATATGATTAGGGTATTTTAGAAAATACATATCATATTACCTAACTTAACTAACTTCTTTAATCTTATTAAATTAGATACATATGTTTTATAGAGGTAGTATTAAATAATAATAATAATAAAGAGACATAAATACATAATCGAACATTGCCAAAAAAAAAAAAGGAGGAAGAAGAAGAAGAAAAGAATAAAGAAGAATGATAATTAGGTACCCTATAAGGACATTCATAGGATTTTAGAGATACCTTTGAAACTAATTTGATGTTAAAATGGGAGATTAAATCATTTGACAAGTGATAAAGTTTAAATAGTGAAATTGATGAAGATATTAAAAATAAAATTCAAGGTGGGTGGTTCAAATAAATAAAGACTATAAGGGATATTTAGATTAATGGCTAATCATTTTATAAGTGTTTTTTATATAAGTTGACACAAAATTCCTCTCACATATTTATTTCATATATCGTAAATCACGATTGAAAAACATTTTTAAAGGTTTTAATCGTTATTTTAAATACCCACTATTAGAACTATCTGTAATCAAAAAGTACATAGTAAGGTAATATGCAAGGTTTATCTTAAGACCAACAATAATACATGTCACTGAACGTTGGGTCAACAAGAGCATAAAGTGTGAGGTAACTGAGATGAATATAATATTGATATGGATATATATTCATACAATAAAATATAAGATTTATAATAAACATATAAAAAATTAGTTAGAATAACATTTATTATAAAGAATAGTAAAAAAATCAATTCAAGTGGTTGAGATGTCTAAAGAGAAAGACATTCAATGTTCTAATGAAAATGATAGATCAAACAGGATAATTTTTTTTTAAAAAAAGAGAAGAATAAAGAAGATATTTATAATGATTTACGAAATATGATGTAACTTTTATAGTTTAAAAAATAATTTTATCATATATAAAATAAATATATTAAAGATATTTATCTCGATTTATATAAATCAAATTTATACAGACTCATTCAAACCAAACAAACCTATAATTTAATATTATCGTGCGATATATATGTAGTTGACTATACTCAGGAAGATCTGTTGTTACGTGGTATATCTATGTGATGGAGATGAGCTAGCCAACTGTGAAGGTGGTAAAGGACAACTGAATTGGTAGGAAGGAGGGGTCTCCATCAGAGTATCTAGTGAAGGATCCTCACAGATGCAGCTGCTCCATTCTCATTAATGCCTCCCTTTTTGTCACTTCACTACCTCTCAATCTCATGCATTCATTCTATACAGATCCACAGTACCAAAAGAAATAATTGCTGGCATGCCAGAAACAATTAAAAGGTATAAATAGAACAAAATATAGAAAAAATTAATTATTTGCAATTAACATATATAAAATTTTTGACACTTTTATAAACGCAGGCCTGTCATTTTATGACTTGAATCTAATATCGATAAAAAAAGAATAGGCTAACGCACATGTCTAGTGATATAAGTTTTAGATTAAGCTGGAAATTTAACAACAAAATTAAAAAAAAAAAAAAGGGTGCCTATCGCAAGTATATTTTATTATGTGTACATAAAAGGGGCAAAAACAATAAATATATTAACTCTTTTAAAACACCGATATTTTTTTTCTATTGCGGGATCCACGTGCTTTCCATCTCATTCCATCTTTCACCATGCCACCTTCTCTCTCTTCAGCCCATCTCCTCTCCCGCCGTTGTCGTTTCCCTCCTTCTCTCTCTCTCAAACTCAACTCCGGGTTGGCGGACAAGCCGGAGACGATGCACCACGTCATCATCTAGAATTTTCATATCCTAAACCAAGAGTTGGATCGGCATAGAGTCCAAGGGAAGGAATTGTGCTTCGTCTGGTTTAGATCATAGCCAAACTCCAAGTTGAAACTTTTATGCATATTGTCCATGTTTGAGCTGTACTGTTATGGATACAGGGGAGAAATTGGGGATCGGAGAGGAGGCAGTGGATGAGCCAAGCCAAACACGAACCCCCTTCCTGGGGTCGCAAATCTCCACGGCCTGTGTAAAAAAACCACATTCAATTAAGAACCAAACAAAGGAAAAGAAGATGAAGCAAAAATAGAAGTCGAAGTCGGAATCGTCACTGGGCTTACGAGAGAGTTGGGCTAGATGTCAGAGGTGGTAAGGTGGCGGCCACCGACAGAAGCTCCAATGCAAACTCAACTATGGGATTGATTGAGGTTTGAGTGAGGGAGAGAAGGAAGGAAATGAGGCTGGCGGTGAGGGAGGAGCAGAGGAGACGGGCTGAAGAGTCGGAGAAGGTGGGGTTGTGAGGGATGAGGTGAATTAGAAAGCATGTGGGTCCCCAAAAAAAATAACCGAGGATTGAAAAAGTTTATTGTTTTTGCCTTTTTATAAAATTTTATATATGTTTTTACGCCTAATAAAATATAATTGTGTGATATGGCTTTGTTAAAATTTTATTATCAAATTTGTACCTTAATATTTTAAGTTTATATCATGTGTGAGTTTGACTCTTTTAAATTTATAAAATGTATTTTTTTTAGACTCTTAATTTTAACATAAATAGCTTTATATAATGAAAAATATTGACTTTGTAAATCTAAATAACTAATCCATCATAATACAGTGAATTAATATTTAAATATATATTGGGAGAGGTAATCATATTTAGTATTTGATAGTGTCTCTCAGAAGAGGATACCTATGGTTAGAAAAAAAAATCTCTACAAGTTTATTTTAACTTCACTCATTTAATGTAATGACTTTTATATTTTAAAATTAAAATAAACATGCTAATCATGTTTTGCGCAAAATTAGCTTTTTTTCGGTCAAATAGGAGTAATAGTGTTAAAAATAAAACCCTAAATATACATTTTTAAAATTAAGTAACTAAAGTTTTGATGTAGATATAAATAATCAAACATATATATATATATATTAGTGTAAATAAATATATCATGAAAAAGAAACAAGGATAATAGCCGGGAGGGGAAAAATGGTTGGCGTAAATGCGTAATGATAGGACGTGGGGAGGCTGGGGGCGGTGGGGCGAAGAGAATTAAAGAAGCAATTGGAAATGAAAAGGAAAGGAAATGGAAGGTGTCAGTGTATGATTGGTCAGAAAGGGAATTAGGTACCAAAAGGAAGCAGTGTGCTTCCAGATAAGACTCGTGACATCCTTGTTTAGCCAACCATTTTTCAAGCCTTAAGACGAATTATACACACAGAGATTTATTAGTGCTTTGTCATGAACTCATAACAGATTTCAACACCAAAAATTAGGAAAACTTAAAAAAGGTCATAATATTAATAAGAGATTAGGGTTATAGGAAAGGTACGAGGTGCAGCCACAGATCCAAAAACAGTGAGCCACATCATAGGCATTTACGCTACGTGGGGTCCCGAATCCTAAGAAGATCTTAACCCCCACCTCCCTTTATCCAATTCCAATTCCTTTCGCGTCGACATCACTCCCCTTAAATTATAAAAGTATTTACGTTTATCCCAAAAAAAATTATTAAAAAAATCCCTCTACACACAAGTTTATTATTCAAAGCTATTTAAATACTAGGCAGGTTGAGGGTACTAGGAGGGAGGGGGGGGGGGAAGTGGAGTGGTATAGATACAAGGACAAATTATTTAAAAAAAATTATTAAAAAAATAACTTTTACTATTTATAAAATAAGTATGTGAAATGAATTTTATCTCAATTTACACAAACTATCATTTTGTGTGTTTCCAAACACATACTTGTAGTATGTGATGGAAATCTAAGGACGTGGATTGTTTCAATGGCTTAGATCATATTATTTTAATTGGTAGATAAGAATTTATAAAAACATTTCAATTAAAATAATTGGGTGGCCTTTCTTCATCATCCCCATCTATTAGATCTACCTCTCACTCTCTTGATTATTGTATAATTATAAAATTATTCCAAGTGGGCATTTCTATGTCTCCCACAGTTTGCCTCCCTCTTATTACTCCTGATTATCCTGCCTTCCTGTTTTTTTTCCAAAATTATATTTATATTCAAATTTTATCTTTAAAAAGGTTATACTCTATATTGTTTGCCTTAAGGAGTAAGCATTAAAAATTGGGTTAAGGTGTAATTTTAATAATAAGGTTTTGTCGCGTCAGGCACAAATAAATTTTAGAAGGAACAAAAATAATAATGAACAATTAAAAATAATACAAATTTATATGGAAACAAAATAATAATGAAAATTTAACAAAAATCATTAAATTTCACCTAATGCAGTTAGAGCTTTTCTTCTCTTATAATTTAATACTGTTAGGTCAAATTTAACTGTTTTGTTAAATTTATATCATTTTTAATTATTCATTATTATTTTTTTCCATTCTAAAATTTATTTGTGCCAAACGCCTTTAGGATAAAATTTTATTGTTAAAATTATTCTTTGACCCTTGAAGATTTAAAAGTTAGTATCGAATTTCGAACTTACTTTCGATGATTTGATTTTTTTTTTATGTTTTTGTAGTCATATTCTGAAAATCATTCATTTTTGAGTAAAAATTCTTTTATTATTCCTAATAATAATTTAGGACAAAAAATAGAAAAACACTATCACTGATTTTTTTGAGTTACAGTTTCTTGAATAGGTTTTGTTGTGTTTTTAAGTTACACCTTAAACACATCTAAAATTTTGATACACTCATGCTATATTTGAAATAGTTTTTTATAAGTTTATAAGTATTTTTTATATAAGTCTAGATAAAATTTATCTCACATACTTATTTCGTATACCATAAATCATGATTAAAAAACTATTTTTAAAGATTTAAATTACTATTCCAAATAAGATATCGTGCGTGTTTGGGAACCCGGTGAAAAAGTGGCTTTTTTTTAATGGGGCTTTTGTAGAAGCCCGTTTGAAAAAAAGTTAGATTGTAAATGTGATTTGTGTTTGGATTGGCGGTGGGAGAAGTTACTTTTTTTTAAAGTAAAACCTGTTTAGATTAGCTTTTGAAAAGTCTTTTTGGATTAAAAATGACTGAAAAAAGCATGAACATTGTTGAATACTACATATATATTGTTTATGTACATATTGTTATAATTGATGTTAAAAAATGTGAATAAAATTTTTAAAAATGAAATTTTTTTAATAATTATTGAAAAACAAGAAAAATAAAGTAAAACACTTAATTAAAAAAAGGATATAACTAAAACACTTAATTAAAAAATAAACTAAAACAATTATTTTTAGCAATTTAATTTTGATTTCCCTGGGAACAAAAAGTAAAATTTTACAAATACCAAGTCAATCCCACTTTTTTTCTTTTTTCTTTTTTTTAACACCCCGCCCTATTTGTTTTTTTTTTGGCGCTGACCAAGTTCTAATCAATGAGAAAGATAACATATTAGCCTCAAATAAAATCAAACGATAACTCTAATAATAAAAATAATAAAAAGACTCCTCATCACAAAAGGACATATATAAACAAGTTATAAAAAAAAGGACATATATAAACAATTTTACATTGAGCTACACAAAGCCGCTTTATGTTATATATATAACCATATAGTTGCATTGTATTTATCATTTGCTGAGTAAGCATTCTTTTGTCAATTTCCTCTGTTCTTTTCTCCTTTTAGTTTATACAGGCCCTTAAATGGTAATTAATGTCTAACGGTCAGAAGAAGTGATGAGAAGCTAGGAAAAGCTGGTTGATGGAGCTTTTTAAAAAAAACTCATTTCATATGAAAAGTCTATTACTTTTTGATGAATTTTCAAATACATATGTTTAAAATAAATGGGCTTTTTCATTATAAATAAACTTTTTTAAATGCTGAAAATGTTCCCAAACAGATCCATCGTTCTTTATAACTAAGCCTTCTTTCCTATAAATAGGTGTGTGTTTGTTGCCTGGATAAATAGGGATGCGCGCGCTTGTATGTGTGTATATATTTCTAAAACATTTGTTATTTTTTAACCAATTTTTACACAATTCAATTAAAAAAAGACGGTTGAAGCGGTGGAATGAGGATATTGTAAATTAAATAAAAAAGAATGAAATCAACAAATTGTTAGTCCCGGGGATAGCAGTTTCACCTAATTAAATTTTAAAAAACATACTTATTAAAAATAAAAAAAGCAAATATCTTTTAATGCAGTTCAGACTTTGAAAAAGGTTAGTCTCAAATGCAAAATAATTTAAAAAAACCATTAAGAATCCCTCCAATCCATAATTTAAGTGATAATTAACTCATTAAATATGTTATAATTTTCTTTATTTTTACTCTTTTTAAAATATGACTTTAAAATTGTAATGAGTATGTGAAATTGGAAATGAATATTAACTAGATGAACAAAACTGAAAAATAATCATTAATTATCTCATAAATTATTTATATTTTAGACTAAACTATTTTTCTAAAAGCGTCCTATATTATGGATTGGAGGAAATAATTAAAAAAGAATTAATAGGCATTTTTTTCAGAAATTTTTTATTGAGGGGCAATTTTATCCTAAAAATTTTTCAGAAGTAATTTAATCTAGAAAGTGTGAAAAATATAATAATTTTAAACTGATTATTATCTTAATAATTTTTTTCAATTAAGATAACGGTTAAGTAAAAATTATTCTATCTTTTACACTATAAAATAATCCCAAAAAACTTCGGAAACAAAAATACAACTTAACCCATGAAAAAAACGAGAAGGGAGAAATCAAAAGTGAAGATGAGACATTCACGGGAGAATGTGGTGTTGGGAACACGTGAGGTGGTCTTTGACTTGAGAGAGGTTAAAAAGAGGGAAAGATCTGGCACGATCTTTTTCGAACATGAGTCTGCAGGGACGCGATCTCATGGAAGGGAATATGGAGAATCCTGACCGTTGGAATGTGATGTACGACACGATCTTATGATCTAGCAGATGTGAGCCTTTGTCTCTCTAAAGCTCTTAATGATCATCTTAATCATATTTCCATCGTACGCTCGCGTGCACGTGAACAGTGAATCCTGTCCGTCCATGTTCCGTCATGCTGCTCCACCTCCTTCCTCTGTGCGTCCTTCCCTTTTTTACTTTTGACCTTTTCCCTTTTTATTTTATATCCTTCTTTGGAAACATCCCATTGTTTTCCTTTCTTCTTCTTTTTGGATTAAAAAAAGTGGATAGGATTAAAGGCGTTACTATATTTTACTCTTGTAATTAAATAAATCATTTTTTCGGAAAGATGTTAATTAAATAATTTAATTCTCATTAAAAAATAAATAAGAATGTTATTAATAAATTTAAAGTAGTGGCATCAACAATATATAGTCGAATCAAATAATAATGACACGATTTCTTTGAGCAACATTTATGATTTGGACTTGATAAATAAAAAATTAAGTTGAGATGCACGTCATTCGGTTTTATTATAAGTCATTCAACCTGTTTGATAATGTAATATATCATGTTCAAAGTATTAGTAATTCTTTAACATTCAATATCTCTAACCAAACGGCTCTAATTGATATTTGGGTATTTTAATATTTTATAAAAAATAGTTTATTTAAACTAATTTTATTGGGGCCTGTAGACATAAATGCCTCACTATACCATTGTAGGCAGAATGGCATATCACGTCAAATACACAAATTAGTAGTTGGCAGCATAAGACTTGTTTAGAATGGTAATTAAAATATTTAAGAATATTTTTAAATCATAATTTAGAGTATATAAAGTAAATATTTAAAATGAATTTTGTTTTAAACATATTTTTGATAAACAGTTTCAAACAATATCATATTCAACTCAACTGAAGAGCCGCCTTTTTGCAAAAATAATCCTTATTATTACAAGAACATTTCAATCCTTCTAAATTTTAGATCATTTGTTCAGAATGTTGTTTCTTCAATTCTTCCCTAGATAACTTTCGCTTTGATATTTTCAAATCCACTAAGCAGTATTTTTAAAAAAAATCATCTGTTTTTTTTTTCTTAAAAACGTCTTACGCACTGACGCACAAAGTTTTTTTTTTTTTTTTTTTTTACTATCATCTCCTTATGCGCATAGTTTCGTATATGGTCATTTAAGAAGTTATTAGTAACAAGTTTAATCATATAAGTCGACAAGCACTCCTCAATCACTTTTTTTACCATATTTCATCGAGCGGAAATAACTCACAAACTTGCCATATCCACCAAAAGTTAAACTCGCCACCTCTTATTTGAATTAAGATTTAAAAAGTGTTTGATGTCTATCAAGCCAACGGACATCGATCAGCGGCGTTTAATTGTGACGGACAAGGAAAAACAAGCACTCCTCTTTATAATTTAATTTTTGATATCTAATAATTTCACTCCAATTTATATAAAAGACAAAACCCACCGATTATTTAATATATAGACTGAAATAATAAAAACAACGAAGCCAAAAAAATAAAAATAAAAACAAGGAGGATTTTATTACAGATAAAAATATTGGTGGTTTAAAATAATAAGAAGGGCTAAGGGACCTTCAAATTTTTTAAAAAATACAACAGTAACCATAAACTTTTTTTAAGAATAAAAGTGGCCATACATATTATAAAAAAAGGGTAAAAGTAACAACAACGTTAATGATCCGTTACCGTCCCTTATTGGGAGCCTTTTAATGAAAGGTTGAGGTGTTAAAGTAGTCATTAACTTATAAAAAAGTATAAAAATAATCATAAATATTTTTTTGAATGTAAGAATAATTAAAATGTGACTTCATATACATTAATTCATAATTTTTTTTTGGCTTGTGCAAGTTGTAATCCAAGTGTATTTTATTTATCAAATGACATGGGGGTGATGAGGATTTTCCCTACCCTACCATATGCATTTACGATTTTCCGTTGCCTCTTAGTTTTTCTCTAATATCCTCCCTTAGAATCTTCTCATAGTTGGTTATGAGATTGCTTCAATATTTGCGATGATAATACTTTTAAGACTAATAATTCATATTGAGGATTTTAGTTTTTGGGGTTGGGCTCATAAGTTTTTTTCGTTTCGTCATTCTCGTCAAAATAAAAAAAAGAGAGACTTCTTGAAGATTAATTCATAAATTTTCTTAGACTTTTGTCATTTTAATCCCAAATCGATAAAACACTTATAATATAAAAATTAAAGAAAAACTTATGAATTAATGTTCAAGAAGTCACCTTTTAATTACTTTCACATCTAAAAAAAATTTATGGTTATTTTTTTATTTTTGATATAAGTCAATAGCTATTTTAACACATTAAATTTCATTAAAAGGCTCATAGTGACGGCATTTACGGATCATTAACATCATAGTTACTTTTGTTTTAAAAAATAGTTTATGATTACTGTTGTAGTTCTTATAAAAGTTAAAGGTTATTACTTCTTATAACAGTTAAAAGTTATTTAAGTACCTTAACCTTAATAATAATAACAACAAGAAGGGGGGATTTTACCAATATACTCTCTTCAGTTTTATTTATAAGAAACTCTCTCTCTCATGGGGTTGGTCCTTTTTATAAGTACCTTTCATTTTGTGTCTAAAAATGTAAGCTCATTTTTCTTATCTTACCCTTATTAAATACATATTATTTATAATTAATTATCACACACACCAAGAGTTATATTCAGTTGATAAAAGAGAGAGAGAGAACTTACTAGGCGAATAAAGTCAACAAAGCATTGAGAAAATGTATTTTACCATTTCTCATATTTTTTATACATTATCTCTCTATTTTTATAAATAGGGGTATATAAAAAAAATATTTCATTTTTAACACACTTATTATTTATAACTACCAATTTATTTTACATAATAATAATAAAATTGTTTATAAATTGGGGTGAAGGAGTAATTCTCTCAACGCAACCAATCATGCTAATGTGGTTTTTTATTAAAAACAATTGCCACTTGGGGGGAGTCAATAGCGTTGCTTTTTTGTTTTTACTTGCTATACATGTAAAACAGTTGTTTAATTCATAAATAAACATCATTATCCACTAATGCATCACAAAATAATAGATAATCCGAGATTAGGAGGCATGGGACAAATAGGTCAGCACCTTAATCAGAGAATCCTAAGATTTTCAAACAGAACATTCCGTTTTCAATCATCGTCGTGTGAAACACGCGGCCCAATATCGCGTCATTCCTGGCCCCCACATCTCCACACAGTACTCTGCTTCGCTCAACATAAATACTCACATAGACTCAGCCAAATAGCCCATATATTTTAAACCAAACCAAACCAAACCCATCGTAATTACTCGCATAGAAAACTGAGAGCTCACTCTGGGAGGGAAAAACCGAAAGAAAGTCCCAAGCTTTCCCAGCTTCTTCTTGAAACCAAGAGAGTGAAATTACAGAAGCAAAATCATAACTGCGTGCAAAAAATGTTTGCAGAAGAGAATGGTTTGAAGGGAGACCCGAGGCTGCGAGCCATATCGGAAGCCATTAGAGTGGTGCCTCACTTCCCAAAACAAGGTTTTTGATTTTTTAAATGATGTTTTGCTCAGTCTCTTCTGTTACCTCTGTTACCATTTTTTTAATGTCCCTTTCACTTGGCCTTGTTCTGTTTTTTTTATCTTCTTGTTGCAGTTTATTTTTGAAATTTTATCGAACAGATCTGGAGGTATTATATGTGGGCTTTATTTTGTTTTGTGTTTTTTAAATGGAATTTGCAGGAATCATGTTTCAGGACATAACGACATTGTTGTTGAATCACAAAGTCTTCAAAGACACCGTTGATATTTTTGTCGATCGTTACAGAGACATGGATATTTCCGCTGTTGCCGGTATCGTACTCTATACCGAGCTCATCCTCTATTATATTCATACGTTTTTGCCATAGAGAAAAACATTTGTTTTGTAAGGTTAGCAAACAAATCTTGGGGTATATTGATGTTTTTCTGCTGCATGAGCCATGGTTGTCCATTGTCTTTAATAATTTGCCTTCTCTCGTTTCTGTCCCGTCACTGGATCTTTTTTGCCTTCTTTGAACCAAAATTATTGTACGAATGTTCTAAGTTTCTCTTATCTATCTCCTACTTTTGTTTAGAGAAGGTTCGCCTGCTTGTTTGGTAATGATAATTCTTTCATCCCAGTTCATTTTCTGCATATTTTTTTTACGGGAAATCAGATGTTCTCTTTCCCATTAATATTATATATTCCTACTTTAAAAATATCCTGGCATTCATGTTAATTGCTTTGGATTTTGTGTCTCTTTTCTAGGCAAGGCTCAGAATATTTTGGTGCGAGTAAATAATGACTCTTTGGTCGTCCTTTTCAAAAAACTTATTCGGGAGGATATTTTTACCTTGAATATAATTTCATGGTCCTGGCATATAAGGCACATATAGGTCTTCTAATAGTCCCGAATGCAAAATGAACTTAAACATGAGTATACTATTCTAAACATCAAGTGTTTCTCTTTTGGATCCAATGGAGCATTTAAGCTAAGCATTGAATTTGGGTTTCATGAAGATTTTTATGTGGTTGACCTCAAGAGACATCATTGTTATTCTATACAACTCCTTTGCTGCCACCATATGTTGCCTCTGTTTGGTCTATGTGCTCATGGTATTGCAACTTGGATTGTATGTAGGAGTGGAAGCTCGGGGATTCATGTTTGGCCCGGCGATTGCGCTAGGCATCGGTGCAAAGTTTATTCCCTTGCGCAAACCAAGAAAGCTGCCAGGTACACCTATTTAATTCTGAAAACAAACTTACACACCACGTTTTGTGTTACTTCAACTTGATTACATTATTTTGAGTTGAGATATCAAAACTGTGGTCTAAGCAGTACTGGTATTTCCCCCACCTTGGGTTAGAATGGTCTTGTCTGAGTAAAATGGCCTGCCTCTATTGATGACTGATGTCAAAAGTCAATTGGACTTGACAACTATATGATTAAATTTCAAATAATATGCTTAATGCTTTTGAAAGTTTTAAGTAATATATGCCCTCAGCTCTGTTCATGTAAACTGGTTGAACTGGTGCTTCTACTGGGTCTTCTGATTTATGCCTAAACCATGACCCGCTTCAAATACAGGTGAAGTGATATCAGAAAAATATGTTCTTGAATATGGAACTGATTGTTTGGAGATGCATGTTGGCGCTGTTCAACCAAGGGAACGGGCCTTGGTTATTGATGATCTGGTGGCTACTGGTGGAACTCTGTCAGCTGCAATAAGACTACTAGGTGATTAACTTGCTTTGTGGTTTGCTATATATTGTCCTCTCCTGCCTTTTCAATTCACTCACCATTGCTCTTTGCTGTTTCTAGACTGGTTTATGGTTTTTCAACCCCTGTTCCTTTTTTTTTTTCCAGAACGTGTTGGTGCTGAAGTAGTTGAATGTGCTTGTGTGGTTGGTGTTCCCGAGGTCAAGGTATTTGCCAAAACTGCTTTTGCAAGTTGTGTTTTGTCTCTCAAGTTAGCTCAATTTCCTATCTTGTTAGTAGTATGGTCTATTATTGACTTTGAAAATGACCTAACATGGCATAGAATCATTGACATATGGAGGGCAGTATCATGGTCTGTCTTATATGGTATGAGGTTAATGAGTTTATATATCTGAAGCTGTAGTTTCTTCTTTTCCCAGATAATGACTGTTTTCATTTGATCCAAATCCTAAAACTAGTGAAAGTGACATTTAAAGGGAGCTTCTTTTCGGAATATACTGGAGGCTGCTTATTGGAAGCCACTTTTGTATTTTGCTGTCATTGAGTCTGTCATCTTCCTAGTTATATCTCTATTCTTAGAGTTCTTAGAATTTTTTGGAAGTGAAGTTCGAAGAAATCTGTCTATCTTTTAGGGACATCGCAGGCTTAATGGAAAGCCACTGTATGTTCTTGTGGAGCCACGTGAAATCGAGAATGGATTTTCAGGTACGCAAAAACATGGTCAGAAACTCAAACTCTGTGTTGAATTGTCATCTGGAAAAGTACAGAAAAGTCTGGATTTTCGCCGTAGTTTAGACTTTAGAGACAATAAAATTGTTAAAATGCCAATGATGGAACTATAGCGTCGATGGTGCAGATGGATAGGTGATTTGCATTGTGCTTGGGCCCAGACGAAGGAGGAGGGAACAATGAGCCGATGAAAGAGTCGTGTCGGCGCTCCAAGGTTGTAATTTATGAATGGAAAATGTGTGTAATTTCTTGCAGGTTGTCGTCTATGTATGCCTTATTATTTCAAACAATCATTCTTAATTGCATGCTATTTTTCTTAAATCAGCCGGCGCACTCCAACTAAATTCCTAATTTTTTCCAAAACCCGTGCTTGACTCTCCCTATTGACTCTTCCGAGTCAGCTACTCCTTCCCACTCTCCGCTAACTTCAAAACGACGCAGTTCTGGTCCCGAAACAAGATCTGGGCCGTTTGCATTTGTGTTTTAAATGGATGGCGACGGTACTTGCTTCTTAAAACGACGTGGTTTATGAAATCTATAACTGAAAAAAAGAGGCTTCCAAGTGAAAAGAACTAAAAAATAAGACTCTTCTTTTTTTTTAATATAAAATTTTTTTTAATATAAAATCTATTTATCTATGTTTGAGAGATTAAATAAGTTGAATAAATTGTTTAACTATAGATTATATATCATTTTATATAGGCTAGGTCAATTGATTCGGAGAAGAGATATATATATATATATATTGATTTGAAGAATAATGATAAGAGATAAATCATTTAAAACTCAAATTTACTCAATCAAGTCTTACATCCATAGGAGTATTGTAGCAAATACTAGAACTAATATTATGTGCCTGTTTTAGCATGGGATTGGGCTTAGATGAAGTGAGGGCCACAGCTTTATGTTGCATGCGCGCCTTTTTTTTTTTGGTACATGCATGTGAGCCTTTTATATACACACAAAGGGAAAAGGCCCTCACATCAAATCTCGAGAAGGTCTAAACCTTTTAAGGGGACTGAGAAGGTCGGTAGGAATGACGATCTGCCCTTAGTGAAAATATAAATAAATTAAGTAGGATTTTGGAGTCTAAATGACACCAAGCTTCTGTCTTACGAATTTAGTAAGTATGAGGTTGAAAATTCGAATTCTTTACGAATATAATGGGAACGTGAATTATAGAAAAAAAATATGAATAAACCAAATTTTTACGGTCTTAGGAAAAGGGTCTTTAATAAATTAAGGGTTGAAGTGAAACGACAACATAATATGAAGACTGAAGTTGCGAGAAGTTAAAAACAACAAAGGTACGAAAATGTGGTGCGTCATCTTAGGTATCATATGTTGGAAACTGTGGGAAGCTAGAAACAGGATGTTTTTCCTAACGAATCTTTCTCTGGCATTGAACTATTTTTTCCATTCAGGAATCATGTAAACTTGTTGTAATCGAGCTATGTTTTCCATTCCTTCTTCCCTAAGTGGCCTTGCTTAATTTTCTCCTCTTATTTTGTTACATTTGATTTGCACTTGTATTACTTACTACACTTCTCCTTTCCACTAAAAAAAGGGGCTAGAAAACAGGGGCATGAGTCATTTTTGCTCTACAAGTATTTATAAAGGAACTGTGGGTATTCGGTAGTTTAAGTTTAAGGTTTAGGGAAATCAAATTTTTATAGAAAAAAACGATAAATATATTATAATTTTATGGTCTTGAAAAAGGGTCTTTAATAAAGGGTCAAAGTGGAACGACAAAGTGACATGAAAACCGAAGTTGCAAGAAGTAAAAAACAACGAAGGTAGGAAACTTGGTGCGTTATCTTTGGTATCACATGTTGGAAACTGTGGAGAGCAAGAAATCTTTATCTGGTGTTGAACTTTTTTTCCCCTATTAAGGATCATGTAAATTTATTGTGATCGAGCTATGTTTGCCATCCTTTCTTTGCTTAATTTTCTCCTCTTATTTTTTTACATATGATTTTCCCTTGTATTCCTTAATTGATTAATGTGCTTCTCCTTTCTACTAAAAAAAAGGGCTAGAAAGACAAGGAAATAAGTCATTTTTTCTCTAGAAGTATTTGCGAAGGAACTGTGGATATTCAGAAGTTTTAACTTTTAAGAAATCAAAATTTTTAATTTTTTTTAGAAAAAACTATAAATAAATACATTAAAAAATTTTACGGCCTTTGGAAAAAGGGTTTTTAATAAATTAAGGGTTGAATTGGAACGACAACCTAGCATGAAATTAAAAACAACAAAGGAAAGAAACTGTGACGCGTTATTTTTGGAATCACATGTTGGAAACTGTGAGAAACAAGAAAAAGGAAGTTTTTTGCCAACGAATATTTCTCTGTCGTTGAACTATTTTTTCCTATCAGGGATCATATAAACTTATTGTGGTCGAGCTATGTTTGCCATCCCTTCTCCCTAAATGGCCTCGCTTAATTTTCTCTCTTATTTTGTTATATTTGATTTGCACTTGTATTCCTTGATTGTTTAATATACTTCTCTTTTCCACACTAAAAAAAAAAGTCAAGAAAGACAAAGGAATGAGTCATTTTAGCTTTAAAAGTAGAAATTTTTTTAAGAAAATACTACTAGAACTTCAAAATCCCAAATCAATTATTTGACAAAAACTTGAATTGTTCATCCCATTATTTTTATTGTCAACAAAATCAATTTGAGATTTTAAAATTTAAATGGTATTTTTTTTAATATTTTCCTTTAAAAGTATATATGTCAAAGAGTTGTGGGTATTAAGAAATTTGTTTTTAATTCATCGTGGGTTAATGTTTGATTTTTAATGATTAGGGTGACATTACTCATTTATTAACATTTTCGGACAGATATGAAGCTAAAAATCTTCTAAATAATCAGATATCAACTTCTAAGAGCCAAAAGAAAAAAAAAACAAAGAAAGAAAGACTTTTTACCAAATACAAAACCAGGATTGGCTACATGAGGGGAGTTTGTTGTGGAATGAATGGGCATCGTGACGTCAATGTCGACCTACAAACGAGAATCTCATCCAACCTCATCCTGACACTTCCTGTGCTGTCTTTCACTCTTTCACTTACTGCCCCATCTCTCATTCCTTAATCCATTATTATTCAAATTCATTCTTGGGATGATAACAAACCAATTGCCTCCCCCAAAAAGTTATCAGCTTTTCAAGCAAATCACGACCAATGTATGCAAGAGCATGTTTCTGAACACCTACTCCACATTATAAACACCAACCATTCACTACGAGGTTAGGATCTTGGGATTATAATTTGATACTGCAAAATAATATATAATTCTGTTTTGAATACACAAACATCGAAATAATCACCACACATGTTTCTTGCTTCCCTTGTCGTTTCAGGATGGCAAGATATGTTTCAGTGTGTCGGTCTTGCTTTGCTTACGATAGGCCCCATTACCAGCATAACCTCCCCAAAAAAAAAAAAAAACATGACACAGAGAACTTTGTTTTTCCTTTTGTAAAAGAAACCAAACAAGATATGATCAAGTCTTGATCAGAGGATTGCGATCGGTCTTGATAAGAAATGGTCGTCATAGGACGACAGAGACCACATGTGTGTTTGTTGGAGTTGATCCCCCAAAGTGCCTCACAATTTACATAATTAGTGCTTCCTTGCCTGCTGTCACTAACAGCCTGCCATTATATATAGAAAAAAGAAACCATGCATGCGTGTGCCCTTCTGGAGGGATGGCCTTGTGTTTCCTTCTCGATCTGGACCATTACAAATATTTCTCCTTTTTCACAAGGGAATTATAAAAAAAATTCCTCCAAACTCGTAATTAAGTTAATCGAAAGCAAAACAGCTTTATTACATTCCTTAAAAGAGAGGGGGTTCAAGCTAAAAGAACAACCACACACATTTCATATAATAGCCAAAAAGATATGGCTTTATTAAATAAGTTGCCAGTACCCGATCAAACTAGATTCCTCTAATCTGCATTTGCAGGATGAAAATTAAATTTCTCTGTCAGTTCATTAGCTCAAGGAAAGAATTTCATATAAAAGGGAAACAAGTGTAGATCGGGATCAGATACAGAAAGAGTAAATACAGAAGACACACGGCCATATATATATATGTGTAACTCAGGTGACGGAATTTATTAGAGAGACAATATATGCTGATATGCTTAAAGTGTGAAACGATTCAGAGACGATACAGATCGATCGCCCCGGTAATTTTTCACGGCATTCTTGAACTGTTGGTTGCACATATAGAGCGATGAGCTCCGTTGCAGAATCTTAAACAGTTCAAGAAAGCCGTGGAAGATCACAGAGAAGACCATTCATGAAAGAGAAGGGGGGGAAAATCATCTTCTCTAATCTAAGCCTACCCACCACCTTGTGATGAGAGAACTAGAGAGAAGGTGAGATGGGGGAGGGTTTATTTCGTGCGACTGTAGATTGAGATATTGAGGTCGCTTGCTTATACATATATATAGCCGAAGGATCTAATTCTTGTTTGCAACAGTAATAAGAGTTTTTAAAAATAGTTTTTGAACTATGAATTACAGTATATAAGATAATTATTTAAAATAAATGTTATCTAAACTTATTTATATAAATATTTTTAAAATTCTCAATCATAATCTCAAATATATTTTCGACCTTAGCTTAATGATGACAATATATACGTGGGGTGTGGGGAAGGGTAAAGGTTCCCAAGATCTAACCAACTATACATGAAATATGCTTTATATGTGTTCCTTAAATGATTTTTAATTTTATTGAGGCTAAAGTATATGTAGTCATTTAAATTTGCATTAGTTAATTCCGTTTATTCTTTTATTTTTAATGAACCGTTTATTCGATTTTGGATAACCTTCATAAGTATTTTTCAATCGTGATTTACGGAATACAAGGTAGCTTTTAAGGTCTACGAAGTAAATATGTGGATGAATTTTATCTCGATTTATGTGAATCGGGCTTCTAAAATAAGCTAAGCTTAACCAAACAATGTTTATGAAGTATATATATTTTTAGTGCCTTAATAATGGTAAAATGGTAATGTCATTAACAAAAAATGTTGACCTAACGAATTTAAATAGTGATTCTACAATTAAACATTAACATATCAATCTTTAATTTAAAATTTACAAAATTTACAAAATTGAAGAATATTTAAAATATAAAAATATTATATTAAATTATTGAATTTTAAGTATGCTTGATCCGTATTTAATTGCAAAGTCTCAATTAAATTCACTGAATCAATATTTTTTTATGAAATTAGTGGTGTTTACATTAAACAATAAAAGTACACTTTATAAAGTTGAGTAAAGTTGAGTGGCTAAACTAAAATTTGATGTAAGTTTAAAGGACTAAATGCATGTTTTAGCCTTCTACCTCTTTATTTTTTGATAATTTCTATGTTCCCATAACAATTAAGGGTATGTTTAGTAGGAGAGAAATGGAGGGGAGGAAAAAATTTTATTAGTTAAATTTTTTTAAAAAAATTGTATGAGTGGGGTTATGAATTTTAATATATAAAGATAAGATGTAAAATAAAAGAGTAAAAAAAATTAATTAAAAACTTCTAATTCTATTTCTTTAATTTTTTTTAAAATCAAAGTCATAAAAAAAAATTTCTCCTCCCTTCCCCTCTAAATCTCTCATACCAAACAGTCCCAAGACCCTCCATTTGCAAAGGGATCAAACCAGAGGGGAGGTTTCATGCCATTTTTTATATGTTTATTTAATTAGGTTAGATTTAAATATTATGGGGCCTAATTGAGGAATAGGGCTTCCAAAAGCGTTTTTTTAATATTCACGTAGACTCAAAATTACCTTATATTTAAGCCATAAAAACCCATTTCACTCCATACATTTTTTTAGTATTTATGAGACATTCGTTTATGATTTCTATTAAAAATATGAGGTAGCAAAACATTTTTTAAAAGAAAAGGGTTACTAGCCCTCACATGAAAATCAAGACATAGTCCATTTATATTTTAGATTCACACTTTAACTCGTGTTTCCAGCAGTCTCAACGGAGTTCTACGTTCTCTAACTAAATAATAGAAACGGGCTGTTCAACGCCAGTTTTTAAATAAACTGTCAAATAGCATGTCGCGCTTCTAACAAAGAGTTTGTTTGGGAATTCGGTGGAGAAGTGATTTTTTTTTAATGGAGCTTTTACAGAAGCCCAATTGAAAAAAAGCTAGATTGAAAATGTGATTTATGTTTGGATTGGTGGTGGGAGAAGTGACTTTTTTTTAACATTGAACCTGTTTGGATTAACATTTGAAAAACCCGTTTAAATAGGAAATGACTGAAAAATGTATAAACCTTGTTGAATACTACATATATATTGTTATAATTGATGTTAAAAAATATAAATATATTTTTTTAAAATAAAAAACTCAATGAAAAAGTTCAAAAGCCCATTGATAGAAGCTCAAAAGCTAAAAAAATGAGCTCAAGGAAAAAAACTTTTTTTTATTAAAAGCTCATTATAAACTAATAATTTTCCAAACACTTGTCATATGCTTTAATAAGCTTTTGATGTCCAAATGGATTTTTTTCCTTATTTAATGTATTTCCAAACACACCCAAAATTAGCGGAATTATCCGTTTTCGAAATGAAATCCATCACCCATCGGAGATCACATGAAGTTTTTGGGCATCATCATTAATAAAGGCGGGTGAATTACTCCCAAGGCCCCCACAGGAAACTTTATTACTCTAAATCCCTTAAAATAGCGAAATTATACAACAGTCGTCCCTTAAAATGCCTTTATACAAAATGGAAAATAACAAACTTATCTTCTTCCGCCATGGAGCTTAATTAACATCAGCAGCCATTATTGGACCTTCGTCGCTGACAGCGTATTTTTTGCCAGAGACATCGCTGACAGTCAAAGCTATGGTACCAGCAACAAGTGAAATGTTTCGGTGGGACTTTTAAAACCCACGATTTATTATTTGTTTACAACAAAAATTTATAGCCATTGGCCCAATACTAATGTCTTTTGTTGTTATAATACAAAATATTCCATTATTACTTGTATAATGTATAATAAACCTAGTGTCTGAAATGCAAAATATTCAAGAAAGTTGTAAATTTTAGAAGAGTATAGTTATTAATTATATAATGAAGTTGTTAATTTTCAAAATGATATATTCCTTCTCTTATCTTTAATGTAAATCTGAGTTAAAGACTTTGAATAAATTAATTATGTTAGTTAAGTTAGTTAATGTAAACATTCTAATCATCTTCATTAATTCATTTCATTCTCTATGATTATTGTTGAGGAATATTAATAGAGTTAATTTAGGAAGAATTTATAAACGTATAAAATGGGTCTTAGATTTAAAACCAACATCAATTGTTTAATTAGATTCTTCATTAAGGATTAGAGAAAGTAGTTATGATATATGGTTGTCATAAATTTGTTATAACGTATTTAGTTATAAGGAAATTATTAAGCCCAATAGAATTGCTGTCAATGAAGTTGCGTTTAGCTGCACAAAATAAAAGTTTATTCTTTTTAGTAGGCAGTGGCCAGCGTGGGTGCTTAAGCCAAAGTTTAAGGAGGTGTTAGGCGTGGGTCATCACTTTGTATCTGGTGCTTTTTAATTGCTAGATCTTTTGCAATCAAGATGCTTCTTTTCATAGGTCTTTTTAAGTAAAGCGGGGTTTGAATTTAGTTCACCATCATCTTTATGGTGTAACAAGTCCACAACTAAATCAAGTAACTTGGGTTGGGTTGTATTTATTATAGCTTAATACTAACATAAGTATTATACTTATTGTTTTTGTACTTAGTTATTGTTAAATGAACTAACTGAAATCTTATATATAGTTAGTACCTATTATTTTAAATTTAAGAAATTATTCTTTAAACCCTTTGCCAATAATAATACATGTCATCTGGTTTTATTAAAAAAAGATATCGTTTACAGTAATAATAGTGTTTTCAAGGCCTATGGATGAAACATGCAAATAAAAGACATATATATCATATTCATCGGGAAATAACAACGAGGATACAAATCAAGCCAAACAGGCTTGCCCGATTAACACAAGACAAAACAATAAGAAACCTTCACGAATAGCAATAACAAGAAGAGTATACACAGAGATACGCACCCCACCAATACTACACAAGCTTACACATAACGAAGCTCAGATTCCCCCCCCCCCCCTTTTTTAAGAGCGAAAATGATTATTTTGAGTAAATTCTGATTAGATGACAAATCGATGTGATGACGCATTTAAATTTATATTCAATGAAGATTATATTTTTTAGTCATTCATATTATATTAAGCAATTATAACATGTAAATGACCAAAATTTTCTCAAAATAGTCTTCTTTTTTCACGCTTAAAATGGCGAAAGCAAGCACGACGAGAGAGTTTATAATTTTAAAACACACAAACATCTATATAAGGGGGCAAATAAACAGTTGACCTACGATCTTCTCTCTATTCTAAGGACACTGGAAACCAGGAGGAACTGTCTTCTGACATGCACTAAGGATTAAGCTGAGAGCGACGGGGATATTAAGGTTGATTCCAAGCAAGTTGGCCTTAATCGCTGTGCACAGACAAAGTGCTGCCTCCAAATCCACCAATCCATCCAACAATGCACAACACTTAGCCGACAATGGAGTTCCGATAACAACGTTAACAAGCCCCAGAACATCCGCACACAACGACAGCTTCAGCGTGTCCTTCGGGCATTTGTCCGTCGCCGGCGTCGGTGGTGTGGGAGTGGGCTTCGGGGTCGGCGGGGTCACTGTCGGGGGACATGGTGGTTTGGGGTGGTGGGCAGTGATGAGTGTTGAGTGGGCAAGGAGAGAGAGGACGAAGATGATTGCACAGAGCTTGTGGGAAGCCATTGTTGTTGGGAAAAAATGGTGAATACAAAGCTAACGCTGGATGGTTTGAATTATGGGGAAGAAGGAAGGGGAAGAGTGGTCCGTTTATAAACACAAATTGTTAGGTTAATGATATTGGAATCTGATTTGAGTGGAAGAGAGCGAAGGACGTGATAACTGATAACGTTACAGTTGGAATTTTTTGTATGCTTGTGAATTTAAAGATATAGGCCCCTCCTCTTCCTCCAGAGCTTGATATTTCTTCACCTCTTCTTGATTCTCTTAGACCAGGGGGAAAAATAAATGAATTAAAGGTGCCTCGTTTTTGGGCTACGTATTTATATACACATTCATATTTTTATATATAATTTCTTAGGTCGGGGTAAAATTATTGTGGACAAGATTTACATTTGAAAACTCACAGGTTCTCATTCCTCGAGAAGTGATAACCCTCGCATGGCTGATCCTTCTCAGATCAGAAGAACCAGGAATCACGTTTGCAGATTAGTGTACAGCTCTGAAGAAAACGGCAGCTTTGGCTTATATGCTTGTTCCATAGGTAAAGGAGAGGTTGAAAACATGAACTGCGTACTGCAACGTAAAATTATAAAATATATAACTATGAAAATTGTGATATATATACTTTCACTTGTTGCATAATGTCTCCCCTCTCTATTAGTTTGTTCTTCCATGGAGTAATGCATATAAATAATTAATGGTGAGCATAATTGTTAGGATGCTAGCTATAGGTATAATGAGAGATTTGACTTGATATGGGATACTTCACCAATAGACATTTAAATTAAAAGATTAGTATAAACTCGTTATTTTTTTATTTTGGACTAAGAGATAGCGTTGGAGAAATCCATTTACACAAATCGAGATAAAATTATTTTCACATACTTATCTTATACATCATAAATTATGTCAGAAAAACAGTTTCTTCTATTGCCAATCAAACAGACAAATAGTGTTGAGCTTCCAACAGATGTTATTGTTCCTAGTGAAAAGAATTTTCAGTACTTAAAGTATTGAGTTTGAGCTGGGGTGTCAATTGTCTCTTAATTTTGGGTTTATTTTATTGCTTGTTTGGCTGAGCTTATTTGTATCGGGCTTATTATATAAGCCCGATTTAAGTAAATTGAGGTAAATCTCCTCCATATATTTACCTCGTAGACCGTAAAAGCTACCTCGTACACCGTAAAAGTTACTTTGTATTCAGTGAATCATGATTTATAAGTACTTATAGAGCTTTCATAAGCTAATCCAAATAAACTAAATGTTTTTTTTATTATTTAATTTTATGTGAAATGAGTGATATTTTAATATTTTATGAATAAAAATTGGTGTTATTTTTTACTTTCTTCTTGTTTTTTTTTTTCAAATATTTGATACTCTAAATCATGTATAATCTAATGATAAAGAGAACTGGGAAAAAAAGCATTTGGTGGGGACCAGCTGATGTGGGGCAGCTAATAACACCCCTAACCTCTCGAATTCAAGCCTGTGCGAATCTGAGAATATCTTTGGAATGACTACTCCTAATTGACTCAATAGTATTCAAATCTGACTTGGTCAAATTTGACTAGTTATTTAGAATTCACATAGCCTAATAGCTTCATGGGAAAAAAAGATGGATGTAAAGTTAAGCCAGTTTATTATGTCTATTTTCTTATTACTCCTTTTGGGGATTCAAAGGGATTGGAGAACAAAAGGGGAATTCTGAATTAAGCACGCAGTTTAATTAACCAGCAGTTATCAAAGCAATGAAGATGATGATGAAGGGACTTGGCTTTAAAATAGTTTTGTCCTGTTTGATATGTCCACGTAGCGTGGAGTAGTGTTGTGTGAATTATTAAGGGAAACGAGGCAGTGTATAGACTATAGAGGGAAGCACATGGATGTATGGTTGTATGTGTATATGATCTGGCGCTGTAAGGTTGGCTCTGAGTAGAGAGGTCAGCATCCATGGAAGGTGATGGAAGCTGTGGATTATATCGCTTTGACCTTTTTCTCCTTTGAAAAATGATTTCTTATTATAATCATGATTGAAAAATTGTTTTTGTATGTATCATAAATATTGTGTTTAGAATGGCTTTTAGAGCCCCAAAAAGTATTTACGCACATAGGTCTAGATAATACTCTTCTTAAATACTTATCTCATATACCGTAAATCATGATTGAAAAGTTATTTTTGAAGACTCCAATCACTATTTCAAAGTACGTACCATTCCATTCGAACCCTTCGTTTTCTTTTCTTTATCTTTTTCTAATCATTAACAAAACACTGAACCCTGCCTAGTTATCTCCACCGCTGAAGCGAGCTATACTCTTTGCTTCGTTATCATAATACTGTATAATATCTCGTTTATAAGGGTTTGAATTTGGGTTTTTATCAGATGAAGAAAATTAAATATGGATAATGTTACCTTAAATTTAATTGAAGAATCGATATTTTCACCCATTGAAAAGGAATCCGACAATCCAAATGGCAGGAGAAATGTATCTCAATTCATTTTCCTCTCCATTCACTCTCTATTGAGGGTATCTATTATTATATCAACTTTTAATGGTTGAGATTTAATAATATATAAAAAATATCATTATAATAAAAATCTATTATAATAAATCTCAACCATTAAAATTTGATTTAATAGTAGATACACCCAATAAAAAATAAATAGATAATAAAATCAATAGAAACATCCTTCTCCCTCAAAAAGCTCTCAATTTAACTAACCAATGGGATGATCAACGAAACAAAGCACCTTACTATTGCTGCATATGCAGTTATAAAAAACATACTTATTACTCCCTCCATTCCTTATTTCCCCCCCCCCCGGTCTTATAGGATAAAATTGTTGGGTATGCCATGTTGCTTTTTATGAGATAGATTTAGGGGATACCTCAAAAGTTTTCAAGAAAAATTTCATTTTACCCTCACCTAATTACAAATATTAATCATATACACAACTATTGCATTTATTTAAATCCTTGAAAAATGTAGATTAGAGCATTCAATATAATATATTCTCCCTTGATCTTCCACATAAATGAGGGTATTTTGGACAGCAAAATTAATTTTTTTTACATGTTTATTGCACCTAACTATTTTTTACCAAACTTTTTGAATAACACAATTTGATTAAATCTATCTTATAAAAAAAGAAAAAAGGCTAATTTATTTTTTTTTAGATAATCCTGATGGTTTGGATCCTTGACCTCTAGCTCCCTTCCACCCTGCTATTTTATGAGATTTTTTTTTTTACACAAGGATAATTGAAATCTTTAATCTACTCTTGTGATTCTCACACTCACACCCCCGCCTTATCACTTGAGTTAATCTCGATTAGCTGTACTTTTTTTTATAGAGTACTTTGTTATATTTTATCGATCATATGCTATATTTACTTTTGTTTTCCGCTGATTAGCTACATATATAATTCGAATATATTTAAAATTAATACCTAAAACAATGTACATTCACCATATATAAATGCCTTGATTATTGTACATTGTTTAAAGGGCGGGTGGAATCTAGTTTAATACTAGAATATATGATCCAATTAAAATTTAAATTGCATACACCCATATATTAAATATTACCAGATGATATAACAGAGAAATTAAAAATATCTTAACTTAAAATTAAATTTTTTATAATTATAATTAATCAGTCGAGAGATTTCAAAATGTACAGAAATACAATATATAAAGCATAGGTGGCAACTAGTGTAGGTCAATACACATATTACGTGCAACCTAATGAACGGCGTGTTTCCTTTAGATTAGATCATTGACAGCGTCAACAAGAAGAAACCACGTACTGATATATATCCCAAAATAGAAAGAATAATTGATACATTAAAAAAGAAATAAAGAATAATTGAACCTGTGACCGTTATCTGCTCCCTGCTCGTCTAGTCCTTCGTCGCGGGCCATGGCTCTGCTTGATAACTGGGGCTCCTGGGCTAAAACACCGTAAGGCCTAAATTCAGTGGTCCACCTTCTAATTTGAGGAGAAGAATTCCTTTCCTAAAAGTGTTGTATTTTAAGAAGGGATTGGCTCTAACACAAATGTCTAGTCTTTCACTAATATGATGAATAAATATTTGAATTTTCATTGAGAGAGTGTTTGCATTTAGTGTTTAGTAGTGTTTTGAATATGATTGCCTTCAATAGAAAAATATCTGTATAGTTATGCCTAGCAAAAAATACTGTATCTTGGAAAAACTTTAGAAAAAGACCTACAAATTTTTAAAATCCTGAATTTACGATTTCCTATTAAAATGAGTTATGAATTTTTTATCAAGTGCAATAATCAATTCCTTATCAAATATAAGAAATAAACCTGATTAGATATTTTAAAATTTCCGAGGTCATTTTTTGAGATTTTTTCTTGTATCGTTATATTTAACTTGCGATGATGTCATTAGATTTAGAAATATTAGTCTGTAGCACAAAAAAGAAATATTAATGCTGCAAAAAAATTGCAAGAGACACAATGTGTTGTGACTTATGATTAAAGTGATCACTCCATTTCTAACGATATATTTGGATTATCTATTATAGAAGTGACTTTTTCAGTTTAACTTTTGTAAACATAAGATTGGGTAAATTCTAGATTGTATAATATGATTTATATTTAGATTATTTTTTTAAGAATTCAGTTTGATAAAATGAAAATTTCTTGGATGATTAATGCAAAAAGTAAGTTTGAATGAAAAATGACCAAAAATGATATGAATTTAATAAAAATAAAAATAATTAATATATTATTGGGAAAATTTTAAAAATACTAAGTTATTTAAATTTTAGGAAAATTTGGAGAAAAGTCCCTTTTTAAAAATTTAATTGGTGAGAATGACCTCAATAAGAGTACTGTCATTCTTGATATATATAAACTTATCAAGTTATTCACACTAATTAAATTTTTAATAGGAGAGTTTTTCCTGATTTTCCTTAAATTTTAATATATATTTTTTTCTTTAAATACTTTCATAAATAAGGATGGAATTAGAAAACAATCATTATTAACAATTAAGTAGATTTATATAATTATGACCAAAATTTTTCATCTACAAGTAAACTTATAATAAGAACAAAAATATTATTTTAATAAAAAATGGGACCCATTATTTTTTTTCACGGGGTATTTAATTTCTTCTCTTATAATATAATTTTTCCCCTTTTACAGTGGAAAAACCAAAAGTACAAAATTTTCACTTATGACTTAAAACATCTTTTTCTTCAAAAGCTTAATTAAAAAAATATGGATTCAAACATCATAAAAAGTCAAAAAGTGCTTTAAGACGTTGAGATACACGTTTAACCCCCCAAACGTAATCTCAAATACACCTTAATTGAGCCACTTTGGAGCTGTACTCATTTGTGGCCCAAACAATTATATTTTTCAGTTTTCACTACTAAATGAGTGTACAGATAAAATGACCTCTTATCAAAAGATATCCTAAAAAGAAGTGTACAAAAATGTGACCCTCGTATGAGGGTGAATCCTTCTTTCTTTATAGTTTATATTATTGGTCCGTTACTTAGTATATATTCAGTCGCAGAACGTGAGAGTCTTTCTCCCTGTGAGAGTTGTGCTAGGGTTTCTCCCTGTTTCCTTTACCAAACTGGTGCATTCGGCCTTAGTGTTGGGACTTGACGCTGCGAAGATACTTCCTAAACAGATGAATAGAGAGTGGCGAATGGAGATGGAGAGAGGTAAGCTGGGTGTAAAGCTCAAATGGAAGAGTAACAGTGAAGGTGCGGAAGAAGGTTTCAAATTGATTGGGAATGTTGTTTCAAAAACCAGAGTGGGGATTGGCACAGTTAGAGATTCGGTCTCTGCCGCATGGAGAGTGGAAGGGGAATGGGATGTTAAAATGATTGGCTTTAATCAATTCACTTTCACATTCAAAGTCGAGGATGAAGCAAATAGGATCCTGAAGGAAAATCCATTTGTAGTAAGGAACTATATGTTAAGTCTTCAAAAGCATAAACCATTTCTAAGTGATAACGAGATTCAAATAAATACATGTGTTTTTTGGGTCCTTTTCCATAATATTCCACCGGAAGGAAGAATGGTTTCCAATATTAAGCTAATGGCGAGTCTAGTAGGGAGAGTTATTGAAGTCGAGGACCCTGAAGAGAAAAGATTCATGAACATAAGCTTTGGCAGGGCGAGGGTAGAGATAGATATAGATAAACCTTTGGTGCCAGGTTTTTCAGCTCCACGACCAGACGAAAATCTTGATGATATATGGATCCAAGTTAAATATGAAAAGCTGGTTCGGTATTGTTATAATTGTGGGAAACTAGGTCATTAGAGTAAAGGGTGTGAAAAAGAGGTAGCGGAGTTCATGGTGAATGGAAATATGAAGGGCTATGATGCGGAGCTTTGTACACAGGCATTCCATCTACTGATGATGATGAAAGGAAGCTGAAGCCAAGGGAAAACGACAGAGATGTGGTTGGTGTATGGGGAAGGGAAGGAAAAATGTTGGTACAGAGGGTTTGGTCCGCAATATAGGAGTAGGGATGAGGGGAGTATAGCGAAGGGGTGACGTGAGGCAAAAAGGTGGCAGCAGTTTAATCATGTAGAAAAAAAGAATGGAGTAGGAGTTTCGGTAGAAGGGAAGTCAACGCTGAAGGGAAAGGAGTTTGAATAAGAAACACATATGGGATTAACAAAGGAAATGGGCTGGGATTGGGTTTCGAAGGATAAAGTGGCGGAGCCCATCAACTACAACTTGGGTTGGGGTTTTAACGAGATTAATGGCATCAATAGTCTGTTGAGGGCTCGTAGAGAAAAATTATTTAAAATCGAGAGAAAATATTGGGTAGAATTACCATATGAAGATGATGAGGGGGCCCACGAGTCTGGGGCAATTATTCCTATACAAAACAATAAGGTTGGGGATTTAGCATAGTATATTCGAGAGTTCTTGCTGAAGAGAAAATTTAATAAAGAAGAAGATTATCTATATGCAAAAAGAAGGAAGGATCACTTACAGGAATCTCCAAAAAGTGCTTGTGAATGAGAGAAAGCGATATGAATTGCAGATTTTGGAAAAAACATATGGGTCCAGTAAATTTAATTACAATTATGAGGGGGATCTCTGTTTTCGTATGGGAGATGGGTTAATGGAAACTAGTCGGTTAAGGAAGAAGGCGAAAAGGATTCTGTTCACAAATTCAAATTATGACTTTCAACTGGTGGTGAGAGCAGATGCGTTCAAATACAAAAGAGAGGATGAACTGGTTCGTGGAACTGATATTAACGAACAACTGGAGGGGTGCAGTGGCTGACCTGAAGCAGCCACCCAAGAGCCATGATTTGTATAGGTTGGAATTGTTAGGGTCTCGAAACTACCCTGACAGTTTGCAATCTAAAGTTCCAATACGGTAAGTTTAAACCTCATTTAATTTTTCTGTCGGAAACAAAAATGAAAAAAGAAAAGATTGAGAGAATTAGGCGTGAAATTTGACACTGGAATATATTGTAACCCAATTGGTAGATCAAGGGGTTTGGCGTTGTGGTGGAAGGAGGGTGTGGAGGCTACGGTGGGTTTTGTTAGTAAACATATAATTCTTTTAGAATGAGTAAGATTTAATGGTGGGGAATTGGGGAACATTATACTAGTTTATAGGCCGGTGGAAACAAGCCAAAAAATGCTTTGGCAGAGTGAGGTTGAGAGATTAAACTAAAGGGATAGTGTGCCATGGCTAATTTTTAGGAATTTTAATGAAATGTTATATCATGCTGATAAGGAAGTAGGTAGAATCAGTTCATAAAGGGATTTAGATCGCTTTCATAAGTTTATGCTGAATTGTGAACTTATGGAAGTAGAGTTCAAGGGGAGTAAATTTACTTGGATGAATAATAGAAGGATGGATGAATTCATAAGGGAAAGGCTGGATAAAGGAATTTCAAATGCAACTTGGAGAATTAAATTTCAGAAAGGACAAGGGAAAGTTTTAGAGGCTATTGGTTTTGATCATTGTCTAATTTTTGTAGAATATGAATATGTGGAGTCAAAAACTTCTCTTTTGTTCAGATTTGATGCTAGATGGCTAGGTCACCTTAACCTATTAAAGTTGATCAAGGAAAATTGGAGGGGGTACTAAAGACAGTTAGGACTTAGAGGAGTTTGTAGGAACCTTGGGTAAGTTGAGGGATGCATTATCGGTGTGGAATAGGAAGGAGTTTAAGAATAGTCATCGGTTAATAGGTAATCTAGTGCAGAGGGTCTAAACCCGTCTAAGCTCAAATTGGAGTGAGGAAATTGGAAAAGAAGTAGAGGATTTGAAGAAAAGAATCAACGAGCTATGGGATCAAGAAGAGTTGTATTGGGTCCAAAAGGCGATGGTGGATTGGTTGAAATGTGGGGACAAAAATTCCAGATTTTTTCTCATGACAACATTCCAAAAATGAAGCAAAAATAAGATTAACAGAATTAAGGATATAAATAGTAACTGGTTGGAAGAGGAGCAAGACATAGGGAATCATTTCACCAGTTTTTTTCTCTAATTTGTTCACCTCTGCAGGGGATCAAGAATTCTTGCAGATTTTGAACTGTGTGGATCCCGTGATTACAGAGGAAGAAAACTATAGCCTCATGAGGGAGGTAAATATGGAGGAAGTCAGACAAGCAGTATTTTAGATGGGGCGGCAGAAAGCTCCAGGGCCAGACAGTTTCATGGGAATTTTCTATCAAAAAGCATGGGATATCATTGGTGATAAGGTATGTAATCTCATATCCAAGTTCTTCAATAATGGTTTTTCACTGGCTAAAATAAATGTTACTGATGTGGTGCTAATTCTGAAAGTGGATTGTCCTAGGTCGGTTAGTAATTATAGGCCTATAAGTATTTGTAATTTCATTTACAAAGTTTTTTCTAAAGTGATGGCTAATAGGCCAAAACCTCTGTTGGATAAAATCATTGATGAGAGTCAAAGAGCGTTTGTTCCTAGTAGATTAATTTAGGATAATATTGTCGTGGTGCATGAGATTTTCCATCATATGAAGCTGAAGAGGAAATGAATCAGTGAGGTGGCTTTGAAATTAGATATGAATAAAGCATATGATAAGATTGAATGAGATTTTCTGTGTGTTACATTATTAAAAATGAGATTTGCACCGGAGTGGGTGGATAGAATTATGTGGTGCCTGAATTCTATCCATTTTTTTGTTATGTTGTTTGGTAAAAGAATGGTTGAAGTGTTTCCTTATAGGGGTCTTAGGCAGGGGGATCCTTTGTCTCCTTATTTGTTTATTATCGTGAATAATGTTCTCTCAAAGATGATTGAAAATGATAAGAAGCTGGGTAAGCTAAGGGGGTGACTATAGGAAGAAGGGGCCTGAAGATATCTCATAGTTTTTATGCGGATGATTCTGCTTTCTTCCTCCATACTGATTTGAATTATTGCAGGAACCTGAAAAATTTGATTGATCTCTATTGTGCCTCTCCTAGACAGGCCATAAACTTTGGTAAATCTTGCCTTTATTTCTCATAGAATACATCACATATAACAATGGAAGAGACCGGTTAAATCTTTCAGGTCCATGCAGTAGAGGTACTTGGGAATTACTTGGGATTTCCTATTATTTAGGGTAGGTCGAAGTCTCAAGCTCTAAATTTTATGATTGACTGTATGGAAAAGAGAGTTCAGGGTTAGAGGAAAAATTACCTGTCGGAGGTAGGAAGGGAGTGCTCATTAAGTCAGTTGGTAATTCCTTGCCGATATATTCTATGTCATGTTTCTTGTATCCCAAGAATGTGTTGTAAAGGTTGGATAGTATTCTGTCAAAATTCTGGTGGAAGAGGGAGGGGGACAAAAGGAAAATTAATTGGGTAGCAATGGATATAATGAAGAGACCAAAATGGGAAGGGGGATTGGGGTTTAAGGACTTTAAAGCTTTCAACTTAGCATTACTTGTGAAGGTAGGATGGAGGATTTTAAAATACCTTAATTAGGTTTTGACTAAAGTATTGAAGGCAATATACTTTCTGAGGGGATGTTTTCTATATGATAGAAAAGGAAGGAGGGCTTCATGGTTATGGTCTAGTATTCTTGAAGGCTGAAAAGTTTTAGAGAACCAAATCTGTGTATGTATTGGGGATGGGAGGGAAACTTGAATTTGGCAAAATCCATGTGTAGGAGATATTCCAGGTAGAAGACTTCTTTCCCCTTGCCCTTATGACTCTTTAAAAAATCTGAAAGTAGCTAATATAATACATGAGGGGGGTTGGAATTTAATGGCTATCGAAAGATGGATTATGAAACAGGAAAAGGAGGCTATTTACAACACGATTGTAGCTCTTAGGAGTCGGGAAGATAAATGGGTTTGGACGGGGGGAAGAGAAGTGTGTATTCGGTAAAAGAGGGTTATAGGGTAGCTAGAGGTAAAATTCTTAGAAGAATAGAAGGCATACCTTCATCCTCTAATAATGTACAGGGTTGCTTTTGGAAGGAAATTTGGAAGCTTAAAATGCCTAAGATCAGAAATTTCTTGTGGAGAATAATAGTAAATGCATTACCCACTTTTCAGAATTTATGTAAGAGAAGATGTTGTATGGTATATCTTTGTTTAGTTTGTCATAATCACAGTGAGACGTTGGAGAACTTGTTCTGTAAGTATGATGGAGCTAAGGCCACTTGGTTTGGCATCATTTTTCCTTTAGACCTAGCGATTTAGAGAATATGAATATGGGGTAGTGAGTGATGGTATGCTTAGGGGATTCTGATTTTGATGATGGGCAAAAGGCTCTTTATGCTATGATCTTGTGGCAGATTTAGAAAGCTATAAATGCTTTTATTTTTGAGAACGTAAATCCTGACCCTGTATTTAATTTTACCCAAGCAGGAAAGGCCCTCTAAGAATTTTGGGAAGCTCATGGTTGGATCAGAAATGAGGAAGAACTGGACATGGATGTGCAGAGACTGGGTAGAGAAAAAGATGCTCAGAGAAGGTCGATAGGTACTTCCCTTAAAATCAATATTGACTGTGCATTTGTACGAGGGGAAATAAGGGTGCTATTGCTTTTGTGGTGAGAGATTCTAATAGGTGGTTTATTGATTGGGCTTCTATAATTATTGAGGCAAATTCGGCATTTATGGCTGAGGCTTTGGCTGTTTTGGATGCTATTAAGTTTGCCTATGATAACCATCTAGAAGATGTATGTTTGAGTCAGATAACCTTTTGTTGGTTAAATGTATTAACAATGACTCTGATCCAAATGATTGGAGGCGTATAAATATTCTTGATAATATTCAAGAATCAAGGAAACTAATTCGAAACCATTCTTGTAATTAGATTTCCAAGGAAGCGAATTTAGTGGCCAACTGGGTTGCTAAAGCTTTAATCAGAGGATCGTGCCCAAATGATTGGGTCATTTATCCTCTTAATCAACTGAGAAGACTGCTGGACAAGGACTCTTGACTTTTTGCAAGGGAGCTAGATTGACGGAAGGGCGCCTGTGTTTTTATATTTAGTTGAAGTTTCTGAAGTTTTCTTTCTGCCCTATGTAGCTTTCGGGTGTAATGTGATCTGAACCATAGTTTATTTATGAAAGGATCTATTGTTGGCAAAAAAAAATATTATTGGTAAAAAATGAATATATTTTTAGTAAAAGGAATTTGAATCTTGATGATTGCATTATTAAGCTAAGAAATAGGATAATATATATGTGAGATAAAGCATTTTACAAGTAAAAATATAGCAATAATAGAGGATGGAGTTAGGTAGGAGCATAGGGACCCGAATTTGGGCCTGTGGTATAAACTTATAGGGCCAAAAAGTATTCTAACAATATTTATGGGCTGGACTTTATATTCATACCTTTTTTCAGAATTGGTTGAGAAAAGAAAAAAGAGCCCTAGATGAAGGAAGGGGGAATGCACTTAGCCTCTTATCCAATATAGTTGACACTTAGTTGGGTTTTTTAAATATTTAGTCAATAGTTCAATCCTATGGTGTGGATGAAGAGTGTCTCATAACCAACACTAAAACCACTTTGAAAGTTTTATGGTGTAAATGGATTAGTCACTGTTACTAGTGATGGATAAACCCTAAACCCTAGACCTAAAAAAAGGGTTAATGTATGCATGGGGGATAAAAATAGAATTTCCAGGCATTTTATTTAAAAAAGAAGAAGAAGAAGAAGAAACAGAGAGAGTAATGTTGTACAAAGTGTAATTTCTTGCACGTTTGAAAAACTCTGGAAGCATATTGCATGACACATATGTTCTAGTGGGGGTGGTTTCAGCCCTCTTGAATTTGAGTGGTTGTGAATGCAAAAAATATATTAGGGAGAGTTAATTGACAGTCCTTGAATTTGACATAATCAGATACTCATATAAAAAATGTACGTATGATGTTTTATTCTCAAGCAAAAATTTACCAAAAACAATGATTTATCCCACACATTCGAACTTGGAAGACGCATAAGGAGAAGGAATAGGATTATCTTCTTTTCCCTTTCCATCTATGCTCATCCTTTACCCTCAAAACTATGTAGTTAGGAGTAAAAACAAGTCAGTAAAGTTGTTTTTTTTTTTTTAAAAAAGTCATTTATCACTATGGATTTTTTTTCAGTAGCATCCAATATTCCAAATTAATTTTTAGTACATTTAGTACTCTAAAATATGTTTTTTTACTCCCTATATCTAGCACTCATCACGCAGAAGTATTTTCTTAGTAATACATAGTATCCTGAGTGCTAAAAAATGCACTAAAAATTACTTTATGATACTGGGTGCTACTAAGAAAATACTTTTGGGTGATGAGTGCTACATACTGGTGCCACCAAAAGAATATTATAAGGTAATGAGTGTACTGAAAATAAATTTAGGATATTGAATGTTATTGAAAAAATATTCTACAGTGATGAATGCTTTTTTTCCAAAAAAAAAAACAAAACTTCCTTGACTTCTTTTTATTCCAAAATTATGTAGTTTTGGAGGTAAATGATGGGAGGAGATAAAGGGCAAACATGCAGGAGTGGCATCACGTCACCCCTCTTTTTTTCATGTCAGATTTTTTGAGGAAGCAAAAAAAAAAAAAAGATCTTATCCCTTACGATTCAATCTCTCACTCACCTAATAATCAAACATTCAGTCATCGACTCCAACTCCCTCCATTAGCCCATAGACTCCGACGCCCTCAACCTTCATCATCGACAACTCTCTCTCCTTAGTTGATGACCTCTTCTCGATAGATCGGGTGAGAGATCGTTTGTAAGGTTGCGATATTGAGGATTCACCTGAATTATAATCTGGGTTTTTGAATTCAAGAGTTAGGTTTTAGGCATTCACGTACTTCCCCACCACCTGATTTTTGAATTCTAGATGATTGATTTTTACTGGCGACAAGTGAATAAATTTCAAATGGATTAATGATTTTTGTTTAGTTTCAGTCGAACTCAGGAATCTCCCAACATCATATAGGATATATAGCTAAAGGCGTGAAGTAGAAGGAGACAGATGCGAGCTGCAATCGCATTTACAAAGGATAGGTGGGGAAAATAAATGTTGAGCTAACGGTCTTCTCTGCAACCCAGCGTCATCGTGATGAAGAAGTTGCGATTGTCGGCTTCTACTTAGAAGCCACGTTTGTTTAAAAGCCCATTGGAGTAAACATGTTCCCAAACACCACCAAAATGGCCCACTAGGCTTTTTTGAGAGTCACCGCACGGTTTGGCACTCTCACGGCTTTCTCAAACATGTGTTTATGTCTGTGTTCGGATGATGCTAAAAATCATGGCTTTAAAAAAAAAAAAATCCAAATACTCTCATTTTCCTATCAAAACTAAGGTTTTGAGAAGAACAACCCAAATATTTATTATTTCTCCGAGAGCTATTTTTAACAATGAAATCATGGTTTAGGGTGGGCAATCATAGTTTTTCAAGAAGCTATTTTTTCTTTATTTTTAGAAGCTATTATCTAAAATCTATTTTCTTAAATCATTTTTTTCACTTTTTTTAAAAAAATTATTCTTCAAAAATTAATTTAAACACATCCTATGTTCCATGAAATATATCAATTGTGAGTTATTTAAGTTGGGTTTTTAATAAGGTTACCACGGGGATCAATCATTATTCAACCTTACTAATATATTTTTCTTAAAGGTGTTTTTTTATATCCAAACGGGTTCAAACTTAAGTTTGGTTTGGCTGTATTTTTTTCTTACTAATGCATGATATATAAATCATAATGTTAAACAGACAATGAATAAATACAATCAAAATTTTAGTTGTCGCAAAGGAAGGGGGGGTTAAGATTCATAATCTAATGCATTAATGAACATGAAGTTAATTCATGATGTTTAAAAGGGCCAACCAAAGGCAAGGAAGGGGAAAAAAAGAGCCACAGGCAACATGAAAGATGGACTTGTACGACATCACATCACCGTCGTTATTCATATTTATCTATCAAAACGGTGGAGAGGGAGGACCGTAGGAAGAACATCGCAACAACAAAAGCAACTCCCGGTATGCTGACATGGTTGTCTCATAAAATCATTATATTCTAAATCCCAGTAAGTCTAACGCGAATTAAAGGTGATCCTGGCCCAACACCTCTTAGGCCTTTTGCATGTTCAATCACTTAAAAAAAAAGCTTTAGATATTAATTTATCGAGCATGTCATAGATACATATATAAATGCATATGAAATGAACAATTTTTAACCCAAAAATAAAAAAGAACGGGCCATTTCATTCATATCCTTGAGATTCACATGTACGCAAACACAATCATCCGCGTTATATGCAAGCATTATAAGTGTCCGTGTTTTGATCAAAGAAAATGCTATAAAAGAATGGAATGGAAATAAAAAGAATTTAAAATATTTTGTCACATAGGTATTTGATTTATACTAAAACAAATAGGTTGATAGAAAAAAATTTCGTTGGTTTGAAGGAAATGAAGTAGAAAAATGAACTAAAAACCATTTTTCTATGAAGTAAAGATATTATTTAAATATTTATGGGATCTATTCATCTTTTTATATCATATTAAAAGTCACATCAAGAGGCTTTTGTCTCTTTAAACATTTTTCCTTCTAACTTAAAAATTAGTTCCCACCAAATTTGGTGAGAACCAATTTTCACTCATATGACTGAAAATTGGTTGTGGAAACCAATTTTCAATCATATCACTGAAAATTGGTGGGTCCAGAAATATATTTTCTCATAAAGACGGCAAAACAAATTGCCCGATAGAAAAATCTAATTTTTTTCTTGGGAAAATTTCATTAAAATACCATCTAAACTTACTTAACCCATAAAATCTATTGTAACTTACAAAAGACAGATAAGAGTTTGGGGGGAATTTGGGTTTATGAAGTTTAGGAGTAAATACCAAAATATCTTTCACACTCCATTCTCTCTCTTATTTACCATCTGTGTCGTTTAGCTCCAGAGATTGTAATAGAAGAAGAAGACTAAGCTTTAATCTTTCATTCATCTTGCGGCCCACTCAGGAAAAAAAAAGAGAAATAAAGGATAGAGACGACATACTTTTTCAGTTTCCGGCGAGTTTATGAGTTTTCCGAAAAGCTTATGAATTTTCCAGTGAGCTTTTTTAGTTTCCAGCGAAAAGTAATTGACAAAATGAATAATGAGATTGAAAAAAATGAGTAATAAGATTGATAAAAATGTTAGATAATATTCACCAACATTTGTGGCATTTGACAAAATTCATAATGGGATTGACAAGAGCAATAATGAGTTTGACAAGATTCGTAATGGTTTTCACAAGAGTGTTTCCTTATAGAAAAAACATTAGACATGATTCACCAACATTTGTGGCATTTAACAAAATTTGTAATGGGATTGATAAGAGCAATAGTAAGTTTGACAAGATTCGTAATGGTTTTCACAAGAGCATTTCCTTATAGAAAAAACGTTAGACATGATTCAGCAACATTTATGGTTTTTGACAAAATTCGTAATGCGATTGACAATAGCAATAATGAGTTTGACAAGATTCGTAATGATTTTCACAAGAACATTTCCTTATAGAAGAAACGTTAGATATGATTCACCAACATTTATGGCCTTTGACAAAATTCGTAATGTAATTGGCAAGAGCAATAATGAGTTTGACAAGATTCATAATGGTTTTTACAAGAGCGTTTCCTTATAGAAAAAACGTTAGATATGATTTACCAACATTTGTGGCCTTTGAAAAAATTTGTAATGGGGTTGACAAGAGCAATAATGAGTTTGACAAAATTCTTAATGGTTTTCACAAAACGTTTCTTTATGGAAAAAATGTTAGACATGATTCATCAACATTTATGGCTTTTGACAAAATTCGTAATGGAATTGATAAGAGCAATAATGAGTTTGACAAGATTTGTAATGGTTTTCACAAAAACATTTCCTTATGGAAAAAAAACATTAGACATGATTCACCAACATTTGTGCCTTTTGACAAAATTTGTAATGCGATTCACAAGAGCATTTCCTAATGAACATTAACAAAACTTTCAATACAGATTCGTAATGGTTTTCACAAGAACATTTCCTTATAGAAGAAACGTTAGATATGATTCACCAACATTTGTGGCCTTTGACAAAATTCGTAATGTAATTGGCAAGAGCAATAATGAGTTTGACAAGATTCATAATGGTTTTCACAAGAGCGTTTCCTTATAGAAAAAACGTTAGATATGATTTACCAACATTTGTGGCCTTTGAAAAAATTTGTAATGGGGTTGACAAGAGCAATAATGAGTTTGACAAAATTCGTAATGGTTTTCACAAAACGTTTCTTTATGGAAAAAATGTTAGACATGATTCATCAACATTTATGGCTTTTGACAAAATTCGTAATGGAATTGATAAGAGCAATAATGAATTTGACAAGATTTGTAATGGTTTTCACAAAAACATTTTCTTATGGAAAAAACATTAGACATGATTCACCAACATTTGTGCCTTTTGACAAAATTTGTAATGCGATTCACAAGAGCATTTCCTAATGAACATTAACAAAACTTTCAATACAGATCATACAATATGGTCTTTCCCATATATATAACTTTCAATCATTACTAAACTTGTTAAAACCATTACAATTCTTGTCAAAATCATTACTAAACTTGTCAATCCCATTAAGAATTTTGTTAAGCCCATTTTACATTTAGTTAATACCATATCAGAATTTATGAGACATTGATGACTGATTCTTCAAAAATCAAACAAGATCGAAGGTGAAGGAAAGCATAGAAAGATGGAAATCAAGAAACAATCATCAATAATAGAAGAATTATGAAGATCTTGGTTTTTTTTCACAACCTTCTTATCACCTTCCTTCATTTTTTTTGTGACATTTTTTCCTCCACCTTTGCTCCACCATCATTGTCTGCAAGTTTTGATCACATCAGCACCAAGTTCCGATGGCAACAACGGGGAGGATTTTGGTCACTGACAGTGAGGAGGATTCGCGATAGAGACATTTGTTGAAGGGAGGGGGAGAATTCGCGATGGAGAGAATAGAGAGAATGGAGCTGAACGATACAGATGGTGAAAAAGAGAGAGAATGGAGTATGAAGGGTATTTTGGTATTTACCCCTAAACTTCATAAATCCAGATTCCCCCAAACCCTTATCTGTCTTTTGTAAGTTATAATAGACTTTTATAGGTTAAGTAAGTTTATATGGTATTTTAATGGAATTTTCCCTTTTTTCTTTCCCTCATCTTATTTTTCCCTTAACCAAACGACCCTAAGTTTATGACAAAACATTTATTTAATTTATTCACTGATCTTTTTTTTTTGCTAGAATTTATTGGGTGATCGCACCGTTTATTTATTTAATTTTGTTTACCATACTGTTTATTCATTAAATATTATTAATAATTAGGGAGAATTGCTAAAAATACATTTGAAGCAAATTAATTGCCAAATGCTACCATGGAAGATCTGTTGCACATAACGGAAGATATTTTACACAAAAACAGAAGATATTTTACGCACAACAAAAAATGTTTGCACGTTCACATGAAAGATTTTTAAACACACGGAAGATTGTTTGCACATGACGAAAGATTTTATGAACACACAGAAAATTATTTACACGTGTGATAGTATTTGACAATTAATTTACCTCAAAAATATTTTTTTACAATTTTCCGTGACAACTAACTACCGAAGCATGCCCCTAATTTATTAGTTATTACACAGACAATGGTTAAATTTGACGAGCACAAGAAACAATCTGAAAACAAAAGAAAAAAAGGGAAGGCGTAAGACAACTAGAATGCGCCGCCTTGCGACGTACATATAAAATTCCCGGTAAGAAATGGCGCAAGTTTGCTACAATGCGCCAAATGCCCCAGCTCGCGGAACTACCCTCTAAGCACATATCAGCCCCTCTTCCTTCTTCTTTCTCTGCTCCTCTTCTCCCCGTCGTCGTGTTTGATCAGGAAGAACCATAAACTTGGGAAACAAACCTTGGGACAAATCTTTATGACAATGAAGCAGAGTTCATCTGAGGCTGTACCGTCCTTTTCTCCCGTACTCTCTCCAACTGACCAGTCACAGGCTGCCATATCATCGTCCTCTTCTTTGGTGTCATCGGACAAGCCCGGGATAGTGTCTTCGTCGCCGGCGGCGGAGGACCTGGCCTTGGGTTCGAGGGACGGAGGCGGCGCCCAGGAGGCCGTCGCTGTCGATCGTCGGGGTGAGTACTCCTCCGTCTGTCGATGGACGATACATAATTTTCCGAGGATAAAAGCTAGGGCACTCTGGAGCAAGTACTTCGAGGTCGGAGGCTATGATTGCCGCCTCTTAATATACCCTAAGGGTGACTCCCAGGCTTTGCCAGGTTACATCTCCATCTACCTCCAAATCATGGATCCCCGGGGCAGTTCGTCATCCAAATGGGACTGCTTTGCAAGCTATCGTCTAGCTATTGTGAATGTCGCTGAAGATTCCAAGACCATTCATCGGGACTCGTGGCACCGGTTTTCAAGTAAGAAGAAATCGCACGGATGGTGTGATTTTACGCCTTCCTCAACTGTATTTGATCCGAAATTGGGTTATTTGTTTAATAATGATTCCGTGTTGATAACGGCTGATATTCTCATTCTTAACGAGTCTGTTAATTTCACACGAGATAACATTGAAATGCTGTCATCGGCATCATCTTCGTCTTCCGGGATATCTTCCTCTGTGGTTACGGGACCAGTGTCTGATGTATTGAGTGGGAAATTCACTTGGAAAGTGCATAATTTTAGTTTATTTAAGGAGATGATAAAAACACAGAAGATAATGAGTCCAGTTTTCCCCGCTGGGGAGTGTAACCTGAGGATTAGCGTGTATCAGAGCGCGGTTAATGGGGTTGAATATCTGTCAATGTGTTTGGAAAGCAAGGATACGGACAAGACAGTAATGTTGTCTGATAGGAGTTGCTGGTGTTTATTTCGTATGTCAGTCCTGAACCAGAAGCCAGGCTCCAATCACATGCATAGGGATTCATATGGGCGGTTTGCGGCTGATAATAAGAGTGGTGATAATACCAGCTTGGGTTGGAATGATTACATGAAGATGGCAGATTTTATGGGGACTGATTCAGGGTTCCTGGTGGATGACACTGCAGTTTTTAGTACGTCATTTCATGTGATAAAGGAGCTTAGTAGCTTCTCTAAAAATGGGGCTTTAGTTGGGGGAAAAAGTGGATGTGGTACAAGGAAATCAGATGGCCACGTGGGAAAGTTCACATGGAGGATTGAAAATTTCACCAGATTGAAGGATATATTGAAGAAGAGGAAAATTACAGGTCTTTGCATCAAGAGTAGGAGGTTTCAGATTGGTAACAGGGATTGTCGTCTCATTGTTTATCCCCGAGGTTTGTTATTTTCTCAATCTGGAAATCTTTTGTTGTTTGCGACTACCATTTACTTGGTCATGGTGTTCCAACTATGGGCATTTATGATTTACGTGTAAATTAAATAGATGATATCTGATCAGTAAATTGTAATACCCTGAAATGTGATCTCTTGTGGGTATTTTGTTGAAAATTTTTACGGATACAATACAATTTGAAGGGGTATTCTTGCTGTCTATAGACTCTATGCACTTCTTGTGAATTTTTGAGCTGATTTGATCCTTGTATTTGTTTATATTAATTTAGCAGAAGCTAATGATTTAAGGCTTTCGTTGTAGACACTTACATGGAGAATGAAGCCTTTGCACTCAGGATTTTTTAAGTAGACTGAAATAATGTCATTGTTGTGATGAAAAGTGAAGTCTGATGATTTTTTTTTTTGTATGCGAACAGGGCAATCTCAACCACCCTGCCACCTTTCAGTTTTTCTTGAAGTTACTGATTCAAGAAATACTTCCAGTGATTGGAGTTGTTTTGTTAGTCATCGGTTGTCAGTAGTGAATCAGAAGATGGAAGAGAAGTCTGTCACTAAGGAATCCCAGAATCGCTACTCCAAGGCTGCAAAGGATTGGGGCTGGCGTGAATTTGTGACACTTACTAGTCTATTTGATCAAGATTCTGGTTTTCTTGTCCAGGACACTGTTGTATTCTCAGCAGAAGTTCTTATATTGAAAGAGACATCAACGATGCAGGATTTTGCTGATTATGAGTCTGAGTTAAGCAGTAGTGGTTCCCTTGTTGATGAGTATCAGAAAAGAAGTTCATTTACATGGAAAGTGGAGAATTTCCTGTCTTTTAAGGAAATCATGGAGACTAGAAAAATCTTCAGTAAATTCTTTCAGGCTGGTGGATGTGAACTTCGGATTGGTAGGTGTTATCTTTGCATATATTATTTCCCATATTTTGTTCACCAGAATTAGTGATTGCCAATTTTTGCATTCCTTACTGAATCTGTATTTTTCCCCTTTGGCACAGGTGTGTATGAGTCTTTTGACACCATATGTATTTATTTAGAGAGTGACCAAGCTGTTGGAAGTGATCCAGATAAAAACTTTTGGGTTAGATATAGGATGGCTGTTGTGAATCAAAAGAATCCAGCCAAGACAGTGTGGAAAGAATCGTCTATCTGTACAAAGACTTGGAATAACTCTGTTTTACAATTCATGAAGGTGTCTGATTTGTTGGAAGCAGATGCAGGGTTTCTTGTCCGTGATGCTGTTGTTTTCGTGTGTGAAATTTTGGATTGCTGCCCTTGGTTTGAGTTTTCAGACCTAGAGGTAAATATTTATGGGATTGCTCTGTCTATATGTTACCTTATGCCTGGCGTAATTTATAGATGCCAGGTGTTCTCTCTCTGCGTCTCTCCTCAAGTTTCTGCCCTCCCTTGTGTCTGTAAGATGAATCCTTCTTGTCTTTTGACATGATAATAAGATTACTTGTATTTTGCATTGCTATTTGTCTAACCATGCACTCTTGTACCTCTTATGTATCACTAGTTTAAATTGTAAGATCTGGTTTATCATCAATCATATAATGCGTATGGTAAAATTGGAACAAGCATGTCTGAAAATAAGGTGCAAGCAGAAACTCAGAACTCATACAAGTATTAAACATGATGAAATAATCACCTTCCTCAAGATTTTTTTTAATCTTCATTTCTTGATAGAAGCAGCAGGAGAGTTTCTTGCCATCAATTATTATTGGAACAAAATTGTTTCGTCTCTCAATCTTGCGTTGCTGTAGCTTTACTTATTTGAAAGTAAAACTTGCGAGCATATATGCATCCCATACATGAGCCATATGATGTAGCTAAGTGACACAGAAACTAGGAAAATAACCATAAAATACCAACAGAAACTCATTTATTCTTTTCATTCAATATCATAAATTAATTCTAAGAAGACATCAGGTCTATATATAGGTTTCATAAGCATTCAATCAAACTAGAATTTAATTCAAATAATCCTAATTTTGTGAAGGCGCCACTTCAGAACTCCAGATGAGACACCACTATGGAAAAGGATATCCCTAGCCCTGGAAACCTTGATTAAAATCCTGACATGCTGGCTAACAAATACCAAATTACCCTAAATTCTTGGTTACAAATCTTAGTTTTACATGTTAAATTAATAGAGCATAATCGCTTAATGTGTTACTAGGAATAGGCGTAAGTTATATTATTTATTGATATCTGCTTTTTAGCTTCTTACTGTTTGTAATTTTTCAATAGAAGTTTCATAATTAACTTTTGTCAAAAACTAGTGGTATTAAATTCTCATTGCACTTATTACATGGTTGCTTGTGCTCCTCTTTATTTGCATTTCTTACCGTGTCAGGTTTTAGCTTCAGAGGATGATCCGGATGCTTTGACAACAGATCCTGATGAACTCATTGACTCTGAGGACAGTGAAGGAATAAGCGGAGATGAAGAAGATATTTTCAGAAATCTTCTTTCACGAGCTGGGTTTCACCTAACATATGGAGATAATCCTTCGCAGCCACAGGTTACTTTAAGAGAAAAACTTTTAATGGATGCTGGTGCAATTGCTGGGTTTTTAACTGGACTTCGAGTTTATCTTGATGATCCTGCAAAAGTAAAGCGTTTGCTTTTGCCAACCAAACTTTCTGGTGGTTGTGATGGGAAGAAGGTCACTAAGGCTGATGAGTCTAACCCTAGTTTAATGAACTTGCTGATGGGAGTTAAAGTGTTGCAGCAGGCAATCATTGATTTGCTTTTGGATATAATGGTGGAGTGTTGCCAACCTTCTGAAAGGGGTTCTGTTGCTGATTCTCTTGATGCAAAAGCTTCTGCTGACCGCAATGGAGCTGCTAGTCCTCTGGACTGTGATAGAGAAAATGGAGCAACAGAATCTGCACAAATTCCTGTTTATGAGAGACTGGATTTTGTTGCTGATGAAAATGGTAGCACATCTGCTGTCCAAAGCTCTGATTTAAGGAGTGATGCTATTCAGCAAAAGACTTTTTCTGGACAGCCTATTAGTCCTCCAGAAACAGTTGCTTCTCATTCGGACAATACACCCTTTCGGACAAAGGTACATCTTTATTCTTGAGGCTGTTTGTTTGGTACGAGAGATTTGGAGGGAGGGGAGGGAAAAATTTTGAGTTGAATTTAAAAAAATTGGAGAAATGGGGTTATAAAATTTTAATAAAGATAAGATGTAAGATAAAAGAGAAAGAAAAATTAATTAGAAAATTTAAACCCCACTTCTCTAATATTTTTTAATCCAACTCAAAAAATTTTCCCCTCCCCTCATACCAAACATTAACGGGCAATTTTCAATCATTAGACATATATAAATGGTATTAACTATGTGATTTGGCATTTTAGACCAAGTGGCCAGAGCAGTCTGAGGAGCTCTTGGGTTTGATTGTGAATTCACTAAGAACCTTGGACGGAGCTGTTCCCCAAGGCTGTCCTGAGCCAAGACGGCGGCCTCAATCTGCACAGAAAATCGCACTTGTGCTAGACAAAGCTCCTAAGCATTTGCAAGCAGACCTGGTTTCTCTTGTACCAAAATTGGTTGAGTATTCTGAACATCCACTGGCAGCCTTTGCTCTTCTTGAGCGTCTTCAAAAGCCTGATGCAGAACCTGATTTACGGATACCCGTAAGATAGAATACTGTCTCTTTCCACTACACCATATCTTGATCTTGATGACATTATTTACTTTTATTGACAGTCTTCTTCATTTCACAGGTTTTTGCGGCTGTTTGTCAGCTGGACTGTGGTAGTGAAGTGTGGGAACAGGTTCTGTTCCAGTCATCTGAGCTTTTAACAGATTCAAATGATGAACTCCTTGCAGAAACCATAGACTTTTTATTCAAAGCAGCCTCTCAGTGTCAGCATCTCCCTGAAGCTGTAAGATTGATGATAGTTGGAAAGTTACTGTGCTCTTCATATTATGTCTTTTTTCCAGGATGTTTTATGAAGTTTTTCTAACTTTAGTATCTTAACATTTATGTAGGTTAGATCGGTTCGCGTCAGGTTAAAAATATTAGGTCTTGAAGTTTCACCTCATGTCCTTGACTTTTTGAGTAAGACTATAAATAGTTGGGGGGATGTTGCTGAAACCATACTCAGGGACATTGATTGCGATGATGATTATGGTGATAGCTGCTTAGGGATGCCTTTTGAGGATTTCTTATTTGATGAACACGGAACTATGCCAACTGGATTGCATGTAGCTGATGAGCAGGCCTTCCAAATGAGTCGTCATTTTTCTGATATATATATGCTGATTGAGATGTTATCTATACCTTGTCTTGCTGTTGAAGCTTCTCAAACATTTGAGAGAGCTGTAGCTCGAGGTGCAATTGGTGCTCGGTCTGTAGCCTTGGTTTTGGAAAGGCACCTCTCCCAGAGACTGAATAATAGTGCTAGATGTGGTGCTGAGAATTTTGAACATTCAGATTCTGTAGCAGATGGAGATGTTAATGAGCAGTTGGGAGTTCAAAGGGATGATTTTGCTTCAGTTCTTAGTCTTGCTGAAAGATTGGCCGTCTCCATAGATCCATGTGTAAAAGAATTTGTGAAATTTCTCTACACAATATTGTTTAGATGGCATGCCAATGAATCTTATCGGGGAAGGATGCTGAAGAGGCTTGTTGACCGTGCTACCAGAACTACAGATGATGGTCATGACGTAGATTTGGATTTGGATATCATGGTTACTTTGGTCTGTGAGGAGCAGGAGATTCTAAGACCTGTTTTGAACATGATGCGTGAAGTTGCTGAACTTGCAAATGTTGATCGTGCTGATCTATGGCACCAGTTATGTGCTAGTCAAGCTGAAATTATTCGCATTCGTGAAGAAGGAAAAGCTGAGATTTCTAATTTGGCTGGGGAAAAAGCTAACATGTCACAAAAGCTGAGTGAATCTGAGGCCTCCATCAATCGTCTCAAGGTATTCTATGTCATAGATTTTAGTGTGCTGGAGTTATCTCCTGTTAACTATGCACTGCGAATTAATGCATGATGTTGTTCTTGAATTAACAGTCTGAAATGAGGGCTGAGATGGATAGGTTCACTCGGGAAAAGAAGGAGCTATGCGAAAAATTACAAGAAACTGAGAGTCAGCTCGAGTGGCTTCGCTCAGAGCGAGATGATCAAATGGCAAAGCTCTCCACAGAGAAGAAAGTTCTTCAGGACCGTCTGTATGATGCAGAAACACAGCTTTCACAATTGAAGTCCCGGAAACGTGATGAATTGAAGGTAATATAATGTAAATCTTTAAATTTTGTTAACTGATTAAGAAGACTCCTAGTTATGATGTTAAATATTGCCAAGCTGTTTTATTGTGCAACATTATTCTTCTTTGCTAGTTTCACGAATTTGTATATTGATTAAGATGCGTTATGTCAACTAATAATGTCTAGCAAATTTATGATGTCACTGATTATTCAAAAAAAGTGACTGGCATATGTTTTGTTTAGGTAATGACGTGATAAAGCAGTGTATTTTGCTTTTTTAGGTAATGACGTGATAAAGTAGTGTATTTTGTTTTTTTCTACTCATTTGCCATCAAGCTTTATGGCATGCTTTTTTCTGTCTTCCCCACTCCTTCTTGGGGGACAAGTGAAATCTTGGTCTTATGTTTCTTTCTTTTTTTCATCCACGCTGATTGATCTGGAGCGTCAATGGGCTCTCCTTAAAGGAAAATAGTTCAGCTAATATTTTATTTATAATCGTCCTGCATTGATTACTAGTTTGCCATGGTTTTTTTCCTATGAAGTAGGTTCTGAATTCATATCAATATTATTTGCAGAAAGTAGTGAAGGAGAAAAATGCGCTTGCTGAGAGATTAAAGACTGCTGAATCTGCTAGGAAGAGATTTGATGAAGAACTGAAAAGATATGCGACAGAGAATGTGACCCGAGAAGGATTCCGGAAGTCACTTGAGGATGAAATTCGCAGATTGACTCAAACAGTTGGACAAACTGAGGAAGAGAAGAGAGAGAAGGAGGAGCAGGTTGCAAGGTGTGAAGCGTACATTGATGGCATGGAATCTAAATTGCAGGCCTGCCAGGTTTGTTTTAAGATAAAACTTTATGCTTTCATATTTTTTGTTTGAATAATTTGAATATCGTTCATCCACCCCCCCCCCAAAAATTTTTTTTTCAAAAACTTGTGTTCATTTTTTTTTTGGGGCAAACTTGGACGATATATTTAAGTGGATGTAATTATATTTAGTTCACGAGGTTTGCCATGCATAGCCCCCCCCCCAACCCCAAAAAAAAAAAAAAGTCGCTTCAGTTCAAAATCAGCTTAAAAGAAGTAATTCATTGGATGGCTTAAAATAAAGTAGCAGCGTGCTTATTTCCCTGATTAGTGGCTTTCAATTTGTTGTGGCCCAATTCTTTAGATGTTTCAACTTTGAAACCCTTGTGAATTTTATCCTTGTGGCAAAATTACAGCATTGGTTCTTTTTATTACACTCCTGAGAGGAATATGGTTGGATTAATGCCGATACGTTCTTTTTTGCAGCAATACATTCACACGCTGGAGGCTTCACTACAGGAGGAAATGTCACGACACGCCCCTCTATATGGCGCCGGTCTGGAGGCACTGTCGATGAAAGAGTTAGAAACGTTATCACGTATTCACGAAGAAGGATTGAGGCAGATCCATGCCCTTCAACAGCGCAAGGGGAGCCCCGCTGGCAGTCCTCTTATGAGCCCCCATGGCCTCCCACACGGCCACGGATTATATCCTTCCGCATCTCCCACAATGGCTGTAGGACTCCCACCTTCACTCATTCCCAACGGGGTAGGCACCCACGGCAATGGGCATGTGAATGGTGCAGTGAGACCTTGGTTTAATCACACTTGAAATTCTTGGGTCATATAGGCTTTCTTCTGAGGATATGGCATCTCAATCTCAAAGGATGTTGCCTTTGAGTTGTTTCTTTGGCATATCGGTTGGAGCCAGGGTGCTGCGTAAAGGAAATAAAGGAAAGATAGAAGGGGGATGCCTGTTAAATGTGAGCCAGCGAGGCCAATTGAACTAACAGTTGCAAATGCCATACCCGTTTACTCCTTGTATTTTTCAGAGGGGAAAAAAAAAAGGAAAGAATTATAGGTTTTTTTTTTTTTTTGTTTTGTTCCCACAAGTGGTCTTCATGCTGAGTTTCTTGCAAGCAAGGATCCTCAATTGAGGGTCCAATCTTGGCTGGGATTCTTCTCAAAGAAGGAAAATCTTAATTTCATTGAAAAGAGAAGAAAAGGAAATATTGCCTCATTAGATTTGGAATACCCAATTAATATGAACGTAGTAGTGTTCCTCACACAAGCTTTCCCATTCAAATATTGACCTTGTTCAGAGTATCGTATATAACCCGCAATTCTAATACTAGCTGCTGACTAGGTCAATGATTTTGTAGATGAATCTGGACGAGTTATTATCCTTTCTATTTATTTGGTGGGATTAACTGGACGAGCTAAGGTTGCTAACTCAAGTGGACAATAAGCCTAAGGTTTGCACTTATCATAAAATGAACTACCTAGGACCTAAAGCTTAGGTATGTGCAGGCTGCTACCTGTCTACAATATTCCCGTGCCTGAATACTAATTCTTCATCTAGCCTTTGGATAATTATTACACATGTCGGATAATTACAAGTCATGGGATCAACACGTTTCTTGAAATAATATATAGCGTGTTTGAAAGTTGTGATCTCTTGTAACTGATAGGCAATAGCCACCTAGAACACTAGTACAAAATTTAAGATTTACATCTATTTTTTAAATGTGACAAAACTGGTAACGTGTAGAAAGTATGACCGGTGGCATTTTCGTAAATATATTAAGATAAAATGACTTTTTACACGTGTTGAAAAGATAACACGTGTAGAAAGTAAATTTAAAATATTTTTCATCAACTTTCTACACCGGTTAAATATGAACAGGTGTAGAAAGTAAACAGAAATGATGATAATTTATTTTTTTAATTAAATAAGCATATTCTACACCGGTTGGAAAAGAACCGGTGTAGAAAGAATACACTTTCTACACCGGTTGGACTTCAACCGGTGTAGAAAGTTAAGAACTCTGACATTCTACACCGGTTGACTTGGAACCGGTGTAGAAAACATATTCTACACCGGTTGGGCCTCAACCGGTGTAGAAAGTTAGAGTTTCTACACCGGTTAATTCCCAACCGGTGTAGAAACACTTAAAACACTTACATTCTACACCGGTTGGGCCTCAACCGGTGTAGAAACTCAGACATTCTACACCGGTTGGGCCTCAAGTCAGGTGTAGAAAGTTGACTTTTTACATCTGATTAGAAAAGTCACATGTAGAAAGTGTGGACTTTCTACACGTGACCACTCAAGTCAGGTATAGAAAGTGAGACTTTCTACACCTATTATTTCTACACTTGTTTTATGTCAAGTGTAAAAAGTACATTCCGTCATATATAAAAAGTCTTTTCTGCACTATTGCAATACAGGAATAACCCTCATTCTCATCTGTTATCTTATCAAAGCCTCTCCAAGGAAAGAGAAGGCTTCCCATTAAAGGGATAGAGATCAGAAAGGCTCATTACCAAGTAATAATGATATTAGAAAGACTAACGTGATTTGGATTTGAAGTGCTCAACGGTGTTCACACTAGAAAGAAGAACCACAACACAAGATCGTCTCGTAATTTATGTAATATTCATTATTCTAATTAATGGGATACCAAAGAATGAAATTTATAAGTTGGCCCAAAAAGAATGAAGTTTAAATCCTAAATAGTTTTTTTTTTGGGGGGGGGGGGGAATAATTATGGGATCTCAAGGAAGGAACTTAAATATTAAGAAGCTTTAATGATAAGTGAACTATTTTTACATTAGAATTTGTCATTGCATGCTTCTCAGTTGTCATTAGTATTTTTTCCGTAATTAAATCTCTTTCTTAGGATCTCATAGTAATTCCCACAGGATTTTATCCTCTTATTTTCATTTGAATGTTTAAATTTTATCATATATTAAAATTAATGATAATTTTATATTCTTAGAATTAATTTAATAGTTAGTAAACTTTTCATGAAATTACAGTGATTTTTCATTTTTTAAAAAATCAGTGTGCATCAGCCTAATATTTTGGAGAAAATTGTGGGAAGAAGAGAAATAATTAGGAAGACACGATGGAATAATGATATGTCTCATTTGACTTTGTATTAATGTCCATTTCTTGCCGTTCCTAACTTGGTCTCAATTTTTCTATGATCCATTCTCTTCCACATATTTAGGTCACTTAATCATGGTTATCATCATCTTGTCTTTCTCCCTCCTTTGTTAATTATTAGCATATACGACAGGCTACAATGGTTGGCATTGTTCTTGCTACACATAATAATAATCTCTCTGTTTCGAGAGAGAGAACTCACATTTTGATTCTTCTCTCTCATCTCATCCATCTTCTTCCTCATTTTTCAATTCTGGCATTGCTGGGTTTATTATCATAAGCTGGGCTTCTCAAGCCCCACCCCCTTACGTACGTAAGCTCATTAATCCAGTTTTTGAGTCTCTTATATATCATCTCACATCCTCAATTGCATTAACTAACTTCTTCTGTCTCTTCTTTGTAATCTTCACATTTCTTTCGAAATCCACATGGTTCATTGATCCTTTCGTCATATATATATATATATATATATATATATATATATATATATATATATATATAAATCGTTGACATTAATATTATCTTCTTCGATTATCCAAGATCGAGTTCATTTTGTTCATGGCAATAATCTAATGCTTTTTCTACATATTTTTAACGCAACGGCATGCCCCTTATATTAATATAAGCATTCATACGCTGCATCAGTTTAATTTCCCCCTCGTCTTTGTTTCAAGAAATGCAATTAGTTCTTAACCATGAATTCTAAACAATGGTCCTACGTACATTTGACTGGAATAGAATTGAAGCTGAGGGAGAAACAAGCATTTATTTAATTTACATTGTTAGAATTTGATGAAAATGGCAGAAGAATCTCTCTAAACAATATTTAAGTATATATATTTATTGACGCCTTCTTGCTCATATATCTTACATGTGTACATCAGAATTAGAAAGACTCCGAGACAATATCTTTCCATGATTTTCATGAACTCATAATATAGATCATTCTATATAGTCCGCTTAGTTATTATGTCCTTTTCTTTTCCGCAAAATGTGTCCATCAGCCACCAAACTAGTAGAAATTTTAAATTCCATATATAATAATCTCTCTCTGCAACATTAATTAGAACAAGAGACACTTTTTATTAACATGCTATTTCGTATCTAATTTGAAGTGCAGCATGAAGAAAGTTTGTTGGCCTTACTTTGATCCCGAGTTTGATACTCTCCCAGAAAGGATAAATGGTCCCACGTAAGCGTTTCCTCTTTTTCAATCTTTATGTCTTATCTAGCTAGCTCCAAAAACAGATAATCAAATCATACGTACATGTGTTTCTCTCTGTCTGCCTTGCAGCTGTAGAGTCACCATCGACAATGAAAACACGGAGGATTGTACAGTAGTAAAGGTAAGCAGGAGATCATAGTGGAAGACCCAGAAGTAAATGACATTAGTTCTAATGAATCTCTGGTTCAGAAAGCTAGGTTTTTTTTTGGACCGAGTTCAGATAGATACGAGTAGTTAACAGCAGTATATATATGATTATTAAAAGATTATGTGTGGAATATAATAATGTCAGGTGGATAGTGTAAACAAGCAGGGTCTCCTTCTAGAAGTGGTGCAAGTTTTAACGGACATGAACCTTCAAATCTGCAAGAGCTATATTTCATCTGATGCTGCCTGGTTCATGGATGGTACTACGTACTTTATTATCTCTTGTTAATTAATAGAGTTTCAATGGCTCTATATATACTTGTAAATTCTAACTTGCAGTTCATGGCAAAACATTTGCAGTGTTTCATGTTAGAGACGAACATGGCAACAAACTAACGGACCAGAAAGTCCTTAACTATATCCAGCAGGCACGTACTACAATTCCATCATACTTAATGACAATTCTTTATGACCTAGCTTCTTAATTTTTTTTTAAAATCACACTAAAGTCCTAATAAAAAAATATTAGAAAAATCCTATAACTTGTTAATAGGAGTTTCTTTATTTATTATTAATATTATTTTTTTTTACCAGTGATTCTTCTTTTTTTGGGTAAATGTGAGATTTGTGCATGTAGGCTATAGGAAGATCAAGGGGATCTCCACATTCCATAAAGGCCTATTCCAACAAGGTTCTCCCTAATTACCTTCACCCAAACGAGCACACTGCCATAGAAATGACCGGCGCCGACCACCCCGGCCTCTTTTCTGAGATCTCGGCCGCCCTCGCCGACCTCCATTGCAACGTCGTCGAGGCTCATGCCTGGACCCACAACGCCAGATTAGCCTGCGTTGCCTACATCTCCGATCAATCCACACATTCCCCGATCGAAGACCCTCGGCGCCTCGCCTACATTGAAGATCACCTCACCACCGTCCTCCGCGCCACCACCAACCCTAACGGCCCGAGCGCCAGCCAGAAAGAGGTGAAGACGGCGGAATTCCAAGGCGGAGAAGGCACCAACATGACCACCGTGGAGCGGAGGTTGCACCAACTGATGCTTTCGATTAGGGATTTCGAGTCGCCGGAGAATGGTGGCGGCCATGGGGAAGAGATGAGAAGGAAAAGAATGGTGAAAATAGAAAGCTGCAAGCAAAAGGGATATTCAATAGTGAGCATAGAGTGTAAAGATCGGCCCAGGCTTATGTTTGATACTGTTTGCACTCTCACCGACATGCAGTACGTCATCTTCCACGCTTCTATCAGTTCCCACGAAGGCTATGCCTTTCAGGTACACACACACACATTCTTACACTCCAAATTTCTACGCCATGAAATGCATGCATGTTCATGTATATATGATTCTGCGTACGTACTCTCAAATAATATATATGCATGCAGGAGTATTTTATTCGGCATATGGATGGGTGTGCTTTGAGAACAGAAAGCGAGAAGGAAAGAGTGGCCAAATGCTTAGAGGCAGCAATAGAACGCCGTGTTTGTGAGGTTAGAAACTTGTTCAACCATCAATATTCTTAACGTTTATATGTGTTGCATTCAGCGTGCATGTGAAATATTTTTTCCAAAACTAATTGTCGGTATATTCAACGTCTTAAATTATTATTTTAAAGGAAATTCAGTATTCTAAAATAATTTTTTAGTGTAATTCTGCCCTTAAAATATTTTTTCCAATAGCAACTTAGGGTTGTAATAATTATTGAGCACTAAAAAAAAATACTACTTTAGAATGCTGATACACCAAAAATTAAGGAAAAAATAATTCAGTGCTATCGGAAAAAAATACTTGATGGATGTTATTAACTAAACCTATTCTAAATGGCATTTCCAATGGATGAATATGGCTAAAAACTAAACTATAACTTGATTGTATACAAATATATTGAGGGTGTGGATGTTATATATATATATTGATTGAATGGGTGGAATATAAAATAGGGAGTGAGGGTGGAGTTGTGCGCAGAGAAGAGAGTTGGAATGCTATCGGACATAACGAGGATGCTGAGAGAGAATGGGTTGGCTGTGGTGAGAGCTGACGTAGAGACTCATGGAGAGAAGACTGTGAATGCTTTCTACGTCAGAGATGTTTCTGGCAATTATGAGGTTGATATTGACTACTTCGTTCAGTCTGTGAAGAGGGAGATGGGTCCCACCGTGCTTCACATCAACAATAACATTCACAACGCTACTACTCCCAATAATAACGGCGACGCCACTCCTCCCTCCTTCGGACACAAGCTCAGATCTCACTTTGAACGTCTCTCTCATGCCTTGTTCATCTTATCAGCTCATCACTAGCATCTTCTTCTTCTCTGCTCTAAATCTTCAAAAACCTCTCCCTTGTTCTTCTATTATTCCTGATCTGTAAATAATAGCCAGTTTCTTCAAAACCTGATCACTTGTACAAAGCCTCATCAAAATGTGTATGTTATCCAATTTGTGACTGGGCCCCTTCACTCTCATGCTTTAAAGCACGAACCGATGTATATTAAAGGTCCATTCATCTTCTTCAAAATCAAAGTTTCCTCCTTATGGTCAAATTCTGCAAAATTTTTAATTAGACCTATTTAATTGATTAGGTTATACGATTTCCATCTGTTAACAGGGAAGGGAAGTGTAGAAAGTAAATAATGGTTGATTCAACCCCCCCCCCCAAAAAAAAAATCTTTGGACAAATTTGATGTGCAAGTTGTATGTGTAGTATCGAGATAAAATTGTGTGTGTTTCTGTATTCTATATTCTCTTTGCTTTCCGACCACCAAAATTTGAACCCCCGCAGACCGCAGTTCAGCGTAAATAAGCGCACAAGTCAGTTGGTAATTCTGCTCTATGTATGTTTTCAACTCACAGGACAATATGCTTTTGGTGTAATATTTTTTTCCGAGTTAATATCATTTTTGTTTCCCACAGTTTATAATCATGTTGGTTTTGGTTTCTATACTTTTAAACAGGTGGTTTTGGTCCCGTTTAATCTATTTTATATAGTTAGTCCTATAATTTAAAAAGGATATTAACGGTGTTAATTTTGATGATGTGTCATTAACGCCGTTAAAATTGCTTACATAAGAGACTAACTGGACAAGATGACTAGATAATTTTGCTGACCAGGACATATAACAAAAAAAAAAAAACAAAGAAACATAAAATACAGCGAAACACAAGAGAGGATCGACCAGTGCATTTGAGAGGCATTACTGGGATGCACCTAGGGCTGATATTACAGGATACACCAGCTGATGAGGCGTTAGGATTATTAGTATTATTATCTTTATATTTTGTAAATGTTGAATCGGCTGAATTTCTAAAGAGTACAAAAAGAAGAAAGTAGTGCATAACGTCTTTAAAGTGTGGGTAAAATTTTCCTTTAGGCTTATTTCATCCCCACTTATACTTATCTTATAGAGTGCAACTTGGATTGACGGGGGAATTTCCTGCAAGATATAACGAAGACCTTTGAGTATAGATTGTACTCTCAATACTCAAGACAACAATCTAGCTTTTACAAAATGATAATTTGATTTTATTTTTGTGTGCACTTAAAAGGATAAAAGGCAATTGATTTAATTTCTTGTTGTGTGATTTCTAATGTGTCAAAATGATTTATGCTGCTGAGTATTTATAGGTCATGAAGTGGTACCTCTTGAAGTAACATATCTTCAATTAAAAGTCATAATAATTTGTTAAATTCATGAATCTCATATGCAGATTCATAAACAGGTATATGAATAGAGTTGTAGCTTTATATTATGTAGAGTTTTCTCATAATAAACACAACACAATTTTTCATTAAGTGGTGACTGCCATATCTCTGGCTATCTATAACCTTTCACATGTGTCTCTAGAAACTGAACAGACATAACCTTTGTGACTTTTAGTGTTATAATTTACACAACTCTTCATATAAATCTCTTAATTTAATAAACATGACTTTATGAAAAACAAATATCTTTATTTTAAAATGTTCCAACAATCTCCTACCATTTTAAAATGATCACAAACTCTTATTACTTCGGAAATCTCATGTTGTCAGTAAAGGTATCTCGATGATTTAAACCTTTAACTAAGATATGATTTCACCCATTCAAAATAATATGGCAGACTAAGCTTTGAACCAATTATTCCATATGAACATATGTGCACGAATTATAGGCATGGGATCTTAGGGCATTATATGTCACTTTAAATAACTTAATTATTTATTTGTGGCCTTGTGTCCATGTCCTTTTCATAAGAACTTTTCAGAGTCAAGCCCTTGAACTTTTAGAAGCAGCCTTACTTCATTCTCATATAGGTAGACTCCGTCAAGAGCATCATCATGATAAATGCTCCAATAAGTATATGCTTACAGGTCCATTAAGAGCCAATTTGAAGCTCAACCTACCTCCTTCTAGTCTCATGGTTACCAAATACTTTTCAACCTGAGATATATTAAAAGTCAAATACTTGAAATCACTCCGATAGCTTACTTTCACCATTGAACTGAAAAATTGTTATTATGATCAAGTATAAGTTGGGTTTCCACTATTGGTGATCAAAGTTTATAGGACTTCAATCATGTCCCTTTTAATGTTTTTAACACTAGATCCCTTGTCAGACCTTTTATCAAAGGATCTGCAAGATTCAATTCAGATATTATATAACTAATGGAACTTACTCAATTCAAAATCAAATCTTTCATATAGCTATATCTCAGGCCAATATTTCGTAATGTTCCATTATAAACTTGTCTATAAGCCTTTGTAAAAGCAGATTGACTATCACATTGGCTTGGACCATATAGGAATTTCAAACAACAAGTTTCTTAACCATTTTGTTTCCTTACTACTTGCAGCCAATGTTATAAACTCAAAGTCCGTAGCAGAATCTGCTATACATATATGTTTCTTTCACCCCTATAAATAGCACCCTACCAAGAGATATACCCATCCACTTGTGGATGCATGATCTTCTGAGTAAATATAATTATCCAACTAGCATCTGTATATCCTTGCAAAATTGAAGGATTACCACTATAGGTCAAACTATAGTTAATTGTTCCTTTCAAGTACTTCAACACTCTTTCCATAGCATGCCAATGCGTCATACTTGGATTGCTCGTGTATCTACTTAATTTTCCCACAACACATGCTATGTCTGGTCTTGTACATGTCATAGCATACATCAAGCATCTAATCACCTTTGAATATTCATGTTGTCTCACAAGACAACCTTTATTTAGTACTAAATTCATGCTAGAATCAATGGAGTAAAAACAGGACAACAATCACAACAATCAAATTTCTTTAATATTTTCTCAATGTAATGAGGCTAGGAAAGCCCAAGAAAATTGTTATCTCTAATAATGTCATAGCATACATTAAGCATCTAATCACCTTTGAATATTCATGTTGTCTCACAGGACAACCTTTATTTGATACTAAATTCATACTAGAATCAAATGGAGTAGAAACATGACAACAATTATAACAATCAAATTTCTTTAATATTTTCTTGATGTAATGACGCTGGGAAAGCCCAAGACAATTGTTATCTATGTCTGGTCTTATACATGTCATAGTAGACATCAATAATCCAATCACCATTGAATATTCATGTCGTCTCACAGGACAACCTTTATTTGGTACTAAATTTGTACTAGATTCAAATGAAGTAGAAACATGATAACAATCATATTTTTTTAATATTTTCTTGATGTAATGAGCCTAGGAAAGCCCAAAACAGTTTTTATCTCTAATAATCTTGATTCTTAGTATGACATCTATCTTTCCCATATCTTTCATGTCAATGTTATCAGAAAATAATTTCTTTATTTTATTTATTTCATACAAATCATACTAAAAATTAACATGTCATCTATATATAAACAAATAATGACACATTTCCCATTATGGAAATTACTATAAACACATTTGTCAGATTCATTGATTCTATACCTATTTACTAAAACTACTTTATCAAACTTTTTATGCTATTGCTTAAGTCTATAAAGAGACTTAATTATTTTACACACTTTTGCTCTTGACTAGGAACCACAAACCCTTCCAATTGTGTCATATACACCTCTTCTTCCAACTTCCCATTAAGGAAAGTTGTTTTAACATCCATTTGATGGATAACAAGATTACACATAGAAGCAACGGCTATAAGCACTCTAATAGTAGAAATCCTTACAACTGGTGTATATGTATCAAAATAATCAATTCTTTCCTTTTGTGTAAAGCCCTTGGCAACCAACCTATCCTTAAATTTATCTATAGATCCATCTACTTTTAATTTATTTTTGAAAATCCTTTTGCAACCAATAGGTTTAGAACCAGGAGGGATGTCTACTAGTTTCCAAGTTTTATTTCCTATTATTGAATCCATTTCATCTTGTATAGCCTCTTTCCAAAAGGCTGCATCTTGAGATTTCATAGCCTCTTCAAATGTTTTAGAGTCATTTCCTAAATTAAAACAAACAGGTGAATAATTTTCAGCCTCTTCTCTAATCCCTTCAACAAGAAACATGAAGAAATCAGAATCATAGGTTTTTGCCTTCCCAGCCCCTTTACTTCTTCTAAGTTCTATTTCTTCTAAAGTATTATCACTAGAAACATTCTCATCTAGATTTGACTTTCTATTGGAATAAGAAGTGTCATTGGACTTAGGATTAGGTTAAACCTTTCTTCTTGAAAAATTGCATCCCTTGACTTGATAAATTTATTGATAGGATAATGAATCACTTGGTTCATTTACTAAAAATTGACATGCCTTACTATTTTTAGCATATCCTAAAATGATGCATTCAATTCTTCTTTCACCCAATTTCTTTCTTTTGGGTTTTGGAACCGTAACTATTGCCCTACATCCTTAAACTCTAAAGTAACTGAGATTGGGTTTTCTTTTCTTCCATAGTTCATATGGGATTATCTTGTTCTTTTTATTGGGAACTCTATTTAATATATGACATGCAATTAGTAATGCTTCTCTCCAATATCCACTAGTCAAACTAGAATAAGATAACATGGCATTTACCATTCCTACCAGAACCTTATTTTTCCTTTCTGTTATACCATTTTGTTGTGGGGAATAAAGGGTAGTTAATTGATGTATTATACCAACATATTTAAAATATTTTGGATCATAATATTCTCCCCCTCTATCTATCCTTAAGCATTTAATAGAGGTTTCACATTGAAGTTATACTTCAGTTTTAAAGATCTTAAATTTTTCTAAGACTTTATTATTTGAATGCATAAAATAAACATAACAAAATCTAGTGCAATCATAAATGAAAGTCACAAAATATTTTCTACCACCTAGACAACCATGCAAATCACAAACATCAGAATTAATTAATTCTAATAATTTTGAACTTCTTTCTACTTTAGTGAAATGATACCTTGTTATTTTAGTTAACATGTACCTAGTGCAAGACTCATGGCCTGGTTACTAGTAGTCTTTGGAATTAATTCTAGATTCATCATATCATTTAATTTACCAAAATTAACATGACCTAAACGATAATGCCATAAATCTCAAGAATCAATAATATAAGCAGAATTGTAGATATTATTATTAACTTTAACAACATTACATTTAAACATGTTCTCACAAAAATAACCCTGGCTTACAAACATTCCACCCTTAGTGAGAACAAACTTGTCTCCATCAAATACAGACTTAAACCAAAACTTATTAAGTAAGGGTACCAAAATTAAATTCTTTCTAACTTTTGATACATAATAGACATCTCTTAAAGTAAGAGTTTTACCTGAAGTGGTTTCAATTTCCACATTCCCTTTTCCCTTCACTTGAACAATTGGAGAATTTCCCATGTAAAGCATGTCGTCTTCTTCTTCCTTTAGTGTCTTGAAGAAGTTTTTGTTTTTGCATACATGGCGAGTTGCACGAGAGTCTACCTACCATGACTCATCATTATCAACTAGGTAGATCTTAGAAATGACTGCCACAAAATTATCACATTTTGTGGAAGTACTTCTCTTTCTTCTTTTTCAAGAGACAACACTCATTTTTATAATGACCACCCTTGTCACAAAAGTAGCAATTACATTTCTTCCTTTTATTCTTGTGACCTTCTTGTGCTTAAGATTTATCTTTCTCCTTCCGTTTTCTCTTAGAGGTCTTGATGTGAGATTGTCCTTCCTCCACCATACAGGTTTTCTCATGATCATTGGTATCTTTAGCATCATCTTGTTTTTTAATTCTTCTTCCAAACGAAAGAAGTTCCTTAAGTGATCAAAAGAAGTATCTTCCTTTTTATGTTTAAGACTCTTTTTGAAGTCTTTCTATGAAGGAGGGAGTTTGTCTTTAATTGAAGGGACAATAAAAGGTTCATTCATATTTATTTTATTTTGTTTAATATTACTCACAATATGTTGTATTTCATGCAACTACTCCATGATAGATCTTCCACAAATCATTTTATAGTTATTAAAATGAGAAACAAGAAACTTCTTACTCTTGGCATTCTCTTCCATGTACTTTGCTTCTAGTTTATCCTAGAGTTATTTCGCAGAAGTTGAGTCTTGATGCACATCGAAGAGGGCATTACTGAGCCCATTAAGGATATGCCCTATACAGATGAAGCCATCATTCTCCCATTTTTGTCTCTCTCTAATTTGAGCCATAGTCTCTTCTCCTCCTTCTTGAGGTTTAAGAGTGTTAAGGACATATGCAAAATTCCATGTTGACAAGAGAAACTTCATCTTCTTTTGCTATCTTAGGAAATTAATGCCATCAAATCTTTCTAACTTGACAAAGTTTGTAGTCAATTCTCTCAAAGATGCCATTTGGATTCATGAATTTAAGCCTAAAGATTGTTGGATGGGTTGTATCTCTGAGGATTATAAGAACAAAAAAATAATGTACAATGTCTTTAAAGCGTGAGCATTATTTTCTTTAAAATTAATTCGTCTTCACCTATGCCTATTTTATAGGGTGAAAGTTGGATTGACGGGAAAATTTTCTACAGGATACAACGAATATCCTTAAATATGGATTGCACTTCCAATACTCCATCAAGACATCAATGACTTTAACAAAATGATAATTTAACTTTATCTTTGTGTGTACTCAATGACAAAGACAATGAATTTAATTTCTTATTATATAATTTCTGATGTATCAAAATGATTCATGGTATTGAGTATTTATAAGCCTTGAAGTGGTGCCTCTTGAAGCAACACCTCTTCTATTAAAAGTCATAATGATTTGTTAAATTCATAAATATCATATGTTGATTCATAAACAGGCATATGAAGAGTTACACCTTTATACTATGTATGGTTTTCTCATAAACATAACACAATTTTTCACCAAGTGGTGACTGTTACATCTCTAACTATAACTTTTCACATATATCTCTAAAAATTGAACAGACATAATAACCTTAGTGAGTTTTAGTATTATAATTCCTTACACAATTCTTCATATAAATCACTTAATTTAATAAACATGACTTTAAAAAAAAATTCATATCTTCATTTTACAATATTCCATCGGTAAATATTCTGGTAATATATTGTTAGATATTTTTAGCTTTGTATATTACACTTGGCTCTGTAGGTTACGATACGTATGGAAAATATCCCGCACAACAACAGCTCAATATTATTTATATGTGTACTCTGGTGGATTAATAAATCAACACCCTCCCTCTGCTTTGATTTTTTGGGGGGGGGGTCCTTCTCCCTTTTCTTGGGTTTAACTCTGTTTTTCCACATCAAAACGGAGGTGAACAGAGCATTGTGTAAGATAAATCAGAGATTGGTAGGTGAGAGAAAGATGAGGTTAATGAGAGAAGAAGAGGATATCATTTCATTCTGTGCTAGTTGTAAGAAAGCTTTTATATCAGATGCTCATAATGCAGACTTTTTGTATAATGTAAACTAATATGAAAGCATTAAGCACTGCCTCTAGCCATTGAATATGAAAAAAGCTCTGTTTTATATGGTTGAAAACAGAGCATGGTCAGAATGGGCTTTGGATTGACATGAACGAACAATTTGTCTATTGCTTTGCGTTAAATATATAGCTCAAAAGCTCCAGAAATTATTTTTTTTTCTTTTCTTTTTTATCAACAAAGCATCATTAAAAACTAACTAACAAAGCATAGTAGAAGAATCTGAGCAAAAGCATGTCCGGTGAATTACAGATCACATAAAACAAAAATATGCATTTGAACTATAGAAGCATATTCCTTGGGGTTAATCTCCTTAGGATTCGTTACAGAGATTGGGAAGCAGAAGTATCGTCAGTTTTCTTCTCTCTTAGGATACGCTGGCAAGGCTTAATTACTACTAGCGGCAACAGTAAGATATGAAACAAAGAATTTAGGTGATGTGGGAAAAAATTTCGATGTTGTACTGTGAAAGAACGCCGGGAGTTGTGGCGGAGGAGATTGGAAGCGTGGGGGGGACAGTGGCGTCATGAGGCTTTTTTCCACAATCTTGCCCAGTCAACGGCCAGCTCAACATTTAAAACGGTATTAGGGCCATGTCATTATATTTAACACTGTTAATTTATGTTCAAGGTCTTTTTAAAGTACAGATACTAACGGTTTAAACAAAAAGAAACTTGACGAACTATAGATAAACTATATAAGACTTTTTTTCCCAAAAACTAATAACAATACTCTGTAAACTTCTCATATGATAGTTTGCTTTTCATTAACATTTATTTTTTAAATAAAAGATAACCTCTCTTGCAGAACACTTTTTTATTGATTATTAGGATACTTAATTGATGTATGAATTAAATAACCTACGCGAATATTTTTAACGATAAAAAATTACTAAAATTTTGGGACCACACATCTCTCAATACTCAATAGGATCTCCAGTGTGCGAATATTGCATTGATTGAATTGAAGATTTAGAGCTATATATGTTGTACTGCCTCCACGCAATCTGATCGTACTAATCCTAACAAATATTCAGTTCTACGAGAATTGGTCATGAACTTCAATTTACAAGCACAAGACTTATATTCGCTTGTATATGCAAATTAGTGGGTGCCCATTTAAGACCGATCAGGGACAGGAAAAAGTGAGAAGTAAGTTACTAGCTCGGCAAACTTACTGGGTAAACGTGGAAAAGTCTATGCGAGTCCCACATTTAATCTCCTTAGCCAAATTGAATGCAGGATCATATGAAAGACGTCATATCTTTTAGCCGGGTGACTCAAAGTAAAATGCTTTCTCACAGCCCTTACTCCCTCCTTGAGCTCCCTGTACTTGCTCTCTGGAATTGCACCGAGTATCTCCTTCAACCTTGGAATATCGGAAACATCCATCTGCACTGAAAATGACTCCCATCTCAGTACATCACTAAACGGCAACACATAATGTTGCGATAGGATAACCGGCACACATTCAGCATAAATTGCCTCCACGATTCTTGGGCTAGCTACTTCATACCCACTTGGACACAGACAAAACTTGGAGCTGAGCATGAAGGAATAGTAATCTAGGCCTTTGGGAAGGTATTCGTAGACGCGAAGATCCTTGTCATGGTTCTTCCAGTGAAGGAGAAGGATGGGACGGATTGGGCCGTGCAGCCCACCGGCGAAAAAGGCTAAATGGGGACGCGTAGCATTGTCCGGTGGGGGTGAAAGAAGTTTGGGAGATACCTCGCCGCCGTAAAGATGAATTTCTGGCAGGCTTACATCTTTTCGAGGGTTGAAGCCTTCGGTAGTGTTAGCATTGCACAAGACCCTGATGGAGGTATTGTAGAGGAAAGGATCGCCCTCTGATGCATGAGGACCCTGCAGAAATATCCAGAAAACAAATGAGCTAAAGAAGACAATGTATATTGGTCCCACGCACATACATACAGAGGGGTTATTGTGCGTTATATATATGATTAATTGGCATTGTGTTGTGTTACAGTGGATAATTGTACATACATATTAATCTTCACATATATAAAAAACTAATCAATTTGATAAAGTTAATTTATTACGATTCAGTGGTCCAGCAATATGTACTTAATTATTCATATATGAAAAAAAAAAAGAAATAAATACATGCCAACGTACTCTTGAGTAGAAAAATGAATTAAATGCAGGGGTGTGGGTAAAAGGAATAAAACTAACCCAATCATGACAGGCGAGCATGAAGTGGTCAGCACCATGAGTTCTATTCCAGTAGGGGTACCTAGTGGACACCAGTCTCACATAATCGGATACAAACCGCCTTAAAGGATTGAGGTCTGTGGAGGGTGGAGTATAGAGGTACTTGACCATCCAGGTCACACTAAATGGCATGAAGTACACGTGAGCGGCATTGGGATCATTGGTCCTGAACATCCCAACTCCTTGTTCCATCTCATGGAGGAACCTTCCTTCAATTGAGTATATATCTTTACACGGGCCATAGTGAACAAATGGTGGTTCCCCTTCTTGGTAAACGTACACCTTGAATCTTCTCTCCATCTCCAAATAGCTCCTGGCATAACTCGTTAATGTAATGAATCAAACATATACACACACGCACACATCCATCTACCAACAAAAATAAATATATAGCTATTCTTTTATTTTACAAGATAAAAAAAGAAGAACGATTCCATCGAACCGGATAATAGTTCATTTCAAAAGAAATCTCAGATTGCATAACTAATCAGTTTGTTTAATTAATTATTTAACTTTTACAGTTATGTAACATCTCGAGGGATTTTCAGGCCAAAAACATGTTGAGGGGATTTTCCTTTGGTTTTGATGATAAACTATTTAATATTACATTGCCCCGAGATAGACCATCAGATTTGCATTCATTAAAGGCGTGTCGACGGTCGACTAATCATTGAAAGTGATAAATTCATTAAATTGTGATTTGAGGGAAAGAGTGGCTTATCTTTCTATTTTTATATAAAAAAGGGTGGCTAACCCTTTTTTAAGGTAAATTATAATGATAAGATTAAGATTTCAGTTATGTATAAGGTTATCAAACCCAAACCAACTATTGAACTGATTGGGGGATTGAGTTAAAGATTAGTTGATCATATCGAAGTCAAACTAAAGTTAACCTAAGGTTAAACCAATGAGAAAGTGAAAATTTTAGAACTATTAATTAATATGAAATTCTAAAAAGAAAAAAAAGTGGATCGGGTTAATACCTGGACCACTCTACCAACTAGTTCGTCGACCTGTTGATTCCTAGACTGAATCATTTATTACCAACCAATTCACCAGTTTTCAGAACGAATTGACCAATCCAATCCAAGTTTAATAACATTTGTTACATATTAGTGGTGCTTGTTGCGGTTCTTGTGATAGAAATCATGTCGCCGAACGGGTGAAGTGACCGCAGTACAACTATATGCGAGTCACACCTTCCAATTGTTTTAATAAGTATTTTCGGTACAAGCTTTAACGAGTACTCTGCATATACCAAAAAGCGGCTTTTTACAGAAGCTCTATTTGAACTTCGAACACTCAGAACCAATGAATGCTAGCGCACTAGGCATCTCCTAACGTAGAAGAAAAGGAATTACGCCATCATAATCATAAGAGACAAAATTTATCTAATAAAAAAAAATCAAAAGTGAAGCATCGTTGTATGACAATTTCTCAGTGGCGGTGACTTATTAGCAAAGCGGTGAATATGTGCCCTCGACTCTATAATCAATCTCCTCATCCAACTAATTGATAGTTATGTGACTATATCTGAAAGAAGCCAAGTGTGCAGAGTCCTGGATAAGTGAATGCGTGGGTGTCCTTGATAGTTATTTTTGGTATATTTAAATTTGAAAAATGAGCTGAACCAAAAAGGATAAAAGGGGGGAAAAAATGATGCGGAGGGCTTACTGATGAAATAAGCGCGGGTTGTTATATATGTCTCCGGAGGGAATGTAATCATCACCGCCGTTGTCCGCGGTTACCGAAGAGAGGGTGCCTCTCCTATCAGCCAGTGCCCTGCGAATCGATGCTCTTGCGCAGGCGAGTGCTCTTTCGAGCTTTTGTTCTCTGCTTAGTCTTTTTTTGGCATTCTGTTATATACATTTCATCGATTATCGCGTAATCAGAGATGGAGATTCAGACAATAGAACAGCAACAAATTATAGCTGATAAAATTTAGCTACTAAGAAAATTCAAAACTAAATCGAAGAAAAACGAAGGGGAGAATAAAATGTGTGTGTGTGAGAGAGAGAGAGAGCATCAATTAATCAGTGCGTAAAGAAACACTTCAACGGAAAGTGCGAGTGAAACATACAGCTACTATTGAATGACTCGATTTGTTCCGGTGAAGATCATCGCCATGTCCATCGAGAACAACAGCTCGGAGTACTTCTTCACTGGAAACCGAGAATTGAACTTGACGTATTTTCACTTTACTTCGATATAAGCCATCGAAGGTGATTGGATCAAAGAACTGGGGCGGAAGAAGCTTAAAGACGATAATGGATATGGCAAGCAGCCAGTAAATTACAAAGACAAAGAGTCTATAAGAAAGCTTCATAGTGTTTCTTTCTGAAGAAGTTCGCAGTGCGTGTTTGGTTTTCTGGGGAAAATGAGGAGTGATGAATGTGGAGAGAAATATAAAGCATGGCAAGTGTAATGTGTAATGATGAAGCCTGGCATGGCGCTATCTATGTGTTTCAGGCTCACTCCAACTCAGTGGCGAGGGTGGAATGGAAAGTGTGAACTAGTGTTGAACGCAATGACGGATTTGACCTTCTGGATGTCATCTTGAATGACAATCCTGCCCCTGTAAGAGAACCAGAAACGTGATCAGATTTGCCATTCATTTTTCTTAACAAGAGCGACAACTTCCGTTCCCGCTAAAGTCGTAACTCCAAACTTTGCTCGTTACGAAGTCCTCACGGTAAAGTGTTATTCTTCCAAGTCATTTTAAAATTTAGTTTTTCAAAAACCACTAGTCTTCTGTTAGGGCAAAAAATATTAGAAAGAAAAACTAATTTTATTTTCTTGGGAGTCTTCTAATTAATTTGCAAGAAAAATTATGACCAAAACAAAATTACCCCAAAAAAATTAGACTATTTTTTCCATTGGCTTCCATAGCGAGCGAAATTATTACTAGCTTTTCTGCTAGTGTAAAATATTATTTTATCACTTTATTTTTTAAAAAAATAGTTACTAATTTTCCAGTAAAGAAACAAATACTTTTATTTTATTAATTTTATTGTGTATGAAGCTCTGTTAAAAATGCCGAGCCAAAGAACACCACCTTAAGAAATAATCATTTTTAATCTTCTTTTTTTAAAATAATAACATGCATATGATATTTACTATTTTTTATTAATTAATTTGAATTCAAGCCAGCTCTTGAGCCTCAATTATTGAGAAACTGCCCCAATATATTAAATTATTTCCATTTACAAGCGTCCATTATTTTTACAGTAGTATCTTACTCAATTTAATTTCTGTTCATACGTTTTTCTCAACTCTGATCGATCCCCGTGAACAATGCTGTCATAACATTGTCCTCAAACATGAATGAGAGAGGGTCTCTAAAATGATTTCCATTTTCCCCGGAAAAAGATATTAACGCGTGTAGGACTACTTCTATGAATCTTCACTTTCTCTACATTTCTTATTTAACATTTTATTGAATTAATTTTCAATGGCTAGAATTTAACATTTTATAACTCTTATTATAAGAAGGTGACAGGATGTTTTCAACTTATAGATTGGTGTGTTTGGATGAGCGATGAGAAAAGTGACTTATGAATAAGTTAGATTTGATAAAAGTTAAATTGTATAAGTTATTTATGTTTGGATTGGTGATTGGATAAGTGCTTTTATAAAAGTGAACTGTGTTTGGTTTAACTTTTACATAAGTGACTTTTATGATATTTAAAATAAAAAATTGTAAAATATATGAAAAGTGAGAAAAATATATTTAATTACATTTGACAATGGTAAAATAGATAATTAAATTGCAATGAAAATGTAAATAAATTAGAAATGATACAAAATTAAAGTTTTTTATACAGTCAAATATAACATAACTAATAAAATCAGATGTCCTGTATAATTAGGTTCCTGATGGTGTTACGAATATAATTTATTTGGGTTGAAGATGTTCAAAGATCATTTGTTGACGATAGCTCTTGATCTTTACTATTATCTACATTAACTGTATTCTCATTTTCTACATCCCTAAAGTCTACATCAGTTTGAGAATTTCTTATAAGCTCTTAATTTAAGCCAAAAGCTACTTATTCTAACTTAAATGAAAAGTGGCTTTTTTTTCTTGTAAGCTCTTAATTTAAAAGCTCACCCAAACACCTAATAATTCATCTTTCCAATCAAATTGAGCTTATGCCTTTCTATAAGCCCTTAAAGTAAAAAATAAGCTCATCCAAACACACCCATATATCTTAGTGCCTAGCTATGACCTCTACCAAAATGCATTTCTACCCTTTATGAGATAAAACTCTGGTCATTTATTTATCTCATATTACAAAACTATTTAAAATAAGTTGATCTAAACAGCCACTCAATAACATGAAATTTGAGTAAGTTATAAGAAGGAACATGGATATTTTTGGAATATATTTTATAATAAAATCCAAAAAATAAAAAAAATAAAGAAAGAAATTAACCTCATACCCAGTTTTATATTTACATCATATCTATTGCTGTCCATTAAAAAAAATCTAAAAATTCCCCAAGACAGAAAGAAGTAATTGATTATTACAAGAGGCGGCCACTTTGAAATAGATGCTTGAATTAGTTGATATAATGGAGTACAAGTGGTGGATTAAGAGGTCCTGGTGAATAGCAACAATATGGAAGAAAATGCCAAGGATATCTCTCCTGGCTTGTGTACACCAAAATTGGGGAACACTTGTCCATCATACCAAAATGGAGGCAATCATTCTCCCGACTCCCTAATTAATGAGAAGAATGGCCCCGTCTCAAAGGAGAAACTTGCAAGGTGGTCGATCATCACACTGCTTTGTCACTTTATCAATGAATGGTCTTATATATAAACGGGGTTTAGCACGTATACTATTTAGAATAGTGATTGTAATTTTTAATCATGATTTATAGTATATAAGATAATTTTTATAGTTTACGAAGTAAATATGTAGAAAAATTTTATCTCGATTTACATAAATCAGACTTATACATAAATATAAATTAAATCAAACAAGCATTATATTATTTTCCTGGACGGGGATGTCAATCTGATAAGCTTTAGGCCCTGTCTGCTTTTCATTGCATAGTTAATTTGATTTTTTTTAAAAAAAAAAACATGGCAAGGTTGGGTCCATAAGTATGCTTCAAGTTTTCCCAAGAAAAAAGCTCCGGTTTCCCACTAACCTTCATATGATCCGCCCAATCATTGGGGCGCCTCTGTTATCCTCAATCCGCAATTGGGAGTACTGCTGAGTGGAAGTGAAATTAGGATTGAGTTTTTTTTTAATATAAAAGAATTAGACTTGGTAAGTGCATTTTCATTATTTTTTTTCAAAATACTTTAATATATAATAAACATTGCATGACATTTTCATGAGATACATCAAATGATGAAACACATCACCCAACATTTCACTAAAATTGCCTATGGCCCCCTTAATTAGTTATTTGTTTATTTTTCAGAGACCAAGATAAGTGGTTGACGCCCGTCTCTGCAATCAATGAAATTTAGAAAAAGCAATTTTTTTAAATCTAATATTCATAATCTTATAATTTTTTTTTTGGGGGGGGGATATAATAGATACAAAATCTGAAGTCAGCATTGTATAGAGAATTCATCTCTACACAATACTGTCTTCTTCTTTTTTATCCATAATAAGGCTCTTAGGTTTGGCCGCGGGGTGCATTTTTCTTTTGGTGTTAGAAGCTGCTCGTCTTATCGTAAAGTATCAGACATTCGTAAATCATCTTCAGTGATAAAATCCGTACTATAACAAACAGTTATACAAACATTGAAAACAGAAAGACGAGAAAAGACCACCGAGGGACAAGGAAATTCACCCTAACTGTAGAATCATTATTAAAGGAGAAAGCAAGTGGGATGGGATGATTTAAGAAACACCATCAGCTACCTGTATGGCTCAATGAATGACACACAGCTTTCTGGTGAAGGAACTTGGATTTGAAGACAATTACTGTTGAGTATGAACTTCTTACAATGAAATATATATTGGGCCAGAGAGGCCCATGACTAGCAGCCCATACGGCCCACACTCTCGTCGGATTGTTGGCTATTTGTAACTGTAACAGGTTTGACTGACTCATATCATATAATTGAGAAAGCAGTTCAGTTCACTGAATTCTAAGCTTTACCTGTGATATTCCTGTTCCCTTAAAAGTTTCTGGCAATTACTAAAGCCAAGCCATATATAACACGTATGAACACATATTTCAACGCTGATTATTACATAAGCAGTTGCTCAAGTAAACGGTAGATAAAACGTGTGTCTATCGGCAAGTGATCCCTAGTTTCTTCAGTGATGCACATATGTCATCGACATCCGTCTTTTCGGCGTGCACGACACTCGCATCTTCCAGAGGTAGAACATCTTCGAGTGGATAACTTCTGTTATTATGAAGCTTACGCGCATCACCACCATAACCCTTTAGAATCACAGTTTTGTGGATCCCTCCGACCAATACTTCATAGTCAGTGTCTCCACATTCTCCCACAAATACCACGGTGTTGGACAAATCCATTCCCCAACGGACACAGAGGTACCTTTAGAGGATAATGATCGCGATTATCACAGAGACAAACACATGGTTCAATAAAAACATGCTCAATAAAGAGGCTAGGTGAAGTTAGGTGTCATGTTCATGCAAATTTATGATCATAGGCTCCCTGTCTCATGTAAAGAACAAGATGTTTTCACATGCTAACATGAGTATAAACATATTAGGCCTTTCAGTTTCGTTATTGGTTGTCCACTTCATCTGGTGATAACTCTTGTCCAAGTCAGGAGAAGATAGCAACACATTTTTGCGTTACTCTACATGTCAACATCCTCATCCACCTATGCCTATCTAGTTTCTATACTTACCTAAAAATCTATTGATATTCGTCTGCAATTTTCAATTGGAACTGCAATTTTCAAACAGAAATCATTGTTGTAAACAGAAAGATTAATCAAGACAAGTCACTAAGTTTTAGTCTAGAGATCCACATCAAATATTTTGAACAAAAGTGTTCGGAAGTGACATATTTCACAAAGATGTCATCAGTTTCTGGGCAATCTTCTAATTTTAAATGGCACTCGTACGAAATCTAACAGCAAAGGGTTATCAATTAGTTGTTCAAACATTGGCAAGGATCTTCAATGGGGAATGGTGAAGCACAAGTTGAATTGTCCTCTGTACATGGTTTGACCATCAATTTCATCAACTTAGGTAGCCACTATTAGTAAAGAGAACATCAATAAACTGGATAAAAGAAAAAAGCAAGACTGAGCACTGATTTCACATCCTTACCTGAGTGCTTGGCATCTGGAAGCTAGAACAGGGATGACGTTCAACCTTGTCCCATTTTGACAATATATAGCATTGCAACGAAGAGCTTGGATCCTCATTAGTTTCCGAAGTTCCCTGACTTGAGGAAGCTGTCAATGTAGAATAGTAACCAAACTTGTCAAACCGCTAACAAATATTTAATAAGGATAGATATGGTTAAGCACTGTTGCTTCATCATGTGACAAACCACTCATGCCAAAGAATAAGGAAAGTTACCGTTGTTGGGTCTTTCACTGTGAATGCATAGCAATGTGCAGTTGATCCTGCTTCATCTTCAGAGATTACAGGTCCTCCTTTCGTTTTATCGTTGATTGAAGTAACCCAACGAACCAAAGTCTTCCTTAGATCCTCTCCCCCCCATCGATAATCAGTGTGAGATAGATAATCTGAATCTACAACAAAAGGAAGTCCAGTAGAACTCTTCTGTGAGGTTGCAGATGGATAATAGACCTCCCCACCACTGTTACATATTAAAGCATCAAAATCTGATGGCTCCAAATTTCCTGAAGCTATGAGAGAGTTTATCTCAGTTATTGTCAAGGAAGTTGACAATATGAATCCAATCAAGCCAGCATCCCTGTCCTTCTGCACTGCCTTGATAATTTTATTGAGAATTTCAAGAAACTCTGAGATATCATCACAAGAAATAACAAAAACGTATTTCCTCCTTCGAAATGACTGGGTCTTACTTATTGCATTACTGTCTTCTTTATTCATTGACCCTACTTTTGGCGTGCTGTCAATGGCATTCTTTGACAATGTCGACGCAGCTTGTTCTGTCTTGCTCTTTCCGCTAACAGTATTTTGTTTCGAGATGTCTAAAGCATTATCCAAGTTTACACCATCCAGTGAAAACTTTAGGTCCAGTGACAGATCTTTTACATCTCTCAAGGAATCGCTAGGTGAATCTATTTCTGAAGCTTCTTCTTCAGCATCACTTCGCTGCCATTTTGGCTTCCTTGGTTTCAAAGTGGCTATTCGAGCTAAGTAAGTCTTACAGTGCTCTGGCCAAGAGAAAAGGTGAATATTTCTTAGCCCATTCTGCTGGCACTTTGCCCAAAGTTGTTTATCAGAAACAAGCTTAAAAAGAGCATCAGCAATGGCTTGTTGATCATGGGGGTCAATTAGAAGACCATTGTCGAGAACCTGATAATATCAAATAAATCAGTCGTTATTCATCAACAAGTTATTATAAAGCTTCAATTCATTATGTATTCAATTTTCGAGGGATTTTATATTTTCCAAATTCTGGAAAGGTCGCAGCATATTGACAAACCCGATGAATATCAACAGGGCCACCGTTTTTTGTCGCAACGATAGGCAAACCATGAGCTGCCGCCTGGAAACAAGAACGTTGAGTTAGAATTTTCTACTTATTCATTTCTTAAAAACAACAGAAACTGCAATGAAGGTTAAGAGAAGCACCTCAATCAAAGTAAGCCCAAATGGCTCAATAAAAGCTGGATTAATGAAAACACCCTACAAATATTTCAAAAAAAAAAAAAAAAAAGAGTAGAGTGAATACATTATGTGAAAATTTGGGGCTGTCAAGTTATATAGCAATTTGTCAGAGACTTGTAGTTGAGTCACGTGGGAATTTATGAAAATGGAAAAAAATAATTTATGGTGATTTATTATATTAAGGAATTAGATTACCGTATAATTTAATAACACTATGCAATACTATTTGATGAACAATCTAACTAAGCAACCTTGGATCTTGCAGCTAGACGATAGATATCGGGAACCTCATACTGCTTGTGGTGTTTAGGATATGCCACTTGACCATATAGATCATATTTGTCAATTAGGCTAAGGATTGAAAAGAGCACAGAAGCATTTGTTGTAGACATTTCTTCAATATCATCTCGATTTCCCATTATTAGTGTCTGAAACAGCAGAGCAGCGTAGAATCAAAACGGAACAACTATGAATAAGAAATCTTGGACAGAACAAACAGTGGTAGCGAGACGAATTGAACGTACAAGGTTAGCCAACTCCCTGAGAGGGCGGCATTCTCCAAATGCTTTGACTAGAGTAGTCAGATTTTTTTTGGGGTCTGGCCGGGCAAGTGCGAGGATCATTGGCTTGCGAGGATTGGAGAAAAAACGCATGATCTGTTAAATCAATGGTAATGACAATGTAAAAAATATAAATCTAATATATACAGAACATATTTTATTTTCAATTATTGAAATGAGTAGCTACGTGTTATCACCAATCCAAAGTAAAGAAGAAGGAGAAGCTTTGACCTCAGACCAAATTTGTGGGTCAGGAGCAGACTTATCTTCGTTCTTTTCCCCTTCATCCAAATCAGGTGGAACGATATTCTTGAATTCCATTCCCGGAGGAATCACCTTGACGTGCATGAAAATTTAGTTTAGAACAAGTCGAACTTTAATTGAGGAAGTATATCCAATCGTAAAGGTGATAAAAGAGAAGTTTCATCTTGATACTTACAACCATACGAGGCACAAACCTGCCATGACAGCTTACACCCCTCTTCATCCTCGCTCTCAATTTGCATGCTAGGACGGGATCAAAGCCATCATAAAGACGCCATTGCTCCTCAATCTCCTGTCTTGTGCTGGTTATGACAACTTCAGAGACATCGAGGGTTAAATCCTCTGCTTCTATTCGCCGCATTATTTTGTAGGTAGCATTAATTTCTTCCCTTGAGTGCCTTCCTTGTTTTAGAAGCTGGTCAAGCTTATCTCGTCCAAGTGAATGACCAGTGAAGATCATAGGAACATTCAAAGATCCAGATAGAAGAGCAGCAGAGTCACCCGCATCAGCGTAATGTCCATGAATAGCAGCTGGCCAGACTGGTTCACCACTACCAATCTCTTCACCCAGAACTTTGGACATTTGGATAATGTGCTTCATCGCACCATCAACAAACTCAGGTATATATGGCCAAAGGCGTTCTTTTGGTATATACTTATCTTTTGGGCCAAATGGTATACGGATTATATATGCCCCGCTACTTTCCCCACCCTCCTGAAGTGAGTAGTCTGAGCCTCTTGGATTCAGCATTTCTGTTGGTTCACCATAGCTCCACTCTACATCAGGAGCTGATACTTGTCTTGTTAGCAAGTCTACCCTATAAACACCTGGCATCATTCCTAATGCCCTTGCAAGTTCTACCACGTACTTAACCTGAATGTGACAAAGAAAGTTTAGAACCACCTGCCAATTAATATCTGAGAAAACGAGCAAACAACATCCAAAACCTATAATAGTTACCTGACCTCCAGTATCAGAATCACGACCTAATTCCATGTTTTCCCCTCGAATCAAGCCATGAAGGCTGTGTGAGGAATATTTATCGCTCGTTAGATGTGAAATATAAAATAAGCTATGGAATGGAACATCAATGCGAATATTTTGTTTGCAGTCATGAATAAGCTGGTGATTTCACCCACTATAGATCAGTATACTACAAGGAAGAGTTTATATGTTCGTGCCTGATTAAAACGATGTAGAGTTTCTTCTCCTGGTGCTGACGAGCCCAGTTATCCATCGAATCAACAGAACTGGCCCTACTCATTCTTCCTCTAATGCTATCACCATGAGCTGGAAGTTCACCTAAAGTGTCCCCTTTCTCTCCTTCTGATAGGTCTTCTGACATGTCAGCTGCTGTTTCTTTTTGTGCTCTTTCCCGTTCAAGACGACGCCTAGCACGATACCGGGCCTCATCAGCCTCAACCTGAGAAAGAAATCAAAGCAATACATGAGAACTTCATCAGTTTATGGTGAATGAATTGTGATAAGTAATGTATAAAACACTAGCACCATTTTGGTTTCATAAAATATTTTTTCCTTCGGTGACGTGGTTTTCATAATGTTTATTTGTCTAGAAAAAAGAGAAAATATGAAGCTCCATTTTGATGTAGAATTTGACATATCAGATACTGGGTGGCCTCAAGTGGCCAGTGAATTAAAGATCATATAGCAACATTTAAGTAAACGTGAAAAAGGTCAAAGAACCTGCTTCTTCTTGCGAGCCAAATTCCAAATCCTCCAGCTCATGTTCTCCATTCTGGTATTCCTCTCCTCAGTCCCACCCATCGACGCAGCCTTAACAAAAATTTTAAAAATAAAATTAATAAAAAAGAGAGGATCGGAAGACATACATGAGCATGCATATATATATGGCTAGATTGAATAGAGGGGACTGGTAAAGAGAACGTACTCGAAGCCACGAACGATGGAGATCGGTCTCATCGAATCCAGTGATGACCTCTTCGACGAAGTAACGGGTGGGATTGAAGCGACCTCTTTCTCGGAGCAACAGAGATGATTTTGCCTTATCGCGGTCAGCGATCCCAGGCCCAACGTCAAGAATGGCCTTCAAGTAGCTATTTATCCAATCGTTTCCCGCCATTAGGCTCCAGAACAAAAATGTTCAACAAGAAGACGACGAAACAAAAGTGTGCGAGTCGAGCGATTTCAGTTTCACGAGTGAATAGAACAGAGATGCATGAGAATGGCGATGAGTGATGCGGAAGGAAGTGAAGGTGGATCGATGTGGCGTGGATGATCTAGGGGAACGTCCACGTTCCAAGCTTTGCGACTTCCCTGGAAGGGGTTCGGGGCTCGTGACTCATATCTTTTGCTTTCTCTGGATCGATCCTATTTTACTGCTTCTACTGAGTTTTGGCCTTTCGAATTTATGCCATTACCATATACCAGTCCAAACATTTTCTGGCCAACAAATTAAACCAAACTAACTAAAAAAGTAATTTAAAAAAAAAACTGCAAATATCAATTATAATTTAAGCAATTATTTCAGAATCTCCCGCCAGAACACTCGCGTGGCATAACTAACTTCGCGAGCGACTCTTCCATGAGCCACAAACAAAAAGAACTTCGCGACTCTCTCTTGCCTCCCCCGTCCTCCCTCTGTTCGAGCAAAATGTCCTACAAGTAGACGCTCGTTTCCGATGTGAACTCTCTCCACCACCCACTAGACCATATATTTGAGTTAAAGAAGCACAACATCTCGACGCAGAAACACGATTTGTGGTTTCCGGCATTGGCTAACGTCCCAGTAACATTTCTAAAATGGGCTTCTTCAGCGGATTGTTCTTTGGCTTCTTATTCGGCGTCGGAATTATCGTCGCTTTTGCTCGTTATGAAGCTAGCCGATCAAAGCGTCGATCTGATTTGGTATTTTCCTGATCCATGTTTACATGATTAATTTGAACCATCATAATCATTATTACTATCATTTTGGCTTCAAGGATATCTCCTGACTCTTCTTCTTCTTCTTTTTTTTTTAACGCTTTCAGGCGAAGACGGTCGCTGCTTTTGCAAGAATGACAGTGGAGGATTCCAGAAAAATTCTGCCTCCTAAGTTCTATCCACCATGGGTGGTTTTCACTCAGCGACAGAAGTTAAATTCGTCTTATTGTCTTTAAAATCACATTCACAGCTCCTTGCATTTCAATCTGGTATCTGATAGTCCTTTGGCCTATAATGTGGGCACTGACATTAATTCTTCATCAAATGCAGTTAGATTGGCTCAATACCGAACTTGAGAAAATTTGGCCATATGTTGATGAGGTATTTCCATTTTATGTTTTCATCTTGAGGAATCTAATCCGATCCCTTGGGTTGCTGGATATTGAATTCGTACATGCCGGGAAAATATCGCTTTCAAACTATGTATTTTTGGTAATATGGCATAGGCAGCATCGGAGTTGATAAAATCCAACGTGGAACCCATTCTTGAACAACATACGCCAGCTATCTTAGATTCACTCACGTTCTCTAAATTGACCCTTGGTACTGTTGCTCCGCAATTTACAGGTTAGTTTGGTCTCTGATATCATTGATCCTGTTCTTGTATGTAATGATATAGGTACCATATGACACTCATGATCAAGTTAAACAGAGTGGACATGTTAAGAAATTGGTTTTATTTATTCGTTCCCGGAAATATTCTGCTGCTAATGTAAGTTACGGGAAATATGTAGGGATTGCGATTCTTGAAGAAGAAAGCGGACCTGATAAAGTAACCATGGAGTTAGAAATGAAGTGGGATGGTAATCCCAATATCGTACTTGACATTAATACTCGTATAGGGGTTGCACTACCAGTGCAGGTAATTTACATATTTTTGTCAACTGCAGGTTTTTTTGCATTCTGATTATTTTGTGTAAAGATTTCATTTATTGTCTTTTTTCTGTAGAGAATGAAAACCAATCCCAAAACAATAACGAATTAACGATGATATAGAGATAGGCATCTTCATACTGTAATTTTTATTAGCAAAAAATATGCATACTTTTTATTGATTGATGATGTGTTGGACTGTGAAATTCATTCTACTAGTGAAATCATTACAGACTTTGCATTGGTCTTCATTTCTTGTAAGACATTCCTTATTCTTCGCTTGCTCTTTCCTGGCAACTTGTTCATATAGGTAAAAGATATTGCATTCACTGGAGTTTTCAGGTTGATCTTCAGCCCGCTAGTAGACAAGTTTCCTGCATTTGGAGCTGTTAGTTATTCCTTGTTTCAAAAGGTGAACCGTCACCTTGTGACTTAATGCCTTCAGGAGGAAATGAGAATACAAAACTGTGGGGAGAGTGAATTAAAATATGAGAAATTGAAAGTTAATGCAATTGATTTAAAGTTTACATTGATTTCTTTGTTTGCCACCAGAAAGATCTGGATTTCACTCTCAAGGTTATTGGTGGTGATATTTCAAGTATCCCAGGGGTGGCTGATGCTATAGAGGTATAAGCCAAATGCATCTTTATGGTTTCTACCTTTCCATAACAAGGCAGCGTTGTGATTTTTCCTCTATTTCTAGATGTTACTTCTTTCTACTCTGCTTTCATTTTTTTCATATATTTCCTCTGTTGGTTCTTAAAGCTACCTTAATATTTCATCATATGAATACATTGATCTATTATGAAGTTCAACTCCTTAAATGTTTATGCTGCAAGCAGAACAGAAGTTTGATGTATCAACACCCCTAAAATTAAGATCTTTTGTCAGAACCTAATTGCCAACTAGAAGTAATAAGATCCAAAGATATGAATATATATAGAGGCAGTTTAATCCTAATACCCTAGGTTTTTGTTAATCAATTATGAAAGTTAGGCAGACTAATCTTGCATTGCAGTGTCAATGACCTTTTAGTTAACCCATCCAATACTGTTGAGTATATAACAAGATTTTCTGTCATTTATCTCTTCAGGAGACAATTAAGGATGCTATTGAAGATTCTATAACTTGGCCAGTGCGCAGTATTGTACCAATTATACCAGGAGATTATAGGTATGCAAAATCTGATTTGTCAAATAAGGAAAATGATGTATAAAAGTATTGGCGGCAGTTAAGAGTAAGTTATTACCTTCTTTCCTAACTAGGATCTAACATGTAATCATGATTGCTCTCCCGCAAAGATTCAAAGGAATGCCTTCAAAGTGATCATAATAGGCCTGTTCATTAAATTGTGGGGTCCATCCCTTGAAGAACGACGTGAAGGGATTGTGAGAAATAATTATGGGAAAATAAATTTCTTCTTGCTCCATGTGGATAGGCATTTGAAACCCTTTTGCAAGCTATCAGATTGATAGTATTTCGTAATATTTGAGAAGTAACTTTTCTTTGCTGAAGAACATTTATGAATAGAACTTAAAATTTCTTCAATTCTGCATTAGTGGCAATAAACTAAGTACAATAGCAAGAGAAGAAAGAGTGAGCCTTTGAGAGAGGGTGGGAGGGGGAGGGATTGTACTATTTAAAAATACTAAGGATATCACAGTATGTCAATATAATCTGTCTCCCGTGAGAGCTGTAGTGAGATACCACGTAATTATCCATGATATAGTGAAATGTTGTGGGAATTTGACATACGATTATTTCTGTAACATTATAATTAGGTTAGCCAGTCATATTCGAAGCACAAAATGTTATTATTAAGCCTAGCTCCACTTTAGCAACCCTTTAAAACGGAAAGAAATCAGTTAAATGCTATTCATCGAGAGAATTACTCCATTATTATCACGAATCATTGTGTTTGCTCTTTGGGGATGTCTCAATGCATGGAAGACATGAGTGGCTTCTTTTTCATATATATATTCAAGTCAAATGCAATCCATTTCAGCCTGGAGAATAGCTCCCTCGGTTGCAGAATGCAGTGCATATCATTCAAATGAGACACAAAAAACGTTATGCAGGGTTGCTTTTAAAATTTTTATTTCATCTTTATTTGTATATATCTACTTGTTTTCTAATTTCACCACAAGTACCCTGCATATTCCTGTGCATAATTTGATCTATTTTTCTGCTGAGCTCAACATGGAAAAGGTTTTTGTTATTTTTACCTTCCAATGCTTATGAATTATTTCTATCTCTTGTCAGTCACCTCGAGTTGAAAGTGCATGGAACACTAGAAGTAAGACTGGTGCAAGCGAAGGGGCTATTGAATAAAGAACTGATAGGCAAATCCGATCCTTTTGCAAAGTTATTTGTACGTCCGCTTCGTGACAGGACCAAGCAAAGTAAAACAATCGTAAGTCAACCCTCCCCTGTGTTAGCTCCGTTGATTGTTTAATTAATTTTGGCTGTTCAATAAAAAAACGGTTGGAAATCTTCAGAATAATGACTTGAATCCAGTTTGGAACGAGCACTTCGAGTTCGTTGTTGAAGATCCTAATTCACAAAGCTTCACGGTACGGATTTTTGATGATGATGGTCTTCAAACTGCGGAGTTCTTAGGCGTAGCCCAAGTGCAGCTAAGGGAACTCGAACCTGGTAAAGTCAGGGAAGTATGGTTAAAGCTGGTTAAGGAATTGGGGGTCCAAAGAGATAACAAATACAGGGGAGAGGTAAGAATTGCATCTCACTAGCGTCTTCGTAATGTATTCGTCTAGACATTGAGCTAATTAACAATATCACATTTGTATTTAACTTTGTGTCAGTGGCATGCTATAAGAATCAAGTGGCAAGTTATACATTAATATTTCATATAATATTCTTGAGTTTCTAGTCCTCTTACATTATATTATACCTGCCTTCCATAGGTGCATCTGGAGCTCTTGTACATCCCAATTGGCCTGGAGAACCACTTTAGCAACCCTTTCGACCCAGATTACTCGTTAACTGCTTATGAGAAGACCCTTAAGGATAGGGTTGGTGAAGATGCTGCTCCCAAGAAAAATGTTATTGTTAGAGGGGTGCTTTCTGTGACAGTTATATCAGCTGAAGACTTGCCAGTTGTGGACCTCATGGGGAAGGCTGACCCTTTTGTAATCCTTATGTTGAAAAAATCAGACAGAAAAAACAAAACTAGAGTAAGACTGATCAGCTCATTCAACAACAAATTAAGAATAATTAAAATGTTAAACTGATAACTTTGAAGTAAGTTATGAATTAATGTAAATCAGTTATCATCAGGGTTGCTATAATGTGTTTTCATCTTGAATTGAACCAAGAACACGCGACAGGTTGATATTGATTTCATCTGTAAATTAAGATAATATAGTTTCTGTCTAGTTATTAGGCACAGTATATTAACTGTTGTAATTTCAGGTTGTAAACGAATGTCTAAACCCAGTGTGGAATCAAACGTTTGACTTTGTTGTGGAGGATGCGTTGCATGACTTGCTAATTGTTGAAGTCTGGGATCATGATACTTTTGGGAAGGTGATTTCTCTTGACTCTGTCACACTAATGTTGTTTCTTTTTTTTAAGGTTCTTCTGATTAGATCCCCATCAGATCACCACTTGCGTTCTTCAAAATTATATGTAGCCCCAGAATGATCAGTTTACCATCTTCATTTTTGCTGCAAATTTCTTAAAATCGGCATCACATATAAGAGACGAAATGTATGGATCTTGCAGGAGAAAATTGGGAACGTGATCTTGACATTCACCAGGATTATCTTACAAGGAGAATTTCAGGATACGTTTGCCTTAAATGGTTCTTCAACCGGAAAGATCACGCTGCATTTTAGGTGGAAACCACAACATAAAACGCGAGATCAATCATAGATATATGATATTTGGCAAAATAAGGCGACGCTTAAAATTATTTCATTTTTTTCACATTTGTCCTCATTTTGAGAATTTTGACTCAGTAGTCGTTGCCACATGACGAAATCTCAATATTACTTTTTATTCCAATGTTAAGAAATTGCAATGATTTTAATTTTAGGTTTTTTGAGGCTATAATTGTTTATTATGTGATGATAGATATTTTGTAATACGATTTAACAGGATATATGCTTCTAAAATTAAAAAAAGGAAATGAAAGTTGAAGAATATGAACTTTAAATACGTTTTGTCGTGTTTATCACTTTAATGTTGCTATTTAAATGTATAAACTAGTTATGTTTACCATAGGACATCGTAAGTGGAGGATTTTATATACAGTGTGTCGCAAGTTTCAGAAGATAAATGCTTATACTAAGGTATAAATGTTTATATGCATTTGGAGGATTTGATGGTGAATTTCAATTGAAGATCTCTTCACCTTTCTAAGGTATAAATGTTTCTAGGGCAAAGGAAAATATTATTTCGGTTCTCCAGTATTCTTTTGTGATCATTTCTCTCAAAGTGGGTTAGTTGCTGGACATAAAATATAAATGGAGGCTGACTTGGGCCACTCGCCGAGAGCTGAGTGGTGAGAAGTGAGATGTATATATAAAGGTGGTTCTTTTATTTTCTAAAACAGTGGACTTGGTGCAGTTAAACCACCTTTTGTGAAGCTGACTCCCTATCATTAATTTTGATCAATGATCACTCCATCCCTAAAGTTGGGTGGAATTGCTGGTATACATCCAATACGGAGATCTTCAGTCACCATCCCCCCTTCATTTTTATAATTTATGGATATTAATTATATCGTTATTCATCCATTAACTAAAGTATTTATGCGTTATTAGAGTTCTTTGTTCCATGATCTAATTACTTTTAATTTGTCTCCGTTGAACGTTGTTTATTGGTTCAATTATGCCAAAATGAAAATATAAGGCATGTCTTTATTAAATTTGACACGGCTTTGCAGTAATTACTGCTATTTATCGACCAACAAGCAGTAGTTTCTAGTTGTATACCTGCCTTGTGCGGGAAAGGAATACGGGTTTGAAGTTTTTCCGGGTTTTTTAAAGGATGTTTGGAATAGCGGTTGGAACTTTTAATCGTGTTTTTCAATTGTGATTTATAGTCTACGAGGTAGCTTTTATGGTTTACAAAGTAGTTTTTACGGTCTACAAAGTAAATATATGGAGGAGTTTTATCTCGATTTACGTGAATCGAGCTTATATATAAATATAAGCCCAACCAAACATCCTCTTAATTAAGAGGGAAGATGCGATTTAGCAATGTAACGTACCAATACTTATAAGATTTAACTATTTTTGGTTTAAAAGTAGACATTGGAATAGATATAGCAATGTTGTTAAGGAGATTTAATTTTTATTACTTTTTGTATTGTGGGTCTCAGTAATCTTTTCTCTTTCTAATATTTTAATATGTTTTTTAATGAAAAAATATCACTTAAACTCTTAAAAAACAATTTCATTTCAGTTAATTTTAAAAGATTTTAAAATTTCACTGCACCCTTTTTGATAAAATTAGATTAAGTAGTGAAAAGACAATAAGCCCTTCCTTTATTTTTTTTCACAAATTCTCTAGTCATTCACATGTTTATTTTGTAAATATCTTTATTTGTCTTAAAAATGTGTGTGTGTGTGTATATATATATATTATACTCATATAAAAAAATAAAATAAGAGTATTATTATCTTTTTACTGCATAACTTAATTTCACTTTGATCGAAAAAGATACAGTAAAATTTCAGAATCTTTTGGAGGTTAGCTACAATGAAATTGTTTCCATAGGTTTAAGTAATATCTTTCCATTAACAAATATTAAAATAAAAAAAAAAGATTTATAAACCTCACAGTACAAAAAATGATAAAAGTTAATTCTCTTAATAACTTACTATATATACTTTCAAATAAATTATTTATATATTTTTTATAATTAAAAATAATTAAATTTTATAAATGGTCGTAACAAAATTGTTTATTGCTTTAAATAACAGTGAAATTGACTTAACGCACTACAAATTATATTATTTAAAGATTCGAAAACGTCATTTGGTTCAGAGGAGATACACCACCCATGCAATGTAAGATGAATCTTCTACTTCCAGCTAGAGAAATTGTAATATTATGACCGTTTGCTTCCAAATCCCTGCAATATTGGATCTGAACTCCATTACTAACATTCCTTACAATTAGCTCGTTTGGATTAGTTTATTGAAGCTCCATAAATACTTATAAATCGTGATTCACAGAATACGAAGTAACTTTTACGGTTTACGAAGTAAATATGTGGAGGAGATTTATCTCGATTTACGTAAATCAGGCTTATAAAATAAGTTAAACCCAGACAAACATGCTAAATATCATCTACTTTAGGCTAAATACTTGATCAGCCATCTTCCCATCAAAATATCTCTAATTAATAATATTACGTTGACCTATCTCCCCACTTTGTGGAAAACTGGAATAAGCGTGTCTCCTTTGACTAAGAGCGGTCAGACTGATAAATTCCAACAACGCCAGCATCGCCGTAATTTTTTGGAAAAATTATATTTAAATCCTGAATAAAAAAAAACATAAAAAAATGGCTTTTAAAATTGCATTTAAGTCTTTTTTTTATAATACATTTTAATTGTCAAATACTTTTAAACTTATCAATGGATTGCCCATAAACTTATCAATACATACCTATCGACTTGTCAATGAATGTTCATGAACTTGTTAGTGGATATCACTGGACTTATCAGTAAACGTCTATAGACTTGTCAATAAAATTAAAATTTATTATAAAAAAGTCTCACATAACTTAAATACGATTTTGAAATTTTAAAATATCATTTTTTTTATATTTTCCTTTGTCCGATACCTAAATGTAATTTTCTCTAATTTTTTTAACAAAAATTTATATAAAACACGGATTATTTTGGTTCTACATTCAGGCCAAAAAGAAAAAGAAAAAAAGGATCATTTTGCTATATGTTATGTGTATACGGGGCCAAATCAAATTTATCCCTCAGAATATTCTCTCTAAAATTTAACATAATTAAAAAATGCCGGCTTTCTCTGTCACAAGGCACAAGTTCACTATCGTTAATTAAACCCCACGACGATGATCTAGTGGGTTCTCCGGACCTGACAAATATTTTACGATGTCTCTATTTAGTTGCTACCATATTTTTAATGTTTGTTTTGTCAGTCCCTCAATGACCTATCAACTAACTCAATTATGCTCCGAAAATTCCATTTCATCTTTTGGTCCACCTGCATAATTTATTTCCCAATGCGACGTCATAATTCCGATGATAAGCTCACCAGAAAAAGCAAATACAGATATGTACACGCACATGTCTATCTATTCCAAGGAGTAACTGCAAATTTATTATGTGTTGGCAACAATAAAAAATACAAATTTAATTTTCGGATGGAGAAAATCGATATTTAAGACAAAGCATCTTGTAATTAGCATGTTTGGATATTCTTCATAAGTGTTTTTTAATCGTGATTTATGAAATATGAGGTAATTTTTAAGTAAATATGTGGAGGAGTTTTATCTCAATTTACACTTATACATTAGCATAACCAAACAAAGCTAATAATTGCATTGAAGGCGGTTTTAATTATTTAATCATAGGAGTACTATTTATTTGGTAGATTTTGAATTTTTTGGACGGAAATAAATGGGTCATATATTATGGTAGTACCAACATGTGAGAGATGTTGAAGTATTAAGTAATGACAATTTGACGGCTGAAACTTAATTTTAACACTTCCTTCTCTTTCGCTTTTTCTTTCATTCACATTACTCTGAACCTTTTCTTTTGCAAGAATCCTCCCTCCCAATCCCATCTTCTACTCGTTCCCTTCGGTGGGTGCATTGCTTCGGATTTGCCGCAGAAAGGAGGTTTATTTTTCTATTTGTCTCCGTCTTCTTTCTCTCTGGCTAGAATTAGCAAGCACGCTAGATTTGAGCTTTTGCTAACGAAGATCTCAACCACACAAGTTGCTGAAGTGACGTCTTGAAGGGAGTTTCAGAGATCTCGCTGAGCCTTGCAGATCTTTGCAAGTCCTGAGGTTTCTTCGGCTGGGCATAGTTTGGTCAATTATGGGTTGGAAGTACAAGGCTGGTTTGTTCCTTATAGCCGCCGTTGTTCTGATTTGGGTCACCTCCGCCGAAGTCACTCAGGTGACCTTTTACCTCTTTTTTCTGCTGAATAAAACTCTTCTTAAGTTTCTTTCAGAGTCTGTGGGATTTATTTTGTGAATGTGCTTTTGTATATGTTTCTATTGTTGAAACCTGCTTCTTCTTCTTCTTTTTCCCCTTTCCCTTTGATTCCTTTCAATACGGGTTTCTTTGACACCTTTAAATAGGATTAAATGATTTTAGGGTTAATATCTTTAGGCCATAACGTTGCACTGCCTATTAATCACGCAATTCATTAAAGAGTCTGTGTTCTTGAGCCATGGATGCAAGCTGATCTTTTGGCTTAGTGTGACTTGACGTTAAAGCTTCCCTAGAATTAAGATTCCTACTGACCAACCATTTGAAATTTTATATTTCAATCATAAATCCTCATTTAAAGATCAAAGTTATGTTGATGTGACAATTGAAAGCTGGATGTGTATTACTAACGTGGCTCTTGGATACTGGAAGGAGATGAAAGACACACCTCCATTTAAATCTCGTTTATCCCAGAACCAGAAGACATTATGCTTGAAATTTCATAGTTGCAAGTTGTCAGGTTCTCCAGAAACATGGCATTTCACCTCTGCCTTTTAATTTGCTTCCTCAGAATCCTGATCCACCCGTGATGTATTTCATGAACGTGATCTAATATATTGAAATTTAGCTCAGGGGCATCTTTTTGTGGGAGACATTGCCATGCAATGTGATAGCATCCATGCTTTATGCCTAATGGATAGTTTTTTTTTTTTCTTTTGGGAGGAAAATGGGGGTATCATTAATGTCTACAGATACATTCCTCTTAAAAATGTATAATTATCAACTGTGTAAGGTATTTCAGCATCCGATAATGCTATTCTGATCGTTATCTTTCTTGACAGGATATTTTTATGGATTATAAACAGCCATTTGCAGTGACATATCTTGGAGCTTCTCTCATGGTAGTTTATCTCCCACTTGCTTTCATAAAGGACTGGTTGTGTAATCTACTTAAGCACCCCTCTTCTAAAACTGGTAAAAATGTGGAAAGCAAGGATGAGCCTTCTTCCGAGATTGTTTCTCCTCTCAAAGGCAACGGAATGCAGAAACACTTTGAACTGGAAATACTAAAAGATAGTGAATTAGACCTTTCAGCTCTTGATGAAGGAAAGCCATTGGTAGCTAGACATAGTGATAAACATGTGCTAAAGGCAGAGAAGGAACTTACTGCTTGGGAAATTGCTAGTTGTGGATTTTTCATTGCCCCTATTTGGTTTTTGACCGAGGCGAGTTACTTCAAATGATATCCTCATCTATGCAATGGTTTTTAGATTCATATTTTTTATCGTATACTAATACTGTATATCTGTCTGTTTTGACTTATTTGAATATCCTCACCGTTAAAACCAGCCATGAATTGACTATTAAAAATATATCAGCATTATATTGCTTGTGCGCATAAATAAGTCTTTTCTACCACAAGTTTAAACACTCTTAGTCCTTAGACTTTTTTTGGTTTTCCCTCATCATTTGACAAGTCTTAATGAGAGTGCTGGTGGATTAGATGAACAGGTATTCTTTGACCCATGCTTGTAACGCAACACACACAGACATGCATCATTGTATATCTGATATCTTTAACACCCTACGAATAAGTTTTTCTTCATATCTATGATTGTATTGTGCAATAAATCTAGCATGCAACACTTCATCGCAACTTGCATTTTTTATGTTCTATAAAGTAACTTGATTAAATTCTGATATCATTGTATATCTGATATCTTTAACACCCTACGAATAAGTTTTTCTTCATATCTATGATTGTATTGTGCAATAAATATAGCATGTAACACTTCATCGCAACTTGCATTTTTTATGTTCTATAAAGTAACTTGATTAAATTCTGCCCAAAATAGTTAGACCACTGGATACATAATTGTTATAGCCCAATAATTTGGAAGCTATACAAATTTAAGAAGCTAGGTTGACTTGTTCTTGGTTCATCCTTTTTTTTGTTTTTTTTTTTGTTAACTATGACTTCAATGTTGTTCTATGACAACATCAGGAGCGGAAATTTGAGTTTATTAACTTTTATTTTGGCTGCTTTCAGTATCTATCAAATGCTGCCCTTGCACGCACAAGCGTTGCAAGCACAACAGTATTATCATCTACTTCAGGACTTTTCACTCTTTTCATTGGTGCATCCATGGGTCAAGACTCTTTAAATGTTGCCAAAGTAGTTGCTGTGTTTGTCAGTATGGCTGGGGTTGTCATGACAACTCTGGGGAAAACTTGGGCTGCAGACGACTCACAATACAGCACTGAGTAAGCCTTTTCTCTATTTTCATGATCACATTGCCTATATTCTCTTCTGAATTTAACTGATTAATTAGAACTCAACCAAACTGATATTAATGCAGTGGAATATATTTTTTTAATGCTCTATATTGAATGAGAAGTTGTGAAATGCTGCATAAACTTTTATTTTGAAATGCTTATGCCTGTCATTTAGAGCAAGAAAGAAGTACATTCCTCAGAAATGACAGGAAAAAACCATGTCTGCATGTGAGACTGGGATAAAATGTGGGATCTTTAAAGCCCTTCACCATTAATGCTCAGAGAGGTTGTCACAAACCATATGAAAGCTTAGCCGACAATTATTTTTCTTAAGACGATTAAACTACGCTGAATAGTGTCATCGTTATGCAGCCAATTGTCATTTCAGAAGATATTCACATTTATGTGGACGTAAATGTATCCATTACCTTGCTCTTTGTAATGCTTTTCTTTTTGGGCGTTGACAGTTGATATTTGTGTTCAGCAATGAGAAACGCTCTCTGGTTGGAGATCTTTTCGGCCTTCTCTCAGCCATGTCATATGGTCTCTTTACTGGTTAGGCAATGTCGCAGCTGTTAATTAAATTAGTTCTTTGTTCCGTCAGTTAGTTTTTAATTTTGATGAATGACAGTCATTTCTTTTATTATTAATGTTACAGTTCTTCTGAAAAAATTTTCTGGTGAAGAGGGGGAAAGGGTTGATGTGCAAAAGCTATTTGGATACATCGGATTGTTTACGCTTGTTGCCCTATGGTGGCTTAGTAAGTCTACTATTTGCACTGCTTCTGTTCTTACTCATTACTTTGCTTTGCTAAATAGATTACTAATTGTCGGATTTATATTCTCCCAGTCTGGCCACTGACAGCCTTAGGAATAGAGCCTAAATTTACGATTCCCCACTCTGCTAAATTGGATGAAGTGGTTCTTGCTAATGGATTTGTTGGAAGCGTACTCTCGGACTATTTATGGTACATGAGATCAATCTTAATAATTCATGTGCTCGCTGGTGCTCAAATTCTAATGTTAAAAATTTTGCTCATCCACGCAGGGCACTTAGTGTTGTATGGACTACCCCACTTGTGGCCACTTTGGGCATGTCACTCACCATTCCTCTTGCTATGGTAGCTGACATGGTCATCCATGGTCGGCATTATTCTGCAATATATGTTCTAGGCTCTGCTCAGGTACTTTGTAATCTCTCGAGATATCTTCTACGTGCTCATGTCTAGAACATTTTCTACTGTCTGTGATCTCATATATAGGTTTTTCCACCTTTCCTTTTCATTAAAATAAGAACTGTTTTGGCAGGTGTTTGCAGGGTTTGTGATAGCCAATCTTTCAGACCGGTTCACAAAGAAGTTGGGATTGTAGCATTTTGTGTTGAACCGTATCTTAATCTCTCTAAAGTCTAAATTTTATTCTTTTACTGGGCGGTCCACTGTCCTGGTTGGGTGCTGTGCCACAAATGCCTCGGTTCTGGTTTGGCATCCTAACGAAACAAATAAAAGGAAGAAAAAGGACAAGAGGGTGTATATTTTATATTGTATTCGTTGGCTGTGTATATGATTCTAGAGTGAGGAGGTACTTGCTGTGACTTTTGTGAACATGAGTAGGTTGCGCTGTTAGCAAGGCTTTGTCATTTTCACACGAATGAATACTTGCTGTATTCGTTGGCTTTGTCATTTTTACACAAATCGTCAAATTCAATCCTGTTGACTGGACCCTAAATGCAATTATGTGAGGGGGCATATAATTCTTCTTTTTGTTCTTTACATTTATATATATGGTGAGAATTATTAGATAATTTTTTTGCTAATTATAAAAGAACTAAGGTCTTGGACGGTCCTTTGCGTGGAGCAAAGGTTGGAACTCATACTATTTAGTATTCACAGCTTTCATACGCGGACAATATAAACATGTGAACAGAAGATCATAAGCAAATAATATACATGTCATTTTTATATTTTTGTTATTAATCTTTGTAATTAAAATGTAGTGAAACATAACAAACATAATTTTAAGAAAATGAACAAGAAAATTTTTTCCTGGAAAGGTGGAATTCTGAAGAAAGGAACAATTATAATATCCCAGCTCCCACTAAAGTTTCCGAATAGATTTCTGGTGCTTTATCTCTCAAGTTGTCCCTAAGCTAACCCTCTCTGTGGCGTCTCTCTGCTTCCCTGTATCTGTATTTTCATAAACTTAAAACATGTGAGAGTTTGCCAAAGACCAATCATATTGTCCACAACGCCAACAACGTTTTACTCCAACCTTGTTGCAGAAATTCATTTGTTTCCTCACATGACAATTGAAATGTGTGTTCACCTGAGGTACAGCTGGTGGAGCATCAACTACAAGAAAATATAAGTTCTCCCCAATAGACATCTTTAGAAGCTGCTTGATAAGCCCATTTTTGTGTGTAACCAAGGTTGCTCTGGTGTATCTCTTCTTGCCCTTATAGGCCACAAATGTTAATGTCAAGATCTTGTTAAGCATCTTTTGGGATTCCGAAGATCCTTTTCAGTTTTCATAATCAACATTCTTGGACCATCTTGCCCAAGAAATCTAAATTCAACAAAGGTAAATACTGCTGGAACTATTGCTTATGATGTATTCTCTCTCTTAAATTATTTCAGCTTAATGTCAATTGATATAACCAGATGTTATTTATCCCCGCTGTCCTTCTACCCCTTGAGTTCTTAATATAAGATTCATTTTATTTTTCTTGTTTTAATATATTAATCTTTTTATTAAAAATGATCCATATGAGAATCTAAGCATCAAGCTCGTTTTAATTACACAGGAAATTAAAACGTTAGTTCATATCGTTTCACTTTTTTAAATTAAAAATTAAATGAAAGAACTGATTAATCAATTTTCCCTTTTTAGATTAAGAATATAAGCACTTAATCCAAGCAAAAAATCTAAAATACTTGCTTAATATTTTTTGGCCAAAAATTGTGGGATTAATTTAGGCAATATAGCATTTATGAATTTGATTATTTGAATGTGAAGCAGGGAAAATCAAATTATAAAAATAATAAATATAAAAAATAAAATTGTTAGCCGATGATGATAAAAAAAATATTGGTAAAAAAAAAAAAAAAAAAACTCTCTGATCCCAAACGGCCTCTCCCCCGCGGCCTGCTAATCTTGCAGATATCAGCTTCTTCCGCGGGCGAGACCCGTAGAAATATAGCTTTAGTTTCGATCGGCTCTTCGAAACACTCCGCAACCCACTGTCCCATTCTGAGGCGACCATGCACTCCAAAGGATTCCTACTTGCTCTTTTTCTGCAGCTATGCTTCTCGATTTTCTTCTCATCCTTCGCTCACGCTACTGGGTACGATTTTTTTTTTTTTAATCTTAGCTTTTATCTACTATCTTTTTCTGTATCTTCACATGAGATGTAGCTGAAAAATCAGTTATTTATTTTGCACTTTTTCTGATATTTGATGTCTTTATTGGCTATTTCCCTAAGTTTTCTTCCCAATGCTAACGAACCTGGGAAGGTTGGTTAGGAATATTGGCATGGATACAATCCTCTGATAAATGTAACTTTTGCAGGTCTGCTGAGGGTTACCCTATTAGTGGTCGAGTGAAGATTCCAAGTATGGTTTATCCTAAATTTGATGTCTTTTTATAAATTGAATTCGAATTTTAGATTGATGTTTCATGTGAGTTTATGACCCATTCCGTTTAATTCTGGCAACCTTTCTTTGCTATTTGACCAATATAAGATTACTAAATATCTGGGCTCTTGGATCGAGGTAGTGATATGCAGGGTACATCTGGAGAACTGTTACTCTTCAATGTCAGGAGCGACCATAATTTTACCAATGCTTTAAATGGGATGTATTGAACTTGGACATCTAGATCTAGTTCATTATGTTTAAGTCATGACCTATAAATTGAATTACTTCGTATTAGATTCTACTATTAAGATGAGAAGTTTTCCTGAAACCTTGAATACTGACTAATACTGTGGCTGGCATGCAGTATGAAAAATTTGCGATCTAGTTATCCTGTGGTAACTGGTTTGGTTGGGGGTGGGATGTTTCAAACGTCATGATATAAAAAAGCGGGGGGGGGGGGGGAATAGAATCAGTTTGCACTTGGTATAGATCGATTTGACTTTAATCATTCGCAGAGCAATAATTGATGATGACTGAGATTAGTTATATTTGATCTCATTCAACTTTTATCAAGGACATGGGTATTTCACCTATCTGTTGCCATTCTTCATTAGATTTTCGGCAATTTGGATCAAGTTCTTATTTCATTAGTTGATGCATTGTGTTCAAAAGAGAAGTATTTGATCCAGAACCTTTTAGTGTTCCTTGTCACCAAGAGCCAAGAGGGTATATCTGGTACTCGTGGACTGACGGTTGAGTTAAATCTAACTTACATTGTCTTAGGTTTTGAGCAGTTTAGGGGTGTTGATAATTACTTATTGCCCATACTGCATATTGCCTGTCACACATCTATCATTCTATTGTGCATTTCTGCTATATGAATTGGTTGTACGTTGTTATTTTTAGTACTCCAGACATTAGCAAATAAATCTATTGATGGCAAAATATAAGGTAAAGTTGAGTTTATTGAAATTGTTAGTAACCAACTCTGACAGCTGCAGAACTTTTGGCAGGTTTGGGAACAAAGGAATTTGGTCTTCCTGGAAAAGTTTCAAATGTCAAGATCATACTCAATGGTGGTCAAAGAGTTACATTTCTGAGACCTGATGGATATTTTTCATTGTATCCTTTGTTTTTGACTGGATTAACACCTCTGTTTGAATTTGCATTATGAGAGGATAGTAATCAGTCTCCTTCCCCCTTCTTATCCTCCTTCTCAATTTTGGGAAGTTGTAGTTAGTGCTGAGATGATTTCTTAACTTGCATGCTCAAAGCCACAATGTGACAGCAGGGACTCACTTGATTGAAGTTGCCGCAATTGGCTATTTCTTTTCTCCGGTTGGTTCTCAACTACAATTTCATCTTAAATTTTTCCTTATTAATTTATTGATGTTCTCTTTTCTTTTTTCTTTTTTCTCTTTTCTCCATGGGTTTAACATTGGTAAATTCTGTTCACAATAAATTAGGTACGAGTTGATGTTAGTGCCAGAAACCCAGGCAAAATTCATGCAGCTCTAACGGAGAATAGGAGAGGGCTCAGTGAGTTTGTCTTGGAGCCATTAAGGGAGGAAATATATTACGAGGTTGATTCTGACTACATATTTCAATTCAAGCTGTTCTTCATGATTCTCTCTTCTCCCCTTCAAATTATTATTAGAATATCTGCCTCATACTATCTTTTTCATTACAGATTAGGGAACCCTTTTCTATTATGTCCATTGTGAAAAGTCCAATGGGTCTGATGATGGGATTTATGCTGCTTGTTGTGTTTGTCATGCCCAAATTAATGGAGAATATGGGTATGTTCATAAACTTCCATTGTAAACTTATTTCATTTGTTTGAGAGTCTTACTCTTTTGCTTGTCTGTATGGCTGAATCCGCTGCCTTGGAATGTACAATTTCGCATGACTGCTGCTGACGGTTTCATTATATTTTGGTGGCTACAGATCCAGAAGAAATGAGGCGTGCCCAAGAAGAAATGAGAAATCAAGGAGTTCCATCATTGGCAAGCTTTTTACCTGGCGCTGGCGGCAGCAGCAGCTAGATAGTGAACGACTCAATGTTTGAAGAATTTTTGTATGACAAAATGATGCCCAAAGATATATAATTTTATACTGTCGTGCAGTAGTTCGAAATTTCTGCTAGTTAGAACCTGAGGCTTTCATGTAAATCTGCTCACTTTCTTGTCAACATTATCAATCATACACTACCGTTTTGCCATTTGTGGTATGCTTGAGGTGACATTATATTTTGTTAACAAAGAACTGCTAAGGCAGGATTTTTGTGCCTGCATTGCTGGGGTTGGCATTTCTTGTTCGTAGCTTTAGGTTTTTTGTTTGCTACCCAAATGCTTTTTAGTAGGAAGGAGTTCCAATATTCTCTGTAGAATTGTGCTGATATCAGAGAGAGGTGTCAAAGCAATATCAAATTGGTGCGGGATGCTCGCAAGTGTGTGATTTAAGTCAAAAACCCTTAGTAATATGGCGTTCTTCTGAATCACCCTGATTAATGTTTTTTGTTTCTTTTTGTTAAAGCAAATATAGTGAAGCATCGGTATATTCCATTGCTTAAATTCCATGTAAAAATCATTTCAAGGATGGGGTATGTTCATAGCCATCACCTGTGAGTATTCTACTATGTACAATCTGGCAACAGAAAATAAACTACAAAAAATGTGAAACTATTTATTGCAAGTATAATATTAGTTAGGGAAGTCTTCCAGCTATTGGTTCCCTGCCTACCCCATTAGGAGGTCAACCAATTGAGATGCAGGAAGCTAATGTATTGCTGGAAGATCCATTCTCAACTGGTGAGGGCATTCCCCATTTGCCTTCAGATTCAAGTGGCTCCATAACTTGAACCCCACCATCTGTTAATCCTAGGGCAATCTGGTTTGGATCCTGTGGATTCGCCGCTATCACAAAAGGGTATAGGCCACAACCTCTGCAAAAGAAACAAGTTTAATACACAAGGGAATTGTTACCACCGCATAAAGAAAAATCCTTGATGTTGTGATTATACATCATTTTTCCATACGTAGATGCTTGCATATTTTTTTCAAAAAATGAATAAATAAACCAAAGGACGTGGAACTGATTAATACTCCTCCAATCTTAAATGTAGGATATGTTCTATGCTAAAATGGGTTAGCTGAAGGCATCCCTGGGTCTATCTTTATCTCAGTGAAGAACTGCCCCTTTACTGTCATCCCTAACAGGGTGAACATGAATTAGTTTGATCCAATTTGTAAATTCAGGACCTTCTCTGACCTCAAAGGATCCCCTGTTTAAGTCTTAGATCAACTTAATCTAGAACATTTCAGGAACAGACCAGTCTCATGGACTGTAAAATGTTGAATAACATGCCATCTTAGATATAACATTGGGCAGAGGGATTACAGGTTAAGCGAAGTACCTGACATAAGAAGAACCAAGATAAGCACTGGGATTAATCTGGCATTGCAGCTGGAGATTTGAAGTACTAAATATTAGTATTACTCCATCTATGAAGCTGGTATAGATTAGCTGGCAATTGGACGAGAACGTTGCATGGGAAATTGGTGCCATGAACTCTCCTACAGCCCACTAAAACACAGAAACACAAGATACTAATTAGTGTACGAAGGACATGTACAAACACCAAGTGCTTCATTCATAAATCTAGAAGTGATGTGTATGTACTATAATGTCATCAGTGTAAAGCAGAACAAGTTATTGAAACCACATTAGTTAATCACGAAATTAGGAATTACATCTAAAATCCCGAAAAAGTTAGATGCTACAGAACATACTTGTTTCACACATTGAAGCTTAGATGTCTCGTATATAGCTATCTGACTCTCATGTGCAACAAGGAAGTGTGCCTGATCCGGATGAAACTGAACAAAGATGTCCGACTTAGCAGGGTTTGTCCTGGGTGTCCTTCTTTCTGGAATCTGCAGGAAGGCACTATTCTCCTTCTCCCAAGTATTTGTGTTCCATCTTATAATCTTATAAAGGGATGAAAAGAAAAGGATGAAGAAAAGAAAGGTCAGTTAATGCATCAAGTTGTGTCAGACTTAGAACAGCTGATGCAAAAATCTGTAGTCACTTTCTGTGTAACAAAGGCGTATAAAGCATAAGGAATTGCAGTAAAAATAGACAACCAACCTGAGCATCTTCTCCAGAAGAAATAAGAAGATTCTGAACATGAGAGAAAGCAAGGCCAGTAACTTTTTTGGAGTGACCCCTTAACCTATGGCTTACCTGTAATGTGAAAATATGAATATTCTGTGTTTCTAGATTCATTAAGCATCAGAGACACGTATCATATGCTACAGTGTACCTCATCTGTGCGAACATTGTATATATGGATTGAATTATCATCTGTGCCAACAGCAATAGTGTTGTTGTCCATAGGATGGAAAGCAAGAGATGTTGCTGCTGGTGGTGGGGACATACAACTTGTCATTATCTGTAATTTTATCAGAGAACACTTAATCACTGAATGTTAATCAATTGAAAATTTATCTGATGCATATTTTGCATGGTTCTGTGGTGAGATAAATAACTATATAACTGATTTAAATAATTGAAATGAAATTATTTCTAAATATTTATTGGATTTCAAAGAAACTAAGAAGCTCAAATCTATATCTATTAAGGGCAAGAACTGAGATAAATAGTTCTATCAAATTTATTTCTGAAAACCCGAGCTTCAACCTTAGGAGGCCAACCACCATAACTGAAAAGTTCCATTACCGAGTGACAAAATTACCTTGAATGTCAGCATATTGAACAAAGTAACCTTTCCTCCAGATGATGACATAAGATAGGAGTCATTCTTGGACAAAGCAAAGCATGGTACAGCTTCTCCGGCTATACTGTCAGTTAAGTCATTGGCCATTACTGCGCCTGGTGTTGGCTGAACAACATGAGGAGTAACCCTGGTAGTCGCCTAAGCAATGAAAGAAAATATTTTTCAATAACTATACATGATGCAGATTTCCTAGAGAGAAACATGTGATGAATAAAAGTTAACCTTGCCACTTGGATTAAGATCATTGCGTGGCCACTTCCAGAATAAATGGATGGCGTTTGATGCTAATGCCAAAATTCCACTCCCTGTGCTAGTGTACATCAATCTTGAGATCTGCAGTTGTAAGAACAGAATTCAATAACGGATCACTAGTGTCTGGCATTATACCATGCTAAAATTTATGGAAACTATTATGCTACTGCTCAAGATAAAATGAGTTTATGATTTCTTCTGCTGCCACTTTTACTGTGATGAAATTTCTTGTGCAAACTAATGATGTTACCAATTGGCAAAGGCAATGTATAACAAGAGAGTATTTACGCACTTTGATAGCAAATATGTACCTTTTCTGCCCTGACGCTGGTTGCAAGTCTTAGTGACCTAAATTGAGACGCGTCATTAATCTCAGTGAACTTCCAGGTCTTCGGTGGGACCAATGCCTTTGTCAGTTTAGGTTTTACATCTTCTAAGGTTCTTGCCTCATCATTCTGAAAGTTAAGTTAAAGTAATTTAATCCATTTATAAGGCAGTACATCACTACAGCTGTATGCAAGTAAAGGTTAGTGCAAGGAAACTAGCAAAATAGCAGCAGTTAAACTAAATAGCATTACAAGACTAATACAGAACATCAAAGGAACATATGAATCTTGCACACCTTCAGCTGACACATCAAGTGCTGACCATTAATTGTTGCTAGCACTTTTACTTTGTTATCATTAGCAGTAACAGCCAATAAGGTGCCATCCTTGTTGAATCGGATTCGAGGACTAGCCTTCACAGTGGAGAAGATATATAAACATCATAATTCTTAAAAAAAAAAAAGGCATTCTAAGAGTTAAAACTATCCATTGATAGAACTCACTGGTAGTCCTCCTTCAGCATCAGTACTTGTCAAAAGATTGGCGTTATCCATATCCCAAAATTTTATTGAACGGTCATGACCAGCCGCCAAGAACTGATTCTTGGTCATGTCAAATTGAATGATAGCTAAAGACTGTTTATGAAGTCCCTGGTAAGATCTTTTGATGGTGCCTTCTTTTTCATTCCATTCAACAATATGTGACTCCCCTTCTCTAGTGGTTCCACAGGAAAATAGCCTGCAAAGATGACCCAAGAAACATGTTCACTAAGCAGTTGAATCACAAAAGTTAACCATTTCAATGGTGTAAATGATCAAGTCAAGAATCAACCTGTTCCCATCAGCACTATAACTCATTGTTGCGCAGGATCGACTAGGAGCATCAAAGTCAACCTTTGAGGTAAAGGTGTCATATACCCACGCTTTAATTTTTCCGTCCACTGATGTGGAAAATAGAAACTAAGGAATAATGGGTAAATATTAATAACCAAAACCAAACCATCTGTGTAGGCAAGAGATGTGAAATCATTCACAGAAAACTAAACCTTACATGCATATTTTCCTTGTAATGTGGGCAGACAGAATATACAGCACTATCATGGCCTTCAAAAATGCAAACTCTTACGCCAGTTGTAGCGTCCCAAAGCTAAATTTATACATGTATGCAAATGAGTAATTATGCCTCTTTCACTAGCATCCAAACTAATTTTCACAACCAACCTTGATGGTTCTATCATCACCGCAGGTTAGCAAACAGAGGTTTGTTGTGGGATTGCAAAATGCCAGATCATTTACACTTCCAACATGAGCTTCAATCTGGGGTTAAAAAATGTTAAACAATGAGTAACAATTTATTAGTAGAAACATGCACTTGTGAGGATGACAAACGCACCTCCAAATGTGGTCGTATGTCGTTAGTGCCATGGTAGGAGTATAACTGAATCATGCTTTTGGAATATGCAACTCCTGCCCCAAAATTAAAAACAGTACAATAATTTCTGCGATAGCAATTCAGAAGTTTTCCAACCATTTCCTTAGTAAGGCAGCAGGCATACCGAATAATGAGCCTTTAGAGTCCCACAATGTACGTGTTACTGAGATAGATGGATCTTTAACTAGTGATGCCTGAATTTTATTGGAGCCATTTAAATATCAGAAGTTTTTATCATCAAAACAAGATACATAATTAAAACTGAAAGAAGTAAGAGGCTTCTCGCCTTTAAAATCATTGAACTTGATCCAATATCCCATACTTGAAAATTTCTTGCGAACAACCTCTCCATTGAAGGAACATCCCACAAACTAATCTCTCCCAAGCTTGTTCCAACTAGAAAGGCAAGTTGAAAATGAACCAGATTGACCAAAATTTTAAAACTGAAAAATGTTTCATAATAATTATTGTAACAAGTCAAGATTCATGAAGAAAAGCCAATTTGAACCGACCTAGAAGTAGCATTTGATGGATAGGATGAAAATCCATGCTTGTGGGGTTTGACCACATCGTCAGTGTCCGTACAACAGTCTTTGGCAAGTCAGGGGATTGGATAACTGCAGGGTTGCGGCTTTGAGTAGGATAGACAGCAGAAGGAATGACCTACAGAAATTTCAGGCATATCACATAAAAATATATGATGACTTTATATTTAACCAAGGTTAATGTTTGATGACTTTATATTTAACCAAGGTTCACTTCACTAAGGCATTGGAATCAACTAACCTTGTCTGGAATCCCAGACATCCTTAACCTGCACATCTCATCAGCAACCCCAGGACCCCTTACCATTGCTCCTATATCAGGCAACAAAAAAGGAATAAATTTGAAGAAGGCAAATATTTTCACATTACATACAATATAAAGAACAACACCCAATTTTACCTGGATGTGTCAGGCCACTATAATTGATGGTTCCGGGAAGTACTGGACGCATAATGTTTGAGGCATTAGGCATCCATGTGTTGATAGGAGGAGTGGGAAGTGACGGTGGTTGGGGATGAAATGGAAGCTTTGATGTGAAAAATAAAAAAATAATAATTAGTTAAATATGTCTTATATTAATTAAGGACCGGAGGAGTATAATATAATCAGTCACTCAATACTTACTTGATTAGTCGCCCCAGTGGCTCCACCTATTGGATGAAAGCCTTCAAGTCTTGGATTAGAAGCCACAAATTGACTGCTTGCTGACATTTGTGCCAAATCACTTGAATTTCTACAACTATGATCCACAAAGAGAGTTCCTCGTTCAGGATTTGGTGCCGGGTTTTCACAAAGTGAATGTTGCCAATTTATGCTGTGATGCCAAGATTAAATCCAGTTAGTTACACATTGAAATATAAAGAGAGTATAACATGTGGTCAATACTTGAATGCTGTAAGATTTTCATTTTAATGAAGCGTAATGCAAGACTTCATGTACGTTGCTGAGATTCTACCTTTGATAAACGAGACTTCTCAATCTTGAACCTCTTAGGTTAGGGAACTCCGTTTTACCACGAAGAAGAGGATTTGCCTCAATAAGCCTTCTGAGTTCTGGCATCATGTTAGCTCTGGCAGTTTTCATATCGCTGTAATTAGAGAGGACGCTATTTTCCCTGCAAAAAAATCACCGCATTAATCATGCGACATCCGAATATATCAATGTCAACACTAACCAATGTTTCTGAAGAAAACATACCTAAAATTATCCAAAGTAATAAGATGGGTGATTTCCTTGAACAAGTCTTCGTCAAAAGAGGAAAACACCTTCAGATCCTTCATTAGGATATTCACAGCACTCGCACGATCAGGCCTGAAAAGTTTAGGGATTAAAGAAAACCAAGATTAAAGAAAACACGTTGGGAAGCCTAAAATTTCGAAACCAGACTTACTTATCCAAGGCCTCCAGGTACTTCTGCTTGCGGAGTTCAAAATATATCTTGGTCGAAAACTTGTTCTCGTCAAATCTGGTGAATCCCTGAAGATACCTTTCAGCTTCATCCCAGTTTCCATTGAGCACCTGCTCTTCGAAATAGTTGAAGTTGAAGAACAATGCTGATTCTTGTTCCAAGCTTTTTTACAAAAATGGTCAAATGTTAGTTCGGACAAGAATGTCAGCAAGAAATCGGTTGACGAGGGAAATAAAAGGGAAGAAAGATTGCCAAGCATATACGTGTGAAGGGTATCTTTGAATTTTTCTTCGTCAAGGAACTGCAAAATCAGGAAGATAAGGTCCCTGCTAAGCGTAGCTGCCATTAACGTTCCCTTTTCTTATAGCTGAAGCCTGTAAATCAAACACTATCACTGAGATTGTTATGCGTGCAAACCCAGAAATTTCTCTGTTCAAAAGATGTATATTCATCCCAATAATGGCCCCAAAAAGAAAAGATATATTCATCCTAAATCGGTTGAACATTTCGTAATGAACATTAAATAATCTGGTTTTAGCTATCAAGGCACCGCATTACACAGCTTTCGAATCCCGACTAAATAAATGTCAGAACAGTCAGAAACAGAGAGGGCCTTAGAAACGGACAGAACCCGAGCATTCGAATAATTAAATAGTGAAACATAATGAATCGATAAGAAAAATAATTTAGCCGGAAAAAAAGAAAGAAAGAAAACCCAAAATTTATAACATAAATGAGGTCTGAGAATTTATACTGCTCATTCATGAAAACGGATAAACGAGAAAAATAAACGAATGAATGAAATTAGGGTTTTAAAAAACACGAAAACAGTAAAGTTAAGTTAAAGTTTGAATCTGCGAAAAGCCGAACCAGAACCAGAAATATAGAAGGAAAAGAACATGGCCGAATAGAACAAAAGCAACCCGATTAAAAAACGATGATAGTCCAAAAGTCCAAACATGCCTGCAAAACAGAGAGATAGTGATAAACCAGAGAGAGAGAGAGAGAGCGCGCGAGCACAACAGAGCTAGACCAGAACACTCGAAAACAAATATTTTCTTCTCTTTCTCTGACTTTATAGTAAGAAATCAGAGCCCACTCTCCCAGAAGCGCTGTTGAGGTTCCGAGGCAGAGTTTATATATGCGCGCAGGCGGCACCAACGATGAAGATAATCCCACGTAATTATCATATAAGCCACAAGTGATTTGTGATAAGTATTCGTACTTATGATATACGTAGTAAATGTAGTGGGTCCCACTTTGGAAAAGAAAACTCGGACAGCTGTCTAGACTTTGATAAAGATGACAGTGACGGTGGAACTTTGTCCCCCTCACTTGATCCCAAGGCGAGTGAACACGACGCTTTTGTCTTCTTGGCGAGTGAATGCGACGCTCCGTTCTAATTTTTTCCCCCTTGTGAGAAAGTCTAGATGATCAGTGCAAATTTCACATTTGGACGGGGACACCAAAAAAATTGTCCTTTATTAATTTTTTTGATAAATAATACTACGTAAATAAATAAAAAATATAATTATATAGTCACATTTTCTACTTTCGAGAATCCATCCAGATTTTGCCGCCTGAATGTGGGGCCATTGAATGTTGTCACAAGAGTCATGCAAGTGCATCCATCATAGGATTTGTATCAGATGGTGCCTATCATCAGAGACAATTAAATAAAAGAATCCAAAGACAGCTAAATCGTATCTCCCATAATTTCTTTACTAATATATGGATAAAGCGTATATTATGGAAAAATTGTCGCAAAATAAAATCTACTTTTTGGATATTTAAAAAACATGAAAAGATTTGTTACCACTTCAGCACTTTCATTTTAAGTATAGACTTTAAAAAAAATTACCTTTTTTTATTTTTTTTATAAAAACCTAAAATTTGAATTACCTTTATCTTTTTTATAAGAACTCAATAATTTTTTTTTAAATATTTAATATTTTTTTTCATTTTTCCCCCTCACTAATTATAGGTATTATATTAATGAATAGTTTAGTGATACATATATTTATTCTATTTTTTTTCTTATTTATCCCCTCATAAATAAGTAGATACTTAAAAAATTTATTTCTGATATACTTATTATTTTTAAATAATTTTAATCACTTTCTTAAATTATTATCATACTCTTATAAAAAAAATTGAGCGAATATAAAAAAAGTGAGAAGTAATATCTTTTTTCTTTAAAAAAATAAATAGGAAATGTGAAATGGGGTGTGAATGTGAGTTGTGAGTAGGGCAGGGGGCAAGAAAAACGTCTATATTTAAGGAATGCACTGACATGCCTGAATAGTAAATACGCCAGCAGTACTTCAATTTCACCTAATAAAGAAAAGAAAAAAATATTCCATCCTGCAATTTAAAATAAAACATACGTTTTAGAATAAAAAAAAATTTTGTATCAAGTGAGTATTTGGGAGAAGTCTTTTTTTATAAATCAAGATAAAATTATTCTCATATACTTACTGTATAAATTATAAAAATTATTTTCTAAAAATTAATTCAAACATGCATTTAGACATTAGTGGAGGTGCCAGGAAAATGCGTTTGAGGGGTTGGGGCTGAGAATGAGAGAAACATTGATGTCAAACTCGCGAATTGATTTTCTAAGCTTATATTTTTTATATTTATAGTTTATAAAATCAAGCTGAGTTATAAGTAAGCTCATGTCAATTGTAAACTTGATTAAACTTACGAGTTTATATATTGAGTTTACCGTTTTTATATTTCTAACTTACGAAACAGTGTTAACTTTTTCTATTTGATCATACTCAGTGACTTTATATATAAATTTTATAAAAAACCCTTTATTAAGTATGATATAATGTGAATGTTAATGGATTAAATTTTAATTATTTTTTAGATTTAAAATATATTTAAAACATTTTTTTGACATTTTTTATATTTTAATTATTCAATTATACATTATTAATACTTATTTAATAATAAAAATAACTTTATAAGTTTAAGGTTCGAGTTCACAATAAACATGTTTAGATTAGCTTATTATAAAGTTTATAAGTGTTTTTTATATAAATCGAGAAAAAACTCTTCTCTCATATTTATATCATATACTATAAATAATAATTAAAAAATATTTTTAAAAACGTCCATCACTATTTTAAATAATCTTATATAAATTTATATTACTGCCAAAAGTTTGTTTAAACTGATCAGTTTAACCGTAAGAAAAAAGAAAAAGGTCGCGAAGGACAAAAGTGGAGGTAATAGGTGGGCCCCACCCTACAACCCTGACACATCACCGGCTGCTTACGCTTCTCGCCGCAATTGCTCCAGTGGACGATGGGCCCACAGAATCTTGTCCCTATCATAGTACCATGCCCAAACATCTCCCACTTGGATATGCTTTTAAAACATTAAAAATGCTTCTCCTGAAGTAATTTTTGCTAGATTTATGTTTGAATAAAAAATTGTTTTTAACAAACCCATCCACAAAATATATATAAAAAAAATTGATGCAAGAAGTATTTTCTAATTTAGATTAAATGCATGTTAAGAGGCCAAAAATACTTCATTTGCGATTAACTTGATAGGATTATTAGCTCATTTGGATTAGCTTATGGAAGCTCCATAAGTATTTATAAATCATGATTCACGGAATACGAAGTAGCTTTTACGGTTTATGAAGTAGATTTTACAGTCTACAAGGTGCTTTTACGGTTTATGAGGTAAATATGTAGAAAGGATTTATCTCAATTTATATAAATCAGGCTTATTATATAAACTCGATTGATAAAAGCTTGACCAAACAAGCTATATATTGTGATATATCCGAAAACATTCGCATGCAATATCCTTCTATATGCATACATTTATTTTACAATTTTTGACCCTGGTCTTTTATGCCCTGTGTGATCATAGGATGGGGAATGAAAAATAAGTCAAGAAACTCACGACCCAGGGAAAAAAGTTAATACGAACGAGAGAAAAAACTGCATCTTCTTTTCCACTCACAACATCTTATTCTATTTTTCATTAATCATACAATCATTAAATTTCTAAATTATATGGCGAACTAACTAACTTCATGATTGTTAAAAAGTAGTACTCCTACCGTTTTTTTTTTTATAAGAACCTAAAATTTGAATTGTCTTAATCTTTTTTTAAAAGTCTAATAAAAATTGTCTAAACATTAAATGAGTTTTTTTTTTCATTTTTATCCCCAATTAATTATATGTATTACATTAATTAAAATGTATGTGATAATCATATTTAATTTATTTATCTCTCTTATTTTTTTCCTCATAAATAAAGACATACTTAAAAAACAAAGTTTATTTCAGACATACTTATTATTTTTAACAAACTTTGACTACCTTCTTAAACAACGTAATTCAATTATTGAACTCTTATAAATAAGACCGGAGGGAGTAATTAATATCCTTAAACTTGTTAAAAAATAAGTAACTTCTGAAATTTGTTCATAGCAAAAATTAATGACCATGATAAGGTGTGTTTAGAAAGCAGTGGTTTAAATTAAAGTACATTAGAGTAATAACTTAATGCAATCAAACTAACAAGGATTGAATCTAGTGAAAAGGATTAACATCTTGCAATATGTATATATGACAAATCTAAGTTTGAATCTTTGGTAGATGAGGGTTCACATTTAGTTTTCCATAATGACTCTAATACGGTTGTCTTTAATAGGAAGATTTTTCTCCTCCTAGTGAAAAAACTTATTAATGCAATATACTTAAGGAAGAATATATTAAAAAATTAACTACCAAATCTTTGTCATACATTAATGACTAAATAAAACTTAAAATTTGTATCCTATAATTAAGACTCTTCTCTGATCCAAGATACAAGTCACTTGGAAAATAATCAATGTTCATTTACTTATTTAACTCATGTCATTAATATTTAGATGTGAATTATTATATTTTTCTCCTTCACGTGACTAATATATTTTTAGTTTTAATTTCTTAATTAATTGTGGTTTGTATTGTGGATTGGAGGATTAATTATTTCTTTCCCCAACTCTTTATTAATCGATTCATGCTGTATTGTTGTCGAACTTATAAGTTGACTCTCAAAGTTTATCGTTTTTACGTTTTTACCTTACTACATCAAGTCAAGTCACTCTTAAATTCATAATAGTTGTAAACTTAGTCAAACTCACGAGTTCATACACTAAGTTTACCGTTTTTACGCTTTTAGTTTATAAAATCATATTAACCCGCTCTTAATTTTATGCTAACTTTTTCGATTTGATCATGGTGAATGGCTTTATAAATAAATTTTATAAAAAAATATTTATTGAGTACGATAAATTATGAATGTTGATTGATTTAATTTTAATTATTTGAGTTTAAAATATATTTAAATCAAATTGTTTTCATTTTTTTTCATTTTAATTATTTAATTATATACTATTAATACCTATTTTTTGATAAAAATAAATTCTTATGAATTTATAATTTGAGTCTATGATGCGATTTTACTTCACTCTCACGAATTTATTTAAACTTGTGAGTTTAATAATTTAAGCATTCTGACCTTAAACAATTAATGTGATTCCCTTATTTAGTGTGGGGAATTAAATGGAATGAATGTTCATTTAATTAATCAAGGGACTCTGTCAGAAAAATTAATGGCTACTTAATACATTTAATTGCTATATACAAAAAAAATAAATAAATTTAATTACAAAATTCCAATTACGCGAGGGTTTTGGAGGGGGGTCACGAGAAACAACATGAGGGCATGAGCCATGAGGCGATGTTTGGAGCGTCGCAGCACGTGAGCGAAAGCGTTTCAAAGTTTGTTTCAGGATGACGTGGAGTGGATCCTACATATTTTGTTCGTTCCTGGGCTACAATCTTCTTGGCCGGAGTTTGTTGAACTCTCCTATTTCAAGACAGGATTCCTTACGCGCCTCAGAAGCTTTTTTACAGGTAACAACCAAGGGTTATCTTAGGAATCTTGATATATACAGTAACATGGTAACTTATTTTGATTAAATTAAATAAATTTGTTGAGTTAATTAATATGATATGTAATTTTTAAAGCACTTTAGTTATCTTTCTTAATTCATTTATTCTCTCTTCTCATTGATTATTAGTGAGATAACATTAATAGAAGTAAATTAGGAAAATATTGATAAATATAAAAATTACAATATATTTTATATTTATGATCATGATCAACTCCAGATATGTTTTATATTAATAATTGGAGGGAGTACTTCTTAACATGTTTTTTTAATGATAGTCCTTATCTCAACCATTTTATATGGTATGGAAACTCAATTTGTTTGAAATTACATAAAAATGAAAAATGATAATTTTGTAGAGGCAAACAATATAAAATCTCCAAGACTTTAGGTCATATATAAATAAGGGTAAAAGTGCAAAAATAGTAATAATATTTTTCACTTTAAGCACCTATTAGAATTAGAGCTAGGAAATGCCCTAAAAGGGCAGGCTTTTTTAAGCATGATTAAAGAAAAATAGTCATTTTTTGAAGCCCGGTCCGTGAGCATAATGGTCAATACTGGCCTTACAGGGTTGAAACTATTTTAATAATTTTTATTATTTTTTTAGTATTTTAAAAAATTATAACAATGAAAATCCTAATTTAAAACATAAATGTTATCAAAATTATGATGTAAACGGTACACATCATGCAACAAACAAACACAGTAATTAAATTATAATCAAAGGTAAATTATTTTTCACATAACACAATTATAAATAATTAATGAGAAGATTTAACAAAATTAAAAATACTTCTTATAAAAATGTCTTGAAAAATGTAAGTAGTCAATAAAATAAACAGCACAAGATATAAATAAAATAATAACTAGAAAATAAGTAAAAAAATACAAAATTGGTAAGAATAATTATAAAATAAGAAATATCTTTTATAATTTTTTAATTTTTAATACAAGATATTGTTATGAAACTTAATTCTAAAAAAGATAATAACAACTAAATATTTGCAACATCATTAATAAAGTATAAAAAATCAATAATATTATTATCATATAAATAATTTTAAAAATATATATACAGGCCTAAGAGTGCAAGCCATTTTAGGCCCACTTTTACTTTTGAGGCAAAAATTTTAGTCTGGCTTTTATAAATTTAGAGCTAAACGGGCCAGCCCGACGGGCTCGACTCATTTTTCCAGCTCTAATCAGAATTAACATTTAATGAGTGAAAAAGTAGTAATAAACAATTTTTGATGTAGCTAAATTGAGAACGCCGTTAAGTTTGACCACGTTGACAATTAATTGTAGGTAACTTCTGTCAAGTGAGGCTCATTTGCTCTCCCCTTGTTCATAGCGATCAACATGGTCAAACTTAATAGCGTTCTTAATTTAACACCTTAAAAATTATTTATTACTACTTTTATACCCATCAAATGTTAATTCTGCTAGATGTTCTAAGTGCAAAACATTTATTACTGTTTTTGTACCTTTACCCTATAAATAATTTATAACCTTTAAAATTTTGAAATAAAGCTCACTAAAATTTTATATTTATATAAATTGATAACTCTTATATTATTAGTTTTATTCATTATTTATCTATAAATAGCTTAAAATTTAAGAAAAATTTCATTTAAATTCATTTGAAATACTCAAATTCAGATTTAGACCTGTACTTTTATCAAATTCTTAATTGGTCTAAGATGCCTCATTATGGAATTCTAAATTAGTTGATTTTATCAATATGTCACGTAATTTTTTCTGCTTTTTCTCTTTTTGTCTCATTCTTTTTCTAATGATAAAATCTCTGTATCAATAGGACTCCTCACCCACCGTGAAATTTATTCGGCCGATTCACTAACCGTGTGGTTATCCTATATGGAATTAAGAATTCTGTACTTTTTTTGACAAAACAACAAACTTCAAAGTTCAAATATTATATCTAAGTAAAAAAAATATATCAATGACTTGTTGTCTTTATTATTATTTTTTCAATCACATCATAGTGGAAGTATATAATTATTCATTATTTATCATTGTAATAAAATCAATTTCTCTTATGCTTTTAGAATGATTTTCCCATATCTGTAGATTTATTTTTGTGTTAATGCTTTCAGTCATTCCATCAGCACTAACTAGATTCTATATAATAGGGTTAAAGAGAAATTCTCATAACTTACCCCTTGATTTTCTTTGTTAACTCTATTTCTTTTCTTCTTTAATTTTATCGTTTAAAAGCTCTAGTTTGCCTTACTCTTTTATTTCTTTAAGATGATTCATGATATGATGAGAGGGGCATTATGCTCTTTTAACAATATTCAATAATTCCTAATGAGACATCTTGACCTGATTAGAGATTTGTTAAAAGTGCAAAACTGAATTTAGATTTAGGAATTTCGTCAAATAAACTTAAAGATGAGATTCTCTCTTTACTTTATGTAATTTATTTACGTAAGAGTCAAAGTTTGATCAGGTTATATGTGCATATAAAAGTAGGGTTTGAGAGGTATAAAATTAACAAATGTGATGTTATATACATAAACTTGAAATTTTAGGAGGATTTTTTTGTACAGTTTCAAAAGTTATGGGGTTATTATCATATGATAAAGTTTGTGAGGGTTTTGTGCAATTTAACTTTTATGAAGTTAATATTTACACAAATAAATAATAAATAATGAGATAATAACATTGACTCATCTTATTTTTATATATACCTGATCACAAGGGTCGGCACGAATAGGGTAAAAAATGTTAGTACATTCAATGTGTTCCTAATATGGAACCATTATATTCATAATTATTACACACCGCATGAACACTTAATAATAAGACCTGATTTTTCTTCAAAAACATTGTAAAACACGTGCTCTTTTTAACAAACATGCGTGTTTGTGTTTGTCAATTTTACTTATTTATTAAGTCTCTTCACTTGAGTTTTACTAAAGATAGGAAAAATCTCAACTAAAACATGTAAGTATAGCCAGTTTTTAAATTTAGAAGTCTTAATTCTTAAATAATTTTTTGATTATTTAAAAGATGAATTTATTAAACTCAACTAGCGACAAAATAAGCGAATTTAACTTCTTTTGCATCATAAAGTGTCGACAATAAGCTTGTCTAAAGTAGTCAAAGTTACATGTGTTTTGTCTTGCATGCCGCTAAACTTTACGCGCTTCGCATATGCTTATATTTTGTTAGGCGCCACTATTAGAAAAAACACTTTTAATATTTTTAACGTTTTTTATGGGGGGACACGTATATCAGCGATGTAGTAAATTTGGACTTTAAACGTCCTTTGTAAAAAGACGAGTAAATGTCAAAGTTTAGGCGTCCCTTTTGCTAAAAGGGACGCCTAAAGTCTCCGTTTAGAATTTTTTTTTTAAATTAAAGACTTTAGGCGTCCCTTTTAGCAAAAGGGACGTCTAAAGGTTTTTTTTTTTTAAACTATACGGTGCTATTTGTATTGTTCCTGGCCATTCTGAAAGCAAACAGCAACATAGTCTCCTTATTACACAAAAAGGAAACATACAGCACGCAATATATAATTAACAAAACATAACATCCACCTCTAATGAAACATCCATGCACTACAGTGTTGACAGAAATGTTGTCCACTAATAAACAACTACTAAGTAACTGTACAGGAAACGATAAACTTCTACAAATTAACGTGTTGAAGAATCCTCCCAGCCTTACAAATCAACTTCTACAAACGATAAACTTCTACATATCGCTCAACTATTGAGGCTTCAGGTCGATAAGGATTTTTAGAATACCCTTTTAAAATCTTCATGTATCGCTCGAAAGGGTACATCCACCTCAAGTAAACTGGACCGCAAAGCCTTACCTCCCTTACTAAATGAACTACCAAATGCACCATTATATCAAAAAATGATGGAGGAAAATGCATCTCTAGTTGGGACAGAATTATATAACCCTCATTTTCTAGTTCATTCAACTTCTCAATGTCGATGACTTTGTTACAGATAGCATTAAAGAAAACACACAATCTGGTTATAGTAGTTTGCACTTCATCTTTCATAATGCCTCTAATGGCTATTGGTAACAATTGTTGCATTAACACGTGATAGTCATGGGACTTCATTCTCACTAACTTCAAATCGTCCATTGACACACACCTGCTAACATTAGAAGAGTAGCCCTGTGGGACCTTAATTTCATGCAGACACCCACACAAACTTCTTTTCTTCGCTTTTGATAGCGTATGCGCAGCTGGCTCCATATATGCCCTCTTACCATCATCTCTTAGTTGTGGATGCAACCGATCTCTTATTCCCATATCAACAAGGTCAAGTCTCGCGCTCATTTCATCCTTGGTCTTCCCTGGGATGTGCAAAAGCGTATTTACACGGCTGTCACACACGTTTTTCTCCACATGCATCACATCAATACTGTGTCTTACATCAAGACAATGCCAATACGGAAGATCAAATAAAATTGACCTCTTCTTCCATATGTTATTCTCACCCGTAGCCCTTTGATTTTTACCAAAGGTCACATTGACACGTTCTACCCGACTATAAACTTCCTCCCCGGTTAATGTCCTTGGTGCAACTCCATGTTCTGGTAAGCCATCAAAACGCTTTCTCAGCCTACGATATGGGTGGAATCGATGAAGAAACCTCCTGTGGCCAAGGTACACTGTTTTTTTGCAATGCTTAAGTTGTCGAAAGTATGTTTCTCCTTCACAGATTGGGCATGCTTTATGACCCTTCACACTATACCTTGACAAATTTCCATATGCGGGGAAGTCATTTATCGTGGTAAAAATCATTGCACGCAACTTGAAAGACTATTTCTTATAAGCATCGAACACATCCACACCTTCCTCCCACAACTTCTTCAAGTCCTCAATCAAAGGAGCCAAATACACATCGATGTCATTCCCTGGTTGTTTTGGTCCAGAGATCATTATAGAAAGCATAATGTACTTGTGCTTCATACATAACCAGGCATGTAAGTTGTATATTACAAGGAGAACTGGCCACGAACTATGTGTACTAGTAAGAGTTCCATACGGATTTATTCCATCTGTACAAAGTCCAAGCCGAAGGTTTCTCGGCTTGGTGCCAAATTGAGGGAACATTTCATCTATCTTCTTCCACTGTGGAGAGTCGGCCGGGTGCCGAAGATATTTTCCGTCACAAATTCTCTCATCAGAATGCCATATCAACTTATTCGCTTTTGTTACGGTCGCAAACAAACGCTTAAAACGTGGTATTATTAGAAGATATCATAACACCTTCGAAGGTTGCCTTTTACTTGTTGTCCCTTCTCTACAACCACCATCTTTCTTCACTTTATATCGTGATGTTTTACACTTAGGACACTCACTAAGACCTGCATACTCCTTTCTGTACAATACATAGTCATTAGGGCAAGCATGTATCTTTTTGTACTCCATGCCCATCGTAGACAAGATTTTCTTTGCCTCATACATACGGTTTGGAAGTACATTATCTTCTGGAAACATATCACACAATAATTCCAGTAGTAATGTAAAACTATTATCGGTCCATCCACAAGTTGCCTTTAAGTTCACCAAATGCAATGTTCCCGTCAGTCATGTGTACTTACTCCTAGGGTATAATGGTGTCTCCGCATTACTCCGCAGGCTGTCAAATTCATGTGCTTGGGCGAAGGATTCAACCTCGACATCGTGAATCATTTTCTCCATTCTATCTTGCTCTATAACATCCACTCCTTCCTTCTTGTGCAACGGACAATCAGTTACTTCCTCACCATGCCATATCCACTTTGTGTATCAGAGATTTATTCCATCACAAAGTAGGTGATCCCTTATATCATCAACATCTCGTCGACTCTCGTTTAAACAATTCACACAAGGACAAAAATACTTCCCATTTTTTGTTGGAGCATTCCTTCTAGCAAATTCAATAAACTCTTCCACTCCATTCTCATATTCTTCACTAGTTCTCAAAGCATTCATCCAACTATGATCCATTTTTAACCTAAGCCATTCTCAATAACGCTAAAGTTTAAAATAATTGACAACAATGGGATTTCCTGTTATAACTATTTTAAACATAAAAAATACAATCCACTAATTTTTCATCATTAAACTAAAAAATTCAAAAGGACATGTTAAAAAATTTATACTTATATATTATTATTATGACACAACAATTATTTCTCAAAAATATTTTTATTTCCAGACATATATGGCATTTCACATTTGAAATAATTAATTATTACCTTTTAATCTCATTCATTTTTCATTCTATTACATATATACTTCGGAGCTAAACAAGTAACGAATTTTATAATTTTTTAATAGTCACTTTTCAACAAATTCCAACATATTTTTCACTTATAAAATATTTTATAATTATCTACATATATATATGTCATGTGCAAAAGCCATAAAAATACACAAGTGTCTTTCTTTGTTTAGATGTAATCAGCTGCTAACCTAAGTACAACAATAAATATCATATATTACAAATATTATATGTCTTTTCTAAATGTAATAGAAGAAGCAAAAATCTATAAGGCACGGACACATAAGTGACATTTCAGACACTTAAATAACCGCATAAAAAACAATCCAACTATACCAAAAAAACAAAAAAAAACCTTTGGTGGACGGACTGAGGACGTTGCTGGCCTTGTGGTGATAAAGGGAGGGGCGCCGCTGTACCTTGGAGCTGAGGACGGACTGACGCTGCTGGTCTTGTGGTGGACAGATGGGTAGGACGCGAGAGAGAAGATCGAGGAGGGGGATGCGCATTAACAATCTTGGGAGGAAGGGGATTGAACAAAAATGCTGCTATAGAGGCTAAGTTTCTGCAGCTCTGTTTTTTTAGAGAGGGAGGAAGAGAGAACGAAAATGCTGGAATGGAGGGAAATAAAGGAAATTGGAGGGAAATAACCTTTAGGCGTCCCTTCTTGGAAAAGGGATGCCTAATGTTAGCTGCATGCCAGCCATGTGGCTGGCATGTAGCCTTTAGGCGTCCCTTCTAGAGAAGGGACGCCTAAAGATCACTTTATACGTCCCTTTTGGTTTTTAGGACGCCTAAAGAGGAAAAAATTTCTCTTTATTTACATAAATAACACTGCGTCCAGTTTTTACTTCCCTTTTTAAAGAAGGGACATCTTTATGTGACATTAAATCCCTATTCTGTAGTAGTAGAGCTTGTGCAACATATTACTCTCTTTTATTCAAAACATAGGAGCTAAACTTACGATGGATGTTTTATTTTTATAAGACTCACTTTATTTTTATTTCTGTATTTAATATTTTAAAAAAAAATTGTCACACTCTCACTCATCATTCTTCTTCTTTATATTCAACTCGTTTATAATAGTGATTGGAGTATTTAAAAACAACTTTTCAATCATGATTTACTGTATATAAAATAAGTATATGAGATGAGTATTGTCTCAATTTATATGTATAAGCACTTATAAGCCGTTTTTTAAACGCTCAACCAAACAAGCTTATTCTCTTTCTTCCTTTTTCCTATTTGTTATCTCTGTTACTTATTTTCTTAATAAATAAGAGTATATTAGGAAAAGAAAGTAGATATTTTACGTATTTATTATTTTAAACTACTTTTAACTAACTTCTTGATAAGTATAAAGTAAGTATTTAGCTTTTATATTTGGAAGAATTACATTCAAGTCCTCGACAAGAGGGGGGGAAATGGTTCATTGAAATATCAAAATTGCCAAAAAGTCGTGTAAGACTTTTTTGTAATAAATTCCAATTTCGTTGAAAAGTTCATGGCGCGTCATTGACAAGTTCAGGGGAGTGTCATTGACAAGTTCATGGGAGTCAATTGATAAATCTATGAGTGTCTATTGACAAGTCCATGATTAAAATTTATTGTAAAAAAATCCTACAAGACTTTTTGACAATTTTAAGATTTTAAGAAATAATATTTATTTATTTATTTTTTTTAATCTTATCTAGGATTTGAATATAAATTTTCCCATATATTTTAAACGAGGGGTATTAAACAACTTATTATAATTATCAGACATTCAAATATACACAACAATTTTCATTATCACGAATACAGTGAAAAAATGTATTTTATTCTTAATACTCGCACATGAAACTGAAAAACTTTCATGATCAATTTTGATGGAAAATTGAAGCAAACATTTTGGTTTGCATTTTATTTTTCTCACCTCTTGTTTGGTTGAGTGGGGCGATGGGTGTTTTTGAGGAAGGCATATATGTATATACTGATATAAGAGGCGCGTAGTCAGCAAACGCCTGAGGTGAAAGGGCTGGTTCTCGCATGGAATCGCCTTACATTCTGTGTCCTTATAAATACCCACTTCCTCCAATCCTCTCGATACTGTTTCGCGCAATAGTGCAATACCCTTCTCCTGTGAGTTATGTATCTCTGCTTTCTCTCCATTTCCATCTTCTTCTTCTTCTCTAGCTAGCTACAATTTTAGTTCATAACCTGTCTTCATTACCCAGACATAAATTTTTTCTTTTTCAACTTATCTTTCTCTTTTCTGGTATATGTCTCGGACATTTGATTGAACGTAACTTGACTGAGACTGCTCATCATTTCATTGGCGGGCTTTCCTTTTCTCTCCTTCGATTTTTCAGATCTAAAACAGTTAAAATTCTGATTATAATTTTCATTGGCTTAAAGATGAATTTTGTGTGTGTGTGTGTGTGTGAGTGCGTTTTTTTTTTTTTTTTTTGCAGCTTGGAGCGTGAAAGTGGTATTTATTTCCACATTGAATACTTTCAGAAGCTGATTATGAGTAGTCGCTACGATGAGGCTGAAGATTATGTGCTGGGATTCATTGCGTCTAAGAAACAGATACGCTGCCAAACTAATCTTCGACATCAAGAAGCTCAGGCTCCTGGAAGCCCTGCACACGTATATATATAATACATTTTTTTCCTGAAAAAGGCTTTTTAATTATATATAAACTGTGTATTTGAAAAATTCACAGTGGAGCAAGAGCTGCAAGACGCTATGCCAGAGACATTGTGACCCAAGAGTTTCCTCGGTTCAAAGCAATGGAGCTGGTTTGCGAGCAGGACAACAGGTGCATTATCAGTTATATGTACATACACTCCTTTCTAAATTAGAAAAAATATAAATATAAATACTTTAATCTAAACTATTTCATTTCCTTAAGAAAGTGGAAAAAAAAAACCATCCAGCTCCAGCTCTTATATAAAGACGAGAGGCAGCATATTGCAAAGTGAGAGTGGGGAGTGCGTATAAGCTATAACTGTGTAGGTGTGTGTGTACGTGTGAAGGTATGAGCACCCAAGAACAAAGAAATGCATTTGAGGGGAAACTTGAGCTGAGCTTCCTTGGTTCCAGTCATTGCTTCACCGTCTGCTGGCGGCAACGGATCATGAAAACAGCGTCGCCATGCAAACAACTACAGCACAACTCTCTCCGCATCTCTCTGGTTCTTCCATATAGATATATATATGGGATGGAATTAAGTAGTTGTGCTTATATATATATATATATTTCCATCTAGCTAGATAGTTTTTCCTGCTTTTAATTTGTTTCCTGGTTTTCAATATCCAGTTCTACAAGCGTACTCCTATGATGATATTAAGATCATGAAGCCAGACTCGATCTGTTTGCAAATTCAGAGTGCTCTCTATGTTTGTTGGAAGTTTTACATGTGTTTAATTAATTAATTATTTCTCTAATGAAGCTAGCTTTGCAAATTAAGAATTTTCTAAGGTAATTACTTCCTTCGGTCCTATTTATAAGAGTCTGATAATTAAATTACGCAATTTAAAAAAATGATTAAAATTAATTAAAAATATTATGTGTGTTTGAAATAAATTTTTCTCCTCAAATATGCTATTATTTATGAGGGGCAAGTAAGAGAGAGAAATAAAATAAATATAAATATATCAAAAATTTTAATTAATGCAATATATATAATTAAAGAGAGGCAAAAATCGGAAAAAATTATTAAATATTCAAACAATTCTCATTGAATTCTTATAAAAAATATCAAAATAATTCAAATTTTAAGTTCTTATTAAAAAAAAATTATCCAAGAGGGAGTAATCTAAAATCCTAAATGGTTATAATGGAATCCCAGGGTTCCCTTAGTAAGGTTTCCGTGGGCTAATTAATTAATAGGATTTGTTATGCACAATTTTTTTTTTTAAAAAAAAAATATTGAATCCCGACTTTTGTGTTAGAGGTTAAAATCTGATGATATTAAAGAAGATGTGTCTTGAATCTTTGCCCTATCTGTCTGTGATTAGGAAATTAATTGAACAGTTAATTGTAATTGAACAGTTAATTGACATATCCACTCTGGTCTATGCTATACTCATTCTTATTTATAGGACACTTTCAACATTTTTTAAATAAATCAAGTAAAACCTTAAATCTCATTAACTCTAACCATAAAATTTAACAACTTCTCAACTCTACCCCTATTCAACATACATAATCACAAATAAAAATAAAGTCAACATAATAATAAGGGAATTGTTAAATTGTACATTTAATTCAAAATTCTAATGAGGTGCCTTGTAAATAGGACAAAAAAAGCTTCTCTTTACCCTATATATAGGACCATATAGGAGTAAGGCGTTTCTAGAAGAATAATTTGATCTAAAATATAAATAACTTATAAGATAATTAATACTTTTTTTTTTGTCCTGCAGTTAATGCTCTCTTTCAATTTGGCCCACTCATTAAATTTTTAAATATATTTCTTTATAAGGGTAAAAGTGATTTTTTTTAAATTTAAGACACATTTGACGAATTAAATATCATTTAGTATTTCCCATTAAAGTGTGCTCAACATCATGGATGGTAGGAATTACTGAGCCGGGAAATCGGGTCGAGTCCGTCAAGTTGACCATTTTAAATCACGGGCGAAGTTTAAAAAATGGAGCCTCAAAAGGAAGTCGGGTTTAAAAGAGCAAGCCATGTAGGGCCGAGGGCCTTGTAGAATCAGCCCTGCAGGGCCCAGGGCCGGCCTGTTAGGCTCTTTAGCTTTTTTTTTTAATTCATCTGTCTCTCCTGCTCGTGTCCTTGCTGACTCCTTCGCAAGAATCTTAAAATTGCCAAATTTATATATGTTGGTAATTTACTAATTCTTGATATTTTTACCCCTTAAGCAGAGTCTATTACTTAAAGTGAAGTACAATCAAAATTATCTGAAATTGATGATAGTAGCGAAGAAAATGAAAACGATAGTCATCATAATCATGTTGTTTAGAGTGTTTAGCTTTTTACCTTTTTATGCTTTGTATGAGACTATGAGTTACTTGTGGACAGTATATTTTATCTTTGATTATGAATTAGTAACTTTATTTATTTTATTATATGAGGCGTGTAGACATATATTTAAATATTGTGAAAATAACTTTCAGTCTTATGGGCCGGCCCTGACCCGCATGCTCTAGGGCCAGGTTTTAAAAATCAATAATTTTTTTTTTCAGATCCTATAGGATCAATCTTTTTAGGCCTTGACCTGTTAAAGAAAGACCGACCATGATTCACACCTCTAAAAATTAGAAAGTACCAATATATTTTTGCAAATATAAAACAAAAATTGAGGGCGTGGTTTTCTTTTTTCCGAAAAGGACAGAAAGAACCGTGACGAGAGATTCTATTTTTTTAGGGATATATTTAATTATTTATTTCCACTTTTCAGATGAAAACGACGTACTTTGATGAGGCGGCTCTAATTCCCAAAAGCATCTGTTCTTGCGTGCGCCACACCGGCACGTGACCAGACGTTGACGCCTGTAATAACAGAGCCTGACTGATAACTCATTGTGCTTATCATGAAGTACTTATCATCACTAGCCCCCAGCGCCGACTATAAATCCGTTTGCTTCTCGCCTGTAATAACCACCATTCCATTCAGAAAATAGGACTTCTGAAAGCTGTCTAGGAAAAACTCAGTTTCAACGCTTTCTTTTTCAATGTAAACACCATTTCCTTCGTCTTTATTTGTTTCTCTTCATCATTCTGTTGAGCTTTGAGGAACTGTTTCTGATTGCTCCTCTTCTTGCATTCTTTTCCACTTCCTCTGTTTTCTTTTTAAAAAAAAAAAAGAATTAACGTTTATCGTCCTCTTCAATTCTTTAAACAAGAAACCCTTTTCAGTTTGTACTTTTAATTTCCAGCAATGATTATTATGGCGAATGTTGCAGCATCTTGGAAAAATTACATTGATCAGGGCCATTTCTTCATTTTTCTGTTTATTTCCAGTTGTCTAATCTTGGAACCTAGTTGCACAATTAATAGTCTGGCCTGGTTCTTCTTGAGTTCAAAACTGAAAATAGGCCATTATCAAGAACCCCAACTCTTCAAATTGAAAACCCTTCAATAATTGTTTTCTCCCGCCAATTGATCTTTTATTCTTTAAGCACCGCTAGAATACTTTCTCCAAGATTATTTGTTGCGTTTATTCGTGCTTTGATTTAGAGTGATCGTACGATTCCGCCACAACTCTTGATTTCCCCCCCTCTCTAGCTGACATATACCTGTATGTCTCTCTCTCCCTTTTGTCTTTCAATTCTGGTTTTAATGTCACTGTTCCTTTTTCTTTCTTTTATGGATCTTATTGTCTTTTTTGTCCTGCATTCATAGGCACGAGCTTATGTGAAAGTGGGCAATACTTTGACAAGAAACATTTTGAGACATGGAGCTTGCTGGAAAATCTGAGGACGATAAGACCAATCAATCTTGTTCCACACATGTTGATAACAATAGGTTCTCCACCAAAATATACTTTGAATTGAGGAAACAGAAATTCCTTGAGGCGTTGGACAGGTAAGCTTTTCAGTCTCACAAAGATCTTGTTGGTCTCAACAGGGAACATGAATCACTTTCAAACTGCCAAGACACGAATTCTGTGAGGGAGGTTGTCGCAGAGGATCCTAAAACAATCGTTGAAGAAAATCCACCGCCCAATAAAAGGCTTAAGTTTCCTGCTGCAGAATCTCAGTAAGTAGTCTTCTAAACCGAAGGTTTCACTATGTCCTTTAGTGGAAGTTGATACTATTATTAACATCAGAGAGTTGCAGAAAACTAATTCATCTTCCAAATTTTCAGCTTAAATTGGCAGCATATTCCTTCCAAACACCATATTCCTGAGCCTGTTATGCCAACCCCCTCTGTGGACCATGTCTGTGAGCTATGCTCAAATCCTTCAAATCCTGTAAACAGTGATGATGGTAGCCCATCTAGTGTAATAGATTCCTCACTCTTCCCTACTGCTAATGCAATTTCAGGTATGGGGTCTTGATTATTGCATTGGTTCCTTTTTAAAGACGGTCATTAATGCTGGGGGTTGATGGTGATCTTTGATGGCCTTTTTGTAGGAATGCCTGTGAAGGTTTCTGAGGATCCTAATCAACTAAATGAGGTCAACTATTTTTTTTTTCTTCAACCTCTCCTTACATTTCTTATTTTGTATCCGCAGAATGAAATGCATGGGGTGCCTTGTGTGTAGGTGCCATCACCAGCCCCAAAAAATTGCCTGCCCCAGAAAGTTGTTCTGACACTGAATGCTGATTCACCTCCTACTAGCATGGATTTTCATCCTATTTGGCACTTTATTCTTCTAGGTTGCTTCATACTTGATGTTACTATTTGACAACTGTTTTCCTCTATATAATTTGGTGCAAAATTTGGTACTGAAAAAGTGAAATCGGCTAACATATAAATAATGATATATCACTTCAGTTGGAACTGAAATTGGCAGAATAAAAATTTGCTCTGTAGCTCCTGCCTCTTGGAGGGAGTTGCTTTCTGTAAATTTTGAGGTTTGGGGAGCACGTTCAACCAATTTTAAGGTATTTCTGTTTCCATACCAAGCCGCACTTAGTGAATTGTTATTATATAATATCTTTATCTCTTATTATAAGTTTTAAATAACCGATTTGTATTTATCAAGAAAATACTGTAAATAAAATTAGTTAAAGGCAATAAATATATTTTATTTTTTCAACTATGCCCTTGTGTATAAAGAGGATAAGTGAAAGAGAATAAATGCAATAAATACAACCAACAAGTTAGAAAAAGCATAATAAATGTTTGGACAAATATAAGATGAAGCTTATATTTTAAGATATACCCATAATTTGAAGCTTATAACAAGGAGGAGTATTAAATTATCTAATGTTGGAACCATTGTCAACAATGTCCAGGCAGCCATAGGAAAAGATATGTGGATCTCTGTCAACAAAGTCATTTGGAGCTCTCATGGTTTAATGTTCGGTAAGGATGTTGAGCTACTTGGACCAAGTCTAATCAAGCAATCATCAACGATAAGAAACTTTCTTTTTCCCCATGCTTTCTTGCTTCTAATTAATTTTTCTCATTTTGAATAGGGGTTGCATTTGCGAAACATCTTGTCCAACTATATTCCATCGTTCGCTCATATTCCCATGACGGTGAAGATACAATAGGCATTTTCCCGCATTTGGAAGTATTACTCTTTTAACCCTCTGGATTTCTAGTTGCATAGAAGTGATACATGTGTTTTCTGGATATAATGCTAAATGTTTGTTTCTCAGATTGAAGCTCATGATGGCAGTGTCAATGATATAGCCTTGTATTTGGTTCGTGGGCAACCATTAGTCATAACATGTGGTGACGACAAGGCAGTAAAGGTCAGTTTGCTGGACAGAAGATAGATGTTTTAGTATTAAAGAAACTGATGTGTCTATGACTGTTTTTAAGGTATGGGATGCAAACACCGGTGAGAAGCTTAAAACTTTGCTTGCTCACAATGCTCCAGTTTGTTCAATCTGTACTCATGTGAAGGAAAATGTTCTTGTAAGAATGCTTTGGATTAATTTCCATTGAACACAATCTCATTACTTTTTAACTGGTTGCATGTATCACTAATTTTTGTATGTTGTGATTTTTGTTCTCCTACAACTCAGATTATAATTTCAACTTCAATTGATGGAAAGATTAAGGCACGGTTATACAATCATAACAGCAACGGTGCTGATTATGACACCATTGGTTGTGGATACACTAAATTTGCTTACAGTACTGATGATCAAAGGTGGTGAATTAACTAATTGTCTTCTGTGCATTAATGAATATGTGATTATTGTGTAACTAGTGTTAAAAACGTTTGTAGGCTTTTTTCATGTGGTTTTATCAAGGAGGGAGAGCCATTTCTTGTGGAATGGGATGATAGTAACGGGAGCAAAAAAAGAGTCTACAAGGGACTTAAGGCTCCAAGCTCTTCTAAAATCCAATTTGATACCACACAGAACCGATTTTTGGCTGCTGGTGATGATCACATGGTTAAGTATTGGGATATGGACAATGTACAGCTATTGGAAAGCACCAATGCCGATGGGGAATTGCTGGTAAGCTTTTCAATGACCAAAACCATAAACTGAACAATAGGGGGAGATATTAGGAAGGAAAACTTTTAAAAATGGTAAAGAAAAAATTACTATTTTTGGGAGCTCCCCCGGCACAAAATAAATAAAAAAATTCTCTCATTCAAACATAGGGTAGGTGTTTGGAGATCGTAAACATTTGAGGGGCTTGATACTGGATCACAGTATTTTTAGCCAAGTGTGACTAAGGAAATGTTTGGCATGGAAAAGTCGCTCTCAGTTGAGCTTCATTTGTGCAGGCAAATCCTTGCCTTTGCTTCAACAAAGATGGTACATTGCTGGCTGTTGCTGCAAGAGAAAATAAAATAAAAATCTTAGCACCTGATTATGATGATATTTCGAATATCTTCAAAGTTTCCGAACCATCTCAATGCCAGTTCTTGCAACTCCCTGTTCATCAAAGTGTCAACAAGGTTTGTCCTTTTTTGGTTTATTGACATAATTGGCAATAACTAGATGCAGCATCACTAGTGTTAATAATTATATTTGAATTTCACATTTAGCTCCATGTCACGATTAAGCATGTTATAACTATCATCAGATCCAATATAATAATGAGATCACTTTGTATCTCCATTGAGGATTCAATTAAATATACTCAAATTGAATTTAGAAGGCTGCAAATTTATAAGTGCACCAACAGGTCAATCTTTCTTTTTAGACCGGTTAACAAACAACAAGGAAACTAGGTTTCTCCAAACAAAATAATCTTACCACTTTCCTTCTGACGAAGCACAGATTGTTAGACTGATTTACACCAACGCGGGAAAAGGCATCTTGGCATTGACATCAGATGGTATAAATATACTTTGGAAATGGCCAGGGAATGAGCAAGTTAGTAGAAGCTTTCATACCCACTTTTAGATTTTTATTATTTCTATTTTTCACCTCCTCCTGTTTGTTCTTACCTTTCCTGGAGTTGAATGTGGGGTCTTAATTTACTGTACAATAAAGGATGAGGTATCACATGCAGGCAATGTCCCATGATTGCCCTCGCTTATGGAAACCAGGGAATGGCTTGCAGTTTATGATCAATGACCGAGAAAACTTCAGGCCCGTAGAATCAGTAGGCTGTTTTGCCATATCAAATAATGGTGTTAATCTCGTTTCAACATCAGGTGGTTCATTCTCCTTGTTCAACATGGAGACATTCGAGGTAACCTTGAGAGATAGCAGTATTGTGTTTCCTTTTGCTAGTTGCTTCTAATAATACCAGGATTGAACTAACCAGAAACTTCTCGTTGGCTGTTAATAACAGACTATCAAAACCTTCATGTCTCCACCACCTGAGGCAACGTCTATTTCCTTCTACCCTCGAGATGATAATGTAGTAGCTGTAGGCTTTGTTGATTCTAGCATCCTTATTTATAACATCCATACAGATACGGTATGTGCCTTTTTCCTTGATCTGTGACTCTGAAAGATATGCACCACTTCGTGATCAGAGGAAAATGAAGCTAGTTGTCTGTGACTTTTGTTTATGCAGCTTTTAAAAAAGCTCACGGGTAACTCAACAATAGTTACTTCCGTTGCCTTCTCAAGTACTTTGCATGCTCTTGTTCATGCTGAGGCTGATAATACGGTTAGTCTTCAATACTCAATACAGTTTTTGAATTAGCTCCCCTGTTTTTTAGACCAACATGGATCTGTTTCCTATGGCTACTTTGTCTCATTTTATAGCACAAAGGCATTATGGGATGAGTATCCACAAAGAGCTAGGAATATGAACCTGTTATCTGTCCGACTTCTTGCAGATTTTCTCATGGAATGTTGAAAAATGGGAAAATTTGAAAGGAAGGCGCTTGCAGTTGCCTGCTGAGAGGGACCCAGAAGTGCTATGTAATGCTCACATTCAGTTTCACCCAGAACAGATAAACTTCCTCGTTGTACAACATAGTCATCTTGCAATTTATGAAGCACAGGACTTCACTTTTGTCAAACAGGTTCCTTATTGTTCCCGTCCTATATGATCAACTTTTCTAAATGTATAAAATGAAATGACTAAATATAGTCTTGTTTCATGGCAGTGGGTTCAAGTACCTCCTTTACCTATCTTACAGGCAGATTTTTCATCTGATGGAACGGAAATATATGCTGGTTTTGGGGATGGGACTATCAAAATATTGGATGCTTCAAATCTTCAACCTCTTTGCAGGGTAGATCCCACTGCTTACCTTCCCCTTCTCCCCACTTCAAGGTATGTTGTGTCTAAAGTCTTGAGACAAGTCAGAGCCCACAAGTGGTATTTGCATTACAGTTGAAGATAAATTGCCAAGTATTCTTCGAAGTCTTAATGCACTGATTTTAACACGGTGAGTGTATTTGGTGGTGGCAGTGAGAGCAGCAGTGAAGGCCTACGTGCTATAGCTGCAAATCCAGTGAAGGCAGGCCAGTTTGCTGTGGGGTTTTCAGATGGTAAAGTCTATGTGATGGAGCCTCCAGAGGCAGGACTTAAGTGGTCCACACTCGTACGCGATGATGACAAGGAGGCAGCAGAAACCAGTGGCGTGGGAGATGCGAATTGAGGGGAAAGAAGAGTTGTGCATAGTTCAGTTGTTGCATTAGTTCAATAGAAATCATTCTTTTTGTAATGAGTTTAATAGAAATCTTTCCGGGGGGTGTTAAAAAAGTGATGGTCCCTTGCTCATACAGAAACAGAATGGTTAGGCCAGAGCCCTGTGAGAACACTTAGTTTTTTCAAGAATAAGCCAGTCTGAACAGGCTGGACTGGGTTCCTTGGGCTGGCTAAAGCACATTGTTCACACCTTATTAGGAGAGATAATAACAGATTTTTCTTTAAAATTTGTATTCATGTTTTCAATTTTTTAATGCTCATTTTACATATTTTCTATACTCATATAGAAGATGAGTTCTTGAAAATAATTAACTCGAAAAAAAATAATCACAACTAAGGACCATGCTTTTTTTGAAAAGAAAAAAAAATCAAAAGTTCATTCTTCAATATTCTTAATTTTCGTTAATGTTCTTGAAAGGTTCTTAAATGTCAATTTCCCTAAAATATAACCAAATTTTTCATGCCAGAAAAAATATAACCAATTTATTGTGGTAGAAGTTGCAATCCAACTACGTATTTCAGAAATCCTTGCGACGACGTTGCCTCTCAGTTGTGATTGACCTATCTCGTCTGATTTTCGACAAATCACGTCCTCTGCTTTGCTTGTCACATTCTTGCCCAGATTAGGGCAAAATCTCCTAAAGAAAACTCCTTGCCTTTTTGAACTCAAATCCCTACGATAAATTGAAGTCCAAGATCCATCAAAAGAGCAACGGAGAATGTTAACAAATGCAATTAGAGGGATATAAAGGAGAAAATGAAGAATCATGTATTAGGATGTGTTTGGAAACAGTTTTTGAGAATAGTTTATGGAAAAAAAGTGATTTTTGATAATAGATTCTGGCAGAATAGATTATGAGAAAAAAATGATTTTGATAAAATGAGAGAGTGTTTGGATATTATGGTCAGAATAGCTTTTTTCATGGTCAAATTACTGAAAATGACATTAACTTTTGTGATAATTACATAGAAATGATAAGATTATATTTTATGTATTATATAGTAGTAAATTTCATAATAAATACAAAAAATGGCATAAAATTATCTAAAAAATTTATAATTAATATATATATATATATAATAATAATAATAAATTGTAAAAAATAATTTATAATAAATAGATATAAAATATTAGATTATATTTTAGGTATTATTTAACATAAAATTGAACAATAAATACAAAAAACTCTTTAAATTTGTCCGAAAAAATTATAAATTTTGTGACAAAATAAATAAATAAATTGTACATACATACATAGAAATATATATATTAATAAATTGTACATTGAAAGTTTATAATAATTACATATGAATGATAAGATTATATTTTAGACAAACAAAAAAAACTGCTAGTCATTTTCTTAAAACTACATCGTTTTGGTGTAGTTTTAAGGAGCTGAACTTTTTTTTTTTGTCTGAAAAAAATGATATCTAGTATTTTGAAATATTTTCTTGGACGTATGTAGTATCAAAAAATATTTTTTAAGTAACATGCAGAATTATAAAATAATTTTTAGTGCTTTTAAATTTTTAAAATATTTTTTGAGTTGTACCCAATATATTTACAAACTGATTGTAATTTTACCCTTAATTTATTTTTTTCAGCTTCAAAAATTACTTTAAAATATTAGGTGCTCCTGGAAAAATATTTTAGAGTAGATGACACTGGGTACAACTGAAAAAATACTTTAAAGTAATTTTTAGAGCTGAAAAAATAAATTAAGGGTAAAATTGCCATCAGTCTGCAAACACACTGGGTACAACTAAAAAAATATTTTAAAGGATTAAAAGCACTAAAAATTATTTTAAGATACTACATGCTAATTAAAAAATATCTTTGGACATTTTTTAAAACAAAAAAAGCATGGTTTTGGACAAAAAGCAATAAAAAGAAGTTTTTCCCAAAACTATGATTTTGGACATCAAAACCATGGTTTCCAAAAAAAGAGAGTGTTTGCCTAATTTTTCTCAAAACCATGGTTTTGAGAATTTTCCAAACACACTATTAATATAAGAAGAGCAATATACTCATATAAATTATAATTCACTGGAATAATCTCTAATTTATCCTCATTAAAGAAGATAATCAACTTTACTTAGAGATTAAGAGAGATTTTCCTATCTAGAAAAAGGCTCAAATTATCCCGTCTCTAAACATGTTGAGAATCTTCCTTACAAGAATAAAATGTTCTTTAACTCAATATAAAACATAAATTGAGGGCGTGGTTTTCCTTTTTCCCAAAAGGGCAGGAAAGATTGAAAGAAAGGTGACAGGAGATTATGTCTTATTTGATTTTATTTTTAAAAACACAAAAAACTAAAAACTTATTTAAAAAATTGTTTTTAAAAACTAAAAAATTATTTAAAAAATTGTTTTTAAAAACTAAAAAACAAACAAAGTTTTTAGGTGTTTTTTATTTTTTATTTTTTAAAGCCGATACCTATCGGCCATTGACATCACATTACCGGCAATGACCACTACCACGTCAATGCCTGCGACAGCTTCCACCATGTTACTTCAAAAACATATTTTTTAGAACAACTATCTAAACATATTTTTTCCAAAACTTATTTTTAAAAACTATTTTATAAAACTGTTTTGTAAAAAAAACAGAAAACATAATTGTTGAAATGACAGGATGTTCAATTGGTACTTGCAAAAGAGGTCCATTGGGCTAATTGGGCCTCGGTCAGTTTTAATATGTAGTTATATTTGTATTGTGCATATGAGCACAAGGTAGAGAATAGAGTTGGGTGTGTGATAGAAATCCTAGTATATATGCGATAAAAACTCTTTTTCAGTGAAATATATAGAAATATTATTCCAATTTTGTATTTTGTTATATGGCATCAGAGCCTTGGTTCCTCTGAGAATCCTATCACCTCCAACCTGATTCGTCTGACCTATCTGCCTCTCTCATGCTTGTTCCTGTTTGTAACCCTAATCCCTAATTTTTTATGTTGTGAAATCGCGACTCATAGAGAAGAACAGAAGACTTTAAGCAGTGAGATAATTCTTGGTGGACTCAACTTCAATTATCCACTTTACCTGCACCCTTCCGACACTTAAGGGACAATAATCATTCCTCAAGTACTCACTAGTAGTGAGAATTACTCGATTTGGTCAAGAGCTATAAAGATCGTGTTGGAATTTTTGGTCTAACTTCTATGGGTTATGAATAAGAAGTAGGTTGGAAGAGAAGAGGGAAAATGAAGGAGAAAATAGTGTGTGGATAAAAGTCTCACATTGGACAAATCAAGAGAAATAAGAGTATATAAGACTCAACTGCTAAACCTCTAAAATGGGCCCTTGGGCCAATCCACTTTTGTGGAGGAGTAAGGACGTACATGGGCCTTGGTCCACCACACGTGCGCGCGCCGCAGCCGCCGCCGATCCATGCGTGTGTGATATTTAAAATAATATTAATAATTTTTTATTAAATTATTTTTTAGTTTGTCCGAACAATCCCTGAACTTTTGTTTAATTCTTTGTTTACCTCTCCGTAATTCTCCCAACAGTGCGGCTGTAGCGAAACACTGTGACCGAACTGGTGCTTCCGTTTCGGTGCGTCCTTCGGCTTCATTCTGATGTGTCTGTTCGTCCAACGTACTTGTTCGCCAGCAAGAGTCACCATTCGCTTCTGTTCGCTCCGTTCTGGTATGTCTATTGGCACGACGCACCAATTCGTTCGCAAGATTCGAGTCCATCTGATCAATTTCCTTCATCTATAAATAGGACGTGCTAGTAACAGGAAAAAATAACTTAATCTCAAAACACTCATCTCTCATATACTGCATAGTGCATTCTGTAATCATCCCATAACCTGTGTGATTCTGAAAGTAATCTCATTGTGTTCGTTCGGGCTTCTGATTGATAGTGTCATCATTCTGAAGACGCAATCCGTTCTATCATGGGAGACAATTGTTCGAGAACCTTAGGCATTTGTATAGAGGGAACAAATTGTCTTAAGGAGGCAACATACGTTAGGCTCGGATTTTTTCAAAGTTCATTATTATTTTCGGCAGTCTTGTGAGTTTTTTTATAGTATACATAACGGTTCTGTATTTACATATTATGCCATTTATAGTTATACAGATTTTTATTCAAATTTCTATATTAAAAGTACTTGGGAACAACATATCACTCTCAGAGGTAAGCATAAATGGGTTTTATCAATAGTATTTAAATCAAGTAGTAGAAAACATATCTTTCTTAGGTGTTTAGTTTTTTCTTTCAATATCAAGGAGCTAACAACTCGGATCAGCTCCCTCTATCGGTATCCACATGAATAGGAATCCAACACGAACAGCGTGCTAGCGCCACCAACGTCCCTCTAGAGTTTTCTTTTTCTTATGGCTCTCTATCTATTTTTTTATTATCCGTAGAAAATCCTAGCTCTCACTTTAAATAACTAGTTATGATTTTCTATTTTATGATGGATATTATATTTTTAAAATTAATCTTAATTAATTTTAAAATACATATAATATCAATTAACACTTAATTATTTTTTAAGCAAATTAAATAAATATGGTTTAATTAATTCTGTCCAACATTTTTAATTTAACCTATTTATTTATTTGGAATAAAAAGCCAATAAAAATAAATTTAATTTATCTTTATAAATAAAATCTGAGATATTATATCTTTATCATGTTAGTTATTAAATTTAATGTATAAGATAAAAATAAATTTAAAACTAATACAATATAACAATATTATCATATGTATGTATGTATGTATGTATGTATGTATGTATGTATGTATGTATGTATGTATGTAATATTATTAATTTTCTTTTCGAACACACACACACATATTTATCAAGTAAATATTCACACAACGTGTGTGTGTGTAAAATTCGTCCACCCTAAATTAACCATTATATTTATTAAATCCAGACATATCTTAGGTTCAATGAATCTGAACATTATAACTCGTGTTGAGTTATTTTTTGTGCGGACCTGTAGGTCCATATGAAATTAGCAGTATGCTAATGACTATACTAACCTACAAGTCGTAAGCGACATCTAGCAAGACATTATGACTACCTAATTCATATGAGGGTTGATAAACTAATACAACCTGTGATACAACCATATCACGTCCCTTTTGTCACATGATATTTCAGTCAAGGATGAGGTATGAAGAATGTCATTCGCTTATTCCTGACCATTACTTTCTCAATCCCTGAGTAGTCTGACTATAGAAATGAAAATTCATTTCCATCATAGTATGACCATACATTTCTCAGATTCACTCATTGCGGGGTCCAATAATATCTCTCTACTAATATAAATGACGAATTGTTAGGATTGGAAGGCACAACAAAATAATTAAAATTTAAAATTTTCCAATCCAAATTGTAGATCAATCAACGATGTTTAAATCGAGTAGTATGAATCATACCTTTTATGTGTTTTACCTTTTCGATCTCAAAGAGCTAACACCTCAGATTAGCTCCCTCTACCGATATCCGCACGAATACGACTCCAACATGGATAGCGTGCTAGCGCCTCCAATGTCTCCCTAAAGTGTTTCTTTTCTTATAGTTCTTTAGGTTTTCATCATCTATAGAATTAACTAGCTCTTCCATTTTTTAACTAATAAGGCCCATATAGGATCTTCAAAATTAATCTTAATGAATTTTGAAATCCATATTATATCAATTAACACTTAATTGTTTTGATGAATTAATTAAATAAATTTGGTTTAATTAAATTTGTCCAATATCTTTAATTTAACTTATTTATTTAATCTGAATAAAGAGCCAATAGAAATATAATTAATTTATCTTTATAAATTAAATATGTGATATTATATCTCTATCAATGTTAATTATTAAATTTAATTTATCAAATAAAATTAAATTTGAAACTAACACTACATAATAATATTTTTGAATTTTACACACACACACACACATATAATTCATCCACCATAAATTAAATATTATATTCATTGAATCTTAAATACATTTTAGATTTAATGAATCTTGACATTATAGCTCTTGTTGAGCTATTCTTATGTGTGACCATGTAGACCCATACGAAGTTGGTAGTGGGCCAATAACTATACTAACCCACAAGTCGCAAGCGGCCTTTAGCAAGACATTACGACTACCCAATTCATATGAGGATCGTTAACACGATGCAACCTGTCATGCAACCATATCACGTCCATTTTGTCATACGATATTTCAGCCAATGATGAGGTATAGATAATATCATCCTCCTATTCATGACCATTACTTTTCCAATTCCTGAATAGTCTAACAATATAAATGGAAACTTCTTTCCATCGTAACATGTACATACATTTCTCAGACTCACTTATCGAGGGGCACAATAATATCTCTCTACTAATGTGAGGGACAAATTTCATCTTGACTATTCACATTCCTCTACATGAAAACTACTAAGCCCGATTATAGCATTTATCATCATCCGGTTAAAAGTGACTTTTGACTAGGTCAAAGCTTAACAACTCTCATGTAGGAATCCATGATGATCTCAAGTCAAAGGGTATAGTGTCGTAGTTATACATGAGATAAGCTTATAACTCCATCCATGGAGCTTTCTCATAATGGGTTGGTCTAGTACCGTGTACCCTTACAAGTGTCTAAGACTTTGATTCATATCTCTATACTTTATTAAAGTCATACTAGTCTTATTTCATATTTGCTCCCGCATAGGTAACCGACCAGAGACATTTAGGACAACTATTATTATTTATCCAAGGATACAGTTATCACAGTAAATATGCGAATAATATGATGACAAAATAGAGAAATTCATTAAATAATAATGTTCAAAGTATAATGATTGGCCCATAAGGCACAATTTCCAACACAAACTCCATCTTAACCATTTACATTCCTCTGCATGACAACCATTAAGCCTAAACATAGCCTTTATCGTCACCTGGTCAAATGTGACTTTTAATTAGGTCAAAATTGAGCAATTCTCATATAGGAATCCATGATGATCTTAGTGAATCCATGATGATCTTAGTTCAAATGACATAGTGACGTGGTTATACATGAGACAAGCTTATGACTTGATCCATGCAGCTTTCTCATAGCGAATCAGTCCAGCATCTTGTACTCTTACAATTGCCTAGGACTTTGATTCGTATCTTTATACCTTTTCAAAGTCATACTGGTCATATTTCATTTTTGCTCCCGCATAGATGACTAACCAGGGACACTTAGGACAATCATTATGATTTATCTAATGATAGTTATTACAGTGAACATTCAAATAATATGATAACAAAATGGAGAAATTCATTGAATAACAATATTTAAAATATAATGATTGGCCCATAAGACACAATTTCTAATAAGGATATGTGCTTTTGAATTTAGGAACAAAACAAACCTTTGTAAGCAATCATGTATGATTTTTGGAGGAAAGATTTCCCTTCAAAGATAACATAGGCATTGATCAAGGGGGTGTGGAATAAAGCATTTCAAAACATGTTTTTCTTTAAACCTGATGATTCCCCCTCTTAGGACATGAATAATCATCAGGAAGTGATTCATGAGGCTAGAAAATGGAATTTAGAAGCTAATGAACCAGATAATCATAGACCTAAGATACCTAGAATGTCTTGCCCAACTGAACACATATCCAATATCCCAATTGTACCAAATGTCACCGATGAAAACCATATGCTTGAACAACCTAATTTGGAGCTTGGCAAAAATAGGCCAAGTAGAGAGCGAAAGGCTCCTATATGGGCCAAAAGATTATGTATGTTCTGCATTTGCATCATATTTTCCTTCTCATGCATCTCATACTCCTGGCCCATCTAATATTTAAAAGAAACAGGGCCGTTGTCCCATAGAGCATCATCTTCTTATTCACATATTTCCTCTAATTTTATGTGTTTTCTCTCATGTATTGATTCCATAAAAGAGCCTAATACTTGTGATGAAGCCATTAAAGACAAACATTGGATATAAGCTGTGTGATTAGAAATAGATGCATTAGAAAGTAACAAAACATGGGAATTAATGCATTTGCCTAAAGAAAAGAAAGCAATAGGTTGTAAATGAATGTATAAAGTGAAATATAGACCGGATGGTAGTGTTGATAAATATAAAGCAAGACTAGTAGCGAAAGACTACACATAAAGAGAAGGAATTGATTATCATGAAGCATTTTCTCCTGTAGTTAAAATAACAACGGTACAAATAATACTTAAGTTGGTTGTAATTAATAATTGGAATATATTCCAAATGGATGTATATAAGGCTTTCTTACAGGGTGACTTATATGAAGAAGTGTATATGTCAATGCCTTGAGGACTTGAAGGCAAGGGGGAGAAAATGGTATGTAAATTGAGATAGTCCTTATATAAACTTAAACAAGCATCTAGATAATAGAATTGAAAGCTTACAAAGGCTTTGGTTCAAGATGGTTTTGTTCAAAGTAGGCATGATTATTCAATGTTCATTAAAAATTCTAGTGCTGATATGATAATTATATTAGTATATGTTAATGATATTTTAATACCAGGGAGTTCCATGAAAAAACAAAGCATATTAAAGTTGATATATATTTTGTAAGGGACAAATTGCAGGATAGCCTCATCAGTTTGCAGCGTGTAAAAAGTGGTGAACAAGAGGCTGATATTTTCACTAAGGCAATAGGGAAAGAGACTCTAAATAAGGGTCTGTTTGGAAACACATTTAGTGACAAAAAAAGCCCATTTGCAGCTATGAAAAACCCATAAACCTATTTGGCATGTTGAGACCCCGTTGGCAACGCATGAGCTGTGACTGGGCTTTTGGAAAAAAAATGAGCTTTTGTGAGAAGCTCCTCTTTGTAGCTTCTGGCAGAGACCATTGCAAGCATTTATTCCACATTCAACCCTCTCAACGTCTCAGCAAGGCATCCCTCTTCTTTTTCTCACTTTTCCAAATCCAATCATTCCCAGCCGGCGAAAGACAAAAATAGCCCTTGGGTTGATTTTTAATTTATCAAAAGTGAGTTTCATTGTACCATAAAAAAAGTTCAATTGACTTGACATTGAAATATTTAATTTTTAAAGGATGACGAAATTAATTATTGAAATTTTTTATTTAAAAAAATTGTAGTTACATTTTTAACATCAATTACAACAATATATATAAAAACAATATAATATGTAGTATTCAACAAGATTCATGCATTTTTCAGTCATTTTCCATTTAAACAGGCTTTTCAAACGCTAATTCAAACAAGTTCAAGATTAAAAAAAAGCCACTTCTCCCACCGCCAATCTAAACATAAATCACATTGACAAAGTGATTTTTTTTAATCTGGCTTCTACAAAAACAACATTAAAAAAAATTCACTTCTTCACCACTAATCGAAACACACACTAAAATGTTTAGCAAGTTAGGAACTTTTGATATTTTTCACCCTCAACTTGAGGGGAGTTTTGAAATGACAGGATTGGTACTTTTGATAAGAGGTCCATTGGGCTAATTGGGCCTCGATCAGTTTTAGTATGCAGTTTTATTTATAGTATTTATATAAGTACAGGGTAGACAACAGAGTTGGGTGTATGATAGATATCCTAGTGTATATGCGATAGAAACTCTTTTCCGGTAAAATATACGGAAATATTATTTCAGTTTTCTATTTTCTCACAATAATGAAACAAAACAGGCCTTTTATTTTTGGGTTATGGTGCAAAAATACCCTTATGCTTGTGTGAAATGTGCATGCAACACCTAATTTTTTTTTCTTAAGAGCATAAATGCCCATCAACATTGAAAAAATGGGCTAAATTACAACTTCCGTCATCTGCCTATAACGTCTGTTGGTTGAATAAGGTGGGACCCACTTGTATTACTTTTCACTTCTTCCTTTGCCAACTCTCTCCTTCACTTCTTCCTCTACCTTCTTCTTCATTAATTCTTCCTCACCGTAGCTCACCACCATTTCCCTCTTCACCGTAGCTCACCACCATCACCCTTGCTTTCTTCTTTCTCACATCAACTTTTTGTTTCAAACTTGCATCACCGTCAATTTCCTCACATGCAGCGGACTTCATCTCCTATTTTCCCAATGTTATCGACACCATCTCCGGCCCCATTTCCGGCAATTCCTTGAACCAACAGTGAGTTAAACACCGAACTAACATAAATAACTGGGAGTTGCTTGGGAAAGCTCCAATAGTGCAGTTAACCACCGTCTCTAGCCCTTCCTATTACCGTCAACACTTCTGGGTGAAGGAGGAAAACTGAACCACCGATTGGACCTTCTTCCTCTGTCGCTAGCATCATATACCAGCTCGCCAGAGTAGCTTTTCCCTCGCCAGCATAATCACTGTCGGTTCATTACCGTCCCTTCCTCAACTCACCAAAATTCTTCCTTCGTTCTCCATCAAGCACTATCGCTAGCTTAGGTTTTAAGTTCCGGCAAAATTCTGCAGATTTCGGCCCCTACTTTCGGCGAGTTGATTCGCAGCAGTTTTGTGTTGGATTGTTTAAGGAATTTCAGAGTAACCAAACCAGATTGGAGACCAACACTATAAAGCTGAGTATCCATAACTCTGCCATGCTTCGCCGAAAACTGGGTTTGTCACCGAAAAGTTCAAAGCTCTAACCAAAAATCTGGGAACACTTGCTGGAATCATAGAAACTTGTGGAAATCACATAAAAGCTTACAGTGATCGGTGGTGGGATCATCCACCAATATGTCTTGGTCGGAGGCAGAAGAGGAAGAAGCAAAGAAGAAAGCAGATAAGGAAGAATCAAAGAAGAAGAAGGCAGAAGAATAAGTGAATGAGAGAGTTGGCAAAGGAAGAGAAATAAAATAATACAAATGGGTCCCACCTCATTTAACCGACATTACAGGTAGATGACCGAAGTTGCAATTTAGCCCCTTTTCATTGTTGATGGACATTTATATTCTTAATAAAAAAATTTTGATGTTGGATGCACATTTCACACAAGCATAAGGTATTTTTCATCATACCCCTTTATTTTTTGCATATTTAATTATGTATTTCCTCTCTTCGTATGAAAACGACGTGCTTTGATGAGGCGGCTCTAATTCCCAAAACCATCCGTTCTTGCATGCGGCGCCCCGGCATGTAACCAGACGTTGACGCCTGTAATAACAGAGCCTGATTGATAACTTATTGCGCTTATCATACTCTACTTATCATCACTCGCCTGCAGCGCCGACTATAAATCAGTCAGCCTCTCGCCGGTAATAACCACCATTCCGTTCAGAAAATCTAAGCTGGAATAGGACTTCTGAAAGCTATCTAGTAAAGACTCTCAGTTTCCTTTTCCTTTTCGAGGCTTTCTTTTTCAATGTAAACACTATTTCCTTCTTCTTTATTTGTTTATTTTCATCATTCTGTTGATATTTGAGGAACTTTTTTTTTTTCCCTGATTGTTCCTCTTCTTGGCTTCTTCTCCACTCCCTCCGTTCTCTTTAAAGAAAATTAACGTTTATCGTCCTCTTCAATTCTTTAAACAAGAAACCCTTTTCAGTTTGCCTTTTTAAATTCGAGCCATAATTATTATGGCGAATGTTGAAGCATCTTGAAAAGATTACTTTGATCAGGGTCCTTTCTTCATTTTTCTGTTTGTTTCCAGCTGTCTAATTTTGTAACCTAGTTGCACAATGAAAATTCTGGACTGGTTCTTCTTGAGTTCAAAAACTGAAAAGAGGCCATTATGAAGAACCCCAACTTTTCAAATTGGAACCCCTTCAACAATTGTTTTCTCTAGCCAATTGATCTTTTATTCTTTAAGCAACGGTAGAACACTTTCTCCAAGATTATCTGTTGCATTTATTCGTGCTTTGATTTAGAGTGATTGTAAGATTCCGCCAAAACGCTTGATTTCCCCCCTCTTTATCAGATATGTACCTGTGTTCTGAACTGGTAATCTATAAAACAAACGGGGATTGTGGTTATGTCCAGCCTCAAGAAAGAGATTATCTTCCTTTCTACAGTTTTGTGAAGAGGAAGGTTTTAAGGAAACCTCACATATGTATGTCTCTCGCCATTTTGGCTTTCTGGTTTTAATGTGACCGTTCCTTGTTCTTTCTTTAATGGATCTTATTGTCTTTTTATCCTGCATTCATAGGTTCGAGCGTGAAAGTGGGCACTACTTTGACAAGAAACATTTTGAGACATGGTGCTTGCTGGGAAAGTTGAGGACGATGAGACCAATCAATTTTGTTCCACAAATGTTGATAACAATAAGTTCTCCACCAAAATATACTTTGAATTGAGGAAACAGAAATTCCTTGAGGCGTTGGACAGGTAAGCTTTTCAGTCTCACAAAGATCTTGTTGGTCTCAACAGGGAACATGAATCACTTTCAAACTGCCAAGACACGAATTCTGTGAGGGAGATTGTCGCAGAGGATCCTGAAACAATCATTGAAGAAAATCCACTGCTCAATGGAAAGCTTAATTTTCCCTCAAATCCTGTGAACAGTGATGATTGTAGCCCATCTAGTGTAATAGATTTCTCACTCTTCACTACTGCTAATGAAATTTCAGGTATAGGGTCTTGATTATTGCATTGGTTCCTTTTTAAGATGGTCATTAATACCGGGAGTTGATGGTGATCTTTGATGGCCTTTTTGTACGAACGCCTGTGAAGATTCTTGACGATCCTAATCAAATATCCAAGGGAAAATCCTGCCGAATTTTAGATGAGGTCAAATAGATTAATTTTTTTTTTTTCCTTCAACCTCTCCTTACATTTCTTATTTTGTATCTGCAGAATGAAATGCATGGGGTGCCTTGTGTGTAGGTGCCATCACGTGCCCCAGAAAGTTGTTCTGACACTGGATGATTATTCACCTCCTACTAGCATGGATTTTCATCCTTATTGGCACTTTATTCTTCTAGGTTTCTTTATACTTGATGTTACTATTTGACAATTGTTTTCCTCTATATAATTTGGTGCAAAATTTGGTACTGAAAAAGTGAAAACGGCTAACAGATGAACAATGGTATATTACTTCAGCTGGAACTGAAATTGGCAGTATAAGAATTTGGGATGTAGCGGTTGCCTCTGGTAAGGAGTTGCTTTCTCCAAATTTGAGGTTTGGAACACTAGAGCACGTTCAACCAATTCCAAGGTATGTTTGTTTCCTTACCAAGTAGTCCTTAGTGAATTGTTGTTATATAGTAAATTATCTCATGTTGGAGCCATTGTCAACAATGTCCAGGCAGCCATAGAAAAAGATTTGTGGATCTCTATTAATAAAGTCATTTGGAGCTCTGATGGTTCAATGTTCGGTAAGGATGTTAAGCTACATGGACTAAGTCTAATCAAGCAATCATCAACGATATGAAGCTTTCTTTTTCCCCATTCTTTCTTGCTTCTAGTTCTTTTTACTCGTTTTGAATAGGGGTTGCGTTTTCGAAACACCTTGTTCACTTATATTCCTTTGTTCGCTTATATTCCCGTAATGGTGAACGTAAAATAGACATTTCCCGGCATTTGGAAGTATTACTCTTTTAACCCTCTGGATTTCTACTGCATAGAAGTGATATATGTGTTTTCAGGATGTAATGCCAAATATTTGCTTCTCAGATTTAAGCTCATGATAGCAGTGTCAATGATATAGCCTTTTATTTGGTTCGTGGGAAACTATTAGTCATAACATGTGGTGACGACAAGGCAGTAAAGGTCAGATCGCTGGGCAGAAGATAGATGTTTTAGTATTAAAGAAACTGATGTGTCTATGTCTGTTTTTAAGGTATGGGATGCAAAAACCGGTGAGGGGCTTAATACTTTTGGTGCTCACAGTGCTCCAGTTTGTTCAATCTGTACTCATGTGAAGGAATACGTTCGTGTAAGAATGCTTTGGATTATTTTCCATTGAACACAATCTCATTACTTTCTAACTGGTTGCATGTATCACTAATTTTTGTACGTTGTGATTTTTGTTCTCCTACACCACAGTTTATATTTTCAGCTTCAATTGATGGAAAGATTATGGCATGGTTATACAACACTTTGGATGACATCACTGATTATGACGCCCCTGGTTGTGGATACACTAAATTGGCTTATAGTACTGATGATCAAAGGTGGTGAATTAATTAATGGTCTTCTGTGCATTAAATGAACATGTGATTATTTTGTAACTAGTGTTAAAAAATTTTGTAGGCTTTTTTCATCTGGTGTTATCAAGGATGGAGAGCCATTTCTTGCGGAATGGGATGAAAATGAAGGGAGCATAAAAAGAGCCTACAAGGGATTTAAGGCTCCATGCTCTTCTAAAATCCAATTTGATACAATATGGAACCGATTTTTGGTTGCTGGTGATGATAATATGGTTAAGTTTTGGGATATGGACAACGTACAGCTATTGGCAAGCACCAATGCCAATGGGGAATTGCTGGTAAGCTCTTCAGTGACCAAAGCCATATATTAAACATTACATGATTGGAGATCATAAACACTTGAGGGGCTTGATACTGGATGATAGAGTACCAGATTAGCTTGAGATAATGGAAGTTGTAAAGATTTAGAGATTTTAGGAGTAAATATTTATTAATATAATTTTAGATATTGTTTATTTTATTTAGGATATTTTCTTATTTATTAGTGGTCCTTAAGTTTAGGATTAGTGGGTTAGTTAGTTGCAGATTAAAATAATATTTATTTAGGTATTTACTTCCATTATCTGCGGATTAATAGGATAAATTTAGGAATATTTTTAGGGAGTGATTGTTATATTTTTTATCTATAAATATGGAGTCTCAATTCATTCATGTAAAAGTAAGTATGAAATATATGAAAAATTATTAGAGAATTACTTCTCTGATTGTGGGAGATTCTCCTTAGGCTTTAATAGTCCGATGAGTTACAGATTTTGGCTCATCTTTCTATTAAGGATTTACTCTATTCTTCATTATATTGTGAGATTAGATTATGATTTCATAATTTGATAAAGATTTATCCTTTTAATTTTTATCCTCTTATTCTTCTACCTTTCCTTAAAAAAATCGGTCTCTACCACTGGATCGCATTATTTTTAGCCAAGTGTGTGTGACTAAGGAAATGTTTGACATGGAAAGGTCACTCTCAGTTGAGCTCCATTTTTGCAGGCATATCCTTGCCTTTGCTTCAACAAAGAGGGAAGATTGCTGGCTGTTGCTGCAAGAGAAAATAAAATCAAAATCTTAGCACCTGATCATGATGATATTTGGAATATCTTCAAAATTTCCAAACCATCTCAGTGCCAGTTCTTGCAGCTCCCTGTTCATCAAAGAGTCAACAAGGTTTGTCCTTTTTTTGCTTTATTGTCATCATTGGCAATAACTAGATGCAGCATCACTAATGTTAATTATATTTGTATCTGCATTGAGGATTCAATTAAATATACTCAAATTGAATTTAGAAGGCTGAAAATTTGGACTGATTTACAGCCACTTTCCTTCTGATGTAGCACAGATTGTTAGACTGATTTACACCAACGCGGGAAAAGGCATCTTGGCATTGACATCAGATGGTATATGTATACTTTGGAAATGGCCAGGGAATGAGCAAGTTAGTAGAGGCTTTCATACCCACTTTTAGATTTTTATTATTTCTATTTTTCACCTTCTCCTGTTTGTTCTTACCTTTCCTGGAGTTGAATTCGGGGCCTTAATTTACAGCACAATAAAAGATGAGGTATCACATTGCAGGCAACGTCCCGTGATTCCCCTCACTTATGGCAACCAGGGAATGGGTTGCAGTTTATGAGCAATGACCTAAAAAACGTCAGGCCTGTAGAATTAATAGGCTGTTTTGCCATATCAAATAATGATTCATATCTCATTTCTACATCAGGTGGTTCAATCTCCTTGTTCAAATTGAAGACGTTCAAGGTAACCTTAAGAGATAGTAGTATTGTGTTTCCTTTTTCTATTTGCTTCTAATATTTTACTTGGATTGAACTAACCTGAAAGTTGAAACTACTCGTTGGCTGTTAATAACAGACTGTCACAACTTTCATGTCCCCACCACCTCAGGCAACGTCTATTTCCTTCTACCCTCGAGATAATAATGTAGTAGCTGTAGGCTTTGATGATTCTAGCATCTTTATCTAAAACGTCAGTACAGATCGGGTATATGCACTTTCCTTGATGTGAGAAAGGTGTGCGCCACTTCGTGATCAGAGGAAATTGAAGCTAGTTGTCCGTGACTTTTGTTAATTCAGGTTTTAAAAAGGCTCAGGGGTCACTCAACAAGAGTTACTTCCCTTGCCTTCTCAAATACTTTGCATGTTCTTGTTTCTGCTGAGGCTAATAATAAGGTTAGTCTTCAATATTCAATACGGTTGTCACCATACTCAATACAGTTTTTGAATAGGCTCGCCTGTTTTTTTTACCAACATGGATCTGTTTCCTTTGGCTGCTTTTTCTCATTTTATACTCCCTCCGGTCTTTAATATAAGACATATTTGGGGAGTTAGTCTTGATCTTACTCCATAATATAAGACATAGTTTTTATATTTGTCAATATTTTTCTAATTTACCCCTATTGATGCTTCCTTAATAATAATACATGTCATATTAACTAATTTAACAAACTTCCTTAATCTAATTAAATTATATAAATATGTTTTATATTAGCGAGCGAAGGGAGTAGTACAAAGGCATTATGGGATGAGTATCCGCAAAGAGAATATGAAGTTGTTATCTGTCCAACTTCTTGCAGATTTTCTTATTGGGTGTTGAAGAGTCGGAAAAATTGATAGGAAGGCGCTTGCAGATGCCTGCTGAGAGGAAGCCAGAAGTGCCATGTGATACTCAAATTCAGTTTCACCCACAACAGATAAACTTCCTTGTTGTACAAGATAGTGATCTTGCAATTTATGAGGCACGGGAATTAACTCTTGGCAAACAGGTTCCTTATTCTTCCCGTCCTATATGATCAACTTTTCTACATGCATAATAATATGAAATGACTAAAATATAGCTCGTTTCATAGCAGTGGGATCCAATACTTCCTTTGCTTATCTCCCAGGCAGATTTTTCAGCTGATGGAACAGAAATATATGCCGGTTTTGCGGATGGGACTATCAAAATATTGGATGTTTCAAATCTTCAACCTCTTTACCTTCCCCCAACTTCAAGGTATGTTGTCTCCTAATCTGATCAAAGTTCTTGAGATAAGCCAGAGCCCGCAAGTGATATTTGCATTACATGTACCACACTCATCACTGTTGAAGATAAATTGCCAAGTATTCTTCTTGTAAGACTTGATGCATTGATATTAACAGTGTATATGGTGGCGGCAGTGAGAGCATGTACCTAGTTGCTATGGCTGCAAATCCGGTGAAGGCAGGCCAATTCTCAGTGAGAGCATGTACCTAGTTCCTGAGGCAGGACTTAAGTGGTCCACATTGTACGTGATGACGACAAGGAGGCAGCAGAAACCAGTGGTGTGGGAGATGCGAATTGAGGGGAACAAGAGTTGCGCATGGTGTATCCAGGGAACAATAAATTGGCCCCAATAGTTCAGTAACTGCATTAGTTGAATAGAAATCATTCTTTTATGATGAGTTTTAATAGAAATCTTTCTGGGAAGGGCCTAAACTCTGAAAAAAGTGATTTCACTTGTTCTTACGTATATCATCTGTTTCTAATGCATATGTCCTTGCGCTTTAATTCTCTGCTGGTCTTCTTCATTTATCTTTTTAATTTTGATTTGCTTCATCGTTTTATATCAAGATATTATTTAAAATCCATGATATGATTTCTTATTGAAAAACTCCAATCCTAACTCTATAGGCCGTGGTCTTTTACGGTTCATATAAGTTCAGTCCCTAATTTTTATTCCCGAAAAAATTGAGCGAACTCAATGGCGTAAATATTAGAAGCTTAATAAAAGAAAACGGAAAGAAAAGGACTCTTAAATACAAAGACCAAAAAGGCCAACCAATGGAATAGAAAGAAGTATATGAAGAGATAAGAACTGAAAATGAAATAAACAGCTTCCATTGACAAACCATCCATAACCTCATGAGTCATAACGATCAAACTCTTAAACAGCAAATAAAGTTGATCTAAACTGTACTGAATCAAGTCATCTGTATCACCAAGCTCTTAGATTAACTAGTTATAGATTGTTTTAGCTTAACTAGTGGTCTTGTATTCAAGTTTTAGACATGCAGCCGTGATAACTATTTGGTGGTATCAAGATTCATTCCATTGTGTACCGGCGGACTGGACTAACCGGTTCCTAATAGTGCCAAATAACTGTGAATTAATCCAAAACATTAAGTGATCTCTTCAAAATACTTGTGGGCTTTGAACATCTTCCCTTCTTTGCTTATAATGAAACAGGATGGTTAGGCCAGAGCCCTGTGAGAACACTCTGTTTTTGCCATTTTCTTGAGTAAGCCAGTCTTGCCCGGCCCAGTATGAACAGGCTCGACTGGGTTCCTCGGGCTAAGTAAAGCACACTGTTCACTCCTCATCAAGAGAGATAATAACATAATTTTCTTTGAAAATTGTATTCATTTTTCAATTTTTTTAATGCTCATTTTAATATTTTACATATTCACAATAATAATAGAAGATGAGTGCTAAAAAATAATTAATTGCAACTCAGGACCATGGCTTTTTTGAAAGAAAGTTCAAAATTTCTATATTCTTAACTATCATTAATGTTCTTGAAAGGTTTTTATTTAAATGTCAATATAACCAAAACTTTAATGCAAAAAACATATATATAACCAAAATTTAGTTTTTAATTCTACTTAAAATTAGAAATTAGAATAGAAATATGACAAAAAAGCTTATTTGTTCGGGAAGATATGGTGTATATATAGAATACAGTGTTGCGACAAATCATCAATATCATAACGCATGACTAACCCTGTACAAAGCGATCTCCGAACCCAAGACGAAGAGTCTTCGTTTTCTGCCTTTAGACTTTATAGTCAAATGCCTCAAATCTATCCTCTTGTAGAGTGGCGAAAAAGATGGCTTCCAGAATGATAATTAACATATTAATGGAACGGATAAGAAAAAATACATACTACAGCTTACATTGATATTGATAACTATAATAATAAAAAGAAAAGTATTTATTCCCATCCTTTTCAAAAAATACAGTATTCTGCCATATACCACCCATGGATTGTTACAATTTACAAAGCAATCTGGACTCCAACTAGGCCGCAAACTGAACAAACCAAAGCCATTCACCAACTATCTCAAAACGACAAATGAAATCATTACACCTTGCATGTATAAAAGAATAGCAATCTCGCAGAAAACCTTCTCAAAGTACACAGCGCACAAGCAACACCAAAACAAAATACAATCATAGCTAGCTCCAACCATTGGGCTACGCAAAGTACTCTTGGTGGGGAAAAGACCAAAAAATACCCTGCAATTAAAAGGCAAGAAATCCACTCAGTACACTCTCATGATATCAATCAAAGGAGCAGAAATTTTTAGGTCAACTTTAGGTTTGACCTATGAGCATAAAGCGGATATAAGACAAGAAAGGACCTCAACTCAGTAAAAACAATCGCATAAAAAAACCTGTAGCAACAAATTATTTGTATAATCCAAAAGCACACCAATCCAAGACCATGGTTCCACAATATGTTTCTCTAGCATTAAACACAACAGAAAATCAACATTGTTCTCATAAATGTTGTTAGTCAACATAATGCATGTCCAGCATACAAAAGCCCTGCGAGCTTAGACAAGTTGGCAGACTGCAAACTTTTCATAGCTACCTGAAAATCAGATCACAATCAACATATTTGAACTTCTCCCACAACCAGAGTCAACCATTTAACCCTGATATTGTCAGAACCTTGACATGATGAAACCACTATTTTAAAATCACCAAAACAAGTTTCTAAACAGGTTCCACAAGATTAAGATCAAACAGGATGCAATTAAGTTCACATTATGATTTATGAGCAATTCAAGATTGCCTAATTGCCAATGCACATAAATGAAGAGTCATTTAACTTCTACAGGGATTTCCTCCAGCACCTTAGCAAGTATTGAAATGTAGTTCCTCAGAAGTATTTTGTGATTTTCACTTCAGGAATCTAACAGAAATACAAATCCAATTGAATTATTCAGAAGGATGTACAGAAATACTTCAGAACAGGAAAAACACGTTCCAAACATTCTACTGTTCAAGAAAACACAATTTCAGTTGACATCATCTATTCTTTTCCCGGATACTACTAAATCAAAATACCGTTTTGGAACAATTACGAAGTTAGAAACAAGGGGGGGAAAGCGCTGTCTGATTTACCTGTTTTAAAGGGGATGAAAAGCCCTTCACAAATGTTAAGAAACAGAAGCATTAATTATGCCCCTAAAGAATTTCAAGCTCTCGAAGAAAACTCAAAAATGCTCCAAGATGTGATGGAGTCTGGGAACACGCCGCCGAAACAATGGTTCAAGACGAAATGATGGTACACCAAACTGCCACCTCTGGGCATCATACATTTCATTCCATGCCTGTACTATCTCGTCAATTTTGAACGCCAAACCTGTAGTTATGAAAATCGTCAGTTATATTTTCTAATCCTGAAGGACAAGAAGTGAAATATACACAATCGCTTTCCACATCCCATACCTTCTAGTGCTGTTTGATTGGAACAATGATTCTTTACCATGACCCCTATATCTGTCGGAGAAGCTCCAGATAGTTCAAACTTCTCGACTGCAACCTCCAAACATTCCTCCCATGAAGGTAAGCCTATCTTATATTCCACAACAGAACGCTCATACAATATGTTGCCCCATAAAATATATATTTGTGACCTCACATTTGCAGCCTGGTCTGCCGCTTCATCAGAAGAAATATCCTCAACAAGGCCAAGGCCATCTAAGCCCATTTTTTCCAAATGCGCTCTATATTTATCCAATTTGGATAGTCCATTTAAACGCTGCTCTTCAATCTCCTCCCACATCAACATGCCTCTATCCATGCAGTCCTCTGCCTTGTTATATAGTTGTAAAACCTCACTGGAAGCGCCATCCTCTAAATTCGTTTTGCATGCCATTGCGTAATACCAGCAGAGCTTTGCTTGCTCGAACTGCTGATGGCCAAGTGCCAGAAATCCCTCATAGAAGTCTGTTTTGATTTTCAAGGCTTCTTCATATCTCTTCTCTGCTTTCTTGTACTCCTTTCTTGCCCACTCATATGCAGCTTTAATTCGCTCATAAGCAGATTCCGTTGACCCGTCCTCTGAAATGGAAACACGTCTCCTTGCACTGGACATGTGAACATTACCCCAATTAAATAATGCCAAAGCTGTCATCTCTTGAAATTTATCTGCAGCGATTTGAAAAAGCTCTTGAGCATCATCACTCGTCACCACATCCTCCAAGGCTTCTGAATATAGCTTCATAGCCACGTCATGCAAATCCAAGTATGAATCAGAATCAAACCCAACATGATTCTTGAACATCCTAGCAAATTGGATTATCCAATCCTCCACATTAGTACGCTTATTTGCTAAATCCTGGCCTGCTTCCGTTGACCCATGCTCAATACTGTCACCTTGCATCTCATCCCCATTGGTTATTCCATCATAAGTTGGTTCCTCCTCTGGATTGACTTCTGTAACATAGAGTCGAAGAGAACCCAAGGCATCACCTGAAGATTCAGCTAATCTTAATTCATCAGTAGTAGTGATAGTAACCAAATCACCTTCTTGATCCTTATATTTAACAAGAACACCCTTCAACCCAGGAAATCGATCCTTAATTACATCCCTCACCAACCTCATGCTACAATTCAATGGCAACTGCGCCGACCTTATATCATCTCGAAATACCAACTTCACCGTCCTTGTGACTACTTTTTGTTCTTTAACAGGCTTCAGAACCACTTCCTTTTTTGCAGTTGTTTTTGTCACCACTTCTTTATCTTTAACAGCATTCGCAGTATCCTCGAGAATCACCTTATCTTGTGCCTTGCTATCACTTTTTTTACTTTTCTTTTTCTTTAGTTTTTCTCTTACCACTTTACGCATGGGGGCAGTGGTAGGCTGCTCTAAATTTTCCAAATCTTTCTCATCAATAGTGATGCCTTTTTCTTCCATGGTCTTTTTCAAACTCCCGAGAAGCTCCAGTGCATTAAGATTATTAGGCTCCACGCACAAAACAAAATTAACGTCTCTCAGCGAATAATCAAGTCGATTCAATGCTTCATAACACTTTGCTCTTCTCAATAGAGCCTTGCTATATCTGGGTGATACTTCAAGAGCTAAATGGCACTCATTAATTGCTCGAGGGTACTCTCCAAGACCGAGCTGCATATAACACGCCGCCATATTGGTGCGTAAGTGTGCCACATCTATGTGGTTTGCGGGAAGGAGCTTGAGGGCCTTTTCGTACTTCAACATAGCCCCTTCATGGTCCCTTTTCTGAGAGAGTCTATTGCCTTCTTCCTTGAGATCCTGTGACATGTTAATGAAGATTGCTGTGTCTTCGTCAAAAGCTTTGGAAGACCTCTCAGAGGGCTTGCTCGGCTTGCCGCTTGCATTTGCAGCCTTCTGTGTTACAGGATCCTTCTTCTTACCGGTGGGCTTCCCCATTGACAGTTCAGCAACAAATAAACAAAACGAAAGTATCCCCAATATCAAAGTCCTACAAATTCTGATTGCAAGCACAACCCCTCCACAGAAAAGAAATAAGAATATACGAAATCCCAAAACTATATACAGCAGAAAGCAGCAGAATCCAGATTGAAGACCCCAGAACAATAAAAAGTAAAAGAAACAATGGAACAGATATTTCTTATATCCTAACCCCGAACCACTTCAACCAATCAAGATTTAGACAGAAAAACTAATCACGGCAGAGAAGTTTATTATTGGAAAGGGGGAAAGAATCCCGATTGGGGGAGATGGGGAATAATACTGTGTCTCAAGCTTGGCCCCTGTTTTTTCTCCTTTGTCTGAATCTACTCAGCTAAGACTAATCCAGAAAGAAACCAAGAAGAATTTCGCAACAAAATCAAAAGTTTTGGAAGTGTTAATATTGGTGTGAACTTCAATACAGGGAGGGAGGCAAGGAGGCGTCAACGGTATCTGGGTTGGAGCGTAAATGCGAAAGAATGTTCAAGGACTCCGTCTGGGTGCTAGGGTTTCCTTGCGCCCAAGTCAACGCTGGCAGACGAACGAAGAATTCTACTTGCTATGAGGGCGCGTGTAACTGGAATTAAACACCCCCTCGTATTTTGTTAAACTGTAGTAACTAACTGAATCGGGACCCATTGCTGTCTAAATTTGACGATAAATATTATTTAAGTTTTTTCTGAAAGAATAAATACTCCTATTTAATAAAGAAACTTAAGAAACTAGTACAAGTATACAGCCATTTCATCTATTTAAATAATAAGCAGATAGATATGATAGTTGATTATAAACGATCGAGTGATGAAAATGTCAACTTGGATAGACGGCGTCCGTGCTTGGAAGACAACAGCGAGAAAACAGTGTGTACAGGTTCCGGATCAACAGAATATTCCGAAATTTAAAGGATAGAAAGCATTTTTTAAAGGTTAAAGTTAAAGCATGGGGAAGTTTTTCTTTATTCCCACCTTAATAATTGTAACTTTAGTCTTAAAATGGGCCAAAGCATGTGAATTTTTAGTTGTTTACAGCAATTTAGCTGTTAAATTAAGAACAAAATGTGTCAAAAGAGTGGGTCCCAAAAAGATTCGCCAGAGAGCAGGTCTATAGAAATGGTAAAAGACAAAAACATGGGGCGGACTGGGGGTCTTTTAGGGTTTGTTTGGTATGAGGGGAGGAAAATTGGGGGATTTTGTTCCCTCCTTTTGTTTGGATAATTAAAAATTTTAGGAGGGAATGAGGGAAATTGGGGGATTTTGTTTCCTCCCCTTGTTTGGATAACTAAAAATTTTAGGAGGGAAATGAAAATTTTCTAAAATCCTCCCTCCCCTCCCCTCCTAACCCTCCCCTCCAAAATTGGGGGAATTTAGAGGGAAAGGTTAATGCTTTTCAATTGACTAATATGTCCACACCATTTTAAAATATTCCCACAATACCTTTCTCATTATTTAATTACAAAATTATAATTTTATATAGTAAATGTCATTTATAATTATATTTATTTAATTTTTATAATTATAAAATTATAATTTTATGTATTAAATTTCTTATATAATTATATTTTATTAAATATGTTAGAAAGTTATTAATTACAAATTAAATGAAATAAGAGTTAAATTGTCTATATAAAAATATTTCTCCTCCCCTCCCCTCATATATCAAATATGATACTATTAAAATCCCTCCCCTCCCCTCTCTTTTTGTCAACCCAAACAAGGTAAAAGAAAATCCCTCTCAAACCCTCCCCTCTCCTCCTCTCTATCGAGTCAAACATAGCCTTAATTTTCCGTATAGTATTTTTTTAATTATTCAATTTTAATTTGGCGTCACATTTATTTGTAACCGGTTTTTTTAACTGTTACGAAAGATTTAACTGTTGCGTTTGTTAACGCAGTTATCTAATTGAGTATTTGGTAGTTTCTAAAATCATATTTTCCGTAAATCAAAACTCCTTTTATATATTAGGGTATTTGAAATAACGATTGGAACCTCCAAAAATATTTTTCAATCGTGATTTACGGTATACGAGGTAGCTTTTACAGTTTACGAAGTAAATATGTGGATGAGTTTTATCTCAATTTACGTGAATCGGGTTTATGCTTATTTAGAATAGCGATTGGTACCAAACAAACCTTAAGCTAAACCAAACATCAATTTATTTAGAATAGCAATTGGAACCTTTAAAAGTAGCTTTCAATCATGTTTTACGGTATAAGAGGTAAATATGTGAGAGAAGTTTTGTCTCTTTACGTAAAAAGTATTTATAAGCGAATTTTAAACTATTCCAAACACACCAATATTTATCTCATAAATTATAAAAATTATTCTCCAAAAACTAATCCAAACAGACACTAAATAATTGACAGGAATAGCTCATTCTGAGAATATGTGATAATTAAAGGATGAAAAGATGATTTCATTTGAATAATTTCATTTATTAAGTACAAAATGAGCAAGTATTAAAAATTTCCACTCCAGATGTATCTCTCGTGTTCTTGAACTGTACGTAGCATCCTTGTGCTTACCATTAAAGAAGGCATCTGTTAGCGTTACATTGAAGGAATGAGCCATATGAAGGCACATATACACAAGCAGAGAGCATGTATTCTGCAGAAGTCCCACAAGGTGGCGTTGGAAGGCTTAAGAGAACCCACCATCATTAATTATTCAGTTCACCAACCTCATCATTCAGTTTCAGCCGTGAGAGGAGTTGCACTGTCATGAATGGTACAAGTTCAAACACGCTGGATAATATCATCTCAACGGCAAAGGTTGATCATTACACATACTTGTGTCCTTGTCGCTTTCCCTCTTCTTAATTGCCTCACCTTCAACAAACTTTCCAGTTCTACAAGTTACCATGCCAAGATGGCAATATTGAGCACCACCACCTAGGAACGGTGTAACTCAGCCGTATGCATCATGCTTTCGTGGTTTTCTTTTTGTGTAACTTGCAGTGAAGAGGCGTCATTCTTAATTTTAGGAGTAGGTGGTGCAGTGAAGGACTGAGGTTGAAATGTTACTGTTGAAGACGAAAGAAGCCCAACATGTTTGTTTTTGGCGGGCACAACAAGGAGAACCTAAACAAGAGAACAAAATATTAGCAATGGCCCACGAGTCATGTAGTCCAAAATACACCTATAGGAATGGAAGCAGTGCCGCAGCATGTTCACGTGGGTTGGTAGTCCCGTGAGGCGATGGATACTGAAAAATCAGCAGATAGATCTGAAACTCACAGACTTATTTCTGTTTTTATTTAGGCAGAGCAGCGGTAGAGACTAAAGTACAATACTCTCTGCATAAAAGATAAAACGGAGGGCACTAGAAACACAGAAGTTAGAGAGTGGATAAGGGGTGTGTCCACCCTCACAATCTGCACCTTACCCCTCGCTGCCTCTCCTCCTGTAGTCTTCCTTCCTACTCGCTCTTCATACCTGTCTTTCAATTTCCCCGCACAAATTTCTCCTCCCTTAGGAAGCGATTTAATTATCAAATAAAAATCATGCATTGCCAAGTTCTATTATAAAAAATGATTCTTCCCATAATTTTTTAAGAGATCTAGTACTCCAGAAATTGATGCCTAAACGTGTGGGTGGCATTTCTTTGGGAGTGGGAGATTTAGGCATTGAATTTGAGAGTGTCTATAACCATGCCACATGCATGGAGGATGTAACTTCAAGACTGGCTCATTTCTGGGTCCACCTTTGAATTCAAAGCGCCACGCTCCCCGCGCCGCTTTCCCTTTGCAGATTTAGTGGCAAGTGGCAACAAACGTGTGATCCAACATGCCCCTCTTCCCAATTTTTTTTTTTTTTTTGGAATTACATAGACAAGAGTTCACTCTTGTGGTCAAGTCCGACCCTTAGTGCATCAGATAACAAAACCTCATCAATCCTAACTAAGATCAGCTAGTATTTGGGACAAACAGAAACATGGATGATCCCGTAAGATGACCCTCTCATAGCTACTTTAGAAAGCCAACTTGGCCAAAAAATCAGCGCACTTTAGCACTTCCCTATGAGAATGACAGATCTCTACATCTCAGTCTCAATAGATCAAAGATCTAATCTCCTCCAGTTCCCCATTGAGCGGATGAAAACGACCACTGGCCTAAAGTAGCAAATGGATAGCTTCCAAAGAATCAGGGTAAAGCTCGACTTTCTTGAAACTCATGGAACGACATACTTGTAGTCCAATCTTTATCGTCTGGATTTCCGCAGTTGTTGGTCCAAAGTTAAAACCTATGAACTACTATATCCATACACCCAAGCTGTCTCGAACTAAACCTCCCACCGCTGATTGCATGTTGTCGTCAGTTGACGCGTCCACATCAACTCGAACAAATCCATCTAGAGGTGCGACCCATCTATCAAGATCCCTGTTTGCAACATTGAACACTTTATGTCTAAAACGACCACCCTCAATACCTTCATACAGAAAGTGGACACTTCTATTCACCAATTGTCTTGAATTGTCACTATGCCCCTCAAACACTTTCTTGCATCTATTCTTTCAAATAAGCCAACATAGCATTCCAAACGTCCACAACCAAGGCCAGTTATGAAACATGCGAGCTTTAGGAGAGTGTTGCATATTCCACTTAATCCACACCTGCAAATTTCCTGAGAAAAAAACAGAAAAATATATTGGTTGAATACATGAGACCTACACATTTCTAGCTGCCTCACAATCTCTCAAAATATGTAAGATTGTTTCCTCACAATCACACTCAAAAGGACACTCTGTAATATTGCTCACACCCCTTGTAGCACAGATTGAATTTGTTGGAATCCTCTCTTGGAATACTTGCCACATAAAAAACTTAACTCTCTCTCGAATAGGCCATCTCCATATCCCTTGCTAGAAGGAGTCTTTGTAAGCTAGACAAGATCAAAAGATCAACGAGTAGGCAAATTTGACACTGAAGTTCCCATCCGAAGACAATCTCCACCAAAATACATTATTTCCTGGAAGAGAAGGAGGCTTGATTTTCTTTAATTTTATCAATTATCCAACCTAGTAAAAACATCCGCCAATTATCCAAATCCCATCTACCCTCCGAGTTATAAATCGGGACACTACTTCATCAGGGTCAATTAATTGATGATTTCTATCAACGTAATACATAAGTGGCTGATCTAAAACTATCCACAAATCCCACCAGGCATTAGTTGAATTTCCAATCCTCAGCTTACTCCCCACCGCTTTCCTAAATGAATCACAAACTGTAGTTATTGCACTCCAGACATCCAATTGACATCTTTTCTTCTCCACATTAGGAAACCTACTATCACCACACCCATACTTCGTTTTCAGAATTCTTACCCATAAAGCATCCGGTTTGGTAATAAGTCCCCAACATAATTTCATAATGAGCGCTTCATTCTGACTCTGTAGATCTTTGATTCCAAGACCTCCATCTATTTTGTCTTTCTTAATGTTCTCCCATGCTATTAAATGCAACTTCCTTAAACATTGGTTTTGATTACAAAGGAAATCCCTGCTTAATTTATCAATTTCCTGCAGAATACCTTTAGGGAGAAGAGTGGTTTGCATTTGATAGACTAGTAGGGCCAAGAGTACTAATTTGATCAGCTTAATCTCTCAATTTCCTGCAGAATATCTTTAGGGAGAAGAGTGGTTTGCATTTGATAAACTGGTAGGGCCAAGAGTACTAATTTGATCAGCACCGATCTCCCAACCATGCTCAAAAATTTACCTTTCCATTTAAACAGTTTCTTATAAACTTTAGAGATCAGCGAGTCAAATGTCATCTTCCTAGCCCACTTGTGCAACACGGGAACTCCTAAATACTTCCCAAATTTTACCATCGTTTACACCAATTCCCATTTCTATTGTATTCAGTGACGCCCATTCCGTTAGAGCATTGTGTTTCCACATCTCCTGTCCCACTCCCTTTCACACATCTGGGGCAAAATGATTTCCCATCATGTCCAGCAATCAAAACCACAATTCGAGCCTGCTGGCTTGGTCTTCTCCCATTTCCCTCCCCTTCAACTTTTCCACTCTAGTCTTCTCAATTTACTATTCCTTCCAATGTTTGAATTCTTTTTCCATTAATGGCCATTTTACATCTTATACCATTCCATCAAACTTCTTCCTCCATTAAATGAAACTTCCTCCTTTCCATTAGTAATTACATCCCCCTAACTTTGAATTTGTTCAATACACAAGTGCTTTTTATTTCTTTTTTGCTATTTGTGAGATGTCGCCTTATCAAGATAGTGCCAAACAGATGGAATTTATATCCCGTGACGAACACGAAGCCGATCTCCAGCTGCAGCACCCCCTTGCTTAAAAATCAAAGCGAAGAATTAAACAATTCCAATACAAAATTTTAAAAATGTAAAAAAAAAATGAAATGAAAAGAGAGTGCATACCTCGCACAAAGAGCATCTGAACGCAACGGACAGTAACGGAGAGTCAATGGCGACAACGAAAAACGGACCCGAATACGGGGATACCAGCGACAGAGCCACCAGATAGAACGGCGAACACGAATAAATCGCTACGCTGCAAGGAATAACGGGGTGGATCACGCACTTCGTGAAAAATGTCTACAGTTTTATCATTCCCAACAATCTTCTTAGGTTTCACTTTTAATTCTTGGGATAGAAAAATTAATCCCAAGTTAACCGAAAAGCGGCTTCAGTTTTATTTGAAATTCGATTTAGATAAAATATAGTCCATAAAACTCCTTCCATAGCTAACGGTATGTACATAAAGGATGTATCTGGGTCCATTCTCAAAAGATCTATTGCGGAACCCTCATCGATTCCGGGAACAGTCCCGAACGTTCACTTGACCCGATGATGCTCCGGACTACGAAAGCAAAATTCGCCGGAGAGGACGCGCTGCTAATCTCTCACCCTCTAATACCTTCGCAGAATTCTATCCCAGACGGCGTATCTCAATGCAGAAAAACACGAATAAACCTGTCAAGAGAAAAATCAGAGATCCTCTGCCTTGGACATGATCGAAAGACGACTGGGCCGGGGCTCAAACGCCGCTCTCCTCCTAAGCTGATGAGACGAAGGCCGAATCAAAGCGGTCAATGCTCTCTTAACCCACTCACCTTCTACCCCTCCTATTCTCACCAAGGAGTTCTTCATCGCCGATCTGCGCATGTTCAGCCGATTAGAGGGGTACGAATCGGCGTGATTGCTGCTGTTATGGTTCGCGATATTCCTATGAAGGCTGCATCTAAACGAACCAGGATGCGAAGTTGGCGAGCACATACAGGTCTTCTTCTGGAACGAGATGGGATGGTTTTTCTTACTGATAACATGGTTGGAGATAGATCGATTGGGAGAGATGGAGCGCTGACCAATTGAGAATCGGACGGCAGAAGATGGGGGCGTAGAGGTATACAAATTGACTCGCGTAGGAGAAGCGGAACGATGATGCGTTTGATGGTGATGGTTTTGGGGTTCTGTGAAGAAAGAGGAACAGGGAGATGAGAAGCTAGAGCTTGAAGAAGAAGCGAAAGCATATGATGGTGAAGAAAAGGGAGTGTTTGAGGTGGAGTAGGAGCAGAATCTTCCAGAGGGTGAGAGCGAACGAAGCACAGGTCCGCTTGATCTTGTTCTGGAAGACGAGGTAGCCATTTTCAGGGAAGAAGAAAAGCGAAATTAGAAAAAAGAAAAGGATTAAAGAGAATAAAAGAAGGATTGGGGAATATCTTCTTCTTCAGAGACCCCTTGAGGGAAGTTGGTTTGGCAAACCCAGCGAGTCTCGGAGGCGGGTTATATAGATGCCAGCGGTAGAGGGTTAAGAGTAATAGCGGGAAAAAACAGGGGGCGTTAAGGAATTAAGAGAACCGGGGTCAACTAACTCAACTATAGTTAAAGAAGGGTTTGTTGAAGAAGTAATTTAGGGAGTGGTGTGGATTATGATTCAACGGCTGGATCGAGGCGGACTGCAAGAAAAGGACGTTGATCGAACAGTTTTAGCAGTGGAAACGCAAAGGCTGCCACGTATAAGATTATTTAAGAAAGCACTGTGCGTAAATGTACGAGATGACCCCATATATCTATGAAGAATAACAACATGCCAACTATAATATAACTTTCCTTTATTCTTTCTCTGATCTACCTTGAAATTTTGGGGAAATAACCGCTATGTCCCTCCCGGGACCACCGGGAATTTCACATTCTACGCGTTTGTTTCCCGCCTATTGTGGCTGGGCTTTAACCCACTTTTTTTCTAAACATTTTAACTAACCCAATTCTTGGCCAACGAAATTAACTCGAAAACTTCCTCATACGATATATTTTGTCCTGAATGAGAAAATTCTTTGCAAGATAGCGTGATATCTACAACGACCCTGTGTTCATACGGGGACCGGGGAACAAAATTAGTAGGGAGGTTTCGGGGTTTGTGAATTTAATTTTATATTTATATTGGGAAATTATAAGCGTGGAGGTTTTATAACCAATCATTTTAGGTTGAATGGTAAAAGTTGTGCGTACATTTATTTTTAAGCAGGTATAAAAGTCAAATTAATGTTCAACCTCTGTGTCATATAAAGTTTAAAAAACTGAGGTTAATTGTTTTATGTGATGTAAATAAAGTGATTTTGTTACAATTTTAATAAAAATTTTGCAGTTATTATCTAAACACAAATTAGCGGAGGCTGTGCAAGTGCGTGGGAGTGAAGCTATGTGAGGTTGGAGATGAAGAAGATTAATGAGAGGAGGACCCTCGAAGCGGATTTGTTGGACTCATTCAACTGCATTGGTCCGCCTACTCAACTTTCAACCTCCAGCAAATGAATTCGTAAGTTGCTTATTGAACTTGACAAGGCAATAAATTTTTATTTATTTATTTTAGGATTATAACTTATAAGATATTTTTATCCTTAATTGTGCTCTGCTGTGATCAAATAAAAATCGAGGAACTAGTATTATTTCTTATCACATAAAAAAACAATATTCATCTCATCTCTAATATAAGAAATATTTAAAAAGCTGATTTTTATTTTAAATACAAGACATAAATTTTAAATTTATAAATATTTTCCTAACTTCTCCGATGCTTCTCTAACCATAATCAGGGAGTAGAGTGAATGAAGGAATTAATGAATATAGTTAAGATATTTTAAAAAATACATATCATATTAACTAATTCAACTAACATCATTAATATAATTAAATTAAGAAAATATATATTATATTAAATACAGGAAGAATATCACTTGAATGCACCACTTTTATTGGTTACCATGTAATTTTTAATATAATATGCTTTGTTTTACAAGAATTTTAAATTGATTTTAGCCTCCTTATTAGCTACTATAGTTTATAAAAACATCCCTTCACCACAGAGCTCATTACTAGAATGTAGACGAGTTAAATGAATGTGAAACGACTATGGTACATGTAAGATAGGAGAGTGTTGGCAACAAAAAAAAAAAAAAAAGTAAGATAGGAGAGTATTGGTGGCTCGAATATTTATAATATTCAATTTACTGGCGTTCCATGTCATTTTATTAAACTAACATCAAATTATTAATATTATAAATTGTATAGTGTATCAACAACTGGCTTACTCTAATTACTAGTGACTGAGTAACATACTGTACATCTTACGGCAAAACTAGTTTAAGTCATACCAATCCAACAGGGTGATTATAATACTTTGACCCCTGTACTATCTTGGGTCGATGGTCGACGAGGAAAAATGATGCGACGAAGAAATTATAGAAGGTAGGGGAAAATTTTGAAATATAAAAATGTAAGAGAAAGTGTCTGTTTGGATTAGTTGTAGAAATTTTTTTTCTAACATAATTTATAGTATACAAGATAAATTTATGAGAGAAGTTTTATCTCGATTTACCCAAACAGATCTGAAAGCAGTGACCTAAGGAGGTGAAAAAGATTGAAAATGCCAAAAATAAAAAAACTATTTATAAGTATGGAATAGGGGATTCTTAATTCCAACTATACCAATTGACTCCGATTGATTCCGACACAATTGCATGAGTATTTCATTTTTTGGGTCTGGACTCTGGACAAGCAAGTTTTATATCACAATCTGATAGATTATTGACTTGTTCCTGTTCTTATATAATAATGGAGTAAATTAAATTATCTGTACATATTCATCAATATATGGAATATCAATCTTCTGTCAAAGCCCGAGAAAGAAAGGAAAAAAGAAAAAAAGACAGGCTGGGAGAGCCTGATATCATGAAGAAGAATAATGTGGTAGGTTTGTGGTCCTGAGGTAAGATGATTAGAGGGGAGTGTGTCAGCCAGGTTGTTGTTTGAATAATGCATAATAATTGGGGAATAAGGTCAATTTGCCTAAAATTCCACGCTTCAGAGCTAATGCTTTGATATCAAAACAGGGCATAGCGAACAAGTGGACGCCTCCTCAAGAAGGCTAATTGAGTCTAGATACTGTCATACTGATGCCTCCATGCTTTAGAATGGCGAAGCTACTTGGAGTAGATTGATCAAGGATAACAAAGGCACTTGAGCACTGGGTTTCATTAAAATTGGGTTACATTCCTCTGATTGTTGTCGAGATTATAGGGATCTATGAAGAATTTTGCTCTAGTTGGGATCATGGTTATCATAAAATTATTGTCTCTAGTGACTTTACAAAATCACTGCAATTAATCAAATGGCACCTAACTCAAGATCATTACATCAACAGTTACATCAAACAAATTCTTCACCTCTTCTTGCAAGACTCGGTTTTGGTTGTGTTGATTCACTTGCTCAATCAAGGTCCCCATATAACCTTTTATTTAAAAAAAGAGGGGGAAGGGAGAATTGTTCGTAAACATCTCATTAAAAACTTATTTATAAATGAGATTTGAGAGAATGTCTTTTTTTATATATAAGAGAAGATTGTTTGAATATAAGAAAATGTCACATAGAAAAAATATATTACACATATGAGAAGATTTTTTTGAATACAAGGAAAAATCTTTTACACAAAAAATCTTATTTTATAAATAAATTTTTAATAAAGTATTCATAAACAATTAAAAAAAACAGGGTCCAATGTTAATAAGTGAAAGACATGCCAGCTAACAAATGCAGTGAGATCAAAAGAAAGGGTGGTTCATCAGCAGGAAAAGGTTAGCCTAAGTTAGGCGACCAGTTTCAAGTGTGTAGGGTGCATAGACAGCAAGTAACTAGCATTAAGAAAGGGACGAAGCAAATGAACAAATAAATAGTCTTGCCACCAACTCCGAGTTTTTCCCCTTTTTATATAATAATCCCTTTCAATCCTTACAGTTACTTAATGTCTAAAACAAGAAATTTGTCTGCCACGTAACGCCAAATCTTTTACCATGATACCATCAACGCATCAATCAATATGCAGTATGAAAATTATAACAAGTTTTATTATTTGTGAACCAAGAAAAAGTGAGCTCACTCTATGGAAAAAGACCTATAACATAACAATATGATTTGCATATAAGGCTCTTATTTTCATTTACTCCGTATGAGCATATTATATAATGCGATATATTTAGTAAATAATGGGGATATTTGTTTGGAACAGCGAAGTCTTCAAAAACTAATTTTTTTAATCATAATTTATAATAAATAAGATAAATACATGACAGAAGTATTGTGTGCATAAGCTTTTTTGGAATCACCAATCGTGATCCCAAATGCACCTAATAATAGAAGGAGAAGTAAGAAAAAGCACGGCAAACACAAACATTTATTATCTCAACTCCTATTGTTAATTATACTACACCTACTCAGAGTTTCATTACTTAAGGCCACGAGATTGAGGAGATTGCTTCTATGCCCACTCAAAGGTTCATTGCTTATGGTGTGTGATTGACGGGACTGCCTTTATGCCTACTCAGTGCATGTTTGGTATCACTTATAAGTATACATATATGTAAGTCGAGATAATACTTCTCTTATATATTTACTTCGTATATCATAAATAATGATTGAAAAATTATTTTTGAAGACTTCAATCACAAATTCATTGCTTAGAGATGTGAGATTAACAAGATTGCCTCTACGCCCATTCAGAAATTCATTGCTTAAGGCTACAAGATCAATGAGACTGCTTCTACACCTACTCAGAAGGATTTTTGACGAGCGAGCCTGGGGCCAAACTAACATAGTATCAATTATAAATACATGTAATAAAGAAATAGTACTGGTTACGAATCTGTTGACTTTGATCAAAGGTTAAGATCCCAACCCCCAGAAGTAGGGAGCAAGACTTTTCATTTAATGTGTGCGCTTCACCTTTTAACTATCTCCCTCCACCTACGTATCTTGCCTGCTTTTAGAAAACCTTCCATGCACACAATTCATCAAACCAAAACCCATTCTTCCAAGCTAAACCTAATTAAACTCAAACCCAACCAGACCGTGGAAAAAAACCCCTTCCAATCACGGGGAATACTTGAGAAAAATATCACAAAATTTGTTATTTTCTCACGTCTAGCCTTTAAAGCTCGGCACTAATAAAAAGCCGGGCCAGGGAGCCCAACAAATACACATGCCTTATTGCGGACACAAGCCTGTTGTTAAGTCTCTCAATTTCTTAATTCAACAGTGGCGGGTGTTCAACAAAAGTTGCCACTCCTATTTAATGGCCGTACCATGCCCATTGATTATTTTTTTCCAACATTAATTTATGGAGCATCATCAAATTATGTGAATCAGAATCTATCCACGCGTACATTTGTTTCCCCTAGTTCAAAGAATATGAGATATTTTGGGCATAAAATTAGTGGTAAAGCATGGATTAGCGAAAACTAATTAGGGGAATAGAGGTAGAGTGGGCAGAGGCTGAGGCTCTCCCACATGGTTAGGGTTAATAATAATAGTTAGATTGTTGGGAGCTTAAAAGACAAAGTGCTTTTCCCTTCACATGGAGTCGGCCGGTGCTTGTCCCTTTGTGATTAGGGCTTTCAAATAAATAGTACCAAATCCTGTCTCTAAAATTTAGTATATCCTCTTGTAATAATAACATTATTATATCTAACCAATGCTTCCAGGTGCCTGCCATTTCCGAAACCGTCAATTTTAAAATCTTCAATAATGTTGCCACCCAAAGATTTTTATTTGCACAAGGAGAATCTTCAGGTTCAATGCGATATCCATTTCTCATGAAGGTTCAACCACGCCCCACAAATCCCATGGCCTCACGTCATTATTATAATAAGCGCATGTTAAAAACACATTCTCTAAACGTTGATTTTAATCCACCCCCCCCCTATTTTTGAATTGATGAAGGGCATAATCCCTTTAAGGGTAAAGAGTTTTTGCCTAAAGTGCACTTTTTCTATCTTATATTTTTCTTTTTATGAGACTACTTACCAGTTACCACTTCAATACACAGTTTATTAGTCACTTATTTTACTTTTCTTTAATACAACACTTATTTTAGCATGAATATTCACGGCAGCACTTTCTTTCTTTTTTTTTCTTCGTCTAACATTTTAAAGAAAATTAACCTTTTACTCTTTAAGGTTTTTATTAGTTTATAACTTAATTCCTACACTTTAATTCAATCCTTATAATTTTAACTAGCTTATAACTTAATTCCTAAATTTTGACTCATTGCAACTCATTCATTATAATTTTAACTATTTTATAATATAATCCCCCACCTTTATTTTAGAATATAATAATAAATTATAAAATAGTTTTTACTTTTAAGATGGCATGAATGTTCTCCGAAAACTGTGAATAGTGTTAATCGTGGGCCGGGCTAAATGAATTGCGTGGCCCAAAATAAGACGCACACGGGATTCGAAGTCGGGCCTCCATGCTGATGATAAAAATGACCGTACTCGCGTCAACCGATAAAACTATAAAAGGCTATGAAATTTTACACGAGCATCACATAGATATGCAAGCTAAACTGGCTACGTTTGGTTCTAGCGTGGAAAGTAAGTCAGCTACTGGGTACTAGTGCTAGATTATTCTTGTCCTCGAAAGCAATTCGTGGCCTTGACCGCGGCTGTGGTCTTGGTTGTAGTTGTGGCCGAGGCCGTGCCAGTGGTGGTGCCGGCGTTGACTCTTTTGACTGCAGACGATGTTGACGCTCCCTCCCAAAAATAACCCAGAACACCAACGACAGCATCACAGCGGTGGCCACCATTACCAACCCAGCATACACCCATTTGCTGTAACGTCTTAGATCAGGACAGTGATCCTGAGATATCTCAGTGAACGTTTCTCGAACAAAGTTACAGTTTTGAAGGTCAACCAATGATGGAGCATTGTTATATAAGGCATTTCCAATGTTGAGTCCAGCAGATATTTGGTTATAGAAGGTAGGGGTCAAACGCCCCTGTGTCATGCATATCTCATTTGGTGAAACCTGACACACAAAGTTGCTGTACACCTGCATTTCACCAAACACAACATGAGCACTTGCGATCATGTGTCGTAGGTTTAAAGGGATATTGGTTAAATACCTGAGTCGCATTGGTTAAGGTTACTTCGCCAGGATCGCATTGTCGATCTGTGAAGTCAGGATGAAAAGGGTTGCAGAGGAGAGGTATGAGGGGGCCGGATTGATTATAATAGAGAGGAGTGAAGTTGGGGGCGAAATTTATGTTTGACACGTTGGTGATGACCTGGTTAACCAAGTTGACAAGTTCCGACGTTACTTCTTTGCTTCTTAACAAGGTTTCTTGTGCTGTCGTATTGTCCAAACAAGGCAGAATTTCATCCATTGCAGTGTGTTCGGCAGGAAACTGGGTCCATTGATCTATAGCTACACAGGTGTCTGCTGTCACACTGGCAAGTGGCAACAAACTCAGAATTAGATTTGTGTTTAAGAAAGAATGAAGATGCAGTAGAATCTTGTAACAAAGCTGAAGGAATTTATAATTCAGAACTTATAGGAAAGTGAGGAAGGGAACGAACTTATGGAGAAGAAGGAAGAAGCCACATAAAATAAAGGTACCAGTAACCAGAATCCATCCTGCGATCACCAAGCTGCAATTATTTATGTCAAAGCATTTGATGAGAGAGAAGAATTGCAGTTGTGTCTAGTAGAGATACAATAATGAGATTCAAAGAATATTTCACTTACATGTACACGAGAACCTGAAGTCCAAAGATGGAGAACACTGAGGCAACAAACAATAAATGAATACCAGCTAAAGAATTAAGAAATAGCATTGCAATTGAGACATTGAAGGGACTTACAAAATCCGAGGAATGTCAAGAGTAGCATAACAGCAGCTACTATGATAAGTGCCACCCTTCTGTTCAAGTGTCATCCATATTCATGTCACAGAGTGAGAGGGGAAAAGAGAAAAAGGTAAAATAAAGATGGAGCCGGAAAAAAAAAACACATGATCATTACACGGAATCTAAGAGGTCTTGGATGTCATCTGCATTTTTTTCAGTTTGTTCAGCGAGTGTGCTGGCAGAAGTGTTGATCTTCGTTTCGATGTCATCGATATGAGTTTGAACATTAGTGGGGAGGAAAACTCGATCGATTCCAACCTGCTTAGCTTGAGCAAGATAGTCAGATACATTTCTGAGTTTACCCTGAGCAGAACCAGCCTGACCTACAACGTACTCCAACGTTGTTGTTGTACTACGATGAAAGCTTCCCTGGCCAATATAGAGAATGAAACATCCAATCCTGTCAAGTGTAAATGCATATTATCAATTTGCAATGCAAGATCCAATCAACCTGAAACCAGCCAAAAAAAAAGGAAGGAAGGAAGGAGAGGTAGATGTACATTGCTATGAAAGAGAATAATAGGAGGAGAATGAGAGAAACAGCATAACATGTAGGAGAATAACCATAAGGCTCTCTTTTAGGGAAGAAGCAACAGAGACAAATGAGCAATAAGCACACGCCAAAGCCCAGGAACCAGATTGCTGCAACAACAAACACAGGAGCTCCAGTATATGCTACAGACTGCATTCAGCAAGAATAAAAGCAATTAGTGGACTGTGTTTATACATAGAGAGAATTTAAGGCCATGCATTAGATTACAGTACTAAACTTATAATAATGGAGGGGCAGGAAAGAAAGAACGTTGATTAGGCAATATTTATTTACACAACTTCATTGATACTAGTTAAAAAATTTTGATCTAATTGTCGATTTGTAGCAGTTCTATTTTTATTTTCCAAACACCAGTAGCCCTATCACTGAGAAATCACAGAACACCATGGTTCTTGGAAGGCTGCAGGCCTCACTTCCTCAAGTGTTACTATCACTGCCTCAAAATAACAGCCACATGCCAGCATCCTCTAAAACTGATAATATAGTTTTATGAATAAATTCTAAGCACTCACATCTTGCTTAATGCGATCAATTGTACTTCAGGTACCTGACATTACCATTAAGCTATTCCCTATGCTTCAAAATCAAGAATCATCCTTTCTTACTTCATTGTCTCAACGAAGCACTCATCCTAAAAACTTTCAAGTTGTTAGGTGTAAAGCCAGGACAGAATTGATTATTACACCAACCACTTTCCCATAGTGCCCGTCAGTCATTCAGGTTGAAATACTACACAAGCGCTTTTCTTTTTCCCCTTTATTTTTCAGTGAAAACAAAATGTCTAATATGCTGCTCAGATTTTTTGAAGCTCCAGACTTTCGAAATTAACAGTCATAAGACATGATATATGAATCGGTAACAAGAGAATATCACATAAATCAGCAAACTTACAGCCCAGTAATGGTGGTTTCTGATGTCCCATCCGCTGGTGTACTTTTTGAACCCATTAAGAGGGTCATTCCTTCGTGTTCTCTCAGCAGCTAAAGGAATGGGTGAGTTCTCAAATGGAATGGGTGAGTTCTGAAATGGATTGGGTGAGTTCTGAAATGGATTTGGTGAGTCTACAAATGGATTGGTTGAGTTCGCAAACGGATTGGGTGGGTTCGCAAATGGAGGCGAGTCATCAAATGGTCCGGCAGCAATGTCATCTAATAGGGACATCTCTCTCCGGTAAAAACCCACAACCTTGATCTCATTTTCTCCCGCTGAAAAAAACAGAGGAAATTAGAGATCATGCCCCTCTACCAAAACATTTTAGGCACACCTTGACATGTAAATCTTTTCGTTTTAGCAACAAACAGTGCAAGTATTACTCTGCAATGCATTATGAGCTTCCCACTACTTAAGAGTTTATGAGCTATAAACAGGGACAAATCCACCAGAAAGAGGGGTCATGTTAGTGAAATACCTGGAGTGGGTTGGGTCTGGAGTGAAGAATGAGAGTGAGAAGCTGCGAGTGAGAGTGAGAGGAGAGAGAAGAGAAGCAAGAGAAAGGTGACCAGAAAAGGAAAATGGAGGAGTTGCCGGTGACAAAGCATCATGCTTTAGAGGAACAGAGAAAGAGAAAACGCTCTTAATGCAGTGTTTCACTGCCTCTAGCAACCTCTCTGCCTCTGCTTGTGTGAGAGTGACGGAGACACAGAGTCACACAGAAGCAGAGAAGAAAAGCTCAAGCAAGAGTTAACGGTGATGATGACATGGGCTTAGCGCGTTGGATACCCCAATACTTCAGCCTACCCAACCCCACCACTAGTCTATGCCCGGAAATTCAATCAAGCTGTAAATCGTAATGTTATAGATTGATGAACATAGGGATGTGTTCATACAAACGAACAAGTAACTTTTTTTATTATCATATCGATATATAGAGCTGTAAACCAATTCTTTGTCATATCATGCTGCCTCGTGTAAATCATTTCTCCATTACTATTTACTATGATAATGTAAGACAGAAAAAGAAGGTAAAGGCACTTCTTTTAGTATTTCCTTACAACAAGTTGATTGCATGTTAAAGATAATGTTGTTTCCGTCTCTTGATTATGTAAAATCAAACTTCGATGGAGTAACATTCAACAGTGCTGTGTAGCGTTGGTAATCATAAATCCAGCATTGATTAGATTAGATTAAGGGGTGGGTCCACATTGCCTTTCAGGAGAGGAGAAAGGTCAAAAAGTAAAGGGAAGAGAGGCCCCAGACAGCGTGTGAGACTGTGAGTGATCAGAATGTGGGGGTTCATTCCCCAATGTTGTACCTTTCTCTCCGATTACACTGCCTTCCTTTTTGACTTCACATGCCCAACATCTCTGCCGGGTTTCCTGCCCTCCTCTCTTTACCGCCCTTTTCAATTGCAAGTAGAACCAAAACAAAAGTATGTGTTTCCCTTTTCACATGCTGGTTATTTCTGTGCATCGATATGCCCTTGAGAAAGTTCAGAATGAATGATGATAATTCTTAGAGTATATTGGTTGTCAAGAATAATGGAGGAAGACGTAACAGCGCAAGCCGCATGGTTCACTCAGGAAGATGCGCGTACATCAGGTTGCCGTTAATATTAAAGTTGTTTTTCTCTTTTTTTTCCAATGACTTTTATTACTATTAATTTTAGAATATTGCATCCAATTATCATTCACACATGAATGCATGGGATATGAAATGGAACACAAATGACACAACTCGATGTCTTTCTCATTTTCATCCAAAGGGAAATGCTCTTTTGAATCATTTTCAACCCATCATCTTCTTTCTTTTTAGCATATAATCGTTATACTAGACATTCTCTTACAAATTATACAAATCATGTTATATCTAATAAGACGCTCTGATTTGAATTCAGGCTGAATTTGGTAGTCATGCAACTATTTGAAACTAAGCTTACCTTCACTGACATCGTCATTTCCCTTTTAACATAATGCCTTGTACTTGTCGCTTTTCAAACACAATCCCAGCTCCTTGTATTCTGTTTTTTCGAACATAAGACCCCAATGCCACCTACAGTCCTCATTATCACATCTAAATGGATATGGGGAAGGTGAAATACCCCTCGACTTTTGTTGATTTAGATTGTGTTCAAACCACCATAGTTTAATACCCATAATTTTTTTTTTGGGACAAGATGCCTATCATTGAGAGCTCTATAACAGCTAGTGGACTGTAAGTACATGATGGTTAAACAAACGTTGGTAACTTGTATATTTCAGGGTTGGGTGTCAAGAGCTATATTGGCTACATATACTATGCTTGACTTATACATAATAAGATCGATCCAAAACATATCTCTTCTATTTGATTAAACTCCTGCTATAGTATCAGAACTTGGTCTTGAAATCACCGAATAAGGCCTCAAACCAATTATTTTTATTCCATTATAAAATTGGACTTGGCTTTTTTATATATCAAAGAAGCACTAAGTAGTTATATTTGAGTGGTCTGCTAGTAGAGACATGCTTAAGGATTGCTTAAGGAGTTTAGAATATGAAGCTCATTTTTCAAACTCAACATCCCTGATTCAGATTGTCAATTAGATACTGCAAACAATCCTCAATGGTGTGGTTGGATATATTTTATGAAAAAAGATCCCTCATGCGATTCACTTATCAAAATATTCTTAGTCTCATTCAAAGAACATAATCTAGGAAGACCTCTTTTTTGCTCTATACTCTTCGGGCCTATCTCAAGATCCATATTTTTACCCTTTAAGTGGACACATTTTTTCTTTTGCCTAGTTAAAAGACGCCACCAACAACTTCAGTGATGATGGCATTAGATCTTCACACAACCTATCTACTTCAATTGTTGTCATAAAAAAATACTTTGATGTTGTAGTGAAATGATGTAGGAAGGTCTCATCCCTACCTAGTCTACATTCTTCAGGCCCAAGCCCATTCTTTGGATCCAAATTTTGCTGTCTTAAGTCTTCATAGATAAATTTTTCTTATTTTCAGCTTAAAGCTGCCACCAACAACTTTAATGATGGTATCAGAGCTTGATACAACTTGTCAATTTCAATTATCATCACTAGAAAATACTTCTGATATTGTAGTGAAGTGATCTTGGAACGCCTTGTCCCTAGTCTACATTCTTCAATTCCAAGCCCATCTCTAAATCTAAAAATTTAGAGTTTCAAGTTTTCAAGGATAAATTTTTCTTTTACTTAGTTATAAGCCGCTCCACCAACTTCAGTGATGATATTAGAGCTTGACACAATCTATCATATAGTGAAATGATCTATCACGGTTAAATGATATCCATCAATTAATCACCTTACCTAGAAGGTCAACACTCTCTAGGGTCTAGACCAATGGCGAAGGTTTTTCTCCGCCTAAAAAAAAAAACCTCTATTCAAATTTATTTTCTTTAGAACAATCATAAAATACTAAAAATATATATTATCTCATCACCATAAAAATCCTAATAAATATTATCATAAAATATTTAACGGATTAAATTGCTTCTTAAGTCATAAAAAAGAAACCCGTTAAAAACCCCTAATAAAAAAAAATGAGAATAGAGTTGCTATGAGCAATAAAATGGATTAAATTCTCTCATAATCTTTTTTTCTTTTTTCTTTTTTTAAAAAATTCATCTCCAGCCTTAGATTTACAAAAGTAGATGATTTAGATTTAATATTTTATAAAATTATTATTTTGAACATAAATAAATAAACTTAAACTTTTAAAGCATTATCTACACAGTTCATAACTGTAATAAAAACAAAATTAATTAAAAAAATTTATAAAACACTATGATCATAGTTTTACATATATTAAAGCTAAACTAACCATTTTTTTTATCCAAGGGTGGAGATAAAATTTTACACGAAAAAATAAGAAGAAAAATTCTGAGTACGCAGGACAGGCATCCCTCACGTGTGTATTAAAGGGGATGGCATGTCGGGATGGCGGGCGCACACACCGGGTTTAATATAAAAAAAATAAAAACACTAATTATTTGTAAAATCAATGCATGGCTAGAGAATCTGACTCGTCAAATAGAAACCCTAGCTTTTGAATTAAGATAAATTTAATTTAAAATTAAATGTGATAACTCTTCAACAACATTTGACATAAACCCTGGCCTTTGAATTAATCAGATTAGATAAATTATTACAACCAGGCAGCAGTGGCCACCTTAAAAAGGAGGGCATACCCCCAGTTGTTCAGCATAGCCTGACAACAACAACGAACTCGGCAATGGAAACTGACTGACAATTAAAAAACAATCCTGTATTGGGTAAACAGCATAATGCTGTCCCATTGATACTCGAAACCATCACCAAGTCATGTTTGTCATGGCGTCCCCTATGTGAGGGTATCGATGAGCCCAACGTGAATAACCTGCACAACATTGAGTTACAGAGCCATAAATCAGAAAGTCTACGTGCAAGAATAAAACAGTCCACCCATTCGCCCCTCAACCAAAGGTATCGTTTTTATAATTCACCAAAAAAATACAAAGTATCATTTTTATTCCTATCGTGTTTTATTTTGGTTTCTATGGAATGAGTCCAGAGTACCAGTGCTGTGTCATTTGATCCCCTAAACAATGCAGATGAGTGGCATGTACCTTCAGCGACAATCTCTACAAGATCCATATCTGCGTTAGCATCCTGCAGTGAATAATATCAGACAATCAAGTAGCGTAAGTTAATTAAAGTCAATATGGTAACTTCAAAATGGCAGGTTAGAAGGAGATTGAGCAAAATATGAGCAGGAATTTGAATATGGAATTCGTGACTCACAATAATGAGCAGTACCAAGTACATGTAATCAAAGCACAGATTTTTATGTTTGCGTGAGACATTACAAGAGATACAAATATCCAGACTTTATAAAAAATTCAATTTTTGTTTAAAAGGAGGGGAAAAAGGGAACAAGGATTGAACGAGTGAATGCAGGGTAATTTGGAACTCACCGGTCCAGATGATGCTTGACATTTTGCAATCAGCCGATAAAGACTGCAAAGATCCCTGTGGTTGAAATCGGGATGATTCTGAAGAGACTCTTCGGATGTGTAATCAAATATCAGTGCGCAAATGCTTGAAGCCATCATCATACTTGATGTGTCTCCAGTGTTTTCTACAGATCAAGTTCCATTAACTAAATTAGGTATATAACCTTTGCTTCATTTTTTTCAAATCAACAGAAAAACAATAGTTGACATCAATATCAATCAATATATGATATAAAATATGCACAAAGTGGAAGCCATAGTTGTTCATGAGTTATAAATAGTACATCTTACATCACACACTGTGCAGAGCATATGCTTACAATCTAGTTGGTTATAAAACAAAAATTAATCAACAGAAAATATTCATTATTCTAAGCATATCTACAGGCCAGTTCAAACAAGTCATTAGTATGTCTGAGTTGGCTTATAGGTCTAGAGGCTCCATGTTCTTAATAGGCCAATCTTTTCGAAGGGGTCAGCCCTGCAGTTATAACATATTAATATGATAGTGGACCAGAAACATTCAGTTTAAAGGTTGTTACTGACAGGTACCTCCCCAATATGCCAATGCCTTCAGGATGTTGACAATAGTAGATTCCTCTAACGTCAATTGCAATTTGTCTTTCTACAGTGAATAAGATGCAGATTCCATCAAGATCTCACATAACCAGGTTGATCTCCCAAGTAAGGTTAGGATGGTGGCAATAAAATCACCTTTAGCAGGAGATTCATGATTGTATCACACGCCAAGAAGGCACCGCCATTATCTTCAACCATGTAATCTTTCGACCCTATTAATTTAGTAAAGCAATCCAGAACCTGCATACATACCCAATGTATTTGCACATGGAAAATGCTTGGTTATAGTTGCTATTGGACAATGCTGTGGTAAGAAAACTACAAGTCATTTGTTCTAATAGGAAATAAAGAAACAAGAAACACTAAAACAATGAATCACAAAAAAACAGCTGCTTGTATATAACGGTCCATCCTTATACTTTTAAATCATAATAGTAGCACAAGAGACAAAATAGAATGAACAGGAATGGGAAGGAAATTAACAAAGGCCAGGAAGAACAGAAAATGAAGTACAACTTACAGCATTTAGTCCTCCACAAGAAGCTAGAAGCTTACATCCTTCAACCTTCATTGTAATTTGGCACAGCATTGGAAGTAAGAAGCACACACAGTAGAAAGGGCTGCAACAATATATAGTTCAATTGAACAAAGACCATTTTCCATATTAGAGACACCATCAAGAAAGGGATAAATCAATCAGAGGAAGATAAAGAGCATTCATATTCAATTGAAGTGCATGATTGAACCCAGGCGTGTTGTCCAAATACTAAACAGGAGAAGCAAACATATATCCAGAAAAAAAGTCTTATATCCAGGTCTACCTCTGTTCATCTTCGCCTTGAACAGAGAGCATATATCCTAAAAGTTCCTGGACCTTCTCCTCGCATGCAAGGGGCGCCTCAGCAAGGTAGCTGAAACAAACACATGAAAAAGCATTCAACACCTTTCCTCTTCAAATAAAAAATCTTAGCCAGATTCCAAGCTTGATACAAATATATAGTTCATATTAACTACCATACAGACTACAGAGAATGTTATCGCAATAGCTACAAGCAAAAGGAGTATGGAAAACCAAGAAATATCTAACATGCTTTGAGACGAAGTAATGGTCCAGCCATTTAAACTGCAAGAACAAATACATTAATGAATAGTACAAAAGACCAAGCACGATTAGAATAGAAATCATTCGAGTTAATGGAACTGACATAGTGTTAATATATCACATCCTAACGGTTCATCAAATGTAATTCAATCTAACTATGATAGACAAGTGGCATCAGACCATACCTCCCTATAATCCGCACTGAAGCAAGTAAATCATCCCCTTTATTCTGTCCACGTTCCTGCATGATTACGCACACTTTCATGCTGAGTCAAAAGATAAATGTCAAGACACAATTTAATGATTACTAGTCATTAGCAATACCTTTGCATCTTCCAGATACTCAAGAATGACACCAATAGTCTCGTTCAACTGACGGATCAACTTTGTTAATGTGGCCTCGTCAATGAAGTTGCCTAAAAGATTATCAAAGATATGAATGATTTTACAGAGAACATCAGCAGATCCAAAATACTTTAGGCCCCCAACCATGTCTGTAATCTGGACTATGCCACATGAACTCCAAAATGAAACACAAATACAGACATTAACAAAGATAACTATGATGGTGAAATAGAAGTTCTAAAGAAAATGAATATATATCATATACCATCATTTCCATCAACATTTGCTATTAATTTTATTATTCTCTCAATCAAAGAGTAGGCAACAGCCACGTTTCGTTGCTTCAAGAGAATTGCCTCGGCAGTAGCTGAAGTGTCCTTAGGTGCTTCGTATTTCAAATAGGCCAACTCATTCAGAAGAACAGCAACTTCAACCCTTGACTGCTCTAAGACAAGCAATAGACACCTATATAAAGGAAAATGTGAGAAAAGATAAGATGGCTCACTCATTTTAGGAGGCATAAATTTAAGGAGTACAACTGACATGTCAGTTGAAGGGCTATCTTGGGCATCACTCATGCTCCTGTGGTTCATCAGCCAACCCTCTCCATAAGTGGAAATGATAGACTCTGCCAACATGAGAGCTTGAAGCCTTTCAGCAGGAGCTGCAGATGAATTACAAGATAAAAACAAATCATCAAACAAACTCGTATGTTTTCTGAAGTATTTTCTTCGTTTAATTAAAAATCCAAAATGTGAAAGCATAGATTCAAAAAAGTAAAATAATTTGCTCAAAACAGGTAAGTCAGTTCTACAATAAGTGATTATCTGAATGTATTTTCACAAATGAGTATAATCTAGTCCAGAATACATGTTTTGAAACCAGAACCACAAAGTCAAAGAAAAGAAGAGATTATAAATCAAACCTAGTCCAGAATATAAGCACTTAGTGTAGAGATTTCATGACTAACCAAATCTGATAGTAATCAAATTAATTCCAAAGTCTATGTAACACTTATATATTTATCCTGACAATTTTTATTACTTATTCCCTACCATTAGTTCAGGCGATATGCAACCTCTCACTTGCTTTTCTTTTTCTTTGAGAGTTTTTCTTAGTCATATTTAGAGCTGCTCCAAAATCACTTCTGTGAGTATAAATACAAATGTAGAAACTCTTTCACAATCTTTCTTAAAAGACAAGCGTGCGGTCACAGCATTCTATATGCAATATCAAAGAACTACACTTCTCAGGGGAAAGGCGTTGATAAAACCTAAATATCCCAGTTGGGATACAAGGCGATGATAACAAGGTAAAAGGCAAACTGTAATAGCATATGGTATTTAGCAAAGTTATTCTACATACCAACACGATTCTGCAAAATGGCCACAATACCAGTGCGCATGTCATGTGACCAGCTATCATTAGGAAGTAAACGGAGGGCATCAAAAAGTGGCGCCTACAAATGCCATGAAATTTTGGTTACTCCCAAGTCACATGAATCAACATGCACATGCATAAAGTATAAAAATTTGTAACCCATCAATACCTCAAAAAAACAAAAGTCAGTTTGGTTCATGTGTTGTCCATATGGCAGAATACAGAAGTTATTCTTGCATAAAATATGAATAATTAATTCAAATACGAGCCTAACATAGAGTCAATAATATATATATATATATATATATATATATTGATTGTGTTAGAAGACATAGAACTTCAATGGTGTCACAAACTCACAAAACATTCCCTAAATCACTCCACTATCCTTAACTTACTCCACTATGTTTCCCACTATTGTCTCCACTATCATTATTTTTCATTTCTTCTTCCTACGCACTACTTCTGCTTCTTCCTATATATACACACATCATGTAATTTGGTGTTGTATCAATGAATTCTGGGCTCTATAAGCCAATATGGTATCAGAGCTGGTTCAATACTGAGGGAAAGGCAACAGTGAAACAGTCACTAATGCCAGAATTTGAGCGACAGAGAGAAAAGAACGAGAGGGATGGTGAGAGCTGAAAGGTGGTGAGTGACGGCGAGTGAAGTCACACCGCCACCACAGGGACGACCGGAAACCGCCGATCGGCGGAACCCAGAAGCACAACGTTAAAAGGAGCTGGCACGTGACACCACGCGCCTCCACAGCTGCCGGCGCGTGACCCCACGCGCCACCGTCCGTACTATTCTCCGGCGACTATTCTTCCATAACCATGAATCCCTATGAATTTCCTCCTCTTTTTGGCTCTTTTCTTGAAAATTCAACCAAAACCAGGGTTATTCCAGTAGCACTTATGTTAGGTACAAATTCTGAAAAAGAAGACTCTTCTACCACTTATACCTCAACCAACAGAACGGTGACGACTCTAGAACTCTCAGATAGTCAAATAATGGCCATCAACCACAGGTTCAATGGGCGAAACTATCTTCAGTGGTCTCAAACTGTGCTAAGGTATATTCGTGGGAAGCGGAAGGAAAAATATATCAATGGAGCAGCACCTCAACCTACTCCAAATGATCCAAATTTTGACACATGGTTCGCTGAAAACAATCAAGTTATGACTTGGTTGTGCAATTCTATGACAGATGACGTTAGTGAAAGCTATCTCCTAGCAAATACAGCAAAGGAAATCTGGGATGCAGCAAGACAAACTTACTCTTCCCTTGAAAACACCGCTGCATTACTTCACTTGAAACGACAACTTCAAGACTTAAGGCAAGGTAACTTAACAGTTACAGAATATTATAATGCCTTGATGAAAATCTGGCAACAACAAGACATCTATGATATACATCCATGGGATAGTGTCAAGGATGCCCAATTACATAGAAGACTAACAGACGAGGGGAGAATATATGACTTCCTTCTTGGGCTCAATAATTCTTTTGAAGAGATAAGAGGTCGAATCATGGGACTAAAACCTCTGCCTTCCCTACGTGAAGTTGTCAACCATGTGCAATTTGAAGAAAGCAGGAAACTATTGACTCAAAGCTGTTCTTCCATCCAAATTGAAAGTTCAGCTCTTGCAGCGAAAGGAACAAAAGATGAACGGAGGAATCATAAATGGTGCAACTACTGCAAGAAAAAGGGCCACATTAAAGAGGAATGCTGGAAGTTACATGGTAAGCCACCAACTAACAAACAACATATGTCGCCTAATGTCAACTTCACTGTAGCAGATCAAAGAGCTGAAGATAATGCATACCTAAGCTTTGAAGAAGTACAGTTGTTTCGTCAGATGCTTAACAAACAGAATAAGTCCAACTCTATTCCTAGTGTGAATCTGGTACAATCAGGTAATTCCATTGTTGCTCTTAACACTAAAGTGACTAGTAAAGATACTTGGATTGTAGATTCAGGAGCTACAGATCACATGACGGGTAACATAACCTTATTCCACAACCTTAAACTTTGTCATGAAATTCTTCAAGTAAAAGTTGCTAATGGTGTTTTCACAAGGGTTGAGGGAATTTGCACTATCATACTATCTAATCACTTGGAGCTTAGAAATGTACTATTTGTACCTGCACTCACTTGTAATCTTATATCTGTAAGCAAGTTGACTAGAAGTCAATCATGCCAAGTAATATTCAAGGGTGATTGTTGTCTTTTTCAGGATTTAAAATCGAGGCGGACGATTGAGACTTCTAGAGAATGGGATGGACTGTACTATCTTGAAGGATCAAACCTGAAGATTTCTAATGCAAGGAAGACAAGAAGGACACTGGTTAGCTCCAATTCTCACAATCATGTATACTTGTGGCATTGTCGCTCAGGTCATCCTAGTTTTGAATATATGAAGCATGTATTTCCTACTTTATTCAATAAAAACTCAATTCCTTTTCATTGTGAAACTTGTCAACTTGCTAAGCAAACCCGATCCTCATATCCCAAACAGCCCTACATACCCTCCTTACCCTTCACACTAATCCATAGTGACATTTGGGGTCCTACTCGAATCAAAACTCTCACCAATACTAGGTGGTTTGTTACTTTCATAGATGATCATACTAGAACCACGTGGGTTTATTTACTAAAAGACAAATCTGAAATAGCTCAAGTATTTCAAAACTTCTATACCTTTGAGCGAACTCAATTCAACACTTCAATTAAGGTTTTACGAAGTGATAATGCAAAAGAATATATGAGCAATACCTTTAAAAACTTCCTTGATACACATGGAATTTATCACCAAACTTCTTGCCCTTACACTCCTCAACAAAATGGAGTAGCCAAGAGGAAAAATCGTCACTTATTGGAAGTAACCCGAGCCTTATTGATGGAACGGCATGTGCCTACCATCTTCTGGGTTGGTGACGCTCTTCTCACTGCAGCTTATCTAATTAACTGTATGCCATCCAAAGTCCTCAATTACACCACTCCTCTCCAAAAACTACTTGATCAATTTCCAACTTGCCCACTGATCAATTCTCTACCTCCCAAGGTGTTTGTTTGTGTTGTCTTTGTTCATAAAAATGATGGCAATAAATTTGCTGCTCGAGCAGACAAATGTATCTTCCTTTGATACTCCTCTACTCAAAAAGGGTATAAATGCTACTGTCCTACTTCCAAGAAACTTATTATTTCCAGGGATACTGTGTTTTTGGAAAAAGAAGCATTTTATCCTAAATTACCCATTCAGGGGGAGTATATTGACATTGAATGGCTAAAAGACTTGACACATACACCTCCACAACAACCTAAACCCAACCTCATAGCCACAATTGACTCATTTGCTCAACATGAACCTGAACAAAGAACACCTCCATCTGAACCCACACCTAGTGAATTGCAAATAAATGTTGAGATCAATTCAGAGTTGGAAATCGGATCACGACAAGAGGAAGAAATAAGGCTACAAGGAAGAGATGAACCAAATACTGGTAGTACTATCCCTCCCATTCAACAAAACGACCAAGACTCCAATTCGGGATTAAATCCAGAAGAATTGGGTTGGCCTATTGCATTGAGAAAAGGGGTAAGAGCTTGTACTCAACATCCAATTCAACGATTTGTCTCATATGGTAATTTGTCTGCGAAAATGCAAAACTTTGTTGTAAATAGTGCACAGATAAAAGTTCCTAACACATTTCAACAAGCTATGACTGATCCAAATTGGAAACAAGCTGCAGAAGAAGAACTGAGAGCATTCAAGGACAATGAAACGTGGGAGATTACAACACTTCCCGAAGGCAAGAAACCAGTCGGATGTAGGTGGATCTTCACCCAAAATTCAATCCTGATGGTAGTATTAACAAATACAAGGCGAGACTTGTTGCAAAAGGCTATACCCAGACATATGGCATTGATTATCAGGAGACATTCGCTCCAGTAGCCAAGCTCAATACCATCCAAGTGCTACTATCAATTGTAGCTAATTTGGATTGGTCACTGCATCAACTGGACGTAAAAAATGTGTTTCTGAATGGAAATTTGGAGGAAGAAGTATACATGGAGATTCCAGATGGAATTTCTGCTCCTTACAACTCTGAATGCAAACTCAACAAGTCATTATATGGACTTAAACAGTCACCTAGGGCATAGTTTGGTAGATTCTCTAAAACGATGAAAGGACTTGGATATACCCAGGGTCAAGCAGATGACACATTGTTCATCAAACGTGTTAATGATAATGTCACCATCTTGATAGTTTATGTTGATGACAGAGTCATAACCGGAAATGATGAAGGATCCATTACTCAGCTAAAACAGAACTTATCAACTGGGTTCCAAGTAAAAGATCTAGGACAAATGAGGTATTTCCTAGGAATGGAAGTGGCAAGAACTAAAAAGGGGATCAATGTATCTCAGCGGAAGTACACACTAGACCTGTTACATGAGACAGGAATGTTGGGTGCACAACTTGAAGGAACACCGATGGAAGAAGGTTGTCATCTGGAGATCAAACCAGATGGTGTCCCAGTCAACTCAGAAAGATACAAAAGACTTGTCGAGAAGCTCATATACTTAACCCACACACGCCAAGACATTAGCTATGCAGTTGGAATAGTAAGTCAATTCATGCACCAACCACAGGAAGAACATATGGCTGCAGTATACAGAATCCTGAGCTATTTGAAATTTAATCCTGGAAGAGGAATCTTCTTCAGAAAAGGAACTACCAAAAATATCGAAATCTACACCGATGCAGACCATGCAAGGGACAGAGAGACTAGAAGGTCCATCTCAGGGTATTGTACATATGTTTGGGGAAATTTAGTTACATAGAGGAGTAAGAAACAGACTGTGGTGTCAAAAAGCAGTGCAGAAGCAGAGCTGAGAGCAGTTAACAATGGAGTCTGTGAAGGAATTTGGGTCATCAGATTGCTTAAGGAGTTGGGAATTACCTATGAGGGACCAATTCAAGTTTGGTGTGACAACAAGTCCAGTATCGAAATGGTTAAGAACCCAGTTTACCATGATAGGACAAAACATGTTGAGATAGATAGACACTTTATCAAAGAAAAAATGGAAGTAGGCATCATGAGTCTATTCTATATCAGATTTGAAGATCAGATTGCAGATATAATGACAAAACCACTTGGTAGAGCTAAGTTCGAAGGATTTCAGTACAAGCTGGGAATGATTGACATATACTCTCCAGCTTGAGGGGAAGTGTTAGAAGACATAGAACTTCAGTGGTGTCACAAACTCACAAAACATTCCCTAAATCACTCCACTATCCTTAACTTACTCCACTATGTTTCCCACTATTGTCTCCACTATCATTATTTTTCATTTCTTCTTCCTACGCACTACTTCTGCTTCTTCCTATATATACACACATCATGTAATTTGATATTGTATCAATGAATTCTGGGCTCTATGAGCCAATAGATTGCATTTTACTCTAACTCACAAATGTTCTAAACCAGTGCTGAAGAATAGCTAGCTAACAAATATGAATATTAATTCGCCAACTTCATATCCAACCACAATATGGGTCCATATTATTGCTTCATGAACCCAATATATTGTAAATTTCAGTGGTCTAGTTGAACTTGAAGAGTTTTCTTATTTGAACAATGTGATTTTAAATCATAAAAATTCACACACGAAACCATCAGACTATGATACATACTACATCTTTTGCAGAAATAATGGCACTAAGCACATGGAGAGCTTCAAACTTCAAGGAGTTGTGCAAAACAGCAAACTGCCTTGCCATTGCTGCCACCTGTAGACGCCAAAGATTAAAAGTGTACTTGCCATGCAGCAAGACTGCAAAATTTTCATTTAAAAAAACGAAATATTTATGGCAAATATTCAAAATGCATACTCACAATGATCGCAAGTTCAGATAAGTAATCCTTGATAATAATGTCCAATGATATCTTGCTCAGAATTAATTGCACAAGTTTAAGAGAGATATCCATGAGATGAGAACCTGCATAATGATTAACTCATCAATTCCAAGGCAGGAGTGAGATGAAAATAAAACAATATAAGCAATCAACGGCAATGTTTCTTCATGTATATGCTGCAAGAGGATAGCCACTCAAAGAAAAGCGATATTACTATTTACTAATATTATTAATCCTAAACAAAGAATCAATCAACCATGCCAGTTGAATTATGTTCCTCTTGCCTAGAAAACAAGAAGCACGCCTTTAAGAAAATCATAAGAAAAACTTACCATCTTGCATAGAACATATCTGAGAAGCTAATATCTTGATGCCACCAGATTCGTAAAACTTCATAATTCCATTCCCAGAGGCAGTTGACACTAAGTACAAAAATTCATAGCATTCTTCAAGGACAGAAGAACCTGGTCTAAACAAGTGATTTAACCATTAACAAAATCAACAATTGCTCCTAAAAACAAAGTAAAAATAAAGAATGGAATATGGAACTAGACTGCTATTTTCTTTCACCCTCAATATAACAGACACTGAAAAGACCTGATGCAACACGGTTTGTTTTCTCATTCACTCTGTACATGATAAACAATAAATTGAACCCGCCTTGAAAAACTTATTCAATAAGCACAAATAATAGGGGCACACCCTGACCATAACAAAAACATAAAAAAGGCCACGTATACTCCTGATGAATACCAAAGAGAATAACCATCGATAACAAAAGAGCTTTGAAACAACAGATAGTAAGGCCCTTGTTAATCATTTATTAGCTTCTTCTCAAAAGCAAATCCTGAGAAATAATAGTTTCAGAATCCCAACATCTAAAATCATGAGTAGAGAGGATGAACAGAAGCTAAAATATTGCGTTAAAAAATGCATGCTCATTTGGACTACTTATCACTTATAAAACTATTTTACACTTTGTGCTACCTCTATTCCTTTTAATACCCTTTCTTCTTTGTTAGTCCATAACATAGTAGCCATTGCTAATTGAAATTAAAGGAGCATAGTTATGTCAATGAAAGCATACTTGACATTGGTTTTTTTAAAAAGAAAAAATAATACAAGAAACTAAAAACGAAAATCATACTCCGTGGACATTACTTCCAATATAAGTGGGATCTTCAAAACCATATCTTCCAAGGACGCAACCTCAGGAACACGACAGAATGCGGCGAGCACTGTAACTGAAAGGCGTAAATACGCATCCCGATCATTTTCTCGGCCACTGGTGATGGTTCCTTTTCCCATTCCTAGAAGGAAGTCATGGTTATAATTCAATAATAAATGTTATAATAGGACATAAAAATTGAACAGATTTAACAAAAGCAGGCATGTATAAACAATAATTCAGGTAGCAACAAGTTCAAGGATGAACATACCAGTCCTAAGTAATCGGTCAAGAAAGAGAGGTCCGACGGCATCGTAAACCCTGCGGAGGGAGGAGAGGTCATCACCTTTGCAAAACTTGGTGACGAGAAGAAGGCCGGCAAGGCGCTGTTCGTCTCGTTCTCCTTTCAATAGCTTCAAGCAGTCTTCAAGACTCGGACTCTGCTCTTGCTGTGTTTCCTGCAGGAAACAAAAAAATTAGTTTATAGAGGGGGGTGGACAGCGATGGAGGAGAGGTAGAGAAAGAGAGAGTGTTCACCATGGATGCAGATTGCTCTAAGTAATGGAAGAATGTAAAGTTGGAGAGTTTATTATCAGTTCACAGTTCCCGCTCTCAGCAGAGCTCCCGGAGGCTTCTCGAAAACCCTGCTTACCGCTTAATTGAGAAGTGAGTGACGCGGCCCACTGGCTTGTTTGGATTAACTTAGGGGCTGTTTGGTAAAGTTTTTTTAGATCGGGTTTATTATATAAGCCTGATTCATATAAATTGAGATAAATTTTCTCCACATATTTATCTCGTAAACCATGAAAGCACCTCGTAGACCGTAAAAGTTACTTCATATTTCGTGAATCATAATTCATAAGCACTTATAGAACTTCCATAAGTTAATCCAAACAGCCTCATATAGAAGTTTTATAAGTGTTTATAAATCGTGATTTACGGAATACGAAATAATTTTTACGGTTTATGAGGTAGTTTTTACTGTCTATGAAGTATTTTTACAATCTACGAGGTAAATATATAGAAGAGATTTATCTCAATTTACATAAATCAGGTTTATATAATAAGCTAGATTCATAAAAGCTGAGTCAAACGTGCAAATGTAAGTTTAATTTGGGCAATAAAATTTGAATTTTTTTTACCAAATAAAATTGAAAGTTCGAAGTGAAGATTTAGGATAAAATTTTTGGAATAGCTTATATAAATATTTATAAATACGATTTATGTAAGTCGAGATAAAACTTTCCTCACATACTTATCTCGTATATCGTAAATCACGATTGAAAAATATTTTTAAAAGTTTTAATTGTTATTCCAATTACACACATAATTAAAATAATGAGCTTCACATGCATCGATTGTTGCCCGCTCTTTCTTGTTCTTAAGACATTTTGGCTTCCCCCGGCTCATGTTGGGAACAATCGAACATGACACAAATTGAAAGGGGGCAGTATCCGCTAATTTCAGAATAAAATAATCAAGTTTGATTCTGGCTATACATGACACACCCATCTTTTTCTGTTTCTTGTTTTTTCTAATTCTACTTTGGCTTGCGGAAACAGGAAAAACAAATCAAACTAACTATGAATCGAGAGAATTTCAATTCATCAATTTACTTGGGCCCAAAAAAAAAAGCATCAGTTTACAGCTAACCAAGTCGAGGAGAAATCAAACGACAATGAACGTTGATGTTCTTATCCAAAATAGTAATAACCATTTACAACAAGAATTTGGGGGTCCAGTGACAGAAATGGCAACAAAATGAGAAAGTTGTTAGTGACGACTCTAAACATGTACAGTTTATGAAGAAAAACCCGCCCAACAATCCCGCCTATATTACACACATTTTGAAGGAGGATAATGTTTGTGGGATTGGATTGAAAGGGCAAAAAGGAACGGAATTAATAAAATGGAAAAGGCATGTCGGCGAGAATCATCATTGGGGCGTAGGTTGAGATTAAGGTTAAGGGTGTGTTGTTTGGGCGGCGGCACGGCGGAGAGCCACCATTGTCTCGGAGAAATAAAGAGCCCAGGAACGCCTTCACCGTCAGCATGGCGCGCGAAGTCGCGTAGGCGCCACCGCCAATCCCCGTCTGCTGAATTTACCTACGACCCTTCAAGTTATGCCCTCAATTTCCAGGACGACGATCATCATTTTCCCTCCAGATTCTCACTCTCCCCTCACGCGCCTCCACCGCTATGAATCCCGACTTAATTATTCACAAACCTTGTCAACAAATTATATTATGAGTATGAATATATGAATGTGATTATGAGTATTTCCAAGTTCTGCTTTGTTCATTTTATTATTACCAACGTCTCTATAGTTTTGAATTTGTGATGCTTTCATGAATATTTTTACTTTATAATACAAGCATGTTATCCCAGAGGTAAAATTTTGGGCCTAATTATTTTGGTTGCTCACCGCACATGTAGTACCGTGTTGTTTCTGGATTTTGTGATTTAGCAGAAAACTTAAGTATTCAAGCTTACCAGCACGGTGTAATTACTTCTAATTAAATCAAAACAAGTGCGTTTCAAATCTAAAAATACGTAAAGAGCTTTTCGATAATAGGGATTAGTCACGGGATAGGCAATGTGACGGTAAATCTGCAACAAAGTCGTTTAGGTCATTTGCAGAGTCAGGCACCAGCCTATCAAGATAATGATAGTTTGTAAGGATTCAGCACATGTGCAATTTCAATCTTCAAATTGGCCTCGTCCATTTATCTATGCCGCAGTACCATCTTAAAATTTATGAGAATTTATATTATTTAGGGCCCGTTTGGTTCGATCCCATTACACCCTGCAGTGCAATGCGATGCGATGCAATGGTAATGCAATGCAATATTAATTACAGGGCTAGTGTTTGGTTTGATTTTTAAGTAAGGTGCAATGAATTATTATTTTAACAATTATTTAAAATTAATATATTACACAAAGTCTATTTTACCCTTACTATAATCTTTGTAAAAAGAAAGTTAAGAGTCAAGAGGAGGAGGAGGTAGTGGCGGTGGTCCCGGGTGGTGGGTGGCTACAGCGATGGAGGAGCAGGAGGTAGTGGTGGCGACAGTGGCAGAGGAGGTAGTGGCAGCGGCGAAGGCAGAGGAGGAGGAAGAGGAGGTAGTGGAGGCGGTGGCAGGGGGCGGGGGGCGGCGGAAGAGGAGGAGGAGGAGGTAGTGGTGGTGGGAACGGAGAAGGAGGAGGTAGTGGCGACGGTGGCGGGTGGCGGAGGAGGAGGTAGTGGCAGCGGCAAGTGTCGGCGAGGGAGGAGGAGGAGGTAGCAGCAACGAGGCCGGGCGGCGGCGGATGAAGAGGAGGTAGTAGCTGCGATGTCGGGTGGTGGCAGCGGCAGAGGAGGAGGTGGTGACGGTGGTTGCAACGGCAGAGGAGGAGGAGGAGGTGGCGGCGGCGATTGCAGCGGCAGAGGAGAAGGAGGTGGTGGTGGTGGGAACAGAGAAGGAGGAGGTAGTGGCGGCGGCGGAGGAGGAGGAGGTAATGGCGGCGGAGGAGGAGGAGGTAGTAGCGGAGGTGCCGGGTGGCAGCAGCGGTAGAGGAGGAGGAGGTAGTGGCGGTGGTGGAGGAGGAGGAGGAAGTGGCGGCGGTGGTGGAGGAGTAGGTGGCGGCAACGGTAGAGGAGGTGGTGGCGGCGGCAGTGGTGGAGGAGTAGGTGGCGGCAACGGTAGAGGAGGTGGTGGCGGCGGCGGCGGTGGTGGAGGAGTAGGTGGCGGCAGGTGGCGGAAACGGTAGAGGAGGAGGTGGTGGCGGCGGTGGTGGAGGAGTAGGTGGCGGCAACGGTAGAGGAGGAGGTGATGGCGGCGGTGGTGGAGGAAGAGGTGGCGGTAGGTGGCTGCAGTGGTGGAGGAGGAGGTGGCGGCGGCGACGGTGGTAGCGGTTGTGGCGATGTGCCTAAGTAAAAATATATAAGTAAAATAAAGAGAAGTAAAACTAAAGGGTAAATTAGACTTTTCTAACTATGCAATGGGATGGTAATGATGATTCATAGGGGGGGGTATGAATGAGGATTACCAATTTTTTGGTAATCATCATTACCATGGTAAACCCTATTACCATGCTAAAGAGTAACCAAACACTCTTCTCATGGTAATGCAATCATGATTACCATTGCATGCATGCAATGGGGTTGAAACAAACGGGCTCTTATGGAATTAATAGAATCATTGATTTCTCAAATTTAAAGTTAGTCAACCAATAACATTTAATAACGTATGTATTTTTTTTTAATATTATTATTTGGCAGTCAGTTCAGGGTTTATGATTATCCCTTCTAATACAAGTATCTTTTCTATGAGACAAATTTGAGATTCGAGACTTAGAAATATTTAATAGAGCATTTTACCACTAGACTGACTCTATTAAAAGCATATTTTTTGTTGCTGTACAAAACATTACTAGATTTTGATTAGCTAGGCCCAGTTATTGCTTACAAAATACTTGAATCTTGTCTTATTTGGATTGGGTCCAATCCATGAACATTCAGGCCCATTTGTATGAGTTTTTTAAAATAAAAATTTACTTTTTATATAAAAAAAATAAATATATAGAAATACAGGGGAGATTCTCATTATCATGAGTAACATCTAAAAGATATATGAGAACAAATGTTTTTGAAAATAAGAAGATATAATAAAATATGAAAATTACTAAATATATATCTGTTGCCATTTTAACCAAATGTAAAATGGTTTTTTTTTTTAATAAAACCTTTATGAAATAAATGTTTATGAAAACAAATATATGAGAACAAATGTTTATGAAAATATGAAGATATAATAAAATATGAAAATTACTAAATATATATCTGTTACCATTTTAACCAAATGTAAAATGGTTTTTGTTTTTTAATAAAACCTTTATGAAATAAATCACTTTTCATAAAAACATTAAATTATTTGGAAATGAGTTGTTTTTAAGCCTAAGAAAAATTTAAGATGCTTTTTGGATAAATAACAAAACATAATCATGAACACTGTCAAATAATTTCGTTAGACTTTTTATAACTGCAACAAAGGGGGGGAAACATGAGAAAAACGTGGATCCGCAGCCTTTATTTTACCAGCACGCATCCACAGTCCTCAAATATCCAGAAAATTGCTCTCTCCATTTCTCTTATTATTTATTTTTTTTATTTATACTATTAGATTATTGAGATTCAATATCCTATAAAAAATAAAAAATATATACAAAATATTTTAATAAAAGTATAAATATATGAATTAATATATTAAATTTTAATGATTTAAATTTATTTAGTTATATTTAAATTTTAATAATATTTTTTTAAGATATTAAAAAATTAAAAGATAAAAATGTCTAAGTCTCCATCAAAAGGCACTAGGCGTCTGAAAATTTCCAAGACAATAATAATATCCTGAAAATTAAAAAAAAAGGGGGGGGATATTACCTACTGTTTAAAATACGTTAAGTTTGACTAATTCATACACTTGGCACTTAATGTACGCCACCTTATCGTTCCATACATGCCAACTCATCCTTTTGTCTCCACCTAAACCTTCCTTTCTTTCTCCCTCCGTCACTTTCATCTTCTTCCCCACCGGCGAGCACCCCTCCATTGTTCATCGTCATTGTTTTCTTCTCTAGAAAAAACCACCACTTCAATTGACTTCTGGTTCCTTAATCCACAAACTCCAAATCTCAAAAAATTATAGCAGAGAACAGCAAACATGATTTTGAATCAACAAACCAGCAAACCCACTTCTTCCACCATTGTTACAAACTTCATCAAAATCAACCATAATATGAACAAATATTTTGAAAATCAAATTCAAAACCGAACAATAAACATGAACATAAACCCAAAAATATTTGAAAAAACAAAATAAGACTGGAAAATAAACGATGAAGGACGAATAAGAACCCAAAAATATTCAGATCTCCAATTTTTTCAACTTCTTCAGCAAATCATTGAGTTGCCAAGGAAAGTGGACGTCCTGAAATTCATATCAGTCACCGTCGGTTTTGATGTTCTTACCATTTCTAAATATTCAAGTGCCCAAATCCACCTCCGTCATGCCTCCGTCGTCGGAAGGAATACACAAATCCATCACCGTCATGGCCGTAACAGTTTTGTTTCTTTAGATCCGCTTTCTTCGTGGCAAGAAAAGTGGACGTCGGTGGTGGTGCTTCTTCTGCAAAAATCAAAATTTTCAGTTCTCCGTCGTCGGCGTCGTGGCAAGGAAAGTAGACGCCGACTGCGGTGCTCCTTTTGCACACCCATAAAGCTGGATTTCAGAGAAGAGCACAGCAGAGGACAAGGGGTGTGATGCTGGGTTCTTATGGAGCAATGCCATGTAATCCAATAATGGCGCAAGGAACAGAGAAGGAGGGAGGAGGAGGGTGAGAAGGAGGGAGAGAAAAAATGTTTCAGAATTCCCAAGGGCATGTTTGTTATTTCAGATATTTTATTTTGATGACGTAGCATAATACATGGAATAATATGTGGCAAAGCCACCTCAGCATTTGTGCGTGATTTTTAAATGGAGGGCGGAATTGCTCTATTTTTACTATTTGAGGTATTGAGGTTGTTTAGAATAGTGGTTGGAACTTTCAATCGTGCTTTTCAAGTATAATTTATGATATATAAGGTAGTTTTTACGGTCTACGAAGTAAATATGTAAAAAAATTTTATCTCGATTTACGTAAATCAGACTTATGCATAAATATAAGTCCAATCAGACATCCTCATCATTGCATTCTCAAAAACTTCTAAACACCAACTGTCCCGTTAACCTAATACTAATTCTCAATTATTAAAATTGATTTGATAATATGAATAAAAAAATGAAAAAAAAAGGATGGTAAGAGAGATGAAGAAACACTTTTACCCACGTATCCATCGCATTGTAAAATCTCTTATTGGATTCGTTATTTTATTTATAAAATCTTCCATTAACTTTTTTTTTTGGAAGAATCCATTAACTAAGCATTATTTATCATGGTTTTTTTAGCCTGGCTTGAGTCTTAGAGAATTACTCTAAACAAATGAATATAAATTTAATAATTATTATTATTATAGTAAAATTCCTTAGGAATCTCAAATTAAAAAAAAATCCATAAAAGAAATATTTTTTTTTTCATTTTTTTGAAGAAAAAGAGTTGTTATCAATACAGGACAGGACGTGTTTGGATCCAAACTGTAGATGAACAGGCGCCACATAACCCTCACCTTTGGCCGGCACACGTAGTCTACTAGTTTCCCAACGTGCCAAATCCCTCTTTAAAGATAGATACTACTCATCCTCACCTTCCCGTCACAGAATCCCGAAGACAGTCCAACCAGGGACTGCCACCTTAATCAATCCCACGATACCAAAACCACTAACGACACGTGGCGATTTAACATAGGCCCTTGTGACTCAGTGAATCACCGCGTCTTAAAACTCGCAAAACGTGTGAAGGAGTTCAGGAAGAAGCACTCCGATATTTTGAAATGAAACTTGATAAATAGGGTCAGCCCTGTTCTTAGAGAGTTGGATTTCGTTATTACAGACAAGACGAAGAAAAAGAAGAGGGCAAGTACGGCCATGGCTGTAGATTTATCAGAGCAGGGTTACGACTACTGTGAAGAAGAAGATGACGAGGGGACGACGTCGTCCAGTGCTTCATGTGGATGCTTCAGGGGAATGATATGCCCTTCGTGGCGGCGCTCAGGCGGATATGTGCTGCATCAGAAGGAGGCGGAGATTGAGGATGAAGAAGAAGAAGGAGCTGTGAAAGAGAAATGTTGGGAGAAAAAGATGAAGAAGGTGAAGGTATTGTCGGAGTTACTGGGAGGGCCAAAGTGGAAGAATTTTCTGCGGCACAAGTTCAGAATGATCAGGACGAATCAAAAAACGAAGAGAATGCAGTTTCAGTATGATCCAAAGAGTTATGCACTCAATTTTGATGAAGGCTGTGTTGATTTTTCAGCTCGATTCGTAAGTCCGGTCGTCGGCGACACTCGACAATAATCCACGTAACTCTCGTGTTGTACTGTAATTACTTTTCATTATTCATTTCCATTGGCCAAAAGCATATTTGTATATAACTTCAATTATTTTATATGTAAAGCATGCTCTCGTTGTTGAGTTGTAATTATCTCTCCCTTCATCTCTTTTATTATTTGGGAACAGCTATATTTGTATGGAGATAGAATATCTGAAGTTATACTCATAAGAAGGGCTCTGTAATTAAGAATTACATACATATTTCACAATACGAAATTCAAGCAGCATTTTGTTTTCCTGTTTGATAAGGCCTTTTATGGTGACAGACTGATGGAAAATAAAAGAGTATAGTATATAGCCGAGAGTAGAATAAGGTTGGAAATAGGTTAGACTATCCTAAACTTTAGCTAGGTAATAAGCCTGGACTTGTGATGGAAATCCAAAACTTGAGTTTGGGTATGAGCTTATGTAAGTTTTATTTTAGGTTTGAGTCAGAACCTTCAAAAAAGCTTAATAAAACCTAAAGTCTATTTAAAAGCCTACTTAAAATGTAAGTTTTTAAATAGGTTGAAAGCCTAAACATCTAAATTCATATATAATTTATCAAATTTATTTAAATGCCTACATTATGTCTTAAAAGTTTAGAAATTCATTTTTATATGAAATAGAAGAGTTAGTAAGAGAAAGAAAAAAGCACCTAGTGGCAAAAATTGTTTGAGCGAGTATGAAAAAATAAAATCAATCATTTATTGACTAAGAAGATATATTTTTTAAAAATTAATCAAGCAAAACAAATGACATGTAAAATTAAATTTTACCTCTTGTTTTTCTTGCATTTAGGCATCATTGAAATAAAATTATTGCAATTATTATTTGCATTAAATGACATAAATTAAGGGAGAGGTAATGAGCTAGCATTGCCATATCGAGTGATAAAAAATAAAAGAATTAGATGTGATCAATGGATGAATGAAAATATTAAGCTCATTCATAAATGATGAAATAAGAACCTTAGGGTTAAGACTAAGTTATTAATTTTATAAATAATTTATAAAACTAATTTAGATTAAATTATATATAATTATGCATAGTAATACATTTAAAAAAAAAAGAAAACACTAAATAAGCCAATCTTGTAGGCCTTTAAGTTAAATTTTATGAAAATAGGTATGACATATTTATTTAAATAGGTTTGACAAAAGACCTAAATCTAACACAATCCTAATAACTAAATAAACTAGAGTAGACTTAAAATAAGTTAAACTAGAGGCCTAACATATTCCTACCCTAACCAAGACCGGTGTAAATTACCGTAAGATTTTAGAGTGACCAGCGAGTGTCGGATCTGTATGATAGTCGACATTCCTGGCCCTTCTAATAACATACATGAAAAGAAAAAAGAACTATAGTTGGATTAGATTTTAATTTTTTTTTTCAGGTAAACGGATATGTTTTGATTGTATGTAGTTACTTTTTGATGGTTAGGGAAAATCACAATTAAATCTAGTTAAAATATGAAAATTTATATTTAGATTACAATTTTAACAGATTTCTAATAAGGTTAGGACAAGAGGCTAATTAAGAATTTTAAATTCTAATTAAAAGACCAAAATAGTGAAAATACCATTAATTTGGAATGATTGATTCACCGCGGTAAAAAATGTTGATCTTAAATTAATTTGGAAATAAAACTATATATATTTTATAAATTAAACTACCATGTGCTAGATGCAGTGATTGGCCTCGTATCAAAATAAGAATTATATATATATATATATATATATATATATATATATATATATATATATATATATATATAAAGTATCTGTTTCTTTTATAACAAGCAAAAAAACATAAAATAAGCAACCAAATAGACAAAATTAAAATAAAAGGAAAATCACAATTAAATTCAGGTAAAATAATCAAAATCAAAATCAAAAATCAGACATATACCTACATTTATCTTTTCATTTCAACTGTAGAGGGTGTTATGATGGCTGATAGGTCTCTTGATCTGATCAAAAAATTCTTAAAAAGGATAAATTTGAATTTAAATTTTAATATTTCAGCTAGATTTAATTGGGAATATCTTTCTAATATAAAATCTATCAAAAACACGTTCACAATCTGATTTCCTTAAATATATTATATCTTTATCATGATTATATATTTATATATATTATTGATGATCTTGATATAAGGAGAGGGAGGGGATTTTAAGAGGGATAGAGAGACGTAGAGAGAGAAGGGCCAATATACACACACAAAGAGAGAGTCCTAATCAGAAAGCAAGAGATCAGAGGAATGGCTGAGGAAGATTTTACAAAGCAAGAAGAAGGGGACACGGCCAGTGTCTCGTGCGGCTGTTTCTTGGGATCCAAGGGATATGCGATTCTTCACAGCGACGAAGAAGGCAACAGACAACAACCAGTGAGAGCCAAATGGTCAAAGTTCAAGAATTTTCTCCGATACAGGCTCGTCAAGTTCAGAATCAACAAGAAACCCACAAAATTGCCGTTTCGTTATGATCCTAAGAGCTATGCACTTAATTTTGACGATGGCGGCTCCCCCACAAATCCTCCGGTTGTTGTCACTAATTTAGGAGGCTAATTGATGCACTATATGTTTATATATGATTCCTTTGTATATGTTTTGTTTATAACGTTATTTATGCGGGCAAACTTGCATAGATTTTATTCTATATTCATTGTTCTTTTTATAAATTTCTAGAACTCATGATCCTCTTTTCTGGAGAGGAAAATGAGAGATGTTTATAAAAAAATATTTGAATAACCCTTTGAATAGGTATCCATATCCAGGGTAACATGAAAGGCTTTGAATGGATCCGACTTCTATCTTTTTTCCTCCTGTCATTTTCTCAATTTAAACTGTTGGATTAAAATCCCAACGGTCCATACTTTTTTTTTATTATTGAACCGTTGAGATTTTAATCAAACGATAAAGAAAAAGAATAGAAGTCAGATCCACTTTAAATTAATATCTATATCCAGGATAATATGAGAAGTGATGATTAAAAAATGAGAGTGTTTTAAAATATATGAAATTTGATATAGTACTTTGTACTTACCTTTAATGAATTAAATAGAAATTGACATTTCATCCTATCCTCCTCTTTTCTCCTCCTTCATTCTAGTCTATTGGTCCCTCTCTCGTTTTTTTTAATCATTATACTTCTTAAATTATATTTTTTAAATATGTCTTATATTAAAGATCAGAAAAATAATTGGTTTAAAATTTAATAGTTTTAAAAATTAATATTTTATAAAATTAGATGGTTCAATTTAATATTATATGTTTACTGAAAATATATAAATAAATTTAAATGATTGAAATTTAGTCTTAGCTAGCTAGAGTAAAAAACAATATATATACATGTATAATATTTTAATAATAATTTATAATTTTGAATGGTTGTTTTTAAATTATAAAAATTTAAATTTGTTTTTATATTGTATAAGAAATATAATAATAATTTATAAAATATTAAGGTTAAATGATCAAAATTTTAACCTAACCAAAAAGGAAAAAACAGAGATGAAAATGAGAAGGCGGCAAGGTGCAGTCTCCTCACTAGGCCTCGGGCAAATATATATATTGGCATTTTTTTGGCCAATATATTGACATTTATTGCTGATACGATTCTTTTGCCACTTGATACAAATAATTTCCTTACAATTTCAGTATCAATCTATATATTATCTTTATAAAATATATATGAAAAAAAATTTATAATGGAAGAAAATCTAAAGAGGCTTTTTAAAAAAATAACAATATGTCTGAGAATTTTTTCTTCCCCTATTATATTCCATATGTAAAATAAAATTCATAGAACAATTTTCACAGAGCAATATTCTTCTTGCAAAAATCTCCTCTCTCACTCTTTTAACAACAGAATCTTCATGACACCTATTAACGTTGATTAATAAAGTCTCAATGCATTTTTTCCTTTTTCAATTTTTTTCCCCTTTTCTCTCCCTCATTTCTTTTTAGACCCGGTTTGATGAACCCTAAAAGATGAAACCAGCAAATCACCCATCTTGACGACGTGAAACGACCGCTCCCTTTTGTCCCATCTTAATCTTAATCACTATTTAACTGTCTAATAATGACAACAGCCTTGAATTTATCTCACAAAAAATTGAAGAAGTTACTAGCATGTTCCATTACAAAAGAAATATTGTTTGCTCAATTATTGTGTAGCTCATCCGACCAAATTCTTTGATTAGAATATAATCCTTTCTAAAGACGAGAACAAATAGCTTTTGCATTTCTGGACAAGTCTATTTCTTAAGATTCAAATTTTTTTTATGAGGTCCTTAATCAAGAAATTATTAGTAACCAAATTCTTTAATTACAACTGACAATTATTGTGAAATGAACCCACATAATAATTTATGGTTAGACACATTACTCCCTCACGCACATTCTAACAAATAAAGCCTAAACTTTATTAATTTAGTACTCAATTATTTATGCAAAGGATTACAAAATTATAAACCATGCTGTACTTGGCTATTATGAAGGAATCACCACTCCACTCCATAAACTCGAAAACTGCAAATACTAAGTACTTACAGTGTACGGTGTAACAATTTTACTACTACTTGAAAATTCAGAAAACTAACAAAACAGCATGAATGTAAAGAAAAATGCACAGATTATTACTGTACAGCCACAACCCCGGGCTTACTAATCGTATACAGATATATATATTTCACAAGCACCATATAACACGTTAACAAAAATCATAAGCCCGCCAAGTAACCCTAAGCGATTTAACTATAAAATTTGTAATTGAACTTCCTAAATATGTCGCACCCCCAACCCCTTCCCATGTACTGATTAAACTAATCTATACTCTACACAGACTGCGAGGCATACATTAAAATGGCTGATGAAGATTATAATAGCTCCGTACTCTGTTCCACCAATCAAACCAATGACAAATCTGCTTCTTTCTCACTGCATATCCATGCACCATGACCGATCCAAGAGAAGAAAACAATGATGTATAATCAGGGACCCTTTTGATTTTCCTCCGTTTAAGGGTAACGATCCGCGTTACTTTATAACCTGCATTACTTCTTTTCAAATTAAGGTTGGGAGAAACTTTGATTACTTTGGAGAAATTAAAAAAGGTTTGTTTTGACAGATATACCTTTTGCGCTTGCTCTTCAGAACCGTTGAGGTAGACGGATTGCTGTGCCAGTTTCTCTTCCTTTGGTTGATAAACCAATTGTTAATCTGCTTCAATTGCAAACCAGTTTCCTGAACCAACCTTGCCTTATCTTCCTCCTGAACAGAGCACCAGATTGATTTCATGAGGGGAAAAAAATACTGATGATTCGATTTGTCATACACATCAAATATAAAAAAGTCACACATGAAACTCTCATAAAGCTTCAACTTGGAGTGTTTAGAGTCGGACAGTACAAAGTAAGCTGATATTTGTTCTAGAGTGTGGATAGTTTATATTGTTATTTACATTCTAAGACAAATGTGTACGAGGTATGTAGTTGGGGTCTGATTTGACAAACTTACAGTAGGGTAAGGCCATTTGGAATGTGACAGCCACCAAGCTTTAAGAACAGAGGTTGTGTCACCAGGAAGTTTCCCTGCTCGTCTCTTGCGCAGAATTTCCTCTCTTATGTCCACAATTTTCTCCTTGTAACCCTAAATTTCAAAAATTGAAAAAGCAAAAAAAGGAGAAGTTAGGCCAAAGAGTCACATGGGAAGAAATTCAAAAGAAGGTGGGAATCAGCACTGCATTAATTACCTGTTTGAGTTCATGCTTTAATTCCTGCCTTACGCGCTCCATGAGGGACCTCTCATTCTCCGTTGGAATAAGGGGACCAAACCCCATGTCTGAACCATCCAAACTACCATCAAACAGGTTGGCATCACTGTCCACCTGGTCATCTTCATCATCTGACATTGTTGCCCCTGTGCCTTCTCCTGGTGAAACCCCTGTTCATGCACCATGTGCCCACAATTATAACCTCACCACTCATCAATTTCAAATATGACCTATCAAGGTGGCTGATCTAAGGGTGAAAGACTTCCTTCCAAGTATTTCTATACTACTAGTCATATGTGCTCAAAACTTTATCGTCACTCTGTTTTGTCTTGGAGGCCACAAGCTGTCAGTGTTCATCTGAGAGCAACCATGATGTATCAATTACTTCTTTTATGCCCATACAAACAAATTTAATGTTATCTGGCCCCTTGGTTTTTTCTCCAACATTTTACTAGTTAATTCTAAAAAATTTGCTGGTCGTTCCTCAATATTCAGAAGTATCCTTCACTAGTGTTATATGAAAAAAGATGACACAGCACTGTTAGTCAAATTTGCTCAAGGATTTTCAATATGTAGCAAAAACAATTGTGGGAAAAAGCGATATGTGACAAGCCAATGAGGCAATGACTGAAAAGAATTACCATGGAACAGGTTAATTTCCTTCTAGTATGCATGCAACAGCCAGATTATAGTTACTCTAGGAGGAAGCGAACACTAAAAAGAGAACTTTCGAACCTGTTAGACTTTGTAAGGATTGCTCTATCTCCCAACAAGCCATTACTGCTTCCATTGCATGGACCCTGACATGTTGTTGAAGTTGTTCTTTGAATGAACAAAGCAACAAGACATAGTGAGACTGCAGCATCAACGGAGAAAATATCAAGCTTTGTAAACTTGTATAGATATCATAGTAAATGAACTTCTTTAACATTCACCAGCTTTGCCTAACATGGCTGGAATATAATGACAAGCTTAATATGTCAGAATATTAATGACTATAAGCTTAATTTCATTCCAGTCTCCAGGATCACTAGATTTAAAATTGCAAGTTAATTATCGAATGCCTGTAGTAGAAAAATGGAAACAGAATCCAAATCCAAGAAGAATGAATTGCTGAATTACTCATAAAATCAAAGATAATCCCCTCACAATGATGTGTAATTGGAAGAAGAAAGTGTAAAAGATGTAAGAAACTAAACAAAGGTCTATTCCGTCTAAGATGGAGATTAAAGATTATCCAAGTCAAATTCCAACAATTTACTTTCCTTTGACATCTTTCTGTAATATCTCCGACATATTAATAATAGATTTTACTCCTGCTGCATTTTCATGTTGAGTAAGAAACCCTGTTTTACATCCTGTTCCCAAATTGGGATTGAAAACGTCCAATACTTTAAAGCTTCCTCAATTACTTTTCATTGATCGAACGAGTCACCTCATCTACTAGTCTTTAATCCATCTCGCTCGAACTATCATCCAAAAAGACATCAAATTCAAATTCTCCAAAGCAAGCAAGTCAAATTAATATTTTATCTGGAAACTAGAAAGTCTTTTAATCAGCTCCAGGTAATAGTGCTTTCCAACCATTGATGCGAATAGCAATAACTAAATTCTGATTAGCCTCAAAGAAAAGTTTAATTGATTAATAGATAGTCAAGTAAGTGACAGAGAATTCTAGAAGATACCATGAACTGATCGAGTTCCTTATCGTCCCCAACCATGCTCTGGCTCCCGTGTCCAAGCGCCGAGTACTTGGCAACCACATTCTGCGACTGAGCCAGCTGAGCATCGATCCTCGGCAACTGGTCGACCGGCGTGGCGATCCGCAGGCACGCCACATGTGCCGATAGCAGCTGTTCGTATAGCGGGTGGGCAAGAATCTCCGCCTTGAACCTAGCATTCTGCCAGTTCATCAAACCGTCCCCAGTGGCGCCGGCGCTGTCCACCACCACCGCCTCGCCCTTGCTATTAAGATTGTCGCCGGTCGCCTTTAAATCCGCAGACTCATGGGACAAAGTCGCACCGGCGATGATAGAGTCCCCGGCGGTAACGTCGTCAATGACATCACTATGATTCCGGTTGAGGATCGGGCGTGCCAGCCATTGGCTGGAGGATTGGGAAGCAGCTCCGGTGGAGTCGGAAGCGGCGGTGTGGAGGTTGAGGAAATTGGTGACGTTGGTATTGTTGGGAGCAGTGGTGTTACTGTTGTTGCCGTTATTGTTGTCGGTGTAGTGAGTTCGGAGGAGAGCGTTGTTGAGCCAATTGGGAGCGGTCTGAAGCGGGTGGTGGTGTTGGTGGGGATTGGAGCCGGCCTTACTGGTTGGGTCCTGCAATATCGTTCGTAAAGAGTTATCAGTCAGCGCCTGGTTCTGCTGCTGCTGCTGATGAGACTGCTCTGTGAAATGGTGGAGCGGTAGGTCTTGAGAGAGATGGTGGTTGTGGTACGCCATATAGGAAACACAGACTCAGAGTACGCAACCTCAATATTTCGCAGTGAGTTCAGACCATCTCTCCAAGAAGAACCACAGAGAAGGTAGGGAGGGAGAGGGAGGGAGAGGGAGCTTTTGGAGAAGCAGGTGAAGGATATACAAAGATATATGTGGCGTGTATTTTCAGGCAAGGAAGGAGAAGGAGAAGGAGAGAGACGAGTATGGAGAGGGAAGAGAAGAGGGCTTACTATAAACGGATATTAATGGTTCCAAAATAGAGAGGATGGTGTGACACCGAGACGAGCCGGGTTTGTCCTTCTGATAGTGGTTTTCAGATGTCTCTTGTAAGTTGGCCGGAAAACTGTTTTTTTGCATTTAAGGCCCTTTTGCTTGTTGATTTTTTTTTAAACTTATTTTTTATGTGTGTTTGTATATATTTGGCTCCCTAATATGTCTGTGGGTGTTATGTTTTTTTTTTTTTCAAGGTAAGCGGTAAACTCCTCCCAGCATATGGTTTTGCCAAGGCAGATTTCTTGGGGTCATTATGATTTATCTCTTTTTACTAATTATTATTCCCTGCTCTTAAAATGAATCATTTTTAACCTCTAAAGTGGTTAAGTTTAATTCATGACTGCAAAATCTTTGATTAAAAAAGTTCTTCAAATCGAATATTATTTAGATTAGATGGTGCACAATTGTGTGGACTGCTTAATTGTCTATCCATAAGTTACCACGCTCCACATGGGAACATACTTAATGTTCAACCATAGAAATGTCTTCCCTTACATATAAACTTTGGGTTGATAAATAATTGAATCATGATCCTGGTCGCTGGACCATGGAATAAAAAATGGATTGAACCGGCTAATTTAACTGAAAAAATGGTGAACCGGCCTACTATCCGATCTGGTTTGATGTTTAAGTCGGGGGAGATGTGACCAGATAAAAAATTGATTGAATCGGTGTAACTCGGTTAAAACCGTTTGAACCGATAGTTGTAACGGATGAGGCGGTTTGTTTGTTTGTGGTTTTTTTTTGTTTTAAAAAAAGAGAGATCTAGTTCAACAAAGGACCAATAAAAAAAGTAAATAATTAATTTTATATGATTCAAGTAATCAAATCTCACATAATTAAATATTATATAATGTATACTATTATAAAAAAATATTATATAATATAAATAATGAGATATAATACCCCAACCACTCCCCAATACACGTACATTACTCACCATAAGTCCATAACCCTCAATGCACCCACTCCATTATTCTAAAAGCAAACTTTAAACTTAATTAAAAATATTCATAATCAAATACAATTTTTTTTAATTTAATTGTATTATTTTAATTAAAACCGGTCTGACCCCTGAATTGACTCCGATCCGACATGTGACCCTTGATCTACTGTTTTGACTAATTCAGTTTTTTTGTTCCTTACATTGGACGATGCAAGCTTAGTGTATGTTTAATAAACCCACAAACCTTAATTTTATAAGTCATTTTCCATAAGTCAATACAAAATTTCTCTTATCTATTTTACCTAATAAATCATAAAAACATTTATAACAAACTAAAACAAACATGCACTTACCCTCCTGCAATTACTGCAATTATTTACATACAGGAGACATTAGACGGAAGGATAACCAGATTTGATTTAAGTGGTTGCATGGATTAATATTAATAACATGATTTGTGTCAAATTCAGATCCCGCTTAACACATGTGTAATTAAAAATTATAGAGAATGAGGGGAAACAGGCGATACTGGACACTAAACACGTTGTAGAATAAAACCACTCGATGCAATGAAACCTTGACCCCGTAATCATCATATAAATTAAGATATCGTTCATTATTAAATTCTTCCATTGTTTTTAAAAAGAAAAGAAAAAATCGGGGTGAAGAATGAAAAGATGTTTGCTTTTGTTTTGGGCGATGGGAAAAGCCAAATAAAGAGGAGGGGATGAAGAAAAGCCAACCGAAGTATCTATGTCTCGGATTGATACCACGAGGACACTTTCTCCCATCCAGTGGCCATGAATTGTCCTTGTTTACAAACATTTGCCCATTTGCGTTTTATCATTGAAAAATAACAAGTGTCCCGAGCCACACAAGCGCGTGACGCGTGTGAACTGGGAGGGGTTTATCTTTGGAGGCAGAATTCCGGTAAGAACCCTAGATGGGAAAATACATCACCCCTCCCTCCAATTCTATTTATAAATATCTTTTTTTATAGGATTAGTCTTTTTTGAAATAATTTTTATTTTGTGTCTGAATATATAAACTCATTCAGATAAATAAAAAAACTGTCTCATAATCAACCCATATAGCTATACCCAAACCGACCCATTGTCATTTGATTTCATTCTTAGTAGTCAGCTGAGCTCACACTAACTCAGACTTAGTCACTCTCACCTGGCAATGACTTAGGGTTCTCGGCATCACCTTTTCCCTTATCTCGGCAAGTCAATAGACATGTGGCACTTTCGGCAATCAGCAGTTCCCTCTTCTTCTACTTCGTCAATTGGCAATTTCAGGTCCGCGTCTGCCTTGCCATCGCCTGCTGAGCTTGCTCGTTGTCGCTCCTCGCCGTCCCATCTTGTCGTCACACCTCGGTCGTCACACATCGTTGTCCTATCAGTCAGCTTGCTCACTGTTTCTTTGCTTTGTGAGTTCAGTTCGCGATCTCCTGTTTGCAATTTAAACAGAAATTGTAATTTTTTTTTATCATTGTTGTTCTCATCATCGTCCTACTGGTTTGCCTAGTTGATGTCATATGCAATATCTCACTTATGCTTGCTTTTCTGTCATCCTTCTGCATTGATAGCATTTCTGATATTTTATTACATTGTCAGACTGGTTGGAGCACTAGGTGATGATGCCATTGCTATTCTTCTGAACTGGTAATTAACCTACTAAGCAAATCAGCATCATGGATAATATTTTGACCTTCTTGATTAATCCAATCCATGGGATCAAATCATGGTTCTGGATTATTGACAGATTTCTTAACCACATTAACATATCCCTTTAACTTGGGAATTCTCGGTATTGGTCTTGGGAAAGTCCTAATTGTACCGGGACCAAAAACAAGTTCCCAGTCCCGGCCTCAAACCAAGACGGGACCCAGGACAAAGTGATCTCGGTCTCAGCCCGGTATCTGAACAGTCATAAGAAATAGAGTAAACATAAGTACTGATAATATTTTAATTAATACAGTAGATATAATTAATGGGGGTAAAAATAAAAAAAATCATTAAATGTTCAGACAACTCTTATTGAATTTTTATAAAAAAAATTAAGGTAATTCAAATATCTTGCTCTTATAAAAAGATGGAATGAAGTATAAGTTTAGCAATTCCACTACTGATATTTACCACTCGTATGGTGTAAATTTACGACTAAAAACAACATATAGTAACATTTTTTTACTACTCAATCAGCACATATTAACAAATAGGATCATGAGGATTTACATATTGCAGTGCCATACACATGTGGGGATATAAATTTTAAACTATACGTACACGCGGATGGTGGGAGGAGGATAAAAACTACTGCCTATTTTAGTTCTAAAGTTAGAATCTAGGGAACTAACTCGTATAATAAATTAATAAAAATAGGTAATTTATTTGTTTTATTTTTTTTATAACATGAATGCATATCGTTTTTCTTAAAAAAAAAAAAAAAGGTTCATCATCTTAGCTATTTATCCTGCAAACTTCCTATGTTAATTGCACCCCCCCCCCCCTTTTTCAACAAGGGATTTCAATGATTTTTACACGAACGAGAAGCCCACATGAAGTGATAGCAGAAATAACCAAAGGAAACTAACGGCACTGGACGCTGTAGAATAATAGATAATGAAACAGTGGTAGATTAAACAAGGAAAATGTGAAACCTGGAATCATGGAAACGTATATAAATTGGAGGTTGCAACATCCAATTGATCCAGTAAGACCATCTAATGAAGTTTTGGCTAATTGCACACATTGTTAAGTTGATAAAAAATGTTATTGAATGAGAAATATAAAGAAATTGACATCTTATAATTATAACAAAAAAAAATTCTCCAACTAGTCTATACATTTTTTCCTCTAGAAAAAACTATTTTATACATTTAAGATAGAATACAGAGTCATATACTGAATCATAACATCCGGGTGTCGGATCAATTTAACCAGAAGAAATATATTCTTTCATCATTCATACCGATCAATATTTTGCCCATAATAAAAAGAAACAGAAATAACACTGTGATGCACCTTGTTTTAATTAGAATGCACACTGATTTACTTAATTATTTAAATTAGGAGAAGTAACCATGAAGAGAAGTACTGCTAGTATAATAAATTGTGCGTATAAAGAAGGATATCTGGATATATAACTCCCAACTCCCCAGTTTGGATGTGGCGCTGAGAAGCGGGTTCGCATTAATTCGGTGGCTTTAACATATACCATTCTGATATTATTTATAAATTTATTTTAATTAAAAATTTTCGTATTTATTATAAATATAGTTTTAGTGTAATAAATGTGATTTTAATAATTTTACTTCTATTAATTACAATAAACAAAAATAATTTATTTATGTTAACTCTTGAAATCAATAATAATAAATGAGGGTAAAATCAGAAATTTAACTTATAATTAATGAGTTAACAAAATATTTTTAATATGTGAGAGTTAGTTAATTGAGATTTATAAATATAATGATAGTAGTATATCACGTTTTTTTTTTTCTTTCCCCTGTGGATAAATATCCCTAGACTCTTGGAAAGGGCGCTCAAAGTCGTTAGCATTCAGTATTTTGGAAGACAGATAAATAAATAAATATGTAGGAGGAGGAGGACCCAGGTTTTACTTGTGTGTATGGATTAGTTTCTAGAGAATACTCTCTTTAATTTTTATTATAAGGCATCAATTAACAATTCTTACAAATCAATAAAAATAATTAAATTCATTAATTTTATCCTAAAATTTAAATAATTTTTAATGTCACCCCTACTAATTGTACTAAATTCTAATATCATATTAATTATTACCCTCACCCACTATCCTTAATAATTATGCACATACATTGAAAAAAAATATTTAATGTTTTTTTAGAAACAAACAAGTGTTTTATAAAAATGATCAAATATATTTATTAGTTAGTGTCTTATAATAAAAACTAAATATAATAATATTTATTATTTATAAAATAAATATGTGAAAAAAATTTTATCTTAATATATAAAAAATAGTTTGGATTTCAAAAACCACCAGATACTCACTAAATGTAATTACGTGCCAATTGAGGAAGGAGCGGAGGAAAAAATAGCAAGAGTGGTGGATGCATCTCCAAGGCGACGACTATGAAGTCTAGAAGGCTCCGGCACAGGAAGGAGAGGAGGTAGGCCGTAAAATGTCGGTAGAGCCAGCCACAGAGCGGGAGGGGACCATGACTTCACGTAGGAACCGAATCAGCCACTCGCGGGACACGCGTCTGAACCACAAGGCCCTGGACCACAACCCCGGGCCCGGGGGGGACCAGCAGAGGAGCACGCTCCTGAGTTATGCTTACCAGGTCCGTCCAATTGGAGTGGCGTGGGGACCACCGAGAATTTTGACTTCTCTGACAGCCGCCGGCTCAATCAATGTGGTCTGTGGGTCACCCCCCAGGAACTAGATTGTGGTCCCAGGTTTGCCTTGGTCCCTTTTGTACGTGGGGCCCACTTCCCCCCCAAAGTTTACTGTTTGGTGTTCACGGCAACCTGTTCTAATTTCTAAACTCCCTTCTATATTTTTTAAATTTTTCTTATTTTCTTTCTTTGTTTTTTTCTTAAATGAAAATCTCGGACCGCCCTCGTAAACTCAGATATTTGAATTCAGGTTACGCAACTGTCCATTTGAAAACCGCAACGATCATGTTTTAATAAGAAAATTGTCTATAAAGATTTTATTAAATATTTATTTATTAAATGAAACTGTAACTATAACTATTTGAGAAAAATATTTTTTATATATGGAAAAAATTGTTCAAATGTAAGGGAATATTTTTTGTATATAATGAAGATTATTTAAATATAAGAGAATATCATATAAAAAATATATTAAATATAGAGATATTTGTTGGAATTTCAGGTCTAAATTCCATAGGTTATAAACAAGAAGTAGGTTGAAAGAGAAGAGGGAAAATGAAGGAGAAAATAGTATGTGGATAAAAGTCCCACATTGGACAAATCAAGAGAAATAAAAGTGTATATAAGACTCAACTTCTCACCTCTAAAATAGGCCATTGGCCAATCCACCTTTATGAAGGAGTGAGGACATACATGAGCCTTGGTCCACCACACACGCGCACGCGCCGCCGCCGTGGTTCAGTTGATCGCCGCCAGTCCGGTCCGCGCGCGTGTGAGATTAAAAAAATATTTTTTTATTAAATTATTTTAGTTTGTCCGAATAATCCCTAAACTTTTGTTTAATTCCTTTTTTACCCCTCCGTGATTCTCTGAACAACGACTGTAGCAAAATGCTGTGACCGAACCAGTGCATCCGTTCTGGTGTGCCTTCTGGTGTGTCCGTTTGCTTCGTTACGATGTGTTTGTTCGTACGGCGCACCAGTTCGCCAGCAAGAGTCACCATTCGCTTTTGTTCGCTCCGTTCTGGTATGTCTATTCGCACGACGCATCGGTTCGCTCGCAAGAGTCGAGTCCATTTGATCAATTTCCTTCATCTATAAATAGGACGTGCTAGTGACAGGAAAAAAAATCACTCAATCAACAAAACTCTCCTCTCTCATATACTGCGTAGTGATTCCTGCAATCATCTCATACCTTGTGCGATTCTGAAAGCAGTCTCGTTGTGTTCGTTCGGGCTTCTGATTGATAATGTCATCATTCTAAAGACTCAATCCGTTCTATCCTAGATGACGATTGTTCGAGAACCTTGTGCATCCGTATAAAGGGAACAAATTGTCTTAAAGAGACAACTTACGTTGGGCTCGAATTTTATCAAAGTTCATTATCATTTTCGGCAGTCTTGTGAGCTTTTTTTATAGTATACATAACTATTGTATTTTTTACGCCATCTTAATTATATAGATTTTTATTCAAATTTATACATTGAAAGTATTTGGGAACAACAATGTTTGTTTCAACATGAAAAAAAATCCTCTACAAATAAAAAAAAATTGTTTAAAGATAAGGTTCTATTTAATAATTAATTTATTAAATAAATATTTATGTTTGCACTCCTTTTTTTATGTCCATAGTGTCGACCTGCTAGTAAATCTTGAAAGGAGAATTAAACGCTGTCCTTTTAAAATCTTTTTACTTTACGGCGCATTACTCTCTCCCTACTGTCCAAGTGTCAATAAAAGGACGCTTGCGTAGTTTTCTATCCTACGGCTCAATGCGTCGCCTTTTATCTGCTCCATGCCTTATGCTTGCTAGTTTGTTTTAAGTTTTTTTTTTAATTAGAAATGATTTTTTTAATGTGATTTTTATAAAGTTATATAAGATAAAAATTATATTTTAAATATAATTTATATTTAAATTGACAGTAATAAAATTGATTTTTTTAAAAAAAAGTCAGACTTTTGAGATTATTCTCAAAAAATACTTTAAAAAAAAACTCAATTGTCAAAACATCAACTTAAACATTATAATCCAGCTGCTACTAGTCTTTTTAAAAACAAGTCACTTTTAAAAGCACCATTCCAAACAAACTCTTAGTGTGTTTGCATTAACTAATTTTGATAATTGATTATATTTAATAGTCACAATATTTTATATTTACCTTATTTCTGTTGTTGTGTTTAGGTCGACAATAAATGAATAATATTTATTCTCTAGGAGACTGGAACATAACTATATTTTATTGACCCTTAGCTTGGATAAATTCTTATAGGAGACAATGTGAACAAATAAAACGAATTTATGAACAACAACGTTTATAAATTCATCACTTGATTCTGTTAATGCCACGTTTGAATAAAACACACCTGTTCCTTAAAATTAATTTTCCCCCAAACAAATTTATGAAAGGTATTTATAATGATGTATCCTTGAGCGTTCTAACTATACTAAAGTCAATGCCGTCTTTCATCCACAACGACTTTGGCGCTCAGGTCAAAAAAGAAAGAACTTTGGCTATCCAAAGGGTTATGAAACTACCGATCGAGCAACTTTCAGCAGGAATTAAACAGCGAATACAGATAAAATCATACCAAATTTTAAAAAAGGCACTCTATGAATTCATTCAAATTATACATTTCCCAACAAACACATGGAATAATAGTTCTCTGTTCTTTAAACACCTATGTTGAGTGTGTGTTTCGATATCAGACCAGAAACTAAAACCTGGTTTTCATTATATTGAATGCATGTTTTATTTTATATGTTAGTTTTGTTGAATTGAGTTTTGCTCCTCATACTTTACTACACTCATCTTTGAAGCGAGTAATTAATGGGCTGAATGTGAAACACTGTAAAAAATAATAATGGGAATGACAATAAAAAAAAAGAATGATTAATGGATAATTGAAATAATAAGCGGGTATGATGAATATTCGGAGGGAAAATGAGGAAGGAGGCTGTCCTATAATTTGGTGGCAATGATCAAATGGGCAAATGATGGCGCCGTATATATAAGATTATATAATAATTCAAGCTACTTCACTTTATGAGACACGATATCTTCTTTATATTAAAATATGGCCAGCACAAAAGAAAACAAATGGAAGTATTTATAAATATATATAATATTCATAATAAGAACCACGATGATATATACAGGCAAATTTTACTGCATCACTCTATAGCGAATTATTTTTAAATACACTCTAAATCTTTTTAAAACTTCATTGTATTTTTTAAGATTAAACTGAAATTAAGTTTTTTTTATTAAAAAGACATTTATGTCTTGTCTTGTACGTGGTGGAGAGAGTCTTGTAGATTCCTACACATATATTGTAAATATGTATATTTAGCTTGTAAACTCCCACGTGTATTTTATAAATAACATATATTTTTGTGAATATGTTTATTGTCTTATATGGTTGAAATGGTCTTATAATTTTATTTATTTAATTTATAAATAAATATATTTAACTTATAAATTATCACAGATTTTATAGAGTAAGATCACAATTATCTTTTTATCTATAAATTTTATTTTCAGTTTAGTTATAGGGATGCAATAAAATTTTAAGGGCTGTTTTAAAATAATTTATTACAGAGGGAATGCATTGAAAGTTTCGCTAATATATAGTACACGTAGTTAAAAAAAGAGAGAGAAGGTTAGCTTTTTAAAATTGGGAAGCGACAAAAAGTAAAAGAAGAGGGATTAATTAAATGAGAAATAGAGAAAATAAGAGTAAGGGGTGCGGGGAAAACGACAAGGGACACAACAAGGGTGTTGTCTAAATAATAAAATTATGATGCCAATAATCAAACGACGTAATTCAAAGAAACACCACCACCTCCACCACCCACATCATAGTATATGGTCTCTACTTTCCTATGCTCCCCTCCCATGTGCTCTCTCTCTCTCTATTATTGACATTGATTTCATCTTTATCTACATTACTCTCACCAAGCTTCCTTTAATCTCCAAATCACATTTCCCCTTTTGTCTTTGTCAATCCCTTCGTCTTTTCCCGAAATAATTCACATTCATTGACTTCGTCAAATAAAAGATATATAGTTTGTTTAAAGCAAAGGTCATACACACACACACACTCCATTTATATATACATTCGCTTGAAAAAGTATTAGTACGTCGTCTTATATATGACTATGGGATGTTAGTCTCAGAAAATATCAGATATTAAAGACATTTATTGAACATTTTGTATGAGACTTCTCAAGAAAATATATAAACAATTTAAAGTATTATATTTATAAACTATTTATGGCTATGTAGCTCCTCTAATCCCAGAAGAATATTGCACCTTTACCATGATATGTGAGAGATTACACTAATAAAGTTTTAGTCAACTGGTCAACAGTACAAATTAGTGTTGCAAAATGGGTTACATCACTTACATGTGTATTTTCAAACGATAAAAAACAAGTCCTAATACCGGGAGGATATCATTGAAACAAGGCCAGTGGTCAGTGGTGGCTCCATAAACCGTCCTTTTTTATTTTTTGGTTGGGGTTTTGGTTGAAAGAATGAACCTTTTTGCTTGATAGGGACTTTGAAGGTCATGGAAAGGGTACAAAGTGAAAATAGACAGAAAGGACAAAGGAATCTCCACATACGCTTGAAATGATGGATGGATGTAGAGTAAATTAAAATTGCCAATGCCATATAGGAGTATTTAACTAGATCACTCCTAATCCAGCCGTATGTGGTATTTAATTTTAATTTCGACTATATTGTTTTCTCCTACATATAGAATAATGGGTGCATGAACCCGAAAAATGACGGCGGTGACAAATCTCAGCCGTATCTATCGCACCAATGACTTTAATGGCAATGAATCCAAGGATAGATTATGGTAATAATTATATCACTATTATAACAACATGTGATTATCATGATACTCATTTAACTATTATTATTATTATTATTATTATAAGGTATCAACTATCTATTCTCACAGATCAATAAAAATAGTGAAAAATATTAAAACTGTCATAAAATTCAAGTTATTTTTAATATTACCTTGTCAACTACACAAAACTCAAATATCATACTCAATCTAATTTTTATTATAAGACACTAATTAATAAGTATTATTGATAATTTTTATAAGGCACTTATAAATTTTCTATGAACATTTAATTTATTTATCCGTGTTTGCCCATATTTAATACAGGTAGGGAAGAGAATAATAATTAATATGATATTTGAGTTTAGTATAGTTAGTAATGGTAATATTGAAAATAACTTGAATTTTATGGCAATTTTAATGTTTTTAATTGCTTTTATTTGTTTGTGAGAATTGATAATCAGAGCCTTATCATAAGAAATAGAGGGAGTATTAATTATTACTTTCTCTGACTACCCTTATTGGGTAGATATAAAAAATAAATTAAATGCTCATTGAAAACTTATAAGAGCCTTATAGTGAAAAAGGACCAAAAGAGTTAGTTAGTTAGTGCCTTATACTAAAGACCATAGATAGTCCATCTTTAATATAATAGTTACTATTTAATTAATACTCCATCGAATCTTATTTATAAGAGCTTGATAGCCGAATTATGCAGTTTAAGAAAGTGGTAAAAATTAGTTAAAAATAATAAATGTGTCTAAAATGAAAGTATGCCCTTATTTATGAGGGGTAAAGAAGAAAGATAAATAGAGTAAATATAAGTATTACTAACCTTTTAACTAATGCAATATATTTAATTAATGTTGGACAAAAATGAAAAAAACTCATTCAATAATGTTCAAACAACTCTTGTCAAGTTGTTATAAAAAGGATTAAGGTAATTCAAATTTTAGACTCTTATAAAAAAGACTAGAAAGAGTATAGGTAAATCAAAAAATTGGCAAAATTAGTTATTTATAACAAATATGAGTTGATTTCACTAAACTATCTTTTTTAATTATGACCATTAGATGAAAATCTTTTAATATGTGTAATTAATAAATATATCTTATAAAATAAATCATAAATCTAAAAAATAAAATAGATTAAGATATTATATTTAAAATCAAATGAACCCCAAACTAGCTCATAAATTAAGGACTATACAGAGTAATGCAAATGAATCAGCCCTGTGTATATATGCATCAATACCTGTGCATATCGGATTACAATTATTAAGTGCCCCGTATCGGCCCATTTATTCCTATTTGTCTTAATTTCATCGCATTTTGTTCAGATAAGAGCACGTTACAAGTATCTGCCGGGGAGGGGGCGCTTAATGATTAACATTATGAATTATAACCATCAAGCATTTAGTTTAATTGATAAGGGATTGTATCCTCTTAATTAAAGATCTCAAGTTCTAAAAATATAATAGTGTTAAATAGTTGATGGTAAAGTTTTACTATCTTTATAAGATTCGATTTATAAACTAATATATAATTAAATGGTAAAGTACCAAAGCCCGGCCGAAGGGGTATTAAATATTGATGGGTAAGGTGGAAGAAGAAGTGAAAGGGCGTGAGAAGAGAAAGGAGGAGAGTAGAAAAGAAAACAGGGAGGAAAATAAATGAAATAATTGAAAAGAATGGTGATATTAACAGGTTTCGTGGAGCATCCGCTAACTTCGTGGGAGCTACCTAACCCTAACGCATCTTCCTCCACACGTTTATCTATTTATCTATTATCATCATCACAATAATAATAAATCATGACCGTGTTGTTGTGCTTTGGTAGGTCAGGTTTTTATTTTCCTTATTATTCAATGGGCCCCACTTCTCTTCCTTCCCCCTTTTTTCTTAAAAAATCTGAATGGGTAAGGTTTGTCCTTATCCCCGTGCCTCAGCCTTGCTTTCTCAGAACTCTCTCCGGCTGGTCCCGGCTCTGGTTTTGGGGTTCATCTTTTGCATTTCTCTTTTTTCTGTAACTTTTTGATTAGTTTATACGTATCCATTTTTAAGTTGCAGATAGGGAAAGGAAACGGGAAAACATATATATATATATATATATATATATATATATATATATATATATATATATAATAGCCTGTCACATTCATTACCAAATTCATTCCTTTCTATATCTAACAAATCCATACAAATTAACCTCATATTTCACATGCCTGTATTGCCATATTTGAGTTTATTTTTCAGAGTTTAATACTGACCAAGTCTCGAAAAGACCAAAAAAAAAAGGAAGGAAGGAAGGTGTATAAAAATTATTCCACATATGCAAAGTTATGTGCGCGCGCGCGTCATCTAAATAACCAACATGATGAATATAATAATCTTGGATTCTCGGTGATTCAAATTTTAACCAAAATGATGACTATATATATATCATGTTATTTTTCACTTGTGTTATATATTCCTTGATTTCTCTGGATTACTCATGAAGATCAAATCTTCGAGTATAGAGTAAACAACATTTCACTGGTCCATGCATAAAAAAACTGACATTTGGGGCATCGATTAATGATAAAATACAGTAGTTAATTTCTTAATTCTGAGAGTTTTTGTCCAGTCTTTCATGTTGGGATAAGATGCAAGTAGGAAGCAGAGAAAGGGCCGGAATGTATCAAGGTTTGTGGCAACCCTAGATTGAAAGCCACTTTTACCAATAATGTATTAAGGTTGATGAAACCCTAGAGACTAGAGTAGTGAAATCCACTTTTGACAATGGTGTGATATCTCATATACCATTCAAAGAGTTTTGACCCATTCCTACCTAGCTAGCCAGCTAGCTAGGCTTTAATACATTCAGTATTCCCCAATAAGCATGAGAAACTCAGCAAGTCATATCCATTCTTTTCACACGATATAACCCCCCAAAAAAAGAGAAAACCCTAATAACATTATTTAGCTTAGCCAGCAAAATATCCACTTCAACTTCAAATCCCCCAAAAAAAGCAAGATCATTTGATTCGCAGGTTAAATCCCTCTAATGAAGGCCAACAACCAATCATAACAAGGCAAGTCCTGGCATTTTCTAAGCATCCTTTGCTTTATAGCCACTAGAAAATAAGCTAAAAAAGCATATACAGTAGCAACACAGGCAAGAGTTATAATCACAAACTTTAGATGCACAGTAAGAAGAAAAAGAACCCCCCACCCCAACCAAAATGCATGGGTCAGACATCGAAGTGTCCTAATTCGATCAGGTAAATGCGTGACAATGGCGCAGCCCCCACCAGAGATGTGATTGTGCCTTATCCTCAGGACTACTATATCACACTTGTATATATGTGTGTGTAGGTGCGAATTATTTACGTCTCTTGAAAATGGAATAGCCTTTAGTGAATATAATGACTTTATTTTTTATTTCTTTGAGGAGCACTTTGTCTCTGAAAATGATTGTGCACACCAAACCAAACCCAAAAGCAGAATGGTATATATATCTATCATCGGGACGTATGGAACAATTATGGAGGGGAGAATTTGGCTCAAAAGCGATATATGTGCCCCAGGCCCCCAAATAATGCTCTTTGCTCTCTCCATTAAAAAGGGACGTCCATTTTCATTTTGCTCTCTCTCATCTAGAATATAATAAATGCACCGAATAATCACGCACACACACAAGTTTAATCAAAAAAGGTTTATCCAAAAGGATCGTTACAACCAGTCATTTCATGCAAATAATAAAGGTTCTGTGTGTTCATCAGAGAGGTTTAAGGTTTAGTAATTTAGTGATTATGCAACGTGCATTGGTGGGGGCTTAATTACAGGTCCAACTCAAACCCATGTTTCTTTGGTAGCTATTATGCTTCCCTTCAAATTAGGCTTTCTTCAAATCTAGGACCACTAAAGCACTTGGAGGGCACTGTTCCCTTTGGTTGGACCACTTATCCACTCAGCCCTATTAGTATCTTACCCCTTGTCCCTCTCACTCTCTCTGTTCTACCCTTTCCACTAATGGGTTTTTTCTAGCTTCACAAAAGATGCTGCATAGTTAATACCAGCAATTGCAAACATAGCGCTTGTTTAGATTTAAAAAAGAGACTTCAAAAATAATTTTTTAATTATGATCTACAGTTTAAGAGATAAGTTTGTGGGATAATTCTTATCTTAATTTAAATAAATAAACACTTTCACGCTAATAATCTTATAAAGTTTAAGGAAATAGAGAGAGAGAGGCACACCTAGGGTTAAGGATCTACAAGAGAACCAAAGGCTTTTATACTCTAGTGGTATGAATACTTTTCTATTAATGGGAGATCACGGTTCAATTTCACTTTTTTTTTTAATTCAAGCCATTAGTATATATCTTGTAATTAAAAAAAAAATCTATAAGAGAGAAAATGGAAAGATAGAGGGAAGCAGAATAAGAAGCAATGTAGCTGAAATGATGGATCAGGGAAAAAAGGGATGAGAGAGAAGAGATGAACATTATATTTGATCCAGCAAGCTACCTAGCATGCCTCCTTCTGCTTCTCTTTCTTTTGATTTTTTTTTTTATTTTTATTTTTCTGTGTGTTAGGTTTTGAGCCCTAGCTAGCAACGTACGTTGATGCTTATAATATATAATATTTCATGTCTTGTCACACCAATCTGCTAGTCTTTTTTTTTTTTCCATTTTATATTTTGTTAGGTTGCTTGATTGATTAAGGAAACTCAGAAGAAGAGGTCGCTATCAGATATAGTAAACGATAGAATGGCATGTTTTTTCCCATCCCCACTACCATACAAATACAGATAGAGAGATAGAGATAGAGATAGAGAGAGAGAGAGATGAAATCATCAGTATCGATCGGTCACTAATATAATGAGGAATATTCAACATCAAAGGCCCTCTATGAACACTGCCATCACAGTTCCTTACTTTTGTACCTTTCTTATACTATGGAAACCAGTATTGTTTACCAAGCCAGTGAAAGATATATGTATATATATATATATATGATTCATGATGACCATTCTGACTCTACTTTGAACACTTGCGATGATAATTCTTATGGCAATTTTCACAGTCTGATTTTTCACGATCCATATAATATGAAAGGTGAAACGGAGCCATGTGACGACAAGAGAGAAGGGGGAGTTGGTTAATGTTGTAAAGAGAAACGGAATAAACGAAGGAAGTTAAAAACAAAAGAAAGGTCAATGTGAATTCACAATGAAAATGTATAGGGGTCACTTTCTTTCCAATTCCGAAGAGTTTTTGTGTGTGTGTGTGTGTTCAAAGTGCTAATCGAAGTGAAGAAATAGATAGGGCATGCGGTCACTTTCAAGAGTGTCCTTAATTAGGTACCCATATTTCCCATATTCTTTTATTAGGTCACTTTCCTTAACCATTTCTATGTTAGTAGAATATTGCCTTGCTTCCCTTCTCCCGGCCAGTAACATTAAAGCCACCTCTATAATCAATTTCAATTGCCACAAATTGAATTGAAGTGAGAATACATTTTTTTCTTGGGTTGATGTAAGAAATTAAAAGGCTCACCTGAATAATATAATTCTGAGTGAAGAGAAGGAAACGGATTAATTAATTAATTCCATAAATAGACATATAATGCACAAAAATGTGAGGACACTGTTCATTGTCCAGTGAGTTGTACGTTGTTGTCTATAACCAATTCAACCAACAAAGGTTTTTTTTTTTTTTGGGACGATGGAGACTCAAACTCACGTTTTGCTGATACTTTAATCACATGCAATACATGAAAAGATGACCACGTCTTCCAACCTTTTCATCTTAATTATTTTAATTAATGAATGTTGTTTTAATTATTACTTCAACCAGTAAATCACCCAATAACTACTCCAAATTCGTCAGGCCATATTGGTAACTATATTTTACCTTCAAAACCTTTGACTCAAATAATCAACAACAGTGTACTGAATCTTCATTATGAACTAATACTATTTACCTATTTGAATAAGTTGGAGGGTGGCGAATTAGAAAGGAGAATAACAAGAATTGAGTTGGTCACATGCTACACATTGAAAAGGGCTTTGTTGGTTATAATAGGAGGGAGATGGGAGGCACCTAATTAAGAACCTACCCAAGGTCAATTCATAATGATGGTTAAATCTCTTGCAAGTAATGAAAATACAGCTAGGGAAGATTTTGACATCCTGATATTACTTGTTAGCTAGTTATTATAATATGTACCTTAATTACTGCTCTACCTTAATTCCTTGTGTTCTGTGTTATCCATACGTAAACTTCTGGAAACTGCTACATTAATTTTAAGGTCACCCACAACCTCTCAGGAGATTTCTCTTTTCTTTTATTTTCTGGGCCCAAATCTTTGAGGAGATTCGTTTCATAACGCTTTCTGGGGAAGCAGTAAATCGCCAAAATGGGCTTTCATATTCTCGCATTTTCATAAAGTCTTACCAAATAATAGCTTATTATAAGTTCTATCGAGCCTATCACGTTGAACCACATGGGCACAAGTGAGATGGTATTTTTTTCAAGATTAGAGTAAAACCGTGAGACATCCTTGTTAGCAATTTATCAATGTAACTAACCCCACATAATAAGATAAAAGCATAAAACTTTGTTGCTGTTGTTGTTGTGTATTCAATGGTACTATGAATTGCGCAATCTTTTTATAAAATTATTTTTCATGCATCAAAATTTAATCATGACAATCAATATAATCCAAAGTCGAAGCTTGGAAAATCTAACCAATGTTTAATTACAATAACACCGATGAAGACTTGACATGGATGACTAGGGGAGTTCTGGCTGGTAGGCAAAGCGCATTTACCATCATCAATCAAGTTGTGAACAATGGATACAATATGATTGCCTCTTCACCGAACAACTAATCAGTGACCATACCTGTTTCATAACTCAACATCAACGCCGATTTACAAATACAAACCAAGTCATGCAAAAATCTAAACTCTCAAATTGGAGCTGCAACGTTCCAATGCATCATCCTATATATATAAACCACTGAATAACTGGTGCTATAAGCAGTGGACATAAAAAGAATGGGCTTAATTAGTGGACTTTCGCGGGCAAAAATTTTCATGCAGTCCCAAGAACACGAACATGATACGGTGGCCCCCGACAGAAGATTGGCTCGTCAGCAGAATTGGTCCTCGCTCGAGTCCTGAGGATGTCATTTGCATCATTGATCACTGCCGCGGCTGCAAGGGTATACTCTCCCGGAACAAGAAAATACAAGCAGAAGGATTGTTTAACTTCTTTAAGTGGGGGGATCTCCATAGTAATATCATTTAGAACACCTTCAAAAGGTAAATTAAGGCAGGTTCAGCCACTCTAAAAAAATTCAAGTTAACTGCTAAAACAACAAAAAAGTACCAAATTACCGGTCCATAGAACAGTTGCCTTTGCCCCATCAACACAATTTTCCCCAGCTACATCCCTGCAAGTAATGTTGAGATTCATTTTAATCAAATCCTTTGTATTATTACGGACAAGAACCTCCATTGGCGTCATTTCATGTGCAAGCACATAATCTTTTGATGGAGACTGCACATCATCAACATTGGATTCTTTTTCAGCTTCAGGCTTTTCTGAATCAAAATCATTCCTGACAAGCCTGAAGCCAAAGGTCAATGGATCAGGCAGCAGGACATCCATAATTGAGGTCTGAAGAGCAGCCTGGACAGCATCCTTAATGTTCAACTCTCCAGAGCTATTGCGTCCTGAATGCCATCTAACTTTAATCCTAGATATAAGGTTCTTGATACAGGCATTAAGTTCAGCTTTAGTGTTCTTCTCTGAGAACGTTATATTCCTGCCTCCACCACCACCGTCTGCCCGAACATCCTTCATGAAAAAGGAGTCATCAAGAACTGGTAGTTTAAAATGCTCAAGAGGCACTAGAACCCTGGCGGAGCAATCCCTATCTATTCTCGTTTTAGGATAGCCATATTCAGCAGCATCGTGATCACCAGAAAGATTGCCCTCATCGCTACAGTTCTCCAGTTTGACAATAACTCTAACATCAAACACAACATCAGTGGGGTTAGACAGCTCAAGTTCAAGAAATCGCAATCCCCAACTTCCTCTGAAAGGATCAATTTTCACCAATCTGTCCATTTTTGTCTGAGAGTCAGCATGCCCTCTGTCGGAATTACTGTTTGTATCAGCTAGCTTGGGAAGATTCTCGCCAACATGAGCAGGAAACTCCATTGAAAGCAGCCGGGCCTTGACAAAAGACAAGCCTGGCAAAACACAAATATGCAAAGGGACAGCAAGGCGCCTACCAGGGGGCACATTAGATCCATTACTTTGAGGATTGCCACAGGTTTGCAATGGACCTTAAATGAAGAAAGTTGAATTAGCATTATTACCAAATATAGAAGATTAGCATGAGTTGATGGTCAGTGCACAAAAGACTATCAAATGACAAACTGACGCAAGAAAAAAGTTTGCATGGAAGTATGAAAGCACAGAGGGTCTAAACCTACTCCAAGATGGAAGCAACATAAGGCTCCCAAACCATTCATGCTGGACAAACAGCTAAAGAACAACGTCACTGCATTGACAAAAAGACAATAGGAAAAAAAGAACACCCCTCCTCAAAAAAAAAAGAAAAAAAAAAGGAGGCAACTAGCCAGGTTAAATTGTTAGAATCCAACATCAAAAGTCTATATTCAAACTGAATGTATGCTAGAGGAAGGATACATGATCATTATATGTAATGCACGACGACAAATATTGGTAATATTTCAGAGAAAATACCAGCATAATGTATCAATAATGACGGGCTAATTCCATCTTTAACATGCCTCATAATGCTTCCGGAGGCACTCTTCGCAGCACTGGTATCTGGATCCACCAAACCAACCTGCCAAGCTCTCAAGGTCACTGGTAAAATCACTTCTGCTCCAGGCTTTAGGGGGAGGCAAGACTTCAAAGTTTCAAAAGAATATGAGAGCACAGAATCTTGATTTTTTCCCGACAAAGAAATATGTGCCTGCTCGATTGGAACTGTGCCTGCATTAGCAAGACATATCCATACATCACGAATTTCACCTTCATACAAAATGATGGCACCATCACCCCCAACAACACGTGACACCAGCAGTGGAAGTGGTGGCACAACAGAAATATTTGGAACAGACACATTTTTTAACTTTGGAGATCCACAGCAACGGAAAGGATCAGAGAGGACAAGTCCTTGCGCTGCTCCAAGAAGCAGATTGTCAACATCTTTAAACAGGTGTTCAGTAACAACACCAAAACAATGAACAATGCACCCGGGAATTGAAACTGCTCCCACAGATGTTGGGATTCCTGATAAGGTGATCACTTTTGATGAATTAGGTGGAAGGCTTACACTCACAGGGAAAGCATCAAAATTTCCTGAATGCACGGACAAATAGATGCTATCAACCTTCAAATCGAAGCCACATGGATTTGCCAATTCCACCAAGACCTGGACAGGCTCTCCAACAACCCAAATAAGCTCCTGCTTCTTAACATTATTGGACTCTCCTTTGCTAAATGGTGTATAAATGAAAGGGCCTGAAGGAGCAGAACCTGCCCACCAGTCTTCCCCTGCCGTGTTGCGTTTTACAATGTCCATTTGTGTTGGATGGAGGGGAAAAGAATGCAACCTGAAAGCAATCAATGATCAAATGGCTGCCTGAGTATGTTGTCCAAAATTCGCATCATTAAACATGAATATCATAGACCAAAAAATATGCAATATGGTTCCTACTAAGCAATATTCCATGTTCTCAAAGGATTTGGCAAGCAAAAAGTGCATAAAACCCTCCAGTTATTCTGATCCACTGTTAAACAGCTATTGCAGCTCCAACTGTAGTTTATAAGAGTAGAATTGCATAAAGAAAATTTCCATTCAAGTGCAAATCGACCAGATTTGCACTATGATGCCTATATTTGATGTGACAGTTTATGAAAAAAATACTAATAACAAAATTGGTACTTTAAAACAAAACGGGAGATATTATTAATAAAAATGTAGAAACAAACATTTTTTAGTGAAGCAATAAAATCATTTTACAAATGGAACGGGCCGAAATACAATAACAATACAAACTAAAAAGCAACGAATTACAACTTCTGAGCTGATAATATTTGGCCACTAGTAGTTATATGTACATATTTGAAAACAAATTACCTCTGCTGATAAATTTGATAGTTTATTCTGGCTTATTTTTCTATGGAAATGAAATGATATACTTAATCATAATGCAAAAGGCAGGCAAAGACATCATAAACAAATAAACACCTTATAAAAGGTAAGGCAGGATCAGCGCAGCGAGTCCCTGGTGGCAGCCTTTCAGCTGAATTTTTAAGCGCACTAGCTAGACCATTTTGCCCCACAGGAGTAATTAGAGGATAATAAGATCTGAGTAGTCTAGCTGCTGCACTCCATGCAGCAAGAGGATCTCCAGCACGAACAGCAGAGAGTAGAATTTCTCTTACTACCACCATTTGAAGGGTACTCCAATGAGACTCAAATAGTGAGACTGCTGATTGGGGATACTTTTTCCCACTATCTGCATTACTAGTTCCGATTCCCTTCTGTGAAGCACATGACAACTTTTATTAAAAATAAGAACAGAGTGAGTTATTTAAACCTATTCAAAAGGTCTCAAAACAATCAATTTCTTTACTAGTCTCTGACTTTGTGCAAAATTGTCATTCTAGGCTTTTCATCCATACAATTAGTAGAATAAAATAAAACCGTTCTTTTAAAACTTGCGTATTCGGGGAAAAAATTGTCAAGAATGACAAACAAATTACAAAAGACATAGAGTCAGCAACAAACAGAACGGCATGGTTTATATAACAGCTGTTTGACTGGGAAAAATAACATTCATTCTTCTGCCAGTCCAAGGCTTGACAAGAAATCTTCAGATTTTCTGCATGTATGTTCCCATTTATTGATCTAAGCTAATGATTTTTCCTTATCTCTCGAGATTACAGGAAATTAACATTACATAAGGATGCTAACCTAGATTACAGAAGTTAACATCATAAAAGTAGATAGCCTAGCCATGCAAGCATATACGTAAATTGAAAACCACTATATTTCATTCCATATCTTTAATTTCAAAACCTATCAATCTCTCATAAGACAATTTTCACTAAATTGTAGAGACTAGTTCCTTTACCAAGAGTCAAAATATTCACTATCAAAAGTAGCAATTGCAAATAACAAATGGATCTACAGATAAACCCCTCAGTGGCTCTGATTAAAGGTAAGTAGCACAAATCAAACACATAGGTTACAAGGTGGTGAAACTCTCCCGCTGTATGTTATGTCTTTTTAAGTTTCATTTAATAAACAGGTTGAAATGGTGGATAGTAGGCTTTTCTATTCTTGCTTGCTATGCAAAGTCCTGACTTATGGTTGTCCTCATGCCTTACCACCAGAAAATAAGTCTGGAGTTGTGAAAACCAACATCCATCTTGGAGTTGTAAGCAATGGTGAGCATCATGAACATAACATTTGATAACCCTCATATCTCACAGGTAAACTTCTATAACCAGCAACAGCCTTGAGCAGAGTAATAGCTTTAAGCTCAAAGTCAAGGAGTGGGTAGAGGGTAGTTGTTTCAAACACAGTTAACAAATCCAATATATGAATGCCTATGCAGCATTTTAATAAAAAATGTAAACTTCCATTGCGAAAAAAACGATCATTTCTCAGTCACTAAGTAAAGAAGCATGCCACTCATATAAATAGGTTTCCTGAAGGGTGGCACTTGTAAACTCACGTGAGGTAGAGAATTCTCAAACACTGATGCTCTACTTTGAACATGATACGCTTTAGTGGTCAGTGCCAAAACTTGCAAAGCACTAATTGCAGCCAACCGATTATCTTGCTGCAGATATAACTGAGCAACCTGCCTTGTAAAAAAAGCAGCTTTTCTCTCGTAACCAAGGCTGCCATATAAACGAGCTATTTCAACAAACAATATGAGTCTATCACTGGCATCTATTAAAGATTTTGCACCATCTGCAGCATTAGTCAACAACTCTGTCACCTCCTTGGCCAGCTCTCTCCTGTACATTAAGAGAACTCAAATGAAATTTGACAAAAATTTAAAAGACTGGTAAACACATTGCTGAACATAACACTACCTCAAATGCCTCTAAAACTAGTGAATATAATGCATGTGTCTGTCAATGGTATATGTTGAGGTACCCAATGTATATAATTTCAACAGTTTTTATGCAACAGGTGTATGAAATCCCGCAGCCTTGTGAAAGTCAAACAACTGAGACAGAATTTATAAAGGTACAAGTACATCACATCTGCAAGCTTGAAAATTAATTGAAGATTCTATGCATAAAGGACAAACATGTCACATTTATCACATTGTAAAAGTCTGGGAAAGGCATCTACCTGCAAAGAAACCTTGCCAATTTCAAAGTAGCTTCAAGTTCAAAACTTAGGGGAGAGACCCTGCATAATATAAGAAAAAATAGTTAGAAAACTCTGCAACAGGCCTAAAATGCCAACAATTGAAACAATTCGGAATAAGCAAAACATGTCTTCAACAAAGATTGGCCAACAGAATTTCAAAGAAATAGTTACCTCTGAGCATTATCTTGTGACTTTTTGTAATTCAAGATCACGCTGCTGTAACGGTATCTAACTTCATCCTCCAAGATTGAATCTTTCTGACCCATGCGATCAATCTAAAACCATAAATTATAAAGTCATTTTTCTGGGCAACTTTGGTCATTGTTTAAATTTCTTTACTTTCGTTCTGGGTTTTGGAATTCCCATCCCATGCTAAAAAGGAATGATCATATTTCTGTGATAACGAATGAAATGATTGTTCGACCCTTATCTCCTTCGGTGATTAATTATGTGTTTTAAAGTTTGAACACTAACTGAGGTTATGCGAGATGGTACCATTTAATTATTTATTCGCCTTCTTGAATTAATGGCTTGTTACGTGTAGACTTTTATCTTGGACTGGGGTTATATACTTATAAGGGGAAGACTGCTGCATTTAGGAACTACTGCCAATGCTGGAAAGATTGCATGTTAGTTATCACCTACTGCATTATGAGAACATAAATTCTATATAATTGCCATCAAAAGAGATGTAATGGCAGAAGGTGGTACTAAAATGTAGAAGTAATTACCAGCAAGGCACAAACGCTCCCCTCCAGTGCGCCGGCATGCCAGAAGTAATCACCGGTCAACCTGGCAAGTTCCACAGCAGTAGAATAATGGGCATTTGCATCAACTGGCGATCCGGCCAGCAAGCAATAATCGCCTATTGTCTTCTGTGCACGCCCAAGCCTTCGTTTTTTAGCCTTGATGACCTGAATGTATAAACCAAATTTCGAGATGAATTAAGGATATATTGCAACAAAAAACAGCGGATAGAAATGCAAACTAGAACACTACTTCGAGGACGAAAAATAAACGATGGAAATAATTAGGACACCTAAACATGAACCTCCTCTGAGCTGAGACTCGCTTGAGAATCCAAAGGGGTCTTGAGTATGGTGCCTGAAGATTCAGCCTGAAGCACCCATTTTTCGAATTCCATCAACAACGAGGCAGCAACTTCTTGCATCATAGTGTTCAAGTGGAACTCCAGTGTTTGACGATCAGCAGGGGGAAACAACCTTAAATTACCGCCCTTTTTACCTCCATCCTCAAGCTTCAATCAAAACATATGATAATTAAAGAAAAGAAGCAGATCCAATAAAATACTTTATTTTTCCCGATCCACCATTTTATGTTCCAACTGACCAAAAAGAGTAAAATGCACATATAGAAACCCCCACCTGCGAATCATCTGGGCAGAATGCAAAGCAGCGAGCGACAAGCGATGAAGGGTAAGCCTTGCAGGAATTCGAAAATTGTTCGATGACAGAATCAAGATCGGGCGAGGAAGGGCAATGGCAGATGCCTAAGACCGCCAGGGTCTTACGATGAGACTGAAAGTCCTCCCATGGGCTCGGTTGCGCCCCTCCCAGAACAAACTTAAACTGGAGGAACCCCGAGTCCCATGGCTGATGAGCGAACGGTGATTTCTGGTGCTCTGTGTAGAAGGAGCTGATTGCCGAGAGTGGTATACTGTGTAGAGGAAGCAGCATAGAATAATAGTCCCGCAGCATATTCGACGGCACCGTCCCGATCGGCAGTACCGCCACCTGGGTCCTCGCCGAGCTCTCAATGCTCACGTCCGGCTCCATTGCAGGATGGTGGAAACCGAATCACAGTCCCCAGCGGTTTCACTGAGATGGATCATGTATTGTGTATGCGAAACGAAGACATGAAATGACAAGTGTACCCTTCAGTAATGCATAAATGACTAATTTGCCCACATCGTTTCCTTCTTGGCGCTCTCCGCTGGGGAATGAAAGTGAGATCAGTGCCACCCAGTTAAGGGAAGTAGGGAACCGCGAGACCAGAGATTTTTTTTTTTTGGGAATAATCGATATCAAAATCTGTAGCAGCACTCTGTTTATTTATCGAGTAGCTTCAAGCTTCATTGGAGCTAAGAGAGGAACAGCATCAGCAGCTATCTTTGCTCACCTGCCAATCCTTTTCCACTAAGGTTCACTTTCAGCCACTGAGGGTGCTTCATACCGATCATCTTGCCCTATTCACAGATAGGGAATAAAATATCTTGCTTCCTTCCCGCTTACCCTGTGAATGGTTTCACAATCATGTCAGAGAAGGAAGAGAGCAGACCTGTAGCTCGGAGTGATGTGCTTCGCCTTCGAGGGATTCTTGAATCCTTCTCTCAAGTAGGATCAATCACTTCTCCTACGCTATTTTGTTATCTTTACTGATTTATTTACCTTCTTATATTTTAGTTCCTGATAATCTGGAGGGAGTAATTTTGTACAACTTTTGAACCTAGATAAAGGCCACAATTTACGCATACATACTGATTAACGCAACTGAAATATTGGCTACGTTGGATTATAAATGAATGTTTTTGTTAGGAAATATTATAGCAAGAAATTAGGGACTAGGATCAATTAGCATGTTAGGAAATATTATAGCAAGAAATCAAGGATTATGATCATTTAGCATTAAACACATTAATTGTAATAATTCTCTCACTTGTGTATATATATCCTTGTGCATATGAATGAAAGATATAACTTTCTGATTGCATATTCTTTCTACATGGTATCAAAGCCTCTGTGTGTTTTTTTTCTGAGTTAAAACATTTTTTTCCGGCGGTCTATGCATTTTCCGGCGACCGGAACAGTGTGAGAGGGAGGATTAGGGTTCTGTCCACTGCGCTGTTCGTGTACACGCGCCGCCCCAGGAGATTCAGCATCCTCTGATCGGCCCATCCCCACCGTCGTGACCTCCGCCCGCCGTGCGCGTGGCCTTCACGCGCCACCGGGTCCTCTCGTCGCCGATACACGCGCCGGCACGTGACGGCGTTTTCCGGCGATTTTTTCGCCGCTGATTGCTGCATTGTGCTCGACGTCACATTTCCGTTCTATCCCTGCTGGTTCCGTGCTGTGGGTCCTTCATATCTGCTGTGTGGTTGGTGTTTTATGCTCGTGGTTACTGTTCACCGTGTATTTTCTGATTTTTTGGGGGTAATTTGGCTTTTGCTTCTGATTTGTTTGGCCTCTTTAGCACCTTTGGGGGCTGTTTGGTGAGTTGTTTTGCTTTGTTGACTTTGATAGCATACTTTGGCAAATATTGGGTTAGTGTTTCCGTGTTGTTTGGCTTGGCTAGCACCTCTTTGGATTTGTACATCCAGTTTGTTGGTTGCATTCATTCTATATGGCTGATTCCAAGGCTAATATTACTGCTGAAATTGTTCCCGTGATGAACAAAATCACTGATCACAAGTTGAATTGGACAAATTATATGGATTGGAGCAAAACCGTTCGTATGTATCTGCTGAGTATTGAGAAGGAAGGACATCTAACTAAGGCTCCTCCCCGGGATGATCTTAAGATGGCATGGGCCAGAGCTAATGCTCGTTTATTCCTCCAAATTCAGAATTCTATCGAGAGTGATATACTTCCTTCTGTTAGCCACTGTAATACTGTGAAAGAACTCATGGACTACCTAGAATTCCTCTACTCTGGGAAAGGAAATATTACCCGTATATACGATGTTTGTAGGGGGTTTTACCGTGCTGAGCAGCAAGGCCGGTCTTTGAAGAACTTTTACATGGACTTTAAGCAGATGTATGAGGAGTTGAAGATGTTGATGCCAGCTACGACCGATCTTCAGGCCCAGGTTGATAATATGGAAAAACAGGCTATTATTAGTTTCTTTACTGCACTTGACCCGGCCTATGAGACAATTCATTCCCAGATTTTGTCTAGTTCTGAATTTCCTTCGCTTCAGGATGTCTATTCTCACGTCCTGCGTGCCGATAGTCTCTCCCATCCGATTCCTACTGCTAGTGCATTAGCTGGCCGTGGTCCCACTGATAACCGGTCCCAGAGTTTCTCAAAACCTGGAAATAGCTCATCGTCTTCTGTTGATACCCGGAACCAAAGTCTCCCACGACAAGGCAACAATCCTTTGACCCCCGGTCCTATTGTCTGCTTTTATTGCAAAGAACCAGGACATACCAAACGTTACTGTCGCAAATTGCAAAATAAGCTGCAACGCAGTGGTGCTGCGCATATGGCTCAAGCCTCTGATTCCTCTCATATGGCTCCACCCTCTGATGCTTTCCCAACACCGGCTGCACTTGCTACAGGTAACTGTGATTCGTGCCTAGCTACTGCTTCGTCTAAATGGATCATCGATTCTGGTGCCACTGATCACATGACAGGTAACCATCATTTGTTTTCTACATATGCACCATATGCCAACCCTACCTCGATAACAATCGCCAATGGTTCCTCCTCCCGTGTCCTTGGATCTGGCACTGTTACCCCTACACCTTCTGTTTCCTTGTCATCCGTGCTTAATGTGCCTGATCTTGCATTTAATCTTTTGTCTCCTAGCAAACTTACTCGCCAATTAAACTGTTTCATCTTACTTTTCCCTGACCACTGTTTAATTCAGGATCTTACGACGAAGCGGATTATTGGTAGGGGCTATGAAGCAGGCGGTCATTACTTTCTTGATGATCGGGTGCCGCGTTCTATTGCTTGTTCTATCTAGTGGTTCCTCTCCGTTTGATGTTCATTGTCGTCTTGGTCATATGTCGTTGTCCTCTTTAAAGAAGTTGTATCCTCAATTTCATCATGTGTCGTCCTTAGAGTGTGAGTCCTGTCAGTTTGCCAAACATCACCGTGTTCACCTGACACCTCGCGTCAATAAACGGGCTGCGTCCCCTTTTGATTTGGTTCATTATGATGTTTGGGGTCCTTGCCCTGTCGTGTCCATGTCTGATTTTAAGTACTTTGTTACGTTTGTTGATGATTTTTCTCGAACCACCTGGCTATACTTAATGAAAAGTCGTTCTGAGTTATTTTCTCACTTTTGCAATTTTTGTGCTGAGATCAAAAATCAGTTTGGTGTTTCTGTGAAAACCTTGCGGAGTGATAATGCTAAAGAGTATTTTTCCGCCCCGTTTAATGACTATATGCTTACCCATGGCATGATTCATCAGTCCTCCTGTGCTGATAACCCCACCCAAAATGGTGTTGCCGAAAGAAAGAACCGACACTTACTAGAAGTTGTCCGGGCCTTAATGTTTCAAATGACCATTCCAAAATCCTTTTGGGCTGATGTTGTGTCCACTGCATGCTTTCTTATCAATCGTATGCCTACTCCTATTCTTCATGGTGCCACTCCATACACCACTTTGTTTCCTTCTAAACCCTTGTCCCTATTGATGCCAAAATATTTGGTTGTGTCTGTTTTGTTCGTGATACCCGTCCTACAGTCACCAAACTTGATCCAAAATCTCTCAAGTGTGTCTTCCTTGGTTACTCTAGAGTTTAAAAGGGTTATCGATGCTATTCTCCCAGTCTTTGGCGTTATCTTGTCTCTACAAATGTTACCTTCCATGAGTCCACTCCGTTCTTCCCTATGTCTAGGCCAGCCTCTTCCTCAGTTAACCCTACCGGTCTTGATGACGTATTGGTCTATGAGGTCTGTTTACCACCTGCGCAAGCAACTGGACCTGCTCCGGGAAAACCTCCTATCCATCATGTTTATCGGAAGCGTCTCAGGGAAAGTAATGCCGCCGTTCCAGTTCATGACCTACCAGTACTACCCGCTTCGGCGTCTGATCCCGATTCAGTTCCTGCCTCTGAGCCAGATTTGCCCCCAGTCCCTGAAACTTCTGAGGATGATTTGCCCATTGCTCTCTGTAAAGGTAAACGTACCTGTGCCTATCCTATTTCCTCTTTTGTTTCCTATAATCATCTTTCTCCTCCATCCTGCTCGTTCATAGCTTCTGTTGACTCCATTACTATCCCTACTACTCTCCACCAAGCCTTAGCCCATCCGGGTTGGCGTGCTGTTATGGAAGAAGAAATGATGGCCCTTGATAAAGCAGGTACCTGGAATCTTGTTGATCTCCCTCCGGGCAAGAAGGCTATTGGTTGCAAGTGGGTCTTTGCCATCAAAACCAAGGCCGATGGCTCCTTGCAACGCTTGAAAACACGGCTTGTCGCCAAGGGCTATGCTCAGACTTATGGTGTTGACTATTCTGAAACCTTCTCCCCTGTGGCAAAATTGACCTCTGTTCGTCTATTTATTTCTCTGGCAGCAACTTATGGTTGGACACTTCATCAGTTGGATGTCAAAAATGCCTTCTTGAATAGTGATCTACTTTAAGAGGTTTACATGGAGCAACCACCTGGCTTTGTTGCTCAGGGGGAGTGTGGGAAGGTATGTCACCTTAACAAATCGCTATATGGTTTGAAGCAAAGTCTTCGTGCATGGTTTGACAGATTTAGCACAGTAGTTAAGGACTTTGGTCTGAATCAGAGTAAGTGTGATCATTCTGTGTTTTATCAGCAAACGGAAGCTGGCTTGATCCTCTTAGTAGTATATGTTGACGATATTGTTATTACGGGGAGCAACACATCTAGAATCTCGTCACTAAAAGGCTTCCTAGATTCTCAGTTCCAAACGAAAGATTTGGGTCAGTTAAAATACTTTCTTGGGATTGAAGTTATGAGAAGCAAGAAAGGCATTCTTCTGACACAGTGAAAATATGTTCTGGATTTGCTAAAGGAGACCAGAAAACTTGGGTTAGCCCCAAGTAGCTTTCCCATGATTCCTAATCCTTTTTTGGAAATTGATGATAGCATACCATTTGATGAACTGCCAGAAAATGTAAGGACCAAGGTTGACCCTGAGAAGATTAAGCCATTTGCATACCCTGAGAGATACCGTAGATTGATTGGGAAGTTGAACTATCTTACGGTGACTCATCTTGATGTTACGTTCCCATTGAGTATGCTTAGTCGATTTATGACAGCACCGACTGTGGCTCAGTGGGAAGCTTTGGAGCATGTCTTACATTACTTGAAGGGGTCACCAGGTCGTGGTATACTCTATACAGATCATGGTCACACTGAGATTGAATGTTTTTGTGATGCGGATCATGCTGGGTCAAAGTCTACCAGGAGATCTACTACAGGATACTGTGTGCTTGTGGGTGGAAATCTAGTGTCCTGGAGAAGCAAGAAGCAGAATGTGATTTCAAACTCTAGTGCAGAAGCTGAGTATAGAGCCATGGCTCAGTCGGTACAGGAGATTGTGTGGATCCACCAGTTAATGAAGGAGGTTGGCCTTACCACATCATTACCTGCAAAATTGTGGTGTGATAACAAAGATGCTTTGCATATAGCTTCCAATTCTGTGTTTCACGAACGAACAAAACACATTGAGATCGACTGTCATTTCGTACGTGATAAAATCAAGGAGAACTTCATTTCTACGGGTCATGTGAGGTCCAGCGACCAATTGAGTGATTTTTTAACTAAGGCTCTAAATGGGACTCGGGTTGACTACCTTTGTAACAAGTTGGGCTTGATTGATATCTACACCCCAACTTGAGGGGGAGTGTTAGGAAATATTATAACAAGAAATCAGGGATTAGGATCAATTAGCATTAAACACATGAATTGTAATGATTCTCTCACTTGTGTATATATATCCTTGTGCATATGAATGAAAGATACAACTTTCTGATTGCATATTCTTTCTACAGTTTTAAATTAAGTTTTGGGGCAAGTGAGCAACTAGGGAGATTGATGTCTGGCCTGGTAAAAACAGAAGGCTTATTGTTAACTGTCCTAATTTTAATTTTATACCTTGCAGCTGAATGAAGCTGAAGATTCCCACCAATATGAAAATACCATCCCTGAGCTTGCTAAGCTCCTGGATTCTGTATTAGATGCTGCTCTATCTGATCCTGGCAATGAACAGGAAGAGAACAATGCATTTGAAGTTGTCTCTGAGATCTATCGATATATCTGTTCTCCATCACTTGATCAGGTGGGTTCACTTAAGTATCACGTTATAGACTTGTGAGTTACTATTTGAACATCGAGAAGACATGTAAATTGGTAGCATCTTGATTATCTCATTTGATGATGTGAGCTTTTTAATGGACTAATGGTGAGAGATAAAATGTTTATACCATACCTGAACCCGTTTTTAACTTTTCAGATGCCTTATTTGAAGCTTGCGAAGTCATTCTTTGTGTACAATGGTCAGTGATTTTAATTGATCGCTTGTTGATGTGACAGGCACTTGTAGATGCGTTGTCATTCGAATTGCCCAAGGCTGTTTCAAAGTTTGCTGCCGTATCACTTATATTATCAGACATGGCTATAAGCATAATCGATCAGCTTATAGTGATGTGTGGTCCAAGAGACATGCTTCCAATTCTTTGCAATGTAAGTTGTTATTTATTTATTTGAATAATTTTTTTATACATAATTGATATATTCATTGATCACATAGGTAGAGGTGAAGTAGATTAGTTGTGTCACCTTATGCTTTTTAATATATTGCTACAGTTACAAATACACCCTCTTCTGCTCTTCTGTTATGATTTAGACTGAGATCCTTTCCCTCCTAATTTATGACATGTTTATTGAACCCCAAGATTTCCATAGACCTATATGTTTTCAGAGACAATGTTTTCTCTCATATATTCTAATGATCATAGCTTACAATATATATAGGCTCAAATGGAGAGCCCTCATAAAGAGAGGAATTAAGAGGAATTATGGAGAGGATTACAATCATAATAACTTAAGGCTAGAATCAAGGGATATGATAGGATAGCGGGAATCAAGGGATCCTAATTTTATTTCCTAATATTCTAACACTATATTTTAAATTTCTCCTCCTTCAAGCCCTACTTCTTTTAGACTCAAATGATGTATCTGTCCTAATGGAATAAATATTGATTTTAACTTTTTGGGTTTGTATCCTAACCCTATGCTTCTGCTGATTTCATTATAACAGGCATTAGGCTACTCTAGTAAGATGACCGATGCTTCTACTTATGTTATCCCTCCTTTAAGTGGGCTCTCAAAAGGTAATCCATTACAGTGAAATTTCCAATCAATTAGGTTTATCAATAAACAAAATTTAAATTATTGAGTGGAATAAATGAAATTGTAATTTGTGTTCAATAATCAGATGCATTTTTTCAACCTACTGTTTGTTATTGTGGAACTGATAGGGACCGATCTGTTTTTAGGGAATTAAGGAACTGATATAGGTAATCTTCTACCAATAAGTAAAGTAAGAATCTCACAATTACTTAAGGATAGACCAAAGGAGAATCTCCAATAATAAATTACTCTCTGAAATACTTCTCTTCTTATTACTGAGGCCAATAGCCTATTTGTAGAGTTTACAGAGAGTCAAAGTAGGGAAGTAGTTCCTAAGTTGTAGTGGGTTAATCCCACTTATTTCTCAAACGGAACAACGAAACCAAGAAAATATGAATAGGAATAATAACATAAATAATAACAGCCAATAAAGTAGTAGAAACTAGCAACCAACTAACAAATCTAGCCGTTGATCCCCTCAATTCTCTGCCGTGATTTGTCACATTTTTTCCTCCTAGAATAAGTCAATCTGAAACTCTTATCATTACTTCCCCCCTGGAAAGACGACTTGTCCTCAAGTCGAAAGGATGGAAATTGTGCTGTTAGTAAGTCATAATCTTCCCAGGTAGCTTCTTTTAGTGGTCTGTTGGCCCATTGTATCAGTAGTTCTAGAGTTTTACTTGCTGTCCAACGGTGTTGCAGCACCTTTGAGGGAGTCAGCATCAACTCCATATCAGCAGATAAAGGTAGTGGGGCTGGAATAGGTGGCAGTGATTGCCCAGCAGCAGCTCTTAACAAAGAAACATGGAAGATGGGGTGGATTTTGGCTGTTGAAGGAAGCTCTAACTCATATGCGACAGTACCAACGCGACGAAGGACCTTGTAGGGCCCAAAAAATCTTGGAGACAGCTTCTCAAATCTTCGTTTTGCTAAGGTTTTCTGACGGTAGGGCTGCAACTTTAACCATACTATATCTCCTATTGAAAATTGAAGCTCCCGACGGTGGCGGTTAGCTTGCATCTTCATGCGATTCTGTGCTTTCAGCAAGTTGCCCCTTAGAATTTTAAGCATGTCATCCCTTAGCTGTAGCTGCTCTTCCAATTCTGCCACGGCTGTTTCCCCCTTAACATATGGCACAAGAGGGAGAGGTTCCCTTCCATACACAAGCTTAAATGGAGTGTTTTCAGCTGCCGCGTGGTAACTCGTGTTGAAGGAATACTCAGCCCAGCAGAGGTAGTCATTCCATCATTTGGGTTGCTCATGAACAAAGCATCGTAAATAAGTCTCCAGGCAACAGTTGACTACCTCAGTTTGACCGTCGGACTGGGGTTGATACGTAGTACTCATAATTAAGCGAGTCTGACTCAATCGGAACAATTCTTGCCAAAACCCACTTAAGAAAAGAGAGTCTCGATCAGAAACTATGGAGCGGGGTATACCATGAAGCCTTACTACCTCTTTGCAGAACAATTGCGCCACTGACTTAGTTGTGTAAGGGTGGGACATAGCTAGGAAGTGAGCATATTTGCTTAGTCTGTCCACCACTACCAAGATCACGTCACAACCCCTAGATTTCGGCAGGCCAGTAATGAAATCAAGGGATATATCCTCCCAAATTTGTTTTGGAATAGGGAGAGGTTGAAGGAGACCAGCAGGAGCTAATGTTTGGTATTTATTTTGCTGACTGATTGCACACTTCTGAATAAAGAGCTTGATGTCTTTCTTCATTCCCTGCCAATATAGATGAGCACCTAACCTTTTCAAAGTCTTTAGATAGCCACTATGGCCCCCAGTTGGGGTGGCATGAGCTTCCTCCATCAATTTATTCCGGAGTTTGGGTTGGTTAGGAATGACCAACTTTGATTGATAATACAAACGACCACTCCCCTGCTGTATTTAGAGGATGGGTCGGGATTTTGCCGTAGTTTATCCATTATGGATCTAGTTTCTGGATCTTCTTGTAAAGCTTGAGGTAGCTGGTCAATGTCATTTACCATGGGAACCGCCAATTGGAAGAAATCTGCTTGCTGGGGTCTCCGGGAAAGCGAATCTGCTGCTGTGTTGTATTTCCCAGATTTATATGTAATGGTGAAATCAAAGGGAAGTAACTTAATGAGTAGCCGTTGCTGTGAATTAGTCACTGCTTTCTGATCTAATAGGTGCTTCAAGCTGCAATGGTATGTTTGGACGGTAAAATGGTGGCCTAAAAGGTAATGCCGCCATTTTTGAAGAGCCAGGAGCAATGCCAGCAATTCTCGATCATAAGTTGATTTGAATCTATTGGAAACGGAAAACCTTTTGCTGAAATAGGCTATGGGGTGCCCATCTTGCATGAGTATTGCACCTATCCCTTCCATGGAGGCATCACATTCAATGGTGAAAGGGAGCTTAAAATCAGGCAGCCTTAAAACAGGTGTGGTGGTCAATGCATGTTTAAGTGCATTGAAAGCAGCTTGAGCTTGTTCAGACTAGGAGAAAGCCCCCTTCTTGGTCAGTTCAGTCAAGGGGCGAGCCAACAGTCCATAATTCTTGACAAAACGCTTGTAGTACCCTGTTAGCCCGAGGAATCCTCGTAATTCCTTAACATTGGAAGGGGTAGGCTAGTTGATGACTGCTGCAATTTTATCTGGTACCACCTCAACACCCTTTTTTGTGAGAATATGGCCTAGATAGTCAATTCTAGTTTGCCCCAAGGAGCATTTCTTTGCATTCGCATAAAAGGAGTGCTCCTGCAAAATTTGAAAGACTGCTCGCAGGTGCTCTAAGTATTGGTTAGCTGTGTGACTATATACCAATATGTCACCAAAAAAGACTAATACAAATTTCCGCAGGAATGGTCTCAGTAGGTCATTCATAATTGACTAAAAGGTGGCAGGTGCATTAGTAAGTCCGAATGGCATTACTACGAACTCATAATGTCCTGAGTGGGTTCTAAATGCAGTCTTATGGATATCAGAAAGTAATACAAGTATTTGGTGGTATCTAGATCTTAAATATATTTTTGAAAAATAAGCAGCCCCATTTAATTCATCTAGCAACTCATCAATATTGGGAATGAGATACTTATCTGGAATGGTGATTTTATTGAGGCGGCGATAATCAATACAGAGGCGCCAGGTACCATCCTTCTTGCTAACCAACAAGACTGGGCTTGCAAATAGGTTAGAATTGGGTATAACAAATCCCTTCCTCAATAACTCAGTAACTTGGGCTTCAATCTCGTTCTTCTGGAAATGAGGGTAGCGATAAGGCCTTAAATTAAGGGGGTCCGTATCTGCCTTCAGGGTGATTGCATGATAATGCCCTCATGCTGGTGGTAGTGCCTGGGTTCAGCAAAGATATCAGGATATTCACAACATACTGGTTCCACATTTAACGTCTCGGCCCCTGTATGTTCATATATTAACAAAAAGCTTTGTAATTGCACCTTTGTTTTGGGCCTAGATGTCACTCCTTGTAACTTATATTTCTTTCCATTCCACCAAAAAACCATGAACATCTCGTTCCAATTAACTTGGATTGTATTTAGAGAGGCCATCCATTTGATCCCCAGAACCAAGTCAGCGCCACCCAACGAGAATGGGAAGAAATCTTGGTTGATAATTAAGTCTGAAATTCTTACCTCAAGAGCAGCACATACCCGATTGCACTTGACGGTACTGTCATTGCCAATTTGGACCCCAAATGGCTGAACACGTTGCAAAGGGAGACCCAATTCGGACACCACCGACTCCGATATGAAGTTGTGTGTTGATCCGCTATCTACGAGGATAAAAACTTCTCGGCCCTGAAGGTTTCCTCGCATCCACATGGTGGATGACGAAGCCTTCCCCAAAATTGCATTGAAGGAAATCTCTGTGTTTGCTGCTTCCGTTTCAGCATCCTGTTCTTCGATCAAAGGTGGTATCACATCTTCACCTTCTTCAGTCATCTCCATCAAGGAGAACAATCCTGCGCACCGGTGACCAAGACGGAAAAGCTCACCGCACCTGAAGCACAACCCCTTGTCACGACGACGTTGTTGCTCGAGATTCGCAGCCGATGACATTGGTTTGGTACCTGACGTTGACGCTACTTATGTTTGGTTCACTGGGTACGAACGTGCACTGAAGGGAGAGGCAAAACTGTTGGGTCGGGTTTGGGAGTAATAAGAATTGGGTTTGGGCCCCACATTGGTTTTCAGCTTCTTCTCATATTCAAGAGCAAGACTTGTAGCCCTATAAACTGTGCGTGGCTTGTGGATCCTTATGTCTGATCGAAACTCCTCCTTCAACCCGTTCAGAAAAACGCCGAGAAGGCAATGCTCTGGCCAGTTCTTCACTCGAGCTACCCGTTTTGCCCATTCCTGACAATATTCATACACCGTACTCGTCTGCTTGATGGCACAAAGATTCTCGTTTGGATTCGAATACTCAGGTGGTCCATAGTGTTCTTCCAAAAGTTTCACCAATTCCTCCCAGTAGAGGACCGTTCGCTCCTGATTCATCCATGAAAATAAATCCAAGGCGTCTTCTTCCAAGTACATGGCTGCTATCTCTACCTTGTCATCCTCCGATGTGTTGTAGTAGCGGAGATATTTCTCCACTTTAAGAATCCATCAACGCGGGTCCCCACCTGAGAAATTAGGAAACTCGATCTTCGCATATGGTGGTCGAGCTCTGTAATGATCTGGTTCCTCATTTGTATCGTCTGCCCAGTGCCTCGTTTTCTTTCCTCGGTTCTGCTGAGAAATTTCCAAGGCGCTCACTTTGTCTCTAAGATCGTCCAGCATGCTAAGTTTTGTAGCAATTGCTGCTAAGGGATCTCCATCTATCGGGTTCTCTTCAGGTTCATTGTTTGCAGCAGATGAACGGGTAAGAACCATGTCTCTGATGCCAATTTGATAGGGACCGTTCTGTTTTTAGGGAATTAAGGAACTGATATGGGTAATCTTCTACCAATAAGTAAAGTAAGAATCTCACAATTACTTAAGGATAGACCAAAGGAGAATCTCCAATAATAAATTACTCTCTGAAATACTTCTCTTCTTATTACTGAGGCCAATAGCCTATTTGTAGAGTTTACAGAGAGTCAAAGTAGGGAAGTAGTTCCTAAGTTGTAGTGGGTTAATCCCACTTATTTCTCAAACCGAACAACGAGACCAAGAAAATAGGAATAGGAATAATAACATAAATAATAACAGCCAATAAAGTAGTAGAAACTAGCAACCAACTAACAAATCTAGCCGTTGATCCCCTCAATTCTCTGCCATGATTTGTCACGTTTTTTCCTCCTAGAATAAGTCAGTCTGAAACTCTTATCAGGAACTTAGTAACTTAACCCCCTAGCTGTAAAGGATTCCCCACATGTTCTGAGTTCTGACCCCTACCTTCCTGGTTTGTTTTTCAATTCAAAGCCTGAATTGCACCCAATTTGAGAATTATATAATGAACTGTGGACAACTGAATCCATAGTTTGTTTTTCCTGTGCTTTTGCTTACTACAGAATTGGAAGTGTCAACTTGAAATAAGTTTTAAAAGGTTAGATGCCCTGACATGTTCGCAGCATTTGATCATACATCCAAGTGATGGATGAAAAGAGATTTTTGCATGAAAGGGTGCACTAGCATCACACATCTATTTCTTTTAATCTTATGTCTGGCTGTATTAAAATCTTGAAGCCAATTTGCTTGTAAAATTTTATTCACTGTCAGTTTGCCTTTTCAGTCTTCATATCTATTCAGAGGCGTCAGTTTGAGCAAATAAAAGAAGCCATTCCTATCATTCTTAATGTTTTGAAGAATATGTCTTTACAGACAGATGAAGTAGAACTTGAGGGTGTGTTTGGCAAAGTTGTGGAGATCGCCAATTCTATTTATGCAATTTGCACTAAGATGGTTTGTGAATTGTAAATCTCCCATTTTCTTGGGAAGGCTTCTATATTACTAATTTATATGAAATGTTTGCTTACAGTTTCTTTTTTGGAAAAAAAATAATAATCAGGAGTATGGTATGAATGAGAAGCTTTGTGCTCTTCTAGGTCTCTATGCGCTGCAATGCATGGTCTGTATTTCTTTACTGATCTAAACTTAGATTCTTCTTTGTATTTATTTGCCTTCCATATTTCGGAATCCATTTGACGTCATCTACTTTTATAATTGATATGTTATGGTGCGCTGTTAAAACCCAGGCTCTTCTTTCAGCCAGTGCAAGCTATAACTCTTCAACTAGTCACTCATTGGTCGTACAACTATCACACATTATTTCATTTTGTGGATTATCATATCTGAATCTCCTGACCAGTTATAATGTCAACATAGTGGCTAGCGTCGTATTTGGAGGTAGTAATCTTAGGTTATTGCATGCCTGATATTTATTTATTACCATTAGGAAACGAGCAGCCAAGCACCTTTTACCTTTCCTAATGTTTTATATTCCTCCCCCTTTCATTATCCAGAGGATAAAGATGACTATATGGGTTGTTTATCACATGTCAAACAAGGCGCTGCTCTTTCAGGTTTGCAAGGAAATTTACTGTAATTGATCTATTGCCTTTTCTTTCATGCATTTTTCCTTTTCACTGACCAGTAAAATTCCATCCTTCCAGTAATTTGGGGGTATGTCTCAAAAGAAGTTTCTGAAGCTGCTAAAGAGGATTTAGATGCCATCAAGAATGAACTTCGTTGTACTCAGACCAAAAGGTGGGAAGCACTAGGAACATTAAAGCATGCACTTTCCTTTGTAAATCTGCCATGGGAGTTGAAGAGACATACCATCAATTTTTTGCTGTGTGTCATCGATGGGCATGTATCCGATAAATATGATGATGAACTTCATGAGTGGTCAGCTTATATGCCTAATGTGTTCTCAGCTCTGCAGGTGGTTCACATAGATTCCTGATTCAATTTTGTGTACTAATGCTTACTCTTCTTTCTCGCTCCATGGGAAAAGGAAAACCCTGATATATTATCTCTGACGATCAAACAATATTGTTCAGGCTATCAAAATGGTTATCATGTGTGCCCCGGACACTGAATATAGGAAGAAATCGTTTGATTTGTTAAAAAGGGTGAGTTTCAGACTTTATACCATGCCTTTTTAAGTTGAAAGTATTGATAATTTTCATAAAATACGAGATGTGCATCATTCAGAAGTGAGAAAATATGATATTTCTTAAGTCCCTCTATGTTTAAGCACATCTTTCTAAAGAAATCTTTGATGCCATTATTTTTATTCCCCTCAAAAGCTAGGTACTTGATGATATTCCCATTTCTCAAAGGTTTGACATTTTGCAAGCGTTGATCAGAGACACCAACTCTTCCTCCATGGTAACTCTCCCAAACAACTTTGTTGAACCTTTTGTTCTTTACTTAAATGATTATCTAATGTTACTGGCCGGTGATTTTCTGGAGATTGCCATTCTCATCGATCTAGTTAGGAAGGAAATGCACATGGAAGTCTGCCATAGCACACCGACAGAAAATAAAGTTCCAAACACTGAAGGCAAAGCACGTCCAAATACATCATTTTGGACTCCTACTGTCCTTGAGTTGGTGGAGTTGGTTCTGAGGCCACCACAGGGGGGCCCTCCTTCCCTCCCTGAGCAGGGTGATGCGGTATTCTTACCTTTTAATGGGTTCTTGTGATTTATATATATATATATGTATGTATGTATGTATGTATTTGGGTAGATAGTTCTTGTTAAATATTTCAATACTGGTTGGTTTTAGTGCAGCTTTTTGTGAATGCCTTCCTCATTTGTCTCATTTCCTTTTTGAATTTTCAAATAATATCAAAGTGAGTGTTATGAGCTACTGAAACTCGTGTATCCTCAGGTTTTATCAGCCCTCAACCTATACAGATTTGTGCTGATGACTGAATCTACGGGTAGGTCGAACCAAAGCCATGATTAGTTTGAAGTCTAATATATTTTTTTTTTTTGGTGGCCGGATTTTGATAGCAGTGTTAAATGTAATTTAAAAGTCTAACATGAAACAGGGAAGACAAATCACACTGGAGTTGTGTCCAGGAGCAGTCTGCAGAAAGTGTACAATGAATGGCTGCTTCCTTTGCGTACTTTAGTGACAGGCATAGTGTCAGAGAATCAAAACGATTATGATCAGCTTGCAGTTGACACTGTATGTGCCCTGAATCCTCTCGAGTTGGTTTTGTATCGTTGTATTGAGCTTGTGGAAGAGAAGCTGAAGCAATCCACATGAGCTGTAATTTTCAATTATTACTTTAATGGAGTTAGGAATTCTGAAAGTTAAAGTCATATAAATTTTATTTTTATTTTTTTAAATGATAACAGAGAATCTATTTCACTTGAACTAATTTATTATTAGCGTATTTATTACTTCTTTATCCAATTTTATTTGAATTTGTATTGATCTCAAGTCATGTATTCGATTCAGTGACTTCATTTACATTTATGTCTAGTTTTTTTTTTTTTAGGTTCAAAGGAACTAACCATGTGTCATTGAGTGTGCCAATTATTGTTATTTGGCATTTTGGGGACATCAAGTTGACGTATGAATTTATGAAGAAATGATGTAATGTGTGAGTTGGAGATATATCAGCTACAGTCCTTAATATAATATTTATTTTATAATTTAATTTTTTTATTAAAATGAATATTATATTAAAGACCAGAAGTCTATTTAAAAAGGGTAAGAGATGTATCCAGCTTTTAGTCTCTTCTCTCATTATGGATGTGTTTTCCTAATCAAAGAATGCAACACTGCCCTGCTTCTCCATTTTCATACAGTTCACGTATCTCTCTCTCTCTCTCTCTCATATGGAGTTGGAATCAATGCGTACCAAACTAATTAATTAAAGAAGCAAATAATTAAAACATGACATGTGGCCAAAATATAATGAAATAATAAAAAATAAGAAGGGACAGAGCCGAGCTGTTCCATTCTACTATTGGTGCTCTATACTTACTCTATCCCTACAATCATTTATGCCCCCAACCCCATACCCAAATCATTTAATTAATTAATATGAAATGATCATGTGATTCCAACAAGATTATGTATTACTCCTGCCATCCTATTCATTCTTTATAGGCACCTAATTATTCCCCATCAAAATTTAACCTCCCACTTAATCACAATTTAATGTGCAAGTTTTCAAGGTATCATGATGATATGAGTTTGTCCCATGTGGAATTGCCAGTTTGTAATCCAAACGAAACAAAGAACGCCAAAACAATATTGGATTAAAATGCAATTTATTATGTTATACACACAAAACTAAAGCTGCAACAAAGTTAGCGTGGTAATATATAAAGTTAACAATGAAAGTGAAGCAAGCAACAGAAGACGGAGGTGCGGGGAGCATGATCTCCTGAGCCGCAGCCTCCGTGACCAAACTTTTGAGAAAGTAAGTTGTCGTTTACTCAATCGTCGGTTATTGCATGCAAAACGACGCTGCCCCAATGCCCTCCCATAGATTACTCAAACATAATTACAGAATAGGACTGATATACATGTGGTAATTCTTAATATAAGAAATAAGACAGAAAATGAATTCAGACAGAGATGGCAACTTGGAGATTGGGGGCTCATTTTCAAACTTAGAAGTCCATAGTTCACCTAACACGTGACAACCGGGTATTTCTTTTCTTTTCTTTTTTTAGAATAAAGTGGCAAATTATGACTTGAGTCACTTGACTCTAAGACCAAAACAAAACAATCTAAGTGTTACATTTAAGTCTTTAAAAGTATTTATTAATGTAAATTGAGATAAATTTTTTTTTACATATTTATTTTGTATATTATAAATTACGTTTGAAAAATTATTTTTAAATGTTCCAATCATTATTCTAAACAAACACTAAGTTAACAACATATCAGCAAACAAATGAACGCTACAATCATGATGAAGTTCATGTAGAATCATCATTTCTTTAGTGTATTGATGGGTGTCCTTACCCAAAAATCTGCATATTGAATGGCTTCCCGTAGAGCATACCAGATCTCGATATCCCAATCTGAGTATATTATATATTTCTCCTGATCACTACTTTGAGTGGATGATTTATCTCGCTATCTCCCATTAGCAAGTGTAACGCGTTTGTATAGCCTATAATCTTCTTTGCTGCATAATATAAACCCCTCCCACCGGGCCTTCCTTTTTCAAACCAATGTTTTCTTTATTTCCTTATTAGAAATGATTTTTCTTCATTTTCAGGGGTATACATAAATATTATTGACATGTAACAAAAGCATTGTGGAAGGAACCGTACGTGATTGGGTGACTGAAATATGTAATTACTAGTAATGGAAGGCTTTTTGGCAGATTATTCGTGGCTTATTTGCCTTAGGAATTAGCATTATGACGTGTTTGGTATACCAATAATTATGAAATCTTATTCCAACAATTGGAGCTTCCCCGCCAAGTTAAACAAACGGGGAAAAAATACGGAGTTAGATTATGACGCTGCTATGAACTTCTTCATGTTCACACCCATAATAATGAAAAGTCAATAATTAATTCCTGGTTGTGAAAAATAATTTCGCCATTACCCAATCATTATCATCCCTAATGCGAGATGTACCCACTCACACCTGCACATATTTCTTTGAACGGTATCCAAGAAAGTTTGCAAGGGGTATAAAAAATATTATCTCTAAACCTTAATATAAGAGTTAGTTAAGTTTTTTTTTAACATATTAAGAAAGTTAATTAAATTATATTAAGGTATTTATATTTATTGTTCTCCTTTAAACTAATTTGCTTAATTTATAAATTAAAATATAATCTAATGATGCACGATATATATTATGATTAAGTAATTCATTTAGTTTTTTTAATCTCTCTAAAAAATCAATTAAATCTTATATTAATGACAGTATAGAGTAACTAACACGCTCAAGTGATGATGGACACATAATTTCATATTATTTGAAAGCGGGTTTTTAAAGCCTACACAGAAAGTATATCTGAGGAGAAGAAAGAATGATATTGGTTTGGATTTAACATGGATTAGAAAAGGGTGGGTCCTTATTCTGTGTAAGTTCAACAGTGAATCTTTCATAGGAATGCTTTTTTTTTAAAAAAAAAAATTGATTTAGTGGGGAGGGCAATGATTTATTTAGATTATAAAGTGAGGGAAAAAAGGGCAGCAAAAGTCCATGAATTGTCACCCCCTTTTCCTTCTGCCTAGAAAACCAGAAAGTGAAGTTTCGAAATATCACACACAATCACAAACAATGTTTTTTTTATTTAAAACAATAAAAAAGCGACAGACGAAGGAAGGAAGAAAGAAATAGTGCAAAGAAGGATAGAATAGAAGGGAAAGACCGGAAATCGAGACGTTAAAAAAAGTCTCTCTGATTTGTGTGCGAGTGTCTCTCTCATATCCTTCCCTTTTCTGCAATATCTATCTCTGTCTGGAATTGATGTGTTGGTATTAGGATGCACCAGAAAAATCCAATGAAGACCAATCTTCTTCCTTTTCTGCTTCTCCTTCTTCTTCTTCTTCACGACCCCATTTCTGTTTATGCTGCTGCAGGCCCTCCTGCTTCAATGGCTACTTCTTCCCCAGGTTCTCTTCTCATTTTACTCTCTCCACTCTCTCACCCACCATTCTTCATCATATCTCTTTCTTCGGGTCCTAACCCTTTTTCAAATTGAATTTGCAAAACCGAACTCCAACATTTAATGCTGTAACTATTAGGTGGATTCCACATTTATTATCTGTTGTTTTATTATATATTTATTACTATTATCTTGTTTGGATCCCATCTATCTACTAAATCTGAGTGGTTTAATATGTGAGATTCCCTCCATTTTGACGACGCTTCCTGCGTTACACGCCCCATATCATCCAGGTACGCAGGTGGAGAACGAAGAACACCATATGAATTTACACAGGAAGATGGTAATAGCGCTCGCTGTTGTTAGTACAGCACTTGTTGTTGTCATGTTTTGCTTCTTATGCTTCTGGATTTACAGTAGGAAGCATCTATGCAAATCCAATAGGAAAAGCGTTCCCAACCCAGGTGGTACTAATTATTCAATCTCTGTATTGCTTCACCATTATGGGTGTTAGAAAATTAGGAAAGTTCAACATTTTATAACATTGTGATGAGGCTGATATGATATTTTTCTTCTCTGTTCTCTGTTCTGTTTCAATTCCAACAAGATGCTGAGAAAGGGGTTGCGCTTGCTCCATTTTTGAGTAAATTCAGTTCTGTAAAAATGGTTGGGAAAAAAGGGTCTCTTCCAATCATTGATTATAAGCAAATAGAAAAGGCAACCAACAATTTCCAGGAAAGTAACATATTGGGGCAGGGTGGATTTGGATGCGTATACCAGGCTCGGTTGGATGATAATCTAGATGTTGCCGTCAAGAAACTGCACTGTGAAACTCAAAGTGCTGGGAGAGAATTCGAGGTAATTGTCGGTCAATAATCACTCTTCTTCTTCTCCTTATTCTTTGTTATTGTCAATCTCTCTTGTATTTACTAGTGATATGAAATTGCAGAACGAGGTGAATTTGTTAAGCGAAATTCGGCATCCAAATATAATCTCTATACTCGGTTGCAGCGAAAATGAGGACAAGAGGTTCATTGTCTATGAATTGATGAAAAACGGATCTCTGGAAGCTCAATTACACGGTAAAAGCAAAAGATCAATGATCTGATACTTTATTTCCCTTTGAGTACACAGATTTAACTGAGATTGCAGTTTTCCTAATTTTGCTCATGTTGAAGGACCCTCTCATGGTGCTTCATTGACCTGGCGTATGAGAATGAAAATTGCTCTTGACACAGCAAGGTAAGCCTCTTCCATTCATTGTCTGATATTTTTTAATGTCATTTGATTTTGATTCCTACATCATTAACATATTCAAATACTGTTTGTTGACCAGAGGATTAGAATACCTCCATGAGCACCGTAAACCTGCAGTGATCCATAGAGATCTGAAATCATCTAATATCCTTCTAGATGAGAACTTCAATGCTAAGGTTAAAAAAAAACATTTTTGGGTGTTCCTAAGTTCTTAGTGTTAATCATATTAAAATCATACTATATTTTTTTGACCATATCGGAGTAACCAAAGCTTCTCTTTTTTGTGGTGGATTCAGCTGTCTGATTTTGGGTTGTCCATAGTGGATGGGTCTCAGAGCAAGAGCAACATAAAGCTGTCAGGCACATTGGGGTACGTTGCCCCCGAGTATCTCTTAGATGGTAAGCTAGCCAATTCACTTTGGTAAATTAATTGTTATCATTTCACGACATACGCGTTGGTGTGTGTCTGACAACGTTGCAAAAACCAGATCCAAAAATATTGTTTCTTTTAAAAGTTTGGATGAAGCCTTTGGGGAGAGTTAAATGATATCATGAGGTTTTGGATGGGTTTGAATTTTGAAACATTTGATCTGCCCTGTGTGGATCTGGTTCTCCTCTTCTTCTTGGCCATCTACCTCCGCAGTTTGTATATTATTTAATTCGATTGCTAGTGAGATTGGCAGGAGACCACCTCATAGGTCATATGGCCTTTGTTTTCTCCTCTTGCGTCTTGTCCTTTATAGATAAGAAGAATATGATGGGACTAGCAACCAAAATCTGAGATCAACTAATTTGTCTGGAAGCACGAGAAAGTAAAGTGGGAGTGATTCTTGCGAATCCTGTGTCAGATTTGAACAAGCGTTAGCAGATTTTCCCAGAAAGCTAGAGAGATTTAATATTGATTCTGTGTGAAGCAACTGTCAATTATTGAGCGTGAATAGCAAGTGTTGGACTATTTGTTAAGAAGATTGACAAGTTTGTCTCTTCATGTACTGGACAGGAAAACTGACAGATAAAAGTGATGTGTATGCATTTGGGGTAGTGCTTCTGGAGCTTCTGCTGGGAAGGAAGCCGGTGGAGAAACTGTCACCATCTCATTGCCAATCGATTGTCACATGGGTACGTACGAGTAGTTATTTTCCTGATCCTGCGAAAGTTGGATTAAATTCAACGTCAGTGTCAGTGGGCAATGAATGACGACGACGACGGTGAATATTTGCAGGCGATGCCACAGCTCACCGACAGATCAAAGCTTCCAGACATAGTAGATCCTGTGATCAAGGACGCCATGGACCCCAAGCATTTATACCAGGTCTTAAATACGAAACACACAACCTCGGAAAACCATTATGTGAACGTTTCTGCCGTTTTATATTAAGAACCGGAGGGAGTAACGAGTTATAGTAACAGATGTGGGTTTGGAATTATTGCAGGTTGCAGCAGTGGCGGTGTTGTGCGTGCAACCAGAACCAAGTTATAGGCCGTTGATCACAGATGTGTTGCACTCTCTGGTGCCTCTGGTTCCGGTGGAGCTTGGGGGAACTCTCAGATTCTCACATGTGCCCCATCACTCTGTTATGTCGTGACCACATTCCACCCACCTTATATATTAATGTTGTCGTCGTCCCACATTTGACTTCACCCAAGGAGCACCAGTTGTGTTGTGTCTCCACTCTCCACACACATCAGCTCACCGGCTTCATTTCGGAGCAAGGCCCGCGGTTGGATCGGGGCTCCGACAGCGTTTGATTTGTGTCATGACGCGTGTAAAGAAATTCATTCTAGTTTCATACGGAGCATAAAGCTTCCTCTGGGGAAAATAGTATGTATAGTAGAGGGATCCATTTGTAGAATGTCATATACTTGGATGAATGTAGACGTCACTCTAATTTTCTTCCCATGAAACATCTGGCACCCTGAATGAGAAGAAAATACTACCTCCATGGTCTTAGGCATTAAATTTTGTCTTAAAAAAAGTAATTTAGAAAATCAATTCATTTGTTATAAATAATTAATTTAATTATTTTTTTAATCTACCCAAATTAATTAGGTAGTTCTTATATTAAGGTAGCGGTGGTAAGAAAATTTGCACTTAACATTGGAGCAGCTAAATAAGGTTTAAAAAACCTAACTTAGAACTGATGCGCATTCAAGTGAAATTTTCCCTCATTAGTGGATCTATACATGAATGTCTAACATCTGTTCCGAGAAGTAACCAAAGGGAAGATTTAAATTCAGACAGAACTATGGTCTGCTAGATTCAGACACGAAGTAACAAGACCAACAATACCTCGAGGATGAAAGAGTACCAAATAATTAGTGCCGCCATGTTAGTATATGACGTCAAGGGTAAGGATGTTTCTGGCGACGAGGTTATTTTCCAGCATTGTCTTTTTCGTCCACACAAACAAGAGGAACTCATCCAAAACGAATTCTTTAGGGCTTGTTTAGTTTGAGGGGAGAGGATGGCAGCAAAGCATAGACCTTCTTTGATTTAATTGGTAGGGGAAGGAGGTAAGAGATTTTTAATGATTCTCTATTTAGTTTAAGAGGGAAGGAGAGAGGAAATAATAATTAATTTACTATTTTATCTTTAAACATTAATTTATATTTTTTATTCTTGTTATTTATCTTAATTTAAATTACATAATTTATAAAAATTCAGCCTCACCCCAACGTCAGGTTAATATGGGTATGATATAATGCTATTTTTATTTTTAATTAATTGGCCAAATATATACTAATATATTTAAAAAATTAAATTAACAAGTTTTATTATATTTCTTCCAGAACACGTGCTCTAAGCATAACATATCCTTCTTCTGGTTATAAAGAAAAAAGCATAAGATATCTTTCTCAAACTCTCTCCCACGCTTCCATTCAAGCTTCCTCCTTCCAACCCAAACTCTGTTTCTGTTTAATAAGTGAATATTTTTAAATTCTTAACTCAAAAATTTGGGTTGCATTTCATTGTAAATTGAAAACGAAGACAAATAAGTGGGGAGATTTTTAAGAAGTAAGTGACTTATTGAGGCGATGAGAGAGAAAGGGAGAACGAAGAGATGGATGCAAAGGTATTCTACAACTCCATTTTTTACTGTAAATGCAAGAAACGCCTGTCGTTTCTTCAAAACCGTTTGCTAAACATCTCATTTGACAAACTTCGTCACCACCTCTCCGCCGTTCACCAAGCTATTAAGCGACTGGTAGTGTGTTTGTCAAATTCTCAAAATCATGATTTGGCACTAAAATCATGGTTTTGAGAAAAATTAGCTAAACATATTCTTTTTTTGGAAACCATGGTTTTATCCCAAAATCATGGTTTTGATGTCTAAAACCATGGTTTTGGGAAAAACTTCTTTTTTTTGCTTTTTGTCCAAAATCATGCTTTTTTTGTTTTAAAAAATGTCCAAAAATATTTTTTAAGTAGCATGTATTATCCTAAAATATTTTTTAGTACTTTTAATCCTTTAAAATATTTTTTCAGTTGTATCTAGTGTGTTTGCAGATTGATTGCAATTTTATCCTTAATTTATTTTTTCAGCTCTAAAAATTACTTTAAAGTATTTTTTCAGTTGTATCCAGTGTCATCCACTCTAAAATATTTTTCCAGGAGCACCTAATATTTTAAAGTAATTTTTGAAGCTAAAAAAATAAATTAAGGGTAAAATTGCAATCAGTCTGCAAACATATTAGGTACAATTGAAAAAATATTTTAAAGAGTTAAAAGCACTAAAAATTATTTTAGAATACTACATGTTACTTAAAATATATTTTTGATACTACATACGTCCAAGAAAATATTTCAAAATACTAGATATCATTTTTTTAGATAAAAAAAAAGTTCAACTCCTTAAAACTACACCAAAACTGTATAGTTTTAAGAAAATGACTGGCAGCTTTTCTTGGTTTGTCCAAAATATAATCTTATCATTAATATATAATTATTATAAACTTTCAATGTACAATTTATTAATATATATATTTCTATGTATGTATGTACAATTCATTTTTTTTTGTCACAATTTATAATTTTTTCGAATAAATTTAGAGAGTTTTTGGTATTTATTATTCAATTTTATGTTAAATAATACCTAAAATATAATCCAATATTTTATATCTAATTATTATAAATTATTTTTTACAATTTATTATAATATATATATATATATATATATATATATATATATATATATATATATATATAATACATTTTTCAAATAAATTTATGCCATTTTTTGTATTTATTATGAAATTTACTACTATATAATACATAAAATATAATCTTATAATTTCTATGTAATTATCACAAAAGTTAATGTCCTTTTCAGTAATTTGACCATGAAAAAAAGCTATTTTGATCATAATATCCAAACACTCTCATTTTATCAAAATCATTTTTTTCTCATAATCTATTCTGCCAGAATCTATTCTCAAAAATCATTTTTTTTCACATTTTCTCTATAAGCTATTTTCAAAAACTAATTCCAAACACACCCTTGAAGCCCTGTTGGTGACTCTTGTTTTTTTCAATAAGGGCAATAATGGGAATATTATAAAATTTAGCGGGGGTAAGTTAGGCAAGATTTTTGGTTTCTTTCCAAAACACTCCAATTTAAAAGGAACCAAAATAAGGAGAGGATAGGGGAGAGAGGGCTGGATTTTGGCTCCTTTCTCATCTAAAATTTCAAACCAAATAAAAGTAAGGGTTCATTTTCCATTCTCCTCCTTCCCCTCCCCTCCAACCAAACAGGCCCTTAGTCAACCTCACTTCAATCCCAGTGTTGAAAACTCTCTTGGCAGACCCTTTGGTTAAGCATGAGTATATGCAAGATTTTTCTACATAAATAAATTTAGGTGAGTTAGGTTTTAGGGATTCACCAAACTTAAGACATACTTCTGGATTCAAAGTAATTATAAATCGCCCACTAATAAAATCCTCATATCAACAATGAGATATACACTCACAAACTTATCAAATATAAGCCAACTCTTTGTCAACTTCTGTCGGCACGGCATATATATGCAAGATTTTAATTTGTCTAATTGAACTCCGATTGCCATTGGGTCATGACATGATACACCAATCATAAATCAGCTCGTCGGGGCCCATAAGACATCCTAGTATAATCTGCTAGCGATATTTGCGCCGCCATTATGAATTTGGAATCCCCATTGAAATGAACAAATGCAAGAAATTCACGGACTGATTCACTTGGATTGTTTTGTACTTTTGTATATGCAAGTGTATATCACAACCGCAACAGCCAATTCTCAAGCTCACAGCAACACAGACGTAAATTTCACTAATTGAGTGTTTGAAAAACCATAAACCTGTGGTGTTAAAAACCCAAACGTCAGACAAAACAATTTTTGTGTACCTATCTCATAAATTATAAAAATTATTTTTTTAAAACTAATTCAAATATATAGTAAGAAACTCTTTCATCCTCTTACTAATTGGCGTATTTCGTTGACTGAGTTGATACAGCTTTTTTGGTTGACTGACAATCAGATCTTTAAAACTTATACACTCTAACTGGATTAAGACTTACCATTAACTTCTTATTGTGTGGTTGGGATGACTTTTAAAACTTCTAAAAGAATTTATACATATAAGTTGAGACAACAATCCCCTTACATACTTACCTTATATAACATAAATCATTATTGAAAAACTATTTTTTTAAGACTCCAATCGATATTTCAAACATGTATTATTCATCAGAATTCAATTCAAAAAATCGCCAATTGTTAAAAATAAAGGTTAAGGGGAAACACCGAAATACATGGAAACATATAGCCCCCAGCATTCAATTCAATAGGACTCCAACTTTTAACGATAGTACCCTTGTATCGTAGATGAATGTTTGGTTGAGCTTATGTATAAGTATAAACTCGATTTATGTAAATCGAGATAAAACTCCTTCACATATTTATCTCATAGACTGTAAAAGTTACTTCGTAGACCGTAAATCACGATTGGAAAGCACGATTGAAAGTTCCAACCACTATTCCAAACAATACACTATGGTTGTTATTATTCAATATAGAATTGGGAATCAGGACCGGCTTTATAGTTTCCAATAAAAAAAAAATTGCTTTTTTTTAAAACATGGCTCGAGAGCATGCGGCTAGGGCCAGCCCGCGGAGCCGGTAGCCATTTTCACAAGATTTAATTATACGTCTATATGTCTCATACAATAAAATAAATACAATTACTAATTCAAAATCAAATGTAAAAAATACAATCCACAAGTAACTCATAGTCTCATACAAAGCATAAAAGGAAAAAAACTAAACACTCTAAACGACTATCGTTTTCATCTTCTTCACTACTATCATCAATTTTAAAGAATTTTAATTATACTCCACTATAAGTAGTAGACTTTACTTAAGGGGTAAAAATATAAAAAATTAGTAAATTATTATCATATATAAATTTGACAATTTTAAGATTCGTAAGAGTCAACAATAGGCATGGACAGAAAGGGAATTAAAAAAAAAGCTAAAAGACCTAACAGGGCAACCCTCAGCCCTGCAGAACAGGTCCTTTTAGGCCCGACTTTCTTTTATGCTCCATTTCTGGCCTTTGATTTAAAAAGGCCGGTCCATGATTTCCCGACTGCAGTTAGACAGCTCTGATCACATCACCACAAACACCAAAAGGAGGTTAAATTATTAACTTGTACGAAAAATAAAATAAAATTTAATTTTACCCGTATTAAAAACTATAACTACATTTCGATAAGTAAAAAATTGCATCTTTATGTATAGGCAATCTTAAAAAGGTGTAATCTAGAACGTGAGCAAAGGGGGGAGTATAAGCTTGAATGCTTAATTGCAATGAAAAATCTAGTACCGAGTAAAAAAGAAATTAATTTTCTCTTGTTCATGGGGCAAGGATAAGTTCATTCCTGGTTCACGCATAAATAAAGGCCACGTACTCCCATTGATGACCATGGGAGAGAGTGAGGAAATACCAAACAAGAATACCCAAACAGACAAACTCGCAAATGAATCAAACACAATCTTAGTAAAGTAGAGGAAGCGTACTAATCATCGTATAGACAAACTTGCTTAAAGGTTCGATTCAAACGATATAGAGCACAGGCATAACGATTCTATGGGAAGGAACATTGAGATCAAACAGGAAAATATATGAAGAACATCCAAATCACTGAAAAATTAATAGGTGGCAGGCACAATCAGTGAACCGTAACGTACCAATTCTTTGGAAATAGAAGCAAAAACATGTCTCGAATCATTGTTTAAAAACTAAAGCCTAACAAAATCCCCAAAAAAAGGAAACAAATAATAATAACTTGGAGTGGAGAGCGCAGGCAAGCAGCTCAGAATCCAAGCTTGGTGCGGCGCCAGTGTCGACGCTTGGCGTTGTACCTGAAGAAGAAAACTTGTGATAGTGAGAAACCAATATAAAAAAAAAAAAGAATTGAAACGATAGAACAGGGAATCAGAAAAAGATCGAAAATAACCGGATGGTATTGTCGGTCCTCATGCGGATCCAGTAGGGAATAGGCCTGTTTTGTCTCATCTTCTTGGCCAGTTTCTTCTTGATTCTGAAGGTCTTGTGGGACGGCTGTTACATGATTCGAACCCAGTAAGAAGATCAAAAAGCCATCAAACAACACAATTACACTGCTAATAGATCACTGAGATTACGATCGTTACCATCTTCGCGTCGTCTTTAGAGATCCTCGGCGCCGAGAGGTCAAGGGAGATACCACCGAACACCAAAACCCTAGTACGCCGAATTTTCAGATTGATTGTTTTTAAAGAGTAGATCGGTTGGGCTTCCTAAATGGGCCTACCTTAAACTAAACACTGACATATGGAATGGCCCAAATTTTAATGGGCCTTTTGGATGGCAATGAAGACCTTTTCAATAAATGCAACATAAGTCAGTAAAAAGAAAATGGCCCTACAAATAAAATTAAAGGGTTAAAAGAGCATGAGCCTCCCAAGCCTCAATATATTGGGCCAATAACAAGATTGACAAAAGACATTATAGGCTTCTAGAATTGACCCATACATGGTAAACTTATCATTTGAAGCATATATTAATGGGTTAATTCATTCCGCTCATGGACTGAGATTAGGTGAGTCAAATGATGAATTAAATGAGTCATCTTGACTGATCAAACCCCTATCAGCTGATTTGATTTATCTCGGTATGTATCTCGTACTATTGTTTATAGTAAAAATAAATATATTTTTCTGATAGTCTAATATACACAGTGCCTTTCAATCTTAAAAATCAATGAATAAAAAATAAGATAGGACCGGCCGGTTGATACGTTAGACCGGTGAACCGGTTTGAACCTGTTAAAACTGGTAGTTCGACCGGTTCACTATTTTTTTTTTAGAAATACATTTTTTTTATTTCTCTAACTACTATTTCATGCTATTTTTTAGGAGAAATAAAAATTTGAAGACTAAGATGAAGAGAAAAATAGGTAAAGAAATAACAAATCTAAAAAAAGAAGATTTTGAGAAGATATAATAATTAATTAATTTTAGGAAATGAGATATCATTGCATAAATATAAGCACCATAACTAATACTAATAGATTTTAAACATTTTTTTTCTAAAGATCTTTATTTTTATCTATAGAAATTTAAAAATATATTAATATATATTACCACTAATAAATTATAATATTTTAATATGACCAATCTGACCCCGATTAAACCATTAACCCTTAAACATGTGTTGTGACCGATTCATTACCTGGTCCAGATTTTTGTTTCTTGCTAAAAATAAATCATGTAGCACTTATGCATAGGGCCGGGAAAACGGGCTGAGCCCGTCGGGCCGGCCCGTTTAGGCCCTGAATTTATAGGGGCCGGGCTTAAGAATTTGGCCTAAAAAGTGAACGCGGGTCTAAAAGGGCCAGCCCTGTAGGGCCGAGGGCCTAAAAGGGCCGGCCCTTTAGGCCCTGATATACTTTTTTCTTAATTATTTATATGATAATAAAATTATTGATCATTTATATTTTATTAATGATGTTGAAAATATTTAGTTGTTATTATCTTTTTTAAAATTAAGTTTCATAAGAATATTTTGTATTAAGAATCATAAAAAATTTATAAAAGATATTTCTTACTTTATAAGAAAAATACGTGAGATATTTCTCATTTACTCTAAAGTTTCACATATGATGGTAATTTACTAATTTATTTGTATTTTATGTTTTTTATAGAGTTATTTGTCATTTTATATTATTCTTTGTTGTAGATAAAAATTATGAATATATTCATGATTTGGGAGAAGAAATTCTTGATACTTTTACCCTCAAGTAGAGCCTACTACTCAAACTGAAGCACAATCAAATTTTCTTGAAATTAATGATAGTGGTGAAGAAGATGAAAATGATAGTCGTCATACTTATTTTGCTTAGAGTATTTAACTTCTTGCCTTCTTATATTTTTGTGCAGATTGTGAATTATTTGTGGATACTATTTTTTACCTTTAAATATAAATTAGTAACAATATTTATTTTATTGCATGAAGCGTGTAGACGTGTAGTTAAATTTTGTGTAAATATGTTCAGGCCCTGCGGGCCGGCCCTGGCCATCATGCTCTCGGGCCGGGCTTTGAAAAATGGCAATTTTTCTTACTTCGGGCCCTTTTAGGCCCTAGCCCGTCAAGGACCAGCCCTGTAGGGCCGGGCCGACCCTGATTCTCAGCTCTACTTATGCATGCTATTTTCTTTTTAGCGGGCAAAACAGTATGTAATTATTTTTAAACGGGAGCTTGAGTAAAAAGCGTTAGTCGTACAAATTATAAGCCCGCAGAAGGGGGAATTTTTTTTCTGGAGTCTCTGGATGTGGATGTTCATAAACCATGAAGCACAAAACTAGTGGCTCGAGGCTAAAGAAGTTGGCGGGAAAGACCAGTCCTTTTTCCCCCGAACAACGACGACTTTGCGAGTGTTAAGCTTCCTTAATTATCGCAATCGCAAACGTAATTGAAACAATTGCCCCTTCTCGTAAGCCATATTGGTAAGTTACAAGCTGTCATGTGCCAGAATTAGTCATTACTCGCAAGTGTTGCAATTAATGCCGCGTAATGTAACCCATACGAGACTGAGGAAAAAACAAGAAAGGAATGGAGTGGTTAGTAAGTAGATGCTACTGTAATTATAGGGTTGTCATTTAATGAATCTGACCTGAAGAACATGATAAGAAGAAAACACAAGAGTATATGTACGTGTAGCAGAGCATGTACAAATTAAAATTAATTACAAAAAAGTAAAGCACATGGGTGTGTGTGGTTGTTGGTTTGCTTACCTCAAAATCTTGGAAGTTTGCAGAAACAAAGCATGTGCTTCCCCTTCCACACACCAACAAATCAAAGAACTTGACGCCTTTCATTCTCTCTGTATGTTTCCCCCAGCTTCACCTAATCAACTTACAATATATCAATTCCTTCATGTGCCTCCCTTTATTGTTTAGTTTAGATCCCCTGAACTGATTTCAAGCAATGTTATGAGGAAAACAGACACAAAAGAGTGAGACTCAACACTATTATTATGAAGCTTGTATTTAGTATATTGTATGTTAATTAATAAATTAAATCCCTCCCTCCATAACCATATCTACTATTTAGGAAGCAGTATACAAATTAAAGTTGGGTTGGACTTCCATAATGTTTGTTAGAGAACACAACATAATAGAATATTTTTTTCTCTTGTGTCTCGAATTCTCATTGGTGGAGGCTAGGCCTCTGTTTGGGACGGGAAGGGATCGGGAAATCTCGTTCTCATTCCGAGAGGAATTTCCCAAATTCCCATTCTTTTTTTTCAGAATTTTTTGCTTTATTACATTTTGAAAAATAATGACAATGAGCCTCTGACAGTAAAATTCAGCATTACAAAGCCTTAAATTCCATTTGGTTGAAACCCAAAATGTTGCAGAAGCACTTAAACTAACAAGGAATTATGGGTAATTTCGCAAAACCGTACCTTGAAGCTTCAGAGTGAGCACAACTTGGCTGAACAAGCTTCGATCTCTTCAAGGCGGTGACTCTGGTAAAACTCGGGATCAATGAGGCCAGTGTTAGTTAAGGGCATTGAGGAGGGTCTAGCTGATGAGACCGGTGATCTCGCGCTTCTGGCCAAAGGGATCGAGTGGACAACGGAGCGGGGATGAGCGAGCCGACAACGAAGCACCGTCGTCATCCGTCAGGCAAAGGGAGGAGGGAATCATTGGAGCACCACATTGTCGTCCATCGTAGAGAGAGGAGGGAGTTAGCGGAGCGCTATCAAGGTAGAGAGATGAGGGAATTAGGGTTCATGTTCACATATGTTGAAAATTTCAATTCTATCGATCTACACACTACACAGAATCAGCTTTGGTTATTTGAGCATTATATATATATATAATCTATACTTTCGGGATCGGGAAATCTCATTCCCGATCCCAATCCCAACTTTATTGTTCCCGTCCTAAAAATTTAGGGACAAGAAAATCTCGTCCCAATTTATTTGAGGTCGGGACAGGAAAATGATGAATACCTCTAATGGAGGCAAAATAGGAAGGCACATGCTTGGAAGCTGCGCTTTACATGATCCCAAATTAAATTTTCCATGGTCTCAGTCATTAGTGAGTAATAATATAATGCAAAAGAAACAAAAAAAAGACGAGTCTTGAAGTTCATATGGTTGTTGGTCATGAACTGATATATATATACATAAACATGCAACTTCACTTGAATGAATTTCATTCCTCATTTCTATTTCAAACTGATTTAGTCTTTAACACGGTTCTTTTAATTTCCTTTTTTGAAGGGGTGGAGACAAAATCCCAGAGAGTGCGGGGAAGGATGGTAATTAGTGATATGGAGGAAGACAAAGTGAAGGCGGTCACATCGCCATCTTTTGCTGAGCTTTGTGATAGCAACTCAATAAAACCGCGTCGCACGTCAAATATTATTCACTCTTCACTCCCAAAAGTCCCAACCTGAACGTGATCTTACTTATTACAACTTGACCATTTAATTTCTCTTTGACCCTTCAATTACTTGTAAACAGTAGTAATCCCCTCTCACCTCTCACAATTCACTGTATGCCGTCGTTAATGTGACTAGTAAAAGAGATCATAAGACAAGACAAAAGACGACGCACAGGGAAAATTCATGTTGATATATATGCATATGTATATATGTGTGTGTTTGTGCGAAAACTATCAAGTTAGGAGTTAGGACTGGAAACACAGAAAAAGACAAGCTACGACCAAGTTTATTCATCAGAAAAAAAGTGATAAAATGGAGAGAGAATGGCATGTTAGGGTTATCTACACAAAGCACGCAGCTGACTATATATTATTATTATTATTATTATTATTATATAAGTATTATTTTTTTGTTATTAAGAGGGTTGAATTCAATGGATGGAGCATGTTAGCTGAAGCTTGCATGTGATTGAAACACAGACACAGACAAATGAGTCATTAAAAGCCCTCAAACCGTGGGAAGTTCAGGTTTTCTTTCTTCTTTTATATATCAGCATGAGATGACATTATCCCATTTCTCCTCATTAAATATTTATACACACAAACGTTTGCTTCCTAGCTAATACCTTAGCTTTTTGCTCTCCATCGTCACCCATGTTGGGTTCTTCTTGGGCCCCACTTCACGCGTATATGAAATGGGTGGGTCCCCCTTCATCACTTTCTGACCTTTTCTGCATACTACTTCTATCATGTTAGCTGGAAATCAAGACACAGATCAAAGATAGATTTATGTATCAAACTATAAAGAAAAGGACACAAAAGTCCAAATCTTTCAATCCTCCACATACACATATATACATGAATATGCTGCATGCTTCTTTCTTCCCTTGTGTCCCTTCTATTCCTTCCTCACGTCTTCTTTTTCCCTCCCCCTCATGTTACTTGTTCTTTTCTTTCGGCCTAAACAAACAAAAGAAACCCACTTTTGCATTTCACTCTGTATTATTTCTCCACATATATACCCAGCTTTTGTGGCCAAGGGGGAAAAAAACTAAAGATTCCCTGTTCCCCTTAGCATACTCTGTAACAACCCCAAATAGTAGTAGTGATCATGAAAAGTTAATTATCAGACAAATTTTTGAACAGTTGCATTATTGACCATCATCCGATGATGTTGGTGACACTTGGCATCATTTAGACAGCCTCCGTGTGTTTTTATTCAAATGTAGCCGTTGCACATGGGACACAGGTGATGGGACGCACCAAAAACTAGCCCTGCAGCAGCATACGTATGAATGAACTCCAAGATTTGTTCCCTAACACATTAATTATAAGAATAATTCTCACTTACATACACAAGTATATAATATTGCTGCTGCTTATATAAATATCGTGTAAGATTTTTTCTTTTCCTTTTTGACAATGTTGTATGATTGATGGAGAGGAAAGTGTTGGCATGTGGGAGAATAGTGAGTAGTAGAAGATGGCTCATTACCTACCAAAAACCTTATAAAATTATTCATGTCTTCTTCACACATATCAGGTACCATATGCTTTTGTTTCCCTGTCAAGCGTCAACCATCATCCTAAGCATTCAACTCTGCACTCAATATTCGTACAACCCCACAAAATCAAACCCCAATTCAAAATTACATCTCTCAACTTCATGCCATTTCATAGTTTTTCCCACAATTTGCTTTAAACCGAATCAAACACTCCATTCAAATAATATATGCTGATAACTGTTTCTATAGAGCTTGTCCCAAGCACAGAGACTTCATTTGCATGGGGAGAACAGAGCATTTCATGCCCTCACCCATCAAATGATGATATGATATGAGCCTAATTATGGTTGTCTAAGAATCTTTGATCTTTAATTCATGTAGTCTCAACTTGGGATTGACCCAATCATCAGATTTTCCTCATCACACTAACATATTTATTGACCAACTTTAATGCTAAATCAATCGTATTCATATTACTATCTATGTGTTACCACCATCTAATACCTCTCTCCCCAACCCCCCCCCCTTTTTTTTGGCCAGAATATCTCTCTATATCTCACACTCACATTAACACGAAATATGGTTCCAGTATTTGTTAGTCTCCGGATGGTTTCAACCAAGGTCTAAAATCTGATACTGACTGAGAAAAATGACACAAAAAGTTCCAATTAAATTGTCAGTAGACCTTTTAAGTTAGGGCAATGGTAGCTTAATTATATATACATATTTCAAAGATTTTGCAGTTAAAGCTTCAGACTACAATCTAGTCGCTATCCCCCACTGTTCCTTGTTCACACGAGAAGAATCTATGGGCAGGATCATGTATTTCAGATATTTCTAGGGCAAAAATAAGGTGTAATAAAGTATTATATTATACATAAGAACAAGCAAAAGTAGCTATCATAGTTGGAGAGGCATGTGAAATCAAATTGGGCTAGTTGAAACGTCATTGGATATACTTATTCAATAATCATGACTTGCAAATTACAATATGTACAACTGGTAGCAAATAAGTAGGAAAGAAAGGGGGGGAAATTGAAGTCTTAAACCCTGAAAAATCCTTGTGGGTCCCCTTGTTAAATTGGGAGCCAGATAGATTAGAAAAAAAGGATCTTGATGTCCGTGAAAGGATTCAACTACAAAAACCCACCCTCCCCTCCTCCACCCTCTGGCACCACACACAAAACATAAACCTCTTAACTCAGTTATCATCTCTCAGAAATTCTCACAAAATCCTTCCTTGAAAACAGAGCAAGTCTCTGTTTTCTCCAACATCATGGGCAGGCCACAACAGAGATACAGAGGCGTCCGACAAAGGCATTGGGGCTCTTGGGTCTCTGAAATTCGCCACCCTCTATTGTCAGTGAACCTTAGTTTTAATTTCCACGTCCATGCACGCATGTCTCTCATGCTGGTTCATTAGTTATGATGAATCTTTTCTTGTTTGTTTTCAGGAAGACTAGGATTTGGCTTGGTACTTTTGAAACAGCAGAGGATGCAGCCAGAGCCTATGATGAAGCGGCTAGGCTAATGTGTGGGCCCAGAGCAAGAACCAACTTCCCTTATAACCCTAATGTGTCTCAGTCATCTTCAAAGCTTCTCTCAGCTACTTTGACTGCGAAACTCCATAGATGCTATGTGGCTTCTCTTCAGATGACTAGGCCATCATTACCAGAGCCTCAGAGAGTGGTTTCTTCACCACATACTGTTGTTTCAACGAGTAACTCTGTTGAGACCATGTTGCCGCCACGCAAGAGAGCACAAGAAGAGCAAGAAGAATCATCAGAGGCCAACTGGGTGATGAAGAAGGTGAAGGTGGAAACTAGTCAGCAATTCAAGCCTCTTGAGGAAGATCACATTGAGCAGATGATAGAGGAAGAACACATTGAGCAGATGATAGAGGAGTTGCTTTATTATGGTTCTTTTGAACTCTGCTCTGTGTAATGGACTAAAGAGTTTCAGCTTCATGCTGGTTCACATTCTTAAATTGTGCGCAATGTAGTGCATTTTGCTAATTGAACCCATTTTTCTAGACATTCTCTTCCTCTGACCTGTCTGGCTTAGTAAGTTGGTCCTTTGGTCCTAGATGATATACCTTACTTTTTTTTTTTTTTTTTTTGCCGAACCAAGTGACTTATTTAGACAATGCTATGTGTACAGCCGATTATTATCGACGTTGTTGTAATGTTATCAAGTTACTAGTACTACCTTTATGATGTATTGTGGCTCTGTTCTGATTAAATGTGCAAATTAGTCTTCCTCTGTTCTGAAACCGGTTGGGCAAAATTTGTCAAAGGGCACAACTTTTGAGAAAACTGGCAACATTCGTTTTTTTCAAACATTGTAGAATTTTATGTACTCAGGTTGCTCTTAGCTCTGACACAAGCTATAAGAATTGAATTCAATTAAAAATATTGTTATTTATTCTGCTATATTATGACACAAAAATATAAGGCCTGTTTGCTTCAATATGGTTTATGTATAAACTTGATTAATGTAAATCGAGATAAATTTCCTCTATATATTTATTTTGTATATCCTAAAAGCTACCTTATATTTCGTAAATCACGATTAAAAAATATTTATAGAGTCTATTCAAACATAGCTCGTTTGGATTAATTTATTGAAGCTCTATAAGTGCTTATAAATCGTGATTCACAGAATACGAAGTAACTTTTACGGTTTATGAGGTTACTTTTATGATCTATAAGGTAAATATGTGGAAGAGATTTATCTCAATTTACATAAATCGGGCTTATAAAATAAGTTCGATTATACATGGAGTTTCCAAACATGCTTATACTAATAGATGTGAGACCAATTGACAAACTGGGTGATGAAATCTAAAGATTTTTCTTCAGAATCTCTATCTAAATGACCTCTTCTGTTTTAACCAAAGTCTCTGCTTCAAGATTCTCTCTATCCCGCGACGTGGTGAAAAATTATTCAGGTCATCTCTATTTCTTCCCGGTACTCGGTTAATTATTTGCCTGGCTCAACACTTTGGGTAAACAGTAACACACAATCTATGCATGTTACTTTTGCAGCTCCCACCAACTGAATTCAATTTTACGTTAAGATATAAGGTTAAGGGCCTATTAGGATTAACGGTTACATGAGTAGTTTTTTTAATCTGATTTTTTATAAAAATCAGATTGTAAAAGTGATTTGTATTTGGATTGACGATGACAGAAGTGACTTTTTTTCTAACCTTAAACCTGTTTGGATTATTATTTAAAAAGTCAGTTTAGATGAAAAAATGAGAATATTCAATTAAGGATTAATTTATGAAATTAGAAATGAGTCAATACTAATTTAGAAAATTTAGAAAAAGTTAATAACTTTATTATTGAAAACCTAAAATTGGTATTAAGCTAAAGATAATTTAAATTATGAAATTTAAAGAATTGTAAATTAGATAAAAGAAAAAATTTAAAGCCGATTAATAGGATAAAATGCTCCGATTACATCCACTCACCACTATAAAAACATTTCAAAGCTAGAATTTTTTGGCTTCAGAGTTTTTTTTCCCTTAAGCTCATCTGCACAAAAAGTTGCCAAACAGTCTAAAAATTTGTCTACGAGGCTTTTACATCTGAATGAGCTTTTTTTTTTTCCTCCCAACACGTTGCGGCACTAAGTTAATTAAATGAAACGTATAATTGTACCAATCAATAGTGGTGCAGATTTAGTTTCTTTTAGGTATTGTGGCGTGACGAAGAAAATGGAAACTCTGTTAAGAGCTAGTGGGAAGTATACTGTATATACATGAAGCAACAAAATTTGAACTTGCTAGAGAAGAGTGAAGAGATATAATAATATTTTATTGTTGTATATGTGGAGGAAACCATTATTAATGATTACTTTTAAAAAATCAAATGTCTTTTTGTTAGGGATTGCTGCTGCTGCTGCTGCTGCTGAAAGAAAATAGACACTGAATGAGATTGAGTGGAAGTTCTAATGATTTCTTGGAGGGCCCATTTCCCATTTTAATCTCCAAAAGCCTTTCCATGTTCATCTTTCAACCTCCTCTGTTTCACTCTCTTACAACAGCAAACCCAATTATGTTTCTGAAATCCACAGCTTCTTTCTGAGAAATATATGTTCATGGTCCCCCAATTCATTTTTTTAACAGACCCAACAAAAAAAAAAAATTCACACTCTGAATTATGAAACAAATGTGCATGACTTATACAGAAATTTAAAAGTGACGGTGTTTGTTTATTCCCCTTTTTGTAAAGAAGAAAGCGAAGTCATATAATTCTTAACAGAATCTCTGAAACAAAAACGTGAAAACGATGGCGTTATGGGGATCACTGAATCAATTTCTGGTAATCTTCCTCAGTGGGAGACACAATATATATCATCGGAGTGTGAAAACAAAGGTTCATGATTAACAAATGGGGTAAATTGAGGAGGATTATGATTATTTTTGCCCACGTAAATGAAAAGAGAACATGTCGTTTTCTGACCACATCTGCATCTGAAGCAAGTTTAATCAGAGGTGAATATGGTACTATCTTTACCATTTGGGGTCTTTTTCCATTCTGGGGATGATTTTTCTTTAGTTTTGAGTGGCTGTTAGTTAATGCTTTTTAGTCGAGTGTTATTAGTTAGACTTAATCCATTACCTAATCATGTTTTAGAGTCTCAAGTCAGCTTCATTAACAAGTTCAGATGTTCTTCTGTTCAACACCATTATGAGGCGATGCTAGATTCCTGTCTGTATCCACAATTCTCCCAAATAATTATGGCTTCAACCTTATTATTGACTGTCCCAATAACTGTCCAATGGATCCAGGAGAATAAACTATCAGGGACATTATAAACTAATTATGAGTCAATTTGCGTCTAAATTTTTTTGTCTGTTATCCTTTAGTCCGCATCCTAAACTTTTTGTTTCTTAAATTTTTAGTCGGTTATTGATTTAATTTTTTAAATTTAATCTTTCTCAATTAAACTTTTCTAAAGTTTCATATACAATTTCAAATTTTTATTTAATTTCTTCGGATCAATAATTTTTTCCAGCAATGCGTGAAGAGACTATCATCCTTGAATTAAAAGTTACACCAAGTGTTTGTTTAGAACTGCGTAGTTTCAAATCATAAGAACTAATTTTGTAAGGTTAAGAAAGTTTAAGAACTTGATTAATAAAAATTAAACTTTTAGGAGCAAAACTAATAATTAAGACAAACTTACAGCAGCAAAACAACAACAATACTTATCTTATAGGATAAAGTTGGCTACATAAATATCATTGTTTTTCATCAACAACTAAAATTTGGGATAATTTGTTAACTAAAAGAATATGCTCAATAAACCAGTCTTTTGAAGGCCGGATTGGACTAGCCGGTTTGGGCCGGAAACCGGTCAACTAGTAGTCCAACCAGTCCGGTTTAGTAGTTTGACATTTTTAAAATTTAAAAAATTAAATTAATTTTTTTTTTAAATTTTATTCATAATTTCATATAAGTACCTTGAAATCTTCACTTCCTCACTTGTCTAGCCTCAGGTTAGCTCCATTTAACTTCGATCTAACCCACTGACCCTTGACCCAGTATTTTAACCAGTTCAGTAACCGGTCCGAGTTTCAGAACCTTACAGTAAATTTATTGGATGTTCTTTTCACTCTTCCTTTACCTATTTTCAAAAACTTCATACTGCTTGTTATACCCTCTTACCAACATATCAAATGGCATTCTCTACACATGTTGGAACCACCTCACAAAATTGGCTACATGAATTATACGATATCATTATGTTTCATCAACAACTAAAACTTTGAAAAATTTGTTAACCAAAAGAATATACTCAATAAATTCATTGGATGTTCTTTTCACCCTTCCTTTACCCATTTTCATAAGACTTCATCTGCTTCTTCTATACTCTTACCAACGTATCAAATAGCATTCTCTGTAAGTGTCCGAACCACCTCAAATATTTACCATTTCTATCTAATAGATAACACTAGATTCTTCCACGTATATATGTTCATTATAAAAAGGCACTGTATGTAGATTAATAAAAAAAAGAGTGTATCTTCGTCAACTGTATGTAATGCATAGTGTGTGTTGATGATTGTTATTTGATGATAATGATTGTTAGGGGGCGGTAGCAGCAGAGTTGGGTGCAGGAGGAGGAAGTGTGTTTTGGTGTTCCATCTCTATCAATGAAACTTCATCATTGTTCTCCTGTTACTTGTAATTGATTTTGTTCCCCACAACCATCATATGATGACCATCTCTTTCTTTTGTTTTTTTTTTTTTTTGTTTTACTTTTCAATTTCATTTCCCTCAAAGTTGGTTAAATCATGTCATGTTAGTGAGTTTTTTCATCATTAATCCTTTGAACTTTTACACCCCCGTTTTCATCAGACACACACATGCCAGCTCCAACATCACCATCTTTATACCCTCATACCCTTCTCTCTCTTAACGAAAGTGAGGGTAAAATTTAAAAGCGCCTTTTTTTTTGCATGGGACATGTCTGTTTTCCAGGAACTACTGTTGATTTATTAGGTAAGCAAATTACCCTGAAGAATGATAAGATGTTCACTTTGTCAGGCATTTTGACTTGTATCATTATATTGTTACTACTGTAAATCTGAGTAATTAATTAAAGTTCTCTAGTTTTTATGATTGGAGTGCATCTTTCAAGGTTAAATACAGTTGAGGATGTTCGGCTTCATTATTATTATCCAACACTTTCATTCTCCTGTCTTGTGCGTTCCATATTCACCAATGGTTTTTGAAAAAATATATATATAAAGGTTTGTGGCTGTCTTATCCATGAAGAAGCATATTCCCTGTACTTTTTATCTCGTTTTTTTCTTGTAGCTCCGTAATGACGATGATTAATGTCGGCACAGTGAATGTTTCCTGATTTACTTAATTTATAAAGTTAATTAGATCCATTGGAAGGAAGTGTTGATACTCTCGGGACATAATGTTGTTCAATTCACACAATGACTCTGTGACAGCACAAGTTAATGAGAATGAATAATATTTTATATGTAGGAGAGAAGCTCATAATTAACTCTAGCGGTGTCTCTAGTGTGGGTAATTTGTAGGAGGTGGTTTGTCCACTTATTCGGCCCCAAAAAAGCAATAAGCGATAAGACAATAATGCACGGGACGAAATATATGGATATGGTTGAGGGTAGCAGCAAAAGGAGGTCACGGCCAGCTCAGGGAAACAGCTTTATACGAGAAAAAAAGATAGTGTGTGTTAAGGTGATATATAACAAGAATTCATGAAAAGGAGCAACAGTTAAAAGGAATTGGGGAGGAGTCAAAGAAGAGAGTGTTGGTTAGGAGAAAAAAGTGGTCAAAACCAATGATGGTGAATATATATATAGAATCTCTAGTTTGAAATTAATGCTATTTGAGAGAGGAGAGACAGTATCACAGAGAGTCACAAGCACACAAGCTAATTCTGACGCCAAAACAAGCAAACAAACAAAACCAGAATATGGGATCTGCTGAGTCATGCATAAAGCCAAAGGACACTGTCGGGGAATTAGAGAAAGGAATACGTTGGTGGGGGGTGGAGGCCGGAGGGGTCAAGAAATGAAAAGCCAAAATACTTTGGGGCCAAAAGAGAAACTTTTAGTTAAATAATGCTTGAAGAAACGGATGAGTGCGCGTAAGTAAAGTCCGTGGGGGATGATATTTTTGGAGGGAAACAGAGAAGGAGGACGCAGAGAACGTGGTTAGGTTATTTGGGTCCATTATGATAACGTTTGGTAGGTTGTAGGTTTAGGAGTAGATGACTTGTCCCTTGCTCTTATCTTCCCCTTCCTTCCTAAGTCCCAACCACACCAACAACAAAAAAAGACAAACACCCTTTGTTTGCTGCAGCATCCTATACAACATCAGCACGTGTGTTTACGCATGCACTCATGTATGTTCTTGCTCATGCTCATTTTTTCATATCCCTCTCTTGTTCAATTTTAATGACATTTGCAACTCTACCCCTATTGTTTGGACCGAGAAGAACAATATTGGGAATTTTTCCCCCTTCATAATTTTATTCTTATCCAGACGTAGGATAAGTGTGGTCCCGCTTCACGTTCTCTTGCAACCTCTGGGCTATCCACTCGTAAATTATGATCGGGTTTGATTGTGAGTGAAAAAGGCCCATTAATAAGAGACATACAATGGGAGCCCATCACTGCTGTCTTCGGCTTCTCACTCTGTTTTTCAATGTCCAACACGTAAAATTATATCCCTGGTCTTGTACGTTTTGACTGGTTTTTATTCTTGCGGAAAATGAACATTTCAACAATACATAGCACGAATGGCGGAAGGAATGAGAATCATTTCATTGAATGAGAAATTATATTATACCATCTGTATTATTTAGATTGACAGAAAATATGACTTTGACTTGACTATAAATTAGTATGCAAAATGGATGTCTAACAACAAAACAAATTACGCGGATCTCCTAAGAATTGCATTTGAGTAATTCTATTGGAAGATCAAATTTTTAGTGTTATGAGTGCAGATATTGCATCGTGTTTGTGTGGTGAGACACAAGAAGCTTGTCATCGTCTTTGAGCTGCCTGCAGGGTTTTTCTGAATCATATATTCGTCAACTGGAAGCCGAGCGCGTGGGAATTTTTTGTGTGGTGAATATTAGTAGCCCGTTGGATAAAGCCGTCCATTAAGGAGGAAGGTCAAAGGAAACACTCCAACAAGTGTGCTCAAATTAAATGCGCTTCCCATACATTCATTTACGTATGAGTTATACAAGTTGATCACACTCCTTGCCTTGGGCCCTATGGCCCAATTCTTCTAAGATGTGGCGAGCGTGACTAACATGGTAAGGCTTGGTAGATTCTTCTAGGTCTTGAATTTGGGTTATAAAAGAGACACTTGTATTGAAAATGGTAGATACAAATATTGAAACAGATATCACCTAATAATACTCCCTTTAGTCCTTTTTATTAGAGCCTAAAATTTGAATTGGCTTAATCCTTTTTATAAGAGTATAACAAAATTTGTCTCAACATTTAATGAGTTTTTTTTTTCATTTGAGCCCCTCGTTAATTATCTATATTATATTAATTAAAATATTAGGGATACTTATATTTACTGTATCTCTCGCTCATACTTACCCTTTATAAATAAGGATATACTTTAAAAAAAATTATTTTAAAACATATTTATTATTTTTAACTGCTACATAATCCAGTTAATGGGTTTAAAAAAACACGTGGCAAGGGTGAGGATGGTAAAACTTGTAAAGATCATCAGAGTCATTTGACTAAACTGATACTTAGCAACACATAAAGTTATGTGTTGAACTTTTCGTGGATAGTATTGTAGATAGTTTTTAGGATTTTTAAAAGTATTTATTTATATAAATCGAGATAAAATTCTTCTTATATATTTATCTCGTATATTATAAATTATAATTAAAAAATTATTTTTAAAAACTTCAATCATTATTCCAAACAAACACGAGTTTCTTTCCGCGAGCGAATGACAACAGAAACAAAAACTACAGACAGCGAAGAAATGACAAGGGATAAGGTAGAAGACAGTGAGCATTGTTCCAAGTGGTGCACCGAACGTCTATCGTTTTAGAAGTTGAGTCGTCTTGGATCTTTGACTCTTCATCACATTCTACGCTCCACCTGTATGCCCCACTTTTGTGTTTTAACTCTAAATACATCCCATGTGATCCAATCACATGTGTTTCTTTTTCGGCTTTGCTTTTTCCCATATCAGATTTAGAACTCACCGAACAATAAAAAAATTTGGCGCTCATCCATAACCGCCAGCTGGTCACTTTTATTTCAACCACGTTATAATAATAATAAAAAAATTTGACATTGAGGAACAAAAGGCAGATGATCTTAAGTTGCCTCCAATTCCAAAAGCCATTTGGCGCTCATTGCCTCGCTTGTCCAATGCACTGGTCGCTTTCGCCTATTTGTCTCTTTTTTGTGCGTACAATTCAGTGTTTGAATTCCTTTTTAATATTTTCGTCCTTTTACTTTGACTGCTTTTGTTGTTCTTAACTTCTTATCGAAGCACCTGTTCTCTATCTCAACGAAACAGCACGGATGCAAAATTCCATTCCCATCTTAAATAACATGTGACGTGGCCGCGTCTTCAAACAAAGTGAATTGAATCTAATTCATTCCCGGCTAGCTCATAACAAGAATTTACTGTGCGATATCGAATTTCCTGACGAAGCTACAGTACATTATAAAAGGCTTATTCTTTCACAAGTCACAAAATAATGATAAGTTCTCATGATTCATATAATTATTTAATGCAAGATTTGAAATGTCAGCATTCGATTGCTTTATCTAACTTAAGGAGCCCCGCTTTATGAGTTACGGACCAACTTTAAAGAAGGTTGTGTGGTTAACTTGTCATCTCATGCCACAGGGGAATCAAACCACCTCACCAAACCCACGTTTGTTTTAATTGTATCAAACCTTATCGTCTATTTTTTTGGGCAGATATCACGTAATTTTCATTCATTTCCCAAATCTAACTAATTTAAAAGTCTCCAGCATTATAGATATTCCCCTATAAATAGGTTGTTCCCATTAATTTTCGATAAACTCCTGTCATTTTTTAAATAAACCATAAAAGTTGCTGTTCTGATGCATGCCATTTCTTTTTTCTTGAATGAATAGTACATTTTGAAGACGCGTCCTCTTAACTTAAAATCTGATATCCAAGTCAAGCAAACTGTTTAGAATAGTATTTGGGACTTCTAAAAATATTTATTTACGTAAGTTGAGATAAAATTTTTCTCATATACTTACTTTGTGTACCATAAATTACAACTGAAAAACTGTTTTTTAAAATTCCGATAATTCCAAAAAAAGTACACTTGGTTGTTTGAGGTGTTCAACAATTGAACGGCTGGTTAATTGCTGGATTCAATGGTTAAATTTAATGAATTATTATAAAATGTTCACTAGTGTACAACAGGAAGGGATGTTGAAATTTGACAATTTGTTTTTGTTTTTGTTTTTTAAGAATTCGGAGGGACAAATCCGACCCGTCGGCCGTCGACATTAGTATGACTTTGCGTTATGAACGTTTAATTGAGGCCATGACGTCTCCGTTTTAGATTCCTTGCTTATTTATTAACTATTCGGTAAAGATGAAATAAGTTATTAATTATATAAACTGCATTTAATGAATTTTCACTTAAAAAACAACCTTTTTTTTACATAAAAGCATTTATCCTTTATTTATCAATAAAATATATTTTTTCTCCGCATCATAAAATAATTTGTGTCATTACGTAAGATGAATTAAATTAGCTATTAGATATTATAGAAAAGCTAACAAATTCCTTTTTGGTGGCACTTCTTCACAAAAATTGGGGAGACAAGTGTGACAGCTAGTGTGTTTGATTGACTGATTTAGAAGTCTAAAAGTATTTATATATGTAAGTTAAGATAACACTCATTTCATATACTTATTTCATATATTATAAGTCATGATTAAAAAATTATTTTTAAAATTTTTATTACTAATCCAAATAAACACGAAGAGAAGAGAGTGGCAGAGAGATGCAAAATGAAAGAGAGGAGAATTATTTAAGTTACCGTGAATGATATTTTGGAGTCATTTTCAGGGAAACTGGAATAGAAGAAAATTCAGAGGTCCAAGTCCAATGGGCGGGTTTTAGCTCTAGTTTTCGGCCTTTCCCCAGCCCTTTGAATACACAGATATGGTCAGACACACAACACACACGCACACAAACGCCACATCAGTTCCACAGTACAAATACTAAGTCTTTGGTCTCTGCTTTCACTCTTCTTTTCTTCCCCCATATAACCCCCCCCTCTCTATAGAAAACCCTAGAAACCCTACATTCCCATCTTCTTCCCTTTCTTCATTCTTCATCGTCCCACCATCACACACCAAAATCACAACTCCTCTGGAATCCAACTCATGTCCTCTGTAATCTCTTCTTGCCTTCGTCCTTCCCATACTCCCGATGACCCTCCCCCTCCTCCGTCGCTCCTGCCCACTAATCCCAACGTCACCACCTATTTGTATCACACCCACCTCGGCTTCGTTTCCCTCACTTGGTCTCGCTCTGTTCTGGGTCGTTCCCTTCATCTTCAGCTTCATCTCCATTCTCCTTCTCCTTTTCCTTCTCCTTCTTTTCACCTCCACATCAAGTCCTTCCTCTTCTGCAAAAAGCACGGCGTTAAGAAAATTTCCCCCAGCACCCGCATCTTTTGGAACACTTCCAAGGCCAGATTCGGGTCCGGACCCGAACCTCTCTCTGGTTTCTATGTCGCCGTCGTTGTCGACAGGAACATGGTCCTTCTAGTCGGCGATGGCGTTAAGGACGCGTATTCTAGAACCAGAGCACGCGAGCCCCTCACTCCTCAGATTCTTGTTCTGAAAAGAGAGCATGTCGTTGTACATAATAAAGTTTACTCCACTAAGGCCAAATTCGGAGGCAGAGTGAGGGACATACAAATCGATTGTGGTTCCGGAGACGATTCCAGACTCTGCTTCAGCGTTGACGGCGAAAAGGTCCTTCAGATTAATCGTTTGAAATGGAAATTTCGAGGGAATGAGAAAGTCGAAGTGGATGGGATTCCCGTTCAAATCTCCTGGGACGTCTACAACTGGCTGTTCGAGAAACAGAGCAGTGACGGGCATGTTATTTTCATGTTCAAATTTGAGGAGCAAGAAGAAGATGCTGATGAAGCAGGGGGCAAGGAGATTGGGGATAGGAACTTGGCGAATCTGTGGATGCAGCGGCAAAACTGGAGTGGATACAACGATTTAGGGAAGAGCTTTTCGTCGTCGTCGGTGTCAATGTCGTCGTCGGCGAGGTCTCTGGGTGGTAGCTCCTCCGTGCTGGAATGGTCGAGCGTGGAGGAGAATGAATTGGTGGTTCCTGTTGGCTTTTCTTTGCTTGTTTATGCCTGGCAAAGTTGAGAGCATCGTTGTAACTTCTTTTTCTTTCTTGTCTGCCATAATTATTTGCACTAACTTTTCTAACTAACCCCACATTTATTTGCTTAACATACATACACACTTCAATAAAACATACACACTTCAATAAATCTCATTAGAATCATAAAAGAAGCAATCTTTCTGCAGATTCTTGTTCCGTTCCGTTCCATTTCCTTTTCCGTACACTGTACTGTAGCAATTCATGTATAGATGCTTCCTTGATCGCATTCATGTAGCTCGTTTGGATTAGGTTATGAAAGCTCCATAAGTGTTTATAAATCGTGATTTATGAAATACGAAGTAATTTTTATGGTTTACGAGATTGTTTTTATGATCTATGAGGTAAATATGTGGAGGAGATTTATCTCGATTTACGTAAATCGGGCCTATAAAATAAACTCGATTCTAAATAGAGTTTCCAAACATGCTAATATCGCGTTGTGAGAAGCAGTTTTAATCATTAGTATATTTTTGGATGATTTTAATAAATTTATAAATATTTATACACGATACAACACTTAATTTTTATGTTTATTTTATATTTCATAACTCATAATTAATCTTTTTTTAAAATATTTTAATCATTATTTTAAACAAACATTAAACCAACAAAAACCAATCAGTCGCAATTTGTCGTTCGTCTGAAGGATAAGTGTTATCAAAGTTTTAATTAAGATTGTTTTCCCTTCATTTTGTGTATTAACGATTGGAATAATAATCCAAAATGTGCAGTCTCTACGGTCTATATAATGACTTTTTTCATCTGACTGTTTTTTTGTGACTATTGGGACCGACCGGGATACCCTGCAGAGTAGTCGGTTGACCCGGTCAACGGATAATCCAATTGTTGAATTCAACGGTTGATATTTTTAGACAGCGCTGCCTACAACTTGGTGCTTTCATCATCACCGTATAAATTCATCCTCTTTGGTGATGGTAGTAGTACTGTTTTTATTTTTTGCTGCTGACGAGGACAAAACAAAAACTTTTTTTAATTTATGCGTGTTAGAAAAAATTAATTAAAATTATATTTTTTAAAATATTAAAAATTATTTTTAATAAAATTTATTAAAATTTTTATAATTAAGTAGAAATACTAAAAAATTAATTTTTTTAAACGAAATATGTTGTATTATAAAATATATAGGAGATGGTCTTGTAATAACCAAATGATGATGAGTCCAAATTTCTTTCCTCGGCCTTGTAAGCACGGCAGCTAGCTTCCTTCGTTAGCATGTTCAATTATTTATCTGGAAACCTTCGAGCTCTCACTATTTTCCCCCCATACCTTTTTAACTTTTGGAAGGTTCTGTCTGCTTTCATAATCTTTAATATTATAATAGAGAAAATTATAAAAAGGTTATAAATAAAATTAAAAAAAAATAAAAAAATAATCTTAAGGAGTTGTTAATGAAGGCATCTCAAATTGTCAATGACCAGTATTTAGAGTTGTCAATGAAACCATTTTTTTTATTTTACTATTTTAATGGATCATTTTTTCCTTTTTTATTTTTATTTGAGATCTTATTGTAATTTTTTCATTATAATATCTGTAGAATATAGTATTTATAATAACCTCATGACACATGATCAACTCTAATTTATGATAAATGACTCTCTCTTTTTCCAGCTACATAAAATGCTATACCTTTTCAATTATCAAAAAGATGTAGGGGACCTACTCTACTAACTAAAGTGCTGTTTATATTTGATTAGTTATGTCATGTGATAAATGTTTAATATGAGCTTAATTATTAGCAGTATAAAATATTCACTAAAAATTAATAGTCAACGTAGGACTATATTGCTCATAAATTAAAAGGTTCACTCACTATTCATGCATCCATTTCTCAAATTTATGTGGGGCTTTCTTTTTCAATGACATTTTTATTCTTTTGCTTAAAATTTCTCAACCCACTTCATATTTGAGTTGATTTTAATTTAATATATCAAAAAATAAGAATAACAATTACCTTTGCATCTTTTTAAAAAATGTGTAAGAAGAGCAAATGCAAGTGTTGAGGGTGGAAGCAGGTAAGAAAGGGCATGGGGTTTGGTAATAGGTAAGTAGCTGGGAAACAAGAAACGAAGGAAGAGTCCATCATCCATGGCGCGTTTGGTGGCTAGAAACAAAGTTTCTAGTGATTGATAGACTAAGTAGTATGTATTTAGTTGGGTGATTGGCAGGTTTAAAAATATTTATATATGTAAGTTGAGACAATACTCATCTCACGTATTTATTTTACATATCGTAAATTATAATTAAAAAATTATTTTTAAAGGTTCCAATCGTTAATTCAAACAAACACTAAATAGATATTTTCTTTTAGTGTTTTGTCAAAACTTCCCGATAATATCACAAATTGTCAAAATTTAGACTTTAGTTATCCCTAATACGAAAACGTTTGTGTTAGATAATGCCGATACCGATCATAAAATTGGCTACATTTTTAAAACAAGCAAAAGCATGAGGATGGTGATAGGTTTTGACGGTCAAAGGAGGGTGGGTTCTTCTTATGTCAGATGTCGGCTGAAATTTCATGTGTGCCCATCCTTAAGCATTAACTGTATACTGGCGATTAATTAATTATAGACATGTTCATTTGTCCGTAACTAGCTTTACTCGTATTTTACACCTAGCTTGATGGTCGACCAATGGGACAGTGAGGATTTGTAAACACGAGGGAGTCCTACTACTTCACGAGCGACATGCGCCACTTTCTTCTCTTCCCTTCGTTTTTTATGGTCCTTCGGGAGGGGAGGGGATGAATGTAATGAGTAGATAAAAAATGAAAAATTAATTATATGAAGAAAATAAAAAATATATTAATTAAATTAAAAATAACTTATATTCTGAATTATATATTTCTTTTAAAAATATCCTATATAGTGAATGTGAATAGGAGGGAGCGCACAAATCCCACCTGACGATGAAGCTACCGGGAGCAGTACTACCATCAATCATATTTTACCTTATTCTCTTCTCTCTCTCTCTCTCTCGAGTATTTTATTCCTACAGTCTTTGATTCGGCTTTCTTGACCGCGCAAACATTTCCTCTGGGCCTTGTCAGCATTCACCATCGCTCCACAAAACTAGAGGCATGTTGTAAACGTGAATTCATCACAATAACTCTTAGAAGAACCTAAAACAAAGAGAAAGAGTCTTATTTTTATTTTTTATGTAAGTTAAGATAAAATTTTTTTTCATATATTTATCTCATATATTTTAAATCATGATTAAAAAATATTTTTGAAGATTTTAATCGTTATTCTAAACACATACTATGCAATACTTTCTCTAATTCTTATTATAAGACACCAACTAACAAGTGTATTTGATCATTTTTATTAAGGTTTGAAACCCAAACTGGGCACTAAACCGGTCAAGGTATTAGATCAATGATTAGTTGGTCAAATTGAAGTCAAAATGGAGCTAAATCGGGGCCAAATCAGTAAAAAATTGAATATTTTAGGCTTATTAATATGAAATTCCAAAAATAAAAAATTTATTGAGTGTGAAAGTGAAAATGTGAAATGTGAATGAATTTATAAACAATTAAGTTATTTGATTAATTGAACAGAGGCACAGAGCTCGATGCAAACTGAAGTTTGAATGTCAAAGAAATAAAATAAGAAAAAAATCGGTTAACCCAGGTCAATTCGGCTGAATCAGGCCGAGTTTACCGGGTTGACTCGGGTCAATCCGTAACCCTGGGTCAATCAACAAATTGAACTGGTTTTCCGGCCAGTCCAAGTTTCAAAACCATGCTTTTTATAAGGCGCTTGCTTGTTTTCAAAGAACATTAAATATTTTGTTTATATGTATGCATATAATTAATAAGGATAATGGATGAGAGAAATAATTAGTATAATATTAAAATTTAGTGTAATTAGTAGAGGTAATATTATAAATCATTTAAAATTTAAAATAAATTTAATAATTTCTAACTGTTTTTATTAATTTATAAGAATTATTAGTTATTCCTAATATTATGATGAGGAAGCCTTGAAAGCGGGTTGGCTCTTCGGAGTTCCAACTTCCAATCCATGATATTGCAGGATTGCGTGCTTCGCTACGACTCGATATTTAAATAAAAGACACTGGCTCATGAAATTCAGTGCTAATTGTAGGCTTTATACACCTCTCAATTGTACATCCTTCTTTTATAGTGTTACTACCTTCAATTGTACACTTCAGAACAAATGTAATGGTCGCATGCTATTGTACACATTAGGGGAAAAAATTAAAAACGCAAAGAACAGAGACCTTTGCACTCACCGAAGGAGGGGGATGGAGGGGGGGGGGGGAGAGATCAATTCCCTAGCAGCTATTGGCACACTATATGAATATACAATTGAACATAAACATGGAGCAGACATACAAGCTAAGTTGCTTCCCTGCTCAGCTTTGGCTGCCTTGCATGTTTTAAGACCCTGAGTTTCAGAAGCTGACTCCAGCCAAAGCTTTTCCTTACCTGATTGTTAATCACCGGGTGATAGAGCCGTTAACCAAAGGTGAAGATGGAGGGATACAATGTCATTTGGCTACTGCTTTCAACTGCTGCACCCCAACATCATTGCATTTCGACGGAGCCTCTAATCTTCTAGAAGAATGGCTTTTCAGTTTCTTCCTTTCTGCTTCCGAGGCTCCATGATCTGATGACACTGCCCGGATCTTCGTATCACTTAGTTCAGGTGGAAGAACGCAGTTGCACAGTAAGCCTGCATGTTCAGAAGAAAATGTTATCATCACATGATGAGCTCCTTGGAAAAGGGAAGGGAGTTCCTCATTATCTTAATAATCTAATATTTGCAAGTCCGACGTACAGCTTAGGACTAGGAGGATCATTAGGAAAGTTGCATGTGCTCCTAGATAGGTGCAGATGAATTGAGAAAACTTGGCATAATCAAAGTATCTAGCAATTCAAGATTTCAATGAATCAGGCTGAATAGCCCTGACATCGATTCATGCAAGGGAATCAATGCCAGAGTGGCAGGTATGCTCTGTTGAAAACAACTCTTTCCAGATAATCCCAAGCATTTTAGGCTATGAAATGAAACATTACAATAACAACTCTTCTAATCCCACTAGGTAACTAATTAAACATTAACTTCAAAAATTTCACCCGCCCCACCATTTGTTTCCAATAAAAGTGCACAAAAACGCAACAAGCAACAATACAAATCAGAAGGTTGTAATGAATCCTGGAGCTGTCACGAAACAATATAATAAACATTCATAGCGAACAAAGAGAGAGAGAAACATACGACCCAAAAAAAACAAAAGAAAACGATTGAGAGATGCATAGTTGGATCAGCAGTATAAGAGAGTTAATCTACAACAGTTAATCATTTATCACACATAGAAACAACATCATCTTCCGGAAGGAAAAATCAGACGTTCTTCTATCTGCCTGGAAAATTATCTTCAAGAAGTGAGTGAAAAAGCAATGCATATATAAACAGAATGGAAGATTATAATTAATATAAATAAACTAAGGTGTCTATTTCTTACCAAGCCGAGCAAGTCGATTTACCCAGCGAGGGATTGACTTGTTGGTTAGTTTGAGACAAACATCGTTACAAAAGTGATTGCAGTTTTTGGTGATAAGATGATATGAATTCCCAGCATAATTATCAGCTATTGACTCCATATATGCCCGAACCTCTCTTAGGCTCAGGTCTGTTGATCCAATGTAAATTGATTTTCTGAAAGTGAAACCAGGACAGCGGCGAGGCTCTAATTCAAATATCCCGGATGTTGAGCGTTCATGCGCCCCAAATGCATATTCAACGCCATGAACTACAATAAATTAAACAACGATCAACTGTTATAAGTGCTAATACCCAGAGCGAATTTAACATATAGCCGCAAAACCAGTAGTTTAAAAAAGAAAGAAAAACCCTTTTGCTATTCACCAGTAATTGACAAACATACAACATGCTAATCAGGCTAAAATCCACAACTGAGAACGAAGTTAGAGAAACCACAATCAAGTCCAGATACAGTAGCACGAAGAACAGTTCTTATAAATTTAAAATAAGATTTCTTCCCACTTAACGTGTGCAATAATCTGCAGTTTGGATTCTTGGAAACAGGGCTCGAAAAATACACGCGTATTGTATAGCGTTTCAATTGTTTTACTCAATTCAATAACCCACTCAATCAAGCACGAAGCAAAATAGGTGCAATAATCTTCTAACAGTATTATTAAAATAAAGGCAACCGCTCTTCGATTTCATGATAACGATTAGCCTGCTCAGAGAATCCAGGGAAATGAACGGAACACAAAATACAGAACCAAGGATCTGAATTGATTATCCAGAATTCGATTACCACTCATACCGCGATAAAAACTAAAGTATGAGAATTAGGGTTCTCTTAAGCTGAAGATTGGTAATGCCTAGAATTTCATTTTGTTTCCTGGCTTCCTTGAAAGCAAAGAAACGAAGGGGGGAAAAAGACCAGAAACAAATAATCAAGGGTATAACGAAAGAAAGTTCGCCAACCTTGAACACCAGAATGATAGACTCCGAGGCCAAACCAATATGCATACCCATTGATCGGCGTAAGATCATAGACGTTAAGGTACACCGGATTCTTCCCCTGCGCCTTCTTCCGTGGCCTCATTACCTTTTTACACAACATTATGTGATTCCAAAAATTTCCCAGCAATTCCCCCTTGAAACGTTGGAAGCCAACGAATGGTTCAGAGAAGGAACGCCAGCAATTCAGGAAGCGAGGAAGGAAATTCCAGCGACAGTATGTAAGGGCAACGACCAGGAAGAAATAGACAGAGAAAATCGAGGGTAGATTGATAAGTCAGAAGCCTCGAAATTCGCCGCGAACAGAATGATTCTTTCTTCTCCTCTTATGCTCTGTCCCAAAAGGTCGAACAAGAGCGAGGAGAAGATGATGAGAGGAAGGAGAGAATCTTGTACCCGACTCCTACCGGCGGCCGAAAGTGCTTTTTGCCTTTATTATTGTCCTCGTGTTGATGAGATGCGGGTATTTTTAAAAAAAAATTTTTAAAACTTAAAATTGCGCTGCAAAGAGATAAGTGTAACAGGGCCTGTTAAGTAATTCATTAGTTGGGAAAAAAAATTTATTTTGAGGAGAAAAATTTATTTGGTATCTATAGATTTGTTTGGGAATAAGTTAATATTTATTGAGTTTAAAAAAAAATTATTTTTTTAGAAGCTTATTGAAGTAGGTTCTGACTTTTTTTTCATTAGATTTTAAAAAAAATCATTTCTACCACCGTCAATCCAAACATAAATCATATTTACAATCTGACTTATGTAAAAGCCACATTAGAAAAAAAGTTATTTCTCATTTACTAATCCAAATAGGTACTAAGAATATGATTTTGAATATGCAATAATAATAATATTCAAATTTCTCAACAACAGATAGTATTGTGTTTGTTTCGAATAATAATTGGAGTCTTTAAACATATTTTTTAATCATAATTTATAGAATATGAAGTAAGTAATGTGAGATAAGGGTTATCTCAACTTATATATGTAAATTCTTATAAGATAAATCACACTGAAACAAAAAAATTACCAATCTTGAATATGATCACGAGAGAACAAGAACATACAAGTACTTAATGAAAAAATAAATAATAACAATAATAATAACAAAAGGTGTTAAAAAGGGCCCCGGGGAAGGGGGATGAATATTAAAATGGTAGATATGACGAAAGCAACATGTGCTGGGTCTCAGCTTTATCTGCAACAAATTCGCAACCATGCTGTCAAAGGCTTGACCTTGAAGTCTCACAACGATTTTCCAATTTTAAAGTCCTATTTAGAGTTTATTGAATCGTTTTAATGAATCGGGTTTATTATATAAGTCTGATTTATATAAATTGAGATAAATTTTTTTTATTTATTTACTTCATAGATTGTAAAAGCTACCTTTATTTATTTATTTACTTCATAGATTGTAAAAGCTACCTTTCTTTATTTATTTACTTCATAGATTGTAAAAGCTACCTCTTAGACCGTAAAAGTTACTTCATATTCCGTGAACCACAATTCATAAACATTTATAGAGCTTCCATAAACTAATATAAACAAATTCTTATAGAACTTGTCACTCCGTTTTGTTACGGAATTCTGCAAATCTTCAACAAAATCCCAAAGCACAAAACAGCCTTCATAAAATAACAAAAATATTTGTGCGACTTAGAGTAGTGGTGAGTGAGTGGAAATGGGTTGATCAAAACTGAGACTTTTAAAGTCTACCGTAGGGAGTGATTATAATTTCCGCAACACTTTGAATGTCAAAGAGCATTAAATTAAATGTGATTCATGGGTGCTTTTGTGTTCTCCTTCTCCCCACAAACTAGTATAAGATATTAACTATCAATTTTCACAAATAAATAAAAACAGTTAAAAGTATTAGAATTTAAAAGATTAAAGTAGGGAGAAAACAAGAACCTCTAAATGTTATTTAATTGTTAATACTTAATCATTGAATCAATGAGAGTACAAACTAATCCTAAAATATAATATAATTTGATATAAATAAATCTTAATCAAATATAAAGTCTAATAATAATATTTCTAAGATATATCAAATACCAACAAATGATATATAATATCTCAATACGAGAATATATCAAATATTAATATAAGATATAATAATATCTTAACAAAAAGACAATTATTTTCAATATTTCCCTTAGGGTTCGTTTGATACAATGAAATTGATTTTAATAGAAATATAAATAGAAATAGATATGGAAATGGAAATAAGATTTAAAAATATGTTTGGAATGTTATAGAAATGAGTAATAATTTTTATTTGAAAATACCAAAATGTCTTTACAATTAAAAAAAAACTCTATCTCCTTCGTCCTCCTCTTTAAACAGATCACCTTCATCCTCTTCCTTCTTCATCGTCCTCGTCTCTTCTTCCACTCCAACCATACCGTTGTCGCATCGAAATCGAAGGAGGCGTCAAACTCGAACTTCGGTGAAAAGCCACCATTGTTGCATCATCCTCACCTCTTCTTGAACAGGTGCACAACTCACTGTCTCTTCTTTGCCATCTCTCGTCGAAAAGGTCTGTAGACCTGGTTGCTGGTGATGACATCACATCCTCATCGTTGCTGGAGATCTTGCTATCATTTGGGAGGCTGGTTGTTGGACATGGTCAAGCACAGTGGGTGATGATTGAGAAGGCAATGAGGGTAAAGTTGGAAATATGAAGATAGAATTGTAAATCAGAGTTTTTTGGGTGGAATTATGTTGATGGAATTGGGCTTAATTGGATTCCACAGGGAATCCATTGCCAAGGCTAATTCCGTCGTACCAAACATATTATCAGTATGGAATCCAATTTCATCCCTCCAATTCTGTCGTACCAAACAGGGTCTTACTAACTACATTAAACTCAAATATCGTATTAATGAATACTCTCTTCCACTACCCTTGTTAAATATGAATAGACATTGGAAATATAAGTAAATTCTCATTGAAAACTTGCAAGTTCCTTATAAAAATGATCAATAATACTTGTTAGTTGGTGTATTATACTCCCTCTGTCCTCATATATAAGAGCTTTTCAACCGAATCGCGAAATCTTAAAAAGCAATTAAAAATAATTAAATGTAATAATTATTTAATTGTTTTCTAAAAACACCCCTTTTATAAATGAGTGAGATAGCGTAATAATGATAAAATAATGAAAGAGAATGTATGAAGTATAATAATTAATTGAGTGTAGAATGAGAAAAGTGCATTTATTATTGAAAATCTTAAAAATGATTTTACATTTAGATAAGTCCATTAAAAAATGTTATTCTATATATGTAGTAGGGACGAAGGGAGTAATAAGGAGCAGATGGAGTACCAATTTATTACCCGGCTGTGGGGCCATCCATTGTAGAATACTCCGTAACAAGTACATTAAGTTCATTTTTCAAAATGGTTAGGGTTATTAGTTTGGTGTTGAGATGAGAAGAAGAAAGTAGAAGGAAGCGGCAAGCTCAAAAAATGATGATGGGGGCGTGCATAAAGCATATTGGGGTAAGCAAGTTAAAAATAATGCGTGATGATGAAGGAAATAGTTTGTGGTGGGAATTATTACATCCACTGCCTGTCGGGGTTTCCAACGCCATCTTGCAACACCACTCATTCTCTCTAAATATTCCACATCGCTAAAACTGTTTAGTCATGTTTGGTTGTGTTTATATATATGAATAAGTCCGATTCACATAAATTGAGATAAAACTCATTTACATATTTATTTCGTAGACTATAAAAACTCCTTCATATTCTATAAATCATGATTGAAAAGTACTTATGGAGGCTATCCAAACTTATTTCCTCCCCCAAAAAGCCCAGATCGGGTTTTGCCCCTTAATTATCTCCCAAAAACTTGTTTGTGTTTGGTGTCTTTTAAGTAGCAGAAAGAAAAGAGTTGGCCAGTGGTGCAATCGTCATTCACAAGATCGGATGCGTATAACCTTCTTTATGACTTTACTCGTTTAATGGAATCCATGCTTTGTTTCCTTTTTCTGTCACATTATTACCCCCTCTTTTCTACTAGCTTGCAAGGGAATTTTTTTTTTTTAAAAAAAGAATTGAGATGCTTATCCTGGCATACCTTTGACGGGTTAGTTGTGGAACAATATTAGTGGGTGGAGGGGGGAAAAGGATATAATTAATGAATTAATAAATCACGGAAAAGAAAAGCCACACACAAAGAGATGACCTCTTCATTAAGTCACCAGGAATAGCTAGTGACCATTCAATTTATACAAGCGTAGGTTCACTTTCAAGTTTCAAGCTTAACTGTACCAAGTTGCCACGCCGCACTCATAATTTTGGAGATGTCTAGTTGATGATACACGAGAAGACGAAGCCTTTAATTCTTTTTTTACTTTCTACGTACCATCAAACTCCATATTTCGGTTTTTTCTTTTTCCTTTTTTCAAGCAGAAAAAAAGATAAGAGGACAGTATATACATAAATACACACAAGGTGGGGTTAAGGTTTTGGAGGGACAAGTATAATCCAAAAGACATTATAGAAGTGTGAGGTGTTCTGGAGGGAGATGAAGTGGATGAATGAGAGGCAAGGTCACGTGAGGTGTCCGTGGGAGGGGGTTCTATAATTTCCGGACTTTGCCTGCGTCCACCGAAACATCGCTGTCACTCAACTAACTCTCTCCTTTACAGCGACATTGGTGTCCCCTTAATAATGTCCTCTCATTTATTGCCCTCTTCTCATCACTCATGCTTCTATCTACTCCTCCCTTATTTAATATAAAATATATTTATAAAATTGATTTTAATATTAAACATAAAATATAATTTTTGTATTTATTCATATTTTTTTAATTTATTTTTATTAACGCTCCCTCAACTATAATTAAAGGAGGAGGGTAAATGAGAAAATTAAAGAAGATGATTATGATATTTTAGAAAATACATATTATATTAACTAATTTAATCAACTTTCTTAATCAAATCAAATTAAATAAATATATCTTATATTAAGGATAAGAGAAATAGAAATATATATCCCCCATTATTATCAACTTTTGTATATTAGCCTTAGCACCAATCTAGCCTACGTTTTGCTTCTTTTTAAGAAAAAAAAAATCTGTTCGCTTCTCTTTTTAAAAATTCTGATACACAATATTAATTACTAATATCATTTAGAAAATTTAAAATAAAATAGAAAGGTAATATTAATGTCCTTCTCTATTTTATCATGTCCCAATAAAATGAAAAAAAAAATCCATCAATATGAGATGAATGATTATTGATTGGACTTATTTTTTTTTATAAGCATATGTGTCTTTATGTTGGAACCAATCATGTTTGAAACAAGTACTAAATACGGGCAGCTCTTTCAAAAAAGATTTAAACTTTGATTTGCTACATTATGAAATATTAATCCCTTCTTTAGGTTCAACACCGTTAGTGGATCTAACACACACACATGTATAATTCGGTTTGAAACACTGATTCAGCCCAATCCTCCATCACAGGCCACTTTCAGTTGTGACCCGAGTTTTGTGTTGCAAATTTAAATGGGCCTTTCAGTGTCTGTTGAATGTGGATGGACCACCGTACACAGACTACTTATCAGTTGTCGGGCTGCAATGACATAGTTTCGGATATTGCATAATGCGTAGCTTTAGCCCATTACCTTGTTGGGCTTGATAGAATCATAATACATACTGAGCACACTTCCTTATGCCTCTTAAATCAAACTCCCAGGGAGAAAATATTTTTTAAAAAAATAAATTGATATCACTTATTGACTCCAGATATATAATTTTCATTTAGTATGTATTTGGATAGGGAAAAAAAAAGTGTTTCTGGCTTTAAAACCATGGTTTTACAAAAATTTACCTAAACACCTCATAAATGCTGATAATCACTTTCTTTTTTTAAAACTATGGTTTTGGGGGCCAAAACCATAATTTTGTAAAAGCTCAATTTTTCTCTTTTTCACTCTCTCTCCTCTTTCTCTTTTGTCAGCCTTTCTCCGATCTGTTCCCTCTCTATCTTCTCTCTTTTATAAAATTTCTTCTCACGCGTTGAATTGGATTTTTAGCAGTTATGATCATTGATGCTATTATTTGACTTATGCTTTTAACTTTCTTACCTTCAATTTGTGAGTAATGGTAGAATTAATTTAGGGTGAAAATTACCCTTTGGATTTTAATCTATCATTGGCTCTTAATTTAATCAAATTGTGGCGATGTTGGACGTGAGATTTTTATGTTCAGAGAAAACTCATTGCATCCTTTTGTGCAATAAGGAGCATCATTGTTGTGAGTATGCATTTTTGCATGACAATCTGTTAAATGTTAGTGTATCCCTTCCATGAATTTCGGTTTCTTGTTTGGTAGTACATAATTTTATATATTAACTATTTATGAATGATGTTTCATTGTACAATTTATTAATATATACATATTTCTATGTATGTATGTTTCATTTTTTTATACAATTTAAAATTTGTAGACAAATTTAAATAATTTTTGGTATTTATTGTTAAATTTTGTGTTAAATATTACATAAAATGTATAAAATTTAATCTTATCCTTTGTATGTAATTATCATAAAAATTAATATTTTTTTTTGATAATTTGACCATTAAAAAAAAGTAATTATCAAAACAAAACTCAAACACTCTCATTTTATCAACAAATTTTTTTTATAATCTATTCTTCTCAGAATTTATTAAAAAAAATCATTTTTTCACTTTTTTTCTAAAAACTACTCTCAAAAGCTAAATTCAAAAACTTCTATTTACAATCGATTTTTCATTATTTATTTCCATTTATCTGCCCATCTACGCAAAAACGAAACATGTTTTTAAAATTTTTGAGTTATTAATGTAACATTCGACGAAAGAGAAGTTTTCGGTGCGTACGTGTCGGTGTTCAACATTGGAATCTAGAATACTTGCATGCTTGCTTGTTAAAAAGACTAATAGTATATTTAGATAACCTTTGTAAATACTTTTTAATCATAATTTATAAAATATGAGGTAGATTTTACGATATACGAAATAAATATATAGAAGAAATTTATTTTAATTTATCTAAATCATATTTATACATAAATCCAATTCAAACTAAAAAACCTTAAATCTCTAACACAAGCTTTCCCTTTTAACCTACCCATTCATAAAAATAACATCTTAGCATATAATATAATATAGGGAGAGAGAGACTGTGTGTTAGGATTTATGGTAGTAGGTAGGAATGAAAGCGGTGCCAATGGAGTAAGGGCATGTGAAAGAAAACAATTTTTAGATGAGGTTGCAGGGTAAAAGGAGAGCTTCAAATTCAGTGGAGGCTCCTGATAATGACTTACGGACACGTTTAATAAATGACCTTAAAATATCAGAAACCTGTGTACAATGGGTTACACAGCAGATCCATTATTAGTATAGTATTCCGCAACGAATCTTGTCTAGATTTGAGGTCACTTCGATGGGAGAGACGCTTATCATGCACCCCATATACGACAACCACACACCCCCATCCTATACCATGTCTTTTCATACTATTTTCCTACTTTGCAGATTTGGACAATCACACACACGCCCCCTTCACTGTTTTCTTTATTCAAATATATATATATAATCATGTTATCTAACTCACTGTCAGGTGTCAACTTGGGTTTTTGGTATGATGATTAAGTTGATAACTTAATATATTCAAAGTATTCGTTCCTATGTTGTCATTTTTGTCTCTGCATTAAAGCAGAATCTTATTGGACAACAAGCAATTAACTACTCTGAATGCTTAAGTTGTCTTCATGTCAGAAATCACCATCAAACCCAAATGGACAAGGCTTATTATTTTTGTACTAATTTTGAATCATTTCTCTGTAAAATTCAGGCCTCAGCTTGGATCGAGGACGAAGACCTGGACTTTGTACTTGTATGATCGTCACGTGACTATATGATCAAAAATTCAAAACTTTGAGACAGATTCAGTGAGAGAATTCATTCTATATGCTTCAATTAATCAACGATCAATTCGACCTCTATGAATTCAAATCAATCCTTACAAGGAATCTAGCCTTCGAAACTTGTAATCAGATTCACTGATAAGAAGCAAGACACAAAAGAAGAGCTAGCCCGTGAAAAACTTGAAACAGCATCAACTAAATAATGCTCCTTACAGAGACAAATCAAGTTGATCAAAACAGAGACAGAACTTTGATCCTACCAAGAAAAAAAATTTACAAAATATAATTATTCCACACGAATTTGACAATGATTTACCCTATTCTTCATACAGATCCCATCCAAGAGTGGCCAAGCCTAAACATCGAGCCTAACTATATGCTCAAAGCTTCAGAGATAAATCAAGATGTTTCATTTCTTCAGGATTAGCTTTCAAACAATGAGTCCCACTCACCAAATACCCACTCATCTCTTCCTTTTCTGCAGAACCCATCTTGGCCTTCACGATTTCGAACCTCCCCACACTGCCTCTCGAAGCCAATCCGGACGACGTCGTTCTATGAAAATTCCCCATCTCTAGCTTCCCTATCCCAGGCTGCTGTGACCAACCCCTATTATGAACATTATTATTAAAGGGCTTGTGAATCAAAGAATGAGCCTGAATCCCTAGAGGCCTATTATTGCAGGAAGCACCGTAGAGAGGCAGAGAAGCCATGCTCGCATACCCATAATTTTGCAGAAAAGGATGCCCATAAGCTGAAGCCAGTATTTGTGTTCCAAGTCTCTGCCCTCTTTTCGCTATTGATCTCTCTCTCTTGTGTGCATTTTGGTGTCCCCCAAGAGCTTGTGAGCTGTAGAACTTTCTCTGGCAGTAATTACATGAGAAAAATCTCGGCTCTGCTTCTGAAACAGAACCACCACCACCATTGGCACAGCTTTCTGATGATGTTTTTGATGAACTGTGATCCAAGCAAGTGATGAGATTGAGTTCGGGGTTGTTCTCATCAAGATCAGAAGCATTAAGATCCAATAAAGTTTCTGTCTTGATCTTGTCTTCTTGGTAGTTTTTGTCTTCCATCTTGGAGTGCTTTTCTCGGCCCTCTTGTTTGTGAGGATGACGGAGATACTTGTGGATTCTACTCTTGACACCGTAAAATGAGGTAAAAAAACAGAAATATAGTTTATATATGCTGGTGGTGGGATATATGGAAGGAAGCCCACGGATTTTAATATATTTGTTACAACTTTTGACTCTGATGAAAGTTGGAAACCCCCAGTACATTCACCTGTGTGTTTTGCTGTATAAAATATTTTCATTTCTTTGCAAATCGTCTTGTATTTGAGGCCCACCAAACACAGGACAATCTTATTGTGAGTGCATCCGAAGAAAATATAACTCATTACTATTAATATATTACATTTATTCGAATTAAGATTGGACTTTTCCCCTCTAATCCACGTCACCAATATGATGAAGCAGATCGTTATATGGTGTGTGAATTGTTCATAGGAATTGATACAAATGGCAGAATAACGTTGTGGGAAAGTTGGAAAGCAAGCCGTGACATAACATAACATAACTGGGCATTGAAATTGGAAGTTAAGGCCAACATTGTCATGTTCAATTCACCAAACAACTTTTCCTCTGTACTTGAAACTCCATATCCCTGGACACAGTGTCCCATGCTGTTGCAACAATGACCCTTTTTTATTCTCCAATTTCAAACGAACTTCCTTTTTCTCTGCTTTCCGCTTTAACTTGTCTTCTTGTGACTTCCCGGAAACTCACTCATATTCTAGGGAACAACATATATAGGAGTACACAGTATACCATATAAAAATGTAAAAATAAATTTATCTTAATTTATATGAATAAGTATTTTAGAAAGTTTAAATGTGATTCCAAATAAGCATATAGTTGTTTTATTGATTGATATATCTCAGAGTTTTGAAAACCGGATTGAACCGTTCGGTTTAAGCCAGAAACCAGTTAATCGGGCCGGTCCAGTAGTTAACCCTGGTTTGATAAGGTTTTGACTGGTTTGGCTGGTCTTTTTTAAAAATTTTATTCAGAATTTTATATAAATAATTTTAAAATTATTACTTCCTCATCGGTCTAGCTTCGGACTAGTTTCAGTTTGATTCTGATCTAACCCACTGACTCTTAATCTAATAACTGGTGAAGGATCAGATTTCAAAAACTTGATATATGTAGCCGGATGAGGTCTTCCACAAAACTTCTGGCTATATGTATCTTTATTTCTTAATTATGTCATCTTCAACATATATAGGATGAGAGAGAGCGCCTTTTCTGTGAAGGAATTGAATAAATTTAAGACTTTGTAGATTAATGTTTACACTAATCAAGTTATGGGTTCCAGCGATGTAAGTATATATGGGATGTTGAATAATATCTGGGAGGGGCAGGTGATATATACATAAAATTATGTTGGAAAGAGAAGGCAAAATTAATGGCCGACAAGCAAAAGGGGAAGCTGATGTGGAGTTGCTCTAATGCCCTTAACAGTTGCATATGGAGTATATCATCCCAATGTAATTAAAATTGAGAGTAGAGTGTGTGTTTCTTGCGTATTGTTATGCGTAAGTCATTAGATAATTCTATTTATATGAACTCAATAATTAAATTATGTCTATTTAAGAAAATAGTTAAAATTAGTTAAGAATAATAAGTATATATAAAATAAATTTATTTTTAAATATACACTTATTTATGAGAAGACAAGTAAAAAAGAGAAATGAAATAAATAAGTATCAACAACTTATTAATTAATGAGGGTAGAAATTAAAAAAAAAATCTTTTAAAATATTTAGACAACTTTTATTAGATTCTTATAAAAAAAATAGAATGGAGTGTTAATTAGGGTTTTTAAACCCAAACCAGATTGGCTAGTAAACGGTCCTGTCTGGAAATCGACCGGTTTGTCTACTATTTTTAAAAAAAGATCAATTTTTTTAGAATTTTATATTAATAAATATAAAATATTTAATTTTTTATTTATTTGACCTCGGTTTAATTTCAATTTAACTTAAATCTGACCTATTAACCTTTAATCCAATAGGTCAATCGATTCTGGTATTTCAAAATATTATAATTAACACGAAAAAGGAAGAAAGTAAAAGGGCAGTGGGGGAAACAAGTGAAATGGGAACTGGTGAGGATGATGATGAAGGAGAGAAAAGTAAGGTAGTGTAACAAGTCAAATCAGTACAAAGAACCAAATCTCAAAAAGAGATCTCTATGTCTGTGGACACTCGAAAGCAACCTGAAAAAGAAATCCACAAAGTTGCGATCCATACATGACCTTCCCTTTTCTTCTCCTTGAGCATATCTTTAGGGCATCAAAGTACTCGAAACAAGATCGATCCATCTATCTATATCTCTTCCTTTTTCCCCAACACCCAATCAGTGCATGCACGTACCCACCACCACCACCACTCCATAAGGTTGTTGTTTTTTTTTTAAAAAAAAATTTATTTATCTCTATCTCTCTCTCTGAGCTAAATGTTCCAGCACATGCACAATATGACAAACGAATACATATGAAGGGCTGGATGGTCAGGCACGTACTTGAAGAGATTTACATAATAACCTTCTGCCACATTCGTGTTCATTTTGTCAACATCTTCTTATGATGCTTTCCTGTTTTTTCTTTATTTCTGTGCGTCTTCCTATTGTCTTCTTATTTTATCAGTACCTCCTTTTTATCTCTGCATAATTTCCTTCCTCTCACTTTTAGTTTTTCCTTAGCTTATTCACATCCCTCCCTCCATAAAGTCGTTCTCTTTCTTTTCTAGTTTGTGTTCTCACGAAACGTCGTCGTCCACATGCCCCACGAGTTTTCACTTGGCAACTTCCAGTTCATGTAAGTGACGTCGTTTTCATCATCCACAGCCTTATGCTGTCGAAATTGATGCACAGTTTTTTTTCAAAAGTTCGCACAAAACAAAATAGAATCTAACTCAAAAGTTTAAGCAATGCCATCTGAATAATAAAAAAGGCCGTCTATATATATATATGTGTGTGTGTGCTTGTCAGCTTTTTTTTTTCCCGATTCGTTGAGTTCCCCCCCCCCGGGTTTTTCGTTGAATTATATTCTTACTTCTATGAAATGGTAATTCGATAAAAGCAAAATCAACTCAAATTGAAAAATTGTATATGTCACTCATTATATATGGAACCCACCGGTATATAATATATTATCTTTTTTATTATAAATGTTTCAGTTTTCAAAAGAGAAAGAGGTGGACTACCTTTTTAATAGGTAAACGTTTTTCAGGTGTTCTTAAACCAACATTGCAGCAGTAGAAGTGAGTTTTCCTTATCCTACTCATTTAACATTTGACCTTAAATAACAAATCCGTAAACAAATACTTAGCACTGGGAAGACAAGCATCTGAATGAGCATTTTTTTTAATTCGCATTATATAGTTGCTCTTTTATGGATACTATTTATTTTGACAACGATGCTTAATATCACACACACACACACGCGCACACACATATATATGAACATTTGTTAACACAGACAACCAATTGAAAGCAAGATTAGTCGGCTTCCATTTATAATTAAGAATTAATAAATAACGATGGGATGATGAAATCCGCGCTCTAAATTTCAAAATTTTTAAACATATAGTCTAATAATTAAGAATCTTCAACTTATGTTAATAAAATATGCATATCTGAAAAATGAGAAAAAAAAACCATAAAAAATAAATTATCATCAATATTTGTCAAACTTACCACACGCATGTCTTAAAGTTATAAGCTAGTTTTTCAAATTATAGAAGACTCCAATATTTATATGCTAAAAATTCCGTGCATAAATATATATATATATTGAAAAAAAATGAAAAAGTTACCGTGAAGCAGCGATGGAGCATGGCAGTCCAAACAAGTACAAATTGGACCTCACCAGGAAATGACTCCTGACTTCCTCTTGCGCCCACCCTCTCATGCATCCAATTCCAATGACAGATCGATATAGCCCTATTCTCAATTGGTCTGCACATCTAGGGTAAATTTTCTTTACAAGTCTGGTTAAAAAAATATACACAGTTCTAGTATATTTTATTCTTTAAATACTATCCAACACTCGTATAAGTATATTTATATTTCTAGGACTATATTTTTCGTTTTAAATATTTAAAGTTCTATTAAAAAAATATAAGAGCTGATAAAATATTTGTCGGTCTAATTTCTGTGGTTGTGGGACTGGCATGGTGGGATAGTTAACAATCATGTAAATAATCACTTTCATGATTCTGTCAAGCAATTACTCCTCCCGTTCTTAATATAAGATATATTTGAAGAGTTGATTTTAGTCCTAAATATAAGGCAAAATTTTTATATTTATCAATCTTTTCCTAATTTACCCCTATTGATGCTCTATCAATAATAATCAAGGAAGAGAGGGAATGAAGGGATTAATGAAGATAATTAGGGTATTTTAAAAAATACATATAATATTAACTAACTTAATCAACTTTCTTAATTTAATCAAATTAGATAAATATATCTTACATTAAATACCGGTGTAGAAGACAATAATTACTATATAGATTATTTAAGCCTTGTTTTATGTCATTTTCTGATTTTCTTGTTTTATGTAATTTTATTCCCTATCATCACTTTTTATTCTCACCGCGACATTACTAGGCCTTGATGACGTTTGTTTATAGATCAACAATCAAGTACATGTTTGGATTAGTGGTATAAATTATTTTTTTAATATGATTTATGATGTAAATATATAAAACGAATTTTGTCTCGGTAAACGAATTTTTTAACTGTGGACTCAAATAGGCCCTAAAACGTTGATATTGCTCTTGATTGGACTATTAGGCTTCCATTTGCTGAATTTTTTGGCCCAAAAGTTTAGTAATTGGGCTTATTGGCACATTAATATAGCCCAAAATTAGAGAAGCCCAAATCTCATTTCTCATATTCCCCCGTAATACAAGACGAGTGAGCCTATTCATTTCCAATTTTGTACAAAAAAAAAAAAAAAAAACCTGCATGCTAATTCCAACTTTTATTTGAGATTCCATTGTTTAGAAACAAATTAATCATGTATGGTGGGTGATCCCTTACTCCGATGTATAGTAAAATTATACGTACGTGTTGGCTACATTAAATGATCGATCGGTATGGAATCTAATAATTAATGCTGCTGCAGAGTCACCCTGATCTCGATTCCCAAATAATTCAAAACACAAATACCATATGAAACATAAATTATGGCGAATCTAAAATGACAGTTTATTGCTCAAACTCGTAGTAAGACTGTAAGGTCCTGTTTGTTTTGAAGTATTAGGGGTAGGGATAGGGATTGAATTAAGGATTAGGCTAAAATATATCGTTTGGTATGAGGAACTACGGATAACTAGATATTATGAGTATCACGAAAGTAGAACTGCTGCAAAGCCACCTCCCCTGATATTGCATTTTCAATCCCTGAATTATAAATATCAGAGACAAAAATATCATTGTTTATAATATTTTTTGGACATAAATGCCCTCTATAAATTTTAACCTGAATTTTGAGACTTTGTTTTTTGTTATTTTTTTAATAATAAAGATATTTTATCATTTTCATAATTTATGAAGGATTATAAAATAAAATTAGTTCAAGTATTCCATCTGAATATTACCACATACCAAACATAATTTTAATTCCTCAGTCCCAGTGCCAATAACAGTTCTAATCCCAATACCAATCTCAATCTCAATCTCAATCTATCAAAATCCAGTAACTCCTACCTAACTCCTACCAAACATGTCCTAAGAGTAGCAGTACAGAATACTGAATCAAAATGAATCCCAATACTTTTGTCAAAGGTGGTTGGCTAAATGGAATCATATACCCCAAAAAAAAAAAAACATTCGTCATCAAAACAGGGAAACAACACCTCTCACAATTCCCCATCCAAGCACAAGAATGCCTCTGTATCTCTATCAACTTTCATATGTTTATATTCACAGGAAACCCAAAAGGCGGAGATGGTAATCAGGGAGGGCAGGAGACGGAGGAGACGGCGAGAGGATAGGGGAAGGTGTTGGCGTACTGAAAGGAGAGAGTAGCGCCGACGGCTAAGGCCTTGCCGTCGTTGAGGAGGCAGTCGTTGTAGCGAAGACGCTTGAACACCTTTGGGTTTATGAGACGCGCCGAGCTGAACCACCCACACCTGACGTGGATGTCGGAGACATCGCACCCACCGTTCCCACACATGTTGGTCACCTCCACCGTGTACGTCGGAACCCCACTCGCCAGCGGCGCCGTCGCCCCTTGCCTTATCACTATATCTTCCTTTCTACATTTCTCTTCACCCCATATCCTGTTGATTACCTCCTTCTTCTCACTCCCTATTCAAAATCCACCCAACTTTCATGTTCACATGCCATACTCCAAAACAGAAAAAAAGGGGAAAATAAACTGTAAGATTAATTAAATTATAATCACCTCCAAGAAGTTTGCGATGAGTGGAGAGTTTGATGTTGGTTATTATATCAGTGCTCCTGCTATCTCTCACATCTGATATGCAAATCCATAGGAATGATTAGAGCGCATAAAAACAAAAGAGTTACAAATGAAAGACAAATAGAAGGATCACTAATAATTTTACGGGAAAAAAAAACAAAGAAAGAAAGATCACTAATAATGTTGGAGACAGAGAGAGAAAGACGAACGCACCGGCCAGATATGCGAGCAGTCCCAGGAACAATGACGATGACGCTGTTATGACAACGATCCCTAGAATCGAACGCACTTCCATTGCTATAACACAAGGAAGAAAACGAGGCTCCGTGAGCGATACGAATTACCATACTACTATATATAACGCCACGAGAGAAAGAAGAATAGAAATAAAGATTGGCGTAAAGGACGAGGTTCAGTAAAACACGGATGAAAGTATGTGTTTATTACACTTTATAACACTTGGACAAGACTTTTGTTTTTCACCTCTCAATGAACGGCGATATGGATATTTAAAAGATGTCAAATCACACAGCAATCAGGAAACAAACAGCCGTCGATCTAAAAGTTAAAAGGAATTCGTGAGTATTTTTTACCAATAGTTCACTGAGTTGTCAGCCACGAGGCAAATTAAAGAAGACTGTTTGAAAAGTGAAAGCAGCAAGAATATTAAACTCACGAGTAAATAGAGTTTCAGGATTGAGGAAGGAGCCAGCTTGCACTAGCATCAGAAATAAACCCACAAGGTCATTGTCAAACCCTCAATCAAGTGACTAAGAAGGGAAAATTGTGTGAGGGAGAAGGTTGAAAGCGTGTGGAGGAGGAGTGAAACAGAGTAATAGCTGGAAAGTTGGAAGAGAAAAGAGGGGATTAATGGGGAATGCAGAGAAAAAGTGAAGGCGGAAACAGCCAAGACAGAGGCGAAAAATCAGAGTACGTCACAGAGGAAAGAGAAGAAGAGGAAGGAGATGGGAACAAAAGCATCTGCCAAAATGAGAGACAAACAGAAGGAGAGTTTGAGAGACAAAAATGGGTAGCAGAGCAGAGGCGGAAACGACAAAACATACAAATTCTAGAATCCTCATAAAGTCCAATATAATCCTCCTCAGTTGCATTCAATTACGAGATATAATACAAACAGAGGTTTAGAGAGAGAGAGAGAGAGACAGAACCTTTGGACTTTGGAGACGAATGGCCTGAGCAGTGAGCAGCAAGAAGAAAGAGCTGTCTGAAGAAGATGGGTTCTTTCTCTGGGTCAGTCACTGGCGGTCTCAACTCTCAAATCAGCTGCTCCCATCAAATTTGCTAACAGTTCTAATAAACATAGTTGAAATTATTAAATTTATTTTAAAATGTAAATAATTTTTAATATTGTCTCTAATAATTATATTAAATTCTAATATCATATTAATTATTATTCTCACAGTCTTACCTACTATCTTTATTTATTATGGACATGCATAAAAAAAATATTTAATATTTTTTAGAAATAAATAAATACCTTATAAAAAGAACTAAATGCATTTATTAGTTAGAGATTTATAATGACTTATAATAAAAATTACAAGGGGTAGAATATATGAACTGAACAGATTGTGTAAGACATTAAGAATTGACCAAGCACGAGACTTGCAAAGTAAGAGAGAGAAAATTGCAAATAATATTGATCAGTATTCTTCTTGGTTCTATTTATAAATATTTTTTTATTGTGTAAAACGAATTGATAATTAAAAGTAATAAATGTGTTAAAATATTAAATTTTTTTTATATATACCCCTATTTATAAAAATAAAGAGAATATATAAAAAATATGTGAGATAGTAAAATATATTTTCTTAATATTTTGTTGATTTCATTTACCTAACGAGTTCTCTCTCTTTAATATAATTCTCGACGTGTGTGATAATTAATTATAAATAATATATATTTAATAAAAATAAAATAAAAAAACTTATATTTTCAAACCCAATATAAAAGTTATTTATGAAAAGACTAACCCCATAAACAAAAATTACTTATAAATAAAATAAAAAGAAATATTTACTTGCTTCGTCATAGGCCTATAGTATGTTGGAACGCCCCCGCCTTTATAGTCCTTTAGTTGTGATGTTAATATCAATATTAATTAATTTGGTTTTTATCTTTTTGTTTTTCATTAATTTCATGAGGACTATTTTTTATATGGTTCAATATAATTTTTATTACAGTTAATAACTGCAGCTTGTATTTTTTTAAAAATTCTGTATCGATCACAATTTTCAATTCCTGTGGTGTATAAATTATGAAGAATCACATAAAAAGAATTTTAAAATTATAAAATTTAAAATAAGGTATTTTCTATAAAACGAGTGACGAATTGTTTATCAAGTCTAATCATTATTTTATCAATTCTTAATAATAAATTTAATTTAATTTTTTTAAGAAATTCTATTATATATTATCACGCTCCAAGAGAGGAAATACCAACAAACTTTATGCTTTTTTTTCTAAAAATAAAAAAAAATTACAATAAAGTCTCAAATAAAAAAGAGAAATAAAGAAATAGTCCCTTGAAATTGCAAAATAAAAAAATGTCTCAGAGAGTTGTCAATGAAAACTCCTGAAATTGTCAATGACCGGCATCTGAAGTTGTCAATGAGACCATTTTTTCATTTTGTGATTTTAAGGGATCATTTTTTCATTTCTCTTTTTGTTTGAAACCTTATTATAATTTTCCCAAAAATAAAAAAATGTTTGGATCCAGATGGCTAAGGGTGCTTGTTGTTTGTTACACTGAAAGCCAGGATGATAGGTTATGAAGAGCGATTAAACAAATATATAACCTAAATAAGATTGGAATATCAATGCATCACAATAAAAAAGAAAGACAAAAAAAAGAGATTGTCACATATCTCAATATAACAAGAGTGAGTTTAGCAGAGGGACACACCCTATTACAAAAGTCTTTAAAAATCACTAATTAAGAAATTCTATACACTCCTACTTACCTTTTAAATAAAAATCAGGAAATTAATTCCTCATTCATTTCATAATACATACTCCCTCCGTTTTTATTTATAAGCAATTTTCTCTTTGATTATGTAAAATGAACTGGTAGTTAAAAATAATAAGTGTGTAAAAAATGTCATTTTTTCCCATATATACCCCTATTTATAAAAACAGAGAGAGAATGTATAGAAAATACGAGAGATAGTAAAAAATACATTTTCTCAATCTTTGCTGACTTCATTTACATAGTGAATTCTTTTTCTCTCCTTATCTCTCCTCAATATAACTCTTGATGTGTGTGATAATTAATTATAAATAATGTGTATTTAATAAGGGTAAAATAAGAAAAAAGAACTTACATTTTCAGACATAAAGTGAAAGTTGCTTATAAAAAAGATTGGTCATATGAGAAATAAAGTTGCTTATAAATAAGATCGGAGGGAGTAGTTATTTGTATCTTAATTAATAAATTTATAATTAATACTTATTTATTTCTTATCTTATCTCATAAGGTTTCTTATTTTAATATTTTTTAATCAAATGACTTGAACCAAAAGGTGCTACAGTTACAAATAGCCTTAAACCAGAGGCCATTGGAGTAGAAATACTTCCAATAGTTCTATAGGTTAGTCATTAAAAAAAAAAAACACGTGGGAAAAATACCAGGAGGAGATGGGTCATCATTTATCATGGCATAATGCTTACGCGCCCACACTGTGGTGTGCCGTGTCATCATTCACTCACCGGTTCGACAATACCATCATCTAGTTTCTTTCATCGTGAACTAAGAACTAAAGACTAAAGAGAGACAGAACGACAGGTAACCCAACGTGAGATTCACATAACTAAAATCTGTTGCTATCTCAGAAACATGGGACCACACCCGAGCCTGTATCAAATTAAGGGTATGGTTTCTTACGAGAAAAAGCCGTTGTCCTTAAATTTTTAGGCCCAAAGCCCAGAACCATGACTTATTCACTGTATTTGTCCATAAACTTTAGTCCTTCCTAAATCCTAATTACAGCATCGGCTGCAACATATTAATGGATGCCCTCAGTATGGCCGGACCTAACAAACAGATCCACAACACTTAACAAGTTCATCACCTTACTTAAACGGTTAAACTAAAAAGATATGAACTGTTCATATTACAAACAAATCCAAATCTGCGATGCCTCATACTATTATCACATTATGTTTAATGGATTACTACTTTCAGTGCTATTTATAAGAGTTCAATAACTAAATTATATAATTTAAGAAGGTAATTAAAATTAATTAAAAATAATAAATATATCTGAAATAAATTCTGTTTTCTAAGTACATACCCTTATTTGTAAGGGATAAGTATAAGAGAGAAATAAAGTAAATATTTTATCACCAATCTTTTAATTAATGCAATATATATAATTAATGAAGAGTGAAAAGAGAAAATTTCAGAAAAATACAATTAAAAATGGAAAATGAAAAATTGATGCTGCGAATTTATCAAATACCAAGTCAAAATTGAAGTGGTAATATGAGATTTTCAATTCTGACCAAAATGCCCTTAGTTCAGTTCACAAGTTTTAGGAGTCAATAACAACAATTGTATTTATATTAACAACATCATATTTTACATTAATGACTTTACTTTCATGTTTCACAACTTCATATCCCAAAAACTAGTGATAATTTTCAGGACACAAGTTTGAGGGGTTAGTAATAACATCTGTATCTATATTAACAATATCAGATTTTACATTAACAACTTCACTTTCATATTTCACAACTAAAGTAAAGGTAATTTGGTTATTTGATCAAAATTGAAAATCACATATTCCTACTTCAGTTATAACATGAGATTTTGTAAATTTGCAGCACCAATTTATCTTTTCTTATTTTTCAAAATATTTTTCTAAAATTTTTCAGAGTAAAAATGAAAAAAAGAACTCATTAAATATTCTGACAATTCTCATCGGACTCTCATAAAAAATAAAAAGCGGTTTAAATTTTAGTCTATGAGGGAGTGCCCTTCAAGAAAATATAGTGAAGCTCAACCCCATAAAAGACGCACGGCATGCCATGGGCAAAGCATTCATATCTTTCATGACCAAATGTCCGATGAATTTTGCATAGCCAGTTTGAAAAGCTCTACGCACCTCAACTCAGAAATGATCCACAATGTATCTGTCTTTCAGTTTATTTTCATCTCTTGAGATAAAGCTCTTTTTTCTTCCAAGCCTTCTCATAATGTGAATTGAAGAAATCGGAATCGGTCTATAAGTCCAGCTTCCTTTGCCAATCTATGTACGCCATTTGGATAAATTATTCAAGTAAGGTCGATCTCCGTTAAATATTAGTTTATCAGCAACACTAATTTTCTTCCCACATTTCCCAGATTATCTGATAATATTTGCCAATCTCGTACGTCATTATATATTATACATAGTTGGTTATTGGTTTCCATCAACGCATGTGCTTTCACATTGAGCGGATATTTTGTAGAGAAATGAGACAATTAATTAAGAGAATATAGCATGCACGACTTCGCAGAGATGCTCCTGTCAATATGAGCTTTTGGTAGTTTTTTTTTATAAGGTGAATGTGTAAATTTAGCAATGAACAATTTTGTTATAAGTATCTATAAGATTTAACTATTTTCAAATGTAAAATTAGGCATAAATAATTTTTTTGGGAGTAAATATAGTAATACTGTTAAAGAGACTTGACTTCTGTTACTTTTTATGTTGTAGGTCTACTAGACTTCTTTCTCTCTTATTTTATATTTTTTTAATAAAAAAAATCACTTAGAGCTAAGGAAACACTTTCATTTTAGTTAGCCTTGAAAGATTCTGAAATTTCATTATCCCTTTGGGTCAAAATGAAATTTTAAGTTTTTTCAATGAAAAGACAATAATGCCATTATTTTTTTCCATAAGAGCATTTACAAGATAAATATAGACATTTTTAAGACAAATAAAAATATGTACAAGAAAAATAAAGGGATTCAAAGAAAATCAATAAGTTAACAAGAACATTTTGACTATTAACAAGATAAATACAAAAATTTGTAAGATAAATAAGGATATTCACAAGATAAATAAAAGGATTTAAAAGAATCTGAAAAGAAGTTCAAAAAAATGTTACAAGTAAAAAATAGACATTATTTATCTTATAAGTGCTCATATGAAAAAAATAAAATAGAAGCATTATTGTCATTTCACTAAAAAAAATTTAATTTAATTTTGACTCAAGGGGTTGCAGTTCAATTTCATAATCTTTTGGGGTTAACTAAAATGAAATTGTTTCCATGCGGTCTAAGCGACATTTTCCCATTAAAATAATAGAGAGAAGACTGATAGAACACACAGTATAAAAAATAACGGAAGTTAAGTCTTCTCTTTAATGACGTTGTTATATCAACTCCTAAATAAATTATTTATATACTTTTACGCTCAAAACTAATTAAATCTTATAAGTGTTCATAACAAAATTATGAAATTTTTTATTTTTAAATTTACATAAGCTTTATTTATGTATTTTAGGGAAAATTACAATAAGGTCCTAAATAAAAAGAGAAATAAAGAAATAGTCACTTGAAATGATAAAATGAAGGCCTCTCAAGTTGTCAATGACCAGCACATGGAATTGTCAATGAGACTATTTTTTCATTTTGTGATTTTAAGAGACCATTTTTTTTATTTCTTTTCTTATTTGAGACATTATTGTAATTTTTTTTTATTTTATCAGCAATATTTGTCTTCTGATATACGCACCGAAGATGATGGTGATTCAGAGAATCTCTATATCTTTATATTTGAAAATGCTAACATAAAAGTCATTTATTCTTTTTTTAATCATTTTTAATAAATCAAGATATTTATTTTTTCTTATACTTATTTTACAAATCATAAAAACTACTCTAAAAAAACAAAGTTCCTAATAAAAATTTCCTCACTCTCTCATGTGGTGTTTCAAAACACTCAACCACCTGTCATTTCATAGGCAAGGTTCGCTAGATTGGCAGCACGAAAATTCCCTGTATCCATGGGGTTAAGGTCGTTTCCTTCTATTCTATGAAGGCAAACAATTTTTAATGGAACGAATAAATCGTCCGTCACCACCACAGGTCATTTACATTTTTTATTTTAACCAATTAAGACAGAGAGGAGAAAAGCTCTCACATAATTGAAAAATGGAAAGAGGACAAGAAAGACATTCAAGCTTGCACAAGATAGTTCAACTTTTGGTAATTCTCTCACCCGCTTCTTGAAGACAAAATCATGGAGAATCTTAAAGGAGTCCTTATGGTAACTTTGGAAAACTCTCACTTTGTAGAATAAATTAATGGGTAAATGTTCTTAGAAAAATACTTTTAAATTACAGAAAATTTCATTGCACCCCATCAATAGTAAATTATTCTCAAACAGCTCCCAACATTTTTTAAGACTTTACTATACCCTTAAGGTTAAAATGAAATTAAGTTTTTTTGCTGAAAAAAAATGTATGCCCTTGTCGTGTACATGGCCGGGATAATCGTATAAATTCCTAAATGTATCTTGTAAATACATATATTTGATTTATAAATTCTCACATATATCTTGTAAATAGCTTATATTCTTATGAATATGCTCATTGTCTTAAACATTGCTGAAATGATCTTGTAATTTCACTTTTTTGTTTTGTAAATCAACATATTTGACTCATAAATTCTTACATATGTCTTGTAAATAATCATATTTGATTTGTAAAGTAAGGGCACGATTGTCTTTTTACTCATAAATTTTATTTTCAGTTTAGCCTTAGAGAATGTAGTGAATTTTGAGAAAGTTTTGGGAGCTATTTGAGAATAATTTGTTATAAAGGGGGTGTAGTGAAATTTCCCTTCAAATTATATCAAAATTCTAAATTAGTTTTATTTCATACACTAGTTTAAGGATTGACTATACTTAATTTACAATTCACAATTCATAAGTACTAGGAAATCACTGATTTTCAAATTTTAAGGATATTTTTTTTCTATAAATTTCCCCAAGTCCTTAATTATTGTTTCGATCGACACAGGGACGAAAGAGGAAGGATCGTTGGATATATATATTTAGTTAGTTCAGTTTGATGAAGAAGAAGTAGCAGACATATTTGTAAAATATCCTTGAAATTTTACATATCTGTAAAATTTAGATACAATTAAGAAAAATTACTATATCATTCATTTCGGCACGTTTTTACTAGCTCGAGTAGGAATTAAAGAAAAAAAAATCCAGTCTGAGAAAATATATAAAGAAAATGCAAGTATTGAGGATAACAATTTAAGAGTGGCCTTTAATTAAGTATGGACATGAACCAAAAGTCCAGCGGTTTAGGGTTAGTTTGGTATAGTGATTGAAGTCTTTAAAAATAATTTTTAAATCGTGATTTACGGTATACGAGGTAAGTATGTGAGATGAATGTTGTTTCAATTTACGTGATATACATAAATACTTATAAGTCACACAATCACTATGTCAAACATGCTTTTAATCTATTGGCCAAAACACAAGTCGGATGGCAATCGTATGTAATAAATATATATAACGAACCCTGCAATCACATTGTCTAACTATGTATATATGTGTATCCGAAATGTACTATCTCATAAATAGTATGTTTAATGCGCGCGCATGACAATTATGTACCTTAGATTTGGTGTAATGTTTCTAAATCTAGTTTTTAAAAGTTCTATCTAAAATTATGAAAAGACCTATAATTTTAAATTTATTCGTACTAAATATATTTATGTAATATAAGTTTTCAACATATGATCCTAGCTAATCCAACCACAATTACATTAATAACTAGACTTGAGTTTTTTTTATTAATTAATAAAAGGTTAAAGGGCATTTTTGTCTTGTAAATTTTCAGTAAGGGGCAATTTTGCCTTGGAAGTTGTTTTAAGGGAAATTTTGTCCCTAAAGTGTAAAAAATTAAGCAATTTTGACTTGATCATTATCCCCGTTAATTTTGACCGGTAGTTGACCAAATATGTTGAGATAGCAGTTTACATGTTATCCACGTTATTTTTATTAAGATGCAAATTTGCTCTGAAAATTTTAAATCTAATTTTGAGAAAAAATGAAGCAGATGACATACTGACGTCGAGCACAAATTTACACCTTAATAAAAATGAGAAAATTAATGTGGATGATATGTGGACTGTCATCTTAGCATATTTGATCAAATAATGATAAAAATTGAGTGAGATAATGATCATGGCGAAATTGCTCCATTTTCGACACTTCTGAGGCAAAATTGCCTCCCAACAAACTTTCAGGGCAAAATAATCCCTCGATGAGACTTTTCAGGACAAAATTATGGGAAAGTTACAATAAGGTCCCAAGTAAATGAAAATATGAAGAAATGATCATAAGGGGTTGTTAATGACAACATGAGGATCCTCCATTAACAACATGAGGATCGTCATTAACAACCCCTTGGGACAATTTCTTCATATTTTCATTTGCTTGGGACCTTATTGTAATTTTTCCCAAAATTATCCCTTAATCCTATAATAAACAATATAATTAATTGGAAACAAAATGATTGCAATATTGCTGCGAAAAATTAAAGATGAAGAGAGAAGTAAAAGATCCAAATGTGGAAAGGAATCTGCAAGCGAAATGCACATGTTGTGCGTTCGGCTTACGTCCTCTGCACTAACATTCGCTGCGCGTCCGCTGCACTCAAAACGACGTCGCTTCTTCTGCAAATCTAGGCCGTCCGTCTCTAATAATTAAATGGACGGTGATAAGATGTTACTAAGTAAAACGACATTGTTTTACTTAACAAATCTCGTCCGTTCATTTCATGACTCAATCTCAGCCGTCCAAAACTTTCCTCATTAAATCTATTTGCATATCTAGAATTTTGGCGCGCTGATGTTGTTCTTCCGCGGGAAACGAAGTTTGCTTGCTGTTGTGTTTAGTAGATACTGCATTCCACACAATTTATGATGTGTGAATATATTTATTTTGAAGAATCTTGAATCAATTAATGTTTGTTTTTTACCTTATAGCATTTTTATTTTGGTTAAGTAATTGTGCTCGAGAGGGATTACGAGAGATTAGGAATTTGCATTTAATTGTGTGTTTTTGTGAAAAGATGGAGTATTTTTAAGGCAATCAACTAATTTTATATTTTTAATAAATTAGTTTAAGATGACTTATAAATAGAGATAATAATATTATATTAAATTGATGATGATATTTTATTTTTTGCTTGGGTTATGATCAAGATTGACAATACAAATCAATACTTATTAATCCCCCCAAACACTGGGAATAGATTTATACCATGGATTTTGATTAAGTTTAATGTTGCAGGGGTTTTATACACTGGGAGTAGATTTATTAATCCCCCCACATACTTATTAATCCATACTTATTTTATATTGATGATGATATTTTATTTTGTGCTTGGGTTTTAATCAAGTTTAATGTTGCAAGAGTTTTATACCATAGATATAGATTTAACTCCCAGACTTAATCTTGAATTTGACAATTTAGAAGAAGCATGAGAATTTTGGAGGGCATATGGTAGGAAAACAGGTTTTAGTATTCGAAAACAAAGCTTCAACAATAGTAGAAAAGATAAGTCCGTATACACCTCTTATCTATATGTGTGTTGTAAAGAAGGGGTGAGAAAGTCAGAGAAAGAAGAGATGACAAATAAGAGGCTCAGGGATGAGACAAGAACATGTTGTAATGCCAGAATGAAAGTTAAACAAATAGATGGAAAATATAAAATAAATGAAGTTTGCTTGGAGCATAATCATCCTCTTCAGGAACCTAAAGCTATTCACTTATTTGCATCATTTCGAGAACTATTATCAGCTCAATGTTATGAATTAGAAAATGCTGAAAAAGCTGGAATTAGTAAAAAAATAAGCATTCAATTTGCAAATCCAATATGCAGGAGGTCGAACCAATTTGAGATTTACAAGAAGTGATATAAAGAATTATCTCAACTCAAGAAAGCAGCGAGCCATGAAATACGGTGATGCTGAATGTATATTTCAGTATGTTGAGAAACAATTAGCAGAAAACCCATCATTTTTTCATGCTCACCAAATAGACTTAGATGAGCAAGTGACAAACGTATTCTGGGCTGATGCGCGTATGCTGGTCGACTACGCTTGATTTGAAGAAGTTATTTCTCTTGATACAACTTATTGTACGAATTGTAATCATAGACCTCTTGCAATTTTTTATGGCTTCAACCATTACAGAGGAGGAGTAATATTTGGAGTGACATTGTTATATGATGAGACTGTTGAGAGTTTCAAATGGCTCTTTGAGACTTTTTTGTGTGTACATAAAAATGTAAGGTCACTCACCGTTTTTACTGACTAAGACGCTGCTATGTCACGAGCATTACAAGAAGTGATGCCAGATACAAAGTATGTCCTGTGCACCTGGCATATTTCAAGAAATGCAATAAAGCACTTCCTAAACTCAATGGTTAGTGATTTTAACCATTGTATGTATAATTGTTGGGATGAAATTGAGTTTGAAGAACGTTGGCAAGAATTATTATCAAGACAGGATATGACAAAAAACTCATGGTTGATATCTATGAACCAAATAAAAAAGAAGTGGGCAGCATGCTATATGAAGAACTCAAGGACAATTGGCATGAGAAGCACACAAATAAGTGAAAGTGTCAATGCATCCGTCAAGAGTTGCACCCCTGTTAAATTGGATATCAATCGATTTTTCCAACAGTTTGAACAAGTTCTGGAGGATAAGTGCTACAATGAACTAAAAAGTGATTTTGAGTCACTTAACAAGTTGCTAAGATTGATATTGCAGAGTTCAAATATGCTTCGTCAACTTTCTGATGTGTATACTCACCCCATTTTTTACTTGTTCCAACAGGAATGTGATCTTTGTGATGCTACATGTATTAAATAGAGAAAAGAAAGAAAGGTCATCATAGATGAGAATGATGATGCTGTCGTGTTTGATTATGTGATTACCATGTATGGTAGCAAACGAGAACATAGCTTGACATATGATCCTCCCACAGAGACAATTACCTACAGTTGTAAAAATTTTGAACGAGTGGGCATATTATGATGTCATGCCTTGAGGGTATTGAATGAACGCGATGTCAAATTACTCCCCAAGAAATATATAGTAAAGAGGTGGACAAGAAAAGCACGATGTGGTGTCGTGTATGATATCAACGAAAAATAAATTGAAGTTGATCATAAATTACAAAGATCAAATAGGTATAGACAATTATGTCCCCTACTTGTTAAATTAGCTAATGATGCATCAGAAAGTCCAAAGGCATTCTCTCTTGTTCATGAAGGTGCGTTGGAACTAAGCAAGAAAGTTGCTGAACTTCACATCAAATACATATCAAACGATAGTAATGGTGATAAAGGTAATGGTGGAGGCAAAGTTATTGGCTTGAAAAAGAGATATGGTAGAAATATAAGTAAATAAATTAAGAGTTTTATTGAAATTAGTCAAAGAAGACGGGGAAGAAAAGCCTCTAAAAAGCCTTCTCAACCTTCACATGTATAGTTTTTCTCTATTTAAGTTTTTTGATATGTTTGTTATATATTTATTAATTTTTTTTGGGTGGCAAATGTGTTTTAGGGATACTGTAATGAACTTCAAGCACAACATGATAATGTCATGTTGGATAACTCTCAACCAAGTCAAATGACTCTTACAAATTTATTAAAGGTACATCATATCACCGTTGTGCAACATTATCAACTACTTTGTTTATCTAGGAAATGTATATTGAGATATTCTTTTATATTTCTTGATTGTAGGCACCACTTGACTCTGACATCACATCGCTTTAAGCATTGGATTTTAGTCAAACATACAATGCAGGTACTCATAAAAAATGATGATAATATCATTGAAAACATGTAGTCACTTTTATTGAAATTTGAATTTTTTTACATATCATTGTCTCACTATATATTCATTGACATTACAAGGTTACATTGTCTTATAAATACAGGTTCCATGACTGGCTTAGATCCTCCTATATGAAGTCTTTACTACTTTGTACAACTTTTGACTTCCTTTGGGCTCATCTCTTTTTTTGTCAAAGAAGCTCATCATGGTGTTCCTTTAGCCTGCTCTCTATTCTAGTCAAGTAGACTCATTATTTTGTGCTCTTGTATTGCTCTCTATTTTGGTAAAGGAAGCTCATTGTAATCTGTTATGAAACAAAGTGAAGAAACAATCATTTATTTGTATATGAATAGAAAAAGATAATCACAACAGACATGTGTAGTGAATTTCATTAGAAACCTGCAGTATATATATGAAAGGAAGAATAACACAACAAACAAGAAAAGTTAAAAGAGAAATATCCTAAAGGGAAAACCATTTTATAGGTATCTACTAGCACTGTTAACCCTCATAACATTAATTATGTAAAATTAGTCTAAAGCTGAAGTTCTAATTAGAAAAAACAATGCAGCAACAGGGCATAAATCCATCACATGAAGCATAGGAATAAAAAATTGGCATCACAAGTATCAGTTCTAGCTACCTCTGCACGTCTTGCAAAACCTACCTTACATGTTTAAGATTATATTTCTATTCACCCAACCATTAGTTGATCTTTAAGTTTGACTATCAAACATTTGCTTTAACCAAAATACCCCTCTTTCACAAATGAATAAAGATTTATATTTTCCTAAAAATAATTTTTATACAAACAAAAATAATTCTAATATATATGTTCAAAATTTCCAACATAATATGAAATTTATTAATTTTTACTATATTATAAAATTTTAAATTTTTATCGTATTTATCGAAACTTATTTATTTAGTATTCTTTTAGATGGTTAAAACTTTTTTTCTTTTTTCTTTTTGCCACGACACCATGATTAGTTTACCATATGTTATTAATAATGTAAATTTGAGACATTATACAACTTATATACATTTTTATTTTTATTTTTTTAAATACATTTTAAAAAAAACTTATAAAAACTTTTATTTATGTATGTATCTATCAAGAGAATTAATCATATTTTTAATTAAGTTTTATATGTTTGCATTAATTAAAGGGTTAAGGTGTAGATTTAGCAAAGAACTATTTCCCAAAGTGCACCCAACACAACTAACTATTTTAGGGTGTAAAAATAGACATTATGAAATTTTTTTGGAGCAAAAATAGTAATTTTATTATCTATTTTGGGGTGCAAAAATTACTATTTTTGCTCCAAAAAAATTCATAATGTCTACTTTTGCACCCCAAAATAGTTAGTTGTGTTGGGTGCACTTTAGAAAATAGTTCATTGCTATTTTTGTACCTTAACCCTTAATTAAATTAATTAAGTATGTGTCTCAATGTGAAAAAAAAATGTAATAGATATTTCACAAGTAAAAATAAATTAGAAAAAGAAAAAACTCTTAAATTACTTAAACCTATTTTAGCCAAAGTTAGGGAATTAATAGTAATGAAGGATAAATTAGTAAATAAATTTTATTTTATTATAAATTTTAAATAATAAATAAAAATCCTTAATAGAGTTAACTATTTGGACTTAAGTGTATATTTTCAAAATAGATGGGAGGTCTGTGTAATTAAGGCAAAATACAAGGGAGGTTAAAGTATTTTACTCAAATTTTTTATATTGACATTAAACAGGGTAATTAAATAAGAGCAAAAAGAAAAGGTAAGAAGTAAAAAATAAGAAATTCTTTGAATGTCTTCTATAAACAACAACAGGGTGTGTGTGACAATTGTTTCTTATAAAAAAACGGAGGGAGCATATTAACGAGTCATTACCATTATTTTTTCTACATCTTACTAGTTTCATCAAATCTAAATCATTTCAAAATTGCATTTAAATCTTGTGAAACTTTTTTGTAATAAATTCTAATTCCACTGACAAATCAATGTGCATCCACTAAAAAGTTCAAGGGCGTCTATTGACAATTCCATGGGCTTTTTTGACAAATCTATAGGTGTGCAGTAACAAGTTCATGGGCATTTGACAATTAAAATTTTATTGCAAAAAAATCCCACGGGGCTTAAATACAATTTTGAGATTTCAATTGACCATTTTATTATATTTTCTCTTGTCTGGGACCTAAATATAATTTTCCCATTTATTTGCTTCTACATGTACTTAATAGGTATGCCCATGTTCTTATCCAAAAAATAGTACATGGAAAGTTTGAGTATTAGTATTATTTTGGGAAAATTTCATTTAGATCTTGGGAAAGAGAAAATATGACAAAGTATCCTTTAAAATCTCAAAATTACATTTAAGTTCCGCCGAACTTTTTTGCAGTAAATTTCAATTATTAAATGTCCATGGACTTATCAATGGATGCTTGTGAATTTGTCAGTGTAAGCACCAATGGACTTGTCAGTAGATGCCCCAAGACTTGTCAGTGGAATTGGAATTTATAGCAAAAAAGTCTCATGGGACTTAAATACAATTTTAAAATTTCAAGGGACCATTTTGTCATATTTTCTCTTACCATGGATCTAAATTAAATTTTCCCTATTATTTTCCCTTATTTATTTCAACATCATGAGTATGCTGCGTTTATTGAAATATTCAACATCCTTTCTTCATTAAAAAAAATTAACGAGTAATTAACTATTGGAAAAATCACTGACAGATCCCAATGACCCAAAAAAACTACAAAAAAGTCTCAATCCAAATTCTTCTATGAAAAAGGTCCTTAGGGACTGAAATGTTATTAAATGGGAATGTGAAATGACTATGTTGCCCTTAATAATTTAAAACAGAGTGTCGAGAGAAGATGGCCAAAGTCACGCATTTAAGCACAAACCCTGACAGCGTCGTGCCTCCGAACTCTAGATAATGATAGCAGACAACGCCGAAATTGGCTTGGCTAAAGATCGCATCTAGAGAAGTTGGGCATTTGAGAAGAAAGACCTAAAATTTGTCACTTTGAACTGTCGGTAAGGATCGTAAAGAAGGGCGAAGTCGGCCTAGCTGAAGATCGTATTTGGAGAAGTGGATTGAAGCTTTCATTTATTGTTTTAGAGCGTAAACATTGATTTCGGTTTTTTTTTTGTGTATGTTAGCTACATTCAGATTGAAGGGTTGGTCAAAGGTTGGAGCTTGGGCTCATTAGTGGACTATGTGCTGGGAGCTAGGTAAGTGATGCTAAGATTTTGCTAAGATATGATCTTCACCATTAAAGTTAGGGTTTCACCGTGGTTGGGTAGTGTCAATAAAATTGTGCTCTATTTTTTGGCAAGGTAACAGAGGGATTGCTCTGTTTTAAGTAGGAATGGTTGAATGTGCAAGTACTTCAGGGAGGGAAATGAACTCGTCAAAATAACTCATTCACTTGTCAAATTAGGCATAAGCAGTTGTAAAAAAATGCATATGCACTTGTCAAAATTTACACATGTACTTGTGAAATATCAAATTAAAACTCATATAGGAAGGGAAGTGGAGTTGTCAAAGTGACTAATCCAGTTGTCAACATAGGAAAAACTAGTTGTTAAAATTGTCAAACGCAGCTGTAAGAGTCGAGAATTGTGAAACTTGTAATCTCCTTCAGGTATGAAAAAGAAATTGTCAAAATGACTCATGAAGTTGTCAAAATGATACAATCAGTTGTTAAAATTGTCATATGTAGTTGTAAGAGTTGGGACTTGTGAAACTTGTAATCTCCTTAAGATATGAAAAAGAAGTTGTCAAAATAACTTATGAAGTTGTCAAACTAGAACAATCCATTGTTAAAATTGTCATATGCAGTTGTGAGAGTTGAGACTTGTGAAACTTGTAATCATTATTGGAAAAATGACTTTTTAAACCGGTTCTAGATGAGGCCTTAAAACATATGGTCTAAAAATTATGTTACTTTTTAGACCTGTTGTTGAAATAACAAGTCTTAATGTCATTCTTTTTAGACCCGTTGTTGATACAATCAATCTAAAAAGTTTCCATTTTTTTAAAATATTCCTCTTAAAAATTAGCTTTACTTAGCAAGCCAAGCCATTTCAACGACATCCAAATAAATTCTTCTCTTACACAACAAACACCTTGAGTGCAATCAAAAAAATCATCAAGCATTTTAAAATAGAAGCAACAACAATAAATCATTGAAAATCAACACATTATCACACACAATTAGAAAATTAAAGTATGTTGTTACATATTTTTATTCCCCTGTCGAGATAACAATGACCCACATAGCATGTAATTGCAATTACAGCAACACTTTATAATTCATATATTGAAATGAAACTTGAGACAACAAAGAGTTCAAAAGTTACAACAAAAGCAATACGTATTAGAACAACATTGGATTAAAAAACTCACTATTATTGTAAAAGCTTATAGATGAATTCAGCGTAACATTTGCGAATGAAATCAATAGAAAGGGATCAACAAGATCAAACATCTGTAACACCAAAACCAGACAAAACATTAACTTGTTAACTTAAAAACAACAAAAGTAATACAAAATTTTTGAAATATACATTTACCTCTTCAGTAAATTCAGTCATGCCTAGGGTGATAATATTATAAATGTGTATCAAAACATACAAACCACATAAGTTAGACCCCGATGGTTGCCTATGACTCTGAAAAAGAACATGACATCATTAAAACAAGTATAAAGCATAGCTTATTTAACACATTCTTAAAGCAAACAAATATGTGTTAGAATCCATGTTTTGATGATAACAAATGTTAATGCATTATTTTGCAAAGGAATATCAGAGTTTAATAGAGAACATTGAGTTAAATTGGTTATTAAACTGACAATTTCATGTTGCTGTAGATTATCTAATGCACTCGAGTTTCAATGAAGAACTCGAGTTTTGGATAAAAACTCGAGTTGTGGTCCAAAGAGAACTCAAGTTTGTAAGTTAACTCCCACAAGTTTTATCCTGATACTTTTCCAAAAACTTGATTTGCTTAAAGAACTCGAGTTATGGTGTGAAGGGAACTCGAGTTGGCAAATTAAATCTCACAAGTTTCATACAGAAGCTTAGTCATAAAATGAAGCTTTCTGATGAACTCGAGTTTTGGATTAATACTTGAGTTCTGGTGTGAAGAGAACTTAAGTTTGTAAAGCTAACTTCTGCGATTTTTTGGCGGAGACATGTGATACTAAGGTGACAAAGCTTAAAACTCGAGTAATGCTCAGAACAAAACTCAAGTTTGGATACTTAACTCTCGCGAGTTCTTAGAAGAGATGTACTGAAGTGGTGCTAGCAACACTAGAACTCGAGTTTCTGATAAGAAGTCAAGTTGGGACTTTGAAAAATCAGACAAGTAACTCGAGTTATGGGTAAGAACTCGAGTTTGCATTTTATAACTTCAAAGTAACTTGAAAGTTCATATAGGAAACTTAAGTTCTTATTGAGAACTCGAGTCTGAACAAAAATTTTCTAAAGAAACACTTGAAGATTACTACTGCTCAGACATGCAAAATTGGTGAGAACTCGAGTTTATTAGTTATTGAAGCAGAATGAATTACAAAGTCATATAGAGCAATCCGAACATGATTAAATGTTATTTATTCATTATATTTTCACTTGTTACTATACATAAATATTGTCTAACATATATTTCAAGTGTGAAACAGGAGATTAAACGTTCGGATCACATATTCAAATATAAAATTCAATTAGGTATCAGTTGGTTCTACAATATGTACTAACATTTAGGATGATCCATGTAGGTTCTTTTAACTCACAAACATGCTTACCACATGCAGCGTGTAGGAATGTCCGCATAGCCCTATAATCAAAATTACAAAGGTTACTTATTTTGCACAAATTTCATAAACTTCCAATAAAAGGTAATGTAAGAAAACTTACGAGTTTATGGTCTTTTTCAATTCATTCCCTGGTTTGTAGTGGAGGGAGCATAAGAGGATGACAGTATAACTCTTCTTGTATAGAAGAACCAATTGCCAATTATCAATGAAAAAAGAGATGAATATTAAACAAATATAAAGTATTATAATATTATGAAATATAAATTTGTTTCTTACCCATGCACATATGGAGCTAAAAAAACACTCAGTTGTGGTTTTATTAAGCCTCTCTGATAAATATGTATGTCTGATAGCAACAGTGGTCCCTTTCTCTTGGATTTGAACATGGCATAGGAATCTAAATTTATCGCTTTTGCCAGAGGAAACCAACTTACGATTCATGTACCTACAATAATAGAAGTACATAAATCAAAGTTTAACGGTGTAATTTTTAAAATATTTACTTCCAATTAAAGAAGATACTTACATTAAAAATAGTTGGACAATCGCAATCGTAAGATGTTGTTTAGGAGCTACTAGGGACATTAAATCATCCCTCTTAAGATAGCATATCACCCCTGACTTGCCAACAGTTGAATCCATAGGCCAATCTTTTGTTTGAAAGGATATATCATATGCTATCAGAATCACTTGTTGCATGACATTCAATAGAGACTGTGAAACTTCTTGAGTGAAAGGAGCTGTACTTAGAGCTATGATTGGGGTTTCCTTAGCTCCAATAGAAACAAGGTTCTCTGACCATAAGATGAAAGTACCTAGGACATTGCTCACAACCTTCAAATCATTAGAAGGGATAGGGACAGGTACATCTGCAATGATCACTTCTTCAACTGACACTCTGACTTGATCATCTTTCATTTGTTAGTATTGGATAGTTGATCACAGGTTGTGTATACTCCCCCGTACAACTAATCATCTCAGAGGATCCTTGACAGAAAGGTCACAAGGCTTAGCAATTTCTTTTCCAGGACCTTCTGATGATTGCCCAATATTGCAACAATTTCCCTTAGTGCTCTGTTTATTAGGTGCAAGCGATTGTGCTTAAGGAGTACCGGTATCTTATCTTGTGCTCACAATCATCATCCTTTCTTCTTTTATCTTACTCAATCGGGCTTCTAATCGTGCATCAAATGATGCTTCTGCTTCGGCCCTTGCAGTAGCCAACATATGCTCCATCTCCTCCCTAGTCACCATACTTGAGGAATAGCGTGAGAGTACTCCAAAGTAATCCCTTATACCTACCCCTTCTCCAACTCCCCTGAAAAGGCCTGGATGCTCATGCTTTCCAGTAGTAACCGTCAGGATATCATTCCTTCCCTCCGACCTAAAAGATCCCTCGGTTTGTGTTTTTTTAAGTTCCTCCTGTAAGATATAAATAATAAACATAAGTAATGAAACATGTTTACTAAATAATTAATAACAACAATGATACTTACAATTTTTTCACCTACTATACGAGATTGTTCACTCATATAAGACCCACTCATCTTTTAGTGAGCAAACAACCATTTTTCTTCGCGATATATCAGAGATGGCAGAGAAAGAAGAACAAAAGAATCTGATTGAGCTGCTTCTTCCAATATCTTCCGTTTGGCCGCCAACAAGTCTTTTTCAGCCTTTGTATAACCCCCACGAGACATTATATGAGGGCAATCATTCTTTCTACCTTCTTTTGTGCCTTTTTCCTTTCTTCCTGCGAATAAGAAATAAAAAAAGAGGTTACAATCAATAAAGATATTTGATAAGTAAATAAAATGAAAAAGAAGTCAACTCACTAAAGCTTCTGGAGTAGTCTGAAGCCTAAAAAATTCTTGTCAAGTCGCTTGATCAATATAAGAATGCTTGCTGCACGGATTAGGACGAGGCTCATCATCTTTCACCTCGATATGCACGTAATTTTTAGCTAGATTTGTCTTAAACTTCCTCCATCATTCACAACAATACGTCATTGTTTTCTTGTATAAGATGTTACTATGAGGAACGTCGTAAGTGAGCTGTAATGCATGCATTGAAGGAGTGAGTGACAAATTTGATAATCATTACATACAAAAGAGAATTTTAGACCTGGATTGTCTCAAATATGTTGCTTCACATGTTCATCTATATTTATCCACTCCTCTATCAAGATGCTAGGCTTGTTGTGTGCAAGGAGACCGACAAAACTCCTATATCATCTTGTATTATGCCCGATTAGTTTCCAATATCTATAAAACTCAATCGGTATTTTTTTCCCAGAACTCTGACTTAGAGCAATGTCTCTCAACCGTGTGCCTCTTCTACCCCTCTGTACAGACTGGTTACTGGGCTCACTTTGAATTTGGCTCGGAGCATTGCTAGGTTTGCTCTAATTAACACTAACTGGCTCGCTTTGATGACTACTAGGTGGCTCCGGAGCCTCTACACTAAGACACCTCAGATCCTTCATTTTCCTTTTAAGACATTCATGAACATAATGGTACTAAGTTTCAAACCCAATGGAAAGCACAATGAAGTTTCAGATTGGATATGCAGCCACTTAGAGTAAGAGAAATTACAAACTCTTAAAATCATGGACAAATAGTAAATGCAGAACCTAGTATCAACATAATTATAAAGTTTGCACATAATCCTTCAATGAAGGAAAGTTGAATTCTATACGCATTATCAAGGTACATATAGCAACTGGATCTAACTTTTCATAATAAAGGTATATAGATACAAGTTTCAGAAATTGCATTACAAAGCTATTTAGAATTTTCATAACTTTATATTCAATTCAAACTCACATAGCAAATATCATAATGTGATAATCCAAGACAAGAAAGTATAAATAAAATAATATCCATGATCATTAATGAGAGCTTAAAAAAGATTCCATCAATTAAAAAAATTTGAAAACCCTAACCAATTTCAAGTTCAAACTTTGCCGCAAATAAGACAATGAATAATGACAACAAGAAAATGATGAGACAATTCACCCTTGTAAGTAGACCCAAACCCACATGTTCCAATTACATTTTGGAGGCCGAACCTAGTATCTGAAGTTATCATCACTGAGTTCAATGGCGAGAGCAAGATAGAGAGCAACATTGGGCATATTCAAACAAATCCGTAATCATAAAACAAAACACCTCATTTTCCCACTTCAAGCATATCAGGATCTGATGCCAAACATGGATAAACTAACCCGAAACAATATCAAAAGGATCAAGTTCAAATTATTAACATCAATAAAAAAAAACCTGGAAAGTTGCTTCACGAGAGTCAGAGTAATTCTTTATGCTCCCGTTTGAAAGAAGAACGATCGGCGAGGCTTTTAAGAGAGGGGAGTCAGAGTTGGAATGTTGTCGATTGACAGAGAAATGAAGGTCAACTGTAGGCAAGGTATATGGGTAGTAACTCTTCCTTGACCAATACAAATCCAACCCAATGCCGCCCCTGAGCTTGTCAACAAGAACACCATCGGACGGATTGTGACACTAGGTCTAGAGACAAAGATTGTTCCAAATTCAGAGAGAAAGAGGATGGCGGAGTTGTAAACAATAATACCGTCAGAGAAATTTCAGGAAAAAGTGAGTTCATAGAGGAAGCTAACATTTGGCGGGAGGAAGAGAAGAGTGAAATTTTAATTAGGGAGCCACATTTAAGACCGGTTGTTCAAAACAACCGGTCTTAAATATATCTTTTAGACTGGTTCTAAAAATAACCGGTCTAAAAAGTGAAAAAAAGTTATTTTTAAATGCAGGTCTTTTGTTTAAACCGGTTTTAGATATAACCGATCTAAAAAATATATTTATTTTTAATTATTTTTATCCTTTTTAGACTGGTTTATCATAAATGAGGTCTAAATAATTTCTTTTAGATCTTATATTCATGGAACCGATCTTAGAAGTTCTGTATAATTACAGAAATGCCACCGGTCATACCTTTTAGACCTTATCCCCCTATAACCGGTGTAAATGTGCCGGTCTAAAATACTTATTTTGTACTAGTGTAATCTCCTTCAGGTATGAAAAAGAAGTTGTCAAAATGACTTATGAAGTTGTCAAAATAGCACAACCAGTTGTCAAAAAAGTGAAATGCACTTGTCAAAAAAGACGTGAGCACTTATAAAAAAGGTATATGTAGTTGTGAAAATTGGCACATGTAGTTGTCAAAAAATGTGCTCCATGGAGGAAAATGTTCTTATCAAAATAGCTCTTACAATTGTCAAAATGGGCATAAGCACTTGTGAAGGTTATGACTGAGACTTGTGAAACTTATAAACTCTTTAAGGTACCAAAATGAACTTGTCAAAATAACTGAATCAGTTGTCAAAATATGCATAGGCAGTTATTAAAATGTTTATATGTAGTTGGGACTTGTGAAACTTCTAAAGTCCTCCAGGTATGTAAATTAACTCATGAATTTGTAAAAATATGTACAAACAGTTGTTAAAATGCTTATATGTTGTGCCTTTCCTTTTTTATTCAATAAGGGCAATTTAGCTATTTCACATTTCCAATTAATCACAATGTAGTCCTTAAAACTTTTTTGATTTGGGAATTTGGTTTGAGATTTTTTTTGTATTTTTTTGGGTTCTTGGATGGAACTTATCAGTGATTTTCCCTTAACTAATCTCCCTAATACATTCAAAACATATGGGCTCGTGGGCACGTGGTCGACCCCATTTCTGAACTGCAGGGATACTTCATACATATGTAGATCTATTTGGTAATGATGACCCATTATAAGTCTTCATCTAATTATTAACTATATATCATTATAATATAAACCAATTGCTTTTGAAAAGAAATTTTGACTTTATCAAAAATACAAATACGTTGCCTAATTGAATACATTTTACGACAAAAATTTAAAGAGAATTTTCTAATCAACGAACAACACAGCTAATTAATCAGAGGCAATTACTAGTATTATATTGCCAAGTGTGAGGGCATGTGTATGTCCCTTTATGACGGGAATTAGATGCATAACGATTCACAGGATAAATAAGGGAGCCATCTTGAACGTTGAAACTTGAAAGTTAATAAATTGTGACAAAAATAGATAATAGTTTATTTTAAGGTTTCACTTTGAAACTAGATGCATGCACTGTTGATTAAGTGACGGAATCGTAATTTTGGTCTAAAGGGAGCGAAAGTTCACGGTGAATGACGACACTCTAATCAATTTTTCTTCGGCTATTGTTGAAAAGTCACATTGCTGATCACTTACTTCTATGATCAAGTTTAACTCAATAAACTCATCAACATATCGTCTGTGCCGCCTGATATCAATAAAACTTCTATAAAATACTATTACATATTTATAATTGTGTAGAAAAAGCCCACGTGATATTTGACATGATGTAATTATATAGAGTATACGGTGTTACAGATATATAATTATACTACTATTTTTAACAAAATTAATAAACTCCGTTACATATATATGTACACATACATATATGTTAACTATTACTCATCATGTTGGATAATATATATATAGTAATTATTACACACCGCGTTGGATTATGTAGTATATATGAACGATATTCTGCATTTTTTTAAACTTTTATAATGACTATTGATAAATCAAACTTGGATATTGCACTTTCTCCAATTTTGACCTCGTTGGTTCAAAATCAAACGTCGGTGTTATTACTTAATAAAAGAGAATAATAGTGATAATTTAAGAGGGGCGTCAATTATTGACGCTTATACTAAGACGACCGTGCCCGAGATAGAAAGCAAGCCGCCAAAATGTTTTCCTGTTATAGATCCCTCCCTCTCTCTTTCCTCTTTCATATCCTTCATAACTTCCCAAAAGGAAACCCTAACCCCCTCCTTCTCTCTCCATGTTCTCTATCAAGCTCACCTCTTGATCCCAGAAACTAACACAAGTTTCACTCATTCGCTATATATCTGAGATCAAGGGAGAGAAAACTTCAGTTATGGAGAGCGTTAAGCAGACATGCAAGAGGGTTTTGGGACGATGCAAGCGATGCATCGAAGGAGGAAGCAGCTACAACATAATCTCGAAGGTTCAAGAATCATTGGGAAAGAGTAAGAAGAACAAGAAACAGTTGGCTCCAGAGGGATGCTTCTGGGTATACGTGGGACCCCAGAGAGAGAGATTCTTAATGAAGATAGAGGTGGCTAATCACCCAATGTTCAAGCTGCTTCTAGATGACGCTCAGACTGAGTTTGGCTACAGAAACGAGGGCCCCATTTGGCTTCCTTGTGATGTTAATCTCTTCTGCGAAGCTGTGGCCGAGATGGAGATGGAGATCGAAGAAGATAATATGAGTTCTGCATCATCATCATGGGCTTGCTCCTTTCATAATCACAAGAGTTATCCTAACTCGCTTATGCACAGTCCTCTTTCCTATCTTTCTTCTTCTAACCATACTGCTGCTGCAGATTACGAGCTTTTAACTCCCTCCACATTCTATGTTTAAACTCTACACACACCCACACACCCGTGTTTTAATTGTGTGTGTCACCACGTCCTAGAGCTTTGGGTTGGGGGTGTCAACTGCGCCTTGTCTTTTGTGCCTCAATGTCCATCAATTTTGGGGGTTTTCTTTTAGTCTTTAGATTTTACATGAAATAAGGGATATTTCGATATCTTATGACTAAAAAATGAAGTTATTTTTAATTTTTTACTATTTTAAAAAAAATTAAGACTCTAAACAAAAAAGATATTACACAATTTGTGAGTCTTAAAATCTTTTAAGAATTGTAAAAAAAAAATAGCTCTACTTTTTACTAATAAAACATCAAAATATCACTTATTTTATATAGAATCTAAAGATCAAAACAACCACACACAAATTTGAGAATGGCTCTAAAATTGAGAGGCAAGTAGAGAACGTAGCTGACACCCGGTCAATGATGATATGCGGAGGCTTTAGTGTTGTGAATAGTGATATATGCATGTATAAATACATAAACGTGTGATGGATATATGATATTGCTCATGACAAAAGGAGTGTCCCTTTTCTTTTCTTGGTTATGGAAATCAGAGAGGAGTAGAGGAAAAGCATCTATATATATATGGCTAGCTAACTCAAATGTGGGTTTGGTCAATTACACGTCTAAGGGGTATTTGGGTTAGTAGTGTTAGAAATTGTTTTTTTTTTTTTAAAAAAAGCTAGACTTTTAAACTGTTTCTTAAAAGCTGCTTTTAAAAAAAAATCTCAGTTATTAAAACGTCAACCTAAACATCCTAAACTAGTTATCATCAAGCTTTTTTATTAAAAAAAAAACCATGTTAGAAATGCCAAAACAAACAGGCTCTAAATATTCTCGAGCTGACATTATATTCTTCTATAGATAGAATGCAATTTTGGCAATGATTGTATTTCCTTTTTGAATTAAAAGAAAACTTTAACCAGCTAGTAAATATTATTAATGCATTGATTGCACTCATCAGTAATTTTTTAATTGTTGTATTATATATAACTAATTAAGTACGCCCTTTACATCAACAGATGTAGTAAACAATGTGTATTTCCTGTTTGATATTGTTATTCTTTACCAATAATAGTAAGTAGTAGTATCGATGGCCTTCTTATATTCTATTGACATAATAACTCCTCTATAAGTGGGAGGATAAAGGTTCAATCCCCCATCAAACGGTTAATGTATGCTCTTTAATTTAAAAAGGATTAATAAAATATTTGATCCCTCAAATTTTTCTTCTGTTTTGTTACGGTTCTTGAAATCTCAAATATCATGAGTTTTGGTCCCTCATGAGATAAATAGTCCAAGTTTTTATTAAATTGTAGGAACCTATATTTTAAACGAAATAAAATTTAAGAGACCAAAAAATGATATTGTATTAATTTTTAAAAAAATTAAACTTGAGGGAACAAAAATAAAATGAGAGTAGATCAAATATTGCATCAACCTTTAAAAAAAATGAGGTTGTGTTCATAAAACTGGAACGATTTTTTTAACCAAAATAACCATCGCGGCTACATCCTTCCTGTTGGGTTTTTGGCTCCATTTTTGTATGTGCAGAAAAGCCCATGTTTATATTACCTAAATTTTATATATTTCTTATTTTATGTATTTTCTATTTTATAAAAATAAAAGAAAGGAAATGAAAGAAAAAATACGAAAGAAGGAAAAGAGTGGGAGAATGAAAAAAGAAAGAAAGAAAGTTTCTTTATTGTTCTTTGTGATAAAGAATATTCTTACAGAGTTTTCTAATTTGATGTTGTTTCTCACTTATTTAAGTGGAGAGAGGGTATATTAAGTTTTTGGACAAAGAGATCCCACCAAGGATGGATAGGCTGAGGCTGGAGAGGTCGGTGAAGTCTAATTTTGCAGCCATGTGCGAGAAACACAGCTTCACATGTCAGTATCGATAAATCAATGTTTGCACATTCATTAACTATTGGATTGAGTTAAAATTTGGTTATCAGATTTAGAAGATATGTTTCATGTTTTTCAATGGTGGGATCGTCGTTTAGAGGCTTAGTGTGAGAGAAAACATGTTCGTAATTAGGAACATTTTTCTAGTATTTTTAGATATTTTGTTCTATAATTGTAAGCTTGTAACTTTGATTGTTTGGTTAGATAGTTTCACGTGTTTGTGCATTTTTTTGAGACTCTCTTGTATCTTATTTTGATAATAATGAATCATATTTTCATTGGTCTGGTCGACACGTGATTTTTACCCTTACCTTAATGGATTTTCCACGTTAATAATTTTAATGTTTCTTATACCGTTTAATTTATACCATATATTTGTTTACTTTATTTTCTCAAAGATTCTTACAAGTGATAGTAATGTTTAACATCCGCTGGCTCCTTTATCAAACCCTTTAGTATTTTGACATTTATCAGAGTATTAACGCGCAGTCTAATAGGCATACAGAAATAGTATAATATACTGATATAAAATTTTTGATTACATTACATAAAATCTCCACAGGGTTTGTATATGGTACAATACATATCCAAATACAAATATGGACTAACAGATAACCAACGAAGAATTTCTTGAACCAGCATCAAACCTTCATCTGCTGGTAGCTTCTAATTTTCCCTCTAAGCCGCTTTCTTTAGCTGAGTAAATTTTATATTTTTGGAAAGAGTGAGATTCATATGAATCTCAGTAGTAACATAATATCAATCATATAAAATATGAAAAGTAAATATGCAATGCAGCATTTATCATGATGTAGCAATCAAAATGCTATGCCCATGTTTAACAATGCTCAGGAACCAAATGATGATTTTGTCCGGATCAAAATGATCATATATTCTTGACCTGCACAAATATCATCTTATAATATGATCATAACAACTTGGAGCAGGTCTATACCTGTCAGTACATATCACAACTTGGAGGAAGCCTATACATGTCCGTATATATCAAGCCACTCAACTAGGTTCATCTAGCCACATGGTGCCCCAAAGGTTTCATAGGGTGGTTTAACTCATCACTCACACACAGTGAGTATCAATACCACAAGTAACACATTGTACAGACCATGACAACCATTACATATTAATAATTACATAGAGTATAAAAGATAGAGTTAATACTTGAACTCCTTTTCAAAGCCTAACTATTGCATATCCTTTAACTTTTTGTTTGGCTCGGGAAATTATCAAATCCTAAAATTCTCAAAATAATTGCAAATGAGTTATTACTCATTCATACTTCATTCTAGAATTTATAAGTTGGTTGTCTTGATCCAAAATCACATTTTTACCAAAATGCCCCTGAAAAACCCAGTCTAATTCTCTTTTTACCTAGTACATTTGTACTTTACCAAAAATTATGACTCTGGCTATATCTACACAATTTCATGTGTAGAATCCATTTTTGATCTTATTTTGGACAAAATCACACTCAAATGACCATATTTCCCTTGACATCCATTGATTAGGGTTTTAGGGGAAAAATTATCATTTTCGTAGGTTTTTCCAGAAATTTCCAGCTTTTTCAGTCAACTTTAAAAATTCATAACTAAATCTATAAAATTTCAAATTGGGTGGTTCCAGTTCCTATGTAAACCTCTTTCAGTCCTATTTTAGGAAAAAAATATCACAGATTACCAGACATAACTACAAAAATTCCAAAAAATTCTCCAAGAAAGTTTGTCCCAGAATTTATTCTAGAATCATGGTCAAACTTTGAAAAATCATATATTTCAATCCACACATCCAAACGGATTATATTACCTATCAAATTAAAGCTCATGATGTCTACTTTCATGATGAAAAATTTCATAGGGTTTGGACTAGGTTTGGTTATTCAAAAACACATCACAGAAGTCTGGACCCAATTGGATGAATAGAAGTTTCATGTTTTAACCCTTAAAACACCTTCTTTGCCACTTGTATTTCTATGTTTAATTATCCAATCATCATTTATACATAATCAATGGAAATTTGGGCAGCATCTCTCCTTACAAATTGAGCATCCCAAGTTTACAAAATTCACCATAATAGGTAGATATCCAGCCAGACAGTAATCACAACACAATTTTCAACAAGAATATTAGAATCTTCGTAACTTACCTTGTCATTTCCTCTTCTCCTTCTTTGGACGTGCAATCCTCTACCTCTTCCTTGAGTTTGTAGTTGTTTGATAGCTATACAAAGAGGATATGGAGACTAAAAAGAAGATTCACAAACTAGAATACAAGAATATGTAAAGATTTCTACCTACTTACCTAGATCTTGCTCCTTGAATCTTGTATTCTCCTCTTTCTCTTCCTTTCTCCCCTAGCTCTCTTCTTCCTCTTCTCTTCTTCTCCCTTAGCTGATCATGGCCCCTTTTATAGAGAACTAAAGAGTTCTCTAGAAGTAGCTTAGGTGTCCCCTTGATATTATTATTTTATTTCAATTTTATCATATGCTAAAGTATTATATATTATTTTATTTCATGAGATTTCTCTTCCATTTTATTCATGTCTCTAGCTCAATTTGTGCCCAAGTAAAAGGAAAAATATTGGCTCTTGATTTTTATTAGCCAAAATGACCAAATTACCCTTGCATCTTTCCCATTTTGCATATAATGGGAAATTTGGCAGAATTTTCATTAAACTTTGAAAATTCATATCTAATTGTATAGATATCAAATTAGGATGGTTCCAGAGGCTATGTGACCCTTTTTATGTCTATTTTTAGGGGGGGAAATGACCTTTGGAAAATTGGAAGCTTAACATTTTCAGAATTTTCGTTTTTTCATACTGCCATAGAAAAATCTTAGTTTCATTGGGCTAACTTCAAAAATCCATATCTCCTTGTATACAACTCCAAAAATTATATATGACCTATAAAATTAAATATTGTGATGTCTAATTTCATTTTAGAAAGTTTCATAATTTTTGGACATCATTTTCCTATTTAAAAATATTTCACAACATGACTTCCTTAAAAGGAAACTTACCGACAACTTCCTTAACTTATGTACCAAATAATTATATTGTGTTTAACCTCTAATTATTTTGTTGTGTCTCTTAATATGCTCTTTAATTCACCATTTTATCCATTTAATACCACTAAGGTATAGAAGAATTTTGGTAACTGAAATTTGGGATATTACATCATTTCTAACACTTCCATCAATTTTTCAGCTGAAAAGAATATCAATATCACTACAGAATTGATTTATTTATAATATCCTTTCATGTTTATAGTTTAATTTAATTATTTGATAAACACATGTACACATAAAAAAATTTGTTTTCCTAAACATATAACACATAAATGAAGTTTTAAGTTTTTAACCGTAGATTGGAAGAAATTATTATTATTAATAAAAAGAAAATAGATGATGTGCGGGTCTACCTTCATCAAACATATGTCTCTGGTTTTTGTACCTTTTTTTTTTTTTGGGGGACTTAAAACAAAGGGGAAAATGAAAAACCATGGATTTTGCTGGAACCTTATTTATCAGCACACTTTCAATGACATGTACTTCAGATCGTTTTCCCCCTCCTTTTTTTTTTTTTTTTTTTCATGTCAAAAGAGTTGGTGGTTAGTAGAGAAAAAACCGGAGAGGTTCGCTTCTTATTGTTTTCGCCTTATCGTAGTATTAACTGTTGACTTTTCTTTTGGTAATTAACCTTTTCCCTTTCCTACCTCAATAGATTCTTTTTGCATCATTCCAGTAATAATTTACCATCTGGCTCGGCGCAGGAATAATGGGAAGAATATTTCTTTTTATATGAGTATTTTTTCTTCTTTCCCCCCTAATTTTTTTGGCTGGTTCTAATCATCCCTATCAATCTTTTCCAACAATAAAAATCCACCAGCGGTCAATTTTAAGCTAAACAATAGGTAAACGTTAGGACATCAATAATATAGATATATATAGAGTATTTGAAATAGCGATTGAAACTTTTAAAAATACTTTTTAATCATAATTTATAATATACGAGGTAAAACCTTACTTATTCCACCAACCTACTTTAGAAAGGCGGAAAGTTGAATGATAATAACAATAATAGAACATGAATGATGCCATCTATATTTCAATTTCCATATAAATTTGTAGGAAAACATGCAAAATTACATATGCATACATGTTAACTTATTTTGATTAAAATAGATCCTTAGTTAAATTAGTAGATGTCTGAGAAGGAGTAGATACCATTGATACTATTTGATAGGGGTGGGCATGGGTAAGTTTGGGTAGGGTGAGACCCTTGCCCTATGTCTCGCCTAAAGGATGAACGGGTTGCATTTTACAGCTCGATGTCCTATCCTACCTGGTAGAAACTCTAACTATGGTATTAGTTTGGGCAGGACGGACTTCCTTATTCAATTGTAACTCCTTAACTAATACCATATGTACAAAAATTCTAATTACACCTAATAAATACTATTAAAAACTTCAAATACATTCCATAATTTCACATTTTGAGTTATCTCAAAATAAATCTATAACTTGAGTCTTAAAATTTAAAAAAAAACTACTATATATCTTAACAATTACATGACAACTTATGAAGTGACGTGTTTGTGTATGAGTTTTGTTTAATATGAATAAGTGCAATTGCGATAAATACTTTAAAGAAACTAAGTTTCTTGTCTTTGATCTCAATTTTTTAATATTTGCATCATCCATCCAAATTAAAAAACCACGTCTATCCAAAAAGTAATGACTTATATGTAAATTGTAGTGGATTGATATTAAATAATAATATAAAATATTTCATAAAAATGAATATATATATATATATATATATATATATATATATATATATATATATATTTAAATTACTATTAAAAAATTTTATATCTAGAGAGTGGGGATAAATAATTACACCAAAACATCTTGATATGAATCATAAAACAAAAAATAATCGATCTGATTCAAATAAGAATTTTTTTTGTAGGTTTTTTTTATTCCAAAGAAAAAACTATTTGAATAAAGAGCAGAGTTAATACAAATACAGACCAAACTAAAGATATTAAGCATAACAAATATTTTTTTCTTTAAGTTAATTGTATTTTTTATTTTTGTGAACTCAATTAAAAAATTAAAGAACTTATTTTTTTTCTTTATTTATTTTTTATTTATATTCTATATCTATATTATTTAATATTATAATATAATAATATAATTTATTATTAATAATATAATAAAATTTATAAAAATTATCTATATTATTTAATATGATAATATCATAGATCTTATTAATAATATGATAATTTATAAAAAATTATTTCTATTTTATAACTTATAATATTATATTATAATATTAATATAATTATAATATAATAATATAAATTATATATATATATATATATATATATATATATATATATATTAATAGAATATATAAATATATAATAATAAAAATATTCTGATCTAAATTCTAAATTATAAATTGGAATATAAGAATATAAATATAAATAATTAAACAAATTAAATGAAAAAAATATATAACATATAATATAGGCGACAAAGAGGTAGTCTATAAATTTTTATTTTCTTTTTTTATGTCTTATCTTAGTGTTATCTAAGAAAATTTCTTGTATTTTAATCTGATCTAAACATTTTCCTTAAAAAAAAGGAAAAAATTCTTGAATTTTTTTTTGGAAATACTTCAATTGGTACACGTAAGAAATAGGTAAATTATGTTGCTTTTTGTTCAATTTTTCATGGAGTCAAATTCTCAGCAGTATGAGTCAAGGGAATGACCCCCTGTTCTCTGATTTACTAGGTCTTGAATTAGATTGGATAGGGATAGATATAGATCAGACAGGGAATCGAATTCCATTTTTAGTTGGGGAAGCGTACAAAAAATACTTGTATACAGGCTCCTAAAAGTATATGAACACTCTGGCATTTATTCAATATTAGTTAGATTGAATAGCTAATTGGCTTTCTTTCTATTATTTCTTTTTATATTTAGAATTCTATTTATTTATAAATAGAATATACAAATATATTTATAATATAAATATTAATATGTTCAATTTATTATTTATTAAATTAAAAGAAATAAATAAATTTAAAATATGAAATTCATATTCTGATTATATATTTATAATTCTATATTTTATATATTAAATTCTATACTAAAATAAAAAAATATAAATTATAATACTTTAATACTAATATATAAATCATATAAATATATAATTTAATATAAATATATATTCTATACTAATATAAATATATTAAATATTAAATAAATAATATTATATTCTTCCATTTTATTCAAAAAATAATATTCTAATTAAATATTATAATAAATTAAAAAATTAAATAGAAATATTTATTAATATAATAGATATTATTAGAAGATTTTAAATATATTTTTGAATAATTATATTTTGATATTTAATATTTATATTGATATATTGATTTTTATATTTATTTATTTTGAATTTTTAAATATATTTTTTTATAATAATTACATATACCATTTTTGCATAAATGAGTTATTCTATTTGTATAGATATGGTGGAGGGGCACTTTCAATCTTTGTTTGTCCATTAGTTTTCAAATCTTCGCTTTATCGCGAGGTAGAGCAGCTTGGTAGCTCGTAAGGCTCATAATCTTAAGATCACGGGTTTAAATCCCTTCTCCGCAACATTTTTTTGACAAAAAAAGGAGGTTTGATTTCATTAACTATAAATTAATTAAAACTAAAAATTAATTAAAATAAAAATGAATTACTATTTTTTTTCTTTTGGGGTTCAAGGAGAAAGGGGAGGGGGATACACTATACTACCAGAGTCAACTCTATTTAATCCCTTATACTATTAAATATATAAACTTTAGACTATTAAATACATACATAGGGGGCGCGGAGTGGATAGTGGGAATCGAACCCGCGTCTTCTCTTTGCAAAGAAATTTTATCATTAGACTATATCCGCATTTTTATCGTCCTTGATACGTAATATATATATTCTATTTGTGCAGAGCTATGTCTGATACTTTGTTGGGGGTAATTCAAAATTTAAAAAATAGGAATTCTCGATTCTATATCTATCTATATCTATAAAATAGTAATCAAATTGTATAAGTAATCACAACTGTATTGTGTGTGTGTATTATTCTAATTCTTTTTTTATAATATAATAATATAATAAATTATATTTAATTTTTAATTATGAAATTCTTATTATATATATATATATATATATTCTAAATTATTTAATTCTTATAGATTTCTTATAGAAATGTATAATTTATTTATTATTTAGTTTTTTTTAGTTTTACAATATAAAGTATAAGATTTTTTCAAAAGTTTGACCCCTCCCTCTAATTTTTTTAGCTTTCTTTATTTGAATTTTGGGTGCTTGTATTCCATTTTTAATTTGTCTCACAATGGGAAAAACTTCGGGGGAGGGGTCATTTAATTTTTAGATCTATAATAAATAGGTTCAAGAGATAAGAGAATTAAGAATACCTACTAGAAAAACTAATCCAATCCATAATGATGTACCAAAAATATAACATTTTTGTTACTCGACCAACCATTAGGAAAAGCAAATACAACAAGTATACCGATTAATAAAATTGTTGAAGTAGCAATTAATGCAAAAACAACCAATTGAAAAGCAATAGTCATGTTTCTAATCCTCCAATTTACCAACAAAATAACTATACCATTTGATGCCCTCATCAAATAGTTTGATCCAGATTCATTTTGCAAGTTTGTTATTACGAGTAGTTCCTACAAATGATCGAACTAATGATGTATACAATACTTGAATTCTCAATGTAGATGCTACATAGTTGGTTCTCATCCTTTAGAGACTATGGGTGTAATAGGAGCATCTGTTGAAAAAATGATCACCTTAAGATGATCATCTCGTGGCGATTGGGAACAAATCAAATCAGATGGTTCTATGTATCAATCTTTTCGACCTCGGTTCAGTAGGAGCAAGTCATAAAGATTAAGAAAAATTGATCATTCACATATAGGCCTTTTGTTTATTCATAAGAAAAAGCACCAAATTATTAAGAAATCCATGACAAGAACAAGAGATCAAAAGCTGACTGAAAATAAAGAAAAAAAGAATTATGATTTGATCCATATTAAATTGTTCATGGTTTCTTCTAGACAGGCGAATTGGTTCAATATTTAATATTCCATTTTTTATCAATTCCGTATTTTTATTCAATTATGTAAAAGTAAAATCCTTCTAAAGCTTAATTTTCATAATATACAGACTTAGTTCTCCTCTTTGAATAGAGGCTATAACAATCTCTTTTATATTTTTTAGTCTAAGTAGGATACAATATACTTGGGTATTATTAATTATTGTTTCATTTAAGCAACCAGGTCAGTTCCATTGAAAAGGCAAATACCCTCTTAGGAAGCAATTAGGTTCTGCTTCGATGTTGTTCGTGTATCTATCTTTTTTACACCCTTTTTCATGTTGGATCCTGCATAATCTTCTTTAACATCTTTTTCTTTCTTTGAAATGGATGCTTCAAGATTTAGTTGACTTGCATATTATGTTTTATTCTTTTCCGTGATCTTTTTCTTTTCACTAACATTTTGATTTACATTAAAATTCAACACTCGATACGAAAAATTCGTACAACAGATTAGCAATCTGACGCTTTATCAACTCAGTCATCTCTCCCCAATTGAAAGGGGCCCTTTCTTTTCTTTTTTATTTATTTAATTTGATATTTCTATTTTATCTCTATTTATATAATATTATAATAACTTATATTATAATATATTTGAGAATATATTTATTAAATTATTAAACAATAGAAAATATTCTATTTATAGATTATAGAATTAGAATTATATGTTCTAATTATAGAATTCTATATATTCTATTATATATAGAAAATTATAGAATTAAAAAAACTTATTTTTTCATCCCGGCTAGGTTAGTACCTAGCCTGACCTTTTTTTGTTCCCATGAATTATGGATAAAAAAGATTTATTTGATTTGAAAAAAAATTACTTGTTATTGAAACAAGATCAAACATAAGAATGTCATTTATTATTACTTTTCTTTTTTTCCCGTAAAGTATTTAAAAAGAAAAAAAAGGAATGAAACTAAGTATTTTTGCACAATGCATTTTTATGTTATGGCTTAAGTAGTTTTTCGAGATATATCTATCAAAACACCTTTAGCAAAACAAAATAAAAAAATCCAATGGGTCCTCTTTTCTTAATTCCATTAGATCCCTTTACGAAACACGTCAACACTCTAAATTTTATGATTCTTTTTTGATCCTATTTATGAATCCATTGTTGGACAAAAGTTCCATTTATATACAATAATCGCATTGAAGTGTGTATAGTTTAGTGGTAAAAGTGTGATTCGTTCTATGGATGCCTCGTTTGATTCATATATTATTATTATTATTAATATAATAATAATATCTATATTATATTAATATTATAAGTTATAAATAGAAAGGAATTTTTATAATTTATTATATCTGAATAATGTATAGTGTGTTTGGATACAGCTTTTGAGAATAACTTCTGGAGAAAAAGTGAAAAAAGTGATTTTTTTAGTAGATTATGAGAATAATAGATTATATGAAATAAGTGATTTTAATAAAATGATAGTGTTTGGATATTGGGTTGGGAATCACTTTTTAGTGGTCAAATTACTAAAAATGACATTAGCTTTTGTGATAATTACATATAAAGTATAAGGTTATATTTTATTAACAATAAGAGAAAAAAAAAATCATAACAACATTACTTCAAATTTAACGATTTTGTTAAATTTGTACCATTTTTAATTATTCATTATTATTTTTGCCCATTCTAAAACTTATTTGTACCAGACGCCCATCAGGAAAAACTTGATTTTTAAATTTGCATATGAACCCAATATTTAACATTACATTTTTAAATTAAATTTCTAAATTTTTTAAATTAAATTTTTCAAAAAGAAAAACATATGATAGATGAGAGAGAGAGAGAGTTTTGAAAAAAAAAAGACAGAGGGGGGAGAGAGGGATGTGAGGCTCACTAACAAGGAAAAGCAACAAAAAGAGGCTTTTCCTAAAACCATGGTTTTAGATACCAAAACCATGATTTTAGGACAAAAAGGGATTATGCAAAAAAAATTTGAGTGTTTGGTAATTTTTCCTTAAAACTATGGTTTTGAGAAAAAATCACTTTTTTGATTTCCATCCAAACACACTCTAAGTGTGACGATCCCGACTATGATCATTACATTTATGATAATACAATTGGAAGACAGACGAATAAATTCTTTCACTAGAGGTTGTCAAAAAAATTATTTTTTTATTTATAATTCAATTTAAAATAAAAAATATTATTAAAAGAAAAAGCCCGCTTGTTTTTCAAGAAGAGATAGGAAACATGTTCAATATCATTTGATTAAATAGTTGACCCAGCTCCTTGTTGTTTGAAGAAACCCCTCACTTCAATTGGTATTTTTTCATGAAAAGCAAACATAAGATAATAAATCTAGTCTTTCATTAACATTTCGAATAGCTGTCCTGAAAATAGAATATGGAATTAGAATTATATATATTTTTTTTAATAGAAGATTTTGATTTATTATCAAAATCCAATTTAAATTTCAAAATTTATTAATTAGTATTCAATTTGAAATATATAAATATATTATAAATATAAATTAGAAATATATAAATAATCAATATTTAATATATTTTATTAAGTTAAAATAAGAATATAAATTTTGAATATACATATACAATACAAATAAAAGAAGAAGAAGAAGTTATGCGAGTTACGAAGGAAACTTCAAGCTCATTTTGGTCATGGGTTGAGAACATGAATAGAACTCTATGAAATCTAATTTCTCATTGTTCCTCAATAGTAGAGCGGTCAGCTGTTAACTGATTGGTTGTAGGTTCAAATACTATTTAGGAAGATTTGATTCATTTCAAATATATATACACACACACTATTAAATAAAATAATACGAGTAGAATACTATTTATATAAAATAATGTGTATTTTAAATAAATTATATATAATTTTTCAGACAGGGCTATACCCCCGCCTAAAGCCCGACCCTACTTGATAGTTAGCTTGACCTAATGATACCCAAATTTTTTTAGGCTAGATAAGACGATTTTTGATTAGGCTGGCTACCATGCTCACCCTACTATTTGAATATCTGACACTTCTGTTTATGAAAATAATTTTATCAGAACACCACATTTATGAAAACTTGGACATGTACTGGTCATGGTCAAAATGGGGGAGCTCCACTGACAAGCTTAATTAATTAAGAAAATGTCAGGACACTACTTCCACACCATTATCTATCCCCACCATCATACTATACTAATATAATATCCCACTCTATCTTTATTAAGTTTTATATATGGCGTGATTCTCATTATTCTCTTCCAAAATAATTTGTGGTTTAGGTGATGTGCACTGTCTATACAGGTACTTGTTGTGCGTATTTTTAATCAAATTAAGATAAGAGGATGTTAAGTTTCAAAATAATAATAATAATAATAGCTAGTTACATGACAAATATCTGATAAATAAATCCCCAGATAGGCTTTGTGCCTTAGTAGGGTGCCTTAGATTATCCACGTTATTCCATCTCATTGACAAGTTTTATACTATATCTCCCAATCGTTCTAAATTATATCCTGATAATAATTTTAGATGGTTTCTGAATTTAATTCCTGGCCTAAAGTTCCCAAAATTATATATTCAAATACACTGGATACAAAGTTTTGTCTTAAACTGGGCCATCCCAATTCAGTAGGCCCAGTTTCTGGGGTAATGGGCCTCAAATAGTCGACCCGCTGAACGTTTCTTTAATTGAATGACAAGTGAAGTAAGGCTATTCTTAGCCCAAAGCTACAAGCAGGCCCAATTGAATTTCTCATTATATATGGTCAACAAGAGTCTTATTTGAATATGCGAAATCAGAAGCAAGGAAGGAATCGGAAGATATGGTGGCGATAGTGAATCAGGAACATATAATTAAATAATAGATATATATGAATAATTAGTGGAGGGTCAATGAATGATGTTGCTTTTGCATAATAATAATCGTTTAATTAATATTAGGTCGTCATATTTGGGATCTTATTTCCTACGCGTCACGATCCTCCAACATGTGATGCTAAAGCAACCTTGTCTTTCATTATTCCTTCATTTCCACTCCCGCCCAGCTAGCTAGGTCGCCTCCAAACTCCAATGCAAACTCTAAACTATATGTATATATAAATGTATGTACGTACGTAGTGGCCACTTGAGGGGTCAAATTAATTAAAGTGTCATATGGCGTGATTACATAAAATAAAATAAACGGCACCATTCATTTGATTAATTATTTAGATGTGGGCGACAAATGTCACGCATGATTACAGAATCTTCATCCTCGTTATTATTTGATTATCCATATATCTGTACGAACTCATCCATCCATTAATTATGAGCACTACTTGTTGGTTCTCTTATCTTGAGTGATCTATCCTCAGATTTCACTCCAGATGTGCCAACCCTCCATAGACCTGGTAAATTACATATACGAAACCTGTGATTTAATTAGATTTCTTATTTTAATAAAAGGGCGAGTGAAATATGTAAGAACTAGCTAAGCTAATAGAAGCATATACTCAACGGAGGAATATAATGTTCATGGTGATAACTTCAACATCCCTCCCTTTGATAACCCAGACGAGTACATGAGATCAAAAGTTATAATCCAAACTCGCACCCGGAGGTACTGAATTTGTGATTTATTAGATATTTCAACTTCACTAAATAACTTTGCGGCTGTAAAGAATCATTAACAACACAAATGAGAGAGAAATTATGGGGGCTGTAAATGATTTTTCCCCCAAAAAATATTGATATGTTGTCAATTCGCAGAGATTCACGAAGCAAGGGGGTATTAAATACTCGTTTCCAGGTCAACGTTCTGTGTTTGGATTAATTGGTGGAAGGATTAATAATTAACGAGATGGAGACGGGAGGAGGGGCCTACATGATGCGAAATTCTGAATTATAATAAAAAGAAAAGAATGCCAACCACGTTGAAACTAGCAGAAGAGATTTATCCTTTACAACATAATAAAATAAAATTTGAATATTTTTTAAAAGAGATGTCTATATTTAATATTTAACTATATCTTGAATATAATTATTTACAATAAGAGGATGAATTTTAGGCCTATAAAAGGAAGTGTTGTATAAAGAACAAACCTTTGAAATATTCTATCTCTTATTGAGTTTATTTTTCATTTTTTGATATTATGTCACCTTGATGGCGTGAGAAGAACTGGTTTAATCTTAAAGAGTGTCTGCATCTTTAAATTGTAGTGTCGTGGAACATCTCTTAGGATAGTGTCTTTAAGTACCACTGGAATCAACTTTTATATTTTAAATGCCCTCCCCTTACGCTTACATGTAAGCTTTTATTTTTTTTAAAAAAGGCAGGGAGGATACTACAAATTATGAGAACAATGACAAAATATATCAAGCTAGTCTTGTTTTGTGATATAATATAATAAGTGGAGGGTGAAGTTTGAAGCAGCCGAAGGGCCAAACACAGGGTGCTTTTTTTTTTTTGGGGGGGATTAAATGAAGTGGCTCCTATTGAAGCAAAAATGGTAGAAAATCGTTTGAAGTGGTTTGGACATATTCAGCGAAGGCCATTGAGTGTTTCGGTGAGAAGGGTTGATCAAGCAGTTTGGACCCCTGTTAGACGAGGTCGAGGAAGGCCAAAACAAACGCTTAATAAGATCATAGAGAAAGACCTTTTAATTAATAATATATCAAAATATATGATTTTTGATAGAGCACAATGACATCGTCTGATCCATGTAACCGACCCCACCTAATGAGATAAAAGCTTTATTATTGTTGTTGTTGGGGATTAAATAAAGTATAAGAAACATGTGGTGTAAATGTAATAGAGGCAAATGTGTATATTTATTTTAATGAGAGGAGTCATGACAACTTAATAAGAGATTTTTTTTTTCCTTTTTTTCATATGATCAAATGTAATTCTAAATCACTTTAAACTTTAAGTTTGATCTTTTTGGAAACTCAGACGATAAAAAGCTTTCACCTTTTCTAAAATGTGCACCACAATAACTTAAACTCAGTGTTTTCATGTTTGAGTGTGATGCAGCTCATTACCTTAATCAACAATTTGTTGATTAATTTAATAAGAGATTTTGAGTTTGAGTAAATATATTTCTTTAAAAAAAATTACTTAACACATACTTAAAAGAAAGAAATAGCTAATAAATGTTGGTCTAATTTATAAGGAGTTAACTCATAATTTATAAAATTATAAGTTCAATTTATTAATGCGAGAATATTGTTAATGGACAAGTCGTAAACACTTTTATAAGCACTATTTAAATATTGAGTCGTATGATCTTGATGAATTCTTGGTCTCAATTCATGTAAACTTTTTACTACTGTAAAAAAAAAAGAAAGAAAGAAGGAAATAGAAAAGAGATTTAAGGAGGGGGGAGGGGGAAATAGAAAGGAGACATGAATATTAAAGAAAGTGGGATATATCTTGCCATTGAAATGATGGAATTGTCATTATGTTGGAAGTGGCTTTCTACGTATCTTTCACTTACAAGTCTCTCTCTCCCCCCTCCCTCCGCCTTTGCCTTTCCTATCCTTATTCCTTCTCACTCTCCTTTTCATTTCCTCACTCCGTCGTCGCAGCCCTCTTAAGCATACCACATACCACTTCACCCTCTTTTTTTTTTTAAGGGAAAATTATTAAAAAAATGATTGGAGTAAATTAATTGTTAAATATTACCACACGTGTAAATAATCTTTAACGTATTTATAAGATCTTCTGTTGTATGCAAACAATCTTCCGTGTGTTCAAAAATATTCCTTATGAACGTGCAAACATTTTTCTTTGTATGTAAAATATCTTCTGTTGTGTGCAACAGATCTTCCATGTAGGATTTGACAATTAATTTACCTAAAAGATATTTTTTAGCAATTATCCACTTCTTTTATTATTTTTTTCTTCAAGAGACGAGTATTTAATTTATATAGTGTGTGTGCGCATATGAAGGCCCTCATCCCCGTGCATTTTTGTTATTTTCTTAGGTCTTACATGTTTATAGATAAACCAGTTTTCCTTATAAGTAAAGTGCTTAATACTTAGAATTAATCAAATATAAACCTTCATCAAACGATTCAGATTATTTAAAAAAAAAATTAACGATTCAGATTATTTTTTTAAAAAAATATTTTAATGATTATAGAATTTAAAATAATGATAACCTTTTAACTATTATTTTTTTAAAACAGGGTTTTTATTTAAAAAAACTTAAATATATTTAGACGGTCCATATCGATTAACTCTTATGACAAAGCAAAGTGTTTAATAGGAAACTTTATCCTTTAAAGATTTGAAAGGAAATGAAAGCATGCATAAATGATAAAACGTTCAACTAACCTTTTATTATATCAAAAGCGAAGAACAGCTTTTTATCATCAACAAAAAGAAGTGAACACCAAGTTTCGCTGCTTTTATTTCCATATCACTTTTTACTTGACCCTCACACATATTTACATGCATTTCCACCGACTTGGGTCTCCTTTTACCAACTTGCATTGACCAGTGATATGAAAGTTTCCGGTGAAAGGAGGTTGATACAATTAATAGTCGCAGTTGAAGAAGTCCACGGTCAACTCAAATCAAACATCGTATATTTTTACAACACTAACGTGGAAATTCAGATTCAGAGTTGAGGAATTCCATGTAGATTTGATGAAGCCACATAAATGCGTCGTTTCAAACTACTCCCTTCAGCTCATAAAGTTCATAAATAAATAAATAGCATATTTTAACTATATCACAAAAAATAAAAAAATAATAATTAAGTTATATAACTTTTTTCCACTCTTATTCTTTTCCAGAAACGTGTTTAATTACATTGAAAGTGTTATTTTAGAGAAAAGATATAATAAGTGGGGTAAAGTTAAAAAGTGAGTATTAATTATAGAGGTAAAATAAAAAAAATAACATTAATTAAACCAGAGATGACTTATATTCTTGACCATGCCATTTTTTATAGAAGTGCCCTATATTGTTGAATGGAGGGAGTAGTCATTTTAAGGCTTGTTTAGGATTACACTCGGAGTTTTTAAAAATATTTATTTACATAAATTGAAATAGAAGTAATCTCATATGCTTATCTTGTATATTATAAATCACGATTGAAAAGTTATTTTAGAAGGTTCTAATCATTATTTAAAACAAAATACTTAGAGTGTGTTTGGCAACCACTTTTAACACAATGGTTTTGTCAAAACCATGATTATGTGAGAAAATTGCCAAACACCCCATTTTTTATGAAAATCATTTTTCCCCCAAACCATGATTTTGAATCTTCAAAACGATGGTTTTGTGAGAAAATTGTCAAACACCCCATTTTTTATGAAAATCACTTTTTTCTCCAAACCATAATTTTGGATTTAAAACCTTGGTATGATAAAAAATTACAATTTTTAGCTTTTTTTTTTTCTTTCCTCTTTATCTCTCTTTCCCCATTTTTCTCTTTCCTCTTTCCTTTCTCTCTCCCCCCAAGGTAATTAAACTTGGACTGATTATTGAACCGGCCGGGGTACTGGATTAAGGGTCAGTGGGTCAAACCGGAGTCAAATCGGAGCTAATCCGGAACCAAACCAGTGAGAAAATGACAATTTCAGGTATGAAATTATAAAGAAAAAAATTGATTTTTTTTAAAAAGACTGGGAACCCCGGACCAGATCGGTGTTTCGACCGGTTCGCCAGTTTCCGGGCTAATTTTTTTTATGCTAGATAATTGACTAATGTTATCATTTTAATTTTTTAGATAAATTTATTTTATTTTTGGTATTTTTTATAAAATTAAATGTCAAATAATACATAAAATATAAATCTTATCCTTTATATGTAATTATCACAAAAGCTAATGTCTTTTTTGGTAAATTGACCACTAAAAAAAGTGATTCTCAGCCCAATATCCAAATATTTTCATTTTATCAAAATCATTTTTTCTCATAATCTATTATTTTCAGAATGTATTAAAAAAATCAATTTTTTTACTTTTTCTACTATTCTTAAAAACTATATCCAAACACACTTTTAGACACTTCAAGATCCGTTACGCTAAGGTATTTAGAAAAAATGCAATTCTTAATTGGAAAACTCAACATCAAACTGTCCGGTGAAGTAGTTCAGAAATTATGAATGATATATTTCTTCCTGATCCTAGCTGGGTGATCAATGCCTAAGGGGGTTGTTTGGTATGAGGAGAAGGAAGGAAAAGTGAGCGGAAGGAAAAAAATTTTTGAGTTAAATTTATAAAAATTAGAGAAACGGGGTTAAGATTTTTTAATTAAATTTTTTTATTCTTTTATCTTACATCTTCCCTTTATTAAAATTTTATAACCTTATTTTTTTAATTTTTAAAAATTCAACTCTTCAAAATTTTCCCTCCCCTCTCCTCCTTCTCCCTCACACCAAACAAGCCCTAAATCTTGGGGCTTAGACAAATTTTCTCCCAAAGCCGGTATGCTTGAAATAAGGCTGACGAAAATGTCAAAATTAAATTCAATTTCGTTAAATGCTAATAATGTCACGTTTACAAAAACTAATTGTGACATTTTCCCCCATATTGAAGCAGTAAAATGTGTTATTGATGTCTTCTCAAGTCAAAATTTTAATCCCAACGACTAACCTGATTCCCGAATCAATGAATCTAATCACCGTCCCAAGCACAGTGGTTGCTTTTCTCGCCGGAGCGTGACATCACGCGCCAAGCTCCTCATAATTGTTTTTTTGGTTAAAAACTATTTTTGTTCCGAAAGTATTTACTTAAGGGTAATTTTGTCTTAGAAGTTTTATATGGGGTAATGTTGCCCTGAAAGTTTTAGATGTGGGGCAATTTCGCTTTAATCATTATCCCAGTTAAGTTTGACTGTTAGTTGACCAAATTTTGGGACAAATTTGCTCATAAATTTGGTCAACTAACCGTCAACTTAATTACGATAATGGTCAGGGTGAAATTTCCCCATGTTTAAAACTTTCAGAGTAAAATTGTCTTAAATGAAATTTATGAAGCAAAATTATCCTTGAGTCAATACTTATAGGCCAAAAATACCTAAAACTCTCTTTTTTTTAATCCGATTCCTTTCCTTAGAAATTCTGCAATAGAACAAGACTCAGAACTAATTTTCTTTGCATCATTGTTATGTAACAAAAGTATATCATGTGTGAAGTTTTATTTTAAAAAAATTATATAATGTGGGAAAATATAAATTTATGTGCCTATATATACATTAATAAACATAAAACTTTTGAAAGTTAATGTAACATCAAGCAGGGCCACGTTCTCCAGTTTTTCATAGAAGACTTCTGGACTGGAAAAAATTTCTTTTCCAGCCAAAACCAGAAAGAACGTCCACTTCTGTCGCTCTGCACAATTGAAATCAGCTTTCACAGGACACTCCATCCATAGTTACCGATTCTATCTCTTTCTCTTTTAGCAGTTACATAACCCCATTAAGAGAAAGTTTGAACTTTTTTTTTTTTTAATTTTCATATATTATTCCTCCACATCACGTTCCTTCGCTTTATTCTGCTTGAGATTTATTCTCAGACCTTGCAAATCATTTTCCTCAGTATCTCCCCTGTTTCAAAGATTCTGGGTTTTGGTTCAGACCCTGAAAACCGAGAGATTATTCTAGTCTAAATTGAAAGTTGATTACTTTATTTATCAACTATTCGAGAAAAATGACTGTAGAAACCAGAGCTGATGAACCCAGAGGACAATTTCCTGTAGGAATGCGTGTTCTTGCTGTTGACGATGACCCAACTTGTCTTTTGGTGTTGGAAACTCTCCTTCGGAGATGCCAATATCACGGTTTGCTTCTAAATCTTTTGATGCCCTTTCCTTTTACTCTTAAGCTTATGGATCTGTGTTTTCATTTGTTCTGTGTTTTTTCAGATTTTGAGATTCTGTTAGCGTTTCTGTGTAAAAAAAAAAAATCTATTTCTTCATATGTTCACCTTACATTTCGATACCGACACATCTGACAAAATGTTTTAGCTACTTTTCACTCGGACCTTCCTTCCTCTCTTTCTTCAATTTTCATCTCTCGCTTTTCCTTTATTGTGTTTTCTAAGTTATTTGGTTTAATTGTTGGCTAATTTCAATCTCTTTTACCCACTCTCCCCCCCTTCATTTCAACACCTTTAATTCATCTCACCCTGTTTGGTGGCTTGTTCTTGCATGTGTTTCAGTGATTAAGTCTGTTCTATATTATTTGAATTCACTAAATTAAGGATCTAATAGCTTAAGAGTGACTTTGGGATTGTGTTAAAGGCTGGAATTTTTCTTGAGACATTCTGCAATTATTTGTGTTTTGATGCATATAAAATATGCCATTTTTCTCTTTCGGAATGACAGTTATTTTAACTTTGGCTAAAATTTTTTGCAGTAACGACGACCAATCAGGCAATAACAGCTTTGAAGATGCTAAGAGAAAACAAAAACAAGTTCGACCTGGTTATTAGTGATGTTCATATGCCTGACATGGACGGATTTAAGCTTCTTGAGCTTGTCGGTCTTGAGATGGACCTACCTGTCATAAGTAAGTCGTAGCTATACACTATTTTATCTTCGTCCTTTTCATTTTCAACACTTTTCCCCCATTATTTTGTCAGTTGTTGGCGACTTCTTAAAATTGGGATTTTTATATTTTGAGCATTACCGATGTTGGGTCTTAACTTTATATTGTAAAACGTGTGATTTCAGTGTTGTCTGCAAATGGCGACACCAAGCTGGTGATGAAGGGGATTTCTCATGGGGCTTGTGACTATCTTCTGAAACCTGTTCGAATCGAGGAGCTCAAGAACATTTGGCAGCATGTGATAAGGAGGAAGAAATTTGACCCAAAGGAGAAGAACAGTACTTGCAATAAAGACAAGCCTCAATCTGGTAGTACCAACAATGGATTAGGTTCAGCAGGAGCTGGGAGTACTGATCAGAATGCAAAGCTCAACAAGAAAAGGAAGGATCAGGATGATGAAGATGATGATGAGCATGAGCATGAGCATGAGCATGGTCATGACAACGATGATCCTTCAGCACAGAAGAAGCCTCGTGTCGTTTGGTCTGTTGAGCTCCACAGAAAGTTTGTGGCTGCTGTTAATCAATTAGGCATTGACAGTATGTTCTTGAATCTTTATCAACATACATGCATATATATTTTCAATCTTGGATCTCAAATTAACAAGCTTTTTATGAATAATCTTGGTGGCAGAGGCTGTGCCTAAGAAGATTCTGGATTTGATGAATGTTGAGAAGCTCACAAGGGAGAACGTGGCAAGCCATCTCCAGGCAATTTTCGAACACTTTCTGGTTTAGTTCAATTTTCATGTAATAAATGTTTTCTTTAAGCTGATGAGAAGGGCTTGCTGGTTTTTGTGATGACGACTGCAGAAATATAGGTTATATCTGAAGAGAATCAGCTGTGTAGCAAACCAGCAGGCTAATATGGTGGCAGCCTTAGGTAGTGCAGATGCATCCTATTTGAGAGTGGGATCTCTGGGTGGAATGAAACATCTTCAGCCAATGGGTGCTTCTGGACAGTTCCAGAACAATGTTTATCGATCCCTCCCATATAGTGGGATGATTGGAAGACTGAACACTCCTGCTGGTCTCGGTGTTCACGGGTTGCCTTCTTCAGGAATTCTTCAGTTGGGTCATGCACAGAATTTAAACAACAACAGCAGCAGCAACTCCATGAACGATCCTCTCAAGTTCCAGTCATCCATAGCTCACGTCAATCACAATCAGAATGGCGGTTCCCTTCAGGGCATGCCAGTGTCTGTAGGGCTTGACCAATTACAACCCAACAAGGTTGTCAGTTCTGTTCAAGGTCCCACCACTGGTTTTGATGATAAAACAATGTCTCTCATCTCGAACAAGTTGTCTGATCCGAGAGCAGGAGTAGTCTCTGGTTGCTCTAGACCTCCACTCGTGGGTATAGCGTCCAATGGCTTCTTGTTGGAACCGAATTCTCAAGACTCGCAAGGTGGGAGAGGTTATGAGAATCTTACTTCAGTAGCCTCTCAACACCCAGAATTTTCTTTGCCTTTGATGGATAATCATAATGGAAGGTGTAATGATAATTGGTCAAGTGCTGTGCAGTCATCTGGGATGCCCACTAATTCTTACCCAACAAGTAATTGTCTTCATGGAGGGAATCCAAGTGGTGCTTCTTCCATCACCTCACTTTCCACTCGGTCCCACGATTCGCTTGCAGATATGCAATCCCATGGACCCATGTTTACTAATAACAACACCACACAAAACTTGGCTTATCAAGGGTGGGATGATCATTCATTGGACTCTCTGATTCCTGTAAATGGAGGTCTTGGTGCATCAGGATTACACAGAAACTTGGACTATAGTTTTGGCAATCCCTTGGAAATGAAGCATGAGGGGTTCAATAAATCAGCCCAAGACCCCCCCCTGAAACCAAATCAAGGATATATCATGGACCCCCATAAGGCACAACGGAGTCGCATCTCTAATAATAATCTTGGTTCATTGGAGGACTTGGTCAGTGCAATGATGAAACAGGTAACAAAAACATTTGATTTAAGCAAACGTTATTTTGAAGTGCCAGTGTGTAATTACTAATTACAATGATCTGTGTACTGATGATACTTTTGAATGTTTCATTTTTGTACCATGATCGTGTGAAGCAGGAGCAAGACTTCATATGTGATGATTTCACTGGTGGAACATCTCTGTGATGGGGCTAAGTTTGGCACTATAAGAAGAAGCATCGTGCTTCTTGGAGTTTTGTAGTGTGAAGTTCAAATCATCACTGTTCCCTTTGTTTCTACTTTCGTCTCTGAAAGGTCCTTTTTTTTTTTTTTTTTTTTTTTAAGTTTAGCTTTGTTTAGATGATTACTTCCGGGACGGTATTTTCTCATTGTATTGAAATGCATTGTTGGCTATGGGCCCCACAAACCACTCTGGAGTTAATCATGTCGTTTGTGGAGACATGCTTTGCTAGCAAATTTTTGGAAGGGTATCCATAAATAAGATGATTAAGCTGAATTAAAAAAGGGATTTAATGTGCTGTCCCACTATAGGGCTTTAATTTATTATTATAGCAACACGTCCCTGCTTGTATGATAGCTTTATTTAGCCTTGAAAATGACATTTCTGCTCCTGTAAGATGTTCCGAGGATCTGTGCGTCAGAAATAAAAAGATGTTGTAATATGTATACGCTTCATCTGTTACCTTTTTCATTTCCATTTTCCCGCGAGAAATAAAAAAATAAAAATTATAAAATCATAATTACAAAAATATCAAATATTCTTTCTTTCTTTTTGACAATTTCAATTTTCTCTTTATAACAACAGAAGGGAGAATTTCTCATGCACATCTAGCAAGCATACCAGCTTATTATTCTTTTTGTTTAAATTTTGAAATCTTTAAGCTGATAAGATATCATGACATCACCTTTTCCTTTTGTTTTGCCTTAATCCATGGCCGAATTCAGGTAAATGCTAATATTTAATTCAAATGAGACACTCGTTCCATGAATTAATAGCTAATAAACGGTGAAGTTTTTGGCCAAGGGTTCATCCAAAGGATTTTAATTTTATGAAGAACATCACTTGGGATAACTACTATCCTTGTGCCCTCCCTCCCTCTCTCATCGTTATAGCCAAAAGTTTTAAACTGCCACTAAGTTCCTGGACATGCATTACTTAAGAAGACATAAAAACTCATTCTTAAATACTTAATATACTCTTATTTAATTAAATCAGAACAAGTGAATTTTTAAATATTCATAGTATTAATATCAAGAGTTTGTTAAAATTCCAAATGGCTTGATTCGATTGGAAACAAGCACCTCAAGTAAATAATGCCTTCCCTAATTTATAAGGGATGTTCTGGTAAGTACAACATAACAAGATCCGCAGGTATAGTCTCCATTCCCGGGCTCCTACACCTAGAGATGAAACCCTGAACACACTTTATCATAATTTGCCGCGAAAGGAAAATTTGCCTATATTTTATAGAACTAGTAAGCATGCTACCTCTTTCTTTCTTTCTTTCTTTTTTTTTTTTTTTGGGTTGGCAAGCTTAATGCTTGCAGGCGCTATTCGAACTTGCGATCAGTGACACCATAGGGCACCCTAGGCGCCACTACTCCACAAGGGTATTTAGCAGTAAATCAGAGACTGTGGGTTACTCATCCAAGACGTGGACCCCCTGATCAGGTTTATCCATGTTTTCATCCAATTCAGCTTTCAGCATCATTGTTAGCTTCGCCCATTTCAACATCACCTCCCATAGTCTCTGATCCGCTTTCTTTTCCATTATCGGACCCTATCGCCACATCTTTTCCCTCCTTGTTTACTGCATTGTCAGGTTTGCTGTCATCTTGTGGAGTTGAGGGCAATCTGGAGCCAGCAGCTTCACTCTCTGATAAAGCCTCTGCTTTGATACCTGGACTCGGTATTGGCATTTCCGCAGTGCCATCATCTTGCTTAGTGGGTGATAGAATTTTATTGATGTCTTCACAAACAGTTTCTAGGGGAGGCAAGTTCTTCATCAAACCGACATCTGCACGTCTTCCAGCCAATTCAATGGTGTTTTCCTCCGCAACCCTGCACATCTGTCAATAAAGAGAGAGAATTGATGCAGATAGTCAGCATAGTACTTTTCCCACCATTCTGTCTTCTCCATTGCATTACTTAGAGTGCAGCTTGTAGAGTTTGTAATGCAGTATCTATACCTCATTGTAAAGTCGAACCAATTCTGATCGATTCTGGTCACTATCACAAGCAGCAGCAGAAAATTCTTCAGAAGCTGCACAAAATAGCAGCATCACAATTAACCTTTACATCATATATTTTTTCATACGTGAATAGCAAAAGGAAAAGATGAAAAAGGTCTTCAAAGAAAAAGAGAACGATAACAAGAAAATCAAATAAAGAATGACGAAAAAACTGAACACAAATACGGTAATTGCTGTCGCCATGAGACAGCTCTCAATGGAAAATACGATCATACCTATTTCTTCTAATTGAGGCAGTTGATCAATCATTTTCTTGTCAATCTCCCCTGATTTATAACTTGGAACATTTGAATCCTTTGGTTCATTTTTAAATTCTACATTCATGGCTTCATTTGTATTATGGTCACCCTGCAAACAGAGTTTGTAGTGAAAAAACGGCAGTCCACAATTAGATTTCATTAGAAACAAACCATCTACATCACAATGTTGTATAATCTACAGCATCAACTATATCTTCAATTTTAGATAAAGACCTACGCATAATGAATTCCCAATCATAACAAAGAATATGAATACAAAATGAATTGAATGCATGAAAATGGAACTACATATATAGTTCACGCTAGAACCTAGAAGTGTAATAGTTAAAATGGAGATGCAGGTGAGTGTTTCCGCTCTGATTGCAGGGGTATTGGTCATTGGAATGATCTGCTGAGCTGGTACTTCTATTCTTCATCCACGTCCTTCCAATCTATTTATTTTTGAAACCACAACACTCCTGCCCCCACCATCCAAAAGGGAAAAACAAGCAAAAACCATCTCTCAAGTCTCAACTCAACCACATTAAAAAGTAAAACCCAGAAGTATTAAACTATTAGCTTTTGAAGTGGCAAATCCTTTGTAGTATCTGAAGGGGCAACATAATCAGCTTCTGTTTAAACTTTCACCTATACATTCTAAAATTAATAAATCAAATATCAAATAATATAATAATTTATACACTCTGAAACATAAAAAAACTTACAAAGTATTCTTTCTGGTACTCAGCATAGAGACCTTTTTCCAACAGAAGAACCCTCTTTTTCACAAACTCAACCTGTCTTCTCTGCATGTCTCTAAAATGATATAATATTGAAGACTCTTGATATAACTGTGTTTGATTCCTAGCATCACCAGAACCAGGCACACCATCAGCTACCGTATCATTCCCACCATTTTCCCCAGATCGGTTGGCCATTGCTTCTACATTTGTTGAATTTGCACCATTTTGCGCCTGGGTACCAACTTGGCCTGGTACTGGTAAATTTATCATGGGAAGATTCAACTCCTGACAGATGACCTCCTGAATCTTTAGATCCTTGTCATCCACAATTGCTTGCCACCTTCCATATCCATGCCTTTAAAAAAGAGTTATTTTTAATGAACATATCAATAGACAGACCCACAAACACAAAAACATAAAAATCAAGAGCCATACGCCAGAAAGAAATTATCCAGCATCATGCCGCCCAAATAATCCTCTAAAGCCCCCCGCCCCACCCCCCCCCCCCAAAAAAAAAGAACAAAGAAAATAAAAAGACAGATAACATCATGACAATAAAGACTTCATATAATGCAAGTAAATAAACACTTATTGTGCTGCCTTAAGCAATGCAGCCTGCGATAAATATGAAAATAACGTAACTTACTTCAACACAGCACGTAGTAACACTATATCATGCTCCTCCTTCCATATCTTTCCACCCTTCAAACCAGGATACCGCAACAAGATGTCATCTGAGTAAAGGAGAGTTCCAGGATCCTTTTCTGATGCAAACTTCACCTGTCATTCCACATCCCCCAGAGAGGAAAAACTAACATCAACTTCAAGAAAATTAACAGCAAAGAAACTGTTTCACCCAATGAAGAAAAGAAGAGTAGGGGAGAAAACTCGAATAGAAGGAACTACTCTCTCATAAAAATGAAATCACAAGCGTGGTTGAGCATAACAATATGATGAGATGATAATAAGCAGATGAGCATAAAGAAAGTTGCTTTGAAGAACTTACTTTCTCTCTTATCAAGAGAAGAACTGCAATCCTAACCAGTACATCATGTATTCTAAGTCCTTCTTTTGGAACACCATCTAGAGCCAAATCATGGACAAAAATATAACATTAGATAAATGGAAATTTAAAACAAGGGTCATTTTCTACTGAGAATAGAAAAGGTAGTGGAAGAATCTATCACCTGAGAATGTAGGAGAATCAGATATATCTTCAGCGATATGAGACAAGAAAAGGACTCCATAACTGTGAGAAAAAAGAAACCAAAAACTCTATTCACTCACAAAAATCAAGATATGATGCAAACCATTCATAGGTAACAAAAATAAGGCGTTTAAAACATTTATCAAATTAATGTAGATCCATTTAACCATATGGAAAATAATACTTCCTCCAATCCTAAATGTAGAAGTTAAATGGGGAGTTAGTTTTGGTCATAAGACCTCGATCTCCTTTGTCTTCCTCATTTATTTATTTTCAACAACCTCTATTGATTGCACACATCAATAGAAGTAGTTCCGATGTAAATGATTAAAATGAGGGATATTTCAAGGAAACCAATACACATTTTTTTTTATAAAAAACTAAATTAATTTCCTTAATATGTGTGAATTAGTTGTGTAACTCTTATGCTTAGGACTGGAAGGAAGAGTTTTTGAGGAAAAAAATGTAGGACCACGTGCACAGGCATGATCTCTTCTTTTGTGTACACATCCAGCAACAAATATACAGTCAGGGGTCAAGACTCATGCACAAATATAGGAAAAATGCTAGCCAGACAGAAAATGCAGTAAAAAGTAATATTCATTTGGCAAACAAGACATTAAAAGAGCCGGATGATTTAGAATGACCCTAAATATTTGCTTGACCACCCCGGCAGCTTTCAACAATTTATGCTTTTCACGCAGCTAAAACATTCATAGGCCATATTTTGCAGAAAAACAACACAACATCCTTATATGCAGTTCACTTGTATGTATAGATCAGTAAACTTAACCAACCTTTTCCCAGGAGAGCATATAAACAAGATCTAACTCATCGCAAATCCAAAAGTACATTCATATCAGTAAGCCTAAACTTAAAGATATCCAAACACAACTATTATCAATGAGAATAGAGAATATAACATACATCAGTGCAAATGTCAATTTCCATTCTATAGTTCCTACCAAAAAATAAACTTTCAAAAGAAAATATACTTGGATTAAAAAAGTTTGCAATCAGACAAAAATTAGCACAAACTCAAATAATAAAAGTCAACAAATGGTGTAGAACACCGCAAAAATGATAAACTCAAGAAAAATCCAAATAGATACTCTTTGATTTCTTCATATGTCTTCTGTTTCAAGCGGGGAGTAAACTCCTTCCAATCATAATCACCAACTCCAAACCTGTAATAGACTCTTAAAGTGAGATGAACTGCAGATATTGACAAGCAGAACCTTTTCTTCAATACATAAAAGCCCAAGGACAAGCTCGGATACAATCATTAATTAACTTGAGCATAACCTCATCAAAATTTGCACAAATTGAGCCCTCTGGCTTTGATTGAAACCAAGTACTCTGAATGATCTTCCTTCACCTTCCATCAAAGGAAGTGGCTCTGCACTATCTGCTGCTAGAGATTTCAGAGAAACAAACATCATAGACAGATAATCAAAATCCATCACCATTAAAATAATTAAAAAAGCTCACTGAAGAGAAAAAAAAAATACCACGGGCTTTCTTTCTGTAAGGTCTTCTCCCTGAAGTAGTTCCAGTTGAATTTGAATCACCATCAGTAAGATCTGCTTCATAGTTGTCATCTTCACCATCAGAACTTACATCTTCTAGGCCAGCAAGATCATCCTCCTCAACAGAAGCCATCTGATACTTGGCAAATACAGACATTGCCCTTAATGATGATGGCAATTTCAAAGTACAAATATTAAATGTAATTTTGTTACATTTTAACTCTCTTCTTCCATGTTTTCATTGTCATAAAAACAATTTCTTCTCTCTCTCTCTCTCTCTCTCACACACACACACAGACACGCACACGCACACGCACACAGGAGAAAGATGGGAAAAAATCATACAAAGCCCGAACTAGATCAAGATAGTACTGAGATGGTGATAGGGGGTGAAAGGAGAATATTGCCTACTATGCATCACATGTTGTGCGATGTGTGACGGGGCTGCTAGGGGTATTATATGGGGTGTGAGTTCAGTTTAGGGAGGCAGGGTCGTTGGGGGTTGGGAAATCATTACTTGGGGCATAGTAGAGTCTTCTTAAGCCCTGGGAGAACAATTATTTTTTATTTTTTGCATTCTTGCTTACTGAAAACATTGCCTTCTTTTATCATCTAATTGTTTTGCCTTCTTTTATCATTGTACCGATCATTTTTCTTCTGTGGACAAGGATATTGCACCACTGTTTCATCACTCTTTGGTCCTAAATATCTAATTCAAATGGATTAAGGAAACTATTTAAGTTCATTTGTAAAAAATGTGTATTGATTTTCCTAAAATACTCTTCATTTTAATCATTTGCATTCAAAATTACCTCTATTGATTACACACATTAATGTATGCAACCAATATGGGTAGGTTGGGAAAAAATAACAAAGGTGGGAGACAAAGGTGATTAAGATCATACATTTAGGACCAAAGCAAACTCCTTAAAGAGCCTACATTTAAGATTGGAGCGGGCACAAGTTTTGAATTGGGTCCCATCATTAACGCATGCCATTTTTTGCTTTCTTCGTAAGCACATAAAAAGAGATAATACAAAGAATTACAGGAAGCAGCGTCCTCAACAAAAACAAAGCCTTGTCCCACTGCGTGAGGTCGGCTACATGAATCTCACGATGACCTTGTGCTCTATCGAGAACCAGATCTTTAGATAGATTATTATAGAGCAAGATTTTGAAATAAAATTCTTACATGTACAAAAATGATAAGAAAGGAAAAGTTGTAAACCCAGACAGAAAAAAAGGAAACTGATTTTCAAGAGACAGTAGGTACAAGCGTTCAGGAATGTTAAGCAAAAGTGGTCAAAAAATGCTTTTACCCCCTTTTTTGTGCAACAGAAAATCTGGAATTCTGGATATGTATAAGGAAACATATTTCATGTATGTATGTATACATTTCAACAACAAAGATCAAACAGAATATATCAGCAAAATTGTATCAGTTGCAAATTTATTATTGACAACAAGAACTGATCTTCAAATTCATACCAACATATGCCACGGACTCCAAAAACACTTACCAGCTTGCGGTTTCGCTTGCCCTTGCCTAAGGAACTAAACTCTTCAGTTTTATGCTCTTCATATCTGTCTCTCAACAAATCCTCCCAGAAATTTGCTCTATCTGAATTGTTAACAGTATTTTTCTTTTCCATTTCTTTTTTCCTCGCCTCCTCTGCTGCAGCCTCAACCTCATCAATATATTCGAAATTTGCCACCTTAAAAAAGAATACACAGTTTATTCCCAGAAAACGGCATTGAGCCCAAATGGAAAGACCCAAAAAAAAAATGAAAATAAGATCCTGCACAATTCAGCGAACAGTTTTTGTCCAACAAATATAAAGCAAGTCATATCCACCAAAAAGAACCATGTCACATGGTAATCTGAAAAGATAAAATCCATTATGTGGAAAAAATGATAATAAATCAAAGATATTTACAGCTGAACGATGAGTGACCAGTTACAATTATCAAAGGGATAGGATGCTCATACTGCAACCAAAAAAGAACACGATTTCAAAAGACACAGAAAAAGAATTTACATACAGACAGAGGCAGAGCAAAAGATATGTCAGCTGAAAGCTGTATCTAAACTTCTAATGGAAGCACAGGTAAATCCAGTTCCTAAGAACGCTTGTTACTTGGTTCCCCCACTCCTAATGCCCTTGCTAATTAATTTTAATTCAGACATGGGAGTCCATGTGTATATTTATCTATGTATGTGGACATGTACACAAGAATAATAAAGGAGAAGAAATCCAGTACACTTCCAGACCAAAACCACGAAACCAAAGGTGATAAGACCAAGTGTAAACACAAGAATTGGTGTGCATGATGAAAGGATAAAATAAACCTTAAAAGCCTTCAGAAATCCATCATCATCTTCATCATCCAATATAGCTTCTTCAACTCCAACTTGCTCACGATCCAACAATCTATGAATGAGAATACATCAAATGAAATTCTCTATCACAGACACACACTATGATTCAAGCATGCAGGGTTACCTATCTATTGAGGCATCGTCATAATGAATTTGGCGGGATTTGCCAGCTTCATCATTCTCATCAGCAAATAACTCCTTTGAGCCATACCTAATGATATCATCCAACTCTTCCTAAGAACAATCAATGATCAGATAATATTAGATCTTCAAAACTACTGTCTTTATATAAAAGGGGAAAAAACTCACAGAAAAGAGTAATACACAAAGAAGCAAATTCATTAACAAACACTTGAAACCACTAACCAAAATTTGACTTTAATGTTTCAAACAAGAAATAGAAAGAAAGAAAGAAAAGTTAACTTAACCAAATGGTGTACATATATATGTATATACACACACACTCCAGTGTTTGCACTCCTAGTCATATAGAAAGTTTTGTTCATTTAGAAATAAAAAAGCACAAGAGAAGATGATACAACATTGCTGATTGCTGAAAAAGAACTTTTTACCTGATTAATGTTTTGAGCCTTTAGCCTTCCAACAACCAAATGTTCTAACACCATTTTCTTCTTAGTCATTTGCATCATCCTTTCTTCAATGGTTCCTCGTGTTATAAGCCTATAAATCAACACCTGAAACACCAAAAAAAATTCATGTAAGGCAACAGCGATAATCAATTTTACATTAACAAAAATGAAATCTAACCTTGTTAGTTTGTCTTTTGCCCAAAAAAAAAAAAAAAAAAAACCTTGTTAGTTTGTCCAAGTCGATGAGCTCTAGCCATAGCTTGTAGATCAGCATGAGGATTCCAATCACTGCAAAATGACAGTTTATTGGTGTAAAATAACGATTTTAAAGAAAAATTGGAAAACAGAAATAAAATTTTAGTCCCATAAAGAGATAGTTAAAGATAGAGCCCAATGATGTCATACAATCCATGCAGTTGACCTCACTCAGTGAGATAAGGCTTGTTATGGTTGAAATCATGTGTCAAAGATCCCTTTGCTATAGACCTATTATAAGAAAGTTGTTTTCATTTCATTTGTTGTTTTAATTAAGTTCTTTGTTTTTATTTACTTATCTATGAAGACTTATATGTGCAATAGAATTAATTTAAATTCACCAATCCCAAAAAAAAATTTAAATTCATTATCTTGATTAGGATAACATTAGTTTAAATGTTCTATTTGGTATAGGATAGAGTAAACTTGCTTTTGAGAGTTATGAGTTATGACCCTCTTTGGTTAATGAGTTATGGCCTCTAGTCAGACAGACCCGAAACACCACCACAACCTGGAAAAGTAATGTTTCAAAAACCAGACTGGCTAGTCCGACCAGGAATTGGCCTACCGTCCAGTACTGAGCGTAAAACCGAGAAACGGTTCAAACCATTCCAGAAGCGGCTGAACCGGCAAAACTGGTGAACCAGAAACTGGTTTTAACCGGTCAGAATATTTCTTTTTAACAATTTAAATCATGTTTCCAATATATATTTTATGCATATTTATACATTATAAGCATCAAAAAGAAAAACTAGTGAAGAAATGCACAAAAAATATGTATATTTATTTTAAAACTGTAAATATGCATAAACTATATTACAATCATAATTTAAAAAATAAAAAGAAAATAATTATGAGATGTCATATATATATAATGTGTACAGATAGACATTATATAATAGATATAATAATTATGGCAAAAAAATAATAATAAACCAATAATAACATTTTTGCTAATTGAAGAGAAGGCAACTTGTCACTTGCTTACCTTCCCAATTTTTATATACTAATAAAATGATATGTATTAATAAAAAAAGCAAAAAAATATTTAAACTCATCTTATAAATTTAATTTTGTAAAATAATATTTTCTAATTTATTATTTCTAATGTTATATTTAACATATAAAAGTAGAAATATATTAAATTCATCATGACCCGTCTGATTCTAAAACCTTGATGAAAAGCCTTAGTACAAATTACCTTCAAAAGTAATGTTCATTTCATGACCAGAAGCACTATAATTTTCATAAAAAATATAATTTCAGAATAAAAAGAGGAAAAATAAAAATAAAATATAGGCTCACCTGTCATATATAATAACTGTGTCAGCAGTTGCAAGGTTTATTCCCAATCCTCCAGCTCTGGTTGAAAGAAGAAAGCAAAATCTCGAGGAATTTTTGGCATTAAACCGATCTATCCTTACCTGTCTTTCAGCACCAGCAACCTTGCCATCTATCCTTTCATACTGCCAGTTCTGTTTTTAAAATGAAAAACAAATGAAGTATCAAACAGAAATATAGCAAGTTCAAAATATCCCTGATTACCTCATCCAATTACCTTGTAAGAACAGTAATCTTCTAGCAGGTCCAGCATGTGCTGAAATTGTGAATATATAAGGACTCTATGTCCTTGCTCTTTAAGCTTCACCATCATCTTGTCCAACAATTGCAACTTCCCCGATGATTCCAGTAGCTGTCTGCCATTAAGTGACAAAAAATAGGGGAAAAAAGGAAAATCAATACATATAAGCTACCAGAAGCCACAATTTCACAAAGCCCTGAACAAGGCAACTTTCTCCTTGGGGGCCAAGATCTAGTTAGTCTTAAAAGACCAAAAGCACCGTATGTTTCAGCTCCGCTAAGCAAATTAACCATCCTCAACAGCCAATATAAAAGAACTTGAACTGCCACAAAAGCAGAGCTCCCTATGTTTCAGGAAGACAACCACAAGAGAACTCAGAGAAATGACATAAGAACAGAGAGCTTACTTATATGCTTCTTTTGGATCTTCAATATCTGGTTCAACTCCTTCCAACATGTAAGGATGACAACATAGTTTGCGCAATTCCATAACAACATTGATAAGAGAAATCTGTTTAAAAGCATCCAACAACAATAATAACATCACCATAAATTACACCCAAGGAGTTTTCCGTGAAATGTTGTAAAGCTAAGAATAAGGTCAAAATATCAAAGGATCAGGTTCAATGAAGTATGTATCTTACCTGTGCTCCACCACGACGAGTTAATATTTGATAATTACGTGTCAGAATTGCCTTATAATACTCTTTCTGTTTGCTGCTTAACTCAACTCTTAAAATAAGTTCCTTTTTAGGAGGTAACTCCTTCATCACATCTTTCTTCACTCCTACAGGGGCACCAAAATTTTAAATCCTCAGTTTAAAATACAACAGTAATTCAAAAAACAAATCATCATCACAATTTGTTGTAAGAATAACTCTTGAAATAAGTTCCTTTTTAGGAGGTAACTCCTTCATCACATCTTTCTTCACTCCTACAGGGGCACCAAAATTTTAAATCCTCAGTTTAAAATACAACAGTTATTCAAAAAAAAAAAAATCATCATCTTAATTTGTTGTAAGAATGAAGCTTGAACCAACAGAGACCTTATGAATCCTCTCGTAGTTTCCCCTTACCAAATTACCAAAAGAACCAATTGGTTGGAAGCTCAGGTAACCTCAAGTACAAATAAATAAAACAACTAGATCAAGCCCACCAAAACAAATAACCAAGAATTAGAGACTGAACATGAGTTTTGCATTCTCTTGCAGCAAAAATTTCAGGAGAGTATAAATCTTCTAGGATAAGTTTGCTATGAATCATTCTGACAAAAATTACAAGCATTCTTTTTTGGGAATAAATATAAGCCTATATGCATAATAGGACCAACATTTTGTGAAAAAGTTAGCCATGTTTCTCCAACAAATTGCAGACAAAACTACTTCTACAGGGACAAGGTTACTACAGAGGAAAGAAATTGAGCATATTAATAAAACGAATCATGGGCCTTAACCTAATAGCTTAAGCTTTTGGGATAAAATCCTGACCTAATAATGAAGTTTCATGACCAAGTGGCCAGAAATTGATCCAAGTAACCCAGATTCTCCTAACCAAATTATGTCTTACCATAATGATTTTCAGGCCTATGCTTCGTTCATACATAAAGTCCAAAGGACATTTGAGTGACGGTGCAAGTTGGAGAAACAAATAAAGTGAATCATAGGCCTTCACCTTATAGGTAAAAAAGATTTGAGAACTATAAGAAGCTGCAAGAACAATCACAAAAGTTGATTGTTACCACTAGCACCACGCTAGGGTCACCATAATTTTATCAAGGAACATAGATGAAGGGAGCATAAAATCCAATGGCAAAACCAGCAGGACTAACAACACAAACCAACATAGCCTGCACTGTAACCAAAACCAGAAAAGCAAATGAGGTGCAACAAGATCATATTCAAGTTTGAGATATATACTTCGAAGGAGATGTGGAGCCAACATTTTGTGAAGCCTTGATATCTGCTCCTCCTGATTAATATCTTTAAACTCTTCCTGGAACTCTTCCAAGCTTCCAAACTACAAGCAGTAAGTAGTCCATAAGATACTCAACATTCATTAGCGAGATCAGAAACTTAAATTCATCTTTGCCTAATAGTATTATCATCATACTAACCTTCCCAGCATCAAGAAAGTGCATTAGCATAAAAAGTTCATCCAAATTGTTCTGAAATGCACCAGACAAGTTGCCATAAGTAGGTTTCAACTTTCAGTAAATAATTTCATCATATGCAACCAGACTAACAGTCACTCATATGCATTCAAGGTTATGATGCGTAGCAGACAAGTTTCCATAAGTAAAGATAAAAAAAAAGCTAATCACACCATTTAGATAAGTAGGTTTGCGGTAGGAAAATCCAAATCAACATTAGGAGTACCCAAAAACAAGATATAAGCTAGCCGCGTTAAATGCAAAAAAAGAAAGAGAAAGAAAAGGATCAGATCATCCAAACACATCATTATGGCTATCATCGCTTTACTCTGATATAAAAAGATACACATCTCTCGTATGTACAAAAATGAATTTAGTGTGTTACGCTTTTAGTTTGCCAAAAGTTCATTTGTCACACTGAAAAACCATAATTGAGGCTGGGGTGCTTTTGGCAAAAACTGGTTTGACAAAAGGACTTTTGGATGTCAAGTTCAAATCAAACATACCCTTATTCAGAAAGCATAGTTAAGCAATTAAGTTATTTTATGTAAACAGCAATAATAAACTTACTCAAACATTAAAAGTACTTGTTATGAACAGTTTTTACTCTTTACCATGGTTTTAAATAAAAAACCACATCAAGTCATGCATTGAACGAGCTATGGCACAATGCATCATCTAGATAAACCTGCAGAGGAGTTCCAGTCAAAAGTACACGATGTCTGCTTGAATATTGCTTCAATGAAGAAAATAATTTTGAATCCTTATTTTTAAGTCGGTGGCCTTCATCAACTATCTGCGTATAAGTATTGATGTTAGAAAGTATGCAGAAAGCATCGAGGTTAGATAGTACTAAACAATAATAGTAAAACGCTATTGTATTATACTATGATGGCAAGTAGAATATTACCATGCACTCCCACATTATAGGTTTCAATGATGCTGAGTCAAAGTTGATCATTTCATATGATGTCAAAAGCACATCAAATTTGATCCTATCTTGCTTGCTCTCACTGACTATTTTGCCAGGTTTCTTTTTCTTGATCTTCTTCTGTTTCTTTGGAAAGTAAAATTCATAATCTCTTATAAAAGCTCGAGCTTGGGCAGATCCAACATACATAACCTGTTGAAAGGAACATATAATTAAAAGAATGACTACAAAATAACACAAGCTAAGAATTCCATCTACATACAACATTCATATGAGGTGCCCATGTTGCAAATTCACGTTCCCAGTTACGGAGAGTTGACAGGGGAGCAACCACTAAATGGGGAAACACTCTCTCTTCAAAAAGAGATGCTAAAAAGGCAATACTTTGTATGGTTTTGCCTGCAGGCAAACAACTCAACAATCAAGGTGCAATATTACATTTCTGTTTGATACTTGAAACTCCAATTTAAGGAGAGAAGACAAACAGGAAATAGTAGAGAACAAGATAAATAAACAACGACTAATTACCTAGTCCCATTTCATCAGCAAGTATAACATGAGTTTGCTTAGACCAAGAGAAACGTAAGAAGTTCAAACCCTCAAGCTGATATGGATGTAGGGTGCCTTCATTTATGTCAAAATGAAATAAGGTGATCTGGATTTGAAGCATGTTATTGCCAAAGGAGAGATCAGTGAAAACAACATACCGCCTGAAAGAAAGCTGGGGCTATGTTCATAGTGTTGAAATTCCTTCTGCAGCTTTTTTTCTTCAGCACCATCCTTACCACTACTTTTCTGCTTTTTTTCTTCGGCAGCATCCTTACCACTGCTTTTCTGCTTACTAGAAGCACTTCTCCTAGACCTAGACTGAAATTTTGTATATCTTTCTATTTCTGGCTGAAATGCAGAAATATCAGACTCAGACTCCCAATAGCATTCATCGTATGAAAGTTCTTTCCATTTCACAAGATATTCCTTTTCATCATCATGACCCCTGAGCCATTTAAAATGCATTAATAAGAATAAAAGCATTGTTTGACTTCTATTGAAAAGATGGCACAAAACAATCACTACTGATAATAATGACTTATGAGGTAAGAACCCAAACATTATTAAAAAAAAATGAAATAACTACACCTATAATTTGCAAACTTTTGAAACTACTGTGTCGCACAAAACTTCTATTTCAACATCTGATCAATCTCAAAAGGAAATATGACCTAACTTAAGACATCAACATTAGCAGAACTCTTACTAAACTATCTCAAAATCACCCAAAGGCTTGAATAAATGAATAATAGCTCAGTCTGATAGAACAAAGCCCATTACGCATTATTTTGCACATAAAGGAGGCAGACAAAAAATTTCAAATAGTTGAACCTGCAAGCAAGTATACGATCGACCATGGTCCATTCAGGTCGAATGGCAACGAAGTCTTCCTCAGAAGTATTTGAAGATGCCATTTGGCGGTGGAAATTGTTCACTTTGGTCTTTAGACGAGGGTTTGACTTGAAAGCTTTCAGAAACTCTTTCTCTGAAACCCTAAAAAAGAATACATGTAGCCAGCAAGTAGACAATGCCCAAAATGATCATATGATTCAAAGCAGAGAAAATCTTAAGAAAGAGTGCTTAAAAAACTAAAAATCAATACTCAAATCTAAAAATTTGGAGTAATTCAGAAATGGAAAGAATTGGACAGAAGAGTGGAAAGCATTGAAATGGATCAACAGAATTTGAAATTCCAAAGCATAAGAAATTATGTGAAACTGTGACTTAAGGAAAGCCAAAAAAAAGTTCCCTAAGTTTACCACGTGCAGTGCAAATATGAGAGTCCCTTCCACTTAACAAGATATTGTTTGACAAAAATTTGTTTTGAGCCTGGTTTTGAGGCCTCGCCATCACCCACTACATTCGGGCGCATTTCACAATCTAATATCTTTTCAATATCACTTAACGGGCTAACCTGCAAAAGCACAAACTATGAGCCTAGTCCCTCCACCAAGGATAAGAGTACTATTATAAACCATGATATATCGTGGCTTACACATTCAGGGCACCTCCAATTATCTGGAAGCGGAGCTTTAAGTGGTCGAAGTAAGCACTTGGGATGAAAAGCATAAGTACAAGTTTCACAGCTAAGAAGATCTTCACTTTCTCCACAGGCTTGGCATGAGTCCTCTTTCTAGTGGAAGGGAGAATACGTTAAGATAAGGTGAAAAAATTCAATTTTTCAATTCTAGTTTGAAGTAAGGACACAAAATACAAAAAGCCAAGAAGATGCTGCTTTATAAAATGAAGACAAATTCCAAACATTCACAGATTAAAAAGTAATAATTCTAATCCGGCGATGGACAATATAATGCCAACTGCCTGATGAAAAAACATAAAATCCAAGTGAAACATCTTATAGTTACAATGATATAGCTCCTGTTCTACTGGCAGTGAATAAAACTAAACCTGGTAGCAGATTATATTTTAAAAGTAGAAGAGCGCCTGGTTATGTTATATTAAAGGGGCAAAGAAGTCATAATAGGTATAGAAATACTCTTCCATCTTACTACTTAAAAAGACAACTCCAAGTTTCAAATAAATCATATGAAACATCTCCAATCATCAAATCTATACATTTGATTCCAAACAACACTATATTGGAACCAAAATTTTAAGGAGAAATGTTTCCTCCACCACATTTCTACCCAATCAATGGTATGTCAGAATTCTCAATGTCTTTGAATTCATAAAGGAATACCTCAAGTTTGGCTGCATATTCCATGACTTGGCAACAGCACAGATAGTCTCACCAATCAATACCAGTATGTCAAAATTATCAATTAAAAATGTATTTAGATTCATGAAGGACGTCTTTAGTTGGCCAGCATATAACATGATGCAACAATAGCACAATCAGGAGTATACGGGTCATTGTGTACAGCAACAAATGTTAATTATACTTTCAGTCACCCAATAAGCACTATATTCAACACATAAACCTCAGCAAACAAAATTTAAGGTGAAGAAGGGATCCATTGATATGTGGGGAATTAGGGAATAATAAGGGAAATAGTAGGGAGAGGGTAGTTTGGGAATATAGCGTAATATCCTTGTAAAAAGGGGCAGCACTGATGTATTGAGGTGTCTTTGTGAAATCAAATATCACTTTCCTTTACTTTTGCTATTCTGCGTGTATCAACAGGAAACAAAAATCTAACTTAAATCAAATGAAAATCATTAACGCAAAAGAGAGTAAAGTAGCTCACAGCATCACTTCTAACTATCCTCTCAAACATTTCCTCAGTTCTCCCAGGTTTCCCAGGCAAAAAGTCATCATCATCTGACTCATCAATATTATAAACTGGCTTGCGATCTGATCTTACACGAAGCCTTTCAACCAGGCTACTCATTTTCTGCAAGGAACAAATAAATTCTCCTGTAAAGGTGAAGATAACATCATAATAATCTTAACCAAACAAAGCTTCAGTAGAGAAATCAACTTCTGGAATGAAACCAATCCGAGGACAAATTCATGCACATTAGGTTCACATGGTGCCTATCAGCTGTAAGTTTATGCTCTGAATTAAAAAGGAAAAAAAACCACAGGAGCATTCAATCCAGAGATAGAAACTATTTTGTTTAGTATATTGGCTCATCATACAAACACAATACCATATATCCAAATAAACTGTTCCTTAAAACTTTAAATAAACCAAATTTACTCATAAGACTAGGCATATATGAATCCATTTTTGTGACAGAAATATTGATGACAAGATTTAAAAATAATGAACCAATGCGCCAAGACTTAGGGTTGCCAAATAATTTGTTATTTATGAGCAAAAAATGCAATTTAAAAGTGGTTTAACTTCGTAAAAAACCAAGATTTCAAATTGAACCTTCCAATTGTTACTATGAGATGAGTTGATCAGATGGATAATAATTGTGCATAAATGATTATTAAAAATCTCCCAACTCAATGAATAATTGAGAACTTGAATTGCCTTTATCATTTGAAGTGTGAAATCAGATGCATTATTTCTCAAGATATGAGACTTGAACCAAATCTTAAGGAAAGAGTCTTTTAAATTCAAATAGATCCAAAATATTTCCAAATAATGATAGTCCCAAACAGTATAGTCAATGGATATGGCTGCTATTATCAATGAATATTGCAGCATGACAGCCAGTTTAGAAATGTTTCTAACATGAAAATTAAAAAATTATTAAAACAAACACGAGCGTGCACACAACAATGTTAAATAAACAGTAAGGGTATAGCAATCTCACATGTACACAAGAGGTCTACAAAGTTAGAATCACCTTCATGCCCTAAATTATCAGCCCTGTCGTTGCTGTCACCACTATCAATGAAATTAAGACTCTTCTTTTTCATTACAGGTTGTAGCTTTTAAATTGCCATCATTAATGTCATTTTACAGACAATGGACAGACAGAATAGAGGTTTTAGCCAGCAAAAGGTTATAACAAGGATATTAAAGGCGTAAAAAACAGGCTTGTGATTAAAGGGCTGCTCAGGTAACACTAATGAGGATTCAACCAGATCTGTTGAGATCTAAGGCGTGAGAATCCTTCAATGGTACTCTATAGTTCAAATCCATACTAGGAATTCAAGAACAGGAAAAAATATTTGTTCTGGAGTCTTCTCTTTCTTCACTTTCACCACTTCATTGCCAGCACTGCCAATGGACCCTTTTTCTCCTAACAACAAGCCCATTGGCTGTCAGTGAGAAAAACATGGTACAAATGTGAGAAATCTCTTTTGCCCACAATTTTCAACAGGAAGTCCAACATAGTTAAAGGCCAGCAGAGCCATAGTGGCTGCTACAAGCCTAAAACACAGCCATGTTGAGGCAGCCACACCTCAGGGGTTTTACACTAAGAAGCCCCTAAAGCACCAGGACTGCACAAACAAGAGTAAATGAACAAAGTAATTATAAAACACCCCCAAGGGTGCCAGTGCGTGAAGTAAATATGCACTCCAAAACAATCTTTTATACTGTGTCCAATCCCAATTAACAACAGTAGTTGCAAATTTTTCCCTTTTTTTGAGTCTTTTGATAAGTAGAGCTAACAGTGTAGCAGTTTGACGATCAGCCAATGGGACTCCACGGCCTTTAGGGAGGATCAAGCTACAGACCTGAACCAAAGGGTGGTCTAGAGCCCAAACACCAATCGTGCACGTGTTCAAAATCAATTTCTTTCCCTTCAGAAGAAATGTATAATTCATTACCCTAATAGTAATGTGATAATAATCATTGTTAAATAAGGAAAGGAAACCGCATGGACAAGCCATTTTGAATATCAAACCAAATAAAGAAGAAAAACCAATAATTAATTGTCTTAATATCCACATAATCTAAAAAGGCCTGGAGGTTATCAGCTTGAAAGACATCTAATGCCTATTTGTCACCCACATACAGGTGCATGTCTCTAGGCTTGTCAAATTCCTCCCCTAGGGAAAATCTTTTCTTTTCTTTTTTTTTACTTTTAAAAATTAATCCTATGATAATTACAGTACGTGAAAACACCAATAAACGATAAATAAAAACGACTTTAGGCACCAGTAAGTACACATGAATGTGACACATATTTTAACAAAGACATGCATAATTATACGTAGATTTTGTATAAACGTGGGTAGGAGAGAAAATGAAGAACCCCCTTAGTTTAATTTGAAAACCAAATTGTGCAAAAGCAAATAAAGAATTATCACGTATCATGTAGATTCATACGGCTTAGTATAATGCTTCAGTAATACAAATAGAGGGAGCACCTTCATAGAACAGCAAATTATACCCCGGTAACTAGGTATGCCATATCAATCGCAGTTAATAACATTAAAAGAAAAGAAAAGAGACAGAAAGAAGAAACACACACACACATTGTTCGAAATAGAAGCCGAAGCGCGATATCGAATATAATAATTTAAGATTGTAATGATACAACCGAATAAGAGAATGGGGAAAATAGAATAAAATGTGCTTATAATTTGCATGCAAGTGCACAATAAACCCCGAAGCAATTAGCGACGACCAGAACGTTAATTTTTTATGAACAAGCATGGCATCATCTGTGAACACTTCCAAAATCCCAAAATAAGGCATAACCCTAGATTTTTAAAACTAGTTTGCCGCTTTCGAAGTTTTTTCCAAGTGAATTACGAGACGAATCCACGGGATTTGTAAACTATCAGTCGTAAAACTGACGAGCGTTGCCGAGTAATGTGTAACAAAGTGCAAGAATTACCAGTAAAAACCGGATCTAGACACCGAAGCTCCAGAAATTCGCGGGAAACCCAAGCTGGAGTTGGGAAAAGAGTAACAAAGGAAAGGCGGTCGAAGGGAAACGGATATAAAACTGTCCACGGTGACCAGGGTCAATAGGCCCGCCTCTTGCCAAAGAAATTAAGAAAATGTTCTGTATAAATTCGCACAACAAAAAAAATTATAAATCGTAGGTATGTATATAGGTATTATGCATACATATAACATTATTTATGTTGTTGGTTAGTTAACTCATATGTATTGCATACACATAATATAGTATGTTCACAGTTTAATACCTCAGTGCCATTTAAAGGACCTAGTCCAACCCAAATCCAATTGAAAAATAGTTTGACCGAGCAACCAGACCAACTGAACTTGTTAATTAATCATACTAGATTGGATTTCAGACTGAGGGTCCAAACCACCCGATTTGGTCCTGTATGAGAGTTATATTTTAAAGAACAAAGACTTGTTTTTTTTTTTATACCTTTAAGCCATGTGCAGTGTTTGGTATTGGAAGGATTGGTATTATGATTGATATTGGCACGTGGATGGGATTGTATAAACCCACTCACCTTTAGTAGTGATAAAGCTATATATTGGGATTAAAAAATTTTGAGACAAAACTATCCATATTTATAATAAATTTTGAATATTAGTATCCTTCTAAAACTATAACAAAATTGTGAAGATGGAAGCAAGTCATTAGAACTGAAATGAACTTGTGAAGATAAGGGTAGGTCATTGAAATTGGGCGTGAAAACCATCTCTATTTATAATAAATTTTGAATAAAAGTATCCTTCTAGAACTATAACAAAGTTGTGAAGATTTAAGCGAGTCACTAGAATGAATTTGTTGTGGAGCTCACGCCCAATTTCTTCTTATTGTGTGTTTTTTTTTTTTTGAAAAAATACTATAGTTCAATATATTAGTCTTAAACTCGAAAGACTATAATTGATCTATCTTGGCATTGATTTTGTCTTAGACTGGATTAGACCCTGGATGGCAAATTTTGAGAGTGGTTCGAGATTGAACCTTAAGTTGGCAAATTTTGGAGTGGTTCGAGACTAAACCTTAAGTTGGGAGATTTTTGTGCAATCCTAAAATTCCTCCATTAGGAGGTTCATACTTTAGAATGAGGCACCAATTTAGATTCGGGCATGCATCCTGTAAAACCCTTTCTTTAATTTTATAATATTAACTATATTTTTAAATACTAACCATGATAAAGTTAAAATTTCATAATCTATTAAATATTATAATATACAAATCATAGTACGATAATCAAAAGTATGCAATCAAATCAGAATTTACAGAATGTGAGTTCTATGAGTGGCAATATACATCAATTCAACACATAATAAACCACAATAGGCTATACTGATATATAAAGATATATATATGCCTCAGGAGCTCCTCTCAATATCCCAACACGGAAACTATCATCTAAAAAATGTTAAATCGACGGGGTGAAACAAAAACCTCAGTAACCAGCTATTCAACTCATTACACATGCTGACATGTGTTCATGAAGTGTCAAGTGAAACAGTTTATATAATAAAGTATTGGGGATATAATTGACAAAAATTCAATATCACAGTTTTATACACAAATCTCATTTCAAGAATTATATATTACAATTGCTATATATCAAATTTCATGTCACAATTCCTAAGTGCCTCCCATCAATCCAACCGAATCGTCTTATTTCCGCCAACTAGACCCATGCGCTAAGTTATTTTCCATATCACTGGCCACTCAAAAAGCTCCCTAGTCACATGATGAGGATCAGCCAAAATCTATAAAGTGCATTCATAGACTATGGGTATTTCCCCTCATTAAACTAGTGGGGTGTCGCAACCCCTCATTGAACTGGTGGGATAATAGAAAGCCAATGATCGTGCACCAATGAAGGCTGTACCACGTGGTAAAATAATTTTCTCCATCTTAACCTAGACCAATCATTCCAATATATATCAATAAATAGCTCAATGAGAATTTCTCAAGATTTTCATACTCATATGAGGATAATCAAAATATATAAATATATTTTACAATTTAAATCACAAAGTTTCACAAGGCAAGTTTATATCAAAATACTTCTCAATAATATGATAACTTTCTCAATCACAATAGAACTTTACTCATTAAAATAATTAATAAATATCAACATACAATTTTTCAATATCATCATCATTTTACAAAATACTCATAAACACATACCAACACACATAACAAGTGAAAAGTTGTTACATCTCGTCAAAGCAAATTATAACCACAAGCTCATAATCCAAAAGTTTAAATACACGCCAAAAATTAATTTATTATACATTAATAACCCTTGAGTTATTATAAAATTAACTTACTTAATTTAATTCTATAATTTTAAATTTTTGAACTAATTACTCCCAAAAATTCTAAATTCACACTAAGATCCCAATTATTAACTCAAATAACTCATTTAAGTCATTGATTATTATAAATTTAATTTCTTTATACAAAATCCCCAAATTTTAAAAATAGCTAAATTATAAAATCTTTATTTTAATAAAATATCTAAACCTATTAAAACTATAATAATACTTCCAATAATCCAAATAAATTATTTATCCCAAATTTAATAGGTTAAAAAAGTCCAAAATAGAATTATTTATAGATTGATTATATAGAAAATTCATTATAAAATCTTATACCAACTAAATAATAAAATTAAACCGATTAAAATTCACTATTAATCATCCTATACATTCTTATAGTCATATACTGATAAAATTTAAATTTGCCTAAAATTTTAATCCTAAAATATTCTCTAATCAGCAAGAGATTACTCTCATAAGAAAAAGAAAATTATTTAGAATATTTTTTATGAAGGAAATTTTGTGATTAAAAGTGATTTAGAATACCTTATTGACCCCTAAAGATATGAAAATACTCTTATTATAGCCTCACTATACACCTTCCTGCATAACACTTCAAGCAAATCTCTTGCGTAAAGTGTGTATGTTGAGACTTGAGAGGGTATTTATAATACTCCTTGCAGGCCTCCTCTTAATTTTTTATTATTGTTTTTTAATTGATTAAAGGTGGTGGCACCGAAAGGTACCACCCCCTTTTGTCAATTATAGTGGCGGGCAAAATGGTGCATTTGGCGCCACTTTTTTTAATAATATATAATATTTTATTATTTATTTATTTTATTCACATATTTTAATCAGGTCCCTCTTTTATTTTTATCCCTAAAAATTACCTACTAAAATAATTATCTCTAAATTATATTTATATCTTAAAAATAAAAATAAGTATGTTACAAGCCTGCGATCTGTGATGCATTGCATATAGTGGCAATATACCCTTTCACACATAACCTCCTTGTGTTTTTGAGTTGTATCCTTAATTGTTATGTAGGGAGAAAATGGTAAACACGAGAAAGACCGTTTCCAATGTTAATCCACTTCTAAATACTGCTGAGCCGCAGTTGTCTTAAGATGACGAGACTATCTTGGATTGATTCAAAGATACATTATTGCAACTATGGATGCAAGGTTTCAGCAAATTAAGGAAGATCTTCAAAAGACGTTGAGAGAGGAGGGAAATATCCTAAAGCCAAAGGATTATGAGGCTCCTAAGCCCAGTATAGAGACATCAAAGAAACATGAACAAGTTGGCTCAACTAATCATGAAAGCCCTGCAAAGAGTATTGGAGGAGAAGGATCATCACAACCCAATCCTGAAGAACTAGCTATCGATAAGGTGTGGAAAGATGTCCATCATCATGATCCTGAAAAGTTTTATGGAGATTTAGATCCGCTGAAGGTTGAGGCCTGAATCAAGGGTTTGGAAACCATCTTTCAAGCTGTTGTTTGTAATAAGTATCAGAAGACTAGAGTAGCGATTATTCTATTGAGTGATCGTACTCAGAGATGGTGGCAAAGTACAAGTGGTCTAGATGACTCAAAGACAACTTGGACGGAGTTCAAGACTAAGTTATTCTATCATTACTTTCCTCTAGTATTGAGACATGAGAAGGAGACATCATTTTATGCCCTTTGATAGGACGACATGCATGAGGACGAGTTTATTACGACTTTCATTGATTTTTCCAGATATGTGACTTACTTGCAACAAAAAGATGACCTAAGCTGGAAATCGCGTCAACTAATTATCAGGGCCAGGCCAGAGTTAAATGCTTTTGTACCAATGCGTGATATCAAGAGTTTTGAGGAAACTTGCACCAACTTGGGGATAGCTACACACATGAAGCGTGAAATCGAGGCTACCAGATCCCGAGACAATCTAGGCAAGTCCTTCACTTTTAGTAGACATGTGAGTGAAGTAACGAAGCCTTCTGGATTCCATCCTAGGAGTGTAAGGAACTCTGGTAGGAAGAGTGAAAGGCAAAGGAGTGAATCTCGACAGAGTAACTCCCAGAGGAAATAGGGTCAGAGGTGAAACGATCATTTCTCACAAACAGCGATTATCCAATACAATTTAACAAAAACCAGTGATAATTTTTTTTAATACATATCAGAGTTCAGGGCACAACATCTGCCCACAAACTCTTACAAGACATATTGGAGTTTAGGATACAAACTTGCCTACAACTCCCTCAAAACATACCTGAGTTTATGGCACAAACTCGCCCACAAACTCACTATAGAGAAATTTATTATTCTGATCTCACATCACAATTAAACCTACAAGTCTTAAAAATTCACAAAAAATAATTTCCAATACAACTGTGGTTGTGGGTCCATCAAAATATCAGAGTACGCAACATAAGGCTTCAAGCCTAACAATAGTTAAATATTTATCCCAAAACAGTTACTCAACAGTAAAAACAACGTAGCATTCCAGAAACATGAGGGCCCTATAATAGCAATATAGAAATTAACACAACACCAATACCAAAAGAGGCCTACAAGATTCTCAACGTCTATGTCTCTGGTTGCTTCCCTTGGCCTCTAGCCAGATTAGAGGTATCGCATGAAAAATTATTTATAATGACGGGGTGAGACATAAAGTCTCAGTAACCAAAATCAATTTATAAAATATGCAGGAAATGATTGTAAGTCAGAGAAGCAGGTTTAACTGATATAAAATAATAATAATCTCATAAATTAAAACATCATATAATATGATAATTAAATAAAACCATCTCCACTCATCCATCATGCTCCTCCTTATTGCCTCTGGATTGGTACAGCCTATCAGTGCTAGTATACCCAGCCAAATGTTAGCTAGTCACTTCAAGAATACTACCCCCTCCCATGCCACCACCAAATATACCTTAACATGGAGGTGCCCACCCAAAACACTCAACTTCAAATCCGGGCCAGAATTAAGAGAGCCAATGGGCACACAATTCACCATATTTCTTCCACACAACCCAATATATCCCATAATATAAAAATAATAAATTAATATAGCTTTCAAAAACAATTACGAGATTCTCAATTCTTATACAACATTCCATCCCAAACAACATATACATCACAACAGTAACAATTTAATAATAATTTTCACTTATATATGTAAATTAGAAAATACACTACCTCACTGAAATAAGTTTATATTCAAACATAACAAAATATTTCAAAATACATACAAGTAGTATAGATAAAAGTAAGGTTCATAAAACACCTTACAAACCAAAGCAATAATATAAAATAAATTAACCCCAGTTACATCAACTCCAAGCTTAACCTTAATTTGGATAGTAATACCCGTGCAATCACCGATCACAAGAAAACTCTACATTATCAATGTAGATATCGATTAACCACAAATAACAATAAAATAAATAATTTACTTAATTCAACTCTTACAACCCAATTTCCTCTACAACTCTTATCCTCAATTATTCCAATTTTCTTAAAAAATCCTAAACCATAGGTCATTCCTCATGAATCTAAATTACTCATTAAAATTCTTAAACACCCTTTATACTACTTTCTCACATCAACAACCCAATTTATAAATTAAAATTTCACCTTAACATACCTATAATTATAAAATCCTCAATATTAACCTTCTCAACAATTAAATCTCCTTTTCATAACTTATATGAGTATAATCTAATTATTAAATAACTCCTCAAATCTCTAAATAATTAAAATCACATTAAATTATAATTTAAATATTAATTCCTAATTTATATTTTTCACAGAGCTCAGATCTAACAAAAATAAACTGATTAAAACTTCCACAATACCTCCAATAATCCAAATAAATTATTTAAACAAATTTTAATAGGTAAAAACGCCCTATGGAAATTAAGTTATATCCTATTTATAAATAAAATTAAATATAAAATCACATAACAAAAAAATAATAAATTTAAACCAATAAAAATTAACTATTAATTATTCTCTACATTTCTAGAGTCATATATTGATAAAACACAAAAATTGCCTGAAATCACATCCCCAAAATATTCTCTAATTAGCATAAAATTACTATCATAAGAAAGATAAAATTATTTAGAACATTTTTCATAAAAAAATTTTTGTGATTAGAAGAGGGTTTAAGTACCTTATTGATCCTCAAAAGATAGAAAATACTCCTATCAGCACATCACTCCCCTTCGCTCTTCACGAACACTTAACCTGCGTGAAGTGTTTTAGGGGAGGGGTATTTATATAATACCCCTCTCCTTCCTCTTCATGCTTTATAGCGCCAAAATAAATAATTTTTTAAAGGATAAGGGGGCTACCCCCTTATCTTTGACGCCTACTAACTTTGAAATTTTTTAAAATAATATATTAATATATTATTTTATATTATCATAATATTATATATATATTATTTATTTATTTTAAATAAGGAAGTTACAAGAGAAACCATGTTGGAGTAAGCCAGCAATCTCGTCGTGAATCGATAATGTCTATTCCAAGTGTGAACGGTCCTTGACTAAAATGTGGGAGGGCTCATGCTAGCCAATGTTGGCAATGTTATTAGTTTCATAAGTTTGGTCATATCGAACAATATTATCTAGAGGGACAGCAGCAACAGACTAACCAAAGTGGTCGTCCCACTATTCCTGGCAGGGTATATGACATGACTTATGAGGAGGCTAGAGCATCTCCTAATGTTATCAGAGGTACTATTTCTCTTCAAGGTCATGGCATTATTGCATTGTTTGACTCGGGTGCTATACATTCATTCATATCTTTTGATTGTGCTAAAAAGTATGATTTCCTTATATCTGTTCTACCATATGATATGAGAATTTTTACCCTTGTTGGGGTTGTGGTGATGACTACACATGCTTGTGTAGGTAATACCTTTCGGTTTGAAAACCGAGACTCTATTATGGATTTAATGTGTTTGCTGCTAAAAGGCAAATATGTTATTATTGGTATGGATTGGCTAGTGGACAATGACGTTGTACTTCATTGTAAGAAGAAGGTGGCCACTTATGCCATGAATACCATATCCGTAGAAGCCCCTACAGTCCCTATGTTGTTATCGATAGCTCAAGTGGATAAGTGTATTAGAAAGGGTTATCAAGCCTATAAAGTTTTTTTCTCTGTTAGTGTCGATAAGGAAGTTGGGATCGATCATATTGAAGTAGTAAGAGAATATCTTGAGGTGTTTCCAGAGGAGATATCAGGACTACCTCCGGAGCGGGAGGTTGAGTTCTCCATTGATTTGGTATCAGGTACAACCCCAATTTCTAAGGCCATTTATCTGATGTCGCCATCAAAGTTGACAGAGTTGAAGAAAAAGCCAAAAGAGTTACTCAAGAAAAGTTTCATTAGATTTAGTGTCTTTTCCCGGGGTTCGCCAGTGTTGTTTGTCAAGAAGAATGATGGAAGTATATGGTTGTGCATTAACTACAGACAGTTGAATAAAGTCACCATTAAGAATAAATATATGTTTCTTATGATTGATGATTTACTAGATCAGCTTAAGGGAGCCGCAATGTTTTCTAATACTAACTTGAGATTAGGTTATCATTAGCTTAGAGTTAGGATTGAGGACATCTCAAATACTATTTTTTGGACTCACTATGGGCATTATGAGTTTTTTATTATGCCTTACGGGTTGACCAATGCTCCCGCCGTTTTTATGGATTATATGACAGGATTTTTAGACCGTATTTAGATTGATTTATTATTGTCTTCGTTGATGACATTCTCATTTCTTCTAAGAATGAGGAGGAGCATCGAGAGCATTTACATATCACATTACGTATGCTACGGGATTACCAGTTGTATGCTAGGTTGAGTAAGTGTAAGTTTAGGCTCAAGGAAGTGAATTTCATTGGCCACTTGGTGTCTGTTGAGGGGGTAGTTGTTTATCCTAGTAAAGTGGATGATGTGTTGAAATGGGAACCCCTGAAGTTGGTGACTGAAGTGAGAAGTTTTTTAGGATTAGTTGGATACTACATGAGATTCATTAAATGATTCTCTTAAATTGTCATGCCTTTGATCAATTTGACCAAGAAAGATCAACCGTTTATATGGATTGACAAGTATGAAGCGACTTTTCAAGAGTTGAAGGTAAAATTGACTACAACCCTTGTGCTTACCCTTCCTGATCCATGTTGTCCATATACAGTATATACGAACGCTTCCATGAAGGGTTTGGGTTGTGTGTTAATGCAAGAAGGTAAGGTTGTTGCATATACTTCAAGATAGTTGAGGCCTCATAAGGAGAATTATCATACTCATGACCTAGAGTTGGAAACTATAGTATTTGCCCTAAAGATTTTGAGGCATTATTTGTATTGGTCTCAGTTTAAAGTATTTAGTGACTATATGAGTTTGAAGTATTTGATATATCAGAAGGAGTTAAATAACAGACAACACCAGTGGATAGTATTTCTAAAGGATTATGACTTTGAGTTGAAGTATCATCCTGGTAAGGCTAACGTGGTTACAGACACTTTGAGTCGGAAGTCAGTACACTTGTTCTGCGTAAGCTTGGAAGAGCAAAGTTGACTAAATGGATTAAGAGATATACATGTAGTCCCATATTAAATAAGGGCTCCTTTAAATGCAGTCCTTGGAGAATATAGGTTTTATCAGGACCTGAGAGACACCCAGATGAAAGATGATCAGTTAAGTATAATTCGAGAGGAACTAGAATATAGTGAAGTTCCAAATTATGACATTGGGAATGCGGATATCTTAAGATACAAGAAGAGAATTTGTGTTTCCAATAACAATGAGATCAAGAAAACCATTTTGGAAGAAGCTCATCGGAGCAGGTACGCCATGCATCCGGGAATCATCAAGATGTATAATGATTTGAAGCGACAGTATTGGTGGCTGAAGATGAAGATAGACGTGACCGACTTTATCTTGAAGTGTTTGACACATCAAAAGGTCAAGATCGAGCACCAGAAACCACCAGGACTACTTCAGAATTTGGATATCCTTAAATGGAAATGTGATAGCATTTCTATAGACTTCATTATGGGTTTACCGTGAATCCGAGCTAATGATAATGTTGTTTGAGTGATTGTAGACCGATTAACCAAGCATTACACTTTTTACCAATTAAAGCGGACTATTCTTTAAAGAAATTGGCTGAATTGTACATTAAAGAGATTGTCCGTATGCATAAAGTGCTGAAGAGTATCATATTAGATCCTGATCCAAGGTTCACTTCGAACTTTTGGAAGTCCCTACAGGAGGCCATGGGTACAAAGTTAAAGTATAGTACCGCTTGTCATCCTTAGATAGACGGTCAAGTAGAGAGGACTATTCAGACACTCGATGACATGTTGAGAGCATGCTCCATCGAGTTTCCTGGTAGTTGGGACAAGCATTTGCTATTGGCATAATTTAAGTACAATAATAGCTACCACTCTAGTATTCAGATAACACCTTTTGAGGCTTTATATAGACGAAAGTACAGGTCGCCATCGTGTTAGACTGAATTGAGTGAAAGAACCATTATTGGACCAAATATGGTAAACCAAACCTCAAGGAAGATTGAAATGATACAACATAAATTTTTGATAGCTCAGAGCCGACAGAAGAGTTATGTGGACCGTTGGAGGAGACCATTGGAATTTAGTGAGGGATATCATATTTTCCTTAAGGTTTCACCTATTACAGGCATTAGGAGGTCTATTAAGGAAAAAAATTAACTCCCTGATTCATTGGGCCATATGAGATTTTGGAGCGGATTGGGCCGGTTGCTCATTGCCTTACCTCCACACTTGTCTAATGTGCACAACGTGTTCCATGTATCACAGTTGAAGAAGCATAATCCAAACCCATCTCATGTCATTAAGCTCAAGGAAGTTGAGTTGAAAGAAAACTTGACTTATATAGCGAAACTAGAGATAATATTGGATGTTCAGGACAAAAAATTGCGGAAAAAGACCATTCGACTGGTAAAAGTTTTATGGAAGGGTATGATACCCGGAGATGCGACTTGGGAGACTAAGGAAAGAATGTTTCGTAACTTTCCTCACTTGTTCGCTTAAGTTTGTGATTGTACTTACCTTGATTGAATTATTGTATTATGATTGTATTTTTGTTCCTTACTTGAATTGAATTTTAGGGACAAAATTCTAATTAGGTGGGAATAATTATAGCATCCTTATTTTTCTTTCTAATATATAACTATAATTTGGAGATAATTATTTTAGTACGTAATTTTTGGGGATAAAAAAAGATAGACTTGATTAAAATATGTTAAATAAATAAAAATATTATATTATTAATTAAAAAAAGTGGCATTGAATGCACCGTTCCGGCACCACTATAATTGACAAAAGGGGGTGGCACCTTTCGATGCTCCCACCCTTAATCAATTAAAATAATAATAAAAAATTAAGGGGAGGCCTGAAGGGGGTATTTTAAATACCCCTCAACATATACACTTTACACAAGAGATTTGCGTGAAGTGTTGTGTAGGAAGGCGTACGGTGAGGCTCTAATAGAAATATTTTCATATCTTTGGAGATCAATAAGGTACTCTAAATCACTTCTAATCACAAAAAATTCCTTTATGAAAAATATTCTAAATAATTTTCTCTTTCTTATGAGAGTAATTTCTTGTTGATTAAAGAATATTTTAGGATTAGAATTTTGGGCAAATTTAAGTTTTATCAGTATATGACTATATGAATGTAGATGATGATTAATAGTGAATTTTAATCAGTTTAATTTTATTATTTAGTTGATATAAGATTTTATAATGAATTTTCTATATAATCAGTCTATAAATAATTCTATTTTGGACTTTTTTTAACTGATTAAATTTGGGATAAATAATTTATTTGGATTATTGGAAGTATTATTATAGTTTTAATAGGTTTAGATATTTTATTAAAGTGAAGATTTATAATTTAAATATTTTTAAAATTTGGGGATTTTATATAATGAAATGAAATTTATAATAATCAATGACTTAAATGGGTTATTTGAGTTCAGAAAAATATTTGAATTAATAATTGGGATCTTAGTGTGAAATTAGAATTTTTGGGAGTAATTAATTCAAAAATTTAAAATTATAAAATTAAGTTAAGTAAGTTATTTTTCTAATAACTGAAGGGTTATTATTGTATAACAAATTGATTGTTGTAGATTGATTTTTGACGTGTATTTAAGCCTTTGGATTAGGAGCTTGTGGTTATAATTCGCTTTGACGAGAGGTAACCATTTTCCACTTGCTATGTGTGTTAGTATGTGTTTGTGAGTATTTTGTAAAATGATGATGAGATTTAAAAATTGTATGTTGATATTTATTAATTATTTCAATGAGTAAAGTTCTATTGTGATTGAGAAAGTTATCACATTATTGAGGAGTACTTTGATATAAATTTACCTTGTGAAACTTTGTGATTTAAATTGTAAAATATATTTATATATTTTGAATATCCTCATATGAGGATGAAAATCTTGATAAATTCTCATTGAGCTATTCATTGATACATATTGGGATGATTTATAGGAATCTCATACTCATGATATTAACATAAACACGTGTGTGAAAAATATACTTTTTTACTTAAATAAATGTATTTTCTTCTTTGTATGTTATGCTGATATTTTAATTGAAAATTATAAGAATATTTGAAAATGTTTTTAAGGAAATGTTTTCGTTTTAATTTAAAATGTATAACAATAATGATATGAAATACAAAGTTTCTATCAAATTATAATATAATACTTATGAATAAAGTGTATGATTGATTTTTTTTTTTTTTGACCTGGTGTATGATTGATTCTTTACATCATATATAATGTGAAAATACTAGTAATTCGTAGCCAACTGACATGGGCACGGGTTTTTCTTTTCCTTTTTTGGCTTTTTTAAATAAACAAGAGATGGATAACCGAGAATAAAGTAATAAACTGAGTAAAGATTTTTAGGAAAATTCTAAAAAAATACCTTTTAAACTTTAAAATCCTGTTAATAAAGTTTTTAATGGGATTAATAAGAATTGTAATGCAATTGACAAAATATTTTATTGTTAAATCACTTATTTATGATTTTAAAGTTTAAATGGTATTTTTTTTAAATTTTTCTAATATTTTATTTGGCCCGGGGTGAATAATGGGGGAAATTAACAACTTGTGACACTGGCAATTTGACAGCAATCACAGTTTGGTTTCCAACTACCTCGGACAAACTTAAAAAAAAAAAAAAAGATTTGGCATTTTTAACATCAATAGAGCTTGTGCTGAATTTGTTTAATGCAATTTTGATCTTATGCTACAATTCAAAATAAAAAGAAGTTAGTACATTAATAAAAATGATAAATTAGCGGTTTCCTTACACTATGCATCAAATTGACCATGGGCCAAATTCCAAGAGCAGATAAAAAAGGAATTGATGACTTGAAGACTCAAGCCACCTGAGTGGGTATAGAAGCAGCGCAAGAGATGATAAACTCACCTTACACGCAATGTCTTGGCATCTTTTTTTTTTTTTTTTTCCCTTCCGTTTTGGCCTCGTTAACATTAGCCGCTGTCGTAAAATATAATGAAAATCACAGTTAAAAGAACTAGCATCTGTTGCAATATTCATTATGAAAACTCCATAGTTATTAAGTTTGGTGTCGCTAAAAATGTATTAACATTGATTTTAACTTATAAAAGATCACGTGATTTTCAGCTAATTAAACATTGCCGAACACTTTAAGATCACGACTGCCCAGTTGCATTCTGGAGTATTACATTTTGGCTAAGCTATTGAAACGGCACGATCTATCAGATGTTGCAGCATCTTGTGCATCAATTCGCTCAAGGCTTTTAGAATTCATTCACTTTAGTGCAACACTTATAATTTCAAATCGCAAGTTTTAGCCCCTAAATTTCTTTCCGTCCAAAATGTTAGCATGTCATTTATAGTTAACCAGTGGCGGAAATACAAGAACTGCAAAATGAAAGGAGTCAGAGACAGCGATACCAGTGCAATCATTTCTTGAACCTTGGATGATCTTAACTAGCCTCGTACACAAAGTGAATGTAAATTGCCACTTTTGTGAATTATACAATAGGAGTCCATGAACAAGCATCCTTCCCATTCAGAACAAAATCCCCGCACAATCAACCGACAATGGCCAGTTGGCATCTTATATTAAAGAAAGACACGATTCCGCTTGTGACATGTAACAGTTGATAATCCTTGGAAGTGTATTGGAGGATCAATATTCAGATTGTCTTGGCAATAAAGCTTCAGGCTTGAACAAAAAGAACATGCAGCAGAATCAGAAGAAAGGAACAGCTGCAGACATAAGAAATTATTATTGAATTATTATTGAAATACTAACTGAAGTGATTTACAAAGAACTCGAGCTACAAAACCATCTAAGGTTTGAGTTACAAGATCAAGCAAATATTAAAAAGTTACAAGTAAACAACAACCCTTTGGCAGAAGTGTACACGAGTAAAAAGAAAATAAGCTCACACTTAGACGTACTCTACATGTGTTCATTAATAATCATTATCCCAAACTTTCAATTAGCCTGTCCATTATCCACCCCTAGACCATACAAAACACCAGCATATTTCTCCGTGGATCCATTGAAGAATGTATCCCTCAACTTTCTAAATGTACACGAAGTGAGTAAACTGTCTGATCCTGCTTGATGGCATGCACCAATTCTCTCTACTTCCAACAACTCTGCAAGCTTGTTCAATCCCCCGTGGAGGCTGTTGCAGAACTTCATCAAATGTTTGATGTCATAAACCATGGGAAAGTAAATATGGATCAATTCAAAGAATCCCGCCTGTGTATCAGGCAAGGCACGGCACGTCAATAACTTAAGGAGATACCCAAAATCATACCCACTGTGGAATGTGACCCAACGAACGGAATCGTTCAACACTATCCCTGAAGACATTAAAAGCTCACCGAATCGATTCACATCAATGCCCTTCTCGCTGTTCTTCTTAAAATCAATCCCACACTGACGCAATAACTCAATCGAATCACTTGCATAAATGTCTTCGCTGAGGTTGAACTCGCGAAAGTTAAATTGCCAAATGCAAAATTTGTCAGTGCCACAGGAGGGGAGGTTCCCGTTCTCGTCCGAGAAAGTAAGACCCAATTGGATCAACTTCAACATATCAACGTTGTCCTTCAAAGTTTGGTAGTTATATTCATTGATGTTTTTGAAATTACCCACAGGGCGAAGAACCACTCCTGGGAACTCCGTATCCATGGCAACGTAGTTGTATTCGTCCACGATTTCACGGATTAACGCAAACTCCCCTTCGAGATTGTCATTCCAAACATCCCTGATTTGAATCGAATCGCTTTTGGACAAAATCGACATTTCCGATGCACAAAACCAAGCAACAGAACGAAAATTTCAATCAAACCCAGATCTGCAGAACAAAGCTTAAGCGTTCAGATCCCGTAACCCAACCACGTTCAAAAGTGATAGCTTGATTGCACTTTAAATAGTTTTAAAACAAATCATCAGAACAGCCAAAAAACTGAACAAAAAATATCACAAGGCTATAAAAACTTAAGACCTGAAGTAGATTTGAGTAACTAAAGCTCCAAATCAAAAAGGCTGTCAAGATTCGACTAGATCTAAAAGCCACCAGAGCATAAGACACAACCTATCAACGAGGACTAACAGTTCGGAGTGAAGAGGAACCAAAATTCAAGTAGGAACCCTAAAACGAAGAGTAGTGTAGAGTGAGAATTCTAACCCTTGAGGAGGGAAACCGAGGCTAGCGAATTGCCGATCTCAAACCAAGAATCAGAAGTTTTTGATTAAAAGGTGAAGAGCAATTTGAAGGTCAACGAATGGATAGAGATAAATGGAAAGAAATGGGAGCGCAGGTTTGGATGGGCTTTAATAAACAAGGGCGGCCTCTTTGACAGTTCTACTCCTCACGACGTAAGTTCTGGGAATGCCAGATCTGACCATGTAAAACGACTCGTTTCCTGGTTATGTCACCGACCTTCTCCTTCTTCTTTTCTTCTTCTTCTTCTTCTTTTTTTTTTACTTTTAGATATTAATAATCAAATATTCGTTTTTTCTAGTCATTAAAATAATTAACAATACTGAGCATCTTAACTAAACATTTAGCTGCGTTAAACTATATGTCATTTAGCTGCGAATCACAAGCGATCTGATAAGCATGCATGTGTTAGGTTAATAGGTTTCCCCTCGAATTTTCATATGGATATTTAAATCTGTTTGCATTCTAACAACCCTGTGTGAAAATAAGCATGCTTCTTTTTAGAAAATGAGGTCTTTTAAGTGAAAATAATCAGCGATCTACAACTTTAGACTTTGATTCATTATATTTTTTAGAACAGTGATTGAAATTTTTAAAAATAATTTTTTAATTATAATTTATAGTAAATAAGATAAATATGTGAGAAGAGTTTTATCTCAACTTATGTAAATAAGCACTTTTAGAAGTTTTAAAAATGATCCCAAACAAATCAGTTATTGCCAGACTATACAATTAAGTATTTTTAATAATGCCCTTTGAAGTAGGTTTTTAATAAACAAAAAAGACTACGTCGTCTCCTTTGATTCAAAGCGAAGAGAATAATAATGTGTGGTAATAATGTAATTAATCTTTATCAGTATTGGTATAAATATTATATAAAATTAAAATGAGAAACATTATTCGTTTATGATTCATTCGTTTGTGGTTATTAATTAATTCGTTTCATTTATCAATTACTCTTTTGTTTCTCAACCTTGTTGCTTACTTGCTTATTAAAAATATTATATCATATATTGATATTGAATAATAAAATAAAATAAAAATGCAAAATAATGCAGGGAGAGGTGACTCCGATCCACATCATAGCCGTCCACGTGGTCCAAAATGGTAGGCTATGTGCAAAGACAAATCCAGTATGAAAGCTGATGCCATTTCAAATAATTGTCGTCACTGTGCTATCTTTTTTTCATTTTTCGTTTGGGAAAAATATAACTTTATCGTTCTATTGAGTTGCCCTTGTTAGCCATACAACGTTGTTGGATAAGCACTCAATCAGATTTTTTATTAGGTTAAAGTATAAAAATAGTAATGAATTATTTTTTAAAATCCATATAATACAACTAACTATTTTAAGGTATAAAAATAGATATTATTGATTTTTAGGATGCAAAAGTAGACATTACGGATTTTTTTAGAATAAAAATAACAATTTTTACATCCTAAAATAGATAACGAAATTGTTATTTTTGCTCTAAAAAAATTTATAATGTCTATTTTTACACTGTAAAAAAATTAGTTGTGTTGTATGCATTTGAGAAATAGTTTTTTACTAAATCTGCATATTAACCTTTTTTTTTTTTTTTTTTTTTTACCATTTGGTTGGCTATAGAAATTTGCAATCAGAAGGAAGGTACAGATTGCATTAATTAACTAATAATTTTAGTTTTATACTAATGTTAGCAATGTTTAATTTAAATCAAAATCAATCGTATACAGCCAGGCAATGAACCCGAGAGAGCAGAGTCAAAGCCGAGGAGAAAGATACTACAGAAGAACACGTTCCTACTTCGTAGTACCAACTGATTTGACTTTCGTTAGTCAAAGGTATGTGAAAACGTTAATTTATAGTTTATGCACGCTCTTTAGACGACGAGTGACCAATATAGGAAATGTAAATGAAAATATATATTATTCCATCACGATGTTTTCTGATTTTGTGAGGAAAATGTTTTATTTATAATAGACCTGATTATTGTGAATAACGCCCTTGTATAATTTATTTTTTAACAACGAGTAGAGAATTGTTGGAATGCTTTAGGTGCAATTTAAAATGTGGTAACGGTACTACGAAGAGAATATAATTACAAAAATAATGAAAAACTTCGCCTTTTTTTTCTGCGGAGTGCTTTATCTTTTGTCCCCTGTTTTCACATCAGAGTGGGCAAAGAATAATAATTCATGGCACCGAATGTTTTCGCCTTTATCGAAGAAGAAAGCAAATCTTGTTCTACAGCCGAGCACGGAATAGTGCCGCGTTTTCCTGCTTGTTCATATATGCGTGTAAATGCTTGTTTTTGTTTTCTTCAATAAAAAGAATTACTCCTATTAAAAAACATTTTATCAGATTGAGCCCAGTAGTAGATGGTGGTTAAAGTTCCTCTGTTGGAAATATGATGTTAAAAAATAACTTGAGATCGAGCTTCTAGCTGCTGACATAGCTCAGTTGGTTAGAGCATCCGTTTAGTAGCGGGAGGTCTTGAGTTCGACTCCCAATTAAGGCAGAGCCCGACTTCACTAGAAATTTCATTTGCTGTTTCATGGTTTTGCCTATTTTTGTTTTAGTTAGAACCAACTCTGCTGGACGGATGTGGAAGTAGGGGACTGGCAGATTTAATTAAGGATGACAGATTGCTAGCTGTCCTCAGAAAATTCTATTTTGTAGGGAGAAGAGTGACATCCTGATTCCTGATGCTTAATGAACCACCAGTCTGGTGAATTCTCGTCACTGGTTTGCTAACAGAGGATATAGTAAGTGGTGAAATATGGCTCCTGGGACTTCGTTAAAGCTAATGTTTTGTCGTAACCAGATCAAAGGGACAGCTCCGAAAAAAGAAGACTTTCAATTTTCTATGTAATGTCCCTTCAACACCGCCATTAGAGGAGGAAGGTGGCATCCAAAAGCGAGATGGATAGTATCTTGGCTTAGAAAAGAGGTCAGCGACGTTGATATATATATATATAACACATATAGCTGAGATCGCAAGCAAACGAACCGTTATCATCAGAGAGCTCCAACAAACCAAAGAGTATCGCGGGAACATGTTTTTATAATTCTTTACAACAAGGTGCTGGTAGTGGTAGGTTTATTGGTCAGCAAACTCAAACTCATACTCCTACCATGGAATGAAATCTCTGTTGTTGAGTAGGCAGTGAGTACATCGAAACAGGAAAATGAAAGAAAACGCGCCTAAGTCTAGCGGTGGAAGGCGGTTAGATCTTTTTGAGTATTAAGTTCCAATTTTCGAAAAGACGTTTGTGTTAGAAAAGAAAATTATAAACCCCGATGATAATATTTTCTTCAATTCTAAATATAAGATAGAGTAAATTTTTTTTTAAAGATTGAAGAAGTTAAATAAATTACTAAATCATATTATATATTGTGTATTATTAAATTATATATCAGTTTATATATTAGATAAAATATTTTAAAAAAAATAATAAATATAAATATTTTAAAATAATTTTATTAATTTTTTTAATATCTCTAAAAAAAATTAATCCTACCTTATATTTAAAAAGGAGGGTGTATTAGAAAATAAAAGAAAACGCATATTTAGTTTGGATGGTGTGGACCCACACTATGATCAAAGAGTGTGTGTGAGTTGAGTGGAAGACGGGGCCCGAGTAAAAGAGGAGTCACTTGATGACGTACGTCTTCCCAAATCTTTCGTTAAAGTTGAAAGACAGCAGTCCATGTACCTTTGATACTCTTGCCGGTTGTGTGACAAAGATGCTGGTTATGATCAAAAAAAGACAAGTGTGGCCGAGGTACTAGGCTTAGCAAGTTGCAAGTGACTAGTTTTACTTTACCTTTTTCTACCGCACATGGACAATCGCTCTATTGTATTTTAAGCCAATGAAAGTGTACGTAGAACTGTCAAATTCCAAGTCCTTCAATGAAAGTGTAGAGTCCAATCGAGGGGGTCCAGCCCAACTTTTTTTTTTTTTGGTTGAAACGAAGCAGTCTAAAATAGGAGCAAGACATAACTAGACGGCTATGATACATGAACAATATTAATTGATGCTAACGTCCCATGTAACCTAAAATTTTTTGAAAAAAAAAAAACGAGAGAGTTATATTTAGATCTCGTTTTAAAAAAATGGTTTCATTAACAACTTCAGAGATGTTAATTAACAAGTCGGGCGTAATTGACAATTTTATAAGATTAATTTTTTATTTTTGGACAGGACCTAAATGCAATTCTCTTAAAAAAAACAAAGAATAAGAAGTTAATGATCAGCATTGTTGAACGAAAGAGATGCGGATAGAACTTGGAGAATAAGAATAGGCTTTAAGGTATGGGTCACATGAAGTGTGGGCGTACACGTGAAGCACTCACTGGATAGAAACACATAACGCCTTAGAGCTGCGTGGACACCATACATTCTTGGCCGATATCGTTGAAACGACTGTGACCGACTCAACAACATGTATAATTGGCCTTCAAGACTAGGCACGTGAGTTGTAACGAGCACTGAGTTCTTGGGAGATCAACATCTAAAAAGTCAGACATTGAGGTTAGAGAACTCAAACCTTATGAGGTCTCTCTTTTGAGATAATAATCTTTCGTGAACTCTCTCGAAACAAAGTGTACGCTTACCACCGTGCAAACACTCTTTTGATTTTACCGAAATTAACTGTGTTTCCCATTATTCATCAGTACTGTGTACGTAGGTTATAAGTTCTCTCTGTTTTTTTTTTTTTTTTTTGGGAACCTGGTTATAATTAAGTTCTCATTGAGTCATGAGGTTTTACTCTTTGATAAGCTCTCAAAACTGTATAGAAAAATAAGCTTTATACTTACCCGTGACGATATGGGATTGTTGCCAACCTGATTTTGTTTTCTTACTGTTGGAAACCATAAACGGAATGTCCTGCGTGTCTTCTATCTTCGTTTCATGTGATAACCTTCATTAGTCGACAAACTAAGTTAATTAATCACAAAATGTTGCTCACCACACGCATCCATATATACTATATTTGTATCAGGAAGCGACAATTTGAGGGTATTGTCTTAGTTTGAAGTTTACATTTATTGATGACTGTGTTCTAATTATAGAAAACATATGCAAGCTTTAAGTAGCATCTATCAGTAATACAGTAATAACAAGTAATGAAGACAAAGGTTTGAGCAGATGAAAGCAATCAATAGAAGCATGGCCACATTTTCCATAGGGTCGTATATTTTTGCCAATTTTAAAGTGTGATCCTTTGGAAACTTCCCTTCCTTTAATCATTAGGTGCTGGGAGTATGGGTGATAAATATATCCATAAAAAGTGTAGAGGGCATGATTATAAGGGAGTCACGGGGCTAAATACGCCAATGAATACCCACTCAGTTATGGTCTACCAATTTTGAAGTGGTAAAATCATAAAAATGCATGTTCAAAGCAAAATTAGGTTGGGGAACCTTTTATTGTGGCAATCAATAATGACAGGGAATATTATAATTGTTGTTGTGTGCTTGTGAGTTGACTCTCTAGTTTTTAATCTTTTATATTTTTTTATAATATCGTGTCAACTCACTTTTAAACGCATCCTAGTTGTAAGTTCAGTTGAATTCATCAGTTCACACTTCACACATTAAATTTATTGTTTTCGTATTTCTAACTTATAAAATTATATCAATTCGTTCTTAAATTCATATTAACTGTTTATATTTAATCATGTCTATTGACTTCACATGTGAATTTTATCTATTTTTTATATTTTTATTATTTAATTATATACTTTTAATAGTTGCTTATTTATAAAATTAAATTTTTATAAATATACAATTTGAGTTCACGATTTAATTTTATATCTCAAGTTTGCTTAAAATCGTGAATTTTACAATAGTAACTATATATACAGTATATGATCCGTTTTGTTTTTGGGGGAAAACCTGTTTAATGCGAATACGATTAGTTTATTGTTATGGAAGACTACACTTATTATGCTATCTAATTTGACACAACTGAAAAATCGATTAAAACTATTTGACACTAATTCAACCCAGTCATTTAAGTTCATGATTTAAATTTGTCTCAAGTTTATTTAACATCGCGAGTTTTACAACCTTAGTATATGGTAATTGTTATTCCATATATAGTGACTAGATATAATATACTGTCCTTTTTCTTTTAGGAAAAAAATTCAGTGCTAATATTATTAGTGTCTTATTATGGAAGGCTACACTTGTTATGCTATCTAATTTGATACAACGAAAACATCGATCAAGCTGTTTGACACTAAATCAACCCAATCCTATTAACTTCTTTAAAATAAAATAAGTAAAAATTAAATTAAATAGAAGCAGTATTTTTTTTAATTCATAAATTTACCTTTAGTCAATGCTCCTAGGGTCCCCATCGCTCTGTAATTAATTAAAGTCAGGTGGCATGCTGCATGCACATTCTCCTTTGAGACTTGGAGTTCACCCAGCCCAATCCACTGTGTACACGAACCTCTATCATCCCCATACAACCTCCAATCATACTCACTAGATTCCATGCCATTCCGGGACCCACACAGCACACAGCCCCCGAAACTTCCTCCTTCAGCAATTTAGTTGGGGCACACTATCATCATTTGTGGTATTGTACACACCGGATTTACTCTCCTCAAAACAAAATAATCCCCTGTTCATTCCCCAAAAATCAAAGGTGTGCAAGATTGCACCGACGTGGCTTCTTTTCTAAGCTACACAACTTTCAGACTTCTGCACTTCTGCCTTCTTTGTTTGCCTATTTTTATTACTCGTTTTTTGAGGGAATACTTAATACTACAAAAACAAAACACTGTAGCAAACCCTTAAAAAAAGAAAACGCGATGGGAAAAGAACTATGAACAAGTGTGGCCATTATCTTTACAGAATTTAATTATATTTATACTAAATTCTATAAATGAAAATGAAATGTTCATGCTGCATTAAAAAATGCTACCAAACAAGGCTGTATACGGATTAGAGGGCAATCAAAATGCATCATCACATTTAGTTTAGAGATTTGTGTGCGACTATAAATATAGCCAAGATAGCCGAGAAACACAGAAACGTGGACTCAGCTGCCCTCTCCGTACTCAACACTGTGAGCGGGGGGAAAAAGCGATAATAATAATAGAATGGCAATGTAAGTCGCCGTATGCCGGAAAATGGCAAAGTATCACCGGAACAACGTCGGATCTCTGGTTCTCGACAATCACGATGCTACCAGGAATGCAACAGTCGGCGCCCACTATCGCATATGGAATGCCTTCTCCGCTTCAACAATACGCCGCATCATTTTTGACGCTGTCAGCTGCGGTTGTGGCTCTCGGCATCACCGCCACCACCGTAATGACTTTGCCTCCGCACCATCGCCGATTTCATCAGACTCCGGGAACTCTAAGGACAAGTCGCGAGAACAGAGACAGAGTGCTTCCAAGTCTAAGCCGAAACCAAATGTGAAGTCGGAGAAACTATCTGATCTTCTGAATATAGCGGAGTCTGAAATCGACGCCGAAACGAAGAAGAAAGAAGAGGCATTGCAGGAGTTGAAGAGAACTGTGAAGGAGTTACAGGTTGAGGATTTGACAAAGCGGGATATGGCTGCGGCGAGCATGAGATTGCTCGCGAAGGAAGACTCGGAAGTCAGGGGGACACTTGCAATGCTTGGAGCGATTCCTCCCTTGGTTGGAATGCTTGATTTGGAAGACGTCAGTTCTCAGATCTCTTCGCTCTATGCGTTACTCAATCTTGGAATCGGCAACGACGCGTGAGTTTCCGCTTCTTTCTTTCTTTATCCGTTGTGTTTTTATTTGGCTGCTTGGTTAATGCCATTTTGTCCTCTTTGTTTATTTAGGAATCATGTTAATATCTGCTTTCCTTTTCATCACGCATTCCTTTGATGATTGTTTTACTTCTTCTCGAATGAACACAGTCTTCACTTATTATGACTTCAGCGTTGATTAAATTCTTCTGTGACTAATTTGTTTGTCATATCTGTTTTGCTCGTTACTTTTTCTCCCATCCTTCCCTTGTGACTTCACTGATCACTCTGGTTTCCCTCTGTTATTTATTTTGTTCTGCTTCATAAGTTTTATTCCAATAATTTTTGTATTAAGTATATTTTTATTTAGCATTTTAATTTTCTGCTCTGTCTCCCTCACCTAGGCATGTTTGCATCAAATTTTGCTGTTTAATTTCAGGTTTTTACTCTTGATATCACACATATTTAAATCTGATCCTTTCTCTATCCTTTTGCAGAAATAAAGCAGCCATTGTCCAAGTTGGTGCTGTTCACAAAATGCTAAAGCTCATTGAATCACCAACTGGTCCAGATTCATCCGTCTCTGAAGCAGTTGTTGCAAATTTCCTTGGCTTGAGTGCTTTGGATGATAATAAACCAATAATTGGATCGTCGGGTGCGATTCCTTTCCTGTTCAGAACCCTGGAAAATTCACATAAAAAAACCAGCCCCCAGGCTAAGCAAGATGCTCTCCGAGCACTTTACAACCTATCTATCTTCCCAGCCAACATCTCATTCATATTGGAAACGAATTTGGTTCTGTTTCTGATAAACTCAATAGGAGACATGGAAGTGAGTGAAAGAATTCTCTCAATCATAAGCAATTTGGTATCAATCCCTGAGGGTCGAAAAGCTGTAAGTGCTGTGCGCGATGCATTCCCCATTCTGGTTGATGTATTGAATTGGACAGATTCACCTGGATGCCAGGAAAAAGCATCTTATATTTTGATGATTATGGCACACAAAGCCTATGGTGACAGGCAGGCCATGATTGAGGCTGGGATTGTCTCGTCATTGCTTGAGTTGATGCTTCTGGGTACTGCGTTGGCACAGAAAAGGGCCTCGAGAATATTGGAATGCTTGAGAGTAGACAAAGGAAAGCAGATATCTGGGGGTTCTGGTGGAAACTTCAGCTCAACTCTATCTGCTCCCATTTGTGGCTCTTCCTCATCTTGTACGAAGCCAGATGGAAGTGGAAGGGAGTGTTTGGAAGAGGAGGAAGATATGATGAGTGACGAGAAGAAGGCTGTGAAGCAATTAGTCCAGCAGAGTTTGCAAAACAACATGAGGAAAATTGTGAAAAGGGCCAATTTGCCTCAAGATTTCGTTCCATCCGATCATTTTAAGGCACTCACTTCAGGATCGACTTCAAAAAGCCTGCCATTTTGAAGAAATTGCTGCTGCTGAAGATTGAAGAGAATGAATCACTAAGTTAGTCCCCCCATCATAATCTTGTTGAGCTTTTGGTTTTTTGCTTTTTGGTACCGCTGATAATATAACCGTCGCATGTCAAAATATTCATATATGATTTATAATATATATATTTTTGGTATTAGGTTTCTCTGCTGGTTGCATGATTGCATCATCTCTGGTTGCTTGTTTGAGAAATCCTTCGAATCCACCTTCCAAACCATAAAGATAGATAATCACCTTTAGTGGAATGAATCACATTCCAGCAGAAGGAGTGGTATCACATGCAATATTGGAAATTCTGAGGGTTCCTTTGGTCACTCTATCATCCCTACATTCATGGTGTCACTTTCAAACCATTAGTACAATTTTGTCTATTTATTGGCCCTATTATAGTTTTAATATTTCTAACTAGACAGCAGGCCTGTGCATATGTTGCATAGAGGTGAGGCGAGCCGCCTTCCTTCGTGGAACCATGGCTTATGAGTTATGATAAAACGCTTTCTTATAAATTTAATTATATATCATGTATGTTGATAATGTTGGAAAGGGTGCCAGTCATTTTCATCTTCCATAAACATTGACTATTCACTGCCTTCTTTTTTCTATTTGAGAATCTTTTGCTGGCGCTCTTGGTCAATTCCATGTGTTAATATATCAGAAGGAATCTTTGGAATAGCAAAGTTAACTGTATTTTATTAGACATTAGCTGCTAACACTGGGATTGTACTCTGTTAATTTTATTTTGTCAAGCGACTTTTTAGCTTACCCTCTGTATTTGTTTATGTCATGACCTAGTGTGTACTGAACTGAACTATTTTCTTATAACCAGACACAGATCTGAATGGAATGGTTGGATGAGAAACCGATCTGGCTGTATGGAGAGCTGAGTTGGTCCTCGCAAAAAAAAATTCAAAGGCATTTTGTCACCACTATGTACATGTTTACATATTATAATGCTTGTGGTGGGGTACAGTCATTTTGTAATGTTATCTTCTTCGTGGTGCTTTTAAATTTTAGCTGACTTTTTTAATGTGAATATTCCCATGTTAATGTCATGTTAGATTTTTAAAGTTTTTGTTACCCTTTGGATCATATGCCATCTTACTATTTTACTTTCTGTGAAGAACATGCATGTGTGGTGTAGAGGACAAGCTCCAAAAAAGCAGTCACTTGCTGGGGCATAATCAATCAATTATTGGGGTTACAGTGTTTTTCCTAGTTGGATGAGTGGATGAAAGTTGACAATTTTTATGATAGACAGTGAAGCAACGATTGTATTGCTGCCTTTAGGACAGAAAAATCATATAATGGTCCATGTTTAGATAAATTTCTTGCTTTAAATCTTCAGAAAATAACGAGAATACGACATTACATGGGTTTATTTCAATCAAGTCATCAAGATAACCTTTCAAGGAGTTCATTTAAATGACTTTTAGTTTTCAACAATTTTATTACAAGGTAAATTATATTCTTCTCTAATGTTCAAATTTGATCAAGACACTTGAATAATTTTAATTTACAAAGGATTTTTTAACTTCTAATAACATAATGTATTTGACGTTAAAATCAGTTTATTTTAGGTATTTTTGCATTTATGGGCATGATTATGTTAACTACTAATATGTCTTTAAATAATGTTTTGAATATTTTCCTTATGTATAACAATTATTAATTATCAAATGCTTCAAAGTTTGTGATATTCACTACTTGATAGATTTATATTAATCAAAGAGATAGGTTTTAGTATCAGGGAGTAATATTGATTTAATCAAACGTATTTTACTCTTTCTTTGCAATATTTGAGTTGAGCCATTCATGGATTATGAAATATGAATTGTCTGTAGATTTTATACTTGTTATGCATGGATGATTTTCAATATAAAAAAATAACAAAGACTATTCTTTCAAGAACAAATAACAAGTAACACAGCTGGATTATATGAAAGATAGGGCTTATGAGACGAACCAACGAAGGCAGTTTTAAGTGCCAAATCGCAGGAATTGTGTCCTAGTCTCAACATTTAATAATCACCAAACTTCTTACCTTGTTTATTTCACTGGCACAAATTATATTGCAGCTAAGATACTCCTTTATGAACCCCAACTCTTCATGTTATTGTGGTCCCCTTCCAAAAACCATAGGATGAAATGAACAGAGCTCTAAAACACTTGAATAACACTTGAACAGTGTATTCTATTACCCAACCATGGAGTAAAATTTCCTTCACCAATTTGGAAACAGAACAATGTTGGTCGATGCTAACTATGGGATGATAAATAAAGAAAGCAAAGACAAAGTTAAAAATGCACTTCTACAATATCTTCATCTAGTTATGATGTTATATATAGGCAGGCTCAAGCCTGAAACCTAATTGAATCATTGAAGCTTAGCTAACTCATAGACCTTCCTACACTGTCCAAACCTATTTTGCCCACTCTGCTTGCAACTTTGTATTCATTCCCACAAAGTCACGATACCTTCTTCTATCCTTCATTTTATTAATGTTAGATCAGACATTAACGTGTTTAGTGGTTCTTTATTTTGTTTTCGTAGCAGACTGGGTAATGCAGAGCCAGTGGTATGCTTCAATTTCTCTGGTTTTAAATAAATGTCTGGGTTTGCTAAGTGGGGACTATACAATGCGAATATTAAGGTCTCAATTTCATCATGTAGTTTTCTTATTTAAATGCTGTTCAACCAACTCATTATTAATAGTTTTAAAGAGATAAAATTGAAGCCTTCAACAACCACACTTGCCAAAATTAAAATTAGCATGGACCCTTCACTAATCACTACACTACCACCATAACAATAGCTCCTTTTAAAATTTAGGGTAGCCTCAGTTACCACAATTATTTAACTCAATGATTAGTTCACCATATGCTCTGCAGATAACCTTGAATATTGGAAAGCAATTAAAAAAAAAACAGACAATTTGTGATTCTTTTATGGACTCTGTCTTTATAAAAATGTGTTTCTGAATATCGAGCATCTTGCATTAGATTAGGCAAATAAAGTTAACCCTCCTGGTTTTTTAAAAGAAAAGGGAAGCGGACCACCACACATCAAATATTTTATGATCTCAGCTACAGAGTAAAGGTCCCACATCAGATGTCTACCAACACTGTGTACCGTCAATTTATGAATACTATCCGTAGAGTTAGATAAGGACAGACCTACCCTTGAACTTGTTACGTAATTACACAACCAAACGATGCATCACTATCAGGTAATACAAGTTTTCTCTAGCCAGTCCAAGACATTTCAGCAAAATATAATGAGCAGGGGATACAATAATTCTATTTTTGTTCTTCAAGGAGGGGCTTACTTCCGTAAACTCTGGAGTCTTTGGTGTTATACTCTTTTTTTTTTTTTTTGGGTGATACTTTGGCGTTATACTCTTTACTGGGAGATGTAGAGGCAAAGTTTTATTAGGACACCAACTATGAAGCAGGGGTCCAGTTGTTTAAGCAGATGAGACCAATACCATGAACACAAGTTTGTTTCAAGGGATAGCTTCATCCTGAAAAGACTAGCCTATAGGAAAGCAGGAGGTACCAACTTCCCAACAGATCCACACCAGAGTACTTCACTATAATAAGATTAGCCTATGACAACGGGGGTTCCAACTTCCCTGATGTCTCCATATCACGGTACTTCACTCGGCTTTCTACCAGTCAAACCTTTTGTGAGTGGCCTTTTCTGAGATCATCAGGTGCTCTCATTCGAGTGACTTTTACTTGTGATAGACATTTTAGAATCCATTAGCCCATCTGTACATTAACAAGGTTTTTTTTATAAAAAAATGAAGTGCATTAATTCAAGTTTCTTGATGAAAATAGTTGAAGCACCAGTCGGTGGCTATCCTTGTAGGTGCAGTTTGAAGTGTCTGTCATAAAAAAACAAAACAGATGTGGTTGTGTGAATTCCTGAAGAGGTGGTATTTGATTAGTGTGTGGTAGGAGGTGAACCATTCATGGATAAATTTAGGGTAGACTGGCATTCAAATTGTGTTAAAACATTGAATGATCTGAACTTGTTTGGTGATTGCAATAAATAAATAAAGACAAGTTTTCTGTTTGCCCCACCCGCATGTTCTAGAAACTGATGGTTCTTTCATTCATTTATTTATTTATAAAGGGAAAGCATCTCGCAAGATGACAGTCCAAACGAGGCATACGGTAAAAAGAAATGCTAAGTATGTAGGACCAGTTTGAAGTGCAATTAAAAAGATCGAGAATTCACCAAAATGAAGCAAAAGGAGCCACTGGCTCTAACAATTAATAAATTAATATTTGCTCCATTTTATTATATTTGTCTTTTTAGGGTGAAAAATATGTTTCATAACGATCATAAACACGTAAGAGTGGCATGTATTAAAAAAAACATAGTGGAAGATCTTCTAAGGTGGTTTGGATACATTTAAAAAAGGTTATTGGATATGCCAATAAGAAAGTCGATTCAGCGATATAGAGTACTCTAAAAGAGATAAAGAAAGATCGAAGTAAACACTCAATGAGAATATAGAACAAGTTCCTTTATTAAAAATATATCTAAATATTTATCTTTTATATTGCACAATGAGGTCTTACAATCTATATAGCTAATTCTACCTAATAACATAAGCCTTTGTTGTTATCGATTTTGAATGTAATGTTTTTAAAATTACTGTTAGCAATATAGGCTGAGGTGTAAATTTGGTACAGAATGACATACTATTACATATTTATTGTATTTTTATTTAAATATGTGTGCAATAATCTTAAAGGACAAATATAATGAAACAGAGAATAATCTAGCTTAAAGGGTGATAAAAAGAAGCATAGTCAAACTACAAGGTTATTATGGCAGTGTGGGAACAAAAGTCCAAGGCTCTGTCTTTTGTGCTTTTAGAGGAGACCCATTGGTTTACCATGATAAATGATGTTTGGCAATCTCAGTGTTTTGCAGTTTCAAAAAAGGAGGGTTATGCATGTTCACAAAAAAGTTGTATATAGGGAATGCTGAATCCAGTGACAGTAAACTATCAAACCAAAAACTAAGGACTCGGATGGGTGGCTCCGCTTTTGGGAGTTCTGATCCTACAGAGAGTCTTGTTTTTTTCCCTAAAAAGATCAATACTTTTCTGATTTTTAATATAAAACATAATTTATTTTTTTATGAAAAAATTAAGGAAACTAAATAAGTTAGCTAATCATATTATATGTCATGTATTATTTGATTATATATTAATTTATAAGTCAAATAAATTAATTTAGTATAAAAAATATAAATACCAATACTTTAAAGTAATTTATTTAGCTTTCTTGATCTCTCCAAAAAAAAGTTAAATATGTCTTATATTAAGGATATGAGGAGTACTAATTTTGATGGCCCAAAACAACTCATAATAATCAAATTAATTACACTCTACACCTTATTATAAGTATGTTCACCATTTAGTTTACCGCAAGCGCACAGGTCGGAAGTAATAGTATAGTGTTGAAAAGAATATCATTCTATAAGGACTATGACAAAAGCGAGCTAACTATTGTAACCACGTTCTTAATTAGGTTAAATGAAATCATTTAAATTTGATCAAGTTGAATAAGGATTTTTTTTGATGAAAACAACAAAGCAAAACAATGGAAATTAGGAAATTGGGTCTAACTTCAAGAGGTTATAAGCTTATGATTACTTCTTCCTCATTGTATTTCATGAAACTATGCAATTATCCACTTATATTGGTTAAATAAGTTTATATGCTAGTCAAAGGTTTTAAAATCATCAACCAAGCTCTCTAAAGTTGAGAATGATTTTTAATCTTCATTAAAAATACTCAATCTCTTGTTTATAACTAATAAAAACCATCTTTTCAAAGCAATCCTTCAATAGACTATGCTAGGTTGTTAGATATATCTCTATTCTAACAATAAATCATCCATTTAATTCCTAAACTTTAAGTCTAACATTATTTTTCTTAAGTTCTACAATCAACATAGCTCTCTCAAGCATCATCTAATTGAACTACGCTAATCATGTGGTGATCAAGTACAAGATAGTATTAAGTATAAAGAAAAATCAATATATATACTCATTAACTAACAAAAGTAAGATAATTTAGTAGTTTAAATCCATACAATAGGTAAGAGTAATCCTAAATGAGAGTTTTTAGCCACTCATTGTCTGTACATACCAAAATCTTAGCACAAAAACATAATTCATATCAGCAAAATAAGAGAAAAATAGAAAAGAACAACAAAAACATAAGATTGTTGGCTCAAATCTCTTTCAAACTCCAATCCAAGGCTCCAAAGTTTTTCAAGCTCTCCTTAGCTCAATTTTGGCCTCTACCAGTTAGAATGAATCATTTCGGTCCCCTCTATAAGCTTTTATCTAGGTTTTTCACACCAACAATGCAAAACGTAAATCTTCATTTTTGGGCAGTTCACCATCACTTCGCCGTAGCGAATTGGTAGCAAAAATTGCACTAGACTCAGGCAGAAAGGTCACTGATTTTTGTCATGGTTTTGCTGTGGCAAATGGGTGGCGAAATAGCACTGAATTACACAAAATAGTCATTGATTTTTGTGGCATTTTTGCGGTGACGAACCCGCGGCAAGTGCATGCGTCATCTTTTTCCTCTTTCATCTGATTCTTACATTCTTTTCCCTCTTGCCTAAGCTTCCATGATCTTTTCAAATTTTCACATATGGTCATCATCCTCCTACAAAAAGGAAGATTTTATGAGCTCCTTAAAATTCTTTAAATAGTAAAAACTATTCACATTTAGCTCAATATTTTCTAAAGTTTGAATATTGTTTCACCCAATCAAATTTTCCTTTATGTATGTCTATTTTATGCATAAATTGATTCCAAAAACCTATAAAAGTATAGGAAATGTGTTGAAATGTATGAATTTCTAGAGATTATCACTATCCCAAACTTAAACTTTTGTTTGTCCTCAAGCAAACATAAAAAATACTTTTCATGAGCTAATCAAATGCCTATCAAATTTGCAAAAATGCTTATGTCCTCACTCATTGCTTCAAGGATTATACAAAATAGGAAATCAAGATAATATGCTAAATTGAATGCTTCATAGTTTTAAAAAAAGTTTTTCAAGAATTTTTTGAGAGTGAGTGTGTGAGAGGAGCCACAAAATAATTCTCCAACCCTTATTTTAGTCACATGCAGTACTTCAATCCATGTACAAACCTTTAACCATATAACCTCACCACCCCTTTTTTCATCCTTCTCTACTTAAAAATTCACCCTACATGGTCTCAAAATCAGAAGGACTTTTTGAGCTTGTAATGTGGCCATAGGTTTGGCGTAATTATAAAAGAAAGTGAAAGGAATATGTATTCAAAGACTCAAGAGAAATGAAATAAGAAATTTCTCTATTCTTTTCTTCTTCTTTTTTAATTTAAACTTGAGCTAACTTCTTTTTCTTCCTTCTAAGCCTTGTTGATTTCAAACTGATATTCACAATTTTTTTTATAAATATGTATACCTTTTTTTTAACATGAAACTTGGCTTGATTTCTATACACATTGAGCCCTAAACAAACTTCACCCTCCATACTTACAAGTTGACTATCAAACCACTTTTCTTTTTTTCCTTTTCTTTTTTCAAATTCCATTTTTTCTCAAAGAAGGGTATGCCATGGTCTTTTAGGCTAAGGGTAAGGAAATGAGTTGGTTTTTAAAATGAAAAATTTCCTTGGTTTTTCTAAAAGGCTCAAAGATAAGTTCAAAGGGGAAGTGATGTAACTCAGGTTAGCTTGAAAGGTTCAACTGCTTTTTAAAAAATTGCCTTAATCATGTTTCAAAACCATCTAGGGTGAACCTCAAGCTTTGAAGAACTCTAAAGAAGATTTTAAAGCTATCTAATTGAAGATGAGGACATAAACTAATTTACTACATATTCCCTCAGTAAAAGCCTTCAAAATACCTCTGACTCTCATAGTGCATTATAATGCTCAATAGAATTCTTTAAAAGCTTACCCTAATACCACAATTCACTCAACAAAACATATTAGTCATAATTTCCTATCAAGCATAATTCCAAGCAAATATCCAATCATTGGACCATTCAAGCAATTTTAATAATCATTCATCAACTTATACTCAAAACGTCATTCATGCAAAAGACTAACTAGGTGAAATGTCACACATTTCAACCTTTTCATATCATCTGTACAACTTATTTCAAAATTGTGTATAATCACTATACACTTAGCTTTACCAAGATTTCAAAATTTTATAACCACTCCCCCAAACTTAAAACTAGCAGTGTCCTTGATGTCAACTTAAGTTAAGGAAAGAGGCTATTGCTATACACACCTGCACAAGAAGCCAAGAACTGAATCCAAGCATGATCAACAATATAGAAACAAAAACCACATGCAATCATTAACAAGGATAATCAAGATTTTGGAGCCATTAATAGCTCGTAAGGAGTCAAAAGAAAGAGCTATCAGTAGCTCCATCAACACATGTTTAGGCCACCAAAAGCCTCCATCAAAATATGCACAAAAACAAAAAAATGAACTACAATATCCTAAAACTAATAAACAACCAAGAGTTAGAATTAGATTCAGATATGTTGGTTAGCAACTTGGGCTTTAGTCTATTAGGTTAATTAGTATTATCTTATCCGATCTGGAATAAATTAGTTTCTTATATCAGAATCTTAGATTTAAAAATATGTTATCTTTCTGTTTTTATTTTCCTTATTTTCAGCCAGATTCTAGGGTTTCTATTCTAGGGTTTCTAGTGAGTTAGGTATCTCTATATATCTCTCTATTGTACTCAACATTTGACATACAAGATGAATAACAGATTAGAGTTATTTACATGGTATCATAGAGATAAATCATAATCTGATTCAACTCGGCACACACAGTGCCTTCCAAGGCGGCGTTAATACTACCAGCTCACAATCGCATGAGGATATGCAGCTGGGTGCAACAAACCTGAGATCAAACACCAGTCTCACTGGTAATCTACCTTCCGATGCTTTCCCTCTCTCAATTGTAGGACACAAATTAAATGGAGACAACTATCTACAATGTGCCCAAAGTGTTCTTATCTTTATCATAGGAAAAGGAAAAGAGAAATATCTCACCAATGATGCCATCTGACCTCCTGAAAATGATCCCAAATTTGATACCTGGTGTGCTGAAAATTCCATAGTAATGTCATGGCTCATCAATTCCATGAACCTGGATATTAGCAAAGACTACCTGCTGGCAACTACATCCCAAGAGATATGGGACACAACAAGAGAATCCTATTATGCTGTGGAAAATACAGTCGCCCTACTCCAACTTAAGGGGTTGATCAAGGACTTAAAACAAGGTGATCAATGAATGATTATATATCACTCAACTTTAAAGAAGATTTGGCAATAAGTGGATCTGTATGACATACTAGAACTGACATGTGCAGTAGATAAGGCGTTATACAAGAAACGGCTGGATAAAGAACGTACTTATGAGTTCCTACTCAGCCCACATCCAAAATTTGAAGATGTTTAAGGCAGAATTATGGCCACTAGACCATTACCGACACTACAAGAGGTGTTAAACATGGTGAAATTTGAAGAAAGCAAGATATCTCTAACTCAGGGAAACCTTGTTCCTAATAACACTGAATCTTTAGGACTAATGGTTAAACACCAAACTTCAGGAGGCCGCAACAAACAACAAGGTAAGGGTTGGTGTGATCATTGCAACCGAAGTAGCCACACAAGGGATATTTGCTGGAAACTCCATGGGAAGCCTCAAAATAATCGAGGTCACACACAGCCAAATGTTAGAGGATATTCTATAACACTCGATGAGCATGAAGGATGAGAATCCAGCAATATCAGTCCTGCAGAGGTCGAGAATCTGAGAAAGATCCTAAAGAAAATGAATGGTGGCCATATTCATCCTGAGAAAACGGTAACTACAGGAAATTTAGCCCACAAAGGTAAATATTATCAAGCTTTAAAAGCTAAGTTGATGAAACCTAATCTTGGATCGTTGACTCAGGGGCAACCAACTATATGACTGATGACTTATCATTATTTAGTGAAATTAAGCCTTGTAGTGGAATAACTATTAATATAGCATATAGGAATATTACAAAGGCTCTAGGGACAGGGACTGTACATGTCACTCCAAAAATAACTCTTGTTGATGTTCTTTATGCACTTGGCCTTAAATGTAATTTGTTATTTGTTACAAAGGTTACAAGAGATAGTAAATGTAAAGTTAATATGTCTACTACTTGCTGCAATTTTCAGGAACTGGGTTCGAAGAAGAAGATTGGAGAAGCCAAGGAACATGCAAGGTTATATTATCTTGATGGTCAACCAGGACAAGGGAAGAAGGCAGACCAACTAAATTAAGGCAAGAAGACCATGTGCAATGCAAGTAGTTTCATCTCAAATAAAAAATTAATGTTACTGCATTGTAGATTAGGACATTCAAGTTTTGACTATATGTTGAAGTTGTTTCCAAAGTTTATAAATAAAAGAGACATTTCCTTCCACTGTGATGCATGTTAACTTGCAAAACATACATGAAATTCCTATCCACCACAAAAATATAAACCCACCCATCCATTTTCCCTAATATACAATGACATATGGGGACCTTCTTAAATCCCTACACTATCAAAATCACGATGGTTTACAACATTCATTGATGACCATACTCGAGTAACTTGGCTATACCTAATGAAGGAAAAATCTGACATATTCCTTGTCTTCAAACACTTCCACCAAATGATCAGAACTCAATTCCATGCATTCATACAGATTTTATGTAGTGATAATGAGAGAGAGTACCTCAGTTCACAATTCACACAATACCTGAATGAAGCAGGTATCATTCACCAAACTAGCTTACGTTTACACACTCCCAATAGAACGGTATTACTAAGAGAAAAAATAGACAACTTTTAGAAATTGTAAGGGCCCTTATGATAACACACAACGTACCTTCCATTTTCTGGGGAGAGGCTGTTCTCACGGAAAATTATCTTGCAAACAACCTACCATCAAAAATTCTTGATTTTCATATTCTAACTCATATAATTTCCAAAACATACCCAAACACTAACCTTATATCCTCAATATCTCATAAAGTATTCGGCTGCTTAGCCTATGTCCATAACTACCACAGAGGGAAACTTGACCCTAGATCTCTTAAATGCATATTTCTTGGGTATTCCTCACAGCAAAAGGGTTATAAGTGCTACTCTCCTACACTAAAGAAAATATTTATCTCTATGGATGTCACATTTGTTGAAAACAACCCCTACTACTAGAAAAATCCAATTCAGGGGGACAGTGATCTAAAGGAATTAGACTTCCTTTGGCATTAACATACCTCACTAGCAACCTCACCTATTATCTCCACCTAGCCAGAAACATATCCAGACCCACAAGAGACTGAAACTGAGCCTGAATCTGTACCTACACAATAGATCCAAACCTACAATTGTCTGAAACTGAGCTTGAACCTGATATATCACAACTAAAAATGCACAAAAGTGTTACTGAACTAGAAAATGATGACAGTGCATGAGGAATAACACCAGAAACAAGACAGTCAGAACAACAAGATGGAGAGGAAAGTATAACCTCAAATGTTCCAAGGCAAACCCAAGAATCTGCATCTAACTCAGTTCCTGATGATCTAGGCTGGCCCATTGCACTCTGGAAAGGGGTACGCACATGCACTCAACATCTAATTCAAAGGTTTGTATCATATAACAACCTATCTACAACCTATAAAACCTTTGTTACTAACCTAGATAGTGAAAAGATACCCAGTACATACCAAGAAGCTGTGGTACATCCTGGTTGGAAAGCAGCAATAGATGATGAACTCAGGGCTCTTGAGAAAAATGGAACCTGAAGATTAATGAAAATACCCGAAGGAAAGACGATTGTAAGCTCAAAATGGGTATTTACTAAAAAGTACAACCCTGATGGAAGCTTGAATAAGTATAAAGCAAAACTAGTGTATCGAGGATTCACTCAAACTGAGGGAATTGATTATGAAGAAACCTTCTCACTAGTAGCCAAGCTAAACACTATCAAGGTACTATTATCTATTGCAGTTAATCTAGACTGGCCATTACATCAGCTAGATATAAAGAATGAAGTCCTTAATGGGGACCTCAAAGAGGAAGTATATATGGCAGTTCTTGAGAGAGTAAAACATCCTAATGTTTCAAATGTTGCATGTAGGCTCTATAAGTCTCTATATAGCTTAAAACAATTACCTCGGGTATGGTTTGAACGGTTTACTAGCTGTGTAATGAAAATTGGACTTGTTCAATGTCAAACTGACCATACCTTATTTGTAAAACATGTCAACAATAAGATGACAATGTTGATTGTATATGTAGATAACATAATTGTAACAGGTAATGACCAAGAAGGCATAGCAGGACTAAATAAGTCTCTTGCACTAGAATTTAAAGTTAAAGACTTGGGAAATTTGCGGTATTTCCTAGGAATGGAGGTGGCCAGGTCTAAAGAAGGAATAGTAGTATCACAGAGAAGGTACACATTAGATCTTTTGAAGAAAACAGGTATGCTTGGGGTAAGTCCATCAGGTACCCCTATGAATACTAATACTAACCTAAAGTTCAAGGAATATGGTATGCCTATAACCAAGAAAAGATACCAACGGTTGGTGGGAAAACTGATCTATCTCACTAACACAAGACCAGACATCGCATATCCTGTGAGTGTTGTAATATCCTCAATTATAGCACTTAGAGTTAGTTGTAGCTTAAGTTTTATTTAAACAAAGAGTACATAATAAATTCATAATTTAAAAGAAGCATTATGTTCAAAATTTTTAATTCAAGACAAAAATAAAATACAAATGAAAATCCCTTACATAATTATCTTAAATATATGGGTGTGTGTGTGTGTGTGTGTAAATGTATCTGATTATTGAAATAAGTAATATAAAAAAATTTGTTGTCTCAATATTTGCATTATTATTATTATTATTTATTAAAAATAATATTATTTTAATCAAAAAAATAAACCCTAACCCTCCCGTATAAATACTCCTTCTTTCCTTCACTTCTCGCACCCTAACGGCGCCGCACCTCCAGACTTTATGCAGGTGCTCCTTTTTTTTCACTTGGCATACCTTTCTTCATTCAAGCCTTATTTCTCCATTCTTTTTAGTTTGTATTTTTTGTGTTGTCCTATCATACACCGCCTATCTACTATGCAGTTGTCTTTTCTCTCAAAAGAAGATTTGTATTCTTCATACTCCACCTTCGTTTCTCTATTTCGGAAGGTGTGTGTACATATATGTGCGTGTGCGTGCGTGCACGCGCGTACACACACACACACACACATATATATATATATCTTCAACAACCCCACTTAAATTGTGTGCATTTATAATGTGTACGTATTTTTCCTTTCATTCTTCAAGAGCTAAACCATTTATTCATGTTGGTACATATATTTTATTTTGCTTTGTTTTCATCAATCTTGGTCCTACACCCTTACCCCATTACAACCGTGAACACAACTATATATCCATTTTGTATTTCTCCCTCCTTATTGCAGTATGTGTGTGAGTATATATAAAATAAAATAAAATTGATTTCAATTCCCTCTACTTTTTCCACATTCCCTCTTTCTATGTCTTTCACAAGTCTCTCTCCCTCCATATATAATATATAAATAATGTGCATTTTTTTCTTTTTCTTTCTTTACAAATTTCCTTTTGTGTTGTGCTTCATACACACACACACATACAAAGATTTCATCAAATAGTTATACTTCCATTTATATGCAGGTAGGGGTGTTCAAAGTATCCCAGCCCGGTCCTGAAGATTTTAATCACAAGAATTTCTCGTCCCGGGATTTATCGGTCCCAGTTTTTTTACCTTATAAATTAATTATCTTTTTATTTTTGTATTTTTACTCCATAAATTAAGTTATCATTTGATAAGATGTGTATTAAATTTTTAGTTGGAGCTAAACCGTATATATCATAATACTAATCCTAACTATATAATGTATAAAATTAATAAATAAGATGATGAAGGTGATCATAATAATAATAAAAAAATATTATTCTTCAATTATAAATCAATTTGTGTGATTATTATGGCTTTGTTAGCCGTGAAATGATTATTTTAAACACTAGATTATAAAAAATTAACTAATATAATAATATATTTTAAATTTAATTTTTTTTAAAAACCGAGAATTCCCGGTCTCGGTAATCCCGGGACCAGGACCAGGATGCATATATGCATCCTGGCTAAAAATCGGGATTGGGATTGGGGGATCCCAGTCTCGGTCCCGGATTTGAACACCCCTATATGCAGGGGTATAGTTTCCTTCAAATCCATTTCTTCATTGTTAGAAGTCCAAAATTATATAATAATAGTATTTTCTGTACTTCTGTATAAAAATTATATATAAATAGCTCCTATCTTATATTTTAATTAAGCCTTTACAAGGTCGTTACGATGTTAAAGCAATTTTAAAATTCTAGAGTAATTTTGATTAGCATATTAATAAATATTTATGTCTATGATTTTGTAGACTCTCATTGAGAGCTTTGGAGTAGTTTTTTGTGTGATTACTTGTGACTAGAGAGTAGCAGGTAACTCTAAGGGCCTATTTGGTTCGATCCCATTACACCCTGCAGTGCAGTGTAATGCGATGCAATTGTAATGCAATGCAATATTAATTACATGGCTAGTGTTTGGTTTGATTTTTAAGTAAGGTGCAATGAATTATTATTTTAACAATTATTTAAAATTAATATATTACACAAAGTCTATTTTACCCTTACTATAATCTTTATAAAAAGAAAGTAAAAAGTCAGGTGGAGAAAGAGGAGGAGGTAGTGGTGGCGGTGCCGGGTGGTGGGTGGCTGCAGCGACAGAGGAGGAGGAGATAGTACAGCGGCGGTGGCAGAAGAGGAGGTAGTGGCGGCGGTGGCAGGTGGCGGCGGCGGCGGAAGAGGAGGAGGAGGAGGTAGTTGCAGTGGCGGAGGAGAAGGAGGTAGTGGTAGTGGGAACAGAGAAGGAAGAGGTAGTGGCGGGTGGCGGCGGAGAAGGAGGTGGTAATGGCAGCAGCAAGTGTCGGCGAGGGAGGAGGAGGAGGTAGTAGCGGCGGGGCCGAGCGGCGGCAGCGGCAGAGGAGAAGGAGGTGGTGGCAGTGGTTGCAGCGACGGAGGAGAAGGAGGTGCCGGGTGGCAGCAGCGGTAGAGGAGGAGAAGGAGGTGGTAGCGGTGGTTGCAGCGGCAGAGGAGGAGGAGGTAGTAGCGAAGGTGCCGGGTGGCAGTAGCTGTAGAGGAGGAGGGGTAGTGGCGGTGGTGGAGGAGGAGGTGGTGGCGGTGGCGGCAGGTGGTGGCAACGGCAGAGGAGGAGGTGGTGGCGGCAGTAGTAGAGGAGGAGGTGGCGGCGGCGGCGGCAGGTGGCGGCAATGGCAGAGGAGGAGGTGGTGGCGGCAGTAATGGAGGAGGAGGTGGCGGCGGCGGCAGAGGAGGAGGTGGTGGCGGCGGTGGCAATGTGGCGGCAATGGAAGAGGAGGTGGCGGCAACGACAGAGGAGGAGGTGGCGGCGGCGGTGGTGGAGGAGGAGGCGGCAGCGGCGGCGGTAGCGATTGTGGTGATGTGGCTAAGTGAAAATATATAAGTAAAATAAAGAGAAGTAAAACTAAAGGGTAAATTAGACTTTTCTAACTATGCAATGGGATGGTAATGAGGATTCATAAGGGGGGAGGTATGAATGAGGATTACCAATTTTTTGGTAATCATCATTACCATGGTAAACCCTATTACCATGCTAAAGAACAACCAAACACTCTTCTCATGGTAATGCAATCATGATTACCATTACATGCATGCAATGTGGTTGAACCAAACGGGCTCTAAATATTTTTCCATATAATTGTGAATTGTGTATGATTGTGAATGACTGTTTTTTTTTATAATAGAAAAATCAACTAAATTATATGTATATGTGTATGTATTGTAAATTCTCAAATAAGTAATGTTACAAGCAAATTTCTCTATAACTCATTTTATTCATGTATTTAATAATTTAATTGTAATTAATGTATTATTGAATTACTATTATTTTTTTTGCATGTTTGAATATGTGATGATATTTTATACGAATGGAAGCATGATTTATTGTACCTTGTCTTTTAATTATATTATTGGTGATTAAAAATAACCGTAATAGTGGTTGCATTTGTGATGGGTTAAAGTAAGGAGGAATTTGTATGTTGAGATCTTTTACCACGTGGTATGCCATCACTCGGTGCACAGTGGATGATACTTGTCAGGGCCATTTCTTCCATGTTTTCCTTTGGTCGGGATTGCATTGGAGCTGTGGGACATGTGACACCTCCTTAATTGTGTTCTTTTAAGGAGGGAAGCCATAGTCCATACTTAAGCTCTACACCTTTGGCCGGGTGTATCTTAAGAACTGGTGAGCTTGGGACAATCCAATCAAATAGATGGGTTTCTGTTGAGCTATATGTTAGCATGTGGCTCCAGTCAGCGGTATAAGGATGGACGGTAATATAAGGGAGGTTGTATATTGCATAATTTTATATTACTTGTTGTGATGAAAATATATGTTGACATAATGATGTTTAAATTAGTAATTATCGTATATGAAAATTTTGGTACATATAAATATATACATAATCAGTTCATTTTTTTATCATATGTGGTTTGCTTGTGTATGGTAAAAATGTTCAGTAGTTATTGAGATGTGGAATGTCATCCTTTATATTAACAATTTTCAGGTGATTGTTCTAGTAGAAAACAAGGGAAGGCATCTACGAAGTGAGCCTTGAAGGCTCTCTTATGCTCTTAGAGCATATGTTATATTGTTGTTATTTGTCATGACCCTAAAACTTCCGCATTTTATTTTGTTTTGCTAAAATATTTTAAGAATTTGATTTAACACTGTGATGTGGGTTATTTGAACTGATTTAATATTTTGATGATTTGGATGTTAAACATCTTTATTGAAGATATGTCAAATACTTTAGTTAAGTTTTCAGTTGTTTGGTTTGAGGTGTTACAAGTATAGTTAGCCAATTCTCAAGTAATCCTCAAGAAGAACATATGGAAGTTGTGCATGAAATCCTGAGGTACCTAAAGATGAACCCTGGCAAGGGGATTTTGTTCACAAAACATAACTCATATGGAGTTTACCTTTATACAGATACTGATTGGGCACGATCAATACATGATAGAAGATCCCAAACTGGTTACTTCACCTTTATATGGGGTAACTCAGTGACATGGAAAAGTAGAAAACAGCCGGTGTCATCACGAAGTAGTGCTGAAGTAGAATATAGAGCATTGCCTCTTGGCATTTGTAAAGGAATATGGCTAATACTTTTGTTCAAGGAACTGAAATTAAGGCTACAGGCCTCAATCCAAACTTGGTGTGATAGCAAAGCAGCAATTGAACTAGAAACTAATCCAGTTCAACATGATAGGATAAAGCATATTGAAATCAACAAGCATTTCATAAGGGGAAAATTGATACAAGAATTGTCAAGTTAACTCATATAAGATCACATGAACAAACAGCTGATCTTCTTACCAAGCCTTTGGATAAAAAGCCATTTAATGAGTTAGTAGGCAAGCTGGGAATGATTGATATTTACTCACCAGCTTGAGGGGGAGTGTTGGTTAGCAACTTAGGCCTTAGCCCATTATGTTAATTATTAGGTTAATTAGTGTTATCTTATCAGATCTGGAATAAATTAGTATCTTAAATCAGAATCTTAGATTTAAAAGCATGTTATCTTTCTGTTTTTATTTTCCTTGTTTTCAGCCAGATTCTAGGGTTTATAGTGGGTCAGGTATCTCTATATATCTATCTATTGTACTCAACATTTGACATACAAGATGAATAACAGATTCTGAGTTATTTACAAGATAATTAGGCACACAACAAAAAAACAAGACTGACACCAACATGAGTTAATTCTCAATATTTACAGGACTTGGGGAAGCAACAGACGCATAGTCTGAAATCGTAGCACCCAAGTTATAACCTTTATTTGGTTTTACATGATCATGCACCCCCAAATCAGCTGTTGTATCTTCAATGGCAGGAGGAATATCAACCCCGGACTTTCTTACTAAGCCTTCTACGATGGTTTCTAGCCGCTTCAAGTAAAGCTCAGTCTTAATTTCTCTCTGTGTTACTTCCTTAAAACAGGCATTTAGAGAAGCCAAAGTAATGAGGTTTCCATAGGTGTTCGTGCCATTCAAATAGTCCTTACAAACCTAATTATACCTGAATTTAGGCCAAGGGACAAGTAAGATGTATGTATCCTTTGCTATAGCCCCATCTTGTACATATAGATCAGAAATCAAATGAAGAAAGACTATCTATATGCAGGGATGATTAACCGAATGCATTAGAGCATCATAAATGACAACTTCTAGCTTTACCGGTTGCTTTATCATCAGCAAGTGAACCAAGAGAGCATCTTGAGCATCTTCCTGTGTAAGATCACTCAAATAAGGTTAAGGGGAGATGTTGAAGCTAACAAGCTGCCACCATATACGAGCTTCTTCATTAAGGTATGATTGCTTGAAATAAGCTTTCTTTCATTGCCCCTTAGGCTAGCTCAACTTGGTCTCATGTGATTGTCCTAATGTCTTGGCAATGTCCTTAAATGGAAAGAAAATCCAGTTATCTTTCAATTTGGTATATGTGCATGTTTGAACCAGAGGGAGGTCATAAAACTCTCGGATAACCCTCAGTCTTATGCAAATGCATCCTTTGTTCGACATTTCTATACTAATGCTGGATAGTATCATTCAGCATCTACTAAATTTCATGTCCTGAGCAAGACATAGAGCTTTCCATAACCTCGGAGGTTATCTGAGAGTTTTACGACCTCCCTCTGGTTCAAGCATGCACATATACCAAATTGAAAGATGACTGGATTTTCTTTCCATTTAAGGACATTGCTAAGACATTAGGACAATCACATGAGACCAAGTGGATCCAGCCTAAAGGGCAAGGAAAGAAAGCTTATTTCAAGCAATCATACCTTAATGAAGAAGCTCGCATATGGTGGTAGCTTGTTAGCTTCAACATCTCCCTTCAGTCTCATTTAAGCGATCTTACACAGGAAGATGCTCTCTTGGTTCACTTGTTGATGACAAAGCAACTAGTAAAGCTAGAAGTTGTCATTTATGATGCTCTAATGCACTCGGTTTATCATCCCCACATACAGATGGTCTTTCCTCAATTGATTACTGATCTATATGTACAAGCTAGGGCTATAGCAAAGGATACAAACACATGGATCAGAGGAAGTTTCACCAAGAAAGAGAATTTCCAAGGACAGATGTGTGTGCTTGAAATTGCTCAATAATGTCTAGAGCTTTATGTTTTTTCTTAGAGGCTAAAGCTTTCTTTAGAGTTGCAGTCATCTTTTGTTTTTGCTTCTTCCAGGAGCCCGGGGTGCTTTCTGAGGCTTTCTATTTGGTGCCATGATCTAAAAAGAACATACAACAAGAAAACAACACCCTAAACACAGAATAAGACAAAAAAAATAGAAAACAAAAATAAAATTGCTAACCTAATAAAGAGAAAGAAAATCCCCCAAACTTAAATCTAACTAAGCCCTTAACAAATCAATCCACGAATCAAATCCCGTCTTACACCTATCCTCGCTTCCCAATTGTCAACCCTTAGCCTTCTATGAAACCTCTGCTATTCAAACCTATGACATTACTCTTCAAAGATCAAGAGGTTCATAAAAACTTATGTATGTGCTCTAATCTTGCAAAGTAATTAAAGTGGACTCATAATTAAAGTGCTCTAATCTAGTAATTTAAATCCATACAATAGGTAAAAGTAATCCTAAATAAGAGTTTTTAGCCACTCATAGTCTATACATGCCAAAATCTCAGCACAAAAACATAATCCATATCAGCAAAATAAGAGAAAAAGGGAGAAGAACAAAAAAAAACATAGATTATTGGCTCAAATCTCTTTGAAACTCCAACTCAAGGCTTCAAATCTTTAAGGCTCTCCTTTCCCAAGCTCTCCTTATCTCAATTTCGGACTCTCCCAGTTAGAATGAATCATTTCGGCCCCCTCTATAAGCTTTTATCTAGGTTTTTCGTACCAGCAACGCAAGACGCACGGCTTCATTTTTGGGCAGTTCCCCGTCACGAACTAGTAGCAAAAATTGCACTAAACTCGAGTAGAAAGGTCACTGATTTTTATTGTGGTTTTACTGTGGCGAAATGGCACTGAATTGCACAAAATAGTCATTGATTTTTGTGGTGCTTTTGCGGTGACGAACCCGCGGCAAGTGCATGTGTCATCTTTTTCCTCTTTTATCTGATTCTTGCATTCTTTTCCCTCTTTCCTAAGCTTCCCATGATCTTTTCAAGCTTTCACATTTGGTCATCATCCTCCTACAAAAAGAAGGATTTTATGAGCTACTTAAAACTCTTTAAATAGTAAAACTATTCACATTTAGCTCAATATTTTCTAAAGTTTGAACATTGTTTCCCCCAATCACATTTTCCTTTATGCATGTCTATTTTATACACAAATTGATTCCAAAAACCTATAAAAGCATAGAAAATGTGTTGAAATGTATGAATTTCTAAAGATTATCAAAGTGATATGTGCCAAGAAAAACATTAAATGGATAAGTTTTTTCATACTTTGCCTTTATTTATAAAAAGGTGCACATTTTCTCTCCCATCTTTTTATCTATATGCATTTACACATCTTTCTCCTCTCTTTACCATGTGCCCAACCAATAATGATTAGGAGTAAAATTGACAGAACCTCATTTACTACCTTACAAATAACTTATATTTTGAATACAACATTTTAGGTACATATGACCGGTACAAATGACTTATATAAAGAGTGGTAAGTAATCATGCCAACTACCCTTGATGGTAAGTAAACTTTAGTCTTCAGCAAGGTTATAATTAGTTAAATGCTTCCAAAACTGTCTTATAAGCGTCAGTCAATCCATGTAATAGTTGCTATTGATATAAATGAGTACAACTTTTTGACTGAAAAGCTTGTTGAGATTTTTAAATTACATGTAGATATTAAATTCATAAAATTAAAGCTAACGAACAGTTTTAACCAGTGTCTCAAAAAAATGCAAAACTGCTCATGGCACATGTATTCTTCATTCAAAAGGGCGAAAGCCTGCCCGTATCTGTTACTTGTTCGACAGAGTACACTAAACCCCTAAAACCACAAAAATGAGCCTCAACTCATTTCTCCATGCTACAGAAGTATTGATACTAACTGCATAATAGTAAGAATATGATTATGGTGATGGTGATCAACTTCACTTGCTTTCAGTAACAGGAAGGTAAACGCCTTCTGCGGCCAACCACACGTTATCAGCACGCTTTTCCTGGACGCCACAGACCTGTATGATTAAACATCCGGTTAGTGCACAAAATTATTGACCCTTCAACAATTCAATACACGGTATCACCCCAGAAAAGAGAATACAAATGAAACTGAAGCTCAAGACATAAATTACAAGATTCCTTTACCTAAATGTGCAGATTAAAAATTAATGTGGAATCACTACACAAATAGACCGAGCTTGTACCACACGGTAAAAACAAAATTCCATCCTAACTTGAATAGAGACCGTCTTAGCTGCTTTTGTTAATACATTTTACTCCCAAGCAACTAACATTTATACCCGTGACCACAGTATGGGTCAGAAGGGGCTATGAAACTCGGTAGTGGGAAAACAGGAAAATCCAAAGTTTTCCAGAAAATTAAAAAAAAAAACAATTTGCTCAACTGTGTCTACATCTTCAATCTGTCGTTGAATAAAAGGAATTCCAGATCTTAACCCACAGAGAGAGAGAGAGAGAGATTCCCAGTTTATAATTCCTTTCTTACCTCCTGCTGTCCCCCAGCAATCCGAGAGTATTTCTTATCATGACTATGCAAATAACCTCCAGTGTCCACATGCTGAAGTCGAATCCTCTGGTCTTGCTTCCAAGTCTTTCCACTTCCCTCTATTAATAGCCTAATGAGAATGAAAATGATATGAGGCCCCTTAAATAATTTGATAAACAAATTACTCTAGAATATTTTCTCACGGCTCACCTCCAATAGTCCCCTGTGTCAGATTCAGAATCTCCTCCAAAGCAACTCACCTATTTTCAGTTTAAGTGAATAAATTCAGATATCTAACATTGCCTTTGTGATCGGTGAAAAAAATGATTATCTTAGAATCAGAACTTCAATAGCAACCTCTTACATATGAAAATGACAGACAAAAAATAAAGGCAATTTTAGTGATGCCAATATTCTCTTACTTGTGTCCTTTGGAGGCCAGTAACGCTATAAAAAATAACTTACAACTGGAGGCAAATAACAATAGTATTGATTTCTAGTGACAGAAAAAACAAATCAACACTTGAAATCACATGAATAAATACATATAAAAAGGTTCTCTTGACCACATTTTAGGACATCCATCTAGCATGCTTAGCAATAACAGATGTTGGACAGTTAAGGAAATTGTCTAGGAAATGAATGTAGAGCAGATGAGAATTATTGACATCGACAGGTAACATGATCACTGGAGAATTGGGAATAGCAATATATAATGTCCAAAAATATGTGAATGGTACTATTAAATGAAAATAAAAAGGATTCCTCATGGCCAAACTGGTCTGTTTACAACATAGATCCAGGCATTAATGCAAATGGATCTGAAAGCCAATTCAAAGATCTCAATTGCATTAAAGTTATGTTTGCAAATGCCACAGATCTTTACTTATTTTTTAAACTTCTTTCTAATAGAATCTCATATAAACAATGCAAGAAAGAAGTGGTTTGTTTTTCATAAACCCATGTTATGTGTTTAGAAAATATTTCAAAAGAAGTGTTTTTTACAGTCAAGTTACTAAAAAGAGCACATATTTAAGAGGACATGTGAAAAAATAAGAGATATTTGAGTTATCTTGCGTGGAGGTAAAAAGGCATGAAAGGAAATGGCAAATTCAGTTCTGTATCAGCTTTTGACCCAAAAAAAAGGTCTTTTACCAGCCAGAACAGATAGTGACATTAAGAGCCCTCATATCACAATCATATATAAGCAAGTCTCTCGCATAACTTAACTGTGCCCTCATATCACAATCTCATATAAGCAAAGTCCCCAGGAAGCATTAAAGTAAATCACCATCAAATCCTAAGGCTCGTGATAATGAACAATGAAGAACCTCAATCTACCTCAAGATTGCCACTTATTGGGGATGCATGCAGATGGCTGTGCAGCCACTTCCTTGTCTTCATATGCTGCAATCTAATGATAGTTCCACTTTTAATTGTGTCACCTTGTTTGGCAGAAGTTTCAGGCTGAGGTCTAACAATCTGCAAAAGAACGGACCATCCAAAATCGTAAAAAGTCATAATTAAAACAATATGGATAATTCTGTCTACGTTAAGTACATCAACAACGAAAGATATTAGCTCTCTATCATTAATGATTAATGATAACATTAAAAACTAAAAAAATTCAGTACAATCGTGTTTATGCACAGCAAGGATTTGAATCCATAAAGGTGACAATTTGTATAAGCAACAACAGTGAAAACAACATTTTAGAGAGTTCAATTACTTATTCAAAATTAAGACACGAGAACCAGACCGAAAGTGATGTAACATCATTTTAGGAACTTTCCCAAAACGAAGCTACTCCACTTTTGGTGGGAACAAGGCCTTTTCTTCTGTCTCAAACAAAATCAAAACACAAGACAAGGTCAGGTATGACCTCAGTAATTAATGTCGATAGCATCACCACCCATAAATATTGCACGATTTAGGTGTCGGAGAATGAGTACTTCCATTTTCAAAAACATCATAGAAAAGAATAATACAGACATGAAACATTAAACAACAACAAAAACATGCCTTGTCCCATTAGGTGGGATGAAACATACAATATGACCCAAAACACAAAATACTCATTAACTATCAGCATATAATATATATTTTGAAAACACAAAACACAAAATGGAACCTTGAGAAATACGGTAAGACCATAGATAAGAACTTACCCAGTAACTATTAGCATCGTCAATTCCTTGAAAGCCGGTAACTGATTGTTGTCCACTGCCAGAACCATATGGTACATCATGAGAATGCAACCGAAATTTGGTCTTCTCATGCATCAGCTTCAGAACCGACCCATAAGTAATTTGCACCTAAATGTGACCCAGCAGCAAAATTATCAGTAGCGAATTAATCAACAGCCAGGTGGACATATTAGATAAGAATGAAAATGTGACAGATGTGCTCGGATTTTGAATCGAAAAAATTAAAAAAGGAAAATAAATGCCACATCAAGTCACGAAGTTTTGAGGCACTGGTCCTTTATACAACAAATGCCGAAATGTAAAACAGTTCATCCTGCTGCATTAAAATTCAGAACTTAACATCGCATTTCATTCAGCGGACGTGCAAGCTGAATAATATTTTCTATCACTAGGATGCATGATCACCATTCTCAAACTCTATCTTCAACTTGTAAGCAAACAAATGCTTGAGGTTGAAGTAGTTCGACGAGCCATTTATTATGTTTACATCAAACAGTAAGTAAGCATAGGATCTCTAACCGTACTTGGACAAAATTTATCTTTTTATCACTCATTAGCCAAAAAAATAAAAATAAAAAGCAATGTTCAACATCGATCACACAGCCCCTAAGAGAAACAAAAATTTACAGGCAAAAGACGGGCAGGAAAATTTAAAGATTATACCTCAACGCCTTCAGAGGAAGCTGCTGATGCCGTGGAAGAAGGACCACTGTCTGAATCAAGACTGAGGAAAAGGAAAAGGGCGAGGACGAAAAATCCGAGAGCCATGACAAAAAGCAATACGATGAACCAAGTCTGTTGCCAGAAGGGAAATTCAGATTCGGAGGGCCTCCTCCTTTCCTTGTAAACAATCCGGGTTGGTCCCGAGCTTGGCGTAGACGAAGAGGGAGAAGAAGAAGAAAAAGGCTTTCTTCGAGATAGATTATCTGACCCTGCGGAAGCCACGGTTCGACCCGACTTACTATCCAGATCGGAATAGAGGGAAAGAAAGCTTACTGCTCAGAAGAAGAAGAATGCTCAACTCGTCATAAAACGGATTGTTCCGTTGGGGCTCCGATGAATTTCAGGGCGGAAAAAATCCTAATTTGTATAGGCTTCCAATTCCAACTTCCAGCTTCAACCCGCGTTTCGCAGGAAGAGATGGGGAGACGAGTGAAGGAGACGCTGGAAAATTGGAGACACGTTCAGTGACATATTTTAAGCCAATAAGGTAGCAACACATGGCCTAGTTAATGACGTGGAAGATTTTAAGTGGTTGAAAAGCTAAACGGAGACTTAGGGTCAATTCACTTTTTGGGTTCATATAAAACGCTTGGAATGGGCCAACCTTGAGGGCCTATCTCAAAATTTTCTGGGCCTCCTTGATCTTAGTGTTTCTCTTGAACCTTGTCACTGGTCCTTTCTATGAACCAGTAATTTTTCTGGGCCATTTAGCACCTTCATATTATATATTGGACCTATGACTCATGGTGTTTTGCCTTTTTTTTTCATCAAAGAAATAATTTCATATCAACCGGCCTCATAATGTGGTAAACTAATATTTTGGAGAGGTTGCTCATATTTAGTATCTGACAATACCTTAAATAGGATTACTTCTAATAGAAGAATACTTATGCTTGGCAAAAAAAAAAAAGAAATAATTTCACCGACAAAATGTTGATTATGATGATAAACGGAAACACAAATTCATGCATATATAGAGTCAGCTTTGAGACATTTTTGTTCATCCATCAATCAACTATCCATTTTCATGCTAAAATTTTTGAATTTCTCTCACTACCAGAAGACAAAAATGGGGTCAGGTGGTGTGAATTTTCATGCATAATAAAAGTAAGGTTTTGAAACCTGAACCGGTCATTGAACCAGTCGGGGTACTAGATTAAGAGTCAGTGAGTCAAACTGAACCTAAATCGGAACCAAATGAATAAGAAATTGAATATTTTTAGGTTTATTAATATGAAATTTTTAAAAAAATTAAAAAATAGTAGACCAAACCGGTTTTTTGGCTGGTCCGATTCAGGTTTAATAACTTTAATAAAAGTACGTCGCCCCTTCCACAAATACTCGTCCAGGCCTAGTTATACAACATATTTATTTAATTTAGAAAGATTAAGGATGGAAGTTAGATTAGTTAATTATATATATTTTCCTAAAATGTCCTTGTTTAAAAGTTATAGGATGTATAAGTGCATTATTAGATTATTATTAAGGAAGTATGAATAAGGTTATTTCAGGAAAAAAAAATTGACAAAAATTAGAATATTGTTTTCTATTTAAAACCAAAATCAGTTCAAATATTGTCCTATAATTAGGACTGACTGGAGGAGTATATTATATAATGACAACAATCAATCCCTTTTGCTACTCGTTGACCGTACATAACCAGTTTCTTTTTTGGGGTTAGCTGTTAATTCATAAATTTAAGAGTAAGTAAATGGATTTATTTTGATATTAAATATAAGATGTCATCCTATCTTCAATTCTTCATATTGTCTCTCAAATTTATAATCATTTTTATACTCTCCCTATTAATTGCATTGATGGTATATATATTAAGAGAGTATTTCTTTAGTTGATAGTTTAACATGCAAATTATTAAAATGGATACTTTAAAAAATCAATACATATGTTTTATAAATAATTGAGTTAATTAATTTCTGGAAAATTTCCATGAAGTAACATATGATCACTGGGGAAATTGGGAAATGTAATACATAATTAGAGCCGGGAAATCGGGTTGAGCCTGTCGGGCCGACCATTTTAAGCCATTTTAAATCACGGGCCGGGCTTCAAAAATGAAGCTTCAAAAAGAATTTAGCCCTAAAAGGGCCGAAGGCCTTGTAGGGCCGGCCCGTTAAGCCATTTAGCTTTGTTTTTTGTTTTAATTTTATTACCATTCATACTCATGCCCTTGCTGACTCCTCCCTGAGAACCTTAAAAATTGTTAAATTTACATATGATGGTAATTTACTAGTTCTTGATATTTTTACCCCTTAAACAGAGTCTACTACTTAAAGTGAAGTACAATCAAAATTTCTTGAAATTGATGATAGTAGCGAAGAAGATGAAAACAATAGTTTTCATAATCATGTTGCTTAGAGTGTTTAGCTTTTTACCTTCTTATGCTTTGTATGAAACTATGAATTACTCGTACACAATATGTTTTACCTTTGATTATGAATTAATAACTGTATTTATTTTATTGCATGATGCGTGTAGATGTATAGTTAAATTTTGTGAAAATGACTTCTGGCCCTGATGTTTTCGGGCTGGGCTTTGAAAAACAGCAATTTTTCTTTCCCCTGGCCCGTCAAGGGCCGACCATGATTCCCATCTCTATACATAATGGCCAAAAATACGTGAATTTACAATTGTGGTTAATAATACATAATAATATATAATAGAATAATAATTAAGTAACAAAGCGTTTTATAATATCTTTAATGGTAAAAGTTGTGTGAAGCTGCTGTCTAACAAAATTGATCTTAGATAGGTCATTTCCAGCCAAAATCATGTCATCCACATAGACAAGTATGACAATAAATGAATCAGAATTGGCTTTAAAAAATAGAGAATGATCAAAGGCTAAATGGCAGTATCCATAAGATAATAAAGCGAAAGATAACTTGGAATACCATTGGCGACTAGCCTGTTTAAGACTATATAATAATTTATGCAATTTACACACCATATTAGGCATGAAAGTGGTGAAACCTTTTGGAAGATCCATGTAAACTTCTTCGTTTAAATCAACATGCAAGCAAGCATTGTTTACATCTAATTGATGCAAATGTCAATTCTTTGCTGCTGCAATAGAAAGAAGTAAACGAAGGGTAGTCCTTTTAGCAACTGAGGAAAAAGTATCAAAATAATTAATACCCTTGGTTTGTGTATACCCCTTCGCAACCAATCTTGCCTTATATCGCTCTATGTCACCATTTGCTTTGTATTTTATCCTCAAAACCCATTTGCAACCAATGGTTTTTCTTATCATGAGGTAAAGAAGTTAAGGTCCAAGTAAGATTCTTTTCAAGTGCACTAATTTTTGTAGCTATAGCACCCTTCCAGACTTGGTGTTTAACAGCTTGGCGGTATGTTTTTGGATCAAAATCAGAAGTGACAACAAGAACAAAATGCTTATAGGAAGGTGTTAGAGAGGAATAAGATAAAACTGAAGATAAAGGATACTCAGGAGAGCCTTTCCTGCATGATTAATCAGCAGTAGTAGTAAGGGCACAATGATATTGTTGCAAATATGATGGTGGATTATGAGGCCTAGTAGAACGCCGAAAAGGAGATAAAACAGGTGATATGGTGGCAAAACAAAGAGGAGGCAAAAGATCATCGAGATAGGGTGGAAAAGATTGAACAGTTGGCTCAATAGGAGATGAAGGAGAAGTGATCTTGTCATCTTTGAAAGGAAAAAAAAGTTCATGAAAAACAACACCACGAGAAAGAAAAAATTGATTGGAATGCAAGTCTAGTAATGTATAAGCCTTTGATCCAATAGGAATTCCTAAAAACACACATTTCCTTGATCGAGGATCAAATTTTGAACGCGCGAAAGCTATTATTAAAGAAAAACATAATGAACCAAAGACCTTAAAATCATAATAAGACGAAGAAACATTATACAATTGCTCAAAAGGGGTAAAATTTTGGATAGTAGGTTATGGGAGACAATTGATAATGTAAATAATATGTAAAATAGTAAATGACCAATAGCAGATTGGAATATTGGATTTAAATAATAATACTTGAGCAACATTTAAAAATATGTTGATGTTTTCATTCGACCAGACAATTTTGTTAAGGAATCTCAACACAAGATTTTTGATGCTAAATGCCCTTTGATGCATAAAATTCAGGCATGAAAAATCCAATTCCATTATCAGTACGTAAAACTTTGACAGAAGTGTTAAATTAAGTTTCTACCAATGTGAAAAAAAATTTGAAATGCATTATAGCTTTAGATTTAGTTTTCATTAAAAAGAACCAAGTATATCTAGAGTAATCATTAATAATAGTTAAAAATATTTATGACATTGAATAGAGGAAACCGAGAATGGTCCCCAAATATCAACATGGATCAAATCAAAGGTTTTATTACTGAAACTTGCACTACAGGGAAAGTAAGACCTTTTTGCTTAGCAAAGTGATAAATATCACAAGTAAGGGAATGAGGAGTACATGAAATGTCTGAAAATTTCTTTTGTAAGGTAGTAAAAGTTGAGTCAGATCAAGGTAAAAAAAAAGGACCGGACCGGCCGGTTCAACCAATGACCGACCAGTGGTCCGATCAGGTTAATGAATTAAACCGGTTTGAACTGGTAGTTCGACTGGTCCACCCGGTTTACCTTTTTTTAGAAATATATTTTTGTTATTCCTCTAACTATTATTTCACACTATTTTTGAGGGAAAAATAAAAGTTTGAAGACCAAGATGAAGAAAAAAGTAGGTAAAGAACGAAAAAATCTATAAAAAAAAAGATTCTGAGGAGATATAATAATTAATTATAGGAAAGTAGATATCATTATATAAATATAGGCATCATAGCTAATACTTATAGATTTTAAGCATTTTTTGTCTAAATATCTTTATTTTTATCTATAGAAATTTTAAAATATATTAATATATATATATTGTCATTAATAAATTGTAATATTTCAATATGACTGATCCGACCACCTGTCCGACCCCGGTTGAACCGTTGACCTCTGAACCTGTGTTGTGACTGGTTCATTGCTCAGTTTGGTTTTTTGTTCCTTGAGTCAGATAGGTGACCCAGTCGATGGTACCAAAGAGTATACAATGAATCAGAATTTGCGGCCAAATTGATTTGAGAATGAGATGTACCAATCATATCTGCACGTAAAAGATAAAGCCCTTCAAAGAGTTTAGTTGTACCAGTCATCAGAGAAGGTTGGAGTAAATGAATCTGGCACATTTGAGAAGAAAAAGTGAGGAAATAGCCTAACAACATGCTTAATTTAGAAACAGAGATAATGTTTAGGGAAAAACTAGGGAGAAAAAGAACATTGGTCAAAACCAAAGCAAAAGATAAAGTCACTATGCCAGAAATTGAAGCAATAGCATTTGAACCAGTTGGTAAACTAACAGATATTGGAGCAATAGAATGAAAAGAAGAAAACAAATCTAAAGAGAAACAAACATGATCAATTGTACCTGAATCTAGGATCCAGGAATTGACAAAAGATGCTGAGGAGAGTGAATTACAATTACCTGCAACTGGAAGAGAAGCAGAAGAGGACAGATGATTAACGAAAGATACCGAAGGCTGAGAGGAATTAAGCAAATCAAGAAGATGGCTATATTGATCGGCTGAAAGCTGAGGAAGAACAGATGTTGTTACGAAAGATTGTGAAGGAGTGGAACTGGCTTTAGCAGGACTTATATCTTGAAAAGAATCAAAAGGTTGAATCGAGACTTGATTAATCATGGCAGGAGACCAGAATTGCAAAACTTGAATCTATGAGGAAATCTGTGCTTCCTATAGCAAGTTTCTTCAGTGTGGCGAGGTTTACCATAATATGTGCATTGCTTATGATTATGAGATTTGGAGCCAAAAAAAAGAACCAGTAGAATGAGGTCATACACCTTTAGCAAATAAAATTTTAGACTCAGGTAATACTGGATTTTCACGTTCTTACTGAAGAACAAGAGAAAAGACTCGATTGATAGGAGGCATAGGATCGAGAAGCATGATTTGAGACTTAGCTTAAGCAAATTGTTTATTGAGGCCTTTCAAGAACCGAATGACTTGATCTTTATCTCTGTGATGGAGAGCACTGCTTGTAGAACCATATGAACAGGCTTTGAGAGGGCGAATATTAGATAATTCATCCCACAAAATCTTCAGCTTAGTGTAGTAATCGCTGACAGTAGAATTGCCCTTCTTTAGATTGTAAATTTCCTCTTGAATTTCAGCAATACGAAACACATTAGATTGACAGAAACGAGAACGCAAATCATCCTAGATTTTAGATGATAAATCAAACCATAGAACACTCTTAGCAATAGATGGAGTCACAGATTTAGTGAGCCAACCTTAAACCAGGTTGTTACAAATGCTCCTATGCCGAAAAGAGTGAATCAGAAGGCAACGATGGGGAAATCGTACCATTGATGAATTGCAGCTTATTTTTAGAGATGATGACTCCCTATTTTTAAATAATTTTAAGATATATTTTAATATATTTGGGATTTATCTAGATTAAATTAAAGGGATTTGAGTAAGATTTTGATAAGATATCGATTTAGAGGGATTTCATTATAAATATCAAAGTCTAGGATAAAAATAATGATATTAATAATAAAAATAATAATTTAAGATAAAAATGAAAAGATATTTTAGTTATCATCATCATCATCATCATCATTATCTTTTTTTTTATCTTTTTGTTTGATTTTATTTTGCTAGAGAAATATTGTATGAGGATCTATGAACCTGACCTATATATAAGGAGAACACACGTTTAAGTATGGAGGTAAGGAGGCGCATTCGGGTTTGTCATCATCTTCATAGGAGGACGAGAGGACTGTGGAGGTAACTGATTTAAATACCATAAGTGTAATTGTGCATTGGATCAGAGGACGCTACGGAGAATTAGAAGCAATTGAAGTCAAGGAATTGAAGCTTAAAAGAGATTTGGGGCTCAATCTTTTGGTTTTATTAATTTCTTCTCTTTCCTTTCAGTTAACTTTTATTTTAATGTGGATTATTATTGCTTTGATTTGGTTTTGGTTATGACTATGAGTAGTTAAATTTCATATTCTAGGATTACTTTAAACCAATAGATGGATTAAGACTTTTTTTTAATTTCTTTTATTGATTAATGAAATTTATGTGTTGATTTTATCTTGTGTTTAATACTTTTGGGTGATTGGCCACCACTTAAATTGTTTGATTCAATTAAGTGATGCTTGAGAAAGCTAATTGAATTGTAGAACTTAGGTAAAATCATGCTAGACTTAAAGTTTAGAGGTTAAATGGATGGTTTGTTAATAGAATAAAAATATATTTATTAGCCTAGTATTGTCTAACTGAGGATAAAGCTTAATGGGTATTTTTGTTAACTAAGACAAGAAAGTGCACATGTTAATTGAAAATATAAAATTGGTTTTAACTTGAGAAAACTTTATCAATTAATTTTGAACATTTGACAAGCACATGTTTTCATTATCAATTTAATATTTAATTAGTCTTATAAAGTACAACAGGGATAAGTAATCCTAGATTCCTCCCATCTTTGAGTTCTCGAATAAATTCCTTTTGATAAATTAATTCTTAAATATAAAATCTCTTTCAAATTACTCTCACTCAACCTAATTAAACACATAAGTGTGATAATTAACTCATTTTTGCCTTTGTTCTCGTGGGAACGATATTATTATACTACTTGTGATGATTCGTGTGCTTGCGGTTAAGCTAGACGGCTAACAAGAGAGGAGAGCTTTGCGCATAAAACGTTCCTAGCTATGATAATTCGATCCATCAAGTGGCGGCGCGATAAGAACCAAGGCCAGATTCTCATTTAGGTGAATGTAATAAGGACTCGTTTGATCTAAAGCTGCGACAGAAGTAGAAGCCATAGAAAGGAAATACAGAGAAAAAAAAACTATATCTAAATAGAGAAGCTTCTTGAGGAAGACAAAGGGTAAGAGAAGAAAAGAGAAAATGAAAGAGAAGGGTAAGAAGGGGGAAAAATTAGGTGGCTCTGATACCATGTAATCAGAATATTTTAAGAAAATAGAAGTATTGTATTATTCATGAATGTGTATATTTATACAAGTTAGATGCTACATAACTCTGTAATTACCTATGTTAATAATACATAACAATATATAACAGAATAATAACTAAGTAACAAAGTGTGTTACAATATGGTTGACACTTGCCTCGAAACATCCACAATAACTTCAAAAAAAAAAGGTTTGTTTTTAATATTTTATTGGACAAAATTTCCCTTTATATCGCAAACTACTTTAAATAAGGGAAAAAGACAAAAAAATACAATCAAAATAGGCAAAAGATAAATAAGTATAATGAATTTCAATAATTATAAAGGAACTGATTTGAAATATTACAAAATTTGATAAATTACTTAATTACCTTTAATTTTTTTAAATAAAAAATCCCCAACCTCTTTACTGGCCGCCGAAGCTGTCACCGGAGCTCCGGTGAACTTGCCAACGATCGAGCGTTAGAGATCCGTTGAATATTATTAACAACTCAAGTATCTATAATAACAACTTTAGTATCGCTATTATCAACTCAAATATCTACATTAACAACTCTAGTCTAAAAAATAAAATAAAAAAAGATATTAACCACTAAAGCTATGATTAATGTTATTAAGAAATATTCAACAAATACTCCATTTACAACTTTAATATTGTTATTAACAACTTTAACCTAAGAAATAAAAAATAAAAAATAGTCCGAAGCTTCGATGAAGGAATATTTTTTTTGAATTTATATAAGTATTAGCTGTAAATATAAATATTTGAGTTATTAATAACGATACTAAAGTTATAAACGTCGGCGTTGTGTGTGTGTGTGTTTTAATTTCTCACACAGAGTCGTCAACATTGATACTTAAGTTGTTAATAGTAATAATAAAATTATAAACGGGATTTTTGTTGAATATTTCCTACTAACTTTCACCTTAGCTCCGACGGTTAATTTTTATTTTGTTGAATTTCTTAAGCTAAAATTATTAATAAATATATTTGAGTTGTTAATAACGATATTAAAGTTGTAAACGCGGTATTTGTTGAATATTTCTTTCACAAGAGCTCCGATGGCTAATAGATATATTTTTTAATTTCTCAAGCTAAAGTTATTAATAAAGATACTTAAGTTGTTAACAACGATACTAAAGTTTTTAATATAGATACTTGAGTTGTTAATAATCTTCACTGGAGCTCCAGCGGCTAATACATTTTTTTGAATTTCTCAAACTAAAGTGTTGAAGGAAAAATATGAATAAGTAGAGGGAAGAAACGCGTACTGGGTCGAGTTGAATCCATGTAGTAAAAGCTGACGTAAGTATTAGACTACTAAAACCTAATTGGAGTTAGCAAAGCAGTACACCATAACAAGTAAGATGATATGAGAGAAGAAAGATTGCCAGACAGTTTAATGGCAGGGATGAATTATAACTGAGGGAGACATATCCTATTTGTAGTGGTTTAGGGTGACCACTAGTTAGGAAGTTAAGAGCATTCGTTCTTACCTTCCAAGTTAGTAATCAGGAAAATTAATTATCAATCAATTTCCTAATATATGATGACTTGCTTCTCAATTGACAATCCCATAATTAATACTAACTTGTTTCTCAATCAATAATTAATATTGATTTATTTCTTATTTGATAAGCCTACTTGTATCCTAATCAAGTAATCCAACCCATCAAGGGCGAACTTAGACCCAAAGTCCAACAATTGTTAATATAGATACTTGAGTTGTTAATAGTAATATTAAAGTTGTAAACGGATATTTGTTTAATATTCCTAATAACCTTCACTAGAGCTCGGATGACTAATATTTTTTTTAACTTCTCTGATTAAAATTGTTAATACAGATACTTGAGTTGTTGATAGCGATACTAAAGTTGTTAATATAAATACTTGGGTTGTTAATAACCTCCACTGGAGTTATGGCGGCTAATATCTTTTTTTTTTATTTTCTCTGATTAAAGTTGTTAATATAGATAATTGAGTTGTTAATAATGATATCAAAGTTGTTAATATAGATACTTGAGTTGTCAATGACTTTCATCGGAGCTTCGACGACTGATATCTTTTTTTGAATTTCTTAGACTAAAGTTATTAATATAGATATTTGAGTTGTTAATAATAATATTAAAATTGTTAATATAGATACTTAAGTTGCTAATAATCTTCGCTGGAGTTTCGGCGGCCGATCATCTGCAAGGTCGCTAGAACTTCAATGACGGCGCAGGCAGGCAAGGAGTTTGAGGATTTTTCATTTAAAAAAAACTAAGAATAATTAAATAATTTTTTAAATTTGGCAACATTTTAAAATTATTGAAATTTAATGTATTTATTTATCTTTTAGCGATTTTGATGGTATTTTCCTGTTCTTTTTGCATTGAATAATGTGAAAAAAGTCAAAAACACATTCTAATAGTGTGTTTGGAAACAAACAAAAAAGAAGCACTTTTCTTACTAAACCATGGTTTCACTAAAAATTTGCAAAACACTCACATTTTTTAGATAATCTATTTTCATTACCAAACCATGGTTTCACTCCTCAAAACCATAGTTTGCAACAATCCACATTTTTTTGCTTTTCTCTCTCTCTCTCTCTTTTTATGGGCCCCACACTTGATTAGTGACATTTTTTCTTTTTTTTATGTTTGTGGGACCCACATCCTCTTTTCTTATTTGTAATTTTTTTTTCAAGAGATTTGAAAAAATAATTAAATTATTTTAGAATATTTATATTTTAATTTTTATATTTCAAAATATTTATATTTTTTAAAAAATTAACTCTATCTTATATTTAATATGGAAGGAGTACTTATTTAAATATAAAATATAGTATTATTTTAATTATATATATATGATTTTTTTTATGTTAGATAATTGATTAATTTTATAATTTTTAAATTTTCAGATGATTTTATGTAATTTTTTGCATTTATTATGAAATTTACTATTAAATAATATATAAAAATAATCTTATCCTTTATATGTAATTATCACAAAAGTTAATGTCCTTTTCAGTAATTTGACCATGAAAAAAGTTATTCTGATCATAATATCCAAACACTCTCATTTTATCAAAATCACTTTTTTCTCATGATCTATTTTCAAAAATCACTTTTTTTTCACTTTTTCTTCATAAGCTATTCTCAGAAGCTATTTTCAAACACATCCTAAATCATGACACCCTCTTAGTCCAAAAAAAAAAAAAAATCATGACACCCTCAGCCGCAGGCCGCACGTTAAGTTTGCCATGAATTAACATGCCAAACGAGTCTTAAGTCAAAAGAGTGGGTAACACCTCCTGGTTTGCATTTCCTATTGGCGAATGCTCATCATGCACTTTTACAAGAGTCGTCATGATTTTGATTGCACAAGAATTCTACTATTTTTAAAATATCACACCAAAAAAAAAAAAGCATAAAAATCAGAATGAGCATTAAATCCTGTTTATTCCGCATCTGTAACTGCAGAAAGAAGAACCCGGTATTCCCCACACGTGGCACCTTCTGGGAATCTCAGCCAATACACTCATCAAGTTTCAACTCTACACAGGAATCGCAACGTCAAACGCCATTTCGATCTCTTGATCCCCATACTAAAGCTCAGTCAACTTGCTCCGACATGGCAGGAACGGCAACTTTTGCCGAGATCATAGACGGTGATGTTTTCAAGTACTATGCTGATGGCGAATGGAAGAAATCAACCTCGAGAAAATCAGTTCCCATCATCAATCCCACTACGAGGAAGACACACTTTAATGTTCAAGGTGCTATTTGCTACCCTCACTCTTAAATCTTTAGCTTTTACAATCTCAAGTTCTTATTGCCTTGATCTTGGAAGTGTTTCTATTCTATTTCAATCAATTCCTAAAAAGTTAACCTATTTACTGTTTTTACTGATTTTCATTTGTTAGCTTTATTTATTTTTTTTTTGCATCTAGCTTTTACAATAGTAGCTTGCTCTGATCGAAATTCAAACAGCGTGCACACAGGAAGAGGTCAACCGGATCATAGAATCGGCAAAGACAGCACAAAAATCGTGGGCGAAGACACCGCTATGGAAAAGAGCAGAGTTGCTTCATAAGGCCGCTGCAATACTGAAGGAGCATAAAGCACCCATTGCCGAGTGTCTCGTCAAAGAGATTGCAAAGCCAGCTAAAGATGCCGTCAAAGAAGTATGTAGAATGAAAAGCTTTCATTAAATGCATCATTATTTTACGTCTTGTTTCTGATATTTTCATCTTGGCATTGTAAATATTAAGTATAGTGGCATTTTGGAAAGTATTAATCGGGTTTTGAAGAGCGAAAGTTACTGGTTGATTTTATGTATTGCATGCTTTTAACATTTGGGTACTAATTATCCATATTATATAAACTATGCTTTGCTTTTGATGTAGGTTGTCAGATCAGGTGATTTGGTCTCTTATTGTGCTGAAGAAGGGGTGAGAATTCTTGGAGAAGGGAAATTTCTGGTTTCTGATAGTTTTCCCGGCAATGAAAGGACCAAATACTGTCTCACTTCCAAGGTAATGGACCTACCCCTTTTGGGTGGTTCACGTCTCTTTAGACACGTGGGGCCCAAATATGTAGCATTCAGTTTTATATGTTCGTCTACCGACAGCTTTTCCTTGTAGTCTTAAATGCTTGCTTACTCTTGGTTTCCATATTGCTATCCTACAATTTTACGTGGCATTCAGAGTTTAACAGCAGCAAGAATGAAGCATTATGGTATTAAGATGATGGTTGTAATCAGGATTTGATCTGCTATTTAGTCATACTCACTATAACTTTCTTCAACCATATCTGTCTATAGCATATGCTTATACTTATGATTGTAAATAATATATTCTTTTGGATACTTTATTTGCTGTATGCAGATTCCCCTAGGGGTTGTTTTAGCGATTCCACCATTTAACTATCCTGTCAATCTCGCTGTTTCTAAAATTGGTCCTGCGCTTATCTCTGGAAACTCCCTTGTACTTAAACCACCAACTCAGGTAAGCCACCATACATGGAGCCCAGCACACTCTCATATTAGTTATTTCACAAGTGTGCTGCATATTTTTCTTTTTAAGTGGATCACCAGATGTATTTAATAAGTCATACAAGTTGCCTAACACTAAGTCTATTTTTCGTAGGGTGCCGTTGCTGCTCTTCACATGGTGCATTGCTTTCATTTGGCAGGTTTTCCCAAAGGTGTCATTAGCTGTGTGACAGGAAAGGGCTCTGAGATAGGTGACTTTCTTACAATGCATCCAGGGGTGAACTGCATAAGGTAACTCTTTAGTCATCTTATGATTAAGTTTCTTACTATTATGAATGGTTTTGTCCCTTTTAGTTTTTTATCTGATGATTCATGTGATTTCCTACTAGCAACTGTGGTTCCAACAGAGGTTTAGGCATCTTAAACCGTCATGAGCATATTTACATCACTGAATATGTTTTGGATGTCTTCGCAAGAGGTATATTCTGCCACGTCCTAATTCACTTTAATCTACAGTTTCACTGGTGGAGACACTGGAATTGCAATCTCAAAGAAGGCGGGAATGATTCCTCTCCAAATGGAGCTGGGGGGAAAAGACGCATGCATTGTTCTTGAAGATGCTGATTTGGATTTGGCAGCTGCTAACATTGTAAAAGGAGGCTTCTCTTACAGGTGAGGAGTGTGTAGAACTTCTGCCAAAAAAACAACATAGATTTGATCTCTCTTGATGTTTGTACGAGATTTCATGTTTGATGATGGGATCTTTTTTATATATATGATGCAATCTTCTCATTACGGCTGCAATGGATTTGGCTCCCATGACATAAATGTTCCTAACTCATGTTCCGAAACAAAAAATTTATGTCAGTGGCCAAAGATGCACTGCTGTGAAGGTTGTTTTGGTTATGGAATCTGTCGCGGACACTCTGGTTGAGAAAGTCAATACTGAAGTTGCAAAATTAACTGTTGGACCTCCTGAGGATGACTGTGATATCACTCCAGTTGTCACAGTGTCCTCTGCTAACTTTATTGAAGGGTTGGTAGGGGACGCTTTGACAAAAGGAGCAACATTATGTCAGAAGTACAGAAGGGAAGGGAATCTCATATGGCCGTTGCTGTTGGATAATGTTCGTCCAGATATGAGAATAGCATGGGAGGAGCCATTTGGTCCAGTTGTACCAGTTGTTAGAATAAGTTCTGTTGATGAAGGAATCAACCATTGTAATGCCAGCAATTTTGGCCTTCAGGTAGAGCATCTTAAAGTATATATGGATACGTATGTTTTTTTTAGTCATTGATTTCACAAGAAAGGGTTGAAATTTTGTGTTTACTTAATTTTTATTTGCACATTAGTTCCCTTTACGCCCATTATCTTGTTAGACCTGAACATTGAGGAAGAAGTAAGATGCCCTTGTGATTTGTTGCCTGAATCTTCAGTTCCTTGGCCATCAAAATGACTTAAATCTGTTACAATGCATTTTCTTTCCCTCATCACTTCAATCGTCTGTGCAATATAATGCAGGGTTGTGTCTTCACAAGAGACATAAACAAAGCAATAATGATAAGCGATGCAATGGCGACAGGAACGGTTCAAATTAATTCAGCACCAGCTCGTGGACCGGATCATTTTCCTTTTCAGGTGCAATGTTCTCATTCATCTTGCTAAAATTGGGATCAGTTCTATAGATTGTAATCATAATTATAAAGATATATCTCAATTGGAACAAATTCAGAGGTTTCTAAATAAGCGCCATTTTTGGATACCGACCCTAGTCATTCATTAAAATATCAACATATATATCATACGCGCATCCTAGAACAAAAATAGGCCATGCAGAGTCAGCAACATTTTTTGTCTCCATAATATTGGATCGCTTCTATATTCATCATCTAAACATGTAAACAATGATTTGTGGCAGGGTCTGAAGGACAGTGGAATTGGTTCGCAAGGAATCACCAACAGCATTAACATGATGACCAAGATTAAGAGTACGGTAATCAACTTGCCTGCCTCTTCTTATGCCATGGGTTGAGATCGACGCCTTCCCCAACAATGCTATTATCAACTTATCACTAACAGATGAGGTGCTTTGCTTAGCCTTATGACTTTGTTTGACGAATTTGCTTGCATTTATAGCTACTTGAGACCTGGGTCTCAATATAGAAGATGAAGCATCATGAAATTCGGACTGGTGGTTCATTGTATACAATAATACACACAGTGTTTTTGATGCTTTTCCAACGTGATTTACGGTGTATAAGGTAAGTATGTAAGAGAAGTTTTGTTTCGACTTACGTAAACATACTTATTAAACACTAATTCAAACATGCCCTTCATCGTATAGAAATGTGATACTGCTGCTGAACCCTCCTCTATGGCACGGCTTATAATTTGTGTGGACCAGATAAAGTTTGCATGGAGAGTTCCGCATAAATTACTTGACTTTTCTCTTCTGGAGATTTTTGTGTCCACCACCATCCTACTGTTAAAAAAATGAGTATAATTAAACTGCTTAAATATTCCTAGGAAAAATGACTTCCCGCTTATATCATTACAATAAAAAACTAAATAGTGTATCAAATTTTTGTTTTGCGAGTAAAAATTAAATGTTTAGTGTTTTATTTTTTTTTCTTCAATAAATGATCCCTACAAGATTTCGAGATTGAAAATTTTAATTTAAAAAGAATCATATGAATTATTTTAAAAATACGGTCCTTGATGGAGAAATTTTTATATACTAATTCAACGCAGGTGAACGAATATATGTCCATGATTATTCTATTTTATATATAATGTAAAATTTAATATATATTTTTTGTATATAATAAAAAAATATGTATTTAGGAATCTGTGCTATTTAATAGTGTATTTCATTTCAAATTTGAAATTATAGAGTGATGTGATTGGAATGTTATATTCCCATATCCTATTCATTCTGAGGAGAGGGATATATGTGCACTATTTTCTTGTATGTTTTCCTTTTTTTTTTTTTTAAATTTAAAGGGTAGGCATCAAGGGTTTGGAATTAAGACGGAAATGTAATTCGTAAGGGCCCCTTTTGTTCAAGGAAAATGAGAGGAAAGAAAGGGAAAATTAGATTTTCCCGTCATTGGTAACCGTTTGGTTTGCCATTTTTATTAGAAAATATTTTCTTAGACCCACTATTTTTATTGGAAAATGCCTAATGGCCGTTTGGTTTAAAGAATTGGTGGGAAAAGAAAGAAATGAAAAAGAAAATAGTGGAAAGGAAGGGAGACTATTTTGCTTCCAACATGTTTGGTTCGTACTGGGAAAAAAAAAGGTTGATGGGAAAATTTCTATTTGGTTGGAAGAAAATAATATAGGAAAATGAGGTAAATGACCACTTTACCCCTATATTAAATCGACCCAAAACAAAAAATGGCATCCCGTGGTTTGTCTGACTCCAATATATTAAATCATTAGAATGGACTCCATTATTATTCTGGTGGGCAACAAGCAAGAGATGACAGTGTTTTTGGGTGCCATGAATTTGGAAACAAAGGAGACCTATAAGCTACTATTCGTCATCATGGTGAAGGGGATTGAAAGGAGTTGGCAGTTGTTTTTTGATGAAAATCGTCACCATCTTCAACATCTTTGAATCTGAGAGAACTAGAGGCCGAAAGGGAGACCAGAGAAGCAAACTGCACAAGAGACCTTCTTCTTCCATCCTTGACCTGAGAGGAGGGCATCGACAAATTATGGGACGCCATTTTGGGTCGATTCTAAAACTGAATGAAGAAGGTGTCATTGGTGACTATTGATGCTATGAGGATGTAGGAAGAAGATGAAGGGACTATTTGAGAATTTTTCACGAATGAAAATTGGATACCACCTATCATGGAAGAACCCATTCTCTCACATTTAAAGGAAAATCTTTAGTTGCCGGAAAATGTTTTCTAGGGAGCAAGTGCAACCAAATAGCTGCCGCCGATGGAAAATGAAGATTTTCTGTTTCCTTCTCCCAATTTTCCTTGAACCAAACGGCCCCTAGAGATACAAAAACCCCTTAATATGATCTTGGATGTGATATAAAAATGTGAGTGAGTCCTATAAACATTTAAATAATATTTTTACTTTAGAACAAAATGATCTTTTGACGTATTTTTCTACCTCATTTTTTTTCAAACCGAACAAAAAATTTCCTGTCAACCTATTTTTTTTCCAATGCAGACCAAACACCTATATGACAAAATATTTTACATTCCTTTCCAACCTTTTTTTTTTATCCAAATGGGCCTTAAGGTCTCTCACTTGCCATGAATCTTTTATATCACTAGACTATAAGATTATTAATAATTCATTTTGTAATTTAAAATAAGTCATCCTTTACCATTTGATATTAAAAATGAAATGGATATATATATATATATATATATATATAATATTAGAAAACATGCGGCTGTGAGGAATTCAAGTTGATTTCTTAAGATTTATCTCACTCACATTGTTCACATGCGAGGGTATGATTTCTCCCTCCACCCTTCCATTATCAAAATATTCTTTAGGAAGCTGACGCAGTTGCCCTTTAATATATTGAGAGAGTGGCGATCATTCTTTTTTCCTTTTTATTTGATTTGATGGAAGGTCTACTCTTTCAAGATTTAGAGTGTAAAAGATGCGTAACAATTATTCAACATGCTTTGTATCTCCAATAAGCAAATAACTTTTTGCCCCGTATGTCCTTTTTATTATGCATCTTACCCATATTTGATGGTCGAACTCCTTTTAAAAAAATGTGTAAAGCGAAGATCAGTATCACTAATAGAATAACAAAAAAACAACAATATCTTGTTTTTATGACGTCGTCTGTTATTAAATTAATTAACGAATGATCTTAAATAATTATAATATTAAAATAGTACAAGACTACTGTATAACCTAAATAAATGAATATTTAGAGAAAATAATCTTAAAAATAAAATTTAATTTTAGGGACCAAAGCATTATGTTTATTGATTATAATGACAAAGTACAATTACTTTGAAATGTTGGCTGAGGCTAGCTTTTTTCCTGCACTGTGCCATCACAAAATTGCATATCTGCCCTCCTTTTTTAACTTTATTATGTAAAGATTACACATGTTCTTGCACTTTTTTGTATCGTCCTTAAGTGTTCGTTTAGAATAAATATTGCAGTCTTTAAAAATAATTTTTTAATCATGATTTACGGTATATGAGGTAAACATGTGAGATGAATGTTGTCAACTTACATGTATAAGCACTTATAAATCTTTTATAAGTGATACCAAACATGCAATGTGTCCATGCTTCTCTGCGATGAAGTCAACACCAACAGAAAGCACTAATCAATGTTCAGTGATGATCACGAGTTTTTTTTTTTTTTACCTGGAGTGATGATCACCAGTTCACCACTCTCTGATTAGGTATTTTTAATATATAAACAAGGGCAATGGTGCAAAAATGCCCATATGCTTTTCAGAAAAGGGCACCCAGCACTAACTTCTTTTACTGGAAGCATAAATGCCCATCAACATTTAAAAAGAGAGCTAAAATGCCTATCTATCTGCCACATCATCATTTTTTTGAGAAAAATAACAATTTTGCCCTACAATTTTTGTGAAATTTTACAATTTTACCCTTAGCAATTGTGTGAAACTTTTAAATTAGTAAATGACCTCCAAAAATTCTGAAATTTTTCAGAATAAAAGTAGATATTATAAGCTTTAATTTGATAGGTAAAATGTAATTTTATTTGGTCAAAATGACCATTTTACCCTTACAATTTTCGCAATACTTGAAAAATTGAAAGATTTGTCACCAAACTTTAAAAATTCATATCTAATTGTATAGATATCCAATTTGGGTGGTTCCAAATCTTATGTGATCCTTATTAAGTCTAGTTTTATGAAAAAATATAAATTTTGGCCAATAGGAACCTCAAAATTCCCAGAATTTTTATTTATGAAGTCTGCTCCAGAAAAATGTTAAATTCGCTGGGCAAAATTCAAAAATTCATTTCTCCTTGTATATAACTCCAAAAAATCCATATGACCTATTAAATCAAAGCTTATCATGTCTACCTTTATTCTGAAAAATTTCCGTTTTTTTGGAGGTCATTTACTAATTTAAAAGTGTCACACAATATGACTGTTTCAACAGGAAATTATATTGACAACAACTTCAACTTGTGCCCAGCGAATTTAACAAGGAGAAATGAATTTTTGAATTTTGCCCAGCGAATTTAACATTTTTCTGGAGCAGATTTCATAAATAAAAATTTAGGGAATTTTGAGGTTCTTATTGGCTAAAATTTATATTTTTCCATAAAATTAGACTTAATAAGGGTCACATAGGCTTAGGAACCACCCCAATTGAATATCTATACAATTAGATATGAATTTTTAAAGTCTGGTGATAAATCTGCCAATTTTTGAAGTATTGTGAAAATTGTAAGGGAAAAATGGTCATTTTGACCAAATAAAATTCCATTTGATCTATCAAATTAAATCTTATTATGTCTACTTTTATTCTAAAAAATTTCAGAATTTTTGGAGGTCATTTACTAATTTAAAAGTGTCACACAATTGCTAATGGTAAAATTACAAAATTTCATAAAATTGTAGGGCAAAATGGTTATTTTTCCCAAAAAAATGATGACATGACATATAGATAGGTATTTTAGTTCTTTTTTTAAATGTTGATGAGTATTTATGCTCACAGTAAAAAAATTTAGTACTGAGTACCCTTTCCTAAAAAATATTTAGACATTTTTGCCCCATGGCCATATAAACAATGGTTATGAGATTAATAACCTTAAATCAACGGTCTATGAAGAAGACAATATCTTAGAAAAAAATATTAATATTTATTGGAACCACCAAGACAGGAAGCCTAGCCCCTGACAATTGTTCATAGTATAACATTTTTTCTAAAGAATGATAAAAAATAATTTTAAATTTGTACAATATCAAATAAGGTATTTTTTATAAAATGAGTTGTAAATTACTTATCAAATATTATCATTCTTTTATTAATTTTTTATAATAAATCTAATTTAGGATTTTGTAATTTTAAAGTTTATTTTTTATCATTTTCCTTTAAAAATTTATGTGTGTTGGGTTGGAAAGTCATGTTTTTTTAATAGTACGCAAAATGACAGTTTTGAATAGAGGAATTTACAGAGGAAGCTGTGGATTTTATACTCCAAGTAGCAAATAATAATAATAATAATATGGGTGTGTGTGGGTTCCCTCTCCCATGGGGAAAAGTTTTAAATTGATAAAAAATATTATTATCACTCATTTCATGCAATACATATATTTTCTTTGCACATATATTCTTCGTAAGCTGAGCATTTTGAATAACCGATTTTTTTATTTTTAGTGTGGCTAAGATCAACGGAGGAGAACGAATGGATTTTTTGTGGAGCCCGGTATGTGTGAACTGTGAAGTGTGATTTTGTTGTTTTTAGCCTATGTGGCGATGTGTGAAGTGGGTGGAAGCTGTGAGGAGGGGGAAAGGCTCAGCAAGACAGTTTTAAGAGATTAGCAAATTTTCAATTCTGACCGATTCATGCAATTTCTCGTGGAAGAAGATAATGCGAAAAAAGTCAAAGTCTGTCACATGCAAGGGTATCCATAGAGGGGCTAAAAGAAACAGTTATCACGTGTGCTCAAATAAATATACAAGGGAGAATTTTTATTTGTTTGTATGGAATAAAGATTAGAGTTTTTAAAAACAATTTTTTAATCATGATTTATTGTATATAAAATAAATATGTGAGATAAATGTTATGTTAACTTATGTGTATAAGTACTTACAAACCTATAATAAATCCAACCAAAAAAGGGCTATATGTTCATTAGATTCCGGGTTAGGATATTTTCATGCACTAAAAAATGAAAAAAATATAAAACCATGACGTGATCTGCAACATTTTTAATGCCATATATCACCAAAAAAAAAAAAGTATAGATCCGACAAAGTGCATCGCATGTTTGTGTCATGCACAGTAATCGGAACCTGAATTACAACGTTAAATGCTGACAATTATATTACGACTTTAATTTATTGCCGTCGTTATTATTTATTAATTAAAAGGGTTGGATTTAGATACTTATAGAATGCCCATAAATATCAAAGGAAAGGTATATTTTACGAAAAACGAATGCATCAACCATATTTGGCATAACAAAATATCAATTAATATTATTTTCCGATAATATATATATCATGAAACTTGTAATGCAAATGAACCATGCCATACAAAGTATCTATGAAGAATATGTATATGTTCATGTTTCTAATTGAAACCCAATCTACATCATTTTAGAAATTTCAGAAATGTAATGTGCTTGTGTGGAATAATGATTGAAATTTTTAAAAATAGTTTTTCAATCGAAATTTATGGTATACAAGATAAATATGTAAAAAAAGATTATATAAATAAATATTTTTAAAAGACTCAAAAATTATCCCGAACATACCTAATAACACATTAAAAAAAAATCGTCCAAGTCCAATAAATTTTCCCTTTTTTAAGGGACAAAGATATAGCTATTCAACATTGCCTTACGTTGGGACGGAACGCGCCTTTTCGCAAAGACTCGTACTAGATGATTTTATTACTAATTATTACGGGTCCAAAAAAATCAAACAATATTTATTAAGCCGTTTATTTTCATGCCAAAAATGAAAAAGACTATCAGGGAAATAAAATAAATTTTTTATCATGTATATATTCAAAAATTCATATAGGCTAAAAAATGCGAAATGAAAGCCACGCGGGCCCGGGTGGGCAAGAAGATCCAAAAAGCGGATTCGAAGCCCCAAATTTAACTCGAATTCACGAACCCGCGAAGTCCGAGCGGAGTTCCGCTGGATTCTCTTTTAAAAGCGCTCAAAAGAAATTGCCTAGGAAAGAAGGACAGCAAAAGTAGAAAAAATTTAATTCCTTTTGTATATATATTGCAGTAATTTGCACAAGCGACTTTCATCCTCAAAAATTTTTCTGAAATTCTCACTTTACTTCTACGCTCCTCCCCTCTGTCTCCTCTCAGAGGAAGAAAATAAAAAACCCTAATCTTTTTTATTTTTCGCTTAGAAATTCACCCTTTTCCTCACTGGTCTTGAATCCACTGTCTCTGTCTTCGATTCGAGCGTTTCTAGGGCTTCAATGGAGTGAACCCACGAAAATTGCTGGAGGTTTGTCAAAGATCTAGTGGTAGAGATTCGCACACAGCACCAATGACGTCCGCTGATAAGGAGCTCGAAGAGCAGCTTCTCGAAGCTGGAAACAAGCTACTGGATCCTCCGTCGTCTGTCGATGAGCTCCTCCCTCTTCTTGATGTAAGCATGTTTTTCCTCATTATTTTTAATTTCTATCTTCAATTCCATTCCTCCAATGTCTGCCCTCCCCGTCGGCTTCTACTTGTGTTTTGTGGAGTTTTTCCAGTCGGCCACTTCTATGGGCTCTTGGTTTATCGAGGCCTGGGGTCTATAGTATTTGGCGTTATTGAAGCTTGTTTTTCAACGCCGTTGGTTCTGTTGATCCATTCCCTCATTGCATGTGGCTACCATGCTTATTCTTGCCCTATTGTTATTTTTTCAGGAAAACCGTTTTTTTTTTTAAAAAAAATCTTGGGTTGCACCTTCATAGCACTCGTTTGTAATTTTTAATATATGAATAAGTCAAGTGGAGCCCTGCAACCGTAGGCTAGCAGCCGAATTTGTTTTGCTATTGCATTCTAACGTGGAGTTGGTAGTAAACACAAGTGCCTGGAAGGAGCAATACGAACTTATTCCACTGCTTTTTTCAGGCGTTTACAACCATGTCAGACCATTTATGGAATTTATTAAGTTAGCATAAATGTTCTTCGATACAATCGTATTTAGGCCATTCTTCCAAAAGATAAATAGATGTTATCGGGGATTCATGTTTGGAACGTTGTTTTTCAATATGCCTATGTTATGTTTCAATATATCGGATGAGTTATAATCTCATAACCCTTAATTACTTCCTGCTTAAGAGAATACATATGATTTCAGATGCCTGAACTTATGCAAGCCCCTTTATCGCTATATTCTAACCCGTAAGGATTTGGAACCTGAGATGGAAGAGGACTAGTAATGATTAACATTGTGATGCCCCATCTGTAATACTAAATTCGTTAGTGAGTAATTGGGACCCATTTCCATATTCATATCGGATGAGTTATAATTTCATAACCCTCAATTACTTCCTGCTTAAGAGAATACATATGATTTCAGACGCCTCACCTTATGCCAGTGCCTTTATTGCTACAAATTCTAACCCATAAGGATTTGGAAACCTGAGATGGAAGAGGACTAGTAAGGATTAACATTGTGATGCCCCATCTGTAATACTAAATTCATTAGTGAGTAATTGGGACCCATTTCCATATTCATATCGGATGAGTTATAATTTCATAACCCTCAATTACTTCCTGCTTAAGAGAATACATATGATTTCAGACGCCTCACCTTATGGCAGTGCTTTTATTGCTGCAAATTCTAACCCGTAAGAATTTGGAAACCTGAGATGGAAGAGGACTAGTAAGGATTAACATTGTGATGCCCCATCTGTAATATTAAATTCATTAGTGAGTAATTGGGAGCCATTTCCATATTTATGTCTGAAGAAGTGACAAATAACTAATCTATCTTGTCACTTCACATTAAATGTTAAATCGTTAAGCCAGAAGAAGAAAATATTTCAAAAGTAAATGTGGGGAAGATTATGCGTTGAATTACCTTCAATTTTCTATAATCCTCGTTTGGTTAGAGATGTCTTTGTAGAATTTTTTTTTTGGCAAATAATGCAAGTTAATTCTATGCATTACTAACTTGTGTGTCAGAGAAGTATCTTTTGAATTTCCATACCAATTAGCAACAGTTATTAGCTTAGCAGATTGCGAAATCTGTCAAGTATCTGAAGTTGGATTCTTTTTCATTTTTTCCTCGAAAATTTAAATTAAAAGTGCTGTTGTGAAGTTAAAGTAATCTTTGTTGGAGGATATGAATATGTTAAAAATTATACTTCAAATTTGTGCTTTCCTTAAAGGGTTAGCATGAGTTAGATCTGAAGCAATCCTATGTCTTCATATTATAGCGAGTTGAGCGCTGCCTATCAAGGGTTGAGCAGTCCCCTTCCAAATCTATGCAAAATGCTCTCTCTCCATCATTGAAAGCATTGGTTGCTGACAACCTACTGAGGCATTCAGATGTTGATGTAAAAGTTGCAGTTGCTTCTTGCATCAGCGAGATCACAAGAATTACAGCTCCAGAGGCGCCTTATGATGATGATCAGATGAAGGTATATGCTTCGTCCATTATAAATTTCATGGACTCGATCGCTATTTTGTTACTACTTTCACTGTTGAAGTTTTCATATGCCTTTTATTTGTAGGAGGTCTTTCAATTGATTGTATCTTCATTTGAAAATCTACTTGATAAGTCAAGCCCATCATATACAAAGAGGGCCTCAATTGTTGAAACTGTTGCGAAGGTCAGGTCATGTGTAGTAATGCTGGATCTTGAATGTGATGCCTTGATCGTGGAGATGTTTCAGCATTTCTTTAAGGCTGTTAGGTAAGGACTATTGTGTTTTCATGTAGAATGGTGCTTTTTCAGTGCATTTTTTCATGTCATGCTTTGCCCAATGTATGACGACTGAAAACCTTGATCTTGGGAGGTCTATGATTTAGATTAGATTCGTGCAAACAACTAGTGCATTGCTTTTAAATCATGATTTGTCTATTTATGACTTATGAGAGAGATTACTTGTAGTGATATATGCATAAAATTCAGAATATCCTGTGATGCTAGCATCATCTCTTGTTCTGTGTGAAGGATTAAAATCCATTTGATTCTTTATGATAACTTAATGTTATTCCCTCAGCTTATGATCCTTTTGTTTTAATATACTACCTCTGGTAAGATCTAGTTGCACTACAAACTCACTACAAACTAGATCTTTTATTAATGAACGGTGGTAGTGTTTCTTAAATAGTCAGATATCGGCATTCATTGCACACTTGATCTTTTTACATTTTGCATAAACGATATTGAAGCGTAAACAGTCTGCTGAATTATTGCATCAGTGATTATAAGACGTGCTTTAGGCATCCACACCAACCTGTCTTACAACATGGCAGATATTGCCTTTTTATTTGTGGTTAAAATTAGTCAGTGCTAGTAGCCCAGAGATGAGTGGGAACTTGTTCAGTTTACGATAAAAAATAGTATATATGTTACATTATTAAATTGTCAGTGTGGTTTGTCCTTGATGAATTGGGGTCTTGTGCTAATAAACCTTGTGAGCATAATGTATCTTATGTGGTTGCATTCTTCCTTATCTTACTTTTACTTTGTGTAAAAAGAATCACTTAATTCAGCTGGAGATATCTCTAATGCATGAACGTGTATATGATGGTTTTTTTTTTTTTTTCTTTTTTTGAAAATTTCAGGGAACATCACCCAGAAAGCGTTTTTTCATCCATGGAGATTATTATGACCCTTGTTATAGAGGAAAGTGAAGAGATTTCTCAGGACTTACTTGCTCCAATCTTGGCCAGTGTGAAGAAGGATGAGGTTGGTATTAGAAAGTTTAGATCTCATTCCTTGGGTGGGTAATGATTTTGCTACTGAACTTTGTTTTTGTTACTTATGTGGTTCAGGGGGTTCTGCCACTTGCTAAAAAGCTAGGGGAGAGAGTCCTTGAAAGTTGTGCAACCAAGCTTAGACCATACTTAGTGCAAGCAGTGAAAACCCTGGGTATCTCTTTGGATGATTATAGTAAGGTTCTTGCCACAATATGCCAAGAGACACCTGGTGGCGTGGAGCAAAATGATGTATGTACTGGTGTACATGTTGTAAGCTTTCTATTGGTTTCATGTAAAGTAACAGTTAGTTGGCTTTAAGTACCTCTTATGACATGAAAGGTTCATTTTGGTTCAACTGCTTTCCATCTTCAGGCAGATGAGAGCAAATCAGCCAAAGAACCATTGGAGGAATCAGCTCAGGTATATAATTATTTTTGTTCTGGATTTTATCCCTTTTGCGCACCTTGCACATTGTATGAAGGCATTCATTTCATTTGATCAGGTGGTTAAAGAGGAATCAAGAGAAGCTCCGCCTCCTCAAGAAGTTAATAGTGTTGAGGACAAATCTCCTAAGTCAGTCATGAGCAATGGCACTGCACAGACTGGGGACGAGAACTCTTTGGTTGATGACAAGTCTGTAAAGAAGCAAGATGGTGCTGACCCTTCTGATCAATTGAAGGGCATCAATGAATCAGGTAATGAGGAGTGCAGTAATTTAGATGCTGATAAGGTTGACAAAAATGAACAAAAGCCCGAACAAACCTCTGAGAAGAAGGGAAGGACATCTAATTCAGAAAAGGCAGAACCTTCTGAGGGTCACACTGTAGCTATTGAGAAGGAAGACGATAAACTGCTTGACTCTAATCCTGAAAGCAAGGACATTCAGAGCTCACCTAAAAGTGATCATTCTGCTGAGGCAGCTGGACGCCCTGAGAATGATGTAGAGACTGATGTTCATGTTTCATCACCCAAGGCAGTTGATGTTGAACCTGAAGTTGTTGCTTCCCCACCTACTGAAAGTCTTCCTGATGAGAATCGTTCGAAGAAATCTGGGCGAACAAAGAAGAAGGGTAGCTCTGTCAAAGGAGGGGTAGAACCTGCCGAGGATGATTCCAAAAAGGTGTCTGAAGAAACTAGTGATACTGCAGCAAAGCCTGCCACACGCTCAGCAAAAAAGACGTCTGGTGGGAGATCTGACCGGAAGAAAACTACTGTGGTAGATTCAGCCAAAAAAGGAAGTCAGGCTGCAAGTGATCCAGATGTGAAAAAGATCTCTGCTAAGAAAGTAGATGAGAGTGACAAGAGTGGTGGTGGATCCTCTGTTAGGCAGTCGGAGGACAGGAAAAAGAGGAAACGGGGAAAAAATACTGCTGATGCCATTGTGTCAAAATCGGGTAAAGATGTGGATAAGGTATGTCTGGGTATGTCAGAGGACACAACCTGTTTCTTTGCTAGGATTTTTTATATAATCAATCATTAGTGAATGTCTAAGAAAGTTGTTGAAGGCCTCATTATTAGTTGTGCAATTTATCTTGGGTTCCTTGCATTTGCATGAGCCTCCTCTCTAGTTACAATATGATCCTTTAATGAAATGATTAATGGAATTGTCCCAAATTATGTAGGAAACTTTGTCTCCGCCAAAGTCAGGGACAAAATCTGCAAAAGATGAAGAACAGCCAGAGGAGACTGCAAAGTCAAACTTGAAGAGAAAACGAACTCCTGGAAAAGAAAATGTATGCATCTCTTTCCCCTCAAGTTATAAGCTACATGTGCATTTGTAATGGCACTGTGTTTTGGAAAAGTCTCTACTCTTTACAAGACAAATATGCTGGCTGTTTGCTGCTGGGTCAAATATCATGCAACTTGTTTTCAAAGTATAGTTGATGTGAAATTTTATCAATAGATGTCAATTTTCCTTGTGCGCTTTCACCATTGTCTGTTTTTTATATTTTGTGCCACTCTTTATTGCTCTAGTATTACTGTAAGTGATTGATTATATGCCAATATTCATAATTTTATTGCTCAGTATTTTGTGCTTTTCCTTGTTAATTTAAAATATTCAGTTTCTTCTCAGTTTGATTTTTGATCAACTGGTTTACAGGCATCTGATACCAAGGAACATGGCGAAGAACTTGTCGGTTTAAGGGTTGAAGTTTATTGGCCGAAGGATCGTATGTAAGTTCCTGCTGTTTCAAATGCTATCACTGGATATTTTGGTTGAGCATGGAGCCTTTTATGCTGGTTTGGATTAACTTGTTATCTTTATTTTCTGATTACACAGTTGTGTTTGCTAGGTCACTGGGTCACCTTTTCTTATATCTTCAATTTAAAATGTATCCTTGTGCATCTATTATGCCATTTTTGCAATTACATTTTGTGTATATTGCAAGTTCTATAGGTTATGAGTGTTGGCTGTCTTAACTTTTCTGTTTAATCTGTCATCTTCTGTGGCACTTTAATTGAGTTAGTGTACACATTTTCCCCTGGTATTCTCGTTCAATCATGTGTATTCTGTTATTCTCATGTTGCATATTTTGTTTACTGTGTAGTAGAAATGTTTTTCCCCTTGTCTTTAACACCGTAATTTTTTGCAGGTATTATAAAGGTGTTATCAATTCTTTTGATCCTGCCAAAAAGAAGCACAAGGTGATTTGGCGTTTGTAATCATCTCTCAGCACTACCCCTCATTCCCAAAATAGAAAAAAATAAATGAAAACATAAAGAAAAATCTCCCCAAGCTAGAATTCTACCCCTCCCTTTTATCCATTTTCAATTGACCAGTAGGATTGCCAAAAGAATTAATTTTCAATCTCACCAGTGTACTTGTATATTTGTATATGCTCTCAGTATCCTGACATGATTGTAGGTCCTGTATGATGATGGTGATTTAGAAATATTAAATCTTACTAGGGAGAAATGGAATCGTCTTGAAGATGAACCTGGTTCTGATAAGGTGTGTATCTGCATTGGTTTTGTTCAGTAGTATAGAATTTTTTGATGTCTATGTTGATGAGAATCGCTTCTGTTAACAGGAAGAAGGTAGCGATCAACCGAGTCCTGATGCTTCCCCTAATACGTATGTCTTTGCTTATTTTTTATCATTTATTATTAAATTTGTTAGTTGAAGTTTTGTAATGTGTCCTTTATTTGATTGGTTATTTTGTTTGGGTTTCTGAACGGAAAAACACATTTTACATTTTGACAATACAACTTTAACTCACTAGTCTGAGCAGATTCTTAGTGGATGGGAAAGCAGGTAGAAGCCCGTACCAGGGCCAAATGTGCCCCCTTCCTCCGAAAAGAAAAAAAAGCAGAGTCATCTGATTGTCCTTGGCACAAGTCATTGAACATTGGAGCTTATCTTGATAATGTATTGCTGTAAATGAAGTGATTAAATTAATATCATGTACCTCTAACCTCGCCCAAGTAAAAGTAAAAATGTTTCTGCTATGTTTGTGATGCATTTCTGAAAACTGCAGAAATCATTTCCTTTATTTGGGCTAGCTTTTTGGAAGTGATTTTACTATGTGTAAGATAAGTATATGAGAGGAGTTTTATCTCAGTTAGCATGTAAGGTGCTTCTGAGGAGCTAATCTTGATCAATGTATTTTCAATTATGTTGGTTACTGTACACCACTGTAATATCTTGTTCCTCTAGGGTAATAATAAATTTATTAGATGTCTTGTTAATACATGGCTGTATTTATTGTTTCTCCTTGATGCTTTGTGGCAGACACGTGTCTTTATCTAGTCGCACCCTTGCCCTCAGTTTTAGTTGTTTTTTCCTTATGCATTCTCATTGTGTGATCATATATTAGGCCCCCGAGGAAGAAAGGGAAGGCAAATGCTGATGACTCGATTCAGCGAGCAAAGGAGGATTCTTCCTCAAAAAGGTTGGTGAACATCATAAATCAATTTGTTTCTGATCTGTTGATGATATCTGAATGTGAACCTTAATTTCTAGTAGTGGAGGAGCCAAATCCGGCAAATCAAAGGGCGTATCCACAAAATCTGGTGTGAAGTCTAAGGTCAACAGCAAATCCAAAATGTCCAAGACTGTTGGCAAGTCTGATGAGGAAGTTGCTAAAAGATCCAAGGATAACACTCCCAAGAGTGGTAGTAGTAAATCTTTGGAAACTGCAGCCAAGACGTCTAACAAATCGAAGAACACAGATGCTACCAACAAAAAGAGCAAACCAAAGGATGAAGATGTTAGCACCTCAAAACCCTCTGCTAAGGCCAAGCAAGAAACTCCAAAGACAGGAAAGTCCAAGCAAGAAACAAGTAGCACTGTTTCTGCCTCCAAGGGCAAAACTCCAAAGAGTGGTGTTAAGTCTAATATTAATGGCAGTGGAAAGATGAAGTCTGGTTCATTGAAGGCAAAAGAACCTGAGAAAGAGAACTCAAGTGATTCAATTGAAGAGGTAGAAGATCCGAAGGGTAAGTCAGCAAGTTCCGCCAAGGCTCAAGTAAGGGAGGGCAGGTCTGGAAAGAAGCGTCGAAGAGGCTAGACAAGAGTCTTTACTTACTGTGTATCCCTCATAGCCGCTTGCTTGTCTTCTGCTTAGCAATGTAATTTTCTTTTACAGCATTTTGGAGTTCTTGTCTGAGCGCTCTAGTGCAATATAGGCCGTTCGTTAGTTATCTGTCCATCGTTATGGTAATACCCCCACATTGCTGCTAGGGATTGTCATCCATATTTAGTCTAGTATAGTGGTAGTAGGGGCTAGAATCTATTTATTTTCCCCCCTTTTCTTGAGTTTCTTCTTAGATGGATGTTATATGGGAGGCTACAGCAGTAAACAATTGAATAGCAACCATTAAAAGAATGCTTTCACAGCAAATTTGTGTCATCTTCTCAACCTTCATCGACTGGGTAGCATTAATCGATTTGGTGTTATTGCTTATATGACGACGTTTGAATCTATATGCAAATTATATTGCAGAATAGTATAAAGGATCTTAACGTACGCATTCCAGATATTAGTAGTAAATGGTAATAATTGTTCAGAGCAAAAATAGGAAGTTAATAATGGAAATCGTGATCTAGGCCAAGTGGTGGACCCTTTTGCATAACATATTAACGGCAGAGGATCTATGTGAAGCTGTAATGGACGGAAAAATATGGTAAAACAAAAAACTACATAATAAAATGCAAATAAAAGTATTACGTCAAGTTCAAGTAGAAAAAAGAACCCCTTCTTCAATTGGACAGGGCCGAAGGTAGGCGTGGCCTCACGCTGCTCGTTTTATTTCGGCTTGAGCATACATGAGCACTATTGTCTTTTGTCTAAACGCTTGGTAAAAAGGATTGACTTATAATTATAAAATTGTGAGTTTAAATCCTATCAATATGACCTGAGCTGTGAAAGTTTTTTTTAAATTCAGAGGCATGTCCTAACACTGATGAGCCCTGAGACCTCATTTATCGAAATTTTATTGTAGGAAAAATTTAAAAAAAGAAAGGGCTACTACCCCTTTTTGTCTTAAAAGGGTCATCGTGTGCTTCTCTTGAAAATGGTCAGATATATGGTTCATGAAACGAATCAGTGTGACATGATCATACAAATTAATTAAAGGGTTTATTGTCCTAAAAGCAAAATGTTGTGGCACTTGGTACCACCAACCAATACGTACGCATTAGTATGCATGAATCAGCATGCTGAAATGAAGTAGCTTTTGTAGTCCTATTTAACTTGTAGCATTATAGAGGCGACATAAATCTCCAAGATTAAAGCAGCAATTAGATTTGCAAGCGCATTTCATTAATCAATTAACCTTTTTCTTAACGCTTAAATTAGGTTTCTCCCTATGACATCATTCCACTTCTACATTCTACATTAATTCATCTGTCATGATAAATTATGCCTTGAAATCTTAGAAGTCGAGGCACGTAGTAATTAATTATTCTAGGAATTAAATCGACAATTGCAATGTCCTCTTTACTCTTTATGGAATAACATGGCTTATATACTTCCTCCGTTTTTTTTTTTTTTTGGTGTGGCATGTTTAAGAACAATATGGTGTTTCATTTCAGAAATCATTTTGTTAAATGTTACAAGTAATTAACGTTATTTTTCTGAAAATGACAATAAGGAAAAAATACCTGTGGATTAATTTATCGTGGAGTAAATAATTTATATAGTACCTCTATTTATTGAAAGGCATATTTGAATATATTTGAGTGGGCTTTAAGATATCAACAACTATCAACTACCCCCCCTCCTTACCTCTTTATTTTTTGTCCAAATATAAGAAACAACTACCTGTTGTCCCTTACATTGAAGTAGGGTCTTGTTGAACTGTGTTTCTGTGTTCATAAATATAGGATTATTTTATTTGCTTCTTGTGATTAAAAAATCAATTATTTTAATTAAAAGTAATAAATTTGTCAATATGTATATCACCTTACAAAAAAAAAAGAGCCTTTAATATATAAGAGGATCTTTGTCAAAATAAATAAATAAATACAGTTGATAATTTAAATGGGATGTTATGAAAAGAAATAAATAAATCAAACTTGTAAAGAGATCATAGTTATAGGAATAGAGGGAGAATATATAGTAGGAGGGAATGAAAATGAAACATTATTTTCAAGAGCTTGAGGTGGGATTCAGAAGTTTGAAGCTGTTATATTTTGATACAAAGACAGCTATCGTTGGTTTTGGAAGTATTTGATGATACAGACATATTTGATTCCAATCATTTTTTGATAGAGATATCTATTTCTTAATCGAATATTAATCGTTTTTCCCAACAAACTGATATTAATCGCTAGCCGAAGTACCAGGCAGGCGTGCGAGTAATTTATATGCATAAAATAAAGGGTAGTGCGTGCCTTTCATGTCCAAATTATATACCAAAATAAAAATAGCCTGATCCAAAGGGTCGTCTCTAGTTTAATTTATAAGATACTTTTAATATTTTTATTGAAATAAATCCAGATTTTGAAACCCGGACCGAACCGGTCAGTCTGGCCTGGGAATTGGCCAACCGGCAAGTGAACCAGTCCAATCAAGTAATTTTTTTTAACAAAAAAAAATCAATTTTTTTTTAAATTTTATATTAATAAGCCTAAAATATTCAATTTATTATCGGTTTGTCCCTAGTTTAGCTCCGGTTTGACTCCAATTTGACTCACTAACACTTGATCCAGTACCCCGACCGGTTCAATGACCGGTCCAGGTTTCAAAACCTTGAAATAAACCATGAATAATTTTAAACTTTATTAACTCATTCTTAAAATTTATTAACTTTATTTTAATAAGAAGAAATGAGAGGATAGAAGTTTATAATAAAATTGTTTTATTTATATAACAAATTTAATGAGGCAATTTAAAACAACATCAAAACATTATTCTACTAGGGGAGTTTAGCTACATAGGGTATCATTATGCTTTATTAATAGCCAAATCTTAAAATAGATTGTAAATCAAAAGATCTCTCAATAACTTAATTAAATATTTTCTTTAGTCTTTTTCTATATCTTTTTTTAAAAATACTACATACTGCTTTATTAACCTTTTTCATTAGGCATCCAATGACATATTTTGAACTTGTTCAAACCACTTCAAACAATTTTCAATTATTCTCTTTTCAATATATGCGACTTTAACTCTGTTATGAGTATGTTCATAAGGGATCTTATTTTTTTTTTATACCGGCTATCATCACTTTATGCTCATATTGTCCTTTCAAATCCCAACATCCACAATCATAAAACATTGCCCATCTTATAGCTATATGATAAAACTTTTTTGTTACCTTATTAAATAATTTTCTATCACAAATAATTTTAGTAATTTTTCTTCATCTATACTACTGAGATTGAATTTTATAATTAACATCTCTATCAATTGCATCATTTATAGAAGATCCCAAGCATCTAAATTTCATTGTTTAGGGATACATTGACTTCCCAATTCTAACCTCTAAATCACTTGTCGCTTATCTCTTATTAAAACTGTAATACATATACTCTACCTTCCACTCAAACAAAAATTCATCGATTCCAAAATCCTTCTACATAATTCAAGTTAATCATATATGATTAACTCTGACAAAAGGGAAAAAACTCTCAAGCCATCTTATAAATAGAATATAAAAGCACACACATGGAGATAGGCAGCGGAGTAGGCGGAGTGGTTGAGAGAAAAGAGAGTATGTATAAAGATATGAACTATGTAGTGAGTGGTGGATGGGTTGGATCTCTAAGGAGTATATAAATAAGAGATGGAGAAGAAAATAATCACTAACTGAAGTACAAGTAGATTGATGGGTGAATTATTTATATGATATAATGAAGATCTTTAAATAAAAATTTGATATCTTGTTGTTGTGTGAAGTGTTAGGTATTTATAAACATAAAGTGATACCTCTTGAAACAACACCTCTTTAATCAAAAATTATAACGATGTGTTAAATTCATAAATCTCAATCTTGATTATAAACAAATATATAAAAGTTATTATCCCTTTATATTAGGTAGAATTTTTTTTATAAATATAATATAACTTTTGACCAAATAATCACTGTCACACCTCTAATTATAACATTTCATTTTTTTTCTCTAGATCTGAACAGATATAAACTCGCCAGGTCAAAAAACAAAAAAACAAAACAAAACAGATATAAACTTGGTGAGTTTTACAACTCCATACACCTACCTTCATTTTAAAATATTTTAACATTGAATTAATGTGAAATGCAGGCCACCGACACTTGTCACGTCCTCACATGAGAATGTGACTCAAAACTGATGAAGCAGCCACTCTGAAAGGGACTCTTCCCTTTTCATTTTTCACTAATAATAATAATAATAATTCACAAACCAAGTCCTACCCTACCCAACATCATCGTCTCCGTCTTTTTTTAACTCATCCCAGGTATTTCTAAAACATCCCCCTTACTCAACATTTGAACACTATCTGGTTCGATTCTTTTTGACAACTTTCAGTGAAGAGGGGAAAAAAAGAGGTGGGGATACACTATTTATTTAGATTAATGATAGAAAATATTTTTTTAATATAATTTATAATATATAAAATAAATTTATGAAAAATTTTTTATCTCAATTTACTTACGTAAATACCATTCACATCTAACCTTACAACAAACCTGGCCCCATCAATCCAAGACCTCATTGCAAACCTTGGCCCCCCCAAAAAAAAATCATGCCAACTGGCAAGGGGAGTGATAAAGTGGAGTGCTCTCAAATCTCAATGTCATTTATCCTTACTTTTTTTTTTTTTTTTTTGAGAAATTCTTGAGAGCACTGAATGTCAATAAAATTATGAGAGGTCATATACTTTTATATTATGTGTCAGCCTAATGGTCATTGCCCACTTCCTCTGTTATTTTAGTAGTAATTGTTTTTGAAACATTGTGCTTCTTTCTCGGTACTCCTCTCTCTCTCTCTCTCTCTCTCTCTCTTCCCCCACCCACTCACGCCCTCCATGAGAGAGAGGAGGGCAAAGCGAGAACGGAGTGGAGCTAATGTACTTTTGAAGAAGCTCAAGGTAGTCATGACAAGAGGAAGCAATAGGAGAGAGACGATAATCCAGCATTAATATAGCCATTGTCGTCTTCTCTGCCACATATTTTCCATTAAAACAAGCTCCAAGAACCCCTCCTCTCTGTGTCATTTGCAGAGCTCCACCGTAGAATAACAGGTGAGAGAGAGAGAGAGAGAGAGAGAGAGAGGTGGAGGGGGTGAGTGGGTGGGGAAGAGAGAGAGAGAGTAGTTCTTGGGAAAAATTTTGCAGAGAGGAGAGTACGGAGAAAGAAGCACGATGTTTGAATACCAGAGGAAGTGGGAAATGACAAGTACGCTGACATGTAATTAAAGGTACATGACCTGTCATAGTTTTATTGGTCAGTGCATAAATTACATGGGGCACTCCTTCCACCCAAGAATCTCTCTCTCTCTCTCTCTCTCTACTATTCTTTCTTTTTCTTTTTTATTTCTCTCCACTGGGTCTGGATGCTCAATGCATTAATATACGGTACCTATGAGAAGAAAATTTACACCATAATAAATAAAAAGTAAAAGTATATTACATTCATATAAAAAAATTAATAAAATAGCTTATAAATATGATAAAAAAATTCTTTCTATCATATGGATAGGATCAAAGGAGCATAAAAATATGCATCACATGTGCCCCTCTCATTTTAAATCTACGGGTTAGTTGGGGTTTGTCTTAACAGTTTGATATTTATTTTTTCCCTAATGTTTTTTATCAATACAACAACAAAGTCTTTATCCTATTAAGTGGGGTCGGCTACATGGATCACACGACGTCATTGTACTCTATCAAATACCATAAATTTCGATATATTATTAATTAAAAGGTCTCTCTCAATGACCTCATTGAGCGTTTGTTTCGGTCTTTCTCGACCTCGTTTAACAGGACTCCATATTGCTTGATCAACCCTTCTCACTGGAGCACTCAATGGCCTTCGCTGAACATGTCCAAACCATCTCAAACGATTTTCTACCATTTTTTCTTCAATAGGGGCCACTCCAACACGATCACGTATATGAATGTTACGAATCTTGTCATTTCTTGTATGACCACACATCCATCTTAACATCCTCATCTCAGCTACCCCCATTTTATGTTCATGATATTCCTTTAAAACCCAACATTCACTACCATATAGCATTGCTGGTCTTATAGCAGTGCGATAAAATTTTCCTTTTAACTTATTAGGTACTTTAGATCACAAATAACTCCCGTAACTTTTCTCCATTTATACCATCCTACTTGAATTCTGTGATTGATGTCTCCATCCACCCCATCATCTTGTTGTATAATTGATCTCAAATATCTAAATTTTGTTACTTGCGGGATGACTTGCCCACTCAATTAACTTCCACTTCACTTTGACTTTGTCCCTTATCAAATTTGCAATGCATATATTCAGTTTTGCTCTTACTAAGACGAAAACCTCTCAATTCCAAAGTCCGCCTCCATATCTCAAGTTTGAAGTTAATTTCTTCCCTAGATTCAGCCAATAGCACTATATCATTCTCAAAACGCATGCATTTAGGGATCTATCAATACAGCCGGTAATAAATATAAGATTTTTTTATATTCGTTATTTTTTTCTTAATTAATTGATACTCATTAAATAATAATTAAGTAAAAAATAGATGGAGAGAATTGAGGAGAGTGTTTAAAAAAAATATTATATTAACTAATTTAACTAATTTATTTATTCTAATTAAATTAAATAAATAAGTCTTAGAATCAGAACGACTGAACGAGTAACTACTTTACCTTTTTTTATATAAATTAATTAATTAAACAGTTCTTATGTATGGAAGAGATAGGGGTGGAAACAAGCCAGGCGACCTGTCAGGGGCCTGTTTCTGGCCTGATCAGGCCTGGCCTGTCAGGCTAAAAGGTTAGGCTCAGGCCTGCTTTGAGGCCTGTTTTCTTAAAAAGGTCATGCTCAGGCTTACTGACAGGCCTGTTAGACCAGCCTGAGCCTATAAAGTATTTTAAAAAAAATTCATACACACCTCACATCTTAACCCTAAATCCCATAATTCCCATTACCAAATCTCATCTCAAGTGGATCATTAATTTATATAATTGGGCCTGTTTTCGGCTTGTTGTGAAACATGTGGCCTGTTAGCTTGTTTAATTTTTTTTTAAAATTAAAGGCCTCCTTAACATGCCACAGGCCATGCCAGGCTCAGCCAAAAAAAAAAGCCTATTATAGGCCACAGGCCAGATTCAAGCCATCCAGTGCCTTAACAAGCCAGGCTTGTTAAGGCATAAGCTTGACCTAGCCTGACCTGTTTCCACCCCTAAAAAAAGATGAAGTAATTAAAAGAGATAGAATATTATTTAGGTCCTAACCGAGAGGAAAAAATATCAGAAAATTTCTCATTAATAAATGAAAAAACTATCATTAATAAATTATAAGACTTATCAATATATTATTTTTTTTATTAGAATCTAAATTTTATTCTCCCTTATAAAATTGCACTCCAGGCCATCCATATTTCCCTTAACCATTAAGGGGAACAAAATCTTCCTACAAACAACACTAAAAATAAAATAAAATGAAGGGGACCACAGTATCGAAATCTATAATACTCCCCCTTACCTTAAATTAAATATAAAATATAATTGATTTTTGTGGAGATATTAAAAAAATTAATTAAATTACTTTAAAATATTTATATTTATCATTTTTCTCTCTAAACCATTTAATTTCTTCAATCTCTTTAAAAAAAAAATTAACACTATCTTATATTTAGAAGATGAGAAAATATACTAATTTCTAGTTTACTAGCATATTGAAAAAATTATTGTAAGGTATTAAAAAAATAAATGTAAAAATAAAAAAGTAAACAGGATGGGTTTATTGTTATTTTCTACCCCAACAATTATCACTCTACTCCCTTGTTATGATGAATTTGTGACGTACGGATAATAACGAGCGTGCATAATTGAACGCAAATTCGTTAAACCTGAAGCAAGAATTACTCAAATGTATGTCATTTTTTTTATTTTATTTTTATTAAATATATATTATTTATAATTAATTATCACATACACTAAGAGTTATATTTAAGAGATAGAGAGAACTCACTAGGTGAATGAAGTCAACAAAGTATTGAAAAATATATTTTATTATCTCTCATATTTTTTTATACATTCTCTATCTATTTTTATAAATAATGTCATATATAAAAAAACATAACATTTTTTACACACTTATTATTTTTAACTATCAATTTATTTTACATAATAAAAAAATTTGTTTATAAATGAAAACGGAGGGAGTATATTAGCATCGGTATGCTAAGTGGCAGAGGGCTAGTTAACCTTTTTGTGCAATAACCCCAGAGCGTATGATATGATGCTCTCTAACATACTACTACAAGTCATTAACAAGATATACCTCTCAATTGAGTTTATACTCCGTCCAAATTACAAAACGTTCCCAGTTAATTTAGACGTAGCAATAAAAATAGTTAAACATGTTAACTTTGTTATAAAATTTAACTGAATTTTAATATTATCCTTATAAATCACATCAAACTCATACGTCATATTAATTTATATCTTTTTACTACCCATATTTTAAAATAAACTTTTAGTCCTTTAAATTTAGATAAGGTTCTATTTTAGTCCTTTTAAATTAACATTATTAACTTCACTAATAGAAAATGACGAGTTAACAAATTTAGAATGTTTACGTGCCCAAAATTTTATTATTTAATATGATTAATTTTATATTGTAACATTAAAATCAATCTTTTAGAAAGGCATGTCAACATTTTAAATTTCCTGACTCATTATTTTTCATTAGTGAAGATAACGGTGTTGACTTAAAAGGACTAAAAACACACTTATAAAAGTTAAATGACTAAAATAGAACATTGTTTAAACTTAAAAGATCAAAAATATTTTTTAACCAAATATTTAATACTCATTAAAAACTAAAGTTATTAAAACCTCTTATAAAAGGGAAGACAAATTTTTTTTAGGAAGACTATTTCCTATAAATTAAAATGGATTGGTGGAAGCAGCATCTGTTTAGTCCTATAATTCTAAAAGAAGAGAGGGACTCGAAATTTGATTAGTTTTTTTTTTTTACCTGAATTGATCAGTTGGTTAATCTCTTTGATTCTACATAAAAGTTACACTCTTCACAATATGGTGGTCCTATATGTATCATATTTTTGGTCTTTAAATTTTTATTTATATCTTTATCCCCATTAAATATAAATATGTGTATGTGAATATATTATATTTGCCAACTAATCTTTTATATGTATATGTACATTAATTATCCACTCATTCTCTCTCAATCAATAAATTAAATTAATTCATTGTTTCAATTTTTTTACTGGTTATCTCTTACCTATTTTCTCCATAAATGATGATATTTTCCAACATGTTACCTTGGAAACGGATTGTAAGGAATTGACAGTGGTTCTGGACAATGCCGACGCTGATCTCGTAGAGCTACAATACAAAGACCTCTGAGTGAGCTAAAGAATGTGCTGGGATGTGATTGGGAAGCTCATGTGTCATGGTGCGATCGACGAACAAATCACGTTGCGGACAGATTAGTTAGGGCCTGTTTGAAAAGGTGATGAGAGGCATAAAACATGAAGTTAGAGAGGAAAAAACACAGTGAGAATAAAATGATTTGTTTGAGTTAGTGTTTTTTAAAAAAAACTTCAAACCAAAAAAAGCTCCAAAAGCCAGGGTACAAAAGAAGTCATATTTTCTTGTTTATAGCGTCACGTTACCGCTGCACCATTCTTTTTTTTCCTTTTACATTTATGTCCTCATGTATATATAAGCCCATAGGATAGTCTTTAGCCGTAATTTAATATTAATTAATTCTAATTTTTAATATAAGATATAATTTATAGCATAAGCTATTTGTCATTTGTTACTGGCTGTTTTAGTGATATAGGGACCGGATTAATTTTTTTATTTTATGAAAATATGTTTGAAATACTACTCGTAATTGCTGATACGACGAGGAATTCTATTGAATGATTATTTTTCAAAAAAGAAAATTACGAGATTAGGATATAAGGGTTGTTAGGGGAGCTATCAGAAAAAGTGGTTAGAGTATATCCATTAGAGAGGTTTGCGGGATGGGTTACAGTACGAATGCTCCTTGTTATCTGAATAACCCAATCGTTGTCTCCTCAAATGACGCAGACGCAGCCTCATCAAGCCACTGTACTCTGACCCCACAGCATCGCCAATCAAACTGCTGGGATTTGTAGAATCAGTTAGCTCAAGGGCTATCATCCACACAAAGCTATACCCCACTGTTGTACCCTCCACAGCCAATCACAGCCCATTCGCCCCCCTCTCGAAAAAGCTTCTTGCTCTCTTTGGTCTTTGCCTTCCCCAGAAGATCAGATCGAGAGGGAATAGAGAGAGAGAGAGAGTAGAGAGAGAGAGAGAGAGAATGGAGGCCTGGTCATGCTACTAATGATAAATTTGGTTGCTAGGTGTCAATGAGCCATTGAACCCTTCATGGCTGCTTCTCATTTCTCAGTGGAGACTGGAGAGAGAGAGAGAGAGAGAGCGCTAGCTTTAAGGATTCGGTTTTCCTCCTTTTTCTTTCACCATTTAAGCCTGCCTCTATCTGCTACTAAATTTTCCCTCTACGAGCAATCGTGATTTTCTCGCTCATCTTGATTTTGCTCGCCCGTTCTGGCTCAGTACAAATGGGATTCTGAGAATGATTCATCAGGTCAGGGAATCTGGCTACGTGTTGTTGCATGAGTCTTAGGGATAGACGGAAGAAAACCACACTGAAATGGAGGGAAAAAAAACGAGAAAGAAAGAGTGAAAGGAAGTATCGAGACATGATTTTCAGCTGATTTTGGGGGTTGAATCGTTCGTTCATCCTTTTTATTTGTTTTTGAATTTGGAGAAAAATCGATAGAATCTCGTTTTCTTTTCATGCTCCTCCTTTTCTGATTTCCTCGGTATCTATTTCTTTCCGGCTGTTTGGTGACAAACCCTAAAATTTTCAAATAAGCTCTTGTTCTAGGCGCTATTTGAAGTAAACGAGAGATCCTAGATTTGCTTGTTTTGCTTCTTTTCATTTTTTCAAGTGTTTGTTCTATTTTATTTTCCCCTTCCTTTCCTCAGATCTGATTCAATTTCAAGTGTTTTTCTTTGGATTTTTCAAAGAGCACTAGTTTTCCTCGAGGTTTCCTTATTTTTGCAGGCCTTCATATTTTCTCGATCCGACTCCTAAAGCTTGTTTCATGTGACATAGAAATTGACAGAAGAGAGCGAGCACACAGAGGCACTTAGTATTTGTTACATACTGATGCTTTTGCGTGCTCATTCTCTTTCTGTCAGCTTCCAGTGCTGGAAACGAGTCTCACTGCTATATATATATAAATATAATGCTATTTCTGGTCTCTGAATCCTCTTCGGTTTGATTCTTTCCTCATAATGTATCCCTCTCTTTGCCATTGGTTGGATCCTCAGGTGAAAGATCAGTGAGAATGAGAAGGTTATCATTATCCAACAGTGACAAATAGTTGGTGGTTGTTTTCTCTTTCCCTTTTTCTGCTCAGTAATTTTTTTTTCCTTATATGCGATTTTATTTATATTTAGATTTCGTAACCTTAAAGCGTGTCGCGGTTCTCTCTGCAGAAGATACCCGAGCAGTACTGTGCAGATTAAGCAGCCAAATTTGCGTATAGCATGGGGGACCATTTCACGTTATAGTATGGTCCTCACAATTTTATCTTACCAATATGATGCTTTGCAGATAACATCGTCATATTTCTGATTATATCGTTTACTTCCACACACACACATATATTTTTTATATTTGTTGCGCAAGCCAGTTGGTTTGCTGTTTGTGCTCACCTTAATCAAGGCTAGATGCTGCCTTCTGCTTCATATCTTAACATATACGGAGTATTTATTTCATCATGAGTTTATATTAACCGTTGGCAGGTAAACACTACCAACCTACTTGCTTGTGCTGAGAGAGAGTACTAAACTATATCTGTTTCTGAGCATCATTTCGTTTTCATCGCCTCCTAATATTTTGATCTTTGCTATAGTTTTGACACCTTATAACTGGTTTTTTTTAAAGAGTTAATGTGCAATTTTACAAACAATTTTTTTTTAGGGTCATCTGGCACAAATAAATTTTGAAAATGACCAAAATACTAATAAAAAATTTAAAATGACATAGATTCATCAAAATCGTTAAATTTCATTATGTGTCCATTAAATTTATGAAAACTAATTTGAAGCAAAATTTAACGGATGTTTGATAAAATTTAACGGTTTTGGTGAATCTACGCCATTTTAAATTGTTTGTTGATAATTTTACTCCTTCCAAAATTCATTTGTGCCATACATTCTTTTGAAAAAACTTTATTTATAAAATTAAACCATATCCCTTTTAAAATTGATTGTGTAAAATATTGTATGGTTTTTGCTCCTTTTGTTGTGTGACCTAATGAGGCCCAAGGGAGATGGCCTAGGAAAGTTTATCTATTGGGTTTAGGAGCTCGAGATAATTATGGACTTTAATGTTATATATTTGAATAAAATGATCTGCTTTGTTTTAAGGTTATATAGATAAACATAGGCTTGTAAGTCAGTAGTGTCCCTGCGAGGTTGGGGTCTCACATTGGGTTTCGATAAGACCTAATTTAATTAATAGTAATATGGGTTAGAATTTGCTCTATATATATATATATATATGTCTCTTAGTTTGAAATGGATATAACTGCTAAGTTTTAATAGAAATGTTTTATAAAATACAATAAAATGACGTCTATTGAATGATACATTAGACGTGCCTGTTAACTTGAATAAACGAATGTAAAATAAATTGGCAACTTTTGTTGCTTTGGAGACTTTTTAAATTTTGTGTGTGTGTAAAATAAACTAACAATGTAATGTTTGTTTAGTTTATTATAATTGTCATTTTATCAAATATATATAAAGATCTTTTTTTTTTCATATTAATTGAAAGTGCTAAAACAGTTGTGTCTTGAATTAGTATACATATTGTTACTGATCTCCATCACCCTTTCAAGAAATGATATTTCATGTCTCAGTCTCTCTTTATCATAGTCATTTTAATTTTTTTTCCTTTTTTGAAGAGGTGGATATTTATTCTTGCCTAAAAAAATTAGCGTTCTTTTATTGAGGACATCGTATTATTAATTATGGGGTTTTTATTGTTCTATATATATGAATAAGGTGATCCTTATGCAGAGATTCTGCCATACTTTTCTAAGAGATTTACAGATATGCATAGGGTGGAATTGTTCTTGGAAGATAAGTTTCTTTTTCCTTCTCAACTCCATGTTTTCTGCATCTGTTTAACTGCTTGGATGTATTAATTAATCTCTACTTATTGTTGGCTAAACATGCAAGATCACATTGAACTTGTTTTTATACTGCAACCAATATTCCTTATAGGTTACCTATTTACCAGTATGTTTATTCATTGAAATAAGATCAATGAATGGAATACCCGGTCAATTTGTGTCCGTTTTGAATAATATAATGTTCCTAATAAATAGTTATTTTTTAATTCATTTTATAACTTTGCTCTCTGTCGTATGTTAAATAGCTAAATATTTATTTCTTACGTAAGTATTTCTGGTTGCGCATCCCACCCCCTTTTCTCTTTCTGTTGCTTTATCTGTATTTTTTTTTTTTTGGATAGAAACTGTTGCTTTAACTCTCATTATAGTATATATGCATCAGTTAGCATATGTGAGGCATATATGATCTTGTTGGCTTGTGACTTAATGATGGCATATTTTGGGGTTTACACGTGCATGAAAGAAAGGCAAATGCACTGTAAGGATTCCAGTTAAGGCTCTTGTAGCTTCCACAAACATACTAACTAGGTTGATGTGCACTGAGAACTGAGAAGGAGGACATGTTTCTTTCTCCTACATCATTTCCTCTTCTCTCACCTCTCTTTTTTTCTCTTTCTCAGGTAGTTTCTCTTCCTCCCAATATTCCTTCCTTATTTAATTCCAATTCACTATAAGTCGCAGTGAGCAAAGAGGAAAGCTAACGCAATAAGGATGCTCTCAAGTTGGGAGAGCAAAGCAGTTTTTCTGGCCTATTTCTCAGAATCATAATTGAAGTAAGTAGCCCTATTTTATGACATCAATCCACCATTGCTCTTATCTTACAATTATAATTTTGCTCTTGCACTGTACATGTTGCCTTTGCTGCTCCGCTTTTAAATTACACATAATAGCAAAAGAAGTAACAAAAAGCGTGTATTCAACAACAATGGCTCGACGTTTCATCCTGGTTACTTGTAAAGCCAGGGAGAGATACAATTAGTACTTTTTAAATTGCGATAAATTGTTAGAAACGAAGAACATCTTGATCTAGTTAAAGGGATTAGCGAATTCCATTCCTTAATTCCAAATAGTTCAAGGTCACAACTCACTGGCTGGTGCATCATTTCATGGTTTTCGCAGGTGCTCGTGAAAAAAATTTGGACCTGGCAGGGCCAGCCTTTCTTCTCGGGTAATGTTGCGCAATAACTATATCTCATACTTGTTCACGAAAGCCATCACATAGAAACTACCTACTATCTCTCATTGCCCAGAGCCTTGATGTGAGATATGAAATTTCTTCTGAAACACGTTATCATGTCCCTCGCCCTAGCTGCTCATAAGATTTTAGCATACGCCTTTGGCATTTTACAATAGGTAACTTCCTTAAGCATCCCATGAAATTGAAGAACCCAAATTCCTTGAACTATCACTCGTTCTTATTTTTAATATAATATATATTTACCTAATTTAATTAGATTAAAGAAGTTAGTTAAGTTAGTTATAATGAAAAGAATTTTTTAAAACACCATAGTCATCTTCGTGAATTTCCTTCTTTCCTCTCCTCTTTGATTATTATTGAGGGGTATCAATAGGGGTAAATCAGCAAGAGATTGACAAATATAAAAAAATATTTCCTATATTTAAAACCAATATTAACTCTCAGATACATCTTATATCTTATATTAAATATGGAAAAGAATAGTATGAATTCCCGTTAGAGACAGATAATCATTTAACAAATATTGTAAATGTTCGAAAAGATATTGCAAGGTCAGAAAGAAAAGAATAGGCCATCAAGTATATGAAGCCTTCCCCAGAACATGCCTAGGTTAGTTATTTCCTGGTTGGTGAGCATTAATCCAACCGTCTGTTTTTAGAAGGCTGGACTTTTTTCTAAAATAAGAAAAAGAAAAGTAGAAAACAGAAAGTTATTTGCTTTCTACTAACTAACTAGTACAACAATCAAAGCTTTTACTTGCGTCTGACCAACAACTACTTCAAGATTATGGAGATCCCAGAGATAATCAATCATGAAAGAATAGAATTATGCTTGTATCCTGTTGGTGAAATAAAAATAAAAATAAAAACAAGAACAAAAATAAATCCTGAGAGATTAGAGCTAAGGTCTATCACCCTGAAGTATTTTTCTAGATACATCTAACACCTAAGAGTCTATTTGGCAGGAAGTAAATGGAGAGGAAGGGAGAAGAGAAAGAAAAATTTTTTTGAATTAGATTTCAAAAAATTGGATAAGTGAGATTATAAAATTTTAATAAAGATGATATGTAAAATAAAGGAATAAGAAAAATTAATTAAAAGCATTTAACTTCACTTCTCTAATTTAGAGTATTAGATGCACCTTCACTTAAATGACTTTTTGGGGATTAAAATTGCTTGTAAAAATTACTAATGGAGGCAAATTTTCTCCTGAAAAAATTAATACTTAAGGGTATAATTGTGCCACAAAATACTTTGGGTCAGTTTAGTTTGAAGAATTTGGAGGGGAGGAAAATGTTTTTGTGAGTTGGATTTTAAAAAATTAAAAAAGTGGAGTTATAAAGTTTTAATAAATAAAATATATAAGATAAAATAGTAAGAAAAAATAATTATAAGTTTTTAACCCTAATTCTCTAATTTTTTTAAATCTAACTTAAAAAAAGAAAATTCCTCCGCCGACTTTCATCAAACTATGAATAAGATCCCTTCAATCTCATGCATATCGGTATATTCATGCTAGTATAATTTAACGGTTCCTTTCCGCAAAATAATAATTCCACCGTCTTTAGTTGGAAGTTACGTTAGATTAGAAAACCTAACTTTTTGACTCCAAGACGCCCCTTGATGCGGAGAAATTCTACCTGCGTATAGAATGGGTGTATCTTTAAAAATATTTTTTAATCATGATTTATAATATATAAAATAAGAATGTAAAAAAAAATTTTTCTTAATTTATCGAAATCGTACTTATAAATGCTAATATAAGCTATGCCAACTAAACTTGAAAACTATTATTTGTATATTTTCTTTCAGTAGGTTTCCCAGCGAAAGAGAAAAAAAGAAGCTGAAGAATAACCTTCTCTCCCACTTCCAAGGAAATGGAAGCACAGTGTTTTCGGTGTAAACCCAATCAAATGGGATCCCCACTTCCACAAAAAAATAAAAAAAAAAGTGATTGATACCTGATTGATAGCCTCATAATCAATGGAAGACACTAATACTCTGTTTGAGCGTTATGAAATCGGCAGGCTTCTGGGGAAAGGGACGTTCGCCAAAGTGTATCACGGAAAGCAAATATCGACCGGCGAGAGCGTTGCGATCAAAGTGATAAACAAAGAGAAAGTGAAGAAACAAGAGATGATAGAACAGATCAAGCGAGAGATCTCTGTCATGCGTTTGGTTCAACACCCCAAAGTTGTTGAACTCAAAGAAGTAATGGCCACCAAAACTAAAATCTTCTTCGTCATGGAGTATGTTCGTGGAGGCGAGCTCTTCCACAAGGTCGCTAGAGGCAAAACTCAAAGAGGATCAAGCACGAAACTATTTCCAACAGTTAATCACAGCCGCTGACTTCTGTCACAGCAGAGGCGTCTCTCACAGAGATCTCAAGCCTGACAATTTGTTACTTGATGGCAACGGGAATCTTAAAGCCTCCGATTTTGGCCTCTCAGCTTTGCCGGAACACATCCGATACGACGGCTTCCTCCACACTTAGTGTGGAACTCCGGCGTATGTTGCCCCTGAAGTTTTGAGAAAGAAAGGGTATAATGGACCGAAAGCTGATATTTGGTCCTGCGGGGTGATTCTTTACGCATTATTGGCTGGATTTCTTCCGTTTCAACATGAAAATGTCATGACTATGTACACTAAGATTTTCAAAGCTGAGTTCCGATTTCCTCCGTGGTTTTCTGCGGAATCAAGGAGATTGATTTCCATGATTCTCGTGCCAAACCCAGAGAATCGAATCACGATTCCTGAGATCATGCAGGTCCCGTGGTTTCAAAAGGGCTTTTCGATCGAATCAGCGTTTCATTCAGAACAAGAGTTAAATTCTTCGAATAAAGCCGTTGAAGAAGATTCTAGAACCAATCTTTCTTCCCCTAAGTTTTTCAATGCGTTCGAGTTGATTTCTTCCATGCCTTCTGGGTTTGATTTGTCTGGGTTGTTTGAGGACAACAGGAAGACCGGGTCAATGTTCACTTCCAAGTTTCCGGCAACAACGATTTTGTTGAAGATCGAGACGATGACGAAGAAGTTAAGCTTCAAGACAGCAACAGTGAAGGACTTCAAAATAAAGATGGAAGGGCCGTCGGAGGGGAGGAAAGGGAGGCTGTACATGACGGCGGAGGTGTTCGACGTGTCGCCGGAAGTTTCCGTCGTGAAGTTTTCAAAGTGTTCCGGTGACACTTTGGAATATTCCAAGTTTTGCGAGGAGGATGTGAGGCCGGCGCTGAAAGACGTTGTTTGGAAGTGGCAAGGTGACAACACGTGTAATGGTAGCATCGGAGATGGTGTGGCAAACGATGAACAAGTAAAAACATAATAATTCCGCCAATGATAAGAATATTTAAAAGTATTTTTTAATAATAATTTATAATATAAGAGATAGTTTTATGAAAATAATTTTATCTCAACTTAAATAAATTACACCTACTAATAATAAAGTCGTAATACTATAATCCGTTTAAAACCTAGCTAGGATTTTCTCCGCTTCAATATTTGTCCATATACACTCCATAGTCAGTTTTTTTTTTTGCGCTAATTTCTACTCCCTCCGTTCATAATAATATAAGATAAATATAAAAAGGTGATCTTGATTTTAAATATAAAATATATAATTTATATATATTTTTTTTTAATTTATTCTTATTAATACTACATCAACAATAAAATCAAAAATTAAGGAAGAGTTATAGAAATAAGGGAATTATGAAAGATAATTAAAATATTTTAAAAAATACATATCATATTAATTGACCTAACTAAATTTATTAATCTAATTAAATAAGATAAATATATCTTATACTAAAGATATGAGGGAGTAGTATTAAGCTAAGTGAACTTTAAATGCGGAAAAGAAGTTAGATTTGTTTCTTCTATATTTTCTACCCCGTGATATCATGGCATGAGGTTTTGGCTTTTTGCACAACATAAAGAATTTATAAATGCCAAAATACTTGAATCAACTCTGATTAATGACATAAATTTAAAATCTATATATAAAATGTAAGACTAGAAAAATTTCCCTGCATTGGATGGAGAATTCAATGTTTATGTTAGGAAAAAATAGAATCACAAACTTTGAATTCTATTCAATTTATATATATATAATTATTAGTTGGTTCATACGAACCCACATACTCATTCCAAGTTCTGTATAAATTAAAACACATACTCAATAACAATTTAGTTTTTTATCCAACTTTCAAGGGTTGAAAAAGGAGGGAGACGAGAGCTATAAATAAATATAAGGTTTAGTGAGTGTTTGGAATAGTGATTGAAACCTTTAAAAATATTTTTTAATAATGATTTACGGTATATAAAGTAAGTATGTGAGATGAATTTTATCTTAATTTATATAAATTACATTTATAAAATAAACTATAACTATCCCAAACACCATTTCCTAAAGAATTTGAATTTAAAATGGTAGTACGGAGGCTTGTGACTTTTCTCACCTTAAAATATTGAGAAAGAAGAAATACACATCAGAAAAAATATGCATTATGCAGGCAAGACCACGGACATGGTGTAGCTAATAAATGCAAATACAGAGTATTATTACTGCATCACTTTATGTCTTGCTACCTGTTTATATGATAAATAAATAATGAAAAGATTCCAAATGTTTGGAAAGAAGGTTCCCCGGGATAACATGTTTTTTTTTTTAAAAAAAAGGAATCAAAATGAATTCATAATAAATAAACGAAAAATCACAAAGAAGTTAGAAATAAATGATGAATATTGTAAAAGGAGAGGATGATGAAAAGAGGGGACATTCTTAAAAGTTTAAGCTAATAGGAAAGTGACAGGTGGCAAGATGGCCGAAAGGACGATGCAGATGGGCCTTCCTTGTCGGGGGTCACACGCGTCCAAGATCCGTTTGAGATGGCCCAGTTAAGTCCGCCGTCTCCAAAAGTGACCTCTAATCCTGACCCTGATTCTCCTATTAAACACAACTCACCTAATATTTTTTTTAAAAAATAAAAAGCTCCACCCAAGTATCCAACTATTTCCATGGATAATAAGAATTAGCCAAAAGTACATTATTATATTTTTATATTAACCAATTATGTTGGGTCTAATAGAAGAGGTAAGTCCTCATAACATAACGAACAAAGCTTTAAATCCTCTTTTAGAAAAGTACATACATTAGTATCTGACAGTGCCTCAAACAAAATTACCCCCAATAAAAAAATATGTGATTATTAAGATATCTACACACACTCATTTCTTTTTCATCATCATATTTTGCAATAATATAATATGATTTATTTATGTTAAAAAAACAATTTTTACTTATTCAGTCATAACATGTTTTCAAAAAAGGTAGATATTTTAATTTTGGGAAAACTAATACGGAGGTCGTTAAAGTTTTCCTTATTTTTTAATTAGATCCTCAGAGGTTTTTTTCCCCCCTTTTTATTGAATCCTTTAAGTTTATGTTGTTAAATTCATTAGTCCTTCTTGCTAAAAGACGCTAAAAGTAATAGTGTCAATCATTCTGTTAGAGAGGGGTCAACCGGCAACAACTGAAAAAAATTTGACAGGCTAGACTCTGACTAAGCATCCATTGAGTTGAGCTCCAGCCTCTTCTCCGATCAGGCGAGATTCATTGTGGTTAAGTAAATGGGGTTCATCGTCTTCTCCGCTAGCTAGTGCCCTCTCTTTCTCTCTTCAATGCTTGCTTGCTCTCTCTTTTCGTATTCAGCCCTGCACGCTCTCTCTCTCTCTCTCTCTCTCTCTCTCATGTGATTATGTTCAATTCATGCTCTCTGCTTGTGCATTCTCTCGCCATTTATTATTTATCTTTTTGTGTGCTTCAGTTCCAAGTCTTCTCAGGATGGGTTTCAGTTCAATTCATATTCGGTTCTGTACGTATGTGCTGGAGAAGATGGTTTTAGACGTATTATAGCATCACGTTTAGAAAGGATTCTGCATAATTTTTTTCTGTTTGACCACTTGATTATAATTACAAGGAAGCTAACTGAATGTTTTGCCTAGACCATTTGCCAATAGTACAAGGAACAAAGTGAGTTATAGGCTGATAATGTGATACATATTGGGAAAGATAATTGTAGAGAATGGGTCAAAAAGATTCTTCACACAACTAATGGTATTGCTTTTACAGAGAGTTCAGTTTGGCCACTTGACTAATTCCAAGTTGATAATTTTATAACCTTGAAGTCTGAAAGACACCATCTTCAACAATGCACAATGGCAAAATATGCATCAGGCAGTCCATGAGTCTTTATAACCTCAGAATTTATACAAAATCCATCTTCAAGCTTGTTTAGATTTCCTCTTCCGCACTTTCGATAGCTTGTGTCTTTGGCCTAAAATTATCCCTTTCCCTATGATTTGCGCAAAAGCCATCTTCAACCTCGATCCTTCGTGCTCTTACCCATCCCAAGAATCAAATGGCAACTTTCCTTGCCTTTCTGCAGAAGAATTCAATGATCTCCGTTCTGGCTGCAAACCCTAACTCGTTCTGAATAGCAGCTTTTGCTTCTCGTTCTCTTAACCCGACTTGCCTCCACCCTCGTGTTTGCTAAATCCTCGTGTTCTCACTATCATACTGTGCCCACAAACTGCCTAGGATTCGGCCGCTTTGAACTTTGAAGAAAGGCTTACTTTTGGGCTTGAAATAAAAGAATAGTATAATGGACTCAGACAACTAGAATAAATGGGCTTTTATACAAAGAAGCCCAAATAGAATGCATGCAAATAGCCCAATTACGTGGGCTCTATTGACCTAATTTTTTTTTTTGGGTACATAAGAATAGGCAGTTGCCCAGAAAATTAAGAAGTAACTAGAAGGGGAATTTAATTACAATCATTGCCAACTAAAGTTCAGAGATCAGATGGAGAAGCATCCAATAAGGTGGAACTTCGGAGGGAGTGTGCATGCAAAGGGTGTCCGACTATGATTTTAATTTAGTACGAGGCAGTCTCTTCCAATCATTCGTTTTGTAATTAATTGGACGCTCCATATTACATGAAATTATTTTTTTGATAAAATTCATTGTTTAAACGGTCTTTTATTTCTTCTTGTTTACTGTCTTTTATTCAATCCATATTAATATGGTTTAATTTTTAACCGAACTAAATTGTGTTACTTTTTTTTTTTTTAATTATGCACTACAGATCGGTATCCTCTTATTTAAGATAATACAGATAGGTCTATACTAATCTTTTGCTTTATTCTCATAGTACAGTTAAACAAGTGGTGATCACATTTCATTAAAAGGGGGAAAAACACGTGACAATCGATGAGTGTGAAGACAGTGAAACGTGAAGAGATGTTATGAAAAATCAATGGGAAAGATCATGGCGCATTCACTGTGGGAAAGCCGAAAAGAAAAACCTTCAATCAATCACGTTTACGTAAAGTTTCAGTTCCACTTATCCATGTCAGGTCATAAAATTGGTTACTTATAAATAAATAATCTTCATATATTACTCATTTTAATATTTATGTTTCATTTAATAAATGTGTCGCCAGCATTAATCGAAGTCTTCCTCATTATGATAAAAGAGAAAGACAAAAAAATGCACATGTTACATATTAAGGGTTCATTTTGTGATGAATACTTTGAAGAAAAGAAATTACATGATTCGAGTTTCTCCAAAAAAGAAAAAAAGAGTATTAATTTTTCTTTTGGCCCAGAAATAAAGGAGTGATAAGAAGTATCCAGATTTTGTTCAAATATTCGCAGGCAAGTGGGGTTGTGTCAAATTGAATTCACAACAAACAACTAGGACATCGTGATGCTCGTGTCTTATCTTGTTTCCAATAACATGGGACTATGACCATAAATCTTCGTCGACGTTAAATATCCAATTACAAATATATATATATATATATATATCATAAATATTTTATTTTATCTTACATGCTTAGTACAAATACGCAAAAACAATCACCTTATTTTTATTTATATATATAAGCACACCATATATGCATTTTCTTATTAAAGACAATCATATTTAAAGAATATAGGATATTAAGTGTATATGCATCTTCCAGTGATTCAAATATTAATTCATCAAATTGTTGCGCACTATACTTTTCAACACCAAATGAGACTTAAGCGTAGTTCTCATTTCAAAAGTAGCTTATGTGGTTTATCTAGAAGATTACGGGCACTAACCCTATCACTAAGCATAATATCTTCAAAACATGAACGTGGATCACAAGGTGCACTTCTTTATAGGACGAACTCTATAGATGTTAGAAAAGGCTAAACATTTGCTATTTTTGCATATTTATCGTAGTTAATATGTACTACTCCTTCATCCCCCGACCCCAAAATGACCATTTGCTTTAAATATGGTTTCTTATAACTAAAATCGCTATTAATTATGTTGATTTTTATTGATAAGAATTGGTTTTATGTGAATTTTTAAACGTTTGTGCACACCATGTCAAAGTACGTAGTAAAATCTTATTTTGATTATTTTTCTTTACCTATATAATATATTCTTTTAAATTTGATTTTCCATGATGTTTTATTTTTAAAATAGCCTATCACAGAAGAAGTTACTGCTATTAGCAAGTTATTCATATCTCAATCAAGTTCAAAAGCTCAACGAAAAAGGTGATACAAGCTAATTATAAATTAAAATACCAATGTCACGATGTTTGGATATATAATGATATGTCAACCCAATACTTAAGCTAATCTTCCTTCAATATAATGTAATCAAGTGTGTATATTTATATTCGATATTTTTTTAAAGCCCCTTATTTTGACTAAAATACTTAATTAACAACTAGGTTATTCATGCATTCACAAAATTAAAAAAAAGAGTTATATTATTTACAACTTAATTATAAATAATACAACTTCTTGTATATTTTATTTTATACTATTTCATATTGATATATTGATTAATATGGCTGGATATGGATACTATTTTCACCTCTCATTCCTACACCATCATACATGCTTCGTAGTAATTAAACCTCCAAAATTGAAAGAAAAAAAAAAACTTATGGAGCAAACTTGCATGTAGAAGGAAGAAAAAATAACATGAAACAGCCAAGAAATGAATAAATGCCCCCAGCTGATTAAATTATACACATGTGAATTTCTGCATAGAGAAGAAAACAAGCAAAATTTCAACTCATCACGATCTTGCTTCATTTGAATTTTCTCGTGTTTTATATTTAATGAACCATGCATGATTTTAACTTTTCAAACGCTTGGTTTTAAATTGAAACCACCCAATATATGTATGAAACTATACGTACTACATATGTATACCCACACTTGCCCCAGATTCCAATAGCAAAATAGACTTTTTGAGTAGTGTTGAATGCTGAGTTAATTAAGTTAATATTTATCTCTCAGAACCTCTTACACTATTGCAATCAATCGAGTGGGTACAAATCTTCCCAGTTTCTTTGACCCCACGTCTTGACAAATTTTAATTAGAAAAACGTCCCTCTAATTAATTAATTTCGATGTCTACCATATAATAATGAGCCTATATATGCTCCCACATTCAGCATTACCGAACATATAATGATATTAAAGATAAAAAATGACCTGAGGCCATCATGATGAATCTGGCTAACAAAAGATAATAATTAATTAAAATTCACAAGAGAAGGAGGAAAGAGCACATAGCATTTCTTTACAAATAGACTTGTCACCTCACGATCAATAAATATGATCATGCCTCTAGTGACACCATCTCCCAAGAAAGATAAAGAATATTGACTTAAATTGACCTAAAGAAAGTGGATTTGATGTCCAGTAAAGGACCTTAAAGGACGAAATGTATCATTATAAAACGACAATGCATACAATAGAAAATGCATATGAATAGATCCACTGTGTCGACCAGGTCACCAAACGTAGGATGTGACCCCCCAAATGAACGAGTATCACGTTGTACAGAATCTCATCTGTAATTTAAGCTTCTGTGTGCTTGTGTGTGTGAAAGAAGTACTCTATATATCATCAATGCATCACGTAGAATATGTAAGCAAAGTGACAACAAAATCCCCCACCACCATATAAATAAGTTTTAGTGCATGACTTGACTTTCCATGTGGAAGATTGTATATTATTCTTTCATATCACAAAAGTACTTTTTTTTTTAAAGAAAAAAAGTGGACCTGGTTAAATTTATAGTCTTCCTTCCCACTTACTTACCCCTTAAATGTAAAAGGCTAGCAAATTGAGTACATTTAATTTCAACCCTAATCAATATGTTCATTGTGGTTCCTTTGATCGGAAAACTTGATTTCTTTGTCGTGTATATTGATGAATGATGAAAATTGAATAGAGAGTAAAAACAATGAGCAGCAAGAATCTAGAGCTAGCTACTAGTTAATCACGACCAAAAAAAAAACCTATATATAATGCACAATTCATAGAAAATGATCTTATACAAAATGTCTAAAGCGGAGAGAATTGAGAAAATAAAGTAAATGATCAAAACGACGACAGACAGATAATAAGTAGTTGGAGGAATACTACTACTTTTCGGAATCAAGTGGAAAACGTAACCTTGTGGAAAAAAGGAGCAAACGACAATCCAGACGACGTGGGAGTAATGAGGCCATGATATCGTAATACAGAAATTAAATATTATTTATTAATTAATAGAGACGGTAGTGGAAATTACCGCACACGCATTGCACTCGTACTATATATATATATATATATATATATGATGAATGATTAAGAATAGACTAGATCTGAGTAATTCATGGGGCAACAGAAAATATCACAGAGCAAGTTTAATTCATGGGAAAATTAGGAGAATGATCAAGGAAAATAAATATTTATTGATAAGGACCTTAAAATCTATATGCTGAAAATTAATCCTAATATGAAATTAAAATATAAATCTCCAATTATGAAATTAATCCTAATCAAGCTTTCTACATTTTCTCTAACCTCGTATCAACTATTTAACACGTATTCCATAATTTATTGTGATATTGACAGTTTATTTAAGAATTTATTGTTTAAGACATTTAAATTTTTAGTATTTTTCATTTTTATAATATTATTTTTAGGTGAATGTATTTGTTTAAGCTTTTTTCCCATGAAAAATCACATATATTTAAAATAAATCTATTATAATATTTTTTTAAGTTTTAAAAAATAATCAAAATCTTAAAAAATGTATATTTCTAATTATTTATATATATTAGAGGCTATTAATATTATATGCAGTACGAGAGAGAATGTCATGAAAAATATGAAGTTGCATATATATTTTTTTTAGGAAAAATGACAGAAAAATACCATTTAAACTTCAAAATCATGTTGACAAATACGTTAATGAGATTAACAAGAATAATAACGCAATTGACAATTCATTTTATTGTTAAATCACTTATTTAGAATTTTGAAGTTTAAATGGTATTTTTTTAAGATTTTCCCTTTTTTTTTATCAAAGTATATATGGAGATATCATCAAATTTTATAACTAACCATCAATCAATAGGGAAGGTTAATTTCTTAATTAAAAATTTATATTTTAATTTTTGTATTTAAAAATAATTATAATTTTTAAGATCTTTATTAATAAATATTTTTTTATTCTTTCTTAATTCATATGATGACAGCAATTTTATAAATAGAAATAAAATATTGCCTTGTATAATTAGGATCAGATGAAGTAATGTTTCTTTATTAAAATTTGACTTATTAAGCATGACTTGCATTAGTAGAAAAGACTAAAAGTTCTTTTTCTTTTTCTTTTCAAAGAAAATAAGTGACTAAAAGTTTTATATCAGTGTGAACGCTAATCCTAACAGCTTAAGATTCCCTTTATGAGCGTGCGTGACATGGTATCTCCAAGACAGACAAGCGAAATAAATATGGAACCCGTTTAAGGAGCTGAAAAGTTGTGATCCTAAATTCACAAAACTTTTGGCTAAGACCTCGTATGCTATATGGTACTATTACTCTAGTCTTATTCTTAGGACATAGGAAAAATATTTATTTGGGTAATATTTAAAAGTTATATCAATCATTCATTTATTATTATATTGTTTTTATTTTTATGAAGTATATTGTATATTAAATAAAATTAAAATTAAAAAATTGTTAAGTTTCATCGTGGCTGAATTAATGAGCTTTACCTGTTTAAGTATTTATTGGGGTGTATATATAAAACATGCTGTAAATAACTTATAAATATAAAACTGGAGGAGAATGAAAATAAGAGATCAGGGCGAATCACATCAAGCTTTTCTCCTATATTTTTCTTTAAGCGTGACATCGTGAGTTCAAACCCTCTCTGAATGTAATTGATAAGTGAGTTGTTCCAAAAATACACGCACACCAAGAGGAGAGAAATTCAAAGGTTTTTTTGGGATGGAAATTATTGCTTAGCTTCCTGAAGTTGGAACACCAAAAATAGTGAAACACAAAGGTTTTTTTTTTGGGGGGATAGAAATTACTGCTTACTATTGGAGTGCCGTATCATTCGCAATATATATATTATAACCATTAAAAACAATTTAAAGATAAAAATGGTTGCAAAGATAAATATTAAGAAAAAAGGAAGGTATATGTATTGAAAGGATAAAAAGATAATAGTAAAATATGCACCAAAATTAAATATTTGAATTTTTTTTTATAGAAATAGACAGTATAGTTAAATATAACCCAAACTAGTTAATTGAATAAGAAAATGCTAATTTTCCTTCAGTTTTACTGAAAATTTATATGTATTAATATTGGAGGATCTTTTCAATATTGGAAGACTTCTATTCCAAGACATACATACAGCTCAATCCGATCTTGTTTAGCTTTGTTGAGTATACGGTTAAGAAATTCTAAAGCACCACTTATCAATTATATGAAAATAATTTAAATTTACTTGTCTACCCTTGTGTGATAATCAAATTTCTGTAATCCTCCGTCTCTTTCACGCTGCCTCTTAAATTTGCCTGACATGAATGACAAAGTTTGTGTCACAAAACTACGAAGCTTCTTTGATAGACTTTTTCAATTGACACATACATACGACACTTTGAATGTATCGAAGTTTTAATTAGTTAGTAACGTTTGCGAACGGTGTTCAATTCATTACACATTCATTGTTGTTGTTTTTTTTATAAGGTGTCTTTTGAATTGGTTTTAATAATAAATGCACTTTTACACTTATTTTACTCTCAATTACTGTTTGATCATTTATTCTCTATATACTATCTTTCATCATTTTTTTTATTATTCTCTCTCTTACTCATTTATAAATAAGGGTATTGTTGAAAAAAATTATATTTCCTACATTTAACTAATATTAACTATCTTTTAGAATTATGTAATTCGATTAAAAGGACCTTATATATAGGGATAACATGAGTATGTTATAATAATTAAATAAGGATGGGGGTTCAAATCTCCTCTATGAGAAGTGCCCATATCTAGTGTCTGACAATATTTTAAATAAGAGTGCCTCCAATATAAAAGGATGCATATACTTAGAAAAAAAAAAGAATAAATGATTGGTGTGCATGTGGTAATTGAGGAGAAAAATTAGATAAGGTGTCAATAATGACCCCTTTAATAGTTTGTGTAGCATATATTTTTGTCTCTTGCTTCTTTTTGTATTTATACAATTATTTGTTTATATGGGTGTGGTTAAAAATAGTTATTTAGCAAATCAATAAGTAATTTTCTTAATGAAAATAAGTTCAGATAATATATATAATTTTAAAAGACAATAATTTTGATAAATAGTATATATGTTTGGTTAAAATTTTACTAAATAAATATTTATGTCGAGGAAGAAAAATTTGAAAATGAACCTATTTAGAAGATATTTTTGCTTAGTTTTATGGTTATGCACTATCAAAGAAAAGCAAGTTGGAAGGAGTTCAAGTCAAGGTCTGTTCTGGGTCAATTTTCTCTTTAAGCTTCTCAATTGCGCGTTAACTTCTTTAATTTCTTGCCCACTCAGCCGCTGCACCTTCTAGAAGTGTTTTGAATTTTATTTAATTTATTTATTGCCGACTCTCCTTTTCTCTTACGTTATTTGCTATGAGACTTTTGATCATTTTTTATTATCAAATTATAAACGGCCTTTATTTTATACTAACAGATAATATTTATATGAAGTTTTTTATATCTATTATAATAAATTTTCTAATTACACGTCACCACATATCTTATTTTTTCATATAGGTTTATAATTAAATGATGATAATTTAAAAATAAAACACATAACCATATATAATTGGACAACTTTACAAAATGGCACGATTCCATTATCCCCCTGCGTATATGGTTCTTAATTGTATCCGCCGGCATAGATGTGTAAGAACTTTTTTCGATCAAAAGGCATAGATGTAAGGACTAAAAAACATGTAAGAAATAAACTAGATAAAAATATAAATCCTGAAAATCAAAGTATATTTAGTTATATACTATACTAGTTTTAGTCAAATCAAATACTGGTTCCATTCATTAAGTAATTTAATGGTCTTGGTGTTGTTCAATATTAGTGTAACTGATGTAATAATGTAACACACACAAATTTTTGCAGGAGAATAGAAGTTTGATTTGAGTTTAAATTTAAAAGCAAGAGTTCGGAATTAATCAATTCAAATTTTGAAGCCACCTCTGTGTTTGGATAATTTGTCCTATTGTTGGTTACCAATTACCACTAATTAGTTCGATTGAAAATGGGACCATGTACGAAAAGATCAAGTCAAACTATGCATTTTCCACGTGGGGACGATGAAAGTGAGAGTAAATCCTAAATTCATGATGGTTTTTGGGTATGGTTTTAAAAGTTTTTTTTTTAAGTTAAGGTAAAACTCCTCTCATATATTTATTTCGTAAATTATAAAAATTATTCTTCAAAAGCTAATCCAAACACAAAAGTAGAAGATAATTCAAGTTAATGAACCTAATTGTTCATTCATCAATTTATAAAGTAGAGAAATGATAATTTTATATCGTATTTATAAGTTACATAATTAATTTTTTTATTTAAATGCATAATTTTATCTTTTATTCTTGTTTACACTCTAAACTGTGGTTTCAAAAACTATTTTTTGTAAATTAAGAAAAAACTCCTCTTACATATTTATCTCATGAATTATAAAAGTTATTCTCCAAAAATTAATCCAAACACACACTATTATCATGAGATGTAGTATATATCTAATACGATAAAGTTGAAATTTTATTAAATTTTAAGATAAAGTTAATGATGTTTAAAATTTTTCTTGATTATAGTGAAACATGAAGTGACTAATAAATAACACCATAAAAGTATTTCTTATAGTATTTAATAAGAAATTAATGCCTATATAATTTATAAAGCTCTGATTAATCAATAATATTGTCCAAACACAGAATTAACCTAATTTAAAGTTGCATATAACCTTTTGGCTAGCCTATTAGGGACATCATATCGAAGCTTAAGGCTTAATTAAGCTATGATTTAGACAGAGCCATGGGTTGTACGACTTTGCTTTTAGCAAATATATATGTGCAATTAATTTTTTTTTTCTTCCATGACTTTAGTGGCCATGGTATATTTCCCAAAAAAATAAGGATTATAACCTTTAAGTTTTTGTTGGCAAAAAAAAAAAACCTTTAAGTTTTAATTTGAAGATCTCTGATCAATTCCCAAATAATTACTATGACTTTGGACATCTGACTTTATTTTATCTTATTCATAAAAATCTCACTTTAGGTTTTCAAGAAAGTACGGTTGGTTATTAATATAAGATATATTTGAGAATTTAAGTTGGTATTGGTCCTAAATATATATAAGATTTCATATTTATCAATTTTTTTTAATTTACTTCTATTGATACTCTCTTAATAAAAATCAAGGATAAGAAGGAAATGATAATAAATTAAAGAAGATAACTAAGATGTTTTAGAAAATACATGTCATATTAACTAATTTAACTAATTTTTTTAATTTAATTAAATTAGGTAAATATATCTTATATTAAAAATCAAAAGGAATATTAATTACTGTATTTTTTTTACAACTTTACTTCTTGGTAGTGTAATTTTTTGGTTTTTAATCCATGCAGTCATTATGGTTATAGAGAGTTCGAACTTAGAACCTATGGATAAGAAAGACTTGGATGAGATGTATATCATTTCAGCCTCTTGATATTATCAGGATATGATAATCCTACTGGCCTACTAGGGATCAAGGTCAAGGAAGACAGACTACTTCTCGATCATCAACTTGGAAAAAAAAATCTGAAGCAGATAATAAAAGTAAAGGACGCGGAAAGGCAACCACTGAGAAACCGGAACTGGGGAGATATCTCCAAAAGTCAATGAGATAATATTAAGAGTCAATGGAAATCCAAAATTAGTTCATCCTCTCATTTCGTCTTTTTATTTAATGCGATATGAACTTGACCTTGACATGTTCCTGAATTTTCTAATTGAATTCATGTATTTCTCTCCTTGAATTGCAGCTGACATATATATATATATATCGTTTTATCTTTTCCCATAACTTTTTCCAATCCCCGTATACTTTACCATATATAGTACTCCAAAAAAGTAACTTTAAATAATCTAAATAAATTAATAAATTTTTTTAATCATCAATATAATATCTTAATTCATTTTATTTAAAAATTTATAATTTTTTTTCTAAACTCTAATTATTAATTGTACATATTAAATAAGTTTTTTCATATAGAGTAGCATGGAATTCAAGTATTTTAAAGGGATATTTTAGGAAACAAATTAAAATATTTTTAAAAATAATTAATTTAACTATTTTTTTAAATTTTTATAAATTAATTAGTTAACTCTAATATTTAAAACGGGAATAAAAAGTATGCTATGCACCCTCGCAATGACTACATACTCAGTTTCCTGCAACTTTCCTTAATTCCTCCCACTTATTAATAAATTAAAATAACGATATAATTGACATTTTCCTCTTCTCTCTTCTGTCTGTATTATTTCTATATATATTTCTGCCGGATATGTTTTCCTCATTCACTTGAATCAACTATCTTTAAAGGTGAGAAACCACTTTAGGTGGCCTTCAAGCCATATATTTCTTTCTTTTATTTCTTTTCCCTTGCTATAAGCAGATTTTAATTTGCAATGGAACCAACAAGCGAGAATAACACTACTTTACTCAACCTCAACTCTAGCCCTTCTCGGCACGTAGATGGTGTCCCGGTTCGTGTACAAACCTAGTTCTCTGTTTAATTACATATAATAATTAAGGTTGTTCATTTTTTCTGATTTGGTATTTATATAATGTTGGAAATTTAAACTGTGCATATATATGAGCAGGCTGAGGTTATGATGATGGAAGAGTTGCATCGTTTAAGTAGTGAGAAAAAGATGCTAACGGAGAAACTTACTCGCATGACTGAGAGCTTTAATGCTCTGCAGAAGCATTTGAACCAAGTCCTTATTAAGAACAACAATTCTCGGTTGGACTTAAGTACAGTAGTACAGCCAGGGAAGAGAAAGGCTCATGAAACCGACAATTTTAGTATCGTTAATAATAATAATAATAATAATAGGTTTAATTTTAGTGGCGCTTCTGATCAGTGCTGTACCAGTACTGAGGATTCATTCAAGAGGCCCAAGGATCACAGTTTCCCTCTTTCTTCCAAGGTTTCAAAGGTTTTTGTGCGTACGGAGGCATCTGATCCCAGCTTAGTAAGTCCGATCCTTTCATCATAATGTTCTAAATCTCTTCTATGTTTGAAGACCGATGAGTTTTAGTAAAAAAGATTTAATTTGAGTTAAACTGTAATTGTATATTGGGATCAAAATTGACCAAGAAAAGCATAGTCTATATATCTTGTGAACACGTACAAACGGATCGGATTAACGATTAAGCGTTGTTTCCATCGTTGTACTGACTTTTCATGGAAGCAAACTGGTCAAGCATCTTGATGATGATGCCAATTGTTCATCGTACGAGTTGTTAATTAGCTAATTATTAATTAATTGATGTTATAATAATATAAGCTTCAATAATGGGAAACACTAAAAATTAAAGGTTTTACGATTTGCTAGCTGCACATGTATATATTCTGCGATCTGAACCAGCTTCTCATATGGACAATTAATCAAGGTCAATATATAATGATCGAATTTTTTTGATATTATATTATATTGCAGTATGTGAGTGATGGATATCAGTGGAGGAAATATGGTCAGAAGGTCACAAGAGATAACCCTTCTCCCAGGGCTTACTTTAGGTGCTCCTTTGCCCCTGGCTGCCCTGTGAAAAAGAAGGTATTAACTTGCGCTCTCTTTTCTCTTCACGTAAATAATTACAGCTTTAATAATTTGACCACTAATGATGATGAAAATTACTTCTTAATCTAATATATATTTATCTAATTTAATTAGATTAAATAATTTGATTAAATTAGTCAATATGACATGTATTTTCTAAAATACGGTAGTCATCTTTCTTAATTATATTCTCTTATTTCCCCTCCTCTTTGATTATTGTTGACGGAGCATCAATATGGATAAATTAAAAAAAGATTGACAAATATGAAAACTATATCTTATATTTATGATTAAAATCAATTTCTTAAATATATCTTAGGTTAAAGATCGGGTCAATATATATAAAAAAACAGAATTATGACCAAATCATCATATGAATATGCAGGTGCAAAGAAGTGCTGAAGACCCAACTCTATTGGTGGCGACTTATGAAGGAGAGCACAATCATATTGCGCAAGGAGCTCAAATATCAGTTGGTCTGACTCAAAGTGAAGTAATTGATCCAATTGATCCGGCGAATTCAAGTAGAGGGTTGAATGTGATTATTGACCAGTTTTTGGTTCAAAAAATGGCTTCTTCTTTGACAAGAGATCCCACTTTCACATCAGCTCTTGCTACTGCCATTTCAGGAAGAATTTTACCTAGCTAGCTAATAATTTATATATTTCAGATCATTTGCAGTTATATATGTAAAATGGCGAGTTTGATTTGGTTGCTTTTGCCAGCTGGTTCTTGTTGTAAACCGCATATAGTATTGTAGGATATGTAAGGTATATGAGTGTGTGTGTGAGTTCGTAGTTGCTGTTATAGCCTGGACTAGAGTAGTGCATCTGATGATTTGGTCTCTACAAGTTTTATCTAGTTATAAGATGGGTTAATATAATATTTGGTTTTTTAAAATTACCTTCATTTTAGTCTTGACTTCTCAAATTTTAAATCATGGGTTTTGGTATGGGCAAAATGATCCAACTTTTTATTTAATTATATAACCAATATTGTTTTAAAGAAAATGAAATTTGAGGTATCAAAACCTCTGCTTTAAAACTTAAAAAATCAAAAACAAAATGAGAGTTAACTTAGGGATATTCTAACACTGTATTAACACTAAAAAGATATTTTAAAGCAGAGTACACATGCAGTCTTGTGGATCCATAATCAGTTAGATCTCATGCATGAAGTGCCTTCTGAAACGGTAGTTTCAAGGTGAGAAGAAATTGTTGGGATTGGACACAGTTGGGAGCAACATATAGGAACACAGGCATATATGGTCAATGTCAACGTTAATATAACTGTGGCCGGCCACCTACGTAGGATTACTGCAAATAGCCAAATACATTTCAAAGCTTCCTTCAGAATTTCTGTTTGTGACTCTTATCTCCAGCCGCCTCGGACCACATTTATTATATATACGAACCCATGCTCCTTCCACTATTCCAACTTGTTTTCTTGTACATTCACCTGAAATTTGTGATATGAGTTGCATGTTATTTCATAACTGATAAGTTTCATGACTTTATGTGTGTGCATTCCTTTCCTTACTAAATATAAGATCTTAATATATTTTAGCTCTAATATTTATCATTTCCCCTTAAACTAATTCACCTAACTTATAAAATTGACATATAATAATCTAATGTTACACATGAGAATTCTAGCTAGGGAGATAATATTGCATTGATTATGATTAAATAATTTATCTTATGTTTTTAATTTACCTAAAATAGTTTAAAAAAGTTTATATTAAGGACCAGATGAATAATAATGGACATGAGTTCTTGTGTGTTTTCATGGAGTTAGACAAATATTGGCAACGAACGCAGATCAAAAGGAGTACAACATCACATCGATATGGTTAATTTCTAATAGGTACATTCATGTTGTTCTTTAATAATTAAGGCGCCCATGATTATTTTGAAGATTCAACGTGAGCACATTGTTATATAATAAGGTGCATTTATCATTTCGTTTAACCACCTTGATATGTATGACTTTTCTTTAATCGCTTCATTACAAAGTATAAATAAAAAAAAATTCTTGATCTCTTTTTATATACTCCATCTAGTCATTAATATAAGATCTATATAACTTATTTTTAGATATTAAAATAATTAGTTAAGTTCGTTATTTATAAAAAAAAAATATTAGTTTTTTCTAAACTATCCATTGCAATATAATCATATGTACTAAAATTACTCCCTGATAAAAACTGGATGAAAACCTTTTTTACTATGTGCAATGATCGATGGGATATTTTGAATAAAAAAAAAGTTTGAAAGGTAAAATGAATTGAAGCTTTATTATATTATAATAAGAGATCAAAACAAAACCCTTATATACTTAGGATTGGATGTAGCATCAAATAGTAACAGCCCAAATAAAATGGTCAAAAAGTCTTTCTTCCTCTCTCTCCTTTTCCATAAACTCAAACTTGACAAAACTCTATCGATCGTAGAGGTCCCACCTCAATTTACTTGCAGCCATTACTGTCTAGTGGAGAAGGAGAGAATATGTTAGGCTAAAACGAATATTATTGGAAAGAGGACGGCGACGGACTATATAGGTCTCAAGGCATGAAATAAGTCCTGTCAGTGTCGGGGTAGCCACAGATTCACGAAAAAGGCGCTGCAACTATTTGAACAAAAAGCTTTCACACATATATATGCATAATTATTTTCCCTTTCACATCTCTTATTGATCTCTCACTTGCAATTAAACATCAAAACGAAACTTCTCTTCATACTTCCTTTTCAAACTTCCCATTAATACGTCCCTCCTCTGAGGCAGCAACGTAACACTACCAGCCAATTAGCCTCAAGTAGTCAAGTATGTGTACTGGGAGCCAATATATACTGGAAAGTATAACCAAAGTTCCATACGATATGATGTATAACTATAACGACGAACGTTAGTCCTACTTGCAGGAATTACAACCGTCTAAACACTAGTTTCGGATTTGAGTTTGTGTAAATACAGAATAAGTATGAGACGTTAGTTCTGGCTAGTCGACGGACTTATAATCGTCTAGACACTAGTCTCGGAATTGAGTTTGTGTAAATAAAAAAATATGAGAGAACTATCGTCATTTGTTGAGAATGGCAATAGTTAAATTTGATTCAATAATATTAGATACCAAATATATATAGCTAAGTTACCAACAAGCCGTTGGTTGTAAGTAAGGATAATATAAGTTTAAATATCAGAAAACACATTTATTGAAGGACTTTAATTTTAACGTTTTTGGTCTAATAAAGATTAATCTTAAATCTAAAGCAACTTAAGGATACTTTGATCCGCACCACAATATATATATAGCTAAGTTTATTTTCAATGCATAGTCATCTAACAGTAATAACAATGTGAAAAGAGCTAACCATTTATTTGTGAACAGTTTCTTAGATATATGCATAATATAATAATTAATTCAATCGTACTATCTATGCTTGACCCATGGTATTCTCTCTCAATCTATGTGCGTCTTATATAGAAACAAGTTTGAATATCCCGGAGGGTAAGTTAATCTAGTCTAGTGTGTTTTTGAAACCTTAATCCAACTTAACTTGACTCTTAACCGTATAATATAGAATAATAATTTTGTTTATTTAAATTCCATATATATGGAAATTAAACCTATAATCAAATAAGATTTAGCACAAACAGCCTCAACAAAGCAGCAGCTAAAGGCAAGAGAGGAGAGTCCAAGCATACTTCTCTTTCACGCGATGGGAAATAAAGATTGTCAAGTTGGACTTTGAATACTATTTGACAATATAAAACTGTAAGTTATTTATAACTTGTAAGTTAAAATATACTCCCTCTGCTCTTTATTATAAAATTTTTTTATTTTTATTGTATAAAATGAATAAGTGATTAAGATTAGTTAAAAATAATAAATATGCTAAAAATATCATTTTTTTTAAATATGCTCTTCTTTATGAAATGAGTTTAGGAGAGAGAATGAGTAACAAATATAAGAGAGTATGAGTATAAAATATGAGAGAGAATGTGTAATAAATGATTAAATAAAAGAGAATTAGTAGTGTGTGAGTAATAATTAATATAAAGATATGTGTTTAATAGGGGTAGAAAGAGAAAAAATAGTTTAAATTTTGAGACACAAGAAAAAATTTGGGAGAATGCCAAAAAAATACCATTTAAATTTCAAAATCCCGTTAACAAGTTCGGTAATGGGATTAACAAGAATGGTAATGCAATTAACAAATCATTTTATTGTTAAATCACCTATTTAGGATTTTGAAGTTTAAATGGTATTTTTTAAGAATTCTCCCAAAAAATTTCTTAAAAAAAAGGATCAACCTAAAAAAAATTACTTATAAAAAATATCATAGGGAGTAACTAGTAATAAGTTATTTATATTTTCTGGTTCAACGTCTCTTGGTTGTAATTATTTTAATATATTCTTAAATTTATAAATAAAAAATGTGCAACCAATTATTGGTCGATTTTGATTAGTTTAAACTTTTTAGGGGAATATTCGAGTCACATCAAAGGCTTAATTTATTGGTTGATGAAGTGAAATCAGCTTTCTTATATGGAAATTTTTGTAATTTTATTTTCACAATAGTACTATACATATAATAATTTGTTATAATCTGAAGTGGAATTTGATGAAAATTAGAGGGAAGACGAGGTCAAATGAATGGGACATACAATTACGAGCATGGGTTGGATTCTTATGGAATTGGCTGTTTATTTAAGTGTGGATGGTTACAGTTACGTCATTGACTTCCAAGTTCCATTGACTTTCAAACTCCCATCCTATTATTAAAGGATTTAGTAATTAGTAATTGCGTTAACAAGCTTCTTTTGTATTACTTATATATATATATATATATATATATATATATATATCATTATCAACATCAATATATATGATATACACTACTACAAAATGTAGATTTTACGTCCCTAAAAGACGTCATTTTTTTAAAAAGGGAAGTAAAAAATAAAGACGGTGGCATTTTTGTAATTATGGGTAAGAATTAAGTAACTTTAGACGTCCCTTTTTTAAAAAGTGACGTCTAAAGTCATGACTTTAGGTGTCCCTTTTCAAAAAGTGACGCCTAAAGTATAAAAAATTAATTTTTTTTTTAAACTTTAGGCTCCCTTTTAAAAAAGGGACGCCTAAAGTAAAAAAATTAATTTTTTTAAATTTTTTTTAGACTTTAGACGTCCCTTTTTGAAAAAGGGACGTCTAAAGGTAACGTATATCAGTCAAATTGATACTGACATCACTCTCTTGAAGCTCATTTTCCACCATAACTCTCTCTCTTACTCCCTTTCATTATCGTTGTTCTTTTTTTGAAAGTTGTCCTCCTCTATCTCCACCACCATCATCTACCGTCTTCCTCTCCATTGTTGAAGCTCGTCGCCATTGTTCTTCCTCGATCTTTAATGCTATTGGTTCCTCCTCCCTCCCTCTCCCGCCGTTGGCCTCCATCCTCCCTCTCCCACTGTGGCCAAAAGGTATGGATAATTAATTTTTCTTTTTATAGGCTAAGTTTTAAACTGAGATTATTGTATATGTATTTTGTTGTGTTAAGATTTAGATTTATCTTCATTGTAGATTCATTTTGATTTATCATCCTTCACCAATATTAATCTGTAAGGATATTTTGGTTTATAAAAAACTGTTCGATCTTGTTTTTGTATGTTATAATTGTTAGACAGTGAAAAATATAAGCGAGTTTTTTTTTAAAAAAAAACTTTAGACGTCCCTTTTTTAAAGGACGTCGTATCCTAACTTTTTTACGTTCCTGGTATAGGCGTCCCTCATATTTTAGACGTTAAAAATATTTTATGTAGTAGTGATAATTTACCTTCCTTTGTAGTGGAATACTTGTTTTGAAGATATTGGAAAAATTGAGAGGACTATTTCCTTGCAAAGGGAAAAAAGATCAGAAAGTTGATAAAATTTTCTTGTTTGTATTTATGTGTTGGCGATTTTCGGTGTAATTTAATAAAAGAAAGACTCAATATATGAAAAATAGTCATCGGTCATCAACAACTCTTTCCGTATCACAGGCGTTCACATTTTGAAAAGTTTGAGCTTTAATTTTGTAATTTGGCCACACATGGGGATAAGCCAATTAATTAGCGATACATACAGTATAACTTTTCGTTTTATATTTCTTTCCTCTTTTCCTTCCAACACTAACAAAAACTATACAACCTTGTTATTTAATATTATCTCTTTATCTTCAAAGTCATAATAAAATCCCAAAAAAATAAAAAGCCAGATCATAGCCATCAATATAAAACATAGAATCCCAGCAAAAGGCACAATTCATAAATCATGATGTCTTATAGTGGTGTTAGTGGTACCAAAAAAAAAATCACTGCTAGCTAAAACTTTTAGTAATGCCGACGACGTAAAATACTTTGCCACGAAATTGAAAGTTGTGTTGGTTACACAATTTGAAAACCTTCAAAACTCAAATGTCTTTTTACAATATTATATAAATATAATACATAAAAGGACCCGTCGGTAGAAACTAAAAAAATTAGTGTTTGAAAATTTTATTGGTAACTAAGAAAGACTTATTCCAAGTATAGGTACTTTCAGTTTATTAAGTACAGTATTTTCTGAGATATAGAAACATCTCTGTATTTTTTTTGGTTAGATACATGTATCTCATATTAGAGATAATTATGTTCGAGACATTATTGAACATTAAATATGAACACATCTTCTAATAAAGATTTGAAGATTAGTTCTTCACGTTGTAAGAAACTAACTTCTTCGTCTAGATCCAACCTTGATAGGAAGGTGGAGTTTGTTTTTTAGGATCTGTTTGGTTCAATGGAGAAGAAGGGAGGGGAGAAATTTTAATGCTATCTTGTTTGGTTTAGAAGGAGAAAGAAAGGAAAATATTTTTATTTGGACAACTTTACCCTCATTTAATCTTACTTTTTTATACATAGTAGAATGTTTAATAACTCAGAAAGGGGAATAATAGAAATAAACATGGATATAATAGTTTTTACATAGAAAAATATCATCCTTCCCCTTGAAATCACTCCAATTTGGGGGGAGGGTTTTGAGGGGAGGGAGGGGAAAATTTCAAAAAATCCCCCCTATATTTGTTATATTGCCAATAAAGGGGATGAGAGCAAAATTCCTCCCCTCAAACCAAACAAACCTTTAGGCCTTGTTCGGTATGAGGTATTGGATTTTGACGGATTGATACTGGGATTAAGACTAGTATTGAGACCAAGACTGATGATAGAATACTTGAATTGACTTTATTTTATAATCCTTCATAAATTATGAAAAGGCTAAAATATCCTTATTATTAAAAAAAATAACAAAAACCAAAGTCCTGACATTTAGGTTTAAAATTGATATAGGACATTTATGTCCAAAAAGTATTATAAACAATAATATTTTTGTCTTTGATATTTACAGTTCCGGGATTGAAAACACAATACCAGTGGAATGTGGCTTTGCAGCAATCCCACTTTCGTGGTACTCTCAATCCCTGGTTATTCATAGTCCCTCATACCAAACGATATATTATGGCCTAATCCTTGGTTCAATCCTAATCCCTACCCTTAGTGATTCGTACGAAACAGGGCCTTAGAGTATACACTATAGTGCTTGTTTAGGATCATATTTAGAGTCCTTAAAAGTATTTATTCACATAAATTAAAATAAAACTTATCTCATATATTATAAATCAGGATTTAAAATTTATCTTTGGAGGCTGCAATTAATATATATGAGCAACAATATTAACTTGTTTAATTTTCTGACGGTGGGGAAAATCCCAATAAATGCATCAATCAAAACTAGTAAAATGCTGTAGGTGACTTCTACTTTTAAGAAAGACTCCCAAGTCCATTAATTTCTTAGCACCACTCGCGACACGTACGGTACGTCGGAAACACGCCCATGAATTACGATCCAAAGCTTCTGTCTGGAGCAGACAAAAAAGTAGTTAGCTGAGGTCACTGATATGACGTCATGCCCATTGCATATGATGATTGACGGACGCATTATAGGATCATGTTCAAGGAATAAATTTTTATTATATATCCACAAGAACCTCGATTTTTCTAACACATGGAGTTGAATTCAGAGACCCATGACCCAGATCAAGCTGTATATATGGATTGTCAGGGGGAAAATTTCAAAAAAGCAGCCACCAAGAGAATTTCTCTCTCTCTCTCTCGTCTTAGTCTCCCCACCTTCAACTACCCAAATTTTTTTATTATAAATAATCAAGGCCTGCTTCATTATTCCAGTCTTAAATTTACACTAAACACACATTCTTCTCCTTGTGCTTGAATTAAGTTTCTTCAACTTCCTCCAATGGATTTTAAGGTATTAACTAAGTTTATCCCCTTTCTTAATTTGCTTTGTTTGACCTGTTTTTGTACCTTGAATTGATCGTTTTTCATGCTCAATTCTTCTTGTTTCTGGGTAGAATTACAATGAGAATTAAATTCATGGGGATATATATATATATATATATGGATTTTGTTTTGTTCAGGAAGAAACGCTTCAATCAGAGTTGAAACGTGTGAGAGATGAGAATGACACTTTAAAACTGATGCTTCAAGTTCTGAACAGCAAATACCAAAAGGTTCAGTCTCAGCTTGAAGAAATAAGAGGATGGGACGCCAAGATTCAAATCGCATCATCAGTTTCTGATTACGATATTACGAACAATAAGAGACCAAGAATTGAGTTGCCCATAGCTCATAAACCACTCCAGATCTTCGCCAGAACCCATCCCAAGGATAACAGTATGGTACGTGTCTTGTGTAATTAATGATAACTATGTACAAACTTGTTCAGATTCTGTACCATGAAAGGTTCATATGTAATTTTGAATATTCCTTTGAATTTATATATAGATAGTAAGAGATGGATATCAGTGGAGGAAGTATGGCCAGAAGGTTACAAAAGATAATCCATCGCCTCGAGCTTACTTCAGATGTTCCATGTCTCCAAACTGCCCAGTCAAAAAGAAGGTATATATATAAATACACATGCAGTCATATCAGTTGATGATTCGTTCTTTCAAATTTTATAGCTCGTCCCCAAATTAATTGCATAATTCTTGCCTGGTTATATGATCACTGACCTGTGCAAGTGACTTGATGGCCTGGCAAGTCTGATCCTGCCCGAGTCATTCGAGCTATTCGAGTCGGCTGTCCCGTGTTTTTTCGGTGTTTAATTAACATCATATGTAAATTATGGGCTTGTTTGTGAGATTTGATGAAAGATTTGAATATGAAAATGTGGTTTGATCAAGAGATTCTAACCTCTTGGCAAATGGCAATTACTCAATGTAGGTACAAAGATGCGTGCAAGACAGGTCGATCCTAGTGGCAACTTATGAAGGAGAACACAACCATGGGGTTTTTGGTCCTAAAACTCCCAAAAGCTCAATTGTTGACGACAAAGAAGCGACCAACTTTAATGATGTTAGGATTCTGACAGATAGAAGACACAGTACTGAGGATCTGAGCAACGTCAGAATTGAACAATTTGTAGGTTCTCTCATCAAAGATCCCAACTTCACCGTATCCTTAGCCGAAGCAGTTGCACGCTCCATCAATACCCAACAACAACGTAAGCAACAAGGCCTTGACCTTAATTTGAGTCTTGCTGAAGTGTAAACAGAATGTGTACTTAAAACGTTTAGTTAGGAAACAAACTTAGTGATGCATTTATATAAAATAGAAGAGTATGCAATTTCCCTCCCTCTCTATGCATGTCAATATCATTTCATGAGTTGAAAAAAAAAAAGATAGAGACCAGAATGAAGGTGAAGATTCGCAATCATAAGTCATCAACTTTTGAATGAATCCTATTTAAGGTTTGATCTCAGTCATCAAAGTAGCTCGACTTTTACACATCTATGAAGCAATCGTCTTTTGAATTTCATTTGATGATTTGACAAGTCTCGGAAGACTTCAACTATCAAAATTGCAAATGCTATACTATCTACTCATCTGAATAAATTATCAAGTAAGTAGCAACATTTACATCGCTATTACTGAGTACTCGTAAGAAACTAGCAGAGCATAACCAAAAATCATATTTACTTTGTACACCAAAATTGTTGACTATTATTTTACAAGTAGCTCGCCCATCGAGCTGAACTGCGTAAAATTCCTGCTTTTTCTGCTGGACACAACGATGGAACAATGAAATGAATCTTAAGTCCAAAATTCTCGACTATCACAAACAGGGTTTATGAAGACTTACTTCTCAGAATTAATCCTATTCTCAGCCATATACACCACCAACGTTACAGTTCTTGCATAAGAGAATCAGTCATTCGTGTTATCTTCGAAGTTGACGCTTTTTGTCCACTCCAGAAGGGAACTTCAAGAACTCGATAATAACTTGAGGCCTCTGACGACATTTTATCACTTAATATTGCCACTCTCAATGGGGGTTCGAATCATTTGTTCAGACTCCTTTTTTGGAGTTAACTTCAACTTCTCGTTTTCTGCTTCCTTCATTGCTTTCTTTTTCTCGAATTCGAGCTGCTTGCAGTTATCTTCATGAGCTCGTCCAAACATCCTCACAAAGTTGAGTAGGGTAGATACAACTACAGAGAGAAATTCCCCGCTAAGAATGCTGTAGCAAGTTATTCTTCATTTAAGGAAGGAATACAAACCATGCCTTTAGACTCCAGGTTTACAATGTCTCACTTTAGTTGGAAGATTGACAATAACGAAGATTTGAAACCAAGATAAGAAAAAAACCACAGGAAATTGAAAAGCTAATGAATGATGAATTAAAAACTTGAAGCAGTTCTTAGTCCTTTAATTATCTTTTGTTCTGCAAATTGCAAAATCAACATGATAGCATAGACTAACAAAAAAAAAAAAAAAGTGTTGAGAATACCTTGTTCAAATGGGCAACGTGCGGGATCCTCTCCAAAGTATTGAGCTAATGCATCAGCGTTTCTACCCTGGAACATCACAGGTTCAATTATGTGACCATTCATTTCAGTGATTCATGGAGTAAGCTCAAAAATATCTTTCAAAGAAGTGAATCCATACCACAATTGAATAAAGTTGAGCCAAAGACCTCACTTCGGCTTCAGCATCACTAAGAAATTCCTTTAGAATCTGAACAGTAACAAGAAAATATCTTAAAAAGGTATCTCACAAAAAAAAAATAAAAAATAAAAATCTTAAGAAGGTATATCTAAGGAAAATAACATTAAGATGCATAAATGAAGAAGACAATAATTCATGGGTCCAAAAAAAGGCTATGTCTCATACATACCAATTTAAAGGCAGTGAGTTGCCTGATTTAAACTTTGCTATTGGACAGCCAGCTTTTTAATTGTAATCCGAGGCCTACTGAAATTGAATTGGACAACAGCAGAATACTCTGCCTCTAGGGCTAAATGGTATACTAGGATGTGTGCAGTGATTATACTATTAGTAGCATCTATTATACTCTCTTTAGTCTTTAATATAAAATCTATTTACCTAATTTGGGTAGATTAAGAAAGTTAATTAATATGAAATGTTTTTTCTAAAATACCCAAATCATCTTTCTTAATTCTCTCCACCTCTCTCTTACTTGATTATTGTCAATGAAGCATTAATAGGGGTAAATTGGGAAAAGATTGATAAACAAAAGAAAAAGGTTTTATATTTATCACTAAGATCAACTCTCCAATTAAGTCATATATTAAGGACCGGAGGGAGTAATAAATCTGAACTAAAAAGATTTGAAAATTAAGGTTATTCTATTGCATGTAGATGAACTGCGAAAGCACTGTACCCTGCAGAAATTTTCTGACACAGGCCCATCATTCTCTGACACAGTCAATTCCTGAACTACTTTCTCAAGTCCTTTATTAATAGCTTGCATTTCCTCTGCCAAATATTTCAATTGTATCTGTATGGATTATAGAGAACTTATTTTACTCAGTAATACCAAATCAGAAAATAACAAAATCCCCTGATCTGATAAATGCAACAAGAGGAGGTACCTTGGTTGAAGCCTCCAAGCTCTCTAGGTCTTTCGAGAAATCAAGAAGTTCTGGCAGCTTTTCAGCAAGCACCTGCAACTTGTCAATTGTCAAAATTAATTCACTTGAAGAGCACATATTTCCTAGGAAGCAAGTCAAGCAATTTTCGCATTAGTAGGTAACTAAAGCTGAATAAACGTCTGTTCTTTTCCTTCCATGGCATTAAAATGAGTAAAATAATAGCAAGGTGTTAATGATAGGAAGTCTAATTTCCTCTCATTTTTCTGTCCAATCTAAAAAGATAACAGCATTTACCTTACAAAGATAATGCATGAGAGTCATTTTGTTGTTCCTGGCTCGTGTATCAGTGAGCTTAAGGAGACTATCCAATCGAAACCCAATAGCAGCACCTACAGTGATTTTATACATTAACTTGGAGAAAGTGTTATTTATCTAAAACCAAAAAAGTTATTGTTCAGCAAGAGCAATAGAATGCACATAAATAATGTTTTAGAGTAATCTGAAAGTCCATGTTAAACTTTTTAAAAATTTCTATATTCATCTAATCATATACTCACATTTTTTAAGGTAAATGCATAAGCTTTAACTCACCTCTTGCAGTTCCATGGTTCAAAGCATTACCAAGAGAAAGAATGGTCTGCATAATTCTTTTCAGCTTAACTGAATTCCTGATCTGAAATGCAAAAACAATAAAAGTTCATTACAGAAGCATGAGTGAAGGACCACTAAACATTGAGAAGATACACACATATGACTTGCCTCTTCAGATGCAGACTTCACAATATTCAGGTCCCTTCTAAGCTCAGAAACCTACAAGAGTATTATATAGTGAAGTTCCTTGGAGCATCTAATTTGTAAACAGTAGGAACACAACCATTTTACAAGAAAAAGGATAGAATGGTAGTCCTCTGACCTGAGTGCCGAATTGCATCTTGAAAGAGAATACTCTTAACTTGCTTTCAACTCTTGGAACTTTCATCAATTCCAAGAAGAACTGTCACAGAATACAGAGTGCAAATGAAAAAAGTATATAATGGATAAAAAATAATTCACGCAACAAGCTAAGTACTTTTAGAAAACTGCACACAGGAAGTCAGTGCCCTTGGATCCGTTGTGAATGTAGAGGATGCAATTAAAAGGAGACAAGCATAAGAGAATGTGGCTGTATATAGGGTTCACATGTCATAATTAAATATGGAACCAATTACTCAACGTCTTTATATTTATCCTCTCTCTGAATGTACCATCTACATTCATTTTGTGGATGTTGTGAATCCAAATGGAAAGTCAACCACATTATAGAGTTCAATCTCCATGTAAATGATATCTCCGACATTAATTGCTGGCCATAAATGTATAACAATTGGTTTGCTACAAAGGTTAAAATGGACAAATCCAGCAAGGTCGATTACTTATTGCACCACTAATCATCTTAGTCTTACTCTAGAACATTTCTTGAAATCAGGAAAAAGAAAGAATCATAGTGAAAAGAGAGAAATATGGGTTACCTGTTCACACCTTCCTAAGTTGTCCTTATCTCCAGTGTAGTTCTGCGTGTGATGTAATGACATACTAATTTAGTTCAAACAAACAGAATGTCACAAGGAGTTCATGCTCTCCCTGTGTCATGATGCTAATTAATTTATAAGTAATTTGATACCCTGAGTAGCTCCATCTCTTCCTTCGTTGGACAGAACTTTAAGAGGTTCTCAACCTGATCGGCATCTAATGCTGAATCATCCAAAGCAAGCACAGAGCTCTGAAGAACAACATTGTAAAGCAAGTCAGGAGAAAATAAACAGATATTCCGAGAGCCGAACTCCTTAATAACTGAATAGAGGTAATTAGAAATTCTAATTAACATTAGTCATAAGCTGGACATGCATATATGTGATTGGACCTGAGTGATTTACAAAATTTGTCCATGATTTTCAGTTGAAAGGAACAAAGACAGCTCAATAGTCAAGTAGGAAACGTTCAGACAACATATATAAAACATGACCATCAGAAAGTACATCCAACAACAATTACCAAAATTAATTATAGAATAATTACACTCTATTCTTCAAGAGATGCCTAAATTACACAATACTTCACTCTGTTTTGAATATCCCATGGACGTCATATATGGAGAGAAATAAGTGTATACTACTGAAATAAAATCACAACCACTCTGTGCCAAACTTCAGCTAGTAGTCAAACATAAAATTATGCCAAAGAGTTAGATAAAGTTTTAACTGATTGTTTTTCTATGGAACCTCAATACAACTTAATGTTCATAGCAATTACTAGTGAAAGTAAACTATAAGATACATCTCACCATTAAATCTGGCAAAGGGATTTTGACTTTTGTAAGCATGATCTCACAATTATATGCCCGCCTTAGCTCAATCTGCAAAAAAGCACAAATTTTCATAATAAAGATTTCAAATTCTTTAAAAGTTCCTACAATCAGTTTTTGACAGATTAATGCTTGTGCTGATGAAGGACACTAGATAAAAAAATGTGAATCACAACCAATTCAGTAAGAAAGAAAAAATCACATTCATGACTTCTTAAAAAAGGCGGACCCCAATGCCAAGCGGCTCCCGCCCAATGCGGGCTCAGGGGAAGAAGACCCTATATGTACGCAGCCTTACCCTGACATATTGCCAAGAGGCTGTTTCCAGGGCTCGAACCTTGGACCTGGGGGCGGAAAGCCAGCGCACCCACCAGTTGCGTCAAGGCCCGCAATGAAAAATATCAGAAATCCACAAATGCTTATTTTTGTGCAGTTAAATAAACAAAACAGCGTCAATAGAAATTGACCGAAATAAGGGAGTTGAGAAAATAACATGGTTTACAAGATGTAAATTCTTTTGTTCAAATGATACAATTAAATTTACAGCTTTCTAATTTTACTAGCTTATTTAACAGACGTTTACTTTACTAAAGTGCTCATTTTTGGAATTATCAAGGCACAAAATATAAATATAAAACTATCTGTTCTCCTCATTTACAGTAGAGAACAATTTATAACTGGAGCATAAGGGTAAACAGATATTAAGAGGCATACCAATTGAACTTTCTCAGTTTTAGTCCCTGGAGCACGACGATTGGATTTTCCTCCTTTGCCTACATGATCAGAATTTGGAGCAGCTGCAGAGAAAAGACTCTCAAGTTCTGACATGTCAAATTCTGGAGCCCTAGCACAAAAAAGTTGGAAACCAGATTTTAAAATAATCACAGTTCTCATAGACCTAAAGTCAGAAAAAGCTTAGCACAGTTCTCATACTTAGAAGCTTCCTCAGGTTTCTGTGTCTCAGCCCATAAACTTCCATGCATGGCCCTTGTTAATTTCAACCAATGGTAAGGTTTCAGATTGCTCCTTTTTTGAAGTTTTGAATTTGATCGTGACCAGCCACGTTCCTTTGCACCAAATGGAATACCAGGTGGTCCAGGAGCTGGAGGTACATTTCCATTACCAGTGCTAGGGTGCAGAGTCCCAGACTTTAACAACCCATTAGCAGAAGGGGGAGGAGGTACAGGAGGAACAGTGGCAGAGTTCTTTGACAAAGTTGTGGCATGAGAAGCAGGTGGTGGGGGTGGCAGCGGCACTGTTAATGTAAGAGTAGGACCAGACATGGTTCCAGAATGACCAGGAGGTGGAGGTGGAGGTGGGGGTGGAGGGCCAGAGATAGCAGCAGAATTGTTCATATTCAGTGGAGAAGGATTAACATGGGCAGGTAAAGAAGGAATCCCAGAGAGTGGAGGGGGAGGTATTGAAGAAGTCTTGGCAGTTGAAGACAGAGGTGGAGGTGGCGGTGGGAGAGGCGGAGCTTTGAGTGAATTTTCTGATCTGGAATGTGGAGATCTTCGGGAAGAGGAAGAGAGTGATGGAGGGGCTGGAGCTGGTGAAGGAGGGGATGAACTTTTTACAGTGGAATGTGAAGTTAGAGGAGAGAAGGATGGTGGTGGTGGGGGTGGAGTAGGCGGAGGAAGGGTTGACAATGAACCTTTTATGGATGAAGGTGACAGAAGAGGAGCTGCAGTTGGGTGAGGAGGTGGAGGCGGGGGAGCTTTGACAGAATTTTTAACGGTAGAATGTGAAGTTGTTTCAGGAAAAGAAGAGGGTGGTGGAGTGGCAGGAGGTGGTGAATGAGGGGTTGAAAATGAACTCTTCATGGACGAAGATGGAGGAGGGGCTGCAGTTGGGTGAGAAGGGGTTGAAATAGAAATAGAGCTCTTGATGGCCTCAGGAAGAGATGGCATAGGTGCAGGAGAAGAAAGTAATGACTTTTTACTTTTATCATGAGTTGTATTTTCGGGCTGCTGGAAGACAATAGGTTGCATCAATTCTGAAGAAAGCGGAGGTTGAAGAGGAGAACTTAATGACTTTTCGCATTTGTCATGTGCTACATTCTCAGGTTGCTGGGTGACAGCAGGTTGCGTCAATTCTGAAGTAGGCTGAGATTGAGGTGTAGGAGTAGGAGGAGAAACCAATGATTTTTTGGTTTTATCAGGTGTTATTTTTTCTGGGTGCTGGGTGTCAATAGGTCGCATCATTTCTGAAGTAGGCAGCGGTTGAGGAGGAGAAGGAGAAGAAACAACAGGACCAAGAGGTGCAAAAGTGTTATGCGTGACTGTAGGACTTATGTCTACAGATTTTGGGACCTCTAAGACAGAAGGAGACAATGTAGAAGAAGAGGAGGGCACTGTAACTCCATGATTGACTTCTTTCTTGTCATTCCCTTCAGCATGATCCTGCAACAAAGCTGTTATTCCAAGGGCTGTTGGTGCCCTAGGATATCTTGATGTTGGTGAACCTTGTAAAGAACTACAATATAAAGCTGAAGCAGATTCAGCAGCAGCTTGACGCACCCGTGGAGAAATGATTTTGGATTGGGTGGGCAACTGAAGAGCAACCTGCCAATGTCGAGGTTCAATCCTCCTTTTGAGAGAATTAAGGTCAATAGAAGGTTCATATGAGGGAATAGATTCTTTAGTCTGAGCTGTGGATGTGAGACTCTTGGTATTGTTATCAGACAATGCCATTGTTTCTGATGTTTCTATCCTCTTTTCAACAGAATTAGCATCATTATAAGGCTTGTATGACAGAATAGATTCTTTGGCATGAGCTGTGTATGTGAGACTCTTTGTATCTTTTCCTGGCAATGCTTCTGATTCTAATGGTTTGATTTCCTTTTCCATTGATCTTGTTTCCAACAATGCCTTTGATTCTATTTCTTCTATCTTCTTTTTCATTAAGGTTATATCCATGGGCAGTTTTAAGGGAAGAGATTGATTCTCATGATCATTTTCCAGCAATGCCTTTGATTCCAATGAGATAATCTTTTTAGTAAGATTTGAATCAGTTGAGAGTTCTAAAGAGGAAATAAATTGCTTCCCCTGACCTAAGGATGTAGTGATCTTGTTATTTCCTGACAACACCTTTGTTTCTAATGGTTCCATTTCCTTTTTGCTGGAAAGATCCACAGATGATTCATATGACGTAGAGTCTTTTCCAGGAACTGTGGAAGTCATACTTGAGATATCATTTTCTGGCAATGTTATTGGATTAAATTTAGATCTTCCAGACAATGAATCCTTTAGCAAGTTGCTTGCTCTTGGAGAAACCCCACAGTCCAATATCTCCTGGAGCTTATTTGATGCTGTGATCTTCTGAAGCACATTCACTACCTCTGTTTTTGGGTCTAACCAATCAACATTGCTGAAAATTTCTTTAGCCTTTGAAAATGCTTCAATAGGAAGGCCATCTTTGTCCTCAATCCGAGGCATATCAATTGAAATAATGGAAGAAGAAGCATCCATATCTGAGAGAAGAATCTTCAACCAAAAGTATGACATATACTCAACAAACATTAAATTGATTATCACCAGGAAAAAAAAGTACAAAGAATGAAAGAAAAGGCGGAGATAAATACCTCTACTCTAAAATCTTTGGGAAATTGGTCTTTACCATTCCACAATGTGTCAATTTCATCTCGGTTAAGCATCAAAATATTTGATCGGATGAATGCTGTATTAAACATGACACGAAACATCATTTGCTCATGTTCCAAATCACTATCCAGACTAATACACTCAAGAACAACATCGCCTTGAACATGACAATGGATGTCAATCTTTACCAGTTCACAGTCAGCCTGTGACAGAAAAACCACTCAAATGACTAGAAAAATAATGAAGACTACTGAAGCCCCACCCCATCCTCATAAAAATATAAAGATACCCACCAATAGAAAAGATCCAAATGAAAATATCAAAATTTTATTCATATTTTACTTTGAGTTGAATAACTTCTGTTGGTCGTTAGAATATTCATTGGCTTTCTGTATAATTAGATTACTAGAGCATATGCCAATCTATTTGGTTTTTATGTTTGATGTATCTGCAAATTAAATGACAATATTCTATAGCATCTTCACTGGTTGTAATAATGAAATGATTAGTGAAAGCGCATTTGTATCTGTTAGAGTCTAGATGAAACAGACAACAAGGATAGAGAGCAAGAAGAAAAGAGAGCCTTAGGCCAGTATCTGGAACCCGAGACTGAAAAGAAGGGAAATTTCATTCATAATCCAAATCTGTCCACTCACTACAATGCTAATCATTAAATACTAGGCATGACTGACTCTAACTGCTTCTGTTACTCATAACTGCCTACCCACGATCTACACAACTGAACATAAACACTAAGTACCCACACATGACACGATGACAGACACCCAGGATAGACATAACACATAAACATGGGATTACTGTTTTGCCCCTCGATTCCTCCTAGTATAAACCAGTAGAGGTCGTGGTTCCTTATCAGTATCCTAGTAGGAAAAGGATCAAAGGTAAAACATAAGCAGAATCAAAGGGGGTGCTGAGCTTTTTCGTTCATCTGCTTATGTTATACTTTAAATACTTTCATCTTTGATATATTATTTTGTCTTTTTACAGAAAAAAAAAAAGAATAGAATCAAAGGAAGATAGATTCACTCTTCATTGTCTTGAACCAACATGAATCAAAGTTAAGACTACAGTAAGAAAGCATTTCATAAGAAAATAATAGGAAATAAGCGACACCTGCTTGTAATACCGGACATTTTTGCTCCTTTTTGGAGTGGAAAAAAGAACTTTGGGAGTCCGATCAGCAACCATAAAAGGGTCCTGTCCATATATTCTAAATATAGGACGGCAACCTCCCTCTCCATCTGTATTAGGAATTAACCTCATAATAACACAATCCAATGTAAGTGCTCTATCTAGAGGAGGCCATTGTGAACCTACATTTCTTCTTGATACATACAGAAGATACCTCAGTTGTGAAGGTAAAGGATTCAATGGGGACATTAACTGCAAAAGTTCCCGAGGTGCTTGCTTAAATATCATGTGTAAGGTTTTTTGTTCCCCTGTATACTGCTTCCTATAAATCAAGAGAGCAGCCAGCATGAATGCTAAAACTGGCCACCCACCTCGTTCACAATGCATCAAGATAATATTATTTTGCCCAAGTTGATACCAGCTTTCACCTGATCTTAAGAAGTGGTGGATCATCTCCATAGTGAGTATTGGACAACCTTCAAACTGTCGAGGATATTCCATTATAGTCATGTCATAGTCACACAAAATCCTAGCTATCTGGCTTTGATGATCACCCTCCCGAAAGTTGAACACCATAAATGAAGAATCAGGGAAGTGATCATGAAGTTGCCCAATAATTCCCAATATATAAACTTGGTATTCTTCCTCCTCCAAAACATCCGTGCTAAAGCAGTAATCAAAGACTACAGCATGCACAAACAAAATAATCAAAACCACATAAAAATTAGGCAATGCTAAATCTTTAGTGCAATGAATATGTAAGAAGTAATATATGTCAGGATGTAGATGCATGCAAAGTAGCATATATGGGAAATCACCAGGTCCAATACCTATGGCATCAAGAAGTCACAAGGCATTTATAGCACAAGTTTCTAGTCACCAGTCTTAGAGAATTCTTCAGTAGATCAGATTTCATTTGTTATAGATAGCTTATGCTAATAGCAGAAAATGGCACAGTGAAAATAAACAAAATTCACATACGCTCTCCACTGGCTATTAAAGTTTTTTTGCATTGGAAGTTTTAAGAAATACATCACTGCATTATTTGCATCCTCTTGACCTATTAACTATGAACTTTTCTACTATGCCTTTTTTGGGCAGGGAATGAGAAAAAGATGAGGAAGAAATGTTGTCTGACAGTGTTGTTGGAAGAAGCCTTGGTAAGTTTTGAAAACAGCCTAAACACTTCAGTACATCAATTTTATGGATATGAACAATGAAGTTCCACACAATATCTATACTATAACCCATCCCACGAGCAATTTTTGAGCCTAACACAGGAAAACACCATTCAATAATGACAAAGAAGTCAAAAGCCCATTGAACAATTGGCATTTAGAATGTAATGACTACATATTTTAATCAACAAATGTTGAAAACACAAATAAGTCCCGTGTCCGCACAAGAACTTGCAGAGTCACCCAGAAATACTGGAAATCCAGCATCATAAATGCATAAATATGACTTCACTACTTGAAGAAACAATGCATATGCAAAATAAGCATATAGAAAACGTACCATAAACACTTTCAGATATTTCTAAAAGCCCATCGGGTGGCTTCTTATAGAAGAACTTCCGGAACAACGCCATTGTCTTTTAAGATCCGCTGTGGACACCTAAAACTGCCCTAAACCACCCACATTTCGTTCGAGATGAGAAATCAAAAGCAACCCGAACATATAGGCGGATCACAAGAATGACACAGAAGAGAAATAAAATGACAATTTATGAAGCGAGTGTGTGCATTGAGGACCAGAATAATAGATTTTGCTGGGTCTCGAAGGAACACTTCCCGGGTATTCTGCCTCTCCCCACATGCACTTTATGTGTCTGACGAAAAGCAAAAGAGAAAGGGAAACTTAGCTTTCAATCAAGAGAGAGAGAAAAGAGTTCCAAGTTGGAGCAATGGGATATTCATATGATTTTTATTCTCCAATGTTTGATTAGCGGGAAGAGTTAGATATGGTGTTGTCGTTGGAAGAGCAACGGGGGATCTTGGGTTTGTCGCTCTCTCTCAGTCTCTGTCTTCTATTTCCTTGCCTCTCTCTGTCCGTATCTTGGGTCGTAGAATGAGAATAAACAGATTGAGATGATAATGATGTGCCTGTGTTTCTTGATTCTTCTTTTCAATCCTCTCACACTTGTGAGTGGTCTCGCAGATAATAGAATAATAGATCTGTGCTTTGTTGCGTTCAAGTGGGCGATCCCATGAAGTTGGACAAGCAGGTCACTAAAATTTAATTAACACGTACTATTAATCAAACAGGAATTAATGTCGTTAATTAACGCACGTTAATCAAGCAGGAATTTATGTCATGAATGGTGTGGTGACGTCCGTCAATTAGTCTTGGAGCCAGTTTGGCAATTGGGCAGTCTAACGTACGGTTAGAAAAAGAAAAAAAAAAGAAGCACAGCAACCCTTAGGGTGTGTTTGGAATCAGCTTTTGAGAATAGCTTATGGAAAAAAAGTGATTTTTGAGAATAGATTATGACAGAATAGATTATATGAAAAAAGTGATTTTGATAAATGAGAGTGTTTGGATATTTTGATCAGAATAGCTTTTTTTATGGTCAAATTACTGAAAAAGACATTAGCTTTTGTGATAATTACATATAAAGGATAAAATTATATTTTATGTATTATTTAATATGAAAATTCATAATAAATACAAAAAATGACATAAATTTATCTGAAAAATTAAAAATTATAACTTTAATCAATTATCTAACATAAAAAAAATCAAACATATATATATATATATACATACATACATATATATATATACATACATACATATATATATATACATATTAATTATAGGAAAAAATGATTTTGATAAAATGAGAGTGTTTAGGTATTGGGTTAAGAATCACTTTTTTAATGGTCAAATTATCAAAAAGGACATTAGCTTTTGTGATAATTACATATAAAAAGATAAGATTTTATTTTAAATATTTTCAACATTAAATTTCATAATAATACCTAATATTAAATAAATTTGTCTAAAAAATTAAAATATAACATCATACAAAATAGCTCAAACATATATGTATTAATAAATTATATAAAACATTTATATATAAGAGTAATTTTAATAAGATGAGTGTTTAGATATTAGGTTATGAATCACTTTTTAGTGGTCAAATTATCAAAAAGGACATTAGCTTTTGTGATAATTACACATAAAGTACAATGTTATATTTTATTAACAATAAGAGAATAAAACTCTTAACGGTGTAGATCAAATTTAACGATTCTGTTAAATTTGCACCTTTTTTAATCATTCATTATTATTTTTTTCCCTTCCAAAACTTATTTATACCATACGCCTCTCATAAAAAGCTTGATTTTTAAATTTGCACATTTACCTTTATATTTAACATTAATTTTTTAATAAATACAAAAAAAGTATTTATATATGATATTAATTAATTTAACTAATTTTTTTAATATAGTCAAAATAAAATTTTTTAATTAAATTTATAAATTTTTTAAATTAAATTTTTAAATTTTTTTAAATATTTATCATTAAATTATTATTGTTATTATTTATTCCCTTTTTTCCTCTCAAGCAAGATAACGTTTTTTTTTTTTGGCAATAGATGGATTTGGGGAAAATTGGAAAACAACCCAAAAAAAACCACCCATAAATTTCAACTACCTAAAAATTGGAAAAAAGTAGCTTTTTTCAAAACCTTGGTTTTGAGCTACAAAACCATGGTTTTACATAAAAAGTGATTTTTCAGTTTTTTCAAGTGTTTGGATCCATTTTTAACAAACCAAGGTTTTGATGAAAAAAAGTGCTTTTCTAAGTTTGCCAAACACACACTTAAATAGGTGTTTGGGTTCACGATGCAAGAAGAAGAGCTTTTATTAAAAAAGCCACAGTGACTTAAAAGCTATATTTTAGTGTTTTTATGGTGAAACCGTGGAGAGAGAAAGTGATAATTATGACGAGGTTCTTTGATAAATGGGAAGTGGGAGATTGAGAGTGCTCTTGATCCTCCTCAAGTTCTCATATCTTTTTATTAGTAACTTTTATCCTTATTATATAAAATGAACTGGTGGTTAAGATTAGTTAAAAAAAATAAATATGTCAAAAATGTCATATTTTCTCCGAATAATGATTCGCTTAAAGTATGCATTCTAATTTAAATACAACTTTATCCATTTTTAATTAAACACTTTAGTATATTTTTCTTTTTTAAATAATAATTGAAATTTTTTTATTTTATCAAATTTTAATTTTAATTTTTCACTTCAATTATGTGTGTGTAGTATTCAATAATATTCATGCCCTTTTAAGTCATTTTTCATCTAAACGGGCTTTTCAAACGTTAATCCAAACAGGTTCAAGGTTAAAAAAAAGTCACTTCTGCCACCGCTAATCCAAATATATATTACATTTACAATCTGAATTTTTTTCAATTTGACTTTTATAAAAGCCCATTTAGAAAAAAAGTCATTTTTCCACCGCCAATCCAAACAGGCACTTAGCTTCACCCCGCGCACTGTTAAACAACTGACAAAGTGTATGTTTGGATTAGTGGTAGATAATTAACTTTTTTTTTAATGTGGTTTTAGTAGAAGTCAAATTGAAAAAAAAAATAGATTGTAAATGTGATTTATGTTTGGATTGGCAATAGGAGAAGTGGCTTTTTTTTAACCTTGAACATGTTTTGATTAGCGTTTGAAAAACTCGTTTATATGGAAAATAACTGAAAAGGGTATGAACCTTGTTGAATACTATATATATTGTTATAATTGATGTGAAAAAATATAAATAAATTTTTTTAAAATAAAAAAAGTTCAATAATTATTGAAAAATATATATACTAAAGCATTTAATTAAAAAAGGATAGATATATATATTTCAATTAGAATGTCATACATGAAGTAGATCATAATTGGATCATCTACTCGTAACAAGTTTGTCTCTGATCATGTCACGAACATGATTTATGTGTGTTGAAAATAATCTACAAATAGTTGATGTGGATACTACATCAACTAGATCATTATTTCATAACCTAAAACATGTTTGGATTACTGTTTGAAAATCCCTAAATTTTTTTTTCATGTTCAGAAGCATAGAAGTAGCTTTAAAAAAAAATTTCAATGGTTAAAGCACAAAAGCAGCGGATTATTGCCGAAAAGCACCCAAAAGCAGCTTCTTCAAATAAGCTACTTTTTTCAAACAAGCCCATCAATGCTCAATGCCTTCCCAAATGCATGCAAATTGATCAACTAGGCTTTTAGTCCCCAACGTGTTCTTAAACAGACCCAAACAGGATCACTTATCAGTTGTTTAGACTTTAGAATGTAGACACATGCCGAGTTAATTATGATTTTTTGTTTAATTCAGGCATGCGAATAGCACAAATAATAAAGGGTAAATTATATTTAGGTCATAGATAAGAGAAAATATAACAAAATAGTCATTTCAAATCTCAAAATCGCATTGTTCTAAGGGATTTTCTTATAATAAATTTCAATTGTCAAATACACATGGACTTGACAGTGTAAGCACCTCTTGACTTATTAGTGGACGCCCATTGACTTGTCAATAGAGGTAGAATTTATTGCAAAAGAGTCCAATGAGACTTAAATGTAATTTTGAGATTTTAAGTGACAATTTTGTCGTATTTTCTCTTACCCGGAATTTAAATGCAATTTGCCTAATAATATAAATCATAGAAAATTTGTAGGTTAATTTATTATTTGTGTTATTTGCAAATTAGCCCTTTTTTTATTTTGCTTAAATATCCATAACAAGCACACCTAAAAAGTATCATATATTTAACTTATAATCTCAGAGCATACCATCTCTAGAATGATTATAACTTTAAAAAACATAAATTGGCATTATAAAGTTTAAATTGTTCAAAAAATTGCTATTTTTCAATTCATTAAAATTTATTCCCGAATGAATAAAAATAAATTAAGTATATATGAATGTATTTTTAAAAATCATTATCAAATTGGTCAAATAAAATAATTATTATGTTATATCTGATTAATATTTGATTTGAATTTTAGAATGCAATATTTATATGAAATGTTGAAATGAAACCCATCGACCAAAAACATTTTAAATTTGTATGTTTTTTTTATATAGAGAACCTATTCAATTCTCTTGCCCTCTACTTCTTTATTCTTTATTTGTATCATTAGATTAGCTCTGAATTGTTTATGCTTAATTTCTTATAAAAATCAAATTTATATAAAGTATTTTAATAAAAGTGTAAAGTTATGAACTATTTAGATCAAGTTTTAATGATTTAATTATACATATGTGTTATTTGATGTTATAATAATATACTTATATGATATTAAATATCTATCATTCAAAAATATTCCAATGGTGAAAATAAAAAAAAATGATGAAAATAGAAAGTAAAAGCAACGGGGAGCTTCCCTTTCCGATGCCATGAAATTCCAAATGCTGGAGTCCATTATTTGCTAAAACATTTGCAACCTTATTTTGTTTAGATGAGAGATACGTGTGAAAGTATTTTACCTGTCATCGAAAAGCATCTTCTTATTTTAAAGTAATAGTAAATTACTAGTCCGATTATCAATAAACTAACATTAATTCTCGTTGTCAAATTTATATTTAAAAAAATAAAAGGTTAAAGTGCATTGAACATTTTAGAGTATTTTTCTAAATGCATCCAGTCATATTTTGTGATACATCTAACGTTTAGTGTGTTCAGCACTCTAAAATATTTTTTGGTGTATTTAACACTCAAGCACAAAAAACTTTTTTACGCGTTGGATGCATATAAAAAAATACTTATACACTACAAAATACAGGGTGCTGAATGTATATTTCTTCCTGGGGTAATAACTCATAAGCAATAATAAAAATCTCTAATAGAAAGATATATATACCTAAAAAATGATAAAGTCGTTGCTTGTTAAAAAATAAGGTTACAAGGCTAAAATACTTTGAAAGTTTCAACGAATGGGCAACGAGGTATCAGGAAGTTTTCAATGGGATCAAGAACACTCCTAGAGTCACATATTTATTATTATTATTATTTTATTTATTTCAATATTTTCTGGCAGTGTTGTTGAATAATCCTTCAGCAAGTTGTTTGGTCTAGCAGAAACCCCATGGTCCAATATTTCCTGGAGCTTATTTGATGTTGTGATCTGCTGAAGCACATTCACTACCTCTGTTTTTGGGTCTAACCAATCAACATTGCTGAAAATTTCTTTAGCCTTTGCAAATGCTTCAATGGAAAGGCCATCTTTGTCCTCAATCCGAGGCATATCAATTGAAATAATGGAAGAAGAAGCATCCATATCTGAGAGAAGAATCTTCAACCAAAAACATGACATATACTCAACAAACATTAAATTGATTATCACCAGGAAAAAAAGTACAAAGAATGAAATAAAAGGCAGAGGTGAATACATCTACTTTAAAATCTTTGGGAAATTGGTCTTTCACATTCCACCATGTGTCAATTTCATCTCGGTTAAGCATCAAAATATTTGATTGGATGAATGTTGCATTAAACATGACACGAAGCATCATTTGCTCATTGTAAAGCAATATACACAGAATAAAATTGTAAATCTGAATTTCTTAAATTAAAACATGTACAAGTTAGCCTATTTATATATATAAGTGTGTATTTTTATAATTTTCTAATAATGTTGATATATAATTCCTGATTATATGAGATATGATTCTAACAAATCATTGATTATATGGGATATGTCCAAATTGTTACAAATATACTCAACCCGTGTCTTATTTAATGCTTTCGTCAGAAGATTTGTTAGCTGGTCGTTTGATCGCACGTGCCATGTAAATACAAAATTCACTTTGATCTTGTTACGAATAAAATGACAGTTGATTTCAATATGCTTTGTACACTCATAGAACACAGAGTTCGATGGTATATGTAGTACTGCTTTATTGTCACACCATAGTTTCGCAGGCAATGTCGTAGCGATGCCAATTTCCTTCATGAGTTGAAATACCCACACAATTTCTTGTATTGATTGTGACATAGCTCTTTATTATGTTTTTGCACTTGATTTTGATACAACACCTTGCTTCTTACTTCTCTAAGATATCAAGCTTCTACCAACAAACACACAGTAACCCGTAGTAGACCATCTTGTGGCCTTAGATCCTATATGATATGCATCACAGAAGCACTTGACTTTAGTGTGCCTATAATCTATATAGAGAATGCCACAACCTGGGGAACCTTTCAAATAATGCAAGATAATTCAGCTTCCCAATGATTCCCACTATACCACTGTTGGAGATGTTATGAATTGGCTAAGTATACTGACCGAGAAGTGACCGAGAAGGTTATATCAAGACGAGTTACTGTCAGATAATTCAGCTTCCCAATGAGTCTTCTATATCTCTCAAGAGATGCAAACGTCTTCAGTTTATCTGGATCAATCTTCTTCTTCAAGTTATTAGGAAGCTTATCAAACATGCTATCATTAAGATCCAGGAACGGATTATGTAACATCCTTATTTTTTTGGGGACTTATAGTTAGTTGTAATTATATTTTATTTAGGAAAAGAATGTAAAATAAATTAATAATTTAAAAGAAGTGTCAAGTTCTAAATATTTTTTTTTAATAATAATAATAATAGTACAAAAGTATAATACCTCATCTAAATAATTATTTTTTAATATAGGAGTATGTGTGTAGACTTACCTTATTATTAAAAAATAATATAGGAAAAAAATTTTGCTGTCTAAAAAAATAAAAATAATATTTTATAAAAAAAAATGAACCATCACCCTAACTCTAACATCTCTCCTATAAATACTTTTTCTTTCCCATACTTCACACACTGCTACACCGCGTGTGCTCTGTGGTATCCAGGTCCATTCTTCTTTCTTCTCCTTCTCACTCATGCGTCTTAAAGCCAATCCTCGCCTTCATTTCACTGTGACAATGTCTTTTCAAATCAGTTATTACATCTTCCATTCTTTTTATTTTTACTTTTTTGTTTGTTTGTTTGTTGTCTTGTCAAAGCCTAGGTGTATGCGTGCATTCACCATTCCTCATACCCACTTCCATTTCGTGAAAAGTCTGACTGGGTGTGTGTACATATAAATATATATGTTACTTCATTCATCATTTTTCTTCATATCTGTTGGTATAAGGGTGTAATATACATATTTTTTTTTCCAATTTAAAGCTTTGACCCCATGTCCTCACTTAGCATGTGTATTTCTCATCTTTTTCAAAATTATTATTTTTGAATCATTTGGACTAAAGTAACTATTTTGGCATGTAGCTTAATTATTTTATTTTATTTATATATATATATATATATATATAAACAAAGTATAAATTTTGTTGCTTTTAAATCTTGCCTAGGAGATAACCAGCTTACCCTATCACTATGGGCGGGTCTGGTGTGTGTGTATTGGTTGTTCAAATTTAAATATCTTACCTTATTTTAAACTTAACAAAAAAAGCCGTAAATAAAAAAAACTATTATAAGGTAGATATTGAGAATGTGTGCAACAAATAATATTAATTTTAATAGGTTACTCAAGGACTTGGGATAGTTTTGGATCATCTATTAATAGATGTTTATGTACGTGATTTTGTAGACTCTCATTGAACTTTAGAGTAATTCTTGTGTGAGTATCTGTAAGTTAGGGAGTAACAGGTAACTATGAATATTCTTCCATATATCTGTAAATTGTGTATGATTGTGAATGACTATTTTTTTTATACATAAAAAATGGACTGAATTATATGTATATGTGTATGTATTGTAAATTCTCAAATAAGTAATATTATAAGTAAGTTTCTCTGTAACTCATTTTACTCACATAATTAATAATTTAATGATAATTAATATATTGTTGGATTATTATTTCTTTTTTCAGCATATTTGAATATGTGATAATATTTGATATGAATGGAAGTATGATTTATTGTAACTTGTCTTTTAATGATATTATATTTATTGATGATTAAATATAATTGTCATGGTGGTTGTATTTGTGATGAGTTGGAGTAAGGAGAAATTTGTATGTTGAGATCTTTTACCACGTGGTATGTCATCACTTGGTGCACAGTGGATGACACTTGTCAGGGCTTGTTATTCCATGTTTTCCTTTGGCCGGGATTGCATTGGAGCAATGGAACATGTGACACTTCCTTAGTTGTGACCTTTTAAGGAGGGGAGTCATAGTCAAGACTTAAGCTCTACACCTTTGGTCGGGTGTATATTAAGAATTAGTGAGCTTGGAACAATCCAGTTAAATGGACAGGTTTCTATTGGACTATGTGTTAGCCTATGGCTCCAATTAGCGGTATGAGGATGGATGGTAATATAAGGGAAGTTGCATATTGCATAATTATATATTACTTGTTATGATGAAAATACATATTGATATAATGATGATTAAATTAGTAATTGTCTTCAATGAAGATTATGGTACATACAAATATATATATATATATATATATATATATATATATATATATATATATATATATATATATAATCAGTTCCTTCTTTTTATCATATGTGGTTTGCTTGTGTATGGTAGAAATTTTCAGTAGTTACTAAGACGTGGAATCTTATCCCTTATATTAACAATTTTCAGGTGATTATTCTAGTAGGGAGCAAGGGAAGACACCTATGGAGTGAGCCTTGAAGGCTCTCTTATGCTCCTAGAGCACATGTTATGTTGTTGTTATTTTCCATGACCCTAAAACTTTTGCAATTTTATTTTGCTTTACTAAAATATTTTTAGAAATTGATTTAACACTGTGATGTGGGCTTTATTTGAACTGATTTAGTATTTTGATGATTTAGATGTTGAACATCCTTATTGGTGATATTTCAAATATTTTGGTTAAGTATTTGGTTATTGATTTGAGGTGTTACAAATTCAATATAATGGGAATGATGCTTGGTGCAGCTCCAAGCTTTCCAGTCTTCTTTAAGAGATCGAGAATATATTTTTGCTGAGTCAAAAAGGATGCCCTTCTTGCTTCTTAAAACCTCAATACCAAGAAAGTACTTTAATTGTGCCAATTCTTTTGTCTGGAAGTGGGAGTTAAGGAAGACTTTAAGTTATGAGATTCCAGAGGTGTTGCTTCCAGTAATCATAATATCATCAATATACACTACTAGAAGAATCATGCCTACATCAGACTGCTGGTAGAATACAAAGTGATCACACTTGCTTTAACTCAACCCAAACTTCTTGACCCCACCATAAAATCTATCGAACCAGACGCGAGGACTTTGCTTCAGACCATATAATGACTTTTGGAGGTTGCACACTTTCCTATTCTCCCCTTGAGTAACGAACTCAGGTGGTTGCTCCATATAAACTTCCTCAAGGATGTCACTATTCAAAAAGGCATTCTTAACATCCAACTGATGCAAATCCCAATAATAGGTGGCAATCAGAAAGATAAGAAGACAAATGAAAGTGAGCTTAGCCACTGGGGATAAAGTCTCTGAGTAATCAATTCCATAAGTTTACGCATACCCTTTGGCAACAAGCCGAGCTTTTACTGTTCAAAGAAACCATCAGCCTTAGTTTTAACAACAAACACCCATTTACATTTAATGGTCTTCTTCCTATAAGGTAGATGAACAAGAGTCCAGGTACCAGCCTTTTTAAGGGCTATCATTTCTTCTTCCATCATTACACACCAACCAGGGTGAGTCAAGGCTTGGTGAAAGGTGGTAAGGGTGGAGATGGACTCAAGGGTGGCCATAAGGGAAAAGGAAATATGGGATGAATGCTGGTAGGACAACATATCTTTTGAGAGGACAATAAGGAAGGGTACCTTTTCAGAGAGCAATTGGTAGGTTATCAGATGGGTCAATAGCAGAATTAGGTACAATTGGATCAAGGACATGAATGGTATGATATGGGGAATCAAGATTAGGAAACCAGGGAGTTATGAAAGGAATCTATTGACGAAGCAGTAACTGGCAAAGGCAGAACATTAGCAACATCAATACTATCGATGATATCAGGTTCCAAAACAGCAGCCTGTACTGGTGAGACAGGGACATGATAAACCAGGACATCATGAGGCTCATTAAAGACGGAGGGAGACTAAGATAATGCCGAAGACTTGAAGAAAGGAAAAGACTTATAAAAGGTCATATCAGTGGACACAAGATAACGATGGAGATCATGAGAGTAATATTGATAACCTTTCTGAACTCGAGAATAATCAAGAAAGACACACTTTAAGGACTTGGGATCGAGTTTACTGACACTTGGACAGATATCCCGAACAAAGCAGACACAACCAAAAAATTTTGGATTAATAGGAAACAACTTAGTGGTAGGAAACATAACAGAATATGGAACATCCCTACTAAGGGTAGCCAAATGCATGTGATTGATGAGGAAATAGATGGTAGACACGGCATCAGCCTAAAATGATTTAGGGACATAAGAGTGAAACATGAGAGCTCAGGCAGTTTCTAAGAGTTGGCAATTTTTTTATTTCAGCAACACCATTTTGAGCAGATGTATCAACACAGGAGGATTCGTTAAGAATGTTATGTCTATGTATATAATCGGTGAATAGGGAAAAAAATATTCTTTCGCATAAGCACTTTGAAGGATTTTCACAGGAGTATTAAAATGGGTTTAAATTTTAACACAAAAATTAAAAAAATGAGTAAACAATTCAGAACGTTGTTTCATTAAGTAAAGCCAAGTGGTTCGGGAAAAATCATCAACAAAAGTGATAAAATATCGATAACTAGTCCAAGACAAAATTGAACAAAGATCCCAAACATCAGAATAAACTAACTCAAAGGGGGACACAACCCGTTTATTGACTCGATGTGCCAAATGAACATGATGGTGTTTGACAAACTAACAAGACTTATAATCTAAAGCAGACACAGAAGAAAACTGAGGATACAACCTTTTGAAGGACGAAAGTGACACATGACCTAGAAGACAATGGACTTCAAAGGGAAATAACCCACCAGAACAAGCAACATAATATGGCACCTGATCATCAAGGATGTAATGCCCACCAGATTCACAGCCTTTACCAATAATCAGCTTCATTGAAAGATCTTGAATTAAATAATGGTCAGGGAATAGTGAGATAAAATAGTTCAAATGACGAGTCAATTTATTGGGAGACAGAAGATTAAACGTAAGATCGGGAACATTAAGAATAAAAGATAGCAAAATGGATGTAGTTGGTTTAACAGTGCCATATCTAAGTATATAGACCGAGGAACTATTGACGATGAATATAGAGGATTGGTTGGCATAAGGGTCATATGATGAAAATAAATTATGGTTACCTGTTATGTGGTCGGTAACACCAGAATCAATAACCCACTTCGTGGAAGTAGTAGCAAGACCAGAGGATAAAGTACTTGTATCTAGGACCCCTGTAGATGATAGACCAGAATCAGACTAATTAGGTGTATGGGCAATACACGCAAGACCATGCTGTTGTTTATTCTATAATTTACGACAATTCCGCTTAATATGACTAGGTTTCTTACAATAATTGTAGACAATACTGGCAAAAGTCATGTTCGGAGCATTAGTGCCCTATTTTAAGCCATAATTCTTGTTTTCAAAGGGCTACGCCTAGCCATAGCACTAGCAGTCAAATCTCCATACGGATAGACCAAACTATTAGCACAAAGGATCCGTGAGAACAAATCTTCAAGAGATGGAAGTTCCTGACTAGACAGAATCTGAGATCGGATGGTGTCATAAGACGGGTCAATAGCTTCAAGAAAACTAATAATAGCCTGAAACTCCATATTCTTGATACGGGTCTGAAGATCCGCCTATGGAGACATAAATACATTTATCTCTTCAAACAACCTCTTAAAGTCCAAGAAGGAATCCTTTAAGGGATGACCCTGCTGCTGAGAGCGATAGAATCCCTTACAGACTTTGTGAATCCAAGTGAAATTCCCTTTACCAGATAACATAAATTCAAGATAATTCATAATTTCTTTCACAGTGTTGCAATGATTGATAGAAGACTGAATTCGTGGTTCAATAGAGTTCCTAATTTGGAAAAAGAGACGAGCATTCACTCTAGACCAAGCTAATCTTTTCTCATTATTACCAGAAGGGGGGTTCTGAGTTAAATGAGCTTCCTTCTCAATATCCAAAAAATAAACCCTAATATTTTTGTTCCAATCAATATAGTTTGTTCAGTTCAATTTTGAATCAGTAAACTTAGTAGACATGAGCAACATATCAGAAGTTTTAGATTTAGCCATGAAAGATTAACCAAAGAATCATAATAGCAAGACAACAAGCACTTTTAAGAAAGGAACCAACAATCAACAGAAACACCAAACAACGAGCACAATCGCTAACCATACCAAAGTCGCAGACTTGTATAAGTCAAAGGCAAAGAATAGTTTTAGAGTCGAGAAACCCACACCTGGAAATGTAAAGCTAGAGTATGAAAATCTTTAGATTAGGTCGGGTGAAATAGACTGTGAAAAACAATGCTGAAAAAGGCAAGAACAGAGAGAGCCCAAATTCGGATGAATAGTGCCACATGAACAATATAGTGTGAACAATATGAACAATACAGAAATAGTGTTGAACAGTAAATGGCAATGCAAAATAGTGCGAACAATGCTAAACAGTACGACACTGAAAAAAAATGACTTCAAAGTGCCCTAGATGGTTCTGATACCATGTAAAGCAATAAATAGAGAAGGAAATTATAAATATGAATTCCTTGAATCAAAACATGTACATATTAGCCTATTTATATATACAAGTGTGTATCTTCCTAATTAATACGATATAATTGCCTAATAATGTTGATATACAATTTCTGATTATATGGGATATGATTATAATATAATCCTTGATTATACGAGATATGATTCTAATACTCATATTCCAAATCATTATCCAAACTAATACACTCAAGAACAACATCTCCTTGAACATGACAACATATGTCAATCTTTATTAGTTCACAGTCAATTGTGACAGAAAAATCACTTAAATGAATAGAAACATAATGAAGACTACTGAAGCCCCGCCCCATCCTCATAAAAATATAAAGATACCCACCAATAGAAAAGATCCAAATGAAAATATCAAATTTTTATCCATATTTTATTTTAAATTAAATAACTTCTGTTGGTCGTTAGAATATTCATAGACTTTTTGAATAATTAGATTAGTGGAGTATATGCCAATCTATTTGGATTTTATGTTTGATGTATCTGAAAATTAAATGACAATATTCTATAGCATCATCACTGGTTGTAATAATTAAATGATTAGTGAAAGAGCATTTGTATCTTAGTAGGAATAGGATCAAAGGTACAACATAAGTAGAATCAAAGGGGGTGCCGAGCTTTTTTGTTCATATGCTTATGTTATACTTTAAATACTTTCATCTTTAATATATCATTGTCTTTTTATCAAAAAAAAACAAAGGAAGATAGATTCACTCTTCATTGTCTTAAATCAGCATGAATCAACGTTAAGACTGCAATAAGAAAGCATTTCATAAGAAAATAATAGGAAATAAGTGTCACCTGCTTGTAATACCATAAATTTATGCTCCTTTTTAGAGTGGAAAAAAGAACTTTGGGAGTTCGATCAGCACACATAAAAGGATCCTATCCATATATTCTAAATATCAGACGACAACCTCCCTCTCCATCTGTATCAGGAATTAACCTCATAATGACACAATATAATGTAAGTACTCTATCTACAGGAGGCTATTGTGAACCTACATTTATTCTTGATACATACTGAAGATACCTTAATTGTGAAGGTAAAGGATTCAATTGAGACATTAATTGCAAAAGTTTCTGAGGTACTTGCTTTAATATCATGTCTAAGGTTTTTAGCTCCCTATATACTGCTTCCTATAAATCAAGAGAGCAGCCAACAAAAAATGGCCACCTACCTCGTTCACAATGCATCAAGATAATATTATGTTGCCCAAGTTAACACCAGCTTTCACTTGATCTTAAGAAGTAGTGGATCCTCTTTATAGTGAGTATTGGACAACCTTCGTACTGTCGAGGATATTCCATTATAGTCATGTCATAGTCACACAAAATCCTAGCAATCTGGCTTTGATGATCTCCCTCCCGAAAGTTGAACACCATAAATGAAGAATCAGGGGAGTGATTATGAAGTTGCCCAATAATTCCTAATCTGTAAACTTTGTATTCTTCTTCCTCCAAAACATTCGTGCTAAAGCAGTAATCAAAGACTACAGCATACACTAACAACATAATCAAAACCACGTACAAATTAGGCAATGCTAAATATTTAGTGCAATGAACATGTACTAAGTAATATATGTTAGGATGTAGATGTATGCAAAGTAGCATATATAGGAAATCATCAGGCTCAATATCTATGGCATCAAAAAGTCACAAGGCATTTATAGCACAAGTTTCCAGTCACCAATCTTGGAGAATTCTTTAGTTGATCACATTTCATTTGTTATAGACAATTTATGCCAATAGCAAAAAATGACAAAGTGAAAATAAACAAAATTCACATACGCTCTCCTCTGGCTATTAAAGTAACAATTTTTTGTATTAGAAGTTAGAAGAAATAACATTGCTTCTCATCTATAAATAAACATGTTTGCATAATATACATCACTGCATTATTTGCATCCTCTTGACATATTAACTATAAACTTTTCTGCCATGCCTTTTCTAAGAAGGGAACGAGAAAAATATGAGGAAGAAATGTTGTTTGACAGTGTTGTTGGAAGAAGCCTTAGTTTGAAAACAGCCTAAAAACTTCAATACATCAACTTTATGGATATGAACAATGAAGTTCCACTCAATATCTATACTATAAGCCATCCCATAAGCAATTTTGGAGCCTAACATAGAAAAATTCCATTTAATAATGAAAAAAATGCTAAAAGCCCATTGAAGAGTTGGCATTTAGAATGTAATGACTGCATATTTTAATCAACAAATGCTGAAAACGCATATAAGTCTCGTGTCCGCACAAGGACTTGTAAAGTTACCCAAAAATACAAGAAAGCCAGCATCATAAATGCATAAAGATGAATTCTCTACTTGAAGAACCAATGCATATGCAAAAAAAGCATATAGAAAACATACCATAAATACTTTCCAATATTTTTAAAAGCCTATCGGGAGGCTTCTTATACAAGAACTTCTGAAACAACACTATTATCTTTTAAGGTGTGTTTGGTTTGAAGGGAGGGGATTGGAGGTTAGGGGAGGGGACACCTTTTCTTCATTTAGTTTAAAATTTGAGGTGGGAGGGAAGCTAAAATTATGGGTTAAATTCCCTTCCCTTCCTTTATTTTGGGTTGCCTCAAATTGGGGGTTTTTAGTGGGAAGCTAAAGTTGTTTACAATTTTACCCTAATGAATATTTTAAAATTCCAATAATATCCCTGCTAAAAATATAAAACAACTCCTTCGGTTTCGTTATTTTCCTTCTCCTCCGGTAACTGTAATAGCTTTCAGTCTTGTAGCTCTATATGGAGCTTCCATTGCTTAGGTTTGTAGTCGACGTTTCTGGGTCGGTAATTCCAGTCCTTTCCTGACAACCATTTGTTGCAGTTCCTAGCTTGCTATTTATGGTCCGTAGTCACCATTTCCTTTCTGTTTGCGGCATCGATTTGGTGCAGTTCGTGGGCCGGTGGTGTCTGCATACCATCACCATCCAACCTTCCCAATCATCGGCTTTCCATTATCCATGGGATTAAAACTGATGAATTTATTTCAAAACTTTTGAATGGCTTAAACGTTCCAGGTTTGATGACCTCTCTCTCTTTTTTAGCATTTGTTCATTGTACTTGCATGTTAATTCTATGCTTGGATGTCTCTCACTAAATCCTAATTTTCCAAGGTCGTATTTCAATCTAATTTCTTATCCATCTAACAAAATATCTCATGCATACCCATCAAGCTGCAATTCAGGGCAAAAATTAAAGTACCTAGCAGCTCATTTCTTTTAGTTCATGAAAATCAACTTCAAAAGAAATGAAAATTCATTTAGTCCATGATAGGAGTAGTTGGTTGAGGTTGTTGTGCAATCCGCAACACAAATACATTATCCATAAAAATATATGTGGATTAAATATATGACATTCATTATTTATTGTTTATTCATTCTCAAAAGTAATAGTATGCTTATTATATTTTACTCTTTTCTCTCAAATTTAACAAGCCATATGCATTTGTCATAAAATAGAGCAAATTATACTTAAAAATATTTAAATATTGGAATGTCTACATGGCTTAATTCAAGGCAGAGAAACCTCCCCCCACATTTCAATACCCTGTTTAAAACTCTAGCCAAACCAAGCCACTATTGGGCTAGGCCAGGCATGCCTTGTTATTTAAAAGGCTTGATAAAAAAATTTAAAATTAAAGATGAAAACTCATGCCAAACCAAGCCACATTGGGCTGTGCAATTATTATTTACTACCAAATTAATTCCTTTTAATTTGATGTCTGAATTGGTATCTTCTGCTATTTTACATGCTTGTTTTCAATATAGCTACTTATCTCTGTTCTCTACAAATGTTTTTCTACAGTAGGAAGAAATTTAATTGAAGCATGTGATTGTATTTAATTGTGGTAAAATTTCTAATGAGATTTTTCTTGATGCCAGTTGCTTCCTTATGCTTGAACTTCTTTGATTTTGGTGTTGTTCTGGATATCAATTCATTCATGAAAATATCTCATGAAAGTTCCATATTGTACAGTACTTTGGGTGAAGAATGAATGGTGATGGGTATATAGGATTATAAAGTATTGAATAGTGGCTGATTCATGTGGTGACTTCAAGTTACTTAGCTTTAGTTTGAGGCAATTGTTGCATTTTGAGAATTTAGGATACTTGTTTTTGCTATAATTCTTGTCTTCAATGATTATTTTTTTATCTAGCCAGAAGTCAAGACATACATAAATAGATTGTGTAGCTTTGTTCCATTTTAAAAGTTTTTCGCTCTTGCTTTGTTACATCCAAACTTCACTGTTCAAGTTCAACACTTCACGTGCTTATTGTATGCTGATTGTATACAGTTTTTCGGTTATTTCTTTAAATGATTTTTCCAATGTATATAGGTTCCTGACTATAATTTTGCCATTTCACTTTGTTAGATGGACCACGAACTTGAATACATGTTATTGGCGCGGCGGTGGGTTGAATTGTGCCAAAGAGCAGTACCTCTAATTGTGTGTGTTGTTGTCCAACTATATGTCAATGAGATTTGTCATAAAAAAATAAGTTATAGTTTAAGTGGCAAAAGAGAGAGGGTACATGATGAAATAATGAGTAGAATAAGCAATTACCCATCTAATCGAAATATAATTAGAATGAGCTTTCTTAGAATTATGTGGTGTGTTAGAAAGAGAAGGTGGTTTGCGACCCACACGATGGTCAAGCATGGAAGAACAACTTGCAAAAACTCTTTATATATTAACATACAATGTGAAATATCGTGAAGTAAATTTTTGGTTTAGACGTTTTGGTGAGACAATTAGTCGTCATCTTTATATAGTTCTGATGACTATCATTGAGTTAGAAGAAAAATTTGTTGTACAACCTAATGGGTCAAGAGTCGCTCCTGAAATTCAAAATGAGAGTAAGTTCTTCCCATATTTTAAGGATTGTGTTGGTGCTATAGATGGAACACATATACGTGTCAAGGTGTCTTTTGTAGATGCTCCTCGATATCGTGGTATGAAGGATTACCCAACACAGAATGTGTTAGCAGCATGCACATTTAACCTAAAGTTCACTTATTTGCTCCCTGGATGGAAAGGCACTGCATCTAACTCGATGATAATTAAAATTGCATTAATAAGGGAAGATAGGTTTAAAATCCTTAAAGGTAATTATTTCCCCAAATTTGATATAGTTTACGTTCATTAGAGATTGTAAACTCATTATAGTAATTATCTTTATTTCTTATAGGTAAATATTACCTTATGGATGTTAGATTCACGTTAACAAAAGGTCTTATAACACCTTATCAGGGAGTCCGCTATCATTTGAAAGAGTATTCAAGGAGAAATCCACCCATAAACTATAAAGAGTTATTTAACCTGCGACATGTAAAGTTGTGTAATGCAATTGAACGAGCTTTTGGTGTTTTGAAGAAAATATTTGCCTTTATATCCAATGCAACTGAACCTACATATGGAATCAAATTTCAAAAAACTTATAATATATGCATGTATCATTCTTCATAACTTCCCCATGAGTGTTGACGGCGATAAAGATCTTATAAGAGAGATGGATATGGAGCTTCGTCGACAAAGTGGATCAAATGACAATAATTGTGCTCCAAGTAGTAACAATATTGAGGCCGCTCGTGGTGAACTTGTTAGAGACAATATCGCCACTCAAATGTGGACATATTACCAGAATAATCATGATCATACTCTTAAGGATGACCTTAAGGATGAGGTTGAGGGCTGAAGTTTGATTTATCATTTATAAACATAGTTTGTTGTGTTCTTTGTTGAATTTAGATGTGAATGACTTATTTTTTTAGACATGCAATTTGTCGTATTTTATGTTCAACTTCAGTTGAATTTCAATTTCAGACATTTTTTTTAATTTATTACTTGTTCAGTTTTATTTGCATGCAAAAGTTCTAGTTCTTATAAATTGTATTATATGATCATAGTCTAATTTTATTGGATGGCACCCAACCTTAGTAAGGAAGCATTGAACTGGATAAGAAAAATGGATGATGCCCTCGTTGATACTTTTATGGCTGTATATAATGAAGGGCGCAAAGTTAATAACACTTTTACTTGTAAGGCTTACGACAATATGGTGACAGAATTAAATGCTTTATTTGGTCAACAAATTGACATGGATAAGGTGAAGAACCGATGGAAGACTTTGAAGAAAAACTTCTCAGAAGTATGTGACATATTTAAAAATCTAAGTGGGTTTGCTTGGAACCCAACAACAAAATTATGGGATGCTAAGCTTGAGGTTTGGGATGCATTGACTGAGGTAAACATGTTGTCTTGTTCTATTAAATTGCAGAATAATTTCTGAAATAATTCACTTGGTGTTTGTACCTAAAAACCTTAGAGTTGTGGCTGGATGTTTTATTTGCTTGTCACTTGTATTTGTACTGTCATTTTATCATGTGCTCTATTACCTTTTTCACTGCTTCAACCGTATGAAATGTTGCTGGTATTTAAGTTTACATTGACTCTACTGAAAACTTTTTATTTTTCTCCATGACTGAATGGAACAATAATTTCTTAAACATATATGCATGTATGCTTGTCACCCTGACCGTGTATGTTGCAATGAACAAGGTTATTGTTCATTATTGTTGCTGAAAACTTTGTTTCTTCATTTGGGAACACATTCTGTTTTTTGCTACATCTAAGATTGTCATTTTGGAACAAATCCTTTATTTTTTGCAGGCTAAACCTAAAGCAACACTATAGAGAACAAATCCTTTTCCAAATTATGAAAAGATTATGATATTATATGGAGTAGGTAGAGCTGGTGGAGAGAAGGGCGAAACAATGCATGAGTTTAGAAAGAGACGTAGTTCTCAAGAAGAGCTGACTGAGACTTTCAATGACTTTGACAACCTTGTTTCTCGAGGTGGATTCACATCAAACAATATTGATCCTTTTGTTGAAGTTGATAGGCAGGGTAATTTACACGGACAAGGCCAATCTCATGAACAAGATAATTCTCCTACTGCTCATAGTTCTTGTAGCAAGAGGGCAAAGAGAGCAATACAATCGTATGAAAGATTTAACAGGGGTAATATCACAGTGGTTGAGGCAATTAGTAGAGGAACTAATGCATTAATTCAAGGAAATTTGGTTTTACTAAAAGCCTCCACTACAAGGATGCAAGTGCCACAATTGTCAGGTGAAGAGCTTTGGAATTCTTGAAGAATGTAGATGTGATAATGAAAGAATACCTGACATATATTGCTTTCTCATGGGTGATATTGACAAGCTTAAGACAGCGGTTCGGTGTCCACCTTCAACCAGGAAACAAGTAATCATGAAGATGTTCTATAATTCACTTTAATTAGGTGGTGATGACTTATATATATTTTGGTCGATGCTAAAAAACCATAGCTTTTGAGTATTAGTTATCACTTCTGAATATTTTGTTACATGCTTAAAATAGATATTTGAGCATGTAGTGATGACTTGTTGGTATGTACACTTTTACCTATTTTGTTCCATGCTCAAAATAGGCATTTGAGCATGTTGTAATCAATTGTTCATATGTAGACTATTGAATATTTTGTCATCACTTTATAAAAAAAAACATAGCTTTTTAGCATTATTGACTTTTACAATTTTTTATGCTCAAAATAAAACTTGTTCATTTTATTACATTGATGAATTACATAGGGATATAAAATATAGATGAAATCATGAGTAAAGAATGAGCAGATGCAAAATTTGGATGAATAAAGTTTAAACAATCAAAAGTTGAACACTTCTACCCAAAAAGTAATGAATCAATGGGCAGAGTGAAGATGTTTATGGATAAAAGAAAAAAAAAAGAAAAAAATAATTTGTGCTTATCGAACTCTTGGCTTGCTGGTTAGAGCATGTTCACTTCACCTTACAAGTCATGGGTTCGATTGTGCATGCCTCAGCGATCGCTCTGTGATTGATGAATCATATCACAAAAAAATTGTTAATTTAGTATTTTAAAAATATTTATTATATTAGTTGTTGATAAAAATATCATTTTTATACACATATTACGATATCAATGTAATAATTTAATTTAAATCCAAGTGTAAATTAATTTAAACAATCTATAATTATAAAAGTACAAAATAACATGTAAGGATAAAATGGTCAATTAATTATTACATCACTTTTTAAACCAAACAAAAGATCTTATCGCCTTCTCTCTCCTCTAACAAACTAAACAATATAATCTCCCCTCAAACCAAACAAACCCTTAAAATCCGCTGCGGACACCTAAAACTGCCCTAATCCACCGACATTTCATTTGAGCTGAGAAATCAAAGCCACCCCAACATATAGCCGCCTGATCACAAGAATGCTGCAAAACAGAAATCAATAACAATTTATGTGTGTAATAAATTTGGAAATGGCTGGCGTTCTTTGCAAAGGACGTCCGCTACATGTCCTTTTCTCTAAACTACACCGTTTTGGTGTAGTTTGGAGAAAAGGGGGTAAATTTTTTTATTTTTTTATCTAAAAAAATAGTATTTAGTATTTTAAAATATTTTTCTAGACGTATCTAGTATCTTAAAATATTTTTTAAATAGCATGCAATATCCTAAAATAATTTTTAGTATTTTTAATTATTTAAAATATTTTTTCAGTTATATCCAGTATGTTAGCAGACTGATTACAATTTTACCAATAATTTATTTTTTCAGCTTCAAAAATTCCTTTAAAATATTTTAAGAGTAAAATTGCAATCAGTCTGCTAACACATTGGGTACAACTGAAAAAATATTTTAAAAATTTAAATACTACAAATTACGTTAGGATACTATATGCTACTTAAAAAATATTTTAAAATACTATATACTATTTTTTTAGGAGACTGATTGCAATTTTACTCTTAAAATATTTTAAAGTAATTTTAGAGTTGAAAAAAATAAATTATTGATAAAATTGCAATCAGTCTGCTAACACAGCGGGTACAATTGAAAAAATATTTTAAATAATTAAAAATACTAAAAATTATTTTAAGATACTGCATGCTATTTAAAAAATATTTTAAGATACTAAATACGTCTAAAAAAATATTTTAAAATACTAAATACTATTTTTTTAGATAAAAAATAAAAAAATTTACCCCCTTTACTCCAAACTACACCAAAACGGTGTAGTTTAGAGAAAAGGACATGCAGCGGACGTCCTTTGCAAAGGACACCAGCCATTTCCAATAAATTTAGCTTTCAAGCAGTCTAAAAAGGTAAAATGTGAATTTTTCATTATAAACTTGTCAATTTTAATTTTTAACAGATTAATTACCGCAAATTTATTATTCTACTTGATTAGAAAAAATAGACCAGGTTTTCTATTTCATTACATCTAAACTAAAACTCCTGAACTAATTGTTATTAGAATAATCACGGACTTGAGGTGATTCAAATGGTACGAACGAGGTTATTGATTCCGAACCTGTCATTGGATTGGTTGGGGTATTATGTTAAGGGTCAGTAGATCAGATCGGAGTCAAACCGAGCTAAACTGAGACTAAACCGGTGAGAAATTGAATATTTTAGGTTTATTAAAATAAAATTAAAAAAAATTATTATTTTTTTAAAATAGGAAAAAACCTCGAACCGGTTTCCAGGTCGGACCGATTCGATCCAATCCGGATTTAATAATATTGAGTACGAGTTTTTTTCCCCAACAAATTTATTATAGGGACAATTGCTAAAAACTACCTTGCAAACAAATTAATTGTTAATTGCTACCATTGCACATGGTGGGTGATAAGCTGCACACGGGTGGGTGATATTTTGCACACGAGGGATGATGTTTGCACATTCGCATGGATGAATTTTGCACATGTGAATGATGCTTGCACATAAGGGGTGCTTCGTGGTACCAATCAGTAAATAATTTCTTTACAAAATATTTTTGAACGATTTTCCCTTTATTATATTATTTGTTGCAATTCTGTTATTTCTAAAATTCTTTCGGTCTTCACTCTTCAGTACTCCTGGCATCAAGCTTGTTTAAAATAGTTTTCTTTTAGAGTTTAGAAATGTTCTTTTTATAAATGGAGACTAAATTCAATTCACACACCCAACTTGTATATTAGCATGTTTGGAAGTTTATTTTATAAGTCCGATTTATATAAATTGAGATAAATCTTTTTCATATATTTACTTCGTAAACCGTAAAAGCTACCTCATAGACCGTAAAAACTATTTCGTATTCCATAAATCACGATTTATAAATATTTATGGAGCTTACATAAGCTTATTCAAACAAATTATACGATGACGAAGGAAAAATTAATTTTCGGGGCCAACTCTCTTATCATAAATCACAACTACTATTGGAAAACTATTTTTTGCCGCGACCTCTCTTACTGGGAAAATTTCAGAGGTCGCCATTACCCAGAACTTCAAGGGCAAGCCGCTCCACCGCAAAGGGAGGCTTCTCTCTCTGCAGCGTAACCACCTCGACGCTGCGGCTGCAGTTTATTTGGTCGCTCCACCAGGGTTGTTCCGTCGACGTCTCCGTTCAAAGTTCCTTAGTTTCTTTACTGTCTAGTCTGTGAAAAACCACTGCTTTTTCTTGTTCAGACCTTATGCGTTTGTAAAAAGACTAACTTTTTTTTTGTATTATTGTTCGGAGCCAGTATTTGACAGAATGTTAAGTAATCATACTTTATCCAACCACATTGTGTAATGTTGTCCTTTTACCTCCGGTCTGTTACCGGGTTTGAGGTCTCTCTGGAATGCTGCATTAAAGTTTTCTTGGTCCGTTTCTGCAGGTCATATAACTACGTTTCTCCGATCCGCTGTGGCTAGAAGAACTGGTTTTCGCTGGAGATAAATTTTCAAGGTAAAGGATTTTGGAAGAGAGTGTAGAGGGGAGTCATGGGTGTCGATGTCGGTTCCAGTAAGGGTAGCGGTAAGCATTCCAGCGTGGTTGATAATATGGAGGAGGACGATCAAGACTTGTCAAATATAAGCGAGGTGGGGAAAGAAAAACTACAAAGTCTGTGTAAGAAGGCTACAATGTTATTCTTTGATGAGTACGGGCTGATCAGTCACCAGATCAACTCCTACAACGAGTTCATCAGCTATGGCTTGCAGAATGTTTTTGATTCATTTGGGGAGCTCAATATTGACCCCGGGTTTGATCCCTCAAAGAAGGGTGATAAAGACTGGCGATATGCTTCGGTGAGGTTTGGGAAGGTTACCCTTGATCAGCCCACATTCTGGGGTGGTGAAGGAAATGTGAAAGAGTTCAAGATGCTTCCAAGGCATGCCCGCTTGCAGAGGATGACGTATTCATCGAAAATTAAAGTGGAAGTTCGTGTTCAGGTAATTTTATAAATGACAGTGCTTTGCCCAGAAGCAATTAGTCTTGTATTTGGTATCTGGTCAATGTTCTATCGGTAAGCTTTTGCTCAACTTATGTTGAGGGATATCCTGGTTGCTGATTATTCTCTGTTGATGAAAACATGTAGCTTTTCATGTCTGCTTCTATCTATTCTAGAAGCTTACTGCTGGAATAAAATTGTTGTTCATAAAATCAGTAGAAACTCATTTTCTTCTTCTTATGTTTGTTCCCTTTCGTGTCTTTGCTCAACTGGCTGTTTTAGCGGTTGCTTCTTTTTCAGTTTGATTTGCTAAACTCTAATGAGAAAATTGCTCTTGTGACACTCTGGAGCTGAGTGAATGATTTGATAAATTATGTCTGTACTTGTTCTGATAGTTTGAGATTCTGTGAAAACTATATACCATTATATTTTGTGTTTGTTTCAATTATAGGTATATATCCAAAAACTAGTTAGAAGCGACAAATTTAAGACTGGAAAAGAACAGTACGTTGATAGAGAGTCTGTCATGGAGGAAAGCAGGGAAATAACTGTTGGGCGACTGCCTGTCATGGTGAAGTCTGATATATGCTGGATGAAAGGAGCTGACAAAGGGGACTGTGATCATGATCTTGGAGGCTACTTTCTGATCAAGGGTGCAGAGAAGGTTAGCTAAATTCATGATGTGCATTTAGTCCTGCTTACAGTTGTTTATGCTAATAATTCATGGGCAGAAATTCAATTCTTTGAAGTTTCTACTTTCTTGTTTGATGAAGAGAAACAGTTTCATATTGATTTCTGCATTAATGCATATTTAGATGGTTTGAAAAAAATTTCAAAGATACTCCCCTAAGCCGTGCAAGAAGCAAAGCATTTGTTTATAAAACAATTAAAGGAAGCAAAACTCATGATGAAGACAGTGTTCCAACTTCCAACTTCAATGTTCGTGTGCATGTCGGTGGGTAGTTGAGATGCTGTCCTACTTACTCAACACAGAGGACTTTTACCTGTTTGAAACTTGTCAACCCATCATGGCGGTACCTGAATTTCTTTATCAGCTCCATCCAATATTGGTGCATATTTAATATGAATTGTTGGTGCTTTGTAGTAATAATTAGCTTCCTTTCATCCATCCCAATGGCAGAATTTATTTGGTTTCCTTTTACAGTTTCCTTATCTATTCATTTGATTTTTAGTCTTTAATATTTCTTTCTTGTAACATTCTTTGTGACCGCAATAGTACGTATTCTGTATATATTTGTTGCAGACATTTGTTGCACAAGAGCAAATCTATACAAAGAGGCTTTGGATTATAAGCAATCCTTGGGCTGTTTATTACAAGTCAATGACAAAGAGGAATAGACTAATTCTCAAGCTGGTAGGGAATCTCCAAAGTGAAGATATTAAAGGTGGAGAGAAAGTGCTTACTGTATATTTCTTGTCAGTTGAGATCCCTGTATGGGTACTATTTTTTGCGTTTGGTGTATCATCAGACAGAGAGGCTATAGAGCTCATTGATTATAATCATGATGAAGCCGATTTTCAAAATATTCTCTTTGCATCCATTCGTGATGCTGATGAGAGTTGTGAAGGCTTTCGGCGAGAGAATGTAGCCCGTAGTCACATAGAAGGACTTGTAAAACGCAGCCAATTTCCACCTACAGAATCTATTGAAGAGTGTTTGACTGTGTATGCTTTTCCCAACATTAGAGGCATGAATAGAAAGGCACGTTTCCTTGCATATATGGTCAAGTGTCTGTTACTCGCTTATACTGGCCGCCGAAAATCTGATAACAGGGATGATTTCAGAAACAAGCGGCTTGACTTGGCCAGTGAATTGCTTGACCGGGAGCTGAGAGTGCATATTGCTCATGCTCGTAAGCGTTTAGCAAAGGTTTTGCAGAGAGATCTTTATGGGGATCGTGATGTTCGTCCAATTGAGCACTATCTTGATGCATCCATAATTACAAATGGTCTTCAAAGAGCATTTTCAACTGGAGCGTGGGCTCATTCTTATAAAAGAACTGAAAGGATGTCTGGCGTGGTAGCAAATCTCGGGCGAACAAATCCATTGCAGACCATGGCTGAAATGAGAAGAACCAGGCAGCAGGTTCAGTACACTGGAAAGGTTGGAGATGCTAGATACCCGTAAGTTACTTTAAACTTGGTTTGTTTCTTTGTTCCTTTTTTTCCTTCCTTTGGGGAAGTGAACGATAGGTGGGGCTATGGCCTTTTGGTGTTTGATTTTGTTTGTCACTAACAGGTGCGGTCATGCTGAAATATTAGTAGTTAGATTTGCATCATATGTTTTGATATTCCTATCTCTCTTATCCTCACTTTCTGGGAATGATGCAAAATCAGGCTTTAAGCTTAGAAGAAAGGTTTGATTTTAGTAAAATTAAGGTTTGGGAATGCTTGTGAACAAAGTCCTAAGCCATTTAGGGTTGTGATGTCTGCTAAATGCTTGAATTGGTCTGAGACATTAAATGATACTTAATAACATGTAATTACCTAAACACATGCCCGAACATGGCCCATGGTTGGGACTATAAAAATTACTGCACACCCATCTTTATAGTTGTGATTACTTGGTTTAACACTTGTAAGTGCTGCCTGTGTTAGATGATAGATATTGAGCTTCATGTTGACAATTGAAACCGTCTTCCAAATTCCAACTTTTGCTGTATTATTATTAGCTTCTGATTAAATGGATCTATACAAGTTAATTCAAAATCGAGAAATTTTAAAAATTCTAATGTCTTCATTAGGCTTGAGTTTAGACCACTTCTTCCTTCGCTGTACAGAATGCATAAGCTATTCTTCTGAAGTGATTTGTTTTTATTGGCAGCTTTGATTGTCTGCTCACCCAGTTGAATATGTTGTAGTGAGTTGAGATTTTATCTTTGAATTATCTAATTAGGGTGTTAAACATGAAGTAATATTGCTTTGATTTTATCTTAATTGAATATTGTGACTACAGGCATCCTTCTCACTGGGGTAAGGTGTGTTTCCTCTCTACCCCAGATGGTGAAAATTGTGGACTTGTAAAAAATTTAGCTGTTACTGGATTAGTTAGTTCGAAAACAAAGGAAAATATACTACCTCAGTTATTTGATTGCGGGATGGAAGAGCTGGTTGATGATACCTCTACTAAACTGGGTGGAAAGCACAAAGTCTTCCTAAATGGGGATTGGGTTGGAGTATGCGCAGATTCCTCTTCATTTGTGGCAGAGCTACGATATAAACGACGTGGAAATGAATTGCCTCCTGAGGTTAGCTTTTACCCTGTCATTTTATGTTGGTTTTCTATGCTATGCAATCCATAAGGGCCTGTTTGGTACGCTGGAATTGATTTCGATAGAAATGGAGATGGAGATGAGGTTTAAAAATATGTTTGGTATGTTATGGAAATGAGGCCTCGTTTCCATGTAAAAAGACCAAAATGTCCATTTTTTTTAAAAAAAAAATCTTCCCAAGGTCAAGCCAGATAGAGCTGATGCATCAAAAAAGCGAAATAAGATTTTTCAAATTGGTTGCCGATAGCAGCAAAAACAGCGACAAGGTCAAGCCAGATCTCAACAAATCTATGAAGGTTAAGTAAGATTTTTCAGCAAATTTGTGATCCACCGCCATCGAGGGTTTACCATTTTTCGTAAGATTTCTCGTCTCCTCCATTTCTCAGATTGAAGCCCTTGCCTTCAAAGTCAATGTCGCCGCCACTGATCTGCATTGCAGTTGATTTAATGCCACAAGGTTGTCGGCGAAGTCGGAGTGTGAGGAAGAAGACGGAGGTCGCAATCGTGGGTTGCCGAAGGTCGCCATTGTGGGTTGCTCAAAGTCTCCGTCTTGGGTTGCCGCAGGTCGCCGTCTTGGGTTGCCGCAGGTCGCGATCAGAGGTGGGTGCTTACTGGTGGTGGCGTATATGCTGGGCATGGCATGAAACATGAAAAGAGGGTAGGGGCAAAAGTGACATCCACCTACATGGAATTACAAATCTTAGGTTTTTTGGTGGAATTTATTTGGGTGGATTTGGCATCAATTGCTTACACATGGAAATGGAATTTTTTCAAATTCCACAATACCAAACATGCTCAAAGCATAGAATTGACCTCCATTTCCATTTCCATGAGCTCAATTCCTGCATACCAAACGTGCCCTAAGTTATTCATTTGCTCTTCATTAGGAATTATGTACTGTATATATGGTGATTATATTGTTGTTGTTGTTGTTCTTGTTTGAGCATCATAATGTGGCAATATTGGGTTAGACACCTCACTTGGTGTTGCGCTGATGGAATACCAAACATGCTCAAAGCATAGAATTGACCTCCATTTCCATTTCCATGAGCTCAATTCCTGCATACCAAACGTGCCCTAAGTTATTCATTTGCTCTTCATTAGGAATTATGTACTGTATATATGGTGATTATATTGTTGTTGTTGTTCTTGTTTGAGCATCATAATGTGGCAATATTGGGTTAGACACCTCACTTGGTGTTGCGCTGATGGAACTGGAGCTTCATTGTATTAGTGATGCTATTTCTTTTCCTTTCTGGATTTGCCATGACTTTGTTCAGCAAGTTATGTTATCCTCTTTCTAAGTATCCGTATTTTAATAGAGATAATGAAGTACTATTTGCAATATCTTTGTTTGGTTCAGTTTATTTTTTTTCTTTTTGAAATTATTGACTACCATTTTCCTTTTAGGTCGAAATAAAAAAGGATCAACTTCAACAAGAGGTGCGGATATACTCGGATGCTGGAAGGATTTTGCGTCCTCTTTTGGTAGTTGATAATTTAGGCAAGATTAAAAGATCTGAATTGGAGCAATCTTCTTTCCAGTCTCTTCTGAATGAAGGTGTAGTTGAGCTTATTGGAACAGAAGAAGAAGAGGATTGCTTTACTGCTTGGGGTGTTCAATACTTATTTGCAGAAGCTAAAAGTTCTGTGAGGTACACCCACTGTGAACTTGACATGTCATTTTTATTGGGCTTGAGCTGTTCGCTTGTCCCTTTTGCAAATCATGATCATGCACGGAGGGTGCTCTATCAGTCGCAGAAGCACTCATCACAAGCGATTGGTTTCCCTACGACAAACCCAAGCATCAGAGTCGATACTTTATCCCATCAGCTTCACTATCCCCAAAGGCCCCTCTTCCGTACTATGACTTCAGACTGTCTGGGAAAACCTGAGCATCGTCCAAGTGATGTAGCATCTCCGAAGGCTGAATTTTACAATGGGCAAAATGCGATTGTGGCTGTGAACGTGCATCTGGGATACAACCAAGAGGATTCCTTGGTGATGAATGCTGCTTCTTTGCAGCGTGGTATGTTCAGATCTGAGCACATCAGGAGTTACAAGGCCGAGATTGACAACAAGGAATCAACAGAAAAGAAGAGAAAACCTGAGGACATTATAAATTTTGGAAAGATACAAAGCACAAAAGGCCGTGTTGATAGCCTGGATGATGATGGCTTCCCTTATGTTGGGGCAAGCTTGCAGAGTGGTGATATTATTATTGGACGATGTTCAGATTCAGGGGTTGATCATAGTATAAAGCTGAAACACACTGAAAGAGGGTATGTTCAGAAAGTAGTGTTGTCATCAAATGATGAGGGCAGGAATTTTGCTGTGGTTTCTCTAAGACAGGTAAAAACAAATCCATATTAACTTGAAACGATACCTGCCCACATCGTGCATTCTGTGCAATTGTGCATGCACTCTTGTTGCATAGGATGGAAACATGAAACACATTCTGAATATGTAGTAGTTTCATACAATGAAAACTGAAAATCAACTAGTCTGATAATCAAGGTAAAATTTTATGGTTGGAAAAATCTGTCATTTTCATTGGCATTGCAGGTTCGAAGCCCAGTTCTTGGGGACAAATTCTCTAGTATGCACGGACAGAAGGGTGTCTTGGGATTTCTGGAGTCTCAGGAGAACTTTCCTTTCACAATACAAGGGATTGTTCCTGATATTGTTATAAACCCACACGCATTTCCCTCGCGACAAACTCCTGGGCAACTCCTAGAGGCTGCTTTAGGAAAGGGGATTGCTTGTGGTGGTAAATTGAAACAAGCCACTCCTTTCTCTTCTGTCTCTGTTGAAGCCATCACCGAGCAGCTTCACAGGTACAGTTCCAGAGCATGTGACTAAAATTGTTAAATTATCATGATATGTTGGGATTCTATGAATGCATATTGTAAGGGGTATTCTGTGGCGTGACCTATACTGTGACTCCTGCTTTGGCTTATTTTTGTGACATTGTGAAGATTCTGCTAATTGTTTGCCAATCATGTCATTTCCAAATTTGAGATGGTCTAGCTTTCCTTTGCTACTGGCTCTATAAAATTCAGAATTATATTTCTTTCTTGCTCATCTCACCGGTTGTAACTTTATGTTTTTGAGTAATGGCAGTGTTGGCTTTTCAAGATGGGGAAATGAGAAAGTGTACAATGGGAGAACTGGTGAGATGGTTCGTTCGCTGATATTTATGGGCCCTACTTTCTACCAGCGACTACATCACATGTCTGAGGACAAAATAAAATTCCGGAACACTGGTCCAGTTCACCCTCTGACCCGGCAGCCTGTGGCAGACAGAAAGCGTTTTGGTGGTGTCAAGTTCGGTGAAATGGAGCGTGACTGCCTGATCGCTCACGGTGCATCGGCCAATCTTCATGAACGCCTCTGCACCCTCAGTGATTCTTCTCAGATGCACATTTGCCAGAAGTGCAAAAATGTTGCAAATGTGATTCTGCGGCCGGTGGCTGGCGGCCGGAAAATAAGGGGCCCCTACTGCCGCGTGTGCAACTCCCTTGATGACATCGTCAGGGTCAGTGTGCCCTATGGAGCCAAACTTTTGTGCCAGGAGCTGTTCAGCATGGGGATTAGTCTTAAATTTGAAACCCAGCTCTGCTGAGTCCATTTCCTACATGTTCCTCTTTGTACGGCCTATGGCTTTCATATATACTTTGCTTTTCAGCCTGACACCAGCTTTGTTAAGTTGGAGGTAAATATCGTTGATACAGGCTTGAAGCATATAATGTTCTGAAAAATGTTGCTGTTGCCTGGAATTCTTTAACAATTATGCGTGGAAATGCTTCCAGCTCCTGTTCAAACAAATTTGAGGGAGGCCAGTAATTTGGACAAGCCCTTCACTTGCACCACAAATTTTTTATAATTGTACTTTGAGAATTTCTTAGGATGCAGTGGCTGTTTGTTTTAGTTTTTTGAGATGTTTTTATGGCGATTGGGTCAAGTATGTGAAAAGATCTCTAAAATTATGGTTTAGTTGTCCAATTCAAAACAATAAATACAAATATTATTTGCAATTTACTATGGGCTAAATAGTAAATTCATCTTGGAAGTATATATTCTTGAAAATTTTGTGAGTCTCGTTACCGGAAGTTTTGTAATAATGTCGAAAATTAAACAGTCCAAACTGTCAATTGTTAATTGATCTAAATATGTTGAGGTAATTTTGCTACGTACGATGTGATGCCACGTACTAGTCCACATGTTGCCCCACGTCAGCATGTTCATTCTTCCTTTCAGAAACACCTCAAGAATCTCACCTCCACAAACATCTCCTTCTTCCCTTCCTTCTCGCCGGAATCTCACCTTCTCCTTCTGGAACCTTGCCTTCACTCCTTCATCCACTCCCTTCCCTCTCACACTCGACGCCTCCTCCCTCACCATGAACGTCGGCACCGTCGGTTGTTGCTAATCCCACCTCCACACGAATCTCGAACTTCAAAGCCCATCGCTAGCTTCGATCGACGACGCCGGCCTTCGGTCTCACTGTCTCAGGCAGCGAGGCTCTCGTCTTCCTTAGATCTCGCCATCTCAACCTCTCCCCTCTTGACATGTGGCTTGTCTTCATCAGATCTCGCTTTCGGCAGCCGACAGCCTTTTGTCTTTGTCAAATCTCGCCGTCTCTGCCTCTCCCCATTGGACTCTCGGTCTTGGCTCATCTTCCTTCAAACTTCTTCATGCTTACCAGTCGACAATGAAGCCATGCCTGTGATGTGCACAAGAACGCAGTTACATTTGGACTTCTGAAATTTTTATCTTCTTCTCCTTCACCCAAATGTCTAAAGCCTTCTCCTTGTTCATTTTTCTGGGTTTTTCATTGTTCATTAATTATTGAAGATGCTTTCTTATTTGTTTTTTTTTTTTGGTTATCTTCTTGAAGTGTCAAGTTCGATCATTTTCTGGATGAGATGTTGGTTTGGCTTTGAGTCTGATCATTGATCATTTTCATGATTAGACGTGAAGTTTGATGGTTTTTCTGGTTTTGATTTTGGTTTTTGAGTCTGAATTTTATGTCTTAATTCTGGATTTGCTGAACTCTGGCGTTGGGAAGACATTGATGAGATGAAAAGCAAACAATAAGAGAGGGGGAAGAGATCAGCTGAGGTGGCTATGATTTAGATCATTGGCTGTCATGTCAGAGTGCCATGTGGGAGTTTTTGATCAAACAAAACAGTCAAACTTCACATGTTAACACATAGGCAACATTGTTACGTCTCATGCTTTCGGGTGAGAGAGACCAGAAAAACTTTCAAGATAATATACCTATGAGTATCCTTTTGGGATGGGTTTATTACTTAACCCATTTACTATTCCACTTGCTTAGAAGATCATACGTGTTTGCTATTTCATTACATCTAAACTAACTAAAGCTCCTAAACTTGGTGTCATGCAGCAGTATGCTTGCCAACTCATTTCCCTTAACCTGTAAAGAGAACAATTCTACGTTTAAAGACTAGTAACGCCCACATATTTTCTCCCTAGTTGGAAAACACAGATTGAAGACGTACTTTGGTAGCATCATCCATTATACTATAAGATATTGGCTAATTGGCTGTGGGCTGATTTCTCCCACACAAAAAAAAAAAAAAAAAAAAATTTGTTGATTAATATATATGCTAATCAAATTAGAGAAAATGACTCAAAAATACATTGTAAGGAAATTATTTATTGATTGGTACTACGGGTGCAAACAAGCACCCTTTATGTGCAAGCATTATCCACATGTGCAAAATTCATTCCTGCGAATGTGCAAACACCATCATTGTGTGCAAAATATCATCTACCCGTGTGTAACTTATAACCCACCATGTGCAATGGTTGCAATTAATAATTAATTTGATTGCAAGGTAGATTTTAACAATTCCCCCATCAAATTATTTAATACTACTATATCTTAAAATATAGTTCAACCCAACCCAAAAAAAAAAAAAAAAAAACACCAGCAGCAAATTTATGTTAATACTCACTCCTATTCATAATATAAGATGTATTTATGAAATTAATCTTGGTCTTCAATATAAGATATATTTTCATATTTGTCAATATTTTTATAATTTACTTATATTGATGTTCTCTTAACAATAATCAAAGTGAGAAAATAAGAGAACTAATGAAGTAGGGTGTTTTAAAAAATATACGTCATATTAACTAACTTTCTTAATCTAATCAAATTAAATAAATATGTCTTCTATTAAGCACAAAAAGAAATATTGGCAGTTGTGGTTTTAAAATATTGCTAGCTTATAAACCCTTTTTTGACCTCTTATAAATCCTGTTTCTGTCACTATGTAAATGAGTATTTAAAAACCATTGAGGGCTTATTTAAGATAGTGTCATAGAAATATGGTTGTTTAAGTTAAAATAAAACTCTTCTCACATATTTATTTTGTACGTATAAATTATATTATTAAAAATATAATTTATATTGCTAATTCAAACACAACTGAGTCAATTTATGCAAAATTCAGTAACAACCTCCTCTTTTTTTTTTTTTTTTTTTTGACCTCGAGTAACAACCTCCTCTTTAGCATTATATATAGAAGCATATCGGCCTTGCGACTGCAACACTGGAAGAAGTTTCCATCAGTGTCACATTGAAAAAAATTTAATCATATGGACGAAGAAAACAATAAATGAAGGTCACGAGAATATCAAAGAAATAGTAAATTTGCACGCCATGGCCGGTAGTAATTATGATGCAACTACTACGTTCACCAGCCACCATAATAACTATGCAGCAGAAGTAAATAAATGTTCCTCACTTCCTCCAAATGAAACTTTCGTCTTCATCCAAAAAAATAAAAAAGACAGAGAAAGAAAGAAGAAGAAAATCTGGTCATCGTTGGTTTAAGAATTCCAACGGACTTTTAATCCATGCGTCATCCTTCGTTAAACAAGACTCCCGTGGTCGCTAATATAAGAGCTTATAATTACTATTTCCTCTGATCTTATTTATAAACAATTTTCTTTTTCATGGGGCTGATCCTTTTTATAAACAACTTTCATTTTATATCTGAAAATATAAACTCATTTTTCTTATTTTACCCTTATTAAATATGTATTATTTATAATTAATTATCACATACACCAAGAGTTATATTCAGGAGAAAGAGAGAACTCACTATGTGAATAAAGTTAACAAAGCATTGATAAATGTATTTTATTATCTCTTATATTTTTTTATACACTCTCTCTCTATTTTCATAAATATGGGCATATATGGAAAAAAATATAACATTTTTAACAAATTTATTACTTTTAATTATAAGTTTGTTTTACGCAATCAAAGAGAAAGTTGCTTATAAATAGGATCGGAGGAAGTAATTTGCTAAGTTACTTATTTTTGTAAAAAATATATGTTGATTTTCTCAAAGTACTTATAGAAATAATTTCTACTAAAAATTACTTCTTTAACAAAAAAAATCTCCTTAATTTATGATATCAATAGGAAGAGTTTAAGAAAAAAATTATAAAGAGACGCAGAGTTGAGTTCTTTTAGGATCAAAGCAAGCCCTGTTACTAACTCTCATGTGCTACTATTTGGAATATGAAGGTGGATCTTAATTAGATGTTCAAAATTTCTACGTGCACTTATGTGGCTTATCTACTAAAGTCGGTAATACGGGCTCAACCTGTGAGCCTGTGGGGTAAGACAAGGTTTCCCAACCCATAAAAATGAGGGTCGCACAGGCCCGCACCGCATAGCCCATGGGTTGATACGGGTCAATCAGTGGGTTGGCAGGTTGGCTTGCAATTTTTATTTTTTTTATAATAATCTTACAAAATCTATAAGTTGTCCACTCTCATTTTAGTACCTCCCAATCCAAATAGAAAAAAGCTTACTATTTTCACTTATTCTTTAAATAAAATTATTATATATTGGTTTTTTGAGGATGATTTTATGTTTTTTGTGTATAAACTTTGACATATTTGATAACTTTATATCTTAAATTATGGATTATATTTTTAAATGTGTATAAGAGAAATGATTGATGTTAGGAAGGTAAATTTAATAATTCACATATATGTATATCATATTTTCGACCATTTTTAAAAAATAAAAAATTAATTTTTTTAAAAAAATTGTAGGCTTGCTAGCTGGCCTGCAACCCGCACATTGCGGGTTAGGGTCGGTATTTTACCAGCCCTCACCGTGTAGCTTGTGCATTGGTGCAGGCCAACCCACAACCCACATATTAATCCGTTTTAAGGGCTCTATTATATAGCGACTTGATTACACTAACGCCGCACCTTCCATGAAATCGTGTGCTTGAAGTTAATCATTTTTTTTTAACAGACAAAGGTGATCGCGAACTTTCAGCAAATGATTCTGATAAAAAAAGTTAAATTGAATATTTTATTTTATTTTATGTTTTTGTTTGCCAACGAATATTTTGTATGGTTTGTTTGTAGAGCGACTTACTCCAGAGTCCATACCAGGGAACACCTGTTTTGATGCGTTTTCTTCTTAATTTTAAACAAATATCGAAATTCTATCTTCTTCACTAAATAATCGGTTTTAAAATGTAAATGAAATCATTTTATAACATCATTGACCAATCCTCCGAACAGCATGTCGTGCATTCTGGACGCATCTCCTCCTTTTCGTGTGTGGATGGATTTGGCAGGTGGCAAGAATTTGAAAGATAATGTCATAAGTCATATACGAAGGTCTCAATAATTTTTTTTAATTCCGCAATTAAATATTATCCAGGACTTTACATTTAAAAAATAAAATAAAATAGCACCTTCTCCATTAAAACATTAATATAACGTGCTCTCACATATTTATTTTATATATTATAAATTATATTTAAAAAATAATATTTATCATCAATCCAAATAAACATTTATAGTGCTTATAGTGTGCTCTTTTAGAATTGGAGTCTTCAAAAACAAATTTTCAATCATGATTTATTTTATACGTAAGTATGTGAGAAAAATTTTATCTCGATTTATATAAAAAACACTTATAAATCTTTCAAAAATTCATCCAAACAAACTATAAATTCAATCATTTTTTAATATTTACCACTTCATTTCTTTTTACAGTTACTTGCACCCCATTCTCATAAAATAAGAAAAACGTTGAATAGATAAATTTTTCCATATTCACCCTTATTTTATGAAGGGTGTATATCTTCTTTCACTCCCTTTTATCTTTCTGCATTTACGTCTCTCTCCTATTATTAATAAATGATAAAATTATCAAAAGCTTGTTTATTACTCTACAAGCTCATTTATTATTAGAAAAAACCGTCACAAATACTCTTTTTTTTTTTTATAAGAAACATTTAGAGAATGTTTTCTTTTTTTACTTTTTTTCTTTCCCATTTTGTACTCATTTAATTGCCCTATTTAACATTAATATATTAAATCCATGTGTACACTCTCTCTTCACACATTTTCTCTTTTATACAATCATTTTTATTACTCTTACTCTTACCATATTTATTATGCTCTCTTTTTTACAATCTTTCTTATGGTAATAATTTTCTTATTCTTGATCTCCTTATAAATAAAAGATATTTTAATAAAAAATGTTATAATTTTATATATTTATTATTTATAACCATAACTTAAAAGCTCGAGATTCAGTTAAACATTTTTTATAACAGGGACGGAGTAGTACTTTAAAACAAATTTCTTGGGTACGAGTTACTTATAAAAAAATGGTAATCTGAATTTAACTTTTGAAAAAACCAAGAATTTTGTTGACAAAAGAAAAGTGTCAGATTTTTTAGAATTTGGAGGACTAATCATCAGATTAGAATTTTGGCTCTGCTTCCCTTTCCCTCCATTTTGGTTCTCTATCTTTAGTTTAAAATCTTTCACCCTTCCTCTTCGCTCAATTTAATGCGTACTGAATTCTGTGAATTGATCCATATGAGCGACTGTGCCTATAAATCCTTCAATCTTCCTCCCTCCAACCATCGCCGTTTACGCGTGGCTGATGTTCTTCTTGATCGGGAAGACGACGCCTGCAGCCGCGGCGGTGATCGTATAGGGCAAACCAGCATGGATGGCGCAGGGGAAAAACTGCAAAAAAGACGTGGTTCTGCAGCTATTCATCACTATTCACCTTGCCGGATTGTTGGTCGGTTGTTGGCGGTTCTGAGACGGGCCAAAAAGCCGGGGGTTTCGCAACAGAGGCAGGAGATGCATACAGAGCCGAGAGAATTCAAGAGTACGTCTTTGTCCGCAAGCCGTTCGTTGAATGGATTGAACTGCAATGAGGAATCAGGTGAGAAGTTAATTCTTTGCAATATGGTTCATCTCAATATTTGAAGGCCTGGTTTAGCTGATAATCTCAGTGAAGTGGGAGCCTTAAGCTGCTTATGCTAGAAATCCAAATTGATCAAGCTGATTCTGGTTGCTACTTGCTTTTTGACGACGAAAGTAAATTCATTAATCTTTATGCTGAACGATAGACTGATTACCTCGCCGGCACTTCTGAATTAGTTCAACCTTTTTGGCTGTAATTGTGTTAAGAGATTTTATGAGAATATCACTATCAGTATTCATATGAAGTTTGGCTAGTTATGTTAAGGACCGGAGGGAGTATGATTATTTCAATAGTCATCATTTTCAAGGCTTAGTCTTTAAAAGACATTATCATGGGAATCTTAAATACTTAAAAAAAAAGTACTAAGCTTAAATACTTTCTTTCCCCATTTACCATGAAAGCTGGCTCTGTTCCTTTCGTCCTGTTTTTACTACCATGCGCCCTCCTTTTCTTCCATTCTGTTTGTAAGATTTTTCCTGTCTTCATAGTTAAACTTCTTGTACTGCAGGACTATATAGATATGATACATCTTTTAAGTTGGGAGTTACCTGGGGTTTGCTGTATATGATTGCAGCAAGTAAGAATGAGTTTAGCAAGATGGTTGAGTTGCGGAAAGAAATGGAAATGCTTCTCCGGCGCACGGAAGAGGAACTCCCAAGGAAAGAGACAATTTTCAAGCCATTTAAACCGAATGACACGCTTTCCTGTTCCATCACTGATATGCAAGACGTTTCAAGCTCTAATAGCCATAATTTTGTTCCGTCACAACCAGTGCCAGAAAAAAATATGGTTCATAATCATGTTCAAGAGTATAACTTCAGTAAACAAGATGAATGTGTGGAAGGAATACATGGACTTGAGGCAGAACTTCAAGTTGAGTTAGAAAGGTTGCAGCTATATTTGGATGAAGAAACTCCTTTTGAAGATACACAAGAAGAAAGGGTCAAGGTATTTTGATTTATGATTACTTTGTTTCTTGTATTTGACTGAGTACTGCATATGTTGATGAATGAACCAAAATCACTATCATTTAATGACTTGTGGATTAGAGATATATCAATCAGTTCCTTTGTAATATAACTCTGAAACCCCCCCCCCCGGGTGGTTAGTCCAATCTTGCATGAGTGGCGAATATTAATGTTTTGTTCATATATGATGAAATTCTTGTTGTGTAAGCTTTTTCTCTTGTTTCTACATCAGCTGCACAAGCTCATTTTGCCACTCAGGCTTTGGCTGCTTTCATGAATTTCTTTCATGTGGACGCTATCCATATTCAAACCTGCTATTCATAAAGAGTTCCGTGAAATAGATCAATTTTTTAATTAAAGCAAAAGCCACTCATCACCTCCTTCTGTGAGTCTGCCTGCATTGGAATACTTGTATTTCCGGTGAAACAAGTATTACATTTCCTTTATTATTTTCATTATACTTGTGAGTTTATCAGCTGTTTTCTTTTTGACATTTCATTCGTTTTTGTCGCCTTAATGCGTAGACAAATGGTGGTGCAAAAAGTCAAATATTAGCTTGACCAGGAAATATGCTCTCATTTTTCTAACTTTGACATTAGTCTGAGGTCTTGAAATATTATTGAATTTGAAATTTACTCCTCATTTGAAGAAAGGAACATTAAGATGAAGCTTGACTGCATTGTCCTTTGATACCAAGAGGTGTTTATGTAAAAGTTTGCTTTTATGCAAGAGTTTGCTTTTGATTATATCTTTTACATATTCTGCCAATTGGCCTTAAGAGTTTATTCCTTCTCTTCTGCTTGCCTAGCATAGGTCTAGTGAAATGATATGCACATCTTATTATATACCTGCGTTTGCTCTGTGTTATTGATCTTCAATTCTGTTCTGGAGTCGCTGAAAATGGAATTGGCAGGTGGCACAAATGGATTCGAGCACAAGAAGCAACAGTACTAGTTATGGTGAAATAATTGACGCTCAAGAAGCAAGTAATGACGTATCTTTCGGAGTTCATCCAATTGAACTAGAAAGAAGGTTGCATGAACTACTTGAAGCGAGGCTGCAAGAACAGATAACAGACCTGGAGTATGCTTTAGAATGTGCTAGGCAGGAGGTTATTGAGAAAGAAACAGAGGTTACTTGGTGGAAGGACACTGTGCGACTAATCTCACAGCATGTTCCAGAAATCTCACGATTTACTTTTCGTCTTGATCATGAGGCTGTTTTTAAATTAAAAGCCGAGATTTGAGCTGTAGGATAGCTTGAGAAAGTGTGATGTTGATCAAGCGAGATTGGGTAACTAGTTGTCTGGTGTCTGCTGTTTTGTGTCCTCCTTCAATTTTTATTGAAGTTCTGATTGTCCGCTGAAGAAAATGTTGTGGAACGTGACCCATAGAGGCTTTTGTGATACAAATGAGACAAGTAATGGCCAAAAAGAAGCTAAAATGAATTTGTTATCCACTTTAGGTGTACTACTCAAGATATCTCAAATATACCCTTGAACATTTCCTTCAAGTTGGGGATTGATTCATGTCACTATAAGCAGTGGAGTGAGATTGTTTTTGGTGAAAATGTTTAAAATGTTGCATATGCTAGGTTTCTCGTAGAAAGCCGTCCAATTCGATTTCCAGGTGGACTCATTCTCCCAAATCTCGTGGCTTTAGCTCTTGCTCTAGCTGTGTGTAAGAAGCTCTTGGCGGCTTGGTTCTTTTTGATTCATTATCTTGTGTTCAAATGAGATGAACGCATTGTAATTTTCTTCAACGCTGAGATTATTGTTTTCATTATACTAATGGAAGTTTTGGATTCAGTTGTGAAGGTTATTTCCTTGCTTCTATCTCACCTACTAAAGTTTTGGCCTTGCAAGGGAACGGTGCAAGCCATAGGCTACAACCCAACAGGTCAATAATTTGGGCGTTTAAGCCCATCAATTTAAATCATTCCGCATCATAATTTCACACTCTAGCAGTAGTTCCAACATAATCACAACATCCATGTTCATATTATGAGCATGATGCATGAGCCCGTTAGCGCAAGTGTATGGGTTTTTTTGACCATCTATTTGTTTGCATGAGGTCTTAAATTTGAGTATGATATCAATATGTTTGTGTGTATTTATAAGATAATTTTTGGACTGTCCAGAGAAAGTTTTAGTGGTTTAGATTTAAAATTTTAATTGATGATTTTTAAATAAAAAATCATTTTTTTAGGCCAGATTAGATTGAAAAAAATGTGATAAAATAGTTTCTTAAAATTTTAAAATTGTATTTAAATTTTATGGGATTTTTTTGTAATAAATTCTAATTCCACTAACAATGTGTATTGATAAGTCCAAAAGCGTTTACTGACAAATCCATGGGTGTTCATACTGACAAGTCCATAGGTATCCATTGACAAGTGCATGTGCATCAATTGACAAGTTTATGAGTATTTGACAAATATAATTTATTATAAAAAATTTCTATAGAATTTAAATTTTAAGATTTCAAAAGACCATTTTATCGTATTTTTTTTTATTAAAGAGCTAAATATAACTTTCTCAATTTTAATTCTTTGATCAAAGCAAATTGATTGAATGAGACTTTCTCTGAGGATCGTCATAGTCGCATTATTAATTCTTTTTTCAGAATCTCATGTCAAAAGAGACTCACGAAACTTAGCAACGAAGTAGGCGAGAACTTCGCTGTCGTTTTCCTTTATTCGGTGAACTAAATTTCTCTTCTGATTGATTCCATTACGCGGTACTAAAAAACAGAATAACGATAACGACCGAACTGGGATTGGTATGAGCCCCACTCAACGGTACCATATAAAATACGCGTTGGGATAGTGGATGGGACTTGCCCACTCGTCGATCTTGCTTGTCGTGCAATAAAGCGAAGCCAAGTGCCCATCCACCGCTGCACGCAAAGCCTTGAAAGATTCTCCGGCGTGCGCACTGCGCACCCACTCCTTCCGATACGGTCTCATCCTATTTTCATTTGGTTTGTTTGAGCTCCAATAACAGGAGTTTCATTTCCTCGTCTGACTGACTCTTTCGCAGAGCTTCGTGAATTCTTATACGAAGGTATTTATTTCTCGTCCACAATTCGCCCTTTCCTTTTCCAATTTTCAGTATTATTTCAAATTGCAGACAAACAGATATTGTACGAGTGGTGTGGAATCGATCTTTACATACTATATTTGCTTTCCTGATCCAAGGCATGCTAACACCACTTTCTTCACTCTTTTCTAATTTTCTCCGCTACCAAACGTGATTGCTCCTTCGTGTTGAGACTTATCGTGTGTTTCCTTGTCTGGTAATCAACTTGTAGTTTCGATTTCGAATTATGGTTCTTATATTGGTAATTTCTACTGGCAGATATAGAATGGCTACTGCAGATTCAAACACCGATTCGAGGAATGGGTACACGCTTATGTCAGTGAGGGAGGCTTTGATTAGACAAGAAGATACCATCATTTTTAGCCTCATAGAGAGAGCCAAATTTCCGGTCAATTCTCCCACTTACGATAAAAGCTACGCATCCAGTTTTGATTCATTGGTGGAGTTCATTGTTAAAAATACAGAGTCCATTCAAGCTAAGGTAGTGTTACCCATTATTTCTCTTGGTCTTTCTATGGTTCCGTAGCTAGTTTATTACCCTTCTTGTTTGGTCTGAGTTTGTCAAATTATGTGGTTATAGTTTTTGCCACGTATGTTAAGAAAGGCCGTAAACATTGCCTGATAAACTCACAGGACATACGATTGATTCATTCTTTATGAAAGTATCAACATAGCTTATTGGATGTCATTGCCAAATGAAACCAAACTTTTCCATTGATTGTTTTTTTCAGCGTTAGGTTATGAATTCGATTAGGTTGTGAGTTCGAACCTGTAATATGTGTTTTATTTACAATAAATGAGATTATGTATTGATATCCTTTAAAAAACTAGTTTAGAAGAAAGGGACCTCTGTCTCTAAATTGAATAGATATCAATTGAGGCCTTTGAAATAAGTTCTCAGTCTTAGGATTCCAGTATGAGCAGTATCTTAGGATTCCAACCGCGGTATTTTGTTTACTTACTTGTTTAGAATAGCGGTTGAAAATTTTATAAGTGCTTATGAATTGTAATTCACAGAATACAAAGTAACTTTTACGGTCTACGAGGTGCTTTCACGGTCTACGAGATAAATATATAAAAGAGATTTATCTCGATTTACGTGAATCGGACTTATATAATAAGCCCGATTCAAAATCGCTCTACCAAACAAGCACTTAAAATTATGCTATTACGTTTGATAGTACATACAGTGATACTGATATTTTACAGGCTGGTAGATACAAAAATCCAGAAGAAAATCCATTTTTCCCTGAATATTTACCGTCCTCAGCGGCACCAAATTACCCGTTCCCACAGGTAATTTACCATAATTCCAGCATCCTTTTCCGCTGACCATTTTACTTGGATGATAATTTTTTTCTGTTATCAATTCCATTTTTAGATTTTGCACCCTGAAGCTGCTTTGATTAACATAAACAAGTCCATTTGGAAAATGTACTTCGAGGAGCTGCTTCCAAAGTTTGTTGCCCCGGGTGATGATGGCAACTATGCACAAACCGCAGCTTGTGATCTTTCGTTGTTGCAGGTGAGGTTTTAGTAGTTGTTCTTTTATGAATAGTTTTGTTGGATGAAGTTTACAGCCATCTTTGTTTTCACCCACTTCTCTCTCTCTCTCTCTCTCTCTCTCTTAAAAAAGACGTTTAATCTGTTGATGTACTTTGGCACTAACTCTAAATTCTGAATTGAATGCTTTCAAGTTTCAACAGTGACCTAAAGTAGTATTGATCTTAGACATTTTTATTTCATAAACAATCTGCAGGCCATCTCTAGGAGGATTCACTATGGAAAGTTTGTTGCTGAGGTGAAGTTCAGGGAATCTCCCCAAGAATACGAGCCTCTAATTCGTGCTCAGGTACAATGCTTCATCCATGCCCACTGCTGTGATTAGTGAATATGAGTAGTTTTCTATTTAACATGCCATATCCAAGTGACACAATGGAAGCTCGGTTTTTGCAGGACAGAGAAGGGTTGATGAATTTGTTGACATTCGAGAGAGTGGAAGAGATGGTGAAAAAGAGGGTTGAAAAGAAGGCCTGGGTGTTTGGGCAGGAAGTGGGCCCTGTTCATGATGAGAACCAAGGAAAATACAAGGTTGATCCATCAGTGGTTTGTCTTCTGTACGAGAAATGGGTAATACCCCTCACCAAGCTTGTTCAGGTCGAATACCTCCTACGCCGTCTGGATTGAACCGAATTGCTTGAGGGACCGAATTTGATGCTGTTGTTGGAAACACTAAACTCTTTCTCTGACCTGTCCAAAAAAGAAAAATACTTTTATGACGAATCATTGTTTACTTCTTGTGATTTTTTATTTGGCAAATTGTGGTTTCGCTCATCTGTAAGATAATTAATCAAAATTTTAATTTACAAAAAATAAAATAATTTATTATTTGTACTTTTAATATATACAAATAATAAATTGCAAGACAAAATAATTTATTTTATTTTTATAGTCTATTGCCGAGTATGCATAAAAAATTGCAAAAAATAATAAGTTGCTATTAAAACTACTTCTAATACACAAGGTGTAAAGGTAAACAATTTTAAAATAAAATATGTTATTTAATTTGTACGAGATGAGAGTTTTTATATATAATATGTTATTTATATTTTTAATTCTGTTTTTGGATGAAGAACTTAAAATAAAACAAATTGTTTTTTTTATTTGGACCAAACAAATATTGCGACAAACTGTTGTCAGCCATAAACAATCACCATTCTTTTCTTTTATCCTATTATTTCTCGTCAACGTGGATTCTCTTTCAAAAATTTATTTGTTTATGGTTTCGTGATGAATGAGGGCTAAACCCAATTTAACAAAAGATTACGTAGTCCTTCAAGTAATCCATATGCTGCTGAGCCTTTACTTCAAAGGAACAGGATCTAGAAACCTTGTAAATCCTTGAACCCATTGACACCGCTTGTCCTTGTGTAAAAATTGTAACCCACTACAGTTCATGCTTCATTGATCCCCTGGTAGCAGAATCATCACACTGCTTGATTTGATCTCCCTAAAATACTATAACACTAGATTATACATCAATTGATAAGATAGAAAAATTAGTATTTATAAAAATTAATAAATGAGAGATAAAATATATTAAGATCATTTTGAACCCAATCTAACCATCAACTAACTCTTATATTAAAAACTAAAGAGAGTAATTCATAGTATTCACAATTTATAAATAGCGTAATCTCATTAAAATTTTATATTTAAAATTGACACTTTGGTGACAAGCTATTTGCAAAATATTGTAGGAAGTTCTCATCACAACTTTCCCTTCTAAGTGCTTTCTCTGGGCTGCAAGCAAATTTCCACTTGCTCCTATTCCTAAACTTCGCCCCATGGTTGTCGAACTGCAATTTCACAAGTTCGTGAGCCCCGCTTGAGGTAAAAACTCATGAACAATTGGTTTTGAATTATTAATACTTCAAGGAACCCAAGAAAGCTACCATCAACTAGTTTTTTAGATGCAATGCGCTCAGACGAAGAGTATTTGTTCTGACTAAAAAAGTCTGTCGTATTCTCCTAATGCAGCGTGATGGAATGATTACAACAAATTGGATCAGCTTATTCTGTTTCGGCGACAAGTAAAGACCAAAAAAGTAAGGCCCACTGGACTTCATTCAACCCTCCCACAGGTCCAAAGAACGAGAGAACAGACCGCTACATTTTCAAGCTATTACAACAGAGATTTTTTCACCATTTTTTCGAATACTGTTGATGGAAGTTTAACTATAAATAAAGTGACTGCCCTTGCTGCCGCTGCCAGGCATTGGCTGATGAAAGTATTCATACTTCACATGTAAGGTTCCCGCAAGTTGGTGGGCAACTCCAATTCAGACTCAACTTCATTAAGTGGGGAGAAATAGCATTCGACCATGTCCTCTGACACTTCCTTTAACGTAGGTGGGTCCCACTGCAAATTTAGTCTAAAGGTCAGTTTTTTTTAAGAAATAGAACTGCCGAATTAATATATGCAAAGATTTTGGGACAAAAAGATGAATACCTTGGGTGCAAAATCTTTGTCAACCAGTCTAGCTCGAGCACCCTACATGGACACTCAGTCAAGTACAAACACAAACAAATGGAAGGGGTACTATATGAAGAAAAAACGTTGTCATACCTCGGAGAAATCAGAGGAGACCTGCTGAGAAATTCCACGTAGTGATATCCGATATTCACGTGCAAGACACTTATCAAGAGTTTCAAATCTACCTTCACGAATCTAAATTTCGTAGCAAAAGTTAAAACAGAGATCAACTACAAACTGGGTTGGAAATAAATAGTTAATAAATGTACAAAAGGAGATGTTACTCACAGATCTTAAAGTAATTTTCAAACTCAATGGAGAGGCCTCTCTCATCTTTGCAAGTGTTGCCGTACACCATTCATCATGAGACTCGGCGGCTTCCTTCTCCTGTGTGAATAGCAGTTCATGTTGAAAACAGTCAAGCAGAAAACCAATTGGTCCCCCCAGGGCGCGTGCGGCCGCCGGGAGGGGGGGGGTTAAAGACCACTAGCAATATATTACAAACTGAATTGTTTAGTGAAACACCTAGTTTCCTCCAGTTTTGTTTCTTTTAGGTTTTGGGGACAGATTGCCACCCACGGGAAGGGGGTTGTTTGAATCACTGTCCTGACCAGACAAGTTATGACCATGGAACTCAAACTTTGACCAACTACCAAGAAACCTAGTTACTAAAAATGTCAATTTTTCAGGAAAATTGTCGTGCCAGCATAAATTAAGATCAAGGTTGAAGTTATGCAAGGGCCATCTGATTCATGATGGTTCTACATAATCTTACAATTGATGTTGATTCATTGTAATGTTAAATTGTTAATTTTTCTCAGCCTAATTATAAATCATGTATAAATTATTCCACAAGATGCTTACCAGAGCATCAATAATTTCCTCAACCGTATCATGGCTGAAACATCTATCAATTGTATCAATCCTGGGTCAAGAGTAGAACAATACACTCAGAGGCAGAGAACTCACATATAGTATACAAGAGAACACAAAGATACAAATAAATATATGGACAGATGCCAGACAGGGGGAGGGGAAGGGGGTTGACGCAATGAATATGTCAAATTCCAACAGAATGTTACAGAAATTAAGGAAGTATGAAAACAACATTACTTGCGAAGAATGCTCCTACTTTCTGGATAAACAAGATCACCATACTGTGCCAGGGATGACTCTACAACAGAGGCATCATCTGTGACCAGCTTACCCAGGCGTTCTTCAAGCAATGCAAGCCTCTGCCAATGGGAGTTGACTGGCTGAGTTACAAAATGACAGGAAAATTTAACAAAGGAAAGCACAAAATCAAAGTTAAAAACATACAGCATTTAGTGTATAGTGAGTAGCAAGGCCACAGGCAATCATCTCTACGCCATTAAGCTTCTCTCCTGTAAGTGCCAGGTATTCCCCTGCATAGCATAATATTAATTATAAGGAATTTTGGCAAATCATTTTCCAGATTGTTATGAAATTTTTCAATAACAGTGTAACGCAATACTTATTTACAGCACTAAATCTACAGTTTTACACTAAACTCTCCAGTTAATGGTTGTGGAAATATTTAGAATACTTTATCATCCAGGAGGAAGCATATGCCATATATGGAGCTATGTTCAGGATTCGGTTTAAGATGTATTTTAAGCAAATACATCCACCTATAAATCTCAATGAATACCAAAATATCACACAGGAACCATGCTCTGAAATCACATGAAAAAGTTAATTACCCAAGTAGCCAGGCAAACGAGAGAGATAAAAGGACGCCCCAGCATCAGGGTGAAAACCCATTTGAGCCTCTGGGTTAGAAAAAAGCTGCAAATTTCAAACATTAGAATAATGCGTTAGCCATCACCTGAACTTGCCAATTTGCTTTAGCGGAAAAAGAGTCTACACCCAGATTATCGGAGATCATAATGTAAAGTAATGCAATTCAAACTCATATACTCAAATCATAAGTGTTTTGCATAACTAGTCTTGCACAATGGGTTAAGTCGGCAAGTATCTGAAAGATCACTTACAGTTTTATCAGTTACCACACGAAACATCCCTGGAAGTGAAATTCCAGCACCACATCCCATTGTTATACCATCCAAAATAGCAACCTGCGAAAATGCCCATAAATTTCCTCGTTCAGAAATAAGACCTTTTCAACCGAGTATCAGGAGTAATAACAAAACCATGAGCAAAAATCACTTCCAGAATAACAGATCATTGCTCCAAAGACACTATATCTCATGGGGGGGGGGAACCTTTGAGATGGTGCAATATTTTCATGTGCCTTGAGGCGGGAGGGTTAAGTAATGGTTCAATACTTACATGGGGCTTAAGGTAGGTTCCTTGAAGATATACGTACTTGTATAATGTATTGAAAAACTGTTTAACTTCTTCAGCATTTCCTGATCATCATAAAACTTTTAAAATATCATGAATGTCATCAACCCATCATCAATAATCAACAACTAGTAAGAAACTAAGAATGTCATGAATGTAAAAACTACTGCTCATAGAGAAGCAAAACAACATAACTTGGTTAGCTAAACTAGAGATAGTCCTGACCTCCAAATAAACTGTTTTAATGTCTTGCAAGCTGATTCTAATTCTTAAAGTGTCTGAAGCAATATTTTTATTTTTATTCATATTAGGGACCAAGCTATGTAAGAAAAAAGTGAATCTTCTCTAGCTTGAACTTCTTTGGCAGAACTCAATTTTTAATGTGATGCAGGTTACTATGTTGTCTTTCTCAGTAGCCTTATAGCAGAATTCCATATGAAGGATATACTGCAACTGTTAGTACCGTCTTGTCTGCAGTTATGAATGCTACATATTAAAAGCAAATTATGCCATGCACAGTAAGATTTATATGGAACCAAGTACTAAAAACCAATCGCTAAAATTATTTGATTCATTTCACAATCCACAAGAATAAAATACGAGTCTCCTCCTTCTATCCCACTCTTTTTTTTGAAAAAAAAACGCATTATCAAGTGTCAACTACATATCAAGGTAAACAAGTACACACTAACCCTGTAAATAAAGGAAACTAGGCTCTTCAGTTAGTTAACCTTACGATATGAGCACTAGCTAAATAAGCTGCCATATATAAAGAAGTTAAATTGAGTAACATGAATATGACATAAACAAATTGGATGGTTTCTGGCATGAAACGATTAGGTGTCATACAATACTATTTTGATATCACTTGATACCTGTTTTGGTATTACTTGATAATAAAATGCCCAAAAAGTAAGTGAATATTGAACTGTTTAGATCAGATTGAAATTCAACATACCTTGATTTAAAAAGTGATAAAGCCTTACAACGTCTCCACCAGAACAAAAAGCCCTGCCATTAGCCTTCATAAAACTCACAATAGCAATCAATCAAAACATTGATCAATCTTTATGAGAGAGAGGTCATAATCACAGGCTTGACAGGACAAATTTTGATAGAGCCTGCCAAGTTAATACTATGCATGGTTGTTTCCAACCGAACCTTAGCACTAGGATGCAATAATTTATTAGAAGGCGCGCTGAAAATATGATGAATAATAACGTCTTTTTTTCCCCCCTCTTAACCATAATTAGGGAGGAAACTCTGCCTTCACCGCATGACTGGCAGAAACTATCCTCCACGGTTTTTTTTTTTTTTTTTGGTGGAGAGGCAATAAATTTAAATAACGAAATGCATGGTGCTTCTATGTTCTGCAGTTTTGTGCCAACTTTTTATTGTGAAAACGACCGGATACCTTCATTAAAACAAAGCCGATAGCAGGATTGTCTTCCCATGAAGTATACAATCTCGTCAGTCGGGATACCTACAATTGGAAACGACCTCTATTTACAACATTTACTAAAGACGTACGAATTAAAACATCCAAAGGACGAGTGGCCTGAAAAAAGGAAGAAATGCCTAACCATCGAAGAAGTGAGTGCATTAAGAGAATCCGGTCTGTTAAGAATAGCACCTCTCGATATAGCTCTTCCTTCAACTAAAATCTAAATGTACAGAAAGAAACAGTAAGTAAAATGAAGGGGCGGATATTAATAGCACGTAAATATTAATCGAATCTATGAAAAGATTTGAACAAGGCATTCTTGGGCTTTGTCTTCTAAATATAACGAAATATAAGGTGATCAATCTGCACACACCTTTAGCTATAAAGCAAACAAATCATGAAGAAGAATGCGAAAAATGACCTGGTCTTGGGGATCATCATGCACGACATAGTTTGGTTGAGCAGAGAAGGCTCTCCGATGAAAGCTGCGGAATGAGCACCTAGTCTCCAGTAGCAGAGCTTTCAATCTCTGCATCTTGTGCTCTCGCTTGCTCGCTTTCTAATTTCCCCACTGCTTGAGCTCTGAAGTATGAAGCGAACGCCGTTACACCGAGGCCGGGAGTGTACTGTGTACCAATCCGGTCACGCCGATTTTAAATGAATGAGCAAACGAAGAGCGCTTTTCCCTCGGAAAATCCACTTCGCCTCAGGCAGCAGGGGCTGTGTTCCCCTTGTCAGTGACATGAATCAGAGACTCACCCAGACAGGAGGCCTATGGGTTCCTTCGGCCCACAAAAAGAAAGCCCATATATTTGCTTTTATTGGGCTGGAACTGTATAATATCCGTAGCACTTGTTTGCCTGCCGCCTACCGGTCAGTACCCTTGCCGGTTGGATTGGACAAACCTTTTATGGGCACAGTGAAGCCGAGCCCGAGCTTGGATAATGAGGATGCTTGATTTAGCTTATATTTATATATAAGTCTGATTCATGTAAATCGAGATAAAACTATTCCATATATTTATTTCGTAGACCGTAAAAGCTACCTCATATACCATAAATCACGATTGAAAAGCACTTTTGGAGGTTCCAATCGCTATTCCAAATACCCTTATTTCCTCACTCTACCATGTCCCCGTTGGGCAATCCCAAAAAGCAAGTTTTTGTTTCTTTTCATATGACTATTAAATTAAGTCATACTAATATTTAATTTAAACATTATCACACCTAATTAGAAGTAGTTATCTTAAAAGTATTTTTTGCCTTCATATGAATTCAAAGTCGTAACCCTGTGCTTAAAAAGCCTCTTAATTTTTATTTAAGGGTTAATGCATACTTCAACTTAATTCACTTTCTAACAAGTTTGATTAGAATATACTTCATCGGGTCCTTAATATAATATATATTTAGGGAGTTGATCTTAGTTTCAAATATAATACATAATTTTTTTATTTGCTATTATTTTCCTAATTTGCCCTTATTGATACTCCCTCAACAATAATTAAGGAGGAGAGGGAAAAGGGGATTAAGGAAGATGATTATGGTATTTTAGAAATTATATGTCATATTAACTAACTCAACTAACTTTCTTAATTTAATTAAATTAGGTAAATATGTTTTATATTAATGACTTAAAGGAGTAATAAAAAGTCCCTTTGAAACATAGAAATATAAGGTATAAAAAATGGTAGTTTAATCTATTTTGATATAATGGATAGCTTTAAATAAAATTAAAATGAACACTCAACACAATTGACAGTTTAATTATCGATGCCTCATAAGTGAGGCCGTCAGGCGTCAAAAGCGTCTTGCTCGTGCTTGCTTTTGTCTCAAGGTTATAACCAAATGATAATGCATAGATGTTTCATGAAGCTGAGAATTAGTGATTCAAAGTAAAGTCGCTCTCAAACATATAGTATAGAAGGAAGAACCTAGATTCCCTGTATTCTTCCATAAGAATTGAATCAAAGGATAACCTTGATGGCATATATAGCATTCATATAAGTGATCATTCATCTTCTTAAAGTGGTGCATGATGATGTTCTATAGAGCCAGAACAATAGTATTCACACAATTAATTGAAAAGGACGATGTCTTAATTATCATATTGTTCACCGAAACTTGTTCAACCAATTTTGCCGTAGACTCAAGACCCTTAACTTATGGAATGATCATTTTTAGAATTGGTCTTTTCCTATGATGTAGCACTGCATTTCTTTTTAACCATAAAACATGTATTGTCAAAATTATCACATGTAAGAGACATGGCTCATTAGAATGATGAAGATGAATAAGGCATTCCTTGAACCAAGACAGCAAAGCAGAAGAATCCAGTAAAGGAATTCTTATACCTGACAAACTAAATCAGACAACTTTTGCTAAAAGGCATTGAAAAGAGATATGAGCCAAAGTTTCATCCATGTTACCACCAAATTAACAATAGCCACTAACATTCATATGATGATTTTGAAGAATATCTATAGTAGAGAGGGCTCCCGAAGTAATTTCCAGATTAGCAAAAGAAATTTTGGTATAAATGGTAGCAGTAGGAATTCGGGCCAACCTGAACTCGACGGGCTGGCCCAAACGGGCTTGAATGATAAACGAGCCAGGCTAAATAAGCATGACCTCCTTACGGCCTGCCATATGGCAGCCCGAGCCCGTTTAATTAGCTCGTTAGCCCTTTTTTTTTTAAAACCTATATGTTACAAAAAACAATGAACTGACGGCAACGGACTCACGGAGACATGGATGCAAGGACTGGTTGACTAGAGGAGTAGTCGCGTGGAGGCTGGCGACGGACTCACCGACGGGAGGGCTGAAGGTAACAGACTCACGGAGACACGGACGCAAGGATTGGTCGATTAGAGGCGTGGTCGCGTAGAGGCCGGAGACGAACTTACCGACTCAAGGATTGACAACGATGGACTCACGGAGACACGGACGAGAGGACTGCTCGAATGGAGGTGGAGGTGTGGTCGGTGGAGCATTGGAGGTCTGGAGCATATCTGTTTAGATCTAAAGCATCTAATCTTTAGATCTGTTCAGAGACTACATCTAAATCTGATCATGGCTTCATCGTACGAAGGAGATTGGAGAATGAAAATGATTTTTTTTTAATTTTTATCGAGTTAAACCCGAGGCTAAATGGGCCTCTAACACTCGGCCCAAACCCGTTTATTTTTTCAGGCTAACGCCAGGCCCAAATTACCAGTTCTAATAAAAGGAAACTTTTAAAACATCTTCCAGAATGCATTATCAATAGGTTGAGTCCCAAATGCCTTATTTAAAATAAATTGAAATTCATCCTTGCCTTATTTAGGTTGAGTCTTAAATGTCTTAAATGGTACAGATGCTTTTAATTGTGGGGGTGGCACTCTGGTTTGTTGGAAAGACTCTTTTTGTGGTTTATTTTGTTGATCAGTCCCCTTTCTTTTGTCACTGTAATATATCTAGGGGCGAAAATGCAATTCTACCCATAAACATTTCTCGAAAGAGCTATCAGCACAATAAACATTTTTCAAATTCAAAAGTATCCATGAACATTAAAAAGTAAACCAATAATGTCAATTCCGTTAACTTCGTCTGACAGTGTTACTTTATGGTTAAAACAACAGGCGAGGCCCACATGAACAAAAAAGTAACATTGTTAGTCCAAGTTAACGAAAATGACAATGAGTCTGCTTTTTAATGTTCATAGGTACTTTTGCACCATAAAAATATTTACGGTACTGGTAGCTCTTTCGAAAAATGTTTATGGGTAGAATTGTATTTTCGCCCCTAGATATAATACAGTGACAAAAGAAAGGGGACTGATCAACAACATAAACCACAAAAAGAGTCTTTCCAACAAACCAAAGTGCCACCCCCACGATCAAAAGCATCCGTACCAAGAAACAACTAAAACCTGTTGATCTAAACAGTCTACAAGCAAATTCAAAAGGTATTTTTGTGTTAGAGAGATAAATAAAGTCAAAATCATATTTTTTTAACATATACTTGCACCTTTGTACTGTCATGGTTTTCCTGAAACCACGACATTTCTAGCTTAAAATCTTCACGGCGATTAGGGAAGCATTGAATGAGCCACTTTTCTAGCCACTTTGACAGAATTCTAAGATAAAAAAGACAAGTAATCTCGAATAGCAAATAGATCAATACTTTCCATCAAATTTTCTCAAACCTGAACAGAATTAAAAATTGGTAGTCACATCTTTTTATGCAAAAAAGGTGAAATATCTAAATGTTAACAAGATGAGATTTTCTTCCTCTAACCGCATTTCATTTTGAGCTAGCAATTTTTTTTCTTTTTAAATTTTTGTAAACTTCATAGTATATATTGTTTACATGTGATTCTATTTTCGATAAAATATTTAATCCCTCCTAAGGTTTAAAGTTTTCATCGTATGTTTCCCTTTTAATAAGTATGCTTCTAGATATTCAAACTTGTATTCTAATTTTTAATAAGTATACTTCTAGATATTCAAACTTATATTCTAATCCTTATAGAGGTAAGGCCGCTTAGTGTCTCAACTAATAATTTTACATGTGATTATTTTAGTCCTGAACAGAAATAATAAAATCATGCCTTCAATCGCTCTGCATGCCAAAATCTGACCCATGTCCTTCTATCAACAACATGAAACATTAAGAAAAAGCTTATAAATTTCACCCAATATCCTATCTATACAAGAAAAAACCTACATTAAACATGGGATGGTGACATTGAGAACAGATGCTTCATATCATCTTTCTGTACTGCCAAGTTTTCCACCATTCTCTCTCTAAATCTATACGTGCACTTCAGATCTAACACTGTAACATCATGATCAACTAACACAATACCTAGCAATTTACACTACCACCACAACTTTTATCTTTCCTTGATAGCTAAAAATAATCTATGAACTTCAAATTTTCATCTCCCTATGAGACAGAATGCCTCCTTTGTCTTGAGGAAGAACCAGATGATTTGGTATCTACAGGGACTACTGATGTTGGGCTATTAGAACTCCCTGAAGTCTCAGAGCTCCTATTCTCTCCCTGTCCTTTCCCCACAATCCACAACTTATCAAAGATTCTCCTCGACCGAGATGGTAGGAGTTGCATGCCACTTTTACTGCTTTTGCTATTCTTCTTGTTCAGTTTCCCTTTCTTACTGAACTCTTCTTCATCTTTGATGCTCAAATGGCTCATCTGATCTTTGAATGACTCACAATTCTCCCCTGCTGTTTTCTCATAATCCTCGTCACATTGATTGCCACCGAGAGCTCGAACATTGGCAGAAGCTCTAAGCTGCTCATAGAAGAGAACCTGCACTACAACTCGAAGTGGAAGCCGGTCGTTCTGTGCAGCATGCATCGATGCTTCCTCCGTCAACTTCTTCACATCCATCAAACCACATATCTGCTTCCTTTCTGCTTTTGTTAGGCTCGGGTGCTCCTGCATGCATAAAAAGGAGAAATCTGTTGACTATTTGTCTTCTATTGATATGGTCAGTAATAGTATGAAGTACACTATCCATAGCAATGTCAGATAGTGCAACATTAGTATTATAAAACATAGTAAACAGAATTATGAAGCTTCTTACAGAAATCTACCTTCAAGTAAATGTCAATTGCTCTGTAGAGGCCATCGTGCTTTGGTCGAGCAAACTCTGGAACTGACTCTGACAATTCAATGAAACTAGACACGCTGAGATTTGAATCATGTGCAATTTCTGCTAGGTAGCCATCCACCAATTTGCCGATGTTCAATATGCTTTTTCCTTTGTCTCCATACTCATCAACTTCCATATCACAACTTTCCTTTACAAAAGTCATCCATCCATTCAAAAGACATTGTACTAATTGAACATCATATATGGTTGTCTGAGGAGGCCTTGCAGGGATCAACAGGTCTTTAACAGAAGCTTCATGCAATCTGAAGCTAATGCTCTTCATTAATTCTTCTCTTGACGACTCGTCTGCTCCAACTAATATGGCCACTTTCAATAGCTTCAGCAAGAAGCTACATGAACAGCCTCCACCATAGTCAGACGGCAATAAACAGACAATTGTTTCTACCAAGGTTTTGTTCCTCCGAGCATGAGCATCAGAAGCTAATGCCTCAACAGATTCAGGCAACCATCTCACTGCATAGACCTTTAGAGCCTCTCCAATTATGACACCATCCATTCTTCCCTTTGATTTTACAGCAATCATTACTCGTTTGTAAAGATCAATGTCCAGCTCGCATACATCTTCGACCCACCAATCCTTAGGAACCGACTCGATTTTCTCCTTAGTTGCTATCTGGTCCTCAGTAATTTTATCAGGCTCACTTAGTTTCCGGTTATATGTGTAGGACCACATGATGTGTTCTGGGTTCACAGAAGTTTTTGAAGCTATGGAGTCTATGCATCTTCCAATGATCTTCAGATCCTCAGACCATGGCAGAAGAGATTTAGTAGTCTGAAGAACAATGATAGAATCCTTCCAGCTCCGGAAGATACTCGAGTTTAGGAACACCTCAATCTTGAAAATTAAGTTCCCTTTGTCGGTGTCCTCAGTCATCTCAAGGTACTCTGCTGCACAACGGGCAGCCACGACGTTGTACGCATTAAGCGTAACGGTTATTCCATAGCAGAATTTTGCACATATTTCAAAGGCTTTAGGCCCTCCAGGGAAATCAGCTATGTGTATTTCATCAGAATTCTCTTCGTTTGCCTTTGATACCAGCTTCTGGAGTCTATTACTCTTGGACAGGAGAGGGAACTGCAAAATAACAGAGGTAAATAATAATTAAGAACAGAAGAGGAAGCTAGCACCAAGCTGATTCCTCTGTATCTATGATAATACGTATGGGATCAAAATGCAAATTCAATGCACAAATTAGAACACATCCTTGGAGTCAAATTGTCAAACTCAATTACTATATAAACGCCAAAATAATCCTTCAGATGTAAATACATGTACCTTCCTCAAATTGTCCTGGATTGTATTTAATAGGATAAAGATAAGTAAGGGGCTAAAATACTATGTACCTTGTGAAGGTAAAACTTCACTTCACCCACATTAATGATGACATCAGTGGCCAGATCGGGTGACACATACCTGCATGAATTGTATTTTGTATGTTATGCTTTTAATCAAGGACAAATTATTCTGCAGCAAAGGAGAATCGAAAAGGCTTTAGTAGTTGCAAAGGATGCTCCATCTACAAATGAGCTTTGTGTTTGGACCGATTCCAGAAATGAACGGTCCAAGTTTGAATCCAGATTTGAGTCAAAATTAACGTGAAGAAAAGAAATCCTATTTGTAGACCATCAAAATCAATGCATAACAAAATAACTAGGTAGATACTCCCTCCTATTAGTATAGGAGACAAAGTTGACTTTTTTTAAAAAAATTAAAGAAAATAAGTTAGATCAAAAAGTTTGTAGAAAAAACAATAAATATAAATATTATAAAATAATTTAATTAGATTTTTAATATTTCTCAAAACAAAAAAAGTTAACACATACTTATATTTAAGATTGAGGGAGTAATTTATAAGTGATAGTACATACTTGCAGGTCTTTATTGACTGACCACATGCGGCTCTTGGTTGCAAGAGACATAGCACATGCATGACATTAATTACAATATTTCATGGTCAAACACAATTTATAATATGCTGGGCAACAGGGATTCATGCTATCCCTAAAATGTGTTGAACCTCACTTTAAGTATGCCGGGAGAAAAATAAAAGCTCAAGCTTGTCAGATAAAGTTAATATATGGGGGGGGCATATTGCAGCTAATAGTATTGTTAAAACTTTAGTGAAGCCTTGTTTATTCTCGATGATTGAAGACGACGAATACCACAGATCGCTTTACCAAAGCTGGACGACAAATTCGTGACCTTTTGACACTCCTTTCCCCTTATCCCCCTTTTTATCTGTCACCGGCAATAAAATATTAACGTTGTTGTCATTTTATGAGACACTCATGACGCTAGTTCTGGCTCCTTTATTTTCAACATTATTTCAATACTAGAAGGTTGGATTTTTTAGGCAAACACCATAGGTTGCTTGTCATAGTTTTTCAAAGCGATAAGGAACAACCTACACAGCAGTGCTTCACCCCCACAAAGTTCCGATTCTAATTCAATGATAAACAAAGTTACCAAGGTTAACTTTTAGACGGAAAAAATCGATGACAAAAAGACATGCAACCCAAGAATGAAGGAGACATGGGAAAGATTCAACAATGAAAGCATAGATGAAAACAAAAACAGAACCAAGGACAATGACTCTGCATGCTGCTCAAGCAATAAAAAAAAGCCCCCCCATAAAATCGGAACAGTTAATAGCTTCTCACCTGATGATAGATTTTCCATCAGCTTGAAGAGCATCAGGCTTGGAACCCAACTTCATAAACTTCATTTCTTTTACCTGGGATTCGGACTGAACGAGGTAATAGTGTGTGACCACAGAAAAGCCTTCAGACAAAAACGATAAGCCACGCCTCTGGTTCTCCGAAGTCGTCGTCCATAGGCTAAACAATCTCTGCTGCAAATGTTAATAATGATCTCACTAAGCCTCTGTTAACAAGCCAATGAACAGAGAGACAGGCCCGGAACAGTGCCTGAACCAATGCCAGAAATGGCGTTTGCAAGCAGAGTACACTCTCACTAACACGCTTCTCAGGAGCCCAATGAACTTTGGACTGAAACAATTACAAACCAGCAACTCGATTCTCGCGTCGTCGTTCCAGTGATAACGCTGTTCGTGAGAGAGAGAGAGAGTGGTTTGGGTAGATTCGTACTGGAAAAGGGCAAGAAAATAATATCCTCCTGGTGGGTATCAAAGCTGAGTTGCAACTTGCAAAAAAGCAGTTTACCTCCAAAAACAAAAATAATTGCAAAAAGCAGCACTAGTATTTGTTTGGGGAAAAGCAAGGAAAACGTCTCTAGGCTGGTTAGTGATGGAGTGTCCGGCTAATAATAAAAGAAGTTGTTTGTGAAGAGAGAAATATGGCGTCAAAATTCTGGGCTTTGGAGTAAAATGAAAATGGCGTCAGAAGTTTACTTGGGGAGAAAAATAAAAGAGATTATTGCAGAGCAGGAAAACTGATGATAGTAATAAATTGTCGCCGCCTTTGCTTTAAATCATTCTGATTCGCTGAAGATCTTCCCTTGGCGCAAATCTCAAAGGGTCTTCGTCTCTCTTTACATCCACTCTGAGGACGCTATGAATGATCATCTTTCTAGGCCTGACGCGTTTGTCTCTCCAGTGCCTGAATGTTGCAGGAAAAGAAGAAGAGAGAGGGAAAGTTGAGTCTGTGTTTATGTATGCGTAGTGGCAAGGCGTAATACGATATTGCTCAGTGGATTTCATGAGCCTTTATGATCGTGAAAAGCATGCCACCCTTTGTCGACCATTTTGTCCCTCCCCTTGATGCATAATTTCGAAAATGTCATTGCTCTTTTTTTTCTTTTTTTTTAAGGCTAAATTATATAAAAGTCAAGGTTATTAAATCAGAACCCGTCATTGAACTGGTTGGGATATTATGTTAAGGGTTAGTGGATCAGATCATAGTTAAATTAAGACTAACTTAAAATCAAACCGGTAAAAAAATAAAGATTTTAGGCTTATTAATATAAAAGTATAAAAAAATGGAAAAAAAAAATTTACCGGGTCACTATCTCAGACCGGACTGGTTCACCGGTTTTCAGGCCAAACCGGAAGGTCCGGTCTGAGTTTAATAATATGGTACAAAACCCCCATAAATTTTAAATTTAACCCCTGATTTTTCATTTTTTAACCATTAACCTCCTGTTGTTAAGTGATCGTTATCTTTTAAACAGAAATTGTCACATTAGGTTATGAGGTGACACATGGTACCCTGTATAAATTATTGATTTCATAAAATCCCCTTAAAATTTAAACAATTGCAGATAACCCCCTGAATTTTGGTTAATTACAAATAATTCTGTGACATTTTAAAATTTAAATTTAATTCTCTTAAAATTTTAATTTATAATATTAAACCACGTATCGTTACGTTCTATCATTTTAATAAATTTATTAAAGTTTTTACTATCATTTATCAATTAAAATAATTCTTTTGTATAACAAAAACTAAAAAAATAATACTTAGAAAAATACAAAATAAACGTTGAACCTCAAATTAAAAAAAATGCATTACTAATAAAAAAATTAATGAGGGTAAGAGCTATTATCTAACGAAAATGTAATCTTTAAACTATCAATACTCAATCATCCCAATAATATATTTTACACAAATAATAACACTTTTATACTATCAATACTCAATTAACTAAAGAAAATAAATAAATGCTATACAAATGATGATATTTTTATTTTTATATTTTAAAAATATTATTCTTCTAGTTTTTTCATACAAGAAAACTATTATAATTGACAAATAATAGGAAAAAAATTTATAAATTTATAAAAATGATTAAAGTAACAACATGTGGTTTATTTATTATAAATCAAAATTTTAATAGAGTTAAAATTTAAATTTTGAAATTTCAATAAGGTTATCGATAAATAATCAAAGTTTAGGGGGTTATTTGCAATAGTTCAAAGTTAAAGGGGGTTTTATGAAATTAATAATCTACACAAGATACCATGTAGGATACCACGTATCATCTCATAATCTGACATGTCAATTTCCGTTACAAAAATAACGTTTACTTAACAGCAAAGGGTTAATGGTTAATAAATGAAAGATTAGGGGGCTAAATTTAAACTTTAAAATATCAATGAGATTATATGTAAGTGACCCAAAATTTAGAAGGATTTTATATAATTTAAATTTTTTTTAATAATATGAAAAGTTTCATTTCAAGTTTTCATCTCTCCCCAAAAACTACATTTTTCAAAATTTGAATTTGTGTTCCAACCTCTCAGTATGGGTGATCTCTTACTTCCTTACCCATCAATTTATTGGTTCCTTACTCTAATTTTTCCACCTTACAGGGTTTAAGCAATTTTTTTTTAAATTTTGTGAACCCAGTAGCCTCTCCACATAAATTAATAGATGGCAGTGAAATTACATTTATTTTTAAATACTAAAATTTAACTACGTATATATAATATATGTGGTTGGATGAGAATAAAAGTAACAAAAACTTCAAAGATAATGTAAATATACAAAAATTAGCTAAAAACCTCAAGGATAGAGATAAAAAAAAAAATTGTGTTCACTGGTATTGTCTGGAATCCACATTATTAATGTTTGTTTGAGTTAGTGGTAAAAACTTCTTTTTCAATATGATTTATGGTGTATGAGGTAAATATGTGAGAGGAGTTTTATCTCGACTTGTATAAATATACTTATTGAACCCCAACTAAAACCAACACTTATAATTCATTTTTGTAAAGAATTAATTAGTCCATAAAATAAGTGGCTTTGAGAGTAATTAACGTGTATTTGTGAATTTTACCCACACAAGTAGTGTTTAAACCTGATTTTATATATGTTCTCTCTCATTCAAAACTTCATTTAATATAAATAAAATTGGAAAAAATCAATTTAATAAGTTAACTATTTTTTTATTATAAATTAATTAAAGTGACTTCGCAGTAGAGTTGGAAATCAAGGCCGGCCCTTAACGGGCTAGGACCGACCTTGCAGGGCTCGAGGTAATAAAAATTCCTATTTTTTAAAGCCCGGTCCGAGAGTATGCAGGCCAGGGTCAGAAGCCATTTTGACAAAATTTAACTACATGTTTACATGCCTCATTAATAAAATAAATACAGTTACTAATTCACAATCAAAGGTAAAAAATAGTGTCCACAAATAACTCACAGTCTTACACAAAACATAAGAAGGTAAGAAGCTAAACACTCTAAGCAATATGAGTATGACAACTATTATTTTCATCTTCTTTGTTGCTATCATCAATTTTAAAGAAATTTGATTATGATTCACTTTGAGTAGTAGGCTCTGCTTAAGGGGTAAAAATATCAAGAATTTATTCTCCCGCATCATGAATACATTTATAATATTTATTTGTAACAAATAATAAATCAAAATGATAAATAACTTTATAACAAATACAAAATACAAATAAATTAATAAATTACCTTCATATGTGAAACTTTGGAGTAAATAAGAAATATCTAACGTATTTTTCTTATAAAATAAGAAATATCTTTTATAGATTTTTAATTTTTAGGATTCTTAATATGAGATATTCTTATGAAACTTAATTCTAAAAAAGATAATAATAATTAAATATTTACAATATCATTAACAAAATATAAAAAATTAATAATATTATTATCATATAAATATTTTTAAAAAATGAAAAAATATATACAGGCCTACAAGGGTCTGCCCGTGACCTTACAAAACTGGTCATTTTAGGCCCACTTTCATTTTTAAGACAAAAATCATAAACCCCGTCCTTATAAACTCATGACTTAAACAAATCCGCCCGATAAACTCAATCAATTTTCCCGACTGCAAGAAGAATATGATAAGCACAATGAATGAGCCACATTAATCATCCAATGACCTCATTTTTAAACCGGAAAAATGATCCAATAACTAAGCAGATCATAGGAATCCTGTGACTTCCTTCGAATTATAACACGTTAGATATGAAATAATACTTCAAAGTTATCTGATAAAAATGCTTAATAATCAATAATGAGTATTCTTGTTCTTTGCAATAACAAGTATACCTGAGTTTTGCGTAACACTTAAATCATGGTCTTGTAAGTTTTTTTTTTAAAATTGGGATAAAATTTTTCTCCCATACTTACTTCATAGATCAGAAATGTTATTTTTTAAAAGCTAACTCAAACACATACTGAAGTGCAGTTTGGATGAAAGCACCTCGTAGACCATAAAAGTTACTTCACATATAATAGTTTTGATAAAGTGAATGAAATATTATTTTTATATTCAGTTATTGTACAATATCAACGACTCTGTAAGTAAATAAAAGTTTATAGTATTACATTCTTACATATCAGTGAATGTCATTAAATTGATAAAATTTTATAAATTTGTCTTTATTAAATTTTGTCTCTATTTACTTTACAAATTATTTTCACACATTTTTTTCTCCCCTCTCTCTCTAACATAAATTAAATGTAGGTAAAATTGGAAAAAAGTCATCCATTACTTTATAAGTGATTTACATTTTGAAATAAGTGATTCTTAGTGATGACAACTTTTTTTCCAACATAATTTATTATATGCGAGGTGAGTTTACGATAAAAAATTTAGAGAGAATGCCAAAAAAATACTATCTAAACTTCAAAATCCCGTTAACAAGTTCGGTAATGGGATTAACAAGAATGATAATGCAATTAACAAATCATTTTATTGTTAAATCACCTATTTGAGATTTTGAAGTTTAAATGGTATTTTTTTGAAATTCTCCCAAAAATTTATCCCAACTTATATAAATATATTTTTACAATATTAACTCAAAAAGATCGTAAATCGTTTATTTACAAGTGACTTATTTATAGGAGTACAATAGTATATCATTTATTTATTTATTTATTTTGCACATCTTAAAAATATGATCAAGCCATAACTAATATGGTCCCCTCATCAATGATTAGAGTTAGTTGATTCATACGCTTATCCCAACAACACCACTTTAATCCAACAAAAACTTTCACACTGTCTTCATGATTAATAGTAGCAACTGAATTATGGCCTTGAGTCCTAATAATTTTAGGACCACAGGAGAAATAAAATATAAAGTATACTGCTATCCACAACCCCAGGGTCCTATTCTTCTTTAATTCCCGTCCTCCCACTCCACAAACGTGTTTCTACTTTCTGGTCCTTTTTATAGATTTATCTTCATCTCCACATCTTCCTACCATCAATGCCCATATCAACCCCTTCCAATAATACAACGAGTTCCCAGGTCCATTCGGTTCCTTTCTCGTTCTATATCAGTCCCTTACAACGACCAATTATACTTCTCTCTCAAACTGATGAGTTCTTTTCTTTTTTCTTTTTTTTCCTTTTTCTTTTCCTTCTCATTATATTAGGAGAGATCTTTGATCTTGGTATATATAAGTACCAATCACTAGGGTTTGCGAGGGGACCATGATCCGAACAACATGGTCCTCCACAATCATGGTATTCTCTTCTTGGTCCAATCCTCAATCATGCTCTGAGCTTAGCTTGAAAGCACATGCGTATCCAAGAAGTTAATTATGGAGCCTTTATAAACCTTGTCACTTTTTAAAAGTATTGTTCGTGTTATGGAAATTTTTATATTGTACTACTAGCTATATATAATTATTCACATTACTTTTAACACAGATCTAAATTATTATTAGCATTATAATTTGAATACTGGGCACTTTGCAGGTGAATGTGTAGTGCACAATCCTTTCAATGGGTTGACCCTTCTCGCTCATACGGATTTCAGGCCCGTTGCAATATTCCTTGCAACTATATGTTGGAAGTGGGGTGCGAAACAGTATTACTCTACACGACAAGTAAAGGATCTTATTGTTCTCACTTCTTTTACTCAGAGTATCTGAATCTTGCACTTATCCCATTTCAACGAGAGTATTTATCGCACTTTCAAATTAATCCAGATTAAGTCAAAATACAAAGGATGTCGAAATTTTAAATAAAAGATCTTATAAGTACCCAGCCATTTGATCTCCTATTATGAGTGTCACACCATTGCACCTTACCAATAGTAAAGTATAGTTTATAAGTTTAATGAGTATTTTCCTCCTAACAAGCTATTATTTTGGAAATGAGCTCTCCATTTGAAATCGTATTCATAATAAATATGCTTTTGTTGAGAGCCTGTTTTCACATAGGGTACTACTTAAAGAGGATTTTGTCTATTAGGAGGCCAAGTGCTTCTGCAAGGGATTCAAATTGATAAGAGGCCAGGTGCAAGAGTCATGATGCAGAGTCTCTAAGGACGATCCTTTTAAAAGTGGTGCATTATTACTAGTTCTACATAAAGAGTTTTATGGGTGAAGTGTGATTTATAAGTTTAAAAGGTTATTCTTTCTAACATACTAGTCTTTAGGACTAGGCTCTCCGTTTAAAGTTTAAACTTATATTCATAATATTTTCTCATTGTGGCGATGTTATAGTCCTTCGGATTGGGGGATACTAAGCCATATATAATTGCACTACTTCCTTTGATCCTTTATATAAGAGCCTGAAATTTGAATTAATTTTGTTTTTTTTATAAAAGTTTGACAAGAGTTACCTAAATATTTAATGAGTTTTTATTTTTATTTTTACCCCTCATTAATTGTCTATATTATATTAATTAAAACGTTAGTGATATTTATATTTATTTTATTTTTCTGCCCCTCATAAATAACGACATATTTGAAAAATAAAATTTATTTTAAATATATTTATTATATTTATCTAATTTTAACTATTTTTTTAAATTATGTAATTCGATTATTAAATTACTGTAGATAGGACGGTAGGAAATATTATATGGGAGGAAATATTATATAATCGTGGTGCATCAGGGCATCCATGTGACAATTAATGAACAGTTGAATCAGCAATTACCCATTCATTTATGAATTGGCTTCTCATTCGCTGTAGGGACCGACATGGTTGGTATGACCAAATAACCCAACACAAGTGCGTAATACATATCCATAAGCATAGATAGTCATTTTAGTTATATTTCAACTTCAACTAGTACTCTATATATTTTCCCCTCAGGTCAGAGAAATTTATTTATAACAATAACCCGCAAACTGGTGTCTCATGAAAATACCTAATTATATAGGGCTGCCTTTTGCGCTGTTTGCCTCGGCCACAAAAAGAAACCGATATATCCACAACACGAAGCCAAGCCAAGCCAAGCCAAGTAGGTATATGCTTTGCGTGTGACCGCATGTGGAATGGACGAAGGAGCTTTCACAAAGGGTCCACAAAATCATCTAATCATATATAAGAATGGTGAAGGAAGAAGCATTCACGGAAAGATTTTTGCCATATATATATTATACGTACTCTCGTAGCTAGCTAGCTGCATTATTATTCTCTGGGATCAAATATGTATGTTTGGATAGTCTCTATAATTATTTTTTAATTGTAATTTACGGAATGCGAGGTAACTTTTACGATCTACAAAATAAATATGTGGAATAGTTGTATCTCAATTTACGTAAATCGAGCTTATACATAAATATAAGTCTAACCAAACAAACCATAGACTATATATTCTTTTGAGCCATCATAAGAGCAACGAGTCCAACAGAGTTGTTACATAATAGATACCATAATTGAAAGAAGAATAAAAAAAGTAAAGAAGGAAGAGACACGTAGTGGTTAATTTAAGTCCAAAACCTCAGTTAAAAATTTTGGATAAAGCCATACATATATATATAAAAGGGGGATGTGGCATGGCAACCTTTTAGTCAAATCATCTGCACGCATGTGTGGTTCTTATGGAGGAATCATGAGTGAGATTAGGCGTGAGAGAAAGGGCCATCACAAATAAATGATGACAGGGTTTGATGGATGGAGGGTCCCAATCTTTAATAATGGTTGGGGTGTAGAGGGACTTTTTCTTAGCAAATTGGTGCAGCTTATGGCTAGCTAGCTTTGTAGGGGACCATGTGGCCTCATTTATGCTTATTTCTGCCCTCTTCACTTTAAAACAACTTCCACCGCCATTTGAGTCCTAGATTCTCTCCATGTTCAAAGGATTATATTTATATCTGTAAATGTTGCAAGAACAATGAAGAATATATCAGTGAATTTGCTAGATGTGCTGATATATATATATATATGTTATTGTCTGGCCTTCAAGCAATATGTTTTTTTGGTACAAGCAAGCTATTAATTGAAAAGAATGAGACATATATTCTCTGGTCAGCCAAACGTTATTTTTGTCGAATTACTTTCGATTGAGATGATGACGCCCCACTAGCTGATTAACACTTTAATATGTTATGAAGTCGCATTTCATTCATTCATTTCGCAACAGCTAAAGGCTTATATTGATGAGAGGCGACTTCAACTTCTAAGTGAAAGCTAGATCTTTCCAACGCTCACAATCACATGCATGACCCGTCATCCCTATTGGCTGGCACACTTTTGTTTTGGCGTCTTATGAAAGTAAAATTATATATATATATATATATATATATATATATATATATATATGACATCAACAGTTTTCCGAATTTGATCCCTACCATGTTCAAGTTGATCGAAAATGACTCCACATACAGAAAATGGCCACACGACATTGAGATATATGTCAAATTAATCTTTTCCTAGTTAATTTTCTGAGGAGCTTGATATTACTAGATTTCCATAAGATGCTGGCATTGTTAAATTAAAAGCGAATACCCACATAAATTAATCCATATCTAATGTAAATTACATTATCGATCAGATCTTATATGAAAGATTAGGTAGTATTAGTTTATTGAGCTGTATATATACAGTTTAGTTTATTGTTGTGAAAAATAGTACTGTCATATTGCAGAAATGTTTTTCTTTTCTTGTTTATCACGTTAATCTACTGTTTCAAATTTGAAATAATAACCGTTATTTGTCCATCATTATGCAATATTTAGTCCCTACGCGTAGAAATTGGATCAAGACCTAATGGTGTTGGGTCTTGATTCCCAGAACCTTGTCCAATGCGACTGGTTTAAATGCCATCGTTGGGCCTGTCATAACCGATTTGATAAATCGGCCCAGAATCAAAGTGCAAGTCAACAAATAGGATCAAGACTGGATGTCGAAACCAATATCCAAGCCAATTTTGAGTGTTTTGGGTCATCATCTGACGCTTCCAAGTTCCAACCCAAGTAACTTGTAATGTTCATCTCAGCATCATTAGACCAAGATCTAATTCCAAATCCGACGGCTAAAAATTTGATAGCCCGACAAATTTAAGATGTCCTTCTAGTCAATAAGTGAGCTCGTTTTGTTCCCTTTTAAAAATTATCACGCATTTAAATTATAGTTGCTTTCAATTTTTTGTATCCTAAAATTAAAATTTCATGCATTACACATGTAATTCACTTATTATTATTATTTGGCAACTTGTATTGGTTCTTAAAGGGTTTTAACACTATTAATATATTTTTAATCATATGAATTTATTTTTATTAAAAATTAAGTTATGATTAAACTAATGTTAAGAAACTATGGCATATCTTGCCAGAGTAATAAAACATGTTTGATTGGATGATTGAAAGGTTTATAAGTGTTTATATATATAAATCGAGATAATATTTCTCTCATATATTTATTTTGTGTACTATAAATTATGATTGAAAAATTATTTTTAAAAATTTTAATTTTTATTCCAAACCAACAAATAGTATATTGTTCCGTTGGGAAAAGAAAAATAATGTGTTATTTTTATTTCCTCCCGTATTTTATAAAAAATGGAGGTATGGGAGGAAGGGATCACGGTTGGTCAGATCCAAGATCCATGTGGAGGCACATACGTGGCACAATCGAATACGGCAAGCGCAGGAACCGCACCCAACTGTAACCGGAGAAAATCTCCCCGAGCTCTGTGTAGATGCGACTACTCTTTCCGCCTAGCTGTTGCTCGTTCTTATTACCCTCCCCGACAACGGACATAACAACAGCCATTTGAAAGGGCACATCCTCCCTCTTTAGATCTAGCTCCTCCTATCTCCCGATCTCGAACGCCATGGCGTTTTTGAGATCTCTCGCCTTCCCAACGCTGATGTTCTCGGCAATTCTTCTGCTTCTTATCCATGGCGCTCACTGTTTCTATCTCCCCGGCGTTGCTCCACAGGACTTCGAGCAGGTCGGCTTCATTTCTCTTTCACCCACCACACACACACACACTGTGACTTTGAATCGCTTATTTATTTGTTCCCAGTTGCTTGCGAACTTTTTGATCCGTGATAAAAATCTTCAAATATGGGATCTGTGGTCGAGAGAGCCTGATACGAGGTTTATTTTAGTTAACCGCCTCAATGATTGACTTCCACTGGACAACATGAGTGAGCTGGTCGAGCTCTATCATTTTGTGTATTGATGCTTTGTTGAGATTGAAGATCTGATATCCAATATTTGTTCTGCACTCACTTAGTGCCAATTTGGGGAACATTACACGCTTGTTTTCTGTAGATTATCATTTTAAGCATCAAGGATCTATTGGATCTAATTTTCGTTCCATGGTTTTAGCTTAGGAGTCAAGTGAATTTAGAACTTTTGCTGTAAGAAAGTATAAATGCGTCCTTGAAAGACTTTGTGAATACAAAGATACCCAATCTTATAACCTATTTTCTCGCGCTGTCTTTCTATTATCATCTTTAGAGAATGAATATTTGGATAGTCAGAAAAGATGTAAATTAGTATGATGCAAGCAATTGAAACATTGTGGAAGTAATAAATTAGCTTGTTGATAATACTTTTACTTTATCGCATTAATGGGAACAAAACTACACAAGGTTTACAAATTTTTGTGTACGTGACAAACGATAATCATACCGCCTCAGAATTATTGATAATGACATAGATTTGAGACACTACAAGCTCTGTTTTTAAGGTATTAGTGCTTACTTCTTTAAGCCAGTTTATGGGCCTTCCAGAGTACCCATGTAATTGCGAAATCTATACTGAATATCCAATACTTATGCTGTGTCTTTTCAAGGATAAAATTTCATGGTCTCTTTTTTTTACTTGTCTGTTTTCATTGAAAACCATCATGTCTGCTGGATCTTTTGTTGTAAAATGTGAAAAACGTGATACAGTCTGTGTATGTATGCCCTTTTGCCATGCGCTTGTGCTCTGGTCAAATTAATGAACCTCCTGTTTATTTCATATCGAGGTGACGATTTTTATTTTTCGTTGCTGCAGGGAGATACATTGCAAGTGAAAGTTAACAAATTAACATCAACGAAGACTCAACTTCCTTACTCATATTATTCACTTCCGTACTGTCACCCTGATAAAATACGGGATAGTGCAGAAAATCTTGGGGAAGTACTACGTGGCGACCGGATTGAAAATTCCATCTACGTGGTCAGTTTTATGTTATAATTAACAGTTAATGCTGGCATGTTTTATTTTATTGGATATCTGCTGATAGTGACTCAGTAACTTTTTGTAGTTTAAAATGCGTGAGCCACAAATGTGCAATATATTGTGTAAGCTGACACTTGATGCCAAAACTACAAAGGAGTTTAAAGAGAAGATTGATGATGAGTATCGGGTGAACATGTATGGCATGCCAATATATATTTCTCTGCGCGTGATTACGCTTTTGAAAATTTTTACAGAAGTTGTGTCTTTCTTACAATGGTTCTACCTATTAATTCACAGGATCCTAGATAACCTTCCTCTGGTTGTTCCCCTAAAACGAATGGACCAGGATTCTACTGTTTATCAGCTTGGTTTCCACGTTGGACTCAAAGGCCAATATACTGGGGTATATTCTTGTTTCTTTAAATTTTGAGCAAAATGTCTCTTGTGAATGTCAATTATATTCTTGCTTACTCTTTCTACATGCAGAGCAAGGAGGAGAAGTATTTCATCCACAACCATTTGGCATTTACTGTCAAGTATCATATGGATCCGCAGACAGGATCTGCCAGAATTGTCGGTTTTGAGGTTAAGCCATTCAGGTCCCACTTTTTATCCCCGGCCATTCTGTTTTTTATTCCTTCTAACTTGTTACTTTTTTGGGGCATTTAGTGATGATTTCTAAATCTGAGTGTTGATGTGCAGTGTTAAACATGAAGTTGATGGAAAATGGGATGAGAAGAATACCCGTTTGACAACCTGTGATCCTCACACTAAACGCGCTGTTGTCAACTCCAACACTCCTCAAGAAGTCGAAGAGAAAAAGGAAATTATATTCACATATGATGTTGATTTCCAGGTGAGGTTAAGGTGATAGCATGTCACCTGCGTACTTTTTGTTTCTAGTTTAGAATGAACTATTGCTTACTCGAGCCTAGCTTTAGTATATAAGGTAAGGCCTTTGACTGGAGAAGCTCACGGTTTTCCTTTGCGGGCTGGATTTATCAGTGCTATTCTAGCTTTTATTCTATTGTCTTCTCATCAATAACTCTTCTGATATGTAACCAAGTTTTCTTCTCGTATATCTTTCACCTATGATCATTGTTACTGCTTTCAGGACAATATCTTTACTTGTGTCTTGTTCTTATCATCTGCTTTTATCCTTTGTTGCCTTTAGTCAAGTGATGTGAAGTGGGCTTCGCGGTGGGATACCTATCTGCTCATGACAGATGACCAAATTCACTGGTTCTCTATTGTGAACTCATTGATGATTGTTCTCTTTCTCTCGGGCATGGTGGCGATGATAATGCTTCGAACACTTTACCGTGACATATCAAAATACAATGAGCTTGAGACACAAGAGGAAGCTCAAGAAGAGACTGGTTGGAAGCTTGTCCATGGGGATGTGTTTAGACCCCCTAACCACTCGGATCTGCTATGTGTTTATGTTGGAACTGGTGTTCAATTTTTCGGGATGATATTAGTGACCATGATATTTGCCATCCTTGGTTTCCTCTCTCCTTCAAACCGAGGTGCACTGATGACAGCTATGCTTTTGCTTTGGGTCTTCATGGGGCTCTTTGCTGGTTACTCTTCTTCTCGCTTGTACAAAATGTTCAAAGGATCAGAATGGAAGAAAATTGCCTTCAGGACTGCAATCATGTTCCCAGCAACTGTCTCTGCCATTTTCTTTGTATTGAACGCTCTCATATGGGGTCAAAAATCATCTGGAGCTGTGCCTTTTGGAACCATGTTCGCTTTGATCTTTTTATGGTTCGGGATCTCGGTTCCACTTGTTTTTGTGGGTAGTTATGTTGCATTCAAGAAGCCTGCTATTGAGAGTCCCGTGAAGACGAACAAAATCCCAAGGCAGATTCCTGAGCAGGCTTGGTACATGAACCCAGCCTTCTCAGTCCTGATTGGAGGGATACTCCCATTTGGAGCCGTTTTCATTGAGCTTTTCTTTATTCTCACCTCAATCTGGTTGAATCAGTTTTACTACATCTTCGGTTTCCTCTTCTTGGTCTTCATCATCCTCATTGTCACTTGTGCAGAAATAACCGTTGTGCTGTGCTACTTCCAGTTGTGCAGTGAGGATTACCTGTGGTGGTGGCGGTCATACCTCACATCTGGATCTTCTGCGCTTTACCTCTTCCTTTATGCCACATTTTACTTCTTCACGAAGCTTGAAATCACAAAGATGGTGTCTGCCATATTGTACTTTGGTTACATGCTTATAGCTTCTTACGCATTTTTTGTGCTAACTGGCACCATCGGATTCTATGCGTGCTTCTGGTTCACTAGACTTATCTACTCCTCGGTGAAAATTGATTAGTTACACCAGCTGATTCGGGTTGAATATACTTGAAGAAGGATGGAAGAAATGTTATGCAAGGTTTTGATCAGGTACTAAGGATTTGAAATTCAAGTCCCATCATGTTCAGATGTGACCTATTTTCTATACAATTTTGAATTGACGACGGCACATGTCTTTATTATTATTATTATTTTTTATTTTGCCTTTTTCATTTCCAAGCCAAAATTCTTAATGTAGGATTCTTGGTAAGTATAGCTTGTGTTTACGGTCATTATTGGAAGAATCAGAAGATTTCAGTGGAAGATGATGTTTTATGATTTAGTGTATCCTGATAAATGTATAATATCGTCAAACCTCAATGAGGCATGCATCTTCGACTTGTCGGATGATGCCTGAATCCTGTTGGGAATGAAAAGTGAACGCTCAAGCTTTGCTCTGATCTTAGTGTTAGCGTAAAGCGTGCCATATTTCAGACATGTTTCATTCCAACGGTGGTGCCCCCTAAGATGAACTATTGAACGAAAGATTTGATCTTTATGCAAAGTTCACCTAAAATCGGGGGCTGGATTAGGATTCCAGCAAGCTGGATCCGGTCATTGACCCACAATTTGCCTTTGAGCTGGAGTACTTTTCGTTCTGCTAAGAAAGGGAAGATTAAAATATATAGCGCGTTTAACCCACAACAGCAGGACACTAATTATGCGGTTGATATCGTTAAAATCCAACTTAACGACGCCGAGTTTTGTAGCACTACAGGCATAAACAAGGCGTATTCATTCCATTTTTACGAGTCGTCTAACACTAACTAGTCCTAAACCCAAAAGCTAAACAACTTCCCAGACAAAAAGAGTCTCTATTCAGACCCCGCAATTCCAACGGAAGCCTTTACACCATCCTCAGCACTGGCTTCATGATTCTTCTTGATGGATAAAACCGAGTATCCTATGGCGGCCGTGAGAAGTAAGCCGACTGCAGTCACGGTGGCCCCGGTGCCGAAGGAAAGAACCCGTCTCCGGTTAAGAAGTCCCATGGGGCTGTAACCAGGGGGACTCACTCTGGGCGTGTCCACTCTTTTCTTCCATTCTTCCTCTCTTCCAACCATTGAAAATCTCTCCCACTTTCGTTTTGCCTGTTTGCCTTGTAACGAGAATTTAAGCACTTGATTAACTAATAAAGAAAAGGGTAATCATTATCCACGTCTACCTGAAAGTGCATGTGTTACCCACCCGTGGTTGCTACCCGTCACCCTCTCAGTCATTTCTTATTCGGTGGAAGAATAAAATTGTAAAAGCAAAGAAAATTTAAAAAAAATTGCGTTAAAAAAAAAGCCAATAGGGAGAAACAGTCTCAGTCAAACAGTTAAGTATCATCTGGCATTTTTCACATTTTAGACCGTTGGTCCACTACAATGGCACTAAGGACTAAGTAGGGCATAACCCCCGAAGCCTGTGGCCCACACACCAGGCTTTTCTTCTGCAACTCTCTCAAGTCTCAACGGCTAGTTTCCACCTTCACGTCTCTCTGCCTTTGGTATAAATAATCCCAACATCTATCCCCTTATTCAACCAAAGCCCTCATCTCCTCTATCTCCGACTACCCGCAGTGTTCGATACAGGAAGAAGAAATTCGCTCTTTTTTTTCCTCTTATCAGAATCCATGGCTGGTTCTTCAAGAGCTGTCTCGCTTTCCCTTTACCTCATATTCCTTCTCTTCGGCTTCTCTGCTGCTAAGGAAGTCTTGGTCGGAGGCAAGAGCGATGCGTGGAAGATACCATCCTCTGAATCAGACTCCCTCAACAAATGGGCCGAACGTTCTCGCTTCCAAGTCGGCGATTATCTCGGTAACTACTCAACATTACACCTTAGTTTCTGCTTTCTTCATAGAATAGAATGTCCGCGCGTAAAATCACTGATTCTTGTTTCTCTTTGATATTTTATTGCTCAGTCTGGAAGTATGATGGTGGGAAAGACTCAGTCTTGCAAGTAAGCAGGGAAGATTATGGTAACTGCAGCACTGCTAATCCAATTAAAGAGTACAATGATGGAAACACCAAGGTGAAGCTTGACCGTCCTGGGCCATTCTACTTCATTAGTGGGGTGAAGGGACACTGTGAGGAGGGCCAGAAGCTCATTGTGGTGGTTATCACTCCGAAGCGCAGATTCACAAGTATTTCTCCGGCACCTGCTCCGGCTCCGATGGAGTTTGAAGGCCCAGCTGTAGCTCCCACTAGCAGTGCCTCAGCTTTACGAGGGGGCCTTGCCGCAGTTCTAGGATTACTGACCATCTGGGCTTTCTGATGTGAACGCCTATTCTTTTTACATGTCTTCTATGCATGAGATTGTGAAGGGGGGAGCGTATTCATTGTTATTATTCTTTCCTTTTTTGTTTTTTTTTGGATTTTTCATACATAATATTTTTTATATTCTAATGGAAGTGATGAGAAATTCTTACATCACATAGTATGCACAAGTACAACTTTGGTCTTCTTCACCTTTGGCACCGTTGAATTACAGGAGAAAATATAGTCAACAACTTACAAATCTTGAGAGAATAATGAAACACAAAATTGAACTAAGCTCTTGTGGCATACATGACTTCAACCATCGTTAAGCCCTTGTGGCATTCCTAAGCTCTGCGCAAGACTGCTCATCCTCTCCTTCATTGCCTGCAAAAAGATCAATAAGGTCAGACTGAGTCAGAACTTTCCCGCCCCCTTTCTACATAAACAAGGTAAGCAAAAAGGACTCAGAGATCTCTCTAACCTGGACGCTTCTCTGATGTGCATCTTTATAAGCTTCAGTAACCAGAAGAGAGAGTTTCTGCAATAATAATAATGACAACTGAGCTTGTTAGGAGGAATGCTTGCACTTTTTGGAAATGTTCATCAACAACATGCTTTTTTAAAAACAATCGCAAAACCGAACAAGTACTTCGGCTCCTAGTTCCATCGCCGCTTCTGTTATCTCAATGCGAACAGGTTGCTGGTTGCCAGAAAGAGTTGCCTACAAAGATGTCAATAGCTTTTCACTTGATATCTGATTTCGCTTTTAACCAACAGTTTTTGCCGTTAATTCCCAATCAAGTTGTCATACCTTTATGAGTTCATCTTCACAATAACCGTCAAATTCTGCTCTGAAAGGACAGGAGAAAACAAAAAGTCATGAAAAAATAATCAATACAGTAAAAGTGAAATACCATGAAAAGATTCGTCAAATAAAAAAATAAGAAAACAAAGGAGAGCTTACGCAGCAAGTTCTTTTTGAACGCGCACTGCTTCAACTTGGACTACCATTTGAGCTTTCTTAACTGTGTCATATAGATTCTGCATATTACCCAGTATCCCTGACTATATCCAGGAAACATTAGGTCAAAATATGATGATGCAAGGCTCCAGGCAGTAGACTTCACCAATAGAATTTCATTAGATTCATCATCACTCTCTCACATGACTTCTCTAGTTCATACTTCAACTACAGAGATAGGTAGCATGAACCCTATTGAAATAAACCCCACATCTCTAAATTAAGAAAATTTAACCACATAAAATCACCAAAATAAAAATCTTATCATTTAATACTCAATTAACACTCATCTTTATTTATCTCTCCTCATCCATGACCTTCAACTTTCACTACATTTCGCAGGCTTACAAGCTTAAATATTGAATTGATACTCATAGCGGCTAGCACCACCAGTTCAATATCGACATTTATCTAGATTTACCAGACTTCTCTCCAAAAAACATTCTAACGTATATAACAACTTCAAAATCAAATAATAGAAATGTCAAAAACTGTAAGACTTGACAGTGATGAATGGAGGGATGGATTTCAATCTAGAACAAGCTACTGTTTTATATCTTCAAGTTGCTTTTCATTCATACAAGTAAAAGATTGCAAGTATTGAATTGTTGGATCAACACAAATGATGCCACTCTTATCACCTTCTTTGACTTTAAATCCTTGTTTTAGAAGAGAGAAAGATGAGTAGAAGTCAAAGTAATCATAACAAGCCAAAAAGGGTGTGGACGATGGAAAAATTTAAAGGCTATTGACGAATAGATTAGTGAGAGAAGATGGAGAGAAGAAATGGAATTTGACAAAAAAAGGTATTTTGTTAATTTGAAATAGGTAAAAATTCTAAATTTTCACAGCCGGTTCTAAGCAATAAAAGAGGAGAGTTTTGATAGGCCTTTGACGAATTATGTAAAACCTTGTCGAATTATACACATGGTGCATTGCCTAATAGTAACGTAGTTCCCTTGTATGGGGGAGGTTGTGGGTTCAATCCCATAGGGCTGGTTTAGCCCCCTTTCACTCAAAACAAAAAGACAAAAGAAATTGCCAAATCTTTTATGGGATGGATAATGCTGTTGTATTCAAAATTTCTAAATTTAGATGATAAGGGACTCATTCTAAAGAGGCTAATAGATCAGGGATCAAATGTCTTTTTTTTTTTTTTTTTAAAGAATAGGAGAGTCACTTCGATTGGAAAAGGTGTTCATTTGAACACCAAACAAAACACAAGCACACAATTTTGCAGCAGACTATATATGTAACTTCCACTTGTACTTTCTCTCACAATTCTAGTAATTTATGTGTCTTTTGGGTCAAGAGAGTTGTGTCTTAGAGATAGTATATGCGTGCTCTGTGTTCACACGATAAAATAAGGCAAGACTAGTTTTTTTTTTGTGTGGTTTTGTTGGTGTTTTTTATTTTTTATTTTTTTATTATTAGTTTTTTTTTTGGGGGGGGTGGTAAGATATAGGGAAGGGTGAGCAAGGAGTTAACTTGACCTTTGAGGCTGCGTCATCACCCTTTTTGTCATTGTCCTTGTTCCCTCCAAATAAGCCATATACTTGGACAGATCGCAAGGTCTTCCCAGTCTTCTTTCTAGGCCATGATACAACTGGGTGACTTTTAGGATTGGCATATGAGCTTACCTCACCTAAATGAAGCATTAAATTGTAATTGCACCATCACCTTCATACATGGATAACAAGACAGAAAAAAGGAAATGGCGTGCAAAAGAATTCCCAAGCTAATTGGTAAGCGGTAAAGTAAATGAAATACGAACTTGAAGATTAGGAACTTCCACAAAGTTACAAGGAAAAAAGAACCAAAATGTGAGCAAACCAGGTCGGCTAGGAATTGTGCTCTGACTAAAAAGCAAGGTTTGAACCTTGAAATCATTACAATAGCATAGTAAAAAGACTACGGAAGACTATCTAAGTCCCCTCTTTTACTGATACTCGCCCTACATATTCATTCATCATTCAGCATCCATAACACTAACCTTCACATAAAGGCATGGTTCCTCATGAATTAAGGGGCCTTGAGTCCAAATTAAGAATGAAAAGTGGATGGAAATAAAAGCTAAAACAGGAAATAGTTAGTACTTTCCCGTTCAAATAAGGAAGGAAAGAGGCTTACAGGTTTAAAATCAGTAAATCACATGGTAAAATAATTTACCAAGTAAATGCACAACTTGGAAAAAACCTGGTTATCAAAGTAGTGATGGCAGAAGACCACCAAACCATAGAGATAGATTTGACACTGTGTGTAGACTAGACGGATAATTTTAAAAGAAAACCGATCAAGCACAAACTTCTAGCATTAGCAAAGAGAACAGCAATGAGCAAAGCATAAAAAGACTTGGTTATGGATGGGCCTTCCAATCCAAGTTCACGGCAAAACCCCCGAAACTTGTTTTTATCATAATACAGATGTCTTATCCCACCTTACCAGTATCTGGAAGGAAAACTCAAAACAAACAATCGATAAGCTTGGAACGCATTTGGAAGCCTCGGTAACTCAAACATGAACCAAAACAAAATCAAGAAAGATCAGTATTTTGTTAAAAAAAAAATAAAAATGGGTGGGGATAAATAAAAAGGCATCTTTAATTATTTTTTCAATTAACGAATTAAATCCTTCCAAGCTTAAGTCGATAATATCCACCACCAATGAATAGAATGATTTTTCCCAAAAAGCTCCTAAAATAGCTTTGATTGTTAAACTCCGTAAGGGAGGAGGGGGTCAAGCATATAATGAAAAACTTTCTCCATGAAATCCATGCATTCTGACAAAGTTTCATGAGACGCAGTTAATGATCATCAAAGACTAAGCACATAGGTTTTCATATTTATAAGAAGCATATGCCATTAATATATTGAACCCAGTAGATGAAACTTAAGAGATGAGCAATAATAACATATACAGGACCAGACAGCACCAGATTCAGAAATTCTGCACAGCAAGAACGAAGATTTCGAGGTAGCCGCTAATCAGAATAAATACTCCAAAAGCATGAAAACGAATAAGAAAATAGGTAGAGAGTAAGAGCTTACGGAAGGAGAGCGAATTTACAGGTAACTTGAGCGGGCGGCAGCTTGTTACCTGCGAAGCAAAAGCTGTTGAGGCAGCCATTTTTGTCGCCTTGAATTGAATTGAATAGAATGGGGATGGAAATGACGGTGCCCGTAAATTAATCTAAAATTTATTTATTTGTATCAGTCAAACCGGAGGTGGTTCAAGTTGACTTTAACCGGATAATTGAGAGAAATCAGGCAATTACTCAGTTTTTTTTTTTTGGGATGAAATCATGGTATTTTTAAAAGAAATTATATTGAGGTCTCAAATGGAAAAAAAAATGATCAATCAAAATCATAAAATAAAAAATTAGCTTTAAAAAATTGTTAATGAAGCCCCTCAAATTAATAACTGACAACTTGATGATTCCATTAACAACTCTTTAGAACCATTTTTTTATTTTACGATTTCGATGGATCATTTTTTTATATTTTTAGTTGTTTGAGACTACAGTATAATTTTCCCTATTTTTAAATAACACTTTTTATATGATTGCAAAGTTTTTTTTTTCAGAAAAATTTAATTAAATCTAATTGAAATAATTAATTCTAAATTCAGGCCAACGCTTATAACAAATTCTTCATTTAGTTATGAGGTCTAATAAGAGATTTCTGAATATTGTTAAATAACAGAATACCCCTTTATATTAAAAAGTCCTATAAATATGTTGAAAATGAAAAGGATATCAAAAAAAATTTCATTAATAAATTCATTAAAACTTATGTATATCATCAAACAAACAAAATAATCTGTAAAAGTTTTTCAAATGACGAGAATCATTACAAAAGAGCTATTCTGGTAGAAATATGGCGGTAAGACTTTGCATTTGGCGGAAGAATTTAGAATTATGCAGATATTATTCTTTTTTCTTTTGGTGAAAAGATGTTCTTTTTATTTCCTTCACATGCTATCCCATGTTCTTAATATAAGATCTTAGTTTTAGTCCAAATTAAATTACAAACTAAATCTTATATATACATATATATGTGTGTATTAAGGACATTAGGTAGGATATAATTTTTGTGTCAATTTTAAACATAAATTCTTAATTTTGACAAACAGATATTTATGGCAAGCGGTAAAAATTGGAGGGAAAATTGGTTTAATTTCGTTCAACATATTTTATAGAATTTTTTTTATATAGAGGGGTATCCTGGTCATTTAACAATATTCAGAAATTCCTTGTTAGGATACTTGACCTGATTAAGAATTTATTAGAAGTATAAGCCTAAATTTGAAATTAGATATTTCAGCTGGATTTAATTAAAATTCTCCTTTTTTTTAACTTGTATGAAATGTGTCCTAAGTAAAATTTTAAAATTAAATCAAGTTCTATTTAAAAAAAAAAAAGAAATTAGAGATAAATCCCTATTTGACAAGTTAATTAGGGAATGAGACCTAAAACATTTAAGTCCTTGAACATCAATAAATGTGAGAGAGAAAAGACCAAATTACCCTTTTTTAAAATGGCAAAAATATAGTCTTATTAAAAAATTTAAAAAAATATTTTCTTCTCCAATCTTCAGTACACAACATCGTGAAATCGAATAAGTAGAGGTGAATCTACAAATCAGAGGCAAAAAAGATCGATCCCCTTCCACACAAAGGCAAAGCAATTGAATTCCCTCTACATTATTGAATCCACAAGGCACAAATGAAATAAAAAATACAACTTTCTAAAAATCAAGATAAAAAAATAACAGAACAACGATGGGTCTTCATTGAACGGTGATGAGTTTCCCCTTCTTCATTATCAAGCTTCTTCTCCTTCACAAACAGTGACGAGCAAGAACGATAACAACAATGATGGGTCTTCAATGAACGGTGACAAGTCTCTTCGAGATGGATCTTACTCTTTTCATCTTCTTCAAATTAACCAAGGCCAATGACTTTGATCTTAATGACGCTTCGTCCTTAATGTCTTAGTGGGTGATAGATCTAGAAGAACAAGGTAGTTTGTTCTCAATGATAGAATCGACAATGAAGAAAATGACAGTAAGATCCTGGTGATGACGTGAGTTTGAAGGTTGTCGGAGGTGGGGGAAGAAAGCTATCAGCTGTGAGTATGGAGATCTCAGGTAGTAGAAAACTACTAAACTTGGCAAATAAACATCCACAATTTGTAAATGAGCATCCATGATTTGCAAACAAGCATCCAGGATTTGCAAATGAGCTTCCACTAAAGGTGATTTAGACTTTTACCCCTCACACTTATTGATCCTAAAAAACCTAAATGCTTCAAATCCCATTTTTTAATTAATTTGTTAAATAAGGATTTATCCCTAATTTCCCCCAAAAAAATAACAGATATTTGTGTGATTTCAATGGAAATTTTAATTTATTCTATTTTTTTCAATAATTCTCTAGAAACTTAAACTATATATTTTGAAAATATTCATCAATACTAACTGGAATTGGATTTAGTAGAAGGGTTTAATTACAAACTAATGTCCTATTAAAAAAAATAGGGAAAATTGGTGAAAAGTCTCCCACTAGAAAATTAATTAATGAAAATGACCTAAATCCACTCTGTTGTTACAAAATTCTTAAGAGTACTAATACTTTGTGGTTAAAAAAATTTAATATGTCCCCCTCATCAATTAAATCTTCTCATAAATTAAATTTTCAAGGGAGGATTTTTCCTAAATTTTACGAAAAAAATATCCATCGATATTTATCAACTTTATTACTTATTTATATCAATAAAAATAATGTCTTTGTTGGCCAAGATATAAAACCAATTTTGTATTTAACATGTGGCTTCTGGTTTCCATTATCAATGTAAACCTTGATTATTAAGAAATATTCACATAATAAAATTTTATTGGAGAATTAAACCCAATGTATATAAGCAAATAGTCACATGCCTTTAAAAAATATAAAATTTTCTCATTATTAAACTTAAAAAAGTATCGTTGAATTAAATTTCAGTATTAATATTTTTTTAAAAAATCCACAATCAATCAAGAGATGTAGAAACCAAGTCACAGATAATAATACATTTTAAAATAGGTACTGGATCACTGTGCAGGAGAAATAGGGCTCTGGATTAAATGCAAAATTGAAAAGGTTATCAATCTCACCCCTCTTCCCCATATTAGTTATTACTTCACACAGTGCTCGCCAACCCATTTGCAAAAAGTTGGACAAGCACCGTGACAGGGCCACAGCCACATGTTTTGAATTCTGATCGTTGTAGGCCTTCACTTCACCATTCTCCAACCTAAACGTTGAAGACTAGACAGCATTCATATATTCTAACCACACCAATCAGGACATCAACATGAGCATCTGACATTAGAGCACATAAGTGTTTTAATACATTAACACAGCACAAAAGCATAGTAACCCCAGTCACGTGCTGCAGCCATAGCTCTCACACATAATTTAACTACTTCAGATTACAGCCTAATACAGAAAACTGCAGCAAGATTTAAATAAAGCATGCCTCCTCCCTAGTGCTAAACTATGGGGAGCATACTTGTGAAAACATGTCGATACGCCCCTTCTTTCTCCGGCCGCTTCAGAGAAATAAGATGCCATTGAATCGCCAAGAGAAGATGAGATCCAAAAGCAAGAAAAAGCAATAAGGCCACCGCAATATTGCCCCTGGTCAGTTGCATAGGTATGATTGCCAGCACAGCTTCATTTTGTTCGTCCAAACTGTGAAGATTTAATTCCCAGCAAAAATTAAATTCAAGCAGCAAAAGAAGCATGGAATTGGTCAAATTGGGCCTTCGATAGCATAAAACTACAAACTTCATAAACTTGTGAGCATGTCCTTATGCTTTGTTCATCAATTTGAGCAGAATTTTGAGCATACCCCAAAAAAAATAAATGGACAGCCATAAGACCGTAACTGCAAATGAAACAACCTAATATAGGCATGCATTGGTCAATTATCTTTAGTTACGTGTCCCATGATTATAATGAGCAATTGTAGCAGTTAATGGCTTGGCACAGTGCACACAGGATGCACCATATGAAAATACAGCTTCAATGTTGATGCGGGTTTGTTTCTCTCTGAGTTTTTACTTTTTCCTCCCTCCCCTTATTCATGCTTCTTTCTCTATATTTCCTCTGTTTCAAGACATCATATAATGTCGGTACTCTTCATTTCTCTTGTTTCTCCCCATTTTCCTGTCTTCATCTAGAAAGAGCTCAAATTGTTAAATTTTCAGCAAACCTATTTGGGTTAGCTCTAGCATGTTACAAAGGAATCAAGATGGAATCCTTTTCCATTTTCCTTAAACTCCGTCTGATGTTGGATAATTGTGGGAGTTATTATGTATCATGTTTAGAATATAAGTTTTTACATGTATAGTTATTAATTTATCATGTCAAATATTTACTTTCTTGCGCCATACTTCAGTATTGCAATGCGAAACACTGTGGACATACATCCAACAGCCCTTAATGGCAATGTCCATTGCACACCATAAACAGCCATGACTTCAATATGCTGTTGCTGTGTGATGTGGTGTTGGAAGAATTAGGAAGAATGAGGGAAGAAGAAGTGTGCAGACAGAAGAGAGGAAGTTAGAAGACGAAGAGAGGGAAGAGAGAAAAGTCAACTCTGTATATTCATTAGTCAGCAAAAGAAAGAATCCCACAGTATGTCTAGCCATTATTTATATATAGGCCAGATCCCTTCACTAATCTATTCTAATGAAAGCCGTGTCCCTATTACCCTAATGGCCTTATTGGATTAGTAAGCCAGCAATTACTACTTTACCCTTAGTCAGTGACCGTATAGAATTAGTAAGCCACTATAATCCTATCTGACCTATTATAATAATATCATAACACTGTGTTTAGAGTGTGGTTGACCATTGGTATTAGGAATATTTTTGCCAGGAGTTCCAAGATTGTAATTCTTTCAAGGTAATTATCAGTTCCATACAGGGAACTTGTTTTTATCTTTTAGAATTTGTACAGGTTCTTTATCATGAAGTGACTGATTGATAGCTTAGAAGTCTCTTCCACACCATGTTACTTAAGGGAAAAATTATATTTGTATTGTATTCCACTCCCTTAAGTCTTTAATATAAGACATATTTGGAGAGTTGATTTTGGTCCTAAATATAAAACAAAGTTTTCATATTTGTCGATCTTTTCCTGATTTACCCTTATTAATGATCCCTCAACAATAATCAAGAAGAAGACGGAATGAGGGAATTAAGGAAGATGACTAGAATGTTTTAAAAATACATGTTATATTAATCAATTCCACTAACTTCCTTAATCTAATCAAATTAGGTAAATATGTTTTTCATAAAGGACCAGAGGAGTAGTTTCTTCAATTTCAGTTTTAAATTTTTACATCTAGCAGGAAGCAGGAAACTTCCAAATATACTAGCATTTAAGAGATAAGAGGTATCAGTTAAGATAAAACACAGATGAAGTAAATTGACAAAGATCAAACTTGATTACTATATGGAAAGACATAAAAATTGGGAGATCAAATTTGAAAGTCTAAGAGCAAACCACAAGAAACTCTACCAGAATTCAATAGAATCAGTTCAAAGGTTATTGATCGTCATCATCTGAAATGTCTATTGGTATTGGTCCCTTAATACCACCAGCATTGGTACCAAGAATCTCTCGGGCTGCTTTCTCAAGAAACTCTTTGGCAGCAGCTTGAACAGACTGTTTTTCAGAAGATTCATACTTCCTCTTTTGACCACTCCTCTCCTGATTATTCATCATTGGCCTCTCCCCTCTACTTAAACTCCTCATATTTTGCCTCTGATCTGCAAGAAATAAAGAGATTCCTATAAATATCGGATCAAATTAGATGAGATACAAATGACCTTTGAAAAAAAGCCTTGATAGCACACCTGGAGTAAGATCAGGCAGAGAGTGCCCAATAAAACGGGTAGCTGCCTGACGATTCAAGGTAGTAGAAGGTCGCAGTGGAGCTTCACAATCAACAATGAAATTATTCATCTAAATTCCACAACATAAAAGCAGGACAGAGAACAGTGCTAATGTAAACTAGAACTCTTCCAATAAAGTAGAAAGGTCTAACGCATAACTTGCTTTGCATTACAAAATTCTACCATGTTTCATTTTTATTTTGAAGTGAAGTCTCAACACACATGACAAATAAGTGCATTCTTCAAAACAAAGAAAAAGAAACAATAATCGTACCTTTACTCAAATCTTCAATTCGATTTAATTTTTCTTCGTATAAGCTTAATCTGTCCTGAGAAACAAAGTTAATTACTTTAAGCAAGCTGAAATCATAAAGGCTGAAAGAAATCATAAATACACTTCCAAAATATGATTTAATTATCAATGGCTATATCCACAACAAAATAAGCAAGTAACAATGAGTGCTAGTCATAGTTATTAATGATACACTGTGGTGCATGGCATGCGATGCAGCCAATTGTCAATTTTGGCGCAAGCCAAAATAATCAAATGCAAAAGGCACCTTTAAAGTGCTAGACATCTAAAAAACCTTATGTAAACGACACTAAAAAGATGCATACCCACGTGAAATAAGGCTATGAAATAGGGGGGGGGGATATGTTAAACAAAAAATAAGTAAAGGCCATTGAATAAGAGGAAGAGGTAGTGAATGAGTTGTGAGCCTTAATTTTGCACCGTGCACATTCTTCTTTCTTCTATCCAGATCCCAACAACAGAAACAAACTAAGGAGAAGAGAGAGATTTGGTTAATAAGTTATGAGCCTTGGATTCTTGAAGTTCCATCGCCAATGTTCTTTTTTCTTCCTCTCTCTAATCCGGCTGGTTCCTAATATCTTTTCCTTTGGCGCATTTGTTTACAAAATCATAAAAACTAATAGCCTAAAAAAATCTTTTAAAGGTGAAACTAGATTTTATTTCTTATGGCATTGCACAGGAAGATTTTTTGTTTTCAATATATATTAAATTAATATATAAGTAGTGCTAAAAGAGTTATAGAAAGTATCGTAAACTAGTAGGTCATAAAATTTGTTATGGACAAAATGAATATGCATATGAAATGCATAAATTCCAAGGATGAAAGAAATGAATTGAATATTGATAAAGACCAAAATTTAATATCAACAGTGTAAATCCAAAGTTCTGTATTATAGTAAAGAAACATACCAAGATAAGACAAAGTTGAGAACATATTACCAAAGCATACTTCACAAACTAAAAGGTAAAATAGCTGTAACAAATTCAATCATTGCAACGCTGTTAAAGGCAATGTCGCAGTAATTACTTTGCTGTTATATAGAAAAGGTAACATAAAAATAGGGTGAAAAAGTGACATAAATGGCTGGGTTAGACTTTCCCTTTGAGTTTTATAGTTTCTTATTTTATCTTATCCTTAATTCATATTTCTTGGCTTGGGCTTTATGAACCGGTTTATTCAAATTAGTAAAGCACTTAAAGCAAGTTTTTCACAAAGGAAAAGGCACACATGCCTCATGGCATCCCACTGAATGCAGCTTGTCTCATAATGTGGAAGGTGTAGAACCAAAATTGAACCTCGACTTTGCACTGTGCCGAGCACCTACGATAACAGAGGCATGGCGTGTGCAGCCACTGTAATGGTCAATGGCACATGGGGCATACCACGTGGAAAATTTAACACATAACTTGGGGGATTTCATAGGTCCATTCTTAATAAAAACCTTTGAACCAATCCCTCAAGGAAACCAGTGGAGTTCTCAACTCCCAACAATTCCTCATTCCTTCATCAATCTTTGCATCAATCATCTCTTTCCTTCTTTTATCTCTGTAATATCTCTAATTCTTCAGCCATTCCTCTCTGTTTTATATTTATTCTGCTTACTGTTTGAATGACATGCATGAAAGCCCCAAAAAAAAAAAAAATTTGCACCACAGCTATAGCTGTAACATAACATGCACCAAAACTCACAATGGAATGGTATCCCGTGATCACAGGCACAGACATGGTAACAATTAAATAAGCATGGAACTAGAACAATCCATTTGATCAAATCCATAAGCAAGGTACTTACTAACTCCGACTTGACAGGATGATCATCTGGATGAACCCCGCTACACCTCAACTTCACTGGAGAGAAAAGACGGGGAAATCAACAACAGTAATATGAGTATACATCAATTCAGGTAAAATCATGCTTGAAGTTGTAATTTGATAAAACTTAATTTAGAAAAAGAAAAAATTGTTCTGGTGCTCAAAACTTGACTTACAAGTATAAAGGGTCGAAGTGATTTTAGCGAGCAAGAACAGGGATTGAGCCCTTTGAAGAGGTGGCATCTGGGCGAGAACTTCAGGGTCTGAAAGAGACAAAAATTCGTGCAAGTGAGACTGCACTCCTTCTACATTGGCTAAAGTCTGGTTTACAGCATTCATCACCGATTCTGACACAGCACTGCCGTCCCTTTCAACTCCTTTCATGGTCTCTCTATGGGTATTAGTGTCAGAGAGGCACATTCACTGAAGAGGAGGGATGCGAAAGCAGATAAATTCTGGAGCGTTAAAGAGAAAGAAAATGGAAACAGTTGCTGTGGCCTCTTCTCTGTATGAGCACGGCTGTGACCTCTTCTCTATGGGTGTCAGCGAGCCACGTTCACTGAAGAGGAGGGATTCTAAAGCAGATAAATTCTGGAGCGTTAAAGAGAAACAAAACAGAAACACTTGCTCTGGCCTCTTCTCTGTATGAGCACGGCTAGGGCTTTCAAGATTCGAACAGAAGCTCACTGCCGCCGTGACGCCAAATTTGCCTCTCTTCTCGCTCTTGTTACGTGTCTCCGTCGAAAATACCGCTGATTGCTGACGTTGTGGTTCAGACTTCAGAGTTTGGTTTGGTGAGTGGTCACTGCGTATGTTTCCAGGTTCGCTTATAATGGTCAAAAAAAAAAAAAACAAAGCAACCTAATAGTAATTGTCCCTTACAAATGGGCCTTCGGCCTAAATATGTTGAAAAATTAACAAACATGCATTTAATGGGCCTTTAGAGCTTTTGTTTTTGGAATACAAGTACTCACAAATATCATATGGATTAATTAAAATAAAAAATATTATATGGATAATTAACACAAGTTGTTGGCAAAAAAAATAAATAATAATAACAGAAGTTGATTTTCGGGAGAGGGCCGTTCTGTCGTGATATCTTGATAGTTATTTTATTATCAAAATACTATAATATAAAAATATATATTTATCAAAATACTGTGTTATTTCAAGAGGGAGGATATGAGTAAATTTTATAGAAATAGTATTATTATCATGATAATTAAATTTAGGATCAATATATAAAATAAATAAATAAATATAAATTTTTTATAGATATTTTATAATATACTTAGAATCTGCACTTATTTAATAATAATACATGCACTTATTAATTTTTATTTTCGTCATAATTCACATCAATACCCAAATCAAAAGGTATTAAAATATGGTTCTTGTGGAGAGAATATTTCCGCAAGCGTTATGTGCATATCATAAAAACCTACTCAACACTAATGAAATATAAAATATACTGAGATCCACATAATTATTATATTCATAAGTCCATAACAAAATAGTATATTTTATTCCTCCTATTGTTTAAGATACACAAGATTTACTTCAATTTCAAGTTATCAATAGCTTGATTCCCCTGCAGTCATAGATTGTAAAGGCCTACGGAAGTATTTCAATACAAACAATTCAATACTCTTTTGTTATAAATAATATCACTCATTTTTCGAACTTCATCCAATACACATAACCTACATCTAGTTACTACCCAACAATATTTTAAAAAACAATTTTAAGTGAGCATAATGATTCTTAAATAGAATAGTAGCTATATTAGCAGCGTTTCATCATTCCATATCAATTAGTGAAATATGATATCAATGTTAATATATATAAAACAAATAAATTTTAACACATTACTCATTACTCATTACTGCAACTCATTCCTCTCAATCTATGCACTATATGAAACCCATATCTGATTCAAATTAATAAAAGCAGGACTGCCTCCTATTATATACTTCTGAAAGGTCCATGGAAGTATTTTAATACAAATAATACTCATCAAACTTTCCATATCTCTTACTAAAAAGCTCTGATAAACCAAGTCAGTAACAAATCTCTAGCAAGTGTACTTAAGGTTAAATGAATCACTTTACACGCTGTAATCTCTAGTTAATATTTACCAGGACAAAATTTTCCAACTCTGATTTTGGAGACTCGCAGGTATAAGCAACTTGAAACTAATGACAGGTTCTTCCTCGACCAAACAAAGTGTAATGAATTCAGTCTCCCAAATCGACCTTATCTTGCCAAGATATTTTCCTCTTCCTGCTTTTATTGTCATTTGTTAAGCCATTGTTCAGCTTCTTTTTTATGCATGGCTTCATCCACGTCAGCACCTCTCTCCCTGTTCCTTCCTGCTCCATGATTGACTGTGTTAAAGGAAGTTAATGGAAACAAAGTCCTAATGATTCCAGTTTTTAAAGTCCAAAATCCCTCAGTTTGGTTGTTTCTTCAATTCTTTTGAAGGTAAAACTTTACATTAATCACGAGAGCTCACAAAATCCTCATTGTACTAAAAGATTCAATACTATGGTGAGCAGACTTTGCTAAAGCATCTGCACAAAACAAATTTGAAAAAGGAAATTGGATTTTCCAGAAAAATCAATACCTTATTGATAATGTGATTCAGATCCCTCCTTATGGGCACATTTTGATTAACACAAATTTCTGATTCAACCTTGCTTAACTGTGACTTGGTTAGGTAATTATAACGTTGCCTCAAGAACCTGGAAGCAGTAACACATAATGCAGAGAGTCTCAATTTATGCAGAAACTAAGAAAATACAGAAACCGTAAAAGAACTCATTGTGTTTCATACCGAACTTCTTCCACAAGCATATCTCTCTTCTGCTCTTGAGTTCGCAATTTCTTCTTCTTTGAAACAAACTCCTGTCACATCGTTGTAACTGATAATGAGTTTGAGGATCCTAATCTAAAGATAAAACCCCAACCAAATTTAAACATAATCTTCCCCTTCAAGCCTTCAAATATTTCTAGATAAAAGTGGGGGGGGGGGGGGGGGAATCTGTACTCCAACTATAATGGAGTAAAAGAGAAGGTATAAAACGGAGGTCTACTTTCAGAACCCTTCAACGTGGCCATGCAAACAATTTCAAACACAGAACAATCTACTTCCCTCTCAATTATTTTGCCTATGTGGCACCAGTTTGGAATAAAAAACGAGAACTTATGGGATCAAAAAGCATAATACAAGCGGCAAGACAAAACATAGAATAGAACACATACAATCAAAACCTAAAGTATAATTAAGCAAATTAAAACATAACTCTAACCTTCTGCAACTCCAGAAAATCTTCCAACAAACAATGGTATTTGTGCTTAACCTTCCAAACATCAAGGGAGCCATAAAATTGAGGAGAATTAACAAAACTCCTTTTCATCTCAACCTTCAATTTTGAATTTTCAACGGAAGGAGGGTCGCAGGGAAAAATTTCCAACGGGTGTCGTGAGAATAAAACCGCGTTTTTTCCGAAAGTGTAAAGTCAATTATGACAGAAGGCTTCTATACATGCATAATGTGAAAACAGGTACCAGAAAAAGATAGAAGGAATAACAATTAAGGGAAGTTAAGGATTGTGATTTGTGAAGGGGAGGTTTGGTTGGAGGAGAATAGAAGAAGACATACGTAGAGAGAGCTTTGCCTTCATTGTATCGTCGCGTTGTTTTAAATTTATTTATTTTTTTGTTTTTCTGAGTCATGGAAATTAAAGTCCAGCGGGGCCAGTTTACAGTTTTAGAGAGAGGAAGGGCAGGAGAGAAGAGAGAGAAGGCTTGAACGCAGAAAAGGCAGAAGATTGATAGCTGATGGGCTTTAAGTTGTAAGTTGTAACCTTGCACAAATAGGAATGGTGATTAAGTGATGACCCTTTTGTAGTCTGTACTCTGTAAAAGGAACGAAGGGCGGCTAGAAATTACGAAAACACCCTCATTTTAACTTTCCAAAAGAGAATCTTGAATTCCAAAATTGCCCCTGGAAAATTAGGCTACATTAGGTATGATGGAATTGGGGGGTATGAAATTTGAATTGAATCTCAATTCCATGCCTAAGTTTGTTTGGTATGATGGAATTGAAAATTTTTGTAATTACATATGGAAGCTAAATCTCCCCAATTCCATCAAATTGACTTCCACCCAAAAAGCAAAGATTTGCAATTCCATGTACCTAAATCAATTTGTGCCCTTCAACTTGCATGGTTTTATCCAAGGTTATTAAACCCGGACCGATCACTGAATCGGTCAGGGTACTGGATCAAGGATTAGTGGTCAGACCGGAGCTAAACCAAGGAAAAACCGGTGAGAAATTGAATATTTTAGGCTTATTAATATGAATTTTTTTTAAAAAATAAAAATCATTTTATATTAAAAAAAAACCGAACTAGACCGGTCACTGAACTAGTCAAGATATTGGGTCAAGGGTTAGTGGGTTAGTCCAGAGTCAAACCGGAGCTAAACCAGGGCCAAACCGGTGAGAAATTGAATATTTTAGACTTATTAAAATGAATTTTTTTCTTAAAATATAAAAATCATTTTTTATAAATAAAAAAAAACTGGATCAGACTAGATTGGTTTTCCGACCGATCCGGTTTAGGTTTAATAACAATGGTTTTATCTCATCTCACCTTCTTAAGTAAACATATTGGTAATTTTACATTTTAAATAAAAATATGAAATAAAAATAATATTTGAATTACATGTACATAACAAACACACTTTTAAACCTCATTTCTATATTTATATCCATATCTATCAAAATCAATTCAAGTGTACCAAACAACCTAAGGATTCTCATAATCGTGATCGTGTTCCTCGATTTGATTTGAAAATGGAAACAATTAAACAAATAGTTGCCTCTACTCGACCTGTATAGCATCCCAAAAACGAATGGTCAATGCGAGATTAAGGTGTTTAATTTTCGGATTATTCAAGCAAATGAAATTCAATAGAAAATGAAATTTACTATATTTCCATTGTGCCGTTAAACCCTGCTAAATGCCCCAAAAAGATTCATCGTTTGTTTCCAATGTCTTCCTTTGTTTTTTTAATTCCCCGATTTTGCTTCAACCAATATCACTTTTTTTAAAAAGAGGAAAAAAAATCAAATTTTCAGTTTTATTTTAACAATTTAAAACGGATCCACAATTCCACGTACACCCATTACACACATCCACCCATTTGGCCACTTGAGATATGAAACCCACCTCGTTTATGAGAGGGATGCCATGTGAACAATAAAGTAGGGTGCAATTAACATGTAGATACAAACAAACTTCAGTGGAATGGTTTAAATTTGCTTAGAAAGGACCATGTCCGCTAACAAAATTTTCGTTTGGGTGCTTTCCTGAGCCGTCCTCTCTAACAACAATATGAGATATAAAAGAAAGGAGTCGCCAGTGCAGCGTGGGGCATTTGGCACGGCGTGAGGCCTTTGTGTCTCCTCATCCGGATCGATCCCGGTCCGCACCCAGTGAGGTGCTACTCAAAAAGAAAAAAAGAAAGGAAAGGAAAGGAGGCAGTTGAGAGGCAAAAACTGCGCAATATATTTTTATATAAATCAGAATAATCATTGTAAGTAATAACGACCATCCAGACATGTTCAAACCAGTAGTCCACACTTTTATGAACAGCTGCACCAAAAAGCCCCCATTAACTTTGGCTTTCCTCTGGTTTTGGTTCAGATTCAGCTTGTTCTTTTGAAGTGGATTGCTCTGCTGCTGCTTCAGGAGACCGAGTGGGTTTCTTGAATTGCACCAGTATCATTGTCATGTTATCACATCCCTCACCTCTAGCAGTTGATGGTGCCAAACACCGATCAAGTACTCTCTCACATACGGTCGAAAGTTTCGTTTCCTGCATAAGTAGATAATATCATGTGAATTATCTCATTAGAATGTGGTGTATGTAAATCAAATCTTCACCTAAGTTACTGTCACATCTTAATCAACTAAGACGAGCTACTAATCATAAAATCTCATTTTTTGGAAAAGAACAAGGGCAAGTTGTTAAATGGAGCAGAATCTTAGTTAAGGAAAACAAACTTACCGAGAGCAGTTGTTCATGCACATAATCTACCAACTGCTGGCTTGATAAGCAATCCCTGAAACAATTAGAAATAGATCCCATCACAAAAATTCAAGGATTCAATTAAAAGACTCATTGCAGGGGAAGTATTAAAATGAAACCGTACAAAACCAAATCCAGAAATCATATGTATGCCTTATCGATAAATGATAAGCAATGAACAAAACTGTAAAGGCAGCACGTAAGGGCATTAGTTGCATCTTGCCATTCGTAAGATCACACCTCACGGAATGAGCAAAAATATCCATATGTTAGGCAAGAAACAAGAAACTTCTCCCATCCTAAGATCATTTTCTCCAGTTAGAAAAAGTGACAAGGCATGTTGTTGTTGTCGTTACAAACATCTTTTATACCGCACACTATACGATAAATTTCCAATAAAAGCCAACATGAAAGCACAAGACATTGAGAAGCTTACCATACACCATCACATGCTAGCACTAAAAACTCATCTTCATCACAAAGCTCCACCTATAAAAATGTCCATAATAAAAAAATGTATCAATCATGACAGATGGATATTAAAAGTCAGATACTTAAACTTGTAGCAGCCACAGTGAGTCATAACCCATCATTTCATTGTTGATTCTACCATAATTGGAGGACAAGTTTGTTGTAGATCTCTGTATCAACTAGGAGGTTAGCCAAAATGTATAAAAAGAAACAAACTTACAGTGTTTATATCGGGATTAGCAGTCACAATTTGTTTATCAGCAGGCAGAAATTTATTTTGTTTAAATTCCATGTCACCTGCAGCAAATGAGAACAAATTAAAATTGTAGAACAATCCACCAGTGTACTAAAATATAATCAGTATTCTCACATAGATAACTGCGTACAGGGTAAAAGACAGATGTAAGCATATAACATGCATCCACAGAAATTAGAAATCTTTATTAATGCGGATTTAAACTAATCTTCATGCAGAAGAACCTCCTTTGGCCTTAAAAACAACCAACACAAAACTCAGTAATTTAAAAAAGAAGAAAGTTGCCTAGCAATTTAGGTGCTTATTTATTATGTCCACAAATTGTATGTCTCTGCCACTTACAGGTAAAGAAGGACCAGACTACAAGAAAATGAAAAAAGAAAGGGAATATAGATTAATCTTCAAAAATTCCAATGTCCCTAAGCAACAAACTATAGTAACTACCTATAGCTCTTGCAAGATTTAAACTTCCATTAACTCGCCCTGCATGAATAAAACCACCAGCTTTTAAGATTCTTTCCTTCTCGATCTCAAGATCAGGCTTATGGTCCCTAGATAAATTGTACGCCTGTGGTAAAGATCCAAAGTCAGAAAAAATGTATCAACAAGAATTGTAACCTTGAAACTTTATCACATAGTCTTCAAAAGAAATGAGGCATGAACCTTTTTTCTATTTATTCAAGCTGAAACAAGCCCCCTCAATAATTCTAAATTATTAGAGCCTCAAACTTAGAGACATGGATTGTAGCCCTAAGTACAATAGTCATTACGCCAAGTCACCAACACAAATTACAGCATAGATACTTGTCTGTATTTGCATATGGATATTTTCATGAAAGTAGCGACTATAGATTTTCAGGAACAAGTAGATAATTTCCATTCTAAAGTTACCTGACCCTTCCTAGATATCACACATCTTGAATCCCCAGCATTTGCAACAACAAGTAGGTTGTTTCTAATTACTGCAACGCAGGCAGTGGTTCCTGAAGTAGGTCCAGCAAAATCAGAATGCGGTCCCTAGTTTTGACAAATAAGTTCAAATCAGGGCATATTTAAAAATATATATGTATATGTATATGTGAAAACAAAAGGAAAAATGCAGAGAAAATATTGATGTAATTGACCTGCCAAAAGCCAGCGATAAGCAAAAATTTATTATCTTAAAAACAATATATAACTAAAAAAATAACCTAAAGCATTGTAGCCAAAAAGAAAACTTGATTCAAAATCTCATACATACCTCCTCAAAAGCCCAATCATCACTCTGGTCATTACCATCACTGCTTCGTGGAGACCAAATCAATCCTTCTATCATCCCAGTAAACTTGTTTATCTTATCACCTAAGATGGCTAATTCCCTCCATCCCCTTTGACCACGCATCATCTCGTCCATTCTGTATGATAATAGCATAGCAGTTTAAACATTGGGGAAAACGTAGAAGTGTCCATGATGAACTTGTGATCAATTTTCTTTTGGCTTTTCATTTTAGAGGGGGGGCGGAGTTGATAATGCCACACTTAATGTCTACATCATGACCAGCAACTTAAAACTTGACATTACAAAATGATAATTATATAATCATTACTCCGTTTGCTCAAGTGATTGGAACAAATCCATAGGACGTGCAGAATGAGACCAAAGGAACCTTCATGCCTTTGCTTATTGAAAAGATAGTTACTAGAAGAAGAATTAGGAAACAAATTTTTTGTTCAAAACAACAGTTTGAATAGTATAACCAAGACTAAACAGCACACAGGCGCCACGAACTTGTGGAACAACAAACACAGGAACCAACTGTTAAGTCATTAAACAAAACAAGCCATGTTTTTTCATCTAACCTGAAAAAAGCCTTCTTAAGAGAGGATCCTAGATCTCCAGCTGTATATGCTTCGCTTTTGAGCACCTGTTGGTGAAGATACTTAGCACAAAACTTCGCAACCACCTTACCTGAAAAGTTTAGGAATAAGTGAGCATTCAAACAGCAGCATGGACAGAAAAACACACACTATATGTATGCAACCCCACCCTTCCTGTCCCACATAAGAAACAGTGAATTTGGAAGTAACCTTTGCACGTTCTATGAGTGAAACTTCAAGTGAATGGCAAGATTTGACAAACAAGGACCTTATATTGTTTACAAGAAAATGGTCTTAAAAGGACAAGGAATAAACAGCTAACTGTTTTGAAAAGAAGCCCATGAAATGAAAAAGGGGGTACAAAATAGAAAAGACAACATAAGCACGGAAATTATTTAGAGGCCTAGTAGAAAATCTATCTGACTCAAGAGGTGGGAGCCTAGATGAAATATGGTATTGGAATAGGGCCCTTTCACATCTCAAGAATTCATTCTCCAAGCACCTTAAAGATACTCTGAGCAACAGTTTAGTACTCCATTTGAGAAATTTCATTAAAGGTCAATGTATATATAACTCGTTGGACATCATATATATAGAAATTGCAAGAAAGTAACTCAAAGGTCAACATGGCATATTCTTCTTCACTTTATATAGAAAGAAGAACTGCAAGGTGAGATCAGAAAAAAGAGGGGGGGTGTACATCCAGAAGTATGGCAAACGTGTCTCGCAAATATTCATAGAGCTGGAAAAGAATTGCTGCTTTTATTTTTCTTCATCTTAGAGGGGTGGGAGAGATCTTCTCCAGAAGGGATATGGGGAAAAAATATAATAATAAAAATAATAATCGTAACATGGTTAGAAGATGCCAGTAACAAAATATCAAAACTGGCACTCTGCTGTCAACCCAAGTAGCCAAACTGCTTCAAATCTTACCTCCATGCCCATCATAAACACCAAAAAACGAAGTGGACGTATCAAGATCTGGATATGCAGCATGCTAGCAGGAGAGAGAAGGAAAAAATCAACATCATATTAATGGTTTAACTTAAAAAGCAATCAAAATCTCACAAATTTCAGTTAACCAGGTTCAAATTCCAAAAAGAGCAGTATAATAATTCATTTCTCCAGGGAAAAAAAATTCATTGGACCCAAAATCTTTGCCCATGAAAACAAGTGAAGCCCAATTGTGCTGTAAACTGAATAGTTGACCATATGATAAATTATCAGATAAAGCTGAAAACAGTCCCTAGCAGGCAGATGGCAGATGGCAGATGGCTCAAAAAAAGGGAACTTTGTAGATGAAAAAAAAAAATTCACACACACACGTGTGTGTGTGTCTATATATATATATGCATTTGTTTGTACGAGAAAGGAGTATTGGGTAACAAACTTTATCTCCTTGCATTGCAACTAGACAAACAAATGAAAGCAATCAGGAAAAAAGTCTCAAACGGAGTTCAGACATCATAATTTATGTTGGTTCACACCTTATACAATCTAGCCTACTTTTATTACATCTCCCCAGGTTACTTCTTGTGATATAGGACATTGATGAGGCAGAGATATTCACTTCATGGGATTCATATTCGTGAGCAAAAAATTATTCAGGTCATAGAATACTCACAGCATCTTCCATTGTTGCACGCCACCCTTGCATGGATGATAAACCGTATCTAAGATGGTCATTCTCACCATCTTCAGAAAACTTCTCAGTTTTGGGACTGCTTAGATATATTCCCATTTCTACCTGAATTAAAAGGGGAACTTATCTTAACCAGAAAATAGATGAAAACTTGCACTGAAACACGTGATAAAAAATAAAATCTCCACTTCATTTAATAACATGCTCAGCAATCGTAAATGCTGCGAAGAAAACTAGAATCCAACAGGCAAATCAAATTTTTTCCCTTTAATGAATCATAATGTGACTGATATAGATCAAGCAACCCGTATGAGAAAAGTTAAGGGAAAATGCAAGGAATATCCATATGATGAGAAAATGATAATTAAAAAAAAAACTCAATTATAACTTCAACAATAAGTGATGATCGATTTTAAAAGGAAAATATTTGAAAGCACATAAAGATTAGATAACAAGACCAAATAAATGTATATTGAGGTGTTCACATCCTATTACAGAAGTGGCTGGCTAAGGAATGCAGACGAGAGCAAATGTGATGAGGAAACACATGATCATGCAAGGGGCTCGAGCAGCAACTAGAGGATAGGCAGACACACCCAAGTAGCAAAAAGTGAGCATCATATTAAATACAACCAAGGCAACGAACAAACCATAAATCTCGTCAATATAACATGTATGCTGTGTTGAAGGGAAAATATTTTTTTTTTTAAAAAAACTATAGTTGTAGGAAAATTTATAATAACCTGGAAGTCTCAGTATATACTATAAGGAGTAAGGACTGCGGTATATATCGTAGGGTTAAGGATGACAAATCCCTAAGATCGCAATGGAGAACACAGGGATGATCAACGTTACGGAACAAAAACATACACAAAATAAAATCAAGGATAAAGATTTAAACTTCAAACATAAGGTTAAAATTTTTAAACTAGATCAGAGAAATCATATCTTCATTCAGCAAATCGTCAGCCAGATCATTACAAATCCATTTTACGCACCAGATTATTACCTTGATGTGAAAAATCAAAATATAATTAGAATTCCTAAAGAAAACCCGCGAGTTATAGCACTTTTGTTTCGAAGATTGTCGCGACGGAAGTTAGTAGAAGCTTCAAGCATGCGAATAGCAGTTCACCGCTTCAAACTAAAACATCGATTGACTTAAGTATAAAATCTGAGACCTTGAAGCAATAGCGAATGCCGCTACTGGTTTTGGATGAGGGGGAAAAACGTAACACTCGAGAGAAGAAGAAAAAAATTACAGTAAGTCCAGATCAATCAAAGCCACAAAAGGCAGACTCAATGAAAACCCAGATGATAGTCCAGCCTTTAATTAATTGAATTGGGAGGTAAAAAAAAAAAAAAAAGATTACAACTCATAGCCCACAATTCTGAGCGTACTCACCTGCCCGGTAGGGCCTCTTCCGCAGAGTCGGAGATCAGCACCAAGAAAGCAAAAGAAAATGAAGGCAACTTGAAAATAACTCTCTAATCAATTTACGAAGATATCTTTTTCCTTGAGAAGAGGGGGAAAGTGAGTGACAAAGTAAATAACTGGAGAAAACGACTGCTTTGTATAGAAAGGAAAAGGAAAAGAGTGAAAGGCGAATCAAGAAGCGTTACGACACTTGGGAAAAGAGAAGACTGTGCAGAAAAATGGTATTAGATTAGACTTCGTGAATTTCCGGATGGGTGGGCATGGAAGACGAAGACGACGACGCTGCTCTCGTTCCGACTTTGTTCTCATCCCAATATCCCATTCTTCATCTTGTCCGCTATTTTTCTTCTTTGGGATTAGATTGGATAAAATATACGATTACCTGTTCTTACCAACTTGTAAGTGGCAGGTGATTTTTTGTGGGGAAATCACTGTGATTCTCTCCGAAACAAATGTGCGCAGGTGCTATGATTTTTTTTTTTTTTTTTTTTGTGATCCTCATTTCTCACTCGATGTCGAAAACTCTGGGAAATTTCATTAAAAATACTATTAAAATAGGTAAAAGGTAAATAAGTGTGACTAATTTGTAGATTTAATGAAGGAATATGAGATTTTCGAATCTCTTTCAATCTTTCAAATCAACCAATGTATCCATGATTACAATTTGAAAAAGTATATGGAATGGATGAAGTTGTGAAATAAGATTATAATTATTAATTTATATTAAAATGATGTTAATCTATATATTGATATTATTATTGACCTTTAAAATTTATGTCTTGAAAATTATATTTATAGGGTTATTGGTTTTTGGAGATATGAAGTTGAGAAAAATGATAATAAAGTCGTTAATTTAAATTCTTATGTTGTTAATCTATATATTGTTATTGACATCTAAAATTTGTGACCTGAAAATTATACTCAGATATAAAGTTATGGAAAAAGACAATGAAGTTGTTAATTCAAAATCTCATGTTGTTAATCTATATACTGATGTTGTTATTGACCATTGAAACTTATATCCTGAAAATTATACTTTGATAAGAAGTTATGAAAAAGGTGATGAAGGCATTAATTTAAATTATCATATTATTAATCTATATATTGATGATGTGATTGACTCTTGAAACTTACGCTCTAAAAATTATATTTATTGAGTTGTTGGTTTTTGAGATATAAAATTACGAAAAAGAATGATGAAATTGTTAATTTAAAAATTAAAATCTCATATTATTAATATATGCACTGAATTTTAAAACATGGGAGTCGACTCCGCCACCAGTAGGGTGGATTTTCTTGGTTCTCTGTTATGATTGTTTAATTCACGAGGGATAAATCGCTACCCCCACTGGGGTAGTGTGAAAACTTGAGTGGCTCGGTAAGGAATTTGTAAGATTATTGAGTATATTAGCAAGTGAGTGAAAATTTTATTTTCTCCTGCTCTTGCGAATTAGTCTCGGTGCGTAGGTGCGTTAGTGGGTGGTGTGTACGTTGTGTGGAAGATATGAGTTATAGAATGGAGGACGGACGTAAGATTGTTGCTGGTTGCCAAAAATCGATAACTCTCGAAAGAAATGCAAAGTTGAAGACAGAAGGGGCACTGATCGGCCGTCTAGAGGTTTCAAATGAGCTCCATAGAGGTACTGTGATATCGATGGTACAGAAAGGCTGGAATTTAAAGGATGAGGTTGAGATTCTGGATGTTGGTAAGAATGCTTTTGTATTTCAATTTTCTGATTGAGTTGATTATCTCAAAGTTCTCTATGGGCTTCCATGGCTATTCAGTCTTATTTATTGAATTTACAACTCTGGGATAATGAGATGCTGTACAAGGAGGTAAATTTTGACCAAATTCCATTTTGAGTTCAGTTCCATGGTCTGCCATTCATATATATGAACCATGAAAATGCTAGAAGACTGGGTTCTTCGGTGGGAACGGTGGTTATGGTGGAGGACCCTATAAGGAAGGGAAAGATGATCCGTAATTTTCTTAGGGCCATAGTGTTAGTGAACATTAAATGCCCTCTTATTACTGGTTGTTGGGTTCCTCAGAGGAAGAAGGATGATGTATAGACAGAGGTTAAATACGAACAACTTCCCAATCTTTGTTATAGGTGTGGAATTATTGGATATGATCAACGTGCTTGTCAGTCATCAAAACCAGATAATGTTGAGGATTCAGAATTTGGTAGTTGGCTTAAAACTCCGTCGCCTAAATTCCTGGATGGGTTGGTTCGGTTGGTTGAGGAACAGTGGTGTGAAGCTCAGGAGGTGAAGGGGAAGAAGACGTGTGAGTCTGCAACAACTCTAACGAGTGAGTCTGAACAAATTGTACAAGTTGGTAGATGCTCCGTACCTCGTAGTAACGCAACTTGTTCCTCCAGTAGTGACATTTCTCCACAAAAGGTGATAATGACAGGGGAAGGTACTGTTATAGGAAAAGGTGAAGATCATGTGCAGACTAGTAAGGAAGACTCATGTTATAATAGGCCCCCTATGTGAGAATTTGATTAGGCTTGAAATCACAAGCCCAAAAAACCTTCGCCATTGGGTCCCCGATAAAGTATTTCTACAAAATAAGCCCTTCCAAAAACCTTAAAGGAAATGGTATGGCTTTTATTGAGCCCAAAGTGAAAGAAGCAGGGGATAGAAGTGGGGTTGTTATTGAACTTATGACAGTAGATGAGGATAACTCTAAAGCTATTATCCCGTTTGTGCATGGTTTACCTGTAACTGATGTGGTTGGGAGGCTTGGAAGGGTAAATTTGAAGAGGGTACCACCAGAAATTGATTCCCCACAACAATTTAAACGATAGAAGCAAGGGTCTGATAAGCATAAGGATTTAGAAGAAGCGATAGATCAGAAGAAGACCTCCTTTAAGAAGAAGAATGTTCGGCGAACCAAACAACATTTACATCGTAAGTTGGCTTTCTCTGCTAATATGTCTTTTGATTATACTTCTGAATTGGGGGAGGGGAATACTTTATCTCATATTACTATTGTGTTAAAGGTGGAAGATGTTGGGGGTGTGAGTGGCTAGCCTTTAACAGCCCTCCCAGCGTCATGAGACTAATTTCATGGAACCGTCAAGGTATTGGTGTTTCCTTGACAATTAAAAACCTTAAAAAAGTATGTAGAAGGAATAAGCCCCAGTTGGTTTTCTTAATGGAAACCAAGCAAAAAGAGAAAAATGTTAAAAGAATAAGGAGACGGTATGGTTTTGAGGAGGAATGGATTGTGAATCCAATAGGCTTGAGTAATGGTTTAGCGTTATGGTGCAATTCTGAATTAGTAGTAGAAATATTGCATACCTCACAGAACATCATTCATACGGCTATCCATTCTTTTTCATATTCAGTTCTAAATTTCATAACTTTTATCTATAGCCCCCCTAAGGAAAGTGAAAGAAGAAAGGTATAGGAAAAACTTTATGCTATCTCTCGTGCTATTAATGGATCATGGATATGTGTGGGGAATTTCAATGATCTCACTGGCCAGCATGAAAAATGGGGAGGGAAACCTCGAAGTGTGCGAAAAATTCTGAACTTCCAGAAACATATATCTGATTATTGCTTACTAGATATGGGTTACCAAGGCTCGAATTTCACTTGGCGCAACAAGCCTTCATGAAGCACATGTCAAAGAGAGACTTGATAAAGCTCTGGCTAATATGGAACTTAAAGAATTTTTTTCCAAAAGCTCAGGTATTTCACTTGGAACCAATTGGCTCTTATCATTGCATGTTGCTAGTTGATTTACGCTATAATTGTGTCAAAACTCCCTATGCTTTCAAATTTGAAATAGCTTGGATAGAATACCCAGATTTTAAATCTTTTGTGCAGAAAAGCTAGAATGATCTAGTAGTCTCAGACAAGGGTAAAATGGACGAATTCATGATGAGGTTGACTAATTGCAGAAAAGAATTAGTGCGTTGGAGTAACAGAGCCTTCCCAAATTGCTACAAACTTATCGAAAGCTTAAGTTAGAGCTTTCTAAATGCCCAGAAGGTGAATTTACAGAGGAAAAATTAAAGAAAGCTGATGAATTAAATGTTGAGTTTGAAAGAGCTTGGGATAAGGAGGAATCTTATTGGTGGCAGAGGTCGCGAGTATCATGGCTAAGAATAGGTGACCGTAATTCTCGGTTCCTTCATGTTGCTACTCTCTAAAGACGACGGAAAAATGCTATTTTGAGACTGAAAAAAAAAGATGATGATTCATGGGTTGAGGAGGAAACATAAATAGCCGAGTGTATTTCATCTTATTTTGCCAACTTGTTCACTGCTTCTGCCCCTCGTGAGTTCTCAGCAGTTCTGGACTATGTTGATTGTAAGATAGATGTTGAAAGTAATGCACTTTTATTAGCTCCAGTGCGGGATGAGGAGGTAAAAGCTGCAGTCTTTCAATTAGGAGGATCTAAAGCCCCAGGACCTAATGGTTTTAATAGCAGATTCTACCAAGGGAGCTGGAATGTAGTGAATCAGAATATTATCGATATGGTGAAGGATTTTTTTCAAGCTCAAAATGATGTAAAGAAACTTAATGAGACAAATCTTGTGCTGATTCTAAAGGTAGACAAGGTAGAGATGGTGAGTCAATTTCGGCCGATTGGGTTATGCAACTTTTCTTACAAGGTCATTTCAAAGGTGTTAGCTAATCGATTGAAGTCATTACTTGATAATCTCATTGCTACAAATCATGGTGCTTTTATTCCTGGTCGTCTGATTCAGGATAATATCATAATTGCTCATTAAGTTTTTCACTACCTTAGACGAAAGCGAATTGGTGGAAAATATGAATTTGCTTTGAAGATAGACATGAGTAAAGCTTATGACAGAATTGAATGTGATTTCTTAAGGGTTGTGATGGTAAAGATGGGTTTTTCTGAGAGATGGGTAAATTTGGTTATGGCATGTGTTTCTTCAGTGCATCTAAATATTTGTGTATCAGGGAAGAAAGTGGGTTCTATCTCACCAGGAAGAGGCTTGAGACAAGGGAATCCAATATCTCCCTATTTATTCATCCTAGCAGCAGAGGTTCTCTCAAGCATGTTGGAAAAAAATGTTGAATGTCGACAGCTAAAAGGAATAAAGCGATCTAACCAATGTCCTATGTTGTCTCATACTTTTTTTTTACAGATGATGCCCTCTTGTTTATGAATGCTAGTGCTGAAAATTGTCGAAGTTTGGCTAACCTCCTTGATATATAATGTGCTGCTTCTGGGCAGCAAGCGAATTTGAGTAAATCAAGCCTTATCTTCTCTCGAAACACTCCAACTGAGGTTCAAGAACAAGTGAGTCAGATTCTGGGCATTCCAATTTTTGAGGACCCAGGGAAATATTTGGGAATTCCTAATGTATGGGGAAAATCAAAGCAACAGGCTATGGCTTATGTGAAGGAGAGAGTTGGTAAAAAAGTACAAGGGTGGAGGCAGAATCTTCTTTCCTTTGCAAGGCGAGAGGTGATGATCAAGACAGTTGTTAACGCAATTCCAATTTATCCCATGACCTGTTTCAAGTTATGAAAGCAGACATGCAAATACCTTGACAGCCTAATCTCTAAATTTTGGTAGAACAACAAAGGTGCCGGTAGCAACATACATTGGAAAGCATGGGATCACATGAAGCTGGCCAAAGATAATGGTGGCATGGGTTTTCGTGACTTTGAATCCCTTAATGACTCCCTCCTAGCCAAGACAGCATGGCGGCTAACTCAAGAAGAAAATGCGCTATGGTTTAGAGTGTTAAAGGGGCTGTATTTTCTAAATTCTATTTTCATGGTTGCTAAAAAAGGTTGTAAAGCCTCCTGGACCTGGTCAAGTATTCTTATTGGATGGTCAGCTATCCAAAATAACTGTCGTTGGCTCCTTGGGGATGGCAAATCCATTACTATATGGAAAGATGCGTGGATTACTGGGTTACAAGGTAAGTCCCTTAAACAATTTCTTAATTGTGATACAAAATCTAATGTGACTGTAGATAGCTTAATAGTGAATGGAACTTGGAACTTAACTAGCCTTATGAATCTGGTTCCAAATGATGTATTATCTAGCATTGGTAATTTAAAACTGAAGTACCTTTCTTTCCCATAAAAATTGATTTGGGTAAATGCTAGAAATGACATCTTCACTGTTAAGAAGGGATATAAATCAAATCTGATGCCTCACAGGCCTAACATGTCTTGTCCAGGGACATCTTTTGTTTTTCCAAAAGAGTTTTGGACTAAATTATGGAAAATCAAATCTCTGCCTCGTATAGTACACTTTATCTGGCGCTGTTGTTCTAAGGCAATTCCGACCAAAGATGTCTTATTTAAGCGACACTGCTCACTTAACCTACTATGCTCAATTTGCTTCTCCCAACAGGAATCATTAGAACATGTATTATTTTTCTGCCCATGGGTAAGGTGCATTTGGTTTGGGTGCCAGTTATCTTTGCGTATTAATCATATCAATATCAATTATTTTGAGGAATGGTTTTCTAAGTTGTTGTGCCAACAGGATGCTTTGCAAGATAGAGAGTTATCTCTGCTAGTTTCATTACTGTGGTTTATATGGAAGGAACGGAATGAAGTGATTTTTAACCACAAGTCTCTTGATCCCTATGTTGTTCTCTTTAAAGCTCGTGTAGGAACCCAAGAATACTGGGCAGCTGCCTCTTTGAGTCCATTAGCCAAAGTGAACACTACTCTTGCTTGTTCTGAAGGTTGGCGAGGACCTCCTATTGGTTGCTTAAATTAAATTGTGATGGTTCCTATTAGCCCAAAGATAAATCTGCAGCAATAGGAGTGATATGTCGAGACCGTTTCAGGTCATTTTTATGGGCTTTTGGAGACAATGTCAAGGCGGAGTCTGCTTTTATCACTGAGCTACTTGCAGTAAGGAAGGCGATCATTCTATGCAAGGATCTTGACATAACATCAACAATAATTGAAACAGATAATGAAGACCTTTTTACCTACTTAAACTCAAAATCTCACTCTAGAAGTGGTAGATGTGGATGGCATATTCTTATGGAAACACGGGAGCTAGCATCATCTCGGTCTGGTTTACTGTTTTCCTTCTCTAAACAGGAGGGGAATCTTACTGCTGATTCCATAGCAGTCTCTATTCGAAAGAAGATGTGCCCTCCGGGGTGGGTATCCTTACCAACACCTTCTCTAACTGATTTGCTTACTCGTGATGCTGTTAGTTCTTGTTGTTTTTCTTTAGCACCATCCTCTCCTGGAGAGCTCTACGGGGACTTTGCTCGTGAAGGAATTGGTTAAGGCCTCCCACTAGTAATGGCAATAATTGGGGCTAGGTGTTAGCCTCTTGTTCCCCACTTAGCTATTTTAGTTTGTCTTATGTCGTTTCTGCTGTTGCACTTATTTTGGTTTGTGGTTGTTTATGTTGTTTGGACTCTATTGTTAATTAGCAATATAATGAAGTATTTCCAGGTTAAGAAAATATATATATGTGCAAATTTTGTTATTAATCCTTAAAAAGAGGAGAAGGAAAAAGGAACAGGAAAGAGGAGAGAGACCAGGGAAGGGCGAAATTTAAATCCCATGTTCCTCCTTTTTTTAATTTGTCATGTGATTTTATAAATTTGCCACGTTTATTTATCTTTTATCTATTTATTTTCTTAACATATCATAGTAATTTTATATAATTTTTTAAATAAGTGGTTGCAACTTATAAATCCCTACCTCCTGTCTCAAATAAATGTGTGATTATTTTTTCCGTGGCAGCAAATTTTTATAGACCAAATAAATTTAATTAAGAGAAACTTATCCATTATCTGTTAATAAAAAAAAACCGCCTTTGCTGATGAGAAAAGGTGCTCCTGTTCTATAAAAGGCAAGCACGTTTTCCCATGCAAACCCCTTGAGTTTTAAAATAATGTAAATTATAATATAAGAACAAACTTTTGCTATTTTATAAGTAATAAGAAAAATCATATTAACACTCCAATTAAATAAAATAATATTTAAAAATTTTCATAATTTACTAATGATAAATACAAGTAGTGTCGTGAGAGTGGCACAATTCATGAATTATGAGACCTTTGAAATGTTATCGTTTTTAATTGGGATATTGGGGTGTTTTTTTTTTTTAAAAAAAACTAGTTTAGTAGCTTACACTTTACATAAATACTATCGTTTTTAGCCAAAGCGTCTTTTGCTCAAATTTTTCTTTTTTCTTTTAATCATCACACTCCTCATCGTGTGGACTTTTTTCCTTCTTTTTTTACTATTTTTTATTTCTTTGAAAATTTCTTGAATCAGCCATCAACTACTGCTTGTGTGGTGTTTATAGAATTATAGATATCTAAAGGCCATTTTGGTGACATCTCATCAAGTAATTTGCGCTTTCCCCGTAACCCCCCCCCCTTTTTTTCCATTTCAGTGACAATACTGATTTGATAGTATTAAAGGATAATTACTGTAATGTTTCAAAAAAGAAATGGAATCAACAAAAAAATCTCATAATAGGTTGGTAATAATATGTAATTACAGGTTTCTAAAACAACAATACGTTCATATATATTAATGCTATTAAGATTTTTTTTTGATGATAAGGTGGTTCTCTCTCTCTCTTTTTTAAGGTGTAGATTTAGTAAAGAACTATTTTTTAAAGTGTACACAAAACAACTAATTATTTTAAGGTGTAAAACTAGACATTATGAATTTTTAAGGTATAAAAGTAGACATTATGAATTTTTTGGAAGCAAAAATAACAATTTTGTTATCTATTTTGAGGTGCAAAAATTGTTATGTTTGCTCCAAAAAAAATTCGTAATGTCTACTTTTGCACCTTAAAAATTCATAATGTCTATTTTTGCATCTTAAAATAGTTAATTATGTTAGGTACACTTTTAAAAATAGTTTATTATTATTTTTACACCTTAACATTTTTTTTAAATAAATCTGGAATCATTGCCTTAAATAATACTTAACTTATTTAAAATAGCGATTAAAATCTTTAAAACTAAGCTTTTAATAAAATAAGATTTATCTCAATTTAAATAAATAAACAATTTTACTATCCACAAGCGATCCTAGAGTTAGACCACAGGAGCACCCATAAATGAAGTCCACGTCAAGATCTAGGATGGAAGGTGGAGCTTTCGTAGATTTAGATGAAACCTTGTTAAATCAGTCAATTGCTCTAAAATATCACATTCTTCTATGATGGGAAGTTTGAATCTCGTCAAAACATCATTAACCTTGATTAAAAAATGGCATAAGATCTTCTTCGCAATTATAACCACGTTGCGCTCACTACTCACAAATCCACATATCAAGAGTGACATAATGATTTGTATTTATCCAGAATAATTATTATTAATGTTGGGTTTTTTTTTTGACCTAGATTAATGTTGGGTTGATAACTTGTATTTGATTATCTATTTTCCAGTACAAAAACAATATGCTACGACTTGAAATATAAAATCTAGTTTATAACGTAGCTTGCATTACAAATGAGATATTGTATCAATGGTGCGCACGAAGTAGTAATTGATATAAATAAATAAATATCTTCCATACTTTTGTTTATTTCTTTGCATTTTTGTAAGGAAAAAAAAATTTGCATTTAGTAAACCAATAAAATACTGATTCGGCCACGAGCATAAAAATCCTGTTGTTGTATTCTGAGCTACGATGTTATCTTGTAGCTGTTAGGTTGGTAAAACCCTACTTTTAATGTAATTAGTAGGGAAATGACATAAGTTGTGAAATACGAGTAATCAAGAGAATGACATTCAGGATCCATTTTTGACACTGACGCAATTACACTTTCAAAAGCGGTGTTAATTAGTTATTAGCATAGTATAATATAGTTGTCAGTTTTAAAAAATATAATTATAAGTGAATGTATTCAAAATATTAAAATGTCAATTATTTCTTTATAAGATAGCACCTTTGCACACCTCCGCGCCAAAAATATACCGTGTCTTTTAGAAAAAGCATTGGTCTCCATGACTTTTTTTGTTTTTTTTAAACCTTCGTTGGTTCCTAAACAAGTTACAAAGAGTGTTATCATATTTTCTAATTTTACCTATATTAATCCATATCAGATATCCAGAAAGATAAGAAACACAATGCCATAAGGCCATTGGAAGCACAATGCCATAACTAAATAAAAATCAGTGGAACATATTCATCCCTTTATAAGGAAGCGGAGTTATATTATATTATATACTTTCTCTTGTCTTTAATATAAGATGTATTTGAGAAGTTGATATTATTCATAAATATAAAATATATTTTTTATAATTTTCTATTGTTTCCCAATTTATCCTTATTGATGTTCTTTATTAATATCCAATGATGAAAATAAATGAAAAAATTAAGAAATATAACTAGTTTTTTTTAAAAAATATCATATTAAATAATTTAATTAACTTTCTTAATTTAATCAAATTATATTAATATGTTTTATATCAATACCTGAAGGGACTATAATGTGCTCATTTCATCCCCATTTACAAGTCATCATTTTTTTGACAAAAAAAAACGCCTTAATTACTTTTAATTCTCATCTTATTCCTAAATGTATGTATTGTTTCGACTTTTGAAGCTGGAGGTATAAGTAGTAGTTGTCCTTCACAATATCCCTAGATGGAGAATATTGAATATAAGCGATTAAGATTCACAGCAGTATATATAGTGCTAGATAGAGAACAGAACTAAAAAAAAAACCAAAAATAATTTATGTACAGAGTACATATTTTTATTTTTTGTTCAACATTTGTGTTTCTTGTTTCTTTCTATGGAATTAAGTAAAGAGGTAGAAAGAATTTTTTTCTTTTCTTTTTTTTTTTGATAAAATATAACTATGCATTTAAACTGATAAACTATAAGTTATAAAATATCAGAATAATACATAGAGGTCTCTCAAAAGTTATTGTAGAACCCAACAAACATATCTAGTTTGAGTAATTATTTTAATGTGTGATAGTTTGATCAACTTGTAATGGATAAGAAAATGATAGGATAATCAACATGATTTTGTTAGAGGATAAGAGTCATTGGTTCACAAAGTGTCTACAGCTACAATTGAAGGTGTCCAATTTTGATAAGAGGAGCTAGCAACCAATGGTAAAAGTGAAGATTATTGAAAAATATGGTAATAGAAATGGTACCATTGTTAATCTTAATGAGCTTGAAGTAAATATCCCATTTATTAGAACAATATTATAGGATAGATTGCCAAGTTTCCACGTTATATCTTTTGCTAATGAAAAGTACTCTCTTGCTGTTGTTTGAGTCAGAAACTGATTGATGAGGACATTTACTTTAGCTTGTGCTGATTTAATAAGCAGAAATTTTGGAAGCTATATGACAAATTTTGTTTCCTACAAACTATAGGGAATCTAAAATATGAAAGAAGTATTTTCGTGTAGCAGTGAAGTTTGAAAATCGTGAAACACTGAACCAAATCTTAGGAAAGGAGATATTATTAAGATAGGGAATGAATCACAGAAGTTCTTAAAATTCCGAAATCTCATTTCAAATATATTATGCAGCGGAGATTTCCTATGTGCCTCAGCGGAGATTTCCAATTCTTAAAAATCATATTATTTATGAATCTTGTTGAGTCTCACACTGTCCTTACTTTTTTTTTAGCTGCCTATGTTTTCTCCCAAAGCCACCTATGCTGTCCACCGTTGGCCGCCACTCCTGCCGGTGACCACAGCTCCAGGTATTCGATTAAGAATTTTTTATTTTTTTTTAAAAGCATAGGGCTTCTGGTATCTGAATTTAATTTGGATTTTTCCTAAAAAAATAGCTTTTTATTTTTATTTTTGCTATCCAGCTAATGTCATGCTTTTTTATTTTTGGCCAACGACGTGACACAGTTTTAAATCTTAACTACATTCAAAAATTAAATTAGAGACATTGATGACAATAAATAATAACTGCGACTCAAATTTGTATCTGATCAACATATTTAGATACAAATTTTTTTGACCAGCATATTTAGATACAACTTAAAACTTATAAACAAACTTGTTAAACTCAGGAGTTTAAATAAACTCGTGATAGTTACATAAACTTGTATTGTAAACTTGTAAAAAATTTATTTTTATCATTAAATAGGTATTAATAGTGTAACTAAATAATTAAAATATAAAAAATGACAATAATTTGATTTAAATATATTTTAAATCTAAATAATTGACATTAAATCTATCAACATTTCATAATTTATTATATTTAGAAAAGAAATTTCTATAAAATTCATATACAAAATCATAGAGAATGAAAAAATCGAAAAAACTAACATGAATCTAAAAGTGAGTTACTACGGTTTTGTAAGTTAGAAACGTAAAAATAGTAAACTTCATATATAAATTCATGAGTTTAACTGAGTTTACAGCTGACACGAGTTTACCAGTGACTCGACTCGATTCAGTAAGGCATTGATGTAAAGACAGTAAATTTGGATAATCAATTTATGTGTTTGACAACAATATTTATAAATAAGGGAGGAAGTATTATTTATGCATTTTGAGCAGTGAAATTCATTATCCAAATAGCACATGAGCTCGGACTCATGCTCATCCAATCAGTTATTTGGAACAGTTTTTTAACAAAGTTGAAAGAAGATAGACACATGCAACTTTATTTATTCAAATACGCTATTATTGTTAAAAAAAAATAGGTATGCTCTGTGATGTTTTTAAAGTGATCTTTTTTTTTTTTGCCGTGATTTTTAAAGTGATCAACAAGATAGATATATAGGCATTAATTATATTTTATTAGTATGTTTTTTATGGCGAATGAATGCACGTATGCCAGTCACCCGCAATACCAAAATCTATATTTATATTGTCACGGGATGACACCAACTTTTTATTTAGGATGGGAACGTGGCGAATCAAGGTTCCTCGGCAAAAAAAAAAAAAAAATCAAGGTTCCTGATAACGAACGCACCAGAGAGGATTTCCAAATTCCAATAATGCGAAGTATCTTGAATTTAAAATTGCTCTTTGTTATTTTTTGAGGGATCTGTTTGTCAATGATTGAATGGGAATTATTTCCCCAGCAGATTAATTTATTAGTCTATAGGCTATAAGCCTTCTTATCTACGAAAGAAAAAATGATTTTTATTACTAATATAGAATTGGTCTAATAATGTTTAATAATGTAAGATCCCATTATATTCCTTTAAATTTTGAATTTAAATTCTAACTAGATATCATTTATGTTGGTAGGAGCAATCACGAACCCTAACTAAATATCAGATGATAATATAAAAAAAAAAAGAAAAAAAGCTCATATTATCTCACAGGTTGATTTTTTTTAATAAAAAGATTTAATTTATTGGGGTCCTCTATATCAAATTTTTTGGGCCTAAACTCCGAATCAAGGGCCAAAAAAAGTCTCAGAAGCCCGTGGATAGTTGAAAGGGGATGGCCTTTCCTTTGAAATTTTTTAAAAACAAATACGGATCACCTTCATTAACACCTTAAAAAAATTACAAACAAACAAACTTCCCAATTTCCTTCATCAATTTCCACCTGGCGGGGGTGTCAGCTGCGCCCCCAGCTGCCTCTTTATTTGGAAGCACTTTCTAAATATCTTTTTCTTACTTTTTTTTATTATTAGATTCTACATAAAATAAGTGACATTTTGATATATTATGGATAAAAAATGGTATTATTTTCAATTTTTTATGATTTTTCAAAGATTCTTCAAGAAAAAGTGTATTTTTCTTTTTAATTTAGAGTATTAAATCTTTAAAAAATCATAAAAAAATTAAAAACAATACCGTTTCTTGCTCATAATATATCAAAATATCACTCATTTTATGTAGAATCTAATGATGAAAAGAAATAAAAAAAATATTTAAGAAGTGCCCCTAAATGAGGGGCAGCTGCACCCCAGCCCATTTCCACCACACCGAGAAAAGCTGGTAGTTGACAAGGATACAAAGGTCATTTCCTAATTGTGTGACTAATTAGCGAAATAATAAGCTAACCGCATGTTTTCTCTAAAAACTAGTTTAGAACCCGCAATGCGTGGGCCCAAAACAATAAAATTATAATCTTTGAAAAAACACCAAAATCTTATAATAAAAAAAGACTAAACTCATAACATCTATTTTTCTGAATAACCCTTTTTCACCCAAACAAATATTGAAAAATGATTACGAACGAGCTCTAATGAGCCTGCCTCGGCATTATTTTATTCTAAACCCGCATTAAAATAATTATATTGGGGACCAAAAACTTATTCAAAAACTTTATATTTTTCTATTTATTTATGACCTTTCAATTCTTAAGAAATAATTGATCATGGTTAGAAAGTTATAATATATCATTTTTTGTAAAATTCTAAATTCCAATGATAAGTAGGAAATAAAAAAAAATTATGTTAGTAAGGAGGTCTTGGGTTTTTTTTGTCTGGTGGATTTATAATGAATTTGCAACATCCTTTTATCAAAGGAAAAATCCTATTAAAGGATGGTTATATTAATCAAATTTTAATTTGGGTAACTGAATTTAATAAATTATAAATTAGGTTATATGTCATAATTAAAAATTTTAAAATTTGATGAAATGTCCATAATACCCATGTGTAAAAGACAGTTGAATTAATTCAATTCCAAACATCTATAAAAGCATGTTTAGAATTATTTTTGAAGAGTTTATAAGTGCTTATTTATATAAATTGGAACAAAACTTCTCTCATATATACTTAACTCATACACCGTAAATCACAACTGAAAAACTGTTTTTAAAAGTTTTAATTGCTGTTCTAAACAAGCAAAAACTCATTTTTCTTTGTGTGTCGCCAGTGCAGCACCGTCATGTTGAGAATGAATCACTGTCGCTGAGAGAAACTGCGATCGTTGCTGTGAGAAGTGTGTACGGGTGTCTCTGTGAGAACCCCCATTGGCAGTGTGAGAAATAATCAAGGCTTGCTATTGGAATTGTTCGTGTTGTATCTTTATCTTTTAAAGTCTTGGATTGATGCAGACTAAGCTATGTACAATCTCACCAACAGGAACTGTGTAACAAAGCTGCAGACTAATCATCATACATGGGGATTATTTTCAGATTATCAATTACAATCTATAGAATGAGAAAAATCATTATAAGCTGATAGCGCAGTGTCTTTAATTGGTGCGTTTCCACTACCAATACACTCTGTACGATAAAAAAGCACCAGTTTTCGTGTATATTAATTTTTATGAATTTTTTTTAGTTTTGTCATTTTTCTTTAGATGTTAGCCCCGGCAGAGGATGGTATCATATCAGCTACTGAAAGAACCGAGGTAGGCAGCGAAGGTTGGGATTGACTTCAATTGGTCCACCACATGTTGGCTTTCTTTCGAAGTTGCCATTTTAAAACACTGGAAACTTCCTTATATTAAAGAAGAAAGATTTTTTATCCAAAAAAAAAAAAAGAAGAAGATTTAACCTAAGAATCAACCTTTTTTTTTTAGTTACAAAAATTTTAGGAAAAAGGTTGATCTCACCCATAATCTAAGGGCAAGGAAACTAACTTATGATCCACTGAGGCCTGTCCCTTCGGATACGGGAGCATGTTAAACAAGGCCTTTCTATTTCGGCCCAATAGGTAGGAATCTCCCAGCTTCACTAAGCTGCAAATATACCTTCCCAAACATTACGACTGAAACCACAACAAAGTGGTACTCCCCAGGAACCTTCTCCCATTGATGAGAGTGTCTGACCCTTTCACCAGCTAAACCCACAGACAATGGGTTAAGTAGCAACTTACCTAGCTTCCTTTGCCAATTTTTTTGACTTTATAAACATTTCCCATAAATTTCCTGTGTTAGGGCTTCTAGGGTGCAAACAAACATTAATATGGTTGTATCTTCAATATTGGTTTTTTTAATAATTAAGGGTCATGGATGTAATTTAGCTCAATTTGTAAATTCTTAATTATGCTACATAACCTAATTTATAATTTATTGAATTCAGTGACTTAAATTAGAATTTAATTAATTCAACCGTCTTTTAATATGATTTTCCCTTTATCAATGGTCACGAAGCCATGGTTTTTTTAATAGTTTTAAATTTTAATTTAAGAAAATGATGTGAAGTTATAATTTATGATAATTTTTGTTTGCTTTGATCTTTTGATTTCAAATAACATTAAACTTTAATATTTAAAGTTATGATTAAAATATTCATATTTTTGGATCGACATTATAGGTAAAAAAATTCTAAATTCAAATCTTTATTGATTTCATTAAACCATACTTTCTCTAATTTTTATTTTTAACGTCAGTTTCATCATTATTCATAAAATATTAATAAAAATTTTAAAATTTATTGATTATGTCTATAAATTAAATAAATTCACCTAAAGTAGCTTTGAGAATACATTTAGTCAAATAAGAGGAAAAAAATTCTGCTGCATTTATATTAAATATGTATATGGAAAAGTTTGCAGTTTTCCTACACACTGAGTAAAAAAAAAAAGAATTAAAAATTTTTATATCAAATAATTAATATAATACCTTATAATTATTAAAATTCTTCCTCCAAATACCTTGGATTAAGATATTAATCTAAATATTATAAATTCATCCCCTCATCAAAGGTAATTGATGTGTGGAACATATTTTAGAAAATACAAAGATTTAATATTTTTAATTTAGATAACTCCCAAAAAAATAGAGGTATTGTTAGATTTTGAATTGATTTAAAAATAATCAAGTTGTTATGATACTCCTAAAAATTGTTAAATTTGAGATGCTAAGTAAAACTAACGAAAACAAAAGAGGGAATTCCAAATTAAAAATTTATAAACATTTTGTAACTATAAAATCTTAAATAAAGTATTTTATGAAATATAAAGATTTTATATTTCTAAATTGGATTACTCCTACAAAGCAGACGCATCAGCAGATTCCAACCGATTTAAAACAAATTGAAACCATCAAATAAAAAATAAAGTCTTTTAGGAGCTCGGTATATTTAGCCTTGTTGATAAGGTAATGAGTGGTTATGTAAGCATCTCGCATCCTAACTAATATTTAAATTAGAAATCAAAGGCTTGCGGTCCTTATATCACACAACGAACCAAATGAGCATGATATCTATAAGAAAGGTTGATATAGTAACAATACAATTTGGCGTGAGATCATGAGAAAAAAAAGGTAAATGCAAATATTTGTGAAACTGACATTTGCATCATAGATGATCATTTCCATCAAGGCACCATTACGAGCAACTTCATGTCCAAACATTAAAAAGTTATAGTACCAAATACAATAAAGACAAGGTTTTATGAGGGGAACTTTGAGTTGGTTTTAGAGTCACCTTTAATGATTTTTGTTGTGAAGTTTATGATAAGAAGTCTGCTCAAATAGTTGCAAAGGCCCCTATGACTAAAAATCATATGTTTCCTCCTGATATTTCTGCTATTGAAAAAAGGGCTTTAGTTGTTAAAGAAATTAGCAATTCTGATTTGTAGCATTTACAATATGATCATTTGTATTTTAATAGATTGAAATTGATGAGTCAAAAGAATATGGTTCTTAGGTTGCCAAATATTGACGCTATTAATTTTTGCAAAGCTTGTGTTATGGGGAAACAAATCAAAAAGTCGTTTCCTATGGGGAAGTCTTCGAGGGCTTCTCAATGTCTTGAGTTAGTACATATTGATTTGTATGGACCAATAAATACTGAATCTTTAAATGGTAGTCGGTATTTTCTATTACTTACTAGTGATTATAGCAGAATGAATTGGGTCTATTTCTTGAATTTTAAATTTGAAGCATTCAAAAATTTCAAGAAATTTAAAGCTCTTGTAGAAAAACAAAGTGGTTGTTACATAAAGGCATTGCATGCAGATAGAGGAGGAGAATTATGTTATAATGAATTTGCTACTTTTCATGAGGAGAATGGTATTCGCAGGGAGCTCACATCACCACATACACCAAAGAAAAATGACATTACAGAACAAAAAAATCAAACTGTGGTGGAAATGGCCAAAAGCATGATGAAGACAAGAGAGGTTCCCAATCAATTTTGGGCAGAAATTGTAGCCACTGTAGTGTATCTACTTAATTAAGCAGTCTTTAATATGACACCTTATTAGGGATGAGCAAAACACCCGTAACTCATCCATCCGCCTGCGACCTATAGTAGTTTGGCCTATTTAAGCCTTCCCAGATTGTGCCCATAACGGGTAACCCGTACCCGTTTATATTATACGGGAGGGTCACGGGTGCACCACCTGGGCACCCACCCATGACCCGTAGTAGTTTGGCCCATTTAAGCCTGCCCAGATTGGGCCCATAATAGGTAACTCGTACCCGTTTATATTATACGGGCGGGTCACAGGTGCACCACCGAGGCACCAATGCCCGCCTGTTACCCATGTGTGTGTGTGTGTGTGTGTGTGTATTATTTACATTACTCTTTCTTTACTTCCATCCAGACTTCCAGTTCCCATTCGACCATTCCCAATTCCTTAACCTAATAACCATTATCCTAACTCCCTAAGTCCTTAACCCGCCCGATTCTCCTTCTCGGCCTCTTGTCTTGACTCTTACAGAGTTGCGGTCTTGCTCATCGCTCACAACTCTTGCCGGACTTGCCCTCAACCTTGTCGCGAGGCCGCAACTTGTCCCTCTCACCCTCGACCTCTCCCTTAATCGTCATTATGACAAGTCGTCTATCTTCTTTGCCCGTCCCCAACCTCAACTCTCGTCACCGTTGACCTATCGCAAAGCTCAACTCGACAGCCTTGGGTGTCTCCGTCGGCCTATCGCAGACCTCACCGTCATCAAGTCGGCAGCCTTGGGCATACTTTATTGTTCGTCTCAATTTTTTTAAGTTGGCTACTTCATCAGTTCTTCTTCTTCATCCTTCATTGTTCCTCTTTATTATGGCAGTATCGCTACAGTTCTTGTCTCCTTCCCTTGCACAATTTCATTGAGTGAGTATGAGTAGGGATTCCCGAGTTATAAATGAATATGTCTCTCTCTCTTTTTATTTTCTGCTAATTTTAAGGGCTGATTTTGATTATTGTTGAGATTGTTTTCTTTGATTGTTACTCTTAATTGAAGATCCGGTAGCTTTCAATTTTTCGCTTTTTGTTTTCTTCCCCTTCTTAAATCCTTTTGTCTCTTTGTAATTAGACTCAAGTTTTGCTTGCTGATAGGCACCAGCAGAGGAACACCTGTTCGCCTCCATCCTCTGTTTCTCTATTCTTTTATTCAAACGCATTCGATTCAAAGTGTCCTTGAAAGAAAAAAAAGTGACAACTTCTTAAACGGGTTCCTTGTGCCCATTTAAGCCCGCCTCGTTTAATCCATACATGTTTTACCACAAGTAAAACGGGTTCATCCACGGGTACGGGGTGCCCCGTACCCATTTATAAACGGGCGGCCTACGGGTACACTCTCGGGGTAGCCCCGCACGCCCGTTACTCACCCCTACACCTTATGAAGCATGGAGAGGTATAAAGCCCTGGGTAAGCCATTTAAAAGTTTTTGGTTGTATAACATATGCTTTGGCAAAGTCATCTTGTCAAAAACTTGATGAAAAATGTATCTTTATTGGTTATAGCCAACAATCCAAAGCTTATAGGTTGTATAATGTATCATCCTTATTTTTATTTCTATAATATAATTATAATTAGGAAATAATTATTTATAAAAATAAATTTAGTAAGTAATTTTTGGAATAAAAAGAAAAGGAAGAAAATCTTGTTAAATAAAAAAAAAAGGAATTGCACCACTAATTGAATAAAAGTGGCCACTAATGGAATAAAAGTGGCGCCAAACATTATTATTTTTTAAAAAAATGTTGTGGCGCATTTCAGCGCTACATGACCCCCTCAATAAACACTTTGTGCAAGTCAAGTGTTTTGCGGAAAGGTTGACGATCAAATGTTGGTAGGAATATTTTTTGTTCTTTGGAGATAAATAAAATATTCAAAATCACTTCTAATTACAAAACTTTTTTCATGAAAAATGTTCTAAATAATTTTCTCTTTCTTATAATAGTAATTTCTTGCTGATTAAAGAATATTTTAGAATTAGAATTTTGGACAAGTTTGAGTTTTGTCAATATATGACTATAGCAATATAGAGGATGATTAATAGTAAATTTTAATCAGTTTACTTTTATTATTCAATTGGTATAAGATTTTATAATGAATTTTCTATATAATCAGCCCATAAATAATTCTATATTGAACTTTTTAACTGATTAGTTTTGGGTTAAATGATTTATTTTGGTTTGTTGGAGGTATTATTAAATTTTTATGGTTTAGTTTTGAGATTTAAGCTTGAAATCTGAATGTTAGAATTTTAATAGAATTTTATATTTTTAAAACTTTGGGATTTTTGTTAAAGGAAGATATTTGGGAGTTTTAAATAATTTAATTGAGTGATTTGGATTGTTAGAGAAAATGAAAATTTTGTTAAAATAATTAGTGATGGTCTATAAGATATTTGAGAAATATTTCTTTACTTGGAGAATATAAACTTTAACTATATAACTAAATATATGGTTGAAGTGACTAGGTTTTATATATGTGTATGTGTAATTAAAGATAACAATTATTGATTAGTAATTTAGAAATTAGAAGTTAGTGATAAATTATCTCAAATAACTCAATGAGTTATTAATGTGTGGTAAATTGATTATTGTAGATTGATTTTTGTATATACTTGAGCTCTTGGATTATGAGCATTGTGATTATAATTTTCTTTGGCAAGAGGTAACCATTTTTCATTTGATATTTTGATATAAACTAGCCTTGTGGAACCTTGTAATTTAAATTGCAATGTGTGTGTATATAAACTGAGAATTGAGATGCTGGCAAAAAAAAAAAACTAAGAATTGAGACATTATGTCATGTATATTTAGATGATTTGAATATCCTTATATGAATGTGAAAATCTTGAGAAATTCACGTTAAGTTATTTATTGATACTTATTAGGATGATGGGTTTGGGTTGAGATGGAGTAAATTATTTTACCACGTGTTATAGCCTCCATTAGTGCAAGATGGTTGGCTTTCTATTGTTCCACTAGTTCAATTAGGGGAAAAGACCTATGGTCTCGGCACATGTTCTGTGGATTTTGGCTGATCCTCATCACATGATCGAAGAGCTTTTTGAGTGGTCAGTGACATAAATAGTAACTTAGCCCATGAGTCTAGTCGGCGGAAATAAGGCGGTTCGACTGGATTGATGGGAGGTGTTTGAGAATTGTAATATAAGAATTGATATGTGCTTGTTTGTAATAACGATTGATGATGTTTGGTTTAGCTTATACTTATGTATAAGCCCGATTAACATAAATTGAGACAAAACTCATCTACATATTTACCTCGTAGACCGTAAAAGCTACCTCGTAGACAGTAAATCACGATTGAAAAGCACATTTGAAGGTTCCAATTGCTATTTCAAACATCTGAAGCCTTCAAAAGTAGCTTTTCAATCGTGATTTACGGTATACGAGGTAAGCATGTGAGAGGAGTTTTATTTCGATTTATGTGAAAATCACTTATAAGCTAATCCAAACATGCTTATAATAATTGTGATATATAATTTTTGATATGAAATTTGTGTATAAAAACTGTGATATTGAATTTTGTCAATTATATCTCTAATAATTTGTTATATGAACTGTTCCACTTAGCAACTCATGAACACATATCAACATGTGTAATGAGTTGGATAGCTGGTTATTGAGACTTTTGTTTCACTTCATCGATTAGGGTTGATCATGGACAAGACCAAACCAAACCAGGTTTGGCTTAACTCGAAGTTTGGCCTGGATAGTACCTCGCTTGTATAAGATAGCCAAAGGTTCGGTCTAATCCAGCACCAGCCCGAGCTCAGGCTGGACCAGACCTGGTCTAATGGACTGCCTTGACTAGTCCAGGCAGTCCAATACCTATTTGATGGTTTTTTTTGCCTTCTTAAAGAGGTAATATTTGAACCTATTAAAACCATAACAACACATATAATCATATAAAACTTATCACAAAATATTAAAACCCAATCGTAAATCCATAATAATCTCCAAACAAAAATAAAAAATAATAATATTCAAGTTACTTTAATACAATCAATTAAACACATTAAACCTAACAAGTAACAAGAAGTCTATTACATTACACACAAGTGGAAAACAAATGATTGAGATCTAATTTCTTTTTCTTGAGTATCTATTGTCATTCATTTATCTCCTCCACCTTCAATGATACTAAATCATGGCAACAAGTTTGGAATGTTAAGAGACTATATGGAACTTGATTGCAAATCTTCTTTCTGATAAAGAAGCAAATGTGCCTAAATTCTGTAAACTTATATATATTAGCTTATTCATCAGCGCAGTACTAGGAAAAACAAGAGTGTTGACTCACCAAAGTCCTTTTTTTTTTTGCACTAGAAAATGAAACTTTTCACTCATCTCTGTGGAAGAAGGCGCTCTTTGGTTTTGATTTAAGATATTACCCAAGTGGAAAGAGAAGTAATCACTTCATCACATTATGACCTTTTCAGTGCTTTTTAAAAATATCCTGGAATTGATGACATTAAATAGCAAAAGCAAAGGCTAGATTCAACTCTGAAACTCTAAAATTTTAGCAGCACTACATAAATTCATCTTGCTAAACAAAATTCACAGGACAAAATTTCCTCAGATAGAAGTTGACAGCCACCAAAAATGATAGCCAAGAACATAGTCATCCCAAGGAGCTTCTTTCATACACAGACTTGTAGAGCAAGCAAAAGCCAAGGAAAACCCTTATTTCATACGCAGACGCAGAGCAAGAGCATTATCGAGGTAACTGAATAGGAAAAAGGAAGAAAACTTACCTCAACATTGAAACTCGTGGTGATTGCCGAGGCGTCGACGAACTGAGACGCAATCGATGCGGAGAAGAGGAGAAGCGCCCAGAAGAGAAGAAGAGGACGACGAGGTCGAGCCGTCAAGAGGAAGACAGGAGTATCGAATTAATGTCAAGTGAGAGTGAGAGATAAGGGTTCCCTTATGTCCTTATGAGTTTTGCGGGCTTGAGTTCTGAAATCTACACTTCGATTTGGTGCCATGGTGCATGTAAGCAAGTAAAGCTTGGGCGTCTCAGCGAGTGAGTTAAGCATGTGAGACACTGAGGTTGTGAGTATGTGATGGGGGATTAAAAATAAAAAATATAAAAACACTACTTGGGGTCAGACTGGACCAGACTAAAGGGTTTGAGGCCTTAGTCCGAAGTCCAGTTCGGCATGAGAAGATTAGTCTAGTTTTGTATGCCTGATATTGCTTATGCCAATTTTTTCTTCACCAGACCGGGTTACATGGATTATCGGGTTTTTACTCATCCCTATCATCGATTTAACATTTTTCAAGTAATAGTTCATATGATAGGATGTTGGGATGAGCTCCTGAGACATAAATATCTCGCTATATATCTATATAGCATCTTGTAGTTTATTATGTGATGAATTGATGTAAATTGCCACTAATAGGGCCTTTATTCTATAAACTCTAATTTAACTACATACTTCTGATTATTGTACTATCATTTAGATATCATGCATAACTGGATGAATTTTGTTCAAAATGGAAAGTTTGTTAAACTTTAGTTCTACCATGATTAATATTTGAAAGATGAGTTAATATAATGAAATTAAGGAAATGATTTTACATATAATCCATCTATAATTATTAGCAGGGATGTTGTACTTAGTGAAGAGGCTAGTTGGAATTGGAGTGATAAAGTAGACGAACAATATACCTCCATTCTAATAAGTATTAGAGTAGGAAACTTTGAACCATAATTAACTGCATCTAGTGATAATAGCTTGCAAATGCCACATTCATCACCTTCTAGTACAGATAGAATTACATCATCACCAGCAAGCTCATTCTCTAGCGCCTCAAGTGAAACTCCTCCTCGAAAGGTTCAACCTTTAACAAATATTTATGAATCTTGTAATTATGCTCTATTTGTTTAAGATCCTGAGTCATATGTGGATGCTGAAATAGAGCAAGTTTAGAAAAATGCAATGGTTGAAGAGATAAATTGTATAAAAAAGAATGATACATAGGAGTTAGTTAATCTTCTTAAAGGTAAGAAGGCGATTGGGTATAAACATACGTTTCGAACTAAATATAAAGCTAATAATAGTATGCAGAAGCACAAACACAATTAGTAGTTAAATGCTATGGTCAACAACAAATTGTAGATATAATAACTAAGTCACTCTTGATTGGCAAAGTTGAAATTTCAGAATGCAAATGTAAGTATGCATCTTTGAAGTAAAGGGGAGTGTTGAATAATATACATTGTACGTGAGCTTCATGCGCTGCAGTTTCACAAATTATTTATTTTATTAGTTATCATTTAAGTATTATTTTATTAGTTGTTTGATTTAGATAGATTTTCCAATTAGATATACTTTTCCTTTTAGATAGGTTCTTATGACATTCATATTCCTATATCCTCATCCACTTGTTGCCTATTGATATGGGAGGCTAAAGGTGTTGGGGCGAAGAACATGGAAGGTAAAGAATGGAGTAAGATGAATCTATTTAAAAAGTATTTTATGAAATATAAGAAAAATTAATTATTCATAGTGAGATCAAGAGGGGTGTAATCTGATAAGATTTCAAAATATTTTAAAACTACATTTTCATTCTCTCTTTATTTTTAATATCTTTATTTTAAAAAATATTTTATTTATATTTTAATATTTTGAAACATTTTGTAATTGGTAACCATATGTCCGACATCTCTCTTTATTTTTTATCTTTATTTTAGTTGTTATGATATTCATGGTAAGAGGAGGGAGTGACTCTCAACGTAAAATATTTTATTTTATAATTTTATATTTCAAAATATTTTGTAATATGTAACTAACTATCTATCTCTTGCATGGCTATTTTTATTTTTTGAACATAATTTATTTTGTATCTTTATTTTAATTGTTACGACAGGAGGAGGGCGTGCTAGATGGGAGGAGGAGAACACTCAACCTCCCTCCCCTCCTTTTATATAATCAATTGATGATCTGCTTGATGAAAAGCTTAACAAATTTTAAATTAAAAGAACATTACTTGAAGACTCGACCAGGCATGGAAAACAAAAGATTTATAAAGGAGGTTGAGAGATGATTGGATGCTTGGAGCAATGCAACCAAAAAGAGAAGGGGGGAAAAGAAAGTATACCAGCTGAGAAAAGTTATTTATAATTTTCACTAAAGCAAAAATTACCTTTATATAAAAAGTAAAAACATCACGAAAGTAAATTTTAAAAACAAAACATTCGACACTGTTGTTGATATTTTTTCCATTGAAATGTTTTTAAGGGCATTAAATCACACTTGCAAACCTGAGGCAATGCTTTGAGCTTGGATGTCTTGAAATTTTATTTTCTACTATTAAATAATTCAAAGGGAAAATATGATGTATATTTTTTCCTAACAAGTCAATTATAATAAGAGAAATTGTTTAATAAGGGCGAGAAATTTTACTCTTTTTTTGACGAAGGGAAATTTACCTTCATGTTCTTTAAAGGAAAGAAATATCTCCACTAACTCCATTTTTTAATTAATTCTCTATCTTTGGATTAACTTTTAATAGTTGAGATTCATTTTATAAAAATATTATTATAATTTAATATTATAATATTTTTAATATATTATAAAACCCCAATTATTAAAAGCCAATCCTATCAAGTGGAGAGAGAAATTAATAGAAACACTTGTAGGACCTAAATTCAGCCAGTTTTCAAAAAATATTAGTGGTTTGTACAATGCTCAGATGGCGGGATTTTGGGTCCCACAGTTTATCTTTAATTAGCAAGTTTTAGTGCATGTTTGTTAAAATACAAAATCATGGTTTCAAAAACCATTTTTCGTAAATTGAGACAAAACCCTTCTTACATATTTATCTTATAAATCATAAAACTTATTCTCAAAAGTTAATCCAAACATGCACTTAGAATGCCCTTGTTGGTTATTCACTAATGTATTTTCTTTTAGCTTACTTTCTTGGGTTAAGTGACATTTTTGCCCTGAAAAATTTCATGAGGGATAATTTTGTTTCGAAAGTTTTTCGAAAGGCAATTTTGTACTAGAAATGTAAAAAATGGAGCAATTTTGCCCCCGCCGTTATCTCAATTAATTTTAACTGTTAATTGATCAAATATGCTAAGGTGACAGTTCATATGTCATCCACATCATTTTTGTTAAGATGCAAATTTATCTTAAAAGTTTTAGATCTAACTTTGAAAAAAATAAAGTAGATAACATGTGGATTTTTGGCGCAAATTTACACGTTAACAAAAATGATGTGGATAACATGTTGACTGTCAGCTCAACATATTTGGTCAACTAATGATTAAAATTAATTGGGATAATAGCGAGGGCAAAATAGCCTCTATAAAACTTTCAAGGTAAAATTACCCTTCGGTAAAAACTTCTGAAACAAAATTATTCATTAACCTTACTTTCTTTAGGTTGTTCAAAGAGGAGTGGTTCCCCCCCCTCTTTTTCCTCTCATGCACAGTGCTGTTGTATCATATAAATTTCCATATTATATGCAAATTTTTACAAATCATGATTTTGGAAAAAATAATCAAACACTCAATAATTTTTCACAATCAATTTTCCAACAAATATAAAAATTGGTACAAGCCAACACTATTTTTTTGGTGAAAAGTGAAAATAGTTATAAAATCAAGAAAATATAAGAGATTGAGATGAAAAAAATACAAGAGAGAAATGGAGAGCAAGGAGGGAGTGATTCTTATTTAATTTTAATTTTACAAGCTTTGATCCATGTCTACTCTTTATATGCCACAAATCCTTAACTTCCATTACAAAAATTACAATAAAATAATAAATTTACAAAATGATATAATATAAAGTCTTTTTAAGGTTATTTACATTAATCATAGAAAACTCCTACTAAGCCATTCATGTCATAGATTTAAGTGTAGAATTTCAATTGACTCATCTAAAAAGGTTATGGACATCCACACCAAATATTGAAATATTTATAACAAAAAAGCTATTTTTTTCTGTAACATTTTTTTTCACACAGATCTATTGTACTCAAATTATTCCCCCCCTAAAATATACTTTACTCAAAATTTATTTTTAAAAATATTTTTCTCAAAAATCTATTTTCTGGCCAAAAACTAAAACAAACACATTTAATGGAAAGAAGGCGATGAGAGTAAAAATTAAGGATTCAAATACTCATAATCTATTAAAAATAAATTATATAATATACTTTCATATTTATTATTAAACTAAATTTAAGGAAAAATTTTAGAAAAATATAGTCAAAATTAACAAAGGATAAAATAGTGTGATCAATTCCTGAAATCCCACATCAAAGCAATATTAGGAATTTGTGATTTGAAATATTGAGTGAAAGACAATAATGCCCTCAATTGAATTTAAAAAAACAAATGGCTGAAATTGCGTTTTGATTTTTTGAAGGGGGCAATGGGGTGGTTGGTGCAGCGAGATTGGAAGGGAAGGATGGTGTGGGCGAGAGAAGAAGAGGAAGGGAACTGCGAGTCAATAAAGAGAGAATGTAGGTTTGGTAGGTGGTGTTTCGATTTGGAAGGTAGGTGACTGTGGTGGGTGGTTGGTGGCTGAGCGAAGAAGAGGAAGGAACGACAATCTCTTCAGCGTGCTATGGAGGAAAGTAAAAGTTGGAGGGCTAATAACATCACCTCTCTCTCTATTAACAACACCATCTTTTACATTAACGACTTCACTTTTTTGTTTAACAACTTCGGAGGTAAAAGGAGATAATAATAAGTTGGATGTTCAATTACAACACTTCTCTCTCTCTATTAACAACACAAGCTTCTACATTTACGATTTCACTTTTTTGTTTAATGACTATAGAGGCAAAATAAGGATAGTAACAAGTTGGAAGGCCGATAACATCACTTCCCTCTTTATTAACAACACTAGCTTTTATATTAAGGATTTCACTCTTCAACTGTTACTTTCCTCCACAGCACGCCACCGAAGCTCGCCGAAGAGATCATCGTTCCCCTCCTCTTCTTTGCCCAACCACCAACCACCCACCACCGTCACCCATTTTCTAAATCGAAACACTGTGGCCCAAACTTGTATTCCCTCTTTGCTGACTCTTAGTTTCCTTCCTCTTCTTTCCTCACCCACATCGTCCTTCCCTTCCAATCTCGCCACGCCGACCACCTCATTGCACCCTTTAGAAAATTAAAATGCAATTTCGGCCATTTTTTTTTTAAACTCAATTGAGGGCATTATCATATTTCGCTAAAAATTTCAAATCCCGGATTCTTACTTTTGCTCTGATTCAAGATTTCAGAAATTAAACGCACTATTTTATCTTTTATTAATTTTAACCGTATTTTTCTAAAATTTTCTCCAAATTTAATGTATAAACGTTCATGGTATTTATTTCTTTTATTTATCACTAAGAATAAATTTCTTTTTTATATCGCCTTCAGTGCTTATCTGTCGTTACTCCAGTGGTTCTTTACGTATTCGAGTCCGCCCCTCTGGTCGTCTCATTGGTACTTTGCGTAGCTCCAACGAACGACGCCACCAGCTTGCTCTCACACTCCCTCCGTCGACTTCCACCGATCAACCTTCCTTCTCTGATGGTAAAGTTTTCATCACCTTTACAATTATGAAATAAATCAGGGCTATGTAAATCCCTAGTTTGGTTTTTAAGGAAAAAAACGGGGAAGAATAACAGCTAGGTTTTTTTGTGGACTCGGGAAGGTATGATCTGGGCAGTCAGGGATTATCTAGACTTTTGAGCTAGTGGGATGGTTATCAGGACTTCAGGGCAATGTTTTGGACGCAACATTTGTCTCCACAAGTGTGCTAGGTGCTCCGTCTGACTTAAAATTTTCCCTGCTAAGCTAGGGTGGAATCTCTAATGCAGCTGTGCCCTGTTATGACTCCCAAATGTTGTGTAGATTGCATTCTTAGTATATTTCCATCTTCACGTTGTTGCGACATCTAGCCTTTATTTCCAGTATACTACGATTTAGGTCCATCGGTATTAATTCTTAGTAGACTTCCATCTTCATGTTGTTGGGGAAATAGTTGAGTAAGTTGGCAAATGTCAACATATGATTTGCGTTTTAACTTTTCATTTTTCATTAAAGAATTAATGTCGTGTTTGTAACTTCCTCATGTGCTAACTATATTTTTGTTTTTTGACAACTTATTTAGGCGAATCGCCACACAATTATTTTAATGCAGACCTCTCAGAACAGGGCAACTAGAACATTTATGGATTATGAGTCCATAAGTCAGGCAATGGATGGTATGTCTTACATATGGGTATAACTTGCTGCGTGAATCCTATTTTCCTCAACCGTTTTTGTTGCTAATAACTCTGCTTTCTTTTCCTATTCTCAAGCTAATTTAATATTGTGACATCAAAATAGACATGTTATGTTCTCTTTGATATGCAAGTTTGTGAATTGAAAAGAAGTCAGGAATGCCTTGGGAATTTTTCTTCTAGGAGAGTTATAAACTTCTTGTTATTTTGTGAGCTTTCAGAAGAAAGCCACTTGTCTTTATAATCAGATTATCAGAATACTCCATGATCCTGTGAATTTGGTTTCTGGTCAAACTATTATTTAGTCGGACAGTAGCATAAATTTCATAACATAGCAAAAATCAACGTACATATACAAATAAAAATGGCAATTTAAATGGGAGAAAGGCCTTGTTATGTTAAACTGCGTTATTTTATGGATTATAGTTTCTCTTGTATTATTAATGAGTTGTAAGTGTGATTATTGAAATTTTGCTCCATTGATGTTGGGTTATAAATCTTTACTCTTTTCCCCACTGTAATTTGCTAATAAGAAGTGATGTTATATAGAATGAAGAGAAGAACATAATAGCATGCATAAATATTGAACCAAGTAACGTTTGTAATCTGTGGTGGAGATTATCTTAATCACATTATATTTGTCGGGCATGGAAGCATGTCAAGAAAGATTTCAGTTTTTGAAGTGTTAATATAATGTGCTTCTCTTTTTATGAGGGAAGTGGGAGAAGTGATTTCTCTGTTTACTGTTTATATCCTTATGTTTAGACAATATACGATTCATGTTTAGCCTACAGGCTATGATATGCCTCTACTGAACACTTCCGCTCCAATATCTTGATTTTGTTACGATGATTTACGGTTGTGATTCTTTTAATTTGGATTATGTGGTACTTTGAAAGAAAAGTTGGGTGGTTTCTTGGGTTTCATATGCCAAGTTTTTTTAATGCTGCTTATCCAACGTCCCTGTTTTCATGATCAATCTATGGAGCTATATCTTGAGACTATAGGTGGAAAAGAGCGTAATTACCCATATCCTATACTGAATATTTGGGTTGGTATGGATGCCTGCAAACAATGGTCACCGTGTTAATTATATAATTCTTCTTTATGAGATATACTAAAAAATGAAAATTTTATTGTCATATTACTACTGGTAATCAAAAGGGATTCTTACTATTTTCTTTTTCTTTTTTTTGCCCTTTTATGTTTTTCTACAAAGGTGCTTGGGATTGTCATATGGTTGGTTTTCTCTGTTTCCCTTGGTTTGTCCTTATAATGTTATAGCTTTTAACTGTGTCTTGGTAATGATGAATTCGGGGACTGGGAAGTATAATTAATTCAGTGTTCATTTGGCAGTGAGGAATAAAATTATCTTATATTTCGTGGTTTAATAATTTAGAAGTTCAGACCCTTCTCAAGAGTTGTGTTGGGTCTGAACTTGATCTTCACTTATTCCCTTGCAGAGAAATTAGCCTTTCAGTTGTGTTTCAATAATGTGCCATGTAACACGTGTCAAGTATTTGAAGGACTAAGTTCTTGATAGGATGATCTATAAATAAATAATTGTTTTATACTTTTATTTGTTCTTTAGTGAACATAACAGTAGTCGCGCACTTGACTCTTGATGTCCAAAATTGGTTTCCCAATGATAATGAACTACTGCTGCTGTTGGTTCCTTGCTGCTTAGTTATCTATGCTAATTTACGTAGAAGCGTTCCATTATACCAAACCATTTTATGGATTAAAAACACTTCCTGTATCTCAGTTTAGGTAATTAGACCTTTGTGCAGATTTTTAGCCCTCGTAGTGTCTCTTTTATGTTTTTCATTTGAAGGTTACGTCCTGGTGTAGAACGGCAATGAAAAGGGGGAAGATGAATGAGAAAGAGGGAGAGAAAAAGCAATTGAGGCATGCAACTGATCTCCAAGTCAGATTCTGACAACTTAACATTACTCTTGGGCTATTTATAATATAAAACAGAGAAAGTACAGTAGTTAGGAAATTCAGAAAATACAAATAGAAGTCAGACATTATAAAGAAACTAAATAAAATTGAAATCTCTAAACTAAAATTCCCTACTTCATGCACATAAAATAAGTTTTCCATGATTTCCAGTCACATCCTTTTTACATTTTCATTGAATTGGTATTCATTATGAAACACAAATGCGTACCCATATAAAGAGTGAGTGTTCAATTTAGAATTGGCATTTGACTTCATATATGCATTGTATTTATGATGAAATATATGTAACTGCTGGGAGTCTTCCAATTTTAAAGCTAATGAATATCCTTGTACTTATTCAGGTATCTGCGCTTTATATGAAAGGAAGCTTAAGGAGTTAAATCCGGCCATCAGAAATCTCTCATATGATATTGCTGATCTCTACAACTTCATAGATGGTCTTACAGACATGAGTGCTCTAGTGTATCTCTCTCTCTCTCTATATATATATATCTATCTATTCCCCTTCCGTCACATCTCATTATGCTCCCTCCCTCCCTCCTCCTCCACATCACACATTGCATTTACATGGTATTAACGTGGAAATATTGAGAATCCGGGGTTGGAAAAAACATAATTATCAGAGCCCTTTACACCTTAAGAACATTATGGATAACGAAATTGCTGTATTACATACTTGCCCCACTACCTTTGGTCTACTTGCGTGGGAAAAATGACAAATGAAATAGCCTAATGTAATAACTCAAGCTGCGCATATTCAATCTTTAATGTTTTGTATAGATCGATTTCTTCATGTATTGTCTTGGCAATGACTGATGTTACTGTTTGGCTTCTCCGTGCAGCTATGATCATTCAATCCAGGCATACCTGCCGTATGACCGACAGTGGATTAAGCAAAAGACCTTTCAACATTTGAAGAAGTTGGCACATTGATTGATGTATGAAGTACCTCAGACCTCTAATTACTGGCAATCTTAAATGTAAAGAGAATTATAAAGTGTCAATGTGGGCTATAGATGTGATGGGAACGCTGCGTCGTACAAAAGCGTTGCTTGCTTTTAGCACATATTTTTAATTTATACGAATAGTGGGTGCAGATGAAGCGTCAGATGAAGTAACAGCTATCGGCTTGGTTTTCTGTTTAGAAAATTTGGCCATGTTTGAATTCTGGAGTATGTGTTATTAAAAAAGTGCAATGCTGAATCTGAGTTTAGTCATCGACTGACGCAATTATGTTGCTTAGGATCTTCCAGGTCTTTATATGCCATTCACCTACGTTGTGATTTGGTCGGCCAGACAGCAAGTGTAGGGCAATAGGCATCGCCGGTGGCCATTTTTTTGGGTGATAAAAACTAATAGCATGTGGTGATGCATTACGGTTTAGGTAGCAAAATTCTGTCTGCTAGGTATATGCTTTTCGATGTTTAAATTATATCATTAGACTAAATACACAAACAGATGTTACGTTCAATTAACGAAAGTAACATTTTATTGTTTGAAAAACGGGGATACATTTTAAGGAATAAAGTGAAAATTCATATAATCTTAACAATGTTGGCAGGAATTAGTCAAAATAATGATATTGACTCGTCCAATTTGGTAATGGCATATCCTGTATGATTTCAATTTTTCAGGCATAATTTTAGTAGGGTGAAAAAAATGACAGTAAGAGATGTCTTCATTGGGTGAAAGAAACAATCTTCATGCACATTTTACACCCCTCCCCTTGAGTTTGTTGGAGGCTATCTGCTGCATGGTCTTCATAATCTAATTATTTGGTGCTGACAAGATTGAGCCATCTCAATTCTCAACAAGCAAATCACAGGCAGGGAATAACCGAAGAGGAATCTCTTCACTTTTCTTACTGTCTATTTTTTTTTTACTTCTTTAATGATTGAGATTTAATATCATTTGAAAATATTATAATATCAAATAATAATAAATGTACATAAATAAATGTAAATAATTAAATTTTGATCTAAATGGTTCATATCTTTATATTTTTATTAAAATATTCTATATATATTTTTAATTTTTTTTAAAGATATTAGATCTTAATCATTCACGGAAAAAGTAGAGGGAAAGGAAGGTAAAGAGGCACATTTCCCAACTACCACCAGCCCTTCCCATAGTGTGCAGATTTTGGGAAAAGCACCGGAAAAGGAGGGATTGAAAAAAAACTCAGGCATTGCTGTCTCATTCCTCGTTTACGTGAGATGGAATGAGAAAAACATCAGGAAAGGCTTCATCAATAATCATTAGCTTCAAACCCAATAAAAAAGCTCGACTTATTTCAATAATCTTCCAAAGATTAAAAAGCTTTAAATTACTGAGCTTCGTGCTGAAATGTACAAAATCATTATTCCCTGTGGTTTATTTCTATGACCATACCAGAGTAACCCTCAAAAAGGAAAAGTTCACTCTAGTAAAGAACCTTCAAAAAATTGATTTAACTCATCCAAGCATGGTAGGCAACTATAGAGAACGAAGCTTTCTCATCAACCACTTCTTTCGGAGAGAGATGTCCAAAGCTAAAAAGGTCTTCGCCTTTCTCTCATCTTCCAATAGATCACAAGCATCCATTACCAACTCCTCATCTATGTCTGGCATAGCTTGGAGCGCACTTATAGCATTTTGAAAAGATCTATCATCGTTTTTCTCTTCCTTATTCATGAGTTTTTTGACCGTATTCGCCATATCAGATAAAGCTTTTCGTATTCTCTGGTCATTTTTTGGTTTCTTGACGAGAGGTCTGGAGCAGCCAGATGGCAATTCGCCTCGCCGTTTGTTACTGCAATCTTTTATTTCCGTGCTGCCAGTCACAACAACGTCAACTAATTTTTTAGACGTTTTGCCCATATTAAATCTCATCAACACGTTTTTATCTGGGCTAGATGTCTCTGTATCTCCAGTCACGACTTCATGTCCAGATGATCCATCCATTCTTAATTTCCCAGGACTTTCTATATCCGGGCCCGACATTGAAGCATTGGCAGTTATAACTAAATTTCCAGATGTTCCATCCATATCAATCTCCTCTGGTCTTTCTGTATCTCGGCCTGATATTTCAGTGCTGCCAGTCACAGCCAAACCATCCAGATCCAACTGGCTTGGTCTTTGATTATCTTGCTCTACTATTTCAGTGTTTCCCATCACAACAGAATTTGCAGAAGCTCTATTTATATACCTTCCTCCTGGCCTCTCTGCATCCTGACCCGATATTTCACTGTTGTCAGTCAGAATCAAATTTCCACACGTTCCATCCATATCTATTTCAATAGTAATATTATCTGCTTCCATCCACTGCATCTCACCCTGAGAACTGACTCTTGCATCTGATACTTTATTTCCAAAAATTTTGCACAAGTCAGCATATAAATCCAAAAACCGGTTTCTATATGAGACGGCATCCGGGTGGTCCTACAAACATCAAACATTTAACAGATTGGAGTTAAATAGGATTGTGAGAAACAGTAGACTTCCAAAATAAGTTCCACATTTTAGCCTTGCCATGCAAGCAGACGATTAAGGAAAAGAGATTGGGGAGTTTGTGGAGGGTGTGGGGGTGTCAAAGCCAGGAGGTAACATATAGACAATGGCCGAAATATATCAGAGAGCAGTGTCGATGGAGGAAAGAATATACCTTGATGTAGGCTTCCCAGACATCATTCTCCGCGATTACCATATGCAGGGTTTTATCCCACGCAAATCCATCTTGATTTAGAAGACAGCTGATGTCATCATGCTGTTTCATCAAGCAGAAATATTTATCTTCTAGGAACTGCTTATCACATTGGAGTCCAGATTTAGCGCTAAACGCTTTAATCATATGAGCCCAAACTTGCTGATTGAATCTATTTTCAACTCTATTCCCTTGATTTACTTGCTCAATCATGAGGTCAACGAAACAGCATTCCATACTCTCTGTCCACTGTATTGTAGAAGCTGCATCATAAACACTAGGAAAACTGACATTCTTCTCCTCACCTTTGAATTATAAATATCAACGAGTATTCAGAACATCATCTAACTAACCCTAATGAATACAAATCAAACTAACCCTAATCAACATTTTGAAAGAATTGTTGTGAATTCGTGGCACATGATAAGATTGCCCGGTCATGAATGCCTAGAAAAATGTTCACAATATGTTAAATATTATAGACAAAGATGTCAACTTACTATCATTGTCCTGTAAGATTGTCATTTTAGAAACACAGATTATGTGTAATCTGGGTGAGAGAATTAATATTAATATTCATATAATAGTATTCCCTCCGTTCCTTTTTATAAAACTGCCACATATACCCCGATCCTATTTATAAGAAATATTCAGAAAATGTTTTAATTTTTGTCCGTTACTTTCCCATTTTGCCCCTATTCAATCACCCATACTTCTCATACTCTCTCCACCACACATTCTCTCTCTTATACAATCATCTTTTTTTTTGGGGGTAAAATCTTATACAATCATCTTTATTACTCCTACAACATTAATTTTCTTATTCTCTCTCTTCTACAATCTCTGTATTATAATAATTTCCTTATTCTCTCTCTTATTCCCAATGTCTTCATAGTTAAGGGTATTTTTGTCAAAAGGTTACAATTTTTAAATGTTTATTGTCCTTAACTGTTTCTTTGATCTACGTTATTTGGTTAAGTGTTCCTTATAAAAAGGAACAAAGGGAGTATTTCTATTTACACAATTGCCAACACACTACATTCCAGGGTTACCCATAACTAAGGCTATTATATTAGGTTTCAGAATTTTTTTTATTTCCTCAGCTTGGCAATTAGAAAAGACAACAAAGGAAAGCAAAAAATTATGCCATAGTTTTGTTATATAGCACTAAATTTAGGACATCCTAAGAGAAAACAGATAATAAAAATAATCATGGAAAGAGAGAGTAATTAGTTCTGACCAAAGTTCAACGCATGATTCACAATTTAACACAGTATCTAATCTATATGTGAGAATGGAAATATCTTTCACGGCACCCAGCCTCCTTATATAGAAAAGCTGCTATATCATCCCAAAATAAGATATTAAATTGGTTTTAAAATCCTGCTTTTCCAATAACAAGTTCTATCAAAGTCTAGGTAAAGATCTGTCTGGAAAAACTTTCCTGGAGCTAATAAATGGTTGCTGACACAAACAATTCCTTCCATCCTTAAGAAGCAGTCTAGAAGGCAACAAAACACTATTACACTATACTGTACAACGACCACTCAATCTACCAGCACAAGCTGCCCTAGAAACTGCCTTGCAATCAGAAGTCACACTGAAAACATACCTGTTATTGATGTAGGTAATTTACCACTAGGGTTTGTAATAGATGCCAAAAGGCTATATCTTTTATCATTACATTCCTCGCCAAATATAACACATAATTTGCGGTAGCCTGGCAAAGTTTTAACCCTAAGTGATCGAGCTTCAGGGTGTACCTGCAGCAATTGTTTGTTAGCTACAAAACAACTGAGACACTTTATTAGTGTAGAACAGTTCACCTTTGTATAAGCATCCCAAACAGAATCCTCTGCAGCAACCATCTCTCGCGTATCATCCCATGAAAACCCATTCTGCTGAAGAAGCTTGTCTATGTCTTTGTACTGTCTCCTCAGATGTTTGAAACGATTCTTCAAAACATCTTTGTCATGATGAGATTTGAATCTTCTGTTAAAAGAAGCAATCATGTCATTCCAAGCCTGGGTAATGAATGTCTGCCCCAATTTATTTCCTTTCTTCACCTGCTCAAACAACAAGTCAATGAGGCAACGATCCATTGGAGGTGTCCAATATGTTCTTGTACGATCGGTGCCACTGGTGTTGTGGTTTCCTTTTCCACCACCTTCAGAAAAAGACAAAGTCATAGCTGAACTATTTGTTCTCCAATTATCTAAGAGCATCAAATATGAATTATAACACTATCAGTTACATTACAGCTTACAGGAAAGCCAATGATCACTATCTTCATTTGTGTCGCAAGATAAAAAAATCACGACTTCATTTACAAGGGCAATGAAGATAATCTTTTCATGTGCTAAAAGATCCAGATTACATTAATTAAGATGATTATGGAAGACATAAAATAACAGACCAGTGCATTTGTTGGTCGTCCGTGAATTTGTAATGACCATTATGGACCAAGTTGTAAATTTTTTAAACACAGTCACTTGAACCAGCATAAAACAAGTTGTAGCCTGTCACTCACCAGCATTTATCTCTGATATGACATCTTGAAGGGTTTTCTCCTGATGCAAATTACGCATGACATCATCAGATTCATTTCTGAATATTAATTCCAAATCATGATAATTCGGCAAAGTTTTCATTCTATAAGCTCGTGCATGTGGATGGGCCTGGAAGAATTTTAAGTCAATCAAACCCAGGAAACTTGTGCTAAATCTGTTCATATATCACTACATAAAATCCTCTCCAACTCACACATGAAGAATCTTCAAGATCACATACCTTGACATAAGCATTCCATACACTATCATCAGCTGCTAGCATTTGTTGTTTTTCATCCCAAGAAAATCCTTCCTTTAGAAGAACTGTTATATCGCAGTAATATTTCAACAGTTTACTGTACCGATGCCTTAAAAACCTTTTACCGTGCTGAGAGACAAATTTTGTATTAAACATCAAAAGCATATCTGTCCAAGCTTTCTTACTAAATGAATTATCAACCTTATTGCCCCTGCCCAACTGGTCAAGTAAAAGCTCTATAAAGAATTCGTCCATGGCAGCAGTCCAGTCTGTTCTTGGATGCTCATTACTGCATGGTGCAGTGCTTCTGAGTTCATCACCTATAAAGAAAGGATTGACAATCAAATACTGATATTACAGGATAAATAATTTTTCTTGCAAAGTTACTTTAAGCACCAAAAGTTATAAAATTACATCGCACTAGCTATTGGAGCAAGCTTGTTTCATTCGTCAAATAATAAAAATAGAATTCTGATTCTAACCAAAAAATTAAGGTTTTGAATTGGCTACATTAATATCCCAAAATCTCTCAGCTTATCTACAAGTTAAAACTGAAAGTAGATAAGGAATATAAATTAGAAATCAGTTTAAGATTTCTTCCTAGCAACATCATGAAGTTTGTATCCAACCCATTTTCTTTCAAAATGAAGATAGGCTGACAAGTAGTTATAATGTGAAGAGTATTAAAATAATTATGTTGAGGAGGATTTTTAGATATTAATTTATACGCAGCTGTAATGCATATCCTGTGCATATAGGATGAAACTGGAAACAGAAAGAAGCACTCACCAAATTGTAATCTTTGTGCTTCATCATCCAAGCTTGCATCATGGCTTGATAGACTATATCTTCCATCAGCAATCGTGGAGCCATAAATTACACACAAATCATCAAAGTTCTGCACTGATTTTGTTCTGTAGCATCGTGCATCAGGATGAACCTGCAGGTTGTTCACTGTTATTGTATACTTTTTCCAGTATGTAATTAATTACATTATTACAGCAGTGCACCTTGATGTAAGAATCCCAAGCAGAATCATTGGCTATAACCATCTGACGAGGAGCATCCCAAGAGAACCCAATTTGACAAAGAAGATTCTTTACATCATTGAATTGCTTCCACAATGTTGCATATCGGCTTTTCAAAACATCTTTGTCATATTGAGAGCAAAACTTAGCATTGAACATAGTGTGCATGTCATTCCAAGCCAGCTTGTTGAAAGTATGGCCAACTCTATTCCCTCTGTCCGAATGCTCTAGCATTAGATCAAGAAAATAGCGTTCCATTATTGCAGTCCAGCTCATCCTTGACCGGTCATTGCCCATAGCAGTTTGGCTACCCATTACTCCTTAAAACATGCAAACATAGCATATGAGGAGTGCATAAGGAAGGGCATATACAATCATTGAGTTAAACAAACAATTGCAATTGCTAAATAAATTATCTTGTGCCATATACAAGAAAATTTCTTATGAATTACTACGCAAAAATAAGCTGTCAAACCTTAATGTTGTATTTTGCTAAACAATTCCAGTACCCATTTGCTGTGTGATTCAAATCAGCAGGTTAAAACTCAACAGTAGGGGACCAACAGCTAATTTCTTTCTTTTTCTTTCTTTATTTTTTTTTGGGATTAGCCCTCAGCCATAAATATGGACAAAAGGGAAATCCGTATTTGAAGCAATAAAGCACTGGCCATAATGTAAATTCTTTCAAGTGTCATAAATCCATTCTCCCACCGTAAAATCTCTGTTTATAAAGCAACATATTTTAAATTTTCGGAAGAAATGATCGTAGCAAGCAAATTCGCTATGATATAACCGGTTATTATTATTAACTCACGGAAGATCATAAAACCCAAATTCTCAGCATCTCAACGCTATCAATTGTTAGCATTCAGTTTATACGATTATACATTTTCAGTGCCCAGCACGGAGAAAATCTATCAAATTTTCAACCTTCAAATTTAGAATCATATCTCTGTGATGCATGCAGTGGCATAACCCGTAACCATGAAATTGCAATGCAGAAGCAGCGAAGGACGAGATATAGACTTTCACGCTTTTAACGAGAAGGTGAAAAGTTGGGAAGTTTTACCAGAAGCTTATATCGAGGCTGATTGGCGCCCAGAAAAATTTTTGGGATGTTGATAAGTTAACCCTAATCCGGAATAAGGAACGAACCCTGGGTGTTTGGTTACAGACGCAAGCTTTGACGTTTGCTAGCGATCGTAGACTTCCTCCCACAGCCAATGAGCAGTATCGTTACAGTGAATCAGTGTACGGTTGACGGTAGGGTCCGAGTGAAAAGTAAATGGACCTTAATCGGGCCATAAATTTACTCGGAGGTTTACGGCCTTGAATGGAAACTTGAAAGTATGATTTCTTTTCTTAGTGAAGAGTATGACTTATTTTAATGGGCTGGGCTCACTCACAAGTCGCAACAGTGAGGCCCGCCATTGCAACGGAAACGAAGATGTTATGCATAATGATGATGATATAATTTAGTTTGTTTGACATAGCTTATACTTATGTATAAACCCGATTTATATAAATCGAGATAAAAATCATCCACATATTAACCTTGTAGACCGTAAAAGCTACCTCGTAGACTGTAAAAGCTACCTTATATCGTAAATCACGATTGAAAAGTATTTTTAGAGATTCCAATCGCTATTTCAAACACCATAATAATAATAAAGTGAGTTTAAATCTCATTGATAATGAGAGGACCTTATTAATGGACAATTTATAAATATTTTTGTGAGCGTTCATCGACTCTGGAGACATCCCTAGCCCTGATGAGCTTCTAGGCCCAACTCACATTCACATAATCTTTTCTGTATAATAATAGTAGTAATGATAATAATAATTTCAACAAAATTTAGTCAATAGTCAAATTCCCCATATTTGAATGTGTTTGAAACAATTGTGCCTACTTGTGTATTTAATGACTGGGAGCTAATAATTAAATATCTAGCTCTCACAATATATATATATATATATATATATAGAGAGAGAGAGAGAGAGAGAGAGAGGTAGATTAAAAAAAAAAAAAAAAAGCCCTTTGTTGCATCTTCCTGTTGACATCTTTTTAACTCTTCGGCTGAAACAGCGACAAACTGAATTATGTTGCCTGGGATGTTGGATATGAGACGTAACATAAAGAACAGGGGAATGCAAGAACCACACATCAGACATGCCGCTTTAAAACTTTCCTCAATTTCATTCCACTTCTCTGCATGATATCAAACAATAATTCGCTTGCATGAAAAAAATTCAGGTTGTTCTATGCATGGCTACTTGCCATCAACGCTGTTTACAAGGGAGACCAATTCAATATTCTCAGGTTCTGAACTTTCAAGTTCCTCTTTTGAACTCAAGCTCTCACTAGGAAGAATGGAAGAGTTGGGATCAGCTCTTGGCACCAAAAATAGCAGGCAAAGAGGAGTAATTCTCAATACGTTACGGATCAAAGTAGCCAACCAGAGATTATCGAACCGTGTTCGTGTAATCTTAAGAATGTGGAGCAAGAAACCTCCTCCCCATGAGGATGAGAGAAGCCCAGCATTATCAATTGACATAAGCAGGGCAAAGAATGTGCCTTCAATTCCTGAGGGACAAAGCTTTGAGCTGAGTACAAGCATTGGCATCCACTTGAGCCTATAAGTCATTTGAGCCACACTTTCAACAATGACCACAAAGAAATAATCTGGCAAGCCGAATTTCAAGTTCCACCGCAGGACCAGGATCAGATCTAGCATGCCTGACAAACCATAAAACAACTGAGTCCAGAAGAGCAGGTCTCGAAATGCATAATCCTTTAGAGCATATTGGTATAGTATTGCGCCTAGTAGGGAGCCCACTGAACTAATTGAATACATAAAACCTACATTCTCCTGTATAACCAGAATGAACAGTTATGGTTACTGGCATTTCTGTACCAAACAAGGTTACAAGAATAACACAATTACTAACAACTCTAGCAGAGACACAAATACTCTAATTCTACAAAAGCAAAGGCACAAACGAGTTAGAATGGCAAGGATTTAAGATCTCAGATACCCTATGAGATTAACATCAGCAATCTGCATTATTTTACCCAAATCAGATAGAAAAAAGGTATTGGGTCACAAGTCGCAAGGATATGGATCTTTGGATCGACTGGAGAAATAACCGGTGACAAATCTTTCTTCTTATATTATGTTCTCTTCTAGGGGAACCTATTGTGTTTAATATAAACATGAGGTTGGATGCCAGTATGCTAAAGTCACAATGGAGAAACCATGACATTTCCCAGCTACATAAAAATATATCCTAACCATAACATAAAAATTTCTGCGTAACCAAATACCTGAGAGAAAGATGGTCCATCCTTTGAGTCTGTGTACCAATAGAACATTCCTTCATAGATGTTCAAGCTCAAAGCAAAGGACAAGTACATGTATAAACAAGGCCTCCATACATCTTCACTCTTTAATGTTGTCCACATAGATTTACTGGCATCAATAAACTTCTGGTTGACCTAAACACAATACAAGGAAGATGGAACATCAACTTTTGCAAACAAAGAAACGACAAACGTTATTATACCTGTCGGTAAGCAAAGTCGGGAATATGAGGCTCATTAAGTACAAATCCAACCAAACAAACTAGTCCGGCTGGGATTGTCATCAAACCAAACACCCCCTGCAAGAGAGGAAAAAGCTTTTCAGTTCAGATACAACTCGACACATAGAACCATTAAAGAAAGGAAAAATATTAGTTTCAAGAGGCGAACCATAGGTCCTATAAAGTGAACAAATATGCCACTAATTGAGAATCCTATTAATGCTCCAACAGAAGAACTGAAGGCACATAAGCTTTGCATATCAGGAGCGAGAGAAGGATGAGAGATACTATTATGAGCTACACACGCATCGATTGTCACATCGGCTATAGCCACCCCAGCACTTCCGGCTGTCAATGACAAAATAGCCAAAACAAGATGCAGGCTTTCATGCAAAGATAACAGAAGCATAGAGATCACCCCTATGAAACCTGCAAGATCCAAACAGAGGAGCTGTAAGTCAGAATTAGCTTCAAATGAAGAAACTTTGAAGTTACTGGAGCATTTTCTCGTAGGTAGTATTAATTTGTCAAATAATCAATGGGAAACTTAAATAACGCAGATGTGACTACATTGTTCTGATGATAATCCTTCGAATGCTGCCTAAAGAGAAGTTACCATACACATTCTTTCTTTATAACACAGTATGCATTCATCTCCATAGGAGCTACAAGCCTATAAAACTCAATCCTTGATTATGAATTGAAGCTGTATTAAATAACAGCATGCTATGTGGCAGAATCCCATATCAAGCATACAAATTGTGGCTACACCTGAAATTATGACATTATTGCTGTTGTCCTAATTCATTAATTCGCTAATCTATAAATCAAAAGAAAGCAAAATCTAAAAACACCACATTATATATCCATTTTCTATCCCACCAAATCCAAATGCAACTTGTCTTTTCGCTGCATCCGTTACTGCTCTATTGCCTATCGTTTATGACTCGAATAGTAATGGTATGCCCACAACATTGTCACTTTTAGCTTACCAACACCAATTACTTCAATGAAATCCATTTAAACTGATAACAAGATTCAGGAACATTGCAAAATGAGAGAAAACAAGCATAATATAATACCAGCAAATACGAAATAAGGTCGTCTACGGTATCCAAGAATTGGGAGAACATCAGTGAGAAGACCCCAAAGAGGCTTGACAATCCAAGGAATGGATGTGATTCCAGCATAAACTTGTGCTTCAGATGGCTGGACTTTCTGAACATCTTTCATATAATACTTTGTTCCAACGGTGGCGAGAGCTCCACCTAGTCCCTGACTTATTCCATACACAATGACGACGCCGAATACAAAGCTCCAATGCAATTCCCTCGAGAGCATTTTGAACCAATGCACAGGAATAAAGAGACACTCACGAATCCCTCTGTTGGGTTCAACCGCTTCTTCGCCAGAGGGATCTTCAAGATTTTCATCTTCCTGCATCTTCAAACTTTTGAGGGATGAAAGGTCAAGAATCAAAACCCAGTTCAGGAAAATCCTCAGGGAAGGGGTATTTTTCAATGTTCAATCACTGTGCATCCTAAAGATGAAGAGATCTCGAAGAGGAAACGTTGACCCACAGTGAGTAGGAGGGGGGAAAATGAACAAACGATGGGAAAATAGAAAAGAAACAGGTGAGAAATTAGTATGACTGTGAAGGAACCGACTCTGAGTGGTTTAAGGTAATCTTGTTAGCGTTTTGGAGCCTTCTGAGTTCTGACCGTGAATCTGCAAGCAATCTGCTGTAAACTCTCATGGTGGTAGAATGGTTACCCAGGGATATCAGCAGCGTAATATCCCACGTTTCATTGACTAATCAAACCGGGGAAAGGTCTGCATAAATATCATTAATTTTTTTATTATATTTTTCTTCTTCTTCCTTTAATTATAAAACTTTCTCCATTGCCACTTCAGCAAATTACCCAAAATTGCCAAGACCTTAACCAGCTATTCATGGATGTTTAAGTGAAAACGACCAATTTTAACCTCAAACTATCTACAGAGGGTCAGGGAAGGTTAGTGTAATATATTACTGCATTTGTTTTTTAATATAAAAATTAGTTATTATTTTAAGGACGGAAGATAGTGTTTGGTGACAAAATTTGTCATTTACAAGGCTGTTTGGAAATATTTAGGAAAAATGGCTTAAAAATACCTTGTAAGTAAATTAATTGTTAAATGGTATAACACGTGCAAACAAGCATCCGTCATGTGCAATAGAGCTTCCCTTGTGTGCAATCATTTTCTGTGTGTATAAAAAGCTTCCATACGAAAATGCAAACATCTTCCGTTCGTATGCAACATATCACCCGTCGTTTGTAATGATAGCATTCAACAATTAATTTACCCCAGTGTAATTTTAAGCAACTCTCCCAAACATCTAAAACTCATTTTTGCACCTTACAAACAAAATCACTTTAAAAAATAAAACAAACAAACGCCTACTAAAAAAAGACTTAAAAAGTTAAAAGTGATGATATAAGAAATAATTACTAATAGTTTCAATCACCTGATGGAAATTAACCAAAAAAATCTATCTTAAGTCAAAAAAATTCAGCTTTAGTCATGTTAAATGAATTTTTGAATGAGCTACATTTAATTTAAGTATTATTTATACACACAGAATTAGTAAATAAGTATTAATTACTTTTTAAAATAATTTATACTGTGGCTTAAAAATTCTCCTGAAAACTAAACTAAACTTTTGAACTGGGGGTAGTAAATACGTAAGGGGATTGTGGGGCCTGGTGGGTGAGATATTGTTGGCTGGCTCTGTAGTGACCCCAGGAGAGAGGGCGGCTCCTTCGTCTGAAAATGGAGATTTGAAGGGTGGACGCAAAAGTTCTTGGAGTGCGACGTGTACAGATGTTATCCAACAAGGAATGAACACGTGTAAATCTAGTATAAACTATTATATAATCTTTAAGATCACGATTGAGGATTCTAAAAATATTTATATATATATAAGTCGAGATAACACTTATCTTATATATTTAACTCGTATACCATAAATCATTATTAAAAAATTATTTTTAAAGATTCCAATTACTATTTCAAACAATAATATATGATTATAAATCACGCACATGCAAATCGCCAACAAGAACATGCCGTCCTGTTCTCTTAATAACTCTAATCCAGAATTTCTTAATTTTGGATAAAGAATAAATAGATCTTTAAAATTTTAATTCTTTATAGAAAATAAATAAATAACATTAAAAATAGTTTTTTGACAATTAATGTTTATGCAATATAACTTATGTTTTCCCCAAATTAAGATAATTCATAAAATGTGGATTCAGGCCATGTTTTTTTCTTCATTAAAAAAATCAAAGTTTGTTGATTATTTGAACTTTTTATCTTTGCAAAAAACTGTCATATTATATTTACATGGGATGAAACATTTAAAAATATAAAAAATGAATTGAATTTATAAATATTTTTTTCCCAACTAAATTTTTAAATATAATGCACTACAGGAATTGAATTTAAGGTATTTTCCGCAATCACGTGAGAAACCAAAAACTAATGTTTTGTTGCATTGTTGTCATGTACGAAGAGTTTAAACTTGGTCCCTGCCTGAATCTTCTCTCCCTTTCTTTCTTTCGTTCTTTGTTTTTGGGCGAAGCCAAGTAAACCAGCAAGGGTGAAAACAAAGTAAGGAAACTGCGAGGCCACTTATAAAGTGGACCATAAATCAGCTCCAAAAGGAGCTTTCTGCAAAAAAAAAAAAAAAAAAAACAAACAAACAAGGGCACGACAAAGTGCTCCGGCTCTTTGAACATGTCTCTTTCATCTTCACATAATGGTCACAGCCTGAATTTTAACCCTTACTATGTGTCTTGATTTCTAGTGACTCAAAATGTTCATGCTCAATTCATTCTTAATTTGATGTTTAAACTCGTCCATTATATTATCGATCAAGTTAGTATTTCATGTTCGCACATCTGCAGGCTAGCTAAAGCGGTACTTAGTATTTAAATTACCTTTCGTTTAGTGGTGGCAAATTATGACATTGTTAGTTGAATGAAGAGCCAAGGGGGAAAAATTTAGTTCATTTACAGTTGTTTTCTTTTCTTTTTTTTTTGGGTGGATATGAAGATTGCAGTTGTATTGTAGTTAATCTATAGCACGCTGTGCTGGAAATATTTAATCGTTGTCGAGGAGGGTAGTATAATCCCATGGCCTTGTTTGGTATGAGGCACTGGATTTTGATGGATTGGAATTGGGGCTGGTATTGGGATTGACACTGGTACTGAAACTGGGACTGAAGAATTAAAATTACGTTTGGTATGCGGTAATATTTAGATGGAATATTTGAATTAATTTTATTTTATAATCCTCCATAAATTATGAAAAGGTTAAAATATCTTTATTATTAAAAAAATAACAAAAAAAAAGTCTCGAGATTCAGATTAAAATTAATAGAGGGCATTTATGTCTAAAAAATATTATAAATAAGGATATTTTTGTCTTTGATATTTGCAATCCTGGGATTGAAAATGCAATACCAGGGGGGAGGTGGCTTTGCAGTAATCCCTCTTTCGTGATACTTCCAATCCCTAGTTATCCGTAGTCTCTTATACCAAACGATATATTCTAACATAATCCCTGGTCCAATCCCTGTCCCTACCCCCTAGTGCTTCATACCAAACAGGGCCATAAGATCTCAAATTAGCACGCCAATAAATAAATCAAATAAAATAAAGTTACAACTTTGGGCAAAAAAATAAATGGAAAATTAAACTCAAGTCCTGAGAAAGGAAAAATATGAAAAAATGGTCACGTAAAATAGCAAAATTACGGTGAAGTCCTGTGGGACCTTTTTGTAATATATCGTAAGTGGCAAAAGACTAAAATACCCTTAAGAATTTGGCAAGAAGGAAAACATTCTGGAAAACCTCATTTCCCGTTGGACTCGGCCAATATTCACCTTGCTCATTGATCCCCGACACGCGACATCAGCGGCAAATGGAAGCTATCATTGTGAGCAGCAGTGTTTATGGGTCCTCACCGTCGAGGTTTGGTGGCTGCCACCTGAGTAAGCCAACTCTCATCTTACCTGATTCGTTTCTTCCTCTTGTTTTGACAATTATATTATTGCTTGTTCGGTTGTCATCTGTAAGATTAGGTTAGGGAGACTTCTCATTATGCTCTTAAATTAATTGAATAAATAAATCATTCCAAAATAAATTCTTTCATCAAGAATTCCTCTTTTGACGATCCATCATTGAAATATATTAGGGCTTTTCATTTGTTCTATTAAGCAATCGGTGATTAAAACAGAAATAGTTCCAACATTGGTGGTTTTGAGATGCATTATCGCTGAAAAATGTTTTGCTGAGGGTTTTTTGTGAGGTGCTGCTTGCCACTGTAAATGAAGCAATCATTGTACCATTTGTTAGTAGGCAGATATTTTATGCTTCATGTTTTGATTTTAGGAAAGGAGGAATAAATTTTTGGAACTTGTTGCTAAATATCCATGTGAAACTTTCACAATTGAACAATTTGGAAGTTGTTGTTAATCTTGCAAAATCAGGAAACCTTCGTAGTGCATAAGACCTGGTAACTTTATACTTTTATGTGGTTAATGTTGTCCTATTATACAAGTGTTAATTTCTTATTTGACCAACTCTTTACTGAGTATAAAATGTGATGAATATTTTGATCATTTAATTTTTATTTATTTGCATCTATTTGTCCTATTAGATTGTAATGGTAAAAAAAACATGAATTCAATAAGAAATGAGAGTTAGTACTGGATTTTCTTGGTACCATCCAACCAATTCAATTGTTTACTTATTCCATTTTTCAATTTCAATGAGTGAATTTTCAAGAACATAAGAACTGAATTTCTTGCAATAGATAGTTGTAACTCTAGAAAAGAATTTTTCAAGACGTTAGATAGAACACGAATTAATGATATTGAACATTAAATTGCAAGAGAATTATTAATATTTGTATGATGCATTTACTGATGTAGATAATTATTTGCTAATGAACATAAATACAAGAATACAGCTGCTAATAAAGACGTTTGTGCAGTTCTTGATGAATGCATATTACCACCACTCCAAGACACCAACCAGAACATAAATACAGTAGTTAGCAAATCATGTTTTGATAGCATGAGACAAAGGTTATTGAAATTATAGATTGAGATGCTGCTTGTACCAATAGACTAGGAGTTGAAACATTATCACTGGAATATAAAAGGGAATAGAATAATTAGAGTCCTGTAGGATGTAAGATTTCAGCCGAACTTGTGAATGGAACAACTGAGGAAGCTGGGAATATGAGTAAACTAGACTTCTTCATACCTTAAAATCATGTTACCTTTTGCTACTCAACATATAACAATCACTTGTCAGTTACAACTATTATCCTAAATACATATTTATGCAATCATTATGATTGTTATCAAGGATGCTTGTAGTCATCAAGTGCACACGTTAGGATGGTTTAAGAAATTATCAATTTGATTACATGATAAAAAGAACTAATGTCATTCTAATTTCTCAACCACAAAAGAGGACTTCTTCCAAGCCGCAAATAAATGAAAATGTATTGTTGGCTTGTCATATGGTCCATACATCATACTACTTTTAAGGAGTGTAAGCTTGTGCTTTATATAATTTAATTATCTAAATGGCATTATAAGGGAAGGGGAGATTTCATTTTAAAGCACTGGTCATCTATCTTTAAGTCTGAAAGAATAAAGTGGTTTTATTAAAATGATATATTCGCTTCCTTTATGCCATTTAGATAATTAGATCATATATACATGTATAAGTATAACATTAAGCAATTAGTTCATTGTTATTATTAGTATTATCATCTTACTGAGGAATCATTTGGAAAACTAATAATGATGTTAAAGTTGGATGTACACATTTTCTCAAGTAAAAGCTCATTTGGTCCAAAAAGCATTTTCACTGCTTTAGATAGAACATTAATTAATGATAGTGGCCATAAAATTATAAGAGAATTATTAACATTTGTATGATACATTTGCTCGTATAGATAATTATTTCTTTGACAAGAAGACCATAATTTACACCATGCAGATTACAAGCTTATTGTTAATTTTGAGAAAACTTCGGTTACAGCGTATATAAAGTAGTATGATGTTGGTGAAATTGGTATTTAGCCCTGATTTTGATGTTGTTGTTATTTTAATGTTTAAACTAGCAAAAAATTCACATCATATGATATGTCTCTCAATTTACCTTGCATACCCTTTCTTCCCCAATCCATTTAAAGGAAGAACCCCAATTTGAGTTCTGTTTTGTTCATTTTAGTTTAATTTTGTAAACAATATTACAATACGCTTGACTTGCATAGCTTTTGACTATGCTTAATTACAATAATTTTTTTCATTATTTACTAATGCCTCTTGCTACCTACTTCAATTTATAATAGCACTTGTGAAACAAAACGCAATTGGTATTTTGAAGATTTACATTTCTGTATATCAATATCAAAGACAGAGTTTGCTTGCACTCTAATGCATGTGTTAGAATCTACTTATATTTTGGTGTAGCAATAGAAAGAGAGAATTTTTCTATACCTTAGATATCATTTTCAAAAAGGGAAAATAATTAAAATTCTAAAATTTTTGAAATGTTTGATCAAATGGGTTTACTTGAAAAGCTTTTGTTATGTCTGCAATGCAAATTTATATAGACTATATAAGTTTGGTTTATGCTGAAATTGTTGATTTTATTGAATCAACCTTGTCAACTATAATCACTACGCATGCTTTTACTTTGAACTTGCACATGTTCTGGGCTCATGCACATTTTGTTGCATATCGCAAATGTTATTGTGATTGAATGAGGTAGTGGTTGTGATTTGCTGAGGTTAGTTTCTGCTACACCTTAAGAATGTATGTCTTACTTGGATTGAGTTGATTTCAAGTGTGTCCATTTCAACATGCTATTATGAATCTTGGTTTGAGGTTTGGTCTATTGAATTATAAATTACATATTACACAGCTGAAAATCTTTAGCAGTTGAAGTTTTATGACAAGCTGAAATTGGTGAAAGTTTCTTTACGGAGATGATAGAAAAGGGATGCAATGCTAAAATGGTGAAAATTTGTTTTGCAGGGAAATAAGATGGATAAAGAAAAAACTGTTAAAGATAAACAAGGAAGAAAAAGCACAACACAACCAAGGGCACCAATCTTTTCTGGGTACACTTTATTCACTGAAGAATTTTTCATCTTCAAGGAGGAGGAGCAGAAAGAAAAGGAGAAGGAGAAACAAAATGGGAAGGGGAAGGGGAAGGAAAATAAGTTATAGATGTGGGACGGAACTGAGCAAGGCCATGACGATTACACCATGCCTTACTATTCTACAGAAGAACTTCATGAAATTAAGGTTGGGTTCTTGTGGTGGCTAGTTATTTATCCTCATAACAAACATGCGGAAAAAAGTTTTTTTATCTTTGGTTCAAAACATACATATAAGAGGAAGAGCACCAATTAGGATGATGACTTGGATTGTACATTCCATTAGTGGTTTATGCTAACTTTTTGGTAATGATGAAGTGCACACTCATTGTATTGACAGCTCATTAGGGGATTATAATGATCATGTACACACTTATTGTATTTATGCTAACTTATTGGTAATGATTAACTTCAGTCACATTATGTTGATACGATGTTTTTTGTTATGATCAAGTTCAAACTGTTGTACTTGAGACATTTTTTATAATTATGAATTACAGAGTCATTGTTATGACTTAACATTAATGCTTAAGTTATATAATGCAGAAATGATGCTCTTCCTTGCACATTGCTTTATTACATTGACATTTTCAGGGGCTCCATTGACAAATCGAGGAGCCTCCATTGACAAGTCTTGGGGCCTCCATTGATAAGTTGAGGAGCCTCAATTGATAATTCATTGGGCCTACATTGACAACTCAAAGAGTCTCCATTGACAAGTCATAGGGTGTCCATTGACAACTCCATGGGTGTCTATTAACAAGTCGAGGAGCCTCCAAGACAAGTCATTGAGCCTCCATTGACAACTTATTAGGTCTTCATTGACAAGTCATTGGGCCTACATTGACAATTTATTAGGCGTCCATTGATAAGTCGAGAAGCCTCCTTTGACAAGTCTTGAGGCCTCCATTGACAAGTGATGAGCCTTCATTGACAAGTCATGCGACATCCATTGGCAACTCTAGAAGCCTTTATTGACAAGTCTTGGAGCCACCATTGACAAGTCATTGGGTCTCCGTCGACAACTCAATGGGGGTACATTGACAATTGAATGGGCGTCCATTGATAAGTCGAGGAGCCTTCATTGACAAGTCACCACCACTTCATTGACAAGTCTAGGGGCCTCCATTGACAACACCATCTGCCTCGCTTGACAAGTCAATGGGTGTTACTGGACAAGTCATATAATATGTCCACTTAATTAATATTAAATTACAACAATATAGGTAATCTAAAAATAGATGCACATAAAATATCATTTTCCAAGTGATCATAACCTAGTTGCACTTGCACCACAAATATGTAAACATAACTGTATATATATTAACAATTTCATAGGCGTCCATTGACAAGTCAAAGAGCGTCCACTAACAACTTTATATCAATACATTGACAACTGAATTTACATCAGATTACAAATTCCATAAATGAAAGTGGGATACAAAACCATATTATATTCAACCTTAATTTACATATGAAAATGCATGTACAAGGTACTAACAACAAATTCACAGACCCTCCACAAAAATCAAGTGGTCTGGATTTATATCTAATGAGATTTACAAAAAAAAATAGTATGACATGCACTTTTCAAAAACAAAAGAACCCAAGCCACCATAATTGATCAGCTTGGATTAGGATTCTTGCAAGTCTTTACAGTGATGGACAACTGTCAATCATGCATTTCACAATGATCTTTTGTTGATTGTTTTTGACATATTTATATGCAAACTTATGCGCAATGCTATACTTGTATAATGTTTGCCAAAGGCCATCCACATTGGCAAAAACTTGTCATTATCTAATTATCAAAATTTTCCACTCTGTGGAGTTCATTTTAGTTCTTCTTATCGGAATCATTTGGATAACGCATGTCAATGAAGGTAAATCTTCAATACATATAGTGGCTAATACTCCATTCCAACCTTCTGTTGGTAATCCATCCTAACCTTCTAAGAAGTTATCAAACCTGGACCAAATTGTATAGTACAATACATTAGTAATGTCAAGTTAACATCACCTCGTTCACTGGTTAATTTCCATAACAAAATAGAACTTACACGTATTGTTCATTCCTTGGATCATCCCTTATTGCCGTTGTATTATCATCTTGAGTTTGTCCTTCATCTATATATACATGCCTACTTTCTTCCCTGAAATCAATTAAATGTTCAATTGTTTCATCATCTAATATGTCTACAAATGTAGTTCTATCAAACGTCAGTGTGAACTTTATAATAAGTCTGATACTCTCTTTTCCTACAATGGAGGATATCATTCTTTTGAACTCTTCATAACTTGTCCCTTCCTTAATGGTTCTTGATCTGACTGTTCCCCTAACATATGTTATATCACCTTCTCCAATGACTGCAAACCTTTCCCCTACATTAAGGAAACATATTAGATTCTTCCCAAACGTGTTAGCCATCACTACTGTTCACCTACACAATATAGTTGTCATTAACAAGTTTATCACCTATATTAACAACTATCGCTACCCCTATTAACAATATACTTTGACTTCGTACATTAGGAGTTCTAGCCACACAACTTTCACACCATCTTCATTCATTCTCACTTTTAATTAGTAAAAACAACTCAAACTACTAAAGAAACATAGTAAACATTTCAAACCCTTGCCAAACATCATGACACTACAAGTCAAACATTTAAATATGACCTACAGTTGTCATTAACAAGTTCAACACACATATTGACAACTATCACTGCACCTATTAAGAACACTTTTTTTTCCTTCGCACAGCAGCTGATGTAACCACGAACCTTTCACCCTCATCTTCATTTCTTAGCCCTTCCATTGGAGAAACACACCATAATAAAACTAGAAAACAGAGCATACTAAACCATACTCAAACACATTGAAACCACATCCAAAACATATATATCACATTTACTTAGGTCTGCCTTTATAATTTACAAGTATAAGGCACGACAATACCCACAAAAAAATGACAGCTTTTTCCATTTTTTTCGGCATAAACGAAGATGATTCAAGAAAACCTAAAAATTTGTTTAGCTACTCAACGGAAAAAATAAATCAAATGGAATAATGAAGATACGAGACGTGTTGTCATCAATTACATACCTTCCTCTTTAACCTCGTCTTTGGATTAGACCTTCCATGCCATTTCGCGCCAATGTTGCCTTCTGAATAACAGACTCTTTCCTTCCCTCTCTCTATTTATCTCACGGGGGTATTTCAGGTTTTTGCCACTTATAATATATTACAAAAAAGTTTCACGGGACTTCACCGTAATTACACGATTTTATGGGATCATTTATTTCTATTTTTCTTTTTCTGGGATTTGAGTATACTTTTCCCAAAAATAAATAAATAAAGTTGCAACTTACATAGGTGACTCAACTAACTTATGGCTACACCTACCCGCTATATTTTAATCATATATTTATATCATTTACCTACCTTTTCTTGGGAAAATTCTATTGATGCAGATGTTCATCTTGTCCACAAAAGCACGTGCAAGTGTTATTAAAAATGCTCGAGCAGACTTGGCTAACAGTGCTAGCTAAGCAAAACTGCACATGCAATCACCGAAGAATCTCGTATTTTATTTTTGGGTTAATATTATTGTTCACATTATAATTTTATAGAATTTTTATTTTGGTCCCTATAATTTTAAATTATTAGTATTAAAGGGGTTAAGTCTAATAGGAGGGGTTTATCTCTTACAATATGGTGAATAAATGTTTGAATCATTATTAGTAAATGTGTATATATTTAATGTCCGACAGTGCCTAAAACATAATTGCCAACAATATTAGGAGAAAACTCGTTACTAGAAAAAAAAAATTCACTAGTTTTGATTCATACAGCTTCATAAATATTTTGTTTGAGTTTATTGATTGGTTCCTATACTTTTAACTAATTTTAATTTTAGTCTCAGTAAACTCAGACTAAATCTTTATTAAACTATAGAAACAAAAAACTACTATTTGAAATCATAAGAACAAAAACAAAAATTTAATCAAACTTTGAGAACGGATGATGATACTAGTCCTCTTATTTTTATATGATTTGGTTACAGAGGTTCTTGACTTAAATTCTGAAGAAATTAGGTCATATTTAATCATTATAGGAGATGCAAATTGTCATCAGCTGAGCAAACAAATAAAGAAAATGAATTTAATCAATTTATAATTGGAACCTGTTCATGCAAAACAAACGAGCAGCCGCTGTTAGTAAGTGTTTGGGAAGTCATAAAATTATGGTTTCAGAAGTCTTTTTTCATAAACTGAAACAAAACTTCTCTCACATATTTACATTATAAATTATAAAACTATTTTTCAAAAACTAATACAAAAGCAAACTTAGTGTTTGTTTGGAATAACGATCAGAGTATTCAAAAATAATTTTTCAATCATGATTTACGGTATATGAGGTAAGTATGTGAGAAGAGTATTATGTCAACTTATGTGTATAAATACTCTTAAAATCCTCAATAATGATCACAAACATACTTTCCTACTTAAATCCTACTTAAATCCCGATTAAACTTCAGGAGCGGGAAAATAAGTAGAATCACAGGCATTACCTTTCCGGATGCCTATTTACACTTGTATATTATGCCTCAAAAATTCTATATTAATTCGGCTTTTCTAAACTTTATAGCTCCCTTTTTCTTCACCTTCATTCATAAATTTTATCTTACTAATTTGGAAGGACAAAGAAATGAATAAATTAGTTAATTAGAACAAATGTGCTTTATTCTCCCTAAAATACCCATACTTAATTTTTTTTTTTTTTAGACACTGATATGAGAAAACACGCTAACAAGTAAAATAAATCTAAGGCAACAAAGGAGATTTTAGGAGCTGCACATGCTTAATATTAGAAAAAATGATAAAATTATATTAGTTTACAAGTTAGGTAAATTAGTTTAGAAAAAATGATAAATATAAGAGATGAAACAAATTAAGGTTTTATACTGGAGACAAAATCACACCCTCTAATTAACTCTGAAGTATTTCACTAATGTTTCTGTAAGATATTAAAACCCCGTGAGGTTAGGGGGGGGGGGAACAGAGAAAAGACAGAAACAAGGAAAAATAATGATGGTGATGCAGAAAGTTTAGACTTTAGAGAGAATAGAGACAATTTCAAATAAACTCTTCTGCCGTTAGTTTTCTTACTTTCTCCCCACGTTGTGTGTGGAAGCGCCTAATAAGTAACAACAACGGTGACAACAATGCTCATAAAAATCAGCTGCTACGAATCATTTTGTACACGACTAATCAGCAATCAAAGAATCTGAGTAAGCATACTATGATAAGTTATTTGTCCAACATGAAGGCTCTCCCCCACTGATGTCAATGCTGCTGGCGAAATAACCTCGGAAAAATAATCCCTCGCGGTCAAATCAGAAACCAAGCATCTGCTTTCCATAACCAGATTTTTCACGATCTGAATTTCTGACGATGTATGTTCCTCCTAATACAGCTTTTGCTGGTACTGAATTGTGACAGTCCAACCCAAGCAACGGGCAAGGACACAGAAAACAATTATGCTCTCGATGCGCATTAACAAGCTGGCGATCGATGAGATACATTCCCTTCCTGATTCCCAGATATAGGAACAAACATGTCTCTTCCAAGGGAAATTGGAATCTGACTCAAATCCTCTTTGCTTTACTGTATAGCGTTTTTTTGCATGTAGAATATCATGTAACACTGGGAAGCTCTGACCACAGCCTCCTCTACCTCAATTATCCAAGCATCATCACATCTGTACCATTGCTCTCTTAAACGTACATAGGAAATATAATGACCAGATTCAAGCGTCCCTGAATGCGTGACCACTGCAAAAACTTCAAACTGGGATAGCATATCTGAGTCATCACCCCCAAAAGCAAAAATCCTGTTGCCAAATCGGCTTCTGATGACTGAAGATGACAAATATGGGGTCATGTCCAAGGAAAATGGATAGTGCAAGTAGCGATCTACTTTTCTTGTCATTCTTTGGGCAAAAGAGTGTTGAAATCGCTTCATGTGCAAGCAAAGAACCAGTGGAAGCTTTCTAATGGACATTTGCTTCAAAGAATCCTGCTTTTCCTGACAGTTCTGACAGTAAAATTTCTGGTCAGATCCCAACTTCTCTGGCCTTGTGAACAAATCTAGGCAGCCCCGCAGTGTTGACATACCACAATCCTCATTCCGTTTGGGAAGCTTCGTACCCTTTTCTGCTAAAGAGTGGCTGACATTATCCAAGTCAAGTGAAATGTCCAGACAAGGGTCATAGGTTGTTGAAGTGAATCCACAGACCAGACAGGTAACATCAGATCTCAACAACCCAGAGAACACCCGATGTGCAATACATTGGCAATCGGCATTATCTGTGAAAACAATAGCAGGCGTCATCAATTTGGGAAAAACATAATAACTAAGAGATGCTAACAAGACTAGTCATTTTCTTTTTTCAGTGTAGAGATTATTTTTCACTCAACGTCCTTGAGATATATGTGAAATGTGCCACAGAATACAAGAGTTTATAAAACTTGGAATGTAAAGCGATTATAGACAGAATTTGCATAGCCCAATAACATAGTGCTACATAAAGTTAGCACACTCATATATAATCATCTTTAACAATTATATTTCTTCCTTGCTATTTAAAAATGAGATACCCAAAGAATCCTACAATCAGTGCATGCCCAGACTGAATCCCCCAGCTGCAGATCACATATGTTTATTACAATGGAGTCACGGAGAGCCAAATATTTGATTCTAATATTGGGCATGTGATATAACAAATACGCAGGCAAACACCAAATACCAAATCTCAGAATACAAGTACCTTTGCTTTTGTTTGTTGTTTTTCCCTCTCTCTGATGAATCATATCCAAAATCGAAATTAAAAACTCATGAGCATCCTGCTGTTCATAACTCGCAAAATTTTCCGAATGCAACCACCAGCTTGAAACAAAAACAAAAGGTTTCAGCAACCACAGGACAGGAAACATGAGCTTTTTGTGCATCAAAGCAACATAATACATCCAAAGACTTTGTTTCAAGTCTGGATTGAAGATGCTTCAGGAAAAAAAAAATTGCAGCTAGATATATGCAAGAAAACAATCAATCTCAACCTTATGCGTGAAAAAGCATCAGGTCAAGCCTTCAAGCATGACTAATGAAGCAAATTGTAACGGGAGAATTTAAAACAAAGCAACGGCAAGTAAATGGAGTGTCCCTCAATATCTGAAGCAGAATAGATCCGACCGATAAATATACGTCAACCACTATATTTATCACATTAACGCCTTTCTAGTTGCGGAATTGGCTAAAATTAACGAGTTCAAGGACAGAACAGTTGCAAACCTGTAGAGAAACTGAGCGGGGCTATATGGACTTCGATCGCCCGAAAACATGGCCGTCAACATCGCATGAACATCACAAAGCAAACATAGCCGGTCGGTGGCTATTTTCTGACAAGATTCAGGACGATGCCCACCACTGAGGATATAATTGCTGAAGGGAGGAGCATGAAGTAATGCCTGCAACACAGAATTCATGAAGCAAGTGCTTCCCAAATTATTCAATCCCCTCAAACCCTGCGGATAACAGGATTTCTCCCGCCGATCGCTCATAGGAACACCGCATTTAGAATTCTTCGGATCCAATGATCCAATGCCTGAAGCCAACCTCCTCCTTTTGGTCAATCTTTGTCCAATGCTTTCATTTCCATAATCATTGTTTGGCATACCCACCAAGTGCTTATACATCACAAGTTGATCAAAATCAGGATCATAGATTTGATCACAGCATAGGCCACAATAGAGCTCTGCCCTTGCAGTGTCTACGAACATGCTATGGCCAGGCTCGGATTGGAGATGCGTAGGTGTATGATCCAGACAAGCGACTGAAGAGCAAATCAAACAAATATAAAGTCTACCTTCATAGCTATTACAATAATCGCATCTAGGTATCTTTGTATTGGGTTTCTTGACACTAGACTTCCCAGTTGGGGAGGTAGCGAGGAACTTCTGGATCGCTTTGTAGCCATTTAAGCCGTGTTTGAGCTTATAATCAGCAAGATGCTGGCAAGATTCTGGATTTGCGTATGTAGTAGGGTTTGTTTGGAACATAGATGAAGCTTAATTGAATGCTAAACGGATAAAAAGAGTGTATAATTATCGCAGAAACGGAAGGTATTTGGGTATCTTTCAGCGATATGATCAAAAAAAGAAAACGAATAACTAACACAAGAAATTATTTAACACTGTATCCAAGAAATGAAAGGTAAAAGGAAATCGATTTCGATTAGTTATTGGTCGTTTTCTTGACGAAGGAGATGAAACAACCAAGCTTTACGCTTTATCTGACCTTCAGACTCTGAAGAGAAGACCCAACATCGACGAACAAGTTCTAAGCTTTTCAATTTTCTAACCTTCAGTCAAAAGGGGAAAAAGAAAGAAAGAGGAAAAAAAAGAAAGAACCGCCTCATAACAAGACATTTTTTATACTTTGATGATATTAATTAACGTACAATTTTACATTATGGTCTTAAACTTACATTCATATTGATGATTATCTCAAAGTATACAATAGAAATAATAATGTCTTCACCTTTAACTCAAATTGAAGGATTCCAAAATGCATTTTCCTGAATTTTCCACATTCAGCATTCACGCCGAAACTTAACCTAAAGAATGTACGAATGAAAATGTGTAATTTAGAACTATGAATATTAGTATATTACTACTATATTTATATTCTATTATCTCATATTCTTTTCAAATACTTATGAACATATGGATGGAACGGACAAAAAATATAATTTGATATTTTACCTTTTTAAGGTTGTTTTGGGCCTCACAATAAAAAACGGTGGGTACGGTGCATGTTAATTTTATTGTTAAACAGATGAAGTACAAATTTCTTGAGAGGACAGAATAGAAGTTCTGGAGCAACCTGAAGCTTTGTATTTTTTTTTTTTTAAAACAACCTGAAGCTTTGTAATTACCACCGTAAATCACAGATTCGCAGTCGGTAATAATCCTTTAATTTTCTTAGTCTTCTTGGGCTGTTTGGTATATATTGATGGGCCCAATTAGCGGGCCAATTATCAAAACAAGAAATGCTACAGTGAATCTGGGGAAGACATTTTGTTTCTCTCACATGGCAACGTGAAAATTCCGATGACTCTTGAAAGCGCCAATTTGCCATTTAAAACTCCCAAGCTGCGATCTGATGGTGCTCTTGCGTTTTCTCTTGAGTTTGTTCTTGATCGTTTCATTGTTTGAGTTGCTGATGAAATTTTTAGATTTGAGTCATAGACTTAACCGGCTAAAGAACAGCAGATAAACTCGAAAGGTGAGCTTACTTGTACTCTTTTTTTCAAGAGTTCCTCCTCCTCCTCCTCCTCCTCTTCTCGTACTCTGGAAAAGTCTTTCGTTTCACTTCTTTTCCTATAGTTTTCCTGAGTTCGTAAGGAATGATCGCGTTTTCAACTCGATCTTGAATAACGTATTGCTTCAGCTGCGAATTTAATTTGCAGGTTGGGCAATTCTCGGGAGATCTTTCAGAATAGTTGGTTTCATTCAGTTCGGTACGACATTTTTCTTCTCTCCCTCTTTTCCCTCCTCTGCTTGAACTTGTAATTAGTGGCATGACTTAGGACATTGTTCTACAGACATTACCCAGTCTCCACGTGACGGGGATAAACGTGGTCTTTTTGTTTGACGGAATGCCCTATAGAGCATGAGCATTTATATCAAAATTCCCGCTTAATATGCGTAACCCTGGGGGAAATGCTCTAATTCAAAAGATTCATTCTTCTTTTTCTTCACAAAACAATGTTCCATTATTCCTGACAAATAAACTTGTTTTTGCGTCGTTGTGACTTGGGAAACTATGACTCTGATTGCACGTGGGCAGGTTTTCTTACCTTTATCTTGAAGCGGTGTTTTTATGCCCACCATTTGTTTAGCGATTCTCTTTTTCCCAATGATCTAAGCTCTGTTATTCCTGGTGGTTTGTGTTCTGTTCCTATAAATGGATGAATCAGTGATGCTGGAATATTGCATTATTCTTGACAAATGGACTAGTTCTTGCATATTTGGAGAAACGAAGATGAATTTTCTTTCCTTCATTTGTATCTTGATTGATATATGGATTCTCAGATTTAGTTGGCATCATCAAAACTTTGTATATATCCTTAGTTCGAAAAGTATATGATGTGCATGTTCATTATTTGTCAGAGGAACTATTTGTCCTGCACCCCTGACCCGCTCAGCTTCGAAATTCCTGGGGTTTTAAGTTCTGCATATACCTAACAAGGAATATGATGATCGAAGCCCTTGTTATATATGAACCAGTGATGTGGGAATTTGATATGTTGCACTGAGGTGGATATTGATATTCTACCCTGAAATATATCAATACAGTATGAAATTTTCTAACAAGCTCTGGGTGTCGTACAACAATATTTTGTCTTGTGAGTTTTGTATGTCTTAGGAATTTATTCTCGTGCATTAAGAATGCCAAATACCACAAAGTTTCATCCAACTTCATCTTATCCTCTAATGGGATTTTACCTTCTTGGTTGAAGGTCTAACAAGTGAGCTGAAACTCCTGTTTTTGTTCCTAAATACTGAAGAATCGACTGAAATTTCTGCATGATGGCCTGTTCAGAGCCTCTAAATTCAGGAAGGTCTATTCTAGTAAATGCTGGTGGCTTAAGGAAGCCTCGGATTCTTCTTGCTGCATGTGGAAGTGTTGCTGCTATAAAGTTTGCAAATCTCTGTCATTGTTTTTCAGAATGGGCAGACGTAAAAGGAGTGGCCACAAGAGCATCTTTGCATTTCATTGATAGAAGAGCAATTCCCAGGGATGTGATATTATATACTGATGAGGATGAATGGCATTGTTGGAAAAGACTAGGTGATCGTGTGCTTCACACTGAGCTTGGTCGATGGGCTGATATCATGGTCATTGCTCCTTTATCAGCAAATACCCTAGGCAAGGTAATCAAACTAAAAATTTTTGGCAGATTTGTGTCTCTAGATAGTGTATCAAAACACTGCATATAAAACAATCTGGCTTGTATGAGGCTAAATATTGACCAGTTACATGATACTGTGTTGGTTCCCATTCATGAATGTGTATGTTCAGTTTTTCAAGTTTACGTAGTATTTAGCAGAGGGTGCGTGTGCTTTCAAATGCTTGAGTAGTTGACAAGTAAAAACTGCTATTTTTTGTTCCTTAGTCTTAACCTAAATAACTGCTGTTGTAGATTGCAGGAGGACTGTGCGACAATCTACTGACATGTATTGTAAGAGCATGGGACTACAACAAGCCCCTCTTTATTGCACCAGCCATGAACACTTCAATGTGGAACAATTCTTTCACAGAACGGCATCTCATGGCCGTTGACGAACTTGGCATTAACCTCATTCCACCTGTTTCAAAGACGTCGGCTTGCGGGAATGGTGCAATGGCTGAAACTTCTACCATCTTTGCGACTGTAAGACTCCTCTTTGAGAAGAAGGCTCAGCAAGGTAATGGTCATATTTAGTGATGGTGACATCGTAGAACTAAGGATGCTTTGGTAGGACCTATTAATTTAATCTCTTAATTCTTGTATCAGTGGCATCATCGTTGTTTTTAGTGATTACGATTCCTCTATTTTCAGAATGATCGTCATTGATGGGTATTATTGTGTCTATTACAGGTGTCTATCATGGGGGGAATAGGTAACGGTGCAGTTCGGTAGTGTCTGCCAGAGTGTTGCTACTTGGTACTTGATTGTAGACCTTTTCAATCACCATTGTAGGCCTTTGTACACTTTATACAACACTTTGTAGTTCATGCTCATGTATCAACAAATCACCATTTAACAAAAATCTTAGCAAACATATATGTAGAGTGACCTCAAATTATTTGACAGTCTTGCGGATGATCATAAAATTGGTACTGTATGGATTCCCTATAGTTCTCGATTATAAATACCGGATAGCAGATGGTTGTTGGAAGCCGATTAATTCATCTGTCGTTTGAACCCAAGGTTTGGTGCATTATACATTTAAAAGCTAATGTTATGTTTGGAATAGCTTTTTATAAATTTATAAGTATTTTTTATATAAATCGAGACAAAACTCCTCTTACATATTTACCTTATATACCATAAATTATGATTGAAAAACTGTTTATAAAAGTTTCAATCGTTATTTTAGACAAAAACAATAAATACAAGTTGTGGATCAAATAACGTAAAACCATGAGGCAAACTTGTCTATCTATAACTCATGGTACTTTTTTTTTTTTTTTAATTTGAATGGAAAGGAATTACATTAATGAATCGGGATTTAGCGACGCTCGTGTTTTCTCTCCACGCTAGAGGCCGTTTGGGCTTAGGTGTTTATGTCTTGTTTATTTTGTATCCTTATGTGAACGTGGACTTGTGGGTATGTTTAATATTTTAATGAAATATATATGTCCGGGAGAAAAAAAACCAAGAATCAGGGATCTACAAAAGGAGACAAAATCCAAATCACGGTACTTTTTTTTTTATTATTATACAAATCATGGTACTTTTATTGTTATATTATTTTTTCCCAATCAGAATGGATCTACTTGATTATTAGTATATATTTCTATTGTTTTAACCCAAGGTTTGGTCAATTATACCATTTAAAAGCTAAATACAAGTTGCTGATCACACGAGGATTTGTACTTTGCGTGATGTGAGGAACTAATCCTTTTTACTGGATCCAACCTTGATAAAATTACATTAATTATTTCATCAAAATAGATTAGAGAGGTGATGCTTGATATTCCCTCCAAACTATTGGAAGTATTTTCTCTTCGTTTAGTGGAGAGACCACCATAACTGTGGATCATTGGATTGACTTTGATGAAATGATTTTTATAAACATAGATTGATTGTATTGTTAAAATATGATCTGAATATAGTTTAGATTTATACTAAAGGTGCTGTGGAGAGAGGTCAAATCCCAAATTGTCTAAAATTAATAAAGGTTAATCCAATTGGCACATAATTGACTCCTAACCCATAAAATCATGAGATCAAATCCTGCTGATGAATCGTCGAGATTGAACTCATTTAAACTTTTTCCTTAAAAACATGTTGTCCAAGATTTGTTGTATTCCTCCTACGGACATGGACTGTAGTTGTAGTACCCGTGGGCAGCTGAAGCCGCTCCTCTTGGAGAAAAAACTAACTCATGTCAATGTTTTTCCAGTCATGTTAGGATAATATTATTGAAATCTCGTTCAGCTGTCTCATGCACTCACTTCTCCGGCATCAAGCCATAATCAGGAGTAAACTGCCATATAAATAAAACCTGAAACAAAAAGAGTGCTCGTTTGATTTCGATTTGCATTTAGAGTCTATGGCATGTAGACTTTTTTTGGGTGTGGGGGAGAAGAAAATATATAACAAAGCTATTGCCTATGTGATCTAGAGAATTTCTTTTTGTTAGACAATAGTGGTGGGAGTTAGAGTATCCAGTGAGGAGATATTGCGCTCAACCTTATCCTCTCAGCACAGAATTCGTTGACTGATCCGCCATTTGACCATTGAACGGCAACGACTTGAAGAACGAAAGGGTAGCTCTTCGCCATCACATCAGTTTATTCATCTCTCCAATGGGGCGGGGCGCCATATTTTTTATCACGATAAACGGTGCATAGATATAAGAATCCCCAATTATCGAATTGTTCGAGCTTAACTCGAATCCATTCCCAGCATGTTAATCATATCTCACAAGCGCGCGATGCCCTAATCGGATGATTAGGAACGAAGCGAAAATTCATTCTTCTATCAGCATCTAGCAATAAGCATCAAAATAGCGCAGAAAACCCTCCTTTTTCTCACGGCGGAATAAACCAGAAGGAATTTTATTATAGCACTGATCAACGATCGTACGCACAATCAAGAACAGAGACAGAGTCTGATTTGAGCACTAGTAAGATAATCAGAAGCACAATAAACATGAAAGAGATATGGTCATAGATGATAGTACAGGCGGAGGCGGGGAATTAAAAGGAAACACGGCCAACAACAGGGTACTTAGCTTCGAATTTCTTTTCCCAGTCGTTGAGGACGCCGATCTCCTTCTCGGAGAGGCCATCGAGGGAGGGGGAAACATCCTCGTCGTTTTTGCTCATCTTGGCCAAAGCTCGGCTGGCGTCCTTGCCGGCGAACATGGCGTAGGGGCCACCAGGGCCGTAGAAGGATTTGCCGGCGCTGACGTCGAAGACACGGCCCTTGACAGCGACGTAAATGGATTTGGATGGGTCGGAGCCGTTGTATTGGCTAAGTTGCTGAGGGGTCAGCTCCATTGGGTTGTAGCAGCGTTGATGAAGGAAGAGAAGCGGAAAAACGAGGGTCCGAAGTCAGAGGTAGGAGAAGACGACCACCTTACACTTTCAGGCTCAGCGAATTTTATGGTATGCTTTTCACCCAGCATTCTTCTTCCCCATTTATGTTTTTTTTCCCCTTGTTTTTCCCCCAAATAATCAAAACCACTCACTCACCCAACTCGAACCCCACCTTTAGCATTTTTCGCTTTGTTAATTATTGTTTGAAAAAAATTTCACTTAAACACCTCAATTTAGTATAAATGACATTGGAAACTTTAAATCTTATTTTCGTTAAAAATGGAAATTATTAATTATCCTCAATAAAATTGTAATTTAATATTTTATATGTTATAAGAATATTTTAAATTTAAAAATACAAATTACCTTTTTAAATTTTTTCAATAAATTTTTCTTGATTGTCACCCTTCCTCTTTTAATTTTTTAGTTTTTGATCAGGCATCAAGTCTCATTCTTGAGAGTGAGTGTTTGTTAGGGATGTTTAAAAATATTTTATTTATATAAATTAAGATAAAACTTATCTTAAATCTTATCTCGTATATAATAAATTATGATTAAAAAATTACTTTTAAAAAGATCTAATCACTATTCTAAATGCACACTTATTCAGAACCGGGGCAAGGAAAGGATAATTTACGATAAGCATGTTTTCATGTCAAATACTTGCTAGTTGCTGCAACCAGAAAAAGGAGAGATAATTCTATTCAACGTATGGACAAAATACTACAATCTCTATCTTCAAGAGAACTTTCCTTGTAACTGAGGCCTTAAACATCTCAAACAATAATAGAATTTTCATATCTTTAAGTTCGAATTGTTTATTCAAAAGAAGAATAAAGATGAAGTTGTGAAGAGGTTGACACTACTGTAATTGATTTTGATGCAATACCAAACAAAAATTCAAACTCTTCATAAAAAAACTTGTGTGGGTGTGATTTGTTTACCCCCACTTTAAACCTTATCCTTATTCTTCTTTATTCAGTTGGGAATCTTGTTCCCCTCAAACCACAGGAGAAATTATTTCTACTTTCTAAGCGTTCAAATCCAAAATACGTAATAAAGTTGAACATTTTGATGAGATAAGACTTGGAACATATTTGGGATGAAGGTTTACCATCCTAAACTTTTTTTTTTTCAAAAAGCTTGATGGCAGTTGGTTAAAATGTTTGGGTTGACGATTTAACAACTTGACTTTTTTTTATTTTTGTCATTGTCAATTTAAACACAAATCACATTTACAATATGAATTTTATACTTTCTAACTTTTATAAAAATCATATTAAAAAAAAATCACTTCTATCATCACTAACCCAAACGGACCTTTAGAGTGCGTGGGTGACCGTACGATTTCAGTGTTAATGAGTGTTTGGGTAAACCCTAAACCGTGGTTTCAAAAGCTATATTCCTAAAATCAAAATAAAACTCATTTCACATACTTACCTTATAAATTATAAAATTTATTCTCCACAAATTAATCTAAAAACACACTTAATCTAGTTATCTTCGCTCTTCACCCATCTCTCTCAAAATGAAAGAAGAAAATAATCCCAGTATTGTTCTTAGCAATAGGCCATACACTGCCTCATCTCAAGTACTATGTTGCATGCAATTTTTTTCCAGGTCAATTGTTGGCATACAGTGAAGTGAACGGTGAATTAGCTTCAGATAAGCTCACGTTTCGCGATATATAACAAAACAATAGAACTCATTAAGCCATTAACCATCGGTAACGTTTTTAAAATAAATTTTTAAAAAATAAACAAAACTACTAGTTTACCCAGAACTCTTCCAGTTCGCTACAAAATCAGTCAGATATTGGGGACAAGAATGGGGTATATTGTTCTAAATCAGGAGCAATCCATGTCTCATGGTCCATAACGCTCATTATAATACGTGCTTAACACGAGATCCAAATCAACTCAAACTAACACCCCCTCCTGAATACTCCACCTCCTGCTTATGAAAGGTAAATTCACAGCATCACAATCACGAAAATGATAGGACCAATAATGCAGTCCTTAAATGAAAATAAAATAAGAGAGAAAGTTGGCGGGCTAGTAACCAATTAATGTTATATTTCCAACTTCGCCCATCTGCCTCAAATCGGAAAGCAAATCATAGCTATGATCTATAAAGAAGACATAGTAAACGTAAAAGCAGGTATGTCTCTACTCTCCACCTAACAACTAGATCTAGCTACATTGTACCTAGTCATTTAAAAAATTAACAACTATCCAAAAAATACATATTCTAAACTTATGTTAAGACCAAAACACGTCTTGTCAGCTTTATGGATACTAGTTTCATCTCAACATAGGTTACTCACAAGCAGTGCCCAAATTTCGAAACAAATACCAATTGTGGTGATATTAGACTGGTAAGAGCCACATAATCAAGAACACAGATGATGCCCTTGCGATAGTTTAGACATTAGAATACTTCAAATTGGTTTTGTTTTGTGGTAAATGAGAAGGCAGATTAAGAAACATGATTATAGCTTCCCAAGATAAATGGATGTAAAACAGTATGATTACTACCTGAAACTCAACAGGAAGCTTCAAATAGGTGTCATACCATTAACATCATCTTCATCCTAGTATCCTACTAAAATTTATTATTTTGCTGACCATCTGTTAATATCTTCTCTGTAACTTATCAAGGGGAAAAATAAACGACATCTCTTTGTCCACTGAAATTTAGAAGGGCAGAGAATTGAGCCAGATCCAAAGAAGGCAAGAATTTAAATTTAAATTACCCATTCCCCAAATGCTTTTGATACAACAATATAAAACTTCCGACTTTTAGGGTTTAACTTTTGGCCAACAAATATTTTAAAACCACTTCAATCGAAGTAATAGGCAGTTAACTTTCTTTACAATAATGAAAATCCAACCTGAGCTGGTGGTAAGGATGAGACCCAGTCTGATGCATGTGTAGGAAGAAGGCCCAGGGAGTTAAGCTGCACAACAAAATATTGACATAATTTGCATGAAAAAGACATGGAGACACAACATGCTCAAAAGTTAAATAAAACTACAAATAATCCCCTTGAAATGTAGCCTAAGTACTATTTTGGTGCACAAACTTTATAAATTTTATCACCTTGCACAGTTATGCTATAACAAAAAGGGAAGATATTGCTTATTGGTTAAAAAAAATTTCTAAAAGCCAAGTTACTGTCCCATGATATCTTAAGCAAGGGAGAAAATTCGAAAAGAAGATGGGAATATCAAGTATTATATGATAGTCATGTTGATTTTATAAGTTAGCTTTATCTTGCAGGTAAAAGTTCTCTATTTTTGTGATAATCTAGAGGGATGTGAACCAAAGTGTTAATTATGCTATAGTTTGAGGAGATTATATGCTGCTTCTCCTAAAAATTACTAGGAAGGGGATGAAAATTGTAAGGGATAAGTCTACGTATATTACCTTCCAAACACCTAGGGCCATGCCCCCCAAATTAAGGGCTATGAAGAGCAACTTAGGTCCAAGAAGATCCACTTTATTGTCTTTGTACGGCTCAAAAACTGCATCAAATACAGCTATCATTAATGAGCTCCAAACAAGCTAACGTGCTCCAGAAAAGCTAGTTAATACAGCAAAACATGCAACTATACTATCTTATTTTAATGAAAATAAAACAACAATGGGGTTTGGGCTCACCACTTCAAAATATAACATGGCAAGCCACAAAAATCTCCAAGAAGCAATACCAGAAATATAAAACTTAAGGGATGGAGCAGATAATAAGTTGACATGCCATTAGGGCATCAATAAAATATCCGCTCAATTTCTTATCGTTAATCATCAATGTATGGGAAGCGGGGTCTTTAAGGTTAATTATATAAAAATCAACATGGTTTCAATCATCAGCAGATTTATTTCCAGCGATAATTTGACCCACAAGCAGTATACAGTAACTCTGAAATTCAGTGACACTGATTCTTAGCAAGAATATACTTTCAGCCTCTATGGAGATGATGTTGACAATGGCAACTTGATGTGTAAATTTTCTGCGCATAATGAGCAACATGCACGAGACTGGGAAAACAAAATGGCGATATCAAGCGGCATGAACATCAGAAATTCAGAATCAGACATTCACAACGAATGTGAATCACATAACAACTACACTTGTATCTCTTAAATATCAATTTTATATTAAACTGGTGGTATTTATAACGATTGCATTACACATTCGAAACTTAAAACCATAAACAAAAAGCAATGTTAAGACAGAGTCATGCTGGCTTAAGAATTCTATAACTTTTGCGGGCATGGAGTAAAACATCTTACTCTTTCCAACCCCTTGTAGTGCGCTTATTGGTTGCCAAAGAGCTGAAAAGGTGATACCAATGCTAAACAAGTGAACCGTGTTACCAGCCATCCACATCATGAAGCCCATCATCAGTAAGTTCTTAAATGGGGATTGTGCCACTTCCCAAGCTTTCTGTTTAGCAAATATTGAAGATCTGAACTTAAGACAGATGCCAATCTAGTATATAGGTCTAACAATACATGCATACCGAAAAATATAAATGAAAATTATAGTGAGGGCAAGCAGTCTTTGGGGAAGGGGGCATAAATTTTGCATCTCTTTCGTCTTTGCCTTGGTGAGTTCCATAATCTAATCTTATTGTTTTTCACTGCAAATATAAACATGATGATACTTTATGGATGACGCTAACACACTCTCCGTGTATGTGGTTTAGGATTAATGAATTACACACTCCAATTCGATGTAAAAAATTAAGAAGGAAACTCGATTCATAAGACACAATGAATCGAGAGATTATGATGACTCCAAAGATAAACAAGTTTAAGAAAATAATGTTACCTGGGCTTTCCAGTTGGATTCTGCGCCCTTCTTTTGACGACTCAGAGAGGAATCATCCTATTGAGAAGAAGAAAAGAGAGGTAAGCCCAAAACCGGATTGAATCAAGCGTCACACTACAGGGAGATAGAAACAAAACCTGGTCTGTAGAAGCGCGAGAGAAACCGGGAGGATCCGGAACGTCACGAGAAGAATGAGAAGTAGAATTATCGGTGAAGTCAACGGCCCATCGTCGTCCCCCGCCTCCCATCACTCCTTTCCCCTTCTCCATCGGTAGATTTGCTCGCCGTCGCAGAATATGCTGTTCACTCAATTTTCCTAAGCATAAACGGCACCGCGTTTGTTGCAAAAATAAATAAGGTGAATATCATCAATACAAATTCATATGGAATATCAATATCAATATTAAACATAAACTGTAATTGTATGACTCTTTTTTCAGACTTTTTTAATGAAAATTTTCAGATTTTATATCAGGTACGAAAATACACTTAAATATTACGTATAAAAAAAATTAAAGATTGATTTGGTCCCGTGTGCATATTGCACAAAGAATATCTTCTATAATTTTACAACATTCCAATCACCTATTTAAATTTGGGAGAATTCTAAAAAAATATCATTTAAACTTTAAAATCCTAAATAGGTGATTTAACAATAAAATGATTTGTTAATTGCATTACCATTCTTGTTAATCCCATTACCGAACTTGTTAACAGGATTTTGAAATTTAAATGGTATTTTTTTTACATTCTCCCTTTAAATTTTCTTGGATTTTTATAATTAGAAATTATTTAGAATTGAAATACTTTTACATGGCATTTGGATGAATGGAATTAAATTGGAATTTTAGACTTAAAATCTCAAGTTTAAAATCCATATAACTTATCCTTGTATATCATAATGTATTTAAAACTTTTTGTTTGAAGCATCGAGCCTTGATCGATCCTAGCTGAAGATGTTAGTCTCTATCAATAAACTGTTGGTCAAGGTAATAAGTGGCATCACCCTAGTAAGGCAGAAGATAGAAATTTAAATCCCAAAAAGTTTGCTTATTAAAAGAGATGAAACCCTTTACTTTGTAAACCTCAGAAAGAAAAACCCTTCGTATTAATAATAAAAAAAATATCTTAGTCGACCCAATGTATCAAATCAAAATTCAAATTTTGTTTAGAAAAGATGCCCACAATTAGTGGGCCAGTGGGCGAGAATGACTCAAATAAGATTACATCTAGAAAAGATGCTCACAATTCGATGGTTCTGTAAATGCGAGTAATCAAGCTGCTTGTGGTGGCATCATATGTGACTTGGACAGTACATGGAAAGAGGGCTTCCAGCAAAAACTTGGTTATGTTTCTTCAACAATGGCTGAGATTTTTGCCATTAGAGCAGGTTTACAAATTTATAAAAGTTTGGGGTTGAGGAAGTTTAAAGTCTATACGGATTCATTTGAGTCAATCCAATTGTTATTGTATGAGTTTGAGCCTAATCACCCTTGGTTGTAGGAAATCGTGGAAGTTAGAAGTTTGCTTTTTGAAAGTGGGAACGTGGAGTTAATTCATTGTTTCAGAGAGGCACTTGTGTGTGCTGACATTATAGCTAAGGGGGCTCAGAAGGCAAATAGTGAGCTAGCATTTATTCAACATCAACCAACATCCTGTTCGATGCAGATGTTACCTGATTTAAGCTAAGATTGACGAGTTATTTAATTTGATTGTATGTGGTCTTATGACTAATCCTAAGACATGAGTCTTGACTTTATCACTTCAAAAAAAAAAAAAAAATCTTTGTTTGGGGGAACCAAACATTAGGCTCATGCAAACTCCTGCTTGGAGTATTTTTTAGACTTAGGCCTCAAAACGGAGGATACAGTGAATATAAAAAAGGGTAGTATGCGGTTGCAGACATAATGAAACCCAAACTGAGAACCCATTCTTCACGCCTCTGGAGGAATCTGGTGAACCTCTGGGATGAAACTTCATGCCACATTAAGTGGAACCCCGGAGATGGAACCAGAATTAAGTTCTGGGCTGATTATTGGGTTGGAGATCACGGCCCCCTCAAGCATCTCTCATGTACAACCACCTCGGGGATAGAACTCTCCAACACCATAGCTGCTTATAGGAACTCAAATGGCACATGGAAATGGGACTTAATTCGGCACTTATTGCCACCGGATATAATAGCAGCGATATCATCTGCCACTGTGGAACCAACACCATCTGCTACTGGAATTTAACAGAGTCAGGAACATTCACTACTAAATCGGCTTACTGTCTCCTGGAATCCTTGAACTGGGATACATCTGAAGCTATATGGACTCGGCTATGGACGCTCCCAATGGCTCAGCCAGTTAGAGCGTTCTGTTGGTTATTACTTAAAGGCAAGCTCCTCACCAATGCTGAACGACAAAGAAGAGGCATGTCTGATGATAACAGCTGCATACTATGCCAAGGCTTTGAAGAGAACATTAACCATGTCTTCAAGGGATGCCCACTAGCTGCAACGGCTTGGAGAAAGATATTACCAACTGACGTGTGCACGGATTTTTTCAGATCACACCTTGGAAGTTGGTTAGAATCGATTATTAGAAACCCAAGGGTAGATACATCCTGGAAAGTTGATGTTTGCATTATTTGTTGGAAACTATGGGAAGTAAGGAATCGAAGAACCTTCAATGATGAATCCTTCACAGAAGATCGAATAGTGGCTCAGATAAAGTCCATAGTCATTCATACTCTTAATAGTTATTCTAGGTTCAATTCTCTTTCGTAAAGTCAGGATATGTAATCAGTAGTAATCTCTGTACATACATAGTCCATTTTCATTAATGAAACCTTCCCTTTTACTCAAAAAAAAAAAAACGGTTTTCTTATTTGAGAAAAAGGGGATAAACTTTTTAGTCCCTAAGGGAAAAAAAACACAAACCAAAAATACCATAACTTTAGGGACAGCCAGGAATGGAAACCTCTAGCCCCTTGACGGGTTCATTAGTTCTCATTTGAGCAGCTGGGAAGTTAAACTAAAGTATAAATGTATCCATGAACTGACTTTATAAACAAAACAGCCAAAACTGTGTTATTTTGCAATGCGCATCCCAAACAATAAATGCAGATGGCGGTGGAAAGCACGTATTTTTGCCAGGCTAGTCCTGCATCTTCTCCGCCTTATACATCTCTCCTTCCCAGAAAACTGGTTTTCAAAAAAAAAAAAAAAACACACACACACACACAAAAAGCCCAACTGAAATGTTAAGATGTACAAGAGAACTGAGGTAGTAAACTTCTTTGTCTGACAAGCTCGTGAAGGTCGTGAACTATTTTGAACACAGCATCTGGTCTCGCTAGTCTCAGTGCATTTTGCGACATTATCTTCAGCTCCTCAGCTTTTGGACCAAACCAGTCAGCAACTATTCTTGCTATTTCCTTTGGTGATTTAGAGAACTTCCCACATCCATTTTCAACAACATACGGCACATTCCCAGCTTCCTGTAATCAAACAAACTATGGTAAGTTCCTGTTTCCGAGTCTGGTAGCTACTGAAGTTTCAAGACTCAGCCTCAAATTTACAGTTCGGCTAATTGAAACAGTTGAGGCAGGCTGGATTACTTAGTCACTCCTAGGGTTAATGAAACATATTGAGAAGCAAAATACCTGCCCAGCGATGTAGTCGTTCAAAATTATGGGAAGGCCTCGAATCATGGCCTCTGCAATTGTCCCAGGGCCGGCCTGCAAAAGCAGGGAAAAAATATGAAAATCATGTGCTGTTGTCAAATGGAAGTAGAAACATTGGTCATTTACCTTCGTAATGATGCAATCACAAGCTCCCATGCAATCCTCCATTTTAGTGACGAATCCTTTGACCTAAAGAGGGGTAAAGATTTTAAAAAAAATAAAATCAGCAGCTTCTATGGACACCAACATACATATAGATTATTTGTTTTGTTCATCAAATGTCTCCAACCTTGTGCATCAATTTACAGACAGAAAATTGACTTGGAAGTTCTAAAACCCAGATGTGGAGAGACAAACTCATACTTGAAGCTCATTAATAACAGAGATTCAATTGAGTGGCTTTGAGACATTAGACATACTGACTACAAAAGTCAATGATTCAAGAAACAGAAAACTTCACCCCTAAATAATCAGGGTCAATGGCACAAGTTTTTGATAAAATATAAATGGATGGCACAAAAATCGTTAAGCATGTGTCATGAAGAAATAAATCCAGCAGGGGGAGATGCAGGGAGAGAGAGCAAGCATGAGCATCTAGACCCAAATATTCAGGGGGGATTAATAAAGTAGAAACAAGCTTAGGAAAGATTTTAAAGGAATCAATACCTGCACGGGAACCTTCCAATCAATTGAGAGCAGTTTGTTAACAAGCTTCTTGTTGCGACCACAAATCACAAGAATTTGACCCATTGGGCCACCAAGATTCTCATCATACAACAAATCTCCAAGAGCCCGAGCAGTAGCCTCAATAGGGCCCATACCTTCTCCACCTCCCATTAATAGTACAGCAGGCAGATCCTCATCCATGCCTAATTCTCTCCTTAGTTCATCCTAAAGCATAAATTAAAGGAGACAAAGATGGTTAGGGAAGCCTGATTTAACTGTTAGTTATTCTCGCGACTGCATATTCAAAAAAGCTCACACTTCTATAGAAATTTATTTGAATTGAATTTGCACAACAACAAAACATATGTAGGATACAGATCATTCAGGTTGGTTGAGTTAAAACGAAAGCCAATGACTATACTGTCTGTACCTAGACTTTTTTAATTAGGCAAAGTACAAGCCTGCTTATGCATCAATTTAGCATCAATTATCAGGAATTACTGTACTTCTGTAAAGGTTGTGGTGGTAGAACTTTATCCCTTTTGAACAATTAGTTTAGGTGAAACTGATCTTACCAGAAAATTCTAAAGCCTAATGCAACTTAAATTATTCGACTCATCACAGTGACCATATGATTCTAGTATCAAATGAAGGTTACTTCAGGGAAATACACATGACACTATATAACAAATGATTGATCCCAACTAAAGTCTGGTAAACGAATCAGCCATGAGAACATAACAAACCTTTGGACGAACAGCCTTAACAAAGGAAGGCCGTACAGGTAAACCATAAATCTTTATTTGAGATGGTTGGAGCCCAGCCCTCTGTGCTCTTTTCGCAACTTCTGTTGATGGGCAATAGCATCTTGTTACAAGCTTATGAAACCTGAAGAGACAATGAATATGATGTCAAAACCAAACTATTCATGCAGAGTTTGAATAAAAATATGAAAATGGCAGAACTGACCATGTAGGATGGCATGTGCTTAAATCTGTGATGACCGTGGTAAAAACAATCTTCTTTAAAAGACCTTTTGCCCTCAATATACGAAGGGGAACATGTTGCATCAACGGATGCACGCTGATTATAATATCAGGCTGATATTTCATTAGCCCTTTGGCGACCTCACTGTAAAAGATGATAGGATAATTATCAATGATGTGTGAATTCAGCATAAAGGTCCTCCATGTCGTTTACGTTTGAAGTAGCAAGACAGAGAATACACTAAAAACTGTTATTCAAAGGGAAGCACAGTCTCACCGAGCTATAAATGTTGAAGTTGCCGCAAAGTTGGACTGATGAACTACCCGTGGCGCAGTTCCATAGTACATCATTTTCCACAATGACCCATGTTTTACCAGAAAACTGTAACTCCTAGGAAGTTGATTGAATGGCCAGGGCGTATGATCAGACCATAAATCAGTAACAAACACCTGTAAATGAACTTCTGATTCAGAAGATAATATAAAAGAAATACATACACATTAAATACACCTAGAGATACAGTAAAGAAACACAAACAAGCAGTCAGACAAGCAACCTGGTATTCATTCCCAAACTCTTCATGAAAAGCCGCCTTGATGGCTTCTGCAGAAGCTCGATGGCCCCCACCAGTGTCACTCATTAAAATTAAAACCTTTTTGGGGTTCTCAGCCTCAGCCCCATTCAATGGCAATCTATCATCCTCCAGGACACTGCACCCATCTTCTCTCAGGCCACTATTATCCGCAGAACCATTATCCCCAGAATCAATTTGAAGCGAAGCGAACCCAATTGGGATTTTCTCGCAATGAAACCTAACGGCTCTGTTGAAATCATTGAATATGTTACGAAAACTAAAACTTCCACTACCTCCTAACCTAAGTGAAGCAGCCGGTCTATGTTTTCTTCCGTTAACTGTGCCCCTTGCGCTATTGAATGACAAGAAATTTGATAAAGATGAAGCACGGATTTCTGACCCCAAATTTTGAAACCTCGAATCAAACGGAAATCTTCCAAATTGGGAAACAAAATCAAGAACTAAACTGGGTTCTTGCGTCACAGTTGAAGGTTGATGCATGACTGTTTAGTAATAAGGAGGTGAAGCTAATAATATATCTTAACTCATTGTGAGTACTGTCATCCAATGACTGGAAGGTTTCCCCAAAATGGAGCGAGCGAGAAAGAAATGGGGAGTGTTTGGCTGAAATAAATGAAGAAGATCGAAAACTTGGAGAAGAGTTTGGATGGAAAGGAAGAGAAGATTCGGGGCCTCCAACATAATATACTGTGAAACGGCCAAGGCCGGAGGTAGAGCCTAGATGGGTTTTGCCGTTTGCCTTCGTTAGTTGGGTTGGATTTTGCTTAGACGCCGACCAGGAGTTTCCGCCTCACCTCACGTATTGGTTTATGGGGGCCGCTACATTTCACCCAAATATCAAGTGGACCAATAACTTACTGACACATCAGATGCCCACTCGGAGGTTAGTCTCCTCCTCCACAAAACATCCTCTCCTCTTGATTCAGGAATTTTTTACGAAAATTAATGATATCTCAAATCTTAGATAATTTTTTCTTTATTACTTTTCAATCTTCAGCATTCTTCTATAACACTCCCTCAGTTAAAAATATGAGATACAAATAACTAAATTGTACAATTTAAAAAATTTATTAAAATTTGTTAAAGACAGTAAATATATATAAAAAAAAAGTATAAATGACTTTCCTAAAACACCTTACTTACAAAGAGAGGGAGTGAGAGAGAATGAGTAAAATAGGAGATAAGAGAAAATGAATGAAAAAAAATTTATGAAAAACATATAATGAATCATGGATAAAATTAAAAAAAAATATTAAATAATAAAACAAAATCAAATTGTATCTTATATAAAAGATCAAACCCTCACATATTTGACTCTTATATTTTAAACTAAAAAACTAATTATTTGAATAAATCGTATTTATTTTTGTTGCTACTTTGAAATTAAAATTATGTGCGAGAATTGTTTTCAATTTTCGACATTAGAATAGGTCTCATGTTTTGCAGAGACAAATATAATTTAAAACAAATATCTACTCCGTAATTAGGAAGGATCCGAAGAAGTATTAAGTATGCTTGGAAAAAGTATATTATTATTTTTTATTTAGTCAAGAATACAATTCTTTTTCAGATTTAGAGTGCAAAAAGTTTTTTTTCCTCCCAACAATTATATATCAAAATCCAACAATTAGTCAAATTAAGTTTGGGTACTCATGGTCCCAGGTTTTTTAATTTCTTGTTATAGTTTAAAATAGTTATTTTAATGTGTATATAATTTAAAATAAAAATAATAATTCATCAACAGTTCGTTTTTTCAAAAATAAAATATTGTTCTTATTTAAAATTTAGTATCAATTAAAAATTTTAAATTCTGAACAATTGAATGAGTCCCAGAACCGTTAATCAAAGAAAACGTGGGTGAGGAAAAACAAGATTAAGGAAGAAAAGTGATACGGGGAGTGGAAGTTGAACGGAGAAATATGGAGAATTGGAATTCTGGGGACAACAAAATAGGTGAGCCATGTGGGTTCCATTTTCCGACCAAATGAATCACGTGCCCATTATGGACAATAAGAAAAGCTTGGCCGGCGGCATTCATGTGATTTCCGTGCCACCAAATTCTGCTGCTTCCTCACATGTCACGGTCTACCACATATAGTATAATAATAGTGACTTTCTGATAAATGTGATTAATTGTATTGGAAATATTATTTTAGAAAGGGAGGATAAAATGAGTGGACAGAGTTGGAAAGTGAATATTGATCGTAGGGGTAAAATAGAAAAAAAAAAGTATTAATTAAACTGAAAGTGACTTATATTCTAGATCATGTTTTCATTCTAGAACTATCCTATATTAGAAATGACTTATATTATGAACAATGTTTTTAAAATATTATTAACATGATATTTAGAAAAGCTAAAATATACTTTTAGTCCTTTAAATTTGTATGAAGCTTGATTTTAGTGTCTTAGGTTTGTAAAACACATTTTTAGTATTTTAAATTTAACATTGTTAATATTAGGGGGGGATGTTGAGAAATCAGAGTTAAGTGGGTGAGGTAAGATTAAATTTTTTAAATGAGAAATTAACACCTCCTTCCTCCTCAATGTCAAGCTTTCCGCAACCAGATTCTGTTGGTTTTATTGAATCCTGCGTTACCATATCATAACATTTGGATTAGTTTATGAAAGCTCCATAAGTGCTTATAAATCGTGATTCACGGAATACGAAGTAACTTTTATAATTTACGAGGTAAATATGTGGATAAGATTTATCTCAATTTACGTAAATCAAACTTATAAAATAAGCCAAACCCAGACAAACATACTATAGTCTTAATGATTTGAAATACAATGTAGGCCCGTTATTAATGGCCCTATAAGTTGCTGGAAAAATTGAAATCCTATAGGTTGGAGAAAACGAACCTGGGAATTTCCCGTATGAATTCGTTATTCTAGGCTCGAAAAGATAGCCACCTTGTAATATAACCCATATCAGGAAGGTCTTCGGAGAAGCTGTTTTGCCTAGAGTGAAGCAGAAAGAGGAAGGTCGCCAGAGAAATTGTTGCCTGTAAATATCATCCCAAAGCTTGAAAGATCAGAATCTGGTTGCGTCGGAAAGGTTGATGGAAAATCCTTGAAAAGCAACGTTAAATATGCTAGAGGACAAAATACCAGGTACTGAAAACAACCAGACACTGAACCGATTGAGATATTGGGTTAAAGGTCAGTGGTTCTTATCAGGGTTAACCTGGGGGTCAGATTGAGGTTAATTAAAATATATATATATGTATATATATATATATAATTTAAATGTTCATGCATACCATTTAAAAAATTACATAAGAGTTTTTTTTCAACAAATAATCCAATGCAACCTCCTAAACTTAATATCCACAAAAATATCATTAAGTACATAAAGATTTTTCTTCAACCAATGCCAAACGTATTCTACAATCCTTTTAAAGCTCCTTACAAATCAAAAAATTTTAGAAAAATAATTTTTTCTTAAAAAAAAGCCAAAACAATGTCATTTGAAATATAAAAAAAAGTCAACAGAAAAAAAAGGGCAAATCAAGTCACCCCGGTTCATGCCGGTTTGACGGGGTCAAACCGGTTCGACCCGATTCTGGTTTTTTTCAGCTCTCTGGAATGGACCCTGGCCTGTTTACTGGTTTTCGATCTGAACCAGCCGGTTCAGTTTTTCAAACAATGCAAAATACCATAGAGGTGTGAAGTGTGAATCAATATCTTAGCCTTGTAGTGAAAGGTGATTTTTGAATTAGAATTTATAAAAAAAATTATCAGAAGTAGTTAAAATCTTATATGAATTTATAAAATTCTTATAAAAAAATGTGAATCAATACTTTATCATGTTAGAAAGTGGTGAAAATTTTATCAAAATTTGTTAAAACTTAATATAAACTTGTCAAATCCTTATAAAAAAAGGAGCACATTTTTTAAACTTAGAGGAACATTTATATCATTTCTATTTAATTTTAAGAAGAACAAATTAGACCCTTATTCATCTTTATGTTATGAATATTCAAACACTATTTTGTCCTTTAGTATTTTCAAAGTCATTTTTCAAAGATTTTCCCTTTTTTGATTGGTTTATAAATATTTCTCACTTATAAAAGGGAAAACCATTTTCCATGTATATATACTTTCATTCAATTTTTTATTTGGTACTAGTGTATTATTTCCTCTTAATTAAATCATTAATCTTGTTTTGTTCACATCATTAACTCCTACAACTTTACTTTATCATCATAGTTAGGTCATGGATAGTAGTTAACCATACTAACACAATAAAATTAAAGCATTTAATTAGAAAAGAAAAACACATATATACCATGTTAAAAATTGAATAATATTGAATTTTGAGTCTAAGTCCATCCTTAATAAACTAGACTATTTGATTGAAAAAGAAAAAGTTAGAATCAAGTGAGAAAACAATATCTCAATGTTTATGATGGAGTGAGAAGATAATTCTCATTTAGAGTGATTTGTCAACTTTGATTACATATTTATTCCTTAACATGTAAATCATCATAAATAAAAAATTCAATCAAGCATTTATTAACCTAATTATTGTTTGGAGGGCAAGAGCACCAAACCACTATAAATAGAGGTTACTCCCTGCTTCTTGTTTTCTCACCCATGCAATTAGATCCTCCTACAATATCTCTTCCTTTCTTCCATCCGATTTGACCTGGTCTGCATCTCTCTTTCCTCCCTCTCTATATTTTTTTTCTAACAAGTAAAAATATAGGCACCTATGCAAATGAGTTTACCCTTTAAAAAATTTAATCTTACTTCATTGCACATTATAATCACCACTTAACTTTATTTTATCATTATTTTTTATTAGTACCTTAAACAGTGTTAAATTTTAAATATTAAAAATATACTTTATAAATTTAAGAGACTAAAATCAAATATTATGTAAACTTAAAGGATAAAAAATATGTTTAGCCAGTTTGAAATTAACTAAATTTAATCTGAAAAATTAAATTTAAATTAATTGAAATAGGGTATCAAAGTATATTTTTTTCTAAAAATCAAATTGGATATATATTTAATATATATTGCTGATGAGAAAAAAAAAGGAAAACTCGCACCATAAAAAGGGAAAAAAAGAGAGGAAAACTCGATGGTTTATTTCTCCAAACGCGTCCACTCGGAATAGTGGATATATGAAATAGGGGTTTAGCTATTGTTGTTTGTTTTTACCGTCCTCCCCCCCCCCCCCCATTTATCTTAATCTTTTAATTAAAATTTAAACAGTTTAGATTTAATATTTAATAAAAATATTAATAAAATATTAAATTATTAATAAATAAATAAATTCAAAAACTGATAAATTTTAATTATAATGATTTAAAACTACAATAAAAAATATATAAAAAGAATATTTTGATAAAATATTAAATCTGAATTGTTCACATTTTAATTTAAAGGTTGATATAAGTAGTGAAAGGAAAGAGGAGGGAAAGAGGACATAAGAGAAGAGGACAGTAATTAATCTCATGAAATAGTGCCTCACTCGGTTCCCATTAATGGAGAAGAATTTCTCTATTAATTCCTCTTTCTATTTTTTTTTCAATTGAATATATTTACTATTAAATAAAATTTTATTGGTTGTTATTTAACGTTCTATATAAATATTAATAAAATATTAAATCTTAACCATTAAAATTTGATCTAAATGAACACATCCAATAAAAAGAAAATATAGTGGGAGATCATTAGAGACATTTTTTTCGTCCCATTCATTCTCCCATTCGGTAGGCCTACGCTAGGACAAGATCAAATCCTAATGTTTTTTAGCCTAACAATTTTCTTACTGTCCATCGATCATTCGGTCAAGACTGCACGCGATCTATAGTGTCTGTCGAGTTACTAGAGTTTCTGTTGTTTTCCTGTTTTACGCCATGGATTTTATAGGTCCTTTTCTTTGTTGTCATCAATTCTTCTCATGTGCTGATTTGGTCGCGTTCAGCTTCCGTCCTTTGCTTCTCTATTCGCTGCAAATCCTCTGCAATAAAACGGCGTCGTTTTTGAGTTAAATCTGGGCCGTCCATATTGAATAATTAAAACAAACGGTGATGAAGGTATAATAAATGAAACGACGTCGTTTTATTTGGGTGATCTGATCCGTTGAATTTGTTAACCCATCTCAGCCGTCCATTTATTCCCATGTTTAGTACTTTTTGCTAGTCAATTTGGCGCCTTTCTGCAGCCTTTTTCCGCGAGAAAAGAAGAAGGAATTAGCTGAGTTGTGCGTGGGTCTGTTCATCTGCGCAGGAAAAGAAAGGGAAATTGCCTTGTTCTCAATCCAATATATTACATTATTCCAAAAGACAATCACTAAGCATTAGTGTATGGGAATTTGAGATTCAAAATTGGTGAGTAAAATAATAATTTTTTATATTTATAATCTTGTTTTTTTATTTATGTTTTATAATAAAACTTTCTGTGCATATATATGTAGTATATGTCTAGTTTTTTTTTTATATCTAATTGATATAGAGCATTATGTAGTTTCGTGGCTGTTCATCTGCCGTAGGAAAAGAAAGGGAAATTGCTTGTTCTCAATCCAATAAATTACATTATTCCAAAAGACAACCACTAAGCATTAGTGTATGGGAATTTGAGATTCAAAATTGGTGAGTAAAATAATAATTTTTTATATTTATAATCTTGTTTTTTTATTTATGTTTTATAATAAAAATTTCTGTGCATATATATGTAGTATATGTCTAGTTTTTTTTTATATCTAGTTGATATAGAGCATTTATATGTAGTTTCTTTTATCGAACACATTATTACATTATTACAAAAGACAATTGTTGATTTTAAGGGTAATTGTTGATTTTAAGTCAGGGGTCTTATTAAGTAATATAGATAAGGATAATGCAATGTACTACATTATTACAAGAGACAATTAATAAATAACTAGTCTATGAGAATTTGATATTAAAGAGGTATTACATTGTATATGTACACGTTTATCGATCTTGAGATCATAATTTATAATCCTTTTTAATTTTTGCAGGAGTTTTATACCATGGATATAGATTTAACTCCCAGACTTAATCTTGCATTTGAAAATTTAGAAGAAGCATGGGAATTTTGGAAGGCATATGGCAAGAAAATGGGTGTTCGAAAACAAAGCTTTAACAAGAGTAGAAAATATAAGTCTGTATACACCTCTTATCTATATGTGTGCTGTAAAGAAGGGGTGAGAAAGTCAGAAAAAGAAGAGATGACAAATAAGAGGCTCAGGGATGAGACAAGAACAGGTTGCAATACTAGAATGAAAGTTAAGCAAGTAGATGGAAAATACAAAATAAATGAAGTTTGCTTGGAGCATAATCATCCTCTTTAGGCACCTGAAGCTGTTCACTTGTTTGCATCGTTTCGAGAACTATTACCAGCTCAATGCTATGAATTAGAAAATGCTGAAAAAGCTGGAATTAGTCAAAAATCAGCATTTAATTTGCAAAGCCAATATGCAGGAGGCCGAACCAATTTGGGATTTACAAGAACTGATGTAAAGAATTATCTCAACTCAAGAAGGCAACGAGCTATGAAATACGGTGATGCTGGATGTATATTTCAGTATTTTGAGAAACAATTAGCAGAAAACCCATCATTTTTTCATGCTCACCAAATGGACTTAGATGAGCAAGTGACAAACGTATTTTGGGCTGATGCGCGTATGCTGGTCGACTACTCTTACTTTGGAGAAGTTATTTCTCTTGATACAACTTATTGTACAAATCGTAATCATAGACCTCTTGCAATTTTTTCTGGTTTCAACCATTACAGAGGAGGAGTAATATTTGGAGTAGCATTGTTATATGATGAGACTGTTGAGAGTTTCAAATGGCTCTTTGAGACTTTTTTGTGTGCACACAAAAATACAAAGCCACTTACCGTTTTCACTGACCAAGACGCTGCTATGTCACGAGCATTACAAGAGGTGATGCCAGATACAAAGCATGCTCTGTGCACCTGGCATATTTCAAGAAATGCAATGAAGCACCTCCCAAACTCAATGGTTAGTGATTTTAACCATTGTATGTATAACTGTTGGGATGAAATTGAGTTCGAAGAACGTTGGCAAGAGTTATTATCAAGACAGGATATGACAAAAAACACATGGTTGATATCTATGTACCAAATAAAAGAGAAGTGGGCAGCATGCTATATGAAAAACTCAAGGACACTTGGCATGAGAAGCACACAAATAAGTGAAAGTGTCAATGCATCCGTCAAGAGTTGCACCCATGTTAAATTGGATATCAATCGATTCTTCCAACAGTTTGAACAAGTCCTAGAGGATAAGCGCTACAATGAACTGAAAAGTGATTTTGAGTCACTTGACAAGTTGCCAAGGTTGATATTACAGAGTTCAAATATGCTTCGTCAACTTTCTGATGTGTATACTCGCCCCATTTTTTACTTGTTCCAACGGGAATGTGATCTTCGTGATGCTACATGTATTAAAGAGAGAAAAGAAAGAAAGGTCACCATAGATTTGATTATGTGATTACCATGGATGGTAGCAAACGGGAACATACCTTGACATATGATTCTTCCACAGAGACAATTACCTGCAGTTGTAAAAAATTTGAACGAGTGGGCATATTATGCTGTCATGCGTTGAGGGTATTGCATGAACGTGATGTCAAATTACTCCCCAAGAAATATATAGTAAAGAGGTGGACAAGGGAAGCACGATGTGGTGTTGTGTATGATATCAACGAAAAACAAATTGAAGTTGATCCTAAATTACAAAGATCAAATAGGTATAGGCAATTATGTCCCCTACTTGTCAAATTAGCTAATGATGCATCAGAAAGTCCATAGGCATTCTCTCTTGTTCATGAAGGTGCGTTGGAACTAAGCAAGAAAGTGGCTGAACTTCACATCAAATACATATCAAACGATAGTAATTGTGATAGAGGTAATGGTGGAGGCAAATTTATTGGCTTGAAAAAGAGATATGGTAGAAATATAAGTAAACGGATTAAGAGTTCTATTGAAATCAGTCAAAGAAAACGGGGAAGAAAAGCTTCTAAAAAGCTTCCTCAACCTTCACAGGTATAGTTTTTCTCTATTTAAGTTTTTTGAGATGTTTGTTATGTATTTATTAATTTTTTTTGGTGGCAAATGTGTTTTAGGGACACAGTAATGAACTTCAAGCACAGCATGATAATGTCATTTTCGATAACTCTCAACCAAGTCAAATGACTTTTACAAATTTATTAATGGTACGTCATATAACGGGTGTGCAACATTATCAACTACTTTGTTTATGTAGGAAATGTATATTGAGACATTTTTTTATATTTCTTGATTATAGGCACCACTTGACTCTGACATCACATCGCTTGAAGCATTGGATTTCAGTCAAACATACAATGCAGGTACTCATAAAGAAAGACGATAATATCATTGAAAACAAGTAGTCACTTTTATTAAAATCTGAATTTTTTTACATATCATTGTCTCACTAAATATTCATTGACATTACAATGTTACATTGTCTTGTAAATACAGGTTCCATGACTGCCTTAGATCCTTCTGCATGAAGTCTCTACTACTTTGTACAGCTTTAGACTTCCTTTGGGCTCCTCTCTTTTTTTTGTCAAAGTCTTTTGGCTTGTTCTCTATTCTAGTCAAGCAAACTCATTATCTTGTACTCTTGTATTGCTCTCTATTTTGGTGAAGGAAGCTCATTGTAATCTGTTATAAAACAGAGTGAAAAAACAGTCAAAAGTTTGTATATGAATAGAAAACTTTTACATGAAAACCTAACAACTGCATCATTACAGAGAAATTGAATGACATAAGCATACCTTCATCTGGATGCTATTTTACATGTACATCATATTGTATATGGCACCCTACAGAAAACAGAGAAATTGAATCAACAATTTTCAGCAGGCGAAGCATCAGTCCCATACTTTTTGATTTGAAGAACAGTGAAATGGGTAGGATGGGACGGCTAGCAACAATGTGAATTGACTCAATCAGATTCATATGAAAGCAAAGAGAAGAATTGATTCAATGCTAATCCAGAACAACAAATGCATGCTAAAAGTTTAAAATAGCAAGTATAGGTGGTTATAATGCATTATCCATAAACCACATAAGCTAAAGCACCTTGTCTCACCATTCCTTCCCTTCGTCTAAAATCAAGAATAAGACTATACAAAGGACTGAGAAATGGTTTCATTATCCTATGAAGAATCTTCTCATAAAAACATCTTCAGGAGTATATAATATGATTTCCAAACCTAGTAGCTAGCATTATAGCATTATGGCAAGAAAACCCAATACAGCTACTATAACTGAGCATAGAAGGTGGTGAAGTCATATATGAGGTTTTCAGCTCAGCTAAGGAAGTAATACGTAAGTAGGAAAGATATGGAATGGGCAACAGCAACCAATAATAGATAACCTTTTGCACTCCGTCCATCCCTACACAAACTATCAATGAAAACATTATATGTACAAACATTTGCTATAATACCCTTTGAGGCCATACGGTCAACCAGTTCAGATGCTGCTTTATACCTTCCTTTCTTGCAATACCAATTCAGCAGAGTATTATATGTGACTACAGTTGGAAAATAACCACTGTCTTCCATTTTCCTTAACAGATAACCATCACTCTTAAGCTTCCCTTCTTCACATAAAACATTTAACAATATGTTATATGTAGCAACATCGGGATGAAGCCTATTGGCCAGCATTTCTTTGAAAAAGGACCAAAACAACTCAACTTTCTGTTCTTTTACCAACGAACCTAGCACCATGTTGCAAGTGGATATAGATGGCTTTAATCCACGTAGTCCCATCAATTTGAAAGTATATACAGCATCTCCAACCATACCTTCTCGTAAACAAACTCTAGTTAGGAGGTCAAAAACAGCTGGGCTTGAATTGCAAAAGGGGTATGTCTCCATCAGGGCATAAAATACCGAGCTCAAACCAATGGGCATTTGTAAAAGATGTCTTAAGGCTGACTTAGCAAAGTTGTACATTCGAGCTCTAACTAGTATGTGTGTTGTAGTGCACATTATATGGGTAACATGACTGGGCTCCAAACCAGGTTGCTTGATGACCCATTTAAGAAATTTCAGAGCCAACCTTCCGTGAACAGGTCTGAGGGCAGCCAATCTGTATTTCATAAAATTCAGTGACTCCCAACGGTCTATAGTCAAAATTGTATATATACTCTTCTCCATATCTGAAACTGTTGAATCCAAAAGTTACGAGTTTAACACTGACAATGGAATGCAAAAAGTAAAAAAATCAGGTTCGGAAAGAGATTGATTTACAGGAATCATAATCATGCATGTGATTAATGGAAGGGGCCAAAGAAACTTACACTGATTCAAAAAGAATAATTACTTGCAGATACTTGTCCTCTCCACAGACAATAGATGAAGCTGCCATCAGTCTCAGTATTAGGATCACCAGTCGTCTAGTAATCTGCTTTAAAATCATTGATAGAAATTCTACAAAATTATCATTACATGATAATTAATTTATCAACTGATACCACAGAAAAATCATATTCCATAATCTGGCTTCCTAAAATACACACACACAAAAAGGTTATGAAGATTTTCTCCCTTAAAAAATTATGCTATACCAGAGTTATTTGTCCTCCTTATCGTTGAAAAATAAATCTTTAGTCCCATAAATACAAAAGGTCTCTCATAATTGAGAATTTGATTTTGGAACTTGACCAGTCAAACTGCTCAAGACTCCTACCTTTATCTATGACATTCAGTGTGTTTCAAACTCTTACTATTTTTCCAAGACTTGAAATGGATCAGGGATTACCCGATTTAGGATAGGAAGCTCTGTCAATGAAAATTCAAGAGCTTAGCATGCTGAGCAATCTCAACCATAGCAGAGCAATTTCTTTTCAGTAGAAAATTAAGAGCCATGTTACCACACCCCGGACCTGGAGGTAGATGAACACAACATACAATGGAGTTCATATATCTGTAAGCCTACAGAGCCAAAGGCAATTAAACCATAACAACAAGAATTCTCATAGAAAAATATAGGAGGCTTCTACCAAATATTAACCAAGCCTACCCTGAAATACGGGCCTTTCCCACTTGATACAGCAGCCCAACTATCTATATAGAATTTTGTGAGCTGTGCTCCCCAAATGTACCATACAGTTCAAAATCATTGAAGCCATGCAATGGCAACATGACAAAGGGATAAAGAACAATCATCAACCTTAGTTTTAATAAACGTAATTTTATTATTCCTTATTTGCATCAACTTCATTCTTGCTCACTATAAAACCAATACAAAAGAGTACATTCTTTGATAAAAAACACAAGGCCTCTAACAGTCACTCGACAAGGGAACAAAAACATGGTAACTCATCCATTATCCAAGTCAGATTGAAGTGTTTGACCTCTTTCATTCTTATTAATCTCAAGTAACAAAATCCGGATTCAGTTTATTTTTCCACAATAGTAGACACAACTTATGAGGCAAAGATCAATGAAGAAAAAGTTATGAAAGATACTCCATCTCATTTTCTGGAGGGAAAAGCTTTTCATGCATGAGTATTACTTAACAATTATCGTGAGAGACCAACACCTCAATAACTTTCTGCTTGAGAATTTAAAATTTAAAAACCACAAATAAACAGCTATAGTGACATTTAAATAATTGAATCATCAATATTAATAAAGTTGAGCTTTTGGGCTGAATTCCAAATTACTACATCAAGGGTAGAAATATATGTAGCCAAACATTAATGAATTATGAAAACAGACTAAAACCTCACCAAATGAGGATCAACTTGGGCTCAAAACTAAACAAAATAACAAAACATAATAAAATCATAAAATAAATAATTTGGGGTTATTAACTTATTATCAAGCTTCAGATTAAGTAAGGAACACAAAGCCAACTAAATTCATACTCCCCCACAATCACAACAATACGAGAATTGGTTCGGTAGGTAACATTCATATCAAAATATAAATCCCAAAATTTCCTCATGTAGCCCAAGTATTTCTTTTCCCGAATTCAAATTCATTTTTAAGTTAACTCATTGTTCCTAATATTGCAATGAATCCTAGAAAGTAGACATCTCCCTGAAGTGAAAAGAGCTCACTGTTAACTCATCCATGGTGAATGTAATGTATGAAAGAAAAATACGATCCAAAAGCCGTGCATGCAATAAAAAACCTGCTAAAAGCTTCTAGTAAAACGTAAAAGGCGGGGGTATTTACCTACACGAGAGAAGATAGGACAGACAAGAAAGAAACTCCGGTAACGAGATTGAAAGCTGAGGAATTCTCCGGAGACCAGAGCATAGAAAGAGACAGAAGTGATTTCTCTCTCTCCCCCTCATCAATTTGGCAGATACAGGAGGACGAAGCAGGAGGACGAAGCGACGTCGTTTTGACGCAGCGGACGCGCAGCGGACGCCTTCTGCAGCGGACTGAAGCGAATCGCGATTTGGTCACTAGCTGTTCGTTTAGTTTCGGTGCTTACAGATTGTGTTATTTTGATTCTAGCTCTCTTTTAAACATTTTGAAACCCATTGGTAAATTTCAAATCGTGTCAAAAAGCTCAAATATGGATGGAGGTATAGTGCGCTTCTCAGCATTACGCTTAATTTTCAATTCTTCGTCATGCTATTTATTTATTTTTGCCTTTTCTTGATCATACTAACGTTACCATTTATCGTGGTTATTTTAAGGCCATTTTGTTTTTATGGACATTATTGTAGAGGCTGGTTAATTAACAAGTTGATCTTGCATTTTATTATCTTAAAATGATCCCGTGCTGGGCAACATGGTTAATTACTCCAGAATATGATATGTCTTGTCTTTCAATTAAGCATTTCGATCTCAACTAGATTCACAGTATAGTTCTGCTGTTTTGCAATTTCAGGAGTGAGAATCCTTTAAGATGGTTGCAAAATGGGTTATTAAACGCATTACTAATGAATTGAGGGACCTATCGGGGGGATCTTTCTGTTTACAGTAGCGCTGATGGTAAGCTTCGAAATCATCTACTCTTAACTTGTGTTTCCTTTTGTTTTAATAGCTTGCAACCTAGCAGCCATGTTGTGGTGTATGTGCTATAACGGATCACAACCCGAACATATATTTGTGATCCATGCTACTATTATTGGATGAAGCATTTTCAAAATGCTTAATGATGAGTATCCAGGGTAATATGATTTCTTGCTTGATAGGATTACTTGTTGATCAGGAAAGGAAGGATTTTAGTGGTAGTAAGTAATATATATGTTGTGCTCATATGGACATGCAGGAGGCGGCCCCAAAAGTGTAGGCCCTGTGGGTCATTAATGTGAGTTGAGTCTTAATGATTTACTAAGGTCAAAGCTAACATCTTGATTCAAAGAATATTTATAGAGATACTTTTTATATTATCTATCAATATGATCTTCACATCGGCAACAGGATATAAACTCAATCTTATAGTTATCAGTCAACTTATTACCAATTAAACCGACTTTTATTAACACAAGTTATTGTTAATCATGCTTCACATTGCACTTTGGTGAACTACAACAATTGAATTGATAGTGCGTGGATATCATTAAGTATGAGCTGATCTTATATATGTGTGTAAACAATGGCGCTTAATTTGATGGAAATCATGTTTAGAAAAGCTAATTTAGTGAATACTCAACGTTCAAACCTTGATAGAGTGAAAATGAACTTGGATTTGTAATGAAAAGGATCGCGCTTTGGATTAGTTTGTGTGGGTGTTAGTGCTTGTTTGTTTGAGCTTATTTGAATCGGGCTTATTATATAAGCCCGATTCACGTAAATCGAGATAAATCTCCTCCACATATTTATCTCGTAGACCGTGAAAGCACTTCGTAGACCGTAAAAGCACCTCGTAGACCGTAAAAGTTACTTCGTATTCCGTGAATTACAATTCATAAGCACGATTGAAATTTTCAACCGCTGTTCCAAACAAGCACTTATTCTCTCTCCCGTAGCTAGCGGCAGAGAGAATTTAATGTAAAAGCGTTAGGTTTCCTTGACTATATACAAATCATAATCTGTCATTTGGGAAGAGGTCCAAGGATATTAACCTAAAACACTAAAAAGTCTAAAATCAAGCATATTCAAGGCTTAATAACGCAATACACTAATCGCCCGTGCAATGTAGATTCATGTTCCACTTAAACTGCCCAAATAACTTTTAATTCATTATCAACATATATGAAATGCAGGAGGAGAGATATATAATAGTTGTATATATGCACTATGAAATATGAAAGCGATAACTTACCTGATTAAACATGTCACTAATTAATGGAATAATGATTTGGTGAATTGCATTGTAGCGTTTGATCGCAATAGATTAAATACATTGTATTATATTAAAGATCAAAAGAGTAATAAACAAATAAAAAACTCTAAGAATTTCACTAAATAGTAAAAAAAAAAAGAGAGAGTAAAATAATCACCTCTTATTACATATTGTTAAGAAAAAATAACAAATTATGGGAACTCACAATTTCAAAAACTTTCAGTGGTTTCTTGAAATAAATAATAAATAACATCAAACTATATAATATTTTTCTTATGTCAATGTGATATTGATACATACTCTCTCTTGTCTTTTTTATAAGTAACTTTATTTTTTTTTATTGGTCCTTTTTATAAGCCACTTTTTCCTTATGTCTGAAAATTTAAACTATTTTTTCATTTTCTACCTTTATTACATACACATTTTTATATTAATTATCACCCACTCACCACTAATTCTTTTTTTATTTTCTCATTTATTACATTTTCTCTCTCATATTTTATACTTATACTCTTTTATATTTGTTACTTATTCTCTCTCCTATGCTCTTTTCATAAATAGGAGCATATTTAAAAAAATATTATATTTTTAACAAATTTATTATTTTTAATTAATCTTAACCGTCAATTATTAAAAGGGGGAAGGGAGCGGTGTGTGTGTGTGATATTGGCTTGTTATCTTTAATAATGTTCCAATTTTAAGAATCCACTCATCGTAAGTTTAATTTGAACCCAATGCAAAAACCCTTTTTACTTTGTATCTGTTTGGGAACACAGTGGAAAAGTGACTTTTTTTTTTAAATGTGGCTTTTGTAGAAGTCAAATAGAAAAAAAGTCATATTGTTAATGTGATTTGTGTTTGGATTGACAGTGGGAGAAGTGTCCTTTTTTTTTCTAAACCCAGTGAAAAAAAGCCAGAAGCTACTTCAATGAGTTTTTTAAAAAAATAGTTTTTTTTCTAAAAGTTCAGTGAAAGCTAATGTGTTCATAAACGTGTCTGCATATATCAAATGAGTTTTTGCCCTCCAAATGAGTTTTTTTCCCCCCCAATGAAATTCTAAACAGGCCCGAATTCATTTGGTAGCATGCAACACTGGTTTGCTTTCCCTTTAATCTCCCAAAAGGGTCCCATGAATGTAGGAAGTATATTTTGCAAAAGTTGACATTGTTGCTGCTATCAGTATCATGTACACATTCAGTTCTTAATATAATATTTTTTAGGAAATTGATCTTAATACTAAATATAAAATATAGTTTTCATATTCGTTGATCTTTTTTTAATTTGTCCTTATTGATACTCGCTTAATAATAATTAAGGAGGAGATAAAATAGAAGAAGATTACTAGAGCATTTTAAAAAATACATATTATATTAAGTAACCTAATTAATTTTTTTAATTTAATCAAAATAGATAAATATATTTTATATTAAAAATAGAAAAAAAAAATTACATGAGATTGAAGCAAATAGTGACAGAGACAAATCCCAAGGATAAATTATTAAAAGGATTCAAAACACTTTCCCAAACTGAATAAACGGAAAATGTTAACCCATCCGTTAGAACAAATAGATTCCTAGTTGGTGGAGTGATGAAATAATAACAGATTTTATTGATGCTCGGATATTTCAAACTGAAATAATAATACAAAATCGTACATGTGTAAAGTAAATTCATAAGAAAAATGAATTATTGTTCAATGAGCAAATAAAAGAAGGCACAAGGAAAAATTCAATGAGCAAATAAAAGAAGGCACAAGGAAAAAGAGCGAGACTAAGTCCTTCTCCTCATCCTCCTTCATAATCCTCATTCTTATAGGATAACTAAATAGTAGACTTACCACAAGGATTATATTAATGCCCAAATTCATTGGAAAATATAGCAAAAATGTTACAATCGTTTAATAGAGGAAATGTCCGTTAAATTCTTCAAAATGTATCTTCAATTGTTGATTGAGAGTTCGACGTGGCAAGTGAGGATGATTAATGGTGTAGGAGGAGAGTTATTGATGTCGCCTATCTCTCTGTTGCGACTTCCATTAAACGTGAAACCCATTTGCTCCAAGAAGAATTAATGTCGTCGAAATTGAAGAATGGCCAACAGGAAAAGGAAGGTAGATGAGAGACACGATACTTGAAGAGAGGAAGCTACACTATGAACATTCAAGTGAAATCCCGTTCGTGGCAATCAATTCTGAAAGCAAATATATGGTCAATACACATGCTATTACAAGAAGGCTTATAGAGAAGCAAAGTAAAAGATGAATACCGGTAGGTAAGAGAGATCCAAACTCCAAATCTCCTTACATTCTACAACAATTAAAGCAACCTCATAATTAGCGACACGTAGGCACCACCTTAAGCAAATGGACTTCAATTTTTAGCAAACTACCGGACAACTAATCCATGTATGTTATTGATTTAGACCTCGTCAAACACAATTTCTCCAAATTCATTGCCTTGTGAGATGAATCAATGAGGCCAATCTGATTCGACAAATTAAGCTCCAGCAAGGACGAGCAATTTGTAGACAAACTCAATAACCCCTTCTGGGTGAAAATTTGGACCCAAAAAGATCAATGGTTTGTAAGGACGAATTCCAAGCTAGAGTGACTGAGCTCAGTGTGTCCTCAAGCTTCAACTAAATCATGATTTAAAACATGAAAGAACACAAACCTTGAATTTAGTTTCCTTAAAGTCCCTCTTTTATAGGAAATCAAGAGATAAACTCAGATCTAGAAGAAGACGCGCCGAATGATGACAATAAGAAGCACGAGGAGATGTACAACTTCAGCCACACATGGCCTCTCTCATCTTCATCATTCCCATCTCTATATTACCTATCTTATTTTTCACCCACTATGTAACCCTAGATTCCCTCAATTTGGCACTTGCTCAATTTTCTCTACATATCCCTCTCACGATTCTCCTTTGCTCGCTTGATTGCTCAAGATTTCATTTTTTCAATTTAACCCTGAGGGTCTGTTTGGTTTGAAGGGAGGAGAGGGATTTTGCTCCCTTTTCCTTATTTGGCAATAGAAAAATTTAAGGAGGGGAGGGAAATTATGTTGAAATTTCCCCTCCCTTCCCTTCTCTTTATAACCCTCCCCTCTTAAAATGGAGGGATTTGGAAGAGAGGAGTAATATTTTGCCATGATATGACTATTATACCTATGAAAGTTTTTTAATATTTTTATATTACCCTTTTCTTTTTCTTCCTCATCCATATCCTTACTTCAATATTTTGGCATGGTGTGACTATTATACCCATGAAAATTATAATTATTCAATTTAATAATTATAAAATTAGAATTTTATATAATTATTAAACATTCTACAAAATTCAAAAAATAACTTGAATAAAATAAGGATAAAGTTGTACATATAAAGATATTTTACTTCCCCTCCCCCTATCAACCAAACAAGGTAACATTAAAATTCTTCCCCTCCTCTCCCATCCCATCAATATAAACGAGGTAATATTAAAATCTCTCATCTCATTTCCCCTTCCCTCCATTAAAATCTCTCAACTCCCCTCCTTTAAACCAAACAGACCCTAAAATTTATAGAATGCTATCATTTCTTTATAGATTGTATGCTCTCCAGCTTAGTGTCCTTGTCACCCATACATAACTCACCGTCCACATCAGCACAACTGGTCAACTTTTAAAAACCCACGGTCAATGTTCATATGATAAATGGCTGTAGCATTTTTTTTTTACGTTTTTCAATGAACATGGGCATTTTTTAACCCATAATTTTTTTTATGGCCCCAAATGCTCCTTGAGAAAGGATCATAGATATTTTTGTTCTTTTACTCTTGCTTTTTTTAAAATCATTGGGGCATCCCACTATTTTTATTTTTTTTTCATTTCTATTTTATTTTTTTTATTAATATATCATTTTTTGTGGAGGTTTTTATTAAGGACCATATTCTTCAATCATATATGATCACGTGTTCTATTTTTTAATATGTATTTATAGTTAATGGTTAATGTTTAAAAATACTCATAAATTGTTACTCAAAGTCTATCTAGCAACATATATTTTTTAAAGGTGTAAAAATATCCATTCACTTTTAAAATTAAAACAAAAATACTATGCCCTTAAATTGACTTGGTATATGTTACTTTTTACTGTAGGTCCCACACTATTTAAGAAATATATATACCTAGGTTTTTCTTTTTCATTTCCTTTATTTCCCTTCCCTTCTCTTTTTGGATTTTGAGGGTATTTGGAATAACGATTGGAATCTTTAAAAGTACTTTTTAATCATAATTTATGGTATACGAGGTAGGTTTTACAATACGAAGTAAATATATGAAATGAGTTTTGTCTCAACTTACGTAAATCACATTGTGCGGCCGTTTACCTCCCTATTTCCTCTCGAATTCACTCCTTGCCGATTCAATTTGTAGGATTTGTATTTACATACTGCCTTTCTTCTTCCTCTTTGAATCGTTAGTCCGCCCACTATGGCCGATCACCTTGGACTCAAAATCAGACGAAAGGGTGGTGCGTTTTCTGGTGTGTCTGCGTAAACAAAGGGAAGCGAGAAAGAAGAGGGAACAAGGTGGATATGGGTCAACGGCAACCAGGGCGATTTTCAAAACAATACTGGACAACTGAGTTTTTCCTTAAGGGTAATATCTGGAGGAAGTTTCCCATCTAGTTTATGGCATTTCAGAATAGTCATGAAATCAAACTTCCAATAGTTCTACCAATTTCAATTGCTTTTTCCTATGGTGAATTGAACATGCAACTAGAATTTGATGCTATCAATAATCTCCATTAAATAGAATGAGTGTGCTAACAAAAATGATAAAGGAACCAAATCTCGCCGGTGGTGGGAAAGGAACTGGCGAGCGTTGCACTGCCAATCAATCCAACAGTTAACTGGAATTAGGTTTTGAATGGGTTCAGATTTCAAAGATAATGCATTTGTTTGGAATAACAATTGAAACCTTCAAAAGTAATTTTTCAATCGTGATTTACGGTATACAATGTAAGTTATGAGAGGAATTTTGTCTTAACTTACATGAAAAGTACTTTAAGCTTATAAAAAACTATTCCAAACATAGCAAATGTCGATTGGAAGGGGAGAGCGTTGTTTTTAGTTGAATGGTATTTTGGTATTTTCACATGAACTAACATCTGTCAAGATAATTTAATGTTATTGATAATTTTGCTCCAATTTTAAGAGTTCAAGTTATACACCTTCAAAAAAATATATGATTGTGGGTGTATTTTTGGACAAAAATTTATGGGTATTCTTGCATCTTAACCCTATAGTTAAATGATAATAATTTAAAAATAAGACACATAGTCATATGATGGGAAAACTTGACTAAATGAATGTAAAGAACTTAATATAAATATTTTCTTTTTATTAATATATATTAAACACTCCTAAAATATCAAAAATGAATAAGTTTATGTATCTTGCTTAAATAAAAATTTCATAAAAATACTTTTATTTAATTCCACGTGATTATTAATTTTACCTTTGAAACATTAAATTTCAGTTAGAATAAATCTCCTTACTTAAGTAATAACATGTAAATTACCATGAAGTAATTCCTACAAAATCTTACTTAAATTGGAATTTTACACAAAGTAAAGCATGATTAACAATCAGTTGCCACAACAAAAGGTTGTTTAGTTGGTAGAGTTTACACCCAATCCATAAGGATGTGAGTTCAGATTTCACTGATGAATAAAAATTGTTAAAACCTAATCAAAGGTCAAGAATTTCTTAATAAAACTTACGAAAAAACCTGATAGAGTAAATTTGTTACTTGGTAAACGAAAGTTGATAAAAGCTAACCAAATATTGTGAGTTCCTCAACAAAACTTGTGAAAACCCTAATAGCGTAGATTTATTACTCAATAAACGAAAGTTATTAAAACTGAATGAAATGTTATATATTTTTTAACAAATCTTGTTACTTTGCCAATAATTATTCTCATCACAACTAGTTGGCCGGTCATCAGAGCTCCGTGCGCCGGCATGGGTATGTTGTAGGGAGGGTGGGAGCTATTTTTTTTTTTTAAAAAAAAAAAAACAAGAATGTGTGAGAGTGAGAACAAAGGTTGGTTTGTTGCTTTGGTGGTAGTGGTGGTGTTGAAGCAGTAGCCAAGGGAAGGACCGAAGTTGAGGGTCAGACTTGGCACCTCCCAATCCCAATCCCTCGTTATTAAACCCCACGCAACTTCCACTTGTGCACCGCTGGAAATTTCTCCTGATTTTCCCCTTTAAATTTCTTTTTTATTTTTTTTATTTTTCCTTTCATAATATTTCCTTCGATGGGATTGGGAGGATCTTGGTTTTTTCTTTTCCCACAACAAAAAATATCGCCTCATATTTACGCCTCTTCCAAACAAAGCCCACATTTTAGAAACATTTCTGCTGCTCCTTTGACAACAACAAGACTTCGATTAGCTGTGCATAATAATCATCAATTCCTGTTGTTCATCCCTTGCTCTCCCCCAGTGACGAAGAAATGTCGACCTGTATATCTTATTGTAGGTCTTCGCTCATTCCGGTCACTCTGCCCGGTAAAAGCTTCCTATTCACGGGAAATTTTTCGGTCCCTATTGTACCCGCCAATTCAAGGTCCCGCACCATTAGGAATTGCGGCATCCGTGCATCTATGGTGGACTCCTCCTCCGATTTCATTAAGCGCATGGAAAGAGCCTGGTTAATCTCTCAGGTTTGCTTTCTACTTCTCTTTCACTAGGTATCAGCTTGTGTGATTGAGTTTCTGAGTTTTCGAATTTTGCCTGCTGGTAATATTTGACTGAAATTAGCACTCCCGAAAAATTAGAGCATTCTGAGGCCACCAGTTTTGGGCATGTTAGCGTTCACGCATAGCGTCAGGTATATGTGAATCATTGAATGAACAATAAACCTCATCAATATGGTTCAATTTTTCTCCTCACTAACCCGGGCAAGCAGGCCTTCTTGCTTTTTTCCGAATCCAATTTTCATGCTTCAGTTGTACTCTTTTGCACTATTGAATAATATGGGAATCCTGCAAAGAAATTGAGTATATGAGCACATGTCATGGTGAGGAAAATTCCGTCAGGATATGACACAAATGGACGGTAATGAAACGCAAAATGGTTTCTCGGTTCTTCCGGACTTTGCAAAACCCAGTGGCATGATTTCTGTTCTCCAGTACATTTCATGTCTTCTCGCTGTTGAGTTAATTTTATCTAAAATTGTAATTATAAAGCATTAACAAAGTTTGTCCGTGTCTACTATGTGCATATGGAAATATGCACTCTCTTTGGGAATTGGAGTCTCGCGTTATCCAAAGATAATCTGTAAATTTTATTGTTTAGTGTGCTAGATTTGCCTGGACAGTCAAAATCGGGGGTACTGAATGCGTGGTTTTGGACTTTTGGGTGATCACGATCATAGCTTTCTCTGCGTCTATTATTTTCTACCCTAAGACAATCTTGAACAAGTTGTGCTCCCTCCGATTAAATTCTTCTGTTGTTTAAGCTTCTAAACATTCACTAAAAAATCATTTATTTATGTAAAATATTACTCCACATGGATTAAAAAACTTTACAGGTTGAAAAACTTAAAACAACAATGGTATTGAAACAGGGCATACTTTACACGTTGCACCAATTGGTACTATGAATCGAATCTAAAATACCTGTAATTTCTCTTTGATAAATGAAGACTCTGCCAGAAATTAAAATCCAACTGAAAGAAATTAGCATAACATGACACCACCTTTTATTCATTTATTTATTTTGTAGTCCTAAGGCGGCTTCAGTTACTGGGATTGCAAATTTGAGTCCCACAGTTACTGCAGTGCGAAGGAAAATATTTTTGTTTTTTAATTCTAAGATGGTTCTTCATCATGCAACCTAATTAATTAGAAGCAGAAATAAATGGAATCGTATCTTTATTGTACCTGATGTCTGACTGATTTCTTTTGTTGCTCTGTCGAGTCGTGGAGATCTACCGTCCGGAGCAGTCTTAACACCTTTCTTATCTCTGTGGTGGTCCTTGATTTTTCCAATATTTATTTTGCATGCAGCAACCAAAGCCAATTGTGTGTTCATCTTGCGACTCAAAAGGGCTCATCGAATGCAAATGGTGTGGTGGTACTGGCTTTTTTATTCTTGGTGATAACATGCTTTGTGAAGTTCCCTCCAAAAACACCACCTGTGTCATTTGCTCTGGAAAGGTACTTCAATAATAAAGGATTGGTGCTAATTCCCCAACACAACTGCGCTACTTAATATTGTTTTCATTTTTTACATGCTTTAGATACCCATATTCAAAAGATTAGTCATACTGTCTATCATTCAGGGATCAACGTGCTGCTCTGATTGTCAAGGCACAGGGTTTCGTGCAAAATGGTTGGAGGAACCTCCTGCTCCCAAAGAGCAGAACTAATACTCAAAAATAATGGAATACGGCTCTGAAGTTGTAAAGTAACACCTCATATACTCGTGGTAACCTCTTGTCTTCTGGTTTTTATGGAACTGACGACGACGCAGCGGCTTCAACAGTGTACTACTCTACTGTAAAAGAACTTTGTTCGGCTGACATGCTTCTTGAAGCAGTCAGTGAGTCAGTTTTCGTTCTCTTTGTTAGCGTGGAATTGCATTGTTCTGCAAAATTCGACATGTAAGAGCGGTGTTGGAGTTAGTTGTACGAGAGAATGAGAGATATTCTTTCAATACGTAAATGCTTATAGAAATGTGAGTTAAAATTTGCAAAGATGCACTTTTCCCCCCTGATTAATCTTTCCTACATCCTATACTTCTCTAAATCCATATAGCAGTATCTGATTCTTTTCTTGTTGGAAGGGATTACTTGTAATCCTTTCTTTTAGTTAGCTGTAATACAAGAGTTAAAGACCGGGTGGCAAATAACCATGTCATTTCAACAAACTACCAAGGGTATGTTTGGCATTGTGATAGAAGCATAGCGTTGGTCATCAAATCACCCCAATGTACGTTCAAAGTGAAGCAACTTAAGGCTGCAAAAGGGAGATGCTAGAGAGAGAAGGCTTAACCAACTTTTTTTGAAAAACTATTCAAACATCAACTGCCTTATCCTACGTGACTTTTATTCCAACTTCAGTTTTAAAAGTTGTTTGAAACAATAGTCACTTGTACTAACGTACAAACAAAACCTAGTGTGAGCAGTATAAAAATGTCATAAAGAGAATTTGTAACTCATCGCTTAAAGTCTCCTGTGTGTCCTAATGAAGTTTGTCGTATTCATTGCGATGGCGGTTGAACATGCATAGGCTCCAGCTGCGCATATGGATGCAGATGCCAACACAAGGGCCTTCCACTGTCTCCCAGTCGCCAAGATTGCCAATGCAACCATTGCAACAGCTACAGCAGAGAGTGCATTCTTCCAAGTCTGGAAAGCTTTAACAACACTTCTGCACTCTTTGCAATGTATGACATGCCTGAAATATCTATTAGCCAAGTTTGGGGCATGCATGCTTCCAATGCCTCCCTTTGCCGGCGAAGAAGCTGAGAGTCCGGCAACAAGTCCTGCAGGGGCATGTTCAACCACGGCAGGCTCTTTAGGTAATGAAATGGTGCTGTGACCAAAATGATACGGCATCCCATGTCCTGCTCTGTCCATCCACTTCCTGTATTCAGCAACCCATGTGTCTGAAGATTTCAGATTAAGGTACAATTCCTTTGTTGGAACCTTTTCTTTCAATAGAACTTCATTCTGAGATGACAAGAATCCCATGTCTTGCTCAAACACCTTGCTTGCATTCTGATGGAAGTACCATTCAGGGAACAGTTTTGCAAGTGGGGATCTTTGAGTTCCTCCAAACCTTACTATCAGCAAGGACTTCCCTTGCCCTGTTGGTGTGCAGAGGAAGAGACCTGTGAAGTAGTGCTTCTCACCATTTTTGTCGACGATTTCCCTGTTATTTTGGAGAACACAAGGAGCTTCAAACCGTAAAAAGTTTGGCATGGACCCATCTTTCTCTCTTCCCCACCAACCTGCAAATCCTCTTTCAGTGCGTTCAGTCACCTTAAAACACAGTGCTTGTGCATCTTCTCTTTTAGCAGTCCAATCTGTTCTATCATGTGAGATAGGGATGTGAGCAGGATCCATCAGGTTTTCCAGAAGTATGGAGTGATCATAAGGAAGTTCATGAGTTGTGGAAATATCTTGAAACCCTGGCCTGTCAAAATTCTCAAACCATGGTAGCTTATTAACATTAGGAGGAGTCCTTCGAGACATCCAAACCCACACCACTCCTTGAGACTCCCTCACCTTGTATGTTTTAACACAAGCTGAACGAGGGATTTTGGCATCAGCTGGAAGCTGTGTAGAAATAAATATTGTAGTTAGTAAAATCTTATACCCTAAAAATTCTAAAAGACTCTTAACAAACTATGTGTAACATCGCATAGCCTCGTTTTTGGTATTGTTCCATCACCCCCTCACAGTTTTAAGAGAAGGTATATCAGACTCTTATCGGCCGATTTGGGACATAACAATATGAGCATTAAAGATAGGTGTAACAGACCTGAGGTATCTTCACAATTTTCCCTTCGCCTTCAAATTGCCAACCATGATATAGGCACTCAAGCCTTCCATCAACCAATTGACCCTCAGATAGTTTGGCTAACCTGAATCAAACAAAAAATAAGGTCCTCAAAAAATTCTTAAATCCATATGGTGAATTAAAAAAAAAAAAAATTGGGAAGCTTCAATGGCTAAACAGTTTATGCATGAATCTTTCAGGAACAGAACCCGGTTTTATTACATTGATTACGCAGTTACCTGTGTGGGCAGCGATCTTCGTAACAGTGAAGCTCACCATTCCCGTCCTTGAACAACACGAGCTGCTTATCAAACACTTTGAGACCCAACGGCGCGTCGTCGGGCACATTCTGAGTGAGGTACAGAGGGTACCATTCCTCAGTCCAGTCGTAATCGTCAACGACCCGTTCACCTCTAAGCTCTTCCTCACTGGAAGGACCTACAAGAACCTTGTGATCTTCCTCATCTATGTGATCAAGCGACGGTGAAGGTTTCACATCCGCCATGGCGCCACACCTTGCATGCTTCCCTCTTGCTGATAATTGCTTGAAGGGGTGTGATGAGAGAGAGCAAAGGAGTACTGGCGGTGAGTTTTGCTTTGACGGCGGGTGGGAAAGACGAAAAACCGGAGAAGTTTGAAACGGGTTCACCAAAGCCATTAATGGTTTAGGTTTAGAAGCTGAAGAAGGAGGAGAGAAATTGCCGGAGGATGGGAAGGTGTCGTGACTGAAACGAAGAGGAAGAGAATAAGGGCGTGACTTGTTAACATTTGGTGGTTCAGTGGTTGTTTGTACTGACTTCCGAGGATACTTGTGCAATTACTGGCCACACAATCTGAGGCCTCTGTAATGGTCACTGGCTCACATGAGAGTTCCACTTTAAATGACTAACCCATTAAGAAGGGAGCCCATTTAATTTATAAATCCCATCTTAATTTTAAGATTTTTTTTTATGTAAAACTCAAAATATAGTCATCTCTTAAGAGCTAATGTCTCCAGCGGCTCCACAATATAATATTTTATTTGATCTCTTACTAGTCAAAACATTTTTTAAGTATTATTTCGTGAACATTGAGTTCTCAATAAAAGTATAAAGGTTACAATCATAAAACTAATATATTGGAAGGAAAAACCCTTAAATTTATAAACTCTATTCTATTTATGAGATTTACATATGTATGACTCATAACATAATCATCTTTTAAGAACTGATGTCCCCAACCATTCCACACTAAGTTAGTTCATTTGGTCTCCTGCCAATCATAACCCTAAGAATCGCTCTCCCCGGATATGAACACGCTGATTTCGGAGTTTTCCTTTTTTTTTCGCCAAATACTTTGATCATTTTAGAGTTGGTGACGTGCACTGCGCAATTTCTTCTAGCATTATTGATCTTGTTTTGGTGTTTGGAGAAAGCAACCGTGCTGGATCAATTTATAACAAATTATCTACTTCTCACCTTAAAAAAATTAGTTAATAACAATTTTTTTAAATTTTATTCTCATTTATAAATGGACATTTTCACCTCTTTCTTTTCTTAACCTTATACTAACATTTTCATTTATTACTTTAACAATAAATTTATGACAAAGATCAAATTTTTTTTCCAAACTTGACTTGTAAAATAAGGCCTTGAGGGGTATATGGCATTTAAAAGCGACGATCATTTTAAGTAGATGATTCACTCATATATTTAAGCGAAAATTTTACTTAGATATCATTTTAACTTTCTTTTAACTCAAAAAGTCTGTTAAAATATGGAAATAACATAAAGGTGACATAAGACTAATTTAAGATTTTAAAGTGTTAGAAATTTTATCATAACGCTATTCAATTGTTTAAATAAAAAAACGGCGCTCTCGCCATAGCACCATCACCGACCGAACAACCATTGGAGCTCCTGGCTGGAGCTTCAGCCGCTAGCCTATTGGCACCCTTTCCGCTGTGTTTGGTGGCCCAATGGTTACTATTATGTCTTTTGGAGGACTAAAGGGGGTAGATTAAAATCTCACTCTCATCACTTAGCTCTTTATTTTTTTTAAAACAAAATAAATCCTAAAAAAAAGCTACAAAGTCAATATCATTACTCCTTTAGTGAATACCATTAAGTTTTTTATCATTTCCATTACTTATTTATTTAAATACAATTATGTCTTTATTTGTATTATACACATATATTCTTATACGTATATATATCAAAAAGGTTTGGTAGTCCAATAGTCACCATGTTTTTTGGAGGACTAAGGGAGTGAGTTCAAATCTCACTCTCACCCTTGGATCCTCATTTTTTGTAACCCCAAAAAAATGGCCATCGGTGGCTAGAGCTCCGGTCAGTGGTGGTGTTCTGGCGATGATACCTTTTTATTTTTCTTTTTATTTAAAAAAATGAGGAGCATTATGGTAAAATTACCAACACTTAAAAATCTCAAATTAATCCTCTATCACATTTCTGTCATTTCTATGTTTTGACAGGCTTTTTAATATTTTAAAAGTTAAAATAGTATTTAAATAGAATTTCCGCTATATTCAACTTGCTAAATAGACTCATCTAAAAAATAAAATCAAAGGAGAATATACATATGTTGTTAAATGTCCTGGAGTTGACAGTTAAAAAAACATAAACTTAGAACGTTGTAATGTGTCTTCTATCACCTTAATTACTATTTACTTGAACATAAATTGGTCTGAGCAAGTCAGCAAGTGCATGCACTTCTGCTTCTCTTTTTAGTTTTACTTTTTACATGTCTCTTATTTTCTCACAAGGTCACCATTTATTTATTTATTTTTGATATTGTCTTAAGATTTTTTTAGGGTTAGAATATGCCTCCGGTTCAAAAAATGTTTATAAAAATATTTATAAATCACTTACCAACAAAATCCTTACATTAATGTAATTTAAACCCATAATTTTATAGTTATAAACCAAATCTTTTTATCAATTGGACCAAATTTTATTATTTTACCATTTAATTTTCACATAGTAAACAGTGAAAATCTATTTAATCCTTTTTTCAAGGAACATTATATTTGAGGCTAACTGGACCTCCATTAAAATCAATGGACTGGATTATAGATTCAGAAGCTGGCAGCACCTTTTTTTCCCTTAAAAAAGGAAAATGTTTGGGAAGGCTCTTTAAGAACCCACCCTAACCAACCTGGATTTGGTTTCAGTCCGCTGCGTTGTGGACTGCTGTCTATCATTTTCTTTAAAATTATAGCGTTTTGGTGTAGTTTTAAGAAAATGAGGTTGTTTTTTTTTTAAAAAAATGATATATAGTATTTTTAAATATTTTTTAGACTTATCAATATCTTAAAATGTTTTTTAAGTAGCATGTAGTATCCTAAAATAATTTTTAGTGCCTTTAACCCTTTAAAATATTTTTTTCAGTTGTATCTAGTGTCTTAGGAGACTGATTACAATTTTACTATTAATGTATTTTTTTCATCTCCAAAAATTACTTTAAAATATTTGCTGCTACTGTAAATTTTTTTAAAGTGGATAGAAATCAATAAACCAATACCCTAAGTTTTAGGTGCTCATTACTACTAATCAAAATATATTAACGGTAAAATTGTAGTTAGTATCCTAAAATATTAGGTACAACTAAAAAATATTTTAAAAGATTAAAAATATTAAAAATTATTTTAGGATACTACATATTACTTAAAAAATATTTTAAGATATTAATAAATCTAAAAAATATTTAAAAATATTATAAACTATTTTTTTAAAAAAATAACCGTAGTTAAAACTACACCAAAATAAAATGATGTAACTTTAAAGAAAAGGATAGGCAGCTGTCGCCAATTCAGGGGACCGAAGCCAAATCCAACTAACCTCACTTGCAAGCTGTATTATCACCTGGTGAATACAGTGGAACTATAAAGTAAGGCGACTGCCATCATTTTCTACGACTCTGCCAGCGAACTTGTTTCTGGTATCAAATTTACTGTTCTTCGTTTCACTTCACTTATTTTGTACTGTACGGGTTCGCTACTGTGTTCTATTTATTGATATTGTCAGCCGTCAGACTAGTTCAATTTTGTTCTCTCATTTAGCCTTTACCCTTCTATTCTGAAGTTTGTTTTCTTCTTATAGCATCGAGTTCGGGTGTATTAGTGTTAGTATGATCTTCCATGACAGTTTATTTTCTTAGGGTTTGATTTCATTTGGCTTGCAGATTTTGGCTTCCACACCTAAATATGCATACCACTTACCCCATTTTTCTGTACAAACTAAGAACACCAATTACTTCTAGTCATAAATATCACATGGCTCTGCTGCATAGTATACTATATAAAATAATGACGGATCGGGCGCTTCTCTTTTTTTTCCCTAACTACTTTTTACTGCGTTTTAATATTTATCTTTCTTGGTAATGTGGGTTACCAGATGGGGAAGGGTTCTATCTATGGTTTGTGTTGAGGTGGGTCCTAAAAGCTCATTTAAATAACACGTGAAATATTAAAGCCAAGTAAATGAAAGAAAATGGTACTGGTACTAAATACTAATAGAGTTGGGAACAAGGAACTTAAATGCTTACTGAAAGTGTTAAACATTGATGGCTAGAGGGAAATTGCATGACCAAAACCCCCATCTACCTCCTGACATTACCGAACCACATAAATGTAGCTTTTAATACACAGTTTCACGGCCACCTTCTCTCTTGTTTTGTCTCTCAAGTAACAAGAGACTCTTACGCTTTTTGTAAATGCTATGCTTCAACTCTAAGAACGACCAAAACTAAATGGAGAGGAGGGCAATAGTTTTTCCCACGGCAGTTTTCCTTCTTTTTAGCCTGTTTACTGCAGCCTCCGTTTCAGGCAACCTCTCTTTCAACTTCTATGCAGCTTCATGTCCTTCTGCAGAGTTCATTGTAAGAAACACTGTCCGTTCTTTCTTTTCTGATGATCCTTCCATTCCTGGAAAGCTCCTTCGCTTGGTCTTCCATGATTGCTTCGTGGAGGTTAGTGTTCCTATCCTACACCATTCCCTTACAATGAAACAAATCCTCAGTTTCTCAGAAATAAATCCTCAACACCTCTTTGGAAACAGGGAATTAACCTCTGTTTGTTTTGATTGCAAAGAATGAAAATGTACAGAATACTGAAATGGATTTGAGGCTGGGATAACCTCAGGGCTACATGCAATTGTAAGGGAATTGAGATTGTGCACTATGTGTTGGCTTTTCTATTCAGTGGAAATTATTGGTTCATATATGCAGGGATGTGATGCATCTTTGATGCTGCAAGGGAATAATACAGAGCAAAGTGATCCAGCAAACAGATCAGTGGGAGGATTTTCAATGATAGATTCAGCAAAAAGAGTGCTTGAAATTTTCTGTCCAGGAACCGTTTCTTGCGCTGACATAATTGCTCTGGCAGCTAGAGATGCCGTTGAAGCTGTAAGTTTTCTTATTCCCTCAGCGCAATGCTCTTAAATTTTTTAATCTTCAGTAAGTACAGTAAAGTTCTGGTACAAGTGATTCCTTGCGTGGAACTTGAGAACAGGTTGGTGGACCAGTGGTTGACATTCCCACAGGTAGGAGAGATGGGATGGTTTCACTAGCCTCCAATGTCAGACCCAACATTGTTGACACCAGTTTTACAATGGATGAGATGGTCAAGCTCTTCTCCTCCAAAGGATTGTCCCTTGACGACCTTGTCATCCTTTCAGGTTATAACTCTTAGGTTTAATATCATTGTTAGTCTTTTATAATTGGATCAAATTTTGGATTTAGTCCCAATAAGGACTTAGTTTGAGTTTTAAATATAAAAACTAAAATCAAAACTCGTTCAAAATATAAAGATCATTTTTTAAACTTAGACCAATTCTTTATGAAACAAGATGTATTAAAACCAATAATTTAAAATTATAAGGATCAAAATTAAAATTCGATCAAATTATAAGGACTAACAACAATATTAACGCTTACTCTCATTAATCTTCATTTTTTAATTCTCAATTACTATTATTAATACTTGCATGTGTGTGCAAGTACTGTTTTTGGCTCTGATTAGTGGAAGTTTATTAAGGGTATGTTTTGCAGGGGCTCATACCATAGGATCAGCTCATTGCAGCTCATTTAGGGACAGGTTCCAACAAGACTCAAAGGGGAGGCTTAGGCTGGTTGGCAATGACCTGGACAGTAGCTACGCAAATGAACTGATGAAAGAGTGTGGATCAAGTTCAAACCCATCTGTAACAGTTAACAACGATCCTGAAACATCCATGGTGTTTGACAACCAGTATTACCGGAATCTGCTGGCTCGCAAGGGTCTGTTCCAGTCGGATTCTGTTCTGCTGAGTGATAACCAAACAAGGAATTTAGTGGATGATTTGGCAAATGACCAAGAACTTTTCTTTGAGAAATGGAGCCAATCATTCCTGAAGCTGACCACTGTTGGAGTGAAAACAGATGAAAAGGGTGAGATTCGACGTTCCTGTGAAGCAACTAATGCATAAGTTTGATGAATTGCTCTGTCCATTCTTTGGTAGTCAGTGTGGGATGTTTTCCTTTGCGGAAAGTCTAGCATGTTAGACACTCACAGTTTATGAAATAACAGGACCTAGAATAATGTTTTCACCTCTATAACAATCCTTATACTCCCTATTTTCATCTGAAAGAGAATTAAAAAGGACCGAGTGAGATTGGAAGAATATGGAATATGATGTCATTGTTATTGGGATATCTTTGAATCTACATAACGTTTGAGTGAACATTCGTATTTGTTAAGGAACAAAATAAGGCTACCTTAGGAGATTGATGATTACCGCTGCCACCGTTTTTATTGCTTAATTTCCAGCTCAAGTACTTCTCAGGACTACCGGTTCAAACACCAACCTTGGATACGAACCCACAACCCAAATGCAGGAAAAATGGAAACTTCTATTTTTCAGAAAGTTTGTTTGGATGAGTGATGAAATTACTTATAAGGTTTTATGTACGTAAGTCAAAATAACACTCCTCTCTCGCATATTTTTTTTATATATCGTAAATCATTATTAAAAAATTATTTTTAAAAATTTTAATTACTGTTTCAAACAAATAAAATATTATGAGCCAAAAGCAGGGATGGCTATCCAAAAATATACTCAATTTGATCTCTCTTTCTCGGGTGACAGGTTTCTTATTTTCACATATAAGAAAGTACCGATCTGTATACCCGACATGATAATCATAACAAGTTCAGTCCCCAAGGGCTAAAATCGCAATTTTACTGCAAAAGTGTAATAAATTCATACTCTTTTCGGTGACTCTCCAGTTGAATGAAATCATGTACCAGCCTACAAGAAATTAGTGATTTGAGTTCCCGAGCACACCTTAGAGAGAGAGAGAGAGAGAGAGAGAGAGAGTGTTTTGTCAGTCATTGCCTTCACCAACCAAAAAGAGAGTGAGGAGTTTAAGTATTAATTATTCCTAAATGAAGGGATCGTAACAGTCAATCAATCCCACTAATTATGTTAATTGATCTAAATACTAATGACATAATATTTCTTAATCAATCCCTAATTATGTTAATTGATCTAATACTAATGACAGAATATTTTCTTAACACTCCCCCTCAAGTTGAAGCATACATGTTAATCATGTACAACTTGTTACAAAAATACTCAACACATATCTCAGTCAACGCTTTTGTTAGAAGGTCTACTAACTGGTCGTCTGATCGCACGTGTCCTATAGATATAACATTTTCTTTAATCTTGTCCCGAAGGAAGTGACAGTCGATATCAATATGCTTCGTACGCTCATGTAACACATAATTTGATGCTATATGAAGTGATGTTTTATTGTCACACCAAAGCTTCGCAGGTTATGTTGTGATAATGCCGATTTCCTTCATAAGCTGAAGGATCTATACAACTTCTTGTACAGACTGTGACATAGCTCTGTTTTCTGCCTCTGCGCTTGATTTATATACAACCCCTTGTTTTTTACTCCTCCAAGATATAAGGTTGCCACCAACAAACACGCAGTAACCTGTAGTGAATCGTCTCATGGCCTTAAACCCTATAAGATCCGCATCACAGAAGTACTCAACTTTAGTGTGTCCATAATCCAAATAGAGGATGCCTCGACCTGAAGATCTTTTTAGATAATGCAAAATATATTCTAAGACTTCCAACTGTGCCACTATCGGAGATGCCATGAATTGACTGAGTACACTAACTGAGAAGGTTATATCGGGACGAGTCACTGTCAGATAATTCAGCTTCTCAACCAGTCTCCTATATCTCTTAAGAAATGCAAATGGCTTCAGTTTCTCTGGATCAATCTTCTCTTTCAAGTCTGAGGAAGTTCATCAAACATACTATCATTCAAGTCCAAGTATGGATTTGGAATCATGGGAAGGCTACTTGGTGCAGCTCCGAGCTTCCCAATTTCTTTTAGGAGGTCTAGAACATACTTCCTCTGAGTTAACAGAATATCTTTCTTGTTTCTCATAACTTCAATATCCAGAAAGTACTTTAATGGTCCTAAGTCTTTCGTTTGGAAGTGGGAGTTAAGAAAGACTTTAAGCTTTGAAATGCCAGAAGTGTTACTCCCAATAATCACAATGTCATCAACATATACAGCCAAAAAAATCATGTCTGCATCAGACTACTGATAAAACATAGAATGATCACTCTTACTTTGGCTCAATAAGAACTTCTGAACCACATTACAAAATATATCAAACTAGGCACGCGGACTCTGTTTCAAACCGTATAACGATTCTCTAAGATAGCACATTTTCCCACACTCCCCTTGAGCAACAAAACCGGAAGGTTGCTCCATATAAACTTCCTCAAGGAGGTCACCATTCAAAAAAATATTATTAACATCAAACTGATACAAATCTCAACAATAGGTAGCAGCCAAAGACACAAGTAAATGAACGGAAGTGAGCTCAGCAACCGGGGAGAAAGTCTCTGAGTAATCTATGACATAAGTTTGAGTATACCCTTTTACGACAAGCCGAGCTTTCAGCTATTCCAAAGAACCATCAGCCTTAGTCTTACCTATAAACACCCATTTACTTCTTCCCAGAGGTAGATCAATAAGAGTCTAGGTAATAGCCTTGTCAAGGGCCATCATTTCTTTTTTCATCGCAGCACGCTAACCAGGGTGGGCTAAGGCTTCTTGAAGGGTGGTAGGAGTGGAGATGGACTCAAAGGTGGCCACAAGAGAAGAGAAAACAGGAGACAACTGCTAGTAGGACATAAAGTGGGAGATAGGGTAGGTGCAATCAACATAGTTTTTGGGAGGACAATGGGGGCGAGTACTTTTTCTCAGAGCAATAGGCAAGTCATTGGACGCTTCAACATCAGAATCATGTATAATTGTACCAGGCGTAGGAATAAGAGGGTCTTGGGACGCAGTAATTGAATCCGACGATGAAGTATCTACTAGCAGAGGTATATAATTGGTAGCATTAGTCTCAGTGATGATATCAGGATTTAGAACATCATCCTGAACTGGTAGGACACTATAAACTAAGAAATCATCCAACGTATCAACAACTAAGAGAGACTCAGATAAAACTGAAGACTTAAATAAAGAAGAGGACTCATGGAAGGTGACATCAGTGGACACAAGATAACGACATAGATTAGAAGAGTAACATCGATAACCTTTCTGTACGCGAGAATAACTAAGAAAGACACACTTTAACTACTTGATCTCAATTTTACCAACACTCGGACGAACATCCCGAACAAAACAAACACAGTCAAAGATTTTCGAATCAATAGGGAATAACTTAGTGGTGGGGAATAAACAAAATATGGAATGTCACCACTAAGAACAGTCGAAGGCATGCGATTGATGAGAAAACAGGCAGTAGACACGGCATCAGCCCAAAAGAGTGTAGGAACACTAGAATGAAACATGAGAGCTCGAGCAATTCCAGAATGTAATGTCCGCCAGATTCATAGCCTCTACCAATAATACGCTTCGTCGATAGATCCTGGATCAAACAATAGTGAGATAAAACAGTTCAAATAAAGAGTCAGATTACTGGGAGACAGAAGATTAAATGTGAGATCGAAAATATTAAAAACAGAAGATAACGAAACAGAGGGGGTGGGGTTAACAGTGCCTGATCCAACTACACGGATAAGGGAACTATTAGCAACAAAGACGGAAGATGGGTTAGTATGAGTGGCATATAATGAAAATAAACGATGGTTACCTGTCATATGGTCGGTAGTACCAGATTCAATGACCCACTTTGAGGAAGTGGTAGCATGACCAGAAGGCAGAGTACTTGTACATAAGGTTGCCGTAAATGGTGAACCAGGGGTCGATGGTTCAAAAGTCTGGGCCACATGAGCAGAACCACACTGCTAATCACATTGCTCTTTATTTTGCAATTTTTGACAATATTTCTTGATATGGTTAGGTTCCTTGCAATAATTACAGATAATACTGTCAGAAGTCATGTTCGGGGAACTGTAACTCTGTTTGGAGCCATAATTCCTATTGTCAAAGGAATCCCAACCAACCAAAGCACTTGCATTTGGATCCACTGATGGATGGGTCATACATCAGCGTAAAGAAAGAACTCGTGCGAACACATCGTCGAGAGATGAAAGCTCCTGACTAGACAGGATCTGAGAGTGAATGATCTCATAAGAGGGATCAACGGCTTCGAGAAAACCAATATTGGCCTGTATTTCTAGATTCTTAATGTGAGTCTCAAGATCGGCCTGTGGAGACGTGAGGACTTTCATTTCCTCATACAACCGCTTGTAGTCCAAAAATAAGTCCTTCAACGAAAGATCCTGCTGCTGAGAGCGATAAAAACCTTTACAGACTTCATGAACTCGAGTAAGACTCCCTTCACCAGAGAACATAAATTATAAATAATTCATTATTTCCTTAACAGTAGTACAATTACTTACTGAAGACAAGATCCAGGGTTCAATAAAATTTCTAATTTGAAACAAGATTCTAATATCAGCCCCTTCCCAAACAACCAGTTTATCTTTGTCATTGGGGGTCATCAGTTAAATGTCATTCTTTCTCAATATCCATAATATATATCTTAATAGTGGTGCTCCAATCATTATAATTAGTCCAGTTCAATTAGGAGAAAGTAATCTTAGCAGATATGGGCAACAGTTCAAGAGTCTTAGAGTCAATCATTTAATTCAAAAGTGAATAACAACAAATAAGTCTAATGGATTCCTGAAGTACCACAGTGGCCGCTAAAGAGCCACAAGTAGAGCAAACCAAAAATTCGCTAGATAAACCAACAAGAGGTAATAACTACCGCATAAGGGGGGAAATTATCACAAACCAGTGACGAAGGTATAAAACCCAGCAAAAAAAGGGGCATAGAAGGTCTGAAAACTAGCAAGACAAAGTGATACCCAATGAGAAAACCTCCAAATTGGGTCACAAAACCACCTGGGCTGAACTAGGGATGAAGAGTCAATCGGAGGATGGTGATCACGATAGGGTAGCGCGTGGTGGTCGTCGGATGGCAGAAGGTGGCAGATCGAAAAACAACCCACTGAGTTCTCACAAACACACACTGAATTGGAAAAAAATTCAAATGGAACCTTACTCTGATAACATTTAAGAAAAGGAAATGAATAGTATGTGTATATTTTATTCATATGAAGTTACAATATATATACAGAGAGTGATGAGTCAATATGTTAAGTGCTCCTAAATAAGGGAATCATAACGGTTAATCAATCCCGCTAATTATATTAATTGATATAATATTAATGACAAAATATTTAGGGAAAATGGTTAAAAAATACCATTTAAGCAAATTAATTGCTAAATGGTACCAATATGCAAGCAAGCATCCATCATGTGCAATCAGCATCCATATGTGCAAAAAGCATCCCGGCGAAAGTGCAAACACCATCCCTTGTATGCAACATATCATCCGTCCGTGTGCAACATACCACCCACCGTGTGCAATAGTAGCAATGAGCAATTAATTTACTTGCAAGGTTTTTTTTAGCAATTCTCCCAAATATTTATTAATCAATCCTGCTAATTATATTAATTGATCTAATACTAATACTAATGACATGATATCTCCTTTACAGAATTTAGCACAATAGACAATAGCTAGAGAAAACTCAATTAGTAATCAATAGGTCTGGAGAATTGACAAAATTCCTTCACGTGATCATCAGAGTTACAGACTGATCCATGTTGATACAAATATTGCTTGAAATGGTAAGCGATGCAGTAAAAAATCCTATAATAAAACCGCAATCCTAGAACTTACGAAGCGATACTCTTAAATGAACGGCCGAACAAAAATTTCCTGTAGATTATGGAAGCGAACCTCTCAAATGAACAGTCTCGAGAAAAAAATTTCCTGCGAGAGCAATTCGAGGTTCACCGGACTTGATGTTCAATGAATCAATCTGTTGGTCATTGAATCTTTTTTCTTTGGGTTTGTTTCGCGTTCGCCAATTTAATAAGGAAATATACCTGCAATCAGATTGAGGGGGGGGGGAATTATAGCTATACATGATAAGCAAAATAAAGTGCGGAGGGTTAGGGATCGAAGAAGAGTGAGGGTACCAATGCAATGACATGAACTACTATGAGAAGAAGCACTACGAAGGTGACTATGTCGAAGAACCATGGTTGCGACGATGAGTTATGCTCTTTCACCATTCTGCACAGAAATTCGTTTCCGCCACAAATGAAGAGACGCTGGTTAAGTTTTCTTTCTTTCAGATCTACTGCTTTGTTTTCTTTTTTTCTTCAAAAAGATAACTTTAAGCTCTTTAAAAAAACAAATTACATGCAGTTACTCGCTCAAAGTGGTTGGATTTTTGTTTCCTCTAAAAAAAAAGGCCCAAGTGAACATCGAATATTTATTTTATTTATGTTATTGGCATATGACTCATACGTGTGTATAAAGTGGAAACCTTGCTTCAAAAAATCACTAATAGTTTGTTTAGCTATAAATCCTGTTTAATACCAACAAATTTTTATGAAGCAACTCACTTAAACTAAACATATAATGCATAAATGAAAGAAAAAGATAACAGAGGGAAAATAACAGACAAACAAAAATGAAGGGCAATCACATTGGAAAAGAATTGGAAACCGGGGACTCACAAATAGCGGGAAGTGGGCAAGGCAGTTATTTCCGCTACTAACGACGAGGAACCCAACTATGATTTTCACCTGAACTATGATTTAATAAGTAACCAAACACTCATAAGAAATTAAAAATAACTTTTAACCCTTAAAATTATGATTTGGATTAAACTACTCAAATATTATCAAATTCTGCAAAATTATGATTTTGACTGAAAATCATCGTTGGAGGTTTAAAAACCATGATTTTCTAAAAAAATTAAAATTAAAATATTTTCAAAAACTATTGTCCAAAATCATTTTTTTCATCTACCTAGGTGGCCTCATTTCCAAGTCATGAGCTTGAGGAATAGTCAAGGATGCATTGTAAAATGAACAAGTTGGCCATATTTGTCACATTTTCGCCCACCCAAAACTTTTCTTTACAAGTTTTTGGCTTGGAGAGCAAGGCATATGAAAATTCAATGAAAGAAAATGGTTTTTCTTTTCTTTGTTTTTTTGGCCCCATGTGTGCTGCATATAACACACACACATTCCTCAACCATTAATGCAATAATATGCAATGATCGTGCACATATATATTCCCAGCTCTGTTACTTTCTTTGCCTCTGTTTCTCAGGAACTAATAATCCTCATAGCGCTCTGGAAACAAAGCATCTGCCTCTGTTTGTTTTGATTTAATTACAAAAAATGAAAGCGCAAAGAATACTTGAATTGGATTCTGAAGCTGAGACTGGGCACTGTGTTTGGCTTTTTTTAATTTAAGTGTGTGTTTGGATTAGCTTTTAAGAATAACTTTTACGAATTACGAAGTAAGTTTGTGAGAGTAATTTTATCTCCATTTACGTAAACCATGGTTTGAAACCATGATTTAGAGAGTTTCCAAACATACACTAATTATAAGTTATAGTGGTCACCAACGTCTTCCTCATATTAAATTATTGGCTCAGGTGTACGCAGGGATGCGATGCATCTTTGATGCTAACAACAGATAGCAAAGTGATCCTTTGAGTTTTGTTTAATGTGATGGAAGATTTGATCTCATCATATCACCAAAATATTATTTTATTCATTTCAAGTATTGTAGAATATGATCTGTACTCATTGGAGATGATCGTTGTTGCGTGTATATATAAAATTCCTCATATTATCCAACCCAACCAGAGACAAGATAGTCAGGACTGGCAAAAAAATAAAAAAGACAAGATAGCCAGGACAATAGAAGTAGATTGTGCGAGTGCCACGTCAGGCCGGCCACATTGTGAAAACACCGATATATAGAACTAGCAAAAACTGATGAATTCAAAAATGGAAAAAGAAAAAAAAAGAGAGAAATTTGCATTTAGGTCACAAATATGAGAAAATATAATAAAAAATATTTTAAAATCTCAAAATTACATTTAAATCGAGTAAGTTCTATGAACTTGTCAATAAACGTCCCTAAATTTGTTAGTGAATACCTGTGGATTTATCAGTGAAACTGTCATTTATTGTAAAAAAGTTTCATTGGATTTAAATATAATTTTAAAATTTTAAGGAATCATTTTATTATATTTTCTTTTTTTAGGATTTAAATATAATTTTTCTAAAAAAAATTGTCGGTGACTAGGATGGTGGTAAGGGGCATGTTGTAACTTGTTACATAGATATTGGTGACGAAACACTACTAATAAATTTTACGAGGTTGATGGGAGCCGCTGCCAATTTTTAATGCTTTAATTTCCAGCTAAAACCACAATCCCCATTTTTTTTAAGTCCATGTTCTAAAATCTACCTGACACATGTTCCTCATCAGTTTCACGTGGACACGTTTGTCTTGGACTCTTGGTGTTTGAAAGATGCTATAAAACTGCTTCAATATCTTATATACAAAAGAGCTAAAATCCTCATAACTTTACCGCTTAAGCGTACAAGATTCGTATACTTTTTGGCCACTTGTATATTCAATGAACTGATATATATATATATATATATATAAACCTGAAAGTATATTAATAAATTGATTAAAGTTGGACTCTGATATTGAGCACCTCATGGCACAAAACACGCCTCAGAAAGAAGCAAAAGGAAAAGGGAAAAAAAGAGAGGAGAGAATTAAAAATCTCCTCCCTTATCTAACTTACTACCTTCATCAACAACCAAACACGAGATTCATGAAATTCAATATAATAGGCAATAGCTAGAAAACTCAATTATTAGTCAACAAATTTGGAGAATTGGCAGCCTTCCTTTCATTTCAAATGATCATCACTGCTCAAAATAATGTCCATATATACTTTGTTTGAAAACTAGGATAAGCATAAGCCTGATTTACGTAAATTGAGATAAAACTCCTTCACATATTTACCTCATAAATCGTAAAAGTTACTTCATAGACCGTAAAAGCTACCTCGTATACCGTAAATCACGATTGAAAGTTTCAACCGCTATTCCAAACATCCTAAATCATGATCTCAAATGCTTTATAGAGTAAGAATTTCCTTCCAGAGGAATTTGAGGTTCACCAAACTCGACGTTCAATATATCAATCTGTTGCTCATTGAAACTGTTTTCTTTGGGGCTGTTTCGCCATCGCTTATTTATGGAGCGAATTAATATACCTGTATTCAAAAGTAAGAAGCAAGAAAAATCATAGCCATGTGCATGATATGAATGACATAAGGTGGATACAGGAGTAGCATATAGTTGGGTTTCTTTCATATCCACGGCTCTTTTTTTTTAAGAAAAAAAAATTTAAGCTCCTTTCTCTAAAAAAAATAATAATAAAGAATATTTACATGCACGTGCCTATTCAAAGTAACTGAACCCATTCCCCCCCCCCCCCTTTGAGAAATAGCTCCGGAGAATATAAAAAGCTTTTGATTGTGTTCTTGGTGTATGACCCATAAGTTCATTGCATTTGAATTTTACACAGTTAAAATATGTACACTTAATTAGAAAAATGAATTTATGTCAGAACAACAAGAAAGAAATAAAGAAAAATGAATTTGTACGTGTTGAGAAGAAATTAATTCCATGTTAACAGAGAATCTCAAACAGAAGCACCAGATCCCAGCGTATCTCAAGACCCAATTGGCAACATCGCCTTTCCAGGTTGTCAAGTCGACACCGAGGGAAATGGGAATAGACAATAGACTATTCAAAGGAACAGTAAGCTGGGTGAATTGTTGGATCGGCAAAATGGATCTGAAGGCCTTGATAATTTTATGTGGAGCTAATTAATTGAAGAGCATTCCATTTGTTGAGGATTAAATTAAAAAATAATAACAATTCCATTGGGAAAAAAAAATCATTTGAAATGTTCCCATGAAAGGCTGAAATATTTTTTTCCAGCAATAATCGTCATATTGATAGGTAATGAAGCCTATATATGCAGTCTTAATAAATCTACACGTCTGAATTCACATAAGCTAAGGTTGTATGCATGAGAAATGGGGAAAAAAGAGAAGAAAATATAACCCCAAAAAAAAAAAAAGATTGGGAAAAAATAGGACAGAAATGAATAGGGAGGACTCAGAAACAGTGGAATGTCGGCAAGGCAAAGGTTGCTCTTTACGCACGACGAGCGAACCAACAAATATCTTCATCGTCCTCCCCAAATTATATATAAACAAAGTTTTTTATTGACTCCAAATAGTAAGAAATAAATAAATAGAAAGAAAGAAAGAATGAAGCAGGTATTGATATGGAAAGGAAGCAGAACAAGGGGGGGGGGAGGGTGAGTTATGAGCAAATTGGCAATGGAAACTGAAGCTTTAAATAGACCATTACTTATCATTTTACTGAGTTTAATAATAACAAAGGCGCTGTCTTAAAAGGACTGTTTGGAGATTTATTGGAAGGAAAAAAAAATTTATTTAAAGAGTAAAAGCTCATTTATTATTTGCCAACATGCTTTTAAAAACACGGCTTTTTTAGAAACTTATTAAAATAGTTTTTGAGTTTTTTTTATTGGGTTTAGAAAAAAAAATAATTTCTTCCACTGTCAATCTAAACATAAATTATATTAATAATATGATTTTTTTTATTTAATTTAACTTCTCTAAAATTCACATTAAAAAAATCATTTTTCCAAAATAGGGACTTAGTGGTACACATTACTCACCAAGTCACTATAAAATTATAAACTAAACAGGTGGGGTCACATTTTTTATTTTTCACATTTGGGGTCCCCTCCTTCGCTTGGAGAGCAAGGCATGTTCTCTCCACACGGATAGGCTGAGAGGCCCAATGGGCTTAAAAGTCAGGCCTGAGATCAACTACCGGTCTCTCATGGTGTGATGCATGATTTATGTTTATTGAACAGGTAGTCGGGATTTATGTTGGAACTTGTTCTCTCTGTCCACAGAACCAAAGAGACGTGCTTGCTTTCTCTTTTTCTTGGACTCCGAAATATATTTTTAAAATATTTTAATCATTTTTTTAAATTTTTTTTCTAATTAGTTTAAATCACTCTTCTCCAATCCTTTCACATTTACGATTCATGCCAGTCCATTTTTTGACCTTCCTGTATATTTACGTTACAGTCTGCGCAGCTTCTTCTTCACCTCTCACAGTTGAATGAGAAACAAGGTTTATTTTATTTTATTTTTAAATATAATATATATTTCAAATTCAAAATACACACACAAATAATATACAAATAATAATTAAATTTTTTTATTTTATCAAATTTTATTTATATTTTTTCATTTCAATTATCATAAAATATACAAATAATATATATGTGTGTAGTATTTAATAAGATTCATACATTTTTAAATCATTTTTTATCTAAACAAGCTTTTTGAACGTCAATCCAAACATAGTTAAGATTAGAAAAAAAGTCACTTTTGCCACCGCTAATTTAAATACAAATCATATTTACAATCTGACTTTTATCCTATCTAACTTTTTTAAAAATCAGATTAAAAAAAATTACTTTTTCACCGATGATTCAAACACCTACTATATTGTTTTTTATGTACCTTTTTTATATTTTTTAATCATTTTATCAGGATTTCGTGTCTTTGCCACACTCTGAACTCAACACCAGAGAAATCTCTGCCATTGCAGCCATCGGAGTAGAAAACGGATCTCACGCCCGCCAGAGTTGTTTACTTCTACCTGCTATTTTCTTATACAAAATCTCCATACACATTATCAGATTTGATTTAGTTGCAGAAAATAAAGTATATGGATGGCACACATAAACATATTTGCCTTTTCCTTCTCCTTTTTACTGTTTTTTATCCATGGAAGTAGGTACCAGTAACGACTTAAATTTCACTTGTAAGAAAACTTCCATGCCCACAACATCATAGGCGGCTTTCTCTTTTTTATTATTACTGCATGTAATATGCAATCCAATGCAAAAAAAAAAAAAAAATACTCTGCTTTCTCTGGAAATGACCATCCATACCGTGTACATGTCCTCATTTGGTCTTTTTTAAATATATTTAGGCAAATGTGAGAACTTTTGTTTGTTTTCCAAAAGAAGAAGCAAAGTTCAGCCTTAAAACATGCACAATATCGTGTGGCCATTCAAACTCAACAGCAAAAAGCGACGCGGCCTTCCCCAGCCGTCCTTCCCATTACTTTTGGGTGTGTTTGGTTTAAGTGGTTTTTCTAAATTAGATGAAGTTAGGGGAGGGTTGAAAATTAAAAGTTCTTATTTAATTTGAAGTAGTAGAAGTGTGGGGAGGTTAAAATTTTTTGCTTTATAGTGCTCTCTCTCCTTTTTTCTCAAACTTTTAAATTTAGGTTTTTCTTAGTGGGAGGAAATTTATGATTCATTTTGATCAAATTATCCATGATAATTTTTTATCATTCTACACCTATCCCTATAATATAAAAACCTTTTTTTTTCCTCACAAGTATTCACTTTGTTCTTCTCCTTCTCTTAACTATTCTCCTGTGTTCTCATTTTTATTTCAAATAATTCTTTCAGTGCTTTCCATTTTTTTTTTTTTTTGTAAACTTCTATTCTTTCCACTTTAGTTTATATACATGCTATGTAGAAATTTAGGGAATGTTATATAAGAAATTAAGAAATAATCATTTTATTAAAAAAATTGAAAAAAATATAAATAAATAAATAAATAAATAAATAAATATATTTATCAACTTATAATTAAACCAAATAAAGCTTTTACCTTCCCTAATTTAATAAGACACACCTAACCTCTCTTCCATTAAACAAAAACACCCAAAACGCACACTTGTCCTCAATCACACTTCTCCTCAATTCAGGCCCTTCATGAGCCCTAAGCTACCCTCTCTGCTTTACTTTATGCACCCCAATCCAATCCCTAACTCACACGTGTCACCCAACTCCCCTGGATCAGGATCCACATTTTCACTCTGTCCGCCCTTCAATTCTTTTTTCCCATCCAAATTTTTGCTCTTTTGTCTCTCCATCAGAATATGCTCTCCTATTGTAATCGCTGGTATCTAACGTCCTTTGTCCTCACATCCATTTTCTCCTTTCATTTCAACGCTGTATGTCTCAACTCATAACTCTTACTTGTTCTATCTGCTTCCCAATGAAAATCAGAAATAAGCTGTACAACTGCATGTGAAGAAACACAAGTGATCAGCAGGCGACTTCTGTATTCTAGTGCTGTTATCTGGCTGTCCTTTGAGTGAAACATGAAATGTCATTTATGTTTCTTCTCAACTAAAATTTACACTTCCCGAATCATGGAAGACCAATAAGGTCGATGGCCCAAAATCCAGAAAACGGTCGAAATAAAAGAAGCAGAAGAAGCAATAATAATGGTTACAAAAATAGAGACAAATGTGATTCTCAATTCCTCACACTCCCTCGTCCTAAATTCTAACGTCTAAAACACACCCAAAAGGAGCAAGCAGTAAGCTTTTGTTCACTGCTGGTTTCGTTGTTGCTCGTCGTCTTGGTTACCCTGTTGGCTTTCGCACTCCGTCTCTTTCTCCGGCTTGTCGGAGCTGTCATGATCGTGGACCCCAACCTTGCAATTTCCATCTTCTCCGAAAGATGAAGTCTTGCAGCAGACAGGGGTGGCCAAGAATGTGGGATTCTCATCTCCGGCCATAATGACCAGAATCTTCTCCTCGAAGACCTTGACGGTTTCCTTGTTGGCAGAGTCACTCTGTTTCTGGACATCGCCGTTCTCCAAGTCTCGGCCGGATTCTTCTTCGCTTTGCAAGAACGCAGAAAGTTTCCAGTAAGAGCAAGCTAAGATCAAAAGAGCAAAGGCTATGAGACCCAACATGGCGGCGAGCCCTCCGAATAGGTAAGGAATCGGAGAGTGCCATGGAGAGCGTTGAGCAGGGCTCAATGAAGACACAGCAGGGGCCAAAGAACTTGGGGGACTGAAAGAGCTGGGAATAGTTCTCATTTCGAGCTTTTAGGGTAGCTTTTACTGTACGTGGGTGTAATAAGGGAAAGCAGAAGATGAGTAGATGTGAGAGAAGAATGAGAATGTGAGGTTGAAGAAGAAGGAGGGGGAGAGGCAGGGTATTTATAAAGAGCTAGAGAGAAAAAAAAAGAGTTAAGAGGAAACGCCCCGTGCGATGCACGGGACATTTGTGTTGGCTTTTTGAGCACGGGACTTGGCTCGGTTTGATTGTTGAATGATTGTTGAAACGGGCGACTCAAGAGTTGAGAGAGGAGGATTACTTGAATTCGTAGAAGTAACAGTTACCAAACCCTTGTTGCGTGTTTGATCGTGGGGCCAGGTCGTGCTAATCTTGTGTTTTTTATTCGACTTAAAGCGTCGTGTGGGACCCCCTTCTCTGGATTTATTCTTTCCTCCCCTCGCGATTTCAGTTAATTCTTAATCCTTTCAAATCGTATGACATTTTATAATTATCATTTATAACATTGGTAATAAGATTAATTCTTAATATGACAAGCCAGATTAAAAAGTTAATTATATCCACTTTTGCCTCTTAACCTTATCATCTTATCTGAGCTGGCGAAGCAACTCAGGGCTTGAGAGAATTAGAATAGGCTTATAGTTATGTATACTTGTTTGTTTAGAATTGCATATCATAATCATGTTTAGTAGATAAGTTAAGATAAAAACTTTTTTACATACTCATCCAATATACTGTAAAATATGATTAAAATATTATTTTTACATACTCCAATCATCATTCTATAGAAGTCGTAAGTTTATTTGAGTGGTTAATGGCTTTAATTTGGTTGCACAAATGGGCATACCCAGAGAGACAAAGGTTAACGGTGGATGGAGACAAGATGATGTCATTTGGGAACATTTGTTTTTTAATTTGGTGTTTTGGGAAGGGGTGGGGCTAGTATGAAGAAAATAAGGAGATACAGCAAATGATAATTTTGCTTTATGAGATACACAAACACAAGCAAAGCAAGAAAATAGGTAGTGTTAAATATTCTGAAGCTCCACTAACACCACCCAATAATGAGTGAGGAAAGGGACTATTGAGGGGGAGATGACGTAATAATTAAAACATTTAGTATATGATGAACAGTATTAAAAATGATTGGGAAATTAGAGAGAGTTATCCATTTGGAATGGAGAGGGAGAGCACAGTGAAAGCGCACTAAGGAGGTGATGGCATAATGAGAGGAACAAGTAGAGTAGGGGAGGGATAAAAGAGAATAACAAGTGTGGGCAAAGTGGGAACAAAGCTATTCTTGCTTTGCTTTTGTTTCATCATTTGATTTAAATTTGATTTAGCGTGTGTTTGGAAACACCTCAAACCGTGGTTTCAAACCACGGTTTGCGTAAATCGAGATAAAACTCTCCTCACATACTTACTTCGTAAATCGTAAAAGCTATTTTTAAAAGCTAATCCAATCACACACTTATAATGCAAACCCTATTTCATGTGTGGGGGAGGACCTCCATTTGGGCATCTTTAATTCAATTCCCTTTTTACTTTCTTTCATTTCACTGTATTTCACATCGATCCCAAATATATAATCCAGTTTCTGTTCATTTTTACTATTTGCTATGTGCTTTCACATCATCGATCTGCAATCCAATTAAATTCTTGATTTAATTTAATTATCCCTTTCAGTACCCGTCAAATGCTCCTGCTATTACCTAGTTACTCCCTTAACCAAATTACCCACTTGACTTGTCACACACAAATATTGCTCCATGACTCACATCCACCACAACGGTGCAAATCAGTGGATCTTTGATGCCATATCTAAATGCGTGCTCACAACAACTTTACTTCAACGGATCGCTGAATATAAGTCAAATGGAAGCTAAGCGTAAAAAAAGATGTGGACGACTTTGTATGCTAATTGGCATTAAACTCACTCGTGAAATTCAGTTGGTCTGCTGGTCAATGGTTGTTGAGAGCGTTGAAAGCCCCTCCGATTAATATCCTTCTATCATGTAATATTACCATCTAATTAATTATCTGATCTCCCAGATGGTTAATCATATTCTTATTATCTCATATATTTGTTTTGAAGGAGCAAAAGGGGGAAAAAAGAAATGAAAGAACCCCACTCGCTCTGTGATGGTATTTTTTCATTATGTTAATGGTGGTGAATAATTTGGATTATGTGAGTGGGGAAATTGTTTTAGAAAAATCCATCATTAAAATTGGCGGAGTCTCATATATTTTGTAGTTTCATCCCAGTACGGACTATAATGGGCTGATATGCTCACCACTGCCGGCACGATGTGACATTGCTTGTGATATTTTGTGCTTTGAAATAAAACTAAAGTTGCAAAAAGTCAAAAACACACACACCCCCACGCATTAATATTCTCTTTAGTGTTGCTTGCGAAAGGATATATATATATTTACTGCAACGCTCGAGATAATTGAATTGATTACTAGTGACTTTCTGTTCTGTGTTATTCATATTTGTATCTCTTTGTTTTTGTTTGTTGGCCTGGTGTGTTAGGTTTGTTACGTTATTGTGTCTGGTTTTAGTTTTTATTCTGTGCTCCGTGTTCTTGTATCGTTAATTTTATACATTTGATTTTTAGACTTTGTTGACTTATAATATATTACCTCTTGTCAGTGCAATAAAATATATTAGTAATGTTTTACGAAAAACAAAAATACTTGTTAAGATTATTCTGATATATGTAGGAACACGCAGATGTGGTCTGTAAAAGCTCTATGGAAAAAGATATACATTTACAGTATGATATATATAAATAAAAATTCTGTCAAAAGTAAGGAAACACAAAAAAAAAAATTAGAAACATTCAAGTATGACTTGGCGGAAATAATTTTCAGAAATCCAAAAAAAAATCATAGGAACAAATTTTCATTTATCTGAGAAAAACTCAAGAATACTACTAAAAAGGATATTATTCTTTTTAAATATAAGTAATACAGTAATTCATAGGTAAGCTTAGTTTTAAATGGCGAGCAATTCTATGTGGGATTCTCACCACTGTAATGAAACAGTCGGACGTAGACTTACGTACAGTCCCTGTCGAGTGTGTGCATTTGCGTGGAGGCACTTTTTTTTTTTATAAAAAAAATTCCTTTTCTTTTCCTCTTTTTCACAAGGTAATAATGATATACGAAATCCATAGAAAAGAAAGTAGGGTACAGTTTATTAACTAACTACTAATCCCCTTATTTATGCTCAGCAATTCTATTGAGGCCTACCTTCAGAATCCACGGTACAGGATTTCCTAATTAAGCATTGGTACGGTTAACGAAGAGAGATATATTAGTGCAAACCACTAAGGAACCGTTATGTATACTAGAATTGATTTTGATTGATATAAATATGAAAATGAAAATAGATATGAAAATAAAAATAGGATTTAAAAGTGTTTTTGGTATGTATATGTAATTCAAATATTATTTTTATTTAATATTTATATTTAAAATATAAAATTACCAATATGGCAACCTGAGAAGGTGAGATGAGATAAAACCATCGTTATTAAACCCGGTTCCGGTCCAGTTTTTTTTTTCAATAAAAAATGATTTTTATTTTTTAAAAAAAAAATCATATTAATAAGCCTAAAATATTCAATTTCTTACCGGTTTGGCTCTGGTTTGACTCCGGTCTGACCCACTAACCTTGACCCAATACCTTGATCGGTTCAGTGACTGGTCTAGCTCGTTTTTTTTTATAGAAAATGATTTTTATTTTTTTAAAAAACATTATATTAGTAACCATAAAATATTCAATTTCTCATCGATTTGGCACTGGTTTAGCTCCGTTTTGACCCACTAACCCTTGACCCAATACCCTGATCAGTTCAGTGACTGGTATGGGTTTAATAAACTTTGATAAAACCATGCAAATTGAAGGGCAAAAATGGATTTAGGTATATGGAATTGCAAATATTTACTTTTTGGGTGGAAGCCAATTTGATGGAATTGGGAAGATTTGGCTTCCACATGGAATTGCAAAAATTTCCAATTTCATTATACCAAACAAACTTAGGCATGTAATTGAGATCCAATTCTAATTCCATACCCCCTAATTCAATCATACCAAACATGCCCTAATTTAATTACATGATTTCTCATTAGTTATTTGAAGAATAGAAGTGGTAATGGATATGACATATTTTTATTTCTATTTTAAGTGTACCTGATGTCGTAATTTATATTATGGCATTAATTGTATAAGCACTCAATAATTAGGTTTATGATATTTTTGTATCATGTGCTTCAAACAGATATCATATTAGCATTTATAGCATCGATTTAATAAACACAAGACACCGTAGTTAATTAAAAGAATTTCAATTAAGTTTTAAATTTTGTTGTAATATATATATTGAAATATATATATATATTTTAAATATAAAATTTGAAAATTTTAATTAAATAATGAAAACAAATTTTTAAAAATAAAAATATTATAGTTACATTAAAATGACCTTTTTTCAAACCAAAAATTTGTATGGTTGTATATTAATTGGTTGCATATGAAGTAAATTCTTAAATGGGGGACTATAAAATTTAACTGTGTTTAAAATAATTATATTCCCAATACAATATCAATTATGATTATAATTGTCAATGTAATATGCAAATATGACATCAGTTTAAACAAGAACAAATATCATAATCAATTAAATAATTACCTTCTATTATGATATTAGTTATATTTTGGTCCAATGTTATAATATATTTATTTATTTATTGTTTCATATCCTTATTAACTGAAGTGATATAGCAAGGTCCTTTCATTGTTAAAAAAAATGAAGCTGGTGACGTAATTTTTTCTATTAGTAATTTTTAACAGATTATATTATAAAAATTATAATATAAATAAAATAATAAAATAAATATATAAAGATCATTGTTGCTTATTTTTTTTTTTAAAATATGTGAATTTTTCAATAATATTATATATAAAAATATAAATATTTAATACACATCAAAATTAAAATATATAATATAAATATTATTTTATAAAATATTATTTTTTTTTATTTTTTGAATAAATAATATATTAATTATTAATAAATATTTACATGAAATAATAAAATTAAAAATAAATATTATATATATAATTTTGTAATTTAAGATTGCAAGTTCAACATATGAAATATTATATTCGTTTTTTTGTATTTTTGTAAACCAATTTGTTTTTTTGTATTCCTTTACGGTGTCATGTCATTTATAACTGACGCCGTAATATATTCGTTTATGACGTCAGGTCCTTTGTAACTAATGTCATAATATCTATTTTCCACTATTCTAATTTCTACTACACTCTATATAATGTAATGATAATATATTTTTAACCAATATCAAATATAGCATTCTGTACTAGTGAAAGGACAAATTTCGTGGTCATAATTAATAAGAAGAAATTAATTGAGTTCAATTATTGGTTGTGCTACTAATAATAGTGGAGAATAATATATATTCGTATATTAATGAGAGAAAGAAGTCGTAAATGTAATGATATGTGTCGAGGAGGGATAATGTTGATCGGTGGAAGCAAGGACCCAGATGGTGGTGGAGGCTTTAAAGGCACAAGATCAGAAGGCAGATACATATGTAAGCTTGCATTGTTTTGAGTATTAAAAAATCCTGATTAGCTTAATTAATCTAAATTTAATTTGCTGAGTGTAGGGGCAGCACCATTTGTATTTGGGCATAATTAAGGCGCATCTAGCCATATCCTTTGTCTCTTGATATGCCTCTCTATCCCCACTGTCCAATTTGGCTTCAGGTCTTTATTTACATAGTGCTCTCACTTCACCTGTCAACTTCATTTGGCCGCCAAGTTAATCACTTTTAATTGGGCGTGCTTATCTGATTTAATCACTCATAATGATCCTCTCTATATTGATTTAAACATTTCGACCAGAGTGGGGCAAATATAATGGAGTAGAGTAGCAAGACCAGAACCTCAAGTTCAATATAATGATCGTGTAAAAACTGAGAATTACGTACAATACACCCAGAGAAAAAGTTTACCTAGTTAAGAGTCAATCTGGTTTTCAGCAACTGATAAATATTTTTTCCCCACTCCACAGTTCAAGGAGTTTAATTAGTTGGTATATTTTTTTTTAAAAAGAAAAAGAACGTAGGAATAAAAAATGAATGCAAGTCCTTTTCATCGTCTCCGACAAACAGAAGTACCATGGTGCCAACTTGTGTGCCGCCTTTGCTGCTTTTACCTTTTATCTGCTACATATGAGCCTCGCTTCTATTGCTATACCACCCCTTGTTCTATTTCTTGATATTTTGGAGCACTATTAATCCCCTTTATAATAATATAATCAAACTCCATTATTCATTGTATCCTCCTTCTTTCTTTTTTCTTTTTCCAACATTCAATGTTTAATGTAAGACCTCATTCAGAAGTTGATATTATTTTTAAATGTAAGATTTATTTTTTTATATTTATTAATCTTTTTCAAATTAACCCTATTGATGACCTCTCAACAATAATTAAGTAAGAGTAGAAGGGATAGAATTAAGAATGATGATAAGGGTATTTTAGAAAAAATCTCATATTATTAAATAACTTAATTAAATTTTTTAATCTAATCAAATTAGTTAATTAGTTCTTACATTATGGAATGGGAATAGAGAAGTAGTCCCTCCGGTCTTTAATATAAAATATTTTTATTTAATTTAATTAGATTAACGAAGTTAATTAAGTTGGTTAATAAGATATATTTTTTAAAACATCCTAGTGATCTTTCTTAATTTACTCATTTCTGATCCTCTTTAATTAATTATTGTTGAGAGAACATCAATATGTGGTAAATTAGAAAAATGTTGATAAATATAACAACTTTAATTTTTAAGACCAAAATCAACTCTCTAAATATATCTTACATAAACAATAACGAGGAAAGTAATTTTTTTATCCATATCTTTTGGCATGACTCTACCATATATATTCACTCAATTGCCACCCATAATTGACGTGAATTCTGCAAGGATTCTTGAATATTTGCATTCCACAGTCACTAATTAACTAGAGATACATAAGCAGGATCCAATATCTACACATTACCGTGCACTTTAACTTTTGGTTCCTCTTGGATATTATTAGAGCCGTACGTTTCTCTCACCATTAAACTGTGCTTAGTTTTTTCCCCATCCTTATCCTTAGAGAACTTAACCTTTTTCTTTTGATTCATCCAGGTGTTCAGTAGTTGAGTCTTTACAGCATATATTTAAGCACCTAATCCTTGCTTAAACAAGTACTTATTGTTAGTTTTGGCTTTAAATAAGGTTATGATGCGTGTCTCATCTCATGTGAAGTAGATACGACATCTTATTAATTAAACTCAATCATCTGACTTTAAATAGCGTAAGGAAGGGATTAGCTAAACTTTGATCTCCTTTGTGACGTACGTACGTGGTTGATTCCATGTTCTATCTGCTTTTCATTCGTTTCCTTATATCAAATATAACCTGAAAAATTAACAGTTTGGGATCGAACTCTCTCTATATATATAGCCATAGGGGCCACTTTTTCGTTTGGCATCTTGTAATGTCCACCTTGATGCTTATATTACGTCAAAAATATATTCTCTACCCATTACATTGTGGCCACTCGGAGTTGAAATGCTCTCTAACTTTATGTCCTCGAATTTTCTAGTCACTTTAATTTGTTCCTCATACTCACTAGCTATATAGTGACTCGCATCACTGATAAACCACCAGATTCTATGTCTTGTATGTATACATCTCCTTTATATATATATATATATTTATATTTATATTCTTTATTGTATTTAATTAAGTGATGCGCTCTTGATTATATGCATTAACCACTAACCATATAATTAATATGGTGCATTAGCTTCTAAAAATGCTCCATTATCTACACAGAACAAGATCTAATTGTAAAAAAACCCACATACAATTAGCAACTCAAATCTTCTACAGCCCTTAGCTAGGTTGGTGGATGCGAGGCCTGGAAATTAAAGCTATAATCTCATAATTTATGTTTGAGTGGTAGTGTGGGTCATAATTCATCAAATTAAAGTTGAAGCCATGTCTACTACGACATGATAGATGAAGATGTGTAGAGAGATATTTATGAAAACTATATCAAGTATTCTCACCACCAATATAATTGAATAGTGTGGGTCTCTCTCTCTCTCTCACACACACAACTGATTGAAGTTGAGGCCAGGTCTACTTCAGAAATAGTGTGAAGACAGCTGCAACTTTTTGAAAAGGTTATTGGCTTGAAGTTGAAGTTGAAAGAAAGAGGGTTATATTATTATATTGCAAATTAATGGATGAGACGTCAGCACCTTTGTTTCTATTCATATCCTCAATCATTACAATTAGATGGTGATTAATTAGCATCAGTAATAGTTTCATATTTGAACCACATACAACAACTTGGTTCTTAATCATGGCGTCGTTTATTAATTTGTAGTATAATTTGTTATTATAAGGACGTTTACAATTGTTTATCTAGTTGTTGTGGACACTGAGCATATCAAGAGTGGATAGAGTACTTGTTCTGGTTTCATTTCATTTACAGCTATAATGAAAAGTTAGTGTCTATAGTAATCTAGTCACTGTTCCAGAGATTTGGTGTTGGAATCTTTTGCTGCAATGCAGGAGAAGTGAGAGGAAAAGAATTCTAATCCCATGCATCTTCTTCAACTTGAGTGGATGTGTGACGTACAGCTTCAACAATATACCATATTTTGTTTAAATTATATATATTCTCTGTTATATATTGTTATGTATGGATATATAGCTGTAGCACTACTCTGTAGTTCAGTAGTTCAATCTCAGGTTCCCACGTGAATTTAACTTTGATATGTGTGTGTGTAGATAGAAAGATAGATAGATAGATAGATGAATAATTTGGGGCAGATCTATTGAAAATTTGAAATAGGAGGTAGGCTAATAAATCAATAACAAATCTGAATATTCTGTTTTAGACAATTATTCTGCTTCCATGTTTGTCTGTTTATTCTCCACTGAAAAGTTACCACTTACAAACTCCAGAAGGAAAAATATCCAGAGAATAATTTGATTTCATTTTATCTATATCATCATCATCGATAGTAAAACTATTACCTCTGTGTGCCCTTGCATTCGATGTTCTCTGCTATATATATTGAAAACGACATAGAGAAAGAGAGAGAAAACTGCCTAAAATTATAAATCTCTAAAGGTAATAATGAAAAAATAAAACATATTATACGTTATATATATTCTTATTAATTCCTATATATTGAAGAATCTGATATTCTGCTTGTGTCACACTGTACTGAATGCTGTTGAAGTATAGCTATCAGAATTCAGAACAAATCCTTTTCAAAATTGTACAACACGCCGTTATATCCAATATTTTCAGCTTCTTATTATTATTAGGGTTTTCGTCATCTGATCTGTTACATCTGTGACGTGTCGCTGTTTCCAACTTGCGGATACTTTAGTATTAATTCATGCTAAAACAAGCAACAACTTCAGCCTGCTACTAGTTGACCTATGTCAACCTCCGAATATCGTATCAAGAATCTCATCGATCGACACTGGGATATAAACATACACGCAGGTTAGCTAGGCGGCAGAGAGAGAAATGCTTCAGTGAGTAGTAACAATGATAATATATATTTGGCCATGAACAGAGTTACGTGTAAGGATCTTTGACATGCTTTCTAAGAATTGGTTCGCAACAAACAACTGTTTCAGGGGGTGGATATATGCCATGCTAATATTTAGTTATTGTCAGAGAATTATGTGACTTTAATTTGAAGAATAATACGAACGCACATACATCTATGTATATATGCGCTTTGTGTAACACTAATGTTTTAATAAGCTCTAAGATTATGGCAAAAAAAAAAAAAACTCTAAGAATATACTATGATACAAAGTTATTCACAATCTTCGTTTGCTGATTAGAAAGGTCCCTTGCGGCCTTGAGTGAGAGTAAGTGGCGCACGAAGTGCTTATCCGAATACGATATAGTCACTTTCACATGTAGTTAGCTGGGATTAGATGAAATAAATAACCACAAATGTGTGTGCGTTATTCAGTGGGAAAAAGTAATAATATATGTGTTCTACTGTACATGATCTAAATAATACGAGAAGGACATTCTCCTTTATTTAGGTATATATGGCGCACACCAATGCTTTATCTTTATTTATCAGAGAAAACTAGGAGATCAACCTCTCTTTAATGTACATAAATATCTAGATTTATTAATTATCTTAAAAAAAAATTAAAAAAACCCATAACATCAATAAGGAGTAGAGGCTTGTTGCTTTCTTTTGTGCGCGTGTGGGGTGCGGAGTTTCTGATTTGAACAGAGCCAAAGGCCCAAGTTATAATGGTTTGTTGGAATTTGGGCCTAAAGCAGAACACTAGGCCTCGCTTATAACACAGTGTGAACATTTGGAATCTCTGACCCAGTATGACAAAAAAGATATAAAAAAAAATGATGGAATTATGGAAAGTCTATTTACATTAAAATTCTTTCTAGTTGCTTTATTTTTATTATTAAATAAATTAGCAACACATGATAATTTACAGTAACTCGGAAGGTGTACATAAATAAGGAGATTTGATAGCACAATCTCGGGTATTGACAGCAACAATGTTTTGAAAAGTAACAGCCCTCTTATAATAGCCTCATGGATCTTTTATAATATTCCCTCCAATCTTATTTATAATCAATTTTCTCTTTGATTGTATAAAACAAACTAGTAATTAAAAACAATGAGTGTGTCAAAAATACCATATTTTTTTATATATGCCCTTATTTATTAAAATAGAAAGAGAATATAAAAAAATATAAGAGATAGTAAAGTACGTTTTCTCAATGCTTTGTTGACTTCATTCACCTAGTAAGTTCTCTCTCTCTCTCTCTCATGAATATAACTCTTGTTGTGTGTGATAATTAATTGTAAATAATATGTATTTAATAAAGGAAAAATAGGAAAAAAGGCGCTTACATTTTCAAAAACGAAGTGAAAGTTGCTTATAAAAAAGATCAGTCTCATGAGAGAGAAAGTTGCTTATAAATAGAACAGGAGGGAGTATTAACTACAAGAGATCTAAAATATCTCTACAATATTGGATGAGAATATTCTAAGCCACGTGCCCTTCATCATTCCCCCTCAAGTTGGCACATGGAGGTTCGCAATGCCCAACTTGAAACACAGGTTTTGCAGTAGTTCTTGACCCAGAGCCTTTGTAAACATGTTCGCTATCTGAGATCCACTACAAATCTTAAGAGAATAAATTTCATAAGATTGCACTCGCTCTCTAACAAAATAACAATCCATTTCTACGTGTTTTGGTACGTTTATGGGACACTGGCGTGGCCGACCATTGCAAGACCCTGAGTTTGATCAAAAGCAAATGAAGCTACACTACTTCACTAACAGGAGATGCCATTGCTTGATATTCAACTTTAGTGGAAGAGCGCGCCACCACTATCTGTCACTTGGAACACCATGAAATAGGTGAACCTACTAGCATGACGATGTATCCTGTGCAAGAACAATCAGTCATTTGAAAGCCTCCCCAGTCGACATTTCAATAAGTGGTCAGTTGAAGTTAATCTGACACATTTAATAAGATGCTTTGCCGAGGTATCCCCTTCAGTATCAGACAATGCATTCTGCTGCCTACATATGGGTCTGACGTGGCAAAGAACTGAATTGATAGAGGGTGTTAATGGCATATACCAAGTCAGGTCGCGTGATAGTAAGATAATACAATTTACTCACAAGGCAGTGATAGCAACCCTTATTAACAGGTGGGTCATCATTACTACTATGAATTCGGGCTAGCCTGTCGGGATAGGTATCGAGCTCATCGGGTCGGGCTGAAGCAGCCCGACCTTTGGTGGGCTGCCCAAACCTGATTATAAGGACTGGCGGGCTAATAAAAATGATGAAATTTTTTTTATATTGGGGGTAATTATACTACAATATATAGCTCGCCAGCCCGATACAAAACTAGAAAGAATGAGATTGATGAAGAGAAAGAAGGAAGTAAAAGGAAAATGTGGGGGTAATTATACCACAATATATAGCCGTTTCTTAGTATAAACAAGAACAATGAATCAGATTTCCCAAACTTTACGAGACAAAGTATTCCATATATTCTTAGAAAGTTGCACTAAACAACAAACATATGTCATGATAGAAGCAATTATTAATATCCAAATGTGCAATGTAATCCTTGCATAAGTAAATATATCGATGTAAAAAAGATATATTGATAGCCTAAAGAACTAAGTCCATGGCATATTTCAATTACTTCAAGCTGGATTTACAGGAAATTAAATGGCTAACATTACAACAAATAATAATAAGCTGAGAAGAAAAAGTAGCAAACATTTTCCCTTATTTCCTAAAATCTATATGAGGAAAAAATGACTGACTTGGTACTTGGAGATGAAACTTCTGGTGTTATACAAATAGAGGAAACAACTGAAACCCAAATCACCCAATGCTAGTTCTTCTACATTAGTTATTCACCGCATAACCAAAAAGGGCTTCAAAAGTACCTCTTACATTGTCTTCGACGCCGGACAGAGAATGGCAAATCAGAGAGGGGAAAGGGATATCGTCGTCAAGCTTTAGTGCTTCACGATCAAAGGGTAGTCGACCACCATAGTGAAGCTCGACTGTGTTGAGAGCAGAGAAGACGAGAGGAAGAGGATGAGGATGAGGATGGTTACGGTTTGGTTTCAAATGGGGCACCACCAATACACCGTCGTTAACTTTCCGGATGGCCAGACCTATGAGTCACCACTCGTGAGTCGCGATTGAAGCTCCACTGACCAGAGGAGATGAGACACATAGACACGAGAGGAAGAGGGAGAGGCTGAGAGGGTTAAGGTTTGGTGGTGTGAGTGCTGAGTATGTCTATAATCGTGGCTGAGTGCGAGAGAAGGTAAATAGACTAGTAGAGAATTGATCAACTGAACTCTAACTCTGAGTCTTTATCTCTTTGAAAAAATGGCAATTTTTTTCTTAGCTAATTGGGCTACCGTTTAGACCACGGGTTAACTCAATTACCCTAACCTTTTAGCCCGAAATTGAATGGGCTACAATTTCCTCATCCTAAACTCGTTTATTTTAACGGGCTTAACCCGCTAGCCCAACCCAAATTACCAACACTAGTCACCGTCCCTGAGTTGAAGCTTGTAGTTCTGCTCTATAGTGAAGCGACTTGGACAGTAACCCATCAAGCTTGTTTCCTTTAAAATATTCAACGTATACTTCTGCTAGCTCAAGACAAAACTGTGGGGAGAGTGCACCACTTCAATCCAAAGGAAATATTTTAAGATTCCAAGATCTTTAATGCTAAACTTGTCAGCTAAATTCGTCTTGACCTCTTGCATTTTGTTCAAATGAATGCCTATAAGAATTACATCGTCTATATAGATGAGGGCGTATACACTTTCAAGTAGAAGTTCTTGTTTAAGTGAACCTTGAAGTATTACTAAACAAGAACATACATACATAAATTGAATTTGGCACAGCGGTCAAATTAGCCTAAAGAGAACTTTTGCTTAATTTGTTACCAAATCAATTTTATGTTGATCTTTTGGGAGAAAGGATGATTCGGAAAAATTTTTTGGTATGATATCCTTGTTGCCAATGACTACTTACAAACATAATTAACAAGAACATTAAATACAGTAGCAATATACACAAGCAAAACTTTAAATTATGTCAGTATTGTCATTCATGTTTAGGTATCTAACACATTTGGTGGCCTTCAATGCCATGCTCCATATTTTTTGGGATTCCATGTGGTTGACATTTGATTATAATCTAGGACATAAAAATTTTATTTATATTTAAACTTTATTATACATTTAATAAAGTTTGGATAAAATCACTTATAACATAAGGGTAAAGTTGTCCATATGAAAATAATTTCCCTCCCCTCTCCTTCTGAATCAAACAAAGTAACATTAAAATATCCCTTCTCCTCTTTCTTTTAATCAATCCAAATAAGATAATATTAAAATCCTTCATTTCCTCTCCCCTCATTAAAATCCCTCTCTCCCTTCCGTCGAACCAAATAAACCCATAGGTTCTGTTTGGTACGAAGTACTGTGGGTAGGGATTGGGATTGAACCAGTGATTAGACTAGAATATATCGTTTGATATGAGGGACTACGAATAATCAAGGATTGAGAGTACCACGAAAGTGGGATTGCTGCAAAACCACATCCCCTCTGGTATTGTGTTTTTAATCCCAGAACTGCAAATATCAGAGACAAAAATATCCATGTTTATAATATTTTTTGGACATAAATGCCCTCTATCAATTTTAACCTAAATCCTGGGATTTTGTTTTTTGTTATTTTTTTAATAATAAGGATATTTTAACCTTTTTCATAATTTATAGAGGATTATAAAATAAAATCAATTCAAGTATTCCATCTAAATATTATCTCATACCAAACGTAGTTTTAAACATTTAGTCTCAATCTCAATACCAGTCTTAATCTCAATCCCAGTTCGTCAAAATCCAATGCCTCATACCTAGGGGTGGAAACAGGCCAGGCGGCCTGTCAGGGGCTTGCGGCCTGGCCTGTCAGGCTAAAAGGCCAGGCTCAGGCTTACTGACAGGCATGTTAGGCTTGTCAGGCTGGCCTGAGCCTGTAAAGTATTTTTAAAAAAATATTCCCACATACCTCACATCCTAACTCTAAATCCCATAATTCTCATTACCAAATTCCATCTCAAGTGGATCATTAATTTATGTAATTGGGCCTGTTTTCGGCCTGTTTGAAATATGCCTGTTTTTGACCTATTTGAAGCAGGCTTGTTGTGAAGCCTGTGGCCTGTTAGCCTGTTTAATTTTTTTTTTTAATTATAGGCCTCCTTAACAGGCCACAGGCCAGGCCTGGCCTATATATAGGCCATGATCAGGCCGAAAAAAAGGCATGTTACAGGCCACAGACCAGGCTCAGGCCATCTAGAACCTTAACAGGCCAGGCCTGTTAAGGCACAAGCCTGACGTGGCCTGACTTGTTTCCACCCCTACTCATACCAAACAAACAGAGCCATAGAGTCTCTTTCTTTTTTTTGCCAGCACCATAGAGTCCCTTTCAACATGTAATTAGCTGCCACATTCAAAAGTTTGATTTTGAGATTATATAAAACTCTGTTTCATTAAAAAGGATTAGACGTAATAAATAACCAGAAATGTGTATGTGTTCCTCGGGAAAAAGAAATAACATGTGTTGTACATGGTCTAAAAAATACGAGAAGAACAATCTCCTTTATTTAGGTATACATGTCGGACACCAATGCTTTATCTTTCTTTATCAGAGAAAACTAGGAGACCAACCTCTCTTTAATGTACATAGGATAAACGATGAATCTCTAGATTTATTATTTATCTTAAAAAATTAAAATCACACAACACCGAAACTCGCACACCTTTTTTTTTTTTTTTTTTTTGTAAAAAAAACCCCATAACATTAATAATAGGCAGTAGAGATTTGTTGCTTTCTTTTGTGCGTCGGTGGGGTGATTGTGGTTTTGGGGCCAAGGGCCCAAGTTATAATGGTTTGTTGGAATTTGGGCCGAACGCAGAACACTAGGCCTCGCTTATAACACTTAGTGTGAACACGATGATTTGGGATCTCTGACCCAGCATGCCAAAAGGGGAAAAAAAAATGATGGAATTATGGAAAGTCTATTTACATTAAAATACTTTCTAGTTGTTTTATTTTTATAATCAAAATTTTCATTAAAATTAAATTAAATTTTGAAATTTTTACTAATTACCACCACATGTTTACTAAAAAATAATAACAAACTAGAAAAATATACGAATTTAAATTTATTGATCCATTGACTTTGGAGTAATTAGCGAGAGGCCTGAGGCCTGAAGACATGTTGGAGTGCTTGATTTTCACCTGACTTGAATAATGAATAATAAAAAAAATAAAAAATATAACGAAAATAAATGAGTTACTGATAATAAACTAATAAATTTATCTCCATGAAGTAATTACGTTTAACATTTGATTGATACATACTATATAGTAAGGAAAAACTGTCATGAAATCGAAAATCAATTCCTACCTTTGGTTCCAAATACAAGATAATTAGTTTTGAAATTAATTTTGGTCATGAATATAAGACTTTTCTTCATTTTATCTTTTATATTTATTCTTTTCTTTAAATAAAATTTTCTGGTTTATAAATGATATTCTCTCCAGTATTTGATATAATACATATTTAAAGAGTTAATCTTAATCCTGAATATAAGATATATTTTACATATTTGTCAATATTTTTTTCAAGTTACCCCCATTGAGGCTTCATCAACAATAATAAAAAAAGAGATGAAATAAACGAATTAAGGAAGATGATCATGATGTTTTACTTAATACATAACGTATTAATTAATTTAACTAAATTCTTTAATCTAATCAAATTAGGTAAATATATATTAAGGACTAGATTAATTATATGATCTAATGATATACATAAATATTTCAAAGAAATCATGTAAGATATGATATAATTAATTAAGTGATTCTTTAGTTTCTAGAATTTCTAATTAGTCATATATCTCTTATACTAAATAGCGGATGTAGGATTATATCTTTTTATACTGGTGGAGGCGAATAAGGTGGACCAGTCCCATGCAGACTACTTAGTATTCAAGCGATTGAACGCAATACTCTAAAAGCTTTGACCCTGATAAGTCGATCGCTCTCGTCTCATGTAATCTATTTTCCCTTGACTTTTAATTAATGTAATATAAATTTTGCTTGCTTCCATTGTTAGCCACATTCCTCCTATATTGTAATTGGTACTCACTACCGATCACCGAACCTCATTGATTTGGTCAATAATGCTAAATGGAAATTCAACAATTTTTGCATCATTATCATAGGCTTACTACACTAATTTGGCTGATCTAATTTCTTTTTAGTGTGTCACTCAGAAATTCTTTGAGAATTTTGAAATGCTTCAAACTTAAGAAATTATTTTATTATATAACTTACTATCAAATCTCAATTTTATAAATCAATTGGGCACCTAGCTGGTATGCAAATACTAGCGTAACAATGTAACTAGACTTCATTCACATTATAACTGCAATTAATAAAAAAAAGGTAGTCAAAATATTCAAGACTTTTCTGCGTCATGATCAAGCATCTATATTTGTTAATAATTCAAGTGGAGTTTCCAGGTCCAAAAAAAAAAAAAAGAGTGGAGTTTGACTTGGTCAAATGTCAACGAGCCATTGCAATCCACGGTGGCATCATCACTGTAAATTGTCACAATAAATATTTCTCTTTTTTCTCCTGTAAAAACACTATAAATATTTCTTACATTACACTACCTCTGCTCACTAACATAAGATTCATTTTATAATTTAATTTTTTTACATTAAAGTGGATCTTATATAGTATTAAGGATGAGAGGGAGTATATGGGGTTTGTTAAACTAACTTTATGTTATAAGATTTTTTTTGCCAACAAACTTTATGCTATAATACTGATACATATTAATATTTGTGGTACACTATATCATGTAAATGATGAAGTTTTCTACATGTAATACAGTATGTCCAAAATATGAGGAGATAACACAGCTAGGCTCTTTGTACATGCGCATTTTCAAACCCGGGCGGCGCCGATAACTTATAAATATGCTTCGTACCGTGTTGACTTCACCATGATCAATAAAATCAAGGTGGCCAAGCTAGCTCGATATTCGAAGACGATGAAGAAGCTGATCGTCTTGTTCATGTGGGCTTTGTGTTGTTCCCTGAGCAGCATGGCACAGACAAACGAAAGCGTGCCAGTAAAAGTAGGAATCGTACTTGATCTTTCTTCTCCGGCCGCAAAGATGGGCTTGAGCTGTATCAACATGTCCCTCTCTGACTTTTATGCCTCTCATTCTCATTACAAAACCAGGCTCGTCTTCAACGTTAGGGACTCTCACTCAGATGTTGTTTCTGCAGCTTCTCAAGGTCATCTCTCTCTCTCGCTCTGCATTTTCCTGTGCCTTTTAGTATGTATGTATGGATTACTGAAAGCTTTGGAATAAACAATTATCCACAGCATCGTCTTGGTTAATGCGGAAAGTTCTTACACTGCACCATTTGTTCTTAGTCCTAAATCTCACTGGCGCTCTGTTATCGTTTGGAAATTATTCTATAAACGAAAGAAATCATTGTAATTACCTCAGTTAATCTGTTGCATTTTTTCAGTAACATCTTAAGTTTGACTCGAATTATCGTTCGATTTATACGCATGATAGATTGCCACACGAAATAAATGTCAGTAACATCTTAAGTTTGACTCGAATGATCGTTCGATTTATACGCATGATAGATTGCCACACGAAATAAATGTAGCACGCATGTTTATTGATAAGAATCGGTGAAATCAAACAAACACAAATCTGTTAACCGAGGAAATTTCAAGCCAGAGTGGAACAAGATACAGCCAGTGGTAGACCCGTTTTTTTTTTTTTTTTTTCCCATGTCGATCTGATTCGCAGATTTTCTTGGTAAACAGCTCTAGATCTCATAAAGTCAGAGAAAGTGCAAGCCATAATAGGTCCATTCACGTCAATGGAGGCCATCTTTTTGATCAGTCTGGGAGACAAAGCTCATGTTCCCATCATAACCTTTTCAGCAACAAGTCCTTCTCTGGCTTCCCTTCCAAGTTCATATTTTTTCCGAATTGCACAGACCGATTCAGCTCAAGTGAACGCCATTGGAGCAATCGTACAAGCTTTTGGGTGGAAAGAAGCAGTGCCCATTTACACAGACAACGAGTATGGGAAAGGGGTCATACCATTTTTGACCAATTCTCTTCAACAAGTTTACGTTCGAATCCCATATCAGAGTTCTATTTCAGCTTCAGCCACTGATGAAGATATCAGAGCAGAGCTCTACAAGTTAATGACCATGCAAACCAGAGTGTTTGTTGTGCACATGACCCCAAATCCAGGCGTGCGACTCTTCACCATTGCAAAACAGATTGGAATGATGAGCAAGGGTTATGTTTGGATCGTAACAGATGGTTTAGCTAATGGATTAAGCTTTTTGAATTCCTCAGTCATAGAATCAATGGAAGGAGTGTTGGGTGTGAGGACCTATATTCCCAAAACAGAGCAGTTAGATGAGTTTAAAGTTCGATGGAAAAGAAGATTCCTACAAGACAATCCTACCCTCGTTGACACAGATTTGAATGTTTTTGGGGTATGGGCTTATGATGCTGTCACAGCATTAGCTATGGCTATTGAGAAAGTTGATACCAACAATCTTGGTTTTGCTATGACCAATGCTACTTCATCCAACTCAACTGATTTGGAAAGGATTGGAGTTTCAAAAAGTGGTGAAAAGCTTCGTGAAGACTTGTCAAACACTACATTTACAGGACTAAGTGGAGAATTCAGCATTGTTAACAGGCAATTGCAAGCTTCAACCTTTGAGATATTGAATGTGATTGGGAATGGAGGAAGAACAATAGGGTTTTGGACACCACAAAATGGAATAGTCAGAAATCTAAACTCAACTAAGACCAAGATGTATTCTACGTCAAGTAAGGATCTTGGAACAATCATATGGCCTGGGGACACGAACTCTGTTCCAAAGGGATGGGAAATTCCCACAAATGCGAGGAAGTTAAGGATAGGGGTTCCAGAGAAAAATGGTTATCCTCAATTCGTAAAAATATCTTATGATCCCATCACTAATACAACAGAGGTCACTGGATTTTGCATTGATGTGTTCAAAGCAGTGTTGGAAGTTCTCCCTTATGCCTTACCCTATGAATTTATTCCTTTTGCCAAACCAAATGGCGATAGTGCAGGATCATACAATGAGCTGATTAGCCAAGTTTATTTTGGGGTAACTAATTAATTCCACTTTGTTTTTCTCTTCCTTGAAATTTACTTCCAATTTATCATGGTGAAAAGTTATTTCTCAATTACAGAACTTTGATGCTGTGGTGGGGGATGTAACAATTATAGCAAACAGGTCTAACTATGTGGATTTCACTTTGCCGTACACTGAATCTGGTGTAACAATGGTAGTTCCAGTAAAAGACAAAAGGAAGAAGAATGCTTGGGCCTTCTTAAAGCCATTGACTTGGGATCTTTGGGTAACAATAGCTTGTTCCTTTGTATTCATTGGGTTTGTTGTGTGGGTGCTTGAACACAGAATAAACGAACATTTTAGAGGACCCCCATCTCACCAGATTGGAACAAGCTTATGGTTTTCATTCTCGACCATGGTTTTTGCACATCGTAAGTTCTAACCTTCTGTAAGTGACTTTGATTATGCTAGAAATAACAAATGACAAATTGAATGGTGTTACAGGAGAAAAAGTGGTGAGCAACCTGGGTAGATTTGTGGTGATTATATGGGTTTTTGTGGTTCTAATTCTGGTTCAAAGCTACACTGCTAGTTTGACCGCACTTTTGACGGTTGAGCAGCTCAACCCAACTGTAACTGACGTTAATTTACTGATAACGAAGAGAATGAATGTTGGTTACAAGCAAGGTTCGTTTGTGCTTGAAATCTTGAAGGAAATGGGTTTCCTTGATTACCAACTTAAAACATATAAATCCCCGGAGGAATGCAACGAACTGTTTGAAAGAGGAAATGCAAATGGTGGCATTGCAGCTGCATTTGATGAAGTGCCTTACGTTGTCAAATTCTTCCTTCAAAGTTATTGTTCTAAGTATGCCATGCTTGAGCCAACTTTTAAAACTGGCGGCTTTGGATTTGTAAGTCGTGTTTTTATGTTCTCTCTATTACATCTGTAACTGTAATTCTCTACTTTCTTCCTCAACTATTCTTAATTAAAATACAAATTACAGGTGTTCCCCAAAGGTTCTCCTCTTGTGGCTGACATTTCAAGGGCAATCTTGAATGTTACACAAGGAGATAAAATGAAGGTGATAGAGAATGCTTGGTTCAGAAAAAACAACTGCCCAGGTTCTGATACCTCAATTTCATCAAACAGTCTTGGACTTGAAAGCTTCTGGGGACTATTTCTCATTGTAGGGGTTACTTCTGCTGTGGCTCTAACTGTCTTCGCCGTTAACTTCCTATATCAGCACAAGCAAATCTGGTTGCATAATGATCCCAATACCTCAAAGTGGAAACGAATTGGGGAGTTGATAGACAAGTTTGACCAGAGGGACATGAGTTCTCACACCTTCAGAAAAAGGGAAATGCAGAATAATAGTGAAGATTATAGCAGACATGATATATGTGAAGTTGAGGCATCTCCACCTACAAATTGCCCTCCAAGTCCATCTGAATCAGAATCAATTTTCTCGTTTCATAGCGAGGCTAGCCCTAATAGGCCAGCACCACAAGACACACAAATAAAAGAGCCTTAGTGCATGTGTGCATATGTTCTTGATGTCAACTTTGCGACCAGCTGATGAAATTAACTGTTATTCGAAAATGTCAAACATTTGTAAATTGTACTATAACACATGTATGAGTCATATCTACATGTATAGTGTTTCATTTGATCTATCATACCTCAAGCAGAAAAGAGAAAATAATAAAGAATATTCTTTATATTCACAATCTTGAATTGTATAGAGATGAAATACAACATTACGAGTGTGTTTAGATTAGCTTTTGGAGAATAGTTTTTATGATTTACGAGGTAAGTATATGAGATGAGTTTTGTCTTGATTTACGAAAAATAGCTTATGAAACCATGGTGTTGGAGGTTCCCAGACAATAATAGGCTTGCTGAAGGGATAAGAACAATTATAATATTGACACGTGTTATCATGAAAAACAGAAAATGAGCTTGTTTGTTATCACTTATCTGAATCGGGCTTACGTAAATCGAGACAAATCTCTTCCACATATTTATCTCGTAGATCGTAAAAGCACTTCGTAGATCGTAAAAGCACCTCGTAGACCGTAAAAGTTACCTCGTAGACCGTAAATTACAATTCATAAGCACTTATGAAATTTTCATAAGCTATTCCAAACAGGCTCATTTATCTAGATGATTGTATTAAGGCTACTTGTACACTTATATAAGTCAATCCACATTACCTTTTCATCCAAAAGATGAGCAGGTAATGCTCTTCTCCAAATAAAAGGGGTATTTTTTAAATTTTTTTTTGAAAAAATATTAAATACACTAAAAATTAATTAGCTTAAGATATTGGGTATTAAAAAAATATTTCAGATATTGGGTGCTACTGGAAAAATGTTTCAGAATACTGATGTTGTAGGAAAAATATTTCTAAATGCAGGACTAGAAATTAATTAATTTAAGATACCAAATGGTAAAAATATTTTAAAATGCAGCATACAATTTAATTTAAATAAATAAAAATACATAAAAAAAATAAAAAAATGATTTCCACCTCAAAATTAAGAGCTGAGCAAGCCGCGATCATCTTTTGGATGATCAAGGAATGATGACCCATAATGTCTCGTGCCTAGTGTTAGGGTTATTACGAGTTTTTGGATGTGATGATTTATCTGTGCTCGTATATTGAGTGGAATATCACAACAATAAATGGTTTAAATTGATGCTTGGGAAATTTCATGAAATATTGTTGAGAATTCCATGCTCCAAAATTCTGTTGTTTTCAAGTTTATTTGGGGGAGGGTCACTTTATTAACATATGATCCAACAACTACATGAGCCATTCAGGACTATGGTAAGTTAGCATTTTGAAGATGACATATGTTTGACAAAGTAATTAAACTCATATATAGTATCGACTAACAAACTCATGTATATTGGGAATATAAGAGAAAATAAAATTAGATTCCTTAGTCACTTGAAGAATATTCTACTTTGCTAGCCTTTATGATGGGCTACATGTTTGGACTTTCCGCAATACTGGTTGTCAAAGTCCTCTGGTCTAGTTCCTATTGTAAATTCCATTAAATTAAAGTTTGCTTTAAATTTGTTAGCGTCAACGCGAATAAATATATGTATATATCGTACAACAAGTTAGCTGTATGTACAAGTAAACTCATTATCATTGTAAGCCCACGCAGGTTTGACTTAGATCGATGTTGCTGGTATGAGTAGAAGTAGAAAATCAAGATCATTGTAATGTTGCTGTTGTCTTCATTACACTCAGTTTTTAATTAATTAGTATAATTAACAGATGTGAGAGATTTTCAATTAGTGAAAAATGCTTTATGACATTTTCAGGTTTAATTATTGTTTTTAAATTGAACTTTGTCATTTTATGATAGAGATTTATCATGTTTTATTTAACCCTACCTGTCCTAAACTATGATTTCATATAGATTTTTTTTTTTATGATATGTCAATTTCAACATATTTCAGTATCAATGTTAGTTGTACCGCTAGAATATATTATAATGAGTGACTAAAGTTGTGGAAATTAAAACCTAATTGGCCGTGTTGTTTGAACTCCACATTTGAGATTGGTGAGCTTGACTAAGCAGGATTAGTAGGTTAATTAATTCATAATTTCAAAATTCTAAAGTCATATTATATGCGCAGCATTTGCAACGTAGCAGTCTTGTTCTCATGTATGTAATTAAATATGACGTCTTGGGCTCCTGTATCCTCCTAGACTTCATAATATATTAGTGTATTTGTTTGAATAGCGATTAAAATCTTTAAAAATAATTTTTTAATCGTGATTTACGGTATATGAGATAAATATGTGAGAGAAATTTTATCTCGACTTACGTAAATAAACACTTTTAAATATCATAAAATTGATCACAAACAAGTAATAATTCATTAGTTGACAGAAAACATCAAAACAAACATAAAATTTCAAATGAATTATTTATTTATTTTATCAATGTTATTTTTAGAAATGTCCAAAATTATTTATTTGAAGTACGGTGATGAGTCAACTGCTGTATTATATTCTTTCTTTTTTTTTTTTTGGTTCAAATGTACTATCACACACACACACTTTCGATATAAAATGTGATGCATACAAAGCCGAATTGCAAGTTACTTTATTTTGGGCAAGAAGACTTGATGAATAATAGACGGGACTGGGTAACAACATTCATCATCATGTTTTTTTTTTAATTCTAAGTCAAGTCGTTAATAATGACGTGTCTAATTGATTTTATAATTAATAAAAAAGTCTCTAAGTGTTGCAAGGAAATTATAAATAAGAGTATATAATAGAAAACAGAACAAGTAGTAGAAGGAAGGGGGATAAAGAGCCAAGATGAAAGATGATTTTTTTCATCGATTTCATAATTGTTCATATTGAGACTAATATTGCTAAAAAGCTTAGCAAATATATATGATTATGATTATTATATTCTGAAATATATTTTTTTAATTATATATTAAAAAATTTAATGGCGTTTTGCAAAATATTTTGGGTTAAAAAACTCTCTTAAATTAATACATTGCATGTGTATTTGTTTTTTTAATGAGTACATTTATCTATGATTTTGTTTGTTAAAGTAGCGACTCCTCCTATCAATATCTTATCAAGCGAGGATAAAATAGTATATCATTACAATTTTGGAGAAGAACAAGTATTTAAAAAAATATATAACAAAAATTTTAAAATAATAACTATTTGCGAATACAATGTAAGGGCTACTATTAGAGATTTAGTTGGTTACAATATTGTAATACTCCATACCCTCTTTAATATAAGTTATATTTTGAGAGTTAATTTTGTATTAAATATAAGACCTATTTATCATATTTGTTTTAATTAACTCTCATTAATGCTTCCTCAATAATAATCAAAGAAGAGAGGGAATAAATGAATCAAGGAAGATAATTAAAATATTTAAAAAAATACATATTATATTAATTAATTTAACTAACTTTCTTAATCTAATTAAATTATGTAAATATATTTTATATTAATGACCTCACTATTAATAAGTATGTATAGTTTAGTGGCTAATTCCTTATGTACTTGCATCACGCATGCAATGCAAGATTGATTTTGAAATGTTCTCAATCAATGGCTTTACAAACTCACCTCGATATTCTCTTAGGTACCATGCACAACTCATTTTCAATGGCTACCATTGCAAAGCACACCTACATTCTTATATAACCTACACATAATCGTATATTATTCATTGAATACATGAAAATATAATATAAAGATGGACCATTAGTGATTTCAAGTGGACAAATTAAAGTCAGGAAACTCAGAGAGAACGAAGACCTTGAACGCCTAACAAATTTCGGGATCTTTAAATCTTAACAAATTCCACCGACTTGTGTTGTTCTTTATTCGTTAAAGAAGTTTGACTCAGTCTTTTCCTTTAGAATCTTTCTAAGTCTTATCAATATTTGATTCTTCTAAAATCTTTCAACTATTCATACATGCATACTGATGCTTTATATATTCGCGTGTGAAGTCATTAGTTGAATCCCTTCGAAAAGTGTCAGTGTTCACCATACATAACAATTAACAAAATTTAATTTGGCAGCGACATGTCTTCTCCATCGCATCTTATTGTCTTGGTTCTCTAGATATTTATATAAAATTCTTCTGCCTTATTTAGCTAACTAATCCCATCTGCATTCGTCATCTTTAATCAAGTACAATTAAAACAATGACTTTGAAAGCTCAATTCTCTTTAATAGAATGTTTAAAGGGAAAAGGAAGAAAGAGAGACCGTTGGCACCTATAAATCAAATCCCAATGGAACTAATAGACACTTGTCACTGTCCATATTGCAATTGTTATACATTCATATTTATTATTTAAAGGCTAAATCTTGAATTTATACTAAAAAGACAGTAAATTCTCATTTTTCTGTCGTTAATCAGTTTAGTCAAGAAATTCCGACGCTAATTATTTAGTAATTGATCACGGTGAAATTTGTGACATAATTTTAAAATTCCATCACTAAATTCATGTTTTCTTTGATTAATTAATTATACTCATGTACAAATAATCTCCTCACCTTTAAAACTTAATGATGATACAACCCCTAAACTTTCAAGCATGCACAGAGTCTCAAACATAGTAAGGAAAAGTTTATTGTAAAATTTTAAAGGTTGGCAAGTTAGGAGGATTTGTATAAATTATTCTTACTTAAAATTAGGCAAAATTAATTCATGGGTCCTTATAGTTTATCTCAGTTTTAAATCAAGTCCCGGTAATTTATTTTGTTTAAATTGAGCCATCATAGCGGGGCTTGATCTGATGAGTTTTAATTCTTAACCTACATCGAGTTTCATTTATAGAAATGCACTGTTGTTGAAATATGGTGTTGAATGGAATGAATAATTTTTTATAAAGTCCATAAAATTTTATAAATTAAAATTAATGATTCTCATAATGGATAAAATTATAAAGACCTAATTAAAAAAAAATTAAATACATGAACCTAACTTAAAATTGAGATAAATTATAGAGATTTTTGAATTAGCTAATTTTTCTCTCTCTCAAAATTATGGCCTAGGTTGAATGGGAATGAATTGGGGTTCAGATCAACAGTTGTTAAGAAAATCCATTCACTCTCTCTCCATCACCGTACTCAGTATAATTCAACGTAAAATATTAAATAATGCCAATTGTTATGGTGAGTAATTGTTAAAAATCAACAAAACATAGCTTGAGAGAATTATTCAATAGTCAAATAGTGAATGTACACGCTCAAGTGTCAGAATATTCAAGGGACACTATTACCAAGAAAAAAAAAAAAGAATTTTCAAGGGACACTACTAGGGGAGAGTTCATTCAAAGGGCTATCCCTTTACTATTCTTTGCATGTGCATGGACTTTACGAAATTTCTTGATGATTAGAGTGAAATTCGACACATAATGTTGCGACCAAAATGGGTTTGACTTGGTTAAAGGTTTCCCAAGATTAAACCTTGTTCTTTTTTTGGGCCCCGCGTGATCAAGATTAACGGTTCTTTTTTCCGGCCTCGCCGTCATCGACCGCGTTGATAAGCTAGATTCTTTTCTTTTCCTTTTCTCTTATTATTAACTTTTTTAAAAAAAAATTAGATGGGTCAATTTTAAAACCCCTCTGAATATTCAAAAATTCCTTGGTTTGACAGAAACATTTCCCCTGAGCATCATATATACTTATTGAGAAATACTTTTTTTCTGTCTGCTCAAGCAAATATATATTTTTTTGGCTAAAGGGATATTTAAATTTTAAAATTACAAAAATTAATTTCTTTTGAAAAGATAAAGTTCAATAAATTTAATATTTTAAAATTTCTTTCCTTGCGAACTTCCATGAGAGCTATCAGCTATATGCGAAACCTAGTGGAATATTCTCCCTTTATAAATTTAGTGGGGGTTTGGAACATTAATTAAAATCTTTAAAAATATTTTTCAATCATTATTTATAGAATATGAGATAATAAGTGTTTTTTAAAAGTATTTATGAAAATATTGTTTCGACTTATATATATAAACATTTATAAAATAAGTCATCGCTGAAACAAATAAGTGCTACATTCTCTCGGATAAATCAGTTCCTAGTTGTGATGGATACCTATAGATTAATTAATCCAAAGAAAAAAAAATGCACTGGAATAAAAAATATTTTTTTATATTTACCAAAGATTTTTTTTTTGTTTTGTGTAACATGTCTATGTATGCACCTTTAGAATCTAACGGAAACGGAACAAGTTCCTCTACTTATTTAGGGGAGCTCCTCCTATTTAAATTGTCTAGATGAAATCTGAATGATTTAGATTTTATTTTTTTATTTTTTTAAAAAAATATTTTAATAGGTAAAAATATAAAATGAAGATAATATTTCAACTAATATTTTTTTAAAACGTAATTTTTTTAAAAAATTACCAATTAAAACAAAACCGCACAAATCAAAACCCTCCGGAAACGAAAGCGGGAAACAGCATAAATACGCATTTCTCTTTATCTTGTACATGATCATGAACTTCACAGAGCTTGAGCAGCTTGACATTGGAAGATGATGAACAAGTTCATGTGCCTTCTGCTCTTCCTTATCTGGACTCTTACTTGTTTCCTGTGCGTAGCACTAGCTCAGACAAACGCGACTGTGCCGGTGAAAGTAGGAATCGTACTTGATCTCTCGTCTTCTACAGCAAAGATAGGTTGGAGCTGTATCAACATGTCCCTCTCTGACTTCTATGCCTCTCATTCTCATTGCAAAACCAGGCTCGTCTTCATCCTCAGGGACTCCCAAAGAGACATCGTTACTGCTGCTGATCAAGGTTTTCTTCTTTTCTCTCTACTTTCTTCTTCCTTTGCTTTTTTCATGATCAAAAGCTTATAGGACATGCATAGGTCCTTGTTGGTTTTGATAATTGGGACATGTAGTTTGATTATGTCTCTGTTTTCTTGTATGGAATCCGAACACGTTTCTGAATACCGTAATTATGACGACGAACACAGCTATTGACCTCATCAAAACAGAGCAAGTGCAAGCCATAATAGGACCATCGACATCAATGGAGGCCAACTTTGTGGTTAGTCTTGGAGCCGAAGCTCACGTGCCCATCGTAACCTTCTCTGCAACGAGTCCTTCTCTCTCTTCTGTTGGGAGCCAATACTTCTTTCAGATTGCACAGAACGATTTGGCTCAAGTGAATGCCATTACCGCAATCGTGCAAGCTTTTGGGTGGGAAGAGGCTGTGCCCATTTACGTCAACGACGATTATGGAAAAGGGGTCACACCCTTCTTAACTAACTCTCTTCGACAAGCCTATGTTCGAATCCCAGTTATGAGTGCCATTTCACCTTCAGCCACCGACGAAGAAATAAAAACAGAGCTCTCCAATTTGATGACGAATCAAACCAGAGTGTTCGTTGTGCACGTGTCCTCCGATATTGGTATACGTCTCTTCTCCATCGCAAAACTGATTGGTATGATGAACAGAGGCTATGTTTGGATCGTAACCGATGGTTTGGGTAATATGTTGAATTCCTTCGACTCCTCAGTCATAGAATCAATGCAAGGAGTATTGGGTGTTAAGAGTTATGTTTCTAGAACAAAAAAGCTAGATGATTTTGAAGTCAGATGGAAAAGAAAGTTCATACAAGACAATCCAACCCTTGCTGGAATTAATCTGAATGCGTTTGGATTACGGGCTTATGATGCTACCACAGCTTTAGCCATGGCCGTAGAGCAAGTCGGCATCGGCAATCGCGGCTTCGACATGAGTAACGTTTCAGGTAATTCTTCCGATCTTGAAAGCTTGGGAGTTTCAAGAAATGGGGAAAAGCTGGGGGAAGCCATATCCAGAATCAAATTTAGAGGCCTGGGTGGAGAATTCGGTGTTGTTAATGGACAATTGCCAGCATCAGCGTTTGAGATAGTAAATGTGGTTGGTAATGGTCAAAGAACGATAGGATTTTGGACAACACAAAATGGACTTGTTCGAAATCTGAGTTGGAGGAACACCAGCACATATTCTACATCAAAGAAGGATCTAGGTGAAGTAATGTGGCCAGGGGATACAAATTCTATTCCAAAGGGTTGGGAAATCCCTGTAAAAGGAACAAAGTTGAGGGTAGGCGTAGCAGTGAAAGCGGGTTACACGGAATTCGTGAAGGCAATACTTAATACAACCACAAATCGACCAGAAATCACAGGATTCTGCACCGACGTGTTCAAGGCTGTGGTCCAAGCATTGCCTTATGCCCTGCCATATGAACTCATCCCATTTCCTAAGATGGAAGCTGTGATTAGTACAACTCCAATATACGACGACCTTATCACACAAGTATATTTAGGGGTAATTAATTAATTCTAGTTTGATATTTTCTCTTTCTTAAAAGTTCACTTCAAACAAATCTTGGTGACGTGTTGTTTGGATTTACAGAACTTTGATGCGGTGGCGGCGGATGTGACGATCATAGCGAACAGGTCGAACTATGTGGATTTCACTTTGCCATACACCGAATCTGGTGTAACAATGATAGTTCCATTGATAGACAAGAGGAAGAAGAATGCATGGGCCTTCTTAAAGCCATTGACTTGGGATCTTTGGGTGACCAGTGCTTGTTCCTTTGTATTTATTGGGTTCGTTGTGTGGGTGCTTGAGCACCGAGTAAACGAACATTTCCGAGGACCTCCTTCACATCAAATTGGAACCAGCTTATGGTTTTCTTTCTCAATCATGGTTTTTGCCCATAGTAAGTTGTCGCCTCTTCTTCTAGCCAGTTTTACAATGATTTTGATGATTAGCATTGGTGTGGATAAGGATATATAACATATGATCTATTGTTCAATGGTTTTACAGGAGAGAGAGTGGTGAGCAACTTGGGTAGATTTGTGGTGATTATATGGATATTTGTAGTTCTAATTCTGATTCAGAGTTATACTGCAAGTTTGACGTCGCTCATGACAGTTGAACAGCTTAGCCCAACTGTGAAGGACGTGAGTCTACTTATAAAGAACAGATTGAATGTTGGTTATATGGAAGGTTCTTTTGTACACGGAGTTTTAACGGAGATGGGTTTTCAAGATTACCAACTCAAAATTTATAATTCCACTGAAAGTTGCCATAAATTATTTGAGAAAGGTGTTGAAAATGGTGGAATTGCTGCTGCGTTTGATGAAATCCCATACGTAAAACTCTTTCTTGGGAAGTATTGCTCCAAGTATATGATGGTTGATCCGACTTTCAAAACTGGGGGCCTTGGCTTTGTAAGTTCGTCGGAATTTCCCGCGTTTTAGTCTCAGTCCAATTCATCTTACTTTGATCAGATAGCCATTAAGAAAATTGGGTTGAATTGCAGGTATTTCCAAAAGGTTCTCCCCTTGTGGCTGACATGTCAAGAGCGATCCTGAACGTGACACAAGGGAATAAAATGAAAAGAATAGAGAGTGAATGGTTCAACGGAAGTAACTGCCCAGATTCGAAGGCCTTAGTTTCTTCAAATAGCCTAGGCCTTGAGAGCTTCTGGGGCTTATTTCTCGTAGCAGGACTTGCATCTATACTAGCACTCATAATCTTCGTCGTCACATTCCTATACCAGAACAGAACCATCTGGTCAGGCTATAGTCCGGGCAGTACATCAGTATGGAGGCAGATAAAGATGTTGGTGAAGATTTTTAACGAGAGAGACGAAAGCTCTCACACTTTCAAGAAAAAGGGAAGTGGGAGTAGCCATCATGATGGGTTGGGTGCAGTTGAGGCGTCTCCAACGTCACAGTGTCCACCAAGTCCTTCAAGTGAAGGTGATGAATCTGAGTTTCCCTTTAATGGAGACGGTGCTGTGACTGCTCATGAGTTTCGTGGTGAGGCTAATAATGCAAATGCCGTTCTGCCTCAAAACGTAGAAATAACCGTCAGCCACTGGATACGGCCTGCTTAAGTTTTTAATCTCCAGCATGATACGGACATTTTCGTAATTGTACAGTCATTAATTAAGTGTGTGTTTGTATTAGCTTTTAGATAATAACTTTTATGATTTATAAAATAAGTATGTGATCTTCATTTTTTTAAAAAAAAAAAGATTTTTGAAACTATAATTTAGATACTATGCAAACATTCACTGATATTGCAATGACTCATGGACTAGATAGACAACTTATAAATGTATAACTGAGGCAGGAGCTAAGATCTTACACTGTGCAGGACCTGTTTGCCTGGTTGAGAAATAATAAAAAAAAAAGTATCAGCACAAAAATACTCCTTATGAAAATTAGGTAAATTAAAAAGTGTGTTATTTTTCTAAAAAAAATCTCTTTTTCTATTATTTATATATGAGTGTTATCATTGTAAGTTTATAACACACGCATATATCATATAGAGATTGTTTGGTTCAACTGTATTGTACCTGTAATGATAATTGTGATTGTATTACTAAGATAACAGTGTTTGGTTGCTCTTTAGTATGATAATAGGATTTACTATAGTAATGATGATTACTAAAAAATTGGTAATCCTCATTCATACATTCCCCTATGAATACTCATTACTACCTCATTGCATGGTTGAAAAAGTCCAATTTACCATTTAGTTTCATTTATCTATGTTTCACTTGTCTTATTTCACATGTTACACCATGTCACAACCTTCGCTACTACTACTTCCTTTTCCATCGTTGTAGCTGACATGGTGACACCTCTTGCCGCCGCCACTACCTTCTCTACCATCACTACTGACGCCACCACTACATCCTCCTCCACTATCATCGTCGCCACCCCACATCACAGCCACTACCACACGACACTGCCATCACCTCCACCATTGTGACTATCGGCGCTACCTCCTCCTCCTCCTATATCGCCTCCGTCATGACACATACCACTGTCACCTCCACCATTGCCACCACTGTCTAATACCAGATGAGACAAATGAAACTGAGAAAATAATGATGAATCTTATTTCACTTTGTATGTACAAGTGTTTATATATATACATTCCAATTACAACTTATAAACCAATATGCCAGTTGTACACTCTGTAACTAAATATTGTTATACATTTACAGCCTAACTAATATATTTAGAAACTAACCAAAATACCCTAATACCCTCCTCAAATTGGAGAATAAATATCAATCATTCCCAGCTTGGAAAGGAGTGTACAAAATGGGGAAGGAGCCAAAGGCTTTGTAAAAATATCAGCAAGTTGATCTTGAGACTTAATAGGAAGAAGATGAATCAACTGAGATTTGATCTTTTCCCTTACAATATGACAATCAATCTCTATATGTTTAGTACGCTTATGAAAAATAGGATTAGCTGCAATATATCTAGCTGATTGACTATCACAATAAAGAGAAGCAAGAGATGAAATAGGAACACAAAAATCATGAATTAAGTATCTAAGCCACTGCAATTCACAGGTAGTAGAGGCAAGAGCACAATACTCAACCTCAGAGGAAGATGTAGAAACTGTCTGCTGCTTCTTGGAACGCCAAGTAATAAAAGCCTGATTAAGGAAACCACAAAAACCCGTAATAGACCTCCTAGTATCAAGACATCCAGCCCAATCAGAATCACTAAAAGCACTAAGTTTCAGATCAGAGAGTGCTGGAAAAAACAATCCACGGCCAGGGGATCCTTTAAGATACCGTAGGACCCTATGAGTAGTAGTTGGATGCTGAATAAATTGACTTAGCTACTGAACAGTAAAAGACAAATCTGGCCTAGTATTAGTAAGATACAGAAGACAACCAACTAGGATTCTATACTGAGTAACATCATCCAACAAGGTACCATAATCTTTAGATAATTTGGTATCCCTAGCCGCTGGAGTTGAAACAGGTTTACAATCCAAGAAACCAAAATCAACAAGAATATCCAAAGCAAACTTTCGTTGATACAATGCTATACCTTTGGAGCTCCTAGTAATTTCCAATCCAAGAAAGTATTTAAGATCACCAAGATCTTTGATTTTAAAAGAATCATCAAGAAAAGCCTCCATAGCATTAATTTCAATCAAATCAGTACCACTTAGAATGATATCATCAACATACACCAACAAAACAATGATAGAAGTGTCAGTATTCTTAATGAATAGAGAATGATCAGATTGAGACTGATGATAACCACGAGATAGTAAGGCAGCATATAGCTTAAAAAATCATTGACGACTAGCTTGTTTTAAGCCATATAAAGAATGCTGCAACCGACACACTTGATTAGGAGAAGAAACAAATAAACCAGGAGGAGGAAGCATATAAACCTTTTCATCAAGATCCCCATGTAAAAAGGCATTATTCACATCAAGTTGTTTAAGATACCAATTATGGGTAGCAACAAGAGCAAGCAATAACCTCACTGTAGTAAGCTTAGCAATAGGGAAAAAAGTATCATTAAAATCAATCCCCTCAATCTGTGTATGACCTTGAGCTACTAAGCGACCCTTATATCTATTAAGACTGTCATCCGAATCATATTTCTTAGAAAACCCATTTACAACCTATAGGGCGTTTTCCAGGTGGTAAATCAATTAATACCCATGTATTATTCTGTTGTAAGGCATCAAGTTTAGCAGATCTGGCTTAGCGCCAACCCTCATATTTTATAGCTTGAGAATAGGTTCTAGGAATATCATCAATAGAAATAGAAAGAGTATAATGGCGACATGAAGGAGAAAGATTAGAGTGGGAAAGAACATGAGAAAGAGGACGTAAGCTGCCTGCCTCTATAGAATGAGGTACCACTGATGTACATTAAACGGAATAATGATAATCATGCAAATAAGAGGGAGGTTTTCAAGGTCTAGTAGACCTTCTTGGCACCAGCAAAGGTAAATCAGGAGAAGATAACTAGGTGGGAGTAGAATTAGCTGGAGAATTATGAATAAAAGAGGAAGAAACATGTTTTGCAAAGTCTAAAGAGGGTAATTCTTGTGGTAAGGGAATGGATGTAGAAGAAATAGGTGAATTCTCATTACAAAAAGGAAAAAGAGATTCATAAAAATGGACATTATGGGAAACACAGATTTGCCTTGTGTCCAAGTTTTAAGTGATATAGCCCTTTGTACCAGATTGAAAACCAAGGAAAACACATTTAGTAGCACAAAAATCAAATTTAGTTCTATGATAAGTTAAAGTAGAAGCAAAGCAAAGACAACCAAATACTCTCAAGTTTTGGAAATCAGGAGGATATTGAAATAAAAGTTCATAAGGACACTTATTGTCCAATAAAGGTGTAGGAATCCGGTTAATAAGATAAATGGCATGAAGAATAGCATAAGACTAGTATACACATGGTAAATGACTCTGAAATAATAAAGTTCTAGCCACATTAAGAATATGTTGATGTTTTCTTTTAACTTTACTATTCTGTTGAGGAGTCTCAACACAAGAAGTATGATGGAGAATACCTTTTTCAACATAAAAATCAGAAAGAGCAAACTCCATGCCATTATCATATTGGATAATTTGAACATAAGTGTTAAATTGTGTAGAAACCATATTGATAAAAGATTTTACAAGAAGGGCTACATCAGATTTTTGTTTACCAAGGTAAACCCATGTATACAGTGAAAAATCATCCACAATTGTAAGAAAGTATTTATAACCATGAACTGATGGTATATGGTAAGGTCTCCAAATATCCATGTGAACCAAATGAAAAATCTTAGGTGACTTTGTGTCACTTACAGGAAAAGGTAGCTTGCGTTGCTTTGCAAAATGACAAACATCACAACACTTGAAACCAGAATCACAAGAAATAAAAGGAAACTACTAATGTATAGTAGACATAGCAGAATGAGAAAGGTGTCCTAACCTAAAGTGCAAAAGATCAAATGGTGTGGTTGTGACATTATTGATGGTAGGAACCCTCAAAACTGCATGTGGTGTCATTATGTACAATCCTTCAATGAGATCAACTAAACTAATCATCTTCCATGATGGTAAAAGCTTGATCAAGCACTTAGTGGTCTGAAATGAAAAATAACAAGGCAATGAAGCAATGAGCTTAGAAACTGAAATAAGATTGAAACGAAAAGCAGGAATATATAAGACATTGTGAATGGAAAAGAACTTAGAGAATGGAATACTACAACTACGAGTAGTAATAACCCTAGAACCATTAGGTAAGTTTACAACGATGGGAGATATAGATGTATAGTGAGAGAATAAAGTCAAAGAAGAACACACATGATCAGTTGCTCTAGAATCAATAACCCATGAAGTTGTAAAAGGAGAAGAAACATGAGTAATGCACATACCAGATGTAGTGACATTATTGATAGAAACAGATCCGAGGGCGGTTGTACAAAAGTATCTGTCTGAATAAGAACTAACAACTTCTGGTACTATTATGGAGTAAAACTGTAAGACGAATTATCCACCTTAGTTTGTTCAATATAATTTTTGCTAGGAATTACCTCTGAACCAGGCATATCATTAATAGAAGAAGAGTTACAAAATTTAAAGCCAGGAGGAAAACCATTCTTTATGTAACATGTAGCTTCAGTGTGCTTCATCTTCCCACAGAATGTGCATTGTTTCACAAAGCCAGAATTTGAGTTAGTGGGACCAGAAAAATTAGATCGAGGTCTAGAAGTTCTATTCATCAAAGCAATAACCTCAGATCCTTGAAACCAAGTTCTCTTTCTTACTGAACCACTAAAGAAAATACTCTGTTAACATTTGATAGAGGATCGATAAGCATAATTTGTGACTTAACAGAAGCAAAACGATCACTCGATCCTTTCAAGAACATTATAACATAATCTTGTTCCATATTTCTCTTATTGAAATCACTAATACCATATAAGCATTTTGGATTACACATACAAGATCGTAAAGGCCTCAAAATAAGAAACTCATCCCAGAGAATCTTGAGTTTAGTAAAGTACTCACTTACAGATAAATCGCCTTGCTTCAGATTTTGTATCTCTTCTTGAAGATCAGCTAAATGGAAAACGTCATTCTGAGAGAAACGGTCTTTAAGTTCTTCCTAAACATTAGCCGCTCGATTTATCCAGAGAATGCTCTGTTTGATAGTTGGAGATACAGAGCAAGTAATCCAGGAAAATACCATCATGTTACACCTTTTCTATGACAGAAAGAGAGGATCGGTCGGAGATGAAGCCGGAATCGAACGATCGAGAAAGCGCATCTTGTTCTTTGACATCAGCGCCATCCTCATCACCTATGACCATGAATGGTAGTTCAGACCGGTGAGAACGGGAGAAATTAGAACCAATGATGGATTCTCGTTTGGGTGAAGGTAAAATGGATTCAACATATTCTGAATAGCATCAATCGCAAATGACAAAAAATCTCGTGGAATAGATCCAGCCATGGCTGCCATAGACGATGAATGAAGAATAGGAACATAGCCATAAATCCAACCAATAATCAAACAAAAACAGTGGATGAAAGTGAAGAAATAAGAGGAAACTCGATGAATCGATGAAACCGAGAAGAAAAGAGTAAAGCAACTTAAGGAATAATCTGGAAGAAAGGGAAGAGAGAAAGAGAAACGTGAAAATGAGATGAAAAGGAGCTAACAAAACACGAAGTCTAATACTCCGGCTCTGATACCATAATACCAAATGAGACAAATGAAACTGAGAAAATAATGATGAATCTTATTTCACTTTGTATGTACAAGTGTCTATATATATACATTCCAATTACAGCTCATAAATCAATATGCCAGTTGTACACTCTGTAACTAAATATCGTTATATATTTACAACCTAACTAATATATTTACAAACTAACCAAAATACCCTAATACCACCACCTCACCCATTGCCTCCGTCGCCACATCTTCCTCCTCTACCGACGTCACCCCACTATTGTCACCGCCACACTACCTCCTCCTCCACCGCCGTGGTTGCCATACTCTATGTTGGATTGTTAATTCAACTAAGTGATTTTTTTTTTTTTTGCCAAGGAAAATCATACTAGATTGTTGATTCAACTCAATCATATAACTATTGTCCATCAACGACCAACTATATATATATATATATGTTTGTGCAAACCTCCTTCTCCGAAGAGTGAAACCAAAGAAACTGAGAACAATAACACTAAGAAAGACCAACTCTATGCTTTGCAAGTATAGGGACAATTTATGGGGAAAAAATGAAGATGAAAGATAAAAAAGAATAAAAATAAATCGCTTAAATAACTCTTACCTTTAAAACAAGAAGAAGCGGCATTTTAATAGTTAAAGCTAGATTGTCGATTATCAATTAAAAAATGTCATATGCTTCAATTATGATGTACTGATTTCTCATTAAATGCAAAATACTACTAATTCATAAAGTAATTATTTTTAAAGGTAACTTAGTTAACAATTATAGATTTTTCGTTGATTAATGAGTATTTTTTGTATAATCAATAAATATTTCCCAATGATTAAATTAGTTTAATATTCATAATTTATAATTTTTCCATTCCATATTTTATTAATATTTATACGGCGCTTAATCGCCCGGAAAAAAATTATGGAGTATAATAAATTTCAATGCATTAATTTTAAAGGTGCATGTTTAGGAAAAGAGATAATATCCCAAATATGAAATCCCAGCAGAAGTTTAAGTTGTTTTTTATTTACCTGCGCTTCTATTCTCTTTAGTCCCTTTACGGTATGTGTATTTTTTTTTTAATCAACTTACGGCATGTGTAATTTGGAAACTCTCTGAGATTTGATTGATGGGAAGGGCTATCTTTACTAACTTCTCTCTCAACTTAATTTTAGATTCGCTTTTAATGATAAAAATTTTATATTATATTAAAAATATTATCATAATATTAATTTTTAAATGATAATAATATTTTTATAGAATAAATATCAACCATTAATTAAAAACTAATTGAATGGTGAAGGAATTTAACAGAGAAAGGGATTAGTGGAGAGATACTCTTTTACCATTGTTTGATAGGAGAAATCATATATTTTTTTAAAAAACCAAAATAGGACAGATCATATGCGCGTTACGAATATCTTGACTGATCTAATTCAAAGGAAAATTCTAGTTTTACTTTAAGTTTTTTTTAAAAAAAAATTGGGCATAAAACAAAATTCTAGAATGATTTAGATTCAAATTTTTATAAACTATTTTTTCTTTTTTGTTGTTATTTTGAACTATACAAACTAGAATTCAGCTGTTTAAATTTCATTATCTATTTTTTATAATTTAACACTTTAATAAATATTTTATAAAAAAATTAAATTTAAACCATTTAGATTCATCAGAGGCTTGGAAGAGAAATAGGATAAGAAGGGAGAAAACCTTTGCTTGTATTCCAATACACAAATATTTTTTTAACATACACAATATTTGTTTTGTTATAAAAATAAATATTTTTTTATTCTTTTACAAGACATGAAATGAAAGGGATGAATAGAGAACTGGAAAGAAAAATGAAACAATATCTTATTCATTTGAATGTTTAAGTACTTTATATCTCATACAATTATGGATTTCATATTTATTTTTTATCATAAATATTTAAGGATCTTTTTTTTTTTTTGTTGACGAATTGTAAATTGTGACTGACACCGATGGAATGAATTATTTACGACCCAACTTACGTACGTGGACTGGTTCGAAGTAGACCAAAAAACGGAAAATAACATTTTACTTTCAATAAATGACTGGGAATGCTTGTATAGTTGTATGAATGACCCAACATTAAAAAACTATGAAGACTGATAATTAATAAATAATGAGTAGTTGGAAAATAAATAAATGCGAATATCTATGGCTTTAAAAGAGTATTGACCTCTAGGTTTTCGTCCCCTCCTTCTAAGAATAAATTAACTGTAGTTTCAATTTCATGGGTCTCGGACGATCGAGGAATAGACTTTGATCAAGTCCCAACAGCGACATTCAGAGTTCAATTAAATATGGAACGTGTGATTAATGCCTAGAAAGTTCATCTCATGGCTTAGAATTACGACTAGAAAATAAAATCTTATTTCGTGGAAAATCCCTCCTAACAATATCGTCGTAATTTCATCATTTTGATTAGATCTGTTAGACCATCCCAACTCATTGGGAGTGAAATACAAGCTAATGATATTTTATTATTGATATCTAAAAAATATATCTCTAAAAGTACTATAGTCTAATAATATCAAGTCACAATAAAAGTGATTCCAAAAATAAGACGATCAAAATTTGATCTGGTCTACTAAAGGATTTACATAATTCATACCCCCACCGAATAAAATACATATTTCATATATTTATCTTTTTTTTCCTCCTGGAATCAACCTTATTATTATATTCCCTTAATAATAATTAAATAGAAAAAAAGGGAAAGAATTAAGAATGATTAGAGTTTTTTTTAAAAAAAATATTATATTAACTAACATAACTAACATTATGAATCTACTAAAATTAGTTAATTAAATATTTTATTAAGTGTCGGATTAGTACCTTAGGTCTAAATTCTGTTTTTAATATAGGAATTCCTCCATAAGCTAAGCAATCTATAAATATTCATGTAATTAATTAAATATGAGGATAAGCCCATAATCTACATTTATGTAATTAATAATAATTATTGTTGATTTTGATTTTTTTTTTTGAACATTTATGTATATATCATTATATCTACATTACAAACACACACACACACACACATAATCTTAAAATGCGATAGGTTACTAATCACATCAACTACGATTCTCGCACAGGCCAGGGAAGGAACGGCAAGAAAAGGATTTGACTGAAAACAAGAGCATCCATTTTATAAAGCAATGAATAACCAAATGAAATGATTTTTGAAGTTTTGACCCAAAAATGAACATGTAGGAGTATAAAATATATTAATCTCTTGCTGATTTTAGCGTGTCCCATATGAGTACTCGTTAAAAATTACTATAAAATCTGTCTTTGGTTTCTGACAGACAACACCTACGAAGAGCATCGAAGCTAGTGTGGAAGATGATGAAGAAGAAGAAGAAGGGCGCCAAAGTTGCAGACGCCCTGGTCTTCTATTGTGCTGTGATGACTCTGTGTTTGAAGCTGAGCGTCTCAAAAAGCAACACAACTACGGTGCCGGTGAAGGTGGGAGTTGTACTTGATCTTTCCCACACAACTGCTAAAATCGGACTCAGCTGCATCAACATGTCCCTCTCTGACTTTTATGCCTCTCATTCTCATTACAACACCAGGCTCCTCCTCCACGTCACTGACTCCCACTCACACATCATCACTGCTGCCTCTCAAGGTTCTCTCTCTCTCTCTCTCTCTCTCTCTATATATATATATATATATATATATATATATATATATATGCCTTCTGCCTGCTTCTTCGTCTGCTTGATCCTTGTTCTGCATAATTGATCGTCGTGTGTCATTATGTATTCGCTTTCTTGGGTTAATCTATCAAGGCAATATGTATTTGACAGTGATCAGACTAAGTTGGAAAATGGCTACTGCGTTTTCTCCGGTTTGAATTCGAACCAAGTGGAAGAAAGTTTATTGGAATTAATATTTTATATTTCAACGTCGAAAACTATTCCTTTTGATCTGTATAATTTCGAATAATGTTTAGGTTCCTGGTTTTCCTTTATAAATATCCCTCGTCGGATGTGAAAATCGTTAATTGGTTCTTGCTTTATTGATTAAACGGTTTTGTCAAGAACTAGTGTCTGGTATTTTCAAGAAAAGTGCACTCACATTTTTTTAAGGAATATGTAGAGACACAAACAATTCAATGACACTGAAAATAAAATTTCGTTCCACAGCATGAACGAACCAAACGGAGAAAAACGGCAATATATGAAATTATAAGCCAAACGCTGGTTTTTGTTTTATTCTTACCTCAAGTCGCCAGGCAATATGTACAAAGTCAAACATGTTTCTGATTTTTTGTATTTTGGGGATACACACAGCTATAGATCTCATAAAAGTAGAACAAGTGCAAGCCATAATCGGACCCTTTACGTCAATGGAAGCTAACTTCGTAATCAGACTCGGAGACAAAGCTCATGTGCCCATCGTAACGTTTTCGGCAACAAGTCCTTCTCTTGCTTCCCTTCGGAGTCCATATTTCTTTCGAGTTGCACAAAACGATTCAGCTCAAGTGAACGCCATTGGAGCAATCGTCCAAGCTTTTGGTTGGAAAAACGCAGTGCCCATTTACATAGACAACGATTACGGGAAAGGGGTCATACCCTTTTTAACTAATGCTCTTCAACAAGTGCACGTTCAAATACCTTATCAGAGTTCTATTTCAGCTTCAGCCACCGATGAAGATATCAAAGCAGAGCTCTACAAGTTAATGACCATGCAAACCAGAGTGTTCGTTGTGCACATGACACCTAATCCAGGCGTGCGACTCTTTAGAATAGCATATGAGATTGGTATGATGAACGAAGGCTATGTTTGGATCGTCACCGATGGTTTGGGCAATGAGGTGAATTCATTAGGATCCTCAGTGATATACTCGATGCAAGGAGTACTGGGTATGAGGACCTATGTTCCAAAAACAGAAGGGCATGACGATTTTAAAGTTCAATGGAGAAGAAAATTCGTAAAAGACAATCCTACCCTTGTTGATACAGATCTGAATGTTTTTGGAAATTGGGCTTATGATACTGCCACAGCATTAGCTATGGCTGTTGAGAAGGCCGGCGCCAAGAATCTCGGATTTGATATGAGCAATAGTGCTTCTGGTAATTTTTCTGATCTTGAAAAGTTGGGAGTTTCAGAGAATGGGGAAAATCTAAGTAAGGCATTATCAGAGACTAGATTTAGTGGCATAAGTGGAGAGTTCAGTGTTATTGAGGGGCAATTGCAAGCATCCACATTTGAGATAATCAACGTTAATGGTAATGGAGAGAGACTGGTAGGATTTTGGACACCAGAAAAAGGAATAACAAGGGATCTGAATTTCACAAGCACAAGCACTACATATTCTAGTTCTAGGAATAATTTGAAGCCTATCATATGGCCAGGAGATACATCCTCTGTTCCAAAGGGTTGGGATAATCCTAAAAATGAGAAAAAGACCATGAGGATAGGAGTTCCTGTGAAAAAGGGTTTTACTGAATTTGTGAAGGTAACACATGATCGTAGCACCCATAAAACAGATGTCACTGGATTCTGCATAGACGTATTTAAGGCAGTGCTGGAAGTTTTGCCTTACGCTGTCCCATACGAATTTATCCCATTCGAGAAACCCGATGGAGAACCAGCAGGAACATACGATGAGCTGATCAACCAAGTTTCTTATGGGGTAATTATATTCTCTTTTTCCGCCTCTTATTCTTTCTTAAATAACAACATAAAATATGTTTGTGTACCTAACAATGAGTTGACAGAATCTGGATGCTGTTGTTGGAGATACGACGATTACAGCAGACAGGTCGAATGAGGTGGACTTCACTATGCCATACACAGAATCTGGTGGGACTATGATTGTTCTGTTGGTAGAAAATAAGCACAAGAGTCCATGGGCTTTCTTGAAGCCATTGACCTGGGATCTGTGGGTGATCACAGCTTTTTCGTTCATATTTGTTGCCTTCGTCGTGTGGGTGCTTGAACATCGAATAAACGATACGTTCCGAGGACCTCCTTCACATCAGATTGGTACCAGCTTATGGTTTTCATTCTCAATCTTGGTGTTCGCCCATCGTAAGAACCAAATCTTTATTAAACATATATGAACCAACTAACTTTTAGTTAAAAAATATCAAGAGTTATTCTAATTTGCAGGGGAGAAAATAGTGAGCAACTGTGCTAGGTTTGTGGTGATAATGTGGGTCTTCGTGGGACTAATTCTGACCCAAAGCTACACGGCAAGCTTGACTTCGCGCTTGACCGTTCAACAGCTGCGTCCAAGTGTTACAGATGTGAATCAGTTGATAAAAAATAAGCTGAATGTAGGGTACCACAGTGGTTCTTTTGTGTATGGGATATTGAGGAAAATGGGATTTCAAGATTCACAACTCATTCCTTTTGATTCCCCAGAACACTGTGACGAACTGTTTACACAAGGAAGTGCCAAGGGTGGCATTGACGCTGCTTTTGACGAAATGCCTAATGTGAAGCACTTTCTTGCAACTTACTGCTCCAAGTATGCTTCCACATCTCCACCTACCTTTAGAACTGATGGCTATGGTTATGTAAGTTCCTTGTTCCTCTTTTCTATATATATCTTACAATAATGTATTGTCCTTCTTAACTGTTACAAATTATGCAGGTGTTCCCTAAAGGGTCTCCTCTAGTGGCAGACATATCAAGGGGAATCCTGAATGTGACTCAGGGAGATAAAATGAAGACAATAGAGAACGCGTGGTTCCAGGGAAGTTATTGTGCAGGGAATGATGCCTCAGTTTCATCTGATAATCTTGGCGTCGATAGTTTCTGGGGACTCTTCTTCATAGCAGGGCTTGCTTCAGTTTCAGCTCTCTTCATATTTGCAGTCAGATTCTTACATGAGCATAAGCATGTATGGCATCCCAATCATTCTAACTCATCATCATCATCAATATGGAAACGAATCGGTACGTTGCTTAAAGTGTTTGACGACAAAGACCTGAGCTCCCACACATTCAGAAAAAGTGGACGTAAAAGCCCAGCTCATGGATCATCAACAGGTGCGACTGAGTTCTTTCCAAGTCCAAGTACTCACTTCCCACCAAGTCCGTGCAGTCAGACGGAATCAAATTTCTCGTTTTCAGTAGAACATGGAAACGTTAGTCCATATGGAGAGGCACCTCAAGACATAGAGATGAGCATGGTGCATAGTTTCCCACCTTCACCCTCACCTGTAACTAGTCCTTCAAACCACTGATGCAGATTAATTACGCCCACCTCAACCTGACACTACCAGATGTGTGTGTGTGTGTGTGTAATTTCTGTAACATATTGCTCTTGATGATGTTTCCATAGATATATGTAATAATTTCTGTGATTCAAAACCCGAACCTAAGAGGTATTGCCAACCTATTCCAATAAAATCATCAAGGTTTTAAGAGAATTCAAATTCATATGGATTAAATATCCTAGCTAAAAGCGCAAGAGACGGGCACGTTTCTCCTTTAAAATAAAAATTGATCATGATGATCCCAAATTGAGCAACATAAAACAGGTTAAGGGGGTGTATTTTTGCCCGGAAATTTTTAATCAGGGTAATTTTGTTTCGGAAGTTTTTAAAATAAAACAATTTTATCTTAATCGTTATCCCAATTAATTTTGACTATTAGTTGACCAAATATGTTGAACTGTTTACATGTTATCCACGTCATTTTTTTAAAGTGCAAATTTACACCAAAAATTTTAAATCTAATTTTAAAAAAAGATGAAATAGATTTCCGACGTAAATTTGCAACTTAAAAAAAATAACATGGATGACATATGGACTGTCAGCTTAATATATATGATCAACTAACTGTCAAAATTAATTAGAATAATGATTAAAATAAAATTATTCTATTTTCAACACTTAGAACAAAATTAACCCCCAAAAAACTGTGGAAATGAAATTGTGCCCTAACCCATATAAAATTGACCAAGTCCTTAATTCTCAAGACTGACGAAGAGTTTACTCCAAAGCCAGAATCTAGTCATAAATAGTTAAAACTGTGTCTCGTTCTGTTTGTTCTTGACAGGGGAAAGATGTTTGTGTCTATGTCAAATCATTTTGACCTCAATAGCAATGACTGACAGCTATGACGAAACTTTCGTTCTAGTCCACTCGTTTTCATTGACCCGTACTTAAACTAAGAAATTGATTCTGCCTCCTTTTCGATTAGTTTTTCATGTTCATGTTCCCTTTTAGCCAACAAAAAAATATGAGAAAGAGAGATATCAATGTGCACGGAATCAGATAATTTAATATGGGTTTTGATTCACGAAGATTATGATTGCGTGCTCGCCAAGCATAATTAGCTGGCAAAATTTTAATTAAACTTCATTCAAAAACCATCTCAATCAGAAATCATCGAATTGAACAATCATCACTAATATGAATATATATCAATATTAATGATGATTTTTTTTTTTGCCAACTAATCATGCTATTATTTTGAATTATAACGCTTTGATCCTTCAAAAGAAATTGGGTCGTATCTTGGTAGTTTCTACATTACCCCCAGAGACCCTGACATTCCCCGCTGCTTTAGAAGATAAAAGTGGGGCAGCCCGGGATTAAACATCTTCCTCATATTAGAGTTTAGATTGTTTAGACTTTTATTTTATTTTTATATTTCATTAAGAGTAAAATGTATAATATAGAAATAAGCTGAATTATATTTTAAATCGAAATAATCGAATTTTATTTTAAAAATTGACAGGCGAGCTGATAGCTCAGAAGGAAATAAACTGATAGATTAACTGACGATCAGGCGATGTGAGAGGACAATTTAAGAATGAAAGTATGAAACTATGCCTATATTTGGCAAATGTCAACTAATGTTTAAAATTAGGAGAACTACTGTTGTCTCTGTGGAAGAATAATTTGCCTGAGATATGATCTGGTTATTGCAAATTCCCTTCCCCTGTACTGCACATAAATATATGCCCTAACTCCGCTGCAAGGCTTCTTGCTCTCCTCTGGGAGCTAATAAAATTACAGGGGAGAGAGAAAGGTAAAGAATATTATTGATCTATACAACTCATGTTATACTAGACACTACTAACGATGGAGCACAACATGATATGCATTCATTACAAAACTTTCCTACCCTCTTTATACATTTATTAATTTTATACACACATATCATAATTTACAATGATATTATCACCGTAGGAATTGTTCAAGGCACTCCTTCAATTTCTGGAAAGTCACAGGTTTTGACACAAATGAGTCCATTCCATTTGCGTAACACTCTTCCGCACTCTCTGACAAAGCATTCGCCGTCATCTGCACATGAGATGGTGATCAACGCAACGATCACTTCACTTACAAGTAAAGGATTTGTGTAGAAGATAATCAGATTAATTAAGTGCTTACTGCAATAATGGGCATTCGCTTTGTGGAATGCTCAGAAGTTGAAATGCTTGGCTCAATTCCAGCTTTTGTTGCAGCATCCCAATTGCCTGTTTCCTCATAAGAGCGAATCAATTTTGTTGCTTCAAGACCATTCATAACTGGCATGCACACATCCTGCAAATTGCAGATTCCATAAGTACTCATATTATTCACACAAAACAATTCCGGTTAGGTTCCAGAAATTGTGAAGTACCATCAGAATGAGGTCATAATTAATGCGCTGAACTGCACGAACAGCTTCCACTCCATTGTTGACCACATCTATGGTGTGACCTAACTGCTTCATCATCGAGCGTGCCACCATAACGTTGACGTTGTTATCTTCAACTAGAAGGATCTTCGGCTCTAATGGAGGTTTGGCCACTGTTGATGTACTGTCACTTCTACTAGTAACACATTGACAAGTTCTGCTATCCTTCTCTTGTGTCTCGCTTGATTGCTGGATTTTGCTTGTCCTTGTTTCCACACCAATTTCTCTGATCTGAACACATTTTTCTCTACTAACTACTTTTTCATTCTCTGTTTCTGGCTTATGAGTCGTTGAGCTTCCTGATTCAGACATCTCCGGCGAGCTCGTTACTGTCGTCACTCGTATTACATCTTCAACTGAAGTTGTTCCATTTGAAGCGACGTCGTTAGAGGGTAGAGAGTAAGAATTCTGCGAAAACCCATTGAAGTTATGAGGGAGTGTGAGCCCAAGTTTATGGGGTAACAACTTTGGGGCCCTGGTAGATCCGTTGGAGGAGAAAAGTGAGCCCAATGTACGTGGTTGGAATTGGAAGAATCCTTGTGTGGCGTCATCAGAAGCAGCGTCGTCGTTCTCCATATCTGAGGGCTCGTCGTCGGGGTCATCTGAATTATCACAGGCAATAGAAACCTTGTACGGGAGTATGAACGTAAATGTAGAACCACAGTGTTCTTTGCTTGACACTGTTAGACGACCATCCATTAATTCGACCTGGTCCAATAAGAAAAAAATAGGTGTTATATTAAGGAATCATTATCACCCAAAAGCTAAGTAAAAAGGATGATCAAATTACGGACTATTTACCAGTTGTTTGCATATTGCTAGTCCAAGCCCTGTGCCACCATACTTTCGAGCGTGATCTGCACTGACTTGCATGTACCTTTTAAATAAAGTAGGAATTGCTTTTTCTGTTGCACAACAAACAAAATAAAAAACATATATATACAGAGTAAGTAACTTTCTGGTAGAAATCAAATTCATGTGGTTCAGTTTAATAAGATACCTGGTATTCCAATTCCAGTGTCATATACATCACAACGTATGTAAACTGTAGTTTCGGTTGAATGAGGTTGCTCCTCTGCATCCCCATTCCTTGAGCATTCGCTTTTAACGGGAGATCTACATTCATCACTACTCCCATTTTGAGATGCTGAGAAGTATTTCTCTTCTGATAATCCACTCACTGATACATTTGACTTGTCTCCACTAATCTTTTGGAGACCTTCTTCTGATTGTCCAAAATTGGGCTGTGCTACAACGTAGAGATTTATGCCAACTTTACCTTCATGGGTAAACTTGATTGCATTGCTGCAAAATTTTTGGAACGAAAAATCAATCCAAATGGTAAAATTTTGAGGACTTATATATAGTGTTTTTTAGTTTGTTCAGAAATGTACCTTATGAGGTTTGTGAGAATTTGCCGAATCCTTAAAACATCTCCAGTGACCTGAAATAATGAGGAGAGGCAAGAACATTAAAGAAAAACGTTAATATCATACAAGTGCTCTCTTCTTGATACTTGATGGATTTTTTTGAAGGAAAGCAAGATGAGAAGTGTTGCATAAGATTTCACCTCAATAGGTACATCATCAGCCACATGACCTTCTAGGGTTAATGTTTTCTGCAATGATGCTGCAGCAGTCTGTAGTACATGCCTCACTACCTCTCTTGGACGGAATTTGGTAGCTTCCAACTTCATGGCTCCTACATAGACAAGATCACCAACCCAAAATCACTTGTCTCAACTAAAACTTCTAAATTGCTCCAAAGATGCTTTAATAATAGTGTTTAGTTAGTTTTTCTGACCTGACTCAACCTTGGAAAGATCTAATATGTCATTTATAAGTTGAAGAACCAAATCTCCTGAGGAAAGCATGACTTCCAAGAGCTGTCTTTGCTCCTTGTCAAGTTTTGTAGTAGAAAGAATCTCAGCCATGCTAACAACCCCAGACAGTGGAGATCTTATTTCATGGGACATGGTCGCTAGCATTTGTTTTGCTCGCATAGTCTCCTCTATTCAAGGTGGGTAAACAATAATAATAATAATAATAATCATTCTTGCTGCCAAATCGAGTTGGAGTAAAATTGAGGACTAATTTTTGACTGAGTGATCAAACCTGTAATGTGAATGGTCTTATTTAATTCAGTCTCCTTTGCTTTCTGAACTGCAATCTCTTCCCTAATCTGTGCCATTCTTTCTCTTTTTCTCACCTGTAATATGTCTGAAATATCAATACCCTCTTCTGCAACAAGAAGATTGCAAATGTCTTCCAAAATCAGATAGAATCTACCTGATCAGTTACATCCATTCCCATGTAATTTATCCCAATTGTCTCCCCTGCTTTGCTAAAGACAGGTTCTACATAGATTAAGAATGTCTTTGATCCAAATAGTTCTGTCTCAAAAGTAATTTCCCTTTTTGCAGGCAATCCTTTTTCCAGAACTTCTCTCTTAAAATCTTGAGATTCCCTAACTCCAGACCCCGTGAAAATTTCCACATCTGTTCTTCCTATGATGTCCTGAAAGAGTGCAGTAGAGTCAAGACATTTCAGCATACTTAACATCACACAATTTTGAGAAAGAACAAGTCAGTTCTGATGTTTCAGACTTTCAGGGGCATTTTTTTTTTAATATAAAAAAGTCACAGCAGAATACATTGATACAACACCTGACACACAAAATTTCAACAAGAAAAGTTTATTACCTCCTCCTGCAATCTTGGGAAATGGTTATAGATAAAGCGATAGCGCAACTCTTTGTCCTGAAAGAAATAAAAAGAGAATCAACCCTTTAATAGAAGGCAGAAGTTGAGAATTAACATAATGTTGAACCCAGAAAGTTTACAATGAAGAAGTTGTAGTCAAAGTATTCAAATAAGTCTTGGCCCAAGTTCCACAGGGATACTGTATGCTAATTCCAAAGTACTGCACATATATACATCAATTTACTGACAAGTACCTACACTTCGTTATGCCACCAATGAAGGGTTTAGTTGCACAGTTGGCTTATTCATAGTGAATAAAAACGCAATTTCAGTCCTTTCTGGGTCCCATGCACCTAGGTATTACAGTAGGATAGTGTGCAGAGTGTCAAACAAGATATGGCTTTGCTAGGGTGAATTTGGTGCCTCTTCATGAGATTGTTAGTTATCATCATGGTAATTTAGTTAATTTACACATAAGCTTGTTCTAACACTTTTCAACTTAAAGTTTGTTCTGAAAAACTCAAGAAAAGAATCTAACATCAGGTGTGAATATTGAAAGAAGTCCTAAGCTAAGATCACTCTATAAGTTGTTACAGAGGCAGAAAAATCAACAAAATACTCACTGGAATTTACCTGATGGCCTATGACAACTGGTGCATTCTGCAGAATAAAATGCAAGAAATTATCTGCTCTTTTCAGAATCTGTGACAATTCTTCTACAGGAGTGGACTGTCTCTCAAGATTCTTTATGCTTTCTTCCAGCTTCTCCATAAGTGTCTGCTCTCTCTGAGTACTTGCCTCCAACAATTTTTCCAAATGTAGGGCCCTTTGCTTCCAGTACACAACAGTATCATACTCGGCATCTATTTCAATACCCTTGTTCTGAACAACAACATCATTTTTCCTGCGAGGCCTATCATGCCATATGTCATAAACTTCATCCAATATAGAAACTGATCTTTTATCATCCCCATATCTTATGTCCTCGAACCGGTGCTCTTCCAATATCTTCAACTTCCTCAGCTCAACTTCCTGTCTTTGTTTGCTTAGGTTGTCGAGTTCTTCTCGCAGGAGACGCACAGCATTAGCCTGCTTGTACTCCAAGTATTTCATGAAATAGGTCAACTGAGTTGACCCTCTGTCTGTATAGTTAGTGAGCTCCATGAGACGCTTGAAATCTACTATAGTTGGCTCCTCCACTATTGTGACCTCCTCTAACATGTCTTGGTCACTTCCAGGCTTCTCTATGTTGAACTGTTTCCCAGCATCAGCTCCAATATCTTCTGGCCACATTGAAGGGAGGACTTCTATGTCCATGTCCTCCAAAAGGTCATGCTCCATCTCACAAACCATTAAACAGTCTCTGATTAAATCCACTTGCTTTTGTGCAATCTACAAGGAAGTCATGTTTGCATTTCTAGTCATCCAATTCTGACTCTTGGCTTTCTTTTTGTATCGCATACAAAGCCCCGACAGACCAATTGGAGAAGATGAGTTCCTTACAAGTTTGGCTCTCAACTACGAAATAAAAGAAAGAAAATAGGTTAGAGTGAATGAGTAGGAAGCACAATATGAAAATATTAACTGGTGTTAAATTATTGTCATTTCAGGACATGCCAAGCTGTCCAACCATCGGAAAAGGCATCTGAAAATAAAGCAGCCAAAATTTCATAATTTAATTAACCAAAAAGACATCAGCCAGCAATTATGAATACAGCACAGCTGTTCAAGAAATTTTAATAAGGGAACAGAAGGGGAGGAAATAATTCAGAGCCAAAAGAGAAGAAAGAAAGAAAGAAAACAATATTTGACGAATTGACCAGGAGTATTGTCGAATGCATAGGTGGCAAACATGAAGCATGAGATATTAAACTGAATATCAAACTCAAGCCAACTCTTCAAAAATTTGGAGCTGAATAGCTGATGATATACATTCTCATATGAAACGGAAGCAATCAAGGCGACTGACTCGGGGAACTACAACAACGATCAATGACCCCGAGATCCATTAAAACCAAGACGAAAATGGATTAAAATATCTGAAAGCAAGTCATTTCGTGGACGATTTATTAAGAATTATAGCAGTGGATTGAAGAAGGCATCATTGTTCATTGAGCGTACCTTGGTGCTTCCGATGAGAGAAAAGCCAGCCGGCAGGGAAGTCCCAGAAAGAAGAATTTAGGATGAGAAATGTCCAAATAGCTTTTTCCTGCAGATCTGAAGAATCGCTTCAACTAGGTAGTCAAAAGCCTTCAACGATACAGAAGAAAAAAACGCAGCTTATGGCTAGGAGAGAAAGAGAGAACAGAGCATGTGAGAGCGAAGGAAAAAAGGGAAACTAAAAAAAAAGAAGAAGAAGGGGAGAATTAAAATGGAGATGACAGATAACCAGGAAGCCATGTGCATGAGGAGGTCCAAAATGATAGAGAATGGTGAGTCATTTTGTGAATTTCGCATATATTTTAGTGGGTCTGGGTGTGAGTTTGTGTTGTGAGACAGCGTTCAGAGGCTCAGAGAGCTTCGTCTGGCATAACATGAGATATATAAAACAGATTCAACTAATCATAAAATAAAATATATAGAGAGAGAGAGAGAAGCAGAGTTTTTGTGGGGGGATGGAGTTTTTAAATGCCAAGGAGGCCATTGGTGTTCCCGGGCCTTCTCCTGTGGTGCATGGACACATGTGGAGGGTGATGCGCGTTTGAATCACGCGCCTGCTATTTTCCTCGAGGATGCATGCACGGAGACGTGAAAGAAGCAACGGGGCGGCTGCACGGATTCTTATAAAACAAGGTTCTTAATTCGTGACCAGCTTTTCAATCTTGGGATCAATCTAGCTACAGTTTACGTGCAATACTCATTTGTGTACACTTCATAACCAGTTTTTTTTTTTTTTAATAATTTTAAAGTCTGATAAGTTAAGCAAATCCTATCTTCCTATTCACTGCTACTTCACGCATTCTCGCTTCTTATTTAGATAATATACTCGTGTGGATTTAGGATTAAAGCTGTGCAAGTTGTGGTGTTTGGGAGATGCTAAAAATGCAGCATAAGATAGTACTATATCTGCAGCATTGAAATGCGTTAAAATGAAAAACCGTTTACTTATGCAATTAACCGAGGGTGGCTGTTTCGGAGGTAATTCCAGAGGTGTATTGGCATATTATCTGGTATCGTAGGTTCCCAAAAGCAAGAATGAATAAAGAAATGGGGGAGAAGACATAAATAATGAAATCACGAACTCGTCTATAGAATGGAAATATATTAGTTGGAGAGACATGGGTTGGTTTTTTCTTTTTTCTTTTTTTTTTTTATTTTGTATAAAGAGAAGGAATACACATGAATGCGGGGAATGGCGTAATTGTTTATGAAAATAAACAACGAAGCTATATTGTCTATGCTTATATAGGGATCCCCATGTGAGGCCCTGCTGATTCGCCCTTTCCCAATTAAAATACCTATTGCCACGTGGCATCCTCCACTCTCGGCACTTGGTTTCCCTCTCTCCGCCTTTATGGCCTTCACTACTTTCTCCTCCCTTCTAGATTGTCCATATGATATTTAGAGGTTTTAAATTTTATTTTTTTATTTTTTTAAAAAAATATTTTAATAAATATATAATTTAAAATAAAGATAATCTCTTAATTAATATTTTTTAAAAAATAATTTTTTTATTAAAAAATAACTAATTTTAAAAAAATCAAATTTAGATTATTCATATCTCATCTAGACGATTCAGATAGAAAAAACTTTTCCTACTCATCCCAGAGATAAGCAGCAGGAAACTGGGTCCCTTTCCATGACCCTTTTTTTCAATACTCACAAACAACACAGGTTAATTCAAATTAGAGAGCAACAAATCCCTATCCTTCAGTGTTGCCAGATTGTGAGTTGGAACCCTTCATAGAGGATATAATGAATGTGAGTTTTGACACAAAAAAAAAAAAAACAATTGCAATATCTTTAACATGTACTAGTAATATTGATTAATCATGAACGTACTCTGCGAGTTATGTAGCCTTGCTTTCTTCTTCCCTCAAATGGAAAATCAAACCCTACATTATTTGTCATTCCTGGCTGATTTATGTATCAGAGATGGATCAGAAAGTGTTTAAAAGTCAGTGCCAACATTTTTTTTTTTTGGAGGAAAAAACATATTTTATGTTCAACTTTATATCATTGACATATACATTATTTTATAAAATCTAACAAAACACTACTTGTTAAATCCTTGTAACACCTGACAAAAACATTATCCTGAACATCAAATATCATACACTCTTCTAGCAATATTTCGCCATGAGTTTGATTAAGCACCTTGCCATCAGTTTATTATTTTTTCTGTCAAAAAGCAGGGAAGAAAATTTCCAAGCATACTTAAAAATTGGAAGGAAAAAAAGTACTTAAAAATGATGTATCCTAACAGGAATACCCTGTCTGAACTCTAAAATACAATAAATAAAAAAAAGACTACCACATCAGAAATGACCATATAAAATGTGACAAACGAGGTAAAAGCAACACATAATAAAAATTAAAAATTAGGGAAAGGATATGATAGTGGGGTTAATTAGAGGGAAGGGGTAATTGGAAATGATGAGGCAAAATGGGGGAAAAGCTCCTGAAGCCTGGGTGATTGTTCCAGACAACCTCCTCAATAGCCGGATGATTGATCCTAATAATTATAAAATTTAAAATAATACTTGCAATCAAAATCTGCAACCAACACTTGAGTGATTGAAGGGTGTAGGCGTTCTCTGATTTTGTTTGACGTCCTAACTCCTCGTTTGTAACGGGTATTTGTACGTACTTGAGGCCTGAACAGAGCCAGTTCTGCCGCAGAAGGATTACAGCCTTTGCTACATTATGACACTCTATCGTCATCAGTGTTGCACTTTAATTGCATGCCAATTCATGTTCACTAATCAACACACAACATTCAAATGGGTGACTCTGTCTGTGAAGAAACCCAATATATGCAGTAGTCACTGATTTTAATATTTCTTCGGTATTTGGTATTTAATATAAGGTATAATTTTTTTATTTATCAATTTTTTTATATTTACCCATGTTGATACTTTCTCAATAATATAATCAAGAAGGAAAAAGAATGAAGGAATTAAAGAAGATTATTAGAGTATTTCAGAAAATACATATCAGATTAACAAATTCAACTAGCTTTCTTAATCTACCTAAATTAGATAAATATATCTTATAACAACTGGAAAAGTATCTAGTTAGTGGGATGTATAAGAGAGAGAGAGAGATAGAGAGTGGAGGTAGGATATGAAGAGGGAGGGTGATATGCGAGGCTTTGATTTGGAGAAGCTTTTTGGAGCGCAAAAACTTGCTATATATGGTGGAGAACACCACTCCGCATTTTCATCCCCAAAACTTTCCATTCCTTGTCCCTCACCTTCTCACTCTCACTCCACACCCTAATAATTCAGAGTCACCCATTTGTATCCTTCTAATTAAGACTTGAATTTGCGTGTGTACGTTGGGTAGTGTAGGAGGAGTAGGACCTAGTTAAGACTGCCCACCAATTCAATTCAGCCATTTAATAATAATGCCTCTTCTCCCCCTCTCTTTTTTATGTTGATGCACAATCTGCATCTTCTAATGCAATCCCTCCATTTATGAAATTTAGATACTTGAGATCTAATATAATGGTGAAATTGATGAAAATGTTAATAATAAATTTTAAGTTAGGTGGTATAAATGGAGAAAAACTACTAAAACTAGTTGTGATAAAAAAATTACCTAATAAGATAAAATGAAAATTTTATCACACTGCTATAAGACAAACAATAATTTATGGTAATGAATACTAGGTTTTGAAGATACAACATAAGCATAAAGTTGAGGTAATTGAAATAAGAATGTTGAAATTGATGTGTAGTCATGTAAAAATGGATAAGGTCTGTAATAAACATATTTGTAAAAGAGTTATAGTAGCATAAGAGAAAAAGAGTAGAAAATTATTTAAAGAAGTAGTTTTGACACATTCAAATATGATTATTGGATGCACTAATGAAAAGCGTTGATCAAATAGTATGGAGTCCCTTATTTAGAAAGGATACGGTAAATGAAAACCAAAACAAAATATTTAATAAAATTATTAAGCAATATATTTTAGATAATAATTAATCTAGATATTTAATTGTTAATAGATCCCAGTGGCTCTGTGCAATCAATATTGCCCATCTCACCAAAGTAGAATAAGGTTTTAATTTGTTGTTGTTGTTTCATGCTGTGGATGTGTGTGATTCAATTAATATGGGAATGAAATATGAATATTGCATTACTTTTTTAAAAAAAATTAAGAGAATAATGTGATGGCGTGCCCAATCATTGGTGGAGCCCAAGATGTGGCAAATAATGGTAAAGAAGCTGAGAGATCACTCAGAGTTATATGCGGGTAAACATAACTTTTATTTTTTAAAGTTTACTTCGATTTTAATTTTATTCTCTTAAATTTACTTCGTTTATTACAGTTAGTCTCTTAAGTTTAAAAAGAATTTAGTAGCGCCTTTGATGGTGTTAATTCGTTCAATGTGGCGCTGATGTCATTAAATTCATCCAGTAGTTTTGGTTCTTAAAGTATGCCTTGATTTTGATTTTAGTCTCTCAAGTTTGAAATTTGTGGTTTTTGTCTCTCAAACTTGCTCTGTTTATAGCTATTAGTCATTCAAGTTTGAAAAGGACTTGATGCCTCGATTTTGATTTTAGTCCCTTAAGTTTGAAATCGGTAGTTTTGATCCCTCAAGTTTGCTCTGTTTATAACTATTGATCCCTTAAATTTGAAAATGACTTGATGTCCAGGTTATAAAACTTAAACTGGACCGATCGGTTTAACCTGAAAACCAGCAAATTGGTTCGATCCGGGAATCAACCTGATTCAGCTTTTTAAAAAAAAAATCGATTTTTTATAATTTCATATTAATAATTCTTAAATCTTCACTTTCTGACCAGTTTGGTCTTAGTTTAGCTACGATTTAACTCTGGTCTGACCTAACCTTGACCTAGTATCCTAGCCGGTTCAGTGACTAGTCTGGATTTAATTAATTACCTTATTTAGTGGCGCCTTTGACGGCGTTAATTATTTCTATGTGGCGCTAACACTGGTAAAATAGCTTATGTATCATACATTTTAAGACAAGTGATATCAAATATATTATAATATATTATATTGTGCTAGAAAAAAATAAGAAAAAAGGACATTAAAACGAAACATACAAGCCTAAAAGGCATAGCATATAATCTATATATGGCTTGTACGTCTCGTTTTGATGCAATTTTTTTATTTTATTTTTTGAAGCACAATATAATATATTATAATATATTTGTCATATCAGTTGTCCAAAAAGGCATGACACATAAGTTATTTTAACAATGTTAGCACTGCGTCGGACGAATTAAAACCTTCTAAGGCGCCACCAAATCCTTTTCAAATTTAGGGGATCAACAGTTATAAACGGAGTAAATTTGAATAACAAAAACCACCGATTTCAAACTTAAGAGATGAACGGTGATAAACGGAATAAACTCAAAGGATCAAAACTATTGATTTTAAATTTAAAGAACTAAAATCAAAATCAGATTAAATTTTAGTGACCAACAATTATATTTACACCCTTATATGCGCCTAGGAGTACTCGTATGCCTCACGTCATATGCCTTTGAGGGGGACGCACCCTAATGTCACATTTAATACATTGAAATTCAAGGTAAGGGATTAAAGGGATACACCCTGATGTCACATTTGATACAGTGGAATTCAAAGTAGGGGATTAAAGTTGGAAGTGGAATTCAAAAATTAGTTTGTTTGGTACGTAGGATTCCACTTTCGTGTGGATAGAAGTGAGTATTCATAAAAGTGAGACTATTAACTGAAAGTAAAACTTTGAGATTATTTTACTCTAGTATATTTTATCAATTTACCACTTTTACCCAGTTGGGTCGTCACCTTCGTCTCTCTCCACCCTCACTCGAAGGCCTCCCTCTCCATCCCTTACAACGACAAAGAGGTACCAGCAACGGTGAAGTACGGCGAGGCACCAACGATCTCCATGGTTCCTTGATTTTTCCCTTTCCCCTTCCTTCAGCCACCACCAGCTTTCGCCGCCCAGGCCTCCTCCGTCCCCCAGTGTCCTTTGCCTCAGCCTCTGCCAACCGCATCCCCTCTTCTTCCTCAAGCTTCGATCTTCATAAGCTTTAATGTCCTTGCCCATCTTTTCAATCTCTGGAAGCTTCGATCTCCATAACCATCTCTTCCATCTTGGTAAGGATGGAGGAGATCTGACAATGGAGAAGCATTGGTAAGGACGCCATGCCCATCTCTTTGATCTCGGCGATTTCACTGTGCTTGTTGTTCATATCATATTCACAGGCACCGTGATTTGTGCCGTTCGATGCTTGCATTTTTATTTTTAAATCGATTTGTATCTCAAATCTGCATTTGATTAATTGGTTTAACAAGCTTTGATGGTTGTCGGTGGTTCTGAGGTGCTGCTGGTGAATATGGTGCAGGATTGGGGCAAAGGGTTCAATCATGGGGTTGAGTTTTTTTCTTTCCAAAAAGTTTCATGGGTATTCTGGTTTTTTTTCTATAAATGAATATAATTAATATATCAACTCCATTGTCAAAATTTCCACCTCCAATTCAAATTTTATTTCAATTTCTAGTTGAACTTCCAATTCCATAAAAAAACTCTAAACTCTTCCACGGGACTAATCGAGGCATTAAATGGTTCTATTGTTCTGCTTCTCTCAGCCAAAAGGTGTGCAGCATTTTGGCTATTTTCTCTCCCAATAACTTCTCTGAGTTATCTCTCCTCCCCGTCATGTTGAAGCTGAACTACTTAAGACTGGTGCTCTGTAATAGACTATAGCGGACTGATACAGAGAGGATATGCATATATTTGAGTAATTCCATTTGGTGTTTCTGCTTTATTTGTGGAATAGCGAATGCATCTTCCAATGGTGTTTTTATTTACGGTGTATAAGGTACAAAGTAAATAAATTGGAAAGTTTTATTTTAATTTATATGAATGAGTTTATTTCCAAAACCAAATAACACACAACCAATTCGGATGAATCTAAGAATTAATATTTTAAAGTGCAAATTGAAAGGATCTAAATTGGTATTAGTGGATTAGGGAGCTGAGTGTGAGTGAAATTCAAAGTAGTTTGCATGCACCCATGAAACGACACGAATGAAATATTCCCTTTTTGAAAATATGTTAGTGTTAAAAAAGGGTGGCACACTGATTGCTTTCGTTAGTGAGATACAAAGGTGGCTTGCTCACATGCTGATTCTGTTTATTTAGAGCAGAAAACAAAATGCTTACTCCTTAGTGCTCCATAAATGCCTTGGTGCGTCTCAATAATAGTGTCGTGCCTGTCTTTTAACTTGATCCAAAAACATTAAACAACCTTTTATTAATTTAAACCTCAATAATAATGCTCCCCTGAGCTAACCACCTTCGAATATTTATTCATACCAAACAGTTCAATAGAATACAGCAAACCAGACTCTTTTTTTTTTTTTTTATATTTGGAGTGGAGAAGAAGATAAATATAAATATTTTAAAATAATTTAATTAATTTTCTTAATATCTTCAAAAAATCAATTTTATCCTATATTTAACATTGGAGGGAGTACCAACTAAGCATGGATATCTATGGTTTTAACCACAGCCCTAGCCGTTGTGGCATGGGACAGCAGATGAGACTTCTGTTATTGTCTTTTTTTGTGTGTGTATCGCGGGTATCCGATTAAGGGTGGGGGAGTACGATTCGAGGTTGGTCTGGAATATTCCTGAGGTGGGCTAGAATATCGAATCTGGCCCAATTGAAACTAGGAGGTCATTCTATGGAAGGCCCGGCCCATTTTACTTTTTCCCACAAAGCCACGAAGACTACAGAGATCTCTTTCTTCTAGTTCCATGAGGTGAAAGAGTTTGTTTGGATTAGTTTATGAAAACTCTATAAGTGATTATGAATTGTGATTCACATAATACTAAGTAACTTTTACGGTCTACGAGATAGCTTTTACGGTATACGAAGTGCTTTTACAGTTTATGAGGTGATGATTTTACGGTCTATAAGATAAATATATGGAGGAGATTTGTCTCGATTTACATGAATCGGGCTTATATAATAAGCCCGATTCATAAAAGCAATTCCAAACAAACTCTTAAAATAACATGACCTTGGAGAATATTGAAGAAGTTGAGTGCTTCGCAAACAATCATTGATTTTTTTTCCGGCATCAAATTTTAACAGTACAAGTGAAGTGAAGCAGTTTCCCAAATGACCTCCCCTAAAAGAAGAAGAAGAAGCAATCAGTTTATTATTAAACAAAGCATATTCTGCCCCAAAATTCCAGGGGTAGGTTAAACAATTGATTATAGAAGCAACCCATGTTAACACCAAACCATACCGCCCTAATAAAGGATTTTAGGTGGCGCAAGAGAAAGTGTTTAATTACGTAGGCGCCTTAAATTCAAGTCACCATCCTGCCTTTCCCTTTTCCCTTATCTGTCTCAGCCTACGAGTTAATAGCATCTTAGACTTCAACATCACACCCAACCCTCCAATGTTGTCTTCTTCATTCATATATCCATTGACTTCAGGGCTGCCAATTCCATCATCTTCCCAATAATATCATAATTACTATTTACCTTTTGAATGCCCCTTGTTTCTTCTATGAAATATATAATACTCTGCTGCTTTTTCTTGTGTTAATAACGGACGTTACCATTTTCCCTAATCCAGGCTTCCGTCATTACCTGTTCATGCTTTTGCTTTTATACAAGAGCAAGTGCAGTCCCAAAAATAAAATATGGGACCCTTTTTTTTTTGGCCATCCCTATCCTTTTCAGCTAATGAACGGAATGAGAAAAAGTGATTAAAAAGTGCAAGAAGGAGATTAGGCAATCATAAAACCCAAAGCTGCAAAGTGAAACCCCATAATGGGAGGAATTTGCAAACAAAAAGTGGCGGATCATTCATAATAAGGTAGCTTCATCCCGCGAGAGACTTTGCGCCAAAATAAAACCAACGTCAACTTCGCATCGGTTGAGTCAATGCTCACGTCCCTTTTCATCAGAGTTGCATTCAACTAGATGCTTTATAATTATAAATAGGTAAATAAGGCGTTCCCACTAATTTTTATATTTATAGTTTTATAAAATTATAGGGTTAACATGAATTCAGTACCTTAAATTTTTTTTATACATCAAACTTCTTAAAATATTTTTTTAGATATGTGTAATATCATAAACTATTTTTTATATTTAATATCCTAAAATATTTTTTAAAATATATCTAACACTCTAAATTATTTAAGTTGTTAAATATAAAGTTATAAAAAAATATTTTAGAATCATGAAAATTTAATTACTTAAGGACGGTGTATGCACCCAAAAAAATATGAATCTTAATTCTAATTTATATGAGGGTGTTTGAAATAACTTGATTTATTTTATAAATCCGATTTATATAAATTGAGATAAAATTTTTTCACATAATTATTTCGTAAACTGTAAAAGTTACTTCGTAAACCGTAAAAACTACCTCGTATACCGTAAATTATGATTGAAAAATACGATTAGAGGTTTCAATCACTATTCAAAACACACTTCATATGTATTCAGTTATTTTTTTTCAAAAAAAGGGAGAACAGTTTTCTTAATCCGGGGTCGCTCTGGGCTTAAACACAACGAAAGAGGAAGGCGGAGAAGGTCACTCTGCATTGTGCTTGGTTCCCAGGCAGAGACAGCAGAAGCCAGTAAACAACGCTTTAAAGCCAAATCTGTATTGAAAGGAATCGCTCCATGTTGGAGTATTTATTTTTTTTCCAAATTTTAGAGGGTTCACACAATCCATGAAAAGTCTGGGTATCGGAGCCATATCGTCGATCAGCAACGTCGGAGAGGCGTAGATGCTTGTCTACGCGGTATCATGGGATCTCAATTGGTTCCTGCAATTGATATTCACTGCTTTATTTGTTGCTATTGGATTGCATACCGTGGTCAAGAATACGGCCTCCAAGTATTTTGAGGTCGACGCCAATTTTGAGGGGGACCATCCCGCCGATCGAACTCCAATGCCCGGTCTTCTCATGCAAGACTCTCTTTGCGCCGTCTGTGGCCAATCCGGCACTAAGAAGTGCTCCCGTTGTAAAGCTGTACGATATTGGTACGCCCTGCAATCCTTCATCGTATTTCTTTTAGTTCTTCATCATGGTTTCTTGGTTTTTTTTTCCGGCTTCACTGTGATCAGGGGGTTTGGACTTCTGGCGTCCCATTGTCTCGGTAATTTTATAGGATCTTGTCTACCTCTAGTTTTAGTTAATTCGGCGCTGCAACTTCAAGGTTGCTCATGAAGCTGGCAAATTGATTTTGGTTTTCAATTTGGTCGTTTTATGCTGGTCCAAAAAAATGATTACATTCTTTTAAAAGTACTGTTACAAAAATTAGAAAAGAAAATTTAACTTTCGTCGCTGTTGATTTTCCAGCTCAGAAGCATGTCAAGTGTCGCACTGGAAATCTGGACATAAAACAAAATGCAAGGATTTCCATCAAACTAATGGAACCAATTCGACTCAAATCGGGGCAACTGATGTTGGGTTTAAAGCTTCAGCTGGGAATAAAAATTTGTCTGCAATTGCCCTGGTACCCGCTGTCGGAAAGTCATGGCCTATCAAGCAGCTTAAAGATGTAATTTTTGTAAAAAGCTTCATAAAATATTTCACTCCTGACGTTTGCCGGTTGAATCTCAAGTATTTTCTCGAACATTAAATTTAACAGTTGTGCTTTCCAGGTTATTTTTCCATATGATGAATTTGTTGGGTTTTTCAGCCGGGACAAATTAGGATTTCCTCCTTGTGGACTATTGAATGGTGGAAACAGGTTTTTGTCTTTATAATAATGAATCTTATAAATCATATTTAGTTTCGTTTGGATTCAAAATTAAATTCGTTGCTAATCTGTGCAGCTGCTTCGCTAATGCGGTTCTTCAATGTCTCTCATTCACAAGGCCACTTGTCTCCTATTTGTTGGAGAAAGGACATAGTAAAGAATGTAATGTCAATGAGTAGATCTTTCTCTTGGTCTTGCTGGTTCTCAGCTTTTCCTCATGTCTATGGTTGTTCATCATGGTTTTCCAGGCAGTCTTGATGACTGGTGCTTCCTTTGTGAATTTCAAATCCATGTTGAAAGAGCAAGGAAAAGTTCGCAGGCCTTTTATCCGATGAATATTCTTTCTCATTTACCTAATATTGGTGGCACTCTAGGTTATGGAAGACAAGAGGATGCTCATGAGTTTATGAGGTCTAATTTCTCTTTTAACAATGTCATTTGACTTTTTGTAATGAATTGTACATGGACAGTGCTTTAGAAGGAATTTATCTTACACACTGAAGAATTTTATTTGGGTTAATATAATTTTTAGTTCTTGAAGTTTGGCTCGATTTTGGTTTTAGTCCCTGAAGTTTGAAATTGGTAGTTTTGGTCTATGAAGTTTGACCCGATTTTGGTTTTGGGCCCTCAAGTTTGAAATCGGTGTTTTTGGTTCTTAAAGTTTACTCCGTTTATAACTGTTGTTTTCTCAAGTTATCAAGCCATTTTTAAACTTGAGGGACCAACAGTTATAAACAGAGTAAACTTGAGGGACCAAAACCACCGATTTCATTGAAGGACCAAAACCAAAATCGGGCCAAATTTCAGAGATCAAAACCACCGATTTCAAACTTGAGAGGCTAAAACCAAAATCAGGTCAAATTTCAGGTACCAAGAGTTATATTAACCCATTTTATTTTAATTTTTGTAGGTTTGCAATTGATACAATGCAATCTGTTTGCCTCCATGAATTTGGGGGAGAAAAAGCTGTGCCTCCTAGCCTGCAAGAGACAACTCTTATTCATCACATCTTTGGTGGTCGCCTTCAATCTCAGGTCTTAAATCTGATGCAATCAATACTATCACGTTCATATTAAAATAAATAACTCGCTATACTTTATTCATGTGCAAAATCAAATCAACCCAGCGTTAAAGATTAACCTGACCTGAAATGGTTAAATGAAACCTGCTGTGTTCCCTTTTATCATCTCACGAACTGTACATGAGAGGAGAGACTTCGATGATGTAGAATCACTTTTTATTCCCTTTTATCATCTGTTTCTCTTTAGAGGAGGGTAAACTTTGTCTGTCTTTGGGCAGTCCACTAGTACTGCATGGATAGAAATTGGATAAGAGTTTGGCTCCCTTTCTTGAAGGTTGGGGATTATGTTGCTGGCTTTCATCATCCTTTTTTGAGTTAAAATCTTAAAATTTGGAGCTTAAAATAATACGAAATTATTATCTTTTGAATATAGCATCAAGTTTCTTTCTGTCATTTAATTTAATCTGTATTATGGAATAAGTTTTTCTTTAGTGTAGTGAGTAATACATTTTATGAAAAACCTTTAGAAATGAGTCATTAAATGGCCTATTTTACTTCTAATTCGTCATTGTTCAATTATGAAGATTGGCAAAAGGCTACTCTTTGACAGTGACACAAAATGAGTTTCTGCTTGTGATGATGGGATGTGATGTGGTTTGCTTGTTGATCATTCTGAGTCACAGTGTCATCAAATTTTTTTCTCATTTAACAGCTGGAAATTTTCAGTGTCGTCTTTTTATTTTTTTAAAAGGTGGTTTTCAATTTCTACCCATTTTGTTTTTTTACTACTAACATGGATGCCCAAGTCATAATATGTTTTATTTAAACAGGTGATTTGCTCAAAATGTGATAAGATTTCAAATCAGTATGAAAATATGATGGACTTGACGGTTGAAATTCAAGGAGATGTAGCCTCTCTGGAAGAATGTCTGGACCAGTTCACTGTCAAGGAGTGGCTTCATGGGGACAATATGTACAAATGTGACGGGTAAGGTTGACTGTTCTGTTCTTTTTAGTTTATAGTTGTGCTATTTCGCAAGTGCAATTTATTTTTCCTGTTGAAGAGATGCTGAAATCTTCATTTGGTCGACTATCATATTGTATATTTCTTTCTGTTTTTGGCATTGGTGCTATAATCAATGGTATTTTATGGTTGCTAAATTCAACTAAGGATAATTTTTTGGAGGATGCTTTTCTGGAGGTTCTGATCATGGGTAAATGCCGTCTTTAGGTTCAAGGACTGATATTAGCCTTTAAATGGGAAGTTCATGCATGGAATTTTTGCATGCCATCATGTATAATGTTTTTGGCCATTTGCTCTCAGGTAGACCTTGTCTCACACAGGATTTACTGCTCTTTACAGGTGCAATGACTATGTAAAGGCATGGAAACGTCTTACCATAGAACAAGCTCCTAATATTCTTACAATTGCCTTGAAAAGATTTCAGGTGTGAGAAATTTCCCAGAAACTTTATTCCCAAGTTGCTTTATTGTTAAAAGTTTAGTTGTATATGCTTACCAAAAAAATTTAGTTGCATCCAACCTTCCCAAAAGATGCTTCACATGACTCGAGCTGTATAGATGTAAACGTTGAAAAGCGGAGACAAATTATTCGATTAATTGTTCTGTTTATAATCTGAAAAAATAAGTTTTGAATTTTTATTTGTCTTTTTGTTTGGGCACAACAATTGTATTTTTGTGTTTATTTGGTGGTGTCTACTGCAGAGTGGGAGGTTTGGAAAACTTAACAAGAGAATAAATTTCCCGGAGACTCTAGATCTTAGCCCTTACATGAGTGAGGCAGGAGATGGGTCAAATTTCTATAAGCTTTATGCAGTTGTAGTTCATCTGGATATGCTGAACGCTTCTTATTTTGGTCATTACATCTGCTGCATCAAGGATTTCCAGGGAAACTGGTACAGGGTTGATGATTGGAAGGTAAATTTGCTATGTCTTCTCGTGCAACTTTGTACATTTTCCCATATGGTCATCGCCTACTGCATATAATATGCTTGAAAAATTAGCATCTTTATTTGTTTTTTATCACATGTCTCAGGTTATGAGTGTGGAGTTGGAGGAGGTGCTTTCTCAGGGAGCATACATGCTTTTGTACAGCAGGTGCTTCCAATACCTTGTCTTGAGCAATTAATGGTTCTTATTGTGTAGGAGCCGGAGGGTCATTATATGGGGGATAATTAATTCATAGTTATTATTTTGTATTAAATGCGCTTGCTGAACACAATGGGCACCTGCGTGTAACTTTGTGGACAGTAATACCAATTTGTATCAAAATAATACTTTTGGACTGAAGCTGTTTGCTTTGCTTTGTCTAAATCCTGGACAGGGTGAATGCCAGGCCGTCAGGCCTTCAAACCACGGAATCATTAGGGAAGGAGGAACAAACTGTAGATGTGAAGGTGGAGCCTAGCCTAGCAGGTCAAGTTGCGGGCCTCTCAAGTAGGGAGACTGTAACTACCTGCGGAAGTTCTGAGGTTTTGACATCTGACGGCTGCCAAGAAATACAGGTGTCTGGTTTTGAAAATGTGACATCGAATAGAATTAGCCAATACGTTAAGAAAGAGCGCTCTGATGATGTGGAGGTGATTGGTGCCGAGTTGACTTCCGATGTTACAAATGAGATTGTCTGCTGCTTGGTCCAGCCATCTTATTCACCTTGTTCACAAGATGCCGGAGACGTTGAGGGCGTAGGAATGGTCAGATCAAATCCATGCTCATCTGTTTCAGAAGAGACCCTGGGGAAAGAACAAGAGGATACCAATAAAGTTGAATCTGGTCCTTCTCCAGGCTTGCTGAATGACGACATTTCTTGCTCTCATAAGGATTCTTCTGTTTCAAATGATTATGAATGCACAAGAGAGGATTCAGAACGTACAGAGGCGATTAAATACAAGTCAAATACTACAGCAAGGGATGATGCAAATTATCTCAATGGGTATGCCAGTGCCATCAGATCTGCTATTCCAGGCGAAGATGGTTGTGCGGTATTTTCTGGCATTGGTGCTTTTCCCACGGAAATATCCTCTGCTGATATGCATAGAATTAAAGCGGCAGGGGTTGCTGCTGTGCGTCTATGAAACTGACAAATGAAACGGAATCAAGAGAATAGAAATATCAGGGGATAATTTATATCTGTTTAGGGGTAGATATTTTTGCTCTTTATTCATGTCATTTGATGATCCCATCATCTGAAAGAGGTGGTGAGTTGGGAATTTTTGTCGGGGCTTCATTTTTCTTGGATCCTACAGTAGAATACTTGGATGGATTCTTCAAAATTAATTTGACCATAGTGACAGAATATCTAATTTCTTGCCTTCTTCCCCTACGTTATAAATATTGCATTCTTCAAAACCTCTGTGCTCGTGTATTTGACATCATATTTATTGATGTCTGACGGTCATGACAGTAAGTGTAGAACCTTCCATCTCTAATTAAATAAGAAAACACGATGAACGAAGTTGAGGAGAAAAATCTTAATATTAATCGAATCGAATTGTAATTTTTCAATGTTTAAACACTTATGGCCTTGAAAGCCAAATCGAATTACAAATAATAAGAATTGTAATATGGTTTGTTCTTCGTTGGAAATGGAGAAATATGATTTGATTATATTTGAAAACTAAAGTCGTTTAGAGGTTTGCGAACTTTACAGGCAGAGGTACCTCACGTTTGAGTGTGTGAGCATCTAATTCATTTGAAAGCACATGAGCATAGACTGAAGAAGAGAGAGAGAAAAAAGGTAATAAAACAATGAAACGGAGCTATGAACTGCTTTTGCTATCCCACGTATAACTTTCTCCCGCTAGTTTAATATAATCTTTCCTTTAAAATGCTCCGAGTGTTTTTATTCGTGGCAAACACTTCAGTTGAAGGTTGCCCATTGAGCTGAGCATCCCTCATGATTTAGTTTTGAACTTATTTCAATATCTCTTCCATAATTCTTGCCCAACTAGTATAGTACACTCTGCAGTGCCTGACAAATTTCTTTTTTTAATTTATTGTATAACTGAAATATATTCATTAAGCACCGAAAACAATATTTGATTGATGTAAAGTTTCACTATACATTATAAGAGCATGTGTTGTCTTACAAGCAAAACAACCTGGGCCAACAACATTCATTCATTGAGTAATTCATGACTCCATACAACCTTAAGCCTCAGGCAAGAAGAGAGCTGCTTGGATATGCAAATGTTGTCTCTTTGATAAGAGCATATCCGTCTACTACCTAGTACCAGGTACCTATCCCTGCCCCACCTATTTACAGGCCCTCGCCAACTTCGGCTTTCACGACGCTCCAAATTACTGTAATTTCCATCCCTCCCGCTCTGTCTTCTCTGTCCCTGTCCTTGTCTCTTTGCATAAGCATAGCCATTAGCTTTTGATTCCTCTGGCCTCTTTTCCCCGTCCACTTCATAAGCCAGCCAATGGTTTGATCCCCTGCAACTCTGGCTCTTCAACATATCCTCTAGGCCGTTTGGATACATCCATCTTCCTAAACGTGATCCATATCCTCATCATTTATATATAACAAGCCTTAGTCTGTGTGTGTGTCATTAATAACAACTTGGTGCCATTTTGTTAAGTACCTTTTTGATGGAACAGCGGGCACACAGTGCTTAACTACATCAGCTCCATTCCCATTCAGCACCAATACAGATCTAGAGACAAAAAGAGGCCATTTATAAGATTCAATTAACCAAACCTCATGTCTAGTGTGTAGGAAATTAAGCAAATCTTGTATACTTACCCCACAGGCAAGGGACTAGCAAATGAGCTATCAAGTTCGCCAGGACTGACAATCTTCAAATTTGATATTGCACAGAGAGAAACGAGACGGTGCAAAATGGTCAAACAAAATCATGGTTGTCTATGTGTGGAGGTATACATTCTCCTTCATCATAAATGTTCACGATGCAACTATCTGGCACACAGGTCTTGAAGTTCACCACTTTTTCCCCATCTCTTGAAGTGAAGTAACGTAATTGACTATCCTCGTCTGCTAAGCTCAGCAGCACTGAAAATACCCTCATGAAGTTCAAGCCCCTGAAGAATGTTCACCAGTTTTCCTTTTACTCTCTCAAAGCATGCAAAGTCTTCTGTGCGCCTGATATTCTTAAATCTGATGTACTCCCGCTGGTCTAGAGACAACTTAGGCTTATGAGGGGTTCCCACTGTCCCCGAAGGACTAAAATCAATTGGCATCAGCTTCTTCGTTTTATTTTCTAGGTCCTCAAACTCATCCTCCTCCTCTGTCAGGTCCGCCCAAGACAGATGCCTAGTCAAGTTCTCTAATGAAGGTGAATTGCTAGTTCCCTATACAAGTTGAGGTTCAGGCGTCCCATATACTTCAACTGAGTGGTTTGTTTCTTCATCATCTTTTCGACTGTCGGTTGAATTTGCATCCCAGTTATCGTGATGATTTCTTGTTGTTTCATGTGATCGCATATCCACATTCAAACTCTGCCCCAATTGGTCACTAGGAGCATCCCCATTAGCATTTAGACCCTACAGGTTGTTGGAAACAAAGATAGCAATCAGCTTCTAAAAGGTGGAGCGGATAGAAAGACAGCTTAACGGATATTTTAGAATAGTGAATATTATTTTGTATTTAAATTAGTCTCCCGTTTGAGATACCAATCTAGATATGTAAATATTTCCTACATAAATGTCTATTATCATCCATGTAAGGTGGTATCTGAGCACTTTATTTCTCAAAATGAAAAGAACAACTTTATTGATATTGATGATATATTCTTACATAGCTCGATTGATATCTCAAGACTAACTCAAATACAACATAATATATGAAAATATTTTAACGTGCAAATAATATAATTATAAATATACAACTACTCAAATACAAAATAACATTTAATGTCCTAAAATATCTTTTGTACACTTAAAATTGCTTACATGGCTTATAAAACTCGATTCAAGACTAACTCAATGATTATAGATAACTCGACTGGTATCAAAGATTAACTTAAATTTAAAATAATTTTTAAAAATATTTTAACATGCAACTACTATAAACTATATCTTTTCTCGGCAAACATACTTTATATAGAAAGAGCTTACATAGCTTACACTTTTATAAGCGGAGATTTTTTATGTAAAAAGTGTTTACATAGCTCCATTGGTATTTAAAACTAACTCAAATACAAAATAATATATCGCTTACATTTTTGTAAGTACTTAGACACATTTTATATAGAAAGTGCTTACATACACTAACTCAAATACAAAATAATATCCGAAAATATTCTAACATCAAACTCATATAAACTATACAACTACTAAAATACAAAATAATACTTGCTAATATATCTTTTGTCAACTAGGCCAACCTACACATCTCGACTAAAACAAACAAAAAGCCAATTGAAATAAAATATGAGAATGCCTTTTAAAATACTGTGAGTAGGGTGATTTTTGTTTAATGTTTCTTACCTGGGCAAATAGAAAGGATGCGATCAGAAAGAATTTGGGTACAGTGCGGGCAAAGATCTCTGGAGAGGAAGGGAACCCATTTAGTGAAAAACTCAGACGCCTTTCGAAGTTCGGATGATAATTCAGAAGAAACGGGTCGGTGGGATTGATTTGTTGGAGGTCGATGGTAGAATTTGACTGAGTCCTCGGAGACTCCTTACACGCTTGTTAATGAATTCTGGTTAAAATGCCTGAGCACTCTAAATTAAAGGTGCGTCTAATCATTTTATTGTATCAGTTTTCTCTTGCCAAAAATATTCAAGCCATTTACTTGCATAGTTTAACACTTTAACTATAAGAGACATTAGATCAGTAAACTTGCGGGACTTGCCAACCAGAATTTGCACCCGGACTCGACAACATATAATAAAACAAGCAACTTTTGAGATTTTCTACAGTACCAGCACAAAGACGAAAAATTATGGCACCAAAATTAGCTATCCATATGACGAATGAACTTAAAATTCACTTGGGGATTTCTCATCTTTTCAGGTTCATTTTTTCTTTCTTTTTTCCTTTTTTTTTAATAGAGTCTGAACGTATTAGCCTATAGTGTAAGTAGGGATTAGTGATATGATGTTACCCTTGCTTCATGTTCTTCATATGCTTGACACCTAAGTGCTTGTTTGAGAACCTTTTAAAAGTATTTTTTTTAAACACTTTTTTGCATGTTGTAATAAAACTCTTTTTAAATATTTATCTTGTATATTTTAAAATATTTTTTAAAAAGTCAAAATAAACAAGTAATAAATCACTTGTGGAATGATGGCTTAGTTGTGGTCTGACGTCCCTCCCCAAGGCTTTGAGCAGAAAAAAGAAATAGTTCTAATTTACACAAGTGGCCCAAGAATGACAAGATGTTGATAAATCAATGACGTTGATAAATCAAGGGATAAGGGATACAGGAGGACACCATCATGAACCACCAATTCATATATAAGTAACATATAATCATATATAATATATTTAAAAAATTGATTTTAGTTTTAAATAAAAGATATATTTTTTATATTTATTAATTTTTTTAATTTATCTTTATTGGTACTCTATTAACAATAATCAATGAAGAGAGAAAATGAGGGAATTAAGAAAGATAACTGTAATATTTTAGAAAATGCATGCATATCATATTAACTAATTTAACTAATTTTTTTAATTTAATCAAATTATGTAAATATATATTAGGTATAATATTTTCAATATGGAGGGTAATATAGGAGTAATAAATAAATTAGGCATCTAATCAATTTCCTAATTTATGCGTACGATAGAGGAAGAATGTGATTTATAGAATGTTATCAGCCTTTTACCGTCCGTTTGGTAATTAACGTCAACTTTGTCGCCAAGCCACAGACGACATAGGATCATTTTATTTTGTCAAATGCTGACATAATCATAAATAATAAAAAATGGAAAAAACTGTTGAGAAAGACTATCATAGAGTACATTGAAACAGAGACACATAATGGAATCATTGCTGTGTGCGCACGCAGTTAGAATAAAAATGAAGCAACGAAAACTGTAGAAAGCGGTCAGTGGAAGAGAAAGACCGATCCCTTCCATCGTTAAAACTGATCAAGTATTGGTTTTTGCTGACGGCTCTGGTTGGTTCCAAGTTGCGAATAAAAAACATGACTAATAAAGTTTTTTCTTTCTTTCTTTCTTTCTTTTTTCTTGGGTTAAATGAAAAGAAAGAAAAAGAGAAAAAGGGTATGCGATCAGGATGCCATTTGTCCCTGACCGTCTTAAGAGAGATGGTGCATTGGATTGGCATGAGGAAAGTTGGAAGAAGAGGATATGGCCTCATGAGAGGGCCATGCTCACTACATTGTAGGCGAAAGCGACCTTACTATTTCGAAGGGCTAAGCCCCAAATAAATATGCTCAGACTCCGGCCCTTGCAATTATTTTATCGATCAGGTTTTGCTTCGTCAATAACTTGTTTTGCTTCGTCAATAACTTGGATATAATATAATGGACAGATTGAAGTTCTTGCAATTTTGTCAGTCTCTCACGCGTCTTGGCTTCTGTTTGCGGTGCTATATCCAGAAGTCTGCAAACTTATATGGCATGTTGGGTAAGCTGAAATTGAAGGGATGAAAATTAAATTGGGTCTTAATTTTATAAGGTAGTTTGTTTGGTACAATGAAATTAGCTCTCAATTCTATTTCCATGCAAATAAGTCAATTCCATCAAAATGAATTTCATCCTAAAAACTAAGATTTATAATTCCACCTCCATATTTCTATCAATTACCCTATTTCCTCCGGCACCAACGACGGCATCTCCTCATCCCCGTGACAACTGTAACATTCTTAGTTTTATTTTTATGATATAATTATAATTTGAAAATAATTATTTATATAAAAAAAAGAAATTAGTAGGTAATTTTTGAAATAAAAAGAAAAGAGAGATCTGATTAAAATATGTTAAAAAATTATTATTAAAAAAATTAATTAAAATAAAAAAAAACAGTTTGGATATTTGAGATGCTAGTTAGGTTTTTTTTAATGAGGGCATATTAGTAATTTCATATTTTAAATATAAATATTAAATAAAAATAATATCTGAATTTCATGTACATACCAAATATACTTTTAAACCCTATTTTTATATTCATATCTATTTTTATTTCTATAAACATATATATCAAAATCAATTTCAACCGATCAAACGGGCTGATAGTTGCACTATCTTTTTATATTTAGTATATTATATATTATGTTAGAGGACGGTTAATCAAAATATTCTGCTGTGTCGCCAAACAAAACCGTCTTATAAAGGTTTCCTCCTTCTCCAATTTAAAGTACATCATATGCAATATATACTAAATTAAAGTCGGTAGGCGAAGGACATGAAATAATAAAAAAAAGGAAGGCAATTGCCAATGATACTTAAAACAGTGAAACCGACAAAACAAGTCCTACAAGGAAAAGCAATGAGTAGGTATCAAAGTACAGCCCGGGATAGGAGGGGGTATGGAGTATTTCTGCCCTCTCCACTCGTCACCACTAAAGGTCAAAGCGCAACACTTTCAAATGACACTCATGCAACTTGTTTTTGTTTCATACTCCTTCCTCACTTCCCACATATTTTGAAGAGTATAAATATAAAATATAATTTTTATATTTATTAATATTTTTATAATTTATCTTTATTGATACTCATTCAATAATAAAAAAAAGGAAATAATAAAATTAAAAAAAGATTATTGAGGTGTTTCAAAAAAATATATGACATATTAATTGACTTAATTAACTTTCTTAATCTAATTAAATTATATAAATATATCTTATGTTAAATACTGGAGGAAATACCTCTTAACCAAATAAAAATACTCCTTTGCCCCTGAATGAAAGTATTAATTGAAGAGTTGATTTTGATGCTTATTTTTCAAATTTATCAATTTTTCTTAACAATAATTTTTTAATAATGCACACCCATGTATTATATAAAAGTGAGCAATCCATGCTAGTCGCTACTCATTAATGTCACACACATCAACTCTACTGTTTTTTTTTATTTTCTTAATAAAATTTATGCAGGTGCCCGTTTGAACTGATTGGATTTTGTTTTCTCAGAAAAATAGTCCAATAACATATTAATCTCATTGTCTTTATTTCCTAAGAGTGAAGTCTCACAAAAGTTATAACATGAATCAAGATGTAATCATAATGTTAGATTTGATAAATGAGAAAAAAAAAAACACAGCACATCATGAGTTGGATTTTCATTTGGGATGTGAGAGCACTATTTATTTAAATTTAGAGAATTAAGGAAAATAATTAGAATTTTTTAGAAAACAATGTCCTATATATTATAATTGACTAACTTATCCAATTTCTATATATAATTTAATCAAATTAATTAAATAAATGATATATTAATATTAATTGAACACTTTTTCGCCAGGATAGTATTTTGAACCTTGTTGGGGGGGGGGGTTAACGCAGGGCAAAAAGCATGGCATTTCTAGAAGTGTAGGAGTGAGGGAGTATTTCACTACTTGTTTGGCTTAAAACGGTAACAAACGTAGTTTGCCAAAAATGGGAAAATTCCAAAAGTTTTGCCAAGCCCGAGGCTGTCCCCAGCAAAACCACTCATCACTATATATTGTCTCTGCCTCCCCCTCCACCCTCCACTTTCTCCCTCACAATATTCATACATACCACAATATGACTCCTCCATCGTCGTCTAAGCCTGCAGTTCAATTCCACCATCTCCGTCATCTCAAACAAGACTCTCATCTCTCTGCTTCCTCCATTCGTAATCTTGTCAAACACTTCACCACCTCAAAAACCTCCATGAACCCGGACCCTTCACCGACTCTGAATCCGAATTCCACCGTACAAGGCTCAGTTTTAGATGCTTCCCAGGCTCATAAATCCACACACCGCCAACCACATAAACGACAAGTTCGCAGGAGACTCCACACCACTAGGCCCTACCAAGACAGGCTTCTCAATATGGCAGAGGCCAGGAAGGAGATTGTCACCGCCCTCAAATTTCACAGAGCTAATTCCCTCAAACAACAACAAGAAGCAGCCAAGCACCAAGATGGGGCAATTATGTCCCCACCAAATCCCACAATATATCAATCATGCACCAACAACAATTTCTCCAATCTCGTGAATCATTTTTCCTTTTCATCTTTCTCTCTTCCAAGTCCTTTGAACTCTCCCGCCGCCTCATCCTCACTTGCTCCACCGCAATTGGTTCAAAACCTCAGTCTCAACCTTCCAAATAGCACTTTGGGTTTGAACCTCAATTTTCAGAATTTCGATAATTTAGGGGCTTCTCTTTGCCTCGATAACAACAACGCGTCATTTTTTTCTTACTCATCTCCGTCGCCGTCGTCTTCTCCTTCATTTTCTGTGTCAACGGATCAGGAAGTTCCTTCGGTTGCATTATCACTGCAGGGAGAGGGAAGTTGTGCTCCGGCGGATGCTATTGACTCCATTGCTGCCACTCAGGTTGCGCTTTGTCCCAAGTTCGTGAAGAACACGGAACATCAGGCGACTGAAGACGGTGCCGCTTACCCTATTTTTGACGCACCTATGGAATTTCCAGAGTGGTTGAATGCAAATGAGAGGTGCTTTGAACTCTGCTCCCAGGAATTCGTCTTAGATCCTGCTTTACCTTGGTAAGTTTTAATGCAACTCTCAGAATTTGGCATTTGATTCGGGAGTGTTTTGTTGCTAGTGCCTGCTCAGGGAAAGAAAATATGTCGTCTGTTCAAGTCCTTCTTCTTTTTCTTTTTAAATTTTGTTATATATCTTGCAACATAGCAGCAGAGGACAGAGGATTTGGTCTCATGAGGAAAGAACTTTGTTTTTCCCCCATTTTTCCTTCCAAGGAATTGGCAAATTTAATTCTAAATAATTTTCTGTTCCCTCTATTGTTGGAAAGTGTGGATATTAATTTGGTATGGTAACGAGTCTTAAGATTGACATTAATCCTGCCAGCCTGGTGAAACTCTAACAACAGATAAAATTGAACTGGATTATTTTTTGAAAAATGAAGCGTGCCCAAACTTCCAATTTTATTTGGGAAAATTAGGAAAATTTTCAATTAAATATTCTATTGGCAAGCATGACCTTATAAATTTTTATAAGTATTGGTAGTGGTACTCTGTAGATTTTAGATTTGTCCATAAATTTTTTTTACTAGATATAGGTCAATTAAAGGCAATCAATCATATTTAAGACATTGTCAAACATTAAATATAGACAAATTTTCCAACTGAGATTCAGACCTTTGGAATGTTGTGAAATACTATCTCCTCCCAATGGATCCAACTCTATTATCAATAAAATTTTTAATTAGAGCCTTTCTCCCAATTTTTCTCACAAAATCAATCTAGCCCAATATGTTCAATGGGGCTCCACCGTCTTAATGGGGTTTCTTTCTCGACCTGAAAATGGGCCCAATATAGTTGCCAATCCGTTATCTAGATAGCTCTCGGCCGTGCCCATGTCAGACAACTCTTGGGTTATCTCAGTATTCAGCTTGATTAAGCTAGAATCGTCGTCTTCGTTTTTGTTTCCCCCTCCTGATTTTTGTTTCGTTCGAATGTGGCATGATATAAATCGTTTTTTTGGTTTTGGACTTTTGAACGTATACTGATCATTTTCTTTTTCCTTTTTCCATGACACACCACACAGCATGGAAATAGGCGATTTTGAAGGTGTGGGTGAAGAGTGGTTAGCATGACAAAGGATTCATTTCTGGATGAAGATTGATTAGCAGCATGACAAGGATTAACCTCTTTTTTGCTGGGTTAAATTGCAGTGGATGCTTTTTAGATATTACTAGTCCCCCTCCCTTCTCTTGAATAAGGTTTGCTAGATCTAGCTCAGAAATTTGAGGCTGACCCTATTTAAATAATACCTGGAGAATTACATTTTTATTCAATTTTCTCCTTGTTCTTCGTTTCTTAGTTTTTATGTACAAGCTTTCATTCCATACATGGAATTGTCATTTTGACAGTGAAAGCAAAAAAGAGAAAAACGATGGATGAGGTGTGGGGATCTTATTTTCTCACTTCTCGTTAATCTCAGACAAAATTACAGATTTTTATAAACTTTACCGCTAAACTAGATGGGAAGATGATGCGTCAGTTGTGTTTTGCGGGTCTAAGATTGTAATGACGTCGTAGTCGCAGCAATAGCAAATGCATACGCACGTTATTGTGGCCATCAAAGCCAGAAACAGTACTGAACATCTGGTTGTTTAATTCATCTAAAACAATAAAGACAACCATAGTTGAAAAACTCTCGTGTATTTTGGTTTTGATCTACTATGAAATAAACCCGAAAAGAAAGAAGAGAAATAGGTTTTGATCCAATCATGTCATCACCAACAGACTTGTGCATTTCAAATTTTACTAATCTGATACTAGTATCATTCAATGGATTTCTCAGTAGCAAATGTTTTGGGGTCCTCAGACTTGTGGTGTTGGTGATGTATGGATGTGAGCAAGGATATGTACAGATCAAAGCCACTAAGGGCTTTATGAAGAAGTTGGCGATAGTTGAATCATTTATATTGGTGGGCTGCACATTTATTTATATACCCCCTTCAAAATATTCATACCTCAGACAGTTGAGAAGCGCTTTCGTTTGGCCACGCTTTTAATATTGAGAGCCGTACGGATCGGACAGGTAGACGGATGATTCAACCGCGTCTACATTAGCTCATACAGGCAGATATGTTTTGATTTTTTGGGCAAAATTTTCTCATATGCGTAAGCTATCAAATTGATTTTCATCCTTTTTTGTTTTTGAAACAGAACTAATGACATCATATACTTTCATTTATAACTTCAATACCTACTACAAACAGAGACATACAAAAAACAAGCACGTCTATGCAAAGTAGCAGCAGCATACAATAATCCAATACCCCAATCAATAGTCCAATACCGATCATCTTATGACTAATAAATAGATCATATATAGCTACTAGTACATGTAGCTTCATGTTTGATCCAGTTGGTCAAGAAGAATATTGTGTGTTAGAGAGGGGATATCGGTCAATGCAGTGAAGCCAAGGGCTGGTAGAAGGCTTCTTGATTCGGCGCATGGAACGCCAAACCACACTGTTGCACTTAAATCCAGAGCCAAAGGCAAGTTGCCAAACACGGTCTCCTCTTCTGACCCTTTCCTTGGCCTCCAAGTAAGCTAGCTCATACCATATGCTGCTACTGGACGTGTTGCCAAACCGGTTCAGAGTCATCCTAGACGCCTCCATGTTCTCGTCACTGAGTTCCAGGTTCCTCTGAAGCTCATCAAGAATGGCCTTGCTCGCAGCATGCACACAGAAATGCTCAAAAGCAAGCTTATAGTCTGGAATGTATGGCTTCTGTGATGACCCTGAATTATTACCCCCAAATAAGTGCCTCCACACCAGTGTTCCAAAGAATAACAGCTGCTCAGAAAATGGTAGCACCAGAGGTCCCAGCGTTGTGATGTTGGTTTTCAGAGCTTCACCTCCAATTTCAATTAGCTTTTTGCTAACCTTTAGCCCCTTGAATTTTTGTGCATCTTCCTCTTGGTACACACAACTGCAGTTATCAGCACAAGTACGTGTTATTATAGTGAAATTACAGTATTAAGAGCCAAGAGAATTAAAATTATTGTGAACCTGAAGCTGCGATCATCAGCTCCTTTATGAGTGCGAACAATATGTTCAAGACGGTACTTGGCACGCCTATAGTCACGACGACGATTAGAGAGCAAAATAGCAGAGCAGCCCATACGAAAGAAACAGTTTGGAACGAGCATGGATCTTTGTTTTCCCTGGTACCAATTGAATCCCACCATCTCAGTGCTGACCACAACAGCGTAACTATTTGGGTTAGATTCAAGCATGTCTCTTGCTAAGTCCACTGCTATAATCCCAGCACTGCAACCCATCCCACCAAGGTTATAGCTCAACACGTTTCCTCTCATCTTGTAGTGATTTATGATCATCGCCGACAACGACGGTGTAGGGTTGAAGATGCTGCAGTTTACTACCAGAACACTGACGTCTTTAGGACGAACACCGGTTTTCTCCAACAGCTCATCCAGTGCTCCGAACATAACCATGGACGCCTCTGCTCTACCTTCCTTCATTGTTGCGCTGCTTTCACTCGACCCGATCACTGCCTTTGGGATGTATGTCTCGTCTCCGATCCCTGACGATATCAGCATCCTCTTCTGGAACTCTAGACTCTCCTCATCAAACTTGCCTGATCTTCTAGCCACTTCAATGAATTCCTCCCTTGACACCTGCATAATACATATGATATAGTTAACTTCTTGTGAGGGTTGCTTTTAACCAAAGTAGAGTAATGCAAATTAAGGAGAGGTTATCTCGGCCTTTCCCAAATGTTTTCTTTATGGTTCTTTTGCTATATGTTTCATGAGTGACATTGAAAAAGAAAAATAAATTGAGGGGGTTATTTCACCTTGAGGTCGTCTTCGGGTTTGTAGCAGGCAAAGTCGATGAGATATATGGATCGAGGTCTTGACATGAAGTAGACGGAGAGTGTGAAAACGAAGACACCGGAGAAAGCGAGGACGGTGGCGAGGTCGCAGCGAGCGTCTTGCCAGAGCTTCTTCCATAGCTCTTCTTTGCTGAGGCTGCCAACCTCGGCGCTGAAGACCAGCAAAAGCACAGGTATGGTGACCAAGTAGATGCCATGGGTTATGAGATAGTGGTAACCCAACTTCACGTACTTAAGGTTTACTGACTGAAGAAAGTCCGGCAGCCGCCTCCTCACCCTCACCGAGAACGTCTGAGAGCCGGCGTTGGGTCCCGATGATTCGATTCCGCGGTTTACAATCTCAGTGGAGAAAAGATCACGTTCACTGCCCATGGCTATTGATCAGATTAAAAATGGAGTGACAGTTATTATGTGCGTGCGTGTATAAATAGAACTAATGATGACAACTGAGTGCTGGAAAACTAGTTAATGCAGGCACCTAATTCATGTGTGAGTCGTTGAGGGATTAAAGTAATGGCATTCATTTCTTCAATGAATGTAGTCGGTGCCTCTATAACTATCCGATCTATCTCTTCAAAAGTAAATTTTAAAAAAGATGAAAAGTGAAATATCGGATCATTTATGTCTGACCCTAATGGGTCTCGTACGAATAATATTTTACCTGGGCTGGCCTATTCTTAAGAAACAAGCAATTTAACTACCATGTTGTTTCTTATAAATAGACCAACAGAGGTATGGAGTTATATTAATATTAGTAGGTGTTACGGTGAGAGTGTTTGAAACGAATCACGGTGCTTTGTACAAGTTGAATTCGTATATTGGGCCTTACAAGTATGCCCTCAACTGAATAAGTATGATGCAGAACAAAGCAAATTCAATGCCACCTGATCACTTGAGCAGAAGTGCAGAGGAGCATATATGGTTAATAACATTTTGGCCAAAAAAAAAAAAAAAAGATACAGTTAAGAACATTAAAAATACAGATAAAGGATCTTATAAAAGCCATCTCTCGTGGCCTCAGTAATTATGTAGGCTTGTACGAAAGATGAAAAAGCTGCAAGGCTAAGCCTGTTATGACTCTCCTCAAATCAAGCCACATATATGTGGCCTTTTTACAATACATATTATGGTTTGTGAAAATCAATCAAGGTATAGACACCCTAAAATAGAAATAAGAATTACCACCCACCAGGTATTAATTAGCTATGCAAAATCATCTTATATATGGAGCTGAATCATATGGTTTCACTATATATACATGCATGAAGGAAGATTTTCAATATTCCTAGCTAAAAAAATTGGTTAACTTTTCAGCGCAGTTCAAACTTGAGAGTCTTGAAACAACAACAGTTACTTGAAGATTAATGAGAGAAGAGTGAAGCATATATTGGAGAAAAAGATACACAGAACTACTATCAGATGGACGCAGCTTTGCAACTTAGTCATGTATGTTCATTTGATGGATGGATAAAATATTACTAACCAGTTTAAATATAAAATATAGTTGATATTTTTTGGAGGGAGTAAGGAAGCTAAATAAATTATTTAATTATATTATATATTGAATATGATTAAATCACATATTAATTTATAAATGAAATAAATTAATTTAGAGAAAAATCAATAAATATAAATGCTTTAAAATAATTTAACTAACTATAAAAAAAAAATCATCTGGTGTCTGATAGTATAATTGAAAACTGACCACAATCACAGATTGAGCTACCTTCTCTAAAGCAACGCACAAAAGCCTATAATTAAAACAGAAACTCAACAACAGACAGGGTGCATAAATGAGATTTATTACTTCTGCCTCATGAGTCATGTTGTAAATATAAGAGTATGAGAAAATTAATTTTAGATATTAAAAAAATTAGTTTAATTATTTATAACAAATATGTGTTATTAGTGTTCATAAAATACCATATTTAAACATGTGTATTAGAATTATGTATGGAAGCCCTCTTTAGATGTAAAATTAACGAAAGACAAAATGAATTGAACTTTTATACAAAAGTAAAATAAATCTTTTGTCTAACTCTTATATTTAGCCCTTAAGATAATTAAGTATATCATAACCCACCTTCTTGCACTCGTAGCATCCTTTCCAAATATTTATTGGCGGACAGTACAAAAAACACAAAAGTCACCACATGGGTTCGTCCCTAGCTGGGCTCACAGATAAATTTCTGTCCATATTTACTAACATCGAGCCAACTCTCCATGGAGGTGCATGCTTTGGATGATGTTTTTTTAAGAGTTTGTTTGGATTAGTTTATGAAAGCTTCATAAGTGTTTATGAATTGTGATTCATAGAATACGAAGTAACTTTTACGGTCTACGAGATAGCTTTTACGGTCTACGAGATAAATATATGGAGGAGATTTATTTCGATTTACGTGAATCGGCCTGTATAGTTGATGTATAGTCTCCAGCGCAACTTTTCGCCTAAACTTGTATATTGTGTATGCCTTTGAGGGAACCGAATAATTTAATTGTTTTGATTTCATTGTTGAATTTTGAACATGAAATTATTTGAATGTTTAAAATCCTATTTAATTGTTCAAGATACTTGGTGAGATGCGATGATATTTATAAGATGATAAATATTATTTTAATTTATTTTTTTCCAATAGATTAAGTGAGAAAATCAGGGCAGCTTAGTTAAAAGTTACTTCTCAAAATAAAGTGAATTAAACAGAATAATTGACATGTTAACTTACTATTTTTTCTTTTTATTTTTATTTTTTAAAAAATCATGTCAACTCATGGAAGAGGATACTCTCAAATCTTTTTTTTTCCTTTTTTTCTCAAAATCTCACCTCCACTCTTAGATAAAAAATAAATAGTTCATATTAATATTTTCTAAAATTAATATTATAGTAGTTTATAATTTAATTTTTTTTAAATTTTGCTTGTGATGTAGTTGTGAATTGTGTAGGTTAGATTTTAATAGTTTAAAATTATTTATTTATATTTAAAATAATAATTTTATAAAATATAAAATATAAACCATATATTTTTATAATCTGAGAGTTGAGATGACATTCTGAAAAAAAAAAAAGAAGAATTATGAAAGAATCCAAACCTATCAACTCACTATTGTCACTCCCATCCAACTGTACATTATACAGAATAATTTGACATGTTAATTATACAGAATATTGGACCTTTTCAGTCTATGCGTGATTAGAGAATTGGGCCTAATGAGTTGGTTCTATCCATTGGAGAGAGTTAATTGAGGTTGGCCCTAACGAAGCCCAGATTCAGGCCCATTGTTTATCCTTTACTTGTTAGGCTTCCTTTACATTTTACCCAAATATATTTTCATTTAGGAAAAACCATTTTGCAGGGACTTAATTAACAAGACACTTGAGGTTGGCACTAATTGGGTGGGCGTAATTACTCAGGTGTTTGGCAAAACAAACTAGCAGGACACTTGCAAAGTTCAAGGACTACAAACGCTTTATATATTCAATTGTAAATTGGATATCCATTCATTTCCTTGTTTCCTTGTTTGTGTGTTTTTTTTGGATGGAGGAAAGATGAGGGATGGAAAAAAAATTGGGAAAATGACTCTTAGGTCTAAAGGGACCCAATTAATAGCAAAAAAATTCCAAGGAAAATTGTTCCAGCTGAAAAGTCAATTCCCAAAGCAAAAAGATCATTATGCCCCCATTGTTTAAATGAAAAGCAACAGTGTGTTGAAAATAAATTGAAATGTATTCGAATAATCAATTCATTATCCGAATAATCCTTCAAAATATGAAATCTATTCGAATAGTCAATTCCTTATTTGAATAGCTTCTCACACAGAATGAGTCACTTTATTCGAATACAACTTGAATTATTCGAATAGTGCTCCGTTGACAATGAATAAGTTTATTTAAATACTTCACCTTTTATTTGAATAAACTTTTGATTCAAATGGCTATAACTCTTTGTATATAACTCCAAATATAGCAAATGACCTATCATCGGAAAGCTTGTCGTCTATATTCTAATACAAAAAGAATTAGCTCCAAATTCATTGTATTTTGCAAGTTATGATCAAAAGATTGTAGATAGTGTATGCATTTTTTAACACCAACTTCCAGAGATCATACCACTTTGAATATAACTTCAAATTTGATATATTATATATCCAAGGAAAGCTCTTTAAATCTAATTTCATATGCCACCAGTTTCAGCTCAATTGGATTTATAATTTGGAAGTTATGTCCGAAATACCAAACATGTTCTGGAAAGTGACGTTGATTTAAAGGCTAACTTCAAAAATCCATATCTCCTTAATATGAGCTCCTTTCAGCTTGATCTTATTTTTAAAATGACGCATTGGAAGTCTAGTTTCATATGAATCAAGTTTCACCTCAATCAAAGTTGTAGTTTGAGATATATGACCAAATTAGTGAACCTCACTCATGCTAAACGGAAACAGAGTCTGCTGGAGTCAGCTATTATTCGAATAAAATGCCTATATTTCAGTTGAAAACTATTCGAATACTCATCTAACTATCCAAATATTATGTAGTTTTTCTGGACTAAGCTTATTGTTGTTAATAAGTGCAGTTGTAGTTATAAATATAGATGTTGTAGTTGTAAATATATGCAAAGAGTTGTAAATAAAGCAGTGTGTTGAAAATGAATTGAAATGTATTCGAATAATCAATTCCATATCCGAATAATCCTTCAAAATATGAAATTTATTCGAATAATCAATTCCCTATTCGAATAGCTTCTGACACAGAATGAGTCACTTTATTCGAACACAACTTGAATTATTTGAATAGTGCTCCGTTGACAATGGATAAGCTTATTCGAATACTTCACCTTCTATTCGAATAAACTTCTTATTCAAAATGACCATAACTCTTTGCATATATTTATAATTACAACTGACGTATTAACAACAATAAGCTTAGTCCAGAAAAACTCCATACTATTCGTCTATTCGAATAGTTAGATGAGCATTCAAATAATTTTCAACTGAAATAGAGGCATTTTATTCGAATAGTAGTTAACTCCAGCAGACTCTGTTTTCGTTCAGCATAAGTGAGGTTCACTAATTTGGTCATATCTCTCAAACTACAACTTTGATTGAGATGAAACTTGATTCATATGAAACTAGACTTCCAATGCGTCATTTTAAAACTAAGATCAAGCTGAAAAGAGCTCATATTAAGGAGATATGAATTTTTGAAGTTAGCCTTTAAATCGCCGTCACTTTCCAAAACAGGTTTGGTATTTCAGACATAACTTCCAAACTACAAATCCAATTGAGCTAAAACTAGTGGCATATGAAACTAGAATTAAAGAGCTTTCCATGGATATATAATATGTCAAATTTGAAGTTATATTCAAATAGTTAGATGAGTATTCGAATAGTTTTCAACTGAAATAGAGGCATTTTATTCAAATAGTAGCAGTACTATTCAAATAGTAGCTGACTCCAGCAGACTTTGTTTCCGTTCAGTAGTGAGGTTCGCTAATTTGGTCATATATCTCAAATTACAACTTTGATTGAGATGAAACTTTATTCATATGAAACTATAATTCTAATGCGTCATTTTAAGACCAAGATCAAGATGAAAGGAGCTCATATTAAGGAGATATGAATTTTTGAAGTTAGCCTTTAAATCAACGTCACTTTCCAGAACAGGTTTGGTATTTCGGACATAACTTCCAAATTACAAATCCAATTGAGCTGAAACTGGTGGCATATGAAACTAGACTTAAAGAGCTTTCTGTGGATATAAAATATGTCAAATTTAAAGTTATATTCAAAGTGGTATGATCTCTAGAAGTTGGTGTTAAAAAATACATATACTATCTACACTCTTTTGATCATAACTTGCAAAATACAATGACTTTGGAGCTGATTCTTTTTGTATTAGAATATAAACGACAAGCTCTCCGATGATAGGTTATTTGCTATATTTGGAGTTATATGCAAAGAGTTATGGCCATTTGAATCAGAAGTTCATTCAAATAAAAGGTGAAGTATTCGAATAAACTTATTCATTGTCAACGGAGCACTATTTGAATAATTCAAGTTGTATTCGAATAAAGTGACCCATTTGGTGTGAGAAACTATTCAAATAGGGAATTGACTATTCGAATAGATTTCATATTTTGAAGAATTATTTTGATAAGGAATTGATTATTCGAATATGTTTCAATTCATCTTCAACACACTGTTGCTTTTCGTTAAAATAATGGGGGCATAATGATCTTTTTGCTTTGGGAATTACTATCAGAAAAGTCCCTAGGAACTTTTTTGTAGGAGCAATTTGCCTTGGAACTTTTTTACTATTAATTAGGTCCCTTGGGACCTGAGAGTCATTTTCCTAAAAAAATTTCTCTTTTATTGTTCCCCTTTTCTCCTCTCTCAACCCTCCAAATTTCAGGGGTTTTTTTTTGCGAGGTGAGAAATTTTTTTAATATTACAAGTTTGCCCTGCTAACTTTAATAAAGCATTCTCTCTTTTCTCTTTATAACCAGTAATTTGGGTAGCCCATAACAATAAGTGGGTTCAGGTTGAGAAATCCAAACCCTTTTTTTTTTGGGCTAAACTGGCAGACCGTTTAAAAAAATTTTGCTTTTCAAACAGTCAGATCTCAGTGTTTTCAATTTTCACTTCTAAGTGATGTTGTGTTTAACTACTTCCTCATTTTTTATTTGACATTTTTTTCCATTTTATATTTATTTATTTTACTATTATTAAATTTAAAAAAGATGTGTTTATATGTTTTTGTAATGTGAATAGATTGAAAAAAGAAAGAAAGTAAGAATGAAATTGGTTTCCTAGTACAAATGCATAAAAGAAATTAAGTGTAATGTGAGTAGAAAAAAAAGAAAGGGAGTGAAAATTAAAAAAAATAAGTAAATTTAAAAGAAGAAAAAAAGTTGGGCTGTATACCAGCCCGTTTGTATTCAAGCTAAACATGTTAAACCCGTTAGTTCAAACCGGCCAGCCCGTCGGGCTCGGGTTAGCCCGTTTACCAACTCTAATTCTCTTTACCCCTCCCCACCTAGGCTTCACATCTGCTGGTTCTTTCTCTTCCAACCATCCTCATCGGCTCCTACTCCTCCAGTCACCGTCTCCACCCTCCTCCTTTACTCTTGTTGTGTCTTTTTCTCTATTTTTTTATAACATTCACTCTTTTGTTTTAACTTCGAGCATTGTAGAGTCCAATTGATTTATATCTATTATTATTTTGGAAATTTCAATTGTCTTGCTGATTTAGATGGATAGAAGTTATTTGGTGTAAAGTTAGGTTTGGAAGATCTGGTTTTTATTTTATGAGATTTGACATGGAAGCTTTATGGCTGTGATCCATAGAAGGAGAAGAGCTGGAGTAGGGGCATGAAGGAATCGATGGTGGTGGGATAAAGGCTGGGGTTAGCCACGGTGAAGCAAATAATCAATTAAGAGATTTAGTTTGGGATGGCTGATGAAGAAAGCGGCCAGAGGAGATGTGTGGGTGTGTGAACAAATTCATAGGCATGAAGTGGCGTTGCATAGAAGAAATATTTTTTTTGAAAAAAATATGAATTTTTATTTAAACTAATATATATTTATAATAATTATTATGGTAAGTATAATATAAAATTAAGAAATAATAATTTGGATATAAAAATTGTAAAATGAGAAAAATATATAGATAAAGAGAAAATAACATATTTATCAATTTATAATTAGCTTCCCTCACCTGTCCTCTTAAACTAAACAAAAAATCAAATCTCATTTTCCCTCTTCTTAAACCAAACAAAGTTTATAACCTCCTCTCATATACCTTTAATGAACATCACATGTCCTTCCCTTAGTTGAACAAAACACACAATAACAAATAATAAATCATAGTGTACTATATTTGTGAACACCAAACTTATCATTGGCATTTATTCTATACTCTATGAATACGTTATGTTGCGCAGTGTAAACAATTAAAAAAAATCTTATTGTATTTCTTTTTCTAACCTACTTTATTCCGTAATAAATATGAGATATATAACTAATTTTCCTGAAATAATACATTTGATTATCATCATCATCCCCTTTAATTGGTGCAGTACTGCAACTATATCACTCAGAAACAATTATAAAATTTAGAAGATAATATGAATTGAGATTTTATATATGTTTAGTATAAAAAAAATATTTTAACTAACTCTTACATTTAGAATGTGATATATAACTAAAAGATTGTGTGCCTACTTCCAGTACATTTTATACGCATATTGATGTCGATGTTTGACTGTAAATGTTACATTAAAAATTTCATGAAATATAAACACTAATATTCTCAGCAAATATATGAGGTCTCAACACATCGACAATGGGTATAAAGAGAAAGATCCAAGATTTAAACTCTCTACTTCTTAGCATTTCCACCCCAGCACGTTAATTATATACTTGCCTAACTAATTAAAAAGGAACGGTTCTCCAAGAATGGAGGAGTCAACTGCGATTGATTCAAAATTATGAGAAGGTATATAAATTTCACTACAAAAAAAAAAACCGTCAATTACCGAAAGAATTTGAGACGGAAAAAAATTCCGTTGTAAAAGTCATCCAAAAACCGTCGCAAATTTTCCGACGAAATTTGTGACAGAAAAAATATGTCGGAAATTCCGTTGCAAATCAGAGTTTGTAACGGAAATTTCCCACAGAAAAAGTTCATTGAAAATTCCGTCACAATTTAGAATTTGCGACTGAAATTTCCACACAAAAAAAATCAGAATTTGCAACTGAAAATTAAAAAAAATCAAAATTTGCAATGGAAATTTCCCACGGAAAAAAGTCCGTTGGAAATTCCTTCGCAAATAAGAATTTGTGACGGACTTTTTCCGTCGGAAATTTCCGTCTCAAATTCCGTCGGAAATAGGTATTAATTAATTTTTTCAATTTTTTATTATGATTTATTTAATTAATAATTAATCTATTTATTATGTATTAATTCTCATCTTCCCTACATTTCTTCTTCTTACTAATTTTCAAGTTTATGACTTTCTTGAGAAATTTTAGTTTGATTGGTAGAAAAAACGGAAATAAAAAAGGTTTATGTTAACCAACGTTTTTGAGAAATAATCAGTCCTTGAAGTTGCATTACAGATTTTAAAATCTATTCATGAGCTTTTAAAAGAGTTTAAGAAATCTGACTTGATAATTCTTGAAGCTGGATTGTAGATCTATAAGTGAGCTTCACCGTTTTAATCCTTATACCTATTTTTTCTTAATCTTCTTGATTGAGAGCATAAAATAATATAATCAGCGCATCTAAAAAAGAGAGAGAGAGGGAATTCACATTTATTAAGAGTTTAAATTTTAATTATTATGATAATCATATAGAAAATTGAATTCGTATCATATACAGTGCATTTTGTACCAAAATATTCAAAGAATTGAGTTTTAATTTAAAATAGAAAAAAATAGATCCCATTGAAATTTGTAAACGTATTGACTTCATTAATAATTAAGAGATCAAAATAAAAACTTACGTAAAATTAGAAAGATTAAGTAGATTTTCTTTGTTTAAAATAAGACTAACATATAACCATTACTGTTAGAATAACCAAATATTAATTAGTTGTGTGGTATGAATTGAGTATGGGAGAATCATAACAAGCTCCAAATGAGAATTCCGTCGCAAAGCCTGACGTAACGTTTTTGTCCAAATATTATTGCTTTATAATTTTATACCTCTATATATCAACATTAATATATGTTAAATCAAATGAAATTTTTTTTCCTAAGAGATTAATCAAAATATAATTCAAGCATGTTATGCCATGATAGTATTATTGAAATAAAACTCATTTTTACCAATATTAGCGTAAACTAGAATGATTTTTCTTAACACATAAATGTGATTTTTGACAAAATAATTTAGTTAATATTTCAATTTTTAAGTTTTTTATTATTTAATATGAATTAGTAATATTAATTACTATTTTTTGACAGTAAATTTCAATACTTCTATGGATATTTTAGAAAAAAGATGCAAAAGGCACTTAAAATTTCATAAAACAGTTTTCATCAATACAAAACATTCCAAAAAACCTCTCTGAGTCAGTGTGTGAAATATAGTAAAATTTATACTTAATATATTTACTTAAAATCGTCTAAAGATCGTTGGAAATTCCGTCATAAATTTTCTGATGGAAAATGTCTGTTAGAAATTCTATCGCAAATCCTAACATAAAGTTTTTTATGGATTTACAGATGGAAATTCCGTAGGAAAATTTGACAAAATTTATTTGTAGAAAATTTTGTCGGAAATATGTGTTAATTAATTTTTTTTAAAATTTTTTATTATGATTTATTTAATTAATGATTAATCTAATTATTATGTATTAATTATATTATAATTTATAATTTAAATTATTATTGAATTATAATATAAATAAAAAAAATTATTAATTCATATTACCGGGACATGCGGCAGTTTACCAAGACATAGGCTGTCGGAGCGCGAGGTGGTGGTTGCTGTCCTGAGATTTTCGTTGAAAAATGGCGTAGGAAATTTGCCACAGAATTTGAGACGGAAAAAATTACGTCTCAAATTGCGAGGGAATTTGCGACGGAACAAATTCTGTCGCAATTTGCCACCGAATTTCTGTGGCAAATTCCCTCGCAATTTGTGACGGAAATTTCCATCGCAAATTCTCTCGCAATTTGAGACGAAAATTCATATTCTGTAACAAATCAATTTGCAACAGAATTTTTTCTGTCGGACATTCCCTAGCAAAACGGTTTGCGACGGAATTTTGTCCCCAAAAAACCTCCGTTCCATCAGAAATTACATTTTTTTTGTTGTGTTTGCTGATTTTAAGGTCTGAAAAAGAAATTAAAACCTAGGTAGCAAGAGTTAGGGTTGTTGTGGGAAGTGGATGCATGCCTATTACCCATCATTCAAAAACAATGATGAAGTAAATTTAAACCCCACGTTTTCATCGTGTCTGTTTGGTATTTTACGCCTTTCTTAGTGTGTGTTTTCCATTATTATTTTTTTAAAAAATCACTTTTTCAATAAAATCATGGTTTGAGGAAAAATTTACCAAACACTAGATTTTTTTTCAAAAGCTGGTTTGGATGTGAAACCATATTTTCCCTTCCCAAACCACGATTTCATGAAAAGCTACATTTTTAAGTATTTTGCTTTTCTATGGTGGGTCTCATGCCCCCCTACTCTCTCATTTGTCTTTTATGTTATTGTTTTTTTATTGTTTTTGAGATGTGTGGGACCTATCCTCTCTTTCTCTCTCACCTATTTTTTTTTTATTCCGAAATTCTCTCTCTTTCTCATATGTTATTTTGTTTTTTTAGAATTTTAAAATTTTAATGTTCTCTTACATCCTTAATATAAAACCTATTTATCTAATTTGATTATAGTAAATAAATTAGTTAAGTTAATTAATATCACATATAGATAAATTTATTTCATTTTTGTTATTTTTTAAAAAATTTAATATTAAATATTAGGTTAAGGTGCACCATATTTAATTGTTCATTGTTACATTATTTTTTCACTTTCCAAATTTATTTGTACCAGACACCCCTTAGGAAAAACTTGTTTGTTAAATTTGCATATTAACCCTTAAATAATACATAAAATATAATATTATCCTTTTATATGTAATTATTACAAAAACTAATGCCCTTTTTTGTAATTTGACCACTTTAAATAATACATAAAAAAATCATTCTTAACCCAATACCCAAACAGACTCATTTTATCAAAATCATTTTTTCTTCATAATCTATTTTCCTCATAATCTATTAAAAAAATTAGTTTTTCACTTTTCTCTAAAAACTATTTTCAAAAGTCATATCCAAACAAACTCTTAATCTCAACACTACGTACACACACACAGTATTTTGTGGCCGAGTGGCTCTGTGCCAGAAGGAATTGAACGTTGTCTGCGTCCAACTTACCATTATAAAAAAGCACACACACACGAGGTTTTAATTAACATGTGCGCATGAGTTTAATTTGAAATTAAAGGAGAGGCATATCTATATGTATATATGAATGTTTTCACGGGGGACATGATTATTTCTGTATCCAGAGTACACTTAATTAAATATTAGGTTTTATCAATACAACCTATAAACATGGATAGTTTTCGCTGAAGACTAGAACCCATAATACGAGCCAGCCCGCGGGTTACGGGTTGTGTGGTGTGGGCCTATGTCACCCGCACTTTCGCGGTTGGTAAATCACCAACCATAACCCTGTATGTGTGGATTCGTGGGCCATCCCGCAACCCGCACAATTTCTTTTTTTAAAAAAAATTGAGAATGAGAATGAAGCAAATTATTAACAAAAAAAAAACGTTCCAGGCCTACTCATACTATGTCATATCCAAGCTCAAAGATCTAAGTCCAAAGTCCAAAAAAAAAAAAAGTTTCAGGCCCACTCACATGTCATGTCTAAACCCAAGTGTCAAAGTTCAACAAATCAAAATTTAAAGTCCAAAAGATAAGTAGGCAACTCTGTTATAAAAAAAATTTGCGGGCCAGCCCGTATCAACCGGCATGTTGGATGGTGCGGGCTTGTGCGACCTGCATTTTTTTGGGCCTAAAAAACTCTAACTCAAACCTTATCAAAACCTATAAACTGCGAGTTGAGCCTGCATGTTTGACCTATTTTATCGACTCTAACGATGACTCCCATCACTTCATAAGCCCGATTTGCCTGAGCTTATTTACATCGGGCTTATTATATAAGCCCGATTTACATAAATCGAGATAAATCTCCTCCACATATTTACCTCGTAGACCGTAAAAGTACCTCGTAGACCGTAAAAGCAACTTCGTATTCCGTAAATCACGATTTATAAGCACTTATGGAGCTTCCATAAGCTAATCCAAACGAGCTAAATGAGTTTGTTTGGATTAGCTTATGGAAGCTCCATAAGTGCTTATAAATCGTGATTCACGGAATACGAAGTAGCTTTTACAGTTTATGAGGTAGCTTTTACGGTCTACGAGGTAGCTTTTACGGTCTACGATATGCTTTTACGGTCTATGAGGTAAATATATGGAGGAGATTTATCTCGATTTACATAAATCAGGCTTATTATATAAGCCTGATTCATAAAAGCTCATTCATAAAATTAAAGCTCATCCATAAAGCTCATCCACCGGGTAGTTTTCATGGATAGCTATTGATCCTTCGCCAATCATCACTTCCTTCGATCTAATCCTAAAGTCGCCCTTTTAGTAAGAAAAACTGCACTTGTCCTCTTACTCTAATCCTAAAGTCCCCCTTACCGACCACACATATAGATATACTATAATAACATACGTACTCCTATATATAGTACCGATCCTTCTATAACGTTTTTTTTTAACGCTAGTTTTGAGCTTCCATGCAAGCGTCGAAAATGCTCTAATTATTGATGGCAACTTTAATTTATCTCTTCATCGCCTACTCTACTCTAATTATTCATAATGCATGTATGTATAATCTCTTTAACATTTTTAAACTACCTGTTAGATTAATTATCTTTCAACTTCGGATCACCTCTCTGACATCAGCAATTATATGTTCGTGTGTTATATATAAATATTTCTTTTATTTCAACGAGAGGTCGTTTAATTTTGGGATTCTTTACAATATTATAGTATTCATGTATTACTTTATAACTGACGACTAAATTGAATCAAGCAGCTGCCATAAACCAAGAATCGTGCTAATTAACATGCCCTAGCTATTACCTATATAGACATTTATTGAATAATACTCTTATCAACATATATAAAATTATAGCAAATACACACAAAATCATAAACAGTTGAGCTCATTCCTTAAATCATATGGATCCAGCGAGAAATATCTATTGTTTTATATACTTCTAATAGCATTCTATTCAGCGTAATTATATGAATTTTTTATTCAAACACAAGAGTCAAGACTTAACGAGTGAAAAAGCTACGTGCTCTTTCCAGCAAAACCCAAAGTAATTTGTTTACAGGAATTTTTAGTGGGATATAAAAACTATATAGAAATACACTTGTATATATTGTTTAAGAATTTATTCAAATTACGGTTAAATTATTATATATTGTCTCCGGCAATGATCACATATCAATTAGACTGTTAAAGATTCAACCTGATTTTTAAAACATTAATATGCCTATTGGCTATCAATGTTAACAATTGCTGGCTAGTATTCCATCAACCCACATGGGCACCATTTTTCTCAAATCGGACCACTGCAGATTGTTTTTATTTGATGGTCCATTCTTAAAAGGGCAGTAGATGACATGACCTCAAAATTAAATGGCCAACTGATAGACAAGTATGTGGGTTTTGACAAAAAAAAAATATATATATTTATATGCCAATCAACTTGGCTTATTATTTCTGAGGAACAATTCATGAGGATTTTTTTATCACTTTTAAAAAGTCACGTCGTAATAAGAGTGCCATAAATAGTCAATATTAATTAGGTAGACCTAGATACATGTTTTCTATATCTAAACATGTAATTAATTAATCAGACAGGCCCCTGCTAATTCCTCGAAGACACTAATAATCATCCTATTGATACATTCATTCGGGGAGTGCTAAACCATGACATAGATGATCAAATGACAAGGACACCATTGCATGTTAATTTGAAAGATACTTGCTTTAATTTGCTTTGAATATGGAGAGTGGTATATTTCGTGTGAAAGTAACTATTCATCGGCATGCTCATTAATCATACTTTGTGGACAATAATGCTGCCTCAGTTTTCAAAGGATGTGAAGAATGAAGCACCAATTTTCAATATCTTGTTCCAACATGCTTATTGGACATTAGCGGAGGCAGGAACAGACCAAGCCCCCCAAATCAGATTTAAATATTATTGGGCTCAGTTAAAAATAGCTCTTCCAAATATATTTTCTCCATTCACACAGACTAAATCTCAATATCTTGTGTTTAGGCGGCCAAAACTATTTCCTCTAATTAAGACCAATGTCCTGGTCCTCCGGAAACTTTCAATTTGTTCATAGTATTTTCTGACTTTTGAATTGAATATCTATACAAACTACATTTTACCTATATATCTTATCCTTTTTTTATACGACCATATCAACTACTTTAATATTATTAAAAAAATTAAAGTTAGTTGAATGTCAGAGTTTTGTACAATTTTATAAAACCACCTTTTAATCAAACTCAAATAATTATTGAGATAAGGGTATTTTGAAATTGTGTCATTGGTGTTTCATCACATTTTACTAGAGTTTAATATATTCGGAACCCATGGGTGGGGTGATCAAAGGATATCGTAGATTGTATATGTTTTTTTTATCTCGACTTTAGTTTCACAATTATTAAACGTGAGAATTATGTTTGAGGATCAAAATGAAAAATTTAAGACCACTAACAGTAATTAAATACTCATTATTTCCACTAGTAAATTTATACTCCCCCTGGTCTACTCAATATAGGGCGTTTCTAGAAAAATAGTTTGGTTTAAAATATAAGTGACTTATAAGATAATTAATACTCATTTTCAAATTTTGTTCTTATAATTAATGTTCATTTCCAATTTACCCACTTTTTAAATTTTCAAACACATTTTTTGTAATATTCTAAAATAATAATAATAATAAATTATTATAATATTATTATATTATTATTATAATATAATATTATTATATTATATATATATATATATAAAAACGTGGGGGGCGGCGCCCCCCACATTTGACCAAAGATGGTGGCACCTTACGGTGCCACCCATTTTAATAAAAAAAAATAAAATAATAATAAAATAAAAGGGTTAGGCAGGAGGGGGTATTATATATACCCCCTCCTCACACACACTTCACGCATTTTCTGCGTGAAGTGTTGTGTAATAAGGTGACGGGCAGGCTCTGATAGGAGTATTTTCATTTCTTTGGGGATCAATAAGGTACTCAAAATCTCTTCTTATTATAAAACTTCTTTTATGCAATATTTTCTAAATGATTTTCTCTTTCTTATGATATTAATTTTGTACTGATTAGAGAATATTTTAAGATTAGCATTTTGGACAAGTTTGAGTTTTGTTAGTATAAGGCTATAAAAATGTAGAGAATAATTAATAGCTAATTTTAATCGGTTTATTTTTCTTATTTAGTTGGTATAAGATTCTATAATGAATTTTCTATATAATTATTCTATGAATAATTCTATATAGGACTTTTTAACCGATTAAATTTGGGTTAAAAGCTTTATTTAAATTAATGAAGGTATTACTGAAATTTTAATTAGTTTAGTTTTGAAATTTGGAGGATTAAACTGTCATTTATGGATTTCGGAGGACTAAACTGCCATTTATGAAATTTGAAGGACTAATCTGTCATTTATGAAATTCGGAGGACTAAACTGTCATTTATGAAATTCGGAGGACTAAACTGTCATTTTCGATATTTGAAGGACTGAACGGTCATTTCTAAAATTTAAACCCTAAACTGTTATTTTTCAGTTTTTAGAATATATTATATATTATTATTAAAAATTTGTATATAAGTTATAATTTTTATTATGTGGAAAATTGGAGAGTTATTAATGGGTAGTAAATTGATTGTGGTAGATTGATTTTGGACATTTACTTGAGCTCTTGGATTAGGAGCAGTGTGGTAATAAATAGCTTTGGCGAGAGGTAACCACTTTCCTCTTGTTGTGCATGCTTGTATGATGTGTGTGAGAAATTTTAATTACGCAGATTTATAAATATGGCTGCTGATATATGATGTGGTTTTGGAAAATATGTTGTTAATGAAATTGTCTTGTGGGACTTATTTTCATGGAGAAAATGACTAGCAATATTACATTATATGAGTTGGTATTTATTTATGAGATTAGAAAGATCCTTTTTGATAATTATGAAATGATAATGACATGTCATAATCACAGAATATGGATAAGATAGGGGATGGTGGATGTGAAATTAATGGGAGGTTACTCAAAGAGGAAATAAGGGGGTGAATTCTTGTACAAAAGAGGAAATAAGGTGGTGGACATCCAGGTGTACACTGGCTAGTCCTTTGGCCCATTTGTATTCCATAGGGCTATGACACCCCATTAATGTATTTAGAGGGGGAACCCATGGTCCGGTCTTGTGCTCTGTGGATTTTGGCCGATCCATATCACTTGATCGGTGAGCTTGTTGAGTTAGCTACCAGTCATATGGGTGAGTACTAGCCCATGGGTTCAGTCAGAGGAAATAAGGTGGAGAGGAAATAAGGGAGGAAAGAAAATAAATTATTATGTATTGACTCTTATACACTTATATGGCAAATATGAGAATGACAATATGATGTTGTGAATTATTATGAAATTATTCGTATGGACAAGTGATATTTTAATAATGTTATATTTTTATAACTGTCCCACTTAGCACCTCACGGGCACATACTTGTATGCTCGATGAGATGGATTGTTGGTTACTGAGGCTTTTGTCTCACCCCGTTGATTTAACATTTTTCCAGGTGATAGTTGTCGTGCGGGTCCATCAGGGAAGACTCCGGAAGCTTAAACTACTTCTGATAAAAGTAGTGCTTCCATCTTTTTAATATATGTTGGATTATTGTATAATGCCACATTAGGGCTCATCTTGCATACTCTGATCTATTTTTGAGAACTTGGTGTGTTAACTATATATTTTTAATTACTCCTGATGATGCTGGAAGGCCTAGAGGGCTTATGATGTGTTCTAAACTCGTGGATCCACAATTTGATTTGATAAGGATATTTTAATATCTGATGAGATATTATTCAGGAAGGAAAAATGATTTTATTTTCCATGGTAAATTTTATAAACCATGGTAGAGTTTTCAAACGGTTAGCTGAACTCTTTTTCTACCATGGTAGACTTTTGGAGAATTGAGTTATAATAATAGGATTTTACAGTATTAAGGAAAGGATTTTACAAATTGGTATCAGAGCCCAACGATTCTGCGAACTTTGTGGCATGCATTATATTTAGTGGCAATATACAAAATTCACATATATCTTTCCTGTTAGTTGTATTGTTATGATTCTGTTGACTACTTACTAGTTATGGGGGGTTGTATCCTTAGGTGGGGAGAAGATGGTTCAAACTCGTCGTACTAGTTCTGGTGGTAGTAGGCCTCCACACCCACCTGTCCAACCACAGCAGCAGCAACAACTCCCATTTGATAAGGACGCTTTTATGCAACAACTGAAGGGAGTTGTGGTAGATGTTGTAGACGAACGATTGAAGAAATTTAAAGAAGATAGTGGGCGGCAAGCAAGGGACAAGACCCCTATGGGGAATGGTGATGATCATCAAAGTGTGGGAAATTCAGAAAAGATGCATGAAACTACTAATGAGGGCCATGGTGATTATATACCCAAACAACCACATGTTCCGGCTTCTCGTTCCATTTCCAATGTATATAAAGATTTGGCTCGACATCACCCTCCTATTTTTAATGGAAATCGAGATCCTGTTGAGGCAGAAATGTGGATTGAGGACATAGAGACGTTATTCCAGGCTGTGGATTGTACCAGTGAACAGATGGTACAGGCAGTCACCATTCTTCTTAAGGGTGACGCGAATGAGTGGTGGAAGAGTGTGAGACCAGCGGATGTGTCATCTTTGAAGTGGGCGGAGTTCAAAGACATGTTTTATGCGCACTACTTTCCAGAGGAGTTGCAACATGAGAAGGAGTTGGAATTTTACGCTCTTCGTCAAGGTGATATGAGTGAAGATGAGTATATCTCTACTTTCATTCGATTGACAAAATATGTCACATATTTGAAGGAGCACAATAACCCTAATTGGAAGATTAGACAGCTAATCGATAAGGCCAGGCCAGAATTGAAGTCATTTATGAGGTCTTCGAACATCACAAATTTTGAGGATGCTTGTACCAAACTACGTATTGCTGCACGTACGGTACGAGAGGTGGAAGATTCCAAGCGCCGTGATAGCTCTGGCAGATTCTCCAGCTTTCCAAGGCCAAATATTAATGTGATGAAGAAGCCAAGTTTTAGTACAGGAAGTTTTAGGAGCTCAAGGAAGACTGGAGGGTCTTATCAGAGAGGGTTTCAAGGTAATAAAGCCCCACAGCAAAGATTCCAGAACCAGAGGAGTCATTATAATAGGATTCAGGCGTATCGTCAAGATTCTACTATGTCTACACCCAGCGTGAGTAGACCATGCCAGAATTGTGGTACAGTACATGCAGGGAAGTGCTGGGAGTGCTATAAGTGCCACAAATACGGGCATATTGCTCGCTTTTGCCCTGAGTTTCCACAGATCCCGCAGAGTGTTCGCCCTACCGTTCCTGGTCGTGTGTTTGCTTTGACCCGAGAAGAAGCAGGAGCATCTCCAAATGTGATCCGAGGTACTGTTTCTCTTCAAGGGCATGATGTATTCGTGTTATTTGATTCTGGCGCTTCACATTCATTTATCTCTGATAACTGTGCTCAAAGATTGAGATTGCATGTTTGTGAATTGCCTTATGATTTGGAAGTGTCCACACCTGCTGGAGCTTCTGTTATGACCGATCGTGCTTGTTTAAACCTTACTCTTAAGTGTGATATTTGTAATTCGAAGATAGATTTAATTTGTTTACCGCTTAAGGGTATAGATGTAATCATTGGCATGGATTGGTTGTCTGCCAATAATGCTCATCTTGACTGTAAGGGAAAGAAAGTGAATTTTCCCTTAAGTCTCGCATCTGTTAAGGTGGCTTCTAGCCCCTTGATATTGTCGGCCACTAAAGCAGAAAAGTGTGTTCGACGAGGTTGTGAAACCTATATGGTCTTCTTTTCAATTAATGCTGACAAAGATATTGGGATCAATCAAATTGAAGTAGTAAAAGAGTTTCCAGAAGTGTTTCCAGAAGAGATATCAGGACTGCCACCGAATCGAGAGGTAGAGTTCTCTATTGAGTTAGTACCAGGCACAACTCCAATTTCTAAGGCCCCTTATCGAATGTCGCCATCAGAGTTGGCAGAGTTGAAGAAACAGTTAGAGGAGTTGCTTGAGAAAGGTTTCATTCGACCAAGTGTCTCTCCTTGGGGTTCGCCAGTATTGTTTGTCAAAAAGAAGGATGGAAGTATGCGGTTGTGCATTGACTACAGACAATTGAATAAGGTCACCATTAAGAATAAATATCCGTTGCCTAGGATTGATGATTTATTGGATCAACTCAAAGGAGCCGCGGTGTTCTCTAAGATCGACTTGAGATCAGGTTACCATCAGCTCAGAGTTAAGGCTGATGACATCTCAAAGACTGCTTTCCGGACTCGGTATGGACATTATGAGTTTTTGGTTATGCCTTTCGGGTTGACAAATGCTCCAGCTGTTTTCATGGATTATATGAACCGGATTTTTAGGCCGTATTTAGATCGTTTTATTGTTGTCTTCATTGATGACATTCTCATTTATTCTAAGAACAAGGAGGAGCACCGAGAACATCTACTCATTGCATTGCGTATATTGAGGGACCACCAATTGTATGCTAAGTTGAGTAAGTGTGAGTTTTGGCTCAGGGAAGTGAATTTCCTTGGCCACGTGGTATCTGCTGAAGGGGTAGCTGTTGATCCTAGTAAAGTTGATGCCGTATTAAAATGGGAATCCCCGAAGTCGGTGACTGAAATAAGAAGTTTTGTGGGATTGGCTGACTACTACAGGAGATTCATTAAGGGGTTTTCTCAAATTGCTATGCCTTTGACTAAGCTGACCAAGAAAGATCAACCGTTTATATGGACAGATAAGTGTGAAGCTGCTTTTCAAGAGTTAAAGGCAAAGTTGACTACAGCACCTGTGCTTACCCTTCCTGATCCTGGACGTCCGTACACAGTGTATACGGATGCTTCCTTTAAGGGTTTGGGTTGTGTGTTAATGCAAGAAGGCAAGGTTGTTGCATATGCTTCAAGGCAGTTGAGGCCTCATGAAGAGAATTATCCAACTCATGATTTGGAGCTCGCCGCTGTAGTATTTGCATTAAAGATTTGGAGGCATTATCTATATGGAGCTCAATTTGAAGTTTTAAGTGATCACAAGAGCTTGAAGTATTTGGTTGACCAGAAGGAACTGAATAATAGACAACGCAGATGGATGGAGTTCTTGAAGGATTATGATTTCGAAATAAAGTATCACCCTGGAAAGGCCAATGTTGTGGCTGATGCTTTAAGTCGAAAATCTGTTCATGTTTTCTGTATGAGTTTAAATGAGCACTATTGGTTGGAAAGCTTGAGGGACATCTATATTGTTCCATATCAGAAGAAGATAGTTGCTTTAAATGCAGTCATTGGTGAATATGGGTTTTATCAGGACTTGAAAGACGCTCAAGCGAAAGATGATCAGCTTGACAAAATTCGAGAAGAATTAGAGCATGGGGAAGTTCCGGATTATGACGTTGGGAATGCAGATATTTTGAGATACAAGGGGAGAATTTGTGTTCCCAATAACGATGAAATCAAGAAAACCATTTTGGAAGAAGCCCATCGGAGCAAATATACCATACATCCAGGAATCACCAAGATGTATAACGATCTGAAGCGACAATATTGGTGGCCAAAGATGAAGAGAGACGTAACCGACTTCGTCTTGAAGTGCTTGACGTGCCAGAAGGTCAAGATCGAACACCAGAAACCACCAGGACTACTTCAGAATCTAGATATCCCTAAATGGAAATGGGATAGTATTTCTATGGATTTCATCATGGGCTTACCGTCAATCCGGAATATTTATGATGCTGTTTGGGTGATCGTAGATCGATTAACCAAGTCAGCACACTTTTTACCTATTAAGGCAAATTATTCTTTGGAGAAATTAGCCGAGTTGTATATTAAAGAGATTGTACGTATGCATGGAGTGCCGGAGAGTATCATATCGGATCGTGATCCAAGGTTCACTTCGAACTTTTGGAAGTCCCTACAACAAGCCATGGGTACAAAGTTAAAGTACAGTACCGCTTATCATCCTCAAACAGACGGTCAAACCGAGAGAACTATTCAGACACTTGAGGACATGTTGAGAGCTTGCGCTATTGAGCTTCCAGGTAGTTGGGACAAGCACTTGCCATTGGCAGAATTTGCATACAATAATAGCTATCACTCTAGTATTCAGATGGCACCTTTTGAGGCTTTATATGGTCGAAAGTGCAGGTCGCCGTTATGTTGGACCGAATTGAGTGAAAGGACTATTATCGGACCAGATCTAGTAGAGCAAACATCACGAAAGATTGAAATTATACGGCAGAAATTGTTGACAGCTCAGAGCCGACAGAAGAGTTATGCGGATCGTCGAAGGAGACCGTTGGAATTTAGTGTTGGAGATCATGTTTTTCTGAAGGTTTCGCCTGTTACGGGCATTGGGAGGTCTATTAAAGCAAAGAAGTTGACTCCACGATTCATTGGGCCATTTGAAATTTTGGAGCGAATTGGATCGGTTGCCTATCGGATCGCCTTGCCCCCACATTTATCTAAGGTGCATGACGTGTTCCATGTGTCACAACTAAAGAAGTATCATCCAGATCCGTTTCATATCATTGAGCCTGAAGAGGTTGAGTTAAGAGAGAATTTGACGTACGTGACCGAACCAGAAAGAATTTTAGATGTAAAGGACAAACAGTTACGGAATAGAACAATCCGTCTCCTAAAAGTTTTCTGGAAGGGAATGTTTCCAGGTGATGCTACCTGGGAAACTGAAGAGCGTATGCGACGTGATTTTCCTCATTTGTTTGCTTAGGTATATACGTTGTATTTATGTTACATTATAATGAGATTGAATTGGTGTAACGTTGTGTAAGAATTTTTTTTTTATTATTTTGAATTTTGGGGACAAAATTCTATTTAGGTGGGGAGAATTGTAATATTCTAAAATAATAATAATAATAAATTATTATAATATTATTATATTATTATTATAATATAATATTATTATATTATATATATATATATATAAAAACGTGGGGGGCGGCGCCCCCCACATTTGACCAAAGATGGTGGCACCTTACGGTGCCACCCATTTTAATAAAAAAAAATAAAATAATAATAAAATAAAAGGGTTAGGCAGGAGGGGGTATTATATATACCCCCCTCCTCACACACACTTCACGCATTTTCTGCGTGAAGTGTTGTGTAATAAGGTGACGGGCAGGCTCTGATAGGAGTATTTTCATTTCTTTGGGGATCAATAAGGTACTCAAAATCTCTTCTTATTATAAAACTTCTTTTATGAAATATTTTCTAAATGATTTTCTCTTTCTTATGATATTAATTTTGTACTGATTAGAGAATATTTTAAGATTAGCATTTTGGACAAGTTTGAGTTTTGTTAGTATAAGGCTATAAAAATGTAGAGAATAATTAATAGCTAATTTTAATCGGTTTATTTTTCTTATTTAGTTGGTATAAGATTCTATAATGAATTTTCTATATAATTATTCTATGAATAATTCTATATAGGACTTTTTAACCGATTAAATTTGGGTTAAAAGCTTTATTTAAATTAATGAAGGTATTACTGAAATTTTAATTAGTTTAGTTTTGAAATTTGGAGGATTAAACTGTCATTTATGGATTTCGGAGGACTAAACTGCCATTTATGAAATTTGAAGGACTAATCTGTCATTTATGAAATTCGGAGGACTAAACTGTCATTTATGAAATTCGGAGGACTAAACTGTCATTTTCGATATTTGAAGGACTGAACGGTCATTTCTAAAATTTAAACCCTAAACTGTTATTTTTCAGTTTTTAGAATATATTATATATTATTATTAAAAATTTGTATATAAGTTATAATTTTTATTATGTGGAAAATTGGAGAGTTATTAATGGGTAGTAAATTGATTGTGGTAGATTGATTTTGGACATTTACTTGAGCTCTTGGATTAGGAGCAGTGTGGTAATAAATAGCTTTGGCGAGAGGTAACCACTTTCCTCTTGTTGTGCATGCTTGTATGATGTGTGTGAGAAATTTTAATTACGCAGATTTATAAATATGGCTGCTGACATATGATGTGGTTTTGGAAAATATGTTGTTAATGAAATTGTCTTGTGGGACTTATTTTCATGGAGAAAATGACTAGCAATATTACATTATATGAGTTGGTATTTATTTATGAGATTAGAAAGATCCTTTTTGATAATTATGAAATGATAATGACATGTCATAATCACAGAATATGGATAAGATAGGGGATGGTGGATGTGAAATTAATGGGAGGTTACTCAAAGAGGAAATAAGGGGGTGAATTCTTGTACAAAAGAGGAAATAAGGTGGTGGACATCCAGGTGTACACTGGCTAGTCCTTTGGCCCATTTGTATTCCATAGGGCTATGACACCCCATTAATGTATTTAGAGGGGGAACCCATGGTCCGGTCTTGTGCTCTGTGGATTTTGGCCGATCCATATCACTTGATCGGTGAGCTTGTTGAGTTAGCTACCAGTCATATGGGTGAGTACTAGCCCATGGGTTCAGTCAGAGGAAATAAGGTGGAGAGGAAATAAGGGAGGAAAGAAAATAAATTATTATGTATTGACTCTTATACACTTATATGGCAAATATGAGAATGACAATATGATGTTGTGAATTATTATGAAATTATTCGTATGGACAAGTGATATTTTAATAATGTTATATTTTTATAACTGTCCCACTTAGCACCTCACGGGCACATACTTGTATGCTCGATGAGATGGATTGTTGGTTACTGAGGCTTTTGTCTCACCCCGTTGATTTAACATTTTTCCAGGTGATAGTTGTCGTGCGGGTCCATCAGGGAAGACTTCGGAAGCTTAAACTACTTCTGATAAAAGTAGTGCTTCCATCTTTTTAATATATGTTGGATTATTGTATAATGCCACATTAGGGCTCATCTTGCATACTCTGATCTATTTTTGAGAACTTGGTGTGTTAACTATATATTTTTAATTACTCCTGATGATGCTGGAAGGCCTAGAGGGCTTATGATGTGTTCTAAACTCGTGGATCCACAATTTGATTTGATAAGGATATTTTAATATCTGATGAGATATTATTCAGGAAGGAAAAATGATTTTATTTTCCATGGTAAATTTTATAAACCATGGTAGAGTTTTCAAACGGTTAGCTGAACTCTTTTTCTACCATGGTAGACTTTTGGAGAATTGAGTTATAATAATAGGATTTTACAGTATTAAGGAAAGGATTTTACATTTTTCAATAAGGATAAAAGTGAAAAAAATTCAATTTAAAACATATTTAATAAGTGTCACTTCTTGTTTCCCATAAATTAGTTAAAGTTCTCTATATTATAAATCAGGAGTATATTGTTTAAATGGTAAACAGTGTTAAATACTTTTTAGTCATAAATGTGTTTTATGCGAATGGTAAATACTACTCATAGCTCAACTGATAAATTTGTTATGTGAGTGATAGATTGGAGGGCCTTCTTAATAATTAATTTGTAAATTTGGTATAATTCTCCCTGCTTTGCTTGTGACTGAACATGTATATTAAGTTCACATAGTTGCATGTCGAATTCTTGTCTTCTCCTTAATTCTCGTGATCATTTATTGACTTAGCTTTCATCGAGCTCTTATCATATAATGGAGAAAGCAATAATTTATTAGACACATATAAAAATATAATCCTTCTATTCCAAAAAGAAATATAATCCTTGCTAAGTCATCCACGCAAGCAAGCTAGATGGTATAAAACCCCACCCTATTGGATATATACTCATATTTTTAAGCTCATCCATATATAATCCTTATCTAGGGTACACAAACACTTTAATTTTAATTCCTGCTCTCTAAGTTTTATTAATGCATGCTTTATAAAATTTTAATATATTTTTGTATCATAAATGAATTAGGATGAAATAATATTAATATTATCAACTTATAAACAATACTCCTATGGTCCCTTTCATAAGCAACTACTATGATGATTGCGCAAAACGAACTGATGGTTAAAATTAATTACAAACAATAAATACGTAAAAAATTTAATGCATTTTTCAAATATGCCCTTTTTTATGAAGAGTATAGGAGAGAATGAATAAAAAATATGAAAGAGATATAAAGTTGGTGTAGCAATGTAAAGCTCCGCTAAATCCCTCTAGGTCTCGAGTTTAAGTCTTAGAAGAGATATTTGTGTTGGAAGTGGTAGTTATGAACCCCGAATAGATGATAATATCAAAAAAAATAAAAAGAACGAATAAGAAATATGTGAGAGAATGTGTAATAAATAATTGAATAAAAGAGAATTAGTAGTTCATTAATATAAATATATGTATTTAATGGCGTAGAAAACAAAACAAAAAAGCATTTTAAATTTCAAAACACAAAAAATGTTGTTTATATTAAGGATAAGCTTCAAGAGAGAAAAAAAGTTGCTTATAAATACTAAATAGGACCGGTGGGAGTAATTAATATATGTATTCAAGAAATTACAAAAATTACAAAATTTAAAATTGTCTGAACCTTTTCTAAATGGCTTAGAGGTTCACATCCACAAACCAATAATTAATTTAAGTTGGTGAGTAAAGCAGCAATTACATTCCTGCAGGCAATTCAGCAATTGGTCCCATGCATTTTATGGGAGCCCAACTAAGTATTATATATAATTATATATTTTGATTGATTAATGATTACTAATAATTAATAGTTGGATGTTGATCTAAGAGTTAGTACCAAGACCTTTCAACTTATAGGTGGGACAAATGTACAGGAGACATTTTGGAAGAGTGCTTTCAAAGATTAATTTCACTCTAGCTACTATTAATCCTATTCGATACTCATTCTCGCTCCATCCCTAAATATAATACATAGAGATTCAAACAAATTAAAAGTAAGTTATTTGGTATGCATGTGTTTTACAACTTCTTATTAGTATATGTATTTAAGGACTAAAGTATAGAGCAGGTGATAATTCAAAGCAGGGGGGAATCATATCTGCAACTAGCTAGCTAGAAGTAGCGCTGAGAGTTAAAACTCGATCATTTCACAAAAAACTGAAAGAACTGATGCGTTCTTAATTAAATAGAAATAATTATGCTTCAAAATTTTATAAAAATCAACTGTGAAATTTTTTTTGGAAATCAAAACTAAAAGGAAAACTGCATAGGGCTAAACGATTTATTTATTTTTAAAAAAGAACATTGCATGCATGTATATATATTATTCAGCAGAACTAACTTTTTCATCACAAATTGATATGCAGATCACTTTTCGTTGGATCAGTTTGAACTTTGAAGTGTTTAATTAAAAATTATTAAAATTATACACACACAACAAATAAATGGTGAATTAAGAAAACTAGAGTTCTCTAGAAAGATGTGTGATTTTTTATTTGAGGGAGTAAACTAAAAGGAAGCTCGGTGGTCCTATGAATTAGAAGAATAGAGGTGTGGGTCAAAGATAAGGCGGGCAAGCACTTTTGAAACAAAAGCAGAAGGTCTCGGACGGAGAAGAGCTGTGCTTGACTGTTTTCTCCGTCCATAAACAAATGCAAGTGCTTTGTGGCACAAAGTGAGACCAATACTATTAGAGGTTGGACTGCTTTTCCATTTATTGATCGATCCTGACTTCGCATTTTTTTGTCTGTAATATCCCCTTTTTAATAATCAGTCAACAGTCGCTGCTTTTATCCAGGAAACAAATTAAACATCTCGTTTTCCTCCTCATGAAATAATATCATTATGAAATAATGAAAACGGAATACTCAAGCTGATGAAGTCCAAGCGCAAAGGTGGTAAAACAAACAAGAAAAGCATGTCGTATATATATAGTGTATATTATTAACATATATATCAGAAATGATTAATGATACAAAGGGAGGCAAGACTCTCACAAGGTGAAGTCTTAAGAGGGATAGATATACATGGTTGTACCTCTACATTTAGAGAAACTGTTTTTAAGATTTGAACCCATGACTAGGTCGTATGCCAGCAACCTTATCATTACACCAATGCTCACCTTCTACTAATCATACAAAGAATTAAAAAATTAAAGCAGATTCCTGAAATAGTAACAAAGAATCAATGATGGGTACATGTGTACATTGAGGCCGGATTCTGGGGGTTACTTTGACAACACCCCCCTCCCAAGCAACCCGAAGCTTTGAATATTCTTTACTTATTTTAGTTTTTAAATAGCCGGGTGATCCGAAAGGTGGGACGAAGTTTAAACAGTTGTAAAAGTTCATTAACTTTTTATCATCATTAAATGTCTGTCGTCTCAAATGATGAGTGGTTAAAGGTTAACACCTTTTCATTTCTGACCGCTCTAATTCATATATAAAAACATTGCCAAAAAATTCTTCAACATAGTGCCTCTCACACTCAATATATATTGTTAGTTAAGATATACTACAAATTAGATTTTATATCAAAAAGACAAGAGGTGCATTGTGTGTGTATGGCAAATGGCATACTCACACATATGTACTGTTGAAATTCTAATTTTTTGGGTCATCATGTTACCATGCTTAAAATTTTGCGTCCCCAATAATTAATTGAGTGCAATTGATTTAATAAGTACGCTCCTGTACATATAACGACAGTGACAGTTAAGATAGTGTGCGTTTAACGTTGAAAAACTTGCACTCAGAGAGTGTAGAATATTATTATTGCAATTTCTTTTCATATATATCATCCAGCAGCTTCATTCTCTTCCCGTAATCTAAAAGAAATATAATTCAGAGTTTCATGATGCATGCTCGGTGAGTTAGTTAGGTTTAGATTGGACCGCCACTTGCCTGCAGTAGATTTTTGGATTTAGATGTCAGTGTCACTGGGATTTGCAGACTGCGAATGGAACGCTGTTGTGTCCAGGTCAAAAGTCCCTGTCAACGTACCTAGTTTTCAATGCATGGTTTCAATTTCCCCTCAGTTTAAATATATATTATTGATCCACACACACACACACAGGCTTATAAAAGTAGTGGGGAACTGTAGAAATAGCGGCGAGGGGATTATAAATTATAATTTTGGTGTCCTGAAACAGTCAAAGGAAAAGGCATGCGACGGCCATTATAAGGCTGAATACTAATAGACAGGGATGGAAAGGTTTGGATGGCTATGCGTTAAGGTCAGAAAATCACATGGAACACTGAACCGTCGATGTCGATGTATTGAATTAAGGGTTAATATTTCAGATAGGGATCAATCCGAAGATTACACTAAGGTTAATATATATATATATATATATATATATATATATATATAATTTAAATATTCATGTATACTATTTAAAAAACTATATGAGAGCTTTGTTTAACAAATAGTTCAATATAACATCATAAACTTAATACCCATAAAAATATTACTAAGTTTATAAGGATTTTTCTCCAATCAATGCCAAAAGTATTCCACAATCATTTTAAAGCTCTTTACAAATCAAAAAAATTTAGGAAAATAATTTTTTCTTTAAAAAAAAGTCAAAACAACGTCGTTTGGAGTATAACAAAGTTAAAAAAAACAAAAAAAGGCAACCCAGGTCATCCCAGTTCACACTGGGTCAAACCAGGCCGATTTTCTTCATTTTTTCTGGATCGGACCACCGACCAGTTTACCGGTTTTCAGTCTGATCCAGTCGATTCAGTCTGATTTTTCAAACCATGGTTAAGGCCCAAAAACAAAAATGTGGACCATTTGACCCCTTTTTAAGACCGTGGCCCTCTCTCTTCTACACTGTTACTCCCTCATATCCTATTTATAAGCAACTTTCTTTTTCATATGATTGATCTTTTTTATAAGCAACTTTCACTTTGTGTCTGTAAATGTAAACTCTTTTTTCCTATTTTGCCTTTATTAAATACATATTATTTATAATTAATTATCACATATACCAAGAGTTATATTCAGAAGAAAAAGAACTCACTAGATGAATGAAATCAACAAAGCATTGAGAAAATGTATTTTACTATCTCTCATATTTTCTATACATTCTCTCTCTATTTTCATAAATAAGGGTATATATGAAAAAATATGATATTTTTGACATACTTATTACTTTTAAGTACCAGTTTATTTTATGCAATTAAGAAGAAAATTGTTTATAAATAGGATCGGAGGGAGTATATTGATTAGGTAAATTGCTGGAGTAATTATTAGTGTGGCTCGAGGACTGAGCTGTAATTTGCGGTCGTCTACTGATGAGAATTTTTAGTATTTTCTTATTTCGGGAAAGATTTTGTGAGGGAGGAAAGTATGAATGAAGGTTACAATTTGATCGATCATAGGGATACGGTCACGGTCTCGCCTAATTTCCCCCCTTTAATTTCTTTGATCCAATCAGAAAAAAAGGATCCAATCACCTAAGGGTCTCCAATAATTAACTTACTATTCATGGAATTTTCAAAGACTTTCTGCTCCTTAATTGTGTGTGAGAGGGGAAATATATCTCAGTCTTTACTTTTTTTCCCCATCATTGTTCCAATCTTTATAAATTTTTATTCGTTACAAATCAGTCGTATAATTTATTATATTAAATTACTATAAAAATTGAGTTATTTCTAGTCATCAATAAACTAATGAAACCAAGTTATCAATCAACTTTACTCTTAAAACCTTGTAATACCCAATTTATAAGAAAATGAGTCAGTTTGGTCCATTAATCAATAAATATAATTTATTATTAATTATTTCATACTTTCTTTTTTTTTTATATTTTTTCATAATTTACTGATTGAGTACAGTAATCAAGGTATCATATTTCCTTCTAGCAACATATCCTTTTATTTTAGGAGATGTGATTTATTTCTATATTTGACTATATTACTTTCATTATGTGATTTTTTTTAGGTAGGGGCAAGGTTACAAAATATTTTTTCAATTTTAACATCATTGAATTGTGTTTGTGATCTCGCACAACGCATGGAGAATAAATACTTGTTTGAGATTAGAAAACTACAAAAATTGAGTTATTTTTCTATATGTAGTTCTTTAAATTATCCAATTTTCTACATTTTTAAAGACTTTTCTTTGAGAAAATCATTATGAGGTCTCAATAGTGAATGTAATTGTTAAAAGTCTTATAACAAGTGAGCGGCATGTAGTAATAAATCCTAATATAGAAAATAACAAGAAATTCACGTTATTCACTTGTGAGATTTTTTGCAATTACATTCTGTTTTAAGACTTCATTATAATTTTCTCATTTTCTTTGAACCAACATAGGCTAAGGGTAATGGGGGTATTGGGCAATTTTCACTTACAAAATGTATGCCGTGTGTGTGTGTGTGTTTTTTTTTTTTTTGGGACAAATTATGCCGTGTGTTTTTGAAGTGATCTCATTTGCCTTTTACGGATGAATAAAAAGAAAATCAGTTAAATAGATTCAGTGATGTCATTTTAAGTGGAAATAAATGAAGCATAGCATGTTTTAGGTATATTAAACAGTGAGAAACCAGTCGAACTGTTAGCCACTTGTAAGCGAACAGGTCTAAAAAACATCACTTGATATTAGACTAGCTTGGTGCTCGTTCATCATTCCTAGCACAAATAATAGGGATATATGTAGGAAAAAATTAAATGTAATATTGATTAAATTATACGCACAACAAAACAAAGAGCACATAATTTACTTGGTAGCTAATTATATTTTCCATGAGGGAAAAAAAAAATTGAACTTCAATTAGACTTGGGTAGAAAATAACATATGTACTCTACCATCATAAATGTGGGACGTAGGTTGGGGAGTGAATTTGATCCTAAATAAAGGATATTTTTTCATTTTATCTCTTATATCTATCATTTTTAAAAAAATTAATTTGATTAACTTATAAATTGATATATAATTAATCTAGGTCACTACTATAATATATAGATTTTACTACCACAAAGTAAAAAACAAAGACGATGGTACTTTTTGTAAATCTGGGTGGAAATTAGGTAGCTTTAGGCATTTCAAATTTAAATTGGGACTCTTAAAGTAGGTTTTAGACGTCGAAATTTTTTTGGGATGTCTAAGGCCTTGCTCTTGGTGCCCAAGAGTAAGGTTGTTGGCATCCCAAAAAAATTTTGGACACCAAAAGGGTCCATTTATTTGGAACCCCTCCCTCTTTTTCACTCTCCCTCTCTTTTTCACCTTCACTCTTTCTTACTCCCTCTCACTACCCATCCTCCGCCGTCGTCCTATATCTTTCTCGCCATTGTTGAAGGTGGTCCGTCGTCCCTCCTCATCTTTGACACTGTTGGTCCTTCCTCCTCTCCCGCCGTCGACCTTCCTCCCTCTCTCATGGTGTTGTAGCTCCGTCCCTCCCTCTCTTTATGACGCTGTTGTAGCTATCAACCTCCTCCCTCTCTCACGGTATGCTTTTATTTTTTCCAAAATATAATGCATGTTTAAAACAACTCTTTCCTAGCTATATATTTTTGTTTTGCATTTATTAAAACTTTGCATGTATGTTTGGCTTTGTTACTTCATTTATTTATTATAAATTTTGAATTTTTAAAATTTATATGACATAAGTTAATGAAGGTAAAAAAAATAACAAAAGTTTAGGAAGACATAGTTAAAATAGTTCACGAAAGAGTTTTTAAAGCTGAAAGATAAATCACATTTTACTAAAATTTTAGATCTTGAGAAAAAATCACATGAAAGCTTTGAGAATGACACTAAGAAATGAGACTATTGAGTCTAGTTCCCCTCTTTTACACTTGTATTCTATTTGTTTTGGGAAAAAAAATCAAAATATTGTATATACCAGTTGTGTACAATTAAAAAATTGTTAATTAATATATTGTATAAAATATAAGATTTGTAAATAATACTATTTAGCATTTGTTGAATTGTATTTTTATTGGGAGAATGACAACTAAGGACCAAACAAGAGAGTCCAACACATGTAAAAAGTAATAATGAATATTAAAAAATCATCATTTATTTGTTAAAGTGTTTGGATTAAAGAAAAATATACTACTTTTTAAAATTATCAAATTATACTGAAACCTTGTATAAAGTTAGAGAACTAAAGTATACTTTTGACAGATTTATGAGACCCATAATTTTTAATAGGGCAAAGAGGCAAAAATGTCCATATGTTTTTCAAAAAAGGGCACTCAGCACCGAATTCTTTTACTGGGAGCATAAATGTCCATCAACATTTAAAAAGAGAGCTAAAATACCTATCCATCTGCCACATCATCATTTTTTTGGGGGAAAATAACCATTTTGCCCTACAATTTTGTGAAATTTTGTAATTTTACCCTTAGCAATTGTGTGACACTTTTAAATTAGTAAATGACCTTCAAAAATTCTAAAATATTTTAGAATAAAAGTAGACATGATAAGCTTTAATTTGATAGGTCAAATGGAATTTTATTTGGTCAAAATAACCATTTTTCCCTTACAATTTTCGCAATACTTGAAAAATTGACAGATTTGTAACCAAAATTTAAAAGTTCATATCTAATTGTATATATATCCAATTGAGGTGGTTACAAAGCCTATGTGACCCTTATTAAGTATAGTTTTATGAAAAAATATAAATTTTAGCCAATAGGAACATCAAAATTCCCAGAATTTTAATTTTTGAAGTCTGCTCCAAAAAAATGTTAAATTCGCTGGATAAAATTCAAAAATTCATTTTTCCTTGTTAAATTCGCTGGGCACAAGTTGAAGTTATTGTCAATATGATTTCTTGTTGAGGCATTCAGATTGTGTGACACATTTAAATTAGTAAATGACCTCCAAACAACCAGAAATTTTTCAGAATAAAAGTAGACATGATAAGATTTAATTTAATAGGTCATATGGAATTTTTGGAGTTCTATACAAGGAGAAATGAATTTTTGAATTTTTCGCAGTGAATTTAACATTTTTCTGGAGCAGACTTTAAAAATAAAAATTCTGGGAATTTTGAGGTTCCTAATGGCTAAAATTTATATTTTTCCATAAAAATATACTTAATAAATGTCACATAGGATTTGTAACCACCCCAATTGAATATCTATACAATTAGATATGAAGTTTTAAAGTTTGGTGACAAATCTGCCAATTTTTCAAGTATTGCAAAAATTGTAAGGGCAAAATGGTCATTTTGACCAAATAAAATTCCATTTGACCGATGAAATTAAAGCTTATCATGTCTAATTTTATTCTGAAATATTTCATAATTTTTGGAGGTCATTTACTAATTTAAAAATGTCACACAATTGCTAAGGGTAAAATTACAAAATTTCACAAAATTGTAGGGCAAAATGGTTAGTTTCCCCCAAAAAATGATGATGTGGCAGATGGATAGGCATTTTAGCTCTCTTTTTAAATGTTGATGGAGCATTTTATGCTCCCAGTAAAAGAATTTGGTGTTGGATGCCCTTTTCTGAAAAGCATATGAGCATTTTTGCCCCTTTACCCTTTTTAATATGTTAAGAAATAAGATATGACAACAATATTTGACAGTTGTTATAATTAACTATCAAGTATTATTTGAACATACTCAATGGTTGTATTATAATCATAAAAAATATAATCCAAATTTTTATTAAATTATAGGATACATATTTTAAACGAAATAAACTTAAGAAACTAAAACATATAGTTTAAAATTTGAGGGAGTAAAACTAAAATATGGCAAAATTGAGGCACTAAATATTATATTAACCAATTAAAAAACTTACAAAAAATTGAGCATTTCAAAAGGCTTAATATATTAATTAATTAAAACGCATCCGCGTATGGAAACAGGTCTCACAAAATTATTCTTGTAATAAATTACATACCTTTTTTTTTAGATATTTTATTGTTTTATACTCCCTTCGGTCATTTTTATAAACAATTTTTTCTCTCTTAGATTTGATCCTTTTTATAAGCAACTTTCTCCTCTTGTCACAAAAATCAAACTATTTTTTCCTTTTCTACCCATATTAAATACACAGCTTTATATTTATTATCCCTACTTACCACTAATTCTCTTTCATCTATTCATTTATTACACATTCTCTTTTATATTTTATACTCATACTCACTTATCACTAAAAAAACTATAGATTTAGTAGGGTTAAGAATGTGTATTTGTAGCGGTATCAAACACTGCAAACAACATTGGTAGCGGTTACGTAAACCGCTACAAAAATCATTGTTGCAAGCACTTTTGTAGCAGTTAAAAGTAACCGTTACTCAGGAGAAACAAATCGCTACTAATACAGTAGCGGTTACAACTAACTGCTACAATCATCGGATGATGGTAACACATTTTCTGACAATTTAGTAGCGGTTAAATAACCGCTACAAATTTATACCTAATATTGGTAGCGGTTATATAACCGCTACCAATTTTAAAACGCGGATATTTACAAATTGCGCCAAAAACTTTGTAGCGCTTCAACAACCACTACCAATATTTGGTTATGACGGGAAGTGAAAATTTTTGAATCTGTTTGATAACGGCTATATAACTGCTACTAAATAAAATTCTAAAAGTGGCGCCAAAAAATTTAAACAATTTTTCAATTTCACTCTTAACTTTGTAGCGGTGTAAATAACCGCTACCAATTGTAGTGAAAAAATTAAATAATTATCCAATAATTTAATTTAATTTTTATAGTATCATTTTAACATGTTAATTAGTTATATAAATAAATTAAATATAATTATTATTTAAGAAAATTAATTAAACTGAATTACTGGGTAAAGAAAATGATTAAATTGAGTTACATAAATATAAAATTTATATGTATAATAACGAGAAAGTGTAGGTAATATTATGAATTTGTAGATAATATGTACTTATTTTGTTATCCCCTAGATGTGGATCATTTTGTAAGAACGTTTTTTAAGAATAGTCCGTTAATGTCTGAAAAAAAAATAGTATGAATATTATAAGAAGGGAAAAAAAGAAGAGATGAAAGAATTGATAAAAAAAATTACCATGTATGATGATCACATTACTTAGATCTTGAGTTCTTGAAAAAATAATTCCTGGATGCGAAAAAATGAGAGAGAAGAAGAGAGTAAAAAAATGAAGAAGTGTATAAAAAGAGTTGGTGTGGAGGTATTTTATAAGGATCTGCGTTACTCTTATAGCGATTAATATCACAGTATTTATAGCGGTTTATTATTTGTAGCGGTTTTAAGTTTTATAGCGGTTATATAACCGCTACAAATGTAATTCAATTTTTTTTATATAATACATATCAAAATTTATGAAAACAAAATCATGGTTTTACTTAATCCTTCTTCTTCACCATCCCTTCAAAAATTTTGCGAAAGAAATATTAGTATGATATTGTTGTGTATAAAATATTAAATTTAAATGATGTGAATTTATAAAAACTCACCTAACTATAGGTAAATTACCATTACCTTTAGGGAAGAAGTTTTTGAAATTGGCGAGATGGAATGGCTCACTCTCTAGGTGATGTTGTCACTATCACCTATGTCGTAAAGGTCTCAAGGCTTTAAGTGAACTACCATGTTCCAATCTATGTACCTCTTGTCCTGGACATAATAAACTTGGTGTTCCTCTGAGGCAATAACATAGGGCTCATCATCTTTGGATTGATCGGTGTGAATTCGATGAGAGAAATTTAATGATGTGATGCCTAAATCGTCTATTGTGAGTCTCCAGGAAGTGGTTGTATTTTCCCATAAACACTTGAAAAGCGTAATAGTGAAATGGCCTTGGTAATTTAGTTCGATGACATCAACAAGCTTTCCGTAGTAAGGGACACCTCCGAACTGCATGTTACCATTACTGCTGCTCGTATAACTCATTGTCTCAAAGGTGCCAAAAACACTCGAATTTTGAGTTAGCAATCCTTAATCTCGTGATACCGTGCAAAACTTGAAATTATTGACATTGTATGCTATAAACCTTTTTGCATGATTAAGCATGCCGATTGCGAGTGCTTTGAACTCTGGTGAGTACGGGTTGTATGCTATAATCCTCATGTGCTCAGCTGTTTTAGATGACATAAACAATCTTTGTAACATAGGCTTTAAAGGAAAGTACCTTAGAATCTTTGTAGGTTTCTTCTTCTGCCTTTTTCCTTTTCTGAATTCTCTTGTACCTCAATGTGTGACATCGCTTGCAATCCTCCCTGCTGGCTTCATCTCCCTAATACAGCATACAATCGTTGGGGCATGCATCAATTTTCTGATAGTTCAATCCCAATCATTTAATAATCTTCTTGGCCTCATAGAAAGATGTTGAAATTTCCCTGTTGGGGAACGTGTGTTGTAATAATTCCAGCAACATCGACGTTGCCTTATCTGTGATGCTACACAAGCACTTGATATGATACAATTTGATCAAAAAAGATAATTTTGAGTATTTTCGACAACCTTGATACAGAGGATGATATGCGTCATCCATTAGGATGAAAAAATCCTGCGCTACTTTATTTATAAAAAACACACGCTCTAAGCCCTGCACTTCTTCGTTGAAGTTGTCATCCTAAAAATCAAATGTATCACGCACAACATCATTAACAGGATCATATTCATTTACTTGAACTCCTACTTGTAAACTTTAAGGAAGAGCATAATTGTATCTCATATCAGCCTTCTCACCATGAACTCTCCAGAACGTATACTCTTATGGGAAAGACTTCACAAGCAAATGTTCCTTAACAACTTCTCGTGTATGCCACTTCTTGAACTTGCATATCTGACATGGACATACGATCTTTCCGATACAACTGGCGTGAGAGTAAGCAAAATCCAAGAAGTTGTTTAATCCATCTAAATAAGCTGGAGAATTGCTTGGCAACTTAATCCATGATTTATCCAAAGCTAGACGAGAAAATTTAGCCAACAAGATGAGTGAAAAACAAATGACGCCTGACAATATACTTATATAGAATTTTTACAACGATAAAAAATTAATAGCGGTTCGCTAAACCGCTAGGTAAACCATTACTCATACAAACTTTGTAGCGGTTTAAACTTCATAACCGCTACTACTTGATGTGACTGTTGGCGGGAATGACACATTCAAAATTCAAATGCGTGAGAACTTGTAGTGGTTACCACTCTCTAACCGCTATAAATTCATGTGACCGTTGGCGGGAATTCCAGATTCAGAATTCAAATATTTTCATACCTTGTAGTGGTTAAAAATAATAAACCGCTACAAAGAATGTGAATAGTGGTAGCGGTTATTAGTCTTTAACTGCTACAAATTGATATGACCGTTGGCGGGAATGAAAGGTTCAAAATTTAAATTTGCCCAAAGTTATAGCGGTTACTGGTAATAAACCGCTATAAATTGATGTGACCGTTGACGGGATTGTTAGATTCAAAAATCCAAATTTTATACTATTTTGTAGCGGTTACAATTGTTTACTGCTACTAATGTGAACACTTGTAGCAGTTTGTAGAATCATAAGCGCTACTAATATTTTTTTTGTTTTGTTTTCCAAAATTGTTTTTTTCAAACGAAATTAAATAACATAATTAAAAAAATGTAAAAAAATAAATTAATTAATTTAAACATTTTTGTACGATTTTTTTAAAAAAAGAATAAATAATAAATAAACAAAACTAACTATCTGGAGCGTTATTGGCAGGTCCTATCTCAGGGGGCACCATCACCAGTTTGTCCATTAGGTCCTATCTCAAGGCTAGGTGGAGGACAAGGATGGGTAGAGTCAACAGCACCATCATCGAATGGAGGATGAGTGGGTTGTACAATGAACATCGGGACAGGGGGACCCTGGGTACGCCTCATTGAGGAATAGGCGACTCCTCGCCTAGTCGAGCACGGAATTTATGATATCTCGCCACTGCATTTGCTGTGCGTAGATGAAATCAGCTTGCTCCTGCATCTTTCTCGCAACCTCCAACATAATCTCCTCAACGGTCTCCTCCCTCGGACGTGTGCTTTAGGACGTCCATGCGTAAGAAGGTCCCTCATCAGAACTGCCGCTCCTCCTATACACCATGCTAAGTCTTGCGCCTAATCCCATCCCCTCACATGGCCAAGGTGCTCGATCAGTCCCAAACAACCTCAGTGGCGCCGTGAGATCCACAAACCCCTGAGACTCCAGGTTCTGTGTCTCTCTCAGTTCAGCCCGACACTGCTGAATCCTTGCCTGCAATTTTATGCAACAAGTTATTATAATTATTATTATTATTACCAACAATAATTATTTATTTTAAACAATTAATTATCAATAATTATAATTATTATATTTACAATGACTTTCTCTTCCTGCTGAGACGTCCGAGTCTCATCCCGGTGCCTATGTGTCACTATGAATAACTCTCCGTAATCGGTCTGGCAGTTCTTCTCCTGAGCCTTACGCTCCTGAAACAGTGGAAACATAAAATTATTATTATAAATATTTAATTGAATTTTAATTATTAATATTAATATAAAATTAATTGAAATTGTAAAAACATACCAATTCGCTATAGGTCACAACAAATGTCTTTGATACAGTCATGTGGTGGATCGAATGTTAAGCGTGGCTTGTTGTGTTTCTCTGAGAAAGAGCCTACAGACATTTCTCAAATAATAACTATTAAAAAATTAAAATAATAAAAAAATGATTAAATAATAGTTATTAAAAAAATTACCTGCCCTTTCTAACTTTTCCTGTACTAGACAAAACATGCTCAGTCATTTGGTGGGACGCCATCCGGGACGTCTTCTATTAGCTGCTCCAGAGGAATTGTACCATCCCTGTCCTTGATGTGGTAGAGACGATTCCTCCCGCTCTTCCAGCCGTCTCCCAACTTCATTAGCGTGTACCTCTTATAGCTCTCCTATACGGTAAACTTATCCCGAAATATAATTAAATAAAAAAATTTAATTACGATTATTTTGAAAATATAAACTTTAAGAATAATAATTAAAAGCAATTAATTACAAAATCATTTAATATAATTAAATGTAATTATTAAGTACCTTAACCGCCTCTTCCCACGCTCGATCCTTCAAGCCCTTCGGAACTTGCTTCCACGTCCTAAAATGAATGTGGAACCGCATCCAATTCGAGCCCAGGTCGTTCAAGTAATGGTTGAACAGGTGACCCCCATTGTCGATGGGCTGGTCCATGGGCTCATTCCACAGAACCACAACTCGTAATCTCCGGCCAATGCTTTTCAGACCATTCACGTCCAGCCTCCTAGTGGAAATGTTCCCCTACTCATCTGCATAATTACCATATACATTACTTAAATTTAAATTCACGTTTCACAGAACTATATTTAAATAAAAATTAATTAAAAAAATTACATTTGTCTCTCACTTGCACCTTAAACTCAGTTGACTGGGAAAATGACTGTCATGGATGGTCTTGGTCCGACGCAACCTCCTCATCTAGGAACCGCTCCAAGTCGCTGAGAGGAATTTGGTCGAAGTTGAACATCTCCTCATTCTCATCCTCATAATTGTTGACGCTGATCTCACCTCCCTCTCCCTCATGATGGACCTGTGGTGCGATCCCCTTCGGTAAGGCCGTTAGTTGCTGCTGTGGTGGGGCCCCCTCCTGTGGGGCCATCCACTGTGGCTCTGATGGGCCCCTCCTCTGGCTTCTCTGGGCCTATCCATAGTTGTGCGGCCCCACTCCTTCTATGTTATCCCCTACCACAACCCCCTACTCCTCAGCTACTGCTACCACGCAGAAATGATCTTGGGGGTGGTATAACCTCCTTCCCCCTTCCCCTATCTCCTGAAGCCATATGTAGAAATGTAAAATTTTGAGGAAACCTTGTCATGAAGAAAAATGGCAAAATGAGAGAAAGGAAGGAGACGGAGGTATTTATAAAGCTGAAATTTGTAGTAGTTTTATAAAAAATCGCTACAGAAATTGAAACATTTGTAGCAGTTATTAGAAAAAACCACTACAATCATCACAAAACTCTCGCATCGTGAATTGTAGTTAATAAATGTAGTCAAATATTTGTAACGGTTACTAAAGAAACCGCTACAACCACCGTTAAACTGTCACTTCGTGAATTATGGTTAAAAAATATAGTTAAATATTGGTAGCGGTTTAGTATTATACCTACTACAAATGTGTAGTCCATTCATATTCTATAGCGGTTAAAATAAATAACCACTACTAAGTGTCGCAAGCCAAACGTTTTTAATTACTTCTTTTAACCATGTGTAGCGGTTTATCTACTTAACCATTACAGGTTTTCTTATTCTGTAGCGGTTAAGAATAATCGCTACTAAATGTCAGGCAAGAGAAAAGAAATTGCAGCACGAAACAAATAATTGGTTTGAAAGCAGTTGCTACTCACCTGAAAAAACGTAAATGGCATGTGCTTGGCATCATGTTATGTAACATGATCCCAATCACAAGTCATTTCCCTTCTTTCAGGGGTTGGTAGCTCCTTTGAAACCAATTGTTGGCTTTGTGTTGGAAATTCTTTTCTTGACGCCTCTGATTCCGTACGTGGCTATTTATAGGCATACAATTGGTAGCGGTTCTTGATATAACCGCTACAAAGCTTCCCATTTGTAGCGGTTTACTATTTAACCACAATAAAGAAATGTCTATTTGAATTCTGTAGCGGTTAATTTAATAATAACCGCTACCAATTAACCGCCACAAAATGCGCACCAAATCTATAGCGGTTCGTTGATAAGTAACTGCTACTATGTGATGACCAAACTATGTGTGGCATCTTCACGCCATATGGGTAGCGATTATGTGAACAATAACCGCTACAAAATACTCACGACAATAGGCGCATCACCTTCGTGCCATTTTGCTTGAAGCTAGCGCCAAATTTGTAGCAGTTATTGTAGATATAACTGCTACAAAATGTACATAGAAGGGCTATAAATTTCATTCTATGGTGGGTGGAAGCTTATTGTTGCAAATTTGTAGTGGTTTTATCTTTAACCGCTACAAATTCTAATATTTGTAGCGGTTAATTTCAACCGCTCCAAATTAACCGCTACTAATCTTCATTTTTTTATAGTGTATATTTGTTACCCATACTCTCTCCTATACTCTTTTCATAAATAAGAGCATATTTTGAAGAAACATGACATTTTTAACATATTTATTGTTTTTAACTAATCTTAACCGACAATTCATTTTGCCCAATAAAGATAAAAGTTGCTTATAAAAAAGACCGAAGGGAGTATAATATTAATAATCTTATATGCAAAATTATTGGATTAAATTGTTGATATTGTTCTGAATTACCTCAGTTAGTTTGTTTTATTTGAATTAAACTGAAATTGTTTGTTATTGAAATTTTGGGATGTCTTACTTTTAAGGGGAAATGCTGCTGAAATTTTTTTGAAAAAAGTGATAAAAGGCAATTCTATCGTTGACAATTGTTCTAAACTTGAGTATCGTTGGAAATGATTTAGATGATAATAAAATGAATCATAATTGGATGAATGCTTTAAGAATTAATGAAGAATATGAGAATGTGGTGGAATAGTTTATTGAATTTACACTATTACAAAAATAGACATTAATGACGTACCTTTTGTGACGATTCTTTAAAGAAATGCCACAGCTTCTTCCAGATTTTTTTTAAATTTTTTTTTCTTTTTTAAAAAAAGACTTTAGGTGGTGCTTTCTTAAGAAAGCGTCACAGCTTGCTAAGGACTTTAGGTGGCGCTTCCTAAAGTGTCTTTTTTAAAAAATAAAAATTAAAGCAACAACTGTAGCGCTTGTTCAAGGAAGTGTCACAGGTGCTACGTACTTTGTGTGGCACTTAGCCTAGCAAGCGCCATACAAAGTATCATTTTCTTTAAAAAAAATTAATTCAAACCCTTCTCTCTCCCGCAATCTACTTCCATCACTTTTATCCTCTTAGTCTACAATCTTCATCCAACCTGTGTCGTCACCCTTATCCTTTTAATTCCCACATTTCCTCCTTTTGTTCAAAAGTTTGATTTACGCTTATTTTCTTTTTTTTTTGTTCCATCATTTCTCACATTTTCTCTTCCTCCTCTTTTTGTTTTTGCGACACTCCTTTCTCATTTCTCTTTGTCCAATTTCTTGCACCAAACTGACCATACTCCTTCTCCCTCATCTCTTTCGTCCTCCTTATAGTTTCATTTCATCCTGTAAGTTGTACCCACTCATTTTTTTTCTTTTTTTTTATATTTTGAAGTTACGTATATCATATTGTCTTGTTAACCATTTTTTTTAATTTAAATATATATGCAACTCTGTCTTTGTCTTTTTCCTTTATTAATTTTTTTCAGGTGTTGTGTTTGAGATTTTCACTCACTCCGTTCAAGCTTCCTCTATACTGTAAGTTTTTTTTTAATTTTTGAGTTTACAAATATAATTTTATTAGTATTTAATAGTTTAATTTGCTCAATATCTTTTATATTTCATTTATTATGAAATCTGAAAAAAATTATTCTCATTTTTGTATGCCTAAAAATAAATGTGATAAAATTAAATTTTATTATATATAGGTTATATGTGAAGATATGTAGTAGTTATAATTTTTTATTGTTGCAACAATTGTTAAAATTATATTGATGAGTTGCATAAATAATATAATTATTTATTCTTAACAATTGTATTTTACTTAGTAGTGATTTTGTTAATTAGTTATTTGTTAATTTATATCATTTTGGAGTTATTTGATTTTGATTTGTTTCTCTTTATTTTATTGTAGAGATATAAAAATATGTTTAAAGTGTATTATTAATTATAATTATAGGTTTCTAAAAAAATAAGAAACAAATTATTTTTTTAAAAAAATGTCTAAAAGGAAGTGCCACAAGAAGTGACATCCTGTGGCACTTTCTTGAGAAAGCCATCCTAGATCCTTTTTTAATTTTTTAAAAAATTATTTTTAAAAAGGGTTTAAGGTGGCGCTTCCTTGAGAAAGCGCTACCCTAAGCCATTTTTTAATTTTTTTTTAAAAATTATTTTTTAAATTTTTTTAAAAAAGAGCCTAAGGTGGCGCTTCCTTGAGAAAGCGCCACCCTAAGCCCTTTTTTAATTTTTTTAAAAATATTTTTTTAAAAATTATTTTATTAAATTTTTTTTAAAAAAAGGCGTAAGGTGGCGCTTCCGTGAGAAAGCGCTACCCTTGGTCCTTTTTTATTTTTTTAAAATTTTTTTTAAATTTTTTTTTAAAAAAGGGCCTAAGGTGGCGCTTCCATGAGGAAGCATCACCCTAGTCCCTTTTTTAATTTTTTTTAAAAATATTTTTTAATTATAAAAATTTATATTAAAAATACAGATCAATAGTGACGTTTATGTAAGAAAGCGCCACATGAAGATATATACAAGCTGTGGCGCTTTCTTTAAGAAGCGTCGCCCTTAGTTATTTTAACTAAAAAAAAATTAGCTATTGTGACGTTTGTGATAGAGCGCCACAGCTTGTTTTAGTGGCATTTCAATATGTGACGCTTGTGACGTGCCACTAATATTATTATTATAAACGCTACAGCTTTTACTTTTTCTGGTTGTGTTGTTAGAAGAAATGCCCCAACAAAAAATGAGATGTATTTTGGTCCTTGTGTTAATTGTTTAAATGAGAGTTGGCGGGATGTTGATGTTATAAGGGATCATCTACTTTATGATAGAATAAATTTTTAATACACAAAGTGGATGTGGCATGGTGAGGAAGTAACTAATTGTCCGTCACATAAAAAGAAAGTTGTGAATGTCAGAAATGAAGATAAAATGTAGAAAATAATTTACGATGTTGTTACTAGATTTTATTACGTCGTTTACATAGACATTCTCTATAAAAAGACATAAAAATGACTTAAAAATAAATGTTAAAAGTACTTTTCATAGTGGTGTGTTATTCATAATTATTTTAGAAAAACCATGACATGTATGTTATAAATTGTTTATTTAATTTTCTAAATCTTCTCAGATTACATAAATATATGTTACATTGAGAAGCAGACAGGTAATAAGTAAATAAAAAAAAATTTTTACTAGTAATTATATAGTTCCCATTGCATTGTTCCACTACAAAGGTGGGCAACCTTGTGTTCCCAACCAATCAAATGTAAAAACAATAATTGCGCGGCCAAACCACGTAAGTGGTTGTTCCAAGAAGAAAATAACCAGCCTAGCTAATTTGTCAAGGTGAGCAGATCAGTACGCGTGCCATGATTGACTGTTTTAAGTTTTAACCCGCACCGGCCATTACACCATTGCTTCAGTAAATTATACATTTTCGTCTTGCTAAAAAAATATATTTACACACATATAAGAGTGCGTATGTTGTGTGTCTATATATATATATATATATATATATATATATATATATATATATATATATATATATATTATAAATTATCCTAGCTGGTATTAGCCTTACGTAGATGTTTTCTTGCATTTAAATTTGGGAAAATTTCAGAAAAAAGCAAACAAAATTGGAAAAAGACAAAATGATATTGCTAATTTTTGAAATCCCAAATCAAAATGTCAGTAGGAATCTAAGATTGAAAATTGTGATCAAAAGATAAAAATGCCCTGAGTTAAGTGGCAATACTGGTAGGATATATATGGCAATTGACATTAACAAGCTTTTTTTTGGGGGGGTCGGGAAAAACAACTTTTGTATATATATTAACAACAACATATTTTGCATTAAAAACTTGAATTTCTTGTTTCACAACTTATTATCTGACAATTCAACACACTCCTAAGAAAAAGTGTGAAATTAATAAGTTGGGGGCCAATAACAACATATGTCTCTATATTAACAATATCATATTTTACATTAACGACTTGACTTTCTTTTTTCACAACTTTTTATCTGACAATCTAATACATGCCTAAGGAAAAGTGTGAAATTAACAAGTTTGGGGCCAATAACAACATTTGTCTATATATTAACAACACTATATTTTACATTAATGACTTGACATGCTTAAGAAAAAGTGTGAAATTAATAAGTTGGGTGGTCAATAACAACACATGTCTCTATATTAACAATATCATCTTTTATATTAATAACTTGATTTTCTTGTTTCACAACTTCTGATCTGACAATCCAACACATGCTTAGGGAAAAATGTGAAATTAACAAGTTGGGGGCTAATAATAACACATGTTTCTATATTAACAATACCATGTAAAGACTTGACTTTCTTGTTTCATAACTTTCTATCTGACAATCCAACACATGCCCAGGAAAAGTCTTAAATTAACAAGTTGGAAGGCCAATAACAATATTTGTCTCTATATTAATAACATCATATTTTATATTAACGACTTGATTTTCTTGTTTCACAACTTCCGATCTAACAATCTTCCAACTCGAAAGAACGCCGCCGAAGCTCAGCGTAGAAAGCATCGTTCCATTCTCTTCTTCGCTAGCCAAAACCGTCATTCCTTTCCAATTCTTCATTGTGCTAGCCAGCCTTTCGTCGCCTTCCACTCTTTGGTTTTTTAACCCCTTTTCAGTTACACTTCCTTCAGCAAACCAACTTTTCAAAATACAACGCGATTTTGGCCACCTGCCCCTTTAATTTAACTCAGGACATTTTCGTCTTTTAGTCACAATTTCAAAATCCCAGATTCTTACTGACGTTCTGATTTAGAATTTCAGCAATTCACAGCACCATTTTGTTCTTTCCCATTTTTAATTGTATTTTAATAGAAATTTATTTTTAAATTTAAAAGGTGATTATCAAATTATAGTGACTGAAAAATTACAAATAATCTGAATTATTGAATTTTTTTTTTTGGTATAGGGAATTCTATAAACTTTGTCTCCAAATCCCTCTACAGAGTTAGATGCAGTAGATATTATTTTAAGTTTAACTTATTAATTTTAGGCTAAAGTATATTTTTAATCATTTAAGTTTATATGAAATATATTTTTGTTCTTTTAACTTTATAAAGTACTCCCTCTGTCCTTATATATATGATCTTTTTTTTTTTTGAATGGGTTTGTCTCTAAATATAAGATCCCTTTTGAGTTTGTCTCAATAATAAATGCATTTTTTTTATCCTTGATTAATTATTATATTAGGTACATTCTCTTTCATCCTTTTCTTATTATTACTTTCTTTTTCACTCATTCATAAATTGGAGCATTTAAAAAAAAATAAATTTCTCGTATAATTATTACATTTAATTACTTTTAATTGTTTTTTAGAATCTCATAATTCTGTTGAAAAGCTTTTATATATAGGGACATAGGGAGTATACTTTTAATCCTATAATTTTAACACTGTTAATATTGCTAACAAAAAATGCTGACACGTCAAATTTAAGTGATGATTATGTAATTAAATGCTATTGATATTCAATTTAAAATATGTGTAAATTAAAAAATATCTAAAAACCTAATGAAGTAATCAATATCAAAACCTCGACTGTATTAAAAAAATTTAGTTTAATTTTCTAAATATAAAATATTTTAGTTTGATGGTCTAAATATTAAAATCTCGATTTTATTTGTAGCGATTTGTCCATCGGTTTATTTTAGTTTAATAATATAAATATATTATATTAAAAAATTAAAAATTAAATATGTTTTGTTAGTTGTACAGTCATCATTTGAATTTGTTACATCAATATTTTCCGCTAACAATGCAACATTAATGATGTTAGAAATATAGAATAAAAAAATATACTTTATAAAGTTAAGAAACCAAAAGTACGCCTTATATAAAATTTAAAGGACTAAAAATATACTTTAATCTTAATTTTATGTTATGAAGTGTTTTGACTCTTGCCAGTTTGCCACTCTAATTAAAAAATTAATCATAATCATCAGTGCATGAATTGTATATCCTGGAGACAATATAAAATTTATATAAAGTTGTATTAAATGGATAGGAGCTCTCATACAGTAAATAACTGGTTGGAAGTTTATTTTTTCTGAAAACTTAAACTTAATTGAAATATCCCCCCCCCCAAAATCTAAGAGAGTTCAAATCCATTTTCACACTGCCAAGCAACTAAACTCAAGCTCTTTTGAATCTTATAAAGAGACCTAAAACTTGGTTATAAGCCTAATCCCTTCATGAATACTTAACTTGATTGTCATTGTTTTTATTACTTTCAAAAGATTTCCCCGGGGGGGGGGATTATTTGAAAAGGAAAACCTCCTAAAGTTTAAAACTTTTTGAAAAAGTTACAATTAATTAAAAATACTTAAAGTTCATAATTATGTTGAAAATCATTTATTCATTTTGGTCGTATATATAAGGTGTCTTTCAAACAAATACTTTTATTCAAATTCTAGGGTATTACTCCGAAATATTAATAGTGACATCGTAAATTATGATTAGAATCTTATCTAATGATTTATTTTTTATTTTTGTACTTCGAAATATTAATAGTGACATCTTAAATTATGATTAGAGGATTTGCGCCACTTTAGCTAATTAATAAGGGTGCTGAAACCTTTGAATTTTTTACAACTTTAACCATATAATAACATTTTTAAAAATTAAGATGCAAGAAAATGCTATAACCATATTTATAATGTTGTCTCTGATTTTTAATATAGATCCTAATTGTGAAGTTGATATTTATTCTAAATATAAAACATATTTTTTATATTTATTAATCTTTTTTCAATTTATCATATTTGATATTGGCAGGAATGCCTCCTTTTCTAGCTTTATCATCTATTCTAGTACTCTTCTCCTAATTTTTATCCTCCATTTAATCTATGACCAAAATCTATCCTCACGTAGACCCGTGATAGGGTGTGTTTGGAAACAACTTCTGAGAATAACTTATAGAGAAAAAGTGAAAAAAGTGATTTTTGATAATAGATTCTGGCAAAATAGATTATGAGAAAAAAATGATTTTGATAAAATGAGAGTGTTTGGATATTATAATCAGAATATTTTTTTCATGATCAAATTACTGAAAAGGACATTAACTTTTGTGATAATTACATAGAAAGTATAAGATTATATTTTATGTATTATATAGTAGTAAATTTCATAATAAATACAAAAAATGGCATAAAATTATCTGAAAAATTTATAATATATATATATATATATATATATATATATATATATATATATATATATATATATATATATATATATATATATATTATAATAAATTGTAAAAAATAATTTATAATAATTAGATATAAAATATTAGATTATATTTTAGGTATTATTTAACATAAAATTGAACAATAAATACCAACAAATCTTTAAATTTGTCCGAAAAAATTATAAATTATGAGAAAAAAAAATGAATTGTACATACATACATATAAATATATATATTAATAAATTGTACATTGAAAGTTTCTAATAATTACATATGAATAATAAGATTATATTTTGGACAAACCAAAAAAAGATGCTAGTCATTTTCTTAAAACTACACCATTTTGGTGTAGTTTTAAGGAGCTGAACTTTTTTTTTTTGTCCAAAAAAATGATATCTAGTATTTTGAAATATTTTCTTGGATGTATGTAGTATCAAAAAATATTTTTTAAGTAACATGCAGTATTATAAAATAATTTTTAGTGCTTTTAACTCTTTAAAATATTTTTTCAGTTGTACCTAATATATTTGCAAACTGATTGCAATTTCACCCGTAATTTATTTTTTCAGCTTCAAAAATTACTTTAAAATATTAGGTGCTCCTGGATAAATATTTTAGAGTGGATGACACTGGGTACAACTGAAAAAATACTTTAAAATAATTTTTAGAGCTGAAAAAATAAACTAAGGGTAAAATTGCAATCAGTCTGCAAACACACTGGGTACAAATGAAAAAATATTTTAAAGGATTAAAAGCACTAAAAATTATTTTAGGATACTACATGCTACTTAAAAAATATTTTTGGAAATTTTTTAAAACCAAAAAAGCATGATTTTGGACAAAAAGCAATAAAAAGAAGCTTTTCCCAAAACCATGGTTTCCAAAAAAAGAGTGTTTGGCTAATTTTTCTCAAAACCATGATTTTGAGAATTTGCCAAACACACTAAAAATCATGGAAACTGATGATCATGTCAACCAATTTATAACAAAGGATCATGGAAGCCTATTAATTAGAAAAGATTAGTTTCCTCTTGCCCTCATCCAACACGCCAAAACGTGAAAATAAAAACAGGCCTGAAATATGAATTTTGCTTGAATAAACTTGAGTAGCGGCGGGGTATAAGATGCATTGCTACCAATATATTATCCTCTTTAATTTTAATTTCATTTGCTTTTATGATGCTAAAAATAATGCATAATACAAAAATATATAAAAAAAGGATGAGAATATAGAATGATCTTTTATTATAAATTGGTTGACACGATCTTTTATAATAAATATTTTTTGTATTATGCATAATTTTTTTCAAGTTTCCATGATTTTAGCAATTGGGTATGCATGAGAGATGGTTTTTGGCTATAGATTAAATGGAGGGTGAAGATTAGGGGAAGAGATGAGAATAGAAGGGTAAAGAAAAAGAGGCACCCCGCGCTGCTATTGATACTCCCTAATTATGATCAATAAATTTTTTGTTAAGGATAAAAGAGAGCAACGATCTTCAGCCTCTCCTGCGTGTATACCCCTAAGAAATGGGTGAATGACTGATATCTCCCCCTTCTACCTTTCTATGACTGAAAAGAAACTTTAGCCTCTTCCATTTGTTTGGAATAACGATGGGAGCTTTCAAAAATAGTTTTTCAATAATAATTTATGGTATACGAGATAAATATATATGTGAGAAGAGTTTTGTTTCAATTTTCATGAATAAATACTTTTGATGACTCTAAACGTGATCTCAAACTAGCACAATATATTATCCATGTTTTTAACTATGAGAGATAAAATTTTGAAGACCCGGTTAATGGATAAATTAAAAAGAGATTGGCCATTTTAATTTAAAAAAAACCTAGCTAGTTAATGAATAAATTGAAAAGACCTAGTTTTTTTAATAAAAAAAGGCTTCGTCATTTTTAGAATAAAGAGAAGAAAAAACAACGAATACTAATTAAGAGTAGAAATAAAAATAATAAAAATTAAATATGATGTAGTTAAATTATTTTATTGATATATGCAAGTTTGATAATTTAATTGTATAAAAAAAATGAAGGGAGACATTTGACAAAACTACAAACAGACCTAACTATTCGTTTGTCGATCAGTTGTGTGTCCTCAATGTTTAGAACCGACCATCGTTCTTGCTCATCTGTCCAGAAAATTCTCTTATGAAGACGGAAGACGTAATTGCCAGAATCACGCAATTTTCTTGCTAAGCCTTCTATCGATTTATTAATTAATTGCCGGTCCATAAATTTAGAGTATAAAAAGTTTTCACCTATCTAAATAAATACAATTTTTAAAATTTAAACTTGTATTATTCCCCTCACTAAAATATTTACCGCATCGATCAACATAGTTTATGATATCATCCCTCCATCAAACAGCTAACCAGGCTGGTTGTAGGAGTGTTGTAATTCAACTAAATTAAACACTTCCTTTAACACCCTTTTTTTTTTAGGGTATATTTGGTTTGTGGGGGAATGAAAGGGTAGGTAGGGATTTTACTCCTCTTTCCTTGATTGGTACTACAAATTTTTTAAGAGGGAAGGGGAAATTTTTTAAGATTTTCCCCTTCCTCTCCTTATAACCCTCCCCCTCCAAATTGGGAGAATTTGGAGGAGATGGTTAATATTTTACCTCACATTGACCATTTTGTCCATAATGATTTTTGTTTATTCCATTTGTTATCCCCCTTCACTTTTGTTTTAAATTTTTTTATTGTATACATATATATTATAATTATAATATTTTACTTATTTTTATAAATATATGGTAAGTAAAACCATGTAATATAATTTTAGATATTTATTAGTATAATTATAATTATATTTATTTAATTTTTATAATTATTAAATTATAATTTATAATATATTTTATTAAACATTGTACAAAAATTTTTAAAAAATAAAATGATAAAATTATCTAAATTAAAATATTTTCCTCCCTTCATCTCTCAAATCAAACAAGTTTACATTAAAATCTCTCCATTTTTCTCCTCTCTCATCAATTTAAATAAGATAATATAAAATCTCTTCGCTATCCTCCAGCAGACCCTTAAAATACGAGGGTGTGAGTTGGAATCTCAATAGAAGGTATAGAAGTGTCAAAAAACAAAAAAAACAAAAGGCTGATTGATTAACCAATGAAAATTTAAGAATTTTATTTGCGCAAAATAGCCAAGGCGAAGATGATGACGTCATCCATATATTACAAATCACAGGACCTACATCCAGACACCACCTCAATTGTCAACATCGTCTCTCCTCCCTCCTCAATTTCCACACGTGCCCTTTTCACTCCTTACCCTACCGCGTCCATTTCTCTCTTCCCCCCCTCCCCACTGACCACCCTTCTCTCGCCACGTGTCCACTCCTTCACGCTCTTCCTGATCAACACGCCTGCAGCTGGAAGACCCTCCTCCTTCAAATTCCTACACCTCCCCCGTTCCCCCACAGTCTCTCTCTCTCTCTCTATATATATATATATCATCCTCAGTCCTCTCTACAGCCGTCAATTTCACATCCCAAAATCTAAAATTAATATACGCACTCATCCCATGGCTGATTCCGACCACATTCTGAGAACTACCAGCGACTCCGGTAAGTACAAGGGCGTCAGAAAGCGAAAATGGGGCAAATGGGTGTCCGAAATCAGACTTCCCAACAGCCGCGAGCGCATTTGGCTCGGCTCCTATGATTCGCCGGAGAAGGCCGCTCGAGCCTTCGACGCCGCCCTATACTGCCTCCGCGGCCAAAATGCCAGCTTCAACTTCCCCGACACTCCTTTGGAGTTGGACAATATCACTGTTTCCGGTGATCATCATCGCCAATCTCGTTCTCCTCAAGAAATCCAAGAGCTCGCTGCTAGGTTTGCCAACGAATACCAGCGGGACCCACCAATAATGGTTCAGCAATCTTCAGAAACAGCAGCTCCTTCTTCCTGCGAATCAGATGGGGTTGCTGAGAGTGGTGATCCTGTGGAGGTGGACAACGGGGTCGGGGACACAAGGGGCATTAACGACTGGTCGTTTTTGAAGTCATTGGATGAGACTGACTCAGCCAATAATAGTAACCATAATTATAATGGTTTCTACTCTGGATTCGAGAAGATGCATTTTGGTGAGTTATTGTTTCCCACATCACCGCCTCATTTGCTTGTTGACTATCATGTTAGTGACAATAATGGGGACGCTATGGAATGCGATGACGCTTTTTCCCAACAATCATTGTTCCTCTGGAACTTTTGATCAATCCCTATAAAATGACTATCACTACTCTCTCATATGTCTCTTTGTTGGACATATATCCCTCATTAGTCATTTAGTTGCCACATACAGAGGGCGTGCGTCCACGGGTCATTGATTTTTTTTTTTTTTTTTTTTTTTTGCAACCATGTGTGGTTGTTTCTTTATAACACATGCCCTTAATCTGTAGATCATACCGATTCCTAAGGGGCCTCTTTTCGTGCCACATCTTCTTTTTTATCATTATCAGTACTTTATTATCGTCAATCACCCCCACTCCACTCTCTTCTTTTCGATAATTACTGTACTGTTGTATGGTTCTCATCAATTACCTGTATACTTGTGTCAGCATTATATGATCAATCAAGTATTATATAGATATAACTTCTTCCTTAGCTTCTATATATATGTATATATAATCGAGTCTCTTTTAAGACTGACTTTTCATTCCAATTGATTATGAGTCTCTTGATCGATTGATAATATATCTATATTGCACAACAGAAGACGTCTGTTGATGGCAAAAGAATAACCCTTGGCGGGCATCGCAAAGTGTGGACCAGTTATGTAATTTTATTATGATATTTATAATTGGCTCGGTGAATCTAAAATATAATAGTACTATTTAAGCAAGGGTTTTTTACTTATTATTGGGATAGGATTTTCTTTTGCTAGTTTGTTTATACATGACTCTTAATTACCATTTTTAATTGTCTGTATGTCTTATTATTTAAAATAGTAGAATTACTGAGTAATCTAGTTTACTGCACTAGGAAAGTTTTGCTTATATATTAGCACGAATACCGTGGAAACATTTTTTCTTGATTGCTCTCTAGGGTTTCTAGCTATTGCTTGGACTGTTGTTGCCCTTTTCTGTTTTGGCCAAAAGGAATCCAAGTAAATTAAAACACAAAATAGAATGCAATATTATAAACGCTCTCAATTGAGGAATATATATAGAGGGTGTTTGGTTCAGCTTTCACTTTTTTATAAGTGTGATTTACGTAAATTGAAACAAAATTTCTCTACATATTTACTTCATATACCGTAAAACCTACCTCGTATACTGTAAAACATATTTTGTATACCGTTAATTACGATTGAAAAACACTTTTAGAGGTTCCAATCGCTATTTCAAACACTCTCATAATCATCCTGAACCAAAATATATGTCAAACAAGATATCAATTGAATTGTTCTCCAAATTAAAGAAAAAAGGTGTCTCCATTTAAGACTCAAATTCAAGACTTAGAAGAATCTAGTTGGACCTCACACTACTAGATCAACTTTATTTTGGTAACCGGAAGCAAAGTCTGTCTTTAATTAAGATCGATACTGTCTCTAGTATATGCCTTTCCAATCAGCAAATGTATCACAAAGAACTATAGATGATAATAGAGAAGCGCTATCAGTCTTTTTCTAAAATTATAATTCACTTACCTCCTCCATATGGGACGAGATAACTAAGAGGCAATCTCTCCATCAAATTAAAGCCATGAGATGGTCAAGGTTATATTTTAATTTTCACTTCCTGGTTCTTTCGCCCAGCTTAATTTAGTAGATTGTTTAATTTCATTTTGCACAAACCAAGTCTTGGGGTTTCATTTTTCCACATTGATTTGTGATTTCTGCTGGTTATTTTGGTGTTGCCTCCCCAACTTTTGCTCAATTATGCATCTCCGTCTTCGATCAAGTCCTCCACTTCGGCCAAATCACATTTTCCCTACAGGTTTAATGAATCAGATGAATTTGTTTCGAAATTGGAAGTCACTGAAGAGCTAATTTCGTTTTATTACAATAAAGTGATATGGATTTTTCCCTAAATTGACATTACACCCTATGAAATTATGTTGTTGCCTTGGGCAAAAATTCAGCTAATTTCTATCTATTTTATCAAAGTTCAAAACTGAGTTTTATTTTTTTAAGCTGGATCAGTTATATTACATCTGTACATTATGAAATTTTCTATTTTTCTTAATTAATTATGCACTTTTATTTTGATTATTTCAATTGAATTCAATTTTATAAATAGCCAAGTGAGTTAGTAGTGTATAATTGATCATTATATAGCTGATAAACTAAATAATACTATATATAAGATAAATAAGCAAGTTGTACATTAAAGACAAGTTGTACCAGCTGCGCCCAAATGGACTTCCATTGATTGATTTCTATATAGAAGGAATGAGAACACCTGTGTTTCACATTCTAAGAAGACTAATTATCTCTACTATTCTTGAACGTGCAACACATTAAAGGAAGACCAAAACTCACTTGCTCAGGTTCGTGTTCAAAGCCTTGCTTAAATTGCAATACTTCTGTCAAGACCCAACATTAAGCTCGCTCTGAACATTTGTAAATTTAATTTCAACGCTGTCCATCTTTCGTCCTTAATGGATTAAATTTCAAAGTTGTCCTTGAATTTGCGTGTTAAAAACTTCACACTATAATTTGCTTTTGTTTTTGGAATAATAAATAATATGCTATCTGGTTCAATTTCGTGCATTGTATTACGAAATTGAGTATTTATGGTTATTTTGTTCAAAAAGAAAGCAAAAAAATAAGGAGTAAAACAAGAACCATCTATCATGACGAAGCTTTCTAATTTCGACTGCTTTCACAGTCAAATTAACTAGCTAGCGCGTAAGTTACACACACACAAACACATGCATTCAAAGTTCAAACTAAAAGAAGTTGCAAGTTACTTCCAAGGCCGCCGGAAAATTTTTTAGAGGAGTGAAAATGGGAAAGGAAAAAGGAATGGAATGATAATTAACATAGCAAAAATAAGCTTGGTATTGATAAAATGAAAGATTATGATGCAAAAATACCTATAAATTTTTATTCAAAATACATCCAGCACCATATATCTTTTAGAGGTGCAAAAATGCCTCGAACATTAGAAATGAGAGCAAAAACGCCTGAACCGTTAATTTTTTTTTTTTAGTGAGATATGCATGTTTTACTGATGAACTATTTACAGCAAGTACAACCGCGGGCATAAATAACCAACTGAGACAAAGATATAAAGGCAGCTAAGGTGGAAACATAGACTTTTTAGACTCTCTTGTTTGGACTGTGATATGGGTAGTGGCCAGAACATCATTCACCACCTGCATGGCTGTCATAGATTCGTTGCTGAAGAGTTTACAATTCCTGGCCTCTAATACTCCATTTTCACCAATATTTTTTATGTGTATATTTGATATATATTTAGTGGAATAAAGTGGTGAAATGTGGTGTATGAATTTATGTGAATTTATGGAAAATATTCCAATCGCTGGTTACACGTAATTTGGCCGAACAAGGACTCAAAGAGGTGATAATGCATAAATTAAAGGCCTATTATTGTAACCAAAATTTGAGAAATTAAGTAACATAAATGATGGCCTCATTTGAATGTCAAAATGAGGGTAGGCCGAAGAAATGGGCGAAAAATGATTTATTTCGGTAAATCATGAAATGTAGAGGCAAAACGGTAATTTTTTCATAAAATGGGAAATAATTATTTCCCCCCAATATTCCCACTAATTTGATTTAAATGGGAATTAAAAAGAGTAAAATGACTACTTGATCATAAATAAATAAATTTTAGTAAATTATTGTTAAGAATTGTCAAATAGTCAAAAAGTTAATGACTTGGTCAACAAGTTTCAAGATGGCACAATGGGATATTGGAGATTCAGATTTCCCTTGTATTTCTCATGGGATTTTCGGCTGAATGAGGGAGTATGAAGGGAAATGTAATTAATTAAGGAATAATGCATTTTTGGACTAATGAAAGGGTGACACTTGTCACAATTAATTAACCCTTCATTATATTATCATTCTCTCATCTCTCCAGCTCCATTCTCACGATCAATTGAATCAGAAAGAGGGAGAGGGAGAGTGAGAGCTGAGCACGGTGAAGAGAAAATGAAGGTCTAGGGTTCATCAAATCTCAAGGTAAGAAGTTGCTACCTTGTGTTTTAAGCTACCTAATCCCTCCATAACCTCTCCTCCTCATCTCTCTACCCTTGAAATCCTTGTTGAGCAGCTGAATCAAGAGTTAGAGAGAGAGATTCAAGAACGAGCAAGAGAGAGAAAGTTGAAGAAATCAAGAGGTAACTTCTCAAACTTGTTCCTCTTGCTTAATTGATGCTAGTAGAGTTGTTTTGGGCTTGATTATGATTCATTTGGCATAAGATAATTGAAGAAAGCCAAAGAGACCATAATATGTAAATGTCTCCAATCAAGTCCAATGAATGTCTAACTAGTTAATATATTGGTTATAAGTAGAAAGGAGGTGATTAGGCTAAAGAAAACGAAAATCTGACACAATTTTTTTGAGAATTTAAATCCCCTTCCCTGTGTTAGATGTGGTGATTGAGTAGAGATTTGATAATTTTGATGCTTCCATTGGATTTAGGAGGCGAATTTGTGTAGAGTCTATGTTGACCATGAAGTGAGAAAAGCCTCAGAGGGTGAAATGACAAAATTATCCCTTATAAACTTTACTTGAGGGTTGTCAAGGGTATTTTTATCATTCGAGCTTGATTTTGGAAAATTTGAGGTTAAAAATGAATTTTACACGTGAAAACGTGTAGGAATGGACTAAGTCATGATTTTGAGTAAAATACAGATAATCGGGACTTAAGGGTTATTTTGGTAATTTAGCACTTTTAGGCTAATTTTAGCAATAATATGAGTTTGAACGGATACATGGATGATTAATAACTCATTTGTGATATTTGAAGAATTCAGGACTTGACAACCAGTCTGGCCTCAGTAATTGCCCGAGCTTTATTAAGTGGGAAAAGTCGCATAAGAGTGCAACCAGGTAGTAACCGTCTTCATATGACATGGCATGCATATGTATTGTTTGATATCGTCTCCAAAATGTCTAACCTGTTTAGATTGAGCGGAGTGATCACCCGAGGCCTATCTTTGGACGAGTTGATACTCAAGCAATAATGTTCATAATTGCACGAGCGGTGCCCGGGCCTATCTTTGCACGGGTACCCCTCGGGTCGAGAAGCTGTTTAACGCTAAGTCAGTTTATGAATTGCATCTACCGAGAACCTGTCTAGCGCTAAGTCAGTTTATGAATTGCATGATTTGCACTGAATGATGTTATGATGATTTTGTTGATTGATGAAATGTGAAGCGCTCTTATGTGTGTTATCTTATATGTATGATTGTGTTACTACTGAGATTCCTATGAATCTCACCCTTTTTTCCCAAAAAATAAATCTCCAGTACAAGGAGGGAGCTCGCGGGGTAAAGAGAAGGTAAATGACGAAGAATTGAGGCCGAGCAGCGGAAGAACTTAGTTATGGTTGTCTCGTTCATGTCATGTATTTTAAGAATTTCATGAGTTTTGGATTTGTATATGAAGTATAAGAGATAGATGGCATGTTTTGTGTTGTAAGGATAAGTAAATCTAGTGAATTGTGCATGTATGTGAATATATGTAAATATTCATACCGACAGAGGTATTGCTCGTAACTCTGATGTTTCGAAAAAAAAATGAAATGAATGATAATAAATTCGGTGAGTATTAGCTAGTTGATACTCTACCGTAGTATTAGGAAATGAGATATCACATGGCCGACCATAGTTTCCAACACATGATAGCAAACATAGTGCACCAATATTGACTCCCTTATCGAATCTTGAGGTTACTTTTAAGCTAGTCCTTAAATGGTTGGTTGAAGAAGCAATTCTGCATAGGATCAGGGATGAGAAATCTCCAACAAGTCGAGGCAAGGTTACAGGTTCGAAACACATAGTTTAGGTCTTCCATGCCTGACTCACAACATTCACAGGAGGCTGTGGCTGACATATTGCTTCTTACTGGTTCACTGTTGGTGAGAAGATGGCCTTAAAGTACTAACCACAAGAAGGTGCGAATTCACTGTGGCCCAGGCTACTTCCATGCAAGGTCCTAATTCCTCAACTTCCCAGTAATCTTCTATGAGGAGCGTATATGTAGATCAAACCGTGAAGTCGCCGTTACAGGTAAGATTCCAAAAACATACATCATTTTTAGCGGAGTTGAGGTTATGGTTAATGGTAGCTATTTGGGCTAGCAAATGTTGTAGGAGCATGTCCTTAACGGCATACCAGTTCCAAGATCTTTCTAAAGTTACATAATGACTTAGTGGTTGGTTTAGTTCTTTCTTAAAAATGGGAGTGTAGGACAAGTTCTTTAATAGTCCCAACTTACCAATCCAGAACTGTATAGATTGTTTGTCTCCAATAGTCCAAGATAGACCTACTTTCATGTCCTTCCATATGTGTTAAAGGTAAGGTTCTGAAATCCGGACTGGTCATTGAATCGGTCAAGGTATTGAGTTAAGGGTTAGTGGGTCAGATCGGAGTCAAACCGGTGAGAAATTAAATATTTAAGCTTATTAATATAAAATTCTAAGAAAAAATTTAAAAAATTTGATTTTTTTTAAAAAAATAAAAAGTACCGAACCGGGCCGGTCACCCAACCGGCCTCGTTTAGTGGTTGATTCCTGGGCCAGACCAGCTGGTTAGTGGACTAGACCGGCTGGTCCGGTCCGGGTTCCAAAATATAGGTTGAAGGTTTCTCTAAAGGTGTGATGCACTTTGCTTGGATTTTGTATGCCCTTCTGAGCGAGTCCAACCATATTTGGCACAAATGACACATACCCAAAGAAGCTCTAGCTGTGTGACAATGTCGTGCGTTGCTTCATTAGGAAAAATGAGTTTTGACCCGTCAGATTCTTAAAACCATACCCTCTATGGCTCTTTAGCTGGCACATGGTGTTCCACTTTAACAAGTGAATTCCTCGACAATGTTTAGTAGTGCCCCAGATAAAATTCTTAATAAGGGTTTCGAGCCAGGGCACGATGGTTGTAGGGATCCTTGTTGATTACATCGTATAGATCAGTATAGTAGTGAGTACCGATTGCGCAAGGGTGATTCGTCTTGCCAACGATAACGTCTTACTCTTCCATCCTATTAGTCATTGCCTAACTTTGTCTTCAATATATTTGTAGGTTTCCTTGGTTATCCTAGAGTCCAATAACAAAACCCCCAAGTAGCACTCCAGGTTATCTATCCAACTAAACCCCAGCCTGTTACAAATGGTATTGGCATCGTTGAGGCCTAGTTTTTATAGAAGAAAATCTTGGTTTTTCTTTCAGGTAGCACAGAACTCATCAAGAATGTTCTTAATTAGAGAGATTTTAGATGGCACAGTGGAGCTAAATAAGATTAGATCATTGGCAAAAAATAAGTGGGATAGAAGAGAACCACCTCTACCTATTTGTACAGGTTTCCAAGGTTTCTTGCTGACTTCCATATTAATTTCTTGAGACAATCGTTCCATGCAAAGCACAAAGAGGTAGGGAGATAAAAGCTCTCATTGTCAAATGCCCCGTTATGGATAGAAGGATTTGGATGCCTTTCTATTCCATAAGACCTACATGGATAGAGATCTGATGCATTTCATGATTATAGCAATAAGGCTCACTGGCAATGAGGCATCTTTAAGGGAATCGTCAATAAAGTTCTAGTTGATACAATCAAAGGCCTTCTCAAGATCCACTTTAATGGCCATCCAACCTGATTTACCAGTCTTCTTTTTCATTATGTGTATAACTTCTTGAGTTATTATGATATTATTAGTATCGCTTTGCCTTTTGATGAAAATCATTTGATATGGTTGAGTAAGAACAAGCATCATATGATGGAATCGATTGGCTATGATCTTAGCAATCAACTTGTACACTATGGAACAGAGACTTATGGGTATAAACTTCTTTAGTGTCTATAGGCTATCCACCTTGGGGATTAAGGCAATGAGGGTGCGGTTCATTCTTGAGTCAATCTCCCCAACTTTGAATATGTGCTTCACTTCCTTAAATAAGGAGTCTCCTACAATATCCCATTGGGACTAAAAGAATAGTGCATGGAGTCTATCTACACCAGGGGATTTGAGTGGGGCCATATCAAACAGTGCCTCTTTATCTTCTTCCTTGGTCACTGGTTCGTTAAGCAATCAGGATTGGTCATTGGTGATGGAAGGAAAGCAACCTCTATACTTAAATTCTTTTATAGGGCTTTAGTCATTAGTATAAAGCTCCTTAAAGTAGTCTGTAGCTAGGTTAGTGAGTCTTCGTTGGTCTGATTCCCAATTACCTGATCTATCTTTAAGTATAAGGATGTTTCTCCTTCTATGTATTAGGGCTTTAATGTAATAAAACTGAGTGTTTCTATCTCCATCGTTGATCTAAATATTGCATGATTTTTGAAACCACAGAAGCTCTTCACGAAAGAGTAAGCTCTCATATTCACTCTTAATAGTCTGTTGAAGCTCCTGAAGGTAAGGTGAGAAGGGTGGCATTCGAGCACTTATTGAATACCCCGTAGTCTAGCGTGGTAAGTTCTTTTTAGCTTCCCCACTTGTCTGAAGATACCACAGTTCCAAGTTTGAGCTTTATGGATGAAATAATCAATATTATCTATGAGTCTCCTTTGGTTGGACCAGTTTGAAATAAGTCCAGTAGACCCTGTTTCTCAACAAATTACTCGAAGGCATTAAATCCTGTATGGATCTGACGTGTACCTTCCTTACGTTCATTAGGACAGATGGTGGCACTAAAGTCTCTAGTAATTAGCCACGTATCTTGGTCAAAGCAACCCAGCTTAAAAGATCACACAAGTATGCTTCTCGTAGTGAGGCATGTGGGCTTCCATAAACCGCCGTAAAGTGAGCTGAGTCACCCCCTTGTATGCCTTTAATATCAATGTGGATGAATTGGAGATGATTCTGAATGACTCTTAGTTCTACCTGGTTTGACTATAAGAGCCAAATCCCTCCTAAGAAACTGATTGCCTCGACATGGTGAGAGTAGGGATAGCCAATTTTTTTAATGACATGATCAGCTTTCCCCCCCCACAGATTCTTGGATCTACCAATGCGATAATATCTGATTTATATCCCTATAAAAGTTATTTAAGGACACGATGAAATCAGTTGATGCCGCCCCTTGACAGTTACTCACAAATATTGATTTATTTATAGATAACTTTAAGGGAAAAGGGGAAATTAAAATTATTGTTCAGAGTGTTCCGAAGCTGATTTGTAATCCATGGTGGTGCCAGTGGCTTTATGGATCATAGAGTCCTTATTTGGGTTGATGGATGCTTTGAGAGCCTCTGCCATAGCTTTTCGCTATTTCCTCTGACATGGTACCAATCTCCAAGTGTGATTTGGGCTTTAAGCCTTTAATTTTGAGGTTAGGCTGAACCTTTAGTCCACTTTTTTGGACATTTGGGTCTGGAGTCTTGAGTAATGGCCTTTGCTTCTTGTGGGCATCAGTGGAAGTGGGTTTGGGTAGAGCCGTCCGAGGGGCATTGTGAGTCCCCACTGGTCAGGGCTCAGTTTTACTGGGATTGTTCAGGGAGACAGCTGTATGTTTGATCACATCAAATATAATGGGGATGTAGGCCATTGTGTATGTAGGAGATATAAAGATAAAATCCTTAGATGATGTGTACGACGCATTTTTTTGGGGAATGGAACTTTTTGTACTTTTTGGTCTTTTAAGAGTCATTGAGTTGATATGTCCTACATCAGCTTTCATACCTTTTTTTTCCCTTGCATGAAGAGTTTGCGCCATATCCCTACTCCCTGCAGGATGAGCGTTTCCATTCTGATAATGTTCTGCCTCGTCCAAGGTGGTTAGTGCGTTAAATCTATTGTCTCTATTGGTGATTGTGTGATTGCTATTCTCTACGTGCCTTTTGCTGCTTCTACCTAGCCACCCCCAAGATGGTACTTGCATCTAAGAACTAAAGAGTTGCTCTTTATACGCCTTCACCTATTTCGTCTGGCCAGTTGTTAACGACGGTGAGTTTGGGATAGCCAGAGGTGGTGGAATTATGTCTTGTCTAGCGGCAGTTAGGGGTTCAATTTTTGTTGAATCTTTAGCAGACATGATGCTTCTAGGTGACCATATCTTCCATAGTGATAGCATATTGTAGGGAGTCCTTCATACTCCACATACTATGTCGCACCATCAAGTTTAATCATGGAAATCAACAGTTGTGTGAGGTCTAGCGTGACTACCAAGCAGGAAAATCTAGCCTTGTCAACACCTTCCGTGTTATAGTCTATTTTGATCACTTCTCTGATCGCTTGCCTAATTGCATGTAGCACATTTTTGTGGTCATAATGGTACGGAAGACCTGAGAGCCTAATCCACCCAAAGAGCTGCTTAATTTCAAGGTTAGAGAGTAATAGGGATAGTTCCCATGGGTAAACTATTAGATAATGACCCAGAATCACCTACGGTCCTCCTAGTAGGGTCATAAGATAGTTAGACTCCTCATCAAATTTCACCATGTAACAACTACCTTCCAGCTTAGTGAGCTTAAATCTACCTTTAGGGCTCCAGGGGGTGATAATCTTCCTATAGAGGACATCTTGCCGTACAAATCAGCCCAATATCTTAACTATGACAGCATGCTTCATATACTCAGTCATGATTTGCTTGACCTTCTGTGAGAAGTTGATCTTTGGGATCAATCCCCCTATTGTGACTGAGACATCCTCTGGCTCAATCAGCAGCTCTGCGTTTTCCTTCTCCTCATTATGCACAACAGATGCTTCCTTGTTAAGAAGTTAGTCTTTAATAGATGTACCGTGGTTTTGCACTTGGCTTGTAGTCGGGGATATCAGCTTTTCTCCTTCAGGGAATGGTGCTTTGCCGTTTTCCTGCAACCTATCAGTGGTGGCCATTACGTCAGCATGCAATTCCTTAGAGGCAGTCTTGAGCATATCATATGGTGTCTTAGGGACTATCATTACGTCGCAGTCAATCCTTCATTGACAATATTGTCAATAGGGGAGGGCTGGGTAAGGTTCAGTGGTTGAATGAAACAGTGGCCAGTCCCTCTGCATTAGCTTCATCCGTGACCATGGCATCCTTGTCATTCTCCAAAGTTTGATTGCAAACTTTTTTTGCCAGCCGGTCCTTATCCTCAAAGGCTAATCTTTCAGCCTTGTTTGTTATCTTGAAATCTAACACTATTATGCTTAGTCGACTTTCCTTTCCTCTCTCTCTTCATCGTCCTGATTCTTCCCCAGGGGACTGCGCTCTCTCTTGTGTTTGGTCCTTACTGCTCTCTTCTCTACCTCGCCCTTTTCCTCTCCAATGTCCATCATCGGCATTTAGGGAACGGTCTCTCTCTCTCTCCCCCTCCCCATCTTTATCTATTTAGGACTGGAGGGAGTGGCATTTTAAATAAATTTCTTATAAGAGATACTTATTTTATAGTAGAGATAATCTTAATTACATGGAATTAATTTAGTTTTCAAAAATTTCTGTTAAAATATTTTGAGGGGAGGATTTTTTTATGAGTTATTTAGCCTAACTCAATTACCTTTGGTAGTGGGGTCCACATTGTTTTTCATATTCATATGTAACAGTGTTATGCTATATTTAATTATGCTGACATTTTTACTCATATTTTGAATATTCATGGGTATTTTTATATCTACAAAAAATATATGGTACTGAACACACTTTTGATAAAAGCTTATGAGTATTTTTCAACCCTAAAATGAAATATTTTTGGTATATAGCATAAATAGAAGTGGGGTGAAAAACAAATGATACTACAGGTTATTACATGATATGCGTAATTAGTAATATAATCTTTTTTATTGAACTAAAAATATATATCTATTCAAAATGCTGGTAACTTTACATCATCATCACATCATGATCACCGGTAATAATTTGTTTGCCAACTATTCTTAGCAGCAATTGATATCTAATATCTGACAGTATATTAATAAAAGTATAAAACATTATCAGTTCATTGCACAATATCTTCTTAAATTACAAACATAACGAAAGAAATATTATTGATTGGAAAAATTACATTTAGGTCTCAGAAAAAATGAAAAAGTAATTCCTTAAAATTTTAAAATTATCAAAAAGTCTCATGGGATTTTCTTACAATAAATTACAATCATAGATTTATCGATGGACGCCCTTGAACTTGTCAATAACGTGTCCCTAGACTTGTTAATGATGTACCCATAGACTTATTATCAAAATTAAAATTTATTACAAAAAAGTTTTACTGGATTTTTTGATAATTTTAAAATTTTAAAGAACTATTTTTTCATTTTAGGGTTAAGGTGCAGATTTAGTAAAGAACTATTTCCCAAAGTGCACCCAACACAACTAAATATTTTAGGGTGCAAAAATAGACATTATGAATTTTTTTAAAGCAAAAATAATAATTTCGTTATCTATTTTGATGTACAAAAATTGCTATTTTTACTCTAAAAAAATTCATAATGTCTACTTTTACACCAAAAAATTTATAATATCTACTTTTATACCCCAAAATAATTAATTATGTTAAATACACTATAAAAAATAATTGATTATTTATGAATATTGATTATGTGGATGTCCATTAACCCTCATCTAAGCTAATTTACTCTCCCAGTCAGCTACGCATATAAGATCAGATGTCACTATTCATCAATGATTAATGTACTATTCATCACTGTAGCATTTTACTGTATAGTACTGTTCATACGCGTTTTACTGTAGCAGCACTGTAGCATACTGTAGCAGTTACTGTTCATACGCGTATTTCACTATTCATACGCGTTTTTTGCCTATAAATAGGAGTCTTGGGCTGAGAATTTTGTACACACAACTGAATGAGAATTTCCCTCTGATTTCTCTCTTCTTAATCTCTTATTCTCTCTGATTATCCATATTTTTATAACACGTTATCAGCACGAAGCTCTGCCAAAGGTATGATATTCTTATAGTTTCTTTGATAATTTATACTTTATTTTATAATATCTTTATTTCATAGATCTGGGATAATCTGAGCCATTATATAGAATTAAGAAATATATCTTTACCGATTATTATGAACATCGGGTTCCATGGTTAGGATTGGAGATCACTATTGTTATTATATTTTATATATATCATTTACAAGTTCATTTATATTATTATTATGATTATGGCCAGAAGCCATCTACATCCAATTTCTGAAATTATATGACCAGAAGTCATATTATTTGAATTTTTATTATATGGCCAGAAGCTATATCCCTATGATCTCCTATTATATGGCCAGAAGCCATATCTATATGATTCCTTATTATATGACTAGAAGCCATATATATCACAGCCAGAAGCTATGTATAACTTTTATTTATCCTGAAGATAAAAAGTCAGATGCTATATATATTTAATTTCTCATCATAAGACTAATTGGCTTGAAGCCATAATACGAATTAGTCTAAAGCCATGAGACTATTTGGCCTGAAGCCATAAGAACTAAATGGCCCGAAGCCATAAAGTTTTAATTTTTGTTGCAATATCTTACTTTATGAATTATTTATTGTCTTTATGAATTTCCTGTTACTATATTGCATTTTTATATTTTATATTTTATGAATGCCCCCTTTTATTATATTATTCTGAATTAAGTTAAATTTTGTAATATATAAATTTATGACTCTTGTTATTACCAAAAAGGAACTATTTATCTTAAATGCCTGATCCATAATTTTTCTACACCACCATTTGCATAAAGGCCTCAAAATTCAATATTTGGCCATGAAAGACCCACTTGTTCTTTGGAACAATTTAAAATAAATGTATGATCACCAGAAGATGGTCATCCTTCCAAAAGCTTGTATAAATGGATACATCCAATTTGCTCCTGCAGTAGCAATATTGTAAAAAAAAAGGTTTAAGAAATATGTTAAATTAATTTCTTGCATCCTTGTGGCTGAACAAAATAATGAGCTTTTATTAAAAAAAACAAAGCATGAATCCCGTCCAATAGGCTTAACTCCATTCCCAGAAGCGAATGTAGTAATAAATGAATTTATTTGTGGCCGTGGACGTGGCTATAGCCGTAAACATGACAATGGTCGAAATCATGGTGGTTCAAATTCCTACTAGAAGTAGGGAAAAGGTTGATAAGAATCATAAAAGCGAAAATAGTGGGCAAAATAAAAATGTTGTAAATCCATGTTATTGTTGTGGTGGTAAGGGTCATTAGTCTCATACCTGTTATATATCAAGACACCTAGTTGATATTTATCAAGAATCAATAAAAATAATGGTAAATGATCAACAACTGAAGTAAATAATGTAGATCAGGCTAAAAATTCTGAGTATAAAATATGGATATTACTTATTTGGATGTTGCTGATCTTTATCTATTTGAACTTTTATCAAATATATTTATCTTAATTATGTTTTTATGTTTTCTTTAATGAAGAATGAATCATACCGGCATCAATCCTGAAGATTTATGTCTCATTGATAGCGCAACAACCAACACCATACTCAGAAATGATAAATATTTTTCTTCCTTGGTGATGCAAAAAGCTAATGTTCAGACTATATCTGGTAGTATAAATTTGATCGAAGGCTCCGGAAGGAACAAAATTATGTATTGATAATGCAATTTATTCTACCAAGTCTGGAAGAAACTTATTAAGTTTCAAAGATATCCGCAGAAATGGATATCATATAGAAACAACAACTAAAAATAATAAAGAATATCTTGTTGTTACAAAAATAGTTGCTGGTAGAAAAGTGTCCTTCTTTTTCTTCTGGCTTATATTATACATTTATAAACACAATTGAAACACATGTTATTGAGAACCAGAAGTTCACTAATATAGACCAGAAGTCTACTAATGTAAACCAGAAGTTTACTAATGAATTTGATGTTTGGCATGACCGGTTAGGCCATCCCGGTTCAATTATGATGCGACAAATAATTGAGAATTCATGTGGACATACCCTGAAGTGTAAACAAATACCACAATCCCATGATTTCTCATGTGCTGCATGTTCCAAGGGAAAATTAATTATTCGCCCCTCGCCAAGCAAAGTAGAGAGTGAGTCTCTCACATTTCTAGAACGGATACAGGGAGATATTTGTGGGCCAATACACCCACCATGTGGACCATTTAGGTACTATATGGTTTTAATTGATGCATCAACTAAATGGTCACATGTGTGTTTATTATCTTCTCGTAACCTGGCGTTTGCGAGATTACTTGCTCAATTGATTAGATTAAGAGCACATTACCCTGATTATCCTATTAAGAAAATACGTCTTGATAATGCTGGTGAATTTACTTCAAAAGCTTTTAATGAATATTGTATGTCCCTTGGAATTGATATTGAACATCCTGTAGCTCATGTTCATACGCAGAATGGACTTGCAAAATCATTGATTAAAAGGTTGCAACTAATTGCAAGACCTTTACTTATGAAATCTAATCTCCCAATTTCTGCTTGGGGCCATGCCATTTTGCATGCATCAATGTTAATTCGCATCAGGCCAACAAGTTATTTAAAGATTTCCCCCTTACAAATGGTTTTTGGTCAGGAGCCTAATATTTCTCATATAAGGACTTTTGGGTGTGCGTTATATGTGCCGGTAGCACCACCACAACGCACTAAAATGGGTCCTCAAAGAAGGATGGGAATATATGTTGGGGGGAGAGAACAAGCATCTGGGTAAAGAAATTAGCTGGAATGAATTATTATTGGCTCATTTTGATCCTTTTACAAATCAATGTGAACTGGAAGTTCAAAAGATAATTCATTTACATAATTTAGCTAATCAAATGCCAAAAGCATTTACTGACCCTAAGAAAGTGACAAAGTCACATATCCCAGCTGCTAATGCTCCTGTTAAAATTGATGTCCCTGAAGGACAATCTACTATAAATGAATCTAAAGCACGCCTGAAGCGTGGCAGACCTATCGGTTCCAAAGACAGAAATCCTCGAAAAAGAAAAGGAGCAAAGAATATAGATGGTCAAATTGAGGATAATCAAGAAAATTTAATAGCTCCAGAAGAGCCATCTCCTGAAGAGTTATTATCTCCAACAGAGATATCTCTAGAAGAGAATATTGTAGTCCCAGAAGAGACACAAGTACCTGATATATGTGAAAATAATGAGATCTCAATAAATTATGTTATGAATGGAATCCGATGGGATCGAAATGAAGTCAACGTTGACGACATTTTTGCTTATCATATAGCAAAAGATGTAATGAATAATATTGAGGATCATGAGCCAAAATCCATTAGCGAGTGCCAACAAAGAAAAGATTGGCTTCTATGGAAAGATGCTATTGATGCAGAATTAAAATCATTAGAAAAACGAAAAAGTATTAGGACCTGTAGTCCTTACACCAGAAGATGTAAAACCAGTTGGATGCAAATGGATTTTTGTACGAAAAAGAAATGAGAAGGGCGAAATAACAAGATATAAGGCACGTCTTGTAGCCCAAGGCTTTACACAAAGACCTGGCATTGATTTTGAAGAAACGTATTCACCTGTAGTGGATGCGACTACTTTTCGTTATTTAATTAGCCTAGCAGTAAAAGAAGGGCTTAATCTGCATTTAATGGATGTCGTGACTGCCTATTTATATGGGTCACTTGACAATGATATTTATATGAAAGTCCCTGAAGGACTTAAGGTGCCAGAAGCATCTAATTCAAATTCTCGAGAACAATACTCAATTAAATTAAATAAATCCCTGTATGGCCTGAAGCAATTAGGGCGCATGTGGTATAATCGTCTTAATGAATATCTGTTGAAAGAAAGATACAAAAACGATACAATATGCCCATGTATTTTTATAAAAAGATCTAACAGTGAATTTTCTATAATTGCTGTTTATGTTGATGATATCAACATTATTGGAACTCCTGAAGAGCTTCAAAAGGCAATTCATTGTTTGAAGAAAGAATTTGAGATGAAGGATTTGGGAAGAACAAAATTCTGTATTGGATTACAGATTGAGTATCTCAAAAATGAGATCTTTATATATCAAGAAACTTATACAAAAAGGGTCCTAAAGAGATTTTATATGGATAAATCTCATCCGTTGTGCACACCAATGATTGTAAGGTCTCTAATGCCAGATAAAGATCCATTCCGACCACGAGTAATCAGCGAAGAAGGTGATGAAGAACTACTTGGTCCAGAAGTACCATATCTTAGTGCTATTGGAGCACTGATGTATCTTGCTAATCACACACGTCCTGATATATCCTTTGCTGTTAATTTATTAGCAAGATATAGTTCTTCACCAACACGAAGGCATTGGAATGGAATAAAACATATTTTTCGTTACCTCAGAGGTACTATAGACATGGGGTTATACTACTCAAATGTATCTAAGCATGAACTGGTAGGATATGCAGATGCTGGATTCTTATCTGATCCACACGAAGGTAAATCACAAACCGGCTATTTGTTCACATGTGGAGGTACAGCTATTTCATGGCGATCAATGAAACAGACTATATCAGCCACATCATCAAACCATGCAGAAATTCTAGCAATACATGAAGCAAGTCGAGAATGTGTATGGTTGAGGTCAGTAATACATCATATACGAACAACTTGTCATTTATCTTTGGGCAAAATGGCACCAACAGTTCTATATGAAGATAATATTGCATGCATTATTCAACTTAAAGAAGGCTATATCAAGGGAGACAGAACGAAGCATATTTCACCAAAATTCTTCTTTACTCGTGACCTTCAAAAGGATGGTGAAATAGATGTCCAGCAAATTTGTTCAAGTGAAAATCTAGCAGATTTATTCACAAAGTCACTTCCAGGTACAATCTTTGAAAAACTTGTCTATGACATTGGCCTTCGGAGATTCAGAGATATCAATTGATGTTGTGAAGAGGGGGAGTTGATACACGTTGTACTCTTTTTCCCTTATCTAGGTTTTGTCCCACTGGGTTTTCCTAGAAATGTTTTTAATGAGGCAGCACTGGATAGTGTATTAATGAATGATGTACTCTTTTCTTTGACTAGGTTTTTATCCCACTGGGTTTTTCCTAGTTAAAGTTTTTAACGAGGCACATTCATAATGAACATCCAAGGGGGAGTGTTATGAATATTGATTATGTGGATGTCCATTAACCCTCATCTAAGCTAATTTACTCTCCCAGTCAGCTACGCATATAAGATCATATGTCACTATTCATCAATGATTAATGTACTATTCATCACTGTAGCATTTTATTGTATAGGTAATGTTCATACGTGTTTTACTGTAGCAGCACTGTAGCATACGCAGTTTACTGTAGCATACTGTAGCAGTTACTGTTCATACGCGTATTTCACTATTCATACGCGTTTTTTGCCTATAAATAGGAGCCTTGGGCTGAGAATTTTGTACACACAACTGAATGAGAATTTTCCTCTGATTTATCTCTTCTTAATCTCTTATTCTTTCTGATTATCCATATTTTTATAACAAATTACTATTTTTACACCTTCACCCTTTATTTTATTCTTTAGTCCGAGACCTGACTATTATTTTTCATTGCTAATTTTATCGTACGTCTAGCAGTACGTCTCCGTTGACTTCCAGAGTCGTGCCGTGATCAGTTTCCTTACTAGGCACTAAGCATGTTTTTTCACCGTCCACTTTGTCTTTTCGTTTCCATTAATTTCCAGCCATCTTTACCTCAAACCAAGCGTAACCCTATACAGTAAGTTCTTACTTCTAACCCCTTTATATCCTCCGACCAAAATATCTATAATTGATTTATACCAAGTTATTTGATAAAACCCCATAATTATTTGTCTCTCAGTTGAGAAATTAGAACGAATTATACAGTTTATACCCTTCCCAGTTATTCGGTTGTTTGCTTGGATCACCAGATGATCTGTAAAGAAATCAGATTTATTGTCATCTTTGCACGAGATTTAAACGACCTTAAATTAGTAATTTACCTAAATTAGAAGACTAATTAGCCGGTATTAATATATTTTTCTAGGAAAATGCATGTTTATAGTTTATAAAAAATATTACCGCTTTAAGGTTTTAGTGTTGTTTAAAAATTAATAAATATCATTTCATGGTTCTATTTTGACAAAACAATAATTTTGAATGAGTAAAGCGAAGCGCGGAGGCGGAGGGGAAGGGGTATATCCAAAATTAGTCAAAATGAGAAAATTAAAAAATACTGTTATATTATGACGCCACGCCTTGCATCATCATATCATATCATCTGCGTTCACACCCGCCACGTCAACTTTATATTTGATCATTACGTATCACATGTGTTCTCTACATACACACATGGCACACCCAACCCCAGGCTACCTCTGACCTTTTCACGGCCTTTGACTTAACCAATTTCAACGCTCCCCCCAAGTTTTCCACTTTCTTTATCCCTCCTCAAGGAACACAAGCATGAGCTGGACATTGCCTCTTTTTTTTTTTTAATCTAATTCACATAAATTAAAATCATTTTAATACTTTAAAAGTGTCATAAATTTCAATCCAATCCTACCAATAATCTCTTTTTAATAGTTTTATCAAAATTAATTGAGAACCATATAATCCCCAGTGGCTGACCCTGCAATATACGAACACCATCAAATCCGTTGAACGAGGCCTGCTTTATTTCAGCTATTGAGAGGAAACCTAGATTTAGATTTGGTCTTGATGAATTAATTTGGAGAAGTAAAATAATAGAAGGCTCCATTATTCGTTAAAGTTGGATATTTGAGAAAAATTTTATAATGAGGAAAAGCGTCTCAGTTCTTATATATAATAATGTCCTTGTATAAATTAAGACACACACATGTAATAACGATGTGAGCATTGTTTTTATTTCTGAATGCGCAGATTATCCACTTTGGCAGCAGCAAATTGGAAATGTCGATGGCAAGGTGATGAGTAAAGACGATATAACAAGTTAAGTAGGCATTAATTAGCCACAACATGAGAACTTCATCTTGAACCACTGGTGGAGTTCAGAATCCATCGTCTCCAGTGGATTCACTTCTTCATTGTGCCCTTTTCCGCTCATTGAAGACAGAATTTAAGAGTCAGTGTTGCCTCAAGACATGGAATCTACAGCTTCATTGATTCAATCTGCACATTTTACTGAGTTCAGTACATCGTTTAGATCAGACTCCAAAACGCTAAGCCCTGTCCATTCTGCGGAAACTCACATGGGCCTTACCACTCACTATTGGGCTGGCCCAGTAGTATACTACTCAGTGCGAACACGTCTAGAGGCGGACCGGAGCGCGCGCGCTCTCTCTCTCTCACTCTCTACGCTTACATACACTCTAGAGACTGACCGGAGTTATATCCTCAATAAATAACAACCCTACCGGTTGGATCTAGCGAGAGGAATTAGTCTAATCCAAAACCTAAATATGTTTATGTAATTGTTGTGCGTGAGACCTATCCAGTTAATAGTAAAACAAGTGAATTTCAATGGCGCAATAAACATTTGAGTTATTTACCTACATTTATTTTTATACCCAATTTTGTTTTCATGAGTTATAAATATATAATTAAAAATACTTGCTCCCCTTTAACAAATTGAGGTTTGGCCTGTTAGTTTTTCGAGTTCAAGTAGTGGTAGGTGTTGGAATTTAAATATAAATGTGGGTGTGTCAAATGGAACAAGTCTCATATTACTTAGAAGTGTGAGAGTCCAAGTGTATGTATTTATATATGAACTTAGATAAGTAAATAGGAGGAGGAATGAACTCGCACAACAATAAACCACATAGAAATCCGGCAATTTCCACTCTGCACGAGTTATATAGACTGGAAACCTTTTAGTAAAGGCATTTTGTAGATATACAAAAATATATTTTGGAACAAAATTCTTATCATTATAAATGTCACTTAGCCTTTAATTGTGAAATATAGCCGTTGCAATGGTCAAACTCATGGTTGTCCGCCTTTATTGTAGGATGTGCACGTTGGAGCATTAAATCAGCTTTATTGTTGAAGTTTTGTGAACAAATTTTATTGCTTTAATGTCTCATATTAATGGCTTTAAATTCTTTGATGGGGTTTTATTGCTTTAATGTGTGAGCATTATATTAATAATGGGATTTAGTGACCAATGTTTGAAAATGTCAAAAGTTAGTTTCTGCAACATTTGAAACCCATGAAACTAAGAATTTAATCACTTTAATATGATGTGTGACTATAGTGAAATGGTTGGTTACTTATATAAGGTGCTTCCAGTTAGAAGTTTGGCTTAGGCTTTTGAGCTTTTGACACTTCTCTCCTCTTCTATGATTTTTTCCTACTGAGTCATATTATATTTTGTTGTTCTGTACACCCTGTTTTTGTAGGAAGGATCCGTTTTATTCTGGGGAATGTTGCTTCCGCTTAGCCGGTGGTTGCGAAATAACTCTTAAGGACAGCGTCCTTAGATATGACTCGGATTATTTATTTTCTTTGTAGATGCTTTACTGCCAATTTGGATCTGCAGAATACTAATTGGAGTTTGAAGATTCGCTAGATTGCATATGAATTTAGGAACTAACACCATCAGTAGGTGCGCATGCAGCACAAGGAAAATGAAAAGGACCCGAGGACCCATAGCTGTTGGAGGAAGAAAGTATACAAGTGCCGTCACAAATAATTATTACAAGTATCATACTGATATTTCTACACAGGCCAGCAACAAAATATGAACAGAGATTTGTTCTGTGTGATTTTATACCTTATAAAGATGTACATTGGAATGTCAGTTTTGATAAATGACTTTTATTAGTGATTAATCTACACATATATGCATACACTTGGTTCAAACTGTAAACAGTGATAGGAGGAATGTATTTTAGGGAGGGCATGATGCGTGGATTGGACTTTGTGACGATGACAAATACCAATCAACTCGAATCCTACATTGTGTTTCACTCTTCTCTAGGACCAATCACTGCAGGGCTCTAAATTGGAAGATTTTCAGCCGACAAGTTTCTGGGCCACAAATAGGAGGCCCTGCACGTGTGTTTACATTTTCACTCCGCATTTTGTTTTTGTATAGATAAAAGGAGGGTTCTAAAATTTGCATCCATCACTGAATCGATTGGGTATTAAATTAAGGATCAGTGGGTCAGATCGGAGTCAAATCGAAATTAAACTAAGGCCAAACCGATAAGAAATCAAATATTTTAGGCTTATTTATATAAAATCCTAAAAAAAATTAAAAAATTGATTTTTTTAACAATATATATATATATAAATGCCAAAATCAGACCGGTTATCAAACTGGTCCCGGTTTAACCGCCAAGTTGTCGGTTCCCCACAGTTCAGGTTCACAAACCTGAGATAATAGAGATATGACAATCTATGAAAGAGAGAGAGAGAGGACACAGAAAAGTTCCAATTAGCTATCCTATTCAAGCCATGGAATTATGAGTAAGGAGTGATACGACTTGTTTTTTAAACTTTTGATACAAATACACTGCTTATACACACTTTGGTGTAGCAAAGGTCCAATGGGAAGAGTGCAAGTTAGGATGGAATAGATGATAAGATTGGCATGTTGTGGGTGAAGGGTGATTGGTGAAGAGTATAAAATATTAATGGGCCGTGTAATTAATGGTTATCTCCTAATGTTGATGGCCACGTTCTTGTTCCTATCATCACTGTCAAGCTACCTGCCTAGTTTACTTGCCGTAACAACGTTTACTTCCTCACCTTCATCCTCCCCCCACCCATCCACTCTCTTCATATTACAAGTCGTCAAAAAATCAAACACAGAATTACAACACGCTAGTACGTTTAAGATAAACACTCCTACAAAATGCATTTTTTATGTGTCATACATGATATAATTTCATTTGTAAACTGTTCTCCCTTCAGTCTTTAATATAATACATATTAGGAGAGTTGATTTTGGTCTTAAATATAAAACATATTTTTTATATTTATCATTTTTTTCTAATTTACCCTTAATGATCCCCTCAACAAGAATTAAGGAGGTGAGAGATGGAAAAATTAAAAAAATGATTAGAATATTTTAAAAATTATATATATCTTATATTAAGAATTAGAGTGAATATGAAATTTGTCATATGTCATATATATGAAGCCTAGATCAACATGGTGTATGGACTCTATCCCACAAGTCAATTTTAAGGTCTCCAAGTGTAACACTCACTTTGGCCACAAAAAAAAAAAGTGTAACACTCACCTGCTTTGCACCTTAGGCTTGTACCATCCCTCAAAGGAAAATGTTGTTCCGCCAGCTGGCAGATTCATTAATTTCCACAAACCTTATAAGAAAAAAAAAAAAAAGCCATGTGCTTTGTACTGCGACGTTTCAAAATGAGTATTACCCAGCTGAACAAATAATACTATTGATCATTTTGTCGGGAAAAAAAAAATACTATTGATCATGCAGTTTAGTATATTTCAATTTGATCTCCACATTCTTTTATGATATTACAGAGAAAATGCATGAGAGATGTGGAATCTATCGAGGAAAAAACTACTCCTTATAAGAAAAAAATAGTCATGTGCATTGTACCAAGACTTTTCATAATATATGAGTATTACCCGGCCTAACAAATAATACTATTGATCATTTTGTCAGAAAAAAAATAATGTAGATCATGACCTTTGGTTGATTTCAATTTGATCTTTACATTCTTTTATGATATTACAGAGAAAGACATAAGAGATGTGGAGTCTATGAGTAAAAAAATATTTTAATATTTAATATAAGATATATTTATTTAATTTGATTAGATTAAAAAAATTAGTTAAAATGACGTATATTTTCTAAAATGTTTTATCCACGTTCCTTAATTCTCCCATTCATTTTTCTCTTTGATTGTTGTTGAGAGAATATCAATAAAGATAAATTAGAAAAACATTAATAAATATAAAAAAAATTTCTTATATTTAAAATTAATATTAATTTTTTAAATATATCTTATATTAAACAGTAATTGATATTGCTTTGCTGGCTTATCTTAACATTATTTCTATTTTTCTCCAATAAATATATAAACTCCGCTGGTTCAGTAATCTACCCTACTCACTACGGGTCAAATGTTAATTATGCATAGTCTGATCAAGAACTGCAATCATCTTCTCGCGCAGTAAGACTAGGTGCCTTGAAAATTTTGCCAATAAATAAAACGAGGAAAAAACATCCCTCTCCTTATATATGTGCGCGCGCGCACATCTCTTCTATCCACTCATCTACTGAAACAGGGGGAGACAAGAGAATCACATTCGCATAAAGAGATGCAGTGTATCTGAAAATAAGTCCAGACCCTGAAATGAACTGTCTGCCGTTCGAAGTTCTGTTAGTTAGGAGCGAAAAAGTTGAAGAAATCAAGTGGGAAAGGGAGCGATAATTCTTTTCTTCCCAAAAGTATACATCATCTCACATCTGTTTTAATTAGATCCTCTCGATATTCTTTTTAAAGGATCTTGGAATATTATTCCATTGTTCATATATAGGGTGATTTCGGCATAAAGGTAAGAAGATTTAAGACAAAATTCCTTCAGCAATCTCTACATCTCTGTTTTCCACGACGCAGTCAAAATTTTATCTTCAAATTTTAAGATGTTGGTTTCTTTGAATCAGAAAGGATATTATGGCCGCTAGAATTTTGAAGGAAACGAAATCATCATCGGGCATTGATGCGCAACCACAAGCACTCGCATTGGCAATGAAGGCAGAAACAGTACATGTAAGATGCTATTGCTGCGGATTGATGGAGGAGGGTACAGTGGCATATGTTGGTCGTGTGCGAGAGAAGTATCAAGGTCGTTGGATTTGCGGGCTGTGTGCAGAGGCAGTGAAGGATGAGAAACAGAGGTCGGAGAGAGACATTAGTACGGACGAAGCAATGAAGAGTCACAAGAAGTTCCGTCAACAGTTCAAGGCGACAAGCCCTCCCAACAATCCCACAGAGGATTTGATAAAGGCGATGAAGCAGCTGATGTTGCGGAGTTTGGAAAGTCCTAGGAACGAAGGGATGACGTGTTGACCACTGGGGATATCTCAGAGCTGCTTCTCTGCCATGACAGGGATGCAGAAACAGAGTGACCATGGAGAAGATCGTGGCAGATAACTGATAATGCCAGCTGATGAACCCCAAGCAGCGTATTGGAATCACATTGGCTTTGCTGATCTTGTCTTCATTGAAGTCATGTCTTAACGCTTAGCATTAACATCGTATGGAATTAGTAGTAGTGTATATATATTCTAAGGTTGAATAATGCGCAGGCCAGTTCCTTTGATCTCTATGTTTGGAATACTTGTCAACTTGAATAATCGATCCCTGATCCTCTTTTAAAACACTCGCTGGCTTGCTCGAGAGTTACTGGTTAATTGTTATTGTTTGTGGAGGACAAAGCTATACTAATTATGAAATTACATTGTTTATAATACCAGAGCTGTTAACTTGAGTTGTATGCATGGTTCCGTATTGCGTGGGGAGATAGAAGGGGATTATAATGGGGATATCAGCAAGAAAGTGAGGTATGGGAAGGAGACCTGGTAATATGGTTTGGGATATGGGGGAGCTAATCTAATCTGATAAAATGAGTGGTTTGAGAGTATCTAAGAACGGTTGTTTTATATTTAAACCCATATCGTCACAATTCGTGGTGGGTTGGATCATCAGATTGATTCATATTTTTTTTATATAACTTAAGATCAAGAGATAAGAGTCTAAGATGGTAATACCCAAGTTCTTTTAAAAGACCACCCAATTTTGTCTCTTGCCCTAATTTTCTATCACTCATGTTAAGACCCAAATTAGTGTAATATTATCTTTTATTTTATTTTATTATCTGTGGCAGTGGTGAATTTACCTATGAAAAAGCAAAATAATCGAACTCAAGAAAATCTTACAGCTTCACATCACGTTTCAAATTCGAACATCATTAATATTAATTATTTATTGATTATTTTTAAATTTTATTGAGGACTGATTGCTTTTGAATTCATCCTTATTTAGACTTGTGATAAATGTTTTAATTAGTAATAAAATTTTAAATTTTTTTATAATTTATGTTTATAGAAATAACAATTTTAATATATTATATAAAAATAATAATAATATGAATTAGACGAGTCAATCCACAACCAACCTATATTAATACGATGTTTTAATCCCGAATTCATATAATCCGAACCCTGACGAAGTAGCCAAAACCGATAAAGCAGACGATATTACCATCTCAAGGGAGGAATATGGGAGTGAGAAGGAAGAAGCAGAAGAAAATATCTGTACGGTACGTAGCTGTGAGGAGTATGGGGGGACGGGCTCCACGTATTCATGCCTATAATGAAGTCTGCGGAAGAGACAAATTTTGACGGCCCTACCATCCAATAATTGGAAAGTCCTACGTACGCACGCCGCAGGCACAAACCTGGAGGATCTGGATCTCATCTGGTATAGTTGACTGGGTATAATCCCAATTATTATTACTTGTTTAAAAATAATATTGGTTGGATCGCTTTAACGCTTCGAACTGGGCTCTGGCCCAATGATCGTTTGGGTCCAAACACTAATAGAATTTAAAGAGTAAATCCCTGTAAGTGAGACCACAACCCAATTCCATCACTGGATTGGGCCAATCCATATTGCAGATGGAGCCTGGCACGATGTCCTTCTGTTTGCCCAAAGTTCACTACTCAGTGACGTGCCTGTTTAGGCAGCATAAAAAAAATAAAAGTTGATATTCACAATAATATCATATAGGTAGCGACAAAATAAACCGTCCTCGTATTCAACAAACATATGTGGGGTGTTGGATTTGTATATCTTAATTAATTGAGCTAATCTATATTAAAGGATACTAATTATCAAATTATGATGTAACACCCCATTAATACTATTATATGTCATTCTTTACCTCACTCCTTTTTCTTTTTCTTTTAACGTTAACCAATTGCCAGACTGTTTTCCAACGACTGCCTGGCATCACCGCTGTCGCTTTTTCTCTTTCCCATGTTACAAGTTACAACAACTTAGAGCATGTTTGAGAATTCATTGAAGGAAGAAAAAAAATTCATTTGGACCTAAAAGCTCATTAAATAAGATAAAAAGTTGTTTGGAAACCCATTTAAAAACAATGGGCTTTTTTACAAAAATGAGCTTTTAATGAGCTTTTTAAATAAGCTCATTTTTTGAGCTTCTGACGTTGGGCTTCAACCGTTGCATTCAAAACCTCACCCTTAGCTCCTCTCGTGGTGTTGCTGTTTTGCGGTGAATAAAGGTCGAGGGATGGTCTGAAACAAAGGAAGGGAGAAGATGAAGCTGGAGGTAGTGTAGATGGTGATGAATAGATGAAAGAGTAGTACTAATGTTGCCGGAATTGGGGGCTGGAGATGGTGAACGAAGATAGTAGAAAAACAGGTGATGGATACCACTGGACATGAAAGAGTTGACGGTCGAAGCTCTCAGGTGTTAGTTCTCAGCCTCCAAGGCGAAACTCGATGGAGGTGTTGCTGTTCAGAGGAAAACCGAAGGTGATGCAACGGTGAAGAATGAATGATGGTGGTGATTTTTGAGAGAGGTCAAAGGTAGAGAGATATAGAGAGGGAGACGGTGGTGATGGGAATGCTTGAGAGAGGGATGGTGGTGAGAAGACACCGATGGTGGTGTTGGAAGTCGCCGGTGGTCTCTCTCTCCTCCCTTCTATGGTGGTGAAAGTCTGTCTCTCCTCTCAAGCTCTCTCTCTTTCTTCTGCGGTAATGGTGGACGATGGGGGAGTGTCGCCGGCGGCTAATGGTGGTAAGGGTGAAGCTTACTGCTGGCGGAAAAAAAAAAAGAAGAGGGAGGAAGAAGAAGAAGAAGAAGATGGTAAAGAATATGGTGTTGTGGTGAACCTAGCGATGGTATGTGATATATATATGTGCTCTGCTCTATTCTTTTTTTTTTTCTTGGTTAAGGCAGCAAAAAGTGAATATGTGATGGTGATTATTATGATTATTTGTCTTTATTTCAAATTTTGTTTTAGTTACAAGTATGAGAGTTTTACTTGTAATAGAGACTCATATTTGTAACTTATGATCTGAAAAAAAATTTTGGGATGTAACAGTAATTTAATTTAATTTTTAAGAATTAAATGTAATATTTTTTTCTGTTATTTTTTTAAGAAAAAAATCATCATTATCTTCATCACACATGAATCATGTTAGTGACATGATCAGAGACGAACTTGTTAAGGGTAGACGAACTTGATATGAGTAGATGATCCAATTATGATTCACTTCATATATAAGATTCTGATTGAAATATATATTTATCCTTTTTAAATTAAGTGCTTCAATGTATTTTTCTTTTTTCAATAATTATTTAAATTTTTTATTTTAAAAAAATTATTTATATTTTTTAACATCAATTATAATAATATATTCACAAACAATATATACGTAGTATTAAACAAGATTCATGCCCTTTTCAGTTATTTTTTATTCAAACGGGTTTTTCAAACGCTAATCCAAACAGGTTCCTTAAAAAAATCACTTCTCTTACCGTCAATCTAAACACAATTCATATTTACAATTTACTTTTTTTAAAATAAATTTTTACAAAAACTTCATTAAAAAAAACTACCTCTAGATCGAATTCCCAAACACGCACTTACAAGGCTCAAGTTGCGTGTGTTGTCCCCGATGACTCAGACGTATTACTTTTTTTTTTTTTGGATAATGTTATGTACTACCAATTGGGCCATATAGTGGAATTCCCTAAACAGCCTTGATGGTGAAAAGCAATGATATGCAGAAAGAGGGCGCAAATTCGTAAATAGGAACTTGCTGGAGGGTATTTTATTAAACCCAAGATGCAGGTCGTGAAAACGTACATGTGCGGGGTACTACATTTCACAATATACGATCCCTTTGACTTCACGTATCCTTTTCTTCTTCCCCACTTTGTCAATTTTCAGACTTGAAGACGTTGTGGATTTTCTCATTTCTGGGTTTCCATCCACAAAGCCAAGATGATGCACATGACCTTCTATTGGGGCAAAAAAGTGACCCTTCTCATCGATTCCTGGAAAACCGATTCATGGACGAGTTACTTACTGAGTTTGCTCGCGTGTCTTCTGGCCTCTGCCTTCTACCAGTTTCTAGAGAATCGCCGCCTTCGCCTGAAGGCCATCACATTCGAGACGCCGTCCGCTACGGCGCCCCTGAATCAGATCCCTCTTCTCCGATCGAATCTCGCCGGAGACAAGGCCAAATTAGGGGTGAAGCTCGCCGGAGCGTTTCTGTTTGGGTTTAATTCGGCGATCGGATATTTGCTGATGCTGGCCGTCATGTCCTTTAACGGAGGGGTCCTTGTGGCAATCGTGGTCGGTCTTGCTATCGGCTACTTCTTTTTCAGGTCTGAGAGTGATGAAGGAACTTTTCTAGTCGCCGACAATGCCTGCGCATGTGCTTAGTTATACTGAGACTTGGGAAACATCGACGGTGCGCGAATAACCTCTTTACACTTACGAATTCATGTCAATTGTGTTACACCTTTTGTTTTAGCCTTTTCTTTTCTGGGAATTTGACCATGAATGTGTTCCGACCGCAGACTGCAGTCTTTAAATTTTAAAAAGGAAATAATTTTGGGGGTGATTTGGTTTGGCTAGTGTAATGGGGACAATATTTGGAAATGTAATTGCAAGAAAATTGCATTAAACATCTTGGCGAGTTAAAAAATATGAAAGATAATAATTGACAGATGGAGTGGGCTTCAGATTCATAAAAGCGATGTGCCGCAAATGGAGTGTGTTTTTCGTCCTGCAAATGAGTGTGGGAGAAGAAATTGGGAGTCCATATTTGATCCAACAATTTGAAGATGTTTTTGTGGCAGACTGCCGAATTGCCGCAAACTGATCAAAATATTTGCTTGCACGCAAGTTTATCCGGTCCCACACTATTAACTTGTTTGTATAATTTTTATAAATACTTTCTAATCGTGATTTATGAAATATGAAGTAGTTTTTACCGTTTATGAAATAGATATGTGAAGGAGATTTATCTCGATTTATATGAATCAGACTTATACATAAATTCGATTCAAACAAACAAACCTATATATAAGTTGCCAAAATAATGAAGAGCCCTTCAAGTTGACGACGGAGAATCGGCAGCGTTAGGAGACAAACCACATTGGATTTATGAAGAATGGATCGTGAATGATTTTTTTTTTTTTTTGGACAAATGGATCGTGAATGATTAGATAATCGATTTTTATAGTACCCCCGGGAACATCGTGGTAATAATAAATTCTCATACGTTATAATTTTGGGAGAATTTTATTAAAAGGACGCCAGACCCAACATTAGGCTTGTTTGGTTATGCTTATATATATGTATAAGTTCGATTTATATAAATCGAGATAAAATTCCTCTACATATTTATTTCGTAAACCGTAAAACTTCTCCATTGCCTTGTCAATTTGTTAATTTTCATTCGATTAAAGTATTTTATTAATAGACTTCATAATTTTCATACCACACTTGTCAATATGTTAGCGAAGGCACCGTGGCTTGTCAAAAATTGTCATTTTGTTAATTCAGACTCGTTAATTTTCACATCCATACTCGTCATTTTGTTTACAAATACTTGTTAAAATGTATCTTGAGGGTTGAAGATTTACAACTAGGACAATCGAGTCTTTTTTCATTTTGAACTTTATTTTCATGTAGGTCCAAAACGACTGCAATTTAAATTCAGAATTTCTCTAGGATAATTAAAATAGTTCCAGTTTTGTGATCATTTAATGAAATTCTCTATGATTCATGGATCTGTAGAGGTTGTCGAGCACACCATATTGGCTTCCTATAATTATGATTCAGGATGCTTGATTATTGGCCACTAACTTTTTTTATGGGTGTGTTTGGTTGAGCTTTTCATGGGTCCAATCGAGCTTTTGGCAGCTCCAATCTGACTTATGAAGGTTTCGGCTTTTTGTTTATGTTTGGGAGCATTTTTTTTTCAATTGAGCTTATCACAGAAAAGTGGCTTTTGCAATAAGCTCATGAGCTTTAGGCATGAGAGTTGGTAAATATTTATTTATCGTTATTTAATTTGAACTACCCTTATTATTATGTCTTCTGATATATCCAAATTTCTATCCACTCTTTGATCAAATACTCCACCCGACTCCTATCTTCGCCTGTTCTTCTTATTTCTCGGCGATTCCTAAAGATCATCCATCTTCTTATTGTCACTGTTGATCCGGAAATCTTTCCAGTGTGTTGGCGTTGTGGGTGGTCAGATGCCGTGGTCTGGTTTATCTGTTTAGGTGTGAAGTTTTTGGTTGTCTGTGTGTGTCTCTCTCTCGCCGTCTAAAGAAGTTGACCTATGAAGCTCCATCGTTAGTCTGGTGGAGTATTCTAGTGTGTGTTAGTGTTGTTGTCGATGGAGGGCCAACCGATCTCTTCATGCCAGCTACAGTGTGCTTGGTTGGCCTTTGTCGTCGATCTACTCTGCTCATCGGATTTCTCAGTTGTCGGCGGCATATTTTTGGCGATGGTTCAAATGTGCGGGCTCTTCTCTGTTGACAATGCTTGGTAATGTTGCCGGTGACGCAACTTTGGAACAGAGGAAGCCAACGGTGTTGATGGTTGATGGAGGGCGATGGTGATTGTTGATGAAGAAGATGACGGTGAGGATAATGGAAAGTCGTCAGCGGCGATGGTGGTGATGAAAGAATGCTGCTGGCGACATAAAGAAAAAGAGGAAGGTGGACGAAGGAAGGATTTTGATCAAGGTTCTGATCTTCCTTGTTCTTGCTCTGTTTAATAAGCAAGGAAAAAGTGAAAGTGACGATGACGGTGGTGATGAACGAAGAAGAAGATGGTGGGATGGTGATAAAGGAACTATAAGAAGCCAGCTCCCAATTTCCTTTCTATCTCTACTTTCAACTATTTCAATGATGAAGAAGCAGACATAATGCTCCCTGGTTCAATTCTGTCGGGAGTAAGAAGAAGCCCGCGTTTTGACCTTTGGGTTTTTATCTGTAATTTCCTCTTACCCTTGTCTTCATTTACTTGTAATTTTCAAAAATTATAGGGACCTTTTTTATAATTTTATCCAATATTCGAAATATTAATTATGAACCTCTAAAATAGCCAATTTCTTCCCAAAACATTTTCAATATAAGATTAAGCACACAGTGGCATTAAAAGTTTAAGAAAAAATTGCACAAAATAATTAATAAATTATGACCATTTTCCCCCTTATTTCAATTAATTCGATACAACTGTTCCTAACTAAAATTAGTGTTTAATAATCTAATAATGTCCCATAAAATGCATTAAAATCCCAATTTATTTTAATTTAATTATCTATTTTACTATTGTCAAATGTGATTAAATATTTTTTTTTCACTTTTCATATATTTTACAATTTTTTTATTTTAAATATCTTAAAAGTCACTTATGCAAAAGCCAAACCAAACACATTTCACTTTTATAAAAGCACTTATCCAATCGTCAATCCAAACATAAATAACTTACACAATTTGACTTTTATCCAATCTGACTTATCCATAAATCACTTTTTAAATAAGTCATTTTTCTCACCGCTCATCCAAACACACTCATAATCTTAACATAGTCATAAGCCTCCCTTGTTGGCGGCAGTTCCTGAATTGTCACGCAATTCAGTAGATCTTTCAACTCTTATTAGCGGAAGCTCTTACTAAAAAAATAAATAATTTGAGTCGTATTAAAAAAAATCTTTAAATCCTATTCCGCAACTACAAACGGATAAAAAAGGGCACTCTAAGATAAAACATATCATTTCTGTAAGAATAAAGTGAACAAAACAACAAAATTTAATAAAACGGGAAAATTTTAAGAGCAGGAAGTGTGATGCTCCAAAACTCAAGAGTAAGTATGCTATGCACTTTAACTTGAGATACCTTATATGGGCACTAAAGACCTGAACGTTGGCTCTACTAAAAAAAAAAAAAGTCCTGAACGTTGGCTCTACTAAAAAAAAAAAAAGTCCTGAACGTTGGCAGCCTCTTCATGGTAATAAGTTATCAGTTTTAAAGCATTAAGAGGCCATAAAATATTTTGATTGAGTCAGTTTCATCCACTGAAAATAAAGCCACCAACGTATAATGATTAAGGCATTGAAAGGAAAAAAACGGTTACGAGAGATTGAAATCTATCACGGTGTGCAGACGTCTATTCGGGGTGATCCATGAAATTAGCCTTTTAAATTTCAAAAATTTGCAACCTCTCGTAGAAATTCTAGCGTGAACTAGATGTACCATGTTATCTATGTATTATCTAATAAAATCATACTATATCAATCTCATTAAATTTTACGAGTTTAATTTATTTTTATTTTTTCATTTATGTCATATGAAAATATCTCTCTAAAATGCCATTGTGTTCCTAAATAGATCTGCAGATGTCAAATAGGCTTTTGCCCTCCGAATAGCTTTTTTCCCTCCTAATGAGTCCCCAAACAAGCCCTTAATAAGATTGATATGATGTGATTTTATTGGGTAATAAACAGATGGCATTGCGCACCTAGTTTATAAGAATTTCTCAACCTCCTTACTTTACAAAAATCACAAGCATAAATAGCATTGAAACAACTTGAATTTCGTTTATGAAATTCAAAATTTGCAACATATTTAATGTCCAAATTTTATAAATAATACTAGCAAGGACATCTTCCTATAAGCCATTTATTTTATGAAATAAATATAAATTTTTGTAAAAAGTCTTTAATAAAAGGTGCCCAGTCCACTTTTAACTTGCGTTCAAGGGGTAAAGAGATATCACTAGATTTCCGTGTGGCCCAAAATATTGTACAAGTTCATTCTTTCTTTTTACGTAAGATCACTTATTACTTTAACCCCATAATCCCAAATAAAATAAAACATATTCCTTATCACACGCTAACTCGTTATTTCCAACCACCCTTTACCACCAAAAGGAAAACAACTAAAGTCGAAGGATGCATCTAGTTAAAAGTTAAAGGGGGAATGGCATTTAAATTTAAAACTGTTAAATTAATGATAGTTACGTTCTAAAACAGATTTCTGAAAATAAATTACAAATATCAATTTAGATCGTTGTAAACATAAATCTTAAAAATTACATCTAAAGAATGAGTTCATAAATACAGTGCAATCTGGAAAAAATAGTGTAAAAATCACCAATATTATACTGCAAAAAATATTAATCAAACATCCTATCTCAAAAATTAGAGAAATACACGGACATGTACAGAAATGCTCAACATTAGAATTTGCAAAAGAATAACTACAGGAACAGAAGTTTACACTTCCATTAAAAAATTGCACTTGCTGCAGCCGCCGTCACGAGTGTCTTAACTTCAGCACAATCATAGTTTCCCGACCCATATAAATAAGCTGTCTCATCCGCTGTTTTCTGTGACAAGATAAGTACCAAGCATGGGCATGCAAGGCAGATGTCATAGTGATGATGGCATGATTCAAATCAGTGGATGACGCAGCAGAGCGACAAATAACATGGAATGAATGCTGCTAGCAGATCTTTCGTTCCCCATGGAAACTTGGTCTCGCAAAACTAGGATGTAAAGCGTCAAAATTCTGCATAAAGGATCATACCATGTCCATTCACTATCGTTCATCCTCAATTTTTAATGAGACTAGCTCACTTTCTTGCTGCTGGTTTCTACACTTCAAATTATTAGGAAGCCATCTGCAAAGTCTCTCTGGTAAGAACCTGATGTATAAATAAAAATGTTTAGTTGTTTGTTTTCAATGAATGAGCTAAAAAGCAATTATGCGCTTACAAATACACAAGTGATTGTCTTTCTTAGAAAAAGAACAAGGAAATACATTAGTGATTCTCAATCCACCAGTCAAAAATTCAAAAACCTCAAAAAATAGATTGATAAGCATTCTAAATGATGTTCTTCCACCCAATAGTTACACATCAAAAGGTTGCACGTGTAGAAACAAGAATGCTAACTGAATGACCAGGAGAAGATTAGGAAGAGTTGGAAGAATATGAAGAAGCCAAGAGGAATTCAATTAGTAATAGGCTTACATGTTTAGTCTCTCACAAATTGCCCGACGAACAGAAGAATTGAGGCCATATGCTATTGAGTTGAAGAGACCCTGCAACAAGTAGAGGCAGTGCCAAAAATCAGCAATACATTTTCGCACCTCATCACACAGAACTTGATGTTCAGTCTTCATATGATATAAAAATATGTAATACAGGATCCAATGCAGTGCACTAACTGGAAATGGCACAAAACGTGTATTATAAACTACATCAATGGCAAATACTTCCTTTGTGCATAATTATTCTAAAAAATGATTTAGTATGCCAGTTCAGCCAGGGAAGTTCTACCGTAGTGACAAAATTCCACGGTAACAGGTTATAGAGCAATAATGTAATAATGTGAGTATAGCTGAAAACAGTAAGTAAAATGATTTTCTCATACCATGAGGGCAGCCGTTCCAACATCTAGAAATGAAAGCCAAAAGATCTTATGGTCAGGTTCAATAAAGTCATGAATACGGTTGATAGTGCCAAATGCAAATGATCCTATTAGAATCAAAGGATAGTATCCCCAGCGACTGACAGCCTGCAGAGTAAAACAAAGATGCTATAATTTCTTTATAAAGGAGTAGTGCAGATAAGACAATGATTGTAGTTTCAGTTTAAGAAATTTGTTTGAGCACAAGTAATAACATGCTAGATTGCAATAAATTTGCCACATGACAAGAAAGGAAATATAGAAAACGAATATCCCAAACAATGAGAGTTCTAAGATTAGAAATATTAACAGCAACTAGTAACTGCTAAACAGCTTATCCTATGTTTTTATTGTCGTCGTCCTTCCTCATAGTTAGGAGGGGGAGGAAAGCAGGGTTCCTCATCTACAAGTATGGGTTCCTATATTTCCGATATAGTACAACTAGTCAGAGTATAAAATACCTTCATGTTATCTCTTGTATCTGAGACGTAATTTCGGTCTGAAATACCAACTGCCATCTGAAATTCACCAGAAAATAGTAAGAACTTAGATGTTCCTGAATCAATTTTGCCTGGGGAAAAAGAAAAATCTGCAAATTTGACCACATACACGAGTTGCATTGTTCAGCATGCGTATTACTTGAAAATATGTAAACCCATTGTAAAGAATTGCACTCCAAAGTGGCATGTAAAATGTGATAAAATGAACCGCCTGCACAGGAAAAGAAGTTTATTTTAGAAGATGGAGAGAAAGGGAGCTTTCACCTCAAATTCAGCACAGCTGCAGTAGAAAAGTTGCAGAAAATTTAGATTTGTCTTGTCATTCTGCTTTTTCCCCCCTCTTGTACCATTTAATATTTACAAAATCACATTTAAAAGAAATTGATGTAAAAAAGAACAACGTAGCATTTATTGTCACCAACTTCATTCAGATAAAGTCATTATAACAACTTAATACTTGTTTGGAACAACGATTGGAGTCTTCAAAAGCAGCTTTTCAATCATAATTTACGGTATACGAGGTAAGTAAGTAAGAGAAGTGTTGTCTCGACTTACATACATTTGTAAGGATTTTTTTTTTTCCCAGTTAATTTTAGCTGCTTGACATGCTGAAATTAGGAATTTGATTTTGCGGAATTGCAACATGGAATAATTTTTTCCTCATTGGCAACCATGCCTTCATTTCAATACTCAGCACAATTTGTATTCACGGCATGAAACATTACATTCAAAAACAAATGGGACTTAAAAAATAATATGAAATAAAGGACTCATTGTGTACTTTAAAAGGAAATTAAAAAAAGAAAAAAATTAAAAAATTTTTGAGAAATTAAAATACTTAAAAATAAAATATAGGTAACTCTTGTTAATAATACTTGCCTTCCCCGTGCGACCCATTTGACTTGAACACCATGTGCCAAAATGTCTATGGTCATTACCAAAGGAGCGAATGACTGTCACTACTAGGGATGTACCTATAAATAGTAAACATTTTGTCAAATGAGCTCCCAGTGATTAACTAATTAAACTAATTACAAAAATGGGTGGAAACTGGAAACAAAAGTGAAACTAGGAAATCAAACTATTGGTATATGAATAAAACCAAATAGTCATATACACAATAAATTTCTTCTAAATTTTAATAAATTTTAATTTCCAAATAACAGTCAGGGTGTTGAAGAGTTACTGGAGAAGGAGATTAAGGCAAAGTTGCCCATTCCCTAAAGTGAACAAGTTAAAAGTTGGTCATCCACAAATACATACCCCAAACATATAGATGAAACATGGCCTCCAAATCTTCAACATCGGCTTTGTGCCTAACGACAGTGCGATGGAGGGTAAAAGCAATTGTTGTAGTCCATAGAAAAGATGCCACACAAAAGAAATGTGTGCTATAACTCTGAGCATAACAAAAGAAACCTTTGGATGGGTCCCTAAATCAAAATGAAACCCCCATCAATCATGTAATGAACAACTTAACATACATATGAGGAAGATTGCACTTGATTCAGCAGGCATACCCTACTATGTTGAAGAAACTGCAAAGCATGTCCTGCAGTCAAAGAAAATGTCACATTGGAGCACTTTACCAAAGGCTCTGAATTCAGAAAAAGAAAATGAGCCAAAACTAACAAACGGCCACAGGGCGCAGGCATGATTGATTTTCCAAATTTCAAAAGGAAATAAATTCTAAATCACATAACAGTACTAGTGACACGTGCAAATTAAAGAGACTAGGGGAAACATGACAGATTGCAGAAGTTAGCTGCTCACCTTAAAGTATACTTACAATGCAATTAGACTTTTTCAATAAAAGGCGGTTTTACAATTAAAAATCCAGAAGTCAAGCCAACAACAAACCGGTTTATAGTTTGCTTTGTTTGTGGAAGTGTGTTGTAAGTAAACTGCAATTTACCATTACAAAAATAAAAATTAAAGTGAACTGCCTATGTCTAACTTCGGCGAGGTTCGTGATATATCTCAAATACTTCCCTAAAGAAAACTCAAATAAGGCTTTGATTGTCGATCCCATTCAAGTTTCGACATCAAACTGAATTACATATTTGGGAACTAACAATTAAAAGCCCAATGAAATTGTGCTAGCACATAAAGATTTATATCAGGCGAGGACAAGAAGGAATCAGATCTAAACATCAGCAACTAAATCCGAAGGATCCAAGTAAGGTGGAATGAGATGCATACAGAGAGGGCAAGGTAGAAAACAAGTTTGAAGGAAAACTTGCGGAGCTCCTTGAATAGGACGTAGCAGAGCACAATGAAGCTCGACCCGACGAATGAAAGGCTCGACGCTCCGGTGTTCACGGCCGACAAAATCCGGCGATCGTTCGCTGTGAGCGCACCGGCAACAGACACTAAGGTCGCCATTAGCCCAAGCACCAATCCGTGTTATCCCTCGACGCTCTACTCCTGCTTCTATCGTCTTCTCTCTGGTTAGTCGAGCGCAAAACTGTATCAGTTGGCTCCTAGGGGGGAAAATTGTATACTGGGATCAGATCCTGAGTTCAAGTTTGCCTTCATCCCCGAACAATTGCCAAAAAAGGAGAAAGAAAAAAAGTCAATACGACGTCGCTTTATCTCAATTTGTCTCACTCGTTAAGGTGCTTGTATGGGAAGTAATTGACAAAATGATGTGGGTTACACAGCCCCGAGTAGGGGTGAGTAAAACCAAACTGAAATAATCAAATTTAATTTGGTTTTTTCAGTTTTTAAATTTGGTTATATCGGTTTTTTAATTATCAGTGCGGTTTATTTTTAAAAAAATTAGTTTTAACCTAATAATCGAAATTTATTCTAACAATATCGTTTCATAGTTTTCTTAATTATTGGGTGTGTTTGGTTTAACGATTGGATAAGTGACTTATTGGTAATTTGACTTATGGAAAAGTGAGATTGGGTAAAAGTCAAATTGTGTTAAGTGATTTATGTTTGAATTAGCGATTAGATAAGTGTTTTTCAGAAAGTCAAAAGTGTTTGGTTTAGCTTTTAGATAAGTGGCTTTAAATTATATTTAAGAGAGAAAATTTAACAAATTACTAGAAATTGGAAAAATAACTTTAAAATTTTGGAAATAGTAAAATACATACTAAAATTACAAAAAATTATGGATGGCTTATAAAATGATACAAACTTAAAGTTTTTTTTGCAATAAAATGTAACATAACTAATCAGATCTAAGGTCCTCCACAATTCGGTCCCTGATGGTGTCACGAACATCATTTATTTGAGTTGATGATGTCCGACATCGTTTGCCGACAATGACTCTTGATCTTGACTATTATCAACATCAACTACATTCTCATTTTCTGCATCTCTAAAGTTCACATCAGTTAGAGAATTTCGTCTAATGAAATTATGGATAGCCATAGTTGCACAGACAATGCGGACTTGTGTGTCGATGCTGTACTTTCGCATTTTTTGTAAAATTTCAAACCTATTTTTCCACACTCCAAACGTCCTTTCTATTGTGCACCTCAAACTTGAATGATAAAAATTAAAAGCTTCATTATGATTCCGAAATCCCCGTCGATTCCTAAATTCCGGGAGGTGGTAACGTTCACATCTGTACGGACCCATATACCCAATTGGTGTTGGGTAGCCAGAATCGACCAAGTAATATTTGCCTAACAAGTGTTAAAGTCATTGTAAATGTCAGATTATACAAAAAAACAAAATGTGTTGAAAGAAATGTAAATGAAATATACAAAAAAGTACCTTGAGGTGGATGGGGAAAATTCAATCTTGGAGTTGAGATAGCTGAGTGAAAAACACGAGCATAATGTGCTGAACCTTCCCAGCCCCCTAACACAAACGTGAAGCACATATCCCAATTACAAACAGCCATAACATTCTGTGTGGGATATCCTTTCCTCCCGATAAATTTATCTCGCCCTAGTCCAGTTATCACACATTTGATGTGAGTTCCGTCAATAGCTCCAATGACATCCTTGAAATATAGGTAATATCGTTTGTCGTTGGCTATTTTTGGATGACAGTGACGGAACTCAACATCATATGGCCTGATAATTTCGGATGTAAGACTAAGGCAAGCCTCCAAAACTGTGTGCAGATACCGACTCACAGTTTCACCGGAATGTTGAAATATTTGTTGAACCAGCCTGTTTCCTATTCCGTGACCAATAGTGAGTAAACACATCACAACTTTTTCTTCCACTCCTACATTCTTAGAATTTCTTAATCCATGCTCACCTAGCTTATTACATAAACTATAAAATATATGTTTTTCCATTCTGAAAATCTTATGACATTCAGAACCTTTACTGGCCAATATTTGTTGTACCCAATAGTGACCCGTTTGCTTACTCATTCTACGAGGTTGTTTGCACACATATGGCATCATATATTGAGAAACCAACACACATATTTGTTCATATTCAACTAGCTCGGCCTCAATCGTTTCTGTATCATCACTATTGTCATCTTCCTCCATCCCTAGCAACCTGTCTTGGTTGTTACGATTTGCCATTTATATACCTATGATTGTGGTGAATTGTAGGTGTAAGCAGGACAATTACGGAACATGATAGTAGCAAACACATATCAACACATCATACAATTCAATTAGCAAACATAGCATACACATACACGAACAAACTACACCATACCATTCAAATACTAAACATACCATACACACCGTTCGAAAACTAAACATACCATACACATACACGTACAAACTACAACATACGGTTTGAAAGGACCTATCAATCAAGACTAAATAGGAGAAAAATAAAAACTAAATGTCTTAGAAAGCACATGTGAGTAAGGTCAACAGTCAGGAACATCAAGTGCAGCTACTCCTGTCCTGCGATAAGACGCAACCATTCGATCAAGTGCTCAGGTTGTCCTATTAATGAGACAAAAAATTCCCTACGCGCCTTAGACTCCAAAGCTTGCATACACCGTGCCGCAAACACCTTGTCATGCTTAACCTCGTCAAGGGACATCAAATGTTTCATGACCTCAGGGATACTAGTTTCTTTACTCCCTGTTAAGGCTGCTGCTCTATCAACAGAAACGTTAGCAATGACACTAACAGCATCAGCTAGTTGCTGTGCAGCTAGAAGTTTCTTCTTTGAGCTTGTACTAGTCCCTTTACCTCTCTTCCTCTTCTGTAGGCCAGTAGATGAACTTGGACCACTTCCTGCTGGTATTGCTGATGCTAATCCAATGCTTGCCAGTTCATCTGTCACGCCTGTACTAACTACAGGGTGAGCATCGAAATGCTCATCCTCACTATCCCCAAAGCCTTCTTCCTCATCCATCGTGGGTCTGTACACCTCATCCGACTATTGGTCATTTGTCTCCGGTTCTGTGGGAGGAGGTGAGAACATGTGCTCTCCAGTCGCCATGACATCTTTGAATATTATTCTCAACTCTTTCTCATGTTGTAGGCATGAATTCTTGAACTTCTTATACCCAGCATTCTCCTGCATTCATACACTTATACACTTAAATGAAATACACAGCTAGTAGTACGTGAGCAGACAGGAAAAGCAAAACAAAATGCAAGTTCCAACTGAAGGTAATCAATTTTTAACCGTATTTTCTGAGTCCACCATTCGGTTGTTTGAACGACCTTGTTAGTACCAGGGTCTCGACCGACACCAGTCTCCTTGAGTAGGGAATCCCAAATCTTCAGATCTTTCCGCAAGATATCTAATCTATTCTTTAACTGTTTCTTTCCATATTGTTTCCCAGTCAATTGATTGAAAGTTGCAATAATATTCGCCCATCCCTTTTTTGTAAATGTCTGCCCAGATCGTTCTTTTTTGTATATTTGTTCAATGCATGCATTGATAAATATCTCTGTCGACTCTAAATCTCAGACAACTTTTGTTTCCATCTTTGTATACAAGAAAGGACACATGTAACTCACATGACACATAAAATTGCATGAATTTATCATAACTATTGATTATCCTATCGGAGACTACATTACAAGAATTGGGTAATATCATTTATTTATTAGTCTAATCAAACCATTCATTCTTTAACCACCAAAGATTGGTATAAACTATCACATTGCCATATAACACATGAGGCATACATAAAGTTTGACTCTGAATCCCCACATATTGCTATATAAATTAAACTAAGCAATGGTCAAAAATTGCTAACGAAATTGTTTTCTTATTCTTCAACCTTTGCAAATTACTCAATTAGGCTTTAAAACGTGCACTTGTTTTGTTTTAAATTAAAATAATGGTTTTAAATTCAAACTGATGCCCTCCTCAGTGAATCCTCTCATAACAAATTTACAAGAGCTTGTTCGATTTCGTTAAAGAAGTTAAGGTTCCTTCAAAAGCTCTCAGTTAAACCACAGTAAATGAACACAAGCACAGAGCCACAGTTATCCAACCATATTAACACAGAGCTAGATGTCTTAGAACTCAAACACAGAGGCATATTCAAGGAACTCAAACGTAGCCAGCGTACCACAGTGACAAACTCAAACACACGCAGACAGCCAAAGAACCGGCATGACTTCTGGAAATCAAAGCAAACTGAAACCATGTTTGTTTGGTTAGTGATCTAACCTGACGAGGCTACCAGAGATGACACTCCCTGTTCAACAGATCAGACAAAGCAGGAGGTTGCGTCGGACAGATGCCTACGTTCCTCACAAGCACAAACACAGGTCTACATTAGTTTATAGATCAAAAGTGGGGGAAACCAAATTTTTTTCCAACTCTCAGAGCACCAGACATCATCACGGTGAAGGCATATTTGCTTTTGCTAAATAACATCCTACCTTACGAGACCCAGATGTGTTCACCCGAGGATGAGAGCTTCAGGATCTGTTCTCACGCCGGAAACTGGGTTTTTTCACCGGAAAATTGGTATGACAGCTTCAAGATCTGGTATAAAGAGAGAGAGAGAATGATGGTGATGTTGAACAGAGTGGAGGAGGAGAAGAATGGAGTTGACGGTATGACAGCTTCAGGATTTGGTTTTTTCAGGTGTAGTTGCAGAGTAGTTGACGGTGGTTTTCACTGGTGGTCTGGAAAAATGGAGGTCAGCGACGGTGGTTGTCTTCTTCCTTGTCTCCGGTCTTCAAACTCGCGGCACACTACTTCTGAAACTCCCAAGCTTCGTCTATCTTGTACATGGAAGAAGTGCGCCGGCGACCTTGGTGATAAATACTGTCATCGGTGAGAGCTGGAGGAGGAGAAGAAGAAAGGTGATGATTTATTAAATGTAAATGAGAGCTTTAGAATGCAGCAGCAGAGCTTCAGTTTTGGACTTAGCTGGGTTCAAATTCATAAACCTGTGAGATTCGCACGGATTGATTCAGGAATTGAAGCTTTTTTCAGAAATCATATGCTAAAAGCTGCAGGTGGGGTCAGTGAATAAATGGCTAATAAATGGGTAATGGTCACATGCTAAAAGCTCCTAATTTTTGCTTATTGAAAATCGTACTATTGGACCAATTTCTCCGATGGACCACTCGCTGAAACAAACATGGTTGTGTTCCCAAAACAAAAACACGCATTATAAAGCTTAAACCGCAACGCCCATAAGCTGATTAGCCCATTTTATCTTTCAATTCTAACTGAGTGTGTACAGTAGCCTAACGGGTCAACTGGTCAAGACTCAACTAGATAAGGACAACTACTCAAGACTCAAACCATCTTACTTACCCAGTTACCCCTTACCCGTGACTCTGACTCCCGTCTATTCTTTCTGGCCGTCTCCCTCTCCCACTCTGAGTCCCGTCATTCTGCAGTGCATTCACCATTTCCCTATGTCTCTGACTCCCCTTCGCTCTCCAATGTCTCTCAACGGCTCAACCCTGGCCTCGGCCTCCCGCTCCTTTAACCCTAACCCTCAACCTCAAGTTCTTAGAATCTCAGTCATTGAATCGTTGTAACACTGTTGCCTCCCACCTCAGTTTAACCCTAACCCTCAACCTCAAGTTCTCAGAATCTCAGTCATCGAATCGTCACCACACTATTCACGCTGTCTGCGTCGCCTCCCACCTCAGTTTAATCTCCTGCTCCTCCCAATGACCATCGTCAATCTTCACTCACCTTAGTTCTTCGTCAGTCTCCTGTTCTGTTGAGTGGTTGACAGCAGCGCTGTTTGGATCAACCATCTGCATCGCCTCCCTCCTCCAAGTTTGATTTCTTGCTTCTTCGTTCGTCTTCAACTCTTTGATCTTAACTCTTAAGAGTTCATCAATTTCCTCTTTCTGTCAAGCACTAATTTTTACAATGGCTCTCATTTTAATCTCAAGTTGCTGACTTTTTTTTCTCATTCTTAACTCCCACTTGCAGATTCTGAGATCATAGTTATTGATATTTTTATAACTTGACTTCTAGTTATAGTTATATTTACCATATATTTTGGCCTTTATTAACTGATTGACATTTCCATTGGTTTCTCCATGTCAAATTGTTTATCTGTACTATGTTACTGAATATTGATTATCTCCGTCCTTCCCTCTAATTTATGTTAGAGCTTAGAGTTGCTAGAATGATTGCCATTTGTCTAATGGATCTTGCTAAGCTTTCATCTAATTTTTTTTTTAACATCATAATTTTCCATGTCATGGTTAAGGAAAGACAGTTGTCTTCGACATTTGAATTTTGATTCAGACTACAGAATTTGGGATTGAATGATGTAAAACGCTCTCATTGTCGATTCACGTATCGACAAAGAAATCATAACTATGATAACTTTTATGCAATTTATTTGGTTTCATTTTAGTTTATATCTTTCCTCGCCAAAAGTCTTGAATTGGTTCTTTGATCATCATTTTATAATATATACATAGAACTAGACTTAAAATTCATTCCTTGGTCAAAATTTTCTAACTTAAACCTAATTATGTTTAGCTTCGAACTTGTTCAGTCTATGGCTATGAGCATGCTGGGCTTCTGTTCACTCTTATCTAACATTGTTGTGATCACATTTTGTGCGTTTGGATTGAATGCCAAAAGCATTCCCTCCCACATTACGGTTTCAGGCTTTCAGAGCAAATTGCCAAACCCTTGTTAAAACCTAAAATCTATTCCATAAGTTTAAAACCACGCTTTCATATAAGCTCCCCAGTCAAACTTTTGGTAAAATATTTTCTTAAAATCTTTTTTTTAAAACCCTTGTATTGTGTACTGTGTTCTGTTTCAAGCTTCTATGATTAGCTTAAGTTTAACATCAATTGTTATATTGTGTTCAATTCTGTATTAGCCCTTTTGTTGTAAATATGTTTTCCTCATGCCTGATTAACTTTTAAGTATGGGTTTAACTTCAATTCTATTTTTTTACTAATAATTGTATCTATTTCTTTCCCCAACAACAGCTTTGAATATATGGCTGACCAAACAATTAAAGGAGGCCGTAGTACTCATATTGCTAGTAGTACTACTCAGACTAATCAACCTGTTACTGCTGAGACTAATGAACCTACCACAGCTGGAATTGGAAAAAGAAAAGTCATGAAACCAAGGTCCAAAGCTTGAGAACACTTCACCAGATTTGTGAATGAGGAAGGTGAAGTTAAAGGTAAATGTAAGTATTGTGGAAATGAGATTGCATGTGATTCTTGATTAAATGGGACAACTGCACTTAACAATCATATGAGAGTTTGTAAAAAAAGGCCCCCTCCTGAAGAACTTACACAAACACCTGAATTTCAATGTAGAGGGTGATAAAATGAGTCTTGCTAATTGAAAATTTGATCAAGATGATGTTAGGAAAGCCTTGTCATGCATGTTAATAACTGATGAGTTACCTTTCAAGTTTGTTGAGGGGGCTAGTTTCAAAAAATTTATGTTTTGTGCTCAACCCAAATTTCATATTACATTAAGATGGACTGTAGCCCGTGATTGTTTTAGTATTTATATTGATGAAAAGGTTAAATTTAAAGACTATTTGTCTAGTAAAAAGTAAAGGATTTGCCTCACTAGTGACACTTGGACTTTCATACAGAGAGTAAATTACATGTGTCTTACTGCCCATTTTATAGATGACACATGGGCTTTGAAAAAGAGGATATTGAATTTCATTCCCATTTCTAGTCATAAGGGAAATGATATTGGAATGGAAATTGAAAAATGTTTGCTTGAATGGGGAATTGAAAGAGTGTTAACTATTACTGTAGATAATGCTAGTTATAATGATGTGGTTGTGTGCTATTTGGAAGACAAAATCATAAATTAAGGCTATGCAGTTATGAAATGTAAGTTCTTACACATGAGATGTGTTGCACACATTCTTAATTTAGTTGTCACTGAAGGGCTTAAAGAAATAGGGAGTTCAGTGAAAAAAGTAAGAAAGGTTGTTCGTTTTATTAGGCAATATCCCATTAGGATAAGAAAATATAAAGAAATTTGTGAGGATGAAAAAATTCAGAGTAAAAAAATATTTTGTTTAGATGTACCTACAAGGTGGAACTCAACCTATTTTATGCTGGACACTGCCCAAAAATTTAAGACAACCTTTAAAAGGTATAATCTCAAAGATCCTTACTTTACTTTTGATCTTCAACTTGGAGCAGGAGTGCCTGAAATTGATGATGAGAAGCATGTTAGAAGGTTAACTGTTATGTTAGGTCATTTTTATGATCTTACTTTGCGCATCTCTAGTTCTTTATTTGGGACATCTAGCTGTTTTTTCCCTAAAATTTATAAGTTGCATCGTTTTTTGGATGAGTGGAGGAAGAGTGATGTTATGGAGACAACAAACATAGCAACAAAAAAATGAAAGAGAAGTATGACAAGTATTAGGAAGATTCTATGAAGATGAACAAACTTCTTTATGTTTCTACCATTCTTGATCCCCGATATAAATTAAAATGGGTGCAACTTGCTTTGTCTAAGATGTATTCACATTTAGTTAGTGAACAATTAGTGATGCAGATTAAACAAGTTGTGATTTCTATGTATAGTGAATATAATCATAGTGTTCTAGCAACACAGTCTGAAAGGGAGCTGGTGCATGACACTCAAGAACATCTTCATAGTGATGAAGACCCTGATGCAAAAATTAGAAAATTGCTTCACATAGAGGAGCAATTATTCATAGATGAAAATTTAGATGAAAAGACAAGCAAAACATAAGTTAATAAATATTTGAATGAAGAAATTGAAATCAGAAAATATGATTTTGATATTTTAAGTTGGTGGAAACTAAATAGCCCTAGATTTCCTATTCTTTCTCAAGTAGCAAGAGATGTCTAGGCTATGCCCATTTCCACGGTTGCCTCAAAATCTACTTTCAGTACTGGAGGACGAGTTCTAGATTCATTTAGGAGCTCTTTGACTCCTAAAGTTGTGCAATCTCTAATTTATGCTTAAGATTGGCTTAGGCAATCATTGGAATATGTTGTTGAAGAAGGAGATGATGATATACAAAAGATAGAGCTTGGTAATGTTTTTCTATAATTCATGGAACTCTACTTTATAATACCAATTCCATATTTATTGTGATATATGAAGTCTGATTTTTTTTTTTAAATTGCCAGATTTGCAAAAAATTGCAGTGGAGACAAATGTTGATATGTTTTAACTGCATATGGGCAACTTAAGATTTTGTAATCAATTTTTCCTTGTCATATTTATAATCTTTGATGCATGTTAATTATTATTTTTTTCTTGCTTCAGTTGTTGTAGGTGGAATTCAGGGGCTGAATCTGAAAATCTAATATAAAGTTTTTTTATATTTAATGTGTTCTTTTGGTTGTTTTGATTAGTAGATGAAGTTTAAAATTTTAAGTAGTGTATGATTCAGCTTGTATTTTGAAGTTTTACTATCCATTGGGCCATTTATGTGTGGTGCATCAAAACATGAATATTGATTCTTGTTTAATTATGTAATTTGATGCTTCAAACCTCCAGTAATAGTTAATTATGTTATGTAAGTAAAATGATACATGTGTTTGATTAAAATGATACAAGTATTAAATGCTTGTAACTAATCTTATTTGTTAATTGTTTTATAATGGTTTTGTTGCTGAAGTAATGGTTTGTATTAATTATTTTTACTGTGAGAATTTTCTTTGGGTTTGCAGTTTTTTGTATTGGACAAACTTCTAGTAAAAAAGGCCTAATAACTGAACTGTACTGAAAAACTAAACCGAAATTGATCGGTTAATTTGGTTTCGGTTCGGTTATAAAAAAGCCTTATATTCGGTTGTTAACCTTATATTCGGTTGTCCGGTTTTTTCGGTAATAACTGAAAACCACAAACACCTAATGCTCACTCCTAGCCCTGAGCTATGCTTATACCATTTTTTTTTTCAAAATGTAAAAATATCAATCAGCTTATACTAAAATCATATCCAGCATTTTAAATTATTTTATAGTCTAAAAGTATCCATTAACATTAAAAAACATAATGAAAATGGCACATTCGTTAAAATGAGTTAATATCTAGTTAATATCTGTTACTTTTTAGTGGAGCTCGTGCTATTTTTCAAAAAATATCCAAATGCCACCAGCTCGAAAATGGTAAATGTATAAAAATATTCATAAGTTTTTACTTAAAGTGCGTTAAAATATCATATATTTTTTAGAGGCACAAAAATATCGATAAATATTCAAAATAGACATGGAAGTACCAAAATACCCTCAAATAAAAACCAAACACATGGAGAGTATGTTTTATGAACATTATTTATGTGTATTTCTATTATTTATAAAAAAATAAAATATAAAATTTAAGTGTCAGTTGTAAGTTAACTTCTTAAGGTGGGCAAAAAAAATTCTGAAGAAGAATGAGAAAATATCGAAATAAAAAATTAATAGAAGATTTAATAGCATGTACTCCATCTGACATAATATACATTATCATGTCCAATCTTTAAATTATCATATCCAATTATTGGGGTTGATTATATGTTAATTAGAGATAAAATTATAACGTAATTAAGTTTAAAGATAGAATTAATCAAGTTTAAGATTTTTCTTAATTATGATAAAACATTTTAGAAGCGACTTATAAATAGAAATATGTGAGTAAATACTACAGTAGTAATTTGCTTGTTAATTTAAAGTTGATGTATAAAATTTCATGTTATGTTCATAACATATAATAGCACAGAATTTGAATAGTTAGATAAATAAAAAATTTTAAGTTGGGGGCATTATAGTACTTTCATGTCCATTTTATATGTTCATGGATATTTTTGCACTTTTAAAAAATATATAATGTTTGACGCACTTTAAGTAAAAGTTTATATGTAATTTTGCATATTTACAATTTTTGGGCCATGGGCATTTTCTTCTTACAGTTATTCTTACAATTGAATTGAATTTTAGATTTGATTTTATAGTTTTAAGTTATTAGTTTTCGTCTATATAGTTGCAGGAAGATTTGTTTTAAATTTAAGCATATTGACTAAAATTAAAACCCATTAAAATTATAAGAACCATACATTAAATTTAAATTGAATCTTTATGAAATTATATGGATAAAAATTAAAAATTAATCAAATTATAAGGACAAACACTATTATTAACATTAGTTTTTTACACTGCCCTTGTAAATTAAGAAAGTATTTAATTGTAAAAGCCCAAGAGCAACTACATGACAACAGGAATGAGGGAAGAGAAAAAGAAAATTCTAATTCCATCAAACAGGCGGCAAAATCATCCTTATTAGTCTTTGACTTAATAGTTATTAGCATCATCCATGCTGCCGGATTGATTAGGTTCTGTTAATCCTAATTACACAAGTTAAAGAATTATCAGTCTCAAAAATTACACTTTAACAATGCGACTGGGGCAGAAATTATTGACTAAATTCCGTTATTCCTGATTATAAGAAGCATCAGAATTGTACACTCATCTTCTAACACCAACTCTGGAGCAGAAATTTATTACGTTCAATCTTTTGCATGTACGTACTATCATCCCAATCAAGTCACTCACGTAGATATATATATTGGTCAAAAGTTCACATCACCTACAATCAAGCACCTAAAATGGTCAATGGTGTGAAGGAGCAAGGAACTAGACATATTATATATTAGAAGAATTGTTGATAAAAAATAAACAAGAGATTGACGTTATTTATTTATTTTGATAAATAGATGATGGATATTATTAGCAAAAGATTGAAGAGTAAAGTGCATGTTTGAATTGATTTTCAAAAAATAACTTTTACAATTTAAAAAATAAGTACATGAAAAAAGTTTTGCTTCGACTTATAAAAAAAGATTTCTGAAATCACATTTTTATGACCAAAAACACACATTAAGATGAGATAATGAGGATAACATCAGGGTGATGGCTGATAGGAGAAAAACCAAGCATTAGTGGTTGAGCGGTTGCGGAATTTAAGCAATATTCCAGCATCTGCGCTTCATACACGATATGCAACCTCTCAGGCGGTAGGTTTGCTTGATGTGAGGCTAAATTGTAAATTAATATACTTACACATATTAATATTAATATTATATATACACGACTTTATGAATAGGGATCGATTTTCTCATGTATGAGGTATATACTTGTTTGGAATAGTGATTGAAACCTCTAAAAATAATAGAAATCGATTTTCTCATGCACGAGATAAATATGTAAAGAATTTTTATTTTGATTTACGTAAATTGTGTTAATTAATAAGTATAACCTAAGCCAAACATACCATCATAGCAACTGCTATATATGTTTACTGCTCCTACGTCACATGGAAAAATAGCCACGACCTGCCTTTTACTTTCAAGTTTCAACAACTAACCAGCCTTATTTTCTCCTTTCTCAAACCTATACTCGATAAACAAGGATAACGATTTCCTTTCCTGTGGAGATATTTTTAAGGGGTCGTTACTTCTAAAAGTAACTTTTATCTCAACTTACTCGTTGAAACCCAAGTTGAGATAAAGGTCAATTAGATTAATTTGATTTCAAGAGGTTTGAATCTAGAAAAAAGCCAAATGCTAAAAATTATAAAAAGTTGCTTCAATTGTAAAATCGTTCTCGAGCTTAAAGTCAAATATCATCAAAGTGCCTAAGTAGTTTTTTAAACCTCTTGATTCAAAGTTTCCTCAATACACCTCTCGTGGTTTAATAACATTTTTATTTGATTAAGCTAGAATAATTCAAAGCCATTTTGGATTTAAGACTAATCGTTTTTTAGGATAAAATTGTAAAGGGATTTTGCCTCGCTTTCCGAAATTCAAACGTGCCTTCCCTATATGCTTTAAGCCAAACTTTGCACTGAATTACATTGTTTACCCCTTCAGAATAATCTGTATCTCAAAGCGGTGATACTAATTTCACCTCAGACTGCATCCCCCTTGGTGCGGTTCTCAGTTCCTAGCTAACTCTGTATAAAATTAATTACTTTCAGCTTCATAATCATGAAGATTGACACGTCCTTTACATACCAAAACAAGCAGACCAAAAAAAGAATTACTATCCGGTATACTTTATGCGACTACTTTACGCTTCTTTTTGTTCTTCACCTACGGCGACATACACAAATGGGCTTATGAAAACATCGTCGAATCCCTGAAGTGTCTCCAAAATGGCAACCACATCGGACATGGTGGGCCTTGGATTTGGGTGGTGACTCAAGCATTTGTAAGCCAAAGCAGCCACCTTGCGAGCTCCTCTCGCCGGAAATTGACCTTCCAATCTGGGATCTATGACTCGATACAGCTTTTTGGGATCCCTCAACATTGGCCTCGCCCACTCCACCAAGCTATGCTCTTTACTGGGCCTGTTCTTATCCACTACCCTCTTCCCTGTGAGCAATTCTAACAGAACCACACCGTAGCTATACACATCGCTCTTCGTTGTGAGGTGACCTGTCATTACATACTCTGGAGCAGCATAGCCATGTGTCCCCATTACGCGTGTTGTTACATGTGTTTCTTCCCCTTCTGGACCATCCTTTGCCAGCCCAAAATCTGACAGTTTGGCTGTGTAATCCTGTGTTTGAGCAAATTAATTAAAAAAAAAAAAGTCATGAAATTGAATTTGTATTCGCCGGGAATATTGCAGGTATGGTCAGAACTCAGAAGTGAGAACAGAGGAGGGTGCAGAACAGAGGACATACAGGGTCCAGCAAAATGTTTGAAGCTTTAAAATCTCTGTAAATGACTGGTTTATCTACTTCATGAAGAAAGGCCAGGCCTTTAGCTGCACCCAGTGCAATTTTCATCCTAGTTGACCATGGCAATACAGCAGAGTATCCTAAAACAAAGGAATCAGGGTCAGACATGGTGGTGATGTGATCAGAACCTAGTGTCTCTCTTTGAATCAGATTTTAGTTTGGGTAACATCAAGGACAAAAAAAGAACAAGTAGTAGAAATTAAGAAGAGTAACATACTTCTGAAGAGCTGGTTCTCCAAGCTTCCTCTTGGCATGTATTCATAAACCAAAAGCCTATGCTCCTCCTCATAACAGTACCCAATCAACTTAACAAGATGTGGATGCTGGAGCTGTCCAAGGAAGATAATCTCTGCCTAGAGAAGCAAATATTTTTCCCAGTTAGCATTGAACAGTGCTCTGAGTTATCTTATTGTACTAAAAACCATGCAACCTTAATATTGGTATGTGACTAAGAAAGAAACTAATAAATTTGAGTCAATTGGTTGAAGGAGCTAACCAGCCATTCCCTATGACCTTGCAAACCACCTAAGTCGAGGCGTTTGACAGCAACAGGCTGAGCTTTCAATCCACGCCTGAGTCTGTCATCAAAAAATCCTTTGTGCACGGGTCCAAACCCACCTTCACCAAGCAGATTGCTCCATGAGAAATTATGGGTTGCCTCTTTAAGCTCCTCTAGGCTGAATATATGAAGCTTTGAACCAGCCAGAGAAATTGAGATATCGTCAATGGCCTGAGATGAACTGGAATTGCTTATGTCCGAGAGGCACAACCTCTGAAATGAACCTCGTTTCAGAGGTTGATTTTCCTGCAACGTTGGGTAATCAGTCCTGTAACAGTTGAAGGTGAAGATGATAGACTTCCATGTAATCTTCTTAGTCATCTAGAACCGATAGATATGATCAACAATGCTTCAAAATCCGACCTTTGCAATGTGTTTTTCACTAATCCGACCTTTGAAAGTAGTTCAATCAGAAGGACGGCATGAAAGATGATTTTTTTTTTTTTAAAAAAAATGGCGACTTTCGAATATAGAAGTAAAGGACGAGAAATATATATATATATAATACGTGTATTCACCTACCACCCTAAGGGGAGTAAGTTCTGGGAGAGATTCTTTGACTTCTTGATCTCTTGTAAATGAATGCCAACAGTTCCACTATGTGCATGAACGATATGTGTTCATTTCATTTAATAACATTATTTCTATTCGCTTTTATTTATTTAAAGACTAATAATCATGATTAAGAACGTATATCTTCAATTAATTAGTAGTCAGGTGTCTTGCCTACTTCTTGACTTCAATGTTACCCTAAACTCTTTCCCCCCACCCTCCATACAAACAAGAACACATGTATAGTTTCCATTAACCTCCCATGCCGTCCACTAATGGAGTTTGTTTAGCGGTTGATATACATTCTCCGGGAAGGTCGCAGAATTATTAAAGAAATATTTATGATGATGGGAATTTTTATAAGCCCCATTATCATATCTTTGTTGCGCACATCAAAGAGTTTGTATCTTGTGGACATCTGCCTCGTTTTAACAAAAGGAAAAGTGGCATATGTCGTCGTGGATTAATTGAATACCATCATGCGTTCACAATAATTTGATATATTTTCCATTTTTTGGTTGGTAGTGTGTTATCTAGAGTGTTTATGGTTAGGACGTCAATATCAGACACTAGCAACTTGACAATCGGATTCTTGTTTTTTAAATTCTTAAGGTGGTGGTCAAGGATAGGTTTCTAAGTTCTAGATTATTGTAAAACTTAACGTGAGGATAATTAATCAGAACGGGGTTTTGCCCTTGCACTACTCGTTTTTCTTGAGTAATAAATAAATCATATCCATTAATAATTAATCATTAAACCATTATACTATACGTGTTGTCTGCGCTAATATGGGTTTTAGTCATGCACATTCTAGAAGCAGACAAGTGCAAGCTGTGATTCTAAATGGTGGAGCATTCATAGAAGCTATTGAAACCAGACAAGTCGTAATAATTAAAAAGAAAACACAAACAGATATATATGGCGGCATCTGCCAATAGAGTCAAAAGGAAAGGGTGAACAAATCAATCTAACCACAACCACTTCATGGAGAATATGAGAGATACCATAGAATTAACTCGTTAGGAAAAACTAAAGTTACGCAAAGGCTCTTATTGTTTGACAAATGACAATTGCCCTTCTTCGTTCTAATCAAACCCATTAACTCATGCACATATATAAGTCTAGCACTCTATAGAACATATAAAGTGAGATGATATAATTTTGTTTTAGGAGTGTTAATTACTTGGGTCAAGTATTTTCCAAGAAAAAAGCTCCAAAATGAACAGAGGAAGAATGAGGGGAATATATAAAACTCTCAACGTGACCAAATGTAAGTTATGCCCTGATTAATCATGATGATAATGATTAAAAAGAAACAGGGAGGTATAAAGAAATGAAAATGATGAATAGAGGGCAACGGAAAGTGGGGTCAGAGCATGCATGTATAAGATTAAAAGAACGTGGCGCAGTTTCAAAGAGTCGTTATCCAGGACTTGCAGTAGGTGAAGGAAGATGTTGAAATAAACGGTTTAGCATATAGTAAACCTTTGGCCTGCATATTCCCAACTTGGACCAACCAATTACGCAAACGTGCATGTTATGACTCTGTTTTTTTCTCCCATATACTCTGTATGTATGCAACTACAGTTGTGCAATTGAATAGTGAATACGAACCTTTCAAGCTTGATCTGAGAAGTTATTTATTCTGAACAAAACAGTTCCGTAATTGTCATTGGTGAATGGTCAAGGGGTGAGGTGGAAGAAAGTAACGGCACATACAGCAAAGTTGATAGTGGAGTACAGTCTTGGATGAATTCTTTATCTGTATACCACGCAATCCCCTGTTTTTGTTGCACGCTCTGTAATTCCTCTCTCAAAATTAAAGAGAAATTAAGAATTTAGTTGCAGTCCTGAGAATAAAAAAGAAATGATTTAATAAGAAAGAATGTAGGGGGGGTGGTCGCTGCCGCCTTAGATATTTTATGTTATGCTGATTGTTGTTGGGAGAGTGAGAGGGCAGTTCAGGTTTTGGAGAATGATTGGGGCATTGGGCATTATCGGATTAAGGTATAATAATGAATAATAAATAAGGAGGCGAGGTTTTGCTCAACAAAAAAATACGGAGGCGAAGATGAAGCCAGAGAAGCAAATCTTTGTTAAACGTGAGGCCAAAGCAATATATCCAAACATGCCAGAGGCTTTGATTCCCTGGGATGGACAGGTGTCACAATTCTAGAATTATTTTGTAATGAAAGGCTTTTGGTTCTACATAGGAGGAGGATATTACGCAAAGTCCAGGGCAACAGGAACAACTTATCCTTTGCGACACAATCTACAATAATGTTTTTCAATTCTCCTTTTATTTTCAATGTGGCAAATTTAAAGCCGCCGCGTCTGTCCCTTTATCTGGTTCATTCATGCGCACGGATCATGGGATTCGCTGCCACGTTATACCAAAACCATCCACGCTAATAATTCCAATGGTTTTCCTTTAAAACTTTATATGATAAATTCATTTAAAAATAAACACTTTCTTTAAACAAGACAGAATGATATTAATTAAATAAGAGGAGTTTAGAAGTTACATACAGGGATATATAGCTCCAACTAAAGAAGTAAAAGATAGACAAAAACATTACATGAAACGGTATAAACACCAAGAAAACAAAAACCATAAATTAGGAAAAGAATTTCCTGCTATGTCATATTGGTTGAATGCACTGGATTAGTCATTTGACAAACTCAAAAATTATGGTTTCAAAAACCCCTTTTTATAAATTAAAATAAAATTTCTCTCATATCATTATCTCGAATAACGTATAAATATTTTTAAAAAATTAAAAAAAAAACATGTATTTAATAGGAAATATAGAAAGCACTTGCTGACACAAAAAGGAAAAAGAGGTAGTTTCGTTCCAGTTGCAACTAAGCCCAAATTTAAACTCCAGAAAATGGAAGCCCGAGAACAAGTGGGCAACAAAGGAGTGCTAGGGCTTGCTGGATATACTTGAGCACTAAAGACCCTTCTAAGAACCAAAGGGATTGGATCTAATAAAATGGGTCAGTCCCTCATAATGTGATAAATTAAGATTTAAATTCTTGTTGGGAGTAATATTCATATTTAGTATCAAACAGTGCCTCAAACAATATTGTTTTTAATAGAATGATACATGTGTATAACAAAAAAAAAAAACCTCATAAGAGCCATTTGGTTTAAAGAAAGGGCTGGAAAAGAATAAAAAATATTTTACCACATGCGTATTTGGTTTACACAATAAAAGAAAATGAGTTGATAGAAAAAAATTTATTTAAAATGATGAAAATGATGATGTAATGTGAAAAAGTGAAGAGTAAATGACTTTAATGCGCTTGTTTTAAAATTATAACAAAATAATAATTTTGTTTGTTATTATTAATACAAATGTTAAAAAAATTTACGTTAATGTGTATCATTTAATTTTATAATTAAAATTTATTAGTTGAATTCATTTATTATTTTATAATCTGATTATATTATTATAATCTTAAAAAAGTGGGGCCGCCATAACGATAAGGAGAGCGGCGAAGCTGTCATTTTGAACGTGGGTCCCATTGAGAATTTGGCTTCCCTCACATAATGGTAATTAATGGCGGTATTCAATTTTCCAACTTATGAAAGAAAATTGATAACTCAGGAAAATACTGATGTGTTTAGAATTAACTTTTGAGAATAATTTATAAAAAAAAGTGATTTTTGAAAATAGATTCTAACATAATAGATTATGAGATAAAAATGATTTTGATAAAATGGGAGTGTTTGAATATTATGATCAGAATAGCTTTTTTTCATGGTCAAATTACTGAAAATGACATTAAATTTTATGATAATTACATAGAAAGGATAAGATTATGTTTTATGTATTATATAGTAGTAAATTTCATAATAAATACAAAAAATGGTATAAAAATATCTGAAAATGTATAATATATATATATATATTATAATAAATTGTAAAAAATAATTTATAATAATTAGATATAAAATATTAGATTATATTTTAGGTATTATTTAACATAAAATTGAACAATAAATACCAAAAACTCTTTAAATTTGTTCGAAAAAATTATAAATTGTGACAAAAAAAATGAATTGTACATACATACATAGAACTATATATATTAATAAATTGTACATTGAAAGTTTATAATAATTACATATGAAGGATAAAATTATATTTTGGACAAATCAAAAAAACCTGCTAGTCATTTTCTTAAAACTATATCGTTTTGATGTAGTTTTAAGGAGCTGAATTTTTTTTTTCTAAAAAAATGATATCTAGTATTTTGAAATATTTTCTTGGATGTTTGTAGTATCAAAAAATATTTTTTAAGTAACATGCAGTATTCTAAAATAACTTTTAGTGTTTTTAACTCTTTAAAATATTTTTTCAGTTGTACCCAATATGTTTGCAAACTGATTGCAATTTTACCCTTAATTTATTTTTTCAGCTTCAAAAATTACTTTAAAATATTAGGTGCTCATGGAAAAATATTTTAGAGTGGATAACACTAGGTACAACTGAAAAAATACTTTAAAGTAATTTTTAGAGCTGAAAAAATAAATTAAGGGTAAAATTGTAATCAGTCAGCAAACACACTGGGTACAATTGAAAAAATATTTTAAAGGATTAAAAGCACTAAAAATTATTTTAGGATACTACATGCTACTTAAAAAAAATTTTGGACATTTTTTAAAACCAAAAGCATGATTTTGGACAAAAAACAACAAAAAGAAGTTTTTCCAAAACCATGGTTTCCAAAAAAAAAAAGAGTGTTTGGTTAATTTTTCTCCAAAATCATGGTTTTAAGAATTTGCCAAACACACTATAAATGCCGGTCGTCACAAGAAGATTTCAATTTTTCATTCTTCTCCCTCAATTTTCATTGATCCAAACAGGTCATAATAGATTATCTCGTGGTAGAAGTGGTTATTTGTTTTTTTTTTACCTGAAATATTCATTTTCATTGAAGGACATAAATCTGTAAACAATAGAGTTCAACAAAGGTGATGATATCCCATCCTTTATTTCGCCTCTTATATTTGTTAAAAATCACATCTCATCCTTCCGCATTGAGCGATAAGACATTATTCGATACATGATCTACAACAGTACAGGCTTATATATAATCCATTCTCATTCGATTTGACTAAGCAAGGGTTGAAGGGGGAATAACATTCTTGAAGCTTGTTTGGATAGCTTTTTAAAGATTTATAAATATTTTTTACATAAATCGAAATAAAATTCATTTCACATATTTATCTCGTATATTATAAATCATGATTGAAAATTTATTTTTAAAATTCTAATCGCTATTCCAAACAAACACTTGATTTTATGGGCAAGAGCCATTGAAGCTAAGATATTATAATCCCATGATAAGAAGAATCAAGTTGTTTTTTCTCCGAATAATATTAAACAAAATGATAATAACTCTTATCATTTGAAAATGACCATCTTTATAAATTAAAAAAAAATATCATGTGTGATATTCTTAAATTGAATCATCTGAATTCCTATTGCTCATTGTATTTGGATGTGATGCTGAGGAAACTCTTTCTCATTTATCCCTTGTGCGCCCTCTATCCATATCTCTCTTGTTTTGCATGTGTTTGTTTCAATCTAAATCACTTTCAAAATTACTTTATCTTAGATATGGCTCTAATTAAAAAACTGTTAAAAAGTATTTTAAAAAATAGCATTGAATTCGGACCATTCAATTTTAATCTAACCTGCATGCTCGTCATTAGTAAGCAATAAATCCATTTTCCATGTATACATCATTCATGCATCTTCATATGCTTGAGTCACAATTCATGAGTCTGTTGGGCATTATTTCAAGCCTCTCGCGCGTTGTTCATCCAGATTTTTTTTTCTTCCTTTTGGTCGTCCATAAGATTTCAAATTCAGATATTGATAGCATTCATACTCACCCACACTTTCTTCCTTATTTGGCATTTTAAACTACTCCCACACGCGCACGATTGGTATTTACCTAGCTGATCTTCTTCCTGCTAATTAACGTCAAACGAGTCTTTTTTTCCTTTTTGATAAAAACAGTTGCACGCTGAGTTTTTTTTGCCCTTTTTGCAGTAATTAAAGGCATGTTTAGGATTATGATTGGTGATCCCAAAGTGCTTATACACTTAATTCGAGATAATACTCATCTCACATATTTATTTCGTATACCGTAAACCACGATTGAAAAACTGTTTTTAAAAACTTCAATCGTTATTCCAAAATAACACTAAGTTAAAAAGGGGACTAAATCCCATGCCATTGTTATGACTCAAGGTCAGTAAAACTATACTTAATAAGGGTCATATAGGCTTTGGAACCACCCCAATTGGATATCTATACAATTAGATATGAATTTTTAAAGTTTGGTGACAAATCTGTCAATTTTTCAAGTATTATGAAAATTGTAAGGGTAAAATGGTCATTTTGACCAAATAAAATTACATTTGACCTATCAAATTAAAGCTTGTCATGTCTATTTTTATTCTAAAAAATTTCAGAATTTTTGGAGGTCATTTACTAATTTAAAAGTGTCACACAATTGCTAAGGGTAAAATTGTAAAATTTCACAAAATTATAGGACAAAATGGTTATTTTCCTCAAATAGAATGATGATGTGGCAGATAGATAGGCATTTTAGCTCACTTTTTAAATGTTGATGGGCATTTATACTCCCAGTAAAAAAATTTGGTGCTAGATGCCATTTTCTGAAAAGCATATGGACATTTTTGCCCATTTACCCAATTATAAATAATATATATTTAATAAAGATAAAATCAAAAAATTAAATTTATATTTTTAAACATAAAGTAAAAATTACTAATAAAAGGGATAAATCACTAGAGAGAAAATTGTTTATGAGAGTATTTTATTATTCATGTAACTACTCACACACTCGTCTGCAGCTATTAAAAACCTGGCACGTGAGAAACGAGAGGAGAAGCAACCAAAACCCCTTTTTAAGTTATGTATCTCCTGATAATTGGTTTGGTATCGGCTGAAAACAAACAAAAGGGGGTTTGGTAATGAAGAGTCGGGTTTTTGGGGAATGGATCATCCATACCAGAAAACCTAACCGACCGGGGCATCTTATTTCCACACTCCACCGGTACTATTAATTTCTCAAGCACTTTAATTTAATTTCTATTAACCCCCTTCCCCCTTCTCCCTTTTGTTGGATTTAATAAAGAGACTTATAAGTACTACCTCTACTTTTTTTTATAAATAATTTTTATTTTTATTGAATAAGATGACTAATAGTGAAGATTAGTTAAAAACAATAAATATGTTAAAAATATCAAGTTTCTTTCAAAGATTCTTCTATTTATGAAAAGAGCATAGAAGAGAGAATGAGTAACAAATATGATAGGGTATGAGTATAAATATGAGAGATAATGTATAATAAATGAGTAAATGAAAGATAATTAGTGGTGAGTGGAGGATAATTAATATAAATATGTGTATTTAATAGGGGTAGAAAAGAAAAAAATTATTTTAAATTTTGAAACACAAAAAGAAAGTTGCTTATAAAAATGATCAAAGAGAGTATATCTTTAATTGAAAATTTTTTCATATTTGTTCTTATTCAAGTCTACTTCCCCGTTAAAATTCACATGAAGTAATGACAGTTGGTTCATTAAATTTGTTTTAAAATGATTCAATTTTTTTAATTTTACTCATGTTAATGAGAAAATTTTGAAAGAAAAAAAAAGTAGAAAAATTTATATCTAAGCATTAATTATATAAACAAAACTAACAAATAAATATTAATGAATTTTAAAATAACTTATATTATAGACTAAAGAAACATTTTAAAAATTTTCAAACAAGCTTTTTAGTTTTTCTTTTTATTTTTAAAAATAAAATTAAACAGGCCTAATTTTCTTAGGGAAAATCATTGAAAAGGACATTTAAAATAGAAAAAAGGTAAATCAGGGAATCTAAAATCACAAATATCAAATCAGACTTGTGGGAAGAGTATGTGATTTTTAAATATTTTCAAATGACCAATATGCTCATTAGGGAGCTTAAATTGTTAATATCTACATTGAATTTCTTAAGTTGTTATTCTTTATACATAAATAGTTAGTGACACCTGACATGTGTGGCTTCAAAATATTACCTATAAGGTTGTTAATATTTAGAGAGTTTAAGTTATCAATATGTATACTGAAATTGTTAATTGTGATGTGTAATCAATTTAGGTATAGAGAATAACAACTTAAAAATCATAATTAACAATTTCAATATACATATTAATAACTTTAACTCTCCGAATGCTATTAGGGGGATATTAGTTATTTGGAAACATTTGCAAATCTCATATTCCTTTCACAAGTCTAAGTTAAGATTTGTGATATTAGACTCCCTAATTTGTATTTTCCCTATTTTAAATGTATTTTCCTAAGACTTTCCATATTCTTAAGAAAATTATTTTTGAGAAAATGTCATTTAAATACCACATGAACTTGTAAAACCTACAATAATTTGTTAATGCTTGAAAAATGACATAAATGTGACATGTATCAAATTGAGATTTTAAAGTGTTGATATTTTTACCATTTTATCTCTCAATTAAAAAAATATAAAAAGTGCCCCTTGCCGGAGCACCACTGCCAACCGACCAGCTGGGACCCCTGGTAGCCGGTCATCGGAGCTCTGACTTATGGGGCCTTTTGGGAGGTAGAATTTTTTTAAAAATTTTTTTTTGTAGTTTAAAGGATGAGATTGAACCCGCCCTACCCTTTTAGCAAAGGGCTTGGTAGCCATTGAGCCATCAAGCTCATTTAATATATATATGCATTAATATGTATATGTATAATATAAATGAAGGCATAATATCTTTAACAAAATCAATAATGGAAATGACAAAATCTGTAATAGTTTTGATAAAATGGATAATGAGAATGATAACTAGCGCATGACCTCCTCATCAAATGTGTGAAAATGTTGGCTCAGATGGGGCTTTGATAAATTTATTAATGGGATGACTAAACCAGTATTGACTTTGACAAAATAGATAATGAGAATGATAACTAGCGCATGACCTCCTCATCAATGTGTGAAAGTGTTGGCTTATAGGGGGCTCTGATAAATTCACTAATGGGAATGACTAAACCCATAATGATTTTGTCAGAGCCCCTTTGGGCCAACACTTTCACACATTTGGTGATAAATGTATATCTATTTTGTCAAAACCATAAAGGATTTAGTCATTTTTATTAGTGAATTTTTCAGAACCCCCTTTGGCCTAACACTTTCACATATATTGGTGATGAATGTATATCCATTTTGTCAAAAACATTAATGGTTTAATCATTTATATTAGCAAATTTGTCAGAGCCCCCTCTGAGCCAACACGTTTACACATTTTGTGAGAAATGTATATCCATTTTGTCAAACCCATTATGAGTTTAGTCATTCCCATTAGTGAATTTGTCAGAGCTCCATTTTGGGCCAACACTTTCACACATGGTGAGGAGGTCATGCGCTAGTTGACATTCTCATTATCCATTTTGTCAAAACCATTATGAAGTTTGTTAAAGGCATAATGCTTTCATATATATATATATATATATATATCTCACACACACATATCAAAAGAGCTTGATGGCCCAATGGCCACCAAACCCATTTACAAAAGGGGTAAGGTAGGTTCAATCCCACCTTTTGCCCCCTTCAGAAACTTATTATTTTTTTTAAAAAAGGCCTCCTATGCTAGAGCTTCGACGGTTGGAGTTTAGACCTTCAGAGGGTCTTGGTCGGCTACTGGTCAGTAGGCGGTGATGTTCCATCAAAGGGCATCTTTTATTTTTTTTAATTGAGGGGCAAAATGGTAAAAATATTAACACTTAAAAACCCCAATTTGATACATGTCACCTTTATGTGAGTGTTTTGAAAAATGATTGGAACCTTCAAAAGTGTTTTTCAATCATGATTTACGGTATACTAGGTAAATATGTAAAATGAGTTTTGTCTAGACGTACGTGAATTACATTTATAAAATAATTTAAACTATACCAAACAAGCACATAGTAATTTTTAAATGTTAACATACTTTTGTATGTCTTGTAAGTTTATATGGTATTTAAATGAGATTTGTCTATCATTATTATTTTTTTAATTTATCCTTTTTAAAAAGAAAATTATTGTAGTGAAAAATGATCAAGGCCCAACCATGACGCGAATAACACATGTGAGTGACATCGGTCCATTCGAGAATGGCCGTATGATTAATTTTTCATTTTTTCTTCACCCAACGGATCCGAGAATCTTTACGCCTTTTTCCTAACAAGTCAAGACTCCAAAAGGACAAAATTAAATACACTCTCCCTCGCACCATAACCATTACCCCTCCCAAGAAAAGAGTCAATTCTTCTCCTCCCAGACGCTCACCTTCTTGTCTTTTTTCATGGCCTAATAATTCACCCCGATCCAACTCAATTCCGTTTCCGGCTCCACTACCCACCGTCGATCATCATGTTCCCACCATTCCTCAGCATCGTCGCCTTGTACGGCAGCTACCTCCGCCACTGCTTCAACGCCGCTGGCCTTTCCTCTCAAAAGATCGACGTAGATGACCAGACCACCCTCCACTTCTGGGGCCCCAAACAACAATCCCCCCTCCAAAAGCCTTCCCTCGTTGTAATCCACGGGTTTGGCCCCGTGGCCCTCTGGCAATGGCGCCAACAAGTCCAATTCTTGGCCCCTCACTTCGACCTCTACGTACCTGACCTCGTCTTCTTCGGCGACTCCACCACCAAGTCCAATGAGCGAAGCGAGGTTTTTCAGGCGGCCTCAGTGGCAAAACTTCTTGACAAGTTAGACGTCAAGAGGTTCCATGTAATGGGTACCAGTTATGGTGGCTTCGTGGCCTACCATTTGGCCAAAATGTTAGGGGAAAAGGTAGAGAAAGTGGTGATTGCTAGCTCTGGCGTTAATATGAGAAAGAACGACAACGCGGCTTTAATGGAAAGGGCTAAACTCGATAAGATCGAGGATCTTATGTTGCCCGCTACGCCCAAACAGTTACGCAATTTGATGGGATTGTCTGTGTCCAAGCGTCTCAATATGTTGCCTTCCTTCTTCTTGAACGACCTCATTAACGTTAGTCTTCCCCTCTTATCTGATCTTCTTTAATTCCTCCGCTTTGATTATATTACAATTTGTGTGATCTTGCTTTATTTATACTGTTAAACAACATATATGGTTCATGCTCATTAGTTGATTTCAAACAAATTAAGCAGACATTGACATGTGGGTTTTGCTGTCTAAGAGAGTTTAATATCCTGACCGGAAGGTCGATCAATTAACAGATGAAACTTTGGGAACATTCTGATGTGGGTATGATGTTATTGAGAAAGCATTATAAGCATGTTTAGATCTGAGAATCCCAAAATATTTATGCACGTAAGACAATACTCCTTTAGTATTCAAAAATCATTTTTTGAAAACTTCAATCGCTATTTTAAATAAACTCGCGGTGGATTTTGATGCAAGGCCTGCCTAAGTAATAATAAGTATTGGGTCTGTTTAATTAGGTGAACCCCCATTTAAGACCGATAGACTGCTTAGGTGATGGGTGGGTATGACGAATTGGTAAGAAGAAGTGATTTTTTGTTAGTATATATATATATAATTTTATGAAGAGTCACATACACATACATGGAAGCTTAATTATTTTAATCAGACTTGTGGGTGTATGTAGAACTTGTACTCGGAAAATAGGAAGGAAAAGATGGAGCTTCTGAAAGGATTAACGCTCGGAAGGGATGATGCAGTGAACCTTTCGCCTCTTCAACAGGTAGGTAAACTGTACGTGCACCTCAATCTAGGAAACATTATTTAATAATTTATCAAGTAATTAATTAAGATTCCTTACATTACGTACCTTGTGACCAAAGGCGTAATTAAATAGAATTGTCAATTATGTATTCACTGGTTTGACACAATGCATTGTATATTCAGGAGGTTCTGATAATCTGGGGGGAACATGATAAGATATTTCCAGTACAGATGGCCACTGAGCTAAAGCAGTACGTGATCCAGTTCCTTCAGTTTTGGATTACTCTTTTGTGCTTAATTTCTCATTAATAACTAACCTTCTTGGTTACCTTGCCAAGTAACTCACTATAAATAACTGCAGCATACCCTTCTGGAATTACTATATCTTGATGATAAAGTAGGGTCCAAATCGCCCGTGACAGTTCATATTATATGTACAGCTAAATTTGATTATCTCAGGCGATTGGTTATATAATTACAGGCTTCAAATGATTGCAGGGTAATTGGTAAGAAGGCCAGGTTGGAATTGATAAAGAACGCATCTCATGTGCCCCAACTTGAACAGGCAGGAGAATTCAACAAAATTGTGTTGGATTTTTTGCGCGGGTCCTAACGCGTGAATATATATATATATGGATTTTATGAGTGTTGCGTCAGATTGTGATGTATATGAAGGAGATTTGCCAATAGTGGCTTGCATAATAATATGATAAACGATATTGCTTCGCTTTATATAACAAAATTATTTATATAACTACGCACCTTCACTTTCTTAACATAGTGTCGTTGATTATTTCTAAGGTCCAAAGTGTATCTACTAGTTGTCATTTAAGTTGATATAAATAATTTAGTTATTTATATGATTCGTCCTTCGTTATAATTATATTGTATTATCAATTATTTAATCAATTATAGGGGTAATTGTCGTCGTATGGACCCCAATTCTTGACCACGTATTTTTAAGGTTTTGGAGGGAAAAGGGGTCTAAGTTGATCCCAGCCTCAATCCAGGCAATTAGTATGGCTGACAAGGCATGAAGCTGCGTAATTGGGCCTCAGCCTTTTCGCCATGCCGAACCTCTTGTGTGCTTTTTGGTCCTTTCACTAATTTCCCTTTCATGCGTGTTGGGGCCCAAAATACCTAGCTCTTCCTCTAGTTCTCTCTGTTTTTTTTTTTAACAAAATTATTTTTTCCAATTTTTTTTATTAGAATGATGGTTAATATATTATTAAGTATTAACAATCACTCACTGCAACGGAGCCATTCATTCTAAAAATGCAGTCTTAGTTTGTACTTTATAGTGTAATTTATGCTACAAATAGCCTAACATAATCCTGTATTAAAGATTAAAGGTAATATCTCATTGTAGAACTGTATGATTAGAGGGAGTGTTGTGTATGATTATAAAAAAAAAAAACTAAAGGATGCATTTTTTTTTAGCTCATCACTTTCAGATGCATTCAGTATTTTGTAGAGCGACTTGCAATGCTCACCCTGCATTCATTCATTCTATCTGCGGTAGAATCACATTAGGCTGAATTGGGATTGCCATATTTATAGAATAGAAAGTTTAAAATAAGTTGCATTATTGTACATGTCAGATCAGAGTAGGGAGTTGTTAATTTGTTGGCGTTATCTTATTTGATTATGCTAAGCAGACAGAACTCTTGTTGAAGGCCAGTTTTGACGAGTCAGAGTTAAAACCTGTCATCCACCCTAATGTGCAATATCAGGCAACAAATTAAAAGGATGCAATCATCGGAAGGGCGGTTGATTATTTAGTCCATAAAATACGTATTGAGATTATAATAACATCTGTCGATTTCTGAATATAATTTTCGTGCAAAAAAATATGACTTCTTTTCATTTGAGACCAAAAACTAATGTCCAATGATTAATTGTTTATTTAGAATAACGATTGAAATTTTTATAAACAGTTTTTCAATTGTGATTTATAGTATATAAGATAAGTATATGAGATGAGTTTTATCTTGATTTATGTGAAAAGTACTTATAAATTTATAAAAAGCTATTCCAAATATAGCATAAATGTTTTACGGAATAAGATGTAGTTTTTACGGTCTACGAGGTAACTTTACGATCTACGAAGTAAATATATAGAGAAGATTTATCTCGATTTACATGAATCGGACTTATACATAAACCCGATTCAAACAAACAAGTCAGGCTGAAAATCTGAAATTGCAAATGGTGAGGCAAATTGCAAAACAAAACGTGAAAATGGTGGACGGCGACAAATGGACGGCACCGAAGCAACCATCGTTGGACGACCTGTCGTGACAGGAAAGTTTGCAGATTCGCCTAACTGAGATCACCGAGGACATGCACGTGAATTCTAAATTGTCCAATTTTATGTATTTATTTTAAATAATGATTAAAATTTTTAAAAACAGATTTTTAATTATAACTTACAGTATATTAAATAAATATGTAAAAAAAATATAATCTTAATTTATATACATAAATATTTTTAAAATCCTAAATCATAATTTCTAATAAATTTTTATTTTGTGTCGGCCGCAGCCAGCGTGACAAAAGGAATCCCGAATCCTCCACATTTACTTTTCTCTCTACTAAAATTTGTTTGGAATAATTTATGAAAATTTTATAAGTGTTTATGAATTGTAATTTACAGAATACGAAGTAACTTTTACGGTCTACGAGGTGCTTTTAGGATATATAAAGTAATTTTACGATCTACGAAATAAATATATGAAAGAGATTTATCTCAATTTACGTAAATCCAGAAAAATGATACCAAACAAGCTCTAAAACGCGGCTAAGAAAAAAACTGCTTTCCCTTTATACTTTTCTCTTTTCCATTTTTGTCCAAAAGAAGCTTTAGAAGTTAGAATCCACACCGCAACGACCTGCGGCACGTTCGTGCTCAAAGCATATTCCATTTTATTTCTTCAACGATAAATAAAGAATTTTCACGTTCCCACACCCCCCCTAAAATCTGTTTGATTCGCCTGCAATTCCTGGATCTGTGTCGAAGAAGCCTGTTTAGTTTCTGTTTCAGGTTCGTTTCGTTTCGTTTCCCCACTTTTTCGCGTGATTTTGCGTTGATGATGGGAGAAAAGTGGGAGTAAAGGAACAGACACGCCATTTCCTTCCAGCTTTTTTGGGCATTTTCCTTGCAATGTTTATTCGTTTGATCTAATTGAACCTATATGAAATCCGCGACGCTTTCTTAACATTCCCATGTTTTTTTTTCTCCTTTGTGCTTCTGGGGAAAAAATTCCATTGCTTTAGCTCGGACTTGAAATGGAACCGTTGTTTAACTAATCAGCAAGAGGCTCGCATGGTAAACTTATTAGTTCATTCCATCTTGGAAATAGTGAACTTTCTATTCGAGATGTTATGATTTGTTGCTCTGCAGCAAATTGCTTGATTGTGTTGTATTTTACAAATTACTATGGCAATGTATAGTTCACACCAATGAAGAATTTTATATTTATTCATAATGATAAGATAAACTGTATTGATAAAAACCCCTTCACATTATTACATTGTTCTCGATATTTTTATTCTTGATGTTAATCGAAAGATCGTTTGTGTGGTTGCTCGAAGTTTGGGCGTTAAAATTGGAACAGGGGCTGTCGGCCACTATTCTAGAATCCGCAAGTCTGTTCTTAAACATGGAATCAATTTTCATCCTATGCTTTCATAAGCATTGTGTCATTTTTTGCCTTGTTGATATGAAACTGATTTTGATCATCCTCTGCCAAAACTCAATGCAGGTTGGTTGATAAAAGTATTATCTTGCTACCAAACACCTTAAAACAATTGGGGAGGTTTGGAGCTCCTGTATTAGATATTGGACATAGCAAAGATGAAGAGCGATTGGTTATCTTTCATGGGTTCTGATGAAGTTCATCCTGACATCTTTTCATTGGAGCCGTTTGTATTTCATAACATTGGGACTCATTTATTTTCACAGCTACATTCATTTGCGGATAATTCTATTTACCACTCGAGAAACTTGTATGCTCCTGGAAGTTTAGCTCTTCAAGAGGCATTTAACCGTATATCAGGACTTGCTGGTGCTTTTATAGTTTGGTTCTGTAGTGGAACCAGCTCAAAAATAACTCAGGATATAGCAGGCTCTCAATTTAGAAGTTCCGCGGTTTCTATGCAGATTAAGCCTATATCTTCTGTTAGACATAATCTAGTTGGGTTTCACTTCAGTTTTAGATCAGAAAGAAAATCCATTGCCCCCAAGGCTTTAGCGAAGATTTCTAGTTCTGCGGTGAGGCTATTTTGGAGAGAAGTGAAAAGGCTTCAGACATATCCTGTGCTGTTTCTAGCTGCAGCATTGGTACCACCAATTCAAAACTTGTAAGTCACACTAAAGGGTGATTACTCAATTTGAATCATTTTAGGCTGGGCAATTATTTCCCCTTGTGTCACAACAATGAGCTTGTTTCCATGTTATTTACCCCAGATCATCAACGGTGCTGACTGGTCCACTTGAGAATTCTGAATTGCCAAAGCATGGCGGCAAGGACCAAATCCCTTGTGAGATTAAGAAAAAAGGATGTGCCCAACTATCTTTTCCTGAATTGAACCTGACGAAGCATGTGGTTGAACCTAAAACTGGCATTGAGTTTCCTATAATTTTGAACAATGTAATTGATGGAGAGCAGGATGTCAGCTTAAACTCTGAGGTCAATATCCAATTTTCTATTTTTCTTAGATTGTTGGCCCTCTTGCTTATCAATGGGATTAATCTGTGTCTCAATGCATTTGCTTGTGAAAAATTAATTCATCTGACTGCTGATACATTGTTTGCATAGTAAAATACACTGCTAGTATTTAAGCTCAAAAATGTATACTTGATTGAAAATTAGGAAGGCACTGAAAAATAACCTGCATTATAGGATGCTGTTTATGTGGGAATCTTAGTTCTTTTCCTCTGTTCCTTCCATTATGCCTAGTAATCATGCGATACGAGCTGTATGATGGGTTAGACTGTGACTAGTTTTTCCTCTAACTTTCTTATGGAGGCCCATTTGATTGTCATTTTTTTCCTTGATCTTTCCTACATGTAGTGCTTTAGCGTTCATATTTTCCTTCACATCAAACTAACACAGGATACTAAATTTGCTTCAGGTCCTGGTTGGAACTGGGTCCAGAACCATGACAATAGTTAAAATCAAGTCTTTAAAGATCTATGCATTTGGTTTTTGTAAGTTTTCTTGAATACTTGATGCTGAGTAATGCCAGCAAAATTATCCCGGTATATTGAGCCACTCTCATTTTAACAGATGTTCATCCTTCCTCCCTCTGTGAGAAATTGGGTCCAAAATATGCATCATTTTCCGCTGGTGAGCTGAATAACTCCCATGATTTCTACAAGGATCTTCTTAGGTATTGAAAATTATTTCTGCTATCTGTATAAAAATTTTTATCAATTGAGAAGGTTCCCTTTATTCATGGTGATTGTAATTGACCACCTTAAAGTGCAAAAGGACATAATATAGACCAATCATGAGTTATCCATGTGTCCAAAACTGCGAGTTTAGCTTGAATAGGATATGCTTCTGCGTTGCAAACTTAGGCAAGTTTCTTCATTGATTTCATGATTAACATGCTGACTTTGCTGCATATGTTGGGCTTTTTATCACAGGGAGGATATTGAAATGACTGTGAGGCTTGTTGTGAATTGCAAGGGGATGAAAATCAACACTGTCAAAGAGTTAGTAATTTCTGTTTTACTTATTCAGATGGGGAAATTCTTATACAAAAAAATGGAAATTCTTGGTTGATTTTGAAATCTGTTTAGAGTTATATTGTTGCATGATTTTGACATTTCCAAATTATTTTGCAGTATTTTTAAATGTTCTGTTTTCAGATTCTTTATTAATGAATATAGTCAACAATTAACTTTTCCCTTTTAACATATCTGAACCTTGACGTCTGAATGTAATTTGGTTGTTGTTGAGTCAACGATATCAATTTATGCAATTTTACATAAATGCAAACCTAGACGAGGGTGAATCAAGCAAGTCCTCTCTCATTTAATGCAACCTCAATAGTATTTAAAGGTCTTAGACGTAGAGTTGATGATGAAAGTGACAGACTAATTAATCTCTCTTTTTTCCCGTGCTTTATTGCAGTGCTTTTGAGAAATCACTCCGAGCTCGCTTAGTTAAGGTACTTCACTACCACTGGTAAAATAGCTTTTGTTGTTTCTGTACTGGACTGATTCTAACTTTTCCTTTGGCTTCTTATTTGCTCAGACAAATCCAACTACAGATTTTTGTTGCCTGAGCAAATTTGGCTCTTACTTCACGCAAGATATTCCATTACCTTTGGTAAACCTAATACCAATCTGTATTCCTTCTTCCCTATTTATAGGATGGCTTAGGGTTACTTATGCTTTATTACAATGTTTCAGGGGACAACAATCAATTTTCGACGAACAACTGATGGATGTCTGATTACTGAAAGTGAGGATGAGTACTAATTGTCGAATTTATGAATTTGTGGACACTAAATTTATACTATCATCACAGACCTTTGGTTTATCTTGATAAGAAATAGCATAACAAAATTCTCGTTCATCTTTCCATATTGTTTAGGGGCAGTTCTAAGTTTATTTTTTGGATTTCCACGTGAACCTAAATTGTTGACTTCTCACTACTAATAGTGTTGGTTTAATTTGTACAGTCGGCGGGAATCAAATTGGAAGTGTCCCCAGCAAAGATTTATGTCGTAAGTCATATTCAGATTTTGGGTTCAAGTCAAAGTAACATGTACATAATATAACATTTTTTGGTCAAGTATTAAACCAAACTAAGTTTTTAGCATATGTTTATACTTGCAGGGGCTTTCTTCGGCATGTACATTGGGGATGAACCTGTATCTGAGCAAACAAAAGGAGATATTGGCAAGAACGTTGTTAACATCATTAGAAGGTGCTGATATGGCTTCATTTTCAACCTCCAATTGTCTTGCTTTTTGGAATGGACAATTGGCAAACCGGTGGCATATAATATAAGGTTTTGGTTCATAGATCAAGCAGTGGCTATACGAAAAATGAAATTACGTGTGCCTTTAGATCATCATTTGGGGTCTCCTAACTGTACAGTCTGTGCTTATACTTTTCAAGGTTTGCCCCTTTCTTGAAATTCATTGGGATTGCTCGAATGTGATTGTCACTCGGCGATTCTATTCTGTTTAGCTCAGTTGAGGATACACATCCATTGTTTCCCCACCCAGATTCTACATGTATTATAATTTTATTGAATGAAGAAAAATGGGGCAGTGAATCACTAGCTTCCCTCATGGTGCTTAGGTGAAAGCAACAGGGCAAAGTGATGGGAGATTCTCAACCTTTGATGGGAAGGGACCCAGTTCATTGACTCTAATATGCAAACATGCATCTATTTTGTTGTTGATTCATATGCAGGTGTAGCCCCTCCTCCATAGAGGCATGGAGGGGCTTAGCAGCTGAAGTGGAGTTCACGACACGCTAAATCTTGTTGATATCTTTGGGAGGAAAATGAAGGATCTGTAAAATAGTTGAGAACGATCCATTGAGGCACTAAAATTGGGATCGGATCCCATCCTTTTTTCTTCTCATCATTTTCTGTCATTTTCTTAATATGAGTCGTTAGATTAAGATTTCTAACGGTTCAAAGAGACTCAAAACTATTGTTTCAAAAACTATTTTTTTTAAAATCGAGATAAAATTTTTTTAATATACTTATTTTTTAAATGATAAAAGTTATTCTCTAACTAATCCAAATATATACTTAATCCAACAGCCCATTCAGAAAAAGACAAGAAAGAAAAAGACGGAAGCTGGGTCCCTAAGATTGAGTCCACCACAATAGATGATGATTGGTGAGATGGAGCGATTCATCATCCAATATCCATGGCCCCTTTAAAAACAAAAATTGGATGAAAAAAAAGCTTGTTCAAGTTTAAACGCTTTGTCTGAACTAACGGTATAAGTGGGTTTTATTGCAGTGTACAAGACAAGTACGTAATTTGAACAGGTCCCAAGTCACTGATAGGTCATAGCGAGTGCTCTCAGAGACTGGGTTTGCTAAGAGTGTAAGCAGATTGCAGTGAAGAACAGGAATTAGTGTTTAAACGAAGTAATCATGTCACATAGTGGGGGGAATTGGGCATAAGTGTAATGAAGGTGATTGATTTAATTAAGAGATTAGGAATTTAGGATAGGATTAGGAGATAAAGCGGTGAATGCGATGAGGGGGCAGCAGAAGGTGGTAGCTGATAGGGACTCCCCACCACGTGATGGATAAGACGGGGATCACCTTCTCTTCACCTGCTTCTCTCCCACGTGGTCCTATCACCTCTCCACTCTCCTCCACCCCGGGCCCCACCCCCACTTCCGTATCTGCGGTTTACTTCTATAACTTTATTCTTATTTATTTAATTTAATGTGTGAGTAAAGGAACCACATTATGGCCCCCCAAGAAAAAAAAAAAAAAAACAGAGAGAGAAAGGAACACATTCATGAATTGGACGCACCTAATTTCAACATATTTGACAATATAGAATGGATGTTTAAAATAACGGTTGTACTGTTTTTTAATTATAATTTATAATATATGAGATAAATATATAAAAAGAGTTTTATTTTGATTTATAAAAAAAATATTTATAAAATAAGTTATAACTATCTCAAACACCCCAATATTATATATGGAAATATCTTATTATTACAAGATATTTGAAAGGAATTCATGCAAATTAAATAATGACGTTTAACTTATTAAATCTATTTTAAATTAAAAATTTTTAAATGTGTCTTTATTAATAAAGTTTTTTTAAAAAATATAATGAGTCATATTTATTTAGGTACTACTTTTAGATCTTACTATAAGAGTTAGAGTTAGAGTTTGATTTGGTTTTAGATATAAAACCTCAATTTATAATATTTTTTTGAAGTAATCATATTAACTGCATGTATTAAGGAGTTTCTATAGTATTTTAGAAAAATTAACATATATTTATTACAAATGACTAATATAACTAACTTTTTTATTATTTCTTTCTCCTTTTTTATAAATAACTTTTTTTATTGCACAAAATGAACTGACAGTTAATATTAGTTAAAAATAATAAATATGTCAAAAATGTCATATCTTTTTCAAATATGTCCTTATTTGTGAAAATAGAACTTCCTCCGTCTCTATATATATGAGCCTTTTTTAATTAACTTATTTCTAAATATAAAATCTTTTTTGAGTTTATCTCAATAATAAATATATTTTTTCTCATTTTAAACTCAATTAATTATTATATTACATATATTCACTTTCATTATTTTCTCATTATTACTTTCTTGGTCATCCATTTATTAATAGGGGTATTTTTTGAAAAAAAAAATTAAATGTCCTACGTAATCATTACATTTAGCTTTTTTTAAAATTGTTTTCAAGAATCTTATAATTTGATTGAAAGGCCTTGTATATAAAAGGAGAGAGAGAGTATATGAGAGAGAATAAATAAATAAAATATAAGAAAAGAATAGAAAATATGAGAAAGAATATATAATAAATAATTGAATGAAAAAAGTAGAGATAATTAATATAAAATTATATATTTAATATAAAAAAAAAGAGTTAAAATTTTTAAACATAAGTTGTTTATTTTAACGAATAGACTCGTGGAAGAGAAAATTGCGGGATGGAGTATTTGTAACAGGCACCCCATAACGGGACAGGGAGAGAACAATAGCTGTAAGTAACAGTGGAATAGCGATGGAAGCGTGGATGGAGGGAGGGGGGGGGGGAGAGAGGGCGTTATGATTAGAAGAGTCGGAAAGTAGGAAGCAAGAGGAGGTGTGGGTCCCACGGTGGCACCTCTTCATAAGTGGATAAGCTTCGCCATACAGTCCAGCTCATGCCTGCATCGCATCCTACGTTGTTGATAATTCAAATTCAAACTCCGATCTTACCCCAATCCCCCGCTGTCTTCACTTACCGTCAGATTCGTCAACGTGTCAAGCGTGCCCTCCCTTACCTGCTCCGATTCCCTCCACGTGGCGCCCTCCCCTCCCCCCTCACGTCCTCTTTCCCATTATTATTATTCTTATTTACATTACGACCCCATCTTACGTTGCTGTTTTTGCCCTCCAATCCCTTCCGTACACAGTCCCCAACCACCTGATTCCCCCACTTTATCATTCTGTCCCTGACACCTGGCATGCAACTCCCCCCCCCCTCTCCTTCTTCAGGATAAGGATTAACCACTTCCCTTTCTCCCCCTCTCCCTCTCTTTGCATTTCATTCCTTTTCCATTCTCCGCCGTTGATCTTTTCCTATCCCTTTCCTCATCAATTTATAAATAAATAATTCCTGAAAACTAATCCTTAAAAACCACCCTGTCTCTCTTATCCCCTCCATCTGTTCCCTCCCTCTCTCCCCCCCCCCAACCCATTCTATTTATACTTCCTCCTCTACAGCCATGGCGGTTTTTCCTGTGTTGTAGACTTTTCTCCTTTCTTCTATTTCCCGCCTTGCATGTCGTCCGGATAACTAGCTACCCTGTTCACGTTGAACTTGTCGATATGAGGGTTGAGTCTTCTCGGTTGACGCGCGCCGTGACATGCACGCCCGCCTTCTTTGGTTCCTCCCAAGATCCAAAGCCGGACGGTGGAGATCACGCGCTTCCGGCCAAGGATGCTGATGATAAATGCAGTACGTCGTCTTCTGCCACGTCCTCCATCGGCAGGAACAGCGATCTGTCGTCGTCGGACAGGTCCGTGGGCGACGAGGATCTCCCCGATAATGAGGCCCAGAGTGCCTACAAGGGCACTTTGGACATGATGCAGTCCTTAGAAGAACTTTTGCCCGTCAGGTACTGCTAATTTTTCTCGCCTATAAGAAAAGCTAGATGTTTTTTTTTTTTTTTTTTTTTAAGCGTGGCTTTTGAAGAAACGGATTCTTACATATACTCGATAACAAGTCAACAACTTCTTTTGTTTACTGGTCCGGAGAGAGACTAGATTATGTTGTGATTGTGGAGTGGTGAATAAATTTTATCATGCTCGTCGTATTCTATAGAGGGGTCTTTAGTTAGAAGTCACTCCGAGGGGCACAAGAATGTAGGTAAAGTTTCTATACGAGGCACCTAAATGTGCGTAATGCTGGTCATTTATGTTGAAATGATGCATTTCTCTAGTTTACTGGCGAATCTGTTCATCAATGAGTTATTTTTCCGCCCTATGTTTTCCCATCCTACCTCATGATCGAGTGTCTGTTATAGTTAAACGATCGTTTGTCTTGAGTTCAACTTGTTCATATTCTAGTTTGCTGCCAATCTTACGGGTGAAATAATCGTTTTGTGCAGTAGAGGGATCTCAAAGTTCTATGACGGAAAATCCAAGTCCTTCACTAGCCTTGGTGATGCTAGTTCTTCACCGTCCGTGAAAGACATAGCAAAACCAGACAATGCCTACAACAGGAAACGCAGGAACTTAATGGCCTTTAGCCATATCTGGAACAAGAACCGAAGCTTCCCTTTAAAAAGCACCAATGCTGGGATTTCGAAGAGGCCAATATTGAGCTCCAGTCGAAGCGCACTGGCACTAGCAGTTGCCTTGAACAACTCTGATAGCAGCAGCAGCAGCATAACCAGTGAGGACTCTGTTTCCAACTCATCTCCTCCATTTCTTCCACCATTACATCCTCGAAATAGTGTCTCTTCTATTACCAGTGGTGGTGGCCCATCCTCTCCATTTGCCAGCAATTTCTCTGGTTGGCGATCCCTTTCTTTGGCTGATCTACAGCATTGTGCCACTACTGCAACTATGAAGATGCCTAGCTCCTCTTCCCTTAGAAGTGAAACAGCGCTTACTAAACTAACTTGATAATCAGGCTAACTCTTGCTGTATGAATATGTAATGTAGCCTGTAGGACAAGTTGTTTCTGGGCAAGGTTGTAGAGGAATTTTAGAGATCTCTTTACATCTGATCTCTTTTATCTATGGTACTAATTATAACCAAGATGGCAGATAGTCCACTAAGCACTAACCCCTTCCTCTGCACTATAATTAAGTCCTGTAATGTAAACCTAATTGTAAGTTTTGTTAAGTAGTATTATCTCGGTGTATATCAGAGCTTGGAAATGGGATGCCTTCGGATTTGCGACTCAGGACAGTTTTCAGTAAATGAAATGTTTCCATTTAAGCACCGAATCATAACATTAAGATCCTATAGCAAGCTGAGTATTCCTGCATAATATAATAAACAAGCATCCAGCCTATGCTATAATTAATCTATATCAACTGATGAGTATTATAGATTGAATCAAGAGAATCTTTCGTCTCTGACAGACATTCACCATCTGGCATTTGCTGGAACCTGAGGTTGATCTCGAGCTCGTTGTTTCACAATGTGTTCATGGTGGATTGTTAATTAGGTACAGAGTACAGACTTCTAATTCGTTACTGTCTTCCTATTTTTGGAGAGACAGGATAAACCCAATAGCGTTGCACGCTCATGATGAATCAGACAAAGGGACATACGCTTGATGAAGAAGTGATCAAAAAGTGAAAATGAAACAAGGGTTAAAAGGACAGTCTCGACAGGGACCAATAACCAATCGTGCTTCCCACTTCTGTGAACCGAGAAAGAGGACCATTAATTATTGACCTTTTCTTTGGGCCTTGGGCTATGGAGTGTTAATTATTCCTCCATTTTTGCAACCGTTAGTCGGTTCTTTGTATTTCTTTTAGTTGTTGTTTAGGTCAGCTGAGAGTTCTTTGTATTTTTTTTGGAAAAGAATATTACAGTTGTGTGTGCAATTTTCATAGAGAAGAAGTTTCCAATTAAATATTACAGTTGTGTGCCATTTTCATAGATGAGTTTTTATATAAAAAGGCTTTGTATAGGTCATATCCACCAACGGTTGTGGGGGACTCATGAACAATAATGGAAGAAAAAGCTATCAACTTTTTTCTTTGACCATATAAACAAACCTTTGTAAACCAAAGCCCAATAGTGAGAATGAGGCCCAATCTCTTCTTACTCGTGGGAGTTTTATTTGATAGTCTTAGTCCCCCACCCCCAAAAAACAAAAAAAAGATGCTACAAAGGTTAAATTCGTTTTTTTTTAACCAATTGAAGAGCGTGATTTTGACAATGGAGTGATGTCAAAACTTGCCTGGTTAATTTGTTGCAAAAAAAAGAAAATGAGATGAAGAATATTTAAAAAGAGTAAACAACTTATCTAGATAATTTGCGCGTCGAAGATATGAATGTCACACCCTAACTATAGAAAGGATCTGAGGTGACAACAGGGCAATTAGCAATTATTTTTACCGAGTTGGAGACTAAATATATAGGTTCACGTCTAAACTAAAACTTCTTCAACATAATCATATGTCTTTTGGTGTGTACATTCAATTCAATCTATACATTCCTTGTTCATACCATACCTTTTTCGTCACTAATTACAAACTCACTACACATTTCCAGTCCATTATTATGCAAATTCATGGTATATAGATACATAACAATGAGTTCCCCGCTTGTCCTCCCTTTCCTTCTCAAACGTATCCTGTAAAAAGGGCAACTAGTAGGTGGGTGTGAGATATTAATATATAGGTAGTTTATTCACAATATAATTACTTCTCCCATCCTATATATAAGATCTAATTGGAGAGTTGATTTTAGTTTTAAATATAAGACTTATTTCTTATATTTGTTAATTTTTTTCTAGTTTTTCATTGTTGATACTCTTTCAATAATAATCAAGTAAAAGAAATGAAAGGAATTAATGAAGATTATTATGGTGTTTTAGAAAAAAAAAATCATATTAATTAATTTAATTAACTTCACTAGTCTAATCAAATTAGATTAATAAGTCTTATATTATGGATTAGAGGGAGTATCATAATGCAATACCTTTTTTTTTTTAATTTTCTTAAAGAGACGGACACTAACAATATGAGCTTACAAGTGAGATGGAATCAGGGACTTCTTTCTTATCAAGGGAGCTTTCATGTGCATCAACCAAATAGAAGTCTATGGCCTTGATTAAGGTTGTGTTTGGGATCATGTTTGGAGGCCAAAGCATGTGTATCCTAATAGCCAAAATTCACTTTTCAATTTTGATGATCTTTAAATTATTGTTTTTTTTAATTGGATTTTTGAAGAAAAAGCTGCTTTAAGGTATAAGTAAGAATTCCATACTCTGGCTTTTCCGCCGTGGGGAGAAAAAAAGTTTCTATCATGAAAAGAGAAGAAATTAAATATCCCAAGAAGAAAAGATACTCAGTCCTACATTCTTTTATATCTAAACTAACTTTTGTATTCAACATCTAAATAAGTTTCAGTTTATCAAACTGATTTTTTTAAAAATTAATTCAAACATAAATCACATTACACAATTTAATTTTTACTTTATCTTATGTTTAGAAAAATCAAATTGAAAAAAAAATTATTTATGTTACTGCTAATACAAATTCAACATAAGTATCAAACGTTGCGCCCAGTCGGCACAAGTAACCAACATATAACATGTTTGGGATCTTGATTGGGGATTCCAAAAGTGTTTATACATATAAGTTGAGATAAATACTCATCTTACATATTTACCTCGTCTACCATAAATCTCGATTAAAAAACTACTTTTGAATATTACAATTGCTATTCCAAACAAACACATAGGTAGAAGCAAACAAACATTTCCACAATAACAAGGTAGTTGCACGCATAGGCTAAAACATGTTTAGAAAATCTCTCTTATCAAGATCAATTTTCATCACATCTTTCTCTCCCCCAAAGGCTGTTGAAACTTTAAGGATTTTGCTCCCCTCCCCTTGTTTGGATAACTAAAAATTTTAGGAGGGGAGGGAAATTTTCTAAAATTCTCCCTCCCCTCCCCTCCAAAATTGGGGGGATTTAGAGGGAAATATTAATGTTTGAGTTTAAATTGACTAATATGCCTATACCATTTTAAAATATTCTCACAATACCCTTCTCATTATTTAATTACAAAATTATAATTTTATATAGTAAATGTCATTTATAATTATATTTATTTAATTTTTATAATTATAAAATTATAATTTTATGTATTAAATTCCTTATATAATTATATTTTATTAAATATGTTAGAAAATTATTAATTATAAATTAAATGAAATAAGAGCAAAATTGTCCATATAAAAATATTTCTTCTCCCCTCCCCTCCTATACCAAACATAATACTATTAAAATCCCTCCCCTCCCCTCTCTTTTTGTCAACCCAAACAAGGTAAAAGAAAATCCCTCTCAAACCCTCTCATCTCCTCCATTGAGCCAAACATAGCCTAAGAGTTTGTTTGGTTCGACGGAGAGGAAATGATAAGAGGGATTTTAATATTACTTCATTTAAATTGATTTAAAGAAAAGGGAGAGGGGGAATTTTAATATTGCATTGTTTAATTTAAAAAAGGGAGGGGAGGGAAAACATTTTTATTGACAATTTTCCCCTCATTTTATTTAAGTTGTTTTTTCAAGAAAAACCGTGCTTAATTAAATATAAAAAAAAATGAATAATTCAATATTTACATATGTGTATATGAAAAAAGAAAAATCTGGAAAAAAATCAAAATCAAAATAATTAGTTATTATTTTTTTTTCAAATTTTAAGTAAGAAATAATATATTATTGTAGTGAAAATAAACTTTCCACTTTAAAATTTTGAATATAACTTAATAACATTTTAATTATTCCCTCCCATCCTAAATATAAAATAGAGTTAACTTTTTTTTAGAGATTAAGAAAGTTAAATAAGTTATTTAATCATATTATATGTTTTGTATCATTATATTATATATTAGTTAATATGTTAGATAAAATAGTTCGGCTAAAAAATGATAAATATAAATATTTTAAAGTAATTTAATTAAATTTTTTAATATTATTAAAAAAATTAATTTTAAGAGGGAGGTAATATTTTATATTTATGATATTAACTTGATTTGTTGCCCCAAATCTCGTGCCTTTCTCCGCAGAGAGGGAAAAAAAAAAAGAATCCCGTGCCTCTCGCAAACTCCAATCGCCAGCATCTCCGATCTCCTAAAATTCGGTCGTCATTGCTTGCCGCCACCTCGCCGGTGCAGGAGGAGGAGATCAAAGTGTCAGGGAGAAATGGTGAGAGGTCAGCGAGAGGGTGAAAGGGCGGCGAGAGGGATGAGGATGGTGGGATGTCACCGTTACAGAAGGAGGAGGGCGGGGATGTCGCATCTTCATCCTCCTCGCCCGTCGCCATTGCACCATATCGCCGACGGTGAGAAGAACGGCGAGCGGCATGGGTGGCTCTGATCACGAGAGGCAGAGAGAAGGTAGAGAAGAAGGGTAATCCGGGAATATTAAAAGTAGGCATGGGTAAAAAAGTCAGAACGAGAAAAAAAATAGGCACTCTCCTCCAAATCCCCCACCCTTGGAGGAGAGCCTATGAGGGGAGTTGAGGGAAAATGTCAAATAATTTTCTTTCCCAACCTACAAATTTGCAGCAGTCAATTCAAACAGATCCTAAAGAGCTCACATCAAGATGTATAGGAGAATTTGTTCAAAAAGTAAAATTGATTAAATTCAAGTATTCGACGAGAAAAATATATACACACACGCACGCACACATAAAGAAAGCTTCGCTCAATATTCTTTAAAGAAGACACAGTGAATGTTGATGGCACCGCCCCCCCGTGGGGGGGGGATGTTAGATATTGAAGCGATAATTGGGACTCTAAAGTAAGATGGTTTTTTTTTTTTTTTTTTGGTAAAACCAAAGGAGAAAGATGATTGCTAAATGAGCAGCATCCAGTGTTTGCTTCACTTCCACTATGGACCCTGGCGTCGTGCCGTACACTCGCACTTGAGAATTTTAAAAATTTGTCCTCTACATGGCAAACTGTACTAGCTCCATCTATCAAGTCCCACTTTTTTAGCTCAGGCCCAACAAAGAAAAGAAAGAAAAGGGCGAATTTCATTTAGGCAATGATGTGACATAATTTCAGTTCATATCAAAATTTTTTTGAAACTTTACTGATTTTTTTTGGGATAAAATAAAATTAAGTTTTAGGGTGAAAAAATAATAATGTTTTTATTTTATTTATTTTGTAAATTTCTATATTTATCTTGTAAATTTTCATATTTTTCTTATAAATTGACAAAATATTTTTAATTCCCTAGGTTTTTTTGGAATCTTTTTATTTATCTTGTAAATGTCTTTATTTATCTTAAAAATGTCTATATTTATCTTTTGAATTTTTATATTTATCTTGTAAATTTTCAAAATATTTTTAATTCCCTAGGTTTTTTGGAATCCTTTTATTTGTCTTGTAAATGTCTTTATTTATCTTTAAAATGTCTATATTTATCTTATAAATTTTCATATTTATTTTGTAAATGACCAAATATTTTTAATTCTCAAATTTTTTTAGAATCTTTTTATTTGTCTTGTAAAATGTCTTTATTTATCTTATAAATACTCTTCTGAAAAAAATAAAAAAAAGGTATCATTATCTTTTCACCCACAAAACTAATTTCATCTTGATCTTTGAGGATGTAATGAAATTTCAGAAAATTTTTAGGGTTAACTGAGATTATGTCAAATTAGAAGGACAATGAAATTTTCCCAGAAGAACATTGTCCCAATGATTAACGGGATCTGCCGCGCCGTTTGGAATCCAATGAAATTAGGAGGGGGTTGTAGAATTCACACCATTATCAAACTGCATAGAAGCCAATGGCCATGGATGACGTGAGTTCCATAAAGGAAAACGAAGCGCAGACAAATCACAAAATATAGCAAGGAAAAATCTTGCCGGTGGGAAGTCCTTGAAAGGACAGAGAGGGCCGTAAAAATTGGGAAATTCAACCCTAATAAATAACTTAAAAAAGTGTATTTATACAAAAATTCTTGACACCTACCGATATTTCATAAAATAACAGAATTCAGAGATGATATTGGCCATTCAAACTAGTTAAATTTGACATTTCAAAAAAGGAAGGCACGGAGATTAATGGCCCACTTTAAATTCAGTACAGTGGGTGTGTGCAGTAACCCTTAATTTCACGATCAATCTTTATTGTACTTTCACAGCGAATGGCTTTCATCAAGCACTAAAAGCAGTAATGGTTACTCTGGCGAATACTGCCACCATCCAGCTAAGAATCAGTCCATCATTGATGTTCACACATCATGCTCTGCTTCTTAACAACTGCCACGAAACCAACTCGTTACCCCACCGCCCCTGTCCTCACCTCCGTGACATTGGTGGACCCATTTGCACACAGACATGTCAAATTTACTAACACCATACCGGCAATTATCAAAAATACAAAGAAATATATTGGGGTTAACGCATCTTTCAGATCCTACTGAGGTCTTTCATTTCATACATGCTTCCTCTGTTCACGCCTACTAATAACTGACACTGGAATTCCTATATTTACATTTTCATTTTAACTTGTCCCCACCATTTTTTTCTGTTTCCTTTTTCATCTACTGTAATATGGCCTCTTTGGGATCCTCATCTAACTTCATTCACTGTTCTGAGAAATTACCTCCCCAAATTTGAGAAAGAGCTGGGCATCAGAGGTGCTCATGGAGGGGCAGTTCACCAGGTGTGGAGCCTTCAGATTTGCATACTCATCCATATAGCAAGATGGCACCTTTGCCGATGGAAGCAGAGCAGAAGCTGCAGGGGGTGGGGCTGCTTGTTTTGGAGGGGAGGTGGGGGGTACAAGGCTTCCCAACACGCGCATCACCTCGTGCATTGTCGGCCTATCAACTGGTTGTCTCTTTGTGCACAAAAGGGCTAGCTGAAATACCTTTTTTACTGCTCCCATGTCCTTACACGAGGCAGTAATATCAGGATCAACCGTCTCCATCACAGCATTGTTTGCTGTCTTTGACAAAATCTGGACACATAACAATATCTAGTTCGTCAAAACTGACATTAAAAGATCAGCAAGTTTTAAGAGCGGGTAGATTGTACAAGACTGACCAGGTGGTGGAGATTGGATTCATTGTCCACAGCTTTCCTGCCAGTGAGCAACTCAAGTAAAACAATGCCAAAACTATAAACATCAGACTTCTCAGTGAGACGGGATGTTCGAGCATATTCAGGGTCTATATAACCGATTGTGCCCATTATGTAAGTTGAAGTGTGGGATTTGGAGGGGCATAGACTTTTAGCGATGCCAAAGTCTGTGAGATGGGGCTCGAAGTCCTTGTCCAACAGAATATTTGATGACTTCACGTCCCTGTGGATGATCCGGGGGCAACAATCATGGTGTAGATAAGCAAGCCCTTGTGCTGCTCCTAGTGCTATCTTTAAACGAGGGTCCCAGTCAAGCTTTTTCTTTTTAGATGCTCCTGGGAAAGACAGCACACAAGAATGTCTTGCCCACCAAATTTTGCAATTGCCTTAATAATAATTGAAAAGGATAGTGATTGAACTTACCATGGAGAAGATCCCATAGACTGCCATTTTCCATATAGTCATAGAAGAGAAGGTTTCCGTAAGGGGACAAGGAGTAGCCTTGGAGACTAACCAGGTTTCGGTGCTTGATGCTACCAACTGTCTCTAGTTCTGTCTCAAATTCCTTCAAGCTCTGGGGATGGTGAGAATAGAGCCTCTTGATAGCTACTGGCTTGCAATTCTTGAGGACGCATTTATATACTGTGCTTGATGCACCATCTCCAATTATGTATTTCTCACTCAGGTTTTCGGTCATCCTCATAATATCCTCATAAACGTGAAGGGCCATGTTCATATGAAGAATCACTAGCTTTGGCGGTGAATAATTAACTGCCATTTTCCAGGCACAAGGTTAACCCTTGTTAGCATCATTTCAATAGGCAGGATAATAATATTCATTTTAAACACTAATACACTGTAAAAAATCATATGAAGACATATGTGCCTGTTTGGATTGGCGGTAGAAGCTGCTTTTCTGACGTGATTTACGGTGTACGAGGTAAGTATGTAAGAGGAGTTTTGCCTCGACTTGCGTGAACGGGCTTCTCCAATACTAACCCAAACAAGCCATATAATAGCCATAATGTAAAATCCATTCTTTTCTTTCCCATTACTGGCTTAAACTAAGAAACGACCTTCATGATGAACCTCTATTCAATTTGAACAGACTAAACCTCCTAACACCTAACTCATACTGTAGTCTGTAAAAGAATTTTAAGAGCTATGATGGGATTGGTTATATGCTGAAAAGCAATCTAGACATTTAAGGTTACTTCATAGAACACAAGATATAAAGATAAAAATACCTGGCTTGTCAAGTGATCCATCTGGATATGGGGATGGATTGTATGGCCGACATGCTGCTAGTAATATCATAAGAAGAATCACAAGGGCACCAAGAGCAATTCCTAGGATGGCTGCCTTAGATAACGTAACTGCATGGTCAATAGCATATAATAGTTTAATTTGCATATTGTCAAAGAAAACCCTTAATCCAACTTCATAGAAAAGAATGCCCGGGAAGAACAGCACTTGGCAACATTCTTCCGAACCATGCTTAACAACAATGGGAACCGTGAACATCGGAATCTTGTACTATAACCAATATTCTCACGTGCAACTTAATATTATGCTGAAATCATTCCATTTGTGTGATTATAATGAATAGTTCTTAATTTAGAAAAGTGTACTAGAACTAACAGATGATATGTTATTATGAGCCAAGCTATACTTTCAGATGCTGTTGTATCAACAAAAAGAACCCACAAGACTTGAGTGGCTGAGGATGCTATCAATGATTCATTTGCACAGCATCCAAGAGGCATTCATCTGACTTCAAATGTTTCATCTGGCATGGTAATTAATAAGGAATATCTTTTCGAAAAGGGGTGGAGAAATTCTGACTTATCCCTATACCAAAAAGAAAGGAAGGAGGGGGACAACGGGAAATAAAAAGGAAAGAAAAAAAATTGCTGACTCAGAAGTCTTTACCTCGTTCTGTGGGATGAGATCTATGACAAGGTGAAGTCATCCAATAGCCACAGAGACCAGAGTTTCCAATAAAACTGGAAAATAATTCATAAGAATATGTTGAAGACCCCATCTAAACTAAATCATTCAAATAGTAGAAATAAAAAAGACATTTGAACAGTAGATGATCCTAACCTGTCTGGAGAAAACCTGGAGAAATTATTGCTTGTGGGAATGACACCAACTAGGTTGTTATAGGACACATTGCTACATAGGTAAAAATCAATATGAACTTGTTAGAAAACTGACATGACCTTGCCATAGCAAAATTATGCTAAATTTTTCAACACATACAGGAAAAAAAAAAGTGAGGTTGAACTTACAGTAAAGAAAGGCTAAGGCAATTTATAAGAGAAGTCACATCCCCGGATAGATTGTTGTTTTCCAGTCTCCTATATGTTATGGACCATGAGATACAATAAAATTTATTTCTAGTTGAACTAACAAAGAAAAAGATATCCTACCAAAATTAACCTGAGAAACATAATTCAAGACAAAAACGGTTAAATTTTAAGGCTGCAAGCCCTTGTTTAAAATGCTGCCTCCACATTCAACCAAAAAAAATGATGATTAACCTAATGACTGTTGTGTTTTAAACAAGTACAATCCACTAAAACCCAAATATATTGAAGATTCACTTATTAAGACAGAAGTAATCTTTTAGAGTAGAAGTCAACTGAAGGCAGTAAATCCACTAGCATGAGATTTGCTTAAGGCAATAAAGCACTGTCGAATTGCTTTAACAAAAATATATAACTTACAGCGAAGAATTGATAAGAACAAACTAGAAGCTTACAGGTATATCATATTCTGCAGCTGACTAAGTTCTTGAGGAATCAAGCCAGAGAGCTGGTTATTTGATAGATCTCTGGAATACAGAACGATTAGAGACAGAAAACCTACAGCACTTCAATTTAATTCAGAAATATAAATAAACTTACATATCCATAACACTTCTTAAATTACCAAACTCAGCTGGAATAAACCCAGTTATATGATTTCTGCTCAGATTCCTAAAAATGAATAATAGCTATGAATGAGAACTGACACAAAACAATACAGCTGCCAAGAAATAAAAGAACTAGCAGTAGATCTCACAGCTTCAGAAGATGCTCCAAGTCACCAAGGGAAGAAGGAATGGAGCCACTTATATTATTATTTGAAATATCCCTGGTAGGGAAACATCTATTAGTATGAGCCATTAGCTCAGAAAGAGAGTAAAAATATATATTTGGTCATTTGTACTTACAACGTATCCAAATTACCAATCCTTGATAGCTCAATTGGAATGGGGCCTCGAAGCTTGTTGGAGGAAAGATTTCTAAAGAATGTCATCACGAAGCCAAAGAGGCAAGAGGGCATCAAATAAAAAAGAGAGATTAATGAACTGTTTAATCATTGACGGAATCAGATGTGTATGCACACGTGTACATAATGTACTAATACGAAACATTGAATAATTCATTAACAACAGAAAACGGAAAGAAAGATTTGCAATATAAGCATGAATGCAGCTTTGTGGGGGTTCTATTCATCCTTCAGTTAAGCAGATCATATAAATGTTCAACAAGCCTCCTACAATGTCAGAGAAACTTACAGATATGTCATACTCTCCAAGCTCTGAAAAGTTGGGGGGATTGTTCCATTTAACTTGTTTCCATGCACATTGCTAATGAAGAACAACAGGAAAATCCATTACCTTAATGTATATAAAAAAATCCTATTGACAGAGTAACAGTAGCAGGTTCTTACAGGCTGTTGAGATTTTTGCATGAGCTTATATTATCAGGAATTGGCCCCTCAAGGTTGTTGTTAGCGACATTTCTATGAAAATGATAAATATAAACAGTCAAGCTACTAAGAAATCAACAAAAAAGTGACACTTTAAAATAACAGCACTTAGCACTTACAAATCAAAGAGATCAGTAAGCTTTCCAAGCTCAGGTGGGATATGTCCACTCAAATGGTTATCATTCAATTCCCTGCAGTGAAAGGTTAATCATAAGTGACCTCCTCTACACCCTATTTCTATCCAATTGAGGGGCAGCTCAACTTATGAAAAATCTACAGTAATGACAAGAGTTGCATTATTTATGAAGCCAGCTGTTAGAATTCAGAAGAGAATCACAGTCGAGGGATGACAAGTTAGTGATTTATCAATACAAGATGTAGGGAACAAAAACTAAAAATAAATGCCATGAAATAAGGAGTCTTGTTTAATTCAAGAATAAGCTCAATCAATGTCAAGAAGGCAACTGATGAATGTTAGTACAAGCTTTAAAGTTCAATCTGAGATATGAAGTAACTATTGCCAAACTATTTAAAGAGTCGAAAAAAAAGATGTTTATGATAAACTAAATACAGTGTCCTTACAAATAGTGAAGCTTTGTCATATTTCCGAGCTCCGGGGGAATGGGTCCAGACAGTTTATTCCCATGCAAATACCTGCAAACATTTCAGAAATTAGATACATATTTATAGGTTGAATCTAACTACTGTATGAAATTGAGAAACTATTAGTGGATACTTACAATTTTTCAGTGTACGTCAAATTTCCCAAGATAGGAGGGATTGGCCCACTTAGCTTGTTACAACTCAAATCTCTGGTATTGAATTGAAATGGATGAAAGAATAGTAGCATCAATAAATGTGTGAGAAAACGTCAATTTAGAACCTATTAAGTTTGCTTCAACACAATAGAGTCATTAATTAACCGTGCTTACAATACAGCAAGTGCTTGCATCAGCCCAATCACTGATGGAATAGGTCCAGAGAGTTTATTGCCTTGCAATGACCTATAAAATCCAAACAAGACCAAGCAATTCCTAAATAATGCAAGTAGAATACAACATAAACATTCTGATTAAAAATAACCAAGAATCAACCAACACGTACAATGTTGCTACTTGAAGAAACCCAATATTGAATGGTATCTTTCCAGTCAGTTGGTTGTAGGATAAATCCCTGATATCAATGTATTATTATAAGTAAAAGAAAAGGAAAGGCTAGGAAGTTGAAACACATTGTTATTCAGTTGGATAATATACATACAAGACCTGGAAGGCAGTACAGTTGCCTATACTTTCAGGAATACTGCCAGTCAAGCTGTTGTTCCTCACATCACTAGAAAATGGCACATGCAAAATAAGATTCAGTTGAACATTGCAAACTTTTCCGTCTCTGTGTTTCTTTCTTTCTTTTTTGGGAGGGGGGGGGGAGATTGGGGCAAAAAAGAGTGGTTGTGTTACTTACAAATACCATAGTCCAGTTAACTGGCACATGTCAGGAGAGAGTGAACCCCCTAAATTGTTCCCTCGCAAGCCACTGTGTTGAGAAAAGGACAAGAATATAGATTGATCGTAAGATCATGCCACTATGTCAAGGAGACACAAAAATATTACATAAATATAGGAAATTGTACAAGTGTGGAAGAAAAGAGCATTTAAATTTATTGAATATCAGTTACGGGCTAATGATTATACTCACAGATATTGCAAGACTTCGTTCCAGTATATAAGCCTTGGTATTTCACCGCTAAGATTGTTTTGAGCCAGGTCCCTAGTACCAATTTTTCAGAATTCAAGCATGTTATTTAAAACCAAAGAATTACTTTAAGGATAATATCAAAACGGAGGAGTGACTTACAGAATCTTCAAGTTGGGAATCTGAGACAATGTTGAAGGAATGGGTCCTATTAGCTGGTTATTTTTCAAAATTCTGAGACATAAGAATCACAACATTTCTGTCATTACTTCATGAGAGGACCAGTAACCCAAATATTCAATATAAAAAGCATATTAACATACAGATTTTCCAGTTGTTTCAACTTTGAAATTGAAAATGGTATGTCTCCCCGTATTTCATTAAATGATAAGTCCCTGAAAATATAACATCGTATTCCCAGAAAGACATCCATCAGTAGATTATCAAACACAAACCATACACCGAATTCAACTCTAAGGGCCCCGAGGAGTAAAACTTACAAGCTCTTCAAAGAGGAACAGTCACCAATCTCATCTGGTATCTGGCCTGATAATCGGTTCCCCCTAAAGTCGCTGTAACAAGACATTAAAAACAAACTTTGTCAGATACAATTTGATAACCACAGCAACTGAAGAATGAAAACAAAGTCGAGGGAAGATAGTAGATACATGGAGACCAAGCTCTTAAGGCCCCCTAGTGCAGGTGAGATTTCGCCGTCCAGATTCAAACTTGAGAGGTTTCTGTAATAAACGAGAGAAAAAGAAAAATCTAAATAAGTCTCTTCCGTTTTCATTGACCATGAACAAATTCGTCTATATTCGCTGTCTATGAACCCCTTTTACTTACAGGGCAACAACATTGAAGGTGACATTATCGCATGTGACCCCTCTCCAGACACAATAATCGGAAGATGGAGTGTCTGTCCAGTCACATAGAACATTATCCACGTCCCTGAACGACTTCTTTATCTCTAGTAATGCTGCCCCTGAATTTAAAAAGTTCATATGTTAAGCTCGATAAACAGGGGTGCAGAAAAACTCTTTCATTCTAAATGTAAATTCCTAACTCTCTGGTATAATATTCAGTAACTAATCTTTCCTTGACCTCAACACCCAATTGACCAATGCTGGCACAATTAATTCAAGCTGAACACTATGACTAAATATGCTAGAAAGCTAGCTACGATGAAATAAGAACCCGCATTTTGACAAAATCGGAAAATTTTGAAAACTAAGCTACAAATCAGCTTTCGCGGGAAGAAGTGACGACTTATAGAAGTAGACCAACAGAAAATAGAGGAACTGCCCTGTTTGGGCGACGAGAAAGCGATTCTGAGAGTGAAAAACTATCAGCTCTAAGTCTTTCTCGAGTTTTCCTAGTTCCCAGAAGAATGAAGAGAAAGAAAAATATAACAGAGTTTGCTTGCTAACTATTGCAATCATGAGCTTCGTCCGTCCCAAACTTCTTCGGTACAACATCTGAAAACTACGCCTGAACATTGTTGTATACTCCCAACCCACCAAACATCCCGCAAAAAACAGAGAGAAGAGTAGCACAGTCTAAGTGGCATCAAAACCTGGAGAAAATGGACCACTTACCATCGTCTGAATCCACCGAGAAGAAGTTCAAACAAATGACAAAAGCCAGAAGAACAAGTCCAAACCGAAATGCCATAACTGCTCTCTCTTCAGCCAAGCAGACACATAAAAGCCCTCCTCAAACACCAAAGAAACCCAATGAAGTTCTTAAAAAGAAACCAAAAGGCTCTGGTCTTGAGCGAACCGTCTCTCGTCCTAGGTAGTCCAGTTCGTACAGTCAAGAAGAACAGACTTCAGACTATATGGATTATAACTACAATTCAACAACTAGAAGGAGATAAAAGGGGAGGTTGAGCTGGGTTTGGGAGGATTCCCCTGTGTATTCCCCATTTCTTTTTTCCTTTTTTTGTGATTATGAACTTGGGGGTTGGGCTTTCATTTTCTGGTTTGACGGGAAGTCTCAGGATGACAATTACCAAGCTTAATTTTCCTACTTGTTCAATCACATCGTTCTGGCACACACACCCCGAACCCAAGTGTAAGAAGGTGACCAGAGAGAGAAGGAGGTCAAGAAAATTATTTCACGCATAAAGTTAAACTTATCAGCCAGCATTTCTGCAGCAAAACCTGCAACACCACTGCAGCTCTCGTCTCATTTCTCTCTCTACCCTCAGCTTTCTACTTTTTCTTGCATTATCTCTCTCTCTCTCTCTCTTACCGGATACTATGCCATTGTAAGTAAGGGATATATGAAGTAATTTTTACTGTGTATAAAATAGTTTTTATAATTTATAAAATAAATATATAAATAAGTTTTATTTTAATTTATATAAATTAAGATTTTACATTAACATAAATCCAATTAAATATCCTTTAAATCTCTGGCTTCGCTGTGAGAGTCTGCTGAGAAAAGGGCAATAATGTAAGGGAATCCATTTCGCTGACAATGACACGCTCTTACTCTCGATCCCTGGGCATTGAGCTATTGTGTTTTTGGACCTGGTTTGGATGAGAAAACTTCTTCATATAATTTGAAATAATTTTTTTTAAATTTATTTTATATATATTAAAAAAATAATTTCTATCCTTAATCCAAATAGCTTATTTTATAACTTTTTTTTCCTTTTTAATTTTGTTATTGTTATGGCATCCCCAGTCTGGCCTCTCATCATTTCATTCATTTATCGCTTTCTAGCTTCTGCTGTGTGTTTTCCAGTTTTAGATAGATGCTCTATTGCTTAGATGAGTTGCTAGGTAATTTTCACACACTATAAATTAGGAATCAGATTAATCAATGCATACTTCAACCTTGACCTGAATCATCAATCTCCCAATGCCTACTGATTGAAAATGGTAATACCCTTTTATGAATTGGATTGTTCCATGATTTACTTGTTAATGCATCGAATTAACTAATTACTTATTTGGATTAGTGATTAGAGTCTTTAAAAGTAACTTTTCAGTTGTGATTTACGGTATATGAGGTAAATATGTGAGAGAAGTTTTGTTTCGACGTACGTGAATAAGAACTTTTGAGGTAAATACCAAAAGTACCTATGCACATAAGTCGAGATAACATTATTCTCACATACTTACCTTGTATACCGTAAATCAATAAATCATTATTAAAAATTTATTTTTGAAGACTCTTCTCACCATTTCAAAGAAGCACTTGTCATTTGTAGGATAATTAAGGCTCTTTTGGATTAGCTTATTGAAGCTCCATAAATGCTTATAAATCGTGATTTACGGAATACGAAGTAACTTTTACGGTTTACGAGGTTGCTTTTACGGTTTACGAGGTAAATATGTGGAGGAGATTGATCTCGATTTACGTAAATTGGACTTATTTTATAAGCCCGATTATTGATAGAGTTTCCAAACGAGCTAGTGCTTATTTTTTTAGTTTTACCTCTATAGTTAATGTTCATTTCCAATTTACCCACTCATTAACTTTTGAAACACATATTTTAACAAGGGTAAAAATAAAAAAAAATAATTTAAGACATATTTATTGAGTTAACTATCATTTATTGTTTCCCATAAATTAATTGCAGTGCCATATAATATGAATTGAAAGAAATATGATAAATTAAATAACTTATTTAACTTTCTTAATTTTAATAACTTTCTTAATTTAGATGAGAAATCAAATTTAGGACCGGAGGAATAATTTTGATATTTAAATTAATTTTTCATTTTTGTCACAGTATTACAAGTGTGGGACTGGGAAGTGATGTTTGTGAATGAGACAGGAAGGTAGGGCCCAGAAGGCCCGTCCCAACCTCTCAGGTGTTGTATCTTAGATAAAATTACATAAAAGACCCAAAACATGACGTTCATATTAAAAATCGGGAGTACATAAAAGCAAAATTGATAAAAAATCAAATTTGTAATCATTTTAATAGATTAAAATCTAAAATTATTATTAAAAAAATTAAATTAATTGTAACCTCTAGTTTTCTGAATAGTGAATAGTAAATAGGAGTCGTGCTCTGTAATTTTTTTTGCCAACTAGTAGTACTCTATAATTAGGGACTGCGTTTATGGTAATATTGAGGAAGATTTGGGTCATAAGATGTAATATGGGCGTGTAATTTAAAGTTACCATGGGTTTGCTTCACCTCGGGAAGGTGAATGGGCTCGTATCCCCTGTGGGTCTGACATCTCTTACTCATCATGATTCCCGCGCGGGCCCCATCTTAGGCCTCGTCAGTCCTCAGTAATCCAGTCATGCCGTTAACGTTATCGTCCGTGACGTTTTCGCCTCTGCAAGAGTAATTAATAAATCTTTTTTTTTCTTTTCAAAAAACATTAATTTAGTTTAATTTAATATCCTAGTGAGTAGTAACCACTTTTTAGTTTTTTACAGGGGACTGTCCTGTCGTTTAGCCGCATTTGTTAGTTACTGATACGTTTTATGCAAATAACTAACTTTAAGACGTATCTTAATCTGCGGAGGTACTGTTCCCCACATTAAGGCATGTTTGCCTATTTAGGAACATCGCCTTCTTTTATTTGCCCCTCACCCCCCTCCCAACCTTCTTATTATTGGGATCATCATTGTATTACCCTCTTTCTCCCTTTATTGGTTCCTATATACATTATGTACTGACAAAAGCTAAACCATGCTTTATTTATTATAATATTAGTTGCCATGTTATTGATATATTAAATGCTTCCCCTCAGCACATGTAAATATAATATGCGTTTGAATATGTATTATAAATCTTAAGGTTGGCTATATTAAGGAGATATACTTGTTTTGAGTATGAAATATATCTGGCTTAATTGATTTGTCTTTGGATCTTAAAAAACACGGCTCATTAATTATGAGAAAATTATCAGTTCTCTACCCATTAATTTCTCACTTCACCACAGAATAAGCAAGAGAAGGAAACTATATTTTCAGGGAGGTAGAATAATTCGTTCTTGCAACTAATGAGTTGCAACATAATAGGAAAAATTGGATTATACTATAAATTATAAATTATGATATTCTCCATTCAACCCTTGTTATAAAAAATTTGTACTTGTTTTATAATATACCATGTTTTTTTCTAAAATATTAATTTTTCTACTTGATATATATTCCCAGTTAGTTATAAAACGTTACGATTAACTAACCAAATTCCTATACTTCTAATGAGGGTATTTTTAATTACTTTTTTCAACCTTATGCTTTAAGTCATCTTTCATAAAGTGGAGATAACTGAGATGAGGATGTTGAAATGTATGTGTGATTACAAAAAAAAAAAAGAAGATAAAGTTTACAGTGAATATATTCGCAAAAGAGTTGGAGTTACATATATTGAAGAGAAAATTGTTTTGAGAATGTTTGGATACGTTTAAAGAATAAGATCATAGGACATTCAAATGAGGATGATTGATCGAGCAATATAGAATCTTTAAAAAAACGATATAGGAAGATCAAAGATGACATTTTTAATAAAGTTATTGAGTGAGATCTTTTGATTAATAATTTATCTCAATAATTGATTATTGATATAGTACATGTAAGATGTGGGAAAAGTTCCACATCGGATATTCTTCTTTTGTTAGGCTATGATTTTGGGTATAAAAGGAGGGGCTCTCCCTCCTTCATACTCATCCCTCAACTTGCTTTCTTCCTTCTATAAGGCATTTTGTATTTCCTCCTCTCTTATAGTATTTCACTTATAAATTGTTTAGAGTGAAATTAGATTCTGGTATTTTCCTTATTGTTGTCTTATTTATTATTTATTAGCTGCTATTAGATATAGTAGTTGTGATTTATTATATTATTAAATTACTTCTAGAAACTTTGTTTTCTAGTATTGTGATTTTTTAGTATAATCGGTTACGCTCTATATATCCCGCTTCCGCAACAATTGGTATCAGAGCCAAAGTTCTGTCTGAGTATGCTCTGTGGTTGCAGTATAATCTAAACTTCCACATCAGAAAATAATTACCTTGAGGTTTTGCATTTGCAGCTATTAAATAATATTTGGAGCAGAAATGGCGGACAAAAAGATTGAAGAATCCACATCAAGTGTCAACAATTTGTCGTCAGCATCTTCGCTTCTGACGAGAATTATGCCCAATGCGACGTTTGCAGTTGAAATTTTTGACGGATCGGGACATTTTGGGATGTGGCAAAGCGAGGTTCTTGATGTCCTTTTTACACAACAATTAGATTTTGCTCTTGAAGAAAGGAAACCAGATAAAATGGGGGAGGAAGATTGGAGGATCATCAATCGTGTTGCTTGTGGTACTATTCGATCGTTTCTTTCTAGAGAACAGAAGTATCCATACACAAAGGAAACTTCTGCTTGTAGATTGTAGAAGACATTAGAGGATAAATTCCTGAAGAAAAGCAGTCAAAATAAGCTTCACATGAAGAAAAGATTGTTTTGCTTCACTTATGTTCCTGGTACCACAATGAATGATCATATCACCAGCTTCAACAAGTTGGTAACAAATTTGCAGAATTTGGACGTGACTTTTGAAGATGAAGATCTGGCCTTGATGTTGTTGGGATCACTTCCTGATGAGTACGAGCACCTGGAGACTACTCTACTTCACGGCAAAGAGGAAGTATCTCTCAGAGATGTTTGTTCTGCGCTATACAGCTATGAACAAAGAAAGAGGGATAAACAAAGAAGCGGAGAAGCAGAAGCACTAGTCACAAGAGGGCGTGCTAAAAATCAATCGAGATCAAGGAAAGAGAGATCCAAATCGAGGTCCAGACCAAGTAAAGATGAATGTGCCTTTTGTCGAGAAAAGGGCCACTGGAAGAAAGATTGTCCAAAGTTGAAGAACAAAGCCAAACAGAACAATGGGAAGGCTGCTATGGATTCAAATGTAGCTGATTGTGATGATGAAAATTCAAATTTTTCATTATCTACAACGACGTCGTCAAAAGCGTCAGGCGTATGGTTGTTGGATTCAGCTTGCAGTCATCATATGTGTCCTAACCGAGACTGGTTCACTGATTTCCAAGAAGGAGGATGTGGAGTTGTCCACACAGCAGATAACACTTCACTTACCGCATATGGCATTGGTTCAGTTCGATTAAGGAACCATGACGGATTGATCAGAACATTGACAGATGTTCGATATGTACCATATTTGAAGAAAAATCTCATTTCTGTAGGAACTCTAGATTCAAAGGGGTAGAAAATGGAGTGATGAAGATATTTTTTGGTGCACTGGTGGTAATGAAGGGTATTCGAAAGAGCAATAATACGTATCACTATCAAGGTAGTACGGTTATTGGAATAGCAGCAGTGACATCCAGTGATGAGAAGGAGGTAGAAGCAACAAGGTTGTGGCATATGCGATTGGGACATACTGGAGGAAAATCCTTAAAAACACTTTCAGATCAAGGGTTGTTAAAAGGATTAAAGCGTTGCAGTTTGGAGTTTTGTGAGCACTGTGTGAAGGGGAAGCAGACGAGGGTTAAGTTTGGAACAGCTATCCATAATATAAAAGGTATTTTGGATTATGTTCACTCTGATGTTTGGGGTCCTTCCAAAACACCATCATTGGGAGGAAAACATTATTTTGTAACCTTTGTTGATGATTTTTCCCGAAGATTTTGGGTGTATACGATGAAGACTAAGGATGAAGTATTGGGAATTTTTCTCAAATGGAAGACGATGATAGAAACACAAACAGACAGGAGGATCAAATGTCTTCGTACAGATAACGGAGGAGAATACATGAATGATCCTTTCCAGAAGATTTGTGAGGATGACGGCATCGTCAGACACTTCACCGTCAGAAATACACCACAGCAGAATGGAGTAGCAGAACGCATGAACCGAACTTTGCTGGAGAAGGTTCAGTGTATGTTGTCCAATGCTGGCTTGGGCAAAGAATTTTGGGCTGAGGCAATTACATATGCGAGCCACCTCATTAATCGTTTACCATCTACTGCTATTGGTGGTAAAACACCATTGGAACAATGGTATGGTAAACCTGCTACAGATTATGATTCTTTGCATGTATTTGGCTCAATTGCATACTATCATGTGAAAGAATCAAAATTGGATCCGAGAGTAAAGAAAGTTATTTTCTTGGGGATCACTTCTAGAGTCAAAGGATATCATTTATGGTGTCCAGAAACAAAGAAGATTGTATTCAGTAGGGATGTTACCTTTGATGAATCTGCCATGGTGAGAAAGGTAGCAGCTGAAGATACTCAGCAAGGTGATAGTGTTCCAAAGCAGGTGGAGTTTGAAGGAAAGATGATTTTTCCAGTACAAGGAGCAGACGAGGAAACAAGACAAGACTTTCATGAGGTAGAAGAAGAGCCAGTTGATAGAGAGGTTTCGACTCATGGACCTCAACAGCAACGTGAATCAATAGCAACCAGCAAGCCAAAACGAACAATAAGAAAGCCTACTCGTTTTGAAGACATGGTGGCTTGTGCAACCTCAATTGCAGCTGATGACATTCCTTCAACTTATAAATGGGCTATCCAGAGCTCAGAAAATGAAAAGTGGAAGAATGCCATGAATGAAGAAATGCAGTCCCTTCATCAGAATGGTACGTGGAAATTGGTCAAACTCCCCAAGGGTAAGAAGGCAATTGGTTACAAATGGGTATATGTAAAGAAAGAAGGATTTCCTAACCAAGGTGATGTGTGCCATAAAGCAAGATTGGTAGCTAAAGGCTATGCTCAGAAGGAGAGAATTGATTATAATGAGGTATTTTCTCCGGTTGTGAAACATTCCTCTATTAGAATTTTATTGGCTTTGGTAGCACAGTTAGATTTGGAACTAGTTCAGATGGATGTAAAAACTGCATTTTTAAATGGAGACTTGGAGGAGGAAATCTACATGACTCAGCCGGAAGGATTCAGAGTTGCTGGAAAGGAGAATATGGTGTGTAAACTTGAAAAATCGTTATACGGATTGAAACAATCTTCGAGGCAATGGTATAAACGATTTGACAAGTTTATGTTGCGACATAAGTACAGAAGAAGTAGATACGATCATTGTGTCTATTTGCGGAAGCTTGAAGATGGATCCTTTATATATCTCCTTTTATATGTCGATGATATGTTGATTGCTTCAAAAAATCAGGCAGAAATTGAGAAGCTGAAGGTTCAACTAAAAGGGGAATTTGAGATGAAGGATTTAGGCGAGGCAAGGAAAATTCTCGGGATGGAGATAACAAGAGATAGAGAATTAAAGAAACTCTTTTTATCTCAAAAAGAGTATTTGAAGAGGGTGCTAAATCGTTTTGGTATGAATGAGAGAACGAAGTCGGTTAGCACTCCACTCGCCCCTCATTTTAAGCTTAGTGCTGATATGTCGCCAAAGGATGAAGATGAACGAGAGTATATGTCAAGGGTACTATATGCAAATGCCGTTGGTAGCTTGATGTATGCAATGGTTTGTACAAGACCTGACATTTCACAAGCTGTTGGAGTTGTGAGTAGGTATATGTATGATCCAGGGAAGGAGCATTGACAAGCTGTGAAATGGATTCTACGGTATATTTGTAATACTGTAGATGTTGGTTTGGTTTTTGATCAGGAAGATGATCGATCTTTAGTTGGGTATTGCGACTCAGATTTTGCTGGTGATTTGGACAAGCGAAGATCAACTACTGGTTATGTGTTTACTTTTGCAAAAGCACCGGTTAGTTGGAAGTCGACTTTACAGTCAACAGTTGCTTTGTCTACTACAGAGGCAGAGTACATGGCGATTACAGAGGTTGTGAAGGAGGCAATTTGGCTTCAAGGATTGCTTGGAGAGCTTGGTATTGGTCAAGAAAGCATCATAGTTTATTGTGACAGTCAAAGTGCTATTCAATTAGCAAAGAACCAAGTTTACCATGCAAGGACGAAGCACATTGATGTTCGATATCACTTCATACGAGAAATTTTAGAAGAAGGTGGAGTCATGATACAAAAGATACGGACAACTGAGAATCCTGCTGATATGCTGACAAAAGTGGTGACTTCTGTCAAATTTCAACATTGTTTGGATCTAATCAACATTGTTGAACATTGATTATTGAATTGTTAGCATAATTTTGTAATTAGGAAAAATTAAGAATGTGAGAATTTTCCCAAGGTGGAGATTTGTAAGATGTGGGAAAAGTCCCACATCGGATATTCTTCTTTTTTTAGGCTATGATTTTGGGTATAAAAGGAGGGGCTCTCCCTCCTTCATACTCATCCCTCAACTTGCTTTCTTCCTTCTATAAGGCATTTTGTATTTCCTCCTCTCTTATAGTATTTCACTTATAAATTGTTTAGAGTGAAATTAGATTCTGGTATTTTCCTTATTGTTGTCTTATTTATTATTTATTAGCTGCTATTAGATATAGTAGTTGTGATTTATTATATTATTAAATTACTTCTAGAAACTTTGTTTTCTAGTATTGTGATTTTTTAGTATAATCGGTTACGCTCTATATATCCCGCTTCCGCAACAGTACAATGGCATTATTCGATCTATATAATCAACCTATCTAATAGGATAAGACTTTGTTAGTGTTATTTTAAGTGATATTTGTTACTACCCAATATAAAATTGAGCGTAGTATTCCCAAATCCCAATAAATTAATCACTCAATTTTTTAGATGCTGACTAGAATAGGAAGAAGGAAAGAAGATAATTGACAATAGCTTTGCAAACATAATGGTATTTATGCTGCGTGAGTAAATGAGAGATCAATCTTGTGTCCTTAGTAGATGCCCTTCTAAAAAGGAGGAGAAGAAGAAGATAATTGAGGAAAGTAAAGAGGGGAGGGTGGTAGAAGTGATAAATGGAGGGGGTAAGGGCAGAGTTATAGGGTAGGAGGGAGGGTTTGGCAGGGGATTTAATTTCAAAACAGAGAGGGGCAAGAAGAGTGGCCCAACGCTCACATGCAAAGCGTTTTGGCATCAAAGCCTCCCCTCAACAATACTTGTTCATAATCACGTGCCCATTTAATGTCCTTATTAAAGCTCCCCTGGGTGGGTCCCACACTCCCCCCCCCCCTCTTCCTGCTCATGCATCATCCTTCTTGGTGCTTGCTTGCGCATCAATTTCAAATAATTGGGATTTCCGTGTGAGGAAGGGCAATGAATCCTGAATCCCAAACAGAATATTATCCTACTTTCTACTCGATTCCTAGTTTTTTAATAATATCATCCTCCTTAACAACCTCCCAAATATTATTATTAAACAACGACTACTCTGTCCAAGCCAAGATGCCCCTTTTCTTTCTCATTTTAATATTTCTTCTTTCTTTCATTTTTTCCCCCAATGTTGTTGCTTTTTCAAATGTTCCTCCTTTTATGGTGGGAATCCTTTTTTCTTTTTGGCCAATTGCCAATCCGATCTCAGGCAGAATAAATAAGACACATACTGATTCTGAGGATGATTTGGGTGAAACCTGACCATTGATTATCTATGGAGCTCCTCTATTTCATAACATAACCAACCATTTCTTTTAAACGTTCACCGCCACATCTTGCGGACTTGCGGTCTGCCTCATCTGACAAAAATCTCACCCAGTCGAAGGATTAACAAATCATAAATTAATTTTCCCGTTTTTATATTCATATAATTAAAAAATTAACTGAAACCATATATGAAATTCATAGCTCGCATTTATATTTGCATTATTTCCCTCCTCCATATACACTGTACATGCGCACACACACTCTTTCATTTTGGTGGCCTTTTCCCTATAATTGATTTTCAGAACAATCCTGGCGCTGTTCGGATGACGGTACTCGTTCTCAGCCACAACTCAAGATTCATCGTTGTTTTTAATATCGCATTTATTCCTTTTATGACATTAGTTAACAGGAGCACTAAATTATATCCAGTTGGCGTTTATTTACCCACAGTAATATTCTCTTCGATGGAAACAAGCACATATATGATTCCGCTTTTGGTTATCATTTAAAATAACGTGGTAAGCAAATAGTTTGTTTCTAGGCTGAACCATACTTGAGCATTAAAATAGCAATAGTATATTAACCATGGTACTTAGACCTGGGCCGAAACCGTTCCGGTCCATTATTTATTATTATTCTTTTTTAAAAATCAATTTTTTTTGTTAATTATTCTTAAAATTTTATATTAATAATCATAAAATCTTCAATTTTTCACTAATTTAGTCCCAGGTTAGTTCCGGTCTGACCCACTGACTCTTGACCTAATACCCCGACTAGTTCAGTAGCCGGTTCGAGTTTAATTATCTTGATATTAACACACAAAAAACCAGCCCATGTTGTGCCTTTTTTTCGTCATTATTCATTTTTTTTAAAAGTTATTATTCCATAAACAGCGTGATAAGCAGAAGGCAAGGACGGGAAGCCATCACATGCTGCAGCAATTTCTCCAAAGAATAAGTTACAGTTTTATTTTATTTTTTTCCGGTTTCTGTACAAGAAAAAGCAATTTGATGAAAGCTGGTAGTACAATCTACACATTAGCCGATACACCCACATGCAGGAAGAGGAGCTCTGATGGTTGCGGTTCTGATTATGTGATAAAATGCTGAACTTAATCGCTGCAGATGCATCTCCTGATAGACTATATACGTATACGTGTATGAATGGATAAATCTCTTCAAAAAAAGTGATTGGAGCTAGCCCTTATTGTTGTGTTTGAACTCGTGAAGCTGTAGAAGCAATGAGTTTCCAACCACGAAAATGGAGCTCAAAGCCATCAATCCTCCTGTCATATAAAAAAATATGGGTGATAAACAGAACCAAACTTTGGAACCCACAATGCACATTCAAGAGAACGAAATGGTAGGTGAAACTATAAAGGCAAGTACAAGAGAAATATAAAAGTAGCTGCATTTGTTTAGCTATCATATGAATAAGTTTGGATACTCCGCAGTCCAGGACTACAGTGCAATCAGAAACAGACAAAGAAAAACGAGGAAACACTCCAAAAAAAAAAAAAAAAAAAAGGGAAGGAAAATAAAGTAAACTCCGTCAAAATCGCGGACTCTCTTTCTCTAATCGTACGGCAGTAGAAGATCCATTTTTCGTATGAAGATATCAATAATGGAATCTTTCTCACCTGAAAGTGAAGGTGTCATAGCAAAATCCAACTGGGGAAGTAACACACCAGCAGCAATGGGTATGGCAACAACATTATAAGCGACTGCCCATGACAAATTCTGGTACACTTTCGCCATGGTTGCCTGTGCGAGGTCTAGGGCATCTACAACCTACCAGGTTGAAAATGTTGAATACATGAGTTGGAGAATAACTAGGATGACTTCAAAAGATAGTGACCATACATCCCACTAAAGAATCCCACCAAGCCTTGGTGATAAAGAAGTCAATTTCAACTTCTAGAAGTCCAGTAACATCAGAAAGTTTATGTCTAAAATCAAGACTGAAATTTATCAATGACTTTCTCCCTCCAAACTTGGTAGTTTTTCAATCTAAAGCATCCAAGATTGCTGAAAAGACCAACTATCCAAGGCGGATATATCTTGCAATGATCATGTACTGGTTTGATTATGTTATTATAGGGTGCAAAATTTCATAAAGTCCAAAAGGATGCGGAGAAAAATGTAGTTCTATGAACCTCTTCCCTTGATATCATTTCAGGTAAAGATCACTTTACTTGCGGCACCATGACATATTCAATACAGAAAGAATAAGACCACAGAATTTCATTCATAACAAAGAACTGCAAACACCAAGCAATATCCCCCGAAAAAGCAACACCAATGGAATGACGTTTCCCGTGTAAATTGTTTTATAAAGCTATTACTTCATTGACAAGGCAATAAAAAACATGGGATGCATAAATAGGGATGTAATACGTTCAGGACATCAGAAAGGACCTACTTGCGAAATTTTGTTCCCAACAAGTATAATGGAGGCTGCATCTGATGCAGCATTTTCTTGAGCTTCATTCTGCAGAGCAATCCCAACATCAGCTACAGCCAAAGAGGGTGCATCATTTATCCCATCACCTACCTTAAAGTTGAGAAAAATGATTGTCAGTAGGACTGCCATTTCTCATCGAGAAAAAATAAAATCAACAGGCCACTAAGAAAGTGAAAATATAGCATTAGAAAAGGTTAGACATCCGCATTTTGCTTGAGTCAACTGCAGAGCTGCTCCTATTGGCAAATGGCGATTTTAACAGATGCAAAGCAAGCATAGATATCTGATAAACTTGGAAAGAAAAAATAGAAAATGAAATTCGTTTCAGTATTGGCAATACACGCAACAACGACAAATCACATCACAGTCATTGGCAATACATGCAACATGTATTAAAAAAAAACAGATCTGATCCCATTCCAGGAGCTCAGTGCACCTTTGAAACACAGCAGATATCTCAACTTATTGAAAAACCAAGAGAGAATTAAGGTGAAGATAGGCACCATCATACCATTGCAACACAATGTCCAGCAGCTTTAAGAGATGAAATAAATTTAGATTTCTGCTGTGGGGACAGTGATGATTTGACTAGACTACTTTCTATCCCAACTGTCTCTGCAATTGTTGCAACTGCCTCATCCCTGTCCCCTGATAAGAGGACTGTTTTAATGCCCTTCTGCTGGAGTCTTTCCAAAGGCAACAATGTCAGTAAATAATGCAATAAAGGAGTAAAAACAAGCACACGACATGAATTTGGAAAAGACTAGCAGACACAAGCAATAGACTAAGCTTCGAACACAAACATCTAGATGTTAAATATACTAGGCCTGATGCCTGATGGAAAGGGAACGGAAGCAGTCATTTTAAGAAATAAGACCTTCTAGTATGGAAGAGAAGAAACCAAAGCTCAATTAGCAAAACTAAAATATAGATGAATCTGCCAGTAAGCATAAAGTCAATGCTTAAACTTCTGTGCTTAACTGGCAGGAAATCATAGACCCAAATATAGATGAATCTGACAGTAAGCATAAAGTCAATGCTTTCTAACACTTCTGTGCCATAGGCATATATTAAAAAGTAATCAATGTCAGAAACTAGCAGATAATAGAGAGAACATAATATAAATTCCATGACTGTTAGTTTTTGTTAGAGATTATAATAGAATTATTCATGAACCTTCACATACTAACTTAAGCTTTTGAGTATAACTATAACCCTTGAAGTGGCATCAGAGTCTCCTGATCAAGGAAGCAAGAGTTGATTCTTGCCACAGGTCATTTTCTTAATTAAAGTTAAGTTTCAGCATAAGGTGAGGGGACACTAAAGAGATTATAATAAAACTATTTGTAGACCTTCAATTAACAGATTATGCTTTCAAGTTAAAATAATTCTTGGCAACTAAGCAGCCTTTCAAAAGAAAAGAAAAGGTGGGAAGCAAACTAGCTTCGGATACAGCAAGAGAAAGAACTTGTTCCTTTTTATGGTCTAAAATCAGTAGTTAGCACCCTGAGGAAACTTAAAGATTTCAATTGCAGAATTAAAACATACCTCATTACTGTAGATTTTGCATCATCACGTAAAATGTCAGATATGGCAATAGCACCAATGATGCCTTCTCCTTCACGGCCAACATAAACAATGGTTTTTGAATATTTTGAGGTCATATCATTTGATGACTTGTTCATCAAAACATGCTCCAGATTCATCAAATCAGTTAAGTTCATTCTTGTCTGGAAACGCTTATGTACCCATTCTAAGGAACCAACCGCAACCAACCGTCCATCAATTTCTGCCAATGTTCCAAAACCCGGTTCAACTAACTGTCCTTTTGTGACTGGAAGGACCAATTCTAATGACTCAGCTTTATTGATTATAGCCTTTGCTATTGGATGAGATGCTGTTTTCTCCACTGCAGCAGCAATCCGAAGAATTTCTGATTCCTCATAATTAAAAGAGCCCACAGCAGAGACAACTGGTTTTCCTCTTGTGATGGTTCCTGTCTGAAAATTTAATAAGATGTTATCTTCAGAACAACCTTTCACACAAGCATACATGCACAACCCACTAGCTTTTGCCTTTTTATGCATTTGTGTGAAGAGGAGAGAGACAGATGGAAGAGTCTGTGGGATTTACCTTGTCTAGAGCAACAAGATTTATGCTAGCTAAGCGTTCCAATACATCTCCGCCTCTAATGAGAAGTCCTTTTCTTGCACCTGATCATTTGCAACACATATGATCAGGGCGAAAAATTCGGAAATAAAATATGAAGACCAGAACCTACTGAAAGCACCAAACCAGTTTTTCAGTAATAGCTTTGAAAATTTCATAAATTCAAGTTCATGAGGAAAGAAGAAACTTTGTGCCACATTAAGGCACGGCTACTTCATAGTTCATAGTCAAACAGCAATAGCTTATACCACATTTTGGCTCAGCTAAGAAAAACTCAAGGAACCACAGTTCACCATAAGTGTCAGGCGGTAAAAACCATGAAGATGGAGAAAAATGCAAAAACGAAAATATATAAACAAAGGAAAGAAAGGTCCACAAATTATCAACTACCGCAAATACTTCATATCAACCATGTGGTAGGCTTGTAGCAACTTGATTCTTAAATTTTTCTGAAGGCTAAGTTAAATCAACAACAACGACTCACTATCTGAAAATAAGCAGCCTTACATCGATAGAAATATACAAGGATTGAAGTAATTTCAGCTAACGTTGTGCACATGTGTGTTAATTTAGAAAATAAAAGGTAACATACCCAGTGAGGTGCCAACTAGGATTGCTGTGGGTGTGGCAAGGCCCAGTGCACAAGGGCAAGATACAACCTGGAAAGGGCCACATAACACATTTCAATTTTCAATTCAAAAGCATATAAAGAGACGACATTCATTGTTTGTCTGCATGAAACTCAAATTTTTCAGGAAAAAGGTAATCTGGAGACGGTTGCACCACCTTGACCCTATTTTCCCTTCCTCACTTTTTGTGTTTCGTCAACTCATGCAATCGAATGATACAATCAGTTTCTGGTGGATGACATTACAGACACCAGCCAATGGCACCCCATCTAGATTTGATTTTACAAAGAGTCCAAACTGAATTTTTTTTTTAACTGGAGACTAACAATATATGGAAGGGCATGCAAGAAATATCCCTCTATTTTATTTTGAACAAAATTCTCATTTCAGCAAGTTGTAATCATTAACAGAAGCTGAAAGCCAGTCGAAAAGGAGTTTACAACAATCAGGACTGCAGGAAAGAGAAGTCAATGAGGACAGGCAGATAGTTTTCATGAATTCTAGAGTAAAAAATTTTAAATTTGGTTGTCCCTGAGTTCAACAATACGCACCAAGACATCTACAGAAAGTTTCAAGCCCAAAAGCAAAGGATCTCCTTCTGGGCCCGCAATATCATTTAGTAAAACATCTGGAAAAATATGTGACCCGATTAAATACCTGTAAAAAATTACAGCAAACTTGGATAAGATTAAGGCAAATATTACATGAATGTGAAGACTCTAACTTGGCAAAAAATATTTAAAATTATAAATCTTTATTTGGATTACATACAGTCATCATATGTCAGAACCCATTCCCGCCATTTGAAACCAAATACATAACCCTACCGGCTTGTAAGAATATATCCTTACCAGAATGCAAATGTCGCTGCTGATAGAGTCATAACACTGTATACGAATGGGCCAGCTATTGAATCTGCAAGCCTTTGTACAGGTGCTTCACGCGATTGAGCTTCCTCAACCTGAAATTGCAAAAAAGAGATGAAACACATTGCAAAAGCTTTTTCCTACAAATGTGTGATTTTTATGCATCTTAAGTCAACAGAACCTAACCTAAACATTTCAACAAACAAATAATTTTATTTCACAAAATGTAATAAGCTGCAATTAATGAATTAAATAAGACTGCTAACAATTATGGACGAAAGAAATTACATTATTACCAAAATTGAAAAAACTAATCACTTCTTTCACTATAATGTTCTCCATGAATAAGTAATTATGATATGACATACTAACCATGCGGAAAATTTTGGATATCATTGTGTTGGAGCCGGTTGAAGAAGCTTCAATCCTTAAAGGACCATCCTGAAATAGGAATATTAATTAATAATTAATACACGGCCTTCCAATCAAATTCGACAAAAGAATAAAAAATCAACATGATCCAGGAGCTGCATAATTTTAATTTAGTTAGATAGAGGATAAAATCTTGTACCAATTTTAAGTCTAAGGGCATACCCAATTTATAGCTCCCGCCGAAACTCTTGAGCCTTCTTCTTTATACACAGGAAGTGATTCTCCTGTAAGCATAGATTCATCCACGACACTTCTCCCAGAAATGACTCTTCCCTGTCCAGAGACAACTAATATTAGCAAGCTGGTACCAAACGAATCAACATGTTACAAAAATATTCCATCATAAATCAGAAAGTAAGGTCTTCCAGCTTCATGCATATAAATGCCGCTTTGTTAAACCCTTGCTATTATTACAGGCCGATTATTGTCACCCTGTTACATAAATGAGATAATGCGTCCTAGTCATAATGTTCTGTGTAAGTGTCTGCTTTGTCAAAAGATGCAATCTCATTGCCTTGACTTAGGTACCGCACCGCACACATATAGCTTTAGAGTTCTAACAAAATTTCATTAACAATAAGAAGGCTTACATCTATAGGAATAGTTTCCCCAGGCAACACCAACACTGAATCACCAACTCGAATATTGTCAGTTGGGACTTCAACACAGATCGCATCAGAGCAAAGCACACTGGCTGCAGATGGAGCACTTTCTGAGGAAGTGATCACAAGTCTTGATTGAGTTGAAATCAGTGACTAGCAAAGCATCCACCATAATCAAATAGTGTTAGGCTGTATAGTTAAATTCAAAGTAAAATATAAATATTCCAAAGATTTTCATGCTGGAACTACTTGAAGCCAAACCTTATTATTTATTTGTAACACATATTTCAATAGAAAAACGGCAATATCATGCTTAGTTCTCAAATAGACCACCTTTATTTTGCCCAACCAAATTTCCAATTTTTGGATTGTTCATGTTTAAGAGGGAAAATGAAATTAACTGAAAGGAAATTAAAAATGAAATAAGCATGATATTCTATCTGTTCAAGATTATTAAAAAAAAACAATTCAGAGATTAGCTTCATCATAAGTTCATAATGCACATCCATGCACCCTTTAAAATCAAAGAAATTAGTTCCGAGGTAGGACATTTGACTATGACACAAGAAAAATGAGTATTTACCAGCTGTAACAACAAATTATCATTTAAAAAAAAAAGCAATATAAAGTGTGGAGTGATTCTTTTAGCAAAACAATATTAATTAATGACAGCACACCAAGCTATTTATAAATAACTGAAAGGAAATTAAAAATGAAATAAGCATGATATTCTATCTGTTTAAGATTATTAAAAAAAAACAATTCAGAGATTAGCTTCATCATAAGTTCATAATGCACATCCATGCACCATTTAAAATCAAAGAAATTAGTTCCGAGGTAGGACATTTGACTATGAAACAAGAAAAATGAGTATTTACCAGCTGTAACAACAAATTATCATTTAAAAAAAAACGCAATATAAAGTGTGGAGTGATTCTTTTAGCAAAACAACATTAATTAATGACAGCACACCAAGCTATTTATAAAAAAACATATTCGAGAAAGATTTTTATCTAAAGCCATGTATGACATTCAGGCTAAAAGGCCTCTCATGACTTTCCAATAAATAAATAAACGCTGTCATAGAAGAAATTTTATTAGTGCTCCGCATCGGTTTAACAATAGTCAAATGACAAAACACAAAGAAAGAGAAAACTTCCCTAACCTAGTGTCTTGTAACTTCAAGAAAAGATCATGAAAATGGCATGTATAAGCAATTCACAAGTCTTATGCTTGACACAGAACTTGCTGATGCCTTCTTCCTAATAAAATAAGCACATAAGGAGGAAGAAAACTGCTTACAAGAAGTTCATTCATATCACTAGATGCCTGAATTCTCGCTTTTTCTTCCAAAGAACGTCCTAGAAGTACAAAACCAAGAAGCATGACCTGCATGCTAAAAAACAAAATCCTCCATGAGGAGCTTGTAGCATAAATATAGAAAAGGTTAAAACACCAGAAATGGCAATTCACAAGTGAGAAATTACTAAATCAACAAAAACTAAACTCAAGCCATTATGCATATCATTCAAGCTTGGCTTGTGGGAAAAAAGTAGAGAAAATCACCGGCTCATCAAAGAATGACGCATCCCATGCCAGCCCAGGATTTAGTAGAGATATCTACAGAAAATATGGAATTCAAGTTTACATCACTTGCAATGAAAAAGGAAATGACGCCATTATGTAACTTAATGAAACATTTGAAACACTGAGAGAGGGGCTCACCGAACTGATGATGAAGGCAGCAATAGAACCGAATCCCACAAGAGAGTTCATATTTGGGGATCCCTTTCTAAATGCCCTTAGGCCATCGACCAGTAATTCTGAAACAATGGCTAGTTCAGTCAAAAAATTTCCATCTCGAGATACACTTTGAATTATTTGGGACTCTACAAGCCCCAAGAACTAACAGGATTACACAGTGAGACAAAATATTCTGCAAATCTACATAAGTGGTTTTAATTAATAAAGAACCTAGATGCTGCCCCTACCGTCAAACAGATCTGCTTTATCAGACTAATTTGTAGCAATTATTCAATACAACGCGTGTAAGGTGTCAAATAATAGCACTAGAAGAGCGATACGAACTAACCTCGACCTGGTCCCATCAGAGCTGCCAAAGCTATACCACCTTTCACATATGAATTATGAAGAGCTTCCCATACAGGTCCTACAAACAATAGACCATCAGTAAAGCAAGTTAGCGTTGACCAACTCAAATTTGTTCGTCTGGTGTGAAGTTCTGATACCCAAAAATAAATAAAGGAATAACAGAACTTGTAAACAAGACATGCATAGCAGAATACAAAGGCATATGCTCCAACGGTATTGAGAAAATCAAGAAAATTGCAATAATATCGTAATGTCCGCGGAAGATATTATTGGAATATCGTTGCTGGGAATGGGAAGTCTCCTTTAAAAGAGTGTGCGCCAAAAATGAAATGTGACTATCGTAATTGGCTGTCTGAAGTATTTTGTGGAGCAGTAGATTTTCATTTTCAGTTAACAATATCAATTTACTACCAAAATGATCCTCCAAATCAATTGGGAGTGTGTCTAAATCATTTTCTAAATAGTTAGTTATTACCATGAGCAATGTGGATTCCTAAAGAATGTAAAATATGTGAAGCATGCGATCCACAGCACAACGCCACCAAAGTCCAAGCAAAGGCAACACGGTTCCGACTCTTCGCAAGCAGTTCCTCCTTCTTCTTCGCCAAATCCCTCCACTTCCTCACATTTTCCGCCATTCCTGAACCCGAAACCCTCCGTTTTGTGGGAAAACCACATTCAGTCAGTCTCCCAGCAAGGGCCTCGGCTACGATTTCCGGATAATTGGTCTCCAGAACTGAAGCCGGTGCTGCGTCGAGTTTTTTCAACTTAACGGCGGCAGTCTCAGTCAACATGTTGACGACAACCGAGTCTACTCGCTCATCGGCAGACAAAATGTTTTTAACTCGTGAGACGCAACCTCCACACATCATTCCAGAGACATCTAGTAAAACGGGCGAATCTTTGCTCTTCTCCTGCGCTTGCAATGTTGTTTCGGCGGAGTCAATTCTAGTTTTAAGGGAGCTGAATACAACAAAGTTTGGACCCGTATGTGGCCGGAGAATACTCCGGCGTCTGAAGCTGCGATGTCGTTCCACCGGCAGTCGAGAAATGAAGTCAACGCCGTGGACGTCGCAGTTTCTTCTATAACTGAAGCAGATCCCAGGTTGAGGAGAGAAAGAATGTCTAAGTAGATGAGCCGTCATGATCGGCGGCAGAGGAAGGAGGGAACCGAAGAGACAAAGGAGATCGGGAGAGCGAACCAGTGGACGACGAGGATTTCATGAATTTCAGATTACCGGGAAAATGAGGTCGAGAAGAGACGTTATTCAATCAAAGTTGAGCAATAAAAATGCGACACGCGTCCTGTGTCTGAAGGGTCCATTACACGTGGACGGATGCATATCCATAGGATAGGCCATAGCCATAGGTGCGTTTGGCGGCTAAAACCGCTAGAGGGGCCGCGCTCAATCTTTCTCCGATACTTACTGGCCAAAACGTTGTCGTTTGGAAATGGCGTCTGAGAAAGCACAACAGCTATTTTGATTTTCTCTCCCCCTTTCAAGCGTTATCTTCTTCTGCCACATTTCCGCTGTTGATTTGTTGGCACCTCGAGCATTCTCAATCGAAGAACAATGGCTGTAAATGAAACATCTACTGACAAAAATATATGCTTAGAGGCTAAGATGGTGCCTGATTGTTTGAAACCCTCTTGGGTCACCGCTCAGACGCCATTCGCATTCCCATCTTTAAGATTACCCAACTCCAAGTTCAACACTCTAGTTTCTCGAAATCTCGACCTTCGGGAGCTTCGCAGGTCCATGAATTCGGCGGTTGATAAGTTTTTCAGATTGCTTCATTTGCTCGCTTGTGAAAACCCAATTGTGAAGAAAGTCCTTTCTCTGTCCTCTGAATTTCAGAGTTTATGCGTACAGGTGATATCATTTTCTTTCGCGATAACTTCCTTATATTTTATTTCTTAGAATAATCTTATTTCTTACGATCTAGTCTCTTTCATGTTAACTGGGTTGCATTGTATTGATCTTTTGTTCAGATTCGCCGCAGCAACTTCAAGAACATGAACTCGCTGTCTAGCCATAATTTTGCTGCTGTTTTACCTGGAGATTCAGTGGCAGGGCTAGTGGTCGCTAATGGAATCTCGAATTTCTTGAATATTTACAACACATTGCTGATTATCAGGCTTGTTCTGACCTGGTTTCCAAACTCTCCCCCTGCCATTGTTAGTCCTCTGAGGTTAGCGTTCTTTCTATCAATATTATTCGTAACACTAAATTGAACATCGACATTCCATTGCATTGTCACTGGAGTAGAAGACTTGTCGCTCGTTGACTTCTTAACAATGGCCCTTACGTATGACAACATTATTGCTAGATAAGTTTGCTTATTGAGCTCCTCTGGATATCTGGATCTACTGGTTATAAACTGCTCTGGCTTGTGACCCCAAGGGGTTATCCAAGAGAATACGGATTTCTGCTCTGTGGAGTAGATTGTTGTGCTGCAATATTTTAACATTTCCGTTTGATTGAAGTGGCCGTGGCCTTGAGTTATAGATGCAACATATTTAATGAGATTTGGTTTGGGTAATTCAATTCTATGAACTTGATAAGAACTAAGCACATTATAGCTCACAAATCAGTATTTATAAGTTATATATAGCACAGTTTTATTTATATGTATATATTGCATTCTATATTAATATTTATTGTGTATGGAACTATGGATTATTTGTTCAGCACAATATGTGACCCATATCTGAACATATTCCGAGGACTGATTCCCCCCCTTGGAGGAACACTGGATCTCTCACCCATACTGGCATTCTTGGTTCTAAATGCATTCACTAGTACTGCCGCTGCACTTCCTGCTGAGCTTCCAGTTCATGGACACTCCCAACATAGTTCTGTACCTCCACCACAACTAATTGATCTCACCTCTACACAGAAGAAATGGATGAGAAGGCTTCAAGGGACCACGTCAAGGATCTCCGGTGACAATTAGAGCTTGTTAGCTCATAATCATAGGTGCTTTTGTCTGTTTAGTTTATATTGTTCGTTCCCAGTGATGATGCTCTCAGCCAGGCAGCACAATTTTTGAGCCTGTGATTGGTGAGATATCAAGTTACACCCGGCCATCGCTCCCAGGCTCCCAGTGGCCAAACCACATATTTTACTTTTGGCCTATATATCAATTAAGATTTTTAATTGATTGTTTCATTATGTTATTCAATCAAACTTTTGTCCTTAAGTCTGCATCAGAAATGAGTGAGGTTCTTTAATGCGTTTCATAGGGTTCTACATGACTCCTAAGTGCAAAACAAAAACAAAAACAAAACAAAACAAAAACGAGGTTGCATTTACTCAAGGGCATAATCCAATATGGGTGATTTTTTTTCTTTGTAAATTTAAGTTGATTTACCTTCACCTCACAAACGGACTGGTTTCTTTGTGTTTGAATAACCTCAGGAGTAAATCAACCTTCACATACTCATTTATCAAGTAGCAGAGTCGTTGGGTAGTAAGGGTCTATTACCATTAGCAATATCAGATTTCTGTATGAAAAACTCGCATTAATCGTTAATTATTAGGACCTTCAATAGCTAGAATGCTAGACTATTCTAACACCGTTCACATTCAAACGACGTTTGATCATCAATTAATTCAGATTAGGTGATAGGGTATGAACGAACTTCCACGGCAGAAAGGGTATCGGATTCCAAATGAAGAAATTTCCACAGCACCGAATATTTGTCTTTGCTAATGGGGAATCTTATTCACATCCACACAATCTAACAACGCCAACAACTTCATCAATAAGCTGCCACCTATAGTGTTTGTGACGACAACATACTATTTCTGACGTCAGAAAAAGGTTCCACTCCTATAAACTCTCGCATGCTTTACCTCTTCACTTTACAAAGATGTTAGGCAAAATAATAGAAACCTGAGCACAGATATAATTTGCACAACACTGCGGCATTTCTCCGTAGTGTTTACACTAATAAGCACGACAATTTTTATGTCGTAGAAGCTTTTTATGTAAATAAAAGGATAATCTCAGGCACTGTATTAGCGTTATCCTTTCTGAAAGGTTATTCATTGAGCTCTGATTACGTAGGGCGTAGCAATGCTTGGCGATTCTAAAAAGTTTGGTTTGAAAAGCAAGATGCAGGATTCTGTTCACCGCACAAGGTTGGCTTTTCCACGATAGTTTGAGAATAAAAGTTTTAAGTTTAACAGAGTGAGCCTAAAAAGGCGAGGTGCTTCGTCTCTGCTCTGAATGGATATTGGAGGTAGTAGCAGGAGAAGGTTTTCTTCATATGAGAGGCTAGCACTCATAGGCTTGGCTGTGCTGGCTGTGGCTTCTCCTCTCTACATAGATCGCAAATCTGTAAGTGAGTTGGAAGATGAAGAGGAATCGATCAGCTTCGCTTTTTTGTTGCCTCTCCTGCTTTTTCTGTTGATTATGGCCGTGGCTTTATCGGCCTGCTTGGACAGGAGTTTCACCAGGTTCGATCGTCACTGGATTCATCGAGTTGGTGGTTCTTCTGGAGGTATTGTCATGATTCTTATACTCCTTTTTCTGGTTTTGAAGTGTAAATCGTCTCAGTGAAGATCTGGGAAACTCAAACTGTATTCCAAGATATACTCTGTTTCTGAATGACAGAGCAAAATGAGCAGTCGTCTCAAATTGTCTGAGTTCCCCAAAAAAAGAATCCCTTTTCATGGATAATTTCGATTTACATTGAAGTTTTGTTGTGATATTTCAATTCGTATGACCGATGTGGTTGAGACCAGAAGATTAGAAGTAGATTAAAACATCTGCACATACACATTTAAAATCATCGTAGAGGAGGGAATCAGATACTGACTTGCTACCTCCATGTAATTTCCCCCCTTTATTCTTTCCTGTCCGCTTTTGTTTCAGAAATTAGGGCATGTTTGAGTTTGAGTTGGCATTTGAGAATCCCATTGAAATAAAACTCATCTCACATACTTATTACTTTATTACTTCGTACACTTCGTACACCCGTAGATCTCACGTTGTAAAAATAACTTCCACTGCTAATTCAAATAATGGGCGGTAAAATGAGCCGCAGAAGCACCGGCGCATTCATAAGTCATTGAGAATTGAGATCTTAGGGTAACCGAGTCGTTAAATCGTAAATCATTGACGATGATGAATACAAACGACAAATATAGAACAGCCAGTAGAGATAATACCAAGAGAAGATAGTGTGTTAAGAAGAAGAAGAATAGTGTAAAAAGACTCGGTAGTACGCCAAAAAATGAAAAAAACTAGAAGACTTGGAATAGGTTCTTGATGTGCAATACTGCACAAAGTTCAACTTCGGATTGTTTGAAACGTACGAATTATGATGGTGGAGGAGAAGTACGCTTGCACCTATTATTATCCTTGTAGAATAATATGAATATCGAATGACAAAACGATAAAAGAAAAGGCTGATGCATGCCAAGTCTGCTAAAACATCAGAAATTGGACTTGCACTAAATCAGCAGGAAATGCATTCAAATTGTTTGGGGCATGTGATAAAAAACGCAATCAGCTGGGTAGAAGAAGCAAATAGACAACTAAGTGGATAACAATGATGAACACCACTATTCTCATCATTTGCACTATGAAAGCAGCATGATAAAAAACAAAGGTGCTGTTAGGTTCGCCATTGCTGAACAGAACACACCAGAAGTAAGGAGAACCTCCATCAGTAGCCGTCACAGCCATTCCCACCTGAGTGTGATTCTCACTGTAAAGTATGTCTAAGCTCTCCTTGTTTGTTATGATGATCTCAGAAAATGCCCGAGGAGCATCAACATAGTTATAACTAGCCTTGCAGCCAAGGAACCGACCAGTTATAGGAGCAAGTGTTGATGATTTAACACCACATTTTGAGGCAAAAGTTACAGAGAAGGCCGATTCTGGAGGCTTCTTCTCATCAGGTCCTCCCACAGCTTCACAATTACCCTCATATGCTTTGATGTATTGTAAAGCTATGCAGGTAAGCCCCGGGCTGACATGTAAAGTTGATAACCCGTGAGCAATTCTATTCGCATTAACTATAGCTACCAACTCGTCCGCGGGATTGTAAGCAACTTTTCCTGCAAAATTTCCGTTTTTAGTCGGAGTAAACGAGATTTGAAGAAACTGATCACATCATATGAAAAAACAAGCAATCAATGTTAAGCTTCTAGACAAATTTGGGGATTTCATTAAGCCACATGGCCATTGTACGCAGCTTTGCGATCTTCAATAAATACGGATTTCATTCCGCTTTTGCAACTGGGTGTCTGACATAAAGCTTTTACACAAGTAAATAATCGAACATAAATACCACGCCCGGAGAAATGTCCGTCAAGGAAAAAGAAAAGACTATCTATCAGAACATCTATGACCTTGGTGGAAGGAACTATGGAGAAAGAAAATATAGTCCCTAGACTCTGATGTATTGTTACTGATGTGCCAAGAATACACGTCCATGCCCATACTTAAGATTCCAAGATCCACGGTGAAGATTATTCACCTTCATCAGTTTGATAGCTAAGAAAAAGCATTTGAAGAGGAAGAAAAGAATATAATGTCTTATGAAAGAGTCTTCCTAAGAAAACAAATGATGCGAATAATTGAGATCCAACCATCAAACACCTTACCATCAAATGCTGGCATTTTCTTTTCTGTGTCAAAAGAAAAGATGCAAAACAAGAATAAGGAGGCACATTTGGACGCAAGAGAAACACATACATCCGAAGAAAGAAATGTCTAAAATAGACGTAGTGAAGATGGAACTGAACACAACATAATAGACAGACTCCTAATCTGCAAATAAACCGTTAGAAGAAACAAGAACTTGGTATCAAAGTGAATAAGGAAGAGGAATACCTATAGCATCGGCAGCTTTTGTTGAAGCAACGTAAAGAAAGAGAAAGACGATGGAAAGATAGCGCGCAGTGGTGGCCATTGTTGCTGTTACACTAGCAGCGAGGCAGAACGATATCAGAGTGAAACAGAGGAACCAAATTTTTGTTACACCAGAGGCCAGAGGAACCAAATTTGATTGATAGCTTCTCTTCAAGTTGGTAACGCGGAGATGGAAAACAAGAAAGCGTCTTTTTACTCTTTAATTGTTGGATTGATTCAGTTAGAGTAACACTGAATGTAACAAATTGAAAGATTTCTATCACGAACTAACTACCCGCTAAAATAATAACTTAGCATTTCAATTGGCATAACTAGACCGGATTTTTTTTAAAAAAAATAACTAATAAAGAATTTTTTTTCCATTAGAAAACAAATAACTAGGCCGAAAAATCAAAATCCCAAATAATAACAGTTTATGAAATATATTGGGTTGAAAAAAATGATTTATTACATATAACTTAAAGGTAATGGGACATTTAAATTGTTCTTAAAAGTAAATTATTTTTCCATGGAAAAAAAAAAAGCTCAACCATTGTCACCTTGAATTTTTTTTGCCAGGAATATCACCATTATATTTTTATTTTTTTTATCCTTATATTGGATTTTTTTTAGCACGTCTATTCATAACTATTCTTTTAAGCTGAATATTGGATTGTTAATTTTTCCCCGCTAACTCTTGCGTAATAGGGGAAAAATGATTAAGTGTCTTCCATCTTGCAGGGGTTGCTGCGGGAAGCATTTTGGAGTAGTAGTTATTGTACAAATCCACTTCATCGTTGATAAGCATGTCGAATGAAAGAGATAATTATAGAACAACCCAGTCGTTAAACAGAAAATCATTGACGATCATGAATACATGCAAACAACAAATATAGAACAACCAGTAGAGATATTCGTAAATGAATCGCAAAGGAGGAAAATAACTGTTGTCCAGTACCAAGAGAAGCTAGTGTGTCAAGAAGAATTAATGTAATAGACTTGGCAGAAGTTCTTGATCGATCTGCAACACTGCACAAAGTTCAACTTCGGTTTGTTTCAAACGTTCCAATTTTCCTGGTGGAGGAGAAATACGCTTGCGCCTATTCCTATCCTTTAGTAGAATAATAATATGAATATGAATGAAAGATATAAAAATACATGGAGCTGAATCGAAAATATGCCATGTTTGTGGCGATTATTCCTATTACGTTTTTTTGTTATTTAAAACAGAGATCCAGAGATCATTTGAATATAACAAAGTGAAGAGGAAAGGAAGGACTTAGTTCAATCGAATCATACTCCGGTACAAGAAAATTTATCAGCAATGCACTCTATGCATGTCAATATGCAATAAATATATTTTTCATGCGTGTTTGGTTTATTAGAACATCGTGTGCATCACAGCATGCATTTATAATAAATGCAAAGATTTTTGTGATCATATCAGCAGCCAGTACTAATACGTCGAATATTTTCTGAGCTTTTTGAACTTTTAATTGGCCCATCAAAGTGAAGAAGCAAATAATCCGACACAATTGGCATATACCTCTAAGAAAATGTGCTAAAACATCAGAAATTCGACTTGTTGCACTAAATCAGCGGGATATGCATGCAAACTGTTTTGGACATGTGATTAAAAACCCAATCAGAAGATTAGAAAAAAATGGCGATATCCCACAAAGTAGGCAATACTGACGAACACCGCTATACTCCTGGTTGACTGCACTAAAGCATTAAGGTCTATTATCTTATACGCTTCATCCTCAAAAACAAAGGTGCTGTTAGGTGTGCCATTGCTGAACAGAACACACCAGAAGTAAGGAGAACCTCCATCATTAGTCGACACAGCCGCTCCCATCTGAGTGTGATTCTCACTGTAAAGTGTGTGTAAGTTCTCCTGGTTTGTTATGAAGATCTCAGAAAATGCGTCGGGAGCATCAACATAGGTAGCTTGGAAGCCAAGGAACCGACCAGTTATCGGAGCAAGTGTTGATGGTATAACACCACAGTTTGAGGCAAAAGTTACAGCGAAGGCCGATTCATCAGGTCCTCTCTCAGCATCACATACACCCTCGTATGATTCCATGTATTGTAGAGCTATGCAGCTAAGCCCTGGGTTGTCATATAAAGTTGATAACTTGTGAGCAGTTCTGTTCTCATTAATTATAGCTACCAACTCGTCCGCGGGATGGTAAGGAACTTTTCCTGCAAAATTCCCTTTTTTCGGTTGAGTAAATTAAACGAGAGTTTAAGAAACAAATCACATCATATGAAAATACAAGCAATCGATGTCAAGCTTCTAGACAAATTTGGGGTTTTCATTAAGCCATATATATATGGGCATTGAAGCTATGAAAAGTTCAGATATGATATGCATGGTACCCAGCTTGCGATCTTCAAGAATACACGTCCATGCTCAAACTTAGATTGGATACTGTGAAAAAGTGGACATTTCTAAAGCTGAGATATAAAACACAATCCCAATATATCCAACCAATTCTTTCTCGCCCGTCCCAAAACTCCCAGAGGGAAAAAATGGGAAGAAAAGCTAATGAATTTTTATACTTTGGTTATAGTGGGTCCATGCCAAAACAGAGATCGATATCATATATGGTTGTGACTGACAAATATTCTTATTCATTCTCTATTTAGTTTAAGAATCGGAATGTTTTTCTTGCCTATTTTTTTTTTTTTTAAAAAAGAGAGACGTGATCATGAAGTTGGGTCGAATCTTGAAGTTGCACAAACCTGTGAATACTCTAAAAATTTATAAATCGTAAGCCACCTGATAGAAATAGATGGTTATTTGAGAATAGTCAAGGATATAATCAAAACAGGTCAGAATTAGAGAAATATATTTGTTCTCCTTCTGACCCCTTTTCCACGGTGAAGATAATTCACAGTCATTGTTTTGATACCCAAGAAAAAGCATTTTAAGAGGAAGAAAACGGTAATGCCATATGAAAAGAGTCTTCTTACGAGAACAAATGACAAGAGTAATTGAGATACAACCATCTGCTGTCATTTTCTGTGTGTCAAAAGAAAAGATGCAAAACAAGCATAAGGAGGCACATTTGGACGCAAGAGAAACAAAGATATCCAAAGAAAGAAATGTCTAAAATATACTTTATGATGATGAAACTGAAAATACTGTATGAAAGATGAACTCCTAATCTGCAACTAAGCCGTTAGAAGGAACAAGAACTTGGTATCAAAGTGAGTAAGGAAGAGGAATACCTTTAGTATTGACAGAAACTGTTGAAGCAACGTAAAGAAAGAGAAAGACGACGGAAATATAGCACGCAGTGGTGGCCATTGTTGCTGTTACACCAGCAGCGAAGCAGAACGATATCAGAGTGAAACAGAGGAACCGAATTGTTGTTACAGCAGGGGAACCAAATTCGGTTGATAGCTTCTCTTCAAGTTGGTAACTCGGAGATGGAAAACAAGAAAGCGTCTTTTAACTTTTGAATGGTAGGATCGATCAATTAGAATAATACGGAGTCTAAAAAACTGATGAGTTTGTATCACGAACTCAGAAGTTTCCCACTAGAATTATGAGAAAGTTTAATACTGTTTCAATCAGCATAACTATACTGGAAATATTTTATTTGAAAAAAAAAACTTAGCTAATAAATATTTTTTTCTCATTAAAAAATATAGGGTTAAGGTGTAATTTTAACAATTAAGTTTTTTCTGAGAGACGTCTGGCACAAATAAATTTTGGAAGGGGTAAAAATAACAATAAACGATTAAAAATTGTGTAAATTTAACAAAACCGTTTAATTTGAACTAACACAGTTAGAGGTTTTCTTCTCTTATAATTTAACGCCGTTAGAATAAATTTAACGGTTTTCTTAAATTTTCACCATTTTCAATCATTCATTGTTATTTTTGCCCCTTCCAAAATTTATTTATGTCAGACGCCCCTCGAAAAAAACTTAATTGTTAAATTTGCACCTTAACCCAAAAACATAACTATAAGGACAATAACAGGCTATGAATGATGAAATATATTGTGCTGAAAAAGATAATGGGCAAAGGTGAAAATTTAGTAATAAAAAATATCGCTATATACAACCATAAGAATTATCTATTTTAAGTTCATATAGTAGGAATAATCAATTATTTTGATAGCAATTTTAATAATAATGTTACACATCCTTTATTTTGGTAGCAATAAACAATGTCATTATGTGTATCCATAAGTAACGATTGGTAACATCGTTGTTAAAATTACTACCAAAATAATTGATTATTACTACTTTATGTACCGAAAATAGATAGTTCTTATGGATGCACATAGCGATATTGTTTATTACTAAATTTACATCTTCGTCCAAAGATAAATGATTTCACTAACATAGGGTTGTTCTAGTGGTGTAAAGCCTGTTAGATCCCTTTGGATCTTGAATTCAAATTTCAGAGGATTCACTTGTGATGCGAGGAAAGCCATGAACCTCAAACAAGATGATACTATATATATATATATATATATATATATATATATATATATATATATAAGATAAATGTTTATTGCATATATAACTTAAAGGTAATTGGATATGGAAATTTATTTTTTAAAAATTCAAACACCTTAACTTGTATATTTTGATTTTTAAAGTTAATATCATCTTTGGTCCTTATAATTTACAGTCATTTTGGTTTTAGTTCTTGAAGTTTTAAACAAGGTTTTGGTCCCTGAAGTTTACTCTGTTTCAAAATGTTAGTCCTTGAAGTTTCTAAAAGATTTGAAGTCAAAATTAACACTATTAAGTAAGCTTATGTAGCACTAATATCGTAAAATATGTTTATATGGATGCTGACTGGGCAAGTGAGGTGGAAAAATAAATTCTAAATGAATGACCTGGATATATGAAACTTTAAGGAACCAGAAAATATAGAACGGAAAAGGGAATTACGAAAAGTAGTTTGGGACATTAGGTATTTGAATTCATCAAAGTATAAATGGTATTTCAGATTAAAAAAAAGGAAAAATGGTCATAAAAGACCTTACTAGGAACATATTTGCTCTAAGGGACCTAAGGTACATTGGCACTGAATTGACATTATGTTGTTAAGGCAGAAAGTCTAAAATGCCCTTGATGAATTAATGAAGAAGGCTGAAATTTGGAATCACCTCCCTTGCGCAAACTTGAAGAGTGAAGGGAGGAAGAGGTTCAGACGCCATTGTTGGTGTCGAACTTGACGACAGGAGTGGAGTGTAGAGCTTTACAGCGGTGGGGGAGAGTGGGTCTTTGCGGCAGTGGTGCAGGGTTGGTCTCTGCAGTGGCGGAGAAGTCTTGCGACGATGGTGCCATCTCAATCTAGTAGCAAGTCGGTCCTCCTTCCTCTCTCTTTGTCCCCTCTTCTTTTACCGGTAAGTATGTTAAAATTGGTTTCTTTTTCCTGTGAATGTAATTGTTTCTAGTCCATTTTAAGAGGTTGTAAAATGTTTCTTGAAATATAGATGGTGATTAGGGAAAGTGAAAAATAGTTTGAAAACTAATAGTGTGTTTGGCATCCACAAAAAAAAGTGTTTTTTTAAGAAAATCATGGTTTCAGTAAAAATTTGTCAAACACTCATTTTTATCCCACAATCCCGTTTGAAGATGAAACCATGGTTTGGGGTTCCCAAACCATAGTTTCCGAACATGCATCAGATTCGATTATTACCATTATGGGGGTAATAATTTCGTCTCTCTCCTTTATCTGCACTTGTGTTGCAGAGATTCCCTATCCCTTCGTCGATTTCTGTTCCAGCTTCCATTTCATTACCACAGCTCCATTTCTCTTCCAGCTTCGATTTCTCTTCCATTTTTCTTCTCGGCTCTTCCCCGTCTCCACCAAAACCTGATGGCCGTCAGATTCCCTTTCCCTTCCCTTATAGTTCCTAACTCCTCCAAAACCCTCACTAATTGAACGAAGAATCGTTGCCTTTTTCCAATTCTGCTTTTTGAAATTTCTAGGCAGATCTGGCGAGCAAGACGAGCAAGAAGAATATTCAGTTAGCCTTTTCTCTTCGGCCACTGTTGATCTTCTTGCTCCGTTTAATTTCATTACCGCAACACAATCCATGAATAACTGCATTTCTAGTTTCGCTCTTTGAAATTTGTATTGGCAAGCAAGCCAAGCATCGTTTCAGGTCTGACTCTGCGATGATCTTGTTGTTCAATCTCCTTGGATTATCATAATAAAAGAAGATTTACCGTATTTCTAGTTTGGCTTTCTGAAATTCAGTTAGAGGAAGAGGCACGAAGCATTCACAAGGTAAGAGATTCACGTCATTTAGGTTAGTCTTCTGTCAGTTGTGATGATCCTGGAGTCATATGGTTCTCTTGAAGATCATATAACAAATGAGAAATTGCTGCATTTCCAGTTTTTCCGTGAAAAATTCGTACGGCCGAGGTATATCATTTGCAATTGCAGCTTACTGAGCTTCGCGTTTCAGGTAAGCCGATTGGTTTCTCTTTGAGTGATGATCTTGTAGTATTGGTTCTTTTGATTATTATTATTATAATGAAGGAAGAATTGTGGCATATTTAGTTTCGACTTTTAAAACTAAAACGCAGAAAAAGGAAAGCAGCATTCGTGTTGCTAAGTTAGCCTTTTATATCTATGCGGTGATTTTGTAGCTCCAGTTGTTGTGCTTGTGTTAGGAATTGAACTCGAGGATTGGTTAATACGTGTGTGTTGATTACAGGGAAGAACTAGATTTGTGTTTTTTATACATGGTACTCTTCCTTTCTGAGCAATTTGTGTTTTTTATGTGCTTTAATTGGGATGAATTACTTGACAAGTAACTTTTGGTTCATGGATTCGGCGGAAGGACCGTGCAAGAACAACCAAAACGGAAAAAAATAGTTTCTTTGCTATAAGTGGATGATGCTGCATATAGGAGGTAGTATAAGCCATGCTAATATATTATTCATGGTCCTCACAAACATGTTTGTAAGTTTGAATTGGTTTGTGTTTTTTTGGTGTAATCTTAAACATGTGTCAAGCTTCATTTGAATAATGTGTTCTTCTCTTATTATTCTTCTCTTATTCATGCAAATCCCTTGTTGATGTTTCCCTGTTTGTTTTTACAATTCATTGTCTTTCTGCTAAAACCTTTAGATTTGCATGAACCATATGCTTCTTGAAGATGTTCAAAACACCATAAAGGGAGGGGAAAAGGGTGGTCTCCTAATTGTTTTATGCTGGAACACTAAGGGTCTGTTTGGTATGAGGGATTTAAAGGGAAAGGGAAAGGAATGAAAATTTTTATGTGTAATTTAAAAAAATTGAAGAAGTGGGGTTAAATGTTTTTAATTAATGTTCTTTATTAAAATTTTATAACCCCACTTTTCTAATTTTTTTTTAAATTTAACCCAAAATTTTTCCCTCCGTCCACTTTCCCTCCCTTCCCCTCATACCAAACAGCCCCTAAGGAAAGCTAATTACTATCCACTTGCAAATTCCAAAGTTTCACTTTTGTTATCGTAAGTTCAATATATTTTTGTTCCATAGACAACACGGTGTTTAATTAATCTAATGTAGTTGCAATACAATTCGTGTTTCAACTTTTACTGCAAAATATCCTCTTTTTCACCGCACGCACGCACGTTCTCCTCTTTCAGATGTATAGGATGAGAACAACCAATTAAAATTGTATGGGCCACTATGGCTATACACAATTTTATTAGACAAACGTCTATTTCTGATCCTGACTTCCAATACCATGATTGGGAGGATATTGTGTGTGGTGACGATGACGATGACGATGACGTTGCACAATCATCAACAGTACCTTCTTCAATTGCATCTTCCCCAGACATGGTTGCCCTTCGTGATTCTATAAGAGATCAAATTTGGTATTACACGCAAGAGCATTAATCATGTATTGTTTTCAGTGTTTTGACATACTTTATTACTTTATTCAGTAAACTGTAACTTTATATCTATTTTGACGTACTGAATTATTAGCAAACTATTAAATATTAATGCATCCTTTCCATGATGAATTTGAGGTTTCTATAAATGTTGTTAGCACTAATGTATCACTTGTTAGTGAAATAAAGACAATGTCCAAATGAGAAAAGCAAAAACATATTGTATTAACGGCACTGAAAGAGCTGCTCTTTGTATTAATTTTAGATATTAACTATTGAATTATGAATTTTCAATGTACAATTTATTAATATATACATTTTTATGTATGCATGTTTCATTTCATTATTTTTTCACAATTTACCAATTAATTGAACAAATTTAAAGAGTTTTTGGTTTTTATTGTTCAATTTTATGTTAAATAATACCTAAAATATAATATTATTCTTTATATCTAATTATTATAAATGATTTTTTATCATACATACATACATACATACAAACAAATTTATGTTAGATAATTGATTAATGTTATAATTTTTAATTTTTTAGATAAATTTATGTCATTTTTTTGTATTTATTATGAATTTTTCTATTAAATAATATATAAAATATAATATTATCCTTTATATGTAATTATCACAAAAGCTAATGTCCTTTTTAGTAATTTGACCATGAAAAAAGCTATTCTGTTCAAATATCCAAACACTCTTATTTATCAAAATCATTTTTTTCACATAATCTATTCTGCCATAATCTATTCTCAAAAATCACTTTTTTCACTTTTTCTCCATAAGTTATTCTCAAAAGCTGATTCCAAACACACATAGAGTTGTAGTATGTGATGTGCTTGGAGCTTTTTCTTTCTAAACCCTCATTACTTTTATATTTGACTAGTTTTTTAGTTTCTTGATATTTGTGGTTTATTGAGTTTTGAACGTGTTTCTGAAAAATATAAGTGTGGTAAGTGACCTATCAACTTAAATATCTATATTAATGCACATATGTCATATTGCAGCGGATAAGCTAAATTTCATTGGCTTCAAAAATTTCATTGGCTTGATTGTTATGGATTTAAGCATACGATTTAACACATAAATATGTAATTTAAATTTTGTGTCTGAGTCAAAGATAGTGAGCCTAAGGTATATGTTCAACGCTTGCTGATTAATAATGAATAATGAAGAGTGAGTGGCGTGCTGCTGTACTATTTTATAGGATCCTTTAAAAACTTAGTGTGCAAATCGACCAATAGCTCTATGCTGGCCAACACTAAGTCTAGCATAAGGTGAATATGAGGAAATAGATGGCCAGATATTTATGACTGATGGAGATGGCTATTTTATGGTGAAGCTTAAATAAGTATAAGCTCATAGGCTATATATTTAAAAGCATATAAATGCCAAGGTTTAAATCAGTAGTATTCTTTACATGTTTCGAACTATGTCTAAATCAGTAGTATTCTAATTGTATGGCTTATGACCTGAATTTTTATGGTTTGATTTGACAAGGCAGTCAACAAACCAACCTGCTTGCATGATATAAAATAGGTGAGAATTGTGGGCAAAACTGTGAGAACAACTTCTGATCTTTGTTTCTATCTGAACTGTGCCATTCCAATACTCAGAGAAGACCTGTATATGTGTTTTTCCTCTTCCTTTCAAGCTGGGTTTATGCAGTCTAAGAAAGACATATCAAATACATGCCCTTCACTAATTTTTCCTTCCTTTTGATTTGGAAACAAGATGCTGAGAGATTTTAATTATTCTTGGGGGAACAACTACTTCCACCATTTTAAGGAAATGATTTTTAGGAGTTCAAATCTCTCACTCCCACTTTATATGTGTATGTGTGTACTTGACATCTATCATAGTTTCCCAACCAACTTAGTGAATACACTTTGAAGTGATAGTTTTCTGGGCCTCTACGTATTGGTGCTGGTTTGTACTGTATCAGTTGAACACATTCTTTAACTTTACAGCATTGGTATTCCCCAAGAATCTTTCAAGCACTTTAGCTTTTAATTTCGATCAAAGTCATATTATTACCAATCAATGAATTTTTCTTTCTTATAATGCATGCTCTTTTCTAAGGATGTTCCCTTCCTTGGGATATTTTTTATTTAGAAACTACTTTTATTCTTTGATTTCTTTCGTCTAATGATTCACGGTAAGTGACCTGGCCTAGCAGAATTGGTGAATCCAATTTTTTTCTAATTGATATTCTCAAAACCCAGATCGCTGATCTAGTTCCAAATCATGAAGGCTATACATCACATTGCATACTAAATTTCTTACCTTTTCACGTGGCAATCTTAGAATTGAGAAACACCTTGAGTAGTTTTTTTTGCCCATTGTAAGGTTGTCTTTCTTGTTTATGTGGCAGAGGACATTTTTTGTTAGCTTCTTTGATCTTATGTTGTAGTCCAATTTTTGAGAAGCGGAGTAAATCTAATTTGTCATTGTAGCTGCGAATTTTAGTTACAATATGCCTTTTGTTGTTTATGTTGTCAGACTAGCTTATAAGTTGTTTTACCAATTTAGGTCTAGATAAACTGGCAGGACATTGATGTAAAATTATAAGAAGAAATCTTCCAATTGTTGAACTTTTAGTTGTAAAGTGCAATTCTCTTTCTCTCCATCATGATTTTGGTGTGAGGCTGCATTGAAGGAGTATTTTGTTTTATTAGGAGGTTGTTTTTCCATTTCTGAAGCAACCAGGCATATTTGTAGCATGATGTTGTTACTGGAAAGATACTTTTAACATTGGAGCAGCTGAATGGGTTCTTAGTTAAGTAAGTTAAGCAGCTTTCAAATAGTGTAAATTCTTTTGTTTGTTTTCCTTTTCTCTTCCCTCCTATATGTAGCAATGAATGTAACAATCACCTCTGTCCATGCATTAATGCCAATGTTTGTTTTTAGGCTGGTAGGAAATGACCCGCAATGATGAATGAGTTAATAGCTTTTCTCCAGGGCTAGGTATGAATTTCTGATTTTATTGGGTGTTCCACTCTGTTTAACAACAGAACAATGGGTGAGTTAGTTGCAGTGTTTGACACTTTATTGTATGCATGAATGGATGACATGTTAATTATTTGCTATTTCATTTTTGTCTAAATGGGACTGTGGAATGTATGTGATCTCTTGGTTGTAAAGCTGGGAAAATATGAGGAAGCTCAAGTGGCATGGTTTTACTATGCCTAATGTGACTACATTTATGTATATTAATTGTCACACTAGTACTAGATTTGACTGAAAATTTGTTCTCACAAGAAGACATGAATCAAAAGAGGGTTTGATGTGGTTTGGTGGATAGTTACCCATGAGAAGAATAAACATCGGGACATGGTCATGAATAGCATTGAAGGTTGAAAGGCTACGAAGAAGAAGAGAAACTAGTTTACATTACATTTATTCTGTACATATTGAACTTTGCTGTCGTCTTTTGTTTCAACGTAAATGGAACTAGGTTATTTATATACACATATAAAGAACAATCTTCCCTCCATTGTATTAATCTACCATAGTACAGTAATTTGTCCCAGTGTTAAAATAACTTTCCTCCATGCTTAAGATGTTCCCTAGGTGCAAAACTTGACTTATTTGGGTTGAATAAGTCTTCCATAGTGTAGCATAACGATGTACAAAGGATCTTTCCCTACGTGCATAAACTCTTCCCTATGTGCAAGCATATTCCCTGCGTATAAGGTCTCTTCCATGTGTGTGAATATATCTTCCCATATGTTCAAAACATCTTCCGTAGGTGCAAAATTTCCACTATTGGGTTAAACAAGTATTCCATAGTGCAGCATAACGATGTGCAAAGGATCTTCCCCTACATGCATAAACTCTTCCCTACGTGCATGATTTCTTCCTTGTGTACAATCATCTTCCCTGCGTGCAACGTCTCTTCCATGTGTGCGATTATCTTCCCCTACGTGCATAAACTCTTCCCTACGTGTATGATTTCTTCCCTGCGTGCTAGCATTTTCCCTGCGTACAAGGTCTCTTACATGTGTGCGAGTATCTTCCCCTACGTTCAAAATATATTCCCTAGGTGCAAAACTTGACTCGTTTGGGTTAAACAAGTCTTCCATAATGCAGCATAACGATTTACGAAGGATCTTCCCCTATGTGCATAAACTCTTCCCTACGGCTACGTGCATGATTTCTTCCCTGTGTACAAGCATCTTCCCTGCGTGCAAGGTCTCTTCCATGTGTGTGATAAAGAAAAATTTCTAAATGAAGAATTTCTACTGCTTTTCTTCTCCTCTCTCTCTCTCTCTGCGCCTTGACCATCCATACTCTGCCACCGCCGTAAAGACCACTACCGCTGGCGTTTGAACCTCCTCCTCCCTTCACTCTTCAAGACACAAAGACAAGTTGACGCACGGGATGATGGAGGTGAATCAAAATCTCACACCTCCTTTATTCATTAACTCAAGAAGGGCATTTTAGTCTTTTTTTCTTAGCAAGATAATGTCATTTCAGGTTAGGTCCCTTTGAGCAAATATGTTGCTAGTGAGGTATTTTGTGACAATTTTCTCTAAAAGAAATTTTGAAATGGCATGTCATGGGTTACAGATGCTTCTTCTGCTGGAGGCTTTAATGTAACCAAAGGGGCTTCTAAAAATCCACTAGTATGAATGTAATTACAGGAATTTTTAAAAGGTGAAAGAAGTTACTCACCATTATCATATTTTAAGCATATTTAACCCGCGTAAGAAAGGATTAAGTAGTTCAATCAAATCATACTCCTGCGTAAAAAAAAAAAATATGAACAATGCACTCTATGTATGTGAATATGCAATAAATATATTTTTAATGCATGATTGGTTTCTTGGAATATCGTGCGCATCACAACATGCATTCATAATAATATAAGTATTTTTAATAAATTCAAATATTTTTTGTGATCATATCAGCAGCCGGTATTAATACATCGAATATTTTCAGAGAATTTTGAACTTCTTATTTATGCTGTACCTTTTATTTATTTGTTTTTTTTTAGGTTTTAAATAAGGAACGGGATGTCCATACTTGGGCCTTAGAAGGCTTTTAATGGAAGTGTGCTCGCCTGGAAAAATGATGGACTTACTAGTGTCTGAAAGGGTGCTATTTCATTGCTTCTAAGTGAAACAAGGCCATTGGCCCATCCAACTGAATAAACAAATAATCCAACACAATTGGCATAGGCTTCTAAGCAAATGACAAAACAAGAAAAAGCTGATGCGAAGTCTGCTAAAACATCGGAAATCTAACTTGCACTAAATCAGCAGGAAATGAATCCAAATTGTTTTGGGCATGTGATAAAAAACCTAATCAGTAGTGTAGAAGCAAGTAGCGAACTGCTAAGTCTGTCACAATGATGAGCACCATTATTCTCATCATCAGCTTCATTAAAGCAGCATGATCAAAAACAAAGGTGCTGTTAGGTTTGCCATTGCTGAACAGAACACACCAGAAGTAAGGAGAACCTCCATCAGCAGCCCTCACAGCCACTCCCACCTGAGTGTGATTCTCACTGTAAAGCATGTCTAAGCTCTCCTTGTTTCTTATTAGGATCTCAGAAAATGCCTGAGGAGTATCAACATAGTTAGGTTGGCAGCCAAGGAACTGACCAGTTATAGGAGCAAGTGTTGATGATCTAACACCACATTTTGGGGCAAAAGTTACAGTGAAAGCCGATTCTGGAAGCTTCTTCTCATCAGGTCCTCCCACAGCATCACAGTCACTTTCATATGCTTTGATGTATTGTCGAGCTATGCAGGCAAGCCGCGGGTTGACATATAAAGTAGATAACTTGCGAGCAGTTCTATTCGCATTAACTATAGCTGCCAACTCATCCGCGGGATTGTAAGCAACTTTTCCTGCAAAATTCCTTCTTTTAGTTGGAGTTCATGAGATTTTAAGAAACAAGTCACATCATTTGAAAATACAAGCAATCGATGTCAAGCTTCTAGACAAATTTGGGGATTTCATTAAGCCTTATGGCAATCATGAAGTTGGGTCAGGTCTTTTTTTTTTTTACCAGCAAAGAAGCTTCATTCAATTAAAAGGCTTTTGGGTCTGAAACATACAGGAAACAGAAAGGAGAACATAATGCAAAAACAGATAAATAAAATGCAAGTTAAAGTCATTAGCCTATTCCTTCCCTATCAGCCTCAAAGAAATACTGGTCTATTCTGTTAACGTCTTCAACAGAGTCTTCCTGAGAGAACAAATGACCCGAATAATTGAGATCCAACCATCAAACACCTTCCCATCAAATGCTGTCATTTTCTTTGTGTCAAAAGAAAAGATGCGAAACAAGAATAAGGACGCACATTTGGACGCAAGAGATATATCCAAAGAAAGAAACGTCTAAAATATACGTTATGAAGATGAAACTGAAAATAGAAAATTATAGATAGACTCCTAATCTGAAACTAAGCCATTAGAAGAAACAAGAACTTGGAATCAAAGTGAGTAAGGAAGAGGAATACCTATAGTATCGGCAACAACTGTTGAAGCAACGTAAAGAAAGAGAAAGAACACTGAAAGATAGCACGCACTGGTGACCATTGTTGCTGTCACCCCAGCAGCGAGGAAGAACGAGATCAGAGTGAAACAGAGGAAGCGAATTGTTGTTACCGAAGAGGAACCAAATGCGCTCGATAGCTTCTCTTCAAGTTGGTTACTCAACATGGAAAACAAGAAAGCGTCCTTTAACTTCCAATTGATGAATTTTTATCACGGACTGGCAGAAGTTTCCCGCTAAAAAGTTTGTTACTATTTCAACCAACGTAACTAGACCGGAAATATTTTATTAAAAAAATATAACTAATAAAGAATTTTTTCATTAATAAACATTACTAGTCCCAACAATATTTTTAGTACAGCTCCTTATTTATTCATTTTAACTTAAATATTGGGTTGTTAATCATTTTTTATACAAATAATTCTGAGACAATGATAGAAAAATAATTTTAAAATTATAAAATCTTAAATCAGGTTTGCTATTTATTACCAATAATTAATAAAATAATAACAAGATTTAATAAATAATGTATAACTCATTTAAAAAATATCTAATTTAAAATTTTATAAATTCAAAATTATTTTTCTATCATTTCCCCCATCATTTTTCACTACTGCTTTCAGGTCCAAAAAACCTCCAGTACTAGTATAAAGCAACCGAAAAGGGTATTTTGGTAATCATGACAACCAAATCTAACCATAAGCAAACGAGCGGCTGAGATCCGCCAATTTGGGCGCATAATTGTAATTATTATAATGATGAATGAGCGAAGCCACCGGGAAAGGATGTTGAGTCGGGATGGCCGGAGTGGGCTCTCCTGCGCATTTTAGCAACAAACTCTTGCGTTCCTCAGCCTCTCTCCCTCGAAACCGAAGCAATCTCTGCGCGTGAGGTGCGCACTGTCTCCCCCAAAATGGCGAGAGGGCCGTCGACTTGTCTCCATCTCTCTAGCTCTCTCCCACTTTCTTTTCATTCCTAACCGTATGCCTCTCTCGCTTCCATTTTATTTCTGTCTCACTCTTTGGTTCGCAGGGAATCGAAAGACAAAGTGCATCTACTTATTTAAAGTGAATTATGTATCCTAATTGGTCAAATATCTCCGCTAACTCTTGCGTCATTAAAAAAATAATCCGGTGGCTTCCATCTTGCAGGGGCTGCTGCGGGATTGCATTTTAGATAAATATGTGAAGAAGCATGACTGTGCTATGGATTTGTTTGTCTTTAATTGCAGTTTTCCCCCCTTTTTGTGCAGTTACGGATCAGTGAGCGAGCTTAAAGTTGAAAGAATACTAGTTATTGTACAAAATCACTTCATAGGTGATAAGCATATATACATAATTGCAATGACCTGCAACTTGAGGAACTTTTCGTAAGTTTGGGATCAAAATTCAGTTGTTCAGGTGATCCACGTGGTTAAGGTTTATTTTCCCCTGTGATGATGGCGTTTTCTCGTCTACTTTTAACTATATTCAATGGTGATCTTCTTTTATGTTTGAGTAGTTATAATAAAAGAAAGGGTATAATTTGTCATCTAAAAGAGTTTAAAAGGTAACATCTATGCAGAACCATGAACTGTTGGTTTTGGAGTGGTTTTTTCAGTAGGTATGCTTGACATGGATTTGAATTCACTTTTTGTCGACAAAAAGAATGTTGAATTTATTTTTAATTTGTTCTTGTATTCTCTAGGAAAAGGCTTGATCCTTTGGTAGTTTATGTACCACCTATCGTCCTCACGCAGCTACAGATCAAGACTTGGGTATTGCCCTTTTTTCCTCCTCCACTGTTGCGTTACTAGTGGAATTTTATGTGTAGGAGATTAGGAAGTCATTCTAGATGTATAGATATGTCTACGTTGACATGTTTTCCACATCTCTTTGGAATAGTGACATCTGGTAATACAATAATTAACCCCAAGTCCCCAACGTTAACACTACACTTCTACTTTGTATTTTTTTCATTCATTTAAACGGGAATTATTTGAGTGCTATGCTAGATAATATAATTTTTTCTGATGCTTATCTTCTCACTGCTACATAGAAGACATTAGAGAGTGCTAAACCCAATTTCTACATGCTGATCAATACTTCGTGCCCTGCAGCATCTCTTCTTGTAAATATTAGAGCAGTACGTTGTGAGTTCCTTCAATTCTTGATTTACTCTTTACTCTCCCTTTTCTGGATACAAATTTTTTCTTCTATTGAATTTGCAGAAGACTTTGTCTCCCAAATTATGTAATGTCCAAAGTTCTGTTGTCCAAGCTTTTTTCACCCCTCAGTATGTTAGATGATATCTGAAGCTCATTACATATGTAAGAAATAATTAATTCTTATCAGTTCCTCATAATTTTAAAATTGGCTAGGGTTTTACTTCTGATTTGACCAAGGGTATCCCCAAGCCACTTTGGCAAGGGTTTACTAGCAAAAGGAAGCTATTTGCCCACACACCCAGGAATCGCGTTGGTATATAAGACTTTGGTCTTGATCACTAAGAGAAGTAACAGTTTTTTCGTATGGCTTGTTAGAAAAAATATCTTGTCAGCCACCCCTTATTAACTGTTCACTAGGAGCATATCTTTTCCTTTTATATCAGGCCAACTTTCTGACCCTTGAACTGATAATCAATCGAAATACTCTAAAAGAAGCCACAACAACCAGCAATTTCAATAGATGACTGTTGAAACCGTTGTTGTTACCACATCATTTGCATTACAGGTGGCACAATATGCATCTGATAGTGGCAATGGTAAAACTGCATTCAACGATGTAGATCAATGTCTATAGAAACTTTATATGTAAATGAAAGGAAAATCTCAGGCCCTGCATTGGCATTATCACCCTTTTTCTGAAAGGTTATTCATTGAGGTCTGATTACGTAGTGTGTAGCATTGCTTGATGATTGTAAAAGTATGGTTTGAAAAGCAAGATGCAGGAATCGGTTCACCGCACAAGGGTGGATTTTCCGCGTTAGTTTCAGAATAAAAGTTGTAAGTTTAAGAACAGAGAGAACCTAAAAAGGTAAGGTTCTTAGTCTGTGGTCTGAATGGAGATTGGAGGGAGTAGCATCAGAACGTTTTCTTCATATGAGAGGCTAGCACTCATAGGCTTGGCGGTGCTAGCTATGGCTTCTCCTCTCTACATAGACTGCAAATCCGTGAGTGAATTGGAAGATGAAGAGGAATCTTTCAGCTTCGCTTTTTTATTGCCTCATGCGTTTTCTGTTGATTTTGGCCGTGGGTTAATCGGCCTGCTTGGACAGGAGTTTCACCAGGTTCGATCGCAACAGGAATCATCGAGTTGGTGGTTCTTCTGGCGGTATCGTCATGATTCTTATCCTCCTTTTTCTGGTTTTGAAGTGTAAATTGTCTCGGTGAAGACCTGGGAAACTCAAACTGTATTCCAAGATATCAAATGCTATTTAAGAACTCTTCCTCTCTGTTTCTGAATGGCAGACCAAATGAACAATCGTCTCAAATGTCGAGTTCTTAGAAAAAATCCCTTTTCATCCATAATTGCGATTTACATTGAAGTTTTGTTGTGATATTTCAGTTCGTATGACCGAATACGGTACAGACCAGAAGATTAAAAGTAGATTAAAGCCTCTGCGCGCGCGCGACATTATCCTTTCTCGGTACCTGACAACAGTTATTTTCCTTCATTACGATTCATTTACGAATATCTCCACTGGGGGTTGTTCTATAATTGTCGTTTGCATTCATGATCGTATGCTGTTATACTTTCTCACGGCACTTGCTTGAAATCACTAAGAGGCTGTGTGTGACAGTTTTTTTGGATCGGGCTTATTATATAAGCCCGATTCATATAAATCGAGACAAATCTCCTCCATATATTTATCTCGTAGATTGTAAAAGTATCTCGTAGACCGTAAAAGTACCTCGTAGACAGTAAAAGCTACTTCGTAGACTGTAAAAGTTTCTTCGTATTCCATGAATCACAATTCATAAGCACTTATAAAGTTTCCATAAGCTAATCCAAACAGCCCATAGATCCTGTTGGTCAAAGAATCATATCCCCTACCCCATTCTTAGTTTAGATTTTTTCCGAATTTTTATTAGAATTTTTATTACATAATGACATATAATATATTTGTTTATTTATTGAATATAACATATAAGCATATAATATATAAACATATAAGAAGTAGTAGAGTAGTCAACAAACAAAAAAGAGAGGGAATTTTATTGAACAAATAGGATTTCTTTGAAAAATATTATATACTCCACTTTTAAATAAGATTCTTTTAGCATAGTTAGCATAGAAAGGGTTCGCTTCGCATGATATGTGATCAAAAATCTATAAAATATAAAATAAATAGATATATACATTATATATAATAAGATTTTATAATATAATAAAAAAGGATATATATATATATATATATATATATATATATATATATATATTATAATTATTAATAATATAATTAATATATTCCTATTACAATACAATATATTTAACATTTTAATTATATTTTATATTTCTATTTATTATTTTATATTTTATTTGTTTTTCTTTGTGCCGCTCAGAAGAAGGAAATCAGTTGATTCCTTCTTTGTTTTCTGTGTTATGGGCATGTTTGGATCACAATTAGTAATCTCAAAAGTGTTTATACACGTAAATGGAGACAACAATCCTTTTATATACTTGCATCGTATCCCATAAATTTTGATTGAAAAGCTGCTTTTAAAGACTTCAATCGCTATTTTAAACAAGCACATAGCATGTTTGAATTAGCTTATAATTATTTTTCACATAAATCGAGATAAAACCCATCTAACATAATTACCTCGTATACCATAAATTATATTGAAGAACTGCTTTTGAAGGCTCCATTCACTATTTCAAACAAATACTATATTTTTTTCTCAAATAGTAATTGTATTTTTATAGATTTAACGACTGGGTTACCCTAAGATCTCAATTCTCAATGATTTATGAATGTGCCGGGGCTCCTGCGACTCATTTTACCGCTATAGTTTATGAAACAAAAGCAAACAGGAAAGAATAAAGGGGCGAAATTACATGGAGGTAGCATACGGTCATGAATGCAAACGACAATTATAGAACAACCCCCAGTGGAGATATTCGTAAATGAATCGTAATGAAGGAAAATAACTGTTGTTCGGTACCAAGAAAGAATAATGTGTCAAATGCAAAAGAATTGGTAGTACGCCCAGAAAATGGGGGGGGGGGGAAAGTAAAAGATTTAGCAGCAGAAGTAAATTCTTGATTGCAACGCTGCACAAAGTTTGGATTGTTTCAAACGTACCAATTTGTTGGTGGAGGAGAAATACGCTTGCACCTATTCCTATCCTTTAGAAGAATAATATGAATGAAAGAGATGATTACATGAAGCTAAATTAAAAATGTCATGTTCTTGGCGATTATTCCTATCTCGTTTTTTTTTAATTATTTAAAACACAGATTCTGAGATCATCTGAATCTAACATAGTGGAGAGAGAAAAGGAAGGACCAAGTAGTTCAATCAAATCATACTCGAGCGTAAAAAAGTTTATCAGAACATGCATTTATAACAATACAAGTATTTATAATAAATGCAAAGATTTTTGTGATCATATCAGTCGAATATTTTCTGAACTTTTTATTCATTTATTGATTTAGGTGCAGATTTACTTTGAAAGTTTTTGTTGGGGAATAATGTTGTCTTAAATAATTTTTCAGGTTTAATTTAGCCCTGAAAGTTTCAAAATATACTCATATTGCTCTATTCCATTAAAAATCAAATTTTGACTATTAAAAAATTGACGTTGGTTGGTTGACCGTTAACTTTTTAATATAAATGGACAATATTATTTTATTTTAACACTTCCAAGTAATATTGAATTTTTTTAAAAAAATTAGGATAATATTGCTTCTTAATGAAAATTTCTGACAAATTTACACTTTAACCTTTTATTTATTGCTGTGTTTTTTTTTTTAAGGTTTAAAATAAGGAGTTGGATGTCCATAATTGGGCCCTGAAAGGCTTTTGATGGAACAGTGGATGGCCTGGCAAACTAACGGACTTACTAGCATATATGAAAGGGTGCTATTGCATGACTTTCTAAGTCAAACATGGCCAAGAAGAAAATAATCCACCCCAATTGGCATAAGCCTCAAAGCAAATGAAAAAACGATAAAAGAAAAAGCTGATGCTAAGTCTGCTGAAACATCATATATTGGACTTCCACTAAATCAGCAGGAAATGCATCCAAATTGTTTTGGACAGGTCATCAAAAACGCAATCAGAAGGGTCCCACTATGTAGGTAAGAATGATGAGCAGCATGAGCACCACTATTCTCACCATTTTCTCCGCCAAAGCAGCAAGGTCTATCATCAGAGCCGCGCCATGCTCAAAAACAAAGGTGCTGTTAGGTTTGCCATTGCTGAACAAAACACACCAGAAGTAAGGAGGACGTCCACCAGTACCCGTCACAGCCACTCCCACCTGAGTGTGACTCTCACTGTAAAGTATGTCTAAGCTCTCCTTGTTTGTTATGAGGATCTTAGAAAATGCCTGGGGAGCATGAACATATTTAGCCTTGCAGCCAAGGAACCGACCAGTTATAGGAGCAAGTGTGGATAAATTAACACCACATTTTGGGCAAAAGTTTCTGCGAAGGCCGATTCTGGAGGCTTCTTCTCATCAGGTCTTCCCACAGCATCACAATCACCCTCGTAAGCTCTGATGTACTGTAGAGCTATGCAGCCAAGCCCTAGGTTGCTTTTTAAAGTTGATAACTCTAGAGCAGTTCTCTTCTCATTGATCATAGATATCAACGTGTCCGCGGGATTTTCTGGAACTTTTCCTGCAAAATTCGCTTTTTCGTTGGAGTACATGAGATTTTAAGAAACGAATCACATCATATGAAAATACAAGCAATCGATGTCAAGCTTCTAGACAGATTTGGGGATTTCATTAAGACTTATGGCAATCTTGAAGTTGTACAAACCCGTGAATTCTATAAATTGTAAGCCACCTGATAGCAACAGATAGTTCTTTTGACATATATTCTCTGAGAATAGCCAAGGCTATCATCAAAACAGGCAAGAATGATAAGAAATATATCCGTTGTTCTTTTGACCTCTTTTCCTCCGTTTCACTGGGAGTTCAAGATTCACGGTGGAGAGTATTCACAGTCATCGATTTGATTGCCAAGAAAAAGCGTTTAACAGGAAGAAAAGAATATAATGTCATATGAAAGAGTCTTCCTAAGAGGACAAATGACACGAATAATCGAGATCCAACCATCAGACGCCTTCCCTTCAAATGCTGGCATTTTCTTTGTGTCAAAAAATAAGATGCAAAACAAAAATAAGGAGGCACATTTGTACGCAACAGAAACACAGACATCCAAAGCAAGAAATGTCTAAAATACACGTTGTCAAGATGAAACTGAAAATACTAGAATAATTGATGGACTCCTAATCTGCGACTAAACCGATAGAAGAAACGAGAACTTGGCATCAAAGTGAGTAAAGAAGAGGAATACCTTGAGTAAGGGCAACTTCTGTTGAAGCAACGTAAAGAAAGAGAAAGACGATGGAAAGATAGCGCGCACCGATGGCCATTGTATCTGTTACACGAGCAGCGAGCGCCGGAACGCGATCAGAGTGAAACAGTGGAAGCAAATTGTTGTTGCAGCAGAGGAACCAAATGCGCTCGATGGCTTCTCTTCAAGTTGGTTACTCGAGATGGAAAGCAAGAAAGCGTCCTTCAACTTTCAAATGGTTGGATCGATTCAATTAGAGATTACGGAAGGTAAACAATTGATGAATTTTTATCACGAACTATTAGCAGTTTCCCGCAAAAAAGTTTGTTACTAATTCAGCAAACGGTGAGTGTCTCCATTTGATTTTTCAGTTCGTTTACTTTTTATTGGAGATATCTATCATTAGGTCAATTTTTAATGTTTGAGATTTATCATGATAAATTTTTATTATAATAATATTTTTTACATATTATTAAATATTCATCATTAAAAGTTGATCTAATGGTATATAACATTAATGAAGAGTAAATGGAGAAGAAAATTAATAAATACACCCCTCTCTCTTCAACAAATATAACAAGACGTGAAATAATTTATTTAAAAAAACATAACTAATAAATATTTTTTTTTTCATTAAAAAATTAACAAGACCAAATAATAACAGTGTCTATGAAATATATTGTGTTGAACAAGATAAATAATTAAAGTAAAATAATTTTTGCCATGGAAATTTTAAATAAAAATAAATTTATCTTTATCATAAATTTTCTCCTTATATTGGATATATTTTAGCACAGCTCCTTAATTATTGGTTTTAACGTAAATATTGGATTGTCAATCATTTTTCACTACTACTTCTTTTGGCTGGCATTTTTCCCTACTACTAGATCAACAGTACTAGTAGTCAGGTATAAAGCAAGCGATAAGGGTATTTTGGTATTTATGAGAACCAAATCTCACCATAAACAAACGAGCGGCTGAGATCCTTCAATTTGGACGCATATTTGTGATTATATGATGAATAAGTGACACCGCCGGGAAAGGCTGGTGAGTCGGGATGGCCGGAGTGGGCACTTCTGCGCATTTTAGCAACAAACTCTTGCGTTCCTCAACCTCTCTCCCTCATCCCCTATTACAGATTTCCACCTCGAAACCCAAGCAAGCTCTGCGCGTGAGGTGCGCACTGTCACCCCCAAAATGGCGAGAGGGCCGCCGAATTGTCTCCATCGCTCTAGCTCTCTCCCACCTTCTTTTCATTCCTAACCGTATGCCTCTCTCGCTTCCATTTTATTTTCTGTCTCACTCTTTGGTTCGCAAGGAATCGAAAAACAAAGTGCATCTACTTATTTGAAGTGAATTATATATCCTAATTGGTCAAATATCTCCGCTAACTATTGCGTTATTAAAAAAAAAATGATTCAGTGTCTTCCATGTTGCAGGGCCTGCTGCGGGAAGCATTTTTGATAAATATGTGAAGAAGTATGACTGTGCAATGGATTTGTTTGTCTTTAATTGCAGTATTTTTTGTTGTTTTGCTGTTACTGGTCCGTGAGCGAGCTTGAAGTTGAAAGATTAGTAGTTATTGTACAAAATCACTTCATAGTTGATAAGAATTTATAGATAATTGCAATGAACCGCAACTTGAGGAAATTTGCGTAAGTTTGGAATCAAAATTCAGTTGTTTTGGTGATTCACGTGGTTAAAGTTTATTTTCCCTTTAGATGATGGCGTTTTCTCGTCTCCTTTTAACTATATTCAATGACGCTCTTCCTCTATGTTTGAGTAGTTAAAATGAAAGGAAAGGTATAAGTTGTCGCCCTTTTCCATACTAATCTAAAAGACTTTTGAAGGTAATATCTAATGCAGAACCATGAATTGTTGGTTTTTTAGTAGGTATGCTTGACATGGATTTGAATTCACTTTTTGTCTACAAAAAGAATGTTGAATTTATTCCTAATTTGTTCATGTATTCTCTAGGAAAAGGCTCGATCCTTTGGAGATTTATGTACCACCTATCATCCTTACGCAGCTACAGATCAAGGACTTGGGTATTGCCCTTTTTTCCACCTCCACTGTTGAGTTACTAGTGGAAACTTCTGCGTAGTAGATTAGGAGGTCATTCTAGATATGTAGATATGTCTACGTTGACATGGTTTTACATCTCTCTGAAATAGTGACATCTGGTAATACAATAACTAAAGCACAACTTTAACACTTTGCATCGGCTTAATGTATATTTTTCATTTATCAGTTGTTTTTTTAAATCGGAATTATTTGAGTGCTATGCTAGATAGATCTGCAACTTTCATAAATGGAAAATAATATAAATTTTTCTCATGCTTATCTTCTCACTGCTATAGAGAAAACATTAGAGAGTGCTGAACCCCAATTTGCTACCTGCCGATCGCTACTTCGTGCAGGCCCTGCAGCATCTCTTCGTGTAAATATTAGAGCAGTACGTTGTGACTTCCTTCAATTCTTGATTTACTCTTTACTCTCCATTTTCTGGATACAAATTTTTGCTTCTATTTAATTTGCAAAGACGACTTTGTCTCCCAAATTATGTAGTGTCAGAAGTTCTGGTGTCCAAGCTTTTTTCACCCCTGATGTCTGAAGCTAATTACATTTATGAGAAATAATTAACTTCTCTGTTCCTCATAATTCTAAAATTCAGATGTCAAAATGGCAAGGGTTTTACTTGCATAAGGAAGTGATTTGCTCACACACCCAGCGATTGCTTTGGTTTATAAAACTCAAGTCTCGATCACTGGAGAGAAGTAACAATTTTTTCGTATGACTTGATAGAAAAAATATCTTGTTAGCCACCCCTTATTAACTGTTCACTTGGAACATATATTTTCCTTTTATATCAGGTCAACTGCCCGACTGACAGACCCTTGAACTTGTAATCAATTGAAATACTCTTAAACAAGCCATAACAACCAGCAATTCATAGATGCCTGTTGAAACCATTGTTGTTACCACATCATTTGTATTACAGGTGGCACAATATGCATCTGATAGCGGCAATGGTAAGACTGCATTCAACGATGTAGATCAATGTCTAAGGTACTGTCCTCACTTTCCAACAAAAATTGCTTATAGAATGCCGGTCACAAATTAACCATAGGAGCTGGGGCTATAGCTCGTCTACTGATTCATAAATCATAATGATGTGAAACTCAGCATTTTGTTTTTATTTTTTCCTGTGAAGTGCTCTGGAGGAACTTGATTCCTTACTTCTGCATGCATCAAGGAATGAACCTGAAGCCACAGTCAAGTCTATGAAAGCAAAAATCAGTGCAACTATTAACGCTTTGGACAGGTAATTTGCTGTGATAGATCTTGCACTTGTATAAATATTTTAGTTAGCGTTGTCTTGTGCTTGCATGACAGAGCTAGTTAAAATTTACTAATAAGAGATATGTTACAGCCTCTTGCAGACTGTACCTTCCGATGTGCTAAGTAAGGGAAAGGTTATAGCTGATTCATACAGGAACATGGAAGACGAGGATACAGCAAGTTTGGACCCTGAATTAAAGAAATTAGAAGAAATCCTCTGAATTGCTTAAATACTCTATCACCGTTTGTAATTATAGCCGAGATGATTATGTGTAGTCAAATTAAAAAGAAGCTAAGCGTTGACATAACATTAAGCATAATTTGAGTTTACCTTCAATATTTTCCTTTTGACCTGTAAAATCGCACCGCAATCTGTTGTTCCGCGCTTGCACTTTCTTTTTCCTGGGTTAACCCTTTCTAGTAGCGGTGGTGATGAAAATTGAAGGCATTCGTAATTGTGGGTTTGAAGACTGATACATTGTTTCATCATCTCGCAGCTGCTCCTGTCAATCTGCTGTTGGTCAGTGAAGGCTCTTACTATTGAAGCTTTATCCCACTTGAATCAATTCCGTTAATTGACATCTCAGGCATACACACGCCCACTTTGCCTTGTTCGGTGAATAGGGAGATGCGGTGAATAGGGAGATGCGGTCAACTGTGATTGCAGGAATTTCAAAACAACGTTAAGCTTCTAAAATATTCCTTATGTTCTTAATATAAGATATATTTATCTAATTTGATTAAATTTAAAAAAAATTAGTTAAGTGAGTTAATACGATATATATTTTTTAAAACATCATAGTTAGCTTCCTTAATTCTTTCATTCTCTTTTCTCTTTGATTTTTGTAGATGGAGCATCAATAGGAGTAAATTAAGAAAAAATTGATAAGTATGAAAACTGTCTTATATTCAGAATTAAGATCAACTTCCTAAATATGTCTTACATTAAGAATATAAGGGAGTACATTGTTGGTTAAATTAAGAAGTAAACTAACCTTTGAATGGCCTCCTTAATGCACTGCTCACTGAGATTTAGGTGAGAAAATATCAAGATTATTAAACTTAAACCAACCACTAAACCGATTGGGGAACTGAGTAAAGAATCAGTGTGTCAAACCAGAATTAAACAAAAACTAACCCAAGACCAAACTAGTAGAAAAATGAAGATTTCAAATTTATTAATATAAAACTTTAAAGCAAATAAAAAAAATCAATTTTCTTTTTTTCAAAAAGGACTATATTGATGCCCAGACCCAACCAATTCCCCAATTTCCGGATCCAGTCCGGTTTTAATAACCCAATATATAGACCATCTTCTGAATATGGTGCTAGAAATATACCAAGGCTAGTGTTCCATTTGCATCAGCTGTTGGTATCACCCAATCCTTTTCGTTCTTCCTATTTATTGAATGTTATGTATCGTTTTTCTCGTGTGCAGCATAGCATTGCTAGCTTTTCTTCTTCTCCAGCCTTCATTTATTTTCGTTGCAACTCCCCACAGGTTTAAACAATTACCATCACATTTGACAATTACGTTAAAACTGAAAATCGAAATCATAAAAAGTGAACTACACTTTATTTACGCCAAATTTAATCTGATTTTGCTTTAGGACAAAATATATATCAACAGACTTAGATTTAATATTTACAATCGAAACAGATGTTGATACATAAACAATTCCAGAAAATATAACCGAGAATGCGGACTATTTTTCCAAGACTCAGCGCGTGCCCCTAGATTTCTATTATTCCAAACAACATTGACAATAGAATTGTCAACCATTAATAATGTACCAAAGAAATAACCCGATTTATCATCAAATCTGCCATCAGTAGCAGATATTGAACGGAATAGGCAATGGAAAATTTGAACCATTGAACATTGCTTGTCACACCCGCAATCATGAAGTTGACAAGCTGCGCAAAATTCGCTTCAAACTAGGACACACCACACGTAATCTTCCCACGCTGGTCAGGCTTATCTGTGGACCACAACAAGCATACAAAAAAATTAATAGGAAGACATAAACCAGATGGTCGAAGAACAACCTGCTCAATACTATTGAGTGAAAGTAGGGTAAAAATGCTAATTCGCACCTTTGGACAAAAGCGGACATCAAGGGTCTCCAGCATGCTGCAATTTGATATCGCAGCTTCAACTGCTTCCTCATCAATGTTGCAAGACTAGAACAAAAATTACACGACCACCACCAACGGAAAAAACAAATGAGTCAAGGTGACAAGACCAAAGTAACCCACAGACAATTACTTATACGGACAAGCAACTTCAAATAGTATAAGGATTATTAAAGTTACAATTTTAAACAACAAAAATGAACCTAAAGGGTGAGTTACAAAACTAAAACTACAATTTCTTGGCCAATTAATTATACGACAATAGCTTTCAAGGTCAACCCAAATTCGTAAACACCTGTTTTATGAAGGGCAAGGGCCATAGTGTGAGTGTCAACCCCACACACACGAACAGTTATTCACAAAAGTTTTGAAGGAGTCATTGCCAATCATGTGAAGCACGACAGAAGACTGACACTTGAAAGTTTAAACAACGGGACAAATAGTAACCTATTCTCAAAAATAAGAGTCAAACTTTTTCAGAACCATGCATTTAGGCAAGACAGACAGCTACTAACAGTATGTTATGCAGATTAAATTGTCAAAATATATCACCTAAAAAAATACAGAATTATCAAAATATGCCTCCATATACAAGAAAACATATAAAATGATAAGAGCTGATGACTAGAAGCATAAAAACACTATACGTTTACTCAATCCAAATATTACATTGGCAGGCAAGAAACACATACCTGAAGAAATAGGGTGGTTAACCTCGGACACTCGAGCTTCAAAACTTCCAAAGAGGAACAATTGCTGAAAGAATGCAAAATTTAAAAAATCAACACATCTGACTTCTGACATATGGATAGAAACTAACCACAGATTATTATATTAGAGCACCAACCATACCTCAAATTAAGAAAGCAGAGGCTAAGACAAGTTAAATCGACCTCCTTTAAATTTGCTGATAAAGATAGGTTCAAATAAAGCAAATGCCAACAACGTGCCATTGGTGGAATGAGAACTTTCCTAATATTTTGACATCCCACACAGTTGAGGTTCTGCATTAAACGGTTTGGTGGATTGCTGGACCCATGGACATACTCGTTTGAAATCATGCTAGATGAGATGTTTAAAGCAGGCAACTCACTAGCCTGACCATGATTGAAGCTCCAATTCAGATCATGCATATTCACACAGCCATTTAAGCTCACATGTGTGAGCTGTGTACAGCAAGCAAGAAGCTCCTCTATGGCAGATTGGCAGAGAGTTCCATAAGACAAGTCTAACTCCCGAAGTGCCGGTAAAGCACCCCTCTTGTAAAGAGGCTCAAGTGATGAATCAGTAAGATATTTGCATGCCTGTAACTTTAATACCTTAAAGAAACCAAAAGAAAAATAGCATTGTCAGAAAGGAGGAAGATAAGACACGCACAAACACATGGCAACATTCCCTGATCAATGATTCAAGGGGGAAAACGAATTGGAACAAGTAGCATATCGTCCATGACAAACGATACCACTACTCAGCAAGTTATTTCCAGTTTATAGCAATATTAGGCTACCAGCAATTTTCTACAAGACAACAACAATTCTGTGTAATCAAATATTCAAATATACTATTTTGCAGAATAGTAGTATTAAGTAGGATTATGAAATAAAAGGTAACACTTGCCTGAAGTTTTGAACAAGACTCAAAAACGGGCTGCAAGTCCATCAAAAAAGTGTATGATAAATCAAGAAAAGTCAGATTTTGAAGATAGTGCAGAGAACAAAGTCCATATGATCCGATTGATGGGCATGACATCAATATTAATGACTCAATCAGTGGGCATGAGGCAGTTGTTGCAGACAAGCAGTCATCTGTTAGTTGGCTGTATGTACAGACAAGTGTCAGTTTATATAATCCAACAATGAAACATAAGAAAATAATCAATGCTTCATAACCTGCAAAAGGACGCATCCAAAGATGCCAAAAGTGGGCAGTTAATGGACGCTTTAGATAGAACGCCACATCCTTTCAATTCAAGTGAGACCATGAAAGGTGCTTCAATGTTAATTATGTTCAATTTGGGGCAGATTCCCAAATTTAGACAACGAAGAGCTACCTGAGAAGCAAGAGTTAAAAAGAAATCCCTCAGCCTCTATCTACAGGAAATCAGACTAACCAATGGAACTAATTATAGGAAGCTAATAAATTCCGTAGCCCCAGCCCAATATACCAACACCGCCAAAAACAATTTGATGAGGAGGCAAAATAAACAGATCTTATCTTGATGATTATATGCTTATGTTTGAGGATTGAACACAAAAGCCACCAAATAAGAGAACGTCACATTTAAACCACTATACAGTGCCTATATGTACATTCATCCCTTCCTTTTTACCAATGATCACAAAAAGGTATAAAGAACTTATTATTCTTATCATGTAATTGTAAAACAATTCAAATAATGTAGTTAACAAAATAAAAATACTTACAGGACAGAACGATGCTCTTTCCAAATGATCACAACCATCTAAGCAAACTCTATCAAGATTGGGGCATGTGAGCTCAACAGTAGTAATTGCCCGACAACCAACAAGGGAAAGGCTGACTAAAGAGCTACTGATAAACTGGACTGCTGTCAGGCTCTGAAGAAATTAGAACATGACTTGAGCTAAAGAACAATTACAATATAAAGGAACAAAAATATGGAAGATTTCAACATCAGAATCAATCAGGATTTTGTAGGCACATAACCTCTAAAACATAAAAACTATCTTAAAGCATCAACTTTGACTTTCAAAGTGGATCTCACAACAGTGTCCAACTGATCCATATAAACATGTAGACCGTGGTGAAAACACATACTGCTAGTCTAGATCAATCAAAAGCAGCTTTTAGAAAATGGTCTTTAGGCAGAGAATACGGATTTAAGTACATACCTCACAATTATCAAGAATTAATGATTTCAACATAGGACATCCCCCACCATCACCAAAAACATCACATATAGAGTTTGTCAAAGATTCACAGTCAGAGAGGTCGACCTCTTGCAAAGATTGGCATTGTAGAGCCAATGAGGTTAAGCTATCCTGTTTTTTTAGCGCTAATTTCTGCACCCAAACAGTCAATCTTTTAGACTGCTGATGTATAGTTCACAGAGCATGGAAATGCTAAAAAAGATTAATAGACATACTTGAAGTGAATTTGAAGTGATATTGATCCGATGGAGTGCAGGACAATTAGAAACCACAATAGAAGACAGCATTACAGTCCTCAAGTTCAAATCAGCAAATCTACCAAGTGAATGAGTGTCTAGTCAGCACGAATGGTTAAAATCAAGATAAAAATCATAATACTTTCGTGGGGTGAAAAAGAGACGAGGCAGAAGCATACTTGCGACAATGAACCAATCTAATACCCTGCAAGCGGGGAAGTTCCAAGAATACAGAGGTCAACAGACAGCAATTATCAAGCTCGAGAACCTACAAGGCAAAAGCAGTTTAATCTCTTTGAATATGAATATTTGGTAAATCAGTTATGTACTTATGTCAGTATCAAAGACAAGTTCAATACCTCCAACAAATAACAATAAGATATGGCAGCCATTGAGGCTGAAGTAATTCCCTCGCAGCTGTGAAGCTTGAGAACTGTCAACATTGGCAGTCTAACAGACTTCAATGAGAAACAAAGGAGCTCATCAATAAAGGCTAATAAGATCTATACTTTGCCAAAAAAAATCACAAACTCTAAAGCATACCTCCAGAGAGATGTTTGGGCAGTATGATGCATCAAGATAACTAAGGTTAGCACAATTGGTGGATATTTCCCGTAGTGTTTCATCACTAACACATGAACAATTAGACAAGTCTAGGGAGACTAATCGAGGGCAGGAAGTTGCAGCGGCACGAATTGCAGCATCAGGAAGTTTGTGGCATGAGCCCATGTCAAGCTCGCGCAAAAGGGGGCAATGAAGCCCAGCCTGAGCCATGTTACTGCGCTTCAACGACAATTTTTCAAGTTGCGGGCACCTGAGAAAATATAGTATCACTTATTACTATAATAAAATGAAAATTTAATTTTAATGTGAAATAACACTTAAACATTGTTCGTGCATAGCATGGTAGTAGTACTTTATATTACCTTTTTCTACACAAGGATTTCAATCAAATAAATACATAAAATTACAAAAACTAGATATCATGGGCAATATAAGCATTTTACATGCATTTATGTGCACAAGCCTTGCGTGAAAATTGCATGGCTTCTCCAAAGCTGTTGCTCAGTAGGCGCAATAAAAAAATCTATTATGGGCGAAAATTCAGAAAAATGATTGATAAAAAAGTAATAAAACTTCTTTACCTAATTGATATCCGCATAACACGACATTTTGTTAGTAGAAGATGATGTAATCTATCATGATTAACAGCAATCTCCTGGATACCATTGCCAAGTGTAGCATCATTGATGTTCAATCTTCTCAGCATAGGGCAATTGGTTAAAGTATGGAAAAAATCATCAGCTATCTGTCCTCTTCCCAATGTTATAGCCTCAAGATTTCTGACAAAGATGATAACGAATCAGCCAAACCTATATAAATTGGACTCATAAATATCATCGTAACCCCACATACCTTAATGAAGATATAGCCTCCATAACAAGCCAGTGAATAGCAGGACCAGATATCTTTATTGATGTGGCATTAGGATATCGCATACACATATTCGCAACTGTACATGCATATAGATCTTAAATAAACATTTTTCCGATCTTGGTATACCATAGCAATAACAATTTTGTAAATGAAAATTAATAACAGTCTTCACTTACATTGGTCTACAGAAATGTCCCGATCTTCAAAATCCAAACACCTCCAGAAATCCTCATGAGCACTAGCAGCTCTCCATTGCCTACAGACACAGGCAGCTATGCAAAGATCGCGATGATCCAAGAAAGAGAAAACCTGATTACATGAATAGGGAACAGGTACTTTAGAAATGAAACCAAACTACAAGAAGGGGAAAAGGAAGGAAATTGTAAATTAGTACTTGGTATTATTTGAAGCAACTCCGCCATATTATACTATGAAAATAAACAAAGAGCACAATAATGATACTTTTTCCACTGGATCATACCATATGCAATAAATCATCAGTAAAATCCATCTTGACTCCCAAGTCTTCCGCCATTGAGGTGTCACTACCATCTCCTTCACTCTCTTTCATACAGCTAGAATCGGAGTTGCACTCCTCAGCAGAACCCATCAATATAAAAGCATTGTAACCCGTGCCATGATGAGATTGAACAGATGAACATTGGATGCTATCCTGATCTATGTGGTCCATGGATGCACTGGATATCAACATTTTTGAAGATGCTGGCGTTGCATAATGACGCTGACTGAAAAACACATTTACTCATAACCAGGGAATATATAATGAAGTGGTAAAGTTATAGCCAGTTAACCATAAACAAAAGGTTTGCATAAATTCTCTAATGTCACACACAAATGCTACAAGTAGAATCGGGAACTAGCACTTGAAGTGCCAGATAATTTATCTCTTTCAAAGAATAATCTTTCAATATCTTGTTACTGGAACAATTTCATGCTTAAAACTGGTGTTCGACGCTAAAATGATTTTTAATTCTAAAGAAACAAAACTCAACAAATATGATTTTAAAGATGGTCAGTTCGGAGCAGATATGACAGGTGAGAGTAATGTTGTTGGCAGCCATACGAATTTCCAGAAGGGAAAAACAAAGCACAGTTTACTGAGCGCCCGAAACTCACTCGAAATCGGAGAGAACTTTAGCGCGCTTACGCAGAGAATCGAGACCATCATCAGCGGCACTACCCGACCCAGCCGCTACAACAGCCGAGGCCGAACTACTCTCACCATCGGAGTACCGCAATGTTCGAGGCTGCGAATTGAACCAAGAGTGAAACTCACCCATACTCACAGCCGCAGTCATCGCGTCAGACCACCTGAAATGGTCATCGCTTTCGCGCCTATTAACAGCCAGACTTAAGGTCGTATCAGTGCCAACCAAAGGGTCATCGTCATTCTCGATATTTTCATCAGGCAAGCAGTCCTTTTCGAAAAAGTTTATCTCCCTCATAGAGTCGGAACTATTATCTTCCTCTCTTGCCACCTCGTCTTCTTCTTCGCTGAAGCATAGACAGCACCAAATCCTCATGCACTTGGAGTATGAAGCTGAAAGCTTACGAATCGTATGTCACGATCCCACGCATTTATAACAAAAATTCAGGGGATGGGGCCGATTCAAGGGAAACCCTAACGTCGAGAGAAGAGCAGGCCGATATCAAAACTCAAGACACAGAAAAAAAGAATGATAGAAATTTGCTACTGTAGGAAAGGCGGGGAAGACGCAAAAGAGAAGAGATTGAATGGATCTGATCGGATCTCGGAAGCCGGTTTCTTGGGATGTACCGTGGGTGTTCCCTATCTCGCTGAGGAAGGAGTGAAGGCATGACATGAAAATGAAATATATGAAATGGGAAGAGAAAATCTTGCGTTGTCCGAAAGAGAAAAGGAGTGAGAGGCCAAACGACGACGTATAAGCAGACAATAGTACCATGTACCATTCTCTCCCCATCCTTGGGGGAGAAGTTCGTTTTGAACCTTACAGCTGGTCTAGTGGCTGTTTGAAAAAATTTTAAACTGTCATTTTTTATAAATTATGATAAAAATTTTAAAATATTTATCTAATAAATTATAAAAATTATTTTTAAAAGTTAATCCACACACACTTAATTTAATTGCATTACACACCTATAATAATATTTTTTATTATATTACTACAGGTGACCTATTTAGTTAAACTTAGTGATAGTAATATAGATTGTAATGGTAAAATATATTTCACATATTTTGATAATTTTTATTCATAGAAGCCCATTGTGAATATTCATTGCAGTCATGTAATCTTGATGAAATCTCAATTTTAACCCCCAATAATATAATAAAAAGATAAGGTATGTCCTCAATAAAACAAATTGTACATATCATGGAATCAAATCATTTTTTCAAAAGTCCTAACATAGGAGCATAATCACGAGAGCGACGGAAGTTGGAAGCAAGGTGGTCATAGACTCACAGCGAACGGAAGGCAACGGGAGTGTTTGGTTGGGCTTATAAGCCCTTATTAAGCCCAATTGAGAAGTTATAAGTTGGTTGGGTACTGTTCAAGTGTTTGGTTTGAGCTTTTTCTGAACTGACTTATGATAAAATAAGAGCTTATTTCATAAGCTCCTTCCTCCAGCTTACCAATTGAGCTTAAAAGAATTTATGCAGCAAATGAGGATACAATTTTGCTGGATGATAGTCAAGAACAAGAGTCATCATCAACAAATGATTCTTGGACATCTGCAACCCAAATAAATCATGTTCGTGACGACATCAGGAACCTAATTGTAGGGAACAATTGATATGATTTGTTCTGTTATATTTGACTATATCAGAAACTTTAACTTTGTATTATTTCTAATTTATTTACATTTTCATTGCAATTTAATTATCTAAATTATTTCTAATACATTTTTCCACTTTTAATATATTTTACAATTTTTTATTTTAAATATCTCAAAAGTCACTTATTGAAAAGTCAAACCAAACACATTTACTTTTAGAAAAGCACTTATACAATCGCTAATCCAAACATAAACAACTTACATCAATTTGACTTTTACCCAATCGAACTTATCCATAAGTCACTTTTCAAATAAGTCACTTTTTCTACCGCCAATCCAAACACACCCAACGACAGACATTGGATTTACGATAGCCGGCGAGGTAAATTTCTTTTTCTTTCTTCTACTTATTCAACCCATAGCTACTTAGAAATTGCTTTTGTTTGCAAAGATTTTCTCTTATATAAGCAAAGTAAGCATCTTTTGAATTTGTTTGGACAAACAAACGAAGGGTTTGCTTCTTTCCTTAAAGCAAATTCGTTACAGGTTAAACAATACACATAGCTCTCTGGGTAATCTCATTTTTGTTTCCTTATTAAGAATCATTATACGAAGGTAACAATTTTTTAGGACTTTGGGTGAAAACCATTAAAAGAAAGGAACTTCGGTCTTAGATATATGATAAATGAGCAAGCTTTTTGTTTCTGAACTCTCAGTTTTGCCCCTTGTATCTTTTGTTGAATATGTGGAAAATAGTCCCACATCGTAGAAATGGTGAGGGAGGGGGCGGATATTTTAGTATAAATAGGAGGCATCCTCCCTCATTTTAATCATCCCTTCAACTTACCTTCTTTCTTCTATAAGACATTTTGTATTTCCTTCTCTTTTATATTATTTCACTTATAAATTGTTTAGAATGAAATTAGATTCTGGTATTTTCCTTATTGTTGTCTTATTTATTGTTTATTAGCTGTTATAGTAGTTGTGATTTATTATATTAGTAAATTACTTCTAGAAACTTTGTTTTCTAGTATTGTGGTTTTTTAGTATAATCGGTTACGCTCTATATATCCCGCTTCCGCAACAATTGGTATCAGAGCCAAGGTTCTGTCTGAGTATGCTCTGTGGTTGCAGTATAATCTGAACTTCCACATCAGAAAATAATTACCTTGAGGTTTTGCATTTGCAGCTATTAAATAATATTTAGAGCAGAAATGACGGACAAAAGGATTGAAGAATCCACATCAAGTGTCAACAATTCGTCTTCAGCATCTTTGCTTCTGACGAGAATTATGCCCAATGCGAAGTTTGCAGTTGAAATTTTTGACGGATTGGGACATTTTGGGATATGGCAAAGCGAGGTTCTTGATGTCCTTCTGACATAACAATTAGATTTTGCTATTGAAGAAAGAAAACCAAATAGCATGGGGGAGGAAGATTGGAGGATCATCAATCGTTTTGCTTGTAGCACTATTCGATCGTTCCTTTCCAGAGAATAGAAGTATCCATACACAAAGGAAACTTCTGCTTGTAGATTGTGGAAGGCATTAGAGGATAAATTCCTGAAGAAAATCAGTCAGAATAAGCTTCACATGAAGAAAAGATTGTTTCGCTTCACTTATGTTCCTGGTACCACAATGAATGATCATATCACCAGCTTCAACAAGTTGGTAATAGATTTGCAGAATTTGGACGTGACTTTTGAAGATAAAGATCTGCCTTGATGTTGTTGGGATCACTTCCTGATGAGTACGAGCACCTGGAGACTACTCTACTTCACGGTAAAGAGGAAGTATCTCTCAGAGATGTTTGTTCTGCGCTATACAGCTATGAACAAAGAAAGAGGGATAAACAAAGAGGTGGAGAAGCAAAGGCACTAGTCACAAGAGGGCGTGCTGAAAATCAATTGAGATCAAGGAAAGGGAGATCAAAATCGAGGTCCAGACCTAGTAAGGATGAATGTGCCTTTTGTCAAGAAAAGGGCCACTGGAAGAAGGATTGTCCAAAGTTGAAGAACAAAGCCAAGAAAAACAATGGGAAAGTTGCTATGGATTCAAATGTAGCTAATTGTGATAATGAAAATTCAAATTTTTCATTATCTACAATGACGTTGTCAAAATCGTCAGACGTATGGTTGTTGGATTCAGCTTGCAGTCATCATATGTGTCTCAACCGAGATTGGTTCACTGATTTCCAAGAAGGAGGATGTGGATTTGTCCATACAGCAGATAACACTTCACTTACCGCATATGGCATTGGTTCAGTTTGATTGAGGAACCATGACGGATTGATCAGAACATTGACAGATGTTCGATATGTACCAGATTTGAAGAAAATCTCATTTTTGTGGGAACTCTAGATTCAAAGGGGTTCAAGATCACTGCAGAAAGTGGAGTGATGAAGATACTTTCTGGTGCACTGGTGATAATGAAGGGTATTCGGAAGAGCAATAATACGTACCACTATCAAGGTAGTACGATTATTGGAATAGCAGCAGTGACATCCAGTGATGAGAAGGAGGCAGAAGCAACAAGGTTGTGGCATATGCGCTTGGGACATGCTAGAGGAAAATCCTTAAAAACTCTTTCAAATCAAGGGTTGTTAAAAGGATTAAAGCATTGCAGTTTGGAGTTTTGTGAGCACTGTGTAAAAGGGAAGCAGACAAGGGTTAAGTTCGGAACAACTATCCATAATACAAAAGGTATTTTGGATTATGTTCACTCTGATGTTTGGGGTCCTTCCAAAATACCTTGGACAAAGAATTTTGGGCTGAGGCAATTACATATGCGAGCCACCTCATTAATCGTCTACCATCTATGGCTATTGGTGATAAAACACCATTGGAATAATGGTATGGTAAACCTGCTACAGATTATGATTCTTTGCATGTATTTGTCTCAATTGTATACTATCATGTGAAAGAATCAAAATTGGATCCGAGAGCAAAGAAAGCTATTTTCTTCGGGATCACTTCTGGAGTCAAAGGATATCGTTTATGGTATCCAGAGGAAAAGAAGATTGTATTTATTAGGGATGTTACCTTTGATGAATCTGCCATGGTAAGAAAGGTAGCAGTTGAAGATACCCAGCAAGGTGATAGTGTTTCAAAGCAGGTGGAGTTTGAAGGAAAGATGATTTTTCCAGTACAAGGAGCAGACGGGGAAACAAGACAAGACTTTCCTGAGGTAGAAGAAGAGCCAGTTGATAGGGAGGTTTCGACTCATGGACCTCAACAGCAACGTGAATCAATAGCAACTAGCAAGCCAAAACGAACAATAAGAAAGCCTACTCATTTCGAAGACATGGTGGCTTGTACAACCTCAATTGCAGCTAATGACATTCCTTCAACTTATAAATAGGCTATCCAGAGCTCAAAAAAGGAAAAGTGGAGAAATGCCATGAATGAAGAAATGCAGTCCCTTCATCAGAATGGTACGTGGAAATTGGCCAAACTTCCCAAGGGTAAGAAGGCAATTGGTTGCAAATTGGTATATGTAAATAAAGAAGGATTTCCTAACCAAGGTGATGTGCGCCACAAAGCAAGATTGGTAGCTAAATGTTATGCTCAAAAGGAGGGAATTGATTATAATGAGGTATTTTCTCCGGTTGTGAAACATTCCTCTATTAAGATTTTGTTGGCTTTAGTAGCACAGTTAGAATTGAAACTAGTTCATATGGATGTAAAAATTGCATTTTTAAATGGAGACTTGGAGGAGGAAATCTACATGACTCAGCCGGAAGGATTTAGAGGTGCTGGAAAGGAGAATATGGTGTGTAAACTTGAAAAATCGTTATACGGATTGAAACAATCTTCGAGGCAATGGTATAAACAATTTGACAAGTTTATGTTGCAACATAAGTACAGAAGAAGTAGATATAATCATTGTGTCTATTTGTGGAAGTTTGAAGATTGATCATTTATATATCTCATTTTATATGTTGATGATATGTTGATAGCTTCAAAAAATCAGGCAGAAATTGAGAAGCTGAAGGTTCAACTAAAAGGGGAATTTGAGATGAAGGATTTAGGCGAGGTAAGGAAAATTCTCGGCATGGAGATAACAAGAGATAGAGAATCAAAGAAACTCTTTTTATCTCAAAAGGAGTATTTGAAGAGGGTGCTAAATCATTTTGGTATGAACGAGAGAACGAAGTCGGTTAGCACACTACTCGCCCCTCATTTTAAGCTTAGCGCTGATATGTCGCCAAAGGATGAAGATGAACGAGAGTATATGTCAAAGGTACCATATGCAAATGCCGTTGGTAGCTTGATGTATGCAATGGTTTGTACAAGACCTGACATTTCACAGGCTGTTGGAGTTGTGAGTAGGTATATGCATGATCCAGGGAAGGAGCATTGGCAAGCTGTGAAATGGATTATACGGTATATTTGTAATATGTAGATGTTGGATTGTTTTTTGAGCAGGAAGGTGATCAATCTTTAGTTGGGTATTGTGACTCAGATTTTGCGGGTGATTTAGACAAGCGAAGGTCAACTACTGGTTATGTGTTTACTTTTGCAAGAGCACCAATTAGTTCGAAGTCAACTTTGCAGTCAATAGTTGCTTTGTCTACCACAGAGACAGAGTACATGGCGATTACAGAGGCTGTAAAGGAGGCAATTTGGCTTCAAGGATTGCTTGGAGAACTTGGTGTTGGTCAAGAAAGCATCATAGTTTATTGTAACAGTCAGAATGTTATTCAATTAGCAAAGAACCAAGTTTACCATGCAAGGACGAAGCACATTGATGTTCGATATCACTTCATACGAGAAATTTTTGGAAGAAGGTGGAGTCTTGATACAAAAAGATACGGACAATTGAAAATCCTGCTGATATGCTGACAAATGTGGTGACTTCTATCAAATTTCAACATTGTTTGAATTTGATCAACATTGTTTAACATTGATTATTGAATTGTTAGCACAAATTTGTAATGAGGAGAAATTGAGAATGTGAGAATTTTCCCAAGGTGAAGATTTGTTGAATATGTGGGAAATAGTCCCACATCGTAGAAATGGTGAGGGAGGGGCGGACATTTTAGTATAAATAGGAGGCCCCCTCCCTCATTTTAATCATCCCTTCAACTTGCCTTCTTCATTCTATAAGGCATTTTGTATTTCCTTCTCTTTTATAGTATTTCACTTATAAATTGTTTAGAGTAAAATTAGATTCTGGTATTTTTTGCGGAAGCGGGATATATAGAGCATAACCAATTATACTAAAAAATCACAATACTAGAAAACAAAGTTTCTATAAATAATTTAATAATATAATAAATCACAACTACTATATCTAATAGCAGCTAATAAACAATAAATAAGACAACAATAAGGAAAATACCAGAATTTAATTTCACTCTAAACAATTTATAAGTGAAATACTATAAAAGAGAAGGAAATACAAAATATCTTATAAAAGGAAGAAGGCAAGTTTAAGGGATGATTAAAATGAGGGAGGAGGACCTCCTATTTATACTAAAATGTCCGTCCCCTCCCTCACGCTCTATATATCCTACTTCCGCAACATCTTTCACAAATTGTGTTTTCGTCCACAAGGGATGATAATAAATGAGTAAACTTTTCGTTCTCATTTAGCATCTATTAGATGGGAAGCTCTCACACGTTTCTTTCTTAAAACCCTGCATTCTTTAGTTTGATCTTTATAAATTCCTAGTTTTTTTCTCAACTGAATTCCTTTCATGCTTCAAGTATCTTTGGGTCTTGATTAGGTTTATGATGTTTCTTTAAAGTAGCTTATGTCTGTTCCTTTTTCCTTTGTGGTTTATGGGGGTGAGACAGTTGAGAATTTGAGATGTTCTTGACCGATTCTTAGTTTTTCCACAAAATTTATTTAGAATAATTGCTGTCAATTAACTCCTTTCTGCTTTATCATTCAAATGTACTCAAGAACTCCAACTATTGCTTTTACCTTTTTGGTAGGAAGAACATTTTTTCAATTGTAAAAAGGGCTAAAGAATATCATTTTCCCTTGTCTTTTGTTTGCTTTTCATAATCTGCATTATGAATTTGAACTGTTAACTAAGATAAATAACTTAAGAATGCATGACGCAAGAACTGATAAGATACCGATTTAAAATACTAACAGAAAATCAATTGGCTTATTTATCATTTGGGCTTCTAAACAAAAAACAATGGCAGGAGGCAGTTCCCTTTAAGCAAAGCTAGGGATGCTGCAGAAGAGACGCTCTCATGGATTCATGACCTTGATTGAGAATGTAAACTGAATGGCTAATAAAGCACCTCGAAGTAGGATTGAGTATGCAAATAAGGTCATAATTTATTTGGAATACATGCTATCAATTAACTCTTTTTTGCTTTATCATTCAAATCTACTCAAGAACTCCAACTATTGATTTTACCTTTTTGGTAGGAAGAACCTTTTTCCATTTGTAAAAAGGGCTAAAGAATATCATTTTCCCTTGTCTTTTGTTTGCTTTTCATAATCTGCATTATGAATTTGAACTGTTAACTGAGATAAATAACTTAAGAATGCATGACACAAGAATTGATAAGATACCAATTCAGAATACTAATAGAAAATCAATTGGTTTATTTATCAACTGGGCTTCTAAACAAAAAACAATAGCAGGAGGCAGTTCCCTTTAAGCAAAGCTTGTGATGTTGCAGAAGAGACGCTTTCATGGATTCATGACCTTGATTGAGAATGTAAACTGGATGGCTAATGAAGCACCTCGAAGTGGGATTGAGTATGCAAATAAGGACATAATTTATTTGGAAACTCTAGTTTCAACAGCTCATTAGATATTGCCAGCTCATGTCCTTAAAAGCAATCATATAGAGAACTTCTTGAACCCAGTGATCAGGGAGCAGAGTTACAATGCCTTGGACTCCATGAAGGTCTTTTGCAACTAGCTAATGGGAGTGTCGTTACCACTTACAATCCTGCATAAAAAAATTGTCAACTCAAACGAGACTATGAAATAAATATTTTCAAGGTTCATAAAGCATTAGTGAAAAACAAATACTCTTAACAATTATCAAAATTGAAAGACCAACTAAAGAGAACCGAATTACATGAGGGAAGTAGATACAATTCAATATTTAAAGGTAATTTGGCACTCACAAGAGGCTAGATATTGACTATCCTACAGAAGATTTATGGTTGAAGGTCATAGATAGGCATGTCCATGGCCAAGAAAAGATCGAGAGAAAATAGACAAATACCAAAAATTTAATTCCTAATCATTTTCTATAGTTGTAAATAGCAAAGATTTGAAGGTAATTTGACACTCATAAGCAACTAGACATTGACAACCATGTAGAAGATTTGATATATGCACATACACATGCTTAGCTCTTATTGATAGTAATAAATCAAATTTCATTAGGAAGAGAGATAAATGGAGCCAGAGGAATGAAACTCTTATACTTATATAAGAAAAGCCTCCTTGCTCGTACTCCACCATGCTCGTCCTCTCCGCTATCATCATCCCCTCCACCGCCATCATCCTATCTGTTGTGCTCATCCCCTTCCACCATTGTGAGAGGAATGGTTGGTGTCGATAGGGTTTAGGTGATTGTCGAAGAATCAGGCAAGGCATCTAATGAAGGAGGATGTGAAGTATTTTTAAAGGGTAAAGTGGTATTTAAATATATTATTTATTTTAAAAAATTATTATAAAATAACTCATTGCACCCTATTCTTAAAAGCATACCAAACATCATTTCTATAATTCTCATTACATTGCATTACACTACAGTGTAGGTGGCAATGTGGTTGAACTAAACGGGCTCTTACTTATTTCTTGTCTCGATCTTCGCTTTGCCTAGATACCAAGTAGGAGCAGCCAACAGGAAGAGAGCATGACGTCTTTTAGATTCAATGTCAACACTAGTCATATCGGTTGGAGTCTCTCATGTACGTCGCCCAAATGTAAATTACCAAGTTACTCAGTTATCAAAGTCGGATCAAGCACATAAAGGAATTATTTATCTCTATTGATAACAAATGTCACACACACTCAATTCAAAATGATTATAAACATATTAAATAGTTACTATTTATTATCAACCAACCGAATAGATTACAATTAATACCATTTTAGAAAGGATAAAAAACATTAATGAAATAAATTCTATCATACCCTTGTTGTGGAGTAGTGTGTATTTAAAAAATAAAAAATATGAAAAATAAACGATATGTTCAGATTATGTCTATACCTGGCCAACCAGTTGGCTTGTGAATTGGGCTAACAGATTAGGGTTCTGGGGGAAAGACTTTTCTTTCTATTAGCGGTGGCTCTACTACTGCTTGGTTTCATACTTTTCTGCATCATCTTACATCTCTCAACTTGGTGGCTTTTTATCTAGTTTGGTTGCTCTTGGTAGCCTATTGTTGGTGATTGATTGATCTTTTCTTTGTCGTCTCGCAAAGATGTCAACTTCTCCATCTCGCTGTCTTCCACCATGTAGTTCTGCTTGCTTTGACTATTGTAACTCTCATTTTTTATTTGCCAAGGTTTGTGCTCCTCATGTGATTCATGCAAGCAAACTCCAGTCTCTTATCTCCCTTCATTGGGAGCTTTGGGGTCATATTTCCATTACACAACGACAGGGGAAATATTTAGCTTTGCATTTTTCTCTTGCTGAGGATTGTCAATTTATCTTATATCATGGATTATAGATCCTTCAAGGTATTACTTTAGCAATTTATCTATGATCTCCTAATATTCAGCTTAGTCATGTAAGCCTTTCTTTCTACTTTATTTGGATTTAAATTTTTAATTTGCCAGTGGAGTTTTATACAATGGAGGTAGCTCAACTTATGGCATTGCGGGTTGGTTCTCTTTTATGTATGGATCTTGATTCTCAATCTAGGATAGGTGGATTTCACATCAAGGTAGCCTGTTGGGGCTCCCATTGGTTTGAAGTTGAGCCCCTGTTCGTCCTTCCTTTTGGCAAGGCGATGAAGCTATCTCTTCTCCTTGAACACGTGTCATCCTTCTGCCTTAGCTGTGGTAGTCTTGGGTTGTCTCCCGAGCATTGTCCTAAGTCAGTTAACTTTCTATGCCAATCTTATGTGGTCCCATATTCAGCGCTTGTTAACCAACTCTCTTGCCAACAACATATGAGATTCGATTTCGACTGCTTGGTATGGGCTCAAGATGTGGGCCATAATAGAGAAACTTATACTCCGGTTCATCCTTCCTTTTCCTCTGAAGCGACGAGCCATGCTTCTAGTTCAATTTCTCCACTTTCGTGCAAACGTCCTGGCCCTCCTTTAGTTTCTTTATTAGTTAAGAGAACCAGGCTAGTTAGTGAGTCTTTTAAGATATTAATTGCCTCCCAGATTAATAGATTTGACGGGGGTTTTCTTAATGATGATATGTTATTCCCCTTGCTTCGGTGTCACTCCCTTGCCTTGTCCACTGTTGAACCCTAGTCCTTTCATGTGATCTCGGCTTGCCACGACTTGGTTTCCTCTGCTTTTTGTGTTGCTCGTTGTTTTTCTTTATCTAGAGGAGATCACAGGAGGATTTTACATTATTCTCTTCAAACATCTGTATGCTTTATTCATCCAGTGTAGGCTATATATAGTCGAAGGTGGGAACTTTTACTCCGCACTAAGTCTCTGCATCTCAATAACATGGATCATCGACATTTTTTCGTTCTTCTTAGAATTAGTGTTTTACAGTTTCCTTCACCATTGACGCTAAGCGGGATGCACGATCTTGCGTATCTTAATTGGAGATATTTTCTTCTTTGTTGATCCTACACTTGGTGAGAGTGCTCTTCACATTGCTATAGAACGTACGGGGGTTTGTGCTGGCTCGGAGGCTTGGTTCGATGCTACTTACAAGTGGTTCCATTGGCTCTATGGGCTAATACGTGTGTATGGCTTCCAAGAGCCTCGTTGGGAGCTTCTTATGCGTGCTGGCTATTATGTGGTTCTTCCCATAGTCTCCTTTATATATCAGTTATCTTTATCCTCATCTTCGTGTTTCGTATCTGAGAGAACTTGATCAATCATTGTTGATTCGTAATTGCCACAATTCGACCTATATGAAGATAAAGCCTTTATCGGCGAGGAAGCTCTTGATTTTGCTGAAGAAATGGTGGTTCTAGCCCAAACAAATCTCTTCATACGACCTTTGATGATCCAGTTCGAGCTACCAAAGGTGGTTGCCGTCGCCGTCGCAGTTCACCTTCTGCGCAATTCACAGGTTCTGGTTGTGTGCTTGAGGCTTCTGTTGATCTGGGTTCTTGCAATTTTTTTGCCAAAAAGACCTTCGTCGCTGCACAATCATGGAATGGGCAGTGCCATGATTGTTCTTTTAGCTATTAGGCTGCTAAACTGGTCCATGTATGCTTTGGCTTAGTCTTTGCATGTTCTTTCTTGCAGGATTATTGCTTGGGTTGGTTTTTTTCTCATTACGTCATGCAGAGCTGGGTGGTGTGTTGTCTTCATATTTCTGCCGCTTTGCCTTATCTGAGTACCTTCTCTACCTTCCCATGGGAAGGCTTGAACAACGATAGTCCGTCTGGGTGGCTTATGTCCTTCGAGAGACATGCTGCAACACCCATCGGTCTATGTTCCGCTGCTCCTTTCAAGCTTTGTGGATGTCATTGGAAGATCCTTATGGCTGCTTCAAACCTTCTTCAAAACCGAAGCTTCTTTTCGTTTGGTTGCTTTGTTTTTTATGTTTGTTTGTTTTGTTTTCATATGTTTGTTTTTGCGTGTTTCTAGTTTGTTAGCTTGGGCTACCTGGACTGATCGTGTACAATTTGTAGTGTGGCCTATATTTTATGTAATCGTTTTATCTTGTGTTTGATGAAGTTTGTCTTTTCATAAAAAAAATGAATTGGGTTGACAGAAAATATTTCTCTTGCTTCATTGACCAAAGTGAAAGAATAAAGCTTGGCACCTATTGTTTTGGTTGAAAGGAGTATTAGAGATGTGGGTTAAAGTCGGTCAAGTCAGTTTCACTATGGTTAAGTAGTACTGATTTAGTTAGAACAATACACATGTTTCATCATATGAGAACCTCATGATTCCTTTATACTTTTCCTACGGTCCTTCATATAAGACCCAATATTGTATTTCACTTGACCTGAGGCGAGATCAATTCATATGAGATCATTATTCTCTCTCAAGTCTCGGCGTCGTGACTAGCGCAAGGAGCAATCCAATAATAATCTTCCTGGAAATAAAAAAAATCAGTAATAATCTATCAATCTCATTAGAAACAAGCATTCCATTCAAACAAGGAATGGGTTAGAAGGTTGTTTGGTTAATAAATATCATAGCAATTGACATTTTTTCAAAAAAATATTACTTTAAATAAAATATATTGCGTTTAAAATTATATAAGAAAAAAAAAGGTCCAGACTTGGTCTTATTCGCTCATCCATTCGATATGAACAAATATGGAAGCAGTGCCAAATCCAAGTCTGGGGGAGATCAAGTTTCTTCAGTAAAATTAAACATATTTAATGGGTGAATTAATTAACAACCCTGCGGGAACGATGCTTGGGGGAGAGGATTCCTCGTAAGCTGACAGGTGGGTCCCATCTGAACAGAATCCTCCTCAATATCATGGCTTAAATGCCCTCGTCATTGACTTCATTTTTTTACACTCACCACTACCCAAGTCATGGCTAGAATAAGAATTGAATTTTTGATATTGGGGTGCGGCTTTGGAGTGACTCATTTAATCTTTTAAAAATAATTTATTGATATCACCGTTGACGAGGCCGGACCAGCTAGTTTAAGTCGGAAATTGGTGAATTGGCCACCAAACTGGTCCAGTTCAGCCCTAACCTGGGTCAATATTTTTTATTTTTTTAAAAAAATTAATTTATTTTTTATATAGATTTTTGTTTAGAATTTCATATTATTAATCCTGAAATCTTTATTTCCTCATTGCTCTGACTCTGAGTTAGTTTCTATTTGACTCCAATTCGACTCACTATCCTCGACTGGTTCGAGGTTGGTCTTGATTTAATAACACTAGTATCAGCATAAAAAAATTACATTATGAGCAATTCAGTTCTTTGAGGCATCAAAGAGAAACATAGTATGATAGGAAGAGGTTGATGTGGAACTGAACAAAGTGAAAGTTAAATTCCCTCTAATAGTATGCTTGGAATTCCACTCAACATTGGTTTCAATGCGGATTTTGCTAGATGATTCATTTTCAAAATATTTATTTGGGCAGTGACAAAATGAGCCCAGAATCTACTGTAAGAAGATTAAGTATGGAGAATAAGGCGGCGGAACATTGTTTTGTGTTTTTTGTTTTACTTCTCTGCTTTAAAGTGAATCCATCTCAAGAGATTCATTCATATTCAACGCGATAAGAGTGAAAGGCACTGTTAGGCTTGCTCCCTGGCATGAATCATTATGCAGCTTTTTTATATTAAAGACCGTAGATTGCTTTTTAGGACCATAATCAAATATCGGCTCAGCTACATACTAAATACAGCTTGCTATGTTTTACGCCGACAGGGAAGCCAAGGTCTTATGTCACTCCAAAACATAATTAAGGAGAACGTGTAGACTGCATCAAGATAAGACACCATGATGAAGCACATCCTGCTCAAAAAAGGCCTCACTGAGATTTTTTTTCTTAAAAACTATACACCAAATACATGTTTCAGGGGCATTCTTCACAACCCTGCTCAAAAACCTCCAGGTTGAGCAGCTAAAAGTTTTCAATCTTCACTAAAGGTATAAGGAAACAGGGATGACCAAGATTTTAGTTTTCCACTTCCAATTTACCCGTGTTCATGTCTGAATGAAAACTAATCTCAGTGGTCAGGGAATCAAGTGTGGGCAGGCAAATAACAAGTTTGCTGGACCAAGTTTTGTGATGGATCCAGTTCTTAATTCACATCGCATCAAGCCCAATGAGCTCTGGGCCTGCATTCGAGCCATAATAGGCCACTACATCAAGGTCAATTACTTTCTCCCCCCCCCCAAAAAAAAAGAAAAGAAACACTGTATTTAATTTACAGACACACGTATGGAGGGACGAGGGAATATGCCTTCTTATTCATATGTAGCCAATTGCACAAACAACCACCATCATTGTTTACAAATTTCAAAGATTACTCCGTAGCTTAGATGTTATTGCTTGAACTTTATTCCTTAATTTGTCTAATTGCTTCAAGAATCTCAATACCTGGGAATTAAAGAATTAGTAGACATGTTCCCCTGAAACTGAAACCAGAAATAGCTAGGGTTATGAACCTACTATTTATTTAAAAACGAATGATTTTAAATGCAATTTTTATGCTTAAACTGGAAGGAATTGGTTAGTTCGATTTTAAAATATTTACAGGTGGTCCGTATTGTTGAGTATGACACACCAATAGTTATAATGGATTCCACTGCAAAGTAAAACAACTTATCAAAGGACGTGTAGACTCTAGAGTCAACATGTATGCACAAGGAAAATGAGGCACGCCCTTCGACACGACACGCAAACCAAAGGACGTAGACAATACTTTTGCATGAGACTCGTCTCGTAAATGCTCCCTCATTGGACGGTGCTTCTTACAAGAAATCATGATCTTATTATTGCCTCATAAAGTTGGTTAGCCAAACCCCCTAAAGTATTTCTCTACTTTTAATAACACCCAATTCTGTTCTTTTAATAAGGGAAAGAAAAAAGATATATATGTGGAAGACGCCAAAGAGACTAAAACGAAAGATAACAAAAGAGACCAAAGCAGAGCATAGCTAAAGTGGAAGATGAAGACATCGAGTAGATTTGTTTGATCCTGGAGCCGATAAAATATAAGCAAACAAGCAGAGCCCGAGGTATTTGACGAAACCTAATCCCCTTAAGGTAAAAAAGCAAAAGATTTCCTAGAGTTCTTAGCTTCTTGTTTTCTTCGATTAGATTTGATCTTTTAATTTTCTACATGCAAAAAAGCTTTTTGAAAAAGGAGGTGAGAAGTGGGGGCAATGGAGAATCCAATACCGGAACACCAAGCAAATCAAATGGGTTTTACTTTTTTATCTTTCTAACTTTTGTCAAGTTTAAAAAGAAGAAAAATAAAAAGCAGGAAGATGGATTAATTAAAAGCGATGAACCTTAACGCTGAAGAGGCCATAGGTAAGGACAAAATGATCTCGAACTGAAACATCAAGGCCAGATAAGATTGTCTCAGATAAGACACGTAGAGATGTAGTGGGGTGGTCCGAAATGGATTATTGGCATATATATGTAGGCTGTGAAGGATTGAAATCTTAAGGGACAGTATGGAAAAAGACTTGCACTATATATATATATATAACCAGTTAATTAATTTTGCTTGATGGGATGAAAGTGACGCCGACCAATTATGCTTCACACAGATGTGTCATTGTTCATCACGAAGCATTAATTCTACTCTGAACTGGCTCATCAGCTTTGGCCACAGTTTGTTAAATTTTGGACATGACCGTCAAATAGAATCATTGACCGCGGCGCATCTTAAAAATGACCAAAATTCAATATTCTTCATTTTGCCCATAATAATATTCCTTTACAATATATCGCTGCGACATTTTATGACACTATTTGGTGCGGTTGGAAACAGAAGACGGTGGTGGGGGTGGGGGGAAAATCTAAGTGAAAATTAAAAAAAAAAAAAAAAGCTACTGGATATGAGAACAAGGTCTTCTGTTGTTTGACGAGGATGATGACTAAGGTTGGGGGTTTCTCGAGAATATTTTCTGTCCAGGTGCAAGGATAAACAAGGGATCAAAACTGGACTTTCTGCTCACGAATCTGGTCCATTGATTCCCAAAATGTCGCTTCCAATCCTCCTGACACTTGTAGTGAGGAAGGTATAGCTTGAAATCAAACCCTCTGCTGCTGCAGAACTGAATGATCTCTTGGTTTTGTGCCACAAGCACCTCTGGGCCCGGTCCTCTTGGGGGCGGCGGGTTAAATCGGAGCAGCGCCACAATGTAGAAGATGTCGCTCTCCGGCAACGCCACCGAAGTTCGAGAATCCCACCTGAGTTATCCAAACATGATAGAATAATACAATATTTAGTTTTGACCAAACAAAGTAATCCAACTTGTACGTATCGGTGATTAGTCTTGAGATTGAATAATTTAATTGGGCGAGGTCAATTTAAAGCAGTTGTTTTCGTGCCAAATTGGCTACTAAGGGAAGGGGTCCCAACAGGAACCAAATTCAAAGGCAAAGGAGAAAAGCAGAGGGAAGATTTGGTCCCAAGGCAAGAGAAAAATTATACACTACCTCCTGTTGAATTTTTTTAATTAAAGACATACTTTTAACCATTTATGTTTATAATTTTTTCTTAAAACTAATAAGTTTAACTTATAAATTAGTATATAATTTAATCATATATAATATATAATATGATTAAATAATTTATTTAACTCCCTTCACCTTTTTAAAAAAAATAAATGAATGTTATATTTAATATAATTTCAACACAGCAGACAAATATAATGCTGGTGTCCTTGTAATCGGGTTGGCGAATAAAATAAATATGCTTGTCCATTCTCAAATAGCAACACTGACCATGAAAGCCACAATACTTGGGAACGTAATTCTCAACACTTACCAACTCCTTTATTTACTCTCTCGCTTTATTCCCCCCCAACCTCCAACCCAATGTCTCTACGTTTAAGGCAAGAATCCACCACCCCCATATCTTCAGATACACTTTAACCTGGTTAATTAATCAATCCGCTTTCCCCTAATTAATTAATTTATTAATTAAAAGACGGATTTACGCGCTACCCGGACCCACCGTATCTTTGTCCCGTTCTATGTTTGCGTAATCCGCCAACCCGCCCGGGGCTGCAACCAACTGGCTCAGCCTCAGCTGATGCAATGGGGGAGATCTGTGCTGTCATGTTGTACGGTCGATCGCAGAGTAGGGAGGGCCACAGGCCACTCCACATGGTCGACCTTAATAGTAGAAAAATATTTGACCCTCCCTCAAAATCTTAACAACCCCGTTAAATTTGGCTCCCATGAGTAGTCACGAGGCAGCGACATCCCTCTTACGTGGCATCAACGGATGCCGTTGCTGTCATCGACCTCGCATCATCTCTCGGCAAGCTCATGCATATCAGCTTTACACGTGGCAACCATGCGAGGGACACCCACCAACTAATGCATTTAAACTCTAGGGTCCCCCACACAAGTACATATATGGTAGACGCACAACACAAGAAGGCAGGCTCATCGATCAAAAACAAAAGCAAACAGATTTCCTTTCTAAATAAATTCTAACTATAAGGGGGGAAACGTAATTAACTGGAGGAATGAAGGGAGGGGTACTTACTTGCTTCGTAAGAGAGGGTAGACCAAGATGGGCCCACCTACTCCTTGGCTGAGGATGCCCTTGAACACCTCACGATCAAAAGCAACGATGTTGTGGCGGGAGACAAAGAGGTTGAGCCAGGGGTGAGGGGCGTCCCAGATGCCGTTGGCTTTAGCTTCTTCCTCCGCACGCTTAACACGTAGCAAGAACTCGGTGTAGCGCACGTCCACCTGGAACTTGAAGGCCCGGAGGAAGCGCAGCCGTCGAAGCAATCTATCCACATCCTACGAGGGGAGGGAAGCAGAGAGTGAGAGGATTGCAATAAACGGGGGTATAAACGTCACTGCAGGAAATCAAGGGACGTGTCATCCAGTTCACATTTTCCAGATTCCAGAAAATGATGGCATTTTGGCAATTTGCACACATAACTGTGGGGACCGTAACGTCAGCCATATCTCAATGATCAGCGCAATGGAGCACCCACCCTATTTAACCACAAGGTGACGCCCTATATTGCGAAAGTGACCCCTCCCGGACAAAATAGGCTAGCCATAACCCCACCAAGTGTTTGCCCAACTGCCCATCGGGCACTCGCAATTTGAACCCAAAGCCATGCCCTTTCACCGAAGGCTCGTGTGTCAGAAAATCCAATGGAAGATATATCATGGCCGTATAGCCCATTTTCAACAACCATTTCTAACAGGAGGTAGGGGTGCAAAAAAATTATTGTAAATACTCAAAGGAGGGAAAAAATTAATTGTTTTTTTAAAAGCACAAAAGCTGTGCCATCATGGCCGACGGGAATAAAAACCGTCCTGTGAGGCTCCACCTCTGTACACGTGTTAAGTGAAGTCTCTTATAGAGTGTTTTGACTTTTTACCAGGGTCCCGCCCTCTAGTCTTCTACGGTAAGTCTTTGAGCTGAGGGAGCGAGGGACACACTTCGCAACGGCGTAGGTCAAAACTCGGTCATGATTCGGCAAGCCGTCGGACACCCTCCCCTCCCTCATGCCCTCGACCCCACCCTCTAGTAAAGAAAGAAAGTCAAAACTCTCCCCCACTTATGAACGGCAACTATAATAGAGCCTATTCTGCCGCAATCGCGACCGCATACACCAAATCTCAAATAGGTAGAGAGATTAAAAAAGGGACTAAATTAGTTACCGCATCGACGTCAGAAGGGTGGTCTGAGTTACGACAGTGAAGAGCGAGCTCGAGGCAGTAAAGTACGGGGCCGGCGGTGGCGGGGATTTGGTTCGGGTCGAACTCTTGGTCCGGGTCCAATGGAACTATGGGCCACCCGTTGGCAGGGTCGTCGCTGTTCACAAATACGAACCCTTCCACGTAATCGAAAGAGTCGTCTTCTTGACGAGTTATCAACGACTCGGCATCCCTAGTGAAGTCTTCAAATTCAGAGTACACTATCCTTATCCATCTCACCTAATCACATGAGGAGAGAAAAAAAAGAAATTTTTTAAGCAAAAATGGTTACGTTCCATAAACGTGTCGTTCATGCAGAAGCGCTAGCTCAGCAATTTTCTGGTGCATCAAACAACAAATGAGAAATGCAGAGAGAGACTGCGACTTCATTTTCCTAACATCAGTTCAAATCTGGAGTTAAAAAAAAAAATCAGTGAGAATTTCATAGTACCCCACCATATCTGGTGCTTGTTGAAGCACGACCCTGGCCCTGGTGATGATGCCGAACTGACCCAGACCACCCAACGCAGCAAAGAAAAGTTCGGAATTTTCGGTTTGGGAACAGACCAACGTATCGCCTTTGCCCGTTACAACCTCCAATTCCGTTACGTTCGAAGTTTGGGGACCGTAACGGAAGGTTTGGCCGCTGACCCCAGCATTAGAAAGCGTCCCTCCAACCGTTAACCCCAGATAATCCGTCCACGACCTTGGGGCCAACCCAACCCGTACGCACCGTTTCAGGACGTCTTCCCATAATGCCCCTGCCGAAACGTCGACGTAGGCTGAGCCATTACTACTCCGCACCACGCGAATATTCTCCTCCATGCTGCGCATGTCCAGGACGATGCCTTGATCGGCCATAGCCTGGCCGTTAATTGAGTGGCCGTTGCCTCGAGCAGCAATCGTCAGATTCGACGACCGAGCTGCCGCTTTGAGGACCCGAGCGATGTCGTCGGCGGCGGTCGGCTTGATGAGGGCCAAGGGCTTCACGGACTGCAAGCCTCCGAAATCTTTACTGGCCATGCCGTTGGGTGCACAGTCGACGGTGCCTTGAAGGTCAAGCGCTTCGGAGAGGCCGACGACTAAGTCATCGTCGGGCCTTGATTCTTTGTCAGTTCCGTGAACGAAGTGCTCCAGGTAAGCTATCATATTGAACCGCGAAGTTAGCTGGTGGCGATGGCTGGGAGGGAGTTATGGGCGGCCGGCGACTGGTGAGAGTGAGGATGGCTCTCTTAAAAGTTAAAACCGAGGCCGGCGTCGTTTTGATGGGTGTTATAATGCAGAGTTGAGGGTGCTGCCAGGTGAAGTTTGTCCTTAAATAGCGGCTGATTTGGATTTATTGGGGATTTTTTTGTAATGAGGGAATTAAATGAATTATTTTGGGAGATTCAACAAAAATAATGACGTCATGACTCCTCTCAATATCCTGTTGAGGCTGTGATCCTTTCGACATCATCTGTCTGCCACTTATACGAATTTTGGAATATATAATTTGGGAGCAGTGCTTCTGCAAATGCGACCTCATGATGCTTGTGAGCTACACTTTTTTGTAGGAATAATTATATTTAGGTCCGTTTAATTAAAAAAATAAAAAATTTATTTTATAGAATTATTAATGGCGTTTATGAATTTATCAATTCATGAATTTATTAATAGGATATTTTTTTATTTTTTTATACGTGATCTAAACGCAATTCTCTATTTTTTATATTCCATATATCGACTCACACATGGCGAGGGATTATCTCATTTCCCACATGCCCGCTAGCGAAATCATCTTTTTACAACATTATCCCCCAACTATCTACCAATGTTGGCAGCTAAAGTTGGTGGTAGTATTATATAAGAAATACTCTTCCCCGTATTTGTAATATCATACACTTTTTTAAAAAAAAATTGGTATTTTTTTCACAATCTTATTATCTAGAAACCATTCTATTTTTTTTTTCTTAGTAGTGATTATGAGAAATTTAAAAAAAAGGCTTAATTTTCTTTAGACCAAAATAAGAGTTCGAAATGTGTAGGTAAAAATCACTTTAACCAAATTAATTAGGTCTCAATTTCGATTGAGTGTATACCTTCCCTAAATTGTGTGTCCCTCGAAATTATTTGTTAGTGAAAAAAGAGAGATTCGCATGGAGGTGTCCTACCAGGCCAGTTGTGTTCGCGGTATAACCTTTTCATTATTGGGACGATAGATAAGTGTAATATGTATTTTAGGAATTGATCTGAGGATTAATATACTCCCTCCACCATAAAATGTATATTTACCTAATAATTTGATTAGATTAAAAAAATTAGTTAAGTGAATTAATATGACATGTATTTTTTAAAATACTCTAGTTAACTTTATTAATTTTCATGTTCTTTCTTCTTTTAATTATTATTGAGGAAACATCAATAGTAATAAATTTAAAAAAAAATGATAAACATAAATAACTGGAGGAATATTGTAGAACATGGACTATGTGACAAATTAATTTATACAAAATTGTAAGGGACATTCAAAGTTAATAAATATTATAGTAATGAAATTATTGTAAACTACTTTATAAGTCTAATTAATGCATCTTTCCATGTTATAGCCAGTTAGTTGGAGTGGTTTGTCACGCTCAAGCAAAACGTTCAAACTTTGAACCCCAAAAGAAATTAAACAAACTGCAATCAACAAGTTAATTGATTATTGTATGAGTTGCTCCAAAACTTCACAACCATTCTGTCCAATCTAAAATAATGCTGCTCTTCATTCTTCATTAATTAAATCGCGACGTTTAATGTAAAGTTTGACATAAGCAGAATTACGGTGATACTGTGTTGAAAAGAGACGACACAAGCAATGAATCCTAGGCATGTCGGTAATCAAAGTGCTTGCAACGTTGCTTTTACTAGTTAATATTGCTTTTACTAGTTAATATATATTGTAGTGTTTTCCTAGGGCTTCTTTCATTGTAATTTGTTTTCCAATTTAAACTATAATATGTCAATGGAACGAAGTACTGCATGTTAATAACATTTTTAACTGCAACAACAGAATCAAGGTCACCATTTATATTCAAATACACATAAGGTACAACAGAGAATTATTAAATTTGCGCGCGTGATTAGTTCAATGGTCAAATATTTGTTTTTATTTTCCTCTCTAATTAAACTGCTGTTGTCAATGTTACACTAATATTTTATGGGAGAAAGAAAATCAAAAGTCAAATTATGGCCTTATTAGTAGACACGTTAGGATAATTAAATCAGTAATAATGCTACACGATATATGCTAATGAGTACTAATATTATTAATTTAAGACGAGAGGTATCAGTATAGAGTGGCGTAGGGCTCTTCCTAACAAACTCAAACCTAACTTAATTATATTCCAAAGCAGCCTATCAAATCTCCAAATTCTTTAATTTGTAGTACTTGACACTGAACATACACCTGCCAAACCTCGATCTGAAAGAATTATAGAGACTAGTATTCATATGTAGTTATTGAATCCACATAATATTGGCGTTTTACAAAATTCTTTTAATAAATAATATGGACGGTGTTATTTTATTGGTCATCATATTTCAATAGATATATTTATCAATCAATAGGTATCTAATCTAGATTTTCACGCCTCACAAGATCTTCCATAATTTTTTAGAGTAGCTTGGAGTTCAAGTTTGCGCTTCAATATAATTACCGAATTACTTCTCTTTTTTTTTAAAAAATCCTACATGTATACATGAATTCTATCCACCTAATTTTCAGTTTTTCACCCCAAATATTTACCAAACTTACAATTTCAAGCATATAATTAACTGTGCTCGCAAAATGATTTCTTCAAAAAAGGGTAACAATTTTTTTTTTTAAAAAAAAATCAATGAGTCATTCATTAACCTCATATATATCTGAAAGTTATATTTGAATGGAGTCTATGTTCACAAAAAGAATGGCAGCGCGCATATAAATGAACAAGGACTGGTAGCCATGCATTAAACAAGTCTTTTGTCAAATGGGCGTGTCACGACATTATTTTAATGTAGGCAAGCTCATTAATATATATAAATAGGTAACTTAAATTGGGCAAAGCCATCGATCACAAAGAAAATAAAGAAGCTTTCATACGAGAATCCAAGGCCGATAAGTATCACACATTCACACCTTAAAAGGAGGGGAAAAAAGGACAAACACAATAAGACACCAATAAATGGATAACTTTACTTAATAAGAAAGAATGCACAAAAGTACAATATAAATTTTTTTATTGACAAAACTAGGAGAAAGGGCTTAATTAGTTGCTCACAGCTTATGAAATGAAAAAGAAGAAGAAAAAGTTTAGTGAAAGTGATATCTAAAAAGTTGTTTAAAACTTAGCTTGCTCTCAATTTTATTTCTTTACCCTATCTAAAAAGTCCTCGAACCATATAAAACAAAAACAGTAAGAGAAAAGAAGCATAAAAACAAAGCACAAAGATGATTGACTGTGCGACCCCACAGGACCAAAGGCAGGGAAATTCGGAGGCCTTTTATAACGGTAGTGAAGAGAGAACAGAAGTTTGATTTTGATGGAGGATTTAATAATTCAAATAGAGAGGAGGCAATAAGAAATGATGAATCCCACCAAAACCTTGTTTCACTACAACTCTTAAAAACTAAGAAATAAAGGAATTGAGAGAAACTATAAGAAATGTGTGGTGAGGAATAAAATAATGAGAACCAATAATGTTTTGTTTTTCAACTTTTATAACGTTGTTGTGTTTATGTGCAGTAGCTTATAGTTCGAGATTTGAAAGGGAGAGGCATGAACATGAGAGTGTTTTCTGGTTTTGGCGGCTATGCGCATGCCTTTGAGGCAAGTGGACCAACAAGAAGTCACCTCCATCGATCTATACATGCATCTATATATCCATGACACTGTCTCTATTAGATTCATTACTCTCTTTAAAATTGATTTTTTTTAATTAAGCACACAAGTGTACATACATTTTTTTAAAGACAATGTAAATGTATAACTTAAACAATATTGCTTGGGTTAGGTTGAAAAGACTTGATTTTTCTTAAATAAGTATGAAGATTTAAATCTTGTGATGAAAAAAATCATTAATTTGGGGAGAGACATACAATTGAAGAAAGGCGTTGGAAGGAGTTGCTTAATTATTTGCAAATATGTATGGTTAAATAATTGAGGCATGGAAGTGACGTTTCTCTCTCGCGTGATTGGAGACAGTTTCACGTTGTCATTGTGTCGCTAGTTACTGTTATTATCATCTCAATCAAACAGTACTTTAGGCATATCCTTGAGCCATTCTTTTCCAGGTTTATAATTAGTGATGAGGACTACTGTTATTAGGTTGGATTAGTTTTATAATTTGAATTTATCTTGTTCAATTATCTCTTTGACTCGGATATATTATTGAGCCTTCTTTCTTACTCTCATCAGAGGATCAAATTGACGTCTTCTCGATTTATTCTCCGATTTCTTTGGTTGAAAACCCAACCTGTCTTATGTACTACTTTCATGCTTATTGCATAAGCAGATATGCACTTCACCTATGAAATTCTCTTCATGTGATTGGATTTATATATCTTCGTAGAATCGTAGGCATAGATTTTCTTAATCATACCAAACAACCTTACTTAATGTTTTCTTTCGCTTTCTTATTTGGTTGCTATAGGAAGTTAAGAACATTAGACCCACACCGTCTCTTCTGTGTGTACTTAACACTAATTAAAGAGGGCACTTCAAGTTACTTGCTGGACTCAATTTGTTGACCTGAGCCGACTAATGAATTAGAGGGACGCAAATTGCCTCGTTTTTCTAAACAAGTGATTTTCCTACATAATCTAATAATTTGCTTAACAATTTTCTAATCTTTCCTACGTAACACGGTACGAGATGACAGATGAGGAAACCCATGATATTATTCAAAAGATTAGGCATGATGTCTTGTGGGTGATCTTGAAAACGAGGTGATATACTTGATGACAATCGCACTAAAAAAGGTCAGTTACATATCCCAGCCAGCTAACTTGTGGCTTTAGATTTTTGAACAATACTAGTTAATTTGGACACTTCTGTTGAATTATATGTACATAGGAAGATATGGTTAGGTTCGTTGAGATACGCATGAACGAGGCATGAATCATATTTTCCTTTTGATGTGACTGAGGTTGAACAGCCGTAGGCGATCTTGAAGTTGAACTTTGGAGGCCCCAAGTATCTTTAGTTATGTTGGTGTTTGCGACCAATTATAGCGAAATCCTTAGTTTGGATCTCTCAAAACAAAAGGGCTTTTAGCAGCACACAATATTTATATGTGTATATATATATATATATATGTATATGTATGTATATATGTATATATATTACAAGGATGTATGTGGCTGTCTTTGTTCGGTTCATAATTTGTAAATGTACACTGACTTGAGCTCAGGATGAAGTCCATTATTCTCTCTTTGGCAATATTATATCTTTTTTTTTTCTAGAGTGAAAAAACGAATTCAACATTCCTCAAAAGAATGAATTCGTCATGGTGACTTAATGTTTGATTATTGTACAAAATTACATTAAGATCCCAAACACATAAAAAAATAAAAAAATGATTCCTTAAAATCGTAAAATAAAAAATTGATCTCAAGAAGTTGTTAGTAGAGCCCCTTAAATTGTCAATACTCAACTCTTGGAATTGTTAATGGGATCAATTTTTTATTTTTTTATTTTGATGAACATTTATTTATTTATTTAGGATCTCAATGTAAATTTCCCTTATTTAGTTTTGAAAAAATGGGCCATCGATTATTATATTATAGTCAAATGCGTGATAATTGAGTCTTAGAAGTCTTTGGCTTACTCAAAGGCATTGTCAGAAAAAAAGAAAGAGAAGAGTGGCTGGTGCTTCTTCTATCGCCTATTCCTATTTTGACACGTTCCCATGCCCTAATTATTACCTCAAAAACTTGTCTCTTTTCTCTTCGTACTTATTCTCAAGAATCACAGTACAACTTTATATCATATCAGTATTGTCGGCACAATAGATTAGATCAATTAATTGAAAGGAAACCGAACAGAAATATCAGCTAGCTATCTAGCTCTATATAGAGGCTTAACAAGAAGAAATTAAATCACCTTATCCTTCTCAATCTCATAGTCTTGTCCAGGAATGATGGGTTAAGAAGAAGTAGAAGGTTCAATCTTTTTGGTTTCCCCGTCCATCATTCAACATATAATTGGTGCCCATAAAATGTATGAGATATTCGTGGTTTTGACAAAGTGAAAGGACGACATGTGGTTGGCTTCATAATAAGGTGGTAATTTGTTGGAACAATGAGAGTCCACGCGGCACTTTGTCTGATATGGATGCGTTGTTGAAATGTGATTGGTGGAGGGAGAGTGACAAACTTTTGCATCTCCATGAGTATAGTACGTTCGTTGGTTATCTGGTGTAAATTCTAAATGCTGTCACATTGTTGCCTTGCTTTTCTTCGGCAAAGGGTGAACAGTTGTTGACCCCTGATTGGCTCATTTCTTGGTTCTGTAATCTGCTTGGGGATTCTAGTGCGTTTCTTTTGGTTTTGATGAGTTTTTGTTTGCCAAAATATCGAATCCACTCATTAGTATTTATGGATATTAATTTTCGTATGTTTCCTCCATCACCAAGATTGTAATGATGATGTGATTGTTTTCCGCACAGGTGTCCCGCTCTCATTGGCTTCTCAAACCTTAATCATTATTTATCCATACTATTGGCGACACGATTTTGATAGAGATAGAATTCGAGTACAATCTTACCCCAAGTTAAATCACTGAGGGCAGAAATACGGAGAATGATTTCTAAATATTACTTGGTGAATAAAGGCTGTATCTAGAAACACGTTGGTGGCATGTAAACGCAAGGTGAGATAAAAAACTTAATGGATTTGATAAAAGAGTGTTTGGGTTTACGGTTATTATCACTAAGCGTTTTTTTTTTATAAACGTAGCTTTTTTGAGAAGCCCAAAATGCTAGCTTCTCTCCTTACCGCACCGTGAATTCATTCCCTGCGTGAAGTCAAATCTCAGCTCGCTGTCTCCATTTTCTTCTCATAGCTCGCAGCTTCCTTGTCAGTTTCGGTGCTGCTGCTCCGTGGTCGGCACTCCCTTGAACTATGACAGTGGCTTCAGTGGATCACCGGTGAGAAGCGTGGTGGCTGTCGGGTGGCTTCAGTGGATCCTTGTATGCATGTACACGTGTTTTGTCCTCCTCACTTTTTTTTGTTTTTTTTAATATGCCATGTTTACTGGTTCGTGGTTCAGTTCCGAGGAGGAAGAAGAAGCTGACCAGGGACTTTATTACAAAATTCAAAAGTTCTCAATTAGGGATTAAAGTGAAAATTATTGAAATAAATTTGCAGTAAAAATGTAATTTCCAAAAAATATGGGTACTTATCTGTGATTTCCTTGGCCCCTTTTCTTTCTTCACTTGTAATTTTCATAAATTTTTGGGAATTTTTCTGTAATTTTATCCAATCCTCAAAATATTTATTCTGAACCTCCAAAATCTCCAATTTCTTATTAAGCATCTACAATGCAAGATTAAGCATAAGGTAACATGAAAAGTTCAAGAGATCATTTATATGAATAATTAACAAATTTTAATAATAATTGAATTTTTTTTTATTTTATCAAATTTTAATTTAAATTTTTCACTTCAATTATCATAATTTATACAAACAATATGTGTGTAGTATTCAATAAAGTTCATGTCATTTTCAGTCATTTTCCATCTAAATGGGCTTTTCAAACGCTAATCCAAACAGATTCAAAGTTAGAAAAAAAGCTACTTTTGTCACCGCCGACCCAAACATAAATCACATTTAAAATTTACTTTTTTTTTCAATCTGACTTTTGGAAAAGTCAGATTGAAAAAAAAGCTACTTCTTCACCGCTAATCCAAACAGGCACAAGTGTGATGATATTAATCTTCCACATACCTTTATCTCATCCCTTTATGATGAAATCCAATTAGAGCTTCACAGAAGTATAAACCCTACTATGACTTTCATCTAAATGGTCATTTTTTATGGGATGATTGCAAAATATTACTTGTTGAATAGAGATAATGATGTTAATCTTTGACATACCTTCATCTCATCCCTTTCTGATGAAATCTAGTTAGAGCTTCACAGAAGTATAAACCATGCTATGTTTCTCACCTAAATGGTCATTTCTTATGGGATGTACCTAGTTCAGGCATGTGTGATTCTGATTGCGAGTGTGATACTCCAGAACGGTGGGAAGGGTCTGATGATTATGAACAAGAACTTTACCTATACAAATATGCAATCAAGCATGCCAGGAAAAATAAATCATTTAAAAGATCTTCTTGCTGCCGCAATAATTATCGTGTCCATAAAGATGATGATGACTATGACCCAAAACAACCCATTAAGAAAAGAGGATGCTCCTCCTCTTCATGGGAGATCTTCTAAAGATATGTCTCTTGTTCAATTGATGATGGAGACAAGAAATTCAGATCTTGTCAAAAAGTTTTTTCTAGAACCAAAACCTGCAATCCCAGTCATTCTATCAATTATTGCTCAACCAATTCCGTGCATAGGGATTATTAGAAATTCTTATGACCAGGAGTTTCCTCCACTTGAGAGAAGAACATATGAAAATACTAAGGTCTATTTTTGACCTTACGTAACCCCAAACATAGTTGACTCTCAAGGACATTTCAGATCAGCCTCTGCAGCTGATGAAGTACTGAATTGGCATACTCAAAATGTTGTTTGTCAAAACACAGCATTAACCAGAATTAATTCCAAACTTGATTCCTTGGCAATTAAGATAGATGGTCTGACTTTCCAAATGGAACAGATGACTGAAGAAGTCCATATACTCTATGCTTTTCAGACAAAGCAAGCTCAGAAACTAGATGCAGAATTAAGAAGATTTATCGCCACAGGCTATGTAGGACCAAAATTCAAACAGAAAGAAAGAGAATTATCAGCCATACAGAAAGATTTGCAGAGAATAGAACTAGATATGGCCAGAAAATAATCTCAAGTCATATATGAGTCATATCCCTCATTGCAGAGAATAGAACTAGATATGGCCAGAAAACAATCTCAAGTCATATATGAGTCATATCCCTCATACCCTTTAATTCCACCACCTATCTATCTATCATTACCTACAGTTTATCCTAAAACAAATAATTATAGCAAAGTATTTCGAATGAACTATCCTTTATTTCAACAAATCCAACTTCCACTTCAGTCTAATTAAACCTATTCTTAAACCTTCTCCCAAAATACCAAAAAAACATGTTTCTCATTGGCTTTCCTATTCAACTTAATTATGAAAATGAAACCTTTTCAGGATCAAAAAAGCATGTTCAGACATGTACCAAAATAAGTGAGCCTGTTGTTTCTTAACTTACCCCACTACCAACCACCTCTCATGATAAAACAAAGCAAAAGCAAATTGAAGTTCAAATTCCTCAGCCTTCTCAAACTTCTCAACATACCATTCAACCATTGACCCAACAAACCACAAACCCTCAGGATTCCACTATGACAATACTTCATAATCTCTTTGAACCACTTTAAGACTTAGACTCATTTAGTTCACAATCAGATGATTCTTTTATTTCTACTTGTAATGATGATTCAGAAGAAAATTTTGTTGATATTTCTAGAATTGCAATGGTCTAACCAAATGAAGAAGATGAAGAATTTGAAGAATCATATGTAGAACACCCATCAGATCCTCCCTAGCAACACGATTTCACTTACAAACCATCGACTGACCCTTGTTCACCTTTGATGATATTCATAGTATAAATAGAGGGACAAACTCCATGAGTTTAGAGCTTTGACTGATTTGCAATTGACTGGATAGAGAGTAACTCTTCAACAAGTTCTCCAAGAATTTGTTTCAAGATTTACTGGAGCCTTAAGAGACTGGTTTCAGCACCTTAGTAAATATGAGAAATTACAAGTGGTTTAAGTCCAGACTGCTCGTATTCTTCTTGGCATAATTCACAAAGAATTCATTGGAGCTTTCAACATAATTGAAAAAATGGAAAAACAAGAATTCTTTAAAATGAAATGCTGCTCTCTTGATAAGAAAGATCTGTAGAAGCATTATTAGATAATGATTGCTAAATATTACTTGTTGAATGGAGGTAATGATGTTAATCTTCAACATATACCTTCATCTCATCCCTTCCTGATGAAATCTAGCCAGAGCTTCACAGAAGTATAAATGCTCTTTGAAGAGATATCTTTCAAATCTCTATCGAAGAAATTTATCAACTAGCTCTCGCAACTATTGATAAGTTTTGTAAATAGCATAAGTACTTCAAGGATATGCTTAAAGGCACAAAAAAGTTGAAAATATGCATGTAAGAAGCCATATTTGAAGATCAAATGCGTGTAAAGACCATCAAACTTGCTATTGTCCTACAAAGAAGAAGTCTAATTATTTTCATTATACTAGACTTTCAAATAAGACATTTTCTTCTAGAAGAAAATCAAGGAGAGAACCTAGGTTTTTTAAGCCTAGGAAATCCTTCACAAAGGATCAAGATGTTTTATCTGCAGAAGAAAAGGACATTTTGCAAAAACATGTCCTAATAAAACCAAGAAAGATATTAAGATGATCCAGCAACTCCACAACATCTTAATGATCATAGACAAGGAAGCAGACATTGAAGACTTCTTAAGAACAACCCTTTAGAGATAAAGATACTCAATACGTTGTTTCACTCTCTGAAGATGAAGAAAATTTAGATTTCTCCAATCTTGAATCTGAATCTAGCATTGAGTAAGAAGAAGAAGCCTATTTGTATGGATCCATCAACCTCATTAGCCCAACCTTACCTCAAAGCCAAAATATCCATCCACAAGACCCATCTTTCCCAAATCCATTAAAATCCTTTATTGGATCTCTTAGATCTTTGAAATCCAATCCAAAGGAAAACCTTAACATCCCTCTTCCAAATATAAAGGTCTAAGTTCTTGCTAATAAATACTCCAAACCTATTTCTGCTATTGCCTTCATTGATATAGGATTATGCAACACAGTGATGAAACCTCATATTCTTCCTCCTGAGGAGTGAGTCCCTCACGATCAATATTTCTTCACTGCTGATGTAAAACTTTTCAAAATTGATCTTATCTCTAGAAGAAAGATTGGAATTAAATTCTTCCCAGGATACACACTGAAAATTAAGGTGCTAGGAAGTGATCTCCCAAGAAAAGACATCCTATTAGGTTTTGATGTCTTCTATCATACTCAAAATCTCATGATTCTACCTAAAGGGATAAAATAGAAAGGAAATTTTAGTTCTTATACAGAAATTCCTAGTCTGTTTGAGCTTTAACAAGCTCCTCCTCAGTATTCAAATGTTAAAGAATAATTGCTTCTGTACTGTGCGGATAGTCATGATCAATTCCCACATCATTCTCTATTATGAAAAACCAAGGAGTTTTTCATTAGATTACCATTCAAAAAGAAAGAGGCTATTAATCGTATAAAGGCCTCTCATCCTGGAATGCATCCTAATGATTTGAAGCTTTCCAGAGATGAATGTTCATCCTTACTAAAACAAGAACTCATTGAGCCTACAAAATCTGATTGGGCTTACCAAGCTTTTTATGTTGAAAAGAGATCAAAAATCAAACGAGGTAAAAAGAGACTTGTCATTGATTTCAAACCCTTGAATCATTTCCTTTAAGATGCTAATTTTCCAATACCAAAGCCCAATATTTTATTTGCCTATCTCAAAAAGGCCCGAGTCTTTTCAAAGTTTGATCTCAAAGTAGGATTTTGGCAATTAGGTATACACCCAGAAGACAGGCTCAAAACCACTTTCTGTATACCTAATGCCTCATACCAATGGACAGTTATGCCCTTTGGACTCAAAGTGGCCCTATTATTATTCCAAAAGGTCATGACTAGCATCTTCGAACCTATTCTTTATAGTGCCCTTATCTATATTGATGATAGTCTTTTGTTTTTTGATACTGAAGAATCTCATAAAGCTCTCTTGGTCCAATTCTCCAAGATTGTAGAACAGTATGGCATTATGCTCTCTTTAAAGAAAAGTGAAGTTGGTGTCAAAGAAATTGAATTCTTAGGCATGCATTTCAAAAATGGTCAATACAGTCCAAGACATCATATTGCACAAGAACTATTAAATTTTCCTAACGACAATTTCTCTCTCAAACAAGTCCAACAGTTTCTTATAATTGTAAATTATCTCAAAGATTTTATCCCTTATGTGTCTCATCACACTAGCCAGCTGTCCAAGTTACTCAAAAAGAGTCATCCACAGTGGGGGAAAGAATAGACATAAGCTGTCAAATTCCTCAAAATAATCACTCAAAATCCTTCACCGTTGAAGATCCCAGATCAAGGAAAAAAGATCTTACAAACAGACGCTAGTGATAACTTTTGGAGAGTAATACTTCTTGAAGAAGTAAATGGAAAAAGATACTATTGTAGACATGTCAGTGGACTATTCAGAGAACCAAAAAAGCATTATCATGCAACGTACAAAGAAATCCTTGCTGTTAAGCGAGGAATTGAAAAATTCAGCTTTCATCTGAGCCCCTACTACTTTATTGTGGAAATGGACAATACATATTTTCCAAAGATGCTTGATCCAAAGAAAAAGATCTTGCCTGATACTCAATTACTTAGATGGAAAGATTGGTTCTCTTACTATAAATTCACAGCTCAACATTTGAAAGATCATCATAACATCATTGCAGACTTTCTATCTAGACCTCAGAAGACCTCTATTCCTCCAAAAATTCTTTCTTCAAAGCTCTTGTACATTTTTACCATTTCAGAAAGCCTCTGTACCAAAACCATGACTCATTTCACAAAAGTCTCTCTTTTACCTCCAAACATCTATCTTAACAGCAACGAAGACTTTATCTACTATGCCAAAACTAACTTGTTTCATTGGCTTCACCTTCTTTTTGTGAAAACCGTTCTTTTTTTAGCAGCACAATATTTCAGCCTTGATACTCCCTACACCACCTTACCTTTCATCCAAGGTCCTATTCCTGAAGAACTACTCTGGTACATTTGGTCATTGACTATTCTTTTCATCATTTTCATAGCTCTTACACCTCTACCTGTATACCATTATCTTTATGATAAAAAGTATGAAAATTATCATATTCACCAATTCCTTGAACTCTTTGGTCCTCTACCTTACTGGAGAGGAGCTTTGTATAATAAAATAGATGAATATAATCTTTGGAAAATTGGAAAAAATAAACAAAAAATATTTTCTTGTGTTTTCTTTTTTAACATGTCTTATTCCCTTAGCTTTAATGGAGATATCTACTTTAACAGTCATGTCAACCCTTGACATTCTCTATTCTACTAGGTTAGACAAGATGCTAAAGAACTTCAAGATATAGGTGACTACTTGGCTTAAGTCAATCAACAGGAGAAAAAAGAATGTAAAATCCTCGAATGTAATATCCCGAATTTTGGGCCTAGAGATTTAAGGATACGCCTATATCAGGAGACTACTAAGCCCAATTTGGGAAGAGTCCCAAGAATGACGAGAGATAAAAAGATTCTTGGGGACTATGTGATTTGGTCTACCGGACATAAGGCCTAGTATGTGTAAGGAGGAGGATCAAAGTATTGGTGTAAATGTACACATGACACATATACGGTGCCATTGTGTTGGTAGAAAGATGCCACCCAACTATACCATGAGGTAATGGACTGATTAGTCAAGTGAAATATACCAGTGTAGGTTTACACATGGCATTTTAGGGCAGACATGTGTACCATGCGTTTTTAGAGTAGACGCTGGTATGTGGCACTATGCGGGGTCTACACACACACTTTGACCTAGTGTCATTAGGTGGGCCTCGATATACGTGTCAAAGTCCCAAGTAAGACCCAAGTAGAATCCTAAGTAAGCACTGATAAAGTAACTTGATTAACGTAGCTTTAATAAAGCAAGTAATCATGACCTAACTTTTGTATTTGATGAATGAGAGAGTGACAAGTGTCCTCTCATTATGACAAAGTATAATAACACTTTTGTGTTGGATGAATGAGAAGGTGACAAGTATCCCTCATGATCACACTTACTTTATGCCTTTTGTGTTGGCATCTCCGGGACGCGCCACCTAGCACCTGAGTCAGCAGAATCCATCAGTCTCCGACCCGGTCGCATACTTGACTTCACAAACATCGAACCCGGGAGTCCGGGGAAATTGTCAGGCCTCTCCCTTCCCCTGACAAGAAAAAGGCGCCACTTAAGAGAGAGAGAGAAAGAAGACCAATTGCTTGATGACGCATGGCAATCTTTACCTCACGTCTTGTGACACTTGGCATATCATAAGACCATCAAATTGCAAGATCAAATCACTACTTTCTATTCCTCTTTTAAGACACATTTTGGCCAACCATAGGAAAGAGAAAGAAAAATGCGAAAAATGGAAGAGGAAAGAGAAAGGATGAATAGTGAAATCCTCAAAGTTCCAGAGAAGATTTTGACCCCAAATCGTTGTGTCCAACTGGTAAATCCTTCAAGAAACTTCTACTTACTGAGAGCTTCATTTCTATGGGCTCATTTTTCTAATCCGAGGTGTTTTGTGCCGTCTAGTTAGCAGAAGTGTCATCGAAATATTGAACCTGTTGTAGAAACATGAAGATGTAAGCCTCGACATCATTTTGAACCGTATATGCTGTGATTTTGTTAAATTTTCATGAACTCTTAATTTTCGTCCAGAACCATAACCTAGAGAAATAGTGTGATTTTGGTGTTTTTGAAGTTAGAAATGGATTCTAAACATGATTTTGTATGGGAATAGGTGGTGAACATGATTTTTGAAGAGTTGGAGAGAAAACTCAAAGATTAAAGTTGAAATAGTGGTGCTAGTAGATTTTATTTGCTGCTAGATATGATAAGCTTTAAATTGATAGGTAATATGTGTCATTTGGATCAGTATATTAAGAGATATGAATTTTTGAAGTTAGTTGTTTCCAGATTATGTTTCTGGAAGTCAGATTGTTGTGGAAAAGTCTTGGAAAACTAAACTTTGACCAAAAATTATGAAACTTTTTAGATTTAAACTAGACATAATGACCTTTAAATTGATATGTAATATGAAGGATTTAAATTAGTACACTAGGATTTATGAGTGTTTGAAGTCAGACCATTAAAGCTGGAAAGATTTTCTGAAAGTAAGGGTAAAATGGGAAACTGGGAATGCTTCGTGGATAGGTGGCAGTGGAAGGCATTTTTCCCTTAATAGACTTAATGAGTGACACATAGAATTTTGAACCACCTTAATTGGACATTCCTAGGTCAAGATATGAATTTTCAAAGTTTGTTAGAGATTCTGTAAGTTTTGACCAATAGGCGAAAATAAATTATTTAGGGCCAAATGTAATAAATTGGAACTTTAAGGGTTAAGCTAAGCTCATAAAACTAGTGTGGGCCCATTAACTACACATTGGGCTTAATGCATTTACTTTAAAGGTAACCAACATAAAAGTATAAGTTATCAAGAATTGAAATAAGTATTAACCCGCCGTTCATGAATTATAAATTATAGGATTTAATATTTGCTGGGACGCCTACGAGATTGGGAATAAGAGCAGAGTTTGGAAAGGCTGCCAGGTAGTTAACTTACTCTACTTGCGTGTATTGATATGTATGCTTGTGTGTTGATGTGCATAATTATTTTACTTGTCTATATGTAACATAGTTGAATGATTGAAGCTCTGTTTTCTATTGATGCTATGGTCATATGTAAGAAATGTGAAACATTGAGCATGCAAATATCTCATTATATTAACATGAGCCTACGTAAGGCAGTATATCGTGCACTAGCATTTATTTTACATGCATTGTTGGTATTGTTTGCTATTGAGATTCCCCCGAATCTCACCCTTCCTCAACTAACCAGACAAGCACGTAAGCATAGAAGAGGAGTATAGGACAATGTGCCAGATGAAGAAGTTGCGATAAGGAGATGAAGACTAAGACGTACTGTTTCGTTGTGTAATTAACATTAGAAGTGATTAACTGTATAATATGCTTGACAGATGAATTGTTTTGTAATCGCACAGTATGAGTCTATTAGTTAAATGAATTAATAAGTAGAGAAAAACTCTGATAGTAATAAATGGAGCCAAGAGTATAAAAGTAATCCTATGAATAAAGTAATTTGGTAAATACGGCTTACCAAATGAACAGTGCCCCAAGAATAAGGGTGCAAGTTTTTGGCTGTGAGCTTTATTTATTGATTCTCCCGAGCCTTAATAATAAAGTTAATGCTTCCGATACATAATAAAGGGGCATAAGTAACAAGCGTTACATCATACCTATTCCTTTTACAGGAGGTGATTATGAAGAGTTGTATGCTCCACAGCCTTATTACTCCTCTTATTTTGCCTATCCCTCTGAAGTATCAAATGTTCCTTCTGAACCAGACCCCACAGATCCTATCTTCCAAGATTCACAAGATCCTTACGAAGATTTCACTCAGTTGAGTCTATTTACACTTGGAACCTTAACCCAGACTTTTCAAAATCCTCGGTCCAAAGGACTTCATTTACCTTGGCACACTCTTTCTCAAAACTATTCGCCTTACTGTACATAGGATCCAGCCTAAAAAGCCCAAGACCAAGAAGCTCCAGAGTCTCCATAATTTTCTCAAACCTATTTAGACTCACTCCATTATGCTCGTAAATTGCTTTATGATACGGACAACGACAACTTGTCCCCTGATGATGATCATGAATCAATAATAAAGTAGTGAGTCACCAAGACAAAGTGTTGACAGAATATCTACTTTATAAAAAGTTATTTTTACTTTTCAGAATAATTGTACCATGGCTTGCCTTATTACAGTGTGTTGAGTCCATGTATTTACAGGTGTCTAACTTTATCAGTCAAAAGTCTGTATTATTTATTGCTTTATGAGTCACAGGGTGTCCTGATAAGGCCCACGTATATGTATCCTCAATAAGTGTGTTTTGTCGTTCCTTAGTGTGTTTGGCTATATAAGCGACGCTCCTCCTCACTTCAGGATCATCGAGAGTTGTATTCACTTCTATAAATATAAATGTGTTTTCTCATATGACTTCTTTCTAAATTCTCTCTTCTCTTCTGAAAACAAGAGTTCTTAGTGTGATGCCTCCGTCTTTATAAAGATTCAAGTATGTTCTGTGCTTGCTTCTTTAAGAGGAACCTGTGCATAAGAAAGAATCCGATCATGATCCGTTGATAAGAGTACTGATAAACAATCAACTGATAAGGCTAGCTTATGTGTGAAACTGAAAGGATTCGGAGTCCTAAAGTGTCCTTGAGCCAAGATGAGATGAGAGAGTTCAAACTTACCTGGACTAAAATCTTATTTCAGGGGCAACATACCTCTGGATCAATTCAATTTATTATTTCTCAGTCCATCCAAGTATTAGATGGGATAGATCTATGTCCCAATGACTTTTATTGATGTCTGTGTTTGAGATCTTCTAGTCTTATTCATATAAGGAACCACACAATCACAGAGATCCGGATACATCCACCCAATTTAAATATTATTAGTGTATTTTTCTCAGTGTTAGTTGAATTTTAGACATTCTTGTTACAATACTTATATGAAACTTTTATCCAAAGGGTTTTCTTTGTGTCATTTCTTTCTCACTAAATTATTGCCATATTCTTTTCGGTTAGAGTTGTAGCTGCTGAGGGAATAGGGGACTATGTTGTTTACAAGGAGCTTCTGTTTGTCTTGCTTCCAGGTTCAGTCATCAATATGTTATAGTATTTGCCAGTCCCTTTTTTTTTCTTACTTGAGAAAATTGCCCTTTGCTTTGAAAAGAGCATGCAAACGAAATGGTTAAGCAGCAATAATCTTGTTGCATCATTAGTATGGCTACATCTAAGGAAACATGCTTTCCCAATGATAATCTCGAACTCAAATAAACATGCATCCTGGTTCACAGGAGGTTGCATTGACACCTAACATTTACAATAATGGGGTCATTTTTTTGCCTAGGAAGTCTCTTGTAAGAGAGTTTTATTGAACTACATATTTGCTTTGGCAGAGTTTTTTTTTCTTTCTTTCTGTGGAGCATATATCTTGCAATATAGAGTTATCCTTTTGCTCTAGTACTGAAATATATATACAGGCAGCTATTCTACTATACATGCTATATACTAGCATTATTGTTTATTATTGATTAGAGATTAATTCAAGGCAAGCTTACTCTGTCGAAAAACATGCCTCACTTGCAATCATTCTAAATATCACATATCTTCCTAATTTTGATCCCTTGAAATGATTCTCTTGATATTGACAATTATGAAATATCCTATCAATAACTTCTTTTTCTTCAAAGTCCTGAAAAATATTTACTTATATTTTAATTAAAAATTTTGAAATTTATTTAAAAATATTGACACTTTTTTAGCACATGTTAGATATTTGATGTTTTTGGCATGGTTAGATGTTTGATGTTGTTGCCCGAAGTCGTGATTCGTGAACGCCGCAGAAAAAGGCCAGCAGATGTAAGACAAGAAAGTTTGTGGGCCCAGGGCCCAAGGCCCAAGGTACATGTAACAGTCATAAAAAAGGAAGTCCACAGGCTGGAGGCCTGTGAATTTATAAAAACAATGGCCCGTCAAATGGAATATAATGAGTAGATCTCCTAAAATATACATATATGAGCCAAATTATCTCCCAACAGTATTGTATACATGTATTTTGTAACAAAAAAAAGTATTGTATACATGTATTCTGAAAAAAAAAAGATATATATGTACCAAAAAAATACCTTAATTTTTAAAAAAATAATGTCTAATTAGGGAATTTATACTGAAGACGAGAGAAAGACAACTGTAGACTGAAACATCAAACATGTGGTGGGTTGTGGTCGAATTAAAAAAAAAAAAGATTAAGGAGAAATACGTGGAAAAGGAATGGTTTGAAGAACAGATAGTAACAGTGGAATGTGACATGAGGAGGGTGGGGCATTTTCTTGATGCTCAATGAGGACCACTCATTTGAGGGAGAGGTCCCACTAAAGGGTGAAAATGACACACCAAAAAGATTTGGGGCTCTAAAGTCTAAACTATAATAGCATACATTTCTCGCAACAATTTTCTTATCAATAAACTATCAAGTCGAATCAATCATTAAATATTCGTATCAAATCTATAACATCATGTGGTTTGCAAGTAATCAATAATACTGGTAAAAAAAAAAGTAATCAATAATACAGCTCATTTCTTTAAACCTCAAAATGATATATTTAGTATTTAATATAAGACATATTTAAAGAGTTAATCTTGATCCTAGATATATGACATATTTATTATATTTTTTTATTTTTTTTAATAATTTATCTCTATTGATGTTCCATCAACAATGATTAAGGGGTAGATGAATGAGTGGGTTAAAGAAGATGACTAAGAGCCTGTTTGGATCAAAGAAAATGTTGAAAATAAATATAATAGAAGAGAAAAGAAAAGAATGGAATGTAAAATATTTTGCAACATAGATGTTTGGTTTATATTGAAAAAGAAAATGTGTTGATAAAAAAAATTTTGTTTCGTTTAAAGAAAATTATATAGGAAAATGAGTCAAAAGATCATTTTTTTCTGCGTAAAAATATTATTTAAATGTCTATAGGATCTATTTACCTTTTTATATTACATCTAATATCACATTAAAGAGCTTTTGTGTCTTTAAGCATTTTTCCTCCACACTTGAAAATTGGTTCCCACTAATATTTATAGAGCCCATTTTCAATCACATGGTTGAAAATTGGTAGACCTGGGAAAATATTTTCCAACGGAAATGGAGAACCAAACAGCCTTTGCCGGTGGAAAAATATAATTTTCCCTTTCCCTCTTCTAATTTTCCTCAAATCAAATGGGTTCTAAAGTGTTTTACATGTCATGCTAACTAACTTAATTAATTTTTTTAATCTTATTAAATTAAATAAATATGTCTTATATTAAGAAATAAAGGAAATATGAAAGAAGTATTTTTGGTTCATTCTACAAAATAAAATTTAAATACAGATCAAATTCTAAATCTATAAATTAATTAATTAAATGTCACCGCCATCTAAATTTATCAAACACAAATATCTGCAAATATTTAACAGTTTTGTTAGCTCCGACTGGTATGATTCAAAAATATGACTAGTGAATCGTGATTACTCACTTTTTTTTTTCTTTTTAAGTATATCAGGCTTGTTTGGTTGGGTTTATACTTATGTATAAGCCTGATTCACGTAAATCGATATAAAATTTATTCATATATTTACTTCATAGATCGTAAAAACTACCTCGTAGACCGTAAATCACGATTGAAAAATATTTATAAAGGCTATAAAAACTATTATCTATTAGACACAATCTTATTGAAAGCAGTCACACACTGCACTTCTCGGTTTACCTCAGATGAAATGCAAATTCATACATTTGTTACGGGCCTGGACCTCCTTTGAACTATCACGGAATTAACTGAAGAACCCATCTATCATGATATACCTGGGCTGACCCAATTAAAAAATCCTAGTTGATCACAAAGGGAATTGTAAGAGTTTAGGCGAAGTGGACAAAAGTTAATAGAATCCTAGGAGGCTAAGATTTCATCTATTAGGCAATGTTTCTACTCATTAAAAAAAAAAAAAAAACGTTCACAGAAGAGAAGACGAAATAAGTCCTCTCTCATATATTTATCTTATATATAAGAAAATCTCTTCCAAAAATAAAAAACTAATTCAAACACACTTGCTTCACGAGGCAATCCAAAAGGGCACTTAGATACGGCGTAGAATAATAGGAGCCCCATACTGCGGCTTCAGATTAATGCGAAGGTAAGGCGCATGAGCATAAGAAGGAGAGAGTTGAACTGAGAAATGTTGAAGAATTGTGGCCACAGCTATCTTTGCTTCAATCATAGCAAAGGCCTGGCCCACACATATTCTTGGACGACCCCAACCAAATGCATAAAAAGTCACCTGTTCCTTTGAAGCTTTTGAAACTCCCTCACAGAATCTCTCAGGTTTGAACTCGTGTGCATCATCACCCCAATAATTGGTATCATAATGAGCATGCATTACCGATAAGCACAGCTCAGACCCTGCAGGTATATCAATAAGCTTCCTAACTTGGTTTCTCTTGTTGTGTATCTGATGAAGATAGGTACAGGAGGAAAAAGTCTCAGCACTTTATGAAGTATCATTCGTATCTGCAAGAAGTGTCAAATTTATAATATAGATAATTGTTGGGACAAACTCTTGAGTATTTCAACACAATTTATTATTTGAACTTACAGTCGTGAGGCGATTAATGGTTGCGTAATCAGGCCTTTTCGTGCCCCAGATGTGTAATACTTCTTGTCTTGCCTTCTCTTGCCAATTTGGGTACATGGATAAGCAAATCATAGTTCATGTGAGGAGGGTTGCGGTGGTTTCTTGACCAGCAAAGTAGAACAATTTGCATTCTTCTTTCACATCTTCAATTGTCACATCATTTTTGCTCTGTTCTTTGCTCTGCAACAGTAAGCCCAATAAATCGAGCCCTCCTCCCAATTCTCCTCTTTTTGTTGCGTCTTCTCTTTGCCGTTTCATATTCTGCAATAATCCTTTGATTTGGTCATACAATTGGTACCTCCTCTTGTTCTTCCTTGTGGGCATGAATCTTGAGATAGGATTAATAGTTAATACAGTCAAGCAAACGTGTGTTGGCTATGATATTCTACCTCCGGTCTTTAAATATAAGATTTTATTTGTAATGTAAATGACACTACAAATGAGATCTAATATTAAGAATCGGATTTCCTCCATTGAGATGGACTTTATTCCACTTAAACAGTTAATTATTTCATTCATAATCAAAGAGGGAAAGTATGTAGTTTTACATGTGTCATGTTAACTTGTGTAAAGGTGATCACCTCAAGCCAGGGACATAGATTGAGTTATAGGCCTCAAGTGCCAACAACGTTTGCTCTTTCAGGAGTTCAAACAAGTGCTTTCCCTCTTGGTAGTTACTTCCAAAGCCTGTTCTAGCTATTGCATCAGAGGCCAGAGCTTCGAGTTCTGGGGCAACGTCAATTTCACACCAACCCTGTGGTTCCACTTGTTTCTGCCACCGCTCTATCAGGTTGCAACAACTGCTTGAAAATGCTGGAACCATCCCCTACAATTTTTATTGCTCTAGTTTTGTCATGTCATATATACTATACTTGCTAACAATTATAACATATAATCGTAATTTCTAAAAGAAAAATACAGATTTGGTGGTACAACACACCTTCTGCTTGTCAAGGTGGAAAGCAGGAGTTATTAGTCTTCGGCGTTGACTCCATTGTTCACCTCCCAAGGTTGTTAAACCCTTGTGTAGAAGTTTCACTAATGGGCTAACAGGTTGGTGCACTATCCCACCTTTGTTATCTTCAAATATTAACCTTATCAACTCTCCCTCCCCTATTACCAACCTTGGAATACTTCCAAACCAAGACATGGAAACTTTTCCTACACCAGCAAATAAAAAAGAAATTCAGTTCTCTGTTTTCTTGTATATCAGACTGTGCTGTAAAGTTAGTTTGCTTACCATATCGCTTGACCATGTTATGATAGAAAGGGATGAGTCGAGGGACGACTAGGTCGTTGAGGGCGATGGGTTTAGAAGATGACGAGTCATTGAAAGACTTTTCCATTTCTGGCTTGTCTCCTCTCAAGGGACGGTATGGAAGTTCCCCTGATCCCTTGCTTCCTTAATATTCCCTCGGTCTCCACCACATGATATGAACAAGTTTTATCAAAACGAACAGAACTAGAAAAGCAAAAGAGATCGCCATAATGGCTTTCAAGATATGATCTTCCATCCACAGGGATGAGCGAGGAGTCATGTGGCTTTTTTATTAATATATATGGCTGTTGCAGGAGATTATGATAACCAAATTGTGCTATTTTTTTGTGTGAAAATCATAAATATTGTATGTGCTAGCTATATATATATATATATATATATATTCCCCCTCACTCTTATCTAGTTAGTTAGTTAGTAAGCATGCATCAATAATATATAATACCTTACAAAGAGAACACACATCATTGAAAAGCTCCTAGTGAGTTGGGACATCTACATGATTGACTTTGTTGCAGGCCAAGGTATATTTATCTGCTTGAGAGTGTACCCGATACATATCATTTATCAACACCAATAGGACAGTGATTATTATCAAAGTGGATCCCATACATGAATAATTGCGGAGGATAATGTATACAAGTTTCTTCCTTGTATATTAAGTAAAGCATTGAACTTGACGTCATGGATGCATAGCTTATTCATAATTAAATATTAATTATGGGATGTAGATGTCGATTAATACATTTCATATTGCTTTTTCGTGTTGATGATGAAATCATGTTAGAGCAGAATAAAATATTAGATATTTATAAATAGGAATTTATATCTTTATATAGTTGTAATACTTTCATTCTCTGTCTACATGTATGGCTCTCAGTCTACGTGTATGGCTCGCATTGATTCTGTTAAGATATTCTCTTGCTTGTAACAATATTCCGTTGTATTCTCAAATGTATAATATATCAAAGGTCTGAGTACATAGTATGTCTCAACCTATTCATTAATTGCCTCTCTTCTTTCACTGTTAGTATTAGAGCCTTTGTTGATGGTGCTGCTAAAATTAAATGGATGTCGCGTTGTTATTTCAACTTGGGTTAATGTTGAGACAAACTTGTGTTGTTTGATGTGATAATCTTAGTATTAGAGCACTTGTGCTAACCCAGTTCAACATACAAGAAGCAAACATAGAAATTTGACATTCATTTTATTCGTGATATCGTTTTATCTAGGCTTATTGATGTTGGTTTTGTTCCCTCTTCACACCAAGTGGCTGATAATCTTACCAAAGCCTTGACCCACAGTCAATTCTCCTATTTCAAATGCAAACTCCTGGCTGATAGGAACACCTCTTGTTTGAGGGGTAATGTTAGAGTAGAATAATATTGGATATTTATAAATAGGAATGTATATAATTTATACAGCTGTAATATTTTATTCTCCATCTACATGTATAGTTCTCACTGATTCTATTGAGTTATTCTCTTAGTTGTAACAATATTTTGTTGCATTCACAAATATATAATACACGAAAGGTATAAGCACATAATACTTCTCAACCTATTTATTAATTGCCTTCTTTCGCTCTAATCGTCGATTAAAGTTAGGTCCAAAGAGGTGATAGAAACAATTTGTAAGAAAGATATACCATCACAATATAATGCTTTATAACTTTTAGGTATAATGGCTAATTTAATTTCAAATTTCTCAATTCAAGTTTAATATCTCTCATTTTAATCATTTATTATATTTTAAGTATTATGAACATAACTTGATACATCATAAAGGAATCTAATTGTTGATGCGTATTTCAATCTTTTCAATCTTACTTTATTTAATTTAAAAATGAAAAATAAATAGTTTCGCATATGGTCTATTGAGTAATATCAGGAAATATTTATTACTTGACATGACATTTATTCAATCACATCTTTTTTACAAGTAATAAAACAGAGACAAAACAGAGTTAGATAGAGCGTAGAATGATAGGAGCACCAAACTGTGGCTTAATATTACAGTTAAGGTAAGGCGCATGAGTGTAAGAAGGAGAGAGTTGAAATGAGAAATGTTGAAGGATCATGGCTATCACTGTCTTTGCCTCTAATAGTGAAAAAGCTTGGCCTATGCATATTCTTGGTCCCCATCCAAATGGAAAGAAAGCCATTTGATCCTTTGAGTAAGCATTTGAAACTCCTTCACTGAATCTCTCTGGCTTGAATTCACCTGCGTCCTTACCCCAATAATTGCTATCATAATGAACCTGCATCATCGATAAACACACCTCAACCCCTGCAGGTATCACTAAGCTTCCCACCTTGCTTTCGCGTTCTGTGTATCTGAACACATCTGGTAGAGGAGGAAACAGTCTCAACACTTCATGAAGTATCATTGATACCTGCAAAAACACTTGTCAAATTAACTATAAATATATATGTATGTGTATGCATATATGGTGCCTCATGCGCCCCCCGCCCCCTTAAAATGGGGGGTTTTCCCAAATGTTTTATTTATTTTTTTATTATTATTATATTCTATATAAAAATAAATAACATTTTGATATCTCATGGGCAGTACAGGGCACGCAAATAAACTTACAATCTTGAGGCGATTAATGGTTTCGGAATCAGGCTTTGTTTTGCCACAAATCTCTAATACTTCTTGTCTGGCCTTCTCTTGCCAGTTTTGGTGTATAGATAAGCAGATCATAGTCCATGTGAGTAGTGTGGCGGTGGTCTCTTGTCCAGCAAAGTAGAACAATTTGCATTCTTCTATCACATCCTCAATTCTCAGATCATTGTTGCTCTCTTCTTTGCACTGCAATAGTAAGCCCATAAAATCAAGTCCTCTTCCCCATTCTCCTCTCTTCACTGCTTCTTCTCTTTGCTGTATCATATTCTTCAACAATGCAATGATCTGGTTGTATAACTGGTACCTCCTCCTGTTCTTCCTTGTCGGTACGAATCTTGAGATACAATTGAACATATATAGTCATGCAAGTTGATGCAATTAGTGACATACTTCATCTTATTTATTACAAAGTACAAGAAGCAGCTAGCTGATTAATCTGTAATAATAAAAAATAAACATTATGTAGTTTTATATTTGATATTAACGGGAGGGGTGCATGCTGCCCCTCATGTTGTCCCTAAAAAATGAGGGGTTTCTTAAGTATTTTTTTAGCTTTCATTTTTATTATTAGATTCTACATAAAATGAACGACATTATGATATCTTATGGGCAAAAAATGAAGTTGTTTTCAATTTTTTATGATTTTTTAAAGATTCAGTGTTCAAAGTAAGAAAAAAAAAAAGCACCATTTTTCTGATAAATCTTTGAAAAATCATAAAAAATTGAAAACAACTTCATTTTTTACCTATAAGATATCAATCATTTATTTTATGTAGAATCTAATGATAAAAAATAGCCTAAAAAAACACTTAAAAAACCTTTCATCTTTTAGGGGCAATATGGGGGCAGCAGGCACCCCCTCCCAATATTAACTAACTCGTGAAGTGGGTCACCTGAAGCCTGGGACATAGATGGAGTTATAGGCTTCAATTAACAAAGGCAGTTGCATTTTCTGGAGTTCAAATAAATCCTTTCCATCTTCGTAATTACTTCCGAAAGCTGTTCGAGCTATGGCATCACAGGCCAGAGCAACGAGCTCCGGAGCAACATCAATTTCACACCATCCTTGTGGTTCCACTTGTTTTTGCCACCGCTCGATAAGGTTGCTACAACAAGTTGAAAATGCTGGAACCATTGCCTACTTAACAATAACAGCATATAATAGTAGTTAGCTTTGTCTAAGAAATGAATTGATATATATTGGCTTGATTCAGATAATTACAGGTTTGGACCTTCAACTTTTCAAAGTGGAAAGCAGGAGTTATGAGCCTCCTGCGTTTGCTCCCTTCTTCTCCTTCCAAAGTTGACACACCCTTGTGTTGAAGATTCACCAGTGGGTTAAGACGTTGGTGCACAAAGTCACCTTTCTTGTCTTCTAATATCAACCTTGTCAGTTCCGCATCCGCTATTATCAGCCGTGGAATAGTTCCAAACCAACATAACGAAACTTTTCCTAGCACAAACAAAAACATCAGTTCGATCTTTGTTGGTTATTCTAAGTGTACGTATATATATATGACTAGTGTAGAGTTGGGTTAATTTTCTTACCATATTGCTTTACCAAGTTGTGGTAGAAAGGAATTGCTCGAGGGATTATTTCAGCATCGAGGGCAATAGGTTTGGAAGATGAGTTTTTGGCAGACCTTCTCATTTCTGGTTCGTCTCCTGTGAAGAGCCGGTACTTGGTGCCTTTGATGCCTTGTTTCCTTAATATCCTCTCCACACTTTTGGGCCTCCACCATATATTATAGACCAACTTCGTCAAAACAAGGACAACTAGGCAAGCAAATGATGTTACCGCTGCTTTCAAGATAGGTTGTTCCATTTGCACCAGTGAAGCTAGGGGATGAGGAATATTGTAGCCCTGTTTCTGGGTATAAGTAGGCTGAAATCTTTTGTTTGAATTATTTAGGCAGGATTAGTTATAACTCTACTTTTTCTGACATGTACATATATGTCATAAAAAGTGTAGTTTATTCCTTCAACTTGGTGTAATCTAGAGAAAAATTTGTCTAGTTTGTGGCAATGGCTGGCACACACAAATTAATTACTCTTTCCGGTTTTTAATATAAGATATATTTAGGAAGTTGATCTTGATTCTAATTATATAAGACAAAGTTTTCATATTTATTAATATTTTTCTAATTTAATACTCCCTTAACAATAATCAATGAGAAGAGAGAATGAGAGAATTAAATAATGTGATTAGGGTGTTTTAGAAAATATTTATCATATCAATTTAACCAACTTCATTAATATAATTAAATTAGATAAATATATTTTATAATAAAGACTAGAGGAGTAGTAGACTTTTTAATATGGATATATACATATAAGACGTTACCTTGATAAAAGAGACACATCATTCCCTAATGGTCAATCCAATTTATATAATTAATTCTTAGTATCCGTTTCTTCAATTAATTAAGGAAGATAATACAATTTAATTAGAGCAGCAGGGTACCATCAAAACCTGAGGACAATTTACTCATTCATATTGTTGTAATATTTTTCCTTGGTGAACTATTATTTTAATATTTAAATTACCATCAGGCGTGTATAATAAGCTTGATCCTTAATTAATATTATTGTCCTTTTAAATATTTTTAAACTGTAGATGGCCTGGCTCGGTGCAGTTTTGTATTTTATCCTGACAGTATGTATGTTCTCGATGTAAATTAACTCATTTTTTATTTAATGGTATTATAACAACAAAAGAAACTTATAAACAGAAGAAGATTCAAAGACTGATATCAGTGGGACTAATTAAATGCAGAATGAAGATTTATTAAAAGACTAAAAAACACATTATGTTTCGGACCACCAAATAATACATATGTGGTCCAACATTGATTGTATGGACAGAAGTGTCCGATTGCTATTTGATATCAACCAATCGTCATTATTGATATTTATTTTATATCATAAGAAATTTTAACCATTATTACGTATAATACTGCCTCTCCATCCAGGAATTGATAAGGCAATCAACTTGGGTCCGGCCTAGTAATTAGAGCAAACATTTCAAGTGTTTTTGCCAGAATATGGGCCGAAGTAAATTTCAAGGGGCCCAAATCAATTTTCAGACACTAATGGGCCGCAATCCTTACCAAACTCTGGTGGGGTTTGCAACGGTATTGTTTTCATTATGCCACATTGGGTATTTGTTGTTGATTTGAGAAATTGCGTGTGAAAGTGAAAGTCAAGAGCTAGTTCCTAATTTAAGTTATTTTGAAATGTCTAGGAGGCATCCATAGCTCAAGCATGCGATTCTTTAATTGCACTTTTTTCACGATTTAAAAAAAAAATTAAGATGTTGATCTTCTAACGAGAGTCACTGATTAGAACATGTTGTGATCACGTCTCTCTCTCTCTCTCTCTCTCTGTGTATATATATAATCCTCTTATTTTGTGCTTCAATATAATATATAAAAAATTGCGATAAAAATTGATGTATGGATATTTTGATCTCAATATGCAGTATGACATTTTCTGCAATCAATACATCTTGTTACAATAAGTTATATGGTGATACATGGATGTATCTATTAATCAAGAAAAAAATTATATCTAGTTCTTTGTATGTTTGTTGTTTTAAGTTTCCATATGTACATATATAATTTTTCAACGAGAATATCTTAAATGTATAATTTCTTTTACAAATAACTGTATTGTTTTTATTATCAATGTGATGATTTTGTTGTTAAGTAATTAGTTGATGCCTTTAGAAAATTTCATGAAATCATTATATATTATTTCAACAGATATTAATATGTTATCAAAAAACCGTTAAGTATGTCTTTTATATTTGTCAGTTAAAAAGTATTAAGTGTTTTTGGTTCAGAAAATATATAGGCCTTCATATTTAATGGTTCAGATTATGTATGGACTTTTATATAGTAGTGTGTGCATATAAATTCTAATTTTGATTAAAATTGTAACAATGAAATATATGACCAACTGCATAAAAGTTTAGCATACCAAACATTGTTTTTGGTTAGGTACAATGAATTTATTAGTATAAACCTGACACGTCCACATGGGGGGTTTTTTCGTTTGAAATGCTACGTACTTGGCAAATTACAGTGAATGACTCAAATTAAAATAGTGCTTGGAAGGACGAAACAAGATGAGACATGGGAGTTAGCAGCAGGGGAGAAACAGGAATGGAGAGTTGAGATGAATGAAACATGGACCAACAAGTTATTTTATACACACACACACACACATAATTTTCTACATTATATAATCAATCCTTCACCGACTTTTAAGATTTCATTTACATGCACGTCTTTCCTTGCTCTTGTATTATCAGATCAGAAGAGAACACAAAATTGTAGAAGTAACATTCTTCATCTGAATCCGGGCACCAAATCGTCCCACCCAGTCTCTCTAATAGTAATGAGTGACATTCTGGTTCCCCTGCGCAGCGTTTGTTTCCGCAGAAAATGAAAATGACTGAGAATCACTCTGCCTTCCTTCTTGTTTCGGATCGTCCATGTTCATCAACATATCAAAATCTTCAAGTCCGGAAAAATCAAAGTCCAGAAACTCCAAAAAGTCCACATCCCTGAAATCAAAATCCATCAAAGCCCCATCGACGTCATCAAAAGCAACAGATTCCCCTGTAGCAACAACAGAATCGCCGCAATACTCAGTCCTGGGTTCCATCGGAGTTGACGTGGCCAAGACCACTTGAGTGCTCGGCGACTCCGTAGCCTCATGGGACACTCTTGATTCTGCAATTTCCCTCTTATCCTTTGGTCGCCTCTTGGCTAAGTTGGTGTTCCAGTAGTTTTTGATTTCATTGTCTGTTCGCCCTGGAAGTCTGCCTGCTATGAGTGACCATCTGAACACCAAATTATGTTGTCACTTGTTTATCCCAATCAAAGGGGCAAATTTTGAATTTTAAGGAGTGAAATGAAAAGGACCTGTATGTGTATACCTGTTGCCCAGGAGGTTGTGAAGCCTGAGAATGAGGTCTTCCTCGTCTTCAGTAATGTTGCCTCTTTTGATGTCGGGCCTAAGGTAATTCATCCAGCGAAGCCTACAAGATTTGCCACATCTCCTGAGACCTGCTCATCAACCACAACACTATGCCTAATTAATGAATCGCGTTTATTAGAGACCACGTTCATGACATCACCTGAGTAGGTACCAGTTAGCTTGGGGATGTTTTTCCATTTGCCTTCGCCATGGGACCTGATATAAGAGGCCAGAATTTTGTCTTCATGAGCTGTCCAAGCCTCCCTTTTGTGCGCTTCATTATTATTACTGCGTGAAGGAGTCCTCCCCATTATTCTCACTCTCACACTTGTTATTCAGACATGTGGCTTCCATTTATACGAGGCTGTCCTCAGAGGTCCATGGATGCATGACGTCGTCAGTAGAAGGGCTAGGTGCCGCCCCACTTGTACGTAATTATTACTATAAATTTAACTTAGTTTCAGGATGCAAGTGTCCCTAGAGTCTAGGGAAAATTCGAAGGAGGTTGAGGATGAAGTGTTGTTTAGTAGTGTTAGTGAATGAATGAAAGTGAAGAGTTCATCTACCATTCCATGGGCTGGCTCAAACACGATGTGGGACCCTCCGCACCTTGTACTCTCCCAAACTAACATTCGGCGTTAACTTGAAGGTTTGTTGCTGTTCTCTGCTCCGTTTCACGTTGGCAAAATGACACGCCCACCTACTAAGGTAGATATATATGTGAGTGGTCCAATTATTGTGCCCTTTTGCTTTCCTTTCTTCTTCATTAACACCCCCCCGGGGCTTAGCCACCTACGGACTTACCTTTCACTTCCACAAATCCACAGGAGTTCCAGCGGTATTCTTATATCTTTTATAATTTTAGTATGTATATTAACAACTCAAAAATTCATATTAATGATTTTTATTTGAGAAATTCAAAAAAATAAAATATACAAGACCATCAAAGCTCTAGTTGACCATATTTATGACTTTAGTATCTATATCAATATCCCAAGTATTCATATTAACGACTTTTATTTAAGAAATCAAATGTGTGTGTGTGTGTGTGTGTGTGTAAGACCGCTGAAGGGCAAGGTCACCAGAGCTTCGATGACAGCCACCGTCACCAGTTACCGGCAGCCAGTAAGGGAGTTGAGGATTTCTTTATTAAAAAAAAAACTAAGGATAGTTGGTAATTTCTCAAATTTTGTATCATTTCAAAATTTCAAATTAATCCTTTAGAATTATTAAAATGAAACATATTTATTTATCTTTTATCAATTTTAACAGTATTTTTTTTATCTTTTTTCTCTTAAAAATATGAATTCCCATCTTTTTTTATTTTTGTTGCCAGTGAACAACCAAACATGTCCTGGATTCAAACAAAATGTTGACAGAGATATGAGGATAACTGCCTTGAGGGAAGCATGCATCTATTCTTTCTATGTAGACAGGGTTGGGGCCTTTTTGGTAACATTGTTCATTGTTGGACTAGCACTCCTTCCATTTCATTTTATAAGATGTCTTGTAAAATATATTTCTAATCATTTTTATAGGATATTTTTATAGTTTCAATGAGTATTAAATTTTTTTATATAAGATCATATTTAATAAGGACAGTGAGAGAAATTGGGTAGAAATTAATATAATATTAGTGTTTAATATGATTAATAAGGATAATATATATTGGAAATCACTTGAATTTTATGAAAAAATTAATATTTTTTACTGTTTTTATCCATACTTGTGAATTAATTAGAAGCATTTTATAAATTGGACCCGTATAAAATGTCATATCATATTACATGTTTGGGTCACCAGATGCTTAGTGTTACACCATCACTACTATTGTCATCACTATTTAAGACTTCCTCATTAGAATTTCATCTTCTTCAATATTTTCATCATCATCAAAAACCTTATTATATAGGGCATCACACGCTTAGTATCACATCACGACCATCATCATCGTCATTCATGACTTCGTTGTTAGTACTTTGTCATCATCACTATCATCTTCATCATTAATGTCATCATCTTCATTGGTATTATCATAAACACTACTCTAAGGGGCATCACATGTTCATGTACCGACACGCTTTTCAAGCCCTGTAGCGGTAAGTCCAGTAACAGTTGGCACCCTTTTCAAAGCCTAGTATTGGCAGGCATTGTCAAAGCCCAATAACGGCTGGAACTTTTTTAAAGTTCTGTATCGGCAAGCACCCTCAAAGCCCAACAACGATTGACACCCTTTTCAAGCCCTTTAGTAGGCGGCACCCTCAAAGCCCAATAATATTTGGCACCCTTTTAAGTCATGTATCAGTAGGCATCCTCAAAACCCAGTAACAGTTAGCACCCTTTCAAGCCGTGTAGTGGCAGGCACCCTCAAAGCCCAATAACGAATAGCACGCCTTTCAAGCCCTGTATCGGTAGACACCTTCAAAGCCCTGTAAAGGTTGTCATCTTTTTCAAGCCCTATATTAGCAGGCACCCTAAAAGCCCAATAAGGTCCAGCACCCTTTCAAGCCCTGCAGTGGCAAGCACCCTCAAAGACTAGTAATGGTTGACACCCTGTTAAGCCTTGTAGCGGTAAGCACCCTCAAAGTCTAGTAACGGCTAGCATCCGTTTTCAAGCCCTGCATTGGCAGCCACCCTTAAAGCTCAGTAATGGTTGGCTTCCTTTTTTAAGCCATGTATCGGTAGGCACCCTCAAAGCCCAATAAAGGCTGGCATTCTTTTCAAGCCTTGTATCAATAGGCACCATCAAAGCCTAATAATGACTAGCACCCTTTCAAACCCTATAATGACAAGCACCCTCAGAGCTCAATAATGGTTGTCACAATTCTTTTAAAGCCCTATAACTACATGCACTATTCTTTTAAAGCCATGTATCAGCAGGCATCCTTAAAGCACTATATTGGTAGGCACTATTCTTTAAAAGCCCTATATCAGCAAACACCCTTTGAAAGCCCTGTTATGGCAGGAACCATCAAGGCTCAGTAAAGGTTGGCATAATTCTCTTAAAGCCCTGTATCGACAGGAACTATTCTTTTAAAGCCATGTATCGGGAGGAACCCTCCAAACCTAGTAAAAGCTGGTACAATTCTTTCAGAGCCCTGTATTGGCAGACATTATTTCTTTGACAATTCTGTCTTGGCAGGCACTACTCCTTTTTCAAGCCCAATAACGGCTGACACAATTCTTTCTCACCCACCAAAGTTCTAAGGAATTAGGCGCTTCACTTCCATACTAGATGATCATCTAACTCTACCAGCGTTCTTCTCCCCTATGAACCAAGTAAAGAGGGTATTGACGCGGTATTTTTTTCCAAATCCTCTTTGGTTCCAGGGGGCACTTTATTCTTTTTGGCTTAACAAAATACATGTTCTTATCTTTATTTGCTTTATAGACGAGAATCTCACTTTTCTCAGCTACGAAATAAGTAAAGAGTGACAACTGTGAACACCCTATTTTGTCCGGACCCCACTCAAAAATAATTAAAAAATGAAAATAAGAAAAATCCTCCTTAATGCTTACACATCTAAATTAATAAGCAAATGACATTGATGGCGATTAGATTATAATTGAAATTTAAAAAATGATCATCATTAATGGTGATTGTCATGCAATTGACTGAATTGAGGTTTGTAGTAAATGGCAACAAATTTTAAAATAATTCATCTCATTGATGTTGATTGATATTCGGATTAGAAAATTTAGGGTGGAGTCATTGTGGAGAAGAAGAAAAATAGAAATTAAAAAATATAAAAAAATCTCTCATTTATGTTGATAGGTTTAAATTATGAAATTGCTTGTAGGGAAAATATAAAAAAAAATTTAAAAAAAGTATCTCTCATTTATATTGATAAGTTTAAATTAGGAAATTGCATGTGGGAAAAATAACAAAAAATGATTAAAAAAAATAAAAAAAAATCTCTCATTGAAAGCGATTGGGTCAAGTTAGAAAGTTTTATCAACAAAAAATACAAGAAAAATAAAAAAAATTAAAAAAATGCATTTATAAGCAAAACCCTACTTTAAGACTATAAATAGGAGAGTAAGGGTTGAAGCAAGACACAGACAAAAATTAGAGAGCAAAGATAAAAAAATTGGGAGAGCAAAGATAAAAGAAAATGAGGAGAGAAAAGAGGTAAGGGGTGGTTAAAGGTGCCAAAAGAAAGTGAAATCTATTATTCATTTTTTTATCTTATTTTTTCTCATACCATCAGGAAAGTCTTTGCTCTTATAGTTGTTGTCATATATGTGATGCTTCAACACTAATGACTACAGGAAGGAATCTAATATGATGAGGATTGATTCTTTTTCTTATTGTTTTTATTTTTATTTTCCTTCTCTCTTCTATTTTCCTTTTCTTACCTCTTTTTTTTTTAAAAAAAAAAACTAAGGAAGTCTTGTGATGATTACCACATATGCAAACTTAAGCATTAATGACTAGAGAGTAGAATCAAATAATTTTGATTGATTTACTTTATTTGTGTTTGATTATTATTACACTCCTTCTTTTTTATCTATTTGTAAATGATAACCTCATCTTTTGATTTATATATATGTACTCACCTTGATATTTTTCTCTCACTTGTTGTATTCGCTACACCATCAACATTTTCTTCATCTTTGAAACCAACGCTAAGCATCAAAATGTTTTTGTTATATGATACTTGCTGACACCATGATTGCCACGTGGACTTGAATGGCTATTTGGCATATATGAAGCATGAATGGTAATGTGAGCTGGTAATGTAAGCTTGACTAATAACTCTCTTTTACTCCATAGAATATATCATAATATGTTATGGGTGAAAGTAGTTCAGTTATAATTTTGTTGAGATCGAATTGCTATATGTTTTCCTTTCATGTCATCTTCCCTTATTTTATTATATGGTTCCTTCATTTTATCTCTTTTGTGGCAAGACTCAAAGCACCAGAGGTACATGCTCTCATTATATATACTGTCAAATCCTCTGTTATAAATAATATATTGATAATGAGATTAATGCTTGTCTTTGCCTGCTTGCTAATAATTGGGAATCCATTTTTTTTATAAGTTAAACCTAAAAATAATTTTTTTTCTTTTGATCAAAATAAATAAAACTGATTTCAAAAGGGATTTATGTAGTGTAAGGTTTCTAGAACCTCCTTAGGAAAAATCAATTATTCTTCCGTGTGAGATTATAAGAATTTTCTCATGAAGTTTAATCCAAAAGCCTTTTAAAAAAATCTCTTGTAAATAAAAATAAAGAAATTATTTTCATAAATAAAAAACACAAACCAACAAAAAAATATTTTCTCAAATAAATTAAATAAACATGTTTTACAAAAAAAACTCTTGTACATAAAAATAACGAAATTTTTGTCATAAATAAAAAACACAAACCGACAAAAAAATATTTTCTCAAATAAACTAAATAAACATGTTTTAAAAAAATATTAACCAAGTGACATACCTTTTTACCATGAAATACGTGGGTTTTGATTCCTCAAAAGGGTACGTAGGCCCTAAGTCCTCTTTCTAAGTCAAATCCAATTTTGTAAATAAAAATATTTTCCCTTATTTTCATTTTGTTTCCCTTTTTGTAAATAAAAATTATTTTTTCTTTAGTTTTCATTTTATTTCTTTTTGTAAATATTTTGTTTTATTTTTTTTGGGAATTATAATAAAATTTAAGGCCATAAAATAATCAACTTAGGGTAACCATTTTTACGAACGGTTGTTGTGGGGTGCCTAACACCTTTCCCACGCACAATTGACTCTCGAACCCTACCTGGTATTCATTTTTTTAAAAAGGTTTTGAAAATCATTCTTGTTTTAAAATTTTAGTCGTGGTTCCATATTTTTTAAAATTTCAGGCGCTATAACTGCCTCTTTGATCTTACTATATGCTTCAGTTGTGGAAGTGTTGCCGCTCAAATAAGAAAGAGAGAAGCATAAAGGAAATTTTGAATTTGAACTTAGGAATTAAAGGCATATTGGTACTTATAAATGGGATTGATGGCTGGATAGTTCAGATGATACTGACGAGACATGATGATAGGCGTTGGAAGTTGAAACGTTACATATTTACACCAGTCATATTTGAAATGCAATTTAAATAATAATGATGAAACCAGATGCTCATCTTATCCGCTGTAAATAAAAAATGAAAGTTAGAAAAATAAACAACATTTACACCGGTCAAGAGTTAAACGACAATTCAAATTAACATATTTATACCTTATGCCACTATGATTAGCCTGAATATAATTAAATTATATATTTAATATGAATATAATTAAGTTGAATATATATTATAAATTATATAATTAAAAAACTATAGAAAAAAGATAAAAAAGACGTGATCAAAATCAAGATCGAACAAGATAAATATACGTACATAGATTAAAAGAAAACATTTTACATAATAAAAAAAACTTCAATCTTCCTTCTCATTGCCAGAGGTAAAAGGAGGCCAAAGAAAGGGGAAGGGGAAGAGGCGGGGTCATCCAAAAGATTGTACTAGACGTCATTGGCAGTATGGAGCCACCTCCACCTCCACCTCCTACTTATTAACATCACATTAATTTAAAATCAATTTTTTAAAAAAATTATTTAAACCGCACGATAGCACAATCAATGTTAAGTTGTATCAATATTTACAAAAATGCCACTGATCATACTTTTTAAACTATCTTCACTTACAGAGGTTTAGATGTGGTGGCCTTGTAAGGCCTTTTTTCTAGTAGTGATAGCAACAACTAATGAGTTGCTCACAAGAATAATTGTGCCAATCAAATTTATTCTTATAAGATATATAAACTATTATCTTTGATTCTTAATATGAGATCTAATTTCTAGTATAGTTTACACTGATAACAAGATCTTATATAAAAAAATTGGAGGTAGTGTATGTTTATTAACTCAAAAACTACAACAGTTAATATTGATTGAGTGTGCCGGACTATCTGAATAAACCCTAATTTTCTTTTCCATAAAAGAACTTGCTAGTCTGGCCCTAATAAACTTGTGAGAAAGGGTCTCAGACTCAGGTTAGCCTGTAAGATCTCTCTCTCTCTCCCCCTATTTTTTTTTTTTTTAAATTATTGAAACCCTAGTCCGCAAAACTATAAAACACGGTTGATTCTTACAGATGTTTCTTCATCTAATAGTTTTATATAAAAGAAGCACGGTGGCATTTTGTTCCACAGTTGAGAATCTGAATGCACGTTTTACTCTTTATGAAGAAAGCGAATTAATATCACCCCTTCTCCATCTTTTCCTATATTATATAATTCTCACTAGCATATATCTCCAAGTTTTATGACCCTGAATCTTAAGAACACCTTGTTTGCAATTAATTAATATTTTTTCCTCATTTAGGATCATGAACAACTTTTCCCCATAATCACGAATTATGGATTCATTTAAAAATTATATTATATATAGATATTTGTACTGTTTATATTCAAAAAGTGTCTTAAGAAAGATTAAGTAAGCCCCTCTTTTAAATTAACCCTCTCTTGCTTTTAGACTAAGCCCGTTTTTCCGTCTTACTTTTTTGTTTTTTATGTATGATAAAAATTTGAATGAAAAATTGAAAAGGAGGCTTAGCAGTTAGCACTATGAGGTGGATGACAAAATGACAATTCAAAGTTTCAAAAGAGGATGGAAAAAAAGAAAAAGAAAAAAATCAACCGAGAAATAATATCCGTGTTTTTCTCTACATCTCATCTCCGTCTTTATTCAATGACTAGTATACTAGATAACTACTCTGTACAATTAAGATTAATGTTTCTGCGTTAATTTCTCTGGTGTCATAAAAATTGAACAACGGTTAGGAGCATTTTGATTGAGGATCATAAAACATCGTAACCCCAGGCTTAAATCGCCTTTGTCGTATGACCCCAAAAGAGAACTGCTTCGTATTATTCATTCCAAAACTAAGCATCTGGTTACATTAAAGCAATCCCCCCAAATCACTAGGATCGTAGGTAGGAAATAACCAACGCACACAATAACGAAAGAGTATCAAAGTAAACGCTGCTCATCAAGACATGTCCAGAAGAAGGTAAGACAAGTCAAACAAGATTCCCCATTACATGCATATATGTGATGGGGTTTATATATACAAGACCAAGGGCTAGCTGCTCTAATTAATTACTCAGAGAGAGAGAGAGAGATGGGGAGGAGTCCATGTTGCTCCAAGGAAGAAGTGAACAGAGGAGCCTGGACTGCCCTTGAGGACAAGTTACTCATCTCGTACGTCCAAGCCCATGGCGAAGGCAAATGGCGAAACCTCCCCCACCGAGCTGGTATTCTTTCATTCCCTCCTCCTCTGTTTTCCTCTCTCTTCACTACTTCCATCATCTTCTTCACTCCCTCTGCAATAAATGCAGGCCTGAAAAGATGTGGCAAAAGCTGCAGGCTTCGCTGGCTAAACTATCTCAGGCCTAACATTAAGCGAGGCAACATCACTCACGATGAAGAAGATCTCATTATCAGGCTCCATAAACTTCTTGGTAACAGGTTTGTTCTGCTTCTCTTCTTCTTCCTCCTCCTCTTTTTTTTTTCCCCCTAATGACAAAAAGGTTTAAGTGACTTGGGTCGGTTCTAAGACATGCCTCCGAGTTTAATGAGTATTTATAGAAATACTTACAGATCACCTATACTAACAAGGTTCTTCCATCGGTAGGATTCGAACCTAGGTTACGAGCCAACCCCTGAACTAACATTTTGTTAGCCCTCCTCCTCCTCCTCCTCCTCCTCTTTCTTTATGGATGTATATATCTCACGACATGTTAATTACCCAGATGGGCTCTTATAGCTGGAAGGCTTCCTGGGAGAACAGACAATGAAATCAAGAACTACTGGAACACGACTCTGGCTAAGAAGCTCCGACACTTGGAATCAACGACAGGCAAGCAAGTGGCAGATGATCCTCAGCCACAACCACAATTAATTCAAACCAAGCCCAGTCGGTGTAAGAACCTAGTTATCCTGCCGCCGCAACACCCACATGAAAACTTCAACATCAACTCTTGTGCTTCAAACCAGATACAGGTTGATGCAGCTCCGACAGCCACAAATCAATCTGTGCAGGGTTTACGTTCTCCGAAAACTCAAGTTAATGCAGACGAAGAGGGGGTTCATGAAAATCATTATTCGGGTGTGAACATTTGGGGTTCTGGGAGCGAGGATCAGTTTGGCCTGAGTGCAGAAAATTTGTACGGAGAAGCCGGGATCCTTAACCTCGACCAGCCCCTACCCGTTGACGAACTTATGGTCAATGGCTGGGTCCCGACAACAAGTGGCTTCGATGTCCCCGAGAATAATGTTGCTGTGGATTTGGAATCACTGTCCCTCCTGCTCGACTGTGGGGTTTGGCCCTGAATTCACCGTGTCTCCAGTAAACACCATGTATTGTAATTTTATTTAGAAAAATCCTCCATTTTAATTCTCTCAGACCCTGTAGGGGAGTAAATAAATTTAGGAAACTCCATCTCGTCCCATATTCCTTATTACTACTTTTGTTTCCATGTCTGCACAACCTCTAATGGAACATAGTATAAATGACGAAGCATTACCAAAGTGTCAAGCAGTAATAGATATGTACTGGTTTGGTAAAACAATGAAATGATTCAGCTGGTTGAATTAATTGTGGTGATATTTTAATTTGCATTTCACCCTTTGCTGTTATTTCTATATTAAGTTTTTTTTTGCCAACCTATATTAATTATTAGGGTTAAAAGGCTTAAATGTTCCGAAAGTTTTCATGTATGAGCATTAGGCATTTGAAAGTTTTCACTGGACGAATGTCCCTAGAAGTTTTAAAAATGAGGTAATGTTACCCTTCCGTTAACAAGCCCTAATGATAAACATTTGTTGACCATATATGCAGAGGTGTCTACGTGACATTCACCTCACCCTCAATTTCCACGTTTAAAAAAAAAAAATCATCCTGTTACCCCTCCCTCTTGACTCTAGCACTCAAATATTTCCCACTCATCAGTGACACCCTTCCTCCATCAGTGACACGACCTCTATCACCCATAGCTTTCTTCTCCTTCAACCTTTATCACTAGCGACCTCTTATTGGTCGGCAGAGCAAGGAAAATAGTTTTTATTACTGAATCAGAACTCAACGCTAAATCAAGCTTACTTCTCTAGCTTGCCTCGAATGGTGAAGTCCTTGAGAGCAAAGAGGGGATCTATTGGAGAGCTCAATTCTAAGAGTTCACCAGTGTTGCTGCTACTAGAAGAAAGACTAAGACGGTGTAGCAGTGGCGGCTGTTAGATGTGGGAAAATGTCCCACATCGTTTATTTGACAAAGGAAGGGGGTCCTTTTAAAATAAAAGAGAGCTCCCATCTCTCCTTCAAACTCATCTCTCAATTTGTCTACTTCTTTTTAGAAAGCATTTTGTATCTCCTCTTCTTTTATAGTATTTCACTTGTAAATTATTTAGAGTGAAATTAGATTATGATATTTCTCTTATTGTTGTCTTATTTATTATTTATTAGCTATTATTAGATATAATAATTTTGATTTATTATATTATTAAATTACGTCTAAAAACTCTATTTTCTAGTATTATGATTTTTTAGTCTAATTGGTTACGCTATATATATCTTGTTTCCGCAACAATTGGCATCAGAGCCAAAGTTCTGTCTGAGTATGCTCTGTGCTTGCAGTATAATCAAAACTTCCACATCAGAAAAAAAAATTACTTTGAAGTTTTGCATTTACAGCTATTAATAATCTACATCAAATGTCAATAATTCGTCGTTGGCATCTTCACTTTTGGCGAGAATTGTGTCCAATGCGAAGTTTGTAGTTGAAATTTTGATAGATCGAAACATTTCGGGATATGGCAGAGCGAGATTCTTAATGTCCTTTTTCAACAAGGACTGGACTTTACTCTTGAAGAAAGGAAACTAGATAGCATGGAGGAGGAAAATTGGAGGATCATTAATTGTGTTGCTTGTGGTATCATTTGATCATACCTTTCAAGGGAACAAAAGTATCCACATACAAAGGAAACTTCTGCATGTAGATTATGGAAGGCATTGAAGGATAAATTCTTGAAGAAAAGTATTCAGAATAAACTACACATGAAGAAAAGACTGTTTTGTTTCACCTATGTTCCTGGTACCATAATGAATGATCATATTACCAGTTTAATAAGATGGTAACAGATTTGCATAATTTGAACATGACCTTCGAAGATGAAAATCTAGTCTTGATGCTATTGGGATCACTTCCTGATGAGTACGAGCACTTGAAAGAGGAAGTATCTCTTAGAGAAGATTGTTTTGCGTTATACAACTATGAACAAAGAGAGAGATAGAGAGAGAGAGAAATAAAGAGGCAGAGAAGCAAAGGCACTAGTCACAAGATGACGTGCTGAAAATCAATCTAGATCAAGGAAAGGGAGATCCAAATCGAGGTCTAGATCAAGTAAGGATGAATGTGTTTTTTGTCGAGAAAAAAGCTACTAGAAGAAATATTGTCCAAAGTTAAAGAACAAAGATAAACACAACAATGGGAAGGCTGCTATGGATTCAAATGTAGCTGACTGTAATGATGAAAATTCAGATTTTTTATTATTTACAATGACGTCGTCAAAATTGTCAGGCATATGGTTGTTAGATTCAGCTTGCATCCATCATATGTGTCCCAATCGAGACTGGTTCACTGATTTCCAAGAAGGAGGATGTGGAGTTGTCCACACAGCAGATAACACTTCACTTACTACATATGGCATTTGTTCAATTCGGTTAAGGAACCATGTTAGATTGATCAGAACATTGACAAATGTTTGATATGTATCGAATTTGAAGAAAAATATCATTTCTATGGGAACTCTAGATTCAAAGGAGTTCAAGATTACTGCAGAAAGTGGAGTAATTAATATACTTTCTGTTGCACTAGTGGTAATAAAGTGTATTTAGAAGAACAATAACACGTACCACTATCAAGGTAGTACGATTATTGAAATCATAACAGTGACATCTAGTGATGAGAAGGAAGTATAATCGACTAGATTGTGGCACATGTGCTTAGGACATGCTGGAGGAAAATCCTTGAAAACTATATCAGATCAAATATTGTTAAAAGGATTAAAGCATTGTAGTTTGTATTTTTGTGAGCATTGTGTAAAGGGAAAGCAGATAAGGGTTAAATTCGAAACAGTTATTCATAATACCAAAGGTATTTTGGATTATGTTCAATCTAATATTTGGGATCCTTCCAAAATACCTTCATTGGGAGGGAAACATTATTTTATAACCTTTGTTGATGATTTCTCCCGAGAGCTTGGGTGTATACAATGAAGACTAAGGATGAAGTGTTGGGAATTTTTCTCAAATAGAAGGTGATAATAGAAACAAAAACAGGCAGGAGGATCAAATGTCTTCATACAAATAATAGAGGAAAATACAGGAATGATTTTTTTTAGAAGATTTGTGAGGACGATGGCATCGTCAGATACTTCACCGTCAGAAACACACCACAACATAATAGAGTGGCAGAACGCATGAACCAGACTTTGTTGGAAAAATTTCGATATATGTTGTCCAATATTAGCTTGGGCAAAGAATTTTAGGCTGACACAATTACATATGTGAGCTACTTCATTAATCGTCTACCATATACTCTTATTAATGGTAAGACACCGTTAGAACAATGGTATGAAAAACCTACTACAAATTATGATTCTTTGCATGTTTTTAGCTCAACTGTATACTATCATGTGAAAAAGTCAAAATTGGATCCAAGAGCAAAGAGAGCTATTGTTTTTTAGGAATCACTTCTGGAGTCAAAGGATATCATTTATGGTGTCCAGAGACAAAGAAGATTGTATTCAACATGGATGTTACCTTTGATGAATCTACCGTGGTGAGAAAGGTAGCAGCTGAAGATACCAAACAAAGTGATGGTGTTTCAAAGCAGGTAGAGTTTAAAGGAAATATGATTTTCCCAATACAAGGAGCAGACGAGGAAACAAAAAAAAACTTTCCTACAAAAGATGAAGAGCCAGTTAAGAGGAATGTTTCAACTCATGGACCTCAACAATAACGTGAATCAATAGCAACCAGCAAACCAAAATGAATAATAAGAAAGCCTACTCGTTTCAAGGACATAGTGGCTTGTGCAGCCTCAATTGTAGCTGATGATATTCTTTCAACTTATAAATAGGCCATCTAGAGCCTAGAAAAGGATAAGTAAAGGAATGTCATGAATGAAGAAATCCAGTCCTTTCATCAGAATGGTACGTGGAAATTGGTTAAACTCCCGAAAGATAAGAAGGCAATTAGTTGCAAATGGGTGTATGAAAATAAAGAATAATTTCCTAACCAAGGTGATATGTGCTACAAAGCAAGATTGGTAGTTAAAGGCTATGCTTAGAAGGAAGGAATTGATTACAATAAGGTATTTTCTCCAATTGTGGAACATTCCCCCATTAGAATTTTGTTGGCTTTGGTAGCACATTTGGATTTGGAACTAGTTCAGATGGATGTGAAAATTGCATTTTTAAATGAAGACTTAGAGGAGGAAATCTGCATGACTCAACCAGAAGGATTCAAAGTTGGAGGAAAGGAGAATATAGTGTGCAAACTTAAAAAATCGTTATGTAGATTGAAACAATCTTTGAGACATTGATATAAACGATTTGACAAGTTTATGTTGCAGCATAAGTACAGAAGAAGCAAATATGATTATTGTGCCTATTTGCGAAAGCTTGAAGATGGATCCTTTATATATCTCCTTTTATATGTTGATGATATGTTGATAGCTTTAAAAAATCAGGCAAAATTTGAGAAACTGAAGGTTCAACTGAAAGAGGAATTTGAGATGAAGGACTTAGGAGAGGCAAAGAAAATTCTTGGCATGGAGATAACAAGTGATAGACAATCAAAGAAACTATTTTTATCTCAAAATGAGTATTTGAAGAGGGTGCTAGATCGATTTGGTATGAATGAGAGAATAAAGCTTGTTAGCACACTACTTGTCCCTCATTTTAAGCTTAGTACTGATATGTCGCCAAAGGATAAAGATGAATGAGAGTATATGTCAAGGGTACCATATGCAAATGTTGTTGGTAGCTTGATGTATGCAATGGTTTGTACAAGACCTGACATTTCACAGGCTGTTGGAGTTGTGAGTAGGTATATGCATGATCCAGGGAAGGAGCATTAGCAAGCTGTGAAATGGATTCTACGGTATATTTGTAATACTGTAGATGTTGGATTGATTTTTGAGCAGGAAGGTGATCGATCTTTAGTTGGGTATTGTGACTCATATTTTGCGAGTGATTTGGACAAGCGAAGGTCAACTACTGGTTATGTGTTTACTTTTGCAAGAGCACAGTTAGTTGGAAGTCGACTTTGCAGTCAACAGTTGCTTTGTCTACCACAAAAGCATAGTACATGACAATTACAGAGGCTGTGAATGAGGTAATTTGGCTTCAAGGATTGCTTGGAGAACTTGGTATTGGTCAAGAAAGCATCATAGTTTTTTGTGACAGCCAAAGTGTTATTCAATTAGTAAAAAATCAAGTTTACCATGTAAGGACAAAGCATATTGATGTTTGATATCACTTCATAAGGGAAATTTTAGAAGAAGGTGAAGTTATTATACAAATGATACAGACAAGTGAAAATCTTACTGATATGCTGACAAAAGTGGTGACATACGTCAAAATTTCAACATTGTTTGGATCTGATCAACATTGTTAAACATTAAAGATTAAGTTGAAGTCACAACCAGAATTTGCAATTAGGAGAAATTAAGAATGTGGGAATTTTTCCAAGGTAGAGATTTGTTAGATATGAGAAAATGTCCCATATCGCTTATTTGACAAAGGAAGGGGCGGTCATTTTAATATAAAAGTTAGCTCTCGTCCCTCCTTTAAACTCATCCCTCAACTTTCTTACTTCCTTCTATAAGGCATTTTGTATTTTCTCCTCTCTTATATTATTTCACTTATTAATTATTTATAGTGAAATTAGATTATGATATTTCTCTTATTATTGTCTTATTTATTATTTATTAGCTATAATAGTTTTGATTTATTATATTATTAAATTACGTCTAAAAACTCTATTTTCTAGTATTATGATTTTTAGTATGATTAATTGGTTACACTCTATATATCCTACTTCCGCAACAGTGGCTTCTCCTTTTTTGATATGCAACTCCTCCCTCTTCAATCTTTGACTCGTCCTACCTCTTCTTCTTGTCCTTCTTCCTCCTTAATTCGTCACACACAACCTCCTTTGGGCCTTTGTCGTCGCCACCAACTACATTCAAACTTGCCTCTATGTCACCGTTGCACAAATCCAGCTAAAAGTTGAACCCAAATCTTCTTCTCCTTCTTGATATATCATTTCTTCTGCTTCTCCATCTAATTTTTTCCTACAAATATTAGTTTGTTTGGGATGGATTGATTTTAATTTTCCTTTGAAATCACTTCTTTCCAATTTGGTTGTTGATGGTGGTTTGGATTTTTGCTGGTTGTGTAAGAACATGTTTGGGATGACGTTTTGCTACCCCAAAAGTGACATTTTTTTTTTGAAAAAGCACGGAGGTATCTGACTTTTTGAAAACTATGGTGTTTGGATTGATATTTTGGTAACTGAGTTTTTTTTCCAAAAGAAGCTTTTTAGAAGAAGCTCAAAAGTCTAGCTTTTTGAAAAAAAAAATCACTTCTGCTACCGTTAATCCAAATATAAATCACATTTACAATATGAATTTTATCCTATCTTAAGTTTATAAAATTCGGATTAAAAAAAATTCACTTCTGTCTTGCTAACCCAAACAAGCCCTAAGTCTTCCAATGGTGTGGATGGGTTTAGGTTTTATTTGGGAAGGGTACTTTAGTAATATAAATTAAAACAAATGCTACTTTGAGTCCTTATATAAAAAACTCATTTGACTATTTTTTAGAAGATTAAATAAGCTAAATAAATTACTTCAATGTATTTATATTTATCATATTTTTCAAACTAATTTACTTGACATATAGACTAATATATATAATCTAATGATGTACATAATTTTTTTATAAAAATGTTATAATTAAATTTTTATTTAGCTTCATCAACTTTTTTAAATAAGTCAATTGGATATTATATTGAAATCCAAAGATATAGTGTATTTGAGTTGCAGGGAGAGAGGAGGATTTGAGATTTTTTTTTAAACTTTTTCCTACTAAAATAATCTAATATGGTAAAAAATAGTGAAGTGGATGTCATATAAATATGTCATCCCTGCATATAAAATCAACAAATGTTGATCATTAAGACTTGTTAACGGTGAGGCGGTATTGCCCCGTTTTTAAAATTTCTAGAGCACATTTATCTCCTCCGTGGGAAAACTTCAAAGTGCCCAATATCTAAACTATTAAGTTGAGGCTAGCTAAACGAGTCGAGAGTTTTGATCAGCAAGTTATTTGAGCTCAATTTTGAAGATTTTTTTTTTCCGACAATTTTGAAGAATTTAAACGAAGTAAAAATGTACGAAGGAGCATCTTTTGTCTTAAGAAAAAAAAGATAAAATGATATTCGTTGATATGAAGAGTACTATGCCAGCGCTGTCAAGCGCAGTTGATATGACGTGAAGCTTATGTGTCTTGTCATTTGGGTTTGATCTCAGACCCTGTAACTAGAGGTGGTAATATGGGTTAGGACTACGGGCCGAACCCGCCCAACCCGTAAATATGTGCGGTTTGGGTTTTGAAAAATTGGGACCATTTGAGAGCGGTTCTTTTAGGTCCAAACCCATATGGTCCCAACCCATGACGGGTTGGACCACCGGGTTGGTGGGTTGGCCCATATTTTTTTTAATGTTGTCTAGTGTCTATTGGACAAGGAAGATTGGGTGAAGGGCCAAAGGCAAACAAGACCCAATCAAATTTTCGTAGCCTTTTGAGTCATTCATTATTGTCCATTCTATTAATGCTTTTTGGGGTTGTGACTTGCTGCCAGTTGTCTAGTTTGAGTCTTTGAGAGTTAAGACGTGATATTCGTAATTTAGTATACTCCTACTCCCTTGTATTTATGTTTTTTAATTTAGTATACTAAAATATTGATAGCTTTTGGATTTATGTTTTTTTTTTTGTTATGTGTGAACTTGTGATTAATATTTAATTTTTAATTTCTTTATGGTTTATGTTTGTAGAAAAAATAATTTTTAGTATATTGTGTTAAGAAATTTTTCTTAAAAAAAATAATATGGGTTGGGCGGGCCAACCCACCAACCCAGTGGTTATGGGTTGGGTTGGCTAAATACCAACCCATATTAATGCGGTTCTTTTGGGCCCAACCCATATGATCCCAACCTATAACGGGTTAACCCAAACCCAGTGGGCTGGACCATATTACCTTCTCTACCCGTAACCTCTAAGATGCTAATAAAAAAAAAAGAGTACTTTTTTTAAAAAATAAAAATCAATGCCAGAGCAAGAGCAAAGGATGGATACAATCACGTTAGGCATACGTGTGCCGAGTCACGAACGGCTATTTATGACAACAGTGAGCACATCAATTGAAAAGGCAATACATGGATGGAGGGCTTATATTTTAGATTTTGGGGTTTTTTTTAAGGGTAATTTTATTTTAAAAATATAAAAAAATAGATTAATTTTATTTTCACTATTATCCTAATTAATTTTAACTATTATTTGATTTGATCATTATTTTTATTAATTTTAACTATTAATTGATTAAATATGTTGAGCTAACAGTTCACATGTTATCTATGTTATATTTGTTAAGGTATAAATTTACACCAAATGTTTATATGTTATCTACTTCATCTTTTTTTTAAAGTTAAATTTAAAATTTTTGGGACAAATTTGCATTTTATCAAAAATTACATATGGACTATCAGCTCAACGAATTTAGTCAACAAACAGTTAAAATTAAATGAGATAACGGCTATGCTAAAATTATTCCATTTTTTACACTTTCAAAATATAATCGCCCTTGAGTGAAAATTTTTAAGACAAAAATACACAATTACTCTGGATTTTGCATATTTGTGGGGACAAGCCCGTGATCTCTTTCATAGCCCCAATATCGTCATTTTGACGATATTATTGGGCTATGAATGGAAAGCTAAGATCCAGCCTTTGTCACAAGACTGCTCTCAAACGTGAATCTCGTGCTGGGTAGAAGCAGGAGATTAGAGAGATTAATCGTTGCTTGTGAGAGATGTGCACTAATCTTAAAATTAAAGTAGGAGGCCCACTACATATGATGATGATATGCAAGTTTAACACATAGTTAATAATAGAGATAATGGTTGCGCCGCTGCCACTAAAGAATCGATGGACATGGTGGGTTTTGATTAGGGGTGAGCAAATCTTAACGGAAACCGAACCATACGTAATTCAGTTTTTTGGTTTTTTTTTGTTTGTAAAATAGGCATATTTCAGTTTTCGGTGTGGTTTTTGTGAAATTAATTCAGTTTTAACCAAATAATTGAAGTTATCACTAGAAAAAGGAAATCTATTAAGAAAAGATCATTTTCTTGTGTAAATATGATAGTTTACAATAGGAATTGAATTGTAATCAGATTTTTTCCTTTTCAAATTTTTAGTTTACGGTTTGTTTCTGAATTAAAAGGTCCAAAACGTGAACAAGCTTGAACAAAAAAGGCTCTTATTTTTAGATTTTTCAAATTAGACATGCTTAAACCAAAAAGATCCAAAATGTGGCCCAGACACCTAAAAAACTGAAAAACTGAACCAAAATATTTTAGTTATTCGGTGTTCAATTTTTACTCATTTTAATTTTCGGTTCGATTGTAAAAATAGGCATATTTCAATTTTTTGGTTTTAACAACAAAAAAAACGATTGCATACCCTAATTTTGATTCATGCCCAAAAAGAGACTTGTGTTTTAGGTGATAATTGGCCCCAACCTCTGACAGCGTAGAATACAATGGAGATAGAAACCTTTTATAGTCTAGGCCTCCAAATAAATAAATCTCAAGATTAAAGTGGTTTGGGATAACTCTCATTAATATAAGGCTAAATTATATACAATCTTTTTAAATTTTGGGTCAGTTACATATAACACATTAATATTTTAAAGTTTAAATTTAACCTCATTGACCTTTCATTTTTTAACTATTAACTCTTTATCGTTAAACAACCATTATGTTTTTAACGGAAAATAACATGTCAGATTATAAGATGACACGTGTCATGTTATGTGTAAATCACTAATTTTATAAAACATCATTGAACTTTGAACAGTTGCAGAGAATCCCTTAAACTTTGATCAATTACAAATAACCCCTTGATATTTTAAAATTTAAATTTAATTCTCTTAAAATTTTGATTTATAATATTTAACCACATGCACATTACTTTCTATCATTTTAATAAATATATTAAAATTTTTACTATCATTTGTTAATTAAAATAGTTCTTTTGTATAGCAAAAATTAGAAGAATAATATTTAGAAAAATATAAAATAAATGTTGAATCTCTACTTAAAAAATATATGCATTATTAATAAAAAATTAATAAGGACAAAGAGCTATCTTCTAACAAAAATTTAATATTTAAACTATTAATGCTCAATCATTTCAAGAATATATTTAATACAAATGATGACAATTTTATACTATGAATGCTCAATTAGCCTAAGAAAATAAGTAAATGTTATATAAATGATGACATTTTTATTTCTATATTTTTTTAAATAACATTTTTCTAGTTTTTTTCATACAAGAAAGCTATTTTAATTGACAAATGAGAGTAAAAAACTTAATAAATTTATTAAAGTGATTAAAATAACAACATGGGGTTTATTTATTATAAATCAAAATTTTAAGAGAGTTAAATTTAAATTTTGAAATATCAAGGGGGTTATTTGTAACTAATCAAAGTTATTGGGGGGTTATCTGCAACTGTTTAAAGTTCATGGGGTTTTATAAAATTAGTAATTTACACAGGATGCCACGTAGGATGACATGTGTCATCTCATAATTTGATGTGATAATTTCCGTTAAAAAGATAACGGTCATTTAACGACAGAGGTTAATAGTTAAAAAAGAAATGTCAAGGGTGAAATTTAAACTTTAAAATATCAGGGGTTATATGTAACTGTCCAAAATTTAGGGGGTTTATATAATTTAACCTTAATATAATTAAAAAAAATAAGAGACTTGTGCTTTATATAACCTAATGAAACCCTCTGACAGCAGAGAAGTATTTAGATTGGTCTTGCTAATAAAACCATTTACAACATCGATGTTCGATAAATTATTAGTCAATGCTGGCGATGGAGGAGGGATACTTCCATCAATGTATAAACTGAGTTGGAATATTAATGATCCTCAGCTAAAACCACATTAGGGAGATGCATTTAAGGGAAAAAAAATCCAGAATAAACTCAGAATTTTTTTAATTATGATTATGATATAATACACTGCCAAAAAAAAAAGATTACGATATAATACAGAACGGATATCAAATAATCTTTTATTAATTAGTGGTTTAAATAATGAATCTATTAAATGGATATGAAAGGAAGTAATTGTTTAATTAATTATAAGAATAAAATAATTTAAAATAAAAAAGACAATACTTTATGTGATATAGTTTTTAATCATTATTGGGTTTTTTGGCCTGAAAACTTGTGTGACAATGGGAGAGCATGAGATCTTCATTTCGGGAAGGGGAAAAAAAAACATCCATAGGTTACAGGTGAAAAAATTATATATAGATAAGTTCCTCAAATTTCATTTAATATGAATTAATTATTGGTCATAAAGATTTCAATACTTACCCGTTGACTTATAAATGACTTATAAATATTAAATTACTTGAGATCTATTAGTATTGAATAAAATTTAGAGAATCTCTATTTGCATTTAATTTTTAATTTCTTATTCTGATTTGATGGCTAATTTTTTTAAGGAAAATAATTAGATCAAATTCCTTACATCCATTTTATCAAATTCTCTATTTTTAAATTATTATTATTTAATTATAAAAATAATGTGAAAAAATAGGACATGTGATTATTTGAGAGTTTGGAATAGCGATTAGAATATTTAAAAGTGCTTTTCAATCGTGATTTATGAATATCAAATAATCTTTTATTAATTATAATTGGAGAACTTGATATAATGGATATAAAGTAGTTGATGTCAGTAAGATCCTTTTTTTAAAACAAAAAAACTTAAGGCTCGTTTGAATTAGCTTATAGAAGCTCCATAAGTGCTTATAAATCGTGATTTACGGAACACGAAGTAACTTTAACGATTTACGAGGTTGCTTTTACGGTCTACGAGGTAAATATGTGAAAGATATTTATCTCGATTTATGTAAATCGGGCTTATAAAATAAACCCGATTATTGATAGAGTTTACAAACGAGCATTTAATATGTTCAAAATATATAGAGTATAATCACTTATGGAAAAGGAAACGGTAGTAACGAATTCTTCACGGAAGCCCAGCCTTAAAATCGAATCATGGAATTGATTATCAGTTTATCGCTCAGTGTCTGTTTGGATAATAATATAAATTATTTTTATAATATGATTTATAATATATAAGATAAATATAAAAAAATTTATAATATATAAAATAAATAAAAAAAAAAATTATTTTACGTAAAGAAACCTACTTCTCAGATAATAATTCAATCAGTCTCTTATCATATTGGCTGAATTTCCTTGTCGGTGTCGCACATGGACCTGGGCCAGAGCCACTTCTTTTTCTTTTCCCCAGTCTAAAACAAATCCATCAATCATATATGAAACACAAAATCTATATTAGATTACACTCTTAACGTTTCTTAAACAATCCTAGTTAATCATTTTTCTTTAATTTCATACCTTGTATGAGATAGCTCCATTGGATTAGTTTTGAAAGAATAATATTTATGATTTACAAAATAAGTATATGAAATGAATTTTATCTTAATTTTAAAAAAATAATTTTTAAAACCAAGATTTTAGGTCTCCCCAAACAAACACCTGATGAGATAAAAGAAAAAAAAAGGTACAGTGCAAAGTAATCAAATTTCCATCCAATCTTCTGTATTCTTTCTTTTAACTAATATTTTTCTCCTGCGTGAAGTAATTAAATCAGACACATCTTATATTAGGATTATTCAGCTTTAAAATTACTTTGAAAGGACCTTTCCTTTCAATCACTGAAGAATGTTTGAATTTAAATAATACTATCGGGTGTTTAATATAAAAAAATTTTATAGTGCAATTTATACTATAAATGATATTTTATATTAAAGACTAAATATAATATATAATATAATTAAGGAAGAATTATATTCAGATCCAGCCTAAGAGAAAAAATAAAAAATTAGTCTTAAAGAGTTGTCAATCACACCCTTAAACTTATCAATTCACATAATTGTTAATAAAATCATTTTTTTAATTTTTTTTAAACGGGACCTAAATGTAATGATTAAAACATTTAAAAATAAATTTTCAATTATAATTTACGGTATACGAGATAAGTATAATATATATATCGATTTGTGTGAATAAACACTTTTAGAATATTTAAAAGTGATCTCAAACTAGCATAATATATAATAAGTACTCTGATTTTATAATTTTTTTGGGTGAAAAAATATGTTCTTAGTGAAAATGTTAGAAATTAAATTTATATGCAAACCATATGTAAGAATAATCAAGATATAAGTTACAATTTCGTTGTGCTTTCGGATCCTTTATGCTTTCAGTCCCGGAGAAGGATCCGAAAGCTAAACAAACTGAAGAGGTGAAGATGAAGCTGAACGTGAAATAGGAACACAATTTATTCTTATTTTTTATTTTTTAAAAAAATTACCAAAATCAATATTTTTAGCGAAAATTTGAACTAAGGGAGCAAATCAATGGGAGATTCTTCCTGGCCATTTCCTGGTTTGTGCAATTACTTACAGACCAGGGAGGTAGGCACGTGATCCGTAACAATATAATGAAGCGGCTGAAACATGAGGCGGAGTGGTCCTCCAATTAGTTAATTAGTGACCTGTCAGGACCTCATTGATATATATAGGGTTTGAAATATTCATGAAGGATATTCAAAATATTTGTTGTACTGAGCATTTACCCCTTTTTGTGTGTGTGTTTTTTTTTTTTTTGGGGTGGGGGGGGGTGGTTCACATTAATATTAGAGGCGGCTCAACTGTTGGATTCCCTCATTCTCAAGTTTACGCATGACTATAAAAAGCTTTGCGGGCATCATTGTCATAATTATTGCAATCTCAACTAGTGCTCCTAATCTCCTCTTTTGTTATCCAATCCGCGCATTGCTTGCAGAAAAGAACTATCATAGTGCCGTTTGAATATTTTTTAAACGAAGATACGTGTTTTTCTAAAAGTTATGTGCTTTTAAATCAAGAAACTTATGTAAAGGTCAAGGGTTGTATGTAAAGTTATTGTTAAGAACATAAAAAAGAATCTTCGTTAAAAACAAATAGTTGCTTATAAGATATAAATTAGCTCATTTAGTTTTAAACAATAATCATTTTTTACTTGAAAGTGATTGACTACTAATCTTAATTTTAAGAATCTTGGAGAGAGACCCAAGTTATCCTCTCTCTTTTTTGTGAGAATTCCATATCCCACACACTTAACACATTAATTAGAATATATATTTATATGATCCAATAACTAATCATGATGGCAGTAACTAATAAGATAAGATCTTAATTATAATTCAATATTCCAACAGTTATAACACCACAAAATAACTAAGGTTATCCCTCTTTCATTCTTAAAGACATATATGAAAGATTATAGTAACTAAAGACATGGTAATCACCACTTTGTGAATGTTGTGTTATTTTTATAAAACCCTTATTTTATGTGTTTGGTTGGGTGATTGGGAGGCTCAAAAGTTTTTATGCACGTAAATCGAGATAATACTTCTATTATATACTTATATCATATATCATAAATCATGATTGAAAAACTATTTTAGAAGGCTCTAATCACTAATTCAAATAAACTAATTATAAATGTCTAACTCTTCTTGAAATTTTTTTTTCAAATAACCATTGCTTACGAATTATGTTGGTTCACAAAACAATATATGATTATATAACTTTCTAATTAAAGAGGTAGTATTACTTCAAGAAGGTATCACTTTAATGCATTTTCTATGCTGAAATATATAGGAGATCCTTATACTAAGGGTTAAACGGTTTAATAATTAGAACTATATATAGGTTTGTTTGTTTGAATCGGATTTATGTATAAGTTTTATTTACATAAATTGAGATAAATTTCCTCCACATATTTACTTCGTAGATCATAAAGTTATTTCATAGACCGTAAAAACTACCTCGTATTCTATAAATCACGATTTAAAAGTATTTATAGAGATTATCCAAACAAACTAATAATTATGGATTGATTTGTTGAATAATGCTGTTGTCAGTCACATACGAGATAAATCCATCCTATCGATAGGCTGCTTTGGTCGCAGAGGTTGAAGTCAAGTAGGGCAAGCAACCCCAGGATACTGGGTCTTTTCTCCCTTCGTCAAAATTAACTTTATTCTGGATCACATCAACATATAATGCTTTGAATTTAATTTTCATGCGCAGTTGTACTAATGCATTAATATTAATAACCTGCTCATGTACCCTCCTTCCCCGCTAATGACTTTGTGATTGTTATTATAGTACTATTATTTTCGTAGTACTAACTATATCAATAGGGTTTTTTCTTTTGGGTGGTGTACTTACGATTTTTTTGGGGGAAATTACTGTTCTCTCTTCCCGGACTGAAACACTTGTAAACTAGAAAACCTCGAGGGAGGTCAAAAGGTTAAGGCAAATACATAGCATTAAGATTTATTTAATTAATTTAAATAGATTAAAAAAATTAATTAAATTAATTATTTTCTAAAAATTATATTGATTTTCTTAAATAAATTTTTAAATCATTTACATTAAATCTCTCAAGAAATTTTTTTGTATGAACTCGGTTTGCTATGTCATTTGTGGTTTAACCCGTTAAAATAAAAAGAAAATTTTAAAAAAATATCACTTAAACTTCAAAATCCAAAATCAGTAATTTGACAAAAACTCGAGTTGTTAATCTCATTACTCTTTTTGTCATTCACATTACTCTTATTGTCAATAAAACCAATTTGAGATTTTAAAGTTCAAGTAATAGATTTTTTAGGATTTTTTCTAAAATAAAACAACATAGCTAATATTAATCCTACTTGACTACTAATTCACATTTTTATTTTTATTTTTTAAAAATCCATTAATTAAGATTTCATAAGTAATGAAAAATTAAATTTTGTGAAATCTTTTAATTTTATTAATATGACAACTAATATTTAGGGGATGTCAAATCACTACTTAAGTTATTGTATTTTAATTGGTTATACCATAAATAACGTGGCAAATAGGGTTTATACAAAAATTTTTCACCCCTTAATGCAAACCCTTTAACATGTGCAATCAACAAGGATAATTTTAAAAAAATATGTATATGGAGGATAAGGTGAATATATTGAGATATTATATTTAATATGACAATCTAATTAGTTTTTATATTAAGGACCGAAATAGTATTTGATTGAAATTTACATATGCATCAAATTTATATATCTTTCTTTCCTAACCAAATGTAAATGAGTATTCTCTTTCAATTATGATGGGGTTTCCGCTAATTAACCGGAGGCAAGCCATACCATTGATTAGCAGGTGTCGTTATTAAGGGTGAAAACAGGTCAGACGGCCTGGCCTGTTTCTGGCCTGATCAGGTCTGGCCTGTCAGGCTAAAAGGTCAGGTTCAAGCTTACTTTGATGCCTACTTTCTTAAAAAGGTCAAGCTCAGGCTTACTGACAGGCCTGTTAGGCCTGTCAGGCCGGCCTGAGCCTGTAAAGTATTTTAAAAAAAATTCTCACACTCCTCACATCTTAACCCTAAATATCATAATTCCCATTACCAAATATCATCTCAACTGGATCATTAATTTATGTAACTGGTCCTGTTTTCAGCTTATTTGAAATAGACCTGTTTTCGGCCTGTTTGAAGCAGGCCTGTTGTGAAGCCTGTAGCCTGTTTATTTTTTTTATTACAGGCCTCCTTAATAGGCCATAGGCCAGGCCAGACCTGAGACCTGTATATAAGCCAGACTCAGGCAAAAAAAAAAAAAAAGCTTGTTACAGGCCACATGTCAGGTTCAGGCCATCCAATACCTTAACAGACCAGGTCTATTAAAACATAAACCTAACGGCCTGACATATTTCCACTCCTAGTCTGTATGTAATCCTTAATGGCAACTAGTTGGCCAAAAATTAATCACAAATAAATGTTCCGGGACGCATTGGTTCCCTTACGTTATTATTGATTTTACTAACCATTCTATTTAAAGTCTTGATGGCTAGTACTCTAACAGTAGTACTTCATCTCATATTTATTATAAAGTATAAACAAATAAGTTTTGTTTTATCTTCTTTATAAGACATTTATAAGTTTTTAAGGAGTATTAAATTTATTTTTTCATCTATACCTATAATTAATAAAGGTAATAAGAGAGAGTAATAATTAATATGATTTTTGAGTTTAGTGTAGTTAGTAAGGGCAATATTGAAAATCACTTAAATTTTAAAATAAATTTAATACTTTTAATTATTTTTATTGATTCATAAGAATTATTAGTTGGTATTTTATAATCTTATATTAAATACTAGAGGGAATATTTTGTTTTGCCGAATTTTCTTTTTTTCACCTCCAAGAAAAGGAACACGCATGTCTATTGCCTATTGGTCAAAATACATGCGTGTTTTAATTTTGAAGGATCTGGTCACCGTTTTTTCTAATATAAAAGGTCCTCTTTCTCTTAATTTTTAAAAACGTTAATAAAATTTTACGATCTTCTTATTTATTTTCTTACAAAATTTTTACTTATTACTTAACATGAACATAGTTTAAAAGATAACAGCTGAGCACACGCCTTTGTTTTCCGTACGTTTGCCGACAGAGTTGAGTTGGATCCGGTTTCTTGCTCATCAAGCTCTTTTGATCTAGATAGTACATATTTAATTTTTTTATTAGTGATTTTTAAATAAAAAAAATTAATTTTTTTTAAAAATGTTAGTTAATATATTATTATTTTTTATTTTTTAGCCATTAAAATAATTTTAAAAAAAATAAAAAATAAAAAAAATTAAATCTAAATCGTTCAGATCCCATATAGACAATCCATATAGAAGTAACTCTTCCCATCTCATCCTTTGAATGAGGAGGAGAGCTGGTTCCCTGAATATATAATCCAATTCACTTTACGATGCCTAATGAAATTACTTTTTAAGCCGGCTTAAAGTTCCTTGAATATATAACCCAATTCACTTTACCACGCCTAATGAAATTACTTTTTAAGCCGGCTCAAGGCTCCCTGAATATATAACCCAATTCACTTTGCCACGCCTAATGAAATTACTTTTTAAGCCGGCTCAAACTCAATTGGAACCAGTTTCTCAATTCATCTTTTGAATGAGTAGGAAGAGATACTTATGCAAGAGGGACAGGGTGCACTACTACAAAATGTAGATTTTACGTCCCTAAAAGACGTCCATTTTTAAAAAAGGGAAGTAAAAAATAAAGACGGTGGCATTTTTGTAATTGTAGGTAAGAATTAAGTAACTTTAGACGTCCCTTTTTAAAAAAGGATGCCTAAGAGGCTGTTTGGAATAGCTTATGAAAATTTTATAAGTGCTTATGAATTGTAATTTACGGTCTACGAGGTAACTTTTACGGTCTACGAGGTAGCTTTTACGGTCTACGAGGTGCTTTTACGGTCTACGAGGTGCTTTCACGGTCTACGAGATAAATATGTGGAGGAGATTTATCTCGATTTACGTGAATCGGGCTTATATGATAAGCCCGATTCAAAAAAGCTATCACAAACAGCCCCTAAGTCTAAAAAAAATTAAAAAAAAATTGTTTTACTTTAGGCGTCCTTTTTTATAAAAGGGACGCCTAAAGTAAAAAAAAAATTAATTTTTTTTAGACTTTAGGTGTCCCTTTTTGAAAAGGGACGCCTAAAGTAAAAAAATTAAATTTTTTTTAATTTTTTTTAGATTTTAGACGTCCCTTTTTGTCAAATTTTTTTTTTACTTTAGACGTCCCAAATTCAAAAAAAGGACGTTTAAAGGTAACGTAAATCAGCCAAATTGATACTGACATAACTCTTTTTAAGGTTATATCTACCTCCGCAAGCTAGCTTCCTCGTTTCAAATTTCAAAACTCTCATTTTCTCTTGAAGCTGAATCTTCCACTACTCTCTTGAAGCTCATTTTCTACCATAATAACTCTCTCTCTTACTCTCTTTCATTATCGTTGTTCTTTTTTTGAAAGTCGTCCTCCTTTATCTCCACCACCACCATCTACCGTCTTCCTCTCTTCCTCTCCATTGTTGAAGCTCGTCGCCATTGTTCTTCCTCGATCTTTGATGTTGTTGGTTCCTCCTCTCTCCCTCTCTCGCTGTTGGCCTCCATCCTCCCTCTCCTACTGTGGCCAAAAGTATGAATAATTACTTTTTCTTTTTATAGGCTAAGTTTTGAACTGAGATTATTGTATATGTATTTTGTTGTGTTAAGATTTAGATTTATCTTCATTGTAAATTCATTTTGATTTATCATCCTTCACCAATATTAATCTGTAAGGACATTTTGGTTTATGAAAAACTGTTCGATCTTGTTTCTGTAGGTTATAATTGTTAGGCAGTGAAAAATATAAACGATTTTTTTTAAAAAAAAACAACTTTAGACGTCCATTTTTAACCATTTTTTTAAAAATGGACGTCTAAAGTTTTTTTAAAAAAAAAACTTTAGACATCCTTTTTTTAAAGGACGCCGTATCCTGACGTTTTTACGTCCCTGGTATAGGCGTCCCTATATTTTTAGACTTTAAATGGGCTAAAAAAAAGACGTTAAAAGTGTTTTCCGTAGTAGTGGTGATTGTGCTGGTTACTTTTTTTTTTTTTTAAATAAAATGGTTCTGCTGATTACGACTTCGTTTGGACGAGCAAATTAAAGCGTTGAAGGAATATGATTTGTATATGGTACTGTGATTGACATGCATCGTAAATTTCCATATCCTATTATGGCTTGATTGATTCCTTTCACTTTCGTGGCTACCATTTTTCATCATATTTTAGATGTGTGTTTGTTATAGTTTCTTAAAAATATTTTTATGATTTACAGGAAAAATATATGATAGGATTTTTATCTCATATTACATAAAAGTATTTTGAAAAGCACTTTTTTGCTTTACCCAAACAAACCATTAACACTCTTTTCTCTTACTTCCCATCAAACCAGGACAGTTTTTATCCAATTCCAACACGCCCATAGTTTTTATCCATCTCTTAGTGTAATAATCTCTAAAAATTTATACATTTCAGCATATTTTTATAGGTTTTTGGAGTCAGTTTATACATAAAATAAATATAAATAAAGAAAAATGTGATTTAGTGAAATAATGTTCAAATTAAACTTTAGAAAATTGTGAGCTAAAATATGAATAGTTTTGACTATTTATAGAGTTTCAAGTAGATCAAAAACTCCTCCTTTATGTAGGAGGATGATGACCAAATGTGAAAGCTTCAAAAAATCATGAAAAGTTTAGGAAAGAAAAGAAAAAAAAAATGCAAGAATCATATGAAAAAAGAAAAAAAGATTATGTATGCACTTGTCATTGGTTCGCCACAATGAAACCATGGTGAAAATTAATGACCTTTCTACGCAATTCAATGTCATTTTGCTACCCATTTACCACAGCAAAACCATGACGAAAATCAGTGACTTTTCTGCCTCAAATCGGTGCAATTTCACTACTAATTCACCACGTCAAACTGCCTGAAAATGAAGCTGGGCATTTTGAATAGCTGGTATAGAAAACCTAGTTAAAACCTAATAGGGAGCACTAAAAGAGAGCATTCTGACTTCTGAAGGTCAAAATCTTGTAAAGGAGGGCTTTGAAGATTTGGAGCCTTGGGTTGAAGTTCTAAAGAAATTTGGACCAAAAATCTTAGGTTTTTGTTGTTTCTCTTCATTTTCTTCTTACTTTGCTGATACGAACCTTGTTTTTAAGCTTAGTTTTTGGTTTGTATTGATTATTAGTAGCTAAAACTCTCACTGAAGATTATTTTTACCCATTGTATAGATTAAAACTATTAGATTATCTTGTTTTTGTTGGTTAATAAGAATATATGTTGATTTTTCTTTGTGATTAATGCTATATTGTGTTTGATCACCACATGATTAGAGTAGTACAATTGGAAAATGCTTGAGAGAACTATTTTGATTGTAGAACTTGAGAAAATCATGTTAGACTTAAAGTTCAGAGATTAAATGGATGGTTTGTTGTTAGAATATAGATATATCAAACAACCCAACATAATCTATCAAATGACTGATTTTGAAAGATAATTTTCATTAATTATAAATAAGAGATTCAATATTTTTAATGAATATTAAAAATCAATCTTGACTTGAGAGAGCATGATTGATGATTTTAGAACTTTTGACTAGCATAAAGATTCATTTAACCAACATAAGTACATAATTGTATAGTTCCTGAATTACAATGGGGAAGAAATAATCATAAACCTTTAACCTCTTGAAGTTAGAAACAATTTTCCAATTTCCATAGTTTTACTTTTTTGTTTTCATCAAATATCCTTATTCAACTTGATCAATTTCAAATAATTCCATTCAATCTTATTAAGAATATAGTTACATTAGTTAGCTCAATTTTGTCATAGTTCTTGTGAAATGACACTCTTTTCAATACTATACTATTACTTGCAACCCATGCACTTGCGTAAGCAAAATGGCGAATATAAGGCATGCTTTCAAGCTCAAAAAGTATTTTTAGAGATACTTACAGATCGCCCACCAACAAGATCATCTTATAGTTATGAGTCAATCCCTCTACTAACTAAACTAATTTTTATTTAGAGTAAAATGGCTATTTTGCTTTGGAAGTTCTTGTGGAGGGGTAATTTTGCCCTGAAAGTTTCCAAATTGTCGCAATTTTTTTATGACTGTTATTCAAGTTAAGTTTGACAATTTGTTAACCAAATATACTGAGCTGACAGTTCATGTGTTATCCACGTCATTTTCTTAAGGTGCAAATTTGCCTTACAAGTTTTCACTAAGGAGCAATGCTACCCTAAAAGTTTCCAAATCATAGTAATGTCACCCTTAATAGCTATCTAGGTTAAGTTTGATTGTTAATTGACCGAATATGTTGAACTGGCAGCATAAACAACATTAAAGAAGAAGAAGTTACATATGGAGAAAAAGCTCACATTTGATAAAGAATAATGTAGAAAAATATTCAACCATTAGATGCATGACACGTTAGGGAATATTGTTGAGAATAAGCCATCAAAAACTTTATGCCCCGTAACCAGTGACATCGAGATAAGTAAATACCTTTTTGATTTTATCTTTATCGCACAAAATGTTTGCATCTCTTTGATTATTTTTAACCCTTCATACGAGGTGCATTTTTTTAAATTTTTTTTCTTATCTTTGAATATAACTTTAAAAAAAAACTGAAGTCGGTGATACATGGATTTATCAAATAGGCATATGTGGTCAATGGGTAAACTTGAATAAAAAAGCAGGGTTTGAAAATTTTTAGGGTAATATTGCTCTTGAATGAAAAATTTTAGGGTAAATTTGTACCTAAATCTAAAAAAAATGATATGAATGATATGTGAACTGTCATCTCACCAAATTTGATTACCGAATGACCAAATTTAATTAGAATAACGACCAAGGTGAAATTGTTACAATTTGAAAACTTTTAGAATAAAATTATCTTATAAAACTGTTAAGGCAAAATTACTCCTTTGTGATAACTTTTAGAGGAAATAACTCTTAGTCCTTTTATTTATTGGCAAAAGACACGGTCTTGATTTTTAAGTTTGGGAAGGAATGTCCTGCTCTGCAGATTTGCAGAACACGATGTAACTTTGCGTATTTGGATTAGTCCTGTTATGAATTAAGGGGCTCTTGGACTAAAATTAAGTTCTATCACGTTACTTCTTGGTTTAGTGTCTTGCAGTCCACATTCTTCTCCAAGTTCAAACACTTGTCACTTGAAAGTTAAAAGTCGAATAAACTGCCCGGTTTAAACTATGGTTTGTGTAAATTGAGATAACACTCTTCACACATATTTATCTCGTAAATCATAAAATTTATTCTCAAAAGCTAATCCAAACACACACTAAATGTGAAATTGTCAAGTCATGGAAGCAATGAATTCCAATATATTAATGTGCTGCTTATGCTTCTCTGCCTCGTATTTTTTTGATTGTTAATCTTAATTTAAAAAATCAAATTCATACAGAGAAATATTTACATATTCCAAAGTGCAAAACTCATCTTATTTTAATCTTATATGATAGATGAGTCATCGAAAAAATTTAAATTTTATGATTTTAAAAAATATAAACTTCTTAATTTAGAAGACGCAATTCCCTCCCATCATCCCTAAAGTCATAAAATTTGAATTTTTCTAGATGAATCATCTGCCATATAAGATTAAAATGAGATGAATTGTTATATTCTAATTAGCTATAATACAGATGAAGTAGCGCTCCTGAAAAAAAGTCATAAAATTTGAATTTCTCTAGATGAATCATCTGCCATATAAGATTAAAATAAGATGAGTTGTTATATTCTAATTAGTTATAATACAGATGAAGTACCGCTCCTGAAATATATAAGTATTTCTCAATTACATACATACATATGTGTGTGTGTGAGTAAGAAATACTTATATACTCTCAAACTACCACTCTCATTTGTATTCTCTCTAATCAAAATGTAATAGCTCGCCCAATTTTTATTCAAGGTGTCAGCTTAGTTTATGTGGTTTTTACTTAATTTATATTATTTTATTTTTTTAAAAAATAATGCCGCTAAATTAAAAACCAATTTGCATGAGTTATTTTTAATTAATTTATTCATTAAATCCCTCTCTTCCTCAAGAGAACCCTTTTTTCCCTTCCGTATGAAGCTCCGCCTCTAACACGGGTTTTGTGTGGCTGTGCCGCACCGGTGAAATCTCAGCCTCTCCACAGCTTCTCTCTCCCTTTCTTGAAATTGGACAACAAAAATCACAATAACAACAACCATTAGTTTTGCTACTGTCTCCAATGATGAAAGCAACCATTAGTGTTCATCCTGAGGAGAAATCTCAGAGGCAAAAGTAGCAACCTCAGCCTTTAGAGAGAGCTAGCTACAGTGAAACTGACGATGAGGTTGGACGAAGAAAGAGGGAGAACTTATAAGCTGATGAAACAGTGCACAAGCCATGGAGTCCTAGACCAATGTGATGATTTTCTCGAGAGGTAAGGTTGAGATTGAAATTGAAATTGAGGCAAACGGCCAGTTTGCTAATTAATCTACGGCGACTGCATTTAGCGGCGGGCTCCATTGACGAAGGCTGGAGGAAGAAAAAGGATGGCCACACAACCTCGTTAGCGACCGAGCTTCAAGTTTTGCCGAAGCAGTGGGAGGAGGGACTCGACAAATAAATTAACAATTAAAATAATTTATACAAATTGGGTTATACTCTACTTTAAATTAAGTAAAAAGTAAAAACACACATATGCTGACAGTAAGGATAAAAATTAGGTCAGCTGTTGCATTTTGATTGGGGAGAGTGCAAATAATCTGATACTCTGAAAGTACGCAAGTATTCATCTGTATATGTTGCCTTTCAAAAATATTGAACACTATACAGTCAATTTCTTCGCCAACTCATCACGCTTAAGCATACTTAATTTGTTGCTTATGATACACACATCTCTTTTATAACTTCATTTCACTTGTGTATATTATATGCTCGTGCCTTCATTGTATTGTTTATATCCACCATACATTCTGATTCTGGGATCGTATAATTAATTAAGTCCTTTTCCTTTCTAAATTATGTTGTCTTCCGTGTTTGAGGGGATCGCTCTTCTACGTTATCAATCCTTAATTATTGCTATTCATTTGTTGAAATTCAAGGTTGGATACTTCTAATATGCTCTAGCTACAAAAAGTCAAAAACATACTAGTATATCCAATACTCGTATAACTTAATTTTTTGGATTCCCCTGAGATTTACTATTTTATGACTGTTTGACGTTGAACGATCGAGCCCCTTTTCTATGGCTATTAATTCTCAAGGAAAAAGCAGAATTTCTTCCCAATATCTCTTTAATTTAATAGCTCGAGAACCTTTTTTTCCCCAATTTGACCGCTGCTGCAAAAAGTTGAACACATGACAACTAAATTAGGGTTAAAATATAAATTTGTTTTAAAATTTTCGTTAAAAAAAATGTTACTCTAAAAGATTTTTATATTTAATGTTACCCCATACCATTAAAACGCTAATGTTGATCATTAAAAAAATTGATATTAAAGATCACTAATTTTTTAATAGTGAAGGGCAAAGATATTTCATTATAATACTTTCAGGTAATATTAAACTTAAGAAAAACTTCCACCACAACATTGCTTCTAAAAATTTTCTTATAAATTTATACCTTACGTGCTAAATTAAATTCTCTCCAATGATTATTTTAAATCCCTGAATGCCAAAATAAGTCGCTAGCTAGTCTGCACTGCAATCCATAAAACACCAACATAGAGAAAGAAATGGTTATTTTTTCGATGCAGAAAACCAAACACATGCAACATTGAATGTTGCTTTCTAAGGAAGCAAATCCAAAGTTGACTTTCATTCGCCATCATCCGATCCGCACGGAGTGCTATATATAAACGTACGAGTTATTTGGGTTTTCCCCATCATAGAGCTCAAAGGCACCGATCGAGACTGAGAAATAGAGAGAGAGAGAGAGAGAGAGAGAGAGAGAGAGAGAGAGAGAGAGAGAGAGAGAGAGATGGGGAGATGTCCATGTCGCTCAGACAAAGGAGAAGGGCTGAAAAGAGGAGCATGGACTGATCAAGAAGACAAGTTACTCACTTGTTACATTATGGCCCACGGCGAAGGCAAATGGACCCACGTCCCTAAAGCGGCCGGTATATATATAATTTAACTTAATTATCTCTTATTCTTTCCTTTCTATATATTTAGAAGAGCGTGACGTTTTAATTCAAAGTATAAAATTGCAGGCTTGAACAGGAGTGGCAAAAGCTGTAGACTCAGATGGATGAACTATCTCAGGCCTGACATTAAGCGAGGAAACATCACTCGCGATGAAGAAGATCTCATCATTAGGCTCCATAAACTTCTTGGCAACAGGTTGTTAATTATTATTTGTATATTTAGTTTATTTTTTAATTTGCTCTTCCTAATTTTTGAATATACTACGTATATGGCCTAGATGGTCTCTCATAGCTGGAAGGATACCAGGACGAACAGACAATGAAATAAAAAACTACTGGAACACAACTTTGTCGAAGAAGCTTAGAACACAATCATGTGTAACGGCGACTGAACGACATCAATCGAGCAATTCAACGGCAAGGAAGTCTTACGATAACCTGTCAGCAGTTATCCAAACAAAGCCTTGGAAATGCAAAAACGTGGTTATGCGACATCCTCCATGTCACCAGATAGAGTTTCAGGAAGATGACGTAACCACCCAGCTTTTCACTAATCAATCTCAAAACTCATCACCTCCTTCAGAGTCTCGAGTTAATGATGTCCATGACCATCATCAGTTTAATCAAAATGATAGCTTTGACGTGAATTTGTTGAGCCTTGGAAACAATAATCACTAGTGTAAAATAGTCTTTTTAGATTGTATTATTTAGACCGGTTATTACGGATAAGGTCTAAAAAATATGACCGGTGGTAGTTTCATAATTATAAAGAATTTTTTAGACCGGTTCTTAAAATAACCGGTCTAAAAGATATTATTTAGACTAGTTATCCAAAAAACCGGTCTAAAAATATAAAATTGATTAAAAATTAAAAAATTTTAAGACTTTTTAAACCGGTTGTCACTAATAACCGGTCTAAAAAATTTTAAAATTTTTTAGACCGGTTGTTGATGATAACCGGTTTAAAAGATGTGAAATTAAAAAATTAATTTTTTTTATTTTTAAGATCGGTTATTAGTTATAACCGGTCTAAAGGTGAACACTTTTAAGACTGGTTTTGTCAAATAACCGGTCTTAAAAGTCCACCCTAAAATTTAAAATCTTCGCGGTTTTATCTCGCGCCTAATTTCAACTTTGAAATCTGATACTCATCAAGTTTCTTATAAACTCCTCCCTCGTGCTGTAACAGCTCCTCTTTCCCACATCGCTCTTCCATCCTTGACCATCTTCGCCGTCAACACAGAGGTACGGTGGAATCCATCATCGTAAAGCTCAGCTTTTCTTCCCTTCGATTGGTTTAAGATAAGCGCTATACTTAATTAGTTTTATACATACTTTATAGTAGATATTGTCATATATTTCAGATCGATTTCTATTACAAAAATTTATACTCATATTTGTTTCAGGTTTACGATTGCGACATCTGAGAAAGTTTACAAATTGGATTCTTCATTAGGGGCTGAGGTTAATGTTTTCTTTTGTCATTTTCCTTGTTTCTAAATATTTATTCTTCGAAAAAATTTCTTAAACAACAATTATCTTCCAACTTGCATTCTAATTACTTTATTTTCTAACTTATTTCCTAATATTATTTCATATTGTTGAATCATTCACAACTTATTATGTATTTGCACTGGGTGTTGCAATATTTCTGAGTTGTGCTTATTGTGTTCTTCAGCTATGACTCCACCAAGATATATTCGTGATTAGTAACTATAAGTATGACCTTGGAAGCATACTTTTAGGATATATACAGATTAAGCATAAAAACATAATTAATGGACTAAAAAAAATTAAGACACTTTTTAGACCGGTTATTTAAATTACCGGTCTAAAAAGTGTCTTAATTTTTTTTTTGAATCCATTGATTATGTTTGTATGCTTAACTTTTTAGATCAGTTATCCACATAACCGGTCTTAAAAGTCTTTTTTAGACCGGTTATTTAAATAACGAGTCTAAAAAGTCACACTTTTTAGACCGGTTACATAACCGGTCTAAAAAGTATTACACTTTTTAGACCGTCTGTATCAAGATCTCATTTAAAACCGGTCTAAAAAGTTATTTTTACCTGGTCTAAAAAATCATTTTTCCACCTGTGAATGTTTTTTGCACGGACTTCAATTGTGAGAGCAGTGTAGCCATGGATGCTCCCAATGATCAGTGCCAGCCTATTGACCAAGTTATGTTCAGTGGTGCTTGGACCACGAGTTGCTTTGAGGTCGACATCGATAGTATTGGCTCTTATTGGGATATTGATTCATTGGCCCTCCTCCTGGAATCTGAGGTTTCGGACGTCAGTCCTGTGAATTCATGATTTGTACTGTGCGTCTAATTAATTAAGAGAAAGTATATTGTGATGTATGGACAGTGAAAATTAACAACATTGCTATCCCGATGGCTGTATGTTATTCCCATTTAATTGAGATTTTAGTATCTTTCATTTTTATTTTGTCCAAGTAAGGGTTGTCTGATGAGTTAGTGAAGGAAGCTTTTCTTTTCTTTTGATTGTTTTGTTTAGTTTTTTTTTTACCCATCCAAAGAATGAAGGTTATATACAGTGGAATGAAAATCGATTATGATGGGTGAGGGAAAAAATGAGACAAATGCACATTTATGTATTTTACCAACAAAATGAGAAAATGGTTTAAATTCTGTACATCCTTTATTATATGGAAGTCTCACTTAGCTTATTCACACCCATTAGCTGAAACTAGCAGCTGAGTGTACACAAATAATATATTTACGCGAATCTATATAAAGGTTGAGGCTGGAAATTGAATCAACTTATTCCCATAACCAACAATTGCTGGTTAGAAGTTAGAACTCAATCTAACCACTTCTAATTATTTTTTGAGAAGATTTTCTAAACATTTATATAAATCAAATGACTGAAAAATTATGATTTAAATTTAAATGGTTGAAAAAAAATTCAAATTTAATTAAATACGAAGCTTGTGGTTTGATCTGTAAATTATTTACACTTGATCTATTGAGAATCTGAAGTGCGATGAGATGTCTTTCTTCATAATTATCTCTGATATTTTGTGAGATATGTAATTCTTATAGATTCTTAATTAGGAGAGAACCATGGATGAAATCATGAAATTTCATCCATGTAATACTAATAGTTTTTTTTAATCAATAACACTGATAGGTTTTCAGGAATTTAATATTTATAAGTTTGAATTGTAAATAATGCAATTCACAAATATAAAAGCTTAATTTATAGAGAGAATTACAATGAGATCTTAAATAAGGAACTCAATTATCGAGAAGTCTCAATAATAAGTAAGGTGTTGTCATTTTTTACTTTAAAACTTGTCATTACTTGCTTTTCAGTTTCCATTGAAACTTATATAGATAATTAAGTTCCTTCCATGGGACCTCATCTTAGTTCTCTCTAATTTATAAACATAAATTTTTAAATTTAACTTATAAAAATACATAGTAAATATTAGATTTTGGGATATAGTATAATTAGAATTAAATTTAATTTGAGGATATATATTTATATTTAATTTTCTTATTGAAGAACTATGAATAATTTTTTCTTCTAACTAATCAAAAGAACAGTTTGTCAGTTTCTCTATCCAGGTCCCCAAATTAAAAAAAAAAAAAAACACACAGCTTCTCTATTTTGTTGTGACTAGCCAGGTCATTCCCCGGGTTTGGGTGCAAGATCTTAATTTTGAGTTAAGGGGAGGCAATTATAGGGTGTGAATAATTAAAAAATGTATGTCAAATTTCAATTCTACCATGTGAAGGTTTGATGAAAGTTACATTAAGTAGTAAAAACTATATTTGCCAAAACATGTGGAGTAAGAATAAATTATGCGCTAGATGAGCGCCGCTGACGAAAAAAGAGAGTTAGTAATTAAATAGATAACATACCCTCGATACTATCACAACTTTCAGGCAATAAAAAGTTCTGTTACTTAATTTGCTTTCACTCATATAGAAACAACATGTCAATAACGGTCTCCTTCGATGAGCACTAAAAAAAAATTTTTTTTTAAAAGCCCCCCTAAAAAACAAATGCCCCTCTGGCCCTCTTAAGCATACCATTTTCAATTTTCTTAACCGCCGAACTTTACTTGGACAATAACTTGTTAACCTGAATATATAGCTGATAACATCCAACTCTATTTTTTTGGCCAGTATCATCCAACTAGATTAGCGACAAATTCTTCACGGAAAGGCTACCTGAAAAAAATAAAAGAGTTTAATGCCCTAAGTAAAGCATCAAATTAAATGATCCAATTAGGTCAATTTCTAGGCCTAGATAAGAGAAATTGTGGGACATACTAAATTCCGTATCCTTTGTTTCTCGCGCGCAACTCACTGTTTTTCAAAAGGAAAAACATAGGGTGCTCCACCTTTTTAAAAATATATATATTTTTTAATTCATAATTAAACTCGCTAAAATGTACTCATCAAATATATAGCGTATGAAATTTCAAGGGATTTGATAAAATACTAAAAATATTTAAATATTTATAATTATAATTTTGTGCTTTCCTCAAATTTAATATTTTATTAATTATATCATATTGTTCTAGTCACTATATACTCACATGCCACAGTCTACCTCACCTTCACTTATCAAATTTAATTATATATATAGTTATAATTATAATGTTCAATGTATATTTACACGAAATAATATACGCGAGGTTAGCTAATAAAATAAGTGCTCATGTGCAACTTGTTATATAGTAAATTATCCTGCGCAATACCATTTAGCTTGGAGAAATATGCAACTTGATCGAAATATATAAAAAGAACTTACGTTTTCCCCGATATATATATATATATCTTCCCACAGGATAGGATACAGTCTTTCCTAACCCTTGACACTAGCATTATTACTCATTACTCCGACACTCTTTCTATGACATCTTCCTTTTTACTGTTTCTGTAGAGTCATCGATCTCTTGCTAGCTTTTGCCATAAGCTATCGTCAATAATTGGAGTTGTGTGAATCTTTTACAGCCTCTTCATTTACCTCTATGCATGGTTATATATTTTATGATCAGAACTATAGATAAAGATGTTGTGTTGTTTAATGTCGAAAGTTGAGAGAGATGCGAAGGCTGAAGGACTGCGTATGAGGTACGATGGTGTTTTTCACAAGATCCCTTATTAGTTGAAGTTACCCATATAGAAAAAATATTTAATAATGTTTGATCTTGACCATTTTTTTTATTTTTGGTCGAGGCCATTATGATTCAGTTGAAATAATTCGGTTAAGATAACTACGCCGTAATTAAAATTTTTTTTTTATTTAGTGATAACAATGGGAAAAATCTCAATTAAATTTTGTTGAAATTGCAAAATCTAAAATTAGGACTATACTTTTAATAAATTCCTAATCAGGCAAAGATGCCAGATTAGAAATGTATGAATGTTGTTAAATAACCAGAATGCCTTACGTAGTTAAAAAATAAAATTAAATGTAGTTTTTGACCTAATTTCAATTTTAATTATTTAAGCTGGATTTCATAGGATTTAATTCCAATTCTTAGAGCCCTAAGTAAAGCCTAAAATCCCTTGTTTCTCGAACTTCTTCTCGTTCTTTTTTAATTCTAATTTCACCACAACTTCTTCCATCATATGAAATCGCGAACTGATTTCATTTTCATTAGAAAAATTTATTATTAATAATTAAAGAGAACATAGCTCATCGCTCTACGAGATGCTTAGGCCAAAAAAAAAAGCAATAACCAGTATCAAATTAAAGCGACGATAACACACTCATATATATATGAGAGAACAAAAAAACTCGTCCTACGAGAGGTGAATATAGGAGTTTGGAGGATAGGCACCTCATGCGCAAAAGATTAACCTGTTTAAATAAAGCAAGCTGAGGGGGGACTTTACTTAGGATTATGGGAATTTGTAAATAAATCTGGTTGCACCAATTAAAATTAAAATTAGGCTTACACTTACATTTAATTTCTTTTAACTATAGAGGGGCATTCTAATCAATTAACAGTATTCATAAATTCTTAATTAGGCCTCTTGCTTGATTAAGAATTTGTTAAAAGTGTAAGCCTGAATTTGGATTTTGTTATTTTATTTTTAACTGAATTTAATTGGGATTTTTTCATTAAGAAAATTAAAATTAAAAAAATTTTAAAATGTTTTCTTGGCTTTATATAATTACTAGATATCGTCCTATAGCCAAAAAAACTCTTCAAGTAACGATGTAATACGGCACTAATAGAGATATAGAGCCTGTTTGGGAACATATTTATTGAGCAAAAAAGTCCATTTGAAGCTCTTAATCACCCAAAAGCTCATTTGATATCTTAAAGAAGTGTTTGAGATCATTGTTGCTTATGATGAGCTTTTTAAGAAAAAAGAGTTTTTTCTTAAAAGCTCATTTTTTTAGCTTCTTCTACTAATGAGCTTTCAATTGGGCATCACCTAGGCAATTTTTTCCTCTTAACTTCATACGCTGTTTTGTTTTCTTTTTTTTGAAAAAAACACTCATCGCTTCAATTTTTATTTTTTAATTTAATTTGTTTCAGTGGGATTAACAAATTTTGAACCGAAAAGCTGGCATCAAAATTAATGACGGAAAGGGAGAATCTACGAAGTTAAGTAAATATATATATATATATATATATATATATATATATATATATATATATAGTATTCAATAAGGTTTATATCCTTTTCAGTTATTTTTCATCTAAACGGAATTTTCCAATGCTAATCCAAACAGGTTCAAAGTAAAAAAAAAAAAAAGTCATTTCTCCCACCACCAATCCAAACACAAATCACATTTAAAAAAAAAATCACTTCTCCCACCGCTAATCCAAACAAAAATCACATCTACAATCTGACTTTTTTTTAATTTGGCTTATGTAAAAGCCACATTAAAAAAAAGTCACTTCTCCACTACATTTCCAAATAGGCACATAGCGAAGCTGCAATGTTATTTTATCCTTTTATATATACGGCACGACCTTCGTAAGTTTTTTGTAACAGCATTTATATATATATATATATATATATATATATATATATATATATATATATATATATTACTCATTTCGATTAGATTAATTTACTAATTCATTTAACAGATCCCTCTGCTGCCACTTATAAAAATTAATAAAATAAAGGTGCTGAAGCAGTAAAATATTTACTCATCTTATTTTTATTGTAAGGCATCAACTAACAAGTGTATTTGATCTTTTTTATAAGGTAATTGCTTGTTTCCAAAGAGTATTAAATATTTTTTCCATGTATGCCCATAATTAATAGTGATAGTGGTGAGAGTGATAACTAATATGATATTAGAGTTTAATGTAATTAGTAGGGATAATATTAGAAATTATTTAAATTTTAGGATAAATTTAATGATTTTTATTAATTTATAAGAATTATTAGTTGATAACTTATAATAAATATTTTAGGAAATATTTTACGTGGAACCTTTAAGGATATGTTATATCCACGTGTTTTGTTAAAAATAATGACACACATGAAATATAGTAACCCAAACCAAAATTATCTATGATCACCACACGCAACAGCCCCGGCCCGGCCGGTCGGACAATTAAAGTTTACTGTTCTTTACCATTACGTCATTTCCAAGAAAAAAATTTGAACTTTAATTTAGTTGACTTCCACTGATACGTTAGAAGCTGAAATATTTGACTACACACACAAACATGCACACAGAGGAATTGGGTCAAGTTTTCCCTTTTGTAATTTGAGCTCCTCCTAGGTTTGGTTGAAATGATTGAGGGTTGTGCTCGAAGTTCAAGTAGAAGCAGAGAGATTCCAAAGGTTAGGTGAACTGTTATTGAATTTTATTCACCCCAGAGTAAGGAGCGGAAGCAGCAGAGTAACTTCCTATTATTAGTCGACCACGTGACATTTTAGTATTAGTCCATGAACCGATTAATTCGCTCCCCCTATGAAAAATTCGTCCACTGGTGTCTGGACTCAAGCTGCCCCACGTTTTGCTGTCTTTTCTGTGCTCTTGTTTTCAGGCTAACTAATGATTACCCCATTAGGTTTATAAATTATTCTCTTTAATTCTTATTATAAAACATCAATTATCAATTTTCACAAATCAATAAAATCAGTAAAAAATATTAAAGTTATCTTAAAATTAAAGTAATTTTTAATATTACCCTTAATAATTATCATAAACTCAAATATCATATAAATTATTATTCTCCTACTACCCTTATTAAATATAGGTAGGTATAGAAAAATAAATTAAATATATTTTAGAAACTTGCAAATTCTTTATAAAAAAAATAAAAAACACTTATTTATTAGTGCCTTATAATAAAAATAAGAAAGAGTATAACAGTACTTCCCTAGCTCAAGTAAATTAGAGAGCCTCGTGGCCCTGCATGCAAGAATATTAGAATCCAGCTAAGCATGATTCATGGAGACCCGCGACAAAACATCGCATCAGTTGAGTTAAGACGTTCAATCAGGGCAAAGCGAAGCTAAATTTCCACCGGATTGAAGATTCAAAGTTCAGTAATGTATTGCCACATGATTTATAGAATAGTCCCAAGTCCAACAAGAAGAGTTATGTTTAATTTGCAGGGCTTTGAATTTCATGAAATGTATGTGTATATCTAACTTATTGTATATCAAGCTGCCCCAATAAACAAGTTTCCACAATAATAATGACGTTACAATTCAATCATGCGTCTCTGATTTTCAACACAGTACGTACCTAACTTGCTTAATTTTAGTTTTGAGACGCGTGCATGCTGCCTATCAAAGACGATTCGCACATTGAACTGTTTTGGGCATGTGATTAGTTGTTTTCCCAGCAAAACATAATAAACAAATCATTTAATCCAATTGTACGAGTCTTAAACACGATAGTTTATACCATGTCCTTCTTTATTCTTTTTTCATATCGGATCTCCTGAGTTCGAGGCCTGGCTTTCATTCTAGTATAGGCGTTTACAGAAGCCCACAAGCTTCGGTTTATGTGGCTAGAAATGGGCTCAACAGTTACGCGTCACACGAGCTATAATTTCAATTTCGTATTTTGAGAAAATTACTATTACTATTTAGAGATTTTCTTTTCAACGGTACACTTTGACTTTGGTAGCCACACCTATCAACTAATTTTTTGAACCATGTTATTTCTATTCATTAGGGTTCAAGCCTTCAAGAAATGACTCTGTTACAATTAAAATCTTTCATCGTAGAACTCTTCGGAATAATTTGAAATGTTAAGATATAGATATATTTTCAGTTTAGGGTTTTAAGTTAATTTCTGGCTACCTTTTTGTTAGGTAGAGAGCAAGTTGAATAAACAATACATGCGAGCGGGGTCAAAGCCCAAAACGGTCATTGTCGCCGGTAACCCTGTCTTAACTAAAAAATTCGGTAACTGCTTTCAAGGTAACAACTAAGTTCAAACTCGAAGGTCCACTGATACAATATAATAGTAGTAACTAATAATCGCGAGCCCACCTAACTTTCTAAGGAGTAATAAGCACGCAACCTGGTTGCATGAGACTAAGGTCCCGGATGATTGATTAATGATTCATATTAACGTTGATGATCTGTGAGACTGGTAGTTTCACCCTCGAAGGCAATGTATGTATGAGTTGACATACAAAGACAAAATAGTTATATTTATATATAAAACACATATTTATGTAAAGACTTCAGGTTATACAACGTTGAATAACTAAATTAATAAATAACACTTGGACATCAGTTAACTTCAACAACGCACTGCTGTACGTAGTACTGTTCCTTATTTAAGTTACTTACTCATTGGCTTTTTCAGTAGAGAGGTCCATAATTTGAAAGCCACTGCTTTGTCTTTATCGTCGTTAACTATGAATAACAGAGCACACAATATCGACCATTTAACCAGCAAGCCATACCAGATTTTTCAGGGGTCCAGACACTACCTCAAATTTCCATCTGGTTCCATATACATATATATATATATATATATATATATATATATATATATATATATATGAATATATTGGCTGTAAAATCGTGCTGATCTCCCTATATAAAAAAAACTTCCGTTTTTTCCTTTGTTTTTTTCTCCCGAAGGCAAGTCAACCAATCGCTTCTTATATTTGAGTTCCATGACCCGAGACACTAGGAGACAACCCCCCAAAGGAGCTGGTGAATATTGATTGAATTCCAAGGGAAATAACTAAGCTTGCAAGATATGATGACCCCCGACCTGAACAATTTGTCTTTCCATTTCACGGCTAACGATGCATATAAGCGTGTGTCATGTATACCATATAGCCAATATCATACTTGGATTACATATTGAAACTTTTAAAAGTAGTTTTTTGATTTACGATATATAAAATAAATATGTAAGAAAAGTATTATCTCAACTTACATACTTAAATATTTTTAGAATTCTCAATTAATCAAAAGTGACCTTAAACATGTTATATAACCTATTTTCAACTTAAAGTTGTCAATATTTGGTTGGATAATGGTTTCACGATTCACGTGATGACCTCAGGAAATTTTTTTTCTTATTCTGGAGTCCACACCCACCTCATTTAAAATACATACACATAAAATTTATTACTCTTGTTTATTATTTGAAGCAGAGGAAACCAAACACATGCGATATTATTGAGTGTTGATTGCTAAAATAAAAAATTAAATTTCAGTGCACGAGTTTGAGCGTCATTGGTTGAATGTTGGTCTATAAAAGGAGTTAGGATTGGTCTAATCTCCAAAGACGGAAACAGAGAGATAAAAATTAAGAGAGAAGAGATATGAGGAGGAGTTCAAGTTGTCCTGGGGAAGTAGAAGGACTGAACAGAGGAGCATGGACTGCTCAAGAGGACAAGTTGCTCACTTCTTACATCATGCTCCACAGCGAAGGCAAGTGGAGCCAAGTCCCTATAAGAGCTGGTACAAATTCTCTCACCACTTTCTTCCCCCCTTTTAATTTATTTCCTGTTTCTCCCTAATTGAACTGTACTAACAAAGAATAATGAAAATGCAGGCTTGAATAGGAGTGGCAAAAGCTGTAGGCTTCGATGGCTGAACTATCTCAGGCCTGATATTAAGAGAGGCAACATCACCCAAGACGAAGAAGACCTCATTATTAGACTTCATAGACTTCTTGGTAACAGGTTGACACACACACACACATATTCCTCTTGATGATTCTTTCATCCTACTGATACAGTAATAGTAAACTTACTTCCTAACTGGTATGTGTATATATCACTCAGATGGTCTCTTATAGCTGGAAGGCTACCTGGAAGAACAGACAATGAGATCAAGAACTACTGGAACACTACTTTGGGAAAGAAGCTTAGAACACAATCAGGCGTAACGACGTCGTCTCAACAACATGCGTCCCCCAAATCAATCGAGTCTGATGATATCACTGGACCAGTACAAGTGATCCAAACGAAGGCCGTCAGATGCAAAAACGTGGTTATCCAACATCCCCCACCTAACTGCCCTGAGGAAACGACGTCGCCCAACGTCAAATCTCTAGCTTCTTCCTACCAGTTAGGGTTTGACGAAGCCCACCTAGCTCCCCAGTTCACGAACCAGTCTCTGCAGGCCGATGTACATGAATATGTGAACTTGTCGGGACCTGAACGGAATGATGAGATTCATGGTGAACTGAATGGAATAGATTTTTTCAGAGAGTTTAACGTGGACAATAGCATGGCCATGGCCATGAATGCTCAAGCAGACGAGTTCTCACCTATCGACGAACTTATTATTGGCAAGTGTGGGACAGCTGATGGATTCAGGAACATTGGCTCTATGGATCTGGATTTAATGACATTCATGCTGGATTGGCCTTAATAGTTCATTTTGTCTTATTAAGAAGTTATAGATTTAGTTTTCGAACCAGACGAGGCATTAAGCGGTAAATAATATTCATGACGACGATGACGTCAGTGACGGACATAATTTTCGTCCCAACTTTGATGTTTTTAACTTTTGTCATGTACTCCCACATATAGAGAAATGTATTGATCATTTGATCCATAATATAAATTATTTAAAGAATAATTTATATTTATTCATCAATTTTATTTATGGTGTTAATATTTAAATATGATTTTTTATATGTTCTCTCTTATTTAAAACTTAATTTAATATAGATAAATTTTTAAAAAAAATTAATTTAAAATATATTTAATGAGTTAACTATCATTTCTTAGTTCTGATGAATTAGTTGAAGTGCCTTATAATATAGATCGGAGTGAGTATTTGAGGAGTTAATCTTAGTCCTAAATATAAAATATAGTTTTCATATTTATTAATCTTTTTCTAAATTAATTTTATTGATGCTCCCTCAATAATAATTAAGGAGAGAAGTGAATGAGGGAATTGAGAAAGATAACAATAATATTTCATAAAATACATGTCATATTTATTAACTTAACTAACTTTTTTAATCTAATCAAATTAGATCAATATATCTTATATTGAAGAAAAAAAGAGGGAGTACTAACTTACGCACGCTGTCATTATAAAAGCCATGAACCGGAGAGTGAACGGGGGGAATTGATGCCTGAATGGAAATTATTCTTACATTTTTTAATGAATTATTAGAAAATTGCTTCATAAAATAATTGTAATAAAAACAGAACAAATGTTGTATATGTTATGAATATCAATTATGTGGATGTCCATTAGTTCATATCCAGGATAATTTACTCTCTCAATCAGCATGATCTATAAGATGAAAAATATTGTAGCATACGAGGACAGTTACTGTAGCAGTACGGATTTTTACTGTAGCAGGGTACTGTAGCATCAAAATTTTTCTATAAATAGGAGCCCTGGGTACTGTATTCAAGAGTATAAGTGAATGAGAATCTTTCTCTCATTTATCTCTCTAGAATTTCTCTTTTCTACTCTCTTATTATCAACATTTTTATAACACATTATCAGCACAAAGCTCTGTCGAAGTCTGAACTATGTCAAACCTTGCAAAACTAGAATTTGTGGCTTTGGATATTACTGGAAAAAAATATTTATCTTGGATGCTGGATGCGGAAATCCACCTAAATGCTCATGGTCTAGAAGACACAATAAAAGAAGGGAATCAGGCATCCAATCAAGAAAATGTCAAATCCATGATTTTTCTACGCTACCATTTACATGAGAGTTTAAAAATTGAATATTTAACAGTAAAAGACCCACTTGTTCTTTGGAACAATTTGAAAGATAGGTATGATCACCTGAAGATGATTATCCTCCCAAAAGCTCGTTATGACTGGATACATTTGAAGTTGCAAGATTTTAAATCTGTAAGTGAATATAACTTGGCCATGTTCAAAATAACTTCTCAATTAAAATTATGTGGAGAAAATGTTACTGATAATGATATGCTTGAAAAAACATTCTCCACATTTCAAGAAATATACAAAATTAATTTCTTGCCTCCTTGTGGCTAAACATAATAATAAGCTTTTATTAAAAAACCATGAACCTCGTCCAACTGGCTTGACTCCATTCCCAGAAGCGAATGTAGTAACTAATGAATTTGTTTGTGGCCGTGGACGCGGACGCGGTTACATCCGTGGTCGTGGCCGTGGTTGAGGTCGTGGTGGTTCAAATTCCTACCAGAAGTGGGGAAATAATAATAAGAACCACAAAAGAGAAAATAGTAGGCAAAATAAAAATACTGAAAATCTATGTTATCGTTGTGGTGGTAAGGGTCATTGGTCTCGTACCTGTCGTACATTAAGCCACCTAGTTGAACTTTACCAATAATCAATAAAAAATAATGGTAAAGGATAAACAACTGAAGTAAATCATGTGGATCAGGCTGAGAATTCTGAGCATGGAGACATGGATTTTACTTATTTGGATGTTGCTGATTTCTTAGCATAATTATTTATTTGAACTTTTATGTTACTTATATTGAATGTATTTATTTTAATTATGTTTTTATGTTTTATTTAATAAAGAATGGATCCTATTGGCATCAATCCTGAAGATTTATGTCTCGTTGATTCTGCAACAACCAATACTATATTCAAAAATGATAAATATTTTTCTTACTTGGTAATGTAAAAAGCCAATGTTCAGACTATATTTGGTAGTATAAATTTGATTGAAGGCTCCGGAAGAGCTAATATTTTGTTACCTGAAGGAACAAAATTATGTATTGATAATGTAATTTATTCTACCAAGTCTGGAAGAAACCTGTTGAGTTTCAAAGATATTCGCAGAAATGGATATCATGTAGAAAAAAGAACTAAAAATAATCAAGAATATCTTATTATGACAAAAATTGTTAATGGTAGAAAATGCATATTAGAAAGTTTTCCTTTTTTTCTTTTGGTTTGTATTATACATTTATAAATACAATTGAAACATATGTTATTGAGAACCAGAAGTTCATCAATACAGACCATAAGTCTGCCAATGTAAACCAGAAGTTTACAAATGAATTTAATGTTTGGCACGATCGGTTAGGCCATCCCAGTTCAATTATGATGCGACAAATAATTGAAAATTCATGTGGACATACCCTGAAGTATAAACAAGTACCACAATCCCATGATTTCTCATGTGCTTTATGTTCCAAGGGAAAATTAATTATTCGCCCCTCACCAAGCAAAGTAGAAAGTGAGTCTCTCATATTTCTAGAACGGATACAGGGAGATATTTGTCGGCCAATACACCCACCATGTGGACCATTTAGATATTATATTGTTTTAATTGATGCATCAACTAAATGGTCACATGTGTGCTTATTATTTTCTCGCAACCTGGCATTTACGAGATTACTTGCTCAATTGATTAGATTAAGAGCACATTACCCTGATTATTCTATCAAGAAAATACGTCTTGATAATGCTGGTGAATTTACTTCAAAAGCTTTTAATGAATATTATATGTCCCTTGGAATTGATGTTGAACATTTTGTAGCTCATGTTCATACGCAAAATGAACTCGCAGAATCATTGATTAAAAGGTTGCAACTAATTGCAAGACATTCACTTATAAAATCTAATCTCCCAATTTCTGCTTGGGGCCATGCTATTTTGCATGCATGAATGTTAATTCGCATCATGCCAACAAGTTACTTAAATGTTTCCCCCTTACAAATGGTTTTTGGTCAGGAACCTAATATTTCTCATATAAGGACTTTTGGGTGTACGGTATATGTACCAGTAGCACCACCACAACGTACTAAAATGAGTCCTCAAAGAAGGATGAGAATATATGTTGGGTATGAATCTCCTTCAATAATAAAATATTTAGAACCATCTACGAGATATTTATTTACGGCACGATTTGCCGATTGTCATTTTGATGAATCACTTTTCCCAACATTAGGGGGAGAAAACAAGCAGTTGGATAAAGAAATTAGCTGGAATGAATCATCATTGACTCATTTTGATCCTCGTACAAATCAGTGTGAACTGAAAGTTCAAAAGATAATTCATTTACAAAATTTAGCTAATCAAATGCCAGAAGCATTTACTGACCTAAAGAAAGTGACAAAGTCACATGTACCAGCTGCTAATGCTCATGTTAAAATTGATGTCCCTGAAGAATAATCTACTATGGATAAATCTAAAGTACGCCTGAAGCATGGTAGACCCATCGGTTCTAAAGACAGAAATCCTTGAAAAAGAAAAGGAGCAAAGAATATAGATGGCTAAATTGAGGATAATCAAGAAAAGTTAACAGCTCCAGAAGAGCCATCTCCTGAAGAGTTATTATCTCCAGTAAAGATATCTCTAGAAGAGAATGTTGTAGTCCCAGGATGGATCCAGGTACCTGATATATGTGAAAATAATGAGATCTCAATAAATTATGTTGTGAATGGAATCCGATGGGATCGAAATGATGTCAACATTGACGAAACATTTGCTTATCATGTAGCAAATGATGTAATGAATAATAATGAGGATCATGAGCCAAAATCCATTAGTGAGTGCCAACAAAGAAAAGATTGGCTCCTATGGAAAGATACTATTAATGCAGAATTAAAATCATTGGAAAAAAGAAAAGTATTAGGACATGTAGTTCTTACACCTGAAGATGTAAAGCCAGTGGGATGCAAATGGGTCTTTGTACGGAAAAAAATGAAAAGGGTGAAATAACAAGATATAAGGCACGTCTTGTAGCCTAAGACTTTACACAAAGACCTGGCATTGATTTTGAAGAAACGTATTCACCTTTAGTGGATGTGACTACTTTTCATTATTTAATTAGCCTAGCAGTAAGAGAAGGGCATGATCTGCATTTAATGGATGTCGTGACTGCCTATTTATATGGGTCACTTGACAATGATTTTTATATGAAAGTCGCTGAAGGACTTAAGGTGCCAGAAGCATGCAATTCAGGTTCTCGAGGACAATACTCAATTAAATTAAATAAGTCCCTGTATGGCCTGAAACAATTAGGGCGCATGTGGTATAATAATCTTAATGAATATCTGTTGAAAGAAGGATTCAAAAATGATCCAATATGCCCATGCATTTTTATAAAAAGATCTAATAGTGAATTTGCTATAATTGTTGTTTATGTTGATGATATCAACATTATTGGAACTCGTGAAGAGCTCTAAAAGGCAATTCATTGTTTGAAGAAAGAATTTGATATGAAGGATTTGGGAAGAACAAAATTCTGTCTTGGATTACAGATTGAGTCTCTTAAAAATGAGATCTTTGTATATCAAGAAACTTATATAAGAAAGGTCTTAAAGAGATTTTATATGGATAAATCTCATCTATTATGTACCCCAATGATTGTAAGGTCTTTGAAGCCGGATAAAGATCCGTTCTGACCTCGGATAATGAGTGAAGAAGGTGATGAAGAACTAATTGGTCTAGAAGTACCATACCTTAGTGCCATTGGAGCACTAATGTATCTTTCTAATCATACACATCCTGATATATCATTTGCTATTAATTTATTAGCAAGATATAGTTCTTCACCAACACAAAGATATTAGAATGGAGTAAAACATATTTTTCGTTATCTAAGAGGCACTATGGACATGGGATTATACTACTCAAACGTATCTAAGCATGAACTGGTAGGTTATGCAGATGCTGGATTTTTATTCGATCCACATGATGGTAAATCACAAACAGGCTATGTGTTCACATGTGGAGGTACAACTATTTCATGGAGATCAATGAAACAGACTATATCAGCCACATCATCAAACCATACAGAAATTCTAGCAATACATGAAGCAAGTCGAGAATGTGTGTGGTTGAGATCAGTAATACATCATATAAGAACAAATTGTTATTTATCTTTAGGAAAAATGGCACCAACAGTTCTATATGAAGATAATACTGCGAGCATTAATCAACTTAAAGAAGGTTATATCAAGGGAGACAGAACGAAGCATATTTCACCAAAATTCTTATTTACTCGTGACCTTTAAAAGGATGGTGAAATAGATGTCCAGCAAATTTGTTCAAGTGAAAATCTAGCAGATTTATTCACAAAGTCACTTCTAGGTACAATCTTTGAAAACTTGTTTATGACATTGGCCTTCGGAGATTTAGAGATATCAACTGATGTTGTCAAGAAGGGAAGTCGATACACGCTGTACTCTTTTTCCCTTATCTAGGTTTTGTCCCACTGGGTTGTCCTAGAAATGTTTTAAATGAGGCAGTACTGGAAAGGGTATCAATGAATGATGTACTCTTTTCTTTGGCTAGGTTTTTATCCCACTGGGTTTTTCCTAGTTAAAGTTTTTAATAAGGCACATTCAAAATGGACATCCAAGAGGGAGTGTTATGAATATCAATTATGTGGATGTCCATTAGTTCATATCCAAGATAATTTACTCTCCCAATCAGCATGATCTATAAGATGAAAAATACTGTGTAGCACTGTTCATCATTGTAGCAAAATATTATGCAGTACTGTGCATCACTGTAGCTTTATGGGATTCACTATAACACACGAGGGCAGTTACTGTAGCAGCACGGATTTTACTGTAGCAGGGTACTGTAGCGTCGAAATTTTTCTATAAATAGGAGCCATAGGTGCTGTATTCAAGAGTACAAGTGAATGAGAATCTTCTCTAATTTATCTCTCTAGAATTTCTCTCTTCTACTCTCTTATTATCAACATTTTTATAACAGTATATTTTATTTTATTTTATTGAATTGGGAGAGATGTTATTCTTAGATATAATGTTATTCTTAGATATGATTAGTTTTGATGATGACAAATATAGATGTCAAATATTAAGCATAAGAAATTTGCATAGTATACTTTTCTAATACATTGACTAACTATTTGATATTGCATATATTGTAGATTAGTCAAGCAATGAAAGAAAGAAATTGAGGAATGAAGAAATTACAAGAATTAATGAAAAATAGCAAGTTTCAAGTTCTACGGTACTGTAGCAGTGGGCACTGTAGCATACGGTTACTGTAGCGTATTTCACTGTAGCTACTGGAGCAGTACTGTAGCATCGAGTAATTTTAACAATCACTCGAGTGATTTCAGAATCACTCGAGTGATTCAGAAAATCACTTGCAGTGATTCACTGTTCACTCGAGTGATTTGCAAATTTTCAGACTCTGTTTTTTGTCCATCTGAGGAAGGCCTCGTTATTTGATTATATCTCTTAAAATACAACTCCGATTGAGACCAAACCAGTTGCATATGAAAGTAAACTCCTAATGCGTCATTTTGACACTAGAAGTAACATTAAAAGAGTTCAGATGAAGGAGATGTAAGTGTTCAAATATGGAATTCATATCAGCGTTACTTTCTGGAACAGATTTGGTATTTTGGCTATAACTCTCAAACCACAGATCCAATTGAGCTGAAACTAGTTCCATATAAAAATAGACTTTAAGAGCTTTCTATTAATATATAATATAGCAATTTTGGATTCATATTCGAAGAGTTATGTCATCTGGAAATTTACCCCTGTTTGCTGTCAAATTGAAAGTAGAAGTTTTGAGTCCAAGTGATCTGAACAGAGAGCACCTGAGTGATTTTTATAATCACTCGAGTGATCAGGAAGATTACTCAAGTGATCATTAATAATCACCGAGTGAAATGCGTCAGATGCAGATCACTTCCAGTGGCGGAGAAATCACCGGAGGAATTTTTCACTGTTCTCAATATCACTTCCAGTGATATGGAATTCACTCGAGTGATGAGATTTTTCAGAATCACTTCCAGTGAATCAAAAATCACTGCAAGAAAAATTCACTGTTTTCAAAATCACTTCCAGTGATGCCAAAATCACTCGAGTGATTATGTTGTTTTCGTAGATCACTTCCAGTGGATGCTGAATCACTTCTGGTGAATTACACACTCTTTCAGATCACTTCCAGTGGTTGCTGAATCACTTCTGGTGAATATTAAAATTCCTCAGATCACCTCCAGTACCGTAACTGATCATTTCCAGAGATTACCAATATGCACTAGATCACTTCCAATAAACTAATATCCATTCAAGTGATCTTCCGTTTGTGAGATATCAGTGAATGAACTGATAATTCAAGTGATGTGCTGATTTTGATAAATCACTTTCAGGTTTGACAGAAACATGAAATCTCCAGAGTAATATTGTGAGCCATCCGAGTGAAATGTTGTTTCATGAAAATCACCTTTAGTGAAGTAATGCTGCACTCAAGTGAATTGACATCACAGCCAGATAATTTACTGATAGATCGAGTGATTCACTATTTTTATCAGAAACACCTCCAAAAGTTTTCTGAACATCCGAGTAAAATACTATCCTGAGAAAATCACCTCCAGCACTAGTAATCTAGTGCACCTCCAGTAAAAGCCATCTCCAAATAAGAATCACTTCCAAATCAATGGAGATCAATGCCAGTCAAATATTATCTTCTGAAAATCACCTCCAGTGATATCAAGTTTACTTCCCGTGATTCTTTAGTTTTTTAAGATCACTGCCAGTGAAGTCTGTAATCACCCGAGTGATGTTTTCTAACGGCTATTTCTCTGAGTGGATTTATAGGTGTTATGCACTACCGATCACATGGCATACACGGATCAATATTAAGTGACAACAAATCATGGGCAACATGACTATTCAATAAACGATTCAACTAACGTCCAAAACAGAAAGAAAGCAACGCTGAAACATTTGTAAGAGATCAACAGGAAATGTTGAAGCATCTGTCAGAGCACCACGATCAATGGGCATAACCGTTAAACTTTCTGTCTGAGCACACGATCGGCTTACAACGGGAAAATACTTGAATGCTCCAACGGCTCTCAACTTATCTTATATAAGCAGAAGCATTCCAGAAGAAGATAAAGAGATTTACAGAGAAATACTACAGCGAACAAAAATGATAAAGTAACGAGAACCCAACTGCCAACATGCTGCTGTCATGAATCTTCATCTCTCACACTCTCCGTTAATATCTGTTTTCATTGTCATGTACATTTGAGAGTGAATATTTGTATTGTACTTCAGTGAGGATTTATTTACTCTATGAGAGAGTCTGTAAACACTTCATCTATACTTCTTTATTGATCACGAGGTAGAGGGACCTTGAGAGGGTTGATTACCTTACAGGAAAGTTGTAGAGAGAATCGCCAGTAAGACTTTATGCTCATAAGACTTACAAGGTGCAAGCAGTAGAGAACGTTGCTGCTCGTAAGACTTACAATGGTGTAAGCAGGAGAGAACGTTGCTTCTCATAAGACTTGCACGGGTAAACAGGAGAGAAAGGTCTTCAGATTGCTTTGCTCGACTTGCTGTAAGAAGGTGTAAACCTTACAGTGTGTAAGGGGGAGTGACTTTGTAAGAGATTTGTAGCGGCTGTTCTTGTGCCCGATTAAACAAGAAGATAGTAGATTGAAAATCTCAGGAGGAGCCTGGGGACTGGACGTAGGTCATTGTGGATTGGACCGAACCAGGATAAATCACAGTTTGCATATTCTCTTCCTTAAGCTTTTACATTTCCAGCATATATGATCTATATATCTGCATATGATTTTATAGTTCCATATGTAGTGATTTGATAAGTTGTGAAAAGTTTTTTTTAAAGATAAGACTTTCTTATCGTACACCCAATTCACCCCCTTCTTGGGTGTCAGCCAGGTCTAACAGTTATTTTTTGCGGCATTTGGTGCAGTTTTAACTAAGTGATTATATGACTATATGTTTAAATTTCTAGCTTCTTATCTTTCTTTATTCGGTACAATATTCTTATCTTTCTTTTATATATCCAAATCTATGCGTAATATGTTAAACCCACTTCTAGAAATTTGTACATAAAACATGAGAAGCAAAAATTGGCTATATACTTAATTAATTATATTTGGTTAAACAATAAAAATGATTAATTTATAAACGTGCATAGTTAGTTCAGGTCCCATCGCGTTTGGATGTGAATTTGACTTGGTCCTGTGAGGATGGACACACACACACGAAAATCATTATTTTTTTAAATGTGACTAGTTCCTTAAAGAGTATAAGGAGAAGAGATAAGAAGAAGGTAGTGTATAATGTCTTTAAGGCTTGGGTAACATATAGACCATGGCTGAAGTGATGTATTGAAGTGGTGCATGCCTTTTGAAGCAACATTTTTTAATTAAAAAGTCGTAATCATATTTTAGACTCATGAATCCATACCATACGTTAATTTATGAACCAACATAACTTAATAACTAATGAATATTTAAAATATTTTTTCATGAAGAATAACACATTTAATTTTTAGTATCTATAGTTTCCTTATAGCAACACAATCTTTCACTAAGTGAGGGTTACCACACTTTTAGTTATAACTTTTTACATGAGTATTTAAAAACTAAAGAAACATAACCTTAGTGACTTTTAATGTTATAACTTTCTAAACAACCCTTTACATAATTTTTTTAATTATAAGGACGGGGTAGTAAAGTTGTGGCATGTCATGGAGATAAATTGAATTCACAAAAAATTCCCAACCTTGAACACTCTTTAACGAGTTTTTGAAAACTTAACTAACACTGCTTGTTTGGAATAGTGATTGATATTATGGTATATTGGTCAATTTGTAAATATATTAGTTAGGCTGTAAATATATAATAGCATTTAGTTATAGAGTGTAGCTGGCATATTGATTTATGAGTTATAATTGGAATGTATATATAAACACTTGTACATACAAAGTGGAATAAGATTCATCATTATTTTCTCAGTTTCATTTGTCTCATCTGGCGTTATGGTATCAGAGCTGAAGTATTAGACTTCATGTTCTATTATCCCCTTTTCATCTAATTTCCCCGTTTCTCTTTCTCTCTCTTCCCTTTCTTCTAGATTTTTCCTTCAGTTGCTTTACTCTTCTCTTCTCGGTTTCATCAATTCACCTAGTTTCCTCTTGTTTCTTCACTTTTATCCGTTGTCTACTTCTGATTCTTGGTTTGATTTGTAATGACTATTGTTCCTATTCTTTATTCATAATCTATAGCAGCCATGGATGGATGCCTGGATCTACTCCTGGAGATTTTTCTTCGTCAGCGATTGATGCTATTTAGAATATGTCGAATCCATTTTACCTTCACCTAAACAAGAATCCATCATTGGTTCTGGTTTCTCCTGTTCTCACTGGTCTGAACTACCATTTGTGGTCACGGGCGATGAGGATGGCGTTGATGTCGAAGAACAAGATGCACTTCCTTGATCGTTCGATTCCGGCTCCATCTCTGATTGATCCTCTCTTTCCGGCATGGGAAAGGTACAATATGATGGTATTGTCCTGAATTACTTGCTCTCTATCTCCTACTATCGCACAGAGTATTCTCTAGATAGATCGAGCAGCTGACGTCTGGGAAGATCTCAAGGATCTTTTCTCTCAAAATGACGTTTTCCATTTAGCCGATCTTCAAGAAGAGATACAAAATCTGAAGCAAGGAGATTTATCTATAAATGAGTACTTTACTAAACTTAATATTCTCTGGGATGAGTTTCTTATTTTGAGGCCTTTGCGATCTTGTATGTGTAATATGTGATGCTCATGTGGTATTAGTGATTTCTATAAGAGAAATATGGAATAAGATTATGTTATAAGGTTCTTGAAAGGATTGAGAGATCATTTTGTTTTTGTTAAGTCACAAATTATGCTTATCGATCCTTTGCCGAATGTTAACAGAGTATTTTCTTTAGTGGTTCAGCAAGAAAGAGAACTTGGTTTCCAAGAATATGAGGTTATTGCTTTGATAAATAGAACTTCTAGACCTCGTTCTAATTTTTTTTGGTCCTACTAACTCGAATTTCGGTTCTGTGAAACAATGCACATTTTGTGGGAAGATGAAGCACACTGAAGCTACATGTTACAAAAAGCATGGTTTTCCTCCTAGCTTTAAATTTCGTAACTCTTCTTCTATCAATGTTGTGTCTGGTTCGGAGGTAATTCCTAGCAAAAACTCTATTAAACAAATTAAGGTGTCTAATCCTTCTTACAGTTTTACTCCAGAACAGTACTAGAAGTTATTGGCTCTTATTCAGACAGATACTTCTATACAACCGCCCTTTGTTTCTGTCAATAATGTCACTACATCTGGTATGTGCATTACTCCTGTTTCTTCTGTTTTTACAACTTCATGGATAATTAATTCTGGAGCATCTGACCATGTGTGTTCTTCTTTGACCTTATTCTCTCACTATACATCTATATCTCCCATCGTTGTAAACTTACCTAATAGTTCTAGGGTTACTGCTACTTATAATAGTAGTATTCAATTCTAAGTTCTTTTCCATTCACAATGTCTTATATGTTCCTGCTTTTCGTTTCAATCTTATTTCAGTTTCCAAGCTTACTGCTTCATTGCCTTGTTCTGTTTCATTTTAGACCACTAAGTACTTGATCAAGCTCCTACCATCATAGAAGACGATTGGTTCAGCTAATCTCATTGAAGGATTATACATAATGACACCACATGAAAATTTGAGGGTTCCTTCCATCAATAATGTCACAACCACATCATGTACCACACTATTTGATCTTTGGCACTTTAGGTTAGCACACCTTTCTCATTCTGCTATGTCTGCTATACATCAGTAATTTCCTTTTATTTCTTGTGATTCTGGTTTCAAGTGTTATGATGTTTGTCATTTTTCAAAGCAACGAAAGCTACCTTTTCCTCTAAGCGACATAAAGTCACATAAGATTTTTCATTTAGTTCATATGGATATTTAGGGACCTTACCATTTACCATCAGTTCATGGTCATAAATACTTTCTTACTATTGTGGATGATTTTTCATGGTATACATATGTTTTGAGCATGTTTGGAATAGCAATTGGAACCTCCAAAAGTGATTTTCAATCGTGATTTACGGTATACAAGGTAGCTTTTACGGTCTACGAGATAAATATATGGAGAAGTTTTGTCTCGATTTATGTGAATCAGGCTTATGCATAAGTATAAGCTAAACCAAACAAAATTTGATGTAGCCCCTCTTGTAAAATCTTTTGTCAATATGGTTTCTACACAATTCAACACTTCTGTTCAAATTATCTGATCTGATAATGGCATGGAGTTTTATCTTTCTGATTTTTATACTGAAAAAGGTATTCTTTACCATACTTCTTGTGTTGAGACTCTTTAACATAATAGTAAAGTTGAAAGAAAACATCAACATATTCTTAATGTGGTTAGAGCTTTATTATTTGAGTCATTTACCACGTGTATATTAGTCCTATGTTATTCTTTATGCCATTTATCTTATTAACTGGATTCCTACACCTTTATTGAACAATAAGTGTCCTTATGAACTTTTATTTCAACATCTTCCTGATTTTCAAAACTTGAGAGTATTTGGTTGTCTTTTTTTTGTTTCTACTTTAACTCATCATAGAACTAAATTTGATTCTCGTGCTACTAAATGTGTTTTCCTTGGTTTTCAATCTGGTACAAAGGGCTATATCACTTTAAATCTGGACACAAGGCAAATATGTGTTTCCCGTAATGTTCACTTTTATGAGTCTCTTTTTCCTTTTTGTAATGAGGATTCACCTATTTCTCCTACATCCATTCCCTTACCACAAGAATTACCTTCTTTAGACTTTACAGAACCTGTTTCTTTCTCTTCTGTTCATGAATCTCTAGCTAATTCTTCTCCCACCCAGTTATCTTCTCCTGATTTACCTTTGCTGGTGCCAAGAAGATCTACTAGACCTTGAAAACCTCCCTCTTATTTGCATGATTATCATTATTCCCTTCAATGTACATCAGTGGTACCTCATTCCATAGAGGCATGTAGCTTATAATCCTATTTCTCATGTTCTTTCCTACTCTAATCTTTCTCCTTCATGTCACCATTATACTCTTTTTATTTTTGTTGATGATATTCCTAGAATCTATTCTCAAGCTATAAAACATGAGGGTTGGCGTCAAGCCATACATGCTGAACTTGATGCCTTACAACACAATAATACCTGGGTATTAACTGATTTACCACCTGGAAAACACCCCATAGGTTGTAAATGGGTTTTTCTAATAAATATAATTCGGATGACAGTCTTAATAGATATAAGGGTTGCTTAGTCGCTCAAGGTTATACACAGATTAAAGGGATTGATTTTAATGATACCTTTTCACCTGCTGCTAAGCTTACTACGATAAGGTTATTGCTTGCTCTTGCTGCTGCTTATAATTGGTATCTTAAACAACTTGATGTGAATAATGCCTTTTTACATGGGGATCTTGATGAAGAGGTTTATATCCTTCCTCCTCCTGGTTTATTTGTTTCTTCTCCTAATCAAATGTGTCGGTTGCAACGTTCTTTTTATATGGCTTAAAACAAGCTAGTTGTCAATGATTTTTTAAGCTATATGCTACCTTACTATCCCGTGGTCATCACTAGTCTCAAGCTGACCATTCTCTATTCATTAAGAATATTGACACTTCTATCACTATTTTGTTGGTGTATGTTGATGATATCATTCTAAGTGGTACTAATTTGATTGAAATTAATACTATGAAGGCTTTTCTTGATTATTCTTTTAAAATCAAAGATCTTGGTGGTCTTAAATACTTTCTTGGATTGGAAATTGCTAGGAGCTCCAAAGGTATAGCATTATATCAATTAAAGTTTGCTTTGGATATTCTTGCTGATTTTGGTTTTTTGGATTGTAAACATGTTTCAACTCCGATGGCTAGGGATACCAAATTATCTACAAATTATGGTACTTTGTTGGATGATGTTTGTCAAACCCCTCATTATTTTGACATTTATCAGAGTATATACACGCAGTTCAATAGGCACGCATAAATAATACATTATACTGATACAATATTCTTGATTACATAACAGAAAAATCCCTACAGGGTTTGTACAAGCTATAGTACATGTTCAAATAATAATAGGGACTATCATATAACCACCTAAAAGATTCTTGAGCCAACATCAGACCTTCTTCTGTCAGCGTCAGCTATTTTGCCCACTGAGCTGTTTCTGCTTGCTGAATAAATTTTAAATTTTCGGAAAAGGTGAGATTCATATGAATCTTAGTAGTAACAAAATATCAATCCTATAAAATGTGAAAAGTAAACATACAATGCATCATTTATTATGATGCAACAATCAAAATGCCAACGCCTATCTGACAATATGCTCAGGAAACAAATGATGATTTATCCAGATCAAAATGATCATTTGTTCCTGATCTGCACAGTATCATATCATAATGTGATCACAACAACATCTTGGAGCAGGCCTAAATATGTTCATACTCATCATAACTTGGATCAGGTCAATACATGTCCGTACATATCAAGTCACTCAACTAGGCCCACCTGGCTACATGGTACCCCAAAGGTTCCATGGGGTGGTTTAACTCATCATCCACACCAAGATAGTATCAACATCACAAGCAATACATTAAATAGATCATGGAAAACAGTGCATATTTATAATCACATAGTTTATGAAAGATAGAGTTACTACCTGGACTCCTTTTCAAAGCCTTGTTTCTACCTGTCCTTTAACCTTTCGTCTAGCTTGGGCAAATATCAAATCCTAAAATTTTCAAATTAATAATAAATGAGTTATTACTCATTCATAATTTATTCTAGAATTTATAGGTTGGTTATTTTATCCAAAAATTGAATATTTATCAAAATGCCTCTAGGGAACCTGGTCTAATTCCCTTTTGATTCAGTATTTTTGTACTTTTTCAAAAATTACAACTTGAGCTCATTCCACATATTTTTATGTTTTGATCTCATATTTGACCTCAAATCAAATCAATTCCAACTCAAATTTACAATTTTGTCCTTGACAGCCTAAACTTAGGGTTTTAGGGGCAAAATCGTCATTTCACAATCCGGGGCTTTTCACACTTCGCATTCAACATGAACCCTACATAATTTTCCCTTCTAAACATCATGGAACCATTAGAATAATGAAATTCCAATTTTATCCCTCATTTTCTCTCTTGGCCGAAAGTTATAAGAAAGTTGAGAAAAATCATGTTTTCATGATTTTAACTCCTAAAACACCTTCTTTCTACTTGTACTCTTTTTTTTTGCCATTAATTTTCATATTTAATATAATCAATAGAAATTTGGGCAGCATTTCTCCTTAAAAAATGGACATCCCAAATTTATAGAAACACCATAAACAACTCAAAATCCAGCTAGAATACAGTTATAACTCAGTTATCGGTAAGAATATCAGAGTTTGAGTAACTTACCTCACTTCTTCTTCTTTCTTTCCACCTTGTCCAAAATATTCCTCTTCTTCCTTAGAGTTTTGCTTGTTGGATGGCTAATTCAAGAGGTTAGAGAGGTTAAGGAGAGAGTTCCAATACTATAACACAAGATTGAGCAGATATTTCGGCGTACTTACCTTATATCTAAGCTCATAGCTTCTCTTCCTCCTCTCCTTCTTCTTTCTCTCTTTCCACTCTTCCTTCCTTCATTTCCCTGCCCTCTTGTCCGACCTTGGCCTTAAATAATCAAGGGGCAGAATTTTAAAGAATTTTCTAGAAGCAACATGGCACAATTCCATTGGTCCTTAGTTGATTATTGTATATATCATATTTTAATTGCATAATTAATTATATAATTAATTCCGCATGCTCCATATGTCCCCCTTTCTGTATGTATTTAATAAAATTTTTCAGATTACATTTAATTGGTTAAAATGACCATTTTACCCTTACAATTTTCACAATAATTGAAAAATTGGCAGATTTGTCACCAAACTTTGAAAATTTATTTCTAATTGTGTAGATATACAATTGGGGTGGTTCTAAAGTATATGTGACCATTATTATGTCTATTTTTAGGGGAAAATATAATATTTATCCAGTTAGAAGCTCACCATTCCCAGAATTTTTTTTTTTGAAGTTTGCTCCAGAAAAATGTTAAATTCGCTGGGACAAATGTAAAAATTCATTTCTCCTTGTATACAACTCCAAAAATTCCATATGACCTATAAAATTAAATCTTAACATGTTTAATTTCATTCTAGAAAATATAAGAATTTTTGAAGGTCATTTACTAATTTAAAAGTGTCACACAATCCGACTGCCTTAACAGGAAATTCACCAACTATCTTGTAAAATAACTATTTTATCATGTGTGACCTTATTGACAATAACATGTTTGGATAGTCTCCATAAGTGCTTTTCAATCATGATTTATGAAATACGAGGTAGTTTTTACGGTTTACGAGGTAGCTTTTACGGTCTACGAGACAACTTTACGATCTACGAAGTAAATATGTGGAGAAGATTTATCTCGATTTACATGAATTGAGCTTATGCATAAGCCCGATTGAATCAAACAAGCTTGCAGGCTACCTTACATGTTCTTTAATTTTATCATGAAATACCATAATAGCTACATGTCACTTAATGATCAAAATTTGGGATATTACAATGTTTAATTTCATTATGGAAAATATAAGAATTTTTGAAGGTCGTTTACTAATTTAAAAGTGTCACACAATCCGACTGCCTCAACAGGAAATTCACCAACTATCTTATAAAATAACTATTTTATCATTTGTGACCTTATTGACAATAACATGTTTAGATAGTCTCCATAAGTGCTTTTCAATCATGATTTACGAAATACGAGGTAGTTTTTACGGTTTACGAGGTAGCTTTTACAGTCTACGAGACAACTTTACGGTCTACGAAGTAAATATGTGGAGAAGATTTATCTCGATTTACATGAATCGGGCTTATGAATAAGCCCGATTGAATCAAACAAGCTTGCAAGCTACCTTACATGTTCTTTAATTTTATCATGAAATACCATAATAGCTACATGACACTTAATGATCAAAACTTGGGATATTACAATGTTACTCAGTATAGAACCCTGGTTGGGCGTCTTCTGTATCTTACTAATACTAGGCTAGATTTGTCTTTTGCCGTTCAACAACTAAGTCAATTTGTTCAGCATCCAACCACTACTCATTTACAAGCAGCTCATAGGGTCCTGTGGTATCTTAAAGGATCTCCTAGCCGTGGTTTGTTTTTTCCAGCATAATCTGATATGAAACTTAGTGCTTTTAGTGATTCTGACTAGGCTGGATGTCTTGATACTATGAGGTCTATTACGGGTTTTTGTGGTTTATTTAATCAGGCTCTTATTACTTGGTGTTCCAAGAAGCAGCAGACAGTTTCTACATCTTCCTCTGAGGCTAAGTATCATGCTCTTGCCTCTACTAGTGAATTGTAGTGGCTTAGATACTTACTTCAGGATTTTTGTATTCCTATTTCAACTCCTGCTTCTCTTTGCTGTGATAGTCAATCAGCTAGATATATTGTAGCTAATCATATTTTTCATGAGCGTATTAAACATATAGAGATTGATTGTTATATTGTAAGAGAAATGATCAAATCTGAGTTGATTCATCTTCTTCCTTTCGAGTCTCAAGATCAACTTGCTGATATTTTTACACAAAGCCTTTGGCTCCTTCCCCATTTTGTACACTCCTTTCCAAGCTAGGAATGATTGATATTCATTCTTCAGTTTGAGGGGGGTATTAGGGTATATTGGTTAGTTTGTAAATATATTAGTTAGTTTATAAATATATAACATAATTTAGTTACAGAGTGTATAACTGGCATATTGATTTATGAGTTGTAATTGGAATGTATATATAGACACTTGTACATACAAAGTGGAATAAGATTCATCATAATTTTCTCAGTTTCATTTGTCTCATATGGTGTTAATTGGAGCCCTTAAAAGTAGTTTTTCAATCATAATTTACGGTATACGAGGTAAGTATGTGAGATAAGTTTTATTTCGACTTATGTGAATAAGCATTTTTTGGGATCCCAAAAATGATCCAAAACAAGCAATAAATCAATTTAAGCAGTCACCATTTATTGTTTTGTCAGTTCAAATCTTATTATTGATATGAGGGTTTTATTGATAAATGATTTGTAAATATTTCTATAAACGTTATTCTTATTTTTAATAATTGTTTAATAGAATTATGGAATTTCGTCTATATGAATTTTTATTACTAAAAAATTATCTATGTAGTGAGATTTGATTAGAGAATCGAATCTAATGGATAAAAATGAATAGAATTTGCAAATTGTAAATTGATTTTAATATTATAAACAATAAAAATATAAATATTGCCAGGAGATATAGTGTAATCGCTAGAACTCAAATTTGATAGGCTTTGACTTAAACTGCCCTACCTCCACAAAGTAATTATTGCATTTGCACCACATAGTGATAGTGCTTTGAAATTCAATTTTTTTTACAATAAAAAATAAATAAATAAAGTGCTCGTAACATGTGACCAATATTTTAAAAGTCAGATAAGACGTTGAGTCAGAAAGGTCAACGGATCATTGTTCAAATAATTAGAATGGTCGAAACGTTCGATCAGACCGGTGATGTAATAATTAAATTTAAAAATATTATATATATATATATATATTACAATTAGTCTTTAGTCTAATTTTATAGGAAGCTAACAAAGTCACAAAATACTATTTAAGGAAGAACATTAAGTCAACCATCAACCTAATAAAATACACTAACAATAATGATTTTATGACTTGTCAAACATAAATGGCTCTTAATTGATCTAAGCATGAGTTTCTTGAAAGGCATTTGGACTATAAATGTCATCATCTTCTTGAAGAAATAACTCAAAATCAAGACATTTAACTTCAATCCCAGTTATTCCAATTATATTCTTAGCTCTATGATGAATTAACCTTATTGCCTTGTTCTTTAAAAACATCTTTATAAAATAGTGTGCAACAAACTAAATTATTAAAATTAGTAATATATATATATATATATATATATATATATATATATATATATATATATATATAAATAAAATAAAGTAACATGTCTAAATTTTATATGCCATTTTTTTTGCAGCATCAAATTAAAAAAAATTTGTAGCAAAAATTTTTTTTTTCCGTATGTTTATTGGGCCAGACAGTTTTTAAAAAATCAGTCCGGGTTCTGATCTAACAACTGTTGGCGGCCCAAAAATGGATAAACGACGATCTAAAATGACTCCCCCCAAAAAAGGTCTAATACACATATTCAGCCCACTTCAATGACCGATTGACAGTCCGATCAATCCAACTATCTAATATGATCCGGTTCTCTAAATAATGCTTGTGACGCTCAGCCTACCGATTTCTAGCGTAAAGGAGCAAAAGCACCGGACCCTTCTTTGCACCCACCTACAATTCTACAGTAAACCATGATTAAAAAGGGAATGGCTGGCATCCTTTGTAAAGGACGTCCGCTGCATGTCATTTTCTCTAAACTACATCGTTTTGGTGTAGTTTAGAGAAAAAAGGGTAAATTTTTTTATTTTTTTATCTAAAAAAATAATATTTATTATTTTAGAATATTTTTTTAAACGTATCTAGTATTTTAAAATATTTTTTAAATATCATACAGTATCTTAAAATAATTTTTAGTATTTTTAATTATTTAAAATATTTTTTCAGTTATACTCAATATGTTAGCAGACTTGTTGCAGTTTTACTAATAATTTATTTTTTCAGCTTAAAAAATTACTTTAAAATATTTTAAGAGTAAAATTGCAGTTAGTTTGCTAACACATTAGGTACAACTGAAAAAATATTTTAAAAATTTAAATACTACAAATTACGTTAGGATACTATATGTTACTTAAAAAATATTTTAAAATATTAGATACGTCCAGAAAAATATTTTAAAATACTAGATACTATTTTTTTAGGAGACTGATTGCAATTTTACTCTTAAAATATTTTAAAGTAATTTTTAGAGCTGAAAAAATAAATTATTGGTAAAATTGCAATCAGTCTGCTAACACACCGGGTACAACTGAAAAATATTTTAAATAATTAAAAATACTAAAAATTATTTTAAGATACTGCATACTACTTAAAAAATATTTTAAGATACTAAATACGTCTAAAAAAATATTTTAAAATATTAGATACTATTTTTTTAAATAAAAAAATAAAAAATTTACCCTCTTATCTCTAAACTATACCAAAACGATATAGTTTAGAGAAAATGACACGCAGCAGACGTCCTGTGCAAAAGACGCCAGCCATTTCCGATTAAAAATAGGCCCAAACATACATAAATTAAACGTGATGCGACAGATAATAAATTATTTATCAACATACTATATACAATAAAACAATAAACATAGCTCATCTCATTCTTCCATTGCACTATTCATAGCGCTTCATTAATCTGTCGCTGGTTTGAAGCTAATTATTTTTCCATTGCACTCTGGGGATCTTGAATAATGACCACGTTCTTGCATCTACCAGCCTTGGTTGAGTGAGTTCAGGCTTATTACTTGCTGCTGATTTTATTGTTCCATCTTGTTCAGATATATTGATGACCATGCTTACACGTGTTGTAAGCTTTTTTGCCAGAGTGGTGTTCCCGTAGTTCTTGATTTCATCGTCTGTTCAGTTATTGAGAGAATCTAAATTTTCTTTTATGAAAATGAAAATGGCTATTTTATTTTGCTTTAACTGGTTATCATTACCAATGTTTAAGTTTGATCTCATGTGCTCCAAACGTTCGGAAATCATCAATTGCCATCGACGAGTTTAATGGACTTTAAAATTGGTTTATTTCTGCTCAACGGGTGCCTTCATTCACCGCCTAAAAAAGATTTCCTTTATTATCACTATAAAGAACAAATTAGCAAACTCCTGAGCTTAATCATGTGAATTATGAAATTATTAGGCACAAGCTATTTGTCTATGCGTGGCCGGCCACTGTATAATATTCATTGTGTGGTTATATTATATATGTAAAATAACAACATGAGCCCCAACTTTCAGCAGTCCTCGATCACGCTGGGACAATATGGAAAACAGTGTGCCTAGCTGTTAAAACAGGCCCAATGACTGAGAATTCAACACATATTATCTATTTATCTCTTACAACAACAACAACCCATAGTCCACAATGTGTGTGTGTGTATAGGGTCAGATCCGTCCCTAGTGAGGGACATTCCACTAATTGCACACTCCTATCTTATAACTAACTAATACACATGATGTCTATTTATTTATTCTAAACTCCCCCTCAAGTTGGGGATTTTATATTTACAAGTTCCCATCTTGCTCAATATATACTCATGCTGTGAACTTCCAAGTGCTTTTGTCAAAATATCAGCAAGCTGTTCTTCTGAACGAACATGTCTGAATTCTATCATCCCTTCAACCAACTTTTCCCTCACAAAGTGACAATCTATCTCTATGTGTTTGGTCCTCTCATGAAAAATAAGATTTGTGGCAATGTGGATGGCTGACCTACTGTCACAATGTACTCTCACAGGTTCTATGTGTTGAATATGTAGTTCTTTTAATAATCCCACAATCCATGTAAGCTCAGCTACCGCCATTCTTAGTGCTCTATATTCTGCTTCAGCAGATGATATGGAAACAACAGTTTGTTTCTTTGATTTCCAGCAAATCAAAGATCCTCCTAGCCTTACCAAGAACCCGGTAACTGATTTTCTTGAATCTGGACAAGCTCCATGATCAGAATTGCAGAAACACTCGACATTCAGGAAAGTTTCTGCTGAAATATATATTCCTTGGCTTGGACTATCCTTCAAGTGCCTTACTAGCCTTAATGCAGCCTTCATATGAGACTCCTTGGGCTCTTACATAAACTGGGACAACACCTGCACGGTAAAAGAAATGTCAGGTCTGGTTAAGGTTAAATAGAGTAACTTACTGATCAATCTTCGATATGCTCCAGGATGTTGTATATAGTGATCTGATTTCGTTTCCATAGCTGTGAGCTTCAGATTCTGTTCCATGGGAGTCATTGCAATTTCATCTTCTTCTAAATCTGTCTCACTAATTAACTCACTTGCATTCTTTCTTTGATTAAGGAGAATTCCATACTTGGATCTTAAGATCTCTAAGCCAAGAAAATACTTTAATGTACCAAGGTCTTTTATTTTAAACTCATTGTGAAGGAATTTCTTTACATCATTTATTGTCTCTATACTATTTCCAGTGATCATCCAGTCATCAACATAGGCTAGCACCAACACTACACTATTGTTAGTTTGTTTTAAGAAAAGAGCATAGTCATGTCTACTTTGTTTAAAGCCTCCCTTAATTAATGACTGTGTTAATTTCTCATTCCATTGTCTTGAAGCTTGCTTCAAGCCATATAATGATTTCTCAAGCTTACATACCTTGCGATGATCTCCTTTAGCTTTAAAACCTTGAGGTATAGTCATGTAGACTTCCTCGTGTAAATCTCCCCTGCAAGAATGCATTCTCTACATCCATTTGGTGTATAGACTAATTATAAACAGTAGCCTATTTCAGAATAATTCTAATAGTTACAATTTTCACAACCGGAGAAAAGGTTTCGTAAAAATCAATACCTTCCTTTTGATTGTATCATTTTGCAACCAATCTAGCTTTAAATTTATCCAATGTTCCATCAGATTTATATTTAGTTTTAAACACCCATTTACAACCTATCCGTTTCTTACCTTTAGGGATTTTAACTATCTTCCACGTATTATTGGCCTCAAGGGCTTTAATTTCACTATGAATTGCCTTGACCCATCTAAGGTCCTTAGAGGCTTGCTCATAGGTACCGGGTTCGATTTCTTTTTCAATTGTAGATAAGTATGCTTTGTAAGAGGAAGATAAATCATCATAATCAATAGAATGGAGTAAAGCAACATGGTTTTGTAAGTCATCGAATTCAGGAACATGTTCATCATGAGAAGGTAAATATTAACATCTATAATCCTTAGTCCACTTAGGTGGTTGTCTATTTCTAAGTGGCCTATGAGATTGTGCAGGGAACAAAGTCTCACCTGAGTCCGTAGGATTATTTGCACTAGAATCTGTAACATTATGTTTAGGTTCAGATGCATTCAATGGCTGATTGCCCTCATGTGTATGTTGCTCAGCATTGGTACTCATTATAGAAGGAGGAATATTAAACTCATGAATAAAGGGATAAATATTATATCTATTTCTACCATTCATGCTACTGTTTCTACCATCCATGCTACTCACTCCCCCTTGATGATTTACTTCTATGTCGCAAAAAGGGAATTTATGCTTAATAAATGTCGCAAGCCTAGAGACAATAAGAGTTTTGGTTCTGATATTATATAAAAGATAGCCCTTTTGTGCAGTTGGATACCCTAACAATACACATGGTTCAGCTCGTGGCTGAAATTTATCTGTGCTAGTCAAATTAACAGCAAAGGTAAGGCATCCAAAAACTCGTAAATTATGTAAATCAGGCTGTTTATGATGCAGAATTTCATATGGGGTGAGATTATGCAGTCCTTTATAAAGGGTTCTATTAATGAGATATGATGTTGTCCTAATTCCCTCACCCCAGAATTTAATAGGCATATGGGAATAGAACATAATGCTTCTAGAAACATTTAGAAGGCGTCTATGTTTACATTCTACTACACCATTTTGTTGGGGGTGAAAGGACAAGACCTTTGATGAATAATGCCCTTAGTTTCTAAATATTCCCCAAGCTCTCGATTGACAAACTCAATCCCATTATCAGTTCTCAAAGTCTTAATATTAATATCAAACTGGTTTTCAGCATAAGAAATAAAAATTTTCAAAGACTTTGCAGTTTCAGACTTATGATGCAATAAGAAGAACCATGTACCTTTTGAGAAATCATCAACTAATGTTAAGAAGTATTTATGCCCTTGATGTGTGGGAGTTTTATAAGGCCCCCACACATCAGCATGCAACAACTGGAAACAATATTCAGAAGTGAAAGAGCTATTATTAAATGGTAAACGAGTCATTTTTGCTTGGATACAAGTCTCACATTTATCATGAAAATCAGTGCATACATCTGCTTGAATTTTATTCAAATGCTTCAGAACATCATTAGGAGCATGTCCTAAGCGACAATGCCAAAGAAAACTATTCTTAGATCCTATGGAGTCATGTCTATAAGTAATATTGGCATTTTCAGTACTACAATCCTTTTGTAGAAGATATAGCCCTCTAGATAGGCTACCAATCCTTCTGGTCATTCCATTGTACATGTCCTGCAGTATACAAAAATGAGGGAAGAAGGAAACAACAATTTTGCTATCTAATGTAAGTTTGGCAATAGAGATTAGATTGTAACAAAATTCTTTCGCATATAGAACATTCTTTAGAAAGATATTTTTAGTGATCCTAACTTCTCCTATATGAGTTATTCTGATTCTTTCTCCACTAGGTACCCTAACCCACTTAGGTATACCAATATATGGCCTAATTGTATCTAAAAAAGTTAAGCTACTCACTATGTGACAACTAGCACCCGAGTCTAAACTCCATGTATAATCAGAATGAGAAGACAAACCTGGAGTTAGAGTTGCTGCCTGGACACTTACAACGGCCTCTGAATGCTCCAAGTCCTTTTTCAGCATTTCCAAAATCTGCTTGTACTGATTGGGACCGAACAGGGACGTAGATGAGGAATTCTGGGCAGCAATGGAATTGTCATTTGTGTTATTTCCCTTGGTGACTGAATCATCTACAGCAGAGGAATCATTTGAGCCTTTGTTGAATTTAGGTGCAGAGAAGCCAGGTGGGAAACCAATGAGGTGATAACAGGTTTCCCCTTTGTGTCCTCTTCTATTGCAGTGGGTACACAACTCCTGGGAACGTCCTCGCCCCCGTCCTCTTCCATGGCCTCTGCCTCCTCTACCAGCGCCAGTTGTCATAAACGTGCCTTCAGCAGAATTAAGTGGAGTGTGGTGAGACATGTTTCTCTGGGTTTCCTCCTGAACAATCATTGAATATGCCTGGTTGGATGATGGCGGAGGATTCATGAGAAGGATTTGGCTCCGGACATGATAAAATCCCTCATTAAGGCCTATGAGAAACTGGAAGAGTCGCTGCTCTTGAGTGATTTTGGAGTAATCTTGAGAGGGTTGGCATTGACAGCCGGGAATAGGAACAAGGGCGGTATGCTCATCCCACAGCTCCTTCAGTTTTGTGTAATTGGCAGAGACTGAAAGATTACCTTGTACCAGGGAATTAATGGAGCGACGAAGAGAGAATATCTTTGCCCCATCCACTATATCAAACCGTTCTTTCAAATCCACCCAAACCAGATGTGCACTATGGGAAAAGACCATCCCACTGGCAATTTCCTTATCAACAGAATTAATCAGCCAAGAAAGCACAACTGAATTGCATCTGTCCCATTGGCTCCGATGATATGGTTCTTGGTCTTAACGGAGGCAAGAGCCATCAACGAAGCCTAACTTATTCTTACCATGAAGAGCAAGCTTCATTGATCTGCTCCAGACCGCATAATTATGGCTGCCAGTCAAGACTTGTGACGGCAAGTGTGTCAGTAAGATGCAAGTATAATGGGTGTTGGAAATCGACGGTGGTGGATTTCCCTTCGATAGTCTCGGCCATTGAAGATTGCAGGTGAATATGCAGAGTTTCTCAAGTCGAAAATCACAGAATTGGTAGGAGACCGAAAAGAAAATCTTGAACCAGAGGAATCGACCGAAAAGAAAATCTTGAACTATAGGAATTACTAAGATGATGGGTGGCAATATTACCAGACAACGACCAAGAATAAAGAGTCCGGAAGGTCTGAGCTAGCTTCCTTCGGTGCAGATGACGGTCGACAATCAAGCAACGGCCGAGAATAAAGTGTCCAGGCAGGTCTGAGCTAGCTTCCTTCGATGTAGACAACGGCCGACAACCAAGAGTCTGGTAGGTCTGTCCAAGATCGGCGGGAAAGAAGGGGATTCGACAGGAAGATTACCATTTAAAGGCCGACAATCACAAACATGGAAGGTCCGATCTTTCGGCGGTAAAGAATCCTGATCTGCGATGCTAGATCCTCAAGAACCATGGCGCGTCGTACAACTGCGGTTCCGTTCTGCTAGGAATCTGATGATGGCGCAAAAAATTCATGATGACAGGGGTCAGCTTGGTCGTTTCTTGGATCTGATCTAGTTTTCATGCCCTAGTAACTTTCAGAAATGAGTAGAGCCGGGAAATCGGGCCGAGTCCGTCGGGCCGCCCCGTTTAAGCCCTGTAAAATCACGGGCCGGGCCTAAAAATTAGGACTTTTAAATGAAATCGGCCCTGCAGGGTTAAGGGCCGGCCCGTTAGGCCCGTCAAACTTTTTTTTTTTTTTTAAATATACTAACTCCAGACTCCAGTCAGGTCCAGGCCCAGCAATGCATCCAGGCTCCACACGTGACAGACCACACGGCTTCACCCTTCACTCCAGTCTCCAGCTGTCCAGCACCAACAACACCACTGCATCCAGCATCCCTGAGCCCACCTTCCTCCTTTCCTTCCTTCGGTTTACTGCATCTAGCTCGCGCGGCGCAATCTCCCATTTGGCCATTCTCCATTTCTCCCCGACTCGGCGACTGCGGACTCCCCCCAGCGTCGCCGTCGGGCGTCGGTGCCTCCTTTAGTCCTTTCACTCAGCGGCTGAAACGAAACCACCCTAATCGGCCATTCCTCTCAGCTATTAAACGAAACCAGCACGGCAGCACGGTCGCAGTTTCCTCCGGTCCTCCCTCGGTCCCTCCTCTGGCTGGTGGCTGCGTCGCAGTCTCATGGTCACAGAGTTCTAACTGATTCATATTTCAGTCTGTCGTTCTCAGCTGGCAACCGCAACTCTCTTCCCTGTCCCCATCCGTCAGCAGTAGCAGCAACGCCGGCTCTCACTCTGTTTTGATCTTCAATCTTGAATAAGGTTTGATCGAATTTCCAATTGTTTTAGTTTTGAGATGCCAATGCTGCTGCCCTGCTCTTCCAATTGTTAGATATAAGAAGGCCGTAAATAATTCCTTGCCATTTGTCACTTTATTAATTGATCCCTCATAATCTAAATTCATATGGCTTAAGTTTCTCTACTGCCATTAGCAACAACATATTCCCTTTATTAAGATGTTTTAGTTTATTGCATTCCTTGCCACTAAAAATTATTACATGTGTAATGTAGCCTAATGTCTTCATCACAACAAGTGCAACGTCAAACTGAAGGGACTAACGAATCATTAGCTATAACGGATAAACATCAGCCATCTTCCCTTGAAGATGAATCAAAGCCTAAGAAGCCTAGAAATTTGACTTCTGATGTTTGGAGGTATTTTAGTAGGGTTGAGGTTAATGGGTTACCTAAGGCACAGTGTAATGGTTGTCAGGGTTTTTTTGCAAGGGGTGGGGATAAAGGCACCTCACATCTAAGTCGTCATGCTAAGAATTGTATAGGTTTAGAAAAAATACGGGATATTGGGGTGATGATGTTGGATAGAGAAGGCAAAATGAGATGTAGGAAAATTGATCATCAACGTATTAAGGACATTATGGCTTTATGCATAATTGAACATGATCTTCCTTATTCATTCGTTGAATATAAATGGGTCAAAGAACTGCTAAGGACATTGAATCCTGATGTGAGGCTCATGAGTAGAAGAACAATGACGACTCATGTGCAGAAATTCTTCCACCAACAAAGGGATATTTTGAAACAAAAATTGAAGAACAGTATTGGTAGAATATGTTTGACATCTGATTGTTGGACTTCTGTGACTTCTGAAGGATATATATGTGTCACGGCTCATTTTGTGGATCATTCGTGGACACTAAATAGTAAGATACTTGCTTTTTGCAGGATGGAGCCACCACATTCTGGATATCAGATGTCTAAGAAAGTTTATGATTGCTTGCAACAATGGGGGATTGATGGTAAAATCTTCTCAATTACTCTAGACAATGCATCTGCAAATGATAATTTGCAAGAGTTATTGAAAGATAGGTTACTCCTGCAAAATAACTTTAGTTTGGTTTGTAATGGAGAATTTTTCCATGTGAGGTGTTGTGCCCATATTCTCAATTTGATAGTTCAAGAGGGCTTAAAAGTAACAAGTTCTGCTTTGCATAAGATTAGAGAAAGTATTAAATATGTGAAGGCATCTGAGGCAAGGATGAATCTTCTCAAGCAATGTGTTCAACAAGTTGGTGGTATTGACACTTCAATGGGCTTGCGATTAGACGTGGCCACTAGATAGAACTCCACTTATGCAATGCTTGAAAGTGGTCTTAAATATCGTCGTGCTTTTGTAAAGATGGCTTTAGATGATACAAACTACAAGTTTGTTCTAGCACAAGATGAGTGGAATAGAGCAGAGGCAATGTGCAATTTCTTGAGACCATTTGAGAAGATTACAAGGTTGATTTCTGGGTCATCATATCCAACTTCCAATTCTTATTTTATGCAAATATCGAAAATTGAGATGTTGCTTACTACCAATATGGCAAGTCCTGACCCGGTGATTCAAGAGATGTCCATGAAAATGAAAGAGAAGTTTGACAAATATTGGCATAATTATAGTGTCATTCTTGCAATTGCAGTAGTTCTTGATCCTCGATGGAAGTTCAATATTATACAATATTTCTATGGAAAGATTGATCATATGACTTGCAATGAGAAGGTTGCCAATATAAGGGGAAAGCTGAATTTCATTTTCAATGAATATTCCAATGTAGGGACATCTCCTCTAATTCATGGAGTTGAAGGTCCATCAATCACTAGATCTTCAACATTGATGATTCATCATTCTTCTCAGAATCCAAGTGCTTCAGTAGCCTCATTTGATGATGCATTTGATGTATGTTTTAAATTTAGTGTCAATTGCAATTGTTGGGTATTCAACTAGTATTTACTTTAATTTTTTATAATGATGCAGGACTATCAAGATATTTATGCAAGTATGGATCATTCTTCCATGAACAAGTCTGAGTTGGAAACTTATTTGGAAGAACCAATATTGAAGCCTGATAATTGGAAAGAATTGGATGTCTTGAACTGGTGGAAAAACAATCAACAAAGATTTCCGATTCTTTCAAAGATGGCAGCTGATATTCTGAGTATTCCAATCACTACAGTAGCAAGTGAATCAGCTTTCAGTATTGGTTCACGTGTTCTAACAAAATATAGAAGTTCCATTCTTCCATCTAATGTCCAAGCTCTTATTTGTACTCGCAATTGGATGCATGGATTCACATATGATGATAATTTACTAATTTTTTTGTATTTTATATTTGTTATAAAATTATTTATCATTTTGGTTTATTATTCATTTATTTGTTGCAGATAAAGATTATGAATGTATTTATGATATGGGAGAAGAAATCCTTGATATTTTTACCCATCAATCGGATCTTACCACTCAAAGTGAAGCACAATCCAATTTTCTTGAAATTGATGATAGTGGTGAAGATTAAATTGATACTTAAAGTGGTTAGCTTCTTGTCTTCTGATGTTTTGTCTGAGATTATGAATTACTTATGGACATTATGTTTTACCTTTGATTATGAATTAGTAATTATATTTGTCTTATTAGTTATTACATAATGTATGTAGATGTGTAGTTAAATTTTAAAAAAATGATTTTCCGGCTTCAGGCCCTACGGGCCGGCCCTGGCCCTGATGCTCTCGGGCCGGGCTTGAAAAATCAATAATTTTTCTTACCTCAGGCCCTGTAGGGCCGGCCCTTTTAGGCCCTGGCCCTTCAAGGGCCGGGCCGGCCCTGATTCCCAGCTCTAGAAATGAGGAAGAGGGCAAGAACCGTACCTACAAGAGACTCTTATATAAAATTGGGTCGGGTCGGGCGTTTAAGATACTCGGTACAGACCAATTCTTTATCTTCAACCTGTGGGCTCTGATGTCATGTTAAAACAGGCCCAATGACTGAGAATTCTATCATATATTATCTATCTAATGAATATCTCTTACAACAACAACAACCCATAGTCCACAGTGTGTGTATATATAGGGTCGGATCAGTCCCTTGTTAGGGACATTCCAGTAATTGCACACTCCTATCTTGTAACTAACTAATACACATAATGTCTATTTATTTATTCTACACTAGCACCAACTTTCAGCTCTCTAGAGGAACCTGAAAATGATAATATATATGGTTATATCCATATATATATATATATATAACTGGGAATCCCAGGATAGCTATCTACTAAAATAATATAGAAAAGTACCCAGAAAGAGAGGACACAAGATGTGAATTAACAACCTATCATCATGAAGTTCAAGTGAGATCACTGACCTGCCGTGAACGCTAAATATATTCATCAATCAATAAACCAGCTTTTGATAAGTCCTACTCATTGGGCAGAAAATGTGCTTTAATCCAATAGAACATTGGGTGTCTAACTTTATTAAGCTAATTATATACAATCAATCAATAATCGATAAATCGCATAAAAACAAAATCCATCAGCTCTACTGTATAAATATATTGTTCTTTCCCTGAAATCTGTGCTTTTTAATATTTTTTATTCTTTAATTAACCCCCTAACAATACCAGAGGGGTGTTACTCTCTCAAAATCTCAATTGATTAAGGTGGCTTCCATATATATTACAAGTTTTTCTTGTCACAACCACACTCCCCAAAATTAAACATGCGATATTCAACTAATACTTCAGAACACTTTTTATTTATTCAAAATATGATAAAGTCATAAATATCCTCTTAAATATAGAAAATAAATTAATACTAAGTTATTCTTTCGGGATAAAATAAAATTAGTAAATTATATTATTTGGAATATACAGATTCTTTTTGGGATTATATATTTTTAAAATATTTATCAGGGGCTAGAGAGTTGACCTCTTCTGGGTTTGGATGGAGTTGATTGGTTGGTTATGTTGCACAAATTTCAACTTGAGTTCTATAGAGCACGAATTCACAGGTTGCTGTATCTTTCTTAGGCTGGGCTGTAGGGTACTCCTAATTTAAGTCCATGGTCCATAGAATTTCATTTCAAAGTACTGGTTTGTTGTTTTGTTTTTTAATATGGTCAACAAAGTAAAAATGAGTATGATCATTTGTAAAAAAAGTATTAGTTACTATGTAAAATTTTTTGGTATAAAAATTTATATATACATTGTAAAATTGATCTTAAATATTATCATCGTTAAGATCCTTTAACGCCGTTAACTTGTGTATGTGGCTCTCATGGACGATAGAGCAAAAATGTCCATGATCATTTGTAAAATGAGCAACGAGCACCATGAAAATTTTTTTATTCAAAAATATCTATGTACATTACTGTCCATCCGGCTTGGGTAACTGATATATCTTAAAATTTCAAATCTAGGATAAATGAGTTATTACTCATTCAAAATTCATTCTAAACTCGTTTTGTTGGTTATCTCGGCTCAAAATTACTAATTAACCAAAATGCCCCTGTGGAACTGGTCTAAGCCCATTTATACCCGGTCTAACTGTACTTTACAAAAAATTATGATCCGGGGGAATCCTACACAATTTCGGGTGTAGAATCCAATTTTGACTTTAAATTTGTCAAAATCATGCTCAAATTACAAAAATACCCCTGACAACCACTATAGTAAAATTGTCATTTCACACCCTAATAACTCATAATTCATATGATCCCTATATAATTTTCCATTCTAAACACAATAGAATCATAAAAAAATGCCAAAATCCTATATGATTTTTTGTCGAGCAGCTGTTTTCATTGTATTTAGACTGGATTTTGGTGCTTTTGATGATTCTATTATGTTCATAATGGAAAATTGCGTATGGAACATATGAATTATGAAGTGTGAAGGCTTTAAGGTGTGAAATGACAATTTTACCCTTAAACCCTAACATAGTGGCTGTAAGGGGTATTTTCGTTTGAGCATAATTTTGACAAATCTGAGGTTAAAATTGGATTCTACACCCGAAATTTTTTAGGATTAGCACGGGTCATAATTTTTTGTAAAGTACAGTTAGACCGAGTATAATGGGCTTAGACCGATTCCACATGGGCATTTTGGTCAATTAGCAATTTTGAGTATAGATAACCAACAAAACAAGTTTAGAACGAATTTTGAATGAGTAATAACTCATTTATTCTAGATTTGAAATTTTAGGATATATCAGTTACTCAAGCCGGATAAACAGTAATGTACATATGTATTTTTGAACAAAAAAAATTTTCATGGTGCTTATTGCTCCTTTTGCAAATGATCATAGGCATTTTTCTCCATTGCCCATGGGACCCACATGCACAAGTTAACGGCATTAGAGAATCCTAACCGTGGTGGCATTTAAGATTCATTTTATAATGTACATAGACATTTTTGAACCTAAAAATTTTACATTGTGCCTGATTCTCCTTTTATAAATGATGATAGGCATTTTTACTCTTTCGCCCTATTAATATTTACCCATATTTTAATCCTACCCCATAGGCTCTTGGTAACTGGATATCTTGTTGTCCATGGGAATTTTTATCATGACAGATTTACAATTATTTTAAATCCAGAACTTCAATGGAGCTCCCCCAGCTCGCTTGTATATCTGTCTGTCTGTCTGTCAGCTGAAATTTCTGATGCAGACTCTATCCAAACTTCATACTCAAACTGATCCCATTTGAAAATCCAACTTTTTGTGCGTGTATGGCAGCGCTGCAATTTAATTCTGAAGCACTCATTCCATTGTCTTCAATAAAGTAAAAAGCTGACGATCATAAAAATTACGAGCCCTTTATTGAGATGGATCAGCAAGTTTCTCTATTTTCTGACGTTTCAGGCCAAAAAAGTCTTACTGAGAAAAATACAATAATAAATTTAAGTTCTCGCATCCTAACGACAAAGTCGTTGTAGTATAGTGGTGAGTATTCCCGCCTGTCACGCGGGCGACCCGGGTTCGATCCCCGGCAACGGCGAAATAACTTTTTGTTTCTGTTTCGCGTTTGCGTCCTTCGTATCAACTTTTTTTTTTTTTTTTCGGTTGGCGTTCTGAGTATCACCTTGCTCCTTGCTTCTGCGTCGTGAGTAAGCGAGTATCACCTTTTTTTTTTTTCGCGTTTGCGTCGTTAGTATCGGTATCACCTTCCTTGTCCGTCTCAACTCTCCACTCTCGCCCGTTGCCCTAATTAGTCCAATTTTGTCTGGATAAAATTTTCTTCTTCAAAAGATTTTCCCCTTTCGCATAATCAAATTGAGCACTTCGCGTACTGATTGTTGAAATTGTGAGTCGGACAAGTTGCGAAAGTGAGAATGGGTTGGGGTCACCTGGGAAGAACTGGGCAATCCAACTCGGGTGAGCCGAGTACCAGTGCGGATGCTGCTCCCACCAATACCGAACAATCCGTACCTCGGCGATTCACTCCGGCGGCACAGCCTGAGATCATGAGAGCGGCTGAGAAGGATGATCAGTATGCCTCTTTCGTCTATGAAGCCTGTCGCGATGCCTTCCGTCACCTCTTTGGTCGGTAGGCCGTATTAGCCCCTTACCCTGCATGTTTTAAGATTTTATGTCAATCGCTTTTCCCGTTCCACTCTTTGATTTTATGGTGGAAAAAATGTGTCTAATTTACCCGGTAAATATGGAGTTGGCCCTTAGGTTAGATGAATTCCTTAACTTTCTCTACTTCATATATCTGTTATTTAAAAAAATTTGACGGGACCTACAGCTTTGAAACTCTTGCATGCCTTCATTGCATTACTTGTTCTACTCGTCACTCTTCGTTTTTCTCTTCTATCATTAATTTTCTTCCACTTATTTAGATTATAACTACTTAAACGAAATTTCATTTTTCCCAGTTTTATAGATAAAATTATGTACTATTTAGGCTTCTTCTCCTTGTAACATTTAATTTGGCGATTAACTCATAGGTCTGCTTGTGTTAACCTGGCATATCTGCTTTTCTTGCTACAGGTACTAGAGTTGCAGTTACCTACCAAAGTGAGGTCAGCACTTTCCTTCATAAATTGTATTCGTGCCGTCGCAGTATTTTTTTCTGTCCATTTATCCTGGAATGAAGCTATGTTGGTTTGAAGATAGAGTTAACTGCTATGTTATTGTTTTGCAGACAAAACTATTGGGACAGATGCTTTACTATGTGCTGACAACAGGTTCAGGACAACAGACGCTCGGAGAGGAATACTGTGATATCACTCAGGTTTGCTGTATTTGCATGAACTTTGACCTTCTCTGACTGCATATGTTGAGTTATCTAGCATGTGGCTGGTGTCCCCGCTTTTTACTGTTCTGGAGAATGGCTTTTTTAAACTTGAAACTCGGACAGTTGAGTGTTCTATAATGAATCATGTATTGTCTTCAACTTCCTTTAGTCTTTATCTATAAATGAGATCATTGAGGCCATAATTTAGTGAAGGACTGTAGTATCTCCATTTTTGTATTGGAGGCTTGGGGTTTATTTTAGCACAGTTTTTACCTAATTTATTTCCTTTCTTCCAAAGTTTTGATATCTGATAGTTCTGATTTGTTTTTAGGTTGGAGGACCTTATGGACTTCCTCCTACTCCTGCAAGGCGTGCTCTTTTCATTGTATACCAGACAGCTGTTCCATATATTGCAGAACGCATAAGGTTGGTTTAAGCCTCGTTCTTATATTATATATTCCTCAAATGTCAAATTTAATCTGTCATGTTATTCCTGTTACCATAATTAGTAATATGTATTTCTTTTCAATTTAATGATGGCTTCCTTGTTGATTGTACAGTTCTAGAATTGCTTCCCGAGGAATTGCACTTGCTGATTCACAATCTGCTGAGATTTATGGTGAAAGTGGTACCATTAGGAGTAGTGAACTTCAAACTTCTGAAGTGAGTGAACTTCCCTCTTCATCAGGGCAATCTCTTACAACTCTGACAAGGTTGAAGGAGAAATTGAGAGGATCTTGGTTGCATGTAGTTCAGAGATGGCCTACGGTACATTAACTTTACTACATTTACTAGGTTCATTGATTTCAGTCAAAGGCAACGTTATACTGAAGCGAGGCTTTATGTTGCTGATACTAGATGCTTCCTATGGTTCGTGAGTTGTTGCAACTGGTTCTTCGTGCTAATCTTATGTTCTTCTATTTTGAAGGTGATCCTTTGCTTGAGGGGCTCATTTACTGTTATGAAATGTTTAAAGCATGTTATAAAAGTTTCTGCTTTTGCAGGCCTCTATTATCATATATCAAAACGTGCTGCAGGAATTCGATATGTCTTCATTGGAAAATCATCAAATCAAAGGCCCAGGTATTGTTCTTGTAGAATTTTAAAAATATGTGGGCTTTCTAGAACTCCATGGTTCAATAAAAAACATTATCTATTTCTTCTCTTCTCTTCCTTTAACAATTTGGCTTTCATTTTCCATTTCGTTTAGTTTTCTTTTGCCAATCCCTGTGTTGGTTTGATATCCCTAAAGTTGCTTTGTAAAAGGTGTTAATACAAATGTCAGTCTTTGTTGTTATTCACTCATTCTTTCTTTATTTAATTGCACTAGCTTTGTCTTTCCCCCTAATGTCTTATCATTCATCAGTGTGACCATGTCTCTTTTCTAGATGCTTAATTTTAGAACTTACTTCCTGTAATTTGGCTTCTATGCAGATACCAAATTCTTGGTGTATTTCTATTGATTCAGCTTTGTATAATTGCTGCTGAAGGGCTACGTCGAAGCAATTTATCTTCAATTGCAAGTTCAGTTCATCAGACATCCTTTGGGACGCATCAGAGATCAGCAGGTTATATAGTACTCTAATTAATCTACACTGTATATTCATTCTGTTACTTTTCTCATTTTCCTTTTTCTTTAACTTTTTTGGTTCATCAGGAGATAAGGTAAAATGGCCATGTCTAAACTGTATATGGGACATATATTTCTCATATATGTCTTTTACCCCAATCTGATTGCACCATTATGTGTTATAGGACGAGGTTTGCCTGTTTTAAATGAAGAGGGTCTTCCAGCATCGTCAGATACAGACAAAGGAAATTGGTTATCTGACGCCACACATTCTGAGGTGCAAATTTCACGCGAATCCATTGCTTTGTTGTTTTTCCAATGATATGTCAGCATATGTTTTAATGGTTGTTGAACTTGTCACAGATGTATCTTGTAGAAATATCTATGGTTGGATAAACCCATTGCTTTTGACCCCTTAGTATGATTTCCCCCCCCCCCCCTTCGATCTGTTAGGAAATAGGAAGGTTTGGGCTTAACAGCTAGGACCATTGCAATAATAATGGTGGGTGTCTCACACCTGAGGTTCAATATCCAAATCATGAGATATTTGAAATTTGATTAATTTGAAATCCTTCTGATAGCGAATACTTATTCCAGGGAAGGGAAACGTGCAAGAGAAGAGTAAAACTTAAATTCCTTGATTATTAATTATTTTTATTAAATTAGTGGAATATTCCACTAGTCCAGTCAGTTGCTAGATTTCAGGATCATTACTAGATTTTAGGGTTGTTGGTATCTTTTTGAATTTCTCGTATTTCAAATTTCGTAATTTTGTCATTCTCTCTCTGTAGTCAACCATTATAAACTGGCATCTCATCTTATCAATAAATCATCGAATTTCAGAGAGTATATTTGGTTAGGAGATTCTCCTGGGCTGATTTAGGGAGGTTGTGAGATTCTTACTCCTCTTTAATTCAGATTATCATCTTATCTTCTCAGTTATAAATTATTATCTAAATCAGTACCTTATCACCTTCCCACTTCTAGTGAACATAAAGCACCCATACTTTAAGAATTGAGTCATAATGTTCCATTACATGTGCATCATTTGTATTTGAAACGATGTGATACTCAATAACGTATTTAGACAATGCAGATTTGTCTGTGTGTCCTTTGCTGGTGTTTATTTCTCACTCGTTTGGACAACGTTGACAAGTCATTTATTACTGATTATGGGAGTAGCTGCCAACAAAGGATTTTCACAAAGCATAATTGTCAGAAGGATCGATTTACCAAATTCCTTAAAAAACAGTGACTTATTACCACTGGTGTATCAAAGATAGCAGAATTAATAAAAAAAATTCCTCGTCCGAATTGGGCAATTTCGTATGTTGTGTTAGATCATTAAGTGTTTTGATACTGTTCTCTCTTTTGCAGTCCCAAGCAACTAGTGGAGCGAGCAAATGCACTCTCTGCCTGAGTAATCGGCAACACCCAACAGCTACTTCCTGTGGCCATGTATTTTGCTGGTATTGCCTTGCTTTGCTTCATTGTTATGTCCTGATACTCTCTGTTCCGTTCTCTTCATCTTTGTATTTGATTTGTTCTACGCAGGAACTGTATAACGGAATGGTGCAACGAAAAGCCAGAATGCCCTCTTTGCCGCACCCCCTTAACACACTCAAGTCTAGTGTGCCTGTATCATTCAGACTTCTAGAATCTGCTTCTTGTCAGCAGATAACCTTAATCTGCTATTTACTATCGATAAGAGAGGCATCAAAGGATATCTTTTCCTTGTATAGGCAAGTATCACAATCGAAGGATGAGGCATTTGGTATAGGAGTCCTCTAAAGCTAGAGGATGACTTCAGCAAAATTAGTTGGTGAAATCCCAGTCTAGTTAATCCAACCATTTTGCTTGTACCATGTGTTTTATTTTTAGAAAGCAATTAAAATTATCTTCTAATGGCTCCCCTCTTTGGGCTTTCACTTAATTTCTACTGCGCTGAGTCTGAAGCTCCTCACCCTGCTCCATCATCCATGCTGCAGACATATTGTGTTTGGCTTTACATTTGAAACCACAAAGCATGACTAACCTGGAGAATATATATCCTGTCAGTCAAACATCTTTTTCTAGCCGGAAGAATTAAAAAGAAAAAATCACGTCCGTCAAATCTTTAAGTTCACGGCTAGGAGGGTGCAGTGAATTGTGGCAAAAGTACGTCTCTAAACCTTAATGCTAAGTTTAATGTTGGCCTCTTAATTTTGTCAAGTGTCAGTCTTCTAATTCTGATAAATAATTTTAACACCGTCGACGTTAAAATGTTTTGTTTTATTTGGCAGGATTTTTTTTCTCGAGGATTTGAGTGCAAAAGCTTTTCACTTTTCTTAATAAATGTGATTTGCACTTTTCTTCACTTAAATAATATTTTCATTATAAGGAAAAAAGATTACAGACACTAAAGAAACAACGCAACCCAACAACTGATCTAGAAATGTAAACAGAGCTTATCCATACCTGTAGTCTGAAAAGAGCAATGACCAATTTTTGTCTATCATGATTCAAAAAATGGCAATGGAGGGTGGTACTACAAAAACTTGCTTTAACGAAGCCCAACCTCTTTGACGCCAATTCTGTAAAATTGGAAGCAGCTCCAAACACCCATCATCATTGACAAAACATTTTTAAATATAGACACATTTAAGTTTAATTTTAAAACTAATAATAATAATAGACACAGTCTTAATTTGATACCAATAATATTAAGATTAAAAGGTTGAAAAAATACCAAAAAATAATAATAATTTACACAAAGTAATTTGTGCGTGTACTTTACCCGGACCATTGGGAGTTAACGAAGGTCGAGGGTTAGGGTTTTCTAATGGTTCATGGTTGTTATGTACCCGACTACCAATACGAATTGCACTACAACGACCTATATAAGCCGCCGTCGTTGCTCTCCCTTAACCAGATAGAATTTAGGGTTAGTGGTAGATGATATAAAGGCTGCTTCTTATTTGATCTTCGGGGCCCGTAAGCAATGATGTCTGCAATAGAGATTAGCATCGCTAGGGGATGCTTCCGCTCTGATTTTTTCTGGATAACTGTTTGTCTAATTTGATTTCTTGCTTAAAAATTTAGCTTGCCTCCGCCAACCGGAGGTTTTATAATCTGCGGTTGGATCGATCACCTTGATTTGGAAACGCAAGGTTTTTCTTTTTCTTTGTAGGGACTTACCCTTGATTAAATTGTTTTTCATTGTCTTTCGTCGGTCGGAAGTCATCTTTACAGCGAGTTGGTTGTTCATAAATGCCTATCTCGTGTCTGAGGATGACAATAGTGTCTGGATCCACTGGTGCTGTGTAAGCTATGAAATGAGATTTTCACTTATCATTTACTTAGATTCCGGTGGTAAATTTCAATATAAGTGGGACTCATCCCTTGTCTAACTATCTGTGATCTAGTGGAGGATTTGGGCTTTTTATTTTTTTATTTTTTTGCACATGAGAGCATTACTACACCCTTTTGTCGTCACTCATTGGCCTTTGGGGTTTCATTTTTACAATGCTCAAACTAAAGGATTGTTGGAGTTAGTCAGGCTTCTTGTGCTGCTTTCATGTGCTTGGAGTTTGGAATATACTCCTACATCTCTGTTTCATGCTGGTCACATTTCCATTTGCCTTCTCCCACCTCCCATCCTTTCCCTCTTCAAAAGAGATGGAAAATATTCCATCTTTCTGAATGTTAAATAAAATTATACCGCAAATTATATGTGTGAGGCTTGCCAGAAATCTCTGGATATCAATTTGGGAGGAAATCTGAACTTGAGTAGGGCGTGAGGAAATTGCTAGGGCACCTCCAGATATGTCCTATAGTCCCACTAGCAAATCGGGTGTGAGAGTGTTCGATCTGTATTTATGTTTTTATAGGAACTTGTCAGTCAATGTTATGGTAAGTGAAGGCTCTACATCTGTAAGTTCGTTCAACGTTATTGTGAACTAAATGGCCTCTTGTATGCTTTGTCTGATGAAGGAGACGAAATTTTTAAAGCCAAAATATCTGACGAGGATCACAATTGTGAGAGAAGATGTGACATCTCAATAAGACATGCTGTAGTTCTGGTTGGAAACCTGCTAGTAACCAATTAGATTATGGTTCTGAGGTTCTCAAGGAGGCAGGGGATGTGCTGTCATGGCAGAGGAAAGTAGGAATGAAATGTCGAACTTAGGTATACTCTCATAGTTATGGCCATTATGAATCTGCACCAAATAGAAGTAAACCTGAGGGGTTGGCTCAAGTTACTGAAGAAGCTGCTTCAAATTGACCAATGAGGGCAAGTCGGAGTTGAGGGGCAATCACTTTGAATAATATAATGGGAAAATTATTATTCTGGAGGACAAACATGAGGTAAAATTTCAATTTGAGATTTGAAGGATCATAAAGACCAAATTGACTAAAATTCATATATCAACTCAGTGCTTATTTGAAATAAATATCGGAGTCTTTAAAAGTAATTTTTCAATCATGATTTACGGTATACGAGGTAGTAACTTTTCAATCGTGATTTATGGTATACGAGATAAGTATGTAAGAGAAGTTTTATCTCAATTTATGTGAATAAGTATTTTTAAGTATTCCAAAGGTGATCTCAAATAAGCATTGACACATTTCGCTCAATCAGAAATCTGGAGAGGCACACTTCCTAATATTCAGGTGTGGTTTCAGTTTCTGAAACTGTGTTCTGAATAACTGAGGTTCGATATGCAACGCTTGTGGCCTCATCAGTTCCTTCTCCCCTAAATTCAAATCTACAGGAGAAATTTCCTGATCCGCTGAGGCATCCAAAACTTAAAAGTTACAAATCGATTCATCAATTAGCAGTGCGTGTTCTTGTTTTCCTATTTAAAGCTTCTGATTCCAAAGGTTCTGATGGATGCTTCTTGCTTTGTTCATGGTCCTGCATTGGACAAGACGAACAATGCGAGAGCTGTGTCTCTATTATCTGGATGATCGATGATCGATTGTATACGTAATTTCTGATTTTCATTAAGGTTAATCATTGCAAAACGAGGTTATTCCTTTGCCTCTTAAAAATAAAATAAGAGGCTGAGTCGTCCAAGGCAAAAAAGTGTAGTGTGAGGAACATTGATGATTGAACTCATTTTTCAGTTATGGAGTAGACTCAATGTCTGTTTGGTATGAGGGATTTAAAGGGGAGAGGAGGGGGGAAATTCTTATGAGTTAGATTTCAAAAAATTGGAAAAGTGAAGTTACAAAATTTTAATATAAAAAAGATGTAAGATAAAAGAGTAAAAAAAATAAATTTAAAACTTTTAACCCCACTTTTCTCATTTTTTTTAAATTCAGCCCAACAAAATTTTTCCTCTACCTACTTTCCCTCCCCTCCTTTCATATCAAACAAACCCTTAGGCTATGTTTGGCTCGATGGAGGAGAGGGGAGGGGAGGGGTTTTAATGGAGGGATGGTTTGAGAAGGATTTTGTTTTACCTTGTTTGAGTTGACAAAAAGATAGGGGAGGGGAGGGATTTTAATAGTATCAATAGGAGGGGAGGGGAGGAGAAATATTTTTATATGGACAACTTTGCTCTTATTTCATTTAATTTGTAATTAATAACTTTCTAACATATTTAATAAAATATAATTATATAAGGAATTTAATACATAAAATTATAATTTTATAATTATAAAAATTAAATAAATATAATTATAAATGATATTTATTATATAAAATTATAATTTTGTAATTAAATAATGAGAAAGATATTGTGAGAATATTTTAAAATGACATGGACATATTAGTCAATTTGAGTTCAAACATTAACATTTCCCTCCAAATTCCCCCACTTTTGGAGGGGAGGGGAGAGAGAATTTTAGAAAATTTTCCCTCCCCTCCTAAAATTTTTAGTTATCCAAACAAGAGGAGGGGAGTAAAATCCCTCCATTCCCCTCCCCTCCTCTCATACCAAACAGACCCTTAATCTATCTACATCGTGACCTTGTTGCCTCCACGGTTCAGAGTTTGAAGCCCTATAGAATTCCCATAAAGCCCCGATTTGGTTTAGCTTATTAAAAACAACTTGGAAGAGTATAAGAAGAAAAAATTAAAAAGAAAGTAGTGTACGTTGTCTTCAAGGCATAAGTAACATTTTTCTTTAGTCTTGATTCGTCTCTACCTATTCCTATTTTATATTGTGCAATTTAAATTGACAACATGAATTTTCTATAGGATATAATGAAGATCTTTAGGTATGAATTGAACTCCTAACACTCAAGTCAAGACAACAATATCTTTTATAAAGTAATAATTTAATTTTATCTTTGTGTGCATTTAAAGATAAAGCCAATAAATTTGATCTTATTGTTTTGTGGTGTGTTGTGATATTATGTATCTAAACGGATTGATGGTGATAGATATTTATAGATTATGAAATAATACATTAAGGTAGTGTTTTTTGAAGCAACTCATCTTCAATAAGTGATAATCAAATATTAGGTTCCTGAATTCTCATGAACAAAAATAATTTAAATAGTTTTTTTTATAAAAGAGTTGCATCTTATATTATGTTGGTTTTTACACGTGTCTTTTAAAACTAAATAGACAAAATTTTGATGACTTTTTATATTAGAACTTCATATACAACTCTTTACATAAATTTTTTAATTTTATAAAAACATGACTTTATAAAAAAATACGTGCCTTCATTTCAAAATATTCCAACACATTTTGGCGCTTTGCAAGAAAAATGGCTCTAGCATATTTATCTCGTACCACTCAAAATCACTCAAAATAAGCTGGTCGAAATATCAAGCACGAGTCTACCAATATACTAGATGAATGTTCGAGTTTCTTGGTGAATATTATAAGGATGTTGCTTGGCCTCTTTGGTGCACAGGTGATGCTGAAAGAGGTTTTTATTTCTCCCGTCACCTCTAATTAGGAATGCAGAGCCAGAAAGAACAATCAGAGTCATCAACTCCTTAATCCACTGCCTCCTTTATGAAGTCAGTAATTATGAAATCGTTCACGTCAGAACGTTAACTTTTATTTTTCTTAAGAAACTTAATTATTCTTACGCATAAATATCGGGAAATAGCTTGTAAATGGTAAAAGTTGACATGGAGAGCAATGGCATGCGCAAATATTTGAAATGTGTTTGATTTTTACGTTCCGAATCATCAAAACCAAATACAGTTTTAATAGTTTTCAACTTTTTTTTGCCAACTTTAATAGTTTCCAACATGTGTGTGCGCGCGCGCGCAAATAATTACAAGTCATTCGTCCCCTTCTTTGAATTTCTAAAAGGTGATTGTACCTGATACTAATTGATTTTGTGGTGAAATAACATGACATCAAAGTGAATTTAATCACGTATGTATATATTATTTATTCTGGTAAAATGTATTTGTTATAATTGGTCTATTCTGGTTAACTATCTGTGAAAGGTTGCTGTTGTAAGTTCTAAACACATATCTGAACCTTCGAATATGAACTTGATCGTGATTCAAATGCTTCAAAATTAACATAATGGATTGTATAAAATATAGTGTCTTACATCAATTGATCCTTTTTCTCTGAAAATCAATTTAAATAAGCTAGCTAATAGCCCGCTTAACCTATCAAACGGTTAATCGGAGTCAGGCGCAGATATATTTTTAATTAGTAGAAGGACTTGCCTTTCTTTCGTACGTTTCTACATTGGCAGCTATGAGGCGTCGCCTTACATACAAAAATTATAGCCATTATATATTGATATGTATGTGGTTTTTAAGTCCCATGAGTTATGATTGCCCATTGATCCTTTGATAAGGATGGTTTCAGTTTAGATTCATTGCTTCTTAATCGTGATTAACACTTTAATTAATCATCATTATTGGGAGACAAATATCACAGGCTACCAGAAGAAACTGCATAATAATTAATCACCCTATCACTCTCGTATACTTGTCACATATCATGTAAAAGAACATGCAAAAAGACACAACATATGGATTTTGCATATCTATTGTTTTTGGTAGTTTCTACATCTTTATTATGCACACCACACACACACACACACGATCTGAAATTGTCAGCACACAGTAACTACTTAATTAAAGATAAATGATTGGTGGAGTCAATATATATGATCAGATTTATTGTGGAGAGAAGTATCCTGATGAAGATTACATCTAAACTAAAATATGATTCGACTATAAATATATACGCATCACGTTATTCGGCCTTGTTATAATTTTGATACACCAAAAATAAGAATTCATCTGAAAATGAGCCAAACGCTCTATTCTCAATTATTATAGTACACCGATATAATAGATGGAAGAGAAACAGCGGTAGGCGTTGAAAGTGTCTTTGCAGTCTTCAATGGTCATACCAAAAGCTGCTGTATATAATACTAACTACCAATCCCAGAATCAGAGATTCGTGTCTCACTCTTTTTTCTTTTGTTTGATGCATTATTAATATTGTCCTCTCCGGATCTTAGATATATGTAATGGTCACACAGCTTACTATGTACATTATTAAATTAAAAGAACAAAAAACTTAATTAGAAGCCTCAGTGTATGTGTATATATAATATTTAGCGTTGGTTTGGGCGGCGATCACTGGTTGGCGCATTACTTTATTAATTCAATTCAATCTTGCAACAAATTAAAGCTTACTCATATATATCTCTGACATTCCCTAATTAAAACAGATCATTCTATTTCTAATAATTATTCTAAATTTTAGATTAAATATATAATGAAGGATTAGGAGTGATGGAAGTAGCACGCGTCCATGATCATCATGTCCAATTACCAGCCACTTTAGATAAGTGCAATTATTCCATCGGCCGGGCGGCACCATCCAAACCAATCAACATCTAAAATGGGAATGCTCCATCACATGCGATAATGGACTCCTTCATTATCCCTTAATTTGGTCTTGCTTTCGATATATATGCATACAAAGTACACACTTTATATATATATATTGAATATATACACTAATACACATTGTGTGTAACATGAATAATAATATTAATATTAATAGGAATTTAGAGGGGGACCAAACTTAGTGACATATAATGTGATTATTTGGTACCCGAGGAGACCTCTGCTGTCTCGACACCTTATCGGGGTTGACATCGACCACTTAATCCGACACATGCAAAAGCCAATTTTGATTTTGCTCTTGATCATCGATCATTCTTTTCTTTAAATGGGGGTGAATAAGAAGACATGCATAAATTAAACCTCAACCCAAAAATGAAGAATATACACAGAAAAAGTAATGAAAGAGATGGATATATATGGTGGGTGCATATATTTATATGGATATGGATAGGGCACCAGGAAAGATAGGTCTACCAAAAACCTTATCAACAAAAAAAAAAAAAAATTCAGAGGTGAGGTTCAGGTCACTGAGGTTGTAATTAAGAGCACACGTACGTGCGTGTACGTGCAACACAATTTGAGGGCATGTCACTCGACACGCACGCAATTTATAGTGTTACTTTTAATTAATTAAGTTGAAAAAAAGGTGGCTTTGTTTTTGGAGCACCGAGCACTATGCGGCAACATCCACCACAAGGAAAGTGACAATTTCACGATGAGTTTGTCCCTTTGTTCTCCCCTATTCTGTCGACTCTCTGATATTTACCTTTTTCTTATTCATCAAAGCACGCAGAAATTTAAAAAAAATTATTAAATATAATATATATATATATATATATATATATATATATATATATATATATATATATATATATATAATATGTGTGAGAGTGGAGACGGGTAATAGTGGGCACACCAGCAGCCACCAAGCACGCCTGCTTCTTAGTTGAATGCTCCATTTTTGCTTTGTATGCTCTTCAATCATGAACCCTTGTTTAACTCTCTTCTACCTCTTAATTACCAATTTCCTTTTTTTTCATATTTATATTTTAATTTGCACTATCTCAATCACCATCCCTTTGGTTGTATATTCTGCGAATCTCCCTCTTCTCTGCGTAAATTGACATTTCCATTATTCTTAATTAGTTCAATCCTCCCTGTTGGATTTGTCTGTTTCCTCCGTCTTTAGCTAACTATATATAATTAAAGAAACGACATAACATTGATTTTGTCTTCAACTGAAAATTAATTAATGACGGGGCCAAACTATAAGAATTATTGAGTATGTACGTTGTTGTTGGGCGAAGGATATTCCTCGACAGAGAGATGGAGCGATGCTGGATAGAAATTTAATTATTCGTGGATTTAATATAAACTTGATTTCATTTTAGATGTGTATGAAATACTTATAGCATAACTACGGCAACAAAGATATGAGAATAATATATCATTCGCAGATTCTTTCTAACTTCTAAGCATCCAGTCTAAATAATACAAATATGATCTTATATATATTAGCTGCTGCAATTAATAAGATCCATGTCCACAATCATTTTTTTTTTACCACTACAAATGCATCGTTAGAAAGTGTCATTTTCTTTTATATATAGTGACACAATCAATTTGCTTTACAGAAATTAATATAAAACCTATTTAATTTTTTTTAAAGAGAATGATAATGTTAAATAAATTATTTTAAAATATTTATATTAATATAAAATATATACTATGATTAAGTAATTTATTTAACTTTCTTGATTTTTTTTAAAGTCAACTCTATCTTATATTAAAGATCGAAAGAAATATATTTATTTTTAAATTTCAGGTTTCAAAATATCCTATGATACATGGACCCCAGTTAGGCAAACCCATTCATTTAATGGAAGAAGGAGATGCTGTATATATGTGGGTAGCGAGTGGAGTTCAAATTTTTCTAGTAGTGTCACAAAATAAAAATGAAAAATAATCATAGCTCTCAGCTGATAATCATTTTCATCTCTCGTGCTATGTCTATATGTCGTTTGTCGTCTTGTGCTTTACCTTCTTCCATAAAAAATTATCAGCATACATGCATAAAAATCAAAATAATATAGATAGACAGACAGAACAGAAGGGCACCAAATTAAAGCAGAAATATTTGGAATTATAATTATAATAAATATATAGGAGTTATTGTTAAGTAAGAAAAATATGGGGTTTGACTTTTGGAGGGGGAAAACAAGGGGGAGGGTAATAAATTATGGAAGGCATTGACTGAAAGGAGAGAGAGTGGGGAAATGTGGATATAGACAGGGAAATGGCACAAAAGTTGGTGAAAATGATTCGAGAGATCCATATCACACTTCTTGAAATTAATATTACTCAAAATCATCACTTTATATAATTTGGTGTCTGTGGGATTAATGTGCTTGAAAAGGTTGTTTGTTTGGCACTCCTTTGTCTCCCCATTAACGTAGAAAACCCATGAAGCTGGTCTGCCATGGTGTTCCACCATTTATTTATAAGCATGCGTCTGCTTTTTATATATAATATCTCATATTATTATGTCAACTTTAAATATTGTCAAGCCTAATGAGGATAATTCTTTTAATTAACAATTTATTCATTTATTCGGTTTCATTTCTCATGGCTTCTTCTTCATAAAATAATTAAAAGCCACCTAATAATCTCCTTCCTATTTGTCATCACTGTCATCCCAAAGATACTGCCTTCAGTCCCAGGCCTAGTGCTAAGCATGAGATTTATTTTGGTGTTAAATATAAGATCTTAATCCATTTTATCACTCAAATTTATAATATTTTCCTAAAATATATCCACATACATTAATTGATCTTAATCGTTTGAGGTGGTTTAGACATGTTCAGCGTAGACCTTTGAGTGCTCCGGTGAGAAGAGTGGATCAAGCAGGATGGAGTCCTATTAGAAGAGGTCGAGGAAGGCCGAAACGAACGCTCAATGAAGTCATAGAGGGAGACCTTCTAATTAATAATATATTGAAATCTATGGTTTTTGACAGAGCACAATGGTATTATGCGATCAATGTAGCCAACCCCACCTAATGGGATAAAAACTTTGTTGTTGTAAGGTGTTTTCATCAAAGGGTAGATATAGTAAATATGATTAAAAAGGATATTTTAGAGAAATCAATAAAACTTTTATATTAAGGACTTGTGAGGCAATAATATTCATATAACTTCGATTATCACTGATTCAATATTATTTCTCCAGTATATTTATATATCCTCAGTTCATGTTAATGCTTCTAACACTATAAATTAAATACAATAATATAATCCTACTTCAAATTATTTTCTTTTAAGTTTTCTAATTAGATTCGACCAACTCCTTTTTCTTATAATAATATTATTGATACTTTTAATGTATATCAATTATGGTCCATAATGGAGTGGGGGTTGTATGCATGCATAGTAAAATAAGTAGTAAAAGATATTATGATGAGATGATTTTAAAAAAAAAAAAAAAGAGGCACATGAAAAGAATGGAGATGATGGAAAATGAGAAGAAGGGGAAGAGAAGTGGGTTGTCCACAATATCCATAATGGAGGGAAGCCACGCCACGCTCAACCTCTCTCCTTCCATCCACCCACTTTTCCCTTCTCCAATATAATTCCCCATCACCTTCGCCTATTATTAAAATTATAACCATTATATCAATATCAATATATTACAATTTATAACAAATTATATTCGTCATGTATAAATATTGTGATTAATTCCCTGATGCAAAATATATAGACTCTCTAACAAATCTTACTGATCATTATATGTATGTCATTTCTCCATACAATCATTATATATAATAACTTATTTATTATACAATATATCATGTAATATGTTAAGAAATATGTTTAGTTTACGATCAAGATAAATCAAAATAGATATATGCAGAACCAAGTAGTCTTTGAGTTATATATGTTCACTTCACAATTAGAATGGCCTAATAATTTTCGGGTCCAAATTATACATAGGCAGAGTTAAGGGATCGGAGGGAGTACTATGTGTTTTGTTGTATATATGTTGTGTTGACCAAGAAAGTTTGTTTACTCGTTAATTAACCAATTGTCAAATTAATTAATCCATTGGTCCTTTGGATGATATTTGTGCCCAACATCGTACTCCCACTGCCCTATCCGGCGAACATCGTGGGTAGTACGTTTCTAGATTCGCTCTCCATTCTTACAACTATATATATATATATATTCCCTCTTCATATACTCCTATTATCCTTTTTTAATTTCTTCTCTAATCCCGTTTCTCACCTTCTCTTTTAATTCACTAACTTTATCATACAACTAGCTTTATTTTAAGTTAAACCTATCATGATCAACACACACACACATGTATGTATATATATGTATGTAAGTATAAATAATGTTTTGGTTATAAAATGCTATGACAAAAATATGAAAAATTAATATGTTTCACTTGTATGTATGAATTTAAACAGAAAAAGGGATGAACAAATTTGCATATTGGTTTAAAATATCCACAAAAAATATTGAATTTAGATATCAATCCTGAAGTTTGGATTCCTATAACTGTAATAGAAATTAAATTAAGGTGCACAATTAGTTAAGTAAACCAGGTTTTATTTTACATATAGTGGTAATATTTATCTTAATATTAATTTTTAAAGAAATATATTTTTAATGAAGGTAAATAAATTTTTAATACATAAATTTAACTTCTAATTTTTTAAATATTTTAGTGTTTTTATTATCAAACAAACCTCAACTTGGTACGCTCAGGCACAACTAGGCTAGTGTCAAGTGGTCCATTACATTTAGATATAATAATCTTATAACTATCTTGATCGAGCTTAAAAGTTAAACCTTCCCTCAATCTTATTTAACTATTAAAGATAGTACTAAGTATATAAAAGAATTTATCCTTTACTCCTTTTACAGGCATGGACGCCCACATACACTAAATGGGAGGGAGGGATAAACTCAGAGGTCAAATGGGACACGTATGGCCCACGTGCCACTCGATGCCCTCGTGGACATGCTGGGCCTACCACCACTACCCACGGAGCGTACAATACAATACAAAGTAGAAAGGCAACTTTCCGCGCGTGCTTATTTGGGGTCACCACAGATGCTTGAAAGTTGTGTCCCACCTATTCAAATGCCGACACGTCATAAAAGTGGACTACCAGCTTGGCTTCCCACAAATCCCCCAACCACCTGTACACCAGTAGTACCACTATCCATCCTCCCATCTTTTTCTTCCTGTTTCACAATTCCCAATTTCCAACACTATTATTGCTTTGCCTAATTTCTTCTTCCTCTTTTTTTTTTTTTTCAGTAATTTCTGGTACACGTACTATTCATTTGTTCCATTTTGTTAAGAAATGTGGTCCATAGTTTTGGTCATTGTGATTTTACAAAATTAATTATTATATTTTTCAGAAAGGCATAAATGATAAATCCATTCCACACGCAGAAGGACCCCATAATTATAAAGTTTTAAAGTTCGTGTTAAAATAACATGGATTACAGCTTTGTAATTAACAAATGAAATATTACTGTCGACATCAATGCCAATTCATTAATATATAGTCCTACATGCTAAAGATAATTTGCTAGTTCACCACAATATAATATTTAATCTATTTTATATCCTATAAAATCTTAGATTGTCTTTTAATCATGAATAATGTACCGTTTATTTTTATTAAAGATGATTTCCTTTTTGGAATTCAATACATATAAAAAGAAAAAAAAAAGCTTTTCCAGCAATGGTTGTCTCAAGAGTGGTATGTACCCTCGTCCTTTAACAAGCTAATATCAAGTTTGATCCTTGAGTATATATGAAGAAAACTCTTATTGGGACACGCCAACTCTTATGGGATCCTCTATCAAGTGGAGTTGGATTAATTAGTTGCTTAGATATTTGGTTAATCCAGCGGAATAAAAAAAAAGGCTCTTGAGTTTAAAAAATCTGGCTGAGTCTTTTTTTTTTTTTAAAAAAGGGAAATACTGCAAAATACACATAGGAACCCTTTTGTAAGAAGCAGTATGCAACGGCATAATATAACATCTAATATATTCGTACAATAATAAGGGGGAAAAATATAGAGATAACAACGTAAATTAAGTGACCAACAATGTCACCTAAGATATGTAAATATTCAAAAGATATCTTTTAAAAGTGATGATCTCCTATAAGAGAGATAAAGCCATACATATCAAACTCATGGAGGGAGATTTGGTACTCTTTAAAAAAGTCAACCCGCGCATGCATTCTCATATAATAACTTTTGCGCGCACATAAATTGAAAATAAATTGCATAACTCATAATTTTTTTTTTAATGTAATTTGAAGTTTTAAATTTACTGAACAATTAGCAAGGTGAGGGGATATTTTCAAAAAAAAGTATCCTCCACATATCTTATCAGATCAATCATTAGGATGATATCCTACAATTCGAGTGAGGGGATATTTGCCCACCCTTTCTTACACATAGGATTGTCAATGGTAGTTAGAAAATTTAAATTTTTAATTTTCTTCCCTGATAATAATTATAAGATAAACTTAATAACTAACTTTATATTTAATTTAATACCATCAATTTCTTCTAAAAATACGTCATGAACAAGAAATTGGAGGGAGTATGCATACATGGTTTTCATCATTTTTATTAATACGTGCATGATTAATAATTGGGTAAAATTATGATGCATGAATCCGGACTTGTTATAAATTTTTTATTTAATATTATTTTTAGATTTATTTTTTGAATAAAAATATCTTATGAGATTTTCTTATAAATAAAACTAAATTATACTTTTAGTCCTTTAAGTTTACATGAGATATATACTTTTAGTTTCTCAACTTTATAAAGCATACTTCTGGTCATATAATTTTAATATTGTTAATGTTGTTAATGGAAAATGATGATGCAACACACTCAAGTGATGATTGTGTGATTAAATACTATTAATATTAAATTTAAAATATATGTAAATTAAAAAATATCCAAAAACCTAATGAAGCAGTAAATATCAAAACCTCGATTGTATTAAAAAAATTTAGTTTAATAATCTAAATATCAAGAATTTGATTTTCTTTGCAGCGATTTGTCTGTTTATGTTATTTTAATAATCTAAATATATTTTATTAAAAAAATAAAAACTTAAATATGTGTTGTCAGCTGCACAATCATCACTTGAGTTTGTTGCATTAACATTTTCTTCCAGTAACATTAATGATGTTAGAAATATAAGACTAAAAGTATACTTTATAAAATTGAGGGAACAAAAATATATCTTGTTTAAAATTTAAAGGACTAAAAGTATCTTTTAGTTTATAAATAACATTTGGCACGCCTAATATACTCGGATGCACTCCTTGCAAGGGATATGCATAGAATTATTATTTTTATTTTTTTTTTTTGTAAACACAGTAAGCAACTACATATGTAGTGCAATTGACAAGGGTAAAATGATTAAAGTAAGCCATATAGTGGGTCTAAGTGTTAATTAAATAAAGTTTTGTTGTTCAAGAGTAATGTCTCTGCTTGCAAAAATATTTAATTAAGGAACAAAGTACAGTTGTGTGTGTGGAGAGTAGCTATAAAAAGGCAGATGCAGAGAAGAAGCACCAATACCATTTGCAGTGCAGAAGAAGCAGGATCCAATAGCAACATTATTAGTGTTTGTTACATTACGAAATTAAAATGGGTGAAGCTCCTGAGGTGTTCTATGTCAATAACAATAATAATGGTTTCTCCAAATTTGGACACGAAACAGATCAGAACTTCACTCACCATAATCACGATTCTTCCACCTCCTGGTTTGAGGAAGTCATAGATCACCACCTCAAGTGGTCTTTTGCTCTTAACAGGTTCTTCTGATCCATCCCTTCTTATCTTTATTAGCTTCAAAACAATCTTTATATATATATGTATGTTGAATTTCCTTGTTGTATTGTATCAATCTCAACAGCGTTCTTCACAAAGGGATTAGCCAGTACCAGGAGATTGCACTCTTGGACACCAAGCATTTCGGCAAGGTTTTAATTTCCGCTCTCATACACTCTCTAATAATTCTCTTTCATTCACATATATAAAAACCAAAACACTGTTCACTTAAGTTTCCATAAATACACAAACAGGCTTTGGTGATTGATGGGAAGATGCAGAGTGCTGAATCAGACGAGTTCATTTATCACGAATGCTTGATTCATCCGGCTCTCTTATCTCATCCCAAGTAAGTTCCTATTCTCAGTATACTTGAATAATAGGGCTGTTCATTGGGATAGTGATGTTAAAGGACCTTTAGAAGGCTTTTAAATAAGATGAAGAGGCATTGTGTGTAATTACTAATTAATGATATGATGTGTATTATATTGCAAATTAAATGGGGCAGCCCAAAATCAGTATTTATAATGGGAGGAGGCGAAGGTTCTGCTGCTAGGGAAGCCCTCAAGCATAAGTCACTAGAGAGGGTCGTGATGTGTGATATCGACCAGGTTCATTTATTTTCTTTTAAATTTCCCTCCTTACGCTTCATTTATTCTCACTCCTCCGTCCATATTTATTTAACGAACAAAAAAAAAATTGCAGGAGGTGGTAGATTTCTGCCGTGAATACTTGACTGTGAATAAGGAGGCATTTTCTAATAACAGGCTTGACCTTGTTATCAATTGCGCCAAGTAACTCTTTCTTCAACTCCTTTTTACTTATTTTTTGTGTTCATATGTGTGTGTGCGCTTTATGCATTATATAAAGATGGAAGAAAAGCATAACTTGTAATAATTCGATTTATTCTCAATTTTCTTATATATATTGTTGACGTCGATGGATTATTTTATACTGATAGTTATAAATATGAGATAAGAAAGTACAAATATTCTTGGTACTTGGACTCGTTTTTGTTATGTCCAAGACTCGAGTAGTTGAAATATAGACATTTCAACTGCTGAAAACTCCACAATATAATACACCCTTCGCTCTTCCTTCGCAAGTTATTATTCTTTAATCTTTAATATCCAAATCTCCAATTTTGAACAGTGATGATTTCGATTGATCAAGTGGACATTATTTCAACAAGCCTCAATCCCATGCAACTGTATATGGGTATCTAATATACAAAATCTTGTAAAACAAGCTAATTATTATGAGTATAAAAAACTTCAAAACCAAATATTTTCCAGCCAGATTTTCACAAACTAGTTAACATATGATAGGTATGGCAATGGAAGGGTGTGCTTGAAGATTGCCATAATGATAATATATATGAATCAATATTCGATGCTTAATATTTTAATATAAAATATAAGTTTTACGGTATATTTTACTATTTAAAAATTCTGAGTAATATAAAATTTTTAAAATTTCATGCAATACATAAATTCCACCAAATTAATTTAAGTATATGGTAAAAATTTTAAAATAAGACAAATATAAAACAAAAAATGTGCATTTCTTCAAAAAAAAAAAACAAAGAAATAATATCCCTTTATGTATGTAGGAGAAAGGTGCGAAAAGCCATTTGACTTTTCATTATACAAAAATAATGTTAATATAAGAACTAATTTTCTTTCAAAAAAATAAACAACGGAGACTTTACTAAAATGCACTGTTTTGGAATCCGGACCGGACCAACCGGTCCGGCCTGAGAACCGGTGACAGAACCGGTCCGGTCCGGTGACCGGATTGGGTTCAGTATTTTTTATTTTTAAAAAATCAATTTTTTTAAATTTTTCTTTAGAATTTCATATTTATAAGTCTAAAATATTCAACTTATCACCGGTTTGGCTCCGGTTTGACTCCGATCTGACCCACTGACCCTTAACTCAGTGCCCCGACCGGTTCAGTGACCGGTCCGATTTTCAAAACCTTGCTAAAATGTTACTAGGAAACAACTCAGGCCAAAAAATTCAGGAAAAAGAAAACGCTAGCCATGAATACCTTTTTGTTCCTACTTTTCTTGACCCGGCCCCTTGAAGTGGAGCCGAGTGGTGATATCTGGTCGTTTATGATTTTCCCCGTGGAAGCTATTTTGTCGGTCTTAAAATAAAAGTTAAAGCAGTTATGAGAAAAGTGTGTGATAATTATATATTTTTTTGGATGAAGGGGAGAATTAGAGCAGAGGAAGGAGAAGTACGATGTAATAGTTGGAGACTTGGCAGACCCGGTGGAAGGAGGGCCTTGCTATCAACTCTACACTAAATCATTCTACCAAAACATCCTCAAGCCCAAGCTCAATCCTAATGGCATTTTTGTCACCCAGGTTCCTTTTTCAACATTAATTATGCCCGCCCTTGTCTTGTGAAAACCTATTCTTATTTACCAAATAATAATGTTGATCACATAACTTACCTGTGCAGGCTGGACCCGCAGGCATCTTCACCCATAAAGAGGTCTTCACTTCCATATATAACACAATCAAACAGGTCTTTAAATGTATGTCTCTTATATCCAACCCTTGTCTCTCATTTCTTTATAATTGGTTTGACGAATTGAACTCACGACCTCCTCTTCTTTATCATGTTTTTCATGCAGATGTGACACCGTTCGCAACTCACATACCATCTTTTGCTGATACTTGGGGATGGGTTATGGTATGCAAATATTAAACTTTGCTCCATTTGTAAATGGGGTTTGTTATTTTATTAGATACCATTGTGGATTGCATGTTTCCTTGACTCTGAGTGTGATCTGAATCCAGGCTTCAGACCAACCATTTTTTATCGGGGCTGACGAAATGGACAAAAGAATCGAAGAAAGAATAGATGGTGAATTGCTCTATCTTAATGGCTCTTGGTTTCAATCCTCTGCCACCATGAACAAGACTGTTTCACAATCGTAAGTACATAAATGAAGCTTCGATTCTTGAACCAAAACTGTACATTATCAGTACCATAAGCGTTAATCTATTTTGTTATTCCAGGCTGAGGGATGAAGCCCATGTGTACACGGAAGAAGATGCTAGATTTGTGCATGGACATGGTGTGGCTTATCGACTCTGAGGCTAAGGGGAATTGATGTACAGATGAATGGAGCTGGAGCTTAAAACAAGCAGAACAACTTCAAACCTAAGAAACCAATCAACAATTTACAATTGTTTTGTAAATTTGGTTTTAGGAATTTGTGTTAGCTTCCTTAAGGTGCTCGTTTGAATTCAAAACTTGTGAACACGACAACCTTCATCTGATATATGAATCAAATAAGTTCAATTCAGAGACACTCATCCATTCACATATTCTGCTTCTTTCTAGTTTTTAATACCAACTTCGACAGGATTGAAGATTGAATTTACCTGCGCTCCTAAAGTATCAAATCCTATGACATAAATGCTACCATCAATAATTTTTTGTCACAAATTTGAGTGAATTAAGATGTGGAAGTTAAGAAAGGAAAATTAATGTTGCAACTAGATATACTCCGAAGTTCATATAAATCATAAAGTTGTCACCTGCATCATGACCCTGCAATTTTTGATCAAAAAAACACTTCTGCATTTTCTAGCATCTATTAAACTCCAATTGACTATCCTAAACCAAACCTACCTAAAAGGTGGCCATGAGGGGCAGGGAGAAAAAAGAGGCGCACGCTTATGAGCACGAGCAAGAGTTATCACTTGATCAGTGGGCCTGTATCTGATCCAACATAACTGAGATGAACTGCCTGAGGAATATGGTATCTAATATCAAGCTCCTCAAATATTTTCTTTTGTTCCATCTTTAGTCTTGAAAATTCATTGTATGGCTAGCATACAGAGCTATTTTAATCTTATGCACATTTTCTATCTCCTTCACCATCATTATGTGATTAGGATGCCAATGTTGCGGATTTCTCTCTAAGTACCTGAATTAACAAAGACACTAAGATGAAATGGGGAAATAAACAAAGACACTAGAAATACACAAAGAGCACAGCAAACATAAGCAAGATCCTTCAACTTAATCAAATGCAATATCAGATATCAGATGTTTGGTATACTTGAATATGATATTATTCTTTTGTGGCCAACAACAAAGTATGATATTATGCTTCCTCAGTCGTAGATTCTAGAGGAAATCACAAATAGCAGAAGAAAACTATTATGTCGAGGGTGCTATCTAAAGCGTTTCGAGGAACATTCATATAGTCTTTCTCAGTTCAAGCTGTGTCAATGAAAAGAAAAAATTGTACTTAGAAACCATAACCTCAAACGCAAAACACCAGTGGATTGTATATTCAAATTCAAGTTTCAGTAGAATATAGAGTCAACATATGCATATACGAAGTAAGAATAAGCTAACCTCTTTATTTTTTCCTTCATTGCTCCAATCCTCTCCAGTGGTGTCATAAAGTCAATTGAAAATTCTACAGCGTTATTCATATCAGGGCTTCTGTAATAATTGCTAATGGGTTTTGTGGCCAGAATTGAGTTTGGATAGAACTACTTCTCATTATCAAGTTTCAAGAATACTGTTGTCAAGATGTTCATTTCTTCAACCAATAGCTGCAATGCCACATTTACATCACCAGAAAGAATAAATAAATATGCAAATTCCTAAGAAAGGCATAAAATTTGGAAATAAAAAATTACCGGAACCCCATCTACAACACATCGGTCGCCAACATCAAATGGATGCATCACAAACACAAATATGAGAGCCTCAAATATATGTTTGCATGTGCTTCCAAACATGAAACTTGCAACTACTAGCTGAGATGAAATGAACACCAGTACGTTTGTTGTTGCAATCTCCATCACAATTATGATCAAAATAACAAGGATCCCTGACCCAAGCTCGTTCAATTGCTTAACAGCAGTCTTGGTGTCGCTTAAGGTATGTGCCAATGCCTTTCGTTCCTGATAAACCTTCACCTGAACAACCCAAATATTATAGAATCAAACTTTTTCCAGCCAAATGACACGGTTTAATTATTTGTACACATAAAAGTCCTTACCAACCAGTTTGTCAGAGCCTTTCTGTCTATTCGTCCAGTCCCTGATCCTTCAAATAGGGGAAACACCAGATCTACTTAATCATGAACTAACCTCAGGAGATCATCTTCATCTATGTACCTTTTTATAATGAAGAATTTTTATAGGAGAATCAAAATTCAAAAGGAAGAAACAGAATGAATACGCATTCATTTACATGAATCAAAGAGTGCAAGTTAAATATTCTTACGAGCAACCAGGGGCAGCGACATTCCTGAAAATCTTATATGCAGCAGCAGTTGCTTCCATCTCATTTGTAATCTCTTTGTCGTTTAATCCTCCATCTAAGCTCTCATCTATCACACTAGAGATTGTGGTCAGCCTTGAGTTTGCCACTGCATCAACCAAAATGTTCACCGTCCAAGCAGAAACTTTTTCCCGTTTCATATTGTGAAGCGATGCCATATTAATTACCTCTTTCTTTGTTTTGCTTTTTTCACCTTTTGTGCTCCTGAAACTAACCTGGCCAAAACTCGGTGATCTACCAACCTTCTCAGCCTCCTCTATCAACGGAGGACCAGAGAGACTCTATAAAACATACTGATGGAAAATTGATTCATGAATCCTATCAAAAAATGATTTGACATGGAACTTTGAGGCCAATATCTTCAGCAGCAACGTCTTCACCACCCTTAAGAATGACCCAATGAGAAGAGAAATAAGAGTCCATGTTGCACCGTGGAAAATTTTTGTGCCAAGTTCTGATAGATGGACCCCTGGATTGATTAACAGAGTCCAAACGGCAAGAGCCAAACCCAGCCAAACGAAGACTTGAACACTTTTCTTTAGTCCATGAACAAAATAGAGAACCTTTTTCCTCAGTTAAAAGTTCATTTCAATCAGCAAAACTACAATGTGCATGATCCACTCGGTAATCAACATGCCACAAAAGATAACCAACACAAGCACACACCACTTCCAAACCGCCAACGCGCAAATCATAACATTTTTCAATTTTTCAACAGTCAGACTAGCCACCAAGAATCCCGTAATGCACGCAACCATAATACACTGAATCAAAGCCTTAACCTACACTGAATCAATTGTTCAATTTTTTGCTCCCTTAAGAATTGAAAGTTAGAAGGAAGTAGCGTGCAGATAGGTTGCAAGGGAGACACAAGGGAAATAAGGGTTTTTAAATGATAAGATGATAATTTAACCCTCGTGAAATATATACACACACACACCTACTCAAATTGTTAAATTACATAAAATTACATAAGATGTCAGGTAGGATACAAGGTGTCCAATATCAATATGATGCGTCGATTTTTATTAAAAAAGTTAATAATGAATTAATAGTAAGGTGTTCATAGTAATAAAATAAAAGATTAGGGACGTTAGATTTAAACTTTGAAATATAAAGGAAGTTACATGCAACTAATCTAAAATTCGGGGAAGTTTTGTATAATTTAGCCTTATTTTTTATCAATATTTTTTATACATTTTTTGGTTGGAGTGGCTGGATCTCTGATGATTTCAAAAATAGGAGATGAAAAAAAAATAGTACACAATGTTTTCGTGAGCAACACTTTTCTTTAAACTTAATTCACCCCACCTATAATCTTTGAGTATGGATTGCACTCTCAACACTCAAGTTAAGACAATAGTGACTTTTATAAAGTAATATTATAACATTATCTTTGTGTGTACTCAGCTCAGAGACAAAGGTAATAAGTTTGATCCCTTGTTGTTGTGTAATGTGATTTCTAATGTTTGAATGAACTAGTGGTGATGGATATTTATAGGTCATGAAGTGATGTTTTGAATGTGGTGTCTTTTAAAGCAACACCTCTTCAATTAAAAATAATAATAATTCGTTAGATTTATGAATCTCATATGTTGATTCATGAACAGACATATGAAAAATTATACCCTTATGTTATGTTATGCAGAGTTATTTTTTTATAAATACAACACAACATTTTATATACAACACAACCTTTTATCAAGTGATAGTTACCATACATTGTCTTTAAGAAATAAAAAGACATGATCTTAGAGTCATCTTAGTGACTCTTAGTGTTACAAGTCCTTACATAATTCTTCATATAAATTCCTTAATTTAGAAGAACATGGCTTTAAAAAAGAAACACATTCCTTCATTTTAAAACATTCTAGCATTTTTCATTATAATTCGTTACAGAGGATTTTTATAAGTCTAATATGAGAAAATTAAATATAAAAATTTCTTAAAAATTCTTATTGACAGACTTAGCCGAATTCCACAATTTATATTCACAAATCAAAATTTTATATCTACAAGTTGAGTTGCATTATACATTTATAAGTCAGACTTGTAAATTTATTTAAAAAATTGAATGTTTTAAGACGCCTTTGTATTTAATTTTTTATCTAAAATCTATAAATAATTATTTTGTATAGCAATATAAGTTTCTTGATTTTGTCCTCGTGCTTCATAAATGATTTTTTAAAATCTTTTTTTTTACCAATTTTTAAAATCTTTTTAAAAGATACCCTCTTTACTAATACTAATAAGTAATTGTTGTTATTGATGATAATTATTAAAAAAAAATAACTTTACTATCCACTGAGTAAGGAAAGATTAATGTAATTATGGATTATTGCTGAACTAAAACTCAATGGGTTCAGTCAAAACTCAAAACTAGAGAGTAAAAGCCATGTGGACCAAAGTGTGATCACATAGAGAGGCAGTCTAGACTTTGAACACCAACACTAGCTAATCAGGGACTTGAAAGAGGCCCTCGTGATGTAGGCTTTAAGGGTATTAGTGATGCTTGCGAATGAAGGTCTCATCGTTGGATTCCCATCCCAACACAGTCTGATCACTTGCACCAGCTCCTCCGCTTCCCCTTTTTTATCCTCCGCAACCATCGGTCTCAGGTTTCCCTCCACTACTTCCGCCGCAATCTATCATTCAAATTCAATTCAAAACTAAATCATTACTTCGCTCAAAACGTCAACATTAACTAAGTACATGTACCTTGGTAGGACTGTAGTCTGTTTCAATGTAAGGGTAATTTCCGGTTAGAAGCTCGTTCAGTATCACCCCAAAACTGTATATGTCACACTTTTCATTATAAGGCTCGCATCGAATCACCTCCGGTGCCATGTACACGAACGTTCCTGAACAAAAAATATCAATGAAATCATTCACGCCAAGAGATCAATTAAGAGAGAGCGTGTATATATATATATGGCATGCCTGTTTCGCCGGTGAGGGCCATTTCGTGGTCAGCCAAGAAGCGGGCGTGGCCGAAATCGGCGATTCTGACGTGGAGGGCGTCGTCCAAGAAAATGTTGCTGGGTTTGAGGTCACGGTGGATGATCTTGGGCTTTTGTTCATGCAGATACTGCATGGCTTGAGAGATCTCCAGAGCCCTCATCACTCTGTCCTTCAGGGAAGGAATTGGGACCTGCCTGACTCTGCTTCTCTTGCCGGTGCCGTGAAGCCAGTCTTTGAGGGTGGTACTGACGTGCTCGGTGACCACCCAGGCGTGGTGGGGAGGCTCTAGGCATGCCCCCATCAGCTGAAGCACAAACCTGTGCCTCTGCCTCGACAGAGTCTCCACCTCTTGAGCGAAAAATACGACTCCGTTTGCGTTTGTCCTGAAAAAATCCGCAGATAAGCACTTCACCGCCACATCATATCCTCGCCAAGTTGCTCTGTATATCTCCGCCGTGCTTCCCTGTCCTATCTTCTCCTCCAATTGAATCTGCACTGGTGGACAATGCAGTTAGAGAAAAGTAAATAATGGGAAAGTTTGGTGTTTTAAGTACTGCCGACCTCTGTAGGATCAATATGCCATCCATGGATTTTGGCTTGTTCAATGATGGTTGCGAGATCAGGGTGGTGGTGGTGGCGGTGGATGGGAGAGGGAATCTGAGGACTGGCGGCGGAGTTGGCGGTGTGGACTGATAAAGGGGACTGTTGGAGGACGCCTTTGGAGTGGGTGATGAGGTCCAATATACCATTCTCTTGTGCTATTTGGAGGCAGTATCTTAGATAGTCCTGTGTTCTTTCCATCCTTTTCCTATACATCACTCGCAGCTCTTTCTGCCTCTGCACTTCTTTCTCCAAATCTGCCACCTGCATGACCACATCAAACTTAATCATCAATTTCATTAGTCAATTAAACTTTGTAAACAGCAATCGAAGTTGTGACCCATTTCAGGAACTAGACCGCCACGGACAAAAAGGCCACAACTTTATATCGGCCCAATTCTCACCTATCGAACCCAAGCCTAAACCATCCCGGCTCAAATTTTGGACCAAGACTCAAACAGTGAAACTTTGAGGTATTTTTTGGAGTCAAAAGTAGCTGTCCATGTAATATACTCTTCGTTTTGTTTTGCAAGACAAATTTTAGAGCTGGATTTGGTTTGATATTGAGATGGATTTGTGTGAGGGATGGGAGTACAGTACCTTTCCTTCCAATCTCTTGGAATGTTGGAGCTGCTGCTGGTATTGCAAGGCTGACAAGGTTGGTCTCGTGGTCTTGACATTACCGAAACCTCGGCAGCATCCACTAGGAACAGGGCTTGATGCCTCCACTAATTGCTTATGCTTGCCATTCGCTTTGGATGATTGCCGAGACAGGCGTGGCGAAGTTAAACTCTGCATAATTTCAGGGCTGTCTCTGAAACTCGTGTTCATTTTCTCGACAATCCAACCGATGCTAGTTGCCGACTACAATCTTCAATCTTATGAATATACGATGATGATGCAACTACTTATCCACAATAAGAATAAAAGGGTTCTTGTGAACATATTCCCTTTGTTCCCAAATAGCCGACGGCAGGACAAGGGACGGACTTTGGGATGAACCATTCGTTTTGTTATTAGCTAGTGACAACATTTTGGTTGTCTTTTAACTCGGTTTCCTTGTCCAATCAAACTATTCAAGAGAGATTGCTCCACAAAACATTCGGTATATAGGGTAATGGGAATATTGAACGAGTCAGAATCGTACGCTTACAAAGGAAGACAGCACAAGAAATTTTATAGTAAGTGAAAAATTGGAGTGAACGGCTGCCTCATATCAGATATGTCCAGCTGGAAAATGGCAAGTGGGACGGAGTTTACTACAGCCCCAGAGGCTTAGATATTTATTTGATATAATATCTTAATCAAGTTCTCCTAAACGGAGTCAATATTTTATTATACATTCTTAGTTATCCGAAATGTTATTTCCCGGCCCCTTTCCTCCACTAAAGGCTTTGTTGGATTATCAAGTAACTTCCTTCTTTCTATACTGTCCTCGCTCCCCAAAGTTAGGGACCACATAAAAGCTTAAATGGACTGATATATGCAAATCTATATTTTGCTGAATTAAAAAGGTTTTAAAAGCAGAAATGGCCGCGTGTAGGGCTTGTAATTTCCAGAGTTGAGCGTTCGGAGGCAGGAACTGAGAATGCAAGGCTGTGCGAACGTTATTTTTTAAGGTTTGTGATTTGAAATGGAAAGGACGGGAGAGAAAGAGAAAGATGTTATCGTTGATAGATACAAAAAATATGAAGAACATGGGCATCTGATGATCAGGCTCTCACTTTAGAGGATAAAAGGAAAAGAGGTTTACGAGCATGGAGCAAAACTCACCTAGGGATCGCCAATCCCTAATGCCTTTGTCTTTTGCTGCCAAAGCTAAAATAAAAAGACTGCAAATTGTGGACCATCCAACCTAGTTTCCCTGCCCATACTTATCTTCCCAACCCACCCAATGCTACTATATCTTTTCTCTCCTTTAATTTTCCAGCTACCGGCCAGTATTTGGCTTCAGTGTTTGTGTGTTTTTTTTTTAAGTTTTCTTTCACTTTAATCTTCTGCAATATGCACATTGCAAGACACCAACTACTATTGTCCTTTTAGCTTTCTTAATTCTTGTTAGGTTGCGTAGTTGTTAAGGCTGTGTGTGTGTGTGATGTTCTGATTATTCCAATGTATTTGATGTGTGCATCGTTGTTTAGATATTCAGTCTATCACGTCCAATTGTTAAGCATCAGATACTATAATAGCATGCACTAATATATATATTTTTTAATTATATATAGACCTCCGTGCTTCAAAATAATGTCTAATTATAGGCATAACCACTGAGTCAATCTATATACCAACAATAGTAGGTGGCATATGCAGAGTCTGAAACTGGGATTTTTAAAAGGGTGAGGAAATTAGAATGTGTTGGATGGGAGCCCACAAAATTATTCGTCTCATGATTGCAGTGTTACTTATCCACCTCATTCTCAGTACGGAATCTTCAACCTACAGAGATGACACCAACTGTTATTTTAACCTAATTAAAAATGGAACCTCCGCCCCATGTTCCTTGTTCTAAAGTTCTTCGTACTGTTAAGATAACAAACAGGGATGAACAACTCTGTGGAATAATTTATCAGCTTAGGACCATAAAGGTAGCTGGTGAATTATAAATATGGGAAACAGTAGTTGCATTGCCAATACATTATTGAATAAGTTCAGATCCTAACACTCACAAAAGCATATATGCACCAATCATATTTATTACTTGTTTAAGTTCTAATGATAAGATCATGTTATTTTTTCTTTGACTAGAGAGAGAGATTCCTCTTTCATGCTCAACACGTAGTCGTCTTAATTATAGGTGACTGCGCCATCATTAGGTCTACATATATAGAATTAGCCCTCCTGCCCCGGCTTCTTCTTCTTCTTTTTTCCAAATGCTAGCCGGCCTCCACATGAATTCTTAATTTCTTATACGCATTTCGTATCTTTTATACTCTCTGTATTTGGCACAACACGCGCTTCGTGCTTCACTGCACATGCTAATGTCTAATACACACTATTCACGAACATCGTGTTAGATACACATGCATGGCCAACTTCGTAAACATAGGCGAATTATAGTTTAATTTTATTAGGGGTTGTCTCTAGTGTGTTTAAATCGGGGATTGGGATTGGGATCGGGATCCCGGTCCCGGTCCTAGTTTTTGACCGGGATGCATGGTCTCAGTCCCGATTTAATCTGGGTCCCAGGATTGTTGGAACCGGGATCGGTAATTCCCAGGTTTTTTTAAAAAAAATTTAAAATATATTATTGTGTTAATTAATTTTTTTTATAATCTAGTGTTTAAAATGATCATTTAGCGCCTAACAGGATTATAATAATTACACAAATTGATTTAGAATTGAAGAATAGCATTTTATTATTTTTTATTTTTATTATTACATTCATCATCTTTGTTATTATATTTATACATTATAAGTTAGGATTAGTATCACGATATAAACGGTTTAACTCCAATTAAAGATGCAATACATATTTTATCAAATGATAACTTAATTTATAGAGTAAAAAATACAAAAATAAAAAAGATAATTTAATTTATAAGGTAAAAAATTAAAATAAATAAATAAATAAATAACCGGGACTGGGACCGGGATCACAAAGGGTGATCCCGGTCCCAGGTCTAATACATCCTGGTCCTGGTCTCGGTCCCGGCCGGGACAGGAAATTCCCGGGATCAAAATATCAGGGACCGGATCGGGACCATGATACTTTGAACACCCCTAATTTCTCTTTCTGAAAATCGGCAATGGAAATTCATAAAATAAAAATGATAGTAGTAGGGAAACAGAGTTTTGAAAAATGAACATTATTCAAATGGGACTAACCGACATGGCACCTAAAAAAAAAAAAGAAACTCACGAAGATATTCAAAAAATTAAAAAAAAACAGACACTCTAAAAAAGTAATTTAAGGTTTTTGGGTTTGTTATAATTTTAAAACAATTCCAAACTATAGAAAACAACCCAATTTTATAAATCATGAATAGTACAGCTTAATTAGCACACATGAATATGTTTGGATTAACTCTTAGAGAATATCTTTTACGATTTATAAAAAAAAATATATCAAATGAGTTTTATCTCGACTTACAGAAAAATGTTTCTAAAACCTTAATTTTGACATTTCTCAAACATCATTATATCTAATAGTATACAAGAAAGCATGCTTAAAAACAAGACTCAAAACTTCTATATAAACCTCGTATGTAAAAATATGCTCCATCCAGTAACTGGGCATCACATTCTCATATAAATATGAAGATATTTTACCAAAATATTTAATGAAAATAAAAACAGAAAGTGATATAAATTCAAAACAATTGTATTGTCAGCGAGGTCATGTTAATTATAAATATTTAATTTTTATTCGTGCGAAAGGAGATAAAATGATAAATTGAATTTGTTAGTGGTTTACAAGAGCCTGCAGTCTCCTCTGTTCACAGGTCTCCCCCACTATTTAACCCTCCCACTGCCTTTCCATGTGAATGCATTGAATTGGAAATGTTTTCAGAATAACAGAGCCCTCTTGTTGGGTGGCGCAGCCTGCAAGTAACGGTGCCCTCTTCAAATTTTACAAAAACACCAAGTTTCAGACATTAATTAATCTTCACTTTCTCTATTCCCATGGCCCAACATCTGACCTTTACCTTTATTTCTTTCACCTCCCCAATCTCTCGTTTTTGCTTCTTATTACGGTCTCCCTCCCTCCCTCTCTCTCTCCCTCTCTCTCTCTCTCTCTCTCTCTCTCTCTCCTTCCTCCACATCAGACCTCTGTATCAGTATACTATCTGAATGTTTGATCACGATCAAGAATTAACGCATCCCCATTTATTTCTTTTCACCCCCCACCAACAACCCTACTAATAAAATCAACCCCAGCCTACTGTTCTTTTCTCGTTTTCCTTCTCCATTCCAAAATCCAACAAAACTTGGTTGCAGATCCTCTGACAAATCCACGACAGTTACATGTAGTATGTTTTTGTGCATAATACATAACTCCAGATACGTAAAATAATACATAATTACACATACATAACATGAGATCTGTCTCAGTTTAAAAACCATGAACGGTGACACAATCGCCATCATGAAGGTTACTTTTGGATCTACAAAACCATTTGTTAGAATTTAAGCTCATACACAAAACACCTCAAAAAAATAAACAAACTGATAAGATATGAACAAAACTACATTATCATACCATTCGCTATGGCTCGATTAGCACTAACATGAGTGGTCTCATACACAGGAAGCTCCTCACGATACCTATTTTCCATAACTGCTAAGTGGTCCAGCTCAAAAAGATCCGAACTTGAATAGCTGGCCGCATCGTCGTCCTCATTTGTCCTCAACGGCAAATCCATCAATGTGAAATCGCTCTTCTTCTGATGATTCTGAAGGTACTCTCTCAGAAGCTCTCTCCCTGCCTCTTCTACCCTCCTGCTCTTCTCCATGGCCGCCAATTTTATCTCTCCATCGTTCTTCTTACAAGTTGGTGGTGACCGTCCGATCTTCCACGCGGTTGGCACCGACACCGGCATCATCGCGCTTTGATGATCTCTCTGTTCGTACAAGAATTTATGGCCGCAAGGTCTGCTTTCTTCGTCAAATATCACGCTTACAGGACAGAAACGAACGCTTCTTTGAACTCCTTCTCGTAATTTGTCTTTTGAAGAATGCGAGGTTTTACTCAGACAAGAGCGTGAGAATGATGATGCAGAGGAACAGGCCGAAACAGAGGCTTGCCCTGATTTTGATTTTCTCTCAGCGTTCAAGTCTTCGTAGCCTCCCACAGAAGGCGGGCTCTTTGATTTCTTCGTATTCCCAGGAGTAAACAGAGAGTTGAGGAAATTCGTTAGCCTCCCGCCGGGAGATATAGGCTGCTTTACCTTCTTGAGATTGTTGTAGATCTTCAAGGCCCTCGATTTTGACTTGATTAAGCCTTCGTTGCTGCTGCTGGTTGTCGTGTTGGGATTTTGACGATAATCATCAAACGTATGAACTTCTCTGTGTCCATAAATCTGAGCGCTATGTCTCCTCTCTTTCTTGTCGGACACGCCGGTCCTCACCGGCTTAGGCCTCGACGGTGCGAAACATGACGCCCCCGACCCCACTCCGAACATAGACTCCGTGTCAGACGATGAGAATCCTCCGCAACTAGAATCCGAGGAAGTCGAAGATGAACTGAAAAACAGAGCATCTTGGGACTTACGATCATGACGACGGCGTAATTTCTTCTCCATCTCTGTCAGCTTAGGTCTCCCATAAGTCGCATGTTTTTCAGCTATCTTCTTTTCCGTCCACTTGTCCAGCATACAAGTTCTTCGAATACTCTCTGCTGCGATCCCCTCCTCTTGCACACATCTGCTACTGTGTTTTCCACTGATTCTGCTCTGTTTCTTGGCCAACGCGTTAGGATACAAGTTCATTTCGCCACCGGTGGTCTCACCTTCGTCAATGGAGCGGTAAATTTGATCGAGGAGGGAAGAGGAGAAAGATGGGGTTTTGGCATGACTGAGAAACCTGTCTTCTGTGAGTGATGTCCTCTGAGACCTGTACATGGTTGGTGCGAAAGGGGAATGATGAACAAGTGGGGCTTTTTTTTTGTGAGGAAGGAATGAAGAGTTAAAAGGTGGAAAGGAAGAAGAATGAAATAATGAGCATTTGGAAGAGGGGCGATGATAGAGGGATGATTGCTGGGAATAAGGAAGAAGAAAACGTGAAGAGAGTGATTGATGACTGTGGAAGCAAGGAAGGAAGGAAGGAGAGAGAGAGCGAACGAGTGAGAATGAAGTTCAAGTGGAACCGGGGAAAGGGAGGCTTTTTATAAAGGAGTCTCACGCGCGTGCGCGTCGTTGTCCCCATCCTCCGGGGAGCCAATGCCACTTTGGCACCTTCTTGCTTACGTGGCGTCAATCTTCGCTTCATCATGCCCCATTCCTCCTTCCAAATTCGAATTTATAGCCGTTGATCACGTTCAACGTCCCCCGCAGTTTCAGTGGGGATTACCGCACCCAATTAAACCTCCCCTCTGTGCCCTCCCATTGGGTCCCGGTCCCGGTCCCAGGCCCACACATCCATGTGTGTCATGTACAAATTTCAACAAATTATAATTCATTTTCTTAAAAAATTCATGGATGTACAGATAATGTATTCGTGTAAATAAAGTATGAGGCATTCTGTTGTTACCAAACTATCAAATGCATTTATTTTCCAAGATATTTTTTTTTATGATTTGAGGGGGAGAAAAGGAAAAATATATGACTTCTCATTATAGCTGGATCCGGACACTAGAAGTGGATGGTGAAATGTATCAATTTTATTTTAGATGCGTGCGTTGTCAAATTTTGATGGTAAAAGGGAAATGAACGCGGAACACAAAATGAGCAATCATGGATGGGTTCTTTTATTTCAATTTCACACGTTGGGAGCTCCGGGAGGAATCGCGAATCATGGATTAATAATTATTCAGTGTGTCGGGAGGCTGACTTTAGTGTTCTCTGATTGGCATCCAAAGTGTTTAATTTTAAAACCATCCACACCCTTTAGTGAATGGAAAATGGATTGTTTCTATCAGTCATAGACGGAGCAACAATAAGAGTACTATTATTGATTTGAATTTACAGTTGAGCTGCTGTTGGCAAGGTCGTAATTGATTGTATGGTTAGGTAACAATGACATCGGATATATATTAGATATGTGGGATATATATATATTGAAATTTATATGTTCAACATTATATTCAAGAACGCTGGTAAAAAAAAACATTATATTAAAACAATGGCAAATGAGGTGTTTTTAAAAAAAGGAACAAAATCAGATTTCCTCCTATCGTCTTCCGAATAAAAAATGGCGCCGGTAAATTATATGTTTTGTTGCATGCATGTTTATAATTATGGAGGATGAAGAATGTTAAGGTCGATTATTTTCCTTTGGGGTTGGTATATGTATAACTAACGCAGCAATTATTGATGGGGAATCGGGGACTCAGATGAATTATTGGAATATACACACGTGTATCTCAATTTTCAAGCGTGAGAGGGTTGTAAAAGTGTAGTTAGAATCACATGTGGCACAATAGATTAATTGTAAGACAAATACATATACACATTAATAATTCTTAAACTGCATACATGTATTCTCACAGAATGATTCTAGTGAATTAAAGGACTTAATATGTAAGCACCTACTGTCATAGCACTTGATTCGGAGTTGTTCATCATGATCTAAGATGAACAGAGAAAAGGAGTTGTAAACAAAGGACAATGTTATTATGAACCAATGATTAGTGACGTCTTCCACGTGCCAGTTTGGGTAACCCAAAAACATGGCTTTAGAAATCATTTTTTGGTAAGTTAAGATAAAATTTCTCTTATATGTTTATCTTATAAAATGTAAAAACACTTCTTAAAAGCTAAAATAAACACACACTTATAGTCACAATGACAGCAACTGGTAAAACCTATCACCAGTCAGGGAACTCTAAAAGAAAAAATGAGCATAGATGGTTTTATGACATCACTTGCTCACTTAACCTACTATAAAAATTAAGTGTCTATTTGAATTAACAGTATAAATTATTTTTTCAATATGATTTACGGTATTCGAAGTAAATTTGTGAGAGAAGTTTTATGTCGACTTAAGTGAACATACTTTTCCGCTACTTTCTCAAACAAACCCTAATTAGTATGCATTGCCATAACAAAAATAAAAATTAAATAATGATTAAGAAACCCTACCTAGGGCCTTACATGACTACATGCCACATCTAGATATTTTATTAATTTCATAATTTAATATATAAATAACGATAATAATGTAAAATATCTCACATTAATGTGATTAACCAGATATGGTACTATTCGGGGAGAGGACAAATCATCAACAAGGAAGAATGAATGGGCACTTTTGGGATAACTCACAAAACAGGAACCGTCAATTATTTGAACAAGTGGGATGTTCTAGCTCAACCACATCCAAGGTTTATGTAGGACAGAAAAGATGTTCACCAGTAAAGATTGTTCACACAACAAATTAAATATGCCTTGGTCCCTAATTAACTAGTATAAGCGGTCACGTTTTGCTTAAGTACTGTTTGGTAATTTACGTGTACGCATGCCAAAAATATCTCTGTGAGAACCATCACTATTTGAAATTTGACTCAACTTGTGATCTAAATTATTCATTGTTCAATTTCAATGTAATTCTTAAGCGCATATTATTGTCACATTTCTTTTAAGTGCTAGCGAATAGAATGCTGATTTTATATATATTTATTATTGTTTAGTTTAATACTCTCTATTTTTGAACAGGTTAGATTTTTTATATATATATATAAGATGGTTCTTTGAATATGAAATGCACTTTTATCAATTTTATCCCCAATTAATTCTATCCTCTCTCATTAATTTTTTTTATACTCCTACATTTTCTCATATATCTTCTCACTATTTCTCTCTCTCACTTAATCACACTCTTACAATTAAGGGTATATTTTGAAAAAAAGAATCACTTCTTACTTATTTATTACTTATAACTAATTTTAACAAATTTCTTAAATTACGTACAGTTTGGTTGTTTGGATTTTATAAAGAGTAGCATGAGCTGGGGTGAAAAAGGAGGGAGAGTTGTAGGTTGACGAGATGGAAAATGAGAGGGGAAAAAGGTTAAACAGGTGAATGGGACAAAGATGAACTTTAATGATTGGTCATTAAATAATTAAGGGACAAATTATGCTGAGGGAGCCTTAAATATAATTTGGCGATGAAGCAGCCTCTCAATCTCGCTAGCTGGTTGACTTACGCATGCTAATATTCCTTTTAGTTTAAAATATAAGATATAATTAATTTTTTAATTTTTTTTAGAGAGATTAAGGAAATTAAATAAGTTACTTCATCATATCATATGTTGTGTATCCTTAGATTATACTTCATCTGATCCTTATTATAAGGCACCAACTAACAAGTTTTTTTGATCTTTTTTATAAGGCACTTATAAGTTTTCAGAAGTATTAAATTTATTTTTTCATGTATGCCCATAATTAATAAGGATAATGGGATAGATTAATAATTAATATAATTTTTGAATTTAGTGTTGTTTAGAGGGACAATATTGAAAGTAACTTAAATTTTAAGATAACTTTAATGTTTTTAACTATTTTTATTGGTTTGTGAGAATTGTTAGTTGGTGCCTTATATTAAAGATTAGATGGAGTATATCAGTTTATTAGTCAAACTAATTAGTTTAGAGAAAAAAATAAAAATATTCTAAAATAATTTAATTAATTTCTATAACCTCTTTAAAAAAATCAATTTATATCTTATAATATTTAGGATAGGAGAGAGTAACTGTGACGTGGCCTATTTTTATAACGGCACATTCTCAGCGCTAATTAGGCTCTATCAATAGTTTGCCTTTGACTTTGTAATTTCCCTCCCTAATCTGATTATTTCATCCATTTCTTAATTAGCATTTATAGCCATTTATTCACCCCCCACTGCGGCTTGGGGGTCCAAAAGACCACATTAATTATGGGCTATTTCCCGTTTTAAATCTTTGTTCTTTTCGGCTTGTTTGCGTTACTCGTAATTTCTTCATTTCTCAAATTAATATTTCGTTAATAAAATATGCATATATTACTCTCTCTGTTTTAACAAGATCTTTGTACCAAAACCATTTTAAATATGACCTCAATTTTTCTCTCAACAATAAATAAATATTGCCGCAACCCACTAATAAAATATATTTTTTGAATAACCCAATAAATGCATCGCATCTTTTTTCCCCAAAACATCTTATGTTAAAAAAATTATAGGCTAGATCTTATACAACCATTTAGGAAGATAGGGGAGTACATGTTTGATCCAAATCAAAACAGCATAGTTAGTCAAAGGCTGGTTGTGCTTTGCTTGTTATCAAAATTATCTGGGGAGCTAATCACCAAAATAAGAAAAATTATCTGGGGAGCTAACAAATATCGGTCAAATGGGTAAAAAGTTGGTTTATAACTCATAAATTCGCCAATTCAAATCCTATTGTTAATATGATGATTTTGTTGGTTAGCAGTTTATAAGAACTTTCATACACGTATAGAGGTATGTACTAGCCTGAGTTTTAGAAACCAACTCATCACCTTAATTTTTATATTAAAAAAAATGTGGTGGGGAAACTTGGTGAAAATTTTAAGGGAGAATGCAAAAAAAATATCATTTAAACTTCAAAATCATGTTAACAAGTTCGGTAATGGGATTAACAAGAATGGTAATACAGTTAACAAATCATTTTATTGTTAAATCACCTATTTAAAATTTTAAAATTTAAATGATATTTTTTTAGAATTCTCTCAAATTTTAAAGCCGCATATAAAAGTAGGTCCTACAACCTATTAGAGCGAGTGTTGCCAATTTACGAGGCGATTTGCATATAGATGTGGCTCGTGAGAAGTGTTTGCTTGGAGATGATGGTGGCTACATATAGAAAAAGTTTTTGAGTAAGGAAAATAAACTGAATTTGTAAAGTCATCATTATAAGAGGCGGTAGCCACCAAGGACAGTGAAGTCACTAGCATGAAGCAGGTGAGGCCAATGAGGAAATCAGTGCATAGTCAAATATGCACCGATCCATGAAAAAACCCCCACCTAACTTGATAAATGACGAATTCACACTCAGGGCACACACGCACGATGCATTGTGTGTGTTCGGTTGGGTTTATTTTTTATTTATAAGTGTTTATATACGTAAATCGAGACAACACTCCTCTCACATACTTATCTAATATATCATAAATTGACTAATAAAAAACTACTTTTAAGGATTCCTATCACTATTCCAAATAAACGCATAACCATATATACACGTAATAGCCATTTGGTGGTACCTTGTTGATTTGATTAGTGTTTTAGAATTGAAAGCAAACAGCATCATTAACTATTGTGAAAGCGACGAATCATATACTTACATTAAGATCCAACTCTGCCCCACCATTGCCCTTAGCTTTTATGGGCACCAAGAGATTTTGCCCCCTCCCTTACTTGTCAACACCACATGCTCTCCAATACACATGGCTTCCTCACTGTTGTTCTTCCTGGAGACACAGGCTATGATGTGTACAACATCGACGACCCTTTATGTGCCCTAAACACAAGGCCTTGACATTGAAATCTCTTTTGCTTGGTCTCTTGATGTTCATAACGTGATTTCCCCATTTGAATTAAGCAAGTGTTGTGGACAAGCTGAGGCTGGCTTCCACCCACAATTAGACAGTTATCTCGTGTAGTAGTGACGATGGATCTTGAAGGAAGATTGAATATTTGGTAGGGACATACAGTTTCTTCGTGCTGAGATATTGTTGTGATGGTGTGGACGGAGCCATGAGAAGTCAAATTAAAGAAAGAGGGGAAGTGGAGACAATTTTTAATTGCAAACCATGGATAATGAAATAACGATTAGTTTGTGTGGCAAAAAGAAGGACATTGTTGTTTCTCAGCAGCATGAGACCCACGTAATAGCTTGAATTACTTATGAGGGGGATCTTGTTTGAAGCTTCCGAGAAATGGACAAAAAGGAGAGAGAATTGCTGAGACTAATTTAATAGACTGAATAATATGGGGTCTTTTTTTATTTTTCGGAATATCTACGCCTCTAATATTTATTATAAGGCACAAATTATCAATTTTCATAAATTAATAAAATTAAAAGTATTAAAGTTATCCTAAAATTCAAGTGATTTTCAATATTATCCTTACTAAATACACTAAACTCAAATTCTCATATTAATTATTACTCTCTCCTACTACCTTTATTAAATATGGCCAAACATAAAAAAATAAATTAAATGCTTCTTAAAAATTTGTAAGTACCTTATAAAAATGATTAAAAACACTTGTTAGTTGATGTCTTATAATAAAGATAAGAGAGATTATTATATTAAAATAATGAATGTTTGTTTATTGGTAGAAATCAAGGGTTTCCTCCCTTGATAGGATTAAAGCACACAGGATTTTAGCTTTCCATGACAAATCGACTTATATTAGTATTTGAATTTATATTATCCTTCTTCTAAAAATGAGACCCTTTACCACCTTAATCAAGCACTTATTGGTTAATGAATGTTTAATTAACGTATATGTTGATAATTAGAGTTCCAAAGCTGGGAGGAACTTTCGCGAGCTATGTGCTACTAAAAGTTGAGGGGTACAAGGGTGAAGAAGGCATGGAGGAGGAACAAGTGGAAAGGGAACAGAGGACAAGTGTTGATGCATGAATAAATAGAGGAAGACATGCACATTTAATTCAAACTATGATTTTTAATGCAGTCTCTGTTCATACGTAAGTAGATATAGATATGTTGGAATCAGTCCATTTTGGCAACCTGCCACAAGCATGATTCTCTCACTAATGCGGACATACGAACTTAGTTATCTGACTCGTTACTACATGTATATTAGTGTAAAAATCCTTTTTTAGATTCGGTGAAAATTACTATTTTAGATCGGTTATGGATTAAGTTTAGATACAGTTAGTCTATAAAGTCTATTACTTTTTAGATCGGTTAAATAACTGATCTTCAAAAGTAGTTTTTACATTAGTTGCTCAAGATGAGATTTAAAAAATCTGACTTTTTAGGCCTCACTTGGGCTTATATCATGTCTAAAATGTATGATTTTGTAGACCGGCTATTTTAAAATAACGTCTCAAAAAAAATTTTTAGACATCATATTTACTATATCAGGTCTTAAAAGGTATACTTTTCAGACCTTATATTTCTTATATCTTGTCTAAATTTTTTGCGTTTGTTTCCACTGAAAAAAAAAGGGACCGGACCGGCCGGTGATCTAGTCCGGTTCATGGAATAAACCGGTGAACTGGTCGAACTAGTTTGAATCTGTCAAAACCGGTGGACCGACCGGTTTGCCCTTTTTTTATATAAAATACATTTTTTTATTCCTCTACCTACTATTTTGCATTATTTTTTAGGGAAAAATAAAAGTTTGAAGACCAAGATGAAGAGAAAAGTAGGTAAAAAAAGAACAATCTAAAAAAAAGATTTTAAGAGGATATAATAATTAATTAATTATAGGAAAGGAGATGTCATTTTATAAATATAGGCACCATAACTAATACTAATAGATTTTAAGCATTTTTTGTCTAAAGATCTTTATTTCAATCTATGAAAATTTAAAAATATATTAATATATATATTACCACTAATAAATTATAATATTTTAATATGACCAGTTCGACTACCGGTTGAACCATTAACCCTTAAACCAGTGCTGTGACCGGTTCATTGCCCGATCTGATTTTTTGTTCTTTTTTTTTCTTAAATATCTACCCTATTTCTTCCTCTAATCCACCATTCAAGCCAGCACCTAAAAGAAACTCGTATCTAAAAGAATACAATTCAATCTATAAGATCACAACAACTCAGTATGAGTTACAAATTAAATTCCCACAATTGAAAAGCTTCAAAATGAAATATAAAACTAACAATCTTTCAATTCAAGTGGCAACAAATTTAATCAAACAACTATTCATCATTTAAAGGTTCATGAACTACATACATGGACTAAGATAAGCCAAAATACATAAAAAATAAAAAATGAAATAAATAGCACCATGTGTCTTAATAATTAGACAAGACCTAAATTTACTATTGTTATAAAAGCTGATAATTGAATTCAGCACAACATTAACTGATAAAGTCAATATTTTCTTAAAAAAAAGAGATCAATAAGATCAAGCATCTGTAACATCAAAGTCAAACTAATCAATAACTTGATAACTCAAAAAAAAATAGTGAAAATTTTAAAAAAATACATTCACCTCTTGAATAAAATCTTCATGTTGCAGTTGCAGTTTCAGTTGAGTCCTCGTCGAATGATATGTAAAGAATTATCCATCTTGAGTATGTTTCCAATTACTTAAACTCACAAATTTAGATAGAGTCAAAGGGCCGGTATCAATAACAGATTTTCTATAGATCCAATTTCTATTGGTTCATTCTTAATGCAATATAATCCTCATTGGCCCATTAGTGCCTCTGTATAGATGTCGAATCCTTAATATCAAAAGAATCCAAGATGAATCAAGCATGTGGTAACATTGTGTTAACAGCATCCATTAGAATTGTCAAAAAACATGGTAAATGAAAGGGTATAATATAGACAACAATGAAAGAACAAGCATTAATAACAAAGAATTGAAGTTGCATTTTCAATTTAAGTAGCATAGTAAATCTGCCTCTAATTAACAATGTTACTAAAGAAATAACATTAACGGTGTTAAACAGCGGTTTTCTTCCAAGCATGGTAAATGAAAGGGTATAATATGGGCAACAATGACAAAACAAACATTAATAACAAAGAGTTGGTTCAATTCAATTAAGTAGCATGGTAAATGAAAGATCATAGTATGGGCAATAATGACAAAACGGCCATTAACAACAAAGAGTTGGAGTTACATTTTAAATCTATCTATCAATCTTCTTAAAACTTATAGGGACAGCTGGTGGCAATATGTTTCACTTTGATACGAAAAATAATAGGGCAGCATTTGCAGCCACAAAAAGGGAAAAAAAAAACACACACACACACACACACTTTTGCTTGATCTTTAGATTGATGGATAGATATGCAAAGCCACTACCTTATTCCATTCAAAGAAGCTACTACAATTTATAATGGATGGAGGAGCAATGGTCAAATGTAACGAACTTGACTACACAAGGAGACATCATATAGTAGATCTATACACAAAACCAAACGATACAAGATTAAGAGAGGCAAAACCCTTTACAATGCCAACACACATAACTTGTAATAATAGGACACTTATTCAAAATCATATCTCAAAATTTACAACATACATTACACACTGACCCATGGGTAGAAGATCCTAGTTACATAAGAAAATTAGTACCTTTTTTATCCGCTACCAAAACTTACAAGAAGAATAATTTAGGTTGTAAAAATTAATTTAGGGTTAAGTTTTAGGGTTAATATTGTCGTTAGTCCTTACAGTTTAATCAAATTATTTTGGATTTGGTTCTTATAATTTCATATTGTTGGTTTTGGTTACTATAATTTCATAATAGTTTAGTTTGAATTTAATGGTCGGTTATATTTTTAATAAGTTTTGGTTTTTGTCCCTATACTTAAGCTAAATTCTTATAAAACTATAAGGATCAAAACCAATTATTTCAAACTATAGATATCAAAACAAGAATTTGATTAGAATGAAAGGACCAATAATAATATTAACTCTGAGTCTTAAAATAATCATTTATGACTATCATTTTCTAACTTATAATTTTAATTCCCAGTATATATTTTGTGACTGTTCTTATTGTTTTATGGCGTAACTGCCATTTTCCTAAACCTGTAGTCTTTGTTCGATATTTATTACTCAATTCGTAATAAAGTAAGAACAATGCTAAATATAATTAACATACACACACACACAAATAATTGAATTGAATTGTCTAGAAATCTCATATGATAGTATAATTTATTTTGAGTTCTTTGTAGATATGGAAGACACTTAAGTTAGGTATATACATATCTCTCTTTGCTCTTTTTTGGGGGGCCAATTGGCAGCAAAAGCTTTCCAAGGCTACATGTCATGTTTCACATAATTATATACACATGCCTCCGCCATATGTAAAAGAACGACACTGAATTGATACGTTAAAGGAACAGGACAGGTGAGACAGAGAAGAGATAAGAGGAAGTGAAATAACAGTTAGTTTGCATATGTTACAGTTAGGGATTTTAGTGTGGCATGGGAAAATACCCAGAAAAAAACCCCTCTGATTATTTATAAATTAAATAATCACAGAAATTGTAAAAACTAAAAACTAAGCCTGTAAACATGAAATATCTAAAGTTCGTCACACACACACAGTAAAATTTAATTTGTGTGGAGGGAACAGGGAAAGGTGGTAGAGAGGGTAAGTGGGGAAGAATGAGCCTGAAGAAGTAGGGACGCATGGAGGCCCCAAACAGCAACACCATATGTCGGTGACCATGTGTTTGGCACGTGATTCATTTACTGTACTTGGGCCCCACAAACACAACAACACAAAACCAAGAACAAGAGCGTCTCTCCATTTGAATGAATCTCCGCATATATACATTGCCAGATTATGATCCACCTTGGCTAAACTTTCTCAATGTCAGAATTTAATTAATTTGATAAAACTCGAGAGCCATAGTCCTCATATATACATTCTGAAACTCTGGACCAGGAAGGGTGGCATTTTTACCAGTTTCACCAGACTAAGTGGGTGTTTGGATATAATGAAGAAAAGCACTATTTTTCTTTAAAATCTTGGTTTTCTTGCCAACCATCAAAACACATGTGGAAGTCTGAAAATAGATTGATGGGGCCAAAAAACCATGATATTTGAAAGGCCAGATCATGGTTTGGGGGAAAAGCTGAGTTAATAAGCTTAATTTTTGAGTAAATCTATTAATTCTCTGAAATCATTTTTCCCCAATACAAAATAAAAACACACTCAATTTATATGAAACCAGTATGTGACGATGGATATGGGATTGCAATGGGAAGGAATGGGAGACATGAGTGAGTAGGGGACCCAGGAGTTGCCCCCAAAGCAGGGAAGCTCGTGCTAGGGCATGGCCTGACATTACCTTCCATTCCAGTCACTCCAACCCCAAGTAAGTACACTACAACCCCTCAGGCGCATGTCTAATTTTTGTAAATTCCCTCCCACTTAAACTCTCACACACCTTAAATTTTCCCACTTTAGCAAACACTATATAGTAAAGTCAATGTAGCGCTGGCTAGCTGTGAATGAAGTGAAAGAAACACATATATATATATATATATATATATAGAGAGAGAGAGAGAGAGAGAGAGAGGAGGGGGCTGGGTGAGGATCCCAATGAGGAGATCGAGTGGCATAGTGTGTTGGAGTTTAGCGTGAGAAAAGAAAAGAAGGCAAGATTGTGATGGAAGAAAGGAACAGTGCTCTTTTTCCAACAAAGAAAGCAAGATTCAGTTATTAAGTAGCAGCATCTTCTTTTTCATCAGCCTCGGGGTTTCTGACAACCCCCCATGCTTCTCTCTTTGTTTCTTGCACCCAACTGTGACTTGAGTTGCCCTCACGTGCACTTGCATGACTTGGACGCTTTTCTTTCGAGATCGCCACGTGCCACACTGATCCATCCATGCACATTAATTCCTTCCTTCAACTCCACTACACATTATTATTATTATTATTCAACCTCTCGTCATGAATTCCCTTTCTTCTCACTTTCATTGTTGTATTGATGGCACCCTGTGTTTGTGTTTCTTCCTGATGCAGCTCTTACGTTCATTAATACCTCGCGTGTCATTGTCCCGTCCACTGCCAAGCACACACCATCTCTATTACCACCTGATATTGCATTTAGTGTTTTAGAATCAAATATTCAATAGTAGGCCACCTTATCGGCTTCTTCTCTACATATATACTATTTTTTTTTAATCGAACTACATATATACTATATGTATATCACTGCTTTTTTCACTTAAAAAGGCGAATTGTAGCACTTACAATTAGGCAAACTGATTTTTACTATACTCAGAATATATACAAGGCCAGTACGTACATTTATGGGCCTCTAATAAGTACACATCTTGGTTTTCTGCTTTCCATCTTTTGTTTCTTGTGTTGTATGTTTGTTTGCGTGGAATGAAAGTTAAGCTTTAGTCTTGATATATACATATATGGATTAGAATTTCACTTTTGTTTATATTAATACATATAATGAATGTGGGAGGAATTATATTATTACAATTAAATTTGTAACTAAATAAAGAAATATTAAGATTGAAAATTTTATTTCCCCTCATGCTTAATAATGTTTGTTTATTTTTCAAATATCCCAGTCTATGAAAAAAGCTGGGAAAAGGAAGGGGAACAAAAGGAGCAGGTCACTGTCTTCTCCTGTCTCTCTAATAATGTGATGAAATAGAGAGGTATTGCTGCCAATTGCAACAGCAGCAAACTGTGTCTCATGCATCTCAAATTCTTTCTATTTTATCTTCAGGTGATATATATGGCGATGTGGATGCATCACTCAGTGCCTGTTTGGATTAGCGGTGAAGAAGTAATTTTTTTTTTAATGTGGCTTTTACATAAGTCAGATTAAAAAAAAGTCAGATTGTAAATGTGATTTGTGTTTGAATTAGCGGTGGGAGAAGTGACTTTTTTTAACCTTGAACCTGTTTGAATTAGTGTTTGAAAAGCTCATTTAGATGTAAATTGACTGAAAATGGCATGAACTTTATCGAATACTACATATATACATATATTATGTGTATATATTGTTATAATTGATGTAAATAAATGTTAATAAAATTTTAAAAATAAAAATAGTTTGAATATTATTTAAAAAGAAGAAAAATACACTTAAGTACTTAATTAAAAAAGGTAAAATATATATTTCAAGTAGAATGTCATATATGAAATGGATCATAATTAGATCATCTACCCCTAACAATTGCTTCTTTGATCGTGTCACAAACATAATGATCTACCCCTAACATATCAATTATAAAAAATAATATACCCCTAAATCTGATGTAAGAAAAATAAATATAAATAAGTTCTCTAAATTTTTAATAGTTTCAAGCTTGACCTGTAAATGAAATATTTAGCAAAACTTAAGCCTATACACTCCATCCAGCCCATACATAGTATATATATTATATAGTTTTAATTTAAAGACTTTTCAAAAATTACAAATAATATTAATTTTCCCCCCAAATCCTACAGTTATAAAGGGAATACCCTAACAAAACTAAAGACAATGAGTGATTTATATACTTCTAAACTTGCAACTGGTGGTCCAAAGAAAGACATGTGAAACTAGAAAAAAAAACCAGAAACTTCAAACAGAAACATAAAACATGAAACAGGAAGCACTCAGTATACATGCACTTGAAAATAAAAAAAAAAAACTTCGTCCTGGTGAGGAAAAACAGAGTATATAACCAGTGTTATTACAGAAACCAGAAACCAAGAAAAACAGAGTATATAAACAGTGTTTTTGCAACAACAAAAAACTTGAAAACAGAAACTAGAAGCTTGAAACAGAAACATGAAACGGTTGCCATTATTTTTGCTTCTTGTAAAACAAAAACCAGAAGCATGAGGAAAAACAGAGTATATAACCAGTGTAGCCCAAAAACCACCAGAAAAAAAAATAACGGACTCAACGGTCGAATGCAATGAATGCACATTCTGCTGCTCAGAAGAGTTGCTTCTACAGAACGTGGTGTTCATCCTTGACACGCAGTGAGGTGCAACGCTTGGCCAAACGTGCCTGTGATTCTGCCACCGTGACTTTTGGGATGAATGTGCGGTAATAGCCACGGTGACGCTTCTCCAAACAGACCCTCAGTCAAGAGGTACCACGTTAGCCGGCCGCAACGTGTAATATTTTATTAGTTACAATTTACAGCTCTTGTGTCAGGTGATATTTTCAAGTTGTACGTAGTTGCCTATATGATAAATCTTCCATGTGAACTACTGGTCGCTTCATAATTTGTTTTAAGATATTGAATGACTTGACAAAAAATCTTCCTCGGTCGAAGCTTAAAGATAGGACTTGTTTAGTTATTTTGAAAACAATAACGGGACACAATAAAACTTAGATATTTATACTTTAATTAAAACATATGACCTCCCCCCGAACGCATGTAAGCTAATAAACATGAATCAACCCTTAAAGTTAAGTATGTTGAGCAAGGATGAGTGAATGGGTTGTGGGGTAGCCAGCCCATAATTTTAGTCCGTCATTTTATTTATAAGTTTAAATTACCTAATTTTTATGTATTAAAGAAAATTAGTTAACTCAATAAGTATAGATTAAATTGATTTTTTTTTTAATTTTACCCTCATTTATGAAAGGGTATTTTTCACCTATTCCTTCTCTTTATATCTTTAATAGTGTCAAAATTATAAAACTCTCATTTATTATTCTAAAAGTTGACTTATGATAAGGACAAACATTTTTTTTCCATATTGAATTTATAAATTGGACGAGAGTAGAAATGACACAAGCCTCAAATCAGAACCAGTTTCCCTGCTCATCCAAAGGATGAGCAGGGAGAGCTACTCACATCTGGACGGTTAAGATTTAATTTTTTTTATTTTTTAAAAAATATTTTAATGGATAGAGGATCTAAAATAAAGATAATCTTTTAACTAACATTTTTTTTAAAAAATAATTTTTTAATTTAAAAATCATCAATTAAAAAAATTAAATTTAAACGGTCCAAATCATATGAGCTTTCCTGCTGATCAAAATGATGAGCTGAGAAACCGGATCCGCCTCAAATCACCCATTAATCATCTTAATTACATGCAGCGGCGAGTTTGGCCACTGGTTCTTCTGCTAAATCTAAACTCCAATCCAAAGTAAACATGCACATATAACGCAAACCATTATTCACTCGCAGGCGCAATCCTACATATGATACATTATTCATAGTATCTGTGTAGTGTTGTACTAACTAAATAATGGAGATGGCCTGGTCATATGTACTTGTGTTGTGAATGACCAGATTGCATCATTGGAGGATTGGGCCTCTGGAAAGCCACCAACTGGCAAAGAGACTCGTGCTATTCCCTTTCTTTGCTTTCATTTTTGTCCTGATGAGTGCTTGATGTGAGATATTTTAATTATAATATGATTTATTAGTTATTAATTAATTAATTAGGTTTAATTAAAATATTCAGAGTGTGACCTGTTAGTTAGATCAAGGCCCAACTTTAGGATTAGGATAATAACTGACTGGCTATTTAATGTTTATTTCTGATGGTGAAATATAACACAATTAAGTTTTCAGCCGTTAGTGAAATTGAGCGTACGAGTTAAAACTCTAGCAGCTCTTTGAGGTTCCCTGACTGGCGACGGCTCCTACCCAGTTGCCATCACTGTGCCTTGCAGTCAGTCAGAAGAGTACCTGACAATCTTCTGACGCTTTTCTGTTTTACAGTTCACCGCAAGAACTCGTGGATTTTCTCCTAATCAAAAATTAACAATGGTAAGAGGTATTTATAAGTCTTCCGCTGTAGTTGTGAGATGATTTGTGCTTGTTTATGATATATGTATAATATAAAGCATGAATTAGTCTAACATGTGGCATCAGAGCCTGGTTCTCAGATTCTCTACCTTTTTCCTTTTGTTCGGGGATGATCTAAGCGTGGGGTTAATAATTATACCATAGTAATTTTACAAAGACTCCATTTCTTGGATCAGACATCGTAATTTATCTTGATTTGACTTTGAATCAAATATATGTGGCTCTTTTAACTCTGATTTTTTGAAATTAAATTCTAATTTCATTGTTGAATCCATAAGTACATGAATCGGGTATAATCAACAATTTTGGATTCAAATCTATCATTGTGTTACGCGTGCATCTATCTGGGCAAATGTAATCATCGTTGTTTATCGTTTTGTTTTCTGTCGTCGCTGTAATCACCGTCGGATCTTCCAATTTTCTTTTCTGACCTGAGAACAATTTTGATTCGAAATCCTGTTTAATCGGTGAATTGTTGTATACGTGAGATTTTTATGTGTTCTTCATTTTTTTGTGGATCATTGCGTCGGAATCGCCATCAGTACCTCTGATTTCATATTGCAAATGTGAGCATATTTGATTCAAAGCTTATTTTAATCGGGGATACATTGCACATACCTTGTTTCTTTTGCGTTCTGTATGTTTCTGTGTTTTTGGTGCTTGTCGCCGTGAGAAACGTCGTTCCGAGCTCGCCGATCGGCTGGAAAACAGCCGACTAAGAATTGCGGGTCGCGGCGATCTAACCGGTCGTGTTTCAGCAAGGCGGGTCGGGTCAGGTAGGGTTAGCTGAAGCGGGTGGGGGAGATGACTCAAAACGTGGCGTTTTGACTTAATCAAAAACGTCGTCGTTTCGTGTCTTTCTAGAGAGCCTCCCACACCTGGCGAAAACGGCGTCGTTGTGATTTAAGTGAAATGGTGCGTTTGAAATGTTTGGGCTGGGGAGGAGATGTGGAATGGGCCGTAACGTTTTGGGCCGACGAATTTTTTTATTATTATTATCATTGCAAAAACACGGATTGGGCCGTACGGATCTGGGCTGACGCAATTTTTTTTTGGATGATTTCTTTTCTGGGCTATTATTTGGACATTCCAGAAAAACTTTTTGGGCTTTCTGACACATGTGCTCACTGTTTAAACAAATTATTTTGTGTTTTATGTAATTTTCCTTATAAATGACACAAAATTGTTTAAATAAATGAAAATAATTAATTTTGGCAATTTTCACATACTGAAAATTTGTAAAATTATTTTTCATGAATTATTTAATTGTTCTAAAATTGAGGAAAATTAACTTTAGACAATTATTTAATAATTATAATTTTGCAAATCAGATTTTGAGTTGAAAAATGTCAAAATTAATTTTTTAAACAATTTTGGATACATAAAACAGTGGGAGGGATCTAATTAACTATTGAGTTTATTAAATTAATTAATCTCTCCATTAAGATGTGCATATTTTGATTAAATGCACTAAAATTATATTAGTTATTCGCATGCTACTTTCTCCAAGGAATAGCCACAGCATCCTTTAGTTTTGCATACAATAACATCACATATGGAACTTATAAAATATCATATTGTAATTAAATATAGAATTATAATTGATCTTAGCCTATAGGTAGACAATTATGATTATATATTTAATTAGGGTGGGATAGTTTGGTCTTATATTTTCCAAGTTGCCCACATGTATTAGGAAATATAAATTATACACTCTAGGCCCACCAATTTGAGATAAATGCATGCAATGTTGGATTCTTTGCCCACAGGTAGAATTTAGTGATACACATTTATATATGTTGCATGTTTCCATTAAAGCATAATATGCATACAAAGGCACATAATTCGTGATTGTCTCAAATTTAAATCTTGTGAGCTAACTTAAGTTTTTAAATTGCAGCACCTACTGTTTTCCCTAACCCTTTTGCTGAAAATACTAGCAAGATCATACTGGATGGTACCAATTACTCTGAGTGGAAGGAAGAAATATATTTGCAGATTGATATGATGAACATTCATTTTGTCATAGAGAAACCCAGACCTCCCAAACCAACTGACAGGTCAACTAAGGATGAAATTGACTATCAGGAGCGCTGGGAGCACTACAATCGCATGTGCTTGTCTTATATTAAGATCAGGATCCAACGAAGCATTAGGGGAGCAATCCCCAAGTGTGAAATAGCTAAGGAGTTCCTCGAAGCCATTGATAAGCAATTTAAGCTGACTGACAAACAGATGGGTGGTTCCATCATGTCAGAGTTGTGCGTAATGAAGCTGACAGGGACGGAAGGAGTCAGCCAACACATTATGAGGATGAGAGACTTGTCCTCCCAGCTGAGACCCTTTGACATGGAGTCGACAGAGCAGTTCCTGGTGCATCTGGTGATGCACTCCCTTCCCCCTCAGTATGACGCCTTTAAGGTCTCCTATAACACACATAGGGAAAAATGGACAATTGATGAACTGTTGTCCATGTGTGTTCAGGAGGAAACAAGGCTTCATATGAGTGGAAGGGATGCACCTAGGGCAGCTCATCTGGCTGAAAGTTCCTCCAGGACTGGTGCCAGAGGCAGGAAGGATAAGGATAAGAAGAAGAAACAGATTTCTGATGTGCCATCCATAAAGAAAGCTGAAGCAATTTGCTTCTTCTGCAAGAAGAAATGGCGCATGAAGGATGAGTGCCTAAAGAGGAAGGCATGGCTGGAACGTAAAGGTATGTATCATTCAGGTTTAGCTTTTGAATCTCATCATATTAGCATTGATAGTGATACTTGGTGGATCGATACGGGTTCAATGATCCATATTTCTACTACCATGCAGGGGTTTCTAAAAATTAGACCTCCACTTTCCAATGAAGCTCGAGTCCTTTCAGGAAGTGGGAAAGGAGATCCGGTTAAAGCAATTGGAACATTTAGAATCGTTTTCCCAAATAAAACCATGCTGGATCTTCTCAATTGTTTTTTCATTCCTAGTTATAGGAGAAACTTGATTTCTATTTCAAAGCTTATTCCTTTGAACTATGGAATTTATTTGCATAAAGATTTGATGTATTTCAATAACAACCTTGTTCCAATTGTGAAAGTTATTATTTAAAATAATTCCTGAACCGCCCCAAGTTTTTTCTTTTGCGCATGGAATTAGACAAAGTATTATTGATGAGAATTCTATTGACTTGTGGAATAGGAGATTGGGACATATCTCCGTAGACAGGATCAAAAGGTTAACTAAGGATGGAATCCTTCCATCTTTAGACCATTTAGAACTTGATACCTGTGTGGACTGCATAAGGGGAAAGCAGACCAATAAGTCACAAAAAGGAGCTAAGAGAAGCTCTAAGCTACTTGAGATAATACATACTGATATTTGTTGCCTTGATTTATCCACAAAAAGTCAAAAATATTTCATCACCTTTATTGACGATTACTCGAGATACACGTATATCTACTTGCTTGATAATAAAAGTGAGGCACTAGATGCCTTTAAGGAATATAAAGCTGAAGTAGAAAAGCAGGTTGGAAAACCAATTAAAATCATGAGATCCGATAGAGGTGGTAAGTATTACGGTAGATACACTAGTGAAGGACAAGCGCCAGGTCCTTTTGCAAATTTCCTTCGAGAGCATGGGATAGTTGCCTAATACACTATGCCTGGTTCACCAGACATGAACGGTGTTGCAGAAAGAAGGAATAGAACCTTGCTAAACATGGTTAGGAGCATGATGAATGGCTCTAAACTTTCACCATCCTTGTGGAAGGAAGCACTCAAGGCAGCTGTGTATATATTAAACAGGGTTCCAACAAAGGCAGTGCCAAAAACACCTTTTGAAATCTGGAAAGGATGGAAACCTAGTTTAAGACACTTAAGGATATGGGGCTGCCCTGCAGAAGTAAGAGTCTACAATCCACAAGAGAAATAACTAGATCCTAAAACCATTAGAGCTTACTTTATAGGCTATCCATGTATGACTAAGGGTTATAGGTTCTATTGTCCTTTACCTTCTGCACGATTTATAGAATCTAAGAATGTTGTTTTTCTTGAAAATGACGTGATCAGTGGGAGTGATCAAACAAACGAAGATCATATGGAAGTGACCACTGATTTACGTAACGAAGGGTATGTTCATATTTATCCACCTCCCACACATCAAGAACAAAGACAAGTTGTGGTGGAGGATGTCCCGAATTAACAACCTAAACCAACTCAAGAGGTTGAATTAAGAAGATCAACTAGAGAGAGAAGACCAGCATTACCTAGTGACTACGTGGTGTACTCTACTAAGATTGACTGTGACATTAGCATTGAAGATGATCCACTAACATTTACTCAGGCTATGAAGAGTGAAAACTCTAAGTTATGGCATGATGCTATGACTGAAAAATGAATTCCATGGCAAACAATGGTGTATGGGATCTTGTGGAGTTACCAAGTTGGTCTAAAGCCATTGGCTGTAAATGGGTTTACAAAACCAAAAGAGACTCTCAAGGTAACATTGATCGATACAAGGCTAGGTTGGTTGCCAAGGGCTTCACACAAGTCGAAGGAGTCGACTACAGGGAAACATTTCCCCCAGTAACAACGAAAGACTCTTTTTGCATAGTCATGGCATTGGTTGCACATTTTGATCTAGAATTGCACCAAATGGATGTTAAGACTGCATTCCTCAATGGGGAACTTGAGGAAGAAGTCTACATAAAGCAGCCTGAGGGATTCATTGCAAAGGATAAGGAACACCTGGTATGCAAGTTAAAGAAATCGATCTATGGCTTGAAGCAAGCCTCACGACAGTGGTATTTGAAATTTCATGAGGTAATCACATCATTTGGTTTTGATGAGAACATCATAGATGAATGTATTTACCACAAGGTTAGTGGGAGCAAGATCATATTTTTGGTTTTGTATGTTGATGACATACTACTTGCAACTAATGATCTAGGACTATTAGTGAAGTAAAACAGTTCCTGTGTAAGAACTTTGATATGAAGGATATGGGTGAGGCGTCCTATGTTATTGGCATCAAGATCCATAGAGATATAGCGTAAGGCATTTTAGGCTTGTCTCAACAAACCTATATCAACAAAGTTCTTGAACGATTCAAGATGCAGAAATGTTCAGCTAACGTAGCTCCTCTTAAGAAAGGGGACAAGTTTAGTCTAGGTCAATGCCCCAAAAATGAGCTTGAAAGAAAGCAAATGGGAAGGGTCTCATATGCATCAGCAGTGGGAAGCTTGATGTATGCACATATTTGCACAAGACATGACATAGCTTTCGTTGTTGGCATGTTGGGAAGGTACCAAAGTGATCCAGGGGAAGCACATTGGACAGCTGCAAAGAAAGTGTTTAGATACCTACAATGTACTAAATACTACATGCTTATATACAGAAGAACAGAAAACCTGGAAGTGGTCGGTTACTCAGACTCTGATCTAAGAGGATGTTTAGACACAAACAAGTCTACTACTGGTTACATCTTCCTACTAGCAGATGGAGCTATATCATGAAAAAGTACAAAACAAACACTTACAGCTCCCTCTACTTGTGATGCTAAGTACATAGCGTGTTTTGAGGCAAGTTCACAAGTAATCTGTATAAGGAATTTCATTGCTGGACTTAAGATTGTGGATTCAATCTCTAGGCCAATTAGGATGTATTGTGATAACACATTCGCAGTAGCCATTGCAAATAACAAAAGGAGTGGAAGTCGAAGCCGATGGGTTGAACTGAAATTCCTAAGTTTAAAAGAGAGAATTGCATATGGCGAAATTTCGGTTGATCATATCAATACAAAGAACATGCTAGCTGATCCTTTAACTAAGGGATTGAAACCGAATGCATTTATGTTACACGTCCCTCAGATGGGGGTTAGACCCTCATTCATATAAAAGAGGTATGCAATGAAACTAATTATGTGGTTTATTATTTCTATCATTATATGTATACATTCTGTTGATGAAAATAATAAACATTAAGTTTGGAACCGAATAAACATAGAAGTTTATTCATAAAGTCATACCCATTAAGTAAGAGTGTTGCATGTAATGCATGGAAGATAATACTCGACCAAAGAAGACTTATCGTCATGATTCTTGCAGCATAGCCTTAGTTTAATCTAGATAGGGCAACTGATATCAAGATACGGGCTAAGTGGGAGAATGTGAGATATTTTAATTATAATATGATTTATTAGTTATTAATTAATTAATTAGGTTTAATTAAAATATCCAGAGTGTGGCCCGTTCGTCAGATCCAGGCCCAACTTCAGGATTAGGGTAATAACTGACTGGCTATTAATGTTTATTTCTGATGGTGAAATGTAACACAATTAAGTTTTCAGCCGTTAGTGAAATTGAGCGTACGAGTGAAAACTCTAGCAGCTCTTTGAGGTTCCCTGACTGGCGACAGCTCCCACCCAATTGTCATCACTGTGCCTTGCAGTCAGTTAGAAGAGTACCTGACAATCTTCTGACGCTTTTCTGTTTTGCAGTTCACCGCAAGAACTTGTGGATTTTCCCCCTAATCAGAAATTAGTAATGGCAAGAGGTATTTATAAGTTTTCCGCTGTAGTTGTGAGATGATTTGTGCTTGTTTATGATATATGTATAATATAAAGCATGAATTAATCTAACACTTGAATCTCAAGGGCAGACATAAAATTATAACCAAGAGTTGCAACCACAAGTCGAACAAGACAAGATATTACAGCGAAGAAAAACTAAATGCCAAGGCGGGCCAGCCACCTCCTTTGCTTTATGCACGAAATGAAGAATTATATTGTCTCCATGGTCTACAAGAGCCAAAAATTTTCTAAACTGCCACATTCTTATTTATCGAAACATCATATTAGTTCACACGCTCCGATCCTTTTCTCTTTTTTTATAAATTCTCTATTATTTCTAATAACGTCCATAGTCGGCAACTTGGTTGGCACTAGACCCAGGAAGTTAAACATTAATTCAGCATCTAATTATTGATTACACACACACACACACAAGAGTGGGATGATCCCAGAGACGCATAGCCGGATCTAATTATCTTGAGCTGGTGATCATGGGTTGCCACATATGACTGTCAGCGCCCGATGAATTAAATTGCAGAAGGGTTTATTAGACTCCTTGGACCTTACAAATATCAATAATCCACATAATAGTAAAGCTAGAATATAGTCATACAGTCAAACGTTTGACTACAATCACTTGCACCACAATCAACAGCATCAATACTACCTCTTTAAATTCAAAGCATCCGTTTAACTTGATGACTAATGACTCCGGCCTCTCTGTGCATTAACAGAACTTGAAATGACATCAATTTCTTTTTCTTGCATTTTGCAACGAGTCCCCCATCTAATTCCTTATTTTTGGGTCTAGGTTGTCATTGATTTCTTAAAGTAGTGGGAAACACAAAAAACTTCAAATTCTAAGATCCTACCTAGACGACTACTATCCGTCCATATATCCTATCAAGAACGAAGGAAAAAACATAAAAATCGCTAGAGTGGTGCTGATGAGATCTTCAAGTACTTATGCTTTGAGATGTAAATTCTTTTGTTTCGGGTTATATTGAGATGTAAGTTCTTTGAATACCCACGAAAAGTTAAGAACATAAGGGAGCCCTGCATTACCTGGTTATCTGTTGCCCTGCTTATGAAAATTAAACACATTATTAGCAGAGGAAAAGATCATTATATCAGGTCATTATTTATTGTTCTAGTCCGAAATCCATAATACTTATAGTAAAGCATCACAGTATTGAAGAATGGAGAATGAGAGAAGTGAAAGGTAGCTTCATTTCATATCCATGACCAAAGTTTCTGGTTGTTACAGTGACCAATGTTATCTGAATGGATGTATGTGAAAAATAAGGGCCCCTTTGCTACAAGGAATTTATGATGAAGGAAAGGAAAAGAAGGGAAGTGAATAGAAATGAAGGGAATATTGGGAGGGAATTTAAAAAGGTATGTTGTTTGGTAGACATGGGAAGAGAATATAGGTTGAGGGAAAATAAGTTATTTGATAGAAAGAAAATGAAGTGAGGGGAGTGGGAAGAATTTGTAAAATACCCATAATACCCTGATTAAGTAATGCAAAAAAATTAGAAAAAAAAGTTTTTTTTTTCAAGAAATCCAAAAACACAATTGTGGCAGTGGGCGTATACCCAAAATTGCCCTATGTCGAGGGAAAAGTGCAAAATCAATGGAAGGGATCTTCAATGGCGATGATGAAGAAGGAGGAAAATGAGGTCAAATTGTGATGATTAAAGGGTTGGAGATGGTTTGTCGAAACTTTGGGCCGGAGATCAAGAGATATTTGTGAGAGAAAGAATGAGATATGGATGACATAGTACAAATTAAGGGTGTACAGAACCCAAGTCAGGACAGGGATCCCCCAATCCTAATTCCCTGTCCCAGTTTTTGGCCGGGATGCAAATTGCATCCTAGTCCTGGTCCTGGTGATCCCGAGACCAGACCGGGAAATCCCTTTTTTTAAAAAAAAAATTTAAATTTAAAATATATTATTATATTAGTTAAATTTTTAATAATCTAGTATTTAAAGTGATCATTTAACGCTTAAAAGAGTCATAATAATAACACAAATTGATTTAGAATTGAAGAATAACATTTTATTATTATTATCATCATCATCATCATCATCATCATCTTCATTATTATCTTTACACATTATATAATTAGGATTAGTATCATGATATATACAGTTTAACTCTAACTAAAGATGTGATACTAATCTTATCAAATGATAACTTAATATATAAGGTAAAAAATATAAAAATAAAATGATAAGTTACTTTATAAGGTAAAAAATTTGAAAAAAAAAGGGGACCGAGATCTCAAGGGTGATTCCGGTCCTGGTTGTCTTGGTCTCGATCCCGACCGAGATGGGAAATTCCCGGGATCAAAATGTCCGAGACCAAGCTAGGACAAACAGAATTGGGATACTTTGAACACCCCTAGTACAAATGGTACAGAGAATGAGCTATCGTCGCAATGTTGACGATGACACTATTTGAAAAAGAAAGTGAACAATCCCAAGAAAGTTTAATATAACGCTGCCATAAGAAATCACTCAAGTGATTTGTAAAAAATCATCCTCACTCGAGTGATTTCTCACATCACTCTTGGAGTGAATTACTCCAAGTCACTCTAGGAGTGATTAAATCACTCCTGAAGTGATGTGAGAAATCACTCGAGTGATTTCTCATTTTACTCTAGCTATGACATGCCAACACACAACCAACATTCCAAACAATATTTCATTTGATTCTTTATCCATGCCAATAAAAGTTTTCCCACACCCATTTCCTTTACATCATCATAATGAACTATGTGCGCTTTCCAACACACCACATTTAAACTTTTCTTATTTTAATCAGAACTAAATTAAAAAAATTCGAATTTGCTAAATAAATTCGAATTTGAGAATCAAATTTTGTTAACCTTTATTTTACAATTGCTAAAACAGAGCAATCTGCAACAACATTCACAAATTAAGCTTTTATCCTCTTTGTACTCATTTGTTAATTTTTCAACAAAAGAATCAATTTACTGGAGAATAATTCTTTTTTGTTTTGAGTAACAAAATTGTGGTTTGTTCCTTCCCTGTTCAGTAACTCGAGAAAGTATGGGATGAAAGGCAGACACAAAATTCAAAGCTAGCTTGACTAAGAAGTCTATTGCACAGTTTGCATTCCTAGGTGCATGCTGAAGTTACACTAACCAATCTCTTGCTAATAAATCCTTTGCTATCTCCATGAGTTTACATTTCGGATGAGCATTATCTACGACCCCCATGTTAATCAAATAACTTTAGAGGCATTGGTTTCGTAATCATCAGTTGACAACCCATATCCCAGCTTATTCTCAATCCATATATTAATGCTCATAGCTTCATTGTGAGGCCGTAGTCTTGATGTTTGTTTTCATGATGGTGTGAAAATTTTAAATTAAAGTGTCAAATTCAAAATTTTCAGGGGCAAGTTTGTCTTTTGTATTTTTCCACCTACAATGAAAGATGAGTTAGGACCAAATTTGGTGGGAATAATCTTCCCATGTTTAAAGGAATTTGGAGCCCACGGGAATTTTCAAGTTGAGGGAAGATTTGGGTGCCAAACACTTTTTTTTTTGTTACAAACGAGGGCTAAAGGTCGTAAAAATAAATTACATTAATGGGGAGTTAGTTCGCAGACTCTCATTCAGCACTAAAGTCCTCAAATTAGAAGGACACAGATCCAGAAAAATAGAGCCAGAAATACTCTTCTTAGCAAGAGCATCTGCAATCTCATTCTGAACTCTTAAATATATGCCAATTCCAAATCCCATGATGAATTCATGAGCTTCTTTATCTGTCAAAATATTAAACTACTTCGACTATCCATACCCTTAGTGATGGAGTGAACTTTCGTGTCTTCCTTTCCATTCTTACCTTCTTTGTGTACCAAACGGGCTTTAATAGGTATCCTTCAGAAACCTTCAGGCCTTACGTAATGATATAGGGATGGGCCAAGAAGAAGTTGTAAGGATACAAACTTTGAATTGGATGGGCCCAACTCAAATTTGGGCTTTAGATGAAGAAATGGGCTGAGAGAGGTTAGACGAAAATGGTTTTAAAGAAGGGTGTGGGAATGTACTGTGTCGTCAACTTCTGGGAAATTCTCTCCTCTCTGGCGTTTTCTTTGATCGTGCGTTGGTTATTATTGTGGCTAGTACTGGGTTTGTTTATCTTACCGATTATATTTACATTTCCTTAGCTATCCCTTATTTTTCTCATCTTCTTTTGATTTTAGTGAAACCAGACCTGATCAGTGCACTTGAATTATCATTAAATATCAATACTGGATCTCTGTGTTGCTGGGTTTTCTTTTGAGATCATAACATTATAAATCGATTTCAAACTCACACACCTAGTTATCTTCGAACTAGAACAAGAGCCCGTTCAAGCTTAAGAAAAAATTAATTCTATTGAGAGTGTTTCTGGAGAGTCACTACTGGCTTTAAGGTTGAGTTAATACAGTAAACTATGAAGATGAAGAATGCAATGGTGCAGTTGTGATCGAAGGGAGAATGAGAAACTAAAGTCAAAAGCTGACATCATCAGGGTCAACGTCACATGTGACTTGTTATTGTTTGTTAACAGGAGTAGCATACCAGGCATGTACAGCTGGACACTAAAAAACCGCGCACCTAATATAGCTTGTTTGTCTGGGTTTATTCTATAAATATGATTTACGTAAATTAAAATAAAACTCATCTATATATTTATCTCATAAATCATAAAAGCTACTTCATATTTCGTAAATCACGATTTATAAGTACTTATGGAGTTTCCATAAGTTATTTCAAACAAGTTATATGCTATATGCTGGTGGAATAACATAAAATACTATCTCTTGTATTTAATATAAGAGCTATTTTATAATTAGATTTATTTTTAAATATAAGATCTCAATTTACTTTATCTCACAACTTTCTAACTTTTTTCCTAAAATATTTATATTAATTGCATACATTAAGGGATTTATATTCAAAAAGTAATCATGCTGATAAAATGAAGTTTTGGAAAAATCAATATATATTTATTATAAATAAATAATATAACTAATTTTCTTAGTTTTCTCAAATTAGCCAACTAACTCTTATAATTAAAAAGCGAATGTACTACAAATATTTATAATACATATCATATCATGTCTTCAAGGTCAACCTCTACAATACTTTTAGTGAGTTAGAAGATAAAAAGAGAACCATTTATTTAATTATAAATATTTTCAATGGCCCTTTTCTAAATTATTAAATTTCTTTTATTGTCTCAATGGACTTTATCATTATAGCTTTTGGCATAGCCAATCAAGCAATGTGCTCAAATGGCTAACCATATGTAAAGAAAAGGAAATATTGTCTTTAAGGATATTATGTCATTTATCTCCTTATTTACTAGGGCTGTATATGAAACCAGGTAATCCGGTGAACCCGGTCCAATTCGAATCTACCTGATCCAACCCAAAAAAAGAAAAAAAGAGTCTAATGAAATTCGGGTCAGACCGAGTCTGACCAAAATACCAGGTAGTACCGAGTTTCAGATAAGTGCTCTGGACTGATTAACCTGGTCCTACTCGATAATATAGATTTTTTTAACATATAAATGAAAAAAGTAATCAATATGTAATTATACCCATGGTCCCATGTCATTATGATTAATTATAGTTATGGTCCACGACTCCTCCTTCATCCTTCGTCCTTCTTCCATTCCTTCTTTCATTCAAGATCCGGCGCCTCCTCCTCCCTCCTCCCTCCATTCAAGATCCGGCGCCTCCTCCTTCCTCCTTCTTCCATTCAAGATCTGGCACCTCCATCTTCTTCCTTCTTCAGTCACGATTCGACACCTCCATTTTTAGCCTCTTTCAAAATTTGTAACTCTTTCGAATATTACCCATAATCTGAAATACGGCACAGGACAGGACCCGGTCTTGTCTTGTCCAGTTTGCCCAACCCGATGGATGGCGGATTGTCTGTCAGGCTGGACCGGGCTCCGGGATAGAATAACCAGTTCGAAGACCAAACCGGACCAAACTTTGGGTTAATTACTACCATACCCGGCCCGATTTGATCTATGTACAGCCTTATTATTTACTTATTTAGATGTACCAATAGTTAATCCTTCTTTGTATGCATTTACTAACCTTCGTTCCTTGTTTCTTTTAGTATTATTTTTATAATGTATTTTAACGTTCGCTATTAATACCATTTGGGCATTTTATAAAATAAAAAAAAAAACTTCTCAAGCATAATTATGATCATGGGGGGTTCAATATGCATGTCAACTTCTTATTAATGTGTCTGACTATATGACACCGGAAGATCTAATTAATACTGCGAACAAAGAGTAGTATAAAATTTATAATTTTGGTTGGGCTTATGCATAATTCATGTAAATTGAGATAAAATTTCTTCACATATTTACCTCGTAGACCGTAAAAGCTACTTCGTAGACCGTAAAAGTTACCTCGTATATCGTAAATCACGATGAGAAGTTTCAACCGCTATTCCAAACATCTATGATTGACGAACTGTGAATAATTAACTGTATCTAATTTTTAATATTTGACATTCACTGAAATGGAAAAGAGGAGGATGAATAATTCTTAAATATCCAAATTAAAAAAACAACAACTATTTTTCCTTTTATTATCTGGGCCTGGATTAATTGGTTTATAGGTTGACTCACCCAAACCCCATCAAACACTTTAGATGATGTTTGGTTTAGCTTATATTTATATATAAGCTCGGTTCATGTAAATTGAAATAAAACTCATTCACATATTTACTTCGTAGACCGTAAAAGTTACTTCATATATCATAAATCACTATTAAAAAATACTTTTAAAAATTATAATCCCTATACCACCAAAATTTGTATAGTACATTAGTACGAGGATTTACAATTACAAAAGCCATCACCAAATATTCTCTCCCCTTTGCCGAAACGGTGAGGAGACGCGCGAGTCGTTTGAGCACTGTCATGTTTCTTACTTTCTTCTAGAATTAAAAACTTAAAAAATAAAATCCGTGCGATTTAACGAAACTCTAACACACATACCAACCGACGTTTCCCAACGGTCATTAACTGCCTCTGCCGCCTCTTTCATTCCCTATTTAACTAGGCTTCAGACGACAAAATGGTCGTTATACTTGCGTCTCTTTCAAAGAAAGATCACGACGCTGCCTGACACTGTACTCCACACCGCCCTCCACTCTCTGTGGTGGCGGCGCTTTCTCCCAGCGCCGCTACTGAATCTCCTGAATCAACAATTATCAGAGCAGAGTGAGAGGAGGAACCATTTTTGTTTCCAGCGGAGTTCCTTAATGCATGGGAGATCCCTGGTCTATTGTTCCGTACAATGATTACATTTACGATTTCCCATTTCCCGATGACTTCCTCGATTTCCAGAATGATCCTATTCCACCCCCTGATCCAGGTCCATCCAATGAGCACAAATCTCCATTGTTTCCACAACAACACAGTGGTCCCATTTTTGAGAGTAATGTTCCGGATTCGGGTCAAGCGATTCAAGACACCCCCATGGGCCATTTTCCCCATCAAGATTGCAACTTTGAAGCGGGTCATCAAGTGATTCAGGATACCCCAATGTGCCATATTCCTCATCAAGAGTGCAACTGTGAAGCGGGTCTAGCGAATCAAGATACCCCAATGTGCAATATTCCCCATCAAGAGTGCAACTTCGAAGCGGGTCCATCTCAAGTTCACGGGCAAAGCCATATTCCGAGTCAGGAGAATGTGCACACACAACAGGATTTCCCAGATGTGGCTCAAATTCCAAACTCGCCACAAAATCCACTCCCTTTTCTTTGTAGTTGTTGTCAAATTCTTAGAGAAATCATTCACACTAATGGTAATAAGATTTGGGCTATCCCAAAAAATATACATATAGCGTAATTTTACTCTATATGCCGCTTACAACTTGAGTGTTTGGATCAGGGATTCAGTTAGCGAAATTGGAGATTCACGGAAGAGTGGGTGAAATCTGTCATGGAATTCTACGACAGAATATAAATGCGGGTTCCACCGGAGGTCACCAAAGTCACTTGCTTGAGTACGTACTTCAAAACTCTTGCTTTTGTTTTTGCTGTGTTTTCGTATTGGCTTGCCAATGAACAAACTTTAGTGTGACTGATATGAGTTTGAACCTTTTCGGAAATTCGATCATAATCAGTTTTAGCCAAATAAGTATGGAGGAGATCAAGAATTATATAAGGCAGTACTGCACGGAGAAAAATGCAGCAGGCTGCTACACTCTGTTAGATCCACTGTCAGCTTATTATGAAGCCCTCTGCGTTGGAATGGAATGGAATGAGGAGTTAAACGACGACTTCCTCGACAATGATAATAATTCTGGTCCATCTCTCTTTGCCACTCAATTTTCTTTTCCCTTTTCAGTCTCTGCTTTTTTCTTTTTAAAAAAAAAAAATAGTCGCCTCTTTCACTTTGTTCGTGTGTTTGTAGGGGGTACATTTGATGAGGCCGATGATATGGATAGGACTACTAGGGCTAGTCTTTCAGCGCAGGTCGTTTTTCTCTTTAAACAGAAAAAAAAAATTGTTGGAATAGTTAATCTCGTACTTAAATCTTGTTTTCATTGAACAATAATATAACTTCTTGTTAGTAGTAATAAAAATGTGTGACAAAATATGGGGTTGCAGAGGGAGAGAGCGGGGAAGATGAAACTGAGCGATTTCAGCGATGTGTTTCATCTACCAATTGAAGAAGCAGCCAGGCTAGTGAACTTGTGTCCTACAGTTGTAAAGAAGATATGCCGTAAAGAAGGATTACCCAGATGGCCTCACAGAAAGGTTCTTAACTAAATATAATCTCTTTTAGTTTTTGCTTCTTATCAACTTTCATGCTGAGATCAATCACATATATATATATATATATATATATATATATATATATATATAAACATGCAGTTAAAGAGTATAGTGAGGAAAGTAGGCATATTGAGAGGGATTTTAAACTCACCAGATCAGGAGGCTGCAGCAAGGGCTCGAGCGGAGGCAGAACTAGAGAGACTTCATCGAGAAATCATTCATCACTGTGGTGGAATCATGCCCACTTCATTAAATTTCAATGCTTGACTGAATATTTATACAAGCTACAATAAGCCTTAGAGCCTTTTCTTTCTCCTTTTTTGTTTTCTTTTTTCTTTGGGTCTGTTAAAAAGCCAAAAAAATTGAATTTTGAATTAGTTTCTTCATTAAGTATTATTCTCTGTGGATGACTATATGTTTTAAAAATAAAAAATATATGTTGCTTATTTGGGTAACGCCAATGATTGAGTAAATTACTTTGTTTAGTTATTCCAATTTTTTGTTCCTTTCTTCTGTTATTTATTAGCCTTGTCATTAATATAAAAATCAATTAATAAATTTTGGGTAGATTAAATAAAATAATTATATTAGTTATTTATAATAAATATAACTTATTTTTCCTAAAATACCAACTTTTATTGTAACCACTTTTGGATAGAAACCCATTAACATGGACTAAAATCTTATATGTATGGTGCAATCTAATTCTAAACCAGCTCTTGTATTAAGTATGAGAGGTGGCATGATGATTATGTAGATTGATTAATGATTAATCAACCTTCTTATAACTGCCAGAGAATTGAGATGAAAAGCTAATGCTAATGAGAAAGATTAGGAGGTTGGGAAAGCTAATCGGAGGTGGGCCCGGAAGAACAAAAATTTGAAAAATTGTGTCTGTAAGCGGGCTATGTAATCTGGTTGGCGGACTCCATGTCCTTTTATCAAATCCGGTTTATATCATTCAATTCAGTCCGATTCAGATCCGCTTAAACCTACGCTCTCTCTTTCTCTCTCCTTCTCCCACTCGCTCACAGGTCAAATACTTTACCCATCTTTCCCTCCATTTACATACTCACTCCCTCTCAGCTTCCTCCTCCAATTTCAGCCCCTCATGGACGGAGGTGCTCCCTATAATCCTCGCACGGTCGAGGAGGTCTTCAGGGATTTCAAGGGTCGCCGGGCTGGTATGATTAAGGCCCTTACCACCGGTATACACTTCCCCCGCTGTTCTTTTCTTTCTTCATTTTTTTTGGAAATGTTTTCGGCTTTATTCTTTTGATTCTGGTGATCGTCTGTTTCAAATTTAACTTATATTCTCGTATAGCTTGGATATACAACATCATGTGCTTTCTTTTCATGTATTTCTGCAGATGTTGAAGAGTTCTATCAGCAGTGTGATCCTGGTAAGGTTTCATTTCGCACTCGTCTTATTTTCTCTATGTTCACATCTTAGCCTCTTTTGTTCGTTTCTCTTGTTGCTTTCTTTGGTGGCAAGGCTGCTCCTAGGGAAGCAGCCGTTGCTGTTTTTTTTTTTTTTTTTTTTTTTTTGAAAATTTGTGAATTTGTCGCACTTTTGATTCGAAGCTCCATTGAAGACAATATAATTTCATGGTTTTGGAAGGCTAGTTCTAACTTTGATAGAAGAGTGCTTTAAGTTATTATTTTCATACTTGACTAAAGCGACAGTTGTCTGCGTGTGTAAGTTTATAAGTCTCAACGAGTCTCTTAATTTGCATAGGCAGATGGCCTCATTTATTCATTGTTGGTTGAAAACTTTTTCTTTTGAGTTGCATTTAATTGATTATGGCAGACAAAATTTTGCATGGATTGTAGGGGTCTCACATACCAATTATTCTGAACCTGTCTTCGATTTATAGGGCCTCAGTTTCTTACAGATAACGTCACATTTTACTATTATTATTATTAATATTATTTATTTTTATCTTTTTGTGGGGAGAAGCAAAATATCATTTTTCCCCCTCTGAAATGGGCCCTAGTTTACCCATTTATCCTGGAATGTGTTTTGTGTTCAACGAAATTAGGGATATATTTTGGGCTAATGGAATGCAGTCAAGCTCATACATCTAATATCTAGCTTTGCTCGTACATAGCTAGTGCCAGCCAATGGAACTAAAATTTATTCACGCTGTCCGCTGGATTTCATGATTTAATATTCCATCACTCTTCTGGCCCTCCTGCATAAGAGTAAGAAGGTCTGAATAAAAGAGGATCAGTTGGGTTAATTGAAAATTAGTAATATCCAGACTTGAGAGGGTAGGTTAACAGGATTTAGGATGTTTTAAAGCAGAGTAATGTATTGTATCCAGAATAAACTCACTGACTAAAGTATTGTGCCTTGAGGTCTTATATAATCTAAGTAATTTATATAGAATGCAATATCATTGTATTTTTTGAAATGTTTGAAATTCTTGTACTTAGAAACAGTAAGTAGATTTATACAATGTTTGTGATACAGAGAAGGAGAACCTTTGCCTTTATGGATTTCCCAGTGAGCAGTGGGAAGTCAATCTGCCTGCCGAGGAGGTGCCTCCAGAGCTTCCAGAACCTGCACTAGGTATCAACTTTGCCAGAGATGGAATGCAAGAAAAAGACTGGCTGTCTTTGGTTGCTGTTCACAGTGATGCATGGCTACTTGCCGTAGCCTTTTATTTTGGTGCAAGATTTGGATTTGATAAAGCTGATAGGTATGTCTTCCAATACCTTGGTTTTTGATAAATTTGAATGGCATTTCTCTTAAAATGATTGATGAGTTTGTCCAATTGTAGCATAGTTCACGCCCAACTGCTTTGAGGCTTTGACGTTGTTTTCACATTATTAATTATTAATTATAATATATCTCGCTATGAAGCTAAGGTCTTTTGCTGCTTTATTGGAACATAACATGAGTAATTAGGTTGCTTCAAAGTTCAAACAATGAAATCAATAGAACAGAGTTGTAAGTCTGAGTTGCTAGTGTTAGTCTGTTAGATGACACTATTCAATTGGAATTTGAATTGCTTCTGTGTTTTGAAATGTGGATTTCAGTTACAATCTTGTCAGAATTGAAACGAAATCTGCAATGCAATACTAGGAGTGTTGTAAACTGCTGGTTGGAACTTAATTATCATGCTCTAGGTAGAAAACAATCCCCAGCCATGGTTCCACATGATATTGAACATTACATAATAATCCCAAATATAAAACAAGATTTATATTACAGCTTGCAAGTTCCATGTTTTGTTTGACATTAAAAAGATATACCATATTTATTGAGATTCATAAATAATCCCAAACATTAAGATTCATATTTCTATTCATTGTTAGTTAATGGTGCCTCAGAAAGTTCTAACATTGTCGTACTTTATTTGGTTTTTTAGTTGTCATATTATCCGCATTAACTGTATTTTTAAACTTATACTCTTGTTTTGGCTGGGTAGCAGTGTATTGCTATTAGATTCTTGCTCATGTTGACAACTAGTGGCAGTACTCAGGATGGTTAAACTATAAATAAATTACTATTGGTGTTCAAGGATATAAAATTGGTTCAAGCCGTCATTCAGGCTGTTGAACTTCTGGAAAAAGAAGGGAAAAAGGGGGAAAAAGTTTGTGAATAGCGGATAGTGCTTCAATTTCTATTCTATTCTGGTTCATAATTAACTGAAATATTATATATATTCTATAATGCCTCTGGTTCTTGCAGGAAGCGATTGTTTAATATGATAAATGATCTTCCAACAATATTTGAGGTTGTTACGGGGATGGCCAAGAAACAAGGAAAGGAGAAGTCATCAGTTTCTAACCATAGCAGTAACAAATCCAAATCAAACTCTAAGGTATGTAGTTGAATAGTGAATGGTGTTGTTTTTAGTTGTTAAAATTCAAATTCAAGATATAAGTGATAGTTATTATACTGGGACCTTCGGCTCTTGTCCAGTTTGGAATGAGACCTGAACCCCTGACTGTTATTTATTTTCTATTATTTGTTTGGGCTAGCAAACGCAGAGAGGATCTGAATCTCAAGGAAAGTATTCAAAAGCAATGCAATCAAAAGATGAAGATGAGGAGGGTTTGGATGAAGAAGACGAGGAGGAGCATGGAGAGACACTATGTGGGGCATGTGGAGAGAACTATGCAGCTGACGAGTTCTGGATTTGCTGTGACATTTGTGAAAAGTGGTTTCATGGGAAGTGTGTGAAGATCACCCCTGCAAGGGCTGAACACATCAAGCAGTACAAATGTCCTTCCTGCAGCAACAAGAGAGCTCGACCTTGACCTTGGTTACTTCATATGCTGCAATTTTATGACGACTAATTTGGGTAGTAGGTCAGGTTCATTAGTCTTGCCATCACAGGAAATCTGTTCGGAATATTATGTTAGGTTTGTAAGCTACTGTTTATTTCTTCTTAAATCCGGATGGTTATGTTAGGAGCTAGTTGATTATCTTATTCCTCTGTGGATTTGATTATGTGCTTCCTTAAATTTAATTGTCTGTAACTGTAATCCGTGTCAATATCGTAATGTTCATATTTTCATTGGATTGTTATCCCCTTATCCCCTTGGTGCTCAAATTCTAGCCCTTTGTTAATATGGGGTGAAGCGAAATATGTGCAGGAATGTTCATCTAACAATAACTCCTGGCTACGAATGTTGATAGATGCACGTTACAAATTTCATTGATAAGAATGACCTATATCAAAGTATCAGTATTATATATATACAAAATTTGCAGGATGCTAATATTGTGTATAAAATTTATAAAATCCTTTTTATCAACGAACGAACATTCGATTTTTTCCAAGTTTTTGTAAACACAATATTATGGAGCTTTAACCACTTTACATTGATTCTTCATCTTTAAAATTTGTTGATATAGTTTTATAATTTTTATTTTGGCCCATCAGGTCCCTAAACTGATGGGTCAAAACTGTTATATCATTATCAAAATTTAAAGAAACGTAAAGACAAATAAAGAACTTTAAAAATAAGAAAAGATAAAAAGATATTTTGAATATTTATAAAATTAGAAAGATATTAGCATTTGATTTATTTTTTTTAAAAAAATCTTTCAGGGCATTTGTATAATTTTATTTTAATTTTTAAAAAGGATAAATTATATATTAACACTTTTAAGATATTATAAATATTTGAAATTTTATTTTATCATTTTCTATTTTTAAAATTGTTTTAGCGAGATTTCCCAGGTTTCTATTATGCGGCGGCTAGATGTTGTTGTTCAAATTATTAATCATTAATTTTACCAACAGTTTTGAGTTGACTTCAAGCGATGTGGTATGCATTGCATCTAGATTCATTGCAATTCAAGAAGAAACAGATATCATATGATATGAGAAAATGATTAGGGTAGTGAGATTGACATTTAGCACGATATTCTTCTTCTGTATTTAATATAAGATATATTTATTTAATTTGATTAGATTAAAAAGATTAGTTGAGTTGATTAATATGACATGTATTTTTTAAAACACCAGATCATTTTTCTTAATTCTCACATTCTCTCTCCTCCTTAATTATTGGTGAAGAGTATCAATAGAGGTAAATTAAGAAAATATTAATAAATATAAAAATTATGGCTTATATTTAAAATAAAGATTAATTTTTTAAATATGTGTGATATTAGGTAACGGATGAGTAATTTTTTGATCTGAGCATTTAAGATGATTTAGAACTCTTATTTTAGGATTCATCACTCACTGAAATCTGGGATTATGGACATTGGACCACTGGAACAAGCTTGGACTTTTGGTTAATATGACATGTATTTTTTAAAATATTTGAGTCATTTTTAAATATGTGGAGGAGTTTTATCTCGATTTACGTGAATGTAACTTATATATAACCATAAGTATAAACTAAACCAAATATCCTATAAGATTTCAAACAGGAATTTACTTTATTAACAAATATATATGATTATATTGACAAACTAAATAATTATTATTGATAAGCTCATATATATATATATACATATTAACAATAATAAATTATATCTTGGTATTAACGACGACAACAGTGAGGTTTCCTTGCCGTTAATGGCGGAGACCGTAATTTTTTATAGCCGCCATTCATTCACAACACGGTAACCACCGTTGTTGTTAGGATTTGTAAATTAACCATGTTTCTACTACCCAATTAGCGTATCACTGATCTCCTCTGATATTGTCCTTGTGCGAGATGTTGCCAAATTTTTGGTATCTTCACGCAAAGAAGGGGTAGATGAATTGGATAAAGTGGAGAGAGGAAGGAGATCATACATAGGACTGCGTATGGCCCACTATTTTTGGCTCACGAGGGGTCCACAGAAATGGAACATTGATTGGTAGGAGAAACTGGTTTTTGCAAACTAGCCCCTGGTTTCCATATACGACATTGCTGCCTCTGTTCCATGGATCGGTTCACAGACTCTGCCACCGCTCATTATGATTACCTCCTCCATAATCCTATCTCGATTCTTGTATATCGGAGTCTTAACTTTTGGTGCGCTGTTTAGATCGCTCCCATGTCACACTCTTTAACCGCTTAAATGCTTGTTCAAATGAATTTGTATTTAATCGCGGAAATTAAGAAGCCAATTCCAAATTTAACTGTTACCCGTTTTCGATTTTATATATTTTGGTCCTTGCATGAGTTGAGCCCCAATGAATGGCTTGTCGTTTAGCCATCTGATTGTTTTGCGTGCCCACAATCTGTCATTTAAAAACAAGAGTTCTTTTTGTGGGCAATGTGACTTCCTTAAGTGATCTCGTCGCAACAAATGATGATTACTTTTTTCTACCCACGAATTTAATAATTCCCAGACAAAGCCCATCCCAGAGTATTATTATTATGGCGTCTCTGCGTCTTTCATGGTCTTTAACAAAATTGGGAGGTAATTGAATAGGAGTCATAAGTCCTTTGATCACCCGAACCTATGAGATTTAATGGATGTGTTTGTTTGGGTGGTGAGAGGGCCCAATCGTCACTTTTCTAGTTTAATCGTACGATTGGGTTCAACTAAAGATTTTTTCAATGTTTGGCACAGCGGGCAGTAAATCGGGTTTGACATACAATCGAGTGATTTGTTATAAGCTCCAACTTGGAGCTTTTGGCTTATTTTGCCGCTAGCATGTATTATTTTAATTGGCTGTTTAATTACCCATATGTTTTTTCTGTTGAATGTCTTGTATTCTTGTTCTTTGCCGTATGAATCTCTGTCCACCCTTTATAACATGATGCCCATCCTTTACTGAGGCTCTGAAATGATAGAAGAATTGATTTATTTGTTAAAAGGTATTTGATATTATTATAAAAAAAGAAGAAATGAAAACATGTAAAATTTGAGCAGATAGCAAAACAATTTCTTGAAGCATTTTATATGACTTTTTTGTGGTTGAGAAATTACTTGGACGATACAATCTAGTTAACGTTTTATCAACGGAAATCTATATAGTGAATACAACAAAAACAATACAAATATTATTTCAGCACTAAATATCTAATATTTAGATAAGTTATCTATTAGTTTAATTATTTTAGTACACAAAATTATATAATTCTGTTTCTATATGATAGTAAGATACTCTATGTAAAACATAATTTCATATATAAAACAGTAACATAAAACATAATTTTTAAAGCTAAAAAATATTAAAAATAATCAAATCAAATCCTTATTTCATATTCATAATTATTATTACTATGCCCTGATTTTTGTATGAACATGGATTTCGGCGAAAGTTAGTTGCTATGAAGCTTTAAGGTGAGTAATACATTTTTTGGATTTGTGTTATGTTTAGTGTGTGTTATATGTGATCTTTTTTCATATAGAAAGATTGACCCAAAAGCTATATAGGATTTAGAGTCAACAGAGATATTTATCAATGCATGTATAGAATTTTCATTTTTCATATATTTTATAATTTTTTATTTTAAATATTACAAAAGTCACTTATACAAAAGTCAAATCAAGCATATTTTCAATTTTATAAAAGCACTTATTTAATCGTCAATCTAAACATAAATCATTTACACAATTTGACTTTTACCCAATCTGATTTTTTCACAAATCAGATTACAAACAAACAAATTTTCCCATCACCAATCCAAATACACCCAATACCCTCATCCCCTGTCCCTTGAAGGTCGCAAGGGCCAGAAAGTCAGAAACCTTCCACGACTAGCATGAATTCATTATAATTCTCAGGAATACAGCGATTATATACGTCTTTCGTAATTCTCTGACTGTTTCCAGGATCAAATAGGTAAAAGGCTTGATTAAAAAGTTTCAATTACTTGGGATGAAGCACCATCACCATCAAAGTATAACATGGTAAGAAGATGCAGATCATTCCAAAAATAATGGGAACTGTAGATTTTTTCTTGAGAACGACCAAAAAAATATTCCTAAAATATATTAATTTCAAATCAAGGCTAAAAATTAGTTTAACTACCGTGAAGTCTACAAGACTGTCTGTGATAACTATTTTTTGCAAAATTACTTTAATACTCTTAATTTGAAAAATAAATAACAACAATAATATCAGTCCTACATTTTAGGATGGGGGTAGTAACATTTTTAACTTTAATTCCACTGTTAGCAGTTAGGTCATTTAAAAAAAACTTCAATTCCAAAATAGCCCCTAAATATTTCATAGAAATTAAACCCATCTATTTCCTCGTTCACAATTTCACATATTTCTCCCTATTTTCTGTGGGAGATAGAGCCATAGAGGAGAAGAAACAAAAGATGAATATACAATGACCTCATATTGGCCATGAGGCACGCTATTACATTCTAAAACTTCAGACACAAATGACGAAAAGAGAGATCCAGATTCCTATAGAATCTTCAATTTCTCCTGCTCCTGCTTCAGGACATTATACAGATAAGTTCTCTTGCCTCTTGGTAGACATTCGTTTCAAAAACTCGTAGGTAGTAATCATGGTTGTAGCAGACATGGACATTGAAGCCCACCTTGGTCCCAATCCTCTGTAACAAGCAATAAAGCCACCTTCCTTCACCAGATTCCTAACAGTCTGCATAGCAGTTAATGGCTTCCTTCTTCCATTCTCCTCTGCATCCAAAACCTGCAACCTTGTCTTGATGGTGTCAAGTGGCATAGTTATAATAGCCGAAACCCCACTCGCCACAACTGCACTTAACCCTTGCACTGTAACCATAGCCTTGGAATCAGGTCTAAAACCATAGCCATTGGACAATTTGGTATCACCCTTCTTACCCATATGGCAACCAAAAGCACCCCATATGAGCCTATGGACCATAGAGTAAGAAGTCCACCACACAGCATTGGATGGTGCATAAGTCAATATGGAAATCCCAAATCCTCTATATAAACCTCGCAGTCCATCGGTGCAAAGAATTTTCCTGAAGGCATCAAAACCATTCCTGTAATTCCCACAATCAACACTGGGGAGTATGTTCTTGCTGCCACAAACCATGAGTCTTTGACTCACAACATCGACCGGGGTCCAAACTAATTGTGCTGCCATGGCAGAACTCACGCCTGCAGCTGCATTACCTATGGCGGAGGCGGTGGTATCTGAAAACCCCAAACCAGCAATAGCAGAGCCAACATTGCTCTTGGTGATTTCAAGTGCACCCATGTAAAGTGCTCGAGCAGGGATTGTTCCGGTCAAAGAGGTACCAAAACCTTTGTAAAACCCTCTAAAGCCTTCATAGCGCATGATGGAAAAAGACATCTGGAAGCAAGAAATCTGAGAAGAACAAACCTGCTGGCGGGTCTTCAGCACAATAATAGGATAAAGGGCAGTAGATACACCGGAAAATAAGGCGGCGCCTAAGAAGAAGAATTTGGATTTGTCAAGCATGTGCCAGTCTATTTCTGCTGGGATGTGAATTTCTGAAGCTGAATCGTCCTCAGCTGCACCTAAACTCATCTTCGCCACTTTGTAGCAACCACTCTAAAGGACCGACGAATTCGAAAAGACCCTTAAACAGATAGGTTCCCTTACCACTGTACGCCAAATCCTCAGCAAGAGAGGAGTAGGCTAACTATTTTGTGCTAAAAAATCCTGGAAATAGAACATTAAATTGATCTAATAATAGCACCGAGCAAGGTGAGCTCGGGACTAATCAGGAAAATACAGAGAAATAGAGAAGAGAAAGATTGAAAGAGTAAGAAAGTAAATAGTTATAGTGATAAAATAAAGTCCAGGGAGTAGGTTGAGATGGAGAAATAGGACTTTGTGATTTTCTTGTTGCGAAGACAGATTATGGAGTGGGCGTGGATCACCAGAAATGGTTCAGACATTTCTTGAGGAGAGAGAAAACAGATTGGGAACAGGCTATAGTGCTTACCAGAGAAGTATGGACCCTGATCATGTTTTTTGAGTTGCTCATCAATTCATCATGCCCAAATCAAGCAAGTCGATTGAGAGGGGAGGCAGAGAAATCTAAACCTAATGAGCATGAGAAACAGAATTGGAGAGGAAGAGAAGCTACAGAATAGAGCTCAGATGAGTACTGAATAATGATAACGGTGAAATGGAGACTGGGGCTAGAGAGAGAAAAGAGGGAAGGGGGTCTAAAAAGCCTAACGAAAATATGGAAGGAGGTTGTGGAGTTTAGCGGGGGTTTTGAGGGATCAAGGGAAACGGACACGTGTCGGTTTCTATATCGGTGGCTCGGCCGCAATTCAGTCTTCACCCTCTCGCGCGAGTCTAACCCAATACCATGGGTGCCCGGCGCCGTTTCCCAAGTATTCCCTCCCGCGGTTTGTGCTAAACCTATGCCCTTAGGCCATAACAACCATTTAATCCGCTTCTAATAGTGATTCACATGAAATTGAAGTCATGTGATTTCTTACTTGTGATTAATATAATTTTTATGTATTTTATTGTATGTTTGTTACATTAATATTGATATATGTTACTATTTTTTTTATTTATCAGGTATTATAACCCTATTCACATCAATCACTTATCTTAAAACTTTTTTAAGCGTTAAGTTGTATGAGTGCTGTGAATAAATGGGATATAGTCTTTTATAAATATAAGAGACAGTGTTTGTATCATTGTCATGGGATTATTTGTTATAATGGATACACTTTGGAAGAATTCTTATGAAGAAATTAGATAGTTGTAGGTGATGTTTTTCTGTTAAAGTGCTTCAGAGCATCTCTCTTATAATATTTGAAATTAGGATTGGTTGTGGAAGGATCAAAACATCCACTCTCTATTTATTGTGTTAGTAAATGCTTCATCTGAATTCTTGCTACTCACTCTCATATAGTGGGTTATGTTTCTCTTCTCATCTTTTTTCTCATCATGCTTCAGAATCTTTAAATCGTGACCGTCTAATATATTTAATAACCCTAAAACAGACACATCATGAAGCCATTAAGTGTGCATCTCCTCCATCCATTTTATTATAATCTTGACCGTTGGTTTTTTCCCATTTATGACAAATCACTAAAAGGATCACGGACCCTTGGGCAAGGTCCTGCCAGGTGTTGGCAAAACGTGTGCAACGATCATAGACCCCTGAGCAAGGTCCGAGCATGAGCGAGCAAAACCTGGGCAAGGATCATGGATCACTGGGCAAGGTCCTTGCAGGTGCGGGCAAGATCCCTGTGCGGCGTCATTTAGTAAAAAATGACCCCCGTTGGTGGAACTCGTGAGATTTCCCAAATTGCTCTATAGGGGGCAACGATTATGGACCATTGACCAAGGTCCGAGCATGTGCGGGCAAAACGAGGGCAAGGTGTTGCAGGTGTGGGCAACACGTAGGCAAAGATCATGGACCCTTGAGTAAGGTCCAAGCATGTGCGGGAAACACGTGGGCAAGTATCATGGACCCTTGGGCAAGGTCCTAGCAAGTGCGGGCAAGTTCCCTGCGCGGCGTCATTTCGTAAAAAATGACCCCCGTTGGTGGAACTCGTGAGATTTCCCAAATTGCTCTATAGGGGGCAACGATCATAGATCATAGACCCTTGACCAAGGTCCGAGCATGTGCGGGCAAAACGTGGGCAAGGTCCGGGCAAGGTGTTGCAGGTGTGGACAACACGTGGGCAAAGATCATGGACCCTTGAGCAAGGCCTCAAACCGTTGGAGAAGGTATTTTCCATTTGCTGCTAAACCAACCACTGTTCCTTGGGGCTTTTCTTCTTCTAATGCTTATGGGTTTGTGCTAAAGATCTGCCCTTTATCATTTCAACATTGAGAATATACATCCTATTGATCTTATAACATTTTTGGACTAATAAGTAATCGAAGACTTACTGTGATTTATATATATATATTATTTATATAACAAATTCATTTTATAATCAAGTGGGGATTCCATTTTGTCCTCCGCAAGTAATTTCTTTCACTTTAGTCTCAGCTCAGAGTGTTTTTTCTAGTAGTAATTTTTCCCCATCTTCTGTTCTCACTTTTAATAGCCAAAATGACATTGGCTATGGAAAAAAAAATCCAAAAGCTAACTTATTTTATTAAAAAGATTAGTTGTATGTTTTCATCTTGTGCGGCCTCTTAGAACAAAGACTGCAATTGTTGAACATTTCCCTTCAAGAATCAATAGCTCATCCACTTAGACAATCCTTAAAAAGACAAGTAGAGTCTTCTCAGCCAGCAGAACGACAACAGTTTCTTATTTCAAATCTAACAAATATTAGTGGCCTCATTATAATGAGAAGGACGGTGCTTTCTGTGACTGTTCGGATGGATTGGACAGCTATGATTTAAAGATTCTGAGGGATAAGGAGAAAACTGCTTCTGAAAATATATGCTCCCCTAAAATAACTAGTATAATTTGGAGGAAATTTTTTCACTTATTCATGCTTTTAATTTTCTTATTATTCTAACACTGGATTTTCGCTCTTATATTAAATTTTCCTTAGAAACTCAGACTATATGTAATATACAGCATGTAATATCATTTTATCTTGTTAAAAAGGAAAAAAAAAAGTTGTATGAGTTCAAATCTTTTGTGGAGGGCATATCAAGTATATGAGTTATGACGGAAAAAAAAAGGTTACTCTTTAGTCTTTACTATTTGTTGACAATTTCTTACTTAAAGTCTTTAACGTTGCTTTTCTTTTTCTTTTTATTTTTATTTTAATAAGACCTAGAGTCCTAAACATTCTCCTACCTTCTCTTAGATGTAACACAATAAATTTTTAACCATTAGAAAACATATATATAATTTTTCAATAATAACGTAATTTTCATTAATTATAAATTTGTTACATCATTATTAAAAAAGAAAAATTTCATTTAAATACCATTTGAACTTTAAAATTCTAAATAAATTATTTTTCAAAAATCTAAATTATCAATTGCTATACTCTTTTTGTCAATCCCGTTACTTTTAGTGTCAACATAATCAATTTAAAATTTTAAAATTCTAATGCTGTTTTAAGTTTTTTTTTTTCATTAAAAACTTACAACTGTCATGTTTCCGTGGAGATGGATAATAAAGTAATGATAACATAATAAATTACATTTCACTCTAATAGAAGCAATATATGGATGAAAAATAACTTCTCGCTTAGGGTGAGATTTACCGATTTAGTATATGTTTGGATTAGCTTTTAGAAAATAATTTTTATAATTTATAGAATAAATATGTAAAAAGAACATTATCTTAACTTTAAAAAAAACTTTTAAAATCATAATTTTATAGTTTGCCAAACATATACTAAATCCCACGTTGATGAGAAGCATGTGCGTGTGTGAGAGAGAAAGAATGCGGATAAGTGGAGCATCCCATCTTTTGGGTACCCTATTTAGGATGTTCGTCTTGCGTTGATTAAATAAATAAATAAATAAAAACATCTGGCATGGCTATGTAGGCTTTTGGGTTTATTTGCTTTTTTTTGTTTTTTTGTTGAATTGCAATGACAAGTATTACATTTGGAATAAGCAAGCTAAATGGTCAGAAAAAAGACCCACAACGTAAACCCAGGACCAGGGTTTATTTGCTCTGAATGACTGGAGCCTAAACTTGTGGGCTCTACATTTTTGCCAAGTTACATCTCTAGTCTAAGGTCATCGTCAACCGTATTGGTTGCAAGGGAGACATAAGATCAGGTTCTGGGTCTTATTCATCACACGTGATTTTGATCATTTGAAGTATGATAGCCAAATGATTTGTGAACTATGTTTTGAAACGAACCTTCATTATAATTGTGAGCCGTTTGCGAACTTTATTTGAAATGATTCTGTGCAGTGATTTGTAAGATAATTGTGCTTTGTATGATTTGAAAAATGGTATGTAACAAAACGTTAAATGTTATTGAGACTTTAGATCTCATGTGTTATCTTTTGCTATTTTTAGACAAGGAATCTCACAGGGAGCATACAAGGGCACATGATGAGCGAGCCCTTACATGACTCCTCTTGTTTATCACTTGTCTTGTCATGTACTTTATTGCCACGACTATGTGAATTCATTTGATTTTGTTCAAACCATATTTTGGGACTTGATGACTACTTTATGATATTTTAATCTAAAGAAAGTGAATGATTGGTGGATGTAAACGATACTTTTGATTATAGGGCTGAGCCCATATCTTGGAAACCTATTATGGATTCATACACACATGAATGGGTGTTTTAGTAGTATGATCTGGCTAGTGAATTGTTATTCGGCTAAGCCCAATTCATTGTGAGCCCTTGCTTTTTTTTTTTTTTGGGTACGGAGCTCTTGTTGTTTTGAATAAATGCCATTATTTTTTATGAATCTACACAGTATCCCCCATTCGATAGCTATAGACTAATCCTGTCAAGATGTAGAGATCATCGAAGTGGGTTTTGCCTCTTCCAACACTCAAGACATTATATTTAAGGATCCAGTCATCTAATAACTATGTTAGCTTGTTGGTGAATGAATGCCAATTTGAAGGAGGAGTTTGAAGTTTATGCATGGGCTGTGAAATGTTTGTTTGTAGTTTGGGCCTAAGGTATCGTAAACCCAGTAATATGGTTGGGATTCCAATGTTTATTTCCCATCATGTTTTGTATAGATTTTGTAAAGCACGTGGGAATTAAGAAAAGGGAGTGCGTGTTACCCTAAGAATCACCGTTTTATGGTGGTGGACTAGTTACCAGAGGCCCTAACACGCCACGCTCTAAGGGGATTCGAAGGCTTTATTTGACCTAAACCCTTGACTTCAGATTTGATCCTTAATTTTATGCATTATATTTTAGAAGATCACATACAAATTTGTTGATAGTACCCACGGTAGATTTAGAAATATGAGTGTCGTGAGTTTAAGCCCTAGAGAAAAGATAGTTATATTATATTAAAAGCGGAGCCAAAATAAGCCTGTTTTCAATGTTCCATATTGAATAATAAGTGAGGCCTTTTCTGGACATTAATTTATTCTTTTACTAGTTCCAAAATATCGTCCCTCTTCTAATTCCAAGAGGAGATTCGAAGGCTTGAGTTGAACCTTTATCCAAAGGTATAATCGTTCTTTCGATATTTCACACCTCCGTGCTTTCTTCACACTTAATTGGAATAGCATATGAAAATTTTATAAGTATTTATGAATTGTAATTTATGGTCTACGAGATAGTTTTTACGGTCTATGAGATAACTTTTACGGTCTACGAAGTGCTTTCACGGTCTACAAGATAAATATGTAGAAGAGATTTATCTCAATTTACATGAATCTGACTTATTATATAAACCTGATTCAGATAAGTGATAACAAACAAGCTCTTAATTTCACAGACTTCCATAGTTCCATATTTAAAATATATAAAAAAAAATTTGGTAGAAAATGAGAAAAAGGTAGGATAAAGTGGTGGTTAGAACTTAGAAGAAGCTTCAAGGGTAATGGTGATATTGAGCAGACAATTATAGAGAGCACTCAATAGAATTTAAAAACGATCGAACTCGAGAACACTAGGGTTAACTTCTTTTCGGGAAAGCCATCTATAAATAGGAATCACTCTGTTGCCAATCTCCAAACAATCAGAAGTTCAGATTAATCATACCATAGCGAGAGCGACCTTCAAATTAAATTCTCATCAACTATCAATTTGCATCGCAGATATGGACTTGAGGAACCTGAGTGTGGAGTCGCCATTACTGTCGATGCTGGAGGACATGCTGGAGCTGTCAGAGGAGGCAGAGAAAGGAGGAAAGAACAATCCGTCGAGGGCGTACGTGAGGGACACGAAGGCGATGGCGGCGACGCCGGCGGACGTGGTGGGGTTCCCGGACGGTTACGTGTTCGTGGTGGACATGCCGGGGATAAAGGGGAGCGAGATGAAGGTGCAGGTGGAAAACGACGACGTTTTGGTGGTGAGCGGGGAAAGAGAAGGAGGAGGGCGTGAAGTACGTGAGGATGGAGAGGAGGGTGGGGAAGTTCATGAGGAAATTTGTGATCCCCGATAATGCCGACAAGGACGCCATCTCTGCAGTTACTCAGGACGGAGTGCTTACAGTTACTGTACCAAAGTATCCACCACCCCAGCCCAAGAGGCCCAAGACCATTGAGGTTAAGGCTGCCTAATCACTCTTCCTCATCTTCATGTTCTGTCTCTATTTGCCTCTTTGGTGTGTGTATACACCCAAATTATACAATGATTACCAATTATGGAATGCACGTTGTATTGTTGTGTGCTAATTCCAGTAAATAGACAAGTTTCTTGAGATTCGGCTTGTCCTCAATCTGATGCTTCTTTTCCTGTGGTACATGGAGCACTATTTGAGTCCAATACGCTTTACAGACCCAGACAAACGTATCAATCCTAATAGAGATTTCATTTTTTTAAAAAAATTCATAATTCTAAATTTTACATCTAAAAATTAAATAGATTGGAAGAATTGTATCTTAATAGTTAATTCCCTGAATGTTTTCAGTGCTTTTTTTTGTCTGCATGCCCTGCTCACCGGATCTATGAGCAGGGCATGCTAGTCCTCAAGGTATGAGAGAACCTTTTTTTTCTTTTTAATTTTTTAAAGTTTTTTTATATATTTTTTTATGTACTTACATTAAATTGTATACTGTACTTTGAAGCAATGTTTTAAAAGCCGGATCGGACGTCGAGTTGAAAAGATAAGCGGGTCATGGTTCAACCGGTTGAAACGGTCGAACCAATTGGTTAAACTGGTGATGTAATAATTAAATTTAATATATATATATATATATATATATATATATATATATATTACAATTAATCTTTAATCTAATTTCATAGGAAGTTAATAAAATAAAAAAATACCATTTAAAAAAGAACATTAAGTCAATCATCAACCTAATAAAATATACTAACAATAATAATTTTATGACTTGTCAAATATTGATGACTCTTGATTGATTTAAGCATAAGTTTCTTGAAATGTATTTAGATCATACCACTCTTATCCTATTTATAAGTCCTTTTTGACCAAAAAATTTGGTTCTATTTATAAGTTCAGCTTTAGTGTAATAAATGAAATTATGACAATTTTACCCCTATTTATTGTACAAATGAAGAAATAATTTAAAAATATATAGAGAAAAAAGAGTTAAAAAGTACTCATTCATAAATGAGGGCATAGTTATAAATTTACCCCATAATTATAGAGTTAACTATATCTCCTTGGTATGTGAGATTTAGTTAAAAAGAACTTACAAATAGAACTAGAGTGGTAAATGTTATAATCTTTTTGAGGAAATGATCCAAAATCAAGACATTCAACTTCATCATTAGCTTGAGGATGAACTTTATTGGCATTTTCTTCAAAAGCATCTTTATAAAATAGTTTGTAACAAACCAAATTATTAAAATTAGTAACATATAATATAAATAAAATAAAGTAATCTAAAATTTATATGCCATTTTTTTAAATTTTTTTTGCAGCATCAATTTTTGTTTAAAAAAAAATTTGCAACAATTTTTTTTTGCATTTTTTATTGGACTGGACGATTTTTGAAAAACCAGTCCGGTTTCTAGCTTATAACGGTTTTCGACTCAAAAACAGTTAAACGACGGTCCAAAACGGCTTCCTAAGAAAAAGGTCCAACGTATATATTCGGCCCGTCTTAGTGATTGGCCGACGGTCCAACCGTCCGATTCTCTAAACAATGTTTGAAGTGTTTTTGGCACCTATTATCTCAAATTAATTAATTTTTATGATATTCAGCATTTAGAAATATTTTTTTAGTACCGCCCAGTATCCTTCCAGTAGTACCCAATATCCTAAAATATTTTCTGAATAGCACCCAATATTTTAAATTAATTAATTTTTAGTGCATCTAACACTAATATTTTAGGCAGTTAGTGAGTATTATTAGAAAAATACTCCATAGTGTTGGATACACTAAAAATTAATAAATTTAAAATATTAGATGCTATTGAAAAATTATTTTAGGATATTGGGTACTACTAAAAGGATACTGGACGATACTAGAAAAATATTTCTAGATGCTAAATATACTATAAATTAATTAGTTTAGAATAATAAATTCCAAAAACACTTCAAAATACAATATACAATTTAATATAACTACATAATAATATATTAAAAAAATGGGTTCCCTCATACCTTGAGGACGAGCATGTCCCGCTCATAGGTCTGGTGAGCCGGGCATGCAGACGAAAAAAGCATTGAAAACATTAAGGGGAATTAACTGTTAAGATGTAATTCTTCCGATCTATTTAATTTTTAGATTTAAAATTTAGAATAATCGAACACATTATTTGATGAATTTAAAAAAAATTATATAATTTAGATACATTGAAAATTAATTGATTTGAGATATTGGATGTTACTAAATAAAATATTTCAGGCTGTTGAATACAACTTAACTCAAATAAATAAATAAATTAATGATTTTTTTTAAACACTCATTTTGAAATGAGGAGGGAATGTGGATTCACAAAAAGAGCTTAATGCCTTTTAAATATGGGCTTGGGGTTAAAATTCATAGATGAAAAAAAAAAATATGATGGGTGCGCTGCATATACGCCGAATTGGATTTTATGTAAAATTGTGATAATTGTGGAGGATGATTTTTTATAATAAATATTGCTGATTTTATGGTTTATACAATTTAAAGAAAAAATCATGATCAACTACCTATATTTTTCTTTAATTTTTAATTTAGCATCTGTGTGTTTATTTTTTCTAATTAAATACTTTACTTTTTTTCTATTAGTAATTTTAACTCATGTAAAGAGTTAATAATGCTAATAGAGCAAAGTTACCTGAGTTAACAATGTTAACGGAGTAAAATTAATGATTTGATTTAAAAAAAATATAGCTATCCAATTAAAAATTGGGTAAGAATATAAATATGTGTAAATGAGTTTTCCCCAATTTAAAATAAAAGCTATCGTTATTTTTACCAACAAAAAGAACTAAAGTCAGTATTCACTTGAAAATCAAATATAAAAAGTACCACTAAAAATTAGTTTTCATGTGAAATTTAAATGCCGAATACTCATGATTATGTTTTGGGTAAATATAATTTTGTCTTTAAAGTTTGGCCCGATTTTGGTTTTGGTTCTTTAAATTAGAAATTGGTAGTTTTGGTCCTTCAAGTTTACTTCGTTTATCACAATTAGTCCCTTAAGTTTGAAAAGGACTTGATGGCTAGGTTAAGAAACTCAGACTGGACCGATCGGTTCAGCCTAAAAACCGGCAAACCGATTCGGTCTGAGAATCAACCCGATTCAGTTTTTGTTAAATTGATTTTTTTTATTTTCCTTATAATTTTATATCAATAACTCTTAAATCTTCACTTTCTGATAAGTTTGGTCTTAGTTGAGCTACGTTTGACTCCGATCTGACCCACTAACTCTTGACCCAGTACCCTAGCCGGTTCAGTGACCGGTCTGAGTTTAATTATTTTACTTGGTGACGCCTTTTCCAACGTTAATTCTTTTGGTATAGTGTTAACACTGGTAAAATAACTTATGTGTTATGCCTTGTATGACAGCTGATATGAAAAATATATTATAATATATTATATTGTTTTGAAGAAAAAAAGGAAAAAAGGGCATCAAAACAAAACGTAAAAGCCTAAAAGGTATGACACATAAACTATTTTTGACTCATGCATTTCGTTTTGATACCATTTTTTTCTTTTTTCTTTTTTGGCATAATATAATATATTATAGTATATTTTCCATAATAGTTGTCCTAAAAGGCATGACACATAAGTTATTTTAACGGTGTTAGCGCCACATTGGACGAATTAAATCCGTCAAAGGCGCCACCAAGTCATTTTCAAACTTGAGGGACTAACGGTAATAAACAGAGCAAACTTGAATGATCAAAACCATTGATTTCAATTTTGAGGGACTAAAACTAAAATCGGGCCAAACTTTAAGGACCAAAAGTTATATCTACCCCTTATGTTTTATTTAATTGCTTGTTGTTCATCACCCGTGGGTTATTATGTCGTATGCTAGGCATGTGGATTGTCATAAATGGTATGTTTGTGATGGTTTTTAGAGCCCAAAAAGTATTTATACACATAAGTCGAAATAATACTCATCTTATATACTTACCTCATATATCGTAAATCATGATTGAAAAGCTGCTTTTGAAGACTCAAATCGTTATTCCAAATAAGCACAAAGTTAGTTTTTGATTAGAAAAATAGAGAGCCTGATGTGTAATATCTACTAATCTAATCTCTTTGGGACATTGCAGGAGTAGTGAACAAAAAATCGGACCGGACCAGTCGGTTCAACTGGTGAACCGATCCGTTGTCTGGTCTGTTTCACCCATTGGACCGTGAACCGGTTTGAACCGGAAAAATCGGTGATTCAACTGGTTGGACCGGTCACATTTTTTTATCTTTTTTTTTTTGTGAAATACATTTTTTTATTCTTCTAACTACTATCTCGCCCTATTTTTTAGGGGAAAATAAAATGTTAAAGACTAAGATGAAGAGAAAAATAGGTAAAAAAAAATAAATCTAAAAAAAAGAAGATGATGATGAAAAAATTATTTAAAATGATATATCATTATATAAGTATATGCATTATAACTAATATTAATATATTTTAAACATTTTTTTCTGAAGATCTTCATTTTTATTTTTAAAAATATACATATTATCACTAATAAATTATAATATTTTAATATGACTGATCAAACCATCAATTAAACTTTAATTAACCCATTGACCCCTAATCACGGTTGATATTGCTGGGTCGGTTTTTTTGTTCTTGTAGCAACAAGAGACTTGTAGAACCTCCTCGAACCTCCCAATCATATCTCCTGCTCTCCAGAAATTTCTAATTTCTTCCGCTAACCTCCCGTCGCCCTTTTAAAAGCTCTAACCCAAACGTTTCGCTTGCACCGAAGATCGCCAGCAATCAAAATCAAAACTCTATCCACAATAAAAACGAGTTTGAGAGATGGATCTCAGGATCATGGGTTTGGAATCGCCGTTGTTGAGTACACTGCAGCAAATGATGGATCTGACAGATGACGCTGCTGATAAATCCGTCAATGCTCCAACACGGACGTATGTGCGTGATACGAAGGCCATGGCTGCGACTCCGGCGGACATCAAGGAATTTCCTAATTCCTACGAGTTCATCGTCGATATGCCTGGCTTGAAATCTGGGGACATCAAGGTTCAGGTGGAGGATGATAATGTACTTCTAATTAGCGGCGAGAGGAAGAGGGAGGAAGAGAAAGAAGGGGCCAAGTATGTGAGAATGGAGAGAAGGGTGGGAAAGTTCATGCGCAAGTTTGTGCTTCCTGAAAATGCCAATACAGACGCCATCTCCGCCGTGTGTCAAGACGGAGTGTTGACTGTGACTGTCCAGAAACTGCCTCCGCCTGAGCCCAAAAAGCCCAAGACCATCGAGGTGAAGATTGCTTAAGGGCTATGAACCGGCATTTGCATTTCTGTACTTGTTTCTGTTGAACGTTTTGCTGTCACATTGTAAAAGTAGTGCTGTAATTTTGTTTCTGGTTTGGCTGTGTGTTTGATCCTAGCGGGGTAATAGTTTTATGGCTGCTTTGTCTTTTTCCCTTTAGCTATTGCGGTTGAGTTTGTCATTAATAATGTAATATTGACCCTTTGCTGCATATATATTTCTGTTATAAAGGAGATCTTGGATTATCATCATTCTTCGGTTTCTGTCTTTCTATGATCCAGTTGCCTTTTTGCCCTTTTTCCCCCTTAACGCATATTGTCTTGGGAAGAGGAATTCAGGAGTATTTTACTTAGAAGAAACAGAGAAATTACAAATGGACTGGCACATTAAAAATTCAATAATATCAAGAACAGAGCAGGATGGATCCAAAACAATAGAACCCTCCTATATTGAGGGGAAGAAGAGGAGGAGTGACTAAAAAATAAATATTAGTATTTGGAAGACAAAATCCAGATTTATCACAAGAAAAAATCATATGTTGTCTCTTTGAGGGTATGCATATTTTTTAGAAGCTTGGGAAAATTAAACGATCGGATTCCAACTATATCACATATCTAACAAGTGTATTTGTGGCAAAAATTGCTACAATTAATAGCGGGCAAGACAATGGAACTGCTGGGAGTCATTCGCAGAAAGCCCCCGCCGGAACATAAATATTTTAAGTTGGATAGGCCCGGGGTCAGGCATAAGGGATGGTATTTATTTAGAACCTTTGACATTACTTGTTTGTCTGGAAACAATAAAATAATACTTGTGTTAAACCTTTGACATTATTTATTTAGGAGTTTTTTCCCATGTAAGTCAAGATAAAATTTTCTTCTTATACTTAGTGTTAAATCTTTAGAAATTTTTTTTTATAAGTTGAGATAAAGTTTTATTTTTAATACTTGTGTTAAATTTTTTTTTATAAATTATAAAAACACTTCTAAAAAATTAAAACAAACATACACTATTTGAGTCGACACATAAGAGCTAACCTAGCTACGGGATGAGAATAAGAGCAAATGAGTAATTTTAATATCGGGTACACAAACAGTTTTTTTTTTTTTTTGGCCCATCATATATGAGCAGCTTCTGCTTATATAGTTGTATTACTTTTTAGGGTTAATATTTTTTTTAGGCCACTCTCATTTTAATTTTAGTCTTTTAATTTTTTAGATTATGGGTTTGGTCCTTGAAAGAATAAATTTGTTCAGGTTTTTATTAGGTTATAAGGACTAACGTTTTAAATGAAATGAAATTTAAAGGATTAAAATAAAAATAAGGATAAATTTAGAGACCAAACATTATAACTTTTTTATAATAAAATCTAAAGACATAAAAGGGGGTGGGTGCGATAACCACTTATCAATAATCTAATAGCGAGATCAGAAAAAGGACAGGGGTGGTATTCTCTTCTGGTTTTTTTTTTTGTAAGCTACTAAAAACTGAAACGGACACTAAATTGGTTAAGACATTAGGTTAATGATCAGTGGTTTAAATTAGAGTCAATATGGGGTTAGATCAGAGTTAAATAAAAAGAATATAATTTAAATGTTTATATATACCATTCAAAAAACTACATAAGTGTTTTGTTTCCAACCAATAGTTTAATAAAACCTCCTGAACTTAACGTGACATCCTAAAAAAATTAATAAAAATAAAAATAATATATATATATATAATAAAATAAAATAATATAATTATATTATAATATAATATATATTTTTTTTAAAGTTGGCACGCGCCATTTCGACGCCTACCAACAATGATGATAAGGGGGATGACCTCCCTTATCATAAAATTTTAAAAAAAAAATTGCTTTGGCCCCATCAAGTGCCAAAGCATGAAGATGAAGGGGAGGGGGTATTTGCTGCAGGTGAAGTGTTTCGTGAAAAGAAGAGAGTGTGAGGTTTTGATAGAAGTATTTTTGGTTATTTGATGATCAATAATGTACGTAAACTCTCTTCTAATTACAAAATTTCTTTTATGAAATATATTCTAAATAATTTTATTTTTCCTATGATAGTGATTTTATGCTAGTTAGAGAATATTTTGGGATATGATTTTAGGAAAGTTTTGAGTTTTGTCAATATAAGACTGTAGAAATGTAGAGAAAAATTAATAGTTAATTTTAACTGGTTTAGATTTATTATTTGGTTGTTATGTGAATTTATAATTAATTTCTTTTATAAATAGGATATAACTTAATTTCCATATGGCGTTTTTACCGATCAAAATTTGTTTAAATAATTTATTTGGATTATTTGAGGTATTATTGAGGTTTTAATCGGTTTATTTTTGTTAGATCTGAGCTCTGTGGAAAATATGAATTAGGACTTAATATTTAAATTAGAATTTGATATGATTTTAATTATGTGGATATTTGAGGAGTTGTTTAATAATTGGATTATACCCATATAAATTATGAGAATGATATTTAATTATTCAGAAAGTTGATATGAGGGATTTTGTAATTATAGGTATATTAAAGGTTATTTAAGGATTTTTAGGAATCATTTGTGACCAAAAATTTTTATTGAGTAATTTGGGTTTATGAGAAATGATCTATGATTAAGGATTTTTAAGGAAATTGGAATAATTGAGAATAATAGTTGTAGAGAAAATTGGGTTGTAGGAGTTAAATTATGTAAATTAATTATTTTATTGTTATTTGTGGTTAATTGATATCTACATTAATAATGTAGATTTTTCTTGTAATCTGTGATTGGACGGGTTTTACTATCCAAATTAAGATTAAGCTTGGAATCCAGGTAACCGGGGTTAATTTATTTTATATGCTTGTTTTGGACTGTAAGGTGTTTTATAAACCTTACTTTTATCTATATTACTTGTATGTGTTTTGCAAGATTATATTTATATCTGAATATAAATTTATTTCAGTTAAGCAGTGTATTTTCCAATTTACATATATAAATGAAAATTATTATTAAATTGTTACAGTTATGATGGATATATTGTTTGAGATAGAATGTTATATAAGAATTTCGAATTCTCGTAATTGTTTTCAAAAGCTGTATTAATTTATTATTTTTATATTACGGGATATGTTGTGTTGTGTGGAAGAGATATAGTGAATTGTGTGTCCATCAGCTCTCTCAATCCTTGCCCGAATTTTGGAGCTGAGTGTTTGGGCGGACACCTTCCTGTTACGGTATATTGGTAGTGGCATGGGAGGGGGCAGTATTCTTGATGTGACTAGTTAACCTTTGGCCGGGTATACTAGCACTGATAGGCTGTACCAGTCCAGAGGAGATAAGGAGGAGCAGGATGGATGGATGGAGATGGTTTTATTCATTGATTATATTATGTTAAAGTTTTGAATTATGAGAATATTATTATTATTATTATTATTATTATTATTATTATTATTATTATTATTATTATTATTATTATGTCAGTTAAACATGCTTTTCTGACTTACAATCTTTTCCTGCATATCTTGTAAATTAATTTTGGTTACTGAGACTTTATGTCTCACCCTGTCATTATAAATAATTTTTCAGGCGAGACCTCTAATCTGACTAAAGGCCAAGGGAAGCAACCAGAGGCATAGACGTTGAGAATCTTGTAAGCCTCTTTTGATATTAATGTTGTGTTAATTTCTATATTGCCATTGTAAGGCCTTCATGTTTTTATAATGCCACGTTTACTGTTTGAATAATTGTCTTGGAATAAATGTTTAACCCTTGTTAGGCCTAAGATTTTATGTTGCATACTCTGTTATGTTGATAGGTCTACAACCACAATTGTGTTGGAATTCATTTTGTGATTTATGGGTTAATTGTGGTGTGAGATCATAATAATATATTTCTCTGTAGTGAGTTTGTGGGCGAGTTTGTGCCCTAAATTCCGATATGTTATGAAAAGTTTTGTGGACGAATTATGTGTACTAAGCTCCAAAAATGTATTAAAAAAATTATTACTGGTTTTGTATAATTATATTGAATAATACTTGTATATGAGAAAGGGTCGTTTCACTTAATACCCACAAAAGTATCATTAAGTAAATAAGAATTTTTCTTCAACTAATGCATAACATCAAAAGTATTTCACAATCCTTTTAAAGTTCCTTATAAATCAAAAAATTTTAGGGAAATAATTTTTTTTAAAAAAGCCAAAACGGTATTGTTTAGGGTATAAAAAAATAAAAAAGGCCCAAACTATGATCAGCTTGTTCACACCAGGTTACCCCGATTTACCCCGGGTTAGACCTGGGTCAACCAGTTCAATTCTCACCGGTTTTCTCCTCTCATCCGAACCTGACCGATGACCAATTCACCGATTTTCGGTCTAAACCGACCTATCCGATCCAATTTTTCATACCATAGTTTTTTTACGGGCTACCCATGACTTTTGGGCTGTCCACAAGCTGAATTGTAATGCAAGATATAAAAAAGGGATCTAGTACATAAGTCTCCTGCTAGGCAGGGTTTGCAGATAATCAAATATAATGCAGTCTCATCTCATAAATAAAGAGACAATTTTCAATATTCGAACCCTATAATTTTGAGATTTTAGCGTGTGAAGAGGGAAGGTGATAGATGAGAGATCATTGCCACTATCAAAGGACGACCTCAATTCAAACATTGCATGCCTTACAAATCCAGAATTATACGATTTTCAACCACATCAGAGAATCATCAGATCATACGAATCCAATCAGAATTAAACTGTTTGTTAATAAAAAAAATCGATTAAAGCATCCGTGCAATTCTTAGAAATAATAAATTGTAGTTTGATTGACTTTGATATCATTTATGAAAGGTTTATAAGTGTTTATATATGTAACTTGAGACAACACTCTTCTCATATACTTACATCATATATTATAAGTTATAATTAAAAAGTTACTTTTAAATATTCAAATCGCTATTCTAAATAAGCACTTGACAAAACGTGGCAATAGTAGCAAATTAAACCAAAGACCTGGAATTGGAAGGTAACTAAAATCTATTGACATTATACAGTGACCATAATAGACGTTTAAGAGGAGGCTTGTTTGCGGGAGTTCCTCCTCTTTTCTCTCTGTCTCCTTTTGCCAAAACTCTTTCGCCCTTGATTGTCAGATAGTGTGTGTTTTGGTACACATAAAGTTAAGTATCTCTTCCGTATATAAGAATAGTCGAAGATTGGCAATACAAGTCAAAGAATTTAGTTCTCTATGATGACGGCATCATTATTATCATTTTCTATCCATGACGTAGCAATTAAAACAAAGTCATTAGTCAAAGCTTGGCTGGTAATCCGCATTCATTTTTTGTATTCAACATCTATGATTTGCAAGAATAAAATTAATTGGAAGACGAGGCATGGCAAATACCTCTAGAACCCATAAGAAACAGTAGTTTTATTTAACCATATGTGCACATTGACCATAAAATTATAATATGATTTGGATAATAACTTAACAAGCGAAAATATCACTAAAACTGACCTTGAAATTGTTCAATTCGATGTGAACAAGTTATGTAGAATTTTAATGACTCTCTATGTAAATAATTTTTTTTAGAAAAAAAATAGATGGAATCATTTAAATTTTAATAGAATATGTTCATAACAATGATTAAATAAACCACGAGTGCAATTAATTAATGGAAAAATATTATTCAATAATGGATTGCCCGTTTGTTTGGCTTCATAAACCACGAGTGCAATGAATTAATGGAAAAATATTACATGCCTTTTGGAGTACAGCAGCACATGCTACAACTTTCCAGACAATTAGGTTGTAGGCATATCTTATATACAAAATTTTAAGGTAAGGTATATGGTTTATGCTTTATAAATAAAATATGGAGATGATGTCATACACTTCATACAAGGAGGACGGACTGACATTCTTGGAATCCTATTGAAAATGATAAAGATAACCTTCTAATAAACTAATAAATCTATATCTTCATCTTATGGTAATTCAAAAAATATTTTTTGAAAAATATATATAATTATTATTTCAGTATTATTAAAAAATTAATATATTTTTTAATAAAAAAAATAAGGATTTCTATTTTTATTGCCTTAAAAACGTGTTTTAATTATCTCTACTTGTTTAGTGTTAAATTAAAAATCGAGTACTTTGACTTAAAGCGATTTTTAAGAGATTCAAAACTTTGAAATAATTATTTTTAATATTTTATCAAACACGTTAAAATATTAATAATGAATCCTTTATATAATGTTCATTAAGGATGTTAGGGTCATTTAATCATTTTTCCTACATATTTTGCATTGTTTTTATCTTACCAAAAATAAAATAAATGATCTATTTTCTTAAGTTTCATTACATATGAAATATATTGTTTATTTTTATAATTTGATTGGACCATATTGTCCCTCATCGTATTTTTATTTTTGTTGTAATAAAAATATTTGACAAGCCAAAAGTGATAAGAGGTAGAAATTGTGACCTGATTTGAAGCAAACGCAAAAGAAGTCAATATAAAATGATGTGGATGGGGATGGTGCATGGTGACGGCGATGAGGCTACTTCCTAGAAACAAGGGGTGAATATATGCTTTTAACGTTGCGGTTGATATTTGACGTGACATAACGTTAATCATCATATGTATATATTGATTTGGGTTAATCCAATATTATTTGGTTGTTATAATTTTTTATTATTTTAGTTTTGGTCCTTACCATTTCAATCCACATGTTTTGTCCCTTTAAAGTTTGTTTTGGTCTAAAATCTTAGTTTTTGGAAGTTTTTTAGGGTGTAATGTTGTCTTGAAAATTTTTAAATGATAGTAATTTTGTTATGGCCGTTATCTAAGCTAAGTTTGACTATTAATTGACTAAATATACTAAGCTGGTAGTCCACGTATCATCCATATCATTTTTGTTTTTGGTTAAGGTGTAAATTTGCTCTGAAAAGTTTTCACTCAAGATCAATATTACCATGAAAGTTTTCAAATCATAACAATTTCATCCTAGCTTTTATCCATGTTTTGTTTCCCCATTAGTTGATCAAATATGCTTATTTAGCAAGTTCACATGTCATCCATTTTATCTTTTTTAAAATTAGATTTAAAAATTAATAATTTTTTTTTAAAAATGCATCTTATCTAAAGGATTAAAGACAATAAAAAAAGTGAAAGCATCATGTATGATGAAGAGAAAATTAAAGATATATTTACCTATCTTGGCATCACTAGGAATAGCGGTAGGGAGTTTTGAACGGCTTTGTTCACAACAATCATCCCTACTATGTTATACATTCAGTGATTAACACTTGGATTGTTAATTCAGTATATTTAGTCAATAAATAGTCAAATTTAACTTAAATAGTAATCAAGATAAAATTATTACGATTTAGAAACTTTTAAGGTGTCATTGCCCTTAGAAAGTTTTTATGGTAAAATTGTCCTATCACAACAACTTCTAGGATAAAATAGACCCTTAACTCTTTTAATTAATACCTGAATCATTTTATTTATTGAAGGACCAAATACCAAAATATATTGTTCCAGAACTATAAGGGCAAAAATAAAAATGTGAACATTGTATTAACCTTTTTAATTGATTTTTGTTAATTAAAGGAATGAATGAATGCTAATGATCACTGAGTTTTGAATTTGAGGAGGATTAATGCTTTGGGGGCAATCTGCGTTCAGAATACGCTATATATTAAGATTGATTGCTAATAGCTGACTACCACACAAGACTCCTCCAAAAGGAAAGGCCCTGGAACATTCCTGCGAGCTTCCTGGTACGAGTCTTCAGACTTCACATACCTCCTTTGTCGTCGACCATAATCTCTTATTTTATTCGCTACCTGTGATCTTGTCCTAACCAACTAGCCAAGACCAGTCAATGTGGATACTATTCTTTAGTAATTAAGCGAACCCTTCTATATATATATATATATATATATTTCAGCAACAGGTTCATTGTGGATCCTTTCTGCAAGAAAAGACTGCTTTCTCAGACATACAAGTCCATTAATCTTTGCGATTTATTGTCAAAATCCTTTAGCTAGCTAGCTAGATCCATGTAATAGGGCTCCCATGTTATTTTATTAAATTAAAAAAAAAGCTAAGAATTAAAACAAGCAAAATCTAACACAGAACCAGCAGCCACATCACTCTCCGCTTACCTAAGCTAGCTAGAAAAATTATAAAGCAGAGGAGGACGTCATCATGATATGCATGCTAATAAGGCTCAAAACTAGAGGTTCGAGGAAAGTTGCATAGGCATATGGAACTCAAAATCACCATCACCTTTTGACATGTATGTTTACTTCTCCATGGGGAAACTAAGGGTTTAGTCCAACCACGAGACCTTAATATATATATATGTATCTTTTGAAAGTCTTCTTCAAGTCATCTCCCTTGGCCTGTTCTCCACTCCACCAGATTCGTCTTTATTAAGAAGTCACTTTTATGTTATCCACGTCGAATCGAACTCGATCAGCCTCCCACTATCGTTGAAGCTCCCTATTATGGTTCATAGGAAGCTCACCCTGAAGCCTCCTCTCTCAACTGTGTGGCCATATATATTCATATATATAATAGTGTGAGCACAGCTGCTTGACCTCATTGTTTTCATCCCACAACGTAACCACGCCAAAATGGCAGATAGTAATCCTCTAAAACCACCAGATTCACCAGAGAGCGATTTCACAAACCAGAATCCTTTCGATGAGTTCTCTGAATTCTTCAACTTCGAGGATGATGATGAAGAACCTGACCATTCAATGATGAGTTTTGAACAAGTCCCCAGTCAGCAGGTCTCTCAAAGCATTGAACTAAGCGGATTTGGAGGAAGCATTAGCAACCCCTTTGAGGGCGGGTCTTCTAGTAGTAGTAAGCGAAATTCTTCACATGACATCATCTTCACCATTTATTTATTTATTTGAGTTTGTAGCTAGTTCTCATTCTCATATATACTATACACCAGAAAACAGTAGTGAAGCTTTCTCTTATAATATGTGTGGACATGTTTTTAATTAGGAGACATTAGCATTAGTGGGGAGAGGGACGTCAAAGACAGATTTGCGTTCAAGACAAAGTCGGAGGTAGAGATACTGGAAGATGGGTACAAGTGGAGAAAGTATGGCAAGAAGATGGTCAAGAACAGCCCCAACCCCAGGTATATACGTACACACACACGCCTCTGATGCCACTCCTTCAGACATATTTTATGAGTTAATTTTGGTCATAAAATATATGATATATTTTTTATATTTATCAATATTTTTTTAATTTATTCTTATTGACGCTCTATTAACGATAATTAAGGAGGAGAAAGAATAAAGGAATTAAAAAAGATGATTAGAGTGTTTTAGAAATACATATCATATTAATTAACTTTAACCAATTTCTTTAATTTAACCAAATAATTAGATTAAATATGTGTTTTATTAAGGACTGAAAGGAATATTTATTTTCAAACTCATGCACATAGACATGCATAGACTAACACTGGTTAGAGCTGGAACATGCTGATGATGATAGAATGTGATTAATTACAGGAATTACTATAGGTGTTCGGTGGAGGGATGCCCGGTGAAAAAGAGAGTTGAGAGAGATAAGGACGATCCAAGTTATGTTATAACAACCTACGAGGGTGTCCACACCCACCCAAGCTTTAGCTAGTTTTCCCTACCTATACCTCCAGAATTAATTTAAGAGGTTTTCCCAGTTTTGTTTGCTACCTTGATGTCTGATCTCTCACATGCATGTCCTGCTGTTATCTTATCAAGTATTCCGTGGCATTCGACACTATCATGTGTTAGGGTCAGTTTTCATGTTCTTGTTATTACTCCCCTTTGAGGATTATGAGCATAAAAAGGCTTCTGGGTGGTACCACTCACATATATATATATATGCGTTCTCAGGTTTCTCTATTAATTCAACGTACGCGTCTCTATCATCAATCTTGATGAGGATTTTTTTATAACTTCTAATTCAGTATAGCTAACCTATCTTATTTATAGACTGGTGAAAGAGGGTGATGCTAGTGAATCTTAATGAGCTTCATAATTCAAACAAAATTAATAAAACGGTCGAGGTAAAGTATATATTAATTAAAAATAACTAAATAATTTTGAAACAAGTGTACCCTACTGAATTTTAAGTTCCAAGTTGATCTTAATCATATAAATTCAAATCCATCGATGATAGTGTATATTATAAAGATGATATTCACCTGAACTATAGTTTTAAAAGATGATGATTAATTTCTTGTTCCCTGCTCTATATATTAAACTGCTGATGATAATCAGTGGGCATCTGGCACTCAATGGTTAATTAAGAACATTATTACACGAGAAGCAATTTAATTAACCGTGAAAAGTGAAGATGTAAGCATTTTGGATTAGCTTATGAAAGGTTTATAAGTGTTTATATATGTAAATTAAAACAATACTCTTATCATATATTTATCTAAAATATCGTAAATTATGATTAAAAAGTTTTTAAACAAAAATAAAATTACTTGCGCGCGTGTAATACAACCAAGAAAAAAGAGTCGGATTCAGTATAAACATAGAATTTGAGTATACACAAGAGAGGACCCCCTCGAGATTGAAAGAAAACAGAGTCATACGAATTTGAGTATATCGTAAACTTTCCTAAATGATATACGCACACATATATAATGAACTATCTACAGGGAACTAAAATTAAAGCGGGAAAATTTGAGTAAAATCTAAAAGTGCAAGCCAAAAATGAGCTTGGGGCACAGTTCGGAAACAGCATACTAGGTTTTAGAATGTGCCCAGGATTTTCAGGTGCCAGCTCTGTAACTCTTACTGAGTTTGTGATATTACCGAGGGAATATTTTTTCTGAGTTTTATTGGGAATACACTTTTGGGCGTGTCGTGGTTCTGTGCAGAATGGTACTGCTTCTCAGTTTTTCACTTCAAAGAAATGTAAGATGTATTGGATCATCTTATTTTTCACTTTAAGCCTAATAAATAAGGTAGAAACTCAATTTAATTGGAGGGGTGAATTATTGAGTGTTTGAGTGGATTTTTAAATTAAGAATTTATAAGAAAAAAAGTCATTTTTCATTTAAGCTGGAATAAGTAGCTTTTGATTTAAATTAAGATCTTATAAGAAATTCTCAAACTGATGTAGACTTTAGGGATGCAGAAAATGAGAATACAATTAATGTAAATAATAGTTAAAATCAAGAGTCATCTTCAACAAATGATCTTCGGACATCTTCAACCTAAATAAATCATATTCATGACACCATTAGGGACCTAATTCTACGAGACATTTGATCTGATTAGTTATGTTATATTTGACTGTATCAAAAATGTTAACTTTATATCATTTCTAATTTATTTGCATTTTCATTGTAATTTAATTATCTATTTTACCCAACATCAGTTGTGATTAAATATATTTTTTTCACTTTTCATATATTTTATAATTTTTTATTTTAAATATCATAAAAGTCGCTTATATAAAAATTTAAACCAACCACATTTCACTTTTATAAAAACACTTATCCAATCTCCAATCCCAACATAAACAACTTATACAATTTGATATTTATCCAATTAAACTTATCTATAAGTCAGATTACAAATAAATTATTTTTTTCACCGCTCATCCAAACACACCCTTAATTTATATATAAGATTTGGAAAACGGACATGTAACTCATCAAAACTTACTCCGAAGAATTTTCCCCTAATTAACAGCATCCGGCTTCTCTCCTTGACTTTCTTGTCCTTTTCCTCTCCCTGATCTAAAACTATGCCATTTTGGGTCCTTTTTTTTTTTTTGAGGTTTGGCTCTTTTTTTTAAAATTTTTTTTTAAAAAATATATATTAATATTCAATACCTTAAAATATTTTTTAGTAGTACTTAGTATCCAAAAATAATTTTTGATGCACTAATAACCCTTAAATATTTTTTTCAGTAATAACTATTGTCTAATAAATTACAGTCTAAAGTATTTTTTTTAGTAATACCTAATATCATAAATTAATTTTTAACTCATTCAACACCTTAAATAATTTTTTAATAGTAACTACTGTGTAACAAATTGCACTCTAAAATATTTTTTTAGTAACATCCAATATCATAAATTAATTTTTAACTCACTCAGCACCTTAAATAATTTTTTCATTAATACCCAGTATCCTAAAATAATTTTTTTTATCAAGACTCTGTATCTTAAGTTTAGATTGTTTGTTGCAATTAAAAAAATATTGTACGATGCTAGATGCAGACAAATTATTTTAGGATATTAGATAACATTAAAAAAATACTTTAAGGTATTAAATATTATTTTTAAAAACAAAAAAAACCAAAGCCCCCTCTTTTACCCAAAACCGCATAGTTGTAGGTGGAACACGTGCCTTGCAGCCAAATGCCACGCCTCGTTTTGGCTGACCCTAACTTTTTGGGACTTTGCTTTCGTTTGGTCCTCGTCCTTTGCTTTCGTCATGTAGCTCTCTAGCTCATCAAATATCAGATTATCATATATGATTTGAATTATCTAGTTCTTAAAAGTGTATATTTTTTAATAAAAATTATTTTAATGGATATAAATCTAAATAATCCAGATTTAATGAGTTGAAAGAGTTACACATAATACCTAACATTAAAATCAAATCCCATCATAACTATTAGATCAAAATTAAATAATACATATTTAATATTTTTTTCAAATCCTTCACTCCATTTCCTTCTCATCATTCTTCATTATAATAATATTTTCCCACTTTTCCATGGCCAAGGCTATTTCTCCGCTGTAAATTTCTTGCTTTTGGATTAATAGCATAATAAATTCTGTGTACACTTTTGCTTTTTACTCGTTGCGGTGGTTTTTATAAAAAAACTAAAATTTAAATTATTTTGATCATTTTTATAAGAATTTGATAAGAGTTGTCTTAACATTTAATGAATTTTTTTTCACTTTTTCCCTTCATTATTTATATATATTGTATTAATTAAATATTGGTGATACTTATATTTATTTTATTTCTCTCTCTTAGTTACCCCTATAAATAAGGGTATATTTGAAAAAAAAATTATTTCAAAACATACTTGTTATTTTTAATTAATTTTAACTATTTTCTTAAACCATATAATTTGATTATCGAGTTTTTATAAATAGAACCAAAAAGAGTATTTATTATCAATGAAATTTATCTAACTATTGGAGACAACCCAAGTTGAGATAGCGTCGGACACTTTTTCTTAGTAGGGACTCACTTTGGTTAGCCACCCTGTGAAGGATTAACCCCTTCCATTAGCCTAATATAAATAACAAAAAACATACTCCCTCTTAGGCCCACTAAATAAAGTAGGTAAAACAGGCCCAACTCACAGACACAACCCATAACTCACGGGTTTTGACAGGTGTTAGGATTAGGGTTTTTTAGGTTTGAAAAAATGTAGGCAACATAGGCCTGCATTATACAACTCGCGGGGTTGGCTCGTGGATTTTTTTTAATATCATGGTTGGACTTTGGACTTAGGTTATTGTACACTACACACTTGGACTTGGATAGAGTTACAATGCGTCAGTGACATAGTGTGAGTGGGCTCAAAAAAATTTTTTCATATGGAAAAGTTAAAAGAATTGTGCAGGCTGACCCATAAAGCCGCACATGCAGGTTAAGGTTGATGATTTCCCAACATGGGAAATGTGTAGGTTGCACAGGCCCACACCGCACAGCCTGTAATATCCTGAATTTTGGGACCAGAGGCTTGTGATTAAGTCTGGATTAAGTGGACTACTAAACCCCAGTTTAACAATTATCCTGGTAAGGCATACTTGTATTTCCCAAAATTCCTTTATACCATTAGGGTATTAAAGGGAATATTATGGTGAATTAAAGAGTTCGGGGAATGACAAGACAATGCAATGGGGAGTCACACATAACATAGGTAGGGAACATAAAGTAGTGTTGTTACCGGTGAATTTTTCGGTGTGGCAGTTGTGTTTGTGTGACATATTTTAAGGGGAAAATGATGTCCAAATATTCTGAAAATTTTTAAAATGAAAGTATACTTATCAATATTTAATTTGATAGGTCATATGAGTAATTTGGAGCTGTATATAAAGAGTTATATATTTTTGAAGTTAGCCCAGGGAAACTGGTGATTTTCAGTGTCAGCTTCCAAAAATGAGAATTCTAGAAATGATGAGCTTCCAATTGGCTAAATTTTATATTTTTTTCTTAAAAATAGACTTAATAAGGGTCCTATAGCTTTTGAAACCACCCCAATTGGATATCTACACAATTATATATGAAATTTCAAAGTTTAATGAAAATTCTGCCCAGTTTTGCAATAAGTGTGAAAATAAGAAAAATAATGTAAGGGCAAAATGATCATTTGACCCAATAAAAGCAAGCAGCCATTATTTCCCTTTTTTTGGCCAATTCAGTTAAATAAGCACCGCGGGAATAAAGAAAAGGAGGCAGAAATTATCTATTTCGATAAATCATAAAACGTAAGGGTAAAATGGTAATTTTTTCATAAGACAAAAAATGATTATTTTTCCCTAATATTCCCAATAATTTTAGTTGAATGTGAATTAAAAAGAGGAAAATGGCTATTAGGTAATTAATGAGCCTACTATGTTGGTGAATTATCATTAAGGAAAATCAAAGAGTCAGAAAGCATAAGGCTTTGGTCATCAACTTATGAGATGGTATAATGGGATAGTGAAAGAGTAATATATACTCTCATTTCTCATGCACTTTTGGTGGGAATGAAGAAGGGAAAAAGGAAATGAATTATTATGAAGGAAATATTATGTAAAGGTCGAAAGTTAGATCAAGGAGACGCTACCACTTAGATAGCACCTTTAGATGATTTATTAAAATCACCATTTATACATCTTTCCTGCTCATTTTTTTGGGTGAATCAGAAACGTAAGAGAGGGAGAGAGATGGACGAGAGAACAAGAACGGGAGAGAAAGAGATAGAAGTTAATAGTGTTTTTGGAACTTCAATCCGTCAAAATACTGTCGAATCGACGTCTTCTCTCAAAGTACCATTCACGAACCTTCTTCTACTCATCCCAAGCTTCATTTCTACAGTTTTAGATTTTTATTTAGAGGTGGTTGGTGCTGTTTCACTGGCCGGAGTGCTGCCAAAATTCTAAACCGAATTAAGAAACGTGTAGAGGTAAGCGTAAACTTCCTTTTGAACCTATTGATTCGTTATTTGGATGAGTATTGGGGGAGTTGGATACTATTAATTCTCATCTAAAAGGGTATTTTTGAGGTCTAAACGATGTCCAATGGATGTTTAAATAGCTAATCATATGATTAGAAGTAGAAAGAAAGTGATTAGGTAAGAGAAAACGAGAAACCAACACAACTTTTCTGAGAACTCTAAATTGTTTCCCTCTGTGTTGTGTGAGCAAAGAGTTGAAATTTCATCAATTGGATGGTTCCATTGAGTTTAGAAGGGAAAATTGTGTAGGGTTCATGTTGAGGGTGAAATGAGAAAAGGCCTAGAGTGTGAAATGACCAAACTACCCTTAAAGCTCTAAGTAGGGGCTGTCATTAGCATTTTCTTCATTTAGGCTTGATTTGACCAATCTGAAGTCATAAATTGATTCTACACATGAAATTGTATAGGATTATCTTATGTCATAATTTCTGGTATGGTACAGTTGGACCAGGTACAAATGGGCGTAGGCTGGGTTTCCAGGGGCATTTTAATAATCTAGCATTATTGAGCTAAGTTAACCAATAAAATGAGTATGGAATGATATATGGATGAGTAGTGACTCATTTATGCTATATTTGGGAATTTAAGACCCGACAGATTGTGCCGAGTCGAAGTAAAGACGGTGGTTCGAGGAATGCCACGAAGTTCAAGAGGTAGTGAACTTACCTAGCCTGCATGTATATAATATGTATGTTTTGCATTGATTTATGTGACTGCTTTGCCTAATTGTGTTGAACATGCTTGATTGATTGAAACTGTGTTATGTTTATACAATGGCCATGAGTATATTGTAACATTGAGCATGCATGAAGATGTCATTATATTGGCATGGTTTTATGAATTACAAGCATGTCATGTATTAAATATATATCTTGTATACATAGTGATAATGTTTACTACTGATATTCTCCCGAATCTCACTCTTCCTCACCCAACCATATAGGTAAATTGAGTACATGTGAAGAATGCAAGAGGATATGCAAGAGGACTTGCGAAGGTGAAGTTAAAATTGTAGTGTAAGACACTATTTTTGTATTTGATGTAAATACTTTGGTAGTTTTATGAAATTATACATGTATGTATAAGAATGAATGAGTGAAGTTTAAGCAGAGAATAACTCTAATTTAATTATAAGAAATCGATCGCATACTCTAATATATTGAAACTAAGAACCGATGAGGTATTAGTGACGTAGTGAATCTTGTGGGAATGGTGACAAAGTTTTCTACACTCTAAAAAACCCTATCGACCCTAGGTTTAAATCATGAGTTGAGAGTGAGAATTTATGAACGTTTGTAGAAGTTGGGTAGTCCGGATTTAAATCATGATTCCACAAGGGATTTCACTACTTATTTATATATATTTGGGGCTATTGGAAATATGGTATCACACATCCTATGAGCTGGTGCAGGCTAGCCTGCATACCATCGAATAAGACCACATTAGTAAATTACATTATTATTTAACATTAATAACATAATTAATAGTTTCCTAATTATATTTCTAGCTCCTCCTCACATTACAGGATCAAGCCTGGCCAAGTAATCTCCTCCATTACTGGCACTTTCTGGGAGTCTATCAGTTTAAGGGGCTGTTTCATGCTGAACAAACCCTAATGATCTTATTTTTAAGAATAACTTCCTATCGAAAATAAGATGCACCAAGGTGCGACCAGTCCACCAATGATATCATACCCAGTTCTGGCACAAACTGCGACTTCCTTGTTATTTTATTTGGTATTGAATATAAGATAGAATTGATTTTTAAGAAAATATTTAAAAAATTAATAAAATATTTTAAAAATATTTATATTTATCATTTTTTTTCAAACTATATTGCATAATTTGTAAACTGATATATAATATAATGATATATAATACAATATAATTAAATAACTTATTTGATTTTCTTAATTTAAAAAAAATAAAAAAATAAAAAGGCAACCCTGTTGGATACCGAGGACAGGTTGGAGGTTGGAGTAGATTAAACATCACATGCCCTTGGCCAATTATAAGCATTATTCGAGATAAGAGTCGTCATCTTCTCCAAGAGTCCGCGGGGTAGAGAGAGACAGAGGAGGGGAAATCCAGTGTGCTCTCCCATGGAAGCAATACTACAGCTATCTTACGACACTACCGTTAAGATTATGCTACGCTATTTGGAACGCAATTTGCTCCCTGACGTTGTCGTCAGAAGGCTTACTCGTTTGCTTTTAGCGTCTCGCCTTCGCTCCGGCTATAAATCCTCCTCTGAACTTCAACTCTCCGATCTCCTCCATTTCGTACACTGTAATCCCATTTTCCACTTACTTTCTCTGCGCCTTCTTGAGATCTATTATAAGTACTACAGACGGAGATGTTGCTAGGCTGATAAAATTAACCCCTTCTATCATTGAAGATGAACCTAACTGTGTTTATCTTGCAGCTTTGAAGGAGATGCCTATCGCCATCGAAACTGATAAGCCCAAAGTTCAGCATTACGAATTACCCACCTCTTTCTTCAAGCTGGTGCTCGGCAGGAATCTCAAATACAGGTATTTTGATGCATTTCTAATCTCTCTCTCTCTCTGTCACAACTTGATAGTTCATTATATTTTAGCCTCGTGTCTTTTTACCGTTTTAGGTTAATTAGATTATGAAATATCTTTTTCGGTCGATTTATCATAAAGGAATGATGACATAAAAGACAGGTACACCTTGTTATGTAGCTTACTCGATTATCCGTAATCAAGCATTTTACTGTATTTATCCAAGTATGCATATACAGAAAAAGAATTTGGAAATATAGATCTACACGAGATGTAACTCATCATCATTAGACAAATTATCAACATGTAAGTTTGAGCTTAAACAAATGTGCCCAAAACAGAGGTTCAAGGTTGAAAACGTGCCTTAATGAATGAACTCTTTGCAGTTCTTGTTACTTTTCTTCTGCGTCTAAGACACTGGACGAAGCTGAAGAAGCAATGCTGGAACTGTACTGTGAGAGATCACAGATGAAAGATGGTCACACAGTCCTTGACGTTGGATGTGGGTGGGGGTCACTGTGTATATACATTGCCAAGAAGTACAGTAATTCCAGAGTTACAGGGATCTGCAACTCCACTACCCAGAAATTGTATATAGAGGACAAGTGTAGGTATGCTGCTCGATTGGTTCCAACGTTCTGCAAATTAAACACCATTTGATGACCCAACTTAGTTTCCTTGTGCTCTGTTCAGGGATCTTAAGCTACAGAATGTGGAGATCATTGTTGCAGATATCAGCGCATTTGAAATGGATGCTTCTTATGACAGAATATTTTCTATAGAAATGTTTGAGGTTAGACTTTGAACTTCATCTGATGCGGATAATCTATATGAGGGCGTGTTTTTAATATATATATATATAAACTTAATTCATACCTTATTGACACAGCATATGAAGAATTATAAAGATCTTCTCAAGAAAATAGCCGGTTGGCTGAAGGAAGATGGCCTTCTGTTTCTTCATCATTTCTGCCATAAAGCATTTGCTTATCATTTTGAGGTGAAATTTATTTCATGTTAAACAACTCAGCCTATTTTGGTGTTCAACTTTCTGGACACTACTGGAGATGCAAACACAAGACTTGTACCTATGTTTATGTTTAGATGGGAAGAAAATCAGGGAGGAAAGAATATTGCGAGGGAAAACTTCCAAAACAAATAAATTTTTTACCTTTTGTTTAGAAATTCTCCATCCTAGTATTCTCTCTCCCTGTTTTCTCTTCATGTAAACATAGCAGGAAAGTTCCAATCAAATAATTTGTTGACTCTCCTTAGACTCCTGAACTAAAACAGGACAAAAATGAAGACGATTGGATCACTAGGTATTTCTTTACTGGAGGAACAATGCCTTCCGCAAATCTCCTCATCTATTTCCAGGTAAGCTTACTATGTGCAACCAAACTGTCACTGTTTTAATATTTTAATTTTGAAGTCAATTCCCATTAGTTCTCTGGGAAATCAACATAGGCGCCTGCAAAATAATTATATTTCAACTTTATACTGCATCCTGAGTTGCAGGATGATGTTAGCATTGTCAATCATTGGCTTGTCAACGGTAAACACTATGCACAGACGAGGTAAGAATGATCTGGATGGCTCAAAAATTTTACAGCAATTTTGAATCATATTACATCCTTAATTAGTACAGGGAAGTTTTTAGTTTACGGTACTGCTGAAGCCAAAAAATAAATTTATCTTGCAGCGAAGAATGGCTCAAAAGAATGGATCAAAACTTGACTGCCATCAAGCCGATCATGGAATCAACATATGGCAAGGATTCAGCTGTTATGTGGACTGTCTATTGGAGAACGTTCTTCATAGCCGTAGCAGAACTATTTGGCTACAATAATGGTGAAGAATGGATGGTCGCACATTTCCTATTCAAGAAGAAATGAACTGCAGCAGAAATCAAAATCCTCCAAAAAGATTCCAACCAAAGACGCCATTTCTAATGATCGTACCTTCATTGATTCAGACAGTTCATTTGGCTCCCATTTATGTGCAATCTCGCGACAGTAAGACCACATGAGGGAGCACGTGCGACTCATCATTTTAGTTAGAAACCTTTCATCTTATGCCATTGAAGTTATCATCGGTGTCTATTCTACTATTGCCCAAAGAACTTGTGACATATTATTACAGTATTCATCGAAAAATGAAGCAGAAAGTGGGAACGACTGGTATGATTTTTAAAACTCCAAAGCACATTTTTTTTCATATCCATAATCCGGACTTTCATATTGTGAATCCACCATCATCACTTCCTTTTCCTCTGAAGTAGACCATGGATTAAAATCGTCAAGACAAAATCTCCTGGAATTACAGTAATCCAAACAAAGACCTAATAGAGAGGCAGAGGGAATATAAAAGGGAAAATTATAATAACGTCCCAAGCAAGAAGAGAAATGAAAAAATGGTCCATTGAAATCCTAAAATGAAAAAATGGTCTCATTGACAACTCTAGGTACTGGTCATTGACAATTTGAGAGGCCTCCATTGACAACTCTTTGATACCATTTTTTTATTTTACGATTTTAAGGGATCATTTCTTCATTTTTCTTTTTGTTTGGGTCCTTATTGTATTTTTCCAATATAAAATCGGCCATTCACTCTTGTCGTCCCACCTCCGATCATCGGCTTATCTGCACGAAAATCACAAATTCAGAAGTAAGAAGCCTACCATTTTGTTTAGATGCATGTTAAATCAACGCTGATTATGAACACATTATTTTCTTCACTCAGTTGAATCTTAATAAGCTTCATAATTCAAAAAATAATAATAAAAAGGTCGAGGTAAAGTATAAATTAATTAAAAGTAACTAAATAATTTTGAAACAAGTGAGTTTCAAGTTGAACTTCATCATATAAAATCAAATCCAATGATGATAGTGTATATTATAGAGACCATATTCACCTGAAATTAGCGGTGGAAACAGGCCAGGCGGCCTATGGCCTGACCTGTTTTCGGCCTAGCCTGTCAGGCTAAAAGGCCAGACTCAGGCCTGCTTTGAGGCTTGTTTTCTTAAAAAGGTTAGGCTCAGACTTACTGACAGGCCTGTTAGGCCTGTCAGGCTGACCTGAGCCTGTAAAGTATTTTAAAAAAAAATCTCACACACCTCACATCTTAACCCTAAATCCCATAATTCTTATTACCAAATCTTATCTCAAGTGGATCATTAATTTATGTATTTGGATCATTAATTTATGCATTTGGGCCTGTTTTCGGCCTATTTGAAATAGTCCTGTTTTCGGCCTGTTTGAAGCAAGTTTGTTGTGAAGCCTGTAGCTTGTTAGCCTGTTTAATTTTTTTTAATTACAGGCCTCCTTAACAAGCCATAGGCCAAGCCAAGCCTGTATACAAGACAAGCTCAGGCCGAAAAAAAGGCCTGTTACAGGCTACATGCCAGGCTCAGACCATCCAGTGCCTTAACAGGCCAGGCCTGTGCCTGGCCTGTTTCCACCCCTACCTGAAATATAGTTTTAAAAGATGATGATTCATTATTCACGTCCTAACAACTATCAAATTGAGGGCCTGTTTGGAAACACGTTTGCCCCATCAAAACGCACGGTGTGAAAGAAAAGCCCAGTGGACTTATTGAATAAGTGTTTGGGTCCACAGTGATTTTTTCTGCGCTTTTATCCTAATCGTAGCTTCTAATAGAAGCCCAAACCCATGGCTTTTCTTCCTGCCGCACTGTAGCTTGTATTATTCAAATCTCAGCTCGCAGCTTCTTCCTCGTCACTTTCGGCTTCGCTTCTCCCTAGTCGACACTCCCTTGAACTGTGACGGTGGCTTATGTCTATGGATCACCGCTAAGAAGGCTCGCGGCTGTTCGTGGCTAGAGGGTGGTGTGACGACGTTTCTGCTGCTTGTTCTTTGGTCGTTGGCAGAAAATTTCCCATCTCCTGTATTGGTAAGTGGCAAAGACATGTTTTCCTCCTTGCATGTCGGTGGTTTCAGTCATCTAAGGGTGAATCTGGTAGGATTGCGTTGGGTGTTAGTGGCGGCGACATGTGTGTTCTTGGCGTTTTCACCGTCACCATCTATTGGGGTTTCCATGTGTTGGGCAGATCCATGGTTGGGTAGCCTGATCTCTGCTTGCTGGATAATGTCGGGTGGCCAAAAAAGTTCAAACTCGCCGGAGCAGTGGCCTTTAGGTGGGTCCGTTATTTGATTTTTTTTTTGTTTTCGTTGGTTTTTTTTGCGACACTGGCGTTACGCCTGTTTTTCCTCCCGTCTGCTATCACCTATATGTTCCCTTGCCCTGAGGCCGCCGTTGCACAGTGTCACGGTGCCCGGTGTTACAGTAGCCGCCAAAAATGAAGTCGTGTTGTTCTTGTTTTGGCTATAACTCTGTTTTTGTTCTCCTTTTTTCTACAACTCTGTTCTTGTTTTGCCAAAAATGTGTGTGAAAGAAGCATAATCATCGTGTATCTGCTAATCCTGCCTCACATTTCATAAAAGCATCATCATGGTAATTGTAGCCGATATTACTCATGAATCAATATTTATTGAACTGATCAAATATGCTGTTTTTTTTCATATTATTTTTCTTTTTTCATCCATTTCCCTCTTGCCAATTTCATTTCCTCTGTGTATGCTGTATCTGCCGAAAATGAAGCTCTGGTGTTCTTGTTTTTGCTAATTTATGGGACATTCTATTTCTCTCACTTGTTTGGTTGCTAGGAAGACTCAGGAAGGAATTTGTGCTTGGTTTTACCGTGAATCTTCCGAAATGAGATCATAACAAATGAATTGAGCTTAAATACACATTCTTTACTTTGTTGTTGGGTATTTCTTTAGGGTCCCTGAAGTGGAAACTCTGAGGCCTTCTGCATTGTTTGTGTTATGAAATGGATGCTTTATTCTGCTTTTGAACAACAATTTCCAGTTTTTCTGTTATGTTCAGCTATTAGGTTGCGTGCCTTGAGTTAACTCTCTTTCGTTTATCACTTTACTGTTGTTGTTTTGGAAGATTCGAATTCTCTCATGTTCTAAACAAGCCTCATAATTCTGCCATAAACATTTATGAGTGTTTGTTCATGCTTACAACTTTAGAGATGAGGGTTCCTATGCAATCGATATTTAACTCTGTTTTTGTTATTCTTTTCGTTGTAACTCTGTTTACACCCATAATTCGACAAGGAAAAACAAAACCATGTTAGAACACACAGTGAAATCATCTTAATTATATGATAAAGATAGATTCCTTTTAATTAATATAAATATTATAGCAATAATGAAAATGTGCTTACGAAAGGGATAATATACATTAATAAAGGATCATAGGCTTGATTTATTGTTTCACATGTCAGACCATTTTATATGTCTCTTGATTTAAAAAGAAAGCAAAAGAAAAGAAAACAAGAATTCACTAATAAATGAAAGCAAAAGCATGTACTAGACAAATATATCAAAAAACTAAAATGGACGTAATTTATGGATTTCTCTCTATTTTCTTGTTTTGGAAAAGAATGGAGATAGAATAATTTTAATGGTTTTTCATTAGAAATTAAGCATTATTTGAGATCCTACCTAGTTGAAGCTATGTGTGTGTGTTCCCATTTTTGCCCAAATCAAAGTTATTATTTGGTTTTTTATTTTATTTATTTATTTATCACTCTTTGACTACTCAATTAACGTAATTGAAACTTTACCGTTTTGCTTTACATTGAAATTAGATGTTTTTAATGAATCCTGGTTAAATCAAGTAGGGGAAAATCAATGTGCTTTAGGTAAAATAGTTGAGTTTAGATTTAATTTGGTTGATGCTTCTAAAACAAAAACCTTCTTATGTTGATTTCTTACCAGCTTAATATTGGCTCAAAATCGATATATTTACTTTGGCCAGAACAAATTTAGTGTTTTTATTATTTATTATTAACTAGTTCATTCACTTGTTTGTTTGTATTGTTTTGTTCATTCATTTATTATTCGATTGGGTGAATGCATTATTTTGTACACAAGGCCGGAAAGCTAGGGTATAATTGCTTGTATTCATACTATTTTTATATTTTGTCTGTTAATAAAAATTTATTTTGATGTCATTATTTTTAATAACTTATAAATTTACCAAAAAATGTTATAATTTTAAATTACTTTACATTATATTTCTATTTTATTTGATGGATTTTCATTTTCATTTGAATTTAAAATTTAATTATTTCTTATACACTCCATCTGGTCCATTTGAAATTGAGTATGTATGTAACTTGCTTATATATGTACATTCATCAAAATATAGATATGTTTTGTGATTATAGATATATTTTTGGGGTTGAAGTTATTGTGCTATTAAATGTGATTAAACTTTAATTGAGTAGTTAATATATGTTTGTCTAAACTTGTTAATAGTAGACATAGAAGTATGAACAAGGACAAAAAGTAAGGCAATGTGGGATGTAAGAACCACAGGGGTTTTCATACACGAATGCCTTGGTCAAATCTACAAGAAAGAACGACTAGGATCGTCATTCACAAAGGATGGGTGGAAGAACATGCTGCACTCATTTAAGGAGAAAACAAAACGATCATATGACAAGAGGCAACTGAAAAATAGGTTAGATAGCCTAAGGAAAGATTGGAAGGCATGAGATAAGTTATTCTCCAGAGAGACGGGTATATCTTTTGACTCTGTGAAGAATATGGTGATTTCAGAAGATAAGTGGTGGGATAGGAAAATATTGGTACTAATTCCTTCTTGACATTGTTATTGTCATTATTATTGTTGTTGTTGTTGTTGTTGTTAAATGTATTTTCATTATTATATGCATACAAGATAGTGAAGATTACGCCAAGTATAGGTACAAAGGCCTCATGTTCGCAAAAGAATTGGAGATACTTTTTAAGGATGTTATAGCATCAGGCAACAGAATGTTCACACCGTCTTCTACACATCGGATGTCACTAGCTGATGATGACGACGACGACGTCTACTAACCCACAATGGACTTAAAAGAAGGTTTAGGAGATAGTAAGGAAGATCTTGTACCTCCTAGTACTGGAGCTAGTGTGGGAGTGACAACTAGTTTGGAGTGAATTACCTTGACAATAAACACTCCACCTAGTGCGCATAGTGCTTTGGGAAGCAGTGAGAAGAGAAAGAGAGCTGAAAGGTCGGGCAAATCAGAAAAGAAAAAAACCGCAACCTCGCAAGCAATTGTAGATGCAGTTGGTAGGATAGCTGACGCATCTTAAGATAAAACATATGCTCTAAAAAAGATCGTAATGAATGATCTACAAGTGAGCGACGTCGTACAAGAATTACTGAGGATTCCAGAAGTTGCTAGTACAGGGACTTTCGCCGTCGATGTTGCAATATGATGATGTACCAGATTACTCGTGACATGTATGTTGGGCTGAAAGAAGATAAAGAGGCTTTGCTAGACTGGTTGCTCGAACATGCTTACAACACCGCTAAACTTTAGAAACCCCTGACTCGTTGAACACTACTTTATGCCACTTTCTAAAACTTTATTATGTATAATTAAAAGATATAGTTAGCCCGTTTTATGCCAATTTTGAATGTTACTAACCTTTGGTATATGACATTGATTTTCAATTTGCACAGTGTTATAATTATATTTGATTTCATGCAATCCTGCTACTCACATAGGTTACATCGTTCATGGCAAGTTCGAGTCGTGGGGATATTTTCGAGGGAACGAAGGAAGTAGGATCATCTCGTACAGCTAGAAGGTCCCAACTCATTTCCCTTATAGATCAAGAGATGACAGAGTATGAGCAGGTGGCTGTCTTGATGGCTCAATATGTCATGCTTTATGTTTGTAAAGAACCCCGTAGAACTAGTGAGCAAACATGTGCACAGTGGGTGCAAGAGGTACTGGAAGGCCATGATAGATTTTCCCTGAGAATTTCTGAGTGGAAAAGCATATCTTCCAGCTCTTATGCTCCAAATTGGTACAATATGGGTTGCGGAGGACTAGGTACATTGGAATAGAAGAAATGGTAGTCATGTTCCTATACACAGTTGGACATATACAAGGAAATAGAATCTTACAAAAACGATTTCAACATTCTGGAGAAACTATTCACATGATCTTCCAAAGGGTTTTAGCTGCTTGTGTAAACCTATCAGCAGAAACTATCAAACCGCTTGATCCTGAGTTTCGTGATTGTCACCCAAAAATCTGCAACGACCAACGATATTACCCATACTTTAAAGATGCAATAGGAGAAATGGATGGAACTCATATAAGGTGTGTGGTCAGCGAATCTGAACAAGAGAAATATATCGAAAGAAAGGGGTATCTGACACAGAATATCATGGCCGTATGTGATTGGGACATGTGCTTCACTTTTGTGTTGGCAGGGTGGGAGGGAACTGCACATGATGCTCGTATCTTCCAAACTGCTATTTCTACTCCATCTATGAATTTCTCCCATCCACCTGAAGGTATCTCTTTAACACCTGAACCTACATTGTGTGTTTGTTTTTTTTGTGACATTTGCCATAATTTTACGGTGTTAAACAAAATTGTGAATATATTAGGAAAATATTATTTAGTCGACACTGGCTACCCAACACCAATCAGATATCTTGGTTCGTATAGACGTGAGCGTTATCACATTCCAAACTTCAGGCGACACCAGGGATTTATAACTCCGAACGAGATGTTCAACTATTATCATTTAAGCTTGAGGACCACTATCGAACGGATGTTTGGAGTATGGTAGAATAGATTTCAGCTCTTGAAAGAAATGAAGCCTTTAGCTTCGAAACACAAGTCCAAATTGTTTGTCAATAATGACTATACATAATCTTATCTGCAGAAATTCTCAAACAGATATGGATTTGCAACAAGCTGAAACACAAAACGGATTTGCTGAAGGTAATAATGATCCAATTGAAGTAGCATCCACATCAACGATCCGTAGATTATCTTCAACACATATGAATAATGTTTGTGACACGATCAGAGACCAAAATGCTAGTTGTAGATAATCCAATTATGATTCACTTCATGTATGACATTCTGATTAAAAAATATATTTATCCTTTTTTAATTAAATGCTTTAGTGTATTTTTTTTTCTTTTTCAATAATTATTGAAATTTTTTTTATTTTAATTTTTTTTACACTTTTTAATATCAATTATAACAATATATATATGAACAGATAAAAAAAGTTCATGTCTTTTTCAGTCATTTTTCATCTAAACGGGCTTTTCAAATGCTAATCCAAATAGGTTCAAGGTTAAAAAAAATCACTCCTGCCACCGCTAATCCAAACATAAATCACATTTACAATATAACTTTTTTTTAATATGACTTTTATAAAAGCTCATTTAAAAAAAAACCACTTTTCTACTGTTAATACAAATACGCATTGAATCGGGCAATATCAGTAGTTCTGAACCACGCAAGAACAAACAAGCATTGAATGAAAAACAATAGTGCAGACGAGTAAAGAAAAGTCTCAGAGATGATTTATAAAATGTAATTTCTTTTCTATTTTTCTCTCTGGTCTGTCATTTTTCATATTTAAATAGTAATGATAATTTCTCATTCCTTTATTCCTGCTATTCCCTTCTGATCACTTTGGAAAGATTCAAAGTCACTGGGATCATTAGCTGATTAATTTCTTGTCCAATGCTCTATTAAACTGGTGACGATAATCATTAAGCATCTGGTACTCAATGTTTAATTAAGAACATTATTACACTAGAAGCAAATTTAATTCACCGTGAAAAGTGAAGACAATTACTTGCGCGCGTGTACCGCAACCAATAAGGAAGAGTCGAATTCAATATAAACATAGAATTTGAGTATACATAATGAGAAGGGACCCCCCGAGTTTGAAAGAAAACAGAGTCATCATATAGTTTATACAGTAAACTTTCCTAAATGATCTATATATGCATATATAACGAACTATCTACAGGGAATTAAAAGCAGGAAAATGTGAGTAAAATCTAAAATTGCATGCCAAACATGAGCCTAGGGCACAATTCGGAAAATGCATATTAGGTTTTTTAATGTGCACAGTATTTTCAGGTGGCAGCTCTGTTCCTTTTACTTAGTATGTGACATTACCAAGGGAAGATTTTTTCTGAGTTTTGTTGGGAATACACTTTTGGGCGTGTCGTGGCACTGTGCAGAATGAGACTGCTTCAGTTTTTTACTTCAAAGAAACAAACTTAATTTGTATATAAGGTTTGGAAAACGTACACGTAGGTCATCAAAACTTACTGCAAAGAATTTTTCCTAAATTAACCTAGGGTATGTTTGAGAAAACAGTTGGGGGCCATAAACACACGGTTATAGTGCTTGTTTGTTTGAGCTTATTTGAATCGGGCTTATTATATAAGCGCGATTCACGTAAATCGAGATAAATCTCCTCCACATATTTATCTCGTAGACCGTGAAAGCACTTCGTAGACCGTAAAAACTACCTCGTAGACCGTAAAAGTTACTTCGTATTCCGTGAATTACAATTCATAAGCACGATTAAAATTTTCAACCGCTGTTCCAAACAAGCACATAGTGTAAAAAGCACAGTGGTGGGTAAAATACCTTGTTTGGGTTATCATTTGTACAACTGGACTTTTAGCCCAAAAGCAGATTTTGAGAAAAAGCAACAAATTCAAGTTTTTCATGGTGCTTGAAGGCGGCATGGTAGAAATCCGATATTATGGAGCAATAAATGCCATTTGAAATCCCTACCCCTCATTGCATTTTTGCTTTATCTAATCTCTTCTCATTTTCTCACGAACTCCTCGCTCAACCATGGTTGTTCTCTCATATCTTGGTGTCATTCTTGCATGTAGTAGTGTAGTCGCCGTTGGGTGTTAGTGTCGTCGGAGGCTGTGAATCTCATCGTCGTCCATCAGTGGTTCGCTGTTGGGAGGTGGTCCTTCTCTGATCTATTCCTTCTTCAGTTGCGTGGTGTTAGGTGTACGGCTTCTCCTTGCCGTTTGTTGGCCAAATCCGTTTGTGGGTGTTGTGATCTGTGGTAGCCGGATGTCCTCTGGTGGCCGGATCTTCTCTGCTATGATAGGTTTTTTCCCCCTCTATGTTGTGGTTACCAGATATGTGCGTGTTTTTTTAAAGGCTGAGATATTGAATTTGAAGATTGTTTATAACCTGGGTCATTCAAGATTTCAATCTCCACGGTCCAAAAATTAAAGAAAAAACATTGAATCATGCATTAACCGGTCACTTTTCTAGATTTCGACGATTTATAGCTAGTGGTCAAGTCTCTCTCCCACAACTAACTAACCAACATCTCTGATCGGTCTTCTCTCTCTCACCTCTTGAAAGAACAAGCAGCCTCACAAGTACCCAGCTTCGTTTTTAATCTTTCTTGTACTATCTGTTTGTTTGCTGCTGGTGCTGTCTGTAGGACTTGTCTCTCTCTCTCTCTGAGGGGAAGTCTCTCCTTTCTCCTTTCTCCTTTTCTTTTGCTCCCTCATCTCTCCACTTGCTGCAATAATCTCTCTGTTAATCCATTTCTTTTTAGTTTTCCTTCTATCTTTTTGAGCTTACTGTTGCAAATGAAGTTCTCTAATACTGCCCCTAATGTGAAAACTTGCTGCAGTTTTCTTACTCTTTCTTTCTTAGTTTGATGACATTTATCTATGGATTTCTTATTTTCTTCATCTCTCTGTATGGAATGATTTTGAAGTTTATTCCTCTGTACCTCATGATTCATGTGCAGTGGATTCTCTGAGTTGCGTAATTGGCTCTTTGGGATCCCTTCTTTGTGTTCCTTGAGAATAAATTAGAAGCTCTTGTTTTTGGCAGAGTCAATAAGATCAATTTTAAATGTAGTAATCAAATTTGAAATAACGATGATTTCCCTTGTAGGCTGAACACTTTCTCCCTTTCTCTATCATAATTTTACCTTGTGGTGACCAGAGGGTATCCAAATTTGTTTGGATAATAAGAGATATTTGGCATATAAGATTCCTATAAAGCTTTGGCACATTGTGGACAAATTTTAAGGAATAAAAAATTGGACCGGACAATAAATCGGTCATGACACAAGTTTAAAGGTTAATGGGTTAATTGAGGTTGGATTGGTGGTCAAACCGATCATATTAAAATATTACAATTTATTAGTGGTAATATCTATATTAATATATTTTCAAACTTCTATAGATAAAAATGAAGATCTTTAGAAAGAAAATGCTTAAAATCTATTAGTATTAGTTATGGTGTCTATACTTATACAATGATATCTTCTTTTCTATAATTAATTAATTAATTATTATATCCCCTCAAAATCTTCTTTTTTTCAGATTTGTTATTTCTTTATCTACTTTTCTCGTTATCTTAGTGTTTAAACTCATTTTTTTTCCTTAAAAATAGCGCAAGATAGTAGTTAGAGGAATAAAAAATGTATTTTCACAAAAAAAAGTAAAAAATGCGACCGGTCCAACTACCGGTTTTACCGATTCAAACCTGTTCACGGGCTGATGCCTGCACCAGACCAAACCACTGACCGTTCACTGGTTCAACTGGTCGAACTGGCTGGTCCAATTTGATTTTTTGTACAGTGACAAATTTGAGTTTGATGATTCTAGAAAATTTAGTAAGACCTTTTTCCTGCAATTGGTTCACTAGCCGAGGTACTGAATAGGGTTGTTCAAATCCAAGACCAAGACCGGGACCAAGATCCCCCAATCCTAGTCCCGGTCCCGATTTTTAGCCGGGATGCACATATGTATCTCGGTCCCGGGATTACCGTGACTGGGACCGGGACCGGGACGAGACCGAGAATTCTCGGTTTTTTTTAAAAAAAGTAAATTTAAAATATATTATTATATTAATTAATTTTTTTATAATCTAGTGTTTAAAATAATCATTTAACAACTAACAAGGCCATAATAATCACACAAATTGATTTAGAATTGAAGAATAATAATAATATTATTATTATTATTATTATTATTATTATCACCTTTATCATCTTATTTATTAACTTTATACATTATATAGTTAGGATTAGTATTATGATATATACGGTTTAGCTCCAACTAAAAATGTAATACACATCTTATCAAATGATAACTTAATTTATGGAGTAAAAAACACAAAAATAAAAATATAACTTAATTTATAAGGTAAAAAAAAAATCGGGACCATTGGTGATCCCAGTCCCAGCCGGGACAGAAAATTCCCGGGATTAAAATCTCTGGGACTAGGCCGGGACAACCAAGACCGGGATATTTTAAACACCCTTAGTATTAAATTTAAAGAGGAATATGAAGTATTATAGAAATTGATATGTGCGAGTTGTGAGGGCAGGGGATTTTGACATCAAGTTAGATAATTTAATTATAGGGGGCATTGTTGGTTGATGATTAATACTACAGATTTACATTGCCACCAAATCTGACATTGAAGAACTTTGAGGGACTAAATCTTAGGAAGATCGGTAAGTTGAGAAATTGTTGAGGGATTTTAATAAATCAAATGATTTTTTTTTTCTGAAAATGATTCATTTGTAATGCTAATTTAATTTCCATACACTATATTTTTAAACTCAAACCTCATTCATCATAAGTGTAGGATTTAAAGTACATGTTCTTCTTACCGCTTTCTGCTGTCATATTTTTTGAATTATTATATAAGATTAGTGTGTGAAATGCGAACAAAAGAATGTTATTTCATTCTTGTTAATGGAGGCCTGTGATGTACGCTTACTTATTCAGTAATATATTAATGAGGACTAAAATAATAGTACGTTCTTGCTTGTTAAAAGTTTATTTGCATGTGCTAATTACTTATATATATAAGAATTGCCATTTCTTTGTGTTAACTTGCCCATTATTGTCATAGAAATTTGAACAATGATAAAAGTAAAGTAACATGGGATGTAAGTTCGACAGGAATTTTCATCCACGAATGCATTAATCAATATACAAGAAACAACGTCATGAATCATCATTTACGAAGGAAGGGTGGAAGAACATTATGTCCAGATTTAATGAAAAAGCAGGAAAATCATATGACAAGAAACAACTTAAAAATAGGTTAGATAGCTTGAGGAAAGAATGGAAGACATGAGACAAGTTATTCTCAAAAGAGACCGGTATAGCCTTTGACTATGCAAAGAATATAGTGATTGCAGAAGATGAGTGGTGTGAGAGGAAAACAAAGGTACAAAATTGTTAAGCTTATATAATAAGTTGTATTATTATTATTATTATTATTAGTATTTTAGATAAGGCTTTGATTTTGGTTACTTGTATGCATGCTGGAGAATTCCGCGTATGAAAAGTATACGTCCAATGGCATAAAGTTCACTAAAGAATTACAAATATTATTCAAGGATCTTATGGCATTGGGAGAGAAAATGTTCACACCATTTTCAACACAGGGGATGTCACTAGATGATGACGAAGAGGATGTGTACCGACTAACAATGGGCCTAAAAGAAGGATCAAGTGATAGTGAGGAAGAACTTGTAATTGCTAATACTCGAGGTAGTGTGGAAGTGACAACAGATGTATAAGGCATAACCTTGACAATAAACACTCTACCTAATACACCTAGTAGGTCAAGAAGCATTGGGAAGAGAAAGAGAGGTAAACGGTCGGAGACATAAAAAAAAGCAAAAAATTCCATCATCAAACAAATAGGAGATGTTGTTAGTATGATAGCTATCACACTTAAGGATAGAGCATATGCCCTTAAAAAGATCTCTAATAATGATGCACCAATGAGTGAGGTTGTAGCTGATTTACTAATCATTCTGAAAATTACTAAAGATGATGACTTTTGCCCCTAATGCTGTAATAAGATGATACACTAAATATGTTGGGAGATGTTTATTGGACTAAAAGGAAATAAACGTGTTCTTGTTACAGTGGTTGTGGAAACATGCTTACAACACCTCATCACTTCAGAACCCCTCGAATCACTGAACTCAATTTTATGACACTTATGAATGTTATGATAGTGCTTGATTATGTGTAATTCTAACGATATGACTCACCTTATGAATGTTATGATAGTACTTGATTATATGTAATTTTAATTATATGAATGACCTTATGAATGTTATGATAGTAGTTATTTAAGTTATACGACACAACTATATTTTATGAGACTTATGAATATTAGAATGTTTTGCTATATCGTGTGAATTTACTTGCAAAATTTATAATTGTAATTGATTTCGTACAATGTTAGCCATCACACATGTTACATCATCCATAGCAAGTTTGAGTGATGAGGCTATTTTAGACGGAATGGAGGAAGTAGGGTTGTCTCTTGCAGAGAAAAAGTCCCTGTTGATTTCTTTTTTAGAGGAAGATATGACAGAGTATAAACAAATTGGTCTCTTGATGGCTCAATATATCATGCTTTATGTTTGCAAAGAGCCACGTAGAATTAGTAAGCAAATAAGTGCAAAAGGGTTTGCAAGGCTATGATGCAGTTTGTCTTGAAAATTTTTGAGTGAAAAACGTGTCTTCTTTCACTTATGATCTAAATTGATAAAACATGGGTTAAGCTAAGGAAGACTAAGTACATGAGAGTTGAAGAAATGGTTGTCATGTTTTTATATACAGTTGGACATGGATTAGGAAATAGAATCATACATGAACAATTTCAACATTTAGGATAAACTGTTAATAGGATTTTTCATATGATTTTAAATGCTTGTGTCAATCTATCCACAGAAAATATCAAACTTGATCTAGAGTTTCATCATCGTCACCCAAAAATATGAAATGATTCATGATATTATTCAAGGATGCAATAAGAGTAATTGATGGAACTCACATCAAGTGTGTGGTCAGTTAGTCTGAGCAAGACAAATATATTGAAAGAAAGAGATATCCAACATAGAATATCATGGTCCTATGTGATTAGGATATGTGCTTTACTTTTGTGTTGATAGGTGGAGGATACTGCACATAATGCTCGTGTGTTCCATACTGCTATCTCTACTCTATCTATGAATTTCCCCCATCCACCTCAAGGTATATATTTAACACTTGCACTTACATTCTTTTTTGTTTTTTTTCACATTTTCTATTATTTCACGGTGTCAACAAAATTTCTTCATTTATCAGGGAAATATTATTTGGTCGATGCTAGTTATCTAACACTAGTTGGATATCTTGATTCGTATAGACGTGAGCGTTATCACCTTCCAGACTTCATGCGACAACCAAAATTTAAAAATCATAACGAGATCTTTAATTATTATCATTCAAGTTTAAAGTGCACTATAGAAAGGACATTTGGAGTTTGGAAGAATATGTTTTAAATATTGCAAGATATGCACTCATATAGCTTTGAAACATAAGTCCATATAGTTTTGTATAATAATGGTTATACATAATCTTATCTGGAGAAATTCCTAAACTGGTATGGATTTTTTAGGAGCTGAACGAGGAAATAGAGGTGATGAATGTAAAAATGATCCACTTGATGTGACATCTTCATCAAATATTATTATATTATCTTCAACACAAATGAATCATGTTCGTGACATAATCAGAGAATAATTTGTTAGATATAAGTGATCCAATTAGCAATGTACTATTATTTAGTATCAACCTTTTATATACATTTGTATGCATTCTAATTTATATAGAATTTTATCCATTGTTAATTAAGTACTTTAGTGTTTTTACTTTTTTTTCAATAATAATTTCACTTTTTTTATTTTATCAAATTTTAATTTTTCTCTTCAATTATCACTACATATGTATGTATCTAAACTTGTTTTTTAAATAATAATCTAAACAAGTTTAAGTTTGGAAAAAAATCATTTCTACTACTGTCAATCCAAACACAAATCACATTTACAATCTAATTTTTATCCTATCTTAATTTTTCAAAAATTAGGTTAAAAAAAACTACTTCTGTTGCTGCTAATCCAACTTTTTGCCAATCTCATCCTCCCACGTTTTGCTTGTCCATGACACGTGTCTTACAGCCAAATGGCCACAGCTTGTTTTGGCTGACCCTGACTTTTTCATGGTCAAGGCTACTTGTCCAGTGTAAACTTCTTGCTTTTGAATTAATTGCATAATAAATGCTGATTACACTTTTGTTTTTCAATTTATTATCAATGACATTTATCTAACTATTTTGGCTGAACCTGACTTCTTCATGGCCAAGGCCACTTGTCCAGTGTAAATTTCTTGCTTTTGGATTAATCGCATAATAAATGCTGATTACACTTTTGTTTTTCTATTTGTTATCAATGACATTAATCAAACTATTTGAGACAATCCCACTCAACAGATAGTGGCGGTAACAAAATGTGGATATCTCTCAACAGAGACTCAAATTTTTGTTTTGTCATAAAATGTGGGTATCTCTTAATAAAGACTTAAACATTTATTTGTCACGTTAAGAGAGTCTCACTTTTTTTATCAGCCCCAATAGAATGATAAAAGAATACTCCCTCTTGTTCGGACCCACCACATAAGACCTTATTAGTAAATCATATTACTACTTCTGATCCTAAATATAAGATTTAACTTATTTTTGTTTTTTGAGAAGTTAAAGAAACAAAATAAATTACTTAATTATATCATATATTATGTATAATTAAATTATATATTAGTTTATAAGTCATACAAATTAATTTAGAAAAAAGGATAAATAGAAATATTTTGAAGTAATATAATTAATTTTCTTAATCTCCTTAAAATAGTCAATTGTGACTTATATTTAGGAGAGAAAGTGGTATTGTTTAACATTAATAACATAATTATTAGTTTCGTAATTATATTTCCAGCTCCTCCTCTCATGGTGTGTCACAGGATGAAAGCCTGGCCAGGTAAACTCCTCCATTATTGGCGCTTTCTGGGAATCTGTTTGTCTAAGGGGCTGTTTCATACCAAACAGCCCCTAGTGATCTTAATTTTTAAAAATAACTTCCAGTCCAAAATAACCCGCATCAAGGTGCGGCCAGTCAGCCAATGATCTGTTTTTTTTTTTTTTTTGTTCTTTCGGGGAAGTCAGCCAATGATCGTCTGCCACAAAATGCAATCTAATAGTTAGATTAAATCTTATTCGTCTGGTATTTAATATAATGTATATTATTTATCAAATTTAATTAGATTAAGAAAATTTATTAAATTAGGTAATTTGACATTTATTTTCTAAAACATCATAATCATTTTACTTAATTTATCGATTCTATCTTCTCCTTAATTATTATTGAGGGAGCATTAATATAGGTAAATTTAAAAAAATATTGACAAATATAAAAATTATGTCTTATATTTAAGATTAAAATCAACCACCTGCATATGTATTATATTAAGGATCAAAGGCAGTATGCTAAATATAAAACCTACTTGACCTTTTTTTTAGAGAAATTAAGGGAGTTAAAAATTTTATTTAATTATATAATATATTGTGTATGATTAAATTATATATTATTTTATAAGTTAGAAAAATTAGTTTGTAGAAAAAATAATAAATATTAATATTTTAAAATAATTTAATCACCTTCCTTAATCCTTTCAAAAAAATCAATAGGATATTATATTTAGGAGCGGAGTAGATGCTGGAGCCTACAAGGTACTCTCTCAATCTTAAATATAAGACATAATTAATTTTTTATAAAGATATTAAAGAAGCTAATTAAATTACTTTAAAATATTTATATTTACCATTTTTTTTATAAACTATTTTATCTAATTTATAAACTAATATATAATCTTAAGTATCACAAGAATTTATTTAGTTTCCTTAATTAGAAAAAAAAAATCAACTGTGGAGTACGATGATTCAATCCAGAATTGGAAATAAGAATCGTCATCTTATCCAAGAGACAGAAGAGAGGGAATCCGGTGTGTGCTCCCATGGAAGCAATACTACAGCTATCTTACGATACTACCGTTAAGATTATGTTATGCTATTTGGAACGCAATTTGCTCCCTGACGTTGTCGTCAGAAGGCTCACTCGTTTGCTTTTAGCGTCTCGCCTTCGCTCCGGCTATAAATCCTCCTCTGAACTTCAACTCTCCGATCTCCTCCATTTCGTACACTGTAATCCCATTTTCCAATTGCTTTCTCTATTATTCTGTGTTTCTCTGCGCCTTCTTGAGATCTATTATAAGTACTACAGACGGAGATGTTGCTAGGCTGATAAAATTAACCACTACTATCATTGAAGATGAACCTAACTGTGTTTATCTTGCAGCTTTGAAGGAGATGCCTATCGCCATCGAAATTGATAAGCCCAAAGTTCAGCATTACGAATTACCCACCTCTTTCTTCAAGCTGGTGCTCGGCAGGAATCTCAAATACAGGTTCTTTTTTTTTTAATTGCATTTCTAATTTTTCTTTCTCTGTTTGACTACTTGATAATTCGTTCTAACCTCATGTCCTTTTACCGTTTTAGGCTAATTAGATTATGAAATGTCTTTTTCGGTCGAATTCTCATTAAGGAACAATGACATGAACGACAGACAAACCCTATTATATGGCTTACTGGATTATCCGTAATCAACCATTTTACTGTATTTATCCAAGTATGTATACGCAGAAAAAACTCCAGAAATATAGATTTACACGAGATGTAACTCATCATCATTAGACAAATTCTCAACATGTAAGTTTGAGCTTAAACAAAACTGCCCAAAACAGAGGTTCAAGGACCGAACTTTTTGCAGTTCTTGTTACTTTTCTTCTGCGTCAAAGACACTGGACGAGGCTGAGGAAGCAATGTTGGAACTATACTGTGAGAGATCACAGATGAAAGATGGTCACACCGTCCTTGACGTTGGATGCGGCTGGGGGTCACTGTGCATATACATTGCCAAGAAGTACAATAATTCTAGAGTTACAGGGATCTGCAACTCCACTACCCAGAAATCGTATATAGAGGACAAGTGTAGGTATGCTAACAGATTGGAACCAACGTTTTGCAAATTAAATACCATTTGATGAGTCAACTTAGGTTCCTAGTGCTCTGTTCAGGGATCTTAAGCTGCAAAATGTGGAGATCATTGTTGCAGATATAAGCATATTCGAAATGGGTGATTCTTATGACAGAATATTTTCCATAGGAATGTTTGAGGTTGGACTTTAAACCTCATGTGATGCAGATAATAATATATGAGGGCGTGTTTTTAATTTATATATATATAAACTTGATTCATACCTTCTTGACACAGCATATGAAGAATTATAAAGATCTTCTCGAGAAAATAGCCAGTTGGTTGAAAGAAGATGGCCTTCTGTTTGTTCAGCATTTCTGCCATAAAGCATTTGCTTATCATTTTGAGGTGAAATTTATTTCATTTTAAACAACTTATTAGCCTCTTTTGGTTTTCGCTTTTCTGGACACTGCTTGAGATATAGACTAGACTTGTAACCTGTGTTGGGATAAAAAGAAAATTAGAGGGGAAAACTCTAAAAAATAGTAGAATTTTTTACTATTTTGGGTAGTTTTGCTTTCTAATATTCCTCATCTATTTTCCTCTCACTTTTCTTTCCATCTAAACATAGAAGTAGAATTCCAAAAAGACAATTCGTTGACCTTTAGATTCCTTAACTAATAAACAGGACAAAAATGAAGACAACTGGATTACTAGGTACTTCTTTACAGGAGGAACAATGCCTTCTGCAAATCTCCTCCTTTATTTCCAGGTAAGCTTACTATATGCAACTGGCGCTTGCTCTGTCAATGAAAACGCAGAATCCAACCAAACTGTTACTTTTTTACTATTTTTATTTTGAAGTCAATTTCCCATGAGTTTCTCTGGGAAATTAACATAAGCGCCTGCAAAATAATCATATTTCAAATTTATACTGCATCCTGAGTTTAACTCACATTATGAGTGGCTTTATCGTTAATGCCTGCAGGATGATGTTAGTATTGTCAACCACTGGCTTGTCAACGGTAAACACTATGCACAGACGAGGTAAAAATGAACTGAATGGCTCAAATATTACATCCTTAATTATTAGAAGGAAGTTTTTAGTTTACGGTACTCCTGAGGCAACAATTAATTTAATCTAGCAGCGAAGAATGGCTAAAAAGAATGGACCAAAACTTGACTTCCATCAAGCCGATTATGGAATCAACATATGGCAATGATTCAGCTGTTAAGTGGACTGTCTATTGGAGAACGTTCTTCATAGCCGTAGCAGAACTATTTGGCTACAATAATGGTGAAGAATGGATGGTTGCACATTTCCTATTTAAGAAGAAATGAGCTTAAGCAGGAATAAAAATTTTCCTTCGGTCAACCAGGGCAAGAAGATTCCAACCAAAGATGCAAGTGTCACATACCTCGCAGGAATGAAACAACAATGAGCCTGGATTCACGGAACTTAAAATCCTACCGCTGCTAAACTTGACACTTCACTTCCTTCTGACTGATGCTTTTTTCTTTCTTCTCTTCTTTTAAACGTCCTATTCTTAAACTTTTGTGTTACTGTGGGGATTTCTCCGATTTATATGAAGAGTTCAGCCTGGGTTGCTCTAATTTGACATAATTTAGTTTCGGAAAAATGATTTCACCAACAAGTGAACTCAGGTTAATTTTCTGAATATTTTGCATAACGATGTCAATTCACCGCAACAAGCCAGCATACTTCAAAAGCCTAGCTGTAATATCTTGTAGATTCTTCATTAAGCAGGATCGAAGCAGAAATAAAGAAAGATTATACGGATTGTAGATCCTTCCTAGTTTGTATTTTCAAATATATGCTGGACTCCAGATGAGCATAATTAAACATCGACCAAATTTAAAAAAGAAGGGGCATAATGATCCCGCAAGTTAGCTTCGTCTGGATAATTTCTATTCAAATCAAGTATACGTCATTGAGATGCACCAGAAGCAGCACCTTCCCCCAAATCGTCATGAACTGTGGAACTGACAACGCCCTCAGCTTCTAAGAAGCGACTCAGATGCTTATCTTCCAAATGTTGCTGTCAAAAACAAAACAAAAGAAAGAAAGAAAGAAACGTTGCTTAGATAGACGAAATAATGAAGAGCTTAAACTTTGAAGTGTGGTCATGGATCATACAGAAAGGCAAGCTCTGTACTTTTCCCACTCGGAAAGACATTCTTCTTTGTCCCACTGACCCTTCATGAATTTCTCGGCGTACCACCTTCCTAAGAAAAATATAACAATAAAGAGAGACGGAGAACAGAGCCAGGTAGAGACTTGAAGTAAAACATTAAAGAAATAATTTTTGGTTGAGACGATGAAACGCAACCAAAATTACATATAATTGAAACCTGTTGAAGCAATTGTGATATGCATCTCGAAGTGGGGCACATGGAGACGTTGAAGCCAAAGAGCCTCTCTTCTGCCTCATAGAGCTAAGAAGTAATTACCTCCTCTTCCGTCTGATACGCGATCGGCCGAATCAAAGGAGAAGCCTAAACCTATTTTCGGCGTTGACGGGCACGCCCTTCAGCTTGGGAGCCCCCGAACATGTACGGCGTACTGAAAATGCCCCTAAGCTTTTCTCATATGGGCATCCAATGTCATAAGTTTTTTTTAGGTGTAAAAATACCCATAATCTTCTTTAAATAGAAAAAAAAATGCCAGTGCCATTAAGTGAAAGAAAATGGCGTTACTTTTAAGTTTAGTGGGTCTCACACTTATGTCCAGGTGTTACATAATACCAAGTCATCCATATATTGTCCAATCACACTCTATCAACTCATTAAATTATCTCATCAGTCATGCTCTTTCTTATTGTTTTAAATATTTTTTTCTTAAAAAAAACTCCTCTATCTCTACTCCCCCTCTCATTCATCGTCAAGACTCAAGAACCGAAGCCAGAGAAAAAAAAATTGAGAATGAAGCAACAAAATGAAGGAATGTATGCAACCCATCCAAAATCAATGAAACAAGTTAAACAGTTCCAGTTTGGGATTTGAGGAAGGTGGTGACACAAGACAAAGATGGCAGGTTGGTGGCGACGGTGACGTAGTTGACGCCAATGGAGTAAGGAGTGACGGAGGCAAAAAAGCAAGCAAAGGAAGGGAGAAGTTGAGTAAAGTATATCTCAATTCATAAGAATTACATCATGAAGCATATCTCAAATAACCACAGTTGAACACTTGCAGAAATGTGCGCTGGAAATGGGGGCCGAAAATGTCGTCGGAAACTGGAGCTTTTACGGGAAAATGCAGAATCACGCTGAAATCAGGTGGCATGGAGGAGTTATGGTTGCTAGACACTGTAACATTGGTGTTCGATCTGGTTTGGTTAAGGTACTGAGAGTTACCAGAATTGGGGCCGGAAAATGGGGGCTAGAATCTGCATAAGCTAGTCGGAAAACACATAAAACGGCACTGGAAGTTGCAGAACCTTGCCGGACTTACAACCAAAGCTAGCGATAATGCTTGATGGAGAACGAAGGAGGGACTATAGTGAGTTGAGGAAGGGATGGTGATGCTTGGTTGGAGTAGGTCACCGGAAATGGTTTCTCTTCTCTGTCAAAGATGAAATGGTGAAAGGAAGAAGAAGAACTGAAGGTAGTGATGGTGCGGTGGTTTGGTTCGAACGGAGGTGTGACATTCTATAATTAAAAAAAAATTGTAATTAATAAAATAATAATTTATTAAAATAATAATATAATATAATAATAATATAATAAAATTATATTATATTATATTATAATATATATATATATATATATATATATATACGTGTGGTAGGCGCCGAAATGCGCCTACCACAAACAAAGGGGGTTTGTCCCCTTTGTTTTTTTTAAAAAAAATTATCACTGATTTTGTATAAATGTGGATAATTGTTGTTTGTGAGAAAGGGTCGTTACAGGAGGTGTAAAATAGAGAGACGTGGTGGCGGTGTCTCTGCAACTTTGACACGGTGATGAAAGGAATGGTCTGGGTGATGAAGACAATGACTCTCCGATGGTGGAGGCTCAGTGATACTCAGTGAAGAACGAAAGTTGTTTGATGGTGGAGGGAAACTGAAGGTTGAGACATGGGAGAGAGAGGCTAAAGCTCAGTGGTTATGGGCTGCCGGTGAGAGAGAGAGGAGCATGAAGAGTGAGTGGGAGATTGGGTAAAAGGCGGGAAAAAATAATAACAGACGTTTAGTATATTTGACAGCAATGGTATTTTTGTTTTATTTGGAGAAGATTATGGGTATTTTTGCACCCAATGAAAGTTTATGGTGGTGGATGCCCATATGAGAAAAGCTCATGGGTATTTTCGCCCCTTAACCCAAAATAAAAAACCTGATAATTATTGGATAATAACTTTATAGTTTGTAAGATAAATATGTGAGATGAGTTTTTTCTCAATTTACTAAAAATAAATCACTTACAGCGAACAAGAAAACCGGAATATATAAGGAAATTTTTAGAGAAATAATTTCAAAACATCAAAATTTTAAGAAAAAATTTCATTTAAACACTGTTTCATTTAAACCTATTTTCGGCGTTGACGGGCATGCCCTTCAGCTTGGGAGCCCCCGAACATGTACAGCGTCTCTGTTAAAAATAAAAATAAAAAACCTGATAGTTATTGGATAATAGCTTTTACGGTTTGTAAGATAAATATGTGAGAGGAGTTTTTTCTCAATTTACTAAAAGTAAATCACTTACAGCGAACAAGAAAACAAACAAGAAAACTGGAATATATAAGGAAATTTTTAGAGAAATAATTTCCAAACATCAAAATTTTAAGGAAAAATTTCATTTAAACACTGTTTCAACTTAGAAAAACCCAAAAGCTCTGCTAAAACATGAAAATGATACATAAGTCACAAGGGAGAAATTTTGAATAAAGATGAAACCAAAATATCGAGATTGAAAATTTACGCTCTCTAAGTTTCTAATTGATATATTCAAGTTATTATTGCATTTATTCAACTTGTCAATAATACCTGATAAATCTTAGGAAGCTCAAGTTGTTCATCTTTATGCTTAAGTAGTTAATCGTTTTGCTCAACTTGTCACCAGAGCTCAAGCCCGCTAGCAGGGTGGGGCTTGCTGGCAAGGGTACTTGCCTTTTTTAAAAAAAAAACATAAGAACATTTTGTTAAAAGAACAATATTTCAAAAATTTCATATTCGTCTCTTGTAACCTATTTATCATTTATATATTTTAATAGACCTGTTGGGGTTTTTCAAATTTAAAGAGTATTTTACTGTAATTTTCCTAAACTTTAAATAAGTATCGTTTCCTTCAATGGTTTTAGTTTTGGTATTGACCTGATTAATAATTGATAACTTATTTTAATAGAAAATTATGAATTTGAGATTTTTCAAATTTTGAAGGTATTTTCTTCCCTAAAGGGACTACACGAACAAAAAAAAAAGGGGTAGTCGATATGAGTATATTAAAATGAATGTGTGGTCATGCAAGAAAATATAAAATTCGTAATAATCATACACGCGAACAAGCTGGAGTGGCCTTTATTAAAACTAAAATGATAGAAAATCAATTGAGGTGGGTTTGGGCATGTTCAAAACGGCATTGAGTGCACCGGTATGAAGAGTTGATTAAACAATATGGAGCCCTCTAACAAGAGGTCGAAGAAGACCGAAGCGGACATTCAATGAGGTTATAGAACGAGATCTTTTAGTTAATAATCTATCTAAAACTCTTGTTTTCAACAGAGTACAATGATGTTGTACGATCTATGTAGCCAACTCTATCTATATATAATTTTGTTTCCAACAAATTTTCCCCAAATGAGTAATAATCTAAAATTTAATGAAAAATATGTCTATTTTTTATAATACTTACATGAAATGCACCATATAGAGAAATGGGGAATTGATAGAATGTTTGTTCGGCAAGGAGGAGTTAATAGAAAAAGATTTAATCATGAGCAAATGGTTAGTTGGGATCTTATACGTACGTAGTTTAGGGATGTGGGGAATGTTTGGGCCGCTTTAGCAATCTAATATATGAGTGTTTGACTGTGCTCGTTTAAAACAACGATTAGAGTATTTAAAAGCAGCTTTTCAATCGTGATTTATGATATATGAGATAAGTATGTGAGAGGAATATTGTCTCGACTTAAGTGTATAAATACTTATAAGCCTTTCAATCATCCAACTAAATATGCTTACTACTTCACTAGTATTAGATGAAAAAAGACAAAGGTCAGAATAATATATCAACTATAAATAAAGGTATGAAATAGTGATTAGTAAATAAAAGTATTATTTTAGTATGACCATCATTCAGATAGCCCAAAAGAAAGGGTTTTATTAATTTAAAAAGATTAAAAATAAATTAATTAGTGTAGGTTATTAATTTAAATTTAATTAATTAATTAGAATTAATTTCTCACCTCAAAATTCAAATTAGTTTAAATTGCTTTGAACAATTCTTGATTATTTCATGAAATGCTGAGAAGTAATTTAGTATTTTTGAAGCAAATAATGATGTTCTGTCTATTAATTTTTGACATTAAATATCAATATCAACAGAAGATTCCTTAATTGTTAAACGAGGTTTCCGGCTCCCAAAGTGATTATTCTTTATATAGGTCCTTTGTGCTTTGTCTCATGATAAGCATCTTCTTTCTAATTTGAGAATTTCTATCCCCGCTAAAAATTATTCCCGCATCTGCAAAAAACCAAAAAATCACCGATCCTCGGAGACAAGTTCACACGGGTAAGGATTTGGCAGTGGCCACGATGTATATAAATTGGGAACTTAACAAAGGGCCATCACCGAAAACCAAGTAAATTACCTCGCTGTTTTGTCAGTCACCAAGCGGCAGAAACAATGGATCAATTCGAAGGCCAGCCTCGTCTCCCAAAATTCGCTGTTCCGAAACGATACGACCTTAGGCTCCGACCCGACCTCGTTTCTTGCTGCTTCTCTGGCTCCGTCGCCATTGACATTGACATCGTCGCCCCTACCAGTTACATCGTTCTTAATGCCGCTGAGCTCTCCGTCAGTGACGATGCCGCATCCTTTACAAACCGAGATTCTTCTAAGGTATCGACTATGGAGTCCATTTTTTTCCCTTATCAAACTTGGATGAGAAGGGTTGCTTGTGATGGCAGCTGTGTTTATTTTAGAGCGTAATTTGTCCAAAGACTCGCTATGTTCACCCAAAAAAAAGAGAGAAAATTTGTGCACGACTTTCGGGGTCCAAGTGTCGTTCCGGAAGTTTTATAAATTTGGTTTTTGTTTTGATTCATAGTTCATACCATCATTGGTCGATGGGCCGTTATTGGTCAACCTTGTTTCGATAGCTTGATAATGTTTTTTCCTGTGCTCTCGATTATCTACTTAGTGGGATAAGCTTCTTGTTATTGTTGTTGAGCTCTTGACACTCCAATTTTAAGACTCCGGGCCGTCGAAACTTCTCTTATCCATTCGAACTGCCATAAGCTGAATAGAGCTAAATTTTACGAAAACTGATTAGATTCATGTTTCATATTCGTTGCTCTCTCACGAGAGTGTGGATGCACAAAATGTTGAATCTGCAGTAAGTGTTGCAACTTGTTAGAAGATTTAGTTTGCTATAATAAGAATCGTTTGTCGGTTTATTTTATCTGGTTTTTGAGCTAGTTCGGGGGTTGATTGATAACTGTGCGGTTCATTCGTCTATATTTTTAGGCGATTCTATTGATCATTGCTGATGTAGAATGATCGGACGTCTATGCAGGTTTTCAAGCCCTCAAGAGTCGAGCTGTTTGAACAAGACGAGATTTTGGTATTGGAGTTTCCTGATTCACTGCCGATTGGGTTGGGTGTTTTGACTATTCAGTTTGAAGGAACTTTGAATGACAGAATGAAAGGATTTTACAGAAGGTAAAACATTGTTACGTTTTCTTTAATTTTTTTGAAGTTTCTACTGGTACCCAAACGATCAAATGAAATAATAACTTGAACTCTGCTGCACTTTGATTACTGATTTTTCTTTTTAATTCAACTTTGTTGATTTGGCCGATTTCAAAACTTTCCAAGATTGATCTGTGTCTTTTACCACAAAACCGTATAGCACATATGGCACAAAATTATAGTCCAGCATATATTGAAAATTAATTGTTTGAGTTTTCTTTTATCCTTTTGTAGTAAATATGAGCATAATGGTGAGCAGAAGAATATGGCTGTTACTCAGTTTGAACCAGCTGATGCCAGAAAATGCTTTCCTTGTTGGGATGAACCTGCTTGCAAGGTCTGTCTGTACCCCACCTTCTGGAGTAAACACACCTTTTTTAAGCTTTTGATGGGTAGAATTTTGAATTTTGGAACAGAAGTGTAGGATTTCAAGTAAATAAGCTGCCCTTTGGTTCATTGCTTAGGTTCTAAGGCCATTTTAGGTGGAGCAGATTTGATGGACTTTTGGTTTTCCATTGTGCTAATAAATGAAGCATAGTTTTTGAGTTTGGGCACACTATTCACAGGAGGCTGACCTTGCAGGCTACTTTCAAGATCACATTGGATGTGCCTTCGGAGCTTACAGCCCTTTCCAACATGCCAGTTATTGAAGAAAAAATAAATGGCAATATTAAAACAGTTTCATATCAAGAATCTCCAATCATGTCTACATATTTGGTTGCAGTTGTAGTTGGCTTGTTTGATTTTGTGGAAGACCACACATCTGATGGTAATATCATGCACCCTATAGGTACTTGAGGTTGTATTAGTCATGTTCTTCTTAATTATGTTTAACATCTTTACAGGGGTCAAGGTACGAGTGTACTGTCAAGTTGGTAAGGCAAATCAGGGGAAGTTTGCTCTATATGTTGCTGTGAAGACATTGGAACTGTTCAAACAGTAAGTTTGAGCTGTTTAAATCCCTTTTTTTTTTTATGATGAAAATCTATTAAAAACCACCCCAAAAAGTTAATATCCCTGCACTTTTAATAAATCACGTGAAACTTTTGGGACAATTTTATTACTGATCCATAAAATTATTGTGTCCGTAGCCCAACTACATCAATGAAATTGACTGTAGGGGGTGGTTGGGGAGAGGATACAATGACACCCTCAAAACAGGCTTCCAGATATTCTTCAAACAATCTATTTTCCTGATTTGATTTTACACTGCAATTCAGTCTAATTTTCATGTTTCCAAAGAAAGTTTGGTATTCTCAAGGTAAGGCAAAGAAAATGCCTAGTTAAGAAAAATAAGTGCATGTGTTTGTGTTTTAAACAGGGGGATTTCGTAATCTATCCATTTTTGCTGCCAATGATCATATCTTAGGTTTACAAAGGCAAGCTAGGTATAACATGGATTACATGTTAATCTTGCAGTAGTCAGTTTGCATTGCTAAGTTTGTATGGCCATGCTGCATCATTTGCCTTTCAATACACTACTAATTATGTTAACTTAACAGTTATTTTGAAACCCCTTACTCTCTACCAAAATTGGATATGATTGCAATTCCTGATTTTGCTGCTGGAGCAATGGAGAATTATGGTTTGGTTACATACCGAGAGACTGCTTTACTCTATGATGATCAACATTCTGCTGCTGCCAATAAGCAGAGGGTATTTTTCTTATTTTCAAAGCTGCTTTATTCATGGTGTAGAACTAGTTTCTGATTGCTAGTTGTAAAAAAAAGTTGGTCCAATGCACAAGGTTCCCACCAAGTGGGGTCTAGGGAGGGATAGATGTATGCAGCCTTACCCTCACATGTGGAGAGGCTGTTTTCAGGATTTGATTGCTAGTTGTAAGTTGTAAAAGAATTTCTTTGGTTTCTGTAAAAGGTTGCAACTGTCGTAGCTCATGAACTGGCTCATCAATGGTTTGGCAATCTTGTTACAATGGAGTGGTGGACACATTTATGGCTGAATGAAGGTTTTGCAACATGGGTAAGATTTATAGACTATATATTCTTGTATCATTGCTATCATAGTGTCTCACTCTTATTCTCTCACTGATTGTTGTACTCAGGTTAGCTATCTAGCAACTGATAGCTTGTTTCCTGAGTGGAAAATATGGTCTCAGTTTCTTCATGAAACTACTGAGGGTCTTAAGTTAGATGGCCTTGCAGAATCCCACCCAATTGAGGTATTATTAATCCTTCTTTTTATTTTTTGGGTTTCACATTCTTTGGATGATCAATATTTAATTGATTGTCCTATTTTTTATTGTGTATTTTAACCTGAGTAAATGAATTCTTTTTACAGGTAGAAATAAATCATGCCCATGAGATTGATGAAATATTTGATGCAATAAGTTATAGAAAAGGTGCATCTGTAATCAGGATGCTACAGAGCTACCTTGGTGCTGAATGCTTTCAGGTCAGTGGTAGGAAATTATGCATCTTTGATACTAAATTTGAAAGAGATATGAAATAGGAACCTCTGGTAATCCAGACTTGTAAGATATTAAGATATATAGTGTGTTCTTGGTGAGGACGCAGTTAAGCTGTTGTGTTGCAGAATTTTCTGTCAACTGGATTGACTTGGGTTTTTAAACTTTAAATTGGGGTAGGCTGAGTAGGTTGCAATATCAAGTTTGTGATATATAAGGAAGCTTGTTGATTGACTTGCCAAACCTTTTCTTACATCATTATTTTTTACTGCAAAGTAGATAGACAAAAGAGGAGTATAAAAATTCAAATAGGCACACCCTAATCACAACTTCTATATATTAAGTTGAGATTGAGATTTGCATGTTAGATTGACACCACGAGAGCTGAGACCAAATGCTGTAACTTGCATTGAACTCAGCAAAGAAAGCCATATGTTGACAATGTAGTCTGCTGATGATGTGAAGATCCTGTGATATATATATTCTATATCGTATATTAATAAACCATACAAAATGTGATATTTGCATATTGCAATATTGAGGTCTTGCTTGTTCATGCAAATAGAGGTCACTGGCTTCGTATATAAAAAGATACGCGTGCTCAAATGCCAAGACTGAGGATCTGTGGGCTGCCCTTGAGGAAGGATCTGGTGAACCTGTGAACAAATTAATGGACTCATGGACAAAACAGAAGGGGTACCCTGTTGTCACTGTCAGAGTCAATAATCAGAAATTGGAGTTTGAGCAGGTTTTGTTGTATCTGATTATTTCACAAGTTCTTCGTTATGATTATTTTCATAAGAAAATCCCTTCTAGCATGCTTTGTAACTTGTAAGCTTTCTTTGTTAATTGACAGTCACAATTCTTGTCAAGTGGCGCTCATGGAGAAGGCCATTGGATTGTTCCAATTACATTGTGCCTTGGCTCTTATGATGTTTGCAAGAATTTCCTTCTGCAAGAAAAAACTGAAACACGTGGTGTCAATGAGCTTTTTGGCTCTCAGATTCCTCAAGAAATAGGACCACGCTCTTGGATAAAACTCAATGTGGATCAGACTGGTTTTTACAGGGTGAAATATGATGAGGGGCTTGCAGCAAGACTTAGATATGCAGTAGAAAAACAATTATTATCTGCAACAGACCGATTTGGTAAATTGATTAGTGGTTGACACTTATGATGGTGGAAATCGAAATGACCATTGACTCAATTGTTTCTTTGACAGGCATTTTGGATGATTTATATGCACTTTGTATGGCTTGCAAGGAAACATTGACCTCCCTGCTTGCCTTGATGGGAGCCTACAGGGAGGAACTTGATTATATCGTGTTATCTAACCTAATTACTGTAAGTCATCTTCCAAATGTTGCTATTTTGTTAGTAATCATTTTTTTATTCTAATTCAAACCTCATTTTCCAGATATGTTATAAAGTTGAAAGGATTGCCGCTGATTCTGTACCAGAGTTACTGGACTACATTGAGCAATTATTTATTAACCTTTTCCAGTTCTCTGCTGAGTAAGTTGTTAGATATAAGAATCAGTACATGCTGTTCTAAATTTTGCAACATTGCCCCATCTTAACATTCCTATGCTTTATACAATATGTTGTTATTGCTATTACTTGTGTTGTTAACTGAATGAAAATTCTGAACTGCAAGGTGATCCTTTCATATATACATCTTTTTGTATAGATTTTTCCCCTTAATCATCTTTTTACTTCTTTATCTGTTCAGGAAGCTTGGCTGGGACCCAAAACCTGGTGAAAGCCATCTAGATGCAATGTTGAGAGGAGAAGTCTTGACGGCACTTGCTGTTTTTGGACATGACCTGACGCTGGATGAAGCAAGCAGGCGTTTTCAGGCATTCTTAGATGACAGGAGCACACAACTTCTTCCACCTGATATAAGAAAGGTTGTCTGCAGCCTCAGTTCAATGTTTGGAAATTCCTTCAAAATCCTCCTGCTTATAATTATAGTGAACTATGTTGGCAGGCAACATATGTGGCAGTGATGCAAAGGGCAAGCAAATCAAACCGTTTTGCTTATGAATCCCTTCTCAAAGTTTATCGGGAGTCTGACCTAAGCCAGGAAAAAACACGCATTCTAAGTAATGACACACCTTGTACTTTAGTAGAGTTCTTTTATACTTTGATTTTTTTATGGTCAGGATACCTCTTAACTTTGAATTCTTGTAGGCTCATTGGCATCTTCACATGATCCAGATCTGATTCTTGAAGCCCTTAACTTCATGTTGTCTTCTGAGGTATCAATTTGTCATATTTTGTTTGTGTTGAAGGTGGAATGCACATTTACACTCATTTGTGGAGAATTATATATAGATTGGAGCTTTATATGTTGGTTCTTTGTATGGTCAAGGTACGAAGTCAGGATGCTGTTTTTGGACTTGCTGTTAGTCTGGAAGGACGAGAAGTAACCTGGACATGGTTCAAGGTAAATTACACAACCAGTAGCCATATGAAGTGCAACATACATTGCTGAAGTGAATTCTTTGTTTAAACTGCAATATTACCCATTTTAGTTTATTTTCCTGATGTGTCCACAGCTGATCAATGTCGAGTTAGGGTCAATTCAACTAATGTAGATTATAATTGCTATTAAAAGATTTAGTTGCAGGGCCAGAGTTTGAGTTACGAAACTGGTCCAACTTCTGTAGTTTCAAAATTCTGCTCTAACAATGATGTCAGGATTTAATGCTTCATTTTTTGTGGCAGCTCTAGGACATTGATGCATGTAGACAACCTTAATTTTGGAGATAATGACATGTAGTCATTTGCAACCCTGTGGCCATTATATCATTTTCTAACTGTTGCTCTGCTGCCATGCAGGAGAATTGGGAACATCTCCAGAAGACATATGGTGCAGGATTTTTGATAACTCGCTTTGTTAGTGCAGCTGTCTCACCGGTATATCTCTATACTTTGTACTATTGAGTTTGATCAGCTCGCCATGAATCTTCTCTCTAAATTTGTGTCATCCATGCACAGTTTGCTTCCTTTGAGAAGGCAAAAGAAGTGGAGGAATTCTTTGCCACCCGTTCGCAGCCTGCAATTGCTAGGACGTTGAAGCAGAGCCTGGAGCGGGTTCATATCAATGCATCATGGGTTCAGAGTGTTAGGAATGAGCAACATCTGGCTCAGGCTGTGCAGGAATTGGCCTTCAGGAAATACTGACTACCCTATGCTTCCTCTTGTTTTGGTGCTTGTTTCTCTAGACTCTGGTTGTGATCCGAGTTGCTTGTGATAGTATTTAATATCCCTGCTGAATGCTAATTATACCAGCTTCAGCACCTATCCACTCATCTATATGGATAATAACAGGTTTAACGTTATGGTTCAGTCATTTTTATTTAATTTTCGTCAGACTAATCGCAGTTTGAATTCCTCCAACTTTCGTGAAGGCACAAAATATTCCTTGTGACACAATCTGTTGCCCTCGCAAATCGAATAACAGTTGCACCAAGAGTATATATCTACTTCCATTACGTCTAACTCAAGCAAGTAACAACGGATCCTGGAACACTGACTGGAATTGGTGGCCTTGGAAGTGTGTGTTTGCAAAAACACTTTTATAATCATGGTTTTAGCCCATCCCAAATTATGGTTTTAAAAATGAGGTAGCCAATTTCTCTCAAGAGAATCTTGTAAAACCGTTCTGAACGGTGAACAATATCATCCTGCCGAAGCTTTTGTATGGAAAGATTATGATTTGGGCAGTTTTTTTGGGGGGGGGGGGGGGTTAAATAATTAATGAACATTTGATGTTTTGTTATTGTAGATGAGTATATGATTTTAATTAATTTGTGGCGACATGAATATTGGCCTCTCTTTGGCATTTTTAGCATTTGCGTGTGGGGATATCAACGACCACCCGTCAATAAAATTGTTCGGCAGTTTTTTTTTTTAAATAATCAGAATTGGATGTCCCTTTACTTTTCTTTGCATAAAAGAATGAAGAATAATAAAACAAAAATAAATAAGAAATACAACAAATATTAATATATCTTTTGTAAAGTTTCATTTTTGTTTTAAAATGATTATCACGTTGGAATTTCAATGAAATATTAATTAAGTTTATAATTCAGAAAGCATTTGCACATTTAGAATAAAAGGCGTATATCAGAGTTAGTTGAGTGTAAATGGTAGGAGCCGCAATATGGGTCAACTTAGCGTTGACATTACATTAGCAATGAAATGATGAAATGACTCAAATGCATGGAAGTCGGCTGTGAGAAGAGGTGACCATGTGGTTTGGTTGATTTAGAATGTAGGACTTGATAAATCCTTATGTTCCAAGTTAACAGCCCAAATCAGCCTTTGTTTTGTTCTCGTTTCTGGAGTATGACTTGGTCATTAAAAATACTTAACTCGTTATCAATTAATTCCTTTTGTCAAATATCCCATAATTGCTATTCAAATTTGGTTGACTGTCTTTTTTTTTTTTCTAGAAAATGATTTTTCTCCCCGCTCTCAACCACAAATGAACAATAAAAAAAATTCGATTTTGTCCATTTTTGACTTGTTTGAATATTGGGAAAAAATTATTTTTTAAAAGAGGGAAATGAGATCAGAGATGAGAGCGCCGAGAGGATATGGCTCTGAGACCTGTGTCATAACGTGTCAAGAATAACTAACAATAGTAAAATTAGATGACAACCAAGCTGCAAGTATATCATTAAATATGTGAGTGTGAGATACTAGATGAATTTACAAGTAATAACAGAATAAATTTGCGTGTTGACTGGGGATTACCAGGAGAGGTGTGAACTGTGAAAAGCACCGACAATGAGGAGTCCCTCTTAATTAATCTTTCCTTTTAAATTAAAATTATAATGGTGGAATCAAAGCTAGCCATACCTTTTTCTTTTGTTTGTTTTCGCTTTCGTTTCGATGCTCCGACAGAACCTGTCCTTATCACGATAATAACATCGAAACACGTTGGAATAACTAGAGACGGTAATTTCTCATTTTTTATGCTGCTTACAGAGTCAACCCAGAAAACCAGAACATGTAATTCAGCTCAGAGGAGGCTTCAAATGACCTGCATTTGCGAGCAAATCCCCTTGAAAGTTCATCTGATGACAAGTTTGGTAGGCAATTAACACCAATCTCTACCTTATCTGCTATAACTTTATCGAACATAGTTATGCAGGTTAAAACAAATTCAAGAAGAGTCACAAGGACCATATACATAACTTAAGATCAGCTTCGCTAGCCGAGGAATTAAACCAGACCGCCACAGGCTTCAAAGTTACACATGCATTCTTATTTAGTTTTGTGAACTTCGATGTGAATAGGTAGAACAGCCGAACAAATACTTGATTAAATAAGTTCAGAGTTGAGAAGACTCAAAATCACTTGAAACAACCAAACTATTTTTATCTTCCTACCCCTTTTGTAAATAAATGATAAATGTCAACAAGATTTAGAGTGGTGATGCAAATATAGGAACCAATCACAACATTAGAGCCCCAAAAAAACAGCATTATGCACAAGGAAAACAATACAATTGGCCACTGTTGGCTCTGATCAGATACAGGGATCTTCAAGGTCATGGAGTAAAAAACTCGTTCTACCACGAGAAAGGTTCTGATTTAAGTCTCTGTCATTCAATTTCCTGACATTTGACTGATCCAAGCTCCTCTTAAGAATCATATGCCATGATAAGGAGGCGCTTTGGCTGTATTATTCCTCTGTCAATCCATGAAAGACTGGCTTGAAATCTACATAGAACACGAGTTTCTAAATAAATGAAGCATGCAAGAACAGTCGTTGGCATGCGATAAGTTACTTCACAGGAACAGAAAAAAGGAACATCGCCCATGGTCATAAACTCTTTTGACATCAAGAGAACTGATGAGAAGAAAAATGATGCGGCAGCTGATATTGTGATTTCACTCACTAATGTCTTATTAAAGTATGGAACTAAGTTACAATTCTGTGAATCATAAAACTTGAACTTATGAAGAGTACAATCATATATTTGTTGAGGGGGCCAATATATCTATCTTTTACAGAGTCCCTTCAACAAATACGATGAAGGGCTTCACTATTAGTTGTAGAAACAAGCAAAAGAATTATAATCTCGAGTATCACATAATCAAAAAATACAACCTTTCAGCTAAAGAAAAGAAGTGCCTGCGAGGCCATGGTGCAGGAGATTATGAGCAATTGCATCCCTAGCTTTCATGGAGCTTGCCGATCTCAATGCAACCTCTGGCACCATCTCATCATCTAAAAGTTCAAACTTCAGCTCGGGATCCATTTCTTCATTCCTTGATTCACATATATTGTGCAAAACACAGCACGCCCCAAGAACAACAGGCAAATCTTGCAGTTTTACCTCAGTCCTCTTCTGCAAGCAACACCACCTTCCTTTCAATCTCGCAAATGCATCTTTTGCAACCTTTTGGACCTCTCCAATCTTCTCGTTGAATGCATGCTGTGTCCAAGTAAGATGCTGCTGAGTATAAGGCACTAAAACCCAGTCCATTAAAGGGTACCCTGAACTGCCAACAATCCACACACCTTTTAGAAGCCCCTTCTCGGCTCTTTTATAAAGTGCAGACTTCTCTAACACCTGATCATCAGGCATCGAACCAGGCCATCCAATGCACACATCTGTGAACACCCCTCTTGGGTCAACCACACCTTGAACTGTAATTGAATACGAAGTCTTTTGATTCCTTTCTGTATGTCTTTTATTGAAATAAGCAGCCACACTAATCTTGGGAGCTATGATGGGGATGTGTGATGTGTACATAGACCCCACTACATTGGGTATCCCAGAAATCGATTCAAATTCACCTTTGATATTCCTCAATGTTGCTTCATCAGGCCATTGTAAATACTTAGGCATCAACACGGTCTTTATGGCTGTGCATACCTCAAGAACTAGTTTATGGCATGTTGATATGCCCAATCCGAACCTTTTGGACACAATACGGAGAGGGTCACCGGTGGCTAACCTCCACAAACAGACAGCTACTCTTTGCCTCACAGGAATAGCGTTTCTCAACGTTGTATCTTCTTTCGCAATAACCGAATTAAGCTCCTCACAAATCAAATCAAAAGTAGCCCTGCCCATTCTAAACGCTTTCTTGAACTCATCTTCCGGAAAATCTGGCCTGTTACATTCGTCCCACCATGCTCCGGAACGGTCCTTCACCCACAGCCGCCGTTGTTGGCTCTGGGACCCACCACCCGCTCCAGCTTTCAGTACTTTATCCGCATGAACCTTTTCTAACCCATCGGAAGCCGCAGCGACGGCCACCGCACCGGCCATGGCGCGTGATTTCTTTCTCTTAATTCGCTCCGATTCTTCGGCATCGTCGTAATAATCCTGGAGATTGGTGTAGTATTCCAGCATGGCCTTGGTCTTCTTCTTGTGGTTGGCCTCTAAGGACAGTTTCTCCTCCTCGGAGACTCTGTCAAGCTCTTCCTGGTCACGCTTCTGTTGTTCTTCCAGCAATAGCAGCGAAGTGAGAATACCTGACAATTCTTTCTTCTTAGTCCCCTGATTCTGGATTGAATCATCATCATCGCCATCGCCCGGTTTGTCATTTTTTCTGCGTCGTTTTCTGGTGACGCTGCTGTTGGTCTCATTCATTGGAACGAAAGAACTCTGGAGCAAGCTGAAAATGTGGGAGAGTGAGTCCGGGTCTGCAAAAGTTGGGAGTTTCATACAGATAAAGATAGAATTCGTTACGCAGAGACGAACGAGCGTGGCGGAGATAACTCGAAAAGGAGAAGGTCGTCTTCCTGGCTGAGCTCGGAGCTTATGATTTTTTATTTTGGGGGAACAGTAGTGTGAACCCGGATATTGAAAATTGAGAAATGCGGGATGCTAGGGCTTTACTCTACATTTATAGTGGACTCGGAAATTAATTTAATCATTTCATATCTCGCCACGATAGTTTACCAAGAGAAGAACAATATTACTGGATTATTTTTTTGGGCATCCGGATTAATTTATTAATTTGATTAATTGTGAGCAAAATAAAACGCAAGTGGGGCTATGTTAAGCTTGTTTGGTTGTGTTTATATTTATGTATAAGCCTAATTTATATAAATTAAGATAAAATTTCTCTATATATTTATTTCATATATTATAAAAATTATCTCGTACAATATAAAAACTACCTCATATTCTATAAATCAAAATTAAAAAATATTTAGAGAGGTTATCCAAACATACTAAATTTATTGTTTTGATTTGCCTTGACGTGTGAATCTGGTACGCCTCCACTGGTTATGGAACTATTCTTTTGTCTTTATTTAATTATAGGACACTTTCTTTCAATTGAGAAAATTAACTCAAAACCTTCTACAGTACATTGTTTCTGCAAATTATTTAAAGAGAGCCTTCGTATAAATACCTTCATAGTTATTGTATTTAAAATTAATATAAATCTCAATAATAAAAATAACACATATGTTTTATAAAATTGAATACTTTTTTAAAATATATAAATCTAAATACAAAATATGAACTGCTACGAAGTCTAAAAAAAAAAAAACTCGACTGTTTATATGTATACAGATATATGTGGTAATTAGTTGGTCAATATATATATGGCAAGATTAAAAAACATATAATACATTTAAAATAAATATTCATATACTTACATATTTCAACAGTGTCACGTCATCTATATTCATTAAAATATCATAATTCGTCTTATTTAAAAAATATAAATTTTTAATTTAAAAAAATAAATAACACAATTTCTTCTTATCACACCTAAAATTATAAAATTTAAATTTTTCTATATAAATCATCCATCGTATAAAATTAAAATAATATGAATTTTTATTTTTTAATTTATACCAGTATATAAGCATTTATATTAGGAAAGGGCGGTGGGGAACAGGCCGAAAATGCAGAAGTTAAAATGGGAATGGAAAAGGTTTGAGGTGTGAACGCGGTTTTATACCTTTTTTTTTTTTTCCGTCTGTCAGGTGTCATTGTGCCCGTAGTGGCTGTATTAGGTAAAGGACGGAGACCCTCCATTTTCCCTCCCATCTTTTTTCCTTTATTATTCTTTTATTTTTGTTTTGGTAACCTTTTTCTCTTCATTAAAACGAAACGAGCCTTGTAACCACCATAAACAGAGTGACGGCCCAGTCAAAGGCCTGATTTTATCAACTAAACAATTTATTACTCTTTCTTATTTTAATATAAAATATATTTATTTAATTTAATTAAATTAAAAAAAAATTAGTTAATATTATATATTTTTTAAAACACGTAATAATATTTTTAATTATTATTAGGAACTATCAATATGAGTGTATTAAAAAATATTAATAAATATAAAAAATATATTTTATATTTAAAACTAAATTTATGAATTTTGGATTTATAAAGAGATGTCTCGTCTCTCAAGTAATTAAGTTCCATTCCCGTTACTATTGGATTTGACGTTTAAGATTCTTTCACCAAGAATTTTATTGAGGGGAGGATCCAGGGACGAGCTTCACAAGGGTGGGGCTCCCATCTCGCTTTTACTCATGTGGGACCCGTTCATCAATCGGTTTATTTTACTGCTTTCTAATTTTCTTTTCTGCTTTTGGTTTTTTTGACTTTTCCCTTTCTTTACTTTTTCATCGTGGGAATGACCATCTCTCTGGGCCCACAGAAGATGGCGGGGAAAACTCGGATCCCATACATCACGACACCCCCTTACCATGATGACGACAGCCACATACGTTTTCTCTCCACCGAATTATTTACATGAATATGTGTATGTGTATCTATACAACAATTCAGTTAAATTCATGGCGATGTTCATAAAATTCAAGGTGAATCATATAAATGTAAAAAAGTTACTAAAGTTATTTGTGATTGAATAATGCTTAAGATAAAAGAAAAATTTTATCATATTGTTGTAAGATTAAATTGCTATATAATAATAAATATTAGGCTTTAAAAGAATAACATGACATAAAAGTGAGGTAGCCGAAATAAAGATACTGAAATTAATGTGGAGTCATACAATTAAATATAAGATTTTTAGTAATCACACACGCATATGATTTAGAGTGGCATTATTAAGGAGAAAATAATAGAAAATCATTTGAAGTGGTTTGGATATTAAAAAGAAGTCATTGGATACGATAGTAACATTAGTGCAAAAAAGGTATTTTAGATCAACACAGTTAGACCGATTATTACGGATAAAGTTTAAAAAAAATGCGCGGTGGAAATTCTGTAATTAAAATAAAATTTTAAGACCAGTTCTAGATAAAACCGATCTAAAAAAATTATTTAGACTGGTTTTATATAGAATCGGTCTAAAAATAAAAATAAATAAACAATTATAAAAAAATTCTAATTTTAAGACTGGTTATTTAAAAATATGTCTTTTAAGACCCGTTTTTAAATAACCGATATTAAATATATGAACTTTAAGATGGGTTATTTGATAATCGATCTTAAATATAATTGTAAGACCGGTTATTCGAATAATCGGTCTTAAAGATATTAAATTTAAGACTGGTTATTCATAAAACCGGTCTTAAATTTAATATCTTTAAGACCAGTTATTTAAATAACCAATCTTAAAGTTCTAGTTAAAACAACTCTTTTCTTCATAACTCATCAGCCTGCGCTTTTGTTCTAAAATTTATGCTCTGTCTTCCCTTGTTTCCATCAGCTGCTTTCGGAGTTCAATCTCTATGTTTCTCCTTGTTTGCTGGCAGTCGTTGGAGCCATAATTTCTTGCAAGAGGTATTTTTCCCTTTACTCCATTTTCTTTCACGATTTCACAGCTTGTCTCATAACTCAGCCTGCGCTTTTGTTCTAAAATTTCAGCTCTGTCTTCCCTTGTTTCCATTAGCTGCTTTCGGCGTTCAATCTCTATGTTTCTCCTTGTTTTTCTGGCAATGCTTCAGTCGTTGGAGCCCTAATTTCTTGCAAGAGGTATTTTTCCCTTCACTCCCTTTCCTATCGCGATTTCACAACTTGTCTTTCTGGGACCATTATTTCATGGGCAGTTGATGATGAAGACTGAATTTGAACCTTGAAGAGTCTTCTAGTTAAATTAGTTATCTTCTATGCAACTAATGATCACATGTCTGTGTTTTGTGGTTGATGTTCTTATTTATGTCTGGTGTTTTGTTTTTTTGTTCCTAATGGTGTATTGGTGTTGTAAATTAGGGTTGCTGTGGGTGTAGCCTTTATTTATTAGACAAGCTACTAGTTTGACTTCTCTTATGCCTAAGTGTTTTGAATTTGAGGATGGAGAAATATGTCATGTGCTACTCCATTATTGTTACTTATAACATTAGTTATAAATCTGACATGCTTCTAGTTCTTTAACCTATCATGACTAGTTTCAAATGATGATCTTTTTGTAAAAATCACTGTTATATTGTAGATTAAGATATGTTAGCATTGGAAAGTACATTTTTCTGACATTTAAAATCTAAATATTAGCATTTTTTTCAATTAATTAATGACATTAGGGCTAAAGGATAAAAAATACACCTTATAAAATTAAGGGATGAAAATAATACCTTAGGTAAGTTAAATGATTAAATATATGCTTTTGCCCATATTAAAATAGAAAGAGCACCTAAGTATATGACTCCCCCTAAACCTTAAGCCAATTGCATGTGACTCCCCCAACAACTCAACTTTAAAAGTTTAAAATTAACATCCCAACCTTTCATGTTTTGATTATTTAAGCTGTTAAGTCAGGGTTAAACCTGACGTTGTTTTCCATGTAATATTTTAAGTAGAAACACACGGCAATAACACCTGACAAGGCATCATCATCTCCCCGTTTCTTCCTCCGTGAGCTTCTGGCTGGTTTAAGAGGACAATTCATGGCGATTATTCAAAAGCCTCTCGAACATGGCTTTGGTGTTTAACTTCACCCATATAACAAGTTTCTGAGCTCTAAAAAGAAAGTTCCCCTTTTTTGTATACCACGTTTTATGGATAAGTAGCAAGTACCCATTAGGATTCTTCGCTATCATGATTAGCCAAGTAAGAAAATTTTTGGTTCTGAAACTTGTAAATCTTAAAATGGGCATCTTTATGTGTTGTTGTTTCTTTTACCCTTTCTTTGATCACGAGGTTTGCAAGTGGGAAAGATGAGAAGGGTCATTATCTTTTTTGCATGTGATCTTAGCTAAACTCTTAGTGGATGCTTCATTTGCTTATGGGACCATTATTTCTGCATGTAGCAAAACAAAAAGGACTATTATATATTATTCACTTCACACACTTCTCTTCCAAACACAAAAACAAACCCCTCCCTAACAAAAAAAACCCTTCCAAACACATCTCTTTGTTTCTTTACTTAGCTGTGTCTTCAAATCATATCTCTCATCTTGTTTTTTTTTTGTTTTTTGGTTCTAGTTCTTCATGTGCCCTCATCAAGTCCAAGAGAAAGGGACTACTTCTGCCATCAGATATAGATACTTATCAAAGAGGCTCAGTGAAACAGAAACAAACTGTTTATTGGTTCCTTATGTGCATGGGTAAGAAACAAATTTATATTCCAAAACACATATAATGCTCTATATTTGCTTAACATTCATCTCTTTTTTTAAGGGATCGTTGGCAATTGGTTCTTCTGTGTAAGGCTAGTTATACAGTCATTCTCCTATGATCCTTCCACTTGAAACCGGGGAGTGACTTGAAGAAGACCATGAACTCGTAAGTTTTCTTACTTTATTACCATTTGTGTGCAAAATAAATAATATTTATGATCTTGATGATAGGGCTATGCGGACATTCCTACAAGTTAACTGTGGTAAGCATGTTCGTGACTTAAAAGACCCTACATGGATCACGCCAAATGTTAGTACATATTTGTTTTCTTTAAGATGTATTCCATAAGCTATGCTTTTATACTTGCTTTGATGATATCATGATCTTTTTCATAGCCGTAGGTAACCACGGGGTCCAACTTATGTGGTATTTATATTTTGAGGCAAATTTACAATATTATCAGCCTAAGCACAATTGATTTTACCGACGAGGTAATAAATGTATATTTCAAAAAGTTTGTATTACTTGATTGTTTTTAAGTTAGTAAGTTAATATTTTGTTTGGCTTCGGTGTTACACATACAGATGTTTGGTCTTGCTGATCCCTTTCCTGAAGAAGATATTGATTTCATCCGCAATTGTTGTGCTAAATTCATCTATGAGCTTTTACAAGATTAATAAGTTTTTTAATCTGATCCTATGTTGTTCTAGTAATACTTATGGTTTTCATATCTAACTTGATTTATATTTTTGCTCAGGACAATTTCTGGGATATTGGTTATACTAGTTGGTTGTTGATACAAGCATGTGATCACTATTATAAATTTTCTTCAATTGTTTTCATTTTTCTGTAAAGCTTATAAATTTTTTCCATATAATGAGAAATTTGTCTTCTCCTGCTTTTTTTTAGAAGCTTTGGGATTAAAAGTGCACACAATGTTGAGATTTTCCTTCTATTGTTGTTAAATTGTGGTTCAAAATGCCTGATGATGATAAATTATTGATATTGTACTGTTGCTGAGAATGGAATTAGTTGATCATGTGTTATCTGTAGTCATTGGAATTGAATGTGTTTATTTTGAATGATTTTTATTCATAATGTTGCTTCTGTGATTGTTGAGGGTGGAGGGAAAAAGGGCTAAGTGTTGTTGCTTTGAAGAGACTGACATTTATAGCTTCATACCAATTAGAATAACTAAGAGCATATTTAACAGAAGAGGGAAAGGGGAGCTAATAAGAATTTTAGGCTTGATGATTCCAAATTTGGAGCAAGTTTGCATAGGATAACATGATATCTTAGGCTGAATTGATTATGAGAAATACCAAATGTTTCTGAAAATAATAATATTGTTGTCATTGCTTCTGATTGTGAATATATATGCATGTGTTGTTGCTTGTGTATGTGGAAAGGGGATTGTAGTTGAATATGGCTTACAGGCCTGGGTAAGATTGAAACAAACAAGATATTAAAAAAAACATATTTTTAAGACTGGTTCTGATGAGAACCGGTCTTAAAAGTTAAGTCTTTTAAGACCAGCTGTTAGAGAATCCGGTCTTAAAAGTATATTTAAGACCTATTTTCCTTACAACCGGTCTTAAAAGTGAGACTTTTAAGATTGGTCATGAGACAATCGGTCTAAAAAATTATAGACTTTTTAGACCGACTGTATCAAGACCTGATCTAAAATGTCTTTTTTAACCGGTCTAAAAAATTTTTTTACAATAGTGTAAAGAGAGTCTATCAAATGGTATATAGTCATCTTAAAAAATGTAGAGTAAGACTAAAATGAACCTTCAATAAAATTATAGAAGGAGACCTTTTGATAAATAATTTTAACATAGTAACATTGTGTGATATACTTTACCCAATGTGATAAGATTTTTTGAAATTGTTGTTGTATATATCTCTGTATTATAGAAATAGGGTGGAATGAAAAATATCCAACAAAATGAAATCAACCGCTGCTAATATTACCGCTATTTTTGTTCCCAAGGGACATGAGTATGGAATAAACATTAAACAACACTAGATAGTACTCCTCACATCTTTAATATAAAATATAGTTAATTTTTTTTAAAAAAAATTAAATAAGTTAATGAATTATAATAAATATCGTATATCATTTAATTATATATATCAGTTTAAAAGTCATACAAATTAGTTTAGTATAGAAAAAATATAAATATAAATATTTTAAATAATTTTTTAATTCCTAAAAAAAGGTCTATTGAGTATTTTATTAGAAACCTATGATATTGAGGGTCTTTAGAATAACGATTGAAATCTCTAAAAATGTTTTTCAATCATGATTTATGAAGTAGTTTTTACGATTTATGATATAATTTTTACTATTTATAAAATAAATATATAAATAAATTTTATTTCAATTTACATAAATTAGATTTATATATAAATATAACATAAACCAAACATACTCTGTATTTGACTCATTATATTTGATTTGATGCAAACGTAACATTATTTTCTCACGAGAATATGGAGTGAGGGAAAAAACACGAAACCCGTGCCTTCGTCATCCTTATGAAACTCTTGCGCACAAAATTATATAATTACATCAAAGGATTTAGATTAATGATAGGGATTGGTTATGCAGAGAGGGGCAGGTTCAGCGTCTTGCTAAAAACGGGCTTCCCTATATTTCTTGTTCTTATTAGGCGCCTAGCTTTTTGCAGGATTCGAGAGCTTAACGTGTTCAGGTGGGCCCACCTTGATCCACCAAATTCAACAATACACACCAACAAGGCTCCTTTTGACTATTTGTCTGTCTACGTTCATTTAGTCATCTCTCAGGTTTCAACCCAATATGCGTTCCTTCTTCCCATTCCAAACAACCAAATTTCAAATGAGACCATCTTTCTTTTTTTGGTTCTAAGGGGGAAAAAAAAGAGACAGATGGGAAAAGAATTGCCATCCCCGTTAATGAACCTGGTCAACGACTTATGAATAATAAGTCTAATGAACAGATGAGCGTTCGGCTAATGTTCAAGTCTACAGGTTTGGATTTTGAAACTTCAATTAGTTGAGAAACATAGACTAATCTTCAGGAATGTATCCAAGTTTTCATTTTTATAATTATCAAACTTGGGTATACATTTTTATTTTATTTTTAAATAAAACTCCCACACCAGGTTGCGGTTGAAATATATGTGGAACAGGAATTCCACGAAGTTGGTATGGTCCCATACTGACTCATCAGTCATCACCGGCCAAACGGCAACAAAAAAATAAAGAAAATGAAAATATTCATGAAGCTGTAAAGACGCAGCGAACACGTTTTATACACTCCGATGGCTGGGGTTTTGGGTGCGGAAATCCATTGACCCACGCACACCCTGTCGATACAAAATGGAGTATGACAGAATTACCAGCAGGGACAATGACTTGACTTGAGGGATATTTACCGAGAAGCACTACGAGGGCAAAATGGAGAAGGGCATTCCTCGAGATTCTTGATCTTTGGGCATGTTTGGTATGATGGAATTGGGGGGTATGGAATTGGAATTGGAAATCAATTCCATGCTTAAGTTTGTTTGGTATGATGGAATTGGAAATTTTTGCAATTCCATGTGGAAGCCAAATCTCTCCAATTCCATCAAATTGGCTTCCACCTAAAAAGCAAAGATTTGCAATTCCATGTACCTAAATCTAGGTCAGGGTACTGGGTTAAGGGTTAGTGGGTCAGATCGGAGTTAAACCGAAGCTAAACCAGGGCCAAACCAGTGAAAAATTGAATATTTTAGGCTTATTAATATGAAATTTCTTTTTTTAAAAAAATAAAAATATTTTTTTATTAAAAAAAACATAACTGGAGCAGTCAAAGTACTTGGTCAAAGGTTAGTGGGTCAGACTGGAGCTAAATCAGGGTTAAACCGGTGAGAAATTGAATATTTTAGTCTTATTAATATGAATTTTTTTTTTTAAAAATAAAAATAATTTTTTATTAAAAAAAAATCTGTCCGGTCCGGGTTTAGTAACAATGGTTTTATCTCATTCCACTTTCTTAGATTAGCATATTGGTAGTTTTACATTTTAAATATAAATATTAAATAAAAATAATATTTGAATTCCATGTACATACCAAACACACTTTTAAACCACATTTCCATTTCCATATCCATATCCATTTCTATTTCCATTTCCATATCCATATCCATCAAAACCAATTCCAGTGTACCAAACGGGCCCTTTGTGTTTGGTGTGAAATGGAAGGAGGACAGGATCTTTGATTTCAGCGGGGGGACAAATTTAATTTTCTTTTGACAAAATACGAGTGCCTCTAGTCTTTTTTATATACAAGAGGTTGTTGTTCAATCTGGATAAAATAAAATAAAAAATTAGTTATATTAGAAATTTATAATAAATATATGTTATTTTTTTTTTAAAAAAATCATCTTTTATCACGATTATTTTAGATAAAACTTATTAATTATTGTATGCATTGAATAGAAATATTTTGGGAGAAAATTACTCCTGTTTTTATATATGAGTTTTTTTTAATAGGCTTGTCCCTAAATGTAAAATTATTTTTGAGTTTGTCTCAATAATAAATACATTTTTTTATTTTGACATCAATTAATTATTATACTATATACATTTTGTTTCATCTTTTTTTTTCACTATTACTCTCTCTCTCTTTCACCCATTCATAAACAAGAGTATTTTTAATTTCCTACACAATTATTGCATGTAATTATTTTTAACTGTTTTTTTAGAATCTCACGATTCAGTTAACAGGTTCTTACATATAGAGATGGAAGAGTATAAATTTAGGATATAAAGTTAATTGAGCTATTATATTTATCATCAAACCTATCTCCAAATAACTCTTGGATGTTGTATATGATTATATACCAAACACAAATTATGAAAATTAAGCCTCACTCTAGCGCTAATAGCCACACGCTACTTCTCCAATGGTTTAGGGTTTATTTAAATTAATATTGGTAAGAATGACTTTCATCTCAATTGCTCTTTGGCAAACTGAAATAAAGATAAAAATATATTAATGTAATATGATTTATATTTAGATAAATTTTTATAAACAAAATCAATTTGACATAAATTTGAATGAAAAGTCAAATGCGGGGAAAAAAAAACATGCCCCATAAACTTTAAAACGTGCATTGGGAAAAAAAAGTTAATAGCCACAAAATCTATTTGAAGCATTATTTTCTTCATCCAATTAACCCATTTTTTTCCAATTGACTTATGAGTCTTCTCGACATTATCACATACAATCCCTGGCCTTGAAAACTTGGCACATAGGTATAGTCTTTTTCTCTCTACCTAAGGAAAACTTGGAAAAAAACAAAAAACGTGAGTGGTCGATGAGCTTGGCATATGGAGTGTCCCAATACGCAAGAGCCCTCAATTTGTTTGAATTTTGAAACACACAATCAAGCTGGCAGCCTGTCACACGCAATATCAATGAAGGCATTTTTGGACAACACCTCGTTCTCGTCTCTTAGCATGCAATTTCATAATTTTTTTTTATATTACCATCAGTATACGATTTAAATTTTGTGGTTGTCCCTCCCTATAAAAGTGACTAAAAAAAAGAGAGAGAAGCCAATTTTGTAACAACAAAATTTGCTCGAGTTTGCACTTTGATGAGGTGATTAATTGCTTCGATTAACACATAACCTCCCCGGGCCTAAAGAAAAGCCCACACACACAGTAAAAACCACATGGCATTCTTCTCTCATTGAGCTTAAAACTCACTCCTGATTTGCCCCCAGTAAACACCATAACATACCACCAATAATAATAGTGCTTATTATTACATAAATAAAAAAAACAAAAAAGTATATCATCATCATCAGAGACATCGTGCGTGAATGCAAGTTAATCGTTTTTCTTCTCCAGCTTCTTGCCTTCTTCTCCTATGTTGATCTGAAATTGACGCGGGGCACCAGCTCAATATTGCTCAAGATGGAAAAAATATTTTAAAATATAAATCAAATCATCCCATTTTGAAGGATAAAGTGGATCATATTTTTCGTTAATAAAATGACAACTAGCGTAATTACTACATAAAAATAGAAAAATAACGTTTATTTTTTTAATTATTATTATGAAAGTATAAATAAATAAAAAATTGGTTTTTAAAAAGCATTTGTTTCAATAAAATTAAAGAGGAGTATTATTTAATTAAAACGTGAATAATTGTAATTTGATGTTACTAGCATGCATGGTCGTTAATCATGGATACAGGAAGGAGGCGTTTTCTATTTTAAATTTGATTTGGTTAGCTGAGGGATAATTCTTGAAGGAGTTCATCACCATAAGAAACTAGTTATGATCCATTAATTAGTTAGGGGAAGATGCAGCAGCAATTTTTCCATCTTTGGGGTCAAGGCTGGGTCAATATTTGTCTAAATCAGGGGAAAATTTGAGGATCACTTTCTAAGCTTCGCTGTGTCCGTTTCTGTCGTGAGCCTGCATGGGTAGCAACCAAATTTCCCCTCCTCCTTTCTTTGTAATAACGGTGGAAGCGGTGGTGGCGGCGACCAAAACCTAATCTCATGTCAGTCCACCAGCCATTTGACGGCAGAGCTCTGCCTCTAAACACCACCGTGGTGGCCGTCGACAAAGGCAAGAACAGTGTATATGCCTTCCGGTGGGCACTCAATCATCTTGGTAGTGCAGTCTTCGTCGCTCTCCACGTTAGGTCGAAACAAATTCCACCCCGTAGGTACCCTCTTATCTTTCTTCATCATAATGTGTGTGTAGAAATCATCCATTATTGCTTTGCCCACTAATAATTCCCATGAATTCTCGGTGATTGTGTTGTGATTTCCACTTCTTATTGAACATTATGTAGATGAGGGCCTCAAGGTTTTTCCCCCAGACGAAAGCGATGTAGCCCATGTTTTCTCTGCATTACGAGAATTACGTCCACATAAGGCGGTATGTAATCAGAAACTTCCTTTGTAACCGTAATTGAATGTATGTGTTGGAAAAAGGTGATTTCCATTTCTGATATATTATGTTGATCTTCCTTCCTACATTCAAATTCATCTGTCGTATTCAGGTGACGATAAAAGAAGCCGTAGTTGATGATAGTAATGTTGTCAAAGGAATTTCAGAATTTGCAAACAAGCATCACATCGGCAGTATCGTTATCGGCGCAACGGCTAGCTGGAATTCTCTGGCAAGGTCTTTTTCTTCGCGCATATAAGCTTATCCATATTTAATATGTAGAGGTACATAAAGTTACTTCTATGAGGTACTAAACGATGGTTGTATTGCAATTCTCAAAGGAAATTTATAGGTTTTGATTTGCCAACGGCCATAATCAAATCAGCTCCAGATTATACTTCTGTGTACATAATTTCAAAAGGGAAGATAGTCTCAGCTCGATCAGCCCTACGTCCTATGTCAAACATTTGTGCCCTGTCAAAACAACCGAAGGCACTTCAACCAAATGATGTAGAAAACGGAGTAAGGTGCCTAGGAATGAAATTGCAGCTTTGAATCCTTGACACTTCCTGTGCAAAAACTAGATCAATATAACTTACATAATATTTGGGGTTTGGCGCAAACAGGGAACGGGCAGCCAAAAGAGGAGGGATAACAGAGGGATCAGAAAGAATGTCTTCTGAGAGAAACAAGAATGGAGTAATGCACAAGAGTACTGACGATTCGTCGATGGATAAACTCGACCTGTCCAATCGTGGGTTGAAGGCATCGGTTAGCGTTGATTCTTTTTCGGACGAAAGTATTTCATCAGATCTAACTAAGCAAGATTTGGAGTTTAGCTTTTCATCTGATGGCTCCAGGACGTCATCATCTTCCCAGCCCTCAGTAAGCGCAAAAACGGCCATTCATGCATAGACTGTTCTAATAGACCATTAATTAAGTCATTTATAAGCAGTGTGACTTTCTATACATTTTCGTTGTACTATATATATATATACACTACTGCGAAAAGCATACATGAATGTTATATAAACAAACGAAAAGATGAAACTTACTCATAACTATAGTATCATTACTTCATTACAGAAAGAATTAGAAGCTGAAATGAAGAGATTGAGGCTTGAACTGAAGCAAACCATGGACATGTACAGCTCAGCTTGCAAGGAGGCAATCTCAGCAAAAAATAAGGTGATTGTTATGCCTTAACTAGATGAATTTCTGCTTTAGTCCTTCAGTTAATTGCCACTTGGTATGCATCAGCATTTTTATCGTAAAATGATAGACATATTGCATAATATATAGAACCACCAAAATATGGGATTATGTTTCCGTTTTACTATCAAATGACAATGACTAAAGATTATAGAACCAAATAGTTAAATAGTGGTGGTAAGAATTCCTAGTCTAATAAAACCAGTAAGGAGAATGGTGCAGTTGAACTGGAAAGAAAAAATATGTTATGGTTTTGATGGTGCAATTGGAGTCAAATAAAATGGTTCAAGTATGGGTAAATGTGTGGCAGGCCAACGAGATTAATCAATGGAAACTAGAGGAGGCACGTAAACTTGAGGAAGCTATATTGTCAGGAGAGGCAGCTCTTGCACTAGCAGAAAAGGAGAAGGCTAGAGCCCGAGCTGCCCTAGAAGAAGCTGAGGAAGCCAAGAAAATGGCTGAGAAGGAAGCAGAGAGAAGGAGATATGCAGAGCTAAAGGCCAGGAAAGAGGCAGAAGAAAAGGACAGAGTATTAACTGCTTTGGCTAAAAATGATGTTCGATATAGAAAATACACTATAGAAGAGATCGAATGGGCTACTCAAAAGTTCTGCCCATCCTTGAAAATAGGTGAAGGTGGATATGGGCCTGTGTTTAAAGGTGAACTTGATCTCACCCCTGTTGCGATCAAAATATTAAGACCTGATGCTTCTCAAGGCAGAAAGCAGTTTCACCAAGAGGTATGGTTTGCAATTCTTCTGATAAATAGATGCGGGGATCATAATATTGATTATCTTGCAGAAATTCTTGGTGTGAAAAGAATTTGGACTACCAATCCCAAGCACTTTGAATCTATTAAGTGTGAATAGCACATTGTAACTGTACACTTTAGTTCGAGTCTGCCATGGCTTTGTAATCAAAACTCTCTGGTTATCCTTTATGGTCGTGATACTAGTAACCAGTTCACACTACAGCATGACTTGCATTTTTGACAATCTATTTTCTCTTGCAAACATCCACAGGTTGAGGTATTATGCTGCATCAGACATCCTAATATGGTCCTCCTCCTTGGTGCCTGTCCTGAGTTTGGCTGTCTGGTTTATGAATACATGGATAATGGTAGCTTGGAGGATAGATTATTTCGGAAGAATAAAAGCCCACCTCTTTCATGGAGATTAAGGTTCACAATAGCTGCTGAAATTGCAACTGCACTTCTTTTCCTTCATCAAAGCAAACCAGAACCCCTTGTGCACCGGGACCTAAAACCAGCCAACATCCTCCTAGACCGGAATTATGTGAGTAAAATCAGTGATGTAGGCCTGGCACGATTGGTTCCGGCTTCTGTAGCTGATTCTGTCACACAATATTACATGACTTCAGCTGCTGGAACCTTTTGCTACATTGATCCTGAGTATCAACAAACAGGGAAGTTAACAACTAAATCAGATATATATTCACTAGGGGTAATGCTGCTACAAATTATCACAGCCAAGCCTCCCATGGGTCTTGCTCACCATGTGAAAAGGGCAATGGAAAGGGGAAAATTTGCAGAGATGCTTGATCCTACAGTGACTGATTGGCCAGTTGAAGAGGCTCTAGCATTTGCCAAAGTGGCAGTGAGTTGTGCCGAGCTTAGCAAGAAGGACAGGCCAGACCTTGCAACAGTTGTTGTGCCAGAGCTTAACCGCTTAAGGAATTTTGGTTGCACGTCTCACCCGAGTCCTATTGTCATCAACAGTCAGAGTCATAGTGGAGCGGGACACTCACCTAGTCCTAGACCTCCACGAAATTCATGACCAATCACATTGCTAAATAAGAGTCGGGGTTTGTGTATTAATTAACCTTACTAGTTTTGCTAGGATTGATACACTAATGTTCAAGTGTCAAAACCTATTTCTGCATTCTCTTCCAAATTTGGTCTTGCATGCATAGGTTTTGAGAATACAATTATTATTAACTCAGTATATGAACTTTTTTTTGGCCTAGTACCAATTTCAATTGATTTATATTTGACTAACTAGCAGCTAATTTTCATGAATGGTGCTTGGCAATGTAGACCAACCCTAGAAAGGGAAAACACAGTTAAAAAGGTGAATGGGGGATTCAAATGTTCATTCTTGACATGTGACCAAATAATATTGAGTGGAAAGGTGAATCTTGGGTCTCTTTAGTGGTTGAGACCAATAATAAAAAAACCGGACCGGACCGGAAAACCGGTCGACCGGCCATCAGCCCGGTCCGGTTCACAAAAAAACCAGTCAGAGAGTCAACCCGGTTTTGACTCGCTCAAACCGGTAGCGACCCGGCCAACCCGACGGGTCTCGCGGGTTAGCCGAGTCGTCCTTTTTTTTCCTACGCCCCAAAAGACGTCGTTTTGGGGCTTTTGGGTTGGGTGATCCACGTCCGACCCGACCCGTTTTTCCCCAATCCCCCCTCAGCTCGTGAACTCAGCGTCACTCCGTCAGCAATCAACATCGTCTCAGGTTTCAGTTTCAGCGTCATCAATCTCCCTCTCCCCCATTTGTCCGACCTCACTGAATCTAAGCTGAGAATCAGAAATAGCTCACCGAATCCCGCAGTTCCGATCCCTGATTTGATTTCAGCTCACGATTTTGAGTTTCCGACATTAAAGAACCAGCTGCGAACTTCGAAGTCGGCGAAGTCGAACAAGAACCAGGCTTTCAGCGTGTTTCATCGTCTTCCTTCTTCTTTCGGTATGATCTATGATTTCATTGTTGCTTAACTACTCGTATTGCCGTATTGCTCATATCCCCTGCCTCCATTGTTGTTTAACGGCTAATAGAGTATATGGAATTTTTCCACAATAAAGAATTAACAATAACAGTCTCGTGTGTTCCATTACGCCCGCAATTCATAATTAATATTAATATTAATTGCACTTATAACTCAGCAAACCACTAAACCCATCATTTCCGCCACCATTAACCCTCATATTGCCTTCTTCCACTTAATTTATTTTTCTGTGCCGTGCATGCATCAGCACCACCCAGCCCACTATTGCAGCATTCAAATATAGCTGCCCCTCCATTACCATCTTCCCTTAACTATTCTCACTTACGTCTGCCTCCCCAAAATGATATCTACCAAAATGAAATAAACAATTACGATTAATATGGCTACTTTAGGTGTACAATTTCCACTTTGATGTTTAGGGAAAGTTTAATTTCCTGCTATATATGTGATGTGTATGATCTGTGCACTGCAAAGCTCACACAGTAGTGTATATATACTTTAACTCGTGTTTCATATCCCCTGACTCCATTGCTTAAATTCTATTTGATATTTGAATGTTTATTTGTTGTTTTTGAGTCTTATTTCTGATTATTTTGGATGTTGGAATCGGAGTGGAAGATGATACATGCACTTGGCTCTGAGAAGATTTTTTGCTATATTATTGATGGAAATGCAGCCTAGATTTTTTGCTATATTATTAATGCTATATCATTAGGGATGTTTCATAAAAAGTAAAAACACTAACCTGTGCTTGGATTGTTCAAAGATAATGAGTATGGATGAAGATAGGACTCATTTACGTTCCTCTTCATGTGACATTCCCACATTGCAGTTATTTCATCTTGGGAATTTCGGATGGCTTGGTCTGATTATTTTGTTGTCCTGTATAATCTGATTACCTAGCAAGCAAGTGTTGGAAATTTAAATGTGTCCCATTTTTATCCAAACTCTAAAGTAAAAGAAAGCCTTTAGGACTAAGAATCATTTGTAAAGTTGAATTGATTTATTTGAAAAGAAAGCCTTTAGGACTAAGCTTTTGGTTATTTATTTGAATTGATTTCTTTGTTGCTATTTACTTTCTCCAAGGATGGATATGTCGAGTTCCGGAAATGAGAATGTCACCCCTCCTACTCCCTCTTCCAATGTCAATTCTAATCCTATTGATAATGCTACTTCCACTACCTCATTACGTGGCAAAACTGACCCAGCATGGGCACATGTTGCCTACAAGAAAGAAGGGACACAAAATGTATTCACATGTCTTTATTGTGGTAATAGCTATAGAGGAGGTGACATAAACAGGCTGAAGCAACATCTGGCTGGTGTTGTAGGTCAAATTGCTTCTTGTAAAAAAGTTCCAGCTGATGTGCGTTATCGAATGGCAGAGTCTTTAAAAGAACATGCAAAGAAAAAGGAAATTGAGGATATAAGAGACGAGGGAGTTGAAGAAGAGGAGGTTAATAGTGAAACTAAAAAGAGGAAACATCCTAGTATAGTAGATAAATATTTTCCTCCTAGGACAACTTCTGGAGCTCAACCAACCATAAAGAGTGTCTTAGCATCGAAAGAAGCACAACATAATGTGAAGATGCTTATTGCTGAATGGGCCATAGTGAACTGCATTCCATTTAAAGCACTAGAGTGCCATTTATTTCAAAAAGCTGTGGATGAAATGTGTTCTATAGGGCCTGGGTTTAAAGCCCCTAGTGCTTATGATTTTAAAACCAACTTGTTGAGAGAATGGAAAAGGGAATGTCAATTACTCGTTGACGGGCATAAAGAGATATGGCAGAAAAAAGGTTGCACACTTATGACGGATGGATGGACTGATGTGAGGCAACGGACTTTAATAAACTTTTTAGTTTACTCTACCTATGGAATGGTGTTTGTTAAGTCTGTTGATGCATAAGATTTAGTCAAAGATGTAAAGACTTTATTCACTTTGTTTTGTGAAGTGATTGAGTGGGTCGGTTCCAACAATATTGTTCATGTGGTGACTGACAATGCTGCCAATTACGTGGCATGTGGAAGGTTGATCAAGGAGAAATATAAAAATATTTATTGGTCTCCTTGTGCTGCTCATTGTCTAAATCTTGTATTGAAAGACATTTCAAGCATGCCTCATGTGTCAGACATTGCAACAAAGGCATCAAAGATAACAGTGTTTGCTTACAATCACATGATATTCTTGTCTTGGCTGAGGAAAAGGCCGGGTTGGAAAGAAATTGTGCGTCCTGGTGCTACAAGATTTGTAACTACCTTTATTACATTGCATAGCATATATATGCATAAGCATGACTTGCAAGCCCTTGTTGTTGATAAACACTTTGTGGACCATAAGCTATCTAGGACTACTCCCGGAACAATTTTTAGTGCAATCATATTAGATAGCCGGTTTTGGAATGAATGCTACCAAATTGTGAAGATTGTCACTCCTCTAATAAAATTGTTGAGAATTGTTGACTCAGATGAGAAGCCTTCATTGCCATATGTTTATGAAGGCATGCAAAGGGCAAAAAGTGGAATTAAGGAGATGTTCAAGAGGAATAAAGATCTCTACAAGCCTTACACAAGTATCATTCAAATGAGATGGGATAAACATTTGAAGAATGATCTCCATGCAGCTTCCTATTTGTTGAACCTAGCATTCGTATATGGTCCAAATTTTGTTCATAAGGGAGGGCTAATGCAAGCTTTGATTAATGTGGTAGAGGCTAACTCAAATGAAAATGTTGATTGCTTCAAGATAATGAAGCAAGTCACATTGTATCTTGAAGGAAAAGAATCTTTCAGCCGAGAGACATGTAAACAAGGAGCTCAAAGACTAGATCCTTGTAAGTAACTAAGTATTTATCTTTATTGTTTAGGGTTTAATTGACATATTAATTGATTGCAATTAATATTTTGTACATGTTTTATTTTGTAGATGAATGGTGGATGTATTATGGCTATTCAGTACCAGAATTGCAACATGTTGCAATTCGTATTCTTAGCCAAACATCTGCTTCTTCTGGTTGCGAAAGAAATTGGAGTTTATTTGAGCGTATCCATACAAAAAGAAGAAATAGATTTGAGCATCAAAGGCTGAATGATTTAGTTTACACTAATTATAACTTGCGATTAAAGCATAGGTAACTTTAGATATTATAAAAAAATTTGTTCTTCACTATAAAATGGATGTATTTAAAAGTTTTAATTGAAATTATGTCATTGAAATTTGAAGGGCTGATTTGAAGAAAAAGCAGACAAGTTATGATCCTATTGATTATGAGTCTATTGATGAGGTCGATTTTTGGGTGACTGAAGAAGATCCCATTCCAGAATTTAATAATGAAGATGTAGAAAATCTTGAAGGACTTCTTGGTAGTGAAGGCATTGAACATTCTTCTACCGTGGATAGGGTTAATGAAGGTTTATATGTGCTGTTAATATTCTCTTACTAATTTATTATTCATCCATATAATTATATGTTACATATAATTATTGATATTATTGTCATGTATATGCGTAGGTGACGAAGATATGGACATTCCTGATCCCCCAGCTTTGCCTGATGATATTGTTACCTCTTACCCTCTACTCAATCTACCTCCTAATGATTCACCTCAAATAGATCCCCTTGATGAGTTGTAGAGCTTCATGATTTAATTCGGTATTTTTTTACTATTCTGATGTTGGTTCCTGCCTCTTGGTTGTTTGATGAATGCTAATTGACATTGTAATGTTTTAACTATATTTTGATGTTAATTATGGATTTTGATTCAACTTTGAAGAACTAACTTATTGTTAGTAATGACTTTTGAATTATGAAATTGAATTATGGTTATTTTATTATTGTCAATTAAATTATAATATTTTAGTATGACCGGTTCGACCCCGGTTGAACCACTGATCCTTGAACCAGTGCCGTGACCGGTTCATTGACCAATCCGGTTTTTTGTTCCTTGGTTGAGACGTTTGATACCAGATATATATTTTTGTGTAATACGCATTTTTAGCCTAACCTTGTGAATGAAAGTCCAACAACTTTTGTATATTTAATTTGACTTGCGAGTGGCCAGACGAAAAAATTGGCATTGAGGGGAAAAAACAAAAAAACAAAAAGGAAGATTACTTGTCATTTGTAAACTGCATTTAGCTGACAGATTGCAGAGGTAAGATGAATCATCTAAAGACAATGTCAACGTTTGTGCATGAACGAGAATAAAGTAGCCAAGGAACAACGTGACACTGCATGAAAAGCTGTTTTTTTCTTCTTTCATTTGCAAGTACAGAGCAGAAATTTTCCTTACTTAGCTTACTTACTGCGTGTGTGATAAACTTCCACATACATGGCAGTGTGGATTGGTTGACATAATATATAGGACAGCAAAGTTTCACACGTTAAGGTCTGCAAAAACGCAGGGCCACAAAATTAATTGGCACTGAGAAGGGAAAAGTATCCATTGTGCTTGAGGGGGACGTTTCAGTGTTAGTTTTCTTGAAGGGAAAAAAAACTCAAGACAGTGCGTCTTAATTATTAGGTGGGATGTTTTATGCTATAAAGTGATCTCCAGCTACAAGAATTTGCTAGAACTTGCAAGTGAGAAGGGGTATCAGAATCCCAGCTAGCAAAGTAAAGTATAACAGAACAGCATAAAGAGTGATACCTTGTGGGGCGAATTCATCCACATAAAGATAGATTATGTTGGGAGAAAGGTATAAGAAAGGGAGAGGGAGAAATTGTTAAAGAAACTTTACTTCGGATTCCCTTACCATGAAAATGAAAGATTGAAAATTTGCAATTCTCAAACCCCAAGAAGATAACGTAGTAATGACTGGCGTTTTTCTTCCTTAATTCTTGTACACATGGGTCCTCCATTTATACTCATGGTGCGTGAAAAATATACTATAATAACTCCAACTGTAACAATAAGGACAAATATAAAGTCAAAATCAGCTGAATTTCTTATAATTAACATGTCTAGTTGGTGGGGGATGCCCAACAAATTAAAAAGTAATGCAGAATTATACCTTTTTTTCCTTCATATGATGCCTTCACTCTATTATTAGTCCATTAGATTTAAAAGGAAATATGGATATTTATGGAAATGCTCTATAATAATTACTGATATCCAAATTGTGACCTTAATGATAAATATAAATAATACTATTGATCATGATATTATTGACAATTTTTGTGTCATTGATCATCCATCACCTCATATCAGTGAAGCAGTCAGTATTAAAGGAGGTTAGATGTTTGAATATTTTAGGTTGTTAGGATTAGTTTTTCGCTTTTCATTTTGATGTTTTGCCTGTAATACTCTTTTAAGTTTCTTGTAATCCAGCTAATATTAAAAAAAAATGCCATTGAGAAGCCAAGGGATAAATTACATAGGACCGAAAGTGAACAGGAGATCGTATACTTTTCAGCAGCATTAAGAAAGCATCCAAGTTAAAAAATCAAATTTGTTAAAAAGGCAGGCTAACACTAAAGACCCAAGGGAGAAATCTCCTGGTCCTTGCTTGTTTCTGTCTATAAGGTCACCATTCCACATTACAAAGTGACAGCACGTAGTTCAAAAACAAGGCTTCAGTATTATTTCTCGGAGCCCATCCCATCACTTCAGTTCAAATGGGTCTTCATAGCAAGAACTTGGGTTTCATCTCAACAAGTTGGTTTTCGTGGTTCGTAAGAGTTTGTTTGGTGGGACTGGTTGTGTTTCCCAGAGTGACATCTCAGGACAAAGTTGAAGCGCCTCCGGCGAGTAATTTGTACTGTATCAGTGAATGTGGCACATGCCCAGTAATTTGTTCTCCGCCTCCTCCTCCACTTCTCACATATGTACCGCCACCACCCTCACCGGCGGTCCCTCGTTCTCCACCACCGTCGCCGCCGGCCCACGCTCTTCCCCCTCTTTATCTCACCTATCCACAGCCACTCCCAAAGTCACCGACGTATCCACCGCCCCCGCCGCCAGCCCCTTCAACACACCCTTCAAGCGCCGCTCCTCCTCCACCGGCTAAATCCAACGACGCACCTCCGGCGGGTTCGGGTCAGCCGATAGTAATATCAGGGCCACATCAGTACTCTTATCCTTATTACTATTATTACTCCTCAGACGCTTCTTCTCCTTCTTCCTTTGCACCATTGATACTCTTACTGTTGTTCCTTCATCCTGTATTCTCCTGTTGGTAAGTGGTAGCTTGTTACCGTTCACGGGCACGAGAATGCTGAAATATTTGTTCCCAAAATGCAGGATGTAACATGTAATTAGATTTGTTTATATCCTTTTATACTGTATTGTGTTTGAAATTCAGGTTTATTACTAGCTTTTTTTTTCCTGCTCTATCCATTGATGTAACTACAAAAATAAAAAGATGTTAGCTTTGTTTATTTTATCGGCTATGTGTAAGTATATGTATATGTGTATATACTGGTGCCTAAGTTGCAACAGATTTAAAAAGCTTTAATTTTTGGTTTTAGTCCGATTGTCCTCACTTGAAGAATCAAATTTATTCATCACCATATGGTTAGAACGTTATGGTTGCTAATAAGGGGATCATTCCCAGAAATGCAACTAAGAAAAAACACTTGTTAGGGAGAAGCCTCGCACATCTACATTCGGGAACACCATTTTGCTGCAGGGCGAGAATCTTCCTGTAAAGCAAACACAAAAGCTGCCTTCCGGAACCTGAAAAGCAAAAGCCAAAAAGGTAGAAAAGTAATCATGCCCGAGACAAAAAGCAACGCGCTTCCATCTTCGAATCTTCTTTTTACCGCGGAGACAAATTTTAATGATGATGATTGGAATAACGGTTGAAACTTATAATCGTGATTTACGGTATACGGTATATGAGATAGTTTTTATAATCTATGAAGTAGTTTTTACGATCTACGAGGTAAATATGTATAAGAGTTTTATCTTGATTTATGTGAATCGAGCTTATGCATAAATATAAGCCCAATCAAACATCCTCTGAGTGACTTTTACATATAGGATAAAAATCAGATTGTAAATATGATTTGTGTAGATTTACAATGACAAAAGTGACTTTTGTATAAAAAATAAATGGAGGCAGGTTCTGGCAGAAGCAGTTTTTTTTTTTAAATTCCATCTGTAAAAAAAAAGTCCAGCTTATGGCCGAGGCAGTTTTTTTTAAAAAAAAGTCCATCTGTAAATCACACGACTACCATAGATGCTTGCGAGTGGCTTGACTGGCTTCTGCAATTTTATTTGAATAATTGTAACAAAACTTCAACTTTAGAATTTTAATGTTAAATTTTGAAGAGGAGAAATTTTATTTCTTAGAAAGACTTGCAGCTTCATATTTCAAACCTTAAAACTCTGAAATGTATGTTTCCAAGGGTAACTGGAGGTGGATCACCATCAAAATATTTTGGATCAAGACCTGTTGAAATTCTTCCACCACATTGTTCCAATGTGCTAGTCTCCTAAAAGAGGAAGGAGTCTCTCTATTGGTTAAGACCATGATTTGAAGATGTGGGTGACATACATTTGATTATGGCAAAGTTATGTTCTCCACTAACCCAAATGCACAAACACACATCTAAAAGGAAGAAATGGATGTCAAGATACAAGAGACTCGGACATTCCTTAAGAGAATGTTATCTACTATTTACCTTCAATCCTTAATATAAGATTTTATTCATAATGTCGTGTTAGTATTTAAAACAGTAGTGTAATGGTTATGATTGGGTTCCATTGGATTTTTGAAACTTGCTTCCATCAGCTTTTGAAGAGCAAACCATTTCCCCTTTATATATTTATCTCTTAACTCTGGTTAAAGCATTATTAGTAGTAATTCTTTTTTTTTTGTTGAATGGGTTAAACAAATATCAACACAGCAGTCGAGAACTTTCAGGTGAAGTCCGCAGTTTTTGTTCTCAGCATTCTCTGCATTTTCCTAGTCCCCCCCCCCCCCCCCCAAGACTCCGTATTTTTCCGAACAGGTTGTCACTTTTCGGAAGTAATTACATTGCTAAATCACCTTGGCCACATGCTACTAGTTCATAGCCTTATGAGCTCAGAGGCAATGGCTTTGGGCTGGCCGTTCATGCTCACTTTTGAGGATTTCTCTCTGGTTTGGGCCTATCTGGGCCATTAGATCTTTCATAATTTCATGTCCAAAATTAAAATGGAAGGCAAACAAAGAGCCCATGACATTTTCTTTTTTGGAAGAAAAACACAGAGAATCCAAAGATCGATCCCGGCGCAAGATAACAGACTCTGTAATGGCGGGTGTTTATATTCCAGTCAAAATGCCCGAAAGCGGAGGAGGCTTACATGACCTGCAAAAACTGCATGCTAACTAGTCCTAGCCATTTTGAATATTTGTTTACATGTTTAATCTCACTTATAAGATTCCCTTGTGTATATGTACACTCCCGAAAAGAAGCTGCGCAATGGCGTCGAAGCAACAAATAGCACTCCCAAAGTTACAAATTTACTCTGCTGCCAACTCCAGAGTGTCGCCTTGCAAGAGAGGTTAGAGGTCTCCCTTTCTACGTCTCTCTATCTTACTCTCCTGCTTTCAATTTCTAAACTTAATGACACTGTTAATGCTGGTTGGCAGAAAAATATGAAAGAGAAGCCCAGAGATATTGGGATGCATTCTACAAGCGGCACCAAAATAAAGTTAGTTTTCTGAATTCCTAAATTCTTTTTCTCTACCGGGAGGTCTGCGCTGATTCTTTCATCGTTCTTAATCTGTTGACTGTGCTTAATCCCCAGAAACCAGAGTAGTCTATTCTCAATTAAGTGAAATAACGTTGCGGGGTACAATTGCTTCACTTAATGAAATACTTTTTATCTGTTTCATAATCAATGTTTATGCTAAAAGAGTCTGACTGTAAGTTACAATGTTTCTTTTTTCCTGGCATTTTTTCTTTCTTCAGTTTTTCAAAGATCGGCATTACTTGGAAAAGGACTGGGGCAAGTATTTTTCTGTGAGTGAAAGGAAGGCTTGATTTGTTTTTTCCCGTGTTTCTCGAAATACAAATAGTCTAAATACTTTTCAATCTACAGGGAGAAGGAAGAAAAGTGATTTTGGAGGTATAATTTTTCCCACCCATACTTTGTTCTTTCCTTCCCCCCATTCAGCTTAGATGTGAGATATGTCGCCTATTCTTGTGCAAAAGAATTCTAATAACTTCTACCATATTTGCTGGCCACTCAAAATTGCAATTATGTTAAGGTTAACAGAAAATGGAAAAGGTTCTATGATCATGGAGACAGAACCACTCCTGAGAGTTTCCTGTGCAGTGAGATTTGTGAGGACCATATGTATAGATATTTGTCTTTTCCGTTTATGTTTCTCTTTATAAGGTCTTTGGACGTTGAAGCCGCTGAATAAATGTTCGCTTTTGCTAAGCAGGTTGGTTGTGGAGCTGGAAATACTATTTTTCCCATCATTGCATCGTATCCTGATGCTTTTGTTTTTGCATGTGATTTCTCACCCCGAGCTATTGATCTGGTTAAGGTTGGAATATTTTTTTAAATACTGTTCATATTAGGTCTTAATCATGTTATGTTAAATATATGACCTTAGGGGAAGCCTTTGCCCTTTTGTGGTTTTTGATGTGGTGAGCTCAAAACCATGCTGCATTCCATTTGTAAACTGTTGAAAGTACCTCTTGTAAAAAATTTTGTTCTTTAAGATGGAAGTACTACATTGTGTTGTGCAAGTGAAGTCTATTGGAACATACTGCTTGGTTGCCTTTTGCCATAATTTAAGTGGCCTATAGGATCTGATGTGACCATGTGGCAAATTTTAAGTGTAGTTTTGGAGTCAATAGCCTATCATTACAACAAAGTTTAGAAGCAAATGTTTCATCTGCAATAAAAAAGTAGGGAATGAATATGTGTTGCCTATTGACTGTTGTTTATATAGGTCTGATAAGAATGAACTTGCCTTGCTTATTCCAGTCACATAAAGACTACAAGGAGTCCTGTGCCAGTGCTTTCATCTCTGATCTTACAGTGGATGACCTGAGCAAGGAGATTTCTCCATCTTCAGTTGATATCATTACCATGGTATTTAAATGGAAGTCATAAACTCGTTTGTTTTTAAAGTTAATATAAAGAGATATGAGTCTGTTAGTGTTAGCTAACATATCATTTTCTTGCCTTATATCTAACTAAAACAGTTTTATTCTAATTATTGGGAAATAGTTATGGCTTTGTTGTTTAAATAGCTGACATGTTAAGCAGATATTTATGTTGTCTGCAGTATCCCCAGAGAAGATGCATCTAGTGTTGCAGAATATTAGAAAAGTTATGAAGGCAAGTAATTTCTATCTTGTAACTATCAATGTGCTGCATTTCCTGAAACATTGCTAGATCAGTTGTTTCTAAGTGATGGAACTTGTGTCCTTTTCTCCCTTTGCAGCCGAATGGTTATGTGCTGTTTCGAGATTATGCTGCTGGTGACCTTTCACAGGTTGATTTTATTCTGCTTTCTTTTTTTCCCCGTTCTCTGCAAGAAAAGTTATAGCTGCATAAATCTTAGTCCAAATAATTTTATTCTGACTAATATTTCTCTGCTGACTTAGGACCTGAATTTACAGCTCATTGTAGCTCGTTTCAAAGTAATATGGAACATCATTTAAACTGTGTTGATTTTACCTGATTTGGGTGAAGTTATTCTCTCTTTAGAGTGATACGGTTGTTCTTATTCATGCATAATTGTTGGATCTCTAGCTAAAATATGTTGAACCATTGAATCAATTACCATGTCAATGTTATCCTTGGTTGGGCAAATTCTTATTCACCGCCAAATTCTTTCTAATAGTGTGTTTTTTTTTTTTTTTTCGGTTTGAGCTGTTGATTTTTTGGATTTCAATTTGTTCTGCTTCGTAGGAGAAATTTTCAGACAAGGGTCAAAAGATTAGTGATAACTTCTATGTCAGAGGTGACGGCACTGTGAGTGTTCAGTGACATTTTATCATGTAATTTAGCACACTTGTGTACCTCTTTATTAGGTTAACACACCTTTTTGTATCTTATCCAGCGGGCTTACTATTTTTCAACTGAGTTCTTGATAAACTTGTTTAAAGAAAATTGTTTTGATGTCGAAGAAATTGGTGTATACTGCAAAAAAGTTGAGAACCGCTCAAGGGAGGTGGTAATGAACCGGTAAAGTACCATTTCATAAGTTCCTTCTGTTCTATTCCCAATTTTTATGTCATCTCTATAATTTCGGAAGAGTTTTTATCCCACTTGAGTACCAATCAATCATCAATGTTTGGCGGTTTTAGGCGTTGGCTCCGAGCTGCATTTCGCATGTCAAATGGCTCCAACCGGTTTTCCAGTAAAGAAGCCCTACCAAAGGCCATTGGTCTTGATTTTGCTCTATAGGAGCACAAGCATTCCTGAATCTGTACCGCCTTCTCTATGCAACTATAAAACAGTTCACGCCTATATGAGTTAGTGTCCAAAAAACATGTTTATGCAAGTCGACACAAAACTCATCTTACATATTTACTTCGTACACTGTAAATCACGTTCGAAAAGGAGCTTCTACCACTAATTATTTGCCATATGCATCTCAGGCCAAGTACATGAACCATCCCTACTTCCAGCTGCTGCAGAATTTGGTTTTAAATTTGGGGTTAAATGGACTAGTGGGGTTTCATGTAATCTATCTTGAACCATTACGAGGAATTAGTTATAAGTAAATGATTTGAAGCTGTATCTTCCTTGCACGGCTTTCAAGTATCTTGCCCTTCCCTCATTTTCGAGCTGTCATATTAAAAAGATGCCAATATTTTTTACAATTTCTTGGCCTGGGAAAAAGATGATAATTATAAGATCATATTTTGGCAATTCAGTGTATTGTTGTTAAGCTGGACAAAGAACAAGTGTTTGTTATTCTTGTTCATTTCAATTTCTTCCTCCACCGACCGGTGAGGACATACATATTGTTGTGTTTGTGCCCTGATTGCATAGTAATGCTAAGGCCTGTTCAACTGTTAGGAAATTACGGTATTAAATCCCCGGTTATAAAGTTAAGAATTTTCTTCTGATTCATCGGCTTAAATTACCATAAAGCAAAAGTATTAACTAACTCCCAGGAAAATGGGGCAAAAAGACAAACACACAAACTTGTTCAAACTTTAGATTTCTTTCTGTTACGAGTATATATAGCATAATTAATATAAACATGGGCAAGTCAGCATATCTTCTTGATGGCGATGCTAATCTTTGAAAACGTCTTTTCTGTCAAGTGTTGACAATATGACTTATGCACTATATGGTCAACAAAGCACCAGACAACCTATGGATGACCTATTTTCCGTTTATTATCCTTTTCTACTCTTCCTTTATTACATTATAAGGTAGTCTTCCTTGAGGTCTATGCTAATAACTACTATAATATTCTCACCCCTAATTGCACCTCAGGACCGTTCTACTAAAGTGTGTTTGGTTTTATATTGTTAATTGATTTTTTTCTCTTCTACGCACATTGATCAAACACATTAACTGTGGTTTTCATTTTCCAATATATATAAATTATTAAAATAGAAATATTATAAGAAAACTAACACATATTTATTTATAAAATAATTAACTCAACTAATCTTCTTAGTATATAGGTGAATTGGCTACCTACCTCCTATAGTCCTATAATTAGGACTGTGGTGAGTATTATAAAATTATGAGCTATAGGCCATGTAGTATGCGCACGCAGTCTAAGACAAGTAATATGGTTTTTTTTTTTTTTGGACAAGACAAGTAATATAGTTTACATGCTGTAAATCATGCGATTTTTTTTATAACTTTTATATTGAATTGATTTCACGTTATATATTGGCACTATATAATTCCCTTTAACATGTAGTATCACTTTATCATAGCCGGTGAAGATTAAATTTATTCATATTTTTCGTTTTGTGTTATATGTGAGGGCTGGCATCCATGCATCGAAATACAAGAATAAATAAATAACATGTTTGATTCGAAATTATATTAAACTAGATGTTATGTTAAAAGTAATAATTTTAATTTATTTAATGCATTTGGTGTGTTTTGGTGGGAATCAAAGTAAAAATGATCAAGAAAGGGGAGAAGTCAAGATTGTTGTGTGTGTCTTGATAGAACAAAACCATACGTCTTAATTACATAGATTATAAATCTTCTCCCTTCAAACCTTTCAGGTTCACCTAGTATTTAGCAGCCCTTCTGATGGTAAAAAAATGCGTCTTAATCACACTCTTTACTCTCATTTGTTTAAGAGGGATTTTGGAGTAAATATGAAACTCATTTTTCTTCAACAGATGCAGGAAAGACCCCTTGGACATTTTATATTGATATGCAATTTTTATCATCAGAAGGTGCAAGCAAAAAGCCCGTCAACATTATTTGGCCATACAGATATTATTTCTTTTCTAAATGTTTTTGGTTTTTTTAAAGTTAGAGTTGTATCTGTTGTTTAACTTAGTTGGTACTCTTAAATGTCCTTCTTTTTCGATCTTTATATCAATACTTTATTAGACATCATTTTAACTTTAGTAATGCATTTGTTATCTTTTATCCAAAAAAAAAAAGGTGAAAAACACATTTGTCGTTTGTAAACCGTAAACCACCCTCTGTGAGAGGACCAGTACGTTGGGGTCTTTTTTACGGAGGTTTCCCCCTGTGGTGAAAAAAGAAAGACCTTAATTGTCCAAGTTTCTTGCTTGACATGCATGCAAGTTAATTTGAAATATCCCATAACACAAAATAACTAAAAATAAAAATTTTAACATATGCAAATCAACCAAGTGATATGGTTCATTGCGGTATCATTTAACAAGATGTAAACTAAATTTAGCTAACTTCATTGGTTATACCTAAGCTAGCAGTTTAGCAGATCAGTGTACAATTAATAACACTAGTGTGTTTATATGTTTGCATGAACTGATCTGATCTACACTGCCAACAATACAAGTTCAGTTACGGGTTTTCTCATGTTTAAACAAAACATATACATCAAATCAATCCAAGTAATTGCAGATCAGCTCCTCCCTCTTGGATTAGAACTCTTCATTCAGCTTAAATTCTCATAATTAATTTTAAACCAGCCCAAAATGATGTTTGGGAAAAAAAAACAAAAACAAAGGCATCCAGATTAAACTCTTAAAAATCACATTATCTAAATCTTAATAAACAATCTTTGCCCCTTTCAAAAATGTATATACCTATTGACTAGCCCTAAAGAAAATGTATTATAGTTGTTCTGTTATGCATCTTTCAAAGAGATCGTAACCATCAGATCTGAATGTTCTCTAGTTTCCATTCGTTAAATTCCTTAAGTTACCATACACATTAAGAAGAACCTAAGTGTATCATATGCATTCAAATAATGATATGGAACAAAATATAGTAAAGATTTATGCACGTCTCCGATCATACATTAGAACAGTAATGAAGGAAACATCTATAGCTGTGTTCAAGACGATACAGTCAATCTAAACACTAAGATGAACATAAGCCCCATGAATGAACTCTTTTCAGGTTTCTCATCCACATTTAAAACTAAAAATTATAAATCCTGTCCTTGTCCAAGCTACAGTTGTGCAATAATTCAGCATATATAACTGCTCAAGATCTTTCATATCCATCAAGACTTTCTCTCGTTTGACATATTGGGCACGCTTCTTGATCACCTGAAAGATCCTTTATTGATTGAAAATTGGGGCCAGCGCTATAATACACCTACCAAATGGAAAGCATAATACAAAGCTATATATATATATACACACACACACACACTTCAGAACCCTAGAGCATGTAGAAAAGAGACAATTAACAGCAGGACAGAAGAGAAGATCCCCAATATAGCGTTATAGCGTTAGATTGTCTGTATGTACATAAATTAAATCAGCCTAATCCAAGTTGACTATTTAAATTTAAAACACAAGTCCAAATTGTTTAATTTGTTGATTAATTTTATCCTTAAGAAGTAACAGTTGTTCAGATTCTGAGATAATCGCTTGCCTCTTGCCTTCTCTAAGTGGACATTGCACAGTCAAGACCAACGGGAAAAAAAAAACAAAGAAACTCCTTCATACATATATAGTAGGAGTAAGAAGGAGATTTTACCAGATGCGTTAATTAACTATAGACGTCTATATGAAAACAAATCAGCTCTAAATTCAACCAAATTGATTCAAGCATAGACAAATTTATTTGTTACAAAATTAAATAACAATAAATCGAAATAAACAGGGTCAGACCACAAACACGCACATATATATTACCGCCTCAGAAATAGAGATTTGACCAAAATATGTTGTTCACAATTAAGATGCTGTAAATCAGCATGCTAAGAATTATGAAAATTCGTACCTTACCGCCACGTATACATTCTGGTAAACAATATTGATCCAGAGTTTATTTGGTAAAAAGCAAAAAGAAATTATTAAACTCGAATCTAGCACTGGACAAGATCGATATATTAGCAAGTTACAACGAAATCCAGTAGTTAGGGTTAATATTGAAGAGGGAAAAAGGGTATTTAGGGTTAGGGGTATAGGGAGGTAGTAGCATATAAAGAAGGAAAAGCTATAAAAGAAACAAAAAACCACAATATATAATTAACAAGTACTATAATTAGTAGCAGAAAGTGAAAGGAAAATACACAGAGAGAGAGAAATGGGATGACAGATAGAGCGTGAGCACGCATAGCTTCAAGCACGAAACATGAGCATGCAAGAAAGTACCATGTGTGCTCACTCTCTTCTGTCACCTCCCTTACCCTTTTTTTAAATTAATCTCCCTACTAATTTCATCTCTCTACACTCTGCAAGCTCCAATATATAATCGGATCACACTAAGAACTAAACCCTCTCTTTCTGGAAATTGGGAACGGGTTAATTAGGTTAAGGCCTGGGAGAGAGAGGAAGAGAAAGAGGGTGTCAGAGGGGGAGAGAGCACTATTATCCAAGTATAAAGAAGACTATATATTCAAGCTTTGTGTATAACAAAACTGAATTGCTACTTGGATGTGTGAAGAGAAGTGGAGGGGGAAGGAGGGTTTATATAGAGCCTTTGAGAGAGATTGTGAGCATCAATCACGTATGGAAGGAATAAATGTGGGTTTATCCTCCATTGGTCATTCTCTATTATTTTAAATAAGTATTTTACAGAAGGGAAAGAGAGAAAAGCAGAATTAGTTTTTGTTTTAAAAAAGGGAGAAACAAAAAACAAGTGAACAAACTTTACTAACTTATCTTTATGATCTTTACACATACGCAAACCAATTCCCACCACAACCCACAGACACAGCTCATTTATATTCATTGTTATTACCAACGCGTCTTGTAATTCTGAATCTCTTGTGTTTATTATATTGCCCAATCCGTGCTATTCTTCATCTCGGCTTCTTCAAAACCCTATATTTACTTGTGCTCTCTCACATCTGATATGATTTTTTCCCCATGTATAAACGATATAATCCTCAAGTGATTAGTGAGTACGGCTTAAGTACGTGTCTCGGTTGCCTCCTCGCTTATGAATTAAGATCATGGAACTACTTAAATTAGAAGGACTTGTGATCACTCACAATACATTAATTTAAAGAAAAATATGGCTAATATGAGATCAATATAGAGAAGGACCTCGTTATTAATGATCATAGAAATACTAAAATTAGAAGGACCAGATCATTCACGAATACTGACTTTTTTGCCAACATTCACGAATACTGACTTAAACAAAGATTTCGCTGGCTAGCTAATATTATGGTGAGAGACCTCAGTAATTAATTTTCGCATGACTACTTAGATTAAAGGACCTGATCAGCAACAACAACAACAAAGCATTTATCCTATTAAGTGGGGTCGGCTACATGGATTACACGGCGTCATTGTGCTCTGTCAAAAATCATAGATTTTAATATATTATTAATTAAAATGTCTCTCTCTATGACTTCATTGAGCGTACGTTTCGGCCTTCTTCGACCTCGTCTAACAGGACTTCATACTGCTTGATCAACCCTTCTCACCAGAGCACTCAATGGCCTTCGCTGAACATGTCCAAACCACCTCAAACGATTTTCTACCATTTTTGCTTCAATATGGGCCACTCCAACTCGTTCGCGTATACGAGTATTACGAATCTTGTCTTTTCTTGTATGGCCACACATCAATCTCAACATCCTCATCTCAACTACTCCAATTTTATGTTCATGTTGTCCCTTTAAAGCCCAACATTCACTACCATATAACATTGTTAGTCTTATAGCAGTGCAATAGAACTTTCCTTTTATCTTATTAGTGACTTTACGATCACAAATAACTCCAACAGTTTTTCTCCATTTATATCATCCGGCTTGAATTCTATGATTGACATCTTCATCAATTTCATCATCTTGTTGTATGATTAATCTCAAATATCTAAATTTTGTTACTTGTGGGATGACTTGCCCTCTCAATTTAACTTCCACTAATTATAAATGGTTCGGATATATAAAAAAGGCTAATTATATATGGTGAAAGACATCGTTATTACTCCCTCTAATCCTTAATATAAGACATATTTTGGGAGTTGATCTTTATCCTAGATATAAAATATATTTTTTATATTTGTTAATCTTTTTCTAATTTACCCCTATTGATACTTCCTTAATCATAATTAAGGAGATCGATGAGAGAAGAAGGGAATTAAAGAATATAACTAAAGTGCTTTAGAAAATACATGTCATGTTAACTAATTTAACCAACTTTCTTAATCTAATCAAATTATGTAATTGAGGATCCCAGGGGTGCTAATTAATTAGCTGAGGATATGAGTGTTAATGTTTAGTGTTGCCCTTGGTGCTTCTTTGATACTATAACTATCAATACTCATGTGATGAAAAAGCTGCTGTGAATAATTATATATGCTTTATACCACCAAGATCATATATGCCTAATTAATTAACTGATATAATAAGTAAGTGCTTTGCGGTATATATTTTCACCTTAGGTATATATAAACCGTTTAATCCATCAGCAACGAATGGACATAAAAATTCAAATGAAAAACTCGAACTTCTGTATAAATTAAAATTGAGAGCTCTAACCATTAGATTAGATTTTAATTTTGAGATGTTTAACTTGAAGAGCTACTACTGCTATCACGAATTCAAGTAATTAAAAAATCTCAAACTCAGAAAATACTATAAGAATTAAAAATCAAACCTAACTTAGCTCCATCTTTTTGTATAATTAATTACCTCATATTTTCCTGTTGGTGTTGGAATATGATGAGTCATTGTGGTTTGATTCTAGATGTGAGAGAAAGTCAATGACATATAGGTTCTTGCTGAGAATTATCACGGCATAAACAAATTAATAAGCATGACGATAAGAGTACAATTATTGTTCATCTTTATGTATAGAATATCCATCCATGTGGTGCTTTCCTGTTTTACCTCTTAAATATGCTTCAGAAGGAACCGAAGCACAAAACATGGTAGCAATAAAATGGCAGGTCCCCATCCTTCTACATATAAAATAGAAAGCCAATGGATAAAAAAAGAAGGAATTTTTGTTTGCTCAAGCAAATTACAGCAAAGTGCTCAGCACAGCCTCACAAACCAGAAGGCCACCACTTATATGAAAGATCTAATATATATGCGGCGGCGTTAAAGCAGTTTAAAGTATATATGCTTTATGCTTTACATTATTTTAAACAATTATTAATGGATGCAAAGTAAATCATTGACATTAATGTTAGAACCAATCGCTACAAGTGCGTGGTTTGTGGGACGTCATGCCCTTCTTTGACACATTCTCAATTGAATAGTACAGAGAAATCTCTTTATATACTATATTACTAGATTTGATACTTGGGCTATCGTTTAATTAAACATAAAGCACTTTGATTGGTCGTTTCCCACGGCATCTCGGATAAATCATAAATCTACCCCCTCATAATTCACTTGGGATTATATATGCTTCCCTCTCGCACATTACTCTTATGATTTTAGGATCTTAATTAATCGCCAGTCATCCTTATTATATGAATCACGCCGACCATTAGGTTTTTCACGCGGAGAAGAGACATTAAATATTATGGTTAATATAACTTTTAGTCTTTAAGTTTGGCCCGATTTTGTTTATAGTCCCTCAAGTTTGAAATCGATGGTTTCGGTCTCTCAAATCTACTCTGTTTATAACTGTTGGTCTCTCAAGTTTGAAAAGAACTTGATATATTACTCTAAACTTGAGGGATTGACAGTTATAAATGGAATAAACTTGAGGGACTAAGACCACCGATTTCAAACTTGTCGAACCAAAACTAAAATCAGGCCAAATTTCAGGGACCAAAACTACCGATTTCAAACTTGAGGGACCAACAACAAAATCGGGTCAAACTTCAGGATCAAAAATTATATTAATTATAAATATTAAATAATATCACATGTGGTCCTAAATATAAGACATAATTACATAGTTATTAAACCCGGTTCGGCCTGGAAACCGGTGAACCGGTCCGGTCCGATGACCTAATTTTTGTTATAAAATCTTTTTTTTTTAATTTTTATTTATAATTTTATGTTAATAAGCCTAAAATTTTCATTTTCTCACCGATTTGTCACGGGTTAGCTTTGGTTTGACTCCGGTATGATCCACTGACCCTTGACTTAGTATCCCGGCCGATTCATTGACCAGTTTTGGTTTAATAACCTTGCATAATTGAATTTTTTTGGAGAGATTAAGGAAGTTAAACAAGTTACTCAATCATATCATATGTTGTGTATAATTAAATTATCAGTTTAGTTTGAAGAAAAAATGATAAATATAAATATTTTAAAGTAATTTAATCAACTTCCTTAATCTCGCTAAAAAAATTAATTGAGTTTTATATTTAGTATTGGAGGTAGCATACTGTAATGATATGAGGGCCTTGTTATATGATCCACCGAATGGCCTATGCACTAACGGATCATTTACCTGCAGTGACTTTACATATACATATACATATACTTCTAATTAATGATGACAAGAAGTGGGCTAGCTTCCACAATAAGCAACAGTATAAGGTTTCCAAATGAGGAAAGGCCAAGAGTATAAGGTTGTCTAGACTTACCCTATTCCGTGGGAGTTACATATATATCCATATGATTCCAAGTATTTGTACAGAGCACGACAGAAGGAAAAAAATACATGTAGGCTTAATTTCCTGATACAAAGAGGCACTTGGATCAACATTTGTGATAAATACCCACCCTCTACGCGTAGTACTTGTTCTCCCTTTTACTTTCCGGGTGAGGGTGAGGTTGAGGTTAACTTTTAGAGTGTGTTTGGATTTGATTTTTTAGAATAGTTTTTAGAGAGAAGGTGAAAAAAATAATCCTTTTTTAATAGATTATGAAAAAAAAATGATTTTGATAAAAAGAGAATGTTTGTATATTGTGATCGGAATCAATTTTTTCATGGTCAAATTACTAAAAAGGACATTAGTTTTTATGATAATTATATATAAAAGATAAGATTATATTTTATGTATTATTTAAGTGTTAAGGTGCAAATTGAACAACCAAATTTTTCCTGAGAGGTGTCTGGTACAAATAAGTTTTAGAATGTGAAAAAAATAACATAATAATAAACAATTAAAAAAGGTGCAAATTTAACAAACCCGCTAAATTTGACCTAACGACGTTAAATTATAAAAGAAGAAAATTACTAACAGCGTTAGATCAAATTTAACTATTTTGTTAAATTTGCATTCTTTTTAATTATTCATTGTTATTTTTCTCCATTCCAAAACTTATTTGTACTAGACGCCCTTCAGTAAAAGCTTGATTCTTAAATTTGCACCTTAACCCAATATTTAACATTAAATTTTTTAATAAATACCAACCTGCAAAAACATAAAAAAAGAAGTTTTGGCCAAAAATACCATGGTTTCACAGTAAAACCGGATTATTGAATAAATAAGGGTGTTTGTCAAATTTTAGACAAAATCATGATTTTATTGGAAAAACTTTTTTCTGAGATTGCCAAACGCACACTTAGTAATTATAGAAGGTAAATAAAGGTGCTCTCACATACACACACTTGGGACCAGCATGGTCCGTATATAGATGCTTATTAGACATCACATATAGTTTCAAAAGTAAAATGTGAAGTGTAAAATCCAATGTAGGTAGCGGGAATTAAGGAGGAGGAAGCTAAGACGCGTGAGATTGGTCCCCAAGGGGCAAACAAAAATTAGCATTGAAAGCTGTCAAACCCCAATTGGCGTGGCAACATATTGGAGCAGGCGAGGATTAGGTCAAGAAGAAGAAGATCTAATAGAGGGAGGGGTTATATAGAAACCCTAATAATGGTAGTGTAGAGCTAGAGTGGACGCGTCCTTTGGGATGCTATACTGGAATCTGATCGAGTGGAGTGTGTTGGGAAGAGGCCAACACAAAAGCAGGCAGTCAAATGAGGGACTTATTTTAATCAAATTTGGTGGTCACACAGACACAGAGAGAGAGAGAGAGAGAGAGAGAGAGAGAGAGAGAAGGGGAAGGTACATGAATGAATAAGGAGAAGATCGAGAATAATAATGAAGCAAGCGGCGAAAGGGAAGCACGTGAAGAGAATTTGGAGGCATGTGGCATTATATGTGAGAATCAGATCTTTGGTGGTGCCTCCTGCCCTAATTCTGCAACCTTGCAGGCTGGTGCCAGTCACAGCACGCTAACGCATTGGCCTTCTCTGCCGGTGTTTCTGCCGCCGCGGCCACCACCACCCCCCTCACCTCTCATATTTGCACTTTCTTAATCCACCACCTACTATTTTATTTTTCATTCATGTTATACGCTTCTTCTTTCCTTTTACTTTTCTCTATTACTTTTATTAGCGTTAAAGCGTACGTCCCTTTAATTATTCCTCTCTTTATTCATTCTGTTTTCTTGACCTTCTCATCCATTAGTCGGAAGGCCAACTTCTTGACCATGATATAATGCAGTTCAAATCACAAAGTGTTTGTTCCAACTTAATTAAATGTCACGCTCCAATCCTTTGGAAATGTAGCTGCCTAGGAGGTCGAGTTACTGCCCATATGGGTCCTACCATGACTCCATCTAGATTAGTCTGGTTTATAATTTTTTGAATGGTTGGTCAGGATCCTAGGTGCTTATGCCAAAAAAAAAATTATACTACAATGCAGCTCCATGCAAGTAATATGAACTCCACATCTGTGCTCTACCAATGATATCATATAATAATAATAAGGTCCTGTCGCCTTTGGCTGAGTGGATTAATCTTGATGGTTTTGATGAAAATGTTCATATCTCTGGACTGATTTTTATTTCTTCCCCCGTGGAGAAGGAAATCTCTGAATATCTTGTGCATTTTTCCATATTATAGGCCCTGGCTTGCGCATATGTCTGCATGGATTAATCTTATGACTGCTAGCTTTTTCTTTATTTGGGGGTGAGAGCAGATATAACGTTTAAATGAGCGAGATTTTCACTGGGAGAATGACACGAAGGGACTATATATATGGAAGGAAATTAGCTAATAAAATACCTTAATTTTTTAAACTCAGAGTGACCAATGTTTTAGGGAAATTTGGAATATGAGTTGCGAGTCGTAAGCATTTTGTTAGCAAATCTTAAAAGATCAGCTGCAAATAAGTTGTAAACTGTGGAAATTTTGTAAATCGTATAAAAACCAAAAGACTCGATCGATTCTGAAAGTTGGAAAGTCAATTTGACTAAATTCTATAATTTGGATTAGTGCTTAGACTGGATTTACGGTTTGCAGCTGATAATCTTTCACTGTTTACAACTGAGCTTCCAATTTGCAACTAAACTTCCAAGTACAAAGGTTCTGCAAGTTTTTCAACTAATCTTTCAAAATTTGCAATTGAGCTCCTATAATTTACATATGAAAATTTGTCAACAGTGTGAATGCGTTTTCATCTATTTACTATATTTTTTAAAAAAAGAAAAATCCTCAATCCTTCCATATATCATTTTAAAAATTCACGATCCTTTAATTAGAAAGATTACTTTTTTTTTCCATTATCCTTATGTGTCTGTTCTCATACGAAGTGTTTAATTAGTTTAATAAAAAAAATAAGGGTTAAGGTGTAAAAATATCCATGAACTTTTTTCAAAAGTATATTCAATACCATAAACTTTTTTTTAGGTGCAAAAATGCCCACATCATTAATTAGTACAAACGTCTGTTTTATGGGACCCATATTATTATTTTTTGAGGTGCAAAAATACCCACAACTTTTCTCAAAAGTGCACTCAACACCATAAACTTTTTTTGGATGCAAAAGTGCACATGACTTCTCAAAATTGGGCAAAAATACACACATTGTTAACTGGTACAAGCTTCTATTTTGTAGAACCCACATTATTGTTTTTTTAATGATTATTTAATTTTTTTTTAAAAAAAAAACTCTCCACCCCCCTTCTCTATTTCCCACCTCTCTTCCTCTGATCTTCTGTGAGACCCTCCCCACTCCGACGATTCACTTTTTGTCGCTCTCAATCTCTCCATGGAACGTCATCTCTCTTCACCTCACGCTTCTTTGCCAACTTAGACCTAGTCCTCTAAAAAATAACTCTGCTTCTTCATTTAGTCAAGCTAATAGAGCATCAAAAGAAAGAAGCCCCAAAGACACTGACCACAAATCACCCATCAGTGTCATGTCACATGTCACCAATATCTATAAGAGTTTGATTATCTGAATTCAAATGAAAAAAATTATTGGATAGTGTTATGAGTCCCACATCAAGATATCTCATAAGTAGAGTGGGGTTTATAAGTTTAAAAGACTCTCCTTCCCAATAGGCTATAGTCTTTGAGATGGGCTTTCCATTGGGTTTGTGATCATCACATTAGTGTTTTTATTGAATGCACACTAGAAGCCTAAAATTCAGTGGAGAGTTTGAGAGCGGCGAAGAGTGAACCGGAGAAGGTCTCACGGGAGATCAGAGGGGGTAGAGAGTTTTTTTTAAATTAAATAATCATTAAAAAAAACAATAATATGGGTTCCACAAAATAAAAGTTTAAATTTGCATCAGTTAACAGTTTGTGCATTTTTGCTCCATTTTGAGAAGTTCATGGGCACTTTTACACCTAAAAAAATTATGGTGTTGGGTGCACTTTTAAGAAAAATTCATGTGTATTTTTGCATCTAAAAAAATAATAATGTAAGTTCGACAAAACAAACGTTTGTAGCAATTAACGGTGTGGGTATTTTTGCCCCATTTTGAGAAGTTTATGGACACTTTCGCATCTAAAAAAAGTTTATGATGTTGGTTGCAATTTTGAGAAATTTTTGCACATTAACTCAAAAAATAATTAGTGAAAGGAAAATTAATCAAACGACTATGATATCTTTTATAATAAAATATTACAACTCACATATATATATATATATATATATATATGTATGTATGTATGTATGTATGTATGTATGTATGTATGTATGTACATTAAAATCTAAGAAAATGATATCAAAGTCTCAAGCAAAAAAAATGATATCAGATAAGTGAAAGAGGCAACATTGAACAAAAGAAAAAAAACAGAGAGACAACATTGACAAGTGAAATAGGACATCGACAAGTTACAAGATTGTTTTTATTTTTATTTTATTTTATTTTTTGTTCGCACCTTGGTATCGTTTTTCCTAAAATTTATAAACAAATCCGCACTCTCCATGAAGCGCACATAACTCATATTCTAATAATTATATACTTTGACTAATATTAACTACATTTCAATTTTTTTTATTTACATATATAAATATCAATATAATTATTGATATTATCAATATATAAAACATACTATCAGGTTCTTTTTATAAGGAATGACTACTAAAATCTAAGGTATTGAAAATCGGACCGGACACTGAACTAGTTGAGGTACTAGGTTAAGAGTCAGTGGTTCAGACCGGGGTCAACTCGGGGGTCAGACTAAGGTCAATTAAAAAAATATATAATTTAAATATTCATACATACCATTTAAAAAACTATATGATAGTTTTTTTTTCAACAAATAGTCCAATATAACCTCCTAAACCTAATATCCACAAAAATATCATTAAGTACATAAGGATTTTTCTCCAACCAATGCTAAAAGTATTCCATAATCATTTTAAAGCTCCTTACAAATCAAAAATTTTTAGAAAAATAATTTTTTTCTTGAAAAAAGTCAAAATGATGTCGTTTGGAGTATAAAAAAGTTTTTTTTAAAAGGACAAATCGAGTCACCCCGATTCAGACTGGTTCGACCTGGTTCCAATTTTCTTCGATTATCTGGACCGGACCACCGGCCGGTCCAGTTTTTAATACTATGCTAAAATCACGCAATTCAAAAATGGTAGTTAAAAATAATAAATGTAATTTTTATACCTTACTTTCCAATTATACCCTTATTTAGAAAAAAAGTATATGAGAGGTAATGTGTGAAAAGTTATTGGAAGGATAATGAGTGACATATATTTAATGAGAGTAAAAATTAAAAAAAAAAGTTTAATATTTCAAATAAAGATAATTTATTCTTTATATTAAGGACAACCCTAAAAAAGAGAATATCCCTTATAAAAAAGATAGAAGGGAGTAACATTTTATAGCAAATTGCACTACATTGAGTTATGATGAATAATATATATTTATTTGTTAAATTTGATGTTTGTTAATGTTATAGATACATTAAAGAGAAATATTGTAGTATTCTTTTTCTCTCACACACACATATTTAACGACAAATTCTATCATTTGGCAAAATAATTATTGCGTGCGTGGAAATTAAAGGATCGACCAGCTGAGATGGGAAAAATGGGAATGGTCTCCATTCCGGGTCATTGTCAATATCAGACGTGGCTTAAGTCAGTGTCCATAGTAGTATTCATTCATTCATGCAAGATTTAAAATGAACCAGTTGCAAATTAATGGTAGGGTCTTAGGCCTATTTGAGTTAACATTATATGAAGGTAAAATTTTTTTACGTATTTATATCATATATTGTAATAAATCATATTAAAAAAAGTAGTCTTTACCATGAATCTAAACAAGCACTTAATTTGAAGAGGAGAAAAGGGGGTTGAGATTGAATTCATAATGTATTATAATTTGACACTTTGGCTCAACTTTGATGCCTCTTGTTTAATTTCAAAACTAACAATCCCTGCGAAAAAGAGGCAATCACATTTAGTATTTTACTGTGCTTCAAACACATACTGATAGAAGAAGAAAAAAACCGTTGTTTAGGGTATGGACTCGGACCCAATTTCATGTGCCAACATTTATGGCTCATCACTGTTACCGTTTAAACATGCAATAGAAGCTAATTGAATTGAGGAGTTTGTTTTTTTATAAATATATAATACTTTAATCCATTTTATCTCATAAATTTAGATTTTTTTAAAACTATTTCTATTATTTACATATATTATAAAATGTTTTCATCAATCGAGGATTAGGATAATGATTAAATGAGTTATTTTAGGAAAAATCAACAAGTATTATTTATAAATAATCAACATAAATAATTTATTAATATTTATAAATTAACTAACTAACTCTTACATTTTGGCCAAACATGTTTTTCAAGTTTAAATAGTGTTTACAAAGGTACTTATAGATTATCTACCAATAAAATTCCTACATCAGTTAGATTTAAACCTATAATTTTATAATTATGAGTTAATCCTCTTACCAACTGGACCAATATTTATTCTCCAAGAAAAATTAATATATCGACATGGCGAGAGATCCATTTGAGCAAGTCTTTCGGATCGAACTTCACTTGCACAGAGTCATGTGTTTCTGAGAGCCTTCATAAGAAGCAAACATCAAGCTCAGATGTTTGTGAGGGCCCAATTTCTACCGAATTTCTCAACCATCAGACCGACGAATTGTCAGGTCTCTCCCACTGGGCCTACATTTCACAACATGGGTCGATCCACCAATATGAGGGACCCAACTATTTTTTTTAAACATGGGTTCTACGAATGCCTTTGCGGGTTTGCATTGGTATGATTGTGATGGTCTGTCTGTTCTCTTTTTCCCCTTTAAAAAAAAAAAGTCAAAAGATGGATTTGTTGGAATAAGTTTTAAAACGATCAGATTTGTTTATTAAAAAGTCAAATCCTTGTAATTAAATAATTTATATGAAAAATTATGTGAGAAGTTATAACATAAAATATTACAAAGGTTAATATCTCTCTAATTTTTAAAGACATAGATGAAAGGTTATAATCAAAAGTATAATTATGATATTTAGTAAAAAAAAATGTGTTATTTTAAAAAAAGCCTACATGCTAAAAATGTGTCACTCTTCATAAAAAATTGTCTTAAATAACCATTAGTTATTTATATCAAGTTGATCAATAAATTAATATGTAGTTGTGACTTTTTAATTGAAGATGTATTATGCTTCTAAAATTGTCACTTTATAATCTATAATTACCTCATCATCATTTTATTTGGAAAGATATACAATACATAGCAAAAAGATCAAACTCATTGCTCGTCTTTAAATAAGCAAAGAGATGAAGTTAATTTATCATTTTGATTTATATCAAGGCTTAACCTTGACAAAAGAACCTGAGACAAATTAAAGACAAAAAAAAAAAAAAAAAAAGAGGATGCAACGAGTAAGAGGCTTATTGTTACTCGTTTTAATAACTATAGAATGATTGATGAAAAATCTATCATAGAGCAGATGTATAAAATTGAGTATATCTTGAATAGTTTCAAACAACACATTATGCATATGGATGATTTTTTTGTTGTCTATCAACCATAAACAAGCTTCTTTTATAGTGGAAATATTTCAAAAGTAGAAATGAATGTTTGTCAAATACTGAAACTGTGGTTTCATAAACTTTATTCAATAAATCGAGACAAAACTCATTTTACATACTTATTTTATAAATCATAAAAGTTATTATCCAAAAATTAATCCGAATACACACTTATACATAAAAAAAAATGAAGATATCTCTCCTGAGCAACTATTGAATCATTTTCGTTTAGAAGAGGAATATAGAAAGCAAGACGGTGCAAAAAATATCAATACTCACGAAAAAAGTACATAAAAGGAGAAGGCGTAGCCTCACAAGAACTCAAAGAAAATAGGAAATGATATAGTCAAATTCCAAGTACAAAATGGCCAGAAGAATAAAAAGAAGAAAGAAAATTGTTAGTGACAGATCGTATATATATGCTTGGCCTATTCCCATTCATCTGATTCCATGTGCCTGTAATACAAACTAGTCCATGAATTCTATTACTTGTGTGAGCACTCGAAAATCTCTCTTTTTTTATCTAAAGTAGGAAAAACGAAAATAACTGAATCAAATTAAACCCAAAAAGCAAACTAGGCTGAAGCAAGTCGTGCTAGTCTAGTTGACATCACTCACGGTTAACCAGAAAAAATCATACTCAACTTCAAATCTTACCCACAACACAAAACTGTTATTACAAATCAATGAAACTCAACCCCCGCACACCCACATTAAAGCCCACATCCTCCCGCGTTAGCGATCTAGTACATTAACATACGAGTAGGGCGAAAAGTAAACATTAATTTGATCAAATCTTATACCCTACATTCGGGTCTATTAATAAAAAGACTATTTATAATTAAAATTTAACTCAGTACAATGTATGGCAAACATATCTTTTTTTTTTTTTTGGCCAGCGGCAAGCATGTCTAACTTCTTTAATAAACGCGTAGATATTTTTCATCCAGGAGTGTACCATGCTTGTTATATTTTCACGTCTGTCAAGGTGGATGCAAAGGGAAAAAAGATTTCTAATTACAGATGCAGGGAAACCTTTTACCTCGTCTCTGGTTAAGACTCCAGACAGAAAAGCACAGCAGGGGCTTCCTCGTCCTACAACATGCCAAGGGTTATATAATAGTATAATAATACACATGTATATATCTCCAAAAAAATATATCCTCACAACCACAAACAGAGGTTTACAGTTCACCAAAAACAAATTTCGGACAGTGGCCGGGTTCTTGGGGTCTAAATACGACGCCGTATTTTAGGTCTGCTAAGTTGCAATATCAACGAAGAGTCAGGGGTAAAATCGACAATCTGAAACTAGGCATCAAAAGGCCCCGACCATTGGACGATACGACTCTCTCATATTTGCCCTCACCGGCGCCTTCCCTCTCTGCTACGTTGCCACCTTCCTCAACTCCTCCCAACTCCAGCCTTTGAAGATCTGAGGAGTTTGGGGAATCCTAACCTCGTAATCCACTCCCATAACTACTCTTTTATACTTGCTACTTATTCTACTCTCTCTGAAAGGTTTGAACTCTCAACTTGATGTATCTCTACTTTTTCCACTCCATCTAAAGAGTTCAAAACTTGCATCTCATTGATTACAAGATTTTTTTTTTCGATCGATTTCTGTCATTTTTGCTATTTAGATGTCTTTAATTTGTAATTCCTGGTCCACGCTGCCGTCTCTTGTGACGCAGATCCGTTTTTGTGATGGGAGTGTATGGCTTCCGAGCACAGTACCGAAAAATTTACATTTTATTTTTGACACCTCGTTTAAAATCCCTAACCACTTGGAGAAGTGAAAGGAAGTTAGTAAAGATTTATGGGTTCGAGTTTATTCTAGTCTAGTGCATTACAAGCATCAAGGAAAGGCAAATGACTTGGTCGGGATCCCTTCTCCCCCTGAAAAGAGAAAAAATATCTTTTGAACCCTCTGCCCCAGTTTCTTTGCTTTCAATTTTTAGTATTCTGCATCATATTTCTCTGTTAATGCATAAGTGGCAGACAGGTGTAATGCTACAATCAACTTGCACGCGATTCCTTATTAGCGCATTTTGATAACTCCTTTATTTCTTTGAATGTGATGTCCTGAAAATCTTTGATGATTTTGATATTTTTTGGTCCTTTTCACAGTTTTTTCTATTTGTGGTTATTACTTCTCCAAGAGGTGTTCTGACATGTGCAATAATGTCATGCCTTATATGTTATGATCATTCCTGATTATGGTTCCTTTTGCTTTCTGCTGTACGCTTATGTTCTTGCTTTTACAACTTATTGACAATGCGAATGTTTGGTGGGCTACTCAATGTGATCTTCGCCTCTATGATCAATGCGTTTGTAAATACAAACTTTTGTTTTTGGACCTTCTGCATTATTGTTGAACTGGACAGTTCATGTGAACTTGTAAATTGTCTTATATTTATATATATTGCTAAAACCTCAAGCATGACCTGTAGATTGCTGAATGAGTTGATACAAGTCTTTTGCTTTGCAGTTTACAATCATGGCTGGCTTGGCACCAGAGGGGTCGCAATTTGATGCTCGTCAATTTGATACTAAGATGAATGAATTGTGAGTTTCCTTCGCTTTGTCAAATAATTTGTTATACAGAGACATGTCACTTGTGAATTGTGATGCTTATTTTTGGTTTGTTTTGTTGGTGGCTGCAGACTTGGAACTGAAGGACAGGACTTTTTTACTAGTTATGATGAAGTTTATGAAAGCTTTGATGCTATGGGATTGCAGGAGAACCTTCTGAGAGGCATTTATGCTTATGGTATGTCAATTGATCTTGAATATATGATATTAAGTGTGATTTAGATTTATAGTTTTCGCAAGACAAGTTTGCTTTGTAATTGTATATTTCTATTTGCATTTTATCTAATATTGATAACAATCAAACTGTATGCCTCTGAGCATCTTGAATAATTATTCTTTCTATTGTTGTTTTCATTTATGCCTGGCAAAATCGGCAATATGTTGATTAACTCCTTGAAAAGGTTTCGAGAAGCCCTCTGCAATTCAGCAAAGAGGGATTGTTCCTTTCTGCAAGGGTCTTGATGTGATTCAGCAGGCACAATCTGGAACCGGAAAAACTGCAACTTTTTGTTCTGGAATTTTGCAGCAGCTTGATTACAGCTTAGTTGAATGCCAAGCACTGGTTCTTGCTCCTACTCGTGAACTTGCACAACAAATTGAGAAGGTCATGCGAGCACTGGGTGACTATCTTGGTGTCAAGGTTCATGCTTGTGTGGGTGGCACCAGTGTCCGGGAAGACCAACGTATCCTCTCAAGTGGGGTGCATGTTGTTGTCGGTACCCCTGGTCGTGTGTTTGACATGCTTCGGAGGCAATCTCTCCGCCCTGATTACATTCGAATGTTTGTGTTGGATGAGGCAGATGAGATGCTTTCTCGGGGTTTCAAGGATCAGGTCCTCTCAATTTCCTGGTCCTGCTTTTAATTTTTTTTCCCTCTGTTTTTTTCCTGATGTGGCCGAAAAGAACTTGGATTTAGAGTATTGCTTTTAAATATTCTTGACTGGTTACTTCTGTCTTGTCGTTCTTTTTTTTGACATTTGATACTTATACATGTTTGTATCATGAACTATTTATATCCATTTCCATACTAGTTATGTTACTGAACAGTCATTTCACACCGCTTCTTTGGTCATATGAGACTATTTGGTCTTGAAAGATATTTGACTCATTAATCTTGGTGAATATTTTGTAAGCTGCAACTACGAATGTAATTACACTGCTTTGGTCATCTGAGACTATTGGTCATGCAAGATATTTGACTCATTAATCTTGGTGAATATTTTGTAAGCTGCAACTACGAATGTAATTGCCCACATTTTTTGAACAATAGAACAAGATGATTAAGAGGAACTGACATTGGTTGATTCCTTTTTCTGCCTTGATTGTTTCTTAATTTCACTTAGTCATGTCTACTTCTCTATGAAATTCCCCTATAAAACGCATAACACTTGCTCTGTCAAGTCTTAGCTTTTTGCATGTTTTACAGGAAGATAACTTACCGTACTGCAGAGTATTGATGGTCCATCTTTTTTTATTTTTTCGGTTGGTTGGATGAGAAGTTTTGAGGGTCTTTTGAAAGGTTGGATGTTTCAGTAGGATACCCCTGAAATAATGATGCAAACTTGTAATTGTAATTGTTTATGTGGCTACTCTTGAAAATAGCAAGAATCCAGAGGCAATTTCAACTTTATCTGCCTCTTGGTTTGATAGTACATCCTTCTGACATGTTCCCTCTTATTCTTGTCCTTCCAGATCTATGATATTTTCCAGCTGCTGCCACCAAAAATTCAGGTTGGGGTTTTCTCCGCTACCATGCCTCCTGAGGCTCTTGAGATTACAAGGAAGTTCATGAATAAACCTGTGAGGATCTTGGTGAAGCGTGATGAGCTTACCTTGGAAGGGATCAAACAATTTTACGTCAATGTTGAGAGGGAGGAATGGAAGCTGGAGACACTTTGTGATCTTTATGAGACATTGGCAATAACCCAGAGTGTTATCTTTGTGAACACCAGGCGCAAGGTGGACTGGCTTACAGACAAGATGCGCAGCCGTGATCACACTGTTTCTGCAACCCATGGAGATATGGACCAAAACACAAGGGATATCATCATGAGGGAATTCCGTTCTGGTTCTTCCCGCGTCTTAATCACCACAGATTTATTAGCCCGTGGTATTGATGTCCAGCAAGTTTCCCTTGTGATTAATTACGATCTTCCAACCCAGCCAGAGAACTACCTGCATCGAATTGGTCGTAGTGGTCGGTTTGGGAGGAAGGGTGTTGCTATTAATTTTGTGACCAAGGACGATGATAGGATGCTGTTTGACATTCAAAAGTTCTATAATGTGGTGATTGAAGAACTGCCAGCCAATGTTGCTGATCTACTTTGAAATGCTTCTGCTGTGGAGGTCGTGTGCTTTTGGATTTATTTATGGTCTGGGGCCTCTTGTTGGTATGAATTGAGCTTTTCCCTAACTTTACAGGGATCAGGGTCTTGTGCATTTGATATAGGCTTTATTTCTAATTTTGGGTCTAGCAAATTTTGCTCCGAGTTTGCTTGTATTTCTAGTGTTTTGAGAATGATTGAAGGACTCTGTTTATCTTGGATCTAAAGCCTCTTCCTTTTATGCTTGGTTTTATTATGTGTGGGGTGGGGGGTTATGTAGAGTTCAAAGTGCTGGAAAAATATACTGGACTTGGCTTCGCTGTCACCCCTTTGAACTACGATTCATCATATTTGAATCTGTCATGTTTAGTCTATATTCTCATCCACGTACCTATAAGTTTGTGTCAAACTTAGGAAATCTATTTTACAGGTACCTGCCTGCCAAATGATTTTCCCTTCAACTCCAAAGTTCGGTGCATGGCTTGTGATCCAAAAAAGAAAGAAGGCAACTAAGCATCATAAAATATAGAAACTGACTAATTTTGAAGTGACGTGATGGTGTATTTGTTGCTTGTCACACTCATGATCAATGGTTGAATGTGACTTAATTTTTTTTAAAACCAAAATGTGACTTAAAATTAAGATTTCTTGACCGAATGCTAAATTGCTATACGAGGAGTCCAAGAAATGCTATTATGAACAAGAAACAGATCATATATTGGTAATATTCATTTGTTTATTCATATAAGAAAAAACCGTGATAGCGATTTGCATTGCTGTAGTTTTTCCTGGTTGGCGGTGCTATCTTGGACTAGCGTGCAATTATGTTTAAGATTACGTAACTACTTGCATTTTGATTATCAATAAATTAAGAAACGCATAACATCTTATTTGTGCGTTAATGTGATGTTTTATTCTTTGAAAATTAGAAACTCATCAAAGTACTAGCATATTCTTATTAATGCCATGGGGAAGCTAGTTGACCAATAAATTCTGATGATTCCTGCCGTTGCAGCTTTACTATTAGCTATTAGGAAAACATTTTATTTTTATCTCCACTGAATCTAGCAGAAAGTACTTCGACCAAAAAAAAAAAATCTAACAGGAAGTATTGTTATAAGGGAAAATTACTGTACAATCCCAAGAAAGCAAAAAAATGAAAAATCAGTCCCACAGAATGACATAATCATTGTAAAGTCCTAAGGGACTGATTTTTAATAAATTGCAATTTTACAGTAATTTTCCCTTTTTTTAATCCATGGCTTCTCTCTCTCACTTCACTCTTCTTCCACTCGTCTCTTACCACATCTTCATCTTCCTCCTCCTCTTCCACCTTCCTCTATTCCTGTTCTTCCACATCCTCTCGGCCTCTTCGTTCCAAATTCCAATTTTCCTCATTGCCTCGATTCCTCTCTAAGAGTAGACCCAAGAAGAAAACAACGCATCCTGAAAGGCCGTTGATGATCCCCAATCCCATTTTTCTGTTTAATGGTGTGAGTACTTCCACTTTCAATTTTGATACCCAGACCATTCTCACCACTGTTAGTGTTCTCACTGCAATCGCACTCTCCTTTTTTCTTGGTTTTAAGGTAACAATTTTGTGTTCCCTTTCTGTTTTCTTCTGTTTTATTTTCAGGCTGTTTATTGTAGAGTCTACGAGCATCACTCTATCACTCTCGGTTTTGTTTCAATGTTACGGAGTTCTGGCTTATCAATGAAATTGAAACTGAGTTAGATTTTGAGCTTCTATAATGAAATTATACATAAGATTATGTTAGGGCACCATTTATATTGGGCTCATCTTTGGAGTTGTAAAAGGGGATTTTATTCTTTTTTCGATATCACATGATTTTTTTCATATATCTCGTTCAGATGCAACTATAGTTGTTAATATAGGTGGTAAGGTTGTTGATGACAATTGTGTTGTACAAGTACACAACTGTCAGGACTTGTCAATGGAGGCTCTATGACTTGTCAATGGAAGCACTAGGGGTTGTCAATGGAGTCTCCACCACATGTCAAAGGAGGCATAAACACTTGTCAATGGAGGCTCCACGACTTGTTAATGGAGGCACCAGGAGTTGTCAATGGAGGCTCAATGACTTGTCAATGTCAATAGATGCATCAGGACTTTCAATGGAGGCACCATGAGTTATTAATGCAGGCACAAGGAGTTGTCAATAGAGTCTCCATGACATGTCAGTAGAGGTACCACGACTTGTCAATGGAGGCTCCATGACTTGTCAATGGAGGCATCAGGGGTTGTCAATGGAGGCACCTCGACTTGTCAATGCAGACTCCACAACTTGTCAATGGAGGCACCTCGACTTGTCAATACATGCTCTACAAGTTGTCAATGGAGTCTCCATGACTTGTCAACTGAGGCTGTAGGGGTTGTCAGTGAAACATTAAGGAGTTGTTGGAGGATGCACCTAGTGACTTTTTGATTGTCAGTGTGGGATGGTTATTTGTGTTTAATTAATCATTCGTTGACTGACTTGATTTTGAATAATTTGGAAGAAATTTCAATTGGACCGTAAAGATCATTTTGTAACAATTGCATTATAGCTTTTGTCCCTTACAATTGTGTGCTGACACTGTATTAATTAAAGTTTTGCATCAAAGATTACACCACAATTGCGTGCTGACCATTAAAGGCTGAGTTGACCAAGGCGACATTAAAATACAATGCACATCAATTCCAATAAAGTTAATAAATCTATATCCACATGTACCAAACATAAAATGTACGTTTGATTTCATATCCTGGAAATAAACATCATAATAACTAGTTCTGTTGGTCTATAATTCAGTAATGATTTTGAACGAGTTATCCAAAACATGTTACAAAATGGTGTCATAGGTTTAAGCAATTACAATCTAACTGTGCAATATGCAGCTAACAACCCCAAAAGATAATTATAAAGCTTTGACCTCAAACAATATCTCTTGACTTTGAAATTCTTGTTAATCAACCATATCCGATAGAAGCACTAGCCAAAAAGGATCAGATGCGAAATGATGATCACAAGAGAATCGACTGCACAAGGAGTATAAGCACCAAAAGCATTCTGAACCACTTTAGGAGTACAACCACCATTGACAACCCCCACAGCCTTGGTTGACAAGCCCTGAAGGTTCCGTTAACAACCCCTACAGCCTCGGTTGACAAGTCCTTCATGATCCGTTAACAACCCCTATAGCCACCATTGACAACCCCCACAGCCTCGGTTGACAAGCACTGAAGGTTCCGTTAACAACCCCTACAGGCTCGGTTGACAAGTCCGTCATGTTGCGTTAACAACCCCTATAGCCACCATTGACAACTCCTATAACTTGGGTTGACAATTCCTTCATGTTCCGTTAACAACCCCTACAACCTTCATTGACAAGTCCGTAATGTTGCACTAACAACTCCTACACCCTCCATTGACAACTTAGTAATGTTGCACTAACAACCCCTACAGTCTTTGTTGACAACTCCATGATGTTGCACTAACAACCCCTCCTTCCTGGTTATTATCAATGGAGGCTCCACAACTTGTCAATGGAGGAACCAAACAGTTCACAAGAGTAAGAAGGGTCTGGGTATCAAAATTGAAAGTGGAAGTACTCACACCATTAAACAAAAAAATGGGATTGAGGATCATCAACAGCCTTTCAGAATGCGTTACTTTCTTCTTGGGTATACTCTTAGAGAGGAATCGAGGCAATGAGGAAAATTGAAATTTGGAACGAAGAGACCGAGAGGATGTGAAAGAACAGGAACAGAGGAAGGTAGAAGAGGAGGAGGAAGATGCAGATGTGGGGAGAGACGAGAGTGGAAGAAGAGTGAAGTGTGAGAGAGAGAAACCATGGATTAAAAAAAAGAGAAATTACTGTAGAATTACAATTTATTAAAAATCAGTCCCTTGAGACTTTTACAGTGATTATGTCATTCTGTGGGACTGATTTTTCGTTTTTTTACTTCCTTGAGGCTGTACATTAATTTTCCCTTATTATAAATCCAAATATTTCCTTCAGGGAAAAAAGTTTCCTGTCACTATTATGAAAAATGAATAGATACATCATCTTATCTTATTTACTGAGAGCTTGTTTGATATTGTTTTTATGAATCCGGTTTATTATATAAGTCTGATTTACGTAAATCGAGATAAATCTTTTCCACATATTTATCTCGTAGACCGTAAAAGTTACTTCGTATTCTGTGAATCACAATTCATAAACACTTATGAAATTTTCATAAGCTATTCCAATCAACGTCGGAGTAAATTAGCAGTATCTTCCTTAAAAAAAGTTAATTAGTAGACTTTGGTCAACAAACAGGGACCCATCATAGAAATTGAATTTAGCCATTTGTTGAAAGTTTGACTTGTGAAAAAGAATAGTACAGACTACGCAAACTTTATAGTATAGAAATCGTCTTACAGGAATCTATTGTCTGGGTCAAAAATCGGGATATTGAAAAGCGAAACCCTTGACGATGTCTAAACCAAAAAAATTGCGACCATATGATTTCCCCACTAGACACGCCACCTAGACAAGAAAATAAATTTAGACAGCTATCGCCTAAAGTCAGTCCACCCTTTCTCGTATAAACGAACTAAAATCAGAAAAATATAAATACAGTTTTGAAATTAAAACGAAGCCAATCAACAGGCAACTTCCTAAAGATCAGATCAACTCAAAAGTTCTTGTTGGACACTTGGACCCCATTTTGCCTTCGTCTTTCTTCCCCAATTTCTGGTCATCTCTCTGAACAGCAAAGCTTCAAGAGAGATAAACCCTACCCAACCTTGCTGCCCAATTTCCATGGAGGACTACGACAGATCTGGGCCTTATGGAAATGGGCAAACGATGCAGATAGAGAGCTACTATGGAGCACCTAGACCCTATGTTACTAGAAGCTATAGCACTTCTTATGCTCAAACCCAGATGGGTCCTATTCCTAGGGACTTGAAGTTGAAGAAGGGAAAAAGCATTTCTGGTTCTGCTTTCAAGTCTTGGAGCTTCAAGGACCCTGAGCTTCAGAGGAAGAAAAGAGTTGCTAGCTATAAGATGTACTCTGCGGAAGGGAAGGTCAAAGGTTCACTGAGAAAGAGCTTCAGGTGGCTTAAGGACAAGTACTCGCGGGTGATGTATGGCTGGTGGTGATTTGGTGGTTTCTATGATTCTCTGATTTTTCGTCTGTATCTGAAATCATATGTTCGCAAAGTTTGAATTTTGTGCTGGTGGGGAGAATTCTAGAGTTAAGGGGTATGATCAGTTTTATTTTCTGTGAATTGGAAAACCTGGTACTTTGTCGGGTCCTGAGAGATCTTTCTTAAGGGTGAGAAATTATACATATTTCCTTCTTTCTTCAATGGTTCTCAAGCTTTGTTTATATACTAATCAATAGTGCATAGCAAAAAAAAAAAAAAAAGCTTTAAGTGGTAAAGAGATCTTGATGTTTTATTCCCATGCCGTTTCTCCTCTCTCCCTCCCTCTGCGCTTCATGTTGTTCGTAAGAGGTGAGACAGCACTAGACAAGCTATACGAGAAATCTTGGCTTTTATGATTAAGGTAAATAGCCAAGCAACTCAAATAACTGATGATGTTCCACGTTTCACAAATTTCAAACTACAAGCAAATATGCCTTGATGGAGGCTACCACTGCCATCTCTGGTACCAGAGCGCGCCTCCATGGATGTTACTATTGCCTCCTGACAGTTGAAGATGGATATTTGGCATTTTATTTAGCAAACATTAGTCAAACATATCCTGTGTGTCCAGAATTTTCCTTTGGGTGTTGAGGTACTAGTAAGTTTTAGTTTTGATAGACATATAATCAGTCTTCTAGCTGAAGTTGCCAATCAACTTCTTGGGCATAAATGTATTACTCCTTTGTGCGGGCTAGCTTAGCTGCATTTTCAATGTGATTTAAAGGACTGGTTAATATACGAGATGGGTTTTATTTTAACTTACTTAAATGTATTTGTTGAATACTAACTCAAACAAGCACTCTTACGTTATATTAACACTGCACCATCCAACAGTTTTCTCAGTTTTGAATCTAAGATGAACAAAGGCCATCTCTTTTTGATCGATCAATAATCTCTGAATGAAGAGAGACGCATCAATTATTTTGAGTATCACAATGAAACTCTCACCAAACAAGAAGCTCAATCTAACCAGCAACAATATTGAGCTTGTTTGGATGAATTTAATTGAATCGGACTTATTATATAAGTCTGATTTACTTAAATCGAGATAAATCTCCTCTACATATTTACCTTGTAGACCGTAAAAACTATCTCGTAAATCATAAAAATTACTTCGTATTCTGTAAATCACAATTTATAAGCACTTATAGAACTTCCAATTATTATTCCAAACAGCCTCATTGATTACAGGACAAGGCTTGCTTGGCACTTGCTCTTACGTTGGCAGCTATATCTTGTGTATTGTGAATTATTTTATGGAAATCCAGATCAACTTTTCCACAATCTGGGGACACGAAAATGAAATGGTTTCACGCCTTCACCTTCAATGATTCTTATTACTCCAGACTGTCCATCTATTTGTATAACCATTTTGCCTTTGTCCACTCTTTCTTTGGCCCAACACTATTTTGCAGAAAGAGTGCATTTTCTATTAATTAATGAAGTCATGTGCCAGTTCATACGGTTGGACCACATGTCAATATGCCCAACACTGCTTTTCATCACCGTATTTTGCTTTTTTTTCTTCGTTTTGGTGCTTCAATTAATAGCTGGCTGTCATGAATGCAATGCTTCACTTACTTTTTTGCCACTTTTCATTGAGATTCTCCCAATTTGAAGGCAAGTGTTTGGTCGCGTTAGCCACCCAAAAGTTTTCCCCTGGTTCTAAATTACCTATGAATGATATAGCTTGAGGGAATTTCACTTTGAAGACACACTGACAAATTTTAGAGAGGAAACATAGTTAAGAATTTGGCCAAAAAAAAAAAAACATAGTTAAGAATAAAAAAGTGTAATGAATGTGTTGTCTAAAAATGTTGGAAAGTATTTCACACTTGGTGTAAATTGTAAGTTACCCAATAATTATAGCCTAGGGGAATGTCTCTTGGAAGAAACATTGAAAAGAATTTAGAGGTAGAACAATGTTGAAAATAAAAGTTGTAGTTAATTTGTTGTCTAAAAAGGACAAAAAAAAACCACTCATAAATCACTTGGCTTTTTATATTAATAAACATATTTTGTTTGGTTAATAAGGTGCACTTTCATATAAAACTTTGAGGAAGGAAAAAAGTGGGAGCAACATCTCTCTTGATGAAAATTTCATAACGCAACACCTATATTATGATCAAAATTCAATAGAGATTCATGAGTGTGAGTACAATCTCACTTTAACATCTCTTCACGTAGGATTTGATTTTAGAGATTCTAATTAGTATAGCGATAAAAATGTTGAGGAAACTGATGAATCTCTTGTGAATTTAAAATGAGATCCGATGATCTTGTTCAACATTGAAGTCAAAGATTCATATGATATTTGGGACAATTAGTGCTATTTTAGTATTGATTATTGATAAGAAGAATAGAAGATCCAACGGGTCTAGTGAGGGATTTGGCTAGCGTCCACTGCACAAGCGGATGCTGCCCGTTCTTTTCACCCAAAACTGCACCGGTTTGGTGTAGTTTGGGTGAAAAGAAGGATGAGGTTTGTTTTTTTTTTAAAAATAGTATATAGTATTTTGAAGTATTTTTTAGAAGTATCTAATATTTTAAAATATTTTTTAAGTAGCATGCAATATTCTAAAATAATTTTTTAGGATATTAATCTCTTAAAATATTTTTTCAGTTTTAGCTAGTGTCTTATCGGTAAAATTGTAGTCAGTCTCTTAAGACACTGGGTCATTGGGTACAACTGAAAAAATATTTTAAAGGGTTAAAAACACTAAAAAATATTTTAAAGAAATTTTTGAAACTAAAAAATGATTAAGGGTAAAATTACAATCAATCTGATAAGACACTGGGTCAAACTGAAAAAATATTTTAAGAGATTAATATCTTAAAAATTATTTTAGAATATTGCATTCTACTTAAAAAATATTTTAAAATATTAGACACTTCAAAAAAATACTTCAAAATACTATATACTATTTTTTTTAAAAAAAATAACCACATCTCTTTTTTTTAAGCCAAACTATACTAAAACTACACAGTTTTAAATGAAAAGGACTGACATGTCCGTTTGTGCAGCCGTGCAGGGGATGCTAGCCAAATCCTCTAGTGAGAGGGGTTTAGCTCGGTATATTAAAGGGAAAAAAAAAAAAAAAAGCAGATCCGCATGATCTAAATTTCTTTTTCTTAAAAAACGTTTTAGATTATTTATTCGTTGAATTTTTCTGCCTTACATCTAACATAAGTTTTTTTTTCCTTCCTTTTTTTGGTTGGCTACACCGAAATCTCATTAGTTTTCTTTCTCCGTCTCGTGATTAGAATAGATACGCTTTCTTTTTCAGACCCCGATTTAAAATAAGATATCTCCGTATGTGGTACTATGAATTAGGGTGTAAAAGTTGAATTCGTCAGAGTGACAAATTTGTACAGTACACTTTAAAATGTAAACTTAGAGTGTACTTTTATTATTTAATAGGTATTAAAGTGTATGATTAAATAGTTAAAATATAAAAAATGATAAAAAATTGATTTAAATATATTTTAAACTCAAATAATTAAAATTGAATCAATCAACTTTCATAATATAATAATATATCATATTTATTAAAAGAATTTTAATAAAATTTATATATAAAGTTATTAGGTATAATTAAATTAAAAAAATTAACACAAATTTAAGAATAAGTTAATAAATTTTATTAGTTAGAAACATATAATTGACATGAGTTTACATGTGATTCGAACCTATAAGGTGTGTTTGGTTCAAGGGAGGTTATGTTAGATTAGGTTTATTTAAATTAGATTAGGGGATGTTATAATTTTGTTTGGTTCAAGAAGAGGGGAGGAGATTAGAGGTTTGATTTCTTGTTTGGTTCAGAAGGGGAGGTGAGGGGAGTTAATTATGAGTGGACAAAAATACTCTTTTTTTTATTTATATATTTTCCTTCTTTTTTTATTTTTTAATTTATAAATCTTCAAAAACCTATTACTTCAAGTATACATGATAGCAAAATTGCATACATTTTAAACAATATTTTATTGACTTTTACATATTATCTCATTAATTTTATTATGATAAAATATTTTAATATGCTTTTGATAACTTCTTATTTTTAGTAAATTTGATATATGTTTTGACATAGTCAATGTGTCATTAATGCTAAAATAAAAGAATTTATAAGAGATTTTGATAAGATATAAATTTAGTCCATGACTTGGGGATTTTCATTGTAAATATGTTAGCCTTAAATTAAATTAGATATAGTTAAATCTATGTAAACAATAAAATAATAAATTTGATTCATGATTTATGAGGTTTATTTACAAAAATAGGCATGTATATTTTGATCAAAGTGAAACATAATAGTTTTAAACAAGATGTGTAAGATTATAATATTTAAAAATAGATAAGAATATTTTAATCAAAATGGGAGTAATATTTCTCTCCCTTCCAAAACCCCCCAATTTTAAAGGGTTAAAAGAAAAGCAAAAAAAAAAAAAAAACACACAATTTTTAACTTCCATTACCTCTAACTAAACACTTTTTTTTTTACCACTGACCTTCCCCGGACCTAAACTCCCTTCCAAAAGACCACCCCCGACAAAGCCATAGTTATATGTTATACGACACTAATGAAGAAAAGGGAAAAAATTATCGGTAGGTTACGCATAATAATTTACCCCCGTAATAAGGCAATCACAGCTGCAAATTATTCTGCGCGAGATCTTTCATCTTTGTTTTTGGGCGCGCGTTTAGACTGGAGCTGAGGGTAGAGGATGTGGGAATCAATTATTCTAACGGTGATTGCGACCGCCGGCAACAACATCGGAAAGATCCTTCAGAAGAAAGGCACCGTCATTCTTCCTCCGCTCTCTTTCAAGCTCAAGGCATGTCTTCCTCTGTGTCCTCATCTCCCCTTTCTTTTTATTTTTCTGCTGGGTCTTCTACTGTGTCATTAACATCATGGTTTGGTTTCAATTCAATAATGTGCTTTTTTCAACAAGCAATCATCTGAAGGATATAGTTACTGTGAAATTTAGATTTTTCTTAGCTGAATATCGTTGTTGTCAATTCGCCTTTATTCGGGGCTCACACCTGCGAGAACGATACTTTTTAATAATGGAATAGGATATACGCCTTTCCTGTATTTGTGCATCACTGTGGATGCATGCGATTTTGTGCCTGCAATGCGCTTCATTAAAGCCAACTTAAATGAGAATCTGGCAATCTTATCCAATTCCGGGATCCCACTTTCTATTCATGCATATATAGCTAAGAGGTGATTCTTCGGTTGCTGGTCAATATAAAACTACTATGAATTCTTCGACGATTGTGTTTACAGGTCATAAGGGCGTATGCTTCAAACAAAACATGGGTGATAGGTTTCCTCATGGATATATTTGGCGCAATATTGATGTTAAAGGCACTGTCACTGGCTCCTGTAAGTGCTCTAGTTCATATCTTTTACTTTGGTGTTTTACTTTAAAGTGGTAGAGTGCTATAGTATGATGCATTAAGGGGCTGCTTAGTATGCCGGTATATTACGTTACTTTCACTTTATATACGATGGTCTTTAAGGTTCCCAAGATTTTTACTGACATGAGATGATAAAAACTGGTGGCATTATATGCCTACGGGCACCTTAGTTACTACTTACTTTCCAGTGTTCCAAACATGTCTTGGATAATTTTTGACATCCAAGATGTTATAAAGATTATGAACCTAACAACTCCTTAAAGGGATTTCCTTTTAACATGTTTTTCTTGCACTTTACTAGATATTAGACCTTGGTAATTATGTTGGTTTTCCTTATATAGGTCTCTGTCATCCAACCAGTTTCTGGCTGTGGACTTGCAATTCTTTCAGTCTTTTCTCATTTTTATCTCAAGGAAGTCATGAATGTTATTGATTGGATGGGCATTACCTTGGCGGGTTTTGGCACAATAGGTAATCTAAGTTTTTTATTGCCCAGGAGCATTAAGTTATCCACTTCTGATTCCTTGGGGCTAAAACAATGGACATAGTTCTGGGGTATTGAGTAAAAAAAAAAAAAATGTAAGTTTCAGACTCGATTGTTATTTACACGTGTTAATAATTTATGGGAGCAAAATTGTGAGTAGTTGACCATATAATGGAGAGAGCTATGAATTACCTTATGGTTCACAACTACTTATACAGAATTTGGGACAATGCATGACAAAGATACTTTAATTGTTTTATTTGTCTGAGAAAAGGAATGGGTTGATATGTCCTGGAGTTTTCTTTGATTACATTATCTGATTGTTAGCCCAAAAGAAACTCAATAGATGTGCTCTCAGATGTTAGGCAATGATAGTGTCATTCGGTTTATGACATTCAATCCATCTAAGTGTCATAGTATCGGTCCATGATTCATGTATTAAGAGATCCCATTTGATCACTATTATGTGCTTTCAGCAGTGGATGAGTGTGCAAGTATTATTGAATGACCATTATGCAGACTGTTGCTACATTCAATCCCGCGAAGTGTCATGTTATCAGTCTATGATTTTATGTATTAATCTGACCCTACTCAATAAATATTATGTGCTTTCATCAGTAGATGATTGCTCAGATATTATGAATGACTAGTATGTAGTTGCTGCGTTCAGTCCACCAAACTGTCATGGTGTCAGCTATGGCTTATATCTTAGTTTAACCTTATTATTCTTTAACTATTATGTGGTTTCCTCTGTTCAGGAGTTGGTGCTGGGGGTGAGGAGCAAGAAGCTGCTGCCTTATCTATGTTTCATATCCCTGTGCTGGCTTGTGTAGTTTTCATCTTGTTTGTAGGTACCCTGTTCATGCACCAACTTATTTTACTTTATAGTCAGAACTGTTGAGTCTATGTACTTAAGTTTTCCATGTGTTGTTTGTGTCACTGAATTTGGCTATAACAAGCATGTGAAACAATGCTTCAAGGCATTATTCAAGAAACAAAGGTTAATCATTCTCAACTGAGTTTCCACCCCAAAAAGTAGGTAAAAAGATGTTAACGGAGTCTATAATGGTCACCAAATGCCAATTTAGCCTTGAATATGTGCTCAAAAGTGCAATGTTATGCTCAATAGAGTTGCTGACATATGATCAGTGTGTGAAGTAATATCTATTTATAATCATAATATGTGACTTGGATTGGCAAAGACCTCATTTTGAAATATAACTATGTGACCGTTCCTTTTTCTTATGTTTGAATCCTTGTATATGATATATTCAAAACTTAAAATTTGGAAAATCACAGATCCATTAATTTCGAACTTTTTCTTGAAGCTGATAGTAAAATTTTTTCTCATCTTTTGGAATGCATCAAGTACATTAAGCAGCATTATTCTTCCCCTTTCATTGACCTGGTAGAATGATTACAATAATGGTTATGATGCTTTGTTGTGGCAAATTTTATAAACGAGCAGTGTTTCTTTAATCATAATGAGCTCTTGAACTGCTTACACAGGTTCTTCTCAACGGATGGGTTCATATGTGCAAACGTCATAGGAGAGAACATGAGATGGTATTTATGCTTTACTCATGTTGGCTTATTTTCAAATTTACATGGTCATTTTCATTTATAAAACCCCATTTTTATTGTTTTGTTTAAGTATCTTGTCTTCTTTTGCCCTCGCTTAACATTTTTCTAATGATGCAGATGGAATATGATGTTGTTGAGGAAATCATTTATGGATTGGAATCTGGAATTTTGTTTGGGTACTGTATGCTTCCCTTATATACTATCTAGCACATCTACGGTCTTTATTCTTGTCTGAATGCGCTTGTCATATATTTTAAGTTCTAACTTTTTACATGAGGATGAAATTATGTTAAAAAAAAAATCATATTAAGTGGTGTTACCTTTGTCAATATTATTTGCATGTGATGTATTTGGTTGGAACTTAAGTGAACTGCACCCTAAAACCTAGCTTATAAAGTTGGATAGCCCAAGGTATCTATAGACCCAGCATCAAGATCCCATACTTTTGATGTGGGTCTTAATTCAAGTCCCATACATGCAATAAGGTCCTAACATTTCACTACACATTGCAGCCTGCTCATGTAGGCTACTGTTGTCCTTGCTTTCTAGCCTTGGGTTGCCACTGCAATATCGGTATCATCGCCGATGCTATAGAAAGGTTTTGATATCACTTAGTGAAAACTTTTGGGAGAACTATACCTCAAAAGCTAACTCATTAGGCTGAAGAGCCAAGGTCCTTTTGAACTTCACGCTAGAATCTCATGCTTCTGATAAGAGACTCAAGTCTCATGCCTTAAGTTTTTGGTCCCAAAAAAAAAAAAAGTTTCATACCTTAGGTCTTAACATAATTCATGGTATTTTTTTTATTGTCTATGACTAGAATCATCTGAACTTTAACAGTACACCATATAAAAACAGGATATGTTGTTTATTATCATCACCTTACATTCTGAAGTCTGAAATTAATGCGATTAGAATGTTTAATTTTTATGCTAGGTCACTGCTTTCTGTTGGTAATGAACAAATCTTAAGATTTGAATATGTAGCACCCTCTCTCTATTTGTGTGACACCATATGGCTACTATTGTGGTGAAAAATTGTTTCAAGTTTCAACAGTGTTAATTTGTCACTGCAGGATAGCATCTGTAATATCAAAGATGGGGTTTTTATTTCTGGAGCAGGGTTTTCACAAACTGTTAGTCCCTGTTTGCATCCTGATCAGTGTTTGTTGCAGTGGTACGGGATTTTTTTACCAGGTATCAAGACTTATCTATAGTACATGGGTGCAAAACCCTAGACTGGTCATTAGAATTGGTCGGACTGGCACTTAGGCAACCAGTTTGATTGAGACCCCCTAAACTATCATCGTGCCAATTATTGCATAAAGAGAAATGCCCTATAAGCTTAGCACTTGAGCATAGAGAACTATTTAAAAAGAAAAAAAAATTGGCCCGGCCACTATACCGATTCGTGTTTCTCTAAGAGGTGCAACATTTATGCTTATTGTACAAGCTTTTTCATATATTGACTCAATAATATCTAAAATGGAATATTATTTAGTTCATAATTTGTTGATAGAACTAGAATTTTAAATTGCACTGGGACATTAATATTTCAATGATTTGAAATTTTAAAAACCGTATCAAGGTGTTTTATTTGTTAGAATGTAAATTATTTTTTATATACTTATGATGTCATTTAGTTCACCTGTGAATTTAACAAGTCGAACCAATCTTTGTATCATGTAGCAACCTTTTCGAGTCTCTGTTTGGCTTGTTTTATGGAAAATTTATACAGACTATCATACCTTTTAAGCTGGAGGTGCATCTGAACCAGGAAAAAAAAAAGAAGGAAGACTGAAGTGGGTGTGGTAAAGATGAGGGTGGAGGAGTTTCGTCCGAACTATTTGTGAATTTGTCCAGGTCTTCTGCTTCCAATTGCCCATCAGATAAGTTATATAATATTTATCTTCTCCGTTATGCAGACAAGTGGTCTAAAGCATGGGCGGGCTATTATAGTTTCTACATGCGCTGCTGTGGCATCAATTTTGACTGGTGTAGTTGCTGGGATGCTTGCTTTGGGTGAGCGACTCCCTTCTGCTCCAAAAGATCGCCTATTGCTTCTGCTTGGATGGTAATATATGATGTTCAGCTATTATTTTGTGCCTCTGCTACCTTCTTTTCTTCTCTTTTAATGTCAGTTGTGCTTTTCATTTCATGCACATGTATGGAAATTGTTTGCATACATCGGACACAGAGAACCTTCACACCACAAGAAACTTGAAAATAAGTGTGAAATAATGGGTTTCATCTCATTTTCATATGATCTACATTAAAAAGTTCAATCTTCATACACCTTGCTTTCAATGGTTCCCAATGTAAAGAAGTGTCCTTTTTCTTTTTTCTTTTTTTTTGATACAGAAGAAGCGCCCTTCTATCGCAAAATAGAACTACAGAAGATACATGGCATATGGTTGTAAATGTATGTTAGAAATAGTTCTTGTCTTCCATGTTCTTGTCTAACTTAATTCAACTTAGGATTTGTAACAGTTTTTAGCACGCTTCGCTCAAAATACTTTTGGGCTTCAATCAAAGAGAAGGCATAAGATTCATCATACTTGGTGCAAAACTTGATTTTTAATAGTTTATTGGGTTTCTATGATCTTGGGTTGGATTCTAAGTTATCAAATTGTTTTTTGGGGCATTTCTTGATTCACCAAACACAGAAGGATTTCTTGGGTTGGATTCTAAGTTATCAAACACAGAAGGAGAAGTAACTGATTGGGACAAAGACATGGCTCTTGTGCTCTCTGGTCAGAAGACTCAACCGGTGTCTATCTCGACGGAAGAAGATGATTTGTCAATGAGAGGCTCGAAAAAGATTAAAAATGTGCCCCTTAAAGGCAATGACAATCTACTAACAGGTCACTGGCCAAAGTTGGAGAGAATCTTAGTTCCTATAATGTGGGAGGACCTTTTGTGGACAAGCTGAAAGGAACATGCAGGAAGGAAGATCATCCATATAAAGATAGTGACCAAGAGGAGGATGCAATCTCAAATGATACTATGTTAGAGAGATCTATGGATGCATCAGACCAAGAAAAGGAAGATGGGAAATGCAAAATAATGGAGAACCCGAGGAGAAACTTTCCTTCATTTAGTGCTTGTTTGGTTGAGCGATCTTGAATCGGGCTTATTATATAAGCCCGATTCACGTAAATCGAGACAAATCTCCTCCACATATTTATCTCGTAGACCGTGAAAGTACCTCGTAGACCGTAAAAACACCTCGTAGACCGTAAAAGCTACCTCGTAGACCGTAAAAGTTACTTCGTATTCCGTGAATTACAATTCATAAGCACTTATGAAATTTTCAATCGCTATTCCAAACAAGCTCTTAGTTTCTTAAACAAGATGAAGAAGTGATTGTATAAGGCATGGAGCAAGGCAGTTATTGTGAAACTCTTAGAAAGAAGTATTGGTTACAGGGCACTGGAAAAGAGGTTGCAGGCAATGTGGGCTAAGAGAAGCGTTATCACTTTGATTAACATTGGCCATGGATACTACATAGTGAAGCTTTCCAACAAGGAAGACTACTTTAATGCTCTTACCGGGTGACCTTGGATGATATATGACCATTATCTGACTGTTAAACCTTGGGAAGCGAAGTTTAGACCAGAGAAAGCTATAATTGACAAAGCTGCGGTTTAGGTCAGACTTCCAAAGGTGCCTCTAGAGTATTATGATGAGGAGGTATTAACTGTGATTGGAAATAGAATAGGGAAGACTATCAAAGTTGATATGAATACTTCATGTCAACTCAGAGGACATTTTGCAAGGATGTGTGTTGGTAGAACTTAGCAAACAACTAATGCAGGGGTTTTATCTTGACGGTGAAGAGTTCTTCCTCGAATATGAGGGTTTACATCTGCTGTGCACAAACTGTGGAAATTATGGCCATATAAATGAATCTTGTCCCCAGAAAAATCAATTGAGTGAGGAAAATAAGGATACTTCAAATGAAAGAACGAAAGTGGGTGAGGGGAACGGAGGCTAAACCAGAGTCCAGAGCACAAAAACAATGGACTGGTGGAGGATAGTACAAAAGCCCTGCCGTCAGAGGAAGACGAAGGAGAAACCAGGAGAGTTAGCGAGGTAGCAGAAGGTGGGGTAGAGATTTGAAATTCTAGCTGATGTGGCAAGGGCTAATGATGAGTCTAATGAGAATCATAATGAGGTTATGCAAGATAAGGTGGTCCCTAAGACAGTAATTACTAGATAGAGGAAGCAACAAATGACCACAGTGGGAAAGGACAAGGCTAAAAAAGGGGGTAGTGGAGCGAGGCAAAACAAAAGGAATGAGGTTGTTACAGAGGTGGAGCAACGTGCATAGAAATAGGTTGTACAACAAAGGAGCAGGAGGGTGGAGAAAAGGACAAGGGAGGTGTTAGAGATGGATACGAGGTTGGGGAAATGGTGTGTTGATGATTACCATTAGGGATGGAATCGACTGTGATCAAACCGTTGTGATGGAAGAAGGTGATACATTGAAGGACGAGGATCATGGAATACAGGATATCAAAAATAGGAATAAGATTGATTATTCCTTGCCATATGATCTGGGAGGGAGAGAGTTTGATGGAGAAGGATGGGCTTAACGAGGATGAAAATAGACCAATAAGTGTGAGCCCAATGGAAGATGATGGATCTTTTAAGAATCAAAGTAGGGACATAGATATGTCTACGGTTCCAGAGACTCCAATGTAGAGTGGGCCTATTGGGCTGGTTCCTTTTTAACCTTTAAGTCTGCTTTTTTATGGATATGATAGTTTATTGGAATAATAGAGGTTCATGTGGCCCGGGCCTCTAGGAAAATCTTAAAACAATTACAAATGGGTCAAAACCCAATTTAGTGGTGCTTGCTGATACAAGATGCTCAGATGAATCCCGTCTTTGTCATCTTCTTCGTCTAGGATACAACAACATAAAAATGGTGCCCAGTGTTGGTAGGTTGGGTGGGATAGTGGCACTCTGGAAGAGCAATGCAATATTAGTTTCGGCATTGGAAGAGTATTGAGATGTGCCTCATCAGTTGCATGATTTGTTGCTGGTTTTTAGGAATTATTTACTGTTTTAAAATAAATTTATTTGAATTTATTTTAGTCAAAGTCAGTTTCCTAATTTTTAGCCATTTAGCCACCTAACGTTATGATTTAGTGGATATTGGTAGTGAGTCAAGTCTGTTGCTGATTTGATGGGATAGTGGCAGATTTTTTAATTTTAATTATCATGATATGGTGTATTTAAATACCCAATCACAGATTGAATAAAATAAGTCCTCATAAATATTTTTCTAGAGCTCTTTCTCTTCATTTTTCTTTTCGTTTTCTTTCTAAAACTTTCAATTGGTATCAGAGCTTTTGTATCTTGTGGGACCTGTGTGAGATAAACACCGAGTGTTAGCCAAAATGCAAACCTCCATGCAAGCTGAACTTTCTTTACTGCCATAGCCCCTCCAGTTTTCGATGGCCTAAATGACCATATGTGGCAGTGAGAATGGAGGCTTATCTAGATGCCAACAATCTATGGGAAGCTGTTGAGGAGGATTACGAGATTCCTCCTTTGTTAGAAAATCCTACAGTAGCCCAACTACGAAGTCACAAAGAGAAGAAGCAAAGGAAGTCAAAAGCGAAGTCTTGTTTGTTCTCTTCTGTTTCTCCAACAATCTTCACCAGAATTATGACCCTGAAGACAACAAAGGAGATCTGGGATTATCTCAAGAAAGAGTATGAAGGAGATAGTAAGATCAAAGGTATGCAGATGCTGAATCTTGTAAGGGAATTCGAAATGCAAAAGATGAAGGAATCTGAAACTATTCAAGAGTATTCAGATAAACTTCTAGGAATTGCAAACAAAGTGAGGCTATTGGGAAGAGAATTTACTGACTCCAGGATAGTGCAGAAGTTGCTGGTTACTGTTCTAGAAAGGTTTGAGATAACCATCTCAGCCTTGGAGAACTCAAAAGATTTGTCAAACATCACTTTGGCAGAACTTTTGAGTGCGTTGCAAGCACAGGAATAAAGAAGGCACATGAGGCGAGGAGGATCTGTTGAGGGAGCATTACTAGTCAAACTGCAGGTCAGTCAAAATCAGAAAGGAAAGAAGAAAGGGAAAAAGGAGGACGGTTGTGATAAGAAGGGAGATAATAATAAGCGTGATTTTCCTCCTTGCAAACATTGTGGGAAGAAGGGTGATCCGCCATTCAAATGTTGGACAAGACCAGATGTCAAGTGCAATAAGTGCAAGCAGTTGGGGCATATTGCTAAAATATGCAAAAACAAACCTCAACAAGTGACAGAAGCTCACGTTGCAGATCAACAGGAGGAGCATTTATTCGCTGCAAAATGTTTTTCAATCACAACCTTAAATGAAATCTGGTTGATAAACAGTGGTTGCTCTAACCACATGACTAGCAATCCAGAGTTATTTATTGATCTTGAAGATGTAGCAGGAATTACAGCAAAGATAGGAAATGGAGAAAGAATGAAGGTTAAAGGTAGAGGCACTATTGCATTGCAAACTCCTTCAGGTATAAAGAATATTTCAGATGTTCTTTTCATTCCTGAAGTAGATCAAAATTTGCTTAGTGTTGGTCAATTGGTAGATAAAGGTTTTGAGGTGTTGTTTAAAAATAAAATGTTTGATTAGTGATGCTCATGGTCACTTATTGTTTAAGGTCAACATGAAAAATAGATGCTTTACATTGGACTTGACTGATGTTGATCAAAGAGCTCATGTTGTAATCAATGATGAAAATGAACTTTGGCACAAAAGGCTAGGCCATTGCAATGAGTTTGTATTACAGGATCTAAGTAAGAAAGATGTGGTGCAAGGAGTACCTTCACTGGAACCTCTAAGGTCAGTTTGTAAAGCTTGTCAATAATATGTGAAGCAAATTAGGCTGCCATTTGCTCAATCAATTTGGAGAGCAACTCAAAAGCTACAGCTGATCCATACTAACCTTTGTGGGCCTATGTCTGAGCCATCCTTGAATGGAAGTCTTTATTATATAGCTTTCATTGATGATCTAACAAGAATGTGTTGGATTTTTTTCTTGAGATTTAAAACTGGAGTTGCAGGAGTGTTTTGCAATTTCAAGGCATGGATTGAAAATCAAAGTGGCTGCAAAATTCAGACTCTTAGATCTGATAATGGGACTGAATACACATCAAATCAGTTCACTAAATTTTGTACAGAAGCTGGAATTGAGCATCAGTTAACAACTCCCTACACTCCACAACAAAATGGGGTTAGTGAGAGGAAGAACAGAACTATTATGGAGATGTCTCGCTGCATGCTTCATGAGAAAGATCTACCCAAAAAGTTTTGTGTTGAAGCAGCTAACACAGCTGTATTTGTGCAAAACAGGCTGCCTACTAAAGCATTGTAAGGGAAAACACCATTTGAAGCATGGTATGGTTACAAGCCACTTCTAACGAATTTGAAAGTGTTTGGTTGTATCTGTTATACTCTTGTGCAGCCGACCCCACCTAGTGGGATAAAGGCTTTGTTGTTGTTGTTATACTCTTGTGCCACAGGTGAAGAGAGATAAACTTGATAAGAAGGCTGATACAAGCATCTTTATAGGCTACAACAGTGTCTTTAAAGCCTATAAAGTATTTCAACCTCAATCTGGAAAAATAGTGATCAACAAAGATATTCAATTTGCAGAATTGGAAAAGTGGCACTAGGAGGAAAAAAGGAGTATTCCAGATAGCAGATCATCTACAACCTCTCTATTAGATGAAACCATTGATGACATTCCAGTTAGAGGTACAAGATCATTATCTGATATGTACCAGAGATGTAATGTGTCTTTGGTGGAACCTAAACATTTTGGAGATTCAGTAAAGGATCCTAAGTGGATTGATGCTATGCAGGAGGAGTTGAATATGATTGATAAAAATCAAACTTGGGTTTTGGTTAATAAACCATAACACAAGAAAGTTATAGGTGTGAAATGGGTGTTCAAAACAAAGCTGAATGCTGATGGCTCCATCAACAAGTACAAAGCAAGGTTGGTGGTCAAAGGCTATGCCCAAGTGTATGGAGAGGATTTCACAGATATTTTTGCACTTGTTGTGCGCCTAGATACAATCAGATTAATACTTGCAATAGTAGCTCAAAAGGGATGGGCAGTATGGCAGTTTGATGTTAAGTCAGCCTTTCTCAATGGCTACTTGGAGGAGGAGATTTTAGAACAACCAGAAGGTTTTGCTATTCAAGGGCAAGAAAAAAAGGTCTACTTGCTTAAGAAAGTCTTGTATGGGTTGAAGCAGGCTCCTAGAGCTTGGTATAGTAGAATAAATGATCATTTGCAGAGCCTTAGATTCATAAGAAGCTTAAATGAATCAACTTTGTACATCAAGCACTCACATGCTGATTTATTGATTGTCTCTTTATATGTTGATGATCTTTTGGTGACAGGAAGTAATGTGGAGCAGGTTGATTTATTTAAGCAAGAAATGCAAAAAGTCTTTGAGATGACAGATCTTGGAACTATGTCCTATTTCTTAGGCATGGAGATAAAACAAGATCAACAAGGAATATTTATTAATAAAAAAAAGTATGCAAAAGAAATTCTGAACAGATTTAGCATGGAGGGATGTAAGGCTATTGCTGCTCAAATGAATCAAAAAAAGAAGCTGAGTAAGAATGACACTGCAGAGAAGGCTGATGAGGGCATTTATAGAAGTCTTGTTGGCTGTCTCATGTATTTGACTGCAACAAAACCTGATATCCTCTATGCTGTAAGTGTTCTTTCAAGATTTTTGCATTGTGCTTCTGTGGATCATTACAAGGCTGCGAAGAGAGTTCTAAGGTATATTAAAGGAACTCTTGATTATGGTATTCAGTATAAACATAATCAAGTGCTCAAATTGAAAGGATGCTCTGACTCAAATTGGGGAGGGTCCTTAGATGATATGAAGAGCACCTCTGGATATTGTTTTACTTTGAGTTCTGGGGTATTTTCTTGGAGCTCAGAGAAGCAGGAAGTGGTGGCTCAATCAACTGCAGAAGCTAAATTCATAGCAGCAAATGCAACTGTTAAGCAAGCTCTTTGGCTGAGGAAGCTGCTGATTGATTTAAAGTTTATTCAGTAAGGAAGCACACCAATTTATGTGGACAATCAAGCAGCAATTGCAATATCTAAGAATCCAATTTTTCATGGCAAAACGAAGCATTTCAATATCAAATTGTATTTCATTAGAGAAGTTCAACAAAGTGGTGAAGTGACACTGATTTATTGCAGAACCTCTAACAAAGTAGCTGATATATTTACTAAAGCTTTACCGAGAGACAAGTTTGAAGAACTAAGGATGAAGCTAGGCATGTGCAGCTACTGATGCAAGGAGGAGTGTTGAGATGTGCCTTATCAGTTGCACGATTTGTTGCTGGTTTTTAGGAATTATTTACTGTTTTAAAATAAATTTATTTGAATTTATTTCAGTCAAAGTTAGTTTCCTAATTTTTAGCCATTTAGCCACCTAATGTTATGATTTAGTGGATATTAGTAGTGAGTCAAGTCTGTTACTGATTTGATGGGATAGTGGCAGATTTTTTAATTTTAATTATCATGATATGGTGTATTTAAATACCCAATCACAGATTGAATAAATTAAGTCCTCAGAAATATTTTTTCAGAGCTCTTTCTCTTCATTTTTCTTTTCGTTTTCTTTCTAAAACTTTCAAAGAGGATAGAAAATTCCTTCATTTTCATTACTCAATGACAGGTATCCCTGAGTTTCTTTTTACTACTGTATATGCTTTGCCTCATTTGAATTTCAGAGCTATGCTTTGGGAAAAACTGCAATTACTAGCTAATGGAATTACAATGCCATGGGTGGTATGTGTGGACTTTAACGACATTCTATCACCTTCAAAGAGAATAGGTGGAGTCCGATGTAATCAGGAAAGAATCATATGGTACCAAAATAGAGTCAAGACTGTGGCTTAACTGATCTTGGAGCTTTAGGACCGAAATTTACTTGGAAAGGTCTGCGTATGATGGGGTGCTCAAGATTGTTTGAGAGATCAGACAGGGCTCTTGCTAACCAAGCGCTTCTATCTACTTTGACGAATTGTATTGTGAAGGTTCTGCCAAGAACAAATTTTTCAAACCATAATCCGATTCTTTTGATAATGGGTGCTTTGTATAGTGGTAATCGACAAAGGCCTTTTAGATTTGAGGCCATGCGGATGACACATGAAAACTTCAAGGTATTTTTGATGGAGCAGTGGCAATGCAATGGTGGATTGAATGCAAATTTGGATAGAATTAAACAGGAGATGCTATCTTGGAATAGAGATACCTTTGGTTTGGTTGAAAGAAAGAAGAGAGAAATTCTTACTCGATTAAATAGTATCCAAAATTCACCATCATATCCCCATTCAAACTTTTTAAATAAACTAGAAGAGCAACTGCAAAACCAGTTGGAAGAAGTGTCAAAATTAGAAGAGATTAAATAGTTTCAAAAGTCAAGAACGGAATGGATCTCTAAAGGGGACATGAATACTAGATATTACCACCTCAAAACAAACATGAGAAGAAGGTGTAACAGAGTTCTAACTCTGTAGGATGAGTCGGGTACCTGGTTGGATGGAGAAGAAGACGTTAAAAACCTTGTTGTGGAATTCTTTAAAAATCTGTTCCAAACAAGGAACCAAGACGAGAATGTTCTCTACACTGAGAGCAATTTCCCAGCTATTGAACAACCTCAGATGGAAGCATTGGCTACTATTCCGACAGAGAAGGAAATACATGATGCTATAAAGTCTATGGGTCCGTACAAGGCACCTGGTGTGGACGGTTTCCTACCCATATTTTTTCAACATAATTGGGATACGGTAGGTTAATCTCTATGCCAATTGGTCAAAGGAGTATTTAAAGGTAGTGTAGATGTTGCTAAGGCTAACCGCACATTAATTTCTCTAATTCCAAAGAGAGACCAGCCTAAAAAAGTAGAGCACTTCAGACCAATATCTTTATGTACGGTTCATTACAAAAAAAAAAAGGCGGACCCCAGTGCCAAGCGGCTCCCGCACAATGCGGGTTCAGGGGAAGGAGACCCTATATATACGCAGCCTTACCCTGACATATTGCCAAGAGGCTGTTTCCAGGGCTCGAACCTTGGACTTGGGGGGCAGAAAGCCAGCGCACCCACCAGTTGCGCCAAGGCCCAAAAGTATCACCAAAATACTATCACAAAGATTGAGATGCATAATGGACGAATTGGTCTCCCCATACCAAGCTAGTTTCATTCCTGGGAGACATGTTCAAGATAATATTATAGTGGGGTAAGAGATCTTACACAAAATGAAGATGAACAAAGGAAAGCGTGGTATAATGGCTATGAAAATAGATCTAGAAAAAGCATTTGACAAGATCAAATGGAGCTATGTCCAACAGGTTCTATCAGATGCAGGTTTTGATGATTAATTTATAGCTATTAGTATGCAGTGTATTTCAAGTACATCCTATAATGTACTCTGGAATGTATCAAAAACTGAATTTTTCCATCCTAATAGAGGTCTCTGGCAAGGAGATCCAATCTCTCCCTTTCTCTGTGTTGTGTATGGATAGGCTGACACATATTATAAGTGACCCAGTCAATGCAAATAGATGGAAGCCGGTCTATGTAACGAAGGAGGGACCTTCAGTTTCGCACTTGATGTTCGCCGATGATTTATTGCTCTTTGGGGAAGCATCAGGGGAGTAGGCTGCATGCATGATGCAGGCACTTGATCAATTCTGCCAAATTTCTAGCGAGAAGATCAGTTTCAGCAAGTCATTGATTTTCTTCTTACCAAAGGTCCCAACAATTTTGAAAGGAAGAATTAGAGAGATTACAGGCATGAAGATAGCAAGTGAGATAGGGAAGTATCTTGGTTTCCCATTAACTAGACAAAGGAAGAGTAGAGATACCTTCCGGTATGTTGTGGACCGTGTTAGGGAGAAACTCTCAGCCTGGAAAGTAAATTGCCTGTCAACAACGGAAAGAATTACCTTAGCAAAATCTGTGATCAGTAAGATTCCAATATACCCGATGCAAGTGGCGTAGCTCCCTGTTACCATATACGAAGAGGTAGAAAGTTTGCAACTTAATTTTATCTGGGGCAAGACTGATAGTGGAAATGGTTTCCATCCTTTAGGCTGGGAAAGAATTGCCTTACCAAAGCATAATGGAGGACTTGGTTTAAAGAAGCTGGGCTTTGTCAATTAGGCCTTTAGGCAAAGTTAGCACGGTTTTTGGTTAAAGGTTCTGATGATTTTTGGGCTGAGGTGTTAAATAAGAAATATATGACTAGAAGTGATACCTCCTTGTTGAATACTAGACCAAAAGACTCAAGCCTGTGGAAATTCATTTGCAAGAAGAGAGATATTATAATGCTGGAACTAAATGGCAGATTGGTAATGGGAAATCTGTGTACTTCTTTTCTGATTTTTGGCTCTTACAAAAGAGAATGGTTGAAGATTTTTGCCTTAGACCTTTATCTACAGAAGAGGAAGAAAGTAGAGTAGCCAATTGGGTGCTATATAGTACATGGGATCTATCCTGCCTTGCTAATATTGTTTCCGGTGAGGTAATTCAAAGGCTTATTGCGATACTGCCCCCTATGGAAGGAGGTAGGGAAGATGTGATGATATGGAATGAGAACCCACATGGGCATTTTTTCAGTTAAAAGTGCCTACTATATGATTGAAAAACCACCTTCTCATTTCTATAGTAAAACATACAAGGATATTTGGGCATGGCAAGGAGCAGAGAGAATTAGAGTTTTCCTATGGTTAGCTTATAATAATAGGCTACCTACAAATGAGTGGAGAAGTAGATGGTCTTCTAATGCACCCTCCTATTACTACTGTAATGCTGGAGTAGAAGATGAGATTCACATATTTCGTGATTGTAATTATGCTAAACAGATTTGGCAAGCTCTATTTCATCCAAGACATTCCTCGGCCTTTTTCTCCTCTTCTCTCAAGGATTGGATGTCTCTTAATCTAAAGAGGGAATTGGGATTACATGTTTATGAGGATTGGAGATTACTTTGGGGAGTCACTATTTGGCTCTTGTGGTCATGGAGGAACAATTGTGTTTTCAATGAGGACTTTCAAAAGCCAGTAGATCCTACAGCGGTTGTCATGAAGACCTGGAAATCATTCTGCCAAGAGACCGTTATTGAATCTGCAAGTGGAACTCCGAATATACCGCACCCCATTAGATGGCTTCCTCCACCTACAAACTGAATTGAACTAAATGTAGATGGAGCAGTGACACCCAATAGTAGGAAGTTCGGCTGTGGAGGAGTTATTAGAGACTCCAGAGGAAAGTGGGCATGGAGTTTTACTCATATGCTGGGACAGTGTGAGGTGTATGAAGCAGAGGAATGGGCAATCTTGATGGGACTCAGATTAGCTTGGGAAGAGGGCTTGAAGAAGGTCCTTGTTGAATTAGATTCCAAAGTGGTAATTGATAAAATACTTCATGGAAGGGATGATTCAACCAGCAGTATGGTATTCTTGCAGATCAAAAGCATGCTTCTCAGGGACTGGGAGGTCAAGTTGCAGTATATATCTCGTGTGCAAAACTCTCTTGCCGATGCCTTGGCAAAGGAAGGTCTTTCGTGCTCTTCTACTTTGAATATTTGTCCGGATAATAGAAGGACGGTCCTTACCAGAGAATGTATGGGACTTGATCCCTTTTTAGACTAATATTATATATAAGCCATAAGGGCAGCTGCCCTCTTTTTTTACCCCAAAAAAAAAAAACTTTATTTTAAGTAGGGTGATGGGGGGCGACTGATATAGAACTCAAGGCTATAGCTTTGATATCACGTCAAGGGTTATTTCTCTCAAAGTTAGAGAATAATCTGAATATTTTTATTGAAATTTCCAAGTCTCTATCTTGTTTGCTCAGCATTCTAAGAGAACATCAATGCTGTTTGATTGGATTGATTGTTGTACTTGCTTTTCAGATGAGATGAAAGTCTTCAGGCTCTTATCAGAGTTTAATATATCCGGAATATTTTGCTCTTGCTGCAGGTTGCTCATTCTTGTGGGGGTGATTTTGCTTGTTGGTTCCAGACGGCTAATCAGATTCCTTCCGTCACGTTCTAGACGCTTTATGAGAATTGGTGCTGATAAGAGTTATAGCACAGGCCCTAGAAGATCTGGGGCTTCCTCTATTAGGGAACCAAGCCCGAGTGCTGTGATTCAAGCTGCAACATTAAACCATTTACTGTCATCATCTTCCAAAGAGAAAGCTTGATCTCACATGCAACTCCTCCAATGATTAAGATGTTTGCTGGCCTTCCAGTGATGGTTCGGGGGTATATTTACAGGATGATGCTTTCTTCGTCAGGGGATATGAATATTTTGGAATCATTTCTTCTAAGATTATTGTGGATACATCATTTGTCTAACTTTTTCTGCGCCCTCTTGTTTATCATCTCAGCTACCTATTATTTTTCAATATTGTATATGACGATGTACGACACAAAGCACTCATGTCTTCTCAGGAAACATACAAAACAAAGCAATTCTGTTCTATGTACTGTTACAGCCACGTTATTCTCTACGAACACGAGTAATAATGGAGAGTATTTCATGCTCATTGAACTACAAGAATTGAAGGGATTCCAATCCGGATTTGCGGGGTGGAACCCGTGGGTTACTTTCTTTCGAACTTTTAGAGATACCTCAAGATAACTTGTGAGATATATGGGGGATGAATAATTTAATAAGATTTGAAGAGAGAGAGAGAGAGAGAATAACTTAATTGTCCCCATTTCTCATTCTTCTGCCGTCATTCTGTTGCCTCTAGTTCCTTCTTTCTAGATTCTATAGGGGAAAAAGTTGCAACTCATCTTCATTTCCCATAGGGATGAAGAGAGATGCAGGAATATTTCCATATATACGTAAAAAAATTTAGGCTTAAAGCAAAATTTTACCCAAAAAGGTTTTTCTTTAAGGGAAACACCTTTTATTCTATACGCATCTCCAACATATATATATATATATATATATTATTCATATAAAAAAGTAACAAATGTTATCATATATACTAAATAATTAAATAGTTGGCAAAAAAATTAATTAAAAATAGCTTATAAACCCATAAGTGTCATCCATGTTCCTGTACTTCAATTCTTGGCAGAGAGAATTCCAATCCCACCCTTATCTGCAAGGAAAAGAAAATCTGTTTTGTCCCACCCCTTTGAAGGTGATTGATTCCTGTAGATGCCGTAAACCATAGAAAAGCCAACTCTAATAATGCAATGATAACTCTTTCAAGTTTATATATAATGTGAACCCAAGAACAAAAGGAACTCTTTCAAGCGTATACAGTAGTGAGATTCAATTCAAGAAACGTTTAAAGCCGAAGAAGACTGATTCCGAGCAATAAAGCTGCTGGGGATCTTCTCACTCCAAGATGAACAGTTGATTACCATTCGTAACTAGTTATGGTCTTTTGTTTTGTTCCATGGAGCATTCGGTATTCTGAACCCATCTCACTTTAACTTTGATTATTTATCAGGAGGCCAAACTAATCTGGATTACACTAATACACTCTCTAAGCTTGAACTCTCAAGATAAGAGGAGATAACATGTTGAACTAAGTGCAAGGAGCACGTAACTAGTTACAAAAGCCCCCCCTCCCTCTCCCTCCACTGCCCACTGTGCTGCTGGTCCAGGATGACAAAGACATCACCACTACAAAAGCAAAAACAAATCAGAGTCATCATCACTCTGGTCACCAATTGCACTGGGCCACTTTCTCCATCTCTATTTACCTTCTTCCCCAAAATGTGCTCCTTTATTGGTACTCATGACAGTGAAAGACTCGTCACAGCGGAAAACAAGACACCAATATGGGGCCCCACGGTAAAGTGTTCCTTTGTGAAATGAGAACCCCATGTCGCCAATCTACACAATACCCGAAGCTCTCCTCTACAGATATGACATATCAACTTAGGGCCGGCTTGGGAAGGGGGGTGGGGGCTTGAAAAAGCAGATGCGGTGTTTGGGTTGGGTTTTTTTTAAATAGGTTTTTGGGGAAAAAAAAACAGTTTAGACCTACTTTTCATATGAGTTTGTATCATGGTTAATCTAATTATAAATCATATTTATAATCTGAATTTTATTTAATTTTTAAATTTATAAAAAATATATTTAAAAAAATCACTTTTATCATTATCAATCAACTGAACCTTATCCTCCCAAAACTGGTTTAACAGAAAAACAAGAACAGTGTCCATTATTGATGAACCAACCAACAGGGTTCCTATGTTTCGGAATCAAAAACAGTTCTAGCAGCTATTTATGTTTACGGGTATGCTCGCATGGCCCCCCATAGCAGAAACCACACATTTCTCGTACTTGTTTCTTGCTGTTGTCTGGGAATATTAAGGTAAGAAGCCAATTCAATTATGACAATAAAATTACCACATGAGTGTCAAAAATGACATGGGATAAAACCATTAATAATATATGCATCCTAGACAACCGGAAGAGGGAGGACTTCAAAATTCAAAATTGAACACTTGTTCTCAGCCACAGCTTTGGATATTTGCTAGTCAAACATCCCTTTCCAACATCCAAATTGATGAGAGGTTACAAGTTGTGTTTCAACCAGCATGGAATAAATTCAACTCATCAAGAAAGAGAAAAATAGTAATTTCACCAAATTGATGAGTCAGCCTCCTGTCTAGTCAATTGCTTTCCACAGTTACTACAACCGCATTCCAACATTAACACTTGCTAAACAAAAGCATTTACTCATTTTGGTTACACTATGTCTAAAGTCAACCTTCTATACTTTCATTGAGTCCATAACTCCCCCCTCCACCAATCATTTTTCAACTCCGCCATGGAAACATTAAAAAAAAAAAAACCATTCATCTGTAACTTAAGTCTCAGGATTATAGAAAATGAACGAGAACAACCATTATATGGGACACAAAAGAGGTCAATTATAACAAGGTCAAAAAAAAAAAAAAAAAGAGGTCAATTATAACCATTATGAAAATAACCAAAAATTGCCGTTCACTGGACCACAAAAAAGCTCAATTATGAACTATAAAGACATCTGTAGCTTCCTGGACTGGAAGTAGTCGGGTCCACCAAAAGTTGTTTAATAGTGGAACCACCAACCCACCACGCACAACTAAGATCAGCTCAGGAAATGCTTATCGTCTCTTTTTCCATTTCTAAGTACTTTTGGCCATTAATAAGTGGCAACAAACAGATATGACTACCAAATAGTGATTTGATTGACCATTGGATGAAGAGAAGAATTGTGCCAAGTAGAAATGCTGATATACTATCATTCCATTCACAAAGAACCACAGTACACAGTAACGAACAACGTCTGGCCCCATCTACACAGATTCTTGTACACGTATCAAATGATGAAGAATCAAATCGAAAATCAATTTAAATGGAAGAGCTTTCATCCATAGAAGTATCATTCTTCATTTTCTTGTCCCGGATATTTACCTAGCTGCTCCATCTGCCAGTTCTCATGAGGAGCGACGTGTTCATGTGAAGGAATGTAATGCTGCAAAAAGATTAAGTAATTCAGCATTGAGAGATTTGAGGGAGACAACACTTCTGAACTCGTTATTGGAATATCTAATAAGCCTACATATATGGTGCATGTTCACATGTGCCAGAGCAACAGCAAAATTCTTTTCAGCAATTGCAACATAGAAGTGTTATTCATATAGAAAGAAAACCAAACACGCACGAGACCTAATCCATTACCTTAATTTCAAATAAGAAGTCCTGCACAAAGTCTTATCCAAGTTTACTAACTTTGGCTTTTATTTTAGGAATCAAATAGGGACCCTTAAATTGATCTGTTGACTGCATACCCATAGCAGGCCACCCATTATTTTAATAAATTACTAGCACCCACAAACGTTGAATTAACTTCTACTCATCAGTCTGGTAAAGCAATTTACCATTCATCTCCAGAAGATATCAATATACGAAATTTGAATGCAAATTATTCATGTAGATAATTTCTAGTGTTTCCCTCCACATAATTAAGGGTGGAAATTAAGATAGCTGTGGTTAGACCTCCATCTTCGTCATAAGTTCCTTGGCTGTTGGAGCAGAGATAATTATATTTCGAGCACCAGGCTTAATGAAGCCTTCTTCAACACCATTGTCGAATAAGGCAAGCAAACAGTTATAGTAGCCATCAACATTCAGTAGACCAACCTGTACAGAATAATATACAGTTAACATTTTTTATCAGCAGGCTAAGGATTTTATCTTATGCCCGAACATGCTAAGTTACCGGCTTTTTATGAATCCCCAGTTGGGCCCAAGTTATCATCTCCAACAGCTCTTCCATGGTTCCATATCCTCCTGATTGTAAAGAAAAATGAGGAGAATGGAGAGGGGATAACTACAAGTGTCAATTTCTACAGTAAAAAATGAGCTTTCAAAAACATGCTTTTCTAAATTATTGACTCTGATGACATTTACATGAAAAAGAGGTACAACCATCAATTACTTTTCTAAATTATTGACGAGAACTTTTGGTAAGTGATAACTACCAGGGAGAGCAATAAATGCATCAGCCTCTCGAGCCATTGCAGCTTTACGCTCATGCATATCTGAAACAATTCTCACTTCTCCTACCGTTTCACCAGATATCTGTCCAAATGATCCATAGCAACATACTAATTATCCTTATTGTAATTTTTTCTATTGAGAACATATAGAACATTCTTTTCATGATAAAGAGATTATAATCCTAAAGGCTGTAAATTTCTCCCTGTACCAGCCCTGTTAAAAATGAGACGCCATTGACTCGTTCATTCAAACTTAAAACTGGGGTTACTAAATCATCACAAACTCGCAATATAAATTGCAAGAAGTAAAATGAAAATGAATTTATTTTGAAAGTTACTACTATAGGTAGAAGTTAGGCAGCTAGGAGCACAAAATACGCATACCTCAATAGGCATAAGAGCTTTTGGAATTATCCTGCATGTAAAGAAGGAAAAAGAACGGTAACACACTAATCAATAACACCCAGCTTACAGTAAATGACAAGAGTATTGAGGCCAAAAAAAAAAAAAATACAGACAAGAGTATCTGCAATAAACCCTAGGAAGAATGTTGTTTTAGTCTTTTAGACTTGCATACCCAAGGACACGGCAGCCTCCATCATACACTCTCTGGGATATTAAGCCCATCAGCCCAACACTTCCTCCTCCATAAACCAAGTCTATCTTCCTCTTCACCTGTAATTCCAATCACAAAAACACGCTAAAAGATTATCAGAATCTCCACAGTTTTGTGCACAGGCACCGTGATCGTACACACTAGTTGATTATCAAAGCAGCATTTCTCGACAACAAGATCGTTAAATTGTTGTTTTCCAAAGAAAACGAGTTTAATAAAAACATACAAGCCCCTAGTTTCTAAACGTCGAACAACGGGTAAACAGAACAACCAGAAGAAGATAAAGTATCAGTAATCAAGTACTGAGGAATGTTTCAGTCCAAAAAAAAGGATCGAGGAATATAATCGAAGAGCGCTTAAAAAAGACGAGTGACGCTGACCAGTTCATTGCCCAATTCAATCGTAGCGGCGCTAAAGACTTCCCTATTGCCGGAGTTGCTACCGCAAAAGACACAGACCCTCTTGAACTTGCTTTTCATGAAACTTTCCTCCATTCAAAATGAGAGATTTCTTTGTCTGTTTTCGTGTTTTTAATTTAAATCCCAAACATTGAGAAGAACAAAGCAAGACAAAAAGGTAGCTCTTACTCGGATTACGTTTACTTTTATTATTTAAAGGAAAAAATCGGGCTTTTCAACAATCAAACCAAAGCCAGCGAGATTCTTTGAACTTTGAAGGGCAGGCGGGTTTTTATTGTACTCTTTTTTTTATTTGTTTTATCATATTATATTCATTATTAAATTAAAATAATAGATGATTCAGATTCAATATGTTATAAAATTATTTTTATAGATATAAATAAATAAATTTTGAATCCTTAAAATATAATCTATATTATTTATAATTATAATTTATAAAAAATAAATAAATTTTAATTTATAAAATATAATAATAATAATTTTATAAAATATTAAATTTAAATCCTTCACTGTATAAAGGTGGATATAAAATGATTTCAAGAAATACCGGGAATGAGAGTGTACTCCTTCCATCAGCATATCATCAGAGAAGAGAAATTGGTAGGACTCACTTTTTTTTTCCCCTCCTGGTGAAGAAAACACAGGAAGCCCACATGCTGTATATCCTTTCCAATCTAACGTCTATTTGTCGGCTTTGTAATCCGGGGTCGATTCACCCACAACTATATTTTTTTTATTAAAATTAAAATTAAATATAAATACTCCTTTAATCTCATTTATAAGGTAAAGACCAGAGAAAATAAACATTTTTATCCTATTTATAGAGCAGATAAATATTTTTTTATATGAATATATAATTTTATTCTTTGTTTATTATTATATTGATTTTGTTTTCATGACATATATCCTAAATTAAATAGGAGTAAAGATAAAAATTTATTGAATTTTATGGGAGAATCAGTAACGTTTAAAAATTTTGTTGATCTTTGTGAAATATTTTGAAATTATCTTATAAATAGGACCAAGTTAATATTTGTAGGAAAATAAGGAGAGATAATAGACTAGCGTACCGAGTCAAAGCTCCAATGCTTCTTAACTCGAACATAATAATGTTTATACAATTATTAGACTATTAGAGTGTAATTAGGATTGACACAGTAGATTACCAGAACAAAAAAGATGATAGGAGAGAAGAGAGATTGCTAGATAGCTCAATAACAAAGATCAATTATAATTGAAGGAAACATCTCCTATTTATAGTGATTTAATGTGGCTACTAATTAGGAAGTAATGTGCACTCTTTTTTGCCTTCTAAGTTAGTAATCAGAAGAATTAATTCTCAATTAATTTCATGAATTATAATGACTTGATTCTCAATTAATAATCTCATAATTAATACTAACTTATTTTTAAATCCATAATTAATATTGATTTATTTTTTATTTAATTAGGCTATTTGCATCTTAATCAAATAGTTCAACGTATAAAAAACAGACTTGAACCCAAAGTAAGACAGTATTCAATTCTTTATGGACATGTAAACACTGAATTTATGTTGAGTATTGTAGATAACATGTTTGTTTTCCAAATTCTTTACCTAGAGAAACCATACCTCCCTTTCCTCTTTATTCTTCTTTTTCAATGGAATTATTGTATTGTACTTTAATTGTATTTTGTGTACCGAACATACATTTGAAAAATAGTACAGTTAATAAAATTATTATTTTAGAAAATTATCTTCATAATAAAGATAAGTTTTAAAAATATATGGTTAAGAAATCAATGATATCCTTAAAGGTAATTTAGTCGTAGTCTTGTTTAAAAATATATAAAAAACGATTATACTAATGTGTTAAAACTTAAAACACGTTCATTTAGATCTAAGTATAAATTTTTTTTACGAGCATGTTAAAAAAAGAAGTTAAAATTTGATTTTAACAAAGAAGAAGTTAAATTCAAGCATAGATAATATGATACATGCCGTACACCAAAAAAAAAAATGATACCTGCCATCTATGGATGTTATTTTCACGAATAATAAAACTTGCATGTGGTAATCTAAGATGCAACGCATTGCACTAAATTTAGAAAAATAAGTTATATTATTCACCGCATGTGAATAAAGTGAACCATTAAAGAATTTTTAAATGTATTTTGATATTGATATACAGTACTCTATTAATTATCGATATTCAATGCTGAGCTGAAGTCTATGCGTTTATTAATTAGTGAAAGTCGAATTAATGTATTATAACACAAGACACACGGAGGTCACTGTTTGAGGGGACCATTAAATTTGCGTCAAGCAGAAGGTGCAGGAACGAAGCGAGTGAGGAGAATCACAGAGTTAGTAAAAAAAACATGGGGCATATCAAATAAATAATTGATGTTATCCTCAATTAGCATTGTCTAATTTTATCTCCATCACAAAGAAAAAAGAGCTGAGATAGATTTAAATAATAGAGATAAAGTTGACTAAAAATTAAAATTAATAAATATTTCTTTAAAAATTATTTTAATTAAAATTTTGATATGATAAACGAGTATGTGAAAAAAAATTTATTTCGATTTATAAAAAACAGAACTTCTGAAATCATAATTACAGTGTTTTTCAAACACAAGCTGCAAAAGGGCAAAAAGATTCCCCGAGAAAAGAAAAGGGGGCAAAGACTCATAAATTTGTTAAGAATAAAAAATTTTCAGTTCAACTAATTGCCCGTTTTATATGATGAAAATACGCTGATGGAAGAGGAAAATGACAATAGGTTTGTTTGGATTAGTTTATGGAAGCTCCATAAGTGTTTATAAATCGTAATTTACGAAATATGAAATAACTTTTACGGTTTACGAGGTTACTTTTACGGTCTATGAGGTAAATATGTGAAATAGATTTATCTCGATTTAAGTAAATCGGGTTTATTTTTATTGATAGAGTTTCTAACCAAGCTAAATTTTTTTCATTTTTATTGGGCTGTTTGCACGCTGAAAAGCTCTTTCATGAGAAGAGATTTTCATTTATCCTTAGAAAGATCTCTTCCTTCTACTTTTTACAAGAAGAAATTTTCTTTTTTTTTTCACGGTAAAAACTGAATTCTATTAACTTAAATGAAAAAACAAAATACAACTCACAGCAATCCTTAACACCCCAAAAGTCCAGGTCAAAAAAAAAAAACACCCCAAAAGTCCTATTGATCTGATTAGCTACAAAAGAGAGGACAAATTAATAAAAGGAGAGTTTCTTAAATTTGGGCTTTTTGGGAAAAAATAGAGAGTTGGTGGGTGTAGGCCAAAAATAGGGAGGGCCTTTACCATCTCTACTTTCTCCCTCTCACGAATCCTGAATTCAAGCATCGTCGTCGTAAGAAAAACACATGCACTCGCTTTTGATTCTTTTCCAAGTTCCACAAAACAACACCCATTGGAACTTGGACGACAACGTACGCCACACGCATGATCATCATAATGCAGTTCAGTATCAACCTTTAACGAAGAGATTATCAAGGGAAAATCCATAATTTCCCTGCAAAATTAATTAATTAAACGCATATATATATATATGTAATGGGAAGAAGAATCCCAGATGATAATCTCTCCTTTTCCCTGAAACCGCACCCCGTTCTTTATCTCTCCTTCGTAGCCCTAGGCGTCGTTGCCAGTATCGCCATAGTCACGTCTCTATGCAGCATTCTCACGTTCTGGAAAAGAACATCTTCAAAAAAACAGGGCACAAATTTGCCGGCAGCCGCGGCCCAAGAGCCTCAGGCGGAGGAAGAGGCGGAGGCGGCGGTGAAGGAGCTGCCTCTCCCGCCGGCAATGCAGTATCAAGGCAATGAGTCGTTTGTTTCGGTTAATATGAAGAGGGCAGCATCAGAGAGAAAAATGTCGTTGAGTAGTCTGAGCAAGAAAGTTCCGAGGACGTTGTCGGCGGCGAGAATGGGGAAGGAACATCTGATGATGAAGGGGAAACATCAGCAGGAGGATTCAGTGTGGACGAAGACGATAATATTAGGGGGGAAATGTCAGGTGCCTGAAGATGAGGAAGAAGCAGTGATTTATGAGAAAAAGGGGAAGAAAGTAGAGGCCTACCATCCTAGAACAAAGAGCTCCATGTCCTTTTCTAATATCTCCTCCATCTCCATTGATGCCGATGAATTAGCTCCCCAACGACACAATGAGGAACAAAATCTCAATATGTCCTGATGATGACTCAATTCATTATTCTTTCTGCTTCTTGTCATCGTCTTGTCTTGTTTAGAGTAGTTTAGTGATGCATCAATATGAACGCGGCTACTTTATATGATCAATTTTTTTTCTGCCACCAAAAAGCAGTTTACATTACGTGGTTGCCTATCAGTGCTGATTTTATATTATTATATATGTACGAGTCATTCTTTGGAATTAGAGGATTCAATTTTGACGAGGAGAAATCATGATTGGGTTTTACAAGGGGTTGGTTTCATTATTTAGGAAATTTCAAAACGCTCGAGTGGGTTCAATTGAACAGAGTATCGTATTTACTCGTAATCACTTAGAGATCTTACGACTAAGTAAGAGAATCAACTGTTCTTTTTTTCTCTGGGAAGGCAGAATTTTAATAATCAAGTTTTATATCAACAAGATATAGTATTATTAAATTTTTATAGGTGTTAAAATATACATAAATTCTAAAAATAAGGTAATTTTACTATGGTTATTGACTCTATCAACGTTGACTACGTTCAAAATTGACAGAGAAAAGTTTGACCTTAATAGGTGACATGACAGGATAATAATGCTGAATTTGAAGGAAGAAAGATAACAAATAGAAAAAATAAAATACCCCATCTTCCTTAGTCTTCACCCCTATCTTTCTTTAATTTGGCTTCTCTCTTCTACCTTTTTTATCATTTGCCTTTTTTTTTAATTGTTAGATTAAGATTTTAACAATTTAAATTTAACATATTATAAAAATATTATTATAATTTTACCTTAAAAATATAAAATAAATTTAAACTGTTAAAATTATTTTTTATATTTTAAGTAAAATTATTATAATATTTTTATAATATAATAAATATGGAATGTTGATATTTTAATATAAAGGTGGAAAATGAAAAATGAAGGGAAGTGGTAAAGGAGAGAAGCCAAGTCCCCTTCCCCGGCGGCCTCTCTCATCTCCAACCACTCCTCTCTCTCTCTCTCTCTCCTCTCCCTTCGCCGTTGCCGCCTCCACCGATTCGGCAATCTTAGACTATATCTTCGCGCTCCGACGACAACCTCATCTCTCTCTCTATCACCCACGTCGTCTCTCCCTCCTACAGTCAGTCACTCACAGAAACTCTCTCTTCCTTGGCCAGTTGACATCCGCAAGCCCGCCCCATCTCCAAATCCGTGTTATACTGTCGAGACCCATGACCTTTGTAACACATCGAAGCACTGAAAGAAGAAAACCAATAATAAGTGAGAGAAGCAGATAAAAATTGCGAACTTTGTAGCTTTTGTGATGCAAATTTCATTATCTTTATCTTCAACTTTTCCCCTCTTGGATGATTTTTCAGTTTTGCTAACCATTGTCATATATTCTCCACCTTTGTTCATGTTGATTGTGTTCTTTGATATCCAATTGTTTGTGGATTTGTATGAAATTAGATGAAGACCAATGAAATCATGGAGGAAAACACACAAATGGAGGACCCCGATGGAGTTGAGTTGTGTTAGCAGTTTGCACAAATAATAAAGTGTAGAATAATAAAGTGTAGAACATGTAGGACCCAAATATATTAAAGTATCCGCAGTTTGTGACAAGTCAATAGTTGTAGCAAAATTGTCCTATTTTGTAGAGTTCATGTGTATTTTGGCACCTATAAAAATTTAATGGTGTTAGATGGCCCAACATAAAACTTGGTTATTGAAATTATATTTTCATCCCTCTTTTTTTCCCAAGTCAGATCCCTAATTTCACAAGAAGGGAGAACAAACACACTTGGAGAGCGCAGTATAACAGAGAATAGGATGAATGGTCTCCCAATTCGTTGGACCATAAATGCATGTTGAATCCATGTGCTTGCTAGAAAATGTTGCCAAACAGTAAAAGATGCATTTTCTTCTTCTTCTTCTGTCTTTCTTTATTTCTTGGTTTTTTTAATGGATTTAAAATATTGAAGGTCAAACTCAGACAGACGTAAAACTAACTTTGAGTTATTTTAGCTTAACCAATAATTTCGTGTTCAAAGGGTATGCAACCGAATAATTATTTAGAGCTATTGAAGTCCCTCACAATGGGTTAATCCAAAAAACTGGCTGTCACCCAGAAAAAACACCAGACATTGTCCCGTGATTGTTTCAGGGACAATGAGGTGGTGAATGAATGGGACAGAAGATAGACTTCTCTTTCAATCAATTAATTGCGCAGAGGGAAGCTAATAAAGAAGCCATTATTGAGGAAGGATGTGTCATGGCCGTTGTTTGTCCCCTCTTCCTCGTATACTTCATTGATGCATATTAGGTTTGGTGGGCCCGATGAGGATGAGGATGAGGATTATATTAAGAAACGAGTTTTTTCCCCCCAAATGTACACATGTTACTATACTCTTTAACCTAATTAACCACGTAGGTTAACAAGTCTAACTTCTGTGTTCAAATATGATGACAAGTGATCGTTATAAATTGGCAAGTAAAGTCTATTGAAATGATGAGTTAATTTAAGATTTTGACAAGTTCGATTGGTACAACTGTATAAATGATTCCTGCATGTATTTTTGAACATTTGTTTTTGCAACTGATAAAATACGTTCATTAACTAACAAGTTTTTAAATTGGCGAGTAGAGTTTAGGTTTCAACAACTAGTCTAATTTTTACAGTTGAAGGCATGCTGACAAGTGACACTTGCAAATTAATGAGTAAAACCTATAAAAATTGCAAGATATTATACACACGTATTTATAACATTCTTGCAGGTTAGTAAAAAGATTGTTTTGGGCACCAAGGGAATGTGTAGCCGGCAACAGAACTTTGGTGCTGACCATGGATACAAGCCTCACTAGTTTTGGTCTCTTAGCGGTTATTTGGGAAAAAGATAAGAAAATATCACTTGAACTTTAAAATTATAACTTAATGATTTCTTACTAAAATTAGTAGTTAATTGCTATACTCTTATAGTCTATATCAATAGTACTTATATATATAGACAACAAGAATGATTTGAGATTTTAAAATTCAAATAACATTTTCTTTTCTTTTTTTCCTTGTTATTTAGGGGCTGTATGAGGAACTTGGTTTGTCCATTACTTAGAAACTTTTAAAATGTGGAAAGTCCTATTTTTTATATGCTAACTTTTTATTTAAAAAATAAAAACTAAACAGAAGCTTTGAAAAAATAAAAGGAATTACAATAAGATTTCAGAGAAAAGGGTATTTAATCACCAAAAATTGGATTACACCTGAGGAACACATAATGATAGCAACGAATCACCATACAAGGATAAGTGACAGGGTAAAAAATGACAACCTAATTTGCTCGTTTAGAATAGTGATTATAGTCTTTAAAAATAATTTTTTGATCATGATTTACGATATATAAGATAAATATGTGATGTGATAGGAGTGTTGTCTCGACTTAAATACATAAATACTTATAAACCTTTCAATCGCTGAATCAAACATGCTGATCTTTGTGATTGAAATTTTAATAATCAGACCTCATCGAGATACTTTACACAGTAAAAAAATCCAAAATAATACAATATAAAAAATATTTATCAAAATTCTATATCCAAACTCATTCACCTGAGAACAACCCAGAGAATATAAGTTTGGTTTATTGAAGAAGTCATTCTTCACATTAGAACTGTTTGTTTGGATTAACGGTAGAAGCTGTTTTTAAAATTTAATTTACAATGTATGAAATAAATATGTGAGAGAAGTTTTATGTCAACTTGTATGAACGGACTTTTTAAACATGAACCCAAACAGACCCCAAAAAGATGGGTAAAAGTCATTATGATGAAGAACTACTCCTTCAATGAACCCAACTCAAACGAGCTTGGATATAGAATCTTAATAAATATTTTGATCTTGTGGTATTCTTTCTGGAAATTGTTTTTCCTGGGTAAAGTATCTCAGTAAAAATGCCTCATATTAGTACTCCCTCATGCCCTAAATATAAAATAAAATTGACATTTTTTAGATATTAAGGATGCTAAATAAGTTATTTATTATATTATATGTTATATATTTTTATATTATATACCAGTTTATAAATTAGACAAAATAGTTTAGAAAAATAATAAATATAAACATTTTAAAATAATTTAATTATTTTTTTAATATTTCTAAACGAATCAATTTTATCTCATATTTAGTCCAAATGTTTAAAAAAAATAATGGTTGTTATTTAATAGCTTTGAAATTTAAATTTTGGCGTGTGCAAAACGCAGGGAGTTCCGCCGAAAATCAAATTGCAAACAGCCGTTCGTTGACTGGCTTGCCTACCACAACAGAATCAGAATCCCTCCTTCCTTCCCCGAAATAATCGAACCTTCCTTTCGCATTTGCATCACTCTTATTTCTTATCGCGTGATAGGTTTCTTACAAGAAAGGCGTCAGAGCCAAAGTCGCCATCTTTCTCTCGAGGGAGGAGGACGGGTATCTGTTTCCCGTTCATATTCTTTCATACCTGTTCTCCTTCGTGCCCATCATCCATTCCTTGACTTTGAATACACCTCTCTTCTTCCAATTGTCTTCATGTTTGGATTCAACCATCAACGTACGCGGGTTGCCTGTAGTTCAATTTGTGCGTGCATTATATAGTTTGAAGGGGATTTTCTCTTATGACCTTTCTTTGCCGAATATTTTCTTGACACTTAGACCCTACGGATCTTTCTCACGCCGGCGTTGATCGCATCGACGTAGATTGAAAGAACTGTAGTTCTGAATCCAAGTCTTGGTATTCTTCAATCCTGAAAGTGCGCCGACCGAATAGATCAGTCAATTCTTTTTGCGACACACTCGTCAGAGTTGTTGGAATTCAAGTATTTTTCTTCTTAACTGTTGATGTCTCTAATCGTTGCTGAAAAGGATCGGCTTGTGAACATACCCAATTCATACCTGGGTGTCCTCAGGCCATTGGATCTGTCCATCGAACAAATAGACTTCTCATTCTGTATTTCAATACAAAGGTGGAATAAGGAGTTTTCCGAGCTGCAGGGTGGATAAATAAAGCTGACTAGTTTGTAAAATTTCTCGAATTTATTCAGAGAGTTATTAAGAATGGATTCATCACAGGAGTCTGCGCTATCCGCAAATGTTGCTGATTTAGTGGATAATGCATCACTTAAGAGGAAGAATTCCAATCTTGATGGCATGCCTGTGTATGTCAAGGAGCTAATTGCTGGTGGGGTTGCCGGTGCACTTTCTAGGACTGCTGTTGCGCCCCTGGAGAGGGTCAAAATACTCTGGCAGGTAGAGCTGTGCATCCTTTTTAACTTTTGACTTCATATCATTTTACGTAAACATCTCATTACTGAATTGAGTTGAATGTGTAATGATGAAAACATCTTTATTATTGTGCTAAGCTATTTTACTGCCATTGTTCCTGGACATGTTGGAGAGCTGGAAATTCTTATTGGTAACACGTGCAAGATGAAGATAATCTGGATTACTTGCTTGCAATTTGGTATAGATGAAGCGGCTTGTGCTCATTACCTCCTACTTCAATAGATATTGCTTCTTTTTATTCTTTATAAAATGCTGAAAACTCTGGTTTCTTAGGCATATCTAGTGTGATATATATACATGAGTCTCTGTGTGCATTGGCATATGCATAGATGTGTGTTTTTTGTCTTGCTCCTTACTTTTTCCTTCTTCTCATTAATATATTAATTGGTAGGATTATGTTTTGTTTTAGCCTTTTTGCCCCCACCCCCTAATTTTCTTTTTTATTTTACCTACAGACAAGGACACCAGGATTTCACTCTCTTGGTGTTTATCAATCTTTAAGCAAGTTAATGAAGAATGAAGGTTTGCCAGGATTATACAAGTAAGATAGAACTTCCATTAGTCTACACCCATTTTTATGTTTCTTTGGTCCACAGGTACTTTGTATTTTGCATATGCTTATTTGGTGGTTTCAGAGGAAATGGAGCAAGTGTTATCCGGATCATTCCTTATGCTGCTTTGCATTTTATGACATATGAGCGGTACAAGTGTTGGATCTTGAATAATTGTCCAATGTTGGGGTCAGGTCCTGTTATTGATCTTTTGGCTGGATCCGCAGCTGGAGGCACTTCAGTTTTATGTACATATCCTCTGGACCTTGCCCGTACAAAACTTGCTTATCAGGTAGGGATCTCCACTAAACATTTTCACGCTTGCTGGTACAAGATGTCTCCTCTGTTGCAAATCTACACTCAATTTCATATTTCGAAACATTATATTTCTCTTTTTCTTCAAATGAAAAAGAAAAGGAGAGTTGACAAAGGAAGACATTGTGTTAACTTCCAAAGTAGACACTTGATGGAACGTGGGATAGAGAATATGATGAAGCAACACTTTTCATGGTGTTTATAGAACACTTAAACTTAAAGCATACCGGGATAGACTTTGGTAGAATTTTAGCTTTATAAAAAATATATCATAAAGAACACGAATTGATACAGTGGTTTAAATGCATATGGCCTTTGGTTTATCTCATAAAAGGTAAACACAGTCAACTGAGCAGCATTGCATTCAATAACATGTTAAAAGACCCAATACAATGAAAACTGAGAGACTAGCTTAAAGATGCATTCATATTAAGGACAGTATATTAGCAGATCTGTTTCAACTTAAGCCTTTTATGCATGCAATCTCATCTTTATTAAAATATTATAGGTGGTAGACACAAAAGCAAGTATCAAAGATATCATGAAAGATGTTCATTCTCAACCTGCAAATAATGGAATTAAAGGCGTTCTTACAAGTGCCTACAAGGAAGGGGGAGTTCGTGGACTTTATAGAGGTGTAGGTATGTACATCCCAGGATTTAGCTATAAATTTTATTGGTCCATTTCATGTTAAGCTTTAGTGGCTATTGACAAAGAATGCTTTTGTCTGTTGGAAGGCTTGCTTCTAGGGAGAATACTTTTTTTTTTTTTTTTGGGTAGCATGTCGCAGTCATTGTCACTTGTATTTCTTTGCCATATCTTATTTTTTAGCCCATCCACGCTGAACTCCTTTTTACCCCTCTAGGACCAACGCTGACTGGAATTCTTCCATACGCTGGTTTAAAGTTCTACATGTATGAGAAATTGAAGATGCATGTTCCTGAAGAACATAAAAAGTCCATTTTGATGCGCCTCACTTGTGGAGCTCTTGCTGGCTTGTTTGGACAGACCTTAACATACCCTTTAGATGTTGTTAAGAGACAGATGCAGGTGTGTCAACACAACTCTATTTCATCCTGTAGACTTTTTAACTTTTGGCTGTGCGCGTGTGCGCGTGTGTTGTGGTTTAAAATATGATTCTAGAGGGCTTAAGTTATTGACTATCTAAGCAGCTTCCATATTATGGAGCACCCTTTTCTGTCAACTTGGAAATTTACTAAGGAATTGGTATTTAACTTTCCTCATTTTATATTTGCCTGTGCAGGTTGGCAGCCTGCAGAATTCAGCTCATGGTGATGTCATATACAAGAATGCATTTGAGGGACTTAGGATTATTGTTGCTAATCAAGGGTGGAGGCAGTTGTTTGCAGGCGTAAGCATAAACTACATTAGGGTAATTACCACTCACCCAAACTTTTCTTATATATCTTTTCAACTTGCTTTTTATTTGTTTTAGCTACCGAGTAGAATGAAGCTCTGCTAAATGCATTCTTGGCAGGCAAATTTCTTATTCATATGGATTTTTTTGTTAATTAGTAGGTTATTTTTTGGTCTCTAATTCCCCAAAATCTGGAATATATTGATATCCCAATCTTTACGGGATCAACTGTTCTGATCGCTGTTCCAAGGGATGTGGGATAAAAGTTTTGATATGAATTAGAATTCATGAAATTGAGTTTATTAGTTAAATGAAGTGGGTTATGAATTTGGTCCGCGTTCTGATATCAAATCATTAGGATCTGGTATTTCCCAAAAGTGGCTATTTGGCTGGGTAACAAACGAATATCATGTTATAGGTAAGCTTGGTCCAGCACAGAGCGACACAGGTAACGTAATGGGCCATGCTGGTTCTATTTGTCCGTATAGAGTATAGACTCGGGCATCGAAAATAATGAATTGGGCTAATATTAGTTAATACTTAATGATAATGCTTTATGATTTGGTTGTTCTCTCCAATACCTTAAAAGCAGAACCGTTTGGATTCTCACAGTTATCCAGAGATGCGTGTTCTTTTATCCGATAAAGGATAATTTCTAGACAAGTATAAGAATCCAAGTTTGAGCTTTCCATGGCATCACCCTCTTGTCTAGTTGGGGAAGAAACCTAAGTTCATCTTACTATGTCACGAGTAGGATTGCATACTAGGCCTTGGTTGAATTTATAATTGTTTGGTTTTGCCCTGATTCCCTTTTAACGTAGCTTGCTATGATGCCAGATTGTTCCGTCAGCGGCAATTAGTTTCACTGCATATGACATGATGAAGGCTTGGCTTGGCGTAGCACCCCAACAGAAGAAGTCATCTTCATCAGTTCCCGCTTCATAGTCAGTTGTTCACTCCTCAATACGCCACTCATAATTAGTTTTATTTTTTGGCCACAACGTATCCATTAACAGTAGTTACTGACACTGGTCAATGGTTCCATTATCGCCTCATATGTGAAGCCTAAAATATACATTTTATTGTATTTGGGGTGATTCGTGTTATAAGACTTTCTACTTCAATATTAGTAACATCTATATTGTACTCCTTGTTGGTTTATATTTATTTGAACCATCAAGTTATGCGCGCTCATGGAGATTACGATGAGTTTTGTGGTCCTTGGCATCACGTGCCCTATATTCAATTTCGTTGAGAGCCACTCTTGGTCATCCCCATGACTTCATTATACTTTATACGTAAGTATTAAAGTTTGTATTTTTTAGCCACTTGGCTGGACCTCGCTTTGGACTGAGGTCGAATCACGGGCCATTTTGTACGGTTTAGATTTTTGGTAACAGCCAATGGTTCAACTGGAAGATGGCATTAATATTACTGGGCATATTAATATTACCGGAATAGCAATTAAAGTCTTTAAAAACAGCTTTTCAATCATGATTTACGATATATAAAGTAAGTATGTGTGAGGAGTTTTATCTTGACTTATATAAATAAGCGCTTTTGGAATCCCAAATGAGCACATATATATAGAAGCAACAAATGAAAATGAATTCAAAACAATTTGATGATTCAATATTACACTTGATGTGGCACGAAAACTAAAGAGAAATATCTTTAATGTAATACTAAATTAATTTGATTAGATTAAGGATGTTAGATAATATAATATTTTGTTTTAAAGTATACTAATTATTTTTCTTAATTTCCTTCATTTCTTTCTTACTTAATTATTGTTGAAGAAATATTATAAGGTTAATTTGAGAAAAAATAGTAAACATTTGAAACAGGTCTTACATTTAATACAAATATGAACTTCTTAACTAGGTCATACATTAAAGATTGAAAGAGTAGTCTTTAATCCTTAATATAAGATTTGGTTGCTATATGGCATTAAGGATGGGAGGTAGTATACATAATTCATGTATTTAATTGAATAAAACTAATATATAAGAGATAAGTAAGAATTAAATATGAAGCAGATAAATTAGATTTACATTTTTTGAAACTAATAAAAGCTAGAAAAATGAAACCTCAAACCACGTAATTGGACGTATCATGTGGAGGATGGTTTGGTGGCGTTTGCTGTTCCCCGATCCCTGATTCAATGCCTCCGTCTACACCATCTCTGTCAATTCTGTGATTCCTTAGTTATAAATTTGCTTGTAAATTTCTGTTTCAGATGATTCCTAAAAACGATACTCCTACTACCTAGTGTCATCTACAGAGCGGCGAGTGCTTGCTCTTATGGAGTATGCCGTAGCAGGCCAGCAGGTTTTGGGAGTGCAAATTTTGAAACTTTATTATTTCGGTGGGTCGCAATTCATAACCATAGGCATGAACCTTGATCTGTTATGTTGACCTGGAACTAGTTTAAATGTTGCAAGTACGAATGGTCCCATGTCTGTAATAATTCCTCCGCATTTAATACTAAAGTAACTACGCCCCAAGGCTTTTTTTTTTTTTTTTTTTTTTTAATTATGCATCGTATTCTTCCTTCCTTCCTTCCTTCAACGTCTTTTAATTGTTTTTTGCCAGTCTGACATGGTTTTTTACTTGACTTTCATTATTAATAAGGATCCAAGTTACTAAAATTTAATGTAAGCCAGCCCTAAAAACAATTTACTCCAACCACTACCAGGACCAGCTTCCTGCATTGTTGAGGGCATCAAAAGCAGACACGCTCAGGTCCTTTCTCATCTGGGTCTTTGCGGTTTTTCCTTTTCAGAAAGATGCGATGCAATTTCAAGGCAGAAACAGTACTAATTAATTTGTTATATAATTAATCAAGGTTTTGGTGTTATTGTTGGATAACTAAAATTAAAGAATGGGCATTTGAAAATAGGGACCTGCTTTTCCTTTGACCATCTGTCGTGTGTGTTTGTTTGTTTTTGTTTTTGTTTTTCCAGCCTCTCCCTCCACGAACTCCTTCATTCTTATTCATATTAATACAAAATCAAAATGCGCTTTTGTTGTCCTTTTGCGCCTGATCTCTGAGACAACAACACAGCAACTTTTGTTAATAATAGATGCTTCACTATTCTCTATAAACCCCACATCCATTTCTGTCATTTGAATTGAATCCCCCCACCATCCTTTTCTAATGCGTTAAAAGAAAGTTGGGCCCAATTCCCACGTTGCTTCAATCCGAAGTTTCCACATTTCCAGATTTTCATTGCTCCATTTCAAACTCACTGTTCATCCTCCAAGAGGAGCTCAATGTATAGACCAGTAAACAACTCAACTTCACAATTTAGATGATGTTGGGTTGGGCTTATTCTTATGTATAAGTCCGATTTATATTAAATTGAGATAAAACTTCTCCACATATTTACCTCATAAACTGTAAAAACTACCTCATAGACTGTAAATCACGATTGAAAATTCCAACCATCATTTCAAACATCTTCTTAGCCCTTTAATCCCCGGATCCATCTCTTGTTCACCTCATTCGAGTGGCTGAGAGATTATTATTGACTTTAATTAGTAATTAAATGTGTTGTAGTGCTTTATCGATCGTACTAGTGATTTAAAATGACATTTTTGTTCATGAAGATGCTAAAACTACAAATTTGATTGGGTGAGTTCGAATGACCATATGGGCATGCGCCTGGAGTCACTTGAAAAGCAGAAAGGGGCAGAGATCTTAACTGCACTGACTCGTAAGATCCTTTGTCCGATAGCAATTTGGCCTTTCTTCCCTTTCCTTTCACTTTTAACCACAAGACTTCGTCACTTTTCACGTTTTTCCTATGCTAAGCCTCTCTGGGCCCCACTCCCTTCCTCCTCTACAATCGAGCCACCTCTTTCCCAACTCTCTCTCGTCCGTTGCTATACCCTTTTGAATTTCAAATCTCCCACTTCTTCCAACGCCTCATGTTCCCCCACTAACTTCCCCATTCCCCCACCTCCACCCTCATTTCTCTCTCTCTCTCTCTGTGATATCCTACTCTCGCACCATTTTGTTCTCTTTGCTCCATCTTCATTCCGTTACAAGTCTCTCTGTTTGAGTTCTCTTAGCAAGTCCGTTTCTTTCTACCCAAGGATGGGTGCTTCTGGAAAATGGGTGAGATCATTAATTGGACTCAGGAAGTCTGATAAGGATGACCATGTAAGTCTGTATATGCTATCTTACCTCAAGTTTATTGCTTTATCCTCTGAGCCTGTTTTGTTGTTGTTGTTGTTCTCTGCAATGACACCAACTTGATTTTTTTAAGGCCAAGGAGGGTGGTGGCAAGAGCAAGAAGTGGAGGCTATGGAGGAGTTCTTCTGGGGACATGTCTTCCTGGAAAGGTTTCAAAGGAAACCACAGAGCTGCTTCTGAGGGTTCTGGTTCTCCTGTTGCTAATGCTTTTACTGCTGCAATGGCCACTGTGATTCGAGCTCCCCCTAAGGATTTCAGACTTGTTAGGCAAGAATGGGCGGCAATAAGAATTCAAACTGCCTTTCGCGGTTTCTTGGTATGATTTGCATGCCCTCTTTAATTTTCTTCTTCTTCTTTCCTCTGTCTTTGTTCTTTTCCTTTTCCTTTTATTCCTTCTCTGTTTTGTTGAAAAGCTTAATGATGCCTTCTCTAAGCTGGTTATTTTTAGTTTGATTGGCCGCTGTAACAATCAATGGGCTTTTAATTAAAACTATGCGTGATGATGTGAAAGTTTTTGCTTTTATATGTATTTTTCTTTTTAAAAGAAGATTCTGTTAACTTTTATGCCACTGTAGATCTTGCCTCCTTTGATATGTAATTTGAACACACCATTAATGGTTTATTTCAAGCAGTTCATGGGGGAAGTTAAGCTAAAGCACTAAACTTTTCATCTTCAAGACCCACATTTTGATCTTGGAAATGTCCTCAAGGACATGGTAGTGCTCAGCGTTCTTTAAAGCTAACAAGATATGATTAAGTCAATCAATCCGTATTGAAATGTAAAAATCTGGAGATAGCTAAACCTAGTTACCTAAAGCTGGTTCAGATCTCCATCACCTAAACGAAATCTGGAATGAATAGAAGCAAAAAGACTAGGAAAACTAATACTGCCTCTCTGCTTGTTATAGCTTTCATGAAGCTCTGTCAGAATTATGTTACGTAAATCAAATATTTTGGCGTGAGTGCAGGCAAGAAGGGCTTTAAGGGCCTTGAAAGGAGTGGTAAGGCTTCAAGCTCTTGTGAGGGGTCGACAAGTGAGAAAACAAGCTGCAGTGACATTGAGGTGCATGCAGGCTCTGGTTCGTGTTCAAGCTCGAGTGAGGGCTCGTCGTGTTCGAATGTCCATAGAAGGGCAGGCTGTGCAAATGATGCTTAATGAACGTCGCACCAAGGCTGATCTCTTGAAGCAAGCTGAGGTCTCAACTTAATCCCTAGTCATAATAATCTACTAGTATTACTTTCCCTTTGGCTCGCCATTGTTTTAGTTACAAAGTGGGATTTTTGTTGTCCTTTTTTATTTCTAATTCAGGAGGGATGGTGTAATTGCAAAGGAACTCTGGAAGATGTCAAAGCTAAGCTACAGATGAGACAGGAAGGAGCCTTCAAGAGAGAGCGAGCAATTGCATACTCTCTTGCTCAGAAGGTAACAAAACGAAGCCAGCTTTTCACTTTTATTTATGTTCTTTCATTAAAGAAGGAATTCATTTAAATCTTTTTTTCTTTTGCAAACCATTATAGCAATGGAGATCAACCCATGGTTCAAATGCACGAACAAATGCCTCTCTCAACAACTTTGAGATCGACAAGTCTAACTGGGGATGGAGTTGGTTGGAACGTTGGATGGCAGCCAAACCTTGGGAAACTAGGTTGATGGAACAATCCCAGGCTGAGGCTTCTGATAAAAGTAAAACCCCGCCTCCTAAGAAGTTTGTTGATTCCTTGGCAAACACAAATTCAAAACCTTTGGAACAAGGCTTAGTCAAAGTCAGAAAGAACAATGTGAGCACAAGGATCTCAGTTAGGCCTCCCATTGCAGGGCAAACAACACGTTCATCCCCAAGTCCAAGTTCTGAATTTCGATATGATGAGAGCTCTGCTTCATCTTCCATTTGCACTTCCACAACACCAATATCTGGGAACACCACCGGGTTGGCCTCTGAAAGGACAGACGACAGTACAGTGAGCAGGCCGAGTTACATGAACCTGACCGAGTCAACCAAGGCAAAGCAAAAGGCAAACAATGTTGGGTATCACAGAAGTCAAAGGCAGCAATCCATGGATGAGTTTCAGTTCCTGAAAAAGTCAGGGATTTTCTCAAATGGGGATTCCAAAAGTATTGCAGGTTCGGGTTCTGATCCTTCAATCAACTTCTCAAGGCCATTTTACTTGCCCACCCACCTGGACAAGTGCTCAACGAAGGCACGGTGAGGATGATAGGCTGCTGATGCCTTCATCATCTGATGGATTTGAATGATCATTGTATTAATTACCCAAGTTCAACATCTTGTTGTTCCCTAGATTCGAACGAACTGAGTTAGTTTGTAGCTTTTGTGCTTGCACTAGGCTTGTTTATTAATGCTACATGAGGTCGAGTCCTCGCAATTTGTATAATTGTTCTTTCCATGGGTATTTCGTACCACGCCATCCACTAGTTCTCCGGGAAAATGATTTTTTTTTTTTTTGGGCTAGGTACAAGTCAAGCAAGCCTAACATGGGTTCTGCACAAACACAAATTTAAGAAACCCGAGAACCATAACTCATTAGGATCGATTGTGTTCTGGTTTTGTCAATCCTCCCCAAAATATCTGTAATTCTTCGTTTGTCGGAGTAGAAGTAATCGAAGATAAGAATTTTCATGCCAAGACGCTATAAAGATAATTATTTACTCTGGGAGCAAAGACCTCTCTGACTAATATTATTACACAATTCACCACCAGCTACATTGGAATATTACTATACTATATAGAGATTCTAGGCAATAAAGTTTGCGGCTTTATTGTGTTCTGTTAATGGCCCTGAGCTTCACACCATTCTTGAAGTTAAGAACTATGCCATAGTCAAGCTGTACCGGCTTCTCCATTTCTGGGGAGTGACGAAAGACAAACTTGCGGTATAAATGAATGAGGGTAAGCTTGATCTCCTGGATCGAAAATTTCTGGCCAATGCAGGCCCGAGGACCAATTCCAAATGGTATAAATGCATAAGGATGCCTTCGTTTGGATTCTTCACAGTTCGGGTCAAACCTCTCGGGTTTGAACTTTTCTGGCTCCGGAAAGTTTCTTGGATCTTTAGCTAGAACTCCAGGCGCCAACCACACCCATGTCCCCTGAACCATGTAACTCCATATCAGTAATCACATATTAAGTGAAAAGGTTTACTCTATGAAGTGAACATGCAAACACATATATTACCTTAGGGAGAAGGTAACCTCCAATTTCAACTGCGTGTGTTGTTTCTCTTGCAACTAGTGGGGAGACAGTGTAGTACCTCATTGCCTCTTTAACCACCTGCATATATTTAAAGGTTAGATCTTTTGGATTTTCAATTGCAAATCTCAGGAGGTATAATCAGAGGTCACAGCCATACCTGATCAAGATAAGGAAATTTGTCATGAAGATCATTAGCAGTGGGTTTTTCATGAGGTGGGCCAAATGCATCGATCTCTGCAAGCAATTTTTTCTCTACTTTCGGATGCTCAGCCACCAAGTACACAATAGAAGACAGAGTAAAAGATGTGGTCGCCGAACCAGCAAGAAGGTGCTCGTAGGTGACAGCACTAACGTAGTCTGGAGTGAAAATATTGTCTGGTACAGATTTTGATTCTCTGGCATTCAATATGAGAGACAAGAAATCCTTAGAATTCGGGTCTCTGTTTTTAATCCTCTGCTCCACAATCTCATCAAGAAGGCCACTCAGAACCTTGTTTGTACGATCGATTTTCCAATCCATAGTGCCAGGAATTCTCTTCAGAATCTGCCTGAATGGCTCTTGGAGTGCAGGGACGAGAAGACCAAGTATGATGGAGAAGGAACCAGACAGATCCATCTTGAGTTGTGTGGTGGAATATATGTGTTCGTTGATGAAATCTGAGACTCCATCAGAATCACTGCTTGTGACGCTAACTCTCTTCATTGAATCACACACTAAATGAGGCTTTGAGAGTCCAAAGTTGACACCAAAAGCCGCCTCCCCAATCACATCAGAAGCTAACCGGAGGGAGAAATTAGAGAAGACTATGTCTTCTTTGGTGGAATCAAGACTCTGGCTTGCAGATTCTATATAAGATTGCATCATGGGCACTAAGTTGGCCAAGTGTGATGGCTGGTAAAGTGCCAGTATTGTGTTTCTCATGGTAGTCCATCTCGAATCCCTGCATTTCATGAAATGAATCGTTACAATTTGAGAATAACATTCCACATAGATAAAAATTTTGAGGGTGGGTTTGAAGGAGGGCTAGTGAAGTTTGATTATACTTGGTGAAGAAGAGACCCTTTTGGTGAAGAGGGGAGGCAGAAATAGGAGAGGGAATGCTTCTGTTTCGAAGGTCCTTGAATTTTTTGATGCCGGCCTCTTTACACAGCTCTGCGTCTGCTATTATTATCAGTGGTTGTCTTCCCATTTGAAACCTGCTCCATCAAACAATAACAACATAGTCAATCCAGTACTGTGAAACAAGGACAAGTATATTCTTCTTCTTCTTCTTCCTGTTCTGTGTTTTTTAATTCTTTTTTGCCTCCAGCTATCTTCAAAAGCAAGCTAATAATTTCGGGGGGGGGGGGGGGAAAGCAAGCTAATAATACACTATAGGGCAACACAAAAAAGCTGATAGACCCCGCGCAATCTAATCGAAAGCTTACTTTCCTATATGGGATACAATACATGTGATTGGGGATAACATAGACTATTACGGCACAGTTGCTTCTACCAATGAAAAAACTTGTTTTATCAAGTTATGATATTTAATAATGGAATAATTTCTCAGACAGTCGCTTTTGAGTTTCGATGGAATATGGATTTATCTAGGCGCATCATTCGGCCTTCTTTTTTTTCCTTGTTTTGAATGTTATTGTCTGTAGCCATCTTTCTTTAAGGTATATGAGAAATTATTTTTTAAAAAAGAAAGTAAGAAACACGCGAGGCTGAACCTAGGGAAAAGGAGATAAGCCTTGGGATTTAGTGGTTGAGGTATGACAGTGACAAGAGGAGGGTCAAAGATATGAAAGAAGGAGAAGAATGAAAGGAAGAAAGGACGCCTGGCGTTTGCTCCGACGGAACAAATCAAGGCTAGGAACAAATACGCCGATCGATCACCGAATCATAATGGTTTCAAAGAAAAAAACTCAACCCCTCCCCATGATTCTTGTACTTTTGAATCTCATCAGTTACTGCCAGATCCGCACACAATATAACAGCTTCTTCGAAAAAAAAAAGAAAAAACATGTATGATTGGCCGTTTCGTCTCACACACAGAAAAAGAGAGAGAAGGGAGGCAAAAAGTGGAAGGAATAGTGAGAGAGAGGAACCTGTAGATTGGGCCATACTGCTTGGCGAGGAGAGAGAAGAGATCAGGACCATACTTGGCGAGCAAGGGAAGGTGTCCGAGCAGTGGTACAGCTGGTGGGCCTGGAACCTTCCTCACTCCCCAATACGGTCCGTACAAATAACACAACAGCCCTACCACCATTGCCACCGCCGTCACTGCTGTTGCCACCCACCCTAAAACGTCCCCCATTTTTTCGAACATACTATATACCAGAGAAGCAGGCACTGAGATCGGATATATGGAAATATTGGGTTCTTGGGGCATACAGGCTTGCGTATATATACACACAAAGAGAGAGTTATGATTAGTGAATAAGGGGGAGGGAAGTGTAAGTGGAGGAGGAGTTTGTCGGCATGTGAATGATGGAAGGAGAGAATTAGATACCTTTTTGGTACGCAGTGGGTTTTTTATTACTCTATGAAATGGGAGTGAGTGAGTCATCGTTTTCCATAGAGATTTTGGATTTTGGATTTTGGATTGTGGTCGTGCATGTGGTATATGGAGCAAGAGTGGGTGTGGGGCTAGCCAGCTAGCTGTATTCTACGCCTTCTTCCATCTCATCTCTCCCAGAAATACACACACCCATCCTAATCTTATTCATATTATTGACCTTCCAAAAACTAAACAGCGTCCTAATCATTCTTGCTCTGCCCCATCATTCTTCCATTCTTTTCAAACGCATTTGTGCGTGCTTTTCTCAGATAAGATTAACCTCATCTGATCAGCACGCCGATATTCTCACTGTTCACACCCATATATGCCTTTCACAATAATAAAGCAAATACTTGACTTTTTTTTAGACTTCACAGCGCTAAACAAGTTACTATTTCATTATAATACATGTTGTATGTGATTTGATTATATATTAATTTATAAATTAGATAAATTAGTTTGCTATAAGAATGATAAGTATAAATATTTAAAAATGATTTATTTAATTTTTTTTAATTTCTTTTAAAAAAATTAACTAAATATTATATTAATCAGCGATAGTGTAACGATATGTTAGGTATACGTTGTTGTTTGGTTTGGCCGTATTCCATCTTTTGAAAAATGAACTTGGAATTATATCGTATTGGATAGATATGTTTCGGCAAGTACATTCCAACGACTCTATTCAATGTGCTTGGTTCATATCTCCAAAAAAAAAACTTACAGAATATATGCTCAATGATTTACATCGTCGTCGTGTCCCGTTTTATTACCTTCAATCTTCAAATAAGGTCGTCGTGTCCGTTTTTATTGCCTTAAAATTAAGTATCGGAGAAAACATGAGATGTCACATTATATTGAGTGCCTGGGTCGTAGTTGTTCACTTTTTTTCATATGATCAAGCAGATTTACGGTGATATTCCACGGTCTCATCATCATGAAGTCTCTAGAGCCTGACCTCATGCAACTCATCATTTTTATTAATTTCTTATAACTAAATGGCCTCCACTGGCGCCATTTTACTTAGCATTCACTAATCCAGCAATAAAAGAGAACAAAGAGACGATGAGTAGCAATTAGCTTCCGTGGAAAATTTTTCTTTTCTATGTTATATTTTATTTTTTAATTGTTAGAGTTGGAGGCAACGAGGGTTGGAAAATGACACGATTGCTTTCTGTTATATTGGGGGCGGGGGGCCAAGTTCAAGGCTTTGGGGGTTCCACTGACAACGATCCTTAAATTTTGTCCATTTGTTTAAGTGGACGGCAACAATTATACCTCCTCACCTCAATTTTTGAAGAATGAGTTTTGCCCCCCACCACCCCCCCCCCATTTTCATTTCACAACATATTTTTCAACATGCATCAATGGTTTGACTTGCAATTTAGTTCAATTAAAAATAAGTTTATGTATTGTACAAAACTTATGACCATCCTATGTAACAGAAGATTATTGAATTTCCATCCATTTTTTATTTTGAAATTTGAATTTCTTTGAGTTTTGAACAATTCAATTTTTTTTCTGGTACATATGTAATTTTTTTATTGAAATGATCATATATATGTGAGACATGGACCACATGGTCTAAACACTAAGTGCCTCTTTGCATTAATAGTATAAGTTATTTTTCTAACATGATTTATAGTATATAAAACAAGTATATGAAATGAGTTTTATCTTTATTTGTGTGAATTTACTTTTTCAGTACTAATTTAAATATGCATAATTTTTGTTTATATATGACTATATGATTGGATCATATTCAACCATCATTAAACCTAATTAGAGGTAATCGATACTTCTAAAAAGATTTTCTATAATCATACGGACTCAAATTTAAAAATCTATGCATACACAGTCAAAGTCCATCTCACGATAACCAACACCCATGGGTCGAACAATAAATAGGAGCACTTTAATTTTGATCGGTCACATTAGAAGAGATTAGTCATTCTCAGCGTACCCGACCATTGCCAATAAACAATTCTAACTGTGATAAGCACCCTGAACAAGTTTCTTACTTTAGATCCATCAGTCCACTCAATTCCTGATAGTATTATTATTTCACCACTGTGTTGATGTTTTTGTCTGCTCCCTAAAGAAAGCTAGATAAAATACATCAATTTATTGAACAAATAAGTGAGTATTTGGTAAGTCCCAAACCATAATTTTAAAAGTTATTTTCTGTAAATAGAGATAACATTTCTCTCACATATAAAGTTAGTGTCCAAAAGCTAATCCAATCACACACTAAATCGTATTTCCTGTGTCGCATGACATTTTAAAATCACGCCCAAATACCAATGGAAAAGACAAAAACCACCCCCCGTACATGACTTATGAAGTGAAACCAATGGAAAAGACAAAAACCACCCCGTATACCATTTTCTTATATGTGGATGCTTCCCAGTTCCCAGGTCGCCTTCTTCCTTCCAGCAAATGACATATCTCTTATCTTGATTCTTAATATTGGACATTTATTGCATTTTTGGGTTACAACAACAGTGAACGTTGATTGAACTGTTAATTTATTAGGAAGATGGGCCGAAAGTCGGATGGACTGAGTCTGATGCAGTCTTGTTCAACTCGGCCACCTGTTCATATAAACTTAGTTGGGCTCTCCACGTGGGCCCTGAGAGGGATATTTTGATTCCATATTTATACTGACTCTAATCCTTGATATATGAGTTATTGAGGAAGATGACTAATTTAAGAATATTAAAAAAATTAGTTAGTTTAGTTATTTGTAATAAATAACAAACATGTGTTGGTTTTTTGAAATACTCTTTTTAATTAGGTGTTGGGACAATCCCTTGATATAAATCCCTTGTAATTAATAGGGATAATTTAAAATATATATATGAGAAGCAGTATGAAATAAAGTATTTATCTAGAACTTTGGGCCAAAAAAAAAAGTTGATATGTTTTTGCGATAAAAAGGCTGTCTTTAGAACTAAAATAAATCCCCTATCTAATTTGATTTCCATGTGAAGGGTCAGATGGAGTAGTATTCATATCCTTATTAACCAGATCATGTGTGGATTCAATTGCGAGGGAAAACGGCAACGTTCCCAAGTTATCCCTAATCATTCAGCCTGCTTTTTATTTCCCTGTAATTAGGTCAGGGAATAAATTGTAATGAGCCCAGATTATACTTACAAAAATATCTCCAGTATCCTTAAAAGAAGAAGCAGCATATATACTACATGCCTTCAAACAGAAATAAAAAAGGTTGATATATGCCATTTACTGTGTTTGAATATATGACACATGTATTTTTCTTATTTGATCAATAGTATTTTGAACTCAAAATTAATCCTTTTCAAAATTTAAAACATGAAGAGTTTCCACCTATTACAATTACAGTAAGCAAAGCTCGAACTTATTTTTTTTCCTCTTATGGGTGTGAGGCCTGACAATTTAGGGTATGACTGCATATTTGTATATAGTGGTGTGGAAAGTAAAAGGTAATAAACTGAAGGAAGGAATCTGAAGTGGGCCATGTGGAGTCAAAGTTGCAGAGGTAGAAATGGAACAGGCAAAATGGTAAAATCAAACTGCCTTTTTCTTTCCATCATAACCGCCTCGTGCTCCCGATTCCACCTCCTCCACTACACACATAATTGATGGGCCCCACCCCCTCACAAAAGTAGGAGTGTTAGATGATGTTGAAATTAAGTCACTTTGTTAAAGTGATCCATGAATAAAATATTAATATGTTAAAAGTAAAGAAAGCACCTTCATTTTTTGTGGAGATTAAAACAAACTAACAAAGTAGGCCAGTACACTTTGAATTTGTAATAGGAATATTCCAAATATTATGTGTTTCGGGTACTATCAAACAATGAGTGTTCAAAGTGGTGATGTCAAATCATAACCCCAAACCGGTAATTTTATTTAGTGCCTTTATGCTCATCTTTTTCTACTACTGTTTTTTTGCCGCACAATTTTGTGAATGTTTATATGCTCTTTCATTCTTAATTACAGTATAATTATGTCTCCTTGAATTAATATTAGCATGTAAATACATTTTTACCCACCAATCTGCTGGCCTAGCGTACTTGGCCCGTTTTTACCTGAGAACAAATTGGGCCAGCCAAAATATAAACAAATATTTGAAAAGGTCAATCGCCCAATTTAACCGAAGAGCAAAGGCGAGAGCCGAGAGGGGGTTGGCCCACATTATATTGGCAGCATTTTTACCTTTAAATTAAAACCATAATTCATTTCCTCCCTTCCCGTTTTATTTTCATCTATTTTCATATAATTAAGCGATGAATATTAATAAAAATATTGTCTCATTAATATTTGTAAATCAAAATTTTTCTTCATTGTTTTATTATTTATTGTAAATGATAGAGATGATGAATAATTAATTCCAAACGTTGTTTTAAGCTAGATCAAAAAATATAACTATTGAAAGTGAATGAAAAACTTCATATAATAGAACTGTTTGTATCATCTGGGAAAAAAATAATTATTTGTATTAACTTGTTTTAAATGATTACCCGCTATAAAAAGTAAAAATATGAGAACAGTTTTTATGTTGTAAAATGTAAAAACAATTATTTTAATCGAATCCAACCTGAGGTATATATGTCTCTATATTTCCCCTTTTAGTTTTTCTATGTATGTGTTCACCGCGGAAATTTATTTATTATTCTACAGCCTATTTTAATGTATTTTGAAGGATGTTTAAGAATGAAATATTCATAAGCTAAATATGCATATGAAATTCCCAGTTGAAATAAATTTAAATTACTTTACCTAGCTTCTTCCTTTTAAAAAAGGGGACAACTAAGCTATGAACCATGGTTTTTAAGCTGATAATAAATCATATTATATCTCGGCCGTTAGTATAAGATCTACAAATTAAAATGCAATTTATATTATAAATTATACCATACATTAAGACGGGACTTAATACTAGTTACACGTTATAAATAAATGATTGTAAATTTTATAACATACATATGGATAAAATATTCATGATTGAGGTTTATATGAAATTAATATTTAAAAATCAAGTAATTGAACTGGGGAAAAACATTACTATGAGGAGAATTGAAAAATATACATTATGATTAGATTAATAAATGCTTGTATGTTTAGGTTAGCGGTAAAAGTTGTTTTTATAATATGATTTATGGTGGACGAGGTAAATATGTGAGATAAGTTTTGTCTTGATTTGTATAAACATACTTTTTAAACACCAACTCAAACAATACTTAATAAGAGACATTTAGGTGTTTTATAAGAGAAAATTTGGCACTTCAGGAATGAGGGACAATACTTACGGTGAAGTTTGAAATAACAGGGGTTTAATTAGATGATTTTTAAATATAAGATATATTTAGAAAATTAAATTTTATCCTAAGTATAAAATTTATTTTTTATATTTATCAATATTTTCTCAATTCATTCTTATTGACTATAGTATTATAAAAAATATATATATAATATATTAACTAATTTAATCTATTTTTTTAATATAATTAAATTAGATAAATATATCTTACATAAAAAAAAGAGGTGTATTGATTTTTGAGTCATATATAATTTATATGTTATTTCTATCTTTAGAATATTATCATATAAAAATTCACATTTGTTTTGTAAATTATGAGATTTAATGTTTTTTATATAGGAAATTGAATTTGTTTGTTCGGATTAAATATTTAGTAGGGTGTGGGCAATCAAGACGAGGCAAGCAAGAGGGGGGGCCTCATCAATGACATGATAGTGTCACGTCAAATGATGTCACCCATGTGTCATACAACTCAGTCAACCAAGTTCTATGCATCTTCCATCAATTATATATGCTCCCACATCAAACGCAACGCCGCCGACATTATTTTATAATTTTATAAATATCCTCCCCCCACACTATATATTTTCAAAATTAAAAAAAAAAAAAAAACTAACAGGGCGAGCGCGTAAGCACGCGCCCTCCTTTTGAGTTTTGTGGTTGATCCTTAATAAAGCATTCTCCTCCGCTCACCCACTGCTCACTCAACTCCTCAACTTATTAAGCATTTTAATAAAAGTATAAAACCCCCAAAACACCCTTCCCTTAAAAAAATAACAATAACACAAAAAGAATAGCCAATAATGAGATGAAAAAGGAATCCAAGTGGCTTCATAATGCCATCGCAGCCTGACACGTGGCTTTCCACTCTATGCCCTTGAGTCATGGGTTTGCGATTTGGATACACTGCGACTCCCACAACCTGGTCCACGACTACTCACAACCAAATTATATATTCTCTTTTATAAGTAATTGTTTATCTTATTACATTAATATTTTTTATTTTTATAAACAACTATTATTTTATGTCTAAAAATATAAACTCATTTTTTTATTTTACTTTTATTAAATACATATTATTTATGATTAATTATCATATGCCAAGAATTATATTCAAAAGAGAAAAAGAACTCACTAGGTGAATGAAGTCAATAAAATATTAAGAAAATATATTTTACTATCTCTCATATTTTTTATACATTCTCTCTCTATTTTTATAAATATAGGTATATATGAAAAAAATATGGTATTTTTAACACACTTATTATTTTTAACTACCAGTTCATTTTACACAATTAAAGAGAAAATTGTTTATAAATAAAACTGAAGAGAGTACATGATTTTAATTTAGTGAAAATTGTTATTATTTAACTAAAATATTCTTAATTAATTAAGAAAAAGTTCATTGAAATTCGGTGATGACTTGAGACTGTGATCATTAAAAATTAATAAATGATAAAATCGTAGAAAAATAATTGATATTCATTGAATTTCTAAATTAAAGTGAAAATTATTCAAGAAAAAATTAAAAGTGACGGCTATTTTCTGTTTAGTAGTACCACGGATTTGGAATGGAGGAAAAAATTCTTGTAAGTTGAGTTAAAATGGTTGGAGAGGTGAGATTATCAAATTTTAATAAAAAGAAAAATATAAGATAAAAGAATATAGAAATAATTAAAACGTTTAACTCAATTTCCCTACATATTTTAAGTACAACTCAAAAAGGAAAAAAAAATATATATATCTCCTTCCCTCATGACCATTGGCCACAGCCCCTTAAAAACCAATGCACAGCGTCTATCTGACAATTGTTTATAATGATGTTTGGATGAGCGGTGAATTATTTTATAAATATTTTTTATATAGGTTGAGATAACATTTTTTTATATATTTATCTCATATATCATAAATTACGATTGAAAATTACTTTTGAAAGTTTTAATCGTTATATCAAATACCCATTATGTTAATTTATATATGTAGCTGAAGAGATCAAGCCATTTACCCGATAATCGATTTGAACTAGTAAAAACCGGTAAAACTGGTTGGATCGATCGCATTTTTTAATCTTTTTTTTTTGTTAAATACATTTTTTTATTCTTCTAACTACTATCTCGCACTATTTTTTAGGGGAAAATGAAAGTTTAAATACCAAGATAAAAAGTAAAAAAATAGGTAAAGAAAGAACAAATCTAAAAAAAGGAAGAAGATGATAAAAAATCTATTTAAAAAGATATAATAATTATAGGAAAAGAGATATCATTGCATAAATATAGCATTATAACTAATACTAATAGATTTTAAGCATTTTTTTAAGATCTTTATTTTAATCTATAGAAGTTTAAATATATATATATATATATATTGTCACTAATAAATTATAATATTTTAATATGACTGGTCCGATCACAAGTTAAACCTTAATTGACCTATTGACCCTTAAACATGTACGTGACCAGTTCATTATTCGATACATACATTACACCTTTATTCCTGATCGAACTTGAACGGCTGCTTGCTAATCAAAAATCTTTTGCTTCGTTATTATCACGTGGGTTCTAATATCCCCGCACGTCAACGTTTTGCACAATTGCAACTTGCATTATATATAATATATGCATGTTCCACTACTTACACGTTGTGAGTTGTGTGCGTATGTGATAATTATTTAGTTTTTCATATGAAAGTAATGTATGATCACTAATTAACCCGATATGACGTATATATAAAGAAAAAATGAAATTGAAATTCCCGGAGATGGGTGGTGTTTCTATTATACCGCGAGGGGGCCCGGATGCTGAACCAAGGGGCGAGGATTTGGTATGGCGATGGTTTCTGTGTGCCCTCGTGCCATAAAAGGCTTCTAATTTATTCAACTAAATTCGTGGTCTCTTAACATAACGTTGCATCTGGGGCACATATATTGGACGGTGGAGAGAAGTGACTAAGTGACAAGCTACCGGGTCCGTGGTGTCAAATTTGGATGGTTGACGACGATGTTTGAATGCGACACCCCGCTTTTAGTTTTGTGTTTTGGATTTGACTTTATATATGTGCACATGGTGACCATGAGTGCCATTTCCACGCAACTAAAGTCCCTGTGAACCCCAAATTAAAATCAAAAAGTTGAGAATTCAATTAAGTATTTGCCTTTATTGTCCACTGATCTTGCATTTAACCCAACCACTCACATCGCATCCACCCCGCCCTTTTGATTTTGGAATTTCCACCCATCCAATCAAAATCTCCATCTCTCCCATTACAACACAAAACGCACCATTTTCAGTTTTCTAGTACGACCACAACTCCTCTTCCTTGTCATCTAAGTAATGTTGATGGAGAAGTCAGATATTTGTTGAATTTCATTTTATGAAAGCATTTTTACTTGATTATGTCTCTCTTTAATTTTCTATAATGCTTGACAAAGAGACTTCGAATGGTCAAGGATGATCCACCTTAGAGTAATTGCCCTCAGCTCTCAATAGTTCCACGCCTTACTTACGGTTTTAACAAGTTCCTGATGATATAATTGTTGGAATTTTAGTTTTAAATTCAATGGGTTATGAATAAGGAATAAGTTGAAAGAGAAGAGGGAAAAGAAAGGAGAAAAAGGTGTGTGGATAGAAGTCTCATATTGAACAAATCAAAAGAAATAAGAGTGTATATACAATTCAACTTCACACCTCTAAAATAAATCATTGGGCCAATCCACTTTTGTGGAGGAGTGAGGACGTAGGTGGACCTTGGTTCACCATACGCGCGCCGTCCCCGCCGGTCTAGTCGTGTGTGAGATTAAAAAAAAAATACTTTGTGATTCTCCAAATAACCCCTGACCTTTTGTTTAATCTCTTTTTTACCCCTCCGTAATTCTCCCAACAGCGGCTGTAGCAAATTACTGTGACCGAACCAGTGCATCCGTTTGCTCCGTTATGGTGTGTCTGTTCGTACGACGCACAGTTCGCCAGCAAGAGTCATCGTTCGCTTCTGTTCGCTCCGTTTTTGTATGTCCATTCGTACGACGCGTCAGTTAGCCCGCAAGAGTCGAGTCCATCTGATCAATTTCCGTTATCTATAAATAGGACGTGCTAGTGACAGAAAAAAATATATATCAATCTCAAAACACTCCTTTCTCATATACTGCATAGTGCATTCTGCAATCATCTCATACTTTGTGCGATTTTGAAAGCAGTCTCGTTGTGTTCGTTCGGGCTTCTGATTGATAATACCTCCATTCTGAAGACGCAATCCGTTCTATCATAAGAGACAATTGTTCGAAAACCTAAGGCATCCATATAGAGGGAATAAATTGTCTTAAGGAGACAACGTACTTTGGGATTAGATTTTATCAAAGTTTATTATCATTTTCGACAGTCTTGTAAGTTTTTTGTATAGTATACATAATTGTTGTGTGTTTACAGATTATGTCATCTTAGTTATACAGATTCTTTTAAAATTTATACATTAAAATTACTTTCAATAACAATAATTGTATGCTCCCTCTCTTCTAAAACGTTGTTAACGAATTCAGACAAATCATTTAGTGGGTCTTAAATTGTTAAAACTTTCTTATTTTCTTCTTCTTAAATAATGTGATTGTTAAATATGTATTTAATATTTGTCATATTTTTCTCACTCTTGCAATGGATAGGAGTGAAAAATAATTATCAGTTACCCTATAAATATCTTATTTTATTAGACAAAAGTTTACTTTAAAAGACTTCTTAAGTAGGAAAGAGTGCCGATTGTTCTTACTGTATATACATACCCCTTAGTTCCAACTTCATGTTTAATTATTGGATATACACGTGCATATTCTAAAACATGCTAGCAATGGCTGAATCTGAACAATTAAAATTAAATACTCAAAACAGCGCCTGGAACTAGTGTTGATGGGAAGCTGTGAGCACAAGAGGCTATTCGTGTACACGTCAGCGGCCACATGGCAGACACCCTATTTAGCACCCTCAACGGTGCAGCTTGAAGGGCTGTTTTTACTTTTGAGTGTATGATTTTATAGAGAATGTTTGGTTCGGCTTATGTATAATGTAAATTGAGATAATTTTTTTTTATATATTTACCTTATAAAAAATAAAAATTATTTTATAGACCGTAAAAATTACCTTATACATTATAAATCATGATTAAAAAATATAATTAAAAGTTATAACCGTTATTCTAAATTAGATGAGTGTGGTGGGGACCACAGCCCACTCCCAGAAGAGTGTGGGGTCACGTGGAAAGATTTCATTGGGGAAGCGGGCAAGGGCAGAGGGGGTGGATTGCTTCCCTGGGCGAAGGAAAAGAGGAAGGACACGTGTCGGGAGAGGAACGTCAGGATGACGAGGAAGGAACCACTGCGTCCGATGATTATGTCAGGGACGGGGCGTGGGGAGGGGTGGGGTCCATTGAATCGGCGTCACTTTTAGTTTGGTTACGTCAGGGGGTTCAATCTTAGGCCGTTTCTCGTCCAAGTCAATGGGATGGCACTCATAATTCACTACTACGTCCAGTCCACCAGGGAGGGAAAGCGTGCGATCTGATGACGCCCCCATTCCAAATGAAACACAGTACTACCCATTTACCTATTGCTTTCTCCACCCTCTAATAAAATAAGGATATGTTTGAGAAGGAGGTGGGGTTGAAAAAGTATGATAGGGAGAGAAAAAGTACTACGAAAATAAAATAAGGTGCATGAGTCAACATTTTTTTATTAAAGCTTGTTTTTCAATGAGTTGTTATTATTGTTAATTTAAAAATAAATCATATCTATAATATAATTTTTATTTAATTTTAAATTTATAAAATTTAAATTGAAAAAAATCATTTCTGATACTGTTAATCTAAACAGGCTCTAAGTGATTTTCAATTAAGTTGTCTGAGATAAAAAAAATTAACTAATTAAATTCATTTTCAATTATCTTTTAAGAAGATTTACTTGTATTAAATAAAGTTTTGAATGAAAAAAAAAAGAATCATTGCAAATAAGCGTTAATTAATTTATAAACAATTTATATTGAACATGTTTCGAATAGTGATTGAAACATCCAATCGTACTTTTTAATTGTGATTTACGGTATACGAGGTAACTTTTACGGTCTACGAAATAACTTTTACAGTCTACAAAGTAAATATGTGGATAAATTTTATCTCAATTTACATAAATTAAATTTATGCATAAACATAAGCTAAGTAAAATAAGCTCATTTTAAACTTTAAAAAAAAAAAAACTTCTATAGATGACTCATACTGCAGAGATCCGACTACCTTGTGTCCCTGATCTTCTCTACTCTTATCGCCTCCCGTGACTAATTCATTATGAATTCTTCGCTGATCCTTTGAGAAAAACAGACGACCCACACTTCGGATTGCGAATCTTTGACATTTCCTCCTCTAGCTTCTTGAGTGGTCTTGATATACTAGAATTGATTTTGATGGATATGAAGATAAAAATAGAAATAAATATAGATATGGATATGAAAATGAAAATGAAAATGGAATTGGGATTTAAAAAGTCACAGAGAGAGACATTTTAATTAATAATATATCAAAATCTATGATTTTTGATAGAGTATAATGACGCCGTGTGATCCATGTAGCCGACCCCACCTAGTATGATAAAGGTTTTGTTGTTGTATTTAATATTTATATTTAAAATATAAAATTATCAATATGCCAACATAAGAAGGTGGGATGAGATAAAGCTATTGTTATTAAACATGTACATCGGCCGGAAAACCGGTCCGGTCTTGTTTGTTTTTTTTTTATTTATAAAAAATGATTTTTATTTTAGAATTTCATATTAATAAACTTAAAATATTCAATTTCTCACCGGTTTGACTTTGGTTTAGTTCCGGTTTGACTCTGGTCTGACCCACTAACCCTTGACCCAGTACCCTGACTAGTTCAGTGACCAGTCCGGGTTTTATAATCTTGGATAAAATCATGCAAGTTGAAGGGCAAAAATGGATTTAGATACATGGAATTGTAAATCTTTACTTTTTAGGTGGAAACCAATTTGATAGAATTTGAGAGATTTGCCTTCTACGTGGAATTATAAAATTTCTAATTCCATTATACCAAACAAACTTATATATAAAATTGAGATTCAATTCTAATTCTATATCTCAAACTCCATCATATCAAACATGCCTCAGTTAATACTCAGCTTTACGGACCATTTTTCATTTATGAATAAATTAATCGACTCCCTCCACGTTTCTCAGAAAGCTCATTCTACAACACAAGCCTGACTTAATACTCATTTTCTCCTTTTTTTAATTATCTCAAAATTATTTGTACGTGGTATTACGGGATTCGTTGAGGTCCCGCAAAAAAAAAAAAAAAATAATATAATAAGATATTAGCTGGGTAGTAAGCTAGTAATTGAATTACATAGCTAAGATCTCAATTTAGTATAAATATTATTACATAGAGGTACATCGTCATTGATATATTTGATGGACCTGACGTTAACAGAGTCATTTGTTTTATTCGACAAATAATAATGAGATAATATCTCAGTCCATAAATTATTTCGGAGAAGAATACCTTTATTTTTTTTATTGAATGTTTCCATCATTAAATTAAATTTTAATGGTTGAGATTTAGTGTTATATAAAAATATTAATATAACATTAAATCTTAATCGTTAAAATTTAATTCAATGGTGAAGACATTCAATAAAAAAATAGAAAAAAAATCAATAAAAACTTCATTTTCTAAATTATTTGGGCCCCTCAGTTTCAGAATTGAATGGGTGATTAAGTATTATGTTTGGGGTAAGAAAATTGTGGTAGCTTTTTTTTTAATAAAAAATAATTAAATATCATTTAAATTTTAAATTAGTTATATTAACAATAATAGTAATGAGACTGATAAAAAATATAATAAATTAATAATTGACAATCTAAGTTTTTAAAAAATTACTGATTCAGAATTTTAAAATTTAAATAGATTTAAATAGATTTTTTTTTTTTGAGTCAGGAGAAGATAATAGTAAAAGAAAAAGAAAAAGAGAAAGGGTGGGTTGCAGTAGTGGCGCGGGGGGCGCGTGGAGGAGGGTTGGCGGGGGGAGGGGAACAGTAATCTGTGATGCAAGCAACCAAGCCCTCCTCTCATTTACTATAAAACACCTCCAAAGCACCTCCAACCCCCCAGTCTTCCCTACACCCACTTGCCTACACCCCCCCCCCCTGACATCACTCCCCTCTCTCTCCCCCACCGCCACTGCCCGGGGATGCAAGGGTTAAGCCGCTGCTCCGACGACGTTGTCCACCTCGACCTCACCCCCTCCTCCACCACCAACACCACCGCCATGACCAACTCCTCCTCTTCCTCCTCCTCCTCCCTATCCATCGACGTCGACGAATCCGCCGAAGCACGAATCCAGCGCCTGATCTCCGAGCACCCCGTCATCATCTTCAGCCGATCCTCATGCTGCATGTGCCACGTCATGAAGAAGCTGCTCGCCACCATCGGCGTCCATCCCACCGTCATCGAACTCGACGACCACGAGATCGCCGCTCTCCCCGCCTCCTCCGACCTCGACACTGAGTCCCTCCGCAATCGCGCCCCCGCGGTTTTCATTGGCGGCTCCTGCATCGGTGGTCTGGAGTCCCTGGTCGGCCTCCACGTCAGTGGCCACCTCGTCCCCAAGCTAGTGGAAGTCGGGGCTCTCTGGGTATGATTCATTATTGATTTTATCACTTCTTAATTAATATTAATTACCAAAAAAAAAAAACAAAAGAGAAGTCGATGTAACTAATTTGTATAATCCTAATCGGAGTATGGAATCGGAATCCATGAGGTGTTCTTCTTCGCCTGTTTAGTATGGAAACGATGAGCATAACCGAATTTAGGAAAACGGTTTAGTTGTCTGTGTTGGTTTGTTTCTGGGAGGGGGTGGATGGGGGATACGGAGTCAGTGGTGGATATGGGGAAAGAATGGATTCGAATAAATGTGGGAGGATGGTTTGGCGTGAGCGATACTCGCTGGTTACGGAGGGAACACGTGTATAGGGGTATCCAGTACGTGCAGTGCAGTCAGGAAGCGTTCGGCGAGTGAGTCAGAGTAACTCAGTCTCCGGGTCAGTCATACTGGGTCCCATTCCCAATTATTAAGCACTCAGAGTGGTAGATGCATAGCCTTCTTCCTCAGTCTCCTCGCCCCAAATCCCAAAGCTTATCGTCTGTCTCTCTCTCTATCTCGCTGTATGGATCAATCAATAATAATCAATTTGTTGTGTTGGGATCCATGGATAGCTGGATGAGAAATTGTTATCCTTTTGGATAGCTTTTTTGTTTCCCGTGCCAAACTGTTGTTAGCGCCATCTGCCAAGGATCAGGGACGATCGTGGCCGTCCAAAGTGGCGAGGGATCGAAGATCTTCCATACCCTTTGTTTATGGGGTTGAGTCGTTAAGGTAGAGAATATATATATATATATATATTAAAGAAAAGGAGATGAAAGTGATGAATTGGGAAGGAAAGCATAGGGACAAATGCTAGTTCAATTATTGGAAATCAAAATGTCCTAAGCGGACACGACTCCTTTCCCTCTCTTTTATTGGTTCTCTGCTCTGTTGTCCCTTTCATGAACACCCATTGAATCCCAAGGCTGGTCATATGGTTCTCTCATATCAAATCAAGTATACTTTAAAATTCCTGATTATTGTTTGTTGCTTTTCTGTGAATTACTCGTGGTATCTTGTGTTCACATGACGCTGTTACTTCTAGTCGATATCATGTTCATTGTTAAAGGAGGCAGGATCCCTTTTGTTCTTGTCCCCCCCCCCCCAACCTTTTTTTATATATTGTACACACAATCATGTCAATAATGGGACTGGAACCGAGCAAACAGAGCAAAAGAGGAGGGAATATGAGATGATGAAGGGAAGTGCGTCGTATGGCATGTGGAGGTATATAAAGTAGGGATGTGAATGAAGTTGGGAGAGGTGGCGTAAGCATGGTGATGAACAAGAATCAAACACATGTAAGCTCTCACATCCTCCCACCCAAACTAATTACAAACTCAATAACCACTCTGCTTGCTGCTTCCTCTTCTCAGATGACAACCCCCACGGTAAAATTACCCCACTATCCTCCCGGATTTCACCATATTCGGCCTCCTAACCTATTCATTAATATATAACTCCATCATATAGGAATACCTGACCGTCGCGTCTCGACTTTTCACTTGCAAAAGGGGCCAACCCAAGAGGCAAAAAAAAAAAAAGCAGAGGGAGAGACATGGTTAATAGCATAGTATTTGAGTAAATGGGCGGGGATGGATGTTATAAAATTAGAAAGTTGTCATGATTTTGAGTATAAAATAAAATAATCAACGTCCATCTGAACATAAAACTAGAGTAGGAGGAATTATGTATATAATATAGAATAATGAATAAAAGGAGAAGAGGGCATCAAGCAGAGGCACTCCCATTGTGAGTGGGTGCTTTTAATTATAATTATAATATGAAACGTGGCTGGCATGCATCCCACTCTCCCTCACCTCCCTCTGTCTTTCAGAATCTCACGTCATATATTTGTACAAAGAGAATCTCCCCAGGATTCTTCCCTCCTATGCCCAACCCTCCTTCCACTCACCCTCTGTTTTCTTATCAATTCTTTAATGTTGCTTTGTCTTTGCTTCTCAAAGTGCTTCCATAAACCAACCTAAAGTGGGCTTATATATATATAGCACCCCCCCACCCACCCACTCAAATGCTCCCTCATGCTTGGGGTCCCTAGTTAACTTGTTGTTTTAATAATCTGATATCCTCCTACCATCCAAAACCCCCTTTAACCTCTCCCTTTTCCAAAACCACTTCACTCTCCAATATGCTGGATGCCTTCAAATTCACAAGCTTGTCTTCTTCCAATATGAGCCATGTTAATAAGTATACCAACGTCAGCGCTGTACACCCATCCAATAACATATCTTTCCCTGCACAACCAATTACTCTGCTTCAATCGCACTTTTGGTTGCAATATGTCATCCACCATGATGATCCAAGACAATAACGCAAACATGATCCTAATTGTTCTCTAGTATTCTCTAATACCCGGATTTTAATTTCCTGCTCTTACTTTCATTACCTTGGATCACGCATTTTGTTTACATACTCTCTGTTTTTCCTTTTGGTGATAAAATGCGGCCATTGGTCTCAGACCACCCCTAGCTACTTGCTTAATGACTTTCTTTTCTTTACCCCTTACAGAGACTTGATGACATTCTTGAATCCAATGAAGCTGTTTCTGAACTATCATTATAATGATGGACTATACTACAGACTTGCAAACCAGTGGGGCTCACAAATTCACATGTCAGAGAAAACTTTATCCTTCATCATTGTAGCAATAATTGCCTCGTCCTTCTCCACAAGAAACTTTATCCATCCCCTTGTCCCAGTCCATATATTATAAACCCCTTTATTCCTTTTCTTATTTTGGGTTGCAATTATATGTTTTAATATGTTTGGCCACTGCTCTTTTTACTTCATATTAGTTTTGGAATAGAACCACACACACACACACCCCTAAAAAGCAAAAGCAAAGAGCAGATGCGAGAAAGGAGCAGACAACAGATTCACGATTGTTTCCATATATATAATCGTTTTCCCTAAACCAAAAAAAAAAAGAAAAAAAGAGCTAACATAACCTCCATGTAATGCAAACGAGCAAACAACAGAGTTAAAGTTATTCTTTTTTATACTAGTTAGTAGTTAATGATGAACTATCCATCTAAATCCATTGGAAATTTTGTTGGGTTTATTGAAAACATTAACTCTTGGGGGATGATTCATGATTGTAATTAAGGCTACGGAATTTCATTTAATTTAAAAGGAGGAAAGACTCGTAGGATCTGAAGGAATTCTTATAAAGAGTCTTTTTTGCTTAGATGTGATAGCACGTGAGAACCAAACGCACAGGCCCGGACTCTGATTCTGCATCCAACACCATCCAAATTAGAATCCATATGTCCTCGATCAGACCCCTTTTGTGAATCGGTTCGCTTGGCATTTAACTGTTCAAGGAGCGCTCAATATTCCCCTCATTCACGCAACAGAGTCACCCCCAAAAGAATTTATCATAATTTAATTAATTACTTGATTGATTATATGCTAAAATACTGCTCGTCATAGCTTTCATATGCATGCATGTCTCACTTCTTAAAAATTCAATTCCCACAACAATAACCAGACAAACCTCTCTCCATAATCCATGTATGAAATTGTGAGGCAGGGGAATTGGATCTCCGTACTTTCTTTTTAATACTGCTCTCTCTCTCTCTCTCTCTCTATATATATATATATATATATATATTGCATTTCTAGAACAGAGATCAGTCCCTGTATCTTAAAATCAAAGGAATCATTACTAGCTAATAGTGCCGTTATGACCCTTTTCTTGCTCATAAGAGTTGGTTTTGTGCTCCTTCAGGTGATTTTTTTAGATACTTCATGCGCAGCAGAAATTCATTGGGACAAACTTGTGAGGAAGCTTGAATTGAAGGATATATTGAGTACAAAATTCATGCAGAAGGAAGCAAAAAAGCTCGATTTCACCCAGCTATCACTTTCCTTCCAAAAATCGTTAAATAATCGAAACAATATAATGTTTCAGACGACATGTATATGGAGGGAGAGGGGTGAGAGAGAGAGTACACAGAGAGTTTGAAAACAAGTTAAATATTCGTTAGACCAACTTGTGGATCCGGTCAACTTTGATTATTCTTGCAATCTATTTGATAATATTCTCTATTTTACTTTCTCAAAACAATTTTGTAAAACAAGTTTTAAACATAAAAAAATATGTTTGGATAATTATTTTAAAAAATCTATCTTTAAAGAGATGTAGTGGCAGCCGTCGCCGGTGGTGACATGGTCTTCACCTGTAGTGTGGTGTCGATAGTGGATAAGTGATGGTCTAAAAAAATAAAAAAATTAAAATCTGTTTTTGTTTTTTAATTTTTTAAAAATAATTTTTATTTTTAAAATAACTTACTGAAAATATTTTTTTAAGAAAAAATTTTTATTTTTATTTTTAAGAACTATTTTAAGAAACAAAATAAAACAAGCCCTGTATATTCAACAAAGAGAATATAGAGGGCATGGTTGAATACATAGAACCCTGTCAGAGAATTTTGTTCAATACGTTTTCTTTGGGCTTTTACTATAAGCGTTCTTTGGGCTTAAAAAGGCCAAAAAATGAGACCCAGTCTTCCAATTATTCTATATGGGGAATTTTCAGAAAAATGTAAGGGTCTGTTTGGTATATTGGAATTGATTTTGAAGGATATGGATATGATATAAAAATGAAAATAGATATATATATGGGGTTTAAAAGTTTGTTTGATATATACATGGAATTCATATATTATTTTTATTTAATATTTTGTATTTAAAATGTGAAATTACTAATATGCCCTCGTAAAAAAAACCATAACCAATGCCTCAAACATCCAAACCACTTTTTTATTATTATTTTAATTAATTTTTTTAACATATTTTAACTAAAATCCATTTTTCTTTTTATTTCATACATTACCTACTAATTTCTTTTTTTTTTCATTTTTTATAAATAATTATTTCTAAATTATAATTATATTCTAGAAATAAAACTAAGGATGTTACAGTTGTCACTGGAGTGAGGAGAGGTCACCGTTGTTGCTAGATGGAGGAGGGTAATTGATGGAAATGTAGAGGTGAAATTATAAATCTTAGTTTTCGGGATGTAATTCATTTTGGTAAATTGGCTTATTTAGCTTCCACATGGAATTGAAATTGAGAGACAATTTCATTATACCAAACACACCTTATAAAATTGAGACTCAATTTCATTTTCACCCTCTCCAATTCCAGCGTACCAAACGGGTCGCAAGTAAAATTGGGAAATGACAAAATAGTGCGGCTAATTTTTGAAATCCCAGATCAGAGTGTCAGTAGGAATCTGGGACTGAAATTTGTGATCAAAAGACAAAAACGCCCTGAGTTAAGTGGCAATACTGGCGGGATATTTTGAAAAATACAAACGGGATATTTTAAACAATACAAGCAGGATCAAAAGACAAAAATGCCCTGATGTTTGCCACGACATTAACAAGTTTTGGGGGGAAGGGATATAACAACTTTTGTTTCTATATTAAGGACATAATATTTTGCATTAACCACTTGAATTTTTTGTTTTACAACTTTCTATCTGACAATCAAACACATGTCAAGAGAAAAATATGAAAATAACAAGTTGAGGACCAATAACAACACCTATCTATATATTAACAATATTATAATTTACATTAACAACTTGACATTTTTATTAACACGAATTAAGGAAAGCACGCCCTTTTATACTGTATAACTACAGTTTTATAAACAATAGCTCCTTTATTAAAAAAAATTAAAAACAAATCTTCTCCTCAATAGATTTTTTAAGGTAGATGTATAATGAGGAGAATAGTGATAGTGGACCCATCTTCACTTTCATTAAGGTAGTCTATTTTGATTCTCTTGTTATCCTTATATTGGGGTTGACGGTGGTTAAAACTCAAAAGGACTTTGGCTTGTTATCAGTTGGAGTTGAAATTAAAGACATATGGTGCATGCGTACGTGTGTGTGAAAAAAATCAAATAAGAAGCCGTGAAGGAGTCAAAATATATAATAGAGGTGGATCATGTATAACATCTATATATTGTTCTCTAAATCTCTTAATTCGTGTTTTCGGCAAGACAGGTCATGTACATATATAGCAGAGACAGGGCATGCAAGGCAATCATTATTTTGATACAGCAAATATGGAATGGTGACTCACTATTCGTCCCACTTTGATACTCTCTGACGTGTTGTACTAGCTAGTCCCTCAGTTCTACAACACCATCTACATATTCACTCCAAGCTCCAAGCTCCAAGCTCCATCCATCTACTCCACCGTCCACTAATTAATTACTAATCAACATCTCTGATTATAATCCCTCTTATTAATTCACTAATTCTGTAAATGATCCAGCAGATAGACAGAAGGAAAAATAAACGGTAGCCATATCACACCCTCATTTACTTAGTACCTTGTCATCTTCTACTGTTGACAAACATTTATATATATTTTTTAAATCATACTATGTAATATATTAGAATAGAATAAAACCGACACACCTCGAGGTCTCTGTGTGTCGTTTTTGACAAAAAAAATCTGATCTGAAGCGGTGATGGGTTGGCAGTATGCACAGGGGACCGACCTATATTCACTTGGATCCACCCTTCACAAACCATGAAAAATAAATGACCCTATTCAACAAGACTAGTAGTTCAATATTTCAAAAGAACAAAAACAACGCCATGAACAGTAAATCATACTCATTGATTAATGCACTTGAAGAGAGGACTTGTTTCTGTGTGTGTGTGTGATATAAAACATATAGTAATGTTGAGTTAAGAAGAAGGTGAAGTTGGTGGGGGAGGATATCTGCAAATTCCAATCTGTGAAGCAGTGAGTGCAGAAAGAGAGAGGTAAAGCAGTATTGCTTTTTATCACTTTTACCCATGACGTTAAAACTTCATAAATCTCTCCTGCTTTACTTTTTCTCTACTTTTTAGGGAGAGAGGGAGAATGTTGGCCTCAACAATCATTCAATAATGTCAGACACACACACACATCCAGATTGCACAATAATAATAATAATATTATTATTATTATTATTATAGTAATCGATAATAATATAGGAGTATTTTTGAATCAAGGAGAGAAGGGGAAGAATAATCATGATCTCATAATGTGAAGCGATTATTAAGGAAGAAAAATATTATAGAAAAAAAAGGGAGGAAACAACAAAGGAAAAGACAGAAAGTGCACGTCAGAACAAGGCCTGTTTGGCTTGGGTTATGGTCCAGTGTATGGATGTGAGCTTCAAAGGATTCCTCTTCTCTCATCCACATACGCCCTTCTCCTTCCCTCCCTCTCCTCTCTTTCCTCTTCACATCCAGACAACTCCATGAAACTTCCTCAACTATCTCCATAACTTACCTGTGTTTAGCACCTTACCCTCTTCACGCACTTTCCTTCACCTTCCACCCAAACGTATATTCCAATTATTATGTCCGTAGAGGTTTCCACCTGCTACAGATTCTCTTCTCCTTCTACAAATTCACTCACTTTCAATTCATAGTAACAAGAGAGCTATATATATATATATATATTCCAACTGAGTGAGATTATATTTCACTACAACAGACCAATTCGGTTTCTCTATTTACTGGTTTCAATTAATTGTTGCCTGTATATCTTTATATATACAATCAGGTTTTGCGCCTCAGATCTCACATTCATCTTCAGGCTGGATCGAGTTGCAAATGCTGATCTGTGATAGATTTATACCTCACTGCTAGTTGATTTGTGGAAAGATGATAAAAGGCTTGGTGGCGGATGAGAATATGTCGAATTTGACATGTGCATCTAGTGAAATAAGCGCTTCTTCTGGGACCAGAAATGATACTCCTGTCTCTCTCTATCCGCACAACCAGTACTCCTCCACTTCAGCAATTCAAGAACCTCAACCCAAAAAGAAGAGAAACCTTCCGGGCAATCCAGGTCACATAAATCAAATCAATGCTACTAGTATTCATTATCCCTTTTTTCCCTTTTTTTTTTTAATTCTCTAATATATATTGGGTTTGGTGCAAAAAAGAAAGGTTGGTTTCTTATGATTAGCCAATTATTCTTCAATTAAGATGTGTTTAACAATCATTTCAGACCCAGAGTCTGAAGTAGTAGCCTTGTCTCCAAAGACCCTCTTGGCAACAAACCGATTCTTCTGTGAGGTATGCAACAAAGGGTTTCAGAGAGACCAAAATCTGCAGCTTCACAGAAGAGGGCACAACTTGCCATGGAAGCTGAAGCAAAGAAACAAACAAGAATTGATTAAGAAGAAGGTGTATGTTTGCCCGGAGGTGACGTGTGTTCACCATGACCCCTCAAGGGCCCTCGGAGACCTCACCGGCATCAAGAAGCACTTCTGCAGGAAGCACGGCGAGAAAAAATGGAAGTGTGAAAAATGCTCCAAACGTTACGCTGTTCAGTCTGACTGGAAGGCTCACTCTAAAATTTGTGGCACCAAGGAGTACAAATGTGATTGCGGAACCATCTTCTCTAGGTAACAAAACCTTCTATTATAGTTAATTTGTTTCACTGATTAATCATGGATTATATTAAGATGCAAATTTGTCCCATAAATTTTTACTGAGGACTAATGTTACCCTAAATTTTTTTTTTATTTAATGTTGTCCATTACTGTTAAAAATATAAAGTCAGTGTCAGTTTTTTAATGGTCAATGTTAGATTTTTAACTATATGCAGTAATATTGCTACATTTCGAAACTTTTGGGTAACATTAAACCAACAAAAACTTCTGAAGCAACATTATTCCTCAACAAAAACTTTTAAAGTAAATTTGTATCTTAACCCTATGGATTAACGGGTGACTTTAATGGCCAACATCATGTGAGATGTGTGAGGTTATAGCACTATAAGAAGGAATATTCAAAAAAGATGACACCAGAGAGAGAGAGAGAGAATAATGTGATGAATAAATTGTGATATTGATTTTGTTGTTTTGTGGTTGGCATTTTCTGATATATGGTTGCAGAAGGGACAGTTTCATAACACACAGAGCCTTCTGTGATGCTTTAGCACAGGAGAGTGTAAGAGCAATCACAGCAGTGAACCCTCTTCTTCATAGCCATCCCCTCCAAGCTCCACCTCCATTATTACTCTCCAAGAAACAACAAGATAACTTTCCACCATGGCTGGGAGGAGAATCTACCGCAACTACTGGAGGAAACACTCTCATCAGGCCTTTAATCTTATCCTCAAATCTAGACCAGCCCTTAACTGGAGGAAACAGTCTCATCAGGCCTTTAATCTCATCCTCAAATCTAGACCAGTCCTTAAACTTAATCCACCAAAACCCTAATAATAACCCCACAAAACCGTCCCTTCCTCGTTTCCAATCCTCAGCCTCATCTCCTTACATGTCAGCCACTGCTTTGTTGCAGAAAGCATCACAAATAGGTCACATGCCTCAATCTGATCCTCAATGTACCACCATTATGCCTAATTCATCCTCTTCTTCAGCTGTTTCTGGTTTGGGTGTGCCTTCACGTGACGACCAGATATTAATGGGGTTGCCTCATGCCTTGGCTTCTTATGGGAATAAAGCTGCTGATGGTTTTGTTGCCTCTGATAATTACTTAGAAGATGGTGCAACTCCACCTAATAATACTACTTCTCTTTTCCATGACATGATGGTTAATAATAAAAATACTGCTTCTTCTGCTAATAATAATGCCTTTGATGAGAGGTCGTCTTCTTCCTTCGAGGATGCTTTGAGAGGAATGTTGCATAATCCAACAAGAGATCACACTACTGCAGCTGCTAGCAATGAAATGACCAGAGATTTTCTGGGTCTCAAGGCATTTTCTCAGAAAGATTTTTTCAACATATCGGGGCTTGACCATTTGGGTTCTTCGACGTCGTATGGTAAGCAAAGTCGCAACCAAACACCTTGGCAAGGCTAATTAAACTATATGGGTTTGTTTGTACATGAGATCAATGTACAATATATATCCAATCAATAACGCCTTGTCTTGGTGGTATTATACGTCTTCCTCCAGAGGTTTTTAAATCTGTCTTTTATATGGGCTCTTCAGATTAATTTTCCTTGGCTAAGATATAATCTCCTGTAGTAGTTGAATATGGACACTGGATATTGTGCTGTAAAGGGACAACTATTCGTCTCAGCCTTTGCCCTTCAGATCTTCGTAATACTTTTTCCGCACAAGCTTTCATTTATTTGATTCTTGTATTTTATGATATCTGACATCGATCTTTTCACTCTCTCATGCTGGCTTATATTCTACATCCATTTATTAATTAATTAGAGGCAAGGTAACGTGCCAAAAGTATTTGTCACGTCGTTTCAATTTTATTTTTAATACGAATAATTTTATAATTCTTGGAACTGCATGGCCGACATAAGTTTATCTTAAGCTTTGTCGTACGTGACTATTATCATTATCTTAGAAAAGTTTGGTGCTTTGTATAATGAGGTCTTTTTTTTTTTTTATGATTAAGTACGATGTGATGCGTTTATTATATATGAATTGAAAATGCGTACACGCACATTTTACATCACTTCTATGCCTAAATATTCACCCGCAAATCTACCCCTTCTTTCAATTTAAAACACTCTCCCCAAAGATTACTACTCATTTGTACTTACCACTTTTGGTACAAATCAAAATGACTAAGTTTTCTAATTCACTTATTGTGGATATAAAATATATTGACTCGGGTTCATTTTTTTCTTGGCTTATACAAGTAATTAAATAATTGTAGCTAGTGTACAAACTTGGCTCGTGATAAGAATAATTGTCTTGTAATCTATACATTTTTTACTTCATATCTGACCTGGTCTTTCTGCTAGGTACTTTGCTGAGCAGGAAGAGTTAATCAGATTTATACTGTTCAAATATGATATTAGACAGTCTAAATTTAAGTTTTTTTCTAAATAATGATTTTAAAATTTAAAAAATATTTTTTTAAAAAAATAATAGTTAATAGATCATATTTATTTTAAATTATATACCCATTAAAATATTTTTTAAAAAACATATAAACATTTAAAAAAACAAAGCTAGATTGTCAGAACAAAACATGTTTAAACAATGATCTGACAAACCAATACTACTTCACATATATACATAGAATGTGAAATTTGAATTTAGATATAGGGGAGATGATGATATGGGTTGAAACTATTGATAGTAGTGAAATTTGAATTTAAATACAGGGGAGATGATGATATGGGTTGAAGCCATTGATAGAACACGAAGTGAACTATAAACTATGAAGGGAACACATATAAAAGGAAAGAAATGAACAGTTTGACAGTGACGTTTGATCCTTAGGAGATGGAATATGTGAGGGCTTTTTCTGGCTTTACATGATTATTGTTTTGAACCCATATTAATGTTTTGTCTGTTGTCTTTCTCGTGAAGTCATTTTTTTCTTTTGCCTGTGACAGATTCGGGTGTGTCTATCACTCTGTATATGGATTCCCTCTTTTCCCCAAAAGAAGAATGTTTTGGGGGGGAAAACGGAACTGTTTACGGAGTTGAAGTAACTATTGATGTACATAAAAATGAACAGTTGACACACGTGCGCATCCGTTTAGGGCCAGCTTAGAAATAGTGGCAATATATTGGCTATATATGATAATATGTACTTCAGTCACAGATCACTTGTTACTTATAATTTTTTTATTGGAATGAATCTGTATAAATTTTTGTTATAAAAGGTAATTTTATCCCATAAGTTTTATGGAAAACAATTTTTTCTCATAAGTGTAAAAAAGAAAGTAATTTTGCTTTAAACATTATCTAGTTAATTTTTATTGTTAATTGATCAAATATACTGAGCTGAAGTTCACATGTCATCCACGTCATTTTTGTTAAAGTGTGAATTTGCACCAAAAGTGTACATGTCATTTACTTCATCTTTTTTTCAAGTTAGATTTAAAATTTTTGAAGTAAATTTGCACTTTAACAAAAATAACGTGATAACATATGGACTATCAGCTAAACATATTTAGTTAACTAACAATTAAAATTAACTAGGATAACATTCAAAGCAAAATTGTTCCATTTTTTACACTTGGACAACATTACCTCCCTTAAAAAACTTCTAAAAGAAAATTGCTCTTACATAAAAACATCATGGACAAAAATGCCCTACAACCCTAAATTTTTTGAAGTAATAAATAAAAAAGGACAGGCTACCTTAAAATGAGGAAGAATACTGCACTTCCCATTAAAAAAATGAGACGCACAGTAGTGAAAAGTATATTTGTTGTGATGTTTCAACAGAAAATTGAAGAGGAAGATAGATCGAGGGATATGACTGTACTCTGCATATATAGGGATTCGTTTTACACGTTTAATTTTTTTGTCCACATTGTTTTCCTTTTACTCCTCTTTTATATTACCATTATTGTAGAAACTCTCAGTATATTTTCCAATTTATACTTGTATTAACATACACCATTGGATAGTGAATATAAGATTTGTTTTAAAGCAATAGTTTGAGAACCAAAAAGTCTTTGGCTTAGAAATGAAGAAATGGCGTACAAGATAATCAAGAACCAGAAAGTCTAATTGATGGCTTAGAAATGAATTGAAGGTTCTACGACGGACGGTCTAATATTTTTGGTAATGTTTTGATTCGAGAGGGACAAAGGAAATCAGAAAATAGTTAAATGAGGAATACAATGGGACGTTAAAAGTAAAATGTCAATGTTGAGGAGAGAAGAACTAGTTGAACTAACAAGTTTTTGACAACGACAGAGTAACAGACGAGTAAAAAAGGTTTAAATCCATGATATAGTTTATGAAGATTTTACGTCTTTTAGAATATCAGAGGGGTATACATGTTCAACTATTGGTGGATCCTTTATAGTTATATATATTAATTTATATCGGATAAGCATGCATTTGTTTATTTGTTTGTTTTTTGTCTGCATTGATTAGCAATTGTTTAATTTATTACATTCTCGTCAAATTAACCAATCGTCATCAACCATCCGTATATATCTTGAGTTGCTGCTGCTGCTACTATTATTATTTCCTTGAACTGTGTTTTGCCACAGTCTAGGGAAGTTGCCAAATTTAGCCAGCCAGGCACATGATGCAAATACAATGAAACAAAGTGAAGTTTGTCATCTTAAAGATTCTCTTTCATCAAACTGATCCTTAAGTTGTCAAAAAGATCATTTGAAAGAAGTCAGCCATCTCACTTTATCTGCTATTTTTAATAATGCTGCAAACTCACTCTCTCATTTAAGGTTTCACACAAGCTAACATCTTAATTAGTACTCCCTCTCATCATCGATCCTTAATATAAAATCTATTTATTGATTAGTTTAAAAAACTTAGTTAACTTTATTGATATGACATGTTTGTTTTAAAACATTCTAATCATTTTTCTTAATTTCTTGTATCTCTCTCTACTTAATTATTATCAAAGGAGCAGCAATAGAGGTAAATTAGAAAAAAAATTGATAAACATTTACATTTAGAACTAAGATGAATTCCCTAATTAAATCATATATTAAAGATCGAAGAGAGTATAATAAATAGCAAAATATCAATTATGTGTATAAACGAGTTTTGTTAATTAGATGGACAATGCTATAGTGAAATTCGAACATACTCAACACACTTTCTCATCAGATAACTCAAGCTTGATTCGACCTCTCCTTGATTTTTTTTATTTTAAAAAATTAACACGTGAAATGGAATGGAAGACAGAGAGTTTAACAGACTGTGAAATTTGAACTTATATTTGCTGTAATTGTTAAAGCGGTAAGTAGGCAGTGAGCGTATGTTCATTGATGTGCATGAATAAAATAATGCATCAGTGCGTGTGAAAGCAGAAATAATTTTGTGAAGTTCAACTGAGTGATAGTGAACAGCGCAGCATGCCAAGATGTGTCATTTAATTCAAGCAGAAAATTAAGAGAGATGACAAGTTCTGCTTTATTTTCGATAATAAAAATGAAATAACTTCACTTTGATATTATAAAACTTAAGTTGTTCATGACTGTGTCTGTGGCTTTTTAACTAGAGCAAACTTTAAGCCTTTATTTTATTCTCAATAAGGTGCTTACAAATTCAATGTGTTCATTATATGTCATGACAGCCTAACATCAACATACAGGATACGTTTTGTTTTTCTTGACCAGATATATGCACAGTACGTTAGAAGCAACTCGACAATTGGCCCATAATAGTGAATCCATATTTTATATAGGCCCATTATGATGAGTGAATGGTCTAGAATAGGATAATGTTGATGGATGTAGTAGATGTCAGTTGAAAATTATATTCAAGTTGATATTTTTATGAGTTAAAATATGTATTAAACGTAAAATGAAATAGTTTTGTGTGTGACAGGAAAAATTTGTATAAGTTGGATTTAATAAAATTGGAGAAGAGGGTTTTTAATTTTAATAAACAAAATATGTAAGATAGAAATATAAAAAAAAAACTTAATTAAAAACTTTTAACCCAATACTCTATTTTTTTAAAATCTGGATTATGAAAAGTTTTCCACTCTTCTAAATTCCTTGTACCAAACACAGCCCCTTTAATATATTAGGCCATCCCCCCTAATTCTTCAGCAAAATCCATGTCCAAGCTGAATACCTTAAATTACCAGTGGTCTAAAAAAGATTTTTGGTTGTCCATCCGGTATCTAGAGTTTTGCCCTGACTAATCCGGATTCAATCCAGGTCGTGCACTTGGCTATGGTGGGTAAGTCTCCCAACGAAGATTTTTTACATACACAAAGCTCGAACTCAAGACTTTATTTAAGTATAACTAAGCCGTTTACCACTCAAACCAACCCCCGTTGATTAGTGATCTAAAATTAATTCAACTGTTTTTTGTGTGGAGTGCCAAATGGGATTGGTGGCCCTTTTAGGCTTTTGATTTCAAGACTCAGTAACCATAACCTGGGCTTCCAACAATGCAACCAACAGTTCTAACTGCCACCTTCATTCACTGCCCAATCACCAAACCTAATCAATTCTTATTAGCACCTGCATCTATTTAACACCCCCATTTTTTTTTAAAAAAAGAAGAACTATAAAAAAACATGCTATTCAAAATGTTAGTTAAAGAAAATAAATGTATAAGATGTGTACTTTTTTTAAAAAAATTACACCCTCATTTATAAAGAGGGGACATAAAAGTTAATGAGTGGAAATTTATTGTAAAAATTGAGTGGCATGTATTTAATAAGAGCAAAAATGAAAAGATCATTTCTTTTACCATGAGAATGTAAGATATTATTTTTAAATTTCAGACAAAAATTATTTGTTTCATATATTTATGATCACCTTATGAGAGAGGCTATTCCTTATAAAAAGAACCTTTTAATCAAAATATATATTTGCATTTCTTATAATAATAATGCTTCTCCGATCCCAAATATAAAAATATTGTTGGGGGTTGTCCTTGTCCTAAATGCAATACTTTGATCAATTTTATCATAAATATTTACTTGACTTATAAATTAATATATAATGTATTATTATTATAGATAGATATTTTAAAAAGATCACGTTATGATTAACTAATTTATCTCAATTTCATAATTTACTCTAGATAGTTGAGTACTTTTTAGCAAGGAATAAAAAACCGGACCGGTCAATGAACCGGTCACAGCACTGGTTTAAGAGTTAATGGTTCAACCGGGGTCGGACCGGTGGTCGAACCGGTGGTCAAACCGATCATATTAAAACATTATAATTTATTAGTGGTAAAGATCTTTAAGTAAAAAATGCTTAAAATATATTAGTATTAGTTATGATGCCTATATTTATATAATGACATCTCCTTTCCTATAATTAATTAATTATTATATCCTCTTAAAATCATTTTTTTTAGATTTATTCTTTTTTTACTTACTTTTCTCTTCATCTTGGTTTTCAAACTTTTATTTTTCCCTAAAAAATAATGCCCAATAGTAGATAGAAGAATAAAAAAATGTATTTTATTTATTATTTTTTTAAAAAAGGCAAAACCGGTTCAACTACCGGTTCTGACCGGTTCAAACCGGTTCGAACCGGTTTGACCGGTTTTGTCCTGAACCGGACCGGATCACCGGCCGGTCGCCGGTTGGACCGGTTGGACCGGCCGGTCCAGTCCGGTTTTTTTCTCCATGCTTTTTAGGTTAAGTATGGGGTAAATAATTTGTATGATTAGCAAAGATGGTTTTCATGGTTGAGGGAGACGAGGGCATGTGATGTGAGAAAGGCGTGTGAAGCTCCACAAGTTGGGCTTTTCCCCCACACAAATATTATCTCTCTCTGCCTATCATCTCCGCCCGTTTATTGAGTTGAATTCCTATCAACACGCTATTTTTCCCACGATGCACGTTACCTGCCATCTTCAACTAACCGTCTTCCAAACTTTCCTTATTTTTTAAAAAGGAAAATTATAGTTAGGTCATAAATAAGAGACAAAATGAATAAATGATTCTTTAGAATCTTAAAATAAAAAAATGGTCTTAACAAATTGCCAATAAAGCTCCTGAATTTGTTAATGACCCGCTCCTTGAGTTGTCAATATGATCATTTTTTCATTTTGAGATTTTAATGTACCATTTTTTCATTTTGCCTTTTACTTGAGACTTGACTGTAATATTTTCTTTTAAAAAATAGTTAAGGAGCAAACATGGGCATGCATTTTTTTTAATGTGCACTTAGTACCAAATACTTTTTTATAGTATATAAATGTCTATGAACATTTAAAAATGGCTTAAAAATGTCAATTCTGTTACATCAAGATAACGTAACTTAGTTTAGTTCTGTAATTTTCCCTTTTAAAGGTATCGTTTTATAGTGTCTATAACATTGAAACAAACGCAAACATGGTTGGGATTTTGTGAAGCAGCAAGAGATGAAAGAGGGATAGAGAAAGAACTTACTAATTGCTAGTTTAGAATAGTAATTTGAGCCTTTAAAAGTAAATTTTTATTTGTGATTTACAATATATGAGATAAGTATATAAGAAAAGTTTTATCTTGACTTACGTAAATAAGTGTTTTTGGGATCCAAAAAAGGATCTCAAACATAAGCTTAAAGTAACAAGATGGAGGGTAACCGCATCTTTGACTGTGCTTGACTCAGGTGATTCTTCATCAACTCAGCGCCCATCTCACCCTCTTTGGTCAAAACTTTTTTAAAAAAGGGTCAATGCCTCCTGCTACGATGGAACTAGTATTTCTGTGTCATTTTTGAATGTTAGGCATTTATACACTATAAAAAAGTATTAGATATTGGATGCACATTTAAAAAAAATGTATGGACATTTTTACCCTTTAATCCTTTAAAAGAGCAATCATATAAACTGATAATAAATAAAATAAATTAGACATTGAATCATACATTAGTATATTCTTTATGAGTTTTGAAATCTCCCCAATGGTTTGAAGGAATTGTAGGCCACCTAAGGCGAATTATTGGATAACAATACAGTAGGCCACCATGGCTTGGGAAATTCTCCCAATTATGCACTCCAGGATTATTTATTTTTAAAATTACAGGAGGTCCCAAAGACCACAAAAAAATATAAAAAGGTTCCATAACAAATCTTCATAACAAAAAGATCCTTAGGGACTGCATTGTGATTAATTTTGAATGTGAAATTACTATGTTGTCCTCATTAACTTACCATTTCATAACTTGTCAAAGTGGAAAAATGAACTTGTCAAAGTAGACAGATGCACTTGTCAAAATTAGCACAGAGGCTTATGAAAATATGCACATTAACTTGTCATTTTATAATTTGTCTAAGTGAAAAAATGAGCTTGTCAAAGTAGACAGATGCACTTATTAAATAAAGTGACGAAATTATTAAATTTGGTATAGATGTTTGTGAAAATATGTACATTAACCTGCTATTTTATAATTTGTCTAAGTGGAAAAATGAATTTTTCAAAGTAGGTAGATATAATTGTCAAAATAGGCAGACAAAGTTGATAAAATTGGCACATAGGCTTTTAAAAATAGGCACATTAACTTGCCATTTTATAACTTGTCGAAGTAGGAAAATGAACTTATCAAAGTAAGCCTCTGCAATCATTAAAATAGACAGACAGAGTTGTCAAAATTGGTATAGAGACTTGTGAAAATAGCCACATTATTTAATGTGGACAACAAAATAATTTCACATTCATAATTATTCACAATGCAGTCTCTAAGGACTTTTTTGTTAGGAGAATTTACTATGAAACATTTTTATAATTTTTATGGTCCTTAGGACCTCCTTGTGATTTTTCCTATTTATTCATTTTAGGAACTCAATGTGATTTTCCCTATTTGTTCCTTGTGCGTGATTTCATGCTAAGGAGATCAGGTTTTGCAATTGGTTGTCATGAGATGGTTTGAAAACGATATAAATAACAGCGCTATAAAATGAAAAATTCGTACAATAACACTAAAACAGAGTGATTATTAGAAAAATAGTCTCATTCACATGAAACATAAATATTGCTTTCAGTGTCCTTCTGTTTTCTATGCCACTCTGTTATTCCTCACCTCCTAATTTGTTTATATGCGACCAAGTGGGTTCATGTCCCATCCCTTTTCATTTAATTTGCGCATGGGAGCCCGGGATGATGTAACCGGGTTAGGACTTGGGACACTCCTTGGCCTCACAATTTTAAGTTTGTAAGATAGCCTCAAGTCTCATCCTCAATTTAAAGTCTGGATCACATTTTTTGCTAATTAATATTGATTTTAGTCTTTAATATAAGACATATTTAAAGAGATGATTTTAGTTCTAAATATAATATATATTTTTTTATATTTATTAAATTTTTTCTAATTTATCTTTATTGATATTCCCTTAACAATAATGAAGAAGGAAAATGAATAAGGAAATTAAGGAAAGTGTATGACTAGGGTGTTTTAAAAAATATATATAATATAAACTAACTTAACTAATTTTTTTAATTTAGTTAAAATAGATAAATATGCCTTATATCAAGGATTAGAGAGAATATCCAATTTAATGTGACTAAATATCTATCTAAAGAATTACCCCCCACCTATTGCTTTCATAAACAACAACTAATAAAATCATGTATTTCAAAATGTTAGTTTTTTTCCCCTACTTAGCAGTTAGCAAGACAAACAATATACTTGAATTCAAAATGATAATTAAAAGTAATAAATGTGTGAAATTTATTTATTTATTTTTAATTATATCCTTATTTATAAAAAAAAATGGATAAGAGATAATAATTGGCATGTGTTTAGTGAGAGTAAAAATGAAAAGACTAGTTTAAAATTTTTTTAAAAAATAATTTGTTTCTTTTATTAAAGATTGCATTTATAAGAGAGATTGTTTCTTGTAAAAACAACAAGAGGAAGTATTTTTAATAGGTATGTGGGCAGATTTAATGTAGACAAACTTAAGCATTAATTTCTCCATTTTAATAAATGTGCCAGGCCAAACCATATGTAAGTTATAAGAAAGGGACAAGAACTATTTTCGCCTCCACGTATAACTAAAAAATATTGGGGCATCTTTTCTGATTTCGTCCCTCTAAATTCTACTAGAGTTGGTCTTTTTCTGTTTCAGAACTTCGATTGTTCTTAAAATGCAAGGCTGGGTCATCGTTTTTGTGGTCTTCAACAACACACTTATTGTTTGGCCAAAAAAAAAAAGTACACACTTATTGAATAATCATTTGGATACTAGTAATTAACTATATAGCTCGTTTTTTTTTCCCCACATATCCTCTCTTATTTTATTAATCTCTTATTTCCCCTTCTCCCTCTCAAGTCTCAACTGCTCGTAATTGTATATCAAATCAGGGTTTTTTAATTAGTTATCGTTCGGTAATATATTACATTTAATAAAAAAATGATTAATTTATAACAAGGAAACACGAAATAATAAAAGCTTTTGAAAATAAAATCTAAGGTTATTAAATCCGGACCGATCACTGAACCGGTCGGGATACTGAGTCAAGGGTCAGTAGGTCAGATCAGAATCAAATCGGAGCTAACCCGGGGCTAAACCGGTAAAAAGTTGAATATTTTAGACTTATTAATATGAAATTCTAAAAAAAAAAATCAATTTTTTTAAAAAAAATTAAAAAGGTGACCTAGACCAATTTATCGGCCGAAAGAACTATGATAGAATCTTTTGGAGACAATGGGTGGAAAATATTTATTATAAATTAACATGTGATGATATAATGAATCTAGAAATATCATACATCTCAATTACGATATAACATTTATTAAATATAGATTTATTCGTCGTCGAATAATTATTTAAATAATTAATTATTTTATTAGCATTCTAAATTAGAAACATAATATTGCCACGTTTTAACATTCACACATCTCAGGCCAAAAAAAAAAAAAAGAATTCACATATCAGTCTGGTAAAAAAAAAAAGACATTCATAATAACAGGATTATTCTCTTGACAAAAAGAAAAAAAGAAAAAGAAAAAACAGGATCACTGTAAAAAGAAAAAATTAATTCCAAGATTCCCAGGAAAAACTTAACGGTCTTTATTTTAACGGTCTTTATTTTCGAGCCTTTCCTTTTCGAAAAATACGGTGAGAAACAATCATGGTGATTGCATCAAATAAGATGATGAGAAATTAACAAAAATTAATTAGATTACATCAAATTTTAGTTTCCATGTTACCGACTAGCCCACTCGCATAACTTTTCCAGAATCGTGAGGTGGTAGTTGAATCATTGGTTCCATCAATTGGCCCGAAAGGAAAAAAAATCTCTAGCAATGATCAAGACAGTCACGCTCCCTTTGACCCCACTTCCTCCTCCTCTCTCTCTCTCTCTCTCTCACATTAAAATAGTATCAGCATCTTTTAGAAACGATTGGCCTTTTGGTTTCTGCTGCAGCAATTAACACCACTCTTCCCTCCTTCGCAGCAGGAAGAAGAAACAGCATTTGCTCATAATAGATATCTCCTTGCTTGTACCATGGCGGAGCCAACCAAGTACATTTCGCAGCAAGAACTCAGCAAACACAACAAGAGGGGAGATCTCTGGATCTCTATTCAGGGCAAGATCTATGACGTCTCTCATTGGATTGACGACCACCCTGGCGGTGAACTTCCATTGTTCAATCTCGCCGGCCAGGACGTTACTAACGCCTTTCTCGCTTTCCACCCGGGATCTGCATGGCAATACCTCGATAGGTTCTTCACCGGGTATTATCTTCAAGACTACATTACTTCAGAGGTGTCTAAGGATTATCGGAAACTTGTATACGAGTTCTCCAAAATGGGTTTATTCGAAAAGAAAGGACACGGTGTGTTCTTCTTGTTCTTGTTTATGGCAATTTTGTTTTATGTTTGTGTTTATGGTGTTCTGTGCTGTGATAGCCCGTGGGTTCACGTGGGTTGCGGTGGGTTAATGGGGTTCTTGTGGATTCAGAGCGGCTGGATCGGACATGACTCAGGGCACTATCAAGTGATGACGAGTCGGGGATTCAATTGGTTCGCTCAGATCCTAACTGGGAATTGCCTTGCAGGAATCAGTATTGGATGGTGGAAGTGGAACCACAATGCTCACCACATTGCTTGTAACAGTCTCGAATTCGATCCTGATCTCCAGCATATGCCCTTTTTTGTGGTGTCTTCGAAATTTTTCAACTCACTTACATCATACATTTACGAGAGGAAGATGAATTTCGATTCTGTATCGAGATTCCTGGTTAGCTATCAGCATTGGACGTTTTATCCTGTAATGTGCTTTGCCAGATTAAACTTATTCGCCCAATCGTTCATCTTATTGTTGTCCAAGAGGAAGGTACCTAACAGAGGCCAGGAACTTCTCGGGCTGCTTGTTTTCTGGATTTGGTATCCCCTACTGGTTTCCTGTTTACCCAATTGGTGTGAACGAATAATGTTTGTCATTGCTAGTTTTGCTGTTACTGGAATACAACATGTTCAGTTCTGTTTGAATCATTTCTCTACCAGTGTCTATGTCGGCCAGCCAAATGCCAATGATTGGTTTGAAAAGCAGACCAGTGGGACGCTTGATATTAAGTGCCCAGCTTGGATGGATTGGTTTCATGGTGGATTGCAATTTCAGGTGGCACACCATCTGTTTCCCAGGATGCCCCGGTGTAATCTGAGGAAGATCTCGCCACTGGTTAAAGAGCTATGCAAAAAGCATAATATGCCTTACAATTGTGCGTCATTCTTGAAGGCCAATGCACTGACAATTCGGACACTCCGAGAGGCAGCCTTGCAGGCTCGCAATCTTTCTAATCCCGTTCCCAAGAATTTAGTTTGGGAAGCTGTTAACACTCACGGATAAAGGGACACGGTGAAGCTTCTTGAGATTTTGTTGTCATAGTCATCTGAGGGTGATTTTTGAGACAGAACAATTGTTATGCACTTTGTTTGGAAGCTTCAATCTCATCTACGATATAGGTCAATATTTACTGATACCCATCACTTGCAGGTTGGTATAGTCTTTATTTCGTTTGATTTCACTTTTCAGCCCTTATAAGCTGAGAAGCAGGATGTAAGTACACTGTTCTGTATTTTACTACTGTCTGCTCTAGACCACGAGGGTCATATCAGTTCTGTTCTGTATTTGTTAAGATTCAAATGTATGGAATGTTCCTCTATTTTCGTTGCTCATATCAGTTTGTTGAAAATCTTGGCGATGGTTAACAGTACATGGTTTGCAACTTGTTCCGTGCATTGCAGGATTTTTGTTTACGTGAATGTTTCATAAAGGGTGGATTGGGGAAGAGGGCTGTTCTATGCACTCTGATAGTTGGAGAAAAGAACCAAATTGAAACTGTCCGATATTTTCTCACAACCTCTACTGGAATTAATTTTGCAGGATTGTTTCTGGGCATATAGCTGAAGCCATCTGTTATAAAAGAGAACTTTTAACAGGCCCATGCTATAAGGGCTAAAAACCCAGAAACAAAAACCTCATCACTAGTGATAGAACATGATGATAAAATCTTCCTGTCATAATGCGCAACACCCTAATCAGATATTTGTATTCACACAGTCCTAGATTCCGAGCAGAGAAAAGTTCTCTTTAAGACACAGGTCCAACCTGATCGTCGTCGATAGCCATGCTTATCGACTCTGGTCCAATTTCTTCCTTGGTTTCTTCATGGATTCCACATAGGAAAAAATGATTGACCCAATATTCAGCCCAAAATGAGCATGGTTTCTATTTTTTTGGGTACAGGTGAGGGCTAGAGCCCAATATTAAAATAACGAGGTACATAGGGGATCAGATCCCAGACTGGACAGATTCCAAAAGTTTGCAGGGGCGAATTAGTATTCTTCCTGGCAATTATATTGTACCAACATTACCCTAAAACCTGACCCATTATCTTTTGTTTTTTTGAGCAAAACCCATTATCTTGTTTTGGAAGGCCCAAAAACTATCATAACATGTGTAGTCGATTTTTTTTTTTGTTTTTGGGCATAACATGTGTAGTCTAGTTTATAGACCAAAACACCATCTTAAACTGTTAGCCCTGAACGCCTCTCAACGACGACATCAGTGTGGTCGGCTTTTACACGCGCCACCGAATCCGACGACGATCTAGAGATTACTATATTGGCGATGATCATTCTTCTCTTCTCATTTGGCGATTTATTCCAGTCTTCATTCTTCTCATTTTATTGGTCCTCTCAATCGTCAGGATTGCTATGTCTATTATAAAATCTTTCTCGCTCTTTTGATGCTTGATTAGGTTTGTATGAGCACATTTATTTTCCATTCTTCCTGATTTTTTTTTTCTTTTTGGTGAAATCATGTTTATTCTTTATCTGATTCAATCCAACATCAACTCGATAATATAGGATTTAGTCAGGAACCTTAAGGGCAACATCCCATTGAAAGAGAGTTTTTTATCTTCAAATCTCATACTTACCATGAGATTTCTTTAGGAAGAACACTGCGAGAAGTAGGATAGAGTGAGAGTCTTAGGGATTAATTGGATGTTTACAAGTTAATGGACAGGATTATGATAGCCCACCAATTTTCAGAAAACTCGATGCTGACTTGAGAGGTTTGAGATTTGAATTGTTTAGGGGCTGTATGTGATAGCTTTTTTGAATCGGGTTTATCATATAAGTCCGATTCACGTAAATCGAGATAAATCTTTTTCACATATTTATCTCGTAGATCGTGAAAGCACTTCGTAGACCGTAAAAGCACCTCGTAGACCGTAAAAGTTACATTTTAGACCGTAAATTACAATTCATAAGCACTTATAAAATTTTTATAAACTATTTTAAATAGCCTCTTAATTTTGTTTACCCGCGGTTTATTACAAAAAGCGTTAATATCTTTCAAATCTCCCCAGTGGGTCAAAATTTGTTACGCCCTTTGTTTTTACTTATAATTTACAATTTTGCACTATTAGGATACTGATCATAAAATAAAAAAGACAAAATTAATTTTTAATTATATAATATTAAGAACATATAATTTATATATTCATAATATTATAACCATATAGTATTAAATAATTAAAATTATATATTAAATAATTACGATTTTGATATTATATATGCATTTTGCTTTCTAAAGTTGGGTTGGTTGGTATGTTATGTAGGCCTTTTCCCTACAAATCTATTAGTTTGGGAGATGTCGGATCTTTTTTTTTTTTTTTTTTCCGGTTCACCTGGGAAATATATTATATACAAATCAAAAGGTTTTATACAAAAGTCAGCCCACACCTGATCTATTTGGTGGCTGGTTGAAATCAACTGTCTGCATCAGACGCTAATATATTACAAAGAGGGATTGGGAGAGAAACAGAGCATCCTCCCCAAGACAGTTTCTTTGACAGCCATTTGGCAAGCCAGTCTGCTACCAAATTACAAGAGCAAGCAACATAGGACAAAGATAAATTGTGATTCATATCCAGTCTCGCAATTATCTCCTCCACCAGCGGTTGGACTCTCCAATCTGGGCTAGGAGATTTTGACAAAATAGCAACCACCAAAAGTTTGCAGTTTGATTCCAGTAGGTTCTTTCCCAGTTCTGTTCCCCCCATACTTTTTACAGCTTCCAAAAGAGCAGTAGCTTCACTAAAACAAGGCGATACAACTTCACATCGTTTTGCACATAGATTAATCACTTGACCTGCATTATTTCTCAAAATAAAACCAAAACCACTCAGGTTACTAGCTGCCGAAAAAGCACCATCAACATTTAATTTCATGAACACCCATTGGAGGAGAACCCCATTTAGGTGGTGAGACACTCTGCTCCAACTCTTCTTGGCTAGTTTCTGACCACCATTTTGCTGCCCAAAGTTCTTTCACAGCTGTGATGGCTGAACTAATTACCCAAGAAAAGTCCGGAGCTTTGTGTTCATATAATTCACAGCAACGGCTTTTCCAAATAAACCATAATAAATATGCAACCTGAGCTTTAGCATATTTATCCTCTTCTAAGTTATTCATTATCATCATAAACCAATCCACAAAAGAAGCAACATTCATGTCAGACACAATAATTTCCCATGAACAAGCATACCATATTCGTTTTGCCCAATCACACAATAGTAACAAATGTTCAATTGATTATGTTCCCTTACAACATCGAAAACAGATAGGGACTGGGGAACATTTACGCTTGAACAATGCTTCCATAGTTGGCAAGGCTTTATTGCAAACTTTCCAAAGGAAGTGTTTCACTTTAGGTTGAAATTTTAAAGTCCAAATTTCTCTCCAAATCTCATGAGAGAAAGGACTAGAGGTGCTAGGCATACTGGATGACGACACAAGATCCCTAGATTTCACCCATTTATACCCCAACTTAACAGAATAAATTCCATTTGCACTCCCCAACCAATTGACCCTATCAGAGCGACTAATCTCAGGGATTGGGATCTTTTTAATTTCCTCTTTAAATTGCTCAGGAACATTTAACTCTCCCAGCACCCACTCTTTATTCCTAATAATATGAGCTACATTGTAGCTTGCATTAGATTCAGGAATAAGATCTACAGGCATCTGATTCAAAGGAACATTAGGGATCCAAGCATCTCTCCATATGTCTATACTATTGCCATTCCCTACATGCCAAAAAACATTATTTTCCAATAACTTCCTACCTGCCAATAAGCTACTCCATGCCCAAGCAGCTCTCCCACCTTTTTTGGCAGCCACGAAAATAAAGTCCTTTCAACAATCTGACCCATAAAGCCTCAGGTTCATTCAAAATTCTCCAACATTGTTTGCCTAATAGAGCCAAGTTAAAATTTTGGAAGTTCTTAAATCCCAAGCCTCCCTCCTTCTTCCCTTTAGATATTACTTCCCATGACTTCCAATGAATTTTATTCCCTCTTTCAGTTTGTCCCCACCAAAAATCAGAGATAATTCTATTCAGCTCTTGGCATGAATTTTTTGGAAATTGAAAACAAGCCAGAGAATAGGTTGGGATTGCATTAGCCACAACTTTGATCAGTGTTTCTTTCCGTGCTTGTGACAAGAATTGCGTATTCCACCCTATAATTTTCTTTCTCAGCCTATCTCTAACAAAAGCTAGTGCCTTAGTCTTAGACCTGCCCCACAGAATTGGTAGCCCTAAATATTTTCCAGGCGAATCAGCCCTAGCTATTCCCAACACTTTGACAAATTTCATTTTTAATTTCATCTTAGGCTTTTGCAAACACAAAGACACAATATTTATCAAAATTCACCCTTTGGCCTGAGACATGGCAATATTCTTCCCAAATACTTTTAAGGGTTAAATAGTTATTCCTAGTAGTATTAAAGAAGAAAATTGAATCATTAGCAAAAAAATAGTGAGATAGAGTAAGACGATGACGATTAATATAATCTTAATCCCCTGGATATCTCCCCTCTCCACATGAGTAGTAATCATACCAGATAGGACATCAACCACAAGAATGAACATATAGGGAGAGAGGGGATCTCCCTGTCTAAGACTCCTTTGGGTTTAAGCGTATCAACTGTTCTCCCACTTAATTTCACCATAAAATTAACAAAAGACACACATTTCATGATTTTGGACACCCAAGAAGCATCAAAATTCAGTTTAAGCAGAACAACTTATAAGAAATCCCACTCAACTTTATTGTAAGCTTTGTTCATATCTATTTTAACTATAGTGTCATATTTATTTCCCCTACCACTCTTTAGAAAATGGAAAGCCTCATGCACTATGAAAATATTATCCTGGATGAGCCTACCTAGTACAAATGCTCTCTGTTGTTTCAAGACTATCTTGGGCATGATACTCTTCATCCTATTAGCCATAACTTTATAATAGAAGTTACAAAGACTTATAGGATGAAAATGACTAACTGTTTCTAGTGCATCAATGTTTGGGATCAATACCGGATTAGTTTTATTCAATGGCTTTATATCCAACCCCTCATTAAAGAAACCTTTAACCATATCATACAATGAAGGGCCAACAATATCCCAAGAATGTTTATAAAACAAACCTGGGAAACCATCAGGTCCTGGAGCCTTGAGGTTGCTTAAATCAAATGCTACCCTTTATATTTCATCATTCGAAACAGGTAAGAGAAGCTACTGATTGTCTTGGTCAGAAACTAGAGGATTTACATAGCTTAAAACAGCTTGAAAGTTACGGCTACCTAATCCTGCAAATAAGTTTTTATAAAACTGCATGAAGCAATCACCAATTGCTTCTTAGCTATCAATCTATTGTTCATTTACATCTCTCAATCTGACCACTTTATTATGAGTTCTATGGAGTTGGGTGGTTTTATGAAAGAACTTGCAATTATAGTCACCCCATTTTAGCCAATTAACCCTCGCCCTTTGGAATCAGTATTTTTCCCCTCTCTCCCAAATGTCCTCAATTTTGCTCACTAGTTTATTTAGCTTCAGCTACACTCTCTTTTGTCCACTTTCCTTCATACCTTATTTATTTTCAACTCCTCTAACAAATTCATTTTCAACTCTTCTAACAAATTCCCTATTACTTTTTTGTTATTAGGAAATTTTTTCTTACTCCATTTCACTAGGACCCTTCTCACCCTATCCAGGTTCCCTAAGAAACCCTCCATTACACCCATAGCAACCTCCTCTCTATTGCCCCAATTACAAGAAAGTATAAAGTTATAATCCTAATGATCTACCCAAGTGTCAAATCCTGCCAACGGTTATGAAGATTTGTAGCGGTTATCTCAAAGTAACTGCTACAAATTCTGAACATGTTGAAATTTGAATTTCAAATGCCGCCACTTTTGTAACGGTTACTTAAAAATAATTGCTACAAATTTCTATGAAATTGGTAGCATTTAATTCAAACTAACTGCTATAAAGTGCACAAAATTGGTAGCATTTAATTCAAAATAATCGCTTTAAAGCGCACAAACTTTGTAGTGATTTTGTTAACCTAACCGCTACTATTTATTATGAAAATTTTTAACAGTTAACTCTAATTCGCTACAAAGTGTGAACATTTTAAAATTTGAATTGCAAATGCCGCCAACGATTATGCAACTTTGTAGCGGTTTTTTGAAAACTTCATCCCTGATAGCGATGACAATTTACCAATAGTTCGGTGCATTTTTATAAGTTCACATTATTTAAATTTAATTTTTTTACAAAATAATATCACACTAATATTTTCTCGACAAAATTTTTGTAGGGATGGCAATGAAAAATAATTAAAAAAATGTTGCTTTTATTCTTGTAAATCTTAATTTATATTTTTTTAAACAAACTCTAACAAATGTTTATAGCGATTTTATAGCCGCTACAACACCACAAAAACTGCTAGAACTTGATCAACTGCTACAAAATCAATAAAAAACCATTACAAAGGGATGAACCGCTACAAATAATGTCACAAAAATCGCTACAAATGTAAACCACTGCATAAATAATCACATCAACCACTAAAAGTGGTACTCATATTCCTATAAATACCCTAACCACACCTTATTAGAAAAGACATTTTCTCACAAACAACTATTATCCGATATGGTTTTACAAAACCTTATTAACCAGTGATAATTGAAAAAAATTTCTTATTTAAGACATATGGCACAAAACTCGCCCACAAACCTACTACAGAGAAATTCATTGATCTGATCATACATAACAAATAGGAGAAAATCATAGCCCGCGAGTTTTATAACATTAAATCTCACAACTAATAATCTACACAAAACAAGTTCTAACACATATGTATTTGTGGATCCACTAAAATGTCAAAGTACGCAAAATAAGGCATTAGGTTTAACAAAGGTTAAACAGTTTTTTCAAAACAGTTATCCATTGTAAATGTGGTATTCAAAAAACATAAGGGCCTTATAATGACAATATAGAAGTTGATACAACATCAATACCAAAAGAGCCCTACAAGGTTCTCAACGCCTATGCCTCTGGTTGCTTCCCTTGACCTCTCTAGCCAAGTTAAAGCTCTCGCCTGAAAAATTATTTACAATAAAAGGGTGAGACATAAAGTCCTAGTAACAAAAAATCAATTTACAATTTATATAAAAAATGATTATAAGTTAGAGAAGCAGATTTAACTAACATAATAATGATAATATTCTTATTAATTACACTTCACATAATATGATCAACAATTAGAATCATCCCTACTCATCTATCTTACTCCTCCATATAGCTTCTGGACATGGTAAAACCTATCAGTGCTAGTATACCCGGCCAAAGGTTAGCTAGTCACCTCAAGAATACTGCCCCCTTCTATGCCACTATCGATATACCGTAACATGGATGTATCCATCTAAAACACTCAACTTAAAATTCGGGTTAGGAATAAAGAGCCGATGGGCACAATTTCACCATATCTCTTTCACACAACCCAATATATTTCATAATAGAAAAACAATAAATTAATATAGTTTTCAAAAGCATTTACAAGATTATCATAACATATACAACATTCAATCCTAAACAGCATAACCATCATAACATTAACAATTTTAATAATAATCTCCACTCATATATATATGAGTTGAAAAATACATTGCTTCACTGAACTAAGTCCATATTCAAATATAAATATAATCTTTCAAAACACATACAAGTAGTATAGATGAAAAGAAAGTTTAAAAAACACATTATAGTCCAGAGCAAGCATATAGAATAAATTAACCCCGATTACCTCAACTCCAAGCTTAACCTTAAATTGAGTAGCAAAACACGAGTAATCACCGATCACAAAAAAACTCTACATTATCAATGTAGATACCAATTAATTACAAGCAATAATAAAATAAATAATTTATATAATTCGATTCCCGAAAACCTAATTTCCTCTACAACCATTATCCTCAATTATTCCAATTTTTTTAAAAATCCTTAGCCATAGATCATTTCTCATAAGCCTAAATAACTCATTAAAATATTTAAATAACCTTCATATCATTCTCCCACGTCAACCACTTAATTTTATAAATTAAAGTTTCACCTTCAACATACCTATAGTCATAAAATCATCAATATCAACCTTCTAGACCAATTAAATCTCTTTTTCATAATTTATATGAGTATAATCCAATTATTAAACAACTCTTCAAACCTCCACATAATCAAAATCATATCAAACTCTAACACAAATATTAAGTCCTAATTCATATTTTCACATAGCTTAAAATCTAACAAAATAAATAGATTAAACCTCAATAATACCTCCAATAATCTAAATAAATTATTTAAACCAACTTTAATCAGTAAAAACACCATATAAAAACTAATTATGACCTTATATATATATATATATATATATATATATATATATATATATATATATATAAGTGATTATAAAATAATAAAACAACCAAATAATAAATCTAAACCAATTAAAATTAACTATTAATTATTCTCTCATTTCTATAGTTATATATTGACAAAATTCAAAACTTGCCTAAAATCTTATCCCCAAAATATTTTTTAACTAGCAGAAAATTACTATCATAGGAAAAAGAAAATTATTTAAAATTTTTTTCTTAAAATTTTTTTTTATAATTATAACTGATTTTAAGTATCTTATTAATCCCTAAAAAATCAAAAATACTTCTACTAAACGTTTTGCCCTCCGCCTTCCGAAAAAATCACTTGACCTGCGTTAAGTAATTATTGAGAGGGAGGGATATATATAATATTCCCCCCTTTATATGGCACCAAAGTGGCGTTGTACTTTTTTTTTTTTTTCTATTTTCCACCTAAAGCTCATCTTCTTCTCTTCCCCCCTCTTCCTACTTTCCATTAACAGCCTTTTTCTTTTCTTTTTTTCTCCCTCCCGCCTTCCTTCTTCCTTAATTTTTATTTTCTACTTCCTTTTTTTAAAAAAAATCATATTTTAATCAAATCTCCTTTTTATTTCAAAAATTACCTGATACATTTATTTTTTATAAATAATTATTTTCTTAATATAATTATATCTGATAAATAAAAATAAGGATATTACAACACTCCTCCAATTCTTTCCACCCTACTTCACAATCATTTTCTCTCATCTGAGAATTTTTTTTCGAGAGCTGAGCAAGGTCATTAAATATGATAAAATTTATTTTAATTCTTTAATTTCAACATTTTTTCCTTCTTATAATACTGATATTAATTATTCTTCCTTTTTGTCGAGAAATTTAAGCACTTTTCCTTAACATGCATGTTCAATATTCCTTCCATGATGATCAACTTCTAATAGACAACATATCAAGTCCTTATTACCTACACATTCTTAATATTACATGTATAAACTTTATACTTATCTAACTCAATTTAATCATTATTCTCAAATAATAATTACTATCATTTAATTTGGTGCAATAATAAACTATTTAACACAATATTATAATAATGGACTCATATTATTATATAATTTTTTTTAATTTTCTCAACAATTTGTAGCGATTTTACAACCACTACAAATTTAAACACAAATTGGATTAAATTTTTAGTGCTAGTTTTAAAATGTCATATATTAGTAACGGTTTTATAATTGCTACAAAATTTAGGAGCCAATTTTTTTTTGAAATTCAAATTTGCACTTTGCCGCCAAATTTTATAATAGCGGTCTTATAACCATTACAAAATTAGAGCCAAATTTTCATTTTTCATTTCCCGCTTTGCCGCCAACATTTGTGGCGTTTATTTAACCGCTACAATATACACAGATAATGTGTTATCTACATGCACCTCTTCTAACAGTTGTTATTAACCGCTACTAGTAGCGGTTGATTTATGTGAGTATCGGTTTAGTATAACATCTACAAATATATCTTTTTAACCTCTATTAAATGACAGTGTTTTGATGGTGTGGGGCATAGCATGAGGGGCATAAGTGAGATGTACCTGAAATCCTCCAGTGGATTAATGCATATTAAGAATCAGGGGGCGGGATATATGAAGGTGCGATATAACAAAGATTGGATGCATGGAGGCGGTAAATTAATAATGATACTACAAGCTTTGTGATTGAGATACCTACCAAAACCTAACGGCCCCCTGGAATCAAATAAATAAATTTGCAACGAACAAGGGATGTGGGTGCGGGCCCCAGTGCTGTAGTGGGTGTAAACTGTAAAGTGAATGATCGAAAGTCTGGGTTTATACGTAATTGAATAATGAATCTCACTGTGAAGATGTGGGCTATACAGCTAGCTATATCTGCATGTCTCTCAATAATGTAAACTCGGATGCATTATTTATTATCTCCTCAATTATCCTTCAACTCATTCACTTCATTTCTACTTTTTAATACGCTGCTCATTGCTCTTTAAGTTTCAACCAATATCTAAGTCATTCCAATGTATAGTTCCATTCCTTCGTCTCTGACCACTTTCTTCTCCTTCAATACTGAACTCGCACACATGCAGAATATTTCATTACTTTTTGAAACTTTGAAACCATCACTTCAACATCCACAAAAAATACAAGTAAGCACAAAAAATTACAGACAACAAATAAAATACATCTAAATTTAGAGCCTTCTTGCTCTAAATTACCTCAAACAACCTCAAATAATTTTTACAATTCTTTTTTCTTGTAAACAAATTTCACCTCCTCTGAGGTTGAAACGAGACCGTGTTCGAAAAATAACGTAAATGGAAAAAAAAAAATTAAACCAAGCCAAAAAAGATTAACTGATCATGACGCCACGTGATTAAAACGAAAACTTCCAGATCTTTATTCGCAGGTCCACCTTACACTCGGAGTCCGTCACCGAAGCCACCGACGGTGTCTTCCCGGCCGGCACCTTCCCATTGATTCCGTCGCACGTCACTCTGATTCCCACCCTCTTGCTCTTCAGCCACTCCATCTTCAACACCACTTTGGTGTCCATCTGAATCACCACCGGGAACCCACCGGCCTTCTTAAGACCCGATCTCAGCGAAGTCAACGAATCCGTATCCAGATCTCGAGAGTCCGACAGCACCGCCCGCAGGCTGCTCTGGTTGTTCTTGTCGGACGTGAAAGCCGGGATGGATCCATTCCCGATCGGCACGGAATTGTAGAATGAGGTGACGGTGAACGGTTCGTAGAAGAAAACCATGTGATTGTTCGGGTTATCGGCAATGAGGGTGAGATTGAGAAGAGTGGTGAGGTGAGAGGAGGAATCGGTGGCCGTAGTGAGCTTCATCTTGGCAATGCGAAGGTTGGTGACGGAGAATTGAGGTCGGTGGGGACGGTAGAGAACGTAGAGCACGGCGCCAGCAATGGCGGCTAGCAGAATAAGAGCCAGAAGAACGATGACGCTCCAGAAGCAGCAGCAGCAGCAGATGCTACGGCTGGAGCGACGGCGACCGCTGTACTGAGGAGGTCGGTACACAGGGCGGGTGGGGTTGTATAGCTGAGACTTGACAGGGCCGGGATTGGCGCTGGAGGAGGCGGGGGTGGCGCCATTAGCACCGGCGCTGGCGGGTTTGGATGATGGATGGACTCTGTCTGTCATATTGGAAGAGAACGAGGAAGGAATGAGAAACGTGTTGCGTGTGAAGAGAAGTGGTGGTGGTGGAGGCGAACAATGAAGCTTTGCTTAAGAAAAAGAGAGAGGAGCGAAAAGCTGGATGGGCACTCAGGACCCGAAGAGATGCTTCCACCCCACCACACTAAAATCATTTTTTGATTTTATTAATTTCTATTATATTTATTTTCTTATAACTTGAATGCCAAGCATGGCATGTCCTGTTATTTTTTCTTTTTGGCTTACGCTGACGCTTCTTTATTTTACTAAGTTTTTTTCCCTTTCAGGATTTGGTGATGGGGCTTCAATAACGTGGGATTGAGTGAAGTTTCAGGAACATTGAAGGTCTCATTTGTACGTCCTTTCCATTTTTTTTTTCTCTTCTAGCATTTTATCGATATCCAATCATTAACAGCTGGTAAGACAAATGAGCTTAATGTGGGATTTATAGTTGACACATCACATTAGTGGCCTCAGTTGACTTGACGCCACACGTGGATGTGCGATCCAAAGTGTACAAACGCTTATATCAATTGGTAAAGGGTTGTCTTATCTTAACCACAGATCTTAAATTTAAGACGTGGGAATGTAGCAGTGTGGGGTGATAGAGGCTTCCCCCAAAAGGGATCAACCCGATCTAGATCTAAATTAGTCTAGGGTCATTGATATCCTAAAAGATGACCTGCCCTGCAATACCGGATGCTCTAAGCAAAAGAAAAATTTTTGGAGTGGTCAAACGCAGCTTACAATGATGACACATTGATTTAGCATGCACGATAACCTTAATTACTTATAATTGTCGTTGTTACTTTTACGTAACTCCAAAGATATATCTGCAGTCCTAACATAAAATTTAAATATTAGAAGTAAATTCCTGTACTACACCTTGTAAACATTAATTGGCGGGTGCTGGGCCCACCATTTTTAAGATTCTAAGCACTCCAGTGGGAATGCGGCAGGAAACAGAGAACTTTGACTGGCATGTGTTGGGGGTAGCATTTACTATTTAGAACTGTTCATTATTATGGTTTCCGGAGCTGATTTTCTATGGTAATATTTTTAAGTGTTTAGTTTTTATCATTCATTACCTTTTGCTGCTACCCTAAGACTTGTTTAATTACATTCCCGCGGTGTTTTTTCATAAGGAAAGTCCGAGGTAAAATATCGATGTTGGTTCTCTTGAGTTGGTCTGAAAAAACCAACCAACCAAAGAACTAGTGGAGAAAAAGTGGGAGGAAGAGAGACATGGAAGGATTCATATTTCATTGTTCATCCCCAAAAGAAAAACATCATAGGATCGAAAATAGGTGGAGGAAGAAGAATAAATAAAGCCCTCCTAAAATTGATTGTCTCTCTATTCTACATATAATCACGTTTATCTATCTATTTGATTTAGCTTATATTTATATATAAGTCAGATTCACGTAAATCGAAAAAACTAATACACATATTTACCTCGTAGATTGTAAAAGCTACTTCGTATATCGTAAATCACGATTGAAAAACATTTTTGGAGGTTCCAATCGCTAGGGGTGGGCATGAGGCCCAGGTGCCCAGTGCGCCCACCCGAGCCCAGAGAAAAATGGCCCTGCCCAGCCCAAAAAAAGTAGCCCAAAAAAAAACTGGGCACAATCGGGCTGGGCATTTTTTTGGGTAGGGTAGGGTCGGGCATCGGGCAGGATATGCCGCTTTGCCCATTTTGCCCTGCCCGATATGTATATAACACACACACACACACACACACACATATATATTGCCAACATATAATTATATATTAATATATGTCTCATAGTGTTTTTTTAACAATGTGTCATATATTTTATTAGCCATAATAACACAACATTTACTCAATGCACGTCACGATATAAGGCAACTAGGCAAGACATTAATTTTTTTTTTGGTAAAAAAGGTAAGACATTAATGATTAACTCATTTCGGCATTTTTGTTTCTCAGTTTTGTACTTATGTTTCTCAGTTCTCACTTTATTTGTCTCTTATATTTGTGACTTGCCTTTTGTCCTAACTACGAAGATCAGTTCTCATCTCCTCAATCGTCAACCAGCTCGACACTTCCAGTTTGCAGCTTTTGACATAGCTTGTGATTTTTCTTCTTTTGTGAAACTAAATGTTGGGCAGAGCAACCCCCCTGCCCAACCCGTCTTTGCCCAGCCCAAAATAGTTAGGGCTGGGCTGGGCATCGGGCTGCAAAATGCAGCCCATTCATCGATTGGGCTAGGCATCGGGCAAGGGTCTCGCCCTGTCCAGCCCTGCCCACGCCCACCCCTATCAATCGCTATTCTAAACACACTAATAATATAAATATTTGAGCAATAAAAAGTTCATTTTTCATTAAGAAATAAAGCCCTCCTAAATATATTTTGTAAGTAATTCCTCCTATCCACAATATAGGGTGTTTTTTAGAAGAATAATTTGATCTAAAATATAAGTCGCTCATAAAATATTTAATACTATTTTTAGTGTTGTCCATATAATTAGTTCTCATTTTTAATTTTATCCACTTATTAATTTTTTAAATTTATTTTTTAATAATGGAAAAAATGAAAAAAAAAGTTCAATTTATTAAAAGATATCTAATGAGTTAATTCTCACTTTTTTTTATAGGAATTAGTTAAACTACCTTACATTATAGGATGTTAGGGAGTACACATATAAATTTTCTCCATTTTTTCCGTGGTATTCGAAGGGGCGAAATTATTTCACATGTTCCCCCGCACCCAATACACATCAATCATCAATATTCAATGTTAAAAGTATGGAATTTTTCATTGCACCCTTTATAGACATTTAATATCAAACACCTTTTAAAATGCTACGAAATTTCATTGCTCCATTGGACTAAACTAAAATTAATTTGTGTATATATGAAAAGATAACTGTGCCTTTATTTTATATGTTAAATATGATTATTTATAATATACATGTGAAAATTTATATGTCAAATATGCTTATTTTACAAAGTAAATAAATAAAATTATAATATTATCTCGACTATGTACAAGACATAGAGTATATTCACTAAAATATATGCTATTTATTTACAAGACATGTTTGAAAATTTATAAGTCAAATATATATATTTAGAAGATATATATGACAATTTATAAGACCATATAGACCATGTACAAGATACATGCATAAATGTCTTTTTAGCAAAAAAAAAAATAATTTCAATTTAGTCCTAAAAATACTGTAAGATTTCAAAAAAATTTGGGACTCTTTGATATTAAATGTGCGGACCAGTGAAATTTTCTCATAATTATAGTGCTCACTACAACTTTAATAATTTCTATTATTATAATAATCTCCTTGGGACATTCACTTTTTCGTTCTTATCCTTAGGTAGATTCGGTGAGTTCTACTTGGCAAAATGATACGGCAAGTTCTAACCGATTTGATTTTTTTTTTTTTTTTTTGGTGTTTAGGGTTAGGCTGTGGGGGCGTTCTCGCATGTTGATTATTCTCAAACACTCCCGAAGCAATATCATGGTGACCTAACAAAAAGTGTTGGGCACAGTGGTAAACGACTGACCCTTCTGAAGTGAGAGCACGAGTTTGATTTTTAGAAGCGTATTTATAGGTAGAGGGTGATATCCATCTTAACATAAAGTGTTAGAGAATGTACTCTACATCGAATTAATCAATTGCTCGGGTTTACTTAGCTCAATTGAGAAGACTAGAGTTTAAAAAAACGTCGGGTATCAGAGGACTTGTTGGGAGCCAAAGGTTCTAAATGCCTTTGTTTACTATATATATATATATACACACACTCACACACACACATGGTGATCTCATGTCTTATATGTTAAGTGAGGTCCACAAAACTAGTAAATAAAATTTGAATCATTGGAAGATGGTAGGAATACAAATGATTGGAAGATATTAGGAATTTGAAATATTATTATTCCAACACCAACAAGGAAAATTTGACTTCAAGAAGAATAAGAGAGTTAAGTCAGAAGATGAAATGTTTCTCCCTTCTATTTTTGTGTGAATACATATAGCCATGTCTTAACATCTCTATTTTTGGCTGAATACAGAGCAGTGTCATTTATTTGAAGGCAAATCAGTTGTCGAAAACTGGTGAATTGCTCCAAATTGAAGTCCAACAGCTTCCATAGTGGGGAACACTTAAACAACAAGGAACTATAACCCTTGTACCAGCTGAAAATGAAATTATTCCTTCAAGACTCGGCAACAAGTTGAATCTCTCAAATATTTACACAAGGGATTATTAAACTTAATGAAATGAGACCATTGATGTTACTGTAGTATCTGTTGAAACTAAAGTTGACAAGAAGTCGGATCCGCCATCTCATGTCCACCCCAAAACAACCAAAAAAAAAAAAAAAAGAGTAGAAAAAGACGCTAATAATAGTATAATAACGGGCAATGAATCTGCGGGGGGGAACAGCCACATGGTTGTGAATAGTATAAGCACCCACAAATACAGTTGTTCAAGATAAAGGACAGGCCACAATAAGGAAACTGCATGTGAAATGAAGCTCTCTCTCCCACGTTCTATATATGCCCCTCTAAAGTCTCCCCACATACGATTCGCATGCCATGCTCATCCTCCTAATTTAGGGGTAAAGGCTTTTTTTTTTATAATTTTTTAACATATTTTTATTTATTTGGATTAAATTATATATTACATCCTGAATTATTTTTGTATATCTCAAATTAATTAATTTTTGATCCTGTATTTTTAGAAATATTTTTCCTATAACATTAGTATCCTAAAATAATTTTCCAATAACACCTAATATTTAAAATATTTTTTAATACCCAATATCTTAACTTAATTAATTTTTAGTGTAAGAGTATTTTTTCAAAAAACAAAAAATAAAAAAAATCCTTTTTATTTGGGGATGGGCAGGGAACGTGGATTCACCACATACATGCCCTTTGTTTTGTTTATGTGAGACCCCTTGTTCACTTTGTTGGACTTACTAGTTATATGTAGGTTTAAGAGTGACTTGAGGAACCAAAATTTAAATCCTAATACAGAAAATACCAATGAGGATCAATAAATATGGCCAATGCTTTCATGCTGGCTAGGTAGGGATCAATTGATTGTAACAGTATTGAATTGAATAACATAAGGAGCACAAGAGCCCATGCCTCTTCTCTTCGTATCAGGACTCTGCGCAATTGGATCGCTTGGAACTGCAATCTTTTAATTCCTTGGCTTCACAATTTGTTTGGACCAAAAATGAATTGAGGTTTCCCACGCCAAACTCGGCCTCCATTTCAGCATCTCTAAGGATTCCAAGAGGAAATGAAAACACAAAAAAAATTGATAAGCTGCGAATCTGCAACAAGCCCGAAGCAGACCGAATGAAACTTTTTTTTTTTTTTTGAAAAAAAGAAGATGCCATCCAACGTATGGCCCAATCGTGGAATCTGAACCAAAAATGTTAGCTGTAGCTCCGTCGCCTCCATCAATTTGTGGTGTTTTCCATAAATTGGCGGTTATATTAGGCCAAACTCAGGCACAGCCTGAAGCCTTCTTATGCACCAACTCATTCCTCTTCCAAACCAAAGGGTTTTGGAGTTTTGTAGCAGAAAATCTTCCATTTTCTGAGCTGTTTTCCCCCATACTGTATAGTAGAAATCATATAATATGCGAATGCTTTCAACCATAACAATAAAATAATGAAAACAAGTGGGCTCAAGTGGAGGAGGAAAAGACAAATGAAAGATCCTCACGTGAGTTCCAGCGAATCCCCAAAATGTTTATGACAAACTCTATTATTTCTTTCTTTCTAAACATTTTTGGTCCAAATCAGATAAACATTACTCCTCCATTTCACTGTCACCCAGACCCATCAGATTCCCTCTTCATTAATGCTCCGATTTCAATAATCAATAATAAAACCCTGTAAGTCTAATTGGGCTTCCCCACCACGTGCCTCTTCCGCCCTTTCCACTTTACACTGCACCTCTTCCACCGTCTCCTTACCACAATGATTATTTCCATTTTCCCTCCTTTACCTTTATCCTTTTAAACTCCCCTTTGGCGGGACTCTACGGATATTCCTCCATGTTTTATATTACTCTACGGTTATTTTTTTTTACCACTTTAATTTTATTTATAAACTCATTTTGATAAAAAATTGTGATTTATAAGTTTAGTTCTAAAGTAATAAATAAGTTTTTTACTTTTTTATCCCTATTAATTATAATACAAAAAACTATTCATGTTGAGTTTTGAAACTAATCATAGATAAAGACAAAAAATAAAAACTCATAATTAATGAGTTAAATAACTCTCATTGGTATGTGAGAGTTTGTTAATTTAGAATTATAAATAAGACCACAGTGGTAAGAAACGTTTAATTGAATCTCACGATTCGAAGAGCTGGTTAAGAATAATAAATGTGTAAAAATTATAACCATTTTTCACTAAATTACCTTTATTTATTAAGATAGTATCTAATTATATAGATCATGAGCTAAGTAAATTCATGATATGTGAATTCGGGTTTCTTTGGTTCAACTAGGATCTTAGTTTTTAATTTTCTACACAAATCAAGATGAAGAAAATGAAGTTTTCCAATTATTGAATCAAACCCATTGTCCAACGGTACCCCACCAAACCAAATATGGAGGTACTTATGGCAGAACGGCCCAATCTAGACTTTCATAATAAAGTGACAGACGGAATTGCCATTGAACGACTTATTAGCCGATTAATTGATCACTTCAGAAATGTCATATACATCACACATCCTGGACCAAGTAAAAATTCTGGGGTTTTGACAAGCTATTGTTATATCCATTTCAGTAGAAAAGAGAAAATAAGAAAATAAATGTGGTCGAAGTAATAGGTCTTTGAGGTGGTGAGAATTTATTATATTGACATTAAATAGAAGTAATTAAATAAGGTCAAAATAAAAAATAAAGCATTTTATAGATGTTTCTTATAAAAAGGAATTGAAGAGTAATATCATATCATAATATTTAGGGTCAAGGGACAAAAATGCCGATACATTTTTCTTAAATGTGCATCTAGCACTATATACATTTTTTAGGTGTAAAAATGCCTATAAAAATTAGAAAAATTTGCAAAAATGCTAGCTCCATTTGATCAAGATAACTGCCGTTATCTTTTAATCATAGGCTCTACATTAGTGTTCCAGTGTCAATTCGGTAAAGTGCAAAAAAAATGTAAAAATGTCTATATACTTTTGTCAAATGTACATCTGATATCATATATATTTATTGGGTACAAAAATACACACTAAGTGCTTGTTTGTTTGAGCTTATTTGAATCTCACTTATTATATAAGCCCGATTCACGTAAATCGAGATAAATCTCCTCCACATATTTATCTCGTAGATCGTGAAAGCACTTCGTAGACCGTAAAAGCACCTCGTAGACCGTAAAAACTACCTCGTAGACCGTAAAAGTTACTTCATATTCCGTAAATTACAATTCATAAGCACGATTGAAATTTTCAACCGCTGTTCCAAACAAGCACTAACACTTAATAAGTATCAATCTCTCCTTCTTTCATGTTCTCATATCACTCACCATTCCTCTCTCATATCACTCACCATTCCTCTCTCTCTCTCCCTGTCCTCTCACTCTCTCGCATGGTGCCACCAAATTATTGTTTTGATTCTTACTTTGGTTACCGTGAGATTATTGTTGAATTGGATTCATGTGATGCAATTTCACTGGTAATGATCTAAAGCATGTACGTAGTTAAAATTGGTTAGCTTTGAATATTTTAAAAAACAAAGAAATTAATTGGAAGAGACATTATATGGGTTTCTTCCAGTAGTAACAAGCTAAAAACATCTTCCTTATTTCTTTTCTCAAATAACGAATGAAAAAATGGATCAATTAGTGTTAACAGACATGTACAATGGTATAGTTGATTACCTCTGATATGATATTTTTACTATATTTGAAGTAGGTATTTATTTTTACACTCAAAAAATGTTTATAACGCCATATGCACATTTGAAAAAATGATATGGGCATCTTTACTACTTAACTCCTAAAAATAATTAGTATGAAGCCCACAAAACCAAAAGTTAATGACTTGAATAACATGATGCCAAACACACAAAAAATACATAAATATTTTTACACTTTAACCTTAATATATTTATGGGAAAGTTGCTAATAAAGACCTTATTAGGAATTTATTTGTCAAATAAGACCTAAGTAATATCTTTTGCACATAAGAGAAGATGGGGAAGAGTGTTCAAACACAAGGAATGTCACATAGAGAAGATATGTTAAACACAAGAAACACAAAGAAAAAGGAATGTCACATAGAGAAGATATGTTAAACACAAGAAACACAAAGAAAATTGTTTAAACACAAGGGAGGAGCTTTTATACACATAAAGATGATTTGTATATAAAGATCTGTTTGTTAAATAAATTTCTAATAAAATATTTTTAGACAATTTTCCGTATATTTATGCATTATTTCTGAGGTCCTCCTATATTTTTAGACAATTTTCCGTATATTTATGCATTTTCTCTTGCAATAAATCATTTCCACTGAGAAAATCCCAACACTGGTCCGCATAGGAACATGCAATGCATATTTACCAGAAACGCCCTCCTATAAAGCTAAAATGGGCAGAAACGCATCAATGACTTGCCAAGAATGGAGTAACAATAAGGGTCATATATGTAAACATCTTAAGCTTCAAAATTCTCAGGCATCTCGCAGACTAGTTTCCTTTTAGTGCAAAATCAATAGAACCCTAGTTTTACAGGAACGAATTCTCATACTAATAATGATAATTATAGCAGCAAACCAACCCCTCGGGAAAAAAAAATCCGATTCCCCGTTACTGTCCACTTCTTTGGATTATTTCCTTGTACCTCGTTATGGAATCTAGCCTCTGCAGCTGTAACTGCTGCTTGAACTTGTTGATGAAATCGTCCGCCTTTGCATCCACCTCGTCGTCCGCCTCAGACACGCTCACCTTCGCCTCTCTCATGGTCGCCGGCCGCCTATTCTGTACAATGTCTTCTTCCCTGAAATGCGAGAACGCAGATTTAGTGGTCGCCGACTTCTTCATCTTCCTGGGGAGCTTTTCCGGCACCTCGCCGGACGCCGGCTTCGTGTCCGACTTAGTCCTGCTCACATGAACACCATGTAACTCGCTGTAAATCTCATCAAGAGACCGCTCTGGTTCGGGATGCGGGATTTCTGCAACAACGTCCTCCTCTTCTACATCTTCATCGCTCTCCACCAGTGGTGCGTCGTCCAAATGGTGTTTCTCCGATTCGTGAGCATTCGGTAACTCAGAATGGTTGGCCGATTCATGAGCCGCGTTCAAAACAGTGGCATCAGGAGAGGAGAATCTGGAAGAAATAGGGTCCGTAGGGATGTAATTATAGAGGTTGATGGACTTGAGCCTCTGAAGCATAGATGGAGATCTCTGAAGCGGAGGTTGTAGAACTTCATGGGAGGTATGAAATTCTGAGGGATGGTGAGGGGATTCTTGGGATCTGTAAGAGGAGAAATTGATGGATTTGAGTCTCTGTAAGACGGAGGGAGATCTGGCGAGTTGTTGATGGCGATGGTGGTCGTCGTGAGCATCTGGTTGTTCGTGGTGTTTGTTGTTAGCGGAGGTGGAAGTAATGAAAATGGTGCCAATCACGAGCTGGAGGAGGAGAAAGAAGACAGTGGGAGTGAACCAGCTGTAGACGACGGCCCAGATTGAGGGAGCGGATGATACAGATTCCTCCAACATGGCTCTTGGGGGTTGTGGGATACAGTGAGAGAGGGGGGGTGTACTGGGATACAGAGAAAGTGCTACTGTCACACTCTCTCTCTCTCTCTCTCTCTCTCTCTGCTCTTAAGGGAGGTGTGGGAGCGGGTAGTAAAATCAAATGTTGACTGGGGGTAGAATGGGAAAGAAGGTTTAAGGTGGGGCAAGTGGCTCCCCATAGATTTTGGAATGGCTGGGGGGAATTGGGATCTCGAGAAACACGTGGGGACATAACATAGGTCTGTCACAAACAAACGACATATCAACGCCGTTGGTCAAATAGAAGGATTAGTGTCTCACAACATAGTAAATTAAAATTCAAATTTTTGTTAGAAGAGGTATTTTTTTTCGGTGCCCGTACCTTAAGCAAAATAAACAACAATATTTTGTTGGGTATATGTTTTGGTTGTGCAATATATAAATGGGGCTAGAGTTCAAAGAAAGCGAAAAAAAAAAAAACCAGTACACTCCTCGACGTCCTCAGTTGGTCTGGCAGTTCAGCCCAAACATGGAACCACACAGCATCCTCAAACCCAGATTTGCCAACTCGTTATCACAAGAATGGGCCTCACTCCGGATATATGCATAATTCTGATCTCTCGCTCTCTTCCCAAAACAATGGCTTGAAAAAAAAAATTACGTAATTAATTTTAAGTTTACAATTTTACAAGTTTAAAATAAATATGTTAAGTATTATTTGGACTGTGATCATCTAAAAACTCAAGTCAGTTTCAAATAGGGTAAATGTACAATTTTATCAACAAAAGTTTGGACCAATGAGTGTTTGGCACAAATAAATTTTGGAATGAGTAAAAATACCAATAGACAATTTAAAATGGTACAAATTCACCAAAACCATAAAATTTGACCAAATATAAAAACTTTGTTAGTAAAATTGTACCTAGATTCTTTCAAATAACATACTTAATGTCTTTGATGTTTAATAGCATAAGAGAAACTGATTTTTTTTCCATCAAGCAAAGTTTGGATGAATTGGGTCTTACAAGATTATCTGAACTTGAACTAGAACATGCATATAAGCTATATAAAAGAGCACTTCAGGATGGACATATAAATTATCCATCAATAAAATTTTCACATAAAAAATATTTAAACCTACCATCTTATGAGTTTCGAGCCAACAAATAACATATACTTATCTTGCATCACATATTCACATCCAGTTTTGTGAAAAGGGCGTGCTCAGAGAGCTCAGCGTGCTCTTGTGCACAAGTGTCTGTGTTTGTCTGCCTTGAAGTAAGCGAGATTATGTGGACAGCATGAAAGTGGTTGCTTGTTTGGTGTTTGTTTTTTAAAACGTAAGATTAACATTTTGGCACAACACCTTTTTTTTAGGTATAAGTGTGATCAGGTAATTTTGTTCAAGATATCTTCATGCTTCCTTTATTGATATTATCATTAGATATTCGGTTCGAGGTTTATAGCTACTCTTCTCACTACATGTGTTTTTTCTTAGACTTGAATTCAAGACTTAGAGAAATCTAATAGGACCTTGTCACGTTGAACCAACTTTATATTATCTTGTCATGCTTCTTCTTCTTCTTTTTTTAAATACATACGTAGTAGCCGGAAAGTAAAGAAGTTACGCTAGGGGGAATTAATTCCCAAGTCTATATTTTTCAGCAATATATATGCCGCATATGAAGCGGGCACAAGTTCGTCAAGACTGATGTAGCCAAGCCTTCCTTTGCCATAGCATTTGCAAGTAAGTTCTGGATTCTTGAAATATATCTCAGCTGGAGATTCCAAACAAAATGCGTCATACTCTTGATCTGTATAAAGACCAAGCTGCAATTCTGTACCTGATTCTGTTGCTTCAACATATCAATTAAAACTTTGGCATCAGATTCTACAATAACATTCCTGAAGCCCATGTCCCACACAAGTTTTAGACATTTCAGCAAAGCCCATTCTTCAGCTTCAAATGCACTGCATTGTCCTACCATTTGTGAGAATCCAACTATCCAATTTCCATTGTGGCCTCTAATAACACCCCCACAGCCAGCTGTATTAGTTGAGAAGGTCATAGCTATAGCACTATCTACATTAAGTGTTACCCAATCAGTCGGTGGTGGTTGCCATTTAAGTTCACGGCATGCTTCTTTTTAACAAGGGACAAGCAGCGTAACATTTTTTTACAAATTGGCAGGCCCAACAAGCAACACCTTCTCAGCCTCATCTAGAGTGTTTAAGGGGTTGTTCAGTTAAACGGTAGAAGTTCAGATAACCCCAATTGAATCCAAAAAGGTACTTATAAATCCAATTTGTGCTTTTATTATATATATAAAAAGTTTAGATGAGTTGAATTCTAGAATCACCAAGGTCAGGGCATACCTCCGGGCTTAAAGAGCACTTACAAAAATACTTATCGACGCCTACCAATAAGGTCCTCATATCGATGGAATTTAAATCTCATTTGTCTTGTTTGTGTAATTTTTTTAAAATACCTATAAACCCCAATGAATCTGGATTTCGCCCCTAATCGCACGTTGAGCATAAGTGATAAAGAGTAGCTTATACGATTGAAAAATCCTAATGAAACTTTTACAACAAAAAATTCTCCAATTTACCCTCTAATTTATTCTCCAAAATTCTCTCTAAATATTCTCTACACATCTCTTGCTTATTATCAATATATCCTATAATACTACTCCACCCATCCGATTGCTCTAAAATGGCTCCTCATCGGCTACATGCACATATCACTGTAGCTAACAGTGTTGCGGCTTGGATGACAAAAAAAAAATGCTTCGGGCTTCAATCAAAGCCGATGGCTTAGTAATATTGCTTTTTCAGCTTCGTTCAATTTGATTTTTCAGTTTTGGCAAGTGCCCGCCATTTTGGCTTTATTCAACCTACGCGAGGTTCTCCTTCTCTCTTCTCTTTATTATTTCGCCCTTTCCAACCCACGGGCCTTAAAATCTCTCCATCCCCTCCCATTCTTCTTTTTCATTTGGTATCCTTGCTCTGGAAGTGAGAACGGTGAGGAGGTAGAGAAGAGGATGCCACGGGGATGCTTCCACCACCATCATTGATCTTCACAAATCAAGCCATCCTTCTGAAGAAAGTGTCCTCCAAAGAAAAAGAAAACAATAAAACGATCTTCTCATCATAAGAGAAGGAAGTGGATGCAAGTAAAGAAGGAACTTGTACTTTGATTTGGGAACAATCATACTTTGATTGGAACCTGTATTTTGTTATATAACGGTGCCAAATAGAAGGAACATGTACTTTGATTAGTGAACAATTATATTTTGACTGAAGTATTCCCGTAATACGAGTGTTTATTTTTTAGCCAAGGTGTTTATAGTATCATATCTTCTTTAGCTCAATGCTATGTTTAAAGGAAAAAGATGAGTTTATCATTGTCTTCTCCTTACACAATCTGACCTGGTTGCACCTCTGTTTATGTATGTTCTTATGAATAGAGGTTTATGTGTGATCTGTGACCTCTATTACTCTCCACATTTTGGTTTATATAAATAGTCTTGCAACTTGCTGAAATAGAGACGTCTTCGGTCTCAAGTTAACCCTCTATTCATCCTTCGTTTTATCTAGATGGAGATGTCCATTGCTAACCTTTCTTATCATAATCGAGTCATTGTCCAAAACTTGGATTGTCGAGCCACTTCATCTAGATGATTGTGTATTTTCATATACAGGAATTGGTTGACTCATGTATATTGTTTATAAGTTCATCATGAAACTCTCAGTAATGGTGTATTTTCATATGCAGGTTACCCCGATGTTTCCTCTTACTATGATGCAACTAGTATTTTTCGACCCTCCTTAACCAAAAGTCCAGTTCTTGAAGCAATCACTGGTCCATTAAGGAAGTCCTTCATCATTGCTATGCCATGACTTTAAAGTGAATGAGAATATCAACTCCCAAATCTTTTTCTTTTGTTTTATGTCTTTTTTCTGTGCTTCTATGGTTTTTACTCCTCATTAATACAACAGTAGATGGAGATATATGCTTTTTTTCCTTTCGAAGTTAAATGTTTTTTTTTGTGCTTGCATGGTTTGTCCTCTTCATAAAACTTTATCTTGATGTAATAGTGTCATGGTTTTTGTACTGTTGAATACAACCTCATGGTTTAGCAGTTTTGAGTCAAAATGAAACATAAATAAATAATCACATAAATTTTTGCCTTATATTGTTTAGCATCATAATTCCAATGTTTTTCTACAAATGGATAGAAAGGAGTCAAGAGTATTTATTATCCAGAGTGCATACCTTATCAGCTTTTTTGTCTGCCTACTCTACTACCTTTATGTACAATCTCATATGAAGCATTTATTCAAATTATAATAGTTTAATTGGTAATGTGTTGTGTTCAATATGGGTAATGAAAGCTAATTAATAAATTATACTGGTAAACAATTTGTAGGGACATGAGTCACCATAAATAAGAATTAAATGTTTAAGGTATCACTATTGAGGAAGAAGAACAACCTGCTTTTGTCATATAACTATAGCTTTCTTGTCATGTAACTCGCATTATGGTGCAGCAGAAAAGGATAACCCAAATAAGGTTCATACCTAAGCCCGCTGGGATAAATCCTTATGTTAAACACATGCTTTTTTAACTTGGCTAAATGAGTGTTTTCAGCAACATAAATGAGATCATGATACAATAAGAAGGATAATTTGACCAACAAAGGAATCTAATCAGAAAAGCAAGAATGACTTGGTTCTATATATCCCATTAGAGGATCGAGTTTTACTTCATTTGTTTATTTTAGGACATTTATATTAAATAGTGCTTTATGTTCATATCTGAATCTAATTTTATTATTGATGATTTCATGACTTGGACTGAGAAAGTCAAGTTGATAGAGTGATGTCTCAAATACATATCTTGAGATACGCGCGAAGAAGGTATTAGCTTCTATTTGCCGTTTTTTCTTGCTATCAGATCTATATCATAAGTCTGTTCTATATTTTCAGGTCCCATTAGTATTGCTCTTTGATAGAAAGTGTTGACACATTTTAAGTTAAGCCACTGAGGTCATCCGATTGCAAGATCTCCTCCCTTTCTCCCTAATCATATGCTAAATCCAAGCATTCACTTTATCTATGTGGTTAGTAGATTGTCAAAAATTAGTGTGTTTTGTGGGTTTTTGCTTTTATCTTATGATTAATATCTTTTCTTCACATGGGGTATATGAAAAAGGTGTGCCTTTTCTGATACATACCTGCATCTTTAAGTATATTCAGTTTTCAGGCATATTATTTTATCCTTTTGTGAAATATATCAGCATATTGAAAGTATTATATCCATGTTTACTCGTAAGCACAATATTTCAAACTTGATCGCAGGATGGGTATAAAAGATCAAAGATTTCTTAAACACATAACTTTTGCCTTCTTTTGTCCAGGATCTCCAACGTGGCATCAATGATCTGAACAAAAGGTTTGATAAGCCATCTTTTTCAAGTTGAAGTTAATGTAGTATGCGTAAGACTTTTTTGTCTTTTGACGTTATGATTAAATATGTTTTTCTACATGGATATACATGTTACTTTTTCAGGCCATACAAGTGTAGGTCCTACATTGATGAAATTTGTGGATGTTGCTGTCATTATACAATTGTCACCCTTTTGTCCTTATAGTGTAAATGCTAATAATCTTTGTTTAAGATGGCTACCTATTTAGAGACTCTTTTTTCACCTTAGCATAAGCAGCTACCTTAAGAATGAAAAACCTGAAATGAATTGTCATATACGAACATTGATTGCCCAGCTACTCCTAAACACAATATCTTGTGTCATATCCCTTGGATTGAATTCTAACTAGCACGTATAGTTCCAATGCCTTCTCAATCTGACTAATTTTTTCAAGTTTTCCCCTTTTATAGTTGGAATGGAATTTAGAATTAACTTAAAGTAAAAACCCAACCGATGGAGTCATACTATGATGTGGTTATCCAGTAAGTCCTTACGATGCAAAGGTATTATAATAGTGATCATTATAATATATTAGTTCGTTATAATATTATTCCGTTATAATATTTGGAATGGAATATGAAATTAATTATAACAGTGACCATTGCATATATTGCTCATTTCCTCTGGATTACACTTTGCACATTCAGTACTCAATTATAGTTACATGTTTATACATGTGGAATGTTCTTGCTGCAAATTCCAGAGATGCAGATTGGTCTGTATTAGTTCATAACTTCATTAGACTATCAACAAACATGATGACATGAGGTTTGATGGCATATATTAGTTCATGCCCTTGCTATATCCTTATAAAGTCATACAATCACAGGGCATAATATATGCATAATCGTGCTTCAAAGGCTGTGTTTGCTTTTTATGAGATTAAGGAATTAAAAAATAAGGATAAGGAATGAAGATAAGGTTTAGGATTAATCTAAAAAATAGTTGGTATAAACTTTATGATAGTCATGGTTCAGCTCTATTTTAGTGGATTGCTGACAAAACGCCAAAGGATGAGGAATTAATATAAATGGCATAGCTAAGTTTAACATTGCTGAAAAATAAAGTTAACATAGATATTCTTCAACAACCAAGACACAAGAAGAAAGTACAAAGATTGGTACAATTAAGTTACTAATCCTTAAGTACTTTTAACAGTTTTAACTATACATACCATACAAAAAAGTAAGCCATGATAGTTTCAATTTTGAATGATTTTTGTAAGGTTCTGAAGCCGGACCGGTCATTGAACCGATTGTGGTACTGGGTCAAGGGTCAATGGGTCAGATCGGAGTCAAACCGGTGAGAAATTGAATATTTTAGGCTTATTAATATGAAATTCTAAGAAAAATATTTAAAAAAATTGATTTTTTTTTAAATAAAAAAAATACCAAACCGGGTTAGTCACCGGACCAACCTGGTTTGGTGGTCGGTTCCCAGGCCGGACCGGCCTGTCCAGTCCAGGTTCCAAAACACTGGATTTCTGCATTGTGACCTTGCAAGTTTACCATTACACAGCAAGAAACTTGCTGTCAACTTGATTTTTGCAGCAGACAGTCTAAGCACTGCAATCTATATATTGAGAACCAATTATATTGGGTTCCATTAATGACTTAACCCCTTTAAATCAATTCTGAATATATACTATTAAATCCACTTAAAATTGATAACACAAACTTGGCACCTCAAAATGTTAATAATAAGCTTGCAACCAAAATCAATACTTTAGTGGAATGACTGAAAAAATTTTGATATGAAAGTGTGGACAGCATATAAAATCAAAGATATAAGAGTGATTTGTATATGATGTTGGAGGAAGAATTAAAAATTTTCATTCAATCATGAAGCTTTTATCACAATATGTTGATCTCAAGTTATTGATGTAGTAAACATGATAACTAATATATATGTTATATTCTTACAAGGTTTATACTTAATTTGAATGATGCTTCACATTAACCCATATCCCTTATTATCGGATTTTGTAAACTTTGCATCCCTATAACTTGTCCATGTTGCTATCAAGAATTTGCCTTATTGTTTGTCTATATATTAGACCAAGTGAAGATATCATCATATACCTAGAGAGCAATTGATATATTCAAAGATTTCAGATTAGGCGGTCAATGAGTAAACTCTTTTAAGCAAAAATTTGTGATAAGTTAAAAACTGACTTCATGCAGTAGGACATAGGCATAAGAAAATTGACTTGTCATTGTCATGAAGATTTTTGCTTTTGAGGTCAGCGCCTGGGTAGCTGGAAGTACATTTTGATCAGCACTTGTGCCAAACTAAAACGACTCTCCATTCTCAATGCATCCCTAAAACGTATTACGGAAGACCATTGGTTTTGAACTACATTAGTTTACAATAAACACTCATCTTTAAGGTTTGCTTTAAATTTATCTAGTCATCCATGTCTAAATTAAAGCACAGTCATGTTGAACTATCCATAGTTATAGTTTACAAGGTCAGGGCTACTTCATTCATCTTTTTAGAGCACATTTGCATACATTTTAATGGTTTCAACTTTATTATATTTAGATTAGATTAGATTTTCACTTGCAATGACAACTGATTTGACACTTATGCCTTAATTTCTTCTTCAGCGGTTGTTGCATAATAAGTGAGCCAACTCCTTCAACTTCTAAGGAAACTGGAGGAATCCCCTGCAATATAGAAAATAAAGTAATGCTCCTTATATCTATACACAACTATCTGCAAGATTTACACATTTTGCAAGATTTAGCACATGTTGCTTCGATAACCTGTGAAGCTATTCAACATGTAGGTTTAGTATTGAAGGATTACATTTAATTCTCATTATATTAATTAGTAGTAAGATTTGTTTCCCCTCATTTATTCTTTTCTGGAAGTTAAAACGCTTGTAATCTTCATAGTCAAGAGCACATCAATCTAAATTTTCCCACTTAAAACTTCACAGGTTCACAGCAATTTGGAAGTTACAAGAGCTTTTTTGGTTAAGTACAATAGAACTTCATAGGTTTCATATAAATGCTTCGACAGTAAAATCCTGACCTCTTAGTATAGTTGCTTGGTTTTAAGCAGTTAATCATAATCTAGAAGCATGGAACATCTATGTTATGCATGTATTACCCTACATCCAAAATATTGATACAAAGTTCATGGAAATGTAACAACTCCAGAAGATGCTTCATATTTTGCTGTAATTGAAAATACTTGAATTTATCTTGATAGTCAAATTTTGACTTAAGGGAAAGTGTTTAATTGTTGTGTTAGAAGTTTTATTCCAACCAAATACCAATGGATAGTCTGCCATTTATGTGATTATTAGTATTTTTTTTTTTTATCTCTTTTCTTTTCCCAAACTACGTAAAGAAAGTATAATTTTTTTTGAAGGAATTGCTCCCGGCGCAACCCGGGGGAAAGTTCATGCTAGTTTCTCAACTAAAAAAATTTAAATAATATTATTTTAAATGTTGTTTTGCCCACTACTCAGCATTAATTTTTAAATTTTTAAATAATAACAATTATATAATAAAAAATAATATTTTTAAATATCATGTCATTTATTAAATCATATTTGATAATAATTATTAAATATTTAATTATCATTATTACTAAATAAAATCATGAAAATGTAAACAACTTTGTTAAAGAAACAAACATGATTACATAATCTGATGCAATCCTAACAACATAATTAGCTATTATATTAATCAATTTATTTATTTTTATTTAAATATAAAATCCAATGATAATGATAGATCCTATAATATACTCTTTGAAATATACTCTAATATGTATAATTTTTTTTTTTAGATATATGCATCGTGCCATCAAGTTTTATACCCTTTTTACTTTCAATTTTATTTATTAATATAACTTTATAAAATCATACCTTTTTATTCATAAGTGCTTTAAATGAGTGAAATACAAATATAATCATAATTCTTAAAGTCATTTGTAAAAAAAAAGAATCCAAATAAAAATCACAATTGATAAATTATATTTTTAACCAAAGACCTTAATCACAATGGTCCACTACTAAACAAACCGGCACTGAATCAAGCTCCTTCTCGTCATCACGTTGCTTATCAAATCACGCATCCTAAAAATTCAAGTCGTAAATAACCAGTCATCACTATTATTTTTTTAGAAAAATTATATTTAGGTTTTGGATAAAATAAATAAAAAAATAATCCTTTAAAATTTCAAAATTATCAAAAAAAAATTCTATAAGAGTTTTTTGTAATAAATTTTAATTCATGGGTCCATCATTGACAAGTATATGAGGCATCATTGATAAGTCTAAGGACTTTCACTAATAAATTTAGGGGTGTGTATTAATAAATCCATGAGTATCAATCGATAAGTCTATAATTAAAATTTATTATAAAAATCCATGATTGAAAATCTTTTAGTAATTTTAAAATTTCAATGGATTTTTTTTTTCTTTTGTGGAACCTTGAATATAATTTTATCTATTTTTTTTCACTCTGTCTGGTTCGTATTTTCTTCCTGCGCATTACAATAAAGTTTATAAAAATATTTGCAGGTCAATTATATCAAGAACAAAGAATTCATATTTTTCACATTTATGGTACAGGTACTCATCAAACTTGCGTGAGGACCTTTCTCTTATGAATATTCGGGTACGAGAGTCAACGTCACTGGGTCCCAGCACATGCACAATTATAGTCATATTATAAGTAAGAGATAAAATAAAAAATTGGTTCTTAAAATTTCAAAATGAAGAAATGATCTCAAGAATTTATCAATAGAGCATTTAGGCTTATCAATGATTCGCTTCTTGAGTTGTCAATAAGATCATTTTTTCATTTTAAGAATTGCTTAAAAATAACTTGGGGGTAAATTAATTGTTGAATGCTATCATTACACACAACGAGTGATATGTTGCACACGACAGGAAGATGTTTGCTTTTTTGTATGGAAGTTGTTTGCACATACGGAAGATTGATTACATATAATGGAAGCTCTATTGCACATAATCGATGCTTGTTTGCACACGTGATACTATTTAGCAATTAATTTACTTCTAAAGTATTTGTAAACCATTTTTTATTTTTTATTTGAGACAAGTCTGTAATTTTCCCATAATTAAATTGCCCAACATTGGCTTTATTATTCCACGTAATAACTTTATAAATAAAATCAAAATTCGTTTTCTCTTTTTTTTTTTCCTTTATCAAAATTTGTTTTCTGATTAAAATAAAAAGAAAAAGACAGAAAAGTACCATCAAATTTAATAAAAAATAAATAAGTTTTAAATTTCAATAATTTTAAAAGAACTGATTTAAAATTATAAAATATTGCAAATTTTGAGAACTTACTTAATAACCTTTAGTTTTTTTTGAATAAAAAATCTTCAACCCCTTGCTGGCACCAGTGACCACCGGCGACGGCCATAACTGGAGCTCTGGTGACCTTGATGGTGACCAACCATCGGAGCTCCAACGACCTAATATGTATTTTTTGATTTCTCAAGTAAAATTTATCAATATAGATATTTGAATTGTTAATCGTGATACTAAAATTATAAACGATGACGTAATATCTATTTTTTTAATTCCTCAAGAAAAAATTGTCAGTATTGATACATGAGTTGTTAATAGTGATATTAAAGTTGTAAACAATGTATTTATTAAATATTAGGCCGTCGTTTATAACTCTAATGTCATTATTAACAACTTAAGTATCTGTATTGACAATTTTTATTTAAAAAATTTAAAAAAACTAAAAATAGTTAAGTAATTTCTCAAATTTTGTAACATTTTAAAATTTTAAATCTGTTTTTTTATAATTATTGAAATTTAACACACTTATTTATCTTTTATCAATTTTGATGATATTTTTATGTTTTTTTTCTAAATAAAATAAAATTCAGGAGAAATTTTGTGACAGATCAGATCATTGCGTAGTTCAGAGACTTTCTTGTTTGGGCCGACACGTAAGGTGATAAATGATCTTCATACGTCAGTCATCCCTGCAGGCTTCACCGCCCCACGAAAGCTCCTCCCCGTTGTTACTGCCAGTGCTTACAAAGCGGTGGTTTAGATTAGTAATAAAAATTATTTTTTAATATGATTTATTATATATAAGATAAATTTATAAAATAAGTTTTATTTTAATTTATATGAATTTATTTTTTCACCGTTTTCTCACATAAATCCTAATAGAGGAATGTCAGTTACAAATTTGTTTGGAATATCAATATTAAAAAATACTCTGAAAAATGAAAAAAAATTATTTTTTAATAAATGTAATTTAAAAAATACTAAAACTAAAACACATAATTGTACAGTGATTGGAAAACAATAAAAAATGATCAAAATCTTTTTGTATGACTCGTTTAAATCTAACCAAACACTAGTTTGGTATAAAAACAAACAAAATGTTTTATCAACAAAAAAAAAAAAGAATGCTTTGAGGGAAATTGTTAAAATTCTCTTCGGTGTAAAATGTATAGACCACATGCCTTACAAACTGCATTAAACTGATGATCTCTCACTTATTAAAAAAAAATTCATCCTATTAAGTCATAAGGTGAATTTTCTTGTTGACTAACGTCAAATAATGAAATAAACAAAACCTATGGAGATTAAATTACATTAAGTATTTATTTATTTATATTTATCGTTTTTTAAACTAATTTATTTAATTTATAAATTAATATATAATCTAATGATATATAGTATATACTAAAATTAAGTAATGTATTTACTTTTTTTAATCTCTCGAAAAAAAAACTAACACTTTTATTAATATATCTAAGATATGATGACATAAAATTTAAAATGGAGATGCAGTGCGGTTATTGTAACATCCTTATTTTTTATTTTTGGGATATAATTATAATTTAGAGAAAATTATCATTTTTAATAGGTAATTTTTTAAAAATAAAAAAATTATTTTTATAATATAATATTAATATAATATATTATTAAAATATTATATATATATATATATATATATAACGTGGGGGCGGCGCCCCATGTTTTAAAAAAATGAGTGTGGCACCTTAATGATAAAATAATATTTAATGAGGCAGGAGGAGGTATTATAAATACCTCCCCGCCTCAACACACTTCACGTAATAAATCTGCGTGAAGTGTGTGCAGAAAGGTGACGGGTAAGATTTTGATAGGAGTATTTTTATTTTTTTAGGGATCAATAAAGTACCTAAAATCTTTTCTAATTATAAAACTTTTTTTATGAAATATTTTCTAAATAATTTTCTCTTTCTTATGATATTAATTTTATACTGATTAGAGAATATTTTAGGATTAGAATTTTGGGCAAGTTTGAGTTTTGTCATTATATGACTATAAGAATATAGATGATAACTAATAGTTAATTTTCATCGGTTTATTTTTGTTATTTAGTTGATATAAGATTTTATAATGAATTTTTTATATAATCAATTTATAAATAATATTATTTTAGATTTTTAAACCGATTAAATTTAGATTTAATAATTTATTTGGGTTAATGGAGATATTATTGAAATTTTAGTTGGTATAGTTTTAAAATCTGAAGGACTAAATTGTCATTTATAAAATTCGAAGGACTAAACTGTCATTTTATAATTTAAACCCTAAATTGTTATTTTTCAGTTTTTATAGTATATTATTATTAGAATTTGTAAATAAGTTATAATTTTGACTTTTGGAAAATTATTAAAGGGTAGTAAATTGATTGTGATAGATTGATTTTTGTCGTGTGTTTGAGCTCTTGGATTTGAAACAGTGTGATAATAATTAGCTTTGGCGAGAGGTAACCACTTTTCACTTATTATGTGTGTTGGTGTGTGTTTGTGAGTATTTGTAAAATGATTATGAGATTGAAAATCATATATGGATATTTATAAATTATTTCAATGAGTAATATTGAGGAGTATTTTGTTATACACTTGCTTTGTGGAACTTTGTGATTTAAATTATAAGATGTATTTGTATATTTTGAATATCCTCATATGTGTATGGAAATCTTGAGAAAATTCCTATTGAGCTATTTATTGATACATATTGGGTTGTTTGGTTTGGGTTGAGATGGAGAAAGTTATTTCGTGGTATAGCCTCCATTGGTGCACGATGGTTGGCTTTCTATTGTCCCACCAGTTAAATGATGGACCGTCCCACCAGTTCAGTGAGGGACTGCGACACCCCACTAGTTCAATGACGGGAAAGACCCATGGTCTGGAAACATGCTATGTGGATTTTGGTCAATCCTCATCATGTGACCGGAGAGCTCTTTGAGTGTCCAGTAACATGGATAGTAACTTAGCCCATGGGTCTAGTCGGCAGAAATAAGACAGTTCGGTTGGTTTGATGGGAGGCACTTGGGAATTGTGTTATGAGATTTGAGATATAATATTATAATTTCTGATATGAGATTTGTATACAAAACAATGATATTAGATTTTTAAAGAGGCATTTGGAGATAGGGTCATAACATTTATACCCTTTTTGTGAGTTACAGTAGCTAAGGAAGATACATTGAAGAGCTTTGAGATCAAATTTGTTGGTGTGATGAAGATAGACATAAGATGTACATCCAAACACCCTGAGTTGCAAATTGTTATCAAGGTATAAGAGGTTATAGTATTTTTTTTTAGGAGTTGAAGGGGTGTTTTGTTGGACAATGGTCGGCTCAGCATTTAGTTAATGAGAAAGGTGGAGGTAAGGACAACTTTAACTCAATGATATTTAAGAACATTGCTATTAAATAGGATGCCTCTAGCAGTTTCGAGAATAGGACAATTCTTTCAGTTGGCTATGTCATTTTGCTGAGGTGTATTTGAACAAGTCTTTTTATGAATAACACCATTTTTAGTTAGAAAGATGGATAAAGCCTGATTGAAGTATTTAGTCCCATTATCAGTGTATAGGATCTGGATTTAGGTTTGGAATTGGGTTTGGATTATGTTATGGAAATTAAGGAAGGTTTGATATACTTCTTTTTTATCTTTCAACAGGTAAACCCAACTGACATGTGTATGATCCTCGATAAATGTGATGAACCATTTAGACTTTGATTGTTTGGTATGCAGGATGGTCCCCATAAGTCACCGTGAATCGTGAAAAAGGGTTTAGAAGCTTGGTATGGAATTCTAGAAAATGACGTACGATGAAGTTTTACTTTTTCACAAGAATCACAATGGAAATCAAATGCATTTTTATTAGAAACAAGAGATAGAAGCATTTGAGACACATAATTAAAATTTGGATGACCTAAAAGTTTGTACCATAACTTTAATTAACCAGTTCTAGGGAGAGAGACTTTATTGCTAGACTTAATTCTACGACTATCACTCTGATCAAGGTAATAGAGACCATCAAGTTGTTTCGCACTCCCAATCATCATCCCTATTAGTAAATCCTGTAAAAGACAGTAAGTAGCAAAGAAGTAAGCACGACATCATTCATCATATGCTAATTGACTCACTAATAGTAAGTTGCATTTTAATTTTAGAACATGCAATATAGAATGCAAAGTAAGTGTAGCAGAGATTTTAACAGAGCCATCTCCAGTCACAACAGATTCGGAGTTATCATTAATTCACACGGTCATTCCCTTGGAAATAGGAGTATACGATGAGAAAAGCGTCCTATCGTCAGTCATGTGGTTAGAAGCTCCTGAGTCAACAATCCAGCAATTACCTATACACAAACCCTTTATTATAGCCAATTCTTGTAAGAAATTACATATTCTCACTACCATGGTAGTACGTTGTTTGTAGCTTGAAATGCTGCAAGCATTTCTATGATCTTACTTAGCTGATCATTCTAGGAGGTCTCACCACCTTTTGAAACTTCAGCCATATTGCCTCTTCATTTCCTTTCTTGGGCTTCCGATCAACAGGTTTACCATGGATGTTCCAACAAGTATCTTTTATGTGCCCCTATTTCTTACAATGATCACAAAATGAACGACCTTTGGAACCTTTTGAATCCATGGATCAAACAATAAGAGTTGAGGCCTCAGGAGGTATCAGAGTCACAATGCCAACATGAGTATTCTAAAGTATTGATTTGCGCCTATTCTCTTCATTGCGCAAAATGGTGTAGACTTCACGAACAGAAGGGAATGGTTCCTAGCTAAGAATATGAGGTCGAACATCATCATAAGTCACATCAAGACCAGCCAATAGCTCATATAATTGCTCTTCGTTTTCTTTGTGATCCTCATAAGCATAAGCTTGGCAATGATGAATTTTATTCTTCAGAGCATCAAACTCTTACCAGAGAGCGGACTTTGTAAGGTAATATTCATTAAGAGGTCTGTGATTTTGTTTCAGATCCCATACCTTTTTCTTAACACCAAATATGGGGGATCTTTTTCCTACAGGGATCTATGTTTCTCGAAAAGCTTCCCAAATTTCCCTTGCTGAAAGAAGAAACATAAAACTCTTTTTGATTGGGGATGACATCGTATTGATAAGCCAAGAGGACACTAATGTATTTTCAAATTTCCATGCTTGAAATGCCTTTGTTTCAGATTTTGGGGACATTTTTGTTTGACCAATTTTATATTTGAGTTTATCCCTTCTATCGAGAGCAAGAATCATGGATTGAGACTATTCCCGATTATTGTCACTGGTAAGTTTCTCATAAACAAGAAAAGCTGTGGAGATATCATTAGCACCAAGTCGTGGCATAGAAGAAGAAGAAGCATCAGAATCTATAGACATGTTGATGAGATTAAGTGGAACAATCTGACTTGAGACTGACCATAAATGAAAATGTCAGTTTGGGGTTACAAATTTTAGAAATGACAGTTTAGTCCTTCAAATTTTCCAAATTATAGTTCAGACCTATAAAAAATTCCAAATGACATTTTGGTCCTATGAAATTGCTAAATGACAGTGTGGTCCACTAGTGTATGTCAGTGAGACGAGGAGGCCGACGATGAAAGGAGGGTCGTCGAAGGGACTGGGTAAACGCTCGACGGTGACGGATTGGGAAAGACAATCTGACGGTGACGATCTTAGACTGGGTCAACTACGGCAAGGAAACAGCTTGACAGATGGGACTTTTGAGCTGAAGCACAGTTTTTGGCAAGGCTTGACGATCAAAAATGGGAGTAACTGGCTAAATGCTGTGAAGAGATTTTCCGCGAAGCTTGATGGTGTCGAAAAAGACTATGACTCTGGTGACGGCGCCGGAAAAATATTAACTCTGATTATTTTCAAATAGCTCTAGTACCATGAAGATAATCATATGAGAATAATTGTTATGTATTCTGATGAGAGGCTGATTACATTTATACACAAGAGAGAATCATATATGTCAAATTTGAAAATAATATCCTAACAATTATCTCCTATAATATTTAGATTTAATTAATCCCTATAATCATGGGAATCCTAATAATATATTATAATAATATATGGGATTCTATAATATATATTTTTGTTTGCATTACTTATATTGAAAGGCATTGGTAGCCCAATGTGTAACGGCACAGCATTTCCCACTCGGGGTCCCTAGGGTCCCTAGCGGTGCCGGACTGAGTCACCCCACCTCACTGAGGTCTTTTCCCAACCAGGAACTGTCCACCTCCCATGTGAATTTATACGCCTCCCCAGGGCTCGAAGGCTTAACTTGGGGTAAGTATAATCCTTAAGAGACACCTGGTATGGTGCAAGTGGTTACCAAGTGACTCCTAAGGCACGTACTTAACCCCAGGTCGTGCTTTTGAGCCCTGGGGAGGCGTATTAAATCCACATGGGAGGTGGACAGTTCCTGGTTGGGAAAAGACCTCAGTGAGGTGGGGTGACTCAGTCCGGAACTGCTAGGGACCCTAAGGACCCCGAATGGGAGACGAGAGACGCTGTGCCGTTACACAATGGCTAACATTTTGCGCAAACAAGTGGGGGTAATATTCCAATCATTGGGGGTAATTTATTTTAAAATAGGAAAATATGTAAGAACAAATGTTGTCTTTTCCTTTCAATTTCAAAAACGACAAATTGAATTTAATACTTCTCAAAAATTATGAATATTCGAAACACATTTTTATCTTTTACTCCCTTCGTTTTTATTTATAAGAAATTTTCTCCTTAATTGCGTAAAATGAACTGATAGTTAAAAGTAATGTATATAAAAAATGCCATGTTTTTTTTCCATATATGCCCTTATTTATAAAAACAGAGAGAGAATGTATAAAAAGTAAGAAATATAGTAAAATATGTTTTCTCAATGCTTTGTTGATTTCATTCACTTGGTGAGTTATCTCTCTCTCTCCTTAATATAACTCTTAGTGTGTGAGATAATTAATTATAAATAATATACATTTAATAAGGATAAAATAGAAAAAAATGAGCTTATATTTTCAGACAAAAAATGAAAATTGCTTATAAAAAGAATTAGTCTTATAAAAGAGGATGTTACTTATAAATAAGAGTGACGGAAGTAATATTTTTAAAGTTCTCTTTTTTTAGGATTTTTTCATTTAATTACGTTAAAAATAATAAAATAATAATAAAATAATGCTAAAAATAAAATAAGGATGCGTGAGCAGAGCATAATGAAACGATGTCGACATAGTCGCGCTAAATAGAATGCAAAAAGGTCAGTGGGCAGAGCACCTACCCGCTTCGTTGAGTTCTTCCCACCATTTCTTTCTTCAAAATGACGACATTCTCTGCCACCTCTTCTCCTCCCTCATCTCAATATTCCACCGTCTTCCTTCTCTCCCAACATAACTACGTTTTAGAAAACCACCCTCCGATCAGCCCAACCTCTTTTTATACGCCAGATTATTCTTCGTCCTTCCCAACCGCTTCCTCTCTCCTCTTCCCCCCTATTTAAATCCTCCATTATTCCCTCCCTTCTTTCTCCCATGTCTTTCGTTGAGGTTCGATTTTCTTCTCTCCAATGCCTTCTATCTCTGTTTTTTCCTCCTTCGCGATTGGATGTTTGCTTTATTGCTTATTGCTGCTCATACTTCTTGTGTTCCTTTCTCAGGATCTCTGGTCGTTGCTCCGGCTTGAGCGTCCTTTAGGCAACTCTAGCTCTTCAGGTAACTCTTAATTGCCTCTCTCTATGTTCTCTTCCCCGCCTCCTTTTCTGGGGTATATAGAGAGAAGACGAATCAAATTCTTGTTTTATTGTATGGGTTTCTGCTGTGATCAATGGGTGAAGAACTGGATGCATTTTGAAATAACTTAATAAATTTCCCTGAAGGAAATGAAATATGCAAATGAACGCCGGATATACAAAGCAAAATATTTGTATTTGGTTTATTAATATCTTCCCTTTCATAGAATTTAAATTGGATTGGGGTTGTTAAAGAGAGTTTAAGAATCCTGATTTGCATAATTGGCGTAGGTCAATTGTTTTTAAAGGGATTTTAAATTTTCTGCACTCGTTTTATGCCACAAATAAAAAAAAAAAGGACCGGTGTTCCAGTATTTACGTGAAACCATGATGAACTCAAGCTGCGGTGGGACCGACTTGGAGATCTGCCGAAACGACTCTGCCGCATTCGTCCTCAAGTTTGTGGCGATCGCATCCATACTCATCTCTGGGATGACCGGAATCGCCTTACCTCTTTTCGGGAAACATCGGTGTAATCTCCGCACAGACGGCAGCCTCTTCTTTGCCGCGAAGGCATTCGCCGCCGGAGTGATTCTGGCCACTGGCTTTGTCCACATGTTATCGGACTCCTCGGAGGCCCTCACAAATCCCTGTTTGCCCAAGTCATGGTCGAAGTTCCCCTTCACCGGATTCATCGCCATGATCTCGGCCCTCTTGACACTCTTGGTTGACTTCGTGGGAACCCAATATTATGAACGGAAACAGGGGATGGCGCGGGCCGCCGGAATCCAAGGACAGGTCGGCACGTCGGAGTCGGGCATGGAATCGGGAACTGTGCCCGTTGTTGAGGTTAAGGACTTGAGTGGGAAAGTGTTTGGCGAAGAAGAAGGCGGTGGAATGCACATCGTGGGGATGCGTGCACACGCCGCACACCATAGGCACAACCATCCACAAGGCCACGATGCTTGTCACAGTGGTGTTAAGGAACAGTCCCTTGTCGCCGGACTCGACCATAGCCACTCCCACGGATTTGGAGATGATGAGGATGAAGATGGTGCACGCCATGTCGTAGTTTCACAGGTAATATGCTACTCTACCTCTATTTTGTTCCTCACTTTTTGATTGTTAGTTCAGTGCTGATCATGATCTTCCAAATTTCAATTTTTTGAATTTTGAATGGCTTCTATACATGCAGCTGTGTTGACATTTTGTTATGTCATTCTTCTTTATGAAGAAGGCAATTCGCGCATTGGTCAGTTGGGCCACTTGAAACATAATCACAATTCTGGTCCTTTGATTCTCTAAACTTTCCCCATATCAACCTCAGTAGAAACTAAACTTTAATTAATCTTTATATAATCAACAGTTGGTGGGCAAAACAACATGATTAATCAACAAGTAGCTATTCTCAGTTTTGTTTCTGTCCGAGGAAAACTTCTTGATACTCGAATTATTGATAGATATGATAATTGTTAATTAACAATATGTTGTGTACAATGTTTGTAAAGGAGCATTTGAAACAGTAATGAATGGGCTGTTTTTTTTAAGACAAGGGGTAGGTTGGATCCAATAGTACAAGTTGTCATGTGTTTTCCAACTTGGATATGCAGGTACTGGAACTTGGGATCGTGTCACATTCAGTTATGATAGGGCTATCTCTGGGAGTGTCGCAAAGCCCTTGTACCATAAGGCCGCTGATAGCAGCCCTATCGTTTCATCAATTCTTTGAAGGATTTGCACTTGGAGGCTGCATCTCCCAAGCTCAGTTTAAGGCGTCATCAGCAACCATGATGGCCTGCTTCTTTGCCCTCACGACGCCCTTGGGCATCGGAATAGGCACCGCGATTGCCTCAAGCTACAACCCATACAGTTCAGGAGCACTCATAACAGAAGGCATATTGGACGCTGTGTCAGCTGGGATTTTAGTGTATATGGCTTTGGTAGACCTAATAGCTGCTGATTTTCTCAGCAAGAGAATGAGGTGTAACTTCAGGCTGCAGATGGCTTCATATTGTATGCTTTTTCTTGGGGCTGGATTGATGGCTGGGCTTGCACTCTGGGCCTGACCACTTTCTCTTTTGTGAGATTCCAGATGGTATTCATCATCTCTGTAACAGAGAGAGGGAGATAAATAACGTGAGTATTGTTGGGAGACATGTTCCATCTCCCGCACATAGCAAGCAAGGATTAAGGGAACGAACACAAATCATCAATGCCTGCCCTCCTCCCTCTACATGTGCGACAACAACATCGAGGAATGGGATAATGGACCCTTTATGGTCCAGGATGTAACTTTCATTGGTATTCAATGAAATGGGTAAAGGAGTAGATTAGAGTGTAACTTTCATTGGTATTTAATAAGAGTTTATGGCTGCGTTTTGTGTTATATTAGAAAAGTACTACGTTATTTGCAGGTTTTGATCAAATAAAATTAATTTATCATAATACCTGTATATAGATAATAATAGATAATATTATCAGTGGTCCAGTCTTTGTTTCTCGTGCTTGGAGTGAGGACAGGGGAGAGAAATGGACATTGCAATTGCTAGGTGATTCTCAAGCGAGCCTCGATTCGGCGGAAATATCTCTCGCCGTCTCACAGCAAGTCATAATTGCCTCTTAGAAAGGAACAAATGCTGGCTGGCTGTTTAGTGAAACATGATGTAATGTTTTTTACAGTCTAGAATATAAAGCCTCCAGGGATATATGCCTAAGCTTGGCTGGAATCTTATGCATTGCAGAGACAAACTGTGGGTGAAAGTGATTCGCTCTAAAGACAAGTGCGGATCTGACCTGGTTCCATTTACTATTAATCAAGACAAGTTGGGTTCTAAACACGTGGGTCGGCATTAAAAAATCTTGGAAATTTGTAGAGGATGGTCTGGAGAGAAGTGAGGTTTGGAAGCATGATATATAGAAATGGGTTATTTATTCACTATTCCCTCGGCCTATGATGCTATCACTAAATCTCCAGCTGCTAGCGATCCAATTTGGCAGCATGATTTGGAGGACGAACACTTTGCCAAGGTGCAAAACATTCATGTGCCTTGCTCTGCAAAACAAGATCCTCAATAATGCTAAGAGATTTCAAAGAGGAGTGTGTAGCAATGATCTTTGTACATGGTGCAATGATGGACCTGAACCTTTGCTTCGTGTTCTTGGTGAATGTGATGAAACCATGAAACTTTGGCGAAGAGTAGTGGACCCATCCATGCATAGCTGTTTTTTCGGGTCTAGCTGCAACGATCGGATTCGTTCAAACTTTCGTCATCACTGGGGTTGGCTTCAGGTCGTGTACCCAGATTGGCAAACTGTGGCAGACCATTTGGCAAGACAAGCGTTGGTAATCATGCATGGCTATTACCCACTAACGAACCCCGATGGAGAACTTATTAGTGTTTGTTTGGGAAACACATAAAAGTGCTTTTTTAAATAATTTTACAAGTTGAGATAAAACTCTGTTTGGAAGGGCTTTTACATCACTTTAAGCCCCATTATAGAGATAAAAGCCCAATTGAATTGAATGTTGATTTTTTTGGGTGTTTGGATGGGCTTATCTTTAAAAGAGTTTATGGTGAAATAAACTACTTTAACTTTAAGTCCTTCCTTAGAGCTTTTGCACCGAGCTTTTAGAGAATTTATGACTGATCCGTACATTGGCTGATCTGTACAAAAGCTTGATTTTTTTTTTTCAACATTAGATGATCTGTACAAATACGAATGAAGTACGTTTTTTTAATCAATGTATTATGTTTTCTTCCTATAGAGTTGATTTTTTATGTGTAAAGCTTAAATCATAAATCTTTCAACCCCCTGTCCCTCTGTCTCTCGCATCCTTTTGTTCCCTTCTTTTTCTTGTACAGTTTCACCGTCCCTTATTACAACAAGCATAATTACAGTTATAAATATTTGCTTGAAATATGACCAAATTTTTAATTAAAAATTCTAAAGATTTCACTTGTGTTTTTAGCATTTTGTCATATTAATGGGTCTTGAGTTTTTAGCATTTTGTCATCCATCAAATATATGTTATGCGTGTGTTAGTGTTTAATGCATGAAATGGTCTCAGTTGGCATGATGTTGTATATAGTTCAGGAAATTTGGGTGCTTCAATGCAAGTCACAGATGAAATTTATGTAGTTTGTGTCCCTTTGTTTCCCCGCAATTTATAAAGATACCTATGTAATTTATGCAGGTCACTTTTCATTAATTTTACAATTTACAATGTATGTTTTTATATACTTCAATTACATGTCTTTATTTCACTTTTAAAATAATCTGATATTTACAATGATTTTAACTCATGCTAGGTAAATATTATTTGATTGATTCTTGGTCAACCCAAATAAATCATATTTGTGACGCCATCAGGGACCTAATTGCATTGGACATTTTATCTGATTTGTTATGTTATATTTGACTATATCAAAAACTTTAACTTTGTATCATTTCTAATTTATTTGCATTTTCATTGCAATTTAATTATCTATTTCATCATTGTCAAATATGATTAAATACATTTTTTTCACTTTTCATATATTTTACAATTTTTTATTTTAAATATCTCAAAAGTCACTTATGCAAAAACCAAACTAAACACATTTTTACTTTTATAAAAATATTTATCTAATCGTCAATGCAAACATAAATAACTTACACAATTTGACTTTTACCCAATCTAATTATTCATAATTCACTCTTTAAATAAGTCATTTTTCTCACCGTTCATCCAAACACACCCTAAATGTAATTCTAAAAAATTAAAACAAACATGTAGTTAGCTTGTTACAAAAAAGATTGTACTGATCCCACTAGTGATGGGTAGAATGTCATCAGGTGGCCTTGTTTGTTAATTGTTATAAAAAATATAAAGCATCCAAGAATAGTCGCCACATTAATCCATCTGTTGGTAAAATAAAAATTGTTCAGATGGTTAGAAGTATGTAATATACCAAAAGTGCATGTTTAGCAAACAATAAAACCGTAGTTTTAAAAAAAAATTTTGTAAGTCGAGATAAAACTCTTCTCAGATACTTACCCCGTAAATTATAAAAGTTATTCTAAAAAACTAGTCTGCATATGCAATCAAAATAAAATGAATGATAAATTGATGGGATGTAGCAAAATTAATGATGAACATTAGTTGTCAGAATGTGAGCCGAGTGGGGGCGCCTGTGTTGACTGATCATGTGAAGTGAGAAGAGCACAATGCCCAGAATGAAGCAGAATTGTAATCCTATTTAATCTGACCTGGTTCTGAGTGTACTGTGATTGCTAACACACTAACACATGTACATGTTGAGAAGCGAAGTTAATGAATGACTTGGCATAGGATGCGTTTAAGAAACAAGTAATGATTATTGACCAAAAGAATGAAATGGCACATGTTTTTTGTTCATTTTCTGGGCAGCTGATTATTTTGACAGTGTTGAAATCACATGTATGAACAATCAGGAAACCAAATTGGAAATGAATTTTTGTTTTTTGCATCCTCATGGATTTCTACACATTATCAGCCACGACTAGAACGATATATAGTTATACTGTATCATTCTGATGTTTCAGCCATTCAAACTTTCTTTTTCCCTCCATGAGGCTGAAACAATGGCCCTCTGGCAGGCCACATGATAAACATTGCATGCTTTCTTTTATAGGTATGACATTCGCTTGCTTTTTACCGTGGACCATAAATAAATCCAACAACTTCATAATCATTTAAATTTTGGTTCTAAATATAAGATTTTTTTCATATATTTATTATTTTTTTTAAATTAATTTATCTAACTTATAAACTGATATATAATCTAATGATACACATAAACATATCAAAAAGATATTGTGACACATACTATATTATTAAATAATTTATTTAGTTTATTTAGTCTATCTAAATTACTTAACTAACTCTTATATTAAAGACCAATATAGTAGGAGTATTATTTTTTGTATCACAAACATGTTTCTGATCCAAATAAAAGAGGTTTCTGCATGATTCAAAAGCGCACACCAAGTATTTTCTCCTCTCTTCCCTGGCTTCCATTGCCTATCTCATGCAGGTATTGCTTTCTCTCGAATATTTTTGCCAGCACTTTTAACGAAATTACAACACCAAAAGTAGAGTCCGTGACATGATTTTGATTTTGTTGGTGGGGCAGTCCTTAGCCCACTTTGGCCTTTGCACGCCTTATTTCTTTTGGAATGAATTCAAAGTGTCTATATATGGGATGTCAAATATATATTGGCTGAGGTGATGGCTCATAAGTCAACTTTAGGCTTGTTTTGTGGCATATAGCCACTTACCTTTTACTTGGGATGCAAATTTTGTCCAGGTCTGGCTTTAAAACCCCCCTCCCCTTTTTACAGTTTGACGTAACAGTAAAAACTAATAATATGCAAGGTCGGCAGGTGAGGACAAGGGAGGAGCGGACCGTGATTAAACAGATGAGCAGAGAGAAATGGTTCAATTCAGCGCTTCAAACCGTTCCCTTTCGTTACTTGTTGAATAATATGGCCGTTTCGTATATACGTGGAAATTACATGCCACAGTGGTCCAAAATGTTGCCCTGGCCCAATATATTGAACCCGGTTTCCCCTACATCAACATGATCTCCACCCTCCAAACCTAACTCGATTTCAATGCGCCACGTGTCCCCAAGACCCAAACCACTGATTGTTGTGTACATACGTTGATATGGCTAGTAAAATAATACTCTCCCCCATGGTTAAAAAAAATAAATAAACTGACCCGACCGACGGACGGGTTAAACCGAAAAACCAAATTAAATGGGATATTGAATGAGAACAAAAAAATAATAATATATATACATAACATTTAAGTAGTAGTTATAGGGGTAAAATTAATAAATAAATATTAATTATTTTTTAAATAATTTATATTAAATATTAAAAAACCCTTCTAAAAGTGATTTGTATTACAATACGGAGAAATTAATTCAATATCATGCCAAATGAATGATTGGAGCATATGAAAAGTTTTGAAGACATCTAATTTAATGACCAAATTCTTACGGTAGTTAAACTTTGAAAAGGTCTTCATTGATTTTTTTAAAAAAATTTTATTTCCACTTCATTTAATGTCTTTCATTATATTAAGATTTAAGGGTTGAGATTTATTCTATTTATCATGATATATTTTTTTATATATGTTATAATAATATTTTATATAATATTAAATGTCACCATTAAAAATTAATCACACTAAATGCAGAGAAAATGGAAAGAAAGATTAGTTGAGACATTATTTTGTTTGTTTATGATCATGTTTGGGACTTTTGAAAATGTTTATTCATGTAAGGGCCTATTTGGGAACCTATTAGGAGGGGGGAAAGTTTATTTGGCAGGTAAAAGCCTATTTGGCATCTGCAGGCTCGTTTGGGAATACGGTAGCATTCACTGAACTTAAAAAAAACTATTTTTACTATAAGCTCATTGAAGTAGCTTCTGGCTTTTCTTTCATTGGATTTAAAAAAAAAAAACCGTTTTTCCCACCGCCAATCCAAACATAAATCACATTTATAATATGATTTTTTTCAATTTGACTTTTATAAAAGTCATATTAAAAAAAATAATCACTTCTCCACCACTAATCCAAATAACTATTAAATTGATACAAAACTCATTTCATATATTTAACTCATATACCTTAAATCATAATTAAATACCCAATTTTTAAAAGCTGTCATCGCTATCCGAGAAGAGCACAAATAATTCCTCTCCCAAATAAAGTCATTTGAAATTACTTCGTTGAGTGTAATTGAATTTAATTCTTTAACACATCAAATGAAACCATGCCACGTCACCTATGCTATATCGGCCCATGCCATCTTCCTTGGCCCCTCATTCTCAAACTTTCACTGCCTATTTAACCCATAGGCACCTATCAAAGATCACACTTAACTTCACACACCTATTTCCTTCCTCTCAACTGTCTCCCTCACCTCATGGAAAACACTCCCGAATCGCCAACAGAAGAAGAGGCTCTGGTCAGCAAGATACAAGAGCTTCTCACGGAATCCGACAGCGAAACGGCGCAGTTTTGCTTCGAAGAAGAAACCATAGAGGAGGTGATGCAGCAGTTTTATAATGAACTAGACGGTTCCCTCGTCGCCCCGCCCGAAAAGCCGTCGTCACCGCCGCATGTAACGGACGCAGGCAACAACGGAAGCTGTGGAGCCTCTGTCTCGGACTCAAACTCGACGGTGATGGCAGGAATCCAGTTGGTCGGCCCCAGTGGTGGTGGTTTCCCTGCGGGGAAGGTGAAAATGGAGGCAGAAGGCGAAAGTGACGAGCTAGACGATGACGAATGGCTCGGCCGAGTGCTTAACTGGGAACAGGGTCAGCCCGTGGAGAACAAACTGTGGTTCTGAACAAGCTTCACTTTTTATAGCTCTGTTGCTCTATGGGAATGCACAGTAATATTGTATAGTTCATCCTAGGTTAATATCGTTGGAAATGCTTATGTGGGTTTTCGTATGATCGGCAAGTTGTGTTGTTTATTTAGGTTTGCCAATGATATGATATAAAAATAGTGCGATTAGCTGGATTTTGAAGTTTGTATTCCCTCTCCTCCTTATTACAAGAAGGGTTTAGGTCATTTTTGTTCCGATAGTATTGGCTCATGGGCAATTTCGTCTTAGAAGTTTCAATTAGGGCAATTTTATTCCGAAAGTTTCATATGTGAGCAATTTTGCCCCATAAGTTTCAAATGCGAGGCAATTTCACACTGATCGTTATCTTAGTTAAATTTGACCGTTAGTTGACCAAATTGAAGGACAAATGTGCTCATAAGTGAAAATTTTCAGGGTAAATTTGGTCCTAAATTGAAACTTTCAAGTGAGGCCGGGAAAACGGGTTGAGCCCGTTGGGCCAGTCTGTTTAAGCTATGAATTTATAAAGGTCAAGTTTAAGATTTTTGCGTTAAAAGTGAAAGCAAGCCTAAAAAGGCTAGTCCTGTAAACACGATGACCTAAAATGGTCTGCCCTGTATGCCCGTATCACCCCACTCGTATGCGACCCTAGGTCTAGGGGAGAGCATTCGGTTTTTCGGTTCGGTTTTCAGAAAAAACCGAAAAAACCGAAAAACCGAATAAAGCCAGTTTAAAAAACCGAACCGAAACCGATTAATAAAATAAACCGAATTGAATTAACCGAAATATTTTCGGTTCGGTTCGGTTAATAACCGAATTAACCGATTTTTTAATTTATTTTATACAAAATAAAATATATAAAAAACAAATTTTTAAAAATATTATTTTTATCCTTAATATTAGATTTAGGTGTAAAATATATAAAATAGATTAATTAGATTTAAAATATATTTATATTTTATCTAATATTATTCAAAATATACACTTATTTAATTATAAAAATATGTATTTATCAAATAATATATATTAAATATAAATATATTATAAATATTTCGGTTTTTCGGTTTTAACCGAAATTTTTTTTAATAACCGAACCGAACACCGAATTTTTTAAAAAATAAAAACCGAAATTTCACCGAAAACCGAATTAACCGAACCGAAAAAACCGAATTGAGTTCGGTTCGGTTCGGTTTTCGGTTTCGGTTCTAATTTGCTCACCCCTACCTAGGTCACGTAGGGCTACTCGTTGAGTTTAAACATATCAATAAGTGGAGGAAAAGAAACTAACGAGGATTCTCATAGTAACGGCGAGTGAACCGAGAACAGCCCACCATGAGAATTGGTAGCCCCTGGCGTCCGAATTATAGTATGGAGAAGTGTCCTCAGCGACGGACCGGGCTCAAGTCCCCTAGAAAGGGGAGCCGGATAAGGTGAGAGTCCCGTTGTGCCCAGGCCCTGTCTCACCACGAGGAGCTGTTGGTGAGTTAGGTTGTTTGAGAATGCAGCCCCAATCAGGCGGTAAATTCCTTCCAAGGCTAAATACTGGCGAGAGACCGATAGTAAACAAATACCACGATGGAAAGACGAAAAGGATTTTGAAAAGAGAGTCAAAGAGTACTTGAAATTGTCGGAAGGGAAGCGGACGAAGCTGGCGGTGCGCCCTGGTCGGATGTGGAACGGTGTAAGCAGGTCCGCTGATCAGCTCGGGGTGTGAACCGATGCGAATTGCAGTGGCGGCCCAAGCCCAGGCGAGGATATGCTCGCGAACACGTAATCACTGCGATTGTGGCTAGTAGCGCGTGCTGTCACGGTGTGCCTTGGCACCCGCGCACTCCCGGCGCAGCATGCGCTTAAAACACGGACTAAGGAGTCTGACATGTGTGCGAGTCAATGGGTGAGTAAACCCGTAAGGCGCAAGGAAGCTGACTACCGGGATCCCCCCGTGGGTTGCACCACCAATCGACCTTGATCTTCTATGAAGGGTTCGAGTGAGAGCATACATGTCGGAACCCGAAAGATGGTGAACTATGTCTTAGTGTGGCGAAGCCAGAAGAAACTCTGGTGGAGGCCCGTAGTGATACCGATATGCAAATCGTTCATCTGACTTGGGTGTAGGGGCGAAAGACTAATCGAACCGTCTAGAAGGGCGTATAGGGCAGACCATTTTAGACCATCTGCCCTACAGGGCCAGCCTTTTTAGGCCCACTTTCATTTTTGAGACAAAAATCTTAAACTCGACATTTATAAATTCATAGGCTAAACAGACCGACTCAACGGACTCGACCCGTTTTCCTTACTCTACCTAAAAGTTTCAACTTATGACCAAATTTTTTCAAGAAGTTTTCACTTAAGAGCAAAATTTCTCCTCAATTTGGTCAACTAACGGTCAAACTTAACTGAGATAATGGCCAGGGCAAAATTGCCCCACATTTGAAATTTCCAGGACAAAATTACTCACATATGAAACTTCCGGAAATGAAACTTCTGGGGCGAAATTACCTCTGAGTCGATACTTCGGGGGTAAAAATGGCCTTTAACCCTTACAATAAATCATCTAATAAGTATTTTTGGCTGGCTAATAAGGCACTTACAAATTTTCAATTAGTATTAAATTTTTTTTTATGTATGTCCATAGTAAATAAAAGCAATGTGAGAGAATAATAATTAATACTCTCTTCGTTTTACACATTCTCCGTGTTTCTTTTTATTAGAAATATTTAGAGAATATAATATTTTTTTTATTTTTATTTAATTACTTGTAATGTCGTGATATAATAAATTTTCACATCTCCAAAGATATATTATTTTTGTCATATTTATTTTTTTTTATTCTCTCTCTTCTACCATATTTTTTATTATGGTAATTTTCTTACCTTACTTTATCCCATATGTCCTCATATTTATTGAAAAAGGCTTATAATTTTGATTTATTTATTAGTTTTAACTGACATTTTAGACTGTGAGATTCGGTTAAATTTTTTTTGTAAAAAAGAACAAAGAGTGATATTTGAATTTAGTGTTGTTAACTTTAATATTTTTTAACTATTTTTATTAGTTTATGAGAATTGATAATTGGTATGTTATCATTATAAGGATCAGGGGAGTAAATCACGGTGCTTCTGCTTCTTTCTGGTGTGTGTTTCTTTTTGGATTATCTAATTACCTTCATACATTTACACTTCAATTGGAGGTTTCATATATTTATTTAATGTACACTTTTTCCACGGCACCAGCAATTAAGGACTCATATTTTGTAGGTGAGACTCATTAATAGAGATGGGAATGGTGAATCACACATCATCTCAGGATGCGACCAAAATAATTAATTTAAGTAATTTAATGAACCGGCTCAACCTCACCCAATTATAGAACATGATGAAGAAGTAACAATGGACAAATATGGTTTCTTCCACGTCCAATATTCAACACACCTGTTAAAAGGTGATGATGATGTTAGTCCCAGACAGTATAAGAAGCAGGACAGATTGGTGGATTGAACTTAAAAACCAGAAGATGACATGTCAACTAACCAGTTGTACGTTAAGTACGAGATTTTAAATGAAGATTGAGCTGAGCTAGCTATATGGGTGTGGTCACCATTTTGTGCCTTGAAGGTAGGAGGAAGAAAATCAGAGATTTGGTCCACACTACTATGTGGTGGTATTTATCCTCTAGCCTCGGTTTTGGCTCCTTGCCTAGCTAGGTCAGCGAGTTGGGATTCAGTTTTTAATTCAATTGTGCCTCTCATTTATTAAGGTCCACCTTCCCCAAAACCATACGACAGCTATCTAATTTATTACGGTCAGTCCCCTTTTTATACACCACCTTTGATTATACTCCCTCATGTGTTTTTTATAAACAGTTTTTTTTTAATTGTGCATAATGAATTTGCGGGAATGATTAGTTAAAAATAATAAATATAAAAAAAATATTTTATTTTTCTAAATATGTAAAAAGAGTATAGAAAAGAGGATTAATAAAAATATAATCTTTATTATTTTTATTATAAGACACTAACTACCAACAATTTTTTATCTTTATTATAAAACACCAAATGTCTTTAACTGATTCATTTATTACTATTTTTCCAGTATGCCCTCGTTTTAATTAACTCATTTAAATCTACATCATTGAAGTAGGGATAAAGTTGGAAACATTTATCAATTTTGGACCAATTTAATGACTTTCATTCCCTCATTTGTGAGAAACGATAGTTTATGCTTTATAATAAATACCATAAGAAGTATGAGGGAGAACAAACAATACATGAATAAATGAAAGATAATTAGTGGTGGGTGATGGATAATTAATATAAATTTATTTATTTAATAGGGTTTGAAAAGGAAAATATAGTTTAAATTTTGAGATACAATAAGAAAACTGCTTATATTAAGAATCGAGTTCAGGAAAGAGAAAGTTACTGATAAAAATAACTAGAGGGAGTGTGCATCTTCTATCTGAACTTTTTTCTACTATTAATTGTTGCAATCCTAGAGTTTCAACTACTACCTCATCCCTTTGCTTTTTTTATATAAGAGCTTAAAATTTGAATTGTTTTTATCATTTTTATAAGAATTCGACAAGAGTTGTTTGAGCAATTAATTATACTTATACTCTCTCCGGTCCAGAGTACAAAACACTTCTATAAGGAAGATATAGTCTATAATATAAGTTAAAAAGACTCTTTCTCACAAACAACTGTCATTCAATATGGTTTTACAAAACCTGATTAGCCAGTGATAATTAAAAACTATTTCTTATTCAAGACATATCTGAGTTTAGGGTATAAAACCTGCCCACAAACCCACTACAGATAAATTCATTGCTCTAATAATATATAACAAACAGGAGAAAATCATAACCCGCGAGTAAGAATCCACACAAAATAATTTCAAACATAAATGTGGTTGTGGGTCCTCAAAATGTCAGAGTACGCAAAATAAGGCCTAACAAGGGTTAAACAATTATTCAAAAACATTATTCAAACAGTAAATGTGGTGTTCCAAAAATATTAGGGCCCTATAATGGCAATATAGAAGTTAATACAACCCCAATACCAAAAGAGGCCTACAAGGTTCTGTATGCCTATGCCTCTGGTTACTTCTCTTGGCCTCTAGCCGAGTTAAATGTTTAGTCTGAAAAATTATTTACAACGATGAGGTGAGACATAAAGTCTCAGTAACCAAAAATCAATTTACAATTTATGCAGGAAAATATTTTAAGTCAGAGAAGCAGGTTTAACTGACATAATAATAATAATATTCTAATTAATTAAACTTCACATAATATGATCAACAATCAGAACCATATCCACTCATCCATCCTGCTCCTCCTTATAACTTATGGACATGATACAGCTTATCAGTGCTAGTATACCCAGCCAAATGTTAGCTAGTCACCTCAATAATATTGTCTCATCCCATGCCACCACTGATATACCGCAACAGGGAGGTGTCCGCCCAAAACACTCAACTCAACATCCAGGCCAATAATGAGAGAGCCAATAGGTACAATTTCACAATATCTCTTCCACACAACCCAACATATTCTATAATAGAAAAATAATAAATTAATGTAGTTTTCGAAAACATTTACAAAACTATCATACCTTGTACAACATTACATCCCAAATAGTATAACCATCACAACAGTAACATCCTTAATAATAATCTCCGCTCATATATATACGAGTTGGAAAATACACTGCTTCACTGAATTAAATTTATATTTAAACATAAACATAATCTTTCAAAACACATACAAAAAGTATATATGAAAATAAGGTTCAGAAAACACCTTATTACAGTCCAAAGCAAGCATGTAGAATAAATTAACCCCGGTTACCTCAACTCTAAGCTTAACCTTAATTTGAGTAATAGAACAAGAGCAATCACCAATCACAAAAAAACTCTACATTATCAATATAGATATCAATTAACCACAAGCAACAATAAAATAAATAATTACATAATTCAACTCCCGAAAACATAATTTTCTCTACAACCATTATCCTTAATTATTCTAATTTCCTTAAAAATCCTTAGCCATAGATCATTCCTCAAGAACCCAAATCACTCATTAAAATTCCTAAATAACCTTTATAACATTATCTCACATTAACCACTCTAATTTTATAAATTAAAGTTTCACCTTCAACATACCTATAGCCATAAAATCATCAATATTAACCTTCTAGACCAATTAAATCTTTTTTTCCTAATTTATATGAATATAATTTAATTATTAAACAACTCTTCAAACCTCTACATAATCAAAATCATATCAAATTTTAACTTAAATATTAAGTTCTAACTCATATTTTCACATAGTTCAAAATCTAACAAAATAAACCAATTAAAACCTCAATAATACCTCCAATAATCCAAATAAATTATTTAAACCAACTTTAATTGATAAAAACTCCCTCTAGAAACTAATTATGACTTGTTATATATATAAAAAATTGATTATAAAATTATAAAACAACCAAACAATAAATTTAAATAGATTAAAATTAACTATTAATTATTATCTACATTTCTATAATTATATATTGACAAAACTCAAAATTTGTCTAAATTCTTATCTCCAAAATAGTTTCTAACTAGAAGAAAATTACTATCATAGGAAAGAGAAAATTATTTACAACATTTTTCATAAAAATAAGTTTTGTGATTATAAATGATTTTGAATACTTTATTGATTCTCGAATAATTAGAAATACTCCTGCCAATGTTTCGCCCTCCGCCTTCCAAAAAAATCACTTCACCTACGTAAAGTGATTATTGAGGGAGAAGGGTACATATAATACTACCCCCATATGGCTCTAAATTGGCGGCTTACTATTTTTTTTATATATTTTCCACCCAAAGCCCCTCTTCTTCTCTTCCCCCTATTTTCTCTTGCTTTCCGCTCACAACATTTTCCTTTTTCCTCCTTCCTTCCTTCTTCCTTAACCATTCCTTTTTTACTTCCTTTTTTTAATTATTTTTTTAAATCATATTTTAATCAGATCCCCTTTTTATTTCAAAAATTACCTACTACATTTATCTTTTTATAAATGATTTTTTAATTATAATTATATCTTATAAATAAAAATAAGGATGTTATATAAGTCACTTCCAGTTTAATTAATTTTTTTCCTTGTTTTTCCCCTATGATTAATACTCGCTTTCCAATTTTACCCACTCACTACACCCCCTCTCAAATAACATTCTCAATATAATTAAACACATTTATCAAGAAGGGTAAATGTGGGAAAAAATTACATTTTATGACACATTAAATGACTTAACTGTCATTTCTTATTTTTCATGATATAGTTGAAGTGTCCTATATTGTGGACTGGATGGAGTATTTCTCTATCTCTCTCTCTTATTTGTTCCTCATAGATAAGGACATATTTAGTTAAAAAAATTTATTTTAGTCATACTTATTATTTTTAACCAATTTTAACTTATTTCTTAAACCGTTTAACTCAATTATCGAGCTCTTATAAACATGAATGGAGGGAGTACTCTTTTAAATCACACAAAACAAATTTTTATTTAAAATTAATTAAAAGCAAAAAATATATAAGAAATGTAATTTTTTTATAATATATCTTTATTTACGAAGATGATGAGTGTGAAAAAAATGAGTAGGAAAAATATATGGAAAAGCATATAATTAAATATGGGTAAAAATGAAAAAAGTAAATTAAATTTTTAGACAAAGTCAAATTGTTGTTTATGTATAGGACCAACAATATGTAAAAAAATATTACTTATAAATAAGACCAAATGTAGTATATGAATTACTCATTTGTTCCCATATAGAAGTTATTTCAAACATATTTTAATATAATCAATAAAAACCTCAAATCACGAGCAACTCCACTGTCTTAAAAATATAAATGATTATATTCAAGCCTAATATTATTTAGTAAGGTACCTTAACACTTTAAAGTATTTTTCCACACACATCCTGTGTTTAAAGTATTTTGTAGCACACCCTGCACATTTAAATGTTTTTTTAGTGCTCCTGTCATCTTAAAGTATTTTTCACATGCCTCCGATACTATAAACTATATTTTTGTTGCGTCTGACACATTAGAGTATTTTTTTTAAGTGTATTTATTACCTTATCTAAATTATTAATAGTAAATTGCATAAAAAAAGTATTTTAGATTAATAGACGCATCTATTACAAAATATTTTAAAATATTATATAGATATTATAAAAATAATTTAAAGTTTTGATTGCACGTTTACCTTTTTAGCACTATTTAAAAAGTTATATACTTAACTCATGCCGAAGTTAAAGATTTTTTTTTCCTTGTCGGGCGCTAAAAATTCAGTTTTATATGAATGGTCTAGTTATATAGGGTCTGTTTGAGTTAGTATTTAAAAAATATGTTTACATAAATTAAAATAAAATTTCTCTCACATACTTATCTCATATATTATAAATCATATCAGAAAAATAACTTGCACTACTGATCTAAACAAATATATAGTATGCCAAGCCTTGGTCAAATTTTTTTAGGTTAACTGCAAAACATTAAAAGGGTTGTCTATTCGATATGACTGAAATCTTCTCAAGTCAACTGTGCTCTAACGTTTAAAGAAACATATTTATTTAATTTAGGAAGATTAAAAATAAAATAAATTATTTAATTATAATATATGTGATATGATATTGTTAACATATTTATATACAATATTATATTATATAGGCCGGCTAAAAAATGTTAGATTATATATTAATTTAAAAAATGATAAATATAAAAGGATAAGGTGGAAAATGATCTTACATTTAGATTTTAGGATTAAAGTTCACCCCCAAGCTATATTATACATTTAAGACTCACAGAGTATTACTCTCTCCGGTATTTAATATGTGACATATTTTTAGAGTTGATTTTAATTCTGAATATAAGATATAATCTTTGTATTTTTTAATATTTTTTTAATTGAGCCTTATTGATACTCTGTTAATAATAATAAAGAAGGAGAATGAATGGTGAAATTAATAATGATGACTTAGGTGTTTTAGAAAATATATATCATATTAATTAAATTAATTAATATTTTTATTCTAATCAAATTAAATAAAATATATCTTATATTTTTTTAAAAAAATAAATATATTTTATATTAAAGATTATAGAATATATTATTATTTTGTTTGAAATAAAACACCACAAGGGGTCCCTAGCCTGGCAAAACAGACAATAAAAGAAATGATGGAGAGGGGTACATGACCTGGCAAATAAAGGAGTGTCTAGATTTGGGCTTTCAACCCACCATTGGGCCAAGGTGATTAAACCACAAATTACTTAGGTCCGCTTTCTTAATTCTTACCATGAAATGGAAAGCAATTGCTTGTTCGTTGTCCCATAATTGTTAATCCTCTTCTCTGATTCTAAATGTTCTTTCTGGATGATGGCCAAAAAAGATACCACCTCCCTTTTAAATATAATACCTAGTTAATTTTTTTAAAAAAATTAATAGAATTAAATAAATTTATACTTAATCATATCATATATATGTCGTGTATAATTAAATCATATATTAGTTTATAAGTCAGATAATGTAGTTTGGAGAAAAAATGATAAATATAAATATTTTAAAGTATTTTAATTAACTTCTTTAATCTCTCTAAAAAAATTAATTATATCTTATATTTAGGATCAGATGTAGTATTAGTTTTTGTAGAAAATCCTGCTCCCTCTTTAGTCGGCCCTACCACATTGCCTTTCTGTTTTCTTTATTGGGTGAAAGCATGTAGCCTCTCTTTTATTCACGACTCATCACAACCTTATCATTTGAATTTCGAACCAACTACTTCAAAAGGCCCATTGCATCAGTTTTAAACCTATATTAAACATGTCTTCAACACTAATCATCATCCCCTCGTTAATGAATTTAAATCAAATTTATTAGAGTTAAAAAATAGAGGGTTGGGGGCTTGGGGCCTAATTTTGCACATAAATTAAAGTTTTCATGTAGGAACAGTGTATATCGAGAAGCTTTTTTTGGATTCAACGTGGCTCTACTTTAATAGTGACGTGTACCCCAAAATAAACAGTTGGACTATGATCAGTATAAAAACGGTGGCATATAATTTTTTTGTTGCAAGAAAAATCCTGGTGTCCAAAATATTATAGTAGCATTAAGGACGTGCAGTTATATATATACACAGTGTTATAGCAAGATGGATGTCTGTCAATCTCAGGTTTAGAAAATAAACTCATATTGGGGCACCAATATTGTCCTTTATCAGCAGAACCACTTGCATTAGCGTTCATGACAGCGTCATATATATTGAGACAAAGCCACCATCGCCATCATTATGTATGATCCACGTCGATCTGAGATAAGGATCTTGTGCGGCCACACCAGTCTCTTACGTAGTTCCCTTCTTCATCACAGAAAAAACCCCCCCTCAAATTACGATTAATTTCATGCACATATATATTGTTTAATTACCAGCTTCTTGAATCAACCATAAATTCACTATTATCATCAGCAAGCTTTTCAACCACGCCTAAGGCTGCCAAAAGCTACAGCACACACCTTTAAGTTGTGATTTCGTTTAGAATTTTTGTGTGGATCTTAATCTCTGTCTCTCTCAATCCGTTATCAACAAGTTTAATTTGTTTATTACATCACTTGCCCACGCAACGTATATACATATGAGTGAATTGTATTTCAGTCCTTAATATATAACATCTAGTTTGTCATGTAATTTGTAATATAAATTAACTGTACTATAAATTAGATCTTATTATATCATTGTGGGCTTCATGTATATGTATATAACTATTTGTATACTCTTCCAGCATTAATATAAGACATATTTACATAATTTGATTAGATTAATAAAGTTGGTTGAGTTAGTTAATATAACATGTATTTTCTAAGACACCCTAATCATTTTCCTTAATTTTCTCTCATTCCTCCTCCTCTTTGATTATTGTTGCTGAGGGAACATCAATAAGAGTAAATTAAGAAATAATTGATAAACATAAAAATTATATCTTATATTTAAAAATAAGATCAATTTTCCAAATATATTTATACTAAAAACTCGACCTTAGATGAAGGGTTGGATTCAATATCTCTCAGGTGTATCAATCCAAAGTCTGCTATATTGGGAAAAGCAAGTAATCATTGCTCATGTTGGCATGTTACTGCTATAGTTGAGATACACAGAATTATTTACCTAAAATCCAAAGTGAAAAAGCCTTTAAAAGTCATGGCCACATAAATGTATGAATCGGCACGGTTTATCTGTTTCCTTATTCCGCGATTAAAAAAAAAAAAAGCCTAAATATACGAGTACAGAACTAAAAATATCCAAAAGGGAGGTAGAAAATATGTGCAAAATATTTCTGAGAGGAGGTAAAACCCATATATAAAAGAATGACAGAAAATTCAAAAGGAGTAAATGATTCATATGGATCAAGAGGTGTGGGTGTGTGTGGGGACTGCTGGGAGCTGTCTATCTCACAAAAACTGTCTCAGCAGTGCCAACGTTGATGTTTTTTTGGCTACACACTAAGGATTCAAGTAAGGCACTACCTCATCCATATCATATCTGCCCCCACTATTCCTTCTTCAGATCTGCACCACTAAATATCCTCATCATTCCTAAAACATTTATTCCCTATAAATTCTTTAGTACAGCTCCTTGAAAACTTAGTCTAACCAATGGGGATATATCAATGATATATATAATATAAGAGTTAATAGAATCTTCGGTGCTTATAGTTTGTTCTCATTTTAATTTTAGTTTTTACAATTTCAAATTATAGGTTTTAGTCTTTCAAGTTTTTTTTTTCTATCTAAATGGTTAACTTAACTCTCATAGTTTGATAAGAATTTGGATTATTTTTCTCCTTGAGAGATTAAAGCCAATAATTCGAAACTATATGAACTAAAATAAAAATGAGAACAACTATAATTAACCCTATGTATAATTAAAGTGATATTACTAATGCTAAAATCACCCAAGAATTATATAGTATATATAACTATGAATTGAAGTTGTTACGAATTTTTTTTAGTGTTACTGTCGATTATGTTGCCCCACTCTAATTCATAGTGACCGTATATATAAAAATTTTACTATTGGGATTTTGGTTTTGGAACTCTGACCATATATGTTCCTTCATAGCTGGGTCTCAAACCTAGATATATTAAGGAGAATGGTTGTTTCAGATTTTTCCGATGTCCAAAGAGTAAAACTCAGTTGAATTTTTATGACATAGCTAGATCAAAGACGGTGGCGGAAGTGATGATGATTTTGTATTTTGGACCACGGTCTTAGGATGCTTATTAGTTTCCAGATGAATAAAATTAGAATCTAGCTAGCTAGGTCAAGTTGATAAAAATAAAAAAAAGATATATATCATCCCACTTTATCTAGCCAAGTGACCGTTCGAGTAAATAAGACTGATAAACTGGATACGTATATGAGGACCGAAACTGCAGATAGGGTTTTGTCATATACTGGGAGGTCGATCAATTGCATTCTACACTTGCTTTTATCTCTGTCTCTTTGCATATGCATATATTAATATGTTTTGTTTTCTTATATATATATCAGTCACGTGAATGCCTCTCAGTCCTCTTAGCTTCTCTCTTTTTCTTCCCTTTAATTTATCCCCCTTTCATAACCCTATTTTTTGTCGTCCCCATTTAGTCATCTTCTTCTTGCCCTATATCTTAATATTCCATCCCTTATTCTGTCCATTTTTGCAGGCGGTAACATCTTGACCTCTCTCGCTCTGTTGGATCCATCGATGACTCCTGTTGCTATGAACCCTCCAAACCCTTTCCTTCTCACCGATCAAATAGAAGATCAACACCAACACTTCGTTTCTCCTCTTAATCAGGATTCTTCATCTAATTCTTCTCTCTCATCACGTCCTACTTTCTTCCACTTACTTGATCAAACTCAGACTGCTAGAGAAACCCACCGAGAGTTAAGACATGATCAAGAGGTATAAGATCCTATCTTACTTCATATTCTTTTTTGAAAGCTTATCATCAACTCCTCACTTTGCAATCATCAATTTATATTATATCATTATATTTTCACTACCTCTCCAGGTTCATATATATATATGCGCTTGATCTTAATTTGATCGACTAAACATCCATGATCAGTAGTAGTACTTGTGTCGCTATTTTTTGATCTTCACTTTCTTAGTTTTGAATCATGAACGAATTTAATTTTCATGGTCGGCTCGGTGATGAACCATTGATGCAGATATATATACAGACGAACATGTGTGTGTGTACATACATGGCTTGATTAATTAGTAGGGAATCAACAGCTAATAAAATTTAATCTGTTTCCTTTATGCAGATTTCTGTGATTGATATACGCTGACACCTCTAATTTCTTTCACATATATACGTCTTTTGTGTCAGTTGGTTTGAAAAAACAACGATCATTGTTCATATATATACTATAAAATCTTGGTCATCACTTGTAGTCTAAATATATATATATATATATAATTTGTTGATAATATGTGTTGATGATTACACACACACTATATGTGTGTGCAGGAAGATGGACTGGTGTTTCATGGTGGATCAAGCAGTCATCACCTAGTTTGTAATTCATCCTTCAATTCACCCCACCAGACTCAACAAGTTAAGGATGATCGAAGAAACGTGTGTGGCGGATATAAAGTAGAGGAGGAAGAAAGCCATAAAAGCAGTTACGAGACTGTACAATGGATGCCTTCAAAGATGAGGTTGATGAAGAAGATGATGATCCCAAATAATACTAGTCCTATCCCTCACAAAGGATCAAATACCACTCCAAATATCCAAACTCGAGAGCACCACAAAATCCAAACCCAAAAAAGCCCTTCCAATAACCACAGAAATAACACCACCACTAGGGTTTGCGCCGACTGTAACACAACCAGTACCCCACTTTGGAGGGGTGGCCCAAAGGGTCCTAAGGTAAAATACAATATTCATTATATTCTGATATTACATACTATCCCTTAGATTTATTATCAGAACCTTCCAATGTTCATTAATCTTGGACGCATATATTTTGCATGTGCAGTCACTGTGCAATGCGTGTGGGATTAGGCAGAGGAAGGCGAGAAGGGCATTAATGGCGGGAGCTGGAAATGGTGCAGTGAGTTGCAGATTGAATAGCAAGGAGAAGAAGGCTCGCACGAACCATTTTGTAGCATTAAAGAATAATGATAAGTGCAAGGACACTATTGCAAGAAGTAGTGAAGGAACATTGTCTGAGGAGGGAGAAAGGAACAAGAAGAAGAATATTGGGTTTAAGGGTTTGGCATTTAGTTTCAGGAACAACATGTCGGTGGTTGAGCAAGTGTTTCCTCCGGCCGATGAAGTTGCTCAAGCGGCGTTGCTTCTCATGGATTTATCTTATGCCTCTGTTCCTATTTAATTAGATTACTAGCTCACTCCCATTTTATCTTTATTTATTTACTACATTTATCCATAGCTAGCCATTATTATATTGTTCGTTTTGTCGCCAGTTTTGTAATGTAGCACGGTTTAGAAATTAATGTCATGTAATTGCTGACCGAACAAATAGATAATAGACAGCTTATGGATATGTGAGAAATTACTCCCTGTCCCCAGGGTATGAATATATATAAACTCTTTATATATATATATATAACACTATGCATATATACCACTCCCTGCTGGAAAAAAATTGATCTATGGTTATCAGCTTTTTTTATAATTTAAACACAATATGTATGCAATTTTTATACAATAACATGTCATAGATGATAAATATAATTTTTTAAAATAAGCATATAACTGTTATAATTTTATTTCGTTTGATTTAATTAATTTTCTAAATATCTCACACACACACATTCTAATTTATTAAAAAAATAAAAAAACACATTTCAACTGTTCTCTACAATATAAAACCTAGCACGCCCTTTCAATTATATAAAACTTTCTAGATCTTTTTTTTAGACACATAAAATATCATGTCCGTTTGTGTATAAATTAATATAGCATTAGGTTGAATATTTAATTTAATAAAACCATTATATATATGAATGAAAATTTTGTGAGATGTATGTATGGCATGTATATACTTTGAAGGAATTCGTCCTGGAATTGTTAATGCGCTCCCATACCTAATAGGGTAATACTATCCCTGATATTAAGGGTTTGAATTTGTTCTAAATATAAGAATTTAATATATTTTTTATCTCATATTTATAATTTTTTTAAAATATTCCTATTAATTATATACATTAACAAGTTTTCATCTAAAGATATTCTAAATGAAAGATGATATTTTAAAAAGATCAACCCATGTTTATTAAAATAAGTATAACTAATATAACTCACTTTTTTTAAAATTCACCTCAATTTGTTATTTATCTCTTATATTAATTTTTTCCAACTGCTCTTATAGGCTTATATTAATTACATGAGATAGTATCTCAATAATAATATATTCACTTACAGTGTTTTTTTTGGGGGCTAATACGCACTCACAGGACTCTTTCAATAGTCTTTTCTTTTTCTTTTTTGTAAAACAAAATTTATTTCGGAGCAATAGTCTTTTCAAACCAAGAAAGAGGAAAATGAGATATTGGAGCGGCCCATTTGAACCTATACTAAATAGTCCACAAAAAACCCTATAAATATCTGCCCAGTTTGTTTGGGCCGAACGGTCAGATGTTGGAAACGTGTTCCTTTTTCCTCCCACAAATTAAGATCAGGTGTATAATATTCATTGTATTATTTTATTTAATGATCAATGATGGCGATATTCTTTTATTATTTTCATTCATAAAATCATCTTTTTATTGCTTCTTCGTTGCATGTTGTAAACTTAGAATAATAAAATTAATTTACAAGGAAATACTACAAGAGAGGAGAAAATACAAATGTCTAATGAGACTATTTGAAGGGGTGATTTGGAAGGGAGGAGGGGCTCTCCTTTTATAGCCCAAGAAGCCCCCCTTACATTCTCAACCCACCAATGTGGGACTTGGTTCTAACACTCCCCCTCAAGTTGGAGCATATATATTGATCATGCCCAATTTGTTACAAAGATACTCAACTCGTGTCCCATTTAAGGCTTTCGTTAGAAGATCTGCCAACTGATCATCTGATCGCATGTGTCCTGTAGATACAACATTCTTTTTGATCTTATCACGAATAAAGTGACATTCAATTTCAATATGCTTTGTACGCTCATGGAACACAGAGTTTGATGCTATATGAAGTGTTGCTTTATTGTCACACCATAACTTTGCAGGCAATGTCGTGGTGACGCCAACTTTCTTCATGAGTTGAAATACCCATACAATCTCTTGTACTGATTGTGACATGGCTTTATATTCTGCTTCTGCACTTGATTTTGACACAATACCTTGCTTCTTACTTCTCCAAGATATCAAGTTTCCACCAACAAACACACAGTAACCTGTAGTTGACCGTCTTGTAGCCTTAGATCCTGCATGATCCGCATCACAAAACACACTCGACTTTAGTATGCCCATAATCTGTTTAGAGAAGGCCACGACCTGGGGAACTCAAATAATGTAAGATATGCTCTAAGGCTTCCCATTGTGCCACTGTTGGGGATACCATGAATTGACTACGTACACTGACTGAGAATGTTATATCAGGACGAGTTACTGTCAGATAGTTCATTTTTCCAATAAGTCTTCTATATCTCTCAAGAAATGCAAACGGCTTTAGCTTTTCTGGATCAATCTTCTTCTTTAAGTCATCAGGAAGCTCATCAAACATGCTATCATTAAAATCTATGAACGGATTCGATATCATGGGAATGCTGCTTGGTGCAGCTCCAAGCTTTCCAGTCTCCTTTAAGAGATCGAGAACATATTTCCGCTGAGTTAAAAAGATGCCCTTCTTACTTCTCAAAACCTCAATACCAAGAAAGTACTTTAATGATCCTAAGTCTTTTGTTTGAAAGTGGGAGTTAAGAAAGACTTTAAGTTCTGAGATTCCAGAGGTGTTACTCCCAGTAATCACAATATCATCAACATACACTACTAAAAGAATCACGCCTGCATCGGATTTCTGATAGAACACAGAATGATCACTCTTACTTTGGCTCAATCCAAACTTCTGAACCACATTACAAAATTTATCAAACCAGGCACGCGGACTCTGTTTTAGACCGTATAACGACTTTTTAAGATAACATACTTTCCCATACTCCCCTTGAGCAACAAAACCAGGAGGTTGCTCCATATAAACTTCCTTAAGAAGATCACCATTCAAAAAGGCATTCTTAACATCCAATTGATGCAAATCCCAATGATAGGTAGTAGCTAGAGATACAAGAAGACGAATAGAAGTGAGCTTAGCAACAGGGGAGAAAATCTTGGAATAATCTATACCATAGGTTTGAGCATAACCTTTTGCAACAAGCCGAGCTTTCAGTCATTCTAAGGAACCATCAGCCTTAGTCTTAACTACAAACACCCATTTACATCCAATGGCATTCTTTCCAGAAGGTAGATCAACAAGAGTCCAGGTACCAGCCTTGTCAAGGGCTATTATTTCTTCTTCCATCGCAGCACGCCAACCAGGGTGGGTTAAGGCTTAGTGAAGGGTGGTAGGGGTAGAGATAGACTCAAGGGTGGCCACAAGGGAAGTGGAAGCAGGGGACAAATGCTGGTAGGACACAAAGGAAGAGATATGATAGGTACATTCAGCATATCTTTTGGGAAGACAATGAGGACGGGTACCTTTCCGGAGGGCAATAGGCAGGTTAGCAGATGGATCAGTAGCAGAATCAGGGTCAATTGGATCAGGGACATGAGTGTCAGGATCTGGGGTGTTAAGATCTGGGGAAGCAGGAGCAGGGATTAGGGAGATATGAACAGAATCCATTGACGAAGCAGTCATTGGTGAGGGCAGGGCATTAGTAACATCAGGACCATCGATGATATCAGGTTCTGGAACAGCAGCTTGTACTGGTGAGACAAGGACATTATAAATTAGGACATCATCAAGCTTATCAACAACAGAAGGAGACTCAGATAATACCGAAGACTTAAAGAAAAGAGACGACTCATGAAAAGTTACAGCAGCGGACACAAGATAACGATGAAGATCAGGAGAGTAACACTGATAACCATTCTAAATTAGATAATAACTAAGAAAGACACACTTCAAGGACTTGGGATCGAGTTTACTGACATTTGGACGGACATCACGAACGAAGCAATCGCACCCAAAATTTTTTGGATCAATAGGAAACAACTTAGTGGTGGTGGGAAACAGAACATGAAATGAAGCGTCCCTACTAAGGACAACCGAAGGCATACGATTAATAAGGAAACATGCAGTAGACACAACATCAGCCCAGAAAGATTTAGGGACACAAGAGTAGAACATAAGAGCTCGGGCAGTTTCTAAGAGATGTCGGTTCTTTCTTTCTGCAACACCATTTTGAGCAGGTGTATCAACACAAGAGGATTGATGAAAAATGCCATGACTGTGCATATAATCAGTGAATTGGGCAGAAAAATATTCTTTCGCATTATCACTCTGAAGAATTTTCACAGGAGTATTAAATTGAGTTTGAATTTCAGCACAAAAATTGCGAAAATGCGTAAACAATTCAGAACAATGTTTCATTAAGTAAAGCCAAGTGGTGTGGGAAAAATCATCAACAAAAGTGAAAAAATATTGATAACAGTTTGAGACAAAACTGAGCAAGGACCCCAAACATCAGAATAAATTAACTCAAAGGGGGACGTAGCTCGTTTATGAACGCGAGGTGCCAAATGAATACGATGGTGTTTGGCAAACTGACACGACTCACAATCTAAAGCAGATACAGAAGAAAACTGAGGATATAACCTTTTTAAGGAGGAAAGTGGCATATGACCTAGACGACAATGGACAGCAAAGGGAGACGACCTACCAGAATAAGCAACAAAACGCCGAACCTGATCATCAAGGATGTAATGTCCACTAGATTCATACCTCCTACCAATAATCTGCTTTGTCGAAAGATCCTGAATTAAATAGTGGTTAGGAAATAGTGTGATAGAGCAATTCAAATAACGAGTCAATTTACTGGGAGACAAAAGATTAAACGTAAGATCAGGAACATTAAGAACAGAGGATAACGAAATGAATTTAGTTGGTTTAACAGTGTCTGATCCAAGTACATGGATCGGGGAACCATTGGCGACGAATATGGAGGATGGGTTGGCATAGGGAGTATATGATGAAAATAAATGATGGTTACCTGTCATGTGGTCGATAGCACCAGAATCAATGACCCACTTCGTGGAAGAAGTAGTAAGACCAGATAACCAATTACCTGTGGCTAGACCCCTTGTAGATGATAGACTAGAATCAGAATGATCAGATATCTGAGAAACATTACGCTGCTGATCACGTTGCTCTTTATTCTGTAATTTACGACAATTTTTCTTACTATGACCAGGCTCCTTACAATAATTGCAGATAAAAATGCTAGAAGACATATTCGGAGTACTAGGGCCTTGTTTAGACCCATAATTCTTGTTGTTAAATGAACCACGCCTAGCTAAAGTACTTGCATTGTTATCAACAGTTGGGTGAACCAAATTATTAGCACGAAGAACCCGTGAGAATACATCTTCAAGAGATGGAAGCTCTTGACTAGACAAAATTTGAGAACGAATATTCTCATAAGACGAGTCAAGAGCTTCAAGCAAACTGATGATATCAGACTTCTTTGATTCAGCCATGGAAAGAATTAACGTATCAAGATGAACAGTGATGAAATAGTGCTGATGAATAGCACCACAGATAACACAGCACACAACCTTGATGAACAGTACAAACAACACTAATGAATAGTACCAATAAACCGTACACAACCCTGATTAACAGTACAAAATAGTACCTACTAACAGTACCCCAAACAGTACCAATGAACAGTAGCTGCTGATGCAAATGCCTTAGCTAATTCTTTTTTGATATAGAAGTTCAGACTCTACTGCAACCACAGAGCATACTCAGATTAACAGTACCCCAAACAGTACCAATGAACAGTAGTTGCTGATGCAAATGCCTTAGCCAATTCTTTTCTGATGTAAAAGTTCAGACTATACTGCAACCACAGAGCATACTCAGACAGAACTAGGCTTTGATACCATGTAAACTTAGAATAATAAAATTAATTTACAAGGAAATACTATAAGAGAGGAGAAAATATAAATGTCTAATGAGACTATTTGAAGGGGTGATTTGGAAGGGAGAATAAGCTTTCCTTTTATAGCTTAAGGAGCCCCTCTTACATTCTCAACCCACCAATATGAGACTTAGTTCTAACACATGTTATTTCATTTATATGTCTAAATGATTTTCCAAACCACTGGGAAAAAACAGAGTCTATTGGTCACCCCCCAGTTGAACTGATTAGAGTCCCCTTAAATAACAATTTGCCCTGAAAAAAATAAAACAGAACAGAAGAGGGAAAGAAAACTTGCGCAAATCTTGAGCTGAAGAAATTTTAATAATCCCGTATATTCCTACGTCATTTGAAGCCTGTGAATGTGATGCAGTGGGTGAAGTTCTTTGTTGGCAAAACGAAAAAAAGACGGTAGGTGATGGTCTTTGCTGACGAAAAAAAGTAGGCAATGGTCCCTTCTTTTCAAGTTTTTTAATAAGGAGTTGATAGGTGGTGTCTTTGTTTCCCTCTTGCAACAATTTGATGTTTTTAGGTAATTAGATGTGGGACATGTCTATTATATGGGGTTTAAAGAATGAATATATTTAATCATGTGATCATAATTTCTAATCTTGTATTCAGTATCTGAATATCTGGCAAAATAAAAAGTTGTAGTATTAAATAAATATATAAAATATTAAGGGTGTGTTTGATTGGAGGGGAGGATAAATTTTGAAATAAATTCCTTTACTTCCCTTTATTTTATATTAAGGATCACCTCTTCTCTCCATTCTGATAAACCAAACAAGGTAATATATCATCCTCTCCCCTCAAACCAAACACACCTTAAATGATTGACATCGAATATTGATGTTGAAAAGTTGACCCCCCATATTCAGTGTGGGAGAGCAGTGCCTCCATTGACCTCCCTTTTTATTTATTCTATATTTAATATTTGTATCATTAGATCAACTTTTAATAGTTAAGATTTAATGATATATGTAAATCTATTTGGGGTACTATTAATCAACAACATTCATGATGGATGACAGGAGTTGCACACATGCACCTAAGGGGCTGTTTGGTGAGAGAGGAGGGGAGAAAAGTGAGTATGGAGAAAATTTTTTTAAAGCTGGATTTAAAAAAAATAAAGAAGTGTAATTAAAAAATTTATTAATTTTTTATTATACATCTTCCTTTTATTAAAATCCCTTATACCAAACAGACTATAAAAGTGAAGGCGGTGTCAATATCAATATTATAAAAAAATTTAAAATTTATAGTACTTATATATGTTCCTTAAAATTTAAATGGGATAGTTGAAGAAAATTTTCATTAATAAAATATTCAATGGAAGACCTTTCATTAATTTTCTCAATTTAATTCTTGTTAGTCATTGAATGATTTTTCTCCAAAAATCAAAGGGGAAAAATGGTCTTAAAAATGTGTTAATGAGAGAATAATAGTGGATTGGACATCAATTCTATATAAGTCTAAAAATTCTATGCTCACCCCGTGAAAACAAATTCCATCAAAATTAACGAAATCTCCTTCTATATATAGAATTCTAATTCAACCATATCAAATATATGCAAAGCATGCATTTCAATTCTGAAAGTCATAATTAACGATGGCATCTTGCTTCAGACTGGTGGGTGATGTGCCCTTCCGGATGCGTTCAGTGTTGTGCCTTCATTTAGGGGTCTTTTTAAATATATTTTTTTATGTTTTTTTGGATCATTTAATTCTACACGAAATAGATGACATTTTGATATTTTATGGGTAAAAAATGAAGTTATTTTCAATTTTTTATGATTTTTTAAAGATATTTCAGAAAAATGATATAGTTTTCTTTTTCATTTTAAGTATTGAATTTTTAAAAAATAATGGAAAATTGAAAAAAAAATCTATTTTTTATCCATAAAATATTAAAATATCACTCATTTTATATGGAATTTAATGATCAAAAAATTATAAAAAATGCATTTGAGAAGACTATAAAATATAAAAGGGCAGCACCGAGCGTATAGGGGTTGCATGAGTACATCACCCACCCCTGATTCTGCTATCAGATTTCCAGCCTCTTGCCAACTTCAAACTTCCTGCCTTATAAAAAGAATCTTTGACCCTATTTGCCTCACTTTGGGAGATGCCTAGGACTTACGATAGAATACAAAGAATATACTTCCACCACCCATAAATATTTTTTCAATGCGCGTATCCAGTATTTTTTTATATGTACCCAAATTTTTTTATATTCATACAGTATTCTAAATTATTTTTTTATGCATCCAGCATTTTAAAATTTTTTTAGATATATCTAATACTTTAAATTATTTAAATTATTAAGTGTATAATTGCACAAAAAATATATTTTAAGGTGATAAAAGCACCTGAAAAATATTTTAGAGTATTAGATGTATTATAGATACTTTAGGGTATTAGATGTACCTGAAAAAAAATACTTCAAGACGTTTAATGCACCTTAACCCTATAACATATAAGGAGTATTTGGGAAACTTCAATTTTAAATTGTGGTTTCAGAAACATTTTTTCGTTAGTAGAGACAAAACTCATTTTATATATTTATTTCGTAAACTGTAACAGCTATTTTTTAAAAATTAATTTAAACGCACACATATATCAAGTTGTATCATGTTTATAAAATGTTAAATATAATTCGAGGCCAAAAAAATAATTATAATTATAATCATAAGTTATTATAATTCATAAATATTCTTACCCCTAATCTTAATATAAGAGTTAGTTGAACATTTATTTTTGTCCTTAACATTTTTGTCGACTTTTCTACTCATATACGATAAACAGTAAAAAAAAAAAACCAAAATGCTACACCGTAGGAAATATTTACCGGAATACTACACCTAAAATCGTTATTCGTAAGAATGATTTTGCATTTATAAAGAAGTCGTTCTTCGCGTGAACGATTTTAGTACGATGTGAAAATTTTTAAAATATTAAAACAAAATGTAAGGAATATATTCTTCTACGTACAGATTCCTCCTCCTCCTCCCCAATGTGTCATCTCTTCCATTATATCTAACTTTTTCACTAACTCATGAATATACAGTGCAAAAGGGCCTTATAAATTTTACTGAATGCTACTCTTTCATTCTTTTCCATCTTCATATTTTCATTAATTTTCTTCGTAGCTCCTTGTTCTCTCCTCTCTCTTCTCTTGCTCAATGTAAAACTACCATATTAATAAATAAAATTATAGAAACAACTTACCCACAACAAGAATAAGGAAAAAGTCCGATGTAAGTGACCAGCCACAGATTAGCAAGGCAAAATATGAAGGATGTGGATGAGGAAAAAATCGAGGTAAGAGAAGAGAGGGGAGAGAACAAGGAGCTACTGAGAAAATTGAGGAAAAGATGAAGATTGATGATAATGAAAGAGTAGTATTCAACAAAATTTATAAGGCCCTTTACACTATATATTCATGAGTTGGGGGAAGAGTTATATATAATGGAATAGAGGATGTACTGGGAAGGATGATGAATCTATACATAGAAGAACATATTCATCACATTTTGTTTTAATATTTTAAAAATGTCATATGAAATTGTTCATACCAAGAACGATTTTTAAAATCATTATTTGTAAGAACGGCTTCAGTTTATTTTAATATTTAAAAAATGTCACATCGTACTGAAATTGTTTACGCGAAGAACGACTTCTTTATAAATGGAAAATCATTCTTGCGAAGAACGATTTTAGGTGTAGTATTCCAGTAAATATTTCCCACAATGTAACATTTTGACTTTTTTTTCATATATGAGTAAAAAAGCCCTTTTTTGTCTCTCGATTTTATAATTTAATTTTTCTCAAAGTATTTTCTACGAACAACACATATTAAGGAGTTTTTATTTAAGTACAGTAACAACAAAATATGATATTTTAAAAAAACTAATTTAACTCATGTTGATTATAAATAACTCACTCCCTCAATTTACCTAAATTAATCAATGAGCTGTTATACAAAGCAAGAGATGTCAAGAACAATCTCAGACTTGCATTCAATGAAAAATTATCTGCACCAAACATAGGTGTGCCACCACAGACGCCAGATGGAGCCCATTTTCACAGGCGGAATAGCGTGATTCGTATTTTCCCATTACTCCGGTTTGCTTGAATCTTATCCGGGTGACGCCCGTTGATTGGCAATTCCTAACCCTAGGAATTTTTTGTTTCCTTCTGCTCATCCAGGATAAGCCTACTGTGAAACAGAATCGGCCAGCAAATTGGCTTTCGTTCAGAAAAATATATTCTCAAAAATCAGAAATACCCCGACCCTACTGCCCAGAAAAAGCGAAACTGGAAATGATAAAAATGAATATGTAGAATATCTCTAACTCTGATCACTCGTGAGATGCATTTAGATCCATTGAAACTCAATCTCTATAGCTTCAATTCCTTCCATTCATCCATTTCCAGAGTTTGTGGTGATTTGGAAGTCAGTACTACGATTACGATAGGGATGCCATTGAATCTGTCGTTTTCCTTCATAGGTGGGCGTGCACACACCAACCACCTACCATTTCTACCAGATCTTGAAGCTATTACGTCCTGAAAATTCACGCATATTTTGCTCATTTATTCACTCATCATTCATTATTCAATACTTAAATCTTAAAGCATCTATATCTTATTTATACAGAAAGGCCAAGCGACCATATTATATAGTCACCTACCCCAACCCACACTCCCCACTTCCACAGTTAAAATGGAATCATAGAACAACACCCAATAAAACAGATTCCAATTCGTCAGTCCTTCATTTCATATTCACCAGTCACCACCCGCTTTTGTAGATCTCTTTGTAAACCGCTTTCATGGAACGTGCACGGCGGATTGCGAACAGGGCGATTCTGAGACGCCTCGTTTCACAAGCGAAGCAGCGCCGCCAGAATGAATCTTCGCTGAACTCTTCCACACCTGTATTGTACACGCCTTCTAGGTATGTATCATCTCTATCTCCCTCTGCTTTTAGAGGCAGAGGTTCCAAATCTGACAACCTGCTGGGCGGGAATGCTCTGTCACGTAATGTTGCTTTCTGGGGCGTTGCTTCCCAATCTCGATCGATTTCGGTTGAGGCACTCAAACCCAGCGACACTTTTCCTCGTCGCCATAACTCTGCAACCCCTGAAGAACAGAGAAAAATGGCTCAGTCATGTGGATTCGACAATCTTAACTCGCTTATAGATGCCACCGTGCCTAAATCGATCCGGCTGAATGATGTGAAGTTTAACAAGTTTGACGAGGGGCTGACGGAGAGCCAGATGATTGAGCACATGCAGTATCTGGCGTCTAAGAACAAACTTTTCAAATCATACATTGGGATGGGGTACTATAACACCTATGTTCCACCTGTGATTTTGAGGAACATAATGGAAAATCCAGCTTGGTATACCCAATATACTCCTTACCAGGCTGAGATATCACAAGGACGTCTTGAATCCTTGCTTAATTTTCAGACCATGATCACTGATCTTACTGGTCTACCAATGTCCAACGCTTCATTGCTAGATGAAGGAACTGCCGCCGCCGAGGCAATGGCAATGTGTAACAATATTCTGAAGGGAAAGAAAAAGACTTTTATCATTGCTACCAACTGTCATCCTCAGACAATTGATATTTGCAAGACTAGAGCGGAAGGTTTTGATCTCAAGGTTGTTACAGCAGATGTCAAGGACATTGATTACAAATCGGGTGATGTTTGTGGTGTGCTTGTTCAGTACCCGGGCACCGAGGGTGAGATTTTGGATTATGGAGAGTTTATTAAGAAAGCTCATGCTCATGGAGTTAAGGTTGTAATGGCGACGGATCTTCTTGCTTTGACTGTACTGAAGCCCCCCGGTGAATTGGGAGCAGATATTGTTGTCGGCTCGGCTCAGAGATTTGGAGTTCCAATGGGTTATGGAGGTCCTCATGCGGCTTTCCTGGCTACATCCCAAGATTACAAGAGGATGATGCCTGGAAGAATTATTGGTGTCAGTGTTGATTCTTCTGGAAAACAAGCCTTGCGTATGGCAATGCAAACCAGAGAGCAGCATATTCGTAGGGACAAGGCGACTAGCAATATATGTACTGCCCAGGTACTACCCTTTAAGTTCTCTTATAATGAACTTGCAGGTATTTATAACATGAATAATTTCATCTCTTATCAACATATCCTGCAGAACGGATTAACCTTTATTGTAGAATATTTCTGGAGCCATGTTGTGGTCTTGTATGAGTTTGCTGATTCGGTTAGATCTGATCTGATTATTTTTAGGCACTGCTTGCAAATATGGCTGCTATGTATGCTGTTTATCATGGACCTGAAGGACTTAAAAATATTGCCCAGCGAGTTCATGGTCTTGCTGGGGTATTTGCTCTTGGATTAAAGAAACTTGGAGCATGTGAAGTTCAGGATCTTCCCTTCTTTGACACTGTGAAGGTTAAGATTGCTAATGCCCATGCAATTGCTGATGCTGCTTGTAAAAGTGAAATAAATTTGCGAGTTGTTGATGGAAACACTGTAAGTGTTTTACTTATTCTGCATCAAATTTGCTCTCTTTTTCTGCATATCTTTGATTATGCAGTTTGATTGATTTTCAGATCACTGTTGCCTTTGATGAAACAACCACCTTGGAGGATGTTGATAAGCTTTTCAAAGTTTTTGCTGGCGGCAAGCCTGTGAGCAATATTATATCTTCCTTTTCTTAATTATCAAGCGTGCTATTGTTAGTCCATCTAAAACCTGTTTTGTTATCAGGTCTCCTTCACAGCTGCTACTCTCGCTCCAGAGGTTCAGACTGCACTTCCTTCTGGACTAACTAGGGAGAGCCCTTATTTGACGCATCCTATCTTTAACATGTACAGTACATCCCTTTCCACCAGATTTGAAGTTACAAGGTTTTGTTTTGAAGCTTACCTGAATTTCATTTGCTCTGAATAGGTACCACACTGAGCATGAGTTGCTAAGGTATATTCATCGGCTACAGTCAAAGGATCTCTCACTGTGCCACAGTATGATTCCACTTGGATCTTGTACAATGAAGCTGAATGCCACAACAGAAATGATGCCCGTGACGTGGCCTGGCTTTTCTGACATTCACCCTTTTGCACCAGTTGAACAGGCTCAAGGATATCAGGTAATTATAAAGGTTTAAATAAAATCATTAAGATAACTTTGAGTCTTTGATAGAAGAGGATTTATGAATGCTATTATTTCCACTATTTTGAGGTAGACATCTGCTTTTTCTGTGTCTGAAAGAGCAACTTTGTTATCAGGAAATGTTCAATAATTTGGGCGATCTGTTGTGTTCCATCACTGGGTTTGACTCGTTCTCTTTGCAACCTAATGCCGGTGCTGCTGGAGAATATGCTGGACTTATGGTTATTCGTGCATATCACAAGGTATGACAACTTTGGCCATTATAATTTTATTTGCTTACCTTTTGTGGGTAGAATCCTGTAGGGCATTCGTAGTTTCGTTTGATTCAAAATTTAGGAATACAGGTAGTTCAGCTGCTATTGGTTTTGCATTTTAATAGTTTTACTCTAAGGTGTAGCAGATAATCTCAAAATTGGAAAAAAATTTTTCTGAATATCTACAAGTGATGCAATTCCTTCCCCATATTAGCTCCTTTCACAAACGTTGTTATTTGTGTATGTGATGCTTGCTTCTTTTGGCAATTGGAAACTCCAGGCAAGGGGAGACCACCACCGTAATGTTTGCATCATACCTGTCTCAGCACATGGCACAAATCCAGCCAGTGCTGCCATGTGTGGAATGAAAATTGTCCCTGTTGGAACTGATGCCCATGGAAATATCAATATTCCAGAGTTGAAAAAGGCTGCTGAAACACACAAGGATAACTTATCCGCCCTTATGGTACAGCTTACTTCCTTTGTTGGATTTGTATTTGGATTGAGAGGAAAAATAGGGGAAAACTTGAGCATTACTAACATTCATATGGTTTTGGTTTAAATTGTAGGTTACATATCCTTCAACTCATGGTGTTTACGAGGAAGGTATTGATGAGATATGCAAGATAATTCATAATAATGGAGGTCAAGTGTATATGGATGGGGCTAACATGAATGCCCAGGTTTGTTTTTCATGTGTGAATCTTCACATTCATGTGCACTTTTTGGGCTATTTTTCAAGTTCTGAGTTTATCCAAAATGTTCAACTGTGGTGTTGGCCAACATCATCCATATTTAAACTGCACAAGTTTATGGTTTTTTTTTTCTTTTTTTGGCTGCGTTTTTGCATTCCAGCTTAGATTTGGTGCCTAACTTCAAGCAATGTTAGTTCCTTGATCAATTTGGATTATGGCTTCATGTTTATAGGTGGGACTCACAAGCCCTGGCTGGATTGGAGCAGATGTTTGCCATCTCAATCTTCACAAGACATTCTGCATCCCTCATGGAGGAGGTGGTCCTGGCATGGGTCCTATTGGTGTAAAGAAACACTTGGCACCATATTTACCTTCACATCCTGTGGTAAATATTTATATATATATTGTTTGTTATTAATGACACAGTGCATGACATGCATGCAATTTATTCGTTTATCAATGAGCAGGCGCATTATGTATATCAGTAAATCATCATTATTTGTATGTTTGATATAGTTGCTTGATAGTATCTGCTCCCTTTCTGAAGGTACCCACAGGTGGCATTCCTGCCCCTGACAAGACTCAGCCTCTTGGTGCCATTTCTGCAGCACCTTGGGGCTCAGCACTCATATTGCCAATTTCTTATACTTACATAGCGATGATGGGTTCGAAAGGACTCACTGAAGCATCCAAGATAGCCATTTTGAATGCTAACTACATGGCCAAACGATTAGAGGTTTCTGCCTTTTCCCCCTCGTCCTGAAACTCTGTCATGTGGGCATCTTATTATAATGTTTCTGTTTACTAACCTTTGCTGATGTTTTGGGATTTACAGAATCATTACCCTGTTCTCTTCCGAGGAGTCAATGGAACAGTTGCTCATGAATTCATTATTGACCTGAGAGGCTTTAAGGTAGATCACTTTTTTTGTATTCATTTGTTTTCAAGTGTATCCGCTATTGTCTGTTTAACTGTAAGCTATTTGTGTTATAGAATACTGCTGGGATAGAACCTGAAGATGTGGCCAAGCGCCTCATGGACTATGGGTTTCATGGACCGACTATGTCATGGCCCGTGCCTGGTACTCTCATGATTGAACCCACTGAAAGTGAAAGCAAGGTATCGTGTTTTTCTTGGCAACCTCTTTGTTCTCTTCTCACAGTATGTATTATCTCTTCTTATCTTAGTAAGGAATGTCATTGCAGGCTGAGTTAGACAGGTTTTGTGATGCTCTTATTTCCATTAGAGAAGAAATCGGAGAGATAGAGAAAGGGAAAGCTGATATTAATAATAATGTACTCAAGGTAAAAAAGGAGTTCCCTGCCAAATGTTCTCCATGCATATAATCATTAGAATACAAATCAATCAGTCGATGAACTTTGTGAGTGATTCCTTTTATCTAAATTAAAATGGTATTGATCGTTGTACAGGGAGCCCCTCATCCTCCTTCATTGCTAATGGGAGATGAATGGACCAAACCATACTCTCGGGAATATGCAGCATACCCGGCTCCCTGGCTCCGCGCTTCCAAGTTCTGGCCTACCACAGGTACTAGTTATATCTCCTTCTTCACATCTTTCTTTAGTTTATACGGAATTCATTGAAGCCCGGGTTAACTAATGGCTTTGTTTCCATAGAAGCAGAATTTGAGACCATCTTGAAATTGATTGATTAATTCATTCATTTAATGAAATACTAATGAATGTGATTGTGTTGATCAGGACGCGTGGACAATGTATACGGTGACCGTAACCTCATCTGCACCCTCCTCTCGGTGTCGCAGATTGCTGAGGAACAAGCTGCTGCATCTGCTTAGTGTTCCCTTGAGCACTATCTTCATTTCTGAATTTGTACATAAACTCTCCTACAAGCCTTGCACTTGTTCACGTTTTCCATAATTCAATGCTCTTTCATTTCATCCACACACACTCCCATGACCCCAATATTTTCCCTTCCCCAACCCACTAAAAAAAAAAAGCGGAAAATGGTGAACAAATATACAGTTGGACTGTTGGAGTAATAACAGCTCACGCTTGCTGTCATTTACTACTTTATTTTGGAATAAAGTTGATATGATTCATGTAGAAATCTCTCTGGTTCTTGCTGTAGCATGTATGTGTATAACCACTTAGAAGAGAAAACTTCATAGAATAAAGTTTTTATTTACTCCCAAAAAATGTATCGTTTTATTTTCTATGCCAAAATGAGGTAGGGATTCATTAGAAACATCAAAGATTCAATAGAAAGCCCTGCTATGATAAATACATACGTTAACCTGAAATGGCCGTAATTTGCAAGCTAGGGAAATTTTCAAGCACCAAAGGATTTTCTTGGGGTGTCATCGTATCAGTTGTGGCTTGTTTGGTAAAATCCACTTTCACTCTTTCAGATCCTTTTTTTTGCTTTTTGACTTTCGACTTTGGGGCCTTCGAATTATATCTTCATGCTTTTACCACAGACTAAATTGATGATAGATGCGAAATTTTTATTTCCTCGCATTTTGAGATTGAAGATTTTTTCCATTATTGTATATTCTCATCATGTTTATGTGTAATTAATTAAGATTAACACGTAAATGAGTTGTTCTTTTTCAACAAATTTCGTTTATTGCAATTTCAAAATCATTTTTAAAAATTTACGTTAAAACTTATTAGCAGTTTGTCGCTCGTGTGATAAGATGTGCGAACTGCGGAGTACCTAATTTTTTTTTAATAATTATTTCTTCTTGTGATGCTTAAGAGGAATAGTCGGTTGGTTGCTGAAGTGGGGGGAAATACAATAATATCTGCGAGAGAACCATGCTTTGTGTGTTTGTTTGTTAGGGCGGCACTAGCCATGGAAAAAATAAAGGGAAAGTTATAATAAGGTCTTAATAAATGAAAATATGAAAAAATGGTTTTAAAGGTTGTTAATGACCACATAAAGATCCTCAATTAATAATATGAGAATCGTCATTAACAACCACTTAAGACTATTTTTTTATATTTTCATTTACTTGAGATCTTATTATAATTTTTTTAAAAATAAAAAGGTTATGCCTAAGCACACAAGTTTATTCATATTATGAAAACACAGCCATGATTTTTTAGCTGGCATACTAGAACCCCAGACAAATACTTCATATTATGGCCTGATTGGTACGTTAGAAATAAAGAGGTTAAAATGAAATTGAGCCTAAATTCTATGAGAGGGTTTATTTGGTATAATAGAATTGGCTGACACCTCTCCTCCCTCATTGGCGACCGCAGGCAACACACGACGACAACCTTTCGACAACCCACAACTAACCCCATCTGGCTCTCCTGCCATCATGATAGCTCTCTTCATCCTCTTTACTCCACGACTGTGACCTCTGGCGACCTTCTCAAAGTATTCGTCAGATTTGGCCCCTTTTTTACGATCTAAAATTTTTGTTCATGGATCTCACGGCTCGTCCTTTTAGTAATCATGCCTGAAGCTCTACTGTGACTGTGGCTGGAAGCTCGTCTTCTCCACTTTGGCTTCATTTCTCTAGATCTGCGATTCCATTCACCATCTGACTTAGCTTCTTCGATTTTGATGATGGAAATTCCAGCATAGCTCATGTTTGCCCACCACCTGATCTTCGTTTTCTTTTATTTTTTTCAATTCTCCTTCAATTTCAAGCAAAACACTCTCTTTTAACCTTAGTCTATGTTGTATGTTTATGAAATCTTTTGGGTTTGAATGATTTGCCGGCTAAGGGCTGTAATTTAAGACGGTGGTTGATGATGGTGACCAGAAGTTTAGATGTTTGAGGAGATGGTTAGGTTTTTTTTTTGGATGAGAGCATCTTAATAAATTTATATTTTAAATATAAATATTAAATAAAAATAATATCTAAAATTTATATACATATCAAATATATTTTTAAGGCTTATATATATATATATATATATATATATATATATATATATATATATATTTATAACTATATTTATCACAATCAATTCTAATGTACCAAATAAAAATTTGGTCACACAACATTACGAATGCTCCACGTTTAAGGTAAATTTTTCGGAATCTGTTTTTTCTTGTTAAAATTAAGGTTGTGTTTGGAATCAGTTTTTGAGAATAGCTTATGGAAAAAAAGTGATTTTTGAAAATAGATTTTGGCATAATAGATTATGTGAAAAAAGTGATTTTGATAAATGAGAGTGTTTGGATATTTTGATCAGAATGGCTTTTTTCATTGTCAAATTACTGAAAATGACATTAGGTTTTGTGATAATTACATATAAAGGATAAGATTATATTTTATGTATTATTTAATAGGAAAATTCATAATAAATACAAAAAATGACATAAATTGATCTGAAAAATTAAAAATTATAACATTAATCAATTATCTAACATAAAAAAAATCAAACACACACACACACACATATATTATAGGAAAAAAATGATATTGGGTTAATAATCACTTTTTTTAATGGTCAAATTACCAAAAAGAACATTAACTTTTATGATAATTACATATAAAAATATAATATTTTATTTTAAATATTTTCAACATTAAATTTCATAATAATACCTAAAATTAAATAAATTTGTCTAAAAAAATAAAATTATAACATTGGACAATTATATAACATCATAAAAAATAGTTCAAACATATATGTATTAATAAATTATATAAAAAATTTATATATAGTAATTATTCAAAATAATACTATATTTTATATTGAAATAAATAATCTCTAAAAGAAGAAAATGGAGGAAGAGAGAGAAAAAAAACAGAGAAAAAGCTACAAATTCTAACTTTTTCCCAAACCATGGTTTTGGATCCAAAACCATGGTCTGAAAAAAAAAAGTGTTTTTTTAATAAAATGAGGTGTTTAGTATTTTTTCCTTAAAACTATGGTTTTGAGCAAAACCATAGTTTCAAATTACTTGCGAAACACACTATAAATCAACAATTCATCCATCCTCATGCTCATACGGTCCATTGTCACGGTTTGATTTTGTTTGGACCCTGAAAAGATATTATTTCTTACCCCCCACATAAAATAAACTATATCACATTTTTTATATGTGGTTAATGTATAAATCTGTTTCGAAAGTATTTATGAAATCTTAATATTATTTCAGAAATCTAAAATCTTAACAATTTCGCCTCTTCATTTAACTAAGGTTAAGTTTGAACGTTAAATTTGGGGTTGTTTGACCATATAATTCATATATCGTTAGATGTTAAGTTTGAATATTAATTGTGTATTTGGAAACACACAAAATCATAGTTTCAAACCATAATTTATATAAATTGAGATAAACCTATTCTCACATATTTATCTCGTAAATCGTAAAAACTATTCTAAAAACTAATTTCAAACACACTAAATCTGGGGTTGTTTGACTATACAATCCACATATCCACATATCGCTCCAATTGGAAACTCCATCTCCAGGTCAGATGCCTAATCACCTAAAACACCTGTCTCTTCCCCCAATCCTTTCCTATCTCTTCTTAGCAAGCTCGCCGTCGCCGTCGGCTCTCCTCTTCTCCAACCAAAACAATCCTTTCTCCATTGTGAAATCCTCCCCCAGATTGAAAGAAGAAACTCGCCTAATCTCCTCCTAGCAGTCAACTGTCACCTTTTTCAGACACAGATGAACTACAGATTATGGGAGTATGAGTCACCAAACAAAAACTTCGAAAACTCATTCCAAACCTAGATAACGATCGGATTTGCAGCAAACCAGAAATTTAAAGCAGCAATGAAATAACCAAAAATCAAATTCAAAAGGGAAATCATCTTAAAACACCCCTCGACAATGAAAAGCCGAGAAAAATGAACAAGGAAGAAGAAAAAATCAAGCAAAATCAATCACTCAAAAGTTCAGACCCCACTCAAACAACAAACAAACACCAAACATTAAAATCATTCATAAAAAAATCGAAGTAACCGAGGCTATTCAAAGCTATCTAACAAGAAAATCACAAGGGACAAGGGGAAGCATCACATTTGGTAGAGGCGACTTATGAAGAAGAAGATGACGAATGAACATACCAGAGCAAGGTGAGAAGGAGAGTTAGGGGTCTACCTTCAATAAAATCACCCATAATTTCAATATAGATAAACTATTATAATAAAATTGAACCCAAAATTGGCATATGAAGATGAAGCTCATGAAAAATCGGACTCCATCCTTGTTCGCGAGTCAAACAAAGCTGAGTTGAGTTTCCTTCCTCCAGCAATTTCAACCAAAATAGAGTGAGGATCCCAAAATCAACATCTGATGATGGTGATTTCTGAAGGCGAAGGGGGTAGAGATGGTGCGACAGAAATAGTTGAGGAGAAAAGGGTAGATGAAGATTAGGGATCGATGAAATCCCAATTGATTTTGTTCAATTCATCTTAGCCTTTTTTGTTAGCCAAAGACGATATTATTGGGGCGGAAGACTTGACCGTGACGGAATCCATGGTGCTTGGCTAGAGATCGATGAGATGGGGGTTGGAGTCAAGCACGAAAAGGAGATTGAGGGAGAAATTGAGGCATTGGGGAAGATTTCACAATGGAGAAAGGAGTGTTTTGGTTGGAGAAGAGAGGGCCAACGGCGACGGCGAGCTTGCGAAGAAGACGGAGGAAAGGATGGGGGACAGAGACGGGTATTTTAGGTGACTAGGCATCTGACCTGGAGGTGAAGTTCCACGTGGACTGTATGGTCAAACAACCCCATATTTAATGGTTAAATAAACTCAATCTTAGTTAAATGAAACGGTGAAATTGCTACATTTCTAAATTTTTTGAATGATATTGAGATTAAAAAAAAAAATTCAAGACGATATTAAGATATCACGAATATTTTTAGGACAGATTTGTACTTTAATCTTTCATTATATGGATATTATTAAATTTTACTATTTTTTTAATTCAGGGACGCAAAAAGTATGTAGGTTACAAATTAAAAGGAATTGTTTGCCCGTGCTTTGAGAGGCAAAGCATCCTCTTGTATAATATTAATAAGCTCTATTAATAAAGTAATGAATTAATTGACAATAATAGAATGTATTATAAATTGTCAAAATCTAAGAAAAATATTTACGAGCCCGTTTGGTTTAACCACATTGCATGCATGGTAATCATGATTGCATTACCATAAAAAGAGTGTTTGGTTGCTCTTTAGCATGGTAATAAGGTTTACCATGGTAATGATGATTACCAAAAAATTGGTAATCCTCATTCATACCTCCCCCCTATGAATCCTCATTACCATCCCATTGCATAGTTAGAAAAGTCTAATTTACCCTTTAGTTTTACTTCTCTTTATTTTACTTATATATTTTTACTTAGGCACATCGCCACAACCGCTACCACCGTCGCCGCCGCCACCTCCTCCTCCACCACTGCAGCCACCTGCCGCCACCTCTTCCTCCACTACCGCCAACACCTCCTCTTTCTCTGCCGTTGCCGCCACCTCTTCCTCCACTACCGCCAACACCTCCTCTTTCTCTGCCGTTGCCGCCACCTACTCCTGCACCACCGCCACCACCACCTCCTCCTCTACCGTTTCCGCCACCTGCCGCCACCACCTCCTCCTCTACCGTTTCCGCCACCTGCCGCCACCACCTCCTCCTCTACCGTTTCCGCCACCTGCCGCCACCACCTCCTCCTCTACCGTTTCCGCCACCTGCCGCCACCACCTCCTCCTCTACCGTTTCCGCCACCTGCCGCCACCACCTCCTCCTCTACCGTTTCCGCCACCTGCCGCCACCACCTCCTCCTCTACCGTTTCCGCCACCTGCCGCCACCACCTCCTCCTCTACCGTTTCCGCCACCTGCCGCCACCACCTCCTCCTCTACCGTTTCCGCCACCTGCCGCCACCACCTCCTCCTCTACCGTTTCCGCCACCTGCCGCCACCACCTCCTCCTCTACCGTTTCCGCCACCTGCCGCCACCACCTCCTCCTCTACCGTTTCCGCCACCTGCCGCCACCACCTCCTCCTCTACCGTTTCCGCCACCTGCCGCCACCACCTCCTCCTCTACCGTTTCCGCCACCTGCCGCCACCACCTCCTCCTCTACCGTTTCCGCCACCTGCCGCCACCACCTCCTCCTCTACCGTTTCCGCCACCTGCCGCCACCACCTCCTCCTCTACCGTTTCCGCCACCTGCCGCCACCACCTCCTCCTCTACCGTTTCCGCCACCTGCCGCCACCTACTCCTCCTCTACCGTTTCCGCCACCTGCCGCCACCTACTCCTCCTCTACCGTTTCCGCCACCTGCCGCCACCTACTCCTCCTCCACCACCGCCGCCACCACCACCTCCTCTATCGTTTCCGCCACCTGCCGCCACCTACTCCTCCACCACCACCGCCGCGCTGCCACCACCTCCTCCTCCACCACCGCCACTACCTCCTCCTCCTCTACCGCTGTTGCCACCCAGCACCTCCGCTACTACCTCCTCCTCCTCCGCCGCCGCCACTACCTCCTCCTTCTCCGTTCCCGCCACCACTACCTCCTTCTCCTCTGCCGCTGCTACTACCTCCTCCTCCTCTGCCGCTGCCACCACCCGGCATCGCAGCTACTACCTCCTCTTCATCCGCTGCCGCCCGGCCTCGTCGCTACTACCTCCTCCTCCTCCCTCGCCGACACCTGCCGCTGCCACTACCTCCTCTTTCTCCGCCGCCACCTGCCACCATCGCCACCCCCTCCACTACCTCCTCTTCCTTCTCCTCTGCCTCCACCGCTGCCACTACCTCCTCCTCCTCCATCACTGTAGCCACCCACCACCCGGCACCACCGCCACTACCTCCTCCTCCTCCTGACTCTTAACTTTCTTTTTACAAAGATTATAGTAAGGGTAAAATAGATTTTGTATAATATATTAATTTTAAATAATTGTTAAAATAATAATTCATTGCACCTTATTTAAAAATAAACCAAACACTAGCCCTGTAATTAATATTGCATTGCATTACCATTGCATCGCATCGCATTGCACTGCAGGGTGTAATGGGATCGAACCAAACGGGCCCTACATGTTTCTTAACAACTAAGTTTGTACAATTCAACATGGTTAATATTAAAATCAATCAGCCGAGCCAAGTAGCGATGTCTTGTAACCTAAGCAGGGGGCATTAAGGCAAAAGGAACATATATAGCCTAATATTAAAATCAATCATAATATAATTACGCATTTTGTGGATATGCAATTTATCACCAATTGTAATTTTATGTACTTGTCCTCATGGAAAAATGTATTAAAGAAAAAGTAAAAAAAAAATTGGCCGGAAGAAAAAGCAAAATTTATCGCTCAATTTTAAATCTTAACTATCCTAATTTAATGTCCTTCATCTAATAGGGACATTATTAAAAATCAGTAATAATTATATCTTAAAATTTGGAATAGAGCATGAATTTAGAGATGATAAAAAAATTCAAATCAGAATAAGGGGGGATAAGTAGAAAGGGATAACGAAAAAATGGCATTCAAGAGAGAAGGTAAGGTAAATAAGAGTAAAACTGTCAACCTTTAGTAATAGTAATTGCAAAACCATTCACATTTTGCCCGTTTTATATCTTTTTATTTTATGAATCACAAGCAGAGTGGGATCCAGTCCTATGGATTGGGAGTTTAAACACAACTGAGATGATTGTACCAATCTCTTCTCATTTTGCTACAAAATAAATATACATATCTTTTCATATATAATACATATATCATGTGAGCTATGGATAAATTACACTCTTTCTTGTCTATAGTACAAATCACCTTTAGAATATATCTTTATCCATAATATTAGTTACTTTGATAGTAATTAATGCGTATTTATCAATTTTATCTATATAATTAATGATTAAATATGGCTTTTTGTATATTCTCTTATTTAAAACCTAATTTAATATGGGTAAAGTTGAAAAAATTTTATTTAAAACATATTTAATGAGTTAATTTTTATTTTTTTAATTATTATAATAAATTAGTTAAAATACTTTATATTATGGAGAGGAAGAGTATTATTTTTCTTTACCATCCAATTATATTGTTCTTGGCTAACAAATAAGATAACCCTATGTATATTTAATATTTCATTAAATAGTTTTTTTCTGTACAGTTTATTGACCATAAAATGAGTGGTTAAACAGAAATGAAATCTCTATTTCATTAAAAAAAAAAATTCACTGCTTGGGAAAAAAGAAGAAAAGAAAAAGAAATTCATTGCCTCTGCCATCTATTTAAGTTAATCGAATCTATTTCACTAAGAATAACTAACACCATTGATATATTAATTGGTGTAGGTCAACCAAGCCAACGGTGAGGATAAATGCAGTCCGTAGCCATGAGCCAATGTCTCCTTTGAGTGGGAAGGGGATGATAAGATTATTTAATTTTAATTTAATCATCGAAGAAAGGAGCTAATATGTGAAGTTATAGTTGGAACGGAGTCTTGGAGGGAATGGGTGAGCGGTTAATTTAAGTCCTTCAAGTTGTTAGCTTGACGAAGAAAGGTGCGCAGGTTAAGCGAATCTGCTTTGTTTGTAAAGGGCGTAGGTTAAGCCAGTACAGAAGGGCAGGCACGAAGACTCGAGAGTTGGAATAACCCCAAACATTTTTTAGATTAGAAAGAGAAGCTCAGTGAATGATTCTTCTCCTTCTTGATGATCCATGTCCAAAATGAAGCATCTACTGCGAAAGCTTCATATAGGTAATGGGATCAATGAACCCCACAGGTTGCCTGATACCCGCCCGGGGATCACTCCTAGTCCCGTCCCTGATCTCTCATCATCTTCGTCGACTTTGGCATCGAACACAGTGGGCACAGTCCGGCCAAATGAATCGGTTTCTGATCGGACGGATATTGATGGCGCTAGTGGTATATGTGGCGACAAGGGAGCCGATTTTAATTTATTGGAGGAGGAGTTTCAATTGCAGTTGGCTTTAGCTATTAGCGCTTCCGATCCTGATGTCCGCAAGGACCCTGAGTCAGCCCAGATCGACGCCGCGAAGCAGATGAGCCTCGGCAGCGCGGCTTCCGTCACCGACACGGAAGCCCTCGTCCAGTTTCAATCGCTTCGTTATTGGGTATTTTTTTTTTCCACATAGAATTGATTTGGCATGCCTACAGGCAATAGTTGCGAATATGTCCTCCAACCTTAAATGCCTTAGAGTGAGAAATAGGGATATGGCCGTGGCAAATCGCTGATAGCATGAACGGGGCGTTTCCTATTAGACATTTTCATTTTCTCGGGTGGGATTATGTGCGGCTCCGTCATTTCTTTTGGGGAGGGGGGGTGGTTGTTACGTAGATTTTTCTGATAACTAAATTTAGCAAACGCTCCGTCCTGGAAATAATTTCCAATTATTCATATGTCTAACGCAAAAAGAATGGGGCTACTAATTTTACTTCATTGCGTGCCTTGTCGCTACTAACGGAGCGTACTATTCTTTGTTGGGTATTTTCGTTTTGCTCTATTCATGTGGGAGTTTTACTTAAGATTTTCTGATAATTATATATGTATAGACGTTCGCATGCATGGAAGTAATTTCCGGTAGGTCCATAATGGCCATCACTCTCTCCACTCATACAAAATGGAAGGGAAAAAATGCACCCAACGCAAGAGACTTTTATCTGTTGTGGTTCCTTTATAATGTTGAATTAACTTTAGAATATTGCCATCTAACGTATTCAATCATGATACAAATATGGTTTCTAACTTAATTTTTTGATCACCGGCAGAACTATAATGTCATTGATTATGAGGAGAAAGTGAGGGATGGATTTTATGATTTAAATGGATTCTCCTCAAATTTGACTGAACGGGGAAAGATGCCATTGTTGGTCGATCTGCAAACTGCTTCCCCCTCTGAAAATGTTGGTTGTGAAGTGATTTTGGTGAATCGTATGGTTGATATTAAACTGAAACAGCTTGAGGAAAAAGCCTTTGCTGTATCCAAGGACTATTGCTTATTTGGACAAGGGCTAATTTCAAGTGGTTTGCTTCAGAAACTTGCTGATATTGTTGTTGATAGAATGGGTGGACCAGTTGGTGACCCTGATGAGATGTTGAAAAAGTGGTCAGCTAGGAATCACGAGTTACGTGATTCTTTGAGGACAATTGTTATTCCCCTTGGCTGTCTTGATGTTGGACTTTCTCGCCATCGAGCCCTACTTTTTAAGGTTGTAAAATCTTTTTGATCCTGCAGTTAAAGGCATATGCATTCAAAATGGATAGACCGGAGACAATTATTTTGTCTAATTTCTATTTATCATCCCCTTTTTATTTGGAGAACAAATTTTTTCCTGTTTAATTTATAAGGTCCAATTAATTAGTAGTCATTAAATGGATTGTGCATATCATATGATCATATAAGGTGAAAGTGACGCCTGTCATCTTTTTAACCTAATGGAAGAAGATAAAGCCACTGTGTAGAATTCCCTTTTCTGACTCTATATCTAGCAATGTACAAAAAGCTGAAATCAAATTTGGTCACTTTTCCCCCTTTCCTTTCCTCTTTTTGGGCCAACTTTCTTCTTTCTTCTCCAATACCATATTTTGCCTATACCTTCAATATCAACCTTGATTATGCAATTCACTGGATTTTTTTTTTGGGAATATATCCACTTAAATAAATTCTCATTATGTTATTTCTTAGGTGATGGCTGATAGGATTAATGTTCCCTGCATGCTAGTCAAAGGGAGCCATTACACTGGAACTGATGATGGAGCTGTGAATTTGATTAAAGCCGATGATGGAAGGTAATATCCCATGGTGGAGTTCTACCACCCTTGTATGCATTTCATTTAAAGGAGCTTTGTTCAGTGGGAAATATAATCAACCTTGTGCGTATATCATGCCAATTTGGATGCCTTCTATTGAGTTAGAAGATCTTTATCATAGAAAAAAAATTATTTCTTCCAAAAGCAAAATTATTTCACACATACATTTTGTAGCTCTCAATCTTGATGCTCAGTAAACTTGATGGTAAACTGAAAAAGTAAAACTGTATTATTCAACCAGTAGATTCTTGTTATATCCGCATCTGTTCCTATTTATACTAATAGGAGCCTCTTAACTAACTGATCCTCTTAACCCATTCCTACCTAATCACCAAGTAACACTTGGCCTCTCCTTTAAGAAAGTTGGTCATCTTTTTTAAATTTTTTGTCACGTTTTGATTTTTAGTCATTCCTGTTTATTCATGTAACTAAAAGTATATCATTGGATTCAGTGCAATGGGTTGCATAGAATATAATTATTTTTTGCATGGATGGTAACTTCTTTCTAATGTTGTGCTTTAGCGTTTTTCATATTTCTCTGTTTGAGCTTTCTTCATTCTGTCCAGAGATCAGGCCATAAATGCATCTGAGATCTTTCCTGCCTTATTAGGCACATATCCTTTTAATAAAGAAGCATGAATGGTCTGTCATTTACATTGGAATAATTTCTAATGATATTATTGATTTATTGAACTGTTGCAGTGAATACATTATTGATTTGATGGGTGCACCTGGTGCTCTTATTCCTACCGAAGTCCCCAGTAGTCAGCTCCAAAACTACAGTTTTTCTGTAACAGGTTGTGCTGAGATTGCAGAATTACCTGACGATGCCCATCTCATACTGGATGGTGGAACTGGAGTGCTGGCAGTGTCAGCTGATATTGATAGAACATCAACAGTCGGCTGGGCTCAATCAGAACCATTATTGAATGTGGACAGTCAAGGAACAATGGATGCAAGGAACCAAGGTGGAATAAATCAAACAGAAAGATTTGAAAATGATTTGGGGAATCTTCTTCAGTCTACGCATATATCATGTGAAAGCACATCATATACAGACGCATCATCTGCAGAAAAGATGCAAGTGAAAAATACATCGGAGTATTTCCTTAGTGCATCAAAGAACCCAGAATTTGCTCAGAAACTGCAAGCTGTCCCATTAGAGAGTGGTGCATTTCCCCTTCGCAATCTCTTTTCAGATATCAATCGACAAAATACAAGTAAAAATAAATTTTATGAAAAAATTTATCAACATGATGGAAAAATTGTTGTTGATGCTTTTCAATCTGATCCAAGCTTTGAGAAGTCCCTCATATCTTCTCAAGGGGTGTGCTCTGCCCATGATGTTAGATTCTTTCAATCTGCTGATTGGTTTGCTAAACAGAAAGAACTGGAGCAAAGTGGTGCCATGGTTGCAGATACAGGTCCTGTCAATCTGCTAAAGGTGCAAGAAGAACAAGTTCTTGATTCTTCCTTGACCAAGGCAGTTGTTTCTTGCAAGAGGAAAATTGAGGTTGACTCGGTCTATGATGATGCAAATGGTATTGATAATAAAGTTGGAGTGGCTTTTAATTGCAATCAATTTGGGAATGATTCTGCTATTCAATTTAAAGAGGCAGATAACAGAGATAGCAGCCTAAATGATGGTAAAAGTGAGAAAGTTAAGTCAGTACTGGGCGCGGGTGCAGAATGGGAAATTCAATGGGAGGATCTTGATATCGGTGAGCGTATTGGCATAGGTATGATTTCCTTTTTTTGTTAATCGCTCTCTACTTTTATTTTTTAACATCCTGTACGCATACGTCCATGTCCAACACATCCGTGTCTGCGTCCTGTATGCCTACCCCCCCCCCCCCTCTCTGCTATTGCTCTCTAATAGCACTTAGCATTTTTCATCTACTTCATTGCTTTGCTTTATAAGAAACTTTGTCAGTTGTGTTGCAAAAAGACAAACATTTGTGCTGTAGCATTGTGTGTTGTGTTTTTTATTGTTCATTGTCTATTGTTCTTTTCTCTCTTTGGATCAATATTTATATTTTGTATGCATAAATATGTGTGGGTGTAATTTTTACACATATATAAAATTTTAAATATATATCCCCCATACCTGTATCCTAAATTCTTAAATGTCGTATCCACGTATCATACTGTACTGTATCCTATAATCATATCCATATTGGTGCTTCTTAGGTAACAAATTAATCCATGAATATCAAGTACCACCAGGTTGGAAATGTGCTTTTCGTTTCTATGATGTATAATGTTGCAACTATCACCTCATACTGCTATGTTGTCTGTAGGTTCTTATGGTGAGGTTTATCATGCTGACTGGAAGGGCACTGTAAGTCTTATCCATCTTTTGAATAACTTCATTGAAAGTTCTGGTTTGTGGTAGGTTTTATAATGTGGTTAGACTTGAATGGTAATACCTTTAATGGAGTTTTCTTCAAACTTCTTATCTTATTCCTGCCCTTTTATGAGTGTTGAATTGTTATGGATGACTCTATCCATGAGTAATTTAAAGGATCCATGTCGGAACATCTGTAAAATGGACAATTTTCTGCAATGTACAATGTTGTGCTATCAAGGATGCTTAGATTATGTTAAATTGATTGTCAAGAAAGCAAAATAAATGAGGTTTAGAAATTTCAAAATGCAAAAGTATATTGTAAGCCTGAATCGCGTCTTTAAAACTTGTAAATAATTGATTTTTATCCTGCTAGTCTTTGTCAAAGTTAAGATATTTCCTGGAAGTGTAATTGATGAAGAAGACTTCAAAAGGAGCCAAAAGCTTGATACTAACATCATTTTTTTAATCTCTTTCATGTTTGATGTCTATCAGTCTATGTTATTATGCTTTTGGTGTGAAAACCAATTTGTTCATATCCATTGAAAGTACTGGCAGCCTAGCGTTTGTTTCTGTTCTGAAAATACCTATCCATTATTGGTACTTCATCTTTTGCGCTGATATTAATATGGGAAGTTTGTGTGAATTGTTTGGCACGTAGGAAGTTGCTGTGAAGAAGTTTCTGAACCAAGACTTTTCTGGTGATGCGTTGGCTCAGTTCAGATCTGAAGTAAGCAGCTGAATTTTTTTTCTTTTAGTGTGATTATATACCTGCATATACCCACATCTATGAGTATGAGGTTATTCACAGGCATATATACATTCATTCATGTCTGCTGCTTTCTGTAGGTTGAGATCATGTTGAGGCTGCGGCATCCGAATGTTGTACTTTTCATGGGAGCTATTACTAGGCCACCTCATTTTTCTATATTGACAGAGTTTCTTCCAAGGTTAGTTCCGTTTAATAATTTTTTGTCAAATACTGTGGCGAGGGAATTGGAGTGACTTGGACTTTTTGCCTGGTTTACTTGAATTATATTGGAGCCTTGCTTTCTTCAATTAGTCGTGTCTTGTTCTTGTACTGCATATTGCTGATACTGTTTTACAAGTTCGATCAACGTGGAACTTGGGCTACCACCAAATCATTTTAGAATTAAATGGTTTCTACATTGGTCTGTTTCTTAATGGTACATGTGTCACGTCTTCTGCAGAGGGAGTTTATACAGGCTATTGCATCGACCCAATTTTGAACTTGATGAGAAGAGGAGGTTGCGAATGGCTCTTGATGTGGTATGAGTTTAAAATATTTATCATTTGTAAATTTCATTTTGTTTCTCCTTTTACACTTTTTGATGATGAAATCTTTACCGTGCCTATATCAGGCCAAGGGTATGAATTACTTGCACACAAGCCATCCTCCCATTGTTCATCGGGATTTGAAGTCTCCAAATCTTCTTGTTGACAAACATTGGGTTGTTAAGGTATTTGTTAAAATTTTTTGCTTTGGGGAGTTTGCTTCATAAAACTTTAAATAAAAGGACGCCACAGAGAGAAGTGAAACTAGAAGAATGAGTATCTAAAAGTTGGTTTGCCTGTGAAAATTTAACTGGAAGGAATTCTCCGTCAGAAACAGATTTATTCCATTATGAAATGTGGAAATTCCACAAATATATAGTGTTTGTGGATTGAATTCTCCAACAATTTTATGGATGAGAAATGTCATTTGTGTCCCTGGATTGAATAATAGAAAGGGATGTTACCTTTCCCTTGGTGCTATCAATGGGATCTAATTCTTATGCTTTCAATGTTTTAGTGTTTCTATTACATTACTGAAAACCTTTTTTGCCTTCCCTTTATGCTTATTGTTCTCTGAAGTAGATAAACTATAAATGGTTGTCTTTACTGCGTAGGCCATTTATTGTTTGTTTTTTGTCAATACTTATTATATCCTCTTGTCTGCTCATAGGTTTGTGATTTTGGTTTGTCACGTATGAAGCACCATACCTTTCTATCCTCAAAATCTTCTGCTGGAACGGTAATTCATGATAGTAATTTTCTTTTTGAAAAATTACAAGTTACGCTAGTATAACTAAAGTTCATTCTTCTTTGATCTAAAATGACAATTACTGCTACTTCTAAGAGTATATATTATTTTAAAGGAGACTGAATGTGTTATTTGCCTGCAGCCTGAGTGGATGGCGCCAGAAGTATTAAGAAATGAACCGGCCAATGAGAAGTAAGTAAACTTTGCATTTATGCGTGGTGTTCTTGGAAAGATAGGCGTGTTTAATGTAGGATGTGACTGTGATTGTTTACAGGTGTGATGTGTATAGTTTTGGTGTAATTTTGTGGGAATTGGCTACTGCAAGGATTCCCTGGAAAGGGTTGAACCCAATGCAGGTTGTTGGCGCTGTTGGATTCCAAAATAGACGGCTTGAAATTCCTGAAGATGTTGATCCAGTGGTAGCCCAAATAATACGCGACTGTTGGGAAATGTAAGTTCTAGCCCTTGCTTCTCTTTTTCTGATCACTAGTTTTTGCTTCATTTTCTAAGGACCTAGTGGGAAACGAAGGGCAACAGTTTGCATACATGTCCTACCCTTTCATGCACTTTAGATTGGTGAGACTTGGAGGCTCACTACGCTGTAAGACTGAAAACTCGAGAGAAGTCATGTTTTGGAATCTAAATCGTTTGTTTGTTTATTTATCTATTTGGGGAGTTGGGGTGTTAGTGCGATGACTGGTTACTGCTGTTTTGCTATATTCCTGTTCTATTTATAGTGTAATTTTGATAATTCAAGATATGCTTTAGGAATCTAGATACTTCCTTGTTCAATTGTTTGATTTGTATTGGTTTGCCTGCTATGCAGGGAGCCACACATGCGGCCATCATTCTCACAGCTTATGTCCTGTCTCCGCCGTGTTCAACATCTGGTTGTGAAAGATAGGAGCTTAACACAATAAAAATTGTGCATAGCTATTGTAATAAGACTTGAAGTTGTTCCTGGGTTCGAAGAGCCAGAACAGCTGAGGTTTTTTACTGCTTTGACATACAGAGATTTGCTGAACAGTGAAGTTTCGGTTCATTCAAAGTGGGGGCTGGAACACAACCTGTTCGGAACAGAATAGAGACCTTCCTGAGCGAAGTCAGCTGGGGAGGCTCTATCAAGTGTAATATGAAGTTAGTACAAGTAGCTACAACTGAAGGATTCCCATGGAAAGAAGGGAACAAAAGAAAACAGAAAGAAGATAGGGGAAAGGGGAAAGGGGAAAGGGGGAAAAAAGAAATAAAGTGTAATTTATTTGGTCCTTGTCTGCAGAGGTCCTGTTTGGAATTGTAAACATACGATCTCTGCGGCTTCTTGTGGAAATGTAAAAAGAGAGACGAAATTTCTTTCAAAAAGTAAAGGGAATTTGTATGTTCGGCTGATTTGCTCCGCTTGAGTTCCTTGATGAAATGGTTATGCTTTGTGGTTCCCACAGTGTAGCCACTAATTAGAGGAATGCTAATTTAAACCAGTATCCCAGAATAAGTTATAAGACGAAAATGAATTTCATAATAATTTCATGATGAAGTATATAATTCAGTGAAAATTATTAATGACAGTTCCTACAACACAATTGGTGGCGTGTTGAAATTTAATTAGTTTCAAAAGGATTGGGTGAAAGAAATGATTTATTGATTGCTGGATCGAGAACATTAATTGTGTGCAAAAACTTGATATCAATCAAGAGGTCTCTTTTTGGCCCAAAAAAAATAATAATCAAGAGGTCTCTTCTGGCCGAAAATAATCAAGAACCGTCGTATCTCTAAATTTAATTTCTGTTAGTGCTAGTGTTCATTTTTTTTTTAATTTTACTTTTTATATCGTTTTCTTATTCCAGTTTTGAAAGGTCCAGAATTTTTTTAAAACCAAAGTCCAAGATTACTAAAAAGACATTAGTGGCTTTTGTAATGTTAAAAAGACACTATCAATACTACTCTTTACTACTTTAGGGGGCCTGTTTGATTAAATTGTAAGCGCCGTACAATGCCATGTAATAATAATGTTTTGTGCCGATGTTGCAATATTAATGTATTGTGTCGATGAGAGTGAAATTTTTTTCTAATTTTAATAATTATTGTAAAATATGTCATTATATCCTGTGGTGTTTTTTTTTATTTGATTAAGGTTTCTTTTTAGCTTAAAGGGCAAAGAGAGTTCTCACTTTCCCTAATAAATACGTTTTCTGATATTCGAACTTATATTTTCTTTCTTATAGGAATGATGCCCCTTACCTTCTCAACCGATAACTTATTGGTGTGGTATTGTTTTATTTTGTAATGTATTTGAGAATTATTACACAACTCAGGAATGAGACGTTTAAATGATCTGAAAATAGGATAGTCTTTAATACTATTGATTATTGAAGGTGGAAGACCAAAAAAAAAAAAATAATCAAATACTACATAGATATACATAGATATGTAATGTAGGTCAATGTGGTCAAATACTAGAAAGAGGAGGAAAAGGTTGAGAGGCAGCAGGCAGATCATAAGGCAGGTTTACATCAAATAAACCTACAGCACGCTTATTTTAATTTAAAATTTTAAAAATAATTATAAACATGCTTTATCAGCATTTACTTGCAAAATCAACATTAAATTTATTGAGTCACCATTTTTCATTAAATGAAAGTAACATTATTGAGATTAAGGACAAATAATATATTTGATGTAAATTACCAAATTGAAGAGGAGAAGGTATACTCCTTTAAATGAATAAGTCAATCAGGCCCAAAAAATAAAAAAAGGAAATCGGACTGCTCTTCGGTTAAACAATTTGGGGCTGTAAACTCACCCATTTCAGGCCTGAGTTGGTGGGCGCCTAAGCGGTTGTAATCTGACGTGTCATTTGGAGAATAGCGCACTAACTATCGGAATCGCTTCACCGTTACACTTGCATAGTTTTAAACTATGATTTACCTAAATGATTTACATCAAACTCTTCTCATATATTTATGATTTACTATTTACATAATTTGAGATCAAGCTCCTCCCACATACCTAGTAAGTTATGGAAGCTCCTCTCAAATACTAATTTCAAACACGAGATTACCAAACCAACGGAATCTTGTAATTCTGTCCTTGAGCGAGTTCTTGCTGTGCTCCGATGATCCATGAACTCTATTCCGAGTATCATTATCGAGGCGACTCGGAATCTCCGTGGCTCTGCTATTTTCTTGTTATTCTCCGTCGCCACCGTCCAAGTTTCTCACATTCTTTACCGACATCTTCAACGAAATTCTAGATTTTCCTCGATGTTTTCTTCTTCATCTTCAGTAAATGGCGACGAGTCTCTTCGACGAAACCGTATCCTCTCAAGCAAGCTCTACTTCGATGTCCCTCAGTTCAAGGTAACCCGGATATTCTTGTGTATTTGAGCGCGCTTTAAATGTGGCTTCTGGACTGAGAATATGACTACTTATCAGGTTCCGGTTATCTACTCGAAGTCGTACAATATAGCATTTCTGGGAATAGAGAAACTGTAAGAAATCATATTTTTCATCACTTAAACCCGATTGATTTTGGCCATTATTTTATTTTAGATTGGGTTGTTGATGATTTAGTTCACCCTGCGAGCTCATATGGTCATTTTTTAAAATAAATAATATCATGGGCTTGTAATTAGTTAGTATGCTTTGGGAAAAAGTAGTAGCATTAAAATCTAGATTCCAGATGTCATCACATCATTTTTTGGTATTCAATGGGACAAAAATGAAAAATTAGCTGAGCCACAATTCTGCAGACCAAAAAAAAAAAAAATGGTGAGACAATTCCATGTTAAATGGCTTTGTGGGCGGGGAAGGGGCTAAAATTTGCTTTTCTTAATATCTCCTTTACTGACATGACCTTTTTCTTCCGTGAGATGGTTTATATTAGTTGCCGATAATATTCTCCGGTACATTGTTGTCGTTAAATGTTACTGACGCAGACACCCATTTGATTCATCCAAATGGGGAAACATTTGTCGACTCCTCATTGCATCTGGAATGCTAGACAAAAATTGCATTGTTGAGCCTCTGGAAGCTTCCAAGGATGATCTCCTAGTGGTAATGTCTATCTTACTTAGTATACTTATGAAGTTTAAACTCCCATCTACGGAACTTGAATATGTACAGCCCACCCTCCCAAAAGCATCAAGTCAATTTGATTTCTCTGTATTTTTAACAGGTACATTCAGAATCATACTTGAATAGCCTGAAGAGTAGTTCAAACGTTGCTATGATGATTGAGGTTGGCTTAGTGGCTTGAGCCATTTACTTCTTGTCCTCTATACTTATTGTTCCTCCCTTTTCTCAAATGGCGTTTTTTATTGTCTTTCTTCTACTGAATCATGTGTCTAAATTCAAATGGCATAAAAAATTGTGTCTTTTGATTTTGTTATTTTTGTTGGTTCCATTCGGCAACATGGTTTGGTTTGTGTTTCACAGTGTTCTTGTCATCTGGTTAATATTTGTTGAGGCTTCAAACACTTGATGCATATTATTTACTTATTTGAACTATGTAAACATAGGTACCTCCAGTGGCATTACTTCCCAATTGTCTTCTGCAGCATAAAGTTCTCTTCCCATTTCGGAAGCAGGTGTGGCAAGTATTTATTTCTTGAAGTTCTTTTAACTTCTCTGAAACTAGGGTCTCACACTATCACTACTTTTCTAATGATAGGTTGGAGGGACTATATTGGCAGCAAAACTTGCAAAGGAGAGAGGATGGGCCATTAACATAGGTGGAGGTTTCCATCATTGTTCCGCAGAAAAAGGAGGTGGATTTTGTGTGTATGCAGATATTTCTCTATGCATCCGCTTTGCTTTTGTTAAATTAAATATATCAAGGTATCTATGAATTTACAAGTTGTTGTTTACCTAAAACTAATACCTGGATAATAACCATTTTTTATCTGCAAAATTTCAGGGTAATGATCATTGATCTTGATGCACATCAAGGAAATGGTCATGAAATGGACTTTGCCAACGGCAGTATGATCCAAAATTTCTCTCTTTCTGGTAGATGAATTTCTCACTCTCACTGATTTGAGCATTCTATGGCAGGCCGAGTCTATATCCTGGATATGTTCAACCCGGGTATATATCCCTTTGTAAGTCGTGTCCTACATTTCCTACAAGTTCAGTTTACACTATATAAAATATAACTTTGCAGTCATAAAACAACTTTTCCTTCTTTTCTCCTTCTCATCCATACAGGTATCCTTCTGCCAAGGTCCTGAGTGTTTTAACGTACATTTGTTTTATCATTGCACTTCAGTATTGCTTTGAGTTTGTACACTACTGTAGTAATGGGCTTAGCCTGAATAGCAATAATAAAAAATTTCTCTGTTTCCTTCTCCAAACTGATAGCCAGAAACCTATTAATCTGCTATGTAAGGGAAACCATTTATTGATAACATTAACTCTTAATTAAGGATGCTGTCAAGGGACAAAAGACGTAAACGCTTGAGTGAATTGAAGAAGGGCCATGAAGGGTCATTGCCACCACCATCATCATAATAAACCCCCTCCTCAAGTGAAAGTCATTTCGGCTTTGAGTGTGGAGAAAGTAAACTTGCCATACCCTGTGCTGGATTTTATTGTAACTAGAAGAATGTTGTTGGTAAATGGCGAGGATTGAACTCCTTATTGTTTGGTGGTGAAAGCCTTGGTAATGTGTAAAATAATATCTCAACCTGAATGCTCAAGTTGTTAGGAGAAAAACCAGCCATGGTTTTTATCATTATTGTTGTCGCTGTCGTAGTCATCTCAAGAAGTTCCTTGTTTTTGGCTCTAATAGGTGCTTTTTGTCATTATTTTGGAGGTTAACAAGTGGTAGCAATTTTTAATTAATTCAAGAAGTGCATGTGTTTTGACATGTGTCTGTTATGCACCTAAATTGTAGCAATTTTTAATTAATTCAAGAAGTGCGTGTGTTTTGACATGTGGCTGTGATTCACCTAACTTTTCCTTTCTACTTTCCCTGTTAGGATTATGAGGCCAGAAGGTACATAAATCAGATAGTTGAAGTGAAGGTATATATTCTTCAAGTAAAAATATTATATCATATGTTTCTGATCTGCCTCTATAATGATAAACTAGTATTTCTTCCCTTTGCTTGACAGAGTGGGACACATACGGAGGATTACCTGCAGAAATTAAACAGAGAACTTGAGGCATGTTAATTCTTGCATTTGACTGGAACCTTGAAGTGCTATTTTATTTCCTGGCCTGACTAATTTACCGTGCAACAAGTGTTATGATTTATGAATACCCATTCAATTTTTAGTAGTTTTTTCCAGGGTTATTAAACCCGGACTGGACCGGCCGGTCCAGCCCGGAAACCGGCGACCCGGGCAGGAAACCGGTCCGGTCCGGGTAGTGAACCGGTCTTTTTTTTTAAAAAAAATTATAAAATCAAATTTTTTATTTTTATTTTTCTTTATAATTTCATATTAATAAACCTAAAATCTTCATTTTCTCACCGGTTTGGTCTCGGTTTAGCTCCGGTCTGACCCACTGACCCATAACCCAGTATCCCGACCGGTTCCGGTTTAATAACCTTGGTTTTTTCATACAAGGTCAGACAGAATATTTTGTCAAGGTTCTAATTCTAGGTGATCTCGAGGTTTGAAATGATTGTTTTATGTATTGATTTGTTTCTTTCCATGTAATTAAGATTGCTGGGCATAGGTTTGATCCTGAGTTGGTAGTTTATAATGCTGGAACTGATATTCTGGACGGTGATCCGTTGGGCAGGTTGAAGGTAATGTCATTCATGGATTCACTTCATAGCAGTATAAGATCAACCTCCTACAACTATAGTAGCTTGGCCATTCTTTTCTTGATGTGTAGTTTTTATGAGAAAATTATAAGTTATTATGAGATTGTGTTTATTGTTGGATTTTTCATCATTTTCTCGGTGGTTATTATAGTGATTTGTACATGCAGATCAGTCCTGAAGGTATTGCTCTTCGAGATGAAAAAGTTTTTCAATTTGCTCGAGAGAAGGAGGTTCCAATTGTCATGCTCACATCAGGTCATTTTCCCATTCCCTTTTCCCTCTCCCAAATACGATACTAAACACAAGGGCCTTGAAAACTTTTTTCTTTGGAACATGAAAACCTTTTTTATCTTCCTCCTAAGTGTTCTGTCAACTTATTATAATGCTTTATTTCCCGTTTCAGGTGGTTACATGAAGTCCAGTGCAAGGGTCATTGCAGATTCTATAGTCAATCTCTCAAATAGATGTTTGATCGATGTTAGACAAAGTTCAAAGTTTAAATAAGATGCCCTGCAATTCCAGATTAACCTGTGATTGAACTATCCCAGAAAGGGTCCGTCTCAAGAGTTATCCAAATCATCATCTGGATCAGGATGTTGCTGGATAAGTTGAACTTTTCAGAGTATAGCACAAACCCCCCCCCCCCCAAAAAAAAAAGGAGGTACGACGCAATAGATCTATCTGAGTTGCTAGTTCATATCTGTTGATGTGAAAATGGAGCCTGTATAATTGAGTTATGAATTTTAAATAATAATTCTAAAATCACCTCTGGTCATCATTGAAATAGACAATGGCAAGTTAATCACGTGACAACGCATGGAATCAATTTTCCTTTTTTAGAGATATTTCTTAAAATAGATTCTCTCTGATAATAAGAGGATCCGTTGAAAGGAAGAGTAGCGGAATTTACAGTGTTTTACCACTTCCTCCATTTTTGTGGCTTCTCCAACCCATTGAAGAAGATATAGATCTGCCATGTAGAATAAGTGTAAAGCGGATCAATTTGAGAGCAAATACTGAAATGACAGACTATCAAGGAGCTGTCAGCCATTGAGATATGAACTAATCAGGGTCCTATCTTAAGACCTTCGTACCTCTTCTCTAATGTAATTCAGGGCCTGATCTTAAAGGATTATGCTAATAAATTCAGGGCACGAACTTAAAGGTAGGGTTCGCACTTTTTTATAATGCATGAAAAATTACACGCTTACATGTATGTATGCACTCATACATAAAACTTCATAATCTCTTGTACAATTTAAATTTAGGGAAAATTCGGGGAAAGACATGAAAGCATAATATTTATTGGAAAAGATCTTAAAAACTGTAATTAACTAATTATTTAGGAAGAAATACTAAAATATATACTATCCTCATATCTTTAATATAAGACCCAATTAATTTTTTTGGAGAAATTAAATAAACTAAATAAATTACTTTAAATAATTATATTCATAGCTTTTCTCTAAACTAATTTGTATGACTTATAAACTAATATATAATTTAATAACACACAACATATATTAGGATTAAGTAGCTTATTTAATTTTTTTAATATCTCTAAAAAAGTCAACTAGGTATTATATTAAAGAGGGGGACTAATTAAAAGATAGAGTATTAGATTGCTTATAACCCCCTACATTTTCTCTAACTACATATTATGGATCCGTTCTACTTTCTTATCCATATTTTTATGGATCTCCATTTTTAAATGTGATTTAAGTATGATGCCTAATCTAAATTTTGAAGCTATACATATTTTGTCTACATTTTGATATGTATTTTCAAGAAATTTTCAATTTTCTATCCTATAAGAAATTATATCTTCATTTTAAATATGACAATAAAATTGACTAAGTCGATGCTAAACTGAATATTAAATATTGGTTATATTTTGAATATGATAGTAAAAATGATTTCACAATTTTATTTTTTGAAATATGAATTTTCATGTTGGCGGGGAAAAAGAAGAAGAAATCTGAATTATCATTTTTTTATAAAATAAAAAATGATATTAGTAAAATTTTTTTAAGGTTTTACAAGGAATCAAAGCAAACACTACATATACATATATACTACTAGTGAAACAACTATAAATAAAGGAAGGAATAACTTGAATAGGCTTCAATGTAAATCCCTTTAGTATAGCAATGATTTCCTAACAAGAGATGCTATTTGGAAGAGCATGCTACGTGGGAATCCTCAAGAAAGCTTTGTTAACACAAATTATGCTTATTGGCTGTTGGTGAGATGCTTCATGAAGATATGAATTTGTAATCCAAAGAACAGTGGCTCTTAGATGTCTGGGATGGAATGAAGTTCCATAGATACTTGTATTTTTCCGGATAAAGTGGATAAGAGGAGATCCTTAATAGCAAATATAACATTCGCAAAAATGCCCCACAGCTTTTTAAAGTGATGTAAGATAATCTTGTTAGATATAATTAATTTTGTTGATGTCAAATATTAAGAGCAAAAAATTTACATAATGTATTTATCTCCTACATTGACTAACTAATATATTTAATGTGAAATATCTTGTAGATTAGTCAAACAAAAAGATGTCTAGTTGGGTTATGGTGAATGATAAAAAAAAAGATTAAGAAGGTATTGAAGATTGAAGTTATCAACTATGAGGAGAAAAAGCTAAGAAAAGAAAGTTATTGAGCTAGATTATGGAGAATGACTAAAAGAAAGAAAAAAGAAGAAAGAGATGGAAGATAATAGTTAAGAAAAAACAAGGGGTTATCAAAAAAAGATTATGGAAATTAATCAAGAAGAAGGAGAAGAGATTGAAGAAAGAAGAAATTGTAAGATCTAATGGAAATATCAAATATTTAAACTCTTAGATGAGATACTGGAGGTTTCTATGGTTAAATGGAGGTTGGAATGGGTCAATTCAAAGCTAAAATGACTTATATAGAAATTATATCAACTTCACTTAAATGATTTTCCTCATTTTTTGTTGGTAACTAAAATTTGAGGAAATGGGTTGGGTTCACCCACGATTCAAGGGCAAAGCATCTAACTCATGATCCACTGGGGCCTGTCCCTATAGGTACAGAAGCATAACAAGCAAGCCTTTTTTTATCTGGCCCATAGGTAGGATTCACCGCAGCTTCACTAAGTTGTAGAGATGCCTCCTTAAGCATCGCGACTAGAACCACAAAAAAGTGGTGCTCCCCAGGATTGAATCCTCTCCTTTGGTGAGAGTGTCCGACCCCTTCGCCAGCTGAACCCACGGACAACGGGTAATGATTTTCCTCATTACTGGCAACATCACTCGACTGATGTCATAGTAATGATAACTTTATTGTGATATGTTTTCGTTTAGTAAGATAGAGGTTCAATTATTTTAGACATATCTCTCAAACTACATATCCGATTGAGATGAAACTTATTTTATATAAAACTAGACTTCAAATGTGACACACAGACACCAAGATCAAGTTCAAAGGAATTTTGATAAAAGAAATATGAGTTTTGGAAGATGTCACTCGAAATCAATGCTGTATTCCAAAACAGGTTTAGTAATTTGGATATATCTCCTATACCACAACTCCGATTGAACTAAAACTTATTTCATATGAAACTGGACCTTTAATGGGGTTTATGAACATATAGTTTGTGCTGAAAGAGTTTCAGGCGAAAGAGATATGAATCTCGGAAGTTGATGTTTGATGTTCTCATGAATTCCAGACCAACAGTCACTATTTGAATCATAACTTTCAGAATACAATGAATTTGTAGCTGATTCTTTTTGTATTGGAATGTAGATTATAAGAGATTTCTGATGATAGGTCATTTGCAATATATTTGGATTAAAATTGAATCTATCACTAGCAGAACACTTTAGTGATGCATCAAGTGATTTGTTAAGATCACTCGAGTGACCACTTCAGTGATATCATTTTATGAATCACTAGCACATCACTTGAGTGATCCATCCAGTGTTCTGTGAAGATTACTTGAGTGATCACTTGAGTGATGCTTTCCTGGAAAATAGAGCACGCTTCATAACTTTTAAAAATCATTAGAACGTTGTGTAACTTGCTCTTCTTACTTCTAATCACTTTAATACTTTATTATATTAGTGCATAAGCAGTTTTTAGGTGAGCAAATAAGAATTAACACACAAATTGAAAAAAATACTTTTGTGTCATAAGCTTCCAACGGCTATTCCAACAGTCACTTGAGTGATCCATCTAGTGCTTTGTAAAGATCACTTGAGTGATGCTTTCCTAGAAAATAGAGCACGCTTCATAACTTTTAAAAATCATTGGAATGCTGTGTAACTTGCTCTTCTTACTTCTAATCACTCTAACACTTCATTTTATTAGTGCTTAAGCATTTTTCAGGTGATCAAACAAGGATTAATTGGAAAATGCACTTTTGTATCAGAAGTTTCCAATGGCTATTTCAATTGTTATATTTTGTAAGCCTTAACAAGAAAAAGAAAAGCTCAACGGTCATTAATTTTCATCAACTATAAATAGAAGAGTATTTAAAGCGTAAGAAGATGGCAACAACGCCAAGATGCTAATCATCCACTTTAACCTGAATACTTTATGTTGTTTTCTAGTTTCAATATCATTTACCTTAGAGAGAGTGAGAGATTATTTGTATTGTATTTCAATGTTCATTTTATTTACTTTTGAGAGAGAATATTAATTGAAATCCTTATCATCAAGATTGTATCCTTACGGTGTGTAAGGGGGAGTAACTCAGTGAAAAATTTGTAAAAGGCTTTACAAGTGCCCAGCTAAACTTGTGGGATTGTAAATGCTTCTCTTGTACCCGGATAAAACAAGAAAATAGTGAATTGAAAATCTCAAGTGGAGCTTGGGGATTGGACGTAGGTTATCGTAGATTGTACCAAATCAAGATAAATCACAGTTTGCATTTTCTCTTCTCTAAACTCTTATATTTCTAGCATATATGATTTGAATAACTAACTAAGGTTTTATGATTCATTACTTTCATCCTTATTGATTTTACTAAGATACAAATTTTTTTTAAAATTCTTAAATTTTTATCTTATACCCAATTCACCCCGTCTTGGGTGTCAATTAGTTCTAACAAATATTCCATTGATTAGCTACAATAGAGTAATATGTATTGGCCATAGTTCTTGTCTCGATGAACTTGATCTGCCAAGTTGAAAACTAAGCTTTGCCAGTTGACTTCTCTAATGATCATTTCTGGTATTGACCTTTTTCCTTGATGAAGTGCTACATTTATTTTAGTCCATAAAATATAAATCATGAGAATAATGGAAAACATAAGACTAGATTCGTTGTTTTGATACAAATGAAGAAGAGTGTCCTTAACTAAGAAATCAATGTTTTATAATCCAACAGAGATACTTTTATATGAGCAAGAGAATACCACAGTGCCATTTAAATTGGGCAATGGAAGAAAATGTGTTGTATTGATTTATTCTCCTCACATCCAAACGTACGACAGTCACTAATATTCATATGATGTTTTTGAAGAACATCTATGGTAGGAAGAGCATTGTGAAGTAATTTTCATAGCAGCTGAAGAAATTTTGGTATGATAGGTACCTTCCATAGCATTCCTCTGTCCCTATTTGATATCCTGGATAGTTTTTATTGGCAAGGAAATAGCTCAGGTTGTGGTTTTATAAGGTCAAGGATGGATTTCAAATTTTCATGAATAAATTTTACAGTCCAAAAAAAATCTGAATTATCATAAAAAATTAATCTGAATTTAAAATTGTTGGCCGGATCAAGGACGTGGAATTTACAAAATAGCCACCTGAGAAAAGGGTAGTATCGTCAAACAATGATATTGCGGCAAGTTGTGGAGCAATAAATTATGACTGCAAGTTGACCCTTCACCTCACTGTCCTCCGGGCCCTCGTTGTTCTCACTTCTCAACTGCCCTCATCCTCTCTCGGCTGTTCCCTCGGAGAACGCTGCCGGTCACCACCTCGGAATCCAGTCCACTGCTAACCTGCAAGGTTCTCCTTATCCCACGCTCGCCGGCGTTGCAATGTTAAGAAGCAGATCCCCATCGTCGTCTTATACCTGGCAATTGCTCGTCGTATTTATTCTTCTACTTCCTTTCTTCTCCCTTGCTTTAAGGCCCGTTGTATCGGATCAGATCGACCTTGTCAATACAACCGAGTCCAATGTCTCTCTCTCCCGGACGAGAGAGGAAAGCTTCGCCGACATGATTGACCGAGCTCTGGAGCACGAGTTCACTGAGCACGATCAAAATGAAGGTTCACAACAGTTTACCACAATTATATATTTCAGCTTGGTTATATGCTCCCTGAGGATTTCTTATGAAATCCTTGTTCTGCAATTCGTGTCATTTTCATTTAATCTTTTCAGATCATCAAATCTGATCTGTGAACACTAACCGTTTCCATATCCTCTCTGCTCATTGATATTTCTGTGGTAAAAGGAAGATTCTTCTAAATCCAAATTATGTGCACAGCCATTTTGATGCAGCTTATGATTTTGCATGTCTTCTTTCCTCTTTTCCTTTTGGGCGTTTGTGAGAGGACAATTCTCTCGTTCTCGTTAATTTTCGTACTTGATATATGTAATTGAAGAAATTTCAAATATATATCGTAACATTCTATATTGTCCTTTTGCCTCTTCGTGTCAGCAGTACCTGATAAAGGAGGCTTTAACAACAGTGTCGCAGAACAGCAGGTTTGTTATATCGTGATCCTTGATTTTGAAGTTTTAATGATGATAATATCTTGATTCTGTCGGAGATTATCAATATCTTGATGAGATTGGAAACCGTTCTATTACGAAGAACACGCATTTCACATTTGCTTCATGAGTCATATTCTGTGACCAAATTGAATAGTCTTCATATGGTATTTTAGGCGAGGACAGTGTGAACGTAGATTCTTTGGATTTGTTGTATCTCTAGTGTGCATGTCTGTCCTTGCTGTGATGTGAGTTTTTTAGAAGAGTCGATCTGGCTGGGTTTCCAGCTCTTTGTTTGTGATTCCTTAGGCTCTAATCTTCTCAATTCCACTTCCATTGCATTAATATGTTAGATATTTCTGAGTTCTATAGGATGCTGAGTGTTTTTTATTGGCTTATGTGTGGACCAGGCAGTTCTGGAAACGGTGGCCAGAGTTAAGCCAAAGAAGAATGACACGAAAGAAGAAAAGTACATATTTCAAGTTTTTAGTTAGTAGTTTGAGTGTATATTCCAATTGCATGAATTGTCTGTCTGAATTGAGCACTTAATACAAACTTTTGTTTCACTATAGATAAGTATGCTTTTCTATGCTAACAGGTCATTTCAATTTCATCATGTTTTCAATCTGGACAATGATAATAGAGCCGAAGATACCCCCATGTTAATAGATCGAAAGGTGAGATGACTCGTTTATAGGTTTGCCCTTTTTAGTGATATTCAGTTGCATTTGTGAACCTTAAATTCATAATTATACATTTCTTACAGGACAATGTCTTTATAATTTCTAACTTTAAATCCAAGTATCCAGTGCTGCAGCTAGATTTAAGGTAAATGTAATTAACTTTTTCTGTTTTCAAAGTATGTAGGCTTGATTCCTGATGTGAACTTGTTTTCACGATTGCATTGTAGATTAATCTCAGACCTTGTAGTTGCAATTGTTTCAGCAACTTGTGGTGGTGTTGCATTTGCCTTTGCTGGACAACCGGTCTGAACATTCTTGTTCTGAACTTAAATCTTGAGAACTGCAACCTTCGGTTATGTTGTAACTTTTTTTTGCTAAAACTCAATATAACAACCCCCAAACTGTAATTTTACAGGTTATTACTGGATATCTGCTAGCGGGCTCCATAGTTGGACCTGGGGGCTTTAACTTCATCAGTGAAATGGTGCAGGTAAAAGAATTGTCAAGATTGTCTGTCTACATCTTTGATTCACGTCAGCTGGACTTTGTTATTACCATGTTCATTATGTGTGAAAAAAGTCGATTATAACACTTAAGTAAATGCTTGGATATTTATGTGTGACAATCTTGAGGCCCTGTTTCGTGTCCAGTTATTTTTTATGTACTACACTTAACCGACATAGCCTATCAAATGAGAAAGTTATTGAAACAGAATAAGTAAGTGTCATGCTAGCATCAACAAAGGACATGTATGATTGTAGTACATATCAGGATTTCAAATAATATCAGTCTTATGTGCTTTGGAACTTTGTTCAAATATATATTGTTCGCCATTCCTGTGGCATGCTTGTAGCTATGAGTTATGATACACATTACCTTCTATTAGTTATCCTTAAATCAAAATGAATACCGTTTATGTATGTAGGTGGAAACTGTGGCTCAGTTTGGTGTAATATTTCTTCTGTTTGCATTGGGCTTGGAGTTCTCCATGATCAAGGTTGGCTTATGCTTCTGATTTCCGTTCTTCCTTTTTATGCACTTTATGCAGTAACTCAAAATTAAATACCTTGTACCTCTTTGATTTCAGCTTCGAGTTGTTCGAGCAGTTGCTGTTCTAGGAGGCCTGCTTCAAATTTTTTTATTTATGTGCTTATGTGGAGTTGCAGCCTTGGTATTTTTTTTATGTTTTTAATTTACGCTCTGAGCTTTTTCTCTTTGTTATTGATCTTGATCACATTCAATAACTTATCATGAGACTCAAATTGTAGAAAGCTGCTTTTATCATCACTAGTCTTGTGCTCACATTCATGCCATATTTTTTGGTTTGTCTTATTTATTATCTACTTAAGTTGCCTTGTTGTTGTCCTTTTTTCTTTTTGGGTAAAGTTTTGTCATCCTTTTGGTACAAAGAAGCTCTGATTCAAAAACCAAATGGTAACATATTGATTAATTTGAAGCATTATGTGCTTGTTAATCGAATCAAGGGGTTCTGGTTTAGTAAGTTGGAAGGCTAAATTCTTCAAAAGGCCCCCAAATTATGTCAAAATTGGTTGTTCTAACTTGCAGTAATCCACATTATGTGGGAAAAATTGAGTCGTATGATAAAGGAGGCACAAATCTTTGAAAAATATAGTGCAAAATATTTTAAGCTTAAGTAGTGGTACTGTGATAAACTTGGTAATAAATTCTGGTGGTACCTGGTGTGGTCATTTTGTATCTTCTTTCCACCTTAGATCTCATGCATAATTTGATTGTTTTTCTTCTATTAATTAATTAAATATCTCTACTATAAGCACAAGTGGACTATGATGTTTGATATTCTGAATCCCATCACCCTTGTTGCGCTGTTTGCAGTTATGTGGTGGTAAAGTTTCAGAGGGAGTCTTTGTTGGTTCTTTTCTTTCTATGTCTTCAACTGCAGTGGTATGTATGATCTTTATCTGATCATATTCCTATATTGCAGTCTTGAAGGTGCATTTCAGGATTTCAATAAATTGTTTGTTTTTGTAACTATTAACATGTCCAGGTCTTGAAGTTTTTGATGGAAAAGAACACCACTAACGTCCTTCATGGACAAGTCACAATTGGGACACTTATTTTGCAGGTACTTTTTTGTGTGTGTGAAACTATTTTTCTTCTTTCTCATGCTTTATTCATTGCTGCATTCTCTATTTGCCTTTATAGACAATGAACAACTTCATCATATGTTCTATTAATTCTTGTAAATTTCTTTTGCCTTAAAGGATTGTGCTGTTGGACTGCTGTTTGCGTTGCTTCCTGTTCTTGGTGGCACTTCAGGTGTTCTTCATGGGGTGCTATCTATGACGAAACTGTACGTATACGAATTCTGAAATCTTCAGCTTTTACTGAATCTCTTACAACTTGACCACTTGTTGTACTCAAATTAAAGTAATTATAATTTATTCCCTAAGCAGCATTAAATACTTCTACTGTATCTGCATGTAGTTATAGTTATCAGATCATTACTTTTGAATTACATGGCGCCTTAACCAGTTAATCTAACTTTTTGTAAGCTGAAGCGAGGAGCACCTTGATCTAATGCTCTACAAATATGCTTGTGTCTGATCCTTTGAAGTTTGAAAATGTGTTGCTATTAACATAAACTATTGAGTGGCACGCATTTTTGTATGTTTTATAAGGCATTTGACTTTGATATTGGATTTATTTGGTTTAGCAAATTAGTACCAAATACTAGTTTTACCGTTTCTGGAATTCAAATTCAATGCGACAGATTTAACTTGTCTGTGAAGTTGAAACAGCTTGGAACCTCTTTAAACTATTAGCGCAGTTCAGTTGATAGTGCATTAAATCGAACATCTGGCATAACATACCCTCTAAAGCTTTTATGTGACATGTCCTTGGTATGCCTTTCCTTATACAGGTTGGTGATGTTGATTGCGTTCCTCTCAGTTCTGTCAATTTTGTCTCGTACTTTCCTTCCATGGTTACTTAAACTAATGATGAGCCTATCATCACAGGTCTGTATTATTTCCTACTTTAAGCTTGCCATCACTTGTGAAAATTGAGTTGGAATTAGGTTCAAAAAGTTTTACCATTTGGTTATGTATTTTTGTTTGAGTGGTATTATCATTAACTCTTGTCTGTGCAGACTAATGAACTCTATCAGCTGGCTTCTGTTGCATTCTGCTTACTTGTAGCATGGGTTTGTTTACCTCTTTTCTTTTTTGCTCTCTCTACCTCTTTGTTACCGCACTATATGGTGTCCATTTGTGGACTATTAAGAAGAGACTCAAGTGTCTAGGGTGCACTTCCTCCCATTGCATGAGTTTAGCATCTTGTATTTTTCCCGGAAACTACTATATATGCATGCTATTTCATGTCAAGTTCCTAGCGTCTGATTGTTTTTATATTTTCAGTGTAGTGATAAGCTGGGACTAAGTCTAGAATTGGGTTCTTTTGCTGCTGGAGTGATGATTGCAACCACTGATCTAGCTCAACATACACTAGAGCAAGTAAGCATGCATGTCCAAATTCATAAATTAATATGAGTATGAGGCATGCTGGGAATCTGTAACGTCTCTGTTAAGCTATAACATGTCTTTTCTGGGGAGACATGGTATGTTTATCTTAATAAATTGTCTTTGGAAATCTGTAAGATGTATAGACATAGAAAATCTAGAATTTAAATTAATTTATAATTATATTTAATTTTAATAAGATGTGTCTTTTATTTTATCTTTATCTTATCTTTTAGGATTCATTCGATTTAGATTGTTATTATTGTTTTAAATAATAGTAGCTAGGGCTCTATAAATAGCCCTAGAGTTTCCTCAATATTTGACTTTTGCGCCCATTGATTAATATTTAGAGTATTTGCCCGTATCTATCTCTCCTTCAATTTCTTTCTATTTTTATTCTTTCTTCTCAAATTCTCTCCCCTCTGTCCCCTTCCCTTCTCTGTCTTACATCAATTGTGTAATGTTATCATCCTCCTATTGAAGGATTGGAGAGAAAAAATTTACCTTTCAAGGAGAAAATGGTGATATGTGCAATGGGGGGCCGGGATGGTAGCCATATGCAGATCCATGTGGGTCCCATGCATCTTGGCTCTTTATTGTACACTCCCCCCAGTGCTTGATAGAATGGCCTGTATAGAGAGGGTGAGAGAGACATGTTTGTAAGTATGTTTTTTTTAAAAAAAAAAAAAATTTATTGTGGTCATCATGTGCAGGTTTGAATTGTTGAGATCTATATAGAGAGCACATGCATTTTCTTTTGTCTGCACACTCTGTTATCTTTCACTCCTTTTTTATTTTTGTTTGATCTTAGCTGTACAATCTTTTTCTCATCTGTCTAAGAAAATTGGTAAAACTTTGCTGATTAGTTCAAGAACCTAAGCTCTTAACTAACCGGATTGTTTGGTGTTCAAAAAGTCTGTGGAAGGAACCTGACCCCTGTTGATCAATAATTTTGCAGATTGAACCTATTCGCAATCTTTTTGCTGCCCTTTTCCTTGCCAGCATTGGAATGCTGATCCATGTTCATTTCCTCTGGAACCATGTTGACATATTGCTAGCATCTGTAATTTTGGTCATCGTTGTAAAAACTGTCATCATTGCTGCTGTCGTGAAAGGGTTTGGTTATAACAACAAGACTTCAGTTCTCGTAAGAAATATGTGGTTATTTGAAGGTTATACTGTTATCTTTCCATCTTCTGGTATTTGAGGTGTATGAATTCATGAACATTTATAGGTTGGAATGTCAATGGCTCAAATTGGAGAATTTGCTTTTGTTCTTCTCAGTCGTGCTTCGAATCTTCATCTAGTGGAGGTTAGTGTGAAAATGGCTTTTTATCTAGTGACAATAGAGTGTTCCATTGCTTCGTGTTCTTGTTGCAAAAGAAACGCCCTTTTTGAAATTCTGGAGTTTACATGCTTGGACAAGTTAGATCTGTTAAACCCACGCATGTTTGGTACACACTGAAACTTGAATGCGTAAATATCAAGAATCAGTATGGACTTTAATGTGTGTCTATTTTCAGGGAAAACTGTATCTGCTTCTTCTTGGGACCACAGCACTAAGTCTGGTATGTAATATTTTTTATTTGTTTAAATTAACAGTTACCGGCATATGTATGGTCTTCCTTGCTTTCTCCACGATGAATGTTCAAAAATGAAAACATAAACATGCCCATCTTCACATTATATTATTTGACGATACTTTCAGTGCTTAGTGGTAATAATGTCTCTTGTGAAGTTATAACCCCCATTTAATAACTCTTCCAGCTCTCATTTCTGCAGGTTACTACTCCTTTACTTTTCAAGCTAATCCCTGCTGTAGTGCATCTTGGTGTGCTATTGAGGTGGTTCTCTCCTGACAGTTTAGTGGAGGTAATAATTTATTCTAAAAGTTTCAGTTTTCAACCGATGTATCCACCAGGGACGATGTCTTATATATCCTATCTGAATGTAGATGGGATTTAAGGTTGATACCCTCCGGTCAGAGAGTGGTAAGCAGCGGATCATTTTGATGGACCAAGAATCACATGTTTCTTAGCACTATTCTGGACAAGGGATTTCCACAATTGCATGTCATGTTTTGACCGGGTTCTCCACGGTGTTCAAAAGAAAATTTAACCTAACTAACTGCAACTTTTTTCTGGAGTCATTTGAACTCTTCCTTGATCAATACTTGTATACTTAACTGACTAGCAATCAAGGCAGCTTATCCAACTCCGAGTAATGGAAGAACAGGGGAAGAGGGAGGATAAAAGAGTTGAAGAAACTTAACTGACAAGAAGGCCTAGGTGAAGTTATCGGGCTGATATTCATTCTTTTACTCTACGTTACATTCTTTGTTTATTTCCTTTTGGTTTTGTTTTTGGTTTTTGGGTTGGCAGGGGGCGTTTGTAAATACGTCATGTGGTCTTGTTTTTAATTATGTAATTTGAAATTTGAATGGCCATCGTGCTTGGTAATTTCTGCTAAACATAGTTTGAATATATCAAATGTTTCTTTTCGAGCTGCTCTCCCACTGTCAATTGTATGATTAGTCTTTTTTAAAAAATTTTTTGCCACAGTGCTTGTTTGGTTGAGCGATCTTGAATCGGGTTTATTATATAAGCCCGATTCACGTAAATCGAGATAAATCTCCTCCACATATTTATCTCGTAGACCGTGAAAGTACCTCGTAAACCGTAAAAGTTACTTCGTATTTCGTGAATTACAATTTATAAGTATTTATGAAATTTTCAACCGCTATTCTAAACAAGCATATTTACTCTATGGGTTAATGTATAAGAATAATCATTAACTTACACTAAAAGTGCAAAAGTAAATGTAAACACTATAAAATGGGGGTCAAAAGTGATGATGCCATTGAAATTATTTATGTTCGACTGTTTATGGTAAACTTAACGGCATTGTTATTTTTATACCTTCTGTTATAATGTTTGTAGTTATTTTTATACAAAAAAAATTTATTACTTTTTTACTTTTGACATAAGTTAATGATAATTTTTGCATCTTCACCCTTATATTTTTTTCCCCAAGAAGGAAACACACCCTTTCACACTCACTCTAGAGCTTGAACCGCATCTTCCCTCTTGCGAGTGGAGCAAAAGTGTCATTGTGGCACATGAGCTTTTAGCGATTCGGCTGTGGTGTTTCAAAGGCAATTTTGATGCACCTGTGTTTTTAAAGAACCCCATTCAATTTGATATGCGTGCCAATGAAAATTTTGTTTTCCAAATCTTACCTGCTCAATTTATATTTTAACTAAAGCATTAATAGAGAGAGAGCATAGGACCAGGACCGAGAGTCCACCATTCGACTATAATCAAACCACTAGGCTTAGTTAAACTTTCATATTCACATAATATTTGATTTTTTACCTACCAATTAAGGCGATCTTTTGAGAAAATTGAGGAAAAGTTTTGATTTACAAAATACCAGTACTATGTATAAAAAATAATCAAGTCTGTTTTACCGGTTAAATTTGTTGGAGTTTGGAAGAGGATGGAAAGGGAGCACCAGCATAGCCTGAAGCCCAAAACTAAGAGAATATTTAGTTTCATGCGTCTAATATCTGTTGGTGAGAAGAAGGCACCAGTTTTGACACCTGGAAATACACGTTTCTGTGCTATTAGTCTATTACTGCCAACATAAATATAACTTTATGGGGAAAATTTTAGAAAAATAACCTGAAAAATCAAAATGACAAATTGTAACTCCAATTTTTATAATTTGAAAGCCGTGGCGGTCCGTAGGAGCCTATAAATCATCATAGTTCTCTCGGCATATAATTTAAAAGGAAAATAAAGTTAAGGCTTGTTTGATTTTGTTTTTAAAAGCAGTTTTTTTATTTTTAAAAAAAACTAAAATTTGTTTAGAAAAACTGTTTTTAATGAGTTGTCTTTTTAAAAAATAAAAAGTTGTTTTAAAAAATAAAAATATTTTTTATGTGTATTTTTTTTTCTGCTTTTTATATTTTAAAGCCGCCACCTATTTATCATCAACGTTACCGATGACAATCACCGTTACGTCACCATCAGCGATAGTCACACCACATCACTTCAAAAACAATAAAGTCCCGATGGAAATTGCCAACTCAGAAAAGTCTCTAGGGGATTTTGTGTTATTGATTCCCTATGTGAAAAAGACGATCATGCCCCTAAGGAACAAAACAAGAAAAACGCACAGGAGGGAGTAGAATGGCGCATTTTGCTCATTAATGAGAAAGAGAAAACTGAGGAACGCCACGGTGGTGTTTGCAGCATCGTTGAAGGGATTAAGTTTAGTGATCATATCCTGGCCAAATGTTAGACCTTCAGTCTTCATCTATTGTTACAACGGTTGAACAGTGAAATCGAAATTTTTTTTCCAGTCTGTATGTTAGGTGCATTGAGATTGATGGGTTGGTGAAAGGTTGGAGCTTAGGGTTAATAGTGGACTATGTGCTAGGAGATAGATAACTAATGCTAAGATTTTGCTGAAAATAAAATCTTGACCATTGAAGTCGGGGTTTTACCATGGTTGGGTTGTGAGAATTTTATTGTACTTTATTTTTGGGGTTGGTTACAGAGGGAGTGTTATGTTTTTAGTGGGAATAGTTGAATATGATGGGGGTTTATTTGTTGAGAAAACGTTGATATGATATTAAAAAATTGTTATTAATATGTGTAGTTGTAGTTTTTAATATTGCTGTTGTAGTTGTTACTACAGAACATGTGCTCTATTTTTAGGCAATGTAATAGATGGATTGCTCTATTATTGGGCAAGGTTACAGAGGGAGTACTCTATTTTAAGTGGGAATGGTTGAATGTGATGGTGATTTGCTTAATGAGAAAAAGCTAAAATGATAATAAAAAATTGTTGTTAATACATGCAGTTGTAGTTGTAAATAATGTTATTGTAGTTGTTACTACAGAATGTGCGCTTTGTTTTTGGGCAATGTAATAGAGGGATTGATCTGGTTTTGGGCAAGGTAACAGAGGGATTGATCAGTTTTAAGTAGGAATGATTGAATGTGATGGTAGTTTGTGTGATTACAAAATGCTCAAATGATATAAAAGAAGTGTTGTTAATACGAGCATTCGTAGTTGTTAATATTATTGATGCAATTGTTAATATATAGTTTATGTTGCAGATTGTTATGAAAGATGGGAAGTAGTTCAGGGAAGAATCTATTTTATTTCTTTCATGTGGGGGGTTTTAAATGGTGGAGAATATGAAATGCAATATGTTGGCGATTTGGTAAGAACAAGATACATAAAATAAGGCCAACGTATGAGGAGTTTCTAAGAATCGTATCATCTATAATTGGAATAGAAAGTAATGAAATTTGTTTAAAATTCAAAGTTGCCCTTGATACATCAACAATTGTGGACTTGCAAACAATGAAGGGGTGTATCATTTAATAAAGTTTAATGAATAATATGGTCATGTGTACATTGAAGAAGATAGTCATAATGACAATACAGAACTAACAACATATGATCAAATGGAAGAGCAAGAAGTGTAAGTTGAGTTATCTTAAGAAAAGTAATTTGTTGCTAGATAAGTTGTAAATAATGGCTCATACATTGTCATTACTAGCACTCTGACTTGTCATTTCTTGCAGGATTGATCAATTGTTTGGAGGTGCAGGTGGATTGTCTATGCCTCCACCTCCTTTTTTAAATGAAAGTCAAGAGGTCCCATAATTGGCATGCTATACTTAAATGGTGACAACACCTAGACCGAAAATGAATCATAGCAAATGGAAGGATTTAATTATTGGAGAAGGACAAATTTTTGTGAATGTTGTGACCCTTCGACAAACGTTATACAAATACGACATTTCACACAAGTTTTCATACCAATTTGTGAAGAACAATCAACAAAAGATAATTGTGAAGTGCAAGGTTGATGGTTGTCCTTGATACATGGGTATATATTCATCGAAAAAACATCAAGATATAGAGTTTCTAACCATCAGAACATACAAAAGTGAATACATCCACCATGCATAGGATAACCTAATTGTTTGTCAACCACCCAGGGCTAACTTGACATCATCAATTATAGTGGATGGTTTGAGGTGTAATATTGACAAGACTGCTAATAAAATTCAATTAGATTTGTACATAGAGTATGGGGTGCGGCTGAACTACCCTCAAGCGTACAGGGCCAAAGAAAGAGCGTTGAGGGAAATACATGGTTGAGTAGAAGACTCCTATATGGTAATTCCTTGGATACAGACTCATAGAAAGTGATCCCGACATTGTTGCAAAATTGGAAGGGTCATCTAACAATAGATTTGAGAGGGTATTTATTACTTATGGTTGCTCGGTTAAAGGTTTTAGGGATGGTTGCTGACCCATACTTTATCTAGATGGATGTCATCTAAGCGGTCCTTATAAGGGGATAATGTTGTCAGCTTGTACATACGATGCAGATAATGAAATGTTTCCCTTAACATATGTCATTGTTAGCGATAAGAAATATGATAAATGAGCTTATTTTCTATTCAATGTGAAAGAGATAACAAGATCAATGATGATAACAATTGTGTTATATCAGAATAATGCCATCATTAGTGCTATAAAAGAAATATTTGGCAGCGAGAGACATGCTTTTTGCTACCGGCATTTGAAGGAAAATTATATTGCAGAGTTCCTTAAGATTAACAGAGGTCAGACATATACATCGGGGAACAACAAGGATATTTCACTCAATCTCCTTGATGCAATTGCATATGCAAGGCTAGATGAGGACTTTACTAATGCAATGGGAAAGTTAAGATTGTTTAATCCATAATTGGCACAATGGGTAAAGAGGAATGGGGATGTTGATCGATGGGCTCTTAGCAAGTTTTCTTTGAAGAGATGGGATAACATAACCACTAATCTTACGGAGTTGTTCAATGCATGGATGTTGAAATAAAGGAAGGACACCATTTTTGTTTTAATACATGAGCATAGAGAGAAATTGGCACAGAAATTGGTGGAAAGCAAGATGACAATGGCCAACTAGAAAAATGATGTTAGACCTAATATTGAAGAGAAAGTGATGTAGCAAGTTAAATATGCTGAAAATATGGATGCACACTATTATAGAGATATCAGTTTTCAGTGCAAACTAGATATGGTGATGCCATAATTTATGTGAATGTAGATCCTGGTGCCAAAAAATGCATATGTTTAGCATGACAAATGAGTGGAGTACCTTATGCTCATACATGTACAGCTATTAAGCTAGTTAATGGTAATGTGTACACATTTGTAGAGGACTGCTTGAAACTGGTTACGCAGGAGAAAATATATGCAAACAGCATGAGGCCAATTGCAACACATGATTGTCCACGTGTTGAATGTTCGACGGTCACACATATGCTGACAGAGACATTTTTGGACCCTCTAATTACTATAAGGCCGCCAGGGAGACCCAAAAGAAAAAGAAGGGAGTCTCAGTTTCAAAACAAGAAGCTTTATCATTGTGAGAGATGACATGAGGCTAGACACACAGTAAAAACTTACAAAAATCCATATCCAAGCCAAAAATAATTTGTACATGCTTTTGATAGTTGCTTTTTGTGATTAAGTCTATATTGACCAACAATTAGTGACTTCTTGTTACCCCTTTTGATTTTTGGATGAGTCTAGAAGTTGGTGTACTTAGTTAGAAAATATATGATATTAAGTTAAATGAGTAGGTGGAAATAACCACTTACTCATACAACTTAATGTTATAATGTTATATGATATGTCCATATGATATGATATTCAGTTGTGAAACTACGCTCATTAAGTTGCCAAAATTGGTACAATAAGTTGTTAAAGTTCCTGATATGCTGTAGTGATAGGTGTGATGTGAAATTTGTAAACTCATATAGGGAGGAAAATCATCTTGTAAACATAACTCAAGTAATTATCAAAATATGCATTAGGAATTGTGAAAACAGAAGTAAGCTATTGTCAAAATTCGCACAATGACTTCCACAAAAAGTAGGCACAAGGTGTTAAAATGCTAATAAGCTTTTGTGACAGTTGGGACTCACAAACTGACAGTTTCATGTTCTGCAGAATATCTTGCACTCAAGTTTTGGGACAAAACTTGAGTTTTGATTGATGAAGAACTCGAGTTTAGCAGAAGAACTCAAGTTTGACATGTATGTTTCAGTATAACTCTTGCAAGTTTTGACTAACACTCAAGTTGTGAACATTGCAGGAAATGATCTCAAGTTGATGCACTCGAGTTTTGGATAAGAACTCAAGTTTATACCTCAAAAGAACTCGAGTCCTGGAAGTTCCCTCTGACAGTTTTTGCTCAAGATTTATGAAGTTTGAGGACAAGACAGGGAAATCGAGTTTTTCATGAGAACTCAAGTTTTGAATACTGAAGAACTCGAGTCCTAGAAGTTAACTCTTAGAAGTTTTTATCCTAAGAAGACTCAAAAACTTAAATTGTATTGAGAACTCGAGTTTTGGTGTGAAGAGAACTTGAATTGATATTTGAACTCTTGCAAGTTTTACACAGAAGGTAATCCAGAAACAAGTGATGCCATAAGAACTCGAGTTTTGGGACAAAACTCGAGTTATGATCCAAGAAGAACTCGAGTTAGCATTTTAACTTGCGCGATTTTTATCCAGAGACTTATTCAAAAACTTGCAATACTAGGAGAACTCGAGTTTGAGAGAAAAACTTGAGTTCTACTGTGAAGAGAACTTGAGTTGATATTTGAACTATCGCAAGTTTTACACATAAGGTAATTCAGAAACAGGTGTTGTTACAAGAACTCGAGTTTTAGGATAAAACTCGAGTTGTGATCCAAGAGGAACTCGAGTTGGCATTTTAACTTGCGCGGGTTTTATCCAGAGACTTGCTCATAAACTTGTAATACCAAGAGAACTCGAGTTTAAGAGAAAAACTCGAGTTCTGGTGTGAAGAGAACTCGAGTTGATATTTGAACTCTCGCAAGTTTTACACAGAAGGTAATCTAGAAACAGGTGTTGTCACAAGAACTCGAGTTTTGGGACAAAACTCAAGTTGTGATCCAAGAGGAACTCGAGTTGACATTTTAACTTGCGGGAGTTTTATCTAGAGACTTGCTCATAAACTTGCAATACTAGGAGAATTCGAGTTTGCGAGCAAAACTTGAGTTCTGGTGAGAAAGAAATCCGAGTTGGCATTGAACTCCGCAAGTTTTAATTAGAGACTTAGTCATAAATTTGAAGTACAGGGAGAACTCGAGTTTGGAAGCAGAACTCAAGTTCTGGTCAGATGAGAACTCGAGTTTGCAGAATGAACTCTCGAGAGTTCTTGGCAAAGACAACCTGAAGAAGTACTGGCAACACTGAAACTCAAGTTTATATGAAGAACTCTGGTTAGGTCTTGTAAAATGAACAAGGAACTTGAGTGTGCACTTTAGAACTTCAAGACAACTTAGAATAACTAATGTTGTTGTCAAAAAGACTAATAAAGTTGTTAAAATGACTTATGCATATGTTAATGTTCTCTTAAGCATTTATCATCGTTAGGACTTGTGAAATTTGAAATGCACTCTTTCAATAAAAAATGGAGTTGTGAAAAAGACTGATGAAGTTGTTAAAATGACTGATGCATATGTTAAACTTCTGATAAGCATTTGTGACTGTTAGGAGTTGTGAAAAAGACTGATGAAGTTGTTAAAATAACTCATGTAGATGTTAAAGTAGTGACTTGTATAATTTCTAAACTCCTTTGGGAATTACAATTCAGTTGTAAATATAACTGATGAACTTGTAAAACAAGCAACAGAAGTTGTGACAAACCAAATCAGCAGTTGTGGCGAACCTTGGTTGTAAAATTCTAAACTCTGGAAGGAATAACTTATACTGTTGACAATATGACTCACTCACTTGTAAAACTTTATAGAATATGTTGTAAAAACCAAATAAACTGTTTTGACAGAGGCTTTCGAAACTGGAACTTGCTATTGCATAATTTGTCATAACTTAGAACAAACACTAGCCATTGTGTAACTTGCCCAAATACGCACATATCACGGCCTCTCATACAACAAACATTTCCTTCAAAATAATATAGAGTTAGCAAAATACATATTTACATAATAGGAAGGCTTTCGTACAAAATAACATAGCACAATGACTCCTACGTCTCTTTCTTCCTCTTGCTTTGTTAGTTGCCAGCTACAATGGACAATACCTTCTGGGCATGTTTGTTCTTCTCATGTGTCACCAGTCACTATAAGCAATCCACCTTTATCTGCCGGATTTCATCATGTGATAACTTAGGCATGATATACCCCACTTTGTCATGTGCAGAGCCATCCTGTCCGTGTAACCATTATAGAAAATGAACACAACAAGAATCATTGCAAACAAAATGTCACATGTACAGTTGTCAACTTTAAAAGCCCAAATCATACAGATAAGCACAACTGATATAAAGCTTCATTGTCCTTGTCATCTTTTGTTCTCTTCTTACCCATGGTTGTCACCTATGACGAGACAATAGCTTTTTTTTATCCTTGTAGATTTCCTCAATTATAATTCTTGCTCCCCTTTCGATTCAAATGTAGCAGAGTCATCTTTGTCCTCACCTTCCTTTCCTTCAGTTTTTTTACACTCCAATTCCTGTCGTTGTTCTTCCTCTTTGTCTGCCCTATCAACTTCACCTTCATACTTGGTCACACCAACTGTTGCATTTTCTTCCTCTGACCCTTCATCTTTGTTTGTTGACCCAACTTCGTTATCTTCTCATTTTTCTAAGTCTGACCTATCATCTTCACTTGCTGATGAAGGTTGTTCATCTTCACCTTCTGATGAAGAATGTTCGTCTTCAAAATTTTCTTGCCCTTCATCAGTTTTTCCCTCGTCCAACAGCCTTGACTGAAGGGAAACTGGTTCCTCTTGAACCATAAACACCACCCTTGACATCAATATGTCATATGTCCTCCTTATTTCCTACAAATTATGAGGAAAAATTAATCACTGAATAAATTGGACACAATGTGAAGCTTACAGCCAAATTGAACACTTACCGGGTGAGTTAACAATGGCAGTAAAGGATCTTCAACTATTGACCTTAGAGGTCTTCACTTCTTCCCCACAATCTCTTTTATAAAGATCTTTAAAAACAATAAATTATGGCATAATTCCAACGATTTAAAAACAATAATCGCACCAAGAAAGAGAGACTCAACTACACTTGAAATCCTATAAGCTCCAAAGAAATGGCAGTACAAGGCATCAGAACCACAAAACTCAGCATTAACACCTCAAGAAAATAACATATTACATATGAATATGAAAGAAACTTTAAGAATAGTTATTAAGAAAATTACTAGAGGAGGTTTGTTAACTTTGTCCATCTTTTTGTGCCCCAATGCTTCCCACACTAAGGTATCAAAGTCTTACAAGTAGTTGCGTCAAAAGGGCTTTAACCTCAAGCCTCGCACAACACAACCCATTTTGGAAAAATGAAAAAAAAAACAACATAGAAATATCAAGTAGTTACTAAAAGGGAGAAATTGAAGACTTAGAAACCTAAATCAAACCAATACCGGTCGAAATTGACAGCCAAATCAAATAAAACCACAGAAAGACGCAAATGGAAGAGAATGATTCAAGGGAAAAAGGAAGACCCAAATGCGACAAACCATTAAAACTTAAGTGGAGTTTAGGGCTGAAAAGCAAACGACACAACCTACTAGGTACACGAGCATGTTGAAAGGAAGCGAGTGAATGGATGCAAGAGGAGAAGCGACGGATACTGGCCTTTCTAAGGAGTGACGATTAATCGAAGGACTCTGGGGCTTCGGAGGAGCAACGGTCGACCGGATGCGTGATGAACAACGAAGGACTCTGCTTTATTTTCCCATGTTTTGAAATTTGAACACACTCTGATTTAAGTTTAAATTCTAAGGGTAATGTCATCTTTTCACATAAGGAATTAATAACATAAAAGTCTCTAGGGACTTTTTTGAGTTGGCAATTTCCATTGGAACTTTATTGTTATTTTCTTAGTCCCTTGGAACCTGGGAGTGATTTCCCCATTTTTATAATTTGAAAATTGTGGCGGCGCGCAGGAGCCTATAAATTACCAAAGTTCTCTCGGCATATAGTTTAAAAGGAAAACAAAGTTAAGGCTTGTTTGATTTTGTTTTTAAAAGCAGTTTTTTTATTTAAAAAAAACTAAAATTTGTTTAGAAAAATGTTTTTAATGAGTTGTTTTTTAAAAAAATAATTTTAAAAAAAATTAAAAAATAAAAACAGTTTTTATGTGTATTTTTGTTTTTTTTTTCTTTTTATTTTTTGAAGCCGCGAGCTACCTATTCACTATTGACGTTACCGATAACGATCACCGTTACGTCACCATTAGTGACAGTCGCCACCACATCACTTCAAAAATAATTTTTTTTATAAAAAAAACAAGAATCCAAACAGAATTTTTTAATTTTTTTTTCAAAACTTGTTTTTAGAAGGGAAAATTGCCCATAAATAATACCTATTTAACAAATTAATTGTTAAATGGAACCTTGTGTTCAAATAATCTTCCATGTGTTCAATATATATTTCCTATGTGATCTTCCTTTTATGTTCAAACAATCTTCCATGTGTGCAAAAGATTTTTCTTTGTGTTCAAACAATATTTCCCGTGTGTAAAAGATATTCCCTCAAATACTTTCAGACCCCATTTGGTAAATAAATTTTCAATGAGGTCTTTATAGGCAATTTTCCTTTTTCAAAAACAATTTTATAAAATTGGTTTGAAAACAAAATCAAACATGCCATGGCGCAAAATAAGATTTCTTAGTTCTTTGGTCGAACTTATGATTAAATTCAACAATGTTAATTATCTTACCCATAAGTCACTATATGAAATACTCCCTCGATTCCTTAATATAAGATATTTTTAGAGAGTTGATCTTGATCCTAAATATAAGACACAATTTTTATATTTGTCAATCTTTTTTTTTAATTTACCTCTCTTAGTGATCCATCAACAATAATGAAGGTTGAGAGAATTAAGGAAGATGACTAAAGAGTTTTAGAAAATAATATGTCATATTAACTAAATTAAATAACTTCTATAGTCTAATTAAATTAAATAAATATGTCTTATATTAAGAATTGAACAGAGTAATACTAAGTACCTACAAGATTCTATATGCTTATCTTGTTGTATGTAGGAAACTTGTCCTGGCTGATCTATGTAACAGGTCATGTACTCTCATAATTAATACTCCCTCCGATCCTGAATATAACATATATTTATCTAATTTGATTATATTAAATAAAGTAGTTACATTAGTTAATAGACATATTTTTTAAAAATACCCTAATCATCTTTTTTAATTCTCACCTTCACTCTCCTCCTTGATCATGGTTGAAAAATCATGGATAAATGAGGAAAATATTGATAAATATAAAAAATATATCTTATATTTAGGATGAAAATCAACCTATCAAATATGTCATCTATTAAAAACCAGAAAGGTACTTAATATTGCATGGTCTTTCCGCGCTCTTTGCATTTTCAAAAAATTTGCTATATATATATGTATGCATATATATGCAAGCTAATGCTTTTCGGTTTGTTGAGCCTAATTTCTTCTCTTTGCTAAAGGATCTTACATGTAAAACCTGTATATTAGCATCCAAGTTGGAAGAAATTTTACAGAAAATCATGTCCATGGTTTAACAATATATATTATCTAATGCATATGCATCAACTATATATGAATCCTAATATTAAGTGCCACTCCCTCGACAGCGGAGGCAATGATTTAGCTTACCGACTTAGATCTCCCAGGAAGCAAAGGCACATAGAAATTAAAATATGCATAACGCTTGAAGTTACATACACTAATATACATACGTACATATATAGCAGAAAAGAATTACATTGATCTCGTACGAATAGTTTGGTTCATGTGCTATCAACATAATTGTACGCCTCAAATTAAAGAAAGCCCGGAGCCGCCAGTTTGAGTTCTAAATCAGGTTCTAAGCAGTTAAGAGCGCACTTTGGTGAAGAGGCAGACCAATTAAGCATTGAATGATAACTTGAAAACCACCGAGAGAGACAAATCCTTTTGCCATTGGTGTGGTTGCTGCAATGGACATCCATGTTCATAGTCTCAGAAGCACCAACAGCTTCAGAAGTAGTGGGCTTATAAAAGCAAGAATAATTTTTTACTGGTTCGACTGAGTAATTATGTTGTCCCTCCACCTGCCGCAACAATAACATATATATATATATATAAACACAAATTCTGAAGTTAATTAACGCGAATGGTGAAGGAGTAATATAATGAAGTAATTAATAAAGTACTAACATCGTGAAGGAGGGTTTGATAACGCTTTCTTTTATTGGCGTGATGATTCTGACGGAGGAAATATTTCTGGGCATGACTGGCCACTTGGGTTGGTGTTCTTGTGTTCACATAATTCTTAGAGATGCCTCTCCAATCACCCTTCCCCAGCTTCTTCAGCCCCATCAGAAATGTCTGGTGCTCCTCCTCCGTCCATGCCACTCCTGAAATGACCACAATTATTACGCAGAATCCTCATTAAAAACAAAGCACACACGCAGATATATAGAGGTGTATAGTGTGTTGAGTGAGGTGCTTTGTATGTTATTCTTCACCTTTATTATTCCTGTCTTGGGTTCTTGGGGCTAAATAAGAATCAGACGTTTTGTGATGTGAATTGTCGTAAGAGGAAGAGGAAGATGTGGTTGATGATATGAGGGTGTTCTGGGGAGAGGGCAATAAGCAGTCGAAGCTGAAACTCCTTTGGATGTCATGACTGTGATTAGTAGGTGAAGGAGGAGGAGGTGAAGGATCAATGAATTGCACTCCAAAGATCTTGAGGCCACCATTATCAAATGCACCTCTCTCAATAATATTACAAGTCCTTGAATTGTGTCCAAGGTTTCCACAATACGAGCATTTCCTTCCCATATTCTCTAATCGAAGAACATTGAAAATCCAGATCAGATATCTCTGACAGGGAGACAAACAAGTCACACACAGATCTCTGTCGAGTCCTTTCTGGTGGCAGTACTATATATATTCACACGCAAGCAAATAAACAAACATGTTAACGAAGGAAGTGGGGTAAAAAGGTGCAATCAGGAAAAGGCAATAAAGTAGAAAGAAAATTATGAGAACGTAGTTTTCCATTTGTAGTTTTCCTACCCAAGGTTTTTCCAGCAACTACTTCGAATATTAAAAGGAAAGCCAGCTTCGTCAATTCTGTTTCTCACATGTAATTAGACTATAACTTTTTTTTTTCCCCCCAAAAAGTTTATCCTTCATGTACCGCACCCATATAATTCCAAGTGCTAAGTGAAGGCGTGCGAGGTTTTCCACCAAATATATTCTTCATCCCATGCCTATTTAATTTATTTACAACACCCCTATAATTAGAATATTTCAAATACAGCTAATTATCAAACTCAAGTCTTCCCCTGCTATCTTCTAGTATTATCGAAAGAAAAAATTAATTGGGATAATATATGTTAGGGTTACCTACAAACACTAACAAGTATTTATTGTTATCGCATCGCGGTGGTACCTCTGGTATAAGAATATCCTTGGAGAAGTTTTTCTTAGTCGTTTTTATTCTTCCAAATTGTTATTTGCATTAAGTTTTTTAACAAAAATACTCTTAATCAATTAATACTCCCTCCGGTTCTTACATATAAGACATATTTATTTAATTTGATTAGATTAAGAAAGTTAGTTAAGTTAGTTAATATGATATGTATTTTTTAAAACACCCTTATCATCATCCTCAATTTCATTCTTCCTTCTCCTCTTTTAATTATTGTGGAGGGTGGTTAAATTACGAAAAGATTAACAAATATAAAAACTATGTCTTATAATTAAGATAAAGATCAACTTTTTAAATATTTCTTATATTAAAAATAAGAGGGAGTACTTCATATTTTTCTAGATGCACAAAGTCATTATATAGATGGAGACGGATTATGATAATTTTTAAGATTAATTCTATAAAAAAAACTCATAACTTATCGACAATTTTAATGTCACAAGTTTCTTAAATTCTGTTAAGTGCATGGTTAAAGTGGTATTAAGGAGGAGATTAGGGAATACTCTTTTGATCCTATTTATAATGTACTTTCATATATTTTACCCAGATCAAGAAAAAATTTAAACTGTAACAATTATATCTTAAAAGTCAACAACTTTCAACTTCGTTCCTATTTAACTACACATATTCCAAAGATATAATACTCATTCTGGTCTTATTTATAAGTAATTTCTCTCTCATGGGGCTGGTCCCTTTTATAAGCAATTTTCATTTTGTGTTTGAAAATGTAAGCTCATTTTTTCTATTTTACCCTTATTAAATGCATATTATTTATAATTATTATCACACACACCAAGAGTTATATTCAAGAGAGAAAGAGAACTCATTAGGTGAATAAAGTCAACAAAGCATTGGGAAAACATATTTTACTATCTCTCTTACTTTTTATACATTCTCTCTCTATTCATAAATATGGGCATATATGGAAAAAATATGACATTTTTTACACACTTATTGCTTTTAACTATCAGTTCGTTTTACGCAATCAAGAAGAAAATTGCTTATAAATAGGAGCGGAGGGAGTAATTTACACAATAATAAATGAATGGTAAATTGCACATTCATATAAAAATTTAACGATGTGCCTTATAAATAAAACAGAAAAAAAAATCTCAACACATAGTTGATCTAGGGACTAGCAGTGCAAGACCTTGCTAAATCCCTTTGGGTCTCAAGTTCAAGTTTTAGAGGAAATACTTGTGTTCAAAGGGACAACCACGAAATCCGAATCAGATACTCGATGATAATATAAAAAAAAATAAGACCAAAAAATACCCTCTCTCTACCCTATAAATAAGACCAAAGAAGTAATTAGTAGCAAAGTTTAGTTTAGGCGAAACGCATAACTAAAGAAACGGTTGTTGAGGGACTGTGAAATCCACCTAAAAAACGTTTTTAGGGAAGTGGGTGGCTGAAAGGGGTCGAATGGTGGATATGGAAAGAGAAATCTCACTTCGATTTTGCATTAATTAAGGAGGAACTTAATGGTGATAAACCAACATCATTAGCTGGATAAATATTAATGTGATGATTGGAATGTTAGACCATTTTGCTTAACAGTAGTTTAATCTGTATTGGACCCTAAAAAGAAAATCTTACTCTCTCTGATTTCTTGTCCTTTTATCTCTCCACCACCTCTCTAGCTCTGTGCTCCACTTGACCGGGAAAGGCCCACCTCTATATATATGTGCGCGCGCACATTAATTATTAGTTTTATAAGAATAAGGTTTTAATTAAGTCTTAGGTGACTTGCATGAGATTACTTTAGTTGCAACTGCGCTGTCATTTAAATGTTGAAGACCAATGGGCAGAGATAGATTACAATTAGGTATGCGTGATTAGGCTTTATTAACTCAACTCACAAGACTAAGTTACGAAATCTTTATTTAGCCCAAAAGCTAAATCGGAATGTCATTTTCTTGTGTTTGTGCGTATCTTTCCATAATCCATGACTCATGGTCTCCAACACTGTTTGTTTCCAACCATCGTGTTCATTGACGAAAGATTGTTGAAAAGTTACTTTAACCTATTCAAGTTGACGATTAAAATTAGGAAGCAAGTTGGAGTGCACCTTTTAGATTTGCAGCTCCACAAACAGCACTTAATTATTAGGGTTAAAAGTGATTTTTGCTCGGAAGCATCCGGGAAAGACTATTGAATATTTGGAAGTTTTTTATATTTAATGTCATCCCGAAAAGGTTAAAAAAATGAATAATATCGCTCTACTCTAATGGCCATCAAACATAAGTCTATCACTCCAAATCTTATGTCACATATGATTATATTGACTTCATAATTTTTTTAGTTTTATTCAAAATTGATATAAAAATAAAAAATCAATATTTTTTTTATTTTTAATCACTTTATTTATTTATTTATTTATTTATTTTGCCTTTTCTTGCTGATCTGCATGAAAATATAGAATTAAAAAAGTTGTTTAATACAACTATAAGTGATATTTAGTGTTACAATTCATTTTAATGTTAATCAATATCTTTTATAGAAGGTACAAACTAATAAAAAATCAAGCCGTCATGAAAGATTACGTTATTGCTTTGCAAAATTAGAATTCAATCCACCCACCTAACCCAAAAAGGGTTATTTTCCACTTCAAATAAAAAAAAGTAGTTTCTGCCAATTCAAGCGCTATATCAACAATCTCGAAAGTGATTTTCAAAAAGAAAAAGAAAAAAGGAATATTTCAGCATTAAACAAGTTTAATCAGGTAGGTAAAATGCACAAAGCATGCATTTTGGAATATGCAGTTTTATGAAACCCAGTGGCGCGCCAAGGCATATTCTGATTTCCGTATAATTAAATTCCTAATCCATATTTACGTCAGCATTTCTTTTCATTGTTTTCTTCCATTGTTGGAAAGTGAGTGGATTCCTCAGCGTCATTCATCATTGTTTTTTCTAACATATTTTCGTCTATATTATCTTAAGAAAAATCACACATAAGTAGAAAGATATATTTATTTGGTCAAAAAAAATAAAGAAAGATATATTTATAAATTTGTTGATAGAATTTGATTTTTGAGATATGTATATATTATACATATCCGTGGGTGAATTCCGGCCGACTCAAAAGCTACCGTTGCGACCACCTCTAAACTACAGATAGATTAATTTGTGCAAGTGATCCCTTCATATTATTGGTACAGTTATCAATTTAATTCATTAATTAATTATTACTCTTGTCGTGTTGCATCTTTCTTATGGTAATCCCAGTCGAGAATACATCATATCGCATTTCCTAGTTTCCTAACTGGGTGGTTCAAAATTTATCGTTCATGCACTTTAACATTCTTTTATTATTATATACTGATTCCATTTATACTAATAGTGCTCCTCGTATTCTTGTTCTCAATGTCTGATCTTTCTTTTGAACGGTCATTGATACGATGCAGATGTATTTTTATCTTTTATTTTTTGTATTTTTATCTTTTATTTTTTATCTGACTAAGGGTTTCCTCTTTCAAGATCTAGAACATAAAAATTTTGTATCTTCCATCAAATGCATTTTTTGATATTTGAAGGGATACGATCGTTTACTATTTTAACCAATAATTTATTAGTTGATGTAAATTTTTTTTTTCATTTTAGGGAAAATTTGTTTAAGTCCCACATAAATGACTTAATTTCAATCAGGCCAAAATATTATGAAATTTCAATGGAATATTTTGGGTCTAGGATGAAATTAAGTTGGGGCGCAAAAAGACATTATTGTTACCCATAATATTTGAACAAGTGTTTATAAATCCACATACGCATTTTAACAAGTAGTCCTAATACGCATAGCAACATGGAATGTTTAGTGAGTATTTGGAATAGTGATTGAAACCTCCAAAAATATTTTTCAATCGTGGTTTATGATATATGAGGTAGCTTTTACGATATACAAGGTACGTATGTGAGAGAAATTTTGTCTCGACTTACGTGAATTGTATTTATAAATTAAGTCACCGCTCATCCAAACATATTTGGATTAGCTTATTTAAAGCTTATAAGTACTTATGCATCTAAGTCAAGACAACACTCCTCTCACATACTTACCTCATATACCGTAAATCATTATTGGAAAAACTGTTTTTAAAAATTCTAATCGCTGTTCTAAAAGAGCACTTAGTTATGTATATTGAGATGTTGCCTGCTGGACGAAATTATTATTAGAGGTCCGTCGGGCTAATGGGCTAAACGGGCCCAAGGTTTAGCCCGTTTATAAACGGGCTGGCATTTCGCCAGCCCGAGCCCGTTTAGACGGGCTAACGAGCCGGCCCGTTAGCCCGTCTTTTTTTATTTTCTTTTAAAATTTTTTACTCCCTTTTTCTTTTGTCCACTCATGCCACACTTATTTTCTTTTATATATTCATGCTACAAAATCAATTTTGTTCTTACCTTCTTCTTTTTTTGTCTACTCACATCACAAAAACATATGAACACATTTTTTTTAAATTTAATAATAGTAAAATAAATAAATATAATATGAAAAAAGTGTCAAATAAAAAAAATTAGGAAGTCTTTAAACACAACATCATTAAGAACTGAAAACATTGAGATCTAACTTATTTAAAAAATATTTAAAAAAAATTATTATTTTTAAATAGTTAAACGGGCCGCCCAGTTTAACTCTCGGGCTAAACGGGCTCGGCCCATTTAGCTCGAATAATAAACAGGCTCGGACTTTCAAGCTCGAACCGGCCCGTTAGCCCGACCCAAATTACAACCTCTAGTTATTATTATGGGTACTCATTGGAGACTCACCTTCAATTCGGCACTCTTTGCTGGAGGCCCGAATAATAAACAGGCTCAGACTTTCAAGCCCGAACCGGCCCGTTAACCCGACCCAAATTACAACCTTTAGTTATTATTATAGGTACTCATTGGAGACTCACCTTCAATTCGGCACTCTTTGCTGGAGGCTTTGGGATAACCAGAACAAATGTATCTTTACTAATGAAGGCTTATCGCCTGAAGCTCTTATTATCTCTGTTAATACTTTTGTTGATTACATGTCTAAGGTTAGTGGCCTCTTGCAAACTATTGGCGCCATAGCTTAACTACGTGTAAACTCTTTGTACATTTTGTTAATATATTCTTCTTTACTCAAAAAATAAAAAACGCATAAGTATTAATATTTTGGTCATAATAAAATTATAATTAACAAATTAATTTTTTTAATAATATGAAGGGTTTCTTATTTAAAAGGCTTAGAGTGTAAAATATTTTCACTTCTCCCAACAAATATATTTCTTGAAGTTCAAATTTAGATTATTCTTCTTACATTATGATGCTGCTTACCACCTTTGGTTACGTGTCTTCCTAGTTTGTACCATTATGGCCCAAAAGAGTTGTCTCCCTACCTCCAAAAAGTTCACGTATAAAGGCTTAAAGGGAAGCAATATATGAAAGAAAAAGGCATAGAGTTCCAAAGTGATCAATTTGGGCTGATCCTGAACTCCGTATAGGCCCACACAAAAATCGGACCAGTGAGGCAAACCGAACCATTATTCTCCCCTTTTTTGCTCTTTGGGTGTTTGGGTTTGTAAAGTAAACCTCGTCTTGTTTGGATAAACATTTCACGTAAAAACTGAGTTTTACAAATTGAAGTTAAGATAAAGTTAATAAGCATGATTTATGTTTGGATATGCTTTTATATTAAAAATAGCAGTTGTCATAAACCTGTTTGAATCGTATATTCAAAACCTAAAAAATGTTATTTCAGCTATAACTTAACTTTTTTTATCCAAAAACTTATTTTCTCATAAACCATCCTAAATATAACATATGTTGAGTCAACGTGACTTTTCATGTTAGAAAATACCGCTTAGCATCACATAACATGATACCAAATAAGCACATAGTTGATAGAGCAAAACGCAAGCCACATTACTTATATTAGAATGTGTTTGGTTTAATGGAGGGGAAGGGAGATCACAAGCTTTGTTTGATTGGAGGGGAAAGGGAAGATGATAAGTATTTTGATAATTCTTGTTTGGTTCATAATTGTTAAGGAAATATTCTGTTATTAGTATTAGATCAATTAATATAATGAGCAGGATTGATTGACCATTACGATTCCCTCATTTAGGAGCAATTAATACATAAGCTTTTCACTCTCTGTATATATATTGTAACTTCAAGTAAATAGAATACACACATTATTTAGATTCTTATCTTACATGGTACCAGAGGCTGTTTATTCCTAAATTTTTTTCTGGTCTATCCTTTTCAGATTATCTATCTCCCATCCTTGTTAAAGAACACGCGCCCTACCACCTTGTCCTTCGCCTCCAGATCGGCTGACCCCTGAAATTCGGCTGCATTTTGAAGGTGCATGGTGCTTCACGCGCCACCTCAACCTCCGCCACTCCAATACATGTACCAGTGCGTGAGCCCTCCTCCAGTGGCCGTTTGTGACGTTGTTTACAACATTTGACTTGTCTTTCTCTCCTCTATCTACCCTTGAAGTTTGGTGGTCATCCGATCACGTATGAGTCTCGGACTATGTTCTTCGCTTTCGTTTCACCATGTTTTAGTTACAGCTTGTTACTAATTTTGTTGGTCTGGGTTAGTATCTCTGTTTTGGTAGGTTTTCTGCCCTCTTTGTGATACTAACTATGTCTTATTGCTTCTAGAAACTCCTTTATTTGGCTGCTACTTGTGCTCATTTGGTATTCCTTACTTTCAAGAAATTGGTTGTTCTTTGTTACTCTCTGTTTGCTTTGCTTATCTATGGCTGACTCTAAGACTCCTGAACTGTTGACCATGTCTGCTAATATTACTTTCTTCTGATCGAACTGGACTAATTATAATGATTGGAGCATCATTATTAAGATATATATTATGTGTATTGAGAAAGAAGGTCATTTAACTGATGACTCCATAATGACAAAGACAAATCGGTTGCATGGAAACGAGCTGATGCTAAAATCTTGTTTCAAATTAGAAATTCTTTTGAACCCCAGATCTTGTCTTCAGTAAGTCACTATACTACTATTAAGGAAATAATGAACTATCTGAAATTTATGTTTTCTGGTAAAGGGAGCCTCACTCGGGTTCACGAAGCCTGTAAAGGCTTTTATCGCTCTCAACAGCTGGGTCATCCGTTGAAGGAATTCTTTTTGGACTATAAGCGGTTGTATAAGGAAATGAAAATCCTCATGTCTTCACAAGTCGATCTTGAGACTCGCATTAAGAATATGGAACTACATGCTAGCATTGGTTTTCTCAAAGCCCTTGATCCCTTTTATGAGATTATTTACTCTCAAATCATGTCTAGTCAAGAACTTTCATCTCACGACGATGTGTTCGCACGAGTTCTTCACGCTAATGGTGTGATCCATTCATCTGTGGATCCAATTATGAGTGCTTTGGCTGGTCGGGATCCCTTTGACAATAGGAATCATGGCTCTAAACAGGGTTCTAGTGCCTCGAACATGACTTTTGGCAATATTATCTGTAATTATTGCAAGGAACCTAGTTATATCAAGAAATATTGCCAAAAATTGCATAATAAATAGCAGCGTGGTTCTGCTCATGTGGCCCAGACCTCTGAACTATCAGACCATAGTTTGCCATTTGTCGTAGCCTTATCTACAGGTACTCTGCCTTTTGAACTTGCTACCACTTCCTCAAAATGAGTCATTGATTTCGATGCTACTACCCACATGACAGGTAACCATCATTTATTTTTAGCGTATACCGCCTATGCTAACCCATCTTCTATTTTTGTTGTCAATAGTTCCCCTGTCCGTATAGTTGAATCAGGCACTGTTAACCCCATCCCCTCCATTTTGTTATATTCTATTCTTAATATTCCCGATCTCACATTTAATCTTCTATCTCCTAGTAAATTGACTCGTCATTTAAACTATTTCATCTCACTATTTCCTGACCAATGTTTGATCTAGGATCTATTGACGAAGTGTATTATTGCTAGAGGCTATGAATCTGATGGACATTACATTACTGCATTCTGTTGCATGTTCTGGTGGATCGTCTCCCTTTGAAGTTTTTTGTAGTCTCGGTCATGTATTAATTTTGTCTCTAAAGAAGTTATATCCTTAGTTTTCCTCTGTGTCTACTTTATATTATGAGTCGTGTCAATTAGTCAAACACCATCGTGTTCATTTGGCACCTCAAGTCAATAAACGGGCTGCGTCTCCCATTGAGTTAGTACATTCTGATATTTAGGGTCCTTATTCAGTTTTATCTCAGACTGGTTATCGTTATTTTGTCACTTTTATTGATGATTTTTCCCAAACAACTTGGCTTTATTTAATGAAACAGCGCTCTGAATTGTTTACTCATTTTCAAAACTTATGTGCTGAAATTCAAACTCAGTTCAATACTCCTGTGAAAATCCTTCGAAGCTATAATGCAAAAGAATATTTTTTCACCACTTTCACTGATTACATGCATCGACATGGTATCCTTCACCAGTTCTCATGTGTCGATACCTCTGCTTAAAATGGTGTTGCCGAGAAAAAGAATCGCTATATTTTAGAAATTACTCCAGCTCTCATGTTTCATTCCAGTGTTCCTACACCCTTTTAGGCTGATGCCGTGTCTACTGCCTATTTTCTCATCAATCGTATGCCCTCGACTGTTCTTAGTGGTGACATTCCATATTCTGTTTTGTTCTCCACCACTAAGTTATTCCCTATTGATTCGAAAATCTTTGGATGTGTTTGTTTTGTTCAGGATGTTCATTCGAGTGTCAGTAAGCTTGATCTCAAGTCGTCAAAGTGTGTCTTCCTTGGTTATTCTCGTATCCAGAAAGGTTATCGATGTTACTCTCTTGATGTCACCTTCCACGAGTCCTCTTCTTTCTTTAAGTCTTCAGTTTTATCTAAGTCTCCCTTAATCGTTGATACGTTGGATGATTTCTTGATTTATCATGTCCCACCAGTTCAGGCTGCTGTTCTGAATCCTGATATCATCACTGAGACTAATGCTGCTAATTCTACACCTTTGTCAGTAGATGCTTCACCAATGGATTTGATTACTGCGTCCCCAAATCTTCCCATTCCTGCCCCTGGTACAATTGTGCCTAATTTTTTCGTTGATCCATCTAACGACCTGCCTCTTACTCTCAGAAAAGGTACCCGCCCTATTGTCCTTCCAAATGTTATGTTGATTGCACCTACCCTATCTCCTACTTTGTGTCCTACTAGCAGTTGTCTCATGTTTCCTCTTCTCTTATGCCACTCTTGAGTCCATCTCCCCTCCTGCCACCCTTCAACAAGTCTTAGCCCACCCTGGTTGGCGTGCTGTGATGGAAGAAGAAATGATGACCCTTAACAAGGTTGGTACCTGGACTCTTGTTGATCTACTTTCTGGGAAGAAGGTTATTGGGTGTAAATGGGTGTTTGTAGTTAAGATTAAGGTTAATGGTTCCTTGTAATGGCTGAAAGATTAGCTTGTTGCAAAAGAGTATGCTAAAACTTATGGCCTAAATTACTCAGAGACTTTCTCCCCGGTTGCTAAGCTCACTTCCGTTGGTCTCCTTATGTCTCTGGTTGCCACCTATAATTGAGATTTGCATCAGTTGAATGTTAAGAATGTTTTTTTGAATAGTGACCTCCTTGAGAAAGTTTATATGGAGCAACCTCCTGGCCTTGTTGCTTAAGGGAAGTATGGGAAAGTATACTACCTCAGAAAGTCGTTATACAATTTGAAATAGAGTCTGTGTGCCTAGTTTAATAGATTTTGTGATGTGATTTAGAAGTTTGGATTGAGCCAAAGTAAGAGTGATCATTATGTGTTCTATCAGCAGTCCGATGCAGGCATGATTTTATTGATTGTATATGTTGATGACATTGTGATTAATGAGAGTAACACTTCTGGCATTTCAAAACTTAAAGTATTTCTTAACTCTCACTTTCAGACGAAAGACTTATGACCATTAAAATACTTTCTGTGTATTGAAGTTATGAGAAACAAGAAATGCATTATATTGACTCAGAGGAAATATGTTCTAGATCTCCTAAAGGAAACTGGGAAGCTTGGAGCTGCATCAAGTAGCCTTCCCATGATTCCAAATCCATACCTGGACTTAAATGGTAGTATGTTTGATGAACTTCCTGATGACCTGAAAGAAAAGATTGATCCAGAGAAACTAAAACCATTTGCATTTCCTGAGAGTATAGGAGACTAGTTGGGAAGCTAAATTATCTGACAGTGACTCGTCTTGATATAACCTTCTCAATTAGTGTACTAGTCAATTCATGGCATCTCCAACAGTAGCACAGAGGGAAACCTTAGAACATATTTTGTATTATCTGAAAAGCTCCCCATATCGGGGCATCCTCTATTCAGATTACGAACATGCTAAAGTTGAGTGCTTCTGTTATGCGAATCATGCAGGGTTTAAGGCCATGAGACGATCCACTACGGGTTATTGTGTGTTTGTTGGTGGCAACCTTATATCTTGGAGGAGTAAGAAACAAGGGGCACTAGTGCAGAAAAGACTTTTTACATGTGACGGAAATGACTTTTTACACCTGACATAAAACACGTGTAGAAACAGTAGGTGTAGAAAATCCAGACTTTCTACATGTGTCGTTTGTCACGTGTAGAAAGTCACACTTTCTACACGTGACCTCTTATATCAGGTGTAGAAAGTCTGAAACGGAAGACTTTCTACACCTGACTTTAGAGGTCACGTGTAGAAAGTTCAGACTTTCTACACCTGACTTTAGAGGTCACGTGTAGAAAGTCCAGACTTTCTACACTTGACCTCTTACATCAGGTGTAGAAAGTCTGAAAAAATGGAGACTTTCTACACGTGACCTCTTATATCAGGTGTAGAAAGTCCCCATTTCAGCCTTTCTACACCTGACTTTAGAGGTCACGTGTAGAAAGTCCAGACTTTCTACACTTGACCTCTTACATCAGGTGTAGAAACTCATTTTTGAAAAAAAAATAATTTTTTTAAAAACAATTTACAACGAAACTAATGTATGTGAAATATCAAATTCCATCCAAAATACTCATGGTAGGCTTATGAAGATACATAAACTTGGCTTCATTTTTACAATGAAATTGTACAATTAAAGTCAAACTCAATACAGAGATAAGAACACAAGGGTCTCTCTAGTTCGAATAAACAAAAGAGGAAGCAAAGCACATGCCAAGTGAAACAACTTGTGTGTTTGTGTCCAACCAGCAAGCAAGTCATCAAACTTAACCAAAATCAAGAGGTTGGTGTCTATTAGCTACAACACGTGTGGGAATAGAAAAGCAAAGGAGGAAGGCTACAAGTAATTCGATTAATAGGTTGTGTTGGAGTAAGAAACATAATCTAGTCAAAAAGGAAGCAAAGTACATGCAGAGTGAAACCACTTGTGTGTTTGTGTCCAACCAGCAAGCAAGTCATCAAACTTAACCAAAATCCAATTTTTTTTTTCAGAATCCAACCATGAATGATAAGAAGATAAGGTGATGAGTCAGATTCAGATATATCAGTTTGTTGATGTTAACTCTTAATCAGACTTCACATGATCCATCCATCCCGTGTGTGTGTGTGTATAATAACATAACAACAACAACAATATAATTCTGGGGGCCATGGAGGGAATTTTAGGGATATATCCTTTTGAGCCTTCTTTTTAAGAGGATATATAGTAGTATATAAATACATATTCGAATCAAAGGAATGTAGTATAAGTATTTGTAATTAAACAAATGTAATATGTAATTGTTTTTATTGGGGAGTACTTGGAGTGGGTAAATGAGAATCTCTAAAGCTAGCTGGATCTGCCTTTAATAAGAGATTTTGGGAAGAACAAGAAAAAGAGTTTGGGGTTGAGTGTTTTTGTTTCAAGTTTTGAACATATTAAAGATTAATTGAAGAGCCCGGAGCTATATTTTTATCCCAGAAAACATGTTGAGTTGAATAATATAGTGGCATTATGCCTGTTTATTAAAAAAACAGTCTCGAAGGTTGCTCCTTAGCTTTTGTCTGCTATTCTTTTTATCCCATCACATATGAGATCAACTGATACTAATAATATACCTGCCTCTGTCCCTATACATATATATATAGACTATAACAGCATAACAAAACAATCTGAGCAACTATACTTCAAAAAAGGCAGAGATTTCAACATAGGCCAGAGATTTGATATAATATACAAATGCAACATAAAATGGCTTGATCCTTAAAGTTTGATTTTTCTTCATATCAGACTATCAGTACAGAAAATGCACCCAAGCCTAGCGTTCCAATCTTCTTCATATCAATATAGAAACCAGAGATTTTACGGGAAAAGATTTGACGAAAAAAAATTACAAGCCACAAAACGAGGATCACCTGGCCGAAAATTCTGAAATGGGAAACAGCAACGAACCGTCAGAAGTCGGATCTCGAAAATCTGAATAGAGACTGGAGATGGAGAGGAAAAGAAAGCTCAGACTCACAAAGCAACACTAACTCAGAAGGCTACAAATTCAGAGTATATCTAGCGTCATTTTAAGGTTAGGCAAACGCTTACGGCGGCTATACAGAACACAGACGCTGACGGCGGCGACGGAGAGATTAGCCTGAACTCTCGCGGCAGAGTGTGGGTAATGGGTTGGCAGATGAGCGTGAGAGGGAGGGAGGAATTGGAGCTAACTGGCGGCAAAAGAAAATGATGAGAAAGTAGCGCGCAGGGCTTAATTGACGGGGATACTACACCGGTTGTAAAATAACCGGTGTAGAAACCTACTTTCTACACCGGTTCAAATACAACCGGTGTAGAAAATATTTTCTACACCGGTTGTATTTGAACCGGTGTAGAAAGTAACATATTCTACACCGGTTATTTTACAACCGGTGTAGAATATGCTGACTTATTTTATATTAAAAAGTTAAATGCTTATTCTACACCGGTTCTAATTTAACCGGTATAGATTTAGATGACTTTCTACACCGGTTTTAATTCAACCGGTGTAGAAAACTTGAATTTATTTAAAATAAATAAATAAATTCTTCTTCGTTATATTTTTTTTGTTTAAGTAAATTAAATATTTTTTGAATTAAATTAATTTCATTTTTTTAGTGGAAAAAATTTTTAAGTGGACTTTTCTACACGTGTTGTCAATTCAACACGTGTGGAAAGTCCTAAAATCTTAATTTATTTACTAAAATGCCACCGGTCACACTTTCTACATGTGACCTGTTTCGTCAGGTGTAAAAAGTAGGTCTAAATTCATGATTTTGTACTAGTGGGGTTGTATCTAAATGAAGCGCAGAGGCAGAATACAGAGCTATGTCACAATTTGTATAAGAAGTCGTATGGGTCCTTCAGCTCATGAAGGAAATCGGCATTGTCACAACATTACCTATACAAAACTTTGGTGTGACAATAAAGCAGCATTTCATATAGCATCTAATTCTGTGTTCTATGAGCGTATAAAGCATATTGAGATCGACTGTCACTTCATTTGAGACAAATCAAAAAAATATGTTGTATCTACAGGACATGTGTGATCGGATGACCAGTTAGCAAACCTTCTGACAAAAGCGCTGATTGGGATACAAGTTGAGTATCTTTGTAATAAGTTGGGCATGATTAACATATATGCTTCAACTTGAGGGGAAGTGTTAAGGAAATATTATATCATTAGTATTAGATCAATTAATATAATTAGCGGGATTAATTAACCATTACGATTCTCTCATTTAGGAGCAATTAATACTTAAGCTCCTCACTCTCTGTATATATATTGTAACTTCATGTGAATAGAATACCCACATTATTTAAATTCTTTTCTTACAATAAATAATTAAGGAAAAGGAAGAAGAGCCTACAAATATATTGATGCTATTTTATTTAGATTTCTTCCTTCTTTTATAATATTTATATCATCATTATCATAATTTTTGAATATAAACAACAAACTTGTCTGTCATGGACGCGGGAGATTCTGAAATACTACATTCTAATAGCTGAAGCTTGGCCTAGGTTAAATTTGAATCCCAAGATGCAATCACCATCAGAATTTCTAATGATATCACTCTATAATATAAGCAGCACTATTCTGGAATTCAGTCACGGACCGAGTTCTACTCTGCATCTCCTACTTGGAGCTGCTGCCTTCCATCTCAAGTCAGCCGAGATCTCTTCCTATTTGAAACACTCTATTATTTCGCAATTTACCATCTAAATCCTCCTCCACCAGACTCACCATATAGGTACAGGCACCTATATATACATATATATATGAGTGATATCACCATCTGTCGAGACTTACATATGCCTTCAAAGACTTTTTTGCATCTCGCCAGCCATATTTGACTCAACACTTGCACCCACCCATGCCCATTTTATGTACTTGAAATCTGTGAAAAAGAAAACAAACACTGTAAGAGGCAAAAGCTAGTGTATGTTGAGCCACTTAACATGATCAAATATTCCTTCCACACTTACAGTTTAATTTTTTAACATAGCATATTGATGTTGTTGTGAACACATATATATTAGAAAATAGTAGTATAATAGATAGTGAGTCAAAATTTCATTTGAGACCGATTCCAGAGACTGAGGTGTGCAACCATTATGTGGCTGAATATTAATATGCGATCTGATTCATTCCAATGAATTTACAGCATTCATTAAAAAATACTCCTCCATACTAAATATAACACCTAGTTGATTTTTTTTTGAAGAGATTAAAAAAGCTTAATAAATTACTTAATCATAACATAGATTATGTATCATTAATTTATACGTCAATTTATAATTTAGACAAATTAGTTTGGAGAAAAAATAATAGAAATAAATATATTAAATTAATTTATTTAATTTCCTTAATCTTTTTAAAAACAACGGTTAAATCTTATATACTCTTATATTTAGGAGCGGAGGTATTCAGAACTATTATAATATTATTGGTATACTTATTTGTTGGGGGTTGGAAAATGGGAATAAATGATTGGGAGCAGCAAAGGTAGAGATTTACAAGTTGGAGGTACATGTTCCCCCCACCATGTTCGGCTGCTATATTCTCAGTCAGACAAGCTTAAGTGAATTCAAACTTGTACAAATTGCAAACATGTTGAGGCTCAACTTTCTGCTACAGGGTTAAAACCACCATATAGCTCTCTGCACTGATAATAATTTCCTTTCTCATTCTCTATATATGAGTATATCTTCATGAACTGATGATACATAAAAACTCATATTTTAATACCGTTTAGTTGGACAAGGAGCAAGAAATGAAGGCCAGCAAAGCCACCACAGAGAGAGACATGTATGTGTGTATGTAAGAGAAATTTAGAAAAAGGATGTTGCTTTGAAACAATTACAAGTGATATATGGGAGTTTTGTTTGAGTTGAGTTGGTGCCATTTCCAGACACATGCAAAGCTGTCTATTATCTGTTGCCTCATGTAATTACTTTGTGTGCAAGAAACACTCCTCAACCTTTACTGCTTTGGAACATTGTATACGTTAAGCAACCTGTCTGCCCATATATATTCTACAAACTTCAGCCTTTTATATTATTATTAATAATTCCTCCCATCATCACAAAAAAATAATAATAATATATCATTTGTGTTGGTCAATCTATTTTGCCTCATAAGTTTATGATTATTTCTCAAACTATTCATATTGATTGTATATATCACTATAGAGTGGTTTTAATGAAAAATGCATGGTATCTACGGATCCAACATACATTTTTTTTTACTTTGTACAAAAGAATATACATTTTCTTACAAATAATTAAATTAATTTTCTGAATTTTTGTAATTTAGTTATCTTGTGATAATGGGAGGGTGAAGGGGAGAATCCTGGAAAGTGAAGGATAGATCAGGCGGGGAGGGGGTTTGTTTAGCGTCGGTCACATGATGCACACCCAAACCTCCCATTTTCAACGATTGCGACTCCTATTCTCCTCTTCTGCCCCCTCCCTTTCTTCATTTTTCCATCCTTATCCCCATTCTCCCACAATTAACTACCGTATCCATATGTATTATTATTACACATGTGATTTATTGGTTGTGTTGTGCAATTTTTTTTTATTTAAAAAAAGTAGATCGGATAGAGAGGTACCAACAGAAGTGCATTGGAAATGCTAGGTTCATTTTCTTCAGTCTCTCTCTCACACACACGTGATCATTTATTTATTTATTTATTTATATTGGTGTTGGAAGAGTAATTGAGACCCGATGGAATTCTAATTCTGCACCACTTTTTCATGCACTTAAAGCTTGTGATGAATATTAACAATACTTGGAAACAACGAATTTGACCCTTATGCTTTACTCCTTACCAATGGCATTTCTAACAAATTATGAAGCAACGAACGTACTGTACGTTGTACTCCTCCCCGTACCTAGTTAATTGTTGAAATCAATTCATCGGGGAAATCCACACAAAAAAAATTAAATTAAATTAAATTATGCCGCGGCCTCAAAAGAATTACCTTCTTCCGCTTATATCTCTTTATAAATGTAATCCCCTCCCTGCGAATCTGTCCTTTCTCAAACTGGAAGAAACACAAAGCCACCTCTGCTTAGTTCAGAGAAGATAAAAGGTTATATATACGCTGGAAAATAATGCAATACTGGCACGTATTCAATCCAAATCTCATGTCTCACGTACAAATTAAAAACTGCGTTACTTAAGCATTTTACTTCCAGCAAAATAAGTTTATCTTAGTCACCATCAATATTTGAGACACTACAAAAAAATCGTTCATTTTTCACAAAATTTGATATGGAAATTTCCAACGAAAACTTTCACACAAAAAACGTCCGTAGAAAATTCCATCACAAATGAAAATTCCGATGGACTTTTTCAGTGGGAAATTTTTGTCTCAAATTCTGTCATAAATCCTATCATAACGTTTTTTTACGAAATTACAGACGAAAATTCCGTCAGAAAATTGCACAAAATTAATTCGTGGCAAACTCCATCATAAATATGTATTAATTAATTTTTTAAATTTTTTATTATGATTTATTTAATTAATGATTAATATAATTATTATATATTAATTATTTTATTATTAAAATAGATTATGTTCATAATTTATGTTCTAAAGTCTGATTTAATAAAATCTAATTTTGCCCTTAAATTTTAATATAATCTTAAGCTGAATTTAAGGTAAATGTAGGGCTGAGCATGGAACCCAAAACCCGGTGAGCCCGCCCGCAACCCAATGTAATTGGGCTGTGCTGAGCTCGCCCAAAAAGGTCCCATAATGGGCTGGGTTGAAACCCACCCATTTAAGACTTAAATAGGCAGACTATGGGTATACCTTTAAGTTACCTGTAACGACACATCGTCTCCGGTCTCCCACTTAGGGTCCCTAGCGGCGCCGAACTAGCCGTCGCCCACTCACGAGTCCCTAGGCTAGCCAGGATTTGTCCCCACCCGACGGGGTTTTTCCTCTGAGGGCACACAACACTCACCCACCAGAGTCGCCTCCCTAAGGGCTCGAACACTCAACCTGGGGGTAAGTTGAGTCCCAAAAGCCACTTGGTAGCCACTTGCACCGTGCCTTTTTATGTAACGACACAACGTCTCCCGTCTCCCACTCAGGGTCCCTAGCAGTGCCGGACTAGCCGTCGCCCACTCACAAGTCCCTAGGCTAGCCAGGATTTGTCCCCACCCCATAAGGTTTTGGAGTTTTTCCTCTGAGGGCACACAACACTCGCCCACCAGAGTTGCCTCCCCAAGGGCTTGAACACTCAACCTGGGGGTAAGTTGAGTCCTAAGCTTTTCCCCTAATCTTCAATCCTTCAATCTTCAGCTGCCCCCGCCGTGATTCGCCTCGGCTTTCTCCGCGATAGACTGAAATTCTGTCGTCCTTCTTGTTCTTCCGCGACCACGAGAGTCCTTCACTGCGGTCAATCGCCCCTCGCCGCGAGGTCCGTCGACCTTCACCTCAGCTTAGCTCTCATCGCTATCCATCACCCCTTCACCTTGACTCAGCTTTCTGTCATTAATTTATGTCACAAAACATTTTGTGGCAAGAAAATTCCATTGCTAACTCACAACATTCCATTGCTAAATTGTAATGTTTAATAATACATACATACATACATGTGTGTGTGTGTGTGAGAGATTTTGCATTTAAATCACACAAGTTCTTCCTAGCTCAACTGGCAAAGGCGTGTACAGGTCATGGTTTCGAATCTCAACTTGGTCATAAAATGCAACAAATTTGTGCTATGGACACGTGGCAGGTAACGGAGGGTGACATGTGGTAGTTAACCGGGACACGTGGCAGTTGACCATGACATGTGGCGGGCAGAGGCGAGTTGGCAGTGGCCGGAGGTGGGTACACGTGGCGGCTGCTAGCCAGAGGTTTCCGTCAGAAAATGCCATGGATATGAAAGGATAATGAAAAGTTTGGCTCCAGGAAAATTTGCCATGGAATTTCAGTGGCAAATTCCCTCATAAGTTGCAACGGACAAAAATTCCGTGTCAATTTGCCATGGACGAAAATTCTGTGTCAATTTGCCACAGAACTGTCCGTGGCTAATTCCCTCTCAAGTTGTGAAGGAAAAATTTGTAAAAAATTCCGTCTCAAATTGCGAGGAAAAGTCCGTCGAAAAGTCCAACGCAATTTGCGACAGAATGTAATATTTCGTCGCAAAGTGATTTGAGATAGTACTATTACTTACGGATTTTGTTCCGGCGAAAATTCCGTCGAAAAATAGTTTTCTACGGAATTCCGTCGCAAATTCCAGTGGCAAGCTTCCATTTCGCCTCAAATTTTGTCAGAAAATCCGTAAAAAAAATTACTTATTTTTTTATAGTGAGAGTAGCAAAGAGTGAGAAATAAAATGGTAAAATACGATTAAAGGACAGCAAAACTTGGTACTCGGTGCCACGAATGAAACAGAAAAGTCCAGGGCATAAGTGTCCAAACAAAAGATAAATTCACAAACTAGCTCATGCGTCCATATGATTGCTGATCACCCTTCTCTCCTCCTCCTCCTCCTCCTCCTTCTATTCTTGTGCATGCTTACACTCCACGTGGGCCATGGCCTCATCAGAATCACGCCCTCAGGGTCTAACACCAGAAGAATTCGCAGAACTTGAGCCCGTCATCCAAAAATACCACAAATTCGAGCCTTCCCCCAACACGTGCACTTCCATTATAACCCAACGAATCGAGGGTCCGGCCCGCAGAGTGTGGCCTCTGGTTCGCACCTTCGACAACCCTCAGAAGTACAAGCACTTCATCAAGAGTTGCGACATGAAGGGTGACGGCGGCGTTGGCAGCATTCGTGAGGTCACTGTCGTCTCCGGCCTCCCGGCCTCCACCAGCACCGAGAGGCTGGAGATGTTGGACGACACCAAGCACATACTCAGCTTTAGGGTCGTCGACGGCGAACACCGCCTCAAGAATTACCGCTCCTTCACGTCGGTGAATGAGTTCGAGAAGGAGGGGAAGGTGTATACGATTGTGTTGGAGTCTTATATCGTCGACATACCGGAGGGCAATACCGGCGAAGATACGAAGATGTTTGTGGACACCGTCGTGAAGCTCAACCTTCAGAAGCTTGGGATCGTGGCCATGGCCACGCCGCCGCTTCCTCAAGATTAGACGAAGCAATCCGTTCCATCGATCGGCGGCCGGTAATGATTACAGCTGCGACTTCCTTTTCATTTCTCTTTCTCCGGGAACCATGATAATATAATTATATATATTACATATAGATTATAGGTGTCTGGTTGGACATTTTGCATTAATATAATTTGTAAATTTTATTAAATTAGGTAAATAGTTTGTGGAGAGTGGAGACAAGTTCAGTTCGTGGTGCTGGGCTTCAGGATTTTTTATAAAATAACTTGGTGGTTACGACTTTTTTATTCAATAGATAATTGGTTAATATTTATTTAAGCAAATATAAGAATAGGTTATATATTGATTTTTTTATTAAAAAGTACTAAATACATCTCAATCGAGAGGTTACAAGATCAGGCAATATCTAAATTCTTTCAAATTTATCACTTGCCACCTCCTGATTCAGAGGTGGAGGTTGATCAAGAATTTATAATCCTATAAAAAAAACTTAGCTAAGTGGTCAGCATCAGAAAGATGCTCCCTATTCCTATAATTAATTGTTATACGCTAGTAAGGTGTATACAGCAGGCTTCCCCATCTGAGGAAGCATTTCTTTGACAGTCTTGGGGGGTCTTTGAATTCGTAGTCCACTCCCTCAATAGCTAGAAATTAATTCACATATGAATGGAAATATTTAAAGAGAAAAAAAGTGAAAAATAACGTTGATGTTCGTAGATAAAAGTAATGAAAAATGATGACAATAGAGAGGTTATGTGAAGAGAATGTAGAGGGGGCTTGGCTGGCTGTGCCTGTGCCCCTGTAAGATCTTGTGGCGAGGCTAAAGGCCAACAAAAGTAAATAATCCTTTCAGCAACATGTGAACCTGGGGAGACAGCTCATATTGCGGCTTATTTTTGCTGAATCTTCCAGTTTAACACAACTCTTCACAAAATGCTTCACAAGTAGGTATTCGTTGAAGAAAACCAGGCATATATCACCTTGCATTCACATTGTAATCCTCCACAGTCATGCACAATGATCGATGAATGCGTTAGGATTTTTTTTTTTTTTTTTGATACAAGAATGCGTCACTTGAGATTTAAACACGGTAAGAGGTCCATCCTTTGATCCAGACCAAGTTGATGATGGGCTTTGGTGGGTGAAAAGGCCCATATGGCCAGGTACGTCTTCCAAAAAAACAGTGGAAGCTTCAGGCTTGAAATTTAAGGGTAGAGTTGGCCGTTTAGACCCTGAATTTGTTAAGACTGAGTTTAAGATTTTTACTTTAAAAGTAAAAATAGGTATAAAAGAGTTAATCCTATAGGGCTGAGGGCCTAAAGACGCCGGTCCTTGGCCCGTATATATATTTTTTATTTTTTAAAATTATTTATATAATAATAATATTAAATTCAAATATAATGAATATATTTTCAATCAAACTCTCTATGGAAAATATAAAAAATTACAAGTCATATTATTTAAACATAAGCGATCCAGTTAAAAGCATTTAAAGCTTTAGCAAGACCTCCGGCCATACAAAAGAAAAGGAAAGAATAGTTTAAACAAGATCTCACGGGAAAGCCTATATGACAGTTGAAACCTGATGCTAGGACATAAACAGAACCTGATGCCTCTGTTTCCACACTGAAGATTGGGAAGAGAGACGGGGTTATTATAATTAACCAACATACATATCACAATACTTATAGTCATAGCACACAGGGTACAGATCCATAGGTTGTATAATCTGCTATACAAATTTATTAATAAATAGCCAAACATCTTCCTTCCAAAACAAAAATTTGTCGTCATTTTTGGGCTTTGCTTACGTCAACGTCTTTGATCTCTGTGTCTCTCTGGGTTTGCCCACCCCCAAGAAAAGTACATTGCGCGTGTTTGCCTTCGGTGTTGGTTTGTTTGGGAACACTTATTAAAATTTTATAAGTATTTTTATACATGTAAAAATTTTATAAGTATTTTTATATATGTAAGTCGAAAAAATATTTTTTATATATATTTATCTTATATATAATAAATTATAATTAAATAATTATTTTTTAATATTTCAATCATTATTCTAAACCAATTCATATCTCTCCTTTCACAGGTCCAATTGCCTTGTGCTTTTAGTTGTTACACAATGAAGAAAAAGCAGGGGACTTTTTTAACTCCATTCACTCATCTTTCTTATCACACTTCCTTTTTTTTTCAAAAAATAAAATAAAGGCTATGGAAAAGCAATGGGCTTTGTATGAAAAATGTTTCTGAGAGCCCTCTGCCACGAACAGAAGTTTCAACAGAGAGAGAGAGAATCCATATATTTTGATTGCGATGATTGCAGAGAAGCAGATAATAGGAGGTGGTGAAGGCGGACAAAAGACATGAGAGAGATGGGCCCCGTTAAAGCCTGCAACACAAATGAGTGGCCCTACAAAACCACACAGCGATGTGTTTTCTCATCCCTCCCACTCTTGTTTCTTTCTTTTATTATTACTTCTTTTGTGGCTCCTGTTTCCTCTCTCTCTCTCTCTCCGTCTTTAGGACCTTTATTTGGAGGTCATTTTCTCTCTTTTCTCCCATATTAAATTTAGAATAGCCTTTTTCGTTGCAAGATCAGTAGTACATGCTCTGGGTTTAATGGGGTCTGAAGATCAGCTTCTCGTTTTTTGGGTCTTTGCTTCTTGAAGGAAATGAAAAGCCTCTCTGTTCATGCAAAGAAAACCAACGCACTTGTGGTATTGGCCTTCTTGGTTTAACATGGTTACTCATGGTTGGTTTCTTTTCTTGTTTCAGAACAAAACAGCTTAGTTCTCTGCTGCTGCTCTTTTGCTTCTAGCTATTACGATCTTTTTGGGGAATAAATTTGACAATCTTGTTACTATAAAACCAGACATTTCTAACTTGTTTTTCTCGTTTTTTGTTGATAGGTTCTCGCGGGACAACTACAAATATACTGGCAATGTGCTATGAAATATTTGCAAGACTTGGGTTTGCCTAGCTTAGGGGAAGGTAGGTTGTAACCTTGTGCTCACTAGAATCCTCTCGTTTAATAGTTGTCTCAACCCAATCTTTTATCAATACCCCATCTTTCTTGTTTCACTGTCTTTCCAGCTGGGAACTTTAAAAACATGCTCCATTAGTTTAGGACGCTGAAGTGTCATATACTCTTTTCCTTAGTTTAAGTAAGCTAGTATGTATTTTCTAGGAGAGTACAAAGAAAACACTACTTAGGAGTCAAACAGAGCGATGGAGAATGATATGTTTGGTGCTCCAGTGGACGTGGCTGCGGGCCGAAATTCCTGTGTCTTATATGAAATTTCACAAACAGCAAATCCACTTGTTCAGGGCTATTCATTTGACCAAACACGCATCATGAATGGAATCTCAATGCTTGCTGGAATGCAAGGTGAACTCGTAAGTAATGTCCATTTCGATGTTTGTCCAATGAATCCTGCCTGCGTTGCCGATCCTAGTTCCTTGGTTCCATCTCAAGTAAAGAACATTTTAGGAGATGCCCCACTTGGAACCCCATGTCCCCGAATCAATGGTGTGTTTCAAGATCAACAAGCAGGAGCCAGTACAATCACTCCTGCTTCACTTTCTGTCATTTCTGCTGCAAGATGTGGTCTTCAAGAAAACTTGGAGAAATCATCAGCTTTGTCTCCTTCACTCTGTTCATTGGAGGCTCTGGCACCTAATATATTAAGCAATTGGCAGGATAGTTCAAACATATTGCTTCCAACTTTTGGAGATTGTGTGTATGATGAACTACCTGGTACTAGGTTCTTGGCTTTTTCGTCCACATCAAACCTGGATCCAAATGGATGGACATCTTCAAATGCTGCAAACTTGACCCATCATGGTTATGATTACCCGAATTTCAGAAATGAGCTTTCATTAAGTCTAGCAACATCTCCCACCACAGCTCAGTACTCGGACGTGAGTTCTGATAGCTTGGAACAAGCCTCCTGTAACAGTAGGGGAGTTTCTGGAAGTTTGGGTTCCAATAGACATTTCAATTTTTCACAAGAAATATTGGGGTCAAGATATCTTACTGGGATTCAAGAAATACTTGCTCAAATTGCAAGGTATTCACTTAAAAATACAGAACAGGTTAATTGTTCAGCTGCTAGTAGTAGAGCCAGAGCAGAAGGGAATATATCAACCTCAGTTTTTCCATCCGGGAGAATGATAGAGACAACAAATCACAATGCAGATTCTATGTTTGAAGCTCAAGTGAATTCTTCATTTCCTACACATGATGCTTCTGAATCAAAGAAATCCCAACTTCTGACAATTCTTCAACTGGTAAGATGGTATACATTCTACAGTTACATCATTTGGATCTTGACTTTTCCCATTTCAAGAATAAAAATCCACAGAATAATAATTATACTTTTTTTTTCTTTTCTTTAAACACAGGTGGACAGTCGATATAATCAGTGTTTGGATGAGATACATACTGTTGTGTCCGCATTTCATGCTGCTTCAGAGTTGGACCCGCAAGTTCATGCACATTTTGCCCTTAAGACAATCTCTATGCTGTACAAGGATTTGCGTGAGAGGATAAGCAATTATATCCTTTCCATGGGAGAAATATTTAACAACTCACGCTCAGAAGAAGATAAGGAAAGGTCTACGGAAGCCTTATTCATCGAAAAACAATGGGCTCTGCAGCAATTCAAGAGAAAAGAGCATCAGTTATGGAGGCCCCAAAGGGGCTTGCCTGAACGATCTGTTTCTGTTCTTCGGGGTTGGATGTTTCAGAATTTCCTCCATCCGTGAGTTTTGTTTACCAGCTATCTTTAATTGTCAATATTGCATATGGAGGCTGTGCTCATATGAATTTACCGTGATAAATTTCAGGTATCCAAAAGATGCAGAGAAGCAACTACTTGCAGTAAAAAGTGGATTGACTAGAAGCCAGGTAGATATCTCGCTAGACTGAAACTCCCCATTTAGTGGTTTGATCTGAGTTCTGATATTTATATATTTGGGGGGATAACAAGGTATCAAACTGGTTCATTAATGCTCGTGTAAGGCTGTGGAAACCTTTGATTGAGGAAATGTACGCTGAAATGAACAGAAAAAAGGCTCTTAGGAATGAAGAAGGCGCGCAGACCAGCCACAGAAGCAGCGGAGTACTCTTGAGCAATCAAAGATTTGCTGTCAATTCATAAAAGACTTCTTTTTTATAAAGTTATCTTTTTTTCACAGGAGCTGTGCATAATGCTCTGTGTAGTTTGGGTGGGGATTCAGTGTCTTTTCAACTAGACTTCCACTCATGGTTGTCCCAAGACTTGTATCAAACAGGAAAGAATATCAGTAAATAAAACTATTACATTCATATTTCCTTATTTTGGTTTAACTTTCTTTCTATGGCCAATCTATTTTTGTTTAGGGTTAATTACGCAGTTTTTTTCTTCTCAGAAAACATGGATTTATATTCAATTCCATAAAATTCCTCAGAGTGAAACTCTCTTTCTTTGAATTAGTGGGGAAGGCGCCAAAGATATAAACTTTCCACTTCCTACCTATAAGAGAGTTTTCATGCTATCAAGTTATAAGTTTATTGTTTGTTTATTTTAGTTTTTAAAAAATATTTTTATGATTTATTAGATAAATACATGAGAAGAGTTTTATCTCATCTTATTAAAGTGTTTAAAACAATGTTTTTTGCATTGTGCCCGGAGATGCTGAAAAAAGTGCTTTACCCAATTAATTCTAATTTTTACTCGGTTTTATATCTAAACATAAGCTTTAATATGAATTTCTTGATATAATTGATGCTTATTTTCAAAAATACTACTCATATAAAAATTAAATTTTCTATCTCACTCTTAAATTGTAAGCATCTGCTTAATAAGCATTAGGACTTATGTAAGGTTTATTTATTTATTGGTTAAATATAAGGGCTTGTGTTAAAAAAGAAGTACGAGCATTAATTTAAGGGTTGGAGTGTCTAATGTGCCTCCCTTTAATGTCCTTTTATGAGGCTCAACCTCTCAAAATTTTTTTTTATCTTTTTTTTTATAATCATTATTTTATACATAAAATAAGTTATATTTTGAATTCTTTATGATTTTTAAAGAGAATATACTCAAACTATGCAGTATTTATTTATCTTAAAAAAATATTAAAAAAAATTGAAACTGCACCATTTATGGCTAATGATATTAAAATGTCATTTATATTTTATAAAATCCAAGGATCACAAGAAATAAGGATAAAACACTAGGAAATTGTAAAATTTTAAAGGCATGAGCCTTTGCCTCCTGGCTAAATCTCAACAGCTCGAACAGACAGAAAGTGCAATTTCATGTATTCGTATATAAATCATACCCCACATAGCAGGACGACTTTTGCCTTTGGCACTTCCTTATTTGTGGACGTAACTTACATGGACTTTCATACTACATAAAAATCTTCCAAAATGGCTTCGATTCCACATATTGAGATTTTCAATCGTCCACTAAGTCCTTGTCTCCTTGATTTGTCTTGCTCCTGTGGCGTCCACATCGAATCAAATAATGTTCGTTCAAACGTCAGACCAAAGATGGTGACAGCAAGTATACTAGAAAAAAGAAGAAAAAATTACGTGCCGACACTGAATATGCCATCGACGTGATACACGGGACAAAAAAATTGCCCAGGAATTAACAATGCCCGCCATGTTTGCTCTACAAATGTAAAATCAGAACTTTAATATTTTATTTATCCAGAAACAATAATTCCGAGGCTTGACCCGCACCTATTCAGACTTGTAAACTACAATTTATGGTTACGAATGAAAGAATGGCTATATCTGTTTTTTACTAAACTCCTGCCGAGTCTCTTGCCTCGATTTCTTTAACTCCTCTCCCTATCTACAATACCCTGCATCCACCTAATTCACCAGCTTTCTAACCACCCACAGGATTACCAACTCATACAGCAAACACGAGAAAGAGCAGCGAATTGGCAAACTCATTCTACATTTCTACAGAAATTCGTGTTTTTATTGGTTTCAATTTCAAACCCATACTCTCTGGTGAATAAAGCTCGGGAGAAATCCATGATGGACTCAAGGGACTTCTCGGGCTGACACTTGGCTTGGATGGCCTGTACAAGCCATATCCCATGAGAAAGTACTCTATTGGTATTAACATAGCATGAGGTTGTTCCTCTGTTACCATTGACCCACATGCTTGAACCTGCAGTTCCACAAAAACCCAGGATAAATATCATTTATTTCGCTAAACACAAGATCCCAACATAGATTAAGATGGAATGAAACTATTTTTACACACCTCAACTAAGGCACTGAATCGTCTATCCAACTTTGAAGTCATATGGAGAGCATCAACATAAAATGGAGACATATCACCGACAAAAATTAGGGATCGACACTGCAATTTTCTTAATCCTTCACTTACATCGGATCTCCTGCAAGATGCCAGTAAATATTTAAGGACGTGAATTTCTAAGCTACAAGCACACTGCATTCTCCTATTCAAGATTTTGCTGAACTATAACTGATGTTGGCTATATTCATTCCGCAATATAATCAGTAAATTATCAGCCACACTGCTACGAAATATATTCAATTTCTGATTGTTGCTGCAACTCATGAATTGCTAATATCTTGAAGATAAATGCACACTCCCCCAAGTTATCAACACTAAAAAGAAAGACAGCAGTAGTCATTTTTCACTAGGAAGACAGCTGCAATTTTGATGTGGATCTTACCCATTAATAGCTTCCACGAATCTCCAAACATTCAAACTCTGCCTCTCATCCAATGACTGTCAAAAACAAGTTTTAAACAGAATCAGACACTTGTTTAGCTTCCAACTAACAGCTATCATGTACCACCGAGTCTCCTTAACTAGCGGCTTGTTATATATATATATATATATATATATAGAGAGAGAGAGAGAGAGAACATAAAATAATCGGACTAACTCTTCGGCATGCTTGAACTATGTCCGAATCTGGTAATTGAGCACTCCCTCGAACTTCCTATAACCCCCAATTTAAAAAGTTAAGTGACTCCAACTTGCAGAAAACAGTGAAACAGAATAATGCTTTTGGAAGCATAACCATACCTTGCTAAAATACCGCTTCAGCAGCAATTCCTTTACTACTCCACACATGCCATAAAAGTAAAGCAACTTTGACATCACCTAAAAATGTTCAATTAAAAAATCATCAGCAAATGACAAGATATATTAATATTAGATGGTTTTCTAGGTTTAGGAAAAGAACCTTGTTGTACAACCATTCTGTCCAAGAAGGTGCTTTACAGAGAGGAGAAATGAGTATTAAACCAAGGACACGTTGTCTATACTTCATCTATTAGCAAGAGTTAGAAGGAACAGAAAAAATCCCATTATTGAGACTCAAAGCCAATTGGAAGAATAAAAAACTGAAGAGTGAGACAATAACTTACTGCAAATAAGGTAAGAACATAAGCCCCCGCTGTTACTCCCATACACATGACTGCACTGAGACTGTAGAGAGAGAGAGAGAGAGAGAGAGAGAGAGAGAGTGAAGGTCAGATTGCCTTCCCAAGATGAAGGAAAGAAGAGATCAGCTTCTTGGCACAGTTGCAGAAAGTACAAAACCATTGCTTTCAATCTATTCCGGAAGATGTTGCAGATATCAATATTGTAAAGGAAACAACAAAAGAAGTATATTTAATAATCATACTGAGCAGAAAACAATGGCTAGTCAAAGATTAAATATACTCACCCAAAAAAATTTAGAACCTCAGCTATCTGATCAGCTAAGTCATCAACTGAAAGCACCGGATCATCAGGATCAATAGCAGCAGCCCCCAACTGCAATAGAGCACAAAATAGTAAGAGATAAGAAACCAGATACTTTTCTTAAAACGTGCAGAAATAAAGACATCTATAACAATGGAGAATTGAGACACAAATATCAAGCAACTTAATCACTTCAAGACATAAAGCTAACCTCATGCCCAGGAGGACTTATATGATATATGCAAAAATTGTGGAGCAGCAAGGAATACGCTTCAGGACAAAACAAGAACCCTTGGAAGCAAGAGACATCTGATAGAGCAAAAGGTTAAATTGTTAGTTTGTCCACAATAAACACGATGTCAAAAATCCACGAAACCTTTAACTAAAAGTCATGACAGAACATTTATGCTTTAATGTTCTATGCATAGATCTTTTAAAAGTAACCTTAAACTTTCCAGTAAGCAAAAACCTTGATGAGATATTCAATCACTAATTATATTTTCAAAGAGAAAAAAGAGGGGGGGGGGGAGAAAGAATAAATATTCAAATTTCTTATAAGTATAATAGAACAAACTTTAAAGACTCAAAGCTCCTATGTTTCTAAAACTCTAGTCATACTTAAATATATTGATACAATACTGGTCCAAATAAATCTGTTAAGTAGTCTTTTCGTGAGAAAAATAAGAGGAAACCAAGGGATTCAAATTATAACCCAAAACCTGATGAACTTACAGTTTAAAGCCAAATCAGGATAAGTTATAAGTGCTGGCTTGTCCTGGTCTCCATACACAGAAACAGAGACAGAACCATGACGTGTTCTTACAACATGTTCCTGCAGAGATATTACAGTAGGATGTTAATGAGCAACCCTTTCACAAAGTTAATTAGAATAGAAAAGACGTCAAGTGGGATGACACTTTTTTACCCCGCACAAAAGGGGAGGAGAAAAGGGGCAATGAGAAAAAATAGTTAAAAAGATGTGTGGGCATCCACCATGTGCAACAAAGACGTCCAAATACTTTAGCCACACTCACATGAATTGGAGAAAACGTGGATATCCAAGTGTGAAATGGAACGGCCGGAGTAAGATGTTAAGAAGCAACTCAACACAAAGAGGAGCAAATCTCAGGCAAATCCAGGATTTGGCGATTGCATATTAAAGATACCTTGAGTAAGAACTAAGAAATTTTAAATAATTATCAATGATAGAATCCAAGCACATCAAATTCCCCTTAATCACAAAGACCAAGGTTATAAACATGTGACCAATCAATTCACCTAATGACAACGTTATAGACCTTCGAACAGGTTTTTTTAATTACTTCTTTTATTTTGCAATGTTTAGGTAACATGTGTTTTCATTTTAAAATAATAGGAAGAGGTGATGGGGAGTTATACCATTCTTCTTTTACTTTCAAACTAAGACAACAAATCCTGTCAAATCCATATATGAAATAGTTTTCTTTTTTCTTTTCCCTCTGCACCTATACGTTAGAAACCGAAGCTTTATAATGCCACATACATTAAAATGAATAAGGTAATACCAGAAATAGATAAATAGATGAAATAAGGAACCCTGGGCCTGTATCAAGGACTACGAAAACCAGTGTTCCATTATTTTGGACATCAAAGTCAAGTGTTTTCTGATATCCTGTGAAGCATTACATACTATGTGATCAATTTGAGAATCGAAAACCATGAGTACCAGTGACTTTAAGAACTCCCCTATTGCCATATTCAGCCGATGAGGAACAAATGTTGTAAAAATCTTTAAAATGGAACAGAATGATAAAGGGAAAGTATTCTTAGTCAGCAGAGGACAAAGAGTACAATTTAGGACGTAAGTCAGAAATGCCGAAGCTATTTTTAATCAAAAACAAAAAATAGCATTCCACAGAAAGAAAGAAATGTACTGAGCACGATGATGAACTAAGAATGAGGCTAGCACCAACGCTAGAACAGGCAAATAAAAAACTAGCAAATTTCCTGAGATTCATTAAAGCTGAAGTCCAGAGAGGAGGCAAAAGGTTACTGAGCAAATAACATATGAATAGAACCTTCCACCAAAAATAAAACACATGAAAAGAACCAGGAGACTTCATGAAGCTTATTCGAGAAGCTGAATGCAGGAAAACAAACTCCTATTTCATAATTACTGCCGCAACCTTTTGACATTACGTTAAGAATTGAATGCTTCATTCTAACAATTTCCTCAGCACACAGACAGACAGTCAATTATCATTTGAAAATGTAACGAACATGCATGAACTGCAATACCTTAGCCTTGGGAGAGATCGCTTCAATATCCACCGACACTGAATCGCTAGAGTCCACCATTCCTCTCACTCTCGCTCTCTCTCTCTCCTCTCTCAAGTCTCAATTGGCGCAAGCATTGCACCGGGATTCCATGCTTTATATGCCAATCGCTCTTAAATTCCACCCGCTCTTAACTCGCACGAGTCCAAGACCGAGTCACCGACGCTCCATCCCGTGGTACTTAAGTCTTCACGAGCGGTCCGCATGAGCAGCTGGGCTCTGGTTCAGTTAACCAGGGTTGGGTCGGCCGACATTTTTAAAAAATATAAATATTATTATTTTCTAAATTTAATAATAAACATTAAATTGCTCCCACATCCCTGCCCCATCATCCGCTTTTGCGATTTTGCTTCACTCCATGGAGCCTTGCGGGAACGAACCATCCTACCGGGTTCTTCTTCTCCAATTTTTTTAATCATTTGCATTTAGTACATTTAATCATGCTTTTTTTTCCTTTTTCGATTGCATGATTAATCCTGCTTTTATTGTCGTATGAAGTAATTTAAGAGTGTTTGTTGCCGAAGGAGAAAATCACGGTGTAAAGTAGAAAATAGTGTTTGAAGTATGGTCATTCCTTTTCTAGCCAGACGAATTCAAAATTGATTCCAAAGCTTTAAAAATGGTATCTATTGATCTCTTGGTTGACGTATATAATATGGTATCTATTGATCTCTTGGTTCTTTAATATTTTTTATAAAATCATATTCTTATAAATTAAAAATTTTGTGTGTAAGGTTATATAAAGAGCCATGCTATTAAAAGTTATCAAGGTTATATTTTCCTTTTTCCTGGTAAAAAAAAAGGTCATTTTTTTAATTCATAAAAATATATGTGAAAGATTATAGTAATAGTCGCTTGGTGAAAAGTTGTGTTGCTTTTTCTTAGAAAACCCTACACATTATAAATTAGTGTAACTTTTTATAAGAAAATTATTTTAAATAATCATTGGTTATTTAATATGATTCATAAATCATCTCACGAAGTTCATGAATCTCAAACATATTTGTGACTCTTTAATTGAAAATGTGTTATTGCATTGAGATGCACTACTTCATTATCATGATCAATAAATACATTTACCGTTACCTTATTTGGAGGTCCACGCATTGTATAATAATAAGATTAAATTTGTTGTCTTTATCTTTAAATACACACGAGAAAGAAATCAAATTATTACATTATAGAAGTTTATTGTTGTTTTGAATTAAGTATTGAAAGTGTAACCGATCTTTATTGTATCCAGTAAAAAATTTGTTTCTCAACCCAACTTACATCCCATAACATATGAATATGAGAGAGTGAATTAAATTCAAGGAAACTGATGTTCACGCTTTAAACACGTCATATCTTCCTCCTTCTACTCATAAAAGAACCATTCCAGCAACACAGAGGTCGTTGAAGAATTCTCGATAATTATTTGTATCAATGTTGATTCGGATGCCTTAAACAGTTATGTCAAATTAAACAGCGTCGGTATACTCCTGGTATACTGTACCAAATTAACACTAAACTTCGGGCTTATTACAACATTGTTGTCAATTATTAGTAGACTTCTGCCTCCAATTACAATCTTAACATGGCATCCAAAAAATTTAACAGTAATTTATTTAAAATCATGAAAATAACATCTCACGGATAAATTTTGCTTTATAGGTATGATAACTGCTTTAAAACCTCTATCAATTTTATATTGCCCAATAAAACAATAATGCCACTTATTTGATACCATGAAGATGAATACAAACAATATAACAAGAAAGAAAAAGTTAGAATTAGGTCAAAAATTTTGCCACGTGGATTAATTGTACACATAGCCTCACGTTAAACCGCCGTTAGTGAACCACGAATGCCCGAATTGTTCATCTCTGCGTCGATTAAGTGTTATAGAATTTGGGGTTTTTTTCTCTTATCATACCTTCAAGAATTTAGGGGGGTTTACAGACGCATAAATTATCAATATTTAATAGAATCGCATTTTGGTAATGTATTTCGATTCCAATTGTATACCTCTCTGGTAATGAAGTTATCGCTCAAAACCAGACGTGATAACAAAGCTTTTTTTAGTCAAGCGATTCTATCAATTGAAGCATTCAATTTCTATGATTTGTTTCTCTCAAATCTCTAAATCTGTTAATACCAAGGGTTGAAGGCAGCAAATTGATCGTTTACTGGAATTCTTATATCACCAAACATGACAAAAAGGATAATATCAAGGACTCATAATCAATATTTAGTGTATGTTTAGATTAGCGGTGAAAATTATTTTTCTGACGTGATTTATGACATACGAAGTAAATATATAAGAGAGGTTTTATCTTGTAAATGTGCTTTTGGAACACTAATTCAAATATACCCTTGGTAGTATACCTAAAAAGATTACTGTCTTATGGATTCAAATTACACAAGTAGACTTCGAGCGTTAAGTTTTGCCATCCCCTTGCTAATGTTGGTTTAACAGGAGGTTAGTGCTATTGTGTAACATTAATCTAGATGGTATAATTTCACTGGCTACTTGGACATAATAGACCTAATCAACTTGATCTAAGTTTTGTTCATACATAAAAACTTTCTTATGTTTCCATATCTCAATAAAAAGTATACAATATTTATAGGTATAAGTTTATTACTTCAATCCAATCGAAGTTTAGAATCTTAACAATAATAAGAGATATTATGAGATATTATGAAATAATGAAAATACCGATACGAAAAGATAATTGACATTTACATGATATTATTCACAACTAAAGCACTTGGCTGAGCTATTTTTATTGCTGAGCTAGCTGTTTTACGGATGTTTGAAAAACCATACTAGATTTCCTCGTATATTTGAATGATTTTCAAGAGATTTCATATCCCGCTTAAAAAAGAAAGAAAAATTAATTTTATGGAGTTATTTATCACGCCTTTAAATTTATCAATTTATACTCTTAGAATTATCAATAAAATCATTTTTTTTATTTTTTCTTATAAATAGAACATGAATATAATTCTCTCATTAATTAATTATTTCAATTAAAGAAGATGTATAAACATAACATGATTGAAGCACGATGATAACGTGGCTTTTAACTTTTATAGTAATAATGACGAGCTCTACCTTTACGCGTTGCCCTCCGATCCATGTTTTCCAAGGTTTCAATGTTCATGATGTAATTAGTTGGCTCAATTTATTAGATGAGCTGGACAAGAATTTTAGGCTCTTTTTTTTTTTTAATGGGTGTACTGTGTGAATATGAATTTTCTTGGCATCATTTAAAGTCATATCTGTGGACCGAGCCTGTCAGGCCGAACCTTTTAAGCCCTTTTAAATCACGGGCCTGGCTTAAAAAATAGAATTTTAAAATGAAGTCGGGTCTAAAAGGGCCAGCCCGTTAGACCATTTAGCTTTGTTTTTTGTTTTAATTTTATTATCCTTCCTACTCATGCCCTTGCTGACTCCTCCTTAAAAACTTTAAAAATTGTTAAATTTACATATTATGGTAATTTAATATTTTTACCCCTTAAACAGAGTCTACTACTTAAAGTGAAGTACAATCAAAATTCCTTGAAATTGATGATAGTAGCGAAGAAGATGAAAACGATAGTTTTCATAATCATGTTGCTTAGAGTGTTTAACTTTTTGCATTCTTATACTTTGTATGAGACTATAAATTACTTGTACACAATATTTTTTACATTTGATTATGAATTAATAACTGTATTTATTTTATTGCATGAGGTGTGTAGATGTATAATTAAATTTTGTGAAAATGACTTCTGGCCCTGGGGGCCGGCCCTGACCCTGATGCTTTCGGGCCGGACTTTGAAAAACAGCAATTTTTCGTTCTCCAGACCCTGTAAAGCCGGCTCTTTTAGGCTCTGGCCCGTCAAAGACCGACTCTGATTTCCAGCTCTACATATTTGGCGGGGATCCTTCTCTCTCTCTTTTTTAAAATGCCTTTCATATTCAGTGACTCGTTGAACAATTGTGATTTAGATAAAGCTACTTGCAATCGAAGCTTATTATTGAGCAATCTTTTGGGCAGATCCTTGTTGATGTTCTCATCATGACATTGATGCTCATATAGTAAGGCGAACTGTTTGGTTGTATGGTAAATTGTTTCATGAAGAACTAACAACTTGTGACGAAAAATCTGATGCCGAGGGTATAATTTGAAATCAAAAGGAAGGGATTAAGCTTTTTTACCCTAATCACATGACCAGCTTTTTTTTTTCATATATACAAAAAAAAATTTAAGTGAGTTGGATCTTAAAGGCTCACCAAAATCAGGACATATCTCTGAATGGATTGGGCTTGACCAGAATAATCATGGACTGGGCTCCTAAAACCCTTTCATCTACATCCTCCTGACCTCCTCCCAAAAACAGTTATTCGTTTCGCTATGTTTTTTTTTTTTTTTTTGCGCCTATAACTAACTAGAGCCCAGAGGCCTTCACTTAAATTTCTGAAATTATAGTATCCCAATGCACATACTATTTTTTAAGCTTCTGTTCCTCTCATTCTAAGAACAAGCATTGACTTCCCCACGCATTGAGCTGGATGAATTAATATAAGTATAATCAATGTTCCCAATATATTTAATCACGCATCAATCAATTCCACCAACTTAAGCGGCCTACAATGCATGCAAGATTAATATTAAGTAAAAGTCATGAAAGTGCTAAAGAAAGAAATTGCCACCAACATCACGAAAAGCGTCTTCATCATTAAAATGAGACATTGTGAATCAGTACATAATAACCACTTATCTGGAATCATAAATATTGTAATACATTTCACATGAATGAAATTGAACCTCTTTTGCATTAGGATCCTCCAAAAAACACCATACAACAAACCATGAAAACAAAAAATAATCCCAATAACCATTAGAGCCTCTCCAACATTACTATTATCAATGTCAAAAGCAAGCAAGATAAAAATCTAGAATGGAGCTGTACAAAATAGAATGAAAGTAGCAACATGAACATGATTCCAAAACCAAGTTTCTCCATGTTCCTACCAAACACACAAAAAGTGCAGAGATATGTAGTAGATATATGCTCCCAAATGTTAAGTATTTCTCCTCTCCACTGTGGTTCATTCTCAAATACCCTATGCAAAACTTTGTTGTGCAAGTTGCTAGCAAGCATTAGCGTTCATCAGCAATTAATGACACCAATGAAGCTTTCCATTGCTTTTCCTGTTACATAGTGAAGAAAGTTGCAAGTCATCAACTTCAATGCTCACTAAACCCCAATGCCTCTTCAATAGTATACAATAAAAGTTGCCTTTTGCAAACTCACTTCTTTTGAAGCAAAGGCAACAAACAGAAGCCACACCATCTCAACTACTTAACCATTAGCGGTCGTAACAATGAAAGGGGGCTTAAGGGAACAAATTAAACAAGCTTTACACTCAGTTTAATCATAAGGATTGAAATTTAATTTTCTATTTCAAAAATTTAGAGCACAAGATAACTACCTATGAGATTCCTCATGAGATTTTTAACTCATTTAACCCAAAAACATCCCTGTTGCAGCACCTTCTACCAAAAGTATAATTTCAAACAATCAAAATCACAGAAGTACTCATCGGCGTAAGCCGCAAGAAGTCACATAAGAGTGTGTGTGTGTGTTGCATAACTTCAAAATACAGTTACAAAAACTAAAAGGGCGGCCCATTAGATATGTTGCCCAACAATCTCGATCTATATGTTGAATTATTAAGTTCATTAATCATTGAACACTACATGCAGTCACTACTTCCATTTCATTTCAACACTTTGCAAAACACAAATTAGCAAAAAATAATTATACTAATATGCCTATTGCTAATTCGCCAACCTAATTACAGTGTCTCATATACATTATAAATCATCTGCAAAATGTTGCACTTAATATGATCATAGAAATTAACCTGAATTTGCCAACTAAGACCTGTAAAATCAATCATCCTTACACATAAGATTTACACTTTCAATACAAGTGAAATATGTGAAAAGCACAGGAAAAATTCACTCCCATTATAATCAATTATGGAGTTCTTTCATAAACAATAGTTACCTAGCATTACAATAATCATCATCATGAGGCATCCAAACCATACCAAAGAACCAAAGCCCTCCATACATTAAATAAGAAAACTAATATATTAATTGTTGAATATAATGTTGCAACATTTGTTTTATATCATAATTTCAATAGAATCACATTTTTTTTCAAAATGCACTACCCTCTCTTTTGCAATATGCACAAAATTTGAAGATTTACAAATCTTGAATAGTTTGAGCTATATAAAACCATCTGTAAGTTTGAAGACCAACATCCAGCTTTTACAATAGTTTAACATAAATTTTCATATTTTAGTTATGGAAAGCCACATTTAAAAGCAATTTACACCTTGATAAGTATACATGCAATGCAACTAAACTAAAATATTGTAGAGATATACCAGGACATAATATAATGAAAAAAATGCAAACTAAGAGCTTGTTTGTTATCACTTATTTAAATCGAGCTTATATAATAAGCCCGATTCACGTAAATCGAAATAAATCTCCTCCACATATTTATCTCATAGACCGTGAAAGCACTTCCTAGACCATAAAAGCACCTCATAGACCGTAAAAGCTATCTAATAGACCGTAAAAGTTACTTCGTATTCCGTAAATTACAATTCATAAGCACTTATGAAATTTTCAACCACTATTCCAAACAAGCTCTAAAGCTCTGTAAAGCTTCTTAACCAACCAACCCCTTAACTGTTATTCTCCTTTAACGTATGAAAACAAAACTAAATAGAATAGACATATGATTATAGAAGCAACATATAATCAGATGCAGATTAACACTGGAAATAACTTCTATGTAAAGTTCTCATCTTTTATAAATCCCGTTGTAGTAGCTTCCTACAATGCGAAAGTGAAACATAAGCTTCCATTTATTAATTCAACAAATTTATCCCCAGTTTGCAAATGAAGCAAGTATGTAAACATCATTCACTATAATGTTGTTCACAGCTCTCTTTGCCACATAAATTATTCTGTTAACAAACCCATGTCTTCTCTAAAACCAATTTCACAACCTTTAAAATTAAAGCAGCCCTATATAGCTAGCGTTTGACTTTTTGAATATTGGGACTGAAAAATGCAGGCTTTCAAGATAACAGACCAAAAATTCAAGAAGTCATCTAGCCAATAAAGAGTAACAGATATAGAGATAATGCAGATGGTGATTGAGATTTCCACACGTATTTGGATAAATCTTTTTGGGAATTGCCTTAGTCAATTAAAGCCATTATTTCTTGATTGATATAGAGATACTTTGATCGCTTTTTGTCTAATCTAGAGGTCCACAAGTTTTAAGTAATGTTATGACTCACTACTTAATTAGATGTAATATGGAGATGGCCAACTTGTGAGCACTGTTATGACTCACTAATTATATAATTGCAAGGAAATTTCATTGAGTTTTGGTATTACCATATTTAATCAGAATGGAAGGGGTTAAGAGAAATTCATTTTTTTTTTTGCCATATAAAAACTGTGAATTGTGATTTTAATTTACAGTTATGTCAGAATGTGGGTTTTTGATGATCAGGAATTGTTGGTATTCATTTGCATTCAGTCACAATGAAAGGGATTAAGGGAAACTGAGATATGGACAAGGGAAAAAAAGAATTGTGACTTCAAATTGAAGAAACCATTGGAATGACCTTTTTTTACAGTAAGCAATTGTTGGAGAGAACTTATTTCATGTGGGAAGGGGCAATAAATACTTACTTAACGATTTGACCATTAACAATTTGAAGCTTCTCCTATAGTAAACTTAGATTGTATGGATTTCCATCTTAAGGTCGCTTAAACTGATAATTTCTTACTCTTCTCTTAGATTGGTCTAAGGAAGAAGTACATTCAATGAAGTGGTTAAGGTATTGCAAATCCTAAGAATTTAGTGGAGTAGGTAATTGTTTATAATATAACTGAGTAAACTTAAATGCCTGTCATTTAATGTGTCCTCATCAAGATTTTTTCCTGATATGTTTTAAATGCAAGACAGGTTATATGTTGTGACAGTTTGGTATAGCTTGACTATGATGGCTAAGGAAGTATGTGATATAGATGCTCCATACTTGAGTAGGTATGAACAGCGACCGTCTCTGCCACAGTTCCAACCCACTGCTGCTTTTTTTTTTTTTTGGTAAATGCATGATGCCTTAATACTAGGTCATAATGTATAATGTGGCCATTATACTTTGTGTCCAATGAAGCGATTAAAGCATAAAATTTCAGATAAATTTAGACAGAATGTTGCAATAGTCTCCTTTACTCTTTTTCTCTCCAAAATCTTAGTTTACCCCTAAAACTGGGATTTTCTGCAAAATTTCAAATATTTTGTTTTCTTTTTTGTTTAAGTTGTCTTGTCAAGTTACAAAATGAAGTCACCATCTATATTATCTCTATATTAATCACTTGTTCTTGACTAGCTCACCCTAGCATAAGGTGGCCGGGGATTTTTTTACAAGGTATTTTAGTATTTAATTATTATGCAAAAAAACTTGCTCATGTAGTATTTGATCAATTGATGTTTTTGTTACAAGTGGTATTTACTTGACAAACTGTGTCAGCAACAAGAGACTTCTAGAACCCTACCTTCTACCAAATATTGACAAACTAAAGGGCATTGATGGCAAACTGTGTCAGCAACAAGGGACATGTTTTTGACATGTTTACTCGGTTATTCACCATTTCTTTTAAGATCTTCTGTCTGTCAGATCTGGTATTGATATTATGTGGTCAAATTTCTATTTTCCATGTTTTTTAGGTAACTTCATCAATGATATTAGACTACATAATGTCTTTAAGGTGTATTATGTTAGACTCCTATAGGTCCTCTTGAAATTTAATGCTATTCATGGAACTCTAGATTTATGTCATTCTTTCTGCTATCTTTTCACCCCTTTTGACACTTTGTGAGCTGATAGCATTTTCCCATGGAATTCTTATTATATAAATTGTAGAGGCTATTTATTAGGGCTTTAATTCAGATAGTTGTTCCTTGTCATTGTTCATAGGTCCAGAAGATTCCAAAGATCCCCATAAAGCAACATTATAAAATGCTTTGGTAGTTAGCCCATATATGCCAGCTGCAACATCGTATGTACTCCCTCTTGTCCCACTGTTTCTCTGGGATACTTGGATTACTATTATGGCTGTTGAAAATCATTATCTTTTTGCATAGCTTTGTAGTTTGATATGCTATATGATTGTATGTTATACTTAAATTATTCATTTTTGTGATCTCTGAAACAACAGCCTTTTATAGTTGTTGAGAATGATTAGCTTTTGCATAGTTCTATGATTTGCTATATAATTTGATTGTCTATGAGATTTCAAAATAATTACAATAAGATTATTGAGATGTGAAATGTTTATTATATATTAATATAATTATATATAAAAACAACGCTTTGCCATTATTTATTTCTATCTGGGAACATACATGACATTTTGCATCTAAAAAACTCACTTTTATATGTACATTCTATTTCATAAACCAAACGAGGCCCAACAAATTTATTTAACCAGGGGTTCACATATGTATCTGAATGCTAACAACCTACTATCTCTTTTACTTGTCTAACTGAATTCATTTACTATAGGATATTTATTATGATAAACTTACAAATGAGGTTATATAATTAATTCAAAAAATGAATATATTTTGACACTATATATTAGTTAAATCAAATATTATCATATAATGACTGAAAGAAATTATAAAGATGTTTATAATTGCTATTTTACTCAGCAATTTCACTAGAGAAGGAAGAGTGTTTTCTTCTTTTTTATGAATAAGAAGGAAGAAAGATAGTTTCTCTAAGGACAGGAGGAAAGTTTTTCACCATGCAGGTTATTTTCCATGTCTAATTATATTTAAGTATAACTTAATATCTTATAGGTATAAATTAATTAGTTGCTATGATTATTAAAAATTTAGATACATTTTTGTTTGACTTTGAACATGTTTGATTTCAAGTTGATATTTTTTTTCTTTGTGCGATAAACATGATTAAACTCTATTTAAATGTGTGAAGAAATATTGAAAGAATAAAAACAAAGTTGGGAGAGAAGGGTTCTGTTATGTTTGCTCATTGATGGATTTGAAGATCTATACACGATGAAGTTTTTGAATAAGATTAATTGTTTAGGTTTGCTTAGGTATAGTCTTAATCTCAAGGTTGGAGTACCAGTCATGTTAAGGAATATAGAACAATCTACTGGGTAATGCAAGAGTGCTAGGTTACGCATCACACTTCTTGAGAAAAATGTTATCGAAGCAATTACATTAAATGGGTCAAACCCAAATCACAAGTTTTTACTTCATAGAATGTATATGAATCCTTTAAACGGCAGTCTTCCTTTTCGGATGAAGAGAAGACAGTTTCCTATTACTTTGTCTTTTGCAATAACAATTAACAAAAGTCAGGGCCAATCTCTACAAGATGTTAGATTATATCTGTCAAAGCCAGTGTTTACACATAACCAATTATATGTTGCCTTATCAAGGGTTAAGAATATTGCAGGTTTGAAAATTCTTATACATCATAGGAATAATCATCAAAAGAATACAACAACTAATGTGATTTATAAGGAGATATTCATAAAGATAGAGGAGTATTCATTAGATGATGTGAATACATTTGACATTTAGAATTTTTTTTTGTTGTCGTGTAAACTTTTTGTTGTTTTATATTTTTTCTAGTTGATGCAGTAGTTGTAAAAGACACAATGTTGACATGTTTTTTTATATGTTAGGGGTGAGTCTGTTCTGGTGGCTGACTGAACTATGCGGGGATTCCCCCCTCTAAATTTTTGTGTGCTTAATGTTTTACTTTTTGTAGATGGTTATCTGAAATATGTGGAGGATGGGTTGTAAAGTAATGTTTTTGGTAATCGATAAAGGGATGTTGCATTTCATGCTAGTATTTGTGTTGATCACATTAGATGAGTGGAAAGTCAGTATATGCTTACATGTCATGTGGTTGAAGCACCCGCGTTTGCGCTGGAGAGTCCGTGCTTGTTTATAAGTATGAGTAGATGGTTTGATTGGTAAATTACTAAATTTATACAATATAATTTATAATTATTGTTAAGCATTTTTAGAAGGAGCATGATATCACATCATAATCTCATAGGCATTTTTTTTTTCTATTTTTCCTTAAAATTTGTCTCTTTAATCATAAATTTTAAATAAGTTGTCATTTAGCATGTTTGGAAACTATATTTTATAATCGGGTTTATTTTATAAGCCCGATTTACGTAAATGAAGATAAATCTCGTCTACATATTTATCTCATAGACCGTAAAAATAACCTCGTAAACCATAAAAATTACTTTGTATTCCGTGAATCACGATTTATAAGCACTTATGAAACTTTCATAGGCTGTTTGGAATGACTTATGGAAGCTCTATAAGTGCTTATAAATTGTGATTCACGGAATACGAAATAACTTTTACGGTCTACGAGGTAGCTTTTACGGTCTACGAGGTGCTTTTACGGTCTATGAGATGAATATGTGGGGGAGATTTATCTCAATTTATGTGAATCGGCTTATATAATAAGCCCGATTCATAAAAGCAATGCCAAACAGCCTCATAAGCTAATTCAAACAAACTAATTAAAGTCAGGGTACAAATTATAATTGAAGGACTGAAAATTTTCTTATAATTAATTAATTTATGGGGAAATCCGGAATTGCAGTTTTGAGTCGGTTCGAGACGGAAAAACTAGTTGGACATTAAAAAGGGAGAGAGAAGGAGCGAAGCAATTAGCAAAGCGGATCCCTCCGACGCTCGAGCACCATGGCTCTTCTCAGCCGGACCTCCTCACGCTTCCCGCAGCTCGTGTCTCCTCAACGTATAGCTTCTCTCCACACCACTCTCCCCGCTTTCTACTCCACCTCATCTTCCGGCACTGCCTCGCCGACACCGTATGCTCGGCCGCCACCCCCATCCGCATCCTCCCCTCCCGGTCTCTCCAAATCAGCTGAGTATGTGATCTCCAAGGTTGACGATCTCCTCAACTGGGCTCGCCGTGGTTCCATCTGGCCCATGACCTTCGGTCTTGCTTGCTGCGCTGTCGAGATGATGCACACCGGAGCCGCCCGTTACGATCTCGATCGCTTCGGTATTATTTTCAGGCCCAGCCCTCGCCAGTCCGATTGCATGATTGTCGCTGGCACTCTCACCAACAAGATGGCCCCTGCCCTCCGCAAGTATATCTCTTGCCCCCTTTCTCTCTCGTTCTCTTCCATTTTTGTTTTCCTTTTTAACTCCCTTTCGTATGAATCTGCTTGCTGAGAAACTCTTCGGGAATTGGATTCTGAATATCAAAATTTTAATTTCAATGTTTTTTTTTATATTGGCCTTCGCTCGTTTTTAGGTCTGCGGGGTTGTGTTCAAGTTGATGAACTCCGTTCGTTTTATCTATTTTTTTTTTTAATATATAAATGAGCATTGGTCACCTATGTTACTTAGTTTCATTGTATGTTCTGATCGGGTTCACTTCCAATACCACTCTTGTGGAGCTTACGAAGGTCAATTAGGTTTATGGATTATGTATGAATTATTTCCTTGTGTAATTATGACATTTTGTTGATTTATACTGTGTGGCATTGAAAGCAATGTCTGCTTTTGATTTCGAAACATTAACCACAGTAGAACATCTACAACGTTAAGAGCACTACTCTAGTTCATTTGGTTTTCCTTGTGACAATTCTATGTTTGCTAGGATGTGTTAGTTACTGGTAAATTAGGTGTTCTTTGGGAAAGGTAGAGGGGTAAAATGTGCGTGTTTTTATTCCTCTGATCAAATTCTTATTCCTCTCATCATTCTTGAATGAATCGTAAGAGTAATCTGTATTACTTGGGGGATGAGCTAAATAATTCCTATAGTTTCTTGAAATTTAGCCAATTCTTTCATGTTTTTTTGGAGGCTGTCACGTGGTTGTTGATAATACTGAATGGAATGCTCTTGAAACCTGGTTGGTGTGTTATTCAAGAACGGTGAACTGCTATTTTTTCCCCTTTTGCCCCATGCTTATTTAATGAAGGATTTAGTGTTATACTTCAGTGGGATAGAGTCTACTATTGCTTTATATTCAATCAAACCAACGCTGCTGTGTATCATCTGTTTTGATGGATTTTTCTTGTTATGGTAGAGCAATCTCCATTTAGTCCTCTCTTAGTATGTTCTGCAGCTATGACTGTGAGGATTGTCTGCTGGAATGTGGTTGTAGTTGTAGAAAGTATTTTCATTCAATCAATACTGTGTGCCCAAACAAAGTTCTCACGCATATGAAGTAAGATTCTAGGTTGTTAGTCTTTGTTTACCTGTTCTAATGCTTTTCTAAGACATCCCTGAGTTTGCTGATAAACTTGTAATGTGCGGCAGTTTCACTTTCATTTTGTCCACTTTATTGGGTGTCTTAAGATGCTTATTAACTTCAACTATAATTCCGTTAACCTATCTACCTGGTGTTAGATATTTCTACTAGAGTTGACATCAACTTCTGTGATCTTTTTCTTTTTAATCACTTTCTTCCTCAAAGAATTAATTCCATATATTTTACTGTTCTTATTGATATTGAAAAATTCTTGTAGGATTGAAACTTTGATTCCTCGGCATTTTGATTTCATGCTCTTGTTGGTTGATATTCTGTATGATATTTCGACCATGGTTTTGACTTTAACTTCTATGGTCGTTATCCTTTTTTTCATCACTCCTCTCCCTCCAGGAATTAAATTTCATGTTGTTTTCAGTTTCACTTTGGTTCCCGGGAAGTAGGAACTTACAGTCATAGCACTTTACTAGGTTCCCCAATTTCACTGTTGTTGGTACTGAAAAAAATATTCTTGCAGGGTTTATGACCAAATGCCGGATCCTAGATGGGTCATCTCAATGGGAAGTTGTGCTAATGGAGGAGGATACTACCACTACTCCTACTCTGTTGTTCGAGGATGTGACAGAATAGTTCCTGTTGACATATATGTTCCAGGCTGTCCGCCAACTGCTGAGGCCTTACTATATGGACTCCTCCAGTTGCAGAAGAAGATCAATAGGCGTAACGACTTCCTCTTGTGGTGGACAAAGTGAGGTCTATCAACTTTATATCTCGGTCTTCAAGCTGTATCCTCATGTTAAATAAGCAATACACTAATACTATGCTTTGGTGAAGACTTTGCCAAGGGAAAGATTGTGTTCAAATGTTACCGATGGCGTCACATCTGAGCATGTTATTTGTTGTTTGTTGTTCTGCTCAGCTTTTGTGGAATTTTAGTCCTTTTGGACTTGCATCTACTTCTTTAAGCTTCTTATGTATGTTGATTAGACTGGGAATAAATGAGAGCCTATGGCGGACTCGTAAGTTATGGTGTGGGCGCCTTTTTTGCGTAACTAATTTCTTTTGTTTCTTTTTTTGCCGTGTAACTAATTTCTTTCATATTCCGACCAAGTGGAGATGGAATTTGTGTTTATGAGTGAGTGATAATAATTTCTGGGTTATGGCCCTTCCTTCATGCCAACATTAAAGTGTAGCATCTCTGCAATTGAGGCCGTAGGGACCCATTGGGTTATTTCTTGTTATCTGTCAGCGGAAGGCAAACATGGACTCTAATTACTAACAGGCTAAACTAATGAGCAGCAACAATTTACATGGAATAATCGGCGTCTCAAATTTTAGATATACATGTACATGCATGCGTGATGGTTCCCACGGACAGATTAGTTTCACCTTTTTCTTTCTCTCGTTCATCTACATAGATTTGACCTTGTTCATTAGCTAAAAGAAGCACAATATTCACCAACAAAAACTGGAAAATTCAGTTGTGCACACCTTCAGGCAAGCAAGCATACTGATGCAGATTTCCTTTTGTTTTGTCACTTCCAATTGAGACAAAAATAACTCTTCCATATATATCTTGAAATATCCCTGTTTAGGTCTGAACTGAATAATGAGGACTATCGAGAGGCTGAAGATTAATTCAAACGCGTTTTGTTTGATTCCCATTGAGTAAGCAAAAGGTGGCCATTGGCAATCGCACAAAAATGTCTGGCCAGTTGCTTGAATCGTCTTAGAAGGTCACTGTAAAAATTGCACGATACATAATTCTAAGGGACATGAGGCTTGAGGCCCCCTTATTTATCCGGTAATCAAGATACGCACCATTTATTCGTCTCATTGGGACCGTCCAAGTGGGTCCATATTTAATATTTTTAAAAAAAATATTTTAATGGGTAGACAATATGAAAATAATCTTTTAATTGATATTTTTTTAAATAATAATTTTTTATTTAAAAATCATCTCTTAAAAAATATTAAATCTGAACACAGATGACGAGCTTATAGATAAGCACCATATCTTATTCCTATTTATCTGATAACCAATAACATCAGGTCACACATTACGTGGCCCCAAAAAAAAGTGGACACATAATAAGACTTAGGAAATTCAAGAGAAAAAGGAAAAACTAGAGTAGAATCTGAAACTCTAGGCCAAGACAAGAATATTTTTGAATAATAATTTACATACCATAATACACCTTACAATATCTTTAAATAGACTTATAAAGAAATAACGGACTATAATATGATAAGAACAACCCATTAACTGCTAAAAACAAACAATAACCATAATAAACTTCCCAAAAACGACTCTATTCCACATGGGACTTTCTAGTATATACCAACAAGGATTGTGGATTCTTATCATTACCCCCTCTTATAAAAGACGCCTTGTCTTCAAGGCAGAAGGAAGGAAATTGATTGGCAAGCAAGTCATAGGACTCCCAGCTGCTATCTTCTAGTGGATGACCCTTCCATTGAACAAGAAGTTCAATGTGAGGGGAAGATTCATCATTTGAAGTGACAGACACCCTAGAAGAAAGGATACGTTCATGCTCCATATGACATTCCCAGTTCGCAGAAATGGGCAATGGCGGAATAAATGTGGAATGTTGACAGTGTGCCTGTTTGAGTAAGGAAACATGGAAAATTGGATGAACCTGAGAATCAGGAGGAAGCTATAACTCATAAGCGACTGATCCTATTCGTCTCAACACTCGGTAAGGACCATAAAACTGAGGAGAAAGCTTCTCAAAGTGCTGTTTAGCCAAAGAACGTTGTTTGTAAGGTTGAATTCTGAGGAAAACCAAATCCCCAGGTTGAAACTCCACCTCTCTGTGATTGGAATATGCATAATGATTCATCTTTTCTTGAGAATTAGTAAGGTTTTCACGAATGGAAGAGAGAATAGCATCTTGCTCATCAAAGTAATCATCCAGTTCTATTAAATTGGTAGCCCCTTTTAGAACCAGCAAAATAGAAGGAGACTCTCGGCCATAAACAATTTTAAAAGGTGTTGAACCAGAAGAAGAATGAAAACCTGTATTATATTACAATTCTGCCCAATGAAGATAATTACTCCAACCCTTAGAATGGTGTTGAGAAAAACAACATAGATAAGTCTCTAAACAACGATTCCCGACTTCAGTTTGCCCATCAACTTGGGGGTGGTAAGCTGTGCTCATTCTCAATTTTGTGCCACTAAGTTTAAAGTGTTCTTGCCAAAAAGAACTCAAGAATATTGGATCCCGATCTGAGATGATAGATTTGGGAAAACCGTGCAGCCTTACAACAACCTCTTTACAAAAAATGGCAACAACTGACTTAGCCAAAAAATGGTGTGGTAAACTAAGGAAGTGAGCATATTTGCTTAGACGGTCAACTGCCACCAATATGGCTTCATAATTGTTGGATTTAGGCAAGCCAATGATAAAATCCAAAGAGATGTCTATCCAAATCTATTGTGGAATGTCTAAAGGCTGAAGCAAACCAGCAGAAGACTGAGGAATATATTTATTCTGCTGACAAACAAGACAAGCTGTCACAAAACATTTGACCTCATCTTTCATATTTTTCCAATAAAATTGGTTCTGCAACTGCTTAAGAGTTTTTAAGACCCCTCTATGACCTCCCAAAGGGGATGAATGTGCTTCAACTAATAATAACTTAGAGAGATCGGAAGAAGAAGGAATTACCAGCCTGTCTTTGAAAAACAACGCCCAAAATTGAATGCAAAATTTGGCATTTATGTAGGATCTGTTTGTAGATAAGTCATGATAGATGAACTATAAGGATCTTGCAGCAATAAGTATGGAAAATCGTCAAAAGAAAAAGATTGTGGAACAACCAAAACAAATAAATCAGCCGAATGTGGAATTTTGGAAAGTGCATAAGCCCCTTGATTAGATGAACCTGCCTTATATTTAATGGTGAAATCAAATGGAAGTAATTTCATCAATAATCGCTGTTGTTTAAGTGTAGTAACTCATTGTTCAAGTAAATACTTAAGACTGTTATGATCATTATAAACCACAAATTGTTGCCCTAAAAGGTAATGCTTCCATTTTTGTAATGCAGAAACCAAAGCAAAAAGTTCCCAGTCATAAACTGACTTATGACGTTTCGAACTAGATAAACCCTTATTGTAAAAGGTAATAGGATGTCCTGCCTGCTGTAAAATAGCCCCAATTCCTGAAGATGATGCATCACATTCCACTTTAAAAGGTTTGAAGAAATCAGGAAGCTATAAAATAGAAACATATATAAGGGCTTCTTTTAGGAATAAGAAAGCCTGTTTGGATAAGTCAATCCAAACAAATGCATCATTTATTGTCATATCAATGAGTGGTTTGGCGATTTGACCATAGTTTCAATCAAAACATCTATAATACCCAATGAGACCAAGAAAACCACGCAATTTGGTGACATTTTGAGGAAGAGGCCAATCAGTTACAACTATAACCTTATATGGATCCACAGCTACCCCTTTTAATGATATAATATGCCCCAGAAAAGAGATTTCTAATTGCAAAAGATCACATTTTTTGGGATTGGCAAAGAATTGATGCTGTTGCATAAGAGAGAGAATGGTATTTAGATGTTGCAAATGATCTTCAAAATTCTTGTTGTACACCAAAATATCATAAAAAAAGATCAAAATGAATTTTTGAAGGAAATGACAAAATAAATCATTCATAATAGCTTGAAAGGTGGCATGGGCATTCGTGAGTCCAAACGGCATCACAACAAACTCATAATACCCAGAATGTGTTAAGAATGCAATTTTGGGCACATCCTCAGGTTGAACATGAATCTAATGGTACCCGGAACGTAAGTCAATCTTGGAGAAAAATTTTGCCCTATGTAATTCATCAATTAACTCATTGATATTTGAAATGGGATACTTATCCGGAATAGTAATGCAGTTAAACTCCCGGTAATCTACACAAAGTCTCCAAGATGAATATTTATTGGTTCATTGGGTTTGGATGATTCTGCCTCCTAGTTAGGAAGAGAAGAATCAGAGGATTGTTGTTTTTTCTGGTTGTTTCCCATGTCACCACAATAGCCCAGAGAACAATGCTCTGATACCAAAATAATAGGACTTAGGAAATTCAAGAGGAAAAGCTAAAACTAGGGTCAGAATCTAAACCTCTAGGCCAAGACAAGAATATTTCTAGAGAATAATTTGCATACCATAATACACCTTACAATATCTTCAAATAGACTTGCAAGGAAATAAGTGACTATAATAGGATAAGAGCAACCCATTAACTACTGAAAATTGCAAACAACAAACAATAACCATAATAAACTTCCCTAAAACTACTCTATTCCACACGCGGGACCTTCTGGTATATACCAACAAGGGTCGTGGATTCCTATCAACACAAGTGAGTCCTATCACTGACTATTGTACAACAAAGATTATAAAATAGTTTCTCCTGCTCATGTAACGGTAAAATCTCAAAACGGGAGCGCCAGGGGGTGAACGTAGGAAGACAGATAACTGACAATGTAGAGAGGTACGTATAAAAACAATTCTTATTCATACAAATCATGATGAAGCTCAATGCTCATAGAAAAGGCGTAAGAAAACTATATCACTCTGAAAACTATGGGGCGAAAAGGAAGGCAAAATTACTGACAAGGTTTAGTTTCATCAACTGTACTGGTTTTTTTTTTCTCCGCTCTGTCTATATTGGAGGATCAAAGGAATTGAACAAAACATTAAACATGTGTGCCCATCATCTGTTAACAAAAGCTGCAACTATATACCCTCAGCGTCATTGAAGTCAGCAGGCAGTTTTTAATTGTTTCAGATGAAATTATTTCTGAATGCGGAAATCATTTTGGGTGATAAAAGCAGGATAAATGCCAAGATTGACCCGAAGAACATTTTGATTATATACCCTAAAGGATCATCATGTTCAACGACTTCAGAGGAACTAGTTGGCGAATACATGGCTGTGGCTGAAGGGAGAGCTTCTATTACAGCATCAGCCAGGTCTATAATGAAGGAAGGATTGGTGCCAAGAGCAGGAACACGTCCCCAATTCTTGATACCAGATTCAAGAGCTAAATGCTTGTACTCCATATCAATTTCTTCAAGGGTCTCAATGTGCTCACTCACGAAGCTGGTATAAAAGAGAAACAAACTACTTTAACTCCAACAAACTTTTAATTCAGACTCTATCTTTGCAGGAAGTTAACCTCTTGGCTTCAAGTAATATCAACAAACATCTCAAAATAAACAAATAAAATGTTTTAAAAGTGAGTTGTCACTCAAAGTCTTGAAACCGCAAATTTAGTTGTATTTTGTAAATAAAGATCTTTCGAAGAACGAGTGACATGTCAAAACTCAAAACCTATAACTTATTCTATAGGATTTTAAAGTGAAATGCCAGAGATAACTTTACCTTACAGGAACGGCCAACAGACTCTTCACACCTTTCTGGCCAAGTTCAACAAGAACTTCATCTGTGTAAGGTTTCAGCCACTGTACAGGACCCACTCGGCTCTGGAAATTCATCCAGCAAAAAGAATGACAGCATCCAAAAAGAAAAGAGATACAAAAAGGAAGAGAGAATATAAGTCAGACAGTAAGCATCAAGTAACCAAGCAATATTAGCCAAATTGATAAATGAGAACCAATATGACAATAAAGTGCTCAAGTATATCAACCGACCTGATAAGCAAGAGTGTGCTCATTATTGATTCCTCTAGCTTTCAACTCCTGCATGATCAAGAAAATGCATTCCTCCATTTGATCTCGATAGGGATCCCCAGCTTCTTCAACATAACTGACAGGTACCCCATGGGCACTAAAAAATACCATTACCTAATATAATAAAACAAGAAGAAAAACCATGGATCAAATTGGAGTCAAAAACATAATATCACCCAAGTTAACTAAGGATTGATGCCATGTCTATATAATGAAAGTTTCACATTTATTGCCTCTAAGAGAACAGCGCTAAATCAATCAATGCAAAAATAGAGCACACCTCATTAGGTTCAGTAAAAGTCTGAAGCTCTTCCTCAATTAAATCCGCCATTGACTTGATATAACCTTCTCGTTGGTACCAAGAGTTTATAATAGAAACAGGAAGACCAGACAAATACTTATCTTCCCTGACAATTGGGGAAAAAAATCAGGTATCAATATATTTTAATTTAAATTAAACTATTTACAGATTTGACTAGGAGATGTTTGAGGAGTTATATGCACCTGCAAGCATGTTGGAGAACACGGATGCTTGATCCAGTTGTTGAAATAGAAAACTGGGGATAGAGAGGCAGCACCACAAGCTTTGTTATCCCATCCCTCTTAATCTGTCAAGCAAATGTATAAGAAACATTTTTAATTTTATATTCAAATCTAAGCTAATGGACTGAATATCAGAATACATGATTTTAAATCCTTATTAATTACCATGTAAGTCATTCATTTCTGAAAGAAAACCATGATGTACATAAAATATACGAACAATATGAAGATGATAAAATTTTAAAGTACCACCCAGACGAGCATGGACTTACTTGCTGCACAGCTTCTTCAGTGAATGGATACCAGTACCGCATTGCAACATAAACATTAGCAGGAAAGCCCTTTGCTTCTAAAGCCATTTTAAGTGCATGTGCCTGCAAGAGAGCCACAAATGGCAAGAATGTCATTGCCAACATCAAATACATTAAAAAATATTATTGAGCAGAATGTTGGATAGACGTTGATGGAAATGATAGTATTCCTCTTAAGTGAAGGCTAAAGGTTATAGGAAAGCCAGAAAAGAGAAAAAAGGGCAAAGGAACATAAAGTGCAGTCCACCTGTTTATCTGTAATTTTTCGTAAAGGGGAGCCACCTCCAATAGCAGCATATCCTTCCTTGGATTTAGGTGCCCGAAGCACAGAAATTAATTTTGCCAATGGTCGCTGTAGGAACCTGAACAACCTTGGGAGACGAATGATATCCTATTTTAATGCAAGAAAAGTATTAGCAAACAGAAGTATGCCAAACAGAAATAATTTAAGTGCCAACTAACATACAGGGTCTGCAAAAAGATTGAACAGAAAAGGTTGAACATCATTCAGTGTCTCTGGTCCTCCAAGATTGAGAAGCAGCACCCCAACTTTTTCTTCCATAACATGGGAAGGTGATTCTAAAGAAGGGCCATCATATGTGGATGTACCCACAGAACAAAATGTTCGACCTACTACATTTCTCCTGCTTAAGGGATCCCAACAAACAGTCCCCCTCATCATTCCATTTCTTCGATTAAATGAGCTACTGCACATAATCAAGGATGCTTGGGATGTAGACTTGCTATGACCTGAGTGGCCAGGGACATATGTAAGATACCTTGTGCCAAGGCAGGGCCTGTAAACAGAGGAGCTGATTTTAAATAGTGACTAACATGATAAAGGCAGTGGAGCAACAAATACTTAGTTGCAACCAATTTTTATTAAAATGTCTGCGAATGATTGCACAATTAGTCAAATTTAGAAGTTAATATTTCTGAAAGTCACCTCAAAATCCAGAAAACTGAACACCATTGAGGGTATGATAGTTGTTTCACGGAAAAACTTCAGTGTGTTCACAAAAAAAAAAATTGACACATGGGCAATAAGCGGATCACAGATGATTAAAAATGATAAATGTTATGCCCGACTAGTAGAACATTTTCAAACTCCACAGTTTAAAAGTTCGAAAATCCTATAAGATTTGTAGCAGTTTTTCTATAAAAGAAATTCAAGCTTCACTCTATTCGCCTAACAGTAAAGCAGACAATAAATAATATGCATTACGCTAACACATTATGAATAACCCACATTCGACACTGAAGCTTTAGGACAGGATGTGGAGAGAAATTTCTTAGTCAATTTAAAACAATATATCTTGATTATCTTAATTTTGGTAAGCTGAGGAACCAAACCTTACGATACAGGGAGAAGGCTATGAAAATCAGAAAAGAATGATCCCCTCGCAGAATTAAAGGCGATAAATTTGAGGCGATGTATAAATTACAGTTTACGAAAGGGTTTTAGATTCCATGATCTGTTAATCGAAGTAAACAGTTGATAAAGCAAAGAATATATTTCTCCAGATTAATCTTGCAAGAAAGACAGATGAACATGTCAATATTATTTAGCAGAATAACTCATCAGCAGCGACTTACCGCGAAAGTTGACGATCCAAACGATGAAGACTGGAATCACGTAAGTTGGTGCTGGGGCTTACCCCAAAACCAGCGGCAGAGTTCATTGTTCCGAAATTCTAAAGCGGATAGACCAAAACTGATTTAGAAAATAAAAAAACAAAAATGACTAAAAGCTTCAATGCTCCGCAAAGAAGCAGAAGTCGAGAATGACGAGCGAAATGCCCAGAATAATCAGAAAATGGAAATGTGTGCACGTCTTTTTTCAATATATTTAACGGAGAGCTGAATCAAAAGAGGAACCGAAAAGTCAAAAATATAACAAAGAATCTATCATCTCAACAGTCCAGAGTCAATCTAAACCGACTCGATCTCGCTGTAGACTCTCTCCTCTCCCGCTAAGAAAACGTGGTTAGGAATAATAAGACCAGCGCACCTACCAAACCATATGACAAGTCAGACATGGCTACTCGGTAATTTTTTTTTTTAAAACATAAATTTTAGAAAAAGGATTGAGTTCACCACGATCTAAGATTTTAAGGGTAGGGCGTAACTCATAATCCACTTAAGCCTGTCTTATGAGTTAAGCATGCCCTTTTTTCTAGCCCAGTAATTATATTCTCTCGACATTTCCAGCTTCCAAACATTAAAACTGTATTAGGCCCAACCCCGTTTTGGGCAAAGCCCAGGACCAGACCCAGTTTAATGGGCCATAGCGAACCAGTCCATAGGTGGTATTATGGTAAATTCATGAAGGCTTTAGGGTTTCCTCATTGGGTATTTAAAACTATACTCAATGCGTCTCAAGGCAGTAGTATCTCAAATTCTCAATTCTCAGGTTTAGTCGACCGATCCTCCAGGTGCCGTGTAGTTCTTATTCTGCGAGCGAGATTCTTCTCTCGTTGCCGGGCTTGGGGTTACATTCTCGTTTCGTTAACACGATTTGAATTATATGCTCTTTCTGTACATTTTTCCCCCAATTGTTGAGGTAGCAATTTCATTGGTATTAGAGAGATGAATGGCTTCATAATAGAGTCAGCAGCAGGGGCTGATTCGATAGCCACCTGACTGCCGCTTGGAGCCAAAATGGAAAGCCGGACGAAGATCCTTGAAACATGTTGCCTTTAGTTTCAAGACACAATAATCTGGTGACATTGAAATTCAGAAATTCTGTTTTTTGAGCTTTTTTGGTTTAGTCGGCACTTAAGTCAGACACGGGTGCTTGTTGATTTATATCTAAACAAGCCACCTTTTGCACGGTGCCAATATTTAATTAGCTGCTTGTTCACGATTGGAGGCCACCTACCAAATTATGGTTCCCTTCAAATTTAAGGCAGCTACATTAATTTCAATGCCCCTTAGATTTTCCCCTTTTTCTTTTCGTTGAATGCCTGAGAGTTTGTAAATGTGGATGATGAGTGAGGGGTTTAGCAAAGATAACAATGGAATTTGGACTGAACATGGTTTTCTCCTTAAGATGAATGGATCTTTGACGGACTAAATTCCTTAGAATTCCGCAAAGGGGAGGGCGACCTTTTTTTACCAGGCATTAATTTATGTCTAAGTTCCGTAGCTGTTTGCCAGAATTAAATGACCATCACAAAAGAACCATGTTGACAGTATCCATCCTAATGGCTGCATTTTCTCCACCTTTCTGGGTCTGTGTATGCATCTTCTCTGAGCTTACAGACCTATAAATATATTAAACACATCACATGAAGGTTCCCAAATATGTTTGTGATTGGATCCATCCCTATGACAGCGTTTTCTTCGCTCGATTCTCCATGACAAGAAGATTATTGGGTTCGAATGTGATCACTTCACTTGATTCTCCATGACAACAAGATTATTGGGTTCGAATGTGGATGTGACCGACAATCAAAGTCCTCTTCTGCCATGCATGCACAGAAATCAGAGTCTCCAAGGCATCTTCCCAACCGTGATACTATAAATCCTTGGTATTTTATTTGATTTCATCTAATCATAAACCCAGATGTAAACCATATATAAGGGCACTACTAAAGTAACAGCACAACAAAATTGTTCCCTTGATTCTTTATTTGCTCTACAAAGCACATTCCCAAAACCTTGTAGATGGTGTCTATTAAGAATATCACCATCCGAGGACCAATTGTCAGCCACAAAAGACTTAAATTATTTGGATTCTTGGGGGATGATGAACTACATCATTTTGAAATAATGAGTACCGATCTTGATCATTGCTCTGTCCACCCTGACTTACAGGGTGCCTCTCTTCTGAAAGAATTTGGGACCTGCAAAGCCCAAGTCATTGATTGGAAATTTTGCATGAGCCTCTACTCCCGATCACAGAAATACAAGTTTAATGAAGCGGACTTAAAGATAGAGTTAAAATTCTTCTTGATGAGCCAGAGCTTTTCTCCCAAGTGGGGAGGAACCTCATGAAGCTTAGGGTAGAGGTAGAAGTAGGAACAGTGTGAGACCCTGGGAATGGTAGGAGCTTGCATGGGAATGATGTCTAGGAGCGCAAAGAGTACGCACTCTCTTGTTTTACACTGAAAAACAATGTTATTGACTAACTGCGAAAGGGTCACAAGGCACATGACAAGCGAAGCTATCTATGAACTCTGTCACGGAGCAGATGAAGACGTCAACCATCCTTAAAGTTTGTCTGCTTTCTCATTCTAGTTGGTCTTTCGTGGTCCTGAAGATCTCTCATCTGATTTCTTCCCCGTGACTTCTTGAGAATGGATGAAAGTCGACCTTGGTTCTTGCCAAAGCAATCTGCTATGGAGGTTAACCTTCAACCTGTTTGCTCATGGTACTGTACACCATACTACAGCTTGTTTAATGAATCTTTAGCCTTAGTTGACCAACACACCAGGCTTTTGAGCTCAACAGATTTCTGATGGTGAGACTTTCCCATTTTCATTTCTGTTCCATTGTAATTGCCACTGGACTCTATAGCCATTGATTTTTTGTAATTATGTCGAGTAATGAATCATTCCTTTTGCTTTTTGTTTTTTCCTTTTCAAAAAACCTTCTACGGATGATGAACAAGAAACAATCAAACCCTTCCTCACAGCAAACCCCAAAAGAAAACACCTTCTAAAAGGTTTTAGTGAATGTTATGTGGTGGGATCAAGAAGCAAGGATATCTTACCTTAGTACTCAATCCGGTCTTAAATAAAAGATATAATTATTTTTTTAGAGATATTAAGGAAGTTAGATAAATTATTTTATATTAAAATATTTAAAATTGTCATTTTTGGATCCGGCTCCCATTGTTTTCTTTCTTATCCTTTTTTGTCATTTTCTCAATCTGGACCGTTGGATTAAGATCTCAGCGGTCCAGATTTAATATAATATAAAAATATAATAAAGAAAAATTCTGGACCATTGAGATCTTAATCCAACGGTCCAAATTGAGAAAAAGGATGGGAAGGAAAAAGATGGAAGCCAGGTCCGTCATTTTTTCTTGAAACTATTTTACGTAACTTCTAAATTGATATATAATTTATGAATATACAACATATCATATGATTAAGTAACTTATTTAACTTCCTTAATTTCTGTCTTATATTTAAGACTGAGGGGAGTATATGTTTAAAAACACAAATTAATATGTAATTGATAAATCTATATATTATGGTTCATGTATATAATTTGGATAATCCCTTTAATTACGGGCAACATATATCTTATATGAATATATATGTTTGGTGTTTTTTGGGGGGGGGGGGAATACACTTTAATTACGGGCAACATATATCTTATATGAATATATATGTTTGGTGTTTTTTGGGGGGGGGGGGGGAATACACTATATGTTTAAAAATGCAAGTAAATGTCATGGGGGAAAATGCAGATAAATGTATTCTATATCATATAATATATGATTTCTTTTACTTTTTACATCCTACCTTCTTTAAACTGTATATTTGATTTACCTATTAGATAAAAATTAAAAAAAATACAGAAAAGAATTCAACTCTTAAACAACCGATATTTCTGAATTTTTTTTATTTTTAACAGACATGTATTCTTTTCCGACCATACTCCATATTTAAAAGGAAGTTTTGGAGTCTTAAAAAAAAAGGGTTAAATAGAAATTTTATCATAGAAGTTGTCACCTAAGGTGATTTTGTCTTGAATGTTTTTTAAGAGGCAATTTTTGTCGAAAAATGTTAAAAAGAGAGTAATTTTGTTTTGATCATTATTTCTAACGTTCTGAAATCTGTACCGGTCATTGAAACAGTCAGGGTGTTAGGTTAGGGATCAGTAGGTCAGATCGGAGTCCAACCGAGGCTAAATTGAGACCAAACTAGTGAGAAATTGAAGATTTTAAACTTGTTAATATGAAATTCTAAAGAAAAATAAAAAAAATTATTTTTTTTAAAAAATACCGGATGGGACCGGTCACGGAATAGGCCCGGTTTTCCGGTTCTCTGGCCGGACCGGCCGGTCCAGTTTGGGTTTCAAAACCTTTGTTATTTCAGTTACTTTTAACCATTGTTTAGAGAATCGGACCGTCAGCCGGTTACTGAGGCGGACCGGATATATACGTTGGACCATTTTTCTAAGGGAGCCGTTTTGGACCGTCGTTTAACCATTTTTGAGCCGAAAACCTGACTAATTTTTCAAAAACCGTCCAGTCCAATAAAAAATGCGAAATTTTTTTTAAAAAAATTTGATGCTGCAAAAAAAAATTTAAATGGCATATAAATTTTAGACATATTACTTTATTTTATTTATATTATATGTTACTAATTTTAATAATTTGGTTTGTTACAAACTATTTTATAAAGATGCTTTTGAAGAAAAATCTAATGAGGTTCATCCTCAAGCTAAGGATGAAATTGAAAGTATTGAAGTTGGAGTTGAATGTTTTGATTTTGGATTATTTCCTCAAAAAGATGATAACATTTATCATTCTAGTTGTATTTATAAGGCTCTTTTAACTAAATCTCATATACCAAGGAGATATAATTAACTCAATAATTATGGGGTAGATTTACAACTATGCTCTCGTTTATGAATGTGTACTTTTTAACTCTTTTTTCTTTATCCGTCTTTAAATTATTTCTTCATTTGTACAATAAATAGGGGTAAAAGTGTCATAATATCATTTATTACACTGAAAATGGACTTATAAATAGAACTAAATTTTGTAGTCAAGAATGACTTATAAATAGGATCAAAGTGATATTATCTAAATACATTTCAAGAAACTTATGTTTAAATCAATCAAGAGTCATCAATATTTGACAAGTCATAAAATGATTATTGTTAGTATATTTTATTAGGTTGATGATTGAGTTAATGTTCTTCTTTAAATGATATTTTGTGACTTTATTAATTTCCTATAAAATTAGACTAAAGATTAATTGTAACATACATACATACATATACACATATACATATATATATAATTTTTAAATTTAATTATTACATCACCGGTCCGACCGAATGGTTTGACTGTTTCAATCGGTTAAACCATGTCCCGCTTACCTTTCCGGCTCGACGTCCGGTCTGGCTTTTAAAACATTTTTAACCTTTAGTTAACCAAATATGTTGAACTGTCAGTTCACATTTCATTAACGTCATTTTTATTAAGGTGCAAATTTTCTTTAAAAAGCCCATATGTCATCTATTTCATGTTTTTTTTTTTAAGTTAGATTTAAGACTTCCAAATAAACTTATACTTTAATAAAAATAATATGATGAAATTTTCACTTAACAATTATGTTGGTCAATTAACGATAAAAATTCACTAAAATCGCTGCTAGAAAATTACTCTCTTTTTTTTAAATCTAGAGCAAAATTATCAAAATTGCCCAAACCCAAACAAAACGGAAACGTTTCAGACAAAAGAAGCAAATTACCGATTCGTCTGCGAAACTCCTCGTTTGGGAGAAGGAGAAAGGAAAGAAGAGATGGAGGGGATCGAGGGAGAGAGTTCAGCGAGAGCGAGCAAGTATGTGCTGGAATCAAAACCCCAAAAAAACGAAGATATACTGATTTGTGTGGATGTGGATCCTGAATCCCTCGTCGAGCTGAAAGCTACTGGTTCTAATGGCCGACCACTCACCAGGTTGGACTCCATCAAGCAAGCCATCCTTCTCTTTGTCAATGCCAAGCTTACCATCAATCCTGAACATCGTTTTGCATTCGCCACTCTCGGAAAGTCTGCTTCTTGGGTAACCTCCCTTTTCCCTCTCTGTTTCTTGATGAAAAATGCAGTCTAAGACTCGAAGAAATTTCTCGGTCTTACCCCTTGCCCTCCAATCTGTCCCCAGTATACCCTTTGTTTTTTTTTCCTTCCCAATTTCAGATAAAACTTTCACTTTTTTCTTCTTGAACCATATGTTTTTACTTAATTTTCATCCAATTCCTGTCATTGGCACCCAAGAAAATGGAAGATCGCGGAAAATTAGGATGAGGAGGGACATTCATCCTCGATGTTTTAATTTGCAAGTTATTTTTTATGCTTATATGCTGATTGAAAAGTAATTTAGAGTTTAGTCCTGAACTCCTTGGTGCATAATTTAAAGGAAAACAAGTCGTTTGCTATGGGATTTTAGGAACAACTTGAAATAATCTATGTTCATACAAAGAGGGGTGGACGTGATCCCGCAATTTAATGAAAAGAGAAGCTACAAAGAGGCGGAAGGATATCCTACTAGAGGGGAATCAGAGGTGGATTGTGAAACAGCCTAAGTGAGGGCAAAGAATCAGAACCCTGCTCATATGAATTTATTTTTTGAAAATGATATGAACGTTTTCTGGAACTTGTTTTTGCATGGGCGTGACATGCCTAAATGAGGGCAAAGAATTAGAACCAGCTGGTTCTTTCTTATAGCTACTTGTAGTGCTTTAATTTTTGAGACATTAACCGTATGGTTATGATTCATAAAGTAGACACATCTATTGCCAGTGGGAAACCCCAGAAACACATTTGTTTTTGAAAAAATGGTTGCCTAGTCCAGTATACCGATTATTAGCTTCTATAATATTGTGTTTATGGAGATAAACAAACTACTGTTTTGAAGGATGTATTAAATGTCTTAGTTTTATATGCTGCCCAGGCTTGCCTACTAATGATAATATATCTGCAATTTTTCTTCTTGTTTATGTTTGATGTGTTATTTGTGCGTTAGATCGTCTATATAGCAATTGATAAATAATATGTTTCATGCTTTCCCCATGTAAATATGGCTCCACAAAACATTCATATTTGCTTCTTTTTAAGAAGCAATTTGAAGCATGAATTAATCATGATTGTTTTTCATGTATTCTTATAATTCACAGCTTAAGAAAGAGTTCAGCAATGATGCCGAGTCTGCAATTGCTGCAATCCGGGGGCTTTCAGCTACTTCATCCAGTGGCCAACCGGATCTTACTCACTTGTTCAAAGTTGCTGCTCATGAAGCTAAGAAATCTCATGCACAGAATCGCATTTTCAGAGTGGTCAGTTGCGGGTGACCTCGTTGCTATGTCTCTGTCTGTCATTGCATGTTTCTTATATGCTGATATCAAGGAATATTTATGTGCTTTTACTGTGAATTCTAACTAGACTGCGGGTCTTGTGCATGGCACAAAATCTGGAGTGAACTGCACTATTTATCGCTTATGAATAGGGTGGGTTTTTATTATCTTAATTTTATGCATTGATGATATATTGATACACGATATCTTTCTCAGATTCTCATCTACTGTCGATCATCAGTGCAACCATTACATCAATATACTTCGGACAACAGGCTTTTCACTTTGGATGTGATGTACCTTCATGACAAACCTGGACCTGAAAATTGTCCCCAGGCAGTCTATGATACCCTTGTGGAAGCCCTTGAACAAGTAAGTGAATATGAGGGCTATATCTTGGAAAGTGGGCAAGGACTAGTACGTGTCATTTTCCGCCACATGTGCATACTTTTATCACATCCTCAGCAACGTTGTATACAAGATGATATTGACTATCCCAAACCTCTTACAAAGAAGTCCCCTGCACCAGAGTCAATGAGTACTGAAGACACTGTTCCTGTACCCAGCCAATGAGTATGTCTATGACTTCAAATATTACCAAGAAGATGATGTGGATTAGTAATATGTAGTTTTCTCTGTAAATCATGTTTACCTTTAAAAGGTTATTGTGGATGAATTTTCAATTTGGCATCTCAAAGTTTCAAAACAGTGGATACACAAACTTAAATGCTTTTTGCCATCAATCCAAGCTTAGGAGCTTTAAGTCTATACTAGCAGATACATGGTGCCCTCTTTCCAGTGCATGTCTGCTGTTTTATCATATGTTTATTTTCTGTTAGAGTGTGAAAATAAGCTTTCTTGCATTGCTTCCTTCTCCACCTGCGTTGAGGTTAAGGTCACTTTAATAAGCACTGAGATCAGTATCACTTGGCAACATCTCTTGGACTCAAAAACACACCTATTGGAGAACCAGTGTTACTCGCTTTTACAGCTCAGGAAGCAAATTTCCACGGAAAGTGTCTTTCTCATCTTATGACAAATCTTGAACTGCTGATTGACTGTTAACAACCTCAAACCAAAAACTAAGAGATTGGAACCAAACAACAATATTTGTATTGGTCTTTCTGCGTAGTGGTCTTCATTGTTTGATATGTGGTTAGTTGCAAACCCTAGTCAAATATTCATAATTTTCTCCGGCAAAATCCCCGAACCGTTTGTAATGTCTTTCTTTATATCTTTGTACCATTTGTGATGGAATTTTCACTCAACAAATGGGTTGAGTTCATAGAAAGCCCTCCCTAGAGTTCTTTTGATTCTTAGCTGTTGAGGATGCATCAAGCACCTTTTCCGCGGATTTGTTGATGGTACACAATTCCCTTCCAGCTCTTGGATTGTTGGCGTAGTTTGCAGATGGTCCACAGGCGTTGTTATTTTGCTACTACTAGATAATAGGAAGAGATACTTTTCAAAATATACATTTGTACTCTCTCCCTCTCTCAAGCAATGTGGGACTTTACTCCATTTGACACACCCACAATCATGATAGATCTCCAACATGGATGCACTCTACTACCTCTTATATTAAGCTATTTATAGAGGCTTTCACCTTATGATTTTTAACCCTTCTGCATAACAAGTGATTGCCTCGCAAGAAACGTGTGGGATTGAACCTCCCGAATGAATTACCATTACCTGTAACGCAGGAAGACAGGATTGAGATTTGAGCAACAAGTTTTTATTCTGGCCTATCGCCCCCAGTTTAAACCATGAGGTTGCATTAGATAATTTGTAGTGACCTCATGAATTCACTAACTCCTCTGTATTTGAGCTTGTTGCATAAACATTCCCTTGTGTTAAAAGGGTTTATGAAGTTCCACAAATTGGTAAATACATAATGGCCTCATTTTCTGTGTGATGGTAGGAATTTATAAGGATTAGGGATTTGGTAAAGGACTACGGTTTAGGAAATCGGCAACCAATAAGGCTCCAAATTCTGCCCTCGCAGTTCGGCCATGGTTCAACGATATAACAATGTTACGGAAAGTTTCATCATCAATGAATTGATGATGATCTGATGATCATTAGTTTAGGCTCGATATGGGTAAAATGTTTGTTTTAATCAAAAGGCTGCACGTTGCATTTTGCGAGTTGCTATCTATTTTAAGAGTATTTAATTATTTTCTTATAAATCTTATAAATGGTCATGAGCAACATGCAAAACTTTTTAGAATAGAAACCAAATATTACATTATAAAATCGAAATTAATTTACTACCCACATGATAATTTAATGCGTGATGTGTCCACGCATGGACTGTCCCGTGTGGGCATGAGGTAAGTCCAACACGCAAGTTTGGTTTGTGCTAGAAGGAAAATACAGCAGATAGAAAATACTGGGGAGAGAATTTTCAAAAATAATAAAATCTTGTACAACTTTTTTTGAAGTTTGTTGTTTTAGTATTTTCTTCCTCTTAATCTTCTCATCATCCCCACGGGTGATTCGAAGTTGGAACACACTATTTATATAATATAGTATTGACTGAAAGGCATGTTGCGGACAAAATAAGCTATTCTTCCAACAAAGGAATCCGAAACTCTGTCGTTGTTGCGTTAGAATTGCTTACCAATTAGTGCGCCATATTCTATGACCCATGACTCATTTTTTTAATGGTTAGTTGAAAACACGTTACCCACAGAAGAAAGTGGCAATGCAACAAGTCAGAAAGCATTTGAAATTTAGGTCCATTCTTTTTCGTGATAACAACTAGCCAGAATTTAAGGATATAAACAGTAATGCTAATTTATCAATCGCTATTGATGATTGAGAAGTCTCGAGACGGATTGTGGCATGCGATAAAAATTGGGGTAAAAACCAGTGTAACAATTATCTTATGCCCATGGGTTACGAATTGCATTGGCACTCGTATGACGAATTCATGTTAAGAAGAGAACTCGTAAAAATAATTTGGCCAATCAATTGATAACGTTTCACTAGAGGACGAATACTCTGGCCTCCACTCTCCATAAAGAAGGCTTTGTAGCCACTATGTTTTCACTTTTCAGAGGCATTTTGACTGTGGTCGTCAACTAACCATATAAAACTTCAAATCAACCACGTTAAACAGCTTAATGAAGACCAATCGGTCTCTACCAGAGAAACTACAAGAAGACATCACTGATGATAAATAATCAAAAATCGATTATATACCTGAATATATGAACACAAACATATAATATTATAGAAACAAGTCACGCGTAAAACGAGAAAAAAATATCCTTATAATTATATAATCTGTGCCCTGGAAATCTCAAGACAATTTTATACTACTAACTGAGTTTCCATTACTGCCAAACTGAAAGGTTTCCCAAGTAACTATAACAAAATGATTAAATCAACCTTAGATCCGGAGAGTGTTATGAGTCCCATATCGGGAAGCCTCACAAGTGTAGTATGGTTTATAAGTCTAAGGGGCTCTCCCTCCAAATAGGCTAATCTTTTGGGATGGGCTCTCCCTTTGGCCTTGTGATCATTACATTGATGCTTTCATTAAAAGTTCAATCTTAATAGAAAGGGCTACCTACGGAGGGTTCTGACCGAAGGGTCTGACCAACAAGTGGCTGAGTGAAGCGCCGTAGAGTGGATGTGAGACTCATAACAGTGAGCAGGAAAGAGGATACAAAACTTTAAAAAGATTATTGTGGATGAATTTTCAATTTGGCATCTTAAAGTTTCAAAACAGTGGATACACAAACTTAAATGCTTTTTTCCATCAATCCAAGCTTAGGAGCTATAAGTCTATACTAGCAGAGGATACATGGTGTCCTCTTTTCAGTGCATGTCTGCTGTTTTATCATATGTTTATTTTCTGTTAGAGTGTGAAAATAAGCTTTCTTGCATTGCTTCCTTCTACACCTGTGTTGAGGTTAAGGTCACTTTAATAAGCACTGAGATCACTATCACTTGGCAACATTTTTAACCATATTTTGACCATTTTAATGTTTAATTCCACCTCTACATAGAATAAATTTTTTTTGACTGAAGTTATTACTATATGTCCATATTTGAGCTGGTAAGACGGGTTCAACCCGCTGGCTCAACCCGTGGGTTTAACAGGGTTAGGGTTGAAGTTTTTTTGGTTCGAAAAAACGTAGGTTGCATAGGCCCGCACCGCTCAACCCGTGAGTTGATACAGGTAGACCCGCGGGTTATGCTTGTTGGCCCTTGGTTTTTTTTTTTTTACATGGATGCCTGTTGCATAGACTCATTGTTAACAAAAAAAAAATTATCCACCCGAACCCCACTGTCCAAGACTACAAGCCTTTCCACAGAAAGTGTCTTTCCCATCTTACTTCGACAAATCTTGAACTGCTGATTGACTGTTCACCTCAAACCAAAAACTAAGCGATTGGAATTTGGAACCAAACAACAGTAAGAGCTTGTTTGGAATAACGGTTGAAAATTTCATAAGTGTTTATGAATTGTAATTCACGGAATACGAAATAAATTTTATGGTCTACTTAGCTTTTACGGTCTACGGGGTACTTTTACGGTCTACGAGGTGCTTTCACGGTCTACGAGATAAATATGTGGAGGAAATTTATCTCGATTTACATGAATCCGACTTATATAATAAATCCGATTCAAGATCGCTCTACCAAACAAGCACTATGACGGAGGGTGTACTGTTTACAAAAAGTCATTATTCAAACATAATCTTTCAATACTTAGTTGAAGTTTTTCGTTTTAGTATTTTCTTCCTCTTCTGCTCGCCCATTCCACACTTGCCTCTCATCGCGCGACACCCCAAAGGTGATTCAAAGCTCAACCTGACAAGATTTGTTTGTTTTAGTTTATATTTATATACAAACTGATTCAAGTAAGTCAAAATAAAATTTTTACACATTTAACTCGTAGATCGTAAAAATTACTTAATAAACCAAAAAAGTTAACTCGTTTCAATCGTTATTCCAAACATACTAATTATATCTATAATATTGACTGACAGACCTGTTGACATGTTGAGGATAACATAAGCCATCATTCAAACGAAGGAATCCGAAACTCTGTTCGATTTGCAATATCCTATGACCCATACCTCATTTTCCAATGGTTAGTTGAAAACACGTTGCCCATAGAATAAAGTGGCAATGCAACAACTCGGAAGGCATTTGAAATTTAGGTCCATTCCTTTTAATGATAATAACTAGAGAGAATTTAAGGAGATAAATAGTATGCTAATTTATCGCTGGCAAAAAAACAAAATAGTATGCTAATTTATCATCATAAATTAAGGGACTCGTAAATGTATCCATCTGTCCTCGACCATCACAGCATCACTATTGATGATTGAGAAGTCTTGAGCTGGTTTGGGGTATGCGATAAAAATTGGGGTAAAAAATAATTTGGCCAATCAATTGATAACGTTTCACTAGAGGACGAAATGAAATGCATGAATCAAGAATTCATAGTCAATACTTCGGCCTCTGATCTCCATGAAGAAGAGGCGTTGTAGCCACTATGTTTTCAGAGGCATTTTGACTGTGGTCGTCAACCAACCATATAAATATTCACGGAATTCAGTCAAATCGGCCACTCTAAACGGCTTCATGAAATTGAAAACCAGTGGATCTCTACCGGAGCAACTACAAGAAGACATCACTGATGATAAATAACCAAAAAATCGATTATATACCAGAGTCTATGAAGTATGAACACAAACATATAATATTATAGAAACAAGTCACGCGTAAAACAAGAAAGCGCAAATATCCATATAATTATATAATCTGTGCCCGGGAAATGGGGAGACAATATTATACTACTAACTGAGTCTCTCCGAGTGCCACACTGAAAGGTTTCCTAAGCAACTATAATAAAATGATTAAATCAACCTTAGATCCGGAGAGCAGACCCAAAAAAGAGGGCCAAAGCAGCGGCAAGACAACCATAGGCAAACGACGGTGAAACAACAACGGCAGGGGAAGCAGGGCTGGGAGCCGGAGCCTCGGCGGCGTGAGCAGAGCTGATAGCGGAAAGTGCGATGAGAATCACAGCCATTGTGCTAAGGAGCATCTGCTGAGTGAAAGCCATGGATGGATGGTGCAGAAGCTTCTAGGGCTTTGAGTGCGGAAACAAGTGGACCACTGAGATATACTGCAAACAATGGCCCAATGCAGTATGGATGGAACGTTTAAATAGAGGGTGGGAGGGACAACGAGAGAAACAGAGAGAGATTTCAGTGGGCAGTTAGGGTAGCTGCCCGTATAAGTGTTTCGGAAGGCATTTCCATATTTTTCTGATACTACCACAAAATTCTGAGGAAAAGATGAAAATTTATAAGACCGCTTGTAGCATTAGTTTTTTGTGTTGTGAGTATGACCGTTATCATTTTTTTTTAAAAGCAATAAAAATAAATAAATATTAAGAAATAAAAATGTAATTTCCTTTTCACCCCACCTTGCTAGTCAAGGGACCACAAATTTTGAATATGTGAGCCATACAATCATGGTGAGTCTAATTAGGAATTGGAATTTGAAGGCGTAAATGACGTTGGACTTCCGGATCCAGTGGTCCACCCAAAGAAAAGAACCACCCATGTTTTACCACGTAACGCTAATAGCGGCTTTCCAGAATCTTCTCCGGTATTTTATTCAGCTTAGGCCTAAATGGATCCTTTGACTTGTTCCTTCCCACTTCCCAGACATATACTTGTTCCTTCTCATCAGAGTGAGTAACATTGCAATTGTATGGTGAGAATGTGTCTATGAAAATTCCTTTGAACAGAATTTTTTTATTGAGTTCCACGAATAGTTTTTACAATTTGCATAAACTCAACTTATAACTTTATTCCCTGTCTCAAATCTCAATTACTGTTTTTTTACTGTAAGTTCCACATCTATTACTCATTTTTCTAACGAGTTCTATATCTACTTTTTTACCCAGGCCCGACATTTTTCTTTAAATATGTTTTTTAAAAAAATGCTGGGTTCTGAACTAAAGACGTACTCAACGGACCAAATTTATATTTACAATAGTTATAAATAGGCGGATAGATTGAAAAACGAATCAAACTAGATAAAACCATTCATTGAGTATTGAAATAGCAGAAAAGGAATAAGCCACAATAAACCATAACACCTCATGCAATATTAAAACATAAACCCGACTAAAATAAGTATGATGGAATGGGTAATGAAGCACTTCCGTTATGTACAGTCAATAACCAAATGATGTTAAATTTCTAGGATTTGGCTAGTCCTTTTCATCTAAAACTGCACCGTTTTGGTGCAGTTTGGATGAAAAGTAGGATATGATTGTTTTTTTTTTAAAAAAAATAGTATATAGTATTTTAAAATATTTTTTAGAAATGTCTAATATTTTAAAATATTTTTTAAGTAGTATGCAATATCTTAAAATAATTTTTTAAGATATTAATCTCTTAAAATGTTTTTTCAGTTTTACTTAATGTTTTATCGGTAAAATTGTAGTCAGTCTTTTAAGACACTGGGTACAATTGAAAAAATATTTTAAAGGGTCAAAAATACCAAAAAATATTTTAAAGAAATTTTCTAAACTAAAAAATGATTAAGGGTAAAATTGCAATCAACCTGATAAGACACAGGATAAAACAGAAAAAATATTTTAAGAGATTAATATCCTAAAAAAATATTTTAAGATATTGCATGCTACTTAAAAAATATTTTAAAATATTATACATTTCTAAAAAAATACTTTAAAATACTATATATTATTTTTTTTAAAAAAAAAAACCTAACCAGATCCTTCTTTTCACCCAAACTGCACCAAAACGGTGCAGTTTTGGGTGAAAAGGACGGCCAGCGTCTGCTGGCCAAATCCAAATTTCTACCACCAACCGGCAAACTACCCAAAAGAGAAGGGGGGGGGGGGGAATCAGACTTCAAAATCTAAAATTTCCTAATGTTGTAATGAATAACAAGAATAGTGATCAGAAGCCCAAAACTTTGGGTGCAATGCGTAGCAGAGGTTCCAAAGCACTGGGAGAAAATTTTCTGGCAAAAAGAAAACAGACGGAAGAGTTTCGATTATTATAAAGGCAGCGATGACCTTGACGAACTCTGTTGAAGAAGTCCTCAGTGATATCTGATCCTCCAAAGGTAGCTGGGTGAGCTCCTCCTCTGGACCAGTCCACCCAAGTTATGCTCCTATTCGCCATCATGTTCCCTGCTTGAATGTTCAGCATCGTCGGGAAGTAGTGCTCGTCCACGTAACAAGCTGGTCTACAATATTGTTCAAATTTTGGATAAAATTTAGTGTCCTCAACTATGTTGATGGCAAGTCTCCGATTTACTTCAAACCATTGGGACCCTTTACGCCAATCTGTGATGTTCACAACAGGGGACATGTGCTCGTTGTAGCGACCTCTGCCAAATGGTCCAGGATCATCAAATGCTCCCATGAAGCTGTATTTCGATCGCATTATGTAATTATAGATGACGCTGAAACTATACACCGGAATGCATGATTCCGACAGCAGAACGAACCGCTCGTTGGAAATATCAAGCAATGCATTAGCAAGTAGTCTTCTTTCAGCATCACACATGCTCATCCTTCCCCACTCAGAGATCTGCACCAGAAATACAAGTGGATTTTAGAGTGATGAAAAACTTGTACAAAATATAGAGTTCAGATAGTTCCACCAGAAGAAAATTAAAGCTAAATGGAAATTAGAATAGAGCAAGCTCTTCATCATTCAAACACCAATTTTCTTCACTGGGGTGAGTAGACCAGCCCAGGGCTCTCAAGTTCAACAACAATAAATGAGATGCATGGTAGATCCCTACTTAACAAATTAAGCAACACCCTGGGTATAACTGGTTCACAGACTGCACAAGGCTCATGAAACCCTGGTTCACAGTTCATATTCCTTGGAATTTAACCAGCATCCAAAAATTGACAACCATCCCTTCATACCACTTATTTACTTCAAGGGAAGCACTCAAACAAATAAATTTCATGTTTGCCGCAGGCCTTTATCAGAGGTTTCTTGAGACCAGCTATTTCTAACCATGTACCATTAGCCCAGGATTGCATCAGTCAAGATGGCAATTTATAGTCATCGGCAGTTTAACAAGACTTCAGGTATATTAGGTTGTTAATCCTCAGAGCATTTGGAAAGAAGCAACCTTTAAATATCTCAAGAAAATATACATTTGCTGAAGCTGAACTTCCATGAAATCTTAATATAAGCACAAACCATCCACTTGGACCATCTTTTTTACACCAGCTTCAGATTCTATCAGGCAACAGTCACTCGTATGCGTACACAAAATTACAGACTAGTGGCAGTCATAAACTAAGCATCTTTAGCTCTTCACCACTAAGCTCAACCATTACCTAGGTTAATCTGATACTTCAACCAACCACTTTACAATCTTGTGTCGTTAACATAAAAATACACAAGCCTTGCAGAAACATGTGATGTTCCACTTAAGACAACTCTAAATTTTGCAATTGTGTACGGACAATGGGGTAATCTAGTTACAGGTTGTCGGATTCCAGCTCCTCTTCAGACTTTCACATGCTCCAAATCATCCACTAGTGCACAAAACTCCTAAATGCATCTTTGTATTTTCAGGATGATCTATAATGAATTTATAATCGTAATTGCATTGAAATTGAAAATTTACTGTACTATAAGACTATATCTGTCCTTCAAACCAATGAGACACCAAAAGCCAACAAATTGAAAAATGCGTGATGTTCCTGGAGATTTAGCTTGATAGTTGATTAAAATGTCACTGATTCATACAAGAAAGTAAGCAACTTAAGATCAATACGTTTTCTATCTGGGTTTTTCTTTTTCTTTCCCCTTTCTTTTTCCTTTTGGGGGTTGGGGAACGAGGTTCACTGCATTGGATATATGTTACATAATTCACATTTCTATCCAAAACTAAGTAAGAAGATGAGATGAATTTTGCAAAACCTGGCTAGGGATTTGTCTGTTGTGAAAAACAGATGAAGATGGGAATTTAGCTTCAAATGACGGCAACGAATGAACATAGATCGAATAGAGTCCTTCATGTCCCTTGAAAAACCTCTCCCAAAGTGGTGCAAGAGGCAATGGCCCCTTGGTCAAGAACATAAATGCAATCTTTGGAACTCTTTGGAAAGGATACTTCTTGATTCGAGGCACAAAGGAGGCTCTCCATAGTAGTTGTTCATCAGTCATGTTATGGGTCAGATTTGAAGGAGGCTTAACATATTTCTCCAGACCCCCTGGCTCCTCGAAACAAGGCTGAAGACTGGAATTTACTGATGCCACCAAATTCTGAACCCCAAAATGCCTAATCGTGTATATACTGATAACTGTAAACGCAACACAGAGAGCAAGAAACAGCACAAGTAGCAACAACAACCTTTGTGGCAACGGTTTGGTTTGGTTCGTTCTGATCGAAACCGAATTTTCTTTTCCTTCTTCGACGGCAACAACCCTCGATTGCATCTTGTCGGAACAAAAACCTACAGTTGCCACCACCCACTAGGAAGCTCGTCTACTGTAGGATCGATTCAATCTTGGAACACGAACAAAAACAGGGAAGTTGGGGAAGAGATTCATAAGTCGTCACATGAAACTCCGAATCGCAGAGTCTATGTTAGTGCGTCATCATCTTAAACAATAGAACCAACATAGATCTATTAGGCGCTAGAGTGTTCCAAATCGAGACGAAACGTGTGCTGTTGGCAAGGCCAAGAGTTTAGCACATGGGTATGAGCTCAAACAGAGCCCTCCCGGCACATCCAACTAAAATGGCTTTTTCCCCCCCGAATCAAGCAAGGAAGTTTCTCGATACACCAAATCATCTGATTGAGAAGAAAAACAAATGGATTGTGATGAGGAATCACAGGGAAAATCAAATCAGAGTATAATCAGGAAAACCACAAATAAATTGATTGCAAAAGTAATGGTCCTGCCAGGTTTGGCGGGTGAATCTCGGAGTTAGAGAAGGCAAAAAGAGATAACCCCGAAGGCCCAGAAGGACTGAAGGAGAGAAGTCAATTTAGTTTGGTAAGCATGGACATGGATTTTTCAGAATCATAGGTGATGGGGTATGACTAGAGCAAATCTGATAAACGTGTATAACCGTAGAGTGCTTTTCCAATTTTTTGTTAGTAGCATCTAAAGTATGCGGACCGGATCGAACCTGAAAATTGACACTAAAATCTGATGTTTTACACTGGGCTACAAGGCGCTAGGCAGTGCTTTTCCATTTTCCCCGCAGATTTTAGTCGAGTTTGTTGTGCGCCTCGCCTCTTGCGAGTTCCCACTTTGCCATCCAAGGGAGAGATCTTTTATAATTTTAAATGATTTAATATTAAAAAATTTCGTATTTTTTTCATAAAGAAATTTTTAGTATTTTATTTTGAAGTGTTGTTGCAATAATACTCTTTTTATAATCTAAAAAATTATAATTTGTATGATTTTAAAAAAGTCTGGAAATCATGGTAAATACAAGTCTGAAAAAACATGCTCAGTGAGTATATATATCAGTTAAATTTTTTTTTATGCTATACTTACATGCAAGTAATTTTACTTGAAATGAGAAGTAAGATCGTACGCAACTTAAAACTTAATAATAGTCTTCCAAATTTCGTATAATTTCAAGAAGTTTATATGGTAACTCTTTAAGAAAAAATCATTGGAGATACTCTTATGCATTCACGACAGTTTTTAGATACTTTGAATCTTTTGAATATTTTGTCAAAATTGGATATAATTTTTGCTTTCAATATTTTCCTGATATTTGACTTTTTTTTCTGCACTACATTTCATAAATATTCTTGTTACACTTTTATTTATGGAGAGATTTGTATTGCATACTAACCATTGAGCTGTTGGTTAAAATTGTAAAGAATGCTTCACCCTCATAAAGATTAAAACATAAATTTAAATTTTAAGAAACACAATAATTGAGGGAGGAGAAAATTTTTTATCTTCTAAATATCGAGAGAAACCCGTGATAAATAAAAAATAATTGCATGGCATACTGAAATATGTATAATCTTTAAGTCTCCAATCAAACTTGCTTCAGCCACAGTAAAATAGTTTTCTTTTCTTTTCTCTTTTTTTAAAAAAACGTCGAACATCAATTTTCTTGCCGTCCCAATTATACATCCATGTGTTGAAGGAATGGAGGAGAAGTGAATGGGGCTGTGGCATCATATGACATAATTTATTTATTTATTTATTGAAAATAAAGCTGAGAATTCAAATCTGCGCATAAAAACATAGAAATCTAAAAGTTTGCATGCTTTACACAAGTAGAGGCGTAGTACAAAAATGAGATTTAATTAATATGCTAATAAATAATAATAATCTTTTTGATTCTTAATATAAAATATATTTATCTAATTTTATTATGTTAACAATGTTAATTAAATTAGTTAATATGATATGTATTTTCTAAAACACCATAGTCATGTTCCTTAATTCTCTAATTTCCTCTTTTTCTTTATTATTGTCGAGGGAGTATCAATAAGAACAAATTAAAAAAAATTGATAAATATAAAAAATATATCTTATATTTAGAACTAAGATAAATTTTTTAAATATATCATATTATTAAAAAACACATATTAGCAATTAAGAATTGTGTTACCAAGAAAATGATATACTAATATACCAGTGCTTGTCTTTGATTCACAATAAAGTTGAACCATGTTCTTGGCGTGACACAAGAAATTTCGCTGCCATATGGCCACACATAAAGACCGAGCAGCATGATTAGCGCGCATGCTCATGTTATCAGTTACCCCTGTTCATAGAATAATCAGATATCATTATTTAATCATTTGATGATGAGATTAGGCTGATTAGCTTTTGATTTTAGAACAAGAGGACAAAAACTAGAGAGACCATATGTGTTCTCGGCATTGGATTGAATTGAATTGAATCAATGATTTCTTTCGTTTGGATTCAAAACAATACTGGTAATCAGAATTGTTTTCAAGATCCAGTTCACATGCGTGGACTGATCAATAACCACACGTTAATAATTGATCCCAAAAAAATAACCACACGTTATTTAACTTAACTGATTAATTTTAAATATGTCTGAATTTTTATGGCGGCAAATTAATTATATACTATAATATGTTATAAATGTAATATTTTTGTGTATGTTCATACATCTCATTATCTCTATCATTTCCAGTATCCTACATTTATCTTTTATTGTCATTAAATCTGTAGATATTGATTCTATTAAGAGTGTAAAGTTATGCCTATAAATAGAGGGTATGTATTATATTATATATATATATATATATATATATATTGAATAGTGAATAAGAATCATCTCTCTTTCTCTTATCATATTTCCTTTTTATCTTAATAGTTTATGGCATCTTGTTCTTTTTATATCTTGTTCTTGTTTAGATGTACTTATTCTTTTTGGGGGGGGGTGTTAACTCTTCAGTTTTTTTTTTCTTTATGGGATGCAGAATTTAGTTATTAGAATTAGAGACTTTTTCATTGTTTTGGGAGAAAAATCGATATAATACCAATCAGAGTAATCTAAACGGTTTGATTATGTATGTCTCCTCGTATAAATTCTTCCACCAAAATATCTGGAACAGGGTTATGCAAACTTTTATATTCTCCTAGTAGAGAAAGGCAAATTGCTGACTTAAAATTTTATTAGAATGGTCAATAATGTTTATTAATTAACTAAATATAAAAGTTAATATAGTCATATCTCAAGGAATATAAAAAATTATATTACTTACAAAAAAAGGGTTATTATTCATAATAGGGCATATTCATTCTGAATCTATATATTTGATAGATATGTTTTCGTATAATCATGAACTATCCTACTATGTGCATAGTGTAGTTCTTCCTTTAATCTTCTACTATGTGAATAGATCTTTTATGTCCTTCTCAATTGAAACTTTAATGATTTATCTTGAAGATATGTCATTCTCAGTTGAAACTTTTATGATTTATCTTGAAGATTTATCATGAACTTTCTCTAAGGTCTAAGAAATTTTACTCTTTCCTGACGATTATAAAAGATTTGATTTACATGATGAAAATAGGTATTTATTATATTTCCATGTAACTCTATATAGCTTTGATTCTTTAACAACTCACTCTCTATTTTTTTTATTTGATCTATGACAGATAATTTGAAATATTATATAGAATTAAAATGATACTTTACCATAGATATCAAGTCTCATGGCTAGGATTGAAAATCATTATTGATTTTCTATCTTATCTTAATCTCCTCCTCAAGTTTTTTTCTATCTTATGGATATTGTTACTTTTAGCATGACCATAAGCTATATAATTTATATTTTCTATCTTATGGCCAGAAGCCATATACTTTAATTTTATATTTTGAAATTATATGACCATAACTTATACAACTTTTGTTTACTATCTTATTAAATGGCCAAAAGTCATACAACTTTTATTTTTCTATCTTATTAAATGGCATGAAGCCATATAACTTTTATTTTCTACCTTTTATATGGCCATAAGCCATATAAATTTCATTATGTTTATAATATTCGGTTTGTATATTTTTTAATATTATAATTTTAAGGCCAGCGCCCATTATACTCTCGATTTCTTGATTAGATGGCCAAAAGCCTTATCACTTTTAATAATGGCTATTTTATAAAAGTCCACTTTATGGTTTTAATAAATGGCATAGGTAAGAAAATTGTGGTACTTTAAGTAAAGCTTTGAAGGCTTATGCCTCAAATATCGAATGATATAAAAAAGCTTTGCAACTTTGAAAAATATTTGTATAGTGTCATGAACATTACTTACTCAAAGAGAATTATGTCACTAGAAGTAATAGTCTGGAAAACTAATTAGCATATTTATTTTGCTATGATCACACTAAAAGAATTATACTACTCACAAGTCTCAACCGAATTTGTATAAAACAATGGCTACTTGATGAAAGCCATAAATAATATAGTCTAAAAGGTCAATGATTAAATTATCTTATATTACAAAAAGTTCGAGTACAACCTATGTTAATTCATGATTTTATGAGTAAATGACAAATGTCTCATAACATAAAATATTTTGGATGATATTTTTATTATAGTCCTACAGACTAATACTTGTTGAAATTTGTATTACCAAAAGAAGAGATAAAATCTCTAAATTTAATATGCTTAAGCAATATAACAACTACATGTATATCACGAAAAAAAAATGTAGCCTTGAAAGCTAATAGTTCATACCAAATTACTAGTGGTTCAAGTATAGCATAATATATCTGAAGAGATTCTTGTAATGGTCCTGAAGACTAACATTTATGGAAATTTATATAATGGGGAAAGTAATAGAAATTCTCCAAACTTGTAGCATTTGACTGTGCTATAATCATCTGTGGTCAACTCATGAAGTAATATATAAAAGTAATAATGTTTTGCAATGTAAAATGAAATAATGAGTATCGATTAAGGTTCTAGAAGAACCAGAGGCATCTAGCTCGATTAACAGTAAATAAATATATATATACTCACAAAGCTACATAACATTTATATGTTATTAGTTTAAGTAATTTACTTTATTATGATATTTATCTGTTTTTGCAACTTTAACTGCTCACTGTGTTTTATATTGTGAATGTGTTCTTACAGTAGTAATATTGGAGTATAAACTTGATATGGTATGTCCTCACATTCCCCTCGAAATTCCTTTATGTTGAATTTATAAATTCAATAAATATCTTCTGTGATAGAATATGTGTGTGTGTGAGAAAGGAGCATATGAAAGGAATAGTGTTTTTCCATAAAGATGTACTCTCTCCAGTCCTTTTTATCATCAATTTTTATCCTTATTGCGTAAAACGAATCAACGGTTAAGATTAGTTAAAAACAATAAATGCATAAAAAATGTCATGTTTCTTCTAAATATGCCCCTATTTATAAAAAGAGCATAGAAAAGAGTATGAGTATAAAATATGGGAGATAATGTGTAATAAATGAGTAAATGAAAGAGAATTAGTGGTGAGTGGGAGATAACTAATATAAATATGTATATTTAATAGGGGTAGAAAAGGAAAAAATAGTTTAAATTTTGTGACACAAGGAGAAATTTGTTTATAAAAAAGACCTACGCCAAGAAAGAGAAAATTGCTTATACAAAGAACTTGAGAGAGTATTAAATATACAAAGAAGATAGTTCCTGAAGAACTATGTGGCAATTCCTGGAGAACTCTACTTAATAAAAAAAAGAAATATTATTAATATGGTTACTAAAGAACTAATAATAAAATTGATATGATTCTTGAAGAACTAAAATATAAATTAAAAAAATATGTATAACTCACACTTGAGGGAGAGATTGTTGGAATACAAGTGTGAGTCATATTCGATAAAGATTTCAATTTTGTTATATGTTATAGAAATTAAGAAGTTGTTACAATAAACTAGAAGTTTACTGATCTAGAAAAATTTATTGTTAGCATGACTAATTTGATCATCCAAGTCACATAAATGATGCAACAATTTATCAAATATTATTAACATTCATTAAAGAACCAGAAGATTCTTTATGAATAGTCAATATATTATTATTTGCTGCTTGTTCTTAGAGAATATTGACTATGAGAATATCACCAGTTGTGATTTAGGATGGATCTCTAAACCTTTGGAAATATATCAAACTCATATATATGGGCCCGTTCAAATAGCATATAAATCATACAAGTATTAATAAATTCGATAGATACGTCTATGAAATGGTTACATATTTGCAACCCGAAGTTTGCAAGATTGTTTGAAAAAATTATTATCGTGCATAATTTATAGACTATATGATCTATAAAATGATCTAACAAAATTATCTATCAAAGCCTTTATATGTTGCTAGATCAAAATTCATTAGAACAAAATTCTCATTTTACTGTTGGGGTTATTAATTTTACATATTATAGTACATAAATGCGTCAAGCCAACAGAGTATTATAATGAATTCTCGTATTATTAATGGCTTTTGGTTATGAGCAAGACATTCTCTATCTTAGAATTTTGAATGTTTAATATCAGTTCTTATTATTTCACTACAAAATTGCATAACGATGGATATTCATGTTGTAAATTATACCCAAAGGGCCAATCATTATACTTTGAACATTATTATTTAATGAATTTCTTCATTTTTTGTCATATTATTCGCATGTTTATTGTGATAGCTTTATCCTTGGATAAATCATAAATATTATCCTAAATGTCCTTGGTCGGTCATCTATGCGGGAGCAAAGATGACATAAGACCAATATGACTTTGATGAGGTATGGAAATACAAATCAAAGTCTTAGGCACTTGTAAGAGTACAAGGTGCTGGATTGACCCGCTATGAGAAAGCTACATGGATTAAGTCATAAGCTTATCTCATGTATAACTATATCACTATGTCCTTTGACCTGAGATCATCATGGATTCTTACATGAGAGTTGTTAACATTTAACCTAGTAAAAAATCACCTTTGACCGTGTGATGATAAATGCTACAATAAGGCTTAGTGGTTTTTATGTAGAAGAATATGAATGGTCAAGATGGAATTTGTCTATCACATAAGTGAATCTAAGAAATGTATGACCATACTATAATGGAAAGGAGTTTCCATTTCTATAATCAGACTACTCATGAATCGAGAAAGTAATGGTTAGGAACAGGATGACGACACTATCCATGTCTCATCCTTTGCCAAAATATTATGTGACAAAAAGGACATGATATAGTTGTATGACAGGTTACATCGTGTTAACGATCCCCATATAAATTGGGTAATTGTAATGTCTTGCTAGATGTTGCTTGCGACTTGTGGGCTAGTACAATTATTGGCACACTGCCAACTTCGCATGGGCCTACAGGTCACACACAAGAATAGTTCAACACGAGCTATAATGTCCAGATTCATTGAATCTAAGATGTATTTAAAATTCAATGAATATAATGTTTAATCTAGGGTGAACAGATTTTATATATATGTTATAAAATTTGGAAAAGGAAAATTATATATATATATATATATATATATATATATATATATATATATATATATATATATAATATCATGTAGTGTTAGTTTCAGATTTAATTTTATTTGATAGAATTAAATTTAATAATTAACATAGAGATATAGTATCTTAGATTTAATTTATAAAGATAAATTAAATATATTTTTATTTTCTATTTATTCGAATTAAATAAATATGTTAAATTAAAACTATTAGACAGATTTAATTAAACTGAATTTATTTAATTAGCTCATAAAGACAATTAAAATTTAATTAATATAATATGGATTTCAAAATTAATTAAGATTAATTTTGAAGATCCAACATAACCCTCATTATTTATAAAAACGAAGGGCTTAAGAAAAATAGAGAGCCGTAAGAAAACCCTAGAGAGGAATTGGAGGAGCTAACACGTTGCCGGGGTTGGGTCCTTTTCATGTGGATACCAGTAAAGGAAACTGAGTCGAGTATTTGGCTCCTTAAGATAAAAAAAAGAAGCAAAACTCAAAAAGGTACGACTCTTCCTAACTCGATTTAAATATCATTGATATATCCGTGTTCGGGATTGGGAAAAATTTTAAGGCTTAATTTCTTTCGCTTTGCCTTCCAATCCCAAAAATTCAAAGAAAGTTGAAATAAATATTGGGTAAGAACATCCTTCCTCTTGTTTGTCTCCAAATGGAACAAAATGATGTTTCAAAAGAGAACAGATGAATTTAGGAAACTTATATTGCGTAATTAGTTCATTGTCATTCAACAAAGTTTTCCCAACATGAGGGTAGATAATGAGTAATTGGAAAAGAAAATACATTGAATATATCAAACATAGATCTTCAAATATAATAGTATGAACCATAAGTTCATTAATATGGCATTCTTAATATATTGTAAAATATTTTCCATATACAGTTACTGACCTAAATGAGAATTCTTTTATTTTATGTTCTAGCTGTAAAATGCTCCATTCAGTATAAATAAAAAAATGAGACATGCCTGAAGTATGATAAAATGATCGGTTCTAAAAGAAAAAAATGGAGCAAATAATTAAGATGATCATATTGAGGAGGCAATGATTGAGACATAACTGTTTGTAAGACTCCAGAAGAGGTTCAGGTATCTAAAAGTAATAAAGAGATATCAATTAGTTATGTCATAAAAGAGAATGGAACCGAAAAGTTAAAGTTGTTGACAATATTTTTTTTATAATAAAAGCAACGTGATCAAAAGAGGATCTTGAATGTAAATATGTCATGAAATATATACATATATGTTAGATATGATTAGTTTTGATGATGACAAATGTAGATGTCAAATATTAAGAGTAAGAAGTTTGCATAATATATTTATCTCTTACATTAATTAACTACTATATTTAATGTTGCATATCTCATAGATTAGTCAAGTAATGAAAGAAAGAGATTGAGAAATGAAGAACTTGTAAGAATTAATAAAGAATATGAAGATTCAAGTTCTTTGGGTATTGTAGCATACAGTACTGTAGCGTCTTTGGCACTGGAGCATACTGTAGCACTGGAGTGATTTTAACAATCACTCGAGTAATATTTCAGAATCACTCGAGTGATTCTGCAAACAGTGAAAATCACTTGGAGTGATTCACTGTTTCAGCAAGTGATGCACTATAGCGGTGAGTCTTTATTTTTCGTCCAACTGAGTAAGGTCTGGTTATTCAATCATATCTCTCAAAATACAACTCAGATTGAGACGAAACCAGTTGCATATAAAAATAGACTTCCAATGCGTTATTTAAAAACTAGAACCAACATTAAAGGATCTCATATGAAAGAGATATAAATGTTGTAAGTTGAAACTCAAATCAGCATTATCTTCCAGAACAGCTTCGTTATTTTGGCCATAACTCTCAAACCACAAATCCTATTGAGCTACAACTGGTTCCATATGAAACTAGAAGTAAAGATCTTTCCATTGATATATAATAAGCCAATTTTGAAGTTATATTCAAAGAGTTATGTCATCTGAAAGTTGACTCATGTTTGCTGTCGAATTGGAAGTGGAGCTACGAGTTCAAGTGATCTAAACAGAGAGCACCCGAGTGATTTTCATAATCACTCAAATGATTAGAAAGATCACTCAAGTGATCATTAATAATCACTCGAGTGAAATGCGTCAGATGGCAGATCACTCGAGTGGCACCAGAATTACTGCAAGAAAAATTCATTGTTTGCAAATTCACTTCCAGTGATATGGAATTCACTCGAGTGATATGAGATTTTTCAGGATCACTTCGAGTGCGAGCACTGCAAGAAAAATTCACTGTTTTAAAAATCACTTTCAGTGATATGAATTCCACTCGAGTGATCTCTGAACGTTGCAATATCACTTCCAGTGGATGCTGAATCACTTCCTATGAATATTAAACCTCTTCAGATCACCTCCACTGATCACTTCCAGAGAATACCAATATGCACCAGATCACTTCCAATGAACTGATATCCACTCAAGTGATCTTCTGTTTGTGAGATATCAGTGAATGAACTAATAACTCAAGTGATGTGGTGATTTTGATGAATCACTTTCAGGCTTGACAGAAATATAAAATCACCAGAGTAATATTGTGAGCCATCCGAGTGAAATGTTGTTTCATGGAGATCGCCTTCAATGAATTAATGTTGTACTCAAGTGAATTGATATCACCGCCAAAGAATTTACTGATAGCTCAAGTGATTCACTGTTTTTATCAGAAACACCTCCAGAAGCTGTATGAACATTCGAGTAAAATACTTTCTTGAGAAAGTCACTTCCAGTAATCATGCAATAGACTGCCAGAAAAATTCTGTGTTTGTGAAAATCACTGCTAGAGAATCAGAATCACTTCCAAGACAAGATCACTGCCAGTGGAATATTATTTTCTGAAAATAACCACCAGTGAAATCAAGTTCAATTTCGGTGATTCTCCAATTTTTCAGAAATCACTGCCAGTGAAGTTAAAATTCACCCTAGTGAAATGTTTCTTATGAGAAATCACTCCCAGTGAAATGTATAATCACTCGAGTGATATTTAAAATATTCTCTAACGGCTATTTTCCTGAGTGTATTACATGTGTTATCAACTACCACTCATTGGAACAACATTCGACGTCAACTAATCATGGGCACTAGCAATATTCAACAAATAACTAACAACGTGCTAATTGTAAGCAAAGGCTAAAGCATATGTCAGATCAATGGAAAATGCTGAAATATCTGTCAGACACACAATGGGCCTTCAACGGGAAAATATTTGAATATACACAACGGCTTTCACAGCTTCTGCTATATAAGCTCAATCTTTCGAAAACCAGAAAAGGGAGAGTACATCGAACTGAGATAAGCACAAGTAAACATATACGATGAAGTAACGAGAACCCAACTGCTAACATGCTTCTGTCATAAATCTTCATCTCTCACATTCTCCATTAATATCTGTTTTCCTTGTCATGTATAATTGAGAGTGAAAATATTTACATTGTATTTCAGTGAGCATTTTACCACTCTGTGAGAGAGCTTGTAAACACTTCATCTGTATTTCAGAAGTGTTCTTAAGGTAGAGGGACCTTGAGAGGATTGATCACCTTATGGGGGAAGTTGTAGAGTGAATTGTCAGTAAGACTTTCTGCTCGTAAGATTTACAAGGTGCAAGCAGTAGAGAAGGTTGCTCCTCGTAAGACTTACAGTGGTGTAACCAGGAGAGAACGTTGCTGCTCGTAAGACTTGCACGGGTAAGCAGGAGAGAAAGGTCATTGGGATTGCTTTGCTCTACTTACCGTAAGAGAGAGTGAACCTAACAGTGTGTAAGGGGGAGTAACTCTTGTGAGCTTGTAGAGGCTTTTCTTGTGCCCGGATAAACAAGAAGATAGTGGACTGGAAATCTCAGGAGGAGCCTAGAGACTGGACGTAGGTCATCGTGGATTGGACCGAACCATGATAAATCACAGTTTGCATCTTCTCTTCCCTAAGCTTTTATATTTCCAGCATATACGATTTACATAATTGTTTGTGAGTTTATACTTCCATAAATACTGAGTTAACATTCTGCGAAAAGATTTTATAAGATTATACTTTATTATCATACACCAAATTCACCCACCTCTCTTGTGTGTCAGCTAGTTCTAACAATATAGATAGTTGGTCAACAAAAAAGAAAAAGTGAAACATGCAATATCATAACATGATTTTGAGTAACTTGAGCACCTAAAGTGCAATGTTAGTATCACATAAATGGGCATTTTCGCAAAAGCTCAATGTTGATAAGACATTATCTTGTGGGGGATTAAATTTTCATATGTCTTGTTAATTTAGAAGTTTGACAGTATATGAAGTTTTAATATGCATCTAAAGAATAAGGTTATAACATATAACTCATGATATTGTGAATTATATGTGAATCCTTGAAGGATTTAAAGTGCTGGAAGTATATATTTCCATAAAATTGTTATATTTATAAAATCCCTGAATGATCAAATATGTGCATAGATTTAGATCTAAACATATGAAAGTCCTTGAAGGATTCAAGTTGATAGAAGTATACATGATCGATGAAACTCCTTGAATGATCCAAGTTGCAAGAAGCAAACAGTTTAATCGAGATCTTTATATAGTTTGAAGCAACCAGAGTGTATTTGATATTACTGACTCAATAAATGTCTGTTGAAGGAAGAATATAAAATATCTATCATGCCCATCTATTTTTATGAAAAGATATGAACTTTTACTATAGTTGTAGTTTATGTTGGAGAGTCTAAATATTTTTGGAACTCTTGAAGAGTCTATATAAATTGTGATTTGCTTGAATTCCTGAAGAGCTTGCAAAGCTATGAATTACATACACTCCTGAAGAGCTCGCTAAATCTATAAATTTCATAAAGGAAGCATTTGGAATAAAGGATTTGAGAAGAATAAAGTGTTTTTCTAAAGGGAAATGCTTGGTTTGGAAGTATCATGTCTCTAGACCTTGAGAAGGTGATGAAAAAATATTTGATTTAAAAGTATCATATCTTAGTGTTATTGGAGCACTTATGTATATCTAGTTCGTCACATATGACTTAATATATCATTTGCTTTATTAGCATGATATAGTTATTCACCAACATAAAAACAATGCAGTGGATTGCATCAACAAAAGAAAGTGAAATTAGCATCCAGCAAATTCGTTCCACTGAAATCTAGTAGATTTATTTATCAAGTCACATCCTGAGACAATATTTGGAAAGCTTGTTTTTGTGATATCAAACTTCATAGATTTAAAGGTATCAACTCATGTTGTCGAGAGGGGGAGGTGTTACACACTGTACTCTTTTTTCCTTATCTATGGTTTTATTTCACTAGGTTTTCCTAACAAGGTTCTTAAAGAGGAAACATTGAATAGCATATCAACGAATGATGTACTCTTTTTCTTCCGTTAGGTTTTTATCTCACCGGGTTTTTTCTAGTTGAAGTTTTTTAATAAGGCACATTCGTATATAATGGACATCCAAAGAAGAGTGTTACGAATATAATATTTGTGTGGATGTCCATGTATCCTCATTATCTCTATTATCTCTAGTATCCCACATTTATCTCTTATTGTCATTAAATCTGTAAATATTGATTCTATTGAGATTGTAAAACTATATGTATAAATAGAAAGCATGTGTTATATATTACATACACCTTGAATAGTGAATAAGAATATTCTCTTTCTCTTATCATATTTCCCTTTTATTTATAACATAATGCAATTAGAAGTAAAATTTTAACTAAAATAATTTATATTTTAAGTGTACTTAATAGCAATTATTAATTATATAATCCCCTCGCTAAACAAAATTAATTTTATTTTGAATTTAGGTTACATGGTAAATAAATGCCTTGGGGAGGTTCCAACATGCGTTTTCATGGGAGTGCTAAGATTTTATAACATGTGTTAGATTTTTATTGCATAAAATTCGTTAAAATCGTCCAATTCAGTTCACTTCATCAAATAAAGCATTTAGGGAGTGCGGGCTTTAGCCCATAGGGGAGTGATAAATTTCCGCTCATCTAATAGCTTTTATTGGTTATACATTTAATACTCTTGGAAGAGGGAAGAGGGAAGAGGGAAGAGGGAAGAGGGAAGAGGGAAGAGGGAAGCCACAAAAGGTGCTCAATGAAGAATTATTTTGCGGAAAAAAAGAACAATTGAATAATATTTATTTTTCTCCATATTTTTCATCCGTGACTGATTCATGAATATTGGAGGAGTATTTTTAAATCGTCATGTGTGAAATGAAAAATTCACTAAGCCTTGCAAACACCCCCCCAAAAAAAGATGACATGTAAATATAAGATGTTAGTAGCTTGTAAATATTAAAACATCAAAAACATATTAAAATAAAAACATTATTTTATGATGACTTATCAACAACATGTCAACATTAGTCCCGTATGGCTCAATAATGAGTGGGTTGGGTAGATTGTGCCCCAATACACAACACACTTGTTTAATGTTATATTTGTATCTATACTTCAATTTGTTTAATAATGTGTTTGGATGTTAAAATTAAACCATGGTTTCAACTTCAAATCATGGTTTGGGTAAAAAACATCCAAACACTAATAAAAAAATCAAAAACATTTTTTTTGTCAAAACCATGATTTTGGAGAAGCTAATATTTTCTACTTTTTTATATGTGGGTCCCACCTCATTTTCTTTCTTTTCATTTTCCCTCTTTCATTTCTTCTATTTTCATCCCCATGTTCCCATTTTTTTTTCCAAATACCTATTGCAAAAAAAATATTGTGTGGTTTTTTTTAAAGAATCATTATTCATAAAAAAATTTATTATTCTCTCTAGTCTTAAATATAAGATAAATTTAACTTTCTTCAAGAGATTAAAAACTAATTAAATTATTTTAGAGTATTTATATTTTAAATTTCCCCCCAAACTAATTAATTTGAATAATAAACTTATATGTAATTTAAGGATACAAAATAGATGATACGATTAAATAATTTATTTAGCTTCCTTAATCTTTTAAAAAAATCAATTCTATCTTATATTTAAGACCGGAGGGATTATTTATTTCAATCTAAAATATAGTATTATTTTGAATAATTACTATATATAAATGTTTTATATAATTTATTAATACATATATGTTTGAGCTATTTTTTATGATGTTATATAATTGCCCAATGTTATAATTTTAATTTTTTAGACAAACTTATTTAATTTTAGGTATTATTATGAAATTTAATGTTAAAAATATTTAAAATAAAATCGTATCTTTTTATATGTAATTATCACAAAAAGCTAATGTCTTTTTTGGTAATTTGACCATTAAAAAAATGATTATTAACCCAATACCCAAACACTCTCATTTTATCAAAATTATTTTTCCTAATATATATATATATGTGTGTGTGTGTGTGTGTGTGTGTGTGTGTGTGTGTTTTATTTTTTTTATGTTAGATAATTGATTAATGTTATAATTTTTAATTTTTCAGATAAATTTATGTCATTTTTTGTATTTATTATGAATTTTCCTATTAAATAATACATAAAATATAATCTTATAATTTATATGTAATTATCACAAAAGCTAATGTCCTTTTACAGTAATTTGACCATGAAAAAAGCTATTCTGATCAAAATATCCAAACACTCTCATTTATCAAAATCATTTTTTTTACATAATCTATTCTGTCAGAATCTATTCTCAAAAATCATTTTTTTCTCTTTTTTTTTAAACTATTCTCAAAAACTGATTTTAAACACATCCTAAATCCATGTTAAACGGGCTGAAGCGTCAACAAATGTTGACCTTTTCTCTCAATAACAACTATATAATAACAATAACACAATTAAACATCAGAACTATACACAAGCATCAATCCATCATTTTAAATAGGAACTACTAAATTATTATTATCACGTATCATACATAGTGAGGTTTACTTGATAAAATCTATGATATGGAAACGGCTAAATTATCAATGATGGAATAAACAAGCATCTTCAAGCTAAGGAAGGAATAAATATTCTTCACCATGTCTTTTAAAGAAGAGCTAGTTGGCCAATGTATGCTTTAATGGGAAGTAAGTACTAAAGCTTGTAATTATCATGCATGCCCCAATTCTATAGGCTAGAAATAAATGACAAGGGGGAACTTGTAAGATGCCCACGGCGTTCCAAAATGAAGTAATACGGAGCAAGCAAATTGCAAATTATAAATGTGTTAAGATGCAAATTTATTGATTAATTATTTTTTTATGGGTATTCAACACAATTAATTATTTTAAAGTGTAAAAATAGACATAGTTAATTTTTTTTGTAGTATGTATAGCAAAGCAGTTAATTGTGGTTAACTTTTGTTACTTTTTAAATTGTAAGTCCTACCAATACTCTCACTCTCTATTATTTCAATATATATTTTTAGAAATATGTGTTTTTTTGTAATGGGAAAAATATCACTTAGATCCTATGAAAACAACTTTATTTCAGTCAATCCTTAAAAAATTCTAAAATTTAATTGCACCTTTTATGTCAAAATGAAATTAAGTTTTATCAGTGAAAAGATAATAATGCTTTTATTTTATTTTTTAGATCATTTATAAGATAAATAAAGGTATTTACAAGACAAATAAATGAATTTAAAAGAATCCAGGGAGTTAAAAAAATTTTACAAGACAAAGATGATTATTTACAAGATAAATATATAAATGACTAAAATCTTTTAACTCCCTGGATTCTTTTAAATCCCTCAACAAGAAAAATATGTTTATTTACAAGATAAATAAGAGAATTTATAAGATAAAAAATATTTATGTCTACTTTTAGACCAAACAAAAGATGATTGTGTTGAGTGCTCATAGTTAATTGATTTATTGCTAAATTTACAAATTTGCCCTTCTAAAAATATATTAAAATAATAAAGAGTGAGAAGACTGGTGAGACTCACAATGCAAAAAGTAACGAAAGTTGACCAAGTTAATGGCGTTGCTATATATACTATAAAAAAATTAATTATATCTACTTTTACATCCTAAAATAATTAATTGTGTTGGGTGCTTATAAAAAATAATTTATTACTAAATTTACATCTTCACCCATTATAAATCATGTTGCGGTTTACTACAGAGCATATAGATAAACTAATTTTGATTATTATAAATCTGATTCATACACACACAGAGATGTATGTATGTATGGTGTATTTATCACACACACCAAAAATGCTATTAGAATAGGCAGATTTAAAGGGTTTAGAGAGTGAGAGAGAAATAATTGTTAATAAAATAAAAATATCTAATATAAAAAAAATTAAACAGGTGGCGGGCAGCCCAAAAATGTGCCCATAACTTGTTTGTTTACTTCTTAACCCCACCCTATTAAGAGATTTTCTTGGACGAGCCGAAAACGAGAAAATTTATGGAGCACTTAGGATCTAAATACAAGTTTCCCTGAAACTCTCTTTGTTTTTAAAGTTGTATTTATTTATTTGGCCATTGGACCTCCCTCAACACCGTTGTTGTCTTTGTATGTGAAAGCCATACATAATTTGGCAGCCACTAATTAATTAGCTCCCGTTGGAGAGGCGGGGACCAACCACAAGTTTAACATCTAATAAACAACCTTCAATCACCCCCTTAAATTGGACTTCGTGACATACACATCCAAATCATGAAATGCAAATAGCCCTTCAATCAGTTGCTTGCTGCAAGTTCCTGTATTAGGTATGGAGCTCAGCAATCTGCTGATACATCTCACAATAAATGACCAACAGATTTCAGCGCAAGAAAGAAACTTGGAATGGGGGAAAACACTCTATTCACATAGGTCTCAAGGTTTCCATCAGAAGTAGTTCCTTTTTGCTGGGACTATATATACGAACAAGACCCACATAATTATACTCCTTTACTCCTTAATATAAGATTCATCTGACTTTTTTTAAAAAAAAAATGTTAAGGAATATTACTTAATCATAATAAATGTTGTGTATCATTAAATTATATATCAATTTATAAGGTAAACTAACTAATTTGGAGAAAAAACAATAGGTATAAATATTTTAAAATAATTTATTTAGCTTCTTTAATCTCTCCAAAAAAATTATCTGAATCTTATATTTAGAACCAGAGGTAAAACTGTAGTAACATCCATCAATCTGAGTGGCAGTCTTCAATTGATTTTTGTATTCATCCTGATTCTGGGCCTTCTGAATTAGGAAAGCTGCTCTAACAACACTTTTTTATAAGAAAATATATTTAAATGTCTTGAATATATAGATTTACATGTCAGACAAGTGATATGAACAAAAGTTGGATGACATAAAGAAGGTAACTCATGCATTCAACAAGAGCTTCCTTCACTAAGCAGAAGTCTTGGTTTCCTATTAAGCAACAAATAGAAATGTCTGTTTTGTCTCCCCCCCAAAAAAAAAAAAAAAGAAATGTCTGCAATATCTCTGGGGACTCTTGTCTTCCATCAGTGAATGTCTGCTGATTAGCAAGGGATCAGCAAAAATCAAAGCACTTATTTGAATAACAATGGGGAAGGAGTTTACGAGATTCATACTAATTTTCGTTATTTTGGGACTGACATTTTTTGGCTTCTGGGCAGGGTGGGTCGATCTCACCACGGAAAGTTTTGCAAGTAGAAAGAAAATTAAAGCACTTCCGAAGACACTCTTTAAGATCTGTCCAGGTAAAATTATAATCCTCATGATCTTACCAAATTTATGTGTATGATTAATCTTTTTGGTTGCCTTGTAGAGTGAAGATGGCGATATTATTGATTGCATTGACATATACAAGCAACCTGCCTTCGATCATCCTGCTCTGAAACATCAGAAGATCCAGGTGATCTTGCTTCAACTTCTTGTTCATATATCATATTTGAAAAAAAAAATTAAAAAATTAGAGCTGCTATGGATTAAAGCTCAAAGAAATGTGAATGGAATATTATCAGATAGCCCCCACTTATAATGGAACGATGGAGAAGACTAGAACCAGAAGTAACAGGGCTGAAGAGTCATCCATGACTGTGATTTCCCAAATATGGCAGAAAAGAGGAAGATGTCCAAAGAGAACAATTCCAGTTCGAAGAATACGAAAGAGAGACCTACTCAAATCCCCTACCATTGAAGACTACAGGAGGAAAAAGGCCATGTTTTCTCGACAAGCTGTTCAGACAAACAAGAATCTAGATTCTTCAGTTCAACAACAAAATCATTCTGTATATATGTCACTTACTTAATCTTCCTGTTTTGTAGCAGTGGAGCCTTAAAATCTGAACTAATATATATTGTTGATGTGAATCAGAAGGCGATATTGTTCACAGAGGGTTATCGCTACCTGGGTGCTAAAGGAGACATGCAAGTATTTAACCCTTTTGTTGAAACCGACGATGAGTATAGCACTAGCCAAGTCTCCCTCTTGAGTGGTGCTTACTACAATTATGAGTGCATTGAAGCTGGATGGGCGGTAACAATTCCTTATTACTTACTTGTACATCAAGTTAAACATAAAGTGCTCTTTAATTTGACAGAAGCCCGCCAACTTAACTATCATTTTCTCTCACAGTTCTTAAATAAACGTATATCCCAAGTTAAATAAATACCAACCCTTGTTTTGAAGGGTTTTAGTAACTGCAGGTAAACCCAAGCGTGTACGGAGATAGACAGACTCGGTTGTTTGCATACTGGACGGTAACCTTAAATCAAATCTGTTAATAAATAAACAGAACCGTCATTTTTTTTTAATCAGATCTGTTAATGATTTGTGATTCTACAGGTTGATGGTTCAAAGAAAACAGGTTGTTTTGATCTGACATGTCCTGGGTTTGTTCAAACCAACAATGAAATTGCTTTGGGTGCTGCAATTAATCCAATATCAATTCCTAGCAATCTTACATTCCAAATAACCATTTACATCTATAAGGTGAGACATACAGTTGTTTCTGCTTCAGGCTTCAGCTTTTGATTCCCTTGGAAGGTTTTCATGTAATTCACTTAGGTTATTGGTTACACTTGTGTGCAGGATCCGTTTACAAACAAATGGTGGCTGCAATACAATGAGCAAACGAATATAGGTTATTGGCCAGCAGAGATATTCCAAGGTTTAAGAGGTAATGCAGAATCAGTTGAATGGGGAGGTGAAGTTTACAGCACAAGAATAGGTACGAGTCCTCATAGTAAAACACATATGGGTAATGGGAGATTTCCAGATATAGGGTTTAGTGCAGTGATGACCCGAATGAGGATTCATGATAATTATCCAGAATTGAAGTCCCCAGATTGGGTTTATTCTTTCTCAGATGAATTCAACTGTTATGGAGGGCCTGGTAGAAATCCTATGTGCCCCTAATTTAGAAAAAAAAACACTGAATATTAAATACTATAATGGTCTCACATCTACTGATTAGATTATTAACTATAACTGTATGAGTTTGTGGTGAGTCATTGTAAATTAACTAAAGCTATTTGGGCTGTGATGCAAGTGACATGCCTTTTGAGAGTGATTAATGTAAATTATAATAGTTGACTGAATAGAAATAGGGAATTCAAATTCGGAAATACGTAATTAATACACTTTTGTGAAAAAGTTTGTATTTGATAGTCCTTTTGTGGTCATCGCGAGTTCAACTTCCCGATTAATTATCTTGGTATTTTTAGCTTGTGACTGTTTCTATATGTACAAAATTGCTCTTATCTGTTTAATTAGTTGTTAGATATAATAGAAGGATGATAATACATACAAAGTGGGTACGTAGCTAATGATGTACAATAGAAGCACCTGCCAAGAGTACATTGTAGAGCAACATGTGGTGGTGGATGTGTGTGTGTGTAGCAAGAGATGGGAAGGGTCAAAGGCTCATAGTTTGAATGGAAGTGCACTTATTGAATCAGCTGTGTCGTCAGGGGCGATGCCAAGTCAAGAAAAGTATGCCACAAATTTTTGTTTTTGAGGGGGTGGATGCAAAGTAATCACAAACAGATAAAAAGGCAAAAATGGAAGAGCTTTAAAGTAATTAAATGTGAGGAGGCGGGCCCATGTGGGAAATTAGGACACACTTGCGAGAAGCTTCTGTATGTATTGCGCCGACCTTAGCTTCATCGGTGCGATGGGGTCTCCGGAAGAATACCTGACGTAGAACTTCACAAACAAGAAGCAAATTAACAGCTTCAAATTCTTGCATTTTAATTTTTGGTTTAATCCGAATCCGTTATATGTAACATCATAAACAATGAGAGTGTCTGTTTGTATTTCCTGTGACTGACTGAGAGCCCTCTAGTTGTTGGGGCCGGGTTTGAATTTTCCCGGCATTGTCTATCTTTCTCACTTTTTCTATCATATAATATGAAACAAATCATACAGTAATAGTTGGGCCACCACACCTGACAGTGAATCATATTGATACTTTCTAGTTTTATATATCAAAGAGTGTAAAGTGAAGTAAGGAAAATACGATTAGTGAAGACGACCCTCCTCTGGATCAGTTCTGATACCAAGCGAAAGTGTTGAGCTCCGTGCCGCAAGTTCTTATACCAAGAACTGATATTAGGGAGAAGGGCCACCACACTTGAGAGTGAATCGCACTGATACTTTCTAGTCTATATATCAAAGAGTAAAGTGAAGCAAAGAAAATATGACTAGTAAAGATGGATAATCGAAAGGGAGTGAATGTGTTGAGGATCCCTCCGAGCCTAGCTCGGAGACCGGGATCGACTGACGACTCCGGACTAGCTCTGATATTGTCCGCTTTTGGATTATCACTCCTCTCAGTTGTAAAATATGTCAAGAGGGCCCTTGTAAGGTATTTTTTGTCGTCCTCTATAAGGACACCACATTGTCAATTGATGGCAGTGTCCATTTCTTTAGCTCTCCGCCGGACTTTGCATCCGAATATTTGAGATTTAATGTAGAAGACTTGTAATAGATTAATGCTTTCATTTCATCGAAAAAAATATTCTATAATTTCTGGAGATGATAAATTATTGAAAGAAATGAGAAATAAAAAAAGAAATCCCACTAGAAAAAAAATAACAAATTGATTATTATAAATACCGCGCCACTGAAGGCAACAGGAAGGTAGTTAGCATTCTCAATGATTACCCAAATCGATTTCAAAAGTTTTTTCACGCTTTAGACGAAGAAGCAAAGAAGCCTTGCAACTGTACAATTGTCTTAGCTTCTGGGTTTGAAGGGCGATAATGTGCCACCTCACCTCCTCCGCCACGTGACCCGGAAGCATGTGCAGACGCACGGGGATAAACATATCAACGTTGGTGTTGCGGCTTTCAATACGATGATGAAACTTCAGAACCCAGGTGAAAACCTTGCTGAGGATTTTGAGGTTCTGCTATATGGAATGCAAGTTCAACGTCGTGAGATGCAACTGGTATGGACTGAAGACCGTAGGCTGGTGATAAGAGATTCCAAGGAAGTGTTGAGAGATTTTTGGCCTGAGCAAGGTTTCGGTGTGGGCCAACGCTTCACCCTTTGGCCCTTTGAGGAAAGACTTGAAGAAAATCTCATTTCTTGATTGGCTGACACAAGAAAAATTGGTAAGAAATTCGAGATTAGGTTCAAGATTAGGGGTAGAGAAAATGGATATAGAAACTCAAACTTTTAGAATGTGCACAGCATAGAAAATTCAAGTTCAAGAAGCCTTGTGAAGTTTTGTTCCTTGAATGGAATACTTTCTTTTGTTGTTGTGCATTTTAGTGAAATTAGCCTTTTCCCTCTTCTATGTTTTATTTGCTCCACAATAGAATCATACAGCAAAGATGAAGAAGAAGAAGAAGAAAAAGAAACAGAACGTTTCTTCATCACAACAAATCGCTCTGGGTGCCGCAATTAATCCAACGTAAATTCCTAGCAATCTTACATTCCAAATAACTATTATAGAGTTGTTGCTTCAGGCTTCAGCTTTTGATTCCCTTGGAAGGTGTTCATAATTCACTTAGGTTAGGTTATACTTTGTGTAGGATCCGTTTACAAACAAATGGTGGCTGCAATACAATGAGAAAACGAATATAGGTTATTGGCCAGCAGAGGTATTCCAAGGGTTAAGAGGTAATGCAGAATCTGTAGAATTGGGAAGTGAAGTTTATAGAACAAGAATAGGGACGAGTCCTCATAGTAAAACACATGGGTAATGGAAAATTTCCTGATATAGGGGTAGTGTAGTGATGTCAAGAATGAGGATTCATGATAGTTATCCAGAGTTGAAGTCCCCAGATTGGGTCTATTCTTCTCTGATGAATTCAACTGTCATGGAGCACGCCATGTGGGAGATTATCCTATGTGCCTTTAATTACGCCACTTCTATGTTATAATTGGCTACCAGATTTCTTCCATTTATAATTCATTCCATTTCTCGCTTTCAGCAACTCAGTTGTCCCCGTTCAAAAAATATTAGATATTACTCGGTAACCTTTTTAATATAAGATATATTTATTTAATTTGATTAGTTTAAGAAAGTTAGTTTAGTTAACATAACTTATATTTTTTAAAACACTCTAATCATCTTCCTTAATTTTCTTTCTCCCTCTCTTCCTTGATTATTGCTTAGTGAGCATCAATAGGAGTAAATTAAGAAAAGACTGATAAATATAAAAAATAAGTCTTATGTTTAGGATCAAGATTAATTTCTCAAATATATCCTATATTAACAACAGGAAGATAAAATAGTCTTTTATTTCTTTTATCTGAAAGGGGGTATATAATAGTCTCACACTTTCACATCCACTAATTAGAAGATTAATTACAACTGTATAAGTGTATGACGAATCCTTGTAAAATAGCTTAAGTTATTTTGATGTGAGTGACATGTCTTTGAGCGTCATTAATTTAAGAAAATATTTTAGGAAAGCCAGTAAACATTTTTTACAAATAAACTAATTTAATTAATTTTTTTAATATATCTAAATTAATTAAGTATATTTTATATTAAGAACTAAATGCAGTATCTTATTTACAGTTACATATCCCAAAATATATTATGCTTATTGTAACGGCACGACGTCTCCCTTGGGGTTTCTAGGCCCATGGCCGTCTCCCACCGGGGTCCCTAGCGGTGCCGGATTGACCGTTGCCCACAACGAGGTCTCTGAGCCAGTCAGGAACTATCCCCTCCCCACGAGGATTTAATACGTCTCCCCAGGGCTCGAAGACTCAACCTGAGGGTAAGTATAAGCCTTAAGAGACACCTGGTAGCCACTTGCACCAAGTGTTTAGCTGAAGGGAAGAGAGGGTGAGATTCTGATAGAGATATTTTTTATTCTTCATGGATCAATAAGGTACACAAACTCTCTTCTAATCACAAAGCTTCTTTATGAAATATATTTTAAATAATTTTCTCTTTTCTATGATAGTAATTTTATGCTAGTTAGAGAATATTTTGGGGATATGATTTTAGGCAAATTTTGAGTTTTCTCAATATAAGACTGTAGAAATGTAGAGAATAATTAATAGTTAATTTTAACCTGTTTAGATTTATTATTTAGTTGTCATGTGATTTTATAATTAATTTATTTTATAAATATGGTATAAATTAATCCCTATAGGGCATTTTTACCGATAAAAATTAGTTTAAATATTTTATTTGAATTATTAGAGGTATTATTGAGGTTTTAATCGGTTTATTTTTATTAGATTTGAGTTATGTGAAAAATATAAATTAGGACTTAATATTTGAATTAGAATTTGATATAATTTTAATTATGTGGATATTTGAGGAGTTGTTTAATAGTTGGATTATACCCATATAAATTATGAGAAGGAGATTTAATTATTCAGAAAGTTGATATGGGGGATTTTGTAATTATAGGTATATTAAAGGTTATTTAATGATTTTTAGGAATCATTTGTGACCAAGGATTTTAATGAGTGCTTTGGGTTTATAATGAATGATCTATGATTAAGGATTTTTAAGGAAATTGGAATAATTGAGGATAATAGTTGTAGAGAAAATTGGGTTGTAGAAGTTAAATTATGTAAATTAATTATTTTATTGTTATTTGTGGTTAATTGGTATCTACATTAATAATGTAGAGTTTTCTTGTGATCGATAATTGCACGGGTTTTACTATCCAAATTAAGCTTAAGCTTGGAGTTGAGGTAACCGGGGTTAATTTATTTTATATGCTTGTTTTGGACTGTAAAGTGTTTTATAAGCCTTACTTTTATCCATATTACTTATATGTGTTTTGCAAGATTATATTTATGTCTGAATATGAATTTATTTCAGTAAAGCAGTGTATTTTTCAATTTACATATATAAGTGAAAATTATTATTAAATTGTTACTGTTATAATGGGTATGTTATATGAGAATTAAGAATTCTCGTAATTATTTTCGAAAGATGTATTAATTTATTATTTTTATATTACGGGATATGTTGGGTTGTGTGGAAAAGATATGGTGAATTGTGTGCCCATCGGCTCTCTCAATCATGGCCCGAATTTGGAGTTGAGTGTTTTGGGCAAACACCTCCCTGTTACGGTATATTGGTGGTAGCATGGGATAGGGCATTATTCTTAATGTGACTAGCTAACCTTTGGCCGGGTATACTAGCACTAATAGGTTGTACCAATCCAGAGGAGATAAAGAGGAGCAGGATGGATGAGTAGATATGGTTTTATTCATTGATTATATTATGTTAAGTTTTAATTTATAAGAATATTACTATTCTATGTCAGTTAAACATGCTTCTCTAACTTACAATCTTTTCCTACATATTTTGTAAATTGATTTTGGTTATTGAGACTTTATGTCTCACCCCGTTATTATAAATAATTTTTCAGGCGGGACCTCTAATCTAGCTAGAGGCCAAGGGAAACAACCAGAGGCATAGACGTTGTGAATCTTGTAGGCCTCTTTTAGTATCGGTGTTGTGTTAATTTCTATATTGTCATTATAGGGCCCACATGTTTTTTTAAAATGCCACATTTACTGTTTGAATATTTGTGTTGGAAATCATTTTGTGACCCATGGGTTAATTGTGATGTGAAATCAGAATAATAAATTTATCTGTAGTTAGTTTGTGGGCGAGTTTGTGCCCTAAACTCTAATATGTTCTGAAAGAGTTTGTGGGCGAGTTTATGTCCTGAACTCTAATATGTATTGGATTGAACTCTGATATGTATTAGGAAAAAAAATTATCATTGATTTTATATAACTGTATTAGATAATTGTTGTTTGTGAGAAATGGTCGTTACACTTATGGAATGGTGTGATGAATATATATAATAAGGTGTATTTATTTATTAAGAATGTATCATGTCAAAGAAGTGATGTAAACAAATATGGCATATAGAAGGTAACTCATGCAAACATTGGCTACATAACTGAATCAACAAATGTCCATTTTTCCGAGGGTACTAGTAAATGGAAATTTTACGGTATCTCGATATCATTATTTCCTTCCATTTCAATTTTTTATCAGAAATTTTATGCTTAAAGTGTCATTAAGAAGCAGTCATTTGAATTCCAATGGGAAAGTTGTTACACTTTAATGGCAGCGTAATCAAATTAATTGTGCTGGTTCTGGGGTTGATGTGTATACCTTGCAGCAATAGCGGGTCGTTCTCAAAGCAGAAGATTTTGGAAGCCCAGAGAAAAATAAAGCAGCTTAGCAAGCCCTCCGTAAAAACAATCAAGGTAATTATGTTTTCATTATCTTCCACTTCTTCCTATATGCAATAAACTCTACTTTAATTTAAGCTGCTACTTCGACTTACCAAGAAAATGGAAGCTAGGTGGTGTTAAATAGTTTTGGTTTCTAGCTCAGAGTGTTCTGTATGACTTGAAGCTTATGTTTATGATGCTAAGCCTTTTTGGCCACTGATTATGTTGTAGAGTGAAGATGGAGATATTATTGATTGCGTAGCCATAAATAAGCAACCAGCACTTGATCATCCTGCTCTAAAACATCACAAAGTTCAGGTGATTCTGTCTCCAAAAGCTATTCTTTCATAAGAATATATCAAAATTTATGAGTTATATAGTACACTTCCCGTTTTCCAACTCAAAAGATATGGTCTGGATTTTACCAGATGATCCCAACTCACAATGCAACTAAGGAGTCATCAGCAGGAACAAGAACCACAAGTAAAACTAGGACCAAGGTGAAGCAGAGGACTGAAACTGAAATTTCCCAAATATGGCAGAAAAGTGGAACTTGTCCACAAGGAACAATACCTGTAAGAAGAATACGAAAGAGAGACCTACTCAAGGCTCATTCCATTGAAGACTATGGAAGGAAAAAGCCCAGCTTTTCTCCATATCAGAATATTGATTCTTCAGTGCAACAAAAAAACCACTCTGTAAGTACAGTTTTCCAGCATCACAGCTTAAAAGAACATTCTCTTTTGCAGTTTAGAGAGACAAAACTGAATTGAGAAGTTGATTATGTGAAGCAGAAGGCAATATTGTTCGCATTGGGATATCGCTACTTGGGAGGTAAAGGAGACATTAAAGTGTTCAACCCTTTTGTTGAGACTGACGATGAGTACAGCACATCTCAAGTTGCTCTCATAAATGGTGCTTACAATAACTATGAATTGATTGAAGCCGGATGGGCGGTAATCAACTCTTGCTATTACTTGCACTTAAAGTTACATATAAAGTGGCCTTTGAAACCAACCCACCAACTTCACTATCTTTTTTTCCTCAAAGTGTCTTTAAAGCTAACCTTAGAGCCACTTAAGTTTTTGCGTCATTTTTCAATGTGAAATCTATAACTGCAGGTAAACCCGAGTGTGTATGGAGACAGACAGACTCGGTTATTTGCATACTGGACGGTAAAAATCAAACTCAAAAACAAAAGATAAAAACTTTTAATGAGAACGAAGGAATTGAGAATTAACGTTTTGGGATACCAAATTCTGCAGGTTGATGGTTCAATCAAAGCAGGCTGCTTTGATCTGACGTGTCCTGGTTTTGTTCAAACAAGAAATGAGATTGCTTTGGGTGCTGCAATTAATCTACAATCCATACCAGCTGATCTCACATATCGGATAACTATTTATATCTACAAAGTAGGAGACATAATCACAACTGTAATTACTTGAGCTTCAGAATTTGATTCCCTTGAAGAAATCATCTGATATTGTTGAATATTTGGTTTAGGATCCTTACACAAACAATTGGTGGCTACAGTACAATGAGAAGAACATGGGGTATTGGCCAGCAGAGATATTCTCAGGAATGAGGTCAAATGCAGAATCAGTGGAATGGGGGGGTGAAGTATACAGCAAAAGGGTAGGGACGAGACCTCACACAGCAACACATATGGGCAGTGGGCAGTTTCCTGATCGTTGGTTTGGTACGAGTGGGGCAGTAACAAGAATGAGAATTAAAGATAATTACCCAGAGTTGAAGTCTCCGGTTTATGTTGAAACTTTCTCAGACGAATATTACTGTTATGATGCACGTTATGTGTCAGATTATGTGGAAGATCCTGAATTCTACTATGGAGGACCTGGCAGAAATCCTATGTGCCCTTAAAGTCTCTTCCCATCTTGGCTTCTGGCTTCTACTATCTTCTGTTTCTTTTTATACTACTCCTGCTAAGTATGAGTCAGTTCCTACAGGTTTCAGTCTTTTTAATTTCAATTTGTAAGCTTGTTAGATGTTTAGATGATGAATGCCACATGTAATTTGGGAACGTGATTCCAAAAATCCCGCCTAGTATTCTGATTTATCTTTTTTTTTAAAAAAATTTTAATTTCATTAGAATTAGTTGGCTTATGTTTTATTATGGAAGAGTACAGAAAAGGAAGGGGTGGTTTTAAGACCCCCAAAAAAAAAAAAGGCTGACATTTATGCCGGGGAGGAAGCGCATTGTTCAACATTCAACAAATACCTTTCTAGCATAGCTTTTTAGCCCTTGTAAAGTTGAATAATAAATATAAAAAAACTACTTAATTCAAATATGTGCATCTTTATCACTTGACCCTTTTTTTTAAAAAAAAAATGTTAATTTAGGGCTAAAGTCTCCCTAACTGGGAATTTCAATATTTTTGGAGTTTTAAAGTGCCATTATTCTTATTTTTTGGTCAAGGCCATTGTTCTTATTAAATGAATCGGCAAGTTTTGGATCATTAATTTAAAATTATTAGTAACAGTTAAAATGCGAGGAAAACAAGAGCCATCAAAATGAGAAAATCTCTTTCCTTATTTTTTTTTCCGACTTATACACTGAGTTGTTAAACTTTAATTAATTCAATACAAACATTTTATAAATACAATGTATTATTCACTACTTCATACAATGGATGTGATGGAGCATGGAGATATATTAATACATGCGTGTTTCTAAAAACTAAAAAAGTCACCATTTTCTAATTAGATTAGAAGTGCATTTTAGTCGCCCAAGTGATGGATAAACATGAGGAAAATGTTCCTATTGAATGGCCATTAAAAAAAGTAAACTATTTTCAAAATCAAAACTATTTATAAATATGAAATTGCATTATCCCTATTTTACCCTTTTTCTCTCTTTCCAACATGAATTAATTCATTTTTTTATTATATTTAATAGGAGAAAAATTGTAACAGTTATTAATTACTCTCTAGGTTGACTTATAATGGGGATTTTTTTTTCAAACTGAACTTATAAAAAGAAGCAAAGTGGAATTAGAGTTTATTTATGAAATTCACATTAACATCACTTTTAATTAAAACCCAAATCTTATGTGTAGAAAAATAAAGAACAAATTCCTAAATAGATCAGGTCATCCATCATTCCATTTGTATTTGTGGCTTTCTTATTGGGAGTTAGTTTTAATCCTAAATGTAATATTTATTTATCATATTTGTTAATTTTTTCTAAAATTACCTCTATGCTCCCTCAACAATAATAAAATAAGAGAGAGATTGAGTGAATTGAGAAAGATGATTAGGGTGTTTTTAAAAAAAAGACATATTAACTAAATTAACTAAATTCCTTAATCCAATTAAATTAGATAAATACTAAATAGATGTTACATTAAAAACAAAAACAGTAAAATGTCTCGATGGACTAATTGGTCTGAACATTAATGACATTAATTATCATTTCATTCCATATTTGTGGAAATAAAGGCCGTATATATAATATATATATATATATATATGGGTTTATGTGGGTGAGAGTGAAGATACAAATAAAGAGATAAAAAATGGGGAAAGGGAAATGCATCGCCATGGCAATTTTGTTCAAGGCAGCAATGTTTGGTTGCCTTTTGGGACTTCACATCACTGTAGAAGCAATTCCATCTCACTTGGACATTGATGCCACATTGAAGCTCCTTAACAAACCGGCCGTTAAGACCATTAAGGTTTGGTTCTTCTTTTCTTTTTGAAGCCTCTTCTCTCAATGTGAAATCTTATCATTAAAGTCTACATTACGATCCCTTCTGAAAAATACTTGTAATCTTTAACAACCTATTTCCAGAAAAACATACATTTTTGCACATACTAATTTATTCTAATTCTTCATATGGAGTACTTGCTTTTGCCCCCAACTGCAGAGTGAAGATGGAGATATTATTGATTGCGTCAACATATACAAACAACCTGCTTTTGACCATCCTTCTTTAAGGAACCACAAAATTCAGGTATGATATACCGGTTTTGTTTTTCTGGTCTTCCTAGAAATTAGCACGTTATAATGATAGTTATAAATAGATATTATTATATGGTGAGTGAGTGAGAATGAAATCATGAATTGTGCAGATGGCACCAAGCTTCATCCCAGAATCCCATGATTCAAATGTCTCTACCAAGTCATTAATCCCCCAAATATGGCACAAAAGTGGAAGTTGTCCCAGAGGAACCATCCCTATTCGCAGAATTCAAAAGAATGACTTACTCAGAGCTCATTCTCTCAAACGATTCGGTACCAAACCTCCACTCAACTTCAACATCTCACTGTTTGTCAAACAGATTAATGCCATCGACAAGCTTACACTCCCAGATCTGGACAATCGCTCGGTAACATGTTTCATTAATTTCAGAGCTACACATGTTCCTAGGAGGCTACGACTTTTGTCTGGATCTAATGAACTTGTAACTGTAGGCAGCAGTGCTTGCGACAATGGGGTACAACTATATAGGAGCTCAGGCAGATTTTAACATTTGGAATCCTCCAGTGGACCTACCAGATTATTACACCACTGCCCAAATGTGGCTTAAATCTGGAAACGGCCCTACTTTTGAAAGTGTTGAATCAGGCTGGATGGTTAGTCCGTTCATTTCCCATTATCTTTGCCTTTTGTTCCTAATTATAAGTTTTAAATAATTGATAAATATGTATTTCTTTTCTAACTACTCTTTTTGGTCTACAATATAAGTTATTTATAGAAGAATGTCTTAATGTATAATATAAGTCACTTGAAAAGTAATTAAGGTTTATTTGCCAATTTTGTTTATATAGTTAATACTTAAATATGATTTTTGGTGTATTCTCTCTCATTTGAAACCTAATTTAATATGCATAAAGTTTTGGGGGGTTCAATCTAAAATAAATTTAATAAGTTAACTATTATTTATTGGTTTTGATGAATTAATTAAAATATCTTATATTATGGACACGAGGGATTAGAGTATGTCTTTATTTATAAGAAGGATAATTGAGAGAGATAATAATTATAATAAATACAATCAAGAAATAAAGTTAAAAACGCGCAATAAATGCTTTAATAAATCTAAGATGAAACTTGTATTTTGGTCCACACCTATTTACAAATTTAAATGGAGGAGGGTGTCTTTATTTATGAGGAGGATAAGTGAAAGAGATAATAATTGTAATAAATACAATCAAGAAATAAAGTTGAAAAACGCGGAATAAACGCTTTAATAAATCTAAGATGAAACTTGTATTTTGGTCCACACCAATTTACAAATTTAAATGGAGGAAGTAGTTGTAATTGTAAATAGTTAATGAGACGAATTGAAGCAGTGTTATTACTGTATGTTTATCAGGTGAATCCCAAGTTGTATGGTGACAGGACGACTCGTTTGTTCGCGTACTGGACTGTAAGCATATATAGCACCGTTTTCACATTTAGAAAGGTTAGAAATATTTGGAACGACGGAAATTAATATTTGGGTTTAATTTATAGAAAGATTCATACAAGACAACAGGTTGTTTCGATCTTACATGTCCTGGTTTTGTGCAAACGGGAACACAAGTAGCTCTTGGTGCTGCCATTGAACCTTACTCATCTAAGTATGGACCCCAATATATGGCCAATTTCGGCATTTTCTGGGTAATTCATTCATCTATTGCTTGGAAGTTCTTGTCAATGAAGAATCTCAGCCACACATAATTGCAATTAATAATTTGTAGAATTAATACGTATCACAGGATAAGTCAACAGGGAACTGGTGGCTTAAAGTGGGGCACAACATTCCTATAGGATACTGGCCGGCGTCTCTGTTCGGTGCATTATCACACAGTGCCATACTGGTGGAGTGGGGAGGGGAGGTGTTCAGCTCGGAGGTGAGAAAGACGCCGCACACGGCGACGGCGATGGGGAGCGGAGCGGTGGCGAGTGGGCGGTTTGGAAGTGCGGCATTCATAAAGAACATAAGGGTGATGGATTATTCGCTGACTTTAAAGTACCCAGAGTTTGTGAGCGATTTGGCAAGCGAACCCGACTGTTACTCTGCTCTCAACGAGGTCAAGATTGGGGTTGAGCCTGTCCTCTATTTTGGCGGGCCAGGACGTCACCCTCCTTATTGCCCTTAAATTTTTCATAGGACTTAAAATTTGAAGTTCCTACATATGAACAAAGGTTTTCCATTTTCTGTGTCTACAGCGAGTATTTTCAAATTGGAAGCAACTTGATGATAAAATGATATAGAACATGGGACTATTTGAAAGTGCATGTACCTTCTTCATGTGAATGTCAAACTGTGATGTTCCTAATTAATGAGGAAGATAATAATATTTTAGGATATTAAAATTTCAAAATATTCTCCAAGTGCATGAACTGGCCCTTATTTTTTTCCAAAAAAAAAAAGTTTCTGTATAAAAATGCAAAGTTTCAAATTTTGGAAGTTTGATTAAAAGTTAAAAAAAGATAAGTTGAAAATTGCAAAAAGTTGTAATCATTTTTAATAAAGTAATTTTTAGTATTCATTTCTCTAACACGTTTAAAATATATAATTTGAATTTTTATTCAACTGATTTTGTTTCTTGACGCAACATTGACGTCACTTGGTATTATCATGGCAGGAAGAGGCTAACTATCATATTTAAATTTCTATTAAAAGATGTGCCTATATTTAACATCCAACAATATTTTAAATAAGATTGCAAATGAGCCTATATAAAAAACATCACTTGTAATTAATTAAAACGGACTTCATATATACACGTATATGTGTGAAGAATAAGAAATAAACTCTTCAATAAATAAGACGTACCACACTAATCTTTTTTATAAGTCTTCTCATATATTAATGAAAGTTAGTTAATTCAATAAATACGTTTTAAATTGATGCATTTTTTTAATTTTACCCTCATTTATGAATAATATTATAAACTATCTCTTATATTTGTTTCTCTCTTTCCAACATGAATCAACTTATTCTTTCATTAAATTTAAATGGGGCAAAATTATAACACTGTCATTAGTTACTCTCTAGGTGAACTTATACTAAAGACTAAAATTTTGTTTGAACTAGATTTATAAATAGAATTAGAGTGATATAAGAAAACAAAGCTTACCGGCTTTTTAAAGTATAAACTTTATTAGAGAAATGAACATGCCTTAATTGGGTCAAAACATTAAAGACATTAATGATCATTTCATCATATTATAGTGCAGTTTCTGGGTCCAAATGCCCACATATACGCATATATATACATCACTCAAGAGTCAAGAGTGGATACAGATGAAGAGCTAGACTGCATTACACTGCCGCAGCTTCCTGGTGAGATATCATATCCTTTTGAACAAAGCGGGACGTTTAATTTGGGGTTGGGAAGACAGTACAAGAGATCGATAAAATGGAGATCTTGGGCAAATGTTGTGGCATTCCAACCTTGTTACTTGGAGCCATGTTTGGTTGCATCATTGGACTTCAAATTAAGGTCGACGCCACACCTTATTCCTCCAACGACATTGATGCCGCATTGAAGCTCCTTAACAAACCACCTCTCAAGACCATTCAGGTTTCTTTCGTTAATTTCTTTTTGTTTTGTTTTCTATAGTTTATTCTGATTCTTATATTCACTCAATTCCTTTTTCTTTTTTTCTTTTTTACTGTAGAGTGATGATGGGGATATTATTGACTGTGTTGACATCTACAAACAACCAGCTTTCGACCATCCTGCCTTAAAGAACCACAAAATTCAGGTCAATTTATAGCACCTCTTTTCTTTCCCCTATATTATAATTTAAAGGATTATGGTTCAATTTTACTAACAAAGTTTTTTCTGAAAAATGTCTGATATAAATAAGTTTTGGAGGAGGTAAAAATACCAATAAATATTTAAATAGTATAGATTTATAAGTGCCGCTAAATTTTATCAAACGTCTGTTATGTTTTACTTCAAATTGACTTTAGTGAATTTAACGAACATTTGATGGAGTTTAACGGCACTGGTAAAGATATACTATTTTAATGTGTGTTTGGATTAGTTTTTGAAGAATAGCTTTTACAATTTACGAGGTAAGTCTATGAGAAAAGTTTTGCCTCAATTTATAAAAAAATGATTTATTAATATTTTTTCCCACTTTAAAATTTATTTATGTCAAACGTTCTTAAAAAAATTTTATTAATAAAATTACATCTTAAAATAATTTTAAAGTAATGAACACATTAATAATGATGATGACAATGAATGAATCGTGCAGATGGCACCAAGCTTTGTACCGAGATCCCAGGATTCAAATGCGAAAAACGAGAAGAGTGTCTCTGCCAAGTCAGTAATATCCCAAGTATGGCACAGAAATGGAACTTGTCCGGACGGAACGATCCCCATTCGCAGAATTCAGAAGAAAGATCTTCTGCGAGCCCATTCTCTCCATCGATTTGGCACCAAACCCTCACTCCACTTCACCAATTCATCACTCAAACCAAACTTCACCAACAAACTCACACTCCCAGACTTTGCAAATCGCTCGGTAACATACATATATAACAATAATATAATATCAGCAACGCCTTCCTAATAGCTAGGATGCGACTTTTGTTTCGGTCTAATGAACTTGTTATAGGCAGCATTACTTGCAACCATGGGATACAGCTATATAGGAGCCCAAGCTGAATTAAACGTTTGGAATCCAAGAGTGGACCTACCAGATGATTTCACCACTTCCCAAATGTGGCTTAAATCTGGGAATGGCGATGTTTTTGAAAGCGTTGAAGCAGGCTGGGTGGTTAGTTCATTTCCCAAATCTTTTGCAATGTAATTTTAAACAGATAATGAAATGGAGCGTTGTTTCATTATTTCTCCTCGTTTTGTTAGGTGAATCCCAAGTTATATGGCGACAAAGCCACCCGGTTGTTTGCGTACTGGACGGTAAGTAATTAACACCATTCCACATACTCTGAAGTTGGAAATTAAATATCTGGAAATGAAATTATCATTTTGGGTTTCGTAGAGAGATTCGTACAAGAGCACAGGTTGCTTTGATCTTACATGTTCTGGATTCGTGCAAACGGGAACACAAGTAGCTCTTGGCGCTGCCATTGAACCTGTCTCGTATATATCTGGACCCCAATATATAGTCAAGATCGGCATTTTCTTGGTATTTCAACTTTCTAACCTTGGTTCTTGTCAATAAAGCGTGTTTTAAGCACACAGCTGTGAATCTAGCGTATGAATTACTAACAGGATCCGTCAACAAGGAATTGGTGGCTTAAAGTGGCAGGCAACATTCCTATAGGATACTGGCCGCCGTCTCTGTTCAAGACATTAGCGTACAAAGCCTCACTGGTGCAGTGGGGAGGGGAGGTTTTCAGCTCGGAGGTGAGAAAGACGCCGCATACAGCGACGGCGATGGGCAGCGGCGAGGAGGCGAGGGGCTTGTACGGGAACGCAGCATTCATAAACGACATCAGGATAATGGACTATTCACTAACTCTCAAGTATCCAGAGTTTGTGAGTGACTTCGCCAATGAACCCTACTGTTACTCTGCCTATAATTATGCCAAAGGGATTGGGGTTGAGCCTACCTTCTATTTTGGAGGACCGGGACGAAGCCCTCCCTATTGTCCTTGATTTTCCATTTTCCAGTGCACCAGTAGTAGTAATCATACAATATAGCAGATAAGATCTATGTTTTATCCAATATATAACAAATATGCTAGAGATTCAATTTCTCTATCTACATCTGAGTCTTCTTCGAGTGATAGAGAAGGCCCGGTTTGCTTTTCATTTTGCTCTCGTTGAATTTTGGATTGCGGCTTGGGGTTTGTTTGATTTTATTTTCTGTTTTTTAATATCATAAATAATTTTTAGAAATAAGTTTTTTAAAAAAATAAAATAAAATAATTTGTTTGGATTGATTATTTTGAAAATTTTGTTTTTGAAGTGACGTGGCGGTGCGATCGTTATTGGTAACGTGGGGGCGGTCATCATTAGTAATGTAGTGTCAATAGTCGATAAATGGCAGTCTCAAAAGATTAAAAAAATAGAAAAAAAACAAGAAAACAAATAAAAATTATTTTTTTTTTAATTTTTTAAAATAAATTTTTATTTTTTTATTTTTAAAAACAATTTTTTAAAAATAGTTTACCAAACATGTTTTATTATTTTTAAAAATAAAAAAATAATTTTTAAAAACAAAATCAAACATTGTTTGATTTTTTCTTTTTTTGTTTTCCAAAATAATTTTACAAAATTGTTTTTAAAAACAAGTTTTAAAAACAAAAAATAAAAAAACTTGTTTAGATAATTGTGTTTGAAAACAAGAAAACAAAAAAAAAGTATTTGAATAATTGTTTTTAAAAACAAGTTTTAAAAAAAAAATAAAAAACTATTTGAATAATTATTTCTTATAATTAATTTTTTTACCTGATTTATTTATTATAAATACTTAATATTTATTATACTAATAAATTAGTCTAATTAAAAATAAAATTAAATTATTTAAATAACACAAAAATAATTTACTATTAACAAAAATAACATAATAAAAATTTAAATGGATATTATTTTACACAAAATCTGAAAAATAACATAATTCTATCATACTGTATCATTTTTAGACTCAAGACAAAGCTAAGGTTTATGGCAATTCTACCTGAATGCCATAAGAGAATTGAGATTCATATTCATAAAGCTACAAACAATTATCCAGCCATAAAACAGAGCATAGTTGATAATAACTAATCTAAGAACTACTTGTTCACCATCTAATATAAAAGCGTGTGTGGGTGTGTGTGTGTGTCTATAAGCTTTCTAGCCAAGCCCTCTTCCTTTCTAAAGGCACTGCCATAAACAACTCTCCATTGATAAGTTCCTTAAACTGCTTCATTACCTTGACATAGATATTGTCATACAGATCCATCTCATTTAGAATAGCAACACATGCAGAAACAGAATAACCATGAGATGCTGGGGTTCCAACACTAGATTCACTCATTGACCTCCACCTCTCGGCCTTAGCAAGATGAGCTTCTGCCCTTACCTTAAATGCCTCAGCAAATGCTTGAATTGCTTCCCCCATTTGCATAGACTTGTGTTCTTTTTTTCTCTTTTGATCAAAGAATTCAATACTCCGTTTTCCATATCGTGCTCAACTATGTCCGGAGCAAAATTATCTTCATCCTTATCAAGGTTTACATGAACTCCAGAATTGAGATAGTCATCATCAAGTTGAACTTCATTGTCATAATTTAGTGGATCTTGTGTAGATGAGTGATGAAGTACCTCTGTTGAAAAGACCATTTCTCACAAAAACTATTATCTAGTATGGTTTTACAAAACTCGATTAACTAGTGATAATTGAGAACTATTTTTTTGTTTAATACGAATTGGATTTTATGACACAAACCCACTACAGAGAAATTCATTACTCTGATCACACATCACAAACAGGAGAAAATCATAGCCCACGAGTCTTAGAGTACACACAAAACAATTTCCAACACAGATGTGGTTGTGGGGCCACCAAAATGTCAAAGAAGAAGGTTTAACTAACATAACAATAATAATATTCTCAATAATTAAACTTCACATAATATGATCAACAATTAGAATCATCCTCATTCATCTATCTTACTCTTCCTTATAGCTTCTGGACATGGTACAACCTATCAGTGCTAGTATACTCAGCCAAATTTTAGCTAGTTACCTCAAAAATACTACCCCCTCCCACGTTACCACCGATATATCGTAATAGAGAGGTGTCTGCCCAAAACACTCAACTCAAAATCCGGGTCAGGACTGAGAGAGTCGATGGGCACAATTTCACCATATCTTTTCCATACAACCCAACATATCCCATAACCTTAAAAAAAATTATTATAGTTTTTCGAAAACATTTACAAAATTATCATTTCCTATACAACATCTCATCCCAAACAGCATAATCATCACAATAGTAACAATCTTAATAATAATTTCCACTCATATATACAAATTGGAAAATACACTGTTTTACTGAACTAAGTTCATATTCAAACATAAACATAATCTTTCAAAAATACCTACAAGTAATATAGATAAAAGTGGGTTCAGAAAACACCTTACAGTTCAAAGTAAACATATAAAATAAATTAACTCTGGTTACCTCAACTCCAAGCTTAACCTTAACTTGAGTAGCAAAACACGATCAATTACCGATCACAAGAAAATTCTACATTATTAATGTAGATACTAATTAACCACAAGTAACAATAAAATAAAGAATTTACGTAATTTAACTCCTGAAAACCCAATTCCCTCTACAATCATTATCTTCAATTATTTCAATTTCCTTCAAATTCTTAGCCATAGATCATTTCTTATAAAGTCGAATCACTCATTAAAATCCTTAAATGACATTTATACCATTCTCTCACATCAATCACTTAATTTTATAAATTAAAGTTTCACCTTTAACATACCTATAGTCATAAACTCATCAATATCAACCTTCTAAACCAATTAAACCTCTTTTTCCTAATTTATATGGGGATGATCCAATTATTAAACAACTCATCAAATCTCCACATAATTAAAATCATATCAAACTCTAATTTAAATATTAAGTCCTAACTCATATTTTCACATAGCTTAAATCTAACAAAAATACATTGATTAAAACCTCAATAATACCTCTAATAATCTAAATAAATTATTTAAATAAATTTTTAATTGGTAAAACACCCTATAAAAATTAATTTATATCATGTCTATAAAATAAATTAATTATAAAATCACATAACAACCAAATATTAAATCTAAACGGTTAAAATTAACTATTAATTATTTTCCAAATTTCTCTAGTCATATATTGACAAAACTCAAAACTTGCCTAAAATTATATCCCCAAAATATTCTTTAACTAGCAAAAAAATTACTATCATAAGAAAGAGAAAATTATTTAGAACATTTTTCATAAAAAAGTTTTATGATTAGAAGAGAATTTAAGTACCTTATTAATTTCTAAAACTACAAAAACTGGGACTTTACGACTCCATTCTTTCAAAATTTCCACTTAGTTAGTGAGAGAAGTGAAACATGGGGGGTATATATAAGATCCCCTGGTGGAGCCACCCACCACAATTTTTTTTTGAACGGGTAACCCCCCCAAAAAAAAACTTTGTCAAAAGGTGGTGCCTAATTCGGCGCCACCCTTTTGACACATTTTTTAATTATCATATATATATATATATATATATATATATATTATTAAGTAAAATTTTTCTTAAAAATATTTTTTAAAACATATTTTAAGTATATTTCTCTTTTCTTAATCCTAAAAATCACTAATAAATTCATAATTATCTTTAAAATATAATTATATTCTAAAAATAAAAATGTTACACATGTCACAGTGCTTCTGTTAAATATTATGCCCAACATTTTGTAATGTTCTAGCCCATGCTTTTTGAATTGCGGCCTCAGGATGTGCCTACAAAATATGTATTTCAATTTCAGAAATTTAGAAACGAAAAAAATCCAAACTATTTAATCAAATAAATCACAATAATTACATACCACAATATAGTTATTCCAAACCTCCTCATTAGCGGTAACTGTATTTGTTTCAGCATCCCAACCAAATCCAGTGTGTTGTAACAATTGAGAAAATTATCTATGCTTCGTACGCAACCTATTGAACTTTTGCTTGATTTGGACTAAACTAAAAGTGCGTTGACTCTTTACATTTAACTTTTCTAGCATGTTTTTCCAAACTTTGAGGATAACACCATTTTTCATATTCCCTTTAGGTACTTCTTCCACCATAATATCAATGTAGCATTTAATGATATGCTTTGTCCAAACTGATTATTCTAATTGTTCTACCTTTCCACCGAATGCCATCTAAAATAGACAAAAGAAAAGAACACTTCGAACTTATGTCATTTTAGACAAAATTGCATACCTCAAATGACTTTTAACCCCAAATTTTACTACAACATAGTTGTACATGTTCTATATATAAAATATCTTCCTATGTGACAGCAAAACGTTCAACAGTAACAAGCACAAAAATGCAAATGGATAACTAACAAAATTCTCAAAATATGAAATATTTCCAAGGAGAAAAGGAAAATACCTTTGCTACTATGTTATTATCATAATCTAGATTCTGATAAGAAAACAAAGAAAGGAGAGAAGACAAAGTCAATTGGATGTGCTAAAACAAACAAGATATCAACGATAAAAGGCATCATCTAGTTAAAGAAAATGAAGAACAGATTACCAAAGAAATAAACACAATCTGCCATCATAAAAAAGAATACCCATTTTTATGCCCATATTATTTTTCATATTCAATCTCCTTTAATTAACACACTAATGTATATCTACATAGCCTCAAAAACTTCACTGCAAGTTATAATTGAAAGAAACCCAGAAGATCAACAAAGTCAAATGACATCACTTTACAAAATGATAATATCTAAAGAGATCATTCCAATGCTAGAGTTTGTACTAGTACAGTGAATAAAGATGGAGTGTCTCACGGGCATCCCAATACAACCCCCCACATAATTTAGAAGGATCGAGGAACAATGAAGTTGCTTTAAGCTCAATTGGCTTTTTCTTTTACATTAAACATATATAATTACTCTTTTTGGGCTTTTAGCCTCATCTATGTTCCCAAAAAAAAGATACAAGATGAAGAAACTCTCAGCTTCTCAAAATGCTTGAAGGAGAAAAGGTGAAGCTAAAGCTTGTCCCATCATACTAAAATTGAACAAGTCGTACTTATTTGAATAGTATAGTGTGGCCCCTTTTTTTAGACTCCATGCAATGCATTGAGCTCACATATAGTTAACAATAAATTTGAGTATAGTAAGACAAGCTCCTACAAAATATTGGGTTAAGAACTCCTCAATAAGTTAAGCAACAAGCATACTAGTATTGGGATGTATACAAGAATGAGAAGCCAACTCCATTGAATTCCTGCAAAGAGTTCAAAATTTGCTCATGTATCCACATGATATCATCAAGATAAATTAATGAAAACACATACACACAAAATCAAAGCAGGCGAAATGTGGCTCATAAGAATCATTATGAATAGTGAAAGATATAAAAATCCAGGTACAACGGAATAGGAGGGAGGAATCAAATTCATTATTCTAACCAATAAATCAATTATGTTGTTTGGCCACAAGCAAAAATCCTAAAATCCCAAAACCCGAAAGGAGGATCTTCTAGCTTAGAGAACATATAGCAGAAAGACACAGAGTAGTGAGAGAGGGAGGGAAACGAAAATAAGAAAGGATAAGCATGCAAGAACTAAGCTGTGGATTTAGTCCTCTAGCATCCATTATACAAATCCCCTTTGTAGATTAACACTTTCAGCAACAATTAAGCATGCATGTATAGGAAAATGAATACACAAGACACAAATACAATCAAAAAAATAAGCAGCAAGAACAAGTCCTACAGAGTTTTGAAATTGTTCGGCAGAAGAAGATGGTCGAAACTGTAAACTTCATCCAAACTCAAAAAGTAAAAAGTAAAAATAAAAATCTAAGTTCTCAGAAGTGATATCGAAACCTGATATAGAAATCCTGCTTCTAAGAGAGCAAGAATGGTCTGATTGATAACAAAAACGGCCATTGCACATCATGTGTGCTTGCATTGGGGAAAAAATTAAACTCACCATTTTAAAATCCAAAAGAAACACTGAAAGGACCAGCAAATGTGTGTGAAGTATCAACCAAAAGACATTTTTCTAAAGAAGAAGAAGAAAGAAAAGTCTCATTCACTGTTGAACTCCAATACAAAATCACCCCAAGGGAATTTACTAGCTCTTGTCTTACCGCCAAGTATATGATCTGACAAGATCGAGAAGCAAAGAATTATGATTCATGCCATGGATATGCACTTATGCTGGGTTTTGATGTTCCGAAGGGTTAACGTTCCATTAGCTTTGTTTTATCATGCGGGTTTTTAGAAAAAAACTGGATCAACAAGAATCTCACAAAAACAAAACGGACTTACCGATTGAGAACTGAGGAGAGAGGAATGAGAGATTGGAGACGGTGAACACCGTACTGGAGGGTGAATGGAGGGCAAGCAAGCGTAGAAGAAGGCAAGCAAGAGCATGAAGCTTCGGCGGCCACTGTTCAAAGCGCTCACAAGGTCACGACTATAGAAGAGAAGTCGAGGTCGAAGTAAACTCAGGTTTGGTTTTACAATTTTTGAGAACAAGAAATATGGAAAATGAAAACAGAAAACATATTCTGTTTCTTTTTTCAAGTACAATTAAATAAAAACACTTCACCAAACAGGTTTTTTATTTTTTATTTTATTTTAAAAAACAAAAAAACTGTTCTAAAAACAAGTAATCAAACAGGCCCTAATATACGGCCTCTTTGGCCCAAAGATAAAATCTCCACGACTCCAAGTACATAAATAATCACGCAAGTTAACCAAAAAAAAAGTTATAGAAGGGTTTCTAAAATTCTTTTCTGCAACTTCTCATGTTTAGTTATCCATGCTTTACAGTGTGAAGTCGATCTCTGTACTTGAAAATCAAATGATTACAAACTCAAATGAACGTTACCAATGCAAATGAATAGAACATGATCCCCACCTAATAATCACAGTGAAGTCAATCAGCAAGTAGAATACTAAGAATAGGATATTTAAGTCACTTTCTTTTTCAACACAGCAAAACTCTTGTTTGGAATAGCGATTGGAACATTCAAAAGTAGCTTTTCAATCGTAATTTACGATATACGAGATAAGTATGTAATAAGAGTTTTATCTCAACTTACGTAAATAAATACTTTTAGGGTCCCAAAGCTATCACAAACGAGCACTAACATAAATCACTTAATGGAGCCCCTCTGCTCCATGGGGTAGTCAAATCCACTTTCCAGTGCCCTGAGAAAAATATATATACATAGAAACAAAGGAGACTCATCAGACGGATCAGTTTTGACATACCATATATATTTACATACAATTATGGTGTAACCAGGTCAAAACCAAAGGAAAATTTCAAAAAAGACAATAAACCCGCGTTATAAACTACAACATGGCATCCTCCAAAAAATAGCACAGGAACTTGTCCAACTCAATGAACAGCACTAGACTGAATCGTACTGTTTCCTCTCTTCTTGTATTGATTGGAAAATTCTAACTGCCGATTCCGTCGCAGATCTAGGATTATGAGGCACGACTTTGATTACTCGAGTTTGTTGTCTGGTCTCAAGAGATTGCGGGGCTCCTTCTGTAACCACCGGAGCCATAGGGAACAGCGGAAGTGTGTCTCTTCCATCTGAATTTTGATCCGTGCTTATCCCCTGTGCCAGTTCACTAGGACTACTAGCTGTGCTTCTTTGTAATTCACTTCCCTTGGATGGGTGAATTTTCATGACATTTGACATACTCTCATTTCTCTGAACTGGGAAACTACAAGAGCCTTGGTTATTATGAGTGTTAAAGTTGGCTCCCACCCCAGATAAATGGCCATTAGAACCTGGTGCTGCAAAATGGTTCGTCTGTTCAACAGCTGACCCTGACATTGCTGGATTCATGACCGGCATGCCATAGGGAGCAAAGTAAGGATAACTAGCTGGAGGAGTGTCTGGTAGAAATCCGATTCCTTGATTAGAAGCAGGGACACCATAGGCAGGATTCATAAAATTGCCTCCCGAGGGAGTAGGCCCAAATCCTCGGCAAGCCACTCCCGAGAATCCTGGTCCAGGATACGGCTTGAAGACAAGCCCGTCAGAAGGAGACATAACAGGAATCAACCACTGATGCCCGGGTGACTGATGGAAATACCAGGGACCCATTTTACTGTCAACGGCTACATTTGCCTGGTGTGGATTCCCAGATAAAGGGGTGTAATTTGAAAGGTGGCTCCCATTTTTCACAGATGAAGCGGATGTCTTTCCAACCGCATTCTCTGCAGAACACTCCAGTTTATGGTTTAGCTTTTCAGAATCATCTTTGCGCTTGAGATTTCCTTGCCGAGGTTTTTCAACATATTCCAGTGGAAGTTTTTTAGGAGTAGATCCTTTGGTAGGAGATTTTCCCAGAAAAGCACCACCGTCAAGTAGAAAATCTGGTGATCCGGCAATCAACTTTTGAACCTGTTTAAGTAAGAAGGATTAAGTTGTATGAACAAACTAAGGGTTGATGATTTATGTCCACGTCTATGTGTGCATGTTAAAGAAAATATAACATGCTTCTGATTTTGGATAAAGCACTAGCCACATTAGCGTCATAGAAAACTTTACCTTTATCAGTCTGTGCAACTCAAACACTTGAACTGCAAACACTCTCTGTTGACTGTAGAGAGAAACAGGAGTTGGATCAAAAAAAGTGCACCATACAACGAGTTTTGAGATGCATACAATCAAAATAAGTCGACAATGCAGCATCTGGAACTATATATTGTCATGTTGAAGGGAATACCATATAACCCTAAAACCACCAAAACTCAGAATCTCCAATTGCAGTTGCTAACTGATCATGCGGGATATCTTCCAGTCTAGAACACATACTATTACCATTCCTTATAGAGATCTTAAGATGACTCTTACAAGAAGAATCAATGTATCAAGCGCTGACTAGACATAAATATGTTCATAAACAATCATGTTTAAAATGGAATTACTCATATGAAAGGCCAGATAAAAGAGAACTCAGAACAGAGAACTACATTTTATATTTCTGCTTCAAAATTAAGTCCAGACTCTACCTAAGAACACTGGGACATACAATTGTGGATAGATCCAGCATTGTCAATACAATCAACTAACCAGGAAAACTTCGTAGGACTTTATAACTTTCTCTCTCTCTCTCTTTTTTTTTTTTTTTGGGGGGGGGGGTGGTGTTTACATTCATCAAAATCAAATATGAAAGATGCCTGAATTTTTGTTTTTTTTGGGCCCAAAAAGATGCCTATTCGATTTATAACCAATAAAAACTACAGACAGATGCCTGTATTTTTTTTTTCCGGCCCAAAAAGATGCCTATGCGATTTAAAACCAATACAAACTACAGACAGTGGGGCATCTCAACTAGCCAAGGTGAGTACCATAAAATGGAAAATTTCCATCCCAAAATATCTCTTTACACAGAAAAATCATGAAACCATATATAAAACACTATTTATCTCCATAATATCTAACAACTCTTCACCATTTACTCTCCAAGTGTCCCTACCACACTTATAGTTATCATCCAGCATTTCTTGGTCCCCTTCTTAGTCCAAGCCCTTCAGTGCAGCATAAAGATACTTGCCCCAGTGGTCACAAGTTGAACCAAGCAAGAGGAAACCAAGGCAGGAATATATCCATACTCCAGATGCTAGATGATAGGGAATCATGAGATGATCTTCTGTCAAGGGATACCCCTTCAACACAGTACAATATTAAGCCCTGCTGTAAGATGATCCAGTACCCACCATTAAAAAATTAGTAAGGATTTTTAATATACAGAAACACCAAGTTAGAAGGGACCCCCAATACTATCAATATTTCCTTTCCTCAAAACTACATACAAAAATCCTTAATTGAAAATTTCAAAAGTAACATCAAATCCACATCCCTAATATCATTTTCAATCAGAGATGCATTAAGAAGTTGCTGCATTTATAGCAGCACAAAAACAGAAAAATAAACAAAAGAATCCCAGCAAAAGATAGGTAGTGGTTTACAAAAACCCATCTTTTTTCAATCCTACCTTTCCTCTCTCCAAGGGAAATTTTTTTCAGATTTTCAAACTGAGACCTCATATACTAACCAAACAGGTCCATAAGAAGATAAAAGAAGGGGAGAGGATTTGTCATCACTACATGCGTAATTAAGCTAATCGATCAAAGGGAAAACTTCCACCAACAGTAACTATGATAGAGGGTATCTCCCCTTTGCCATACCTTTTCACTTGTCATGATATTTAAGGGCGGGAATGACATTTTGTCATTCAAAAACTATGATAACCAGAAAAATCAACAAGAAGCACATTTTACAAGGCCAAAGCACATGAAAGAGTCCACCAATAAGATAATTAAAAAGAGTGGGCAAGAAAAAGGCAAGACCAATACAGAAACAAAGGCCACTGACAAAAAAGAAACTTACTTGACTATCGCTGTTCTTGCTTTCCAGAAATGTTTCTGACCTATTATTTCCACAACATCATCTGGAGAAATTTTTATGCTTGACAAATTATCTACCATGGAGGTCTTGGAAAAATTTCCATTTCTTTCTATATGACCATTCTGTATTGGACCATCAATCCTGGTATCATGACATTCGATGTTATTGATAGCCTCCATTGGACCATTTTTATCTGCCGTAGAATGAAAACAACCTCTTGGCGAGGGGACATTTCCTGTCTCTGTATCCCTTGTTGATTCAACAAGACCCTCACCATGTCCAGTGTCATTGGATTGTGACCCAGCTCCACATTCTGGCTGTATAAAAGCATCTCCTTGATGTAATCTGCTAAGACTTGCCATAGGACAATCTTGATTTGGAGTCACCTTGGCTTGCCTCACCAGCCTATCAGTATTTTCTCCCTTTGATATGTTTCTAGCAGATTTTGCCTGGTCTCTACTTGGGCTTACTTTTGGAAGCCCTTCACGGTCACTGCTCCTCAAACCTCTTCTCATGTTGACATGAGGCGAACCAATTTGTTTTGGGTCTCTCTCACAATTGTTTTGCCCATCAACTGAAGACGCAAAATGCCCAGAGCCCATGGGAGTGATTTTATTCCCATTAAAACTCTTCTGAGTTTTATCATTAGAATTACCACTCCTCGAATGAACATATACAGGAACCCTAAAATCATCTTCATCTACCTTCTTTCTCTGTTCAAGTTGTGCAAACGAAGTATTCAGATTTGTCCTATCAGATTGATGAGAAATATTCTTTCTAGCTCCATAAGTAGGTGTTTGGGGAACTGGAAAGGCATAACTTCTGTCTGGACAAGTAGCCTGCAATCATGTTTCTCCCAAATTCAGAAAGAAAAACATCTATTTCTTAATCATTTCACATAAAGCAGCAAACTCTGAAAACTACGTACTTCCAGGAAGAACGTCAAAATTAAAAAATAAGTATCCGGTGAAATAAAGTTACACTACCGTTCTTATGCCGGAAGGAACTGAGCAAGCACAAAAATTACAACTCAGTCAAAAATTACATGCCTTCTCAGAAAAAGCATACATATAAACCAACTCAGTCATCCAGGTACAGAGCACGATGGTAGCAATCCTTCAGTACCCAAGCTCTGGTTTCACTCGATCAAAGTTAGAAGAACTTCCCAAAGGATATAACAAATTTCCTAAGATATGAGCTAACTATAAATTAATTTAATGACAAAGTTCCCATCACGTAACACACCACAACAATCTATACGGACCAGTAGTTTGTTTAGTTAATGCATTCCTGCTGAAAAATGTACTTCCCTGTTAATTAATTCCCCAACTACAGATGAGTTTGTCGCCTCCGGTGCCCTATTTGAGGACTTCTTTTTGGTGGCGAATTTGCTGAAGGATAAGTGTCGAAGGGCAGGTGTGAATTCGAAAAACGAAGAAGAAGAAGAAGAAGAAGAAGAAGAAGAGAAGCTGTGAGGAATATAGACAAAAAATCACAATCTAATGTATACCTGACTTGAAGATGCTGGGGGAACTGTATTGCTATCACCATGTGGGTTGAGTGGAAGAACGCCTGGCTTGAATCTCTGAGATGGAACACTGAGCAATTCATAGAGGGCCATCTTATTCCTAGGAGGTGCTCTTGGCCCTCCCTTCTCCGTATCATTGACGTGGAGTCTAGGGAACATTGGCCCCGTGAACTTATCATCTTTCCCTGGCTTCATCCTCACTCTTGATAATGTAACAAAACGTCTTCTATGTAAAGAAGGTATCACGCAAAGACGGCATGACCTCCAAACCAGTCATCCACGTATAGAATCCCAAAACAATTGAACCCAACTAGCAAAGCAATTTCTAAATCGCGCAACTCGAAGTAAACTACTATGCTGCGGACACAAAATTTATGAAAAAACTAGATGGGATCAGTTCCACTTCTCGACAAGATTTTTTTTTTTTTTTTACCAGCTACAAGATTAGCACTTCTGCTCAATTGGGTGCCGCGCGGGTATGTGAAAAGTCAATCTCGCAAGCAATAATTCCAAACTGATCTGTTCACCCAAAAAAAAATCTCAAAACTGATTCAAACCAAACCACGTGCTGCAATAATTTTCCAGGATGGAAAAATAATTCCCGATTGCCCGAATCATTATAGTAGCTCACAAATCGGACGAGAAATCTGAAGTCAGACTCAGACGCCAAACTCTGCTGCTGTTCTGGAGTCAAAATTAAGCGATCTGTCGGGGAACAAAAGTCGACCAATCAGAGCAGAAGCGTTCTGTGATGAAAACCAATGGTAGATATTGATAAAGCTGCGAAGATTACCGCAAACTGTAGAGATATTTAGAAGGAGGGAATAGATTGAGGATAGATGGAGAGAATAGAACAGATTCGTGAAGAAAAAGTACGAGGTGATGTGGCGGATTTAGGGATTCCTCCGAGTATCATCATCAAAAAACAAAAAAAGGGGAAATAGCAAAAGTGCGGAGTTGTGGGCCTTTTCTGGATAGAGAGAGAAGCTCCTTTTTGCACTTAATTAATCATCTTGATTTGTTGTCCAAATCTTATTATTTGTTTCTAGATAATCGCATCCCTTTCTTAGTACTTGCCCTACAAATGCTCTTCACTTTTTATTTTAATTTTAATTTTTAATGCGACTTGTTCTCTACTTCTCTCCTCGTCCCCTCTGGCGCCTGCAGCCGTAGGAGAATTTTTAACAACTTACCTTTTTTTTTCTAATAGACATTCAACCATGATTTAGGAATTCAGACCGGATCGATCGGTCTGATTTGGGAACCGACAGACCGGTGGTCAATCAGGGTCAATTAGGTTTGATCCTTTTTAAAAACAATAATTCTTTTAATTTTTTTTAAATTTTATATAAATAAGTCTAAAATATTCAATTTATTACTGGTTTGGCCCCGGTTTAACTCTGGTTTAACTCCGATCTGACTCACTAACCCTTGACCCAATATTCCGATCGATCCAGTAACCGGTCCGAATTTTAGAACCTTGCATTCAACAACCTTCTTCTTTTGTCTTGAATATTTTAAATTTTGATCAATATGTTCTTTTTTGTCGCCATCATGATCTATAAGTTCTAAAAAGTAAATATGTATTATTTTAAATACAAAGGTAAAAATTTTATTTTAATTGTAATAAATAATAATGATTAAAAAGTAAAAATGAAATTTAAATAATTCAAATTAAATTTAAATTATCAGATTTACTAATTACAGCAGCCTTCGCATTCATTTTGTTTAACAACGTATATATCTATTGTTTGTTTAGGATAGCTTTTTAAGAGTTTATAAGTGATTTTTATATAAATTGAGAAACTCATCTCACATATTTACATCGTATATCATAAATCACAATTGAAAATCTGTTTTTAAAAATTTCAATCACTATTTCAAATAAACACTTAAGTTAAAAAATTTGTTACATAATTTTGAGAAAGAAAATACAACAGGCAATAATGATAGGGCGTTCAGTGAATTTAAATTACAAAAATATTAAGTGCCCATTTAGAAACACCCGCAGTCATTTAAAAATAGCTCTTTTACTTTTTATTAGACAAATTACAAAACATTTTGTAAATTAACAAGTCAATTGAATCCCCAAATCAAAGTTAGATTAAAAAGATGTGATAAAAAATGTAGCATAAATATATTTGTATGACTTTTTCTCCTTTTTGATTAAGGTTAAATAGACAGAGAGAGATAACTTTGACTGGCGAATCACTTTTTGGTTTTTCATTGCGTGGCCTCCAAAGAATCTCGGAGTTTGTGGGATGATGTAGGTATATAGCTGGGTGGGGTGGGGTGGGTGACGTGGCTCCAGAGGGTTGGTTGGTGTTGCAGCGGTTGTACACGTGTCGTTCATTGATTGAAAGATAGTACTTAATGCCATCAAGGGATCAAAATGACAGACAGAGGGAAGGGCACAAAGAAAAAGCAAGATTCGATGAAATCTGCATTCGTCACCAACCCCAGTATTAACTAATCACAGCCATCTCTTTGTTTTTTTTTTTATGTCGTGTGTAAAATAAAATATGAGGTAAATACCGTTAAAAATATTAAATGGTTTTTATATTTTTTAATGAGTACATATAATTTTTTATTTCTAAAGTTTGGTCCAATTTTAGTTTTGATCCCTACAATCTAAATCGATGGTTTTAGTTCATCAAATTTACTCCGTTCATAACCGTTCGTCCCTCAAGTTTGAAATTAGTAATTTTGATCCTTCAAGTTTACTCCGTTTATAACTGGTTGTCCCTCAAGTTTGAAAAGAATTTGATGGCGCTTTTAACTGCTTTAATTCATCCGACGTGACGCTAACACCATTAAAATAGTTTGTGTTATGTCTTTTAGGAAAGCTGATATGACAAACATAATATAATATATTATATTGTGTTTTAAAAAAAAGAAAAAAATGGAATCAAAACGAAACACACAAGTTAGAAATAACTTATGTGTTATGCCTTTAAACTCGTGCGTTTCGTTTTGATACCCTTTTTTTCCAGCACAATATGATATATTATAGTATATTTGTCATATCAGTTGTTCTAAAAGGTATGACACATAAGCTATTTTAACAGTGTTAACGTCATATTAAAAGAATTAGTGCTGTCAAAGGTGCCACCAAGTAAGGTAATTAAACTTAAACCGGCCAGGGTATCAGGTCAAAAGCCAGTGAGTCAAACCGTAATTAAACTGGGACCAAACTAGTCAGAAAGTGAAGATTTAAGAGTTATTGATATGAAATTATAAATAAAATAAAAAATCGATTTAAAAAAAAGTTGAATCATGTTGATTCCTGGATCGGACCGGTTTGCCGATTTTCGGGCTGAATCGATCGGTCCATTCTGGGTTTCATAACATGGCCATCAAGTCATTTTTAAACTTAAAGGATCAATAGTTATAAACAAAGTAAACTTGAGGGACTAAATTACCGATTTCAAATTTGAAGTGACTAAAACCAAAGTCGAAACAAACTTCAGGGGTCAAAACCACCGGACGAATTTAACAGCGTTAGCGCTACGTCAGATGAATTAACTCCGTTAAAGGTGCCATCAAATCCTTTTTAAACTTAAGAGACTAATTGTGATAAATGAAATAAACTTAAAGAACCAATACCACCAATTTTAAATTTAAGAGGCCAAAAATTATATTTACTCCTTTTAAATTAAACTTTTTCGTCCTCAAGCAGACTCCCCCGTGGGCGAAGCGCGGGAACGTGGGCCTGTTCACTTTCCCTAAAGTTTGATTTCTTTTAAATAAACCCTACAATTATACACCTAATTTTATATTCTTATTGGATCTTCATGGACCATCAGTTTATTCTGCAATCCATGAAGGGGTGTCATCTCTAAATCAATGGTTAGACCCCTTGTGTGTTTAGGATTATATGTCTTCAAACCATATGTAATAATTGTGTGAAATTATAAAACCTTATGGATTTAATTGATTAAAAATAAATTTTAGGGACCAAGTCAGTGGCTAAAAAAGTGTGAGGGACAAAACTTTCATAATTATTTATATGGAAGAGTTTGCATCATAGGCTTTCTATAATAAAAAATAATTAAATAGATTTTATAAAATATAATAAATATTAGAAAAAGGATCTCATAAATTATTATTTGAGAGCAGCTTTGCTTAATTCCACTTTTGTTCTTATTATAAGATGCTTTCTATAAAAAAAGATCGATAATCCTTATTATAAAGTCACTACATATGATACTATACATTATGTATTTTTAATATCACCTCTATTTAAAAATCTCACTTATTGTACTTTTATGACTATTTATCTGTACTCTAATTCATTGTATTAAATATGGATAAATTTAGAAGTTATTTTAAGCATTTAGTCAAGGGTTCAATCTCTAACAATGTATATGGAGATGTCTCATAGTTAGTACTAAAGCCCCTTCTGAAAGTTTATGGTGCGAGGAGATTAGTCACAGCTACCAATAATAAATATCTTGCCTAGAGAGATAAATAACTTGTAATAAGTATTTGGATGGTATGATATGACAGGAAATATAAACAATATTCCAACCTTTTTTAATATAATACAGAAAACAAACTATATATGTAAAATCCAAATCTATCTTCGTTGTGAGTTACACTAGGTGGAGGTTTTTATTTTTGACCCTAAGAAGGATGCTATACTTCTATAGTTTATTTACTTTATTTTGAAGTTAAAAAATATGAATATAAGTAATAATTTTTATAATAATTTTCATTATTTCATATTTCAAATCCTATTACTTATTTTACAATTTTATAGAATATACAAAAATTATGTTTGTTTGAATATGTCTGAAAAAAATAAAAACGAGGTTTATCGTGAACTATCATATTATTTGTGTCTTTAAAATAAATAGGTGAGCCACATAATTTTAAAAAGTAAGCAAGCTTACCGTCACATTAATATTTTATATATTTTATATTGATAACCTGGTTTAAGAAAAAGGCCAGTATTTGGGCAAAAAAACAAAAGAAAAATGCCAGTATTATGATGAATTGTCTTCCATATTACACCAGCGATGTGGATAAGAAGGAGGAGGTTATCCATAGCTGACGATTGATGCTGACGCGTTCAGTAAGTAATTCTATTTATTAGATACGAAAATAATGAACTAATTAGACTGGGCGCCCATCAACGGTCATTGTATAATCCAGTCCAATACAGCTACAAAATAAATAACCCGCAATATACTGGTGATATAAACCTCACCAGATACATATGGATAATGATCCACTCTTTTTTTTTTTTTCCGGGTTTACGTCAGGAACAAATATGCGCAACAAAAAATTTGACGTTCTTTTTTGTTGTAAGGGAACAAGTTTACAGTCTATTTAGAGCCATCTAAACATTATCACTTTATCTAGATCACTTTTTTACAAAATCTATTATGCCCAACATTTATTTTTAAAAATCACTGTTATTATTATTATTTTTTCAAAAGCTATCATCCATAAGCTAATTAAAAGAAACCCATAAACAGTATTTCCCATTCCTTTTTTTTAAAAAAAAAAAAGAATGGTGTGATAGTTGGAGGTGGTCGGGGTTGTGTGATGGTGATTCTCATCAACTTCACCCCTTCTTCTGTAACTTTTATTTTTCTTGACTTGGCCTGGGGTAATGACTTGTTTTCTTGCTTGCCCTATTTAGTCATTTTATACCGAACTAAACTGTAATATTTTTCATTTTAATTAATACATTGATATTTTACCAAAAAAAAAATCAGGACACGTGATTAAATGACCTGATGTGAGGTTTGAAAATAAGAAATGACAGATTTAAATAGAAAAAGTTATCATGCTCGTCAGGTCTGATAGAAGATGAAATTTCACATTAAAAAATTAAAAATAAAACAATTCTGATCAGATTATGGAGAAATCTTGCTAGCCCACCAAGGTTAGACGTCTTTTTTTTTTTTTTTGTGGTGACTAAAGGATTACATACAGGCCTTTTTTTCTTTTTTTTTTTTGACAAAGAGTGTTGCAGGCATTGAAACCTGGTTATTTCAAAACCCTGGGACAAAAAACCCGATTCTGTCTCCATCCCTAATGCAAGCGAGCCCATTAACTTCACGATCAATAGGGGAAATGGTGATTTCCCAGTTTTTCACTCTCACTCTCAATCAAGTAAAACTTTTCAAGAAGCCTGTCGATGCAGTCAGTTATTTAAATTTATAATTTTTGGAAGAAAAAAGTCGTTTTTGTCAAAAAGGTTCGCCATTAAAATAATCTAACTTGTTTAGATTTGTGCTCATCATATCCATCTCCTGATTTTTTTTTTTAGTCCAAAATATCCATCTCCTGATTTAAGAGGCGAGAATCCAAAAAAGTATATATAAATACATATATAATGCATTTTATAAATGCTGGGTAATGACGGGGGCAATATATCAAGGATCATCATCTAAATCTGATCGTAATATCAAATGCATATCGTGTTTGTTTGAAATAGTGATTGAAGTCTTCAAAAACAATTTTTTAATCGTGATTTACGATATACGAGGTAAGTATGTAAGATGAGTGTTATCTCAATTTACGTATATAAATACTTAAAAGCCTTTTAAACATTCATCCAAACAAGCTAACAACGGGAGTAATTTCAAATGCATGTAAGGGGGGAAAAGTCAAAATGCCATTTGACCCACCCTTTATTCGATCGGCATAGCTAAGAGAACGGTCCGATTCTTTTAGATCTTAAATTTGTAAGGACCAAATTTAAGATTTTTGACTCAAAAATAAAAGTAAGCTTAAAAGGGTTAGCCTTGTAGGGCTGAACCTTTTTAGGCCCGTATATATTTTTTTATTTTTTAAAATTATTTATATGATAATAATATTATTAATTGTTTATACTTTGTTAATGATATTGTAAATATTTAGTTGTTATTATCTTTTTTAGAATTAAGTTTCATAAGGATATCTTGTATTAAGAATCCTACAAATTAAAAACTTATAAAAGATATTTCTTATTTCATAAGTATTCTTACAAATTTTATATTTTTTGACTTATTCTCTAAAGATTATTTTATTTATATCTTGTACTGTTTATTTTTTTGATTACATCAATGTTTGAAGACCTGGACTGTCGGTTGAAGTGTTTGCCAGGTCGTTTTGATAGATTTAGCCGTTTTGAGAGTTTAGTCGTTTTAAACCACTTGTAGCTGGCATTTGAGTCGAGAACCACTATTAAGCCGCGAACTAAAATGGCCGCTAAACTCTGACGGAAAAAAAAATAGAAGGAAGAAGATGAAGACAAGGCTATAAAAGAGAAATATAAAGGAAGAAATTACTTACTAAAATAATACCATGTTTCGAACAAAATATAAAAAAGTGCATTGCATGGATTGTTAAACACAACCTTAGTTTCAAATCTTCTAACGTTTCCTAATAGTTGGAGAAATGCTCAAATGAATAAAGAAAGGAACGATGCTAAGAAAGTAGAAAAAGGAATGCATGTGAAGAATAGCAAGAGGCATTAGAGATGAAAAGTCGAAAATATGAGAGAGAAAACAAAAGGCAAATATAAAAAAAGAGATACACGTTAATTTGACAGGCTATTCATTTAGTAGGATAGGCATAAGAAATCATTATTAAAAGTATAATTATACATATTAATTATTTACAAAATCTGTTCTCCCTCCGAAAATGTTTTTGGAAAAATAGAGGCAACCCACAAATATCAAAAGTTACATTAAAAAATATTTATATTATACTCAAATTCTAAATATAAAAGAGAATTGATTTTTTTAGATGTTAGGAAAATTAATTAAATGATTTTAAAATATTTATATTTATCATTTTTTCTCTAAATTATTTTTCTTAACTTATAAACTGATATACATATAATATAATTAAATAACTTATTTAGCGTCCTTAATCTCTCCCAAAAAAATCAACTATGTCTTATATTTATGATATTTTAAAAAAATAAATAACATTATAAGGATTTTTGCTGGTAAAAAAAATAATATTATAAGGATTTAAAAATTAACTATCAACCATTTTTTTAAATATATTTATGTAATATGTTTGTTGGTAATGTGGTGTTAAGTTGATTGTTAACTTGTTAATGAACTCTTTCCAATTATTTTTTTTGTTGGGGCATATTTTGTTGCTATTAATTATTTTTATATAATTATATATGTATATATTATATTTTAATTTAATTATTATGTGAATGGTGTGATCGAATGGTCTAACTGATTTAACCATTTGAATCATGATATGCTGACCTTTACGGCTTGTTATCCGGTTTGACTTTTAAAATATTGAACTACTTATATTTTTCAAAACATATTTATAAGAAGTATTTTTAATTTTTTTAAGTCTTGTTATTAATTATTTGTAATTGTAGTATGTGGACAATAATTTACCTTTGATTATGACTTAGTAACTGTAATTGTTTGTTGCATGATGCGTACCGTTTACACCATAATTTTGATAACATTTGTATGTTAAATTAGAGCTTTTCATTGTTGTAATTTTTTTAAAAACCTGAAAAAAAATAATAAAAATTGTTAAAATAGTTTCGGCCATGTATGACCGGCCTAAGCCCTTATGCTCAAAGGCCAGACTTTGAAAGATGATTGTTTTTCTTTAACCTGATTTAAAAAAGCCAGCCCTTTTAAGCATTGATCAGTAAAAGGCCGACCCTTTTTACCAGTTCTATTGATTAGCCATCAGATTGCCGCTGGTTAGGAGAACCATCTACTGTCAATCAATTGCCCTTGGCAGATTGGGTGAATGTTTAGGAAACACCCAAACTGCGGTTTTAGAAGCTATTTTTTGTAAGCTGAGATAAAATTCCTTTCACATATTTACTTTATAAATTATAAAAATTATTTTTAAAAAGTTAATCCAAACAAATTTTGGCAGTGATGCCACTAAGTGATTAAAATGACCATACAAGTATTTATTATTTTTCTTATTTTATATATAAATCAGAGGTATTCCCACTAATAGCAAATGAAGAATTGTAAAATTCAAAAAAAAAAAAACAAGAAACAAAAGGTGTCAAAAACCGGAGGAACAATTGCAAGTTAATATATAAAAGTTGGATAAAATATATAGATAACTAAAGTGTACTTTTAATTTTTTTAAGTTTACTTGAAACATATTTTTTATCCCTTAATTATATAAAGTATAAGTTTGATCTAATAATTTTAACATTATTAATATTGTTAATGAAAAATGTTAACGTGACAAATTCAAGTGATGACCATGTGTAATTAAATGTTATTGATATTAATTTTAATATATGTATAAATAAAAAAATATATAAAAATATAATGAAGCCGTCTATGTCAAAATCTTGATTGTACTAAAAAAATTATAGTTTAATAATCTAAATATCAAAACTTTAATTTTATTTGTAGTGATTTGTCAATTTATTTTAGTTTAATAATCTAAATATATTATATTAAAAATTAAAACTTAAATATGTTTCGTTAGCTGCATAAAAAAAAGTCATCACTTAAGTTTGTTGTGTAACAATTTTTCATGAACAATATTAACTATGTTAGGAATATATGAACAAAAGTATACCTTATAAAATTAAAGGATAAAAAATATACCTTATATAAAATTTTAAAAACTAAAAGTATACTTAATATAAATTGTAAATTATAAAGGGTTAAGGTGTAAATTTAACAACCAAGTTTTTCCCACTGGATGTCTGGTACAAATAAATTTTGAAAAGAGCAAAAATAACAACGAACAATTAAAATTTGTGCAAATTTAACAAGACCGTTAAATTTGACATAACGGCGTTAAATTATAAAAAAAGAAAACCCCTAACGACGTTAGATCAAATTTAACGGTTTTGTTAAATTTGCACCAATTTTAATTTTTTATTCTTATTTTTATCCCTTTCAAAACTTATTTGTGTCAAACATCACTAAGAGAAAATTTCATTACTAAAATTACCCAATTATAAAATTTGATTTATCAAAAGTTATTCAAGACCCCTCGAACCTCCCAATTTGGAAGCGGCAAGCGTACCATTTTTATATTAAATAAACAAGTAAAGTTATAAAACAATGAGCAAAATAATAGTAGTATAAAAAAGTCATAAGATTCATGGTTAAGAGTTTGAAAACAGAAATTTCAATTTTATAACATATCAATCTAGATTTTTTACTAATTTATTATTATTAACACTATTTCAATAATAATAAAAGAGAAAAGAGAATGAGGAATTAAAAAACATGACTAAGGTGTTTTATGAAATACATGTTATATTAAGTAATTTTATTAATTTTTTAACATACTTAAATTAAATTAATGTATCTTATATTAAGGATTGAAGAGATAATTGATTTTGATTTTTTTTGTCATACTTATACTCCCTCCGGTCTTTAATGTAAGACATATTTGGGGAGTTGATCTTTGTTTTAAATATAAATCAAATTTTTTATATTTAACAAATTTTTCCTTCTATCAATAATAATTAAGGGGAAGAGAAAATGAGGGAATTGAGATATGACTAAGATATTTTTAAAAAAATATATAATACTAACTAACTCAGCTAACATTTTTAATCTACTTAAATTAAATAAATATGTCTTACTATGTTAAACACTAATATCTATTGATTTTATAATATACTCGCTTTGGTTATTTTTATAAGCAATTTTTATCTTTATTATGTAAAAAAAAATCAGTTAAAATCAGTTAAAAAAATAAATGTGTTAAAAAAGTTATGTTTCTTTTAAATATGTCTCTATTTATGAAAAGAGCATAGGAGAGAGAAATAAGTAATAAATATGAGAGAATATGAATATAAAATATGAAAGAGAACGTATAATAAATGAGTAGATGAAGAAGAATTAATTATAAGTGGGGATATTAAATATAAGGATATGTATTTAATAGAGATAAAAAAATTATTTATAAAAAAAACAAAAAAAAAAGTTCCTTCTAAAAGACGGAGTGAGTATACTGTATGGATGAATAGAAGTTTCTAGCGCAAGTGATTAAAAGGGTAAAAAGGGGAAAAAAAAGCGGCTGTTTCCGGAAGAAAGGAGAAGAGCAAACCGAAACCGAAAGAAGGAAAAGGGAATGAATAAATGGCGTTAGGGTGATGAGAAAAGAGTGATGTGCTTGGATGGTCCGATCACATGGCTTCTCCTCCTCCATCATATCAGACAGATCTTCCTCTTCCCTCAGCCTCTCAACCTGGTAATCTCTCACTTTCCTTCTCTTCCGTCTCTTTTTCTCAATCCACTCTTCATTTCACTTTTCCTCTGTTATATTTTTATTCAAATTTTTTGGTTGAACATGTTTTGATTATGTTGATCGGTTTAAAACATCGATTTGCTCAGTCTTCTACAGCTTCCTCGGCTGTTTTCCCCCCCTAAGATAATGTGTATTAAGCTCCTTGCTAGTTGATAGTGTGTTTCCTTGAATCGTAACCTGCTTTTCTGTTGAACCTAATTGGAACTCTACCGTTGAATTGCATTGACTTGTTTGGAATTTCAATGGCAAATCAGGTGACAAGTTTCTGGATCATGAAGATCGTTCAACTCCGGTTCCAATTCATATTGTCACCAGTGCATCTCAACTTCCTGTTGAATTCCTCGAACCCTCACCTCAAGAGCAACTCGTCATTGGTTTCGATTGTGAGGGCGTCGACCTGTGTCGCACTGGGGCTCTATGTATAATGCAGGTGTGCTACACTTGCTTGCCTTGTAAGCTGAACAAGAGAGCTTGTGATATATGTACTGGAGTCGGGTGTTTATGTCAGTTTTATAATATCTAATTATGTTGGAGCAACTTATGTGAATAGAAAGAACCTAAGTCCACTTGTCTTGTTTAGTTGAGACGGAAAGCTGCTATAAAAATGTTTGGCTTTGAATGGTAATACAATACTAACTACCTCTCACAAATATCACAATTACATTCTCCTGTTAGCAGCGACATTATTAGCAAGGTTATATTAAGGATATGTTATTAATTCTCAAGGGCAGCACTTTAATGCTTCTCATTTTGCATCTTATTGTTCGAGGGGTCAATGTTTTCTGCTCTTTATACGTGTAATTTGGAACCTTCTCTTTCTACACCCAGTCTTTTCGCATTCAGGACTCTCGATGAGTTCTCATCTTATTTCTATGCTGTCTACTGAGTTTTCATCTCCCTGCAGCTTGCATTTCCAGATGCTATATACCTGGTTGATGCAATCGAAGGGGGGGAGACGCTTATTAGAGCCTGCAAGCCTGCACTCGAATCTAGTTACATAACAAAAGTGATTCATGATTGCAAACGGGACAGTGAGGTATCTGATTGATTTTATTGCTTTCTCATTACTTTATCGTAAGTTATGAAGTTTAATTTATCCTACCATTTTAGCATTTTCCTACTCTTTTTGACAATCTGAAGAGTTAATAGACATGTTCTTGTTTCATAGGCACTGTATTTTCAATTTGGCATCAAGTTGAACAACGTGGTGGATACCCAGGTAAGCCTTATTATTTATCATTACCAAGCCAATTTTTCTCCCATTTTTGGTAGCATTATTAAGTCAAACAACTATATTGCCTCCATTGTAGCACAAATTTCATATTGTAAGGACTTGAGAAGATCTTAGGAACGGTTCTGTGCGCATTGGGAGAAAGGGCTTTCAAATCTCAGCTAATGGCTGTTTTGAGAAGAATACTGTTCTAATTCTACTGAATCAGCTTCTTACAACAACATTTTTCTCTTGAACATTTAGAATGAAGACATTATCAGTCATTGACTTAAGTGTGCCTAATATTAAGTCCAAGGTTTAAGGGCCATTCTCCAAGTTTAACTTCTTTTCTCTTCCTCAATGTTGCATTTGTTTTTTCGAAAAAGGCAAGGCAGGAGAGAGAGAATGAATTTTTTATGGAACTTAATAAGTTTCTTTCTTAGATTTTTTTTCCCATCTCCATATTGTTAAATATTGCCTGGCCGAGCTAAGTTTCGTACCCTAACATCTAATATGATGGTGTTTCAAACTATTGATCCTCTGCTCCTTGAATTAATTCTTATTATACCCTGCTTCGGTTCAGATTGCTCATTCATTGATAAAGGAGCAAGAAGGGCAGAAGAGATTGCCGGATGACTACATTTCATTTGTCAGCCTCCTTGCAGATCCATATTATTATGGTATGATATATATCATGGTATCTGTTAGAATTTATCTTCTCCCTGGGACTCTATTTACTTGCCAATTTAGGCTAGGTGCAGATTTTATTAATCCTCTAGGTTCCTTTGAGTCTTTTGCTTACTACCTTCATATTCACTTTTGGGGTTTGAATGTAGGTATATCATATGATGAGAAAGAAGAAGTTCGCATCCTCCTTCGGCAGGTTGGTTTTAAAACCATATTATTATATAAGAACAGGATATGATTGCAACTCAATTTTTATTCCTTGAAATTGGTGGTCTAACATCAACGTTAGGGCAGGTCTTATGCTTGATTTTTTCATGTGACGTTTGATTTCTTCATGTGACCTTATCATTAAGGTTTGATTTAGTACAGTATATACTACTATGCTGTGATTGATGTATGCTGTGAATTATTGAAACACATGTAAAAAGCAGTAAACACCAACTATCTTGGTCATGCAATTTAAGATTTTACTTATTGGAAACTTCACCTTTATAATCTATTTTTATAATGATTTTTCTGTTCAGGTAAATAAAAAGAGTGTTTAACTGATGCCCAAATGTTGGTGTAGTTGTCTTCAAATCAATGTGTCATGATATCGTTTATTAATATTATTTCTTGATGTTATGTCAGGACCCCAAGTTTTGGACATATAGACCATTATCTGAACTAATGGTCCGTGCAGCTGCTGATGATGTTCGCTTTCTTCTCTACATCTATCACCGGATGATGGAGAAATTAAATGAGCGATCACTATGGTATCTTGCAGTTCGTGGTGCACTCTATTGCCGATGTTTTTGTGTCAATGACAATGATTATGCAGACTGGCCATCTCTACCTCCTATTCCAGGTATAAATATAATTCCTTGTTCAATTCTCTGGCAGGTTGCTAGTGAAAATGAAATAAGGTCTGAATCATGAACTGCATTTAGGTTGCAATTTACTGGTGGAAAATTTGCCATTTTGTTGATCCATTTATTATGATATGACTATTCTAGGTTCAGCAAGAATGGGTTTTTTGTTTTAGCTAAATTTTTGTCTGCTCTGTTTTTAAGATTTCAATCACTGAGGCCAGGAAGTATATGATTTTTGGCTTTCTTATGTAAGCTATTATAACTAGCAAGTTGATAGATGCGACTGGAATAAATGACTGAGCGTACAATTAATTATGTTATTAATTACTAATTCGTGTGCTTATCTATTAGATAAGTTGACAGTGGATGGAGATGCTCCCGAGGAAGAAATCCTCTCAGTTCTTGATGTTCCCTGTGGAAAGATGGGACGCATTATTGGGAGAAAAGGGGCGACAATCATGTCAATCAAGGATTCCTGCAAGTAAATATTCTGTTTCCCGCCTTCCAATAAATAGTATTCCCTCCAATCTCTAATATAAGAGTTTGACAAGAGGTTTACTTTTTTGATTCTAAATGTAAGAACTTCAATCCACCTTGTCTCACAAATTTGTAATTTTTCTCCAAAGTATCCTTACTATTCATTGGGGTAGTTCTAATGCTTTCAAGTAAAGAGGGTATTTTAGGGAATCCAATTCTCATTTATTATAAATTACTAACTTAATTAATTTTTTTAATGTTGACAAATTAGTTATCTAACTCTTATAATAAAGATCGGAGGTAGTAGTTTTTTAAGAAGTACTCCTCTTGGTGGTTTTAACTTTTAAATGTGTTTGCTGGTTCAGTGCGGAAATTCTAATGGGAGGTGCAAAGGGCCCACCTGACAAGGTTAGAATTCAATTTCCATGTCTTATAATTGGCATGATTTCTCACATAATATGATAATATTGAGTTGTTACATATCATATTATCATTCATCATGGGATGAAATCTTGGCATGTGAAAACAAGAAGCTTTATTCCTTTAAGAGGGGCTAACTACATAGATCACCTGACACGGTTGTACTGTATCAATAATTCATTATTTAGATATATTATTTACTAAGAGATCTCATTTGATAACTTCCCTAAACATCCTTCTTAGCCTCCCTCTACCTTTCTATACAGGGCAAACAATTCTTTGCCCTTTTTTCTCAATAGATGTTATGCCAACTTTTTTTCATTTTTATGTTATCTTTTCTTGCATGACCATACATCTTAGCATTCTCATCTCTGTCACCTCAGTTTGTCGCTCTTGTATCTACAATCAATGCTCAATATTCCCCGCTATATTGCAAAAGAGGGCTAAATGATGTTGGGATTTTTGTTTTTACTTGTGGCAATGTTTAAGACTTGCAGCTGATTTTATAGTATACTAACAATCTTATTAAAATGTCTTGAAAAATATCTAAGGTTGGTTATTCTGAAGTGGCTTCTTAATGGTTGTGACTTATAATGATATTCTCTTGTGACGGTGGTATTATACCACTTTTTCGCACATTTAGTGATCCGCTCTCCTCCTCAGAGAAGTCTGTTATGACTGTCCATATTTATTTGTGCAGGTTTTTATCTTGGGGCCAGTGAAGCAAGTGAGGAAAGCAGAGGCCATGCTGAGGGGTAGATTGTTGGATGTGTACTGAGAGAAAAGCGGTGCTTCTGTTTAAATGGAACATATTAAATAAGTTAGAGTCTTTCTGACCATATAAATTCCCTCATAGTTGGAGTGGGGTGGGGGGTCGAGTTTGACCTTGACATTTTAGTGCTATTGGACGTAGACTCCTCCAAATATAATCGAAAGATGCTGAAGACTTAAAAATTAGAACCGGTTCGGAGTCTGTAATTGAGTCTGAAAAACTTTTGTTTGGGTTACAACTTAACAAATGATAAATCTCAGAGAGGCTCTTGCATAACGGCCTAAAAGCCGCATACAGGTTTGGTTTGGGCAGGTGATAGAAGTCTGGCTTTTGAAAAACTTTTGTTCGGTTTACTTTCTCTCTCTTTTTTTATCCTCCATCTTTCTGCTATATTCGAAGTACGACTATTTTTAAAAAAATTATTATATTCTTATATTAAAAGTGTTTTAAATTATAACATGACGGGCTACAATTTTAAAGACATTTACATGATTATCTACTTAAACAGAGTATCTGTTTAGACGTAACAATGTTTAAAAAACTGTACTTAATTAATTTGCTTGGGGCGTTCGACATAAATTCAAAATAATCCCAACTGATCAGATCTGCGGCCCCGTGGTGGATGGTTCACCAGTGAAATGGGTTATATTTAAAGAAATTAAGATTCCAAGGTCAAAATGTTAGGCATATTTTGATTTGAAATTATTTGTGAAGTCAATTTGTGGAAAAACAACAGGTTGAAGACGTAAATACCAAAAAATCATTGCTTTAGATTTTTATGACCGAAGGGATATTGTTATTATATTAAAATTGAATTACATACTCTAAACAGACCCAAAGAAACACCAACACTGAACAAAGCCAGAGGCAACAATAACTACTAAGGCAACATCCAAAGCTAGAACAGCCGATGCCTAAACCTTGCAGATTGAAGATTAGGAGGCCAACTTTCGTTCCACAATGATCGGAGGAAAAAGCAGTAGAGGGTGGTTGTCCAAAGACGTGCTCTCCCGAACCCACCCCCTTTGATGCCAATGCTGCGAAACCATAAGCAGCTTCAAAACCACCTTCAGTTTCAGAGGGGTAAAACAACTGGAATTTGAGAACAAACTCCAGGTAGCCAGTAATCAATCGTAGAATCAAGCCAGCACCTATCACAAACAAAATTAAACCCACAAAGAGAGGCAAAACCAAAACTCAATTGACTCCCACAACATAAACAATAACAAGACACAAATCAGCCACAGCATCAGATTTCCTCATTGCTTTAGATTTAGGGGGATTAATTATTAGAAATATAATGTTTTTGGACTTTTGGCATCAACAACTCAAGAAAAATACAAATTCTCAGTTTTATTCGGAAATGTGCTTTCCCACTTTCACGAAAAGTTGAATCTAATTACTTTTTAGGAATTCCTACAAAAAGCGACTCGTATTTCATATTCACCTACAATCTTCCCCTAAATTTTGTATAGAATTTTCGCATGTACCCACTGCTGCTCATAAATTTTAAAGCTGTAAGCCGGAATTAACCGTATACGTAATTTCATGATGCTTCTTAATCGCTACCATCAATTTTTTTTTTAATATATTTTTCTCTTTAGATATCGACATTGGCAAAGCAAAGTTTGCCACTGTTTATTTCATACCGATTGGTAAGTTATTACAATTGTTGAAAAAAATAAGTAACTACATTTTTTTTAATTTGATGGGCTGACACTAGTAGCATGAAACCAATGTTTTAAAAGTCGGATCGGATGTTGAGCCGGAAAGATAAGCGGATCATGGTTTAACCGATTGAAACGGTCGGACCGGTAATGTAATAATTAAATTTAAATATATATATATATATATATATATATATATATATATATATATATATATATATATATATATATATATATTACAATTAATCTTTAATCTAATTTCATAGGAAATTAATAAAGTCACAAAATACCATTTAAAGAAAAATATTAAGTCAATCATCAACTTAACAAAATACACTAACAATAATGATTTTATGACTTGTCAAATATTGATGGCTCTTGATTGATCTAAACATAAGTTTCTTGAAATGCATTTAGATTATACTACTCTGATCCTATTTATAAGTCCTTTTTTACCAAAAAATTTGATTCTATTTATAAATTCAGTTTCAGTGTAATAAATAAGATTATGACAATTTTACTCATATTTATTGTACAAATGAAGAAATAATTTAAAGATAGATAGAGAAAAAAGAGTTAAAAAGTACCTATTCATAAATGAGGGTATAGTTGTAAATTTACCCTATAATCATTGAGTTAACTATATCTCTTTGGTATGTGAGATTTAATTAAAATGGACTTATGAATAGGACTAGAGTGGTAAATATAATCATTTTCTTGAGGAAATGATCCAAAATTAAGACATTCAACTCCAATTTCAATGTTTTCAATTTCATCCTTAGCTTGAGGATAAACATCATTGGTTTTTTCTTCAAAAGCATATTTATAAAATAGTTTGTAACAAACCAAATTATTAAAATTAGTAACATATAATATAAATAAAATAAAGTAATATGTCTAAAATTTATATGCCATTTTTTTAATTTTTTTTTGCAGCATCAGAATTTTTTAAAAAATTGCAGCAAAAAAATATTTTTTTTCACATTTTTTATTGGACCGGACGGTTTTTGAAAAACCGGTCCGGTTTCCGTCTCAAAAACGGTTAAACAACGGTCCAAAACGGCTCCATCGAAAAAAACGGTCCAACGTATATATTCGGCCTGCCTTAGTGACCGGCCGACGGTCCGTCCGGTCCGGTTCTCTAAACAGTGCATGAAACTGTCAGTAGGATTGAACCCATGATTTTCTTTTTCTTTTTCTATAGATAAAAATTTAAATGATGCTCAAACTCAAAAAATACTTACAAATCCGTGATTCCGAATTTCTACTTTTTGAAAAATTTTCATATCCCTAAGTTATAAGACTATTGGCATGAAATATACCTTTGGACCAATCATAATAAAATGTACTGTTACATGTACATATATTTACAAAGAGAAATAAGATTTATAAATTATGAAAAATGGAATTTACTAGAATTTATATATTATAGATACAAATGTTCATTATTGCATTTGAAAATTGACAACGCTATCTTCACTTAAATGATTGATGGTTAAAATACTCCTAGGCTAAGTGTCCTCCATATCCACACACGTCAAGCGGGCTCCGTTTGGCATAAACTAAGGAAAATGAATCATTTTTAATTTCATGAAAATTGAGATACGTAATATCTATGATATTTTTATAAATTTTACTCAAGAATATCTATTTTCCATTATTAATTTTTATTTAGGAATTTATATGACATTTCAAGTCTTCAACAGAAAATTTAAGAAAAAACTCCATCCTCGTTCTCACCTCATTCTATGTTGCCAGTCAAAGAGTCTATATGTGTGTGTGTGTGGGGTTTTTATGAGTTTGCTTTGTTCATATGCCACCTAAATGTGTGTGTTTTCCGTTTGTTCCTACTGGTAACTTCAAGGAATTCGAATCGGATCCTTCAAACTCAGGAGGCTGCGGGTAATTTCAAAGGCCAAACAGAACACCTCAAAACATTCAGCAATTCACGGAGGATTTCTTCACACACACACATACACGAAAAAGAAAGAGACAATAATAAAGTTCTCATTTCATGTGTTTCAATTTAAAAACTTATCATAAGCTCCGGATTAAACTAGCAAACGATCATACTTATATTATTATTATAAGAACAAACATGCAGCTATTCCATCCAGATCTGGACAAATTATTTCATCCTATATTATTATAAAAACAAGTAGTTAAACTCCCCCCCCCGGCCAACAATATAATTTAGTTAAACCATCTATCAGAGCAACTAATTAATGTTTATTAAACTTAGATATGGACAAATTGTTTCGTCTGCTTGTAAGTTGTAACACGTTTTGCGAAAAGTCTCTCTCCCTGTGTCAACTTCTGTACATTATTATTCATATAGCTATCCACCATTCCAACAAAAAATAAAATGGGGAATAGTACATGAGCCAAAAAAAAGTTTCGTTTTATCGTACTTTTGTGCATAAAAAAGCAGGAATAAGAATAATGAGATAATTTGGTTTATCTGAGCTCGCAGTCTAATATGATGTTTATTTCCTTTGTTAACCAAAAAGATAAACTTATGTTAGCATTTCTGACAGCCCACATGTTGAAGGAATACCTGTTTTGGAAAAAAAAAAAAAATCGGGTAAATCTTGTGTTATTACGACAATATATGTGTCTCTCTTCTGAAAGTAGCTTTGTGCAGGAATATTCATCCTTACAAATAATGCCATGAAGAAGCAAATCGGTGACATTATGCGACCAGGTCTCTTAAATTCCTAGGTACAGACATTAGAAGAAACAAAGTGTTTGGCCAGGCCCTCCCTCTTCTTTTTAATTTATATGGCAAAACCCCATATAACTAAGCCATATCCATTTAATAATTATCCTGATTTGGCGCTTTGGATTATTTGTATATATCATCGTTTTATAAAACACTCATTAATTTAGTCAAGTGGGCTGCGATTAATTGAAAGGAGTGTCGCTGGTGAAGTTATATATGGGATGGTTGGCAGTTGGCACATGCACGAAAAGCAAATAAGTAAAATAATTTCTTGTAGATAGAGACCTAAGATTCCCGAAACTTATTATGGTGAAAAGTCATATTCTGTGGCCTTGACTCGAAGCAAATATGGCATATTTAAAGTCTCTTAGTGATCATTATAATATACCTGTTCTCGAAGACTTTGACCATAAGCAAAATTTAAACGCCCTTGGCCTGGTTAGATATGCAGATAATTAAAGTTTCCGTACGGAAGGTTTTAGTACGAGGGAAATTAAAGATTCATGCATGCCTTTGAATATATATTTGAATTTGCGCTACCTTTAATTATATGGGCATTTCTGTGTGTGTTGGATATACTATATACGATCTGTTGCAGAGTTGAGAAGGATGATAATAAAAATTATAACGAGGGCTGAAGAAAATGCTTCACGAGGGGAGCGAGAAGAGAGAGGGAATCTTTTTGTTGTTGATGAAGTATGAGATTGATAGGGACATCGTAATAATATTTGAATTTATGAGATTTTAATTATTTGGCCTCAGCTCCATGCAATATTCGTGACCACTGACCAACAAGGAACTGCCCAACATGCTTACGTCATCCCACTTGGGCTCTTGCTCATTAAATTTCAATCTCCTTCATAAAAAAACCAAATATTTAACCTCGACTCGTGGACCCCACATTGACAATGTCCAACATGCATGAACCTTAACACAGAGAGGTAGGGCAACAAATTACTAATTAAATAATCTTTAACCTTTCTTTTAATCATATGTTCCAATATCAAACTTTGACCTGCCTACCTTGTATGTTCATATCTATGAACTTACACACACACACACAAAATAACTACTAAATTAAATCACACACATAGGGAACTAATTGTAATTAAAGATGTCAGCTGGTCCTCTCTCTCCTTAAGTCGCATGTTAATACAATCCTCCTTCTACTAATCAAACACTTTAATTTCGTCCTTGTGGCTTCATGTCAGCATTATAGCCAAAATCAACCAACTCATGAGGATAGAAACTTGAAGCGAACTCGCCAATTTTCTCATGGGAGTAAAAGCCATTATTGACAAGGTCAGAGTGATAACCACCAAACCCAAAATTCATCAACACTTGGGTTGCTTCGTCCCCAGCATGATCCGGCAGCGACACACATAATTTGTTCTCTGTTGCCATAAAAGATGAATCCGAAATGCTTGAACCTTCCTGAGACAAGGACGACATCATGCTTGAGCTTGCGTTGATTTCTGAGACATCCATGAACCCTGGACTGTATAATTGAGACGGGTCAAAACTGATCATGGTGTTGTGAGTGTTAATGTGGTGGTGAAACCCCCCAGAATTAGCGTCCGTCGGAATTCGCAGAGTTGGTGAGGAAGATGAAGTGTGGTTTATTAGGGAAGCAGAAAAATCTGGATTTTGGTTTTGGGTTTGAGGATTATGAGTTAGTGGTGATGTGGTCGAAGGAAGAGTGGTCGTAGTGTGTGTGTAGTCGGACACTGTTTTGAGGTTCACTTTTCCTGACATTAGCTTCTTCTTTAACTTGGTGTTCCAGTAGTTCTTCACATCATTGTCTGTTCTACCAGGAAGCCGAGAGGCTATGGCCGACCATCTGATCGAAGAAATCACAAAAATTCATGAGATTGGTTAAGACTTGGTGAAAACAAAATATATTGATGATTTGGAAATATATTTGCCTGCTTCCCATTTGGCCGTAAAGGCTCAAAATGATGTTGTCTTCTTCTTCAGTAAAGCCTCCATGTTTGATGTCTGGCCTGAGATAATTCAGCCACCGTAGACGGCAACTCTTGCCACACCTCCGAAGGCCTGTAAGTGTGATACGGGGTCACATCACATGAAGCAAATGTTTGAGGAAAATAAACAAACACACATGAGGCTAGTTTCTTTGTGCAAATAATCATAACAACAAAATATGACTGCTTCTAGAAAAAGTTACTGCTGAGAGGAACTCACATATCCTCTGTTTGAAACAACTACAGAAGCCAAAAAAACCATAATAGCTTATATGCATAAGAAAAAAACAGAGACACAGAAGGCATATGTATGCTGAAACCGAGGTTATTTTCTGGCAGTGGCCTAGGAAACTGAACGAATGGTTGTCCTGCTTGAAGCAAGAAACAATAGAAAACGACGACCCTGCTCTGTGAATGGAATTCTCAGCCTCTCACAGATTCATATCTATATCATCAAACAAGAAACAGAAACGAATGCCAACAACAGATATTGAAAATCTGAAATAAAAAAATAGACAAGTGGAATAATAAAGGAAGAGAAAGAGAAAGACCTGCTTTACGGGGCAATGCAATCCAATTACCACCGGTGCCATGAGTTTGAACATAAGTCCTGAGAGTATCGTCTTCTTCAGGAGACCAAGGGCCTCTCTTAACGCTGGCTTTGTCACAGCAAGGAGCTCTTCCCATGGCCTCTTTTTAGAAGCAGTACAAGAGATACAGGGAGAGAATTTGGGACTCACAGAGGGACCAGTACTTATAAAGTTGGATAGAGCCCCCTTACCTTACCCAAGGCTTGACTTCGTATGAAACTCTTCTTTTGTTTCATTCTCATCTTGTTTTAACATCCAGCTTTTTCTTTTTTTTAACTTCTCTCATAAAATAAATAAAGGACAATTTGATGTTTACTACTATATTTATATTTCCATTTAATTAAAATTTAACAACAAGTCATTTCAAAATACTTTATACTTTTGAGTCAAGTCAAAAGTATTTGTTTTTTCATCTGAAAAATTGTAGATATTTTTAATTTAATTCTGTCTTATACTAGGTGTCCTCTTGTATGTATTGCACCATGATTTAATTTTATATTAATTGGTATTAATAATTGTTTTTCCCTGATGATTGCCTTTTTTTCTTGGTAAAGTTAGTTTTTTTAGTGACAAAAATACAAAGTTAAGTTGCCTTTCAATAAATAGGATGCCAACAGCCTAACACAGCTATATTTTAAATTGTTGCTTATGTGTTGTACAAGTGACTTTTAAATATTGGTTTATATAATCCCACGAGAGAGGCACACTTAAATATATTTCAAAAACTAATACAAACAAAACATGTAATGGAAGATAAGTGATATTCATCAAATTTTATCATCATTCACAAGTCATTTTTTTTACAAGACATTTCACATGTCATTTTTATCATCAAATTTTATTTTTTGGTTCACTCCTTATTTTTTACATCGTATACCATAAACAATTAAAAAATTATTTTTAAAAATTATAATTGTTATTCCATAAAAGCTAATATATATCTCTCTCTCCTTCTCACACACACATGTTCTCAAACGCTCTACCTGGAACTGGATCTAATAGTAATAACTGTCCGACATAATGAAATTGTTTTATATGTCCTATTTGAGACCTATGCGTGCGTGCAAAGGAAACTTCTCTTCACACAATTTAAAAGTGTGTCCAAAACAAAGAAAGAAGAAAAAAGAGAGGACTTAAATCTAATATCGTGGCCATTAATTAATCAATCAAGTATACAGTGGATGGCGACTTGTGCGAGTGAAAGTGATCGTTAGAAATTACAGCGAGTGAAAACTTTCAAACACCTAAATGATGGCGCCGTGCTAATTAAGCTGTGTTTATCTCGTGAAACTTACTTTTTCAAGTAAATTTCCAAAACCTCGGAGAATTTGTTTACAGGGGGATGTATCTTTTGTGGCAACTGGGAAGAGCAGGGTAGCTTCAAATAAATATCCACCTTAATTAGTCATCCATGAATGGTTTAAATTCTAGCTCTCTAGGTTATTTTCTTGGCCACCTTTTGACTTCACATTAATGTGCCTTGCTATTCACTTCCTTTTCGACAAGAAGACACGAAATATAATATTTTCACCTTTTAGACATTTGACTAAGTTTGATTCAGATCCTTGACATTCTTGAACTTGGTGATTCGCTCTTTATGGAACTCAGAATTATTTATGAATAAATAAAACAGGGAGAAATGGTTAGACGCCATAGAAAAACGAAGACATGTCACCGGTGGTTTAGCCCTCGAGATCTCTATTAAAGCAAAGCAAGACAGAGTAAAAGGGGCAAAAAGAAAATATAAGAACAGAGTGTACTATGTGTGTTCCATTATTTGTTGCTTTAATTTCATGTTCATACGCATCTGAACACAAAACACAGGCGGCGATTTGAAGTTAGCCCCTAATAAAAACAGAGTGTACAAGTGAGATTGATGTGGCCTTGGCTCTTAACGAACCAGACAACTGTATGCATATGATTTTACCTATTTGAACTCAAGTGACGTTTTTTTGAAGTTGCGCCAAAATACACATAAAGAAAAGGACGTTTTTGAAAGACGTATAGGTGACTCCAGAGAGACGATGCAAGAATTTGGCGAGGTTTCCTTACCTTTATTTTTTAATAATTTTTTTTCAAAGTAATAAATTTGATTGGACCGAATTGCTGAAGATGTCATATATATTCCCTTTTTGACCTGAAAGATGTCGTGGTTATTGAAAACATGATGTTGTTTCAGATCCAGTGTTCCATTTTGGAGTCTATGCTCTCCATTTGTTTTTTTTTTTTAAATGATCCAGAAAGAAGACGGTCTAAGCCCGACTCTGTGGGCCGTTCTTTACCGCTATTACCGATTGCTGACCAACCAAAAAGTTCTAATGGATTAAAAAATTTGGTATTTCGCCCCAAAAACCATTTGTACGCCAAAAAAAAAATTGAACACCGTCGGTACTGATGATCATTGGGCGAGTACAGATTAAATGTGTTCGGTAATATTTTCTTTGTTTTTTTTGTTGATCATCATCCATTATCGCTGCCAAGTCGAACTCAAGACATGAATGATGAAAGCAAAATACTCTAACCAACCAGTCACAGGTTCACTTGACCATTTTCTTTGTTTTTAATTGAAGATTAAACTCACATAAAATGCTTCATATGAAATAAATAATGAATTTAAAAGTTGATGACATAAAAAAAATTAATCTGTAAGTTCTTCTATTTGATGACTTCCTATTTTTAATGAATTTGAGATATATTTTGATATATTTGAGAAGTTATCAATATTAAATTAAATTTTTTTTAAAGATTTTATGAGATATCAATTGGGTGCACCATTTATGGGATTTAAATTAAAATAGAAGTTTTTTAAACTTAATTAGAAAAGAAGCAATAAAAATAATAATAATTTGAAGTTTTCTCAAATAAAGAAAACAAAGATTCAGTTTCTATTATTATTATTACTATATCTCTTTTCCTCTTCTTTTTGACAACTTGAATGTTGCGTTTTTTGGAGCCACCAATTTGAAAACATAGTGAGACTTAATATCTAAGAAAGAGCAAGTCACAATTGATATACAAGAAGGAGAATGCAGTCGCATATTATCTCGAATTGCCGTCTTGAATCACAAAAAAAGAGAAGGAAAGAAGTTCGAGTTTTATTCTTCTTCTTCTACACGGGAGGACGGAATGATTGTGGAGATAAGAAGATATTAGAGTAGCCACTTAGACAAAGGAGTAGCTGGAGCTTAAAGATGAGACTTTAACTAATCAATACTCTATTCCTTTTTCTTTTCTCTTTTTTCTTGAGATTTTAGATTATAAACTTGCTACTGTTTTTCCTTAATTATGTTTAGTTAGTTTGTTGTGCAACCTAGAGGATATAACATCCTTATAATAATATTATATTATAAAAAATATTATAATAAAAAAAATTCAAAGTTGGTAGGCGTCGTCAATATGAAGATAAGGGGGTCACCCCTTATTCAAAAAAAAAAGAATTATTATGTTGCTTTGGCGTCACCAGGCGCCAAAGCAACGGGAATAGGAGGAGAGGGGTATTATAAATACCCTTTCTCATAAACACTTCACGTAGGTGAAATATTTAGTGAAGAGAAAAGATGGTGAGGTCCTGATAGGAGTATTTTTGGTTATTTGAGGATCAATAAGGTATATAAACTCTTTTCTAATCACAAAATTTCTTTTGAAACGATCATTTCTCATAAAAAGTATTATCCAATATAATTATACAAAATCAGTAATAATTTTTTTATATACATTTTCGAAGCTTAATACACATAATTCGTCCACAAACCTTTTCATAACATATCGGAGTTTAAGGCACAAACTCGTCCACAAACTCACTACAGAGAAATATATTATTCTGATCTCACACCACAATTAACCCATAAATCACAAAATGAATTCCAATACAGTTATGGTTGTTGACCTACCAACATAACAGAGTATACAACATAAAATCTCAGGCCTGACAAGGGTTAAGCATTTATTCCAAGATAGATATCCAAACAGTAAATGTGGTATTATAAAAACATGAGGTTCCTATAATGGCAATATAGAAATTAACACAACACCAATACCAAAAGAGGCCTACAAGATTCTCAACGCTATGCCTCTGGTTGCTTCCCTTAGCCTCTAGCCAGATTAGAGGTCTCGCGTGAAAAATTATTTATAATAACGGGGTGAGATATAAAGTCTTAGTAACCAAAATCAATTTACAAATTATACAAGAAAAGATTGTAAGTCAGAGAAGCAGGTTTAACTAGCATAATAATAATAATAATATTCTCATAATTCAAAACTTAACATAATATAATCAATGAATAAAATCATCCCCACTCATCTATCTTGCTCCTCCTTATCTCCTCTGGATTGGTACAGCCTATCAGTGCTAGTATACCCGGCCAAAGGTTAGCTAGTCACTTCAAGAATACTGCCCCCTCCCATGCTACCACCAATATACCATAACAGGGAGATGTCCGCCCAAACACTCAGCTCCAAAATTTGGGCCAGGATTGAGAGAGTCGATGGGCACACAATTCACCATATATCTGTGGGCACACCGTGCAACCTAACAATCCAATCCACATACAATTGAGCTAATCTCTCCAAGCTATAGCCAATATGGATCGGTAGGAAATGGGTCGATTTTGTTAATCTGTCAACAATAACCCATATGGCGTTATGATGTGCTGCAGTCTCAGGCAATCCCACGATGAAATCCATAGAAATGTTGTCTCACTTCCATTGAGGAATCTCTAAAGGTTGAAGTAGCCCTGGAGCTAATCTCTTCACATTTTGACAAGTTAAACACTTCAGTAAGAAGGTTGTCACATCACGCTTCATTTTAGGCCACAAATACCTTTGCTTCAGATCTCGATACATCTTAGTGATTTCTGGATGAATGGTATATTTACTCTGATGAGCCTCCTCCAAAATATTCTTCTTGATTTCCTCATTGTCTGGAACACAAATCCTCTTCTTGTACCTCAATATACATGTATCTCCAATATCATAATCAGGTATTACACCATTTTCCAACTCCTTTTGAATCTGTAGCAATCGATTATCTTCTATTTGGGCCTTCTTCAAATCATCATAAAAGTCAAAATTTCCAACTATTGTACTCAAAATCACTTCTGACCTTGGTTCTAAATAAACTTCTGATAATCTTTCCAGGAGGTTATGCTCAGTCACACACATATGAAACATGTGTATTGACTTCCAGCTCAAAGCATCTGCAACTACATTCACCTTCCCTGGATGATACTTTAACTCGTAGTCATAATCTTTCAAGAATTCCATCCATCTCCTATATCGGTTGTTCAACTCTTTTTTATCCACGAGATACTTCAATGTTTTATGGTCACTGAAGATCTCGAATTGGGACCCATATAGATAATGTCTCCAGATCTTTAACCCAAAAATAACAGTTGTAAGCTCTAAATCATGCGTAGGGTATTTCTCCTCATGAGGCCTCAACTGACGAGATGCATAAGCCACAACTTTACCATCTTGCATAAGCACACATCCCAAACCTTTAAATGATGCATCTGTGTACACTGTATATGGTCTGTGTGGGTCAGGGATGGTGAGAACAGGTGCAGTTGTTGACCGAGTTTTTAGCTCCTGAAAAGCTGCCTCACACTTCTCATCCCAAACAAAAGTATTTTCATTCATCTCCCCTTACCGAAGAATGAAAAAACTCAGCCTCTTTTTGATATCTCATCTCAACGGTAAAGTAATAATCAAAGAACATTCTTTTAAACTCATCCCACTCAAGTTCATGCCCATCAGCAGACTTTACAGTGTTCCACCAAACCAACGCATCACCCTTTAATAGAGTTTTCGCAGCAATCACCTTTTGATATTTATTGCATCTAATTGACTCAAATAACATTTCCAGCCTATCAATCCAACTCTCAGCGTCTGTTGACACTCCTCCCGAGAATGTCTCAGGATAAAAACGATCTAAATGCTTCCATACTGTGAACATATCTGGAGCTATCATTTGCTCTGTTGACCCATTCATCTCAGAGTATGGTGGATGTAGAACTAGCTTTTCAGAATTGACACTGTTTTGTTCCTCTGTTTCAACATTAACCTTTTGGGTCTTATCCTTATTTTCTCCGCTCGACCCTTCATTATCTTTGCCCTCCTCGAGCCTTCTCAATCCTTCCTCTGTCGCAAAGGTCCATCCATACAGATGTCGCAACATTTCAGCCTCAGTTAAATTCTCATGGGGCCCATTGGGTCTCTGTTAGCCTTATTGGCTATTGTCACCGATGTCTGTACGCCTAGTATTCACCATCTCTCCCCACCTATGGGTAAAACCCACCCAAAGATAGAGAACAGTAAGAAGAAGTAATAAAACATAACACAAAAGGGAGCAGGTGCGTAAAAAGTCTATATTGTCATACTCTAAATGCAATGAATGATAGGGCCAGGAAAATCATAAACACATTGCTCTGATACCAAATTAATAATCAGAATAATATATTTCTCTGTAGTGAGTTTGTGCCCTAAACTCCGATATATTATAAAAATGTTTGTGGACGAATTCTGTGTATTAAGCTCCGAAAATGTATTAAAAAAAGTATTACTGGTTTTGTATAATTGTATTGGATAATACTTTTTATAAGAAAGGGTTGTTTCATCTTTTATGAAAAATATGCTAAATAATTTTCTCTTTCCTATGATAGTAATTTTATATTGATTAGAGAATATTTTGGGGATATGATTTTATGTAAGTTTTGAGTTTTGTCAAATAAGACTGTAGAAATGTAGAGAATAATCAATAGTTAGTTTTAATCGGTTTAGATTTATAATTTTGTTGTTATGTGATTTTATAATTAATTTTATTTATAAATAGGATATAACTTAATTTTCATAGGGCGTTTTTACCGATCAAAATTTGTTTAAATAATTTATTTGGATTATTGGAGGTATTATGGAGGTTTTAATCAGTTTATTTTTGTTAGATTTGAGTTATGTGAAAAATATAAATTAGGACTTACTATTTAAATTAGAATTTGATGTGATTTTAATTATGTGGAGATTTGAGGAGTTGTTTAATATATTGGATTATACCCATATAAATTATGAAAAAGAGATTTAATTGTTTAGAAGGTTGATATTGAGGATTTTATAATTATAGATATGTAAAATGTGAAATTTTAATTGGGTGTAGGTGTTGAATTACGTAAATTATTTATTTTATTGTTATTTGTGGTTAATCGATATCTACATTGATAATGTAGAGTTTTCTTATGATTGGTGATTGTACGAGTTTTACTATCCAAATTAAGGTTAAGCTTGAAATCGAGGTAACCGGGGTTAATTTATTTTGTATGCTTGTTTTGGATTGTAAGGTGTTTTATAAACCTTACTTTTATCTATATTATTTGTATGTGTTTTGCAAAATTATATTTATGTCTGAATATGAATTTATTTTTAGTGAAGCGGTGTATTTTCTAATTTACATATATAAGTGGAAATTCTTATTAAATTGTTACTGTTGTGATGGATATGTTGTTTAAGATGGAATATTGTATAATAATTTAGAATTCTCGTAATTTTTTTTCGAAAGCTATATAAATTTATTATTTTTATATTACGGGATATGTTGGGTTGTGTTGAAGAGATATGGTGAATTGTGTGCCCATCGGCTCTCTCAATCCTGGCCCGGATTTGGAGTTTAGTGTTTTGGGCGGATACCTCTCTGTTACGGTATATTGGTGGTAGCATAGGAGGGGGCAGTATTCTTGATGTGACTGGCCAACCTTTGGCCGAGTATACTAGCGCTGATAGGTTGTACCAGTCCAAAGGAGAGGAGATAAGGAGGAGCAGGATGAATGAGTGGGGATGATTTTATTCATTAATTATATTTTGTTAAGTTTTGAATTATGAGAATATTATTATTATTATTATTATTATTATTATTATGTCAGTTAAACCTGCTTCTCTGACTTACAATCCTTTCCTGCATATTTTGTAAATTGATTTTGATTACTGAGACTTTATGTCTCACCCCGTCATTATAAATAATTTTTCAGGTGAAACCTCTAATCTGGCTAGAGGCCAAGGGAAGCAACCAGAGACATAGACGTTAAGAATCTTGTAGGCCTCTTTTGGTATTGGTGTTGTGTTAATTTCTATATTGCCATTATAGAGCCTTCATGTTTTTATAATACCACGTTTATTGTTTGGATATATGTCTTGGAATAAATGCTTAACCCTTGTTAGGCCTAAGATTTTATGTTGCATACTCTGACATGTTGATAAGTCCACAACCACAACTGTGTTTGAATTCATTTTGTGATTCATGGGTTAATTGTGGGGTGAGATCATAATAATAAATTTTTCTGTAGCGAGTTTATGGGCGAGTTATTACCATAAACTTCGATATGTTATGAAAATGTTTGTGTGGTGAATTCTGTGTACTAAGCTCCGAAAATGTATTAAAAAATTACAGATTTTGTATAATTGTATTGGATAATACTTATAATGAGAAATGATTGTTTCAGAGGAGCTATAAACTTATGGGTGGATTATTTTTTTTTCATTGTTTAATTATAATTAATATTAATTTTAGTTACTTAATCTTGTTTAACTTTATCTATTTAGTGACTGGCAATCACTGAATATGAATTTGAGCATTAGGATTTACCTTGACGAAGGGAATTTTAATTAGGCTTTGAGATTAAGTAATGTGAAATTAGAAATTATCTAATTTGTGTCTAGGATAGACATATACCTAGAAGCTCCGCATAATTAAATTAGAGTGAGCTCGATCTAAATAACATTTTATTTAATTGTGTGAGACATTGCATAATTAATTGAGGTAGATATATAAATAGACCGACATGCATTTATAGACATTAATACTCTAGATTAGCTGATTAAGTTATAATTAATTTAGTGGGGATAAAATCTAATAAACAAATCAGGGATTAGTGACTCTAGGTTGTCCTTATTGATATTAGAATTTGCTCTTTGTGAAAAGTATTTGCTATTATTAGTTTTTTTTCTTATTTAATTTTTCTTCACTCATATTGAAAATAATTCTGATTTGTTCAACTTAAATGAAATAAGGAAATTTAATGCCTAGTCACTAGTTAGATTGGGTCTTTGTGGAACGACTTTGATTTGTCACTTACTATTTTCATAACCTGTATACTTGCGGTGCTTAATTAAATTTTGGTAGCATCAAGTTTTTGGAGCCATTACCGAGGACTTGTGTGCCCATATTGTCTGGTTGAAATTGATTGAACATTAGTAGTTTAAGCTTGAGTTTTGTAAATATTTTTGTGTTTGTTTTTCTTTTTTTTCAACTTTTTTTTAAAGGATTATTCACAGTATTCATGGGAGCATTCATTTGTTGATAGATTGTCAAATCTTTGTTCTTTACTTGAGATGCATGTGGATTGGATGAGACAAGTATATGGAAATGCTGATTGGAATGAAAATGTTGTTTCTTCTTCTTATAATTTCATTTTTTGTAGTTATTGTAGAGAGTCATTTATTTAAGAATTGTTCATATAGCACAAGTAGTCGTCATGGGAGAGATGATTTCACTAGGAAGCAAACTTGTTTTGATCATTCTTTTTATCCTATTGGAAGTTTAAGTCAACAAGAGTCTTTAGATGCCTATATCAAGTATTGTTCTAATAAGCTGACCCCATCTTTTCACTCTTATCCATATGTAGAGGAACACACCTATGAGGAATTTGAAGAATCTTACTTAGAAAGACTAGTTAAGGTTTTTCTTCATGAACAAAAGAAATTTAACATTAGTGTTGAGACAAGGGTCTAAAATATTAGAGTATATGTGAGTCAAATTGTTTCAACTCTTGAGACCATGAGATAAGATAATTCTTGAAGTATGATGACCACTTCTTGTGTTGATAATGATTATTATGAGAAAGTTGAGGATGTGAAATTACATGAGACTGTGTATAATGTAGAAGGTGATTGTGAGCTTGAAATTGATTTATATGAGAATAATAGGTGTCTATAAGGGGTTTTGGCTGTGAAGCCTAAGATTTTTTATTTTAACGATCAAATTGATGTTAAGGTCCCATTTGTTGTTATGTATGACTCTTTTATGGATATTTTGACTCTTACTGATGAGAGTCATCAAGTGAATTTTATTGGATGCTCTAAATTTTTGAATGCTCCTATTTCTATTTGCAAGGATGTGCATGTTATGTTTTTTTTTAATTTAATGAATGCTTGTACTATAATATTGTTTATGATTAAGGAAGTGCAAGTAATTAACTCGAATGATCATTTGTTATGTTTGAAACCTTGTTGCTTGAAAAGGAATAAAGACAAGGTGATTGAGGTGTTTGATACTTATGATTATAAGTGTTTCAAAAAGTCTAGCTGAAGACTTTAAACTTAGAGCTTCTTGGGAGGCAACCCAATATTTTAGTTTGATGTTTTGTTTTGATTTCATAGGATTTTTGGAGCCCTAGATAATGTGCTTTGCTATGGAAACAAAGATCAAGAGCAACTAATAATGCAAGTCAAGGATAAGGAGGGGAGTATTCTTCTATTTTACCTTGTTTTGTTTTATTTGATTGGTGATAACATGTTCTGGAACATGAGTATTAATTAAAGTTGAATTGCATATAATATTTGATAATGACTAAATATGTGTCATCTTTACACTTATATATGATTGTTTCTTCACTTCCATTATTTATTGTTACTTGTTCACATTAGGGATAATGTGATATTTAAATGTGGGGGATGAGGGTATAGTTGATTTTGCATGACTTGTCCTCAATTTTTTTTAAAAAAAAATTGGTTTTCTTTTGGAAGTTTGGATTTTTTTTTGAGTATTTTCACAATTGATTTGATTGTAACTTGAAAAAAGATTGAATTTGTTTATAATTTGATTCTATATTCTTTCAATGTTAGTAAATAGGTAATGATTTGGTTTGAGTACTTCACTTTTGGATATCAAATAACCTTTGAGAAATTTGAGCCTAAATAATTGTTCTTCTAAAAGAGAGTACACTAATTGTGATCTCATCTCTAGAACTTGTTTTGAATTTCTGTTGAAGCAATAAATTTCCTTTACGTAAATAAAGATGATTTAGGCAATCATTTTTATTCGTTACTCTACTAAGTGCTAAGTAAAAAAATAGGAGGTTGAAGGGATTGAAAAAAAAGGAGAGAAGGAATAAGAACAATATCAACAACTCCGCTAACATCTCTAGACTTGACTCAGTAACCGGGGGCATTTCATCACTAATGTTGGCACTCACGTAAAACGGTTAAGTCAAAGAAGGTTATAAGTTGGGCTAAAAGCCTCTTGAGGTGCCTGTTAGAGTAACTAAGTAACCAATGATGCATTACCCATGTGCAGGGTCGTGTAAAAAGGGGACTTACAACGGCTCAAGATAAAAAAAGAAAAAAGAAAAGAAAAAAATAGTATAAAGATATAAATTCTCTTCATTCTTCATATTATTTATTAAATTACTTGGCACTAACTAAAGTATCGATCTATTATCAAGTCCTTTTGATTTGTGTATGTAATGGAATAATATAGTGGAGATTGAGATGAGGAACAAACCTATAGTAGATGAGTTGTAGTAAGTGGAATTGAGTGAAACACAAACCCTTGAATATTTTGAAAGTAAAATGCAAACACTTGACTTGTTAGAGACATTCTATTGTAATCTATCTTGTTCAAATTGACTACCTTGTTACTTATATTTTTAGAAGGTGGAAATTTTTTTTGAGAAATTTGGTTCTTGAAAGTTTGAATTGACTGCAATGGTGTAGTGTTTGCTTTAAAAATCTTGCTTCCATGTGTTCTTCAATTTCATTGTTTTACAATTTAAAATATTGAGAACAAGATTTGATGCAAGTGTGGGGTGTGATGACTTCTCATTTTTAATGGATTTGAGATATATTTTGATATATTTAGGAAGTCATCAATGCTAAATTAAAGGAATTTACTTGAGATTTTATGAGATATCAATTGGGTGCATCATTTATGGGATTTTAAATTAAAATAGAAGTTTTTTAAACTTAGGAAAGAGCCAATAAAAAATAATAATTTGAAGTTTTCTCAAATAAAAAAAAATAAAGATTCATTTTCTATTATTATTATTATATTTTCGTTCCTCTTCTTCTTGGCAGCTTGAATGCAGCGTTTTTGAAGCCACCAATTTAGAAACATAGTAAGACTTAATATCCAAGAAAGAGCAAGTCACAATTGATATAAAAAGAGAAGGAGGCGGCCGCATATTATCACGAATTTCCGTCTTAAATCACAAAAAAAGAGAAGGAAAGGAGTTCGAGTTTTTTTTTTCTTTTTCTACACGGAAGGACAAGAGGACTATGGAGAGAAGAAAATATTAGAGTAGCCACTTAAACAAAGGAGTAGCTGGAGCTTAAAGATGAGGCTTTAAATAATCAATACTCTATTCATTTTTCTTTTCTCTTTTTCTTGAGATTTTGGATTATAAACTTCTTGTTGTTTTTCCTTAATTATGTTTAGTTAGTTTGTTGTGCAACCTAGAGGAGCTATAAACTTATGGGTGGATTAGATTTTTTCCCACTGTTTAAGTATAATTAATATTAATTTCGGTTACTTAATCTTGTTTAGCTTTATCTATTTAATGACTGACCATCACTGAATATGAATTTGAACATTAGGATTTACTTTAACGAAGGGAATTTTAATTAAGCTTTGAGATTAAGTAATATGAGATTAGATTACGATTTAATTTACGATTAGGATAAACATATACCTAATGGCCCCATATAATCGTTGAAGAGTGTATTTGAGTTATCTTGCCTATTGAGTAATTATGTTAGATATAACAATTTATACTTAAGAGAGGGTTATGAATGGACTGACATGCACTTATAACTATTTATACTTGAGATTAAAAAAAATTGATATTAAGGCTAATCAAATTAGTGAAATCAAGGTTTATGAAGTTAATAAGGGATTGATAACTTTAGGTTGCTCGTTTGATAATTGTGGTAGTTTATTTTAATTTGATTTTAATTTTCTTTTCACTTATTTGAATTCAATTTGATTTATTCAAATTAAACAAAAGTATAAAATCAATGCTCAACTAATTTTAGGTACCAAGTCTTCGTGGAAACAATATTTTATTTACTATTTATTACTTGATACGGCTCATATACTTACGAAGTTATAGGTTATAAATATTTTACTTATCATTATTCTTACTTGATTTTTAGCTAGGCCCCTATATTTTTCTTCTTGTTTTTTTTCCTATCAGGTTATTATAATTTCACGTGATTTTTACTTAAATCCTTGTAGTTTTATACTAAAACTAAGAGAACTTGTTAATTTTTTAAGTATACAATACAATTTAGATTATACGTGGAAGGGATACGTGAGGTGGCAAAGGAAGAACATGACAAAGTGTTACTCATGGAGAGTCGAGTTGAATAGTGAAAACAGTCAATATCCATCAAGCAACATATTAAACTCAAAACATATGGATGAAAAAGTATTACATCATACAAATGATATTTCCCCTCACATGAAACTTTATTTTACCTCAAAACCAAATTAGTTGATAGTATTGGCATGCGAATTCTTCCAAACAATAGAACAAAGCAAGACCTTTGAGGGCAATTTAAGAATATAATTGTCAATTTGCACTGTGCATTTGTCAGAATTCATTAACAATGCTCAAGCTTGGCTTGCCTGTTGCCTCTTGTATTAAAAAAAAAAGGGAAAAAGAAAAAGGAATTAACAAATGACGCATTATCCTGATGCATGCAACTTGCCAATTTAGGCAATAGTCTGTAACAGAACACGTCGACGGACGCCCTCGCCACCCTCACCTTCAAACATCCTCAATATAATATCTAAAATTAATATGAAAATACTTTGGCAGGTGCGGTATTAAGTCCGTGTGAGTACAAAAAATGCATACCTTACGAGCTACTAGCTAGTGAACTACTCTAACTATATGTGATAATATGTCAGATAACTACACACACAAAAATTAGAGACGAGCCTCATTTAGTTTCTCATATAAAATTTAGTAAAAAAGCTACATTACTCATAACTAACAGAGCACAATGATTTTTTTTATTACTTATGTATATACATCAATTGCTTTATTTCTAAATTATAAGCAGTATAAATTTCATAAAACTGTGGGCGTGTGTGTGAATATTCGAATGGACCACTTTGAATGTCAATGACATGAACGAAGTCGCCTCAAATAAAATTGTTCAAAGAGTGGCCCCATCGTCTAAATTAGAAAATGTCTAGCTAAAATGTCAACCTAGCTGTCTCACCTTGGACGGGCAAAATAAATAAATTCTAATCCCCAAAGATTAAGCAATATACTTAATTAAATTTTAATCCATTTATTCTGAAATCCGCGTCTTCACATATACGTGCTTTCTTTCCACTCTAACTCCAACCCTCATTTTCACCCGGACCAAAAAAATAAAATAAAAAAAACCCTCCATGCGTCATACCATCTCATGCACCAGCCGCCACAAAAGTAACGTACAACCCGCAGATAACTATAACAATTGACAACGTATGTTGATGTCTCAAATTCCAGTACGAGCTCCCAAGAATGACACCCAAAAAAAAAAAATTAAACCAATAAATTATTGTCATGACAAATATTTAATATTTCGTATTTATAATCATAATGGAGATGATTAATTTGATTGAATGGGAACGCTTGGCTACTAACAAGCCACCAAACAATTCATAATGAGAGAGTTGCTTATTAATGATGAAAGCATATTTTGATTTTATGAAGTGGGAGATTTGGAATTGAGATTGGCATGTAATAAGGATGGAAAATATTGGAAGCAGCACGGCACAGGAGAATCTCCCAAGTCTAGTAACTTTTCCCAGTCATGAAAACGTGGTTGGACTATGACTGAAATTGAGAACCCACCATCCTACTTTTGTCTCTTCCTTCTTTGTTCCTTCCTTGGCCTCTTTTCTTTATCTCCCCATATTTTTTTGTCCCCTTTCCTTACACTTCACTCACTGCTCGTCTAAATGGGACATTATTGCTTTATTCGAAGGGCCCCTCCCCTTAAGCAATTTTGCATCCTTGACCACATATTACAATAATAAAGAATCTGTGAGTACCAAGTGGCACGAAGTGGATAAGTCTTGAGATATTTTGGAGGCCATAGTGGATAAGGGTTGCTGTGTCAGCTTCAATGTCCACGCTTGCATTACACATCTGATCAGATCTCCTTTCAGATAAACTCGATCATGTCTTCAGGATTTTATATATTAATTAATCAATATTCTTCTCTCCTTGGGGAAAGCGTATCATAATCCTTTTCCGTCAATTAAAAACACCATTTTATGGCAAATTGAATTATCCCATACAAGGTGATAATTCGGTTGCAGGCTTTATAATATTCTGCGAATTCTCAATATGTCTGCATCATCATTCTTTAATTAGATGCCCAGTCTGTGTTCTTCCTTCACTCCCCCTCTGTTCGCGGCATATAAAAGTTTTATGATATAAGTTTCCCAGCACGGACAGATATTGTAATGGGTTTGATTATATATATTTTTATATGAACACAATATATTCTATAACGGAGCGCGAAGAAGGGGGACCCAATAAACTAACACGTAGATGAGGAAAGAAAGCCATAACTGAAGGGAATGGATAAAGAGCATATGAAATTGGAACCCCTAGAAGCTGATCAGAGCGAGCTAACTGTATCAGAATCCGAGCTTCAAGACAAACACCAACTTTTTTTTCAGCAGAAAACGATTTGTCATGTGCCAATATAGGCACCATGTACAAAAAACTGCGACAACTCTGATTCGTTACGAGGAGATGCAATCTTCCCACATAGGTTTCATGACATACGAATCCAAACAAATCCAACAACGCTTGATCACATACAAATTTCGTCTGCAAGAGATCAGAATACATTTCTTCATTGACATTAAAATATGAACATACAAAAAATACACGGTGAAATTAATGCTTCCGCATATTTGGCAGCCAGAAGAAATCAATCATACAGAGAATGTAGAAGCTTAATGTGTTTTCTTTTCTTTTCAAATACAAATCACGAAACAGGTAGGAATAAAAAAAAAAGACTCTTGTTGACTTCATTCCCAACTATATACAGATAATTTTATGATAACCTATATAGATATAGTTCTTTTCATGTCAGAACATTCCAGAAAATTTTGTGTTGCTTCGCCCGAATGAATTCTCCTTACAGAGCTTGGCGTAAATTTTGGCTCTGAGTTCTCTTCCCGACTCAACCCTTTCCATGGCAGGTTCATCTTGGTGGCTTTGATCCCACATGTCCAGATTACGAAGCCCAGATTTCATTACCATCCGGGTCGGAGTCGTAGGAAGGCTAAGAAATCCGGGTCGGAGATTCGAACCACGGGGCGAACCGAATACGGGACCCATATGGATACCATGAGGTGAGCCGAGCGCACCGCGCAAGTGAGGAGCTCGAGTTGAAGGTGATTTATCGCTTTGAGCATTACGCATTGATGCGCTTATTTCACTCCAGCCGTGTCGGGGATTTCCCGGAGATGTGGGCGGGGATTCGGCCAATGAAGAGATCGGCGACGGCTGGAGTACGGATGTCGGCGATGAAACGAAGGAAGCGTGATTAATCGGCGATCCCTCCGATGATTCGCCTGAGCCGTTACCAAGGAACCGCAATTGTTCCGGTGTGTGAGCGAAGAAGCAAACTCGGCGGCGACAATTTGTTCCGTCCTTGCAGGATTGGGTTCTGTAACGAGATGGGTGAAGCCAGCATTCAAACACTCCGTGAGCAAACTCGCACGAGTCACCTTTCTTGCAGTGACCTTTGCGAAATTCGGAACATGCGGTGCCAGAATAGTGAAATTTCCGAGGGTCTCTCCGGCGAGCCTTCTCGCCGGGATGGGCGTACGGACACTCCGTCCAGTCATGTGACCGGGAACGCGCGCATTTGCGGATCTTAAACTCGAAGATGCGGAAATGATCGCAGGAAAAAGCATCAAAAGAAGCGTCGAAATCTTCGCAGAGCGAATCCAAATCAATGGGAGTGAGATCATTGGAAAGAAAAGGGTGGAGAGCGGCGGAGGAATCGATGGAAGGTGGATAATCGCAATCACCGGCATTGCCGTTTAAGTTGATAGCTAAGCCATCAACGGGCAATGCGATGGTTGGATTATCAGGCAAGTTCGACTGCGAACTGAAGTTTGAGGGAAAACAAGTTAGTTCTCCGATCACCATTTTTGGAGAGACAATACTCAAGAGTGACTCTTTGGATGAGAGATTGCACTTGGTGGGTGTCTGACATATAAAGTGCAGCGTGGGGGAGAAGACGTGAGGTGGGTTTGTTTAACCGAGGTTAAGCCCAACTATGGTTTAAAAATATCTAAATACCCTCCCAATCAATTAAAAAAAAAAATTATCCTCTACAAAACGAAACGTATCCCTACCATATATTTAATTATTTATCTCGTATAATTTGATTATTTAAAATAAGATAATCCAAAAATTTAGTAAATATTAAATTGGTAGTTTAATATTTTGAAATAGATTATTATTTATATTTGTTCTTTTAATTTTTATCGATATAATATTTTTTAAAAAAATAAGTTTGTTAACATGGTGAATGTCCCTTTATACTGTGAGACTGTGAGGATATATTTGATATCAATTAAAAATAAAAGCTGATATAATAATATTATTTTTATTATAAATATAAGATATAGTTTATAGTACGATCCTATCAAATAAATAATATATTAGTATTTTATAGAAATAAGACATTATATAGGTTTATGTATCAAAGTTATTAGTTGTAACTTCCATTGGAACCTTCGCATCATTTGCCCTGCTACCTATTAGAATGTCGGGGATCCTTTGTTTCAATTTCAAAATTACATGATTCATGATTCTTTTTTACTTTATAAAAAGAAGAAGAAAAAATCCCATATGGATTTGCATGGTGTTTCTACATCTCATTTTACGTCTTCATCTTTTTTCCCCATAGATCTCTTTTGGAAAAGACCTGGCTAACCACTACTAATCTTCCATGATCTTCAGCATCTTAGATGTGAGATTTCGTTCATATAGATTTTGAGGCCAGTTATAAAATTTATATCTTATAAATACATATTTCAATATGTATGATTATACATCACTACTACAAATAAATATAGTTGTGACGTTTATTTTAATATTATTTGTGGCACTTGACAAGCACCACATATCTTAACGTCACTAAAAGAAGTTATGGCGCTACACACAAGCGCCACAACATGTATATATATATTTTTATTGGGTTAATGTGCATATTTAGTAAAGAACTATTTCTCAAAGTGCACCCAACACAACTAACTATTTTAAAGTGCAAAAATAGACATTATGAATTTTTAGAGTGCAAAAGTAGACATTATGAATTTTTTTAGGGCAAAAATAGCAATTTTTGCACCCAAAATAGATAACAAAATTGCTATTTTTACACCTTAACCTTTTTTATTTAAATACTACCTAAGGAAACCCTAGGCCTTTTTTTAAAAAAAATTATTATTTTTTTAAAAAAATTTAAAAAGGCCTCCTCAATGAAGCGCCACCCTAGGCTATTTTTAATTTTTTTAAAAAAAATTATTTAAAAAAAAGGTCTAGGGTGGCGCTTCCTTGGAAGTCACTTCCTGTGGCCTTTGACCTTATACTATTTTTAAAAAAAAATTTGTATTTTTCTTTTAGAAATCTATAATTATAATTAATAATACACTTTAAACATATTTTTATATCTCTACAACAAAATGAAGGAAAACAAATCAAAATCAAATAACTCCAAAATGATATGAATTAACAAATAACTAATTAAAAAAATCACTACTAAGTAAAATATAAGTGTTAAAAATAAATAATTATATTATTTATGCAACTCATCAATATAATGTTAACAGTTATTGCAAAAATAAAAAATTATAACTACTACGTATCTTTACATATAATCTATATATAATAACATTTAATTTTATCTCATTTATTTTTTGTCATACAAAAATGAGAATAATTTTTTTAGATTTCATAATAAATTAAATACAAAAGATATTGAACAAATTAAACTATTAACTACTAATACAATTATATTTGTAAGCTCAAAAATTTAAAAAAAAACTTACAGTATAGAGGAAGCTTGAACAGAGTAAGTGGAAATCTCAAATACAACACCTGGAAAAAAAATTAATAAAGGAAAAAGACAAAGACAAAGACAAAGTTGCATATATGTTTGATTTTTTTAAAAAAAAGTGGTTAACAAGACAATGTGCTATACGTAGTTTCAAAATATAAAAAAGAAAAAATGAGTGGTTACAACTTACAGGATGAAATGAAACTATAAGGAGGATGAAATGAAACCAAAAGGGAGAAAGAGTAGGGTCAGTTTGGTGCAAGAAATGAGACAAAAAGAAATGAGTAAGGAGTGTCGCAAAAATAAAAAGAGGAGGAAGAGGAAATGTGAGAAGTAATGGAACAAAAAGATGAGATAAATGTAAATCAAACTTTTGGATGATCATGAGTAGAGGAGAAGAAGGAAATGTGGGAACTAAAAGGATAAGGGTGATGTCACGTGTTAGATGAAGATTGAAGACTAAGAGGATAAAGGAAATGGAAGCAGATTACGGGAGAGAGAATGATTTGATTTTTTTTTTTAAGAAAATAATACTTTGTGTGGCACTTGCTCGGTTAAGTGTCACACAAAGTACGTAGCAGCTGTGACACTTATTTGAACAAGCATCACAGTTGTTGCTTCAATTTTTATTTTTAAAAAAAAACACTTTAGGTGGTGCTTCCTCAAGGAAGCGCCACAGCTTTTTCGTGGTGTGGTGCTTCCTCAGTTTTTTTTTTAAAAAGTTTTAAAAAAATCTGAAAGAAGCTGTGACACTTATTTAAAGAAACGCAACTAATACCTATTTTTATAGTAGTGCATATTCATGTAGATATATAATTGTTGGTAAACAGAAAATGTTGATATATTGAATATTGAAATGATCTATTTACCAATTAAGAAGGCTCATAAACTCTAAACAAAACATACATTTCATACAAGAAGAGTGCAAAGAAATTGTTTTTTTTTTCCATAAATATAGGTTTACTTTTATTGGAGGCAATATTATTCGAGGTATTGTCATATATTAAATATAAACACCTCTCTTAAAGAGAATTCAAATTTTGATTCGTCACGTTATTAAAGACAGACCCCTCTTATTAGACCCAATCTCCATTAATTTTCACCCATAAATTTTCTTTTCCAAAAAAGGAATCAAGAATGCAAAGTTGGAGGAAGAGTAATTGAAGATCTGGGAATGCATTAAGTGGCAATGGAGAGATGGGCCATGTAAAGTGAAGGCCCATTTGATATGATTATTTTGCTTTATTTTTAAATTAATTATTATTATCATTTTATTTGATAGCGCAAGAAGCCTATAGGGCACCCCTTCATGATTATGATGAATGATATTTGAGTGGGCGGCATGTTATTATTCCTCCACTCCTCACTTTGCTTGAGTTATTGTACTGACGAGACCTCTCCCTCTTTTCCTTCGACGATCAAAATGTGTGTGCGTTCTTAGAAGAAGAAATGCGTATTAAATAATTTAAACTGCTTTAATCAGTCCAATTGATGACACAACATTATTTTCTTTTAATGATGAAACGTTCTTGGTCAGGATACCTAACATTTTTAGTGTATAGATACACTGTTGATCACACTCTCACATTTATCTAATTTAAAACGAGTGGTCTATTTACTTAATTAATCAATAAATTCTTTATGCGATACAGCAATAAAGCAAACATTAAACTTCCACATAGGAATGGCGGGAATATGGAAAGACAACGTCCTCCTCCTCAACAGGCTCTTCGCCGATCTGGTGGTTTGTTGGCTCCACACGTTTCCCTAACCTTCACTTTGCGTTTTTGCTCATACCGATCTGTGTATATAATGAATCGACTCAACCTTGTGTATTCTCTTAGTGGGTCTTACTACTCTCTTGAATCGATTTGCGTTTTTCTTAATGAAGCTCGATCTTGTCATTGATTGTTATCTTGGCGTAGTGGACCCGAAGCTGTGGAAATCAAGCAAAAGAACATATCTTGGAAGCAAGTCAAAAGGTAGGTTTGGTTTTCTTCATTTTCTATCTTCTGCTTGATTTTCACTTCCAAGTTTCTTTATCTTTCATAGATAATGAAAGGGAACGGCACAAGTGGAAGCGAGAGGAAGTCAACTAACATCATTGTTAACCATGACTTCTCTGGAGGGCTGTACTCTTGGTATTCTAATTGTTGCCATGGCTATGTAGTCAGGTTAACAAGGGAGAATTTTGATTGAGTCAGATAGGAATTATGCTGTCGTCACTAACCGCCACAAATGGTGGCAAGGTCTTGAACAGAACATCACGACAAAAATTTCTGTGGGCTCCACTTACAAGGTTTCAGCTCTTGTTGGAGTATCTGGACTTCCTCAGGCATATGCTGATGTTATAGCTACTCTTAAACTACAATATCCAGATTCAGATACTTGTTTCTTCTCCGTTGGGAGGTTCAAAATTTCATAATCTCTTTAATTTGCAGCATATCTTTTTTGGATTCACTTTGTCTCTCAAATTTTTAATTTGACTAAAGTATACATTTAAATATTTATGTTTACTCTAAGATTTAATTTAATCTCTTAAGTTTATAAAGTATACTTTTAGTCTCACAATCCTAACATCATTAGTTTCATTTAAAGGAAAATGCTGATGGTCCAATTAAATAAAATATGCTTAAATTTAAAAATAAAAAAAATTATTGTATATTCCAACTGACCAATTAAAAAATATTAATAATTTAATAACTATAACAATCACCCCGTTTTCTTTTCACCAATATATACTCCTCACTCTCCACTGTTAATAGCTTCTCCGCTCCAATGTTTCTTCCTTTTTCTTACCCTTCTCCTGGCAGTTGGCAATCTTTCCACCTCTAATCCATTATTCTTCTTGTTGGCGATTCCTGAAGAAAATATGTGATAATCTGTTGTTATCTAGTAAAGGTATGTTTGGTTTGAGGGGAGGGGATAGGAGGGGAGGGAATGGATAGGGGGTCACCTTATTTGGTTTGATTAGAGGGAGGAGAGGGGAGGGGAGATAATAACTAATTTATCACTTTACCCTTATATGTGAGCTTATATTTTTTATGCTTATATAAATAATTTAAATTAATTTTTTTGAAATGAAATTTATTTAAATTAGTTTACACCTCAATATAAATCAAATAAATTATTAAAATTCAAATTTGTTTTACCAAGCGGACACAAATGTATTTTAATTCATACTGTTGGAATTACTAAAATAATTATTGGTAAAAAGAATAAGATTATAATTTTGTGCAAAAGAAGTATCACAGAAGGTGTGTGAGACGAAGTCAAAACTCTATGAGTTCGTGTTTTTATTTTTTTGCTTAAGGAAATCAATGAAAATATGAAAAAATCATGGAGACAAAATGATCAAATATTTTGCTTCTTTCCAAATCCCCTCAATTTGGAGGGAACAAAAATGAGGGAAGGGGGGATTTGGAGCCCCTCATTTGACTCCCCTCCCCTCCAACCAAACAGACTCTAAGGCTATGTTTGGTTCGATGGAGAGGAAGGGAGGGAAGGGGAGAGATTTTAATGGAGGGGAGGAGAGGGTTTGAGAGGGATTTTTTTTTTTACTTTGTTTGGGTTGACAAAAAGAGAGGGGAGAGGAAGGATTTTAATAGTATCATGTTTGGTATAGGAGGGAAGAGGAGGGGAATATTTTTATATGAACAATTTTGCTCTTATTTTATTTAATTTGTAATTAATAACTTTCTAACATATTTAATAAAATATAATTATATAAGGAATTTAATACATAAAATTATAATTTTATAATTATAAAAATTAAATAAATATAATTATAAATGTCATTTACTATATAAAATTATAATTTTGTAATTAAATAATGAGAAGGGTATTGTGAGAATATTTTAAAATGGCATGGACATATTAGTCAATTTGAGTTCAAACATTAACTTTTCCCTCTAAATTCCCCCACTTTCGGATGGGAGGGTTAGAAGGGGAGGGGAGGGAGAATTTTAGAAAATTTTTCATCCCCTCCTAAAATTTTTAATTATCTAAATAAGGGGAGGGGAATAAAATCCCCTCATTTCCCTCCCTTCCCCTCATACCAAACAGACCCTAAGATTCTTAAAACCACATAAAAATGCAGGAGTGAGAAAATGCAAGAGTTCCCCCACTCATATCCATTAGAGCAACCTCACTAAAGAAGCAATTAGAAATCAGAAAATATGCTTTCATGACTACAGTGAATTGTTACCGAACTCTATTTGTTCTATGGATTGGTTTGCTCTGATACAGTGAACGAGTTCAAAGAGGTGGAGTCAAACGCCATGGCAGATGTTGGAAGACCAAATCTGACAGATTAGTTTCCTTTTTTAAAGATGGTGGACCCACTGAACATCCAAAGGTATGTGAATGTTCATTTCGAAAAGGTGTTGAAGATAACTCATGACTTGATCAACGAGAGGATGAGGATACAGAAGGGATAAGATAAATTGGATGAGAAGGCATTAATTAATAGAGGAGAGTGAGAAGTATATATTGTTGGGAAGAAGATATGGTGATTATTTTGGTTATTAAATTATTAATATTTTTTAATTAGTCAGTTGGAACATACAATAATTCCTTTTTTATATTTTTTTAAATTTAGGTGTACTTTATTTAATTGCACAATTAGTATTTTTCATTAGATAAAACTAACAGTGTTAGGGTTGAGGGATTAAAAGTATATTTTACAAACTCAAGAGACTAAAGTAAACCTTGGAGTAAACATAAAGGACTAAATGTATACTTTAGCCTTTTAATTTTTTTCAATTAATTGCACACATTAAAGAGGTTAGTCATTATGTAAATAGTATTTTAAGAAGGAAAAATTACAATGAGGTCCCAAATAAATAAAAATATGAAAAAATGGTCCTAAGGGGTTGTTAATGATAACATGAGGATCATCATTAACAACCCCTTAGAACCATTTCTTTATATTTTCATTTGCTTAGGACTTTATTGTAATTTTCCCTTTTAAGAAAAACCAATCTATATTTATTACAAAAAATTAACATAACTAATTTTGCTTGGAACCTAAAGATCTCTTTACACGTCCTTTTTTATTTTTAAGACGCTTAAAGAGGAAAAAGTTTCTCTTTATTTACATAAATGTCACTGCGTCCAATTTTTACTTCCCTTTTTAAAGAAGGGACGTCTTTATGTGACGTTAAATCCCTATTCTATAGTAGGCGCTGGTAATATTTTAAGACTATTATTTTATTTCTTCAGGACTTCAGTAGCAGAGGGCAGCTGAGGAAGGTTAAAAGGGTCATTTTACTTGGCAAGTAAACCTGAAAGGGCTATATTTTATCTGGAAGGACCTGCTCCTGGAGTTGACCTGCTCATACAATCAGTGGGGATCACCAATCCCTATGAGCATCATGTAATTTTCCACCTTTGGTCTTATTAAAGTGTTTCTACTTCGAAACATGTAAAACTGTAACATATTTACATGCAATACCTTTATATCGATCTTGGAAGCAGGCAAGCTCTGAAGGTGATTCTGCCGGGGATGAGAACGTTGCAATAAACCCTACATTTGATGATGGCCTAAATAATTGGTCTGGAAGAGGCTGCAAGATTGCTCTGTATAGTTGCTTGGAAGATTTGAAAATTCTTCCTTGTACTGGGAAGTATTTTCCATCAGCAACAGGACGAACACAAAATTGGAATGGCATTCAGCAAGAGATCACTAAAAGAGTAAACCGTAAACTTGCCTATGAAGTCACTGCTTTAGTTCGGATATATGGAAACAATGTCACTTACGCCAATGGTAGGGCCACTTTGTGTGTCCAAACGCCACATCTTCGAGACCAGTATATAGAAATCGCCAAGTTAGTCTCTTCTCTATTAATATAATTGATCTGAAAAAGCTTCCTGGACGATTCGTAGTCACTGAACAAAGATATGTTAATTCTAAAGTGTGCAGGCAACAAATAAAGAATGGGTTCAAATGCAGGGGAAGTTCCTTTTAAATGGTTTCCCATCAAAGGTGGTTGTATATTTACAAGGTCCCCCTCCCTGACATTCTTGTCAATACTTTCTTTGTTAAGCGTGCAGCAAAAGCAGCTCCTTCATCACCACCTGATGTTAAGGTTAGATATTGACTCACAAAAACTGCTTCCCAACTAATATATGCTTGCAATTCTTGGAATTGTAAATCCAACATAGGCCAAATGTAGTATAAAGTCCTATCATTAATATAAGATGTCGTTCGTGATGCAAATCCTAATATATTAAGTGCCGGAGGTAGTGTAAATATCACTACCTCCAGTTTTAAATACAAGACATAGTTGACTTTTTTTGAAAAGATTAAAGAAGATGAAAAAGTTATTTAATTATATTATATGTTGTGTATTATTAAATCATATTTCAATTTATAAGTTAAACAAATTAATTTTTTTTAAAAAAAGGTAAATATAAATATTTTAAAATAATTTAATTGATTTCTTTAATATCAAAATAAAAACAGTCAACGTAGTCAACTAGGCCGGAGGTAGGAATAATCTTGGTTTTGTTCTTGTGCAGAATGCTGCTTTTGGGATTAATGTGATTGAGAACGCCAATCTGGATGATGGTACCAAGGGACGGTTTGCCCTTGGCGATTGTGTACTTTAAAAGTTGGAACTGGCTCTCCACGTATGATTCCACCGTTGGCTAGAGATTCACTTGGTGCTCATGAACAATTAAGTGGGCGCTACGTCCTTGTCACAAATAGCACGAAGCAATGGATGGGTCCTGCTCAGATCATCACTGAGAAACTAAAACTCTTGTTGACATATCAAGTATCTGCTTGGATTCGCATTGGTTTAGGATTAACTGGTCGACATAATGTTGATATTTATCTTCTTGTTGACACCAGTGGGTCAATGGCGGACACGTGGAGGTTGCTGATGATAGATGGTATGAAGTGGGTGGGTCATTTAGAATCGAGAAGCCACCATCAAAGGTTATGGTTCATATCCAAGGTCCTGCTTCTGGTGTTGACTTTAATGGTTGCCGGACTCCACATATTCCCTGTTGACTGGCAAAAAAGGTTTGCATATTTAAAGGAGCAGACTGAGAGGGTAAAAATATCTAACTTTGACAATTATTATTTTATAAAGACGTATCTTTCTGTGCGGAAACTAATTTAATTCCTCGAATTGTCATTTGGAACATTTCTTAATTGATGACCTGCAGATACGTAAGCGCGATGTTGTGCTTAAATTCACAGGATTAGACTCAGGAAGCTATTCTGGAAACGTAGGGGAAGTTAGACAAATACAGAACAACTTCCCACTTGGATCATGTGTCCACAGAACAGATATTGACAATGAAGATTTTGTTGACTTCTTTGCGAAACATTTTAATTGGGCTGCGTTTGGGAATGAGTTGAAGTGGGATTGGACAGAGCTACAAATGGGGATTTTCAACTATAACGACGCCGATGATATGTTAGCCTTGTGTCAAAAGTACAAGATAAATACTCGTGGACATTGTATCTTAGTCGATGGCACAGTTCATGCGAGGGGATTAAAGCATCGAGTAAAGATGATGTGATGAAGGCTGTCCAAAATCGGTTGACGAGGCTTCTGAGTCGGTACAAGTGAAAGTTCAAGCATTACGATTTGAATAATGAAATGATTCATGGTTCATGTTATGAAGACAGACTAGGGCAAGCATGTTCGAGAATGCACATCAACTAGATCTATCCTCTACCCTGTTTTTAAATGATTATAACGTTGAATATGAAAAATACATTCAGAAAGTTGTTGATCTGCAAAAGCAAGGCGCGCCTGTTGGGGGAATAGGTATTCAGGGTCACATAGACAGACCAGTGGGACCAATTATTTTTTCTGCCTCAGATAAATTGGGTATTCTTTGTCTACCAATCTGGTTAACAGAGCTTAACGTGTCGTCCAGTAATGAGTTTGTGAGAGCGGAAGACTTGGAAGTGATGAGGAGGAGGCTTTTGTTCATCCTTGTGTACATGGGATAATGCTGTGGGGATTCTGGGAAATGCTTATGAGCAGGGAAGATTCACACTTGGTGAATGCAGAAGGTGATATCAATGAAGCTGGGAAGAGATTGCTTGCTCTGAAGCAAGAGTGGTTGTCTCACAGCCATGGACATGTTGACGAAGAGGGGAAGCTTGGTTTCAGAGGCTTCCATGGAACATACAGTGTGGAGGTGACCACCCCATCAAAGAAGATTTTCAAGACAATTGTTGTCGACAAGGGGGATTCTCCCCAGCTCATATCCATATATTTATAAGTATGTATATCATTCTTTGCCCAATTACAAGTATGTTTTTCCTTTTCCGCTAAGCATAGGTAACCAAATGTGGTTATAAATTTGTGTTTTGTTGTTAGGTCGTGTGTTTATGGATGTGGTTTCTTCGCCACCCATGCTTCATTTTTTGCTGCAGACAACCGTTACCCTTATATGTAGCATATACCTGGGCCTGGTTTTCACTGGGTATTCCTCTTGTCCAGGAGCCTACGAATGTTTGTTTTGAAATGTATAACTCAAACTAGGCCATAATCATCAGAGTAGGAGGCCTGCAAGCCCTAATCCAGCTAAAAAGCCCACCATCGTGTGCCTCACATATAAATACCCCAAAAAGAATGGATAGATGAATGAAGGGAATGAATCTCATCCCACCACACGACTACTTGATTGATTCTTTGACTAACATGAATGGATAAGTAAGATGCAAAGGATGGGATGGGAGAGATCAGAGGAAGTAGGATCTCTTGGGGCACTCTGCTTACGTAAGATGTTGCTTCCAAACGGTTTCACACCGTTTGGACGATGACGAGGATAAAGACGACACCATGCACAGCCCCGACCCCACCATCAACCTCTCTCTGGGCCGTCGCTCGATTATAGTTTTCAAGAGATGAGAGGCTGATAAAAGAAATGTGATGCATACGTAACCACGTCTCCATATGTAGCGAGTCAAAACTATGAATATAGGGTGTACGAGTTGCTTACGCGGTTAACTTGGATTAGCGGAGACTTAATAATAAATTAAATAATATGAACTCTTTTTTTTTTCGCCAAAATATGAACTCGTAATTAACTAGAGAGATCTGAAGATGGAAAGTAAACCAAACATATGTGTGAAGCCCATTAAGAAGCCATCAAATCAAAAATACGTAATGGCCCAGAACACACACACATACCCCACTCACATCAACTTGACAAGATCCCACCATCTACTCCTCCTGTTTCTTCGACTCCATCCTTCACAACATGTTTCTAAAATTCTATATATATATAGAATATATCAATATCAAGTGTCCATATTGGCAAGTAGTATGATATTTAAGGGAAAATATATATATAAAGAAGGGCCCCACAGGAAGTCCCATCCAAATACCTGGAGCTTCTTCAAAAGGAGCCCACTTCTCACATGGGTGCATAGTGACTATTGCCTCACTCACACCCCCTGCTTAAACTTTGATAGCATGTCCCCTCTCTCCCTCCCACTCTTCCTTTTGTATACATTTACTATAATCTGTTATAAATTTCATATCATACATACACTAATATTATACATTCATTCATCCGCTATTTTTATCTTACTGGCTGACAGAATCGAACTCTCAGCCTTCTATTTACAAGTTAGTTTTTATATCAATAAACTACAAATACATTTGTTTGTATTATAGTTAGCATGTTTGGATAGCCTTCATAAGTGTTTATAAATCGTGATTTACGAAATACGAAGTAACTTTTATGGTCTACGAGATAAATATGTGAAGGGGGTTTATTTCGATTTATGTAAATTAGGTTTATAAAATAAGCCAAACTAAAACAAACATAGTAAGTATTTTTTAAAATAGTTATTAGAACTTTTAAAAACAGTTTTTTAATTTTAATTTATAGTATGTAGGAAAAATTTTATTTTAAATTATATAAAAAAACTTATAAATTTTATATATAACTAATTCAAACATGCTTATAGAATTCTAACCTTCAATAACATGAGTGTTACGTACATGAAAAATAATCTGGAAGAAGGATTATTAATTACGAGTACATGAAAGAGGAGTTGTGATTAGAGAATACTGGGGGAAGGCAGTGCATTGGGAAACAGCTCGCGCGCTGTTTTCGCGCGCCCTCCTTGAAACGACACCGTTGGTGGGTCCATCTAGTGTCAGAGAGAGCAGGAGGGGGGGCCGTGACTGTGACGGTAAAAATTGCAGAGAGAAAGGGACAGAGAGAAGACTCAAAAGAGAAGTGAAGTTCAAGAATGGACTGTACACAACACACTCCACACCATATCTCAGTCTCAGATATGTGTACGCATAAAAAGACGCAGTTTTCTATCTTTCCCGTCAATCATCATGACTGAGCACACATTTAAATATTATACACACACATATTTTATATAAAAAATAAATAAAACTGAGAGTTAAGTGAGAGTGGCATTCATGACTCTCCCAGTCAATGCTCCTCTTTCCTGTGACCTGTCTCCTTCTCCGTTTCAAGTTTCAACCTTGTTTGAATGTACGGCCCTACTCCTTCTCCAGTTTTCCTTTTACTTTCTCTTCCCTGCCTAGCTTCCTCTGTGTCGCGCTTACTGTATTACTCTTTTCTACATCTCTCTTCAATTTTCTTTTTTTAGTATACAGAATCTTCTACATTCAGTTGTTATTTGCTACAACGAACTGCTCAATTCAATTTTACATGAATCTTTGATAATCTTACCTTTTCCATTGTAATAGAAAAAGAATAAACAAGTTACCAGTTTATCTATAGATTAAAAAAAGGCTGAAGCAACACGTGCAGTGCAGGATGCAGCGTGTATGTATATGTTAAACGAATAGAATAGCTCGTTTGGATTAACTTATGGAAGTTTTATAAGTGCTTATAAATGGTGATTTATGGAATACGAAGTTGTTTTTACGGTCTATGAGGTACTTTTATGATCTACGAAGTAAATATATGAAAGAGATTTCTCTCGATTTACATAAATCGATCTTATATAATAAACCCGATATAAATAAACTCAGGCAAATAAGCCTTAAATCAGTTCTGGTTTAAAATTTTCAATTTGTAATGATTGACTGTATCAAAACACGCTAGAATTCCTGCGGGTATTATTAGGGTTTGTAGGCAGACATATATATTTTGATTATCTTTTGGTCAGAACTCCGAATTCAAAGATATTAAAATCTTCATTATGACATGTGGTGACACTAATTACAAATCATGGCCCGATTTCTATAATTATTATTAAACCGGTTTACATTATGTACTAATCAACACTTACACTCAAATAAAAAAAAGCGTATGCGTCAATCAGATTTGATCGTCAACAAATTGAATAATCAAATATTGTGATTCTCTAAACAAGGATTGTGATTCTTTTGCCAGTGGTTGCTCGCATTATTATTTACATCGTTCACACAAACGGCCAAAAATGGAAAAGAGATTCTTTTCAAACTACCCCATTTTTGTAGTTTCCACTTTTATTTTAAAAGAAGAAAAAAAAAATCAGACATTTTTAGCTATCCATAATCAGAGGGATTGAGGGGCCAAGGGAAGTCTAACAAATTGTTAAATATATCGACAAAGGCAACGCACTAAATACTTTTAAGTTATTATTTTATTTACTGTTAAAAACTTTTAACCAAAAGGAGTCTACTATACTTAATTTACAAGGCCGGGAAAAGGGCAGAATCCTACTGGCCATCACTCACATGTAAAATTTAAGGTTATTAAATTCGGATTGGTCACTGAACCGGTCGAGGTATTGAGTTAAGGATTAGTGGGTCAGATTGGAGTCAAACCGGAGCTAACTCATGACTAAACCGGAGATAATTTAAATATTTTACATTTATTAATATGAAATTCTAAATAAAAATTAAAAAAATCAATTAAAAAAAACAAATTAAAAAAGTGACCCGGACCGAACCGGTTTACCAGCCGGTTCCCGGTCCGAACCGGTCCGGATCTGAGAACCATGATAAAATCATAAATTATTGGGTAGAAATTATATGGTCAGATACATGCATCAATTTGAATTTCATTTTCAATTATTATATTAAAGTCGTCTCAGATCCATCCATGTCTTTGTAGTATTGCTTTGACCCAATTGATCGATGACATGATATTAATTACTTTGTTTTAATGATGAAAAATTCTTTGCTCACGACACATTACATCGAGTGAATATAAATTATATGTAGACACCTTCCAATGACTTGGTTTTTACTTTTTAATTTTTACGTGGTCCTATAAATCCAGAGAGGGATATATTCGAGCCGGATTTTGCTTTAAAAAAAAATATACCTGTTTCGGTTAGAACTCAGTGGGTTTTGCTGAGCAATCTAATTCATCAATGATGTGTTAAAGAAGCCTAAAAGGTTTTAAGCAAGTGACAAGACCGAAACATGGTCACTGTTTTTTTACTGGATTATGATAGTTTAATTTTATTTACGGGAATTTGTTCTGTCCTTTTCCATCAAATCAATCTTAAAATCTCTTTAATTAGACATCTCCAATCTTTTCCTTACATTTAGTCAAATATTTAGTGCTTATTACTGTGCTCTACATCCAACTTTAATTTCCTGCTACACGGTAATTAAATAATACGAATCCTTTGTTGACCAATTAAGATGTTTGGACGCTTAATCCTCTTTTGTTCGTTGTTTGACAGCAAGTCCGAATATTTTACCTAATAAAGGAAGTGGTATTTTTATTTTTTTTCCTTTTTCTCTCTTTTACATAAAGATTCGACTAATTATCCAGCAGCTGGAAGGCGGATCTTATTAATTTATTAGTTGAACTAATGGGAATATTATTAAATTCGTATAGTCGTGGAAGATGTTGGTCCACACAAACGCATGGGCTTTTTATTTTACTTTGTTAAAAATAGTACAGCCTCATTTTTAATTATAATTTACGATATATAAAATAAAAATTTAAAAAAAAAATTATCTCAATTTATATAAATAAATATTTTGAGAGGTTTTAAAACTATCCCAAATATACTAAATATGTTCAATGAGAGAGGAAACATTAATTATCCCCTCGGATTCTTCCTCTAAAGTTGGATTAGTTTGCTTAACAAGATGTTAAAGATAATCAATCACGCATTGTAACATTTTATGAATACGCAATTATCTAAATAACTTTTGATTGGCTTTGTCTGCCTTACGCAACAAAGTTAGTTGTTGAATATTTATGACTAATTAAATTGGGAAAGGTGGCTGCTAAACATGAATGATATGATTTAATGGCAGACATGGGCCCTCCCAAGAACTGTCGTCTACTTAGCATCTATTCTCAGAATTATCACACCAGCCTGCGTTGTTAGAATTTTCCTTATTTTGACAATGGCAAGCACAAAGATCGGTACTTTATTTCCAACCATACAATTTACATCCTCATTATCTTAATCAATACTTTCTCTTAACATTTTTATAAATAATTTATTTTTAAAGGATGATATTTAATATAAGTAATTTTTTTGTCTTAAAATTTAAATTATTTTTTTATCCCTATTATATACATAACTTTATATTAATTATTCTTCACTTATCACTAATTCTCTTTCATTAATCATTTATTATCTATTCTCTTTCATATTTTTTACTCATTATCTCTAATATATAAATAGGGGTATATTTAAAAAAAATATGGTATTTTTGATATATTTATTATTTTTAACTAATATTAAATATTAATTCATTTTATGTAATTAAAAAAATTACTTATAAAACAGATGTCAGGAGGTATATTAGAATAAGAATTCATGAATCTCTCCTGTAAACTAATTAAATGGTCTAGGTATGAATGAAGTTTGTCTGGTTAAAATTGTTGGAATTTTTTAAAATGAAAAAGACATGTTTTGATAAAGTCATATTTTTAATAAAGCAATTAATTTTATATGAAGAATTATGAAGGAGCTGAAGACAAAGAAGCACCAAAGTTATATATAGGCTTATTATATAAGTCTGATTCATGTAAATCGAGATAAATCTCTTCCACATATTTATCTCGTAGATCGTAAAAGCACATCGTAGACCATAAAAGCACCTCGTAGACCGTAAAAGTTACTTCGTATTCCGTGAATCACAATTCATAAACACTTATGTAGTTTCCATAAGCTAATCCAAACGAGCTCATAGTCAAAGATGTAGCACTACCAATTAGTGAAATGTTGTATTATATTTATGAGAAAACTTTATGTAGTACAAGGATATAACTTTTTATATGTCTATTCATGAATCAAATGAGATTCTTAAATATAATAAATTGTTAAGACTTTTAATTAATAGGGTGTTGTCTTAAGAAGCACTACTTCAAGATATCATTTTATTGCCTATAAATACTCAGTATCATCACTCATTCGATCACATTAAAAATTACACAACAACAAAAGATCAAACTCATTGTCTTTATCATATTGAATGCTCACAAGGATAAAGTCATATTATCATTTTGTAAAAACATTTGTTGTCTTGGCTTAAATGATGATAGTACAATTAATACTCAAGTGTTTTCGTTGCATTTTGTGAGAAATTATTGCGACAATCCAAATTGCACCCTATTAGATAGAAATAGATGAAGTGAATTAAGTCTAAAGGAAAGTGTTATACACGCCTTAAAGACATTGTGGGTCACTTTCTTAATTATCTCTTATTTTTATACTCCTTAGAGATTCAGTCCCTCTAACAACAGGTGTAGAAAATCCTCCGAATAATTATCTTTCCAGTGATAAATATTTAACTACCAGTAATAGTAATCTTAGATGGATTTTAATAATTGCGTACCTACCAAAGATGATTAAGAGATTACATGCTAATTAAAACCAAATACAAACTTATTTTGACTGTTCTTGCGTGTGAGTTGTGACCTCTCGTGTTGATTTTTTATGAGGTTAAGGGGATTGTCACTGACGGGTAACTTAGTTTCAAAAGTGTTAAAAGGGGAGTAATTTTATCATGATCATTATCCCAGTTAATTTTTACAGTTAATTAACTAAATATATTAAACTTATAGTCAACATATCATTCACGTCATTTTAGTTGAAGTACAAATTTATCCCAAAAATTTGAGATCCAACTTTAAAAAAATGAAATAAATGAAATATGGACTTTCAGAATAAAGTTATTTCCTAAAAACTTTCAAGAAATTATCACTCGGTGACAATTTCCGTGTAAAATTACCCCTTAGCGCGTTTTTAATGTGTCCCCTTGGGCTCAAAGCTGTTAATTCAAGTGGGTACGGTTAATTACAGTTTTACTGGAAGTTTAACAAACGGGCGTAAATAAAATCATGCCATATTAGCAAAAGATGAAGATGACATGAATGTGACTTTTACCTAATTTTGATTCTCCTGAGGATCCTCACACAAAATTTATGTTATTTTAATGTAAAGTTGTTCGCGAGAACTTCATTTTAATAATATGTTTGGATTAGTTTATAGAAACTTCATAAGTATTTATAAATCATGATTCACAGAATATGAAATAATTTTTACGGTTTATGAGGTAGTTTTTACGGTCTACGAGGTGTTTTTATAATCTACGAGATAAATATGTGAAGGAGATTTATCTCGATTTACGTAAATCAGGCTTATATAATAAACCCGATTTAACTAAGCTCATCCAAATTTCACTTTGGTCCAGATCATCACAACAATTAAATATGTTTAGTTTTAGTGTGTTTGGGTAACAGTAAAATCACGACTTCAGAAGTCATTTTCTTTTCTGTAAGTTAGGAAAAACTCATCTCATAAATTATAAAAACTATTCTTCAATCCGAATCCATACTTAGAATGAAGTGTGTGTGAGACTGTGAGTATGAACATGTTTGAAATAGTTTATGAAAATTTCATAAGTGCTTATGAATTATAATTTACGGTCTACGAGGTAGTTTTTACGATCTACGAGGTGCTTTCACGGTCTACGAGATAAATATGTGGAGGAGATTTATCTCAATTTACATGAATCGGGCTTATATAATAATCCCGATTCAGATAAGTGATAACAAATAAGCTCTATGTGTAAGACTTAAAATGTTCATAGAAAACTATTTGCATGTCACCAAAACGAATTATGGTTTTCAAAAAATAATAAAGTTCATTAAGGTGTGATGTTAGATAAATTTTTGAATATATCCATGTCCTGTTCAAATTAGGTTAGAACCTGTCGGTTTTGAGTTTTTTAAAAAGTGTTTTCATGGCATTCGGATAAATATATAAGAAAAATTCGTCTTAGCGTGCAGAAAATTGTTTAAAAAAATCACTTTTTTGTCTGACCCCAATCAAACACTTTAGTTATATAGGTTATTGTCACTCCGTAAATATCCGCATAATTGTGTGGGCTTCTTACTTTAATTAGGATGTATCACACTAATCCTTTCTCTAATTAAATTGTGGCTATAATTATAAAACGTACACAGGAGCTTGGAAGAAATTATCTCACAACAAACTCATTGAAAAGAATCAATCCTTTGGAAAAATATGAAATTATTAATGGGGGGCGGAAATTACAGGAGTAACTTTGGGAGTGATGTGACGGGAACAGCTCATTGAGAGATGATGATGATGATGATATGGATGGTTGATGTGATTGGAAAAAGAAGAGAAGCCAATAACAGACAGCTAGACTGTAACAACATGACTTTATATCTGAAGTGAGTGTGAAGGCATGGCTCGCCTTTAACACACTCACAATTAATTATTGCTAACCTCCGTGATTATAGGTTTAAGCCATTGAAGCCTTCCTCATAAACCAGTATAAGCTGCTCATATTATATCCGTAAAAGGAACTAATTATGCAAGTTCAATGACTGACTCACGCATATCACTTGATGTGTGTTGAGAACTGGGAGGATATCTTGTGTGTGTTTGGAAACACATAAAACTATGGTTTTAAACTATGGTTTGCGTAAATCGAAATAAAACTTATTTTACATATTTACCTCATAAATCGTAAAAGTTATTCTCAAAAACTAATTCCAAACACACAATCCTTTCCGCAGAAGGATACTACCTTTACCCTTTTCCTTTTTTTTTTTCTTCTGGTTACCCTCTTCTACTCTTTATGATCTACTGGATCAAAAATTCAATAGCAAGGTTTGATATTCTATAAACATATATATTATTATAATTATTACTTTCGATAAAAATAAAAAATAATTTTGAATTACTAAAATTATATCTGAATTGTTAACGTGAAAAAATAGAAAAAACTTATTTCATAATAACTGTCTATATGAGTAAACTGTTCAGATCAAATTCTTGTTTGGATTATCTTATGGAAGCTCCATAAGTGCTTATGAATTGTGATTCACGGAATACGAAGTAACTTTTACGGTCTACGAGGTGCTTTTACGGTTTACGAGATAAATATGTGAAGGAAATTTATCTCGATTTACGTGAATCGCGTTTATATAATAAGCTCGTTTGGTTGAGCGGTGGTAAATCGGGTTTATTATATAAGCCCAATTTACGTAAATCGAGATAAATCTCCTCCACATATTTACCTCGTAGACCGTAAAAGCTACCTCGTAGACCGTAAAAAATACTTCGTATTCCGTGAATCATGATTTATAAGCACTTATAGAACTTCCATAAACTAATCCAAACGAACTAATGACAAACGATAATATTTATCCGATTATAAATGTTAAATCTGGTCTATTGAATTTTTTATCTAAAGATGATGAATAGTAGAAGAGGCTAATAGAAGGAAAAATGAGAGGAAGGGTAAAGGAGATGAGCCCATTCTGTCCCCCTTGTAGGGCTTTTAAACCCCGCAGCAGCATGGCCTCTATTTTCCACACACGTCTTAACTAATAATGTTAGTGCATGCTGGAGTAACAATAAAATTATAGTTTCAGAAATTATTTTTTATAAATTAGAATAAATTTTTTTTACATATTTATTTTATAAATCATACAAATTATTCTTTAAAAATTAATACAAACAAATTCTTATAGTTATAGTTGGAGCTGATAGAAAGAATTTAAAATTGTGTTTGGGATGGTTTTTAGAATCTCAAGAGTGCTTATATACATAAATTGAGATAATATTTTTTTTATATTTATTTCATATACAGTAAATCATAACAATCTTTTTATATATTTATTTTATATACAGAAAATTATAATTAAAAAATTATTTTTTTAAACTCCAATTATTATTATAGACAAACATCTAAATTCTTTGTAAGGGGCTGAATTAATACTTTGAATTTTTACTTATTACTCGTTTGGATTAGCTTATGGAAGCTTCATAAGTGCTTATAAATCGTGATTCACGGAATATGAAGTAGCTTTTACGGTTTACGAGGTGCTTTTACGATCTACGAGGTAAATATGTGAAGGAGATTTATATCGCTTTATGTAAATCGGGCTTATTATATAAGCCCGATTTATTAAAGTCAATAGCTCATTTGGATTAGCTTATGGAAGCTCCATAAGTGCTTATAAATCGTGATTTATGGAATACGAAGTTGCTTTTACGGTCTACGAGGTACTTTTACGGTCTACGAGGTGAATATGTGGAGGAGATTTATCTCGATTTACGTAAATCAGGCTTATTATGTAAATAAGCTCAGGCAAACAAAGAGAGAGAGAGAGAGAGAGAGTAGTGAACTTTTTTTAAGAAAAACAAAAAGCAAGAGTTATGGAATGGCGTGGAATGAAGAGAGAGTGGCATGGGGAAGAGGCGAAGAGAATAGTGAAGAAGAGTGACAAATGAAAGAGGGAAGATGATTATCTCAAGCAAGTAAGGAAGGTACGTTAAGAAGAAAGTTGGAAACGTCCAATCCAATCTACTTCTTCCCACATACTCATTCAATTACCATACCACCTTCCACACACAGAGAGAGAGAGAGAGAGAGAGCGAAGAGCGCGATAGTCTCGGGGGAGGGAGTGAGGAGTGGGGCCCAGAGTCCCCAACTGGGTGCGCCTTGGGGGCCACATTCACTCTTATGCCCTGTTTGGTATAAGGTATTTGGGGTAGGGGTAGGGGTAGGGGTTGGGATTGGTATTGGATCAGAAATTAAATCAAAATATATCGTTTGGTATGAGGAACTACAGATAACCAGGGATTGAGAGTACCACGAAAGTGGGATTGCTACAAAGCCACCTCCCCCTGGTATTGTGTTTTCAATCCTTGGACTATAAAATTGTAGAGACAAAAATATCATTGATTAACATATTTTTTGGACAAAAATAACCCTCCAGATTTTAAATTAGAATCCATACCCTTCACATAAACCCGAACTAGACCAACCGATCCAGACTGGGAACCGGCCAAACGGCCGGTAAATTGGTCCGGTTCGGAAACCAGTCCGATTCACTATTTAAAAAAATCAATTTTTAAAATTTTCCTTTAGCATTTTATATTAATAAACTTAAAATATTCAATTTCTCACCGGTTTGTTTCCAATTTAGCTCCAGTTTGGCTCCGATCTGACCTACTGACCCTTGACCCAGTATCTCGATCAATTCAATGATCGGTTCGGGTTTCAAAACCTTACATAATCACTCTCTTGTTTTTTTCTCACCAACAACATAATTAATGGCTATTTATTAAATAAAATTAATCCCTCCAATTATTAATTCATACCTAACATATTTTTAAAACATCAATCATAGTCCCAATTTTAATTTCAGTCTCAATCTCAATTCTAATTTATCAAAATTCAATGTGACGTACAAAACTGAACCTTAATTCCAAACTCCCACCGTCACCCTCCTTTTCAAAATGTACCATTCCATATATGTGTGTATTTATAGAATATTTAAAAACTTAGCTTTAATATAACCGCTAATAGGTGGGTAAAATGGGTTTTAACAGTCCATCGAACACATCTAATATAATAAAATAAGCTATTTGGATTCTGCAAAAATGATATCGTTTTGATGCAGTTTTCTTTTTCCAAATCCATATGGGTCCATTCTGTAAGGGTTAGGCCATCAGGTTGATAGGTTTAACTTTTTATTTTTTTTATTAAAAAAAAAAATCTGTAACTTCTCTAAATATATTATGTAACATAACATCATTAATATCAACTAATTATTGATTGTATTAAATATTAATGATAACTCTTAGATTTATGTTTATTTTATTCTGTATGGAATTGTGATAAATCCTTAATTTATAATATTTGAGACTTTGAATTTGATATTTTATTATCATTTTATTATTTTATAATGTATTTTTAATTTTTTTATGTTTTAGATTTTTAAAAAAATTGGGAAAATCCGTAAAATAGATAGTTAAATTATTTAAATTTTAAATTAGGTCGTTAAATTCAATAAATTATAAATCATATCATATATCATAAAATATGATTTTAGAATTCAATAATTTTACCTTGCTACCCCTTATTAACTCAATAATAAATACTCCTAAGTGTAATCTACCTGTCATTCATCCGTATCTATTACTTTAGTTTTTTACAAAAATACTAGCTCATTAATTAGTCTCTCTCCTTTGCAAATTTGTTTTCCAAAACACCCCCTCTCAAAAAAAACCCACTTGGCCAGGAGGAGAGGGAAAGTTTTTAGCAAAGTTTTGCCGTCACTATAATTTTTGAAAAAATAATTAAAATAATAGAGATACATAAATGACAGGTAGGTTACACATAGGACTATTTATTATTGAGTTGAAATCAAATTAGGGGTATTAAAATAAAATTATTGAATACTGAAATCCTATCTTCGTATATCTGACCTGATTTATAATTTATTGAATTTAATGATCTAATTTAAAATTTAAATAGTTCAACCATCTTTTCTTGGGATTTTTTTTTAAAAAAATACAGTATATTGTTTAAAAAATGTTTGAAAATGCAATATACAAAAATTTAATAAAAAAAGTAAAATAATATGGGTTGGGCTGGCTAACCCATCAACCTAGAGGTTATGTGTTGGATTTTCTAAATATCGACCTATATTAATGCTATATTTTTTTATCAAAGCCCATTTGGTCTGAACCCTTAATGGGTTAACCCTAACAAGGTGGTTCGGCCTAATACTGGTAATATGGGCCTAGCACGATAAAATAAACGGGCTCGAGCTGAGAAATCTAAACCTATTAATTTTTTGGGCTAAACGGGACGGGCTTGGCCCGTTTAGCTTGAGAGTTAAATCGGCCGGCCCGTATATATATATATATATATATATATATATACTTTTCAGATAGTTAGATCTCAGTGTTTTCAGTTTTCAATTCTCAGTGATGTTGTGTTTAACTACTTCCTTATTTTTTTTATTTGAATTTTTTTCATATTGTATTTATTTATTTTACTATTATTAAATTTAAAAATATATATTTATATGTTTTTATGACGTGGGTAGATAAAAAAAAGGAAAATAAGAATGAAATTGGTTTCTTAGCACAAATACATACAAGAAAATAAGTGTGATATGACTGGATGAAAGAGAAAGGGAGTGAAAATTTTAAAAAAGTCAAAATTATATATATAAAAAAAAAAGACGGGATGGCTGTCTGAGCCAGCCTGTTTGTATTCGGGCTAACAGGCTTAGGCCTGTTTAGCTCGTTAGCCCGAACGGGCCAACCCATCAAGCTCGGACTGACCCATTTACCAGCACTAGTTCGGCCCATATTACCAGTTATAACATATGATTCCTTAAATTTATTTTCATTTATGTTTTGATACTTTAAATTTTAAATTATAAGTTTTACGACTTCAAGTTTTATATTGATTGAAAACATTGCTCTTCATAATTAAATAAAAATCAGAATTATTTTATTTATGAAGGACTCACACTCATGATTTAAAATTTAAAAAATCAAAATTAAAATGGTGTCAGTTTTAGAAGATAATTTTTTCATACCCAACTTTGGTTCTTACGTGTGTGTGTTATTCTCTATCTCGTGAACAATTATCTTATATATAGTAATATTAATAAATTCAGAATAGTCAACCCAAATCAAGTTTTGAAAATGTGTGGAAGCCTTTCTAAAATTTACCAAACATGCATATATGTGATATTTATAGTTCATTTGATTCAATTATATGAGAGATAATTACATATAATCCTGATGTAATAAATTGATTCTAACGTTTAATTGAGTTTATGTAACGTAAAGAGAATTATATTTTATAACTACACAGCTAATACTGATGAATGGGGATGCAGACATCTTACAATCAAGTGAAAATAACACTATTACTATTATAATTTTTTAAATTGATGAAAGTGCCAATTCATAAATTATGTTAAATATTAAATAATTTTAATTACCACCATTAAATATTTAAAAATTAATTAATAATATGAAATTTAAGAAATATTCCCCCATTAAAAAATTTTAAAAAAAATTATATTTCACCGCTAAAAAAATATTAAAATATTTTATTAAATAGTATTCTCATATTTAAATATTAAAAAATTAATATGAACCCAACCTATACACGGCATAATATTTCTACCATTAAAAATTAAAAAATTATCATGAACATAAAGTGTACATTACGCAGAATGAAAAAAATGATCATGAACCCAACGTGTACATTATTATATGTGTAGATAGGGGTAATTTTGTCACTTACTATATTATTCTCATATATTATTATGTTCAATGTAATCCAACTAAACGTTTTTATGCATATGCATTATCTTTCACTAACAATGAACCAAATAAATTATATAATCATCATTACACTACATTGCATTATATTATATTCCATTACATTATCTCCAATTTTGTAAACCAAACGGGCACCTAGAGTGTGTTCAATCATTTTTCAGTTTCTTTATATGTATAACACTACCTCCAGGCTTTAATATATAAGTCATTTTATTTTTTTCAGAGAGATTAATGAAGTTAATTAAATGATATTAAAGTATTTATATTTATCATTTTTCTCAAGACTTATTTATTTAACTTATAAACTGATATATAAATCTGATGATACACAATAATATATACATTAATGACAGGAAGCCGGGAGTATTAATAGTTAGAAAAATTACAGTTAGGTCCTAAGCAGAAGGCAAAATAAAAAAATAATCCTTTAAAATCTCAAAATAAAAAAATGGTCTCAATAACTTGTCAATAGAGCCTTTGGAGTTGTTAATGACCCACTCTTAGAGTTGTTAATGGGACTATTTTTTTATTTTAAAATTTTAATTAACCATTTTTTTCATTTTTCCTCCTCCTTAAAACTTGATTGTAATTTTCGCTTAATAATTTATATTGGTGTTGGAGCCGTTGAAGGAGACTGGGGAGAAATATTAGTTTCAGGGATTGATTGATGAACGAACTAAAAATGTGAAGGGTGCTCTTGCACGGCTGGCCGCTGACCCAATAATAAGGAAGGCAGCCATTGAAGATGAAGGATGGCCACTCTACACAGTTATATCATCATCCTCTGCCTTACCCACGTACCCTACATTCTCTATATATCCATAATTAAGTTTCTCTGTAATATTTTTCTTTGTAGTCCCAATTTTTTTTTCTCCAACTATGCATGTGATGTGATGACATACTTGTGTGTATATGGATCTGGAAGAAAACAAAGGAATCACGAAGGACCCATGGCTTCAAGACATTTGGCTGAACAATAAAAAAAAACAACAACAATACCAAAAAGATTTTATCCTATTAGGTGGGGTCGGTTACATGAATCACACAGTGCCATTGTATTCTGCAAAAAATCATAGATTTTGATATATTATTAATTAAAATGTCTCTCTCTATAACCTTATTGAGCGTTTATTTCGGCTTTCCTCGGCCTCGTCTAACAGGATTCCATACTGCTTGATCAACCCTTCTTACTAGAGCACTCAATGACCTTCGCTGAACATGTCTAAACCACCTCAAATGATTTTCTACCATTTTTACTTCAATATGGGTCACTCCAACTCATTTGCGAATATGAGTATTATGCATATTGTCTTTTCATATAGGATCACACATCCATCTCAACATCCTCATCTCATCTACCCTCATTTTATGTTCATGTTGTACCTTTAAAACCCAACATTCACTATTATATAACAGTGCTGGTCTTATAGCAGTGTGATATAACTTTCTTTTTACATTATTAGGTATTTTACGATCACAAATAACTTTATTAGCTTTTTCTCCATTTATACCATTCGGCTTGAATTTTATAATTGACATCTTCATCAATTTCACCATCTTATTGTATAATTTCACAATAAAAAACGAATAAAAAAAAAGTAACAAAGTCCTCCACGTTACCTTATGTGAGAAAACATCCTTGGAAGCATGTCATGGCGCACACACTTAACGCCCAAAATGAGATCGGCTCTGATTGCATAATTAAGCAGGTTTGAGTTGAGATGTGACATCTTAATTCCACTGCTCATGGTACACTTGTGCCACAACTTTGAAATCCAAAGGATGGGATTAAAATATGTCTTAATTTTTGAGTCTGTTAAAAATATTTATTTCATATATTATAAATTATGATTAAAAATTTATTTTTAAAAATTTTAATTGTTATTCTAATCAAATACAACTCTCATCACCGTATGGCTATGAAAATATTGTTTGAATAATTTTCATAAATGCTTTTCAATCATTATTTATGAAATATGAGGTAGCTTTAACGGTTTACGAGATAGTTTTTACGGTCTATAAGGTAGTTTTACGGTCTACGAAGTAAATATATAGAATAAATTTATATGAATCGGGCTTATCCATAAACCCAATTCAAACAAATAAGCCTTATACAAAAAAATTTTGTTTGATTGTAGCTTCTTCAGACGTGGCATCTCCCACTAGCCGTCCTCCATTGATTCCATCCTCTCATTTTTTGGCCTTAATATCACATCAAACAATACCAGCAGCCTTTTTATCCCATCCCTTTTCCACATCAACATTACTACAACCAAACAAGCCATTGAGTTTCCATAAGAGCCGGTTTAGTTTTAAGAAAGGATAGAGGGCTGGAAAGAAATAGAATAGAAAGAAGAAGAATAAAAAAGAATGAAAAATATTTGAGCACAGAGGTCTTGGTTGGCATTTAAAAAAAATAGGATGATAGAATTTTTGTTTGTTTGATTGGAATAAAATAAGATAGAAAAAGGAGTCAAAAAACTATTTTGCTCCTATAGTAAAAACATTATGTTAAAGGTCACAAGACACATGCACCCATTACACTATTGCTCACCTATTGTATAACGCTTGTAACAAGTGCCAGTGGTGGGAGGGAAGATGGCCGACTGCTATTTGAAAGTGAATGTTGGCGGGGAGATGGCAAACAATGGAGTTGCAGACGGTGGGTTTGGAGGAGGATGTGGCAGAAGACGCATGGAATGGATTCCAACCTCATCCGGACACCACAATATTGGTTGTGATTGTTCAGTATGTGTTGGTGAAGAGGAACAAAGGTCCTTATTTCTTGGATAACTACGGTCGTGCAACCAAAGTTTTCTAAGATCCTGGGTTTATGGAAGTTAGAGACTTGTTGGGTTTGTCTTTACGAAAGTTAATGGGGTGAATTGTTGTGTAGGATTATGTGTCATATATGAATCAAAGTTTAGCTTTGTTTGTATAGGATTAACCATATGCACTCTATAGGCAACCCATGGTCATGAATCTCTTCAAATAATTCCCGTATAACCACGGCCTAACCACCATAGGTTGTATGTAGTAAAAATGTGGAAAAAGGAACTTTATTTGCTCCTATTTTCTCATAACGTAACAGAGCACATGAGATACCTATCAGTTGCTTAGAATCATACATCAATGAATGAAAACAATTTTAACCACATGCGTGTGATGTGTGGCTCATGGTTATACGTGACCAAAATAATTTTACTCTTAACCATTACATACACATCACCCACACGTGGTCACAATCACTTTTTGTTGTCTTACTTTGATCATGTTTACGTTATGGTTATAGGACAATTATCTAACTTTACTCTCACCCTTTATACAACCATCAACCATATATGTTAACACCATATCCCTTGTATTAAATAGATTTAACCACGTTCACGACATGTGCATTTTATTGTTAGTCAATATTTCACCAAAAATTCTCCAAGTAATGAAGTTCCTACTTCCTCCCTCTGCCCATATTTCCAGCGAAGGTTGGTTTTCCATAGCACTGAAAGTTCAATACAGTAAATTTTAATACTCTTACAATTTATCGTGCCTTTCTCTCATTTTGTTACTCACACACCAAGGCCGTCTCTCTCTCTCTCTCTCATGTGTGTTTTTCTCTTTGCAATTTTTTTTTCAAATTTCCATTTTTTCCAACCTCTTATACTCCTGAAATTAGTACATACTTTATTAGAGATGATGGGACAATAGGTTCATCACATTAAAAGCAAACACGAACACAATAACCACATCGACGGAGAAGAATAAACCTACCTATTCTTCAAGATTGATTGGAAGCCGCGTCATCACCGGAAAAAGCGCTCGTCATCTCTGTTCTTCACCCACCCTCTGTTTTTCTAACTCCCGTAGTGTAAATGGCTCTCAGAGCCTTTACCTTTTCTATATCTCATCGCTGTCACATCATGAGCGCTTGGGTCTTTGGCCGATTTTCTGGGGCGTTGGAAAATGGCTTCCCTCAATTTTTTTGTGGGAGCCCATTTTCATTTAAACACAAAAAAATGAGTGCCAATGTGAAAATATTTTTAGCAGAAAATAGCAAACCAAATCATCACCACCAGTAGAAAAACTTCAATTTTCCTTTTCCTACTCCCTATTTCCGTCGTATTAAACCATCAATGCTCCTAATTCGTATAGAGCATGGGGTTCGGCAAAGAGTTTTGATCTATCATATCCACAAATGTGTTAAGTGCCTGTTTGGATTGATGGAAAAAGTTGTTTTTCCAACGTGATTTATGATATACAAGGTAAGTTTGTAAAATGAGTTTTATCTCGACTTACGTAAACGAGCTTTTCCACCACCAACCGAGACAAACCCTTACGATGATCCAAATATCTGACCCATGACATTTTGGATTAGTAATTATATGTGAGACAACTTTACGGGCAGAACTTTTCCATTAGTAGTGTGGATTTAGAATCAATTCCTGATTAATTTCTAAAACGTGACTTATATATGTGTGTGTACACGCACCATTTAAGAACGTGAAGAGAAAAAGTTTTATTTTAATCTCAAGAGGAAGTTTTTCATCTTCTCGAGGAAGCAGTAAAGTGGCTTGTACATACGTAGTAAAATATCCACCTCTCTCTACTCTTTCACGCGTGTGTGAGAGAGATGGTAAATGTCGATGGGTAAATTTTTCTTAGACTTGGAAATGGGGTAAATTAAACTTTTCGTAGTAAGGAATGAGCAGTGTATTTTTGAGAGCTAGAACAATTTTCTGCAATTCATGTTGTTTTTTTTTTAAATATCGGGTTAGTGCATATATTGAATATCTGATAAAAAAATGAATCAATATCGAATACGGTGCCCAGCGTTTCTTTTCAGTATAATTGATATTCCATACTTTAATTTGGTGCTAATTTTGGGAGTATTTTGTTCGAAGATCTCAACTAGGCAGGAAGACGTTACCGATCATACAACGATGATATGGGAAGAGCACTTCAATATCCACATACGATTTTGTTGAATGGGATGGGACGTAAGTGTTTGAGAAAAGCAGAGATTTTTGACGTACGAATTAAACTAATGGTAGGTGGTGCAGACAAAATTATTCCTTAGTTCCTTACCAACAGCAATTCACTGAGATTTTTTGGGCCTCTCTAATAAACCTATTTTATATCTTTTTCCTCAAACCTTCAAAAAGTTTTACTAATGTTTAAAATAACGGTTGAAATTTTTAATTATATTTTTTAATTGTGATTTATGGTATATGAGATATTTTTTATGGTCTACGAAGTAATTTTTATTGTCTACGAAGTAATTATATGAAAAAATTTTATCTCAATTTATATGAATCGGATTTATAGATAAACATAAATCCAACCAAACATCCTATAAATATATCGAAGACATCACTATTATGTGTTCCATCACGCATCTTTTCTTAGGAGAATTTAACGTCAATCAGCGAATAAGAAAACTTTACCCTCGTATTATCTTAAGTGATATATTAAGAGTTGAGATACGAGTAGAAGTCAATGAGCGGAAGTTAATAGTTTAATCTTTAAATTTTAATGTATAAAAAAAGTTATACTCCCATTACCACATCTTTAAGTTATCTGCAACATGTTTTACTGAAATAAAAAAAATTAAACCTCATTAAATATGTATTAGAATTGAATAACTGTTCAATATGTTACTCCTATTTCACACACACTTTTTTAAGAAGTTAATATACACAATAATAAATAAAAAATATACTTAAAAAGACTCTTTTTTTATAGTATCTTATAAACAGGATAAGAGAAATATTTGTAAAAGGAACACAAGTTAAACCACCTGCCAGGTTAGCAGTGAAGGTTTGGACTACCTTACAGACGTACTTTAGTACATTGATTATGTGCATATAAAATTAATAGTTTGTTTAGATGAGGGTTTAAAAGGTTTATAAATATTTATTTACGTAAGTTGAAATAATATTTTTCTCACTTATTTATATCATATATCGTAAATTATGATTAAAAAATGTTTTTAAAAATTTTAATTGATATTTTAAATGAGCACTAACATGTCAAGTTAACCTCAAAGCATCTCAAAAATGGTTAAATTAGTACAACTTCTTTTTATTGAAATAACTCAGGTTTTTAACTAAGAAATGGTCTACTAGATAAACAAAAGTTAAATACAATCTATACCTCTAATTACATCTACTCTCATGCAAATATTTAATTCTTCAGATTACATTTAAATATTACATTAACCCATCAAAAACAATTCTTCAGAGATATGCCGGAAAAATAAAAAGAAATTTCAGATCTAATCCTTCTATAAAAATTTAAAATGTACTAATTTTCCGGCCAAAAAATTAGGGAAACAATTTAATTAACACAATTAAACGGCATGCTCATTTGTAACTATACAAACGAGCGTCCGACTTCTATTTAAATCACGTCTTTGTACATTACAGGCCATCCATTAAAACTAAACATGAAAAAAAAAGTGTAGCATATTGTTATAAAAAATAGTATTGAGAAGGAAAAAAAATAAAAAATAAACATACAGAGTAAAGAGCTTTTCTTTTTTTTTTATATAAAAAATGAAGTGTGGGACATAATCTCCAGGGCTAGGCTAGCTCGCCTTTATAATTATCAAATATTTCTTTTTATATGGGCAAAGAAAGCTAGTCTTGTCAACCACCCACAATACGGAGCCATTGCCGGTTACCACCGCGCCACCGCCTCTTCTCTCTTTCTCCTCTTTCCTCTTCCTTCCCTCCGTCGCAATCCTCCTCTCTTCGATGACCCCTCATTTCTTGTTCCTTTGCGTTCTCTGCAACTTGCTTCGGTGTAATCACTAACTCTTCCTTTCAAAACCGAAAACCTTTCCTTCTCTCCCTTCACAATTCCTTCAAACCACCCTCATCGCCATGAACATATAAAGCCTCACCTGAGCTCCTGATCCAGTGGCCTAAACACTAGCAATCTCTCGTCAGCTCTAGGGTTTTAAGTTGTTGCCTTGTTTATAGACAACGTAGGGTTTTCTCTTCTGGCCTTGTCTTGTGTTCTTTTTTGTGTGGTCCAAACTGTTGTTTAGTGGAATTGATTAAGTGGATGGAGGAATATAATAATAATCTGAGCGAAAACAATGGTGGAAGGCCTAATTTCTTGTACTCTTCGACTGGTATTGGCTACGGAGGAAGAAGTAGCAGCGGTGGTGGCTCCAGCGTTGCTCATCATCAGTTACATCCTGCCGTTAATACTTTTCATCTTCACTCTGATTGCTTTCATCATCAATCCGATCAGCCACATCCCACTGTTAAAACCGAGGCCAATACCTCTCACCACCACGCTCAGATTTTTCAGTATCCTCTTCTCAGAGGAAATCTTCACATGACGCACCACCAAGCAGGAGGTGCTGATAGCTCCAATTACGAGGTTGAAGCTATTAAGGCTAAAATCATTGCTCATCCTCACTATTCCAATCTTCTTCAAGCTTACATGGATTGCCAAAAGGTCCTTCATTTTTCTGTCTCAACATTTCACCTCTCGTTTGTTGTAACAGTTTCCTTTTGTTTTTTTGGTCTGTGTCTGTAGCTATATAAGGATTTTTGTATTTTCAGGTGGGAGCTCCACCGGAAGTGGTGGCGCGTCTGGCTGCTGCGCGTCAGGAGTTTGAGGCACGGCAGCGATCTTCATCGGCTTCCAGGGAATTTTCAAAGGACCCCGAACTGGACCAATTCATGGTGCGCTTCTCTCACCCAGCTCTTATAATTTAATGGATTTCTATTACTGCTTAACTGATTCGGGTTTTCTTGCTAATATATTTGTAAATCTGTTGTTATGGATGATCATTAGGAAGCTTATTATGACATGCTTGTCAAGTATCGTGAGGAATTGACGAGGCCTATCCAGGAAGCCATGGATTTCATGCGCAGGATTGAAACCCAGCTCAATATGCTTTGCAATGGATCCGTTCGTATCTTCTCTGGTACTTTATCTTTCTCTTTTAATTTGTTTCACTCATCTTCAAATTCTGATCCGATGAAGAAGTAAACAGATTCTGAATTAAAACCTAATAATCTGGCATGTCTTGTACATGACACTTCGCACACTTATGGCTCGGGTTATCTGAGTTTTGAGACTCGTAAACTTGAGTAGAGCTGAATTCTCAGGTAAGAAACTTTGACCGAAATATGATATCTACAGATACCTATTCAACTTCTGGGGGAGGGACCCAGAAAGAGAGAAAGATGAAGTTGATTAAGCACATAACCCAATTTCTTGCCTTTATATCAGTGCTTTTTTAAAAAAATTCACACACTATTTCACATGTTTCATTTATTGAATATTTATATATTCTACGGCAAGTATCCTCCCGATTGTCGCCGGACCGCTTTTTTCCTTTCTTTTGATGGATATGACTAATACAGTTTCTTTTTCGGAATGATATATTTACAATTTCTAATGCTTCCCTATTCATCTCTCTCTTAGATTTGTGAGTTCTGACAAAATCGTTTTTCTAGGGTTTCTCTGCTAATACATTCCGTTTTAGTAATGTATTCGTGTTTTGTGTCTGTAGTTTTCCGACTCATTGGGTTTTGTGGTATGTCATTCCCATAACGCATACACACTTCATCATTATAGTTGTCAGTTCTGGCCCCTTTGTCTTCGATCCCCGCTAAGCCGTGCACATATTTTATAAATGGCAAAACAATTATTTACTGCTAATTTTTAATTGAAATTATAATTGGTAATCACATTGGATGCTATTCCAATCATACCCTCAGGCTTGTCAGTTGAACAATAAATAAATTTAACCCGTCTCACTTTCTGGTATTTCGTTTCTTTCTAGCAAGTTCACGAATCATCGTGATCAATATTAATATAATACTGATGACATTATATAAGTAAATTGTGGGGCTAATTTGCATACTGTTTTTGTTTTTCCTGGTTATTCTGTATGTTTATGTGATAAACGGTGTGTTTTTTTATTAGGATCGCGGTAACAAATATTTTTGTGAAAAAGATAGAAAAAGATTTTTGAATTTGTGAAGTTTCAAATAAGGTATTTAAAAAAGAGAGTTGTGAATTGTTAATCAAATTTTGTTATTCTCTTATCAACTCTTGATAACAAATATTTATATGCAGGATTTATTTTCCTTATGGAATTTACAGTGAAATTAGAGGGGAGAGATTTTTCTTCATTGATGCACGTCATTCCGTTCTAAATCATTGGTTGTTCCATAATAATCATATCATATTTCCTTTAATTATTAGTCGGTAATTAATTCTGGTGACAATGTCAAGTTGCCTTCGTATATTGTCATGCTTTTTTCTCTCTGAACGTGAGGGTAAAAAAGGATCAACGATGAGAGATTTGGATTTTACAATATAACTATACAGTTGTCTCTCCACTGGAAAGATCCCCGTTGAGGGGTATTTTCAGAAATGATGCTATATATTCGTATCTGTTGGGATATTATGTGAATATGAACTCCAAATGCCGGGAGCTGAAGAATCTCGGTAGGGAATAACATATTGTAATATGAGTACATTGTACTGATTATTACTCAAACTATTTAACTAAGTGCACTATAACGATGCAGACGATAAGTGTGAAGGGGTTGGTTCGTCTGAAGAGGATCAAGACAATAGTGGCGGAGAAACAGAATTGCCAGAGATTGATCCCAGAGCTGAAGACCGTGAACTTAAGAACCACTTACTGAGGAAATATAGCGGTTACTTAAGCAGCCTCAAGCAAGAACTGTCCAAGAAAAAGAAGAAAGGAAAACTGCCCAAAGATGCCAGGCAAAAGCTCCTCAGCTGGTGGGAATTACACTACAAATGGCCCTATCCTTCGGTATGCAAAAAGCACAACACACACACACACACACACACACACACTTATATGCGGTCGACACTTGGTTTGATGGATCAATGGCACATTTATATATTGTGGGAATTTGAAGGATTTTATTGAAGCAGAGGCAAACCATAAGATAAAGTCTAAACCCTAGAATCTAATCATAATTAAATATAATAATATCTCAGATTTATACTTCTAAGATAAATAGAATATATTTAAATATCAATATAAGATATAATTTATGCATATGTATTTATGTATAGGAGTCAGAGAAGGTGGCGTTGGCTGAATCAACAGGATTGGACCAGAAGCAAATAAACAACTGGTTCATAAATCAAAGGAAGAGGCACTGGAAGCCATCTGAAGACATGCAATTCATGGTGATGGATGGGCTTCATCCACAGAACGCAACTCTCTATATGGATGGTCACTACATGCCAGATGGTCACTACCGTCTAGGCCCATGATGTGTTCAAGTTTGTTCCCACCATCACGTTATTACTTTATTATATAAAATGTTGAACGCAGGCCATGGTCAGGACCTGAACAAGGAAGAGCCACAATTTCCAAACAAGTGAGGCAAACGCATTTAAAGTGGACTGTGCATGCTGTGTGATATATAGTGTAAACGTTGGTAGTTTAATATTATTATATTTGCAACGAATTATATTTCTGCAGCTGGCATTTTCAGTAGACTTTAGGAGCTTCGATGGATCGGGTAGCAATAAGTAACTCAGATGTTGTTGGATGTTTTAATGTTATGAGAAGGATGAGTCGTTGTTGATGTACTTTTGTTTATCGTTTTGTCACCAGAATCTATAGTAGTGTGTAATTTTGTTGTGAGTGATTGGAAGCACAAGGGAGAAACTATTTACCAAGTGGAGCTCCTGTGCTAGTTTAAAGCTGCCAGTCAGTCAGGGGAGCTACTAGCTATCTAGCTATTAGCTAGCTTTTTAAGTGTACATAATAATGAAACTTATGGAGATTCAATGTTTCTAAATATTTCTTCTTCATTCACACTACATTTATATTGCATGCATTGATATTGACATATCAGCTAAGTGACATGTACAAAAGTCATTCACTCTTTTGGGTGTTTTGTGGAGATATAAGGCGAGGGGTGAGTGTGTTTAATTGGTTTGTCACAGTACGGACTTGTTTGCAGCCAGATCTTAGTTTATGATATGTTTGAATAGTTTCTATAATTGCTTTTCGTGATTTATAAAATACTAAGTATTTTTAACGGTCTATGAAGTAAATATGTGAAGAAGTTTTATCTCGATTTATATGAATCAAGTTTATGCATAAGTCCAATCAAATTGGTTTGTCACAGTAAGGACTTGTTTGCAGCCAGATCGTAGTTTTGATAAATAGTTTAAATTTCCAAGTATAATTTTGTTCGTGGCAAAATCTAGAGAGAAGATTTGTTCAAAAAAGGGTGCCTGTTAGTGTGTAAGTTTCTTCTTAAAGTTTGACAATTGTGAAAGCTTGGTTAATTTGAATGAATGAGGAAAGAAAACGTCTAGTATTTCGCAGTGTCTCAATGAGGAAGAAGCGGATGACGAACTCAGATAGTAGTAGAGAATTTGTTTGCCCCCCTTTTTCGGGCTTACAATTATATTCCGGTACTTAGTGTAGAGTGAATAGTGCGTTAGAAATATTTTGCTATATTCGTGAAGGATCACGCAGGCATAGTCATGATATATATGTGACTCTACCGCCTCAAGTGTATTCTGCATAAATTATTGGATCGTTTGAATTGGTATACCAAAAAAAAAAAAAAAACAAACAAATAAAGAAAAAAATCCTGTAATCTGAAGGATTCCCTCTGTCTTTACTATATGATATATTTGATGGGTTGATTTTGGTTCTCAATGTAAGATATATTTTTTTTTTATATTTATCAATTTTTTTTCTAATTTATCTCTAATGATACTCCCATAACAATACTCAAACTGCAGAGGGAATCAGGATAATTAACGAAAATGATTATAATGTTTTAGAAAATGTATATTATATTAACTAACTTAACTAGTTTTTTATATATTCTACTAGGATAAATATGTCTTATATTAAAGATTAGGATAATACCAAGTATATCAACCCTTTAGATTTACAAAAAGAAATTAAACATACCGAGGAATTAGAAGTAATATTTTTTTTCTTATTGTACTGGACTGCTGGTGATATTAACTTCTAAAACATGTTCATTGCAATTTTTTTTAAGGTTAATCTATAAAATTGCTTTAAAAGTTTTCATTGAAAAGTATTGTTACCTCGAAAATGATAAAAAGAGTAATGTTATATTTTATTATTAAAAATGTTTATAAAATTAACAATCAACATCAATTTTTTCAAGTTAAATTTGGATCCTAACCTTTGTTTTATTATTACTTATCAATGTTTTCATAGTTAGTTATTGATTTTGAATGTAAATGTTTTGGTGCATGACACAGAATTTGAGGAATGACTAGTATTTATCACCTAAAAAGTTTGTAAGTGATCCATGTGTAAATTAAAATCACAATATTAAAATGGTAAAATGTAATCAATTGAAGTCAACTGGCTGAGAACTAAAATGTTGATAAAGGCAAAGCAAATAAGGAGCAGAAAAAATAGAAAAGCATATAAAAATGTTTTATAAATTGACCGCATCCAATTGTCTATGCGCAATCATTTTACTAAGTAATTTCAAGAGAATTTTTAAACTAAGAACACTCAAGATATCCCAGTTTACCTTGAGATATAGAGTTTCTTAAGCTTCATTAATTCCTTATATATGTTTTTTTCAATGGCACCTTAAATCACTAGGCATAGCCGCATAGGGTTTTTCTTACTCACCCAAAACTTACAAGAAAAGAGAGAGATTTCCCAGACGAGAAGAAAAAGATGAAGCACAAAAGTAACGTAGCTCTCATTAGCTCATAGCCCATAGGTAACAACAACATCATTTGATGATTTTTCAGTCGGCATAGGTATGTTTTTAAACAACTTCAAACTCGATCGCTTTCTTTTATAGATTTCTTCAAGCAGTGAATAACCATTGGAGAACTTAACTCGTGGTCTTTAATGTACGCACACAATCTACTCTTCTCCGATAATGGCTACGTCTTTAAATGCTTGACATAATTCATCTCCAAGATATTGCACTAGTCCTTGGATGCAGCTACTTTTTAGGGTTTTTGTTTTTTGAAAAAAAAAAACACCTTGATTGTGATCGACAAATCTTAAAAGGATACAAAGAGGAAGAGATAAACTGCAGTGAAAATTCCGAGCCCAAAGCTTTTAATGCTTCATCATGAATTACTTGATGGATTTCATAGGCTTTTTGTGCTAAAAGCCTCCAATCACAGAGGATATTTTCCACCGAGAATATTAACTCCATTCCTGGTCACTAATGGCCCTTCTCTCTCTCTCTCTCTCTGTGGTTTGGTTGTAAATTTATCTGTTAAGCACAATACATTATGAATGTTGATGTACTTAATTTTAATTTTTTAAATTTAAAATATATTTAAATTAAAAATTTATCATTTTTTTATATATTAACTATTTAATTATACACTATAAATATCTATTTAATGATAAAAATAAATTCTTATGAGTTTACGATTAAAATTTACGTCACTATCACAAATTTATTTAAATTTATGAGGTTGACAATATTAATTATAGTATATAGGATATTAAATTCGGAGAATGATAATTGAATATCATGAAAGAACATTATATTAATGTAAAATAAGAACCTTTAAATTACAAATGCTGAAGTTTAAGCGGTAAATTTTGAAATTTTAATTATAAATAATGTATTGTTTTATATTAAGAAAAAAATTTAGGTTTAGCAATATAATGAATATCCAGTTTACCAGATTAACTTTTGAATAATAATTTTTACAATCAAATAAATATATGAATGGAGGTTTATTTTAAGTTATAAAAAAAAAGACTCATGAAACAGGCAATAACCTCATCCAAACAGTCACTTCGTTCATCCACCGCCATACCCAACACCGACTTTGTTCTGTTCCCTTCATAACACCCCGTACGTTCTCTTTTATCTCCTCCGGCAATCGAAGAATAGTCACACCTCCTTCTGGTTCGGATCCAAAGCATATCAGTAGTCGAGAGTGAGATTGTCGGAGGGAGAGAGACAATTGGTGGAATTGGAGATTGGGAAAGTTAGGGTTGGAGATTCAAAGAGAGAGATCGCAATAGAAAATCAAGCTTGGAAGTTCAGATTCACATCAGAGAGGTTAATTCTGATGAGAACACAGACAATGATGAAGAAGGGGTGGTTGGGTTCATTTGGGATATGGGGGATTTGGCGGCAAATAGGGTTTTTTTTTTTTGTCGGCATAAAATAGCGGAAGGTAGGAAGACGAACGTCATGCTGATGTGTTAAAAAGTCCATACGGCAATTTTTATTATGTGAAGTACTGGATATAAATGTGAGAAAATGATTAAAAAATACATTTTAATTAAATTAATTGTTAAATGGTATCAATGTATAAGCAAGTATCCATCATGTGTAATCAGCATCTATATATGTAAAAAGTATCCCTGCGAAAGTGCAAATATCATCTCTTGTGTGTAAAATATCATCCTTCGTGTGCAACATATCACCCGCATGTGTGCAACATACCACCCACCGTGTGTAATGGTAGCAATGAACAATTAATTTACTTGCAAGGTTTTTTTTAGCAATTCTCCATATAAATTTTCTCCTTATATTAATATCCTTTTAGGCTATTTAATTCTGAGTCACCTACATTAGTTTGATTTTGTACTAATTCTTCAACTTCAAAAATCATATCTGCATGATTAAATATAGCTCAAGGTATAAAACTATTTGGAAAGTTTTTTTCAATGCGCAATGTTATTTTGATTTTTTTGGGTTTAATATTATCCCAAATGTTATAAAATATAACAATGTTTCTTTATACCATAAAAAAAATAACGTTAATCATTAAATTTTTAATGATAAGGGACAATATTATTTTTTTAATACTTTCAGGGTAACATAAAATTAAAAAAATAAAATAAAATTGCTCCTAATTAAAAATTTGAGGATAAATTTACACTTTAATTCATTAAATATTATTTTCCCCCGACAATTCCATGCGAATCCCCTACTCTCTCCTTTAGGAGGTGATGTTTGCCTCGATCACTCAATAAGATCAATAACAGAGCTTTAATTTAGTCTAGAAAACTCTTACCTTTAATTTGGATGGAAAGAATAGCACGGGAAAACTCCTAATTTTGAAGTTTTTCTCCATAGTATTTTCCTCACACGTTTTCTCTCTCTCACTTTTCCCTCATCCAAAACAAAGCCTTATTGTGTTTGCCTGTAGCGTTGATTTTTATTAATGAGCTGAGTAAATTTTTTCTTTAGAATGCTTTGCATATAATATAATCTTTATCATATACTATCTCTATTTTTTAATATAAGACATATTTATCTAATTTAATTAGATTAAAAAATTAATTAAGTTAGTTAATATTACATATATTTTCTAAATAATCTTCCTTAATTTTTTTATTTTCTTTTTTTCTTAATTATTGTTTAGGCAACATCAATAAGAGTAAAGTAAGAAAAAATTAAAAAATATATTTTATATTTAATATTAAGATCAACTTTTTAAATATATTTTATATTAAAGATCAAGAGTATAAATATATTTCTTCCAATTTCTCCTCACTAAAAATTTTGTTGCAGCACACACACGCACACATATAGGGCCATTCCATCAGTTTTATGGCCTACCCCTTTTCGGATCTTGTCATTTTATTCCATCAATTAGGCTCCCGCCCCAAACAAACCCCCCCCCCCCAAAAAAAAGAAAAAAGAAAAAACAACAACACCCACACACTGTCAATGCTTTGTAAGAAGTCAACCTGTGGCCTCTAAAAGCATGTAAACAATTTGAAAGATTCTTATCAAAACAGTGAGCATTTTAACCACAAAAACTAATTAGAAGGCTTAGTTCCATTCTATAATATAATAAAAGTTTGCACAATTTATTCTTAGTATCATCAATTGTACTTGATCAACGAGATAAAAGTTTCTAAAGGTCTGAGTGTTGTTAGTCAGAACGAAATTTCTTTTGCTTTTTATTTATTCCACCCCAACACTTAATGTATAAGCTAGAAAACTAATTTATAAAGATTAAAAATTACTTAAATTAGTTATTGATGATAAATGTATATCAGTTTTTCTAAAATATTCCACCATATTTTTTAGCAAAATGTTTCACCTTCATATACCACCATTTTTTTTAGCATGCCGTGCAACATTAATGACCAATGTTACTTTTTTCCTTCCTAATCCCGTGTTATCACATGGTCAACTATTATAATTATGTCTAAGATAAAAATTATGTATGGATTAAAAAAATTATAACATCCCCTGTAAGTTATTCACATCGTGTGTTAGCACAGTTTCCATGCAGCGCACAGTGCTGAAGGTCTTGTTTAGAACTAAAACAAGACCCTCGGATCAGCTCTTACAATTATGATCACATAGAGTATTAATTTTCTCACTCTGTTGGTCAAGCAATTCTAGGGCTTAGAGTAGCTTCTCATAGGAGAAAAGTCCACTTAGCAAATACCAAAAAAAAAAAATCCACTTAGCACATTCCTTGGGCCTCCACTTGGGCCAACATAATTTCAGAGTGAAGAGCAAAAGAATCCCTTGGGTATATTTTTACCCAAAAACGAAAAACAAAAGAAAGGAATTTTCCTCTATTGGTGTGATCATTAATAATATGAACCAAATCTAGGTCGCGTAGTTGTGAACAGATTCTGGAACCCTCAGTTAACCCTTTTTTTTTTAGGATTAAGAAATTTAAATTAATTAATTTATTATAGTCTGTATTCTGTAATATTAGATTATATATATAAATGTAAAAGTTAGATAAATTAGTTTGAATAAAAATATAAATAAAAATATAAATACTTTAAAATAATTTCTTTAATTTTTTCAAAAAGTATAAACTATATATATGTTGACGGAGGAAGTATTCAGATTGAATTCAATTATATAAAGAAAAAAAATAAAAAGGATAAACCAGTTGGAATTGAACACAACTTCCTTCAAAACTGGGCATAAAGAATGATGAGGTCTGACATACATGTCACCGAATAAATGAAATAGTTGGACCACACTAGATTCACATGTTAAGGCCTCTTGCATTTAACTCAAATTATTAAGAGCTGAGATGGGACCAGTGTCACCTCTTAAACTCCACTCAGCTAGATATATTCCAAGCCTAATTAAATCACCATATTATTTAACATAAGCCTATCTGCTTTACAATCAATGATATATATATTATGTATATGGTGGTGGCGATCCCCACTTTGGTTGTTTTAACTTAAGCATTCCACTAATCCAACCCCTAAACTTTACTTTCTTGACTTAGATGTTTGGAAATTTTGCTCCAGTGGTGAGGGACAAGTATTTTTATTTGGCTTAATTCCCCAGCTGTCTAGGAAAAAACAAATGATTCATAATAGGAACAAAACAAAGTGGAAAGGTGAGATGTCATATGGGATGGGGTTATTTCATTTTTCTTTTGAGAACTGAACTAAGTTAGAGTGAAAAATTAGTCAAATATAAAAACGTTTGTTTATATCAGAGGAAAAACGTTTTACTTGACAGAAAAAAAGGACTTTAAAATCCTTTCTGTGTCATTCTTTTTTAAGAAAAACCTCATTCCATTCGCACAAATTGAATATGATACTTCTTTCTGCAGAATTTTCTTAATAAAAAAGAATCAATGAACAGCACACCGGAAGTCAGTCCACCGACTTGAAACTACAGGGATGACAACTGGACCATATTGTAGTCTTAGTTAAGGAAAATAAGGGTGATAATAATTTTAGCATTTATAGGCAAATATACTGGATCTTAATATATTCGTACTTTTCTACTTTTGATTATAACAATTGTCTTTTGGGTTGCAAAATGTGGGAGTGCTCTAACGTGGAAAGGCTACCTAATTCCTTGTTGTCATAGATTATGCAATCCTCTCAAATGATCAACTTGGTGTGACTCATCCAATAGGAAAATGATTCAAACCCAATCACTTTATTAATTAATATAATTATCTAAACACACACACACTTGGTCCCTCTTCCTTTTCGCAACTCTCATTGGCTCTGGACCACCGGCTTCCTCAAACTATTGGTGCCGATCGCAACTTCGACATGACAAGAACCATGATCTCCAAAATTGACCCCAATTAAATAAAGACAAGAGACATGATGTGTATAATTGATTAACCCAACAATTTAGCTTATTGGATATATATTGCAATGATGGAAGATGATCACATTTTGATGCTATCAATCATGGATTTTCCAATGAAACCCCACTTTCTTGTTTTTTTTTCCCTTTCTTTTTTGGCTTTTTAATTTACTATAATATCATTAAACCTAATTAAATGTAATTTTTCTATCAATTTGACGTTTGAATTAATCTTAAACTTTACTTTAAAAAAAAATCAAATTTCTTAGACTCGACTAATGATTGATGTAAATCCACTCTACGCCAAGCATTCAGAGACAAGTAGTACATGGAACAGCGACTAAATCTAGATGCTAATTATTACTATATTCTTTGTTTTTAATACCTGTCTTTTAAACACCTTTTTCTTTCGCTTTTGTGTGTGATCACTCAATGATGGGGCGACAGCGCATTTTGATCCTCGTTTTTTTTTTAATTGGATGAAATAAGGTTTGATTGCATAATAAACGAGATAAAAGCGTGCTTCACGAACCGAACCATATTAATAATAATTGTAATTAACATGTGTGTCGTGCACTTTATAACTCATTCTGTAATGTTGGGACCCGTCCGCGTACAACACAAGCCATGAGAATTGTGACAACACGCGCCTGGAAGTGTTTCATGAAAACAAGTGGGAAAGAGATCGATAAGACGAACGCTAATATATAACCTATTATTGGATCGCATTAATGGAATTTGATTGCCGGTATTATATCATCTTGATTAGGTGCAAAGCCAAATTCGGTATAATTCAACATCAAATGTACTTCCTTCAATATTTTAATCTCCTATTGTTAAACTCACGAATTAATCATGTAAGGTTTCGTTTTTACATTTTTAGTTTATAAAAAAAATCGTGTCAACTTATTTTAAATTCATGTTAGTTATAAATTCATTTGAAATTACAAGTTAACACACTAAGTTTATTGTTTTTACGTTTTAAATTTGTATCAATTTACTTTCAAACTCATACTTTTTGATTTAACCATGTTTAATTGATTTATAAATGAATTCCATAGAAATCTATTTATTGAGTATGATAAATTATGAATGTTGATAGATTGGATTTCAATTATTTATATTAAAAAAAATTAAAAAAAATTATCATTATTTTAAATTTGTATTATTTAATTATACACTTTTACACTTATTAATAAAAACAAACTTTTGTGAGGTTTATGATTCGAATTGACATTTTGATTTTATATTAACTCGTCAATTTGACAACATACTCTAAATCTAATTATAGTGTAATCAAAATCCTCTTTAGTCTTAAATATAAAATGTATTGTGGCGGCATTCACAATGAAAATTTTCCCCTTGGTGGGATATTTCCTTCATTGTCAATAGACCGAGATTGGGCAACTTTCCATTCATGTCCAAATTACTTTCAGCCAATTCCCTTTACATGAATGAAATGTGGTTCCTCAAATCAGAATTGGAGTATTACAATTGCAGTTATTTACGTTCGGCGAAGCTATGGTCTTTATCCTAAAACAAGATCAAGTTATGCATTGTCATCATTATCCAATACATTGTAAAGTTGTTAAGTGTTTTCATCTAAAGATTTAAGCTTGTTTGGATAAACGATAAAATGGTTTATAAGTGTTTATATACGTAAATTGAGACAATACTCCTTTCACATACTTACTTCGTATACCGTAAATTACAATTGAAAAATTATTTTTAAAGACTCCAACGCTGTTCCAAAACTGGAGTCTGTCTTATCTATTAAGGGATTATGTATTCTCCTAAGATACTTTGTGCATTAAGTTTTATCTTTTTGAAATGTATAGTTATATTCCATAAAAAAAACAGATAAGATAAATATATGTGGTTAATTTCTCTCTCTCTCTCTCAATTTTACTGCTCTTTAATTGCACCAAATCATATAATTTTTCTCATGACTGTATTGGTATTGGTTAGTTGATTTCCTCTTTTTCTATTAAAAAAGACACTTATAAAATTTTTACGTTCTTTTCCGGGGCATAATCTTATTTTAATATGCAATAAAATAATTGCTAAATATTAAAATGTCATTATTCAAACTTGTTCGTTCATCTAAAAACTTAAGCACAGTAACTTGACTTTTTCGAACTGACACGGATTATACGTACAGTTCATTAGTTTGGCTTCTATAATATTGCATTTCAAAAGGTCCCGGCCAAGTTACTTCGAAAATATAACTTTAGAAACAAGGTCAAAATAAATGCTCTATTTGGGAGAAAATTAATTTGATAGTAGTAAGTTGTTTGTTTGATGAAAATAGTAGCAAGTTGTTGGACTAAGAGAGAACAATAGTCTTACGGCGAAAATTTTTGACACTAGAAATTAAAGAGAATTTATCATGAATTTTCTTTATTAAAGCCCTTCTCACAGATTTTTCTCTAAAAACATAGGAGTTTGAGGGTAAGCGAAGTTAGCTCCCACTTTCCAGTTGCTTCATTGTTAAAGGGCTTGTTGGATTTTGATGAGACAAGGGTACGTACGTGTGACTCTTTCCCAAAAAACAAAAAAGTCTCATTGGCGGTCGTTAATTCCATTCAGCCAAAGAAAAAAAATAAAGCGGAGAATTTCAGATTTCAGTTAGTTTCTAACAATGTGATATAATTTTAATCAATCTCTAAAAATTTTTAAAATTTCGCTATACCCCAATAGGTAAAATAGAATTAATTTTTTGAGGTAAAAAAGTAATGATGACTTACTTTATTTATTTTATAAATTGTCATATATGTCTTGTAAATGTTTACATTTATCTTATAAATTTTCATATTTATTTTGTAAATTGCTAAAATATTTTTAACTCTCTAAATTTTTTTGAATCCCTTTATTTATTTTGTAAATGTATATATTTATCTTGTGAATTTTCATATTTATCTTGTAAATAGCCAAAATATTTTTAATTCTCTAAGTTCTTTCGAATTCTTTTATTTATTTTGTAAATGTCATTTTGAAACAAAGTAAAAGAAAGATATTATTTTCTTTTCACCTATAAAACTTAATTTTATTTTGATTCATAAGAATACAGTGAAATTTCATGTAGATTTAGGAGTTGATTGAAATTTTGTCAGATCTATATCTTTAAGGTGCTCAATAAAATTTGGGAAAATGACATATAAGTACCACATAAACTTTCAAAACCGATAAAATACTATTAATACTTGGAAATGACAGAGAATGAATATGAATATAAGTTTGGCATGTTTTGACAAAATGACCAAAATGCCCTTAAGATCATTTAAAGAAAACAGAACTGAAGGATGTAGCTGAAATATGAGTCTTCATTCTCTCCTCCGGTGAGGAATCTCTAGCTTGCTATTGCTTAAACCTTCTTACCTCAACATCGTCTCCAAAATGCACTTATTGGCAATCGTGGGTCCAATCTTTCTCAGCTCATCTTCGTTCTCCCAGCTAGTTTTTGTCCTCGAAAGTAGCTGATCTACTTTGTCGAAATCTGTCTTCTCTGTCTCAGCTCGATACAGTCCTCAAACATTGGGCTTCAGTCTTTCCTCCGGCATCAAACCTCCAACTTGTTATTAGTCAAACTCTCTCACCCCCGACATTATCCCCAAAATGCGCTTATTAGCAATTGTGGGTTCAATTCGAAAAAGGTTGACATAGTTGCATGAAGAATATGTTCTATGGTGGGAATGACAAGAAAACAGTAGGTGAAGGTAGAATCGTAATGTTTACTTGTGATTTAACTATGTATTTTATAGTTGCTGTCATGTAAAATATGGTTTCTTGTAAATGTCAATACTGTACTTATTATTACCATTACTATTTTTATAAATGGTGACAATTTATTGTAAGTAATATATATGGGTAGGACCATGTTCTTTAGAATGGATGACTTGTATGCATTAAGTGTACGTGAAATGAGTAATGTTTAAAAGTCATTTGACCATTTGCATGATAGTTGTTGTCATGAACATTTCTGATTTTTTGTCAACGGCATTATTGCACTTGTCATTAACATTACTAAACTTGTTAAAGGTGTAGAGGAGTTTGACTGAGGATGAGAGGAAAAAATATAATGTACGGAGATTGACATAAGTGTGGTCGATCTTTTGTGATGTAATGTTAGTGAATGACTTACTAACAAATTGTAATGGTGTTGACTAGATTTGTAATGATGTTGACAAAATTCATAATGGGAATGACAAATACTGAATGACTTACTGATGAATTGTGTGAAAGGTATGGCCACGATCGATGGACTCACGCTAATTGAGTAATGGGAAAAACAAAAGTGTTAATGGGTTTGATGACATGCATAATGAGAATAATAACAAGTGTATGTCTGATTCAATGGTATATTGATGTTGCCCCAAAGGAGTGACCTCTGACAAATTCAGTAATAGGAATAACAAAAGTCTTAATGTGTTTGACGAGATTCATAATGAGAATAACAACAAATGCATGTCTGATTTAGACATGTGTGAAGATGTTGCCCTAAAAGGGTGGCTTCTAATAAATTCAGTAATGAGAATAACAAAAGTTCAAGGAACAAAAAACTGAACCGGTCAATAAACCGGTTACGGCACAGGTTCAAGGGTTGATGGTTAAACCAGGGTCGAACCGGTCATATTAAAATATTATAATTTAACTGACAATAACAAAATAACCATAATCCATAATTCATAAGTCATCACTAACAACAAGTTAGTTCTTCAAAGTTCAATCAAAACCCATAACTAACATCAAAATATAGTTAAAACATAACAATGTCAATCATCATTAACAACCAAGAAGGCAAGAACCAACATCAGAATAGTCAAAAGATAGCAATTTTAATCATCAAGGTTTACAACTCATCAAGGGGATATATTGGAGATGAGTTATTAGGAGGTGGATTGGGGATAGGGTAAGAGGTAACAATATCGTCAGGCAAAGGCGGGGGATTAGGAACGTCCATATCTTCGTCACCTACGCATATGCAAGACAATAATTAATATCAATGGTTATGTGTAACAAATAATTATATGGATGGATAATAAATTAGTAAGAGAATATTAATAGGAGATATAAACCTTCATTAATCCTATCCAGAGTAGATGAATGTGCAATGCCTTCATTACCAAGAAGGCCTTTAAGATTTTCTACATCTTCATCATTAAATTTTGGAATGGGATTTTCTTCAGTCACCCAAAAATTCACCTCATCAATAGACTCATAGTCAATGTGATCATAACTTGTTTGTTTTTTCTTCAATTCAGTCCTTCAAATTTCAATGACATATAATTTCAATTAAAACTTCTCAATTATAGTAAAGAACAATATTTTTCATTATATCTAAAGTTACATATGCTTTAATCTCAAGTTATAGTTAGTATAAACCAAATCATTCAGCCTTTGATGCTCCAATCTATTTCTCCTTTTTGTATGGATGCGCTTAAATAAGCTCCAATTTCTCTTGCAACCAGAAGAAGCAGATTTTGGCTAAGAATACAAATTGCAACATGTTGCAATTCTGGAACTGAATAGCCATAATACATCCACCATTCATCTACAAAATAAAACATGTATAAAATATTAGTTGCAATCAATTAATATGTTAATTAAACATTAAACAATAAAGATAAATACTTAGTTACTTACAAGGATCTAGTTTTTGAGCTCCCTTTTTACATGTCTCTCGGCTGAAAGATTATTTTCCTTCAAGATACAATGTCACTTGCTTCATTATCTTGAAGCAATCAATATTTTCATCTGAGTTAGCCTCTACTATATCAATCAAAGCTTGCATTAGTCCTCCCATGTGAACAAAGTTTGGAACATATACGAATAATAGGTTCAACAAATAGGAAGCTGCATGGAGATCAGTTTTCAAATGTTTATCCCATCTCACTTTAATGATACTTGTGTAAGGCTTGTAGAGATCTTTATTTCTCTTGAACATCTCCTTAATTCCACTTTTTTCCCTTTGCATGCCTTTATAAACATATGGCAGTAAATGCTTCTCATCTGAGTCAACAATTCTCAACAATTTTATTAGAGGAGTTACAATCTTCACAATTTGGTAGCATTCATTCCAAAACCTGCTATCTAATATGATTGAACTAAAAATTTTTCCTAGAGTAGCTCTAGATAGCTTATGGTCCACAAAGTGTTTATCAACAACAAGGGCTTGCAAGTCATGCTTATGCATGTATATGCTGTGCAATGTAATAAAGGTAGTGGCAAACCTTGTAACACCAGAACGCACAATTTCTTTCCAACCTGGCCTTTTCCTCAGCCAAGACAAGAAGATCATGTGATTATAAGCAAATAGTGTTATCTTTGACGCCTTTGTTGCAATGTCTGACACATTAGGCATGCTTGAAATGTCTTTCAAAACAAGATTTAAACAATGAGCATCACAAGGAGACCAATAAATATTTTTATATTTCTTCTTGATCAACCTTCCACATGCCACATAGTTGACAGCATTGTCATTCACCACATGAACAATATTCTTGGAACCAACCCACTCAATGACTTCATAAAACAATGTGAATAAAGTTTTAGCATCTTTCACTAAATCCGATACATCAACAACTTAACAAATACCATTTCATAGGTAGAATAAACTAAGAAATTTATCAAAGTCCGTTGTCTCACATCACTTCATCCATCCGCCATAAGTGTGCAGCCTTTTTTATGCCGTTTCTCTCTATGACCGTCAACGACTAACTAACATTCATTTTTCCATTATCTCAACAAGTTGGTTTTAAAGTCATAATCACTAGGAGCTTTAAACTCAGGCCCTATAGAACACATTTCATCTACGGCTTTTTGAAATAAAGGGGATTCTAATACTTTAAATGGAATGCAGTTCACTATAGCCCATTCAACAATAAGCATCTTCACATTGTGTTGTGCTTCTTTCGATGCTAAGACACTCTTAATGGTTGGTTGAGCTCCAGGAGTTGTCTTAGGAGCAAAATATTTATCCACTGCAACAAAAGGTTTCCTCTTCTTAGCTCTACTATAAACCTCATGTTCTTCAACTTCCTCTTCTCTTATGTCTTCAATTGCCTTTTTCTTTGAAGTTTCTTTCAAAGACTCTGCAATTCGATGACGTACATCAGCTGAGACTTTTTTACAAGAAGCAATTTGACCTACAACATCAGCAAGATGTTGCTTCATCCTGTTTATGTCACCTCCTCTATACCTATTACCACAATGAAGACATGTGTATACATTTTGTGTCCCCTCTTTCTTATAGGCAACATGTTCCCATGCTAAGTCAATTTTACCACGAAATGAGGTATTGGAAGTAGGATTAGTAGTAGGACTGGAATTGGTATTGGAAGAGGGAGTAAGAGGTTCGTTATTGATAGTAGGAGGAGTGACATTCTCATTTCCAAAACTCGATAAATCCATCCTTGCCAAAATTGAAGCATGGTTTTTTGCAAATAATGTTTAGTTTACTTAATTCTTAATTGTCATATATAATAGTAAAGAACATAAAAAGATGATCATTGAACAATGAAGCAATATTGAAGCATAACTCTTAAGCAATGAAGCAATAAAAAGAAAGGCATTCCTTCTACAACATAGTATTCTGATTTGGACAAGCAAAAGAATTTCCAGGTGCTTTGGTTTTAGCTGAGCATACAAATTTCAACTTAAGGTGCAGCTTACCATCAATACAAAAATATAAAATTTCTACTCAAAATGCCTTTACTAAATTTAAGGTTTACCATCCTTGCCAAGCTTATACTTTTTCTAATGTTATATGATTTACAATTCCAAACCACAATCACTCACAATGTAACAGGAAGCTTAAGAAAAACCTCATAAATTAAATATGGATCCCCTAACCTCTTGTGTGATTCTAATTCTACAAGATGAAATCTAATTTACAAGACCAAAGCAACAAAAAAAATAGGTCACGCATACTATCAGTATTTGGTACCCAAAGTAACAGATTGGTATGATTTGATTCTTCAAGATGAAATCTAATCAAAGCAGTGAAGCACTATGCAAGTATGCATACACGGTACACCAGCTGGTTTTACAGCAGATATAAAAGAAACCGTAGGGAAACTCATATGAAAGAAGAAGCTTAAATATCCACTGCAGCATAGGAATTAGTTCATTAACTAATACTGATTGTTATTTTGTTATATATGTTCTGATTCTAAACCATAAAGTGATGAGTATAGAGCATTCAACAACTTCACCGTCAGAATTCACACGTCCGTCGTTGCCCGCTGCAACTTCGCTCAATCACTCACCAGTCGCCTTACTCTCACTGGTGCATCTTGCCATCGCAACTTCACCGCTCAACTCAGTCGCTTGCCGTCGTTCTAAGCTCCTAGGGCACCGCTTACATAATCCTTTTGAAGTTTCACTGTCGAGCTTCAAGGATTAGCGATTAGGAATTACAGACGAGACTACAGAGCACGCTGAGCTGAGTTGCTGATATGTATTTGAGTGGGGTTATTGGGTCAACCCGCTTTGACCTGACTCAAAACTTTTTTTTATATTGGAAATTTCCCAAAATGACGCCGTTTTGGGACATTTTCAAACAAAAAAAAATGAAACCGGGAAGCCCGCCCCACTCGACGGTTTTCCCAGTTTATCATATAACCGGTCGGTCGAACCGGGGGTCGACTTCCCCCCGGCCAATTTACACTACTGGACCGGACTAGGGTCCAGTTGGCCAGTTTTTCGGTCCAACCAGCCGGTCCGGTCTGGTTTTCCCTTCATTGCAAAAGTTTAAATGGCTTTGACGAGATGTATAATGGGAATGACAACAAATGCATGTCTGATTCAGGAATGTGTGAATATATTGTCCCAAAAGGGTGGCCTCTAACAAATTTAGTAACGGAAATAACAAAAGTGTTAATTGTTTTGATGAAATTCATAATAAAAATCACAAGTTCAGTGATGATATTAGAAAATAACCAAAAATGTTAATAACAAAACTATTGCACAAATGGTCAAATGGCTTGTCAACATTAGCCATTCCAACTAAACCAAATACAAACAAGTCCTGAAGGCAAAATAAATAACATGTCCCTCAGTTGTACAGGTGCTAACAATCAGGTGTAACCATTAAAAAAAGTAGTAATGGTAATGATGAGTACAATATTGAGATTTACAAAAACCAGATCCATCAAGACAGCAACAGAGACATATATAGGCAAATAACATGTTCACATTACTTATTCTACCTACACCTACGACATACAAGTACTGACCTCAAAAGAAGTTGTTCCTCCTTGTATACATAACTTACAATAAAGTATAACCATTAACAAAAGTAGTAATGATAATGATAAGTACAGTATTGAGATTTACAAAAACCAGATTGTGCATTACAACAACTATCATATACATAGTCAAATGACAAGTGAACATTACGATTCTACCTACACCTAATATTTTCTTGTCATTCTCATTATAGAAAATATTCTTTATCCCTATACAGTATTTACAGAAAGGGCATCCTATATGCCATAACCCTTCTAACAAAAAATATGTGAGCTGCCAAGTGCCGATTGCTAGAAGGGAGAATCGGAGAAGCCGAGAACGAGAGGATTTTAGTGTTATTTGATTTGAGAAGCCGAGAATGACAGAGAACCCATATTTTGGACTGGGCACTTGAGAATAATGAGATGAGAGTAATATTGGAGTGAGAGGTTTTGGTCACAGACGCCAGGAGGACGAGCTTCCGACCAAAAGCTTCCACTGACGGCGATGGAAGTACAAGACGGTTACAGAAGGGAAAGGATGAATTCGACGGAGAGCAGAGTGCAAAAATAGGTTTCATTTGGGTAAGAGTGTGAGAGTGTTAGTGTGAAGGGCATCTTGATTTTTACCCTTAAACTTGCTAATCCTAGATTCCCCCAAAAACCCTTATTTGTGATTTCCAACTTATAATAGACTTTTGTTGGTTAAGGAAGTTTATTTGGTATTTTAATAAAATTTTCTAATAAATTTTTCCCAAAAAAAAAAAAACATTGGACCTTGACTGGTGCTAGTAGCGCCACTATTCTCTGTCTCACGAGTGAAGACCGAACAAAAAAATCAAGTCAAACATTATTACTACCATTTCTTTGCTTTTACTCCTTCCAATATCCAGTAGGCAGAGAGAAGGTAAAAAGTCATTAATACGGAGTACATACTTTTTTTTTTTGGCGGGAAGTACATGCTACATCATGAAAGTTACTGTTTATCAATATTATAAATAAATCAAACACGAAAATGAATGAAAAAACATAAACTGACGTAGTAATTAATAAAGAAGCTAAAAACTTAGCCACGAAGCAATCTCAGAACAAACTCTTGCCGAAAGTTCATACACAGTTCAATGAGTCGGACATTACCCATAATTTCATCAGATGGCGAGGATAAAGCATTCTTGCCAATGATAAATATGCTGAACAGAAAGCGAAAAGAACAGAGACGATATTATCTCTCTTAATTACCCTATTATTATGCATAATCACCGTGCCTGATAAATATCTTACATTTTTTTTTTATTGAAGGATAAATATCTTACATATGGATTAGAGGGGAAAAAAGAAAAAGAAAAAGAAGAGTGCCTTTAATTCATATGTATATATGTACTTTGCTTGAAATCTCTGCCCTTGATTCCTGAATATCTTACATCACTAACTAATTAATTTGCGCCGGCTAGCTAAATACGAATTCCCGAACAAAATTAAGAGCAAGTCGGAAATTTTGTGTGATAATCAGCTGGCTAGCTAGCAAGCTGCGGATGAGTGCGTGAATGGGTGGTTGCTTTTGTACAAGTGATGATGGGCCTTTGATCCGATAAGGAAGGCGGTGGTAGCAGGAGAGCCGTTGGCGGCGGCGGAGGCGCCTCCGCCTCCGCAGATTCTCTCACAAGAAGGGCATAAGGTGAGGGTGGCTGCCGGAAGCTGCATATACAAGGGTCCCTGCGACGACGTCGTTTTCATTGATCTGAGTTCTTGCAACTCCTTTTGCAGTCTCTTGTTCTCTTCCGTCAGCGTTTCGCAGCACTTCTTGAGCAACTCACAGTCAACTTCCGTTTGTTTCAGTTTTGTCCTGTATGTAACGTATTCCAAGAATTAATGATACCATCAATGTTTAACATGGACGTGAATATAATCTATCAAATTAAAGCAGCTATTAATCAATTACCTGGCTCTCCTGTTTTGAAACCAAACCTCTACTTGTCGGGCACGCAGGTTTAACTTCCTTGCCAATTCTTGCTTTTGCTTCTGAGAATTATTATAATAACGAAATATTAAACTAAAAGGCATTAGAGACCTTTTCCAAATACAAGAACATGTGTAGTTGAGAAAAACATAGGAGAAAATAGACTAACACAAGCTTACACACACACACACACATAAAGTTATAATAGAGGAGATAGATGGAGTACGGGATTCAGAGTGGAGTGGTTTTTGAAGCTGTCCTCTAAAACAGCAGATTGTTCTTTGGTGAGCCTAAGTTTCTTCCTGGGATTACCCTCGTCGTCTACGTCGAGGGCTGATACCTTGGAAGGATTATTAACCTTATTCTCTACTTCCAGATCAAGGTCGTCGCCCACAAAGTCCTTATTCTCCCTCTTGATGCTGGAGGAGTTGGAGAAGGAAGAGGCGGCGCTGGGAGAAGAAGAGGAAGCTATTGCATGGAAATTATGAACAGATTCAGTCTTTGAGGGAAGAAGCTGTTGATTATTGGGCTCTTGATCATCAGGCGGTCCTAACGTAAGGGACGGATACAGAACCTTCTGGCCACATTTGTACGGATCATCCTCTTTCTTGTGTCGGATTTCTGTGCAGCAATTCTCAGACTGATGATGGTGAAGACTAAGGCCAAGACCAAGGCCGAGGCCTGTGTTACACATATCGGCAAGACCCATTTGTGTTGAGAAGGAGATGAAAATGTTGATATATAAGAAGGAGGGAGAGGAGGGAGAGGGGAATAAAATAACGGAGAGTGTGAATGAGGGAGAGACTTTAGTGAATATTAAATAATAGTGAAGGGAATAATACTATGGTTTCTGGAATGATATAAATGAATGGGAATATATAGCAATAATTCGGAGGAGTCTTTTTGGGCACAAAGGTTGACCAATAAAAGGGAGGGAGAAAAGGGGCAAGTCCAAACAAAATATGCAATGAATGATGAGGTATACATGGTAGATGGGTGGCGTGGAATCACGTGGAAAGTGGGTGGCACATTAGATATCGCATATTACACAGTGTTGTGTTTCTGCCCTTTCTATCTTTTTCACTTTTTCCCCTTCCTTCAATTTCCCCCGCCCTTTTTCTTTTTTTCTTTTTCATTTACCTTATCGCACCTTTATTCTGCTGCAGCAGTAGCAGCGAATAAGCAGCATTGCTATCGGCCAAAAAAAAAAAAAAAAAAAAGAATAAGCAGCATTGCACATGTTTTGATGTTTATACTTGTAGTAGGATTATACGATTCTGTGAGTTCACATTCATCGAGATTCCTGCCATTGCACTTACAACTGCCTTTATGAATCACGTACCTCTGTACGGTCTTAGCTTTGGAGTTCAATTCCCTCGTGTTTGTTTGTCATATCCCTCTTTCAAAACTACGTTGAAAATACATGATAGTTGGGTCTAACAAAAGGATCTTTTACTAATAATACAGTAAATCATGTTTAATGTTTAACAATATCTCAAATAATATTACATTTAATAAGGATACATGTGCTTATAAAAATAAACCAGGGGAGTCTTAAATCATGATTGGTAGTGTTATGCTTATTAAATAACTTTATCAAAATATGGGAAAACGTGTCTGATTCACGCTTTATCAAAATCAAGTTTATCTATGCTTCTTTTGGGTCACATATAATTCCTTTAAAGAAAATTTATTACCTGCAATAATGTTTAAAAGTATAATAGGTATATAAGGGCATTGGTTATTGGTTATTATCTGTTGATAGTGTAATTTGCACTATAAAGTAAGATCTTATATTTAAAGTTGAGGTAGTATTTTCTAAAACAAAATAGGGGAAAGCAGTGTATAATAAATTGATCAGATGTGTGTTGCCCGACAAGAAAGTGTTTTATTGAGTGATCTATCACGCGTGCTCCATGCTATCTTCACGGCAAGATGAACTAAGCTAGATCGTACTTTTCTTGACATATTTTTCATTAAAAGTAGAAAATTAAAGGAACATATATGATATATCATGCCATTTTGCTTAAGCCACAAGCTATATAGCCAAAGTACCCTCTCATCATCTTGAATTTGTGTTTCCTATACGAGTTTGTTAAAATATTTATAAAACGAAGAACGAGATATATATAAATATAAAGAGAGAATATGATATATTTTGTTTTTATTTTAACAATATTTTATAGACTTCATCATCACTTTTTAAAAGGTCCCATCTTTGCCGTCATAATGGATAAACTATTCACTACAAATCTCAATCGAGATGAAAGATTCTACGTTTATGAGTTATGACACCATGGGGGTTTAACGAAAAGATATTTAATAGCACAATCTCTTTTCTTGATAGAAAACAAATCGTATTTTCTCTCTCTCTCTATCCTCCTATGTTCTTCTCCCCCCCCCCCCCAAATCTCCTATGTTCGCACTATATATATAGGCCAAAGCCTTGTGAATGTATAATACTTTCACCCAATATTTAATATAAGGAAGATAAATTAGTTAATTAATTGTAACAAATATGGCTCTATACCCCAAAAATACCTATTGTATAACAAATGTCATGTAACTATTAATAGTTATTATTATTGATGAGGGAGTATAAAATGTGATAGTTTGAGAGGGTGGGGGGGGGGGAATATAAACATAGAAGACGGATTAAAATTCTTTACTCAAGGCCAACACCTACCCGTCATTATTTCAGTTAGCTTCTACGTATAAGATGGGAGGGAGTAATATAATGATTTATATATTATTTATCGTCTTTAATATAAGATTTATTTAATTAATTTGATTAAATTAAAGAAGTTAGTTAAATCACTTAATATAACATGTTTTTTCTCAAATATACCCTAATCATGGTGTTTAATTTCCCTCTATCCCTCTTAATTAATTTTAAGGGAACATCAATAAGATAAATTAAGAAAAGAGTAATAAGTACCTCATCCTCTCCTATTTATAAGCAACGTTCTCTCTTATGGGGCTTGTCCTTTTTATAAGTAACTTTCACTTTGTATATGAAAATGTAAGCTCTTTCCCCCCTATTTTACCCTTATTAAATGTATATTATTTATAATTAATTATCACATACACTAAGAGTTATATTTAGGAGATAAAGAGAACTCATTAGGTGAATGAAGTCAATAAAGCAATGTGACAACATATTTTACTATCTCTCTTACTTTTTATACATTATCTCTTTGTTTTCATAAATAGAGACATATATAGAAAAAAAATATGACATTTTTGACACACTTATTGCTTTTAACTTCTAGTTCGTTTTGTGCAAATCAAGGAAAAAATTACTTATAAATATGATTGGAGAGAGTATAGAAAATAGGTCTTATATATATAAACAAAATCAACTCTTCAATTAGCTTCTATGTTAAAAAGACCCGTCCTTCGCTACCAAACTAAGATACAATAATATTGAAATCCCTCTATTATTCTTGAACCAAATCACACCAGGAACATTAAAATTTTTCTTTTCCTTTAATTTCCCTAAACCAGACATTACAAAATTTAGGCCTAAAACATCCCTAACCCTCCCGATACCTTTTCCCACATCATTCCCCCTGCCCACCTCCACCAATTGCCAAACCACTCATTGGCATTTCCCCAAGACGACAGTGAATCATCTTACACAGTTATATATGTTTAGTGGCCGTGGAGAATTCAAATCCTACTTACCACTCACGCCAGCCTACATACCAACTTCATATTCACGTCACTATCTTTTCTCCAACACAATTCGTCACCACTCAAGAAATTCCCTTTCGAGAAAAAGCAACCCAATTAAGAGATGTATAGTAACGTAACCTAGTTTAAGGAAGGAACAAAATAGAAAAAGAAGAATACATAAAAGCAAATTAAATCGGCTGAGTTGGGAATTAGAAGGCCACTTCTGGCACAAAGTAAGCAAGCTAATTAAGCTAATTAAGCATGACATAGCTCATATATATATATATATATATATATGTAAGCAACATCCACTTACAAACATGTTTTTCATCATTCAGAGTATTTCAGGTCTCTTCTCTCTATTCACGCAAATAAATAAATATTGGATTTGTATAAATATAAAATGACAAATATAAAAATATAAGCCGGTGAATTTCATATACAATTATGAGTTTGTTTGGCATCACTTTTTTGAATCGGGCTTATTATATAAGCCTGATTTATATAAAATCGAGATAAATCTCATTCACATATTTATCTCGTAGACCGTAAAAGTACTTCGTAGACTGTAAAAACTATCACGTAGACTGTAAAAATTACTTTATATTCTGTGAATTACAATTCATAAGCACTTATGAAATTTTCATAAGCTATTCCAATATTCAAATAGTTGTCAAAGTCATCATCATAAACGCACGCATTATTGTACTAGGGGAAACAAATAGCGCGACCGAAACCTGGCTCTATGACTTAAATACATACGGGATTTTGTTTTAAAAATTGTGGCAATGCCAAATTGCTTGAGTGCGATAAAAGTCAACTTTCGATAGGATATATCTTTATTTTACCACTTTTTTTGTTTTCAGATGGATGGCCACAATATATAATATTGTGAGCCATTGGATCGAAAATTATAATCCACCATATTTGATAAAACATCTTATCGACATAATAAATTTTAAAAATCGGAAAGAGGAGTATCAGTAGTGTTTGGACTTTGGAGTGTTAGAATAGTCTTCATTAGCATCTTTTTCTCTTATCGGAGATAGTGCTTGGTTCTACTTCTTGGTTTTTTAAGAAATTTAAATATTAAAATTTATTGGAATGGACCAATATAGTTAGTAGTCAAATTTATTTATTTGAATGGACCAATATAGGGTTACACACACACGTATATATAACCTATCCAATTTGTTTTCCTAACCTTTCCCTCATAATCACGCCTCTTCGTGCTGTTTTGTTTTTGCTTTTTTTGCCCCTTGTTGCTGTTTACTTTATCAAACTTTTCAAATTTCTGTTTCTTTGAAATCCTTTATTCGCAAATAATGTAATCTGTCTAGGCAACTTGTCTCTCATGAATCAAAATCATTGCGAAAATATATTATACTTGGTAGGACATGATTGATAAGAATCACCGACGAATAAATTAATTCAATGTATCATGATTGAGCACTTGAAATAGATGGGACAGGTAACCATCGGATATGTCAACTTTCTTCTATCGCTCTTTAACTTGTGCGGATTAAAATTTTCTCAATTAATTAGTATTCATAGAGACGATGATGTGTAAAACAATAATAAATGGAAAAAAGAAGAAGGCAGTTTTATATTCACAAAATTATTGCATGTACAGAATTGTAGATTCTCTTATAAGACAAGCTTCAAGCACGATTAGATAGATATTGACTGTAACACAGTTGACAAAAATCCAATACAGATAGCATTATTTAAAATAGAAGCGATGATTGCGAATATCTGGGATTAGACTGGACAACAGCCTCTTGCTGTAAATGGGAGTACTAGATTAGACAGCAAAAAGAACTAGACGGACAGAAAAACAAAGTTAAAATAAAGAAAAGAAAGCTTAACAACGAAGGGTGTGTAATGGCATCGATGCTGGTTCTCCAAAATCATAATTTTGATCTTCTTCACATCCTGTTTATTGCCAGTTTTATAGCAAGTTGGGTTACAAAAAAGCAAGCCCCATGCACCCACTTAAGTATTATTCCCTTTATATATATGCAGTATGGGTATGGGCTACGTGTCGAGCAGAGGCCAGTGCCACGTGGAGGGGAAATTAGTGGACCAGGAACCAATAATTTGGGATGATTGGGCATTAGATTCTAAAGGTAGGAGATGAATAATGAGGAAGATGATTATAGGGGCAATGATGGAAGGTAAGAAAGGGTAAAAAAGGGTATTAAATATTGTTTGTTGGAGATAAGGTTTCATCTTTGTGTTCCGGGGGTTAAGGCCAGCCGACCAGTGGGAATTTAGGGTTGTGCTCTTTGCTTGGCTTTTCCACATCCCACTCTTTTTCCTTTTCTTCCTTACCAACCGTCCGTGTCAACAAACCCACTGACTTTATCTCCATTTCACCACTGATTCTTGATTATTGATTTTTGAATCTCTCTTCTTGGTCGTCGTCTTTAACATTATAATCCTCTACGTAATCATTTTACTCCCTCCCCTTTTGTTCATATTATTATTCTTCACTCGCTCTCTCTCACATCATCGGCATCTAGTTCCTTCTGTCCCCCTCTCACTACTGCTCACCATGGATTATTGCCTAAATTACATGCTTGCCAGACGCAACTAGCCAGAAATCAAGTCTTGGGTTCATGCGGAGAGAGAAAGATCAAATGTTAAGTAGGGTTTCTGTAAGGTCGTGATCAGTGAGTGAAGGCTTTTGAACATAGATCGACCAGTGAGCTTGAAGAGTCGGACAAGGAACGGATAAGGTATAGTCACACGCAGAAAGAGAGAGAGAGAGAGGGGCATATACAGAAGTAAACGAATAGGGCTGAGCAGTCTTTTCGAGAAGCGAAGCTTAGGGATAGGGAAGCCCACTCAGGTAGTGTTGGGTCTATATCCAATACATGAAGCTATTGATGAAAGAGACAAGCCTGTGGGGAGATCGATATATACGAGCATATATATCATGGTGATTTTAAGTATGAATATAATTATATATGGAGACAAAACCACATGAACCTAACATTTGCCCTCCAATATGCTCTCAAGCTCCTTTCAGATTACCAATCCATCGTTGTTTGAGGATTGTATCTGTTGATAGGCCCACGCCAAGATGCACAAGGGACTCCCACATTCTTCAATGCTTTAATTTGTTTGGGGGGACTATTGTTTAATATAGAAGTTATATGGTTTGTTTGGTTGGGTTTATATTTATGTATAAGTACAGTTTACGTAAATTAAGATAAAACTTTTTCACATATTTACTTCGTATATCGTAAAAGTTACCTCGTAAACTGTAAAAGTTATTTCATATTCCATAAATTATGATTAAAAAGTACTTATTAAGGCTATCCAAACGACTTATCTTCAAGGCAAGGCCCAGGCATCTTTCATTACTAAAAAATAGATGTGAGATTGGAATTATATGTGCAATTCTCATTGTTAGTTTTCCATCCAAAAAGGGCAAGAGCATTCCATTGTGGCAGTAAAATATGGAGCCTGTTTGGGAACTCGGTGAAGAAGTTACTTTTTTTTAATGGGGCTTTTACAGAAGCCCAATTGAAAAAAAGCCAGATTGGAAATGTGATTTGTGTTTGGATTGGCGGTAAGAGAAGTGCTTTTTTTTTTAACATTGAACCTGTTTGGATTAACATTTGAAAAACCCGTTTAAATAGGAAATGACTGAAAAATGTATAAACCTTGTTGGATACTACATATATATTGTTATAATTGATGTTAAAAAATATAAATATATTTTTTTAAAATAAAAAATTTAATGAAAAAGTTCAAAAGCCCATTGATAGAAGCTCAAAAGCTAAAAAAATGAGCTTAAGGAAAAAAACTCTTTTTTATTAAAAGCCCATTATAAGCTAATAATTTTCCAAACACTTATCATATGCTCTAATGAGCTTTTGATGTCCAAATGAACTTTTTTCCTTATCTAATGTGTTTCCAAACACACCATAGACACGTATGCTTGCTATACCGACGATGCATATATTTCCTGAATGAAGAATTTCACTGGCGAATTTTGATACTCACACACGTACGCCCCCTTTATGTCAATATTCAATGTGTCAATCAATAAATTAAAAATATTCCGAAGAAAACTTGATACTACCTCCTGTTGAACTTTTTTTGTTTTTAAGAAGTTAAGAATAATAAATAACTTAGTTAATCATAACATATGTTATATATTATTTAATTATATATCAGTTTATAAGTTAGAAAAATTATTTTTGATATAAAAAATATATGCTCTAAATTAATTAATTTAGTTTTCTTAATCTCTTTAAAAAAATTTAATTAGGTCTTATATTAAAAATCCGAAAGAGATAGATAAAATATGATATGGTAGTCGAGATAGTGCATGGAGAGCGCGACTTATCAACAATGGGCCTGTTTGGAATCTCATTGAGGAGGGAAAAAAGCTCATTTTGAGGGCAAAATCTCATTTGACATCTGGGGACACGTTTGTGAACACATTAGCTTTTAGAAAAAAAACTACTTTTTTTAGAAGCTCATTTAAGTAGCTTCTGGCTTTTTTTCACTGGGTTTAGAAAAAAAAGTCACTTCTCCTACTGCCAATCCAAACACAAATCACATTAATAATATGACTTTTGTTTTTATTTGACTTCTACAAAAACCACATTAAAAAAAAATCATTTTTCCACTATGTTCCAAAACAGGCACAATATAATTCATTTCAAACTATATAAAAAAATTAAACAAGAAGTCTCCTCAGGTTTATATCATGCATTGGGCAGGAGAATTGTATTTTATATAAAAAAAAATATCATGCAAACCTCCTTATTTTATCATCTTTCGTTTATTTAACGGTTTAACCTTCAAACTTTTTTTCACCGCTCTTTTGAAAGCAGCCGCTCTTTTTACGGAACCGGATTCCCTGCTCATCAAAATGATCAGTAGGAAGAGCTAGTATGATTTAGATTGTCCAGATTTAATTTTTTTTTAAAAAAATTATTCTAATGAGTAGAGAATCTAAAATAATAATAATATCTTAATTAGTATTTTTTTAAAAATGATTTTTTTATTTAAAAATTATTAATTTAAAAAAATTAAATCTAAATCGTCTAAATCAGATCTAAACAATCCAGATCATATTAGCTCTCCTTACTTATTATTTTAAAACCAGTTGAAAAAGTATAGATATTCACGTCTATGATTGATTGGAAGGAAGAGTAAATTATCATCCGGAAAAACAGGAAAAGAAGACATTAAAGCCTGGTGTCTTGGAAATTCTCCCCCGGGAGGTGTCACTTCTATGAGAAAGATGATAATTTCTATTTATATGATTTAATCGGTCAAATTAACGTTACAATAGATCATTGCTCCAAGAGAATCCTTACAATTGTTTTTTTTTTGTAGGATTTGAAAATTTTGCACGTTGTTATGACAAATTTAATTCTTTCAGTCCTAGATATGTATAAAACATAGATACATATACAATTAAGTAATTCAGAACAATTTAAAGAAATTTTTTATCTTGATTATTAGTTATTAGCAGTGTTTTGAGGACTGCACCGGATTGGCCGGTTGAGGCCGGAAACCGGTCAACCGATCCGGTCTGGTAGGTTGGACTAGCTAGATTGGTTCAACCTTTGAAAAATTTTAAAAATTAAATTAATTTTTTTTAAAAAAATTTATTCAGAATTTTATATGAATAACTCTAAAATTTTTATTTTCTCATCGGCTTAGTCCTAGGTTAACTCTGGTTTGATTTCGATCTGATCTACTGACTCATGACTCAATACCCTGACTGATTTGGTGGCCGGTCTGGATTTCAAAACCTTAATTATTAATATGTAGGAAAATGTATGTTATTTTATTTAAATACCCTTAAGAGAGAGAATATTAAATGCATGAGACAAAAAAGTGAGAAACACTGTGAAATAAAGGAGAATAATATGAAAAAATATATTAAGTGAGAATGATAAAAAAATTAATTTTTTATGGTTTAGATTAGGACAAATGTGTAAATTAAGTAATAAACAATTTCGCAATGAGAACTCTTAAGAACTATTTATTTTGGGTGTAAAAAATATACATAAATAATTTATTTAAAAGTAGATATAATAATACCGTTAAGAGGACTTAATTTTCGTTATCTTTTACATTATGGGGTCCCATCAGTCTTCTATTATTTTAATATTTTATAATAAGAAAATATCATTTAGATCCTATGCAAACAATTTTATTTCATTTAACCTCAAAAGATTCTGAAATTTCATGACACTCTTTATAGTCAAAATGAAATTAAATCTTGGCAATAAAAAGACAAAAATACCCTTTTTTTTTCAAATGAATATTTATAATACAAATATGGTTATTTTCAAGATAAATAAAGATATTTATAAGATAAATATGTGAATGACCATGGAGTTAAAATATCTTGGTCATTCATGTATTTGTCTTGTAAATATGTTTATTTGTCTTAAAAATACCTATATTTATCTTATAAATGTTCTTATAAAAAAATTAAAATAAATGTATTATTGTCTTTTCACTGAAAAAATTAATTTTATTGGAGTTACAGTGAAATTTTATAATATTTTGGGGTTAACTGAAATAAAATTGTTTACATATGATCTAAGTAATATTTTTCTATTAAAAAACATTTAAATAATAGAAAGAGAAGATTAATGGAACCCGCAATACAAAAAATAATTAAATACATTACTATATCTACTCTTAAATAATTTGTTTATGTCTGCTTTTTAGATTAAAAAATAAATAATTCTTATGATGCAGATAGCAAAATTGTTAATTATTATGTATCCTTGAAAAGGGACGGTTTCAGACTGATTATTTAGGATCTAGAAACTTTTGAGCCAGAACCACGTCTGAGAATAAAATACCCAACTCATTACCGACAGTGTATCTAGACAGCGCGCACAGGGAGTTTGAATACATTCGATTCAGCAGTGCCCAACAGAGAAATAAATTCGATTCAGAAATAATGATGAATGAACAGGGCACTCAAGTGTACGTGAATATAAAGTTAAATAATGCATTTATGCATATTTGATCTGGGAAGGACAGAAGCATTGTCCATAAACTTATTCCGTTTTAAGAGACCAAGAGAACATTCAATGGCTAAAGATGTCACTATCATTTTAAGGAAGAACTAGGATGTGGATCCTACTCTGGTACGGTTTGCTTGGTTTAGTAAGTGAATTATATGTCTTGAGCCACTAATGTAGAAATATGTCCTGGCCACTGAAGGCCTAAAAGGAGAGGAAGAAAAAAACACGTGGAAGAGCCCAAGGCCCATGTATTTTCATAAGCCCTCTGTTCAATATGCTTGGTTCTCAACAATCAAAGAAAAACTCCGGTCAACAATCAAAGAAAAGCCCAAAGCCCATGTTTTTTTCATAGGTAAAAACTCAAAAATATATTTGAAATTTGAAAACCCAAAATCATACTAAAATGAGTTGTGAATTACTAATGATATAATTATACCTAAACTATTGTAGGAAACAGAGCTGATCTGAAATTTTAATATTTTGGAGGTATTTTCTGCAAATGTTCCTTTTTCTTTCCTAAGCTATTTATGTTAGGAAAGCAAGGTTTATTATTTTAGACGTTCATAAGCGTTTATACCTTAAAAATTGAATGAGCACGTGCACTTAAAAAGAGAAACGAACTTACCCTTTAACATATAAACTGTAATTTTTTTTAAAAAAAATACGAAGGTAAATTTCAATCTTACTAATATTTTTTTTTTAAAAAAAAAATTTACTTTCTTTTAGCTTCAACCATATTCAATTTTTTATTTTTTTTATTGACAAGCACTATTATGCTTGCTGGCAGGGGTCAAACTCTGATAAGGGTCATGCTATGATGGCCACCATGCCCCAGCACCACCAAGGTGTTTAACCTAATAATGTTGTACATACTCAATAACTATGAAAAAACTAATTCAAAACCCGCACGATGCGTAGGTCAGAGGTTAATAAAATTGGCTAAGTATGCCACATACACAAATAAATTTTATGAAAATTGTTCATTAACCCTGTCAACCAAAGTGATGTTTTCAGTGGTTATAATGCACAATATACAATGCAACTTGTCACATAAGATTAATCGGAACGTATGTACTTGTGCGGACACATAAAAACAACAATTTGATTTCAACCATTCACATGGACATAAAATGTTAACGGTACATGCTTCTAACCTCATACGAACAAATTATAATAGACCTCTTTGTACACAATATTGTAAGTCTTGTTCGTTGGATTTTCATCTTCATATAGGATTAATATCTTCAAGCCCTCTTTGCTATGAACCCGAGACATAGTAACATATAACTGACCATGTGTAAATATATGATGAGGAAGATACAACCCCACATTTTTAAGGCTCTTCCCTTGGCTCTTATTTATGGTCATTGCAAAAGATAACATGACAGGGAACTGTCTTCAACAAAATGTGAAAGACAAAGATGCATCAGAAGGTGTAATAGCAATCCTTGGGATTAGCACTCTACTATATGATTAATCTAATGACATTAATCTTGCAACAATGACATGTTTTTCCAGCCTGGTGACAATAAGGCGTGTCCCATTACATATTCCATTGGACTTGTCTATATTGCACATAAGCATGATAGGAGGACCTACTTTCAGACGTAATTGGTGGTTTGGAAGTTCGGACATTGAGATATTATTGAGAAATTCGACTGTATGAATTTCTTATATTGAGCTTCCAGCCGTATCTTATTTGGAAATATTATCTAGTGCTGAAATATATTTTTTCTCCCCGGGAATCAATCTAAGCACATAATTATTGACCTCATCTACAATTGACAATGTAGATGTGAGGATGGCATGATCTTTGAAATGGGATCAGCTTCTCTCCTTTTCCACTATTGTCCGCTGCCATCCACTGCTTTAAAATGCGCCATTTTTTGTGTAAAATAACGTGTGTCTTTTGGGTTGTAACTTGGGTAAAAGAGTGAGAGAAGGTGTATTGTGATGCTATGTGTGGAGGTCAAGGTGAGGACTTTTCACATGAAACAAAGCTGAGGTAAAATAAATTTTTACTTTAAAAAAAATTCAAAATACTCTTTTTAAGAAAATTAATTTCTTTTAAAAAAATATTTAGCTGAAAAATAAGATTTTACTCTAAAAACCCCAAAGAGATTTTGAGAAATTGTTAAACAAAACTTTTTTAGTCCTTAAATTGTTAAAAAAATATTTTACTTTGCTTGAGTATATTTTTTAAAGTTAAGGGATCAAAAATATATCTCATGTAAACTTAAAGGACTAAAAATATACTTTAACTTTTAGATCTATAATAAGAGATTGAGGGGATATTTATTTTTTAAACATATTATGTCAGTTTTTTTAGACTAAAAAAGTTTTGTTTAACAGTTTCTCAAAATCTCTTTAAGGTTTTTAGAGTAAAATCTTATGTTTTTAGCTAAATATTTTTTAAAAGAAATTAATTTTCTTAAAAAGAGTATTTTGAATTTTTTTAAAGTAAAAAATTCATTTTACATCAACTTTATTCCATGTGAAAAGTCCTCACATTGGCCTCCACACATAGCATCACAATACACCTTCTCTCACTCTCTCACCCAAGTTACAACCTAAAAGACACGTTCATTTTACAGAAAAATGGCGCATTTTAAAGCAGCGGATGGCAACGGACAATAGTGAAAAAGGAGAGAAGTTGATCCCCTATGATATTGGCCTTATCATTTAAATGAAGTAGCAAATCAGGATATGTAGCATGCACTATACATTCCAATGGATTGTTGACTGGTTTCAATTGGAGCTGGGAAAAAGGACTGGCCCTTCATGGCCTAAAAGGGTAAAGAAAAACAGTCAATTTTTGAAGCTCGGCCTGTGAACATAAGGGTCAGGGTCGGCCCTACAGAGCCAAAGCTATTTTAATAATTTTTACTATTTTGTTAGTTTTTTTAAAAAATTATAACAATGAAAGTTCTAATTTAAAATATAAATATTGTCAAAATTAGGGTGTAAACGGTACGAATCATGTAACAAATAAATATAGTAATTAAGTTATAATCAAAGGTAAACTATTGTCCACATAACATAATTATAAATAATTAATGAGAAGACGTAACAAAATTAAAAATACTTCTTATAAATATGTCTTAAAAAGTGTAAATAGTCAACAAAATAAACAACACAAGATATAAACAAAACAATAACTAGAAAATAAGTCAAAAAATACAAAATTGATAAGAATACTTATGAAATAAGAAATATCTTTTATAATTTTTTAATTTTTAGAATTCTTAAAACAAGATATTCTTATAAAACTTAATTTTAAAAAAGATAATAACAACTATTTGCAACATCATTAACAAAGTATAAAAAAATAAATAATATTATTATCATATAAATAATTTTAAAAAATAAAAAAATATACATACGGGGCCCTCGGCCTTACAGGGCTAGCCTTTTTAGGCCCGATTTCTCTTTTGAGGCAAAAATCTTAAGCTTGACCTTTGCAAATTTAGAGCCTAAACAGGCCATTACGACGAGCTCGGCCCGTTTTCCCGGCTTCAGTTTCAATAGTAGCTCTTCTAGTATGGTGATCAAACTATCAGAATGCTCCTATGTTTCAATTGTTCTATTATCAATTGAGATAATCCAATTACAAAAATCAATCACCTCTTGGTTATGATGGGATTGAGGGTGAAAACAGGGCAGATGGCCTGTCAGGGGCCTGTGACCTAACTTGACTTCAGCTTGGCCTAGCCTGATAAATAAAAAGAATAGGCCCTTTTTTGGGCTTGATTCGCATAACAGGCCAGGCTTAGGCTCACTGAGAGGCCTATTGGGCCTGTTAGGCCGATCTGGCCTGTTATTATAATATTAAAAAAATTCAAACCTAACCCTTAAATCTCCACCCTAAAATCCACCGCCGTTATTTCTCTACTCTTCCCTCTCCAGTTCCATGCTTGCTCTCCTCCTGAATCTCTCTCGCTCTGAATCTCAAACTCTCCTCCTCAACGAACGGCAGCCAACTGCTCTCCTCTCCTTCTCAACCCTGTCACTCGTCGTCTAGTAGCCCACTCTTTGGTCTCCTCCTCTCATCTTGTCACTTGTGGGTCTTGGCCAACTAGTCAGACTCTCACTCATTGGTCATTGCAGGTATGTCTTTCTTTTTCTGTAAATTCCTAAACCCCAAACGTCCTTAGCTGGGTTTTACTTTTCTCTTCCTGTAAATCCCCAAACCTAAACTTCCTCATATGGGTTTTACTTTTCACTTGTAAATCCCCAAACCCTAAAGCTTAATTTGTAAAAAGAAAGAAAGAAAGAAAAAAGTTAAATCCCCAAATTTTCTCATCTGTGATAAAGTGTGTGGAATTTACTGAAAGTTCTATTTGTAAAAAAAAAGCTCGATCTATGAATTGATTGAAAGTTTGTAGTGCTAGATTCTGCCATGTGTGTAGCTTGGACACGTGAGTGATAAAGCGTGTGGAGTTGATTTAAAGTTTTTTGGAAGCTTGCTCTTAGAATTGGAAGTTTGTTGCTTGAAACGCGTGGGCTTGGATTCATATGTGTTGCAACCAATTCCTGATTATAATTCTCTAAATGATGAAGATTTCATATCCTTTTGTTCTTAAAATCCTAGATTGATTACTTTTTCAGCTCTTCAACTGAATTTTTTTATAGATATTACTTGTTAAAAAATTGTGTTATTATCTAATATATATTATACATTTGATTTATTCTTTTCAAGGTGTTGCGACAAGAAGAAGAAATTATGTTGAAGATTTGATGATTTGTTGGTAGTTGCCATACTTTGATGTCGTCTGTAGTATTTTGTGATGTATTTTGTATTAATTTCTGTAATTTTAGCCTATTTTCCTTAAAGGCCTGTGGGTCTTGTTAGCCTCTTTGTAAAGTGTTTTAAAATACAGGCTTCATTAACATGCATCAGGCCAGACTTAGACTTAAAAAAAGGTCTCTAACATGCCAAAAGCCAGGCTCAAACCGCCCTATTACAAAATAAGCCTAGCTTGTTAAGGTTAAAGCCTGGTTTGACCTGACCTATTTTCACCCCTAGACGGGATGCTTCGGAGCTCATCAATCTCATGTTAGTGATCAACATGAATAGCTTACAATATTTCTACAAATAAGATGCGTTAATTGTAACATGTACTATATATAATATGCGTTAATCCTATGCCATATCTACTTCATTTTATTCATCAATATGGCCTCTGATAATTCCTATTTATTATCATTGAATTCTTTATTTGCATTATCTAATGATTTAAAGTTTTAGACTTCTATTCCAAAAAAAGTACTCCTTAATATCTCTTGAAAGGCTTGCCATCATTATTTGAAACTTTATAAAAGAGGCATTTTTTTTCTTTTCTTCTAATGATAAAATCAGTGATGTAACCATTTTACTAAAAAATTTTATCTCCCACTTGACTAAGATGTAGTGCATTTATTAAGATTCATGTTACGAGTGTAGCATGATGTATTTAGAAAGTGCAAGTGTACACTATCGTAAACAAGTAATATAGAAGTAAGTAGAGTATCGTTCCCATGAGGATTGATCACTAAGTACCAAAATTAATAATTTTAATTCTATTTAGCTGATCGATTAGTTGGTGGTTGAGAATATAAAAATAAAAATGATAAAATATGAATGCAACTGATGTGAAGACAAATATAAGAAAAATGCCATGTGGATTAGATTTCACTTAGCAAATTTCGGATTGAATCACTTATCTATTCTAGTCCAATTTATTCCATATGATTGAGTCGAATTTTCCTAATTTAATTACTAGCCTCTTCCAAGGTCAAACAATTCTATGATTAATTGCTAATCTATTATATTCTTATATGAATTTAAGCAATTAATCATACATTAAGATTTATGGAACTCATTAAGACTACTCAACCCATATGAATATATTCTTATTTCATATGTAAATTATGGTTTTAATTATATGATCCACACACATGCATCTCCTTCCGGTCTCAACATACATATTGAAATCATTCAAAAGGTGGCTAGTCAATTGAAAGCATTAAGAACAATAATTAAAACCCAACCATGAAGGAAAAACTAAAACTAGATTTAATAAGTTAAGATTCAATCCTTCATTAGTAAGCTACGCCATCACCTTAGGAAAAGGAAAATTTAGCTCATAATGAAATTAAAAACAAAACCAAAATAAATTAAAGACATCATAAACATTGCATAAAAATTAATTATTAAAGTCTAAAACATAAAGATACAACTACAAGATGCATGAAAATAGAAAATCTAGCCCACCATAGAGGAGGTAAAACCTTCCATGTGATGTAGGTGATAACCTATACCATCCATAAATGAGGACTACTTAAGCCTTCTATATAGGAGGTAAAACCATTCATGTAGGAGGCATGCAAAAAGTAATAAAATGCAAGAAATAAATTCTAAGATAAATACTCTCTCTCTAAATTGAAATTCTCTCTCTTTCTCTTCCTTCCCTTCCTCTCCACATTTTAGGTTACCCAAAACCTCTATTTATAGGCTTGAATTTTTGGGTACTACAGTAAAAACAGTCAGCTACAGTATAAACGCCGTCATCTACAATACCTCACACAGTGAAAAGCGTCATATACAGTACTAACACCGTTGGCTATAGTGAAAAACACATTTTGAACAGTGACAACGCACTTCTGCACCGACCCATTTCTTCACCGACCGCTACAATAAATCTGCTACAGTACATATTTTCTACAATGCCTCCGTATTTTTTCTACAATGCGTATATGCTACAGTACATATGAACATCATTTGCTACAGTCATCCCTTAGAATGCCTTTTCAATATCTTCTTAATATGGTGTTGTACGAGGCTGTTAAAAGAAAATCATTATTTATTTATCAATTACACCCAAATTCATTACATTAAACTCAAAATATCGTCCATAAAATAATCATATAAGGGAAAATAAATATGTAAATATTTTACTTATCAATTCAAATGCTATAGTTAAGATTCTTTTGTTAGAAGAGGACCTCACATATCAAATAAGGGTGTAATGAAGGGATGCATGAAATAAGGGAGGGAGTAATAGATGATTCCAAATATTAAGGAATGTAGACACATCACACATCACTATTTTGTAACCAAAAAATGCCTTAACATGAAGCATATTAGATTAAAATTCAGATATACTTTGAGGACAAATAGTAAGGAATTTTTCTAAACAGTAAGTAGATCAAACCATTAGTGATTTCAGCAAGTGGTTTATGGTTAATAACGTCACTGCATTGTTCTTTTTCTTCTCTGATCAGTTGCTAGGCATAATTCCCTGAATCATTTACATATAACAATTTTAATAAGAAAGGATGCAGTAGGTTATGAATTTGTGCATAATAATCATTAAAGTAGGATGCTAGTTAATAATAATTAAATTTTGACAGCCTTAACTGAGTGGAGTTGTCATAGGTTGTGAAATGGTCGAGAAAGTCTCCTTGTTTATCTTTCTCTACTGCCTTATATGCTCAAGCCGCCTTGCCCTTGCTGTTAAGTGATTAGAAAGACAAACAAATGAAACAAAAACCAACTACATGTGTAGGTTGAATGTTAAACTAGCAAAAAAATGAGGACTATGGCTAAACCATCTTGATGTCTATATATACCTTCATTCCCAGATATAATTTCCCGTGTGTTGATGATTTCAATTTGATTGCATTTTTTTTCTCTTAGCCGTGTGGCATTTAACATGATGTGGTATTTCTGAGATATCCGTGTGATTTATGGCAAAAATGGAATGCAATAAAGTGAAGGACGACCATAATAATTTCACCTTAAAAAATGTTCATACTTCTATTTGCTCTCCTTTTTTTTTAAATATTTAATAGCGCTGCTTTTATATGCGCTCCCCACTTATAGCTACGATAAATTCGTAAAACATTAAACGCTGTATAATTCTGGAAAAAAGAAAAAGAAAAAAATGGGGCATCCAGATAAAAAAGAGCATTTAGTTTTAATAATTGGACATGTAATTCTCAAATATGAACACTTTGAAAAAAGAATCAGAAGAAACTTTAAGGAGAACTCGACTTTCATCAAGTCTCTATAGAGTACGGATACGAGCTCGGAGCCTGCATTTCAATTGATAGTTGAAGCATTCAAAACACTGAGTGGCAATTACCCGACAGTTTTGAGGATGATGTACGGAACTCCAACCATGTTGAGTTTTGTCTGAAATTTTCGTGGCATATATCTTATCATTTTGATAATGCCGTTAGTTTGAGAATTCAAGAGAGAGAGGATGATCAAACAATATAGCCACAATAGTTTATCTGTGTAACATATTTTTTTCAAGCTCAATAAGCATTGGTAAAAATAAAATAATATCTTAATGTAATTTTTTTTTAAATTCGGAGGATAAGATCCAAAATTAATCTGTAACTATCTCCAATTTTCACGGCATGGACTTGTTTTATTGACTGTTAAAATATTTCATTGAATTTGTGAATGTTATTTCTGGTAACAAACTAATATCGTAATGTTATTTTTGTTTTAATCATAAATTTTGAAAATAAATATTTTTTTCAAAATTTCATGAATATGTAGATTTAAGATTATCTTTAAGGTTATTTACATTTAAGTCTAGAAGGTAAGATTTGTCTCCCATGATCGCGGCATGCCATTGATTTATTTGGTGTTAAAATATTTCAAACAATATCTTAATGTTATTTTTGGAAACTAAGAAATACTCAATGCATATCTTAAAGTTAATTTTTTCCTTCTTTATTTAATGATATTTTTTTTAAAATTTTTAAAAATTAAAATTAGAGGTAGTTTTTTTTAATAAAATGGCGAAAACTATGATTTTTTTTAATAAAAGACACATCATTTAATACAAATGAATATTTTTCATGATTTAAGATAATTTAATTATTGTAAAGTATCCTACTTTTTTCTTTCCCCCCCTTTGTGTAGTATCCTACTTACAAAAGTGGAATGATAACAAAGTTAAGATCATACTATATATGATATAATAATGAAGTGAAGATTTTATTATCTATCATATATTAATTAATTAAATATGAATATATTTATGTATTTGAAAGGAACATCAGCATGTCATATATTTAGCGATTGGAAACAAATAACATTATTTATCACACTTGAAATGAAAAGTAGAAAAAGAAGAAAATTTCTGATAGCACAATATAGGTGGAAATATGAAGGGAAATCCAACAACAACATTAGAAAGCTTGAAATTATAAATAAATATTGGAAACTAATGAAAGTCCACAATAACTGAGAAAAGCCTAAAATAGCAATAACAAACCACCCTAACCATCAATAACAAACTTATACTTCTTTACATTGGCTACTTTTACAACTTCATCTTCCCGTTTCGGCTTGTTTGAAGTACTAACCAAATAATCAGCTAAGTATTCATCGTCATCATGAGCAGAATCATCCTTTACAATTTTTACTTTGACACTCACTTTTTCACTCGCAATCATTGATGAACTTGCACCCTTAGAGTCAAGAAGGGACATGTCGACATCCTACAATATTATTAGCACCAAAAAGACAAACATAAGTTTTAAATTCATAAATGTGTATGAAGAAATATATATATTGTTATGACCAAATAAAGCAAATGATACAAACTTACAGGGTTATCTTCATAGCTGGAAGATGTAATATCCCAAATTTTGAGACTAGAGGCATAAGATTAAGCCTGGATTAAGTGGACTGCTAGACCCCGGTTTAGCAAATGTCCCTACGAGGTATGTTTAAATTCCCCAAAATTTCTTTATATTATTGGATATTAAAAGAAATTATATTGGTGAGCTAAAGAGCTTGGGGAATAACAAAACGAAGTGATTGGAAGTCACACATAATATAGTAAAGTGGAACATAAAGTAATTTTGCCACTGGTGAAATTCTCGGTGTGGCAGTGGTGATTGTGTGACCTTTTTCGATGGGTAAATGATGGTAAAAAATTATGAATCTTTCCAGAATTGAAGTAGACTTATCAATATTTAATTTGATAGGTCATATAAGTCATTTGGAGTTGTACACAAAGAGAAATGAATTTTTGAAGTTAGCCCAGCGAAATTAATTATTTTCTGGGGCAGCATCCAAAGATTAAAATTCTGGGAAAAGTGAGCTTTCAATTGGCCAAATTTTATATTTTTTCTTAAAACTAGACTCAATAAGGGTTGCATAGCCTTTGGAATCACTCCAATTGGACATTTTTACAATTATATATGAATTTTCAAAGTTAATGAAAATTCTGCAGAATTTGGTATTATATGCGAAAATTCAATTTTTGGGCGAATCAGAGGGTGACACGTGGCAGCTGAAATATCTGATTCATATATCCATTAATTCATCACCATCTTCAGCTGATTTTCACGGGAAAGCCACTGGAAGTGAGAGAGAAAGAACCAGAATGAAAATGGTGGGTGAGGAGAGAGGAAATTTCTTTCTCCGAAACACTGCCGAAACGGCATCCTCTCTCAAAGTACCCTTCAGGAAACTTCATCTACTCATCGAGATCTTCATTTCTATGGTTTCGGATTTTCATTTGGAGGTGGTTGGCGTCGTCTCACCGGCCGGGGTGTTGCCGGAATTCCAAACCGTTTGTGGAAACGGGTAGAGGTAAGCGTAAACTTCCTTTTTAACCTATTGGTTTGTCGTTTGGATGAGTATAGAGGAAGTTGGATATTGTTTATGCTGATTTAAATTGGTATTTTTAATGGCTAAATGATGTCTAATGAGTATTTAAATAGCTAATCACTTGATTAGAAGTAGCAAGGAAGTGATTAGGTAAGAGAAAACGAAGAAACAACAAACTTTTGCGGAGAATCTCATTTCTGCCCTGTTTTGACGTGATGAAGGAGTGAGAATTTGATGATTTTAATGCTTCCATTGGATTTAGGAGGCAAAATTGTGTGGGTATACAAGTGTTCATGAATTTTGGACACTTGTACATGAATTTAGAAATTTTAGAAGTTAAAGGGTAAATGCTGTGTATTCCGTTTTCTGGGGGCAGTGTTATGGTGACGTGTTTTTGAGTGGTCAAATGTTATCCAATGATCATGAAACTCTCCAGTTTGAAAGTAGAGACATAGACCTTTAATTTGAATGGTCATAATGGTTAATTGGAAAAGTATGCTATGAGATATGAATTTTTGAATGTCTGCCCTGTTTTCTGGAAGAACATCTGAACAGTTGGTGTTTGGAAAAATTCTGGGAATGGTGTGGTGGTGGCGTTTAAAATCGAGTATTTTTATATAAAACTAAACTTAAAGGTCTTCAAATAGAGCTTTGAAACACCTCAATTGGAGTTCTATATAATTAATTATGATTTTTCAAAGTTTGGTCAAAAATGCTGGTAGATTGAGTACCATGCGAATTTGAGTAAGAAATTGGCCAAATATAATTGGAATGAACTCCAAGGGTGAAAGTAAGCCTATAGGGCTAATGTAGGCCATTGGGCATTCAATTTTCATGGCTCTAATGATGTTATCACTTGCCTAGGGCCATGAAGTGACAAAGAAGAAGTAAGAGTTGGAGGATCAAGGGACAAGAAGAGGAGGACATAAAGTCCGAGAGGTAGTAAACTTACCTTTTCTGCATGTATGTGATATGTATGTCTTGCATTGATTATGTGACTGCTTTGCCTATTTATGTGGAACATGTATGATTGGTTGAAGCTCTGTTATATTTGTGCAATGGCCATATGTATGTCATAACATCGAGCATGCAGCATGTCATTATGTTGGTATGAAATAGTGTAGGCAAGCATGTCATGCATTCATATATATCTGACATGCATAGTGGTAATGTTTGCTACTGAGATTCTCTCGAATCTCACTCCTCCCAACCAACCATTCAGACAGGTGAGCATTGGAAACGTGCTAAGATCAGAAAAGAGGTATGCACGAAGGTGAATGTTGCTGGTTGTTTGAAGGCCTTTTACTTATTAAGGTCTGTAAATATTGTGTAAACCCCTGATGGGAAAAATTTTGTATTATAATCAAGCAATATTATATTAATATTATCAGTATATTCATATTATTCCTGTGTGCCTACTGAACTACGCATTGCTACTCTGAGTAAGGTCAGTAATAAGGGATATATAAGGCGGGTCGTTACAGAAGACACCATTGTAGGGGAGCCAGTTGGAGCATCCTGTTCAGCCTCAAACACTTTGATGATTTCGGAGTCCAAAATCAAATGCACCACGATGCATGAACTGGAAGAGCCATCCATAAATTCCTCAGGAATTCTTAACAGGCACATAAATTTTTTGCCTACAATCTTGTCCACAACATCCGCAGGGAGAACATTGTCATTTTCAACATCATCCTGCGTTCACACGGCTGGAATCAACAACATGGACCTCTAATAGATTACTGGTAGGATATAATTAAGACATGTTAATGGATTACACATACTCACATCATGGTGAATAGGCTGATGAATCACTTGATCTATCATCTCTAGTATAGAACAACCGACTAACTTAGAAAACTCCCTGTCAAACAACATAAAGATGCAAGTGACAGTATCATCTATAACATTGAACTTCACCAAGAACCTAGCACACCAGCCACTAAAAATTAGGGGCGCCATTAAAGCATGCTTATTTTGAGTTGACAGATCGAAAAAAGAAGGACGGAAAATCACATTCTTCACAATCCCTCTACATTTCTTGCAAAAAAACCCGTCCCTATCTAGAATAACTTTCTTTTCATCCACCTTACATGAGTTGTAAAACCAGCCATGTTCATAACAGACTTTGACAATTCCAACTAACACCACAGGTGTCTCATTCTAGAGATTAAAAAAGAAAAAATAGCGCATAACATGTAAAAGCAGAGCAATAAGATAATAAGTAAAATATTGAAAATAATAAATGTAAATCTTAATGACAAGTAAATATTTAGATTTTAAAAATATGAAATTGTTTTAAATTAAATCAAGAGTATATTTAAAGATATTAGTTTGTTGCAGAAATAACGTTAAGATATCCTCAGATAAATTATATATATAAACAAATCGGGTGCATGAGGTGATGAGGGGGATTGTTGCTTGTTACTTTCGATTCTAGCCTTCCAGATTATAAAGGCGGAGCAGTAAGATAATAAACAAAATATTGAAAATAATAAACGTATATCTTAATCACAAGTAAATGTTTGGATTTTTTAAAAAAATGAAATTATTTTAAATTAAATAAAGAGTATGTTTAAAGATATTATTTTGTTGCTAAAATAGCATTCATATATCCTCAGATAAATTTTAATAGTATACAAATCAGGTGCAAAAAATAAACACGCTAGTATTGAGATATTAAGATATTATTTTTTCTAGAGAATATTGAGATGCAAAAAAATAAGTTGCACAGTTGAATGAATAAAATAGTACCACAAACTGTTGGCCCTCTATGTAGTCCTGCGATCTGTTGTCTGTCTGGGTTTCCCAATAACTCTTCCGTGAGAGTTAAAGTATGCTGAGGTGTAATACAGTCTGGTGGCTGTGAGACATCAACTCCTGCTGCCTTAAATCTAGTGATGCATTGACATTGTTAATTAATGATGTAAACATGTCAGCTGTTCAACTTGTATAGGCAGAATAAAAAGAAAAGTACACTTAGGGAGAAAACACACCTTTTAATAAAATCAATTACTTCTGGTAGTTCGGGGTGTATAAGCAAGCGGTATGTATACATAGAGTTGGAGATTTTATTCTTACCTGGATGCACAAAATAAGCATAAAGTGTCGCATCAGTCTATAGGCTTACATAAAGAAAACCTAGGGAAACTAAAAATTAGAGAAAAACACTAACGGTTAAATTCTCGTACCTTGTACCACTGGAGTATAATCACGACGGGGCCAGACTTGTGAGAAGCCATATATGACATCAGGTCATCTACAAATTCCCCTCAAAGTGTACATTGGAGCCATTCTAGACTGCAAATTATCCACGCGGTTATCAGAACACCCATTGAAGGTCAACAATACATGATGGAGAAAAAAATTCTTGTGCGAACTTATTCTTCAATCTTCATTCATTAATTCTATGTCGACTCGATGTTGACGTCGTCCTTGCACAATGCACTCTTTTAGTTGCCCTATAGCAGACACCCTCTTAACAACTTCTGATCAAAATTTAAGTAGAGAGTACACATTTAGTGTCAACAAAATAAGTGAGAAGTACAAAACATGCAGTCAGAAAAACCTCACTCACCAAACAGGAAACGGTCTTCCAAGTCAGTAGAGAGTATGTCAGAGAAATTATTGAAAGCAAAACCATAATGTGGGATGCTATGATCATCCTTGCGAGGGCGGATAACGGTGGAAAACTAAAAGTTAACACGATACAGATGCTTAGTTGGGCATTACGACCTTGTGGCAGGAACCATGACGAAATTGGAAACCTCGACAACCGCGCCCTCTTCTAGATGTTTCTTATGGCAATGAACAAATCCACTTTACACAGATGCATGGACACGATCACCCTAAAAGGCATAAAAATAATACAAAGAAGCCAATAAATAATTAACAAAGGAAGGGTCACACAAAAGGAAGCAAGATGAATAGGCGAAAAAGGCCAACGAAGTGTCCCCGAATCAACCCCTCACATGAATATCCTTCATCACTAGCTCTATGGAGGATGCATCACTATGATCATGCCTAGCGGGCATATTCCACATCCTGACAAGCCGGACACAAATACACCAGTTATAGCGCTTAGGAGTTAATGCACGAACGACATAAAAAATTGTAACTATAGCTCTACATAAGAAAATTGGAAAGGAGAGTGAAAGATGAAAACGCTGGAGATAGAACACCTGGTTGTAAAGGAGAATGCGAGGTTTTAAAGGGGACGCCGAGCAAGGGATGCACCAGCCTATGATTCAATAACTTCCCGCAGAAACTGAAGATGGCATAGGAGTGAGTAACTTCCCTTACGAACGGAAATGAATGGAGGACGTGGGTTTGGAAGGTGCCACAATAAATTTTAAATTTTGTGTGAGATGCCACGTACGAATTTTAAATTTTGTACAATAATTGGCCCGATTTGTTTTTGATCAATATATGTGAAAATTGGTATTTATCAGGATCGGTAAGAAACCTTAATGTAAATAATGAGACTATTATTAAGTTTGAATAATTATATTTACCAGAATATATAATTTAATGAAAGCTTAACTATCATGTTGTATTTGAGGAGACGGTTATTAAGTTTAAATAATTGTATTAGCCAGGATATAAGGATATGTAAATAATTAATATAAAAATATAAAATAATTATATTTACCAAGATATATATAATTTAATGAAATCCTTACTACCCTGTCTTATTTGAGGATATAGTTATTAGGATATATAAAATAATTATATTTAATTATTAAAATATAGAGTAGTTATATTTACCAGGATATATAATTTAATATTAAATAATATAAAATCGATGTGAGACTGTGAAGGAGCTGACGTGTCAAGTAGAGAGCGGCTTCCTGCTATGTCTTCCTGCTATGTTATTATATAGGTAAGATAAGATTAAAAATAGAAAATATCCGGTTAGAAAATGAGACTATATATAGGCTAGTTTAAAAGTAGTGAAATGCGGGTTCTCTGCTTCTTCTTGTTATTTATTTAAAATAAATCCGTTTGTTGCTGTTTATGATTTTATCTGGGGCATTAGTTGCTTATTAATTCGAGTTTCCTAATTGTATGAGCAAAACCAAAATTGACTGTGCATATGAATTTAACCAATACAGTACATGTGGCGAAGAGGACTGGTTCCTCGGCGGATTTTCAAACCTAATAGGAGCAGCAACACCCAAAACAATGATTGTGAGGGTCTTTATAATAATAATGAACAGAGAATTAACGTTGGCACTTCCTCTGCTCATCCTGTTGCTATGTTCCCTCGTATTTTTCAACCTCCGACGCCCCTTTGATCGTCAGGGTTTCTGGTCTCATTTCTTTGCCAACGACACCCTCCAACGTTGTGATTATTCCCACGGACGCTGGATTTGGGACCCATCTTACACCTCTTCTCATTCTTACCATGAAAACTGCCCTTTCCTGGATCCTGGCTTCCGTTGCCGCCTTAACGGCCGTCACAACCAAACTTTCCAGCAATGGCGATGGCAACCTCACGCCTGCCACCTCCCCCGGTAATACTCTCTTTATTCATTTTGTTGTTATCATGTCGGCTTTCATATTCTTGCCATTGTTACTGCTCTGTTCTGTGTGACTTGTGTTTTAAGAGAAGCGTTAGAGGATACATTACACTGTTAGATGCCAGAGATTTGGAAGATCGAGTAATTAAATGGAATGAGGAAACAGTTATGAACATAAATGCGCTGACCCTAACAACTAACAGGGTTGCCCTAATTGAATAATCAATTTAGTTCATATTTATTGAGGTGTAAAAATTATAGAGAGGGGTATATCTGTGTACGAGTGTCGGGATAAAAACACATTGTTTAATACCAGAGAGGTTCTTAATAAAAAAAAAAAAATGTTAAAACGATGAGATGATTTGGCTATTTGATGGTGATGGACGAAGTACACCTTGTTTTCTGAGACGCGCTTGATTTCAACAAGTTGATGCATCTGATCATTATATCATTATTTGTGTTGTAGATTCAATGCCAGGGACTTTCTGGAGAGAGGCAGGAATGGACGTATTGTGTTTGCGGGTGATTCGGTGGGGAGAAACCAGTGGGAATCATTACTGTGCATGCTGGCTTCAGGAGTGTCTAATGTATCCACCATTTATGAGGTGAAAGGCAAGTCCATAAACAAACACAAGGGTTACTTTTCCATGAAGTTCCCAGATTTCAACTTGACGGTTGAATATTACAGGACACCATTCTTATCCCTCTTAGACTCTCCACCTCCCAATTCACCCCCTCAAGTTCAAAAGGTCATTAAGCTCGACAAGTTGCACTGGTTTTCCCATATGTGGGTTGGAGCAAATGTCCTTGTTTTCAATTCTGGCCACTGGTGGAATCCTCATAAAACCACTAACTCGTACGATAATCCACAACCCATTCTTCTTACTGTCTCCGATCTTTAATATAACATGTAGTTAACTTTTTTCACTGTATCCGGTCTTTAATATAACATGTAGTTAACTTTTTTCTAGAGAGATTAAGGAAACTAAAGAAATTAATTATATCATATATGTTGTATACCATTATATTATATATCAATTAAATTAGTTTAGAGAAAAACGATTCATATAAATACTTTAAGTTAACTTATTTAATTTTTTTTGTTCGAAACTTACTTTCCTTGATCTCTAAAAAAGACTGGAGGTTGTATTTTATTAGTTCTTAAACACTTTACTAATTATCTGGTTTCGGACGAACCTGGTTTTTTGTGTTTCAGGGGATGTTATTTTCAAGATGGGGCCAACGTGAACATGACTATGGATGTGAAGGAAGCATTTAGGAGATCCATACAGACATGGAAATCATGGGCATTGAATAGTTTAGATCCTGATAAAAGCTTCATTTTCTTGCGCAGTTATTCCCCTGTACATTACAGGCAAGTACATTGCTTGATGTTGATTAGGAAAGTACAGAACTATAAAACCAAGTAAATTCCTGAATTAAAGTGTGGGTTGGGCGGAAATTGCAGGGGTGGCCAATGGAATGAAGGGGGAGGTTGTGACAATGAGACACAACCAGATAAGGACACGACAAGAATTGAAACAGAACCATATAATAACGTAGTTATATCTGAGGTTGTGAAACAGATGGAATATGGGAAGTGGAAAGTGCAGTTTCTGAACATAACGAATCTGTCAGAGATGAGGAGAGACGGGCATCCTTCAAAGTACAGGGAAGAAGGCACTCCACCTGGCGCCCCACAGGATTGCAGCCACTGGTGCTTACCTGGAGTGCCTGACACGTGGAATGAACTTCTCTATGCACATCTCATCTCCAAGCAATTTGGAATCAATTCTAGCTACTAGTTAATTAAGCCTTTCACTTTGCAAATAATGCACACAAAATTTGCATATATACGTGAAAATGTTGGACTCTGCCAGCAACAAGACGTGTATTGGTTTGGTCAAGGATGAAACATTGGAGCAAAAGTGGATGAAGTACATTACAGAGCTGATCTGGTACATGCATATGGATTACTGGGAATAAGGCTGTATAGGAAACTACACGATAAACAATGAGAAGGAATCAATGATATGCACTGATCTGGAAAATTGCAATTCAGCATACCATGAAGCAGATGATACCAGAGACAAACTGTATAGCTTTTGCAGGGCAATCTATATGTTTGTGGTCAATACTTGCCCAACAGTGTAGGAGACTGGGTATAGTATCTCATATATTTCTGGAGGACAGAGAGATTGATCAGTTTTATTGATTGTACCTTTTGTTTTCTTGATTTTCTTAATATTTTGTTCCATCGAGGCACAAAACTACATGTTAGATTAATTGAAGAGAATGAATAAAGAATAAATTCAAAGCCATTATCAGATTAAAAGTGTTGTACTGGCATTTTAAGTTAGAATCTCCGTTTATAATAATGGGTTACTCTTTTGAGACTCATGATATTTGGTCTGGTCAAAGACCAAAAAGGCATCTGTTGGATATTGTAAGGGGGGAAAAAAAGTTTCTTCGTAAAAAAACAACTCAATTGTTGCTTGTTGATAAGTCAACTCATAAAAATCATAAAAATCAGGAGACTGATGTGAAGCTGATTTCTTGTTTTATTAGGAGAAATTTGACAAGGTATTATTGAGGGAAAATAATGTAGATGATTTGACTAGAATGAACCAAATAGGGCTAATGTATGGGTTTAAGAAAGATGCAGAGATACAGTTTGTCAAAAGCAAAAATAGCCATTTGTATGGAAGGTGAGGAGTTCCTAGATGCTAATTGCCTCTGGGGTAGCACTTTCCTCGGCTTTCTCTTTTTTGATACAATGGGCGTATTCTCATGCATGACTACAGGAATCACATTATGTCATTCTAACGTTTTATGAGCCCACATAAAGCCCATAAAAGTTACACAAGACAAACCCAGTTCTCAGGCCCGGAAAGCAATGCATCACAAATTGATGATATAGGAAAAAAGTGAGGAAAAATGATGCACTTGGTTTAGCTGAAGCAATCGTTTCTATATACAAGGCTTTGTGTCTAACAGAATTGTTATCTTGGCATTCCCAGCTGTGGATGATTAGAACCAAGAGGCTTACTAAGAAGATCAGCTAATTAACCAGAAGACTTGACTGGCTGCTCGTTTTGGATAAAAAAGAAGAAGAAGAAGACTTGATTGGCAAAAGATGAAGGGCACCAGCTTGAACTTTGTCACAAACAATGTGACAATTAATTTCGAATTTTTTTTTTGGGACATTAATCAATACTAGCATGCAATACAAGTTTGGTCGTTTTGGTGCAAAATCGTGCTGCTAAGTATGTGATTGCATAGTTGACTGCTTATAGAATGTATTATTTGGATATGATTCTTTCTTCCACAGGACATGTTCATACGCTTTTGGAAATAAAGATCACGAGCTTAAGTGAATAAATAAAACATTTGACTTTATATAGATGGTGACCAAAATTCACAATATTAATGGAGAGATAGAGAAGAGGGGCCGGAAAAGACAGAAAGGATAAGTTATCTTCGAGACTTGTATCAGAGCCGATCTAGCTACTTTTGAATATTTGATCCCTCATTTGGACCATAGAGCTATTTCGGACGAACTATTCAACTTCGCAAGTCTAGCTAGGGCATAGAATAACAACACATATGAGTGATCGGTATGAAGTTGATCACAGGTTCATGCACCCTATACCATATGGCCATGCATTAAATAAAACATGTATAATCAAGCCAAATTAATATGGGACCCAAGTGTTGACTATGGAGAGGCCATATACGATAAACACAAGACCGCCGTTCATTGCATCCCATCTGTAATAAGGACTAATTGTTATTTCTGATCTAGCTAGCTAGTCTTCCTTCCTTCCTTCCTTCCTTCCTTTGACCTCCTTGTTTGCGTCTTTATAGATTTTCTGAAATGATTAGCACCAATGTCAAGCTCCCACACTTTTGATGTGTCCTTCATTAACTTCACACTGCCAACGAGCTTTGTGATTTCCAATGTCTTATCCCAACACGACAAAACCAGTTTCGCAGAAACAGTGGGTTAATTTTCCCTGTTTTGTTTCAGTCAGATACAACTATTTCTTCCAAGTTGATTTTTGTACTCATGCACCCCAATTAGCCAACATTGATTGTGGTTGTGATTTCAATGCAATTTCTCGTATGGATAGTTTATTACCTTCTTTAAAATAATCAAACTTCAATACGAGTTCCTTTCTTTTTTCCCCCTTTTAACCATTAGTTATCTCTTGGAGGTAGAATAGGAGCTTGAGGCCCGGTTTCTAAATTAAAGGAGGGTTAGGTGTAATTTTATTAATAAAATTTTTTCTAATGAACGTACGGTATAAATAAATTTTGAAAGGAAAAAAAATATCAACAAATAATTTAAAATAGTACAGATCATCAATATCGTTAAATTTCATCAAATGTTTATTATATTTTACTTTAAATTGACCTTAATGAATTTAACAGACGTTTGATGAAATTTAACGGCCTCAGTGAATTTACATCATTTTAAATTATTTATTGATATTTTTGCCTATTCTAAAATTTATATATTAGACACTTAATAAAAAAAATTTATTAATAAAATTACACCTTAACCCAAACCCATTAAAATGTAAAACAAAAGTTGTGTATACCTAATCGATCTCTCCTGTTTTGTTTCCAGGCGACTTGACTTTTTAATTTATTTGTTACCTTTAGGTTAATTGATGATAAAAAGATAATAAAACCTGGAAGGAAGTTGGCATCAGCTGTAATGACGAGAAAGATTGTTTTTTTTTTCAAATAAGCAGGCAGGTCAAATCGGATTTGGAAATTTATGCCCACAAATACAATAAGGTGGCTGCCCTACTTTGCGCGGATTCTTGTCTTTTACTCCTTCTTATATTATTATTTAATTGTTTAATATTTTATTATCATATTATACCTTGATCTTGCTTCTATTGTCAGCTAAACTTTTTTCCAACGGTTGAATGTGTTCTTAAAGCTGTGCTTTTCTATTAGTATCCTTGTCCATTTTACCAAAATTTCTTATACTAGTTTGGTTAAAATTATCACTTGAATACTTCTATCCGTCAAACACATACAACCATTACTTAGAATTGAAATATTAGAGTTATAGGCACGTCTTGCTTCCACAATTTTTATCATAAGATCAGTTAATTGTCTACTTAATTAGTTACGGTACGTAGGTTCTCTCTAGGTCTAAATTAACACAACAAAGTTTAAATTGTTGACTCAACTCTCTCGTTATCTCTTTGATTTCGTCAAGTAATAGTTTATAATTAAGAGTTCATATTTTTAGTATTTCGTCATATATAGTACCATTATTTAGGGTTAGTTTAAATTGTTTAAAATTGAAAAAAAAATCCGACTAAAATATTTTTTTTATTTTTATATAACTGACCCCCACTATTTCTAGTACAACAAATGTTTTGAAAGAAAGTAGAAAACAATGTTGAATTTTATGAAACTACGAATCACCCTGAAGTATCTGAATATTCATATCTATCTGGCACCAACAGTTGAATAAGGTTATACATGAAAAGCCAATTCACCAGCCAGAGCAGAGAATTTGTGTTCTCCCCTAATACAAAGAATCTGTCAATGGCTGCGCCCGAACATAATGAAAATCATCAAAGTTTTCAAATTAGGGTTTCCATAGAGAGCACTTGCTTCAAACTTCAAACCAAACGAATGCCCCTTGATGTGACACTAACCTCTCTCCCCACTACATACGTTAACTCTAAATTTTCCTCGTCCTTTTCCTTCTGTCTACATCCTTCATTCATTAATTTCGTGACTTTTGACTCCGGCCTTTTGTTGAGTCATTGTCTTCTAGAAGATCTAAAACTGTAGTTCAAAATGAAAAAAGAACTGGATTTTACGCAGACTGATTACATACTATTCGACACTTGATAGATATACATCTGTCTCCAAATTAAACTTCATGAGCATTTCTTGTCTATGTTTTTGTCTGTTAGTGGGGTAGTCACAAATCGAATGACCCTGAACTAATTCCTTCAAATGCTTGCCGGAAAATTTTCGTTATTGACGGGATGTAATTTGGTGGTTTAGTGAAATGAGTACTTTGTTCGCTAGGTTTCTGGCTCTCGTGATATGATTATGTTGGTCGTGATCTGTTCACCAAACAAAAAGGAAAAATGCACTGTATTTTCCACATATAAATTAAATTCAATGTTCTGGGTAGTGAGTGCCTTGTCTTTTTCTATATATTTAGCTTCGACAAAATTATATCAACCTATTCAAGTTGGACCCCAAAGGTATGCCAACCTAATGAAATTGACCGCAGTTGATTAAGAATTTGACTGCAATAAATTTTCGACCACTGGGTTAAGTTTGGTTGGTGAGTTCATGGCCCCAGTCAATTACTAATTTACTATTACAATCCAAATCATCTTCTCTCTCCTCAATTTCTTTTTTCTTTTTTTTTATTGGCACCCCATTGGATGCAGGTAGAGGTGAGAATCAGAGCCGGCTCGACCCTTGATGGGTCAGGGCCGGCCCTACAAGACCCGGGGAAAAAAATTGATGTTTTTCAAAACTCAGCCTGAGAGCATTAGGGCCAGGGCTGGCCCGCAAGACCAAAAACTATTTTCACAAGATTTAACTATACATCTACAAGCCTAATGCAATAAAATAAATATAATTACTAATTCATAATCAAAGGTAAAAAAATATTGTCTACAAATAACTTACAGTCTCATACAAAGCATAAGAAGACAAAAAACTAAACACTCTAAGCAACATGATTATGACAACTATCGTTTTCATCTTCTTTTCTACTATAATCAATTTTAAAGAATTTTGATTGTACTTCATTTTAAGTAGTAGACTCTGCTTAAGGGGTAAAAATATCAAAGAATTAACAAATTATCATCATATGTAAATTTAGTAATTTTAAGGTTCTTAAGAAGGAGTCAGCAAGAGCATGAGCAGGAGGGACAATGAAATTAAAACAAAAAATAAAGCTAAAGGGTCTAACTGGCCAGCCCTACAGGGCCCTCGACCCTCCAAGGCTGGCCCTTTTAGACCTGACTTCCTTTTAAGGTTCTATTTTTTAAACTCGGTCTGTGATTTAAAAGGGCCAGTCCGATAGACCCAATTCAATTTTCCAGCTCTAGATACAGGGCCGAGATCGAACCGGATAAGGAGGCACATAGGCCTTGCCAAGTGCGCCACTATGATATGGCTCTCTCTCCTCGATCTCTGACATCATATTACCTTGTCTTTTTTCTCCAAATTTACCAGTGCATGTATTTCTTAATATATTCTCTTACTGTGCCTTTATACTGCCATCGCTGTTTTCTTCCCCCACCCCCCTTCTTTATCCCATCTACGCTAATATACTGATACATCGATTAGGGAAAAAATGTTTGAAATATCGTAATTAATATGAGGTGCTACAGTATTTTTAAGACGCTGGTTTGAAACGAACTAGGGATGTTTTTATTATTTAAACGGCCTACAAAGCTGCAGTAAACAATGTGCCCTAACCTATAACTATAATATAAGTAGTTTGAACCAAGTCTTTATTAAGGCAGTCAACTAGAAACATGTACGTTCAATCAATTTTAATACTGACAATGATACATTTGGCGTGTGTGTTTGAGAGAGAGAGGGAGGGAGGAAGGGTAAATTATACGAAAGATGAAGTGCTCGACTTTATGACAAGACCTTATACACATCATGGTCATAAAAAGCTTAAAAATACTCAAATTTCTTAATTAGCCGTCCAGAAAATAATGAAGATTTATTTTACTGATGTAGTTGCAAGCATGGTTATTAAATCTGGACCGGACTGGCCGGTCCTGCCCGAAAACTGACGACCCGGACAGGAAATCGGTCCGGTCTTGATAGTGAACCGGTCTATTTTTTTTAAAATTTTTTTTTTATAAAATCGATTTTTTTAATTTTTTTTTTATAATTTCATATTAATAAGCCTGCAATTTTCATTTTCTCACCGGTTTGGTCCCGGATTAGCTCCGGTTTAACTCCGGTCTGACCCACTAACCTTTAACCTAGTACCCCGACCGGTTCCCTGACCAGTCCCGGTTTAATAACCTTGGTTGCAAGACTCAGATGTAGTACTATTTACTATAGTAGACAGACAAGTCTTAGGGCCTGTTTGGTAGGTTGGAATTAGAGAGGATGAAAATGGAATTGAGTTTCAATTTCATCAGAGGGTTTGTTTGGTACAATGGAATTGGCTCTCAATTTCAATTCCATGTGAAAGCCAAATAAGTCAATTCCACCAAAATGAATTCCATCCCAAAAACTAAGATTTATAATTTCACCTCCACAATTCCATCAATTACCCTCCCCCTTCGGTAACAACGGCAACCTCTCTTCACTCTAGCGACAACCGTAACATCCTTATTTTTATTTCTAGGATATAATTATAATTTAGAATTAATTATTTATAAAAAAATGAAAAAAATGAAATTAGTAGGTAATTTTTGAAATAAAAAGAAAAGGGGGATCTGGTTAAAATATATTAAAAAATTAGAAAAAAATATTATTAAAAAAATTAATTATAAGAAAAAAAATAGTTTGGATGTTTGAGGTATTTGTTAGGTTTTTTTTAAATGAGGGCATATTAATAATTTCATATTTAAAATATAAATATTAAATAAAAATAATGTCTGAATTCCATGTACATATCAAACACACTTTTAAACCTCATTTTTAATTCCATATCCATATCAATTTTCATTTCTATACCTATATCCATATCCATCAAAAATCAATTCCAACATACCAGACGGGGGAAAACGCAAAAGCCAGTCTCAAAGTTTGGGTTACTTGTTAATATATTAATAGGTTTATTTAATTAATTTGTATATATGAATTTCAAAACCGAAAGTTGTCTCAAGAAGGAACTACGTATACATATATAATTAAGTCTGTACAATTATTAAAGCTGACGATCAAAGGAACTTACATAATTGAGTTGAAATTAATGATATGTTCAATTATTTCGAAGAGAAAAAGAAGTAATGAAAGAAGAGTAATTGTATTGCAACAAAGGGTGGTCCAATATATAAGTATAGATTAATAAGCTTAATTCATGCCAAAAAAAAGATTAATAAGCTTAATTATAAAGAGGGAAGAAGTGGAGCCATATAAAGAATGAAGCATGTGTATGTACGTACGGGAGAACCTGAAAAAGGTGGAAGGAAATTAAAGTAAACAAAGCAGAGCCCACGTAATTCCAAATACAAAGTTGATTCCTGTTAGCTAGAGAAAGACAAGAGGAACAAACCTTATTCTCCTATTCTGGCAATACTCAAATTCTGGAATTTTCTATCCAAAAATACTCTTCTTTTCCGCCGGTCCCCTTGCAAATAATATATATATATATATATATATATATATATATATATATATATATATATATATATTTATCACTCTCTCTCTCTCTACAGTGTGTGATGGATGTTCTTGGAATCATGTTTATCCCCTCCTGCTTTTTTATATTATAATCTTTATTCTCTCTCTTATAATTCTGAATTCAAGGGCTGTGTAAAAGGGAGGCAGGGAGCAAGTACTGATCGATGTCAAACTTATCAGAGAAACACACACACATCGATCGAAGAAATTGAGAGAACATGGGGAGGGCTCCTTGCTGTGATAAAGCAAACGTGAAGAAAGGACCTTGGTCCCCTGAAGAAGATGCCAAACTCAAGTCCTACATCGAGCAACATGGAACTGGTGGTAACTGGATCGCTTTGCCTCACAAGATCGGTACTATATATTATTATTATTACACAAACAACCCTATGTGTGGATTTCTCAGCTATTTCTTCTTCTTTTCCCATTTTTCTTTATGATTTAATTTGCTTTGTACTAACATGCTCAAATTAGGAATTAACTCCAAAAATGGAAAAGTATGAGAAGCGGGAACTTTTCTTTTATTTTTTCTTATAAATACGTGAGGGATTCAATATATATATGAATTAGGGCTAAAGAGATGTGGGAAGAGTTGTCGATTGAGGTGGCTAAACTATCTTCGACCAAATATAAAGCATGGGGGTTTTTCTGAAGAAGAAGATAACATTATTTGCAGCCTCTACGTTAGTATTGGAAGCAGGTATATAACTATGCACGATTATTGATTATATAGTAGTTTTGGTGCAACGAGTTATTTGGTTAATTGGATTTGAATCGTGGAATAATGAAGTGAATGGTTTATAATATGGTGAAATTGAGCAGGTGGTCGGTGATAGCAGCACAATTGCCAGGAAGGACAGACAACGACATAAAGAATTACTGGAACACAAAACTGAAGAAGAAGCTTCTGGGTAATAAGCACAGTAAAGATCAACAATCACGTAGTAAGAGAAAGCAGGAAGGAGCTAATAGAATCATCACCTCTCCTAATTCCTTATTAGTTCCTGAAAATTCTACAAATACCATTTTTCCACAACCATATTGGCCACTCTTGCCTGTGATACCTCCCTCGCAATACTCATCAAATCAAGACCCATGTTTCAACGATCAAGATTCCATCAAAAAATTGCTCATGAAACTGGGAGGAAGATTTTCAGATGAGGATAATGGGTGGCACAGTGCACAAGGATCCCATGGGTTTGGGAGTGATCACGATAATTATCGCCCTACCCTCGAAGCTTTGAATATTAATCCTAATCTATTCCCAGATACTCCCAGCTGCACACAACCTGTTTGTGAAGAACAGTCAAATATTGCTTCTTCTTCCTCTTGCATGGTAAATAACGGTACGATTGTTAACAACAACAATCACATAGAATTGGTGGCCCAAGAGACAGGAGGACTTGAGGAGATAGTACTATGCAATAGTAGTACTTATACTTATCCACAAAGATTGGATGGACTCGAATTGTTGTTTGGGGAGGACATGATGGTCAATGACAAGATAGCCCCACTTGCAGACCCCAACTCTCTCATGTATCAATCTTTTGTTTCTTCTAATTACCAGGGCATGCCCCAACAATGTGCTTCAGAGTTAAGGTTTAATAACCGCCCATAATTATTTCATCACAATGTGGTAAACTGCAAGAGGAAATTAATTAAACCTTGTATTTTTCATTCCGTAGATAATACAATCTGCGGTATATATATGTATGCAAAGGTAGCGATCGGTTTGTCTCATAATTGTTCCATCAGTACTACTCTCTCTTGAGGTTTGTTAATTTACTACTTGGGGTGTATTTGAACTGCTATGTATTAATGATATAATATTTTTCCTGTGCCTCACTAGAAATTTTGCAGCAAACATGCTTACTCCCTGTATATAGCTACCTAATTCCTGAATTCAACTACAGGTTAGTTCATCTCGAACTTACAATTAATTCTGGGAAAATACATGATTCATTTCCTGTGCCCTTGAATAGCTTTTCTTAGGCATCTTCTAGGCTAAAATATACAAAGCACATGGCACGTACGAGTCGTAGCTATTATGAAAGAATTAATTGATTCTTTTCCCTCATTACCCTTCAGCATTCTCCAGCCACTTAAATAGAGTCTCTAACTGTAGTCAATGGGATGAAACACGCCCGTATATTTGCATAGCCTAGTTTTTCCAACGGTGGCATTTTGTTGCATATTTCCAGTTAAAGGTGTAAGGCTATATACATTTGAATGTTTATTTTATAATAACCAATCGGCGGCCTTCTTTTTCAATATTTGTAACATTAAGCTAACCCTGGAATTGAAGTTCAACATCACTGTCCAAATAGTTTGACCATGAATGTGTTTTTTTTATATGCATGAGATTTACTACCAGCGCAGTTGTGCTATATACATCCCTCGAAGTATATTGTGCATTTTTAATTAACTGACTAGCTTTTAGGTAGCTATTTAGCTGGACCTTGAAATGTTTGTGAGTATCTTTTTTCTTATATGTTAACTGATCATAACATAAAAAGTGGAATTCTTTTATATCTTAGAGCTGTATAATTGTCTCTTTTTCTTATGTCAATGTTTGTATTAACTTTTAGAGAATAAATTTTATAATTTACGAAATAAATATGTGATAAAAAATTTGTCTCAATTTGCGAACAATGGCTTTTAAAACTTGGTTTTGTGATTTGCCATCCATATATGATTCTGTGTGTGTTAATTAAAGTATAATTTCTATTATTATAATAGAAGTATAAAAATGTGAGAAGGTATGTTCATAAGTATTATTGGGCCCAATTGTGGGTAACTCTCTTTAAAATGTTTTCTTCATTCTCATGACTCAAATTCAAAATTTTGTATTAAAGCGGTCAAAGTCTCTTCTACTTCTACTAGAACTAATATCTAATGGCAAAATGTGATGAGGTTTAAGTGCTTGTATGTTTTATTGTGGTACAATTAACATAATCCTCTAATCCTAATTATAGGAACTAGTTAGAAAGTTGGTTTTGATTCTAAATACAAGACCTTTATCAATTTTATCTCTAATATTTATCATTTTTCTTACACTAATTAATTTATAAATTGATATATAATTTAATGTTATATAGGATATTTTAAGAAGATCATGTCATATTTATTATAATAAAGTAGTTTATCTAATTTCCTTGATCTATCCAGATTAATTAAGTAGCTGATATATAATAAAAATAAGATGAGCAGGGTTTAGCTTTATCCCGGCGGAATTGATTTAATCGTTATATTCTATATATATATATACCCATATGGGATTTGTTCATCTCTATTGGATAAGCTGCACTGTGAAAAGTTCGATAAAACTCTTCTAAATCCTAAAGTCTCTTTAATATTTTATAATTTGACAAGAACAAACTTTCTAATTTTTTGTTAATAAATTTTTACCGTTAATTAGTTTACCAACAGAGTATTCTATGTTAATATGATTATATGAGTTATTTGTATAAATTTAAAACTTAAGGGGGATTCACTGTCAAATTCTATACAACAACAACGTAACCGAAAGTTCAAATAGAGTATGTATAAATAGGTTTTTCCCTAGTATCAGTTCACCCTGCCATGCGTGGTGAAGGGTGCCAAGAACCAAACCAGGACAAGAAATTAAATAACACACCCGCACAACCCACTTATTTAGGCACAAACTGAAGTTAGAAAGAAAGGTACTTGAGCTTAAGATCAAGGTTTGAACACGTTACAAGCAATGGGACAGCCATGGCCATCATTCAGAAAACTTTTGTAACTTTGACAGAAAATGTGAAAACAAATTAAAGCAATGAAAAAAAAATGTTCTCCAAGCCTCATTATTATGAGACAGAATTAGTTTAACAAACAACCTTTTTTATTTCAAGTTTTATCCAAATAAAATGGCTTTGCAACAGATTAAAAAATATCTATATTTAATCTGTTTCTAAATTAAATGTTTTGTTTCCTCTAACTTGCAACCTTAATAGTGCGCGCTATATCCGTCAAATGGATAATCTGTTATACTTCCATAGTTGAATTTTTTTAAGAGATATGGTTTTCAGCTAAGGTCAAATATAGTTGGTGAATCTTAACGACAAAGTTGATTATATCTCATATCCACCCAATATTTCAAGCCATTTAATATGTTTAAATATTTCATTAAGAAATTGATCTACCAAAACGTTTTCAATGATACCAATTCTGCGACACTTATTTTAGTCGGCATACTGAATAATGCAAGGAATTGGAATCCAATGCGAAATACTCTTTTTGTATATTTCTCACGATACTACTATTTTTCTTATCATAACTTGTCCGATTTCTGTTTAGTTACTTGGTGTGAAATTTTATACCAGGAAACCATAGATTAATAAAAAAAAAAAAAGTTAAAACCCCCTTCAAATTTTACCCAAAATATCTGAAGCTTGAAGGGATGATTATATTAGCTAAGTACACACATGCCAACAAATCCACACAAGCATAAACTAGATATCTAGAATCTTGTGTAGGGCTGGTTCTCATCTCATTGATCTGGCCATACGTTTCTAGATTATATGTAAACAAAGGATATTAATAAATATCATTACAGTTGTCACAAATTAAGGTTCGGTTGATTATCTTATTTTGTTAAGCTCAATGCCATTAATTCTATGTAGTTGATTACAGTTGTTACAACATCAACTTTAGATCATCAGAAGAGCTTTTTGTTGACTATATAGATTTTCTGGTACGATATGATCACGACCAGTTAGTTAAAATAAGCTAAAATATTTTGAAAGTAGCTAACGATTTTCTTTGTAATATCAAACTAATGAGCACAAAACAGTTGTCTCTCTTGCTTAATCTCAAAATGTATTTCTTTCAAGTTCATTGGTTTGTTTTGCAGCCCAGAGAGGCTCAATCTTTCTTTTTTATTTTTATTTCACCCTAAAGTTGACAGAGAATTATTAATCGGGTGAACTTTTGCGAGTCAGGGAGAAAATCAAAATATATTGTAAAATAGAGTCATTAAATTATTCAATTAAGCAAACTAAAGGTGAGTCAGTAAAATAGAAGGGAATATCCTTAACCCAGAAAGACCTCAACAGAAGGATCCTGAAACAAAAGACCAAGGATGATTCAAAACTTGAGTTGTGACAGTGAAAACATTATATATTGTGTCAACTTTATATATGAGGGATACCATATAATAAGCATCAAAACGACATCCGTGATAGAAGCCTGTAGCCCCAGCTAGACTAGACAACAGCCTAACGACAACTTATCGCACAACCTCCTTAATTTTATATAATATTAAGGAAATCCGTATCTCTAGGCACTGATGAATGATAATGACACCAACATATGATAAATAAATTCCTTCAGCGTCAGAGCCTGACAATCATGTTTCCGTTACTATTTGCATTTCTTAATTGTTTCGGAATAACTGGAATACATTCTTAGTGTTGCAAATTATTCCTATTTAACGAGTAAGATAACCGACAAATGAATTTATTATTCTGCATAGCAAGGCTTTTGTTATCTGACATTTCTCATTATAACTGGGTTGATGTATCTGTGTGATGTCTTAGAATTCTGGTGAAAAAATGGCAAGGGCATGGCTGGAACATAATTTCTGGTCTTTAAATATGTGCGCGCGCGCGCGCTGTGATGAATATGGATTTGGATGACATAAAGTGGTGGTCTTCAAGTGAGTGGTAAGATAAGGATTTCATGTGTATAGGATATTGCATATATCAGACACTAACCATTTTCTGTCTTTTTTTTTGGGTCTAAAATTTTTACAGCTGCCCTTAAGTTTTAATTTAATGAAGCAATAGCGCCAACAATTGGAGGAGATGAGAGCTAATTAAAAGTTGATAAGTATACTTTACCATTTATATGTCTTTTTTCTTTTACTATATTTACTAGAGAATTATTATTTCTTAACTTTTGAATTTTAAAAACATGTTACTTTATTTATATATGATAAAATATTTTTATAAGGATGACTTTATTAATGATAACATGCTATCTTATTAATTTTAATTTGCTTTTTTTTTAGGGAAAATGACACACAAACCTAAAAAAGAGAAATAATCTCAAGTAGGTCATTTAAAATCATCAAATTACATTGAAATCTCAAGGAACTGACTGTGATTAAATATATATATACAATTACCCATTTGACCTTGTTCGTTAGAAAGAAAAGGATAGAGAGAGAAAGCCCACTTAAGCATATTTTTTCTTTATTTAGATGAAATATCCTTTTTTTTCTTTTTTCTTTTTTGCAACCAGTCGTAATCTTCCCAAGGCCGATTCTAAATCCAATCCAACAAACTCTGCCTTAGGTCCGGTTAAGGTGAATAGATTGTTGATTACTATTCGAAATGGGCATTAGTTTGATGTACGGGTCCTTGTATTTCGTACATAGTTGTTTATGTTTTTGGAGTATTTAATCCTGAATGAGTGTTTCTTGGCTCACCTTACGGAATACAAACCCTTAATTTTTGTCACTAAAATGAGTAACAAAATTGTCAAAACCAGATCATAGAAAAGCTGAGAGTGACGAAGGGCTTTATTAACAAGGCTTGAGGTTAAGAATGACAACTTTAGTTTTTATCGAAATATTAGATCTATATTACACAAAATTATAACTGAATATGTAGTATATAAACTTATTTAACTGAATATGTAAAGTTAAATGAAATTATTGATATATAGAGGGGAATGCAGTCATACACTGATAAGTGCAATGGCTTCATTAACAAGTCACGGAGTAAAGAATGACAACTCTTGTTTTTGTCAAAATATCATGTCCATATTACACAAAATTATAACCAAACATGTAGTATCTGATCTTATTTAACTGTGAGAAGAATATGTCAATTTAAATGAAATTATTGACAAGTAGAGGAGAATGCACTGATAAGTGCAAGGGTTTTATTAACAAATCATCGAACTAAGAATGACAACTAGTACTCTAGTTTTTTTTTCTTCCCCAAAATATTATGTCCATATTACAGATAAATTTAAATGAAATTATTGACAAGTAGAGGAGAATGCATTGACAAGTGTAAGGACAAGAGTTATCAAGCTAAAAATGACAACTTTAGTTTTTGTCAAAATATTATGTCCATATATATATTTTTTTAACCAACAATGATAACTCAATTCTCATAGATAAACAAAGGTACAATAACAAGATCCCATCAAAACCAGAAAAAACAAAAAAACCCTCAGCCGTTACAACAAAATATATTAGGTACTATCAGAGGCATTCTTCAAATCAATGTCCAGTAAATTCAATAAAGGTCTTGGAGGTCTTATAACCCAATCATTAGGGCATGACCCTTGTAACACAGCCCGAGCTACTCAATTAGCAATTGCATTGGCCTGTCTAGGAATCCATCTGCACCATGGGATTCTACATAAGTTCCTTATATAAAGAATATTTTCTACAAGAATCATAATATTCTAGTCAGGAGATCAGCTTTTCCATTAACACAGAATATGAGATGCTGATTATCCGACTCAACAATAACATCATCCAATTGATTCTCATGAATATATTGCATGGCTTGCAGCATTGCCGTAGACTCAGCCATTAGAACTGACGAGGCAAATGTCTCTTGTGCAAAACCATCCAATAGAAAACCATTTGAGTCTCTCAGAAAAAACGCAATAGAAGCTTTGCTATTATTAAGAAAAGCACAATCAATATTAATCTTAAGACAATTACCATCTGGGGGCTGCCACTTGTGATCATAATTCTGTTCATAGACTGATGGAGATTCTTGATCTTGGGGCTCTTTGTGCCAATTATTTGCTTTCCAAAATTCAGTAAGAAGCGTCCCTACGTGCATGAAAGTGAAAATTGAATCAAGTCTTTTATGTTCAAAGATAAAGGCACATTTGCCTTTCTATATTTGCCATAATATGAATCAAAGCTTTATCATATTCTAGAAGAGAAGGGTGACAAAACAATTGAGATCAACTGCTGCAATCTGAAACACATGACCAATTTCTTCCTTGATTAGTGCTGGAACATTTTCAGAGAAATACAAGCAGGATTTCCTAAAATTTATCAATTGCCCAGAAAGCTTGGCAATAAAGATTGAGGATATATTGTAGATTTCTACAGTTTTCAACCTCTGCTTTAAGGAAAAAGACTGAGTCATCAGCAAATAAGCAATGTGTCAAGGTTGGACAAGTTGGTGCTATTTTAATACCTTGAATTTGACCCATTATTTTCCATTTCTCAATCATTCTGGACAAAACATTGCTTACCAAAATGAAGAGATAGGGAGATAGTGGATCCCCTTGTCTAAGACCTCTTTTTGGTGAGACCTTAGACATCCTTTTGCCCGACAACATAATAGAGAAGTTAACAGATGAGATACACCATAAAATACGTTCAACCCAAGATCTTGAAAATCCCATTTTCAACATAAAGGCACACAAAAAATCCTATTCAACACGGTCGTAAGCTTTATTCATATCTAACTTGATAGCCATTTCATTCTTAGCCTTCTTTCTCTTCAAATGATGAAGCATTTCATGAACAATAATTATATTATCTTGTATTAAACGTCCCGGTACAAAAGTTCTTTGGCTTTCTGAAATAAGCTTCTCAAGCAACACTGAGTCTATTAGCAATGACCTTTGAAAAGATTTTGTAGGAAAAATTGCATAAACTAATGGGTCAAAAATCACTAACTGTTTCAGGTCTTTCTACTTTTAGAATTAACACCAGATCAATTTCATTAATAGCACTAAGTAAGAAACCAAAATCAAAAAATTGGCTAATTAAATTGCACACCTGATCTCCAATAATATGCCAATGCTTCTGATAAAAGACTCTTGTGAAGCCATATGAACCCGGAGCTTTTGAGCCTCCAAGATTGAAAATAGCATCATTAACCTCTTCCTTAGTTATTCTTCTCATGAAAAGATCGTTATCAAAATTTGAAACTTCAGTATCAACATATTGCAGTATTTATTCGAAATATCTTGTCCCATTTGAAGAAAATAAATCTGAGTAGAACTGGTTAAAACATTGGCCAATACCTTCCTCTTTCTCAAGCCATTCATCTTCTGAAATTCTTAATCTCGAAATCTGGTTCCTACATCTTCTCAGAATTGTAGACAGATGGAAAAATTTGGTATTTCTATCTCCACAAGTGAGCCATTGAATCCTAGATTTCTGAGCCCAGTATAACTCTTCTTGCTTCCAAGATTCCTCCAGTTTTAACTTTAAATCAACAAGCTCTTCTATCAATTGACTAGCATTCGGTTCAGTCGTAATCAAATTGACCTGCTTCATTAATTTTTTAGCCAATCTAAACTGATTACCAAATTTTTCTTTACTCCAAGCTTCAAGCGCTATACTCAAGAATTTCAATTTATCAGTCATCTCTTCAATATTGATATCAACGCCTTCAATACCCCAATTCTTCTTTACTAACTCTTCCAATTCAGGATAATCCAACCATCTTTGATCAAACCGAAACATTTTAGGGGACATCAACTCCTTATACTCAAAATTCAACATTATAGGAGTATGATTCGAGCCAATTGCTTCTAACACATGACATAATCCTTTAGAAAAATAGCTCCTCCATGATCCATTCACAATTACTCTATCCAGACATTCCCTTATAAAACCTTCTCCATCTCTCATATTCATCCAGGTATATTTACTTCCCTTAGTCTCCAGCTCAAGTAAATCACAGTCAGTTATAAAGCAGCGAAAACGCTCTAAATCTCTCATTGGAATTGGTCGCCCCCCTTCTTTATCTGACAGGTAAAGCAATTCATTAAAATCCCATAAAATTGCCCATGGAACATAGGATGCAGGCTTTAAATTAGCAAGATTTAGCCACCACTTGCTCTTTTGTGTCAAGTTGCATGGACCATAAACACATGAAGCAACACAATAACATTTCCCATTTATACTAATTTTATCGATATGAATAATGAATCTACTAATTACTCCAACAACTAAATTAACTCCCTCCTTCCACCAAAGTGCCAAGCCCCCCGACCTACCAACTGGATCAAAATAGATACTATGATGAAACCCCAATTTTCTTTTAATCTTCTCCACATTCCCTCTCTGCATCTTTGTTTCAGATAAAAAGACAACAGCTGGATCAAATTTTTTGCATTGAAACCTTAGATTCTGAACTGTCGAGGTGATTCCAAGACCCCGACAGTTCTAAGCAAGAATCATAAATCCTTGGTGACTAGAGAAGGCCAGTCACCACCCTTTTCCCCCATAGAAATAGAATCCTCTCCTTTGAAGAGTATTTTCTTTGTTTTCCCTCTCTTAATTGACAGACGCCCACCCCCCGACATACCCGGAGCATAATTATAACTCACAATATTTCCAGAAGATGGGATACTTACCTCGGTGAAATTCTCCAAAATTGCGTTATCGTCAAAAGCTAAGGATCTCCTTCCTGTAGAATTTTCTCTTTCAGACACTTCTTGAAGATATTTCTCCGCCTGTTGCTTGTCTTCGGCAAAACCTGGAGACTCCTGAGCATGTGATTTCTTCCTTTTGGACAAAGGCGAGGTCCACATATCGTCAGTACATCTTTTCAAGTTGACTCTTACTACCTGAAGTGCTAGATTACCAACCTCTCCCCTATATTATGTAGTCACTTCCTCATTATGGGCCTCCTCTACTTCCTCCGTAATTTCCTTTACTTCCACTTCTTGCATTTTAACACTTTGAAATCCCTTCTCATTATCCAAACCATACCAGCCCATTTCAAAGGATATTTTCCTTACATTGACTTCTGATATAGTTACTTTGGGCCATATTAGATCAGCCCACGTATTAGAAGTCTGGCCCATATCCCTTCTTTTTGTAATATTAATTCTTCTTCTTATTGGATGTGGGTCCTACTTGCACCCCTCATGAATATTATTTGACAAGTCAATTCTGGAACGTTTTCATTTACGGAGGATTTATTGTACTCCACATACTGTTCCCCACTCATATCTTGGGAACATTCTCCCATAGTATCATTTGACTTAATATTCTCATCTTTCCCATGTAAGCATTTAATTTTCTCATGTTCCCCATGCTCAACCTTACTTTCTTCCATTTGGTGACTAGCCATCTTCTCCGATGTACCGGAATGAACATTCAACGCCGATGTACACATACTGGCACTAAATCTTCGTTGTTCATGGCCTTCATCTCCACCAATTGGTTCTGAATCACAGTTCTTGCTCTCATGTCCCAATCTACCACATATATAACAAAACTTTGAAAGGCGTTCATATTTCACCTGAATCCAGACTGGCTTATTTTGACTATCCTTTTTTACTGGTCTATTAATAAAAATACACGGAACCAAAGGCTCCTCAATCTTAACTTCAACCTGGATCCTTCCAAAACTCTTCGTCTTAACTTTCCCAGGTCCTCAATCCTCCACAGTGACTACTTTTCCAACTTTAGAAGCTAAAGCTCTATAGTTTGCCAGACTTCTCCCCTCATGAGGCATGTTATGAAGCTAAATCCAGAAAAGGAATTTGTCTATTTGAATCTCACATTCGCTAACAAATGTATCGAGCCTTTGAAGACACATGATATGTTTTCGAACCGTCCACAGACTTTCATCTAGAATCCTCCTAGCATCATCAATCTTATTGAAATTGAAAGAGAACATGTTAACACCAATACTATCAACTTCCACTTGGTCTTCTTTCAACTTCCAAGCCACAAGAACATTTTCCCTCACTGTTACAATACCAAGTCGCATCTTTGTAATGACTTTTTCCATTATGCACTTCTCATCATACTGCTCCGTATCATCACCAGACTATTCAATATTTAGGTCCTGACTAACATTTAAAGTTAACTCCATGCTGAGCCAATATCCCTTTAAAAACTTACTTAAAATACTAACTTACACAGATTATTGATAAAAGTTTTGAAAAATAGAGCTTGAACTCCACAACCGACCCAAAGACAGAGACACACAAAGGACAAGAGAAAGAAAAAAGAGATAACGAGTGCTAGACAGATTGTAAAAAGAGAGAGAAACAACCTAAAGCTGAGATTCATCCAAAAGGAAGAGGATAAGGATAAAACCCTAGCAGAGCTCTCAGGGAGAGAAAAGCAGCACCAGGGCCGAGAGAATGCTTAAGTAGTTTTTATTATGTCCATATTAAACAACAACCAAACATGTAGTATCTAATCTTATTTAACTGTGAGAAGAATATGTAAACTTAAATGAAATTATTGACAAGCAGATGGGAGCGCACTAACAAGTGCAAAGGCATCCGTTGACAAGTTACAAAGCAAGAAAATGACAACTCTAGTATTTGTGGAAATATTAGGTCCATATTACACAAAATTATAACCAAATATGTAGTATCTAATCTTATTTAACTGTAAAAAAAATTGTAAACTTAAATGAAATTATTGACAAGTAGATGGGAATGCACAAACAAGTGTAAAGGCATTCGTTGACAAATGCAAGGGCTTTATTGACAAATCACAGAGCAAAAAATGACAATTCTAATATTTGTAGAAATATTAGGTCCATATTGCACAAAATTATAACCAAACACGAAATATGTAACCTTATTTAATTGTGAGAATAATATGTAAACTTAAATGAAATTATTGACAGAGTAGAGGGAAATACACTGACAAGTGTAAGAACATTTATTGACAAATGCAAGGACTTGATTGATAAGTCATATAACTAACAATGACAACTCTATATTTTTTTTAAAAAAATACATATTTTTAAATCAGCCACTAGCAAAGTAATACCAAAAGTTATACACAAGGATATGAAGAAATATATATTTTCATTCCATTGAAGCAGTAATACAATATGTTTAATCACAACATACAAAATTAATATAATCACAGACATCCCCAAATTAAAATTTAGTGAATCTTCATTCTTCTCTTGCTTTTTTGTCGGTCTTCTATAGCCTTTAGCTTCCCTTTTATATCCTTCTCTCGCCCTTCTAAACAGATAATATAGGAAAACATTGATTTATTGGTTTTAACTTGCATATATAAATCAACTCATTTAGAAGTATATGTTCACAATTGTCATAAATATAACTTTATAGCAGACTTTTAGCATCACAAAGCTTCACTTGAAGATTCAATTTCATTTATGAATAATAATGTCATTCGTACTTACAAAAAGAGCTATTCCTAGTAAGAAAGGGCATTTCTGGTCACAATAAGAGAAATTTTTTGGAGCCTTTAATTCTTTTGCCTGCATCAAAATTCTTCCCCCCCCCCCCCCCAGCACATGCACCCCACAAGAATCCTTGGAAACAAGATTTTAAACTTAAGCTAATTCTCATTGTTGACAACAATCAAATGATAAGGTCATTCTTTAACTTGGTGCAAATCATAGTTTTCCAATACAGGTCATAACATCAACCAATCATGAAAAAAGAAAGGAGCATATGCAATAGGGCCAACCAATAGAAGATATTTCTTCAATGATCTTCAAAGGCGGGCTAGAGGTGATTTTACAGAACCACCTTAAAAGTCGTTTTATTTATACTAAAATTGAAGAATGAAAAACATACCGAACCAAACACGATGAGCACAAAAGCTGACAGTGCGTGAGAGTGTTGACAATGTGAGAGCGGTGAGGGAGTGGTAACGACAAGGACCGGCGAGGACTCAGTGGCAAACGCGAGAGGCTGAGAGGTCGCATGAGAGCTGAGCACAAAACCCTCCCTTTTTCTCTTCCATTTTCTCCTCAAATGAACAAGGGTAAGTCAGTAATTGTACATTCAGATTTAATTACAACCAGGTCCCTTGGGACTCAATGTAATTTGATAATTTTAAGGACTTCATTGCAATTTGATAATCTTAAGGGACTTGGTTGTGATTATTTCTCTCATGTAGGCCCTAGTTATCCTTTTCCCAAATTTTTACATTGTATCTTGGGTTATGAGGTAAAAAGCCGACGTGCTTTTCTCAAATGGGCACCTAGCATTAACTGTTTTTTTTTTGTATAAAAGTACCCATGAACTTTTTAAAATGGGGTAAAAATGCAAATACTATTAATGAATACTAATGTCCGTAACCCACAATATTATTTTTTGAGGTACAAAATTGCCCATAAATTTTGTTTTTGGGGTGCAAAAATGCCCATGAAGTTATCAAGGCAAAAATGCTCACACCGTTAACTGGTACAAACTTATATTTTGTAGGATCAATATTATTGTTTTTAATGATTATTTAATTTAATTTTTTTTAAAATACTCTCCACCCTCTTTCTCTCTTCCCTACCCCTCTTTCTCTGATTTCCCGTGAGACTTTATCTAGACAATTTACTCTTCGTTGTTCTCAATCTCTCCATTGAACGTCATCTCTCTTTACCTCACGTTTCTTTGCCAACTTAGGCTTAGTCCTCTAGAGAATAACCCTACTTTTTCATTTAGTCAAACTAATAGAGCATCAAAAGAAAGAAGCCACAAAGTTATTGACTGTAAATCACCTATCAGTATCCCGTCACCTGTTACAATATCTTTAAGAGTTTGATTATTTTGAATTCAAATGAAAAAAAATATTGCATAGTGTTATGAGTCTCACATCGGGAAATCTCACAAGTAGAGTGTAATTTATAAATTTGAGGGGCTTTCTCTTCCAATAGACTAATCTTTTGAGATGGGCTCTCCCTTGGGCTTATGATCATCATATTGGCGCTTTCATTGAATGCACACTAGAAGCCTAAAACTTGGTGGAGAGTTTGAGAGCATCAAAGAGTGAATTGTTGAAATCATTGAGTGCTTTTGAGAGTTTTTTTTAAAAAATTACATAATCATTAAAAACAATAATGTGGATCTTACAAAATAGAAGTTTGTACCAATTAATGATGTGGGCATTTTTGCCTCATTTTGAGAAGTTCATGAGCATTTTTACACTCAAAAAATAAAGTTCATGAATATTTTTTCACCTTAAAAAATAATATTGTGGGTTCCACATAACGGACGTTAGTACTCATTAATGGTATGTGCATTTTTGCCCTATTTTAAATAGTTTATGGGCACTTTTGCACCTAAAAAAAACATTTGATTCTGGGTGTCCATTTGATAAAAGAATGTGGGCATTTTTTCCCCCTTAACCCTTGTATCTATATATTAATGCACACCAGGCAGAGGCAGATTTGAAGGACCAAGAGTCTGTGTTTAGGTTAGCGTTAGGGAAGCCATTCACGTAAGTTGAGAGAAAACTTTTATCATATATTTACCTTGTAAATTGTAAATCACGTCAGAAAAGTAACTTCTATCGCTAACCCAAATAAACACCAAGATGACAGGAGGAGGAGACGTGTGACCATGGGTGAGAACGTATGAAAGTAACGCTAAAATACTATCTTCAGTCCTTAACAGATATAAATTGAACTATAAATTAAGTCTTAATATTAAGGACATTGAACTACAAACCAGATTAGAGATAGTATAAAAAAATGTTATAGGCAATTATTTAACAAGTTATGGCTAATTATTTCTTTCCCCTAAAAAAAATCTTCATTTTGGAAGGGGAGCACAAAAGGACAAATTCTTAACACCCCACCCTTTTCTGCAATAGTTTAGTTGATAATTCATTTCAGTAAAAAATATTGGTTTGGAAATTTCAAACTTTGAAGGCATTTTTCTAGAATTTTCTCTTTAAAAGAATTTTTTGAAATTTTCCCTGACATCTCTAATCAAATTTGTTTCCTACAATAATTTAGGTATTAATAACACTTGATTAATAGTTCACAACTCACTTTAATAGAAAATTATTGGTTTGAAATTTTTAAATTTTGAAGATATTTTCCTAAAATTTTCCTAAATTGAAAAGTATCAAGCAAACTACGAAATACAAAAAGCAAAATGATTAATTCCATTATGTTCTGATTTATCATTATAAATTAAAATTTGTTTATTTTATTGATTATTTTCCAGTTTTTCATAAGTCAGATATTGCATTTCTAGATATATTTTTTGTTTTTTGCGAGCATAAAATGAGTTTTTTTTCCATTTAAATGAAAATCGTAAAAGTTAAAATGTGTGTGTGTGAGAGAGAGACTATTGAGTCCTAGGTAGCCATAATCAAATCGCTGCCTAAAAATAATAGAAAGATGTTGAAAATCATGCTTAATGATTTAACTTATATAGTGGGTACTTCAACCATGATTGAGTAAACATATTGCAGAAGTATGACATAGGTTTTGTTTGGAAACACATTAAATAAGGAAAAAAATCTATTTGGATATCAAAAGCCCATTAGAGCACATGATAAGTGTTTAGAAAATCATTAATTTATAATGAACTTTTAATAAAAAAGAGCTTTTTTCCTTAAGCTCATTTTTTTAACTTTTGAGCTTCTATCAATGAGCTTTTGAACTTTTTCATTGAATTTTTTATTTTAAAAAAATATATTTATATTTTTTAACATCAATTATAACAATATATATATGTAATATCCAACAAGGTTTATACATTTTTCAGTCATTTCCTATTTGAACGGGTTTTTTAAATGTTAATCCAAACATGTTCAATGTTAAAAAAAAGTCATTTTTCCTTCCACCAATTCAAACATAAATCACATTTCCAATCTGACTTTTTTTCAATTGGGCTTCTGTAAAAGCCTCATTAAAAAAAAATCACTTCTCCACCGAATTCTCAAACAGGCTCATAGTGACTATGATTCAACAGGAAGAAACGATCAAGATCTCAGAGACAGAGCAGACGCAGAATATATATTTTTCTTAGTAAAGACGAAGAACATGACTCATACAAATAAAATTCCCACACGTAAAAGACATTAACAGCAACAAGCCTTATCTCACATCTAAAAGACATAACTTAAAAAAAAATGGTTTACCAAGCTAGAATGAAGAATGAAAGAGTAAGAGCAACGTCATAACTCATAACTAAAGTGATCGGCATACCTTAAATTTGCTGTCTATGTTTAGCTTGAGGCCCTTCATTTACATAACGCAACATAGAGCAACCTTCCGCTATAATAGAATAAATAATATTTACAGTTGAAGGAATTTATACATACTGAACTAAAAAACCAAAGAGTCAAAATCTGATTCCCGCCTTTGGCCTTTCTGTATTTAGATCGTCCTTCCTCTTATCCTAAATATAAGAATATAAGACAGAATTGACTTTTCTAGAGATATTAAAAAAATTAATTAAATTATTTTAAAATATTTATATTTATCATTTTTTCTCTAAAATAATTTTGTTTAACTCATAAATTAATATATAATCTGTGGCAAGAAAAAAAATAATATATAATCTAAAGATATATAACATATAATATGACTAAATGATTTATTTAGCTCCCTTAATCTATTAAAAAAAATCAATTCTGTCTTATATTTAGGACGGGAGGAGTATTTAGCATGACTGAAAGAAGGTTAACGACTTAATGCACTCGCCATAGTGGGCCATATCACGGCAACTCCCCAGCAAAAACTCCACTAATTCCTGTCAATTACAGAAATTGCCTTGGCTGGATTGTAATGAACTGGCCATGATTCATCGTTTTGGCTGTGGGTTGCCTGAAACATGAAAAGAATTAGGTTCATGTGATGGAGATAATAAGAGGGTGAATCCCTAATCAATGGACGTGGATGGAACAAACCTTCCTCCAGAATTTCTGAACCCCGATTTGACTCCTCCAAGTCCTGGCCAAGTGTATTAGTGGAAAAATCAGAGTCAGGTGTCGTCGAGGGAGTAAACTGGCAGTAGGCTGCATGTAACTGATCATAAATTTCTTCCATCTTTCCAGCACGCTCATCTCTCCTATCCATGTCAATAAGAATCTAGAAACAAAAAGCATATCGATTTCAAATGGGAGAAAGAGAGACAAGAACGAAAGACTCCGGGGGGGGGGGATAGATAGATAAATAGTAGAGAAAGAGATTCAACCTGGGCTGAATTGTTCTTAAATATTGGGAGAAATCGCTGCCTACAATACTCGTGAAATAGAATTGTAAGAATCAGCAATGGAATGGTAAATCCAGATGCAACCGTTGCGCGTTTCATGCCAAACACCCCAAGAGCAACTATTTGAGTGAAGATCAATGCAAACACCGTTGTGCTATGAGCAATAGGCCAGAACTCCCCGCCACTATCGTATTTTGTAACATACACATTGACAAGCTGAAAAAACAAAAATAAATGAAAATCACACATCACTAATGGCAGCCCTGCTTACTCTCCTGGTATATGCATTTCTCCCCATTTCATTCTCTCTGATAGCAATAAACTATTGAGGCCAGATTTCATAGAATATAAGCTCAGATATAGCCAAGATCGCAAGATATAAAATAGAAAAATAAGGTTCTACTCGCAGAGCCTTACAAAATAAGTGCTATTCTGTGATACACCCATTTAGATTCTGTAAACAATTGGCAACTCTCAGTCTGCTCTTTTCGGTTAGAAGGGAGAGGAAGTATGTGGGCCATACACAACATTGATTTACAGTTCTTGTCTTCCTTTTCCAATTATGTATAATCTCATAATTGATAAATTCACGGTTACAAAAAGTTGCAAGCACTATGCAGCCACCACATCAGCCAGGAAATATGTCCTGACGGTCACCACGGAGAATATGGATGTTGTGCAAGTCTACGTCCACACAAGACATGTTGATTATACATTTTTCTTTTAGCCAGTGCATGATTATACATTATAAGAACCAATATAAGCTCGAAGAACTCTGTAGAGGATCAATAAGAAGACAAAACCTGATAGAAGTACTAACCTGGTTTTTGTAAACAAGGTAACCCAGGAAGAAGTAAACCAGTAAGAAGGGTGTTATTAGGGGAGCTAGAATAGAACAGGTGAACCCAAGGAATACAAACAGCAAAATCCTTGGAATTTCAGTATGGTATGGAAAAGATGGAGGGCCCGTCAGTGAATCATCCTTACATCTGAGTATATGTCTCTGGAACGAAATCCAGAAGAGAGGAAAAATTTGGATAAGTTCAGTTGCCAAACTCGCCCAACCAGATGATAAAACATAGGTTATAAAGAAGGTAGCCTGCATAAAACCAATAAAAAACCTGTGTCAGGTGAATCAGTTAATTTTAAGGTTTATATTTCAAATAAGATGAATATATGCATTTTAACTCTACTCAAAATTCTGTGTACAAACAGGAATGAGGTAAACAAGAATGCTCGAGGTAAAAGAGGATTTTATTTTTTAACGCTAAGCTGGTGTCACTTTTGCTACAAAGACCTATAAGAGGAAATTTAAAAAGATGCAAGAAAAGGGAAAGTCAGTTTCTGATGGTCAGAGCATACCTTAAGATCCCTACTGTTATGGAGAAAGAAACGAAGAATTGGAGTTGCTAAAGTATAGGCCTGGTCTAGGAGAGGGAAATATTGGGGACAGTGAGTCACTTTTTTGGCTTATAGTAGTCATTGGAGTCATTTAGGGAGGCGGGTCATATTTTTGTGTTTTGAGAGTGTTGAGGAGAGACGGGAGTTTCGAATGCCAGTAGTTATGTTCTATAGTTGAGAGTTCTGTGATTTCAGGGCGTCACAGGGGAATAGGGTTTTGGCTAGAATCAGAGGAGCCTATTATACAGTGAGTCGTGATTTTGAAGTCTTAATATCAAAACCTAAGGATTTCCCTCATTTATTGCTTATGCTGTCCACTATTTGTGCATTGGGTTTTATGGGTTAAGGGCAATTTGGCATTGTCACCAAGGAACAATTTTGCCCCGGAAGTTTTTTAGGGATCAATTTTGTCCCGGAAGTATTAAAAGGGGAGCAATCTTGCCTTGGCCATTATCCCATTTAATTTTAAACATTAGTTTATCAAATATGCTGAGCTAGAAATTCATGTCATCCAAGTCCATTTTCGTTAAGGTGCAAATTTGGCCCGGATGTGTCATCTACTTTCTTTTTTTTTTTTAAGTTAGATTTAAAATTTTTATGACAAATTTGCACTTTAACAAAAATGACGTGGATGACATGTGAACTGTCAGCTTAACATATTTGGTCACTAGGATAATGGCCAGGGTAAAATTGCTCCCGTTTTGACACTTCTGAGGCAAAATTGCTCCCGTTTTGAAAAACTTCCGGGACAAAATTGACCCTTCATCCAGGTTTTATTTATCAAGCAGGGTTACAACAATATGAAAGCATGGCATCTGGACAAAACCTAATTTACTAAACAATATGTGGTCTACGCACTACATTAGACATCCATAACACCAGTTACTTAAAAATTATAATGTAAGCAAATTGTTAAAAGTTGATAGAAATCTAGTACTTATAATGTGATTATTGTAATCACTAGCTAACCCGAGGAATTAGGCACATCTGTTTTATGTGTTAAATAAGTCCCTAATTGTTAGGGATTAGCCTCGCCAATTAGCTTTCTTTCCTAAATTATTTTGTATCTTGATTCTTCAATAAAACAAGATATTAGAACATTTTGCTATAGAATCAGAGTCCTAGGCCCTTTTCTCATTTATATTTTGTGGCCTTTGTTGCCATCTTTCCAATAGTCTGTAGCATTGATTACTATTGGACATAATTTTACATTTTTACCTTTGACCCAAACACCGTGAGAACCACCAGTGTGATGGGATGCAAGAGGATAATTTTCTACCCTAGAATACAAAAATTTAGTATTGATTTTATCATTATCTTTTTTAAGATTTTAATTAGAATTTAGGTTACCTTTTAATTCTATAATTTTAATTGGGTGTAGATTTATTAGATTATTTCCTATTTATTAGAGTTTCCTATTTTTATATTTCTTTTTTCACTTGAAGCTTAAGTTAGGTTTAGGTTGCTAAGGGCTCTATAAATACTTAAATAGAGCTAGGATCGTTCTCATTTTAGGCCCCTTTATGATGTGTGATATTGGGTATATGGAAATTCTCCACTACTCAATGTTGTCTAGTTTCTACCTCCTTTCTTGCTATCTCCTTCCTCTCTCTTCCCCCTTCTTCCCCTTCCTCTTCCCTGTCCTACATCACTATGCTAGGCCTTCTCCAGTTGACCCAAGGAATTAGGCAAGTGTTACACAAATCAGCCTCTAAATGTTAAAGATTTGTCTCACCAATTAATTTTTTCCTAGAGTAGCATTTCTCTTTCTCTAAAAAATAACCTCGTATTTTGATTCTTCAATAAAACAAGATATTCAGAGAAATTAAACAGTGTAGCACAATTCTTCATACTCTCGTGCATAAATCATTTCTATAATCAAGGGGATACTATAAATCGTGTATCAACATTGATAATTATATGTAACAATGCCATTTTTAACAGATATAGTCATCTAGGAATCTTGACATATCACCTGTGCTGGCACCTCTTTGGCAAGTTGGGCAGGTAGGTTCGTTATCCTGTTAAAGACTGAGAGTTGGCTGATAACAGATCCAGTGAAAACATTAACAAAAAACACGTTCCAAATCAAGAAGAACAAAACTTTGTAGCATGCACTCTTCTTCCTTCCACTACGAGAAATAGACCCCTCAATTGCTGCGAATAGCATCATCATTGGAGGAACAGTATACAGAAACAAAATCAAAATCACACTTGGTAGGTATCCAGTCACTATCTGGCTCATATATTCCCTGGCATAAAAATACAGGGTCAATTTGCTATGAATGTGTTGCATTTTAAATTTAAATAAATTAGCCAGCACTCCACATTCCAATTGTCAGTCATAATCATTAAAGTTTAGCATAATTCCTATCTTAACAAACAATGGATTTCCTACACCTTTCTATTCCTACAAAAATGAGCTATATTACGAGTCATAAAAATTCACAACATTTTCTCCCACGGATTAACTTACTTTTTAAGTATCCCCTTAAGAAAAGGGAGTGATTCCTGAAGATGATCCAGTTGAGTCATGCCTTGCACAAATGTGACAGGAAGAAGGAACACGATCATGAAGACAATAGAAGCCACAAGTATTGCTATCTTACGGATCCAAAGTTGCCTATAAGGTATGCAAAGGTTGGACCAGTAAATATCATGTGGTTCAGGAGCTCGGTCAGTCACCCACAACATTGGATTTGATGTTTGAATAATTCGTGAAGCCACAAGAGCAGCATACCGAGTTTTAAAGAACACAAAAGCAGCTGCACACTCCTGTAATAGAGACCCCAGCTAAAATTACAAATGGTGGACTTACAAAATTCTTCGCATCACATAACCTGTTTTTCCATGTGTCTATATATATATATATATATTCAATGATACAAAATGAGGGGGGGAAATAAAAAATATGCCTTCCATTGTATAAGGAAAAAGATTATTTGTAATGAAAAACTATGACAATGATGCACCATGAGAGGAAGAAGAGATAAAGCCCATTGCAATGGGCAACAAGGAAAAAAAATTTAAATTTAATCTGTCAAGCACTGATGCAATAAAAGCTTGACAAATATTTCTAAATCAAATGCTTAAAATGTGGCTAATAAACAGGTATAAAGTATGACAAATTGCATATTCTAGCGTCTCCAACTTGAATTTGACAAGTTTACAAACTAACTCAAACATGAACATACAAACACTCACAGATAGAAATAATCATATTTCAAATATCTTCTACTGTAATACAACCATGCCAGAATCAGATCTTCTCATAAAGGAAAACATCGCATAATCATATCAGGAGGTAATAAACACAGACTACATGGGATCCACACAGTTTGTGAGGTTTGCCATTTAAATAGATCCCCACTCATATAGGTCTCATGCATTGTGTCTACGTGTCTATCTCCATTTATTTGACAGCTTCATGTTATCCTTTCACGTGACAGGATCCAATTTCAGTTAATACACTTCAATTACCAGGAATACAACTTTTTTCCCAAAAGTAAAAACCATCTCCATGTTTCTCATCCTAACATTAAAAATTAAAAATACCAATGCATCTCCATTAATTAACTTTCTCCTCTAAGCAGCATACAAGGAATTTCTTTATCACCTTCACATTAAAAGGTAATAATCATCTCTAACAAACTAAAATGCCACATTTTATAGTAAGTTGTATGTATATCACGAAAACATATACAACATAAAAGCCAATAAAATAATATCATTTAAATTGAAATTCTTAAATTCCAAATATAATCTTCAGCAAAATATTATGCATGATTTCACATCAGTTAATTTTGAATACATGGCTTTTTATGCTTTAAAGGATAAAAGTTCAATACTTCAATGTCAGGTAAATAATAAGGTGGAAAGGGCTTACAAAGTAATATTGATGATTCATATTTATTACTAAGTTTGGCCAAAACTAACAAGCATGTAAACTCACTTTCTAATATATTGTTACTTCAAAATTAAAATAATTAAATAAGAAATTGTTGATTAAAATCAATTTTTTGAATTAAAAATTGATGTATAATTATTTCTTACAGAAAAGTAATCAATATATCTATTGGTAACATAAACTAATATTTAATTATCAAACTCCATGCAAATAAGAAAATATTTATTCAAAAAAACTAAAAGCAATGATAAAACGCAATGGGATGTTATAAATTATGGAAATCCTCTTCTTTATACTTATAACCTCCGCTGTTTTTCATAATTAAAGTTGTATAATTATAGATTATTAAAGATCTGCTTTAGTTTCCTACACTTAGGCAATTTATTTATTTTCAAAACATAGTATTATCTCCGGGGCGTTTTATTGCCGAGACAACAAAAAGTTTCCAACATATAAAAAAATTGTAGATAGATTAATCCAGCCAGGAAATGCACCTTTTTTCTCTCATCTAAATTCACGTCATCATAGGCCGTTCTCTCATTAGAAATCATCTTGAAAGAATTTCTAGGCTCTCCACAGAAGCATTGAGTAAGATGTGGCTTACAGCTCTGATCAAATGCATTACCCTTTATTGATTTATACATCAGCTCTGCATCATCCTGGAGGGTTTTTTTTTTTTTTTTGGTGGAGGGTTATAAAAATAAGAGTAAACAACAGTTATGGTACCAAGAATAATTCCAGAAAACCCAATACTTGACACAGACTGAAAGATACATCAAGAAACATAACATCCAATGTCTCTATAATCACAATCATAACCCACAAAATAGAGGGGTTGCTTTTAGATAGAATTAAAAATGCAACACATGAAACAGTTGCAGAGTCCACATTAACATATTGCATTCTCCACATTCATTAAATGGATTATGACTTATGACTTATGACCCACTATAGAGTATGAAAAATCCACAACTAGCATCAATAAAAGCCAACAAAACAACCATCATGCAGACTTCTTATTTAGCATACTGACATGTGGCACTCACATCTGAGTGCTATGCAAAGATTTATGAATTTCATATAACATGGAAAAGCTCTGGTACGTTAAAGAGAATAGAGGATTTGCAAGTTCCTTTCAAAGAAAAAATGATACAAGAAAATCTCATACCGAACAGCCTTACAAAGCACAAAAACCAAGGATGTCTCAGAACACTTAAAGGCATAACTACTCATTTCTATAAAGAGCCCTAATATTAGTTCTATCCAACTTGAACCAAGTGACAGCCATAAACAATCTATTGAATAAGCACATGACAGCAGTTATGACCACACTCATGATGATGACATACGCTAATAGGGAAGTAAATGTTACCCATACAAAAGAATTAAAAGGAAGTTAAGAATACCTTCAGTTTCTGCACAGTACCAGCCTTATAAATCATTTGGTGCGACAAATATGTTGATTCATGATAATTTGTGAAAAATTTTCTCACAGTTTCATGGTATGAGACTTCTGGAGCCCATGGAATTCCTCGCACAACAATTGCAAAGTGACTTGGATTTGGAGGTGACCCAATAATATGCACTAGCCTCAAATTCGTAATCGCCTTGAATTCCTAACATAAAATGCCAATTGAGCCGTCATATTCAAAAATGAAAAAAGGACAAAAAAACTGTTAAGGCCATTCTAACAAAAAACAAGATGGAGAAGATAATATTGCAGGTAAGTTCAATTGCTTACAAAATAACTAAGAGCGCAAGCAGCGATCGTTATGACATATAAAGCCAGACAATGAGTCCAAAGCCTGATATCAAACAAAAGAAAATTATCATATGAGAAACAATTCTGTATGTGTACTCCTGAATTAAGACATTTATTTTTAACACATGAGCACCTAAAATTGAAAAAAAAAAAAAAAAAAGTTAATCCATTTGACTAACTCATGTTAGTGTCCACTATTGTGACTTCCCGAACACTGCAATTCTAAGTTCTGCCACTGCACTACTGAAAATCTATATAACTTTTAGGATTAATGGATGTTTTAACTTTATTGCAACCGTCTTCTAGTATAAATAGATCAACAGGACTTGGCTTTAATCTGAAGTAATGGATTTATCTTCATATTAGGGAGGCTGATTCTCTTCATATTAGGGAGGCTGATTCACTCCAATCTTTACCTAAACAATTTCTTTTTCTGGTTCTTCTTAATTGTTTCCATGTCACATATGCAATAGAGAAGGAGGACTTGGGCCTCCAACAGTTGAACAATTAGAAGTGGTCTAGATTCTAACTTTGACCACATCTATCCAGCACCCTCCATTTTCTTGATCAGGAATCTGGCCCACTAAAAGTAATCTCGGCAAGGAGGAAGTAAAGCTAAACAGTAAGTAAAGGAAAAGGAGGAAAAAGGACAAGGAAGGGAAGATCCCCATGTAGCTTCAAAATCATTATCCGCTCTTTCACTTTGAAACATCAAGAGACCTTATTTGTTTATTTCATTCTACTCTAAACTTCCCTATACTATTCCCTATTCAAACTAAATTAACATAATTAGAACTTCAATTGGGGGAGATAAGATAGAAAATACCATCTTGAGCCTTCTTTAACATTCTCAATGGAAAATACTTCCAGTGGCTCAAAAGAAAGATCCTCATGCTTCCTATCCTGACCATAGTAATTTACTGGTAGCACTAGAAAGGTGCAGACGATAGCCGCAACAGAAAAAACTCGAAGACTGAAGAAGAAAATAGTAGCATTGATAGTAAGTAATGATGCAAAATGAACAGTAAGAACTCTTTATAGAATATATTTACTGCGACCTGTATTGATTAACAACTGTTTTCTAGTAACATAGGAATGGAACAAAGTAAACTCATAACTCAGATGTGAAAGTAGAACAAAATTGGCCACATTTACCATAATTCAAAGGCAAAGCTAAAACTTTCAGGAAGAACCAGATGCAAAATCAGGCATAACATCACCAAAAAGTTCTTTTAGCTAATTGAGGGCTTGTCTGGTCATAACATTTTATTGGATTTTGCTCAGAACTTGCATTAAAACAAGACTTATGCATCAGTATCTTTATTCCTGAATAGTTTCAACATTTAGATTCTTTTTAACTCAGAGGCACAAGGGAGATTTTTCATGAGAAATTGTTTTAAAATTAAATATATGGTTGTGTAACATAGTTAACAAACCAGGAAAACTAACAAATATGTCATCTGATGCATAACAAAAGTCACATGATATTAAACACATAGCCCTGATATTACTATTTTCATGACACCAACCAAATGCACTGAGAAAGTGAACTGAAAAACACAGGAAATATTTCATAAAAGTGAGCATAACACTATCTTTCTATGATTCAGATACATTCACTAAGGTGGCACCTGTGTACATTATTTCAATTTTCAGAAATTATTAGTTGATAAAAGTGAAATACCACAATACGGGTAAACCTTTCAGGTCAGATGCCAAAAAACAAAATTACTAACATTATGTTTTGAAAGGATTAAACGACCTGAATACAACTATCCTGACAAAAACCACAGCATCCAAGCCACCAACAGACAATAATTCATCTTCAGTTGTATGCCATGCTTTCAATATCCAGCTAGGGGAAGGAACAAATCTTTCCAAGCAGAGATCAGTGCGTTTTGACCATTTAGAGGCCAGCCTCCGTCCAAAGTATACATTAACATTGCCAGGCTGTTTTCTTAATATCGAATAAAGAGAAAGAAGCACTGCGCACAGGCCAATATTAATTCCAGCAGAAGTAAAAAGAGCAACAAGTTTCATCTTTGTCCACTATATTGGCAACCTTGACGCATCTCTTTACCCAGAAAGAATGACATATATGTAGTGTGTGTGTGTGTGTGTATAGTTCAACTGATGTCTCAAAATTGGCCTTCTTCAGAGAAGTTCAAGGTAGGCGGCAAGGAAAATTTGTGTTTATACGTAATAGAAGTAAATCAGAGTTTCTGACTATACGCTGCGTGATTTTCACCTTGAATCAACAAGCACCTGTGCAAATGAACAAAAGGTTGAATAGTTACGGTCATTGAGACTGATGTAAGGCCGGATACACTTGCTACTTCGAATAACTTACAAAATGTAATTTCCATCATTCCAATTTCCAACTATTAGATGAAGAGTTTATCATATTGACCATACATACTAAACCAAATATAATATGGTAATTGATCAATCATCACCAATTTCTTAAATAACTCATATTGTGCATTAACGTGAAATTTTATGAGCTTTGCCCATATAATATGAATGAATGAATATGAACTTTCTAATATAATAGATGATTACATTGAAATTAATAGTGTATCAAATGAAATTAAACGTCTACTTATCCTGAAAACGCACGTTCAGTGAGAACATTGTTTTGTTGCGAAAATGAGGTAAATAATCTTAAACAATGGATGTTGCACGAACTGTTTATAATAAATAGAAGAGTACTAAAGGCTTGTCCACATAAAAAATGTACATGCTTGGAAGTTTTAACACTGGCCATTTAAGCAACATCTGAAGGACAAAATTTAAACCTCTAACCTTACATTTGTGTGTGTGTAGCTATAGCAATAGACACACAAATTTACATACTGATAACAAAAATCAGTGAAGCTTTAAAAAAGGGTAAGCGAGAATCACTTGCTTTGGAATTCTAACGGGGTACGATAAATAAAACAGCTAACGAATAGAACAAGTACAACATAATAGAAAATCTCGATAAACGTAAGCGCAACGAACCAAATAAAGACATATCACGTAAAAAAAAAAAGTCAAATCCAAAAAGAAAATTGCGGAATTGTGAAATGAGCAATAATGTTTAATGTGAAAAAAAAAGGAGGAGGAGGAAGAAAAGGAAATTGCTGCAGTACCTAGGCACGAAAGAATAATCTGACAGGGTGGAGCAAGAGCAGTCTTATATGAATAGGAAAATGCAGAAGAAGAAGAAGAAGAAGAAGAAGGGGCCAGAGTGGGCTCAAAACTTGTACGCCATTGCCGCGCGTTGCTTAAACTTGATAGGCACGCATGAGATTGATTACAAGGCAACGAACGGAATTGAAACCCTAAGTTTTTGTGCGAATTTGGGTGGGTTTTCCTCTACAAACTCCACCGATAATATACGAGAAGGAAAATCGCAGCAAAAGCAATTAAGCACCAGTGCAATGCAATATCCTTGCCCCGCTAACCCGCAGTAAAAGCGGGACAAAGATATTATTTATTCCATGAGAGGCCACGTTTTTTGATTCGATCCTAATCATCATGACAGTTGAAAGGAATTCAAGGGAATTGAAAGAAATAGCGGGAGCCATATAAATATCAAATTATTAATCATGATAATATATTAAGATCCGTTCCAGAAACCGCATGATGTGCGAGGATATATAATAAAAGAGAGAACAAAATGGGCATCCACGTGGCGAACAGCGAAGGGAAGACGAAATTCATAGCGTGGAAAGGAGACCGCTCAAACAGAATTACTCAGTGTTTAGAATAACGATTGAAACTTATAAAAATATTTTTTAATTATGATTTATAGTATAAAAAATATTTTTTACTGTGAGATAATTTTTATGATCTATAAAATAAATATGTGGAGGAGTTTTATCTTAATTTATAAAAATCATACTTATATATAAATATAAACTAAATCAAACATTGATATATAAAGCTTTGCTGATACGCGGCATCACCACGGTCTACGGATGTAGAAAACGAATTTTCGCCCAATGCCAACAGCCCAGCACACTCGCTCCTGTAATCCGAAAAAATAATATAAGCTGATTTTCTTATAATTAATATATGTAAAATATTTGTGATACTTTTTTAAAACCACACTTGTCATTTAATGAATTTAATCCTCAGAAATAAAATAATACTTTATATTTAGTTTCATATAAATCTTATATTTAGAATATAGGGGTACTAGATGTTGCCAAGTCATTTTGGTGATTCGCTTCTGCTGGCACTTCAATCCCCAGGATGCCGTGTGGACCTCCAATTCCTGATGGCACTCCCACACACACCACATGCATGTGCAAGCTTGGGCCTAATCTATCCAGAGTTCAGACGCCTCATTTTAAATTTTAGGCTCAATTTGGTTTGCAGGAGAGAGAGGAGAGGAGAAGGATTTTAGTCTCCTTTTTTCATTGGTAAGATCAGTAATTTAGGAGGGGAGGAGTATTTTTAAAAATCCCCTTCCTCCCCTCAAACTAGAGCTAGTAATACGAGCTTAACCCGTGAGGCCACGAGTTAGGATAAGGTTAAGGTTGGAAAAATATCAACCCGTAAAAATGCGGGCCGCATAGGCCCACATCGCATGGCTCGTGGGTTGGCTCGTAATTTTTTTTTATATAATAATCTTAAAAAACCTATAAATTATCCCTTCTCATTTTTGTACCTCTCAATCTAAATAGAAAAAATCTTAATATTTTCACTTCTTCTTTAAACAAAATTATTATATATTGGTTGTTTGAGGATAATTTTATGTTTTTTATGTATAAATTTTAATAAATTTGATAACTTTATCTCTTAAATTATGGATTATATTTTTAAATGTTTATAAGAGGAATAACTGATTCTATGAAGATAAATTTAATAACTCACATATATGTATATCGTATTTTCGGTCATCTTAAAAAAATATAAAAATTATTTTTTTAAAAAAAATACGGACCCACGGGCTGGCTCACAACCCACCCACTACAGGTTAAAGTTGGCATTTTGCCAGCCCGCAAAAATGCAAACAGCATGGGTTCACACCGTACGAGCCAATCTACAACTTACGAGTTGAACCGTTTTACCGGCTCAATCTCAAACCTCCCCCCCGGGGGGCGCCCGAGAGGATTTAGAGGGGAGACTAAAAAATAGGTTCGATTGGATAAAAATGCCCCCTCTAATTTTATGATAACCCACAATTACCCTTCATAGTTTTCAATTAAAGCAAGTCCTTTTCAGGCACTAGCTGTGTCATCCAAGAGAGACCGATCGAAGAGTGAGGAGTGAGGATGGATTTGAACATGTCACCCTCACCAGCTCCCGCTCCCGCTCCCGAGGTTGGAGCTGCCGGATTTGTTTCTAGCTCCGTCCCTCATCGGCACCTCCATAGTCCTCTCAATGCTCGCTATTTTGAAGAAATAAGGCATAAGGATCAATTAATTTTTTCTTCCGATTTATGTCTCTATTGATTAATGATGATTCGTTTGGGATCTGAGGGATGTCTTTCGATTATTTTGCGCCTCCTGCTCACCCTCATCTGTTGATTTATGTCTCTGTTATTTATGCCACGTGGTTTTGTTCTTTTGCTGGAGATGACGATGGGTTTTGATTTTTTTGCTGATAAATGTGGTTTTTCCTTCGGCTTATATATATATATATATATTTGTTGTTGTTTATCATTTAGGGCATAAAAAAGTTATTTATAATTAAAATTTATCATATATTTAATAGAGTTTAGAAAAAATTATTTATAATATAAGAGTAAAGTTGTCCATGTGAAAATAATTTCCCTCCCTTTCTCTTCTAAACTAAATAAGGTAACATTAAAATCACTCTCCCTTCCGTCGAACCAAACAGAACCTTAAATGTTTTTTTATAAATGTAAATTGACTGATATTGTGCCAAAGACATGATAAAGAACTCCTCTCCTAGATATTAGCTCGTTTGGATTAGCTTATGGAAGTTTCATAAGTGCTTATAAATCGTAATTTACGGAATACGAAGTAACTTTTATGGTTTACTTTTTTCGGACTACGAGATGTTTTTATAATCTACAAAGTAAATATGTGGAGGAGATTTATTTCGATTTACGTAAATCGGGCTTATAAAATAAACTCGATTATAAATAGATTTTCCAAAGATGCTAATAAGAGTGAGCATTTGGATTTTGGATTCAATTTTCAGTAAAAAAAAGTCAAAATAAATCAAAAAATTGAATAGAGCTAATTTCAATCCTTAAATTAAAACTGATTAATTAAATTAATGGAAATATTTTGGTTCGGTTAATAAACCAATCAACCGATTACTTTTTATCTTCATGGTTTAGGGAGAAAATATATAAAATAAATTAAATAGAATTAAAATATTTAAAGCATTTATCTAATATAATTTAAAATATAACCTATTTAATTATAAAAATGTGCCATAAACCTGCATTTGAGCCAGAAAACCGAAACATTTTTAAAAAAACTTTATATATATATATATATATATATATAAATTATGTATATCAATCTCCCGTTAAATACTGGCCATAAAAATTTCTCAAGGAAAATAATTATTATTGCTCTATCTTACCTTATACGCCATATTATTAATTGGAATGTTGAATAGAGAACTATGTGAATTTTAATACTATATGATATAAATTGTATACTACTGATTTACTCATTGGCCAAAAAAAATACGAGTACTAGCAATTATCCAGGCGCGAAATATAACAGAATATAACCGATGAAGCTCACGCCTCCGCGAAAATCGCATGCCTTGAGAGGATACAAGCAAAGATGAAATAGCTGTAAATCATAAATCGCGCAAAATTTACATAAATGACCTGTGTAATTTGTGGCCCCATCTGAAAGAAATTTTAAGGAAGGGCCCGGGATTTTAATTTTATTATAATTTAATATGGAGCAAAATTGAAATTACAAAGAATATAAATATCTATTACAATCCCGCAAAAAATAAGTACAAGACACCGTTATGCTCAAAAGAATCAAATGATCTCCATCGTAGAAAGTGAAGTGAAGCAGCTATTAAGAGCTAGAACGATCCAAAGGGAAGAATCCCAGAGGTCAATTGAGAGGCTTCAGGTGGAATATTTGACATCTTGGAATAAATGAACTCGTAGTGGCAGCTTGCTCAAACTTCTTAGAAGCAGCGTCATTCTCCTCCAAATTAGTCTGCTGGAAAAACCGAGACCACCAGGCCGAACTTCTTCTCTTAGCCTGAACAAAGCCAAGTCCCATTAGTTTATTCACTAGTTCACTCGTTAAATGGAGAGAGGGGGGGGGGGATAGGGGGCAAAATTCATCCACATACCCCCTTCTCTGCAACTTAATTACTGTCTTCCATTTATTATTTTTCCCCAAAGTAGGAAATGGCAATATAAAGCATTCAATCACACAAACATGAATAGACAGTTCTATATCTTCATGGAGCTCCACTCACCGCTCTGCCGAATTTTGAAACATCTGCAACCTTAGCCTTCTGATTACCAGGAAGTCCTACAATTACAAGCATCATTTGCACAGTGAGAACCAAAAGTTGGAAAGAACGTTTGGTTTCTATCAAGATCAGAGTGGGTCCTGAGCATCGACAAGAAATGAGTCGCATTATCTATTATTTAAAGCATGTTACGACTCTAATTTTTATATTGATATTTATGTTATTCTTCTACTAGTTCAAACGCCACAGCCAAACTTCTAGTTCCATATCAAATTCACCGCCGAATGGATCCTCAATGTCAGATAAAAGATATGTCATGTTTTATGTTTGCATATACTACAATGGATGCAAATATGATTTAGAGTTAATGGTACAATTTTAGTAATAAAATTTCACTTGAGGGCAAAAATAACAATAAACAATTAAAAAGGGTGCAAATTTAACAAAATCATTAAATTTGACCTAACAGTGTTAAATTATAAGAGAAAAAAACTTCTAATAGCTTTAGATCAAATTTAACAATTTTGTTAAATTTGTACCATTTTGAATTGTTCATTGTTATTTTTATTCCTTCTAAAATTTATTTATACTAGACACCCCTCAAACAAAATTTTATTGCTAGAATTGCACCTTAACTCTATGATTTAACATTCGAAAGAAAGAAATTCCCACAGCTTGTGAAGTACTACGTCTTGCCACAGCTTGTGAAGTACTACGTCTTGAAAAACCATTTCCTACTTTTCGTTCCCTTATTTCGGTTGTAATATACCACATCAAATTAAGTTGAAGCAGAGTTTAGATTAGAGGTATCTCCTTTGGGGAAAAAACGAAAAAAGAAAACCAGCCTAAAAAGCAATGTAACTCCATTTCAAACATTTTTATATAAGCTCTTACCAGTAAATATCACTATACCATCGGACGAAACCCTTGTCAGATCTGGTAGAGTTTTGTTGAGGTACCTTGGAGATAAGAAATCTAGGGTATCTGAAACAATTACAAGGGAAAAAGATTTTGGCCTGTATGGAAGGGGAAACTTGATATCAGCCACACGCACAAAGCCTCTGCGGATCAGTGCTTTGCAGTTACTGTCAGCATCCTCTATATCGTAGGGTTCAATTCCCCAGGCTTCAGTTTCCTCCTCCTTTAGCAATTTAGAGACCACGTAACAAGTGTCAGGACCAACATGCAAAACTTTATGCATTCCATCACCATACGCTTTCTGCAAAATGGGAATCGCTCGTTGGACCTCTGATGTGCACAAATAATCACCTGCATATATCAAGTCCATCCAATTACAACATATCTGGAACGCACTTATATATCACACTACATGCCTACTTGGTTTAGTTCTCAGTGTTATTCAAACTTCAAAGGAGCAAAAATTTGACGATAGAGAATGTAGCCAAGGAAGTCATGACTTTTCTGTGCTGAACCAAGAAACTGAAATCTTTAACCCACTCAAAACACTGTACTAAACAAGAGGTCATCATTTTTTAAAATAATTAGCTTTTGCGCGATGCATAGGACTGAAATTCCAAAACAAGAGAGCACCTTCAACTTTTTTTTTTTTTTTTAATGAGCACCTTAATCTTTATAATGGCTAGTGGGTCAAAAACAAATAAAAAACATGCGGGTGAGAAAAATCTAGATTACCTTCAACCCTGCTGACAGACTCTAATTGGCCGCCAAATCCACCTATGCAAAAAATGAGAGAGCAGTAATTAGGAAATTTAGTTTAATTACAGAACTACATATGCATATAAAATTATGGGGCAAGTCTTTTGATTAACCACTAAAGCAAATTACAAAATGCGACACAACATTATCCATGAACCCGTTCATCCATAAAACAAAAGGAAAACTGTTTGATGAGTTCAAGTAACAAGAAGAGGCATACCTGAACTTCTGTAATGATAGGCAATGAGAAGCAAGCAACCCTAAAAAGTTGATGAACTAAGAGAAATTAAAATCTCCCCCAAGAAGTTATATAGATAAAGCACATAGAGAGCTCCATGAAATACCTATAACGTGAAAAAAAATCAATTCCTGAATTGGCTCTTACCACGATAATGAGCCCAACAGTCAAAATGGGCGAGGACCTTGATTTCGAAGTGGAAAACAATCCACCACCGCTGTCCCCAAATCGTCGAGATGGTAATACCGGTCTCCTCGACATAACTTCCGATTCAATTGCTTATGACAACAAAGCACTATGTAGTTATCTGAGAGATACTGAGTGGAAAAACAAATCAAACTATTGCAATATCATTAATAAAATTCTAGGATGAGATCAGGAAGGCGGCAGCATTAGCTTCATCGTAGGCAAAATATAGCAAACAGAAATTTGTAATTTACGCGGATCAGGCTCACATTGCCATTAAAGCTGCACACAAGAAGCCAATCGAAGGTATGACAGCTATATAAAGACAGCAAAAATGTATCGCTTATTACCCCCACAATAATGGGAAGCAAATAATTTTGTAGAATTTCACCTATTCTAGACACGGATCCATAAATGCTATCCAGCTAAGAACGAGATGGGAATTACCAGTAAGTATAGCTATAGGAACTGCATTATGCTAGGCTATCCAGGGCTAGATCTGAACTTCCCGTTTCGTCAGAACCTTTTTGACGAAAAGACAGAGACACAGAGATAGGTTCGCGGAAATGTTCCTGTTATTATGCCAACTAAACCATGGAATCCTATAATTTTGCTTCAAATTGTGATCATGGAGAGAGTCATAGTTTGTTCGGTACACTGATCGAGGTGTTTAAAAATAATTTTTTAATAATGTTTATGATGAGATGTGTATTGTGACGACTCACTTTGTGAATATTTAACATTTTAAGTTGTAGTTTCAGATATCTTTTTGAGAATATGAGATAAAACTATCATCACATACTTATTTTATAAATTATAAAAATTATCTTTTAAAAATTTATCTAAACAAACTTTTTTAGATTAGTTTGTAAAAATAATTTTTATAATTTATAAAATAAATATATGAGAAGAATTTTATGTTAAGTTATAAAGTTGGTTTGAACGTTTGGCAAGCAGTTTCCTTGAATCACAAGTGTCGGTTGGAAAATCAAACGGTGCTCAACTGCTTATTTGAGGCATGTATGGGCTCTCACTTATTCAGGTAAGGCCCATTTACATTGGCCCAAGCCCAAACTAAATCCGAATCACCGCATTATTGTGCCCCAATTCCGATGGCCGGAGGGGGGAGAGTTGATTTTCTCGTGACCACGGGGAGTAAAAAGAAGTTTATAACCTACAAATTAGCTGAAAGATCATAAAAACCGAAGTGGCAAAAAAGAAGGAGCCAGATAAAGAATTGTAACGTATAATCGTGGCTTGGGGAATTCAAGAAAGCGATACCCGAGTTAGGTTAGGAAGGGGATAATGAAGGATGATGCAGATGATCGGAAAGGGGATAATCCATTGCACTCGGCAAACTCGCCCTATCAGGGGGAGCCCGAACAAGATATGAAGCTTTGGGGAGTTTTCCTCTTCGGCTTGATAGGTGCCACTGCCACAACCTTCGCCGTGAGTTATTCAATTTTCTTTTCTTGAATTGATTCTAAAGTGTTCACTAAAACCAAGCCATATTAGCAGCGATGTACCTAGGTGGTTTGGCATCGGTAGCTATTCTTCTCTTGTTTAAATTGCCTTTTTATTGGTGGGAGTTTGTAATTTTGTAGGGTAATCTGAATTTATTTAAACGGCAAAATAGAAATTTTAAATTTTTATACTTTTTGTAAGATTTATTCGAAACAAGTACACTTATTGAGCCTCCGGTTGGCTATGAAAACTCGCACTTCATCGCATGCTAATATAGCTTATTGCGGGTAATGAATTGTCTCTTGCGGGGCGTTTAAATCAGATGTTGTTATTTAATGCTTGAAGTAATTCGGCAGGTTAGTCAGCTGCGGAGGACTGTTGATTGGTTCTATGCACAGGTAGACATAATATATTCTATCAAAATGTCAGTCCAATTGTATTTGATTACTACATAGATATTAACTTCTTACCGTTGTGTATCTGAGTGAAGTAGAATTAGTCGCTAATGAAGAGCTCTATCTCACTGAAGCTTCTTATATTTGTATTAGCCATTCAAGATTCGTCACTGAAACTGGTCATGCATTCCATTGAACTTTGTAGATGTCCAGATCGCAATCATCATGGAAAGGAGGGACAGGCAATTCGTTTCGATCAGCTTTTCAGGAAGAAGCATGGAAAAGGTACAATAAGCGGCTCCAAGAAGAGTATGAAGAGGAAATGGCGAGAGTGGTGAGTTTGGTTTCTCTAGTTGTATGCTTTCAATTATTTTATGAAGTTTGCGTTGTATAGTTTTAGTTTGAAAAAGAAAATCTGCTTTGATGTTTTGAAAGGGTGAATCAAATTTCTTTTTATAAGCAATGAATTTTACTGCTAAATTTATTATCTGACTTTTGTATGCTGCTAAGAAATGCTATGTTTAGCTGGTCAACAAATTTGGTTGGTTGGTTATCCTTGGTATTTTTAGCTTAAACCTTGGTATTTCTCCTTCTCCTTCTGCTCTTTGCAGGAACGCATAAGGCGTATGCAAAGTGTGTTTAACAGGGAAAGGAATAAGTACAAAAGAAGCTATGAGAACTGGAGCCAAAATGATCACAGCGGTACATATCATCAACATTTCCAAAGAGATGATTGGTATTGGAAGACTGATGCATCCTATAGAGATTGGAGGACCAATTATCGAGAAGCTCCAAGGGAAACTGGAAGCTATGCATTATCGCATCACTACTCAGTTTTGGGTCTCGACAGGTACTTTTATGAATATAATGTCATACTCCTCCCTGCCACAGTTGTCACCAGATATCCTGATCGGAGTTGACACCAAAAAACAAAAAAGCAACAGAAAAATCATCATATGAGAAATAAAAACTTTTATGATTTTGTTATGGAATTAACTTAACAGTTATAATATCTCTCCTTTGGAAGTAGAACTCTGCAAATAGACCACATTTTTGTGCTTCAGTTATTCCTTGTTAGAGATGCTCCAGTAGAGGCAGCATAAAACACTAAGTGTAATATCTAAACCCAGTTTGTAAAAACTGTGTTTGTCCTTCAATTTTCACCTTCTGAATACTAGCTATGAACATGCTTGAGATGTGATTCAACATGATAGACTATATCACTTTAAAAGTGTTTATTTTTGTTAAAGAGAAGTGTTTATTTACATAACCTTAGAAAGTAAAACCCACATCTTGGAAAACAAATGAAAGTTGTGGAGTCAAAGGACTTTGCCCAATAACTACGATTCCATTTAGTCATGTAAGAATTTTCTGATGATTCTAGAGCAAATAATTATCAACCCTCATTAAAACTAGTGCTTGTCCCAAACGATTGCATTATTTTTAATCAAAAAAGTCATAAACCAGTATGTAATGTGGGTAGGTTGATTGTGCTAAGACTATTAGTCATGTGCAGAGTTTCCATCTGGAGCTTGAGTTATATAAACATTTGAAGACTTGAAATGCCACTCATATAGATAAGAATGTAGTTTGTTTGTGCATCATCCATTAGTATTATCATTAATTCCTTGTCATATTTTGCTGGATAACAGGTGTAGAACAACACCATATACAGATGCAGAGATTAAGGTAATATTTCTTCTCTTGCATGTTACAGGTAGTGTTAACGATAGTGCTCCTCCTTCAGATTTCATTTATTTCACCCTGATAAAAAGTTTTTTTCAGGTTTTTATTTCCCTCATTTTGTCAATGGCGCAGCTGTATTACTGAGTTAGTATAATCGGTAGAGTATGCTTTCATCTTTGCAGACGGCATTTAGGACCAAGGCAAAGGAGTTTCATCCTGATCAGAACCAGGATAATAGAGGTAAATCTTGATTGGCCATTTTTTAAGTAATATCTTGCGACCCCATTTCATTTCTTTTTATTACTCATATCTGGAGACCTGGGAATTTACAGAGGCTGCAGAGGCTAAATTCAAAGAGGTAGTGAACTCTTATGAAACCATAAAAAACGAAAGAAAGAACCAGCGGTAACAATTGCCGAACTCTTCCCCAGCTTCTGCCTCAGAATTTTGGAACCTATTTAGACAAGGTATTCCGGATATATATAACAATTCTGTCAATTCATATCTTTGTAAAAGTATTGGCGAGTGGCGACCTTAATTTTGATTTCGGCTGCATTTGGAATTGTATGAGAATGTTATATAGAATGTTCTGTTATTAGGTTGCTCTCTAGTGATGAGTTAGATTATGCATGTAACATAATTAACAATGCACCCCCGACGTTCAAGGCCACTCCAGTGTGGTCTCATTTGATTTCAAGGGGAGCATACAATGAATAATTTGCTCGGTATGGCTTAGGCCCCTTCTTTTAACCAGTTTGTGCATTATTCTTTTATAATGCCTTGATTCATTGGATGTACAATATTTTCTGGTGAGGCGTTCAGAATAAGGACTAGTTATTTAGTTTTATCCTGTATCTGTTATTCTGTTTGTTAAAAGAAATACATACAGATAGTATTGTCATGACAACTATATGCGATGTCAAGTGTCATCGGATATAAGCGACATCAGTAATTTAAATACTGAATGCGTCTTTAGTTGGAAGAAGATCTGATAATGAATCATTGCAGCAGCAGGACCAGAAAGGCTGGGATGATGTGATGCCATGCCCTGTCAGGCTGCAACCTCACTAGATACTGAGACCGTTGCTTTGGTGGGGTTAGCGACGGGGCAGCTAAGTTTGGCGTCGGACAAAATTATATCTAAAAATTTTAAAATAATCTTATAAAACAATTATTTTGAAAGGTTTAGGTTACTATAAAATTTTATGAGGCTTATAAGTTTGAAAAATTATTATTAGATTTTAAGGAAGATATTGTTTAACTTTCTTAAAATTTAATAATAATTTTTTAAAGACTATGATTATCAATCTCATAAGATTTTATGTTAATGTGATCTTTTAAAATGATTGTTGGTTTTTAATTTTTTTTTAATAAAATTTTGTATGATTTTGAGTCTTTGGATATATAAGTTTTTCCGCCAAAGCCAAGCTCACATAGATGGTAATGGGACGGTATAACTGCAATCGTGCACAGAGAGCCGATGGTGGCGAATGCGTCGAACGCCCGAATAGTGTTAGTTGATTTTATGGTTTTGCTTCGATGCAAGTGTTGGGGAGGCATCAGTATTGAACGACTCGTGCATTCTGCTAACCCCATGGAAAGTTTGTGTAAAAGTCTCGGTAACATAATACCAGTTGCCTGCAGAACACACATTTTTGAGACGATGACGCTCCTCTTTCCCCCATTCTACATCAATGTTTAATGATCTAATGATACGAACATTGATATCCACACTCAAGTAATAGCCAACTTGCGAGGGACAATTTATGATCAGTGAAAGATTTATTAGATGAGTCACAGCTTGCCTAAAAATAAATACTTTTTGAGTCATTGTTGTTAGATAAAGTGAAATGGAATCAATCCATATTAAAATCACACAGTTCAAATATAATGTTATTGCTGTATTTTTATTCTTTATTGTTATCGATAGATGTAAAATAAAGATAATCTTCTGACCACATGAAAAACCAAATTCATCTTTAAAAATTTAAAAATAAATTTTCACTCTGGACTGTGATTAGCGTTGCACTACCATTGCTCCAAGTCGGGGTGAGAATAAGTCTATTTTAATTTATTTATACCAAAAAGAAGTTTTATTTTTATTTATTATGTATTACCAAGTTCATTTTACTTGAATACGCTCCCGGTAGATAACAGTTAAATGTAAAATGACTCGTGGGGAGCTACTCATATTTAAAAGTAAAGGTATTGTGAAATGGAGGGTGGACAAAATCCAAAGTAAAATCTGAGGGGAAGGAGACTGTTATATATGCACATGAGAAAGTCAGTTATGGATGCAAAATAGCGAAAAGACGCATCTTGAGAGGACCTTTGACTTGCAAACATGAAGTATGTTTTGCCCATGTTCACTCCTGTTTAGACGGAGGTGTCCTGTAATAAGCTGGGACGGTCGCAGGGAAGAACATCTGGCGAACTCCTTCCGCCTTGATTATGGGGAGGATTATTCCTGAAGCACTCTGCGAAACCCCCAAGAAAAAAATAATAATAATAATAAATAAATCAGATCCACAAAAAGCAAATCATACTCCATTGAAACGGGGTTTATAGGCTTACGGATATCAACCGTGCTCCGATCCAAACCCGATTGGGCGACGGACATGGGATCAACAAACGGCCAACACCGTATATTGCAACAGCAAAGAAATGGAGAACCAAGCTTAGGGGGCGGGGGTTCAGTCCAGAAAGCAAAGAAATTGGTCCTTCCGAGAATACACCTCCCAGACTCAGATAATCAAAGCATGCTTGCCTCATTTCACTCCTCGCCTTATCAGGAGATGCACTAAACACCTTGTATAGGGCTCCCGCCAACGTATTTATGGTGGATGCCACTGGCTGCCATTTCAAATTAGTCATGAGGACATTTTAATCACCTTTGCTACTAACAAAGCTGGACGATTACATCTGAGCAGAATATTAAAGACTAGAATGCTTTGTACCTTCCGCAAGGTATAGAAGGACTCGAGATATTTGCAAAGCGTGTATGAATCATTTAGGTCATGTAAAGGCTTGAGGAGATTCCGGAGCACAACTATGTCAGAAAGGGCCACAGTCATTCCACCCCCAGTAAGAGGATGGCGCATATTGAATGCATCTCCCATTAGAAGGGCTCCAGGTGTAGGATAAGGAGCTGCCGGCATGCTTCTGTTTGGCATTGTCCTGATGTTACCTTTGTCCACCGCAGCTATGAAAGCCTCATAAAGCTCAGAGGGGACCTGCAAAGGTTTGCCACATGATTATGAATTGAGATGCCAATGACTGAATCTGAAGAAAGTTTAATTGTCAATGGAATAAAGGCAACCGCATTGGTAAGGTAAGAAAACATGTTAACAAACTTCTAGCATGTATGGGGATACCTGTGGAGCTACCACTGTCTTCAAATACTTGCTCATTTCACCATTTGAAACTGAAGGAACCTTCTGACCAGGTACATCAACCAGACAACGAATCTCCGTGCTACTTATAGGATAGAACAAAATTGGTGAAGGATCTGCTAGTATAACATGACCATGGTTTGCATATGGAAGTTCACAGTTTTCCAATATCAAACCAACAAAACAAGAGGGAACGTCTACCTGGAAAAAGAATAACCTTAAATGATTTTATAAGCATTAAAATAAAATTGTTAAACATAGCTGCTGTCCAAAAACACTGAAAGAATGATCGCAACAGATTAACTTAAGATTTAGATGTCATCTGAGAAAGATGCTGGACAATGCAACAGAGGAAACTTGATCATAAATTTGAGCTGAGAGAATTCTCACCTTGGGATTACAAAGAGAACGGCGCAAGTTTGAAAAACACCCGTCACAAACAATGGTAAGTGGAGCATAAGCTGAAAATTCTTGGCCATCTTTCGTCTTATAATGGACACCTTTAATTGTCCCATTCTCTTCAAGTAGGGAAGTAACTGTTCCTTCCTTCAATTGTACACTACAGATTATAAGAAATATCGCATATATTAATAACAAAGCGAAACCTATTGGTTTGAAAGAACAAAAATGGAAAAAACTACAAATATCATATCAAAATTGTATTGTAGGACCCAAATCGACATATACTTGAAGTTGGCTATAGCAAGGATTGTCAATACACAAACAAAAACATAAGAAACATAAGTCATATATTCGTATTATCTACAAAGTACTGAAATAAATACTTGGGAAGGGAGGCAGCCTTCTCTCTCATCCTCTGAATAAATCGTCCATTGTGAAAGCTTCTTCCAGAAACATCTGAATGAAACTTCTCCAATGGATATGGGAGTCGAGTATTTTTTCCATCCTTGTAAAGAGCGTACCCAAAAACTTGCTGAGCATCAATTTCCTTCACACAATCTGAGCAAAACACAAAGCATGATCATTTGGCAAGGGGCTTTACTCCAACTAAAGGTTCACTTGTTTTCTTACGTGTATTTACCAACCACAATTTTGAACAAAAAATAAAAAAAATTTATAAGTGCAATACCTTCAAGCCCAAGCTCAATTAGTTTGAGATAGCCCCCCGGTTGCAGCAACTCCCCAACAATTCGGTCAGGCTCACTCAAATCTCTTTCTACAACATGTACTCGGCGTCCATCCTCCAATATGTAATAAATAATCAGTATATAGGAATCTAAAACTGTGTGTGTTCTGAATCACACGGGTTAACTACACAAAAAAGAATAGCTATCAGAAATAAATAGGATAAATGAGGGGAAGATGTATGATTTCTAATCCAAGGCAAAGGCCAATTCCCTTGTGTGATCAAATTTGTAGAAAGATCAAGATCAGTTTACAAGATTTATTCCTCCCTCCAATAAAAAGGTGATAATCTTTCAAGTCATATTTATTTGCTAGGAGAGTAGCGGACAGTGATACCTTAAGGGTAGGAAAAAACGATGAAGAAAAAAGAAAGATGTCTACTGCAAAATTCAAGGCAAAGAGGCCAGTTGTTTTATGGGATCAGATTTGCTGAAAGTCCAATATCTGTCTACATGAATTCAAGAATGAAGGAAGTTTGTCGCATAGTTCAAGGCAAAGGTTAATTCACTTATGCGATCAAATTTGCAGAAAGTCTTGTCACCAAAAAAAATTGCAGAAAGTCCAATATCAGATCACAAGACTTGGTCCTCTCTTGAAAAGTTTATCATCTTTCAAGTCAGAATATCATGTGCTGGCGGAGTAGTAGACAGTAATGTTTTAAGGGTAAGGCCAGAAAAACCTTGCTATATAAGTTATATTAAATATTCAAGCATATATATGCAATGTGATCGGCAGGTCAACTACTTCTGAGATTTGAGATGGCATTAAACCTACATATATTGCATCAAACAAATGCTTCACCTGAAAACTGCTCAACTCTTCAAATGATTGTGAAGTGTGTGAAAATATAAGTTCATTTTGCGACTGAAACTAGCTCCTTCTACAAAAAGATTACCCGAGTTATTTACAATTTTAGTGGAAAACAAAATGATCTTTAACTGCTATAGGAAGCGGGGTGGGTGTCTGCAATTTCTCTCGACTAGTGTTGAAATACATTAGAACATACTACGTCGAAACTACATATCCGTGCACAGAAACTCAACTACCGGAACCCATACCAAGAGGAAAAAGTAATTTCAGTTCGGTAGAAACCACATAGTTAACTATATTATCAGAGACTGGCGTAATATCTTTCATTTGGAAAGCTATTCCAACATATTTTTACAGAAAATCAGTCCATCAATTGAGTAGTTCCTAGTTAAAAATTATTGCAGTTCGCCGAAGGAAAAGGAAAATTATTTCCTAAATCCCTTCTGAATCTGCTTGTGTGACCATAAAAAAACTGAGGGGCGAATTCAGGACAATAATGAGAATAAGAGATTATCTGTTATGCGCATAAGGACATAGGCAGCAACTTCGTATAGACACAAAGTATGCTTTGTTTCCATTTTTTTCTTACCGCCCAGTTTCTTCGTTACCAAACATCGTAAACGAATCATTATAACATTGCAACTTAATCTTCCTCATTCGAAATCCATAAGCATATCCACTAACATGAATTAAAAACCTCCATTATCAGTAAAATCAATTCCTAATAGCCAGCCATTTCCTCCTGTTCTGGGATAAGTAAAATCGCGGAGACAAGGAAAATGACGGTAAATTAAAAATACCTTGCCAAGAGTGTGCGCCAGAGCAGAGCCAGCAACACCAGCCCCGACGATAATGACATCAACCTCACCGCTTCTGTCAGGGGAACTGCATTCTCCGGCAGTGGTGGTTATGCTATTCATGCATTGAGGTGAAGCGGCGGAGGAAACAATACGGCTCTTCCTGGCAAAAACAAAATTGTAGAGAACAACCAAGGCGAGCAAAGCAGAGAAAAAGATCCCGCAAAGAGTGTAGTGATCTGCCATGTTGGAATGCGGATCCGAGACAGCTCCCGGAGAGGACGGAGGAGGAGGAGGAGGAGGAGGAGGAGGGGAACGGCGGCGAGCTGTTGCAAAATGCTTCCCTGGCGGCTTTGTAACTTTTGGAAGCTTCGTTTAGTGGGACGGAAAGAAGCGGAGAAATTAAAGGAGGGGGGCTCTACTTTTTAATTTATACATGGCCTTGTTGGTCTATTCGCGTCAATGTACATCTCATACATGGCGTCTCTTGTTGACTCATGAACAGGCTAGAGAGAATTTGAACCGCCCGTCACCCGTAACCCTCACAGGCTTCTTGAGCTGGATTGGACCAAATTCATTCTTTCTATCTCAGGTATTTAATATAAAAAACTAAATAATTAATGTATGTAACGCAAATTAGTTATTCAATAAATGTGCTTTGGTTCCGGTTTCCTAAAATAATCCTCCTTGTCCAAATTTTAAAATGCCTACTGTAACTAATTTATACATATTAATAAAAAAAGTTAAAAATTTTTATTAATTGCACTAAACTTTAATATCATATTTATTTATATTTTCTTATACTACCTTTATTGAATATGGGAATATAAAAAATATTGAATATTAATTGAAACTATTAGAATCATATTACAAAAATGAACAAAAATGCCTTTCTTTAATCAAGTGCATTTGAACTTCATAGGTGAAATATTCCTTCACATGCATAATCAATAAGATATTTTAAAAAGAAAATTATAAATTTAGAAAACGGTGAATTGAGATTTTATTATTATTATCAAAGTGAATCTCTTATTTAACTCTTAATTTAAATAGAGTATTTCAAACCACTTTATATTTCATGATTAATTCTATAATTAAACTATTATATCTCGCTATGATTTTACTGGTGTATAATATATATGTTCTCTACAAACGTCTGTTGGGTTAAAATTTATTAAAAAAATTTATGATATTTTGTAAGCTTTGATATATAAGATATTGAAATAGAATTAATTAATGTTGATCATCCGTATTAGGCGCAGTTCTTGCCAATTAGTGAATTATAAGTACTTGTATGTCCCTGCCTGTCTCTGATTTTTCTTTTAATTTAATTTCTTTCTTCCTTTTTTTTCGGTTGTCACAATTTTATTAACGTTGAGCTCGACTTGTCTTTTGTGTGCATTAAGTTTGGACTATTGTTCAAAAAAATATATTAAGATTGAACTTGTTGGATAACTAATCACCACAGAAACATAGCTAGCTGTTTTAAGATAATAAACCACGGGTGCTAACAAAATCAAGGGGCTTGCCTCGTGATCTTGGCTTAAATTAAATCATATTTTTTGAAATTTTGAATTACCCTAAATTATTTATCTTTTAATGGTTTAAGATTGATTTTATATCATTGATTCATTGTCACATTGGAGTGAAGCAGGCATAGGCTTCAGAGCAAGCACGGGGGTCCATTTTATTTAATTTTCAAAGCGTAATGAAACGGCCCTAAATAAAAAGCTGGAGGGGGCATGATATGATGACCTGCATGATCTTAAATTTTTCTCTTTTTTTTTTTGGGCCAAAATGATATTAAACTTTTCAGGTAGAAGGAATTAATAAGAAAAGAGCCAAGTGATTTTCATGCATAATGTGGGATTCATAATAATTTAAAAATAGGACATATAATTGAAGAACTCACCGAAATGAGTATAAAAAACTTTACCTAGGTATTTTTCATTAAAATACATTTGTTTATCATGTCACACTCTTGCATATTATATAAGATTTTATTCGTTATTTAGTTAGAAGACAACTATCGAGTTGCTTGATTATTCAAATTTTATCCTAAAAAGTCTAAATGCTTGTTTAGAATAATGATTTAAGTCTTTAAAAACAGTTTTTTAATTGTGATTTACAGTATACGAGGTAAGTATGTGAAATGAGTTTTATCTCGATTTACGTAATTAAGCACTTTTGGGGTTCAAAAGCTATCTCAAATAAGCAATAATATTAACTTCTCGCTTCTTGAAGAATTAACTACCTCACTAGCTAATTATTGTTAGATATTTTATTATTTAAGATTATATATTTTATTATTATTTAATATAGATATCATCTTATTATTGTTTTTAAATAAATTATCCCTTAATTATGGCCCGTATGTAATTTGGATAGAGATTTAGCTTAGGGTTACATGATTGATTAGTAAGTTGTTACAAGCCTTGATGGGAGGATATAAATAGCGTAGCCCATGTCTTAGAAAAGAAACATGAAAAACTCACTTACTTGCACCTTAAGGGTTTCCTAACGGATGAAAGTTATTTCTAGACCATCATTGTGCCTCATCCCACTTTTCAGTTTTCAAGTTGTAAGATATAGCATACATAGTTATTATGGCTAGAGGTATTACTGATGAAGTCTTCCGCTGCTAATTTTTATTGTAGAGTTTATATATTATGTATTTATGAATTATTTCTATATTTATTCTTACATGTGGCATCAGAGCCAGATCGATTCTCCTCTGCCTAGTGTCTTTTCCATGTTATATTATTTTATTTTCTAGAAGGATAACATGATTTTTTTTTAGGGTTAAGGTGCAAAAATAGCAATGAACTATTTCTCAAAGTGCATCCAACACAACTAACTATTTTAAGGTGCAAAAATAGACATTATGAATTTTTAGGGTGCAAAAGTAGACATTATGAATTTTTTTTGGAGCAAAAATACCAATTTTTGCACCCCAAAATAAATAACGAAATCACTATTTTTGCTCCAAAAAAATTCATAATGTCTACTTTTGCACCCTAAAAATTCATAATGTCTATTTTTGTATCATAAAATAGTTAGTTGTGTTGGGTGCACTTTAAGAAATAGTTTTTTGCTAAATATGTACCTTAACCCCCTTTTTTATCGATGGTTGAGAAATTAATGCATATGTTCAGTATATCGCAACACATGATTTAATTAGTCTTGATCTGTGCAATTTTTTTTTCTATTCGTACATAGTATCTTGCCTTGTTGAAAACTCCAGCAACATGTTTTTAATCTTAATCTGCGATGTTTTTGGAAATCGTTTTAAAAATATCATGACTTAATCTTAACAGTTCTTGACTCATATTTTTCTTGGATTCATTATGAATATATGCTTGTTTCAGATTCTAAGATTATGATATTGATTTAGAATATAAGGTCGACTTTGCGTTCTCTCCGCTGCACTTTTGGTCATTTCTCTACTCTTAATCTGTAATTGTTTTGACTGAGAGAGGCATTTGAGATTATCTTTAGAACATATATTTGGTTTCTTTCAAAATACCATAATTTACTCTTGATCATCTCGAGGCATGCCTTTAATCAATCGGTAATCTTTTGATCTAGAATTTCTTAGATTGATTTCTGCTTGGTTTATGAGTTTTTTTTCATGTTCCGTTCCATGGCTATCGTCATTATCTCGATAAGATCCCTGTATATAATTTAAGTTTTTTGAATCTTTGTTTCAATCTTGGTACATGTCTGTTCTTGATTGGTCATAGATTTTTTTTTCATGCGGTCAGAAGTAAATCCCATATTTTGTTATTTTTTCTATGATGGCCACGCTTTGATGGTCTCTCTTTTAATGATTTAAGTTCATCCTTGTTCATATCTTGAATTTGCATTTTGATGCATATTTGTAATTGTGAATATCATATTTTGAAACTGTTTACTATGTTGTTGTCATGATTTTATCATTTGAATCGTCACCTAGAACCATCGGAAATAGAAACCTAGAGTCACCAGGAAAGGCGGCTGCATCTGCAGGTCCAACGTCTCAATTCGAGTTAAAACCGAGTCAATTCAGGTAAGGTAGGTCGAGTAAGGTTCAAAAAGTGCTAAAGAAGACGATCAAAATGATGCCGTTTCGGTTTGCACCAAAACGACACCATTTTGGCATATGGCGAAGAGCCTTCTCATAATCATAGAATGCACCGTTTCATTAATTGTCACAAACTGGGCCTGGTGGTTTTGGGCCTCTGATTTTCCTTTTTTGCTCTACCTTTTATATAACCTTCATTTTAGACCTCTGAAATTTTCTTAAAAATTTTATATGCTTTAGAACATCTAGGCCGAATAAAGCTTTTTGACTTTTGTAAATTATCTTATTTACTTTGTTATTGTTCAGGACTACATTTTACTATGACATTCTCTTAGACCTTTTGTTTTATTTGGTTTTACTCGGGCTGAGACTGGTATTTTATTTTCAGCTTAAAAAAAATTCTATCTCCAATTGTTTTGGTGGGCCTTGGAACTCTTTTGGGTGAAATCTCCTAAATTATTTTTTGTTACTATTCGGGCTTATTTTGTTCAAAGTTTTTTTTAATAGAGAGAAAGTCTTTGAGTTACGTTTTTAACTCACTTTTTGGCCAATTATGTGTTTACTTTGATTCTAGACAAGTAGTTTTGGGAAAAGTACTCAATTATTGATGTTAAGACCTTCAAGTTTGATTTCCGGATATTATTTCCTTAACTCCATTCTATTCACAAATCTTTGGCATTTTCCCCTTCTTTTCAAGAAATTAAATGTCTGATCAATTGTTTGGGTTTAGCTTATATTTCATCCCGTAAATGATTTATTTGATCAAAATATTTGAATGTTTATTTTTATGTGTCATTTCAATTGTTTAAATATGGGAAAATCAATTTTGGCTATTTTCTCATTATGATAATTTTGTAAAATTATTTTGATATATCATTTAATTACCTTAATATTTATGTAATTAATTTTGGATATTTTTTCAACTATTTGAATTTTTTAAAATTATATTTGAGTTGAAATTGATTTCTTAAACAAATTTTGGATACATCAAACAATGGGAGGGTTATTAATTTAATTTTTGCTAATCAAATTAATTAGTTAATCTCTTCATTAAGATGTATATATGTTATATTTAATTTGGATGCACAAAATAGAGGGAGAATTTATCTATGATGATTATTTGATCATATTTTGTTGATTAAATCAGTTAATTAAATTATCTTTAAAGATTAGTGCATATTTAGAATTTAAATGCACATAGTTGATATTTGCGATCAGCATGCATCTTGGGGAATAGCCACAATGTCCTCAATGTTACATGTGTAAATAATCGCTTATGAATTTTTTTAAAAACATCAACTCGAATATGTGATTAATTAATTTAATCAAAGTGGGAGAATTTTGATTATTTAGTCAATTTTTGTTAATTAAATTAATTGTGTAAATTCTTATTAGGTTATTAGTGCATATTTATGTTTTAAATGCACACAATGTTCGTAGTTATCATGTTTGTTTCTTGGAGAGTAGTCACGGTATCTTCAATTTTGTTACATGCACATTTTTAATCACATATAATTTTATAAAATATCAATTATAATTAAATATATCGTTATAATTAGTCTTTACCTACATGTAGATAATTATAACTGGATATTTAATTAGGGTGAAATAAAATGGAATTATATTTTCTAAGTAACCCACAAGTATTAGAAAATATAATTACATTCTAGATTTATCAATTCGAGATAATTTCATGCTATACCAATGTCTTTGCCCACAAGTAGACCTTAGTACTACGAATTTATAATTGTATGATTTACATTGGTAAACATACACTTGTTTGTAATGGTTTTTTCTCTGTCTCTTATAATTGTTTTGTAAGCATGATTAGGTTTTACTTTGACCTTATAGCATGATTTTTATATTTAATTGTTTAGTTTGATAGAATTTGTTAGAGATAATTATTGAGCCTAAAAAGAGATAAAATATAACTTTTTCATTAAACTTGACGTCAAGAAAGTTCTAGTACTCAATGATACTAGCATGAGAGGTGTTATAACATTATGAGATATAATTGTCTTATTAAATTTCTCTCAATTAAGAGCTGGTTATCACATGTACATAAGGATAGAGTTAAGCTAAAGGTTATTTATAGGCTAAAGGACGGATTTAGAAATTCTCATAATTGTCATTACATTGTTTTATTGACTATAAAATGATTCTCTATAATAGGGTTAGATGCCTCCATTAATTTTAATAGAAGAGATGCTTAGTTTATTATCTCATGAGCAATTACTCCTTTTCAAGAGTCATGCATGAATATCAGGTATTCACTGAAAATGTGTGCATATAAGTTTTACTCATACTTGAAAAAAGAATAAGACTCTAAATTAGGGCTATCAAGCTACCAGCTCTAAAGCCATAAAGTAATAGGCATATAGAGAATAATATGTTTATAGTTAAAAGACTTGGTTGGAGGCATTAATAGATATATGATTGCCATTAATTGTGTTCTAATTGGTAAAATAATTCATCTCTTCTTACAGTTGATCTTTCACAATATCCAAATTATATTCGCTTTATAATTGAGTAGTGTCATTTGACGCATTTTGAGTATATAAAGCAAAATTGGATGGTTAATCTTATAAACAGATTAATACGGTGAAATTAGTTGGAAGAGATGTGTGGCATGATAAGTACATTATTAATGGATTGGAACTTAGTCTATATGTAATGTTTCTTCATATTTGAACTCACCTAACATAAGTGGAATTGTTGCGAGAAGAAACATAATGTTAATAAACATTTTGCATGATACTGTTTTTTTCTTGAAGGACACACTAAAGACAATTATGTATATTTTAGATGAGATTCCAACAAAATTTATGTTTAAATCCTCTTGAAATCCCGAAGGTTGGAAGCTTGGTTTAAAATATACTCTTACATATAATTGTTTTATAAAAGAAAGAGTGTAGAAGGAATATATTCTGAGAGACTGAGACTGCATATTTTGGTAAAAATGTAAAGATGTCTTAGGAATTTAAGTGAGCTGTCCATTTTATTTTACAATTTTGTGGAGTATTTTGAAATGCCGATTATTTAGGAATGCCAAAATTAGTGGGAGTGATCAAACTCATATGAGCGATCATATATAGAGGATTGTCACCTTTAATTTTGGTAGAACATTGATTTTACATGAAACTCACCTTGTTGAGGCTTCAATCTATCAACAGATTAAGTTAAGACCAATGGTGATTAAAATTTGGCAATTCATGACAACTATATGATATACTTCAGAAAATTTCACTAGAACATAAATATTGAGAGTGATCATAAATTTCAAATGAAGGCATTAATTGATGATAGACGTAAGGTAAGCAACAAGATAAGTTTATTTGTAAAGTTGCTAGTATATAACATTAAGTAATACAAATAAAGTTATTTGCTATAACTTCTCTATGAAGGAGAAATTAATTTAGTGATGTATTTTCTCCTATATTAACGTATAATTTCTTCCATATCTTCATGGTAGTTAAGTGTCTATCTTAATTTTGGATGTCATTGGTATCTTTCCATTTTGAATATAAGAAGAGATATATATGTGAATTAGTAGAGATGGTCACATAAATAATAAAAAGGATTTAATCAACAAAATTAAGAGTTCATGTTGTCATGAGCAAATCTCACAATAGTGATAGTTAAGGTATCATGATGTGATTATATATAGGATTATGTTGAGAACATCATGAATTTTATTATTAGTGGGAGTTGAATCATCTATATGGTACAAGATGATGATTCATTTATAGTTTGTGCATTTTTATGTAAGGTGTTATAAATTACCAAGTCACCATTATTCAAAGTTATGATATGACCGTGTTAAGTGTAGTATTCTTTTAGAATGCATGAAGAGATTATTCTTAAAATATTTGAGAATATCATAAGTAACTTACGACCATAAACATTTGAACATTCATAAATAATGATAGTTCTTGTGAGTAATGTCCATTATGAGAATGTAATTAGACTATTCATATGCCTTTAATATCCACTGTATAAAAAACTGAATCGAACCGGCCAGTCTGACCGGTTGAATCGGTGACCAGTCAGTGGTCCAGTTTGGTTCATGTAACAAAATGTTAACCGGTTCAAACAGGTAAAAAGGTAAAAACCAATGGTTGGACCATTCAAATTTTTTATTCCTTTTTTTTATAAAATATATTTTTTATTCCTCAAACTACTATCTCACGCTATTTTTTAGGGGAAAATGAAAGTTTAAATATCAATATGAAGCGAAAAATAGGTAAAGAAAGAATAAATCTAAAAAAACAAGATTTTGAGGGGATATAATAATTAGTTAATTATAAGAAAGGAGATATCATTGTATAAGTATAGGCATCATAACTAATACTAATAAATTTTAAACATTTTTTTTCTAAAGATCTTCATTTTTATCTATAAAAGTTTAAAGATATATTAATATATATATTGCCACTAATAAATTGTAATATTTTAATATGACATGTCCGACCCATTGATCTTTAAACCTGTGCCGTGACCTGTTCATTGCTCGGTCCTTTTGTTTTTCTTGCTAATATCATCTTGTTCCTTCTAATTTAATTTCCAACACGCAGACTTGCTTAAATGTGTGCACAAACGGGCAATGCCATTGAAAAGGAATTTTAGGAAGATAGTCAAGCATATTCTTGCTTGAATAATAACTGAAAAGTTACAAGTCATGTGGTACATTACCAAATGTACATTAAGTTTCATTCTTTATATATAGTAGAATAATTAGTTTATTTAGTTTTGTAAGATGCGTTAAATATAAAAGAGTTAACATCATGATACATCTTTACACTTATTGAACAAGTTGCATTATGGAAGGGTTGTAAGATTGCTAAGCACTTACTGATCGCTTAGTTCTACCATGAATTGCTTAACCTACTCATTTTTGGAGGCAAGTTACAAGATTGCTAACTATGGAATTTCATCAAAAGGTGTTGGAATTAATAAAATTCAAACCAATTAAGAGTGTTATATGATCATAGAATTAAAAGGTCATAAACACATAGAGTATAGATCCTTTAATAAAGAGCATACTTTTAAAGAAATCAAAAGGATCAAATATCTCATCAGGGATAGATTACATTTATTGATTTAGATGAGACATTATTAAGTGATGAAATTCAAATTGTAGTTTGGTATCTCAATTATTTATACCTAAATTATGAGATTTTAGTAAACATTTAAGTTGGAACTAAATAAACATTATGAGTTTATTCATTAATTTTTGACTCATTAAGTAAGGATACTACTTGTAATGCATGGAAGGTGATACTCAATCAAAGAGGACCTACCGCCATGATTCCTATTGTATTGCTTAAATAAACATTACTTTCCAAATACTATTAAGTTGCGGGCCAAGTGAGAGACTGCTAGATATTTTATTATTATTTAATATAGATTATATATAGATATTATCTTATCATTGTTTTTGAATAAAATATCCCATGATTGTGGCCCGCACATAATTTAAATAAAGATTTATTTTAGGATTACCTACCTACCTGGTAAGCTGTTACAAGCCTTGATGGAAGGCTATAAATAGCGTAGCCTAGATCTTAAAGTAGAAACGTGGAAAACCTACTTACTTGCTCCTTAAGGATTTCCTAACGGGTGACGGCTATTCCTAAACCATCAATGTGCCTCATCTTCCTGTTAGAAGAATCATGAGTTATTTCCTTCTGGTCTTTTTTTTCACTTTTCAGTTCTTAGGTTGTGAGATATAACATGTAGAGTTAATATGACTAGAGGTACTACTGATGAAGTTTTATGATGGTACTCTTTATTTTAGAGTTTACATATTATGTATTTAAGAATTATTTATGTATTTATTTCTACAATTATTTCACATATAATTGCATGTCCAGTCTTCATTTTGTTGACCTTAACTTACAGTTTGGAATTTATTCCAAATAGACAGAAGCATATCACTTCCCCTGAAATGGTTGACTTCGCCTAACTTGCCATGGACCAAACCAACAATCGAAAGGGGAATGGTCACTTCTTTATTTAGTGCGTAAATGAAATAGTAGTTTTGGGATTAAAAAATGAAATCGCACCATTCAATTCAATAACAATACAGGAGAAGGTAAAGTGAATGGGATTTTTTTTATTATTATTATGGGAACCTTTAGTCCACATTTAACCGGTTCCTGATATCTGGCCGTAACTTGAGCTCTGGATCCGGGTGCCTACGAACCAACTAGCGCATGCTATTACAACCTATGAAGGTTAGGAGGCTCTGGAATAATCTAGAGAATTCCAGAATATTCAAGACAACACTGGAGTACTCCAGAAGATGCTGGAGCATTCTAGATATCTCTAGAACAGTGTGGGGAACGCTAGATAATTCTAGAGTACTCTAGAGATATCTCTTTCTTGCATATTATAGATTTCTCTATGTAAATATCCAGATATTATTTGTAGATATTCTTATAGAACATTCTGGAGAGCGAACGTGGACCGTTGAATCAAATTGATCTCCACCATCCATTATGGAGGTGAGAAGGTTCTAGAATAAGGGGGAGGCCTATAAATACCCCTCACCCCCTCATTTATAACCATAAAGAAAATTAGACAAGTTCTCAAGTTCTCTCATTCAAGAGTTCTCTTACTTGTGCTCTTGTGTTTCATATTCTTTTTTGCCTACAACTTGAGGGTTCGACTGACTTAGCATAAGATCAAGAGGTTGGTCACGCAAAGGCTGGCACGGTACAATGAGAGGGAGCTCTGAGTCTATGACAACATGGTATCAGAACCTAGGTTTAAGGGAGCTGTTGGTTTGAGATCATACTTGTAGGCAAGGATGTCAAGTGTAACTTCAGGCATCACCAGTGAGGTTGCGGTGCATGTCGAGGAGAAATGAAGGGAATTTCAACATTCACACCAAGGTGGTAAGAAGGCAAGAAGCACTAGTAAGGTACGTTCTAAAGACTTTGTTATTCTGTCGATCAAAATGGATGCCTTGGAGCGAGCCATTGAAGAGGTAGCTACCAAGGTTGAGAATATTAAGGGTGACAACTGACATGGGGACGTTAGAAAGTCACAGCCTCAATGAACTAGGAGAGTTGAAAATGAGTGTGGATACTCTGCAAAACTTTGAGGATCGACGTGAGGAAGGCATAAGATCCTTGGAGACCAGGGTGATGGATGCCATCATAGTAATGTAGAATCAACTCAACTCTCTCCGGACTTCCTTGGAGGGCCAAGAAAGGAATTTGCTAATGGATAGAACTAGCGGACTAAGGGAAGTGAGGGTGGATCTTCCCAAACTAAAAGAGTTCAAGGGCATACGAGATGCCAAGGAAGTTGAGAACTTCTTGTGGCAAATAGAACGCTACACAGAGGCCTTGGGGCTGGGTGATGATAGTACTAAGGTACGTACTGCTGCTTACTTCCTTACCGATAATCCTATACTTGGTGGTGAAGGAAGCATGCAGACATAGAAAGAGGACTTTGCACAATAAGAACCTGGGAGGAATTCAAGAAGAAACCGAAGAGGCAGTTATATCTGGAGAATGTGGTCTATGAGGCTCGTAAGAAGCTGAGGGAGCTAAGACATAAAACCACCATATCCGACTAAGTCCAAGAATTCACCTCCTTGACACTTCAAATTCCCAGCCTGAGCAGTGAGGGGCTTCTCTTTAACTTCATCGACGGTCTTCAAAACTGGGCTAAGCATGAGTTGCAACGCCAAGGGGTGAAGGACGTTGATGAAGACATTGCCATGGCTAAGAGTTTGAATGAATACCAGAGGGAGAAATGTGAAACCTTTAAGCCCAAGTCTTCCGAACCTAATCTAGCAAAAGGTGGGGGAGACAAAGGCAAGGTGGTGGATAAAGGAGATGATAACAGGTTCTTGCAGAGAAACCAGCATGAGAGACCGAGGAGGAACTTTAATGACCAACTCAAGTGCTTTGTGTGTAAAGGTCCTCACCGAATGAAGGATTTCCTTAAGTTGGTTTGTCTATCTGCTATAGTGGAGAAAGCTAAAGAAGAAGCCTGTGTACATATGGGGTCTCTTAGGCTTCTTAATGCCATGAAGGGAAAGCCCTTATATAAGAACACTGAGTGTGAGGGTTTAATGTATGTTGATGGGAAGATAAAAGGGAAACCCGTCACTATAATGTGTGACACGGGAGCTACACATAACTTCATCTCTCCTGAGGAGGCCAAGAGGTTAGGTCTCAAGGTGAAGGCAGAAGGAAGGAGTCTGAAAGACGTCAACTCACCTCCTAAACAGCTTTATGGCATATCACAAGGGGCTGAGCTATGCCTAGGCAACTGGAGTAGTAAGGTGGATTTCTCCGTAGCTTCGATGGAAGATTACAAAGTGGTATTGGGACTGAAGTTCTTCAGACAAGTAAACCCTCATCCCATGCCATATTATAATTCACTTTGCATTCTTAAGAAGGATGTTTCTTGCATAATACCTACCACGAGGGTGGGAAGTGGTCAGCACTTATCAGCCTTACAATTGAAAGAAAGGTTGAGGAAAGGGGAAGTCACCTACCTTGCGGCTTTAAAGAAGGTGGATCCTGATGAAGAGGATAGTCAGAATCTTCCCCTTGCCAACCAAAACGTTCTGAAGGAGAATGTAGGTATCATGCCACCCGAGTTCCCTAAAAGATTGCCACCTAGGAGAGAGGTGGACCACGAGGTTGAGGTGGAGCCAGGAACCTACAACATGGCCAATTCTTGGCAAGGACAAGTTGATGTAACTAGATCTTTCCTTGCCAAGGTGGCCAAGAAAATGAAGAAGTGCGCAAGGAAGAAGTGACCCTCGGAGTACCAAGTAGGGAGATAGGGTTATGGTGAAGCTTTTTCCTCATCAATTCAAAGTATTCTGAAGGGTGTATAAGGGCCTCATCCGCAGGTATAAAGGTCCATATAAGATCATGGGAAGGGTAGGGAAGGTTTCATACAAGCTGGAACTTCCTACCAACTTAAAGATTCATCCTATCTTCCACGTTAGCATGCTGATGCCATATTCTGAGAAGCAAGATGATCGAGGGACGTCACGAGCACCCCCTATGATGACGAAGTCTTATGATCATTGAATTGAAGAGATACTTAATCATAGGGTCGTGCAAAGAAAAGGGGTACCCTCAAGTACCCAATAGTTGATCAAGTGGAAGGGACTGCCAGAGAGTGAAGCAATATGGGAGGCTCAAGAGGATTTTTGGCAATTTGAAAGCCAATTCCACTACTTTAAAGATGCATTAGTGACGAGGGCGTCACTAAAATAGGTGGGGGAGAATGTTACAACTTACGAAGGTTAGGAGGCTCCAGAATAATCTAGAAAATTTTAGAACATTCAAGACAACACCAGAGTACTCCAGAATGTGTTGTAGCATACTAGATATCTCTAGAACAGTGTGGGGAACGCTAGATAATTCTAGAGTACTCTAGAGATATCTCTTTCTTACATATTCTAGATTTCTCCATGTAAATATCTAGATATTATTTATAGATATTCTTATAGAACATTCTGAAGAGCGGGATCAAATTGATCTTCACCGTCCATTAAGGAGGTGAGAAGGTTCTAGAATAAAAAGGGAGGCATATAAATACCCCCACCCCCTCATATATAACCATCAAGCAAATTAGACAAGTTCTCTCGTTAAAGAGTTATCTTACTTATGCTCTTGTGCTTTATATTCTTCTTTCCCTACAATTTGAGGGTTCGACTGACTTAGTATAAGATCAAGAGGTTGATCACGCTAAGACCGGCACGATGCAATGAGAGGGAGTTCCGAGTCCATGATAATACACCCCTAATCGATTAACCCCAAACGATTTGAACACCTCTTTAAGAAATCGCAGGGGAGAGAGCTCCAAGCAAAAATCCTTTACACCTTTCATTCTCTGGGATTGAACCTAAGAATGGATTGGTATGGCGTATATGTCTACCTATCTACGCCAACTTCTATTATTAATAAATGGGATATTTTGGGAAATACACGAGAACGTGCGATGTTTATTAGCTCAAAAAAAGACAGCTTTCAATGTTTGACATCTTGAGTTTGGTTTCAAACAATTCCCTCATTAATATGATTTTCTTATTAATATAATTGTACACTTTATTTTGATAAGAAAATCATAATTTTTCGAAAACTATTTTTTTCCTTCCTTTACTTGGGCAATCTCTAAACCCTATTTTCTAAAATTATTTTTATCAATTTTTTTGTGTGCAGAAGCTGTTTTCCAAAGGATGAACAGTGCAGGATTTAACAGTTTGAGGGAAAGCTGGCCAGCAATACGCGGCATCTATAGCGTGACCTGCAACTTAGGCCTCCTTACGTGACTCTGCAATACTTCTCCGCCAATTAATTATAAATAATATATTTTCTTGTTAATCTTATGTTCCTATATTCATGTTAGTACATTATATGATCTCACGCGATTAAAATTCATTTAAAATATTTTTTTATTAACATAAAGAATATTTATTTTTTCGATGGAACTTTATTATTTTATTTTAATTCCCAGAGATGAACAGTTATCAAAATTAATGCCCCACCAGCTGCTGGCACATGCAGGGACGATGAGCTGTAAAGATAGAAGCAAATGCTGTCCACCAAACATTTATTTCTTTATTTTATTTTTCAATAACCCTAATATTCCAGTGAGCTTTTAAATAAATAAATAAATCCAACCGCTAAGGGTGGTAACGGGGCTTGCATGCTACTGATACTAAGCGTCCTCTTAGGTCCAGGTTGGCATGGGGCATTAAATTTTAATATATTGGGATTGAAGTTGTTATTAGCAGTGACCCTGATATTGGGATTGAAAGTGATGAATTAAAATTATATTTGGTATACATGATATTGAGATGAAATGTTTGAATTAATTTTATTTTATAATTTTTTATGAATTATGAAAAGGTTAAGATATTTTTATTATTAAAAAAATTAAAAAAAAATCTCAGGATTCAAGTTAAAATTAATAGAGGGAATTTATGTCTAAAAAATATTATAAGCAATGATATTTGTATCTCTGATATTTGTAATTTTGGGATCGAAAATGCAATATCAGAGGAGGTGGCTTTGCAGTAATCCCACTTTCGTAATATTCACAATCTCTAATTATCTGTAATTCTTCATATCAAACAATATATTTGCACGGGCCTTAAGCTCCATAATCTTATTTAGCCGAAAATTATAACAAAAAAAAAAAAATAGCAGCAGTGTTGATGTTACTCAAAATTATATTAATTGTGGGGACCATATATATTTCATATTTACCCTTCAAAGAATTCGAAAAGTCAGTGGTTATTAATTAATTAAGGGTTAAGATGTAAATTTAATTAGAACTATTTTTTAATATACACCCAATATAATTAATTATTTTAGATGTAAAAGTAAACATTATAAATTTTTTTTGAAACAAAAATAACAATTCGTTATTTATTTTGGGGTACAAAAATAACTATTTTTACTCCAAAAAAATTCATAATGTCTACTTTTATACCTAAAAAATTCATATTATTTATTTTTACACTCCAAAATAGTTAATTGTATTGGATGCACATTAAAAAATAATTCTTTATTATGTTTACACCTTAACCCATTAATTAATTATATACTTCCGCGATTATCTCGTACGATTTCACATCACTTATCCTTTATGCTGGAGCCTGGCGCCCTGTCTGCCCGCATCAAATATTTTTATATTTTTTACTCAATTTTTTAAAAACTCAGCATCTCAATTGTGGAACTAATAATCGTTATAATAATAATAATAAATATAATAATGTAATGAGAAGGAAAAAGAAATGAAGGTGGAGGGGGGTTGAGGAAGAATAATTGAACAAGTATCGTGGGAAGTCTGTGAGGTTTCATGAATGAGTTTGCTTTCACGATGTAAGGTCGATCCCCTTCTACGAATTAATGGGGTCACTTTCAGTATAGGGGCGATTCATTTTTATATCACATACAACTATTTTATTTGTTTTCCACCTTGTGAAAATCATTTTTTTAATCTGCAAGTATTGCATGATCATCATTCATAATGTTAAAATATGCAACATAAGCATTAACTAACCTCATCCAAATAATTGACAAAACAACTCGTCCGGTGTAGTCCATATTCTCTTTTAGGGTCTGTTTGTAAAAACGTTTCATAGACCAAAAAAGTCCAGTTGAAGCCTACGTCCAAAATCCTATTTGACATCTCCAGCACTTGGGGACGCATTTAGTGTGTATTTGAAAACTCATATTAATGGGGGTAAAAAAGCTTATTTGGATCTAATAGCCTATTTAATATATCTGATGAGTATTTAGAAACTCATATAGGAACACTGGATTTTTGACCAAAAAACAAGAGTTTTTTTTTTCAATTTGGCTTCTGTAAAAGCCACTTCTCCCACCGGCTATCCAAACACAAATAACATTTATAATCTGACTTTTTTCTAATATGATTTCTGTAAAAACCATATTAAAAAAAAATCACTTCTTCACTGAATTTCCAACTAACCAACTTGGTACAGCCTCACGCCACGTCCTCCACATGGTCCTCATTCTTCTTCGTTTTGGGGCCCATCTTTGCATTTGTTTTGCTCCCCATTGAGATATTCGATTTGTTCTCGCATCATCTTGTCTTGGATGGCATTGGACCCATCTCAAACTAATTTCTGAAAAACACTTCAGATTCAAGTTGATTGATGGGGGAAAATAATGTTTGGCATGATTTCACGACTATTGACTTTTTTACTTAAAAACCATTTTAAAATTGAAACAAAAGTCAGTTCAAATAATAACTATTTTGGTCAATCTAAACAAGCATATAGTCTTAAGTTATATATAACCTAGAATTTTAGGTGATCAAAGATAGTTAACTTTGGGATAGAATTTTAGGAGAATATCGTTAAGGTTATAACTAAAGAAAATAATATCAAAAAGTCTTATTAACAAGTGAAAGAATTATTATTGATAAGTTATAAGATTTATTATAATATTATTTCCTTTAGCTGGGTGCTAATGATATTCTTCTTTAACGTCCGCCTCATCTTGTCTTGTTATTCAAACGTAGTTTTGGCATCATTCCTGTCACAATAACATTGGGGCAAATTAATACAAACAAAAAGAAAGTTGGACTGACGTTCGCAGGCTTCATTCAAACAACCTTGCTGTCCTGTGTGGTCCATCCCAAGTCTGGGCTCAGGCTAAGGCCAACTGAGCCTAGCTGTATGTGTTACTTTCATAATGAGAATCCAAACACATGTGATCCACACACAAAGTTTTAAGTGCCTATTGTGCCGTTTGAAGCTCTCTTGTCCCTTCCTTCATCTTTTTGTTGGTCTATTTTCTCTCTTTAATACCTTCATGGTTTGGAGAGATAAAAATAGAAAGTCAGAGAACGTGCCGGAGTCCCATTCGTCAGCAACGTGTTAGTCCTAAACCTCTTGATCGTCTAAAGGCGTGGTCTCCACTAAAACGCTCAACTTTGACTAACCTTATAAAAGAAAAAAACAAAGAAAACGATTTGTAGCGTCAAACTATCTTTTCCTTAAGTTGATATTGACATGGTATTTCTTGAGCTCAAGTCTTGTGTCACAGGCTTGGAGTCTGGCGCAGCTTACAGCGTATGTGTGGCGTCCTGAGGGTACCACTTCCTCCAGGAACCATCCCTACCAGATACGGTGCCAACTGGTTTTCGCCCTGTCATGGGCTCATCATGGGGACGTCATTATCCCCCGAACAGTTGAATCCTTAGATTGACTTCAGCCTCCTCACAGTGAGACATTAGCGTCTAAGGAGAAAAACGCACAAATACTAATGTCGCCCTCCCATCACCCAATGGCAAGACCAGATAACCCGTCTTTTTGTTGGTCTAACACGGTCACGCCAAACAGGTCGTGACACTTGTCTCTACAGTGAATTCCTAATATTTATGAGAGTTACAGAAGTGGGAAGAAGCCTTTTCCCAGGGAAGATTTACTTTAAATGGTTCAGTTAGCTTGGGGTAACTATAAATGATGGGTATCCAGAATGGCGGTGCGTGCTAATTTTGTTGGAATTTTGGGTCTAACTTCCATGGGTTATGAATAAGAAGTAAGTTGGAAGAGAAGAGGGACAATGAAGGAAAAAATAGTGTGTGGATAAAAGTCTCACATTGGACAAATCAAGAGAAATAAGAGTGTATATAAGACGCAACTTCTTACCTCTAAAATAGGCCCTTAGGCCAATCCACTTTTGTGGAGGAGTGAGGACGTATATGGGCCTTGGTCCACCACACACACGTGCGCGCCGCAGCCCGTCCGGCCGACTCGGTTCGGTTTGGTCGCCGCCGCCGGTCCAGTCCGATCCACGGGTGTGTGAGATTAAAAAATAATAATAATACTTTTTTATTAAATTATTTTTTTGTTTGTCCGAACAATTCCTGAACTTTTGTTTAATTCCTTTTTTACCCCTCCATAATTCTCCCAACAGCACGGCTGTAGCGAAACACTGTGATCAAACTGGTGCTTCCGTTTTGGTGCGTTCGTCGGCTTCGTTCTGATGTGTCTGTTCGTACAACGCACCGGTTCGCTCGTAAGAGTCGAGTCCATCTGATCAATTTTTTTCATCTATAAATAGGACGTGCTAGTGACAGGAAAAAATCACTCAATCTTAAAACATTCCTCTCTCATATACTACATGATGCATTGTGCAATCATCTCATAACCTATGCAATTCTGAAAGCAGTCTTATTGTGTTCGTCCGAGCTTTTGATTGATAGTGCCATCATTCTGAAGACGCAATCCGTTCTATCCTGGGAGACAATTGTTCGAGAACATTGGGCATTCGTATAGAGGGAACAAATTATCTTGTTCGAGACAAATTATCTAGGAAAGTAACTTAATTTAGTGGTTATTTAATTAGTCACCGTTACAGTAGCACGAAGAGACTCCCACTTCATTTAACTTACCTGGCCAATTGATATAATAAACAAAGCTGGTTTCATATACTGGTAGAAACGTTATTATAGCTTTCACTTCATTGTGATGAATCTGTGTTTAGTATCTTTAATGTTGATTATTATATTGTTCTTAGATTAATCTATATGATTAATCAGAGTTTCTGTTTGAGTAACAGAAATGGCAAGTTCGAATACAAACTTGATGAACCCAATTGGTTCTGCTTCAATGCATGGTGAGAAATCAGAAAAGTTCAATGGAAATGATTTCAAGAGATGGCAACAGAAAATGTTTTTCTACTTAACTACCTTGAACTTGGCATGGTTTATTACTGAAGAAGCTCCGAAATTGGAAGAAGAACAACCAGTAGACAAGGAAAAGGTTGTTGTAATTGATGCTTGGAAGCATTCTGATTTCCTATGCAGAAATTATATTCTCAATTGTCTAGACAATACGTTATATACTGTATATAGTACTTTGGAGACAACCAAGGAATTATGGGATAGTCTAGACAAGAAGTACAAAACTGAAGATTGTAGCTTAAAGAAATTTATAGTTGGCAGATTTTTGGATTTCAAAATGCTTGACTCTAAATCTGTGGTAAGTCAAGTTAAAGAATTTCAATTGATTGTGCATGAAATTCACGCCGAAGAGATGTCTCTTAGTGAGTCTTTCCAAGTTGCTGCATTTATAGAAAAATTGCCACCATCTTGGAGGGATTTCAAGAATTATCTCAAACATAAGCGCAAGGAGATGTCACTTGAAGATCTAATTATAAGATTGAGAATAGAAGAAGATAACAAGATTTCTGAAAAGAAATTTGGCAGCAATCATGTAGTTTCAAAGGCTAATATTGTTGAAGATGGTTCGAAGCCCAAGAAACGAAAACGCTCTAATGAGGGATCATCGAAGCAAGCCCAAAGCAAAAGTCAGAAATTCAAAGGCAATTGTTATAACTGTGGGAAGCCTGGCCATCGTGCTAAGGATTGTAAGAAGGCAAAGAATCGCAATAAGAAGAAGAACATTCAAGCCAATATGGTTGAAACTGCTACTGACATGATTGAAAAAAATGAATCTTTCGGCAGTTGTGATGGAATGTAACTTGGTTGGAAATACCAAGGAGTGGTGGATGGACACTGGTGCCACTAGGCATGTGTGTGCCAATAAATGGATGTTCTCTTCTTACACCCCTGCGAAGAAAGATGAACAACTTTACATGGGTAATTCTTCTACTTTAAAGGTGGAAGGTGTTGAGAAGGTAGCCTTAAAGATGACTTCTGGAAAAGTCGTGACACTTAATGACGTGCTTCATGTTCCTGACATTCGCAAGAATTTAGTATCTGGATCCCTCTTAAGAAAGAATGGTTTTAAGCTTGTATTTGTTTATGATAAGTTTGTACTTTCTAAGAATGATATGTATGTAGGAAAGTGTTACCTTAGTAAGGGCCTTTTCAAACTTAATGTAATGACTGTAACCAATGATGGTGTTATCAATAATAATATTGCTTCTGTTTATGTGCTTGAGTCTTCTAATTTATGGCATCAAAGATTAGGACATGCTAATTTAAGATCAATTAAAAGCTTAATTCATTTAGATTTATTGCCTAAAGTTGATTGTTCAAATAATGATAAATGTCAAGTATGCATTGAATCAAAATTTTCTAAGTTACCATTTCCTCCTGTTGAAATATCAACTGAGTTATTAGATTTAATACATACTGATATATGTGATATGAAATCTGTACCATTTAGGGGTAATAGGAAATATTTTATTACATTTATTGATGATTGCAGTAGATATTGTTATGTGTATTTGCTTAATAGTAAAGACGAGGCTATTATTACTTTTAAATAATATAAAAATGAAGTTGAAAATCAACTTAATAAGAAAATTAAAGTAGTAAGGAGCGATCGTGGGGGAGAATATGATGACCCTTTCGAGGAATTCTGTATAGAATCTGGTATTATACACCAGACAACTGCTCCTTATGCTCCACAATCAAATGAGATTGCAGAAAGGAAAAATCGGACATTGAAAGAAATGATGAATCCAATGTTAATTATGTCTGGTTTACCACAGAATTTGTGGGGGAAGCCATTTTAACGGGTAATTTTCTTGTTAACAAAGTGCCCCCATAAAAGGATACAAAGTATACCTTATGAAATATGGAAAGGAAAGAAACCTTCCTTGAAATATTTGAAAGTGTGGGGGTGCTTGGCTAAGGTCGCAATTCCTAAACCCAAAAGATTGAGAATTGGACCTAAGACAGTGGACTGCGTGTTCATTGGTTATGCACTTAATAGTAGTGCATATCAGTTTTTGGTTTATAAGTCCAATGTATCAGATGTCTGTGTTAATACAATTATTAAGTCAAGTGATGCTACGTTCTTTGATAATGTATTTCCATATAACAAGGGAAATGAGGCAAGTGGTCGTAATAATGACAATACTGTGATACCATGGGATGCTACGACTAATGAGGGTTCTGTTGAGAAGGAACCTAGACGTAGTAAAAAGTAAAGGATCGTCACATCATTTGGGCCTGATTTTCTGATTTTTTTGTTAGAAAATGAGCCTCGAACATATGAAGAGGCTATGGGCTCTCCTGAAGCACCATTCTAGGAAGAGGCTATCAATAGTGAAGTTGAATCCATTCTGTCAAATCATACTTGGGAATTGGTTGACCTTTCTCCTGGCAATAAGCCTCTATGAACTAAGTGGGTCTTCAAAAAGAAGATGAAAGCATATGGCACTATTGATAAGTACAAAGTTAGGCTAGTAGTAAAAGGCTACAGACAACATGAAGGCCTAGACTACTTTGATATCTATTCACATGTTACAAGGATTACATCCATTAGGATGTTAATCGCATTAGCAGCATTAAATGGGTTGAAAATACATCAAATGGATGTTAAGACAGCTTTCTTAAATGGTGACTTGGAAGAAGAAATCTATATAGAACAACCTGAGGGATTTGTTGTCTCAGGACAAGAACGGAAAGTATGTCGATTGATAAAGTCCCTTTATGGACTTAAGCAAGCCCCGAAACAATGGCATGCGAAATTTGATGAAGTTATGTTATCAAATGGCTTTAGCATTAATGAATGTGACAAGTGTGTCTATATTCAGAATACTGAAAACGGGTTTGCCATATTCTATCTTTATGTAGATGACATGTTGATAATAGGTAGTAATAATCAAATGATTAAAGCTACTAAGCGATTGCTTACCAGTAAGTTTGACATGAAAGATATGGATCTAGCAGATGTTATTTTGGGAATTAAAATCCATAGAACATCTGATGGGTTGGCTTTGTCACAAGCACATTATATTACTAAAATTCTAGAGAAATTCAAGAGTTTGAACATAGTTTTTGTGAAGAACCCTACAGACCCTAGTTTTTGTTTATTGAAAAATAATGGCAAAGCTATAAAACAAAAGGAGTATGCTTAAGTGCTAGGTAGTCTTATGTATGTTATGAACTACACTAGACCTGATATTGCCTACGCTGTAAGCATGTTAAGTCACTTTACTAGTAATCCAAATGAGTATCATTGGAAAGCTATGGTAAGAGTTTTTGGTTACTTAAAGCACACTCAAAACTTTATTTTGCATTACGAGAAGTATCATGCAGTGCTAGAAAGGTATTGTGATGCAAATTGGATCACCGGCTCTAACGACATAAGGTCTACAAGTGGATATGTGTTCACGCTTGGCGGGGGTGCTGTGTCTTGGAAGTCATCCAAGCAGACTTACATTGCAAGATTAACTATGGAAGCAGAATTTATTGCTTTAGATAAAGTCGGTGAGGAAGCCGAGTGGATTCGTAATTTTCTTGAGAACATTCCTAATTGGCCAAAGCCGATACCGGCAGTGTGTATACACTGTGATAGTCAAGCAGCTATTGGAAGGGCCAAGAATGTCATGTATAACGGTAAGTCTAGACATATACGTCGAAGACATGATACCGTTAGACAATTACTCTCTAATAGAATCATCTCGATTGATTATGTGAAATCAAAAGAGAATAAAGCGGATCCATTGACTAAAGGGATTCTTAGAGAGTTGATTATAAATTTGTCGAAAGGAATGGGTTTAAGGCCAATCAATTGTTGATTATTGCGGTAACTCTACTTAGATGAGTGGAGATCCCACAAACTAGGTTCAAAGAGACAACTAAGTGATAATCGGCTGTAAACACTGTGGAGTTTTAAACTCATACTCATTCCTATGACAAGACAATGTATATATATAAGAGTAAGCATTTGGGCTTTTAATGGTTTCTTAATCTGATGTGTTCAGATGATGTATATTGACTTACATCGCAAGGAATCACCTATGTGAGTGTGAAGTGGGGCCGCTTCTATGAGAATTTAAAACGGCCAATTCTCTAGAATACTCGCAGAACCAGGCAGGTGTCCAGGGCCAAAATGGGCACAACATGAGGACCAATGATGCTAGAGGAGCAATTGTGTGACTCCTATTGTCTTGGTATACATTAAAGGTTGACGGTTCAAGACAACACGTCCACCGATTGACCGAGTATATCCTATAGGTTTTTGCTATAGAAGGTTCAAAGGTGACCCCTACCTATCTCAATGCAGTTGCTTCTCGTAGAGGAATCGCACTTTGCATACATGTTCATTTGCATTTGGTCATTATGGACTAACTTCTTATCCATGTGGGGGATTGTTGGAATTTTGGGTCTAACTTCCATGGGTTATGAATAAGAAGTAGGTTGGAAGAGAAGGACAATGAAGGAAAAAATAGTGTGTGGATAAAAGTCCCACATTGGACAAATCAAGAGAAATAAGAGTATATATAAGACTCAACTTCTCACCTCTAAAATGGGCCCTTGGGCCAATCCACTTTTGTGGAGGAGTGAGGACATACATGGGCCTTGGTCCATCACGCGCGCGCGCCACCGCCCGTCTGGTCCGCTCGGTTCGATTCGGTCGTCGTCGCCGATCCAGTCCGGTCCGCGGCTGTGTGAGATTAAAAAATAATAATAATAATTTTTTATTAAATTATTTTTTAGTTTGTCCGAACAATCCCTGAACTTTTGTTTAATTCCTTTTTCACCCCTCCATAATTCTCCCAACAGCGCGGCTGTAGCGAAACACTGTGATCGAACTGATGCTTCCGTTTTGGTGCGTCTTTCGGCTTTGTTCTGATGTGTCTGTTCGTACAACGCACCAGTTCGCCAACAAGAGTCATCATTCTCTTCTGTTTGCTCCGTTCTGGTATGTCTATTCGCACGACGCACTGGTTCGCTCGCAATAGTCGAGTCCATATGATCAATTTCCTTCATCTATAAATAGGACGTGTTAGTGACAGGAAAAAATCACTCAATCTCAAAACACTCCTCTCTCATATACTACATGGTGCATTCTGCAATCATCTCATAACCTGTGCGATTCTGAAAGCAGTCTCATTGTGTTTGTTCGAGCTTCTGATTGATAGTGCCATCATTCTGAAGACGTAATCCGTTCTATCCTGGGAGACAATTGTTCGAGAACATTGGGCATCCGTATAGAGGGAACAAATTGTCTTAAGGAGACAACGTACGTTGAGCTCAGATTTTTTCAAAGTTCATTATTATTTTCGGCAGTCTTGTGAGTTTTTCTATAGTATACATAAATGTTGTGTGTTTACAAATTACGCCATCTTAGTTATACATATTCTTATTGAAATTTCTACTTTACAAGTACTTGGAACAGCAATTTTGTTATCATGTTATGGCCAAACTTGGGATAGAAAGTGATTCATATTTAAAGCGATTCGATATTGCAAGACATGTAGGGAGCACAGTTCTGGTCGTGGAGCCAGTGTTCTTGTAATCTACTCAACAACTCCTGCATTATATTGGTGCATTTCTTAGTTTTTGTCCTTCCCTTGGAGCCAGTGTGTGCAACGGCTAAAACTTGCGTTTCATTCTTTATTCTCTTGGTTTTCATTTGTTAGTTCCTGTACTAGGCTACAGTTTTGGTGTCGGTCACTGTTTTAACAAGCTAGATCCATAATTTTCGGGCTTTCATGAAAAGGGGAGCTGGGCTTTGTGGATAAAAGTTGCAAGCGAAACAGAAATTCAGTTTTCACCTCGTGCATATATATATATATATACCTACTTGACTCGGCTCATAATTACTGAGTTCAGTTTGTGAGTTTGAGGAAGTCAAGTTTGATTTGATTGATTTTAAGGGATTTGCTGTGTGAGGTTGGTGCATTCCTCAAGGACCAAGAAAGTGAAAGCCAAACTCGTCAATTTCTGAAGACTCGAGAGAAGTCTCATAAACCTCCACCTACTGCGATTTTGGAGTGGTCCTGGCCAAAACGGGGAAAATAAATTTTGTAACAGGGGGCTTGGAAAAAGGTATGTGTTATGGCATGTGAATTCACCTAACATCAAGCTTATGTGGCGTCCCTGGCTTGAGCCAACTATTTATCACTAACAAGTGACAATTGGCGAGCCAAAGATTTCCTCTCACCATCGGTTTTGTCTTATCCAACACATCCCAATCATAAATAAATTACATTTAAATATATGCTTTTCTTCGTTATTTATTTTTTGTTTGTTATTTTAAGCTCGATCGTTAACCTTTCTGCCCTATACTTCTTTTTCGTGTCATTTCTATCTGTTATAAAATTCAAAATGATATGCATCTCTGAGTTCCTAAACTGCATCGAACCTTGTAAAGGCATTATTTGTGTTGTTAATCATATCCTTTTATTTGTGTGTGCACGTTCTGTAACTTGCAGTGGGATTAGTCTCTTGAGATTTGCTGATAAATTGGGTTAACCCCAAGGGATTGCTGGGTAATTGAAAAAGAGTTTAAATTTGTCTGGTCAATTTTTGGATGAAAGACAATTTAGGAACGCAAAAAAAAAAAAAACAAATGGAAATCCAAGGCCAATAATATTTATTAATAAAATGACATCATATGATTTTCAATTTTATATACTTTATTAGCCATTGACTGGGTGTCTGGGGAGAACCACGAGAAAATGGTAGTAGAAGTTTTAAATATCTGAATACAATCAAGTTATTCTTTTTAAAAAAAATATGTTACAAAATATTAATTCAGATAACTACAGATAAAGCATGTCAGTTGTACGTACAACTCTTAGTTAAAAATTAATACTTCTGTTTATAATTGTTTGAAGCAATATTTACAACTTATTACTATATATAAAAAATGTTTCCAACTTATTCTTAATACAATTTTATCAAAAATCTAACTTTCATTAATTTAATTATTTTAATATCAATTCTTTATTATCATTCCCTCAAGAATCACATGACATGTTGACCATTATAAGACCTTCCGCGCAGATTTTTATTGTTTTAAAAAAAGGCATGATGGTATTTTTCATCATCTCAAATTTTTTGGATGCAATTTAAATTTAATATATCAATATAAATTTAGGATTGTCCTTATATCAAGTTTTTCAATCATATATGATTATATATCCTATTTTTATATGAGATTAAAGTTAAATGATAATAATTTAAAAATAAGACACATAGTCATATATAATTAAAAAGTTTGACGAAATGAATATAAAGAACTTGACATAAGTATTTTTCTTAAAATTATTATTTGAAAGAGTATGGCTCAATTATGAACTAAAAGGTAAAAAGTGGGGAGCGAAAATGACTAAGGGCTCGTTTGAGTTAGTGCCAGTAGAAGTGGTTTTTTTTAATCTTACTTTTATAAACTTAGAATAGGATAAAAGTCAAATTATAAATGTGATTTATGTTTGGATTAACGGTGAAAGAAGTGATTTTTTTTTCAAAAAGTCATACTTTTAAGTTTATTTTCAAAAGTTTTTTTTAGAAAAAAAAAAAACTCCAACTATCAAAACACCAAACAAAACACCTTAAGTTTTTAAAACACCGATACTAAGATTTTGGATGGTACAACGCCATCCTAGACAGGCTGTAAAAGAGACGATGGTGGATCCAACAAGAACAGTAAGGTGTAGTCCAGTACCTTGTTCGTCGCACGCAGCCACAGAACATGGAGGGCATTGATGCCATTCTCCTCCCCATGCTGAATATTCCGGTTTATTCCCTCCTAGTCTATTTCTTAGAAAGTGTTTGTTTGTTATCATTTATTTGAATCGGGTTTATTATATAAGCTCGATTTATATAAATCGAGATAAATCTTCTCCACGTATTTATCTCGTAGACCGTGAAAGCACCTCGTAGACAGTAAAAACACCTCGTAGACCGTAAAAGCTACCTCATAAACCATAAAAGTTACTTCGTATTCCGTGAATTACAATTCATAAGCACTTATGAATTTCAACCGCTATTCCAAACAAGCTCAAAATTTACAATAAGTTTCATAAATAATGGGTCAAACACACACACACACACACACACAAAATCCTTACATTTACACATCTCAATTCATAAACTTAAATAACTTAATCATCGTGAACTCTCTATAAACCAGTAATAAGAGATTAAACTTTGTAGCAAAATTACCTAAAATAATTTCAGTAATAAATACAACAACTTAGGTAGCAGTAATAAATAATTTCACTTTTTTTTTCTCAGTATCAATATTTAACAAGGATATTTCGTATGCATTCTTTTCAAGTGTTTCAAAATTTTATTTATCATTATGATTTATTCGTTTTAATTTTATTATGTTTAAAAAATAGTAATCCTACTAAACTTTGATTAATTATTGTATAATTTTTCCTCTAAACATAAAACTTCAGGAGTAATATATGATGTAAGATAAGAGAAAAGAAAATTATTTCCTTTAAGCGGGGAACTCCTTGTGCAAATAAAAAAAAAATTATGATTAACCGTTGATGTTAGAGAGGGATTTTGTCCGTGCCCAATATTTCATTATAGAGAGAATGAATTATTGGCTAAATTTTCATGCTAAAATTAATTTTGGGGATGTCAAAATTGTTCCTTGTGAAGAGCCTCACCAGTAATGTTTCATTTTTAGTGAGGAATACGATATCTCCCGCTAATTTCACTCACCTATTGATATTATACATCGTTGCCGTGAAATTGCAATCCCTCCTTAATTTAACCTATAGAGAGAGAGAAAGATAATTAAACTCGCTAGATTTTCTCACGAAATCCCATTTTGCTGATACTCTGGTATTTTACGAATGGTAAATGCCTTTTTTGACCAAAAACTATCTTGTCGATATATTTTTACAGAAAAATGAATAAGGAAAAAAAAAGGGAAGGAAGGTGAAGCAGCAGAGGGAATGGACAAATGTGAAAGGGTGCCATGTAAGTTTTGACGGATGGATAATTTTGTTTTGGAATTGTTAAAATAGGGATAATTTTATTCTAACTATTATATTAATTAATTTTAGCTATTAATAAACCAAATATATTGAACTAACAACTTATATGTCATCTACGTCATTTTTATCAAAGTGTAAATTTATGCAGAAAGTATATGTGTCACTTATTTCATCTTTTTTTTTAAGTTATATTTACAACTTATAGAAAAAATTTGCTTCTTAACAGAAATAATATGATGACATGTAGATAGTTAATTTAGTATATTTAGTTAACTAATAAATAAAATTAATTAAAATAACGGTTAAAATAAAATTAATTTAATTTTTACATTTCTAAGGTAAAATCAGCTGCCAATGAAAACTTCATAAAAACTTTCACAGAAAAAAAAAAACCTTTACCCAATGTAAAATGGAAGATGAGTGTGAAGAACAAGTACAGTTGACTAACTCATAACTGTGGGTTTGCAATCTGATCCCAGATAGCGATTGAATACTACTACTTGTAAAAAAACAAAAAGATTGAATACTACTGTTAGTTTCAGCCCTTCTTTTGTTACCATCCCTCAATTAGCCTCCCTCCAACTGGCTCCACCTCATCCCTTATTTACCCAGTCAACGTCTCTCATTCAACCCGTACTTTTTTATTATTATATTTTTATTATTGTTTCCTGATTTAAACGCGTTATGTCGAATTCCCCGTGAGTTTAATCTTCTGTTTATACCTCAAAAGCTGTCAAGCGATCAAGATTCATGAATGCTTTTCATTAGCTATGAGGAGAAGTTGGAATCCAGGGGGAAAACGCTGCTCATTGACGAAAAGAGTCTTTTTAGGAGTAATAAAGTCGTCCATCTTGGGCGATTGCCTGTGAATAAATTCGACCTGACACTTGTTCTTTCTCATAATATTTTCGCTTTGGATCAATACCTGCCGCGTTAATTATTTTTAATATTTGTGTCCGTCAACTTCATGGTTTTGTTCTCTTTAGTCTGATTTGTCTCGATTATAATATCCCCAACGTTAATTAATATCCTTAACCATAAAATAAAAAATAGAGAGTGTCGGTGCAGGGTGCAAGTGCCACCCACCCGAGTGACTCGGCCGGGTCAATGTATATAAATCTCTTTCTCATAGAAATGCAAAGCGATCGAATCATGACATACCTGTGTGCGTGTGGGAACATGAATCCTCCAATTGGACAAACCATGGTGGCCCTTTTGAAGATCCTAATTATGATTATGATTTATAAATTAACAGATGCTTCCACTGTTAATAGAGAGACCTCAGCCCCTTTTTATTTACACCTAACCCCCACTTTTAATAATATACAATAACTACCCACCAATCCTATGGCCCTACTCTTCCTTGTCATGTTCCCTTTCAAAGTTTTACTCCTCATTTATTTCCTTTCTTTTCTGGATTTTGCTCCCCACTATCTTTTAAAAATTTTCCGTTCCCATGGTTATTTGTGACGCTAATTACAACATTACGCCAGAGACTTGTACAATTATGAAATATCCGGGCTTGTATTGTTGGGTCTAGTGGGTAAAGTGACAGATGAAGCTTTTTTTAAAAAAATAAATAAATAAAAGTAATGATTGGAAAGAGCTGTCATCCACGAACATCGTCGTGTGTGCTCCATTTTTATATGTCCCGATGCCACGTACGTGTCATTTCAATGAAGCCCATCCAGTTTTCATTGACTGCCTTTTAGTTGTCAGCACTTAACAGTGGCTTTCCCCCACATTTTTATTTTATTTTATATATCTTTCCGATATGTTTTTATTCATATTGTTTTTGAGATGAACACTAATTCTGGTTAGTGCCGCACAACAAAAAATTTGGCGCGTCGGGGTAGAGAATGCAATAAACAAGCTAGCCATGAGTTACACCACCGACAAAGCTCATTACGTATCAGCTATTCTGATTTATATCCCATTGTTTGGGCTATTCGTTAGTTACCACGTCTTATTCAGCGATCCCCCACCCTGCACAACAAGATTCCTCCCTACCATCATCCAATTCTACTTCGTACTGCAATATTTATATTGCCTACGACCAAACACAATTCCATTTTTTTCCCTTTTTCTTGTATCTGCAGTTTCAATCTTTTATCCTCAATATATAGATTGTGTGGGTTTTTAAAGTATGTAAATGTATAAAGCCCATATTTACCCACCCACCAACCAATCGCATTTTTTTTACTCACATGGTAGGGAAGACTGAGTTCATTAACTTCATTTTTAAATACTGATCAATCAAATTAGCAGGTCGCTGTAGAAGAAGAATAAAGAGCGGCTAATGTTGAAACAAAGGGGCGAAAAAAGTTTAAAAATTTAAAATAGCGCAATCATAGCGTTGTGACCAGGAGAGGATCATTTTCCTACTGAATCGATGTAATGACTGGGACTAACACATGATTAGTTAATTCAGGAAATACATTGATAATTAATTAATAAATATATAAAACAGGAGAAAGAAATTTATAGTAGACGCGATGGATGAGGTGGGCGACACAGCGGTAATCGCGCGCAACCTGGACGGTCGTAGTGGCCAACCTGTTTCGTTATGTGTGATCTAGGACCACTTTTCTCACACGTGTCACCTCGCACGCCTCAACACGGATTACACGTGCGAATTTATGACCAAAGCACGCTTTTGTCCTTTTCTCTTCCCCCACCGAGCATGCAGGGACGCTCTTCATCCACCCTCTGTTATTACTCCCACTTCTGCGAATCTGGGATCAGTAAAATCTCCAGTTTACCCCTTTATTTGAATTTTGAAGTGGCGCCACACTTTTGTCACGTGACTATCACCCTGATTCAGTGCCAGAGGTGATTGGTTCCCATATGACTGATCCTCATGGACTTCCGTGCGCGCTAATCTTGCTCTTCACATCATCCGTTCCTTCACTAATCAAGGCGTCGGTTTTTATTGGTTACACTCGCCTACACCGTAACACTTGGTGATCCGCCACCCCGCTCGCCTAACCTTCTGCTTTATGATATTCCCAAATTGGCCCTCCAGCGACTTCCTCTCCTTTTCACTGTTTAAAGGCTTAAAGCTGTCGGCGACATTATTGACCCAAAAAACAAAAAAACCAAAAAATAGATGTCTAGTATTGGCTGCGAATTTTAGTTTTATTTATTTTTTATTTTGATCCAAATTTTATCCATGTCTAGATCAGTAAATTAATCTTCGCCAATAGATGGAGTTAGTTATTACAGTGGGACTCGAGCATGGGGCGCGTGAATTTGTTGACGGAAGGGGGAGATTTTAAATTTTTAGAGTAATATATAGCTAGTTTGGATTAGCTTATGAAAGCTCCATAAGTGCTTATAAATCGTGATTTACGGAATACGAAGTAGTTTTTACAGTTTATGATGTAGCTTTTACGGTCTACGAGATGCTTTTACGGCCTATGAGGTAAATATGTGGAGAAGATTTATCTCGATTTATGTAAATCAGGCTTATTATATAAACCCGATTGATAAAAGCTTGGCCAAACAAACTAATACTAATGCTTGCACGAGGCCATAAAGTCCAGCCCATTGTTACACTTTAAGGGATTGTTTAGCTGATGGATTGGGGTGGAAAAATTTTTATGGATTGTATTTATAAAAAAGTTAGAGAAGTGAAATTGAAAGTTTTTAATTAATTTTTTTTATTTTTTATTTTATTTTTATTAAAATTTTATAATCTTGTTTTTTTAATATTTTTAGATTCAAAACATAATAATTTTTCCTCCCATCGTTTCTCTTCTATTTCCCTTCTGTTAAATAGAACCTAAGAGAAAATTTTAACCGATGAAAATGTTGATAAATAGATTGCAATTTCTGAGATGATTTAAGTTTTAACCAATAATGGATAACTAAAACGATTCCATGCTATGGTAATTTTGATTATTATGAATTATGAAATACTCATAACAAGTGTGACTAATAAGCGTATTTGGAGGTCGTGTGTTCTACACTTGAATTGGAGGTTGGAATTAGCGATACCACTTCTACAAGAGAAAATGAGTTTGCATTACGTGCTGGGCGAATCTATGAACTTAAAAGCTCATTCTGTAAAATGATGCCGTTTTGGAGTTCAATGGATGGGCAAACAAGCTTAATAGATGGGCACTCAAACTCATAGATGAATTTAGTACGTAATTTGCTACAGGAAGGAAACACTACTGTCGGCCCAGGATTAAATTTTTGTTGAGCTTTTTTTTTTTGGTTCTCATAAAGAATAAATTAAAATGATTGAAATGTTATGTTCTACTAATAGTGGCTAGCTGTCTAATAATATATTATTGATCTTAAATATAAGATAAAATTGATTTTTATTTAAGAGATAGAAGAAGTTAAATAAATTACTTAATCATATAATATGTTGTGTATATTAGGTTATGTATCAATTTATAAGTTAGGTAAAATGATTTTTTAAAAAAGATAAATATAATTATTTTAAAATATTTAATTAAATTTTTTAATATTTCTAAAAAAATTAATTCTTTCTTATATTCAATAACCGAGCGAGTATTATAAATTGAAAATTAAATTCGGAAATTTTTTTGGCTAAGGTCGTGGTTGTGGGTTGCTTTGTGCTTTATTGATTAATAGATATATAAATTTATACACTTATACCTGTCTATATACTCAATGCAGACTGTAAAAGATCTGACTAGTTTACTGCAGATAATGTGTTTTATTTTGTATATTAGGTTTTTTTTGGATGATTAATTAATAATTACACTACAAACTGGAGTACAGTAATATTAGTTAATTTTTTCCGGATGCTGACCTCTCTCCTCCGTCTCTGCTTTGGCGAGTGACCTTTTAGTTTTAATGGTCTAGTTCGTAAATATCGCCTCATTCAAATTTTCTCTCTTGCCCTTGGTTTGCACAGAACAGAGGAAAGGCAGGACTGAAGCCCCTTTTCCCCTTCGTTTCAGCACGCGAAAAACCCTGGTAATTACTATTTCTTGCCATATTTTGATAAAAAAGTTGGTGCGAATGATTATTGAGATTTAAAAGGAGTCGGTGGGGAGCTAGGACTCAAGAGAAAGATAGAAAAATAATGTTACAGGGTAATTTTGTCTAATTTTATCCAGGACTGGCCTCTTTCCTTATTTCAATGGATTGAGTTTTACCAACAAAAACCTGTGAATTCTTTGGTCGTAACTCGCAATTTAAACAGATGTTGGTGAAGTTTGGACTGGGCAGGTTTTGACAGATGAACGTGCCATCTGGGTAAACATTCGGGTGGAATTCTCGTTTGACAATTTTTTTTTAAAAGAAAGGGAATATAATTGTTGGAATCAAAATCTAAAGACGTGTTGAGCTGTTACCCTCTATTTTAAGTATCTCACTCCTTCCTTGCTTATTCTTCTTATTATTACGCATGAGCCCTCCTTCATTCATTCGTTGCGAGCTGTAATTGGATGGGAACTGTGTTGGCCTCATCCAGCAGTTCGTAGCAGTGTTCTTCTCTGGTACTATTTCTCAAGCTCCCAAGCCCCTCTCCTCTCAGAAACAGTTCAAGTATAACGAGTCCTCCAATGTCACCGTAGCTCGCTAACACCTTGCTCTACTTTCTCCACCACGCTTCTGTCACTGTTTCCATTTCCCGCCTTCTTTCTCTTTTCTCACAATGAGATCAAACTTATAGCCTCTTGCTTCACCTTTCTGGTTTTAAGCTCTCTTGTTTTCTATTATTATTATTATTTTGGCATCAAAGCGTTTTACAAGGGGAAGAAGTACAGGGGGAAAAAATTGAGGGAGGGAGAGCTACTTGGAAACTGCAAATTAGTATTGTATATTATTTTTTGTATTTTTGAGGTGAGATTCTTAGATCAGACCCAGCAATGGCGCCCTTGTTCAATTGGTGGGGGAAAGAGGGCCATCGGGGCACACCAGTGGTGGTGAAGATGGAAAACCCCAATTGGTCCATGCTTGAGCTTGAGGGTCCTTCAGAGGACGACTTCCTCATCTCTGACCCCTCGGTACGTCCGAGAGACAAAGGCAGAGGCAAAAACGCTAAGCAACTCACTTGGGTTCTTCTCCTCAAAGCTCACAGAGCTGCCGGTTGCCTGACCTCCATTGCCCCGGCATTATACGGTCTAGCGTCCGCCGTGAAGCGCCGCGTCGCCTCGGGGAGAACGGACGTCGATGCCGACCACGAAAACGAAATCGGTGGCGGCCGGGCAAAGGAAAACCCTACTGTGAAGAACAGGTTCTATTCCTGTATTAAAATGTTCCTGTGGTTATCTGTGCTTCTACTACTTTTTGAGGTCACTGCTTACTTTAAGGGCTGGCATTTTGGCACTCCACATCTTCAACTGGACTATGTATGGTTAACATCATTCGGAGTGAAAGATTTTTTCGATTGGCTCTATTCCCGGTGGGTGTTGATTCGTGTAGAGTATATAGCTCCGCCCCTGCAATTCCTAGCCAATGCGTGCATTGTACTTTTCCTTGTTCAGAGTTTGGATAGACTTATTCTTTGTTTGGGCTGCTTCTGGATTCGATTTAAGAAGATCAAACCTGTCCCCAAAGAAGGTGCTGTAGATCTAGAGTCTGGTGAGAAGAGCTTCTTCCCTATGGTGCTAGTGCAGATCCCTATGTGCAATGAGAGAGAGGTAACACTGGGCATAGTACTAATTTTTTTTCAACCCTTGAGTTTCTCTTTTATGTTGATCTGACTGGTGAGGTTTCTTTGTGCTCAGGTTTACCATCAGTCAATTGCTGCAGTTTGTAATTTAGATTGGCCCAAAGACATGTTGCTAATTCAAGTTCTGGATGACTCTGATGACCCGACAACACAAGCGTTGATCAAGGAAGAGGTGGAAAAATGGCAACAAGAGGGTGCCAACATATTGTACCGACATCGAGTGCTTAGACAAGGGTACAAGGCTGGTAATCTCAAGTCTGCCATGAACTGTAGCTATGTTCAAGACTACGAGTTCGTTGCTATTTTTGACGCTGATTTTCAGCCCACTCCTGATTTTCTTAAAAGGACTGTTCCTCACTTCAAGGTTTGTTATGAGGACGACTCACAAGAAAATTATTGTTTTCAATTGGCTTACTAGGATAGTTAGATGTATGTAAGTAAATCTACTTGCTGCTACTGCAGGATAATGAGGAATTAGGACTAGTTCAAGCAAGATGGTCCTTTGTGAACAAGGATGAAAATTTGCTAACAAGGTTACAGAACATTAATCTGGCATTCCATTTTGAAGTCGAACAGCAAGTGAATGGTATTTTCATTAATTTCTTTGGGTTCAATGGAACGGCTGGAGTGTGGCGAATTAAGGCTTTGGAGGAAGCTGGTGGGTGGTTGGAGAGGACCACTGTTGAGGACATGGACATAGCTGTTCGAGCTCATCTCCATGGCTGGAAATTTATTTTCCTCAATGACGTGGAGGTTTGCCTCATTAATTCACATATCTTCTATATATTTTATCACTGTTCATCAATTCTTATAGCTGATCATTACTTTTTAACGAGTGCAGTGCCAGTGTGAACTTCCAGAATCTTACGAAGCTTACAGGAAACAACAGCATAGATGGCATTCTGGGCCAATGCAATTATTTCGCCTTTGTCTGCCTGACATCATACGGGCCAAGGTATGCATATGTCAATTTATATAACCACTCTTCTGTAATTCGATTATGGTGCATGCATAATGACAGTGGTAACAATTTTATTCTCACAGATTGGCATGGGGATGAAGTTCAATTTAATATTCCTCTTCTTTCTCCTAAGAAAATTGATATTGCCCTTCTATTCATTTACCCTTTTCTGTATAATTCTACCCATGACAATGTTTGTTCCGGAGGCTGAGCTTCCTGCTTGGGTTGTGTGTTACATCCCAGCCACCATGTCATTTCTTAACATCCTTCCAGCTCCAAAATCCTTCCCCTTCATCGTACCTTACCTCCTTTTTGAGAATACCATGTCGGTGACCAAATTCAATGCAATGATCTCTGGACTATTCCAGCTTGGCAGTGCATATGAGTGGGTTGTGACCAAGAAATCTGGTCGTTCCTCTGAGGGCGACCTTGTTTCATTGGTTCATAAAGAGCCAAAGCATCAGAAAGCAGCATCAGCGCCTGATCTTGAGGAAATACAAAGACAGGAGCAGAAGGCTGCTTCTGAGAAGAAGAAGAAGAAGAAGCACAACAGAATATACATGAAGGAGCTTGCCCTGGCTTTCCTGCTACTAACAGCTTCTGTGAGGAGTCTCTTGTCTGCTCAGGGAATCCATTTCTACTTCTTATTATTCCAAGGGATATCCTTCCTGTTAGTAGGTCTAGACTTGATTGGCGAGCAGGTTGATTGATTGAAACCGAATTTGATAGGAAGAGCTTTGTACAGAATTGTAGATGATTAATCATAAAGCCAGTGAACAAGCACGGACACTGGACCCGTCCCAGCTCTATAAAGTCCTTCATAGACAGGTTATTATGAAGACGGTGCAGGCAAGTGCTGAGGCATGGTCCTCCACGCAGGAATCCCAATCCTATTCCACTTAATTACGAGATGACATTGTTATATGGCCCCAAACGTGATGACTTCAGTTCAATTCAGGAACCAATACACCAGAAACTGGTGGTAGCTCCTTTGATATGTTAGTTTTCTTTTTTCATTTCTTCGTTCATCCCTCCCACTTTGTAAGTTTCTGTCTATTCTTTAGTTAATTGTTGGGATCAATTCTTTTGTAACAAATATCTGTGGCCCGAAACACGAATTGGGATTTTGTTGAGTCAGGAGCAAAATTTATCCTGTGGTCATGTGTTTCTGAATATAAATGCTTCATTCATTTTGTCAAGTTGCCTAAATGGTAAGAAAAGTGGGATCTTCTTAGCTGTGCCGAGGCATCAACATTACCTAGAATGTCCCGTGACGTGATGTTTTTAACTCAAGTGGTGACTTGAAATTCGAAAATTTGCCATGTGGAATGGTCACCTATTTCTCAGCATTAAATTCATAAAAAACTAAAGCCAAATTACAAAATGGAAACTTCTTTCACTCTCAGCATGAAAGAGACCCATCTTTAGGTTGACCCAAGAGAAGGTTAAACAAATTCATGTGGCTTTGAAATGTATATTCATGCAAAGGTCAAAGAAAAGTGAATTACGAATTACGAAATCTCCAAGAAACTGAACCTATTTGGATCAAGTGAGAGCTGAACTAAAAGCAAGAGGCTTGAATTGGGTGAGAATTGGAGGGAGGTGGGAATACTTGTGAGGGCATTGGTGGGTGGGGAGTGTTTTTTTTTTTCAGCTGGTGGTTGTTATTATTGGAATGAATGGTATATATATGATGCTGAGGAGGCAGGATGCACCAGGGCACGTGGCGATGTGGGGCCTCACCGGACGGCTGGTTGTTGTGTAGTTGCAGGCACCTTCCCCCACCACTATTTGATTCGATTCGTATATAATTGATGATGCTCATTCACATTCATACCGTCTTTTTTATTATTTGACACTTTTTTAAGCCTCACACATAATGATTTCCCAAACATCAAATTATAAAACAATATCAAGGGGCTAAGGAATAGTATCATCAGTTTTTAATTGAAAGAAGGAAGAAATGACAGGTAAAAGGCCTAAATGGGTCTACAGTTAATAGCGTTTTTGTCCAAAGTTTGATGCGTTTTGTGCTATATTTTGTTATTCTTTTCGTCAAGTAATGGTGGAAGCAAATAAGCATTACCTACACGGGAATTCTTTTTCATCTCTTGAAGGAAAGCTAAACATGTGTATCGTATGATAGAGGCCAAAAATAAGCCAATACGTAAATGATTTTGTCGGCCAGTGTGTCCAAGCGAGATTGTGGAGCTTGCTTGCAAGTTCAGTTTTGTTTAACGATCTTGTATATAGGAATAATTTTTAACACCAAGTCATAGTGGAATTGGTGAGGCCTGAAGGGAAACATTTGATGTAGGAGAGAGGAAGCAGAAGGGAAGGGTAGGGTCAATTATGGAGGGGGACTCTCCTTAAATGAAAGGGCTACCATAATAGACTAAGCACCAACCAAATATAGAACAAGTGAACTGTATTTGGGCGCTCAGATTCTACCATGTGCTTTTGTCTTCCATCATAACACCCACGAAATTCAGACATTAATTCTGATGGCAACATTTTACATACCACAATTTGGAGCAGAGAAGTGATATCAACATGAGTGAACTAATGGAAAGATGAGGCATTTTCTTGAATTTCTGGCTCAGCAGCTCGCGTCTCACTCTTATATTATATTTGTACGTACCGGATGAGAATATCAATATATGTATGTATGTAATAAAAAAAATGGGACATTTTAAAATATTTATATGATTAATAAGTGAGAAAATTTTTAATAATGAGTCATTCGTACAAGTTTATCATGCTATTAATCTCGATATTCTGCATTTCTTCTCATTCCAAACAAGAGGGGTTCCCATCCATCCAAACATAACTTCATCTTTTTCCACCGCTCCTCTTCGTCTTCCTCTTCTTTCTTCGTCACGCCTAGTGTGTGTCGGCGTAATCCCACGATGACTGAATAATGAGACGCCGTGATCTAAAGATGTCGGGGAGGTCGAAGAACTTGTCTCGTCCTCTCTGGTTTGCGTCAGTGTCAAGGCGTTGGTTTGCATTATCCTGTCATAAACATATATTATGGTTTTTGTCTGATTTTGAAGACTGGGGACAGACATAATTTTTAATTCTTAAAGTTCTCATTATAAAAGTATGTTTTTCCTTTGCATTTTTTTTTAAACAAGGATCCAGTTCAATATTCTAAACATGTTCCCTTGATGTTTAGAGTCCTTGGATGGACATGAAATCTAGGCCTTCTTTTATTTGGGTCGTTTATACCCCCATCTTACCCTTTCCCTTCCATACCTGACACCTCCTCCACTCCAAGCCTCTGAAGTCTAATGTAAATAATCCCCTTTGTTAAATAGGAATTTATGATACAAATATAGTGCCTTTGGTTGGCAGTTTTTTTTTTTGGGAATGAAAAACTAGATTCCATTAACATAATCTCAAACAACAAATGTTACAAACAAACTTATCTACCCGCCTCCTGATATGCAAGTGGAGGTTGATTAAAGAGAATGAAATTTTCAACAATGTTATGAGCTAATTTAGCCAAATGATCGGCTAAACTATTATCCTCTCTATGAATTTGCGTAATCAAAACTTGACATTTCTTTTAAAAACCACAATCTAGCATCATTTATAATATCCTTAAAGGGATGAGTCTAATCACAACCCCTAGTAATATTATTTATAGCTTCAACAGAATCAGATAATACAACCACCTTCTTGTACCCACGATCCCAGCATAATTATAATCCTTAGATGATTACAATGATTTCCGCTATAGTTGGAGGAATAGATACAAGTTTTCGAGCAAACCCGCAAATCCAGCTTTTATCGTCTCTGCGAATAGCACCTCCACAACCGCTTCTTCTTGACTCAAGCACTGATGCATCCACTTCAAGAGAGAAAAAACCATTTTGACGTTCTTGAATTACCGAATTAGCAACATTGAGATTATTATAGAATTGACAATTTGATATTAAATCCCTGTGCCAGTTAGCACGAAAAAGGCTATTATAAGCATTTGTGCTTTCAAATTCTGCATCCTCTCCAAACAGGTTCCTGCATCGAGTCACCCATATATCCCAGCACACATACCTGAACAAGATGGGCCATTGGATTTTCTTTGTAAAATCTCTACCTGCTTCCTGCTTAAGGTTCCATTTTAGCCAATCCATGCCTTAAAGTGTTGTAAACTTCTCCCATAAAACTGGTTTAATAATTGAGATCCATCTTTCCCTGGCATTGTTACAATCCCTCATTAAATGCATTAAAACCTCATCCTGGTCGCATCCAAATAGGTATCTTATTGACTCCTCAATTCCTCTCTGAGCTCTCAGATGTGCTGTATGAATTCGTCCATGAGCGAACATCCACATAAAGGACTTGATCTTCTCTGGTACTGGCCATTTCCATAATAACTTCCAAATAGGTTCTTCATCTCGATGAGTACCTACAGAAAGAAAATGATATGAAAAATTTACAGAGAACCTACCGTCAGAAGTTGGCCTCCAGTAGTATTTATCCTCTCCTCTAGCCGCACAAGGAGGATGAGCATACATGATTCTGTCAACAACTAAATGATGAAACCATTTGTTCAATTTGCTCCAATCCCACTCTCCCCCCAGTTCCACATAATTAGCAACTTTGTCCTTTTCTTCAACGAAATCTTCATATCCAGGAATAAGATTAATAAGGGGTCTATTTAATTCGGACCAATTGTCAAACCAAAAAGAGGTTGATTCACCATTACCAATTTTGACCCCAACCCCCTTTTCTTCAACGAAATCTTCATATCCAGGAATAAGATTAATAAGGGGTCTATTTAATTCAGACCAATTGTCAAACCAAAAAGAGGCTGATTCACCATTACCAATTTTGACCCCGATCCCCTTATCAAATTTGTCCCATATTGAGATTATTCCTCTCCATGTATAAGTTAATACTTCCTTTTTCCATATTTTAGGCCTAAACCTTCCCCACAGTTATATTTATTCTGAAGAACCTTGACCCATAAAGCCTCTTTTTTAGTCAGAAGATTCCAACAAAGTTTCATAACAAATGCTTCATTTTGTTTGCATAAGTCTTTTATTCCTAATCCTCCATCTCTTTTGTCTTTTTTAATTTGCTTCCAAGAAACAAGATAGATATTTCTTCCTTTAACATCATCTCCACAAAGGAAATCTCTACTCTTCTTCTCTAGTTCCTTCACCAACCCTTTTGGAAGAAGCATTGTTTGCATAAAATAAGTTGGTAACGCAGTTAAGATAGCTTTAATAAGGGTAGTACGCCCAGCAAAGCTCAAACATCCATGCTTCCAACCTGCCAATTTCTTCTTAGTTTTTTCCAAGATCGGGGTAAACACATAATTAGATACTCTCTTATGAATTAAGGGAATAATCAAATATTTGCTTAAATCACCTGTAAGACCAACTCCCATCATTTGACTAAGGTGAAGCGCTCTGGATCCATGAACATTTTTAGAGAAACATACTTTAGTCTTGTTCTTATTCATTAGATGACCAGAAGCTCCGCAAAAAGACTGTAAACATTCCATAATCCTTTCAACCCGGGCCTCTGATGCTTCGCCAAATAAAATGAGATCATCCGCAAAGAATAAGTGAGAGATATACGGGCTTTCCTTCTTCAGTTGAATTGGCTTCCAAGTACCATCCTCAATAACATCCTTAATACTATGGTTTAATCTGTGCATACATAGAGTAAAAATATATGGAGAGATAGGATCTCCTTGCCTTATGCCTCTAGAAGATGTGAAAGTCTCTATAGCTTCCCCGTTCCATAGAATCTGGAACGAAGGAGTAGTAATGCAAACCATTATAGCACTACACCACTTTTCATCAAAACCAACAACTTCAAGAGTATCTCGAATAAAAGTCCACTCAAGTTAATCATAAGCTTTTTCAAGATCAACTTTAACTGTCATCCATCCCTTCTTCCCAGTCTTTGTTTTCATGGAGTGAATAACCTCTTGGGCTATAATAATGTTATCACTGCTCTGCCTTCCTGCAATAAAACTGCACTGATGATCTTGTACAATCTTCCCTATCACAATACGAAGTCGCTGACTAATCACTTTAGTAATGATCTTGTAGCTCACATTACATAAGGATATAGGTCTAAAGATCTTAATAGTCTCTGGATTTTCCCCTTTCGGAATAAGGACAATATTTATGTCCTTCACCTTTTGTGGCTCGTCAAAAAATCTATTGACCATATTACAAATCGATTCCTCTACTAACTTCCAATACTCCTGATATAACACAGCTTGTATACCATCTAGACCTGGAGCTTTAAAGGCTCCAAGATCAAAAACAGCAGCTCGAATATCCTCATTAGAAACATCAGCATGAAGAATATTTAACTCTTCTACATTAAGGTTAGGGAACTGAGAACATGTCCTAATATGAAAAATATCATCCATCCCAGTCTTAAACAGCTCCTTGTAATACTGAAGAACAATATTTCTCGGAGTATGCTGGTCAAAAACTCATCTTCCATCAATGTCTTTAAGTCCCTCGATTCTATTCCTTCTTTTTCTGATAGTAGCATTAGTATGAAAGAATTTGTTATTTTTATCCCCCCATTTGAGCCAATTACATCTAGATTTCTGAAACCACACCAATTCTTCTTGAGTCAAAACTTTGTTATATTCTTTTCAGAGCTTCTTTTCAGTTTGAACAAGATACTAGTTGTCTCTTCTTGCCCTTGATCTTTCCACTCCCTCTATTCTTCTAAGGATATTCTTCTTTTTTATACTTAAATTCCCCACTCTACTTTTATATCCCCAAAACCCTCTTCAAGAAACCAAGCAGCATGACATCTGAAGGGTGGATCCACACGCCTAGACCTTGTATCAGGAGAACTTTTGAAAAGAATTGGTCTATGGTCCGAACCAAACTTATTCAAGTGAAACAACTTAGATAAGGGATATAGACTATTCCAATCACCATTAGTGAAAGCCTAGTCAAAATATATCTATCTCCAACAAATTCAGTTTCAATCAATTGAGCTTGATCAATACACTCTCCAAATTGTCTCATTGATCTAAAATTGGGCTGAGATCTTCCTTTTTTATCTTCCGTCGAGAGGTAAGCATTAAAATCACTCATAACAACCCAAGTCCCATTAACATTATTACTAATATCAACTAGCTCACTCCATAAATTACATCTGAGTATGCAATTGGGTTCTGCATAGATGCTAGATAAAAGAAAACTCTCAGAATTTTCTAAAGGCACAACTTATAGGTGAATAGCTTGCGTGGATGAAGAGACATAAGATATAGAAATAACTTCTTTATTCCAGAGAACCCAAATGCCTCCTGCATAACCCGTAGCTTCCAGTCTCAACCAGGTGTTAAAACCCAACTTGCATATAACTTTATCTTCCCTTTGTCCACTGATACGAGTTTCCGTAAGAATAAGAATTTTAATTTTCCTTCCATACATCACATCTCTAACTCTTCCAGGAAAAGATTTTGAGGCTACACCCCTACAATTCCAAGATAAGATAATCATACTTAACAAAATAAAAGAAAGAAAGAAAGGAACCTGGGCAATTAATGTCCTGACATTGATAATTCCATGTCTTCATTGACTCTTTGCAAATCTTCTTTGGCTACATCTTGATTTTCAGCCCACATATCATTTTGGATATATCTCTCATTATATGAAGAAGAAACATGAGAAAGATCATTAAGAGATTGTTCATGTTCTAAAGCTTGACTTGCTATTTCTTGATTTAGAATAGGAGGATTATGAATCTCAGCATGATCTTGATCTACCTCTCGCGTCTCTTTACTTCTCGAAATTGCATTTTGACTAACATGTTCCAAAGCTTGGTTTATGACTGACGGCCCGCCCTTCAACAATAAACCGAAGACAATCTTATGTGCCCGACCCACTTTCTTCTTCTTCAACATGTTGGGTAATACCTTTGTTACTGAAATATTTCCTTTCTTTTTACTTACACTTGCTATTCTTTCCATCCCCTTGTTTTTCTCCGCTATTGGCCCACTTAGACTACTACTCCTTTGCTCAAAATTCATTTCTTTGTTAGTTTCTTTCTCATTATGCTTAGTTTCTTTCTCAAAAGTGCCTGTATTAACTTTCTCTATCACAACTTTTTCCGTCACAGGTGAACTAGTACTCTGCATATCTTTTTTTTTGTATTAGAAGCTCTCCAATCTCTTTTCTCCTCCATTGTGTAGGATTTCCTCTTTTCATATCAATCTTTTTTTTCTTCTAATGATTTATTTTCTACATCTGTTTTTTGAGGATGTCAAATCTTGTCCTATCTAACTTCTCATTTTGTTTCACATTTTCTCGACCGTTTCCATTTGGTTTGGGGATCTGTGGTTGAAATGAATCATTTCTCTAGCCTCAACGTTTAGATTTCGTAATCTTCATCCACTCTCCATACTCCTCTTCTACTGGAATACCAAGAACACTTATTGCTAGTTGCTTCCCCTGCTTAATCTCTTCCTGCTTCGTTAAAATTGTGTGCGACTCTCCCTGTTTTGTTGTTTGTATTTTCTTCTGCAACCTTTGTGGACAAGCCTCCTGTATATGCCCATATATTCCACAAGTGAAACATATAGTATCTAGCCCCTCATATTCCACCTGATAGACTTGATTTCAAAGAGAAAACCTAGCTTGAAATTGTTTATTTAAATCAACTTCCACACTTACTCTCGCATATCTTTCTCTTTCCACACAGTGCTGATTATTTTCTTTCTGTGTTAAAGTATGGAGATCCACCTTGAGTGCACGTCTAATTAAATTCCTAATCTCCATCATACACTTTTCTGAATACATGTTTAATGGAAGGGTGAGAATCCTAATCCAAACCGCTACTTTACGCACTTTGTTACAGTAGGGATTAAAGTTTGGACTCCATCGCTGAACGGCAAGGTAGTGGCCCTGTATAAGCCAAGGCCCATCGAACATTAACTTGTTATACAACCCTTCTTCAGTTGTTTTGAAAACATACTAATAATTTGGAAGATCAATTAGTTCAAAATTATTAGAACGCTGCAGTGACTTGACCCTGTCCTTCATCATATCAAGATTTGTCTTTCTGCCCAAAACTTTCAAGATTAGAGCATCCTTCCACGGCTTACAAAGCTCCTTAAGACGTTCATATGAAATATTGAGTCTGGGAATAGATCCTATGATTTTCTTCTGTTCGTCAGTCAGCTCTGGTGCTGCCTCTTCTTCCTCTTGCAACCATTCCTTCATTCTTTCCTCAAGATTTTTATCAAAAGCCTTTTCTTCATTTCCCAGAAGCTTTTCCTTGTAGGAAATTTGAGATTTGGATATCATTTTTTATTTAAAACTCTGTTGTGGTACGTAGTTCTCCATTCTAGCATCCATTTTTATTACTTCTTCAGATTAGCACACTAATTGTTCATCCATAATGTCTTCCTCTTTTGCATTTTTTCCCCTTCTCCATGACATTTGGGATCTTCATTGTTTCTCACCAAATTATGCTTACCTAACGTCCCCATCACAGAATTCACTACCCTTCATAAATGGGTAAATGAACACACGAACATACACAACAGCAAATAAGATGCCAAAACCAGAGACAACCAACAATAATCAGATTAATTCAACAACCAAAACCCAACCCCTTACACTTGGCAACAACAAACCCAAAGAATAATGTCAAGATTTTCAGATTAAAACACAAAGAACCAAAACAGAACCTGATCGTGACGGCATCGAAACTCTGGAATGTTTAGAATGACTGCAACGACACTGCTGAACTTGGAGATCAAGAAGATTCTTGCATAAATCAACAAACAAGAAACTTTCTTAGAACTTCACAGCCTAGTAGGCCGCCGTTGTCGTCGTCGGAAACCTAGTAAACAACGGCAACACAACCTGGTAGGCCGCCGTCATCGGAGACAACCGTTGCAGTAGGCAACAATCAAAAGCTTTACTCACGGAGTTTCTCTCTCTAGAACATCGAACAGAGCTAAGAGCAATTTTTTGTCTTCAATATAGACCTGGTAAACTGCAGCGACACAGCTTGGTAGGCCGCCGTCGTCAAAGAAGGAGGCCTGGTACACAACAGCGACGCAACCTAGTTGGCCGCTGTCGTCGAAGACGACCGTTGGAGTAGGCAACGGTCAAAAACTTTACTCAGAGATTCTCTCAAACTAAATTCCTTTCGCCTTTTTTGGTTGGCAGTTTTAATACTTATAAATGATTTTATTTCATGGATATTCCTCAATCCATCCTATAAATGATAGGATTAAACTCACATTCCAGACTGTTTTCAAAAAATATCCGTCCATGACATTACTTTTCCAAAGGGTGCCCTTATTGTATTTTATCAAAATTCATTCTTATTAGAGTACTATTTAGCAAAAGGGTAGGGGGAAAACCAAAAGTGAATTGGAAAGCCAGAGGATGAGCACCAAGTGCTAGGCTAGGAAGTTGGCAGTGACCATTTCTCAAGTTCTGAGCATGGAACACCAATTCCGGTGCACGCATGTTGAAATTTCATAAATTAAGTTGGGGCCATTGATGTTCACGGGAAAGTGGAGTCAATATCTTACCTTTTATATATGTTGCGACTGCTATGCAAGCTCTTCATTCATTACAATTTCTTTCTTTCTCTTCTTTCCAGTGAACAAAACAAGAAAGGCCAAAAACCCTTGCAATAACCCAAAAAAGGGGGAAAAAAAGTTTCACACTTGTTTCTAATTTGCAACTCACTAGCTGAAAACAATCATTAACCACCTTCACCAATCAGAGCCTGTCTTCCTTCCCTCAATATACATAATAATATTGCATGAATCTAACAAGTCATCTTCTGCTAAAAATTCGAAGAGCCAACAGTTAGGTATTAAACATCCTATACAACTCCACCCTTATTCCTCTTTTCCCACTCTCTCTCTCTCTCTCTATTTCCCCCACCTTTTCTCAGCTTCAGTTAAATTGTGCACTCAGCTTGAAAATTCATAGTCCCCTGTTGGAAGAAGTAAATCCCATCTAATGGAATCCAATTACCTTGCACCCATTACAACTCTGTTTTCAACCTCCCTGTTCAACATATTAGCATTCCATTATTCATGAGAGCATAAAAACTTGGAACTGATTAGGCATATAGGGAAATCGTAAGTATTACCACTGGGTCCTGCATTGTCAAGAGCTGTACTGGAATCATATCCCATTCCATACAAGTTTTGGAACTCATGCTCTAAAACACCCTGCATCAATAAAAATCACCATTTTCAGATCCAAGATTAGTTCAGAGTTAATATGCCTTGATACTGTGATGTTTACCTGAAGCAAGGGAGGGAATGGTGGTGATGTGTTGGGTATGCCTGGTCCTGGAAGAGTTCCCTGAAAACTTCCACTAGGGAACGGGTGAGAGGAGTTCATAACATATCCACCGATAGTCCCATTTGCGATGCGTGACTGAAGAATCTATGCAAAGCAGGTGAACCTAGAGATTTAATAGTGTGCAATAAAAGAGGGAATCAAATTACAAAATTAAATTGGGAGTTTTGTCACTCACATCTTTGGATAGGATCCGTTCTACATCAAAATTCAGTTCTGGGTTCACGGTGGCAAGTTTCATTGACAAAAACTGCAAAAATATCTTATCGATCTTGTTAATGCAGTTGTCTTCAAGAATATGCAGTGAATTAAATTAACAGATTATAGACAACACTCATTTGCAATTAAATACTTAACAGATAATGAGGCATGTGCGTAGTGGACATGACATCAACATTATTGTTTGCATAAACAGAGTATACTTGGTTAAATAAGCGGCCCTAGATTCTAGGAATGTGAACAAATGTATAATAATATTTTTCATGGCAGAAGAGCATACCTCAACCTGTTGCTGCAACGATTGCACATAGTTAATAATCTCATCCAGCATCACTGCTTTCCCAGTTATCTATAACAAGTCATTGACAACAGAAATTCAATATTTGACATCAAAAATACTCCGTGAGAAAATTACAAATAGGGCGATCTGTTTGTTAAACCTTGTTGCATCCTGGAACAAGTTCTTGAAGCAACCTCATTCGCTCACTAATCTTCTCTCTTCTTACCTACAACCAAAAAGTTGCAAGACTTCAGGACCTTTATAAGATGAAATAGGTATTCTTACAACAACACTTGAGTAAATAAGGTGTACCCTTTCTGCAAGGCTATGACTATTTGTAGCTTGGCCTCTTCGAGCCCTCACATGAATGAAATTCTCTTTGGGAGCTTCTCCACTTTGAGAGTTGTCTTTAACTTGCTTTGATGATTGCTTACCACGCAAATCCGCACCAGGATTGTTTTGCTCAACCTTTTGTTTCTTCTCATCTTGTTCTTTTGCCCCATCTGAGCTCTTCCCAGAAGAATCCTTCATTGGTTCCCCTTCAGCATTCTATTAAGAAGTCATAAAGCCGTGTTCAATCAATAAATCCAACCACATGAAAAGAGTAATGAGAAATAAAAATTTCTATGTCCTAACTGAGACTGATTAGAATGCTTGATCTACCTTGTTTGGACTGAACGTAGGATTCTGATCAAGCCCTCGTTTTCTTCTACTTGCATCAGGTGCAGATCCTGTGGCTCCTTCTTCAGGAGTTGCATTTAACGAAGCCCTATTCATGGCTGCCTCCTCGTTTTGGTTATAACTTGGGCCGTACCTTGTATTAGCTAAATCAGAACACCCACCATGTTGGGGAAAAGAGCCAACCATTTCGGAGAAGCTTCCACTTGCATAGGAAGGAACAGCGAAATTAGATTCGGACACATATGGAACAAGGTGGTGAGATGTGCTGCTCATTCCCTGATTTTCCAATACAATAGGGTAAGATGAACTGCCAAACTCACTGTGAGAAACCATGGAAGAGCCTCCAAAAGTTTGAGTCTGACTCAGGGAACCAAGAGGATCCCAGGTGGAAGAAGAAGACCCAAGAAAAGGATTAGTCACAACATGAGGCTTGGCCATAGACACAGAGCTAATTGCAATCTCAGAAATATTGGTGCTCAAACCAGATGACGTGCAATTCAGGATTGTCTCTTGTCCATGTTGAAACCCCATGGCATTTTCATGACCACCCATCTCCTGGATTAAAATGATAAACTCCTAGAACTCTTTAACTAATGACCTGTATAAAATAGCTGAATCCTGGCTCAAGGGGCAGCAGATAGAAACAACCGTGAAGAAGTAAACAAAATCATGATTAAAGGGGTAAACAAATTTTGACTAAGTTTTGGGGGAGGAGATATCTTGCAGGACTCAACAAGGAACAAAACAGGGTTGTCAGCTTTATAGGACTGAGAGAAGAAGTTAAAGTAAAAGAAGAAACCACCTCACTCTCTCATTGCAGCATAGATAGACACAAAGTAAAAGGAATATAATGTTATTCGTCACCAGCTAGCTACCTCTCTTTGCTTCAGGAACCCTAGGATCAAGACTTACTATATTGCTCAGAAAAGGGAAAAATGCTCCCCCTCACACAGGAAAGTGAACCTTTCAGAGCATAAAGCGGACTTGGACAAACAATGGGATTTAGTTATAACAGCTCATCAATCAAGCTCCCAATAAAAGCAGATTCCCTTTTCTCCTTTGCCCCCTAAACATACTACGATTTCTATTCCTTCAAACACCAGTATGTGATTGAGTGTGAGCAATCTTTGAGTCTCTTCGGCCCAGTAAGAGATATTCCTTTGTCAATGGAAATCCGAACGAAGAAACAGCAAGTATATTTGATTTTGATTTTGAGACATGAAAGGAAAGAGAAGCTGTGGAAAACTCTAATATAAATAGTGGAATGGGAATCTAAGAGAAGCAACAAGGACCGGAGGCATCAAATTCTAATCAAATCAAATAAAATGCTGTGACTGGGGAAAGAGGCAGGGTTTTAACACAGTGCTCTATAGGCTATAGCATACTATACTATACTACACTATACTGGTGTGCCCAACCGTATCGCCAGGGGCATCGAATGATTTCGACGAGCAAAATCCCAATTTCACCAAATGGGTAGAATAAAAATCGAACTTTTATAGATTGCAGACAGGACCAGCCAGGAGCTACAAAGCTAGAGAGAGGAAACGAGAGACTGAGAGAGAGTCTTTGCTTACCACTTACCAGCCCAAGCTAAGAGAGATGACAAGTATGATTATTTTTTAAAAAGAAAGACACACTAACTACTGCCAACTGCTCCTGTTGGTGAATTATTGCAGGACCTAATCTCTTTTTTCCTCTAAGCTTTACTCCACGTAAAATTAGGTTTAAATTAATTATTACGCCTTTCTCTTTTTTCTGAGAGCGTGTGCGTGCGTGCGTGTATTTTTTTTTCCTCTCTCTTCTTCCTTTTTGCTTTCTTCTAAAAAACGTAGACCGGATTCAAGAGGTCCTTCTCTTGAAGGCCAAGCTTGCTCCCTCTGTATTCATTGACATGCTTGTTTTATATATTTCATTTTAAAAATCTTTGTACTGACACACATGCCAACTGTAGTAACAGAGTAACAGACCTATCGCTGTGCTGTTGCACACTCACTCTTTCATTTTTTTTTAGGACCCGCACGGTGATCACCTAACCTCCATCAACCCGACCCCACCTGACTGATTCGCCTGGATGGAGCCCACGGGACAGGTGTAAGGCTGTGATTGAGGAAAGCAATGGACTTGGGTGCAGGGGATCAGTATACAAAATATATAAATGTGGGAGAGTAAAGTAATGATGGGGTAGGAGGGAAGGGTTTTGGTATAAATTAGAGGGAGAGGAACATAAGGAATAATGGAATCTAATGATGAAATTTACGTTCTTTGTCTGGGTGTACGTTTTTCCAGCTGTACAAGGGAAGGGGAAGAATACGGTCAAACTAAAATTATATGCGGTCAACAGGGTAGCCTGGTTGTGATCTTGCTGGAAGCCCCCTCAAAATGACCAAAATTCCGACATTAACGCCCTCATTTTCTCCTTCATCATGATCTACCCCTCAAATATGACACCATTTCGAGTCACCTACCTATTAAGCTTATCATTAATTCCTCATCAAACGAATCAAATCAACCCCTCTTTTTTCTTTTTTCTTTCACCCCTTTTCTTTGGCTGCTTGCGACTCTGGTTGTGGTTTGAGCTTAGTGATGGATCTGCATGAACTGGAAAAGTTCGGTCTCCCTTATAAACTAAATATATTTACCCACTCCCTCATTTATAGGAGGACGATATTTCTGAAATTTTGCTAAATATTTATAGCTTAAAATAAATGGATATCGTGGGCGCAAATGCTAACCCACAAAAACGATATAGCTGACAGCAAAAAATAACGTATAGACAACAAGTAGAAAAACTTTGAAGGTAAAACCTCTAAATTCTGTACACGATGAGCCCTGGATTAAAAATATTTGTAAACCTTTTAAAACACACACCCTCTAACCTACCTACAAGCTTAATGAAATAGAAGCCTCGTAGTCCTCTATATTAGGTGCAGGAGACAAGATAAATGAATAAACAGGAAATTTTATTTGCATGACACTCGTATTATTTTCATTTTTTAACTTCATCCTGCGTACTAATTTGGGTAACAGATTCAAGTTGAAAGTTGGACAGATTCATAAAAATTTCCCTTATGGTGATCTAAATTGGGCAGTCCCTGACTAGTCAATGCTTGTAATTAATGTCTCCACCAGATGATAGGGACATGCTTTGAGACTACAATGCAAAATAATACAAATAGAGAGGCCTAACTTTAAGAATTATTTTTTTGCCGTTGATCTTATGAATATATTACTGCAGACGATGTATTCATGAGAGCGTGAATAATTAGCAAAACATTCTAATTTTGATTTTTTTACTGACTCGTGAAGATATACACAAAGAAAAGTCTGTACAATTTATAATTTCTTAACTAAGAAAAATCTGTAAGTTGATCATTAGTGAGTATTACGGCAAATTGCACAAGCATGTTAAAAAAATGGCAACAAAGCTTTTAAATTTAAAGGCACGCTCATCTCACTATGTTTCATATTTTTATTTACTAATTAATAATCTTTTTCATGGCCCAGAGAGACAAGAGATTTGATAGGGGAAACCAAATCTCTGCTAAGTCAAAGCAACGTTCCGATTCGCTGATTCTGATTTAACAAACAAGAGAGGAAAATGGTAGAAAAATAAATATGCATGTAGATTAAAAGATATAAAAGAACAGAAGCAGAAAACCAAAAAACAAAAATTGTTATACAGCTAGCGTTGCTGGAGTACTCTATCCAATCTATAATATGTGACACTTCAATTATATTATTCAATTATATTATGAAAAATAAAAAATGATAGTTAAGTTATTTAATATGTTATAAAATATAAATTATTCTCACTTTTATCTTACTTGAGAAATATGTTTAATTGCATTGAGAATGTTATTTTAAAGAGAGTGAGGATATATCGAGTTACATGTTTGTTTGGAATAGCGATTATAATATTAAAAAGTAATTTTTCAATCGTAATTTTCATTACACGAGGTAAGTATGTGAGATGAATTTTATATTGATTTACATGAAAAACACTTATAAACTAAAATTAAGCTATAAGTTGGAAAGTGAATATTAATCACAAAGGTAAACCATAAAAAAAGAGCATCAATTAAACTAGAAGTGACTTAGTGTGTGTTTCGGATAATGGTGAGAAAAATGATTTATTTTCAATCTAACTTATGGAAACTTAAGATTGGGTAAAAGTCAGATTGTGTAATATGTTTTATGTTTGGATTGATAATTGTATAAGTGTTTTTGCGAAAGTCAAAACTTATTTGGATTTGTGATTGCATAAGTGTTTTTATGGTAATTGTATGGAAAAAAAGATATTTCATATTATGAAGAAGCAGAAAAATGTAAGATAAAAAATGTGGTGCCAAGATACATAAATTTGATCCAAAAATATTACATAACTAATTGGATCATATGTCCCGCACAAGCTGGTCTCTAATCATGTCACGAATACGATTCATTTAGGTTAAAGATGTCCCAGCATAATTGGTCGACGAACTATCATCCTCTACAGTAGTATTATCTTCATGAGCTATATTCTCATTTTCTACTTTATCAAAGTTAACATCATTTTGAAAATTTCTCCTAATAAAGTTATGTATAGCCATTTTTACGTAAACTAAGCGGACTAGTGTTTCATAACTGTATTTACGCATTTTTTGCAATATTTCAAATCTATTCTTCCATACTCTAAAATTCCTTTCAATTGTTGACCTCAAACTAGATTGATAAAAATTGAAGGTCTCTTTATCATTTCCAAATGTTGGTTGACGCCTAAACTCAGGCATGTGATAACGCTCACATCTGGAGGGACCAAGATCCCCTACTGGTGTCGGATAGCCAGCATCGACCAAATAATATTTGCCTAATATATGTTAAAATCATTTCAAACGGGTGAGATTAATGAAAGTATGAAATGAAAGGAATTCAAGTGAAGGTGACAAAAATATACCTGCAAGCAAATAAGGGAAATTCATAGCTAGATTTGAAGCAGCAGATTGAAACACACGAGTGTTATGTGATGTACATTCCCACCTCGCCAACACGAATGTAAAGCACATATCTCAATCGTATACAACCATCACATTTTGTTTTGGATATCTCTTTCTCCCGATATATTTATCCTGGTTGGGACCAGTGATCACACACTTTATGTGAGTTCCATCTATTGCTCTAATGACATTCTTAAAGTAGGGATAATATCAGGGATCGTTGAGTATATGTGGGTGACATCCACGGAATTCGGGATCACATGATTTGATATTTTCCCGTGCTAGACTCATGCAAGCCTCTAAAACCCTGTGCAATAGCCGGCTGACAGTTTCCCCTAAATGCTAAAACAATTCTTGGACTACCCTATTGTAGACTCTGTGACCAACAGTGAGCAAAAACATGACAATAATTTCTTCGACACCGATATGCTTGGAATTCCATAACCCATGTTCCAGTAATTTATTGCACAAGTGGTAGAACACTTGTTTTTCTACTCTAAACATTTCATAATAATGTGTACCATATGTGGCCAATATCTCTTGGACCCATAAATGTCCGGTGTATTGACTTGTTTTACGTGGTTCTTTGCAAACAAAAGGAACTCAATATTGACACAATAACGCAGTCAATTGTTCATACTCTGTTAACTCTTCATCTATAAGAGCTAGTACTCGAGAGTCATCATCATCTTCTCCATCCAATTTGCCATTGCTTATGTAATCTGTGAATGTGGTTAAATTTAGGTGTGAGTAAAAAAACAAGAAGAAATAACAAATCATACATACATGTATATACATTCAACATGTTATAAAAAATACATCCTTAAACATTCAATCTAAGTCGTTCTATTCGTCCAGTTATTACAGAAACAAACAAACATAAATAGCCGCATACAACAGTCCTTAAATTTAACTATTTTGACATATAGTTTAGCTGCAGGTGGGGGTTGTGAACAGGAAAGCACTCAATTGATGTGCTGAGCGGCAAACCACAACTACTGAATCAAGTACTGTTTGTTCTGTTATGTATGGGAACAAACGTGTCCCGACTAGTCTGTTCCATAAGAAGCCTGATACAACGGCATTGGAAATCCTGATATGCTTGTACTTCCTCCAAATCAAGCATGTCATTCATCACAACATCAACACTCCTTTCTCTGATTTCGATAATTGCAGCAGCTCTATCCTTTGATACATTAGCTATAACACTAACTGCATTAGCAATCTATTTTGAAGCTGGTGTTTTCTGCTTCTTCTTCTTCTTCCCTGCTCGATCAACTCTCTTCCTCTTGCCGTGGCTCTCTGAATCTGTTGGAACAGAGGGTGCACTCTGGGATGACAACCTAATTCTGGCTAGTTCGTCTATAACTCCTATGCTAGGTGCTGGGTTAACTCAAAAAGTGTCATCTTTGCTATCCCCTGACCCTTCTTCTTCATCCATTGTCGGTCGGTAGACATCTTCCTCCTCTGCCTCCTCTGTTTGTGTCTTTATGACAGAAGGAGAAAAAATATCCTCTCCCATTGCCACAACTTCCTTGAAGATAATCCTCAAATCTCTTTCATACTTAAGGCTTGACTGGCAAAACTTTCTATATGCCACATTCTCCTTTAGTTATACAAGTAACCAAAATCAATACCCATAACCAAAATCAATACTTGCTTTACTTCTTCATCGTTAAACATAGGTTACTTACCTGACATTTCTAGAGCCACCACTCATTGGATGCCACGGAATTATTTATTACAGGGTCACGACCCACACTAGTCTCTTTTATCAACGAATCACATGTCCTCAAATCCTTCCTCAAGATGTCGAACATGTTCTTTAATTGTTTCTTATCGTATTCTTTCCCAGTCTTTTCATTGAATGTTGAGACAATATTGTTCTAACCTGTCTTTGAGAACGACAATCCTCGTTGTTCTTTCCGGTATATTTGGTCAAGGCAGGAATGGATAAAAACCTCGGTTGCCTCATCATCCTACACCGCTTTGTTACTCATATCTCTATGGAAAATTTTCATAGAAAATTTATAAACATATTCCCTAAACTAAAAATCGTGTTACCATAATTTTTGATATAAAATAAACTCAAATATACTTAGTACTCTTATGCCAATTAATTGTTGCTATCTAATTATTGCTATCGTGTTACCATAAGTTTTAGCCATACAAGAACCCTAATTGTTGCTACCTAATTAAAATCTTTATCACTTAACCTCGATCCTTCATGCATGTTCTCTACCTAACCTCTACCACAAAAAACAATACAATCTGAATTTTTTTCCAGGGAAACTCCATAAATTAGAAGATTCAAATCTGAGTTGCAAACCAGAAACAGAAAAAACATAGCCCGATCCTTCATTCATGCCTACACATGTTTATTGAACTAATTATAACAGCATTCTTAGCCATATAACCAGCAAATACAATTTTCAAAAGGGCTCTTCACAGACTTCACATATTAGCTCAAATTCACAAATCTGGTAGTAACATGTAAAGGTGACTCATTTTAAGCTATGGGAAATAAATGACAATTACTGTAGCTAACCACATACCCATATTAATAATCAAAAGGCCTCCTTGCTATGAATTTACAAATTTACATGAAACTATACATGATTGTAGATCAAATAGCTTAAGGATGAAGCGGGATGATGGTAGTAGATCAAATAGTTATAAGAAAGTTCACAGAATAAACATCCAAATAATGATATGCTTTCAAAGTTAGATGATGGTAGCATTAAAAAGAAAAAAACAAACGAAAAGAAACTCAAACCAACTAGACACATAGGAAGACGGAGCAGGTTGATCTTTTTTTAGGTCACAAACGACAGAGAAGAAAAGAAAGCACGTTGAAGAAGCTAATTATGGAGAAACACCTGAAATCGTTGACAATCGGAAGAAGAAGACAGATAGGAGAAGACCAACCACCTGTGGTCGCTAGGACATACACGTCTCTTTAGAGAAGGCCACTGGATCTGAGAGGGACAGACAGATCAATGGAGCTGGGACAGAGTGCTACCAAGATACAGATCTAACAGATGGCTGATAGAGCTGAGACGGGATGATGGAGCTGAGAGATTATAAAGGATCGACGAGCTAAGAGAGCAACAACCTGAGTGAGGATGAGGTAGCTGAGAGAGGATGAGAGAGCTGACAGCGCTGAGAGACGATGACTGAGGGGGAGAGTGGATGAGGGAGCTGAGAGACCTAAGAGAGGAAAACAGAGTTAAGAGAGTTGGGAGTTGCCAAACTTGAAGCAGGGAGCCGAGATGTATGAGAGAGGAGGACAGAGCTGAGAGAGTAGGGATGGCCGAAGTTGAACACGAAAGGGATGAAGCTGAGGAGGGACAGGGAGATTCAGAGAGAGAGTGATAGACTATGTTTGGTTGGAAGTTTTATTAGGTTAGATGAGGTTAGGGGAGGGTTAAAGATTAAAAATGGGTGTTTGGTTCGAAGTAGGGGAGGTGAGGGGAGGGAGGATTTTTTGGCTTTTAGTGGCCCCCTCCCCTCCCTTACAAAATCTCTAAATTTGGGGTTTTTTCCTAGGAGAGAGAATATTTGTGTCTTAGTGTGACTAAATTTCCCATGGCAATTTTTCAAAATTCCCATATTATCCTCACCTGTGAAAACCTGTTTTTGCAATCAAGATAAGGTGTATGCCATACCAGTATCACAACAAACACGTCCAGCAAGATCAGTTAGTTTGAATCTTTCAAAGACAGCAGTGACATCCGAGTCGCTGCCTTCCTTAATGTCGCCCATTGATCTTTTTGAGTTTCCTGCATGGTCTCAAGCTCCACCAGTGGATTTGTTTCAACCATCTACTTTATCTTCAGCTCCTTCTTCAAATGAAAATCAACCTTCACAAACATCCCACCCCTCATCTATTGACTTCTTTGCAGATGTTTCTAAGCAGAAGCTTGCTGCTCCATCAGATGAGAAGTCACCAGAGTTCTTTATCCCTAAAAATGAAGGATGGGCAACATTTGATATCCCTCAGCAATCGGCATCTCCTGCACTAGTTGAAATTCCAACAGGAGTTCCTTCAATTGATAAGTCTTTGCTGGAATTATTTGATCCCTTTTTCAACGTCAAATGACAGCCAGCAGTGGCCATCTTTTAACACTTCTGGTGTTCATGAACCTTCAATCACTTCTAATGCATGGCATGGCAGTGTCCACAATGGAGAACAAGCTTCTGTTGCTGTAGAAAATATAATGCTCAAATAAGCTATCTCAAAAGTTGGATTTGATAATTCTTGTTTTAAACTCCTTGAGAAATTTATATAAACTGCCAAATTATATAATTGTTGAACATGATGACAAGTGTGTAAAAGAATTGTATATAATTGTTAGAATAATTATTTTATAAATAATAATTATTAATAAATATATTATAAAAAAATAAGGAAAATATGTAGAAATGTATTTTTGTCCACTTATAATTAACTCACATCACCTTCCCTTCTGAACCAAACAAGAAACCAAGCCCCCCTCCCCTCCCCTCTTCTTGAACCAAATAAAATTATAACATCATGTAACATAACTTAAATAAACCTCATATAACCTAACACAAGCATAATATCAAAGGATGCACATGGGTTAGGTGAGTAATAACAATAATAATAATAATAAATAAATAAATAAAAGCCCTCGTGCAAACGTTAAAAGCTCTATTTCCTGGCTTAAAAAAAAGGCTGATGTGATTGCACAAAGACTTAAGAAAAATGGGAAACCCAAACATACAAATCATGGTGGCATAAGGGCTTATGGGTTCCAATAGCCTGATTGGGCCACCCATAAGCCATGCCAAATACCACCTTATATTATCCTTTTAGAAATACCCTACATTATAGAGTTGAGGGAGTAATTAATTTGACAAACAAGGGCAGGCCTCTAATTAACTACTAGCGTTTTATGATGCAATCACATATGTTTTGAGATTAATGTCTCATGATATAAAATAATATAAATTCAGTGGGCGAAAGGGACATCGACCCACACCTACGTGGGTGAGCTAATAAGTGAGGCAAATAGGCCAAACAGATAACACCAATGGAAGTCACTTGATTATGTCAGGATTAAGATTAAGATAAAAATAGTGCTTAAAGAAGCATAAAAAAGAGATAAGCTGGGATCCCGCGTGCGAGTGAGGGGCCTTAGGCTGTATATATAACTAACCCTCTTTAGTGGTCCTGCCCAATTAGCAATGATGGTTTTATATATGCCCAAAGACATACAAGAATCTCTTCCTATCTTTGTATTGTATTAAAGCCCTGGTTCATTATAAGTGATGAGCCTCCCTCTTCATTATTGAGCATAATGAATAAGAAAGAGAGGATCTTTGCTTTACCAAGTTAACTTCTCCACATCACAAGACTCTTAATACTTTTAAAGAAAGCTTTTATCTTTCTTTTCTTTATATAAAGTTGCCAACTCTTTACTTTTTCCAGGCAGACAAATGACTTGTGGTACATATAAAACTCAACAATCACTCTCAGCATTATTATATTGTTTATTATAATAATAATAATACTTGGGGGTGAATAGAATCTGATGAGGAGAACACAACACACTTGCCTAAAAGTGAATTAAGAGAAACTCAGCTAAGTGAAGAAGCTTTTTGAAGAGTCGTAAAGCAAATAATGGAGAGCATGCGCAGAGGGAAGTAATGATATAATGAGGGGGTTCCCTTAGAATTGAAACTGAAAAGGCTGCTACATACTTAAGGAAGCTTGGTCAATAGTACACTTTGATGCTTCCTCTCTCATGCAGCTCACCAAACCCATGACGGCTCCCAAAAGAGCAATCATTTGACGAAGACATTGATGTTTCCACAAAAAGAAGTTTCTCCACTTCTCAATGGCAGATATGCATGTTGGTACAGTTTTATTTGTTTATTCAAGATATTTCAGAAACAGATCAACTGGGAATCTGACCCAGCATTAGGCCAATGGACATAATCATCTGGGCAAGCAAAAGAATCAATTTTGAAAACGAGAGTGGCCAAGTTCAAGCAGGGCTCCATCTTATAGAATCTAATGGGCCTATTTGTTGACTTGAAGATTTATTTCTGTGTGGATTTAGAAAGGAAGGAGTGACGCTGTAGAATGATGAAAGAGTGGCGTACTATGCAAATATAACAGAATTATGGTTGTTTGTGTTATGATCACGTGCTCTGGGCACATCAAAATGATATTGTAAAAACTCTTGCACAGAGCCACGATGATGATTACCGGTGCTCTATAGTTGGGTTAAAGGCACATAATTAAGGATGTTGCTTTGCCTTTTGTTGATGGTAATGATATAATAGCGGGGGGTAATCTTAGTACTGTTTAGATATGTTCCTACAGTGACCCCAACGTAGGATGAGCTGAATTAGCGTATTAGGTTCCAAAATCGATGGATGTGATTCACCAATCAGCATTAGTAACCCTTTGAGATCCATCTTTGTTTCACTCCCTTGGCACTTGCACTTGCTCTTGCTCTTTGTTTGGATATGTTCTCCACAAAGAAATGCCATCCATTTCATGGCCCAACGTAATGGGCCACATCTTGTCCACATCTTTTATTTTTTTGAGTGAAAAAAAAAAGTTCCCATATCTTATACTCCTCTTATCCTTTTTGTAAATAACTTTATGTCTTTTAAGGTTAGTCCTTTTTATAAATAATTTTCTCCTTATATCTTAAAATTTAAACAATTTTTTTCTTTTCTACCCCTACTAAATACATATCACTCACCACTAATTCTCTTTCATTTACTTATTTATTATATATTCTCTCTCATATTTTTATTCATATTTATTACTCATTCTCTCTTATATACTCTTTTTATGAATAAGGGCATATTTAGAATAAATATGATATTTTTAATATATTTATTATTTTTAACTAATTTTAACCATTAATTCGTTTTATGACTCCAATAAAGATACAAATTATTTATAAAATGAACACAAGGGAGTATTATTTTGGTCAATAGCCATATCGTATCGTATACTCAACCAAGAGCCTGTCTCGTATGTTATTGATGACTGATGTAAGCATTTTTTATGGTTTTACTCCGGTATAAATCAAGGCATTATATTTATAAATTAAATTAAATTAAATTGTGGATGGTATTGTCATCACTTGGTTTGTTGTATACATAATGATGTAAATATATTATGTTTTCAACTTTTTAATTGCCTCTGCATGTGATAGGTTCACATGTTTTATAAAAAAAAAAAAAAAACTAGCGTGACTCTCTTTAATCTGTGAATTATGTGGTTTATTAAAGTTGCATTGGAAATAGAGTTATTCACTTATTCCTTAATTATGCATGGGGAGTTGAGATGTAGAAACTGGAGTTTGTGAAGGCTTGCAGAGTGAAAGGGGCATGAAAAAACAGTCCATAGGCCCTTAAATAAGGCAAGAGCGGCCCATGAACTAAGCCCACATCTCAAGATTTCAGGATCCTAAAATTGTAGGCTCAGCCCTACAAAAGTTACCCATATCTTGTCAACTCATGCCAACCCCTTTTTTCCTACTTATTTTTTGTATTATTGTTTGTTTAAAATAACGATTAAAGTATTTAAAAATAATTTTTCAATCGTGATTTACGGTATATAAAGTAAATATGTAAGAGGAGTATTGTCTCGACTTATATGTATAAGTACATTGGGGGCTTTAAAAGCCATCCCAAGCACATAATTAATTAGTTGGGAGGATTTCAGTACACCCCATCGATACCTATTCAATATCAAACAATTTCTAAATTTTCTGAAATTTCTTTATATCCTCTAGTAATTGACTAAAATTAAAATTTGTGGGTGAAAAGATGATTTTACTTTTAATTTACAAGTGAAATATGCTTATTCATAAAATAAATATATAAAATCATATGTCCATTTTGGCTATACACAAAATAAGGAGTATATTTTTTAAAATATAGATATTTACAAGGTATAAGCACGTTGGGGGCCCTTAAAAGCCATCATACACACACAATTAATTAGTTGGGAGAATTTCGGTGCACCCCATCGGTACCTATTCAATATCAAACAATTCATAAATTTTCTGAAATTTCTTCATGCCCTGTATTGGTTTACTAAAATTAAAATTTGCGGGTGAAAATATAATTTTACTTTTAATTTATAAGTGAAATATGCTTATTCACAAAATAAATACATAAAATTATATGTCAATTTTGGCTATACACAAAATAAGGAGTATATTTTCAAAAATACATGTTATGTACAAGGTATAAGCATGTTGGGGGCTTTAAAAACCATCTCAAACACACAATTAATTATTTGTGAGAATTTCAGTACACCCCATAAGTACCTATTCAATATCAAACAATTTCTAAATTTTCTGAAATTTCTTTATACCCTCTAGTAATTGACTAAAATTAAAATTTATGGGTGAAAAGATGATTTTACTTTTAATTTACAAATGAAATATACTTATTCATAAAATAAATACATAAAATCATATGTCCATTTTGGCTATACACAAAATAAGGAGTATATTTTTAAATATATATATATTTACAAGGTATAAGCACGTTGGGGGCCCTTAAAAGCCATCCTACACACACAATTAATTAGTTGGGAGAATTTCGGTGCAACCCATCGGTACCTATTCAATATCAAACAATTCATAAATTTTCTGAAATTTCTTCATGCCCTCTATTAGTTTACTAAAATTAAAATTTGTGGGTGAAAATATAATTTTACTTTTAATTTATAAGTGAAATATGCTTATTCATAAAATAAATACATAAAATTATATGTCAATTTTGGCTATACACAAAATAAGGAGTATATTTTTAAAAATATATATATTTACAAGGTATAAGCATGTTGTGGGGCCCTTAAAAGCCATCCAAAACACACAATTAATTATTTGGGAGAATTTCAGTGCACCCCATCGGTACCTATTCAATATCAAACAATTCATAAATTTTTTGAAATTTCTTTATGCCCTCTATTAGTTTGCTAAAATTAAAATTTGCGGGTGAAAATATAATTTTATTTTTAATTTATAAATGAAATATGCTTATTCACAAAATAAATACATAAAATTATATGTCAATTTTGGCTATACATAAAATAAAGAGTATATTTTCAAAAATACATGTTATGTACAAGGTATAAACATGTTGGGGGCTTTAAAAGCCATCTCAAACACACAATTAATTATTTGGGAGAATTTCAGTACACCCCATCAGTACCTATTCAATATCAAACAATTTCTAAATTTTCTGAAATTTCTTTATACCCTCTAGTAGTTGACTAAAATTAAAATTTATGGGTGAAAAGATGATTTTACTTTTAATTTACAAGTGAAATATACTTATTCACAAAATAAATACATAAAATTATAAGCCAATTTTGGCTATACACAAAATAAGGAGTATATTTTCAAAAATATATATTATTTATAAGATATATGTAAAAATTTACATATTTACATGACACAAAACACGGTGGAAGTTTACAAGACCATCTTGGATATGTACATATAAGATAAGGTATAACTATATTTTCAACCAAAAACCTAATTTCAGTTTAATTCTGATGGGTGTAGTAAATTTTCTGAAAGTTTTAGGACTCTTTAGATTAAATTGCTGCAAGGGGGAAGAGAAATTTTCCTAATTATTTGTTAACTTGTATTTCGCGCCTAATTTTCTCCCTCGACCCTATCTCATGTTTTTGCCACGCAAACTTGCTTCGGGTGACTTGAACTGAATTTATATATATATTAAGAAAACAGCCAGTTTTATTAAATTGAACTGAACTGGCCTCATGCTCTATTTTTTTCAATAAAAATGTTATGTTTTCAGGTGTGAGTTATTTTAAATTTGGAGATGTTAGCATACTTGATTGTGACTCACTGTTTCACGGAATATATTTACGTTAAACAAATACGGATGATCCGAATGTCATAAAACAAACCCCTTAAAATGAAAAATCTTTTTTTTAGTAAAAAAATGAAGGAAAATAATGGAGATCGAGAAAAAGGGGTGTGTTGGGCGAGAGGACAGAAATAAACGGAGGAAGGGACCCGCAGACAGAAAAGCAATGGAATTGAAATAGGGAAAGGGAGCGAGGGTTACGGCGGAGACAGAAGAAAGACGGCGTTAACTGCCACGTGGATCCCCCACTGCCCTCTCTCCTCTATCATGAGCCCACTTCTGTCACCTCCCCAAGATTCTCACTTAGATACGTGACGTTGACCCCTCCTTCCCGCCAATTCCTCTTTTTTCTTAATATCTTAATCCCATTATTTTCAGCCTCCCCTACCCTAATTTTCAAAACCACAATGAACCTATATTTTACTCTACCATAGAAAAAGTAAAAACTGATGATTTTTTAATATATATATATATATATATAATTTTAATGCTTTACTGGACTAACCAAATGGTGAAATCGTATAAGGATATAAAATTATTGGCAAGGAAAAAAGGATATAAAAGTAAAAAGAAAAAGTATGAGTTCTTTTATTTAGTTTGAGAAAAGAGAGGTGGAGGATGGAAGGAGATAAGAAGGGAAATTGAATATCAGTTGTAATGAATATTATAAAGGAAGCAGTGTATGGTGGTACGATAGTACGAGAACTGCCATATATTCAGAAGGGGTAGAGCATGCTAGTGCTGAAGAAATGACAGAGAGACAAGAAATATGTGACACGGAACAATTTAACCAGGCCTCAGGCTGATGCCGACCTTAAGGACACAACGGACATTTCATGTCAGATATGCCCCTCTGGCTCAGGGTCCCCCATCCCTCTCTCTTATTCCCACAGCACAGCTTAAAACTTAATGCCCTTCTCCTAGATGGAGAGAAAACGAGAAGGGAAGAAAACAACCGAGAGAAAACTCTTTAAAAATTACCAACGCAGTAGTATTATATACACAAAAGGAGTCTGCGACATGGGACAACACTGTGCCAATCCTCAGAGCTAGGGGACCAAATTGAATGTGGGAAAAAAATAAAATTGCGTTTGGAACAAGTCTCCTTGGACGAAACATGGTTCACCTGTAGGGGACATATACTCCCACCTTATTCTTTCCATTTCAATTACAGCTCCCACGCATTTACAAGGTTTCTTTGGTCCCCTCCCTCCCCCTATTATTCATTCCAGTACACGACATATATCTTATGTATCAACTTGGTGCATTCTCTTGTAAGTTTTTAGGGTAAATGGGTCAAAATGTCTTTATATTTTTTAAAGAATGGTACTCAACACCAAATTCTTTTACTATGAGCATAAATGGCCATCAACATTTAAAAGATGAGCTAAAATGCCTATCCATCTGCCAAGTCATCATTTTTTTTAGGGAAAATAACCATTTTTCCTTACAATTTTGTGAAATTTTACAATTTTACCCTTAGTAATTGTGTGACACTTTTAAATTAGTAAATCACTTCAAAAAATTCTGAAATTTTTCAAAATAAAAGTAGACATGATAAGTTTTAATTTAATAGATCAAATGGAATTTTATTTGGTCAAAATGACCATTTTGCTTTTACAATTTTTGCAATACTTGACAAATTGGCAGATTTGTCACCAAACTTTAAAAATTCATATCTAATTGTATAGATATCTAATTGGGGTGGTTCCAAAGCGTATGTGACCCTTATTAAGTCTATTTTTATAAAAAAATATAAATTTTAGCCAATAGGAATCTCACAATTCCCAGAATTTTTATTTTTGAAGTCTGCTCCAGAAAAATGTTAAATTCGCTGGGCAAAATTCAAAAATTCATTTCTCCTTGTATACAACTCCAAAAATTCCATATGACCTATTAAATTAAAGCTTATCGTGTCTACTTTTATTCTGGAAATTTTTCAGTTTTTTGGAGGTCATTTACTAATTTAAAAGTGTCACACAATCTGACTGCTTCAACAGGAAATCACATTAACAACAACTTCAACTTGTGCCCAGTGAATTTAATAAGGAGAAATGAATTTTTGAATTTTGCTCAGCGAATTTAACATTTTTCTGGAATAGACTTCAAAAATAAAAATTCTGAGAATTTTGAGGTTCCTATTGGCTAAAATTTATATTTTTCCATAAAACTAGACTTAATAAGGGTCACATAGGCTTTAGAACCACCCCAATTGGACATCTATACAATTAGATATTAATTTTTAAAGTTTGATGACAAATCTGTCAATTTTTCAAGTATTGCGAAAATTATAAGGGCAAAATGGTCATTTTGACCAAATAAAATTCCATTTGACCTATCAAATTAAAGCTTATCATGTCTACTTTTATTCTGAAAAATTTCAAAATTTTTGGAGGTCATTTACTAATTTAAAAGTGTCACACAATTGCTAAGAGTAAAATTGCAAAATTTCACAAAATTGTAAGGCAAAATGGTTATTTTCCCAAAAAAAAAATGATGACATGGCAGATGGATAGACATTTTAGCTCAATTTTTAAATGTTGATGGGCATTTATGCTCCCAATAAAAAAATTTGGTATTAGGTACCGTTCTCTAAAAAAATATAAAGACATTTTTACCCATTACCCAAGTTTTTAACCACTTTGCATTCCTATATATCCTTCACTTATGAATATGATAAAAGGTTTACTGCATTCTCTCCCGCCTCTTGTTATATCTTGCTGGGACCATCTCTGTTTTCCCTTCCTCTGTATTGTATTTGTGGGGACCTTCCCTTGTTTCAACACATCAACTTAGAAACTCGGACTATATTGTAGTTATCTGCCTTCTTTCATCCCGCTCTGGGCCTCTAAACTAAAACCCACCCCGTTATATTTTTGCTCTCTCCCTAATCAAATCCCAAAACCATATGTGCCCACTTCAAACGGCCCTTCTTTCACATGCTCTGTTACACACTTGTGCTTCCCTTGTCCTCAATCATGCAAAGTTTTCTTCTTTTCTTTTTCTTTTTTTGTTTCTGTTTTTGACATTAGCATTTTATCTGCCCCATGGGACGCTTGTTCTGATTTGACCTATGTGCCCCACTCACCTTGTCATTTTTCTTCATAACAAAGTCCAAAATTTCTTAACACTTGACTTCAATTATATATTCACTTTTGAACTCAACTACCACATGCGCGGTCTTTAATTTGATACCCTAACATCGGGTCCTTTCAATGTCTTCAATGCTCTAAGCATGTACGTACGTGATTCTGAAGTTTTCCTTGGCCAAGTTTTCAACTTGTCATAGAACTTGCACCATGATCCAGCTCATGCGCAAACATGCTTTTTCCACTTAAAGCTGTCCACTCCTAGATGCCAACTTTTGTTTGTGTGTTTTTTTTTTTTGCGTTGGGGTTAGTTTGCTTAAGCTGTCCACAATAAAAAGGATCTGTCATCATATCTGTTGACTAATCTCCATAGATGGAATGAAAAACCCATAGAAGTGGATCTTACTTTATCTTCCCTCTCTGTTCACATTGGGATTTCTTTCACTTTGTTTTCTTTTCTACGATAATTTGCTTGCTTTTTTGACCATCCATCTTATTGTAGCCTAGCCTTTTGCTTTTCATGCAATCTGCTTCTTGTTGTGTTTCACCTTTTGACGTGCCTCGCTTTATCCTTGTCCCAAAAACAAGCACCGTTTTCATGGAAGACCATGCTAGTTTTCTGCGCAACAAATTAACCGAAAAATCTCATAAAATTAGAGGGATGCTTATTTTCACTTTAGATTAATCATAGAATGATATATGGTTCTTGAAAAGGATATAATACAAACGTGTTCTTTTTCATTTCGGTGCCCACAGAATGCTTTGTTCTTTTTTCCACGCCGATCTTTGAAATTTCATTATCCGAGGCGTACATTCATAGATACGATACTTTTTAATCTCTCACATGGATTTTCCTTTTTCATTAACCGGGAGGCCAGGTTTTTGTCCAAGGCACAGCTATTCATCTTATACCCGTAAAACAGTGGGGTAGTATATAAACTGGCATCCCAAAATTTGAAAGCAAAAAAAAAAAAAAAAAAAACAGTATAAACTGGTGGGTGTGTATGATTAGAGGGGAGGAGAGTGAGGTGAAATTTTATTTTATATTAAGGATTTTCTTCGCTCCTTCCTTTTAACAAAGCAAACAAAAAAACATAATCTTTCCTTCACTCAAACCAAACCAAACACATCCGAAGGGCATTTAATTAGTGACCTCACTATTGCCCTCACGAGTGACTTAAATCTGACACCATTATTGAACTCACCGCCATCCTTAAGTGGGCTGAGTACTATTCACAGCATTTATAATTATACCTAATCCCCCTCTTGCACTTTGGTGCGACATCATTTTAAAAATCACCTAACAATTGGTTAAGACGAAAGAAAAAAAGAAAATGGAGCAGAGAGGCGGCAGCTGGATGCCTTATGTATTGATTGTCTTTTTCACTCTGTAGAACCTGTCGTTTTCATCTTCTGCTACGGAACCCCGACGTTGTAGTAAAATAATTGAGTGATTATAATATGGTGTGTGAAGTTACAAATATAATTATAGACATGATATGCAAAGAAACAGCTATTCCCAACCCAACTTTCAACTCAGCAACTATTCCCAGCTTTTCCGGCATTAATTCCTCGTTGTCGTCCTATGTAATTATAATGTGTCCATATAATTAAAGTTTTTATGACAACACGAGGGGCACACACGTGGGATATCACTCCATAACAGGATGTTACTGTAGTTGCCTTAATGCCCTAATAATCTCTGAAAGCACTCGCAAGTCGCACCAGGACATGGATTCCCTTTTATGATCCTCCCAATATCTGATTGGAATATGGCAAAGTGGTGTTTATGAATAATAATTAAAAAAAAAAAGATAAATTTTCACACCCCACACAAACAGCTTTTGCATAAATAAAAATTTTAGTGGTGTCCCTGTCCCCTACTAATTATGACAATTAAACCAACCAACCAGAACCTTTCATGCAAAGAATCTCTGTAAGCATCACTCGCTTTTTTAAATAATGAGGGGAATGGAATGGAGTCTTCGCTGCCTTATGAGAAAGGTTATATAAAGCAATGATTGCGTTATGCAGATGGAGGAACAAGTATTGGAAACAAAACGATGTGGTGCTGTCAATGGAGAAGCCCTTCTTTTGCATTATTGGGGAAACATATTGAGCTGGTTCTTGTACTTAAGCTGGAACAAGTAGTAGAACAGCAACTTCAAAAAAAAAAAAAAAAAGCGAAAGATCAAATAATGTAAAAAGGGGCTACTACACTTCTATATTGCTCACATCATTTCACAGAATTTAATCATTAGCCCGCCTCCCTAATTAATGACACATTTTTCCCACCTCAAATCTTGCATACATATCCCCCCTTTCCAATATTTTTTAACCCAAAAAAAGAAAAGCTTTTACACTTTGGTTACAGACAGATGACAGATGTATGGTCCCTACCCCATCTGTCCTTAATCCCCCAAATTCCTCCACTAACGACTTTGAAGAACAAACATTCATTGACCTTTTTCTCCATCAATCTTTTTTTTTCCCCTGGCCAAGCCTTCTTGCATCATCTCTTCATGCAAAAACCTAACTATCGTTCCAAGCGGCAAAAACTGGCAAGTGAGCCATTGAAGCTGGCCTCAAACTCTGAGATGCTGCTGAAGGGAACCATGAACTAACCCCACTACCTACGGGACTAACAATCTTTGATGCTATTGGAGGAGGCTTTGGAAACAAAATGGTGGGACCAGTTTTATCCGGGCTTCCCTCTCTTGAGCTGCTTAGGCTCGTGACCAATGAGGATGGGTTTGAAAAACGAGTGCCTATCTTTGTAGTGTCCTCCAGCATGGCCTGATGACCCGAGCCGGCCGAATCAATCCCAATGAGATCCTGTAGGGCCACAGATATGGCTGTATTCCTGTAATTTCCGCAGTTCACGGTTTTCTGCTCACAGCTATTTGGAGAATACAACATCTTCCACTCTGAACCGTTGTTCTCGTTGTTGTTGTTGTTCCTTTGGGCTTGAACCGCTTCCCCATTGCTCTGGTTCGATGTCACATTGTACTCAATGGCCATCCTCGGCTCGGCGTCTTTGTTTCGTCGAGCCAGCTCGCCGGCCAGGAGGGTATTGCTGGCCATGATCCTTTCCACATCGTACCTAGATATGTCAAAGTTGGTAACTGCGTTCACACCTCTGAACTTGATTGCAGCTATGTCATATGCTTCTGCTGCTTCCTCCTGAGTGCCTGAGGGAGACAAATATCAGCAAAATATTCCAAAAAAATAACGAAATTTGAGAATTTTCAAAAGCTTCAACTTTTGTGAGGCCATTGTTGTGGTTTGAGATACCCTTGTTGTATTTCTTTGTCATGGTATCAGAGGAAAAAACAGCCTTAGAAAAGTAACTTGTGAATCTCAACTCTCTCAAAGGAGGTTTGTGTGTGGTCAGCCTTACAAAAAGCATGGGTAGTCACTAGTGTCTGGCAAAAGAGGCATTGCAGTAGAAATGACAACATAAGGAATAGGTCCAGAGTCACTACTTTAAAGCACGCTGGCGTCTAGCACAACATATTCTTTTAATCGAATTCTACAATATTATCCTCGACGAATTTAATAGCAATGTGGTTTAGATATTTCAACATGTGGAAGAACTTACTGAATGTTCCAAGATAAAGGTCCTTGTTTCCTGCAACTCTACCAATCCTTGCTTGCCATCTTCCATGTTGATGATGCCTGCATAATAACAAAAAATGGATTTAGTCACTAATCAGCTAAGTATATATATATAACTCAATCGCGAGAAAACGCAGCAACTGAATCAAATCAACCTCGTCACTCCTCTATACATTGAAGCCCCTCTGGAAAAACCACTGCTTTTTCTGCAAAACAAACAAAAGCTTGCTCACGATCCTCCTTAAGACAGATGATGGTAGTATATTATGTGCCAATTCAATTTGACAAACCACTTCATCATTAACTGTAGTACCTTCTCAAGTGGGCAACGTACTCTTGCCTGCTCATGTTCTTCATCTCTTCAAGTTCCACCTGGTAATTTTCCAACTGCCAGAGAAAATAAAAACAATGAAATTCCAGAATCCAATCAAGAAAGCACTACCCGATGAATTGAAAGGAAAAAAAGACAAGAAGCATTGAACATTAAATATATACCGGAAAGTTAATGTGGGTTGAGGGTCCCCAGTACTTGAGGGCAGCAAGATCATAGGCTCTTGCAGCTTTCTCTTCCATATCATAGCCCCCTAAGTTTCAAAACCGAAATCCAACACTTAGCATTTAACTCATCAATCACAAGACCATTGTAATTCTCAGAATCCGTAAGGACTTACCCAAATAAACTGCTAAGACGCAACATTCGTTCCAACGTCATCCAAGTCAGTGAAACATACGAGACAACAGTGGGTGAACCAGTTAAGAGTCGAGAGGACCAAACAATAGCACTAGACTAGAAACAAATAACACTTCAAAAATCCAAACACAACGTAATGTCCATGACACTTCCATTGCCTCCCACTAACCTTGTCTTCCTTTCCTCGTCTGCCCTTCCTTCTTACAACTGTTATCCCATAAATGCGCTTCATATCTACCAGTCCATCTGTGCCTGATACAACACAGCTATTACCCACCAGACAACACGAGAGAAATAATAGTGCAAAATGGTAAACCAAAGAAGATTGCGGGATGAACCAACCAACCTTGTGACGCCTCGGAACTGAGACGTTCTTTGTCCAAAAGTGTCGATCGATTTCCTATGCACAGGCTGTTTGTGGCCCAATTTTCCAGGCCCTCTCTTCTTGACTTCCATTGCAACCACGTCAGTGGCAGAGGGTGAAATCTGCTGTGGCGCAGTTACACAGCTAGATTGTGAACCCGGGCTCACAGATAAGCCAAGAGACTGAAAATCCCCGCACCCAACTTTACCAACTGACCCAGAAGCTCCACCACCACCGTCATCCTCCGTGCTTCCATTCTTCTTCTGATGTTGAACAGGATAGTCCCTGCCGGGAGCCACCCAGTTTCTCAGACAAGCGATACCTTCATCGGACGACATTGGTGGTTGCATCTGGGGGTCTTTGCTTTGATGCTCCAATGGTGATGAATAAATAGAGGAATGGCAAGCAATTCCAGAATAATAAGGATGATGTGAGTGCACAGAAATGGGGCCTTGGTGGTGTCTGAAAGGCTCTGAAAGAAAGTCAAGAGAATGGTCTCTGGGGGCTTGAGGATGTGCGTTCTGAGTGCCATAGTAGATGCTGTCGAGGCTCAAAGACATTGCATCGTGAGTCCCCATAGTTGCACCACCAAGAAAGTCCTCCAGTTTCGGAGACGAATTCGGCATCATCACTTAACAAAAATAGAGCCCCGAGATTATAATTAAAGTTCCATAAAAAATAATCTTTAAAAAAAAAGTTAACAACTTTTCGACGCGCGTCTAGACTTGACGAGAAAAAAAAATGTGTGTGTATATATATATATATATATAATAAATTTAATGATAAAGCGGAGGTGTACCTTGAGGAGATTGTGATCTAGTGAGAGCTTCCATTATGCAGAGTGAGCCGTCGGACTTGAGAGGCATGACGGTCAAAGGAGAATGAAAGCCTGTGTTCTCCGCCGCACCATAACATATTCCGTAAGTGCTGAGCTGAGAAGGCGACAAACAGAAGGTTGCCGGAACGGAGCTAGAAACGGCGGCAGTTGAAGCCTGAGGTTGATGGTGATCGTGGTGATGGAGGGGAGGACCAGAAGTTAGTTCCATTTTCATGTGGGGTGACAGAGAAAACCCCAACCAGTTTTGATTACTACTATTATCATCCCCACTCCCATCGTTGTTGTTGTTCCTGCTATCATTCATGGACTTCATCTTCTTCTTCTTCACCCCTCTCTCTCTCTCTCTCTGTGACTTTTCCTTTTTTTTTTCTCCCTTTCTTATACTCAAGGTTTGAACTTTGTTAGCACTTAGCAGTGTCTCTCGCAGGAAGGCAAGGCAATCATTGGGCCGCAAATAAACTAATCATAACGAAAACCTCTTTGCCTCCTCTGCACATAAGATGAGAGAACGACTGGGGTTTTGGCTTTTTTGTTGGGTCTCGCTACAGGCTACTACAGCAAATTTCTCAACGAACCACACATATACATACACTCTCTTTGGTTTTGTATCTATCTTGAGTGTGCGCGCGCACCCTCTCTTCTTCACATATATGATAAAATCTGTGTGTCTCGATGTCTCCACCCCCAAGCCAACAAAACTGGTCTCTTTAAACTAAGCAAAAAGAATGAATTCCCAGCAAGCAACGCACCCACTTCATTCCCATAGGGATCTGTGTATATATGAGAAAGACCACGTCTTTTGCTTTTTCTTTCTCTCTTTGTTTTTTCTTTTAAAATTCACCTCCCTCCCCCACTTAACTTTTGCTTAAACCCTACCATAAACCCAGAATAATCAATCAGCATAACTCCAAATAAAAAACACCTCGAACTCCACGAGTTGCTGCTCCTAATTAACAAGCGCAGAAGAATGACCTCAAAGCATTAAATACAGGCATAAATAACTTGATGACCGTGCTTTTTGAGTATGTATGTACGCATGTATAAATGAAAAAAGTACTGTAAATCTAGTGGGGAAGAAAATAACCAATAGGGTTGAGGTGTAGCAGGGAAAAGATAAGAGAGAGAGAGCGAGGGGAAGGCAAAACTAATTTTGATTTGGAAATGAAGAAGGGGATTTGACGGGCTGCAAATATATCTGCCACCTCCGGTCACTTCGTACAGTACACCCAACCATTCTGCCCCACTCTCTGCAACCTACACTCCCTATATTTTCAATTCTTTTATTTCTTTTTCATTTTTTCTGTTTCACATTCCTTCACGCCTTTCTCTTTTTCTTGTGGGTCGGGGAATAAAAACAACACTACTTATCCCACCCTTCTTTTTTATTTTTTATTAGATTAATGACGAATAATTGATTTTATGCAGTCGTCCCAATATATAAAACTCGACAAATATCAATATCTATATTACATTGTACTCTGATTTCTATTTATAAATAATTTTTTTTATAGAACTAATCCTTTTATACATAATTTTTATTTTATTTCTGAAAAATATAAGTTTATTTTTTTTATTTTATCCTTATTAAATACATATTATTTATAATTAATTATCACATACTAAGAGTTATATTCAGAAGAGAGAAATAACACATTGGGTGAATGAAATAAACATAGCATTGAAAAATGTATTTTACTATATCTCATACTTTCTATACATTCTCTATATTCTCTCTCTGTTTTCATAAATAGAGACATATAAGAAAAAAAAATATGACATTTTTTATACACTCATTATTTTTAACTATCAGTTCATTTTACACAATAAAAAAAACTTATAAATAGAACCGAATGGAGTAGTACATCTAAACTTCAATTTTAAATTATAAAGAGGAATTCACGCCAAAGACAGATATTTATAAAATTAACTGATTTGATTTTAATGTGATATAGTAATGAGAGCGTGAAAATCATACATTTCTAATATGTTTGTGGCCAACAGCTACTTGTAATGAAAGAAAAGTACCGGTTTTATTTATAAATGATTTTTTTAATGGGTTGTTTTTTTTATAAGCAAATTTTATTTTGTGTCTGAAAATAGAAATATTTTTTTTATTTTACTCTTATTAAATATATATTATTCATAATTAATTATCATACATACTAAAAGTTATATTCAGGAAAAAGAAAGAGAATTAATTAGATGAATAAAGTCAATAAAGTATTGAGAAAACATATTTTACTATCTCTCAAATTTTTTATACATTATCTCTCTATTTTCATAAATAGGGGCATATATGGAAAAAAAACATAAAATTTTTGACATACTTATTATTTTTAATTACCAGTTCGTTTTACACAAAAAAAAATTATTTATAAATAAAACCGGGAGAAATATTACGTAAATAACTTTATAGGGAAAATCCCACCGATTGGCGACCACCACCTTGTCTAGACTCTAACCTATTCAACTTAAGTAAATGTTTGTAAACCATGGTTTTAGAAGCGATTTTTCCTAAATCGAGATAAAACTCTTCTCACATATTTACTTCATAAATTGTAAAAACTGTTCTTCAAAAACTAATACGAATACACATTTATAAGGTAAGTATGTGAGAGGAGTTTTGTCTCGATTTATAAAAAAAAATAAAAAATCGCAGTTTTAAACTTACACAAACACTAATCTGGTATTTGAACCATCGATTAGTCCAAGTTTTTTTGGGGGGGGGGGTGGATGTTGTTTAATGGGTTACCTCCTTTTCTAGTAAGTGTACTTTTTAATATCCAAACTTTAATTTCTATTTTTACGGTAGTTATATTAGTAACCATCTCGAAAAATCGTTTATTGGTAGACAAATATTCTATGGATATGGATGTACATCTGAATATTAAAAATGAAAATATGAATGGGGATTCCTGCATGAGTTTGTTTTGTGATGGAGAGTGAGAGGTCCCAGTGGGGTCATTGTGGTGACTTTTATTACCTCAAGCCCTTAGCTGACAACACCCCTTATTATTCAGCCCTACTTGTTACCATGAACATTTGTCGGAGAGCCATTCTAGTTTGTGTTAAGATAAATTAAGAACATGATTCATGTTAAATTAAATTATTTAAAAAGGAGCGAGCTGACATTTTAGTTGGGATAAAAAAAAAAAGGGAACAAAGGAAGATTTTTTTTTTATTAAAAAAAAAAACAGAGAGAGGGTGGGAGAGGAGGAATGCTTTTTCTAAATTCTAAGGCGTCTGAGTGAGTAGTCAACACCTGCTTCCCGACAAAAAATGTTTTGAGTGGGTCCCTCCTGTCATGCCATCATCCTTATCTTATTCTAATTCACTCCCATGACACGTATTTCACTGGGCTTCTCTCATTTACGATTTTGGTGCGAGTTAAAATGCAATATTACAGCAATGAGCATCTCGTATTCGTATTCGATGAGGCTGAGGGTTATGTAATTAATTGGCCCACTAAACACGGTACTTTGACGGGTCAAAGCAAGCATGTGTTGATATTGGGAATAGGGAAAGGGCCCATTGAACAGCACAAAGGCATATTTTGGCAATGCGTATGGATGTGCATGGGAAGTGGAGGCCCTTTTTGGAGGGAGTGACAAAAATGTTGGCCAAATCTTTGTTTTTGCATGGCGACACTTTTTCAAACCCCAAATCATTTCGTTTTGAAGCTTCCTGCATCAATATCCCTCTCTCAGTTTGCGAGGGAAAACCACATATCGTCATCATCATCATCACGAATTCACAGGTGCGAATAAAAAACACAGAGAGAGAGAGAGAGAGAGAGAGACTGCAAATATATATATATATATATATATGAGAGAGCGCTCGGTACGTGCACAGAGGTGGGAGTGATTGCTTTGGTAATTATAATGAAATGATCAGTGTATCCACCATAGCCACTATCTCTCAAACACTTATTGTTTTTTTTAGATGAAAAAAAAAGGGATCAGTGGGTACGATCCTTTGGCAAAAGGACTGGTTTGCGTTGGTGCCCTTTCATCAACCTTTTAAATAATGAGCTCCAATTGTGACTACAGCTGCTAGGTTCTGCCATGTGCCATGCATCTTTCTCCCCCTTCCCATTATTTATCTTGTTTTAAATTTGAATTTCCATGCCTCCCTCTTGCTCTTGTGTAGTCCCATCACAATGTACTCATTTAATTTTTTTAAATAACAAAATTTCTCAACTTTAATTAATGATATTTTAAAAAAAGACCACTTTTTTTTGGGGCTGAAAAGACAAATTTAAATATTAATTACAAAATAAGATTGATATATAAGTATTAGTAAATGTTTGAAAATCATTAAAACTATAGTTTTAAAAATTATTTTTTGTAAATTAAAATAAAACTCCTCTTACGTATGTATTTATCTTGTAAGTTATAAAAAATACTCTTAAAAAACGCATACATTTTGCCATGACGTATCAATACAATGGACATATCTTCTCGTTCAATGAATATAATCTTTTAGGGTAATCCCATTATACTTGGGCCATCTTTGGTTAATCATGATAATTAGGGATTCAGTTTGGATATTCATCAACAGTGGTGAGCATCAAGGTTTTTTTTTATAAAAAAACTTTTATTGCTTTATAAAAAGTATTTAAATGGGCCTTGCCCCTCAACATCTGGACAATGTTTTTCAGGATTTAACGTGAAGTTGGTCGAGACATATGGGGTACGTTCACATACAAACGAACATGTATATAGTCCTGGACTGTTGGCCTGATCAACTCATTGTCCAAATTTGATAAACGACTGACAAGGGCATATTTTCTCATGATAATCAAATTTGATCCTGAACTACGTATAAATCACGGCAATGGTTTGAACACAAGCGATATTAAAATTTCAAATGAAACTGGAAGAAATGTTTTTAGAAAGCCTCCAGGAGAAGAGATCACTTCGGAGTTCGGATACATACTAGCAGGAAATTGCGATATACCGGCTGAACTTTATCATATTTTTAATGCATGTGTGAGGGACAATAAAACTCCTGAAACTCAGACCCGTACTGATTAGGGTATTGGATTAAAGGTTAGTAGTCAGATCAAAGTCAAAGTGGAGCTCAATTTTGGCCAAACTGGTGGAAAATTGAAAATTATATTTTAGATTTATTAATATAAAATTATAAAAAAAAAATGATGTTCAAAAAATAAAAATATATCAGATCGGATCGGATCGGTTTACTCGGTCCGGTTCGGATTTTAAACCTGGATAAAACCACAGTTTCAAAAACTTTTTTTTTAAATAAAACTACTCTTACATATTTACCTAATAAATTATAAAAACTATTATTCAAAAATTAATCTAAACATACACTTATAATATATTGAGATGAATATATGGTCCCATGAAATAGATAAAATTTGAAATGATTATATAAGATGAAGAAAAATAATGGCACCCGATGATATTGTAGTATATTGTTTGATGTGGTTTGCATATATGCAAAATATATTTTTGGACTTTCCGATTAGGAGAGTAAATTAGATAGTATAGAATTATTTGAAAAACAGTAGCGTAATATTCTTTCTGATTTTTAATATAAGATATATTTATTTAATTTAATTAGATTAAAAAATTAATTAATTTAATTAATATAACATACATTTTCTAAAATATCTCAGTCACTTTCTTTAATTCCCTCATTCCCTCTCCTTCTTCATTATGTTGAGGGAGCATAAATAAGGGTAAACTAAAAAAAGATTGATAAATATAAAAATTTTATCTTATACTTAATATCAAGATTAATTCTTTAAATATATCTTATATTAGAAAGAAAATGGTTAACAATATATATAAATTTGTGATTATTAAAAAAATGTCCTAATGATATGTGATTTATATAGTGGACCCGCCTAGCTAGTGGGATAAAGTTAATATCATATACTTGTGCACATCTTTTATAAACACTTGTCAATGATGATCAGATCAGATTTGTAATTAAGAAAGCAATTAAAGTTGTGAAAAAAAGGAAGGGAGAGGAAGGGGATTGCGCGGAAGAGGAGGGAAGCAATAAATGAGGAAGGGATAACGTGAGATGACAAAATCCAAATAAAATCTAAAGGTATCACGCCACCAAACTCTCTGTAGACAAAAACAAACTCTATACGATGCAAACATCTCTCTATCATTACTTCATTCATCTTGTATCTCATCAAATCCATCTCCTGATCCCAACCTCTACGTAGCTGTGCCCCTAGCCACCCCCTCTTCTTCCTCTCTCTGCCTGACCTGTATTGTCCATGTCCCTGCTTCCATGTCCTGTCACTATCATCCCCAGATTCTCTCTCTCTCCCCCTTGTGTTTGTGTATCTATCCACCGCACAGTTTTCCCTTCCCTTTCTTTATATACGACTTTCATATTTTGCTTTTAAGATTTAGATCACCTCACTACTCCCGAGTCTCCCTACATCCCTAGATTCCAGTCATTGTCACAAAATGTAGCTCTATACCTATATTGCTATTATTATTCAATATATATGCTGATGTGTATGTGAAAATCCAGCCTTTTATGGCCAAATACCCAACACCAAGGGACCTCTCTATACTCTCTCTCCTACCACACCTTCCTTAATGGTGAAAAAAATACCTTATTCACGCTTACAATGCATATCATTCAAATGATCCTACATGCATAGATTTTCTCTAAACTATATCCTTTGGCTTCTTCCTCTATACAATCCCCTGACCTCCACTTGTCATCTTTTTATATATTATTATAATAATAATAATAATATTGCTAAGATATTATTATGTTTGCATAAGATGCTTCCCTATCCGGGGCAGGGTTTTTGCAGTGTTTGGTTTGCGTCTATCTATTGCCCCGCATGCTTTGCTATCTGCTCCTTAATGGAACATGACCACGAAATTTTGTTTCTTTTTATGGTATTATTGGGTTTTCAAAACCAAGCATTAACTGGCCTGCCAGGAATATCCTGAAAATAAAAGCTAAAAAACCCCACTCCCTAAAATGAATGACTCATGTCTTTGTCCACAAGATAATTACCTGAATGCTTTGTCTTTGTGTCTCAGGCGTCGACCTAATACAGAAAAACTTGGGGGAAAGGAGACTAATCTGAATCTGCAACTGATACATTATTATGGATATATAATTCATCAATCCAGGAAAAGTGGTGTTGATGGCGAAACCGAGGCCAATGAAAGTCAAAATCAAGTGTACATAAAAGGGGACCTCATATGCCATGCTATGTAAGGTCAACTGTGCAAAATGAGTAATTTGCAGAGAGAGAAAAAAATAAAAATAAAAAGAAAAAGAAGAAGCTTTGAAAGGATTAAAAAATACTGGGAGAAAGAGAGAGAGAAAGGAAAATCTTGCAGAAACAGAGGGAAGGGATTTGACCCCGCAGGCAGAACCCATAGAAGCTTTTCCCGACGGCTTGCGGCAGTAACAGCCTATCCTATCCGATGAGCCCTATCAGCTACGCCTCAGTGCTGTCTCATCCTTCTCTGCTTTGTGCCCTTTATAATATAGTAGTAGTATATATTTCCGGATTTCTCAATAGTACAATATAATGAGATTATGATTAGAGATTTTAAAAATATTTATATTAATAAGTTAAGATAATATTTTTTTTATATTATTTATTTTATATATTATAAATTATAATTAAAAAAATTTTTAAAAAAATTCAAATGTTATTAACAAGCACAATATAGTTATGTACTTCAGTCTCTGCAAGTGACTTCTTGTTTAATTCATAAATGCAAATGAAATATTATACTTTTATTTTTTGTTCCTGCGGTTGGTATCTGACGAAATGAAACCCTGAGTGTTTTTTATAAAAAAAATTCCCAATCGTCAGTGTTGTGATAAACCCGGGGGATCCTGCAGTATTATTTGATAAAAATACAAAAAAAAAAATCATTTGAAGCGAGAATGAACCTTCCAATAGTAAACAAAAGTTTCGACAGCATCTCAGGGTTGGTCCAGTCGTATGTTCAGACTAAATGGATATGAGGCCTACCCATAAAGTGTTGGGCCAAACAGTACTTATAATTACTTATTTGTCTAAGTCGTGGAGAGGAGACTACTCAAATTCATGATCCAAAAAACTCATTTTTTTATGTCAATAAAAAAACTTTTGATTGAATCAAAAAATAAAAAAAAATTAACCAATTTTTTTAAGAAAATTATTTTCAAAATGTTAATAAAAAATGTTAGTGAAAAGTGAAAACAAGTGATTTGCAAGAACATTAACTCCGGGGACCATGACAACGATGTTCAATCTTTTCTCCCCTCCCAAATTACAATATGCACGCCTGATTCTCCCCACATTTCTTGTACCAAAAAAGTCGAAGCTGTTAGGGCAAAATCAATGTACATGTTTGAAATAGAAGTTCATACCAAGGTTCTGAAAACCGGACCGGTCACTGAACCGGTCGAGGTATTGGGTCAAGGGTCAGTGGGTCAGATCAGAGTCAAACCGGAGCTAAACCGGGGCCAAACCAGTGAGAAATTGAATATTTTAGACTTATAAATATGAAATTCTAAAGAAAAATTTAAAAAAATTGATTTTTTAAAAATAAAAAAATAAAAAAATACTGAACCGGTTCGTTCGGTCACCGGACCGAACCGGTTTAGACGCCAGGTCGCCGGACCGGTCCGGGTTCCAAAACAGTGGTTAATACATGAACCAAATTTCGTATAATGGAGTTGTAAGGATTAGAGAAATGACGAGTTAATTTAATATAATCCCCGAAAGATATGTATACATTTAGTGTCCAACATGTGACACTTCATTTATGTCCTAAATATAATACTCCCCTCTTTTCATTTTTTAACTTTTTTTTTTCAAGTCACTGGTATCCTCTTATTAGAAGCAATCACGTTTGTGACAATGTTGGGCGCTAAATGTAAACATATCTCTCAAAGGGAATTAACATTAAATTAACTACTTTATATAAGAGAAAAAATTAAGTTATTTCTTGTCAAATCTTAAAATTTCACTCAATAAAAATTATTACAAAATGAGTGAAAAAATTAATACTCTAGACAATTCCTACAAGAATATCTCAAATCATAACTAGAATTATTTCAATATCCAACACTTGCTTTTACAGAATGAATATGCATCTTGAGTGCTTTCTCGCATCCCCAATCAATATATAATTTGATTTGATCTCTCTATCATACGTCTTCACTAAAATTATTATATACATGCAAGTATAAATCATAACATCACCTTCAGAGTAAAAGATACCTTAAAGAGATTTAAAACATAACAAACACAAATCAACAGATGGTCACGTTATGAAATGGTGGAACGCAGTCTGTTCTGCAGGACGCCTCAAAATCACAAGGTGATCAAATCTCACACTGTATTTTTTCACAATCACCATGTTTTCTTCGCCTATAGAGTACATAAGATCAACAACTAAAAGGCAATGGAGCAATAACAGCTCATGGAGTAACCATGTTAAGGCAATGATCCATAACCTGATTTCCGTATTGTGGAAGGAGTTACACAAAGATCGTGCTCATGGCCCAGAAGTATTTCGCACAAAAAGAAAGTTTCATATTGCACTATTATTTTAATTATCTTCTCTGGGCTGTAAGGTATTACGTGAAAAAGAACAGAAGCATTAGCTGCAGCTTCTCTGGTACTCCCCTTTCAGACCCCATCTACCGCCTTGAGATCCCTGTACAAACATGAATAAAAAATGAATTCTGACATAAAATCAAGCATGGATAGTTAATTCTTGTGTTTTTGTTTACAAAAGCTAGCATTCATGTAGCGATGACATGCTTGTTGATTCAGGTGAATGCATATTTCATGCTGCTGATGGCAAGGCAGCTTCAAGTTTGAATTTGACAGTGAGAACTCAAACATTAACAGGCTTTCTAGTTCTAGTGCAGTTTCAATAGTCAACATCTCTGGACCTGAATCCAGGGAACCCAAATGGTGAGCTCTAATGCAAGCTTTCTTGACGTCATTAACTAGAATCCACCTTGACTTGTTTGATAGACAGTTTTGATTGAGTGGATTCCAGGCCAGGGTTCATTTTTATTTTCTTCGTTAAAATTCCACATGTAAAGCCTTTTCCTTTGCTACACAACACGTGTTCCAGACAAGTGAATGGAAAAGGGATAATAGGTAAGCCTTCACACTATTTGTCAGTATTACTTGCTGGTGACTTCAATAGCACCACAAGGACCCTGCTCTCCAGCTCTATTAACAGATTTGTTGGCAATTGTAAAATCCACCATATGCAGCCCAAATGCCAACAGCTCTCTCTATCCTTCCCATTTTGTAGGGTAAATGCAATCAAAAGTCAACACCCAATTAGTTTATTCATATTTATTCCTTCATCTGTGTCGTTAATTCAACTCCGTCTATGTTTATAGCCGGTCCCAAGCCCGGGTAAAGGAGGAGGGTTGTGTTAGGCCCCGACAGCCAACGTAAAACCCTGTCGAATCTTTATGAACATGGATCAACGAAGAAATTGTGCTAATGCTAGGTCGTTGCCTGTAAGTAACGCGCTGTATGGCTCGAGTACAGTGAGAAGTGAGCGAGAGCCGCTGCATCGTCGCCCAGATGTAGTGTTAAATGAGCAAGGGCTACCGCTTTCTTCTGAACGGAGGCGGCTAAAGAAGCTAGTTCATGAAAACAGAATCAGATTTGGCACTTGGAACATTGGGACTTTGAGCGACAAATCGTGGGAGGTGGTGGGAGTAATGAAAGATCGTAAGATTAATATCCTATGTCTCCAGGAAACTAAATGGTCAGGAGAAAGGTCTAGAGAAATTAATGGTTTTAAGCTCTGGTACACAGGAAAGGTCAATGGACGGAATGGTGTTGGTATCATTGCTGACAAGGAATGGAGGAAGAATGTGGTGGACGTTAAGAGGATTGAGGACAGAATTATTTCATTAAGAATGATTGTTGGAAAGGATACTATTAACATTATCAGTGCATATGCACCTCAAGTAGGGGCATAAGTACATCTTAAGGAAAAATTCTGGGAAGATTTGGAGGGACTAATTCAGAGTATCCCACTAACTGAAAAGATTTTTATTGGAGGAGATCTTAATGGACATGTTGGTAAGGAGGCAGGACCTCATGCAAGAGCGCATGGTGGTTTTGGATTTGGGTTACTCAATAATGAAGGTCAATCTATTATTGATTTCTCCCTCGCATATGATCTCAAGATTGTCAACACTTGTTTTAAGAAGCGAGAGGAGCATTTAATAACATACAAGAGTGGAGCCGCAAGGTCACAGATCGACTTCTTCTTGGTAAGGAATTCTGATAGACGATTCTGTACTAACTGTAAAGTGATCCCTGGGGATGGCGTGACAGCACAACATAGGGTTCTGGTCCTTGATGTGAATATTAAGTATGTAAAACAAAAACGCCAGCAACTTTTAAACCCAAGGGTCAGGTGGTGGCAATTGAAAGGGGGGAAAAAGGAGATTTTTAAGAGAACTCTCTTGGAGGAGGGGGAGTGGGAGTTGCAAAGAAATCCTAATATCATGTGGGAGAATATGTCTAAAAAGGTTTAGCAGGTTGCTATAGCAATTATGGGAGAATCAAAAGGTCTTGGTCGGCAAGATAAGGAGACTTGGTGGTGGGATGAGACTGTTCAAGAGAAAACCAAGCATAAGAAAGATTGTTTTAAAGCCATACACTTATGTAATAATGCTGAAAATTGGGAAAAATATCGTATGGCTAAAAAAGAGACTAAAAAGGCAGTGAGTGAAGCTCGTAATAAAGCATATGAAGAGTTTTATAAGGAGTTAGGGACAAAGGCAGGAGTTTACAAGATCGCAAAGAACAAGGAGAGAAAATCAAGAGACTTGGACCAAGTGAGGTGTATAAAGGATGAAGAAGGAAAAGTTTTGATTACTGATGGAGATATTAAGGATAGGTGGGAAGCCTACTTTTATAAGTTGTTTAATGATAGTGGAGAAGGGTTGCATTGTGACTTGGAAGATTTGACAACTCGAGAAGGTGATCTCAATTTTTCATTTTATAGCAGGATTCGAATTGGCGAGGTTAAAGAAGCTCTTAAGAAGATGAAAACTGGTAAAGCTGTCAGACCTGATGGTATTCCAATTGAAGTTTGGAAATGTTTGGGCGAGGAGGGTGTGTCGTGGCTCACAAAATTATTTAATGAGATCTTACGAACCAAGAAAATGCCAGATGAGTGGAGGAAAAGTACTTTGGTTCCTATTTATAAAAATAAAGGGGATATTCAGAATTGCGCAAACTATAGTGGAATTAAGCTAATGAGTCATACAATGAAATTGTGGGAAAAAGTGATTGAATATAGGTTGAGGTTGGAGACTGATGTTGCTGAAAACCAATTTGGATTCATGTCAGGAAGGTCTATAACAGAAGCAATTTATTTATTAAAGGGGATAATGGAAAAGTATAGGAGTAAAGGAAGAGATTTACATATGGTCTTTATTGATTTGGAGAAAGCTTATGACCGGGTGTCAAGAGATGTGCTTTGAAAAGCCTTGGAAAAGAAGGGGGTGAGGATTGCATATATTAAAGTCATTCAAGATATGTATGCGGGGGTTACAACCAATGTTAGAACGTCTGGAGGTGTTACAATAGACTTCCCTATAAGGATTGGACTACATCAAGGATCTGTTTTAAGTCCTTATTTGTTTAACCTAGTGATAGACGTCCTAATTGAACCTATAAAAGTGGAGATCCCTAAATGCATGCTTTTTGCGGATGATATAGTGTTGTTGGCTGAATCTAGGGAAGAAATTAACTCCAAACTTGAGATATGGAGGCGGACTTTGGAATTGAGAGGTTTTCGTCTTAGTAAGAGCAAAACTATATGCATTGCAAATTTGATAAGAGACAATGTCAAAGTGAAGTGGAAGTTAAATTGGGTGGGCAAGTCATCCCGCAAGTGACAAAATTTAGATATTTGGGATCAATTATACAACAAGATGGTGAGGTGGATGGAGATGTCAATCACAGAATTCAAGCCGGATGGTATAAATGGAGAAAAGCTACATGAGTTATTTGTGATCGTAAGGTACCTAATAAGGTAAAAGGAAAATTCTACCGCACTGCGATAAGGCCAGCAATGCTATATGGTAGTGAATGTTGGGCTTTAAAGGGATATCATGAACATAAAATGGGGGTAGCTGAGATGAGGATGTTAAGATGGATGTGTGGTATACAAGAAAGGACAAGATTCGTAACACTCATATACGTGATCGTGTTGGAGTGGCCCCTATTGACGAAAAAATGGTAGAAAATCGTTTGAGATGGTTTGGACATGTTCAACGAAGGCCATTGAGTGCTCCAGTGAAAAGGGTTGATCAAGCAGTATGGAGTCCTGTCAAACGAGGTCGAGGAAGACCGAAACGAACGCTTAATGAGGTCATTGAGAGAGACCTTTTAATTAATAATATATCAAAATCTATGGTCTTTGATAGAGTACAATGGCGTCGTGCAATCCATGTAGCCGACCCCACCTAGTGGGATAAAGGCTTTATTATTGTTGTTGTTGTATCTGTGTCGTTAATTCATTACATGGCATGATGAGTATCTCAAAATACAGGAAATCTCAAAATCTGCTGACCAATGTGCATCTAGAAGAATGAAAGCAGATTAAAATGACTTACTGCACTGCATTATCTGATAAAAAGCATAAAAGCTGACAAGTTTGGCTAACAAAAGTCATAAGGAATCAATATATACCTCTTACTATTATATGTACACATTACAAGTGCATTGATTTTGCCACTCGCCGCTACCATCTCCGTACTAATGATGTGAGCAACTGCAAAGGAGGACATAATTTGTATCAGAATTCAGCACTTCATTGCTTTCACAGATAGTTACTCCATTGCAAATAACAATAACAACATCAGTGTGAAGGATTCAAAAGAAAGTACTAACAAATTGGGATTTATTAAACAATGAGATGAATCTAGTAAGCATTGTAATAAGGTGGCATAATAAAAGTATAAAACAACAGTCTGTAGACTCTGTGAATCTCTAATTTTCTAAAATTATGCATTAAAAATCTGGAAAAATTCAGAGACACTACTTTGGCTAGACGCAAACGGCTCCCTAAATCTTTCAAACTGAAGAATAAGCTCTTAACTTTCACGTTTTCAAAGATGGGTCCTTCTATCTATTTCATCCTAATCATTGTTACTTTATAAATACCCCTAAAGGCCTAAACTGGAGGTGCCAACAATGGGAAAATGAGAGTTTGCCATGTCAGCTAAGAAGCTTAAGTCAAATGAGGTAACACTGGATGAAATAGATAAACGTACCTATTTCTTAAAGAATGAAAATTATGAAGAGTAAATTCCAATTTTAAAAGTTCATGGGGCTATCTACAAGTAACTCAAAAGTTTGCTAGTAGTTTTCATATTTGAAAAATTTTGAATATATTTTAGCAATGACAAACAGGAATTCATTGAGCTAACTCAAGATAGGAACGGCTGCTCTGTTGCTAGAAACTAGTAAGTTCCTGTTTTTCCCCCTATCATAACACATAAGATTAGCAAACTGCTATAAGACCAGCAATATTATATGCAATTATAAAATATATTTTCAGGAATATAGGGCTATAGCACAAGACTCAAGTTTATATGAAATCAATTGTAAATGAAGAATCTACTCCAAAAGTAGGATCAAAGAGAAAAAAAAATTCAAGATCTGCTGACAAGTGAAGTGCATATACCTCAAAAAGTTCAAAGGGACTGCCACGGCGATAATCATCACTCTTTTTACTATTTTTAGCCGGAAAAATAGTATATAATAATGCTCTAAACGTGGTTAGCAAAACAGCAGTGCTTCCCATACTCACAAAAATGAAACCATAGTTTGGAAAATGACCTGTCGCTGCAGCCCTTATAATAATTCCTATCTGCCAAGAAGGTAAATGCTAAATAGTAAGAAACAATATCATTTAAAGAACAGACACGGTATACAGGAAAGGACTCTATCACAACATAATTTTGTTTTCACTTTGTGGATGGAGCAATTCCATCACGTCAACTATTTAAACTGCAGGTAAATTTCCTTGTCAAACCACAGATGAGTTGAAAGGAGTAAATTCAGATAATTAAGTCGACAATAGATGTGAATTTATGATGAAATAAACCATGACAACACTGAAAATGTCTTATGGATAGAAGTAATGTCATGCCTTCAAGCTTTAGCCTGTACTTAAGAGTTCAAGCTAGCATTCTTTTATTCAGAATCGGAAATAAAACATAAGCTAAAGAGAAATAGCTATTATGTGTATTAAAGTAATGGCAAAAGCCGCACGCAGCTTGTCATATTCAACTTACAGGCATCCCAAGAGCCCAAGATTTGGCAGTAGCAATGACACCCTTTGACAGACCATTCATTCCACGCCCATCCTCCCCGTAACCTCCAAGGAAGTAAGCACTCAAAAACCAGCCTACAAGGCATTAACATATATCCAGGTTTTCAGTTTTCCAATCTGTCATCTTTTTATTCTATCCCTCCTTTGTGAGAAACACTTGCGTAAAAATATAGCTCCTTTCGTAAATTTAAAAACAAATGTAAAACATAAGCATACCGGCTATGAAAGGGTCAGCCGTCTTTAGTGTCTCAATGTCAAAAGTTGAAAAACCATGACTAAATCTTCCAATAGCCGCAAACAAAATCAAGGCCATTACATCCCCACCAGCAAAAAGAGCCACACGTCTGCAACACAATAACCCAATACCATAATTTCCTACAGAATGTTAGCAAAATCATTCCCTTTTATGTGAGCAATAAAATAGTTAAACTTTAAAGTTAGAACTACCCCCATTTTTTAAAACGAGAAGAATTGCTAGGTTTCTCGAACTGAATCACACCCTCCAAAGGAACATCGTTTCCACCCACGAAAACCATTTCGTCATTGGCTGAAGGAGCAGACGTGGCGGCGGTAGCGGGAGCCGAATTAGAAGCTGAACCTGACTCGACGCTTCCTTCGGCCTTGGCGAGAGTAATTTGCAGGGGCCTTACATGGTTTTTTCTGGTGACCAATTTGGGTTTACGGTTGCCGAAGAGTGATGGATTTGCATTGACGAATTTCGCCGGGGAGGTAAGGGAACATCTGGCAGACAGTGCCCCTCCAGGAGCTTGGCTAATCAGAATCATTCTCTCGCTATCACTATAGCACCACTTTCGTCTTCCAGACCACAATATCGTTAAGCTAAGCTACCGAAGGCTCTTTTTATTTTTATTATTTTTATTTTTGCCAAACCAATTTTATGTCTGATGTTTTTCCCCCCTAATATTTCGGCCGTTGGTCAGATTTGACTCGCCTCAAGTCAACATCCTGATATCCACCAGCAGCCAGGCTTGATGAAAAGTTTTGTTGGGCTTGGGGCAGCTATTATTTGCCTTGAATCTACCTGAAAAGTGAAAACAACGTTGCATATCATATAATATAATGATATAAAAATGTATAATTAAAATAAAATATTTAAATTATGAGATTATTTATTTTAATATTTTATTTCAAAGAAAAATAAAGCTATACAAATGTTTTTATATTATTTGAGAAATAATGACAATCCTCTCAACAACCAAAGAAGCCCAAACTCAAATTAATCGGTCTCTTCCCTTCTCTCGGTCGTTATTTTTTCTTTAAAAACTCATGGTTCAAATTTTATCGGTGCTTCTGACTTTATTTTATTTAAATTCCATGCTAACGAACAAGACGTGCAACGTCAGAAGGCTTTTGAAGGAAAAACAATAACAACAATAATAATAAAGTCTCCTTATGTAATACTAAAAAATTCAAATACCTCTGGACCTCTTTTTCTTGATGCCACACCTTGAATCGGCCTGTCATCGATCTGTTGAGCACGTAATTTTTCTTTATTTTTTAAATTCTATTCACGGCAAGGTCATTCGAAACAGAGATAGGACTTATGACCATTGTCACCCAAGTTTCACTTCAAGATCTCTCACTTTGCAATTCAAATGACTGGGTAACGGATCTCAGAGCTTAGCAAGCATTACATAGTTCAATCCTAATTATAAATTATAAAAATTCAAATAGTAACATGATAACAATCGATGGTAGCTTCAAGAGGTCACGATACATTATTGTAAGAAGCTCAAAAATAAAAAGATTCACGCCAGAAAATAGGCTTAAAAATGGTGTAATATTGCCCATAATAATCTCTTTAAGCGCTCGTTAGTACCCATACAAATGTTTATTTAGATTAACGATTAGAACCTTCAAAAACAATATTTCAATCATAATGTACGGTATACGACATAAATAAGTAACATAAGTGTTGTTTCGACTTACGTGCATAAACACTTTTGGGTCTTCCAATCACGTAACCAAACACGCACTAATAAGATTAGATACTTGGTGGGGCCGTGGGGCTATTTCACCCGACATGTAACAGCCTTTTTTCCATCGTAATACGAATGAAAATCTGAAGGACGATTAGAGTCCAAGCACATGAATTGATACAAATAATGTCCCAGCGCAGGTTGTGTATACGCCACAGATAATATTCCTAAGAACAGTAAAGGACTTGTGCATTTCAACCAGGAAGGGTGCAAAATATCCACAGAAGCAATGGTATGGAGTATGCAACAGTAAAGTGGGTGATTCAATTCTGAAAGACTGACATAGATAGCACCTATTTATAGACAAGAAAAACAGAAAAAAGGATTTCCAATGCCATTATTTTACATGAACCCGAATCCTCTACTGATCAAACTTCAGAACTAGACATGACAAAAAACTATAACTAATTTACCACATATTTATAGCACAGAAAGAGGTAGCTGAGCACATTTTATACAGACCAGAAGAAGAGTGACCAACTCTTCTACCATCCACCAAAGAATAGACCAACCTTTCATTGCCTTCTATGGAGCAGTCAGCAAGAATTTACCTACATGTTTTTAGGCTGAGTTAACTAGAAGCTTCAGCTTTGGTTTCTTTCAAACTTAGAGACTCCACTTCCTGCTTCAACTCTTCAATCTTGGGAGATGATGACGTAACATCAGCTGGTAGAAATCCATTGGCACTGAAAACCTGGTTGAATTTTAAATTTGCTGCAGATCCCACGATGCCATTGTAGCCCCTAGTTTCAGTACCGAGTACACCTCTAACAGTCCCATATGCGTGGGTTGGAGAAGCATAAGGCACCTGGCATGTCTGAGCAGTTGCTACAGGAGGACCATACCAGAAATTCCTAGGAACATCAAATGGAACTGCAGATCCATTGCAACCATAGCCTCCCATAGGGAGCCAGCAACCATACATGTTAGATCCATAAAAATACAATCCGTCACCGCCGTAGCAGGGAAGATGTGCAACCGCAGGAGGAATGTACCTAGGACTATACTGAGGGGGACCTTTAGGGGCTCCTCTTCCATTCTTGTATCTCATTCTATTACCACCATCATAATTATTGTTCCCGTCTTTTGGCACAGCCCTCTTGACCTCCACCTGTCTACCATTCAAGTCATGGAAGCTTTTCATCATCACACTTTCAACAGATTCTTCTGAATCAAAAGTAATGAAACCAAATCCCCTAGGCCGGTGAGTTATACTGTCCTGCATCACCACTACATCCGTTATTCTACCAAATCTCTCGAAATATTTCTTAAACTCGTCCTCAGATATACCAGCTGATAGGCCTCCTACAAAAACCTTTTTGGTGCTAACATGATCACTACTACTGTCATAATTACCACAGTTACTCGTCCCTCTACTCTGGGGTAGGTTTTGATGTTGATGTTCACTTCTAGGTATTGCTTTCTTCACTTCTACCTGTACAAGGATATCATAAATCAAACAACCCCAAAAGAAATATCTACTGTTTATTTTGGTTTCTTGGCCTTGGGAAATAAATAGCCATTGCAGATACAGACTTGAAACATGACGAAACAAGTATAAATGACCCAGTTCTCAAGAAAAAATGGCCGACATCACTCATTGGCCACAACTCCATTATATCTTGAATTTCTCTTCTATTCCTAGATTCAAGTCTTTCATCATGGAAAAAAAAGAAAGAAAAAGATAAAAAGAAGTGTATAAAAGAAAAGTGAAGTTGAACGGACCGTTCTTCCGAGTATGATATGCGTGTCTTGAAGGGCTTTATCAGCCGCGGAAACGTCGGAGAACCTAACGAAGCCAAAGCCTCTAGGAATTTTGGTGTTGCGGTCCAACGAAATTGTGGAACCCAAGACAGAGCCATACTTGGAGAAGTGGTCTTTCAAAACATCTTCGGTAGCGTCCCGGGAAATGCCACCCACAAACAGCTTGGCTCGATCAGAATCCATCTTCGACTAATCTGCACGCTTCCTTACTGTACAAAATCCGTAAATCCCCAAATCTACCAGAAACCCTAAAACCCCTACTTCGTTTTTCGTCGCTGTGGATTATGGAAGACATAACACTTTCGATACAAACTTCCTTGACGGTTGGCGGACTTTATTTGCTTGGGCCCAAAACATCCCTTAGACCCGATAAGACTTTCTTATGTTCATGATGGGCCCAAAAACATCCATTAGCGCTTTGTTGGTTCAATGGAGAGAGTTTGTCATACCACGTCTCCAACCCATAACATCTCAAACCATTAAAAAAGAATATTCCTGATAGCCACTAGGAAAAACGTTCATATCTTTATACATTCCTTAAACAGTCAGCGGAACAAAATAAATTGCATAAAATCCAACTCATCTCATAAAATTTTAAGGCAAAGATTGAGAAAAGTCCACATTGAAAATTTTATCAGTGAGGAAGACTTGCAAATTTTTTATACCCAGAAAGCAACATTACACTGTGAAATTTGTACACACAGATAACTTGCTCTGTCTTAATAAAAATTAAAAAGAATATAAATGTTCTTATACAAAATAAATAAATAAATAAATGTTGACCTAGCAAACAAACTACACAGGACGTAGTAGGGCTGGTTCTTATAATTAAACATCTCTGCAAGCCAGGTTTTTCTGATAGTGATTTCACCAGGCTGGGGAAAAAAGGCACTGAGTAAACCTGTTCAGATCCAAAAACATCACCCATTCTTAATGTATGTTTCGTGTTATCCTTAACCCACGAAAATATAAAAGGAACCAATCACCAAAAATAAAAAATATACATATAGAAAGGGGAAACATCAGGGATATCTACAATTTGGATCCCTTACATTCGTGTGGGCATGAAATCCAATCAATTGGAACATGATATTACTGTATTTCTAATATTGGTAACGAAAAGTTTGTGTTGAGTCTTATATCATGAGTCCAACAAGTGTTGTGGGATTTATAAGTTTTAGGGATTTTCTTCCTAATAATCTAGCTTTTTGATATTTTCTTAAGTCTATGTTCATAGTGCTAGTATTAGCTTTGTTATAGTAATATTGCGAGCCTTTTCTTTTGATTCATGTTATATGGTTCAGGATATTTACCATTTTCATTGTCTTTTTTAACTCTTGTTAGGTAAGAAGAATAAAAACTACGAAACTTGAAGCGCATCACCACCCTTATTCACAATCAAATTCCCTTATCATGCTGACAACAATGGCATCCATGTCTTTTTGTATTTATATATTCATTGTGTATTGTTGATCATTTTCTACACCACTCTTCGAGATCTACCTTTAAATGAACCTGCATATATTATGAACACATTTGAATTTTTTTTCTTCCCAAAAAAAAAATTCCACGAGTTGAAAAAATAAGATCTTCTGTGAGAAATCAAATGGTTATAAGGGGGAAAAGGCAAGTAAACTACACACACACATATAAGGTAAAATAAAAGAGGTCTCAATCCCAAGATTTCCTCACATGCTGGGGGGGCGACTTGTAATTAAAATAATGGTTGGTCTAATGCCGTGCGAATATTCGATAATCGCACCCTCACCAAATAATAATATTAAAGTTAGAGCATACGGGAACATGCACAAAAGAGTCACCCTCACATCAATTATTTACTCCATATCTTATGCTTTCTCTATTTTAATTTAATTCCATGCATGTGACTCTGGGGTTTGAATAATCCCATGTTGATGTTGTTAGAAACGTATGACTCAAGAAATTAGACCTATCAACTATCTTTATCTGCGCAGAATCATATGCTAATAACCTCCATTAAGCAATATAGTCGATTGCTACAAATACGATGTACACTTTTTTTTCAAACTTGTTGGAGCTTCGAGCCTTGAGGATATTATTTAGACGGAGGGAGATTAGCTATATAAAAGAGATTTATGGCATCGAAAATGACGTCACGAAGGGGCTAATCTATGTTTTAGGAGTTTAAGAAATGAACTCGTCTGGATATTGCCAATAATTTGATTTAAATAAGTTATCTCATAGTCTCGTTGTGGCAAGAACATCACACACGTATATAATACTCAGAGCTCTAGTTTCCATGGAAGCGTCTTTTCTTTTTTATCCCCGTAAGGTTTTGGTCGTCCCGATGACAAAGTTAATGTTAATGGATGCCATGAGGACAGCTCAAAATCCTACTTTGTATAGTTTAATATTCCCATTAACAAACAACGATACCTAACTACTATGCCACAACATTTGGATTTACGGGCCTCGGACTCGTAGATATTATATAGACCTACTCAACTTGATAACATCGGTCTATGTTCAAATTGCCATATACAAGTGACAGCAATGTTGTGTGTGTGTGTGAGAGAGAGAGATAAAAAGGGTTAAACTGAGGGAGACAATAACAAAATTGGTTTGAAATAATAGATTAAAAGATTGATAGTGAATCATGATTCAAGTACGGGAGAGCGTGCACACAATTAAAAAAAGATGGGGATGGGGAATGCAAGGTGAGGTTGGCGATGGGTGGAAGAAGCACATGCATGTGAGGGCATATTATTGTGCAATTTTATAATGCTCGGACACAGACTACAAATGGTGATTAGAAGAATAACTTTAGGATTATAATGGATTTTAAAAGGGGAAACACATATGCACTTTCGGTGGATGAAATAGGCCTTGCCCTCCCTCCCATGCCATGCCACCACCGCTTCAAAGTTTATCGTGACCTGACTCATGTGATTTCATTCCTTTCTTTGTTTTTCCTTCTTAGAGATCATAATAGTTATTAACCTCCATATAAATGTACAAATTACATTATAAATAAATTATATTCTATATTTAGGATTAGAAGGGTACTATACATGTGTTTGATATATACTATGATTTATTATTTATGGATGCTGATAAGATCCCAACACCTTATGGTAGCATAGTCTTTTAAAGGTATGTTTGAATTGGTGATGGAAAAATTTGTTTACGCAAGTTGAGATAAAACTCCTCTCACAAACTTTTATTGTATACGGTAAATTATATTTAAAAAATAACTTTTATCACTATTCTAAATAGATACTATTCAAAGATGAACTTAGAAAAGGGGTTGTAACATATAACATGTTTGGAAACTCTATTTATAATCGTGCTTAATTTATAAGCCTGATTTACGTAAATTGAGATAAATCTTTTCCACATATTTACCTCATAGACCGTAAAAGCAACCTCGTAAACCGTAAAAGTTACTTCGTATTCCGTAAATCACGATTTATAAACACTTATGAAACTTTCATAATTTAATCCAAACAAACTAATATCCACCTTGTTGGTTTTATGTGTGGGCGCGTAACATAATACGGCCTTTTTTCTTTTTCGTAGTTAAGAAAACAAGAATTGAGGATGTGGTGCGGTGAGGTATTCGTGATGATGGCATTGTGATTCCTTGATTGTTAAGAGGCAGGGTGAGGCGTGCAGTCTGTGCTTGCACTGCTCAACTTATCTGCTGTACTCCTTATAGTTATGACGCTTGCACGGCATCTTCTTCCCCTTTTTCCTTAATGCTCCCTTCCCTTTTCTTTTATGTCACTCCATAATATTCGAATTAAGTGACACAGTCTTTTTTTTTATTATTATTATTATTAAGGGCATGAACTAACAACACAAGGTCGTAAGCAAAATTGATATCATGGCCTCTCACCGTATATGTTAATAGGTCATGTTTGATATAGTTTACATTTATTTTATTAGTGTGATTTACATATTAAGATAAAACTCTTCTTACATATTTATCTTGTATATCGTATAAAGCACTTTTAGGTATTTCAATCGTTATTCTAAACACTTACAATATAATTGGCCAAGCAAGGAACAAGGAGTAAAGAGTCTTGTACATTTGTGTAGTGATAGTAGGTATTTAGAATAACGATTGAAACCTTTAATTATAATTTATGATATATGAAATAAGTATATGATGTACATTTTATCTCAACTTATAAATAAAAAACATTTATTTTCTAAACTTAAGCTATAGTAACCATTGCCATATATGGAAAGCAGCCGTATAAAAGTCCAAAGTCTAAGAACAGGTTAATATGGGATGAGGGTGATTGTGAGGTAGGCATGTAGAAAACGAGGAGGGTGTGACATCACAGAGAGAAAGAGAGTGTGAGAGAGAAGGATTAGGAGTAGGACAGAGGCTAAGGTAGGTGTAGCATGAGGCATCGGAGGCTTTCTAGCTAGGTAAGGTTCTTACTTATAATGGGGACAACCCCACCATCCTAATTCTTAGACTTGTGTTTTCTTTATTCATTTTGAGCAAATTCATTAACGGTCAAAAAAACCTATTAACACCCAGGAGCATGCTCCATCCCAAAACCCTCTCTTACTCTTTAATAACTCCAAACCCCTAACAAACCACTCGTAATTTACACATACCTTCTCTTTAACATATGCTCTACAACCTCTGCATCATATATGTCCTATATATAATCTCTTGGAAACTCTCAGTAGTTTGTTCCTCAAACTCTGTGGAGAAGCAGAGAAACACCAAAAATGTGCGCTCATGTGTCGTTCACGGAGGGGCCTATATATATAATATTTATACGTGCTTCTCGCTCATGAATGAATATATAATACAAATGTTATGGAAAAGCAAAGGAATATATATATATATATATAACAGCAAGTGCATAAGGAAGATAAGACAAAGCGAAAGTATAAGGAAGATAAGAGAGTCACGTGAGCATTGGTGAGGCCTCAATGCTTGTGGGATCATTAGGTTTGATTTGGGAGAAATAATTACATACTACATGAGCTTCATCTTATTCCTACTTTAATTAATTAATTTTACATGACAATGAGTTATCAATAGAAATTCAAAATTTATGATTTTAAGAATGATGGGAGGGTATTATATTTTTTTTTCTATATTAATTTATTTAAAAAAATTATAAAATTCAAATTTCTTCATCACACATTTATCATGTAGAATTAAAGAAAGATAACTTCTTATATTTTAATTAATTAAAATACAGATGAAATACACACCCTAAAATATATAGATATTTCTCTAAGTTTAGTTGGGCTTCTCCAGATTTCTCTCCTTTTTACCCACCTCTCTCTCTCTCTAGCTTTGCTGCTTTTTTTATTTTCTTTTATGAGGTGTTTGTATAGAATAATAATTATAATATTTAAAATTAGTTTTTTAATCATAATTTATAGTATACGGGATAAATATGTGAAAGAAGTTTTATCTTGATTTATCTAAATAGCACTTATAAACTCTGTATAAACTAATACAAACATATTAAATGAGGGTTACAGTTTACGTACGCGTCCAAAATTAATGAGCGTGAAAAAAAAAAAAAAAATCACCCTGTAAACGTTATAAATGTCATTCTATGCTCTGCGTGATCCTAAAACACAGGGTTTGTGAGATAGCTAGCCTGTGTGGGTTATTAGATTACCCTATGGAAGGACTGGATCTGAAATGCATCTTTTATTGCATATTGGGGGGTGGATATAATTCTTTTTGCATTTTCAATTCCGTGATAAAATAATAACCTAAAAAATGACAATTGTTGAATTTTTTCTATTTGTTGGTCGTTAAATGTTCTTCTATTTTACATCTGTTTGTTATAATAAAAAATTTTACTTGCTTTTACCCAAAAAAATTACTTGAACATACTAAAAGATATATTTTCATGTGGTTAAAAAAATTAATAAGCATGAATGAAAAGTCGCGTAAAAATTAAGTAATTATCAATATACATCCATTCCTATCTAGACGCAATCAAACATATCTTTCTGATTTTAATAAAAACGAATCTAAAACTGGGGAATAGATATTTAACTAATTTGAGTTTATTGAAAAAATGTGATAAAAAAGTTATTAAATATAATAAAAATGACATGACCTTCCTATAATGTGTAATTTGTATCATAAATTAAATATTATATCAAAGACGGGGTGGTACATCACTTAAAAGTTATGTCAATTAGCTTTAAAAAAATGATAAATATAAGAGATAAAGTGAATTAAGATAATCTAACCCTAATCAACTTATATATTAAAGAGAATATTTTATTTTGGTGAACAGCCAAACAATGGCCGAGTCTTTGTATCAGCCAAACATAGGATCAGGTAGCCAACAGTCACGAACGATTGGAAACCAGCAGCTCATTGCTAGACGCTTTCTCCTCCTGAGTCCCGCGGGTATGACTAATTTAACCCATTTTTCCTTCAATTTGATCAGCACTACAAATATTTTTGCGCAATATTTAACGTTGCCAAATAAATCAGTCGGCGGCCTATTGGATTAATAGTGATGTTACTATTTGTAGCGAGTTACGGAGATTTTGGACGGTGATAGAGGTGATGAAGAGATTCGTCCCATGGCTCTTTACTTGTAAGCTTCATTTATTTTTTATTTTTTTAAATCCCCCAGGCCATTTTGTTGGTAGGAAAAAAACAATGACCCAGACACGTACAGAGACCATCACGGACATCTAAATTTGTCCCAAATCTATGCCTAATGTTGTTACAAATTGTCACAAATTTGCTGTTTTCATTACTAGCATAACAAGATTACAGATGACATGCATTTTTTGTGATTTGTTGATAACATGTTTTTCTAAATTTGATATTATAACTCATGTTTGTGTGTGTATAGACGACACGCACAAAGGCTACACACAGATTTTTTTTTTTTGTTGACCTGACACACATAGATTTGAGTATGCCAGATTCAGACACATAATAACATGACACTCGAACATGTAGATTAAAGTTGTAAGGAAAGTGCCAGTTTTGCATCTGCCTATGCTTTTTATCAATTTTTGATTTAGTTCTTATACATTTTTTCTCTTTATTAAATATTTTTATCTTCTCTTGTTAACATTGTTAGTCCCTCATTTAGGATGGTTCAGTGCTAAAAAGGAAAATTTAAATTATTTGATAAATAAATTAAAGAATATATTCCCTTCAATTCTAGTTTATTTTTTAAAAAAATTTAAAAAATTAATTAAATTATTTTAAAATATTTATATTTATTTTTTTAACTAATTTATCTGACTTATAAATTAATATATGATATATGATATGATTAATTAAATTATTTATTTTTTTAATCTCTTTAAAAAAAATTAACTAAACTTTCTATCCACCAAAAATGGTATGAATGAGATAAAAAGTTGAGAGAAGATGCAAAATGATTAGTTTAAAAAATAATGGATTTATGTGTAGGAAAATACAAGATTAAGCGGGTAGTGGGGGGAGGGGTCCAGAGGCTATAAAGAGGTATGAAAGGTGACGCGGGTAAGACAAGAAAATGGGCCCCACCTTTGGAGCTGTCGGCAAAGGGGAAGCGAACCCTCCCTCGCTTTCTCCTACCCTAACATCCCCTCGCCGCCCCCCTCCATCCCCTCCATTATTCACCCCAAAATCTTATCTTCTAAAAATATCTTTACTTCTGAATTTATTTTAAAAAAAATGACAATTAAATACTACATAAAATTACATAACCCACAAAGTATCACTAACATTTGTAAAAGATAGATAAGAGAGAGGGTGAGGATATGAGTTTTTTATATTTTGACTAAAAGATCAAATACTCTTAACACTTGATAAATTCAAGACAGAGAAAAATGTCGAAAGTTCACATCTACATTACTTACCAAAAAGTGTTACTATTAGAGCTCATTTGGATTAACTTATAGAAGCTTCATAAGTGTTTATAAATTGTGATTCACAGAATACGAAGTAACTTTTACGGTCTACGAGGTAGCTTTTACGGTATACGAGATAAATATGTTGATGAGATTTGTCTCGATTTACGTGAATCGGGCTTATTATATAAGCCGGATTCATAAAAGCTTAACCAAACAACCTCTAATAAAAATTATAATAGTAATGATAAGTATAGTATTGAAATTTATAAAAAACTAGATTATTCATGACAACAACTACTACACACATAGTTAAATGACAAGTTAACATTCATTCTACTTATACCTAATACATATAGGTCATGAACCCAAAAGAACATATTCCTTCATGTACACTTTACTTACAATAAACCGTTTCCATTAACAAAAAGAGTAATAGTAATGATAAGTATATTATTGGAATTTACAAAAAAACTAGATTATTCATAACAACAACTACCACATATATAATCAAATGACAAGTAAACATTACGATTCTACCTACATCAACGTTTTCTTGTCATTCCCACCATACAATATATTCTTTTCCCTATATAGTACTTACAAAAATGACACCCGCAACCCAATATCCTTACCTTAGTATTCGCTTACTCTCATTCTCCTTCACGCGACTATGCAACGGATTGCACCCACCATTGCTGATGTGGTGACATCGACGCCGACTGTGACGGTTTGAGGAAGAAGAAGTTGGAGCTCATGATGCGTACCCACAACCCAATATTCTTATTACTCACTTACTCTCATCCTCCTTCAAGTGAGTATACAACAAATTGCACCCACCATTGCCGATTTGGAGATGATGACGGTGACACTGATTGTGATGGTTAGGGGAAGAAGAGGTTTTTTTGAAAGGTCAGAGAGTGAATAAGTAGAGTCCCGACATTTCTCTCTATTTTGAATTCATCAAGTCTTAATGGCATTTTTGGTTTTCTAGCCAAAACATAAAAAACCTAGATTCACACCTATCCCTTATCTATTTGTTGCAAGTGTCAATGGTATCTTGTGGATTATACAATTTCATGTGGTATTTATTTATTTAACTATCATTTTCCTTTTATTTTATACTAATTTAAACCTTACCATTTTTTGTATATATAATTTCAGCCCCCCCTATAAGGTAAAAAACAAAAACCCTCCATGTTATTTATTTTCATTCACATTTCCCCCCCCCCATCTCTCTCTCTCTCTATATATATTGGTTCGGGTTTTATGTCAACCCCTTCCAACATAAGTATCTTTTTTAAAACTCAAACTCAATACTTAGAAGAATCTAAATGGATCTTATACCACTTGACCAATTATGTGTTAGTCACACTCTTTCCTTTCTATAGACACACACATTTTCCTATTACAAGTGATCCTATTAAAAAAAACAGTTGAAAATTATACATGAACATCTTGGTTAAAGAAAATCTTAATCTTAGTTTGTCATGTTATGCGACTAGTTCCTTATTCTATAAACAAATTTTGTCAATCCTTGAAACTCTTTCTTTTTTCCCTTTAAATTTGTTTGTTTCAACCCCATTGCATGCCTGCAATGGTAATTATGATTGTATTATCAAGAGAAGAATATTTAATTGATCTTTAACATAGCAATAAGGTTTGTCATGGTAATGATGATTACCAAAAAATTAGTAATTTTCATTCATACATCCTTTACGAATACTCATTACCATCTAATTGCATGATTAAAAAAGTTCAATTTACCATTTTAGTATTATTTATTTTTATTTTACTTGTCTCTTTTCACCCATCACTCTACGCCACGTCACAACCACCACCACCACCACCCTCCTCCTCCTTTATGCCACAGTCGCCACCATCGCCATCTTCACCATTGTCGTCGTCACTGCAATGGCAGTTGCTGCCACCACCACCACCTCCCACTCCACCGTCGCCCTTGTCATCACCTGCCATTTACATCAATACTTCCATTGTTGTCATTGCCACCACCGTGACAGTTGTTGCCCTTGTCACTACCTCTACCTCCACATTTATTGTTGTCATCACCTGCCATCATCATCATTACCCTCCTCCTCCTCCTCCGCCATTACCATTGTCATCGCCATGACAGCTGTCCCTATCACCATTACCTTCTCCATCATTGTTGTTGTCATCACCTGTCATTGCCATCACTGCCTCTTTCTTCATTGTCGTTGTCATCACTTGCTACCGCCGCCACTGCCGAACAACTGTTACTGTCACCTTTGCCACTACAACCATTGCTACTAGACAATTCTCAGTGCTACTCTTAACTATTTTTTTATAAGGATTATATTAAAAGTAAAATATACTTTGTGTGATATTTTAATTTTAAATAATTATTAAAAAAACTCATTATATCTTTCTTAAAAATCAAACTAAAATCTATTAACTTTATAATTAATATTGTATTACATTGTTACTATACTATAGTGAGATACAATAGGATCGAATCAATTCGGGCCTTTGTCTTTGTGGGAGTCAAATTGCGGGGAAGAGGCAAGACCCGTGTGTAGGGAGGGGACCCGCGTGCACGATGCCACCATCTCCCCCACACCCGCTCTTGACGCGTCCACATCATACGCCCCGCACCATTCTCATTTCCACCTTCCCATACACATGCGTACATGTCTCTATTCTTTTCTTCCCTTTCTTTTCAAAATTACATGTACCTATGATGAGGTACTGATAAGGTGTTTTGAAACACAAATCCAACTATTCTCACTTCTCAGTATAACAATTGCCCCACCATAATTATTATTATCTCTTTACTCTCTTCTTCTTAGACGTGGGCTTTTATTTATTTCTTTTATGCTTTTTTCTAAATTTTAGCTCACTCAAAACACAAATCTATTTCTGTCCCAGCAAAACAACAAGATAATAATTTTTTTCTCACCAAAGAAATTAAGTACTTGATTGGAATAACTATTGGAGTCTTCAAAAATAATTTTTCAATCATGATTTATTATATACAGAATAAATTTATGAGAATAACTTTATCTTCACTTATGTAAATAAACACTTTTAGAGATTCCAAAAACTATTTCAAACAAACACTTGGTTCAATCGGGTTTATATATAAATCCGATTTACGTAAATCGAGATAAATCTCCTTCAGATATTTATTTTATAGACTGTAAAATTACCTCATAGACCATAAAAATTATCTTATATTTTATAAATCATGATTAAAAAATATTTATAAAAATTATCTAAACATGCTATAAATTTTTTTCTCCGGTGCCGCAAATATTATAAAAGCGCGTTACACACACGGATATTTCACTCGTATTGTCCCACCCCACAGCTCTGCGGCTCTTGGACTATGGAAGCTCTGGGGAAAAAAATAAAAAGAAAAAACGAAAAGTAAGAATGATGAGAAATAATAATGAGGCTTAGCTGTATAGACCGTACTCGGGGTTGTCTCCCTCCATTCAATTAAATGTTGACATCGATGGATGTATCCCGCCACACTTTTCTCCAACACTCGTCCCTCATTTTATCCTCTCTCCTGTCTTCAAAATTACTCTATAAATATTCTTGTACTCTTTTTATGTTTAAAGCAGTGTATATAGGTGTTTGAATTAATTTATGAAAATTTTATAAATATTTATAAATCGTGATTTATAAAATATGAAATAATTTTTATAATTTATGAGGTTGTTTTTACGATCTATGAGGTAAATATATAGAAGAGATTTATCTCGATTTACATAAATCACGCTTATAAAATAAACCCGATTATCCATAGAGTTTCCAAACATACATAAACGACTCCGCTCTCTATTATATATATTTTTTAATATTAACTCTATTTAAGTTTTGATATAATATTTTTCATTTCTCACTTTATAATTTAATTTGAAAATTCTTTTCGAATTCAGTCATTTAGTCAACTTTCTTTTGCTTATGATAAGATTGTTGGAAGTGCTTTACAATAGTGACTAGAGGGAGTATTTTTAAAGAGTAATTAATGATTTTTTTTAAAAAATGTGTTTAATAAATATTTCTTTCATGCTTATGTATAAGATACAAATAATTGATTTAGGCAAATAATAACATTGGTTAAAATAAGTCAAAAACAATAAACCTATAAAAGAATTTATGAGGAGGATTTGGTGGAAAAAATGTATTATATATATAAAATCGGATGGAGTATTTAAATTTAAGGAAAAAAAATACTTAAGTATAATTTAAATTTCAAAATCCTAAATTAATTATGTTGACAATAAGAGTAATGACATTGATAAAATGAATATATCAATTGACAATTCAGATTTTTAAAAAATCATTAATTTAAAATTTTAAAATTTAAATGGTATTTAAGTGAAATTATCCCTTAAATTTAATAGTCCTTGTATATGTTTATTTGTGATGTAGTGACCTTATTAAATAACGGGGGACATAAAATGGAGACAATTTTTTAAGAATATTAACTGTTTTCTTTAAAAACGGAAGTCAGCAAAAAATGTCTTATAGTTCAAACGAATGAAATGATAATGTAGCAAACTATTCACTATTGTGTATAGTTGAAACCAGATAATCCATTTTCCCTCTATATACTTGGGAAGTCTGGTTGGATGTTGTTATGATATACTCCCTTGCAATTTAGGGACGGAGGGAGTATTATGGATAAATTGTGTAAAATTTAAATTTGTGAATGAGTTTGTTCAAAAAGATGAGCTTTATTCTAGTTTATCATAATATTTACTGCACTTTTTTCAACTACACTCTTTAACTGTATGTGTTACATTTGTTGTCCCTCTTTTATTTATCAAAAAGAGTATAGTTGAAATATATATATATATATATATATATATATTATTTTTAATTATTTTCTTAATAAGCACAAATCAATTATTTAAAGTTTATATTTAAGGATGAATGGAGTGGCCAAAGAGAATAAAGTCACTACACTAATAAATGAACGTTGAAATTATTTATTCATCTTAAAGTTTTAATAAGGTAATTTGTAAATAGGATGAAAAAAGCTGATCTCATAGCTTTATAAACAGGACGAGAGGAGGAGATAATAAACAAAGAAAGAAAAAAGAAAAAGGGGAAATTTTGGGGGGAGGCGGAGATTGATTGCAGGAGTAGCAGGGGATACGTTATGGGAGGGGCATCCGGAGTGGTGTAGCCAAGGGGCGTGACAGTGAGGTGGAGAATCCCATCCCCAGGAGACACCAAATATGAAATATTAAAGCCCCACCTTCTGTTGGAGCCTACCATGTTCCCCACCTCCATTATTATGTACTACTACTTCCCTCCATTTCTCTTGTTTCACTTGCACTACTTCTAACCACAAAATCTACATTTTTCTTTAAAAAAAAAAACATTTTCTAGCCAATTCCGTAGTGCACCAAACATACGCCTTCATGCTTCAGCTTAATTACAACAATCAAATAGTAATCATAATAAAATAAAGGTTAACGGAGACAGGAGGATGCTGTCTGGAGAAGCGACATACCTATATCAGAAATTCAGAATCTGACTCCCAACATTCCCCTTCATATATTAACACGTCTTCTTGTGCTTCCACACTTTACTACCTCCAGAGAGAGCATGCTTCTTTACTCTATTCGCCATTTAAACCGCAGTATCTATTCCCAGTTCTCTGCCTCGCGGGTACCTTGTGATTCTACTCAATTTTCCACGGTCCCTCCTCCTATTAATGTCCCCCCCACCACCACAATCTTCCAATATCCAAACCAATATATATATATATATATATATCGATTTTAATTAACTTTACAATTCCTGGACCATCCTCTGTCAACACCGCTGCACCATTATTTTCCCTTTTCAACCTTACTTATATTTGTGTGCGTGTGTGCTAGGCTGCATTCAACCATGCTGCCATATACCAGGCCAAGTTGCTACTCTTGTGAATGCACAGCATATTGCATTCCTATGCACTTTTAGTTCCATTTTCCACAATAAACCAACACAACCACGCCACATCCCGCCTCCAACACTCACATATTTAATATCAAGTTGGAATTTAATTTAACTATTAAGCATAATTATAAAAATTATCGATGCTATGAAAGATTTCATAAAATTATCTAATAAAATTTTCAATCACGATTATGACTTTTCACCCATTTTTTCAATGTTCTTTTGTGGGAAGTTAAAATTATTTTTTATTAGATATACTATTTTACACTTTAAAGAAGTTAGTGTTAAAATATGTTTGAGCAAGTGAGGAAAAAGTATATAACTGGAGTATAAAAGTTGAACTAGATTACTTTTCCAAGGAAATTAACGTTGCTAATTAATTTATAGCCAGTGAGTGCACAGCTAGAGGGGTTCAAGAACATATTGCTCATTTCGTCATCATCTGTGTTTTTTGGTTTGACCATTTGACATATCTTAGGCTGTCTAATTTGGGGTTGGGCTATCATGTTCTTGCCTACCTACTAGAATTGACATGAGAGCAATCTGATGGTTAAATCAGTTGTTTGGAGCTGTTCTAACTTAATCACAAATCTTAGAGTTTAATATGTGGGAATACAACATCTTAGAGGTTAAGGACACTAACCTTAATAGTTATTATCATATCTTAATCTGGATTAGTCCGGAGTTATTAATGTGTCTGAAAAATGAAATGTCCTTGATATCGAGTGCTTGTTATAAAAAAAAAATTGACGTGAGAGGGTAGGGAGAGGGTGCCAGTCTTTATGCCTTTGTTTTTCCCAACCACTCTAAATAAAAAAAGTGGACGTGGCTTCTCCCCATGTAAAAGCTCCCACATCAACTTGTACCTTACGAGATTAATTAAAAACGGTAATTTCTATGTCCCCCTACCATCACTGATCTGTACTCCTTTCTCTTTTGTACAGGCGTAGGAATATGGAAGAGTATCTCTTTGCCCCCAAGTTAACCCCATTCCTCCAGGAATAGAGCCAACGTTAAACCTTCACAGATATCTTCCCTATTCCTATTTTCTACACGAGGATGGGCAACCCATTTTATTGTTTTTGAAACTACATCTTTTTATATTATTCATTATTATTATTTTTAAAAATTACAATAGTGTGGATAAATGTAAAGAATATATGGAGGGTGGAGTAGGAGAGAGAGAGAGAGGAAGGAAAGAGTGTGGGAGGGGCAAGTGAGTCACGTGCCAATGCATATTTGTTCATGCGGCCCATCACCAGTTTGGCCTTTTAACTTTAAGATGAGTGAGAAGTCTCTTATTCTGAAACCACTAGGCACTAGCGGACTTTGCAAGCCAATATTATAAAACTTATTTTTAAAACATACTACCCTCCTCTTTGCTTCTTTCACCATCTCAATCTTCTTTATTATTATTTTCTTTTTTTTAAAAAATTAACTCGGACGAATCTTTCTCACTATCCCTGTCTAAATCCCATAAAAAGTAAAAAAACGCAACATCCTCGAAAATTTCTGTGGTCAAATATTGAAGATCAAAATCCCCCCCCCCCCACAGCCCAGCCTCCTATAATGACATCCATGTCCTATTCGGCCAGCTCAAGTTTCCATTATAGCCCTCTCATGCAAATCCGTAGAGTCGTAGACCATAGCCCAAACCAAAAACAAAAAGATGTATATGAAATGGAGTACACTATTATTTCTCTCTCCAGTTTTTCACATTAAAAATTAAATCTCTTTGCTTGCTGCCCCCCCCCCTCCAATTATTTTATCTTTCTAAAGACATCAAGTCTTGAGAACAAAACCAGGCCGGTTTCCAGTTTCAGCTCAGCTTTAAGGGGTCAAGTAAGTAAATCTGATATTCACACATAAGATGCGCCTGTCTTCTCCAACGGGACAAATGCTCCACCACAATCGCTTCCGCCACAGCTTGAGCTTCATGCTCGCCTAGCTGCTCTTGGGCCCTCATCTTCTACACAGATCTTTTTGGCGGTGGATTTTTAAATGGCTTCGTCGCTTCCCTTCTTCACACACTTCCTCCGCCTTTACTTCTCCAGCTTCGAATCCTGAGTCAAAGCTGAAACAAACCGTACGGATCTGAGATCCATATCCTCTGAGATCTGCCGCTAACTGAAGATTATCGACGAGTCGTAATCTTTTCCAAATGCTTACCTTCTCATAGGATCTGCTTCAATGCTGCTTCACCAACGAGACTCTTTGCTGAGATCTAATACTAATACTTCTCCCTTTTGTGATTCTCAAATGCTCACTTTCTCTTCTCCCAAATCGGAGTCTCAGTTAACGGACAAGGCTTCTCCGAATGCCGCATTACCATTTTCTTATCACCAACTAGCTGCTTACACCAGGAATACAGGTATACCCTCGATACTAGCAGCAATGCCTCTTTCAGACTTTTGTATTTTCTCGGTGAAGCAGTGAATAATCATGCACTGCTGTATGGAAATAAATTTTTAAAATCCATATCTATTCGTTTCTGATTTGTCAAGTACCGGGAAATCTTGACGGAAAATGGGGGATTACAGTTGGTTTGCCTTTTTTTGCCACTTCTGATAAAAGAATAAGTTCGTTTTGCAAGACAGGGTATAGGTTGTTATGGGTCTTTACGGCCGGATTCTACACTAGTGTGGACGGTCTTTTCATCAAAATGGGAAGAGAGGCCTGTGTTTTGAGTCTTGTCAAGATTGGAGTAAAAACGGGAAAATTCCTCTGGTCAAGATTAAATCACTGTTCTCGTGTTAGGGAGATGGGTTTTGGATTCGGATCCCCTTATTTGTGGACTTATCTGTTAAAAATATAAACCGTCAGAAGATTGATGAAAAGTTTGATGTAGAGGGTACTAAATCAGAAAAAAGTTATATCAAGGCAGGTTAGAGCTATAGGAGGAGCTAGAAAAGCTCCAAATTTTGATTGGCTCTGTATTCTTTTTTTCGTAATCTTTCTTTTTCTTTTCAAAGCCTTCCCTGCACACACGCATAGTTGGCTGTTATTTTCTTCAATTAAAACTCCATAACCCCCCTATCATGGTAGTCCCCTCATATATTGCACATCGCGGATATTACTTCTGTCCTCTGTCACACCTCTTTGCCCTTTTCTTTGTTTTTTCCTCACTCTTCCTTACAAATTTTTTTCTTCTTTTGATATTGTACAATCATGCAGTTCCGCCGTAGGAAAAATATATGGAAATATGTAAATTAAAAATGCGACGTATTATTTTTATTTCAATATTATTTATTTTAAATTGAAGACCGTGAAATTTTAGTTTTTAATATATATATATATATATGTATGTATATATATATATGTATGTATATATATATCATTTGTTTTTTATTACCAAAAAAATCTGAACGAACTGTTCATTATTCGAGCAACAGATACTGTGCTTATTTGGAGCCACTTTTAAGATGCGTAAAAATTGCTTATTCAAAATCGAAACATAGTTCCTTTAAAAAATTGTTAAATTGTTTAAAGTGAATGCTTCAATCTTAAGTAATAATCCCTGTAAATTTGCTTCAAAATGTGGTTTTGTATGCGTTTCGCCATTTCTGGCTCCGTTTGAGCTTTATCTTGTGGGTTATCACCAGGTTACGGCTCTGGAGGCATGCACGGGGTTTTAACAGCAACCAGAGGACCATTCACTCCGTCGCAGTGGATGGAGCTGGAACACCAGGCCTTGATCTACAAGTACATCACTGCAAATATGGCCGTACCTTCTCATCTCCTCATCCCCATCAGAAAAGCTCTTGATTCTGCTGGCTTCGGTAACTTTTCCAACGGACTTCTGAGACCTAATAGCCGTAAGTTTCTCTGCATACATAAAAATGCCCAGTCCTTTCCATTTACCAGATATGGTGGCTAATGCTTGTTGATACAGTGGGATGGGGAGGTTTCCATCTGGGATTCTCGAACAACACTGATCCTGAACCGGGAAGGTGTAGGAGAACAGATGGGAAGAAATGGCGGTGCTCTAGAGATGCCGTTGTGGACCAGAAGTACTGTGAGCGCCACATGAACAGAGGCCGCCATCGTTCAAGAAAGCCTGTGGAAGGCCAATCAGGCCATGCCGTCTCTGCCGCCGCCACTACTACCAATAATGCCTCAAAGCTCATTCCTAATGCTTCATCCTCTGCCTCAGTAGTGGTGCCTGGCAACGCTGCGTCTAATACCCTTTCCTTTGCCCATTATCAATCCAAGAATTTGCAGCCTCTTTCCTCTCATACTTCTGCTCCAACCAACATTGACAGGTTAGTTAAGTAAAACGCCTTTCTTTCCTTTAGTTGTTAGCTAGGTCCTGTTTGCTAATGGTGTCTTCTTCTGGGAAACACTCTTAATTGCAGAATGTTTATGAACAACAAGGAGAATGCTAGTGAGAGAGTGCAGGAGGGTTCTGCTCTTCCCATGCTGCCTCCCACCCTTGATCTGAAGCCAAAGGAAAACCCCTTTATGATACAAAAAGAGCAAATCCCATACCAAGAATCGTCAAGGAATGAGTTTGGGCTTGTCACTTCTGACTCTTTACTTAACCCTTCTCATGAAAGCTTTGGTTCTTCACCAAACCCCTCTTACAGAGACGCGGAGTCACAGCAATCCCTTCGTCATTTCATGGATGACTGGCCCAAGCTTGACATGCAATTAGATAGGACTCAGCTGTCGATATCTATCCCCATGGCCTCCTCAAATTTCATGTCATCCACTTCCCCTCCTACCAATGAGAGAGTCACATTGTCACCTCTTCGACTGTCAAGGGAGCTAGACCCAATTCAAATGGGTTTGGGAGTGGGAATTGGTCTGAATGAATCGAGTAATAGACAGGCAAATTGGATTCCAATTGCCTGGGAAAGTTCCATGGGAGGTCCTCTTGGTGAGGTTCTTCATCTCAGTAACAATACAAGTGATTGCTCCAAGAACTCATCTCTTAACCTCATGACAGATGGTTGGGAAAATAGTTCTTCGTTAGGTTCATCTCCTACCGGAGTCTTGCATAAGACCGCGTTTGGATCAGTTTCCAATAGCAACTCAGGGAGCAGTCCGCAGGCTGAGAATAATAAAGGACTCGAAGGGGCCAGCTTGTGCAATGACCTGCTTGGTTCCACTCTCGGCAATTCCTCCTCTTTGCCCAACTTGTAAGCACAAATCAAACCCTCCAGGCTTCCATGAAGGAGGGGGATTTTTTTTTTAATCTGTCCTGGCTTGATTATCAGTTTAAATTGTCCTTAGAATTGTGTAATCTCTGAATTTGCAAAATCTGGTTCCACCAGGTTGGGCTTATAGTTTGGATATTTATGTCTTGCTTGACTTTCTTCCCCCCCCCCCCCACTTGCGTCCATTCTGGTAATGCTTGTATTGAACAGTAGTGATGTTGGTTGGTTTATGAAGCGGATGGTGAGGTGTGCCAGGTCAGGTGGAGACTCTGATTACGTGACGTATCAGTGAATATTCATCTGAGTTTTCTAATTCATTGGACATTAACATTGTCCAGAATAGCGCATCAAACTCTCTGGTTACATAGGAAACATCACATTTTTTGCCATACTTTTACCGTTTCCTTGAAATAGCCAATATTGAGGCCCACTGCCAAAAACTGGTATCTTGATTGGAGTTTACCCCACTGACAAACGATAAAAAAGTAGGCATGCATTCGGCTAATCTTTTTTTATCAGTTTAGTGGCTTAGCAGCCGTAAGTAATTTTTTTTATAATGTGACTTTTGTAAAAATTAAATTGTAAATGTGATTTGTATCTAAATTGTTGATGACAAAAGTGATGTTTTTTTTCTAACCTTAAAAATCTGTTTGGATTATTTTTTGAAAAGTCTGTTTATATGGAAAATAATTAAAAAAGGTAATCCAATATATATATATATATATACATATATATATATATATATATATATATATATATATATTGTGGTAAATGAACTGAAAAATTAAAATTAAAATTTGATAAAATAAAAACAGTTTAATTATTATTTAAAAAAAAGGAAAAATACACTAAAGTATTTAATTAAAAATGGATAAAATTAAATTTAACCTATATGCAAAGTTCAATTACCAATTTAAACAAAAAATTCAAATCTCTTTCATATACAACTTTCTCTTTTTTAAGAAAAAAAAAATCACATATGATTTCTTCTCCTCAAAACAAGCAACCTTCCTGCAATTATTCAAGTTATCACTGGAAATAACTTGTTTTCAAATGTTGTCTTTCCCTCTTTTATATGATGACAAGTATATCTTTGGATACACCAAAATCCATACCACAAGCAAAAACACAAATAGATAATATTAATCAAATAAAATAAATTTATCATAACACTTCTATATAAACAATAATATTAACAATATATAATATTATCAGTGGTCCAGTCTTTGTTTCTTGTGCTTGGGGTGAGGATAGAAAAAGGAATGGACATTGCAATTACGTAGGTGATTTTAAAAAACGTGCCTCCATTCCTTAAAAGATGGGCCTTGTTTTCAGAATCGTGGGGAGCCATTCTTCCAGACCTCTGGCGAACACACAGAGACGAGCTTCAGCGTTGTAGAGAAGAAAAGTTTTAGAGTTCGTAACCAAGAGATAGAGTTGGGGAGTTTGAAGAGGAGGGAGGGGCCGAATCTTCTTCTTCAACGTTGAACAACTACAAAGAACCAAAGAGCTGGAAAGGGCCGCGAAACTGACAATGGTGAGAGTAAAGCTTGGACCTCTGTCGATCTTCTCTCACACCACACGACACCACTATTTCCGGTGAGTTCTTGAGTTCTCCGATAGCATTTCCAGATTCCGACAACCTTCTTTCTCACCGTCAGAAAACTTCGATCCTTCTTCAACCATCTCTCACCACCGTCTCTCTTTCCCTCCATTACGAATGACAAGTGTAGGTACAACAGTCTTTTCTTCTCTCTGCCTCCAGACACCACTGTGCGATGAAGAAAAAGCATTTGTAGGCTTTTAGTTGAAGCCACATTTAGCTTAAAAGCGCACTGGCTTTCAACGTCAACCAAAACACCCCATCTTAGCCCTACTATGTTTTTTTGACAAAACGTGCGGTAAGCCAATCTCATTGTTTTCCAAACAAGTCCTTAGTCATCTTTTGCTGAACTTGATAGCTTTGGTGCAGGGTGCTAATAGCTATAATCTAACATAACTTCAAAGGAGTGCTGATATCACAATTGTTCGAAACTCGTTATATAGATTTAAAAATAGAAGAATTATATTCAGTCCCGTCCAAGAGGAAAAATGATTCTATTGATAACTCTAGTTGTGTGAATTAACAAATGTAAGGGTGCAATTGACAACTCTATGAGACTAATTTTTTATTTTTTTTCTTAAACGGGACCTAAATATAATTCTCCCTTTAAAAATTAATAATCGCTATCTTAATAATCCTAATCCTAGAGAATACGCCCTTATGATTTTCATGTCCCTTTTATCCAACTGATCCAAGTGGCACTTGTATCATGTTCATTGCACGCACTCCACTTTCTTTCTACCCAAAATGCTCCAAGTTTTCTACTTTGCCCCTTCATGGTGGGAGTAGCCATCAAAGAATCTTCCAACCATTTGACTAGAGGTGAGTAAATTAAAACCGAAATGGCAATCGAATCGAATTTAATTTAGTTTTTTTAGTTCGGTTAATTTAATTTTTGGTAAAATTTTAATTTTAATTTTTCTAACAATGCAGTGTTCGTGTCTATTTGGTTATTAGAAAAATACTTTGGTTAAAACAGAAAAATTTATAATATATTTATATTTAATATATACTATTTGATAAAATGCATGTTTTTATAATTAAATAGGTGTAGATTTTGAATAATATTAAATAAAATCTATAGATATTTTAAATCTAATTAATCTAATTTATATATTTTACCCCTACATCTAATATTAAGAATAAAAAATAATATTTTTTAAAAATTTATTTATATATTGTAGATAATGCATAAAAAATCAATTAATTCGATTTTTATCCAACCAAACTAAAATATTTCAGTTAATTCGGTTTGATTATTTAGTTAATCGATTTTAATTCAGTTTTTGAAATTGACTTTATTCAGTTTATGGTTATTTCAGATTTTACAGAAAACCGAATACTGACCCTACATTTGACTAGGAGGGATGCTCATGCATTATAAAGGCCACAATAATATATATGCGCCATAGGACTAATCCTCAATAAACTCATTTGCTTTTATGCACATACAGCGTTATATTCTAAGTATAATATATGAAACACATGAATCTAACACCCACTAAAACTGAACCTAGAATTTGAACATCGGAGCACACACCCACTTAAACATGCTAACACACGACCATTCTTGACTTCATCTACATCAATCCAACCGGTCGCCACTTAATTCGATAATTACTCAAATTGGTCGTCGTTCAAGAATCCCGTACTCATTCACATATGTGCGTGTATAAACTTTGGTCCTTAACTTCAAACAAGTTCTTATAAAGTTTTATAATCAGACACATTAGTTCTTAAGTTTCAAGATAAATCAACACCAGAAGGGCTAATTGTATATGGATATGAAACTTTAGGGGCTTGATTGATAAAAATTAAAATTTGATAGATTAAAAGTTCTATCATCCCTTTTTAATTTACCCTGCCAAACCAGTGCATTAGAAATTTAGTCCCAATTATTTATCAACACACATCAATATGTTAACTCCAATTGAAAACGGACCCCTCACTCCCCTCTCATCTGTTTGAACCAAACATAACCTTGGCAAACTACCCTTTCTCCAACTCATCGCCAGATTCTTCATCTTTACAATTCCCCCAACCCCACTTATTTTTAGCTCACACAATTATATGTATATTTCTTGTTTCTGCATTGGGCTAATTATATGAATATTAGAAACTTGTTTAAGTTCCCGTATATAATGATTTTAGATATAAGCTGCCATGAAGCAGCTGCATTATCTTCAGGAGCGTTCTAATTCTGCGGGGGGAAAAAATCTTCATTCCCCAAAACAAGTCAAACAAACCACAATAGTACTAAAAACTCTATGGATTAAAGAGAATGATATGGTGGTGAGCGTAACCCAAATCTCAGGCAATAGAGTAAGATAAGGGCTTTAAACACCACTCATTCAATTTCAGGAGTTGATAAAGCACAATGCAATCTTAATCAATTGCCCTGCAAATCAAAGATTCAAACTCCTCTTAATCTCACATCACAACACAATCGATCATTACATAACACAATGAAAATCAAGTAGAGGGACAGTGCTCATATTCTATGGGTGTAAACGTGTCTGTCATGCCATGGCGATAGCATTCAGAACGAGGAATTGTTTATAATCATAGCACCAAAACCCTTTCTCGCATCAATAAATGGAAAAACACGCGATTGATCAAAACAAAACAAATCAGACAAAGAATCGTAATGCCAAGCGTGATTATCACAAACACGAGACTGTATAATTGGAAAAATAATCTTGTTTCATAAAATTCTAATCAAATTTGGAACCCAATATGGCTTCAAATAAACCATACAAGACAAAGGGAATTATCAGGACCAGAGGCGAAGGAAAGAACAAAGAAGAAGAAACAAGGGTTCAGACGCCGCTCCTTAGTACTCTGAAGAAACCTAACAGGGATGATATTTAAAGAAGAAGGCTCACGAAGAGATTGCTATGCGAGGGTTAAAAACCCTAGCCGAAAACCTAAAAACCCTTCAGGCCCTCCTTACTTGGGCTCATTTGTTGGGTTTTGGGCTTTATTGCCTTTTTAATCCCTTGAAACGCCATCGCTCTCAAACTGAAAACTAGGCCCCATAATAGATAATACTCAGGTAGAGTTTTATAAATCAAATTCTGTTCCACTTTAGTAAAAAAGAATATAATTATTATTGTTTAAGGTGACGTTTATTTGAAATTAAAAAATTTAAACGTATTTTTTTTACCTTAAAAATTAAAATTTTTTATAGCAGCATAATTTACCATTATTTTAATCTTTAAAATTTTCAGGTCAAAAAAGGCTTTACATATTTTTCTCACTTCGACGAAAAAGGAAATTTTTACCGTGAAAAAAAAAACGTTTTTCTATTAAACAAATAAAGTTTCAATTTTTGTAGCGTCTTTTTACGGAATTGCTGAAGTCTATGTGTTCAAAACTTGAATTTTAAAATAATAGATCCCGTCATTTTCTTTTATATTAGAAAAGTTGTGTGCCAAAAAAGTTAGAGAATTAGTTTGAATAAAATGATCATAAGAGATAAATGAAAAAAAACTTATATTTAGAACAGAAATTCACTCACAAACTATATCGTACGTTTTGGACGAGATGGTTATTATTAAAAAGGGAGTATTATTAAAAAAGCTTTATATATCCGATACAACTAATCTCTAATTAGTTATATTCCAATTTCCAGCGCGACCTTTTGAAAATAGTCTGTTATAGAAAAAAGTTTGGTGACCAATAAATATTTATAGAAAACAGTCTGTATGTAATACAAAAAAGTTTACTAACAAATGACAATATTTATAAAAAATATTTTAGCAAATAAATATTAAGGATCTTTATAATTGTTCAAGTCTGTCGTCCCACTATTCTTCGTTCTTCACGCTTAAAAAAATCACATTATTCAAATAAACTGGCTTATGAGTTAAGAATGTATTTCTTACGTCTTAGACTATTTATTTTTGTAAAACATATATCGGGGTAAAGGGCCTTTTAGTTCACTCGAGGGGGAGCTCTCATTTTGAGTGATGCACGAATTTGCAGATATAATTTTTAATTAAATAAAGTCAAATAAATTTCCTTTCAAAAGAATACGTGTAAGCAGCAAGCTTGCCTGATCAATCTGATCAGAACGTATGAACCCAGCGCGCTAGCTGTACTCGAACAGGAGCCTGATTTCCTTCTCTATTCACTTCTCATTCAATGTATATATTATTAGATCAATTTTTAATGATTGTGATTTATTATAATAAATTTTTATTATAATTATATTATTTACATATTATTAAATTTCAACCATTAAAAATTGATTTAATAATAAATATTTTTAATAAAAAATAAATAAATATAAAAATCAATAAAGACACCCTCTCCCATATATTATCTTCAATTGTTACAAGATAATGGTATTTGAAAATGCGATTACATGTGTGTGGATAAAAATATATCAATATTAAAAGTGACATCTTTTTCATAAAACTTCTCAGCGAAACCAACAACCACATGAATAAATACATGTAGGACAAAATGTTCAACATCGTTGAATATTAAAAAATAAATCATTTTTAGCCACCAGTGCAGGCACACCTAAATAAGGACCTTGATTAACAATAGTATAATAGAAAGAGCTTTTGAGGCATGTGTTAACTATTTTGCAATGGTTATTATGGTTTGGCTGTGCAAAAGGTTTTGAACTCATAAAAATTTGCAACAAAAGGCCATGAACCTATTGATTCTTCCACACAAGTTTTCATACACATATATACCCCGTGGGGATTTGAAAGACACGTCATGACTAGCTGTTTTTCTTTGAAAGGGAGTCCAAAATTAAATCATAAACCACGTCCGCCGGATTTAAGAAAAACTAATTAGTTAATTCAAACGTTTCACTGTCATGGCCTTCATAACTTTACCATACACAGTATTCTCTTGAATAACATCGATTTTTAGTGTTTTTCTAGACCCAAAATTTTTTGCCAGCTGTGTCATTTAGGTTAAGAATATATATAGGGTAAATATAACTTTTGGTCCTTAAAATTTAGGTCGATTTTGATTTTGGTCCCTCAAATTTACTCTGTTTATTACAGTTAGTCCCTAAAATTTGAAAAGGACTTGGTGGTGCCTTTGACAGTGTTAATTCGTTCAACGTAGCGCTAACGCCGTTAAATTCGTCTGGTGGTTTTAGTCCCTGAAGTTTGCCTCGATTTTGGTTTTAGTTCCTCAAGTTTGATATCAGTGGTTTTAATCCCTCAAGTTTGCTCTGATTATAACTATTGACCTCTTAAGTTTGAAAAGGACTTGATAGCCATGTTATAAAAACCAGACTGGACCGATCGGTTCAGCCTGAAAATCAACAAATCGGTCGATAAATTGATTCGATCTGGGAATCAACCCGATTCATTTATTTTTTTTATCAATTTTTTTATAATTTCATATTAATAACTCTTAAATCTTCATTTTCTGATCAGTTTGGTCCCAATTTAGCTACGGTTTGACTCCGATCTGACCCACTGACCCTTCACTCAATACCCTGGCTGGTTCAGTGACTGGTCTGGGTTTAATTACCTTACTTGGTGGCGCCTTTGACGGCGTTAATTATTTTGATATAGCACTAACATTGTTAAAATAACTTATGTGTCATGCTCTTTAGGATAACTGATAGGTCAAATATACTATAATATATTATATTGTGTTGCAAAAAAAAAAGGAAAAAAGGGCATCAAAATAAAACGTATGAGCTTAAAAGTCATGACACATAAGCTATTTTTGGCTCGTGCGTTTCGTTTTGATGCCCTTTTTTCTAGCAAAATATAATATATTATATTATATTTGATATATCAGCTATCCTAAAAGACATGGCAAATAAGCTATTTTAACGGTATTAATGCCACATCGGACGAATTAAAGTCGTCAAAGACGACACCGAGTCATTTTCAAACTTAAGGGACCAACAGTTATAAACGGAGTAAACTTGAGGGATTAAAACCACCAATTTAAAATTTGAAGGACAAACGGTGATAAACGGAGTAAATTTGAGAGACCAAAATCATTGATTTCAAATTTAAGAGACAAAAAATTATATTTACTCACACACACTGTGTGTGTGTATTACTCCCTCTTCTAATCTATAATATAAGTTAATTTTAAAAAACTGTATTTGTCCACAGTATGAGTGACATGGAAAATAATTAATACTTATTTGTCAATATTTCTCATACAATTAGTGCTTAAATTTATCTTTTTACATTTTTCTCTCTTCTTCAAAACCTAATATATGTGTAAAGTTAAAAAAAAAGTTTCAGTTTTAAGACAAATTTATTAAGCTAACTATATTTTTTGTTTTCTGATAGTTTAATGGGAAATTTTTTAAAAAATACCATTTAAACTTTCAAATCCCAAATAGGTAATTTAACAATAAAATATTTTGTCAATTATATTACCATTCTTATTAATCCCATTAATGACTTTATCAACGGGATTTTGAAATTTAAAAAGTATTTTTTTAGAATTTTTCTTAATTTAATTAGAGTGATTTATATTTGGGCCCAAAATTAGTGTAGATATAAATGGTGTCGGAGGCTTGGAGCAGCTTCACTAACGTATTTTGAACTGGTCCAACGTGCAGGAAGGGCGAGAGTGAAATCTTACAAGAGAAGCAAGCACATCCCTGTACATGAACCAAGTCAAACATCATTAGTTTTTGTCTCATCTCTTTGCCTTGTAATGTACTACTACTATGTGCTATAAATTCTCGTATCCACTGGGTCTTCTTTAATTACCTAACCTGTCTGTCTCTTTCTTTCCGTGTTTGTTTTCAAAAGCCAATAATAACAAATTGCGCATAGCCTCGTATATGTTGAAGGTGTTGTCCCTTTGAGTATTGATGACGTCAAGACCAGTGTAGACCTAATATTTATTCTTTCTATATATAAGGCTACTCAATCTATAACTTCACCAAATATGACCCTAAGCCTTGAAGGCGAATCTATGAGTAGTGATCCCCATGGAAACGTACCCTTCTCATGGGAGAAGAACCCTGGCGTGTCCAAAGTACATCAACCAGCAAGAGAGGAAGAGTTACTGCATAATCTGCCACCTCCGCCGTACACGATGGAAGTATTAGGCGGCGGCGGCGGCGGTGTTCATCAAGATACAATTCAGAATATTCCACTGCCACCATGTGCGTTTCAGCCTCCTTTCTATAGAACATCGTCGAAGAAGGGACTGATGTGGATGCAAGAAGAGGACGATCCTTTCTTTGCAGCTTACAAAGAGTGCACCAAGAAGAGCAACAAAAAGTGGTCGTTAAGGAAGAGAATTATGTCTATTTTCTCATGCAATCGATCCTGCGCTGTTCGGGACAATAACTTGGTTAGGATCTCTCACGTCTCCGAACGTAGTTAAACATTAATTGTGTAGATATCTCTTCTTATATTATATATATGTGTGTGTGTTTGTGAGCTGTGGTTTTTGCCTTGTCCCAGGGCCATCCACTTGCCATTCCCTGTTCTAGCTTTCCTTCTTCAATTATGGATAATATAGAAACCAAAATTTGTGGGCAATATAATATTTGGATTCCTCAATTCATCACGACTTTTCCAGTTTCAATTGCTTTTTTTTTTTACAAGTTTCATTAGATTAGCACCTTGTCACTAGCATCACCAAGTGGAAAGTGGAGTAGCTCATGATGTAAATTGGGATTATGATGTGCAAGTTCCTATAATCATTATTATAAGGAATATATTATGATTACGTCTTCAGTAGTAAATGAAGGTAGGCTGTGCTGGTATGATTTGAAGGGAGAAGATAAAAGGTCTATTGAGGTCCATGAGGTCCATGATTACAGATTCTCTGTAATATTATATAATATTTTATTTTTCTTCACTTCAGTTTATCAATAAATTTTTAGTGCTCCTAGTGCTCCTGAATAATGACGTTAAATAATGATAACAAAAGTATAATCTATTTTTGATATCTTAATAAAATGAAATTAAAGATCTCAACTGAAACTTGGTTGGGAAAAAAATAAAATAAAATTAAAGAACTAGAAGGATACCGTTTTTTCCCGATCTTTTTGATGAAACCAAAGGCTGTTATTATTGTGTGGTGGTACAATCAAAATTCCAAGAGAGACAACCAACACAAGGTGGATTGTAGAAAAATGAAAAAAAGGAAAAGCAGACCAATAATAATGGAAGACTTGAAAGGTTAATGCCTTGACTTCTTTGTTGGCCAAATGACAAAAGAAGATGTGAGGTGGAAGACTTGACTTTTGATACCTCGCCAAACGGAACCATTCTTTTCTTCAATCCCATACAATTTGACATGCCTGTATCCTCATAGATTTCCGTTTGATTTTTGATATGATCATACAAATGATGGGCCCAACTCTGATGGGCCTTGTCTTATCTATATCGGCCATTCAATCCACTAAATTTTCAAGTCTATAGTATTCAATACCCAAGACCAAGATCTTGTGCAACCTGGTAGCTTCACTCCGTTTTATCCTGTAAGCGTACGAGGACGGAACGAAGAGATACGAGAAAACAGTCATCAGAAGAGGCACAAGAGCAGCCCGTTGGATGTGGATTCTGAAAAAAAAGAAAAAAAAAATACTGATATGGCCGTGAAAGTGATCGCAAAGAGGTCTATAACAAAGCACCAGGAGCTACTCCTTCAAAAAGAGCATCCCCTGCATAGCAAAAAGATTTACACGATCATATTAACTTGATTTAGTTATGGATTACGATAAAGCAACTTTTGCATTATATGCTGATAAATGCTCCAATGATTGGAAACACGGGACGATGATTCTGCCATGCCATTTTCGCTGGGATAGAACATTCACCTGTTGTTCTTAATACAACACATAACTGATTTTTTTAGGGAGATTAACAAAATAAAAAAAAATTATTTTAGAGTATTTATTTGTATTATTTTTATACTAATTTAATTTGTATGACTTATAAATTGATATATAATCAAATAATATAATTAATCAACCTATTTAGTTTTCTACACATTTAAAAAAAATCAACTAAATTTTATATTAAAAATGAGAGATAAGATAATATTTCAAAATGGTGTGGTCCTTACACATTTTGCTCCAAATCCTCAAGGACCCCAACGAGGAATTTGGATTCAAATTGAAGTGCATGCAAAAATTTTACAGAGCCTAACCTGTACACCATAGTTATATAGGAATGAATTAAGGCAGTGGCAGAGTTAGGTGTCGTACTCGTCCCACGCTTGTTACATGATGGCGCTACTCTGTTTAATGGCGTGGTACTGAGCCTAGGCGACAACAAAGGCCGTCTAGCATACAAGATTCTTATTAGATGGGATATAGAGATGAATAGATATACGCAACTTTATCTCCATATGTGAAGAGACTGTTTTCAAGATTTAAATTCGTGATCTTCACGTCATATATACAGTAGCCTCTTTGAGTATAGACAAGAATAAAAAAATAAAATAAAAACAGAGAATAAAAGCAGCCATTAATGAGTGGAGAAATCATCATTATGCCCCCACAAGAATTTTGAGCTTGCTTGCAACTTTCGCTTTAAATGTTTGGAGATAAGGAGGGGAACACTCTTGCTCCTCTCTATAATTTGTCATCTGGTAGTTTAAATGTCCATATCCAACACAATTATTATGATCACGCATTTTGCTTTCATATTAATGACGTTTCTGTGTGGTTAGCTGCTAGTTTATCAGTTAACTTCAATATTTCCACAACCCTATGCATGTTTATAAAGATTGAATATCAGTATATCAGATGACTACTCTTCTGTGATCTACTATTGAGTGGAAAAATTCCCAGTTTTGTTTACTGTGAAATTTTCTTCCTTTTTCATTTTTTGTTACTCCATATAATATCTATGATTAAAACGACTACATGGGGACTTTTTGATGCGGGTGTTTCACATGAAACTGATAAATGAAAGGTGAGAAATGGGACATAAGGATCTACAACTTAAATTAGCTGTTACATAGGTGGTGTGAAAATGTCAACCAATTCTGATACAATTTCATTGTTGATGCAGTCCAAAATTGAATCAGCAACCTCAAAGCTAATCTCCTTCGTATGTGGCTCAAAATCACTCCATTCATTGATTGATTTCAAATGATCTGAAGTCAACAGGTATGTGAGGTTTGTCTGATCTCCAGCCTGTTGGCCCCACTCTTTCGTTTTCTGACAAATGAGGTTACCCAACTCCTCAGCCCCCAATAATTGTTTGTAACCTGGCAGTCCTTCTTCTGTTCTGGGAAGGCTAGCTGCAATCTCTCTCACACAATCAAATAGGAGTTGCTTTGTCTTGTGCAATGCCCTTTTAGATTTCAACACCTGAGAAACATTATTTGTCTCAAGAATCTCTTGTAAGTCCATGTTATGTCCATTTCCCTCAGCTGATTGAATCAGCAATCCCCATAGAGCAGCTGATAATAACGAGTCTTCTGTGATTTTCTTGGCCATAACAACTTCTCTACAATTCAATATTATCTGTTCCATTCTCCCCACATCCTCCTTCACTCTTTCCTCTGCCAAACAAACTCACATATGTTACAAACATTTTCAAAACAAAAGAAAAAAAAAGTTTACACGTGTGCTTTGTGACATCTAATACAGCCTCGGGTCCTAAATATAAGACCTAATTGACTTTTTCTAGAAGAGATTAAGGAAGCTAAATAAGTTACTTAATCATATAATATATTATAGATGCAGACAAATTAGCTTAGAAAAAAAATGATAAATATAAATACTTTAAAGTAATTTAATTAGGTTCTTTAATCTTCCCATAAATTGAATTGTATATTTAGGTATGGAGGAGGTGGAGGTAGTAATACTTACTATTTTGGGATAGTTGAACTTTGCGTGGATGCATCTTGTCCAGTAAAGCAGGGCTGTGTTCTATGTATCTCCGGCGGTGCCTTTCATTACTAGTAGCCTGCTGGCTTTGTTATTGAGAGTAACCAAACTAATTAATATTTCCCCCCCTAAAGTAGTAAAAAGATTCTATTGCTTTCTAGAATGAATAGCGTTTAGTTAAGGCAAGAAAGAATTTGAGTTTGTACCTCTTCACTGCAATATTGCATGCATTTGAAGCTCTGCAAGTTTCTGAAATAAAAGAAGGCTGATCTTTATGTGAAGATATCCAAGTCTCCTCTCCAATTTCTTCAATCTCTGAGCATGAGTTGAACAAAGTGGAGCTACTAGCAGATGAAAATCTCTCTGTTTCCACAACCTTGTGATCAACCCTTTCAGTCTGAGGGGCACTAACAATATCTTCATCTCCATTCTCAGAATCTCTGGTTTCAAGGGTTTCTCTGTGAGCAGGAAGCTTCTTGCATACGGATGTTAGAACTTTGGAAAATAAAAGCAGAGCCTTTCTCTTCTTGTTTGACACAGAACTTGTTGATCTCTCCAAACTTGTGCCTGAACCTCCAACGTTGTTGCCTCCTTGATCTTGATGAGTTAAGTTCCATTTTCTGGAACAACCTCTTTCTAGAAGGAAAAGCTCTAAGACAAAAGGTTCTTGTTGCTCGTTTAGAAACTCACAGAGTTTTTTCTGTGGCCTAGAGGTTGAAGCCATAATGATGGCAGGAATTTGAAGGGCTTGAAATTTGGAATATAATGGGGGTGTACAGGAATAAAAGATGTGGCTTTGCAAATTTGGGTGGTTAAATGTTGGCGTGATGATGTGCATAGAAATAAATTTAGATGGCCAGCATATACCCGTCATATGAGATGTCATTAAAGATTGGGAATTTATTAATAAAGTCCTTGTAAGCTCCAAGCTTTCCTAGTCTTCAAAGATATATTGAATTTCATTTTAAATGAATTGCACACAATTTAAGGGACCTCTCTAATTGATCTGCATCCCTATTCAATAACAATGGTCCCCAAGAAACAATTTGTCTTATATGTGGAGATCATCCGTTAGAACAATATTTTTTTTAAGTAAAAGTTTATGTGAATTGAGTTTTGAGGTTCACTAGGGTCAGAATATTTTTCCTGGTTCAAAAAATTCTTATAGAGGTATTGATAGATTACTCACTAATAAATCATTCTTATCAATAGTGAGATTTGAACTCACAATCTTATAAGTTATGAGTAAATTTTTTACCAATTAAACTAACCATTATTTGCAACCACGGGAAGATTATATTAGAGTTCAACTAACATGGATTTTAAGCCTCAGGATATTGATGCCATCGTCATGCAAATCCATTTTACCGATCTCTGATAATTTGATGCTGGAATTTCATACCTAATCGAACCATCTCTCGTGTGTTCAATAACAAAAATGTACTCTTCCTTTTACTCTTTACACTTTACAGTGTGTGAGATGGAGTAGTATAGCTTGTATATGAATAAGACAATTAGCCAGTAAAACTGAAACCATGTGGGTCTAATGATGATGCATAAAGAAAGATGATTATATACATAATGCAATAACTACGATATTTCTGGTTAAACAACTCTTCAGGTGCAGTGCAGGTAGAGAAAGGGACGAAATGGAACAAGGAAAAAGGGGAAGTAAATATAGGACAATTATGTGGGATTAGCCTCTTTAAGCAGGACAGGTGGAGTTGGTTTGAATGAAACTAACGTATAAATAGGAGCAGTGCAATTATTATTTCATAATTATTAATTATATGTAATATCTAATACTAAATAATATTGCAACCACCGATTTTAAATTGTCAGCATGCAATCAAAGTCCAGTCGGCGCTTCTTAGCTGTACGCATCACGGGCTGCTCTTATAAATTCAGTTGTGGGGTTCCCTAACTTGATCAGCAGCTTAAGGGATAACTTTCTTACGTCAGAGAACGTATGAAATATAAAGGCATTGCTGTTCATATCAAGGACTAAAAAATAAAAATAAAAAATAAAAAACTTTCTCGGGAGGGTTCTCCCATATACCTGGAGGAGATTACATTCTGCTGTCAATGGAGTTATAAATTCTGATCTCACTCTCGTTGTATCTTATTACAAGTCACTTATCCCTTATTTTCGCAAATAATTAAAAAAAAGCATTAAATAGATAAATTTTTTCATATTTAACCTTATTTATAAAAGGATGCATATTTTTTCTCATATCCTTTTATCTCTTTGTCATTATACCCCTCTCTTATCTCTTTCCCATGTGTCCAACTAATAGTAAAGAGGGGTAAAATTGGTAAAACCTCATTTATTATTTTATAATTGACTTATATTTTTTAACAAAACTTTTTGAATAGGAATGATTTATAATAACCTACAAAGTGATAGATAGTTGTTAAATTATAACTTGGCTTAGACAGCAACGATCAGCCTTTGGTTTTGCAAAACTAGAAAAGTAGAATAAAAAAGGCTTGGAGGCGAGGCTGTTTGTATTAGCTTATGGAAGTTTTATAAGTGCGTATGAATTGTGATTCGCGGAATACGAAGTAATTTTTATGGTCTACGAGGTAGCTTTTACGGTCTATGAGGTGCTTTTACGGTCTACGAGATAAATATGTGGAGGAGATTTATCTCAATTCATGTAAATCGGACTTATATAATAAACCCGATCTAAAAAAGCTTTACCAAACAACCCCAAAGTCACTCACGTTTCCTGCCAAAGAAAGACGTCAGCAGCAATAGCAACCCGCTCTGGTGTATCACCTTCGGAATATTATGTTGGAAATTTTGGACAGCTAGGAATAGAAAGTTATTTAGTCATGAAAACACGAACAGTCATCGTTTGATGCATGAGGCAATCTCATTAGCAGCAGAGCACATAATCTCTACTAATGAGCAGCATCATCACCTCCAACTAGGCTAGCTTGTGCTACTCCTCAATGTATATGTTTCCAACAGACTTGTATCTTTGTAAATATTAGATGAATAAAACCCTCTTTCCACTAAAAAAAAAAAAAAAAAAAAAGACGTCACCCTTCTTCAAGTTAAGACAGAATGCGAGCCAACATCGGTATCCAAGAAGCTTCTATAAATCATATCGCCTCTAACTAACCGATGCAATTTAAAATATCTAAACCAAAAACAATTTAAATGACCTCACGTGTCACAGAACATTTTTATACCACCAATAATGCGCCAACCAATTAACAAAATTTTGAATTATAAAGAATCAGAAATGCATTTCTTTGCGGAACAATTTTGGGGGTAGATTAAAAATACGCCTAATTGGCAAGACTAATACTTTTTTTGGGCCAAGAGTTACATTATCACCGTTGTGCGTGGGGTAATATCTTCAAAATGTATGCTAACCCTCATTCAATAAGAAATTCAGAATAGCTCCTATGCTGTAAAACCAGTGTACTGCTCTGTCCAAGAGTCTACACAAGGAACAGGACATGAGAGTGAGACAAAACTAAGCTTCTCTGATTTTTCTTGATGTTCACAGCCTCCTCACTCTGATCTAACACTTGATAAAACAATCTGTCACAATATATATATTCGTTAAATTACTTGTTCAAGAAAACAAATAGGACGAACAGACTTGATACCTTAGTCATGTCCCTTGAGCCTAACTAGTTGCAATAAACTAAATGGATCGGTGAGGCTCGAACCTAGAAACTAAATAAATATTTCTTGACAGCATAAGGTTAATCTACAATAGATAAGAAACAGAAGGCACACACATTGCCCGTTTACTACATATCTAGTCTTGACACCCAAGAGATTTGGGTACTGAGATTATTGTCTGAGCTCTTAGTTTCTCAACCTTGCTCCTAAATTCATCGTGGAAAGACTTGAGTGATCTCTGACGGGAGGCAAAAGCTGCAGTAAACTGCTTAACCTCTCCTTCGAGATGTTTTCTTCTCAGTACTTCTGTATTCAAGTCCTTCAAGGTATTTTCCTTTTGGTTTGAAACCATTTCAAGTCTATGGGATGATTCTGAGACCAGCAGAAGCAAAGAGTCTCTTTCTTCTTTTAAAAGTAGAAACTCCTTTTCCAAGCTATTATGTTTATCTTTTGAAACCTCCAGAAGGTGATTGTTGATACTAACCTCTTCCGCTAAGCCCCGGCACCTTTCTTTGATGGAGTTGAGTTCATCGTACAGCGTCTCCTTTGAAATAGAAGTTTCTTCCAAATCAGAGCCCTTTGTCAAAAAGAAAATCAGTTTAAGAAAATCAATAACCTACCATGCTTTTCCTCAAATTCTATCAAGAATGCAGTTCTATCTTTTAACCTAAGATACTCTTCAAAAAAGCGAGTGCACGCAACAGTTCACACATGAGTGATATTATACTAAAACCTTAAGTCTACATTGCAGCTTCCTGCTGCATAAGTTTTCATCCCCCTCCTTTTGGAGACTGGGAACCTTCCACGACACTAATTTAAATTCTATGAAGTTATTGCCTTGATTGTTTATTTCTCACTACCCAGTAGAAAATCCTGAGGTGTCCCAACGTAACAGATCATATTCAATCAAGTTCACTCTGAGTAAGACGGACACGTTACCACAAAAGAGAACTGTTAACCAGATGCAGCAAATGAATCCTCAAAATATTTCTATTAGTTTCAAGAGAAACCATTCATTTTAAGGTCTCTAAAGAAAAAGTCGCGACAGCATAAGAATAAACCACAATATAGATAAGCTTTTATCTAAGTATCAAGAGTACGTCTTATTTTACAAGAGCACACCATGAGAAACATCACATTAACTTCCATGGATTATTTCTTACAAGTTACATCAAGTATGGTCATTCCTCAGGGAACAACAAAAATGAGTTAAAAAAGGATTTCACTGTCTCGTAAAGATATAGAATGAAAAGTATGAGAAATTAATACGTTTATTGAGTACTAGCATAATATAAGCTATTCGACTGATGCCAGTCATAGCTTCAAGTGTTAAGTGTATGGTTCACATTTAAAGTATCAAAATTCTGAAAAAGGACATAAAATATCCCAAACATAAGACGGAGAATGCAAGCATAATTAATGATTGATATCTTGATATTTGTGGCCAGACAACTACCTTAAGTTTGCAGTTGCAACAAGGACTCCTCACTTGCTCCTTTTCAGTGACTCTGCTTTCTGATGATTCCAATGACGTGATTATAGTATTCAGCCTCTCATGAAGCTGTTTTTGTTGTTCATGGATCAAAGCACTACTCCCGGTGGAAGACCTGCCATCATCCATGTCTACTGTAAAATGAGATTCAAAGGTATCAAACAGCTGCGCTCCAATTTCACTCATGGTCGAAATCACTTCTGCGGCCGATAATTTACCATCTGATACAAATCTCTGTTTAAACACAGAAGACGATTAACTTTCTTTCTCTAGAAGATCGGGGCAAATAAAGGTTTAAAGAAGCTGTTTTGCTGACCTGCAATACTGACAAAGCCTCCTCAAAGTTGCCTTTCATGTTTCGCACGGATTTAGATAATCTCTGAGGATCTTCCCCTTCTCGTTGATGTCTAGGTGTCGTTGATGTTGATTGCTTGTTCAGTTCCGCTTCCTCCGAATTCTTTCTCTGGAAGCATATGCATTAACATCAGCCCGCAAGAAAGGAAATGATTAGTCAAACAAAGACTCAAAATGCAAATGCTTCGTTGTAGATATAGACTTCCATTTGCTCCGATTCAAGTATGACGCTAGCACATATGTACTTTCTGTTGGCCGAAATTATGCTTTATATCTCTATGACTCGAAATACCACCTGGTGGTTTGATGAGTTGAGCCGTTGAGGACAAAGCACAAACCACATTGGACATATTCTAGTAGCACAACTGCTGTGTTTAATGTTCATGTTCATAGTTGAAATTAATAGTTCAATGTCGGAGCATTAACTAGTTCATATTTCATGTGTCAAATCAAGTAAGTTATTTAGCTGGTCATTCGGAGTCTCAAGCAGTTTATGCGTGTCAACCTTCAATCCAAGGGGGAGTAAAACGTAACTTTGATACAAACCTCGAGTTCATTTATCTTTCGATTGGCAAGTTCCAGTTGTCTCTTCAAATCCTGAACCTCTTGTTCATACTTTTCACTCGAACATCCCTGTAAAACCTCAGCCAAATCAAAACAATGGAGAAAGAAGAAGAAAACGGGAAGCAGATTGTATATATACATTATCAAGTGAGATGATGACATGGTAGCCGGCAACAAAACACGAACCATACTAGACCTCAATTCTAATTCTCATAACATCTGAATACATAATCATGGCAATGAAGGATTGAAGTTTTATAATGTTTAACACTATCCGACAACTATAACTAAAGAATCGATGAATTTATCAGTTAAAGCAGAGAAAAATAATATCTGATAAATATCTCTAGACATCGAACGCTCTTCTGTTAAAGCTGAATTTAAAGAGTACAAACTATATACAGCTACTCATCTTTTTCCTTTCAATTTTATTCCTCTCGCGGCGATGTGGATCATAGATGAATATAACAGAACAGAAACGCAAGATATTTATAAAATAAAGGAAACTCACAGGAGTGATATCACTTGTTGGGAATGACTGAACTTTTCGAGCGGGAGTAGCTTGAAGTGAATCAAGATCTGCTACATAACCTTTGTTCAATTTCAGCCACGTATTTTCATCAGCCACATCGCTGAAAGCATCTGGAAGAGGGCTATAATCAGGCACTGTTGAATAACTTGAACGCGTGGCAACAAAAGCATTGGAAGGCGCCTTTAAACAAGGGGTTCGAAAAATATCTCCTTGAGATGCACTATTAAATTCATTGTACTCTTCCTTGTGACTCCTCGAAGCATCCTGTCCCGTCTGTTGTAAGAGTTAATCAGAAGACACAAATATAAGGACCTGGAGAGAACAGACCAATAAAAACCTACCCATTATGGACGTGGGGATGTACGATAACTTATCAGCAGGTATTATTATTTGTATTATGAAGATCAAACCTCATAGAATCAAGTACAAAATTGGTTCTACGAGAACTTATAAGCAGGTACTAGTATATTAAATATTGGACAGCGGGCATCTTCTGTAATCTGTTTGGATTGAGCAGGGGTTAGTGATTTTGCTCTTCTCTTTTGGTATGGAAAAAAATTTTCCCTCCCCTCAAAATCATTCCCTCCTAAATTGGAGCCACTGAGAGGAGAAGTTAAAATTTTATATACTAATAGACTAAAATACCTGTCATTTTTATGATAACCCAACACTGCCCTCTTATTTTTATTCTCAGCAGCTGTTATCTTCGACCGAAAACCCTAGACTCATTTTTATTGTCTACGGTTTTTGTGTAGGATTTTTGATATTTTGCTGGTTACTAGGTGTATCCATAAGCCTCAAAATCGACTTGCCTGTATTTTCAGGTAATATATGCCGTGAAAACTAACAACTAGAATGATTAAAAATTTCAGTAGCCGCAAGTCATTGGTTCGATATGAAAACTTTCATTAGCATCTTGTGTTACAAGCATGCTTATTAACACCTTTGTAACAAGTCATGCTATTGGAACTTTGACTTGAATAAATATAAAGATTTTTTTAGAATTCTACTGCTGCTGAAGGGGGTTAGTAGTATAATGGGTTAGTATTTCTTTTTAGAAATCGCTGATTCATCACTAACTTTTTGTAGCGCATAATTCTACTTTTTTTGCTGAACTGGATTATTAGTATAATTTTGATTCATAACATAAAAGTAAAATTATTTATGTGAAAATAATTTTCCTCCCCTCCCATCTTGAACCAAATAACTTGAACATTAAAATCCCTCCTCTCCCTTCTCATCAAATTAAACGAAGTATTATAAAATTTCTCCCCTCCCCTGCATTAAAATTTATTCCTTCTGTCGAACCAAACATAGCCTAAGAATACGGAGGAAAGAATATTGAATAAAAAAAAGGAGGAAAGAATAGGAATTCGGAATACCCCTCTGTCTAGCAAACAATGATGGAATGTGAAGATGACATATGTATGTTTGGAATCAGCTTTTGAGAAAAAAAATGAAAAAAAGTGATTTTTGAGAATAGATTCTGACAGAATAGATTATGTGAAAAAAATGATTTTGATAAATGAGAGTGTTTGGATATTTTAATCAGAATAGCTTTTTTCTTTGTCAAATTACTGAAAATGACATTAGTTTTTGTGATAATTACATATAAATGATAAAATTATATTTTATGTATTATTTAATAGGAAGTTTCATAATAAATACAAAAAATGACATAAATTTATCTGAAAAATTAAAAATTATAACATTAATCAATTATCTAACATAAAAAAAAAATCAAACACACACACACACACACACATTATAGGAAAAAAATGATATTGGGTTAATAATCACTTTTTTAATGGTCAAATTACCAAAAAGAACATTAGCTTTTGTGATAATTACATATAAAAAGATAATATTTTATTTTAAATATTTTCAACATTAAATTTCATAATAATACCTAAAATTAAATAAATTTGTCTAAAAAATTAAAATTATAACATTGGGCAATTATATAACATCATAAAAAATAGCTCAAACATATATGTATTAATAAATTATATAAAAAATTTATATATAGTAATTATTCAAAATGATACTATATTTTAGATTGAAATAAATAATCCCCAAAAGAGGAAAATGGAGAAAGAGAAAGAAAAAGAAAAGAGAAAAAGCTACAAATTCTAACTTTTTCCCAAACCATAGTTTTGGATCCAAAACCATAGTTTGAAAAAAAAAAATGATTTTTTTATAAAATGGGGTGTTTGACATCTTTTCCTTAAAACCATGATTTTAAGCAAAACCATAATTTTAAATTGTTTGTCTATAAAACTCAAAACTTGTTGATGTACGCACCTGACTTCTGTTCCTCTCACAATCTGACAAAGAAACAACACCACTGAGACTTCCGATTTTCATCTGTTGCTCCTTAATCCACTGATCACGTGACTTCCTCTCCTCTTCCAGTTCCATTTCAAGCTTCTCACGCTCCAGTTCATACTAGACAGTGCAATACTAACAGATAGTTAACACTAACAGATAAAACAAGTGAATTTAATGCTATGGCAAGAAAACAAAGGCTAAAAGCCTAAAACTCAGCAGACAAAACTCGAAAGAAAAACCTGCCTTGAGCATATCATTCCTTAATTTAAGAATTTCCTGCTCGAGCACTTCAGCATGTGATCCCTGAATAGCAATTCTACTAGGTAAGATTCCCACACCTTCAACACAAAAAAATCATCATAATACCATTTTTACCTGAAGTTTCCTCCGTAGGTCTTCTATCTCTATCTTTTGCCGCTTTAACAATGCAGCATCCGTCAAAATCTGTGAAGTCCAGATCATCAATTAAAAACTTTGGCGAAGCTGTGCAAGAACGAAGCACTAGCAGACTAGCATGCAAACGAAAGTAGATTCCAGAAAAACAAAATAAAATGGGGATTCATGATTCGTAAATTTACAATTCTACGTTCTCCATTTCCTATCACAAAAACGTTTATTTGATGAGAATAAAGCATACAAACCTCATTCACTTGAACACAGTTAGTGATGCGTTTGGCTCTACTGGCAAATTGAAGAGTTCCCTTTGTTTCTTCGATGTGAACCTAATGGATTAACCATATATTGTAATTAAAAATAATATTAATCACCAAAAATGAAAAGAAAAAAAGAGTAGGTAAAACCGAAACATGAGGATAAAACAGCCTACCTCTTCTGGTGCTATGGTGCAAACGATGGAAGTTTTCGCATTACCACCAAGAGCCGGTTGGAGAATACGAGTTAATTTACTGTCACGATAAGGAATATGCCCCCTGTTCCAAGAGATTAAAGGCTCAAGAATGGATCCGTTCTAAATTTGATGTGAGAGACAGCTACTTATATACCTCTGCTTTGAACCTTCACTAAGTTTATTTATGACATTGCCAAGAATCATCAAGCTCTTGTTAATGTGTTTCCCTTCCTTCAAACGCACTCCATCAGCTCCAGTCTTGGCAATCCTTTCAGACCCAGCTAGATCTACCAAATTCTACTTGCACAATCTCAATAAGTACGGACCAAAGGTTGTATTTTTCTTTTATTAAGAAAGAAACTTCATGAAATAACTGACCATTTACAAATCACTTTAAAAAGGAAGAACAAAAGATCGCATCCATTACCCGTATGCAACAGATTCTTAAAAGCAAGGATTAAAGCATACGTACCAATACTGAAACTCGGACTGCGTCACTTGTCATATAATCGCAAGAATTGGAATCCTTCCCCTTGCTTTCAATAACCTGCATGTGTGATGTGTATTTATCATGTGCTTTTAGGGTATTTTGGTAAACGAAAAAACGCTTAGTGAAATCCATGCATTACAAAGTAGAAATATGCTTAGGGCGGCATACCATCCTGAATATTGTGTGCGATCTGCTACTCCTAGCGTTCATGTTTGTCTCGCCAAAGTGCCTGTTGACTGGGGGGAAACATAACTTCAAATGTAAATATACGTGTCTTGTAAAGATAGATTGTTAGAATGTGACACTACGAACCTTCCCCTGCTTTAATGAGATTTAAAACTTGTTCAGCATTATTGACTATCTCCTCCTGGAGGCCTGCAACAAATATTCCGCGCTGAAGACAAACCACTCAGTAATTGTATACACCTTTATAACTAGTTAAAGTCATTCAAAACGAAGACGGCCAACCTCCAAACTCTCATGAATTTGCAATTTCTGATTCTCTACCACAAGAAGGTCGTTAATTTCTTCATTATAGATTTCCATGTAAGAAACTCGAATGAGAAACTCACGATCAGATGCCTGAGGATCAATTTGTTCAAAATCAGGCATCAGCTTGGAAAGAAAAGGTAAATCGACTTCAACAACTCTCCTAGCAGTACTTACCATCTGAATTTTGCGGAATATGTCTTCAACTGCACGAGGAATTATCCCCGGATCTGTTTCTGAGCCATTCATGGTGTAAGTCTTGCCACTACTGGTCTGCCCATAAGCGAACGCAGTTCCTGCACGTGCATAACTCAACAATTAACTTCAGCATCAGCAAAGCGACATGGCACATTAAAAACAAATTCTTGTGTTAATTCTAATTGATATATAGCTTGCAATACTCAAGGACAGAGCAAAACATACCATTGAATCCTTCCACTGCAGCATTTATAATATCCTTAGTAAGGAGGTTGTAGACACTAGCATTTGTGCTACTTTCATCAAATACATGATCTGCAATGAAGGAAAATGGAAAAAGGGAATGAGAATCAAAGAAGAGTAGATCAAACAAACGCCATGAGAATGAATTTCGATAAGGATGAGGTAGATTTAGATGAAGTACCAAAAGCATAAGAATAGGCAGACAAAGGAGTGCCATGGACCTTGTGAAGAGAAATGCGATTCTCTTCAACCTTCCAGAAATTACCACCGAAGGAATCCTCTGAAATCCGAGGCCGAACTCGGACTGCGACGCAGATCTTCTCCATCTTGTCACAGATCTATCAACGATCGTGTGGTACCTCAAGCCTAATGCTAGTTGAATATTGTCACAAGGCGGGCTGCGCGTCACTGCCACTGCTAGAAAAGCGTTCTTCAGGATTTGAATTTTCTTTCGTTTTTACAGATTTGCCCCTTGTTCTGTATTGTTATGAGTTATATGAAATCTACGTGTATGGGCCGAGCTATCCAGGCCTTCAAAATTTTGGATCTGACATTGCGGGCCTACTCATATACACCCAGACTATTCACATGATAACGGTGTTGAGTTATGAGCATGTTTGATTCGTTGTCGGGAGGGGGAAGGAGGAGTTAATGGAGTAGAATGGGAGGTTTTAGTATAGTAATTAAATCTGTATTGGTCACTGAATTGATTAGGGTATTGGGTTGTGGATCAGATCAGAGCTAATACAGAACTAAATCAATGAGAAAATGAAGATTTCAGGCTTATTAATATGAAACTATAAAAAAAATTTTAAAGAATTAATTTTAAAAAATAAAAAGACCGGGTCACTACCCTGAACCAAACTGATTTCCGAACTAAACCAACATTTGCAGTCCAAGTTTGGTAACTATGAGTTTTAGGTTTTGTTTGGTTGAAGTCCCTCCCCTCCCCTTAATTGGCAACAATAAAAATTTAGGAGTTGAAAATTTTCCTTCCCTCCCCTTAAAACCATTTCCTGAGATTACAAATGTTTCCCTCGTTTAACTAAAATGCCCATAAAATTTTGTAATAAACCAAAAGTACCCTTTATGTCATTTTTTATTTCCAAATGTTTCATCTTGCAGGCAAAATCAATTAAAAGTTTTGTTTTTCTTTTGCCTTTCATTTTCCATCATTCAGCAATGGCTAACAATTTTCAAAGAGTATTAGAAGTGAAATGCATTTTCAATTTTCAACTGACGTTTGCATATCGGAAAAGAGCTTCAATATTCCAAAGAAAAAAGTACATATGAGGGAGATACTTATAACAATAGTATATGCATATAGCAATCGTAAATCTTGAGAAAAGCAATCAAACTTGCATCCCCTACCCATTGAACAGCGTGATGGAATAATAGTATTCGTATTAAATTATATAGGCATTGGATAATCAACAATGTTTGATTAAGTTTTGCACATAAATGGAAACCCAACAGTTTTGCACATAATACAGTGAAAATGAGAAAGTAGAATGTATTGTGTAATGTAAGAGCTCCTTGAGAAGTTGGAAGGCAGAAACTGATAACTAATATTACATGTCCCTTGAAAATATTGTATTTATGTATTAGAAACTTAATACAATTATATATATATATAATTATATTAAATGTTATTTATAATTGAGGGCAGAAAAATGTTATTTATAGTTAAACTTTATTATACATTTAATAGAGTTTGAAAAAAAATCATTTATAACATAAGGGTAAAATTGTCCATGTGAAAATAATTTTTCTCCTCTCTCTTTCTGAATCAAACAAGATAATATTAAAATCCTTATCTCCCTTCATTCTGATCAATCCAAACAAGTTAATATTAAAATCTTTCTTATTCCCTTTCTTCCCCTCAGTCAAACCAAACAAACCTTTAATGTTACTTTGTTTAGTTAGGATGACAGGGAGGGAAGGAAATGACTTTCTCATGATATTTTGCTTGGTTCAAAAAAAGTGGGGAAGTGAAGTATTAACTAATTTACCATTATGTCCTTATATATGAGTTCATAACTTTTATATTTATATGCTATACAGATTAATTTATATCTTAATTTAAAATGCATAATTTATTAAATCCACTCTACCTAACATAATTAAATTGATCAATAGTGAAATAATAATTATTTATTAATAGTCAAATATTTTCCTATTATGCCTTAAAACATTTAAGAAGTATATTTAACAAATATCAAGTAGGTTTGTGTGGCCTGGAGCAAGTGGATCTCACCGTTGTTTCTTTTTGGTCTTCTAGCAGCACATCACAATCAGTCTTACAGTCCCTTCTTCTTTCCTCCGCAAACATTGCGAAGTACGTTTGTGGCGGATTGACAGTGACCTCGACGGTTCTGGTCATGTGGACTGTAACTACTCGATCTCACCGGCGTCCCTCCCTTATTTTCCATTTGTCTCTCCCGCCATTGTCCTTAGTTGCTTTATTTGAAAACTGTGACTCTGTGAGCAATTTACTTAAATAGCTATATTCAATTTAAGATTTAATCTCATTCAAAAACTGTGAGCAATTTCTTCAAGCTACTTTGTCTTTGTGATTTAAAGATCCATTAGCATTTTTTAAAAATCTTAATTGCATTTTTTTAAATGAATTGCTTATGCTCCAAGCCCCGAAGTTATGGTTGCAAGGAAGGAGAAGACCCTAAACTTAGGAGGAAATAGGTTCCCCTCTGGTCTCCATTTTTATTTTTTAGTGAGGGCGTTGTTGGGAATATCATAAAATTGATGGGGGTAAGTTAGACAAAAATTTTGGCTCCCCTCCAAAAAAAACCTTAATTTAGAAGGGATCAGAATACAAGGGAGGGACAAATTTGTGCTCCCCTTCCCTCCAAAATTTCAAATTAAATGAGGGAAGGGGTTCATTTTTCATTTCTTTCCATCCCATCCACTCTAATCAAACAGGCTATAAGTGAATAGGAAGTGGGAAGAGAAATTAGTGGAGACACTCTTTTTTCGAAAAAAAGTTAGGTTAAGTTTTTTATATTCATCATGTCAGATTTTGTGCCCTATTTATTTTATATAATCATGTGCCCTATTTATTTTATGTAAATTTATAGTTAAATAATAAATTTTCAAAAAATAGGCACACAGTTATTTATGATTGGAAAAATTGTCCAATCACTTAAAATAAAATTCTTAATAAATTATATTATTTATAAACTATATAAACCTCAAGCGTCACACCTTTTTTTAAGTTTTGAAGGTTTAGCCAACCTATTCTCAAATAATCTAGAGTCTAAAACAGGCATCCCCCACCTTAAAATAAGTTAAGGTTTTGCAAGGGCCAGTCTCTTTGAAGTGAAATTTGAATCAATTTGGGCAAAAAAAAAAAAAGGTGAAATTTGAAACACATGAGAGTTTAAACTTTAAACTCGAAAAATTAGGAATAAAACCAAACAAATATATATCCGACGTCCAATGTTGTTACAAGTTTGCTTCGCCTAATTCTGATACTTTTTGTTTTCACACAGGCAAATTTGAAGAGATCCAATGAAACTATGAAAGAAAAAAATCAAGTCGCATTTCAGTTGAGAGAAATAAAGTGTTGTCTTATCGATGACAAAGAGAAAAAAAGACATGTAGCATTGGAAGGATAATACAAATAATATTGATAGCACAGTTAATTATAGTTGTTTGGCAATCCTTTTAATATAGAGAAATCAAGTTATCTCATAAAGATTAGCACATCTAATCATATATATTAATTATATCAAAAGATAGCACCAATGTTTTAAAAGTCAGATTGGGCGTCGAGCTGGAAAGGTCAGCGGGTCATGATTCAACCGGTTAGAACAGTCGAACCGTTCGGTTGAACCGGTGACGTAATATATATATATATATATATATATATATATATATATATATATATATATATATATATATATAATACAATTAATCTTTAGTAGTCTAATTTGATAGGAAGTTAATTAAGTTACAAAAAATGGTTGAATGAAGAACACTAAGTCAACAATCAACCTAACAAAATGTATTGGACTATAATGATTTCATGACTTGTCAAACATTGATGGCTCTTGATTGATCAAAGCATGAGTTTCTTGAAAGGCATTTGAACCATAAATATCATCATCTGCTTGAGGAAAAGATCCAAAATCAAGACTGCCAACTCCAATCTCAGAGCTTCCAATTCCATCCTTAGCTTGAGGATGAATCTCATTGCCTTGTTCTTGACAAACATTTTTATAAAAGAGTGTGCAACAAACCTGTTAGAATCGGCTGACACCCAAGAGGGGGGAGGGGGTGAATTAGGTGTATGATAAGAAAGACTGATCTTTTTTAAAATCTTTTCGCAACTTATCAAATCAATACATATGGAACTATAAAATCATATGCAAATATATAGATCATATATGTTGGAAATATAAAAGCTTAGGGAAGAGAATATGCAAACTGTGATTTATCCTGGTTCGGTCCAATCCACGATGACCTACGTCCAGTCCCCAGGCTCCTCCTGAGATTTCCAATATATTATCTTCTTGTTTAACGGGCATAAGAAAAGCCTGTACAAACTCACATGAGTTACTCCTCCTTATACACTGTAAGGTTCACTCCCTCTTACGACAAGTCGAGAAAAGCAATCCCGGAGACATTTCTCTCTTGCTTACCCGTACAAGTCTTATGAGTAGCAACATTCTCTCCTGCTTACGTCTATGTAAGTCTTACGAGCAACAATGTTCTCTATTGCTTGCACCTTGTAAGTCTAAGGAGCATAAAATCCAAACGACAATTCTCTCTACAACTTCCCAGTAAGGAATTTAACCCACTCAAGGTCCCTCTACCTTGAGATCAATACATAAGTATATATGATGTGTTTACAGACTCTCTTTTCAGAGTGGATAAAATACTCACTGAGGTACAATACAAATATTCTTACTCTCAATTATATATGACAAGGAAAACAAATATTAACGGAAAAGTGTGAGAGATGAAGATTCATGACAGCAGCATGTTGGCAGTTGGGTTCTTGTTACTTTATCATATTGTCTTCGTTGAATGCTCCGATATATATAGCTGAGTTGAGAGAGCCGTTGGTAGCATTTCAATATGGCCGTTGTAGACGCACTGCTTCTTCTGACAGTTTTCCACATTTGAGAAACTAGCCGTTATTAGTGGATGCTCACTTCCGTGAAATAGCTGTTTGTCTCTTCCCATGAATTCTTCATTGTTAATCTGGAGAAACACTTCATCCACTGATACAATAGAGTATTAGTCATGAATAAATTTGATCAATAATCAGAGACAGGATTTCTGCGCTCTGGGACTTCATCATTTTCGGTGATAATATTCTCTGTGAGTGACCTTTGTATATGAAGATGTAATTCGAATGTTTGATCTCCTGTTTCACACTTGAAATAAATGTTAAATGATGTTTAAGTATAGCAACAAGTGTAACCATAATGATTAGATAACGTTTAAGCATATTCGGATTCATCTTGTAATTTGTCTTTGCTTCAGCGTCTGCTAAACTTGAGTTCTCTCTCTTAAACTCGAGTGCATATAGCTGCTTCAATATCTCCAGGTAGTCTCGGCTATGAGAGTGCAATCTTCAAACTCGAGTGCACAATCCATAAGAACTCAAGTGCTGATGATGGACTCAAGTGCATCAGTTGTTTTCTGTTTTTTTGCAAGGTTTTATGATTCTGGAAGCATCATGATTCTGTTGGATTTCAATGGCAGTGTGTTTAAGCTTCACTGGAAGTGATTTGACAAAGTCTGGTATTCACTGGAAGTAATAAACATTTCGCTCGATTGGATATTATCTTACTGGTAGTGATCTGAGGCATATTGGCTTTCACTGGAGGTGCATTCAGGTTCACTGGAAGTGATCTAGTACATATTGACATTCACTGTGAGTGATCTCATATTTACTGGAAGTGATTCTGATTCATACTGATATACTGGTAGTGATTTCAACTGAAAGTGATATTGAGAAAATAGCTAATCATTCGAGTGATTTCCAATCCATTGGAAGTGATTTTGACAATAGTAAAATATTCCGCCAGTGATTTCAGAGCCACTGAGAGTGATTTCGCAAGACTCAGATATTACTCGAGTGATTTGGAGATCACTGGAAGTGAATTTCAAAACAGTGAATTTTTCTTGGAGTGATCTGGCTTGCACTGGAAGTGATCTGCGGAATCAACATAATCACTCGAGTGAACTGGGTATCACTGGAAGTGATTGTGTAAATAGTGAATTTTTCTTCCTGTGATTTTCAATCCACTGAAAGTGATTCTGAAAATTTCAGAGATCACTCGAGTGAAATAACTATCATTGGAAGTGATTTTTAAAACAGTGAAAATTTCTTCTTGTGATTTTAGAGCCACTCGAGTGATCCTCCTGATCACTCGAGTGATTATGTAAATCACTCGGGTGATCTCTGTACAAATCACTTTAACTCATAGCTCCACTTCCAATTTGACAGCAAATATGGGTCAACTTCCAGATGACATAGCTCTTCGAATATAACTCTAAAATTGGCTTATTATATATCAATGGAAATATCTTTACTTCTAGTTTCATATGGCACCAGTTGCAGTTTAATAGGATATGTGGTTTGAGAGTTATTGCCAAAATGCCGAAGCTGTTCTGGAAGATAACGCTGATTTAAGTTTTAACTTGCAACATTTATATCTCCTTCATCTAAGCTCTGTTGATGTTGGTTCTGGTGTAAAAATGACGCATTGGAATTTTATTTTCATATGCAACTGGTTTCGTCTCAATCGGAGTTGTATTTTGAGAGATATGATTGAATATAACGTTGTTCTGGAAGATAACGCTGATTTGAGTTTTAACTTGCAACATTTATATCTCCTTCATCTAAGCTCTGTTGATGTTGGTTCTGGTGTAAAAATGACGCATTGGAAGTTTATTTTCATATGCAACTGGTTTCGTCTCAATCGGAGTTGTATTTTGAGAGATATGATTGAATAATCAGACCTTACTCAGCTGGACAAAAAACAGAGACTCGCCGCTATAGTGCATCACTTGCTGAAACAGTGAATCACTCCAAGTGATTTTCACTGTTTGCATAATCATTCGAGTGATTCTGAAAAATCACTCGAGTGATTATTAAAATCACTCGGTTGCTACAGTACGCTACATGTCATACGCTAGTAACCGTATGCTACAGTACCCCGTAAAACTTGAATCTTGATATTTTCATTAATTCTTGCAAGTTCTTCATTTCTCAATCTCTTTCTTTCTTTGCTTGACTAATCCCATAGAACCTTAATCTTAATATTTTCATTAATTCTTGCAAGTTCTTCATTTCTCAATCTCTTTCTTTCTTTGCTTGACTAATCTACAAGATGTGCAACATTAAATATAATAGTTAGTCAATGTAAGAGATAAGTATATTATGTAAACTTTTTGCTCTTAATATTTGACATCTATATTTGTCATCATCAAAACTAATCATATCTAATAAAACCAAATCATTAAATTAGTAACATATAATTTTGAGAAAAAAATTAACATGACCAAAATTTAAAATATCCAACCTTCATCATTGATGGTAGTGTTTGGTATTGGTAGTGTGACCTCATCATAAATGATGTCTTCTTCTATCTCTTCAGCAGAAAGTGATGAAAGTGGAGGAGAATCAACTTCTTCCATTATCCAATATTCAATGTTGTCAATACTTTCATAATCAATACGATCAAAAGCTTTTTTCTTGTCAACAACTCTAAAAAAACACATGAACATAAAATATTAGCATTATCATTAGTAGTCATTCATTTACTTTTTGATTAATACAAATTTAAGTAAAGTGTAAACTGTAAAGTGAAAAGCTTATAAAATATATCTATTCCTCAAACAAAATTTGTAATAAATAAAGACAAGATCATTCAGTCGTTAATGTTCTAATCTATTTCTTGTTTTGGAGTGTATTCTTTCAAAGACACTCCAATTCCTTTCGCAACTGAAAGAAGTAGTTTGGCTCAACAATTGAATAGCCAATCTTTTAACATTGGGACAACTACCTCCAAAATACCGCCACCATTCATCTATCATATTAAATTGAATATAATCAAATAAAAAAAAACAAAGTCAAAGGGTTATAGTATAAGAATTAAGATGTATGAAATTTTACCAAGTCGCATTGATTTTGTTGATTCAAGAGCTAAAGGATTACTGAAGGAGTCACCACTTCTTTGTTGGTATAATATGCCTTCTTGCAAGAACTTGGTCTTATTAAATGTTACTTTCCTATTTATGACAGACAGATATCATTGCATTACCTCTGGCTTTTGAGAGAAGTTAGACTTATCATAAAGGAAAGCAGGATTTAAGATATAAGCTGCTGCATGAAGATCTTGACGAAGTTGAGAATCCCACCTTTTCTTGATAATACTCGCGAATGGCTTGTAATTCTTCTTTATGTGATTAAAAGTACGTTTGATAGCCTTCCTTGCCCTATACATCCCTTCATATATATATTCAAGTAAAGGCCTATCATCAGAATCTACAATTCTAAAAAATCTTATCAGAGGCTTGACAACTTGAACAATGCCCTGACAATCATTCTAAAATCCACTATCTAATACAACCGCAACTATATCTCTTGCCTTATAGTCTCTTGAATATCTAGAGTCAATAAATGTCTTGCTTGTAACCAAGGCTTGTAAATCATGCTTGTGCTCAAGAATACTTTTCAAGGCAATAAAAGTAGTAGCAAATCGTGTTGCTCCTGGTCTGATGAGTTCTGTCTAACCTTCTCTTTTTCTCAGCCAAGCTAGCAAAAATCCATGGTTGTAAATGAATTTTGAAATCAAAGATACACATCTAGATAAATGTGTGACAATCTCTATTTTGCCAATGTCAGATAAAATCAGATTTAAGCAATGTGCAGCACATGGAGACCAATAAATAGACATATACTTTTCAGTCAATAATTTCCCCGTAGCTTTATAATTAGCTATATTATCAGTAACAAGGTGGACGACATTGTTCACACCAGCAAACATAACTATGTCCATGAATAAGTTGCATAAGGTTTGAGCATATTTAACAATGTCTGAGGCATCAAAAGATTTGATGAAGGCAATTCCTTTAGGACAATAAACCAGAAAATTAATCAACTGCCTATTTCGTTGGTCTTGCCAACCATCCGACATTATTATGCAACTAGTTTCTGCCAAAAAATTCCTACACTCATCAACTAATAAATGAACTTCCTTTTTTATGTCTTGCAATAATTTTGTTCAAAAGGCATGGTAATATGGTGCTTTATAACCAGGGCCAATAGCTGCAATAGCATCTATTATAGGCTAGAAGTAAATTGAATTTACAGCATTAATTGGAATGGAACAATCATACAACCACCTAGCCACTGTCATATCTGCTCTATGCACAACTTCTTTACCTGTAAATGCCTTTTTTATTCTTGGCAGTGCATCTGGAGTTGTCCTTGGAGCAAAGAAGTTATTTGTAGCTGCAGGTGCCTTTCTTTTCAAACCTTCAAATGATCTTGAAGAAGGAATTTGAACACTTTGTTGAGATGGATTAGAAGTTTGGGTATGTGAAGGAGGACCTTCTTGCAAATTCAGAGCATCCCCTTCAAATGTAGGGCCATATGGATTGTCCTCTTCAAATTGATCTTGTTTCTTTCCATTTTTCTCTTTGATTTCTTTCAAATTTTCTTCTAACCGAAAGCGAACATCTCTTAGAACCTTTTTACAACTTATGATGTCCCTTTTTTCCCCGACAAGATGTTGTTTCATTATATGTATTCCTCCTCCAGCAAATTTCTTTCCACAATACATACATGTCAAGAGAGGTTTGCCACCTGGGTTTTTGTTTGGCACTTGAACATAATGCTCCCATGCTGGATCGGCCTTTGATCTAACAGATTAGGTGGATGAAGCAACAATACTTTCTTGTTCTTCTTGGGATGATGGCATTTTCTAGTTCCTACAATATAAAAATACCAATTATTATAATTATACCGAAGTAGGAAGATCTAAAGATACAACAGAATTAGACATGGTAGTAGCTATTTGCATATCATGAAAAAAAAATTTAAAAAATGACCACATAATGGATTTTGAGCAGTACCTTCCAATTTAATACTTTATATGAAAAAATAATAGTTTTTTGATTGAACTAAAAAAATAAAATTGATATAAATCCATATCATGGTGTTAGGTACCATAAAGATACGATTAAAAGAATCCAAACAAGGGGGACAACTATATACGATTAATAAAGGTAAACTTTATTTTGTTTACTTTAGAGAGGAAATAGGGCTTCAGGTGCTGCTCCCTTCTTCCCAGTCTCAATGTAATCATGTTTTCTTCATAAAGATACGATTAAAAGAATCCAAACAAGGGGGAAAGCTATATACATGTGATAACCGCAGTTGCTACCCATGTTTATGCCACTAACTACTTGTACTTATAGAAAGAAAAGACATTAGTGACCAACAGGATGGGTTATTTATGAGGATAGACTTGGTCAAATAGGTCTCATATGCAGAGGATCTTCTCAAGAAAAAAAGGAGAAAACATCTTGATAAAATAAGAATATAGTAAAACAATTTTGGAGTAAATGAGGTAAGTAACCCCAACATTATCAAAAGTTGGAATATGAGCTCCTTTTTAGGTTTTTAACAACTATATTAAAACACTATATGCTGAAGTGTTCTCATAACAGAACTATAGAAAAACTACCAGTATGGCCTTAGGAAAAGAGTCCATTCTAGGAATACATACTTTCTAAATTCAAAACCAAAATATTAATCCTCAACTATACGGCTATACCAGATCAGCTACTGTAGGGAAGAGTGGCAATTAATTTATAAAAGAACCCATGCCTTTAAGCTCAATAATAGTACCTGCTCCCATTGATATCATGAAAAGCAATAATGCTTCCTTATTTTATTACTAAAAGTGGATCACCTTTTGCTCCTTTCACAAGCCTCCAAAAAACCCACTCCTTTGAGCAGCACATATAAAAGAATACACGTAAAAAGAATATATCTACATTTATATAAATCTAATCTATTTTACCTATCTATCTTTATCTGGCTAGACAGAGGGTGGTCCGCTTGGTATATTCCAATGAGAAAATAGAGTGTGTACTTGTGTGGTTTGTCTTTAGAAGGGGTCTCTTATATGGAAACAGAGGAATATTAAAACACTAAAGATTACGATTCAAAGTTTCAAACATGAAACAGAGGAATACGATAACGAAAGCAATCCACAACCACAATCAAGAAAAGTAATCCATAACCACAATCAAGTCTAAAATCCATACTCAATTCAAATCACGAACAACAAAATCATTAAGAACGATCAATTACCTAGGTGGTGAAGCAAAAGAGAAGTGCTTCCGAAGTTGGCCAAATGAAGCACCGACACTGACAAGATTAAGGAGGACAGAGACTGACAAGAATACGAGATGCCGACAATGAGAAGGAGCCGACTTGAAGGTTGAAACTAGAGGGAGGGAAAGGAGTAAAGGACCATAGAAGGGTTAGGAAAAGAAAACAATGGAAGATGATGGCCACACATGATATATGAAGACGGTAAAAATGGTAGAGGATGATGCTACATATAGCAGAAGATGATGGCCACAGACGGCAGACGCCGTCTCTATAAATGACAAGAGAAGCTTTAACGTTGTGTCAGAAATCGGACAAAAGGGTTGGGGCGATGAATTTGGGACAATCTAGACGGATATTTTGGGTATATACCTGAATTAAAAAAAATAGCCCATTTTTTGGACTCAACTGGTTTTTAAAAACATGCTCTGAGTTCCAGCCTAACACCATCTAGCAAATGGTTCCAAACAAAAAAAGGTTTCTTGCATTAAGGTGGCCCGTTTATAAGACCGGCCGACGGTCTGACCAGTCGCATCATCCAACCCGGTCCAGTTCTTTAAAGTATGGATAGCACTACATCTTTCCTTCTCCAAACTTTAGAACAACAAGAGTGTTTTTTGGACAAAAAGAAACTATTCATTTATTAAATGAATCATCCGATCCTTGTCTTACATCCCAGAGTATCAGCATAAATGAGATCAAAAAAAGGGGATGGGGGATTCAAATTGTAAAAATCATTTCCTTAACACTGTAAAATCCTATTATTATAACTCATCTTTTAAAAAAATTAACCATAGTAGAAAAAGAGTTCAACTAACCGTTTGAAAACTCTACCATGGTTTATAAAATTTACCATAGAAAATAAAACTATTTTTCCTTGCTGAATAGTATCTCATCAGATATTAAAATATCCTTATCAGATCAAATTGTGGATCCACAAGTTTAGAACACATCATAAGCTATACATGCCTTCTAACATCATCAGAAGCAATTAAAAATATATAGTTAATATATCAAGTTCTCATAAATAGATCAGAGTATGTAAGATGAGCCCTAATGTGGCATTATAAAATAATTCTACATATATTAAAAGATGGAAGTACTACTTTTATCAGAAGTAGTTTAAGCTTCCAAAGTCTTCCCTGATGGACCCACACGACAACTATTTCCTGAAAAATGTTAAATCAACGGGGTGAGACAAAAACCTCAGTAACCAGCAATCCATCTCATCGGGCATGTAAGTATGTGCCTGTAAGGTGCCAAGTGAGACAATTATAAAAGTATAACATTATTAAAATATCACTTGTCCATACGAATAATTTCATAATAATTTACAATATCATATTCTCATTCTCATATTTACCATATAAGTGTACAAGAGTCAATACACAATAATTTATTTTCTTTCCTCCCTTATTTCCTCTCCCCCTTATTTCCTCTGATTGAACACATGGGCTAGTACTCACCCATATGACTGGTAGCTAACTTAACAAGCTCACCGATCAAGTGATATGGATCGGCCAAAATCCACAGAGCATAAGACTGGACCATGGATTCCCCCTCTAAATACATTAGTGAGGTGTCATAGCCCTACGGAATACAAATGGGCCAAAGGACTAACCAGTGTACACCTGGACGTCCACCACCTTATTTCCTCTTTTGTACAAGAATTCATCCCCTTATTTCCTCTTTGAGCAACCTCCCATTAATTCAACATCCACCATCCCCTATCTTATCTATATTATGTGATTATGACATGTCATTATCATTTCATAATTATCAAATAGGATCTTTCCAATCTCATAAATAAATACCAACTCATATAATATAATATTGCTAGTAATTTTCTCAATGAAAATAAGTCCCACAAGACAATTTCATTAACAACATATTTTCCAAAACCACATCACATATCAGCAGCCAAATTTATAAATTTGCATAATTAAAATCAGTCACAAACATCATACAAGCATGCACAACAAGTGAAAAGTAGTTACCTCTCGCCAAAGCTATTTATTACCACATTGCTCCTAATCCAAGAGCTCAAATAAATGTCAAAATCAATCTACCACAATCAATTTACTACCCATTAATAACTCTCCAAAATTCCACATAATCAAAATTATAACTTATATACAAATTTTAATAATAATATATAATATATTATAAAAACTGAAAATAACAGTTTGGGGTTTAAATTTTAGAAATGACCGTTCAGTCCTTCAAATATAAAAAATGACAGTTTAGTCCTCCAAATTTCATAAATGACAGTTTAGTCCTACGAATTTCATAAATGATAGTTTAGTCCTACGAATTTCATAACTAAACCAATTAAAATTTCAGTAATATCTTCATTAATTCAAATAAAGCTTTCAACCCACATTTAATCGGTTAAAAAGTCCTATATAGAATTATTTATAGACTAATTATATAGAAAATTCGTTATAAAATCTTATACCAACTAAATAAGAAAAATATACAAATTAAAATTAACTATTAATTATTCTCTACATTTTTATAGCCTTATACTAACAAAACTCAAGCTTGTCCAAAATGCTAATCTTAAAATATTTCTCTAATTAGTACAATATTATCCTTATTAGAAAGAGAAAAATACATGGAATAATTTTTATGAATGAAATTTGCTGAAAAGAAGTTATTTTAGTTATCTAAATAATCTTATAAGATAAATAACTTACCTCATAAAACCTTAAATAAGCTCATTGTTCTCTCCCTCTTACTCTCGTTCTTCTCTCTCACAAAACGGCACAAGAGACCGCACTTCTTGTGCGGTTTTAAATGAAATGAAGGGGGACGATTGCTCCCCCTTCATATATATATATTATATATATATATATATATAATAATTTAATTAATTAATTTTTTTTATTTTTTTATTTTTGGATATTACACCAATCCTAACAGAGCACATCCCTTTGCATCTTGCTTTGGCTAGCCAATCAGCTACCAAATTACAATTTCTAGAAATATAGACAACTGAAAAATTGGGAACAGATTTGACTAAAGTATTTTAAATAAAAAATCAATATGTTAATTCTCCAATCTGGACAAAGGCCTTCTTCTACCACTGCATTGACTAAAGGAAGACAGTCTGATTCAATAATTATTGGACCTAACTCTCTGTCTTTGCATCATTGAAGTGCCAAAAACATAGCTCTGGCTTTACTCTCAATAGCTGATGATGCCTCCCCATATCTGCAAATTAAGTCCAGAACCTCCCCTTGAGAATTGCGTAACACATAGCCCAGACCACTCTTGCTTGTTGCTACATTGAAAGAACCATCACCATTAATTTTATAAGAGTTTGCTTCAGGTGGATTCCAACCCAGAGATTTGTTCTCATTGCACATTGAATCATCTTTGGGTTTAGCCCAAGCATTAGCACTCTAAAGCTCGTTCACACAATTCATAGCAGACATTAAAACCTAATCACAATTGGAAATTTTGAATTTAAAAACTTCAGTGCAACGTGCTTTCTATACAAACCAACATATATAGGCTACAAGTGCTTGTAAAAACTCATCATTCTTTAAAGTAGTCAGGATATTAAAAAGCCATGATTCAAAACTCTTAATGTTAAATTCATTCACACAAATGGATGAAGGGGAGGCAAACCAAATTTTCCGAGCCCAATGACATAAGAAGACAATGTTCAATAGTCTCTGATTCCATATTGCAATGAATACAAGTAGCCTAGATCCCACATTTTCTTCTAGTAAGAGCTTCCTTTGTAAGTAGAGCTTTAACACAAGCCCTCTAAAGAAAATGTTTAATCTTAGGCTGTACCTTAAGGCTCCAGATTATTTTCCATAATTCATTGTTAACAAGAGTTGATGTACTAGGTAGATTCTTCCTCTTATCAACTTTCCTCTCTTGTAACCATTTATACCCTCTTTTAACATTTTATAGTCCATTACTACTTCCTATCCATATCAAAATATATGACATCTCATAAATAGGCAGTGTTATCTTACCTATCTCTTCTTTGATATGAGAAGGCACTGGTAGGTTCCTCACCTGCCAAGTCTTCTTAGAAATAAGGTTTGAGACTTTCATATTCTCTAAGTATTTGGGATATCCATTTTTGGGATTTGAAAACCATTTAATGTGGGAATCTAATGATCATTCTACACATTAATCCTTTCACCATTCCTTACCCTCCAAAACACTAACCCTAAAAATATATTCATCCCTTATAAAAGACTATTCCAAGCCCAAGAGGCTCTTGCCCCTTTTTCTGTAGTCAAGAAAAATCCATTAGGATAGTAAATACCCTTAATAATGTGTGCCCAATATTCATCAGGTTTACTCATAAGGTGCTAGCACTATTTTCCTAATAAGGCAAGATGTAATTTTGGAAGTCTTTAAATCCCAATCCACCATCATGTTTTCTTCTAGTAAGAGTGTCCCATGCTTTCCAATGAAGTTTATTCTTGTCTTCTGAGCTACCCCACCAAAAATTATAAATTATACTTATCCAATTCTTGGCAAGTTTTCTTAAGGTAGAGAAAACAAGCCATAAAGTAAGTTGAGATAGCATTTGCGATTGCTTTAATTAGAACTTCCCTTCCTACTTAAGAAAGAAAATAATCCAGGATTTAAAGGATCTTCTGCCACTCTATTATTAGACCAAATGAACCATAAGCCTTTAAAACCCAGGTCTTCCAACTTGCATATTGACATAATGTCTTGAAAGCCTTCAAAGGATCTTAAAGAACAAGTATGACCCCCTTCCTTCTCAAAATCATACAAGAGTTCATTAAAGTCTCCTATACAAACCATAGAGTTGATAATCCAGGATTTAAAGCTCTCAACTGCCTCCATCAATCACCTCTCTGGTGTTTCTTAGGTGGACCATAAACCAATGTCACAACACCTTGAATTGGCTCCAATCCAGCTATGATCTTGAGGTGAATATAATTCAGTTCTTCCTAGAGTACTTCTAATTTAACTTCATCATTCCACCAAATTGCTAGCCTTCCCCCTTGTTCCTACTAGTTCCACGTAAAATCTGTTATCAAACTATACACTCCTTCTACATCTTTTTACTTTACTTATGTTTACTATAATTTCCATAAAAAAATCAGAGAGGGTTTGTATTTCTTGGGCAAAAATCAAAGATTTTTTCCTGTTAAAGGAGACCCTAACCCTTGACAGTTCTAACTTAAGAGACTTATGGAAACTTAGTAGCCATTTAAGGCTGATGACCATGCCCTGCATTAGCAGACATGAAACTGTGCACATAGAACCCATTGTCTATTTCTTAAAATTAATTGCACTTACTTCCATTATCGGCACACCAACAAGACCAGAATTTTGACTCTTTCCTTCTCTAGTCGATCTCTTCTGTTTATGTTTTTCTGCCTTGTTATCAACATCCTTCCCTTTAACAAAGCCATGTTCCCTTCCTTCTCAAGAATGATAAATTCATAATTTCCTCCTCTTTACTTCTTCAACCCTACTCTATCTTTACAGTCTTCTAAAGTCCTTTTCAGATTAACTCTCTTAAATTTCTATACTAGAACTTTCTCATAGGTTAGCTACAGAATAAGTTGTCTCAAAATACGGGAGAATTTCTTAAGTGGGACATGCAGATTACTCTCCATCTTATCTTTGGGCAACTCAACTATTTTTCTTTTTTCTTTTTCTTTTTTTGATACAAGAGAGGGCATAAGCCCAAATTACATCAAAATAACTAATCTAAAAGGGGATTACATCCCAAACACTCATTGACAACTAGAGTCTGAAATTTAGGTAGACATGAGCAAAGCACAACAGAGTTACATAAGCCTTCCTTTGCAAGTGCATCTACAACGTTGTTTTGGTCCCTACATATATACATCACACGCAACTCCCCAGGTTGCTTCAATAATTTATGTATTTGCAGAATCATAAGGCTGCAAGCTATTGTATCTACACCTTTCTACAACATTAAAATCAGATTTTTTTGTATCTAATTCTATGACCATCTTGAAAACCCATATTCTTTAGCAAGAGTAAGACCTTTGTAAATCGTCCATTCCTCAGCTTCTTGGACGTTGCACCTCCCAAGAAAATGGGTGAATCCCACTTTCGACCTCCATTATGATCTCTAATTACCCCATTACAACATGCCTTACCCAAATTAGCAGTTATTACCCCATCAACATTCAACTTGACCCATTTTGGGAGTGATTGCTTGGTAGCTCAACTATATATGGCTCAGACATTGTCAAAAAAAGTTCCTTAGAAGGTTCATGAAACAAAACTTTATGAAAGACCCTAGGACCTTGTGCTACCTACCTACTTGGCCCAACTTGTTCATTAAATGGGTACTTGACTTAGACCATTTCAGTTTCATTCTTTCTTATTAATGGCCCCACTCTGGACTCTCCTCTTTTAGGTAGGTAGAGTTATTTTTAATTGGTCTTGTAACCTCCCTACAGTCCATATCGATACATGGACCTTTCAGTATTCCATTTGCTGAAGCTTCATCTAGAATGTTCACACTATCTTTCCCTTCCCTTCCTGTGCAGACATGTGGCATGCACCCTTCTTTCCCATACTCCTACTAACCATCCAACAAAAATAAGGACCTATATATGATCCATCCTCTTCTATGCTCGTTCTGGAAGATAAATTGTCACGTGCTGAGGTCATCTGAACTGACGCGTGTTCACCTACTTTGATTATCACCACCATATTAATTGTCTTCATCGAATTCATTCGTAACACCGCCTTAAACATAGGCTTTTAAGAATCAAGCTCTAACATAACCCTTTCAAACTTAGGCATGATAATCATGTCTAACTCTTTCACAATTATAGTAAAAACCTTGAAGTTCTTTATATCTAATTGATACTCATACCTTGTCAAAGCCTAGCTGTGGAACCCATACCCCTGCAACCAAGGGTTTTATGAGATCAACTTTAACCCTGATCCTTACAAAATCATAAAATAACAAATCATGTATCTTTGGATCTTTAAAACATATCACCTCCCCTATCACACTTCAAATCTTGACTAAATTCTTCTTAGTCGTGACCTTCAGAGGAAGACTATGAACTTAAACCTTGTAAACACATTTACTCGTCAAAACTTCATTCACTGTTAATAATGGCGACCATAGGCGTATATTTAGAAGGAAGCCATCTACCGCCCACGGACTATCATGGAGAATATGCTTATACTCCTGCTTATCCTCGAACTGGAATGTATAGACATTATCCTATGAGAATCCAATTTCTAGTTTGCCTCTTGTAAACCAAAGAGAGAGGGAGAGAGGAAAGTTATCTCTCAATTGCATTTTGATTCATGTATATGTAAGATCCTCTCCTTAATTCCATAATATTAAATATTATCTCTCAAAGACTAATCATAATAGAAATAAAATCGCACAAACTATTAAATATTATAATATCCAATCCATGATACGATAATACCAAGTATGTAGTGAAAGCAGAGTTTATAGGATGTAGGCCCTATGAGTGGCAATATACATCAATTTAACACATAATAAACCACAAGAGGCCATAGAGATATATCTATGCCTCAGGAGCTCCTCCCGGCATTCCAGCACGGAAACTATCACCTGAAAAATGTTAAATCGACGGGGTGAGACAAAAGCCTCAATAACCAGCTTTCCAACTCATTACACATGCTGACATGTATTCATGAGGTGCTAAGTGGAACAATTTATATAATAAAATATTAAAAATCTAATATCATTGTTTTGTACACAAATCTCATATCAGAAATTATAATATTATATCTCAAATCTCATATCACAATTCCCAAGTGCCTCCCATCAATCCAACCGAACCGCCTTATTTCCGCCGACTAGACCCATGGGTTAAGTTAATATCCATGTTACTGGCCACTCAAAGAGCTCTTCGGTCACATGATGAGGATTGGCCAAAATCCACAGAGCATGTTTCCAGACCATGGGTCTTTCCCCTTATTGAACTAGTGGGGTGTCGCAGTCCCTCATTGAACTGGTGGGACAATAGAAAGCCAACCATCGTGCACCAATGGAAGCTATACCACGAGGTAAAAATAAATTTCTCAATCTCAACCCAAACCAAACAACCCAATATGTATCATTAACTAGCTCAATAGGAATTTTCTCAAGATTTCCATACACATATGAGGATATTCAAAATATACAAATACATCTTATAATTTAAATCACAAGGTTCCACAAAGCAAGTGTATAACAAAATACTCCTCAATATTACTCATTGAAATAATCTACAATATCCATATATGATTTTCAATCTCATACTCATTTTACAAACTACTCACAAACACACATAATAAGTGGAAAGTGGTTACCTCTCGCCAAAGCTAATTATTATCACACTGTTCCAAATCCAAGAGCTCAAACACACGCCAAAATCAATCTATCACAATCAATTTACTACTCGTTAATAATTTTCTAAAAAGTCAAAATTATAACTTATTTACAAATTCTAATAATAATATACTATAAAAACTGAAAATAACAATTTAGGGTTTAAATTATAAAATGACAGTTTAGTCCTTCAAATTTCATAAATGACAGTTTAGTCCTCCGAATTTCATAAATGACAGTATAGTCCTACGAATTTCATAAATAACAGTTTAGTCCTTCATATTTTAAAACTATACTAACTAAAATTTCAATAATATATCCATTAACCCAAATAAATTATTTAATATAAATTTAATCGGTTTAAAAATCCAAAATAACATTATTTATAAGTTGATTATATAGAAAATTCATTATAAAATCTTATATCAACTAAATAACAAAAATAAATCGATTAATCTCTAGACCTCATATGTTCTGTAGAAATGAAGTTTTTCTTGATTTTATCCCATATAAAGTGATAGCCAATCTCAATGTGTTTTGTTCGTTTATGAAACATAGAGTTGGAGGATATGTGCAGAACAGCTTTGTTATCACACCACAGTTTCGCAGGTAATGACGTGGTAAGACCAACCTCCTTCATTAATTGGTGAATCCACACAATTTCCTGTATTGACTGAGCCATGGCTCTATACTCAGCTTCTGTACTAGATCGTGAAACCACATCCTACTTCTTGCTCCTCCAAGACACTAAATTTCCACCTACAAACACGCCATATCCGGTGGGAGATCTCCTGGTAGCATTTAACCCTGTATGATCTGCATCACAAAAACACTCAATCTAGATGTGGCTATGATTTGTATAGAGTATACTACGACCATATGAGCCCTTCAGGTAATATAAGACATGCTCCAAAGCTTCCCACTAAGTAACGGTCGGTGCTGTCATGAATTGGCTAAGTACACTCACTAGAAAGGTCACATCAGGGCAATTCACCGTGAGATAGTTCAATTTCCCAATCAGTTTAGGTATCTCTCAGGGTAGGCAAACGACTTGATCTTCTTAGAATCAACCTTTTTTCTTACATCCTCAGGTAGCTCATCAAACGGTATGCTATCATCAATGTCCAAATATGGATTCAGAATCATGGAGAATGCCTTTCTTGCTTCTCATAACCTCGATCCCAAAAAAATATTTTAACTGAGCCAAATCCTTTGTTTGGAAATAAGAATTCAGGAAGGCCTTTAGTAATGAGATTTATGAAGTATTGCTCCCCGTAATAATAATGTCATCAACGTATACTACTAAGAGTATTATGCCAGCATCCGTCTGCTGATGAAACACAGAGTGGTCATACTTACTCTGGTTCAGACCAAATTTCTTAACCACCATGCTAAACCTGCCAAACCAAGCATGAGGACTCTACTTCAAACCATATAAAGATTTTTGAAGATGACATACCTTCCTACACTCCCCTTGAGCAATAAAACCAGGTGATTACTCCATATAAACCTTTTCAAGAAGATCACCATTTAAGAAAGTATTTTTAATATACAGCTGATGAAGCTCCCAACCATAAGTAGTTGTCATAGAAATAAAGAGACGAACAAAGGATAATTTTGCTACAAGGGAAATGTTTTTGAATAATCAACACCATAGGTCTGAGTATATCCCTTGGCAACAAGCCAGAACTTCAAGCGTTCCAAGGTGCCATCAGCTTTTTTTTACCGCAAAAACCCACTTGCACCCAATAGCCTTCTTGTCAAGAGGCAAATCAACGAGATTATAGGTATCTGCCTTATCCAGAGCCATCATTTCTTCTTCTATAGCAGCACGCCAACTAGGATGGGCCAAGGCTTAATGGAGAGTAATAAGAATAGTGATAGAATCTAAGGAAGCTATGAAAGAGCAAGATAGAGAAGAGAGATGATTATAGGAAAAAAAAGAAATGGGATAGGCACAAGTACGTTTACCTTTACAGAGAGTAATGGGTAAGACATCAAAAGGGATTGAATAGTATAAGGATTTCAGGTATGATTCCAAGTTATGGGTCAGAGTCAGGAGCAGGGGGAGTAAATTCCGGATCAGATGTTAAAGCAGGTACTATTATTGGGTCAAGAACAAGATCGACTACATTACTTTCCCTGGGACTTTTAACTGGTGCCGGGATAAACGCTTGCACTAGTGGCAAAGGAACCTCATAGACCAAGACATCATCAAGATCGTTAGTAAGGGTAGGGGACGAAGATGGAGTAGAGATAGGGAAGAACGGTGTTGACTCATGAAAGGTGACATTTGTGGATATAAGATAACGCCGAAGTGTGGGAGAATAACACTGATAACCCTTTTGAACCCTAGAGTACCTAAGAAAGACACACTTAAGAGACTTGAGATCAAGTTTGGTAATAGTAGGACGAACATCTTGAACAAAACAGACGTAACCAAAGATTTTGGGGTTAATGGGGAACAAAGGGTTGGAAGGAAATAGAATTGTATACGGAGTGTCACCATTGAGAACAAGAGATGGCATACGATTAATAAGGAAACATGCAATGGACACAACATGCAATGTACACATCCTGAAGCAAAGGAAGCTCAGAGCTAGACAATATCTAGGATCGAACTATCTCATAATTTGGATTAAGAGCGGTAAGGAAGTTGATAACTGCTTGTTTTTTCATATTATCAACTTGTGCCTGAAGGTCAGTTGTTGGTGGCATTAACCTCCTCATTTCCTCATACATTTGTTTAAAATCCAAGAATAAATTCTTCAAGGGGCAACCCTGCTGTTTAGCGTGATAGAAACCTTTACAAACTTTATGAATGCGAGAAATGTTCCATTTTTCAGAATACAGGAACTCTAGATAATCCATAATTTTGTTTAATAGTATTACAATGACTAATAGAGGGGAGAATGTTACTCTCAATGGAATTCTGAATTTACAAGAATAACTGGGTATCAGATTTGTCCCAAACTAACTTAAGATCATCCTTCAGAGGAGCCTTAATTAAATGACCCTCTTTTTCAATACTTAGTAAGTACATGCGAACAGTTTTGCTCCAATCTGAATAGTTCGTCTAATTCAACTTATGATCAGTAATTTTATTTAAAACCGGAATGATCTCAGTAGAAATACTAGACTTATTAGATTCTGCCATTATGAAAACAGAACAAAGAATACCAAAGCACAAGAAAAACACACCACCAAAGAGCTTCTCAAACAACCAAGTTTCACCACAAAACAAATGTCAAGAGTAGATATAAATAACCACAGGAAAGGCTTCAATAACAACAAATCATAGCAAGAGCTAAAGAAAATAACCCCAAGACCAGATTGTAACACAACAACCTGAAATGAACAACATAGCAGCCAAAAACAACAAAAAACGTAACCTGTCACAGGAAAACTCAAAAGAAGTCAAGACTACTAGAAACAGACCAGATTCAACAAGTCGTGGCAATCGTCAGTGGTTGCCGTCGGAAAGGGTCGCACACAGAATCTCCCTCGTGAAAACAAATAATGAACAGTAATAACACTGGATGAACAACAAAATGATGAATAGTAATAACTAGTGGATGAACAGTAACAGAGCTAGAAAACAATTTCAGAGAGCCCTAGGCTTTGATACCATGTAAACCAAAGAAAGAGAGAGAGAGAGAGAGGAAAGTTATCTCTCAATTGCATTTTTATTCATGTATATAATAGGGATATTTATAGTATTATGTTTCCTACCTAATACCTACCTAACACTACTTAACAACCTACCTAACATTACCTAACACCTCTCACATTCTAACTCTTGGCTAACGAATTCCTAAAAATAGTTTAGTTAATTGGCCGATTCGAAACCAACTTGCCAACTAATCCATAACCCCCAGCCTTTGATTCTTTATCATCCCAATATAAGGCACATTCATTCAGATCCTTCATTGTGATCTCTACCTGGTACTTAGAAATTAGCAAGAAACGCCAAAAACCCTAAATACAGAAATCGTAGAAATCCCTAAATTGAAAACAAAAAGGAAGAAGAGGAAATGAGGTAGACAAAAGGATTGGTGAAGAGAGAACCTAGATGAGTAAAGATTCCTCTCCGCAAGAGCAAAATGCTTTGATTAGATGAGATAGACGCTCTGGCGAAGGAGAAAAATGGCACTCTCACGAGAGGAGAGAAAACTTGCCCTCACTTAAGAGGAGGGAATTGCTTTGAACATCAAGAGTTAATTTTGTGGTAGATTCAAATGAGAACTTGCTCATGAAGAAAGATGAGCAACAGAAGATCGAGCGCATACATACGAAGTTAATTATGGCCAATAAGCAATAAGAATATACTTCAATTGAAGAATAACACTTAGCGCCCGTTTGGTTCACGGAATTGGAAGTAATGTAATGCAATGAAATATAACATAATATAATATAATAATGATTACATAATTTGTTTGGTTTGTCATTAAGGAAAGATGATGCATATACACAAAAACGTTTAGTTGGATTACATCGAACATGAGAATATATGGGAATAATATAGCAAGTGACAAAATTACCCCTTTCTACACATATAATAATGTACACATTGTGTTCATGATAATTTTTTTCATTCCGTGCAGTGTATACGCTAGGTTCATAGTAATTTTTTAATATTTAATGGTGGAAATATTATACAGTATATAAATTGGATTCATGTTAATTTTTTAATATTTAATTATGATAATATTATTTAATGAGATATTTTAATATTTTTTAATGGTGGAATATATTTGTTTAAATTTTTTAATATGGGAATATTTATTAAATTTCTATATTATTAATTATTTTTTTAATATTTAATGGTGGTAATTAAAATTATTAAATATTTAACCGCATTTATAGGTAGGCACTTTTGTCAATTTAAAAAATTATCATGGAAATAGTATCATTTTCACTGGATTACAAGATGTTTGTATCCTCATTCATCAGTTCTAATAATATAATCCTGATTACATCAAATGATGTATTCAGAATTACAAAATATAATTATCTTTACATTATATAAGTCTAACCAAACGTTGTAATCACGCTATTAAATCAAAATTACATATAATTCTCTCTTATATAATTGAATCAAACGACTGTTACGGGTAGAGTTATTGTGAAAATTAGTTTTACCATTTGTTTTTTCATTTATTTTCTTCAAATAATGTTTAATTTTAAATAATTATTAGTGTGAGTATAAAGCTTTGTGGATTTGATGGGGACTACAAATCTGAAATTGAGATCCATTCCTTGCACTTGGATCGAAAAGGACCCATTTGAGAGAGCAACTTTGTATGGTAAATTGTCCTTAGCTCCAAAGCAAGCTCCCCTGTTCATCTTTCTTTCTTTATTTCATCAATCATTGAATTGAACATATACAGCAAACGCTGTCCATGGTACCTGTTGATTTTATTATACATTAGTAATTAATTCGCATTCATATAATTAGTCTTTGTGTACAGTACTTCACTATTCTAATATGGACGTTTTTGTTTTCGGTCGACTTATAATATTGAAAATTTTGACACACATATTATCATCGTTAAAATTCATATGCATGCACAGTATTACATTAATAATAAGCACTAATCTGATGCACATTACATTTTGATATACTGCAAATGTCATATTTACATGTTAAATTGGCCACCAAGTATTCTTCGTCTGTAATAATGTTATAACCGTTTCTGTTTTAGACTTTTTGACGAATTTTTTTTTTGTAAGTCAAGTCCACTCACACATTTATTTCATAAATTATAGAAATTATTCTTTATCAATTAATCTAAACATGCATTTAAACATGTTTCACTTACGCGAGTCGTCCTAGCTCCAAATATGCCCTCCCCTATGCATATACTGGCTTGCCGCGGGAGCCTCTTGCCGCAGACTTCAAACTACGTCATTGTCCCCATAATTTAATTTATTCTAATAAATGTAATATTAATTTGTGCGCTAATTATAGCAGTCGCAAAACGTGATTAGCTGTATTCTTTGAACTTTTTCGGTATAACATATATATATAGATCATTCAAATGGGTCACGCTGCTTAAGTGAATTATACATGATTAAAAGTTTTTTAAAAAATTGAAGATGCAAAACTACGCACTCGTGTGGATCATTTGCGAGATATTGCGACAATTCTAGCCATACGTTTTCATTTTCCGCTTTTTCTCATTTCATTTTCATGCGCTTTATTTCTTAACCTCACTTTAATTTGGCTTTTCCTTTTTTGTTCATCAGGTCCTGTGGCAAGAGAGAGTGGTGGAACATCACGGGAACGCATGCTAAGCAATAAACAATCTGGTCATAATGCCACCTAAGTGTCAGTATTTTCCTGCCCTTCTATAACTTATACTTGATTTGCTTTATCTCATGCACACATATATAATTAAAAAGATGGAAAAAAAAGTAGGTTTGGCTATAAAGAGAGACAGGGAAGGCATGTCTATGTAACATCTTTCCCCACCGAGGTCTGGTCAAGTCAATGAAATTAAACAAAGATTTTCTATCCAACAAGGCATAAATTACAAGGAGGGGGACAACAACAACATGATAGAGTTGCTACAACGTTATAGGCTTGGCCCATAAATAATACAAGCGACGTGTATATATATATATATATTTACATGGAATGTGACACCCATGATCCCAGCAAATATTCCCACCAAGATGCCCTTCTAGCCTCAATTGTTTCACCAGCTGGCTACCCATAATCTCTCTCTCTCTCCATCTTCTCTCACTAAATCATTATCAAAACAATACACATAAATTTAATTAAAAGCAGCTAAAAAATAAAGGTGACAACATTACCAAAAAACAAAGACCTCTCATCATATCTTTACATTGTACTTCCAACGACGTGGGGCTTCTCCAAACCACCCCTTTCGTTCTCTCCTACACTCACATTAATATTACAAACCAGAAAAAAAAAAAAAAAAACAACTATATCTACCACCTACCTTACGGTTCCCTTATTCATCACCTCCATGCACGTACCAACCAGTTTCTGGTTCAATGCGTATGTGAGAATGAGTTTTATTTTGTATATATATAGTGAGCGATCTCTACATATATAGTCTTTCTTTTTGTTGCTGATGGTTATTGTTTAAGGGCTTAGACCTTAGAGTGGAGTGCCTAAAGCCCGATAAAGATGCGACAGCCGGGTCATGAGGGTTTCGGAATCGGATCTTAGTTGGGCGTTCTCTAGGGAGAGAATGAGATGCTGGTGAAGGGTGAAGCCGAGCTGGTTTTTGAGTTGTCGGTTTTCTGCTTTTAGGCGGCTCAGTTGGTTCGTGAGGTTCTCTAAATGCCTCTTCTTTCTCCAGCGGGATCGCCGGGCTGACTCCCGGTTCGACTGCATGCGCCTGAGCTTTCTCTCGTCCAACGAGTAAACCGCCCGGTTTGACGATGCCTGCGAACCGGAGCTTGGGCTGGCCGGATCCTCCTCGGCTTGAATGACGGACAATAATTCCTGTACATCACCTGGCGTCAGCATGGTTTCGAGAAGCGGGCATGGCGAGAACTGGAGGGATTCAACGACGTCGTCGTGGAAGAACATGGCTGAAGCAGCTAGCTAGCAAGAACGGAAGAAAAAACCGGTGCTTGAAGAATGAACCGGAGAGAGGAAATGAAGGCAACAGGAAGAACTAAAGCCAGGGAAATGGCTATTTAAGGACGAAAATGAGGAACATGGGGGGCCCATGACAGCAGAAGATATTGGAAATAAGGTTATATTCGTCCCAAAAAAAATCAAAAGTAGAATACGTGTAATCACTTTAGGATTTTGAAATCCTAGCTTTTTTAAAAAAGAATATATGTATTTCTGGCGAACTAAAATAAAAAGTTTATTAATTAATATTATTATGAAATTTATTTTGGGTTTTATATAAATACACAGACTTGCTTTTAAAACTATGTACTTTTAAAATGGTATAAATAATGACACACAAAAAACATAACCAAAGAAGACGTGAAGAGCTGAGTGAAATATTTTAAAGAAAAGACTTCACATATATTTTAGTCAAGCCCCCTTTAAAAAAAAAAAAGGGTGAGATTAACTTTTAGCTTTTTTTCGTATGGCATGAGATGGGGTCGTAGTTGGGAAGAGATTAGGTTTAGCTTAATGACGAAGGATCAAGCATAATTACATGACCACCAGTTCGACGATTCAAAGAGTTAGCAGAATATGCGACGAAGTCATTTTCGTTAGGCACATATAACACAGTGAAAAAGGCAACGACCAGTGAACACCGTCCACCAATCTACATGAAAGTTAAAACCCAAAAGCTGCTTCCTTAACTTTCCAGCTTTATGCAAAACCCAATTAAAAATTAATAACAATTATTTTTTAACTGACGCATATAAACCAGTATTCTTGTCTGGAACTATAATATAGCAATAGTTTATTCTTGGTGCATGAACATATGAACCAAGAGATGAGTGCACAGTTTCATTTCGAACTGAAAAAAACAAAATACCTAAGCTTTACTTTTATATGACTAGAGAGGATTCTTGCACGTCCAAGCAGGGCATAGAATGACATATAGGCATTACTATACTATGATCAGAGAATGAGGTGAGTGATGGAAAGGAATATTCTGGAGGGCGTTTTCTTAGTTGAGTGTTCTGGGGCAGTTTGCTTCACCTGGACCTAATTAATAGTAAAGCAACTGTGAGTGGAGGATAACATGGGGACAGTTATTAATTAAATCCTTAATTAATTTAATGAATCACACAAAATTCAGAAAAACCGCGTCTTTTAGTGCGTCAAAGTAGGCTGCACATGCATTAAATAAAATTTTATTACAAAGAAGAATATGCAGTGCCCTTTAGATTCCTCTGCTATCAACTGTTGGGCAGTCTAACGTTTGCTTTTTTTCATCTTTCAACCCTCTTGATTTGTAGACGGCCATCCACTCCACTAATTACCTTTTTTACCTAAATTTCGTGGATAAGTTCGGATAATGAAAAGATATTGTAAATTAAAAACTAACTGCCTTTGGGTGAGAGTTCAATTTGAACTAGTCTACAAATGGGGGAGAGTACTATTGCAATTTGCGGTACAAAGAATTTGTTTGTTTGAGAGAAAACCCTACAAAGGGGGTTCTTGAAAGTGGGTTTAATCATACTCAATGCCTTTTTTAGCCAACCAATCAGCGACTCTATTTCCATCTCAAAGGATTATGTTACAGTTAAAGGGCGACTCTAATTCCATGCTAAGCAATTAGTTAGAGAAAGGAATCAGAGGAAAAAAGCCAAATAGAAAACGCCAAGAATGATAAAGGGTTGAGTGAAGAATGTGTTCAAACCCTCATTGCTATATATAACCAAGACGGTTACAAATGATTGAATATGATTCATACACATGTCTTTAGAATATTTTTTCAGCTATATACAAATTCATGGATGATCTTATCTATAATATTTATAGCTTCTATTTACAGTGGTAACGGTATTATTTTTTAACATCCCCCTAAAAGATAGGGTGTTTTGACCAGTCCAAGTTTGTTTTTGTGAGATGCAAATGACAGAGCCTTGGTAAAGCTGTCTACAACCTATCTCGTGGAAGGAATATAGTGAACCTGTAATGAACCATCGTGAACCATATCATGAATAAAATGTACATCAATATCAATATGCTTACTACGATGATGATGAACTGGATTAGCTGTAAGTGCTCCAGCACTTATATTATCACACCATATAATAGAAGGACGTCTGATCCATAGACCAAAATGAAGACTATTTCAGATCAACTTGTATTAGCAGGAGCACCTATCACTACGGATGAACTTATTATGCACACACTGAATGGGCTCGACGCTAATTACAATGCTATTGTTGTAAAACTTCTTGATCAGCACAATGTGAGCTAGGTAGAGGCTCGGGCCTTTATTTTATCATTCAAAAGTTGTTTAGAACAACCAAACCAAATAGCAACTCTATCTATTCAACCATCAGCAAACTTTGCATGAACAGCTCACAATCGAGTAATCGGTCTAAATCTTCACATCGCTTCACTGACGCTGATCGCAGTTTCAATACAAGAGGATTACGAGGGTTACAAAATCACAGAGCACGTGGACGAAGAAACAACTATGGAAGTGTTCAACCATTCTGCACCTGGTGTGAACGACATGGTCATGTTTATGCAACTTGTTACCAACGACTTGATCATGAATATGGTCAGAATAACTCACCTTAAGTGTTCTATGCAACTCCAGAAAATGTGACTAACCCAATGTGGTATATGGATAGTGGCTCCAACTATCATGTCACTTCATCTTCTAACCATCTTGATAATGTTGCTCCAGTTGGTAAGTCACATTTAATTACTTGTACTGGAGAAAGAGCTAGTGTTATTGGTATAGGCACAAAATATCTTCCTTCTTCTAATCTTCAATTAAATGACTTGCTCATTGTTCCATCCGCTACTAAGAACTTGATGAGCGTTCATAAACTGGCTGAAGATAACCATGTAGATATAATGTTTACTAATGTTGGGTGTATTGTGAAGGATCCGATGACAGGAAGAATGTTGATGCAAGGGCCAACCAGTCAAGGACTGTACCCGATAAGTAAGAGCTTCAATCATGATTCAAAGTGTGCTCAAACCTTTGCTGTAGTTTACAAAGATCAGATTTCGAGTAAAGATTTTCTCCAATGGCATTACAAATTAGGACATCCTAATTTGCATGTTATGAAACAAGTTTTAAATAATTGTAATGCAAAGATCAAAATGAATGATAAGTTTATTTGTGAGGCATGTCAGATGGGAAAATCTAAACAATTACCTTTTTCTGATTCCATTTCTCATGCATTACATCCTTTTAAGCTTGTCCATACGGATCTATGGGTCCCTCACCAATTCAATCTATTGGTTGTTTTCGTTACTATATACATTTCATTGATGATTTTAGTAGATTTACTTGGATATCCCCTCAAAAATAAGAGTGATGCAATTGTTTCTTTCAAACACTTCAATCAATTTGTTAAAACCTAGTTTCACACCACCATTAAGTGTCTGCAATGTGACAATGAAACTGAGTCTCGTCCTTTTGTTTCTATAGGTAATAATGATGGAATTATTATGAGATACACTTGCCCATATACCTTGCAGCAACATGGCAGAGCTGAGAGAAAACATAGGCACATCACTGAAATGGGATTAACATTATTAGCCCAAGCACACTTACCTCTTACTTATTGGGTCGAAGCTTTTCAAATAGCTATTTTTCTTATCAATAGACTTCCCTCTCCAGTGTTAAATAATTCAACTCCATTGTTCAGCTTATATAAGGTTCAGTCAAAATATGATGAACTTCAACATTTTGGGTATGCATGTTACCCTGTCTCATGCCTTGTAATTCTCACAAGTTTCAATATCACAGTCAACACTGTGTATATTTGGGTCCAGCTCCTAATCATAAAGGGTTCGAGTGCCTAAGTTCTACTAGACGAATTTATATCTCTCGGCATGTGATTTTTTATCCTTCTATTTTTCCTTTTATTACAAGATTTTTATCTCGCAAACACACTACTTGTGGAGACACTCATTATTAGAATATACCACTAATTATTCCGCATGGTTCATTTCAAGAGAGTGATCCACATTTGTCTACTGTGCCTATATTGGATGCACAACTCATATCTGATCAAAATCTAGATGTGTCTTGTGATTTGGTGTCTTATGACTCTCCTAATTTGGCCCACTCCTCAGATCTACCTCCTTCTCCTATTTTGACTCACTCAACACAAGAGTCTACTACCGATGTTATGCCAACTAAGCCTAGTTCATCAAATCTTGTCTAAGCTAATACTCATCCAATGATTACTCGAGCAAAAGCAGGTGTATTCAAACCTCATCATCTATTTGTGGGCCTTCTTAAATATAAAGATCCAGACTCACTATCGAAAATTGCAGAACCAACAAATGTTAAGGCTACTCTTGCCATGCCACATTGGCAACAAGCAATGATGGTTGAATTTGATGCCTTAACCCGCAACAAAACATGGATCTTAGTTCCTTATACTGGTTCTCAGAAGATTGTGAATTGCAAATGGATATTTAAAACAAAATTTAAGGAAGATGGATCGATACTAAAGCACAAAGCATAATTGGTTGCCAAAGGTCTCCAACAAGCTCTTGGTATTGATTATGGTGAAACATTCAGTCTAGTGGTCAAAACTACAACCATAAGAGTTGTTCTTACTATTGTTGTTACTTTCAACTAGGAGATTCGACAACTTGACGTTAATAATGCGTTTTTAAATAGATATCTACGTAAGGATGTATTTATGTGTAAGTCAAAGGGATTTCAAGATCCTAAACGTCCAAATCACGTCTGCAAGTTACTCAAAGCTATATATGGTCTTAAACAAGCCCCTCGGGCTTGGTTTGATCGGTTAAGAGTCAATCTACTTCAATGGGGATTTCAAAATGCTTGTAATGATATCTCTCTTGTTTTTTACACGGACTCGTCAACTCACAGTGTTCATCCTTATATATGTTGATGATATACTGGTTACTAGTAATTATTCACATTTCATTCATGATTTCATTCAGCGTTTGAATGCTATGATACCAAGAAAGGAATCAAAGGAAAAACACTAACTAGAAAACGCCAAGAATGATAAAGGGTTGAGTGAAGAATGTGCTCAAACCCTTATTTCTATATTATTATATAACTAAAATAGTTACAAATGATTGAATATGATTCGTACATGTGTCCTGAGAATCTTTGTACAGCTATATACAAAATCATGGACGATCTTATGTACAATATTTACAGCTTCTATTTACAGGGGTAACAATATTATTCTTTAACAGTTAGCAGGGAAACCAATTCCCATGGCATTTAAAAGTAGTTGTGTTTACCATGTTGCTTCAAATAGAATAAAAGTTAATTGGTCCAAAATATTCTTACATGCACCAGAAGAATGCGAGGGATGGTCTTGAAGCCCTAGTATTAAAACTACAGTGTTGCTCCAATGAACGGGGAGCATGATCATTTTAATAATTAAAGGGCGCCAAGTATTATTTTTAGCGTTTAGACGCCATACCCTTTTTTGGGTAATTTTTTTGACGCCACACTCACCTGTGCATGGAAATTAGGATAGCAGTTCAAATTAAGTTTGACAAGAGCAACATCATAAATCATGTTCTTGTTCTTGTCTTCTTCTCTTCCGTTTGTTTGATTATAAGAAAGAAGCGAATCAGGAAAAAAAAAAGAATTACATGAATTTGATTATAAATACACGTTTGTTTGATCAAGGAAAAAAATGACTAGTTAAAGCACTCTCAAGATTAATTAAAATAAGAAATTACATAAGCAAAGCCCCTCAATGCTGATAACCCCCGTTGGGATTTATCTTTATATGCCAACAATGACTTGTTAAACAGTGCCTTGAACCCAATCCATGGGCATATAGTATGATCGGCGACTAATTTCTCTCCTTTTATCTCCGGGGGAAAAAACTAGAGGGGGGAGGAAGAACGAATTAAAAAATGAACCTGCCTTACTGAGAACCTAGAAATTGACAATGTCAGAGTAATCCAACAAATCACATTATCTACAGCTAAGATTCAACAAATAGCCATATGATGCTCAAAACAACACCAAATATGCACAGTTTGATGTCTGCGCCTACAGACAATTGTCAGAAGGGGGAACAAATTCCAAAATATGACATGGAAATTTTGGTTTCAGTCTCCCTTGCTTTTTCCATAAAAGACACAAATTCATCAGATATTCACATGTTCACCGGCGGTGCTCCCTGAATATGACAATCAAACAATTATTATCAGTACTTTCAAAATAAGAGAGGTCCGCTTCCCATGATACCATTGAACAAGAAGTCTATTTACTTAAACCCACACGAAATTAGAGTAACGATCCCTAGTCATTTCATTTGCCAACAAATAATCATTTCAAAATCTCACCTTGAACAGAAGATCATATGCTATGTGCTCCCAGGGCAAGCATACGGACATTAAGCTGCATTTCAAAGGTATCAGTTCATCGTCAAAATTGGAGCTAGAGGAAGAGGCAGCCGCATAAGCATGTTTTGCGGCTACAGATGCAACTGATGCTGCTCTACGAACAATTGTACCAATTCCAAACCCTTTCTTTGACACTACTGGAGAAAAAGGGCCTGAATCCTCCTGACTTTGATCTGTCATTGTAACAGCAGATTCATTTATCCAATCATCTCATCTTTTTTTACATAACATTAATAGCAAATTCCTATGCCAGATGTCTCCAGTAAGGAGCCTCATTATAAAATAAAGAACCGAGCAGGATTTTGTATTGCCTCTAAGGATTTGATGTATCTTCTATGTACTCAAGTTTTAAACACTTGGGAGCTTGGCATCTTGAAAAAATTTATAATTCAGTTGCAATCACATAATGTAAAGCAGACAACAAATGTAACATTTGTTACGGCTACTAAATGCCAAATATCTTTTTTCTCTGCTCATAAGGTAAGAAACATTAGCGCCTAGAGTTCCATGACGAGATTTCTAAAGTCCTAGTAACCAACATATTGCCTACCTGTAACACCTGAAACAGCTACTTCAACTTCCCCACGGCCTCCAGGACCTTTCATGTAAATTCTGTCTGTTTTGCCAGGAGAATGACCCCCAGATAAAAGGCTGCCGAATCGAGACCTGCCAGCTGTACTTTAAGGGGGAAATATGTGAGCCAACTGATATACTGTTATCTGGCACCCATTAGCAATTTACAAAATTATAAACTCAATTTCACGTTATATACATAACATCATTAGATGAAGCAGAATATTAAGGCAATAGAACGTTCCCTGTAACTGAATCTAAATCAACACTACACCACAACACTTTGGGAGAGAGATGTATCTCATTCAACAACCAACATTAACAAGAAAACATCACAAGTTCAGTACACTTAAAACAGAGCTTCACTCATAGTAACAACAGTAATACAGAGAAGACAAGAAAACAGAAGAAATATTCTGCTTGCATTTAAAAGGCCATTTCTTGCCTATTCTTTACCAAAATTCTTCAAACTCACCCCCTTCAGCCAAAACACTGCCCACTTTAAACACCTCTCTATCTCATCCAGACCACAACTCCTCACCTGCACCCTCAAGTTAGTTATTGGCTTGAACTTACTATTCTATTCCTCACGGCCATCTCATCACCTTTGACCCCTCTAGAATATTCCTTAATTTCAGGCTCTCCTCTCTATGTGAAAAGTCCTGACAAATATGATTATATTGGCTTGATTTTAGTGAAAATTTCAATTTTCTCAGAGACACGAAAAATCAGAACAGCACATCACATGCAAGGATTTTAGTAAATCTCCTGAAGGTTCAAAATTTTCAGGTGTATTTAAAATGTCTCCCCTCCATTCCCTATATAGACATTACAAAAATGAATGCTTGATTATGGAAGCGCTTATCCGGATAGATGTCACAGAAGGAAAAAATACCATCATATGCATCTCGAACCATCTGATAGCTGACAAACCCTGAGAAAAGAGTAAGCTGCAAATCACAACCATCAAGTCAGCATGTCTACAACTACAAACTGAACACATAAGAAATTCTTGCTATGGAGAAATCCATCAATGGAATCATCAGAGAACATACTTCAGCGAACTATTTTTGAAAATAATACTCCATTATTCAGTGAAAAGGACAACGGTTGCTTAATGCTTGGCAGAGACTCAAAGAAGTTCATATATTTTCAAATGCACAAGGAGGCACGTAATAGACACCAATCAAATTATTATCATTTACTTCCTCATTTGATATATTCATATAAAAGCTACAAAATTGAAACCAATACTAGTTAGAACTACTATGGACTTCCATAATATAAATTTATATTTTCTTATTGCTCCAGGATTAAGTTGTTTATACTTTATACTGTCACAATAAGTCCTCCGACCAAATTATCTTTAAATCCCTAAACTTCCATCTTCAAAAGTTCTCTTGCCATCTAGTTCGCATTTCTTTAAAAAAGAAACATACAGAATTAGTGAGAATAGTTTCAACTTGTTAAATACCTGGGGCGCAATTGACAATAATGTAAAAATAAACCTTGATATTTCAAGAACAAAAGCAAGTCTGCAAGCACCATCTGAGCACTGCTATGAAAAAACGTGAACAATGTTTATATAGCACATTCGTTGTTACAGTGAAATTAACCAGCATCCAATCCATAATTTGGAAACTTAAACGAAAGCAATGCAATCATCTATAAACTAGAAAGTGTCAATCAGAGATACAAACATTCTGATACAGAATGGAATTCACTCTGAAACTGGGTATTGGCCAAACCTTAGTGTCCTTTCTCTTTGGGGAATTAGGATCAACTCTAGGAGATTTATCATTAACACTGCAATCACGCGATCCCTTACTAGGAAATGCTGCCCCATCATGTGCGTTAAGAACTACGCAGTAACAATGATCTTTTTCAGTTAAAACCTGCAGAAAATTGAGGGGGGGGAATCAGGGTTGACTTACACAGTGATAATTTGGAATGAAAGTTGTTTATGATGTCCTTTTTGCAAGACAGAGAGTAAGCATTCTCATAGAAGATGAAACCACATGACAAAAAACACTCCAACTTGCTAAAGCTGTTATGAGAAAGCCTATGAATAGTTTTATTATAGTATCAAACACACCCCATGGCATGGTGCCACCTATATGGCATTTGCACATACTTCATAAGGAGGAAAATAGAGAAATTAAAAAGAGGCTGACATGGGTCCTGCCTTTGATCCTTATGCGGAGAGGGAGGAACAAAGTGCGGAATGTTACATGGAGATGCCGAGAGGATGTGATGATGGCTACAGTCCATGATGTCATTGCATGGCTCATCACATACTATGAATATTCAGTTGGGTTTTGTATTTAGGATATCATTTGACAACTATCTTGTATCAGGGAGATTAATCTCCTCAGACTATTTAATTTGAGAGATTATCGTTCAAGATTCTTACTCTAATTCTCTCTAGAAAAACTACTCTATTCCATTTCTATCTTCTCAGTTTTGTTGATTTATTTTCATCCGTCACCTCCTCATACAGAATTAGTGACAATAAAGCACAGGCTCGACATCCCTAATGCTGAAATTAAATCTCTAATGTAGCAAATGGGAAGCAACAAAGATTGAGCTCTGGACCACTTGGTCATAAAAACTCTAGTACTAAGTCAAAGACTGTTCAGCTAAAAAATTTAGAAGGCCTGTTGCAATATCCAACATCACAAGTAGAGGATTATAGGAGGAATTAATAATGTTTCTCATTTCCTGTAGTTTCAATGTTAACCAAATATTGCAATTTTAACTACACAATTAAGCCTTAGCTTTTCACAGGAACCACTGATTTTTAGAGGGAAAATCACCCTCTTCACATGTTACCAGCAAAACTAAGCATCTCAAGATATTGTTTTTTTGAAAATGCAACTACCAAAAAATTGCAAAAATCAGTTCAGATGCTTCAGGTACTATTCCAGGATGAGGAAAGCAATATCTTGATTACAGAATTCTACAACTGAACCACAAAGAACATGAAATATTCACACCTTCAAGATGTGACAATGGGATTATAAATTCAATGAATTGTTAAAATGAGTGTATTACCACCGCATCAAAAGTGGAGTCAAAGTCATCAATTGCAAAACAAATATCTGGATACGCAGGTGTTGTCTCCACTTCCTGGATACATGTTGATGACAGTGTCATTGCATATAACAATCTCTCAAACTAGTATTCCTTTCTCTCAAAGGGTGTAACATGTCCAAAATGATAAATATACTTGCCTTTTCAAAGTTCAACTGAAAATTCACACGACTTGGAGACGCATACACAGTTTTTACAACCTGAGGAGGTGCAAAGGGCCACAAAGCAAAATTAGATGCATTTTTATAATACTTAGAGATAAATGCTTGGGTTTAAAGTCACATGAAAGATTCTATGGTCCAAGTAAATAACAGTGAAACCCTAGCTTACAAGTCACCACAATAAACCATGGGAGAGACATTAGTCACAGACACAAGCACCATCATAGCCATGGCTAAGTGAGGAGGAAAGCATCCTCTCAAGAGATTGAAAGAGTTCTATAGAAGAAAGGTAACATTAACTTATATATGCCAAAGGATGCACACAAGAACATAATGGTGGAACTTGAAGCATAACCAAAGGAAAAAATACAGGAGTCTGAAAATAAACTCTTTGGAATCTTTGGTCAACATCAACAACAAAGATGAATTAAAAGACCCCAATCTAACCATATGCATTCTGTATCAGAATTATTCTGGAGAAAATTCAACTCCTAAAATCAATTGTAGAGCCAAGGAACTGACTGTGATTTCAAAGGATTGACGAAGTTTCAATACAATGCAATTACCTTATATATAGGGGACAATGGTGTACTTTGTGAAGCTTGATGATTCTGAAGAACCTGATGACTGGAGAAAGAGATAGTTCAAATTCCATTGATGAATGTTTATGGAAAAACAAAAGGAACAAGAATCTTAAGTGACAATATTTTATAGCCCCGGTCCCAATCTTTTTATGACTATCTATTCAAAACATGTAACAACTCTCTCCGTTAAACTGGGGAATGGTTCAATCATATTTGAGGCAATTAATCTAACTATAATCCACATATGTACTGATCCAATAGAAATCAACATGAAGAAAACAACTAGAAAAGGTGAAAGACCAATCTACTGCCACTGAATAGACTGCATCCAACTTTTGGAATAATTTGACATGTGGACAGCAACATAAACCCAACAACTGTGAAAAAATCTGAAAAATATTGTACACGTCAATGACATCCACGATAAAATAGAAGAGGCCATAGAATGAAACAACTCACTGATCCTGGTAACATTTGGACAAGAGTTGAATTAGATGTAAATTCTCGGCAGAATGCAGACCACAACTTCTTAAAAACATAGTTGGTGAAAACAATGGTAGACAGGAAATCAAAGAAAAACATTACCTGCAAATTGCAATAGTTACACTAAAGGAGGTATGAGCAATTAAGTTCAGGTAAAATGAACGCCTCCAGTCAACATCGGTAGAAGTTTCATCAATTAAGTCGTCCAACTGGTTAAAAAGTGAACTGGATTATTTGGCATCATAATGGATGGCCTACCACATCCAATAAAAGGGCAACCTAGTGCACAAAGCTCCCACCAATGTCAACAACAAAAATTATCGGTGCTAAAGAAATTTAGCAATCAAATATGGAATTCACATAGTAAATACTGCAACTGCATATGAGTAGCGAAAGCGATCATCTTAATGCAATCAAATCTCATTGGAATCGAAATCACACAATTCCAACAAAAATGGGGAGGGACAGAGGCAATGTGAAGCACAAGCAAATTATAATGACATAAAACTGATGTCCAGCAACACATTCTAGCTCGCCAAATTGTAAAAAAACTGCAATGCAGATTCAGCTTGGGGCAAAATTTGAGCTAAAGGTCCAGCCATGGGTTAAAATGTTTAACAGCCAAATATCCATAAATTCTAGTTACATTCAAGTATTAGTATCAATGTCATATTGGTATAGCAACAATTTTCATGCATGACTGCAAGGGCTTAAGGATAGAAATAAGGATTTTACCAAGACGCTTTTCTTCTAACGCTTCTGAGATGCAATGACTTGAATAAGATGAAAGTTAACACACTAATATGGTCAAAATGACAAAAAAAAATGGCAAAAGATGAACAGTTATTATGTGGTAAAGCTCTATTGGCATCTGTGAAGTGCAAAAATGTTGTAACAGAATGGTAGAAACAGGTTGAACTTCATTAGCAGTCACATAACAAATTTAGGTAAGTGAAAATTGAAAAGTTTCAACATTCTTCACAATTCATGCGAGTTTACCTTAGGAGCCCACCTGCGTACAAAGAAAGGAGAATCGCTCTCCCCATTGTTATGGGAAGCATATCCTTGAGATCCCTGCTGGAAAATTTTTTAAAAGAATAAAAATAAAGGACAATCTAACCTTGCAGAAAAGACATCATTTCACTGATGGAAAACCAGCAGTTCGGTTACTGGAAAACAATAAAAAGCAATCCCATTTTAAAGTCTTTACGGTTAAACATAACATACCAATTTCCTGACAAAGAACACGAGATCGTCATCTTGCCGTCCCCTTGACTCCTTACCACGGACAAAATACAAATCAAAGACGTCGTGCCAAAATTTCATATCCATTTCAACATCAGGAGCATCACTCTCCTCGACTATGGTTTTTCCTAGTAAGTTTGAGTGCTTCTTCACCATGCTCAATAATTCATACCTTAAGCATAATAATGAGCAAATCAGATCCCCGTTATGGTGCCAAAAGTTTATTTAATAGTCGATCACAAAGTTAATCATACAATTAGATCAGCAAATTACACTCAAGTGATCCTACAAAGGAAATTATTTTTAAAAAAAAAAACTATGCCGCATCATATTGCATCAATCTGCGATTTCATTTCGAATTTTCGAGCAAGACAAGAAAAACCATTCATTTAGAGAATCAAAATACTTAAATACAGGCTGATGAAAGGAAACAGTGAAGTCGTTAAAGCACCTCGTGGGCGTTTCCCCGGTATCACTAAACATTTTCGTCTGAACAAGTCGTTCACCGTGTAAAATAACTTATCTATGAAGCAGAAATCTTCGGATCTCGAAATCAATATAAAGTTTGTGGCCAATTTTCACTTGAAAAGATTGGTTGGCGATATGACCCCATGTAACTCCTGTGCAACGGGAACACGGAACAAGAACGGTGAAGCCTGGCAGCAGTCATTCGGTGCGATGGCAGATGGATTGACAATCAGAGGAAGAGCATGATATTTGATGAAAATAGTTTGTGCAACTCTCGCCTTCAAGAAGGTCGTTGTAGTATAGTGGTGAGTATTCCCGCCTGTCACGCGGGTGACCCGGGTTCGATCCCCGGCAACGGCGCTTTTTGTTTTTCCTGCTAATTATAGAGTTCCGTTCGGCCCCAATAATTTTGTACAGTCGTTTGGGCCTGTTAACTCTTGCTCTGGCCTGCCCGAACCAAACATAAAATATATATTCCATTTTCATATAAAGCATTCCAAACAGAAAATTGGCCCAGAACGCATAATCATAGGGTGCTTGGATCAAGACAGGGCTCCCGCATCAAGTTTTTCTTTTTTTTTTTTTTTGGAGGGGGGTAAAATAAGGAGTGAGTAAATGCAAGGTGAGGAGTGGCCGAGTGGATACGATGGAACCTCAGACACGAGCCAAGCAAGGATTTCACCGAAAGACTCCAATGGTTAACACTCTTTGTATATACAGCATTCGGCTTGCGTTCGCTGCAGAAAAACGGTGTTGTTTCATTGTTAAATCTGGGCCGTCCGTTTAAGAAGTTACATGGACGGTGATAAAAGGCTAACAAATGAAACGACGTCATTTTATCTGGGTGATCTCGTCCGTTTAATTTTTCAATCAATCTCAGCCGTCCATATAATTTGCTATCACAGACCCCGATCTCCGACTCTGCTGAAGCGGCCATCATCCCTACAGATCGACGCACCAAGCACAGAAGTTCAAGCTTCTCTGCCAAAGTGACCAAGAAGAAACCGAAGCCAATCACAGCCATGAGAGCTGTCGTTCAGCGCGTCGCCTCTGCAAGCGTCGAGGTTAGTTTCTTTCAACTCAAAATGTCAAACTTCTTCACCTTCTCTCTCTTATTCTCTTATCCTATATCACTAGCGAATCGTAGCACTCTTCCGAGTCAAAGGCCAAATTGTGTCCGAGATTGGACCGAGGCTTCTCGTCCTTGTCAGCCACCACGATTCCGATTCTGACGCCAACGCCGATTACATGTATTGCTCTACTCTTTATTTGATTTTCAAGATGAGTTTATAATTTATGGTTTTGGCTGTCATTTTTTTTCCTGTTCTATTTTTAGATGTCGTAAGTATTGAACGTGAGATTGTTCCCCAGTGAAAGTACATGCAAAGGATGGGACTAAAGTGTAATTCAATTCCTTGTCAAATATTAGGTATCGATTGAGGATATTGCTTTTAATCTTTTGGGTGATTGGGCTTCTCTTAATTTAGAGGTAATGCAGAGGAATTATGAAGTTTTATTAGGTATCTGAATTATGCTTGTTGGTTCGATTTTCTTAATTATGAATGAGGAAGGAAGTTGGAAGGGCTTTAGTTGTTATTTTACTTAACGAATAATTTTGGTTTTGTGACAGTGAGTCAATTTACCTTGTATGGATTCCTGAAGGGCAACAAGCTAGATTTTCACGTTGCAATGCCGCCTCAAAAAGCAAAGCCGTTTTATGCTTCTTTGGTTGATAGATTCAGGAATGGCTATAACAATGATGCAGTAAAAGGTAATTTTCAATTTTGTTTCATTTATCAGCTGAAGGTATCTATTTCTGAAATGATAAAGGATAGCAGAGAGGCAATTTTGTTATGATTCTTTAGTAAAGAAATAGCACTCCAGCATGTACCCTTGTTGACTTAAACAAACGCCATGTTCATTTGTAAATTTTACATATTGAGTATGATGATTCATGGATTGGGTACTAGGCACATTCTATAAGATTGAACACAGCTTATGCCTAATATCTATTTGTTATAATACAATGAAAAAGCCAACTTGGGTCGTCATCCGATACTTAAGGAGCGTAAAATTTCCATGTGTGGAACTACAAGTCTGTAACCCTTTCAAATGTAGATCATGGGGTCTTTCCATCGCTCAAACAATTGATATTCCTGTCATTACACATTGCATTTATAGAATTCAGCTAGTGGTGGAGTTTAGCATAGTTTATATATAGCCACCATGAATCCAACTGCATAGTTAGCAGTCTCATTGTTTAGAAAACTGATGCAGTGTTATTTCACTTTTCTTTCTTTTCCACTCACTACAGAGGATTTTAGCTCCATCCTAGCCATCTAGCACCAACAAAAATGAAAGAATCTGTCTGATGCAGGTTGGGAATCAGGACAGAGATTTGGGGGGACAACATAATTTTCATTAATGATATTAATCTTTACTGTAGTTACTATTCATGTATGACAACTCAAAGTGCAAACCCAACTAATTCTATTTTTTAAAAAATGCAATAATGTTCCCAATTATTAACTATTATTCATTCACTATTTAATTTTATTTAATTTACTGATTACTATCCACATAGTTCCACGACACTTGTTAATTTAATTCATTAATCCTTCCTCATCAATATCATTCTTTTGTGGCTTCTAGAAAGCATCTTAAGTAATGCCAACTAAATTTTTTCTTTGTCTCCAGCAAATAAGCTATTGTTAATTAAAAATTTCTTGTTATTTCCATTGTCTGTAGGTCCAGTATTAACCATAGACGTTTGGGATCATGTTTTAGAGCGATAATGAAGGTATGCTTATGTCATTCAATTTCTCTGTAATGATGCACTTGTTGGGTTTTCATGTTTAATGGCTACATATGTTAACTATCCTCGCACTTTGGTGAGAAGGTTTTGGTTAATGATGGACCAGTTACAATACAGCTTGATTCACAATCTCCAAAGTGAGTTCAATCTTTGCTAAAATTGTTTGCGTCTGAGACTGTAAAATTAATGACTTCATTGACAATTCCATCACATTCAAGAATTCAGTTGATGCAGCAGAATCTTGATGTAGTGGTTGGCCTGCCTTAATGAAAAAGGTATGAATTTTGACCTTTGAACTATGAAGGTAGAAATTGGATCCCCTTTTGAAAACTAATATTTCTTTCTTATTGCAAAGAAGAGCATTACGGTTTTTCTTTCTTTTCCTTGGTAGATCTCTTGGTTTTGTCTATACCATCTTCTGGCATTAATATGGAGTCATGTTCCAATGGTGCTGTAAGATCCTCTCCTTACTTCCATAATATTAACTATTCTCTTTCAAAGACTAATCACAATAGGGATAAAATTTTACAAACTATTAAATATTATAATATCAAATCCATGATACTATAATCCAAAGTATGCAGTCAAATCAGAGTTTACAGGATGTAGGCCCTATAAGTGGCAATATACATCAATTCAACACATAATAAACCGCAAGAGGCCATAGAGATATATATTTATGCCTCAGGAGCTCCTCCCGACATTTCAGCACGGAAACTATCACCTGAAAAATGTTAAATCAACGGGGTGAGACAAAAGCCTCAGTAACCAGCTTTCCAACTCATTACACATTCTGACATGTGTTCATGAGGTGCCAAGTGGAACAATTTATATAATAAAATATTAAAAATATAATATCATTGTTTTGTACACAAATCTCATATCAGAAATTATATAATATTATATCTAAAATCTCATATCAAAATTCATAAGTGTCTCCCATCAATCCAACCGAACCGTCTTATTTCCGCCAACAAAACCCATGGACTAAGTTACTATCCATGTTATTGGTCACTCAAATAGCTCTCTGGTCACATGATGAGGATTGGTCAAAATCCACAGAGGATGTTTCCGGACCATGGGTCTTTCCCCTCATTGAACTGGTGGGGCAGTCCCTCATTAAACTAGTGGGATAATAGAAAGCCGACCATCGTGCACCAATGGAGGTTATACCACATGGTAAAAATAACTTTCTCCATCTTAACTCAAACCAAACAACCCAATATGTATCAATAAATAGTTCAATAGGAATTTCTCAAGATTTCCATACTTATATGAAGATATTCAAAATATATAAATATATCTTACAATTTAAATCACAAGGTTTCACAAAGTAAGTTTATAACAAAACACTCTTCAATATTGCTCATTGAAATAATCTATAAATATCCACATATGATTTTCAATCTCATAATCATTTTACAAAATATTCACAAACACACACCAACACACATAATAAATGGAAAGTGGTTACCTCTCATCAAAACTAATTATTATCATACTGTTCTAAATCCAAAAGCTCAAACACATGCCAAAATCAATCTACCACAATCAATATACTACCCGTTAATAATTTTCCAAAAGTCAAAATTATAACTTATTTACAAATTCTAATAATAATATACTATAAAAAATAAAAATAACCATTTAGGGTTTAAATTATAAAAATGACCGTTTAGTCCTTCAAATTTCATAAATGACAGTTTAGTCCTCCGAATTTTATAAATAATAATTTAGTCCTTCGAATTTCATAAATGACAGTTTAGTCCTATAAATTTCATAAATGACAATTTAGACTTATGAATTTCAGAAGTAACAATTTAGTCCTTCAAATTTTAAAACTAAACCAACTAAAATTTCAATAATATCCCTATTAACTCAAATAAATTATTTAATCTAAATTTAATGGGTTTAAAAGTCCAAAATAACATTATTTATAAATTGATTATATAGAAAATTCATTATAAAATCTTATATCAACTAAATAAAAAAAATAAATTGATTAAAATTAATTATTAGTTATCATCTATATTCTTATAGTCATATACTGACAAAACTCAAACTTGCCCAAAATTCTAATCCTAAAATATTCTCTAATCAGTACAAAATTAATATCATAAGAAAGATAAAATTATTTAGAAAATCTTTCATTAAAGAAGTTTTATAATTAAAAGAGATTTTGAGTATCTTATTGATCCCCGAAGAATAAAAAATACTCCTATCAAAGCCTTGCTTGTCACCTTACTGCACGACACTTCACGCAGATTTGCTGCGTGAAGTGTATGAGGAAAGGAGGTATTTATAATACCTCCTCCTGCCTCCTTTCTATACTTTATTTTATTTTATTTTAATTAATAATGGTATAGCGTGAGCCACACCATACCATTATTCAATATTGAGGCGCCACCTGCGCCTCCCAAGTTTCTTTTTTAAAATAATATTTTAATAATATGTTATATTATAATAATATTATATTATAAAATAAATTTTATTATTTTTTTAGTCTTAAAAATTACCTACTAAAAATGATAATTATCTCCAAATTATAATTATATCATAAAAATAATAATAATAAAGATATTACATGTGTTGTGTTGTGCACACAGAATTCGGAAGACTCTGTTAAGAAATCTGCTTGTTGTAGCTGTATCTTTTAGTTACTCTTGAACAACAGAACAATGGCTGAATTTCTAATTAGAACTTCAGCTTTAGACTAATTTTACGTAATTAATGTTATTGAGTTATGAGGGTTAACAGTGCTAGTAGATACCTACAAAATGGTTTTCTCTTTAGGGTATTTCTTTTTTAACTTCTCTTGTTTGTTGTGCTATTCATCCTTTCATTTATATACTGCAGGTTTTTAATGAAATTCACTACACATATATGTTGTGATCATCTTTTTCTATTCATATACAAACAAATGATTGTTTCTTCACTTTGTTTCATAACATATTACAATGAGCTTCCTTCACCAAAATAGAGAGCAATACAAAAGCACAAAATAATGAGTTTGCTTGACTAGAATAGAGAGCAGGCCAAAGGAACATCATGATAAGCTTCTTTGACAAAAAAAGAGAGGAGCCCAAAGGAAATCAAAAGATGTACAAAGTAGTAGAGACTTAATGTAGGAGGATCTAAGCCAGTCATGGAACATGTATTTACAAGACAATGTAACCTTGTAATGTCGATGAATATATAGTGAGACAATGATATATAAAAAAATTCAGATTTCAATAAGAGTGACTACATGTTTTCAATGATATTATCATCATTCTTTGAGTACATGCATTGTATGTTTGACTGAAATCAAATGCTTCAAGCGATGTGATGTCAGAGTCAAGTGGTGCCTACAATCAAGAAATATAAAAGAATGTCTCAATATACATTTCCTATATAAACAAAGTAGTTGATAATGTTGCACACCCGTGATATGACGTACCATTAATAAATTTGTAAAAGTCATTTGACTTGATTGAGAGTTATCCAACATGACATTATCATGTTGTGCTTGAAGTTCATTACAGTGTCCCTAAAACACATTTGCCACCAAAAAAATTAATAAATATATAACAAACATCTTTTTTTTGGACGAAAATATAACAAACATCTCAAAAAACTTAAATAGAGAAAAACTATACATATGAAGGTTGAGAAGGCTTTTTAAAGGCTTTTCTTTCCCACCTTCTTTAACTGATTTCAATAGAACTCTTAATCCGTTTACTTATATTTCTACCATATCTCTTTTTCAAGCCAATATCTTTGCCTCCACCATTACCTCTATCACCATTACTATCGTTTGATATGTATTTGATGTGAAGTTCAGTTACTTTCTTGCTTAGTTCCAATGCACCTTCATGAACAAGAGATAATGCCTTTAGACTTTCTAATGCATCATTAGCTAATTTAACAAGTAGGGGACATAATTGTCTATACCTATTTGATCTTTGTAATTTAGGATCAACTTCAATTTGTTTTTTGTTGATATCATACACAACACCATATCGTGCTTCCCTTGTCCACCTCTTTACTATATATTTCTTGGGGAGTAATTTGACATCACATTCATTCAATATCCTCAAGGCATGGCAGCATAATATGCCCACTCGTTCAAACTTTTTACAACTGCAGGTAATTGTCTCTGTGGAAGGATCATATGTCAAGCTATGTTCCTGTTTGCTACCATCCATGGTAATCACATAATCAAACACGACAGCATCATCGTTCTCATCTATGGTGACCTTTCTTTCTTTTCTCTCTTTAATAATGTTGGAAATTGTGCCCTAGGGGCCAATCATTTTACTTTGAACATTGTTATTCAATAAATTTCTCCATTTAGTTGTCACATAATTCGCATGTTCACTGTGATAACTGTATCCTTGGATAAATCATAATGATTGTCCTAAATGTCCCTGGTCGGTCATCTATGCGGGAGCAAAGATGAAATAAGACCAGTATGACTTTGATAAGGTATGGGGATACGAATCAAAGTCTTAGGCACTTATAGGAGTACAAGGTGCTGGACTGACCCACTATGAGAAAGCTGCATGGATCAAGTCATAAGCTTATCTCATGTATAACCACGTCACAATACCCTTTGACCTGAGATCATCATAGATTCCTACATGAGAGTCATCAAGCTTTGACTTAGTCAAAAGTCACTTTTAACCAAGTGATGATAAATGCTACAATCGGGCTTAGTGGTTTTCATGCAGAGGAATGTGAATAGTCAAGATGAAATTTATCCCTCGCATTAGTAGAGAGATATTACTGGGCCCCTCGATGAGTGAGTCTGAGAAATGTATGGCCATACTACGATGGAAAGAAGTTTCCATTTTTATAGTCAGACTACTCAGGGATCGAGAAAGTAATGGTCAGGAATATGAGGATGACATTCTACATGCCTCATCCTTAACCGAAGTATCATGTGACAAAAGGGACGTGATATGGTTATACGACAGGTTGTATCATATTGTCGATCCTCATATGAATTGAGTAGTCGTAATGTCTTGCTAGAGGCCGCTTACGACTTGTGGGCTAGTATAGTCATTGGCCCATTGCCAACTTCGTATGGGCCTACAAGGTCGCACATAAGAATAGCCCAACACGAGCTATAATGTCCAGATTCATTGAATCTAAGATGCGTCCAAGATTCAATGAATATATTGTTTAATCTAGGGTGGACGAATTATACACACACACACATATATTGTGTGAATATTTATTTGATAAATATTTATGTGTGTGTGTGTATTTATATTTGAAAATAAAATTAATAATATTATATATACACATATGTATTTTTGAAATAAATACATACATATATAATATATATTATATAAAAATATTATATTATATATATAATATATATTATTTGATAATATATATTAAATATATAATAATATTATTATATTGTGTATATATAAAGATATTATATGATAATATCTCATATTTAATTTATAAAGATAAATTAAATCTAATTCGATTGACTCTTTATTCTAATTAAATAAATAGGTTAAATTAAAACTGTTGGACATATTTAATTAAACCATATTTATTTAATTATCTTATCAAAACAATTAAGTATTAATTGATATGATAAGGATTTTGAAATTAATTAAGATTAATTTTAAAAATCCAATATCTATCATAAAATATATAACCCTGACTAGTTATAAAAGATGAGAGCTAGGGTTTTCTACAGATGATGAAAAAATAGAGAGCCGCAAGAAAACCCTAGAAGGACATTGGAGGCGCTAGCACGCTGCCGGTGTTGGGTCATGTTCGTGTGGATACCAGTAGAGGGAGCTGATATGAGTAGTTAGCTCCTCAAGATCCAAAATGCAAAACTCCAAAGAAGAATTAGCGGACATGTAGATGCCGGGGAAATTATTTCAGGAGCATGGAGATTTGAGAACTCGCAATACGTTGATGACTGTGGGCATTAAAAATAAACATGAATAAGGTACGACTCTTTCTAACTCGATTTAAATTCCTTTGATAGATCCTCAATTGGGATTGGTAAACTTTTATAATTTTAAATTTTAATTCTTCCGTTGTGTGCCTATCAATCCCAACAAATACATGTAGCATCACGAAGATCACATTCCCGTTGGAACAAGTAAAAAATGGGGCGAGTATACACATCAGAAAGTTGACGAAGCATATTTGAACTCTGCAATATCAACATTGGCAACTTGTCAAGTGACTTAAAATCACTTTTCAATTCATTGTAGCGCTTATCCTCCAGAACTTGTTCAAACTGTTGGAAGAATCGATTGATATCAAATTTAACATAGGTGCAACTCTTGACGGATGCATTGACACTTTCACTTATTTGTGTGCTTCTCATGCCAAGTATCCTTGAGTTCTTCATATAGCATGCTGCCCACTTCTATTTTATTTGGTACATAGATATCAACCATGAGTTTTTTGTCATATCCTGTCTTGATAATAATTCTTGCCAACGTTCTTCAAACTCAAATTCATCCCAACAGTTATTCATGCAATGGGTAAAATCACTAACCATTGAGTTTAGGAGGTGCTTCATTGCATTTCTTGAAATATGCCAAGTGCACAGGGCATGCTTTGTATCTGGCATCACTTCTTGTAATGCTCGTAACATAGCAGCGTCTTGGTCAGTAAAAACGGTGAGTGGCCTTACATTTTTGTGTGCACATAAAAAAGTCTTAAATAGCCATTTGAAACTCTCAACAGTCTCATCATATAACAATGTCACTCCAAATATTACTCCTCCTCTGTAATGGTTGAAGCCAGAAAAAATTGTAAGAGGTCTATGATTACAATTTGTACAATAAGTTGTATCAAGAGAAATAACTTCTCTAAAGTAATCGTAGTCAACCAACATACACACATTAGCCCAGAATACGTTTGTCACTTGATCATCTAAGTCCATTTGGTGAGCATGAAAAAATGATGAATTTTCTGCTAATTGTTTCTTAAAATACTGAAATATACATCCAGCATCACTGTATTTCATAGCTCGCTGCCTTCTTGAGTTGAGATAATTCTTTACATCACTTCTTGTAAATCTCAAATTGGTTCGACCTCCTGCATATTGGCTTTACAAATTGAATACTGATTTTTGACTAATTCCAGCTTTTTCAGCATTTTCTAATTCATAATATTGAGTTGGTAATAGTTCTCGAAATGATGCAAATAAGTGAATAGCTTCAAGTGCCTGAAGAGGATGATTATGCTCCAAGCAAACTTCATTTATTTTTGTATTTTCCATCTATTTGTTTAACTTTCATTATGGCATTGCAATTTGTTCTTGTCTCATCCCTGAGCCTCTTATTTGTCATGTCTTCTTTCTCTGACTTTCTCACCCCTTCTTTACAGCACACATATAGATAAGTGGTATATACGGACTTATCTTTTCTACTATTGTTGAAGCTTTGTTTTCGAACATCAAAACCCGTTTTCCTACCATATGCCATCCAAAATTCCCATGCTTCTAAATTGTCAAATTCAAGATTAAGTCTGGGAGTTAAATCTATATCCATGGTATAAAACTCCTGCAATATTAAACTTGATCAAAACCCAAGCACAAAATAAAATATCATCATCAATCTAAAATAAGTATGGATTAATAAGTATGTAGGGGGATTAATAAATCTATTCTTAGTGTATAAAACTCCTGCAACATTAAACTTGATCAAAATCCATGGTATAAATCTATTCCCAGTGTTTGGGGGGATTAATAAGTATGGATTTGTATTGTCAATCTTGATCATAACCCAAGCACAAAATAAAATATCATCATCAATTTATATAATATTATCATCTCTATTTATAAGTCATCTTAAACTAATTTATTAAAAATATAAAATTAGTTGATTGCCTTAAAAATACTCTATCTTTTCACAAAAACCCATAATTAAATGCAAATTCCTAATCTCTCGTAATCCCTCTCGAGCACAATTACTTAACCACAATAAAAATGCTATAAGGTAAAAAAAACATTAATTGATTCAAAATTCTTCAAAATAAATATATTGACACATCATAAATTATATGGAATGCAGTATCTACCAAACATGACAGCAAGCAAGCTTCGTTTCCTGCGGAAGAACAGCATCAGCATGCCAAAATTCTGGATCTGCAAATAGATTTAATGAGGAAAGTTTTGGACGGCTGAGATTAAGTCATGAAATGAATGGACGAGATCAGTTAATCAAAACGACGTCGTTTTACTTGGTAACATCTTATCACCGTCCACTTAATTATTAGAGACGGACGACCCAAATTTGTTGAAGAAGCGACGTCGTTTTGAGTGCAGCGGACGCGTAGCGAATGTTAGTGTAGAGGACGCAAGCCGAACGCGCATATATATAGTGGGATATTTAGGTCTCTAGGTGTCAACATCTCTTTGAGGGAGAAACTTTAAGAGCTAACCTTCAAGCAACGGATAGCTTCTATTGAGCATGTGCGGATCAAGAGTTGGTTGGGAAGTGTGGATTCTACACAGGGAAGTGGTCGACACAACAAAACATGCAGAATCTACAAGAAGATTGCCTTAGACTCAACGTGGGTGGCTTAGTATTGAGTGATTGTAGAAGCGGATGCGAAGGAGTCCTAACGGGATCAGGGGTGGGTGATACGCCCCCTAATGTGCTTAGTGCTGTGCCCCTATTTTGGGGGCCTTGTCAAATATATTTTTTATAGTTATTTGAATCATTAGATTCTATACGAAATGTGTGACATTTTGAGATCTTATGAGCAAAAAATGGAGCAGTTTTTAATTTTTTATGATTTATTAAATATTAATATTTTTGAAAAATTATAAAAAAATTGAAAACTGCTCCATTTTTTGCTCATAAGATCTCAAAATGTCACACATTTCGTGTAGAATATAATGATCTAAAGAACCATGGAAAATACATTTAAGAAAGACCTCCAAAATGGGGCGCATCACCCACCCCTGATCCATCCTCACGGACCACTAGACATGATGAGTTTTTGGGTTTAGCAGCAAATTGAGAACTATTCCACCACGCGATTGCAGAATCGATAGCAGTGACTCATGGCTCAACATCTGTTAGGTTAAAGGCTACAGGAAAATTTTTATCTTTGCTAATTATATAAATGTTATTAATCTATTATCTAGAGGTTGTGAGGGGATCATCTCTCCCAAAACATTGTGGAGGAAGTGAGGTGTTGCTTTGATTGAGACTGGCAAATTAGTTTTACAACATCTCTATAGAAAACAAAACATTATAGCGGATAGTTTGGTTAGGTCATCATCTATTTGATTGGTAGGGAATTCAATAATTACCCATTTTAAAAAAATTAAATCTCAATCATTTAAATCTAAATCTAGAGAATCTAGATCTAAACGTTGACACCGAAACAGGTTCCTTTTTAGACATTGGTATCCTTATTTTATTCTAAAATAAAAAATAAAAAAACCAAACCGACGGTAAAACTCCGCACCAAAAATCCAAAATAAGTCCAAAACTCCAAATCACATCAAAGAGACCTTCTCTGCCACTCCCATCTCGATAAGTGGGGAACATTCAGAAGGAGGGAACTTAACTCCATCTCAGTCAACAATACTGTAATAATTTTTTATACTATACTTCACATATTCAATATCTGTATTCATTTTAAATATATTCTGACACGCACAGGGTTCTTTTTTCGGGCTGAAAGGGAACCGAAAGAAAAATAAGGTAAGGCAAATTATTATTGGTGAATAATATATGTTAGATTTTATATCACAGGTGAATTTTTCTCCCATTATATAACATGGAGAATTTTCGAAGATTTTACCCATCTTTCTAGTATGTGTTCATTTTCTTTTGGTAAACGGAAAGATACCATCACCCAGTATCCGTTTGAACTTTGGATCATGGCCTTCTGAGCTTAGTATTTAGGCAATCGATTAGTCTGAATCCGAAGACCTTCTCAGTTAAATTTACCATTTTAATCAATCACTTGTTTATAAAAAATATTCATTTTAAACTTGGATGTGTGATTAGATTCACAAAACCCAAAATTATTAAACTAACATGCACAGAGAGAATATGAAATATCATTCACCAAACTCCTGAGCAGCTATCATTGACCCTTCAAGTTGAAGTTAACCAGCACAAATCAACTCTCTAAAATTAACGTCGAAACGATCGACCTCCTCTCTGACTGTTCTTATAACTTCATTAATATGTCTACCTTTTCTAGTTTAATTTCTTGACTCAATTATGAGTAGACTGCAATTTAAATATTCAATTCCCGTCTCAAATAAACGTGTACAGCACTCACCACATAAAAGGTACTCAGTAAAGACCCAGTATGTAAATGGTGGCGTACGTACATATATATTCTGTGCAAGTGCGTGCATATACATATATACCCACATACACAACTTTTTAAGCCTTGTTTTGTTGGAGGATATTATTAAAGATTTTGATGTTGACTAAAATTATATTTTACTTTATTTATTTAAAATAATGATTTAAATCTTTAAAACAACTTTTTCATTATGATTTATGAGTATATAAAAAAAAATTTATTTTAATTTATATAAATAAGTATTTTTAAAATCACAAACATTATTTTAAATAAGCACTGTATAAATAATGTGACTGAATATAGGAGTATATAACTAACGGTTTGTGTAGTTTTCAAGGTCAAACTAAACGGGGCAATAGCAAGAGCCAAATACGTATTTGCAAAGTTAGGGTCCGTTTGGTTCGATCTCATTACACCCTGCAGTGCAATACGATGCGATGCAATGGTAATGCAATGCAATATTAATTACAGGGCTAGTGTTTGGTTTGATTTTTAAGTAAGGTGCAATGAATTATTATTTTAACAATTATTTAAAATTAATATATTACACAAAGTCTATTTTACCCTTACTATAATCTTTGTAAAAAGAAAATTAAGAGTCAGGAGGAGGAGGAGGTAATGGCGGTGGTGGGTGGCTACAGCGATGGAGGAGGATGAGGTAGTGGTGGCGGCGGTGGCAGAGGAGGTAGTGGCAGCGGCGGAGGCAGAGGAGGAGGAAGAGGAGGTAGTGGAGGCGGTGGCAGGGGGCGGCGGAAGAGGAGGAGGAGGAGGTAGTGGTGGTGGGAACGGAGAAGGAGGAGGTAGTGGCGACGGTGGCAGGTGGCGGCGGAGAAGGAGGAGGTAGTGGCAGCGGCAGGTGTCGGCGAGGGAGGAGGAGGAGGTAGTAGCAACGAGGCCGGGCGGCGGCGGATGAAGAGGAGGTAGTAGCTGCGATGTCGGGTGGTGGCAGCGGCAGAGGAGGAGGAGGAGGTGGTGGCGGTGGTTACAGCGGCAGAGGAGGATGATGTAGTAGCGGCGGCAGAGGAGAAGGAGGTAGTGGTGGCGAGAACAGAGAAGGAGGAGGTAGTGGCGGCGGCGAAAGAGGAGGAGGTAGTAGCGGAGGTGCCGGGTGGCAGCAGCGGTAGAGGAAGAGGAGGTAGTGGCGGTGGTGGAGGAGGAAGAGGTGGCGGCGGTGGTCGAGGAGTAGGTGGCGGCAACGGTGGCGGCAAGTGGTCGAGGAGTAGGTGGCGGCAACGGTAGAGGAGGAGGCGGCGGCGGCGGCGGTGGAGGAGTAGGTGGCGGCAGGTGGTCGAGGAGTAGGTGGTGGCGGCGGCGGCGGTGGAGGAGTAGGTGGCGGCAACGGTAGAGGAGGTGGTGGCGGCGCAGGAGTAGGTGGCAGCAACGGCAGAGGAGGAGGAGGTATTGGTGGTAGTAGAGGAAGAGGTGGCGGCAGGTGGCTGCAGTGGTGGAGGAGGAGGTGGTGGCGGCGACGGTGGTAGCGGTTGTGGCGATGTGCCTAAGTAAAAATATATAAGTAAAATAAAGAGAAGTAAAACTAAAGGGTAAATTAGACTTTTCTAACTATGCAATGGGATGGTAATGAGGATTCATAGGGGGGGAGGTATGAATGAGGATTACCAATTTTTTGGTAATCATCATTACCATGATAAACTCTGTTACCATGCTAAAGAGCAACCAAACACTCTTCTCATGGTAATGCAATCATGATTACCATTGTATGCAGAAACGACCAACTCGAATTTATTTTATATTTTTATCTACGGTGTGAGCCGGCCAATGTGGTATTGCAAGCAGGACCCAGAGATTCAGGGAAAGTTTTTTCTGAACCGTTCTGATTAGATATGGATGATTTAGATTTAATTTTTTATTAATGAATTTTAAATAAAAAAATCATTTTAAAAAAATGTTAATTAAAATATTATTTTTATTTTAAATTTTCTACCTATTAAAATAATTTTTTAAAAAAAAATATAAAAAAATTAAATTTAGATAGTTCAAGTGAGAACTTCCTAGCTCACCCAAAGGTTGAGTAAGGAAACAGGATTCAAGCATATATTTCTAAATTTGTAGCTGATGAGATAGCATCCAAAATTAAAACTCCTCATCTCTAGTTCTGCCTAATTAAACACAGGAACATGAATATGTTTCACTAATGCCAAAAAGTCAAAATGAGCATATGAACATCCTATATTCATGTTTCACTAATGCCAAAAAGTCAAAATGAACATATGAACATCCTATTTTCGGCATAAAAATCAGTTTATTTAAAAAAAAATTATATTAAAATATTTATATTTATCATTTTTTTTCTCAACTAATATGCTTGACTTTGATAAAAAGTCTAATAATATACAATATATGTTATAATTAAATAATTTATTTAAATTTTTTAATATTTTAAAATAAAATCAACTGATTCTTTATAATTAAGTCCGAAACAACTAATATTGTTATTCACTTATTCTAAACTGGGCGAGGTTACATTGGATTCCTTGGGGAGAGGGGAAAAAGTGAAGAAAAGTAAAAGAGGGTTTGTCGAGTGAAATAACGGCAGGATCATGGCCCAAACGACAACATCATTCAATCCCATGGACCCTTCTTCGCACGGCTAGACCCTATTCTTCATTTTTAAATAAATCAACTTTAACTTTTTCTCCAAAGCCTTTCACATTACAGTATCATTTTATGAATCAATCCTCCTAATTAATTATCTCCAAACAGTGCAAAAAAAAGGCAACCAAAAAAAAAACGATCACACGCCTCCAAGATCACGATGATGGTGACCCCAGTAATTATGTGTTTCCAACCCTTACACCCACTTTATTGCTTCTTTTTTGCGACCACAGAAATTCAATCAAAAAACACAGGGTAACTATGCAATTATCTGGAAACAATGAAGATACTAGTAACAATAGATCGTGAAATTTCAAACAGTTTAATCTGAATTAGGATTTCACGGGCATATTATCAAAATCTCCTCCATGTAAATTAGTGACATCAAGCCGCCGATTATAGTTTAATTTCAAGATGACAAGCTGATACTTATACGTTAAAATTGAAATCTCAGTTGAGAATTCATAACCTGTTACAATTCTGCAGCCTGCATATATATAATTCCAGCCGATCGTAGTGGACGATCTTTGATTGAGTAAAAATTTTAGATTTTGGGTATAAATATCAAATAAAAGGTTAAATAATATTAAACTGTGCCAAAAAACATGTATATTGGTGAATGGTGTTCTTCAGAAATAACGATAATTCATATGAAGAAGACAAGTGATCGATAACCCTGAGATGTACCTTGTTATAACACACACACATATAATATATATCTATATATATATAAACCATACTTGATTTATCTCGTATTGAAAGGCATATGCAAAATCAACAATGAACAAAGTTACTCCTCAGTTTCATTTTCCAAAACATATATAAGCTTCTTCCAACCGCACAATTGACAATCCCAATATAATATATATATATATATATATATATACGACTCACCATGGAAAGACAAGTTATTGATCTTGCTCATCAGGAGACGTCTTCATCGGCGACTACTACTCCCCCAGTTTTCTTTGTTTTACCTGGATTCCTCCTGCGGCTGGCGGTGACGGCGCCACAGTCACGGCGGAGATTCCCATCGTGGAGGATCAAGGGCGCATCGTTGGATTCTTCGCCGTCTTCTTCGGTGGCGACGCGGATGCAAGAGCAACGCTCCAGGGAGGCGAAGAAAGCAGTGGTGACTCCATTGATGAACCACATGGCCACACCGTCGAGCTTTCCACAGCCAGCCGGAGAGGCCTGGCTCGACGAGGATCGGACTCTGGGCTCCTCAGGATTTGATGATCGCGGAGTGAAGAAGCCGGAGCAGCTGGATGTGGTAGTGGCAGCCATGGAATTCGCTTCCACCTTCAATCTCTCGCCTCAGGTTTAAGAAGCCTTCACTTTTCTAATCAGCTCTGCAGCTGTTGATAGTTTTCATCATTAATATCAACCATGTTGATGTACAATGTCTCCATTGATCCTCTTTATTTATTTTTTATTTATTAAATGTTTCTTTTATTAGATTATATTTTAATAATTAAAATTTAATATTATATAAAAAATATTATTATAATATTAAATAATATTAAATCTTAGAGACCAAGGAGAAAAATGTCAATGATCATTTGTAAAAGGAGCATCAGTTATCATGTAAAATTTTTTTGTTTAAAAATATATATGTACATTACAAAATAGAGTTTAAATGCCACCACCGTTAAATATGTAACGTCCGTTAAATATTTTTTATGGGCAATGGAGCAAAAATGCCCATAATCTATTTACAAAATGAGCAACAGGCACCATGAAAAAAAAATTATTTAAAAATACATATGTACATTATTGTCTATCTGGTTCAAGCTACTGATATATTCTAAAATTTCAAATTGATGATTCCATTGAGTTATTACTCATTCAAAATTCGTTCTAAACTCATTTTGTTATTTATCTCAACTCAAAATTACTAATTGACCAAAATGCCCTTGAGGACTCGGTCTAAGCCCATTTGTACACGATCTAACTGTACTTTATCAAAAATTGTGGTATGGGCTAATTCTATACAATTTCACGTTTAGAATCCAATTTTGACATCAGATCTGTTAAAATCATGCTCAAATTATGAAAATGCCCCTGGAAGCCACTATAGGCATTTTTCGTAATTTGAGCATGATTTTGACAGATCTGATGTCAAAATTGGATTATACACTTGAAATCGTATAGGATTAGTCCAGGTCACAATTTTTTGTAAAGTACAGTTAAATCGGGTATAAAGGGGCTTAAACTGGGTCCTCGGGAGCATTTTGTTCAATTAGCAGAGTTGAGATAACTAAAAAAATGAGTTTAGAACGATTTTTGAATGAATAATAACTCATTGGAATCATTAATTTAGAATTTTAGAATATATCAGTAGCCCAAACCCAATAGACAGTAATGTACATATGTATTTTTGAACAAAAAAAAATTTCATGGTGCTTATTGCTCCTTTTGCAGATGATCATGGACATTTTTACTCCATTGCCCATGAAAAATATTTAACAGATGTTACATATTTAACGATGGTGGCATTTAAGCTCCATTTTGTAATGTACATAGGCATTTTTGAACAAAAAAATTTTACATGGTGCCTGATGCTCCTTTTGCAAATGATCATGGACATTTTTATTCCTTCACCCAAATCTTAATTATTGAAACTTGATCCAATAATAAAGACATTCAATAAAAAAAATAGAAAGATTAATCAATAAAGACATTCTTTTTCTAATAGCATAGACTTTTTCCCTTGCAGATATTTTACAGTCTTTTTTTAATGTGTTTTTTATAGTAATTCTTAGTAGTTTACATGTTTTAAGGAATGAGTAAATTATAGGGAAAATTAAATTTAGGTCCCAAATAAGAAAAAAAAATAGTCTCTTAAAATTTTAAAATTGTCAAGGGACTTTTTGCAATAAATTATAATCATAGACTTATTTTCAGATGCTCATAAACTTGCTAATGAACGCCCTTAAACTCTTTAATGGACACCCTTAGACTTATTAATAATGCCCCATGGACTTGTAAGCGGACGTTCATGGACTTTTCAGCGAAATTGAAATTTATTACAAAAAGTCTTACAGAACTTTTTGGCAATTTTAAGATTTTAAGAAACATTTTTTTTATTTTTTTTTCTTATTCAAGAACTGAATGTAATTTTTCCCAAATTATATAAATTGTTCTTTTGGTTCCCTAATATATAGACACACATATATAGATTATTTTTAATCCAACCTTCAAAATTGCAATTGAAAATTCTATCAACAGAAACACAAAGTGAAATGTTTCATTAAAGACCTCAATATTTAAATTGGGATATGGGGCCTGACAATTTTTCTTGATGTGTATTGTTTATCCTAAAATATTTTATAGTACATTAAACGCTCTAAGATAATTTTTTTTTAGAGTATCGATCATTTTAAAATATTTTTTATGTGTGTTTATAATCTTAGATTATTTTTTTTGTACATCTAACAACCTAAAATATTTTTCATGTGTATTCAACATCCTCAATTATCTAAATTGTTAAGTGTAAAATTATATAAAAAAAGTAATTTACGGTGATAGACATGCTTGAAAAAATTATTCAAGGAACAAGGAAATGTACTACAAAATATTTTAAAATATTAGATGCAACTAAAAATATACTATAAGGTATGCGATGGAGGCAACTTCACCCTATTTAAATTAAAAGAAGACCTCTTAATTTTAAAAAAGGAACAAAGCCTGTTATATTTTCTTTAAAAAGAAGCTGTGCCAGTTTTAAAAGTAGATGAACAAAAATGGTACAGTCATCGCAATAACGTCTATAAATTCATGACTACTGTCTAAATCTAATTAGTTAAAATAGACAGCGTACTGAGCACCATAATAATCCTTTAAGATTAAATTAAGTATGAAATTACATGTGGACAGCTTTGAAATCATGATTATTTTTTCTTTACTTCATTGGCACAAACCTAAAAGCTGACAATATTAAAGAAACGGCTTGTCTGGCTAATCAAACAATTAATTGCATCATGTTGGTTAATTGACTAGGACAAGGCTAGCTAGGGGCCAGAGGGGCCTAGTCATGGTTCCAGGCTTCCAGCATCAGCATTATTATTAGTAGTGCTTATCCATTAGAATGACATTTTTGTTTTTTTTATTAACACGCCTGCTATCTAATGAATATTATTTTCCTTGCTACTAATTAAATTACAAAACATTAATTGGAGATGAGAGATATATTTCAAGTGGGTTATGATATCACACTCGCATGAAACCCTAATCTTTTTTTTTTTTTTTTGCCATAGCATGAAACCCTAATCATTTCATTACTCGTCTGGAACAAACCACAAGTGTCACAAAAATATACTTTAGGACCATACATGGTGTCTTCTCGTGCCTACTTTAGTCTTCTTTCAACATCATTACTTCATGCATCATCACTACTCCTGTACATTTTGTTGTTGTTGTTGGAGGATGTGCCATGATTCTATTCCTTTGGAAATTAAAGAGGACTTCCCAGATCTCATTCTCGTAGTCATAGGTTCAAATGGTATATATACAGAATTTTAATTATAGTTAAAAATGAGAATTAGCACTAAGCGTAGCATCAGAAGCCTTGGCTATTATTCTCCACTCGCTTTTTGTATTTTGGGATATCCAAGCTCTTTAACCAAGGGGCTCACATGGATGGTCATTGTTAAGCACTCTTTGTAGTGCGAGGCGGGTTCCAATGTCTGTATATTTTCGTTTTACTTTGAATGTATTAGGTCTCGTTATAATGTTGAATTTATATTTTAATGTATAACGACATCATTTGTGTGTATAATTTTATCTTTTTTTAATAAATTGTATTATTATCCAAAAACAAAAATAAATGGTGTTATATAATACTCCCTCTAATTTTAAATGAAATCATTGATCCATAATGTAAGTCATTTGGTGGGTCATCAATAAGAGTAAAATCAGGTCACACAACTTGTTAGGGGCCTGTTAGTAAAAAACGCTAGGTTAAGACCTTTTTTAAGCTTGTTTTTTTTTAAATAAGCTAGACCAAGGCTTACTAATTGACCTTTTAAGCATGTCACGCTAGTCTAGGCCTATTAAATACTTACAAAAAAAAAATAATTACTCTATTTAAAAAATAAATAAATAATTACATATTATCTACCCTAATTACTCGAGTTCATTATATCTAAAAGTTAACTTCCAAATTCGTTATATCTGAAAAATTAACTTCCAGTACTAGCTATATTCGAGTTTATAAAGTTCTTTTTATTTTTAACTAAATAAACTCTCGATCAATACTGTTTAACAGTATGTGTGGGGGCAAAGTACGAAATTTCATGATTTGCAGCATGCTGATCTATATCACCTTAACTGTGAATAAAATGTTTTGGTTAAATCTCTATCTCTGAGGCAGTAATATGTGTGTGTGTGATTGTGGTCTGACCCTATTTATTTTGATTTCTGTTGTTTAATTTTGTTCAAATTTTGTAACACATAAATTTCAATCTATACTATAATAAATTTGGTTGAATTTAGAGAGGGCAAGAGACCATTAAGTGAGTCAGAATCTGAACTACTCTTACTCCATAGAGAAGAACTTTGTAGTTGTTATGTATAAAGTGCTGTGAATGAGATTCTACCATAGATGGTTTTTCCAATCCTACTAGACTTTCCTATAATTATTTGCTATAATTCTGCAAGAAAATATATTTTGCTTTTAATTTTTTTATGAATGACAACATAGCAGACTTGTCTGATTTCTGTTTGAAGGGTATGAAGATGCTTCCTTCTTTGGAAGGGAATGAGCTTGAGCAGATTTAGCGATCTTCCTGGAGATGCATCTATGAACAATGGTAGAAAAAGTGACATGGCAAAGAGTCGAGGCCTTGAGAGAAACTGATAGAATTATTCTATGATTAATCAGTTTATTTTAGTTAATTCATTTTTGTTATAGAAAATGCTGCAAACTGATTATTACACTGTGATATACAACTTTACAGATTTTTTTTTCTAATCGATTTAAAATAGTTGCCTCTTTTAAGAAGTGTAGGTTTCATAAAAAAGAAATGTAGGCCTTTTTGTATTAAAAAATATACATATTTTTTAACGGTCTCATGCTATACTCTAGCTAACAAAATAGGCCTATAACAAATTACAGGCTAGATAAATTGTTATAATATAAGTTAGGCTTGTTAAGGCTAAAAGCTGACCAGTTTCTACAAGGAGTCATCAGTCAATAAGGCCCCCCAAATATTACGCCTATTACAATTTCCTAGAGAAGACTTGAACCTAGACAAAGTTTGATAAACATATCATTTTCAGACAAAGTGAACGAGTATGACTTGTAATAACCGAGGGGGTTATATATAGCATAGTGAAGCAATGATTCTGAGACCCACAGCGTGGAAGTGCGAGTAATTATGGGCTACCCTACCGGGTTTGACCCAATTAAATTTCTGGTAGTTGCCCCATCAAACACAATCAACGCGAAGGGGCCCATAACTCTTTTTTCCCCTGATCCCATTGGTCTTTTTCTTTTTTGAGTAATCATGTATCGGCCTTTCAAAATGTTATGGCCTAATGCCTAGACAGCTTGGATATTTTGAGAATGAGACCGGTGCAGACCTGATTCATTACATTTTTGGTCTACGAAGTTTAACCTAATTTTAATTTTGGTTTCTGAAATTTCACCCGATTTTGGTTTTGATCTTTAAATTTGAATTTGATGGTTTTAATTCTTGAAGTTTCACCCAATTTTAATTTTGGTCTTTCAAGTTACTCCATTTATAATTGTTGGTCCCTCAACATATCAAGTCTTTTTTAAACTTGAGGGACCAAAACCAAAATTTGGTGAAACTTCAGGGACCAAAACTATCAAATTTAAATTTGAAAGACCAAAACTAACTAGTTTAAATTTGAGGGATCACAACCAAAATCAAATTAAACTTCAAAAACCAAAATTATATTAACCCTTCACACTTTTTTTTTTTTTGGCAGAAGGTATTCGTCCTGGCTATAAGCCCACTCTTATTTTGTTTTTATTGAGGGGCCCAATCCTAGTGTCGATTTATATTGCTATAGTGTTATGTTAAGTTTTTTTTTATTGGGGTATCACATAATCTCAAGCTATTTTAGATTTGAAATTAGTCCTTTTTTAAATTTAGAGTGTAAATAGTTTTCACATCTCCCAATAATTGTGGTTCCTGGGATTGAGACTTGCATTCTTGAGTGCAAAACCGCTCACCCCTTCAACTAAAAGCTTGTATTATGAAGTTACGCACGAATAAAACATGAGAATATAAATATAGCGCACTTTATAGGCTGTGAGTATGGTTGGAAATAGTGGATATCTGTCTCTAAATATAAGTATACCAGTATACAAAACTCATTTTCTAGTAACCATCGGGGCTGACTCAAGTGATAAAGAAATTAAAGATTGTGCTGTATGTATTATTGATAGCCTAAAAAATATTGACGCAACAGAGTATTAATAACTATTTTTGGAAACAAAATTAAATTTATATAGGCAGGACTTTATTAATATAGTGATATGTAAGATGGACAATGGAAAGAGGACCTAAAGTTCGATAGGGATTAACTATCTAATCTCTCTGTGCGTTTACCATGAATGAAAAAAGGGATAAACTAAAAGATTACAAACACAACCCTTGCCATAGAAGTTGTAAGTAACACGGCGAGTGACAAGATGGACAATTTATGAGGAGCATATATGATTCAAAGTCAATATCTATATCTATCTGAGACATACGTACGGATTCATTTGTATGATGTTGAAAGCAGCAAAAACTAGAACATATCTCTATCTCTGAGTCACGCATGCATGGGTTCAAAAATCAAAATCACTGTCTAAATATCTACCTGTAGTGAAGGGTAAACTCCTCCAAAACTAGAATACTCCTGTCACCAAAAAAAAAAAAGAATATTCTTTTCCAACAACATAAATAATGTTCACCATAACAGGTGGATGCAGCGAAATCAACAAAGTTTTGGGTGTCTAAAATTAAAGGATTAGCAAAGGTTAGGCTGGGCCCTCCAACTGGAAATCTAGTTCGTCGTTTCATGTAGGAGAAAAGAAAGACCTAAGATATTGACAAAGGTAGTAAATCTCGATATATTTATGAAGGACTTAACAGAGAAGTTTAATTAAGGTCACCAGACTATAAAGAACCCGCAGGAACTCAATTTCATTGGTGCTGCAGTCTGCACATTTTCTTGCCAAACCAGTATAATTCTTCATAGATGGCCTTTTATCAACTACACATATATTCTATATTTACCGTGCTATGTAAATACAAATAATAAATATAAAATGTTTTGATGACGCGCATTTATATTACATGCATGCAAAGTAGTAAGTAAAAAGTGTGTTGTAGTTCGACTTTTAAGGCAAAAAAACACCACCTAAAATATGAGCCCCACAAGATAAAAAGCTTAAAAGCGTTGCATGAAACTTAATAGTGGCCAGTGAATTAACTATTGACAATAGCTCACGTGAACCCGTAATTATCCTCCCACGCGTACCTAATAATGGAGATGATATTTGGAGAATTAAATTCTAAATTTATGACAAGGAGGAGGTGAAGCAGTACGAGTCTTAGGGCGAAAGGATTAATAAGATTTGAGGTAACAATTTGTAATTTATCCCTAATCATATTGAAGCTGGTGACGTGTCATAGAAAATACGAGGCATGCAAAAAGATAAAGAATCTGCATACAGTGATATATATACTCGTACAATACAAGTGCGGTCACACCTTTGACCTTTCCCATCTTATGCAATTCCCTTTTGACTCCTTCCGCTAATGCGCCGAGAAGCCTAAAATTAAAAAAAAAAAAAAACAACAACGAGAATTAAAAATAGAAATAAAATTTGATGAAATAAGATACATATGGTTTGAGATATTACACAAATGAATGGATATTTGTGTTTTGTTAAATGATGGATAATAACGCTGCTAGAATATTGATTATTATTTTAAATTTTCATTTTTAAATTATTTAATTTATAAATTTGTTTTTAAATTACTAATCCATTTTCTTATTAATTATCAATAATGAATATTTGTGTGGTTATAAAATAATGGATGAAGGATAGTATATAAACGATACGTTTTTACGTTTTATTATTTTGAATTATAATTGTCCAATTAAATGAGCTATAGATTATATTTTCTTCTATTTTTGATGGACATAATAAAGATATGGTAGATTTATAGTCATGCTCTTTAAAAAATGTCTCGACTTTTTAGTAATTATGATGAATTGATTACCACTGTATGATTTTTTTTTCTGGGGGGGTAAAATATATACGAATTTAGGATTGATACCTCAAGTCCCTGTAATTCTTAGAAGGAAAATTATAATTCTTAGAAATTTTTAAGGGAAAATTATTCAAAAAATACTTTATTAGAAACTTATTTATTAAATGGTGACATTTGTGTGCAAACAATTTTTCCGTGTATGAAAAATCTTCCCTTATGTTCAAAAAATATTCCTTATATTTAATATATGTTCCCTAATAATCCTCTTTTATGTAACCAAAATCTTCTTTAAATTTTATTTAACAAATAAATTTTTAATAAAATCTTTATAAACAATTCCCTCCCTTTTTTAAATGGGAAAGAATAATTAATACTTTATCAAGATGATAAAGCAACGCCTTAAAAATCCGCATGGAGACAAAAATGCATCCATCGGACGGGTTCACAAATTGGAAATAGCAAAGCGGGTAACATCACCGGCCAATTCAGGATTTGTCTTAACTTTTATGCTTGAATTTGGTTATACATGACTATGTATTTATCTGTTAAAATATTTTTAATTGGTAAAAAAGCTAAATTCAATGTGGGAACTTTTGGAGGAAAGACAAAAATAATACATTGCACAAAGAGAAAAATACACGTGACTCAATAATAATAAAGTAACATTTTAGAAAATTACCAAAACATCTTAGAAAAATAATACTCATTCGATCCTTAATATAAGATATAGTTGATTTTTTTTAAGAGATTAAGGAAACTAAATAAATTATTTTAAAGTATTGATATTTATCTTTTCTATACTAAATTAATTTGTCAAACTTATGAACTGATATATAATCAAATAATACATGACATATTATAGTGCCGAAATTTGAAAAATATGAAGCTTCCACCATAATTTTAAAAAAGTATAATTTTGGAAACGTTTTTTTTAATAAAAAAATAGGATTTAGGAGTCGTTTATGTGTAGGGAAGGTGTTAAGAACCTCACAACACCCGTTCACACGAATGGTTACCCTAAGTTAATTATTTAAAAATGAATATGAACTTTAATTGTATTATAATTATCCAAAGAAGAAAATAAATTAAGAAAATATTTACAAGAAAATAAGAAATTAACAAAGAAAAAACTATTTATTTAGAAAGTGGGATTTGACTTAAAAATAGAGTCTAGAGCCTACTTATCCTTTAGAATAATCAAAGCCCACGTATTTTTAGGTAGAAATGTGTGTCACTTTGTTTGTAGAAAAATATTTCTTTGCTGGTTTGTATTTTTTATTTGTGAAAGCAATTTCTTTATTTTTATTTGGGATAGATCTTTGAAAGACTTTTGGATTAAATTTCCTAAGTAGATTCTCATAATCTCACATTGAAAAATAATCGATTTTGTCGGAGGATGCTCTAAAAACCTCACATGACATAAATCCCTTTTAAAATTAGATTTATTTATTTTGATCAAAGAAAATATTTTTATTTTTAGGTTTAACTTGTAAAAAAATGGATTCCCAATTATTAATAAGCAAGCAAAGACGAGTATTAATCGCATGATCAACATATTATTCATAACTGAGATTTAAAAGTATATATTGTGAAAGCATGTGCCTCCGGTGCTTTGAATCTTAGTGCAAAAAAGACAAAATGAATGAACCATATAATAAAATAAGGGAAGGGGGACATGGAATGAAATCATATAGCAATTTGATTCCAACAAAACCTGAACTGAGCTACTTTCACCCATTGCATATTATAATGTATTTTATAGAGTAAGAGAGTTATTGGTCAAACTTACATTACCATCCACACTTCATATGCCAACTACCCATCCAAATCTAATGGCAACCATAGTGTCAATAAGTATCATAAAACAAAATTTTTTTGATGCTAAGCGCTGGTTTTAAAGATGGAAAGAGTATGTTGATGGTGTCACGGAGACAACAAATGAGAGAAAAATATCAAGGTGAGTGCATATATAAACCAAAAGGTGAAGCTATTATTCACAAATGGATAAAAGAGAAGTAGTGTAATAAGAATCAAATATAAATAAAGTAGATCAACCAAAATTATATTTGATTATATTGTACCCTCTAGTCATTAATGCTTAAGCTTATATATGTGATAATCATCACAAGAGTATAAGCTTTCATTGAGTTTTTATTAAAAAAGATAACAAAAGGAAAATAGAAGAGAGAAGAAAACTAAAAAATAATAAGAAAATGAATCAATCATCATCATACTGTATTACTCTCTCTAGTTATTGGTGTTAAAGCATCACATATATAACAACAGCCCTAAGAGCATATGTTTTCATTGAGGTATGAGGAAAAATAAGATAAAAAAGATGAATAATAGATTTTACTCTCTTTATGCACCTCTAACCATCCTTTGTCTTTTCTCTCCTCTTTTTTTTTTTTTTTGCTCTCCCAATTTTTCTCTCGTCTACAATGACTCAACATAAAGTTTTTTAATCTGGATATCACATAATATCAACGAGATGAATTATTTTAAAATTTGTTACAATTTATTACAAACCTCAAATTCAATACTATCACGATTAATGATAATCATTTTTTAAATTTCAATCATAATCCAATTGCCATCAATATCATTTTCTTATTAATTTAGATGTGTAAGCATCAATCTTTTTTTTTTCCTTTTTCCTTTTTTTAATTTTTTATTATTCTTTTGTATGGGGCTTGGATAAAATAGGATGTTCACACATATACTATGATTAACTAACTCATTTTGTTTCCTTAATCTCTATAAAAAAAAGTCAATTATGTGTTATATTAAATATTGAAGAAATATATTGGACATCTTTCTAAAAGAATTGAATATTTTTATCATACATGAAATGCTATACTAAAAATAGGCTCAACGACTTTACAATAAAAATAAATAAATATTATATTATTCAAACTAGCATAAGCTCGTGGCTAACAACTACAAAGATTTCTTATGAGTTTAAACTCAGAGGTTATTTCTCACTTCATCTTTATATTTATGTTTGAATGAAAAGAAAATTAGGGAGAGAAAAAATACGATAAAAAACTCTCAAAAATAATAAATTTTTACATCATTTTTTAAAGTTTTCATTCATAATATTAACTCCTTCTACCATCATTTTTCTCTCAATCTAAACATAACCTTAGTAAAATTAGAGGTTCAGTGGATTAAGAGATTCCACACACACACACTTCAATTTTCATCATTGATTTTACTAATATGGTTCCATACATTGAAGCCATCCAAACAAAATAAGAAATGTATAAAATATGAATGCCATACAATGTATGCTTTAAAATCTCCTTAAATTTGACCAAATCGGAGAGTCAGATAAAAAAAATCTTAAAATCATCACAAGGCAGGAAAAAGAGGCAAAATAGAAAAAAGAAAAATCTCAAGATCATTGCCTATCAAGAATACTACAATTTTGTATAATTCTTTTATTTTTATCCCCATAGATTTCCTACCAATGAGACATGCCAAGTAATTAGTGAGTCAATTATCTCAGTAGATTATATTCTGATTAAGGGAACGTAAAAAAAGGTTAATTACAGTCATCAAAGAATGTGGGGACCGTACGCCCGATCACTGATTCCATACGAGTTTTGTGATTTGTCTATATAAAGCAGTCTCATCCAAGTCTTTCCCACTTCTCTCTCACACTCAGAGAGTCCGTGAAAAAGCTGATCAAATCAAACAAACACAGCAATGTCCAAACTCTTCACCATCTTCACCATCTTTCTTCTTCTGCTTAGCTTAGGCCTCATCCAAGCCTCTCGTCCCAACGTTGGACTCACCAGCCACTCCTCTCTGCATGAGGTAATTTCCCTTCTGATCTTCTTCTGTAAATCCAATCCATGAAACCATTTTTCCTTTTCCTTTTAAATTGGTTCTCTTTTCAGCAGAGGTAACACACAGAATCAGAGTGTTCTTTTTTATGCTTGATGTTTTGGCTTTCTCTGTACTTATTGGGGTTTGTGGGATTTGAATTGAAGGGTGATGTGGAAATGAAGGCAGAGCTGGAAGATGAGAACTGCGACGAAACAGTGGAAGGGAAAGAAGAATGTTTGATGAGAAGGACGCTAGTAGCACATGTCGATTATATCTACACCCAGAAGCACAAACCCAAAAATTAAACCTCGTTACTTTTCGTCGGTTTTATCTCATCTTATGCATCCTCCAGTCTATTACAAATATACAATAATAAGTCAAGCGAAAGTATATAAAGAGCCAGTGTTATTGTTAATATATATATATATATGTTCTTCGTTTGATGTGCTAGAGTTGTCATAAAACTGTCAATCGCAAGTGTGTTACTGTGTTAATTTATGTTTGGATTACCTCTATGAGTAATTTTCAATCAATATTTATGGAATATGAGGTAAGTTATGTGGTGAAGACTATCTTAATTTATGTATATGATAAGTTATGTGTGTAAGTTACGTGGTGATAGTTATCTCGATTTATTTATATAAGTAAATAAGTGCTTATAAAAAGTTAAAACAAATATGTATTTAAACTTCAATCTGTACTTTACAAGTTCTCTGGTTTCTGGTACTCTCTGATCAGATTATAACCAGAGAGAGTTAGTGAAATATGTTCTTTTTTTCTGATGGTTAATTATAACGAAGGGTCATTCAATAAAGAACAGCTTCAGCGATTTCCAAGGCCAAATTTAAAATAGAAAATCAACACCATCATCATCAACCACAAACAGCAATAATAATAGAGGAAAGAGTAAAGTGTGGGGGCAGGGTAGGGATCTCGAGTTCGTGTATGTGGGGCAGATGAGTGGACACAATGATTTTAGGTCCTATATAGTAACTATGTACTGTGTAATTAAAAGACAAAAATTGTGTGAACACAAATACAAAGTAGAACTCATCGGTACTCTTCTTTTTCCATTACAGCATACAATACACGAGGGCTGGTCCACACTTAGACATGACCGATATATTACGTTTTCTACCTACCAATTGCTCCTAGAGAGTTATAAACCTCTTTTACACTTTGATACATGTGTTTGTAGTTATTTATTTATACAAGTTGGAACTTTAGGTTCTGTTTGGTTTGGTATGAGGGGAGGAGAATGAATGGATTTTACTCCCCTCTCTTTATTTAGATTGTTAAAATTCTTAAGAGAGGAGATGATTTTTTTTTAAAATTTTTCCTCCCCTCCTAACCTTCCTCAATTTTAGAGGAAAATGTTAATGTTTAGATATACATTGACCAATATGTCCATACTATTTTATAATATTTTCAGAGTGTCTTTTTCATTCTTTACTTAAAACTGTCATATATTTTATAATTATAAAATTATAATTTTATGTATTAAATACCATTTATAAGTATATTTTATTAAATATGTTAAAAAGTTATAAAATATAAATTAATGAGTAAGGGTATAGTTATCCATATAAAAATGTTTCCCCTCCCTTCCCTTCCTATACCAAATAAGATAATGTCAAAATCACTCCCCCTCTCTTTTTACCAATCCAAATAAGATAAAAAAAAATCCTTCTCAAACCTTCCCTTCTCTCCCCCTCCATTAAAACCCTTCCCCTCCCCTCTCCTCCATTAAAGCAAATATAGCCTTAAACTTGCATCCCCAATGTTCAGACACTGCTTATTTCAGACATACATCTGTTTTTCTCCACTTACAACTTGCAAACGATCTTGATAATACTAATCTTAACAGCACATGCTTATCCACTAGACTCATTTGCTTTTTTTTTTTCTTTACTTAAGGATATAATCCTTTTCAAAATTTAGAACGTTTTTTAAAATTCAAGTTTATGTTCTGTTCGCCTCACGCTTCTCACTTTAGTCAATAACTTGTTAGTCAATGTTTTTTATTTCTCGATCCTCGCACCTTTACTTTCAATGTCATCAGCCATTGTCACTCTCAAACGATAGAGCTCATAATTTCTTTCTCCCTTATCACAAAAGACACTGGACATCATATATCTGAATCTTCACTTTTTGAAAACAAAAAAAAGGAGAATCAAATCTACAGATCAGAGGACTATGAAATTAAAAATGCCATCAACCTAGAGATAAGACCCTAGTTGGTGACCCAGAGAGAGAGAGAGAGATAATGGCACTAAATACCATGCATTTAGAGTTAAGAGTCAAACTAGTCACACAGAGTTGTCAGTAACTTTCTAATAAGAATATTTTTTAAAATTATATTTAAATTTTTTTAAAAAAATTTTATAATAAATTTCAATTATGTTGATAAGTTTATAAATGTTTAGTAACAAATCTATAAAAGCGTTATTAACAAGTTTAAAAATATCAATTAAAAAATTTAAAAACGTCTGTTAATTAGTTTATATGTATTTAACAATTAAAATTTATTATAAAAAAACTTACAGAACTTAAATACAATTTTAATTTTTTAAAAAACCATTTTTTTATAATTTTTTTTATCCGGACCTAAATACAATTTTCCAGGCAGCATGTTTACTATTAACTCTCAATATGTAACATCATGCGTAAAATTCAAGCTCACATGTAAACGCCAAACACTGTGTCTCAAAGCAAAAGACAGTGTGTCAAACACGGCTTTGCCTTTTTGGTCATCATGTCGAATGTATAATGGGCTTCTTCTAAAGCGTGGACGAGACAATAACAAATCAAAGTCGCCGTAAACTATTATGAATCTGATTAATACTACTATTACTCAAAACGCATAATCATGATTCACAAAGTGGATTGTGGACTTCATATGACCGTCATTGACTAGTTGGTTCTGCCTAACTTGGGGAACCCAACCATCATCATGACGCCAGCGTTCACAAATGCAATAATAATAAACTAATCAGTCTTTATCACCAAAATAAAAATTAATCGGCCTGTTCATAGGCATAAAATTGTTCCATGTGAACTGAACCATTCAGCAATAGAACACTATTTTCTGCTCTGTTACAGAATACAGAGCTAAGTGGCTACTCTGAATCATCGCCTATAAGCATCCACAAGAGTTTGCTTATGCGCAACAAAAGTTGTTCCATCAAAATTAAGCTTACTAATAACGCCTATCACTACATCAAGTGCAGCTTCATCTTTAAGCATCGCCGTGTGAGACACGCCTCCAATTTTAATCACTTCCAGGCTTTGATTTTTTTCATCCCTCCAAAGTGACTGAAGCCCCAACAAACTTACCATGTTCACTGTACCATCTCCATCCCCGTAAAACACTTCAGGCTGTTCATCAAAATCACTATTCCTGTAAAACAAACTTTCTGGGGTTCTCATACCCGTTCCCATTATACAAGTCACAGGTACTTCTGGTGCTTCTGTGTTCTCTATCAATGGCAAAATTCGACTTTCATAGGGGTAAACCCCTTCGGGGAAACCAATGTCTCTGAGAAAATCAGAAATATCAGATGCTGTATAATTTCTATCTTTCGTAATCACTAATGGTTTGGCACCACCAAACAATCTGGGATTAGGCAAAAGCCACAGATTGCTCTCAGAATTTCTCTGTTCTTCTCTTACCATCAATGGGTCCACAAGGGGTATTCCTAAAGTATTCCCCGAAGCAAATGTAAGCATTTCGTCCACAGCACCACCCCAAGGAGCAGAAAGAGCCACAAAGTGTTTGATGAACTTTTGGCGCCAAGAAAGTGGGTTTCGATTCAGAAGTTGAATGGCAAAGAGACCTCCTAAGCTGTGTGACACAAGTATAACTTGTTTTCCGTCATTGGAAGCACTTGCTTTTTCAATCAAACACTTGAGATCTTCCAAGAACTCAGAACCCACACGAGACAAATGACCTTTCGCAGCAAGACCATATCGGAAATCATAGGGTGCTCCAAACAGAGTTTCACCCTCCACATATCCAACTTCTTCAAGCGAATCCACCAACGGTCCCATATACGCCGAAACATGCCTGCACGATCAATTACAATCACAAGTATGCCTCACAAATTTAAGACAATACTCAATAGCAAAACATTGACTCACTTGAGATAAGGGTCGAGATAACGGAGTGAGCGGGTCGAACCAAATTGGGGGACCCGAGTCTGAACCCCAGGGGCATTAAAGTAATCATCAAGGTTTGGATCGAAGTGAAGGGTCATGCGATGAGCGAAGCATCGAGTGAAGGGAGGAACTAGAACACTGGGGTCGAACCACATTCTGAACCAGCCATCGTGGTCCTTGTGAAGTGGGTACCAGCGATTACAGAGGAGGCTGGTGGGTTTGTAGTCGCCGGTGAGCCTGGCTTCTAGCTGGTTACCGCCGGCACCGGGGATTAAGATTAGGGGATGAAGGTTATTATTGCTCGTCCCGCATATAATTTGCAGCATCACGAACAATGAGGTTGAAGCTATTATCTTCAAAGGCAATAATCGCTTCATGACAAATTTTGCTATGTTGCTTTTGCTTCCGTCTTCTTCTGGAGCTGTACGAACTGGAGGAGCAATTCTCTCATGGCGATTCGGGGGTTTCCAAGTTGATGTGTGGTGCACAATGGTTGGATATTTCTATCTCTGTCTCAAATGGTGAGAAATTATTGTTGCCTTGCCTGGGCCAACATTCCCAATTAATTGGTCAGATAGGCTACCACGTAGATTGCCTCTCTGATGGAAATAATTTATATCGGTTTAAAAATGGAATAAAAACATAAAAATAATAGACTTCGTCCTTTCATGGGTCTGAGACTTGAGAATAGGTAATGGGCTTACCATATGGGCCGTCTTCAAGAGTGGTTCGATATCAATCCGTATTGTAAAGACTATAATAAATATCATTATTATAACTAATAAGAAGTTTGTCTAAGGTGTAAGGTGGTCATAAGTAGCCACCTAAGTAGTTGTCTATTTTGAGTTATCAGAATTTTAAATTAAACCTATTTGTATAAAAATACTGTAGTTTTTTACCATCAGTTATCAAAAAGATTTAAATTATGGAAGAAATAGGAGTAATTCATAACTTTAAACTGAAACTAAAAATTTGTTTTAATATCTTCATTTTAAATGATTTAAGATTGCGTAGCAAAAAAAAATTTTAGAAAATTCCTTGACCTGAACTACTTTTAGAAATTAATAAAATTAGTGGGAGATATCAAACTGTATATTGTCCTATTAATTAAGCGGGCTGGACCATTGATGATGGAAAACGAAATTCGGGGCGGCATAGTATCATGGAGGTTTGCGTATTACGTTACTTTCTCCTCTCTTTTTTTTTTGGACCTGAAGTTACTTTCTCCTATTCATATTATATATTATGTTACTTTTTTTATTCTTATAAAAAATCTCTCCTCTCACCCTATCATGTGTCAGTTGTCAATTTTATGGATAAACTCGTGAAAATAAAATAAATTTATAAATTTATATTATCAACTCGAATAGTAAATTTGTAAAATTTTATTTTTATTGGTAAATAAATATTAATAATAAATAATTAAATAATTAAAATATAAAAAATGACAACAATTTAATTTAATTGTACTTTAAATCCATCAACATTCGAAATTTATCACACTTATAAAAAAAAATCTACAAAATTCATATTTAAAGTAGTTGAGTAAGATCAAACTGAAAAAGTTAGTTTAAAAGTAAGTAAACATAATTTTGTAAGCTACAGATATAAAAACGATGAACTTAGTTTATGAACTCATGATTTTAATTAAATTTATAATTAGCATAGATTTAAGAATGACCGGACACAATTTTGTAAGTAAATTGAGAAAGTCAATACGCGAGGAACCACACATAATTACAAAGTAGATCAAACCTAAAACTTACCATTTATAAGGGAGCATCCACACTATTACGTTACAAAGGCATGGTACTCTCTTGATCATATTTATAAATCACTTTCAACATATTTCATACAGATCAATAAAAAATTTAAATTTTATTAATTATGTCTTAAAATTTAACAACTTTTTAAAACTTTATCTACACTTTTTTTTTTCTTTTTGGATGCCAATATATAATTTCTTTCTCCTCATGGTCTTATTGAAAAGTGAGAGAGTCTTATGACGGCTAACCAGATAACTCAATGGGCTTATAAGTTAGATAGTAATTAGCACTTTATTGATGAACCACCACCTTTCTTACTAGAGGTGAAACTTGATGAAGGAACGTAATAGTTAGTGAAATGATCATATCCAGTATTTTGTTAAAAAAAACTGGGAGAGCAGTTATGTTTAGAATAAAGTACTTCCTCCTGCCTTTTTATAAGTAATTTTATTTTTTTTGGGTTGATTTTTTTTTTATAAACAACTTTTTTCTCTTATCATAAAAGTCAAACTATTTTTTTCTTTTCTATCCCTGTTAAATACACATATTTATATTTATTATCCCATAATTACTACTAATTCTCTTTCATCTACTTATTTATTACATATTCTCTTTCATATTTTATATTCATATTTTCCTATATTTGTTAATCATTCTCTCTCATATGCTCTTTTTATAAATAAGGGCATATTTAGAAAAAAAAAGACATTTTTAACCCCTTTATTATTTTTAACTAATTTTAATTATCAGTTTATTTTATATAATAAATCTAAAAATCATTTATAAAAAACTGTAGAAAGTACATAATTAGTGCTCAGTGAACTTTTATAAAACGGTTTATATTTAGGATCGCAATATTTTTTTAGAAGTGACTTACGGGCCAGGGAGTCATTTCCTATAAAACAACGTCTCTTTCAATGAAATGATCAAAACGGTTCTACTACGGAACCAGTCTGGGTACTTATCTAAAAGATAGACATCAAGAATTTGTTTAGATTTAGATTGTTTAAATCCATATCTAGATTTGATTTTTTTTTTAAATGGGTGATTTTTGAATAAAAAAAATTATTTTTTAAAAAATGTTAATTAAAAGATTATTTTTATTTTAGATTTTGTATATATTAAAATAATTTTTTTAAAAAAATAAAATAAATTAATCTAAACCGTCCGAATCCCATCAGACGGTCAAGATTTCGGTGTCTATCCAAAAAAACAGGCACCAAAACTCATTCCCTTTGCTACTTGCTACGTGCGACGCAATACTCCTTTTGGTTTTTAAGGTAGTCCCTGGTATGAAGAATGCATTATTTGAAATTTGAAATTGGTTTTTTATTTTTATTAAATGTATGTCATTTATTATATCCCTATAATAAATGTCTATTTTTCTTTTCTCACGTATTCTATTTATAAATGAGGGTATAATTGAAAAAAAGATACATATATACCACATTTATTGCTTTCAATAAATTTTTTGAACGGTATAATTTTAATATTTATTTTTTATAAAAATAATGGAGGGACTATATCCCAAATTTATGAGCTTTTCAGTGAAGTGCATTTATTTATTTTGGTACAATAGAATTTAGGTAAATTGGATTATAGGAGCTTATCAGGTCATACCACTGGATTCATCTTCCTATACTCATATAATGAGGTGTCTTTTCTTGGCCAAAATCAAAACAAGCGAATAAAACCATATGAGCATTTATTGGATGGAGTCATGGAGAGTTACTCAGTTCTGGGGCCCAAAAAAAAAAAAAAAGACTGAAAGTTACTCAGAAAACAAATCATAGATGGACGAATCGTTGTGCAGGCAGCAGGAGCAACTTGAGCTGCGCAGCAGAGGATATGAGCTCCTTTTAATGCAATTAACTGACTCTTTCTCCCTTCATTTTTCTTCATTCTTAGTAAAATCCTTTGTCCCTTTCCCAACAGGCATTTCGTTAAAAATAAACAGATATTATAAAACTCACGAAATCATAAACAACTTGATAGAAACAAGAACAAATTTAGATATTTATCACAAATAAGAAAGAAGTATTATCATTCATTTTAAATTCATGCGTATACAAGACCTTTGACCCAGGTAACTAGGTGCTATAATCATGAACACTTAATTTTAAATATCAAGTCAATATATGTTGATGTATTTGATACACACAAATGTTCATATGCAGATATACTTAATTGCATTTCCTAACGGAGGGAATAAGATACAATATTTTATGAAAGTCATAACAATTTTCTTTTGGTCAACAAGACATGCTTAATATAAAACATATTTATTTAATTTAAATAAATTGAAGTTAGTTCAGTTAGTTAACATGGTATGTATTTTTTAAAACACTCTGGTCATCCCCTTTAATTCTTTCAATGCCTCTCCCCTTTATGGTTGAGGAAGCAACAATAAAGATAAATTAAAAAAATATTAACGGATATGAAAATTATGTCATATATTTAAGATCAAGATTAACTCTCTAAATATGTCTTATATTAAGAATAAAAAGAATAATATATAATATGTTGTTAATTTACTATGATAATATTGCCTTCAAGGTGTCGTGAACCTCATGAATGAGCAGTAAGAACCTATTAGACATTACTAATATATATGAAGCAAACGACGAGACCATGATTCCGGTAAAGTGGCAGTCTGAATTGAATATGTTGGAAGTGGTCACACTTGAAGTCTGTCGTTATAATAGATCGTTAAGGACTAAGGTTAACTAAATAAACTAGGCCAAATATAATCAAACCAAATAAAATAGAGTTAAAATGTAATTTTAATCCCCATAGTTAAGTTTTAAAAAGTGTAAAAATAGCCATATTTTTTTAAAAATGAGTACAGTTTCAACAATTCCCTTAAATTGTCGTAAATAAAAATTTAAAGAAAAAACAAGTGGGTCTCATATTAAAAAAAAAAATTAGATGTTTAAGCCGATTTAATAGAATTTTTAAATTTATTCTATTTTTTAAAGATTGTATTTACTTTTACACCTTTTAAAATTTAATTTATTTATTTTTTTGCCAGAAAAAAAACACTTAATTGTATTAGACACTCATGACAAAAAACTTCATTTCTAAAATTACAACTTAACCCAAAAAAACATTAGTGTGGTGAGGAGTGTGATGGTTGATTTGCCTGTAGCTGAAGCGTGTTGTTGACATTGATTCCAAAGGCACCAAACTGAAAATGTTCTTCTCTTATTTAAAAAAAGTTTCCTTGTTAGTGTTAATACGATGAAGTTTTTATGTTGTAATGTATTTACGTTTTTAGACTTTGGACCCCAATTTGATCTGACACAGGATCAAATGGAGGTTTTATGTGTATAGTTTTATCATTTTATCGAATAAATTAACTTTTTCCTCATAAACCTCGTGAATATATTTGTTTAATACTCCTTTTTTTTTAAAAAAAAAACTTATTAACAACTTTACACTTCAGTTAAATGAGACTGTTCAGTTAGTGAAGTGATATTAAAGTAAAAAACTTCTAGAAAAATATTAATATTTTAGAAAAAGATCATATATTAAGAATCGGGAAAAGATATTTTGTACGAAAAGACTTATATATTTAACCTTATATGCTTAATATGTTTTTTTGTCTGATTAAATTACAAGCAACTTTTTAAATACCAATAATATTACTAATACTCCTATCGGTTTTATTTATAAGCAATTTTATTTTTGATTGTGTAAAATAAATTGGTAGTTAAAAACAATAAGTGTGTAAAAAATGTCATACTTTTTTTCATATATGCCCCTATTTATAAAAATAGAGAAATAATGTATAAAAAGTATAAGAGATAGTAAAATACATTTTTCTAATAATTCGTTGACTTCATTCATTCAGTGAGTTCTCTCTCTCCTGAATATAATTCTTAGTGTGTGTGATAATTAATTATAAATAATATGTATTTAATAAGGATAAAATAGAAAAAAAGAGCTTATATTTTCATATACAAAGTGAAAGTTGTTTATAAAAGGGATCGATCCCATAAAAAAATTACTTATAAATAGAACAAGAGGAAGTATAATAATAAACACCCAGGAGTGTGTACATTTTCTTCATACTTCTAAATGTGAAAGATAGATGTTAATTTCTCATTACCGGGGCGCCTGCTGATTCATGAGGGAAATATACTCGAAGACTTCGACCTTTATCTTTTAATGATATTGTCATTGGAGTCAATAGTCATGACGAGTGATGGCAACGTTTTATGTTTCCCTTCTTCTTCTTCTTCTTTTCCTGCCGGCATTTATCTTTCCCTTCGAAATAAAAATTAGTGTTTTACCCATTTTTTTATTTTCTATAGGTGTATCTATATTGTCATGGAAAGTAATCCTATATTCAAGGCACTGTCGAATACTAAATATGGTTATCTCTTATCATGGAGATTTGAATTTTAATTTATTATATTGTGATGGATTAATCACTTCTATTAGATCTAATTTTTTTAGGGCTTATCAATGTCAAAGCATGCATTTAGGCTTGAAGAGTATTTAAAGTGATACTTATAAATTATCCACTAATAAAATTCTCATATTAACATACGTATTTGAACTCATAATTTTATAAGTTAGGAGTGTAATCCAATTAATAAAAATTTAAAATTAATATTAACTTCTCAAATATCTCCTTAAAAGAAAACTCGAGAGCTTTTTAGTGAAGTGGGTTTAATTTTCTCTTCCTACGCTCATTTAATAAGGTGTCATTTTCTTGGCCAAAATCAAAACAAGTGGATATTCTCTCCAGACTCTTCTGCCGGCTTATGGGAGCTTTGATTAGTAGTACGAGTATTAAATTGATAGAATAAACCAAAAGACCATTGCATTGAAAGCGGGCTAAAAAAAAAAAGAAAAGAAAAAGAAAGTTACTCGCAAAACAAATAGTAGACGGACGAATCGGTGTTGGAGTTGGTTTCCCTACTTTTCTCTTACTTTTTTTTTTAAATATAAACGGTTGGATTTAGATCTCAACTATCTATATATTTTATTATTATTATTAATATATTAAATTTAGATTATTAAGATCTCATTCAACGATCTAGATTAAAAAAATAAAAAAAATAAGAATAAGAAAAAAAAGCCAAATCCGTCTGTGTTTGGGCGGAAAAAGGCCTCTCTATTTCATATACTTTTATTTATTTATTTATTTAAATTATTAAATTAATTCAGAAAATTGTAATTTAATATTTTATAAAAATATTATTATAATATTAAATAATAAAAATATAAATAGATAAATTTAAATAATATAAATTTAATCTGAATAATCTATATTCTTAACAAAAATATTATATATATATATATATATATTATTTTTTATAAAATATTAAATCTCAATTATCATCAGAGCTCAATCTAATATTATATTGTGAATAAGAAAGGAAAGCGAAGTAGATGGGTAGAGAAATGAAGCGGTCCTTTTACTGTGCGAGCACAGGGGCAACCTGCCTGTGATGCGCCGCAGAGGATATATATGAACTACTTTTAATGCAATTAACTGACTCTGTCTCCCTTCGTTTTTCTTCATTTTTAGTAAAACACTTTGTCCCTGTTCAGACAGTTATTTCGTTAAAATTAAACAGATATATAAAACTAACGAAAACATAAAATATACTTGATAAGAACCATACCAATTTTAGATATATAGGAGAGATAGGAAAGAAGCGTTATCATTCATTTTAAATTCGTATGTGTGCAAGACCTTTGACCCAGGCAAGCCTCTATAATTTTGAACATTCGATTTTAAATATCATCAAGTCAATAAATGTTGATGTATTTGATACACATAAATGTTCATATACTACTCAATAACTTAATTTGTTTGACCAGCTACTTAATAACGTAATTGATTATTTCATTAACGGATGGAATAAGACAGTACAATATTTTGTGAAAGTCCATAACTAAATTATTTGAACAAGACCATAAAATATAGTAATAATCTGTTGTTCATTTACTACTAATATTGCGTTCAAGGTATCGTGACCCGCATGAATGAGCAATAAAACAACTTATTAGACATTAATTACTGATAATAATATATATGGAGCAAACAATTAACGAGACAATGATTCCGGTAAAATGGCTGTTTTGTATTGAATATATGTTTGAAGTGTTCAGACTTGAAGTCTGTCGTTATAATAGAAGGTAAACTAATAAACTATACCATATATAATTAAACAAAAAAAAAGTATATTAGTGTGGTGAGGAGTATGATGGTTGATTTATCTGTAGTTGAAGAGTATTGTTGAAAAAAACTTTTTAACCATTTTACTATTCAGTTGAACGAGATTTTTAAGTTAGTTAAGTGATATTAAAGTAAAAATTTTTAGAAAAATATTAACCTTATATACTTAATATGTTTCTGTCTAATTAAATTATCAGCTATTTTTTGAATACTAATAATATTACTAATATATAAGTGAGTGCCCAGGAGCGTATACAAATTCCACGTCCTTCAAAATGCTAAAGATAGATACCGGGGCGCCTGCTGATTCATGAGGGAAATCTCAAAGTGAACTGTTATTCTACTTCCACCTTTATCCCTCAATGATATTATTGTCATTGGAGTCATGATGACAACGTTTTACCTTTTATCTTTCCCTTCAAAAATTAGTGTTTCATCATTTATTTTTTTATTAATTTCTTATTAAAAACAATCATGTTCAAGACATTATTAAGTGCTTGTTTGATAGAGCGATCTTGAATCGGGTTTATTATATAAGCCCGATTTACGTAAATCGAGATAAATCTCCTCCACATATTTATCTCGTAGACCGTAAACGTTACTTCATATTCCGTAAATTACAATTCATAAGCACTTATGAAATTTTCAACCGCTATTCCAAATAAGCTCTAAGTGTTATATATGATCATCTTTTATCACTTTATAAAGAACTCATCCCTTTCTGTAGACCTAATTTTTGTAGGATTTATTAGAAACATGACATGTCTTTAAATTTAAAAAGCCCTTAAAGTGATATTTATAAATCAACCAACAAACAAATTCTTACATCCACGATTGTATTTGAGTTATGAGTCTAATACTTATAAACTATACCAACTTTTATTGGATTGGATAATGATAACTTTATAATTTTGTAAAAAAAATTAGCAAAATTAGATCTTAATAATTAATTAATTATCCATGATCTATATTACTTTTCTACGCTGCGAAGTGTTTTTTGAATCCGAAACCAAATCATTGAGGAGGGTAAATTGCACGTAAGCCTCATCATAACTGTCCTTCAATCGAACCACCCTACCAAGGACGGCATAGCTATTACAGAAATTAGAATTAGAATTGAAGCAACTTCAAAATCCATATTAACGGAAAGTCAAAAAAACAATGTTGAAATTCTAGCCTGAGTCCATCTAATCCAGCTTTTAGTTATTTTTCTCCCAAAATATTCAAATCAGGCCAGCCATCATAACTTGAAAAAATAAATTTAGGCCAACACGTTAGCAAAATTTCATACTTATCTTCGTTTTACTAATCCGGTGGGCTATGAAAAAGTCCATCTCGTTGATTGCTCACAGTTTCACACCCACCTTCGTCTCTATCACTCAAGGCCTATCGTTCCTCTCTGGCACCTACAAAGCCACCTTCCTCTCTCACACTATCTCCTCCATTTCACATTCTTCTCTACTCATCACTTTCTTCAACAATCTACGCCCAATTTTCTTTCTTCTTCTTCTTCTTCTTGTCCGAGAAATTTACAGAGGGCTATTTGTCAGAAATTTCGTCGAACACCTTGTAGGCGTGAAGATGAGCGGCAAGGGACAGAGCCAGAGCGCGTTCGTGAGGTTCATTACTTCACCGATCAGAGCTTTGGGAAGAGCGAGAGATTTTTACGTGCGAAGCATAACGAAGTGTGGTCATAGTATGAACTACAGTAACCCTGTGGATCCAGTTGGGAGATTCGCGGCCTTTCCCAGAAGCTACAGTGTCGCTACTTCGAGGTCTGATGAGAGTGAGGATTTCACAGAGCTCGTGAGAGCAGCGTCGGCGAGGACTTTGGCCGATAGAATCAACGTGGATTTGGTGCTGAAGCAGCACAACGCAACGGCACAGCAACAACAATCTGTTGGATCAAAAGGATTGCCCAAATCCACCAGTGTAGGGATGGCGAAAATTGACGAAGATAAGCCTTATGATTTAGCAGATTGTGGTGTTAATAGTGGTATTCCAGATTTGTACCCTAGAAGTAAAAGCTATGCTGTGAGAAAGAGAACTGTTGCTTTCTGAATTAACTGATTCTTCGCCTGAACTCTGTTTCAGGCCAAATGAACGTTAAAAAAAGAAAAGATTCTGAGATCAAAACAAAATGAGATTGGGGGATGAGGAGAGATATTTGTGAGCCTGTAAAAAATTTTATCATTCTTTTTTTCTTTCCCCATGTTGGTGCTGGTGGTGTTAGATTCTTTTAATTGTATTGTTTGAATTCGATCTGATTCTCTCTTTTGCTTTTGTGAAAGTTACTATTTTGCATTCTTCTTCTTGCCTGCTTATTCTGTGCTTAAGATTCTTATATGGTGTGCTAACGCATTCAACGGAGAAACCCAACGAGTTTGGGGAAAAAGGCGAAGTGTCTGTTTTGGGAACACAAACGAAGCACTTTTTCAAAACTGAGAAAATTTCTTTTCACATATTCATTCTATAAATCAAAAAATATTTTTAAAAAACAAAAACAAATATGCACGAAGCAACACGAGTTTGCAGGCCTCTTCAGATGAATTACTCCAAAATAATTTATCAACTTTTGTCATTCATATGAAAACTCATGCACTTTAAATATGGATCAACTACTGCAAGTTTAAAACTACAATTATCCGCATCAGTATTAAAAAAAGATATCAAACAAGAAGCAGTTGTCCCAGGGTTTCTATATTATATATTTTTTAATTTAAAATGTGTCTAGCTCATCTTTGCGTTTTATTTAGAAAAAAAGGAAAAATATTTTTATTATAAAATTTTCGAGTTAATTGGTGGGGCAGATGCTGATAATAAACACGAGAGACACAGAATAATTACCTCTCCTGTTGGTTAATGTTGAATTGTTGATGTACGGTATATTTATTTAATTTTATTAAATTAAAAAAAAATAGTTAAATTGATTAATATAACATGTATTTTTTAAAATATTATAGTCATTTTTCTTAATAGGGGTAATTAGGAAAATATTGATAAATATAATAATCATATCTTATATTTATGATCAAAACTAACCCTTAAATATATCTTATATTAAGTAGTTAAAGGAATATTTGGGAGTGTTTATTTTAAAAAACAAGAAAATATTATTTGCGAGTGCGCTTTTATGCCAAGCTTTAACTATGCGTATTTAATTGTAATATTCTATGATGATGATTCAGAACACCCCAAGAAGGTGGTTGATAATTAAATAGTTGTGAAACTGTAAGTTTCACGTGCAATAGTTTTTTATGAAGTCCGTACAACTTGTATGCCACCCATCTGGTTAAAATATATACAGGGGAGTAGTTGATTTTAATAATAGATATAAGGTATATTTTTTAATTTTTTTTTATTAATATCCCTCAATAATAATAATTGAGGAGAGGGGATAAGGGAATTAAAAATAATATTAAGATATTTTTAAGAATACATATCATATTAATTAATTTTATTAAAATTTTAATATAATAAAATTAAATAAATAAGTCTTATATTAAGATTGGATGGAGAATGAATAAAGAAAATCTATAAGCAAAGGATAAAATATCAGATACGAGTGCAACACAATTACTAAGAGGATAGAACTTTCTTACCAATTATTTGAGCGGTAATAGTGTTTGTCCCAGAATTTTGAACTTCAAAATATTTAATTTAAGAAGTCGACCTTCCTACCTTGCTAAGAGGATAGAACTTTCTTACCAGTTGAACAGCGTTTGGTGGCTTATTGAGTTAATTCCTGGCACACACATTAGCTCGTCATCTATTTTTTTTTTATATAAAAAAAAGCACATTCCACGCCAATGATAAAGTGCCTCAATGTAAAGGATTTATTTAACGTCATACACTAATACTCCTCCAGTTCATACTTCATAGCATCTAAAACACAATAATAGTATTTTTACGCATTTTCTTCTTTTGTATTATTAAATTTAATAATTAATTAATTCATTATAATTAATGTAACATTGACTTTTTGGGTCAAAATATAATACTATTGACTTTTGACCAGAGTATATTTGAAAAGTTTAACACATGTTTCACATATGCAATGATACATGTTCAAACCAAGTTAATAAACCCTTGTTAATTCTTTCATGTGAAATTACTATAAGGTCCTAAATAAGGGACTTAATTACTAAGAAGTCCTAATAACAAGTGAAGCATTATCATTTTTTTACTCTGAAATTTGTCATTGTAGGCTCTTTAATTATTATTTGGACTTTTTGATAATTAAATATTTTCCTTAAGATCTCATAATAATTCTTCCTTCTTTCATTTATAGGGAGTTGGCCCTTTTGATCTGAACACCAAAGGTTTGTTTGGTACGAGGGGAGAAAAGATAGTTGAGTTGGATTTTAAAATTTAGAGAAGTTAGGTTAAAAATTTTTAATTAATTTTTCTTACCTTTTTATCTTCTTTATTAAAATTTTGTAACTTTACTTTCCCATTTTTTTAAAACTCTAATTTATAAAAATTTTCGCTCCACTTCTCTACCCTCCCCTCGCCCCTCCTCCAAATCCTTCATACCACACAAATCACAAAACAAAAAATATAACGGCCAGTCAAAGTTTCAACTTTTTACTAAACGCTGCACTTTTCCCAAACTTTTTCTACTCATTGGGCAAGTTTCTCGCTATAAATCACCCCTAAAAAAAAATAAAAAATACAGCATTAGATTAATATAAATAGCTACATTTTCAATACCATATTGAGTTTTTGCTTCATCCATTATCTAGAGGATAAGCTTTGACGAAACAGTAAGATTGTATCACATCCAAAAAACAACCTTCTTGATTGTGAGAGTACAACTATTTTTATACGTTTTTCTTAGACCCCACCTAGTAAAAGTCTTACACACTAAATCGCTTCTTCATCGGTCATCTCTTTACTTCCTCTTTTCATTTCATACTTCCTTTTTAGCCCTATATAATGAAGAAGTCAAATATATCTGCCGTGCTTATAAATACAAGACAACTAGTTTATTCATCAAGATCAAGGAGGGAGCGTTTAATTAATTAATTTATTTTTTTTTTGGCCAAAGGAGGGATTTTTTAATTAATGCACATACTTGTGCACATATCTGTTTAGTCCAGTGTAGTTCTCTCAATTTAAGTATTCTAAGTTTCAAAGCCCATGTCACCCGAAAATAAAGGTTCCAAAGCCCAAGTTGGAAGAGTCCCATTATCAAAACTTAGGCTTCTTTATTGTGCCCAACTCTTTTTCGCTCTCAGTTTTTCCTACCTTTTTAATTCTCGTGTTACTCTTGCACGTTGTCTTTTTTCTTCCAACGATATTTGAATGCTTTGTCAAAAAATAATGATATAATAGGACGAAAGAATGCCGCGTCTGTGCCTACTTCCTCCTGTGTTTTCTGCTTATTTTCAGCATTTGACTGCAATTTGTGGCTTAGGTTTCATCAGATATCCAAGGGGAGGAATATCAATTTTTCATTTGGGAGTTCAAGGGGAGAATAACCTGTTGAACTGCAAAATTGACGAGAGTTCTAAATAAATACTGTAGCACTAGGACGCATTTACTATGGAGCACTTGACTGCAAAAATGAAACACGTTCAATGAGTCTCTACTGAAGAACTCTCTCTGGGGCACCAATGATAGCCTTGGTAAAATATCAAAGAGGTTTAATCTTATGGGAGGAGTCTAAAATATATTCATTATGTACCATCAAAAGGTACATCCTATGTAATTTAACAACTGACGAAAAGAACAAGTGGACAAAAGTTAACAAAAAACTAGAATTTCGTCCAGAATTCTTCCAAGCATCCACCCCCAGCCCCTTAACACCCATTTCAGTGAGAAATGATTCATAAGATAATGTCTTTTGAGATATACAAATGATATAATGTGCCTTTCCAGTTTACAGTCCTCAAAACAAGGGGCCATGTGTACCTTTGAGGTACGTTCTTAACCAAAATTAGTTCATGCGGGCTCCAAAAGAAAAGATAAATAAAGGCATAACAACCTCCAGTCACTATTTTTGCCCTGTGCACCACATGGCATTTTCAGGACAAGAGTTATAGATAATACAACAAAACCGAAGTTAAACTGTCTCTAAGCTGGTACCTTTTGGAGCTCCTGGACTTCCATGCAGATAAGCAGAGGTGGATGATTTAAATCCCCTTCAAGGATGGATAGCCCAGTGAATGAGCAAATGAAGGATTTACACATGTAATACTCCGAGTTTTACTTATCACGCAATTCTCTTTTTGGAAGTAAATCAGGCCTCCAGAACCATAATCTGAACCTCAGGCCTAAAACCATTTAAAAATATTATTTTTCGTGTTCAAGACACCATACAGAAATAATAAGATCACAAGTTGAACTGAAATTTGAAGAGATGGAATAAAGATTTACCAATGGGACGCCTGGAGAATAACTTTAGCACCTCATCAATGAATATAACCTGGACAACAAAAATGACATTTTCAATGGTAAAAAAGAAAAAAAAAAAGGATAGAGTTAAAATGTCAGCTTTCCTCTTCTAACTCGTATTGAAATTATGAACCCCCCAAATTAGAGGGTTGAGCGAGATTATTTTCCCCTCTCATATTACACCGGAACATCATGGTAAATGTAGCAAAAAAGCCAAGAGAGTGAATCTGACATATTACGGAGGTGGTTTAGGGATGTGAACTTGAATAGAAACCTAAATTTCAGAGTAATATGCACAATGTGGAGACAAAATTAAATAAAACACATCTAGAGGCCAAATATTTAATAGTACAATCCAGTGGCACAAAAATGAGCGTCCAGAAATTCAATGCTAAACTTGAAGCAAATTCCAGAGGAAAACGATAATTCAAAATAAAATCTAATTGATCTAAGGAAACTATTCAAATTATGATGTCGTATATAAACCTTATCTTTGGGGAATTTGGCATGACAAATTAGTTCTGCAAAGCTCAAACCATTAATTCCATATAAAAAATTGTTCAAAAATTAAGTCAGTCAACACATAGCTATTTACACAGTCAAGTGTTATGTGGATCAATTACAAAAATGTGTTTCTAAGATGTAATGGCATTTTTAAAATTTCCATAGAGGAGAGCAACCTGACCATTGTTGATGCCCTCAGATTGAGAAATTTTTTTCCAGGAATGTTGAAATATATTATATTATTATACCATGAATTCCAAATTTAAGGAAATTAACCCAAATATCAGAAGGGGAGGGGGAAGAAGCTGCAGGGAAAGATAAAGAGAAGCTACATACAGGTAATGAAAGATACAGGACAATCAACCAGTCATCCCAGGATAATGGTGTTACCTGCAGCCAAATAATGATCACAATTCAGAATTCCTTATGATTGTGACAGAAAAGCAAAGCTATTGATTCAGGAAGAACAGAAATGTTCACAGCTACAAGAAAGTACTTACAGAGAAAAGAACTGAGAGAGGATGCACATACAAAATAAGCATGTGAAGAAGCAGAGTAAGAATTATTGAACCAACAAGCCATAAGTTACTCCACGGAGGGATAACCCTGAAAAGACAAGTAAAGATCGTTAAAGCACAAGTGTTGGTATTTCAACCCCCACCTAATAATCCATACTTTAACTGAGATATGACATGCTGCTGATTTCAGAGACATTCTATAGCCCTCACATTAAAATATGCATAAAGGAATAAAAAAACTGAAAATGAAGCCAGATCACATAAAATTACTCACAGAAGAGATTGGTTCTCGCTAAGATTGTTCAAAGCATTGAACATCTCAACAACGACAAGCACAGTCATTGCTACAGTAGATGGGTGTCGATCATCAAATATACTGCATGGGTAGGTTGTCTGCCTTGTTGGGCAAGTGTCAAAATTCATCTGGAAGCAAGAAAAAAAATATTGAGATGAAATCATTAAGTGAGAACAGAAAATAACATGTAATTGTGGAATAGGTATAACTAAATTTATTGACAGAATCACAAAGGTTTGAGTAAAAGTTCAAAGTTTAATAACCCCATGAACTTATTTTATTGGACCATCTAAATGTATAGAAATTAGAAAGCAAAAGGAGAGTAGATTCCTACTTCAATTAGTAACATAATATTAATTTATATCCTATTCAAAACTTTATCCTAACAAAACAGAACACTTAAGCTGATTAATTTCTGTCCTATCCTAAATGCATAGAAAAAGAACATAAAAATAACAACACAAATAAGCCTTAATTAAACCAAAAAAAAAAAAACTAAACATCTTAATTGAAACAAGGTGAGCCTCTTCTAGAAGGGATAAACACCAGCTTTGACCCCAATTGATGGGTATTCAAGTGGAATGGGTTACATTCCCTTTGCTATTCATTCTAGAACACTTTATTTAGTGACACTTCACTCAAAGTTTTCTCATTGGTTAGAACATATGTAGCCCTTTTTGAAAGGGCTAACCACCAACTTTGATATCAATTGATGGGTACTCAAGTAGAACGGGGAACATACCCCAAAAGCTAGCTATTTAGGCAGGAGAACCAATCCACTTAAATACCCTACAGAGCATCCTTACTCAATGTGGGATTAGGCATCTCATAAAACCTTAGTCTCCATCAGAAACTCAACTTATGCCATAGAGTAGCTGTTTCTGCTCAAGTTAATTCCATGTAGCAAGTATTTCTTAATTCACATGTACGCATATGCAAAGTATAAGAGAATCACTAAGCTCATACTAGCATTTTGTGTTCTGAGCGTCTCAATTGTCAAGAAAGCACAAATAACTAAAATTGAAGAAATAGTAAAATTTTACCAATTCCGTATATGGCAGTTTTGGGCCACCGTCAGAGTAAACAAACCACCAAATAAAACCAGCAATAGTAGCAAGACCGACATAAGCTGCATCAAACACCAAAAATAATTATGACCCATGCAGAAATCCATTGAAGGTTTCTTACAAAACCATTTAAGCACAATAAATACATTAATACCACATATCTAGCAATCTTTTTTCGAGGAAATGAAAAATACGCTTGATAATTTTTGTCTTCCACATTAGTATTATTATAATAAAAGAACTTTCTTAATAAATTGATCCAATTTCTAGCCTAATTACTTGTGCTTTGCAAGTTAATACCTCATTAATTTTGGAATCTAAATGTGTTTATAACATATATAATGCTCTGGCATGAATGTAATCCATAAAGAAGGATGCATAATTTCCATAGAAGAAGCATATTGAGATTCTCAGGTTAATAGTGATGGCTCACTGGATCATGACTGACAAATCTTAACCCCTAAGCAAACCATAATGAAGATTTTACAGACCGATGACAACTCAAAAAATTTGAACCTGAACACCTTCCATAAGTGTGTAAAACCAGTATATGCAACTTCTCCTTCCCATTTGAGCATGTTGTGAGAAACATGAGGTTGCTGAGGAAAACTACTGTGATGGATGTAAGAGGCATATGTAATTATGTATTATGTCTCAACACTATGATACAGGAATAAGGCCATTGTTGGAAAAACAAAGATGCGGTTTTGATAGCTTCTTATCAATATACTACTAGGACATTATTAGACAACATGGAAAAATAATAAATATCAATAGATCTGATACTATTGTGTGTGCGTTCATTATTTAAAATTTGATACCCAAATGTTTTGACAAGTTCTTGTCTTCCAAAGCCTTTATCTGAGAGTTTTGAGCATTTGAAATATATTTCTAACATTTTAATGCTTTCAAGTTTCAATTCTTTTTCCTCCAAGCAGTCTATTCTATTCCAATCAGTTTTGGCATTACCTTCAATATTTTGACCCAGCAAATTGAAGGGGGGAATGCAGAAAAAGAGGGACATGGGGCCAGACATAGTGGGCTAGGATTTGATATGGATACAGATAAAGATATGGGTGGAGAAAGCAAGTATTGATGCTTCTTAGGTGACATACAAAACAAATGGAAGTAATTTTGGAAAGAAGTTCACACCACAGAGAATTAGGATAAAAAACATAACTAGCCAAGATATAAATGACAGACTAAGATGTATACGACAGCAGTGCTCACCTCCAATTACTAGATAACGGAAGAACAACCACCCTGTAACCACTGCTTCATTCACCTGCACATTCATAATGAGTTAAAGTGCCAGAGAAGTACAATTATACATCATCGTGTTAGAGCATTAAGAAAGCAAAACTTGTGACATGGTTACACTAACAAAAAATCAATATGGCGGGCATAATAGCAACAAAAACCCAGCTAAAATTCAAAATTATGCACGTATAATCAACTGTTTATCTTGAACGGTGAAATCAGATAGAAGCCTCATATTCAAGGGCTACCTCAGTACCTTGCGAGGTTTGGCCTTCATTACATCAGAATCTGGCTTATTAAAGCCAATAGCAGTGGCAGGCAATCCGTCAGTAACCAAATTGACCCAAAGCAGCTGGACCTGGTATAAGTTACAGGATAGTACGGAATTTAAAAGCTTCGTTCCTCAATAATACAAAAATGTATCCATATTATGTGAGTAATTTGCATTTGATGATGAATGTTGCTGGCCTACTTCATTTTGTATGATAATGCACTAACTTTCGGCTATCAGCTATAATTAAAGAGTCGGTGACAAATATAAGATAAGATGCCAACTAGGTGCAAGTCAGATACTCACAGGGGCAAGGGTATCAGGAATTCCAAGCACAGCTGCCACAAATATACAGACTACTTCACCAATATTAGAAGAGATCATGTATCTAATGAACTGCTTTGTATTGCTGTAAATGGCCCTTCCCTCTGCCACAGCCTACAAAGAACCTAGGTGATTATTTTCCTTTCACTTAACAGAAAGATGACTTCAAAAAAAAAAAAGGGAGCTTGACAAGAACAAAGATATGCTAGCATACCGCAACAATTGTAGCAAAGTTATCATCAGCCAGTACCATGTCTGAAGCACTCTGATAATAGAGTGAAGCAAAAGAATGAAATATGCATTTGACACAGAGTTGTTCAGGAATAATAAGTTACCAAAAAATAACACGGAGATGACTGTTAAGTAGATATGATAAAAACAAGGTAATTATGAGGCTCCCCTAGGAAGTGAACTACTTCAAGAATAAACAGGAAAGAAAATCCTGAAAATGTTCATTGAACTGCATGTCTAATTTAATTGGGATTCATCTTCTGGTTCATGTCTTTCCCAGAACTAGAAAAGCACAAGACTGGTGCATTTTAGAGAAATTGTGGTACCTTATTTAGATAGCTCAACAAGATGAAACTAGAGTAAATAGATGTGAATCAACACTTCCTACTTGAAAGCTTAAGTTGTTGAGTAAAGACCAATGTTTATTTTACAAAGAGCACCTTGTCCATATTCTAATAACATCTCTAACACACTCCAAGAAAATCCATTGGGCCTAGCGTGTGGACATGACACAATCCTACCAAAACGTATGCAGAAATTCAATTTTAACTAGGAGATGGGGGATGGGGATGGCAAGGGTTAAACTATTGACTACTTGGATCAATAATTGATACTATATGAAAGACCAAAAAAGAAAGGTGTAAGTGAGTGTTCACAGTTGATTTTATTGACATATCTAACAATAATAGGGAGAACAAAACAATAAAAAATATTAAACAACTATGAAGTGTTCATTCACAGGTCACTATGGGTTCAGTAGGCTTTTGACATAAGAATGCTACAAGTCAGGAAGTGAAAATGGAAAAAAATAAAATTGGCAGTCGATGATACCTTGGCAACAGCTGTGCCTGAGCCCATAGCAATTCCTATGTCTGCCTTCTTTAGTGCAGGTGCATCATTGACACCGTCACCAGTCATAGCAACCTAAATTATTGATCCCACAATAATTCAAAAATTCAACGAAAAGTAATACAACTAATGTCACTAAATTCTGATTGCAGCCAAGAAAATAGTTCTCACTTATGCCATTTCTACTTTTTCAACGATATAACTAGATCAACAAATACATACTGTTATAATAACAAACAAAAACTTTTTATTTTGACCATACCACTTCATTCTGGCGCTGCAATGCTTCAACCAGCATCCTTTTATGAGATGGCTCAACCCTAAAGGAAAATGAAGAAATGCAACTTTTACAATGAATTCTCAGGCAAAAGGTTGAGCGAAGAGAACAATACTATAATATGCTTTTGTTGATCTAATACAAATACAAGAATTTCAAATATCTACAACAGATGATGATAGATAAAATCCAATTTACCTGGCAAAAAGAGCCATACGTTGCAAAGCAAGAGTTTGCTGCATAGCTGGAAGTTCTTCAAACTCAGAAGCAGTATAGGAATGTTCATTAAATTCCAAGAAGTGGTCAAAAGCCCCTATCTTGCGGCAAAGTGACTCGGCAGTGGACTAATTTACACAATAGTTAATTTTACCCATTAACAGAGATTGAAGGCTGAATGCTAAAAATTAACAAAAACGTTCCAAAGAGTTTGATCACCTTGTTATCCCCTGTAACAACAATAACACGTATGCCAGCGGTCATGCATGAAAGCATTGCATTTCTTACTTCATCTCTTGGTGGATCATGCATTCCAACCTACATATAGAGAAAAGCTCAAGAGAGTGACTCTGAAATGATAAAATAGAAGTAGCATGTGTCAATGAACCAATGAAATTGAATGTTTTCATACAGAAAACTAGCATCAGCACAAATTGAGTTCCATACGTGAAAAAAAACTTCAAGAAAACCAACATAAAACGGGTGCGTTAAGTAGTGACTTGAGTTCAACACCTAATCTTTTCCGAGGAATAAAACAAAATCCCCCCCCCAAAAAAAAAAAATCTCTATCCATGTACTTATCTATGATATACTATGCATTCAGGTCCAATTTCAAGTGTAAACATGGCATGCTTATTTGAGTGCCAACTTCCGCATCTATGGCATTAAGTTATGTAAAGTTCATAAGCCTGAGCTTATCCTGCGCACAATTGTTCCTTAGCTTCAGTCTACACTTTTGTCCATAGCCAAAACGTGTATTAAGTTACAAGGGCAGTGACCATAATGTCTGAGTTAGTGCCTTGCATCATTTACTGCTTACAGCATATATAGCAATTACCTATAGAATATATTGCCATAAATAAAAACAGACTGGCAGGACGAGTAGATAGCTTCATTAGTAGTCGTTGAGAACCATTTCAAGTTGAAATCTAAAGCTTTTATTTAAAGACACATGGTTGGTTTTAAATTATCTATCACAGCTTCTCTTATGAAAGCTTTAATAGGCTTGATGCGTTAATAAAGAAAAGGCCCATCATATCTTGGGCTGAGACTTGATTTAAATTAAGTCTTGACCCCTTGTTATAAAGGCTATGATACCATGTCAAGCATCATTCCAAGTCTGAAGTTGAAACTTGGTGAAGATTTATGCTTGATTTTGTTATAATCTCTAACAAAGGTCCTAGTATAATTGTTCAAAACAAAAAAATAAACTAACCAAATTAGCATTGATCATAAAGGATAGGCTAATTTAAACAATATTTAAACTTTGCATTCTCCTTTGAAACGAAAGCATACCAACCCAATAAACGTAAGATCTTTCTCATCATCATAGGAAAGTCGTTGTTGACTCAAGGGCATCCATTTCAAGGCTAACGCTAGGCATCTCAATGTTGCTTTTCCTGCAAAACTGACCAACAAACATGTTAACAACTTCAAAAAAAGGAAAACCCAACAACCAAAGAAAGGACAGAATAAAGAACAGCATGAGTCCAGAAAATCTATCAGGAACTTCAAGGACAAAAATGACATGTCCGAAGCGGCACATGAACAGTAATTTTATAACAGAAAATCTATCAAGAACTTCAAGGACAAAAATGACATGTCTGAAGTGGCACATGAACATTAATTTTATAACATGATTAATGCAAGTGTGCGAAGGAAAAGACCTTAATTTGGTTGAATTTTGGTACTCAAATTTATTTTCATAGTTGAATGTGGGCGGCAAATGAACCAAACTTTCATTTTCATTAAACTTAAAAATTTTGCAGTACCCATTAAAGTTCAAAAATCATACGCAAAAATCTATTGAATTATTGATCTTTACGCACATGCCTACTAATGTTGTTCCTAATGGGGCTTAAATTAACTGCTAATAATGTATGCCTAAAATGCTGCAAACATATTGAATTATGTGACTTTTTACTTGCAATATTACGATTTGAAGTTTGGGCTAATGTTGATATCTCATAAAATGGACCAGAAACTTCGATCGAATTTCAGTTTTGTTGATTTGGCCAGGTGAGAGATTGGCTATATTATGGATCACATGAGAATAAACGGGAGGATTTGAGGAGGGAAGCAGTATGTCTACAAGTTATGATGACCAATCCCACTGCAGTTAGGAGAAAGCCATCATTTTTCAATTGTTTCTTATGATAGAGTACATTACAAGAAGGTGGGTACCTCAAGCCTCATTTAAGAAGCAGGCAATGTGTCTACAACAAACTTTGAAGCATCATGTCTATCTTTCAAATTCCTGGCAAAGTCCATTGTTAGATGTATGGTGATGGTTTGGGTCTTTTAGCCACCTCTTCAAATATATTCAAGATGAAGGTTTTGTAAATGCAACAGGGAAAAAGATGGGATAGGGTTAGCCTTGAAACCTATAGTTGACAATGATTGAACTTTATGTTGAATATGAGAGGAGGTATATCATTAAGATTAGTTTCCGATGAAACCAAGGTGGCAAAAAATTTCAATATGTCAATATTCTGGTGCTATAAAGATAGGATCCACCAAGCCTAAAAGATGGCATAAAGATTGTGTTCAATAGCTGTCTTCTTACCCACCTAAATAGCTGGATCCTTTTCTCATTGAAAACTTTTTGGTCCAGAAAAACAGTTAAAATGAGGGAAGAGGATCAACTATAGTAAATATTCTAGTTGAGTTATAGAATTCATACAAGTATCTAACTTTCTTTTCATTCACTGCTTATTCAGCTGATAGAAGTGCCTCAAGAAGCTCATGAGTATCTTTATCATCTATTTAGAATTCACCATAAGAATAAAGATAAAGAAACTAAAATTAAAAAATAGAGCATGGATAAAGATAAATAAAAAAGCAACCTGTGGAATCTTGAGTCTAGCTCAGCTCGAATATCAGCAGTAAGTGGCACAATGGAACCGTCATCATTACACATGATGGTTGTACATCTAGACATGATACTCTCTGGAGCACCCTTGGAGAATAACACATGAAGCTGATTTCGGTTGCAAAGGACACTCATCATTTTCCGATCTCGAGAAAAATCCAACAGATCTATCTGCAAATCATCAAAAAGCAAATAGTAGTTATGAGGCGAGCTTTATGTCCATAATTTCCTAAAAGGTGAATGAGTACACTGAGAATACTAATCAAAAAGATAAGTTGACCAACATGCTGAACCATACCTTTCTGAATTGTTCCTCCCAATAACGATTACAGTAAGATGCCCGCTCATGCTTGCTCAACATGTTCAAGGCTGATGGCATAGAATCAAAACCAGGGAGACCAACCTGAAAAACCAAAGGCCAAAGAAGAAACGAATAAGACCTCTAAAGTAGATACAAGCATACTGCTAACATAAACAAGAGTCACAACAAAAATGTTAAATAAACAAACTTTTTCTGCCAGTACACGGAGTGCTACTTCAGTTGACTCTCCTATTTTTTCATACTTTCCTTTATCATGGTTATACTGCAGGGTGGACTCATTGCAAAGGGCAGAACACATTGCTGTGTGAAGAAGACACGGCAATCGAGCCGGAATGTCAAGCTGTAAAACAATTAAATATTACAAAGTTGCACCACTAATGCAAAATGACCTAATGCCTATGCCAATATTGATTATATTATAATACAGGAAAAAAATTGTGATACTATATCCACATTACTTTTTCTGAAATAATGAAACAGAAGGCATCCAAGCCTTTTTCTTATCATTGTAAATAGAAGGCCATCAGTCTTTAAATTTTCAGGATCAAATCCATATTTTCCAAAGTATTACAGAATTGTATGTTTCAGAAAATGTTGTTTTCCTTCTGGCAAAAAGAAAAAAAAAGAAAAAAAGAAAAACTTGTTTTCCAATGTAGTAATCAGTAATGCAAAACTTATAAAGTCCAGCAGCATTAAATGTCCATCGTAAAGGGGGAAAAATAAAAATTCCGAAGTCAAAGAATCCTCAGATGCTTGGACTTTATTTTAGGCATAGCCTCAGGTCCCTTGATCCCTTTTCTTCAAGTTAGCTAGTGAGATGTCTTTGAGAATTTAAGCGGGTGTCTTTCTCGTTAATGAATGCTATAATCTGAGAATCATAAAGAATATCACCTGTACTCCCAAACTGTCAAAGATTATGCCTTCAGGTGCATATGTTGTTCCGCTAACATTGTATTCAGTAACAACAGGACTATGTTTTGCAGAGTGAACCACACATATCTGTGCCAACAGAGAATCATAAGGTGAAGGAATTCTCTGTAAAAGTTGCTAGAAATATTCAACTATAAGCAACCTGGAGTGCAAAAATAGACTTCGCCCGGTGGTTTTTTTTTTGGGGGGCGGGTGGTGCTCAGGAAATGGTTATCTTACAGAGCTTGCTATTTACAACTAAAACATTTCAAAACAGCTTTTATTGTATTTAAGCAGTATCAATGAAAGGATAGAATATTAGAAGTATATACTTCTTTCCTTTCTTTCTTCCCCTCACGCCCCCTCTATCTCTCTCCTTTCTCTTACCTCTCTTTCTCCTCTCTCTTTATTACCCCATTCCCCCTCCCTTCTTCGAGTCCTAAATCAGCGCTTTGTATTTTTTGTTGTCAGTTAAATATTTTAAATCCACATGAAGTGCATGAGAATTGAAATTTACGGTTTTAATCCCAAGAAAAGAACACCTTTGTCACAGACATCATATTGGTTGTCAAAGTTCCAGTTTTGTCACTGCAAATTACAGTAGTGCAGCCCAGTGTCTCCACAGAAGGTAAAGACCGAACAATAGCATTCAACCTAGCCATCCGCTTTGTTCCAAGAGCCAAACACCTGTTATAACATGATAAGTAATCAAATCAAGATAAGAGGGAGAGAATTTAGTTTTTTTATCCCAGTATATCTATGTTAAATGACATGTTATAAGTCTGAGGACCAGTTAATCCAGAATTTCTGTCCAAATAACAATGCAAAAATCAAGTGAAAACTGATACTAGAGCTCAGATGGATATAGAATGCAGCACAGCGTTCACTATAATCGAGAGGCAACAAGATGATCTATTTTATTGATGAAAGCTTTAACATTTGGCTTCAATATTTTACATCGTGTTTATTTTCAAGAATATCTGATCGTAATAGGCTATAGCTTAAGATTGTGTTTTATGGGCATTCTTACACACAGAAATTAATGTCTCGAAGGCATGACCTGATGGAAGAATCTTAAGAAATTTGCTTCAACTTCTAGGGGATAAATTCCTTATTCAATATGAATACGCATGCCAAAGTATCTTCATATATATTGAAATTACAGCCACCTCATAAAACATTTCTGTGCGGAGAAAGAGAATGAAGAATAACTTTAGACTCACGTTGTAACTACAGCAGGGAGCCCTTCGGGAATTGCTGCAACTGCCAGAGCAACAGCAATCTGGCAAGAATATGAATCGAATAAATTAATGAAGCATTTCATGTTAAAAAGTAAAAAACTATTATCAGAAAGATGAAAAAATCAACCATGTAGCCAGAGACACAAAGAACAGAGTACCAGAGCGAGTAGAAATCATTGCTAAAAGATTACTGAACAATGAAACTGCAAATTTTTTCTAAAAAAGGGAAAAAAAACCCTCACGTAGGGTAACAAACCTTAAAATAATGAATAGCACCCTGCAAGAAACCCCCATGAGAAGGATCACGAAAATGTCCGATATTTACAATCCACACCAATATGCAAATCCCTGCAATAACCTAATATACAGAAATTTAGGAAGCACCATATCAATCTTCAAAAATGGGAGAAAGTGAACTTGAAAGGTAAGCAATCCAGAGTTTTGACACAAATGCTTCTCAAATTCTCCAATATATTTTATCATTTGAAGCACCATATCACAGCTTGAATCAGAATCAATTATCATTACTTTCTAGCACACTTTTAAGTAAGCTGTAGGTCAGGAAACCAAAATGGCTTCATTCCAAACAATAAAATGCCGACCAACTAATTCAAATGGAACCGTAACAGCATCTGAATTTGCAAGGCAGCTAATATGGAAATACAATAATGTTAGTGAAATTTATCTGATCAAGTATTATAAATTATAAAATAAATAAAATGTGAAACATAACACTTGAAATGTTTAAACCTACAAATTTGGACCCTAAAAAGTAATGCATATAACTAGTAATCACCTTGGCCAAAAAGGTACCAAACTCGTCCAGCTTCTTCTTCAATGGTGTCACCTCCTGCAACCAAAAATAGAATGCAGATGCATTAGCACCATGATGCAATTTTGAAAGTCCAGGTTAGCTTTTCAAATCCACAAATCCTGGAAGGATAGATATGTGCAAGAATTAGATCTTAGAGCATTTTGACCAACTAAATATCATCCTTTCTCAGCTGTATGAATAGCTCAACTACATTGATAACCACATTATGACTGCAGGCTTTACACAAAAAATCATCTTTCACAGTTATTAAATCTCAAACCATCAGTCAGGTCTTCTGCACCCTAGAGAACTCTACCACAAGTGTGCCCAGCTTTGCTTTGATTCCATGCGTACTACTGATTTATTATCCATAATTACTAATTGGAAACAAAAACAAGTTTCCTAGAGCCTAAATTATTAAATCTCAAACCATCAGTCAGGTCTTCTGCACCCTAGAGAACTCTACCACAAGTATGCCCAGCTTTGCTTTGATTCCATGTGTCCTATTGATTTATTATCCATAATTACTAATTGGAAACAAAACCAAGTTTCCTAGAGCCTAAATCATCCATCCACAGAAGATCACCTGATGCTCTATCTATAGCATGAGACAAACCCTATTTCACAAGAATGCAAGCACCAATACCAATAAGATAATGTATATCACCAAAAGGCAGCAAAACTAAACTTGATAATGTTAGACAATTATATATGATTGATTATTTGTCCCATGCAGGATCTGCATTTTCCTCTCTTTTATTGGTAGAAGAGAAAAAAATCCAGCATACATACATATGTCACTGCATTATTTTGTTCTGGATATCATAAGCAAAGTCAAAAGGCTGCTAGTTCACGGATCACAAAATGAAAAATATCCAGTAGCAGCTGAGAAAAAGGGATAAAGCTATAGCATCACCGGTAAAGCATTTAATGAGCAAAACACAATTCTTACATCTTCTGTTTGCAACATTGAATCTCGTATGCTGCCCATGGCAGTGTTATGACCAACTCCCACCACAATTGCTCGTGCCCTACCAGCAACCACAACTGTTCCCTGACAGGAAAAAATAAACCTTTCTAATTGGCAAGTAAAAGAAGTGTCCAAGACCCAAATAATAAAAACAATGGCCTCTAACTTGGTTAATTCAAATGTCTATGATAGAAATGTATAGAAACATAAGATGCACCAGTAGAAAAGGGCATTGTGGATATCAGAGACTACATCAGGTTATTAGCTTAGCAAGGGATTCATTATTCTCACCGAGAACAATATGTTTGTTTTGTCTTGATATACAGCCTTTGTTGCTGTGGTAATTTCAAGTTCTTTTGCCACGGAGTTGCTCTCACCTACCATCATATTTTAAGAAGTCATTAAACCAGTAAGTATGCCTCGGTCAGGATAGAATTGAATGGCAATGAGATAGCTTCCAAGACCCTTCCTTCCCATTCAAAAAACCTAATTTCAGTGTCCCCCCAAATTAGGAGAGTCAAGGATAGGATGACCAGCATTATATATAGACAGTTGTGTATGAAAAGAAGAGGAGAAAAGAGAGAAAGGTAAAGAGTAGCATGGGCATTATCTTTGTTAATAATCACTTTAAACTAAAAGCTTAAATCGTTGTAGCAAAAGCTAATTCGTTGTTTTATCAGTACCAAGTATATAATGAAGAATCTATCAATAAATCGTTTTGAAAATAAACAAACACCAAGTATATAATGAAGAATCTATCAATAAATCTATATCTATAATCTAAAATACAACTGGAGGGAACTGCACTGTTCCAAAGCCATGAACAACACAGATCCCTTAGGATGCATGCAGAGAAAGTTCTTTATGTTTTTTCCCCTTTTTTTGTTTGGTTCCCGTGCAGCTGCACAATTCCTACATCTAGTTTGAAACAAGCAAACATGAAATTGTAGAAACATTTATTGTTCATTGAGAAAGCCACAAAGTAAATCATCCAATAATGATAAAATAGAATACCCACTATCATTCTGCAAGTAAATCTTACATTTTTTTTTCGTGAAAAAACTTAACACAGGAAACATTTAAAATTGCTCCAGTGTATGATGTATATATAGGTATACCTGTAAGAATAGCCTGATCAACACGTACTTCATTACTCAGCATCTCAATCATCCTCATATCAGCAGGAATTTTGCACCCAACTTTTCAATACACAGACAAAATAGAGATAGTGACTTTCATTCCTACGGGATAATATTTAAATAATTCAGTTCGTCTGTAGGCATTACATAATCTGCTTACCAGAAATTTCCACAATATCGCCAGGAACAATTTCAGTTGCTGGGAGTATGGAAAAACAACCTGCAAAAGACAGATCCTGCCTGCTTTAAAATCCTAACAATCTCAAACATCAATTTATGTTTTTTAAGCAATTCATTTAAGATTTTCATAATATCACCATGGCAGATGAAAGAACTCGTATCAAAAAAATTTAGCACGCTAAGCACATGGATGGGGCAAAAATTGATACCCGACCTAACTACTGTTTTTCCTCTAAACAGAGAACAGTCTAAAAAGATGTGGTGTCAACGAAAAGTGACTTCAAATATTTTGTTTGAGGACTTGTCAGAACATAGCTAAGGAGTAGACACAGGTCAAGGAGGAAAAAAATGTTATGAACCCTGTAGATTTAAGCTGGCAGCACCCAGAAAATAGCAACAGAAATATGGAACTTGAGGGAAATACTGAGATTTTGATATTAATGATGAAAGATAGAATCAGTTACAAAAGGTGACTTCCTGATTCTAACTCAAAATCCTATTCCCTAATATATTGCAGAAGAAAAATAGAACAGAACCATACCAAGGTGAAAGCAAGGTCCTTACTGGTGTTGAGAACCCGTCCTCTCCTAATGTCTAAGAAATCCCAAATGAAACCTCGTAACCCCCAAAAGATAGCAGAACCCAAAATATAAGCAATAACAAAGTGATACATGTGACCCCCTATGATTAGTCAAGTCTAGAGCCACCCTACAACCTTAATTAGCAGTCCTAGATGTCACTCTAACTTTCCTTTTATATGTTTGTTTGAAACCAGAAGTTACATCATTACCCTCCCCTAAAAGTTTCACCTTGTCCTCAAGGGGAAAGTCGGGAAATTGGTTGGATATTGTTGTAGCCTCTTCCCATGAACTCTCAAAATCTGGCAGATCCTTCCATTTGACTAACACTTCCAGCTGCCCATTCGTAAGTCTCCTCCCCTTGTAAATCTCTTGAGGCTGGACTTGCAATTCCCATGTGGCAGAAAGGGTGGGGGGAATTGTAGGAGTCACTGCTACTGAACTTACACACCTCTTAAGCTGAGAAATATGAAAAACAGGATGGACACGGGTTGTGGGAGGAAGTTCCAACTTATAAGCTACTTTTCCAATCTGCTCAATGATTTTAAAAGGGCCATAGAAATGTGGGCTGAGCTTTTCGTTGAGTTTCCTAGCGAGAGTCTTCATTCGGTAGGGTTTAATCTTCACATACACCATGTCGCCTATGTCAAAATGAATGTCCTTACGGTGCTTGTCAGCTTGTTCCTTCATATTACTCTGAGCCATGGTAAGGTGTTCTGAGAGTTGCAATGATAGCATTTCTGGACTGGATCTGTTCATTAACTGCTTCAATCATTGAGGGCTCATAAAAAAGTAGGTGGATCCCTTCCATAAACTGCTTTGAAAGGTGTCATTCCCGCTGCACTGTGATAGGAGGTATTGTACTAATATTCAGCCCAAGATAACCATTATACCCATTGAGTAGGCTTCTCGCTTGCAAAGCGACGCAAGGATGTTTCAAGCCCCCTATTTAGCACCTCAGTTTGACCATCGGTCTCGGGATGATATGTTGAACTGAGGCATAATTGTGTGCCAGCTTGTTTAAACAACTCCTTCCAAGACTGAATTACAAAAATTTTGTCCCGATCAGAGATAATGGATTTAGGAAACCCATGCAACTTAACAATATGAGCAACAAATTTCTCAGCAACATCTTTTGCAGTAAATGGGTGAGCAAGGGCTAGGAAGTGAGCATATTTAGTGACTCAGTCCACAACCACCATCAATGTGTCATACCTTTTTGTTCTAGGAAGCCTAGTGATAAAGTCCATACTAATATCCTCCCATGCTTGTTGAGGAATGGGTAGTGGCTGCAGCAATCCTGCCGGAGATAGGGCTTGGTACTTGTTCCTTTGGCACACGTCACATTGAGATACATAGTGCTGAATGTCTTTTTTCATGCCTTCCCAGTACACTACATTGGCCATCCTCTTATAGGTTCTTAGATAGCCCGAATGACCTATTATTGGAGAATCATGAAATTCTTTTAGCAGCAAGGGAATTCTGCAAGAACCTTTTGGTAGTACCAGATGTTCTTTATAGTGCATATACCCTCTTTTCAGCCTGAATCCCTCTATACTGCCAGGTTTGGTTATGATTTGCTGCAAAATGTGACTGAGTTTTGGATCTGCCTGCACTTCTTTTGCCCATTCTTCACTGTCATCAAATTGCCATAAAGACAGCTCACACATCTCTAGATCTCCTTGCCTTGAAAGTGCGTCTGCCGCTCCATTATCTTTACCGGGCTTATACAATATTTCGAACTTGAATTCCATTAGTTTAGAGACCCAATGCTGCTGATTTCCCTCATAATTCATTGCTTCAATAAATATTTTAGGGCTTTCTGATATGTTCTTATAATAAATTTCTGCCCCCATAGGTAGTGTCTCCATTTTTTAACCGCCATGACGATTGCCATGAGTTCTCTCTCATACATGGAACATTGATGTGTTCTCCTCGAAAGTTTTTGGCTGAAATAAGCCACAGGTCGGCCCTTTTGCATTAACATAGCCCCTACACCTGTTCCGGAGGCATCAGTTTCCAATTCAAAAGGGAGACTGAAGTCTGGTAATGCTAGGACAGGGAGAGTAGTCATGGCTGTCTTAAGCTGTTTAAAAGCTTCAGTAGCAGCATTTGTCCACTTGAAAGCATCTTTCTTAAGCAAATCAGTAAGCGCGCTCGCTATCTTCCTATAATTCTTCACAAATCTTCGATAATAACCTGTCAACCCCAAGAATCCCCTTCATGATTTAATGTTGTGGGGTCTTGGTCACCTCACCAAGCTTTCAATCTTGGTAGGATCTGCTTGTACCCCTTCCTTGGTTGTAACATGACCAAGATATTCGACCTTGGGTTAAGCGAAAGTGCACTTTTTCATATTTATCACCAGCTGGTTTTCTCTTAACACAGACATAACAGTCTCCAAATGTTGGAGGTGAGTAGTAAAATCACTACTATAAACAAGTATGTCATCAAAAAACACAAGTATGTCATCAAAAAACACAAGTACAAATTTTTGCAATCGTTCATGAAATACCTCATTTATCAATGCTTGGAAGGTGGAGGGGGCATTCGTCAACCCGAATGGCATAACCTTAAACTCATAGTGCCCTTCGTGTGTTCGAAAAGTTGTTTATGTTCATCCCCAACCTTAATACGGATTTGATGATAGCCTGACTTGAGATCCAACTTTGTAAACACCTCTACACCTTTTAGCTCATCCAACAACTCATCAATAGCTGGTATGAGAAATTTGTCAGGTACTTTAATTCTGTTCAAAGATCTATACAACAACAACAAAGCCTTTATCCCATTAGGTGGGGTCGGCTATATGGATCGCACGATGCCATTGTACTTTGTCAAAAACCATAGATTTCGATATATTATTAATTAGAAGGTCTCTCTATGACCTCATTGAGCGTTCGTTTTGGCCTTCCTCGACCTCGTCTAATAGGACTTCATCCTGCTTGATCCACCCTTCTCACCGGAGCACTCAAAGGCCTACGATGAACATGTCCAAACCACCTCAAACAATTTTCTACCATTTTTTCTTTAATAGGAGCCACTCCCACTCGTTCATGTATATGAGTATTACAAATCTTGTCTTTTCTTGTATGGCCACTCATCCATCTCAACATCCTCATTTCAGCGACTCCCATTTTATGCTCATGTTGTCCCTTTAAAGCCCAACATTCACTATCATATAGCATTGCTGGTCTTATAGCAGTCCGATAGAACTTTCCTTTTACCTTATTAGGTACTTTACGATCACAGATAACTCCAGTAGCTTTTCTCTATTTATACCATCCGGCCTGAATTCTGTGATCGACATCTCCATCAATTTCACCATCTTGTTGTATAATTGATCCTAAATATCTAAATTTTGTCACTTGTGGGATGACTTGCCCTCCCAATTTAACTTTCACTTCCCTTTGGTTTTGTCCTTTATCAAACTTGCAATGCATATATTCAGTTTTGTTCCTACTAAGACGAAAGCCCCTCAATTCCAAAGTCCGTCTCCATATCTCAAGAATCTATAATCAATGCAAAATCTCCAACTGCCATCTTTCTTTTTTACCAACAAAACCGGGCTTGAATAGGGGCTTTGACTTGGTTGTATAATCCTTGCCTTAAGCATATCTTTCACCATGCTTTCTATTTCATTCTTCTGAACATGTGGATACCTATAGGGACGTATATTTGGGGGCTGTTCCCCTGGCTTGATAATGATGGCATGGTCCTTAGAATGGTGTGGAGGCAACTCGGTCATATCTTGGCACACAGAGTCGTAGCGGTTCAACAACAGTTGAATTTCTGGTAAAAAGGAAGAGTTATCTTCTTTCCCAGCCTCTGTCAGCCCATTAAATTCGATCATAAAAGCTTCTCCTCTCTTCTGGACAGATTGGATTAGTGATTTAAGGGAAACTTGAGCCTTGGTCAAGGTAGGATCTCCTTTTAAACACACACGATTGCCCTTCTTGCCAAGTTTCATGGTTAGCTGATTCCAATTCATCTTGACCTCTCCTAATGATTTCATCCACTCCACTCCCAATACGGCGTCAACACCACTTAAAGGAAAAGAGTAGAAAATCTGTGTTACATCAATACCTTGCACCTTCAAGTTGACATTCCGGCATCTTGATGTTCTGCTAACGTTGTGGCCATCACTCACAGTAACGGTGTAAGCCTGGACCTTTTCACACGGTAGTTGTATTCTAGTGACGAATTCCTCTTATATAAAATTATGGGTGGCGCCGCTGTCTATCAAAACCACCAACTCCTCTATTCCCAACAGTCCTTTCATCCTTGGCGCTGGGTGCATCAATGTCCACCTTTACTCATCTTTTCCCCATTCTTGTGTTTTTTACTTGAGCCTGCCTTCATCCTCATAACCACTTCTCTCATGATTTCCATCCCACTATCCGCTTGCACAGGTGTGTTACTGTTTCTTTTAACTCTTGCACGTCGTTCGCCATCTCTGTTCTCTCCAACCTCCAAGGATCGTAAGCTTTGATACCAAAATGTTATGACCCTTGTAGATTTAAGCTAGCAGCACCCAGAAAACAGCAACAGAAATCTGGAACTTGAGGGAAATACTAAGATTTTGATATTAATGATGAAAGATAGAATCAGTTACAAAAGGTGACTTCCTGATTCTAACTCAAAATCCTATTCCCTAATATATTGCAGAAGAAAAATAGAACAGAACCATACCAAGGTGAAAGCAAGGTCCTTACTGGTGTTGAGAACCAGTCCTCTCCTAATGTCTAAGAAATCCCAAATGAAACCTCGTAACCCCCAAAAGATAGCAGAACCCAAAATATAAGCAATAACAAAGTGATACATGTGACCCCCTATGATTAGTCAAGTCTAGAGCCACCCTACAACCTTAATTGGCAGTCCTAGGTGTCACTCTAAACATCAAAAACATAAGATTTCTGACATCAGTGAGTTAGGCTCCAGGAGTAGTATGTACTTAATCAGACCAATCGTACAAAGTGATCTCATCTCCCATTTCTTCTTAATTGTAACCCTATGAACCCTTTGGAAAAGGGGCAAAAAATAGAAAGTAGAGACTATTCCATTACGCAACAAAGACAAAGCAGAGAACTACAAAACAAACTATAACCAATGTGCATGACAAAAAATCTGATGAAAGGAACTTCAAGATCGTAACACTTATAACCGGTAATTTGGGCCAGGCTAATGGGCTCAATAAACGGGCTCGGACTAAGAAATCCGAGCCCGTTTGTTTTTCAGGCTAAACGGGTTGGCCCGTTTAATAATTGAAAAAAAAAACTCTTCTGCTTTTTAGATAGTTAGATCTCAGTGTTTTTAGTTCTTAGTGATGTTGTGTTTAACTTCTTCCTCATTTTTTTTATTTGACACTTTTTTTTCATATTATATTTATTTATTTTACTATTATTAAATCTTAAAAAGATGTGTTTATATGTTTTTGTGATGTGAAAAGGCGGACTCCAGTGCCAAGCGGCTCCCGCACAATGCAGGCTCAGGGGAATGAGACCCTATATGTACGCAGCCTTACCTTAGCATTATTGCCAAGAGGCTGTTTCCAAGGCTCGAACCTTGGACTTGGGGGCGGAAAGCCAGCGCACCCACCAGTTGCGCTAAGGCCCGCCTTCGTTTTCGTTTTTGTGATGTGAGTAGATGAAAAAAAAAAGGGAAAGTGTGAATGAAATTGGTAAGTAAATTTTTTTTTTAAAAAAAAGACGGGCTGGCCAACCCGTCTAAACGAGCTATGCCAGCCCGTTTGTATTTGGGCTAACGTTAGCCCGAACGGGCCAGCCCGTTTACCAGCTCTAGTAACACTGTTGATACAGTAAAGGAACTAACCACACTCATTAAATCAGACATCTTAAAACCCAACAAGCTAAACAAATCAATAGTCAATAGAGCATAGCATGCATTACTATAAATGGTTCCTATTACCATTTCGAAGTACAGTTGCAACATCAGCTTGATAGGCCCGTAGCTCCTGAATTATAGAAAAGAAAATAAATATATCGATGTGAGGTAAACTTCAATAGACCAATATAAAGAATCCCAAAATAGAGAGTCTTAGAATTTATACTTTCCAGAAATGCATTTTAATCAGGCAAATCTTGTTGAAAGCAGATACAAGTAGTGAATTCATTAAAAACTAAGATTAAAACTTGAAAAATATAAACAGTTGGGAATCCAAATGAGTCAAATTAGGAGGGGGAAAAGATCCAAAAGCAGTAAAAAAATATTATCCAAAACATTGTCCAGAAGATGACACATGCTCAAAATTGTTATTTGAAATTTACCTCAAGAGCTTTTTCAGCGTTTGTTTCTGTAATCACCCCAACAGCTGCATTTGCAGCCAATATCATTAGAATAACCTGTATATATTTTGAAATTAAGACTAAGATTACATTTTTTATAGACCTGACTGAATAGGCAAAACTGACATATTCATGCAGAAACTTTCAGCATATTTACTAACTAAATAACCATTAAAAAGGGCGGTCCAATGCATAAGCATCCTACCAGGTTAGGTTTAAGGAGGGATAGATGTACGTAACATATTTACTAACTAATAACCATTAATTTGCATTATTTCAACTGGAACGTTACAAACAGTAACAGCTCAACTTGAGCAAGGCCATTCAACACGGAATGCATTCTGCTTGATAAAAATTATTGAAAAAGCAAAAAAAAAAAAAAAAAGGTTCCAAAATAACACACAATATAGTAAGCCTCAGCACAAATATTCGACAAGAATTAGGAAATAACCAAACAATAAGCCACGATAGGAAACCCTATCCAAACTGGATACAATCCCTAGTTCACAATTGAAATTCACAAATTAAATATCCAAATTTTCATCTTAATCAACAGTTGTCTTCACTCTGCAGCCTGAACTAGAGATCCATGAAAAAATTCGTTATTCAAACAACAAAACTAGGAAGGGTGTGAATATATATCATACAGAAGGCTCCAGAAATGCCATTAAGCCTGTTTCTCCATTGATTAAAGCCAGAATGAAAGAGATAAGTGCAGCTGCTATTAATATCTTCACAAGCAAATCATCAAATTGTTTCAAGACCAATTTCCAAAATGGAGCCCCTGCATAGAGATTTCAAAAGAATCAGCTCATTGCACCAAATCTAGAGGCTTTAAATGGAACAGATAACAGTGCAGTAAAGGCTCACATAAAAATAAAAAAATTGGGCCAACACTTAAAAACTTCAATTAGCAATGATAGAACATATGAACTTTTTTGTTTTTGGCCAAAATAGCGGATGAATTTAAAAGTCCACAACACATGCACAAATGGACTTTCTGCACAATCTCCAAATTGATTACCATGCATTCCATTCTAATACATGAAGCAATCTATTTCTCTAAAACGACTGAGAAGATTAAAATAAAGCTTGCCAAGGTCAAAGAATTTCCTCAAAATGATCACAATAAAGAATTAAAATAAACTTCAGAAATTGATAGAAACAAATAAAATATGACTTGAAAAGAGAGGAACTTTTCGTTTTGAGCGCAGATGAATCATATAAACTAATATAAACGAAAAGAAGAGAATTTTGAAAAAGGAAGTCCAAGTTCCATATACTTACTTCTCTCTTCCGGCAGCACTAAGGAGCAAATGGAGGACATGCGACACAAAAAAAGGGGGGGACGTCAGGAAGCAAAAAAATAGCACCAAATGAAAAACTTAATTGATAAAAGCCTGAACATAAGAAGCCAGGAGGTGAATTCCCTCAAAATTACTTTAAGAAGGATTACTATCATGTGCACCATCAGCTTAAAGAATGAGAAGCCGCTAATTAAATTTGTTTCCCTTGAAATCATGTGTACCACACGATTGCTATCATGTGGTGCAAAAATGTAAATTTGTTTCAGGACAAACTGCATTCCTTCATTTCACTTTTCCATAAGTAACAGTAAACAGAAAAATTAGATAAAAGTACATGCCCCTGCAGGAAAAGACATACCGTTTGCACCATAAAGTCTAGCATGTTGTGCCACCTGCGAAATGAAAGGAAATATTTTTTAGAACTCCCAGCAAATTGGGCTCGAAAGCAAGTAGGCCATCACAGTTTTCATAGTCAAAGGTGAACTTAAAATAGCGCTTATATGGATAGGCCTCTTATTACATGAAAAAATAATAATAAAGCATCGAAAAAGAACATCCAAGTACCTGGCCATCAGAAAGACCTTTTGTTGGGTCCACTCCAAAGAAATCGAGTACCTAAATAGGATTTAAGAACAAGAAAGAAAAAGAAAAGAGCATAAGATTTCATTACACAGCCTAAGGAAAAGAATTGTGCAGGTGATGCGTGGTGCTCCAACGACTTTAGTTCTAATGAATACGGTATTAGTTGAATCATGGATACAGTTATGCCGAGGTTTGTCTCGTGTATTTTTAGAAGCGTGAAAAACAGAAAGTCTGTAGCCAACTTTCTGAGAATAAATTTATACAAGATCAACGTTGGTTGTCCCTTATTTTAATTGTGGGTGACTTGATAAGAACCCCACCATCCGTATGCCCGTAAACATGTAAATAGTGATTCCATCTCATTAGTACCAGAGGAGCACATCTGAGTTTATAGCCATATGTACAAGTGATTCGAAAAGAAATGGAGAGCGAAATAGCAAATGAGAACTCTTGCATCCGGATTTTGAAAAGGAAGCTAAGAAATCAACTTAAATGAAAGAAATGAATGAAGAAATAGTGCTGAGTAAAGATGGTGAAACAATATCAGGCTAAAATTTTCTCTTTTCAATCTCCTGCGGTATCCAAACATAGAAGGCGCGAACGAGGCTTACCTCAGGAATAGATCTGCCATACGCGTCGTCCATCGTAGAATGCAAATGTGGATCGGAAATGAGCAACAAGTGTTACTTCAATCATCCAGAGCTAGCGCGCTTGAATTCCATTTTCCTTGGCTTCAAGTTCAGTTTTTTGTGATCGAGTTACTTGGGAGCGTTCTTAAACTCGATACTTGGTCTTGTGCTTCGCGCGATCCCCCTCGATCCCAAGCTAACCAACCAATTGCGGACCAGACATCATCATGCTGGACCTACTGGCCTTTTGTAGTTTGGCCCATTATTGCATTGTGGATTGGGCCTCTAGGGGAAACGTTGGACTATACTGATTCTGAAAACATGATGGCTGTTTGGCGACAAGATGGAAAATATTCTTGTCCCCGAAAAAGAGAGATGGAAAATATTCTTTTAGGCCGAAATTATTTGATTTGATTTTTAAAATTAGAATTAGAATTATAAATATAAAACAATCAAATATAATGTGATAATTAATTCATAAAATATACTTAATAATTAAAACTGATTAAAAAATTAATTTGATTTGATGCGCTGATAAAGTGAACACCAGTTTGCTAAAAAAAAAAAATAGTGATCAAGATATCAACATAATTATAACAAAAGTCATAAATATAATTTAAAATCATAGTTAGGTCCTAAGTAAGAGAAAAAATAAAAAAATGATTCCTTAAAATCTTAAAATAAAAAATGATTTTAAGAACTTATCAATAAAACTTATTGAGTTATTAATAATCCGTTTATAAAGTTGTCAATAAAACTATTTTTTAATTTTTTCTTTTATTTGAGGTTTGATTATAATTTTTCTTAAATTTAAATTATTTTTAAACCTGAGTTGCCCCTCCCCTTAATCCAAAAAAAACGGAACCTCCGACCCAAATACCCGATTTAAAACCCGAATCAAAGCCTCCACTCAATGCATAGCCGCGCTTAAACCCTGCCAAGTGCCAAACCTAGCTTCTTCATCACTGCGTCGCCTTCATTTCGCTTCTGATGCCCGCCCAAGTTCTTCCGTATTATAGTCGCTCGAAACTCCCGAACGAATATACAAACCCACCTCACGACTAGGGAAGTGGTGCAGCTCTTTTGACAGTGATTCGACTTCTGTCATATAATGATTGAACTTCATAGAATCAGTTCAAATTTAGTAGATTGGAAGCCTTCTCCAGTAGTATCTTTAGCCACCAGCGTCGATGGTTTGCAGGTCGCCGCTGCTCGTGAAGATGGTTCCTTGGAGATTTGGCTTGTCTCCCCCGGTTCCGTCGGCTGGCACCGGCAGTTGGTAAAGTAGCTTCTTCCTAGTCTTGGATTTTTTTACTAGTTCAGGACTTTTTTAATTTAATTACTAGTATTCGTTCACTTCATACAAGTTCCTGATACATTTAGCTTGGCACGCGCAGACTATTCATGGAGACCCGAATAAAAGAGTATCCTCACTTATTTGGTGCCACGGGGTTTCAAGGGGAATGCCATTCGGTCGATTATTCTCATCTAACATCGATGGTTCAGTTTGTAAGTGGGATCTTTCCCATTTGAAACAGAAGGTGTGACATATGCTCTTCTTTAACGTTCTACCCGCCATGTTCTGTTTGCCTTCTATAATGTTGCATTTGAAACTCACGGTCTGATGCGCCCCCCCCCCCCCCAAAAAAAAAAACTCCTCGGTCTACAATTGTGAGTAAGCTTGAAAAACCGCATATATACTTTTCTTGTTGTGGGAGTTAATAAAGTTAAAAGTTCTTGGTATCTTGATACAATTTCTTGGTCCCCAAATTCGAAGTAATTCCGGGACTTAAATAAAATCTTAGGAGAGTCAAATATCTGTCCTGAGGATTCAGATCTTTTTAAATTGTCGCTGCATGCTTTATTTTGTAACTTAAAGAATTAAAGAATGTTCGCCGAAAGACAATTTGATGCCACGCTTATATTAATATATGACTTTATGACTTGCCTAATCTGATAATGCTTTTTGCAGCCTGTGCTAGGTTCAATTGGTGTCTCAATTTGGCAAATGGCACTGGCACCATCTAAAACTGACTTAGTTAATACTGAAGCAGAGCTTGACCATATGGGGAATGGATATTTGACTTATAATGAAGACAATGATCATGATGAACATGAAACCAGTGACAGTGAAGAAGAGTCTGACCCATCTAATTCTCTTAAAACACTTGAATATCCACGTGTAGCAATTGGTTGTGATGATGGATGTGTGCGAATATATGCCATCTCAGACACAGATGAGTTCGTGTGTACAAAATCGTTGCCTCGGGTCAGTGGTGAGATTTCTTCTCCTTGAGTTATGAGGCTTGCTACTGATTCTTTGTTAATTCTTCCAAGATTTTATTAAGTTCCATTTTGTTTCAGGACGCGTTTTAAGTGTGACTTGGAGTACAGACGCAAATTTCATATATTCAGGAAGTAGTGATGGGTACGTGTTGATGACTAATGATCTCGTGAAAATTCTGTGACATTATCCCCTTTTATATTTCTGCTAATATGAATATGGGTTAATCATTCTGCTCATTGAAGTAGACAAAGTAGCATGATCACAGGTGCTTTGATTTTTAGCACTAGTGGTTTAAATATGTTTACAATTATTGGCTGTGCTTTTTCCCTCGCAGCTTGATACGATGCTGGGATGCTACACTGGGTCGTGAAATCTATAGGATTACAGCTGGGCTTGGAGGTCTGGGCAGTGGACCTGAACTTTGTATTTGGTCATTACTGTCATTGAGGTAATGCTGAAGACATCTTTTGGATTGAGTTTCTAATATTAATTTAGGATCCTAACCATTGTGACTTTGTTAATTTTAGTACTGGAATACTATCTGACCACTTACTTATGTGCAAACTATTTTTCTGATTGTTTGTTCGTTAGATCTGGGACACTGGTTAGTGCTGACAGCAGTGGTAGCGTCCAGTTTTGGGACAGCCAGCAAGGAACTCTCTTACAAGCACATTCATTGCACAAGGGAGATGTAAATGCACTGGCTGCAGCTCCAACTCATAACAGGGTGTTCTCTGCTGGTTCTGATGGCAAGGTATGGAATTGCATATTTGGTTCTTTGTTATGAAACTGAACCAAGTAACATTGCTAGTAAAGAACTGTTTATTGATGCTTATGTCCTGTATCAAGTCAATGTTGTGGAAATTATTTGCTGTTGGTTATTTACCCTTTTTAATAAAAATCAAGGGCAGTGAAGATGAAGATATTGACTAAACATGGAAGGCATTAGCACTTTTGTAGATTCAGTTATTGAAGGCATTAGCACAGGTATCTAATGAAGGATAAGATAACAAACTTGGGGAATTAACTGAACAAAATTAAGTATTAATTTGATCAAACAATGAATGTGCTTGTGATAAAAATCTTTCTGCAGCTCAAATATGAATACTGGAAAGCTAATAAAATTCTTAATATTAAATATTATAGGATCCTGGATCCAAATAACTTTTTTTGCAATTTCCAATTATTCATACGAACCCCAGATCACATGATTATCCTGTTGCAAACTTCAAATCCCAGACAATAGTCACTGTTAGTGATGTTATATTTATCAATAAAACTAAGTTAAATAACATGGTATTAGAGCCTTTGGGACTGATTGGTATATATAATTTGGTTGCTTTCACCTCCATTCTTTTGAACTAAGTTAAATATGAAGGGTGTATTCTTTATCATGCTTTTCCACCCTTCCTTGCATTACAAAATTTTCAATCTGATTCATGTGTTTTTGTTTCGTATTTGACATTCTCTTCCTATATTCCGTGAATGAACCATATTTTAGGAATTTCTTGTCTTAGGGACCTTCAAGATATTTTGTCCTTTTATATTTATGACAATAACAACTAGGTAATATTTTTGGATGGGAGATGGATATTTATGGTGTGAAGCATTTTGATGTTGTTCTTATCCAGTTATGTATGAAACAATATATTCTCATTTTTTATTTTCTTTTTATTTGTAATCTTCTTTCCCTCTATTCCCTATGGTGTCCTATTATCCATCGTTGATTTTTTAGACCATGTGACATTGTAATAATACATGTTTAACTTATTCTATTTTGAAGATTATCCTGTATAAGCTCTCCAGTGAGTCAGTGGCGTCCAACAGTGTTGAGTCACCAGCAGTAATGAAGAGATGGATTTATGTTGATTATGTGAGGGCTCATACACACGATGTCAGGGCCTTGACTGTAGCAGTACCGATTTGTCGAGAAGGTTTGTCAATGGATTCAAATCTAACACTCTTTTGAGACGGTTTGTATTAATGCATTGTTATGCATGTGAAAAAGAAGTTTTTGCTGGTTTCAATTTAATATGCTGATTTTTTCCATATTTCTATGCTTCTTTTTGACAGACCCCTTGCCTGATGAGACTAAAAGACCTCGTCGTCTGGAAAAACCCATTGATTTTAGTTACCGTAAATGGGCCCACTTGGGTGTTCCCATGCTGATATCAGCAGGTGATGACACAAAACTCTTTGCATATGCGGTAAAGGAGTTCACTAAATTCTCTCCACATGATATCTGCCCTGTACCACAAAGAGCCCCCATTCAACTAGTGCTAAAAACGGCCTACAATCAACCGGCAATTCTTTTAGTCCAGTCTTCTCACTATTTAGATTTTCTTTCTGTACAACCCAAAAAAGGTGTCTTCCCTGATGTTACACGTCCCACATCTGGTGGCTTTGCAAAAAGTGAACTGCTTGTTCGATTTAAGAGCAAGTCATCTCGGAAAATAATTTGCAGCACTATTGCTGATTCAGGTGTGCTGTTTGCATACTCTGATCATGTGAAGCCTAGTCTATTTGAATTGAAGAGCCGCAAAGTTGGGGAAAGTACATGGAGTGTTATGAAAAGGCAACTCCCTGGTAGACTACCATCTGCTCATTCTATGATTTTTACTCATGATTCCTCTCGGTTGATAGTAGCTGGCCATGACCAAAGGATATATGTAAGCTGGCACACAACCTTCTCTCTTAAAATGTTGCCCTTTTGAAACTCCAGTCATAACTTTCTGTAAAATATGGTAACTCTTACGTTTCTTTGAGAGTTGGTTTCTTATTGATGTTTGTCCCATTGTCTATCATGAGTGACTGATAGTGTTTACATGTTCAGATCACACTTGTTAGTTGAACACCAAATACCATAATGGATACTTTAAGCAACCGTAGATTTTTGTGTTCTGTGCTGGACATGAGTTGATGTTTTATAAGTAAAATTTATATTTATTTTTTCTATCCAATTTAAAATTTATTGATTGCTCGTCTGGACCCTTCCTCACTGGGAACTGGGTATCTACATGGATTGATATATATGAAGCCAAATTAGCGGGCTTGTTGAATAAACTTCTAATATTTTTTTGAGTGAACATTTTTGCCTGTGGTTTCCATTTAGACGGACTATTATGTTTCTACATGAGCGTGTGATTTATTGAAACAGTTCTCTCTGTTGAATGTTATAGATTGTGGACGTGAGCAGTTCAGCAGTAGTGCATGTCTTTACCCCATCCCGTGAGATGCAAGATGAGGGGTTGCCTCCAACTGAACCTCCCATAACAAGGATGTTTGCCAGTTCTGATGGGCAGTGGCTGGCAGCTGTGAATTGCTTTGGAGATGTATATGTATTCAATCTTGAGATACTAAGGTTGATTACTTTGTCCACTGAATTGATTTTGCCTTTTAAACCTTTGATCAATAAGTTTGTTCTTGTAGTCACACCATTGTGATTGGCTAGGTCATCTTGCTTAAGAAAGAATGAAAGGCATGTTTAGGATTCACATGCATGGTGGTCCAATGTCATTTTTCTTCTTTTTTTTTTTTTGGGAATTGAGATATGGAAATACTTGCATTTGACTTTCCTGACATTCATATAATGATTAGGTAATTTTGATTTTTTTTACAGGCAGCACTGGTTCATTTCTAGATTAGATGGCGCCTCTGTTACTGCTGGTGGATTTCCTCCCCAGAACAACAATGTACTTATAGTTACAACTTCCTCAAATCAAGTGTATGCATTGGATGTAGAGGCCAAGCAGTTGGGAGAATGGTCAATGCGGCATGCATTTGTTCTGCCAAAAAGATTCCAGGAATTTCCTGGTGAAGTTATTGGGCTCTCATTCCCCCCCTCAACTTCATCTTCTGTTGTTGTTTACAGTGCCAGGTATACACCTCTGTTTGATAAAGGTTGATGAAATCACCAAACTAAATGAGAGAAGTAAAATGTGTCATACGTGTGTTTGGAGTTTTGGAAAGCCAATGCTTCTATAATAATAATGAATCAATTTCTTATGGTAGATAGTCATGGCATTTTTTTTATCTTTTTTTACAGAAAACTGATGTATTAATTGTTCATTTATGTTCTTTTGTAAATTATTGGTATGGGCACGTACATAATGCAGATATGTTTTATGTGAAATGATAATTTAGTGTAAGAAAATGCTAAATATAAACTCTAAATAGATTTTCTCTAGGTTCACCAGAGTATTTTTTAAAATGTCTCAAGATCACAAGCTTACATTGTTATTTCCTGCAAATTGGATATTTTAGAATGTCTTAATTTGGTAACGAAATTTGACTTGCATATACAGCCATTACTTTTTCTGTAATTGCTTACAGTGAGAGCTCAGTACATTGTTATGGGAAATGAAGCAGAGATTATGAACCTGAGGAGCGTTTGCTTTCAAATTTGTGATAGTTAGCCTGACTCACTTGAAATTAGAACATGATGGAAAAATTAAATATAGGTTTATAGATTTTTGTCTTCCATGATGTATCTGATGTTTGAAACTTGATTCTACCTTCAGGGCAATGTGTTTGATCGATTTTGGGTTGCCAGTGGAGCAAGATGATGGTGATCTATCATATGCTCAAGATTCAATGGTTAGAAATTTACAATATCATCGCAAGAGGAAACACAGACCGAGGAGGAATTTTGAAATTTTGGAATTCAGGGATCCTGTTTTACATTTAGCCCATCTTTCGAAAAGTTCCGTCTTAGTAATAGACAAGCCGTGGTTAGAAGTGGTTAAGAGTTTAGAAGCCCAACCAGTTCACAGACACATTTTTGGGACGTAACATCTTCCGTTATAGGGTGTGGTCTCAGCAGGAGGGAGCGATACAACGTGGGATAAAAATCCCTTTGTCTTGTTTCAGTTTTTTCGGTTTTTTTCTCCATTGCTGGGTTCCCATAGTATTGTATTTGTATCGTTATAATTTAATTTTGCCCCATCAGTAGGAGCTGTAGTTCATAATTCTTTTAAATCTACGACTTCGACGTTTTAACGTGCATGTGAATTTTTGGCTTACCCTTTTATTAAAATTCTTGAGCCTCCTATTTTCACCTCAGAAAGATGAAAGGTGTGAGAAGATCCTGAATATTGGAAGAACAAGAAACATCTCCACTGGTTAATGAGGGGGGGGGGGGGAATCCTCCAAGGAAAAATGGAAGGAAGGGAAGGAAGTTTGAATTCACTGACATTACTATCACGTGTGCAACGTTAGTTATCTGTCCGTTATAATATGTGATCGTCATTTTTAAATATTGTAATATTTTAACGGTTGGTAATTTTTACTTGAACTAATAGAGTCCTCAGGTGAATAGAAGTTGAAAGATGTACAAGTTTAACAACTGAAATATTTTTTTCAAAAAAAAACAAAAGGTATTTATAAATGGATAAAAAAAAATACAAAATGGAGTAAATAAAAGCATGAATTAACATTAAATTGTACAATTTTTTTTGAACTATAAAAAACATGCAAATAATTTTTTAACCCCTAGAATTTAGAAAGTAACTTCTCCAAATTTTCAAATTCGTACAATTATCCCATATTGGTAGTTCCTTATTTTACTAATAAAATTCGATATTTCAAGAAATTACTTATATATAATTTAAAATTTAAAAAGTTTAAACACAAATTTTAAAATTATTACTGACCTACATTTAGTAATTGTTTACATACAAATAGTTCAAAGGATCTATTGCATATCATACTCAGATTTGTGAAATGTTAGAATAACTAATAAGAGGAATACTATCCACACAAATTTAAAAATAAAAAATGTTCACTGTTAAATTTTAAAAACAGAGAACCGTCAACTCATGACTTCGTATTCAATAAAGGAGGACCATAATTCTTTTTAACAAAACCAAATAAAGAAAATATACGTTTCTTGATTTTCCTCATATATATCCAAAAAAAAAAAAAAGTAAGATAGTGCATCTCATTTTCTATCCTCTGTCATGTACTATTTCTCTCTGTTGTTCTTTTTACTTCTCCACTACCAAACAATGCTTCGGTCTGAAATACAAATTCAAAGGGAGCCCACATGAACTTTATTAACTGTATAGCGTTCGAAATACTTCAAATTTATTTCACCCCTGAATGTAACCTCGTTTATTATCCAAGCTCGTTCTTTGCTTATATATATATATATATATATATATATATATATATATATAGATCCATGGAAGACCAATAAGAGTGCAATAAAGATTCTTGTTGGATATGCAGTTGCAACCAAAAACAGAACTAATAATTGAAGCAGTGTCACGAATGGATCAAATTGTGTGTGGGTAGTTATCAGATGGTGGTGGGGTTGGCACTTTTTGGCTGAAAATGAAGCTTTTGTATTGGTTTCATTGAACTTGTTTGTTATCACTTATCTGAATCGGGTTTATTATATAAGCCCGATTCATTGTAAATCGAGACAAATCTTTTTTATATATTTATCTCGTAGACCATAAAAATATTTCGTAGATCGTAAAAGCACCTCGTAGACCATAAAAACTACACCATAGACCATAAAAATTACCTCATAAATCATAAATTATAATTTATAAACACTTATAAAATTTTAATAAATTATTCCAAAGCTCAATATCTATCTATCTCCAAGCTTTCCCCTTAATATTTACCATTCCAAAGAACTCGTGTTGTGAGCTAGGCTGGCACTTTAGTGTCACTTCATAAAAGTGGACCCCACTCACTCATTCGGCTTTTGGGGTTTCTCTCATAACCTTCCTGTCTCACAAAAATAATACATATGTAAAAAAAAAAAGCTTCATTGTTCTGTTCGAATTCGAATCTTCCATGTTTTGTCGATTCAGTTGTGATTTTAGAGAATTATGGCGAAAGGAGCGAACTTGACACTAATGACAACAGAGAACTTGAAGATAAAAATCCTCATTTTGGGTTTTATATTCTCACCTTTTTTTTTCTTCTCCTTCTACTGCATTAGCAGCATTGGCTCATTAAAAGGACTACTACTAATTTACTACACCAAACTGGTTTTTTTATTATTTTTTTTTGGGTTGGGGGAAAAAAAAGGGAACAGAGTAATAAAGGAGTCTCTTTTGACGTTGAATGGCTTTTGACGCCCTCTTAGAATGTCTTTTGACAACAACACAGCAGCGGCAGAGAAAATTTCCAGAAGCGAAAAAAAAAAATTCATTTCCTTTTTTCTTCAACGAATCCACCTGAAAAGGAAGACACATACATAAACCCCAACAAAACAGTCACTTGCTGAGTTTGTTTTCTTGAGGCCTTTTCTTGTAACTAAGAGGGACGAAAATAATACTAACAATATATATGTCAGTAAATTACCTGGTTCCCCTGAAGCATGTTTTCCAGCTAGAGAGCGTTCAAAGAAACTAAAGTGCTTCTGGATTTTAGGCTTTACCTGCGGAGAGAGACCGATAAATTTAGCTCAACATTGTAAACTCCGAAAGTGGGTCAGAGGTTATATAAAGACATAATCAAATGAAGAAATCAATAATGGAGCTGCATGTGATACCTTCATTCTTGTTGCAGAAAAACCTTGAGAGAATTCCATTGCATCTTCCACCGCTCCATGTCCTGGGAAATTGGCTTTCTTCTGTTCCATAATAACAGGAAAAAGAGAGAGGCCACATTAATTACGATTTTTAATTTTCTGCAAATGAAATTTTCTTAAAGAAAATCAATTCATTGACTTGCCTTGGAAAAGTTGAAAACAGGGGAACTTGCAGTGTCATCATCAAGGTGTGAACCCTGTTGACGAATGTCAGATTCTTTCACCTTCTTCTTCGTCATCTTCTTCTCTTTGGAGTGTTGGGAAGAGGAATGATTGGGATACCAATTTTCATAGCAGCATTCATCATCATCATCATGGTAGATTGGAGGCCCAGAAGAAGCATCAGAGACCATGGACAAATCTTCTTCTTCATCATCCTCTGCAACTCCACCACTCATCTGGAAATAATTTCCAGAAACAGAGGATTGGTCCAAGTAATGGGTCCAACCAGATTCACTCGCACTATTGTAATGTGAAGCTGATATATCCATTCAACTAGATGAGTATATTTCTTTTCAGATTCTCACTAATCACCATGAGAGATCATGCACAAGAACTCAGAGCCCGAGCTGCTCTGTTTTCCTCACTTTCCTCTCTCCCCCCTCTATGTGCTTTGAAATGATATTGCTCTCAGTATAAGTAGAGGAGAACAACTCTAGAAGAAAGTAAAATAAATAGATAAAAAATAAAACTCATCAACATAAAAAAGAGGCAGAGAGAGAGAGAGAGAGCAAACGATTTGCACTATAATTTTAAACTCCGTGTGTCCTTCTGCTCAATCCTTTCGCCTTCTTATTTTATCTTTATGCGAATGAATCAATCTTGCCAGTTGGCCTTGTGTGCGTGTGTGTACTATTGTGTCTATTTTGCGTGTAGAGAGAGAGAGAGAGAGGTCATCATTCATCACTCCCTCAACAATCATGGCATTACTATGCTTCCATAAAAACGATAGTGCTGTCCTCTCAAGGAAACTCAAAAGAAATAATAATAATAATAATAATAATAATAATGATAATAAAAGCTAATCCTGATTTGCTGAAGTCACAATTAATGATTCTTTCATGATTACCCTTTTGCTTTACATTAAAAGTCAGGCCTACTTCACAAATTGACTCCACAAACAAATACTAATTGGTGCTCCCTCTCCTACTACATTATTTTGCTTATATTCTGTGTATGCAACATCCAACACACCCTCCTTCTTCTTCTTTACCTCTACATCTTTACCACTCTGTATTAAGGTCTCTGTTCAACTCTCTGTCTAACATTTTACTAAAGGTCTGATTTTGTGAAGAGAAAGTGAACCACTCAAGCTGAGAGAGAGGACATAGTACAGAAAATACATGGTGAACATGCATGAGGGGGTACAATCAAATACAAATAGCCACCATCTGCAATTTGCTGTTTAAGTGACAAAAAAACTCACTTCACCCAAAGGTAGAAAATCCATAATAGTACCTCCAACGCATATAGGCCCCAGTAAAATAGCTCTACTCTCATCCTATGTCTGTGCCCTTTGTACTGGAAAATAATGTGACCTTATGAAGCTGGCCTAGGAATCTGACACTGTAGACAATTGCTGGGAGGGAGGGAAATTATGAACAGTAAAAACCAATCCCCACGTCGACTGTGATGGGAAACGGGGTAAAATTATTAACTAGTTTTGATCTTTCTCTTTGTAGACTGTGTTCAATTAGTTTTTTTTTTTTTTTTGAAATGACCCTACCACATGCCTAGAAGCCAGTGAATCTCCATTCCATTTATTTCTCCCCTTCGTTGTGAGCGAAGTGACAATGAAATGTGACTTTATGTTAAGATAACGGGGCCACTATATGATTTTCGTCTCATGCAAAACTCTTATTGGTCCCTCCCTTTTAATAGATTATGTCCCTTTGCTGGTTGGTTCGCCATATTTGCTCTGTTAAGCACTGAGGTTAATTATCAATCTCAATTATTTCTAAGAAATCAATATGCAGAATCTTTTACTTCAAAAATCTCATCCTTCTCTGTTTTGACACCACAACATAAGAACAAAACAACTCATAAACCAATTAACTTGCAGCCCCATGGGACATGAATTATGTGACATGTATATTATATTTCTGATATGAGAAGAAAAAAACAGAGGAAATGAGAGTAAAATAATGGAATGAGGAAGAAAGTGAGGGTACGTAGACCCTTTAAGGGATGATGCAACCAACTAGAGTAGAAGTATGGGCCTTTTTCTTTTTCCCTGTAGCACCAGCTTTGATACTATATGGTCCCCTTTGTGAATTAGTACCTGTTTGGAAATATGGAAAGTGTTTTTTTTTTAATGTGGTTTTTATAAAAATTAAATAGAAAAAAAGTTATATTGTTGATGTGATTTGTGTTTAGATTGACAGTGAGAGAAGTGACTTTTTTTTTAAAGCTGTGTGAGTGAGCTTATAAAAAAAACTACTTTTTCACTTAAAGCTCATTAAACTCTAATGGAATTTCAAACACTTATAAGCAAGTTAAATGAGTTTATATATGGTAAATGAGTTTTTTTTTATCCCAAACAGACCCTTAGCCAAGTCAAAGATTGCCAATTAAAACAGTACCAAAACCACCGACTGTGGAAATTCAAAGTCTTTGGCTAAAGAAGATACCCCCTCCCCTGTTTTCTCTTTAACTTTTCTTTCTCTTTCACAAGCTGGACAAAACAATCTCGTCCTATCACACACACACACAGAGATTAACGTCAGATCTTCAAGCTTCAATTTTCTCTCTCTCTCTTGTGAATGTGACAACTTACCAATAGACGTAAAAGGTGGTGTTGATGATGGATGAATGATTTTATGATTACGAGTTTTTTAGATATATAGCTATATGGTCCCAATTATTAAAGCGAAATTAGGTTGGAAAACTGGTACTAACATGAATTGACAGGCCCTGCTATTCTTAGTAAAAGCTGTCTGGCCTTCAATACTCCACTCAGAGAGAGACCAGAACTCAAGTCTCATCTGAAACAACAATGAGGATGGTAAAACATATTGCCGACCGAACCATGGTAAAACTAATGAACTAACGTTACAGATTTTAAGGTGAATATGGTATTAGTACTGGTACCCACCCTCCCTGAACAAAGACACATGATTCAAAGGACATAATAATATAATGCAAATGGTACTGATATTAATTATTATAGACTATATAGCTATACCCTCGTTTTCTTTTTCTTTAATCTTGTTCTCTGCCTTGTGAGTATTTTCCTGATTTTTTTTTTTATAAATATGATCCAGGTAGTGAAAAAACCCAAGAGAAAGGGAACAAAGAATTGTGAGTAGAATAAGAAAGCGGCGAAAGAAGAGGTACAAGCAAGCATATTTTGGGGAAGATAATAATTATAAAGCTAGAGGCCGAACAATCCCCTCAGAGACAGAGTCACAGGTCAGCGAGACAAAATAGGTACAAGGAGCCATGTGCTTACCCTATCCCGCCGTTTTGATCTGCTGACGAACCCTTCTTCTTCTTCATCATCATCATCTCCTTCCTTTTAAAAGGAAAAAAATTACCATTTTTTTGGGTATTTGTTGCACATTTGCATGTCTCATACTTATTGTATATCGTCATCACCCATGTTCAAGCACGTAGATTGTTTAAACCTTCAAGAGTTGTCAGAGGCGCCACCCATTTGCCATTGGCCCTCAAAGTCAGAGCTAAGTTAATTAACTAAAGTAAATTAGTTCAAGCACGTAGATTGGTCCGATAATGGACAAAAGTCACAAAGAGCGACTTAATCTTGGACAGTTTGACATATGGATAGTTGGTAATAGGAACCAAAAACTAATTCACAAAACAGAGTCAAGTGGATACCAAGAAATACTCCTGATAATCTACCAAGAAAAACAAAGAAAACAATTTGAGGAGCTGGTAGCTAATGTATTCCTGGTATGGCCGGAATATGTCTAAGCTTGGAATCATGCTGGAGCTGAAGGCATGAGAAAAACTCAAGACGACTTTGATTTCATTATGTGGGTTTTTGGTGAGGAGGGGTAAGATGATTAAAGGGGAAATCTTGTGAAGGTGTGTACATTGTAGTTGATGGTTGATCAATAACTTGCTTAATAAACGTGCTCTAGATGATACAGTTTCTTCCTTACAAGATGTTGGATTATGGTTAGTCCACCTTTAATAGATTATACCAAGTCAATTAAGCCATGGGGTAAAATGCAAATAATATTTACTATGGGTGACTAGATTTGACATTTTCTTCATATTTAATTTATGTGAAGGAAACAATTGTGTGCATTGAGTTACGCTGAGCGGCCACAGTTTTGTTCTTTTAATGAAGCCATAACTCAAGCTATAGATTTTGTTTTCTTAATGAAGCCATAACTCAAGTTATAGGTTACACAATGAATAAGCTGGTGTATATATGTGTGTGTTGTTAATGTTTTTCCTGCTCTTTGATATACGAGAGGACTTTCAAATCTTTCTTCTCCTCCTATATGTGGTGCATTTGCTGTATGTTTTTAACCATGTCAGACTGTAATCCAATTTAGTGTGGGTTTTCAAGATAGTAAATCGCACTCCAGGCATGTCCATCATCTCACTAGAGCTTTCAGAAAATTAAAGTTTTCCCATATTATGATTATTCCTATGAAAATTGTTGAGTAACCAAATTATTCATGTAGTTGATGTGTTGCAGAAAGGTCGTCAAAAAAAATAATTGTGTATCATGTTCTGAATGTGATGAGAGTCTAGATCACTTGTTTTCATCGAGTCGTTTTGCTAGTTTATTTGGCGTTGGGTCAAATTTAACTCTTCATCCTGAATTTGTTCAGCAGAAATCTATCACTCTTTGGTTGGATTGTTGGTTGGTTTAAGGATTGCATTAAGAATGACAACTATGATTATGGCCATTCATTAGGAGAAATCGTTTGCCCATGGACGAACCCGAGTCATTGAGGAAGGAAAACAAGTAAACTACAGTCAACATTGTGACTGTTATTCATTTGTTATCCGGAAGCTAAGGTTTATTCTGCTAGATCGAAGACAATAAATGCAGATTTGTTGTGTCACTTTTCATTCAGAGAAGTAATTTGAATAGAGTGCCTATTATAGTTGGCGCGAAGCACAGTAGACAATAGACACAATTCACTATTCTTAATGTAATTCATGAGTTATACAGCTCAGGATATTGATATACTCAAAATTGAGGACTTTCTTCATTTGGCCGCAGCCCATGGCAATTAAATGCTTTGATTTAGGACATTCATATGATCCTTCATTCTCTACAGAATTTTGATGTTCCAAGGCTGCCACGGGATTGTTTAGCTCTAATTAATATCAATATCAATTAATTGATTGATTGATATTGACATATTAACAATATATCCATAAATTCGTATCAATTCATATAGACCCACTTAATCATGAAACAAGTGATACCGAGGAATGTATTATTGGCAACACGTTGCTTTGCTCTTGAAATTTTCTGCTTCTTCCATTAAAAGAAGTAGGGCCATTGATAATTTTGAGCAACCTGGACAGTTTCTGTCCCCTGTTGTAATTTAAAACATTGATAAAACGATAACATGATTCTTGAAGCCTAAGGATTAAAAGTGTCCCATTCATTTAGTGGGTGCCCATGCCTGACTTAATCCAACTTACAAAAGGGCAAGTTCAATGTTCCTCAAGTTCTCTTACCTTGAAGGAAAATTGCACCGGAGATGAGAGCTCATGTTATAAGAAATAATAAGTAATTGCACAGTTTCTTCTGATAATTAAAAATGCAGGTGGTTAAAGGGTAAGTAAAGAGCTTATCAAGCCTGTATAGGAAAGGATAAATTTCCTTCTTTTGCCCCATTTGGCCTGAGGTAAGCATAGAGTTTATTACCCTTAACCTCAGCACCACATAAGCTGAATTTTCCAGCAATGTCTTTAGTGTACGTGAATCGAAGACAACCGTGCAGCTTCATTGAACAAGGCAATACTTCCAATGATTCAACCAACATTCAGATCCTATGGATTGTGCAAACGAAATATACACAAAAAAGAAATAAAATGGCTGCTAAAGCTTCTAAGTTTTAACTTCTCAATAGGAATTTACTGTATCTTTACACTAAGATGGTCTAGGTGAGGCAAAGGTCGTGCAAAAACCATGACTTGATCATACAGACCCAAAGAACTGCTGCACTAAAGTCAAGTGATGTACGAGTTATTGTGTTTCCAGAACATCACAATCTTCAGCTTATTTCAACCAAGATAGTGATGGTTGCTAACTCTCACCCCAAGAGCAATACTCACACGTTTCTTGGACTCAACATAAGACAAATATTTTAAATGTTCATTAATTAAAAAGATAACTCTGTGCATCATAACAGTTCAAAATGTGCAAGCAGTGAGCACAAAGATAGCAAAATAAGCCCATATCAAGATGCAATCAACTTTAGTGTTAGAAAAAAATTAAGACTCTCTGAAGACTCACCAAGCATCACTAATAAAACAACAATTCATTTGCTGGATATCTCATTGTGATCAACATTACCATTAGAATCCTCACTCTTTCTAACCCAAATTTTCTGATCAGCCCCCCTCCACTGAACTTCATGGGTACGGATTCTGCCACCATAAGGTCCAGTTCTGTAATATCGGCCTCCGATGTTCCTCTGAGAGCCACGGGAACCATCACATGTCTTAACTCTGCTATTCTCCCTCTCATTCTCAGAGTTCATTGATATAGCCCCCAATTTCTGTTCAACCTCACTCATCAAATTATTACTCTTACTTCCATTCAATTCAATTTTGGCTTCCCTCTTGTCATCGACCCTCTGAAAATCGGAATTCGTTATCTCTTTGTTCCCCACCATTGTAGATTGGGTTGCATCTTCAGCTAATTTTTTCTTCTCCTTATCTACCCTACCATGAGGTCCAATCCTGTAATAGCGGCCTCCCTTACTCCTCTGAGAGCCACGGGAACTATCATTTGTCTTAACTCTACTATTTTGCTTCTCATTCTTAGAGTTCATTGATATAGTCCCCAATTTTTGTTCAACATCCATGATCAAACCGTTACTCTTGCTATCATTCAATTCAATTTTTGTTTCCGTCTTTTCATCGGAATTCGCTACCTCTTTGCTCCCCACCATTGTAGATTCCGTCGCATCTTCAGCCAACTGTTTCTTCTCCGTATCTGCCCTAGGTTTCCGTTTCCCACTCTTCCGCTTCTTCTTCAATTGTTTTTTCTTACCATCCTGGCCATCATTTCCATCTCCAATGTCAGCCTTGGCCTCCACACTCTCATTCGTTTCACAACTGACCTCGACAGCGACGCGATTGCTTTCTGTAACATTCGGATTCTTGGGCCCCGATTTAGCCGATGCACGTTCCACAGAAGCATGCCCTAACCCGGTTGGATGAGCCGGAATCGCTCGCCATGCTTGTTGCTGAGACTTGGGTCGTCGTCCTCGGTGATATTCACGAGGATTTTGCTGGGGAAGATTGGGGATTTGTTGCTGTTGTTTTTGTTGTTGCTCCTCTTGCTGCTTCTCTTGGAGTTGGTTTTCCTTCTCCTTTTGCTTAAGCCAGCGCTCTTGAAGCTGAGCGAGAGTGACATAGTTGGAAGGAAGAGAAGGGTGGTTGTTCTTGTCTTCCATGGGAAACGCTATTTAGACGAAGATACACCATGAATGAATGCGAAGATAGTGTGAAGAAGGAAAAGGAAAGTTAGGAGACCAACGTTTATGCTGAATTGGAAAGGACAGGCTTGAAGTAAACACTTTTTGCTTTTACAAAATAAAGTTACTTTAACCTATTTATTTCATAAAGCCTAAAATCAATACTTCACACCACCCTATAAAAATATGTCTTAGCTTATGGTTGGTATTTTAAAAGTATTTATATATAAATTAATAATATTTTTTTACATATTTATTTTATAAATCATAAATAATATTTTTAAAAATTTTAATTATTATTTTAAATAAATAATAAAATAAATATTAAACAATGCCTAAAGGCGCCGACGTGACTTTTTGCGTGGACTTGCTCTTGTTTTCCAATTTCCAGTCACTTGTGACCCTTTTGCAACTTAGTTTTTTTTTTTACCAGCCTTTTTGCAACTTAGTTTAAATGCTTAAATTTAATTAAAATGCTTTAAAACATTTTTAATAAAAAAAATACTTTAGTAGACTTTTTTATTTTTGTAGTGACTGATTGGTGGACGATGACTGATGAATGAGAATTATGGGGGTGATTGTGACTTGGTGACCACGTCAACTTTTTTGTTAGGTTACTTGCAGCTCAAGCGTTTTTTCTCTCCTTACGTGTCTTACTAGGTGGGCTATGTTATCCGAGTCAATTTAATCGGCTTTTCATGTCATTACTGTTTTTGTTTTATTTTGGGCTTTATGCCTCATTGTTAGATTAACCAAGAAATATATCGGGCCGAATTTGTTAAACTTGGTAGCTTGCTCCAAGCCCAAGCTCACCCACGAATCACCATGATACCGAACGTGTTGGTCTTCACCAAACAAATTAACATAACAACAAAAAATATAAAAGAATTGGTTAACGTGGCAAACGGTATTTTTTCGTAGAGATGAAAATATTTTGTACTCGTCTAGAAAGAGAAAACCTTCATAAATAAAAGAAAAAGAATGCCCTTGGAAGATATTATTAAGGATTTAAAAAATATCAACCCTTAGTGAAAGTGGTTAATCCTTCACAGTCTAATAAATAAGAGGAGCTCACGTTTAATATTTACAGTATTTTAAATAGAATTATTTTTAATAGAAAGATAATTATGATATAAATTTTTTTTTTTTTAAGAACGCTATTAAAAGCGTCCGCATCGATCTCACAAGTCACAACGATAAAAAAAGAGACAAAATTTACAGTGATATGTTCATATCAATGGTGGATCTACTTCGAGTTAAGGGGGTAACTGACAGCTCCTTCAATTTTTTTTAAAATAACTTTGCACCAACAAAAGGTGAAAAAAGCATAACAAAATTTGAATAAATATCAATCCTAGTATAATATAGAATTGAAGTGTGTATATGATATTTTTAATCAAATTAAGAGGCTGTTTAGATTGGTTTCTGAAAGCTTCATAAGTGCTTATGAATTGTGATTTACGGAATACGAAGTAACTTTTACGATATACGATACAAGGTGCTTTTACGGTCTACGAGATAAATATGTAAAAAAAATTTATCTCAATTTACGTAAATTATGTTTATATAATAAACCCGATTCAAAAAAACGGTCTTAAACAACCTCAAAGTGAGATTGCAGTATCGTCAGAAGAAATAAGTAAGATTGTATGGATTTTAAAAAACACTTGAAGATGTAAATCGTATGAAACGTGATACTTTTCGAGTCTTCGTTAGTTCGTTTAGGAAGAGAGAAGTCATTGAACGAACCAATCAACCTCTGGAATAAAAATGGAATCGAGGAATATTTTCAAAAACTCTTTTTCGCTTCCGACTCAAACTCTGGTCGTTCGCACGGACAAGTGATCAAATGGTGGCACGAAACTAAAAACGTCGCGTTTCCCTCTGCCGTTTTGGCAGCACGACTTCAACTGTGAGTTTCCTGCGGCACACAAAATCACGACTGTTTCACCTGCACTCTGAAGATGGAGAGAATCTGGGAATAATTCCTTTTCAATCTTCCACACGAATCTATGAAATACCTATTTTGATCCAGTAGAAGACCCTCAACGAAAGCCATACTCCCTCCTCATTATTTTCCATAGCTTGCATTTTTCTTTTGCAGCCTATACTAAGAAACTGGGTGATCAGCAGAGAATCATCGTCGCCGGGACTGGAATGGCGAATCTCAGAGACTCAAATTTTACGGAAAACGAAAGAGGTTCGATTTCCTTCACCGATTTCCCTGAAGATGTCCAGCTTTGTATTCTCTCCTTCCTCACACCATCTGAAATTGCCACCTTTGCCTGCACATCGAAGCGATTCGGCTCCCTCTGCAGCAACGATAGTAAGCTCTGGTTTAGCCTGTGCGACAGAAAGTGGGGTTCGAAGACACACATCGCAAAATGGGGCAATGGGAAAATTAGCTACCGCCTACTGTACAAAACCCTCGACGAATGGGAGAATCTAATTGGCTTTTGGCGTCGAAGCGGACCGGGAAGCATCGCTATTGGATCACCGTCGTTGGTTATCTTCGAGTGGGGTCAGTCGTTCCTCGCCGGTTCCAGAGTTTCCCCGTCGAAAACTGGGACCTACGATATATTAAAGTCGCCATTTTTGCGAATGGGTTTATCATCGGAAGGACAGGTTGTGAATTTTCTCGATCCCGATGAGAAAACTGAAATGTCCGGTAATTTTGAGATTTCTGAGCAATTTGACTTGCCCGAGAAAGAACTGATTCCGGTCAATGTTAGTTTTATGGGGAAAACACACTTTGTTGTGGAGGAAAATCAAAACCTTATCCATTTCAATGGTCAAGACCAAACTAAACATGGATTCAGGAGAAGTTCGAGTAGCACGAATCTGAGTTCAGACGATTGCAATGTTGGAGAAGATGTGATTGGTGCTGAAAGTGGATCACCGGGAAGCTTACCAGACAGATTGATGTCAGACATTTATCAGCATTTTGCTAACAGGACAAGCCCAGGTAGTGATAAATCGAGGAAACAAAGGAGGAGAGAGAAGGAAAGGCTGGCCAGAAGGAAGTGGGAGCCTGAGCATTTCGTGAAGATTGTTAATTGTGCACCAACTCCATCACGCCCATTGCAAGGTCTATGGAAGGTGTTGAACTTGCTCTTCAACTTGCTATGCTCATTAAGTTTTCGTTTTGACCTTATATTGATCTGATATCTTTCATTTGATATCATTGTCTGATCGAGCCGTTTATGGAGAATAGTATATATTTGAGTCCCATATAGTTCACTTATGAGTTATGACACTTCAACCCTGGAATAAGTTTAGAGTGGAGGGAAAATGTAAAAAGAACAAATGATTCGGTGTAGGTGGTCTTTTTTGAGATTTTCATTGCCTGCATAAAGAGTCCTTCCAATTTCGTCTTTGAGGATATGCAACCATACTATAGAATTCATGTAAAATGTAAACACGATCAGCAAATCATCTGCTGGGGAAGGTTTTTAAGTAAAAGTCTACTGTACAACCTCTCTTTTCATTCCATTTGTGAAGTGGATGACTTAAAAACTGATGATGCCAGTGGTATGACGACTGAAATTGGTCTCTTTGATACCAATATGCAGGGTATTGGTGATGAGATGAGTTTAGCCTTTTACCTTGTGGTGTATGATGACATTGGGGGTGTTGCTTGTCGGCAATTTGGGAATCCTCCGGAACGATGTCCCAGTCATGCCCCAGTCTTCTGGACAACAAATGCTACATTTCTAGAATCACCTTTCTCCCCTGAGGAAGAGTATTTATATGACACTCGCATTCATCTCAGACCACTTGAAGCAGCCAATGAGATTCACCAGCACTTCCCTTTGACAGAAAATGAAGTGGTAAATGGGATTCTCCTCATAAACTCAAGCAATGAGTTGATTATTCCAGACCTTGCTGGAACAATAAATCCTAGGAGTGCAGAAGGAAGGATTTGGCAGTACCAGAATGGTACTTTTGGATTTGGCTTCCTTCGGGACAATTTTATAGTCGACCTGAAGCATATTGCCTATGATGACTGTATTTAGATCTCTCTACTGATTAATTTCCTTGTTCTGCATAGGTCTTTAGGCATAAATTATTCATTCATCCGCATGCCACTATACCTCGTGGCGGCATAGTGTTTTATTCCCTGTGAATTTTATGATAATGATGACAACCATGGCAATTTCCTTAGCTGAGATTGCTTGTCTAGTGCCACATTATTTCTTTTCCCTGTCTTTATTAGGAAAGAATGTTTCAGATAACTGCTTTATCTGAATTGTACATTTCCTCACTAAGGATCCAACAGGGAGGCCACATTATAATTTACTTTATTAATCATTAACTCATTGATTACTTGCAGTCCTCCCTCAGTTGCCAATATGATATATCCTACAAGTTGAGCATTGCAATTGTTATATCGTTATTTAACATTCTAGAACACTGATATTGAGCATTGCCTCATCTTCTGTGGAAAGGAAAATGGGATTCTGAATTGCACTTTATAAGTCACTCTCATAAGTGCAACTGTCACATGGATTCAAATGGACAATTCTGTGTATGTTCGATCGACGGAAAAGAAATTTGATCGGGTCACTTAGTAAGTAGACTGGGGAGACAAATGATACGTGAGACACAAATCAATGAGTGAACTTTCAATTACTGAAGTACATAGTCTGAATCACGTTAATCGAATCAAATGCTCCTAGACAACTCATTGTGGTATTATAAACAATCTCACAACAGAATCCAAAAGCAAATTATGAAGATCCATCCACACACATGAACTGGAAACGGAGGAATACAATATTAGTTGCAGGCAAAAAAGCTTGATGGACTCAAAAAAACCAGAAACACAGGCAAAAGGGGTAGAGAAAATATAGGAAACTCGAACAAAGGCAACTAGGCAGCAACGTCTTCCCCATTGATCTTTTCATTTGTTTCACTCTTGTCATGGTCACCTTCAAGCTGGCTTAAATTTCCCTTCTCCTTGATCAGTTGGATATGGTGGTGTTTGCAGTAGAGTTTACCCTCGTGCGCAATGTAGTTCGACGGACTTATAACACACCCTCCATGGCAGCATTTGAAACAACTCTTGTGGTAAGGTGTTCCATTTACAGTAACCTTTAGTTAAAATACAAATAGTTTAAACCTCTGCATCAATTATTCAAATTACAGAAAACCAATGAATTGTGTGACATTGGATGCTCTGTACATAATAAGTCAACTACCTTCTCAGTTGGGTAGACTGTTTTCTGACAACCAGTGCATTTATCTCTAGTACCACCAAACATACTGGACGCTTTAGCTACTGCAGGTTTCTGGTTTAACAGCTCAACAATTAGATGAATGCCATAAAGTTGAAATTATTCTTTGCTGCGCTAGCAAGAACCTTAGGTTTAATTAAGAGTTTTTCTTTACCTCAGTGTCAATTTGTTTTTCTGGTTTTGCAATTTTTGGTGTCCCTAATCAGGCAAAAGGAAGTAAGGTTGATTGAGTTATTGAGAAGGAAAAAGAATATGAGGTGAAATTAATGATTGGAGCGTTTGATCCTTTGTTACCTTCGAAGCTTTTGTCAAGACTACCAGTTCTTTTGAAAAGTTGGTCGAAGTGTGGCTTGCAATAAAGAACTCCCTCAAAAGAATTGTAGTTGCTAAGCTGCAAAATACATTGATCAGTTGGTAAACTTCCAAACACTGTCATCTAGAAACTGCTCAGGATCTTAGGAAACAACAGAAACTGATTCCAACATCATTTGCTCATCATACAGTGATACAACTAAAAAAAGTAAAAAATTAGGTCAGTTGAGTTTCTGCTGTGCAAAATGAAAAACAGAACATCCGTGGGGTGCAAAGAATCAGATCTGCCTTAATTTTCCAGGGTCTGGATAAATGCTAAAATTCATCCAGTTCAAAAAATAAGTACTTCCATTCAAGCCACAAGAACAGCTGGATTTCCCTTTGCTTTGGGTGATAAATAGATAAGGAAAGTGTAATACACTAATACTCAGATTTTCCCATATTTGGAAAAAAAATTCCGGGTATGAAACTAGAAGATTTATTTTCCACATTAAATTCATGGGTTAATCTAGAATTCTTTAGCAAAAAATCCTGTTGTGCTTTGGGGACGAAAATCAGAACTGACCGGAAGAACATAGAAGATACGATGATACAAGGAACCAGTGGAAGTTCTGGCGTTTTATATGTCCTAGGATGAATATGCCTTATTCTAGAACACCAAAGAATGTTGAATTAAAGTGAAAAAAATGATGTAATTTTCTTTGGTGATTCTAGTCAATCTATCTGCTTATTCAGAGGATCAACTTTAGACACCAGATCCAATCCTAGAGACTGAACATAGAGACTGTAAATAAGAAGAAGTATATGATCAAGTCTCAGATAAAAATCAGAGAGAAAGATAGAGACCTTGAGGGTTCCTTTGCAGTGGTGGCATCGGAAGCAAGCTTTATGGTACACTCGGTTATCTGCTGTTAGTTTGTCAACCAGATAAACTGTTTTGTCACAAGCCATACACTTCTGGGTTGTTCCTGCAAATGCCATACTTGCTTATCCTTTCTTCTCTCTGAGTCTCACCCTCACCCAGCACAAGCAAGAAGATGACTCTTTGAGCTCCTGTTTCAACAAGAGCAATGAAGATGATCTGAGAAAAAAAAAAAGAGAATGACAAATGTGTCCTGCAGATAATTGCGGAGACCAAAAGTAGACCTCCTAACAAATATTATGTCACTGACAATCATTTTGTCCAAATCTTATGCACCTAACTACAGTTTTCTCCCGGATAATTTATTTTTCTTTCACTACCTCTTAACTGTGGGAATGAATGAGTAAATTGTAAGGAATATATAGTAGCTTGTAGTAGGCAAAACAGAAAAGTAAAACTTTCCTCTCGTGAAATATTGCAACTTTTACGATTGTTCATGCCTAACCAGCATTGCTTTTTGATGGCATGACCCTAACATTTTGGCTTTGTAACTGACTAATTGTTACTTATTTCTTCTTTGAATCGTAAATTACAAGTACCAAAGCGAGGGTTAAAAATAAGAGCGAATAGATATTTTAGTCCAATCAATACGTATTGCTTTTGAAAGCCACTTTGTGATTGGGAGGTCCCATATCTCCAAATGGGCAACTGTCAGCTATTAATTAATCAGTTAACACCCAGCTGGCCTGCTCTCATTCTCAAATCTCACTTTCCAGATAAAAGCACCTAACCCATTTAGTTTCTTCTGTTACAAGGATTGAAGAATTTCCATTTGAGCATGTGAGGCCATGACAGAATAAAAATAACATCTTTTTTTTTTCCGTGAAGCATCCAATATCCCAGACTTGCTTCCTTTGAACTTGAAGGATTTATACGGGATACAGACTAATCTGAATCAAGCTAGGTAGAACCACAAAGCAGTAAAGTTCTAGCACCATATATTTAATACTGCTGTATTTCTAAAGCTTAAACTCGAGATTTCTAGTTAAGTCAGAGTAATTGGCTTGGTAGTAAAATAACAATTTTTCTTTTTTTTTTGGCAATTACAGCCTCTGACAGACAACAATGATGTGTTAGTGCTGGAAGAGGTTGTAAACTTGACAGCTTTTTTTAGGTTTAGGGAATGAAATAATTTTTGGGAGAAAAATATTAAAGAAACAGCTTTTGAGATGAACGAAGTTAAATCATGAAGATCTATATGCCCTCAGTGTTATGAACAGTGTCTGCACACGAACCTGTAATGATGGTTGTGCTTGTGAATTGGGATTCTTCCATCAGACTTCAATTATAATGACAGCTCGCATTTTAGTCCACGACTGTCCCACTTTGCAGGACGCACCCCTTTATATTCCACAGGTAAATTTCTTTTTCCCCCCCTAACATTTTCGGATTTTCCAGGTAAATTTCAGAGTTTTATTATTGATGAAGTATTGATTAATTACGTAAATTTGCATGCCCACTAACAAATCGGGCGTTTGGTCTAGTGGTATGATTCTCGCTTTGGGTGCGAGAGGTCCCGAGTTCGATTCTCGGAACGCCCCGTTTTGTCCTTATTCCTTATATTTTTGTCCAACTTGGAGAAGAAGGTATCATTCGATCTAAATTTTGTTGCTTGCTGGCTTTTCTGTGTGAAAGCCAAATACCATAAATTATGAAGTTGACTTTAGGGCTACTTGAGTTTTTGAATATGGATAAATCTCTCAGATCCTTAATATATATAAATATGCATATGTTATATGTAGTCAAAGGCTCCTTGGCACACAAGGATTAATATTCTGATTCAACCACGTATGAAGCTCCATCTCTGACTTGCTCAAAAAGAAGGGACAATAAACAATTTTTCAATTGGCCAACTCTTTTCACAAGCCGCCACCCTAATCTATTATATACTTCCTATATATGCTTTTTCGGATAGAACTACTATATAATATTAACACTTTGAAACCAAGCATTGTCATTAGAATTTTATTCAGTTATTCTGACTATTTCAAGTAGACTTCTGTAATTCCTGAAAAGGAAAAAGAATATCGAGGGAGCACGTTAACACTCAGGTTTTTTATTTTTATGTGAAGCTGGGTAGCTTAAAGATACTCTAAGTTTTACCAATTCCTAAAAGATTTGGATTTTTGCAAATTATTGCATGCGACGACCATTTCAGAACGTTGTATCCTATATAAAAGTATATGAAATACAGTTTAATTTTCTGGTCAATGCTTCTATGTTATATGGAAGGATACGTTTATCACAACGCGTTCCATTTTTTGTGTTACTCTGTAATTCAGTGCATGGTGGATGTGTTTGAAAAGTTCCCAAGTTGACTCGATAAATTTTAATTTTTAGATATATTTACAAAAAAAAAAAAAAGAGTAAATGTACTTTGTTAGTACTGTATTTAGACCTTTTAATGAAATCATGATAAATAAGTTATTTTTTTATTTGAGAAAGCCAAAGATCCAGGCACAACTACACATTTAAACATGCGGTTGACTCGTAAACAGGTAAGGAAACATTGATGTTATTGAGTCCCTTGGGCTTTGACATCAATTTAATTAAATGCTAATAACTAATAGCTAGATGGCAATATTTTTGGTGTCAAAATAGAGCAACAAATATTAAAATATCGCAAATGTCGAAATATGTGTGTGTGTTTATTGAGTCAGTGAATCTTATTTATGCTCTTAAGAAACATGTCATGAGCTAAAAATAACTTTTAACCTGATTGATACATTTTTTTTCTTGAAGGAGTGACAATCTTTTGTTGGTATTTAAGGTGACTTGTCCTCTTTCTTTATTGTATGTAATTAGTTGGGGTTTAAAAGCGAACACTTAAAATTTATAATTATATAGGATTAATATAATGTTTGATTTATAATAATTTACTCTCATTTTAATTTTAATCTATATAAATTAAATTATAGGTTTTTATCCTTCAAGGGATAAAAATGTTTAAATTCTCATTAACCTACGTAGACTAATTAATGTTTTAAACGAAAATAAAGAGAGACTAAAATCTATAATTTAAAATTTTAAGGAACAAAATTAAAATAAGCGCAAATTAAAAGAGCTGATTACTAACCCATTAAACTTGAGATTGGGTGTGGTTTAGGTTTATTTCTCGTCAATCTCTTTTCTTTTTCCTTTGGTTCTGTGTTTAGTTTGGGCGTAGCAAGCTGGTGGTTCAGATCTGGGATGTGCTTCAGATATGCAAAGTAGTGGTTCATATTGCAGAGTTGTGGCTTCAAAAGAAAACTCTATTCCAAAAGCAATCCATCACATACCACATAAGGCCTCCAATGGCGGCTACGAGAGAAGAAGAACACGATATGTTTTAGGGTTAAGGCTAAAAAAATATATATCTTATAGATAAGGCTAGATTTTCCGAGTTGTTAACATAATAATCTAACATTATAATGGCTCCTAACATTGTTAATCTTGATTTAACGGTAAAGGGTTGACACATATAACAGTAGAAACTAATGATCCAATGAGAAGGGGGGGTGTAAGGACTTAATTCAAAATTATATGAAACCATCATGACCTTGGATTAATTTTTCTTTAAAATTTTAGAGAAAAAATAAAATGAGGCAAATTAAAATAGCCGAACACTGGGGCATTGTTTAGCACTTTAGCCCCATTTTTTACCAAAAAAAAAAAAAGCCAAATACCAACCCATTCCTCCCTCCGTTTCTATATATATAAAAAATGTTTAATGGGTTTTTTTCTAAACATAAATTTTTTTTATTTGTCTCAATAATAAATCATTTTTTCTATTTTATTTTTAATTAATTATTATACTATATATATTCTCTTTTATTATTTTCTCCTTATTACTCTTTCTCTCTCTCACTCATTTATAAATAGAAGTATTTAAAAAATAATTTTTTTATATAATTATCATATTTAACTATTTTTAATTATTTTTTAGAATTTCACAGTGGATTGAAAGATTCTTGGATATAAGGAGGGAGGGAGTCTATAGTTACCACCTTAGCTTGATGACCCCAACGACGGGATCGATGATGACATCGAGCTTGTTTGGAATAGCGGTTGAAAATTTCATAAGTGCTTATGAATTGTAATTCACGGAATACGAAGTAACTTTTACGGTCTACGAGGTGCTTTCACAGTCTACGAGATAAATATGTGGAGGAGATTTATCTCGATTTACGTGAATCGGGCTTATATAATAAGCCCGATTCAAGATCGCTCAACCAAACAAGCACCTCGTGGGACTCGCAATCAAGCTCAGCGTTCCGTTGGCCACAAGTATATATTTTAAACAATTAAAAACCGAAAAAAATAAGAACAGTGTGTGTGTAGTAACTAGCATGCATGTCTAGTTTTTTCTTAATTTTTTTGTATTTAATTTATGCTCCGAAAGTCTGATTGGAGTTTGCGGAAGATTTCACACATTAATTGTAAACTGCCAAATAGTTTATATAGATAAGCAGATTTTAATTATGCTCGTTATAAGATATTTTAAAAATGCAGATCATTCACATCATTGATATGTAGTAAAACTATTTCGAGTAGCTTGTCGGCTACGTCACAAAATATTAATAATGTATTATAAAATAATTAAGAAACTCTTGATAATATATGTGAATTTTCTAAGAGATATATAGGACTATACACACTAAGAACTATATATAAAAAAAAAGCTTGTCTCAAAATCAAATCGATAAGAATACAGACTTTTAAACATAATTAAATTGATGATTACGGTTAGTTTGGCAATGTATTTGGAGGGGAAAAAGTTTATTTGGGAGTAAAAACCCATTTAGCATTTGCAGACACATTTAGGAATACGGTAGCATTCACTTGGCTTAAAAAAAATTTTCCTATAAGCTCATTGAATTAGTTTTTGATTTTTTTTACTAGGTTTAAAAAAAAACTATTTCTCTCACCATCAATGTAAACAAAAATCATATTTACAATATGACTTTTTTTCAATCTGACTTTTACAAAAATCACAATAAAAAAAATCATTTATCTACCACTAATCCATACGGACAATAAATATGTTGGGTCATTATTATTACTAAAAACAAAAAACAAGTCTCACATTTTTTCCCGTTGCCCAACTACTCTTTGTGGCGTTTAATTTCGGCCAGTGTCCTTCTCGAACAGTTTCACCTACTCGATAATAATTTCGACTAACTACAGCAAAAAAATTGATTACGTCCCTTCCCTTTGGTTAATTTATCTGTATCGTGTTTGTTTAAAAAATTATACTTTAATATTAAAATAATTAGCTAACAAATTTTCAAAATAATTATTGTTTTATAAAATATAATACAAAATTAATATATTTTTAATATCAAGTAAAAACGGTTAAGTTGATATTACTTTGTAAGAAAAAAAAATACGATTTTATTTTCATGTAATAATAAAAACAGTTAAAAATGTTTGACCATATAGTTAAAAATTTTATCTTTAAAAGGACATATATCATGTGAAAAAGTAATATTTAACTGAAAAATTGACAGAGTTGCATTTTACAAATAAAATTTAAATATAAATTATTTTCTTGTAATTCAATTTGTTTCCTGTATTTTAAAATTGAAATCCAGATGAAATTAAGAAATTAAATTGAAATCTAACAATAAATAAATAAAGCTTAATATTAGTTCCTACCACTAAAGAATTAAGCTGAATTTAGACAAAATAAATGATGAAATAGGTAAAATTCAAAGATTGCAAATATATATATATATATATATATATAACACCAACGTGGTCAACATGGGTTGATCTTGATAACAGATACATTGACTCTTTAACCAGCTGACATCAAAATTTTGGGTATGGAAAAAACTGTTAATAAGACACTATTACTAGTGCTAAGTATCAGAGCTTGTTTGAAAAAGTGGTAGAAAGTGTGTTTATATAAGTTGAGACAAAACTCATCTCATAAATTTAACTCGAATACTATAAATCATGTTAGAAAAAAGTTTCTACCACTAATACAAACAGAAATCTGCTAGATTAATTATTAAACAATTAGTTGATTGATTGCTCACATGCTTGATAATAATTTTTTTTTTAAAAAAAAAAACTTCCCACACGGCCTCACGTGTGGACCCAAATATAGAAAAGATTGGAAATCGCTACACCCTACCCCGTAATATTATTATAGAAGGACATGCAAGGATCTGGCATTAAAAAAATAAAAACAGATATCAAGGATCAACCTCTTTCTCCTCAAGCAACAGTAACACTAACACGTTGTTCATTTTGTATTCCCCAAGACCCCAACCCTATTTCTTCCAAATAATAAACCACGCCATAGTTTCCTCCTCCCGAAGAAGTCAAACATCAACAAAATTTCATCACCACGTCACAATCCTCCTCCCTCGTTTTTAATTTTATAAGCCTTTTGAATTGTCATACAGCCCCGCTTCTGGTTTGATTCAGTCTTCACTCCTTTCATATATATATACATATACACTCCTTTCATCCTCTATTTCAATTCAATCCACCACTTATCTTTCCAGAAACATCAAAAGCCAAAATTTCCCCTCATGCTCAAAACATTCGCGTGCGTTACTTTTCACAACGAAGAAGATGATGAAGCATGTCACAAGAGCTCTGATTTCTCTGCCTCGCCGAGATCTAAAATAAGCAAAAGCCATGGCAAGTCAAGCAAGAACAATAACCCTTACTCGTCGCGTGGGCGGGATAAGTTTTCTGCACTCCTAGCTGATCTGGACGAGAGGAGGCAGAAGATTTATTCGCAGACGACGAATCCCCATGATATATCTCTGGTTCGCTTCGTCTACACCGAAACAGATGATTTTGCCCCTGTGGTGGTCAAAGCGAAGAACAGGGACCCACGGAAGCACAAGAGCGAAGAGCTCATGAAATTAAGACCTGCTGCGCCGGTAATTTCAGAGCCGGTCGTCGATAACAACAAGGCTGCGATTGAATCTTGTGGTGGTGTGGAGGAATTTTCTAGAAGGCATTCCAATGTGGAATCTGACCGCAGAAAGGCGGAGAAGACGAGGGTCACTTGGAATATGTGGAGACGACCGTCGGTGTATCTGCCGGTGGTGATGGTATTGATTTTAGTGTTCTTGATTGTGTTTGGGCGATCTGCGGCGACTCTGTGTACATGCATGGTGTGGTATATTGTGCCAATCCTGCCAACATTGAATACCGAGAGCTCAAAATCAAGCAAGTCAGTGAAGAAGAAAGAGTATGTGAGAGGGGTGAGTGAGAAGACGATGGAGGGATCTCCGACGCCGAGAGCCAAGTCTCCAGGAAGGCATGGCCATCGGAAAAGTTGGTGAAAGTGGTCAGACATTCATTTCCTTTTTTTTTTTTTGGGGGGGGGGGGGGGCACAATCCCCGTCCCCTGGTCTCTTGTTTCCGTGAATACATGTTGTGAGTGTAAATTTCAACCAACTGTGGCCTTCAATGAAAATCATAAAATCCAACCTTAAACCCTAATAAAAATTTACACAAAGATATATATGATGACGAAATTTTGCACCTGGTTTGGCTAGTTTGAGCCAAAATGCCTCTCATGGTTCATTCCTATTAAAGTCGCGGGATTTGAATTCAAACCCGTGAGCTGTTGAATTAGCGCAGCATCTCAAGGGTGGAATATAAAATATGTAAAATCCGCATTTATAATGTGGCAAACTTTGAGCAATACCAAAAAGAAATCCAATTAATTTAAATTTCATTTTATTATCTGTAAACTTAAAATAATAAAATTAATTTATAAGGAAATACTAAAAGAGAAGAGAATATACAAATATCTAATGAGACTATTTGAAGGGCTAATTTGAAAAGGAGAAGGGGCTCTCCTTTAATAGCCCAAGGAGCCCTCCCTTACATTCTCAACCCATCAATGTGGGACTTAGTTATAACACTCCTCCTCAAGTTGGAGTATATATATTGATCATGCCCAACTTGTTACAAAAATAATCAACTTGTGTCTCATTTAAGGCTTTTGTTAGAAGATCTTCCAACTGATCGTCTGATCGCATGTGTCATGTAGATACAACATTCTCTTTGATCTTGTCACTAATAAAGTGACAGTCGATTTCAATATGCTTTGTACACTCATGAAACACAGAGTTTGATGCTATAGGAAGTGCTGATTTATTGTCACACCATAACTTTGCAGGCAATGTCGTGGTGACGCCAACTTTATTCATGAGTTGAAATACCCATACAATCTCTTGTTCTGATTGTGACATGGCTCTATATTCTGCTTCTGCACTTGATTTTGATACAATACCTTGCTTCTTACTTCTCCAAGATATCAAGTTTCCACCAACAAACACATAGTAACATGTAGTTGACCGTCTTGTAGTCTTAGATCCTGCATGATCAGTATCACAAAAACACTCGAATTTAGTATGCCCATAATCTGTATAGAGAAGGCTACAACCTAGGAAATTTTTCAAATAATGTAAGATATGCTTTAAGGCTTCCAATTGTGTCACTATTGGGGATGCCATGAATTGACTAAGTACACTAACCGAGAATGTTATATCAGGACGAGTTACTGTTAGATAGTTCATTTTTCCAATAAGTCTTATATATCTCTCAGGAAATGCAAACGGCTTCAGCTTCTCTGGATCAATATTCTTTTTTAAGTCATCAGGAAGCTCATCAAACATGCTATCATTAAGATCTATGAACGGATTCGATATCATGGGAACGTTGCTTGGTGCAGCTCCAAGCTTTCTAGTCTCCTTTAAGAGATCGAGAACATATTTCCGCTGAGTCAAAAGGATGCCCTTCTTACTTCTCAAAACCTCAATACCAAGAAAGTACTTTAATGATCATAAGTCTTTTGTTTGAAAGTGGGAGTTAAGAAAGACTTTAAATTCTGAGATTCCAGAGGTATTACTCCCAGTAGTCACAATATCATCAACATACACTACTAAAAGAATCATGCCTGCACCAGATTTCTAATAGAACACATAATGATCACTCTTATTTTAGCTCAATCCAAACTTCTAAACCACATTACAAAATTTATCAAACCAGGCACGCGGACTCTATTTTAGACCGTATAACAACTTTCTAAGATAACATACTTTCCTATACTCCCCCTGAGCAACAAAACCAGGAGGTTGCTCTATATAAACCTCCTCAAGAAGATCACCATTCAAAAAGGCATTCTTAACATCCAATTAATGCAAATCCCAATGATAGGTAACAACTAGAGATACAAGAAGACAAACAAAAGTGAGCTTAGCAACAGGGGAGAAAGTCTCGGAATAATCTATACCATAGGTTTGAGCATAACCTTTTGCAACAAGCTGAGCTTTCAGTCGTTTTAAGGAACCATCAACCTTAGTCTTAACTACAAACACTCATTTACATCAAATGACCTTCTTCCCATAAGGTAGATCAACAAGAGTCCAGGTACCAGCCTTGTCAAAGGCCATTATTTCTTCTTCCATCGCAGCACGCCAACCAGGGTGGGCTAAGGCTTAGTGAAAGGTGGTAGGAGTAGAAATAGACTCAAGGGTGGCCACAAGGGAAGTGGAAGCAGGGGACAAATGCTGGTAGGACACAAAGGAAGAGATATGATAGGTACATTCAGCATATCTTTTGGGAGGACAATGAGGACGGGTACCTTTCCGGAGGGTAATAGGTAGGTTAGCAGATGGATCAGCAGCAGAATCAGGGTCAATTAGATCAGGGACGGGAGTGTCAGGATCTGGGGAAGCAGGAGCAGGGACTATGGAGACATGAACAGAATCCATTGGCGAGGGCAGGGCATTGGTAACATCAGGACCATCGATGATATCAGGTTCTGGAACAGCAGCTTGTACTGGTGAGACATGGACATTATAAACCAGGACATTATCAATCTCATCAACAACATAAGGAGACTCAGATAATACCGAAGACTTAAAGAAAAGAGACGACTCATGAAAAGTCACATCAGTGGACACAAGATAACGACGAAGATCAGGAGAGTAACACCGATAACCCTTCTGAATTCAAGAATAACCAAGAAAGACACACTTCAAGGACTTAGGGTTGAGTTTACTGACATTTGGACGAACATCACAAATGAAGCAAACACACCCAAAATTTTGTTGGATCAATAGGAAACAGCTTAGTGTGATGGGAAACAGAACATAATATGGAGCGTCCCCACTAAGGACAACCGAAGGCATACGATTAATAAGGAAACATGCAGTAGACACAGCATCAGCCTAAAAAGATTTAGGGACATAAGAGTGAAACGTGAGAGCTCAGGCAGTTTCTAAGAGATGATAGTTTTTTCTTTCTGCAACACCATTTTGAGCAGGTGTATCAACACAAGAGGATTGGTGAAGAATACCATGACTGTGCATATAATTAGTGAATGGGGAAGAAAAATATTCTTTCACATTATCACTTCGAAGAATTTTCACAGGAGTATTAAACTGAGTTTGAATTTCAGCACAGAAATTGAAAAAATGCGTAAACAATTCAGAACGATGTTTCATTAAGTAAAGACAAGTGGTGCAGGAAAAATCATCAAAAAAAGTGACAAAATATCGATAACAAGTCTCAGACAAAAATGAACAAGGACCCCAAACATCAGAATGAATTAACTCAAAGGGGGACGCAGCTCGTTTCGCTGTGCCAAATGAATACGATGGTGTTTGGCAAACTGACACGACACACAATCTAAAGCAGATACAGAAGAAAATTGAGGATATAACCTTTTTAAAGAGGAAAGTGACATATGACCTAGACGACAATGGACAGCAAAGGGAGACGACCCACCAAAACAAGCAACAGAACGTGGAACCTGATCATCAAGGATGTAAATGTTCACCAGATTCATACCCCCTACCAATAATATGCTTTGTCGAAAGTTCCTGAATTAAACAGTGGTCAGGAAATAGTGTGATAGAGTAATTCAAATGACGAGTCAATTTACTGGGAGACAAAAGATTAAACGTAAAATCAGGAACATTAAGAACAAAAGATAGCGAAATGGATTTAGTTGGTTTAACAGTGACTGATCCAAGTACACGGATCGGGGAACCATTGGCAACGAATATGGAAGATAGGTTGACATAGGGAGTATATGATGAAAATAAATGATGGTTACCTGTCATATGGTCGGTAGCATCAGAATCAATGACCCACTTCGTGGAAGAAGTAGCAAGACCAGAGAACCAATTACTTGTAGCTAGACCCCTTGTAGATGATGAACTAGAATCAGAATGATCAGATATACGAGCAAGATCACGTTGCTGGTCATGTTGCTCTTTATTCTGTAATTTACGACAATTTTTCTTACTATGGCCAGGCTCCTTGCAATAATTGCAGATAACACTGCTAGAAGACATATTCGGAGTACTAAGGCCTTGTTTAAACCCATAATTCCTGTTGTTAAATGAATCACGCCAAGCCAAAGTACTTACATTGTGATCAACAGTAGGGCGAACCAAATTATTAGCACGAAAAACCCGTGAGAACACATCTTCAAGAGATGGAAGCTCCTAATTAGACAGAATTTGAAAACGAATATTCTCATAAGACGAGTCAAGAGCTTCAAGCAAACTGATGATATCAGACTTCTTTGATTCATCCATGGAAAGAATTAACGTATCGAGATGAACAGTGATGAAATAGTACTGATGAATAGCACCACAGATAACACAACACACAACATTGATGAACAGTACAAACAGCACTGATGAATAGTACCAATAAACCGTACACAACCCTGATTAACAGTACAAAACAGTACCTACTAATAGCACCAATGAACAGTAGTTGCTGATGCAAATGCCTTAGCTAATTCTTTTCTGATGTGGAAGTTCAGACTCTACTGCAGCCATAAAGCATACTTAGATTAACAGTACCTCAAACAGTACCAATGAACAGTAGTTGCTGATGCAAATGCCTTAGCTAATTCTTTTCTGATATGGAAGTTCAGACTCTACTGCAACTACAGAGCATACTCAGACAGAACCTGGCTTTGATACCATGTAAACTTAGAATAATAAAATTAATTTACAAGGAAATACTACAAGAGAGGAGAAGATACAAATATCTAATGAAATTATTTGGAGGGGTAATTTGGAAAGGAGGAGGGGCTCTCCTTTTATGGCCCAAGGAACCTCCTTATATTCTCAACCCACCAATATAAGACTTGGTTCTAACATTATCTTTCCTTTTTTTTAAATAGTTATATATTTTCATCTTGTCCCTTAAAAATTTTCTTCAGAAAAAAAAGAGGATATTTTCAAGAACCACAGGGAGTATAAAAATGTCCTGACAACATGACTATACGTAGACTTGGGTCTGGAGAAAAAGAGTGTCGCCTCAACTATTAAAAAAAAAAAAAATTTGTGTCGAACTCACCGTCGAGGAAATAAACTTGTACAACTTACTAGCAGTATAATAATCCCATGAACATAAGAATACGTAACCCACTGACCCCAAAATACTCGTACTTATTTTATTTTATAAAAAGGCTAAATGAATATACTAGTACTTATTTATATGTTGAGGTGTTTATAATAGAGATTGAAACCTTTAAAAGTACTTTTAAATCGTGATTGAGGGTATACGAGATAAATGCAACAATAACAATAAAGCCTTTATCCCACTAAATGAGATCAGCTACATGGATCACACAACGTCATTGTACTTTATCAAAAATAATAGATTTTGATATATTATTAATTAAAAGATATTTGTCACCTACATGGATCACACAACGTCATTGTACTTTGTCAAAAACTATAGATTTTGATATATTATTAATTAAAAGATCTCTTTCTATGATCTTATTGAGCGTTCGTTTCAGCCTTCTTTAAACTTATCTAATTAGACTACATACTGCTTGATCAACTTTTTTATCGAAGCACTCAATAACTTTTACTAAACAGAGGATTGTAAATCAGACTTAGGGGCTGTTTGTGATAGCTTTTTTGAATCGGGCTTATCATATAAGCCCGATTTACGTAAATCAAGATAAATCTCCTCCACATATTTATCTCGTAGACCGTGAAAGTACTTCGTAGACCGTAAAAGCTACCTCGTAGACCGTAAAAGTTACCTCGTAAACCGTAAATTACAATTCATAAGCACTTATAAAATTTTCATAAGCTATTCCAAACAGCCTCTTATAGTATCACTCATTGCAAAACCAAACATCCACATTGTTTAGAGTGATTTGCATTGACAGGCTTTAAGCATATGCTTATAACTGTACACACAGAAAAAGGGGGTCTTTACACTATTTTCAAACATCAGTACAAACTGTTTCATCTTGGTGATCAGATCAAAAGGTGTTTTTGTCTTCTGCTTTGACCGCTGATAAAGATTTAGAGTAATAAATTAATAATGGAAGAGAGCTTCTTTGTCAATGAATAATAAAAAGATGAGGTGTGTGTCGAAAATCATTTAAATGTCATTCATATACTACGGGGGCAATTTGACAATGAGTACTTCCAACATTTCAAAATGTTCACATCTTACTCATTAAGGTGTAAGGAAAGGAATATAATTATTAAAAAGTTTCATTACAAATAAACATCATGTAATGATAAGTTATGGATATAAGAAATGATAAAAAAAAAATACATGCTACTTAGCAAACTTATTATTCATACATTTTGGTTATTACATTTATTTTTTAATACTTTTTAAGAATTCTCCTAAAAAGGTTTCACTGTAACTTATAAATATATACATCGATATATACTCCCTCCTCTATTTTTTTTATAATGTCTTGCTAACCTTTTTCATGGTGCTAAATAAATTGAAGTCAGTTAAAGTTATAATTGTTTTTGATTTACCCATTGATTGGTATCAACATAATATAAATCAAAAGCAAATATCGATTCGCGTGTGATGTTCATGTGTCATATTTTTATTCTTTTAATTTTTGTTATTTATTTTATTGCATATTCTATGTAACTTTCTTTTCATTTTTAAACATTTTAATGCAATTTAAATAATTAAAAAAGTGTGTAAAATCTCTCAAATGAATAAGAGTTCATTTTTCCTTATCTCTCCTCTTTTCTCCCCAAGTGCTTAAAGCTCACACCCTTAACATTACTGTCAACCTCCATCCACCACCTTCAGTTCACTACGCGGTCGCCACTATCAATTGACATGCAAGCTTTATTATAGAGCTCTAAAAATAATAACATTTTAAATTCAAATTCAAATCATAATCTTAAAATAATAAAGATAATTATAGGCCCTAAAGGTCATATAATCCATCTAGATCTAGCTCTAGTTTTCTTATTAGCTTAGACCCTCCACTTTTATTTTAATGCTTTCTGTATTTTTCCTGTGGACTCTTGCTAAACTAAGAATGAAATCATTGCAAACAAAACAAGCTAAATTCATTCCGTCACCCCCCCCCCCAAAAAAAAGTGAAAATGAGAAGTATATTAACTAAAATACGTACAAGGTTATAAAACCATACAATAAAGCCTCAGTTTCAATGGATCGAATCAGGCCAGTGGCCCAAGCTAAATTCCTTCTATGATAAGTTGTATACTCCACGATTTGTTTCCTCTCTCCCAAAAAAAGTATACCCCACGATTTATATACATTGAAACTCATTTTTTAATACCGTATATTCCCTTTTGATGCCAAAAAAAAAAAATCATATAACTTATAATTTAAATTTATTCCAGAAATTTTTACAGATAAACAGTATAACCCTAGAAATTTTTGTAGGTTGAATATTACCCGAAAGTATTAAAATAGAGAAATTTTAACCTTTTAACTTAATTAATTTTTATGAGGCATAAAATAATAAAATATGCCGCTTATTTCTGAACTAAAAAAACATCACGTGATCACATTAGTTCTAAGGAATACACGTATTCAGTTTTTTTTTTTAATCTTAAAACGAAATATCAAGTCAAAGCAACGAACCTTCCAAGTTCCAACAAATACTCGGAATGGCTGGCGCAATGGATAACTCACAGGGAGGAAAGCCGCGTTTTATACACGAGAAATACGAGATGACGAGAGCCTGATTATAATATCAGAAAAAAGGTTATGAGGAGAATATCCACAATACGAGGGAGGTCCAATCGGAGAAGGTCAAGAAAGCAAGGATCAACAACAGAGGAATCGAGAAAGTAGATTGAACAGAAACTGAGGCAGGGAGGGTCTGATAGTCGGAGGGATGGGTTGCTTTGATTGCTTCGGCGGAGGTGACAGGCGAATGACCAAGGAAGAGGAGAGATTGGCCTCTGAAGAAGCTCGCGCTAACGCTGCCGCCGCCGCCCAGAGAAGGCAATTTCTGCCCCTTTTTCTCGTGAATTTATCTTCTTCTTAGGATTTAATTGTCATGGTTGATGAATTCGTGCAAACATTTTGCCAATTTGGGTTTTGATGGAATATCCGCATGGAATATTGGAATCTTTGATCATCATACGTTTGAAAATTAATCTATCGGAGTAATAATTATGCATGAGGTTTGTGAATCTTGACGGACTTATTTTGACGTTGGCGTTTTGTGTCTACAATTTTATTTGAATCCGATCAATTGTTGAGCTGTTGTTTATATTCTGTTTCACAGTTACAAGCTTTTTTTTTTTTGGCACTGGGAGTATATAATTAGTTGTCTTTTCTGCTTCTATCTACTAGAAGCTTTAAGCAGCATTAGTGATTCAGTATCACTAGGGAAAATTCATTTTCGAAGTCAATGTCGATAGTTAAGCTATTGTAACCTAAATGGATAGGATAACAACAAAGGGCATGTATGGGACGCCATTCAACATTTTAACATGCTTGTGAATAAGCATTCAATAAAAGGCCACTGTAATTATTAGATGAAGCATAATAAATTAATAACAGAAACTTGCTATGAAGAGGTGAAGCGTCAAAAGAAAGCACAACACATGCAGCAGTAGTGACAGTATAGGACTACATATGTTGGCCCGACTTATATGTTCTGATTGTAACTGCAGGCAAGAAGAATTTGATAAGTCAGCGGCGGGACGAGCTGCACGTGCACAGCAACAGGCAATGGCAAAGCAATCTGCAAACACCAACAAGGGCGAACCAGTTCTAAAGGTAAAATGACTTAAGATAAATTTTTTTTTTTTTGGCAAGTATGAGTTTTTGGTACTTGTTAAATCTGTTAGTGTCCTTGTATATATCAAGATGGACTCAATCCGGATTTTTTTTTTTTGGGATATTATCTGGACTCAGTCCATATTAATTATGAATATTTTTGCACGACTTTGTTTTTTAAAATATTGATCTTTAATGTGGTACTTTGTTCTTTGTGCATTTTGACTAACGATCTTAAATGGTTTAGAACTTATAATATGGTCTGATTCTGTCAATTATGGATGCAGTGGCAGATGGGTTGAGATTCAGCAATGGTCTGTGACAATGTCAAATTCCTTGTAAGGTGAGGTGAATAATCTATCTGTTCAAATTTATGTGGCCTGTTGTCTGGTTTTACATGCCTGTACGGTTCAGTCCAGTTATGAAAAAAGGAACTCTAGTTTTTCCTATGGCAGAATCCATTGAAACAAGAGGCATTAGTAGTTTAATGACTCCATTCTTAGTTGATGATTCAAGCCACATTCATCGTCATTAAATTGTCCAATGTTACTGTTTTTACATGTATGCTTGGACTGGATATTTTCAATCGAACTGGTAAACTTGCACTTCATATTTTTGTACCAAATCAATTTGACAAGATAAAGGAAACCTATGAAACCAGTCTGTTGAATGCTGAGGTAGGTTTGTGGTTATTCCACCGTAAATAATCCTCCTTAAACTTTATGAATTTATGATTAAAAGACAGGGTCAGAGTAGCTTTGGTCCAGATTTGGCTAATTGTGTGCACATGTTAATTGTCTAAATAATTTTTTTCTTCATTTTATTCCTGGATCAAACGTACCATGTTTTTTTTCCTCCGTTTAGACTCAAAAGCTATCTTGTTGAAAAGAAAACTACTTTGACTAAAGCCAAGCTGTCTGACCTACTGAATCAGAGAGAACCTAGTTTAGATTGGACGCTTACTGCTTTTTGCTGGTTATTCAGACTAGAGTCACTCCCAATGGCATAATGTTTGTAACATACTGAACCTTATTTCTTTGATAGTGTCATTCCCTCGTTGTGATCGGTTTTTCTGTTTTGCAGTACTACTTATAGGTCCAGCCATATTCTTCGTGCAGCCGGATTCCCTTCTTCCAAAGCTGAACAAATGGTCTTTAACTTAATTGCTTCATCCATCAAATATATGTTGTCTGAGTGCAAGAAATACTCTGATTGTGATGAATTCCCGGTGTAAAGGAAACGAGGGTTAATTTTCAGAATATTGTCAGATATTGTCTCTCTTTGTGGATATTTTATCACCACAATCTTTTTATAAGAAAAAGGTTAAACTTGAACAGGACCACCCTGTGTACTGACTGTAAATTCAGTTGTCTTGTATTTAAATTAAATGGTCTTCGGGTATTGGATTCCTTTTAAAGCATATTGATGTTAATTCGTCAGCTGTAATGAGAGCATATCTATTACCCCAGACCCCAGTCACATCTTTCTCTTAACCAGAGAAGAAATCTGGAAAACGATAGGAGGTATCCTACGGATCAATAATTCAAGAATTAGCCAATGGCATTATAGCCTAATTGTATAGATGCTCCCTTGTAAGTGGAAAGTCGTTAGTTCGGTCTTGTTCGTAACATCAGGTCTTTAGTGTTTGCTCCTAACTCTAAAAAAAGGGGGGGTGTTTAAATGCATTATACAAAATTACAAATTCATCTTCTGAGCTTATCAGAGAAGCAAGAGTTGGATGATGCGATTATATGCCAGAAGCGCAAGTAATACGCTCAAAATCTAATTCAATCCATATTGCAAGGAATCCCACAATGAGGTTAGAATAAGGGTGATGTTGACATGGAGGACCATGTGGAACTTCATTGAAACTAGGCTATCTCGATGCCATGAATGAGCATTTCGAAACGGTACAGGAAGATTGAGCAAGTTCCCTTCACGGTGTAGAAAAGCAAAGCGACAATAAGAAATATGGTGGTAGTAACAATCAAGCTATCAAGCTATTGTTATAAAAAGTTAAACTATATTCATTGTTTGACAAGATGCTGGTGGAAGCAAAATTTACTCATTGTATAGATGTATTAAGTAATGTCTACATGTAGTAGTTCAACTTTGAAATGTGAGACATTTGATTGAGGGCTGGGAGCAGCATGAAGTAGATATACAGATGAGTAGCTAGAATTGCTGTACATTTTGAACAAATATCTATTATGCTATTGATGAAGCTCACTTTCTCTCAACCTGCGAAGTTACAGGTGTTCTCTCATCTCGAAGTCTCAATTACTCCCACAAATCTTTCAACTGGAGCTGAAAGCTTTAGCTCATATGCAGCTTGGAAGAAATCTGCTGCTTGCTGCAATGAACCTTCCATTTTTGAAATCAATCCAAGGTTGAACCACGCATCATGGTTTGTGGGTTCCAACCGCAGAGCGTTCATTAAAAAGCTTCTTGCGATTGGAAGTGTTTGTGTACCAGCTTTCAACAACAATTCTGCAGTTGAAATGATGCTGGGGACATGATCTGGTTCCATCGACAACGCAATTGTGAAAGAAACAATGGCCTCCTTGTATAACGATTTTGCTTCAAACAATTTCCCTGCAATTGTGCCGCATCCATGGAATTTTAGTGACCAGTTAATGGATGAACTTATCAAGTTATCATGTTCATAAACACATCAATTATTAAATAAATACTTGAACAGATAGATTTTATACCTGTAATGTGCCAACTTCTGGGAGAAAAGAATTCTATCAGCTGGGCTTTGTCTACACAAGTTTTTGCATCAAGCAAGGCACCTAGATCGGCATAAATGGTTGCCAAATCTTGCCAGGCTTCCATTTCCAATTTTTTTTCTGTTAATTCCTGCACAGAGAAGGGTTAAAACAAGAACTTTTTTTTTTTTTTTGCAGAGTTCAGAAAGCTGAAGGTAACAGAGAGCTCCTTATCTTTTAGCACCTTCCCACAGACAAGTGTTAATTCTTAACAATCACCTTACATATCAGTTTAAAGCACACACCTCTTGTCTCAACGTGTTTGCCGGATCGATGTTCTCATATTCAAGCCAAAATTCCTTTCGTGCTTGAATCAGCGCTAGCAAGATTCTGTAGGTCTCTATTGCTTGCTTAGGTTGCTGCTGAGCAATTTGAAGCACAGCTTTCAATCTTAAAAGTTGTAACTGATCCGTCCTTCCAGATTCGTCTAAGGCAAAATCAACTACAGTCTCAGCATCCTTGAACCGGTGCTGTGCAGATACTATGAGTGCTAACAGTTGCCAACCTTTTCTTGAGCTACCAACAATCATATCTGAGTACATCACTGCGTTCTCATAAGCTGCCACCAGATTTCTTTGAACTGCATTTTCCAATCCAAGGCTGAATATCACTTCAGGGTCCCAATTTCCAATTACAGCAGCTTGGTTTAAAGAATTCAAAGACTCCCTTTGACATATAACTCTTTCAGAATCCAGTACAGAAATTCTAGCCGCAGCCCCATAGCAAACACCAAGAAATCTGTGACCTTGACCCTGAAAGTGCTCACACTGATGCTTGGCAAGATCAATCAGTTTCTGTGACAATTTAATGCCCTCACGGGCATGGTTGGGATCTTGGGAACACAGTTTTGCTCCCAATAAAAAGGAAGGGAAATGGGGTATATGATTTGCTTCAGAACTACCACAAACTTTCATCAGAAGGTTCAGTGCTGTCTCATTCTGTCCTGCAGCACTATAGCACAGGGCAAGAAAGTACCACCTCTCAGCACGACTATAAACACCTGGAAGGATCTGCTCAACATGATCTGCCAATGACTCAAACATCCCAGTAATCGAAAGTGCAAATGAAAGATGATCTAATAATTCTGAATCCCATTCGATTTCCTGAAGTACTATCTTTCTCATAAGTATTAGTAACAACAGAACAGCTTCTTCAGTGTTAGTCTTCGGCGTTGTTACACCCCACACATGCAAATGAGATGGAAGGGTTATTTCAACACCACCATAAAGGAGTGTGACAGCTAAATCTTTCTGAATGGCAGCCAGCCTTTGTGGCTCCAAATTCCACGGCTTGATCAGAGCCCGTCGATATGCAGTGACAGCTTCATCTAGTAGGCCTGCATTGGTCCAAAGTTCTGGAAGCAACTCCAATGCTCGATGGAACATCTCTTGCAGTTTACAATCTTCGCCAAAACCTGGAGGCATTCCAGCTGGTAGTGCAGAATCAACCGTGTCCAGAATTATTTTGCATTCCTTTGCAGCCTCTGGTAAAGAAAATGTCAGAGTCATTACAATTGGCACCCGTGAGTGTACAAAAACACGGAAATTGCAGTTGTTGACATTATTAATGCTAATGCTACTTCGTCTGAAGACAAAAAATTTCAACTTCCCAGCTCCCACAAACAACATTTTGGATCATTGAGATAACTCATTGTAATCATGAAACTCACAAGAAGGTCACAAAATGTATGAAAGAGGCAATAATATAGTAATATACCCGTGTAGCGTCCGAGTGCCTCCAATGATTTAGCTTTGAGCAGAATAGCCTCAAGAAGCAGGCTTACTGAATGCCTTGACATTATGGAGGGAAGCACGTGATCGGTCTTAGAACGTGGTTTTCTTTGCTTGGTTCTCTCAGAAATGGACCTAATCATCCTTGGAGTCAAACCCTTGGTGTCAATCCCCTGAAATACTTGAAGGGCAGCATCGAAATTCCCTCTTTGGAATTCAAGCCTCCCCAACAAAGCCCTAGCTTCCTGTAATTCAATCCAACAAGAGGAATAAAAAATTAGTATACTATATGCAGAATGATTCCTTGCATCATTTTCTTGCGGCCAATTAAATTTACAAAGAAAGAAATACCATTCTACCTCGTAGTTTAAGGAGAGAGCTTCTTTAAGAGTAGATTCAGCTTCATCTACTTGCGTATCATCAAATTTAGATTCCCAATCCCCAGTCCTCGAAGAGAGTCCACTGGCCGAGAAATCTCTAGTTGCGAGGGACTCCGGCGAGTGTGGCGGCTCTTCGAATTTGAATTGCTCCCCGGAACAAGCACACAACATCTCGGAAAACAATCGGCGAAGTTAGGATCCTTCTCTCACAAACGATGCAACAAAACCAGTTCTCAATGTACGCCTTCACGAGGAGTGGTCACCTTCAATGAACAGCGACAGCAAAATGATCATCACATTGAACTGACTAGACAATGATAACTTTCTATGTTATTCAAAAGAAATGCCGAAAGGCCACAAAGTTCCCTTTTACCTCTCAGTTCGAATTCTCAATATTCAATAGAACACCAAAAAGCGGAGATCCGAAAGTAGCTTAGTTCATTCCATACAAAATCCCTATTTAACCGAAAGCCACACTTCAGAAACCGTCCATAGGGGGGGGGGAATTAAGCAAATAAAAAGCGCATCAAACTTGATAAGGAGAGGATAGAAGAAAGAGAGCGAAAGCTTTATCAATTCAAAGAGAGACAACGAGGGAGGGTCAGAGAAAGAGAAGAAGACAAAAGGCCGTCCAGAGAAGAACACGGGTGGGAGGGAGCTAAGAACCAAGAAGGGGGTGAGACAATCAATGCGAGCCAGGCTTTGAAATTACCAAGCACTCGTCGACGCCATGAAAGCTACGCTTCTGTGGGAACAGCTATATTTATCCAAAAAGGGGGTTCCAGTATTCCACAACGTGCTGAGCGCAACGCCCAAGGGAAGAAGGAAGAAAGAAAGCAAGAAAATGACTGCAACTGCTTCAACAGTGAAAGAGGGAACAAATGTTGTGAACTGGATTCATAGATCTGAATTTAAAAATGGGCCCTCTTCAGAGTATTTTTAAATTTTACTCATTAATATTAATCTGTGACATTCAGAGTGCAGAAAGCTTGGGCACGAGACGGGCCAATAGGAGAAAAGATGACGGCAGAGTAGCAGGTATTTAACAGGTTCTGCGTTTGGACTTCCAAGTTTCAACGAAGTCATGGTGCGTGTTCAGACTTGAGAGAGTACTGAAAGAAGAAAGCCAGTAGGCAATGAATGAACGGAAAAGACCGGGAGTGAAGAGAGTGTGAAAGAAGCAGGTGGAGGAAGAAGACGAGTAAAAAAGAGGGAAAAGAAAGGTAGGCTAAACCAGTGAAACTGAAGCTATGGGGTTGCGCTGCTTCCAAGAGGCTCTTTGATCATCAATCAACCTGTCATACTCTATCATTGGTGTCGCCTGAAATGGTTCCTAACAATCACACCCCTCTTTTTTTACCAGAAAAAAAAAAAAAACAATCACACCCCTTTTGGTTCAAATGAGCCTGAGTGTCCGTTTGAAACCATTGAAAAAGTTGTTTTTTTTTTAAATGAGTTTTTAAAGAAGTTAGATTTAAAATAATTATAATTTGTGTTTGTATTAACGGTAACAGAAATTATTTTTTTTTAAAAAAATTGAGGTTATGAACTTATGACAAAAAACTCTTTTTTTTAAAAAAAAATCTATCAGAAATTAATGTATTTCCAAACACACAAAAATGAGTTTTTGTATGAAAAATTTATTAAATGAGCTTTTAATGGGATCTCAAACAGGCTCTTACTTTGTTTTTGCCAAATAAAGGCCTTCACCAAGTTTCTTTTTAAAAGTTTTTTTGATTAGTTTTTAGAGAATAATTTTTATAATTTATGAAATAAATACGTGAGAGAAGTTTTATCTCGATTTATAAAAAATTAACTTTTAAAACCATGATTTAGGGTCTCCTCAAACACACTAACAAGTCAAGTTTGGAGATTTCTCCTTAGGTGCTTTCTGTGTAAAAACACATAAAACTCATGAATAGTAAAATTTGTAAATATATGCAAAAATACCTTTACTCAAATTCAAGTACTTATAAACAATAGAATTTCCAAATACCACTATGATCTTTTCTACAATTCGAATTTAGAAAGAGAGGAACACGTGAGAGAGGTTTTGAGAATATCATTTATAAATAAGAGTATAATTATAAAAATATATTATTTTATGATATATTTAATGAATTAAATAATTTTTTTGACTATATAAAAATTAGGTAATATAAACTTATAAAAAAAAAGACTAAAATGATAAGTATTTATGAGCAATTTTTTATAAACAAAAAGTCGGAGCCCACTAGACCTTTTCTTTTTCTGCCGACTAGACCTTTTCATGGTTACAGGTTTTTGGTATTGGCTATTAGTTGAATGTGTTTAATGTTATTAATGAGATTAAGAGGGTTTTAAATTTTCCATCCACTTTTGTGATGTTAAGGCTCTTAAATAGTTGGTGAAAAAATTAATGAAAAGAAGAAAAACAACTACTGTTAATTATTTGATCAACACAGTCATCACTTACTCGAACCATCCAATGCCATCCAAATTTATTAGGAAAAAAATTATTTATCCAATCAATCAAGTCATTACTAAAATCAAAGTTTGAATCTACATGCATAAATTTAACATGATAATTCGTAGTGTGTGTGTGAAGAGTAGATGCAACTTATTAATATAATGTATGGTATAAGAACGAAGTTCCCTGCTTAGATAAGTTTCTGTACTTTAACAGTACGATTTAGGAGTATGGAGGCATCATAATACGCAACATAACTGGAGAGGGAAATCAACTTCCTCTCTTTCCTCGAAATTTAGTCAATAATGGATAATAGTCCCTGAACTCCTTGATATAATAGGTGGATAATTAATATAATAATATTAAAAAATTAGTTAAATTAATTATTTATAACAAAGGTATCTTGACTTCCTTATAATCATGTGCATTGCATTATCTTTTGATAGAAACTCTCTTACTATATGTAATTAATAAAAATGATTTGAAAAAGAAATTATAAAATTGAGAGATATTAATTATAGGTTAAGATTTGAAGTTTAGGATCAAACAAAGCTTTTTGTCCAATTCCTGCTCCAGAATGAGGCATCTGATCTCCACAAGGACCAGTCTCTTATCACGGCAGACCTCCTAACAAAAAAGGCATTGAATGATAGCCCTGGCTTAACCTTACTAGGACCTGATATTCTGCTTAGCTATATGCAAATGACTGCATTTAGAAATAGGATTCAGTTTCTTTTCTTCCATGGTTATTAAAAGAAATCTTTGTCTAATTCATATGTTTAGGATGAGGGTTAGTATTATGGATTGACATTATGCATTTACGTTGTTGTTGGTCAGACATAAGTGATACCATATTAAATTGGATTGCACATAGCATAGTAGAAAGGGGAGTTTTAAGAAGGATAATGATGAGAGTGTTGTTGTGTTGGCAGGTTATGATTGAAGTTTCACATGGTAAAAAACACAAATGGCAGATACAATTTTAGGATGTTTAGAATAGTAGTTGAAATTTCCAATCATGATTTTTAATTATAATTTATGATATATGAGGTAGTTTTTATGGTCTATAAAGTAGCTTTTATGATCTACAAAGTAAATATATAGAAAAGTTTTATCTTAATTTATATAAATTAGATTTATACATAAATATAAGTCCAACCAAACATTTTTGTTGAGAAGTGATAGGTTGTAATTATCAAAGGAAACACTCGCACTGTAATATCATTATGTGTGTTTATGCACTTATGGACCACAATAGATGATGCGGAGACCAAGATAGTGCTGTCCTGGTGGAAAGCTGCAAATATTGCACTCTACTTCCCCATTTCAAATTAAACTTCCCCTCTTCTCTTTTATTATTTTTTTAAATGTATTTTTATTTCAAAAGTTTACACTAAAATGTAATTTTATTTTAAAAGCATATAAAAAAATTGTCTTTGCTATTATTCTGATTAATTTTGATCATTAGTTGACCAAATATATTGAGTTGACAGTTCACATGTCATCATTTTTTTTTATTAAGGTGTAAATTTACTGTGAAAGTTTTAAATCTAACTTTAAAATAAATGACAAATGGACTTTCAGCGCAAATATACACCTTAACAAAAATGATATGAATGACATGTAGAACTCTAACTCACATATTTGGTCAGCTAACAGTCAAAATTAACTAGATAACAATCAGTGCAAAATTACTCCTTCTTTTTTATAGGGTAAAATTGCTCCCAAGAAAGTTTGGAGGCAAATTGCCCTTACCCCGCTTTTTTTTTAATTTCTCTCCTCTTTTTTCTCATGCATTTTAAAATAAATATATGTATTATCCTACAAAAATTGATAAGTTGATAAGAATTTGATTTTAACCCACAAATTTTGAATCCAAATCTAATTGTCCATATGAAAAATTTGGCCACAGGTCATTTGTAATATCTTTATAGAGATTCTATTATTATGAAGGCATTTCTCGACCTCAACAACTCTTTAAAACCCAATTCATGAACTTCTATCTATCCCACGCATGTGTACATACATGATATTTTTTTTAGCTCATAATATAAGCCACTTTTAAAATATATTTTGATTCATAACATGAGTTATTTTAAGGGTAATTAATATTTATTTATCAATTTTATCTATATAATTAATACTTAAATGTGACTTTTTGTATGTTCTTTGTAGTTTAAAACATAATTTAATATAGGTAAAGTTGAAAAAAATTTTAATTAAAAAAAATATTTAATGAGTTAACTATCATTTTTTAATTCTCATAGATTAGTTAAAATATCTTATATTATAAATAAGAGAGAATACATCTAATACTTTCCCTATGCGTAACTTAAACGAAAGGAGTCAGTAAGTCCTTTTATTTAGCACTACTCATTTGGTGCTATTTATAATACATACAATTCACTCCCAACATTTTTTACCATAAACAATAAAATCCTAACTCTCTGTTGACCTTGTCTTAAAATTTTACAATTTTTTACCCTCAGTTAATATTGTATACTATATCCCATATGAATAAGGTCTTACACAATAATAAAGTATAAGAATAAAATTATACATCTATATAAAAAATTTAACGATATGATTTATAAAATGATTAAAAAAATCCTTCTCTAAGAGTATATTTTAACAAACTTTCTGTTGCCAAGGGATATTTTAACAAACTTGTTAATATGTACACCCACGACTTTTACTCAGTAGATGGGTACTTTTATAAATAATTTATTGGTTGGGGTTAAGTTATATCAATAACGATTGTTTACGCCTAAATTATTTATATTTATTTTTTAAGAGTTTCTTCCGTCAAACTTGAACAACATAATTTGTTGGATGCTTCTTCCCATTATTTCGAGTCTTCACCATCAGTTCGTGCATGCTCAACTAACTGCTCTTGCATAGATCTGGGACTGAACAGAATTGATCCCTTTTAATAACAAACTAAGAAAATTCATTTTTGCTTCATGAAATATCATGCACAACCAATTAACCATTAATACTTTGTTTTTCTGTTGGAAGGAAAAAAAGAAAGAAAGAATCAATCCTTTGTTTTTCTTTACGGAATAATATAACTACTCGTGCTTAGATAAAAACAAGTATTACTACAGTCTTGATTACTTTATTATTGAATGCGGCGCTTGAGGCAAGCTCAATCTTTTGTCAAAAAGTGAAAAGGGCTGATTTTACAGTTTATAATGGATGATACGATTATTTCAAAAAGTTTTAATTTTTCCCTAATTTATGGGGTTATAACATAATTTGTTCCGTGTAAAAAGTCATGAATTATCAGGATAATATAATAATTTGGCTGTTGTTTTGTTTGAAATTGAATTAACCCAGACTCTTAATTCAAACCCGTGCGCGAGATTATCGGATAAATCATCGGTCTTGTGCTTTAACATCACATCCCATCTTTTCTGGGTCATAGTGCTTCATCACCTTTATATGTGTTGTTGAAATTCAAATGGTCGCATATCTCAAGAGATAAACAAAGGGAAAGCATTAATTAAACTCAACAGTTGATCAATTAACAATACAGAATTGTATTAATAAGTCTTGAAAATCTCAGATCTCTTGAGCGAGGAGTGTCAAAAAAGAACAAAAAAACAGTAAATGAATCAGGAAAGAGCAGCTCTCATTCTTATTATTCTTTTTTTTCCTCCTCTTGAGTTGCAATGCAAGCGGAGTTGGGAGTTGGGAGTTGGTGTTGGAAGAGCAAATAAGCCTAAAATTGGAAGATGATGTGATGTGACGTGAGAAAGAAACCTATTAAAATGGGATACAGTTGAATGGACAAGGAATTCCTGTTCGCACGTGGCTGGCAGGTTCCATTATAGGTAGAAGGAAAAAGGCCTTTCTATAGGTGCCAACTGGCAATCAACTATGGCCCGGAAAGGGGAACAAAAAAAAAAAAAGTCATGTTCCTCCACTGAAGACTCAACCCTAACAAACTGGCATAATACGTGATTTTCTGCAATTCCCACTCCCCCATCACCAAAACTGTAACAACTAGCGAAAATCTTTATAAAACTTATGAATTACTTAAAAATGTGGACTTATTATTGTGTTTGTTTGAAATAATGATTGAAATATTTAAAAACAGTATTTCAATCATGATTTATGATATACGAAATAAGTATGTAAGATGAGTTATATCATTTACGTGACTAAGCATTTTTGGAAGATTCAAAAGTCATCCCAAACATATTTATACTTAGGAAATAAACATGTTATATCTAATAAAAATGTAGGGAGTGCCTATATAAGAGTTGCGAATGGCTTAAAAATGTAACATTATTGGTTGTTAAGCAAAAATTGATAATAACTAATAAAATGTGACCTGTATAAAATCTGAAAATGAGTTGGAGCCAAAGATAAGTAGTAAACTCTTTTTTATATATATATATATATATTATTGTATTATATATATTAAAATGCATGGGTAGCCATTGAGCCATCGATATTTTTGGCATGCAAGTGGTGGAGTCAAATCCTACCATCTGGATTATTCAAATGTTGATAGATAGAAAAGGAGAAAGAGAGAAGAGAATTAAAATGGAAGAGGAGGGTTCCAAACCACACCTCCACCATTCTGCCAAAAACAAGTAGTGGGGATCAAATCTCACTTCCACCAGCTTAGCACAAAATTATTTCCGTCGCCTCCACTGCCCTAGCTGCCCTGATGAGGGGTTGTTACTTTTTTTTGAAAAAAAAAAAATCAGGGCATTTGTGTCCCACTGTTCCCATTTCGCCATTTCACATCTCGTAGGAATCATTGCAATTGGCAGCACCCTTTGAGATTTTGTATTTTTCAAGTTTTTTAAGTCTGATTTTGTTTGAGAGTTCAACGGGCCCAATGCTCATTCAACTTTTGTAAAACTAAATATCATGGGCCTTGATCTGTCGGTACAGTCAGTCTACAAAAGTTAAATGGGCCTAACATTTGCCCAAAAGTATTGGGACGTTGATCTGCCGTGAGCCCAATTATGATAGAGTCCATTTGTTGTTCTACCCAAAAAAAAAAAAAAATCAGGGGCGAGCTCTCGCGAACCGCGTACGAAAGGGGGAAACTGGAACTGGAAGCTGGAGTGGCAACGCTTTATAAGGGTCTGGATTGAGTTTGTCTCTGCAATTCAACCAGAAGCGTGCATGTATTGGAGCGAGATAGAATCAGTGAAGGAGAGGCAGTGCGGCTCTATTCGAAGATGCTTCGAATATGTGGAAGCAGATCAGAGACAGAGAAGAGGGGAAAATCCGCCCAGAATCGTTCGCTCATCGCTTTAAGTCCAATCGCATTGCGCAGCTCCAACTTTCCAATTACAAAGATATTGTTTCTCCTCATAAAGGCGCCGTAAACTCCCTTCAGGTGCTCCACGCTTGTTTTTATTCATTCTTTTCAAATCATCAGCTTCTTCCTGCTCCATTTCAACCTCGCGATTAGTGCGTTATTTGCATCTCTAATTTATTTTCAGATAATCATTAGTTTATTGGACTCGTCTTCCTTGAATTGTATTTTGGGTTATAGCAAGGTGGTGCTGAAACAGAAGTCCGTTTGCTCATTAAAAATGTGATATTTCTCATCACACTTATACTTTCACTGTGCCTGTCTTGTATCTTTAAAAGAGGAAGAACAAACTGTAAACCGCTTTATTTTACATATGCCTATTGAACGTGATGTTCTAGCATGTAGCTAATGTTTAATTATGGCATTCTGATGGAAATCCAAAATCCAATCTTTCTGACCTTGAAATCAGATTGATTTGACAGAGGGAAGATATTTGTTATCTGCTGCATCGGATGCTTCTCTAGCCATATATGATGTTCAACGGGCTACGGATTATGAAGCAGGTGGCTTGATATCTAAACACAAGTGCATATGTGCTGTTGACAAGCAACACGATCTTGGGCACAAACATGCCATATCCTCGGCTATATGGTATCCAGTTGACACTGGCCTCTTCATTACAGGTTCATATGATCATCATATTAATGTTTGGGACACAAATACCACCCAGGTGACTGTCCTCCATGAATCTTGATCTTCCTTTATTATCTATTTTCTTAAGTCTTAATCTTACCGTTAATAATATGCGTTTATTTTCCTTTTCTATGGTTTATTTACAAAATTCTGTAGGTGGTAATGAATTTCAAAATGCCTGGAAAGGTTTATAGGACTGCAATGTCTTCACTGGCAACATCTCACATGCTTATTGCTGCTGGAACTGAGGATGTCCAAGTTCGCCTTTGTGATATTGCCTCAGGGGCATCTACTCACACACTGTCTGGTCATTGTGGTATGTAGGCTGTATTTAAAAAATACATCTAAATTCATAAGCCTCTGTCACAGTGCGTTTATATGAGATGCGGGAGAATAAAATGCCTAGTTGTGTGAGTGTTCATAATTTCATGAGATGTTCTGTGATGGCAGACGGAGTAATGACTGCAGAATGGTCTACTTCAAATGAGTGGGTCTTAGTTACTGGGGGATGTGATGGTGCTATACGTTTTTGGGACATCAGAAGAACTGGCAGTTTCTTAGTGTTGAATCAGTCTTCAACTCAACTCGGAAGGCGCCCACCAGTGCTTAAGCGCTCCATGATAACTAAGGTTTTTTTTTTTTTTTTGGTACAATTAAGGTTTTATTATAGTTCAGTAAATCCTTTTTCTTCAAATATTGATGCGTTGATGGTTATGTCTTTTATTTTTAAAGCTGAAATTTATACACAACATTGTAATATATGGCTGAAGTTGCAGCAGATATTGGGCATGTTAGTTTAATGTAAAATATGATCCCACAGAAACGTGTCCTATATTGAAAACTGCCAAATTAATAATTTCAATATCATCACTCATGGGATTCAACATGTAATTCCTTGGTTGGATAGAATCTGAGTATAAAACCACATGCTGGACAAAGGAAACTTTCAAATGGGAGTGGTAGCAGAGAGTTGCCAATTGGTAAAGTATCTGCCAAGGGACCAATGAAGCAGAGATCACATCCAGGGATGCTGTCTACTCAAGATCGTGCAACTGCCCATTATGGTGCCGTGACTGGGCTAAAAGTTACTGAGGATGGCTTGTATCTCTTAAGTGCAGGTTGTTTTTTATTTGCTATTTCTGAATTATAAGAATTATTCATGCAAAAGATAATTCTTAAATATGACTCCTCATAAAATTTGTAGACTAACTTTGTATATTTCATCAAATCGTCAAAGTTCTGTGCAAATTGAAGTTGAAGTTCTTACTCTCTCCCCCTCTCTCTGCTTTTGGAACCAGGATCTGATTCAAGATTGAGGTTATGGGATGTTGAATCGGGATGCAACACATTGGTGAACTTTGAAACAGTGCGCCTACAAACACACAAACCAATTCAATTGGCCACTACTCAGGATTCAACACTTGTTTTTGCTCCATGCATGAGATCTGTGAAAGTAATCCCTTCATATTCTTTATAACAACTTCCAAATTCAAATTAACTCCTAAAATTACCTTTATGAATCCTGATAGAACATTTTTATATTTCAGTCATTCAATATGTGGTCCGGGAACACATACGCAACATTTCGTGGCCACTATGAATGTGTGAATTCTTGCTGGTTTAATGAGCAAGATCAGGTATGTTCATGGCTTGCTGTTCATTTTCTTGTAGAAAAGGGAAATAGGAGGAGCAGAAGACTTTGTAATTGAATCCTCATGAAATGACATTGGTCTCAATTTTTATTCTAGGAGCAGAAGAAACAAAGTTTAGATTATGGGGCCTTATGATATGGCTCCATAATATAAGAAAAAATAACAATATACTTTTTTAAAATTTAGGACTAATATATCTCTAACTTGGCAGAAGCTGCAAAGAAGAATCTCATCAACATAACCATAGGCGTCTATTTAGATATAAAATCTATGATTTTTTTTTATCTCCATGCTACCCATGACTACAATATAAAGCATTTTTGTGAAGTACTACTAATTTTCTGAATTTCTACTTTATTTTTTATTTTTACGTTTTACAGGAACTATACACTGGTGGAAATGATAGACAAATTCTGGTCTGGTCACCGCCTAGATTAATTGATGATGAGACGGTGCATTCTTGAAACTCAATCTTTTTTGGTTTATTAAGTCTGTTTGCCAATTAACTACCCTTTCCAAGACGCAATTGTCTGACCTTCTTGACATGAACTGCAGAATGGACAATCTGTCGAGGACCGGGATAACTGGAGCGACTAGATGTTTTTAACATCATTCTCCTTGATCTCTGTGATTATTTCCGGTCATTTCTTAGGTTCCCCCCCACATTTTCCTCTATAGTTCCCAAATGTTTGTGAATGTTCCAAACTAAACGGAGTTTTGGTCGGGGTACATGTGTCTTTAACACCACCTCAAAACTGTATAGGTGTCGCTCATTGCATAACATACGTAGATAAATTTATTTGGATTGGATTTTCTGTCTATGTAGTTCATGATTTTATTCATATTTTCCTGCAAGTCATGTTATAGAAACTATAGATATAGACGTTTTCTTTGTATTACTTTGTGGTAAATAAAGTTGTATGTAAACAAGCAGTCTTTTACTCTAGCTTCATCGGACTCCTCCAAGTCTTTTTAACTGTTGCCGATTGTGGAGTTTCCTAGACAAACTAGAAACACGCTTGCGCCATTGCACAGGCATCAATAATTTGAAAATTGAGTAAAATGTCATTTTATCAAAATTTATATTGAAATAACTTGACATTATTAATCTTTTCTTACAACGTAAGATATCTAATTTATATTCTAATGAAACCCAATCACTTCTCTCTTCCCACCTCGTTCCACATCCTTCCGAACAAGTTCAAGCCCGTTGCTCTTTACTATCCACATACTTTCATCACAGTTTACACATTCTAGTTGCTATTTGTTCAAATTTAATGACTGGTCAAAAGAAATTAAAGAATTAAGAACAAATAAAAGTAAAATTAAAACAAGACATATTTAAATTAAAATTAACAGTAGAAATGAGTGAACATTGAAGTTCTTTAGAAAAAATATTAGCGAGACACTATAATATAAACAGATCCGTTTAGCCGGGTACACAACCCTAATAGCAAATTCCCCGAAACATCTCCCACCCTCCCAACATAAACTCTGCAACATGTCACACTCAGATTGGAGCAAAAATATTTCTCTAACTCTATAGCTATGGAACAAATATTCAAGGTAATCGTTTTTCTCCTTTACATAAGAAAATACAAGGCTGTAGAAAAGGATTCAAGTACACTCCTAGAAGGGCAGTCACATTTTGAGAATGAATACATCAAATACCATAGTTACATCACATTATTTCTATGCGATACTGTGTCTAATTGACCACAGACATGCACACCATTCTCATAGACAGCATATGAAAATGAGGCTTTGGCGATTTACCTAGATGTGAATTGCATTTTTCGTAACTTATAAATAATATCATTTTTTTTTCTGGTTTTGTTTTCTATGTAGATAGATTATTTGTTTGGGTATCTTTATAATGGGGCTTTATAACAACATGATGTCATGGGGACAAACAGAGCGATAATGAATGATTGAATTCCGGGGGTCATCATAATTCCGGTCTCCAGTCAATAGCTCATGACTTCTTCAACCATATTCACTGCGTAGTGGCTCAAGTTTCTGCCCTGTGAGCAGAAAATTAAAAAACAATGATAAATAAGGATCACTATAATAGTGAACCTGCAACACAAGTGGATATTCTTTACAAGGGAAGAAAATGCAAACCTCAGATAACATCCGTTGCTTTTTAAGTGTTTGTGCCCTTTCCTTGCTTAGAATTGAGTTCGAAGACTTGAACATTCTCTGCAAGAGAATATAATGAAGACCAGAGTGATGAAAATTAGAAGCAAAAATACAAGCTACCTGATAAGCAGCCAATTAGATAAAAGGAAAATCTCCAATAAAATGCAACACATGATGGCTAAGTACAACCGAAGTAAGAGATCACCTTTTCACAATTAGTCATTTGATGTACTCTGTCACTCAAGTTCCTTCTCTTGGGTGTGAAGTTGAAGACATCATGAAGAAGATCATTTTCCTGGTTTTCCAAAGGAAGTTGGGGAATAAAACAAGAGGGGCGGGAGGAACTACCTAATCAGAACACAATCTTTCCAGAATATATGATAGAAGACTGCCAAAAGAAACCCACCTGCAAGTGCTTAACAAACCCTCCACCCAAGAAACTCTTGAGAAAGTTGAACTGCAAGAAGAAAAGTGTAAATTAAAAAACCCAATACATAAAAGGAGAGCTCCGTAGGAACAAGAAATACCTGAATCACTTGGGTCCATGATGATGTCTGCAGCAAATCACCATTAATTTTCATTGAAATTTCAGGAGAGCGACCATGCTGTTATCACAAGCAATATCAGTCCACGAGCCTAAGTGAACCACAAACTAAATAGAGCTTGAAAAAAAAAGCAATGCAGACATAAATTACCTCAAAAAATTCCAAGATATCTCGGAACAGGACCTTCTGACTGTTCAGATCTCTTTTGGAAGAACCTTTTCCCCCAGCCTCCACTGAAAGGTTTCTAACTTGATTTATGACCTTCCCTTTTAAACCGTGGATATGTGCATAACTTTTCCGTGGTTCGACCTCTTCTCCAACCATGTCACTGGCACTCTTAGGTTCAGCTGACAAATTCTCCATAACTCCAATCTCAAAAATTAGAGCCAGTGCTTCACCAGCAGCTTTACGCATAGATCGGTCTTCCTTGTCTAGAAGACTAGACAAATAAGATATGTAACTGCATGAAAAATTCGAATTTAGTAGTCAGATTCATTGGTCATCTTTGGTCTTGGGTAATCTATGGCAGCAACAAGCAGGATAATTTGACTAATGGTAATCCATAGCCACCGTCAAAATGCAAGAATTGCACATAATAGAAGGGCTGGAATTGAATGGAACAGGTTGCGCAGCAAGAAGATTGCTTACTTTTGCCAATTTTTAGAGTTTAGCTTCACTACATCTATGGTGGAGAGGAGAAAGGACCAAGCAGACACCACAATGGTTATCAACAGAGCTGAGGGTTTGACCGTAACTACCTAGAAAATGAAATAACTCAAGCAGTAAATTTAAGAAAGAAAAATGAGGAACATCAATATAGAAAAATCATTCTTATTTATAATTAGATTGTAAGCACTGATCGCATCTGCAAATTATTATCAGAAACTATCCTACTAGCAAGGGTGCTAATCAGCAAAATTAATTTTAATTAATAAGAGTAAAAACTACAGAACAACATAAATATTTTTGAAACAGAACCTACATTAGAACCAAGTTTAGGATTGATTATCTGCCACATCATGTCCATTGATCTCTGAGTGTCCTCTTGATCATTCCCTCCAACAAAAGTGATAATAGCCAAGCTCTCCACCAACTATAAAATACATGGAATTGAGCATAGAAAAACAAAACACCATCATGGCCTCTCAAGAATCATTCGAGAGAAATTGAGCACAAAACCCAGCATAATTTTGGAAAAAAACTTACTGATATCTTTGAAGCATCTGATCCCAATGAAAGAGATTCATCAAGAGAACGGATGGATTCTTCAAATATCTCACGTGCTTTATCACCATATCCAGTAGTCAATATCAACAAGCCTAGAAAAGAGTTAAAAAAAATATTCAAGTAAACGAAGACAATGTGGAACCCAAGCACGTTGATCAAAATCTTACCAATGACATGAGATGCCAGAGCAATCTCCTTTGCAGAGGCCTTTTTGGATCCTTTTCTTATTGAACCAACACACAGATGCAATAGGGTGGCAAATCTAGAAAGGACAGGTAGTAAGAGGTACATAACCTTAAATGAGTGAATTACCCATGATTTAACGGAAACTTTTTATAGCTAACTTGAATTAAAACCCTGAAGGACAAAGAGAAGCATGCCCAGCGAAAGGGTTATTCATTTTGAATTACTGAAGATACGGTTGCATTCGACAAACCCAGCAATAGCAATCTGTCTTATTGTTGCTATTGCAGCAATAAAGCAAACAGCATAACGAAACCAAATATTAAAATAATATAATTTCCAATTTATATGAGAAATGCTTACTTCTCCTCCACAAACTGAGGCTGCATATTGTTACTGAATGCTTCAACAATAAATGACAAAGCATTCTCCCTTGTGGAGCCCCTTCATCCAACAAAACAATAAATGTCCTTCAGACCCAAGAAGGGGCAAAAATAAGAAATGGACATGAAAAATACACCATATCAATTTGCTAAATATGACAAATATGATTCCATTAATCACATCATTGCAAGGCTAAAGCTCTTCTATGAGTAGCCATCGTAGATGTTAGCAACGACTAACTACCTCTTTTCATCTAAAGCATCTAGAGCTCGGTCGAGCGAGCTATCTTGATCTAAGGGCACTTCTTCAGCCCCTGACACCTCCAAGAGAGCAGAACGGCCTGGTGAGAACAAGCTCACACAACCGTCATCATCGCTATCCAACATTGCAGCATTTCTACGCTGGGAACCTGTAGTTAATAAGGAATATGTACTTCAACATTCGCCTCGATCATGGTTATAATTTTTTTTTTTTGGGAGAAAAAAAAAACGAAACAGCCCAGAAACTCAAAACATTTTAAAGCGTAGATATCAAAAGCATGAGCACGTTGAGGCAATACTAAAACAAACACTTCAGTTGAATTTAATCATACTACATAGTTTTGATATTGACATATGCTGAATGCCTGTACCGAACAAAATTGTACCCAGGTAAAAGGATTTACACAACTAACAGAGAAATTGAATCAAACCATTATCAATCAGAGCGGCTACCAACAACAACAACAGTAAATCAATTCCTTAGAAAAAAGGGGTGGGATATAGGGATTACGCTTTCCCATGGCGAAGGAACCTTTGCCTGCTTCTTCGTGTTGGAAATTGTGATAAGATTGAATAGCAATGTGGAAGAGACCTTACGACGTGTGATATCGTGGGACTGATTTGAATAGAAATAGGACAGAACAGGGAAACGAAAACGGTTAAGTTGGATGAGGAATGAGCCATTAAAATGGAAAAGATGTGCGTCCGAAAGAAAGAAGTTAGATAATAGAGGTTTTTACGAAACGGAGATTCAGCGGCACACAGATGCGAGAGGAGGGAGGTTGGGGACGAGAGCGACGAAGGATTCTGATACGCTTTACGTGGCAAATTAATACCGTTCATTAGGCGAGGTCTATTTTTTTGGCGCCTAAAAATTAACGGGCGTTGAAGGATCGACTTGCATGCATGCTTAGCTTCTTTTAAGCGATAAATCAGCTAATTTTCTATATCTCTCTCCTCCGATCAATATTCTTATCTTTAAATATCTGTGAGATTGTTTACCTAAAAAAAGTGTCCAAGATTTTTCTTTTTATGATATTGAAATCCCACCTTTTCTCTGTGTACTATTAAATCCAAAGCTCACTTGGAATATTCAACCAGGAGCGGAAGAAAATATATATTGCTTATTACTGCATGGTACTATGGGAAAATCTTTTATTTGAGTTCATCAAGAAAATTTTGAAATTTCAATACATCTTTAGATTAAAATGAAATTAAATTTTACAGGTAAAAAAACAATAATATACTTACTTTATTTTTTTATAAGAGTGTTTATAAGAAAAATAAAAATATTTAAAATAAATGAGGGAGTTAACAAAAACATTGTAGACATTTAAAAGGTAAAAAAAAGAATTTATAAGACAAATAAAAGCATTCACAAGACAAAATAATAAAAATATTTACAAGACAAATAAAAGGATTTCAAAAAATTCAAAGAATTAAAAATATTTTGGTCATTCACAAAATAAATAAAGAAGTACACAAGATAAATAAAGAGATTTAATAAATAAAGTAAGGGCATTATTATCTTTTTTCCACATATAAAACTTAATTTCATTTAAACTAAAAAAAAATGTAGTGGAGTTCATAATTGTTTTTAGGGTTGACCGAATAAAATCCCTTCAGTATAGGAACCAACTGGGATTTTTCCTTTCTTATATGTTATATATAAATGTTGATGGTATTGAATATTGATATATAATTGACTCGTTGTTTCCAAATGGAATTACGATTAGATTGATTTGGAGTGAGGTTAGGAGCCCCAAAAAAATCAATGGAAGGAAGAAAGTGAGGCGATTTGATATAGCGCCCAAAGAGGGAGGGATGTAAAATGCTTTGGACACGACTAATTAATAAACTGAAATGTTCGACTACTGTGCGATCATCGCGGCCGGGAAATATGAATGAATGATACCCCACACACACAACACCGACACGACAATATATTGTGTGACGCTTTATTTGATGATTATTACGCCGTTGAAGGTGCATAATGGCTACTTGCAAAATTTGTAATTCCAGTTCATTGTTGCATTAATATATTATTGCTGGCAATAATATTGTTCAAGTAAAGAACAGTATTGAACCAATCACCAATGCTCGTCTCCAATGAAGTGGACAAGCTTACTGCATTCTGGACTGGGAGTGCCTGTGACTGTTCAATTCGTGATGGAACAATAAAGGTTTATCTGATTGATAAAAGAGTTTGTTTATGACTATAAGATTATGAGTTTAAATCTCACTAATATGAGAACTTTGTTTGCAAACAATTTGTAAATAATCTTATAAACATTCTTTGAGAGTGGAGTCCTAGCCCTAAGCTTTAAAACCTAATTTATCAAAACTTTTTTATTACCAAAAAAAAAAAAAAGCAGCGTCTTAGTTTTTGTACCTATTTCGTAGACTATGGTAGTGGGCTTGACGGTTAGTCGGAGTCACGCAAAGTGGGCTTCACACGCCTCATGAATAGCTTATATGATTTGGACAACGTAAACAAGCTAAGACAGTCTACGTATTTGGACTGTCATTGGGCTTCTAGAAGAATCCACACAACCTTAGGTTCCGGAGCCAAATTGAATATGCTCGTGTTTGTTGCCCCTGCTTAGCAGTTAGCAGGTAGTTGAATCTCATTTACTCCCTAGGTTCTTATTCAGGAACTCTTGTACTACTATATATGTTTTGTTTTAAGCATTAACTTTTGTTTCATCTAACATCCCTAATTAATTAACCAAACTCATCTAGCTAACGACTTCTATTGAAAAATAATTTTGAGATTTTACAAGAAATAATTAATTTTCTCAACTTATATATATAGTTGATCATTGGAGCTTATATAATAAGAACCAGAAAGAGTCATTTCTATCCTCATAACTACTTGTGGTGGACCAATGATGCTGCAAGAGCCAAGAACAAATGAAGAGAGAGAGTAGGGCAAAAAATGGGCAAACTCTTGACAAGGAAGGTAAACACAGCAGCTAGCAGCAGGTGATAGGTTTGGTGCATTATTAATTGGTTATACAACACAAAATGATGTTGGTATTGGCATGGATCAAGAGGAGCTAGCTAGTTTCTCTATTATGTGTATTCATGAAGCCCCAAGTGTTTGGAAATAGATGCCATTGTCGCAGAGTGGTTGTTTCAGAACATGGAAACGTACAAGTCCAAAAATCCAAAGGGCCATGTGTTGGAATTGGAGGTAAAAAAGGCAAACCCTCTTTATTATATTTTAGTATATATAAAAAAGAGGGCCTTGAACAAGCAAGGCATGGAGAATGATGGTGGAGACTCACTGGATCTAATACAGGCATGTGAGCACACTGCCCACTGGCTTTCTGGGGAGCCCCAATTAAGTTTGAAGAGAGAGAAAGGGACAGTCAAAGCATTGGAAATTTCAAAACTCCCAACACATACACTCACTGAGCCTTGTGAAATACAATGTAAGATCTCTCAGTCTCACAGCACGCACTTTTGTTGAATGAGAGATGCCATGAGAGTTAGTGTTTGTGGGGTATATATCACCTTCCCCTTCCTTCTTTCTGTGTCAGATTATTTATACAACGCACCTACTTCTACAATTATCCTCCTGCTATATAGCTATATATATTCACTTTCTTCTTCATCACTTTTATGTTTTAACTTAAGTTCACCAACCTAGCTCTTAGTTACTTTAAAGTCGCTTTCTTTACTTAGCTTGAATTGTTGGTTGGTTCTAGTATCATCACTGGTATTTTTTCACTTTCTTCTGTATCATTTTAACCAAGATCGACGCGTCTGGCTTTCACAGGAATATATATATATATATATATATATATATATATATATATATATATATATATATATAATTGGGAGAATATTACTAAAATCTCAATCATAGAAAATAATATTAGAAAATCTTCATTAATAAGTGAAAGAGTTATCGTTGATAAGTTAAAGGACTTATTAGTACTTGTTTAGGATTACGTTGAAGACTCTAAAAATATTTATTCACATAAATTAAGATAAAACCCCTCTCACATATTTACCTCTTATATTGTAAATCACAATTAAAATACTGTTTTTAAATGTTCTAATCACTATTACAATTAAATACTTAATAAAGGATTTAAATGGTATTCTCTCCGTAAAATTCCCATGTATATGAACATTCATTAATCAGAAAGTGAATATTGAAGTGATCAAACTTCAAACTATACCCCATGCTTTTCCATGATTCATCTGCTTTCATAATTGAATTGGTCAATGATGAGAGAATGGGAGAGATCAGTCACAGTACACAGTGCAGCTTTTACTCATGACTACTACTGTCATTCCAAAAGTCTTTCATTCGTTTCAACTTTCAAATTACCTCTTTTTTTAATGACTATAACTGAGCATGCATAGCTTTAATTTTGTAAAACTAACCCCACCCAAACCATTAAATAAAAGATAGATTCTATGTGTTGTGCGTGTGTGCGCGCTTTATTTTCTCCTTTCTTTAGTTTATAATAAAGGAGACAATATTTTCGAGCGTCATTAATTAATTTGTACACTAATATTCAGTCGCATTAATTGTAGCACACTATTAAACTGCATGCCGGGACACATTAACAATTTGCAACTACTATTACACATCTCTTTAAAGCTAGTACTGTTGCACTTACACTTGCATGTACTCTGTATTGATTATAGAATTCTCCCCTCAGTGGGGGAAAATTAAAGTGAGTGGGTAATTTATATTGACAAGATGCATGGGGGAGAGGAAAATTAAAGTTCATAAGATGAAGTGTCCAAATAATATATATATGCAGCCCCATGCATACCTAACTTGCGACTTTTTTCATAAGGACGACTTATTGCCAATTTCACGCATCCATCCTAAGTCCCACTTCTACTTATTTTGTGTGTGTATGTGTGTCTTTATTTTTAACGCAGATTAGTTTTAATCTCTCTTTTATTTTGAACTTCAAAAATTATAATAAAAATTGCTACCTGGTTGAAATTCCATAGCCACCCATATAAAGATTATTCACCAGTCATTCTTTGTCATTATTAATATGATGCTTCAATGTGGTCTACACAGAGCCAATATTTGTCGAGAATTAAAAAGAAATCAGCATGAAAGTATATATAATGTAAAATATGATATAATATGATTGCTGTCTTATTCTCTACTAATTGAAGTTTTTCTTTTTTTTTTCTGTCAGTTTTCTCATTTCCTACGAATTGCTTACCTCAGCTAAATATATCAACAATACTGATCACTGGACTATGCCTTTTGAATAGGAAGAAAATCCTTGTTTGCTTTTCAATACATGTGGATGTGGGGTTAGTTATTTCATATTTGGGAGAGAGATTTGTGAACAACTCGAGGAACTATATTATTATATATATATATATATATATATATATATATGTGTGTGTGTGTGTGTGTGTGTACATATATAAAGATTACTTGTTGCACGTGAAAAGAAGGAACATTTTTTTAAACAAAAATTACTGGACTTTGATTTATTTGCATAATGAATAATTAATTAAGTTGCTTTATGTTTGGATGGATTTGGAGGATAGCGATTTTGTTCTCCTTTCCTTATTTGGCTAAATAAAATAGTAGGTAGGAAGTGAGATAAATTTCCCTACTAAAAGAGAGGGAATTATTATGGAAGTATCATTCTAATTTCCCTGCTAAAAACGTGAAAGTGATACGATTGAAGGGAAATTCCAGTTAATTGATATTAATTGATTACCTTTGAGGTAGGCATATTTCCTTTATTGAATGTTCTGACTTGGAAATCGAGAAGTAATTTAAATACCAGTCTTGCGATCGACCTCCCTTTCCATTTTCCCTCCTAGCTAATTATATATTACACGGGAAAACCTATTAAGCACCGTAATAGAAAAATCATAAGATTCGTGTCAAGATTATTTGGAGCAAAAAATAAAAAAAAGGGATAAAAGGACAATTCATCGATATCGATCATATATATATAGTTTGTCTTGTATACATATATGCTATATGTTTCTGTGAGTTACATCTCTCAAAAACTCATTACGATCATGATACATTTCATGACTTGAAAAATGTTTGTAAAAATATTTATATATTACACGGGAAAACCTATTAAGCACCGTAATAGAAAAATCATAAGATTCGTGTCAAGATTATTTGGAGCAAAAAAAAAAAAAAAGGGATAAAAGGACAATTCATCGATATCGATCATATATATATAGTTTGTCTTAGGGATGTCCAAAAAACCTTGTGGTCTGGGTAGATTGACCCAACCCGGTCCGAAAAAGAAAAAATTGGTCTGGGACAATTTGAACGGGTCAGACCGGACTGGTCTCATCAGGCCAGACCAGACATCGGGCCAAAGGTTCTAACCCTTCGGTCTAGTCCGGTCTGACCCGAAAGGTTTTTTTTAATATTTATATAAAATTTTTTAATGCCCTCCACTCCAGCTTGCCTCGGTTCCTCCACCACAGTGACACAGTCCACACAGTCCTGTCTGCACCTCACGTTTAAAGTTGTACATAAATATTAAAAAAAATTTCAGTAGGGTGCCACGTTTCCCTTCACTGAAAAGTTTCAAATTCTCCAATCCATTAACCATTATCAATATTCAGTAAAGTGAAGTAACTGGCTGAAGGTTTTTTTTGCTCCATTATCACTTTATCAGCCATTCCCTGTCGACTCTCGACTCTCAACTGTCGGCGGCGAGTGGCGACTACTAAAGTGAAGACTCTCGACTCTCGACTGTCGGCGGCGACTACTCAGCCGTGGTCGGTGCCTCGGTGGTCCTCCATCTCTCGGCTCTCACCTCTCGGCGACGACTACTAGGCCATTCCCTCTCGCCTCTCGGTCTCATCTCAGCCGTGGTCCACCGTCTCTCAGCTCCCGATCTTTCCTAGTTTTAGTCACTCAGATTATTATATCTCAGCTCCCGATCTTTCCACCGTCTTCTCGGTATATGGGTTCTCGATCTCATCTCAGCCACTCCTCCATCGTCACGGCCAGCCGTGGTCCTCCGTCTCTCGTCTCTCTCGGTGTTTCTGTCTCTGGGTTCTTGATCTCTTCCTCCATGCCTGCAACAAGAAGTTGCACGCAATGGTGCACCGTACGCCACCACGCCTAAACCAGATGCCTCAATCTCCAGCAAAGGTCATTTGAGGTAGACACTACACTTAAAAATTTATAATAAGGCTTTTCACATTTGACTGATTTTAAGAAAAGCGAGGTGCAATATATTTGAATACGGCTTGACAAAAGATTTTCCCATTATTGGTCTCTGCGCGCCCGCCCATTATTAGGCTAAACTTGCTGTGATATACTGCTGCGTGTCTTTCTGCTGCTCATTCTTTAGCATTTCAAATATGAGATGCTGATTTTTGTGCTTCCCTGTTTAGCGCTATCACAGGTTATACTTGGCAGAGCAACTGATGATATAGAAGTTGATATTGACTTAGGAAGAGAAGGGCGGGCTAACAAAATATCTAGACGACAAGTAAGATTTCTCAGTGTAACTTGTGTTATTGTTTGAACTTCATATGCATGGGATGAACTTGTCATTTCCCAAAATAAATTTCTGGGCGATCTTCTTCTTAAAAGGTCACATTCATCCATGTGGAATAGGATAATGATCTTGCAGATCTTTCTGGAACAAGTTCTGTGATTTCCTGAGTCGCGATCATACTTTATATTCAAATATATTGCACCTCGCTTTTCTTCATTTAGTTTAATATATCGCTTTTCACATTATACTAAAAATGAAATACAATAAAATGACTCTCTGTTGGGTTCTTTTGTCATAAAATATCCATTTCTCAGTTTGCACATTATTCTCTTAAGTGCACCTTACCCTACAGAGGTTCTCAGCCGTGGTTCTCATTGTTGCAGGCATGGAGGAAGAGCACACTTCAAGTGTTGACCTATCTTCCAATATTGGTGAGAATGAGACTCCTAGTGGAACATCTTCTATCCCTTCCAATTCCAATAATCCTCACCAACCTCCAACCTCTGTAGAATGTCCTCCTCCTACTGAAAATGAAACCACAAAAGATGCTAGTAGGAAAAGAAAACAACCTGAGAAAAAACAATCAGAAGTGTGGGATCACTATATTAAGTTACCATTGGAGGAAACAGATAGAGAGCTTAGAGTTGCATGTAAGTACTGCACTAAGGATTATACTTGTGATCCAGTTAAATGTGGTACAACTTCTTTAAAGAGACACTTAAAAAAATGTCCGAAAAAATCCACATAGGGCTGCTAAAATACCGAAACAATCCATGTTGAACTATGTTTATCAAAGTGGGGAAGGGGGAAGCTTAGCACCTCACTTGTTCAATCAAAAATGTTGTCGGCGGTCTCTAACGGAGTTCATAATATGTGATGAGATGCCATTTAGAATGGTTGAAAAGCAAGGGTTTAAATCTTTTGTAAAAGAGTTAGAGCCACGATTTCAAATCCCTTCTAGACAAACTGTTGCTAGGGATTGTTGGCAATTATATCTTGGTGAGATGCAAATCTTGAAGAATCAATTGAAGCAGTGTACGAGTCGTATTTGCCTCACTACAGACTGTTGGACATCAGTTCAAAACTTCAATTACTTATGTCTCACAACTCATTTTATTGATAAAGATTGGAAGCTACATAAAAGGATTCTTAACTTTTATTTGATTGAGAATCACAAGGGTGATACAATTGAAAAGACTATTGAAAGATGCTTATCAGAATGGGGCATTCAAAATGTGTTCACCATCACGGTTGATAATGCAACATCTAATGACACAGCCTTGTCTTATTTGAAAAAACGACTTATGAATTGGAAGGGTCTTGTTTGTGGTGGTGATTTTTTTCAACTACGGTGTTCTGCACATATTCTCAATTTGATTGTGTCCGATGGCTTGAAGGAATTGAAAGATGCCTTTGAATCAATTCGAAATGCTGTAAGGTATGTTCGTTCCTCCCCGGCTCGCCTCAAAAAATTTAAAGATTTATGTGAATTGGAAATGTTGGATTCAAAAAATATGTGTCTTAGATGTTAGCACTAGATGGAATTCTACATATTTAATGTTGGATGTTGCTTTGAAATTCCAAAAGGCGTTTGAAAGAATGGGGGATGAAGATAGAGATTATGTGGCATACTTTAAAAAAATGTCAAAGCATGATAACACCCAAGATGTTTATAATAACATGGATATTCCTAATGGCCCGCCTAACAAACAAGCTTGGAATAAGGCAAATGTCTTTCTTAAATTCCTACAAGTGTTTTATGATGTGACCTTGCAATTTTCTAGCTCACTCACAATTACTACAAACATATGTTTCCATAAAATTGCATTGATTCAAGAGTTGTTGAATGAGACTCTTGTGTCCGAGGACCCTCTTCTTAGGGAGATGTCCTTAAGCATGAAGATGAAGTTTGATAAATATTGGGGGGCAACAGAAAATATGAATCATTTGTTGATTATTGCTGTGGTTTTAGATCCTCGATACAAGCTTGCCTACATCAATGATGTATTTGAGCAACTTTTTCCTGATTATCAACTTTGCATGTTCATGAAAAATAAGGCAAGAAACACTTTGTATCGCATATTTGAAGAGTATTCTGCAAAAATTGGTGTTGAAACGGGCAAGTCACATAGTGTGAAAACTTTGAACTCTTCTGCTAGTGGCAACACTCTGAATTCTTCTGGGAGTACCATCACTTCCACTGCAAATACTAGTAAAAAAGACCATGATCGTAGATGGTTGGCATCCCAAAAAGAAAAGATCTCATCAGTAGATCCTCAATCTGAATTGGATAGATACCTTTTAGCTAGTATAGCTGAAGAAGTTCATGTTGATGATGATGATTTTGACATTTTGATATGGTGGAAGGTTAATTCTTCCAAGTATAGAGTGCTTGCGATGATAGCGCGTGATGTATTCTCTATGCCAGTATCTACAGTTGCTTCTGAAGCAGCTTTTAGCACTGGAGGACGTGTTGTTGATGATTATAGGAGTAATCTATCTCCTAAAATGACTGAAGCCCTTATTTGTGCCCAAAATTGGCTACTGGCTAAGCAATCTATTTCAGAATTAGCTAATTTATTCTCTGAATATGACAACTTTCAAGAGACTGATAATGTTGTTAATGTTCCAGGTAATATTTCTAATTCTATACTCATTATTTAAGTTTACATATTTCATTATTACTAATTTCTTAACATATTTTGTTTTTTAGGTGGATCGAGTGTCATTGAAGATTGAGAAAAGAAATGAATGACAATGGGTGCTCAAAAAAAATGAATTATATCTTAATGTGATAGACTTGTTGTTAGCTTTAATGTGTTTAATTCATTATTATGGACTTATGGATTGTATTGAAGTAACTTGGATGATGTTATTTTTATTCTAATTCAATGAATCAATGTTGTTGGAGATTATTATGGATTTATGATTGGGTTTTAATTTTTTGTGATGTTTTTTTTCTTGATTATAGGTATTATCATGTTAGGTTTATTATGTATTTCTTCACCTTGTCACCCTAAATTTAGGGAACAAAAATTTCAAACAGCTCCTCTTGGACTACCTGGACTGGTCCAGGCAATCCACTGGACCGGTCTGGTCCAGCCTGACCTCGGGTTAGTGCTGGACCAGACCGGACCTCGGGCTGGCTTGTCCAACCCGAGGTCCTATAAGGACCAGACCTCGGGTTGAGGCCCAACCCGGTTTTGCCCGATCCATGGACACCCCTAGTTTGTCTTGTATACATGTATGATATATGTTTCTGTGAGTTACATCTCTCAAAAACTCATTACGATCATGATACATTTCATGACTTGAAAAATGTTTGTAAAAATATTTATAAATTATCCTCTCAATATATAAATACCCACATCATGAACACAATTTGAACTCTCATCCTTCTTGTGGATTATTGGCAAAGTCTTTTTATCTTTGTCAGTTGAACATACACAATATTTGTTTGAACTTTCAAGTGATCCTTTGTAGAAGAACCAATCACATTATTCATCTGACTCAAAAAGTAACCCGAGGTTACACTATTCGGAAAGTTGTGACCTTTTAATCTCATCCGTTTATGCATGTGATCCAACAGTAATATAACTTGAAGGGGATTACACCATAAAATCCTTTTTCCCCCTTAAAAAAGGGACGGACAACGTTAAAAATTGCTTCATCAAGTTCTTTATAGAGAAAACAAATAACTAATTTTTAAATACTATGAAAATTAATTAAGTTATTTATTTATAATAAATATGCGTTGATTTTCCTAAAATTCCATTTTTAATTATAATAACCTTTAAATAGAAACTCATTTAACATATGTAATATAATTAAGCATGGTTATCAAACTCACAGTGCGTAAAATCATATAGTAGCCTCGGATCGTAAACTTAAAAGAGTTTATTTTTATCATTAAATATGTATAATTAAATAATTAAAATATAAAAAAAAATTGATAATAATTTAATTTAAATATATTTTAAATCGAAGTAATTGAAATTAAAACCATCAATATTAATAATTTATAAGGTAGAAAAATAAAAATGGTAAATTCAAAAAGTCAACTTACAAGTTTGATAATAATGTATGTAAGTAAATTTCCAATATAATCACACTACTAGAAAAAACACTTTTAACGTCCTTTTAGGGGGGACGCATATGTCAGCGACGTAATAAATTTGGATTTTATACGTCCTTTATAAAGGGACGATTGAAGTCTGGGTTTAGGCGTCACTTTTAGCAAAAGGGACGCCTAAAATCCCCGTTTAGAATTTTTTTTATTTAAAAATTAGGGACTTTAGGCGTCCCTTTGGCCAAAAGGGACGCCTAAAGGGTTTTTTTTTCCATACAGTGCCATTTGTATTGTTTCTGGCCATATCATTCTGAAAGCAAACAGCAACGTATACAAAAAAAGGAAACATACAGCACACAGTTTATAAGTAACAAAACACAACATCCACCTCTAATGAAACATTCATGCACTACATTGTTGACATAAATGTTGTCCACTAATATAATAAACAACTACTAAGTAAATGTACAGAAAACGATAAACTTCTACAAATCAATGTGTTGAAGAATCCTCCCAGCCAACAAGTCTCTGATTAAATTAATGTCTTCATATAAGTAAGCAGCATCATTATCAAAGATCTACAAATTAGAAAATATGATTATACGAAATCAATGAAATTAAAGGATTGTTTAGCAATTCAATTAAAATACAACCAAAATATTATCATTTGATTACCTATTGAAAATAATTTGTAACGCCACTTTGAATGATATTATACATGTAAAGTAGAACATAATAGCCACATTCAGTACCACCTGGCTGTTGAGGGCACTATAAATCAAAAGCAATTGGTTAAAATCAATAACATACATCATTTATAAAACAACCGTAAATAAAATAACTTAAATTATATTGGAACCACATACTTAGGGATAGAACCACTTTGGCTTGCGAACAACTCTACCCTCACGTGACCCGCCAAGCATTCTATATGTTTGGGTCACGCTACCATTAAAATGTAAAACATTTTAAGTTAGAACAATTTATTTAAATCAAGCATTTCTTTAATTAATAAAAAAGAAATAACTAACGTGTTGAAGACTGATTTTGTGTCCTTGTCGGGCTTTTTTGTCAAGGAATCAAACCAATAGATTTCATTGAGGCGTGGGCAAACAACACACAGGCTCCAATGGTAACTAAAACAATACACAGATTAAAATGAAGTTGAGATTAGAAGAAAATTATTTCTCAAACATCCAAAAATAAAATTTTTTACTACATACCCTTGAACAATTGGCGCTAGGTAACATCGCAATTTGGTCGCTGCCATTGTGAAGCCCACATAATGCGTCCTTTGTGTGACATCATTATTATCCGATGTCGTATTTGCCGGACACAAGAATCCGTATAAATTTGATCTTTCCATATCAATGCACATGTGGTAGAAGGACCTAAAATAGAAATAAAATGACCAATGAATTATTGAACTTATGAAATCTTGAACTTAGAAAATAAAAACTAACCAAATGGCAAGTTTGACCCATCCTGCATCTATCTCCTCCAAATGCATAAACTCCTTAAGATCTTTATTGTCGATCGTGTAGGGATACGTCAATTGTGTACCCACAATCCCTGGAGGCATATTGAAGTCGACTTGGGAAATACCTTTGTACACCTGTTGGAGCCGTGCTAGAAAGGGTCATCTCAGCGCATGTTGCTCCTCCTATAACCATAGAAAACAAAACCAATTATATTACAATGATGCCAATAAATGTCAAGTGATATGAATATAATTCCTACCATTGGTGGGGTTGCCAACGTGCCAATAAGATATTGAGGCCAAAGGATGAAACCTCCAATTGCCTGACCCAGCGTGGCAATCTCAACGTCAGGGATAGGGATGGCTGCACCTTCTTCCCCCTCATGAACACGTGTCACTGTCACCCTACGTAAATACTGTGGAATTTGATTATGATGGTGGGTGGTAGCTTGTGTGTAAACGAGAGCATCGGCTATAACACGAATCATGGGGGCATCCAAATAGAGGATACACGATTCACCCGACTCCGGAGTGGCAGAAGGCTGGCCCAGTGGTTCTGTTATGTGAGAAGGCTAGCCACAGGGTTCTGTACTATGGGAAGGCTGGACAAGACTATGGAAAGGAGCGGCAACAAGTTCTGGAGTGTGGGAAGGCTGGACAAGGGGTTCTGGATTGTGGAAAGCCTCGGCAACGAGTTGCGGAGTGTGGGAAGGCTGTACAAGGGATTCGTCCGGTGGGTTGTGACTTCCTTTAGTGCTGGGGAAGGCCGGGGATTCCTCGTTTCTAACCCTAGTAGTCTCCATGTGATGAAAATCAAACCACGATTTTATTTCACCACGTAGTTGTGTCATTAGCTCATCTCGGAGCTCTTCTCGGATTTGATCGCGAAGCTTATCCACAAACTCTTGACTAGGTTCAGCTTGTGAAGAATATATCGAGGCTTTACCAAAATACTTTGAAATACCAACTCCCCCCGGCTCCCTTCTAACACGGCCGGGGTATTCAGCCTTCTCAATCGCTGTTGCCAATATGTCCCTCCGTCCACTTGGAGTGAACGACCCTTGGCTACTCTGCTCTTCGAGTTCGTCCTGTAGCATACAATTCGTTATGAACGAAAATTAAATGCAAGAAATGTGAAAGAATTTCACAATTAATTACTTATGCTATTACTACTTACAATCCTTGAGGCAACCTCAGCAATAGTAGGATTTATATATTTTTCACCCTTAATCCTCCCTGCTTTCCATTTTTTGTGACGTGGAGGAGGAGCTGGCGCTTGCACAACAAAGGAAGGATCCGATTTCACAGCTTCCTTCATTTTTTCCAGCTCTTCTGCCATCATCATCCGCTCCAGCTTCCTGTAGTCACCCCGAGACATGCAATGCTGGTACTGATTTGCTTCTTGCCTCTGTGTGTTCGCCGCACTTAATTCATGTTTAAAGGAAAAAGGGAAAAATAAGTCATTAGTGCATTAACTATATTGAAATTATAAATTTTCATACTGAAGACAGAAAATTTACCAAAAATTCAGGAGTTTGTCGTTTAGCTACAAACAACCTCCAGTCCTCTGGAGATAGATATGAATATTCCTGACAAGGATCCAGATGACTCTTGTCACCTCTAAGGTACTTCTTGGAGAGCTTATTTTTAAAATCCTTCCAGCGCAAACGAACCTCTCCCATCCAGTGGTTGTACATGTCTGTGGTGTCAGGAACATCGAACGTTTGCTGCAAAAACGGAGACAATTAAACTTGAATAGGAAGAAAGGTCTAAATACATAAAATGTATTGAAAGTTATGTACCAAAATCTGTTGTCATATCATGGCTTTCGTCTTTTTGGGAACCTGCCTCCAACTATCATAGATGATTCGGACTTTGCTTCGACCCAAAAAACCAAGATAATTAATGAAGTGGTCTTCCTCAGGACCCATTGGATTCATGTTGGCATCAAACTCTATGTGAACCCTCTCCTGTTCATTATAGTGGCGCTTCGCCAATACAGCCATCTTCGTGGCACCTCTTGTTCTTCTCAGAGCGGGTGACTCTTCTTGCCTTCCATTATGCTGCTCGCTGTCGCTCCCTGAGTCACTAGAACTTGACATATTCCTAGACAGAAAAAAATCATTGTCAGAGAGGTAAGTAGATTGCAGGTATCTGTATAAACTACATTAAGGGAAAAAAACACATAGGACATAATACAGTTTTATATAGTTAAAGGTCTTACTTCATATTGTTTCCCATATTCCTTCACAGTGATCATTTCTTACAGAATAATCTTCATCATCTACCAACTTGACCTTACTTCCTATAGGTGGATTTGTTGTCAAAGGTGGTGTGTCGTCAAGGTTGAAGGTTGGATCACCATACTTTTGTTTTTTGCTTTGAAGTACAATGGACATATTTTTATTTGCAGGATCTGTGAATAAAACACTTGCTTCGCCTGGCTTACTAGAATGAAGGGCTCATCTCTATAACCAACTCTTCGAAGATCGACTGAGACAAATCCAAATTGTGGATCTATTACCACAACAACATTGCTAACCCACTTACATTTGAACAAAGCAACTTTGAACTTGTTGTAGGTCATCTCCCATATTTCTTCTATAACTCCATAATAAGTCATTGATGCACATATGGGGTTTTTGTCTTTCGAACTGGAAAAGTGCATAGCTTCAGCTTCAACCATCACCCCACTATTTTGCATGGTACTTCTGTCATCTTACTCTTTTGTGTAGAATGAATATCCATTTATGTCATAACCAGTCCAAGTAACAACCTGAAATGAAGGCCCCCAAGCTAGCCAGTTGATTGTCTCCGACACACCGATCTCACGCGAAACCTTCTCCTCAAACCACTTAACAAATGTCTTGTTTTGCTCAATAGCTATTTGCATGTCACTCTTCTTTGGATTCAAGTTCTTCAAAGTCTTTTTGTGCTCATCTATGTATGGCTGAACTTCTTCCATATTATTCAAGATATACAAGTGTGCTTGCAACACCTCTTCACGATCCACAGTCTTCACTTTTAGTCCCCGTGTTCCCTTGCTTCTCCCCTCTTCATGCCGAGACTGTTCATTTTTACCAGATAGATACTCTTTACAAAAGTCCATAGCCTCTTCAACTACATATCGCTCAACTTTTGAGGCTTCAGGTCGATAAGGATTTTTAGAATACCCTTTTAAGATCTTCATGTATCACTTAAAAGGGTACATCCACCTTAAATAAACTGGACTGCAAAGCCTTACCTCCCTTACTAAATGAACTACCAAATGCACCATTATATCAAAAAATGATGGAGGAAAATGCATCTTTAGTTGGGACAGAATTATATAACCCTCATTTTCTAGTTCATCCAACTTCTCAGTGTCGATGACTTTGTTACAGATAACATTAAAGAAAACACACAATCTGGTTATAGTAGTTCGCACTTCTTCTTTCATAATGCCTCTAATGGCTACTGGTAACAATTGTTGCATTAACACGTGATAGTCATAGGATTTCATTCCCACTAACTTCAAATCGTCCATTGACACACACCTGCTAACATTAGAAGAGTAGCCCTGTGGGACCTTAATTTCATGCAGACACCCACACAAACTTCTTTTCTCTGCTTTTGATAGCGTATGCGCAGCTGGCTCCATATATGCCCTCCTACCATCATCTCTTAGTTGTGGATGCAACCGATCTCTTATTCCCATATCAACAAGGTCAAGTCTCGCGCTCATTCCATCCTTAGTCTTACCTGGGATGTGCAAAAGCGTACTTACAAGGCTGTCACACACATTTTTCTCCACATGCATCACATCAATACTTTGTCTTACATCAAGACAATGCCAATACGGAAGATCAAATAAAATTGACCTCTTCTTCCATATGTTCTTCTCACCCTTAGTCCTTTGATTTTTACCAAAGGTCACATTGACACGTTATACCCGACTATAAACTTCCTCCCCAGTTAAGGCCCTTGGTGCAACTCCATGTTCTGGTAAGCCATCAAAACGCTTTCTCAGCCTACGATATGGGTGGAATCGATGAAGAAACCTCCTGTGGCCAAGGTACACTATTTTTTTGCAATGCTTAAGTTGTCGAAAGTGTGTTTCTCCTTCACAGATTGGGCATGCTTTATGACCCTTCACACTATACCCTGACAAATTTCCGTATGCGGGGAAGTCGTTTATCGTGGTAAAAATCATTGCACGCAACTTGAAAGACTCTTTCTTATAAGCATCGAACACATCCACACCTTCCTCCCATAACTTCTTCAAGTCCTCAATCAAAGGAGCCAAATACACATCGATGTCATTCCCTGGCTGTTTTGGTCCAGAGATCATCATAGAAAGCATAACGTACTTGCGCTTCATACATAACCAGGGAGGTAAGTTGTATATTACAAGGAGAACTGGCCACGAACTATGTGTACTAGTAAGAGTTCCATACAGATTTATTCCATCTGTACAAAGTCCAAGCCGAAGGTTTCTCGGCTCGCTGCCAAATTGAAGGAACATTTCATCTATCTTCTTCCACTGTGAAGAGTCGGCCGGGTGTCGAAGATATTTTCCGTCACAAATTCTCTCATCAGAATGCCATCTCAACTTCTTCACTTTTGTTGTGGTCGCAAACAAACGCTTAAACCGTGGTATTATTGGAAGATACCATAACACCTTCGAAGGTTGCCTTTTACTTGTTGTCCCTTCTCTACAACCACCGTCTTTCTTCACTTTATATCGTGATGTTTTACAGTTAGGACACTCACTAAGACCTGCATACTCCTTTCTATACAATACACAATCATTAGGGCAAGCATGTATCTTTTTGTACTCTATACCCATCGTAGACAAGATTTTCTTTGCCTCATACATACGGTTTGGAAGTACATTATCTTCTGGAAACATATCACACAATAATTCCAATAGTAATGTAAAACTACTATCGGTCCATCCACAAGTTGCCTTTAAGTTCACCAAATGCAATGTTCCCGTCAGTCGTGTGTACTTACTCCCACGGTATAATGTTGTCTCCGCATCACTCCGCAGGCTGTCAAATTCATGTGCCTGGGCGAAGGATTCAACCTCGGCATCGTGAATCATTTTCTCCATTCTATCTTGCTCTATAACATCCACTCCTTCCTTCTTGTGCGACGGACAATCAGTTACTTCCTCACCATGCCATATCCACCTTGTGTATCGAAGATTTATTCCATCACAAAGTAGGTGATCCCTTATATCATCAGCATCTCGTCGACTCTCGTTTAAACAATTCACACAAGGACAAAAATACTTTCCATTTTTAGTTAGAGCATTCCTTCTAGCAAATTCAATAAACTCTTCCACCCCATTCTCATATTCTTCACTAGTTTTCAAAGCATTCATCCAACTATGATCCATTGTTTTACCACCTAAACCATTCCCAATAACACTCAAGTTTATAACAATTGTTAACTATGAGATTTCCTTTTATCACTTTTTTCAAAAAACATTTCGGCAGCATTTCCCATTAAGTGTAAGATCCCACAATTTTAATAACAAACCATTTCACCTTAATTCAAACAAAACAAAACAAAAATAAAGTAACTGAGGCAATTAAGGACAATATCAACAATTTAAAATATCAATTTTTATTTAGGGAACTAATATGTTTAAATTAGTACAAGTTAAAAGTTCTATGCACCTACACAATATTAAAAGTTCTATACATGTATTCATTATTTCAAACCAATGAAATTAAAATCAATTGGTTAATGTTGAAAATTACTTGTTGATAACTTGTTTTATAAAATAAAACAAGTTCTATGTTTAGATTTTAGACTTAAATTGCATTTAGCACTCTAAAATGTGTCTTTTTATATAGCACTCAGCTTCCTAAACATGTTTTATTTTATAATTAAATAAATTATATAACTTATTTAATCTAATAAAATTAGTTAACTAGGTCTTACATTAAAGATATGTATGATGAGTAACATTATTGATTAATTTATTTTAGTAAAACATATTGATGAGTGCAAATTTTCTAAATGTTTTATTTTCTAAAAAACTATTATTTTCTAAATTTTTTATAGCTTCCCGAACATGTTTTATTTTTATTTTTGAAAACGTATATAGAATGCAATAAAGTCATTTCAATTTCAAGAAATAAAAATTAGTAATAAAATTACACAAACAAATATTATTCAGTGCGTAAAATGTCAAACCATATGAACAAATGAGTAAACATATTTAAAGAGAAAGTTTTTTAATTCACATAAATATATACATTTTCATTTATTCATAATTAATTTCAATCATGTATGTATGAAATTAAAATAATCAATGTATAAACTCATCTTCCTCATTAAATTAGTAGAAACCAAGTCAACAGGTTTCTGGAATCTCTAGCATACATGCATGCATGTACTTATGGCATTAATATGAGTGGCTTATAGTTTCTAGCAAAACTACTTTAAATTAAACGGTCATGACATTAACTAAAGTGAAAAAAAATAAACCAAAAGCAAAAAAAAAACAAAAAAGCTTACAGCTAGCTTGGAAAATGGCGTGATGAAGAGGTTGGGAGGGAGGAGGCGCGCGCACTACCGTGAGAGAGGGAGCGAGTCCGATGCTGCAACTGTGAGATGATAGAAGGAGGAGATGAGAGAAAATGAAGAAGGAGGGAGACGGTGGAAGGAGGCTACGTGTGTTTGAGAGAGGGAGGAAGAGTGAACGAAAGGAATGGAGGGAAATGAAGAAAAAAGTGGAGGGAAATATGTTTGCAGAAGGGATGCCTAAACATATAAATAGGCGTCCCTTCATACAGAAGGGACGCCTAATGTGGGGTGCATGCCAGCCACGTGGCTGTCATGCATCCTTTAGGCGTCCCTTCTCAAGAAGGGACGCCTAATGTCTCCTTTAGGCGTCCCTTCTTGCAGAAGGGACGCCTAAACATTAAAAAGTCTCTCTTTATTTACGTAAATGTCACTGCGTACAATTTTTACTTCCCTTTTCAAAGAAGGGACGTCTTTATGTGACGTTAAATCCCTTTTCTGTAGTAGTGTTACTTTAGGGAAAAAGATTTGAATTTGAGAGATAAATGAATTAAGATCTTATATTTGTAATAAAAACCCAACATTTAATTATTAGCTCTTATATTATAAGGATGTGGATAGTATAAGAAAGAGAGACTTAGCTGTCATAGGAAGGAAAAGGAAGGTAGCTAGCAGGTTCATGATTTTATATATACATACACACACACAGAGATAAATATAGCTGGCCCCGTAGGAAAATAAAATGGAAAAGAAAAGAGAGACGAAGGCTTTAATATGAAATTTGACGTATTCATTTGCAATGCTTGCGGGGGTGGGAACAAAATGCATGTGGAAATATGCTTCCAATATATGTAACTGCGAGATTGGGACGACGATGGACAGCAACGTTACATGCAGAACGTCGTCGTACGGAGGCGCCAGGAGGGTCGTCTGTGTCACCTAATTAAGTTTTTGTTGACATCTCAAGCAGCCTCCATCGATGGGGACAAAACTTCTCTATTATCACTTACACTCACTCATCATTATCATTTCCCTCCATGCTCTGTGTTTTTACACACACACACAAAGACTAATGGATATGGGGATTCTCTTTTTTCCCATCTGAAAAAAAAGAAACACAGTACATATATGGATATGGAGCGACGAGTACACTTTCACAAGCTGGTGAAGGCCGGAGGACACGATGAAATTATTGTCACACACCAAAAATTGCATAATTATGTGTTAAATTTAATTTATTAAGGGTATTTATAAATCAGGGTGTTTAGAGGTGTGTGAAGAATAGACCTGACTTGTCTCATTTTCTTTTTATATTTAAACTCATTTTTTAACCCCTTCATAATTATTGGATCAAAATCTAATAGTTTAACTTAATATTTTATAAAAATATTATTACAATAGAGAGAATGATAAAAAAAATTATTAAATATAGACCATTAAATTTTATTATAATGAGGACGCTCGGGGCAGTAGTGATTAATTAGGGAGATGGAGGTGGAGGGTGTGATGCAAAAGCGGATTGGGGGCTGATCTAAGATTATGTTTGAGAGTTAGAATATGGAGTCGTACGTCCTTATTAATTTGTTCATCACATCTGTCCGATTTAGCTTCTTAAGGGGAGCGTACTGATCAGAATACAAGTTTTGTGACAATGCACAACTTAATTTATTATACAAATTACATCACAATTCACAACTCACCATACTATACGTGTAGAAGGACCAACTCACAATTTCATACCCAAGAAAGACTTAAGAAAGATACTTAGTATTATTGAATCAGAGGTCCTAGGCACATCTCAAAACATTGTTATATACTCCCTCTAGTTTTTAATAGAATGAGTTTCGATCTCTATCTTTTGGATAGGCACCGAAATTTGGATCGTCCAATGAGATTCGGGCGGTCTAGATTTATTTTTTTTAAAAAAATATTTTAATAGGTACATAATTTAAAATAAAGATAATCTTTTAATTAATATTTTTTCAAATAATATTTTTTTTATTAAAAAATCACCTATTTAAAAAAAATCAAATATGAACCGTTCAGATCTAGATTGAACGATCCAGATTTGGACGAGCTCTCAGTGCTTATCCAAAGAATAGGCATCGAAATCGGTTCCAGCCTTTAATATGGGGCCTAGTTGAGGGACGGAATCAGTTTTAATGCTCATCGTAATAATGAGCATTGAGAGCTCTTTAAAATTGAGAACCGTTCAAATCTAATTTGAATGGTTAATATTATTTTTTCTTACTTTAACCTTTTCAAAAAAATTATTTTAACATGTACATGATTTAAAATAAAGATAATCTTTTAACTAACATTTTTTTAAAAAAATCCTTAATTAAAAATCTTTAATCTAGACCATTAAAATTTTATTTGGGTTGTAGAGATCTCACTACAGTAAAGAACTCTTGGTGATTATCATTGTGATGAGCACTGAAACTGGTTCTCATCAGGGAGTTGATTCTATTTCTAAATGCAAGACCTATTTTTCATATTTTTTAATCTTTTATTAATTTACTATTATTTATGCTCCCTCAAAAATAACTATGTAAGAAAGTGATGGAGGAAATTAAGGAAGATAATTAAGGTGTTTTAGAAAAAAAAATATGGGATATTAACTAACTCAACCAACTTTTTTAATCAAATAAAATTAAGTAAATATCTCTTATATTAATGATCAAATGAAGTATATAATAACCTACAGCTCTTTATATAAGATGTTGTTTATAATACATATTGCACTAATAACTAGATCTTATATTAAAAAGGGGTGTAATATATACATTTAAACGTGCATACATACATACATGCATACAAATATATATATATAGCCTCAATTGATTTTATTGGACTTTCGCTAAATCTAATGAGGTATCGTGGGTAATATTTCCTCCTGTCTTTAATATAAGACGTATTTAAAGAGTTGATCTTGATCCTAAATATAAAGTATAATTTTTATATTTGTCAATCATTTCCTAATTTTCTCCTATTGATACTTCATCAACAATAATCAAAGAGTGAAAGGAATGAGAGAATTAAGGAAAGTAATTAAGAAACAAGGGAGTAATATAATAGCTTGCCCTTTTTATATATATTCCCTTCATTCTCAATTATAAATAAAAAGGCTGTCTCACATTGTTTAAAATAAATTACTTATTCGTCATACAAAAGTCTTTTTTTTTCGGGAATAGTGATGGTCATTTATTACAATACATTCTAACTATTCATCTTTTCTAATTTTAAATGAGGAGCACAGTTGAAAACATGCGTTAATTATACTTAAAATTAAGTAATTTTTCTTTATAATAGAGCATATGGAGGTAGTTTAATTATGTTTATAGCCTTACATACGCTGTGTACATTCCATGCATCTTGAACTCATAAACATTGAATAATACTTTTTCCGATCTAAATCTAAAAGCTAAATGATAAGTTTACTAGCAATACTCATTAGTACCATGTAAGATGACTGGAATTAAGTAAATTGACTATGCTGCTCATTTGTTGTGTACTTTTTTTATGATTAGATTCCCTTGGAAAGTAACAGTAATTCTCCCAATAATTTGATTTGAGTATGTCTTTAATCTTTATCCCCTGCATCAATTTGGCTTGAAGACAAAATCCAAGTGCCAACACAAAAATAAAGTATAAATGAGACTCAATCAGCAGATTACAACTATTATATTTAAATTAATACTATTATATTAATTTATTTTCTCATATAATGGTGGGAGTACTAATAAAAGACTAGTGGACGTACCGAAGTTCTTCATGACCTTTGCCCTTTTCGGTTTATTTATAAAGGGTAATGATCAGATTTACGTAGACGCAAATTGACACCCCTCAAATTTTCCCCTTTTTCTTTGTTGACTTGCCAGACTTGTAGTCTTCGTTACTGGTATTATTTTAGAAAATAAAAATACACTCTTTTAGGTTTTTTAATTATTACACATTGCCCTGAACTTGTAAATTATTTTCGCCGCGACAATAACAGCTGCCTTCAACTTCGGGCCAGTTAATTAATTTGTCAGTTCATTCAGTACATTTTTTAGTGGGGAATTAAATATTTGGATTTTGAAATTTTAAAACTTAAAAGTTGAAAAAATTTAATCAGATGAAAAATATTATAAATATACAATATTATTTAGTATTTTTAAATAAATTAGTTTAAATTTTTAGTATATAGACGGATATTAATTATTAAAAAAAGGTGTAAAAATGAATTCACTCATGAGGCGTGTATTCAGATCAGATTCCTCATGGTTGGCCATAAGAGTGTTTCATGGAAATCATTATATTTTTTGTTATTATCTTTCCGATGCTATATATATATATATATGTTGTGCCCAGAGATCAAGATATATATGAGTACTTTAGAACTAACACCGACAACAAAGAAAAAAAAATAACTATTGATGAGTTGACAAATGCGATCCATTTGCATCCATTCATTTACTTTCTTTTAGGAGTATTAGTTTAAAAGTAAAAAATAATCTGCAGTTGCGTAACCCTAGTATACAAAACAATACTTTAATAAACGGCATAATAAAAAAAATATAATGGTTTGCTAAAAAAAATCATGAAACAAAATGCATTTCAAACAAAAATAGTCGAACGCACGTCCTTCCGCATGGTGAATCCCACTCTTAACTCAATGCCGGGGTCTGAAATTCGAATAGCCACCTTCTCTCTTATGACACAGATTTAATTAAGAACTTGAGATAAATAAGATAACACATTATCGAAAACAAAATTTTAATGCTAGTTATCTAATTATAAAACAAAATTAAAAAAAAGAGGGAGGGAGGGAGGAGCTAGGCCCACTCATGTGAGATTTAGGCGAATCTTATTTTGTTCTCTTCATTTGCACCCACATCACCTAAATCAAATTACGGAGAATCTTAATTCAATTTAAGAAAGACTATATTGTATTACTTATACAATAATGATAGTAACCCTTGATAATGATAATGATATGAATGAATATTTGATTTGACGGACTGGTGACTGGTGAGGGAATCAGGACTCTTTATGGGTCCTCCATCACGCCTGTCTGGAACCCGACCCACACTCATACGAGCAGAGGAGTGAGAGTGAGGTTAGGTTTAGTTGTGGGACCGGGCCCACGTACGGTTGTTCTGCCCAGGTTGAGAAAAAAGCCGGGACCCGAACCGGGCCATTAGGGAAAGGCGGTGGCATCCACGCTCCGAAAGGGGTCGCGTGTGGGGACGACCACTCCTTGCCCTGCGTGTTAACTTGTTCCCTAAAATGAAGGCTTTTTATGGTCAAAACCTTGATCATCCTCGGTATCTTTACCCCCAAAATCCAGAAAAACTCAAATTCAATTTTATGATATTTAGTAAATTTAAATAATCTCAATAAATATTTTTTAATTTTAATTTATAAAATACAAAATAATTTTTATAATTTATAAAATAAATATATAAAAAAATTTATTTTAATTTACATAAATCAAACTTATATAATATAATATACTCAAACAAACGCACTCGAACTGACCCCACCCCACTCACCCCCAAATAAAACCAAAGCACTGAAATATCGCCTCATTCCCAGCCAATGATCCTTATTACCCATTACTCTCTGATTACCTCTCTGTCTGGCTTCCTCCTTCAACTGCCATAAACAACAACCTCTCACAGATTTCTTCTCTGTGTCGCAGCTTCTCTTAACTAGCTACCTGATATTGATATCAGTCACCCAGAAATATACGCTCCACACATGTTATTTTCTTCATTTCTACGATAGTAGTAATAAAAATGGATCATTCACTGTCCAGCCTTCTCTGCCAAGAAAACCATCAAGGAGAGGTGGTGGTGGTGGATGAAGATTTATCCGTTCAGTTTGAGTATTCCGGTGTTTCAGAGGATGAGTATTTGCAAGTTTTGATTGAGAAAGAGATCCGCGTTGGGTTTGGAAGGGAAGAATCTTCTTTGTTGTTGATGGATGATTGGATCAAAACTGCTCGCTTGTATGCCATCAATTGGATTCTCAAAGTTAGTTTCCACCAACATTAACCCATTATTTTGAATCAGGCTTCAATCTCTCAAATTTTGAATCTTTTCTGATTTTCTTTCTCTTTGGGGGTGAATTTTGAGTCCAGACAAGAGTAACATTCGGCTTCCGCTTTCAAACGGCTTACTTGTCTGTCACATACTTGGACCGATTCCTTTCTAGACGGTCCATTGATGTGAGTTCAACTTAATCCCATTCCCTGTATTATCAAACCATTCTTGATTAATATAATTAAATCACAAACTATATATGTATGTTGTTATTAATATATATGCAGAATGAGAAGTGTTGGGCATTTCGGTTACTATCAGTTGCATGCCTTTCTTTGGCCGCTAAGATGGAGGAATGTGATGTTCCATCGCTATCAGAGTTTCCTTCACAAGATTATAACTTTGAAAGCAAAGTGATTCAGAGAATGGAGCTTTTGGTGCTCTCCACATTGGAATGGAACATGAACTTTACCACTCCTTTTGCCTTCTTACCTTATTTCATCTCAAAGTTCTCCAACCAATCCCCGCCACCTCATATCTGGTCCAACATTATGCAACTCATCTTCACATTAATGACAGGCAAGTTAATTACCCCACAATTCACGTTAATAAGATGAACTTCTCAATCAAGGTATTGATATAATATATGATTCTATATGCAGAGGTCAATTTGATGGATCATAGGCCATCTGTGATAGCAGCAGCAGCTACTTTGGTGGCAATTGATCCGCATTTGACAAGAAATACATCAGAATTGAAGATTATGAGTTCAGTTTCTCAATATTGGAGTCTCGAAATTGTGAGTTCTATGTTTCTTTTCCGATGACACACACTGAATTTTTTATTTTTTAAAATTAGTTGAGGGACAGAAGAATGTAACAGTTCAGTCTGATATGAACAGGAGAACATATTTGCGTGCTATGATCTAATCCAGAGATTATACAAGGAGAAAACTGAAAGAGACAAGGTTATACATTCCTCGAGTCGTCCTCCTCCGCCTAAGGGATCGGTGGCGCCAATCGACAAGCTTGAGACTTCTGTAGTTAGTTCGTCCAAGAGAAGAAGACTCGCATTCACTGATCATGAAGAAGGTCAAGGCAAACAAGAGGGAAGTTAATTAAGGGATTCAATCAGATTTTGAATTTGCTTGACAAGTTTCAGAGATTATGATTTCATTTTTTATATATATATATAGAAATAAAGATACATATATTCTCCTCCAAAGGTATTTGATTGAACGTGTCCCTGAGGAAGAGGCAAAGAGAGGAAAAGGAGGAGAAGGGTGAATAATAAAAATGCTGGCTCTGGGCAAATATTGGAGTGCTCAATGGACCAGAAAGGACAATTGCCAGATATGGCATGGAAAGCTACGTGATGAAGATTGAAGAGAGGGCAGGCCAAATAGGCGATAGTGATATATATATATATGAGACTGTTTTGTTTTTGTTTTTTTTTTAACCTTACTTTTTTGCCATTTTTATCCAAATCACTTTTTCTCTTTTATTTCTTTCTGCTTGGGGTCTTTTTTAAACCTTGGGAGGATTTCCTTTTTCCCCCACATGAAAGTGGGTGTTTTGTAATGTGACTTTAGCAACCCTACAGTGCTTGGGATGCTCTGTTTCTACAGTTAGTGTCTTGAAAAAGGGGATATGAGAAGTGTGTTGGTGTGATTGGATGCATGGTTGTGTTGCATATTGGGGCATCACAAACACAAAGTTGTGTAAAAAAGGCTGAGTGTAATTATAATTTGCTTCAATGTCTGGCTACTGGTGCTGCCTTTAATGCCGACCCTACCCTTTTTTGCCTCCATACTTCACTTGCATCGCTGTATTCAGCTCATTGAATTTGAATCACAAGAAATTTGGACATTACTTTCTGCTTTTATACGATGGATTTTTGCTTAATCACAAGAAATTGTATACGAGGTTTCCGTTGGTTTTCTGCCTTTGTTCATTAATTTTTACACATGTAAAGAATTCAAATTAAAGAGTCTATTACCAGCAAAACTATTAGTTGATATAGTAATGAGCTTCACTTCTTTTCGTAAGGAGAAAAATATAAGTTTGATATATTAGAAAACGTACTTATTTAAAAAACCAAAAATTATTTACGCTTGAGATTTGAAAATAAATTATCTTGAGATACCCTTGATCAAATCAAACAAGAATCTTTTTCTCCACAAGCCTTTTCCCCGTCCCGTTGGTCTATTTTGGAATGACATCCTACCCTTTCAACCCATTTCCTGTTTTCTTTTCGTGCAAGTTAAGAATCTCCAGCCACACTTTGTCCAAACACTATAATCAATCACCGACTTGTGAGTCTACAGTCCACAAATTTTATAACCAAGCCGTCAAAAAACAAACGCTTATGGGGAAAAGTAGCCATGGCAGAGACGAGACCAAGCACTTCAAAAAACAGATCTGTGAGAAGTGGCTAAATATTCGGAACGTGTTTGAAAACACGTTCCGCACTTCGGTGCTTTTTGGACATGTTTTCAAACACGTACTAGGACAATCTTAAGGAGTATTATAATTAGCTTCTCATGAACTTTTATCAACAGCCCAATTGTGCATGTTCTTCAAAAAATATTGAGCACACAATTCCAGTACAATGGGTTTTAAGTTCAATAAAGGACAATGATGAGGCTGTCCTCCAGCACCCACAATCATCTCCGAATTACCTTTTCCCTGAGGCCAAGCTTGCTGCTAAAGACCCTGACATCGTGCTCTCTGCCCATCATAATTGTTATCTCTGGCCATTTCTTCTCATAACTTAGTCGACAAAATTAATTTTGATTCATCACCTGTGGGGGAGCCAGCCAACCTGCCAGACGTAATTTTTAATCGCAATGAGACATAAGAACGATTTAACTTAATTTCACTGGTCACATTTCGCTCCTAAGTCACTGGATCCATGTTTCCTTGTTTTACACACACACACACACACACAGATTACTAATAGCAGGGCTTGCTTGAGGTTAAGGCATGCCATGCCAAGTTGAGAACGGACATTCTTCTCATGTTTATTTGCGCGGTAAGTTTGAAACTGAATACCTCAAAATGTCGGACCTCCAGAACTAGCCCATTTATACATGACTCGTCAATAATTATAGTACTCAATCTTATTTGATACAAGAAGATGATAAACTAGATAGCAGCCCAACACTATTCTCAGGGTCCAGCCAATTATAAAAGAGGGCTATGGCAGGGCCAATTTGAACAGAAGCATGAACCCCACACCATCCAATATGAGGCATGCAGACACCACATGACAGTATAAATAACTCTTACCCACTGCATAATAAGGAACAAAAGAATGTAGAAGGGTAACATAAATAATAATCAAACATATTTGAAATTAACAAAAATACAGCCCATCTATATCAAAACCCACCCCACAATATGGAAGTTTTTCGGTTGATACAGTTTAAAGCAGACTGAAATTGGATGGCAGTCATGCAAAATGTGTATATGTTGAGTGCCAGCACCAGAAACAGACAAAATTTGGCCTTTAATTTGCTAGCCTACTGAACTTCACCCTGAGACATTCTTGGATGGTGGCGAGGTAAGAGGCAAAAGAAGAATCTTGATTTACGTGCAAGAGCATCGCAACACAAAGGAAAGTACCTATTTTATCTAGCTTGACTTCAGACAGATCACACAGGGATCATCTTTAAAGCTGCCGCAATTGGCATTCCCAGAGATCCAAAGAAAACACTACCAAGCCACTGCTTCCAACTAAGGGGAGATGTGTTGGCAAACGTGCCCAAGAACTCAACAATTATAATTTGAAAGAGGACAGTACAAGTGAGGACAGCCACAAATACATAATTCTTCAGTATACCCTCAAAGACATTCATCTTCTCCATCTCTCTGGAACTGATCTCATTGAAAACCTACATAAAGAATTTGCACGACAAAGAAATACCAGAATCAGAGGGCAAGTAAATAGTCATGTAGCCAATCCCCCCGGGGGGTCACGTCATAATGTCTTATCATGATATTGTCAACTGCAAAGAAAATGACCAAGACCAAGACCAAAACAAACTTCTACCAAGTGGGCAGGGAGTAAAAAATGGAAATTGAACTCGCCTTGTTACATGTTCAACAAAGTAAAATGGAAAGAATAACCAGATATGGGCATTTTCAAAGGAAATGTTTTCCAAAAGCAGATGTGGACATGGATGCAAGTCCTATCCAAGCAATTTCTGTCATTTGAGTCACAAAACCATATTGGGGCAACGAAAAGTAGACACTATTGATGCCAATATCATGAAGGTTGAATTTTACCTGACAAAATACAAACGAGTTGAAAATCAGCGTGTTCAATGCCAAATCAGTATCCGGGCCTTCAAGATGAAAAGCTACTTTTCCTCTGGTCTGGAGGAACCAGATGATAGCAAACTGATATAAGGCCTGTCCCAAGATATTCCTCCACATCACATTACTGATAAAGTTACCTTTCCTACCAACAGGTGGCCTTTTCATCAAGTCATCATTAGGAGGTTCAGTTGCCAGCGCAAGTGCTCCTAAAGTGTCCATGATCATGTTGACCCATAGAAGTTGTACAGCAGTGAGGGGAGCATTTCCTAGGAGTTCATGTATAGCAAGAGAAAAGAAAGAAAAAGATTTTAAAATGGAGGAAATAAGAGACCATTGCAGAATAACTTGACTTTGTGTAGGGAAAAGATAAGAGAAGGACTTCATGCTTGCTTACCAGTCAAACAGGCAGAAGAGAAGTTGACAATCAAAGCAACAACATTTACAGTTAGCTGGAACTGCACAAATTTCTGTATGTTTATGTAGACTGATCGACCCCATTTGGCCACAATCACGATAGTGGAAAAGTTATCATCTAGTATTATTACATCTGCACTTTCTTTCGCTACCTGGAATTCATAATGGAATGTTACAAGATATATAAGTAGGAATTCAGAATAATATTCATTTCAAAGATCAAGAACCCACCAGTTTCCAGTGTTAGGCAATAAAAAGAAGTTAATGAATTGAGAAGTGACTAATAAATTTAAGGTCAACATCCACTCAAGTTGACTTACAAAAAATCTCTACTCAAGTTGAGCCAAATATTTCTCTACTTGTTATATAGACCATATTACAAGTTCCCATTATCCATCTTGTATATACCATGTACTTTCATCTTCAGTGATGCATATTAGGTGATTCTGAGGGGACTGATTCTCAAAATATATTTGAGCAGTGGCATTTCTAAGATAAAAATGGTGAAACATAACATAAATCCAATTTACATAGTTCTGATGACATTTAGGACTGAAGATTATGCGCGCGCACAAGAAAAAAAATTAGTCACATAATTCAGAAGAATTATTAATGCACCTCAGTTCCAGCAATGCCCATTGCAAGTCCAATATCTGCTTCATGAAGTGCAGGAGCATCATTTGTACCGTCACCAGTAACTGCAACTACTTCTTCAAATGTGGTCCTTAAGTGTTTTACCAGGGCATGTTTATCCATGGGTGAAGATCGAGCCATTACCTGCAGATGCAGAGATAGACATATGACGGAGTTAGTAGACAAATTTCTTCTCAGTAAAGGATTATAAATTGGACCAACAATCTCATAATCCTTCCCCTGGCTATTTCTTCTAAGATGTTGACAGGTTCATTATAATTGAGTGGACCTTTCAAGTTCAGGATAGCATGCATGCAACTGTAAGTGTTTCTTTTCCCTTTAATCCCCCCCAGCTCTCTCTCTCTCTCTCTCCCCGCCAAAAATACTGAAAATATTGATTAAAAATGGCGTGATCATCAGTGTGCACCTGAATTTGGGGAATTAAATCAAGCAATTCCTGGTCATTCTTCTCCCGGAACTCAGGACCTTCAATCGCTATGCCATCAGTTAGAATTCCACACTCTCTAGCAATTGCCTTGGCAGTATGTATGTTATCTCCAGTAACCATTCTAACAGTAATTCCAGCTGCCCTGCAAATGGAAACAGACTCTCGAACACCAGGGCGAACTGGATCTTTGATACCCACAATTCCTATACATGTGTATCCACTACTAGGAATAGCACTTTCAACAGAGTATTCTCTTCCAATCTCCATGTAAGCAAGGCAAATAGTTCGCAGAGCTTCACTGGCAAACTTTTCGATTGTATTCTTCAACTCATTGATAGATTCTTCATCAAGTGGCACAACCTTGCCGCTAGAGTCTATAACCTTGTCACAATTAGTAAGAGTTATCTCAGCAGCACCTTTGCAGTGTGCTCTGAAGCTACCATCAGGAAGCTCTAGAACCACTCCCATGCACTTCTTCATAGAGTTAAAGGGTTCCACTTTCACAATTTTTGACATTTGTCGTTCCTGAAGGAAATCACCACCAAGGGATATCCCAAATTCTAATAGTGCACTCTCAGTTGGTGTTCCCAGAATCTCAATCTTGTCATTTTTGTCTTTGGCAACTTCTCCTCCAGTGTTAGTAAATATTGATTGAAGGAGAATTCTCAGACCAGAATCAGGAACATCAGTCAAGAAATCAGAAGAAATTTTAGAGCTACCTACATCCTTTATCTTCCTACATATGCAAGCTTTCACAACAGTCATATGGTTAGTGGTGAGAGTGCCAGTCTTGTCACTACAAATTGTAGTGGCAGATCCCATTGTTTCACAAGCAGCCAGATGACGGACAAGAGCCTTATCACTCATCATCTTTTTCATAGCAAAAGCAAGGCTCAATGTTACAGCTAAGGGTAAGCCTTCAGGAACTGCAACAACAACAATAGTAACAGCAATCGCAAAGAATTCCAAAATTTCCCTAGCATCTCCACTAGACCACTTCCAGTGGGACCCTTCTTGTAGTTTGTGGCTAAATAGTCCTTGGACCAAAACACTAAACGTCACAACAGCAAAGAAAAGGCCTATTTTCCCAATAATGGTAGCTACACCATTGAGTTTGACCTGCAAGGGAGTTTCATCATCTCCCCCTTCACTTAAAGTGGCCATTAGTTTTCCCCACTGCGTTCTCATTCCTACAGTAGTTACAAGCATCCTGCAGGATCCATCCTGAACTTTAGTTCCAGAAAGAAGAAAAGGGTTACGATCATTGACATTCACTGGTTCACTCTCTCCTGTCAAACTTGATTCGTTTATCAACACAGAGAAACCTGACACAAAGAGTCCATCAGCAGGGACCTGATCTCCAATATTTAGGTGAACAATATCACCAGGAAGCAAATCATATATTGAAATCTTCTGTCTGCATCCATTTCGTATGACCTGAACTGTAATTTTTTTCTTCTCCCTATCTAGATCTTTAAACTGTAATGATTGTCTATAATCACTTGTGGCAGTGACAAACACAACAAGTAATATGCTAGCAACAATACCAATTCCATCATGTGCGCCCTTAGGCCATCCTTCCATTATTATGCCAACCAACAAAGAGACTAAAGCACAAACAGCAAGTATCAAGAGGGTTGTATCTTGAAGGGCTTCCCAAACAAAAATCCAAAACCCCCGGGCGGGGCTTTCAGTGAATCTATTAATTCCATAAATCTCTTTCCTCTTATTTAGTAATTGCTCAGATGTTGATAACCCCTCATCTAAAGAGGTAGCAAGCTTGTCCGAAATACCTTCAATCCCTCCATGAATTTTTAGCTTCTTGACATCACGACCTTCAACAACTGATCCCAACTCATCAGCACAAATTTCAAAACCTGCAGCTCTAACTTCTTCTGGTACAGTGTATTCACTTGACAATTTTAGACCTGAAGAGAGTAAACATTTTCTTATTATGTAAATGAGAATGAGAATGAGAATTCTTTGTATCAATCATCAAATACAAGAAGGCTCACCCTCTTACCATGGATAAACTGAAGTGCAGCTTGTGAAACCAACACTGCAACTCGGAACTTCTCCTACAGTGTATCGAAGTTGGGAAAAAGGACAAAGAATGAGATGCTGGAACATTTTTACTACATTTATTATGTTTAATTCAACATCACCCTACAAGTTTAAGTCTTTAGGGAAGCTGTTAATATATCACGGTACTGCATGAAGAAAACCAAAATTCCCAATCCTGCCATAACTATTCAATCTAAATTCAAAGTCCATGAGATGGACTTCAAGAAGTGTTCGTCTCAAACTCAAGTATTGCAAGAATATAAAAATGAAGAAATTGCAATGTTTTGCTCAAACATAGACAAGAGAATTAAAATATATATAAGCACCAGCCAAACTTGGAAGTCTCTTTAAATGAAGACAATACTCTTAGTTCTTTCTGTTTGATCAACGCTCTACAAGTATGACAGTCATCAATACTTTTACCCCTCAATCTTACTTAGCATAACCTCAAAGCTGGTACAATATGCTAAGTGGGCTAACTTTAAAACAAGACCAATCAAAGGGCAATTCTTGAAAGAGGTTCTTCATTCCAAAATCAAGTGACTTAACAACATATCATTAGATATTAAAGCGCAGTTAAGTCAAAACATTTGTTGCTTTTGTATTTTTATTTTACTTGTGATAATTTTTTTCCTCCGCAATACATTGCACTAGAGCATTTTACAAATATAGGCGCTGCAAGGAATCCAAATCATGTATCATCACCTAGTGTAATATATCTATATATATTGCACACTTAAATGGTTGGGGTATTGCAATTTCTTGAAAATGATTTAAGTGCTTTGAGTCTTTACTCCATCCGAAAAGGAGCTTCAAACCACAATTACCGTAAACACCAGATTTTTGTGCTCCATTTAAGCAACTTGTGGAATAGAGTAACAGCACATTCCATATTTATTAGAATATCAGCCGGATCATGCAGTTCATTAATTACTCAAGACCAGCCCAGCCCAGCTTTCCATTCCATTTGAATTGAGTTGTGAATCATATCAAGTAGTGTGGATCATATAAACAGAATAAAAAATCCATTAACAGATAAAGCAACGAAGCAACAGAGCCATTCAGATTTATAGACACTGTGGACAATTTGTTGGGATTGGGAGGAGGAATATGAGCTAAAATAGAAAAAGCTGAACCCTGATACTATTTTACCCTGCTTGTATTCTTCCTGAGAATAAGACAAGGCACGTGATTCCTGCTAAGCTTCCCCCCAAAGTTTCAGACCAGTCATAAAAATAAAGGGGCGAAAAGTATAAAAGAAGAAACCTGATTAGAGCGTCTTATAGCTTCCGCTTCGAATCGTTTGGAGAGATTGGCAGTGAAGCGAAATCTCCTCTTACGGTTTTTCACAAGCCAACAAAGTTTTCTCCATCGCTGGAGCGCTTCCTCCGACGAGTTCTTAGGCTTCACATCCCCAAAGTTCTCGTTCAGATAAGTCTCCATCTGTGCCTTCTCTACCTCACAGGCAACTCAAGGCAAATCTAGTGTAAATCCTCTCAGCTCATTCAAGCTCAAATAGAAAAGCTAAATCAAATCAAATCAAATCAAATCGTGGAACACACTGGGAATCGATTTTAAGGACTGGGATTAGCTTCTCCTGAGTTGAAATATATTGAAAATCTACTTTATACCCAACTTAATGTTGCTTTGGAAAATAAAAAGAATGAGTATAATTCACTTAACTGCAACGGGATTACTGTAGCTTCGCAGTTTGAGAAAGCTGTTGAACCTTTAAAAAGGCAAGATCTGCCGGTCAACGCTACATGCTAGTTGGCCTTTGCTGGAAAGATATATTTACTAATCGAATAGGCTAAAGTTTGAGCCTTTTTTAAAAAATATTCTTTTATTTTTGAATTTTGTAAAATATACTTTTAATCTTATAATTTTAATACGGTTAATATTGTTAAGGGAAAATGCTGACACAATAAATTCAAATAATGATATACAAATTTTAAATGATTATTGTGTATTAAATGCTATCAATATTAAATTTAAAATATTTGTAAATTAAAAAATATTTAAAAACTTAACTAAGCAATCAATATCAAAACATTGGCTGTATTAAAAAAATTTAGTTTAATAATTTAAATATTAAAAATCAATATTATATTAAGATATTAAAACTTAAATATATTTTGTCAACTGTAAAGTTATCATTTGAGTTTGTTACGTCAAAATTTTTTTTTAGCAACATTAACGATATTAAAAATATATGACTAAAAATATATTTTATAAAGCTAAATGACCAAAAATATATTTCATATAAAATTAAAAAGACTAAAAATATAATTTAACTTATAAAATATAAACGGATATATACAGTAGTACATATTTGCATTTTACAGTGCTAAGTTAGAAGAGACAATTAAATTGCATTAGAGTACTGTATATTAGTTACTTCCATTTCTTTCATTAAAATCGCTATCCTTGGAACCAACCATTATTCATGATAGTTAATGTGGTGCTTTGACAAAATAGCAATTCTAAAATAAACATTTAAATGAGTAATATAATAAAAGGTTAATGGACAATTTTATTGAAAAAGTTGAAAAACAAACGGGAAATTTTGTTATGGAAGTGTGAAAAGGGAAGCAACTTTTATCTAAGCTATTATATTAATTAATTTTAACGGTTAATTAATTAAATATGATAAGTTGAAAGTTCATATATCATCCATGTTATTTTTATTAAGGTGTAAATTTATCCTAAAGTTTTAAGTCTAACTTTAAAAAAAAAATAGATGACACGTGGTCGTATTAAATTTACATATTAATAAAAATGATATAGATGATATGTGGATTGTCAACTTAATATATTTAATTAACTAACGGTTAAAATTAACAAAGATAACTATGATGACAAAATTGTTATATTTTTTACTCTTTCCGAACAAAAACGCCGCCTGGTGATAACTTGTGGATAAAATTGTTTTTTAACCCTATAATAAATATGGGTATTATTTTTTTCCTGAAAAATGAAAAAGTTGGACCTCGTGTGTAGTAACGGTTAAACAGCGTCCGACTTTGTGCCACTGGGTGTTGTGATTGGATGCGAAACGGGAATCTCGTTGTCCGGCACGTTGACAGCAGCCAATGGCGTATTGACAGGGTGTGCCATTTTCGTCTTTTTGTTTTCTCCCTCTGTTTTATATTCTTTATTTATTTTTTTATTTCCCTACTAACTACAGTAATCATCAAGATAATTAATTCGGATAAGTCACTGAACTAATTGGGGTATTAAGTGAAGGGTCAGTGGATCAGACCGGAGTTAAACCGGGACTAACTCGGTGCTAAACCGGTGAAAAATTAAAGATTTTAATATTATTAATATAAAATTCTAAAAAAATAATTAAAAAAATAAAAAACCTAAACCGGACCAGTTTACTAGCCGGTTTCAATCCATATTCTATAAGCTGGGTAATCATCAATGGGTGTGTTTGGAATAATGATGAGAAAATTGACTTATTTGTAATATGACTTATATAAAAGTTAGATTGGGTAAACGTCAGATTTGTATAAGTGATTTATGTTTGGATTAGTGATTGGATAAGTGTTTTTTATGAAAATGAAAGGTGTTTGATTTGGCTTTTTTATAAGTGATTTTTGTGATATTTAAGAGAAAAAATTGTAAATTTTTTGAAAAGTGAAGAAATTAATTTTGAAAATGCAAATAAATTAAAAATGATACAAAGTTAAAGTTTTTGATACAATAAAAGATAACATAACTAATCAAATCGAATAGTTGTCCCGTATAATATAGTCTTTAATTGAGTCACAAATATAATTCTTTTACCTTAATAAGTCGAACGGCTGAATAAATAATTTTTTAAAAAAGAAGAAGAATAAAATGATCTGAACCAAAATCGCAAACCCAATATAGAGACTGGATAGATGGTGGTCATATTCACTGGTTTTGGAATTTGCTTCATCTCTCCTTTTCATCTTTATATCATTCCTAGTCCCAAGAAGCCATAAGGAGGCTCGCCACCATCTTCTTCATCATTGCTTAAAAATCAGTTGTGGTCCCTATGATGTGTGATTTTTTTATTTATGTGTTGTGCGATTAGTTTTAAATCTGATTCTTTTTCTCAATCAAATATCCAAATCTGCGATTTTGGCCTCCTCACCTTCGTTGTCCTCTGCTGGAAAATTGGCCTTCACTTACCTACATGATCACTGCCAAATACTTCAACGCCAGGTAAGCTCATATGGTCTTGCATGCACCAATCAACCACCCCCTAATCAAGACCTTCTGAAACCACACCACAACACTGTCACCGGACGATGGCCCAGAAGACGCCACTCAAAACCACGCCTGAAACCACACTTGACTACCAAAACCAGCTGCAATCCACTGCGCGACGGAGCATCTATGGAGGATATGGCGCTCTGTTCTTGGACGAGAAGAGATGACAATGAGGGAGGAGAGAGAGAGAGAGAGAGAAAGTGAGCAATATAACGGTCAATAAGGCTTATTGAAGACGCTAAAAGCTTCAAATTGTGGCTTATATGTAATCATGCGAATGATGGAAAAGTCCAATTTGTCAATCGCTCAACCAAACGTTTCCAATTTGATTGGAAGCAAGCAATCGCACGTTTTGGCCTTTAATCGTGCGATTGGCCCAGGCAATCGTTGAACCAAACAAAGCCATTATAATTATCAATCATCAATCAATCAACTTTACGTATGAAATTTTGTAATATTTGTTTTAAAACTTATTTAATTTAAATATGGGTCGATTTTTCCATCTTACAATAAATCTAGACATTATTATAAATTATTACATGATATTGACACTTAATTCCAAAAAGTTTAAATGCTTCTTCATCAATCTCCTATTTTCTTTTATTCCTCAATCCGCTCATAAAGGAGTTCAATATCATGATATTATGTCTCAATAAATATTTGTTCAGGTAATTAATACTCATTAGGGTGGGGTTTTTTTTCCCACAAACCCAACTCTTTATTATTCTATTCATATTAGAATTTAGCCCATAATAGTGATTGTTCTAAAAATGGAGACACTGCCTTTGTTGAAATCTCACATTATTTGAATTGTATGTATGTTTCTTAATGTGAAGGTGCATGGCGTATTTTTTTCATAATTCATTGATTGAGTAATAATATTTCATTCCAGCAGTATATTTCTCAATTTTAGGATGTGTAATTTATTTTTATCTTTTACTACGTTACTTTTTGTATGTGATTTTTCTTGAGTAAGGGGTGAGTTACAAGATATTTTTATTTTATTTTATTATCATTTAATTATATTCATCTCGTGCAATGCAGAGGGACTAGATACTTGTTATATATGAAATTTGAAAGTAGCTGCACACTTGCTTCTTTCATTACAATCGTCAACTGACAGTGCATCTTATTTCTCAAATTCCAAAAGATTATAGAATCAAAATCTTCAAAATAGTTCATTGGCAAAAAAAAATTCAAAATAGTTAAATAATTATTATATATAAATAATATTATTTTAAGGAAAAATGTATTTTTTTTGATAATCAAGGAAAAACATTCCATATTTATTTTAATTAACCAATTAAACTAACTTTTATGTAATGATGTTTGTTGTAGAGGTAATTTGGGTCATTTTAAGGATGCTTCGGAAGCACTGATGACTATATATAACGTTTGAATGAAGGATAGTGACCTCATGCTCTCAGTTGATGCGTTAAGCCTGCCATTGTTCCAAACCCAACCATGTCCTGCTTTGGGCCTAAATCCTAACCATGTCCTTAGCTTTTAACGATGCTGACGTGGCTCGATTCTGTTTTACAATAACCCCTTGACATTTAAAATTGAGAAACTCCATTCAATGTTTTGGGCCTCCATGTACTTCCATGGCAGTACCTGATGAGGCCCGGATAATTGAGAAACAGGCACTCCGCAACCCTGAAGATTTTAATGCATTAAGTTAAGGTAGATTACCAACCAAGTTTGCTGATCACAATAAGATCGTAAGTTTAAATCCCACTGATATAAGGTCAAGATTAAGTATATCTATTAGCGATATCTTCACTTGCGTATAACATATCTTTAAGTTATATGCAAATGAATTTTGTTTTGAGGACTTTGTTTTGCATTTGAGGTTTAGATCCCATAAATATGAATACCTTATTAGTGGGGATTTGTAAGTATATCTGTAAATGATATGTTCACTTGTGTGTAACATATCTCAAGTTTATGTGCAAATGAATTTTGTTTTGAATACTTTTGCACATATTTAAATATGGGTTGTACATAACTGAAGATATATTGTATTAGAGGTGGCAGTATAGGTTGAACTCATCAAAAGCAGTGGGGTCAGGTTGGCAAAATTTTTGATGTGGGCTGAAACCTCCTAAAGGGGAAGACTGGTAAGGCTTATTTGTTTTGGCTTAAACTTATGTATAAGTCTGATTTACATAAATTGAGATAAAACCCCTCTACATATTTATCTCGTAGACCGTAAAAGCTACCTCGTATACCGTAAATCATGATTAAAAAATTTGATTAGAAGTTCCAATCATTATTCCAGACATATCAGTATGAGGTTGAAAGAGAAAAATGTAACCACTAAAAAAATTCACAAGTGGACAACATATAATGATAAGTTTTGGTGTATGAAATTCAACAAACTCATTTAGTAGTTGTGAAACTTTTTAGTGATTCTGTTATTTTCTTAAAATTTGATAGTACTCCCTCTTACTCTTTTCTTGTAAAATTAATTTAATTTACCTAATTTGATTAGATTAAGAAAGTTAATCAATATAATTAACATAACATATTTTTCTTAAAACACTATACTCATTGTTGTTAATCTCCTTCATCTTATTTCTTTTACAGCTGTAAGAACATTAATAATAGTAATAAATTAAAAAAATTAATAAATATAAAAAATATATTTTATATTTAAATTGAGGATAAATTATATTAGGACGGTGTGGGGATTTTTTTTATGAGAGGTGGAGAGAAGAAGAGAAAAGTGTGGGGCTGATAAAAGGGTAGGGAGGCTCGCGTGCAAGAGCAATCTAATCACCCCTCAATTCGCTGTCTGCTTATCCCCATCCCTTTTGACTCCGTCTCGTTTCATTCATCATTATATTATCTCATCTCCCCATCCAAACACCTCCCAACTCATCATTTCACTGCCCCCACACCCAAACACTCCCCTTTTCTCCTTTTTTCATTCCCTCGCATGTGCCCATCCCCCTTGGATGCGTCACCCTTCTCAATTCCTTCCTCTAATTATCATCACCAATCTCTTCCAACTACTATACCCTCCCTCTAGCAGCTTGTTGAGACTTTACACGAAACCACAAATCTTTTTTATTTTAAGCTAAAACATGCATGAGGGATATTATGAAGCCCTAGCTAGCCCACGTACCAGTCCAGTTTTCTAGCAGCACTAAACTAAATCAAACAACCAGGACACACATTGAACTCGATCTTATCCTTTGTATTTTCACTTTTCTTGTTCATGGATCGTTTTATTATTGTTAGTAGTATTGGTTGAATATATAGACTTTATATGAATTAGAAGGAACCATCTAACTGGATCCCCATATATATATATATACACACACACACCTCATAGTCTTCTGAATCTGACTCCACTTTTACTCTTGTCATGTGAGGATGTACTAACGCGTGACAATTAAGGATTATCAAATAAAATTACTCGAAAAGTCAACGGGTACCTTTTTTTCTTTTTAATTCTGCCTTGAATCTCCTGAAATTGTGCTTTAAGTTATTTACACTCATACGCAATAATGCTCGAGCCAAACAAATAACATCAAATTCTAAATATTCACGTTATAGGTTTTTTTCAAGAATTAAAGGCACCCTTCTTCCCACTTCCCACCTACTTGCGAGGATTCTTTTTATGATCTAACCCACCCAGACTTTAAATATACAAAAAAAGCAATTTGATTTTCTTCTGCGATCAGAAGAAATTAATGATTTATTAATTAATCTATATATTGTAAAGAAATAAAGTCAGAACACGCCACATAAAAGTCACATCATCACAATCCTATTCCCACAATGAAGTGGGAGTATTGGTGGCTGCATGCGTGCCAAGAAAAAAAGATATATCTTCCAACTAACTTTTTATCTTGAATCGTTCATAGTTGATCCACGTTGTGCTTACTGGCGAAAAAAGAGGCTTAAGACCATATTCCTGGTTTCTATAGGATGAATCTCTCATTATAAAAAAAGCTCATATTGGACTTGTGTTTTTCAGTGGAATTTAATCATTATGTCTAAAATCTCTCCCGTTTATTCTCTTCTTTAATTATACTTTCATTTGAATGACATTATCTCCTTCGATATAGCCAGATACTCCGTTCTTTTATGCCATTATCATATATAAAAAAGAATAACATACACTGGCTATGAGATGTATCCATATATGCTCGTTCAAAAAAAACTTGAGTGCTTTAATCGATATACTGTGTTAAGTTTTGTAATTAATGATTAATTCTTCTAACCATTTAATTCTTTTCAATCAGAGTATTCCTTATATTACATCTGATCTCAATTGAACATTTCAAAACGTATATATTAATATCGTGTGAATTGAAGACAAGCATGCGGGCAATTCAGATATTTCTAACCCCTCTTTAGAGTAATGTAGTTTTTTTTTTCACGGTTTATATTTTTAATTTTAATTACTGTTTTTAAAATTGATTGTTAAACAATTTATTATCTTCATCCTATATATTATTTTTTTAAAAAAATAAATATTGAAATAAAGTGGCTTCAGAATCTCCAATCATTTAAACTTACTTTCAATAACATATTGTCCTTAATATATAAGAACTTCATGCTTTATTCAATTTGTATTGCACACGAAATATTATATTAAGTATTGGAAGTAGTATATTTATTTCTAAACCATGGAACACGATTAATTACCATGGCTTGAGTCAATACACCTCCTGAGATGCTCTTCTTCCTAAATATATATGTTAATGGGGCATATTATTATAAGTTTAAAACTTGTTCATCAAGAATTGATGTTTTTGACTTTGAAAGTAATTAGTTGTAAATTATTGTTGCCACCAATTAATGTGTCTTTTGGCATCATGATGAGACTTTAATTAATTAACTTATCTTCCTGTATCGCTTATCCTCATCAAAACCCCAGAATCCTTCATATTTCAATGCAGCTTCCACGCTAGGAGGAGCCACGAAGGAAAGAATCATGATTACGTACGTACTCATCGAATATCAAAGTGATCGAACAAATCAGAGAAGATAGAATTCGAATCCTATGATATGCACTAATTAAGAAAAAAAAATTATCGGTCTAGTTTTAGAAGAATGTGTGTCTGAGTGGGCGAGTTTAAAATAAGAAACAATGTTATCAGCGTTCGATTCTAATTGGTTTACTGAGTGGTTAAAGATGAACTTGGAATATATTCACCCGCAAAGCATATATATGTGATAACTTTCATTGTTTGGCCATTAAAGCATGTCAACTTTGCAGTTATGAAAACTATTATTCGGCACTGATGTGATGATCATTATACCCTATTTTAGATGAATGAGTAAATTAATTAAATGAAAAGTTAATTACGTGTTATATTTGGCCTTAATTAGCTACTTATGTCCGAGAGCGAAGCAGAGTAGTTAGAAATAATAGTCGATTACTGTGTTTTTTGTACATCTTACAAATTAGTCACTGGAAACTGTGGGGCTCTATTATATATTTTTCATGTATCTGTTTTTTTTTTCTTTTTTAGGAATACTGCAAAATACTACTCAAATTTGATTATATACGTGACAAATTAATCTTGATGGATGATAAATTGAAAGAGAAAAATTATCATTACTCTTTCCTTGATCTCAGGCAAGAAACCCAAACCACAAAGATGTTAGGTTTTTCTTTGACTTATCTGTACGGGAAATCCGAAATCCAATCTAGCTGGATAAAGTCTTGGATATGTGTTGTATATAAATTATTAGAAAATATGAAAGCGACACACACACAAACACATGCTTCATTACCCTCAAATCACAGATTCAAGTTACGGGTCTAGCACACACGTCGATCCTCCACTAATTATAGAAAAATAATAGCAGAGATTTTTCCACAAACCATTACGCGGCAATAAAGAAATATAATTGAGATTTACTGGTTTTGACGCAATTAATTAATTAATTAAACGTGGATTAGTTATACATCTCTCTCGCTCTAGATATATATATCATTCATTGGAGCCAAGACGATGTTAAGAATATGGGCAGATGCTAAATCATGCATAAAAAGCACCAAACTTTTTGGGGGTATGCATTAGATAAAGGTAGAAGATGAGGAGGGAATGAGTCAGCAGAGAACAATTGAAAACGCACAACAAAATTAGCCCCCACACACTGATAGACACGATGTATACAACCTTTGAAATTGGAAGACCCTCTACTCTGCGTGTCTCTTATGTTGTCTCTGTCCTTGTTTCAAAATGAATGTGCCAATTCCAGGGTCATGGGGCCCTCCACAAAAATTATCTGCACATTATTTGCTTTTCTGATTGTACCTTCATTCTGTTCATTCTTAATTATCTGTTATATATACATGGAGTTTCTAATTAATTAATACAGAGAGAAAAGCATATATATATGTGAATAAGAGATGAAGTCGTCTGAAGTAATCTTTGATTTTTCAGAGAAATCAAGGGTGTTTGTTTGTATTATTAACGTTATTAATATATTGAAGGCTGAACTGAATCATCACAATGATCAAAGTTGTTGGCTTCACGAGTGTGATTTCCATAGGGACGGTACACTTGTTCAACTTTAATGCATGCAACTACATGTTCATGTGTCTGGCTTCTCCATCAGTCAGATCACGCGCATGGGTGTCGTACGGCCATGTCTTCTTGTCGTTTTGGATGATAAAGTGTGTCCAGAGAGTTTCACTTTGACAGCCTTAATGGTGAAAAATATGAATTCCACAGAAGAGGCCGTCGCTATCAGGATGTCACCCTTCACTCCATATCTTAAAACATTATATATATATACCTCTGTGGGCTGTTCAATAAAATCTAGTAAGTAGTGTATTTTATGCTCGCTTTTCACTAATCATATGGATTTGATTAGTGGCTATAATATACTATAGTAACTTGATCAGCGTGGCAAATGATGGTTGATGCATGTTGTAGACATATTTAAAAAGACAGCAACGTAACTAAGGAAATTAAAAGTACAAGTATCGCAATTACAGTGTGTTTAATTAGTTTGAAGCTGCAAATCCTGGAGGCGGCTACTTTTTAGATTATTCGGATCTCAGCCTACACTAGTTGGTGAATAGTGCTCCTGCTGCCTTCACACTGACACAGAAAACCACCATTCTCTGTACCCAACATCATAGTCCTATCACTTATATATGTCCTAATATTTTTATGTCTATTTTCTCATGAAAATTACAACGTGTTAATCAATAATCAACACCTGTAGCCCCTCCAAAAGAGAAAACTCAACACTAATTTCTCTATCCAATGCCAATAAAGGCTATTGTAGGAATATGAAGAAGTATTGATCAAAGAGAGGTTTTTCTTTTAGCGTTCATGAGTTATGTTTATTCGCATGTAACCATACATACATGGAAGAATTATACTTATTCTTATTAGACTGTACGGGTATCATATAAAGGATGTGGAATTGATGGAATAAAGATGAAATAACACACACAGAATAATATAATGCTCCTCCTCTAATTCTCTCATATAAATGTTTTTTTTCTCTCTCTTTAGTATATTTGCTTTTAATGTAATCAAAATCTATATTGATACTTTGATTTCGTACGGGTATTTCAACCAATCAATCAAATTTTAGGTACACTCAAAATTTTTACTGTCTTTAAATACTTGTCAGTTATATCAAATTAAATTAAACTATTTTAAATAGATCTGGGCATTTATAAACTTAAGTTGTGGCGCAAATAAACTCATAGTATTCCATATACACCACTAACTACAAGATCAAGACATTACTGTGCAAATCAATAAATTGTTGTCGCCCATCGTTCAGTTTTCTACTTATGAGGAGGTGGGGTGGGGGTGGTGGGAAGGCCTCCATATACATGCGTGTCACATACCCACATCTCTACTCACCCACCAACTCAAAAAAAGAAAAAAGAAAAGAAAAATAACACACGCACACTCAATTTTAGTATGAAGTGTAGAGATTGTAAGAGTATTTGACCAAATAGATCAATTATTACAAACACCGAACATCCGTGTTAAAAGTTGATTAATTAATTTGCGTATATTAATTTCATCTGACAATAACATGAAGTGGCCTGGTGGTGTGATATTCCAATTTCCAACTGAACCTTACGTTATGAGTCCGGCCGCCGTCCGGATCACGGTGAACATACCATTCATTCCCCGTCTCAAACCCTCTCAACATAATGCATAATACCATACTAATAGACTGTTTGTTTGGGTGGTAATTAAGGAACCTCGTCCTGTAAAGAGACAATATAAGTTAAAATTTCAAAAAACACATTTGTTATGGTAAAAGTGAAAAAATTTTACCCTCTAAGTAGGAAAACCCTTAGTCTAATTAGAAAATAATAATAATGCATAATACAATGTTCCACGGATCACTTTTTATTATATTCCATGCCTCTCAATTAACTTCTCCATTTTACAAATTTGCTACAGACTTGTTGAGTTTAAGTTAGACAAAATAAATACCTCTGAGCGTATATACAGGACATATCTTAAATCATATATATAAACTTTTCTGTAGTACGAGTGCTATGTTTTTATTAAATTAAGTTTATGGTTCTCATCGGGACATGATGAATGACCCTAGACAAATTTTGTGATGTACCGGATAAATATTTCAATCCCAGATCGAATTGGAACAATCCCTTGAATTTCCAATTATGAAGAAAACCTTTTCTATTCTTTTTAAAGATTATTTTTATATATAAATAGCTCCTTTGAAGTTTGAATTATGTGCAAATGGTTTTCGAAACTTTGGATCGCATGTAAATAAACCCCATAATATGTACTTTAATTTTAATGAAATAATAGTCATTCAATTATTTTAACAAATTTAAAATTTAAAAGTTTTCAAATTTTAAAGACTACAAATAATTCCATTTTAGTCTAATGGAGGACTAGTTATACTACAAAATAAGTTGAAGAATCTCACTTTCCTCAAGAAGACCTTAAAAAGTGGCATCCTAATTACAAAAGTCTCAATCTCAATTAGTTGGTTAGTCATACACTTCATAATAAAATTAAAAAAAATGCTATACATGATGGTGAAAGTATTATAAACAAATAATTCATATGGAATTTGATGTAAAAGACGTTAGATGTGATTCAACCTTTAATTTAAGAAGCCTATAACTATTTGTAGCAAATAAGAAATAAGAAAAATTGCCCATAAATTTTTATTTGTTATTTAGGACCTATAATCTTGTACAGGTGTAGGGTCCTTGAGTGTAAATAATTGTGACATAAAAAGAAAAAATTACCATTAATGAAAACATTCCCTTTATGAGATATGTATTTCCTTTATGTGTCATCTATCTTCCTTTATATATCATTCCTCTTTTTTATGTGCAGTTCATATTCCTTTGTATTGCAAAATTAGTCTGATGTGCAAATTATATTAGGTGCAAGCAACTTTTCTTTAATGCAAACGATATTCTCTTATGTGCAACGCTCTTCCTTTTATACCATAATTCTTCCTAAGTTATTACTATCATCTCTTGTGTGCAGCCCATTTTTCATATATGCAAAATTAATCTCTAATGTGCAATTACATTTTGTGTGAACCATCTTTTTTATATATATATATGTAAATGATCTTCTTATATGTAATTCATCTTCCTATGTGCAAATCTTCTTGATTTGTGCAATCTATCTTTCTTTATATGCAATACATCTTTCCTTTGTACAATCCATATTCTATAAAAAATTCTAAATTCTCAAGTTCTTGACCCACAATTTATTTTTGCCCATTTGCATCTTTAAACTTGTAGTCATTTTACTTTTATGATCAACAATAGATACATAACCACTATCAACTATCTCACTCATTGATGCCATTGGCCCCATCGACCTCCCCAATCATCGGCGGTAGCGATGCCACCATCATCGACAACCATCTCTATCTACTTCACTTATTGACTTTCGCTTCTTCCATCTTCTCCACCCCACCTTGAGATTAGGTTCTTTGTTAAAACATGCATCTACACCTTCACATACCTGGGTCTTCTTCAATTTTCTTCGGCTTCTCCCCACTCCTCATCACTTTTTATATGGCGGAAGTAGGCTGACAACTTGGCTTGATGTGCTTTATTTTGTATATCTTTTTACATATATAAAGAATATGGCATTTAACTTGACGGTAGTTTTTGTTATAATGGGTCTTCGATAGATCACGACATGGTTTTTTATTTTTAGTTTCATTGGTTATATAGATTTTATATTATTTACATTGATTATCTCTATATTGAATTATGTTATGTTTGAAGATGATGGTTTGCTTCTATGGTTCTTCAAGCTAAACCTTATTGAGAGATCTATGATGAAATCAGCACTAATAGAGAAAAATTGTTTTATAATAAATATTTGATTCATGGGAAGAGATTGCAAGAAGTAAATATTTTTTTAATAGTAATTTTGTCATTTTTCTTATTACAATTATCTACGCTCAAGGACCTTATACCTTAACATGATTTCAAGTTCCATTTCACAAATAAACTTTCAAACAGGATTTATAAGTAATTTTCTGAAGAAATAAAAATATAATTTTGATTCATCAAACAAATTACCAACAATTAAATACAGAATCTCATGCATTATCTGGAATCGAAGGAATAAAATAGAAAGCCAAATAACGACTTATAAATAATCAGTGTGTCTGGCAAAAAAAAAAATAGTGTGGTATTTTATAAATCTTAAATCAAAATAATACAAAAATAATTATAGCACTTATTTTTATTATTTATAACTCAAAAAACATAAACTGTTAATTTATAAATAGACACGAAAACAGCGCCCAAGCAAATGGTTGAAAATAAAAAAAAATCAGGTGATAAAACAGAAAACCCAAACCCCCCACCCACCACCCGCCTTATTTTCTCCACTCTGCCATAGCTTTCCTAGCTGCCGAGCGCCAGGCGCCAGGCGCCTAGCTTCCACTTCTTCACGCCCATTTGATTCCCATCAAACAAATTAACTAATACGCCCTCTTTCTCCTCTCATCACACTCTCTCTCATCTCTCCCGGTTTCAACTTTCAATCCCTCTCCCCCAATACTATGGGCACCTCCATCCTCGACGCTCTGAATGTCCGCGTCGAAGGCTCCGGCGACAGGGTACTCGTCCTTGCCCATGGCTTCGGCACCGACCAATCTGCCTGGCAGCGAATCCTTCCTTACTTCAATCGCCGCTACACCGTCATTCTCTTTGACCTCGTCTGCGCCGGCAGTGTTAACCCCGATCACTTCGATTTCCGCCGATACACCACCCTCGACGCATACGTCGACGACCTCCTGGACATTCTTGACGCTCTTCGTGTCACTCACTGCGCTTACGTCGGTCACTCCATCTCCGCCATGATCGGGATGCTCGCCGCCATTCGCCGACCCGAACTCTTCACCAAACTCATCCTCATCGGCGCTTCTCCCAGGTGACGATCCAAACCATCATCCTCTGGTTCCTCTGCATTCAATTCCTTTTTCCACCTTTAATTTGCTCCCTCCTTTTCAGATTCCTAAACGACAGTGATTATCACGGAGGTTTCGAGGAAGCAGAAATCCAAGAAGTGTTCTCTGCAATGAAGGATAACTACGAAGCGTGGGCTAGCGGTTTCGCGCCTTTGGCAGTCGGAGCGGACGTACCGGCGGCGGTCCGAGAATTCACGAGGACCTTGTTCAACATGAGGCCCGACATATCGCTGTTTGTGTCTCAGACGGTTTTTAACAGCGATCTGAGAGGGATTTTAGGCTTAGTGAAGGCGCCGTGTTGTATTATGCAGACGGCGAGGGATGTTTCAGTGCCGGCGGAGGTGGCGACGTACATGAAGGAACACTTGGGCGGTCGGACCACGGTGCAGTGGTTAGACACGGAGGGTCATCTTCCTCATCTGAGTGCTCCTGCCTACTTGGCCCGCCAGCTCGAAATAGCCCTCGCACAGTAGCGCGTGCCCTTCGCAGGAGCGTGGCTTTATCAGTAGCGTTCGTGGATAGATAGATCCTGCAACTATAGGCTCTAGAGGCTAGAGGTGCACGCCGAAGAACCATTCCGTTCCCTAATTACTGTATTGTTTATTTATTTCGAAGAAAAGAGGTTCAACTTCAAGTCTTTAATCCAGGCAGAAGGGTCCTGTAGAGAATGGCAGTTTGTATTTACTATTTAATGCACCAAAGCTGGACACGTGGCGAATGAGGTGTGGTCTACGTTGGGCTGGGATGGTTATGCTTATGACGTGTGAAGGGATAGGAATCGGCACGTGTTCATCCTCTGATGCGACTGGCGCTATTTGTAATTATAGTAAGTAATTCATAATTTATATTTCAATACTATGGGCTTTCTTTTTCTTTTTGTTACAAATTTGCTTTCCTTTTTTATTTCTATATTCCATTCCATGATAGGAGTATCTTCAGCAGTAGAAATTGTAAAAAATGGAGTAATTTTGTCCTGAACGTTATCCCAATTAATTTTTATCGACTAAATATGGTGAGCTGGTAGTCCATACATTGGCCACGTTATTTTTGTTAAGGGGTAAATTTACTCCGGAAATTTATGTGTTATTTACTTCATTTTTTTAAAGTTAGATTTAGAACTTTTGAATTAAATTTATTCTTTAACAAAAATGACGTGGATATCATGTATGGACTGCTAACTCAACATATTTGGTCAGCTGATAATCAAAATTAATTAGGATAAAAGTTAGGACAAAATTGTTCTCTTTTTTATACTTAAGTTCTATTTTTTAAATATAAATTCTTAGATATAATTAATAATTATTTTTTAAAAATACTCTTGGTAGAAAAATGTAAATTTCCTTCTACCCTTTAATTTTTATAAATGCACCTTTTTTTTGCCCCACGACATTGAATAGAGGGAAAATTGGTTTAAAGGAACTGGTGTGACTCATCTTCAACTGATTGAATGAAAATGTACAACTTATTCTCACCTATCGTCAAATCTTTTGAACGTAAATCATTTACATGTATCTAAAGATAGATTGCTCAAAATTAAAGAAGAGTTTGCATAAACTTATATTTAGGTCTGTCTCGTTAATGAAAAAGCAAAGAGTAGCGCCAATATTTTTTGTCAAGTGATAGCAAGTCTTGGAGAGAAATCTTTAGGAAGGTGCATAAAACATCTTGTTGACACAGTTGATGACTAGTTGATGCTTGCAGTTTAATTATCGCAACCCAGAATCCTGAATCCAAAATAGAGTAGCACGAAGACATTTGAAATAGAAAGTAGTTCCTGGACTGGAACGGTCTGATTCTAACCCAGAAACTCCTTAATGTGATAATCCTGATGATAAATAATTCCATGACAATAATGCTTCCCAAGCTTTTTATATTTATGGAATATAATATCCCATTTATCATCATTTATTAAGAATGTTAGTTAAATTATGTATTTTTTAAAACACTCTAGTCATCTTCCTTAATTTTCTAATTCCTTCTCCTTCTTGATTATTGTTGAGAGAGCATCAATATGGGTAAATTAGAAAAATATTGATAAAAATAAAAATTATATCTTATATTTAGAATTAAGATCAATATTTTAAATATGTCATATATTAAGGATGGGTAGTATTGTATAAAAAGGAGGCACCCATCTTTGGATGGGTCTCGGCCGGCAACATGGCTCTCCATATCTTACTTTCAACTATGAGCAGAAGTTGGTCCCATAAAAACACTCATGATCAGAAAATGTGTATGTATAATGGGTAAATTGCACAGTGATAATTTATAAAAATAAAAATTCAAACTTTTTGTTTGTTGTAAGACCTAAAAACTAATTTAGATTAGATATTACTCCCATGTGTCTTAGATATGAGAGTTTTTCAATGGAATCCTGTGAATTAAGAAGGTGATTAAAGGCAATCAATAGCTTTAATTTTTTCAGATTATGTTTTTTATCAAATATATCTTTATTCAGTTTGATTGTAGAAAATGAGACAACAGGTAGACTCTACTTATTCACTTTTACATTGATTAAATAAGGATATATTTGATAAAGACAAAATTTATGTCTATTTGCTTCATATATAACACCAAATTCTTCACTTGGACCTCAACATTTGTCCGTGTTTCTCGTTTTATCATTTACTTAAAAATAATGGGTTGTAATTAAATTTATGATAACATATAAGTAGTTGAGATTTAATCAAAGCATTGGTTGTGGTGACATAAGTTTTGTTCACTAGACAATGGCTAATAAAATAGTATGCACACTATGAAAGATTCTATATCTAAGATTAAGGAATGGGTGGAAAATGGTTCTATATTTATTATTTCTCTCTCTCTCTACTTTCTCCTATCATTCCAAGCATGAAGAGTGATATTCTTCTGGTTTTTAATATAAAATATATTTAAAGAATTGATCTTAATCCTAAATATAAGACATAAATTTTATATTTGGTAATGTTGATGTTCCCTCAACCATAATCAATGAGGAAAGAAATGAGGAAATTAAGAAAGATGACTATGGTGTTTAAAAAATACACGTAATATTAACTAACTTAACCAACTTTCATAATCTAATCAAATTAAGTAAATATATTTTATATTAAGAAACAGAGACACTGATATTTTCTTCTCACTCTTCTCTTCCCTTCTCTTCATTTTCTTGCATCTTACTTTCTTTTCTCCTAACTTTTCTTCTTATCCAAGCAGATGTAAAATAGAAAAAGAGGCAGTTAGGTTTTCGAACATTTAAGGGCCTACTTACTTTATATTAGATGCCCTCTTGGAAACTTGTTGTTGCAGATTGAATTAGATTACCTAATGCAGCTGTATTTGAAAACTGAAATGCTCACTTTTTTAATTTGTGGTCCGGTTCCTTGAATGTTCTTCCATCCAATTAAGTGGCACAATCCAAATTCAAACATTGGTTATTCATCAGTGCGCATTTGACTTTATTCGTCTTTATAGAGTTGTCCAGTTTACTGAGGTTAAGCATACTTGTAATAAGATTACAGTAACATAAACTTGTAACATCTGTTCAAAAATATTTTGCCCGCGTTGATCAATAAATTTTATCAAATAAGGTGTGTTTATATATATATATATATGTATAGACACACAGCAGTAATTATCCAATAAGGTAAAAATTATATCATGATGTACATGATAGTGCATAAAATTGATAATTTTAAACATAATAAACAATGTATATATCCAAGACAAGTTGCCTTCTTGGATGAAGCTGTGCTTCCATAGTTTCCATTCTAACGTATTGAATCAGGTCCCTTCCCTAACAACTTGTTAGCTTTTACACCATGACTGAGTTGCACTCGTTAAAAAAATAAATAAAAAGAATCAAACAGTTTAGCTGTAGGTAGCCAGCCACATGTGGAATTGAGTTGGGAGCTATTCCAAGTGTTTTTACATTTTACAAGACAAAATTCTTATCACACATCCTATGGCACAAAATTACTTAAAGTAAGCTAATACGAGTATAAGATTATACAGGATTATGGCTAGCTTTGCTTAGAGAAATATGATTTATCCCCAATATTTCTGCTAATTAAAACTTGAAGGAGTGGAAGGGTATTTTCTGAGGGAATTAATGCAATAATGCACATTTGGGAAACAATAAAATTATTGTTCCATAAATTGAAACAAAACTTATCTCATATACTTTTTTGTAAATCGTAAAAGTTATTTTCCAAAAATTAATCTAAATATGAACATGTGCCTGTTTGGATTAGCAGTAAAAATTACTTTTTTGACGTGATTTATGAAGTACAAAATAAGCATACAAAAAGAATATGAACGTATTTTTCAAACATTAATCCTTACCGGCATATGTATTGTGATACCCTGCAGCACCGCTTAAAGCAAATACATCTCATTGCTTATGAGGATGTTTGGTTGGGCTTATGCTTACGTAAATTGAGATAAAACTCCTCTATATATTTATCTCGTAGACCGTAAAAGCTATTTCGTAGATCGTAAAAGTTACCTCGTATACCGTAAATCACGATTAAAAAACACGATTGAAAGTTTCAACCGCTATTACAAACATCCTTTATCACACTCCAACTTGGCGGTCACCGTTATTCTCTTCCACGGCCCACATTCCCAATTTCATCCATCCTTCCAACATAAACGGCAATTATTTTAGACCATTCCATCACACAACTCGTAAATTTCTTTGCATTTTTTTTATTGATTTCCTTTTCTCATAAACTTGTATGAATCTTGCGTCAGCTTCTTTTAATATTGTGATACGTCCCGGGTCCGGGAGGGGGTATGGATCGAGTTTGGGGTCTGGTGGCACCCACAGTCGTTGGAGACAAGGGCTCGTGTCTGTACTGGGTTAAAGGAATAGGGGTACGCCTCTGCTACCAGCTTAAGCTTTTAGTATGATGGTTAGCGCTTCACAGTTAAGCGTGCTTAGCCAAGGATAGTTTCAGGATGGGTGACCCCCTGGGAAGTCCTCGTATTGTGACGCTTTGTTCCTGAGGTTGATCCAGAATCATATTGTCCGTGAAATTTTCGTTTTGCACGTTTATTAGCTACTAGTTGATAACACCTCCCAAAAAAAAAAACTCTTTGGGTCACCTAGCGTCTCACGTATTTTCTGAGTCATATGATCAAGTATCCGATTATTGGACTAACTTAAATTGAGACTTTCTGATAATGATACCTCTCCCAGAAGCCTTCTTTTAGAACAAGTACCCTTGGATCGCCCCTTTCTTTATTATTCTAAGAAAATAAACTATAATTAGATCAGCATTAGATGTGGTACTTTCTTGATTGGTGAAAGCAGTAATTAGCTGTTAGAGACTGAATTAAATCCTTTTTTGAGTTGGGTATCGGATACCCACTTCTAGTCCTTGTCGGAAATCTCAGAATAAATGCCTTCATTTTCTTCATTATTATCCCCTCCTCCAAAAACCATACTCCCTTCGTTTTTTTTAGAAAAAATATTTTTGTTCATGGTTTTACTGTAGTACGCAAATTAAGAAATATAATTCATATACTAATTCCTTCTAGTTTTTTCTACGTACCTCTAATTTATTTCAATCATAAATTAAATGAAATTAGATTTTCGAAAGGAGAAAAAAAAAGTGACACTAAGGGTATAATTGGGAATAGGGATGGAGTTTATCCATTATCTACTTTTCCTTTTGGGCTCATGATGTCCAGTACTAGGCGCACATTAATTCCACCAAATGGTTCATGCAAAAGCCCGCTCTTAATATTGGGCCTGGATCGCGCGTCCCTCATTATCACTAGTGCTTTTCAATGCTTTTTACTCCTTCTCCAGTCCTTAATACAAGATATATTTATGGAATTGATTTTGGTTCTAGACAAAGTTTTCATATTTATCAATCTTTTTTTAATTTACTCCTATTGATGCTCCTTCAACAATAATCAAGGAAGAGAGAGAATGAAGGAATTAAGAAAATTTGATTAGGGTATTTCAGAAAATACATATTATATTAATTAACTTAATGAACTTCCTTAATTTAATTAAATTAAGTAAATATGTCTTATATTAAGGACTGGAGAGAGTATTTTTATTTTTTGAATGAACAATGCTTTTTATTCTTCTTGCATCTCAACCACGTATATATCCTTTCCGTATTATGCAAGTAGTTATATTTATCCATGCTGTTCGTGTAATTAAAATATCAAGTGGAATATATATAATCTGAATTGAATAAAAAATAAGAAAAATGAGGATGGAATTGATTTTTTTTTTTGGTGGCTATCAATTTGACGGGATGAATGAGCATGATGAGTAATAATTTTAAAATATTTTTTTGCATGGGCAAGAAAAAGGGAGGATATTTGTGAGTGTTTGCACGTGGTTAATATGGAAGAATGTGAAAGCAGTGAGTGAATATGGGTGGTGGATTATGGGTTGCCCATGATTTAGGCATGTCTTAAATTAAAAATTCTCACCACTGAAGCAATAATCAGTCACTCAGAGTCAGTGTGTGGAAACAAAACAAAACAATGGCGGATAAGGTTCGCAAGTCGCAACTATATCAAAGAACATTATACATAGCCGTATGATGTACGGAATTGGGGGTGGGTGCAGTGCCTTAGCCCCTCCTACTGCGCTCTCATTTTAGGGCATTCTTAAATATATTTTTGATGGCTCTATAAATTATTAGATACTATATGAAATGAGTGACATTTTAATATTTTATGGGTAAAAAATAGAATTATTTTCAATTTCTTATGATTTTTAAAAGATTCAATGTTTAAAGTAAAAAAAAAAAGTATCATTTTTTTAAAATATCTTTAAAAAATTGAAAACAGTTCAATTTTTTACTCGTAAGATTTCAAAATGTCGCATATTTCATATAAAATCTAATAATTTAAAAAGTTATAAAAAATATATTTAGGAAGGCCCCACCAAATCCTAAGATGTACTTGTGGAGGATTTTTGTAATACCCTCAATTATAGCATTTAAAGTTAGCTGTAGCTTAAGTTTTATTTAAACAAAGAGTACATAATAAACTCATAATTTAAAAGAAGCATTATGTTCAAAATTTTTAATTCAAGACAAAAATAAAATACAAATGAAAATCTTTAAATAATTATTTTAAATATATAGGTGTGTGTAGATGTGTCTGATTATTGAAATAAGTAATATAAAAAAAATGTGTTATCTCAATATTTGCACTACTATTATTTTTTTTATTAAAAATAAGGGAGAATTGCTAAAAACAACCTTGCAAGCAAATTAATTGCTCATTGCTACCATTGTACACAGTGGGTGGTATGTTACACACGGGCGGATGATATGTTGCACACAAGGGATGGTGTTTGCACTTTCGCAGGGATGCTGATTGCACATATGAATGCTGATTGCACATTAGTACCATTTAACAATTAATTTGTGGAATTCACACTTTATTTTGCTCCACTTCTCGCACCTCAACGGCACCGCACCTCCAGACCCTAGGCAGGTGTTTTTTTTTTTTTTCCCACTTGGCATACCTTTCTTCATTCAAACCTTATTTCTCCATTCTTTTTAGTTTGTATATTTTGTGTGTTGTCCTATCATACACCTCCTATCTAGTATGCATATTTTGTGTTGTCCTATCATGCACCTCTTATCTAGTGTACGATTGTCTTTTCTCTCAAAAGAAGATTTATATTCTTCATACTCCACCTTCTTTTCTCCATTTCGGAAGGTGTGTGTATATATTTCTTTAACAACCCCACTTAAATTGTGCACATTTATAATTTGTACGTATTTTTCCTTTCGTTCTTCAAGAGCTCAACCATTTCTTCATGCTGGTATATATATTTTATTTTGCTTCATTTTCAACAATCTTAATCCCACACTCTTACCCCATTACAACCGTGAACACAACTGTAGATCCATGTTGTATTTTTCCCTCCTTATTACAGTATGTGTGAGTATATATATATATATAAATTGATTTAAATTCCCTCTACTTCTTCCACCCTCCCTCTTTCTGCGTCTTTCACAAGTCTCTCTCCTTCCATATATAATATTTATATATAATATGCATTTCTTTTTCTTTTTCTTTCTTGACAAATTTCCTCTTGTGTTGTGCTTTATATATATATATATATATATATATATAATTTACAAAGATTTCATCAAATAGTTGTACTTTCATTTATATGTAGGGGTATAGTTTCCTTCAAATCCATTTCTTCACTGTTAGAAGTCCAAAATTATATAATAATAGTATTTTCTATACTTATGTATATGATATGTATAAAAATTATATATAAATAGCTCCTATCATATATTTTAATTAAGTCTTTATAAGGTCGCTAAGGTGTTAGAGCAATTTTAAAATTCTAGAGTAATTTTGATTAGCATATTAATAAATATTTATATTTATGATTTTGTAAACTCTCATTGAGAGTTTTGGAGTAGCTCTTTGTGTGATTACCTGTGAGTTAGAGAGTATCAGGTAATTCTGAATATTCTTCCATATATTTATGAATTGTATATGATTGTGAATGAATGTTTTTTTTATAAAAGAAAAATGGATTGAATTATATGTATATGTGTATATATTGTAAATTCTCAAATAAGTAATGTTACAAGCAAATTTTTCTATAACTAATTCTATTCACATATTTAATAATTTAATTGTAATTAATGTATTGTTGGATTACTATTTTTTTTTTGCATGTTTGAATATGTGATGATATTTTATACGAATAGAAGCATGATTTATTATACCTTAGCTTGTCTTTTAATTATATTATTGGTGCTTAAGAATAACTGTCATGGCGATTGCATTTGTGATGGGTTGGAGAAAGGAGGAATTTGTATGTTGAGATCTTTTGCCACGTTGTATGCCATCACTTGGTGCACAATGGATGATACTTGTCAGGGCCCTTTCTTCCATGTTTTCCTTTAGCCGGGATTGCATTGGAGCTGTGGGACATGTAACACTTCTTTAATTGTGTTCTTTTAAGGAGGGAAGCCATAGTTCAGACTTAAGCTCTACACCTTTGGCTGGGTGTATCTTAAGAATTGGTGAGCTTGTGACAATCCAATCAAATAGATGGGTTTATGTTGGACTATGTGTTAGCCTATGGCTTCAGTCAGCGGTATAAGGATGGACGGTGATATAAGGAAAGTTGTATCTTGCATATTGCATAATTTTATATTACTTGTTGTGACAAAAATATATATTGACATAATGATGATTAAATTATTAATTGTTGTGTATGAAAATTTTGGTACATATAAATATATACATAATCAGTTCGTTCTTTTTATCATATGTGGTTTGCTTGTGTATGGTATAAATGTTCAATAGTTACTGAGATGTAGAATCTCATCCCTTATATTAACAATTTTCAGGTGATTGTTATAGCAGAAAGCAAGGGAAGGTACCTGCAGAGTAAGCCTTGAAGGCTCTCTTATACTCCTATAGCATATGTTATGTTGTTGTTATTTGCCATGACCCTAAAACATCCACATTTTATTTTGTTTTGCTGAAATATTGTGAGAATTTGATTTAATATTGTGATGTGGGTTATTTAAACTGATTTTGTATTTTGATGATTTGGATGCTAAACATCTTTATTGAAGATATGTCAAATACTTTGGTTAAGTTTTTAGTTGTTTGGTTTGAGGTGTTACAGTTTTCACAAAGCAAAGCCGCATTCATTTTGTGATTAATTTATGTGTTCTGCTTTTTTTTTTTTGCTTGCTCTCTAGGTTTTATACTGAAACTAAATATTCTTCCCCGTGCATGGCATGAAATAGTGTTTATTGTTTATGGCATATTCAAAATATTAATTTGCTAATTTGAGATTAATAAATAAATGATCTTAATTAAAGGGGTTCATGAATAATCATTCTCTTTTGTTTTTAGATTTTACCCCTTGTTCTTGTGGTTTTTTGATATTAGTCACCTCTCTTTTCATTGGTAGACACTCATTGGCTTGTAGAGCACGTCATTGTTTTCTTGAAGAACAAAAATTAAATTTATCAACATAATGATTTGTTGGTTGAATGGTCTTCAATCCCCCTCTTATATAGAACATTATACATAACTAAATCATGACATCAACTTATTGTCTATATTTAATGTATCTCTTTGTACATGAAACAACTTTTTCTCACAACAAGTATTATTCAATACAATTATATAAAATCAGTGATTTTTTAAATATATTTTCGGAGCTTAGTACACAAAATTCGCCTACAAACATTTTCACAACATATTGGAGTTTATGACACAAACTCGCCCACAAACTCTCTCAAGTCATAACAAAGTTTAGAGGACAAACTCGCCCACAAACTCACCACAGAGAAATTTATTATTATGATCCCACACCATAATTAACCCATGAATCACAAAATGATTTCCAACACAGTTGTGGTTGTGGACCTACCAACATATCAGAGTATGCAACATAAAACATCAGGCCTAACAAGGGTTAAGCATTTATTCCAAGATAGTTATACAAACAGTAAACGTGACATTATAAAAACATGAGGGCCCTATAATGACAATATAGAAATTAACACAATATCAATACTAAAAGAGGCCTACAAGATTCTCAACGTCTATGTCTCTGATTGCTTCCTTTGGCCTCTAGCCAGATTAGAGGTCTCGCCTGAAAATTTATTTATAATAACGGGGTGAGACATAAAGTCTCAGTAACCAAAATCAATTTACAAAATATGTAGGGAAGGATTGTAAGTCAGAAAATCATGTTTAACTGACATAATAATAATAATAATAATCTCATAATTCAAAACTTAACATAATATAATCAATAAATAAAAACATCCCCACTCATCCATCCTGCTCCTCCTTATCTCCTCTGGATTGGTACAACCTATCAGTGCTAGTATACCCAGCCAAATGTTAGCTAGTCATATCAAGAATACTGCCCCCTCCCATGCTACCACCAATATACCGTAACAGGGAGGTGTCCGCCCAAAACACTCAACTCCAAATCAGGGCCAGGATTGAGAGAGTCGATGGGCACGCAATTCACCATATCTCTTCCACACAACCCAACATATCCTGTAATATAAAAATAATAAATTAATACATCTTTCGAAAACAATTACAAGAATTCTAAATTATTATGCAACATTCCATCTCAAACAACATATCCATCACAATAGTACCAATTTAATAATAATTTCCAATTATATATATAAATTGGAAAATACACTGCTTCACTGAAATAAATTCATATTCAGACATAAATATAATCTTGCAAAACACATACAAGTAATATAGATAAAAGTAAGGTTTATAAAACACCTTACAGTTCAAAGCAAGCATACAAAATACATTAACCCCGGTTACCTCAATTCCAAGCTTAATATTAATTTGGATAGTAAGACCCGTACAATCACCAATCACAAGAAAACTCTACATTGTTAATGTAGATACCAATTAACCACAAATAAAAATAAAATAATTAATTTACATAATTTAACTCCTACAACCCAATTTTCTCTAGGGAGAATACCAAAAAAATACCTTTTAAACTTCAAAATTCCGTTAACAAGTTCGTTAATGGGATTAACAAGAATGGTAATGTAATTAACAAATCATTTTATTGTTAAATCACCTATTTGAGATTTTGAAGTTTAAATGGTATTTTTTTAGAATTCTCCCTTTTCTCTACAACTATTATTCTCAATTATTCCAATTTCCTTAAAAATCCTTAATCATAGATCATTTCTCATAAACCCAAAGCACTCATGAAAATCCTTAAATAACCTTTAACATACCTATAATTACAAAATCTTCAATATCAACTTTTTAAATAATTAAATCTATTTTTCATAATTTATATGGATATAATCCAATTATTAAACAACTCCTCAAATATCTACATAATTAAAATCATATCAAATTCTAATTTAAATATTAAATATTAACTCATATTTTTCATAGAGCTCAGATCTAACAAAATAAACTGATTAAAACCTCAACAATACCTCCAATAATCCAAATAAATTATTTAAACAAATTTTGATCGGTAAAAATGCCCTATGGAGGTAAATTTATATCCTACTTATAAGAAAAATTAATTATAAAATCACATAACAATAAAATAATAAATCTAAACCGATTAAAACTAACTATTGATTATTTTCTACATTTCTACAGTTTTATATTGACAAAACTCAAAACTTTCCTAAAATCATATCCTCAAAATATTATCTAACTAGCATAAAATTACTATCATAGGAAAGAGAAAATTATTTAGAACATTTTTCATAAAAGAAACTTTGTGATTATAAGAGAATTTGAGTACCTTGATAATCCCCGAAAAACCGAAAATATCTTTGTTAGAACCTCACCGCCTGCCTCTCTTCACGAACATTTCACCTGCATGAAGTATTTAGCTGAGTGGGTATTTATAATACCCCATGCCCTACTGTTCATGTTACTTTGACGCCTGATGGCGCCAAAGCAATATTTTTTTTAATGATAAGGGGTCATCCCCCCGCTATCATGTTTATTTCGGTGCCTATCAACTTTAACATATATATTATATAATATATGTTATTATATTATTATTTTTTTTATTTTTTTTATTTTTTTAAATAAGAACGTCACAGTACACGCTATGCCATTTGCTACTTTATGTTTAAGAATATAGATGATAGCATGACCCCTTACATATAAAGGTGAAAATTTTATGAAGACAGTTTTTTTTCTTTCATAAGGAAACCGCGAGTATGAGTCAACTTTATGCTTAGATGAGATTCGCCTAAAATTTGAAAATACAAATTGTGGTCATTAAAATAAGAATTTTGAATATTCCTATCTAATTAGTTTTTCACCATTCGTTGTATAATCTGTTATGTGTTTTTAAGGAATTAGGGAATCTAAATATAAGAAATATGTTATATTATGGCATTCAAATTTCTAAGAATGTGGAGTTACTTTATATTAGTCAATGTTGTCAACTACTTTAGAATTTTTAAAATGGTAGACTTCACCATCTTTGATCTCTTGCATGAAACATCCTCTTACTTTCTATTATGTATCAAAACTATCAACCTTGGTTCCTTGCATGTATTTCTTCAGTCATCATAAGTAATGACGGGAAAATGTTATACATGTAAGGAAAACTTATCCTCATAATCATGCCAACCCCTTAAGGAGCATATAGTGGGTCTTCTTGAAATAAGCAAACTTTCTTAAAGCACATGCAATAATAAAGACCCATGTATCATTTTGATAGTCAATTCTTGAAATAAACAAACTTTCTTAGAGCACATGCAATAATAATGACCCATGTATCATTACGGTAGTCAATGTTGCTGAAAGGATCATGGAGAACACTTATCATGCTGTATTGTAATATTTTTAAGAGTTAAAATAAAATGAGTGAATTATGGCTTGCATGTGAACTAAACATAAACCACATAGATTAATATAAGCATTTTCCTACTAAAAATATTAATTAAATTAATTTGACATATTTGCGTATGCCCTAGAATCATGCCAATAGGGGTAAAATTGAATGCTTCATTGGTTCTTCATAATTAACATTCAAATGGCCATTTTCCTCCCAAACAATCTTTGCCACAATTTAAAATCAAGTGGCTTTTCATTTTCCAACCAATTCATAATTAATATTCAAGTATCCTTTTTTTTTTAGCAAGTGAAAGGTGTACAATCAAGGATCAAATGCATTTGCTTCATATTGACATGCACCATTTTATAGTTAATATTCAAGTGTCTTCTCATTTTTTAAATGAGTCATAATTAACATTCTAGTTACCTTTTTTTTTCTCTCTTAAACAATCTTTTCCACAATTAAAAATCAAGTGGCTTTTCATTTTTTAACAAACTTATAATTAACATTCAAGTGGTTTGTTTGGCAGGAATATGAAAGGTGTACATTTGAGAATAAAATGTTTGATTCACATTGACATTTACCATTTCGTAGTTAATATTCAAGTGTCTTTACATTTTCAACTGATTTATAATTAACATTCAAGTGGTCTTTTTTAAACCAATTTTTTAAGGACATTTTTAACAGAATATAACATAATGTTCTGTCTAAAAAAAATTATGACTTTAACTAACAGGGTTAAAAAAAACAATTCCTTCATCACAAATTATCAAATCAACTAACATTTCCAAAAAAATTAAATCCGTTACGACAAATTTTCTAAAGATATAATATAATAATACAAAGGCAGCATTTTCCACAAGGCGTTCCAAAGTCTGTTTTTTTTTATATATATATTTGTTAGTTTTATGTTGAATATTAAATGTTTTCCTCTATATTTGTTTTTTCTAGAAAGTTGAAATATAAATTGAGTTTGATTGTTGTATGGGTAAGAATGTATTGGTTTGATAAGAACACAAATGGAAGATTATTTTTCCCTATTTCAATTTGTGAATGTGTGATTTTTCTACTTAAGATTTGTTTAAGATTTTTTCACTTATTGATTTTGTTATGGGTTTTTCACTGATTTTGGGTGTTTTGACTGAAGAAAAAGGTGACTGGGGATGGAGAGTCATTTTGTCTAAGGCATGTTTTAAGACTTTTATATTTCTAATTAAATGTAAAAAATAATTTTTCCCACTTGTCAGTAACAAGCCAAACATATTAATGGTAATAAACATTGCATTGTATCCCTATTGTAGTACCAAGAGGGTTTTCTATTGAACTAAATAGGCCCCAAGTCACCAATAAACGATGTAAAAAAAAAACTCAATTCTATCATTATATATTCATGCCATGTCAACAAATGGGATAAAAAATTAATGGTGCCCAATTCATTCATTGTAAATTTAATGAGGTTTAATGTAACATATAAAGCTATATATATCCAATTGTTGCCAAATGTAACGAATTTGTCTTTGTTGTGATGGTGTATGCAAGAAATTCGTCCTGCAAAGAAGAAAACACAATAAGCACATATCATTGAAAAAATTAGAGAAATATTTCTTATTTTGTTTCTTACCTTTGATAACAGATCTCATTAGAAGAAGATTTTCATTTCTTCAACATGAATAATTGATCCAAACTAAATCTAAGATATCTATCATTAAAGAACTCATAGGAGAAGAGTTAATAGATAAAAAACCACTTAAAAAAAATTAATACTACTTGATTTACTTTTCTTCACATACCCACCATGAAGTTACCTAATTTGATGTCTTTGTACACAAACCCATTTGAATGCAAACATTTGATTCCTGCAAGCTACTACAGTCAAGAAAACAAAATGGCAAAATTTGTATTCTTGAACTTTATGTGAAGGCCTCCACTAATGACAGTATCAAGGAGTATAAACAATTACTAAGCGAAAAATTTAGTTTAAACCAAAACTAAATGAAGATGAATGTTATGTAGCTCTCTGGATCAAGGAACAAAAAACCGGACCGGGCAATGAACCGGTCACAACACTGGTTCAAGGGTCAATGGTTCAACCGGAGTCGGACCGATGATTGAATCGGTCATATTAAAATATTTCAATTTATTAGTGGCAATATATATATTAATATATTTTTAAATTTTCATAGATAAAAATAAAGCTTTTAGACAAAAAATGCTTAGAATCTATTAGTATTAGTTATGGTGCCTGTATTTATGTAATGACGTCTTCTTTCCTATAATTAATCAATTATTATATCCTCTCAAAATCTTTTTTTTAGATTTGTTATTTCTTTACCTATTTTTCTCTTCATCTTTGTCTTCAAACTTTCATTTTTTCCTAAAAAATAATGCAAAATAGTAATTAGAGGAATAAAAAAATGTATTTAAAAAAAAAGAGGCAAACCGGGTGGACCGGTCGAATCACCGGTTTTGAATGGTTCGAACCGGTTCACCGGTTTATTTCATCAACCGGACCGGATCACCGGTCGGACCGGTTGAACTAGCCGGTCCGATCTTTTTTTTCTTTTCAATGCTTTGGATTATTCCATAAAGTGATTCAAGTCTTTTTATATTTGAAGATAGTTTTTTTTTAAAGATGGATTTTGAACTTTAAAGATAAATTTTTTTTTAAGATGGCTTTTAGATTTCAAGAATAAATGTTAAATGATAATGAATAATAAAGGTTGTTGAAAAAACTGACTGTTGAAAAAAAAAAGAATCAAATACAATATAAATAATGGAATATGTTAAAATAAATCGAACTAATAACAGAATCCGTTTTAAAAAAAGCGTTGTTACTACAAATTTTCAAGAAATATAATAGATAGATATATAGTCAGCCTCGTTGTTTCAATTTGTTACTAGTGTCATGTCAAAAGTTTTCATAAGTGAAATGTGGTTTACAAATTTAAAAAATTATTTTGTTCAAAATACTAATGTGATGAACACATATCTAAATGAAAAAAAATCATATAATGAAATTAGTCAATTGTGATAAAATAAAATCTCTTGAATGTAGTATAAACCACATTTCACTTGTAAATTTCTAGATGTGAACTCATAACTCATAACACAATCCTTCAATTCAAGTGTGATGCAGCCAACCCAACTAATTCACTTCCATATCCTAATTAATTTATTTGGCTGATTACGCAAGTTGAACCTGTACGAAATGTTTAATATACCCTCAACACTAAAAAAGGAACACATTGTGCCGCTTTGTCTTTTGCATTTTATAAGATGTGTATAGAAGCTTCTTGGTAAAGTCAGATGGGACTTGGGAGTGTTAGCTTCTTTTTTTATGCAAGTGAACTAAAATAGTATAAAATTCAAGGTGCTTTGTCGCCTTCTCTTGTTTTCTTTTAGGCGCTCATTAGTGGAATAATTAAATTGATAACACAAATTATCCGATACTTATGTACTTTGGTCATTTTCAATCATGCATATTAAATTCTGGCCTTGCATAAATAATGGCATCACCTCAAAGGGGAAAAAAAAGTTTACCAAAATATTTCGTAAGATAAGAAATCATAATCAAGAATGAAGAAACTTTAATATGCACGGCAGTTGAATAGATTGAGTAGTCATTTTGTAAATTCAATCTTAGTCAATGTGTCCTTGTCTGACCTAACTCAGCTAGATATATAATAGGACAACATTAATTAAAAAAAAAAATCGAGGGTCATTTAATTTCACAATTGTTACTAATTCATTTTTATAAAAAGGAATTTTCACATTGAAAAACAAAATTACAGGAGGTAAAAGTACGGATTATAAAAACAAAACATGACAACGGATTAGAAAATAACAGCATAAAGCTATGACGCCTTCATACATTGTGTCGCTGAAGGTTTCAACGACCAAGATAAAAATCATTCTACGTGCAACCTCAAAAATGCTAACCATTATTGGGTCACGTCTCTATGAAGCATCGGATGATTCAAGACATCTATACCAAACATGAAACGGAGTTAGAGCTAATGATGTGACGGGATGATAAGCAAGATGGTAACAACAAACTAAAAATATGCAGACCACGTAATAATTTTTACTAAATCATGAATATACGTAAATCACCGTGACATTTTTTAGATTTACATGTTTAGTTAAACGTCAATATTAGTTGACTTAACACATTTTTACACCATTTTAAAAATTATATATATATTTTTTATACTCAAGAAAAATTTATGATATTTAGTATGCCTGACGAAATTCTTCATAAGTATATTTATACCTTAACTCATATATATCCAAAATTATAACTATCTTTTAACTAATATTTATTGTCTGCATATCAAACAACATGCATATTGTAGATAGGAAGAGTGAAGGTTAAACTTGGCATGCGTGTGGTAATAACCCACACTTGACAATACAAGAAAAATAGGAAGGAATCTTACATGAGATACTTGTGGATTTGATTCTTGGTATCTTCATTAAGAGCCATTAGATGAGGAGAATATGCAAAGTGAAAATGGAAGTTAGTCTAACTCACTCAGTGGATAAATTCTGGATGAGCGCAAATAGAATGGGTCTCCTTACTATGAAAAAGACAGTATAAGCTTTAGCAATAAAATGATTCTTCTTCTTCTTCTTCTTCTTCTTTTAATTTTTAATTATTTATTACTGTGCTGGAATGGTTTTGGTAAAAATGAAAAGTGGAACAGTCAGCATGACTTCCTGTGTAAATCTTGAAATAATCAATAAAAAATTAATAATAATATACTAGTATTATTTAAAATGGACAATGGCATTAAATAAAAATAGAAGATGTCAAAATTTGAAAAATCTTTTGAAAAAAAATTATAGAATGCACTTGGCTTGACAGAGTCAGGTGAACCCATCGCATAGAAAACCCGGCGCCACTACTTAACGACCAGGTCAAGTCACAATCCAACAAAAAAAATTGAACCGACTGAAAATAACTTATCTACTACTTCATACCAAAATAAAAGTACAGTCCATTACACGCACAACAAGCATTGGCATTTGGCAAACCCGTTTTTACTCCAAAAAAAAAAAAAAACAAAAACAAGAGACGTGTCCCATTGATCCACGGTGAAAATTATCCTCATTCCCTTTAAATTCTATTCTGCATTCAGAAAACTGTAAAATTGGAGTGGGTCGACTTCGATCCTTCTAGTTTCCTTCTGACGCTTTATGTTTAATGGTATTTATTGTAGTTTTTTATGTTGCAGTACAAGTGTCCCTTATTATCTCCTCATTGAGGGTTTAGATTTAATTTTAGGTTAGTATAACTTTTAATCCTTAAAGTTTGACTTGATTTTGGTTTTGGTCCCTGAAATTTAGGCCGATTTTAGTTTTGGTCCCTCAAGTTTACTGTGTTTATAACTGTTGATCTCTTAAGTTTAGAGTAATATATCAAGTCATTTTCAAACTTGAGGGACTAACAATTATAAATGAAGTAAACTTGAGAAACTAAAACCAAAATCGGGCCAAATTTCAAGGACCAAAACCATCGATTTCAAACTTAAGGGATTAAAACCAAAATAAGGTCAAATTTCAGGTACTAAAAATTATATTAACCATTTAATTTTTTTTATGTTTTTTTAAATTTATTTTAATAGATAGAAAATTTAAAATTAAGATAATCTCTTAAATAATATTTTTTTAAGAAATAATTTTTTATCATTTAAAAATAACTAATTAAAAAAATTAAATATAGATTGTTCAAATCTTATCTAAATAGTCTAAATGAGATGAGCTCTCGGTGGCGATTAAACGGCGAATCTCAGCCATTTGATTTTTAATTATAATCTTAATCGTTGTTGTCTTGCTGAGGAGAGACCCAACCCTCACCATTCGCCCCTTACCGTTGCCGACTTGCCGTCTTTCAATCCTGCCGTCATCTTTTGCATGCACATTTCGGCGGCTTGTGTCCTCCGGCAAAGTAATTGGTTCGGTCGTGTTGAAAGAAATCTTCAGGCAGTTTTGACAGACATCCTTTATAGTTTTGTGTTGGTTAACAAAACAAATAATTAAAAAAGTAATCAATGGCTGAACGTCCATTTTGCTGCGAAATGGGAAGAATGGAATGGTAAGGGCCGGGCCTCGTCTCATCAGCGGCTGAAATTATATTTAAAAATTAATGGCTGAGATTTTATTTTATTTCAAAACGGTGCCGCTTAACCTAGATAGAGACACAATGGAGAGTTTCCTCAACGTAACTAGTAACCTAGTGCTTGAATGAACAAAGAAAGGTAATCATCACTTGCACCAAAAATACAAGAAAAATAAACAAAGGAACCTACTTACGCGGTCTGGTTTGCAACAACGTTGTAAAAATACAAGTTTTCCTCTAACCCTAATGTTTTTCACTGATTTAAAATGTTCTGTCACCTCGCAGAATCCATGTCACTTTTATCTTAGGTTCTGTGGATGAACATGTTTTTTTTTTTTGGCCAGTTGGGAATGAACATGTTGAAGTACTATATAATTTCATGGTGTATATGTTAATGAACTCGCCTTGTGTTTGCTCCAAATCCTATGAAAGATTGTCTCTCTTCGACAGATGATGTTGGGGAAGTTATCTCTATCTTTGACTTGTCTTTTATAACTGTTTCCGGCCACTTTCCACAAAACTGAATCCCCTAGTTTTACTAATTATTTTTATAAATTTCTTTGGCTTCGAGACATATTCAATGCCATCTTTTGATAACGACGTTTGATGGGCAAAGTCAAGTCTTCGCTAATAATGCCAAGAGATAATGGGAAAAAAATAAGAATAAAAGAATAAAAAAAGTGGGAAAGGAATTAAAGGCAAAATAAACACGTAATAGAATAGAGGAAGGGCGCGTAAAGAAAGAAAAAACTTAAAAAAGAGCAAGAGGAAGAGCCGTCAGCAAGGAGGGACCCACAAGTGGAATCAATTTGCTTTTCCATAATAAAGAGATAAGATATAAATTCCTAGATATACAAAATTAAGGTTGCTTTGCCCCTAACCCCTTGTTTCCTGGCTGCTTTCATCCGCGCGTTCCATGTGGACCTTTTCCAAATCATCATAATATAACACAATCTTTTCTTAACTAAACCAAAACCAACTATTGCTCCACCTTCCTCACTTCCACCCTTCTTCCTTTTCAACCGTCACCTCACTTTATTTTTGTGGAGCTTTTTGTTTTGGTGCTTTAGATGATGGTAATTAAATTCGAACAGGTTATTGAATCGGTATTTAGTCAGATTAAAGTTAAATGGAGTTAACCTGAGGCTAAACCGGTGATAAATTAAATATTTTAAACTTATTAATATGAAATTTAAAAAAAAATCAATTTTATTTAAATTTTTCTTTTAAAAAAGTGACCCAGACTGGGTCACAGGACCAAACCATTTACCAACCAGTTCGTTAGTTTTCGGATCGATCCGGTCTGGGTTAGATAATATGGCTTTAGACTCAATTATCTCTTTAATTTTAAAAAATAAAGTTAGTCGTATTTTATTTATAATAGCAGAAAAAGGAAGGATTCAAGATATGTGTAGCGATAACTAATGAAAGAACTGGTGGAGGTTGTTGTCCAAACCCACAAATAGAACAAAACCAAACTCATTTCATTTATCACAAATTTTACAAAGCTTTACCGTATCAAAGACATTTACAATATATCATTTCCTTTCTTCCTCTTTTTTTTTTTTTTTTTTAATTTTTCCCTTGACGTAACCGAGACGTGCGTGAGTGGGTCCCTGCTTGATAACATGAAATGGGCAAGCTGACGGTGACTGGCGGGGCTTAGGCCGAGACCTCCGTAGCACGATCAGCGGCGGCGCCGGATCTTGGTTGCCGCAGAAGCTCTATTAGCGTCTCCGCCTGTCCGCACGTACACAAACAATAAGCGACAAGAATCCAACACAGACACACACTACCCTTTACAATTATCACTACTGTTTAAATAATTAACATAATAACTTTTATTAATTTTGCCCCATAAAAATATTTTTTAACCATGTAATTATTGGTTGCAGACTAAACATGGGGCAAACAAAATCCGAAAGTAAGGAAATCGACGAGGGAGAAATACTTACATATTTGATGAGTACCACGTCATCTAAACTCTATCTAATAAAAATATAACAACTTAGATCATTTTAATCCTAATTAACTGACAACTTATATGAAAAAATTTAAATTTTATCTTTTTCTTAATGAAAAATATTTGTTAATCATTTTGGTTTAGTATTTTTTCCTCAAATTAAAATGTTTTCTTAAAAATAAAATAAAATTAAAATTTTTTTTTTCAATTGAGTTATCAATTAACAAGAATTAAAATAATATGAATTATTATATTTTCATTAAACATAGTTTAAATAACCTGTATTATTGGAGTACGTATTTCTTATTAGTATTTCTCAACGAGGGGACGGACGTGGCGGCAAAGGAAATTGCCACGTCAGGGGAAACCGGAAACCGATTGATGACCCGGATAATGTTAAGAGTACAGACCTTGTGCTTGGAGCTAGTGGCGCCGGACTGCGACAGAGCCACCAGCGGTGGTATCGCTCCTTCGCGGGCCACCATAGTGCGGTAGGTGGCGTTGTCCTCGCAAATCTGTAATAGTATAACCACCGCTATTTGCTTCTGTCTTTGCGACCCCACCTCTAGGATTTCCACCAGCACCGGAATTCCTCCTTCCTCCACCAACGCGGTTCTCGCCTCCGGCACCGATACCAGCACGCTCAACACGTAGGCTGACTTATCCACCATGTTTGATCCAAAATCAGCCATTAATTCCACTAACGGCTTCATTATCCCGGCTCGCACAGCCCTTAATTTATTCTCCTTCACAGAACAGAGCGAGTACAGCGCCGTGGAAGCATCCTTTTTCCCTCGTAAACCGCCACTCTCTAGAAGGTTCACTAGCAGTGGAATCGCTCCCGACCGTCCGATTGCCACTTTGTTCTGTTCTATATGCGAAAGGCGAAGCAGAGCACATGCGGCGTTCTCTTTGGCCGTCGATGTCCCTGTCTTGAGTGCTCGAACCAGAGGCTTTGTCGCTCCCGACGAAACTATAAGCTCCTTATTCTCTTCGCACAGTGAGAGATTCAAAATCGTGGTGACGCCGTACTCTTGGAGTTGGAGGTCAGGCGAGGACATAAGCGAAATCAAGGGCTTAATAGCGCCGGATTTGGCGATTTTAAGGCGGTTTTCCGGCTTGTTCTTGGCGAGTAGTCTAATCTCCATGGCGGCTTGCTTCTGGTCGTCAATCGAACAAGACTGGAGATGGTTCACCAGGTGAGCGATAAAATCATCGGAATTATCGGAGGCACAAGCAATCAGGAGGTCTCGGCTCTGGGAAGAAGCCATCGTGAATTCACCGGATCTGTCACTGTTACAATCGCTGAAAGCAGAAGAGGAATGATCATTGATGCCTAATTCGCTGATACTCCTTCCCATGTATGTGAAATTCAATGAACTCTCCGTCCCCATGAGTCTCCTCCGCGCTGGGAGCAGAAGAGGAACTATGAACGGCGATTGATCAGGAAGCTGTTCTGTAAGGTTCGAGAGGAAACAGAGGGGGGGGGCGCTAAATACAAGTGATGTGAATAGAGACAATGGCGTATAATGGTGTTGCCTCCGAGGTGTATGGGCTGGCACGTGCAGGTATTCAATATTGACCGTCCCCGGCAAACACGTGCGATGTGTCTTTTAAGCGTTTGCGGGTGATTGTTTTGGGAAATTGTGTGTACTACAGTAACAGAACTACTGCTACTCATCCTCCTCATGTTAATTTGCGTCCTGGGAGCGGGACTCGTGGCATTTGGTTTTGTTGGGTTCGTTTACAATTTTGCAAGCAAAGGAACTGCTTGGGTGTTTTGCCACGTGGATTCCCTGCGGGAAATGTTTGCTTGCTTCTCACCCATTCTTTGTGCGGGTCCACTCTCTCGCACTTGCTCTGTTCTCGTCTGATCTCAATCTCAAGCTATAATGGGGACTGCCAAGTCCGCTCCTCTTGTTTTAACTAGATGTATTTCCTATATTCTATATGTCATCACCTCCATCCAGATTTGGACCTAGCTTTTTATATATTGGGGACCAGTAAGTACATCCAAATTTGTCATGGCATTTTGAGTTTCGAATTTTGTCTGTTTATTATAGTTAAAGTTAAAAAGAATACAATTATGTCTCTTTTTGTGTGTGTTTGTTTGGGATCATATTTGAAACTTCTAAAAATGTTTATTTACGTATGTAAATTAAGATAAAATTTCTTTTATATACTTATTTTATATATCATTAATTATAATTAAAAAATTATTTTTAAAAATTTCAATAATCACTGAGACATTCTAAAACAAGCATATAGACTTGGTGTTGTTTTGTGTAGAACTACTGAAACCTGCAACACATTTAATTTTACAAATAGGAGGGGAACTCTTAATCTTCATGGGTGCATTGGAATGTTACTGTTCATCCAAGCTCTGTTGGAATTTTGAACAATAATTCTATGGGTTATGAATAAGAAGTATATTGGAAGAGAAGAAGGAAAAGGAAGGAGAAAATAATGTGTGAATAAAAGTCCCACATTGGACAAATCAAGAGAAATAAGAGTGTATATAAGGCTCAACTTCTCACTTCTAAAATGGGCCATTGGGCCAATCCACTTTTGTGGAGGAGTGAGGACATACATGGGTCTTGGTCCACCACACTCGCGCCGCCGTCCGTTCGCTCGGCTCGGTCGGTCGCGCGTGTGTGAGATTTAAAAATAATTTTTTAGTTTTTTACACCAGTTTGCCAACAAAGAGTCACCATTTGCTTCTATTCACTACGTTCTGGTATGTCTGTTTGCACGACGCACCGGTTCGCCTCAAGAGTCGAGTCCATCTGATCAATTTCTGTCAACTATAAATAGGACGTGCTAGTGACAGGAAAAATCACTCTCAATCTCGAAACACTCCTCTCTTCTCATATACTGCATAGTGCATTCTGCAATCATCTCAACCTGTGCTATTCTGAAAGCAATATCATTGTGTTCGTTCCGGCTTCTGACTGATAGTGCCATCAATCTGAAGACGCAATCCGTTCTATCCTGGGAGACAATTGTTCGAGAACCTTGGGCATCTGTATAGAGGGAACAAATTGTCTTAAGGAGACAACGTACGTTGGGCTCAGATTTTATTCAAAATTCATTATTATTTTCGGCAGTATTGTGAGTTTTTATATAATATACATACTTGTTCTGTGTTTACAAATTACGCCATCTTAGGTATACAAATTCTTACTGAATTTTCTACTTTATAAGTATTTGGGCAAAACAAGCTCTGCTTCTCTTCACCTTCACGTTATTCCTTGTCTTAACTTTAGCTCGTTTGGATTAACTTATGGAAGCTCCATAAGTGCTTATAAATCGTGATTCACGGAATATGAAGTAACTTTTACGATTTACGAGGTTACTTTTACAGTCTACAAAGTAAATATGTGGAAGAGATTTATCTCGATTTATGTAAATCAGACTTATAAAATAAGTCCGATTATACATTAAGTTTCCAAACATACTTTGAGGTTCTCGGGGATGACTTCAGCCAAAAGGTGTTCAGATGTAAGTGAATTCCCTTTTCTTTCCAGATCTATCTCCCAACCATTAACTACGCCTCCTCAAGGGCTCGTCAAGCCATACATACCCTTATGAGTGAATAGTACAATCCCCACAGTATCATACTTTTATTAGCTCCTCCAATTTCCCAGATCAGATTGTTACCAAGACCGAGTTTGCATCTCCACGCGTATATACTGAGCCAACTCAGTTTCATTGTGGTCAAACTCGATGAGCTCGAGCCCACGCTTCATGGTGCCTCGAGGCGCACACCACTTGTCCCAGCATGATTTCTATAACTTCTGCAGGTCACATTTGAATATAAAGTAACATGTACCTAACTTGAATTCCCTGACGATGACATATAAATATAAAATAATATGCTTTAAGAAGATCAAAATTTATTAATTTTTTTAACTGAATTGTTTACACAAATTCTAAACTAGATATGAGACTTGTGCTGTAATGGCCCATCTCTTCGAATAAATAATAATAATAATAATAATAATAAGAAGTAAGAAACAAAACCCATTAAAAAATAAAACAAAATCATAATAATATCTCAGATTTTTTCTTACTCTTTATATTTCCTTATTCCGTCTGATTTAAGTGAGAGTAGAGAAGGAACTTTCAATAAGTCTCTGAGTGCTTGATTCCCACCACCGTTCTTTTCCGTATTCCAATCTATCACCACTGTGCTGATGTTCACCCATTGCCTCTATGAACCAAGCTTCTTCCTTTGCTTATCGTTATCAAACTTTGCTCCCTCTTTCTTTCATCATTTATTTTTGGTTGACGCCTCCGATAGCATAAATAGAAAGGAGGTTTCTAGAATACTCAGTTCTCTATTCCTTCTTGATCAGCATTGCCGGTCTCTTCTTCTGTGGTTGTGGAGTAAGTTTTTGCTAGAGCTTTATTTCTTCTCTCCTTCCTCTTTTTCTGGAATTGCTGTGTGGTGTGAGTAGAATGTCATCCTCACTTTTTTTATCTCGTGCATTGATTGTGTAGGGTATGTTTTAATAGCTTCTTTTTTTTCCTTTGATTTCTAGAATACTTCTATTTTGGTTGTGTGCAAAATATTGTTTTTCTTCTTTGCATATTGTTGCGTGTGCTAGTTCTTTTAACCGGTAATGCGTTTAGGTTGTGCTATTGTTGGACAATTAGATAGGATTGGACTTATAGTTGCAATATGAGGAGTTTGGGACAGTGATTTTAAATATTCTTGAAACTTGTTGATTGAATGCACATAAACTATTTGACCAAATGTTTGATATGTGAAATTTTATCAATGATAGTAAATAAGTGTTGATTTAATAACTAAAGTTAATCTAAAGTTATTCCATATATATATGTATATATTAATATGTAGGGGAATCAATGATTGTTTTAACCATGTGTATGAAGATGTTGGAAGATGAGGTGTAATACGTTGCAAAAACTGAACCAAGAATTTGGTTAATGCTTTGATTGAAATGGATGATTATAATTTTATCTTGAGTTAAACCAAATGCGAGTTAAGTTTATGGTTTTGAATTAAGGATTAGTTATAAATTTTGTTTTGTGTATTAGGATATTTCAACAAGAAAAGGAAATATGGGTGAGGAATATTTAAAAAATGTTATTGTGTGACTTGGGAATAAAGCAACTAAGTAAATGATTCTTGTGAATAATATTTTTACTTCTTTTTATATATTTAATCAAACCATCAATTCTCTTAGGCATTATTTCATTAAGGCAAGTTGTTGAAAATATATTATTTGCTTGTTGATTTTTAGTTCAAATAAAATAACAAGGATGTTAATTCAAGTTATTCATTTTGTTCCCCCCTGTCTGGTTAAAATGAACACTTATGTTTGGAATATAAAGGAACATTTTTGAGATACTGTATGTATATGTAGATTTTCGAAGTGGGGCTTTTTTACTCGAGGAACTAAGGATTTTATTCATTTAAATTTTTCTTAGCTTTATTTAAATTATTAGTATTCATGCATGGAATGGATCAAGATTTTTGGAAGATATTATTCACTGACGAATAATTATTAAGTGTTAAGGTTATTTAAATTCTATGCATGTTAGAAAATGTGTTCAAGGGATTGCAAGTAGAATATTGGTTGCTAATAGCAGTTCCGTTAGCTCTTGGTGTGCTATGGTACACCTAACTAGCAGGGTAATTAAGAGATGCTAATCCCATATGAAGGCCAACACACGTGGAACGCAGAGTTTTCGTGAGAATCACTCATGCTAGTTGATCTTTGTGGTTTTTAACCGTGTCGGATTGGTTACTTACCCTCGTGGATTGTGTGTCAACGTTTATTATTGTTCGGTCTAGATCCTACTTAAGAACATAATAGTTTTCAAATTGGTCTATCAATTTTCAATTAAGAAAAAAATTATTTAAACACAATTTTATTTTAAATAACATGATTATTTCTTCCCTTGTTCTCTCGTACTTCTAACAATCTAAATGTTTAAATGCCACGTATCATTATTGTACATGTATGTTTTATTTTGGGGATGCTATTCCCTGGAAAGTATTTTTTGTTTCAGATAATGCAGCTGAAATGATACCCCTGCTGAACAAAAGTTGAAGCATTGTGTTCATCAATCTTCTTTTGATGTAAAACACTAACTCTGGTATTATATTTTGAAAATATTGGTTTAGAAGCTCCACATAAACTATTTAGGGGGTCATTGCTTTTGTTATATATATATAATGTATAACTATTGGAATGGAGTAGAGCTCCTCTGTCTAAATCCTACTCTTTTGTTGCTGTAGAAATTTTGGCAGACTTAATTTTTTTTATGGAAAGCTCTGACCAAACTTTTTCACAACTTTTATTATATGACATTTATACGTAATCTTTATATTATGTACCATTAATATATTTATATAAGATTTTATGTATATCTAAGAGCTAAGGGATTTAGGTCCTTCTCATATTCCAAGCCCGTCCCTCCTTAACTTTCCGGGCATGGCATTTGCTTTTAAATGTTTAAAATTATTTTGAAAATATGTTTTTTTTTTGTTTTTCGTTTTTAGATATATTGGGAGGATTTGAACCTTATCCCCTATCACCCTTCCTTCCTATTTTAAATATAAGATTTAATTAAATTTTTTTAGAGATTTTAAGGAAATTAAATAAACTAATTAATTATATCAAATATTGTATATCATTAGATTATATATAAATTTATAAGTTAGGTAAAATAATTCTGAGAAAAAAAAGATAAATATAGATATTTTAAAATAATTTAATTAACTTTTTTAATGTCTTCAAAAAAATCAATTTGATTTTATATTTAGGACTGAATATAGTATTTTTTTTCTTAGCGCAAAACAACCTTTTTTCCTAATTTTTGTAAGCATACGAAAAAATTTGGTAGGCCAATCTCAACAATGTATCATCTATGAGCCCAATTGGGTTAGTGATAATAGAAGCGACTTTTTTTTAATATGCTTTTTACATAAATTAGATAGGATAAAAGTTATATTGTAAATATGATTTATGTTTGGATTGATGGTAGTAAAAGTGACTTTTTTTTTGGAAAAACGAGACTTTTTAGTTTCTTCTCAAAAGTTACTTTTAGAAAAAAAGTTCAGTTGTCAAAACGCTAATACAAATACCCTAAGTGTGTGTTTGGAAAATCATAAAAAAAAAATGCTTTTGAACCCAAACCATAGTTTTGAAAAAAATTTGCCAAATACTAGCAAAAAGGCTAAAAGTACTTTTTTTTTTTAAAAAACTATGATTTTAGATAAGCTGTTCATTTCTCATTTTTTATGTGTGGGTCCCATCTCCTTTTCTCTCCTTCCTTTCTTCTTTGTGTCCTGTTTCCATTTTTTTTTCCAAATCTCTGTTGCTATTTGGGTATTGTGTGTGGTTTTTTTTTCCACAATCATTGTTCTAATTAGAAAAACAACTATATATCAAAATTTATTACTCCCTCTGGTTTTAAATATAAGATAAAGTTAAATTTTTTTCAAGAGATTAAAAAAACTAATTAAATTATTTATATTTTAATTTTTTCCCTAAACTAATTAGTTTGACTAATAAACTGACATGTAATTTAAGGTTTGACCTATTTTTTATGATGTTATATAATTACCTAATGTTATAATTTTAATTTTGTAGAAAAAATTATTTAATTTTTGGTATTTATTATGAAATTTAATGTTAAAAATATTTAAAATAAAATCTTATCCTTTTATATGTAATTATCACAAAAGCTAATGTCTTTTTTGATAATTTTACCATTAAAAAGGTGATTCTCAACACAATATCTAAACACTCTCAATATCAAAATCCCTTTTTTCCCCATAATCTATTTTTCTCAAAATCTATTAAAAAAATCACTTTTTTCACTTTTTTTCTCCAGAAGCTGTTCTCAAAAGCTAAGAGTATGTTTGGTAAACTGAAAAAAAAGTGTTTTTTTATGAAACCATGGTTTTTTTAAAAATTTACCAAACACCCTAATTTTTCCCATGATCCCTTTTCAATGTGAAACCATGGTAGATTTAATAAGGGGGGGGGGGGGTTAGAACCTCATGGCAATCGAAGGTTGGATCACAGAAATGGAAAGGAAGGCTATTCTTAATACAATTGTTGCACCTAGTGACAAAGAGGATAAATGGGTATGGATGGGAAGTGAGAGAAGCATGTACTCAGTGAGAGAGGGATATAAGGTGGCCATGAGAGATATTCTTAAAAGAACAAAATACATACCGTCATCATCAAGTGCCGAACAAAGGTGTTGTTGGAAGGAGATTTGGAAGCTTAGAGTTCCCCACAAGGTCAGAAATTTTATGTGGAGACTAATGGTAAATGCACTTCCTACATCCCAGAATTTGTGTAAAAGAAAGTGTAGTATGCCTAGTATGTAATAAGCACACTGAGACTCTTGAGCATTTATTTTGTAATTGTGATGGGGCAAAGGCAACTTGGTTTGGTAGCAACTTCTCATTTAGAGCCAGAGCATGGGAACACTTAATTAATGGCTAGTGGGTTAGGGAGTGTCTGGGTGGGAAGAATTTTGATGAATGGCATAAGGCACTGTTTGCAATGACCCTGTGGCAGATTTGGAAAGCTATAAATGCCTGCATTTATGAAAAATGTTGCACTTGATCCTATTTTCAACTTTGTTCAAGCAGGGAAAAATCTGCATGAGTTTTGGGATACCATTTTTCAACTTTGGAAGGAAAATTAGCAGCTGGTAGTAGAAGGATTGGGAAGGAAACAAGCTAGGTGGACTCGACCAATAGGTAATGCCCTTAAAATTAATACAGATTGTCCCTTATCTTCAGAAGAAAATATAGGTGCCATTGCTTTTGTGGTAAGGGATTCAAATGGGTGGCTGATTGATGGGGCATCTAGAATTATAGAAGCTAATTCAGTTTTTATGGCTGAGGCTTAAGCTGTTCAGGAAGCGTTCAGTTTTATTCATGATAACCAACTTGAAGAAGTTTGTTTGAGTCAAATAACCAAATGTTGGTTAAGTGTATTAATAATGACTTGCCTCCAAATGATTGGAGATGTATTAATATCCTTGATAACATTCAGAAATCAAGGAAACTAATCCGAAACCATTCTTGTAATTGGATTTCAAAAGAAGCGAATTTAGTAGTCGATTGGGTAGCTAAAGCTTCAGTTGGAGGATTCTGCCTAGAAAATTAGGTCTTTCATCCCCCAAATTAGCTAAGAAGATTGCTGGACAGAGATTCGAGTTCTTTTGTCAGGGAGCCTGATAAAGAGATTTCAGTTGCTAGTATATTGTTTTAGTTTGTATTTATAGTAGCGTTGTGTATCTGTTATGTTAGGTTTCTGTTTGTTTCATGTTATAATTTGAACTTTATGTCTATTTTAATACAATGATCTTTATCGGCAAACAAAAAAAAGAACATAAGCTTCCTTTTGGTGCTTTTTGCATAGGATTGGGGGCCGCTGATGATAGCTTCTTGTGACTTTCACGTGCGGGTCCCATATGCTGTCCAATTTCACTCTCTTTACCTGTCTTCCATTTCTTTCACTTTTTTGTTTGGTGCTGGTTTTTCATACCACGGCACCACAAAACCCTCTCTTACCCTATTCACTACCACATAATTCTTAACTTTGCCCAAAATATTTTTGGGTGTATTTGACATTCAAAAAAATTATAATTACAAGTGTGTAGAATTCACTCTTTTTTTTCTAACATATCAAAAAATTTGAATACATTTTAAATGATATTTTATTGATTTTTATATATCATCTCATTAATTTTATTATGATAAATATTTTATTGTTCACTTTTATGTTAAGTAATACATAAAATATAATATTATCCTTTATATGTAATTATCATAAAAGCTAATGTCCTTTTTTGTAATTTGACTACTAAAAATAGTAATTCCCAACCTAATATCCAAACACTATCATTTTCTCAAAATCACTTTTTTTCCATAATCTATCTTTTTCAGAATTTATTAAAAAAATCATTTTTTTCATTTTTCTTTAAAAACTATTCTAAAAAATTATATCCAAACACACTCTAAATGGCAATATGAAAAAAAGTGCTTTTTCTATTAAATCATGGTTTTGTCCAAAATTTGCCAAATATTCCAATTTTTTCCATAATCCTTTTTTGCTGTGAAACCATAGTTTTGGTGGTTAAAACCCTGGTTTTATTAGAAGCTTTTTTTCGGTGCTTTTTAATAGCTTCTCGTCACTTTCACTTTCACGTGTGAGTCCCATCATCCAGGCTGTCCAATTTTTACTCTCTCTTCCTGTCTTCCATTTCCTTCGCTTTTTCATTTGGTGCTGGTTTTTCAAGTGTGTAGAATTCACTCTTTTTTTTTCTAACAAAAATATTTTATATTAATATAAATAAATGAATGGACAACACAATAGTTCAAAAAAAAAAGCCAACAAAATAAAAAGTCTAAAGCCCAATTAACATAAACCTAGCTCTAAGTCTAAGTGTGTGTTTGGTTCAACGGAGATTATGTTAGGTGAGGTTTATTAAAATTTTAATATAATAAAATATTTTATTGTTCAATTTTATGTTAAATAATACATAAAATATAATCTTATCCTTTATATATAATTATCATAAAAGCTAATATCATTTTTAGTAATTTGACAACTAAAAAAGTGATTCCCAACTCAATATCTAAACACTCTCATTTTATCAAAATCATTTTTTCCCATAATCTATTCTTATCAAAATGTATTAAAAAAATCATTTTTTTCAATTTTTCTCTAAAAAATATTTTCAAAAAGTATACCCAAACACACTTCTAAACACGCTTGAATCAGTTTTCACTACGCTTTTTAAAAAATCACTTTAGTTACAAAAATTTCATGATTGAATACGACTTATCACTGCTTTAACTATGCACACGAATAGTCCATCTACAACTACAGTGCCGGCTCGTGTATTAGGCTTGTCACACTATTATTTGACACCTCATCATTTTCTTTTAAAACCCCATGCCTTATTTATTTAGAATCCTATAGGAGGAACTATTTGAATGTGAATGCCTTAGCTCCCTCGTATTAGAGTTGAACTATGCCTTACCATTAATCAGACTAAGTGAGTGGGGCTAGATGTTTATCTTTGACATATATTGCACAACTACATTTATTTTGCTCTTTAAATAGTTAAACTAATTTGATGGAGTTAGGTATGGATATGATATTCCGATGGTACATTTCCTGACCATGTTCTCTACAAAAATGAATGTAGTGAGCATTAATAATATATAGTGCTGTTCACTCGAAGTGTATCATAATTGTTAGCACTACAAGTAGAATGATACTACATCCAATCTTAAATATAAGATTCAATTAATATTTTTAAGAGATTAAGAAAGATAATTAAATTATTTTAAAATATTTATATTTTATGTTTTTTTTCTAAATTAATTGTGTGATTTATAAATTAATCTATAATTTAATCATGCACAATATATAATATGATTAAGTAACTTATTTAGCTTCCTTAACTTCTAAAAAAAAATTAACCAAATCTTATATTGAGGATTGGAAGTAGTATGATTTTATATAAGATATTCCGTTATAATTCTTGGTGATGATTATTGTAATGCAAAGAACTCTTATTATTAAAAAAACACTGTTTAATTATAATGAGAGTGAATTCTTTCCAAGTATTGCAGTAGATATTTATTATTAGTTATATTAATTAAAAATAAATCTCATCTTACTTGGAAGTTCAATGGCTCCATCGAAATTCTTAGAGGACCCAATGCTTTAATTTGTGGAAATAAGTTACAGTAGACATTAGAAATGTATTGTTCAATTGTTATTTACAGGACACTTTCATGTTTCACACACAATGGGAAAAATCTTAAATTTTACTAACTCTATCTTAAAATTCAACAACTTTATACTTTTATCCTTATTTAACCACACAATCTCAAAAAAAAAAACTATCTAGATAATAATAAATGAATAATAAAATTATATATTCATGTAAAAAATACATTTTCTCTCTAGCTTAGCTTATATATAATAGAAGACCAGTAATTTCCAATATTGATGATAATCTAAATGTTGAATTTAACTTCTTCCACGTTAATTCAGTTTGGCTCCAAAAAATATGCCACTATGAATGGTTCTGTTTCACAATAAATTAACGAGTCTGATTTTACAGTATTTTGTAATTTGTAATATGTAATTGTGGTTCAAGACAACTTCCCAAAGACTGTAATTATAAACTTCAAATATAAATACCCGAAATTTCAGCCCATCCCGCGGAGGGAGAGGGGTTTTAGAAACCCTACATAAACCCCAAACTGGTTTCCAAAATCCTCGAGTTCTCTACTGTACAAGCTCTGACTCTCCCTCTCTGCAGAGATGTCGAGCAAGGGGCCTGGACTCTTCTCAGGCATAGGCCAGCAATCCAGAGGTAAGCCTCATGGTCCTTTTGCTTTCCTTTTCTGTTTCTAAGCGTATTGTCCCTGATCTGTTCGGCTTCGCAGATCTCCTCAACAAGGATTTTACCTCCGACCAAAGGATCACCATTAACTCCTCCAGCGGTAATGTTCTGGTGCGTTTATTTCATTTCCGATCTCGATTCTAAACTTGCTGTATTTACTTCTTAGTCTCATGAATTTGTCGTCTGTTGATTTCTATTCTGATGAATACATGAATTTGATTTATCATTGATTCCCAATTTAATGGGATGAGAAAACTGTTTAATGTGGGAATTTTTTTGTTTAGTTTCATATTTTCTTTGCTTTATAGGCACTTCCTCCAATACTTATTTCCTGATATTGGGAGTTTTGATGAATAGATTTGCCTAGTCTATATAAACACATGGCATATCAGTTCTACTCCGTGTGTTGTGATTTGTTGTTAAACTATACAATATAAAATTGAATGTGCTTTTGAAACTAACTGATGCTACATTTTTGTGAACTGTGTTTGGTTTTATTTAATCCAATGCCTAGCATTTCCTTTCCGGGTGATCTTGTTAGAGGGTAAATTATGTTCCTTAAAAAGGCAGGGGACTGATTTTCGAATTTATTTTCAACTATGTATGTTCATTTCCCTTTTCCGCATATTTCATTTTTTATGAGTATTTAATTATTTATAATAATTACCTCCCGAACATCAGGATTTGAACTCCACTTTGGTTCAAAAAGGACGACTGTCTTCTGGGGATTTGGCAGCAACATTTAGGTGCAATAATAGCACAGTTGATGTCAAAATTGATACTGAATCTAAGGTATCTTCCTAGCTTCTGTTTCATTAATTACGAAATCTAAAACCTATTTTCTGAGCTTTGCTTCATAGCAAATGATTTTATTTTACAGGTTTTGACGACAGTCACACTACCAGACATTGTGAATTCTACCAAAGCCATAGCTTCAATCCAACTACCTGATTACAGCTTAAGCAAGGTGCTGTTATATTATGGAGATGCAAATTTTGACAGAGATATGTAGTCCTTTCAATAAATTATTATTGTAACTTTATGCAGTTAGAAGTTCAGTATCTTCATGATCACGTGGCTTTTAGTACTGCTGTTGGTCTAAACCAGTCCCCTGCCATTGATTTTTCTGCAACAATTGGAACACCTAGCATTGCCTTTGGAGCAGAAATGAGCTTCTTGGTTGCTACTGGAAAATTTTCAAAGTACAATGCGGGGGTGAGCTTGACAAAGCCTAATTCCAACGCATCAGTAATTCTGTAAGTACTTGAGGTGTCTTAATGATTGAGTGTCCGAATAGCACAATTAAAACATCTTTCTAATTGAATACATGAGATGAATACATATACTGTACAATTTTTGGCGGCATGAATCAGCACAATCTTAAGCCTTTTTTTAACCTTCCAATTATTGGAGATATAATTAGTTTCTTCACTTTTTCAGTGCTGACAAGGGAGACTCCTTGAGGGCATCGTACTTGCAACATCTTGATCATTTAAATGGGGGAGCTGTTGTAGGAGAGATTAGCCGCAGATTTTCTACAAACGAGAACACATTGACAGTCGGATGTTCCTATGTAATCAATGGTCAGACTTTTGTTAAAGCAAAGCTGAACAACCACGGCAATATTACGACACTTTTGAAGCATGAGGTTATTCCCAAGTCATTCTTGACAATCTCTGGGTCCTTTCAAACCCAAGCTTTGGAGAGGAGTCCCAAGTTTGGTTTAGCACTGGCTCTCAAGCCTTGAAACAGCTATACAGATTCATAAATAGGTATAATACTTCAACAATGTTCTCACTTTTCTCTTGAAGTAATTAGAATGATAATTAGAAAGTGTAGGAAATGTTAGAATGTAGATGTCCTTCCTATTATTTTCAATTGATTGATTCAAGGTTGAGATGAGACTAGAAAAGCTTCTCTTCATGGATTTACGCTATTTATAGTGTGATTTATAATCTTTTGAAAAGAAAATGTAAACAATCATCTATTGACTGGTGATTTATTGCCAGAAATTTCCAAATTCTCGTGTCGTTTTTTCAATTATATGAATATTTGTATGCTGCCTCGTACATACGCCGTCTTTGAGACATTTGGAATTTAACAAGTAGTAACTCATGATTTCCTGATAGTCCAATTTAAAATCAGTTTTAGTAAAGTGAAATCAGTAATATGGGCACTTTCATGTGCTGCCTCGTGCAGTATGTCTTAACACACGGAATATATCACTAATAGTAGATAACTCGTCTTCCAAGTAGTTAGAATTGTTTGAGATTAAAATTAGATGTTTTATGAATAAAAACAGGTCACTATTCTAGGATTAAATGAAAAGGTTTTTTTTTTGTTTTTCTTTTCTGATTTAAAGCCGGATGTCATAACTCATAACTCATGAGGAGCCATTACATGGGTATCTAACAAAATAATAATATTCTTTCATCAATCCCAATCACCTTGAAGAGGAGATGGAGGTGGATCGAAGATGCAAAAGTTTCTCCCGATACTATAAGCTAATTTCGTCATATGATCAGCATCCGGGATGTCGTCCCTTAGAGTATGGTACAAAATTACTTGCCAATCCTTGTAAAGGAGTAATCTAGCTTCCTTGACCATCTCAGAAGAGGGATAAGAGGTATCACAGTCTCTGATTACTAAATTAATAGCCTCAATACATTCGGATAGGAGAAAAACCTTTCTGTACCCCCTATTGGCCAACGCAAATACAAACCATGAACAATACCTAAACCTCTGCGATGGCTGGGGGAACCAATTTGAGCTTGCAGCAGAATGCCAGAAACCCCAAAGCCCATGAAAAGGTTTTTCCAGACTATCAAACAAAAAGAGGAGTAATTTTTTCACAGGCTAGATTATTAGAATGCTAAATAAATTATTGTTTTCTCTAGTCAAGTATTCAAAGAAATTGTTAGAAAAGCCAGCTGGAGCTATCGGGCGTCTCCTGGACAATCCATTTGTAAATTTCAAATCTTGTAAGTATATACTAGACTAGATGGGTAAATAACACTATTTTAGAAGAGATAATATTGACTAAATCATAGCCGGTAATGTTTTCTCATTTTATTTTAGTTGGTGGATTTTTCTAATCCTTTCTACGAGAACAGTACTCATTTTACACGGTCAATAACTTGAGAGGTCATTCGTGACCCAATCTGAAAGCCATTTGTTTGTCGATAACTGTAAAACCGATCCCGTTCTTCCACAGAAAAAAAACAAAAAGCTCGATAAAAACAAGACGCCAAATTTATAAAACATTAAATTTGGGTTGTTCAATTTTCAACCTAATGGTGAAGATGAGTAATGGAGTGGAAGTGGATGAGAAGGATAGAGAAGCCAAATACGACAAACACACTGCTAATCACAACGGCAAATAGAATGTTGAGGCGTGGTGTTTATCAAATATCAACACAAGTCGTAGCAGCAAGAGAATGTCAACATTTCTGCTGGGTTTGTTGGTCAGTCAGTGCAAATTGCCCGCGCAGAAACTTTGATCTTTGCGTGTTCATGTGTAGGAGAGCAACCATTTAATTCGGATAGTCCACGATTCAGATTTTTTTTAAAAATGTAAGAATAAAAAAAATACAACCATCCAAATTTAGGTTGAAAGTTGTTATATCCCTTGAAAATGTACAGTAAATATAGATTCATACTAACACGCCCTCGGCCGCGAGGACTATAAAAAGATTTCAGAAAAGCACATACAAATGCTAAGAATGTTACAAGTAAAGATGAAGAGAAAGTTACAAAGACAATCAGTTAAAGATATGTACAAGTGAAGATGAAGAGAAAAAAGACTCAGACAAGAGCATATAGCTTAGGAATAAAAGAGAACCACTTGAAACCACAGCTCCATTTGTCGGGCAAAGAAGGGCACCTGGGAAGCCAATGCCAAGTCCTCCTTGAAACTTTGTAATACAAAATCTCAGGCCATGTATAGCAGCAAATGCAGATCATTCCATGGTGCCAAAAGCAATAAATGTGCTCGTAATTGTGATAACAAACCGACACAAATTTTCTGCACATCAACTCTGGCAACGTCTCCACTTCCACCCAATTCCCCAATTCACTCATTTCCCATATCTTTATGCTCCTTGAGATTCCATTGCTTCCTATTCCACCTACAAGACATAACATCTTCTCTCCGTCACTCACCAATCGAGCAAACGAGAGTTGGCTGGGTAGTGAATTGTTGGGCCTCTGGCATTTTCCGCTCCCAAAATCAAAGCGAACCACTGAAAATGGTTCTGGAGTCGTAAAGTACAAGCCACCATTGTAGGAAACACCTTGCTGGTGATAGTTGCCGCTGAGAAACAAATCGGAACAATCAAATCGTTCCCAGCAAAGTGAATCTGAGTCATAAACGAAGGCACTATTTGAGGCTGACTCAGTAGAGAGAAAGAATATCTTGTACCCGATAGCAGTAGAGACAAGGGTGAGATGCTCCAAACGATAAGAGCAGGCTGGGGGATCGATCTTTCTGGAGGATTTGGCCAAGAGATTGCAAACAAGCAAGGATGATGAATTGAAGTCAGACAAACAAAAGAGGCCACCAGAGGAAGAGACCAGAGCAGAGTGCGCAGAGATGTGAAATAAATCGGAGAAAGAGAGAGAGACGTCGCGCCAGGTACCAAGCGCACAGTCGTAGAGAGGGAATTGACGGTGAAATTGAGGATGAGACAACAAGAAAAACGACGAGAAAGGCGGAGAAGAAGAAGAAGAGTGCTTGGTGATGAAGGAGGAAGAATAAATGAGAGACCTGAAGGCCTTGCAAGTGGATCTCATATTCAAGAAGGTTTTGAGTGGGAGGAAAGAGAGGATGAGCTCGAGGAGTTCCGGCGGCAACCTGCTCCAAATTCTGTGATCCATTGGAGACGACTTGGCATGGGACCTGGCAACGGTGCAGTTGTCGGAGTTCTTCATCGGAAATCAGAAAATGGGATTGTATTGACGGTTTTTGCGTGGGAAACAAAAGCAAGTTGAGAAATTTGATGGCGAACCTGTGCGCTGTGGGGAGATATATACCAAATACAGAATAGAAAAATAATTGCTAGTCGAACCCGCAGGAAGAGGCCTAAAAAAGACAAAAGAAGGAACCATTGACTTACAGATATTTTTTTTAAAGAAAAAGATAATTAAATACAAGTTAAACTTTAAAATTTTAAATTAATTTTATTAACTATAAAAATAATAGGATTGACAAAAATAATATAACAATTAACAACTCAATTTTTTTAAAAAAATTATTGATTTAATATTTTAAAATTTAAGTAATATTTAAGTGTCTTTTTTACTATTTTTTATTTTAATGAACTTGCAAATATTCCTTTTTAATGGAAATTGGAATTCATTGAAACGCCTGATAAATCATTACAATTTACCGATATTGGCGGAAAATACTATAGAAGATTACAGAAATACTTATTCCAATATCTTCTATAGATAAGAGCGTATATTATTTTAGGTACAACTCACTTTCATTCTTATATTACTGTTCCACTCTTTCTTTCTTTATTGTTATGTGATAAAAATTTCCCCTTCTCGAGGTTAGAGGACTCTTTCATGATTGTATATACTTTCATAAATATAATATCTAATTACCTGATTAATTAACTTATGAAGATTACAAAATTAATTAAGTTAATTATTTTATTATTATCATTATTTAAAAATTACTGTCACTCAATGTGAAAGACCAAAGCAGTGAAGAAAATAAATTAATGAGGACAATGTGAGGAAAAAATATTGAATGAGAGAGAAAACATAGAACAAGATATTATATTTAGGACCAAATTACATTTATAAATATAAATTGAATCTTATATTTTTGTTTGGTATAAAATGAATCTTATATTAAGACAGAGTGCTAAATGTATTTAAGACAGTGTATAAGACAAAGGAAAATGACAACTACAGACTAACAGACCCTTTAGAAGATATTAAAAGCAATTGAAGATCTCTAAAAATATTGAAATCGGATCATGGTCATTATCTGTAATTAAAAATATCAGAGTTTACAAAGTTGTGCTTATAAGCAAATATTTAGAGAGCCTTATGGAGGGCTCAGTTTTTGCGCAAGACAATTTGCTCCCCACTTCAAAGCTGTTCAGTTCGCTTCCAATACTGATCTTACCGAAAGAAGAGGAAGGAGCACACTCCTTATCAATGGAATGACAAATAGCAATTGCAGAGTTGTTGGCTCTTGTAAATTTAATAGTCTTAAATATAAGACTTAATTTGTTGTATGATACCTATAAACTAGCTCTTACATTTATAATCAGAGGAGAATCCAAGTTTCATTAAAAAATATCTAGCGCTATTGCCTCCCTCACCTCGTAGGGATTTTATTGGTTTATTTGCGCATTAAAAAAATCATTACGTAAGGACCACTTCTAATTGAAATTAAAATTGACAGGGTCAATGAAATTCAAAATGTTGACTGCATGAAAAGGAGAAAAATGTTGATTGCGAAAGTAACAAAAATAACCATGAAACAGAAACACCTCAAAAACTTTCATTGTACATTGTGATTTATTATTATTTTTTTTTTTGGTATCATACAAAATTGAAGCTGTTGCTATCCAGAAAAGAAGGCGAAGAAACACTCGATATTATTTATCTTACCTAACAAAGAAATTTTGTATCTCTAGCTTTGTTGATTAGTCATTTAACATGCATTCCATCATTAAGACGCTTCTCAATATTATGCTGGATGGCTCTTATCACTTTAAAAGGATATTTTTTCCCCTTTGAGCAGAGCAACTAAAAGAACAGAGTATGCAAATACCAGAAAAGCCACGGCCCTAGCCCACCTGTGATCTATCCATTTGGAGCAGAAATGCCTGTATACGAGTTGAACTCTGCCAAGCAGAAATGGGCATTAGAACATTTGACAAGGAAGAGGTATATGAAACTCAGGCTTCTAAGAACCACTCAACCCAGAGAAGTGCTTCTTCATGGCTCGGTCCTTTCTGTAATGGTTGTTCCTTCCTCCTCCTCCACCCCTCCTTCCTCTGCCTCTGTGATTCGAGGTATTACCTCTTCCTTCGCTCTCAGAGGCATCAGATTGTTTGTCCTGCTGTACAAGAGAAGCACTTGACTTTCCCCCTTCCTTCCTTCCCCTACCACCTGAATTCCCTCTCCCTTCTGTTTCAGGACCTGGGGACTGGTCGTTGTCATCCTTGTAGAAATCTGTCAGCTTCTTTACCGCACCAAGAGGAAGGTTGCCACCGCGTCCAAGACCATGTATCAATTCTTCTTGAGCTTGATTAACCAGAGAAGCCTCATCTGAATTTGCAACTGCTATCGCACCTGCCACTTTGTAGCTGTAATTCTTGCCATCTTTGACATAGTATTGGGGCTTTTTCCTGGAGCCCCATTTTGAACTAGGGGCTTTTTGAGCAGTCTCTCCAGTCTCAGTTGGCCCCGATCTCCCTGATTTTGCAGTGTCCCCCAATACCTCATTCTCTTCTACGCCAGAGTCTGCTACACTAAAACCCAAATCATCAAAAGAGTCGTCATATTCATCTTCATATTCATATTGTGAGACTAGGGCAGCTGTTTTTAATGTGTCATTTTCATCTCTTTTATCCAGAATACTGGCATCGGACAAGTCAGCTTTGGATTTCCTCACATATTTTCCAAGTGATGTGGAGGATGAAACCAACGTTCCCTCCGTCTGTTGCTTCCCACTAAAAACTGCAGCAGCATTTGAGGGTATTGACGGAGAGTCTAGTAGTTTACCTTTTCCTTTATCATTTCTGTTCACAGTAGTTGACTGGGCTGGTTGTACTATATCAAGCGATCTGTCCAAGCATTGCAGATCTTCATGGAGGGTTCCCTCCAAAATCCTTTGAATAACCTCTTCCAGTTTATGATCATAGACTTCTAGACATGCACCTAAAAACCCTTTACCATAATCAGGAAATAGGTCCCTTATTTGACTGATTTTGGACTCAATTATAGCAGCATTTTCATCCGTCTGCAATGGTTTGCTCTCTGCAGGGCCTCTTGCAGACTGTGGATCCTTATAAATCTCTTTTGACGAATTCATAATCCCAGATATGTACTGGAACTGTTCATCATCAATGAATATCCAACCTGAATAAAAGCAACTCAATTAGAAAATAATATGTGCAAGCTAATAATTGCTAATGAGACAAACTTAACTGACGGAACAAAGTGATCAAATTCCAACTTATAAATACATGAGCAGAAAAATTTTAGGCCAACTTGAAGACTTTTCAGCATTAAACTTCTACCAAAAACCATTCTAAGCGCAACAGATAAACTCATGAAAGTAAAAGCCATACTAAACTTTTCTGCAAGTAAAACTTGTGTATATGCAAAATCATTTACCATTATCTCGCAAGCTTTCAACCCTTTTCAAAATATTGTAACTCTTTTCAATATGTTGAATAAATGTTTTCTTCTGCTGGTTTTCCTGTAATTGTAGTGAAACCGCATTGATTTCTCTAAATGTTTGAACCAGAATATCAGCTCTAATAACTGGGTCCTCCACAGTGGCAGGAAACATTTTTGTAGCAGCAGGAAGAGGGTAACAATCTCTGAACACTTCATCACTAAGATAGCTAATGTGTAATAATTGCCAACCAAGCTTCGCCAATCTCATCTGTAACATCTTCAGACTTACAACAATGTTTGACATTCTTCCATCATGTTCATCAACAATAATGGTATGGAAGCCCTTTAGCAAGGCTGGAAGTAGTGAATCATGCAATCTAGCAAGAAAGCTTAGCAGCTCCTCATTTCCAGAACTATAAGAATGCAAATCAACAGAAATCAAAACTTACCAGTAAAACTTTTGCTGTTATAAAAACCAATTATAGAGGGTTCAACAAGTGATTTAGGCAAGAGACATCCCTTAGATAATTTGAAGGTGAGAACCACAAATACCATAGGTAATTAAATAACAAAAATCCATTCAAACCAGCATCGATCTCAAATGACAACTTCACTGTAACAACATTCTTATAATGAAAAATTGTTACATTCAGTCCTACAATAAAATTCAAGCAATTTCAGCTATAGAAGATACCTTATGTCAACTGGGCATGAAAAAAATACAGCTGCCAATTCGTACGCACTGACAAAAGCATCCATTGATACAATTGCATCATTTATAAAGTCGACCACCTATAAAAACAAATTACATTGATCTTATGTTCAGGAAAGCCAAACAACTTGATAACAAATGCTGTGCCTTTTGCATCTGAAACTGAATACATTCTCTTCCTTGGACACTATTATAGAAACTATACAAGTTTCCCAAAAGCCAGTTGACATAGTAGATAAGGATTAGATATCATCTCTAAGAATCTGAGAGGGGAGGCCATTGTGTTATATATGAAAGATAGTGAATATAGCAACCTACTCATCAGCAGCAATGCATACAAGTTTTCTGGGACTATGATATTCATTAATGGCAATAGTTAAGGCTTAGCCAGATCATGCCAGTGATAATTTCTAAGCTTTGTTGGAATTGGGGCTACTTCACACAAGAGAAGGAAATTAAACAGAATGACGGAAGCCAGTATCAGCCATGTAACAGGTGGTACCTGGATGGAAAGAAATGGTGTTTATTCAAGGAACAGTTAAAAAGTTGTGAGTGCGTGCATAAAGACATGAACTGAGATGAATCAAAGTAGGCAGAGAAGGATTTTGGGTCAGAGCATGGATGAGGAGAGCGAAACACTTGAAAGTTTGCAAATTGGCTGTATTTGAGGCTCTAGTTCTGCATTGTTGTGTTGGCAGGGAGTGTTTGTTTCCTACGTGTTTTAGTACTTCAGTTCATTTTATTTGCCAGAGTTCTGAAATTGTACTCACTGTCAATAGTATCATCTATGTTTGGTGTAGTTTAGTATTTTATGGCAAAAGTGTCTGAATAGCCTGTAATTCTGCATCACTGTTTGCATATATGAATTAGGGTGTAGTATCTGGAAGTAATGTAATTCAGCTTTCCTTTTCAACTTCCCAGTGCAGCCAATGTTTTTCCCAGCACACACAGTCCTACTTTATTTGGGTTTTGTAGTAATTATAAATGTTTATTTATTATTATTAGATAAATAGGAGATAATATAGGATAAGTTTCATATTATCGGGAGATATTATAGGGTAGTTTGAAAATTCAAAACATTGTTATGAGATCAGGAGAGATTACGGCATATAATCTCTACCAACTCTATCACCTCTGTAACCTATATATGCACCTGCACAGTATGAATAATTATGATCGGATTCTTTATATCGCCTAAATGCTACATGGTATCAAAGCCGAGTTGCGAATCCGGAACTGTTATACGTGAGTCTCACCCTCCGGAGCACTCAACCATGGACTCTGCTCCCGATGGGTCCTCACAGTCCGTGCGTGATGCCGGCATCACTGCTGCTGCTGGTGATTCATCGTGCATCGTCTCGGAGAAGCTGAATCTCCACAATTACCATGACTGGGCACAAGCAGTAAAATTGGCAGTGGGTGGCCATGGGAAAATCTCGTTCCTCACCGGTGCAGCCCAACCACCATCCGATGCTTCCTCCTTGGCGATGGCTCAATGGGAAACCGACAATTCCCTTGTCTGTTCATGGCTGATCAACGCCATGATACCGTCGATTAAGTGTGGGTTCATGTACCTTCCCACTGCTAAGGATATATGGGATGCCGTTTGTGAGTCGTATGTGGATGGAAAGGACCTCTCTCGACTGTTCGATCTCCGGCGGCAAATTTGGAAGTCCTCGCAAGGAACTCGCAGCGTTGCAGAATATTGGTTTGAACTCGTTGCGTTATGGCAAGACGAAGACCTGATGGTGCAACATGAGTAGACGTCTTCAACTGATGCCGCGCACCACAACCAGAATAAGAACATTGATCAGGTGAAGCTATTCCTCGCTGGCTTGAATCCTGAATATGATGATGCTCGGGCCAGAGTCCTCAGGAATTCTGCCCTTCCTCCAGTACGAGAGGTTTACTCTGAGATGAGACTTGAAGAGTCTTGTCGGCACACCATGCTTCACAAACCAGGAAGTCAAATTCCCGATGCTTCAGGTTTGGTAAGCAAACATATAACTTCTGATTCATCTACTAAGAACCGCCACCTACTTGAGGTAGCCCGTGCCCTTATGTACACATGTCACGTCCCAAAATATTTTTAGAGCGATGCTATCCTTACCGCAACTCATCTCATCAATCGCATGCCCAACCGTGTCCTCTCCTACTCCTCCCCACTTGCAAAATTGTGCGAAACTCATGTGGTTTCACATCTTGATAATTCCCTTCCACTTCGAGTTTTTGGTTGTACGGCCTATGTCCATCTCCATAATTCACCCTCCAAATTCAACCCCGTTCTGTCAAGTGTTTTTCCTTGGCTACTCCAATCTCCAGAAAGGCTACAAGTGTTATGATCCCTATTCCAAACACCTTTGTCAGTCATGATGTCACCTTTACAAAACATACACCCTTCTATTCCCAGTCTTCCATTCAGGGGGAGAGTTGGAGTGAATTTCAGCCTGTCACTACTACACCTGAGCCTATACCTCCCACTCTACTTGTACCTGTACCACCTCCAAGTAAGGAAGACAGGAGTGATTCATCCCTAATGCCATCACAAACTATAAAGGACAAACATTATGGCAACTTGAGGAAGAACAGAAAGACAGGAGAAGACATTGTACCTAAAACTGTGCCTATCTCTAACCCGGTGATGGATCCTGAGAAACACAATGCGCTTGACCTACCTATTGCAATGAGAAAAAAGGTATGCTCTTGCATAAAGCACCCCATTCAAAAGTATGTGGCATACACTAAACTGTCCCAGAACTATTGCAATTTTGTTACAAATCTTGACAAGATTAGGACTCCAACTAATGTGTATGAAGCTTTAGAAATACATGAGTGGAGACATGTTGTCTTAGATGAAATGAAGGCACTTGAACAGAATCACACTTGGGATATCACATAATTACCTAAAGGAAAGAAAGCAGTAGGATGTAAATGGGTGTTTACCCCCGAAATATAATGCTGACGAAACCTTGAATAAGTATAAGGATAAGTATAAGGCCCGGCTAGTGGTAAAAGGGTTTACTCAAACATATGGACTCGATTATGATGAGACTTTTGCGCCTGTTGCAAAGTTGAATACAGTAAGAGTACTTATCTCTATTGCTACAAACCTTGACTGGCCACTACAACAATTAGATATCAAGAATGCTTTTTTAAATGGGAAACTAAAAGAAGAAGTATACATGAGTCTACCACCTGGCTTCGAAGAAGGAAGAAACCAACAAGTTTGCAAGCTAAATAAGTCAATATATGGCCTCAAAAAGTCTCCAAGAGCGTGGTTCGACAAATTCTTACATGTTCTAAAGGCTGAGGGATATAAGCAAAGTCTTTCTGATCATACTATGTTCACTCTGAAGAATGGAGACCTAATCACCATCCTCATAGTATATGGAGATGATATCATACTTACTGGAAACGACACTCAGGAAATAAGTCGAATTAAGAAGGCTCTAAATAAGGAATTTAAGGTAAAAGACCTGGGAAATTTGAAATACTTCCTGGGAATGGAAGTGGCCAGATCCAAAGAAGGGATTCAAATCTCCCAACACAAGTATATTCTTGACCTACTTAACGAAACAGGCATACTTGGATGTAAACCTAGCAAGACTCTTTTCAGCAGCAAGGAGGCAAAGAAGGAAGACACAAAGAAGAAAAAACAGCATGAAGTACCAACAGACACAGGCTCACTTATATATCTTTCCCACACTCGACCAGACATTGCCTTTGCAGTAAGTGTAGCCAGTCAGCATATGCACTCTCCCAAAAAGAAACACATGGATGGGGCTTATAAAATTGAGATACATTAAAGGTACACCAGGTCTAGGTCTTTTCTTCAAGAAAACAAATCAGAGAACCATAGAAATCTATACAGATGCAGATTGGGCAGGTGATCAGGAGAATAGCATATCTCAGTCAGGTTACTGGGGAAATCTAGTCACTTGGCAAAGTCAAAAACAGAGAGTGGTGTCCAAAAGTAGTGCTGAATCAGAATTAAGGGCCTTGTCTCAAGGAGTTATGGAAGGTATGTGGCTAAAACGAGTGGCTGATGAGACCCATATCCAGGTTGACTCGCCATTAAAACTTTATTGTGACAATAAGGCAGCTCTATGCATGGCCTTGAACCCTGCTCAGCATAGCAGAACCAAACATGTCAAGGTTGACCGTCATTTCATCAGAGAAAAAGTTGAAGCTGGGATTATTTGCCTCTCCTATATTCCCACAGAGCTACAGCTCGCAGACATTCTCACAAAGGGTCTACTAGAAGAGACGTTCAAAGGCTTTGTGTGCAAGTTGGACAAGATGAGTATCTATGATCCAACTTGAGTGGGAGTGTAGTAATTATAAATGTTTATTTATTATTATTAGATAAATAGGAGATAATATAGGATAAGTTTCATATTATGGGGAGATATTATAGGGTAGTTTGAAAATTCAAAACATTGTTATGAGATCAGGAGAGATTACCGCATATAATCTCTACCAACTCTATCACCTCTGTAACCTATATATGCATCTGCACAGTATGAATAATTATGATCGGATTCTTTATATCGCCTAAATGCTACAGGTTTACTCCCTTGCCACTGTATCCAATTTAAATTTAAAATATTCATATAAACAAAGATAGCTTCCCTAAGAAAATGTCACCTCAAGCAGATCAGCTTGAAGCCGAGCAGCATCGTGATCATCCAGTTTTCCAGAAGAAAATAAGACCTGAATATAATCCCAGAAAAGAAAAATTAAACGATTTCTATTAATGTAACTATTTTTCATACTAACTTGCTATTGCGAGTTAAATAAATTGTAAATAACTTTGTAAAAGAGTACTTATGGATTTAATTATGGTACTTTAAATAAGTCAAAACTCATGGATGGTGTAAAGAAAGAGCACTAGGGGAATCATCAAACTGATAAATTTTTTCGTAAGTATGTGAATGAGTTCAATTTAGGATCCTTTATTTAATTCAAAATTGAACAAATAGCATTCTAAAAAACTCAAACTCAATTTATGTTAAACCAATATCAAACTAAGCATACTAGTTTTGTGCATTCATGGATTGATTGTTCATTACTTGTAAAATTATGAATAACAAATGCTACATGAAAAAAGAATAGCATTTACAATGCTGGCAAGATGTCCATCAAGAGAAATTATGGATAACTGTACCAAATAGTTTAACGGCGTAATCAAATTTATAATTTACCAAACAGTACAAGACTCCTTATGTAATATATACTTGTAATGGCAAGAACAAAGCAATGAAAGCTTAGAAAGAGGTAAAAACCTCAATGCTGAAAACAAATTGATAAATCATGGGCATAACATAATTTAAACATTGTCAATTTACAAGTACCTCCAACGATGAACTGCATCTTTCATTCATTGTGTGGGCAATTCCAAGAAAATGTGATATGCCAGCTGTCAGATTATCATGGATCCAAGGCTGAGCTTTCAAAGCATTTCTGACCTGAACGATGCGATGACATAAGAGAGATTAAGAGAGAGAAGTGAGCACAGAAGACAGACATTTTAATTCAAAAGCTTAAGCTATAACTAAGAGAAGATTCAAAAGCTTTTTCTTATAATCTCTAACATATAACCCCACACTATTAGGCATGAAACGTGAGCAAAGCAGAGGCCATCCTATCCCGTGCCTTGAGTTCCATTTAACGAGTAGACTTATATGCAATTAATTCCTTATGTCTTTACTATCAAGTTTTCATTTCAAAACAATAAGGGCATCACTCTCCAATAATAAAGTGTCAAGTGTATGATTTAATTAGAAACCAACACTTGTCATCTTATTATTCAAAAATCATGCACTTAACATGTTATGATTTGACAATATGGAAAATAAAAATTGCATACAATTTTTTTTTTCTGCATTTAATTAAGAACAATGGGGGACTGCAAGAATTGAGCTCCTGTCCACTTGTTTATTTAGGTTTTGTATTATGTCATAAACCACGTTAAACAAAAGATTGTAAGCTGCTAAGTCAAGGCCCAAGGACAGTTTTATCATAAGTTATATCATTTGACAAGCACAAGAAGGTACTGTAGAAAACTCAGTTCATCACCTTGACTGAGGCAAATACAAGGACCAAAAAACTATAACTAAACCTAGGCAAGCTAAAACGTTAAGAGCATGAGAGAAAGTATTGTTAACACAAACCACAGACAACAAAAGAGTAAACAGACTGTCATGGGAACCTTCTACACATGTGAGCCCACGACCTCAGAGGAAGTGCACAATTGAAACGGACAGAGTTGCAAATCAAGTAACCTATTATAATATTATAATTTAAGAGGAGGGAGAGAGGATCAAATACCAACAAATATCTTGTTTCAACAGGGACTGACGCGCCCCACCAGGCTAACTGGCTAAGGTATAGTTTCCATTGCAGGGTTAAAAATATTAATCTGCTAGATCTAATTGTTGATGACAATACAACCAAAAAGCACCAAAGGGGCAAGCTCACATTTGGGAAACACCTTAGCAAAGCATACAAAATAAATGGTACTTTATAATATATCACTAGAATTGACAGGTCCAAGACTAACTGATAAATAATAATAAGAGGGCGGATGCCATGTTTTAAAAATATCCTTGTAAAATAGAACTTTTTTATCATTCTCTATAGGGAAAATTGTCAATAAAAAAAATCATTTCCTACAGTACTTCTTGGAGGAAGTTCTGAAGTTATATATTAAAATCTATGGAACCTAAAGCATGCCAAGGTTGTTCTTCATACATATTAAACCATTATTATTATTAAAAAAGTCTTACAAGCAATTTTGTCAACTCTTCATTTTCATGACTGTATATGGCACATATATCTAACAACTTTGGCAAGTCAAGCAACTTTTTCTCCTGCAAAAGAACTACAGGAAGAGTTAGTGAACAACAGTGAATCAGAGACCATACATATATACTAATGCAACTGCCAAACAGTAACCCGATTATGGAATAATTCTTTAACACATGGGCTATTGTGTTTTAAAAATTATACCAAGGACTAGTTAAACAAGCAACATATCACACAACAATGAACGTTTTTGACAATCAATTACAACCATTGGATGTGACTGACATGCCTTATTCAATGCACGCGCCAATTACTTCTGTTACATCCATAAAATTTGTAGAGCATGAACAAAACTAGTACAAATTAAATCTTCCATGCCACATCAGAATTTATTCTCACTTATTGAGCAGTATTTTTTTTGGAATAAGTTAAGAAATTATTAAAAAGAAAACATAAGAGGTTAAATGTTCAACTAGTGGGTGTTATTATCCCTAAAACATCAGGAAAGAATAGCACAAACCCAAGAGGACCAAAACTGCAAAAAAGTTGCCTAATCTCTCTGAATATCAAAATTAGACTCCCTATATAAATAACCATTTGCAGAGCACCAATCTGAAGCCATAAGACAAACCTATCTTGCAACCATGTTATTGAAAAATATGCTATAACAAGATATGCAGCAGCAAAAAAAAAATTAAGGCTCGTGATTTCTGAGCTAAATTACATCCTATTTTCAGTAAGGGAAAAGATAAAAGACAACCCACCTCCATGGTCTCTCACATTGAGGGTATGAGCAACCTGAACGCCTGGATCTTTATTTGAAGAACTGCAAAACGTACATTAATGATGATAAGAGCAGTGGAAACATGCAGTTTGAAAAAATCCAACAAAGATAACCAGAATAACAATCCAGCTTCAGAAAAACTTACATGCGATACAATACCATAAAAACACGTCGGCTTAAATCAAGCTCTCCAATAATAACCCCAGCGACTATTCCGTTGGCACCACGATATGGGAAATCATACCATCTGCTTCTAAATTTTAGGAAGCTGTCCAGAAACTCATGCAAGGAGGCATCAGTAGCCACTGCAAATGTTACAGAAATAACATGGTAATCGAGAATTGAGAGATGAGATATGAACTCAAGAAGCACTCTAACCATGGAACATTAATGAGGGACCTCTGTGTCCCTAGATATGATAAAACCTTTGCTATTCACAAAATTACAAAGCGAATAAATAACTATGACGGTTACCTAAACATTAAGTGATGTGTGTTGTGATTGTAAAAAATAACTTGGCAACCCTGGGCGTGTCCAGAATCAACAAAATACATCAATGAAAGAAATAATCGTAGATAAGTACCTTCCTTCCAAAATTCCCTAGGTTTCAATTTAAGCAAACGAGACAACTCTCTATTTAAAAGATCAACAGCCCTCTGAGATTCGACGGGATCCAGTCCTCCTTCCTCAGCGCCAAGCCCAGCAGCCACTGCCTCGTCTTGTGGCAAGTAGTTTACAAAATTTCCACCCTGGGCTCTGTTTGACATCCACTCTCTATTGTCGCTCATTTGAACCCTGCCCATCGATGCTGAAACGGAACCGCTGCTCCCAGTACGGTCATCCGATTGTTTCAGTGAATTCGACTGTCTGAGGGAGGTTGAGAGAGTTGGTTTTGAACCGCTAGGGTTGGTGTTCGGATTTCTGGGAACGAATTTCTTCTGGGATTTGACGAAACCCTTGTTACTCTCTTGCCTGCCCGGACCATATCGATTCGACATCGTACAAACAACGATAGTATGACAAATGAAACGCAACAATTCCACAACCGAGCAAAGAATGCTGATAAACCAATACTTAGAATTAGATGGCAATGAGGCTGTCGAGGAAAATTCCTCCGGTAGAAGTATGAAGCATAAGCACCCTGGAGCTGCGTGGTCAAAGTGCTTGTCCCCAGCTACCAACGCATACCAAAAATGCAAATGACACTTCGAAGTTCTGAATTCTGAAAATTCTGCAATATCTGGGAAGCTGCCTGCTTGCCTGTTCACGTGGCGGCAAGGCTAAGTTGGGCTTGCGCACACCATTATCGGTATAAACCCATGAGTAAGCAAACATGGAGATGGATGATCTTTTTGGGCCTCAAGGATAGTTGATATTGAGCTTGCCAAAGAAAAGGAATACTAAACCTTTTTCGGCCTCTTGGCTAATTAATTGTAGCAAAAAAAAAAAAAAGAAGAAAAAAAATAACTGTGGCTAAAAAAAAAAGGATACTTAACTTATCTTCAAAGGGTATTATACTCGTTAATCAATCATGACCATCAGACATGTTTTCAACTTCATATAAACCCATGTAGGCTCTCTTTCAAGGGCAAGCTTTGTGAGTGAAATTTGGAGAGAGAGATTCTTGATAAAAGGCCTGTTTGGGTTAGTAGTAGCAGAAGTGACCTTTTTTTAATTTGACTTTTACAAAAGTAAAATTATAAATGTGATTTTTCTTTGGATTGACGGTGATATAAATTGTTTTTTTTAAAAAGTCAGACTTTTGAGCTTCTTTTTAAAAATTGCTTTTGGAAAAAAAGCCCAGTTGTCAAAATGTCAACTCAAACACCTTAAATCAGCTGTCATCGAGCTTTCTTTTAAAAAAATCACATTTGGGACGACAAAACGACATCTCAAACAAGCTAAGAGTCTCTTTATTCAATTTTATTTATTTTTCTTTGTAGGTTACACTAAATTTAAGAGTCAAAGGAAAGAAGTATGGATGTACCCTCTACACCTCTAAAAAAGGGAAAGAAATTACTAAATTTTATTTAGAGTTAGAGAGAGAGTTGTCTCTTTAAATCTATTATCTCTCATTTACAATTAGGTTAATACTACTTTTTGGTCTTTCAAGTTTTACTTAATTTTAATTTTGATCCTTTAAGTTTGAAATCGATGGGTTTGATCATTCAAGTTCAATCCGTTTCTAACAATTGGTCCCTAAAGTTTGAAAAAGACTTGAAGTTGCATTTGACAATGTTAATTTATCCTATGTGGTAATAACTTCATTAAATTAGTTTATGTGACATGTTTGCTAGGGAAGCCGGCGCGCCAAATATATTATAAAGGGAAAATTTCAGAAAAATACAGCAAAAAATATGGAAGGACAAAAAGGTGTGGTTAAATTGTGAAATCTCAAATCAGTTCAACCTTAGGAATTTGTGTTTTGATATCTTGATACAATGACGAAAATGCCCTCTTTTAGTTTGAAAAACAAAACAATAGAGGGAAGGGCAACATGCCGTTAACAGGAACGATGGTCTGTTGACGGAGATTGGCGACGTGTTGCAGTGTCTTGGAAGGAGGTAACTAAGAAACACAAACATAGGAGGGGAGGAGGCCAAGCACTCGGCACGGCGATTTGATACTTGATCGATGGTGGCTTGTCCGAGCTTTGGCAATGTTGCTTGGGTATGTTCGCATGTCTTCCTTTTCTAAAGTTTGAGGGTTTTGCTTGCATAAAATCGATTCTCGGGGTTGAAAAATATAGGTGAAACTTGAGTAGAATGTAATGCAGTTTGATATTCCATATGAGTGTGCGCAAGGTTTGTTGTGGTTGAGCAGAAAGTTTTAAGTTCATAAATGGTTAAGAATGTTGTTGAAGAGAGCAAATTTTTGCTTCTTTTTATATATTTGTCTTATTGGCTTTTCGAATTGATGAATAGTATGCATTATGCTAGTGGTTTGTGATTATGCATTTGGGCTATTGTACCTTGAATTGATGTTTCCCTCTGTCTTATTGTCTATATATTCCCTTGTCTGTTGTGTTTGTTCATATGCTATTGGGTATGTGGATATAAACTAGTGGAGTATTGAGAATACTGCTAAATGGGGTTTTTTGAGCCCGTATTGGGGAGTGTTGTTTTGAAATTTCACCAAGTTGTTTAGAAATGGATTTTTCCATCTACATGTTAAAAGTTAAGATACTGGTTTGTTTGAATGAGTAATATCTTATATGTGTTTGGTTTGTTGTTGATATGTGTAGCTTTATTGTTAGTTATTTGAAGTTTAGCAAGTTTTCTGTTATTTCCATATTTTTCAAATGGCAATAAAATGAAAGAAAATAAAATAAAAGGGGTCATATGCAAGTAATTACTTTCAAAACTCTAGCCTTTGCAGTTATCCCTTTTGTGAGAGAAATTGAAGTTAGATTAATGCTCATAAGGTTTCAATATGATTATGACTATAATTTATTTGATTGAGTGTAAGATTGTACATGTGTGCCTTATCATGCATAGAGAGTTAATTGCATTGTCAAATTGGATAGAGGCTTGGACGAGGGTCTATTTTGTTAAGGCTGAATGCCTTGGCTGATGATTGTCGCTTTGTAACAGAACATGGTGGTTAAAGAAGGGTAAAAGGTGGGTGGAGAAAGGCAGAACGTACATGATAAAGAAGGGCATAAGGTCGTTGAAGAAGGGCAAAAGGTTGTGGAAGAAAGGCAGAAGTTAGATGAATAAGGGAATAAGGAGGTGGGAAAATGGGATACATCTAAAGCGTTGAATAATGGGTTGATCTTGTTTAGAATTGACTTTTTCAAGAAATTTAAGTCGTAGAAATCTGACAAATGTGTTGTGCATAACGATAATGTGCTAAAAGCATGAAGAGCATTGACTGAGTAAGAGAGGAAGGAATATTATGAGAAGGCGAAATATACTCATAATGCAAAGAAATCAAGATCGGAGAAGAAGAGTACGGAGACAAAAGTAGCTTTTATCATGCATACCTCAATATGCCAATTCAAGCAATTGGTTGAGTTTATAAACAAACATGAAAGTCTGAAGGATAAGGTTAAGATATTATGATTCAACAAGCTATTTGAGGTTGGAGGTTGCAAGAAACTCCTAAAAGATCTTATTGTGTCAATGCTCCGCTCATATGATCCACCAACTCGCTAATTTCGAATTAAGGGCAAGACACGGGAAATTTTTGCGATTGATGTGAAGCAGTTACTTGGTGTCCCTCATGGAGGCAAAGTGGTTAGTGGTAATGTGGATGATGATGGCCCAGTGTTTACATACCTGAAGAGTAAGTATTCAAAACGCTTATATAGCAAGATTTTCAGGCCATTGTAGAGGGGACATATAATGAGAATTTTGAGTTTTTGTTTATGTTGTACACACAAAACATTTCTATCTCCTACTGCAAGCCCAAAGGTTAGTGATCGGTTACTGAAGGTGATGAGGTCGACCATGAAGGGGTTTGAGAAATTTAATTGGGTGACCTTTATAATAAAAGACTTGTGGAAAGAGATGGAAGACTATATAAGAGATGTTAGTAAGAAGAAGATTGGCAACTCCAATGTTGGTGGATGCATGTACTTTTTGTTGGTATGTATTTATATTAATTTTCATTTTGTATGATTGAATTGGTAATCGTTTAACTTGATGGTATGCTCTTGAATTGTCAGATATATTTTGGTGAGCACTTTGCATTTAGGACAACTGAGAAACATCAATATGGCGATACTATTAAGTACTGGACTGAGGAGAGATTAAAAGAAATAGTTAAATTAGAGAGGGATAGCAACATGAGCATATTATTTGAAGGAACAACATCTTAAGCAGATATTGGTCTAGATGACAACATAGGAATTGACCATTTAGACTAGGTATGTTTTTTGTTCCTCCCATTGTTGTGCATTAGTAAAGAATTCATAAGGCTGAAATTTCATTGCTCGCGATCAGGACTTGAAGGACATGTATAGACGGTTGATAAGTGTCATTGCTGAGGAGTTGATAAAGGTCCAAGTTAAGAGAGGGGGACAGCAGAAGGTCGAAGGACAAACAATTCTCCGAAATAAAATAGAGGCTCGTGGGCATGATGATGCTAAAATGCTCTCTGCAGAAGGAGAAGAAAGTGATGACAAATCAGAGGGTGAATCAGATGCTAATGGCAAGGCCTCAGATAGTGATTGGGAACAAGGAAATAGTGGATCTCGTGAATTGGGCGATTCTCCCATTAATGTATTAGATAGTGAAAGAAAATGAGGGGACGTTGTTGAGGAGGAAGAGGTTGACATGGGTCAAGTGTTGTATAGATCACTTAGGGTTAGAAAAGAGAAGAAAATTGAATCCCCTTATGTTATGTATAAGGAAATTAAGCGTAAAAAGAAGGAAGTGGCCGACAAGGAAATGTTTTTCAATATAATTTCCCAATTCCCTCCAAGCATAGGTGGAGACAAGTGAGTGTTCGATGTTTTTGTTATTTGTCACTTGTATTTGAGAGCAATTAAATAATGTTTTGTAACATTTGTTTTATTTTTGACTTGTATTAAATTCTATGACAAGGAAATGGTGACCATGTGTGACGAATATGTCACTTGGGAAGAGCTATACTCTTTGGGTGGAATTCATAAGGTTAACAATTGGGTTAGTATAAGCAAAGCTTGATGATATGCTGTCTCTCTTTGACTAAATAGGCATGGTTTGATTATGTCATTGTGAATTAAAGGTGGTGTCCCTTGTTTGCAAGGCATTGATGACAGATATGAAAGAGTAAGGAGCAGTTAAGAGGCACATTTTTTATGTCGACTTTATAGTCAGCTGACAATAATGATAGTGACTGATATTTTTTATTTTATTGGTACTGATATCTACTATTTTCTAGATGGTCGGAAAAGGTAAGAATTGGAAACCTTCATATTACAAGGGCTAATTACTGCCAGAGCAAGTAAGCTACAATATAGCGGATTGTGATTTGATATTTGGCCCTTTACTTGTACGTGATTATTGGTTTTGTGTTGCCTTGGAGCCAAAAAGTGATGAATTTCTATGTTCTAGACTCTATGAAATCCACAGTTGACCCCACCAAGAAGACCAAGAAAATAACATCTTAGAAAATCTCTAATTCTTCACAATGGAAACATGTGCACTGCATTTTATCATTGACTGTTTCCTTTGGTTGAATAAGTGATGTTCACAACTCCACTAACGTTAATGTTTTTTTTGTAGCATGACAGGTTTCATGATATAGTTTAATTTTTCAATCACAATCGACACGGGAAGAATCCAAAGAGTAATATAATTCACCCTCATGTCCCTCAGTAAAATAATCTGTAAGAGTTTACTTATTTGTTGTGTACAATACATGTACTGATTTTGCTTGTGTTACCAATGAAGTAACTATTGTTTGCAGCTGTAGGAAAGATTGTGGTGTCCACGTTTTGATATAGTTGTTCCAATGGGTCTAAATGTGACAATTGATTACACAAATGTATGTATTTGTCAAGAAACTTATGTCAATTTATGTTCTCCTTTTTCTGCTGCTTGTATAATCTATTGAATTAAATGTTTGCCATGTCTACAGGATCAAGTTAAACAATACAGGTGGGATATTTTATGGTGGCTGATGAATCACCCTCGAAATTCATCCTGACTTAATGCTCTAAGTGTTATGGCAAACCAATCGAGCAAATGACAACGATCGACATAGTAGTCTATAGTCCTTTTATCCACCTGAATCACAACATGTTGTACACCTCCTTTTTATTATGGGTTACGTTAGTTTGTAAATGTCAATATCATCATACTCCTGTGCACATGTTGTGCCTTTGGTTTCCAAATTAGGACGGTAGTAAGTGGCAGTTTAATGTATAAGTTGTTCAGGTGCCGTATGTTTGTTAGTTAACTCAGTTCAGAGACTCACATGTGTAAACTTTACATTAACAACACCTCTTCCTTTATTAACAACACAAGCTTCTATATTAATGACTTTATATTTTTTGTTTAACAACTTTGTATGGCAAGGTGGAAATATAATAAGAAGTTGGGGGCCATTAACAACACCTCTGTTAACTCCTACATCACAATATTTTGATGATAACACTCGTGTGCATTTTGGTGATTTCTTTCTAAACTCTTACTCTTTAAATTTCAGTTTACAAGTTTAAAATTTTTATTCTCACCCAATTCACCCCCTCTTGGGTAATACGTAGACCTAACAACCTCCCTGTCCATTAACAACATATGTTACTAAATTAACGACTTTCCTTTGTTGGTTAACAACTTCGAAGGCAAAAGGAGATTGTGACAAGTTGGATGCCCAAAAACAAAATATCCTTCTATTAATAACATTAGCTTATACATTATCGACAAATTTTGATCGAGAATTGTCGAGTTCTCGCAAAATAACCAGTTTCAATGAGAATTTGCAGTACAGAGAACCTGGATCGTTTCCCACGGAATTTACATGCAGTCTAAAACATTCAAAACAATGATCGATTGGGGGGATTCAATTAAACTATTAACGAACAATAAACTCAGATTAAAGACCGAAATTGAAAACGAACTAGACCCAACAGATTAAAACGACTGACCTATAATTGGGATTCATAGTTTCCTACCATCATCGGATGAAGATTATAACGAACTCGTGATTGGTTCTGGATGAACCGAAATCTCTGTATTTGTCCAGAAAATCCCTCGACTAGACGATCGTCTAGGTTCTGTTCGTATGCGTGGCGTGCTACTGTGCGATCGTACAGTAGCACTGTAACCCGATTCGAACTGTGTCCTTGGGATGTACCAATCCGAATATTAAAACAAACATTCAAACTATTCCAGAAATCGAATCTGATTAGAGTAAATAGAAACGAGTTACGTTACCGGTTTAAGTATGTCCTCTGATTGGAAACGTGAATCCTCAATCCATAGGTCAATCACAGAAACTTAGTCGGACATGGCTGGAAAATCCAAAAAATGAACGAATAACATTTTTCAGAGAATCAAGAACTTCTGATTTTCAATCCAAAAACGTCACAAATCCGTTCTGCTCTCTTGTTTAAGCTAACCAAAGTAAAAACCTAATTGTCACATGGGTTAAAGCCCATCAGTTCAGCCCAAAACGGAAATTAATAATAAATGGTGCTTCATCACAAAATTTGGGCCCAATAAAAATCCAGAAAAATACATATAACATTGACTACAGTTTTGACTATCCTCTTGTCTGAATCTTCCCTTCAAGTCTTCATATCAATTGTTGCCCTCTGAATCATCTAAAACATGAGACAAGAATGAGATCATTTGGATATCTGGTTCAAGAGTTATGATCAAAATAGAGAAGAGTTGTAAATCTAGAATTTTTATTATTAAAATATGTTAAATCCAATAAAACACTCAAAGCCCAAATAAGCATAAAAGCCCATTTTTTATTACTAAAAATCTAAATTTATTAATTAAGAGATACAAATGAGTGTAATAAATATTCAATTATCAATTATCGATGTGTCTTTCTTGTTTAATAACTTCACATAGACAAGAGCAAAATTTACAAGTTATGGAGGCCATTAAGTCATTAACTACACCTCTACTTTATTAACAACACCGTTTTCTTCATTAACGACTTGACTTCCTTCATTAACATCTTCATAGGAATAACACGGGAAATTCCTAATGTTGAGGGCAAAAAACAACGCATCTCTCATTATTAACAACACAAGGTTCTTCATTAACGACTTGACTTCCTTCATTAACATTTTCGTAGGAATAACATGGAAAATTCCTAATGTTGAGGGCAAAAAACAATACCTCTCCCATTATTAGCAACACGAGGTTCTTTATTAACGACTTGATTTCCTTCATTAACATCTTCGTAGGAACAACATGGGAAATTCCTAATGTTGAGGGTAAAAAACAACATATCTCCCATTATTAAGAACACGAGGTTCTTCATTAATGACTTGACTTCCTCCATTAACATCTTCGTAAGAAAAAATTGGGAAAGTCATAAGTTCAATGCCCGAAAACAACACATCTCGCTTTATAAACTACACTGTCTTCTTCATTAATGACATGGGTTCCTTCATTAACATCTTTGTAGGAACAACATGGAAAATTCTTGTTAGAATCCATGTTTTGATGGTAACAAATGATAACGAATTGTTTTACAAAGAAATGACAAAGTTTAATCAAGAACATTGAACTAAATTGGTTGTTAAATGCATTTCACAAACTAACAATTTCATGTTCTATAAAATACCTAATGCAGTCGAGTTCTGATTGATGAAGAACTCGAGTTTGGCACAAGAACTCGAGTATGACATGAACATTTCAGTATAACTCTTACAAGTTTTGGTTAATACACGAGTTGTGAACTTTACAGGAAATGATCTCAAGCCTATCAACTCGAGTTTTGAATGAAAACTCGAGTTCAGATCGGAAGAGAACTCGAGTCCTGAAAGTTCACTCTGAGAGTTTTTACCCAAGACTTATGAAGCTATGAAGACCAATCAAAGAACTCGAGTTTCCATTCAAAACTCAAGTTATGGACAGAAGTGAGCTCGAGTTGGGAAATGAACTCTCGTAAGTTTCATACAACAGTTTAGTTAGAAAATGAAACTTTCTGGAGAACTCAAGTTTTGTGTCAAAACTCAAGTTTTGGTGTGAAGAGAACTCGAGTTGATATTTGAACTCTCGCAAGTTTTACACAAAAGCTGAGCCAGAAACTGAAGTTGTCACAAGAACTCGAGTTTTGGGATAAAACTCAAGTTGTGGCCCAAGATGAGTTGACATTCTAATTTTGAGGGCAAAAAAACAACACCTCTCTCATTATTAACAACACGAGGTTCTTCATTAACGACTTGACTTCTTCCATTAACATCTTTGTAGGAACAAATTGGGAAAGTTATAAGTTCGATACCCAAAAACAACACCTATCACTTTATTAATAACATCGTCTTCTTTATTAACGATGTGTATTCCTTCATTAACATCTTCGTTGGAACAATATGGAAAATTCGTAATATTCATAGAAAAAAACAACACATATATCATTATTAACAACACCACATTTTTCTTTAACGACTCAACTTCCTTGATTAACATATTTAACGGAACTACATGGGAAATTCCTAATTTTGAGGGCTAAAAAATAACACATTCCCCATTATTAATAACACCACATTCTTATTTAACGACTTTATTTCCTTGTTTATCATGTTCGTAGGAAGAAATTGTGAAAGTGACAACTTGGATGCCCAATAACAACACGTAGCTCTATATTAACAATACAATATTCAAAATTAACGTCATGACAGCCTAACTTTTACATCTTCCAATCAGACAAACAATCAAAGACATGCCCAGTGAAAAGTGTCAAAATAAGAAGTTGCAGGGCTAATAACAACACCAATATCTATATTAACTACATAATATTCAACAGTAACGACATAATTACATTCACCAATAACCTGAAACTAAAAAAAATGTGACCTAATGTTGTATGGTTACAGTCTTCATAATCACATATTTAATGACAATGGAACATTAACACTGCAGTTGTACATAATGTTTCATTGTCACTAACATTGGTTTACATCAGACATTGTGAATATATTAACTACAAAATGGATTAGGTATATGACAACAACTCATATTTCAAAAAATTATGAGTAGGTTAACAGTAACTTTACAACAACATAAACATTAGTTTCAAAAGTGTCAGTTCAAAATATTGCAGGTCATTCTATTTGCAAAAGTGGTTCTTCAAAAGATAATTACATCCAATATCATTTTAGGTTTGGATTTTTGCATGTCCTTCTAGTGTGACCGGCTTCATGGAATCTTACACAGTGATATATCTTCTTGTTCTGGAATTGTGATTCACGTCTATTGGTTCTTGGCCTTCCTAAAGGTCGGCTGGTCCTTGGTGGGAGCAAAAAGGTCTGACAGGCAAAATTTTCCAACATATAGTTGTTTGGGCTTGGTTTGTCGATTGTAACAATTAAAACCATGTTACGACTATAAATATTTTGTTGGGATGTGATTTTGTAGCATTCTTTCATATAGTTATACATAGGGGTGAGAAAGAACCCGCAACCCGCCCGTCCGCCCGCGTCCCTGAGTTTTTAGCCCGTTTCAGGCCCGTAACAAGTATGGGTAACTCATACCCGTATATATTAAACGGGCGAGTAACAGGTAAGACCACGGGTCACCCGTTCCAACCCATACCCATATATGTATTTTTTTATTTTCAGAGGTGAACAACAAGAATGGGAAAGGGAAAGTTAGAATTAGAAAACGCGAGAAGCCGAGAACCCTAAGCCTCAGTCCTCACCCAGTCACCCTCATGTTCAATCTTCATCAATCGACAATCATCATCATCAGTTCATCACCGAATCACCGTCTTACATACACCGAATCGCCACGCACTCGCTTCGCCACCAACCCACCACCAGTCCTTTGCCTTAGGCTATAGCACTAGCCAATCCCAGTCGATAGTCGTCCCCTATCCACGAGAATCTTTCACCACACAATCAACACCAGCTAAACTCTCCTTACTTGGCACCAGTTCAACTCTCTTCACTGTCGCAGAGCCTTGTTGTCGAGAAGTGCCGATGTGATCCACAGCCCTTCACCTCTCCTCGCTGACACCATAGCTCACCTTCACCTCAACCAGATACTGCTCTTATCTCCTTAGTCAAGAATGATCAAAGCTCTGTTGTGTATCGTGTCTTGTGTTACACTTTGTTTATTTTATTCTTTCATACTCTCGGATCCAAGCATATGATCGGTATAATGGAACTTAGCTTGATCGGTATAATTATGAAGGAAGGTGGTACCTACATGTGTCGATATATGTGGATATGGTAAACCCATATTTTACTGGGAAATTTCATTTTAGGAGTTGACGTAGGTTATAAGCAGGTAATGTTCTGCTTTTGTGTTTTGTTCTGTTTCTTGTCTTTGTGGTGAATACCTGGGTTTATGCCTTCATAACCACCCATCTATAATATTTGATGACAAAAATTGTCTAGGTTAGCAAGTTTCTGTGATTATTTCCTTTTCACTACTATGACGCATATTATTTGAGGTTTGTGATTCTCTGTTCACGGTGGTTATTTCCTTTTTTAGGTAGCTGACAAAATTCGTCTAGATGAGCGAGTTATTATGATAGAGCGGACAAATCTAAGATATCTTTCGGAACTCCTACAAAAAGTTGATTTGGTGACTTTAGACCTTTTATTCATATCTATTCTCTTTGTAAGGATTTAGATAATGGTGCATGTCATACTAATGATATATGCCTTTATATATATATTTTATTGTCTCCCCTATCCTATATCCACATAAGTTCCTCTACTGAATGAAATTTTAGTTGGTTATTTGTGAAACCCCCTAATGTAAAGGACTTGGATGTTAGTAATTTTGATGAGACTGCGACTATTGTTATTGGTATCTTGATTTGCATTTTGAATTTTCAATTCATAATTTTCATTTCATATTCTTATTAGTTAATACATATTAATCATTATGATTTAAAGATTTTTCTTTGTTCTTTTTTGTAGAGGAAGATGTAACAGCAAGAGCAACTACCCTTAGTGAATATGAAATATGACCAGTGTTAACTTATAAATTGATGGATGAATGAATGATGATCACTAATTGAATTTCTAGCACTTGCATGTTTTTGCTTTGTAACTTGTGATTAATTGTTATGTGAATTTGTGAACTTTTGGAGTTAAAACTTCATAGTATTATTATTCAGTTCAGTTATTTATAAGCTTGTTTATTTATCATGTTTTGATTTAATTAGATCGTGTAAATGCCCATATTAAATTCACTGCTTTTAATTTCCAGCATGTTTATTGTGCATTTGTGCAGGCCCATATTTATCATGTCTATTATGCATTTGTGCAAGCTGGAGAGGGCCCAAAAAGGGGAAAAGAAAGAAAAAAGAAAGGGGAAAAAAGACAATGACCCAAAAAAAATAAAAACTTATTGGGCTTGAGCCCAACATGTCATAAACGGGTTCCAGTTTGGTATGGGTTAAACAGGTTAGTGTACGAGTATGGGGCAACCCGTACCCGTATACTGTAAATGGATGGGCTTGGGCAGACCCGCCCGCCCATTGCTTACCCTTAGTCATACACATTGCCATAGACATGCTTTATGGTTGCACAAGCATATGCATAAGGGGTCCCTGACATTTGCCACGCTTCGCAGCTGTAAAGACATAAACCAAGATCAACACTTAAGGATTCGTATCTAGTATGGACACAAAGGTTGCCCCTGCCATAATTTATAATGGACATATGTTCAACATGAGCAACATTTTCCTTCACTATGGACTCTATATTGAGGCCTACCCTGTTTTCCCACTTAGTCATTGTCATACTAGTTGCATACATCTTGGCAACCTTCTCACGATGTTCATGGATAAGTTGAGCAACATTGTGTTTTTTCTCCTTCACCATCTATGCATTAAATGATTCAGCAATATTAGTAGTTATCTTATCCCATCTTCAGAAGGAAAACTTGCTCAATGCCCACTTATCGATATCCCCTTAATGAATCAGCCACTCATACATCTCTTAATAAGAGTTTCACATGTAGTCCATTGCCTTATTGAAATCTGCATCCAATCTTGCATATGCAACATTATCCACCAAGCGTAGTGTATCTTCCTTTGAACACCTAGTAGTCTTCCTCTTGCCTCTATTTAATTTCACCAATTTTGAACTGAAATTCTCCTTCACATGCCTATAACTACAAGCATTCCTTTCACCCCCAAAAATTGTCCTCACAACCCTTTTAATTGCATTGTGATGATCTGACACGATTATCAATTCAATTGAACCAACTATTTGTTTTATCTTGTGTAAAAACCATAATCAATCCTCTAATGTCTCGCCCTTCACAATAGCGATTGCAAAGGGCAGCATTTCATTGTCCGCATCATAGCTAGAAGCTGAAAGCATTATTCCCTTATATGGTCTAGACAAGTGGGTTCCATCAATGTATAGCACATGTCTAGAACCAGCCATGAATCCCTCAGTACAACACCCATATGCAATAAATACTCGTTCAAATATGTTATTCCCACTTGCTTCCCATTCAGCAATAGTTTTCTCATTTGATTCCTTCAACCGGTCACAAATCCAAGGTATCAACATATAAGAATCTTAAGGTCTACCTTGTATGTCTTCCATCACTTTTCCTTCACCCTGTATGCTTGCTTGTATGTAAGAGTCACACATATTTTGTCTGCAACGTCTTCCTTATTTCATTGGGACATTTGTCAATGTGATTTCTCACCTCATCAACTATAATTGAAGATGTCAAGTTAGATCTTCCACCATGAGTAGCCTGAAGATTGTCTTAGGCGCTATGATAATGTTCATTTCTGAATGTCGTCACACGTAGTAATAAGGTCTTCTTACTGATAGCATTTGCTCTTACCCTCCACGGGTACCTTAAAATCTTACATTTAACTGAAATGTTGTGCTTGCTATTTTTCACTCAAACTTGTGTGTTATGCTGTACTTGCACAGTGCCTTCTTAAAAGCATTCGCATGTGGAAAAGTTTGCATTACTTCTGAAAATAATCCTCTCCATTTCATACAGTTCAACTCTGGCATTGGTGTAGGTACACTCTCTACTTCACATGATAGCCTATTACATCCTTCACAAATTCCAGCCGTCACACAAGCAGTAACACTTTCATAACAGACCGGTTCATAATCATTTTCCACAATGCTTGGACACAGAGTGGATCTTTTTATTGTGATAGCCCCAACAAATTTTCAACCCTGCAGTGAAGTATGACTTCTGTTACTTAATAACCAATAACACTTTAACAAATAACAACTATGATACTTAAAAAAAATTCACTTACATTTCTAGGTCAACTGATATCTTGGGCACATTATCATTCCCTTTTTGTGTTATATACATATGCTCACTCCCGTCATTATAATCAAAAAGGTTTTGAACTTCACCATCATTTAAATCTATTAGTGTCTTCTCATCAAAGCTCACTGTATATTTCATCTCACACATGTTACAATCAATATTAAGCCATGATGGTATCATCAACCTCAAATCTGTCAGTGTTATCAGCTATTTTAACTACTTCGCCTTCACAGAATCACCATTATATTGAATTTTACCTTCATCATTACACACAAATTTCCCTCCAATATGAAAATAACAAAATAGTTCCTTTAAAGATGATAACCCTTCATTACATATCATTTTGCATGCTTACCTGGGGAAAAAAATTACACCACTCTTGATAATGTCAGTTCAATAAACTTGTGACAAATTGTTTATTAAACCATGTAACTTCCCGTATCATCACCTACCACCTACTATTGACAACAACGTTATATGTTTTAACATCTTCATCTTCACTATTAACAACACCCCCGTATCATCACACTATATTTCCTATTAACAACAACACAATTTACTTTAACATCTCCATCTTCACTAATAATAACACTCCCCCCATATCATCACCTTGCGTCTACTATTAACAATAACACAATTTACGTTAACATCCCCATCTTCACTAATAATAACACTCCCCCCATATCATCACCCTGCGTCTACTATTAACAATAACACAATTTACTTTAACATCCTCATCTTCACTAATAACAACACTTCCCCCATATCATCACCCTGCATCTACTATTAATAACAATACAATTTATTTTAACATCGCTATCTTCACTAATAACAACACTTGCCGCATATCATCACCCTGCATCTACTATTAACACTAAGACAATAGCTTTTCACATCTCCATATTCACTAATAACAACACTATCCCCTAACCTCACTATCAACGACCTGCTTAAACTTTCTACTGATGCAACACCTATCTCGTAATCAGTCGCGAACAACAAAAAAGCCACAATCTTCATCAATAATACAACCAAACACAATGAAATCAATCACACAACCATCAACATTGTCTCATTATCTTAAAGCCACTATCTTTTCTCCATCTTCACCTAACACTCCCATTACCCATAAACATCAAGCCCAACCACAAACCACAACCAATTTTCCATTAACATGAAGAAGCACAACACAAAAATAATTTCTCCTTCAAATTTACTTACCCGTACCTTACCTTTGGTTTCCGTCACTTTTCCTCTGGTCTCCTCACTTTTTGGCGCCATGTTCACTCTCTGTCATGCACTCTCTGTTTTCTTTTGTCTGTCATTAAAATAAGGGCATTTTTGTTATTATATCAAGATATCAAAACCCAAATTCCTACGATTGAACAGACATGGAATTTCACAATTTCACCACACTTTTTTTTCTTTTCCTATCTTTGATTGTATTTTTCTGAAATTTTTACAATTATAAACCTTATAAACTGGCTATTTAAATTAAAAAGAAAAAGAAAGAAGAATCAGAAGGGTTGAAGGCACCGTATTCAGAGAATCATCGGCGGTGATCATCTTTTGTACCCTGCTGCTTTTTAAGCCACAGCCATGAATCAGAAGGGGACTTGGGCAAGGATGGTAGCAGAGAAATCAAGTTTGCTGAAGCTTGCACATGAGTAGTAAGGCGTGCTTCGAATTCCCTGTCACGTCTTCGTCTTCGAGCGCGTCCTTGAAGCGCTCCGTCTCGGTCTCGGCCAGGACGACAACGACGCGAATGACGTCCACAACCTCCTCAGTTCTCCTTCCTTCTGAAGACTTTTGCTACGATATGGCTTTGTCGCAGGAAAATAAACAGAGAGATAGGAAAGAAAGATAGTGAGAGCTTTTTCGTCTTCATCTTTCTTCACTGTAGTTTGTTTTCTTATTTTTGTTGTACATATGCCTCATCTTCATCTAAAGGAGGATAGAAATTTTATTGTTAATCTTTCTTCTGGCAGCTGCGATTCTTCTTCTTTCTTTCGATTTTCTGGGGAAAGAAATAGAAAATGAAGAGAGAGAACAAATAAATTGATGGTAGATTTTGAGATCTTTCAACTTGCCCTGCAATTTAATTCAATTCCATTTTCGGAATCTTTTTTTCTTTTCTGTTTCAATTAGTAAAATGTGTAGCTAGATGAGGATGAGTGATGACGCAGAGCAAAGTCATATTGAGCACAGCATTCCTAGAGTTATATCACTACTTCCTGGTTCTCTCTTCCAAAACGCTTCTCAATTTAGCACACGCTTCCAAAACTTCTAGATCGCTCCGCAGCACTCTTTAACCATTCTTTTTCTTTTTCTTCTTTTGTAAAAAAATTAAATAGCCAACTCATATTTTTGTCACCTCAGCGTTTACTATGAGCATGCCATTTAGGTTAATTTAATAGAGGTAGCGTCACAGACGATAAATTAACACGTCAAATGTAATCATAGGTCCTTTTTAAATTTTAGGGATCAATTATTATAAGTAGAATAAATTTGAAAGACAAAAACTATCAATTTTAAATTTAAATAATCAAAATTAAAATTGAGTAAACTAAAACTAACGTTAACCCTTTACAATTTTATAAGTTGGCTTTTTTGCTGACTCAAGGTAAAGTGTCTTAATTAATGATTTCTACCAATCCCCCCTGTATAAGTGATATTTTACCCAGACGTTGATTCTGTTTTGATTTAACAATTTTTTAGTTTTGATTTGAGGTTATAAATGGCATCCAACATGTAAATTCACATTTATAGGGTGACTTTCATACTATTAAGTTATAAAGCCATTGACATTAAATTATTACTTAAAATTATAGGGTCAGGGATTTTAATCAGGTTTATGGGTCAGGTCTCAAAATGATATAATCAGTATCAGGTCCATCCATTGTAAGAGGCATATCCGTTCAGACACTCACATACCTATTCAAACCCGAGAAGTGGGATAAACCCAAACCATGAGGACTAGGATCTCGTGGTGCTTATATACCATTAAGTTATAAAACCATTGACATTAAATTAGTATTTAAAATCAGGGTCGGGATTTTAATTAGGTTCATAGATTAGGTTTCAAAATGATGCAACTGTTTTTCCGTTGAGTTGTTTTGGGTTTGAACTAATAGAGGGGAATGTTCTTGTAAGTTGGACAGGATCTAATGATAAATGCTCACTAAGATAACCCAAAGCAGGGATTGACATCATTTGATTATGCGACGTAGGATTTTCTGTGTTCCTTGTTTGCTTTCTTTTTAAAATTCCGGTGTATAAAAAAAAAGGAAAAAAAAAACAGAAAAAGAATTTTAAAACTGCAAAATCCAAAAATAAATTTGTTACTAAAAATTGATAAGGAAACGATGAAACTTGATAAGCAATTCACAATTTAATTTTTAAAAAATATATTTAAAATTTTACAAATTCAAAATTCTTTTTCTGTCTTTTTCCCTTAAAAAAAACCCAAAGCATCAAATACACCCTGAAAAATATGAATACGCCTGTTTAATACTGTCATGTCGATTTGAATATAAATAAATCTACATTTCAGTGAACAGAAGATTGAATAAACCCAAGGCTATGGCTGCCTTATCCTTTTAACGGGGTCACAAAATTAAGGACCATACCGTGCTTGATTCATAAAAATAAAAAATGTGCGAATTGCCTTCATGGATAAGAAGAGCGCAGCAGCATTCATATCAGAATATAACAAGTTAGAGCATATATATATATATATATATCATGATCATTTTCTTTTCTTGTTTACTGAAGTGACATTTCAGGATCACTGGTTTCTTCCATACTCATGCCTGTGGAGAAATCTTGCGGCTGAGATTCAATCCAATGTCAACTCCATTATAAGCAATTGGAGCGTACATCCACATGTCATCAGAACTCAAAAGCTACCCAAAAAAAAAAAACATACAGAGCGAATTAGTTTGATGATATACATATGTATGTATGTAACTTTGGTTTGTGTAAATATCTAAATTCCGGAAAAACTGTCAATCGTCCGCAATGTATGCCTCTTATTACCTTAATTTGGAGCTGCAAAAATTTCACGTAATGGACTGCCTCTTCAAGCATTGTGCTTATATCAACCTGAACCACCGTTTGCAAAACAAATCAGTGATCCTAGTCTTGTATATTACTCCCCAAACAATTGATGTGGTTACTGCCCCTACCCCCCCCCCCCCCCAAAAAAAAGAAAAAGAGAGAATAAAGTAATATAAAGTATCATCACCTTTGTTCCATTTGGAACAAGATTCTGTAGGATTCTCAGTCGTTCATTTATTCTCTCTCTTCTTTTCTGCAAGATTCATAACGAAAATGAGTATTATACACGGAGTATAATGCACGTCTACACCATCTTGTCACATGATGAAAGAATAAATTCTGTGGTGAAAGCAACAAATACATTACCCTGGCATAAAGGCTCTGGGGATCTGTTGCTGATCCCCTACTGGCTCTGGTCTTCCCATTTGTGTTGTGAGTCACTGGTGATTTGGACTCTGAGGAAGCTCCTCCACTATTTTCCTGAGAAGCATCGTCATCCTCTAAGCTGTAACTACTACAGCTCTGTCCATGTAATCCAGTATCGGTCTCTTCTGCCCCATAGCCATTTCCCGCAACCTTTTGGTTCTTCTTTAGCTGCGCATTCTTCTTACTCTTTTCAACCTGGATTTGAAAATTACAGTGAGAAACTCTAATCCTGCTTCCACCATTAATATTATTGGTTTTTGACAAAAATGTAGGATCAAATAAAACACTTACCTCTCTTGAAACACGAGGTTTCTTCTTCTGGTTCTCAGATGATGAATTTTTGTTTATTTTATCTTCCGCTGAGGCCTCCAGTTCTGGCACATCAAACTTCCTTTTCAGGTGCATCTTTTCGGGCGCAAAAGCTGTGAATTCAGCTTGACTTTGATAAAAATTCTCCAGTTTGTCCCCTCTCCTGCCTTCATTAAAGCTAACAGTTTCTTCCACCAAAGCGTTTCCTGGTGATGGGATGAAAGTGCCAGTGTCGTTCTCATGCATCATGCAAACATTCATGAACATGTAGGCATCATTTGCTAGTGCCTGATTAGGATCACTGAGATAGTAGTTCATATGACCCGGGTTGGCAAGGAAGAAAGCATCGCCACTACAGTCACTACTGAAACTACTTTCTTGCGAAATAAACTGCAAATCTGGGTTGAGAGCATCTAAAGAATTAAACATGCACTCATTTTCTGCAGCTTCAGGAGCAAAGCAAAATGTAGATTCTAATCCTATGAGCATTCGATCTCGTTCCCCGAGCAGAAGTGAGCTTTGGCCAAGAAATTGTGGCGAGTAATGATGCTCTTCCGAGGCAAATATTCCTTGAAAGCAACTCATTTCCTCATCAGGGATGACTCCAAGTGGCTCCATTGTTTTCAGTATACTGAGAAGTCCAAGGAAAATAGTGGCTGTCTTTTTGTGGTCTAATACCACTGCGAAGAGAAGTTAAAGGATGCTTGCCATCAACGAAGACTAGAAACACATTTATACCCATTGCCAATAAAGAGTGTTAGCACAAGGATTGACTTCATTTGTGATTATTTTTTAATTCATAATCATTGTACTCGGGTAGGTCCTAGTTCTTTGTAACTGAACATAAGAGTCCACTGTGGGGCCAATACCAGGCAAATGACAGCTCAGAGGGATACCAAAGTTCATGGTCATGATAAACTAAAATAATGAAATGCTCTAGTGGCCTTTAGGCTTTAAACACCTTAGACTTCTCAAAATTGTCATAAACAAGGCAACGGAGGTCTAATGATAATCATTGAAGGAGACTAACTGTATGATTAATAAATCTCTTAGTTAATGGCAGTAGACGTATAGTTAGAGCTAAGGAGGGAAAAAGCATGCGCGTTTTTGATATTTTCAGAACATGAAAGTCTCCCCTGAATATAATAAACAGAGAGAATTCTGTTAGCAAATACTAAACAATAAGAAGCTTTGGAATGGGCGGCCACATCGTGGGAATGAGTCTGTCATTTTTTATGATAATTTAAAGTCCGACAGAGACCGTGGAGTTCGCTCATTGTCTCCTCAGCCTCACAAGCTCTCCCTTTTCGCTCAAACTCCCACAGAATATACCGGCAATATAATATAATATACTGTTATGAGATTAGAATGAAACATCAATGTTTAATGCACAATTCATTCAGTCTTTCTCCAGATCCTAAGCTGACAGATTAAACTAGTTAACTATGTTCGAGTCTCTTTGCTGTAATATCTCAGAGATCATATCATCTAGGCTGCCATAAATCTACACACTAATGAACTCATAATATAATAGAACTTAAACAGGCATGGGAAGTGGGACCTGATTTTTATAACTAGAGAAAGTAAATGCAGGACTGCCCCCTAGTGAAAACCTCATAATTCCAGCATCTAACATGCACAGTGCCTTAACAAGACAAGGCTGTCACTGATCATGAAACAGGTAATGCATTTTTGAGTTTATAGAGTTTGATCTGCAGAGGAGTGGAACAGTAAAACTATAGATAGCAGAAATAAGCTTTTCACGCCATTTAGTTCATAATTCTATTGCTACCTTCTCGGTGCTCTATCAAACCTTTTTTTTTTTTTTTTTTGGTCATTTGTGCTCCTGCCCTATCCCTTCTGAATTCAATGACAGCAACAATGTAGTCTTCCACACGGCATTGACATTGCTGGTCGATAAACATTCCCGTAACCCTACAAAGTCAAACCTGCGAGTATTTGGTTGGTAGCAGTAAAATGAGATAACAAAACAAAACAAGTAATGTCAATGATTCGCACAAATACACAAGGAGCCAGCAGTGCAATATCTACGACAGAGCAAAAAAAAACTAGCTGTTATATCTTCAGCTAAGATTAATCCCTCGTCACAAAATTCTCGTAATCCAATAGATTACCAGAACGAAGGCATTAAACACACAGATAACAGTCATGTTAGGTATCCTTAGATTCCGGCTATCCTCACGCTATTCCCCCGGACACGCGTCGAAAATGGACTAGTTTTTCCCCAATTTTTAAAACATCATCTCTTCGAAGAAAGTTCATAGCGTCTCTTCTTTCTGCACCGGCCATTGCACGACCTTTTGAGTTTGAAACGGCCAAAGGAAACGCTATAATCCCAAACTTGTAAGAGCAGAACAGAAGGAGGCAGAGAATAAAATCTAGAAACTAAACAGGACATCGGAAATAAAAATCTGATTTTATTCCTTATTGATCGATAATCTGCTTAATTAATAGTCTTTTTTTTAATATTAGATAAAATTGATTTTTGTAAAGGGATTAAAAAAAATTAATTAAACTATTTTAGAGTATTTGTATTTATATTTTTTTCAAACTAATTTAGTTTGACTAATAAATTTATATATAATCTAAGGATACACAACATATGATATAATTAAATAACTTATTTAGTTTCTTTAATCTCTCTAAAAAAATTAATCATGTCTCATATTTAAAACCGGATGATGTAACTTAATAATAATAAGCTTATGCCTTTCTTGTTACAGCGTTCATGTTCGTCCTTGCATATTTGTATTAGGACATGTGTTCACATTTCATGCTCATCACAACAGTAATGAGTAACTAATTTATCATCACTGTAATGTGATATTAATTGTTTAAATCTTAATTTAAATGATTTAAATTTAAAATTTTCAATTTATGATTTTTTTTAAATCATAAATTTATTCTTATGAAAAATGTTAATTACAAAATTATTTTTATTTTTAATTCTATATATAATGAAATAATAATTTATTTAAAATATATAAATTAAATTAAATCTAGATTATTCAAAATCTTTACCAGGAGCACATTTTCCTCATCAAAGTTATGAGTTCCAGCTTGCGCAGGAAAAGAAAAAAAAGTGGGGAAAATGGTTAAAAAATATATTTTAAGTAAATTAATTGCTAAATGGTACTAATGTGCAAGTAAGCACCCATCATGTGCAATCAGCATCCACATGTGCAAAAAGCATCTTTGTGAAAGTGTAAATATCATCCCTTATATGCAACATATCATCCGCCCGTGTGCAACATACCTCCCACCGTGTGCAATAGTAGCAATGAGCAATTAATTTAATTGCAAGGTTTTTTTTAGCAATTCTCCCAAAAAAGTGTACTTAATATATTTTTATTTGTTTTGGACAAAAAAACAGGATATTGTTTTTTATTTACTTTTTCATTTATTTTCCCCGTTCCTCGGTACCAAATGAAGGAAGAGAATTGCTGCGTGCCTTCGACAAAAGAGTGTAACCTTTCATTGTTAGCAAAGGCTACGACATTGATTGAGGAAATTAAACAAAATATAATAAAGGTATGATTGATAATTTAATATCAATATCATAATGAAATAAAAATCCTAACGTGTGCAAGCTGTAAATAGCATAATTTATTTCTAAATTGTATGTAATGTGTAAAGTACATATTATTCTATGTTTCAACCCAAAAAAAAAAAAAAGTACATATCATTCTAGAAGGAATAGCTCAATAGCATTGTCATCTTTTTTTCTTTAAAAAAAAAAAAAGCTTTATCCTTCTGATCGATGACATTTTATTTTCTACCAACTCAATTGGCACAACTAGTAAAAGTTCTTATCAAATTACTTCAATTTTATGTGTGAATCAAACTTAATTAGAAGGAGTTTAATTCTTCTTTGTCTTCAAACTACAAAAAGCATTAGTCCCCATCATTAGAGGAAGATAAATATAGCATCACACCAAAATAAAAAATAGTCTTATCAAATTATTTCAATTTTATACGTGAATCAAGCTTAATTAGAAGGAGCTTAGTTACTCTTCATCTTCAAACTACAAAAAGCATTAGTCCGCATTATCAGAGGAAGATAAATATAGCATCACACCAAAATATCTCATCCTTTTCTTACGTTTCAAATATTTATATTGCATGATGACCATCAACGTATATATGTTTATATATTAGTCTGTTTGTAAATAAATAAGCATTGCTTGTGTTCGATTTCATAGTTTTATCAAAAGGATAGAAGAAATATTATTTCTTAAATTTATTTTCTTCCTGTTTAATTTATTGGTCCAGCCATCTGTTTTATTTGACGCTTTTCATACTTGAACTAGCCCTCCACTACTAAGGTCGATCCACGTCATTGATAGTTTAAGCCATTATGGAATAGCAAACCAAGCATGAGGTTGCAGGGCGCGACAAGTATCACCAAGCCTTTAAAAAAAAAAAATGCAAGCAGGAGACTTTATATTTTATGCTATGAATAATAAATCGGGGAATGTCACCTAATAATACTCACTTTCATTTTGGTAAGTATAAAATATATTTATTTAATTTAATTATATTAAAAAAATTAGTTAAATTAGTTAATATGAAATATATTTTTTTAAAACATCATAGTCATCTTCCTTAATTCCCTCATTTTTCATTTTATTTTTTATTATTATTGAGAAAGTATCAATAGAGGGTAAATTAAGAACAAATTTGATAAAATGAAAATTATGCCTTATATTTAAGACATGTCAATTCTCCAAATATATCTTATATTAAAAACCGGTAAGAGTATGATTTATAATTTAATGGCATGATAGGTTTTCTATAAATATAAGGCTACGGGATTGATATATTTTATAACATCAAGCCGTTAGTACTACTTCTAGTCTATAATATAAGAGTTACTTAAAGTTAAATTTATTTCTAAAATTTTAAGATGGTTCAGGAGAATCAACGCACACTTTGAACAAACAATTTAATTATTTTTTAATTTATCCAAACTAGTTAAGAATATGTATTAAAAACCAGAGGGAGCATATATTAAAATGTCGGCGAATTCTAATGACACAGTAGGATGAGACTCCAAGGCTAAATAATTTGCATAAAATAGAAAACACGCCTTATGTGTGGATGTTTAATAAATTACACAAAGAACTAAAGAAGTGCGTGAAGGCATTATTATAATATAATCACATAATTGTTGAGGGGTGCATGATGATATAATTGAAAGTATGAGACCCGAGTGACGTATGAGGGGGGTTTGATGAGAAAAAGGGGCCCAATGAGGCGATGACAACTGTCTTCTCAACCCATTACGTAAGCAATTAATTTAAAATTATCCATCAAAATACTTACTCCCCACATGGATGGTGGCAAGTCCATATTATGAAAGTCCAAACATAAACATCATGATAGAAGGAACGACAATTATGGACTTTATGAAAACATTAATATTAAATTAAGGCTTCATCATAATTTAAGTTTTCAAATTTAATACTCATGTTTTATATTTCAGGATTAAAAATATTTTAAAAATATTGATTTAATTAACCTTCATATGTATTATTTTTAAAATGGGGGGAGTGGAAGCAAATGAGTTTAGAAATTTGGGAGAAAGAAAAGAAAAACAAAGGGAAAAAGAAATGTGGTCGACCATAAATGGAAAGTCTAGTGACTTCCACGACAAACAACCGCAATTGCATTTTTACACTTATTTCAATTTTTTTAAAATGATAATTAGATCAAACAAAAGGTTAAAATCCATAATATTGAACATTAACGAAAACAAGTGATAGTAGACCCAAAAAAAAAAAAAAAGTGAATGTAGCAAATCGACACCATACATCTTTTTAAGACTTTTTTTATCATGAGATTATGAGTTCAAACCATCTATAAATCCTATAATATATGTGAGTTATAATAAAAAGATGGCTAAAGTATAATTTTAAGGAAAAATGATAGAAAAAGAACTTTAAAATTATAAAATTCTAAATAAGGTTTGTTATCAAAAATTGATAAGGTAATGTTAAGACTTGATAAGTAATTCACAATTCATTTTATGAAAAATACCTAATTTGGAATTTTAAAATTTTAAAATTATTTTTTTGAAATTTTCCCTAATTTTAATCATTTATTTTATATGAGGAATACTTTTAACCCCTTAACTTTATAAAGTATATTTTTGATCCTATAATTCTAATATAATTAATGTTGCAAATGAAAAATGCTGACACAACAAACTCAAGTGATGACTGTGTAATTAAATATTATTAATATTAAATTTAAAATATGTATAAATTAAAAAATATCTAAAAAATCTAATAGAGCTATCTATATCAAAACCTCAATTGCTCTAAACTTCCAAAAAAAAAAAAAAAAGAGGAAATAGTCTCTCTCTCAACTACGAATTGTTCGACGACTTCAACAAACCGCATTTGTAGATTGATCCGTGAATTCACTTTCCTCTGCAATCACAAGTCTGGCGGTTTAGAAGAAGAAAGCGTTATGTATCAAAAAAAAAAGAAGAAGAAAGCGTTTTTTAAATGCAAGAGGAAATGTTTCCCTTGCAATTTATCAATTCATTTTAATTTAATAATATAAATATATAATATTAAAAAAAACTTAAATAGATTTTATGAATTATATAGTCATCACTTAAATTTATTGTATCAATATTTTTTATTAATAATATTAAAAGTATTAAAAATATAAAATCAAAAATATACTTTATAAAATAAAGGAACCAAAAATATAATTTAACCTTTAAAAAAAAAGATGAAGTCAGCTTTCATAGTCAATAAGAAAAGGTCACTCTTTGGTCATAAGAATGCGCACTTTTATAAACCACAACTTATATCAAACTCGAATATGCAAAGTGCTGGTCTAGTTCGGGTAGAAGCCATGCGTCAATACTTATAGCACTAATTACTCAGGAAGTCAGCATGCTTATCTGGAGGGTAGTCAACTAGTCATAGCCACATGGAATGAAATACCATTAACTGATTTATTACATGCCTAGGAACTTATTAATAGGGTAAAAATATCCATTTGAATCTAAGAGCCTATTTAATAGGTTTGAGGAGTGTTTAGAAACTTATCCGAGAATATTAGGTTTTTGATAAAAAAAGAAAAAAAAGAGCTTGTTAATTAAAAAAAACCACTTCTTCCATCGTTAATCTAAACACAAATCATATTTACAATCTGATTTTTTTTCAATCTGGCTTCTACTAAAATCACATTAAAAAAAAAATACTTTTACACCGTGTTTGTGGCACTATATTCCATACTCAATAGTAATCCATAAATGCACGACGCAATAGCAAAAGCTGAAAGGTCCAACACGCGCCTTAGGCCATTAGGCGTGTCAAGGTTCAACGAACTCTTATATCAATAAAGCCTAACAATTCAATTCATTCAGCAGCCAAACCAGACCCCAGGCCCCCCATTTTATTTCAATACCAAGAGATCTTCAGGAATAATATGAAGCCTCTAACGAAGCTCCAGGCAAATGAGAACCCACAACGTCTTTCAACAGCTAAAGTTAAACATCACCATAACTCTGAATTCAAGCTGCATTAACTAGCACAAATAGTGGCTTGTCCCCCAGCTTTTCTCGTCCCTGAAAGAAAATTAGTTCCTTGTCAAAACAAAATTTTACACTGCAAGCAAGATTTATGCAAGTTAACTCATCACTCCTAACACTCGGGAAAAATACCCTACGGGAACAAGTTATGGACTAAACAATTTGAAAAGGCAATTATGGTAAAAGCTGCCTTCCAATGACATTGGGATCCTTTCCTCAGGTATGTGATTAGTATTCTAGTCAAAGATGTCACAAGATGGCAGAAGAGAACTAATCCCACCCACTAACGATAAGTTACAATTTCTCCGTTGATTTCATGGCCGCTCAAGGAAAGCAATAGATAACTGTCTCGAAAAACTACCATAAATTGTAATGAAATGCTGCAGATGACAAGCACGGTTTTTACTATCAAGCCTTCATATTGCTTGATTTTCTCAAGGTATGTAATTAATGAAGATATATGTCTTAATTTTTTTAAGAAAAAAAGGGTGGGAAATTACAGGGCAGACCGTTTGATCAATTTTAGATACTCTCTCAATCTCTGTTAAACACAAAAAACAGCTTGACGGCACATAAATTTCCTCTATAACATGTAACAGTGGTGGCAGGGCAGAAAAAGAAACAGAAATAAGGTGTGATCATACCAGCTTGTGTGGAAAATACATATTTCAGCTGAATAAACAACTACTAGCCATGGAAAGATAAACTGTATTTGCATTTGAGTGGACATACCTTCAACTCTGGCAATTCAATTACACAAGCACACTCAAACACTTCTACCCCAACGCGTTCTAAAACAAAGAATAAAAAGAACTGAGAATGTACTGAACGTTAATGTTAAAGAAGAAAATTTACTAATGATAAAGCATGGTTCCGCATGAACAAGTCACTTATAATGTATGTATACTGTAATAAGATCAGGTGATACTACACTCGGTGCCCAAAGCAATGTCACCAATTGTCTCCATCCTTATAATGTGTTTTATGATCTGTCTTTTTTTCCTTGAAGAAAGAAAAATGGAAGCCGTGAAACGCAGATGTCGCTAGAGTTTATGAGGAAAGGCTTCAGCTCAATATTTTTTGTCATTTTCAAAAATTCATCAAACCTGATTATTCCATCAAGTTTTCTTTGAGACGTTGATTATACAATCAGCCAGATCACCCTATAAATACAACAAAACATCCTTCTACCAGCACTTATCTTTCAAGAGATAGGTCCCATCATATAAAACCAAACATAAAAGTGAGATATAACTTGGGTAGGCTCCAGCTAAAGCATAGATGAAAATTGAGTAACAATCAACATCTATAGAAGAGAATAAATTCTGAAAAGAGCCAACTATTTACAAATCACAAACAGTGTGACTCATTTCAAGCTCAATATAATCTGTTTTTTATCTTTCAATCTTTTTCTATACATTTCATTGGCTTCCATGCAATTATGTTTTTATTATTTCAATGCTTCCTCAAATATTTTAAAAGGATTTAAATGTTAGAAAGATAAACACAACTTTCAAGAAATTTTTACGTCATTATCTCTCCCATTCATCAGGAAAAAGACGTCTAGCTTCTCTTAAAACATGCATGTTGATGAGTTAATATCAAACTTTTGCAGCTCGAGGGAAACTTTAAGTCTCAATCAACTACCAAGTAATTTGATTGCAGCACATAAGGTGCCTCCAGTGGCAATAAGATCATCAATGACTAAGGCTCGTTCTCCAGGCTCCACGGCCCCCACATGCATCTCCATTTTGTCAGTTCCATACTCCAAAGAATACTCTTCTGAGATAACCTCCCCTGAAAGAGAATCAAAACACAATCATTAAAGCTCTTATCCATCGCATGACACTCAGGTGCTTTATTAAGCATATGGAAGTTAGCACATGAATTCGCACATAACTTAGAAGATTGTAGACAACATATATTCAAATAGTTATAGCCATAAATAACAATTAACCAACATGGAGGTCACAAAAAATGGTGGTGATAAAATGACGCTGAATTCTAAATTTCTTCAATATAGATTTAACAGAAAAAAAGGTCTACTTTAAAGTAGAGAAATATCAAAAGAAGATCTTTGCAAGACTCGCCCCATTAGCTTTTGCTTTGAGACATGCACTCAAGTTCCTGAAGTTTCATCTTTCCATACTCATGTTAAACTCACTTCAACTTCAAGTAAACCCTTTATAACGCACAAGATGCACAGGTGGCCTACCCAGTGTAAACAAACGTTTGATGCAAGAGGTGATTTTTGAGGTCAACAAATTGTCACGCTCATAGGTACCATGCAGTGAAACAATCAAAATCCTCCTTGTATCTTATGATTTTTTCCTGTTCAACCTCTTAGTTTTAGGTTTTCTTACTAGAAAGAAAACTGAAGGTAGATGTAGGAGACCCTGAAACAACTTTCATTGAATAAAGAGAAAATGAAAAACAGTCCCTACCATCAAGATTCACTCAACTCCTTACAGATGTAAGAGATCAAGAACAAAATAGCTGAACTCAATGTGAGAGCTAATTAATGAATTAATAGAAAATAAGTCCATCACCCAAGATGTGTAACATTATGAACCAATATACGATATTTGCTCATTTGGTCTAATAAATATGGATACAGCTTAATTATAGCAGCAAATTTAGAAAACCATGCGGTATATTAGTTATTTACTACAAGTAAAAGATCAAGCAAGAGTTATCGACAAAGTAAGAATTTTTCCCAAACATGAATGTGGTACTTTCTATAGAATAATGCAAAATATATACCTGGCAATTTATTGGGCTTTCTCATGGGCACAAATTTTGCCCCAATAGCTAATGCAATGGGGGGGCCAAATATAAAGCCTCTTGCTTCAACACCTACATTATACCACCAATGCAGTTGTCAGGCACAACTAATAGTTTTTTCAGTAGATTATAAAGCAGTTGTAGAGAAAGGAAAATCCATGTAAGATTCTGATAACTTGCAGGGACCGGTGAGGAAGTCTGCTTTTGCTTTCTTCTAATAATGGAACCAGAAGTTCCAAGTGGCATGTAATTGAGCTAACACCATGTACAGATTATAGATTCAATACAATTTGCAATTGCAGAGGTGGCTGAATTTTAACACTTCACAGACAGTGAACACTATTGCCATTGTTTCACAGACCATAAAAAAACAAATGACGTGCCTACACAGATACATACTTGTGTTTGACACACTCGTGTAGATAACATCATGAACTTGAAATAAAACCTAGAAACTTTAGACTTTTTCATGTCATTATGAGCATACCAATACTTTACTTCTCAATTCTGCTAGTATTCCTTGAGCAATCTTCAATGTCAAAAGAAAGGAAGTTTGCTATTTTAACTTAAGGTCCGGGAGTAGGGTGCTTTAGAGACAGAAAAATGTGTCCGAGTAAACTAAACGTGCAAGGGCAACAAAAGCCAATTAAACAGTGATGTTGAAAAAAAGATTTGCAGAAATACCTGCCACAACAGAGATATTTTTATCTCGATATCTCTCCACAAACAAATCAATCGTGTCCTTGAAAGCCTTTGTATCAAGAAGTAAGGTTGTTATATCTTGAAACATGATCCCTGACAAAATCAAAAGAGTACAAAGATAAAAACCCACAAAGTGTGCGTCTTTTAATGTAAAACTAAAATCTGAGAAAGGTAAAATGTACCATCATCATATAGAAAATAATGGCGAAACTATGAAAACAGAAAAATAACTAGTGGGTTATTAAAAAAACCTGGCTTGGGAAAATTTGGGATGACTCGGATTGCAGAGGAGATTTTTGCTATACGGGGGTCTTGGCCATCCTTCACAGCCATCTCTGGAATTTGTAGAGAGTCACCCGCTGCTAAACAACGATCGGTCAGAGGGAATGAGGTTCGCGCAGGTTCGTATAAAGGAAAGGGAGGGGGAAAAAAGAACCCCGTTCGGTAAGTATACAAGAGACGTTAAAAATAAAATAAAATAGAATTATTAAACCACCGTATCCCTTGTATTCCCAGCTTCACTTGGTGAGAAAAAGAAGCATGGGGGTTAGTGAAGACAACATAAAAGTTTCAGGAAATCAGATTTCACAAAAGTATATTGAAGGTAATTTGCGGGGATCGCACATATCAGCGGTAAAGGTGAGAAATTACCGGGAGAACGCAAACTTGCAGGGGCGGATCGGTTAGTGTGGAGAGGATTCTCCGGTGAGAATGAGGATTGTGGATTCAAGATCCTTAGAAACCGAGGTTGAAGGCGAAGAGAAGAAGGTAGTGAGCTAGTAAAAGGCGGAAACAACGAATTCAATGAGCGCACTAGGGAAGTAGATAGCATCTCTGATCTTTAAAAATATGATGGATGACATGGATTGTAAATGGGAAAAAAAGGATTTAATGATTTATCACAATTTGTAGCTTTAGACTTACAGTCTAAGCCGCCCTGCTTACTTTCTTAAAGTATCGTAATTTCATGATTACAGCATCAACGGCATCTAGCGCTCGATCTTAGGTCATTTTGGCCCAGCAGAGGGTCTGCAACTGCAAGTCTCCCACTTAGTTACAGCATCAAGGGCAAGGGCATTTTGGTCCAGCAGAGGGTCTGCAACAGCAAGTCTCCCACTTGGTTACGGGGCTGTTTGTGATAGCTTTTTTGAATCGGACTTATCATATAAGCCCGATTCACGTAAATCGAGATAAATCCCTTCCACATATTTATCTCGTAGACCGTGAAAGCACTTCGTAGACCGTAAAAGCACCTCGTAGACCGTAAAAGCTACCTCGTAGACCGTAAATTACAATTTATAAGCACTTATAAAATTTTCATAAGCTATTTCAAACAGCCTCTACGGCATCAATGACAAGGGCATTTTGGTCCAGCAGAGGGTCTGCAACTGCAAGTCTCCCACTTGGTGTGGTCCATACTTTTTTTCTTTTTTAAATGACATTAAGGTTCAATTTATGAAAGTAATATTAACAAATTCTTATAATTTATTAATAATAGCTTTTTTACTTATTAATAGTAGTTTTTTCACTTATTAATGACTATCTTTTATTTGTCATTGATAAACTATAGGATTTTTGTGACATTATTTTCCTTATTTTAGACTTTGGTATCATTTTCTTTTTTTAGAAATTATATTAATGTCTCAATTAAAGAAAATAATATCGAAAAAATATCATAACTTGTCAATGACAAGTAAATAAGCAATCATTGACAAGTAAAAGGGTTATTATTGACAAATTATTAGACTTTTCTAATACTATCTTTATAATCAGGATCTTATTACCATTTTTCTTTTTTTTTTTCTTGCTTTAGTATCCTTGCGTGATTCATGTTTTCATGCTTTCTAGGCCATCTCATTATTTATTCCGTATGATTCATGCTTCACAACCTCTTAATGTAAGACCTATTTATTTAATTTAATCAGATTAAAAAAATTAGTTAAGATAATTAATATGATATATTTTTTCTAAGACATCATAGTCTTATTCACTAATTTCATTCATCTCTCTTTTATTTTATTATGGTTAAAAAAGTATTAATAGTGCTAAATTGAAAAAAAAATTAAAAAGTATAAAAAGATATGTCTTATATTTATTAAAAATTAGGAACCAGGTCATTTACCAAAATCCCAACCAATCTCGTTTTTCCCCAGTGTGAATATTGAGCTGGGCCTTTTCTTCTGTGACTTTTAAGTATCCAGCCTTCTTTCATGAATGAATTCATTTGTCCCAAAACTTTGGGGGAAATGGCTGAGGTATTTTTTTTATTGAACAAAAAAAGAGAGAGAGAGAGAGAGAGACGGAACTCAAATGTAATTAGACTCTCACTATTATCTCGAAAATATACTTGGTTGGAGTTCTGAGCATATCATTCAATTTCTTGAGAAGAATTATGTATATTCGAAATGATCACCCCCCCTGGCTAGCTATTCATATACCTACCTTTCCAGCTTCCAACTTGCAAGTCACGTAATTCCCAATTATACCCCTGTCCCTCCGATCCACTTGTTTCTTCTCACCTTCCTATATAGATCCATCGCAATGCGTCATCACTTGCCTGTACACGCACTTCCATATTTCTCTCTTTATTATATAGGACATTTTTTTATTTTATAGTTTCACTTAACAATGTTTATTCACCTGTCCTGCCTTATTAATACCCATCCATTCACCAGCTGAAAGGCTGCTTAATTCCCCCTTTGTCGTACTATAATACATTTCAATTAAGGTACAGTGACTCCTGATCAGTCGATTTTATTCATTCATTGTGTTTTCATGCATCCAAATTAAAACCCATGAGTAAAACCGAAGCTTGTTTTGGACCGAATATTCCATATCATTGACCAGTGTGAGTCAGTATTCCTGTTCGGTTGCGGGGCCTCATTCTAAAACTACCACTAATCCAAATTGTTGTTGTTATATAACAAATAAAGGAATTGTAAACAAATATGGCATATTTATCACGTGCTTCTCTTCCAATTCGTCTGCTACCTAATCCATCACCTTCCTCACTGTATACTGTTAATAATAAAGTGCCACCGTTCCCGGATCTATATATCTAGTTTTATTGAATGAGTCCAGACCTCAGACGTTAATTGCACATCAATCATTTAACATTTTTTAAAATTAATTAATGATCAACTTATACTAGACTTGAACTGGGCTAGACAGATTGTATGAGACCCATATGATGATAGTAATGAATAATCAGCATGGTAAATTCGGTGATATATGAATTATGGAGGAGGTCTTGCGATTTTTTTGCCCACGCTATTCGTTTGCTCTATTTCATTCCAAAATCCAAACCTATATTGAGTCGGTGACAGTAGGGGGATGCAAGAAAATAGAAATAACCCCCAGAATCTGACGCAGAACCACATATTCCTACTCTCACTTTCACCGTCACAACTATCCCTACAGCCTGTGGCCGGAAAGAGACCTGTGAGGTATCTCTTGCCGCCACCTGAATAAATATTGGAAAGTAATCTACATCTACATTAAAACTAAAACTCATGTCTTGTTACAGATTTTGACAACTCATTTTATCTAAGAAATAGAAGAACACACTCGATCTTGTTTTCTGTTTGGCCATGTTGGCGCTACATGTATACGTTTGAACTAATTCGTGCTTAACTAGTTTGATGCGTCTTTATTTCAATACAATTGAGCAATTAATATTGGTTTTCTTGTTTTGAATCATTGGCTGGCTCTGACCCCAAGAGAACGCAGCCAGAAGGGGGAAAAAAACGAGCCAACCAAAAAAAAAAGAAGGGGCGGGGCCGCGGGGAATCACGGTCAAAGTCAAAACTTGAATGGAGCGAAATATTTTTTCTCAAAAAAAAAAAAGAAAGAAAGAAAGAGAGTTATAAAAGGGTTAGAGAACTAAAAAAAATTGTCGTCAGGACATGCGTGGCGGCATAAGAAGGAAGAAGAGGGTCAAAAATTCAGGAGAGTCACAAGGAAAAAAAAAAAAAAAACAGAGAGAGAGAGAGTAAAGAGGGTTCATGAGATTTATTTACAAGGAGGCGCACGTGCGCGTTAGAGTGGATTGAACTGGATGCTTCGCGTAGCTTTCCAGAGGATCCTTATTCATCATTCTAGATATGTAGAGACAGCCGACTCATAACTCCACACAAGACCACACCCAAAATCCAATGGGACGTCGTTTATTACACATCTGGCATTTTCAATTCTTACAAAATACAATTCTGTTTGATTAATAAAATGCATCGACGTGTGTCACTCATTCTTATCAATCCCAACTTCTCTTCTCCCTCCTTTTTTCTTCTGCATTCACCACCTAATTCTATCGACTTCTTCACACACTCTTGTCCAGACAATGTTCTATAATTAGGTGATTATTCGTTAATAGTTAGCTAACTTTGATCTCCGCATGCATTGTATGATCTTCAGCCTCGTTACAGGCCTACTTGCACACATTTATGACATGTTTATTACATGCCATGAATTGAAAATACACGCGCGCGGTCAAATAGTAACGGCACAAGTTTCAGATTATTATTTTTTGTTTAGTCGTTAGGAGAGTTAGGAGAGAGTTATTATCCGAGCATATATTCAATCATGTATACTTTCCCAAAAACTACGCCCACTTAATTAATTGTTTAATATAGCGGTCTTCTTCCCCTCTGCTTAACTATTTGCAATATTATAGTCATAAAATAAAAACATAAATGATTTGGAGCGCATCCCCGTCTTAATGAGCCAGCTAGTTATGTCAACCTATTTGAATTGCGAGTGACATCCGAGATCTTGGTGTGAAAAGGGGAGATGAAATGAAATGGAATAGTGTCTAACACTGATAGAAAAATAATTTTTTAGGCCGGATAAAAATAACTTTTTAAAATCATATATAGCTAAATTCAGGGTAAACATGTTGTTAGAACCATATATACAATAATTTTCCATATTGTCTGGAGGGAAGTTAAACGCTAATATCATGGCTCTGGGGTCACCGAGATAAATAAATTCAAGGGGGAACGCATCAATGAAAGAGGGGGATTTTTTTTTTTTTTACAATTTTTAAAAAAGCCAGTTATCCAAGAAATGCGAGTGGGTTGTCTTAGTGATCTAAGGTCAAACATAAGCAATACATCGGTGCATGGAAGGCGACCAAATGGCGGTATTCTAAATTATAATGCTTCATTCATACCAATAATGCTGAGGTACATGAACGAAGGAGGATAATCCAGGAGTTATGTATTTAATTCTCAACTTGGTAAAAAAAAAAAAAAAAAAAAAGTCGGCTACGACCCCAAACTTGTATAGATGTTGACAAGGAATAGTCTCAGCCGGCTACTGTGGACCAACCCTTTTTACTATTGCAACTCAACTTCCAAACTTTCATATTTACAAATTCCAAATAATAATAGTAAAAGCCTAGTCCTATTGGTGGATTTTGACTTAGAACGAGTCTTCGCTTCTGACTCCGCTCGGTCCTCATTTCCCTAGTGACTTCCCTCGCTCTCACTCCACCCAAGGGGGGGGGGGGGAAACACTTTGTTTGACCGACTTAAGGTATGGCTCTTAGCCACCAAGAAAACTCTCGCTTTCTGTCATGTAGCTTTGTGCCAGTACTCTTTCTGTTAAGATCTTTTATATCATTAAATTACGAAGCAATGACTTGCACACCGCGCTTACTTTTCTCACCACTTGTCACGCAACTTCCTCATCCCCTCCATTTCTCCACCTCCTTATATACCCCTCTTCACTCTCACTTCAACTCATTCACCAATTCATCCCCATTTTATTAACCAAAAGCTTCTCATCATCGATCTTCTCTCTCTCAGCCTCTCTGTTTCTGATCCTTAACTTGCTCAAACCAGTTCCGGCTTTGAGGTCAGATCACATGGCTCTGGAAGCTCTTAAGTCCCCCACCGCTGCTCCTCCCTCCTTCCCTTTCGAATTGGACTCCAATCTTCACTCCTTGGAGTCTTGGACTAAGCGCAAGCGTTCCAAGCGTTCCCGTCTCGACCATCCCTCATCATGCACCTCCGAGGAAGAATATCTCGCTCTCTGCCTCATCATGCTCGCTCGCGGTGGCTCCGCCGTCTCCCCCTCCGATCACACCTCCTCCGACCGTCATAGCTCCCCTTCTCCGGATAGTCTTCCCCCTGCTGTATCTGAGTCGGCGCCCCTGTCCGCACCAGATCCAACCACCGCTCCCAAGCTCAGTTACAAATGCTCTGTTTGCGACAAGGCTTTCTCCTCTTACCAGGCTCTTGGAGGACACAAGGCCAGTCACAGAAAGCACACCGCAGCCGCCGCCCCCGTCGAAGATCAATCCACCTCCTCCGCTGTCACGAGCACTTCCGCAAACACCACTACGACTGCATCAGGGGGTAAGTCCCACGAGTGTTCTATCTGCCACAAGTCCTTCCCCACCGGACAAGCTCTTGGAGGTCACAAGCGCTGTCACTACGACGGCGGTGCTGCCGCTGCAGCTGGCGGTGGTAGCAGCGCTGTCACTGCTTCAGAAGGAGTTGGATCCACCCATACCGTTAGCCACAGCCACCGTGACTTCGACCTGAACCTTCCCGCTTTGCCTGACTTCTCTGCCAAATTCTTCACTCATGGCGAAGACGAAGTGGAGAGCCCTTTGCCGGTGAAGAGGCCGCGTCTTTTGATGGCACCGAAAACCGAAGAAGATCACTGAATCAGCATACATTCATACGTTTTGGTTAGAATCACATCATTAGGAAGTTCAGATCAAATAGAATCAAATTCTTAGTCTGTTGTTTTAATTTTTCATTAGTGGGGGGGTTTCTGGATTCATTTGTTCCTGTACATACAGTACACGGATCCTATTCGCTGGTCTAGATTCTGTAGCTTTACAACAGTGGTAATTCAATTCAATTTATTTATTTTAATTGAAATTCATTCATTTATGTTCCTCTGTTTCAATTCATACGACTCTGTTTTCCTTTTCTCCGACGACTCAGTGTCGTGGTTGCGCCGCCTAACCGACGCCGTGACGAAACAGAAGATTCGCGTGACGGGTGGGGGCAAGTCCTTGATGCTTATCCA